>JASDDO010000022.1:900214996-905214996 GCA_030015575.1 Agapanthus africanus
GGATATAGTAACTGCCTTGCTCAAAATGGTAGTATGCTACCTGGTTTGTTTCTACCTCAATATGTGCATGTTTCCTTTTAGCATATCGCTTATACATATTGGTAGATCCCTTAGGATCTTTGGTTGATTACCAACATTATGATGGCAGTCACACTAGTGGGGGCTGGGTAGTCTATAAGCACATCCTTATACAGGTCCCTAGTCATAGGATTATTGACACGGGGTATCGATACTCCATAGTAGACTAGTGCATATGCTTCTCATCCTAGCAAGGGAGATGGTCTGCCCCACAGCCATTAGTACGTCGTACTGGAGATAGTATGCAGGTGCTCATTAGATTATGAGTACCGTTTCCCCCAATAATAGAAGAGCAAGGCTCTGTTCAAAATTTGAAAAAAGGCAGCACCTGTCGTGCCTTGCACGAAGGCGCCAGCGTCGAGAGTTAAAAACTCAGAGGCAACGCCTCACGTGCCTTGCACAAGGGCGCCAGCGCCGAAAGTTAAAAACTCTGAGGCAACGCCTCACGTGCCTTGCATGAGAGCGCTAGCGTCGAGAGTTAAAAACTCTGAGGCAGCGCCTCACGTGCCCAGCACAAGGGCGCTGACGTCAGAACTAAAAGTTCTCTGCTGTTGGATTAAAGATCCAACGGAGATGATAAATGATCAAAATACAGAATTAAATTCTGTTGAGGAAATATTCCTCAAATCTTTCTAAACAAGAAAGATTACGCTCTGTAAAACAGAGCACCGTTGGATTAAAGATCCAATGGTGATTAAAAAATCACCAAGCTACAGAATAAACTCTGTATGGGAAAATATTTTCCCAATCTTTCTATACAAGAAAGATTACACTCTGTAAAACAGAGCATCGTTGGATAAAAAATCCAATGGTGATTAAAAATCACGAAGTTACAGAATAAGCTCTGTATGGAAAATATTTTCCCAATCTTGTTAAAAACAAGAAAAATATCTTCTGTAAAAAAGAAGTTCTTGGATCAAAAATACAACGGTGGATAAAATCCCCAAATTAATTAAGGATCTCTCAATGAGAGATTTCTTTAACTAAATCAACAAATTTGCCTCCACTATATAAAGGCCCCAGACTTCAAGTCTTGTATCGAAGAACCCCCTCCCCTCCCCCCCCCCCCCGCCTATAAACTTCAAGTTCAAAAAAAAGAAGAGCAAGCAAAAAAAAAGCTTTAAGAGAGAAGACGGAAGAAGAACTTTCTTCAAGGTAAAAAAAAGGATAATAGAGATCATAGTATCTCATCTGCATATCCGAGGGTTTAACCCTCATAAAAAACATAGTTCTTTTCTTGGAT
Organism: Agapanthus africanus; assembly: GCA_030015575.1. Classification (NCBI taxonomy): domain Eukaryota; kingdom Viridiplantae; phylum Streptophyta; class Magnoliopsida; order Asparagales; family Amaryllidaceae; genus Agapanthus; species Agapanthus africanus. Next base: position 900,216,318 of record JASDDO010000022.1, read on the forward strand.
TTAAGATCCATGAGACAAGTCTCCCAAAAATGAGAATTTAATTCTCATGGGGATGAATTTGTTCTTGGAGATCGAAGATCTAGGGGAGAACAGAGAATTGAACTCTTCAGAAAGATGCATAAAGAAAGAAACAGCCAAGCACCTCATGTTCCCCTCACATGGGCGTTTCTTAAATAAAGAGTGCTTATCACTCAATGGTTGGCGCTCAGCGCCAAGCGCTTCACGTGCCCTTCACGTGGACGCTGCTTAAATAAAGAGTGCTTAACACTCAATGGTTGGCGCTCAGCGCCAAGAGCCTTACGTGCCCCTCACGTGGGCGCTACTCAAATAAAGAATGCTTAGCACTCAATGGTTGGCGCTCAGCGCCAAGCGCCATACGTGCCCCTCACATGGGCGCTGTTTAACATAAAGTGCTCTGCACTCATCAAATAGAGCCCAGCGCTATAAAGAGTGTTTAACACTCCATAAAAACCAAAAAAAAAGAAGAGGATAAAATAAAGGGTGAGCGTCAGAGCCCATATCAATACTCAGTATTGTTCGCACAGAAAAGGGAATGATCCCAAACAAGTGTTTAACACTTTATTCAAAGGCTAAGTGGACTAAGTCCAAGTTGATCAAAAGTCCCTGATTCAGATCAACCGAGCCCATGTGCTCACCATTTTCCAAATTGGTCTCAGTCCCAAACATGACTATTGATCTTCCAACGGACATTGGTTCAAGGGTACATCTCCTCACACCTCTGATAAATGCCGTTGTAATTCTTCAGTGTCTTAAGAGAGGTGGTGGGTCCCGATAACCAACAACTCTTTAGTGTACTCCCAAATTGACGGGCACATCCCAATACGGATCGCAGCGTCCTTAAACTAGCTATGGACTGTAACGTCCTTAAACTACTATGGACCGTAACGTCCTTAAACTAAAACAATATAGAGTCCAAACGCTCTTCTGTTGGGTCTGAACGATCCAAAACCCCTACTGAGTAGATCTTAGTCTAAAATTAGACTAACGTATTCTCAACAAACATTTAAGTCGATTTTAATCCCAAACGAGATTAATGATCCTTAAATCAAACCAAACCCAAATCTAAGAAAATACGGATTTGGACTAATCCACGCCCTACGGGCGACAACATAAATTAGTCTCCGTATACAATCCACGGGCAACCAAAAATAAAACAAACACACACGACACGAAGTGAACATCTGGAGCAGGAGAAAGTGGTTACCGTGATGCGGTAACGTAATTAACTGCAGGGGATTGCGCTTGCAAGGAAGAGCGTCCCCACAATCAAAAACCCTTCACAACGAGCGAGAATCTGACGAAGTCTGCTACAATGGCCGCATCCGTCTTGAACTCCGAAACACGGTGCCATAAATCAACTTGGCATTTTCGGAGAGGTGGACGGATAAATACAAATAACATCTGCCCCCAAATTCAGGCAAGACGTTTGTCTTCCCGGCTTTCGGCGGTAAACAGATTCTGGCACGCCCGTGAGACCTTTTCCTCTTTCCACTCCACATTTCGTGTGTCGTGTTCGCAAACGAATCGCGGTTTAATATGGTTGCCCCTGAATTCGAGGTACTAAGATTTGGTGTCTTGCTCCATACAGAAGAGAAGATGACATCGATGGCTTCCAACTGTACCAATTGCAGCAACAACTCACACTCCGTCCCTGCTGGAGGAGTAACTTGTGGGCCCCAAGCGGCCTCCATCTTCGCAATGACGATAGAACAGGTGACTCAGGCCACCAATGGACTGTTCTTCGGAACCATGCTCCCGCCAATGAGCTTCAATGCTTCAATATCATCACAGGAGGCTCCAAAGAAGTCGGTCTTCGATCGGCTTACGACTACCACGGCCCCTCTTAACGGGTCATCTAAGTCTGCCGCCTCAGTCTTCGACAGGCTAAGCCAAATCTCAAGTGGGCCCGCGAAGAGGCCCGCGATACCTGAAGGGGTTATCCCGAAGCGGATAACCATTCTAGCTCTGGTAGACTAAGTCGCCAAAGGGGCTTCTCCTTTTAAGGGATCGGTCTTCACAAGACTGGCCGTTCCAACTCCTGCTGCAGGCGAGGTCGTTAAAAATGATTCCCCTGCTAAAAAGTCGGCCTTTGCAAGATTGACCGTTCCCTCTGAGCGGACGTCGGTCTTTGACAGGCTGACACCAACAACACCCCATCAGAGTAGGGGGCTTGACGAAGCCACTCCCATAACTGAACCATTCCCATCTGCACGACATGCTCGACATCGCCACTGGCACCGAGTAAGGAAGGCTGGGGGCAGTTCCCCTTCTGGACTTACTCCACCATCTCCAATAGTGGAAATTGATGCTGCTGTTCCAATTGGGAACAGCTTCGAGCTGCTCAAGAGGGTGTGCAAGAACTCTTCAACCGCCATACTGAAGAAGTCTCCTCCGCCTGTTGAAAACACAACACAAGTGAAGCCGGAACAGCCTCCTCAGCAGTTGTCCTCCAAGATCCACAGAGTTTGGTGGAAAGTCCAAGACTTTATAATTGACAAAGATTACTCTTGCCGGCTGACCGGCTGAAGAAGACGAAGGCTCGGCAAGAGGAGGACCATCCCTCACCGTACCACGAAAGGTATCATTTGCATGGGTGCCTGCCGCAACGACCCCCTCAACTTCGACCTCCCATAAGAGGAGAAGGCCGGAGAAGATCTCCATGCCGGCGGCAAATATCAAAGGCAGTGGACCCAAAAGCCCTAAGTCTGGAGGCATGGTTGTGCGTATCGTCCACATGGCATCCGGAAAAGAGGATAGTCATGCTTCCGTGAGTCAGCGACCACTCACATGGTCTGTGACGAAAGCTCAGGAGCAACAACAAAAGCTCCAGGAGATATTGACAAGAATGGCCGCACTCACCGGGCAAAAAGAAATCCCGGAAGTATCGTCGGACCAACGCCAGGAGCAGGAGACTGACACCGAATTCCTACGAAGGGTACTTGAAAAGAAAAATAAAGAGGCCGCGGAATAAGCGGCTAATATAAAACAGATGGTGCTTCTGTTCTAAGATATGGTTGGGATGATGATCCAGCCGGATCCTCCAGCTGAAGACCCTCCAATAATCATTGAAAACGACAGAGGGGAGACATCGAACCCTCTTCCGGCTTTATCAGCAGCTAGGGAGGAGACGATCTCCAAACCTACCCTTGATGAATACATAACTCAACAAATACGAGCTCATCAAGCGAACGAAGCGGCATGCCAGGTCGTTGAACTGGGCGACCTTATCCAGGCTGGTAAGACCAAATTAAGTACCCGCAAGGATATACGATCCCCAAATTCCATGTGTATAAGGGGACGAGCAATCCGCATCAGCACGTTGCTCAATTCAGAGCTTTGTGTGGTAATACTGGGGGCGATGACAAACTGTTGCTTCGCTAGTTTGTTGGAAGCTTGTCGAAGACGGCATTTGAATGTTACTCCGAGCTCCCAAATGACTCTGTCAAGACATTTATGGAGATGGAACTATTGTTCACACAACGGTTCGCAAGCGCAAGCGAGCGCATCCCAATCACGGCGTTGATCGATGCCAGGGTGAAGCTAGGAGAAACCTGGGTTCAATACGCAATTCGGTGGCGTAACTTATGGTCAAAATGCGAAAAGCGCATAGAAGAAGCTCCTGCTGTGGGCATGTTCATAGGGACCCTTGATCCTCAGAAAACTATATCCCAGTTTATGATGTTCTTCAAGTCGACCACCTTCCAGGCCTTGATTGACCATCTAGCCCAAATGGACCAGATGGGCCATAGACCGTCCTTTTCAAAGACAGATCTTCGGAATGAAAAGGGCAAAGGGAAAGCAACCTTCGTCGCCAATACTCAACAACAACCGAGTGACCCGAAACTGGTTGTTCGCCAAAGCAACAAACCAAGATCCCTCAAAGAAAAGTTGCGACGTCCTTAGTCGTTCCCCCGGGATAAAACGAGGAGACTATTCAAACTGGCGGTGCGCAACAGGCTCATCACTTTGCCGGATCCGAGATGCCCACTGCAATCGGACGACGTCAACAATCCTAATTACTGCCTCTACCACTGATTAGTAGGCCACCCAATCGAATATTGCTAAGTCTTCAAAAACTGGGTCGAAGACCAGTACCAACAGGGCAAGTTCGTACTGTCTGAAAACTGGAAGGTAAACCCGTCGCAGCAGCACACTCCTAAAAAGGTGGATACGCCGGGTGCATCATGCTTATTTGTAGAGGAAGTTTCGTGGGAAGTGGTCCTTTCAGCTAAAACTAAAACAATGCTGAAGGATCTTCAAGCATGTCCGGCGATTAGGTGGAAGAGCCCGCTGGAGTCTGAGATTATTGACGGAATGCTGAAGCCGCGCCCAACGCTGAAAGTTGGTAACGATGGGCAAAACCTCCAGGCTAAGCCTCCTAAATCTTTAAAGAAAAAGAAGAAGGCCAAGAAGCCCGTGCAGCTCGACGGAAATCGTATGGGTCAGCAAAAGTACATCGACGCACTGGAGGAATACAACCAAAAAGCACGGACCCCAGTCACATTGAAAGAATTCCTCAAGCATATTCTTGAGAACGGAGATAGTGACATTGATGAAGGAGACGACTCGTCAGAAGAACCAGAGGATTATGTGGTGAGTTGCCACATGATCTCTCACCCATCGGCAAATGGCGAAGAAGCTTCTGATGTAGAGAAACTGGGGGCAGATCCAGAACCAAAATCCCTGAAGCCATCAGATGACCTGATCGACAAGCTGCTGAACAAAGCCCTCCAAAAGAGTAAAGCTGACCGATGACGTGAAACGGCCATATACGAAAATGCCAAGCGTCGGCGTCAAGCTGAAGAAGCTCCGGTAGTGAGAAGTCATAAAGTACCCCAACCGGATCAAAGTGCCCTTCCCACCAGTAAGAGCAGAATCAAGATAAGGAAGCAGTTCGCCAAAGCTCTGTCAATAGGAATGAAGCTACCACCTTTCAAAGAAAATACTTCCGGGAGTGCGTGCCCCGACGAACCGAATATACCTCCAAACTATTGCTTATACTATCGGAAGGTCACCCACCCTACCGAAGAGTGCAATGCCTTCAAGAAGTGGTAGCAGGGATACGTTGCCCATCGACAACAATTCAAGCGAATGAAGAGCAAAGCCCGCCGGGAGCAGAGAAGCACGACAGACGAGCATAAAGGAACAGCCGGTAACTGTCATATGGTTGATGCCATCCCAACAAAAGGGATGTCTCAAGTTTTTACCTTCGGGAGCGATTCGAACGAGGAAATGGCCCTCGGCCTTCTCTTTAAGGAATCCACCTCCGGAAAATAAGAAGAGATGAAGAACTGTGAGAATATTCAGTTACGTAACAGTACGTTGCCTGAAAAGAATCTCAGACCCTCAAACAAAGGTTCAGGCAAAAGAGACAAAGGGAAGGAAATGGTCCCTGAGGAGATTGCTCTCGATGATAGAGTCATCGAAGAGCTCACAACCAAGGACCCACTCAAGAAGAACAAGGTGGATTACAATGTCCTGGCATATCTGAGGATGATACCCTCATAATTGAGTATCTTGGATGTCCTTCTCCTGTCTAAAGAAGCAAAAGATTCTCTGATCAAGGCGTTACAAGAGCCCGACCAGTTTCAAGTCTTCCTTGCAGAAGAAAAGATGAAGGACGAGTTGGAAGAAGTCCACACGGCTGACATCACCTTCAGCGATGAAGATCTTCTCCTCGGAACGTGAGAGCACAACCGTCCGCTGTATGTAAACGGGTATTGTCACGATATTAAGATAGGGACGATCCTGGTCGATAACGGGTCCTCCGTCAACCTTCTCAACGTAAGAGTGTTGAAGGAAATTTGCATTAATGTGCAGCACTTGGCTCGGGATAAAATTACCATCTCCGGTTTTGACTCCCAATCATCACAAACGCTCGGGTCTGTAATACTGACATTACGCTTCGGGATGCTCATCACTGACATCAAGTTCCATGTTATTGACGCCAAGACTTGCTACAATGCTTTGCTCGGCAGGCCTTGGCTATATGAGTACAACATCATTCCTTCTACATAACACCAGTGTATGAAGTACTTCAAGGATGGCCTCGAGTACACAGTTACAGGGGAGCTGAACCCATTCTCCATAAATGAAGTCCGCAAATATGAATGCCAAGTACTTCTTACCAGACTTCGAAGACATGGAAAGATGTCGCAAACCGGAGAACAATCAAAAATCCATCGCCACTATCCCGATATTTGGGAGCGATACTGAAGAGGATGAAGAGATGGTCTACTTGGGACAACCCCAAGGCAACAGGCCGGAACCATCCACTCCTATTTTGGTCTTTGGCAGTGACTCTGAAGACGAGGCCATCAATGCAGACCTTTGCTGGAGCTGACCAGAGTTTACAAATTACCCTGGTTCCGCGGCGGCATTACAAAGAACTTGAAGCACTTGATACGTACAGCGTGCAAGAGCTGTAGACCTTCTATGTCCCTCCTCTCCAAAGAAGTGAGAAGGCGATCCTTTTCTACCAATCCACGGAGACTAAAGTGGAGAAAGAAGTATGGCACGGTGCCGACCCTGCGCTCGACATGCTTCAACCAATCCGTCTTCCCAGATACTACGCAGAGGGACTGAAAAGGCTATTGAGATGCCAAGGTGTACCCTTCAAGCAGACCGCTCGACAAGCCCAATTTTATAACAAGATTTAGGACGTTCCCGGGACTCAGCGGAAGATGCCCAACGGGAGAATAGAGACGAATGGCCTTGGATACGTTCGGTCTAATAAACGGGAGCGGTTCCATGGCTACCATGTCATAAATAACTCCGATGGAGAAGCGAATGCATTTCCGGACAACGTTGATGTCGAACCAGAGCGAGATCCCGCCATGAGAATACCAAGCCCTTCATTCGAAGAACAGATTGACAAGCTGATGAGAGAAGCGGGTCAAAAGGTTCGGGATGACCATAGCCGTGAAATGGCCATTTACGAGAAAACCAGGACACAACGTATCATTCAGCAGGCTACGGGAGGAGAAGACGACGATGCCCTTCACCCTCAGCCTGCTATGCGCTTTCACGGCAAGGAAAAAGTCCGACGTAGAAGCAATGACAAGATCAAGAACGGGGACGGTGTTCAAAGACAATGAAGCAGATCCAAGAAGCCATGCGAGCGAGAAAAAGTCAGCTGGAACCCTTCTTTGATGAAGAAGATGGGTCGGGAGTACTTTTTCCCTCAAGACAAGACAAGGAAAATATTCAACCTTGTCATGAAGCATCAAATGATGATGCTCCCGGAGTCTCGATACCCTGAACAGATAAACGAGGTCCATTACCCGGATTATTGCTCCTACCACCGAGTAGTGGGACATCCTCTTGAAGACCGCTTCACCTTCAAAGACTGGGTTGAAAATCAGTATCAGCAAGGCAAGTTTGCTCTATCCGACAGTTGGAGGGTAGCCCCGCTACGAAAGCATGAGCCGAGAGCAACCTACACTGCGAGGGAAAGTCTAGATCAGCATCGAGTTTGGAAACGGGCTCGTACCTGCCATATGATATCATTCTCAAAGGACGGAGAGCACGAGAATACATACGACCTCTCCCAGTACTTCGCAAATGAAGATGAGAACAAGATGATCTCAGAATTTCCACCAGCGCCAAAAGAGCTGGGAGATGGGATACACACCACAGCAGACAACTTGAGAAAAATCGACTTAGGGACGGCAAACGATCCAAGGCCAACGCTCGTCAGTAATCTGCTGTCTGAGAAACAGGTGGCCACATTAAAGGAAGTGCTTATGCAGTATAAAGACTGTTTCGCATGGAACTATTCTGAGATGCCGGGATTAGATCCAGACATAGCTGTGCATAAACTGGCGATATCGCCGGACGTTAAGCCAGTCAAACAGGCGCCAAGAAGAATGCGGCTCGAGCTTGAGATGAGTATCAATACCGAAGTAAAGAAGCTAATCAACTCCGGCTTCATTCAAGAAGTTCAATACCCTGACTGGATCGCCAATATCGTTCCGGTAATGAAGAAAAATGGGACAGTATGCATCTGTGTAGATTTCCTGGATCTCAACAAAGCATGTTCGAAAGATGACTTCCCAGTGCCAGTTACCGAGCTGATGATCGATAACACATCTACCCATGAAGTCTTATCCTTCATGGACGGATCCTCAGGGTACAACCAAATCAAGATGCATCCTGGAGGCCAAAAGCACTCCGCTGGGCATATTCTGCTACAAATCGATGCCCTTTGGTCTGAAGAATGCCGGCGCCACCTACCAGAGGGCCATGACAAAGATCTTCGATGACCTTGTACATGAGATTGTTGAATGTTATATCGATGACCTCGTGGTGAAGAGAAAATCATACGAGGAACACTGGGAGCATTTGAAAATAGTGTTCCAGCATCTTCAGAAATATAAGCTGAAGATGAACCCTCTGAAATGCGCGTTTGGAGTTTCCTCAAGCAAATTCCTAGGATTCATCGTACGACACCGGGGCATCGAAATAGACCCATCAATGATTAAGGCGATTATGGAAATGCCCGCGCCAAGAACTCTCAAACAACTACGGTCTCTTCAAGGAAAGCTCGCGTATATCCGGCGGTTCATAGCAAACCTCTCTGGCAAATACCGCCTCTACAGCCATCTAATGAAGAAGGGGACCCCATTCGTTTAGGATCGTAAATGCCAAAACGCACTGAACAAAATCAAGCAATATCTGCAGAACCCGCCGGTACTGACCGCTCCAGTCAAGGGAAAACTCCTCATCCTATACACAACAGCCCTTGAAGGTTCTTTAGACGTGCTATGGGCACAGGAGAACGACCAGGGGAAGGAAAGAGCTCTCTACTATTTGAGTCGAGTTCTTCTGGGGGCAGAAAATAACTACTCCCCCATCGAAAAGCATTGCCCGGCACTGATCTTCGCGGTAATGAAGCTTCGACATTATGTATTGGCACATGAGGTCCAACTCATATCAAAGGTGGATCGTCTCAAGTATTTGATGTCAAGAGCCATGATAATAGGAAGGATTGCCAAATGGGCCCTCCTCTTGATGGAGTTCTCGATAGTATATCGACCCTTGAAGGCAATAAAAGGTCAAGCCATCGTCGACTTTCTCGCTGAACATACGATACCTGCCGACTCTCCCTTGAACTGCGAGTTACCAGATGAACACACGTTTGACGCAATTAACGGGGAGAAACAAGGGAATGATACCCGATGGGAACTCTACTTCGATGGAGCGTCCTCCTTGAAGGAGCGAAAGAAAAATACCTTCATGATTAAAGCCGAGGTGGGCCTTATCTTTGTGACTCCACAAGGAGGGATAATGCATTTTGCCCTTTCTTTAACGGAGCCGAGAACAAATAATGAGGCTAAGTATGAAGCTTTGATAGCAGGTCTTGAGATTGCTGTCGACATAGGCGTCGAAAACCTCCTTATATATGGAGACTCCCAGCTGGTCGTTAGCCAAGTAAATGGCGACTACCAGATGTGCAAACCAGAACTGATCAGGTATGGTGAAAGAGTGTAGCAACTGCTAACGCAAATCCCCTCCTACACCATGGAAAGCATACCGAGTGCGGAAAATAGCAAGGCGGATGCGTTAGCCAAGCTCGCTAAAGAACTGGCCGACGAAAACCTCGATGACATAAGGATCATTGTGCAAAGCCGCCGGATTCTCGCACCAGCAGAGATATCTCTGAAGACGTCTAAAGGTGGGGAAGCAACCAAACAAGCGGCTTTCCAAGTAGAGGACAAAGAAAGGGCCGAGGATTGGAGAGAAGTCTTCATAGACTACTTCAAATCCCATCGAACGCACAATAATACATCGTCGAGACATCAGCTTATGAAGCGAGCTTTGTCCTTCTCCTTCGTCAATGATACTCTATATAAGAGATCATTCGATTGTTTGTGGTTAAGATGTCTGGGGCCAGAAGAAGCAAGGAGAGTCGTCTAAGAAACTCACGACGAACTCTACGGTTCTCATCAGGCTGGGCCCAAGATGAAGTTGAAGATCAAAAGAATGGGCTATTACTGGCCGATAATGATTCAGGACTGTCTCGAATATGCGAAGCAGTGTCACTCGTGTCAAATTCATGGGGACTTCATCCACCAGCATCCGAATCCGCTACCCCCAACACTGGCTAGCTGGCCATTCGTAATGTGGGGAACCGATATAATTGGGCCCATCGAACCGGCATCATCCAAGGGACATCGGTTCATACTAGCAACAACCGATTACTTCTCCAAATGGGCAGAAGTAATACTGCTAAGAGAGGTGAAGACGGAGAACATCCTCCATTTCTTCAGGACACATATCATTTACCGATTCGGCGCTCCGCAACGGATCATCTCAGATAATGGGCCGGCCTACAGATGCCATAAGATCAGCCACTTCATACAGCAGCATAAAATAGATTGGAGATACTCTTCGGTCTATAATCCCCAAACTAACGGTCTAGCTGAGGCTTTCAACAAGACCTTGATAAAGATCATAGAGAAAACAGTGTCCAAAAATAAATAGGACTGGCACGAGAGATTGCATGAAGCTCTCTACGTCTATCAGACCACGTTCAAGACGGCCACGAACACAACGCTATTTGCGTTAGTATTCGGCACGGAAGCGGTACTTCCGTTAGAGATAGAGCTACCCTCTTTACGAGTGGCGGTTCTGTACGAACTGACGGATGAAGAAAATGCCTATCTTCGGCTTGAGGAGCTAGACGCCCTTGATGAAACTCGTCTCATGGCGCAACAAAACCTAGAAGTTTACAAAGTAAGGATGACACGCTCATACGAAAGATTGATTAGGCTGAGAACATTCCGCCAAGGCGAACTCATGATCCCCAATCATGCTAAATGGAGGAAATTCAAGCTGAACTATAAGGGCCCGCATATCATAGACAAGGTCTACCAAGGGGGGCATACTTGCTCATAGATATGCACGGCGAAAGACCCTTCCGGCCAATAAACGGCCGGTTCCTAAAGAAATACTACGCTTGACAAGTCACGGCTCAGATTAATGATGGACGACGAAGCTCATGTCCGCTCGCTATCTTCCTGAGTCCAAACTCTATAAGTGGTATCCAGCGAAACTTCACCTCAAAATCCCCTACGGACCGCAACGTCCTTAAACTAGCTGTGGACCGAAATGTCCTTAAACTAACAATGGACCGAGATGTCCTTAAACTAACACTGGACCGAGATGTCTTTAAACTAACAACGTCGCCTCTAACACGGCGATAGTGGAATGCAAGTCCATAAGTCCCAGCGGTGAGGACTGCAATTCAAATCCCACCGGCAAACAGATGGGTCACATGGGGCGAAACTATTCTCGAGAGTTTCATCGTGCAAAAAAAGGGTACGTCTACAAGCAAAATGGGTACGAATGAAAACCTGAAAGGGCCCCGTGAGTAAAAACAGCAGGACTGCCGGCGAGTTCGTGAAAAACCGAAAGGGCGCAGACTCATAAAAAAATTCATGCACACTTGCAAGGTCATCTCGACCTTATAAGGAGAAAAAATACCCGCGTGAGATCCTTATGACTCACTAGGGAGCAACACACTTAGAGATCCCCACGATCCCTAAGGAGAAATTACGCTTACGAGATCGTCACGACTCGTAAGGAGAATCCCCCTTATGAGACCCTCACGGCTAATAGGATTCGAAAGCCTTAAGTTAAAGGGACCTGAACCTGTTCTTAAGCCATCACATTCCTTAAGTTGCCCTATAGATGGTCCGATATCGACCCTTGTATACAATCCATGGGCAAAAATAAACGTTTCCCCCGCTAAGTCCCACCAACGACGAGGAATGTCCACGTGTGGTGGACGACACTTGTAAGTCCTCTCAACTCATAAGGAGAAAACACTCTTATAAGATCCTTACGACTTATAAGAGAACACACATTTAGGAATCCTCACGACTCGTAAGGAGAAAACACACCTACGAGATCCTCACGACTCGTAAAGAGGAACACCTTTATGAGACCCTTACGGCTCATGAAGTCAAAAAGCCTTAGTCGACAGAATCCTAACCCTGTTTGCTAAGCCACCTTTGTTCGAATCGACAAAGACAAATGATGATTCGCTCCTGGTAATATCCCAGTTATAGCGATACTGATGCCCAAGATTGGTATCAAATTCCGAGCCCTTTTATGGCAAATGATGATTCGCTCCTGGAAATATTCCAGTCGCGGCGATGCTGATGCCAAAATTGGTGTCATATCTCAAGTTCCATACTCGCAATAAAAATCAGCGAGCAAAAATGCATATGAAATAGCCGAAAAGATAGGGAAACTCGCAAAAAAAATCAGTGAGTAAAATATATGCATATAAAAATAGCCGAAATGATTGGGCACCGCGAAAAAATAGCCGAAATGATTGGGCAACGTAACATTCGCGATATAAAAAGCTGAAATGATAGAGTATCGTGGAAAGAAATAAAAAATAAAATGAAATTTCTGCCCTGCAGGTGAGATCACATTGACCCCTGTATACAATCCATGGGCACAAACGAAAAGGGAACCTCATTGTCCCACCAGGCTTTGTCAAAGGGAAGCTAGATCTCGATGGCTACACCAACAGCCTAGAAATCAACAATGACGTTCCTTCTCATTCCAATCAGAAGCAGATACGACGTCAGCAAAACGGAGCTACGGCAAAGTCCCCTAGCTACAAATCTCGACGGTTCACCGACAACCTAAAGACTACCTTGGAGCCGTGGCAGAGTCCCTAGTTCCAAGTCTCGACGATAACATCCACAGCCTAGAGATCAACAACATCGTTCTTTCTCTCTCCAGCAGGATACAGATGCGACATCAACAAACGGAGCCATAGAAAAGTCCCCTAGTTCCAAATCTCGACGGTTCACAGATAACCCAGAGACAACCTCGACATTCGTTGCAATATTGCAGACACAATGTCAACAAACGAAGCAAAGGAAGATTCCTAGCTTCAGAGTCTTGACAGCAACTTAAATGAGACTTGAAAGACCATCGAAGATCATTCTATTCCAGCACGGAGTGGTCAAGATTCATCGGGGCTCCCAAATTGAGCCTGACCTCAAGTAAAAAGTGACATGGAATATCCCTAACGCTTGCTCTTTTGACGGTAATATCACCTTGAAGATTACTTGAAGACATCTTGTCCAACCCCCGAAGGGATCAAAGACACGACAGTCGTGGGGCTACCCGAACAGCAAGATTGCATATCGGGAAATATATTGGCCAACGCGATGGTGCGACGGGTAAAAAACCCTAGTACCACAGACCTTAATGGACTTCTATTAGCAGGAGTTAACCGTGACGTTAGGAGACCCTTGCGAGAACTTCTCGATTCATCTCGACTCGTGAGGAAATTAGTGTTCTTGCGAGAACTTCTCGACTCGTCTCGAATCGTACGGAAAGGCCTTAGGCAATAGGGATAAGGACCTGTTTCCTAAGCACTGGGGCCCTAGAAGTCGGTCCAAAATGGACTATTGCATTCTATTCACGGGCCACACTCTCCAAAGTCGAATATCGACAAGGAGGGAAACAACCACTTATGAGTCCTCTCGACTTGTAAGGGGAAATTATTTCTTGTGAGATCCTTACGACTCTCAAGAGAAAACACATATTTAGGAGTCCTCACGAATCCTAAGGAAAAATACACCTACGGGATCCTCTCGACTTGTAGGGAGAAAAGTCTTTATGAGACCCTCACGGCTCATAAAGTTGAAAAGTCTCAGGCGGCAGATCTGAATTCTAAACGATCGCTGCCCTGCAAGGAAATCAAGATAGACTATCTACAGGACGCATTTTCTAAAAGGACATGCCAATATGAAATAAAATATGACTTTTATTCATGAGTGCAAGTGAATACAAGATACATGTCACAAAGGAATCGAAATGAATACATGTTATTCATATATCGCAAGATTACAGTAAATAAAAAAAGGGTACAAAGACGGTTATTGAGGAGAAGACATCTACAACAAATCAGCAAGCCGCTCGCGCGCTCCTCTCAATCCTTTCTCATGATCAGCCACCGCGGCCAACTCCGCTTCAACCTAAGCCCGTTGCCGTAAATAGGATGAAAGCTTCTCATTAGCTTCTAGCATGGCAGCTTCACAGTCTTGCATGACCCGCTCGGCGAAGTCAAGCGTCCGCCTCAGCGTCAATCCATCCGAAATACATCTCTGGAGATTGTCAAAAACAGCTTTTAGCTGTGCAGCATTCGCTTCAATCTGGGCACGCAGTCGGACGGATTCGCTGGAAGCCACCTCATATTCCTTTCGTCTCAGGGTCGCCTCTTGTTCAAAATAGCAAATGAAAGGAATACTATGCTCTATCCAAGCAGCCCGCTGAGAGTTCGAAGTTAATACATCAGGAGCTGGACACTGGAGCTCAATCTCGTGCAGGCAAACCTCGATCTTTCTACAATAATTAACCCAAAAGCCGACAATAACTTCATCATGGAAATTCACGAGTGTCGCCAGCATTGGATTGACTTCCATGGCAAAATCCATAGCAGAAGTGAGGGCCTCGGCATTGAGATCCTCAATGAATTTGCTCAACGTTCGCCGGTTATTTGTGGTGTCCCTGTTGGGGTCAAAATTTGCACCCCTAGTTGACCAAGTCAAAAACAAGGTCAACCCCAAGCCAGGTCGGCCCAAGCCTAGATCAAGTGGGCTCATGCCCGAGTCGAGCATGAACATGAAGCGGCCGGGCCTCCCCATGCCAAAATAAAAAATCATGTAATAAATAATTTTTATGTAATTTTTTATGCATGAATGTATGCAAAATGGGCATAAAGCTAAATTTTTGTAAAGCCCATAGCTTATGTGCAAAAAGAAATGGCACATGAGACATGGGATGGGCAAAATGCCATTTTGTAAAGCCCAAGGGGCTATATGTAAATGTGTAAGCCTATATAAGGCAACATGATGATGAATAAAGGATACACTTTTTCATTCCCCTCAAAATTTAGGGTTTGTGCCTCTTTCCCCTTTCTGAAGGTTCTAAACCTTCTTCTTTCTTTTGAATTAAATCAAGAGTTTTACTCTTCCTTTTCCAAAACTAAATAGTTTTTTATCATAAAACCCATAAAGGGGGGCTCAGATCTCCCATCAGATCTCAAAAGGAAGAGATTTTTAAAATCTCACATCTCTTGATCTGTAAGATCCGACCAACAGAGGAGAAAGAAGGAGACCCATCTCCAGAAACCCTACTTTGGGAAAGAACTAGGGCTCAAGGGGAGAAGCCCTCATCAGCTTCAAAATATCTTAGGAGTTTAACTCCTCACACACACACACACACACACACACACACAGAATAATAAGTGCTCATTTCTGGGAGTACAACTCCCATTGCAGGGACCAAGTCCCTTTTGCCTCCCGAGCGTCCACGTGCTGACACGTGGGGTATTAGCGCTCAAAGCGCTAGCGCCCTTGCGTGCAAAGCACTAGCGCCCAAAGCGCTAGCGCCCGAGCGCCCACGTGCTGACACGTGGGGCGCTAGCGCCCAAAACGCTAGCGCCCGAAAGCCTACGTGCTGACACGTGGGGTGCTAGCGCTCCTGCGCTCAGAGCGCCCAAAAGCGCTAGCGCCCGAGCGTCCACGTGCCTGGTACGTAGGCGCTAGCGCTCTTGCGCTTAGAGCGCTAGCGCTCGAGCGCCCACGTGCCTGGCACGTGGGGCGCTAGCGCTCAAAGCGCTAGCGCTCAAAGCGTTAACACCCAAAGCGCTGGCGCTTTTTCCTACGCATCCTTTGGATGCCCTTTCCCAGCCCGCTATCCGGGTAGCGGGACCCCCGTAAAAAAACTCTGCGGGGCCCCCGATATATCCAAAACCCCTTCAAAATACAACACTGCACATTGAGTTCGCATGACCAGTTTAACCCGTCAATCGAAGGTTCTTTCGCTCCAAAGACGAGGGGTAATTAACGGCATCTTAGTCCGCAGCTGCCGGAGATTCGGATCCCCACAATCAATAAACCCCAGCCTACCCTAGGCAGGGGGAATCTGTAGCGCGCCTGACAAGCGCGCGCGCATTCCTATCTTAATGGGGTGACGAAAAACACCTGACAGAATATGGCATGCCCGGTGGGACCTATCTCTCCTCCCATATTTTGGGTTAAACGTTCATGCGAACTCAATTAATATACATACCTATATTTATACTAAAATAATGCTCTTTCATGCAGGTTTTCAAGCAATCACTTTTCAACAATGTCTCCAAAGATGAACTCAGCTCTCAGCACAGCTCTCGTCTCCTACACGATGAAGATAGACTCCAGGACGGTCCTTCCGGCCAGTCTCGGGCGACAATGGGAGGATGTGCTGCTACCATTTGGCTCTATTATGTTCGTGTCAGCTAACGCTGTCCCAGCTCCTCAAGCTCCGGTAACGAACAAACCGGTCTCAAAGGGGAAAAGGCCGAATGTCATGGTCGCGAGGGCGCCCTAACACAAACTCAAGTCGGTGTTTGAACGACTTTCCTTGGCCCCAGCTGGGGGCAAGGCCATCAACACCAACAAAGCAACAAGGCCTCTCGAGCAAGCTCCGGCGGTGCCCCTGACAACTTATCGATCAAGTGTCTTCTCTAAGCTCCCCGCTAATCGACTCACGGTGGCTTCCCTGGAAATGGATGCCCGCCAAGCCCTTAAAATTGAGAAGCTAAGGCAGAAAAGGCTCAGATATAGAGCCAACAAAAGGGCTAGGGCTCCTGCTAGGCTGAACCTAATGAGGTTCGAAGAACAGGGTTACCCCGCCAAAGATGAGGAAATGGATGGATATGCGGTCCACACTGTCTACATGGTGGGCACGTGCAGCAAGAGTAAGGACGGGGCCACCACATCTCAAATCCAATCTGGATTGAATGTGGTTGCCGTTTCCCAAGAACAGCCATCTCCGCTGGATGATGAAAACCCTCTCGATGAGGATGATAGGCAGAAAGACCCTCAGTCCATGTAGAGTCAAGCTCGGACAACGAGGAAGAGCCGACTTTCCGCCCCAGGACCACGGAGCAAGAGCTGCTTCAAGAGCTCCGAAAGCAGCTCAGAAGCAAAAACAAGGAGATGGCCAAGCTCTGCTAAAAAATTGACGACTTGACAAACGTCGTCTTATAGCTCACGGCCCAACTTGCCTCTTAGCCGCCCAATCAGGAGCAGGGCTCTCATGAACCGGGAAACGGTGTCCCAAAACAGCCGACGCCCGTTCCCTCAAACCCAAAAGTGGGCGGACCCCATGAAAATCAGTCGCATCCTATCTCGGGAAATGTCTTGGCTACCGATGACAGTAGCCCGCTAACTCAAGAGCAAATCATGGATTTGGTTGTCAACAAAGTTAAAACCTTGGTAGCCGAAGCCGAAGCGCAAAAAGATAGCAGCAGTAGTAGGAGACCATATCCTGCTCAGTATGATCTGGTAGAATTTCCTAGCGGCTATATCATCCCCAAATTCGGAAGATTTGATGGGACGGGAAATGCGAATCAGCACGTCGCCCATTTTAAAGCCTCATGCGGGAATACTGGAGGTAATGATGCGCTTCTCCTCCGCCAGTTCGTTAATAGCTTGACCGATGTTGCTTTCGACTGGTACGCGAGCATACCGGATGGCTCCGTCACAACTTTCGTCCAAATAGAGTCTCTGTTTCGGCAGAGGTTCATGAGTGTCAGCGATAAGATCACCATCGCCGACCTCGTAAGGACCAAGCCAAAGAACAACGAAAGTAGCACGGATTTTATAACCCGATGGCGTAACCTCTCCGTCAAATGTGAACCTCCGATAGAGCAGGATCAATCTGTCAGTCTCCTCGTCGGAAATCTCAACAATTGGATGGCCCCGTTTCTATGCACCGCGAGTCTCAAAACATTCCAAGAGCTGACCAGAAAAGTCCAGATGTTGGAGCGCTCAAAGCATAAGTCCTCCTCGGATTTCCAAAATAACAATAGGTCCTGGAGAAACTGAAAGGACGATAATCGCAAAGGCGGAAATTCCGACGATTCTGAATCTTTTAACACTTCGGCTAACCGAAATAAGCGAGGGATGAGCGGGCTTAGTGCCAACCAGCTTTAGAAACCAGTGTTCGGAGAGGGAGGAGAATCTCCACTGAAAGAGAAGCTAGATAAGGTTTATTCCTTTAGAAGGGACAAAATCCGTAAAATATTCAAAGACGCCCTGAAGAACGGTCTACAACTACCTGAGTCAAAAAGACCACAGGGAGCGAATATGACCGACGACCCTAAATACTCTGTGATAGGTCATGCCATTGAGGACTGCTTCGTCTTCAAAGATTGGGTCAAAAAGCAATATAGGGCAGGAGAGATAGAACTGTCTAAAGGCGTGTTAACAAAAAGTCCAGCTGCGACCGCAAATTTCATACAAATGGAGACCGAAGTTCTTCGTGAAACTGATTCTCTCAGATAACTGCTTTTCTCTGAAAACAATCGACCACCACGTCGTTAAACTGGGAACAATCGACCACCACGTCATTAAACTGGGAACAATCGGCCACTACATTATCAAACTGGGAACAGTCGACCTCTAAGTCGTTAAACTGAGAATGTAAAAAAATATATGTAAATAAACAAAAAATGTGTAAATAAAAGAAAAATAAAGAAAAGCCGAAATGATGGGGCAACTCGCAATAAAATCAGCGAGTAAAATAAAAATGAAAATAAAGCCGAAATGATGGGGCAACCGCGAATAAAAGCCGAAATGATAAGGCAATCGCGATCTTCGCGATAAGAAAAGCTGAAGTGATAGAGCAATCACGGTAAAACAACAAAAACAACAAAAACAAAAAAAACGGCGAATGATGAGTCGCTCCTGGTACCATATTCTAGTATAGCGATGCAGACGCCAACCAAAATCCAATTTCTCAAAATTCTCCCGGCCCTACGGCCAGTCTTCAAATTGACTACCATATACAATCCATGGGCTCAAATAATTCTCATCATACCCATGCCCCACCGCAGTCACCAGTCCAGCGGCCGGTCTCCGCCCTTGGGATTATGCACCATTGGGAAGACCCACTCATGTATTCTCACGATACATGAGGAGAACAAACCTTCGTGGGATCCTTACGACTCACAAAGGAAGAACACACTTGGGGGTCCTTACGACTCCTAAGGAGAAAATACACCTACGGGATCCTTACGACTCGTAGGGAGAAAATGCTTTTATGGGACCCTTACGTCCCATAAAATTGAAAAGCCTTAAGTGATAGGGATCTAAACCTGTCTCCTAAGCCATCGCTCCCCAATCCCCAAGTGGCAAATGATGAGTCGCTCCTGGTACCATATTCCAGTGCAGCGATGCAGACGCCAACCAAATTCGAACTCCCATACCCCAATGGCGAATGATGAGTCGCTCCTGGTACCATATTCCAGTGCAGCGATGCAGACGCCAACCAAATTCGAACTCCCATACCCCAACGGCGAATGATGAGTCGCTCCTGGTACCATATTCCAGTGCAGCGATGCAGACGCCGACAAAGTCCCAAAATTTTTCTGGCCCTACGGTCTGGATCATACATCCTGCAAAACCGTATACAATCTACGGGCATAAAACGATCTCAATCTCTCCCAAGTCCTACCGGCGAGACCACATTCAAAGTCCCACCGGCGATGAAAAAAGGAAAAAAATAAAAAAAAATGTATGTCCATAAGCAAAATGGGCACGGATGAAAACCCGAAAGGGCTCCGTGAGTAAAAACAGCAGGATTGCCGGTGAGTTTGTGAAAACCCGAAAGGGCGCAAACTCGTGAAAAAGAGATGAAATACACTCACAAAGTCCTCTCGACTTTGTGAGGAGAAAATTCCCATGTGAGATCCTTACGACTCGCAAAGGAGCAACACACTTGGGGTCCTCACGACTCCTTAGGAGAAAATACACCTACGGGATCCTTACGACCCGTAGGGAGAAAATGCTTTGTGAGACCCTTACGGCTCACAAAATTGAAAAGCCTTAGGTGATAGGGACCTAAAACCTGTCTCCTAAGCCATCGCTTCCGGATAAGCAAGCGCAAATGATGATTCGCTCCTGGTACCATATTCCAGTGTAGCGATACTGATGCAAAGCAAAAACCAATTCCTAAATCCTCCCAAGGCAAATGATGAGTTGCTTTTGGCATTATTCCAGTGCAGCAATACAGATGCCAAACCAAAACCAATTCCCAAATCCTCTCATGATACATGATGATTCGCTTCTGGTACCATATTCCAGTATAGCGATGCTGATGTCAACCCAAATCAAATCAAACCAACAACCTCTGCGGCGGAATCATGCTCCGTCCCATAATTTACCCCGTGTCGAAATCATACTTCGCCTCGGGATATCTACCTTCCTTGTCGGAATTATGCTCCGTCTCGGAATCAAATCAACCAACCAGCTCTGCGTCGGAGTCATGCTCCGTCTCAGAGTGTACCCCGTGTCGAAATCAAGTTTCGCCTTGGTGTATCTGCCTTCCCTGTCGGAATTATGCTTCGGCTCGGAATCAACCAACGACCTCCTCGTCGGAATTATGCTCCGCCTTGGAATCAAGTCAACCAGCAAGCTCTGCGTCGGAATTATGCTTCATCTCAGAGTGTGCACCCCGTGCCAAAATCATGTTTCGCCTTGGTGTATCTGCCTTCCCTGTCGAAATTATGCTTCGTCTCGGAATCAAGTCGGCCTACAAGCTCTGCGCCGGAATCATGCTCCGTCTCAGAATGTACCCCGTGTCAAAATCATGCTTCGCCTCGGAGTATTTGCCTTCCCTGTCGGAATTATGCTTCGCTTGGGAATCAACCTCTGCATCGAAATTATGCTTCGATCAGAATGTCTGCCGCTCATCGGAATTATGCTTCGACCCCCCTTGGAATCATGCTCCGCTCTTCGGAATGATGCTCCGATCCCTTTGGAATCATGCTCCGCTCTTCGGAATGATGCTCCGATCCATGAAATCATGCTCCACTCTTCGGAATGATGCTCCGATCTCTGGAATCATGCTCCATCCATCAGAATGATGCTCCGATCCCTGGAATCATGCTCCGCTCTTCGGAATGATGCTCCGATCCCCTGGAATCATGCTCCGATCTTCGGAATGATGCTACGATCCCTGGAATCATGCTCCGCTCATCGAAATGATGCTCCGATCCCTGGAATCATGCTCCGTTCATCGGAATGATGCTCCGATCCCTGGAATCATGCTCCGCTCTTCGGAATGATGCTCTAATCCCGGAATTATGCTCCGACTCTTCGGAATGATGCCCCGATCTTTGGAATCATGCTCCGCACTTCGGAATAATGCTTCGATCCCTGAAATCATGCTCCGCTTTTCGGAATGATGCTCCGATCCCCTAGAATCATGCTCCGCTCTTCGGATTGATGCTCCGATCCCTGGAATCATGCTCCGCTCATCGGAATGATGCTCCGATCCCTGGAATCATGCTCCGCTCATCGGAATAATGCTTCGATCCCTGGAATCATGCTCCGCTCTTTGGAATGATGCTCTGATCCCGGAATTATGCTCCGACTCTTCGGAATGATGCCCCGATCTTTGGAATCATGCTCCGCGCTTCGGAATGATGCTTTGATCCCTGGAATCATGCTCCGCGCTTCGGAATGATGCTCCAATCCTTGGAATCATGCTCCGCTCTTCGGAATGATGCTCCGATCCTTGGAATCATGCCTCTACTCTTCGGAATTATGCTTCGACTCTTCGGAATGATGCTCCGACCTTGGAATTATGCTCCGCGAATCGGAATGATGCTCCGATCCCCGGGAATCATGCTCCCCGAAGGATACTCTGACCCTAGAATTATGCTCCATGAATCAGAATGATGCTCCGATCCCCGGGAATCATGCTCCCCGGGATGATGCTCCGCCCTTCGGAATGATGCTCCGATCCTCTGGAATCATGCTCCGCTCTTCGGAATCATGCTCCGATCCCTGGAATCATGCTCCGCTCATCAGAATGATGCTCCGATCCCTGGAATCATGCTCCGCTCATCGGAATGATGCTCCGATCCCTGGAATCATGCTCTGATCCCGGAATTATGCTCCGACTATTCGGAACGATGCCCCGATCTTTGGAATCATGCTCCGCGCTTCGGAATGATGCTTCGATCCCTGGAATCATGCTCCGCGCTTTGGAATGATGCTCTGATCCTTGGAATCATGCTCCGCTCTTCGGAATGATGCTCCGATCCTTGGAATCATGTCTCTACTCTTCGGAATTATGCTTCGACTCTTCGGAATGATGCTCCGACCTTGGAATTATGCTCCGCGAATCGAAATGATGCTCCGATCCCCGGGAATCATGCTCCCCGAAGGATACTCCGACCCTAGAATTATGCTCCGTGAATCAGAATAATACTCCGATCCCCGGGAATCATGCTCCCCGGGATGATGCTCCGCCCTTGGAATGATGTTCCACCTCGAAGTCCAACTTCAAGCTCCCTCAATTTCATGCACACAACTCATGCATGTGGTGTGCATTCATTGATGGGAGGCATTTTGTTGGGGTCAAAATTTGCACCCCTAGTTGACCAAGTCAAAGACAAGGTTAACCCCAAGCCAGGTGGGCCCAAGCCCAGATCAAGTGGGCTCATGCCCGAGTTGATCCCGAACATGAAGCGGCTGGCCCTCCCCATGCTAAAATAAAAAATCATGTAATAAATAATTTTTATGTAAATTTTTAAGCATGAATGTATGCAAAATGGGCATAAAGCCAAATTTTTGTAAAGCCCATGGCTTATGTGCAAAAAGAAAAGGCACATGAACCATGGGATGGGCAAAATGCCATTTTGTAAAGCCCAAGGGTCTATATGTAAATGTGTAAGCCTATATAAGGCAACATGATGATGAATAAAGGATACACTTTTTCATTCCCCTTAAAATCTAGGGTTTGTGCCTCTTTCCCCTTTCTGAAGGTTCTAAACCTTCTTCTTTGTTTTGAATTAAATCAAGAGTTTTACTCTTCCTTTTCCAAAACTAAATAGTTTTTCACCATAAAACCCACAAAGGGGAGCTCAAATCTCCCATCAGATCTCAAAAAGAAGAGATTTTTAAAATCTCACATCTCTTGATCTTCAAGATCCGGCCAACATAAGAAGAAGAAGGAGACCCATCTCCAGAAACCCCACTTTGGAGAAGAACTAGGGCTCAAGGGGAGAAGCCCTTCATCAGCTTCAAAATATCTTAGGAGTTTAACTCCTCATATATATATATATATATATATATACAGAATAATAAGTGCTCCTTTCTGGGAGTACAACTCCCATTGCAGGGACCAAGTTCCTTTTGCCTCCCGAGCGCCCACGTGCTGACACGTGGGGCGCTAGCGTCCTTGCACGCAAAGCACTAGAGCCCAAAGCGCTAGCACCCGAGCGCCCACGTGCTGACACGTGGGGCGCTAACGCTCAAAGTGCTAGCTCCCAAAGCGCTAGCGCTCGAGCGCCCATATGCTGACACGTGGGGCGCTAGCGCTCCTGCGCTCAGAGCGCTAGTGCCCAAAGCGCTAGCTCCCGAGCACCCACGTGCCTGGCACGTGGGGCGCTAGCGCTCTTGCGCTCAGAGCGCTAGCGCCCAAAGCGCTAGCGCCCGAGCGCCCACATGCCTGGTACGTGGGGAACTAGCGCTCTTGCGCTCAAAGCATTAGCACCCAAAGCGCTGGCGCTTTTTCCCACGCATCCTTTGGATGCCCTTTCCCAGCCCGCTATCCGGGTAGCGGGACCCCCGTAAAAAAACTCTGTGGGGCCCCCGGTATATCCAAAACCCTTTCAAAACACAACACTGCATATTGAGTTCGCATGACTAGTTTAACCCGTCAATCGGAGGTTCTCTCGCTCCAAAGGCGAAGGGTAATTAACGACATCTTAGTCCGCGGCTGCCGGAGATTCGGATCCCCACAATAAATAAACCCTAGCCTACCCTAGGCAGGGGGAATCTGTAGAGCGCCTGACAAGCGTGCGCATTCCCATCTCAATGGGGTGACGAAAAACACTTTACATTCGCTGGAAGACAAGCGTTTAGCAAAGGGCCCTGCGGGCATTGGAATGCGAGACTCGAAAGGAGCTGGAGCTGGAGCTGGCGCAATTGCTGCAAAATGAATTAGGGTCAAAAGGTCGACTCGGGGAATAAAGAAAGCACATCAGTAGTGAATTCTTTTATACCGGCTGTGAAAGGCGGCAGGATGGGGAGTACCGGAGGCACTGCTATTCTCTCGTCTCCTTCTCTGACCCGTGACGCTATGATCAACATGAAGAAAACTTAGCAACAATACGTCTATTCGTAAAACAAAGGAAGAGATATCAGTTGAAGAATATACTAACCAATACCAGAAGGCGGAACGACTTCCGACTGGAAAGAGAAATGCTGGTTCAACACCTGGTATTGGTGGTCGAAAAGGACTCCTGCAGAGTTGCGATACTATACTGTCAATACAAGGATGATGGCACCCACATTAAAACAGGTAAGTCGCAAACCCATGTAAGTCTACGCTAGCGCCCCGGCCGTCTACAGACGCCAAATGCGGAACAAAACTTTTAAACTGGCGCTATCATATACTTTAACCCGGATCTGCCATTATTGCTAAACTAACAAACAGTAAAGAGTGTAGAAAGGTTGTACCGAACGATCCGAGTCCTTCGTTCTTCAACCATCATCCCACGCTCCGTTGCGGCTGCTCCGATCTCGTCGATCTCCGATATCTTCGTCGAGGTGGCACCACATCGACGATTCTTTAAACGGGCTCCCGCCTCTGACTCGAGGCAACTCGATCGTCAAGTTTGCTAAAAGAGACGACCAAGATTTGATGTAGAGAATGAGTAGATGACTTTGCCTCACTTCGTCCAAATCCGTGGACGATCGGTTAATGAAGTTGCCGAGGGAATTGGGTGATGGAATGAAATGAACTGTAAAATTCCATGCACCCCAAATACTATCATAATCTTTTCACAAATGAATCAACAAGTGAGAGTGTGAGAGAGGAGAGAGAGGGCCGGCCATATATAGCAAGAGGGAGGTGACCGTAGGAGAGG
Organism: Agapanthus africanus; assembly: GCA_030015575.1. Taxonomy (NCBI): domain Eukaryota; kingdom Viridiplantae; phylum Streptophyta; class Magnoliopsida; order Asparagales; family Amaryllidaceae; genus Agapanthus; species Agapanthus africanus. The sequence continues at coordinate 900,241,303 of JASDDO010000022.1, forward strand.
GGGGTGACCATATGATGAAGCTTATCATGAAGAAATATCTTAACCAAAACAAGAAAGGTATGAAATCAAAGCATGAGTCATTATTGCATTAATGACACCATTAATGCACTAATGACTCACAAGCCTCATCATCACTTCTAGAAGCTTCTAGAATGATGACTCACCCTAACAGAAGAAAAGATAAACCCGTCTTTAACCGAATGTTAAAAGACGGCTGATAGAAAACTGGAAACTGGCAACTTCCAAAAGTGATCCTGAAACAACTTTCAGGATAACCCCGAAACTGTATAAATATACCCGCATTTGTATTACGACCGAATACAAATGCAACTGAGACAAAGATATTATACCTACTCAATATAATACTCGGATCCGGCTTAAACCAAAGCCGACCAGTATTATCTGCCCGAAAACTGACACGTGCGTAAATGCACGTGCATTTTCCGAACCCTGCCATAAAACCATACGGCCTCTACAACGTTTCGCCCGAACTTGGGAAACTGTCTGTGGGGAACTCTAATGACTCGTCAGTACCCTGGCAGTGGGTTTAACCACAAACCGTCAGCGGCACTAGCAATGCGTAACGGCTGCCCACGGACTGACCTCAAGGGAGACTGATGAGCAAACTCAAGGGTGGCCGATGAATGAACTCATCCAGAAAGCCCTGCTGAGCCTAACAGTGACAATGTATATACAGTCCGGTCCGTTCGTCAATGAGTATCGCATATCCGCCTAGGGGGCTAGTAACGTCAGACCCCCAGAAGCAGTATAAGTCGTGTTGGAGTGAAGCCCAAAAACACCCTGAGATACTACTGGAGTACCTACCAGTAAATCTCCTGCCACGGCCGTGGGCTATGTGTAATGGCTTTCCTAGACACAGCACGATCTCGCCCCCAATACCGGGAGAGACGAATCCCTTGCCGATCCGCTCACGTGCCTCCATATGGCTCGGGACTGTACCCAAAAGCTACCTGTTTGCACGACTCCTTTGAGCCGTGGTAGGGTAGAAATCAAAGCACAGTGGGAACTCACACGAGACAAATAACGACCTCAGGTCGATGAACTAACCTGTACACATGTCACCAGGGAACTGCTATCTGACGATAGGTATAGTACTAACTAGCAGATTCCCGGCGAGTCCTGTCCGGTGTACTCATAACCCAATGAGCACCTGTATACATCTTAGGTGATCCAACTGACACCAGTGGCTTGTGAGACCGGCCACCGCCCCTCGTCGGGGTCTCGACTGTATACACTAGTCTACTCCGGAGTATCGATGCCCTGTCTCGAAACTCCCACGACTAGGGACCACAATTAAGGATATGCATATAAACTACCCAACTCTCACGTATATGATCGCCATCATACAGTTGGTAGTAAAGCAAGATCCAAAGGGCTCTATCAAAGTGGAACATGCAATCAGTCACCTGAACATGTACACGACTGATAAAGGCAAACCAGATAGTATACTATCATCTCGAGTAAGACTGTCCTACCGGGATAGGTCCTCCGCAATCATTGCAATCACGTACCTGCGATCCAATAATTGACTATGAGGGCATTATCTCCAACAATCTCCCACTTGCACTCAAGGCTAATTATTGCGATGTCGACTACTCACAGCCCGTGTGAAACCGAACATCCAACTCCTTTACTAATCAGTTTCACAAAGCCCGTTTGTAAAACTATTGTGTTCGAGAAATAGCCTCAGTGAGTGGATCCGCCTAGAAGTATCTTTCTTTATCTCTCTTAATCTCAAGTTCGCAGAGAAAGCCATCTCCCGAATTGAGTAGTACCTGTCTTAGAATATGTCTGGATATCTGATGGGACCTAGTTCATAAATGAACTCCTTATCCAAACTTCTTAGACTGTAAGGATCACTGAACCTAATCAGTATCCGGCACCATGCCACCCACAGTATCCTCTGGAACCACCTGTCCATAATACTGTCCCTCGTCAGAGGGAAAACTAAAACTCTGACAATCACTCTGTCATCCATGTCACCTTTGAAGCCTGGAATGATAACCGTCTCCCGAAAGAGGCTGCCGTTATCAAATCCATAGAACATGTACTAATGTTCTAAAACTGCTTCCTTATGTTTCTCCAGGATTGGATTAATACAAACTTATTGCATCTAGTGCAAAACCAACATTTGGTGTGGTACATGACATCTCATGATTGACTCAATTGCCTAAGCAAGTGATCTGCCAATCATGCACATCCCTCTCCCTTTTAGTCTATACGACACCTTTAGAGAGGGTGACTCCATCACCTGCAGGTACACTACCATGCTAGGAGTCAACTATTCTAAAAATCATTAGAATACTGTCAAAGTACCCACATTGGGAAACTACCCAAATCCAGATCTAAAACTATAGATCTAGAAACCAGAATGTCAAATATTATATCCATATCCTGTCTGGAGAAACAACTGTGTGACGATCAGAGTACAACCGATCGTAGTATAGGAATTTTACTTCCTACTTTGTGTATGTCATCCAAATACCATGACATCACACTCTACTACCTTCTTAACAGATCCATCCTCTATTCTGATTGAAGTCAAACCCATGACTGTCACATCAAAATTAGATGATCTTTCTCCGCTATAACTGCTCTAGTCTATAAATAGACATAAGCTACTTGCCCACTATGCTTCCGATGCTCCCACTGACTACGACAACCCTCTGGCAGAATAATATACACGTACACTTCTAAAGCTAGTTTAGAACGACGCTATACTTATCCTCCTGCCTGGTCTCATAGTCTGGAACAACAGTAGTGTCAAGTCTGGGTAGATAAGAACCTCCCTGTCACCGTCCTTGAGGCTACCGGAGTACCTCTCGGGTGTCTGAGGTTACCCACCAAATCTGCGGAGTGGCTATTTGGAATGTCAAACCTGATTGAATATATAGGTCCTATTAAATTTTCCGTAATCGTTCGCGGTTCTGGAATCACTTCCAGTTCTACCATACTCCCACTACTGTTTTCTGAAAAAGATCCATTTTACTAAAACTGTGGCGAGTCAAGAACAATATCACTATTGATCTTCCAAATGGTAGAATATCAACCCTCGTCATAGCCAGGGTCAACCCACAAACAGCCATTACAGAAACGTGCCCTGAGTTATCCAGAGTCTGGTTTTAAGCATAAGCTGGACAACTCCCCGTACCTTAATTTCTTTTAAGGTACGATCCATTCTATATCCAATACAGAAACTTTGGCACTTATTTAATTGGAACCATATTCAAATCATGCAGCTGTCTCCAGTGCATATCAACTTAATGGAAAGAGGCTAATCAGCATTGCTCAACTTAGGAATCCATCCAATTATGAGTAACCTGAAAGAGAAATACGTTTCTCAAAATCATCACTATCATCTGAATACCAATCATAAGAATCTACATCTTCGATCTCTTTGAAGAATCCCGATACTTGTGATACCTGGTTCTCTACTTTATTCTTATACCCACAACTTCTCAAAACTTAGACATTGTATTTCTACGAAACACTTGTTTAAATACTAGAGAAGTTATAAGTAAACAGAACATAGTACGAGGACCTACCCCTTTGTCCTGAAGGACACTTGGACAACATACAATACTCTGTATAAGTCCGCTGAGTTAAACAACTCAAAACCTGTGCGTCGTAGGTAGAAAACTGTACCCAGGCGATTTCCTCAAATATCACCAATTACAACGAATTCCGATATAATGAGGATGATCACCTAATTCCCAATATCTTACTCCCACTCATCATCTGTAAAACCATACAGATATGAGAATGAAACCTGGTAAATACATACCCTTGGAGTAAGTGTCTAATCGGGAAAACAGTTTTTCTTTAACAATGCACTGAAACATGAAAATGTTTCGTAGGGGTATCCTGGTATTCATAGCAATGCCTCTTCCATAATCCAATTCATGACTTCAACCGTATATTTTATTGCCATCTCTCCAAATCTCTTTATTTGTCTTTAGTCGTTACCTTCTGTACACCATCGTTAGGCTAAATGGTTTTCTTCCTTCCCTACCGTTCGGCACCAGCCTATGGTTTGGAAGAAGACTATCCAGTAAGCATAATAGGTGTACCCTCCTAAACCAAGGAGTACTCGCATCTCGAGAGAAGGTGATGATAAAAGACAACTGAATAATACCTTATTCTTTTAAAGGTGAAATAGGAGTGGCGATGAAGTACACGGCTTTGGTCGTGAATGATACCAGTCGCAATTTACTTTGCCCTCTTTCTAATCCCTTTATTTTGTCTTTACATATTACCTTCTGCACACCCTACTTAGGCTAATTGGTTTTCTTCATTCCCTACCTTTCGGCACCAGCCTATGGTTTGGAATAAGACTATCCAATAAGCGTAATAGGTGTACTCTCCTAAACCAAGGAGCTCTCGCAACCTGAGAGAAGGTGATAATAAAAGACAACTGAATAAACCAATTCTATTTCTCCTGAACCTGAATCCATCCTCGAAGGAGTCCCTTCGAGTTCGTATATAACCATACAATGGATCTATCCAATGGAAGTGGATATCCGTAGCAATACGGGTGTTCTGAGAAATGCAAAGGGTAAAAGAAGGAGTGGCAATGACTTATGCAACATAGACAATCCAAAAGCCAGTATTTTAAGAAGGTTCGGTCAACCTGGTCACTGAGTCATAGTCTAGGGTCGGTCAAAGGTCGCTGCCAAAGAGAGAGAGAGAAAAGAAACACTCTGCGTGCACTCTAACCTAGATCAGAATGGTCATAACTTTATCTAATCCGGAAAACTCCCACTGTCCTGTCAAATTCTCCTCCAAACCTAAAAGAAGAATCAATCGGGATCACCCGAAGAGTAAACCAACTCATCAGTGGGAATCGGGATCCAACTCTCATCGCATGATAACGTGATGGAATGCATCCACGTTACTCATACTCCAGAAGGTATGCGCATACTTGGCAAGTTTCAGTTTCTTTAGAAACTCCCGATTCGATTTTTGCCCCATGCTCTTATGACCTTGGCGTATGTCAACAAATCATAAGTCACATGTCAAGTTCTGCCCGTCATTATCTTGTTAATTTGAACCCACCCGTACATACCCTTGACGTATGCCAACAAGGTAATACGACTGTCCCAAACCAACTCATCTATCTATGCAACAAATGAATACCCAACAGCTACCAAACACTATGCCTTGACGTATGCCAACAAACATAGCTTGAATACTACTGACCATCCATAAGAAACGACGGAGGGCTACGACTGGTTTTTGGCGAAAAACCTTTAGCGTAGTGAACTTGATATCGCTGAAGGAACCTGATAGCTTTTTAAATTATAGTGGCGAAAACCTTTTGCTAAAGAGGTCACTCCCGGTAAAGGGATCTCGGCTCTTTCCTCGTGGAATGAGGTGCAGGATATTCCACTGAATACCGCTATGCAAAGCAACATGTAATCGACTATAGTGAAGTTATTACCCTGACGCAAACTTCTGCCCAAGGGGTCAGTCTCGGTGAAGGGATATCGGCCCTTGCCCCGTCGAATGAGGTGCAGGATATTCCACTGAATACCGCTATGCAAAACAAAAGGAAACGTCTTTGCAATAACACTTTTTAAAAATTGTTCCAACAACTAAAACAGGTTTGTTTTTACTTTGCATTGATCAGAATCAACGCAGTCCCATCAATCAATCACACCAGAAAAGAACGAAAAATAAAATGTACGTATATGCCATCCGCATTCGTCACTGGGTCCCGTCATCACCCGTTAGGTTACTTAACTAACGACAGAGCGGGGACTGGACTAGCGCGGGTGTAAAACATATACAACATCTAATAGTATATAAACCAATATACATAATCGCTCCAGGCGTGATAATATGCAACATTACAGAAAAGTAATAAGCATCACAGAACAATACAGATAATCTGGGATCCCCGGGTTTCACAGAGCCGCTGCTGAAACCCGACGTTCCCCTGTCGTGTGGATAGCCTGTGCAATGAAACCTAGACCCCTACGGGTGCGGCAAGTTACCCGCCAAAACCTGAAGCGAGGTAGTCCCCACAGCATAGTGAATGGAACACCCGTCACTTCACGGAATCCGGTAAACTTGGGCACCCCTCCTTGGGTCAACCTGTACCCCCTACGAGTGCGGCGAATAGTCTGCCAATTTTAGAGTGGGGCCCCTCTGCCTCCCAAAGCCATGAGATGCGGACCCGTTGCCCTCCAGAACCCGGCTATCCGTGCACTCCGTCGCGGGGTAATACCTAGTACAGTAATGAAAAATAGTACAATAGGTACATCGACCGCAACCTGGTCGTGCCCCAAAAGAATATTATACAACAGGCAGTGACGGCAGTCCACATGTTGGACGCTCGCCCCGCAATATCAAATGTACAAATAAACTCAAACTGTACTACCATTGCACACTGCTATCCACCACGACAAATCCGCAACATCACAGCACAAAACAGAACATCAACGCGAATGTCACGTTCGCAAACCCGTCTAAAAGAACTATAGCAATCAGACGCGGTTTACCGATCAAATGACATTCCCGGTCGGAGATATAATGTAAGCACTGTAAACTAACGTGTTTAAATTTCGATCGACCAAAGACCAAATATCAAAAAGTGGGCCCCACGGCTTACTGGTGAACAGTAACAAAACCTGGGCCAAAACGATATTTACCAAAAATCCCAAAATCCAACACAGAACCCACTGACAAAATTTGGGAGCACGTGCTCCCCACGTGGCCGCGGTTGCGCGGCCAAACCATGGGTTTGGCCGCGCTTCCGCGGCAGCTTGGAGGGATCACGACCCCAAATTTCGTCGTAGTTCTTAGAAAACCCTGCTCTGATTTTTAAGACATACAGAAATAATTTTTGAGACCGTTTAAAATCAACAGAAACTGTCGGGCAAGGATTTTGCAATTTTCGATTTCCGGTCGGATCGATGTTTTAAACGCGTTAGCACAAGTTAGTATAGCAAAATGGTGAGGCTCTGATATCACTGTAAGTCTACGCTAGCGCCCCGGCCGTCTACAGACGCCAAATGCGGAACAAAACTTTTAAACTGGCGCTATCGTATACTTTAACCCGGATCTGCCATTATTGCTAAACTAACAAACAGTAAAGAGTGTAGAAAGGTTGTACCGAACGATCCGAGTCCTTCATTCTTCAACCATCATCCCACGCTCCGTTGTGGCTGCTCCGATCTCGTCGATCTCCGATATCTTCATCGAGGTGGCACCACATCGACGATTCTTTAAACGGGCTCCCGCCTCTGACTCGAGGCAACTCGATCGTCAAGTTTGCTAAAAGAGACGACCAAGATTTGATGTAGAGAATGAGTAGATGACTTTGCCTCACTTCGTCCAAATCCGTGGACGATCGGTTAATGAAGTTGCCGAGGGAATTGGGTGATGGAATGAAATGAACTGTAAAATTCCATGCACCCCAAATACTATCATAATCTTTTCACAAATGAATCAACAAGTGAGAGTGTGAGAGAGGAGAGAGAGGGCCGGCCATATATAGCAAGAGGGAGGTGACCGTAGGAGAGGGGGGTGACCATATGATGAAGCTTATCATGAAGAAATATCTTAACCAAAACAAGAAAGGTATGAAATCAAAGCATGAGTCATTATTGCATTAATGACACCATTAATGCACTAATGACTCACAAGCCTCATCATCACTTCTAGAAGCTTCTAGAATGATGACTCACCCTAACAGAAGAAAAGATAAACCCGTCTTTAACTGAATGTTAAAAGACGGCTGATAGAAAACTGGAAACTGGAAACTTCCAAAAGTGATCCTGAAACAACTTTCAGGATAACCCCGAAACTGTATAAATATACCCGCATTTGTATTACGACCGAATACAAATGCAACTGAGACAAAGATATTATACCTACTCAATATAATACTCGGATCCGGCTTAAACCAAAGCCGACCAGTATTATCTGCCCGAAAACTGACACGTGCGTAAACGCACGTGCATTTTCCGAACCCTGCCATAAAACCATACGGCCTCTACAACGTTTCGCCCGAACTTGGGAAACTGTCTGTGGGGAACTCTAATGACTCGTCAGTACCCTGGCAGTGGGTTTAACCACAAACCGTCAGCGGCACTAGCAATGCGTAACGGCTGCCCACGGACTGACCTCAAGGGAGACTGATGAGCAAACTCAAGGGTGGCCGATGAATGAACTCATCCAGAAAGCCCTACTGAGCCTAACAGTGACAATGTATATACAGTCCAGTCCGTTCGTCAATGAGTATCGCATATCCGCCTAGGGGGCTAGTAACGTCAGACCCCCAGAAGCAGTATAAGTCGTGTCGGAGTGAAGCCCAAAAACACCCTGAGATACTACTGGAGTACCTACCAGTAAATCTCCTGCCACGGCCGTGGGCTATGTGTAATGGCTTTCCTAGACACAGCACGATCTCGCCCCCAATACCGGGAGAGACGAATCCCCTGCCGATCCGCTCACGTGCCTCCATATGGCTCGGGACTGTACCCAAAAGCTACCTGTTTGCACGACTCCTTTGAGCCGTGGTAGGGTAGAAATCAAAGCACAGTGGGAACTCACACGAGACAAATGACGACCTCAGGTCGATGAACTAACCTGTACACATGTCACCAGGGAACTGCTATCTGACGATAGGTATAGTACTAACTAGCAGATTCCCGGCGAGTCCTGTCCGGTGTACTCATAACCCAATGAGCACCTGTATACATCTTAGGTGATCCAACTGACACCAGTGGCTTGTGAGACCGGCCACCGCCCCTCGTCGGGGTCTCGACTGTATACACTAGTCTACTCCGGAGTATCGATGCCCTGTCTCGAAACTCCCACGACTAGGGACCACAATTAAGGATATGCATATAAACTACCCAACTCTCACGTATATGATCGCCATCATACAGTTGGTAGTAAAGCAAGATCCAAAGGGCTCTATCAAAGTGTAACATGCAATCAGTCACCTGAACATGTACACGACTGATAAAGGCAAACCAGATAGTATACTATCATCTCGAGTAAGACTGTCCTACCGGGATAGGTCCTCCGCAATCATTGCAATCACGTACCTGCGATCCAATAATTGACTATGAGGGCATTATCTCCAACAACCCATACCTTCCAATATTTAAGAGGGCATAGAAGAAAACGAGGGGACAGCGACTGTCAGAGCGGCGACCGGCGACACTTCTTTAGACGTCACAGACTCACGGTTCACCACACCTATACTCAAGACAAACAAAATATCATTAGAAGGGCTGAACAAGATTGAAAAACGCAAAAATAGCGACCCAGCGATTAACCGATAAATCATGGACCGAAACCATGACGGAGGCATCACCGGGTGTAACGGCTTCTTCGCTTTCTCTCTCGGAGGAGTAGATTCCACGCCCATAGCTTCATCCCCTGACTCAACGAGGGCCGCCGTAATGCTTGCGACGCCCATCGATACCAAGTAGCCACAGGGGGAGAGAGTAGCGGTCTAGACGGTCCCAGATTCCCAGGAAAGAGTAGCCACTTCGGGCTCTGTAGCCGCCAGCGTTTCGCCTGCCATCCTATCGTCAGGGCTTGGCTCTGCAGGAAATGAGTATATCAGAATTTGAGGATCTATTTCTAATAAAATGACTGGGCATTACATTACCTCGAAGTAACTTTCCAGTTTCTTCACGAGCTGCGCGTGCAACCTGTCTATGGGCAGTATACAAGGCAGCTGGAACATCCGCCAAAGGAATATCAACAGATAGAGTATTACTTGAGCCTGCACCTACGGCCAAGACGGCGTCGCACTCCTTCGCTGCACGCTTCGTACGCTTCTTTTTGGTCTGGGCCGTGAGAAATGACCTCCTCAATACTTCTGGCAGGAGAAGCCGATCCAACTTCCAAGAAGATCTAACGGTAGAAAAGCAGCCACCGCTGCACCCACATGTGAGCCACGTGAGCGCAACGGTGGGGGGGATTTGTTTCCCCCCAATAATAGAAGAGTAAGGCTCTGTTCAAAATTTGAAAAGAGATAGCGCCTCACGTGCCTTGCATGAGGGTGCTAGCTCCGAGAGTTAAAAATTCTGAGGCAGCACCTCACGTGCCTTGCACGAGGGCGCCAGCGCTGAGAGTTAAAAACTCTGAGGTAGCGCCTCACATACCTTGCACGAGGGTGCCAGCGCCTCACGTGCCTTGCACGAGGACGCCAGCGCCTCACGTGCCTTGCACGAGGACGCCAGCGCTAAGAGTTAAAAACTCTGAGGCAGTGCCTCACGTGCCCCGCACGAGGGCGCCGACACCAGAACTAAAAGTTCTCTGCCGTTGGATCAAAGATCCAACGGAGATGATACATAATCAAAATACAGAATTAAATTCTATTGAGGAAATATTCCTCAAATGTTTCTAAATAAGAAAAATTACGCTCTGTAAAACAGAGCACCGTTGGATTAAAGATCCAATGGTGATTAAAAAATCACCAAGCTACAGAATAAGCTCTGTATGGGAAAATATTTCCCTAATCTTTCTAAACAAGAAAGATTACGCTCTGTAAAACAGAGAACCGTTGGATTAATGATCCAATGGCGATTAAAAATCACGAAGCTACAGAATAAGCTCTGTATGGAATATATTTTTCCAATCTTGTTAAAAAAAAATATCTTCTGTAAAACAGAAGTCCTTAGATCAAAGATCCAACGGTGGATAAAATCCCCAAATCAATTAAGGATCTCTCAATGAGAGATTTCTTTAACTAAATCAACAAACTTGCCTCTACTATATAAAGGCCCCAAGACTTTAAGTCTTGTACAGAAGAAACCCCCCCATAAACTTCAAGTTCAAAAAAAAGAAGAGCAAGCAAAAAAAAAAGTTTTAAGAGAGAAGAAGGAAGAAGTACTTTCTTCAAGGTAAAGAAAAGATAATAGAGATCATAGTATCTCATCTGCATATTCGAGGGTTTAACCCTCATAAAAAACATAGTTCTTTCCCTGATCCATGAGACAAGTCTCCCAAAAATGAGAATTTAATTCTCATGGGGATGAATTTGTTCTTGGGGATCGAAGGTCCAGGGGAGAACAGAGAATTGAACTCTTCAGAAAGATGCATAATGAAAGAAACAGCGCCAAGCGCCTCACGTGTCCTTCACGTGGGTACTACTCAAATAAAGAGTGCTTAGCACTCAATGGTTGGCGCTCAGCGCCAAGCGCCTCACGTGGGCATTGCTCAAATAAAGAGTGCTTAGCACTTGATGGTTGGCGCTCAGCGCCTCACGTGCCTCTCACATGGGCGCTGCTCAAATAAAGAGTGCTTAGCACTCAATGGTTGGCGCTCAGCGCCAAGCACCTCACGTGCCCCTCACATGGGCGCTGCTCAAATAAAGAGTTCTTAGCACTTAATGGTTGGTGCTCAGCGCCAAGCGCCTCACATACCCCTCACGTGGGTGCTATTTAACATAAAGTGCTCTGCACTCATCAAATAGAGCCCATCGCCATGAAGAGTGTTTAATACTCCATAAAAAACAAAAAAAAAGGAGAGGATAAAGTAAAGGGTGAGCGTCAGAGCCCATATCAATGCTCAGTATTGTTTGCACAGAAAAGGGACTGAGCTCAAACAAGTGTTTAACACTTTATTCAAAGACTAAGTGGGCTAAGTCCAAGTTGATCAAAAGTCCCTGATTCAGATCATCCAAGCCCATGTGCTCACCATTTTCCAAATTGGTCTCAGACCCAAACATGACTATTGATCTTCCAACGAACATTAGTTCAAGGTTACATCTCCTCGCACCTCTGATAATGTCGTTGTAATTCTTCAGCGTCTTCAGAGAGGTGGTAGGTCCCAATAACCAACAACTCTTTAGTGTACTCCCAAATTAACGGGCACATCCCAAAACGGACTGCAACGTCCTTAAACTAGCTATGGACTGTAACGTCCTTAAACTACTATGGATCGTAACGTTCTTAAACTAAAACAATATAGAGTCCAAACGCTCTTCTTTTGGGTCTGAACGATCCAAAACCCCTACTGAGTAGATCTTAGTCTAAAATTAGACTAATGTATCCTCAACAAACATTTAAGTCGATCTTAATCCTAAACGAGATTAACGACCCTTAAATCAAACCAAACCCAAATCAAAGAAAATACGGATTTGGACTAATCCATGCCCTACAGGCGACAACATAAATTAGTCTCTGTATACAATCCACGGGCAACCAAAAATAAAACAAACACATACAACACGAAGTGAACATTTGGAGTAGGAGAAAGTGGTTACCGCGATGAGATAACGTAATTAACTGCAGGGAATTGCGCCTGCAAGGAAGAGCGTCCTCACAATCAAAAACCCCTCACAATGAGGGGGAATCTGACGAACCCCGCTACAATGGCCGCATCCGTCTAAACCTCCGAAACACGGTGACATAAATCAATTTGGCGTCTTTGGAGATGTGGACGGATAAATCCAAATAGCATCTGCCCCCAAATTCAGGCAAGATGTTTGTCTTCCCGGCTTTCGGCGGTAAAAAAGTACACTGGACATGACTCGTCGGGAACTGCTGGTGGGTATTATACCTATCGTCGGGTAGCAGTTTCCAGGTCACATGAGTACAGCATAGTCTGTTGACTTGACACTGCTACTTCGCCTCGAGTGTGTTCCCACTGTACTTTGATTACTATCCTACCACGGCTCAAAGGAGTCGTGCAAACAGGTAGTAGTTGGGTGCAGTCCCGAAGCACTTGGAGGCAGTGGCGGTTAGATAGGATTCGTCTCTCCCGGTATTGGGGGTTGGTATCGCGCTATGTTCGGAAGACCATTACACAAAGTCCTTAGCCAAGGCAAGTGAGATTTACCGGTAGGTACTCCAGTAGTTTCTCAGGGTGTTTTGGGCTACTCTCCGACACGACTTATTGCTCTATTAGGGGTCTGACGATTACCGCCCCTAGGCCCGATATGCGATACTCTTAGATGAACAGACCGGACTGTACGGAGATTGTCACAGATAGTCACAGTAGGAGTTCGGATGAGTTATTCTCATCGGCCTTCTTATCGACATATACCTGTGGGCCGTTACGTGCAGCTAGTACCGCTTGCGGCCTGTGGTTAAACCCACTGTCAGTGTAGTGTCGAGTCTTTAGAGTCCCACACAGAGGGTTTCCCTGTATCGAGCAAAAGATGTATAGGTCGTATGGTTTTACGACAGGGTTCGATCGCGTACGTATGCTTGTGTATGGATGATGATTCGGACAAATAATACTAGTGGGCTTTGGTTTAAGCCGGATCCTAGTATTATACTAATTAATTATTTTCGTCTCTTTTGTATTCGTATTTTTCGGAATACGGATACGGGTATGTATATATGGATGAGGGGCATTTTTGTAATTTGTTCAAAGATGTTTCTAGAAGAGACACCTCATAATTGTATTTATTATTTTAGTTTAAATGATTATTCATTTTATGAATGGAGGAAATGAGGTGTATTTTGCATAAAATTGAGCATGGTTTTTGGTGACATGTTCACACTAGAATATTACATTTAATATCGCCCATTCTTATACTCGTTTGTTTATAGGTAGGTGCTTTTAATCCGTATTTGCTACATATTTACAGTCTACAGGTTCCTAGTCCAAAATAACGCAACTGATACAAAATCTCCACTGTTACGCCAAAATCCAGAACATCTGTTGCCAGCAGATAAAAGCCAGGTTCCGATCATCCGTATCCGTCCAGTGCTGCGTACCAGTTCCAGAGACAAGACAAATGACAGTGGTCATTCGTGTCTCGGATAAGCACAAAGCACGAGAAGGGCAGCACAAAGCACGAGGGAGGCAGCACAAGAATCAATGGGTGCGCGGAGCTCGAGGGAGAAAGCTCAAATCAATCAAAAGTGAAGCTATGTTTGGACTGTGCAGATCTGAAGAAATTGTGAAGGCATTTTGCAATTTGGGACATGTAGAACATCATAAGATAGAAACACAAGGAAACCCAGAAAATCCAAGATCCCAATTCCATAAAACCGCGGCGGAACTTCCGCCAAATGTTGGTTTTCGCGGCGGATCCGCCGCGGTTTCGTGTCATCATATGACCAAAGTTTAGGGGTAGTTGGGTCATTACATTTAGGGCCAGAATGTTGCCCTAGGGTTTCAGCACGCAGCCTATAAATAGCCCAGTTTTGTGCCAAGCCAAAGGTCTTCTTCATGTCTTCTTTTCCCATCTCTTTTAGTGTAGTTTAGTTTAGCTTCTTCTTCTTCTTCATGTCTTCCTCTATTAAAATGTAGTGAGAGTATTGAGTGGATGATGAAATGAAGATGAGGGTTATTTTTCTTATCTTGTATTTTTATTTCATTGCATCGTAATTTAATTTCTAGTGTAACTTTATTATTTGTTGTTAACTAGTTGTTGTTATTTCCTTTCTTGCTCTTTTCTTTTCTTCTTTTATTCGTATTTTCAAGCGATGATACTCGACGGAGTTCCTTGCTAAGGTGAGGACCCAAGAGTTAGCTTGGTTCACTTGTAAAACCGTATTTTCCTTTCCTTTCTTCTTTATTGTTTTGTTTTGTTTTCTTTTATAATATGTGAATAATTTCCCACTTGTTAAGGCTAAGGAAGGTGGTATGAGGGACGGAGAAATCCTTTGTGCTTCTCTTCGCCAAACATCTTGAAACGAACCCTGACCAAACAAACGCAACCCCCTCATTTAGGTGCGCCATACGTGACATATAGCCGCGACCTAAGTCGAGAAGTTCTTTAAGCGCAATACAACGTGACATGTAGTTGTGACTTAATTGGATACATGGTTGCGGGTGTTTGGCCGAGGGTTGAAAATAAGCGTATTTAGCGGACGGACAAGGGGCACTAGGAATGGATTTAGCGTTGGAAAGCTTGCTTAAACTCGCAAATCCCATTCCTATGTCCTCCTAATCCCCGCTACTTTCGATTATCCCAACATCGTTTTAGGAATGACAAAAGATAAGTACAAGACTAATTCTAACTCTACTAACCAAGCTTAACCTTAACAAGCTTACTTGAACATAAATACGAACACTTAGGATAGAACTGAACAAACATATACACATTCTTTATTGACTCGTCTAAAACTCGAACGGAAATACAACCATCTCCCTGTGGATCGACCCGTGCTCAACCGGCTAGCTGCAAAGCGACACCATCCTGATCGCGGCTATAACTTTAGAATTTTGAACATCCGACACGCTTTTGGCGTGCGATTAAATGGCGCCGTTACCGGGGAGACGGTAGCGTATTTTCTTTCTTGTTATTCGGGTTAATATTCTTTTTGTATATATTTATAAATAAATAAAAAATAAAATCTTTTTGTTATTTTTGATAATTTTTGTGTGCAAGTGTGCAGACTAATCTGGAGCAAGTGCAATAATCCAAAAAGAAAACAGAGGTTTTTATTTTGGAGAAGAGAAGAAGTGGAGTTCATTGACCAAAGACAAATCCCCAAGTCAACATTTTGACCGCGAAACCGCGGTCAAAAGGTGCCTTGAGCGGCGGTTCCGCGGTCCCATTGAGGCCTCTGTGTCCAATTTTTTCTCCACCCCTTTTTCTTTTCTTTTATCTTCTCTGTGAATTCCACTATACTGTATTTTCTGCAGGTTTCTTTGCACAGCTTGCGCAGCCACCAAATAAATTTTTGTTGTTTTAGATTTTGTTTGTTTACCGCTTTGCATATACTAATACAGACATTAAGGGGCTATAACACCAATTCAGATTGGGTGGGGATTTCATCACCCTTCCTAAGACCCCACAAATCACTAATTGCATACGCATTATTTTGAGCTAATAAAAAATACTAGACTCAGCCCTAAGGACGTCACGCTCAATAGGACAGAGGACTAGTTGTAGGTATCGGCCGTTGATCCTAACCTGACTTTGCGGTGTCTAGGCAAGTGTGTCTAAGGCGAGTAGTTACTTAATTAGGGCCACTACTTGTAGTGGAGAGCCTCCCACTCACCTGGCACTTATTTGGCCGCAATTGGCGGTGAAGAGGCGGTTTGAGATCCTATTTCTAGCTCTTTGGAACAGTTAAGAGCTGTCTAGCTGACCTAGGTGACCCTAGCTCTAGGTGTGTTTGTGCATATTGTGATTGTGATTGTGCTTGTAAATTTTAGTCCCATAATTCCATATTCTTTCAAACAAACAATTTTCAAAACTCCAAAAACAAACATTTTTTTCTTTTAATAAAAATAAAAAAATCCACATTCTTTTTCCCCTCCTTTTCGCTTCCTTTCTTTCTTTCTCTCTTCATTTCATGGGTACCCCACCTAGAAAAACTCTTGCCGAACTTTGGTATCCACAACCAGACATCACTTCTTACGGTTCTTGCTTTGGTCAAATTTCGAACGACCCCTCCATACCCAAAATTTCATTAAAAGATCGCATAGATGCGTCTAGAACAAACACTTGCCCTCTGCAATCCACTTTGTATCAACCTTTTCAACCTCCCCTACCCTCTTATGTTGATACCCCTTTTGCAAGTCGTCCTTTGTCCATCGCTGAACATATTGAACAATCCCGTAGCCGATCTTTCACTCCCTTCACCACTACAGATTCTTAGGATCAACAATTCCATTCACTTTCTTATCCAAATGTTGATCCTGCTCCTGTCCAGCCATTCAATTCCTACCAGTCCTACCTGACTTTTGCACCTTCCTTAGATATTGCTTCTGAACCGCCATTTGGGAGTTTTCAGTATCCAAACAACTTTGAATATTTTACTGAAACCCCTTCATAACCCATGTCTAGTCTGGAACAGTCATTGGAAGACTTTAGGGTAGCTTCATACCAACAGATGATGGATTTGAATGCGTCCATGGCCGCCCTCATACAATCTAGTGACCTGGTAACTAGTTTTCAAGTAGCTCCAAATTTTCCGATGTATGAAGAGGCGGTAGGACAGGTTGAGAATTTGAGTAGAGAGAGTGAGATATACACCATTCCAAATCAAACCTACCCATTGCAAATTGAAACCCACAACTCCGATTTTGAATGTCTATCTAGTGTTCCAAACAATTCATTGATTAAAGATAGAACAAATAATGAGTTGTGTGACTTTGTAGTGTTTGATTTGCCCGATTGTGAAGGGTCCCTTTCGAGTGAAACCACAGCCAACCCTTTTGACCTCTACACCTCCATCTTAGAACCAGAATCGATTGAAATCCATGCTTTTGATGAGGTGTCTGAGAATATTGATTTTCACTTGATTGAGGATATTGACGCCGGGAATATTTTGGATGATGAACCTGTAGATTTGGCAGAGTTTTTCTCTCCAATTCATCATCCCGAGTCATTAACTGTTCTTCCCGAACCCCATACGCGTCTGGAATTTGATGATAAAGGCATGGATGAGCTAATTTTTGAGGATATTTTGGAGGATGAACCAGTCTTATTTGATGAGTCGGATTTTCCAATTCATCCTGTTCCTTTCATTGACTGTGCACATCCTCCCGAACCCTTAACCGATACCCTTCATCAATCACTTCCCCACATCCTTTCCGTCGTTTCGACCTTGCAAGAAACCGTATCACTTTCATTTCCATTGTCTGGTTTACCAAGTTCGGCTTACCCATGGTTTCTCACGAATCTTGAGGGATTTGACCCCATTTCTCGACGAGTTGATAGATTAGCACAATCGCTTTTCACACATCGGTCATCACAAATTGTGCTAATCTATTCACTCCATTTTCACCCTCAAGTTCGTACTCCACTTCTTTTTCCCTTCCGCCATTCTCCATCTCATATACCGAGACCGTATCCCGCTTCTATCTCTATACGGTCTCGCGTATTCTCCATATCTTTCCTCTCCGTATTCTTTCACCAACCACACCATTATAACGATAAGATTTTTGAATGGTTGGTGCTCACTTTTGGCCTGTGTAAGGCCTTGTATAGCTTAATACTGTTCTCTTTCCCCCCTAATCCTGAACTTCAACGCTTAAACAGTGAAAACACTGTTTCACTTAAGTTTGGGGGGAACCTTTTTGTATATATTTTTTTTGTTTTCCTTTTTGTTTTGTATAAAATTTTCTTTTGGAGAGCGCCGACAATTTTTGACCCTCTTGGTGTAGCCTGACAGTGAGGGCACTGTCAAGTTTAAGTTTGGGGGTGTGCTCGGTAAGCTTTCTTCCAAGCTTTCTTCCTTCGCATTCATTTGTATATTTTGCATTTGCATACCTTATATTAAAACCCATAAAAATCGAAAATTTCGAAAAATATAAAAACTTTGTCGTCAAGTTAGCTAATAGGGTACTTAGATTTTTATTCCGAAAGTTTAGTTGATACGTTAGAAATAACTAAATTCTAGGTTTAGGAATTGAAAACCCTAAAGATAACCCTCATTCTGTTTAAACTTGGTGATTATGCGTCCTTATAGTTTTTTTTTTTGAGAAATAGGTAATCTTGAGTTCAGTTCTTGAGTTAAGTCAAGATGAAGGGAAAGTATTGATGCCTTACTGAAGGATAAGTCTGAAAAATAGTTTCTATTCTTGAATCCAAATTTAGAAAGTATATACCCTACAAATTGCACATGCACGCACCTTGAAACTTGGGATAGTAGAGAATACCTAGACATACTCTTGCCTAAAAGCCTAGCATGAAAGAAAAAACGGTAATTAAAGCTAAACACCAAAAGAGCATCATTGAAAAATATATCCGGTCTTGAAAAAGAAAAATAAAAGAAAAGAAAAATAAATAAATAAAGTCAAGACCCGGAAACTGCTATTTACGCTTTAAGCTCACACATTCAGTAATCGGCTGTTAGTGCCTCAAGAAGCATTAATAGTCGCATGAAAGGTCTGTGAGCAACACCGTTCATCATAAATGAAAAGAAGTAGTATTAGGTATTAGGGCAAGGGTACTATAGCTTGAATTGAATTCTCAAGTATAGGAGTGAAATAATACACACACGTAGGGGTATACAATCGATATTTGGAGGAAAGATAGAAATAAAGAATAAGACTTATGTTTTCTGTAAAGTTGATAAAAATCCCAGAATTAAGACCGCACTTTAGAAGGAAAACTCAGGAGAAACCAACATCTTTCTAAACTTTTTTGGAACGTATAGGATCTAAGGTTAAATAGATAGAAGGTGTGAAACATAAGGATTGAATATTTCTAACTTAGGATAATAGAGTTTCTAGCGTAGATACTAAACTGTAGGAGTAGAATCGATGTTAACTTATGAAACTAACTTGACGGGATTTTGTGGGTAGTATCCGCTGAAAACCCTCAGGAGACAACACTCCTCCTACTAGGGACACCTAGAGATTTAACGGCTTGTTGCACGAGCTCAGTGCAATCGCGTTCCCTGCGAAAGTGAGGTTAGGACTTTTTGTGAATAATTGGTTTTGCTCGGGACGAGCAAAAGTTAAGTTTGGGGGTATTTGTTCACACTAGAATATTACATTTAATACCGCCTATTCTTATGCTCGTTTGTTTATAGGTAGGTACTTTTAATCCGTGTTTGCTATATATTTACAGTCTACAGGTTCCTAGTCCAAAATAACGCAAATGATACAAAATCTCCACTGTTACGCCAAAATCCAGAACATCTGTTGCCAGCAGATAAAAGCCGGGTTCCGATCATCCGTATCCGTCCAGTGCCGCGTACCAGTTCCAGAGACAAGACAAATGACAGTGGTCATTCGTGTCTCGGACAAGCATAAAGCACGAGAGGGGCAGCACAAAGCACGAGGGAGGCAGCACAAGAATCAATGGGTGCGCGGAGCTCGAGGGAGAAAGCTCAAATCAATCAAAAGTGAAGCTATGTTTGGACTGTGCAGATCTGAAGAAATTGTGAAGGCATTTTGCAATTTAGGACATGTAGAACATCATAAGATAGCAACACAAGAAAACCCAGAAAATCCAAGATCCCAATTCCACAAAACCGTGGCGGAACCGCCGCCAAATGTGGGTTTTCGCGGCGGATCCGCCGCGGTTTCGTGTCATCATATGACCAAATTTTAGGGGTAGTTGGGTCATTACATTTAGGGCCAGAATGTTGCCCTAGGGTTTCAGCACGCAGCCTATAAATAGCCCAGTTTTGTGCCAAGCTAAGGGTCTTCTTCATGTCTTCTTTTCCCATCTCTTTTAGTGTAGTTTAGTTTGGCTTCTTCTTCTTCTTCTTCTTCATGTCTTCCTCTATTAAAATGTAGTGAGAGTATTGAGTGGATGATGAAATGAAGATGAGGGTTATTTTTCTTATCTTGTATTTTTATTTCATTGCATTGTAATTTAATTTCTAGTGTAACTTTATTATTTGTTGTTAACTAGTTGTTGTTATTTCCTTTCTTGCTCTTTTCTTTTCTTCTTTTATCCGTATTTTCAAGCGATGATACTCGACGGAGTTCCTTGCTAAGGTGAGGACCCAAGAGTTAGCTTGCTTCACTTACCGTATTTTCCTTTCCTTTCTTCCTTCTTGTTTTGTTTTCTTTTCTTTTATAATGTGTGAATAATTTCCCACTTGTTAAAGCTAAGGAAGGTGGTATGAGGGACGGAGAAATCCCTTGTGCTTCTCTTCGCCAAACATCTTGAAACGAACCCCGACCAAACAAACGCAACCCCCTCATTTAGGCGCGCTATACGTGACATATAGCCGCGACCTAAGTCGAGAAGTCCTTTAAGCACACTACAACGTGACATGTAGTTGTGACTTAATTGGATACATGGTTGCGGGTGTTTGGCCGAGGGTTGGAAATAAGCGTATTTAGCGGACGGACAAGGGGCACTAGGAATGGATTTAGCGTTGGAAAGCTTGCTTAAACTCGCAAATCCCATTCCTATGTCCTCCTAATCCCCGCTACTTTCGATTATCCCAACATCGTTTTAAGAATGGCAAAAGATAAGTACAAGACTAATCCTAACTCTACTAACCAAGCTTAACCTTAACAAGCTTACTTGAACATAAATACGAACACTTAGGATAGAACTGAACAAACATATACACATTCTTTATTGACTCATCTAAAACTCGAACGGAAATACAACCATCTCCCTGTGGATCGACCCGTGATCAACCGGCTAGCTGCAAAGCGACACCGTCCTGATCGCGGTTATATCTTTAGAATTTTGAACATCCGACACGCTTTTGGCGTGCGATCATGACACTTGTAGAGTTTTCAACCCATGACTCACCAAATTGAAAATGAACCTTATTTCAGTTTCTAATATGTATTATTCATGTGAGAGAATAGTATGGTTCAGATTTGATAATGAGAGTTCATGCTCTTTTCTTATGCAAACTTTCTCACTGGCTTTTTCCTCAAGAGTTCTTCTTCTACTTACCTCAAGCCATTCTTGTCTCATGAGTTGAGAATCCTAAGGCTATGAGAGACAAACCATTCCATCTATATTCTCTACATCCTCTACGACATTTAGTGTAGCGAACTAGGTGCCCTAGTTAATTTAGTTAAGGTGAGAGCTCGATCTACAGACTCTCGGGTGGATCGTCTTCGACTTGAGAGGACCAACGAGGAAGCCCGATCCAAACGATCCATGGAGCCTATGACGAGGTGGAGGACAGTGATAAGAAGACCCGAAAGACATGTATTCAGGAGGTAAAAACTTGTTTCTGAGTTGCTAACCTCTCGCATGTTTGCTAGTTAGGGTTTAGAAACGATCCTGGGGTTCAAGTCGGTGTTGCGATCTTTGTAAAATCCGTTTTTTAAATATTCCGTCTCCCTGCGGACTTGCGGGGCGCGCGACATCGTCTTACAGTGGTATCAAAGCCTACTAAACCCTTTATTAGCTCGTTAGCAAGTGTTAGAATTTCGATCGTCGGAAAAACCGGAAAACGAAACACCAATACCCTAACTTTCTGTCAATTTTTAAAAGTTCTAGAAAAATTATTTCAGATATACTAAAATTAATTGCAGGGTATTTTAATAAAGCTGAAGAAAATTGAGCCCATGAATCGCCAAGACGGCCGCGGAAGCGCGGCGGAACGGTCCGTTCCGCCGCGGAGTTGCGGCCGAGTCGAGGCCGATTCACCTCAATTTTCTTCTGTTATTTCTTAATTTTGGTGTACTATTCTCTAGAATATTAAGCTTCTACCTATTGTTTTTTAGTGTGCTGGTTTGCACTTGGGGTAGACACGAAAAATATATTTCGATCGAAATTCTAAATGTTCTTGGCTAACCGGATCTGCTGTGTTGTTATATGTATTTTTAAACTTCAGCTAATTGCTATATATTGGTTAGTGTGAGGTTGCACATATCTGTTGGTTTATGTAAGTTCCCCGCCGAAACACAGAGACGCGACCGCGCAGGTCCGTCTTGCCTGAATTTCGGGGCAGATGGTAATTGGTGCTATCCGTCCACCTCTTCGAAGAAGCCAAGTTGATTTATGGCACCATGTATCGAAGGTTCAGACGGATGCGGCCGATGTAGCAGACTTCATCAAATTCCCCCTCGTTTGAGGGGTTTTTGACTGTGGGGACTCTTTTCCCTGCAGGCGCAAGCCCCTGCAGTTAATTACGCTACCGAATCGCGGTAACAACTTTCTCCTTCTCCATATGGTCATTTCGTGTCGTGGGTGTTTGTTTTTTGTTTGGTTGCCCGTGGATTGTATACGGAGACTAATTCATGTTGTCGCCCGTAGGGCGTGGACTAGTCCAAATCTGTATCTTTCTTAGATTTGGGTTTGGGGGGTTGGGTTTAAGGATACATTAGCCTCATTTGAGATTAAGATCGATTTATACGTTTGTTAAGGATACGTTAGTCTAATTTTAGACTAAGATCAACTTAACGGGATCGTTTAGATCCGATAAAAGAGCATTTGGACTCTATTGTTTAGTTTAGGGACATTGCGGTCGATTAGTTTAAGGACATTACGGTCCATTGTTAGTTTAAGGACATCTCGGTCCATTGTTAGTTTAAAGACATCGCGGTCGAGGTTAAGGACATCATAGTCCATGGGTTTAAGGATCCCACAGTCCAATGTTAGTTTAAAAATATCGCGGTCAAGGTTAAGGACATCATAGTCCGTGAGTTTAAAGACCTCACAGTCAAGGTTAAGGACGTCATAGTCCATGGGTTTAAGGACCCCACAGTCCAATATTAGTTTAAAGACATCACGGTCGAGGTTAAGGACATCATAGTCCATGAGTTTAAGGACCCCACCGTCCGTGAAATGTGTGGTTGCCGGGACCCGTCACCTCTCTGAAGACGTTGAAGGATTACAACGATAAATATCAAAGGAGTGAAGAGATGTACCCTCGAACCAAAGTGGATTAAGTGATCTGTAGCCCAATTTGGAACTAAGATCAATTAATTATATTATGAGCACATTGGCTCAGCTGAGTCTGAATTGAGGACTTATGGCCAATTTGGGCTAAGTCCAATAAAGTTTGAAATATTGGCCCTTTGTTGGACCATTAGACATTTGTCTGGTTTCAGCCCCACATTATTTAGCAATGCTAAACAAGAGTTTGAGGGCTTTGGTAACATTTTTTTTATCTTTGATTGAACAGTGAACATTATAGCTCTGAATTTTACTCAATTTTGAGATTCAGTTGAAGGGGAGACTTTTGCCTGTGGAGAATTAGCCAATTTGGCTAAAAGTAGTGTTAAACATTAGAGAACAACAGTGTTAAACACTGGAGATAGAACTCTCAAATTAGTGTTAAATACTAAAAGACAATCAGTGTTAAACACTGGAAATATAATCCCCAAATTAGTGTTAAACACTAGAAAACAATAGTGTTAGACACTGGAAATAAGGTTTTCAAATTAGTGTTAAACACTAAAAGTAAAGTTCTCAAATTAATGTTAAACACTAGAAGACAATCGGTGTTAAACACTGGGAATAAAGCTCTCGAATTAGTATTAAACACTAAAGAAAATTGGGTCACGTGTGAACACATGAGGGCACCCAAAGATGGGACCAGATCCCTCTACTTCGTTCTGCAATTAAGTGTTAAACACTTTTTTTTTAGCATCACGTGTTGGCACGTGATGGACATCCGTGCGCTGACCACTAAGGCATTTGCTAAGGGGTCACGTGGTAACACGTGAGAGCGCCCAAAGCTTAGATTTCCTTTGCTTTTTCTTTCTGTCTTTTGGAGGTCATGTGGGAGCACGTGAGATATTGCCTCTGGGCTGATTCCTTCTTATTTTTGTGGACCTTTTCAGGGGGTCACGTGGGGATACGTGACCTTAGTCTTTTGCATGCATGGAGATCTTTCAAGTCCCTTTAGTTCTTTAAGAATTAAATTCTTTATAGGGTTAAACCCTAATTATGATTTTGGAGGAATTAAATTCCTATTGTGAAAGAATTAAATTCTTATGTAGGGTTATACCCTAATTTCTTTTTTTAGAGGAATTAAATTCCCATATATGTAAAAGAATTAAATTCTTATATAGGGTGAAACCCTAATTTCATTTAGGAGGAATTAAATTCCTGAAAATTTGAGAGAATTAAATTCTCAATTAGGGTTAAACCCTAGTTTTGTCTATCTTGAAGGAATTAAATTTCTATAATTTTAGGAGAATTAAATTCTCATATACGGTTAAACCCTAGTTTTATCATGAAGGAATTGAATTCCTGTGAGTTTTGAGAGAATTAAATTCTCATATAGGGTTAAACCCTAATTTCATCTTGGAGGAATTAAATTCCTATAAACTTAGGAGAATTAAATTCTCTGAACTCAATTCTCCCTCTAAGTCTTGGATCTGCATGGCAAAATCTCAACCCGATGAGAATTAAATTCTCAACCTATAGGGAGATTTGCTTCTGCAGATCTTCAACTAGAGGAAGAACTAAGTTGTTTTTGCGGAAGAGTTAAACTCTTAGATTTGAGAATTAAATTCTCTTTTTTTGAAGTTTTGATCTCCTTTCTTTTCTCACATAGGTTTTTCTTTGTTGAGAATTAAATTCTCCTTTCTTTTCTCTCTGCTATTTGCCTTTTTTGAAATTTCAAGATCCCAAAATTCTATCTCTCCAAAAAATTCTTCTCTTTCTTCTCCTCTTGGCTCCTATTTATAGGAGAAGGAAAAGAATCAATTTGTTTAGTAAATCTTTCATTGAAAGATTTTGTTTGTTTTTCGTAACTAATGTGATCTTTTAGATCACACAGTGAATTTTATTCACCATTGGATTTTAAATCCAAAAGATATTCTGTTTGTTATTTTTGGTGAGATTTAGAGAAATCTTTCCTTGTCTAAAATCTTTCCATAAATTGGTGATTTTTAATCACCCTTGGATTTTTAATCCAACGGTTTCCCATAATCCTTTTTTTTTGTTTGGAAAGATTTAGATAAATTAGAATTTAATTCTATTAATTCAGAAGGGTTTTAAAGCCTATCACGTGTTGGCACGTGACTCCTCTTCATTCAGAATTTAATTCTGTATTTTACCTGAGCTAAAGACCATCACGTGTGAGCACGTGACCCTTGGTCACGTGTGAGCACGTGACACCCCATTGGAGTCTTTCCTTAGCCATTTATTTACACTTCTGCTTGCTTAGAATTTAATTCTGTAAAAGAGATCACGTGTCAACACGTGACCCTTGGTCACATGTGAACACGTGATATCTCATTGAGGTAATTCCGGATTTTTAATCAGGGAACAAATGCCCCCACAGCGTTGCTTTCACGTGTCTGCACGTGAGTGCAACGCTGTCACCTTTGTGACCGTTGGATCTGTATAGGGAATAGGGGAGATGAAACGTTTCCCATCACATCCTATAAATGCCGGGATCTCTTCAGAAGCGCCTCCACTTTGCTCATATTCTCCTTTGCTATCTTTTCTTTTGAGAATTTAATTCTCGTTCTCAGAGCTTAGTTCTCTGCTTCGAAAATCTTCAGAGTTTAACTCTGTTCAAGAAAAACCCTTTCTTCAGGTAATGATCTTTGAACGGTTGAAGAACTTTGCAGACATATTCATTGGATTTTAAATCCACATCAAGGGTTTTTCCCTTTAACAAGAACCCATTTTTTTTAAGTTCTTTAAAAATAAAACCACTCATTCTTTAATCAACAGGCCCTTTAGGGTTTCTCTGATCTTCAGGGGGTTGATGGTGCTTGTCTTTTTCACGGAATTTAATTCCATCTTCAAAGAGCTTTGGCTCTGAAAAATGTCTCTAGGAATTTAATTCCCCTTTTCCAAAAGGAATTTAATTCCTATGAAGAACTTAGTTCTTCCCAGAGAACTCCTTGGGTTTTTCTTGCCCTAAGTTGTCTCTTTGCAACCAAGAAGAAGAAGTTTGCAGTGGTGCTTTCTGGGAATTTAATTCCCTTGATTCTGTTTGATTTGTTACAGAGTCCAAGATGGATTTCTCTTAGGGGAATGTGTAGGGTTATTTGAAATCCATTGCTTATTTAATGAGAATCTTCCTTTTGTCTCATTATGATTGCTTTGCCTCATCATTAGCAAGCCGTCATCTTGATTTTGTGGGACCCATGTGTTTTGTAACCAATGGTCCCATAAAATGAGTCCTCTGCCGCTGTCTTTTTATATATACATATATTTATAATCATATATATATATATATATATATATACGCTGTTGGCTTCGCTTTAACAGTTTCCCCTTATTTTATTTCAGGCACAATGACTTCCGTTCCGTACTTTCCTTTCACTCGCTCGGAGGCCGCTTTTCCTCAGTCGCCATCTGACGAGGAAGTGATGGCGATGATCAGGGCTCATGACCCGAACTGCACCAACTTGCTTTTGTGGGGGACCTGGTATGGTCACACCATCCGTGGTCGCCGAAGTTTCCTTTGCGAAATACCGACGGAGCCTACCTATCCGTTCCTGCCGATGGATCCTCCGAGGACAGACTTTGCCGTGGAGATGCCGAATTGGACCCCGATGGGACGGCTTGAACCTTCGACGACTGGCATCCCAAACCATCCGATCCCGGCCATAGATATTCTGGGACGCCGCATTTGCCAGGGCGAGGCCCAACCATGGGGGCAGATCTACAAAATAGGGCTTACCCCTCGACACCCCACGAGCTACCTTCTTTGGGCTCGCTACATCCTGTCCGCCCATCGCGCGCGACTGCAGAGGGTTGGGCTTTATCAGGCAATATATGCATCTCTCTTCCACTATCAATCTCCTCACGTCTGATGGGTTAAGACTTTCTTGAACCAGTGGAATTTCCCCACCAGCACTTTCCTCCTAGGGGACCGCGAAGTTTCGATTTTCTTGGAAGAATTTCGCGAGATCTCGGGGCTACCAATCAAGGGGGACCCTTTATGAGGAATTGCTGCCTCCCGACGAGTACGTCTTTGAGACCGAGCCCTTAATGCTTGACGGCCTGTCTACCGAGAACGCCGTCCGACACAAGCGCCCGAGTTTGATCAAGGCCCTGGGCATCTTTGACAAACTGTTTACAGAATCTGAGGAGCAGGGCATCACTTATAAGAGTTTTATCACTTGCTTCCTTTGCGAGGGTGTCCTATCGAAGACGGCTCCGAAGTTTGCGAACATTAATGACCCCTTTGGGTTTGGTTTGAACCGGCGGCCGACAAAGGAAGAGGATCTGCCGCAGTATTACATCCCTATCATGTCGACGGTATCTTTCGAATCGATTGCAGCTCCCGGTATGGATGAGGAGACTTTCTTTATGGGTTTTATCAGTGTCTGGCTCAGCTGGTTCATCATCCCCATGCATCGCCGCTTCATGAGAGCCTCGGTTATCTACCCTGCTCATTGTATCGCTGAGGGGACACGGCTAGCCGTAGGCATCCCAGCGCTAGCGCATCTTTATCATGGGTTAGGCGCCGCGACTAATACCTCAACTCCAGGTGTGGATGTGGTAAATTTCTCTCTTCATTACTTCACGTCTTGTATTGAGATGCACGTGTTGGGGGCCTTTGCTGTACACCTAAGACCCAAATTTTATGACGCCTACATTTTTCTGTGATTGATGCGGCTGGTGGGTGCTTCTGCTCCTGACCCAACTCAGTCCGGGGCCATTCGTGTATTGATCGCTCCTTACGCTAGCACGGGCGGACTGGTGTTCATTGACCAGGCCTTATCTTCTCCTTCAGGTCCAATTCAACAACTCTGCGACCATTCGAAAGATGAGGTGCCTTCTCTGAAGCCCCGGGAGGCCATGCACTTGTACACGATCAGACCAGGTTATCTGGTATTCCGTTAAAACAGTGCGGCCCTTTTTATGCGGTACAATCCGCATCGCTTCGCCCGGCAGCTTGGATATGATCAGGGCGTTCCCTTCGAGGCTTTTACAGTTGCGCCGGTCCCTTCACCTGAAGTTGTTCATGATGCTGCTCATCACTTTGTGAGGCTAAACACTGGTTCTCGCTTCATAATTCCTGAAGCTGACCATATCCCCCGGTGCGTAGGGTCCTTCACGGGCTGGTACCTTCATCGGGTCAGCCCAATTATTGCTGAGAAGAAGAGGGTGCTTCTTGGATACGACACTCCTATTCCGGTTCAAGCCACGGGAGTTCCGCTGCGGCCGCGCGCACCGGTCCACTTTCCCCTGAGGGACACCAGTGTTGCGCTTATTCCGGGGGAGTCGGAAGTGGACCTTACTCCCACAGTTGGTATGCCATTGGGTACCCGGGCTCAGTCGAGGGGTAAAAGGGCGCCAGTTGCAGTACCACCGCCCGCGGCATCGACAATGGCCGTGTCTTCCTCGGTCGCAGCGCCAAGCGAGGGCGTTGGGAGTGAGAGCGTTGAAGGTGAAGTAGGTCAGCGCCGTGCTAAGGCTCCACGGGGGAGGAAACGATCATCCACGGTGGTCGGTTCTGGATCCAAGTGACGGAGGAGGACAGCTATCAATCTGCTCGACTTTGTGGTAGAGTCTGAGCTCATTCTTCAGGACGAACCATTGGCTCTGCAAGAATAGGACGCTGGCTTACTTTTTCCGAGTTCAACTGCCGAGGAGGCCGCACAATTGGCTGAGGCTATAAGACGTTCGCAAGATGAGTCGGAGAATGTAAGGATTCCGAAGAAGCCCTATCCCGCCGTCATCTTTTACGAAGACCCTCCGTGGATCCGGCGACGATTCATCGGCCCTTTGGAAGAATGGGGCGAAAGGGCCCTTAAACAGGCTGTTTCGGCCGATGCCGAGAACGCGCTTTCATTGTAGACCGGTGGCCACGAGTCCACCCTCGGACCTCGGCGAGCACATCTCCTTAGGAAGGAGCGTCGGCTTGAACAAGCCATACTGGAAGCTCCCTTGCGCATCGGTATGTTCCTCTATTTCTTTGTAATCTTTCATATTGTCTGCACGCATATATATGTATCCGTATTCTTGTACGGACTCTGCAGGGACTTCGGCGGCGGCAGAGGCTCTAAGCCATGCTCTGACTGTAGAGTCTGCTGATATCCCCAGTGAAGCATCGATCAGTACGGAGGGGGTTGATGCGACTGTTGTTCTTGCGATAGAGTCTCCTACGGTGGTTCCTGCTCCCAAAGCACTTGCTCTGTCGGGGGAGGCACCTTTGACAGTCGCCGTTCCAATGGAAGTTCCTGAGGGCGACCCGGAGGCTAGGGTGCAGGTAGCCGAGGCTACCGTCCTTTCGTTGGAGCCCGCAGCGGCAGCCGCTGCTCCTTCCTCAGAGGCCGCTACACCAACCTGCGTCTTCGATGACGTGCCCGAGGCCACGGCGGAGGCCGTTGAAGCTGCTATCCCTCCAGCTCAGAATGGGAGGTGCGTCGAAGGTAGCCTTCTATATTTTAAATTTGTAATCTTTTCATTATCTGAAATCTTTTGTCTTTTCAGAGTTGCGCGGATTGGCGGCTTCTATTGTCGACTTGTCTCCCAGGCAGTCTTTTCAGCGCCTGTTGGAGATGGCTGCTTCGCAAGCAATACCTCCTCAGCGCATCGTCCTCTCGTCTAGGTACGGTTAGTGTTGTTTACCATCTTTTCACAGCATTGTTACTTTTTCATAAAATGACATTAACGTCTTTTACAGTTATGGAGGCCGACGATGAGGTCGAGATTCTGGAAGGGCCTGGGGAGCCTTCAAATCCCTCTTGCATGACTGTGGGTAAGTAGAATCCTGACGTCGTTCCATTTGTTCTTTTGCTTACACATTCAGCTGACTGTTTATAAATCTGATCAGCTCTGCCAGTTCTTACTGCGTTGGAGTCGTGCATTGCTATGCCACCTGGCCCCTATGCTCTGCGTGCCTCGGAGCGCATGGCAAAATTAAGCCTTGCCTCTCTGTCATCCTTAATCGAGGAACTTCGTGCTGGCAGCGTAATTACGGCCGAAGCGTTTGCTGCCGAAGCTAATGGCTCTCTTCCTTTTCTTGCCACATATCACAGCGAAGCAGTGGTGCAAGTCTGGGTTGAGTTTTTTCAGCAGGTGGAGGCTTGCTTGCATGTGCTTGAATGTACCCGCCTTTCTTCAGAGACTGTGGCTGCGAAGGCGAGCTTACGGGGCCTGATTGAGCGTTGTGCGGCGAACATGATATCCTGTGAGAAGAGGCTCATCCGCAAGTTTTCGGAGAGGGAGCTGGCTTCGAAAGCGCTGATAGAGCTTCAAGCCAACCTTATAGCCAAGGCCAACAAAGCGTATGAACTTTGGTGAGTGCTTCAAGAGGCCATCAAGGAGGTGGTAGCCATCGACTAAGCCGCCGTGTTCACTCGCAAAAGGGTTGAGGCTCACAAGGCTACTGAGAAAGAACTCGAAGGCCGGCTTGCCTCATATCAGGCCTAGTAGGCTCAGGCGGAGGCTCGTCTTTTGGCGATACTGAATCACGAAGGCGGGGCCCAGCGAAAGAGGGATAAGCTGACCAATCTGCTAAATCATCCGCCGACTTGAAGACTTGTGTGTGTGTGTGTGTGTGTGTGTGTGTGTGTGTATTTACTCTTCCTTTGTACATACTCCTGAATAAGAGTATATTTTTTTTGTTCTTTCATAAATTGTACTTTGTATTCATTTTGATTCATGAATAAAACACGTATTTTTCTTCACGGTGGTGTGTCCCCTTTTTATTGAATGTATTTCTATGGATAGTCTATCTCGGTTTCTTTGCAGGACAATGATGGCTTAAGATTCAGGGTTAAGATCTGCCTCCTAAGACTTTTTAACTTTATGAGCCATGAGGGTCTCATAAAGAATTTTCTCCCTACCGGTCGAGAGGATCCCGTAGGTGTAATTTCTCCTTAAGAATCGTGAGGATTCCTAAGTGTGTTTTCTCTTGAAAGTCGTAAAGATCTCACAAGAGAATTTGCTCCCTTACGAGTCGTGAGGACCCGCAAGTGATGGATGAAGTTGCCCTTATCCGCATTTCATGGAGTCAGGGGTTGCTCTGGATGCTTCCCACGGGTTCACTGCCGTGTTCTGCAAGGACCAGGATCCGCTCTGGACGTTTCCCACGGGGTCAGGATCGACATAAGCCGTGTTCCACATAGCCAGGAATTTTGCTCTGGATGCTTCACACGGGTTCACTGCCGTTTTCGGCGAGGACCAGGCTCCACTCTGGATGCTTCACATGGGGTCATTGTTGTGCTCTGTGAGGACCAGGATCCGATGTGGACGTTTCCCACGGGGTCAGGATTGACATAAGCCGCGTTCCACGTAGCCAGGAATTTTGCTCTGGATGCTTCCCACGGGTTCACTGCCGTGTTCTGCGAGGACCAGGCTCTGCTCCGGAAGCTTCGCACGGGATCATTGCCATGCTCTGCGAGGACTAGGATCCGCTCTAGATGTTTCCCATGTGGTCAGGATTGACATAAGCCGCGTTCCACGTAGCCAGAAATTTTGCTCTGGATGCTTCCCACGGGTTCACTGCTGTGTTTTGCGAGGACCAGGCTCCGCTCTGGATTCTTCACACGGGGTCATTGCCGTGCTCTGCGAGGACCAGGATCCGCTCTGGACGTTTCCCACGGGGTCAGGATTGACATAAGCCGCGTTCTATGTAGCCAGGAATTTTGCTCTGGATGCTTCCCACAGGTTCACTGTCGTGTTCTGCGAGGACCAGGCTCCACTCTGGATGCTTCGCACGGGGTCATTGTCGTGCTCTGCGAGGACCAGGATCCACTCTGGACGTTTCTCTGGGGGTCAGGATTGACATAAGCCGCGTTCCACGTAGCCAGGAATTTTGCTCTGAATGCTTCCCACGGGTTCACTGCTGTGTTTTGTGAGGACCAGGCTCTGCTCTGGATGCTTCACATGGGGTCATTACCGTGCTCTGCGAGGACCAGGATCCGCCCTGGACGTTTCCCACGGGGTCAGGATTGACATAATCCGCATTCCACATAGCCAGGAATTTTGCTCTGGATGCTTCCCACGGGTTCACTGCCGTGTTTTGCGAGGACCAAGCTCCGCTCTGGAGGCTTCACACAGGGTCATTGCCGTGCTCTGCGAGGACCATGATCCGCTCTGGACGTTTCCTATGGGGTCGGGATTGACATAAGCCGCGTTCCACGTAGCCAGGAAATTTGCTATGGATGCTTCCTACGGGTTCACTGCTGTATTCTGCGAGGACCAGGCTCCACTCTGGATGCTTCGCACAGAGTCATTGCCGTGCTCTGCGAGGACCAGGATCCGCTCTGGACGTTTCCCACGAGGTCAGGATTGACATAAGCCGCGTTCCACGTAGCCAGGAATTTTGCTTTGGATGCTTCCCACGGGTTCACTGCCGTGTTTTGCGAGGACCAGGCTCCACTCTGGATGCTTCACACGGGGTCATTGCCATGCTCTACGAGGACCAGGATCCGCTCTAGATGTTTCCCACGGGGTCAGAATTGACATAAGCCGCGTTCCACGTAGCCAGAAATTTTGCTCTGGATGCTTCCCATGGGTTCACTGCCGTATTTTGCGAGGACCAGGCTCCGCTCTGGACGCTTCACACGGGGTCATTGCCGTGCTATGCGAGGACCAGGATCCACTCTGGACGTTTCCTACGGGGTCAATATTGACATAAGCCGCGTTCCACGTAATCAGGAATTTTTGACTTTATCCGCATTTCACGGAGTCGGGGTTTGACTCTTGGTTATCTGTGCACCGCCGAGTCATGGAACTGGGAGTTGCCGCTGTTCCGCTTTGCTTGATTTTGTGTCTGCTGTAATGAGACAAATGTTGAGATGATCTCCAGGCTATCTGTGAACCGTTGAGATTTGGCTTCTTCTTCTGATGAAACCTGGGGAGAAAAGGTGTGATTCCTTCTTTGTTTGCGCCCCTGGATTGTATACAGGTATTGATGTGATACCACCTGTAGGGCAAAAAAAAAATTCATTTTTTTATTTCTTTCCACGATGCTCTATCATTTCAGCTTTTTTATCGCGAAGGTCGCGATTGCCCCATCATTTCGGCTATTTTTCGCGGTGCCCAATCATTTTGGCTATTTATTTTATTTACTCGCTGCTTTTTATTGCGAGTTGCCCAATCATTTCGGCTATTTGCCAATCATTTCGGCTGTTTTTGTATGCATACATTTTTACTTGCTGATTTTGTTTGCAAGTTACCCCATCATTTCGGCTATTTCGTATGCATGTGTGGCTTGCTGGCTTTTTGCCGCAAGCTTGGATTTAGACACCGATTTCGGCATCAGCACCGCTATAACTGGGATATTGCCAGGAGCGAATCATCATTTGCCTCTGTCGATGACGAACAAAGGTGGCTTAGTAAACATGGTTAAGATCCTGTCGATTAAAGCTTTTGACTTCATGAGCCGTAAGGGTCTCATAAAGGTATTTCTCCCTGCGAGTCGTGAGGATCTCGTAGGTGCGTTTTCTTCTTAAGAATCGTGAGGATCCCTAAGCGCGTGTTCTCCTATTAGTCGTAAGGATCTTACAAGAGTGTTTTCTCCTTATAAGTCGAGAGGACTTACAAGGGCTGTTTATCGTGTAAACATATCCCTAGTCATGGATGGGACTTTGTTAGGGAAATGTTTATTCGCGCCCGTGGATTGTATACAAGGGTCGGCATTGAGCCGCTTGTAGGGCAATATTGGAGGTTGTGGGGGCTGCTTAAGAACAAATTCAGATCCCTGTAGCTTAAGACTTTTGAATCTTATGAGCCGTGAGGGTCCCATAAGAGGGTTTTCCTTACGAGTCGTGAGGATCTCGCAAGTATAATTTCTCCTTAGGAATCGTGGGGATCTGTAAGTCGTAAGGATCTCACGCAGGTGGATTCTCCTTACAAAGTCGAGAGGACCTTGCAAGTGTCTTTTAACGAGATTCCGCCCTTTCGGGTTTTCACAAAACTCGCCGGTAGCCCTACTGTTTTTACTCACGGAGCCCTTTCGGGTTTTCATCCGTGCCCATTTGCTTATGGACATACCGTTTTTTTCCCTTTTTTTTTTATTCTAACGAGGTTGCGCCCTTTCGGGTTTTCACAAAACTCGCCGGTAGCCTGCTGTTTTTACTCACGGAGCCCTTTTGGATTTTCATCCGTACCCATTTTGCTTATGGACATACCGTTTTCTTTTTTTTTCTTTTTCTTTTTATTCTTTTTTTGTATCAGCTTTGGGATGCTGCAATCCACCATAGTTTATCGACATCTCGGTCAACGGCTAGTTTTAGGACATAGTGGTCCGTTGTTATTTTAAGGACGTTTCGGTCCGTCGTTAGTTTAAGGACGTTTCGGTTCGCTGTTAGTTTAGAGACGTTTCGGTCCGTCGTTAGTTTAGGGACGTTTCGGTCCGCTGTTAGTTTAGGGACGTTTCGGTCTGCTGTTAGTTTAGGGACCAAAAGTTTAAGGACGTTTCGGTCCGTCGTTAGTTTAAGGATGTTTCGGTCCGTTGTTAGTTTTAGGACATTTCGGTCCGCCGTTAGTTTAAGGACGTTTCGGTCCGTTAGCCGGCCACTACTTATAGAGTTTGGGCTTAGGAAGATAGCGAACGGACATAGTCGTTGTCATCTATCGTTGACCTGGGCCGTGACTCGTCAAGCGTAGTATTTCTTCAGGAAGCGACCATTTATTGGCCTGAAGGGCCTTTCGCCATGCATGTCCATGAGTAGATATGCTCCACCCTGGTAGACTTTGTCTGTAATATACGGGCCTTCATAATTTGGCTCGAATTTCCCTCGTTTAGCACGATTGGGGATCATAGGTCTTTTGACCACTAGCACGAGTTCGCCTTGGCGGAATGTCCTCAGCCTAGTCAATCTTTCGTAGGAGCGCGTCATCTTTGCTTTATAAGCCTCCAGATTTTGTTGCGCTATGGGCCGGGTTTCATCAAGGGCATCGAGCTCCTCAAGCCGAAGGTGAGCATTCTCTTCGTCCGTTAGCTCATAATGAACTGCCACTCGTAGAGTGGGTAACTCTATCTCGAGGGGGAGTACCGCTTCTGTACCGAATACCAATGCGTACGGCGTTGTGTTCGTGGCCGTCTTGAACGTAGTTCGATATGCCCAGAGAGCTTCATGCAGTCTCTCGTGCCGGCCTTTCTTATTTCGTGACACCGTCTTTTTCACGATCTTCGTCAAGGTCTTGTTGAAAGCCTCAGCTAGACAGTTAGCTCGGGGATTATAAACTGAGGAGTATCTCCAGTCTATGTTGTGCTGTTGTGCGAAGCGGCTGATCTTGTGGCTTCTTAGGCTGGCCCATTATCGGAGATGATCCATCGCGGAGTACCGAACTGATAAATGACGTGCGTCTTGAAGAAATAGAGTATATTCTGGGTCTTCACTTCCCTCAGCGGTACTGCTTTTGCCCATTTGGAGAAGTAATCGGTTGTCGCCAAAATGAATCGATGCCCTTTGGACGATGCTGGTTCGATGGGGCCGATTATGTCAGTCCCCCACATTTCGAACGGCCAGCTAGCCACCGTTGGATGTAGTGGATTTGGATGCTGATGGATAAAGTCTCCGTAGATCTGGCACGAGTGGCATTGCTTCACATACTCGAGGCAGTCTTAGATCATTGTGGGCTAATAGTAGCCCATCCTTTTGATCTTCAGCTTCATCTTTGGGCCGGCTTGGTGAGAACCGCAGAGTCCATCATGAATTTCTTGGACGACTCTTTTTGCTTCTTCAGGTCCCAGGCATCTTAGCCATAAAGAATCAAATGACCTCTTGTACAGAGTATTGTTAACGAAGGCGAAAGATAGGGATCGCTTCATGAGCTGATATTTTGAAGACGCATCTTCAGGCGTTCGACAGGATTTGAAGTAGTCTATAAAGACTTCTCTCCAATCTTCAACCTTTTCTTGGTCTTTTACTTGTAGAGCCATTTGCTCGGTTGCTCCCTTTTTCTCGGACGACTACGGAGATATTTCCGCCGGTGCAAGAACCCGATGGTTTTGTACCACGATTCTTACGTCATCGAGGTTCTCATCGGCCAATTCTTTAGCAAGCTTGGCTAATGCATCCGCTTTGCTATTTTCCACACGCGGTATGCTTTCCAAGGTGCAGGAAGGCATTTGGGTCAGCAGTTGTTGTACTTTCTCGCCGTACTTTACTAACTCTGGCTTGCATGTTTGATAGTCGCCGTTTATTTGACTAACGACCAGTTGGGAGTCTCCGTATATGAGGAGGTTCTCGATCCCCATGTCGATGACGATCTCAAGACCTGCTATCAAAGCTTCATACTCGGCTTCATTGTTTGTCCGCGGCTCTGTTAAGGAGAAGGCAAAGCGCATTATCCCTCCTTGTGGAGTTACGAAGATGAGGCCTACCCCTGATTTAATTATGGGGGTGCTTTGTTTGCGCTTCTTCATGGAGGATGCTCCATCGAAATAAAGTTCCCACCAGGCATCACCTCCGTTGATCGTGTCAAACGCATGTTCGTCTGATAGCTCGCAATTCAAAGGAGAATCGGCAGGTTCGGATGCTCAGCGAGGAAGTCGGCGATGGCCTGGCCTTTCACTGCCTTAAGATGCTGATGGATTATCGAGAACTCCATCAAGAGCAAGGCCCATTTAGCGAGCCGCCCCGTCAATATGGCCTTTGACATCAAATACTTGAGAGGATCCACCTTCGATATGAGACGGACTTCATGCGCCAACGCATAGTGCCTGAGCTTCGTTATCGTGAAGATTAATGCCAGGCAGTGTTTTTCGATGGGAGAATAATTGCTTTCTGCCCCCAGTAGAACTCGACTCAAATAGTAGAGAGCTCTCTCCTTCCCTTGGTCATTCTCTTGTGCCCATAATGCGTCTAAGGAACCTTCAAGGGCGGTTGTATACAGAATGAGAGGCTTTCCCTTGATCGGAGCAGCCAACACTGGCGGATTCTACAGGTATTGCTTGATTTCGTCCAACGCGCTTTGGCATTTGTGATCCCAGACGAACGGGGTTCCCTTCTTCATCAGGTGACTGTAAGGATGGCACTTGCCTGAGAGATTGGCTATAATTCGTCGGATATACGCGAGCTTCCCTTGGAGAGACCGCAATTGCTTGAGAGTCTTTAGTGGGGGCATCTCCATAATTGCCTTGATTTTTGACGGATCTATCTCGATGCCTCGGTGTCGGACGATGAATCCCAGGAACTTGCCCGAGGAAACCCTGAACGCGCATTTGAGAGGGTTCATCTTCAAGTTGTATTGCCGAAGGCGTTGAAACACGATTCTCAGATGCTCTAAATGTTCCTTGTATGATTTGCTTTTCACCACGAGATCGTCGATATACCGTTCGACGATTTCATGTATGAGCTCATCGAAGATCTTCGTCATGGCCCTCTGATAGGTGGTGCCGGCATTCTTTAGACCGAAGGGCATCACCTTGTAGCAGAATATACCCAAAGGGGTCCAGAAAGCGGTATGCTTCTGGTCCTCATGATGCATCTTTATCTAACTATATCCTGACGATCCGTCCATGAAGAAGAAGACTTCGTGGGTGGATGTATTGTCTATCATTAGCTCGGTGACCGGTACTAGGAAGTCATCCTTCAGGCAGGCTTTATTGAGATCCCGAAAGTCCACACATATGTGCACCATCCCATTCTTCTTCATCACTGGGATGATGTTGGCGATCCAGTCAGGATATTGAACCTCTCGGATGAAACCGGAGTCGATTAGCTTCTTGACCTCGACGTTGATGCTCATCTTAAGCTCGAGCCGTATTCTTCTTGGCGCTTGTTTGATCGGCTTGACGTCTGGAGATATCGCCAATTTATGCACGGCAATCTCTGGGTCTAGTCCTGGCATCTCGGAATAGTTCCACGCGAAGCAATCCTTATGCTGCATAAGCGCATCTTTTAGTGTAGCTACCCTTTCTTCAGACAGCAACTCACTGACGAATGTCGGCCGCGGATCACTCGTCATCCCCAAATCAATTTTCTTGAGATCATCTGCAGTGGTATGTATTCCATCTTCCAGCTCTTTCGGCGCCGGTGGAAATTCTGAGATCACCTCGTCACCATCGTTTCCGAAGCACCAGGGGAGGTCATCCATATCCTCGGGCTCTTCTTTTGATAGCGTTATCATATGACAAGTACGAGCTCTCTTCCAAGACTGGTGTTGATCTGGTTCTACTCTCGCTGTAGGTGCGGCTTTCGGTTCGTGCTTCTGTGGCGGATTTATCCTCCAACTGCTGGATAGAGCGAACTTGCCGAGCTGATATTGGTCTTCGACCTAGTTCTTGAAGGTGAAGCAATCTTCGAGAGGATGTCCTATTGCTCGGTGATAAGAGCAATAGTCTGGGTGAGAGACCTCGTTGGCTTGTTCGGGGTGTTTAGGCTCCGGAAGTGTAAACATCTGATGTCTTATGGCGAGATCAAGTATCTTCCATTTTTTGTTCTGAGGAAAAGAGTATGCTCGACCCATCTTTTTTATAAGAGACGACTCCGGATTGCCCGATTCCCGATCGCGTGGCTTCTTGGTCCCGCTTTGTTGCTCTTGAACGCTTTTCTCTCTCTTTGATTTATTTTTGTCTCTGCGTCGAGCCTTTTGTATGACGGGTTGATAAGGAAGAGCATTGTCATTCTCCGCGGCCTGTTGAAGGAGGCGCTGTGTCTTGGCTTTTTCGTAAATGTCCATCTCGCGGTTATGATCATCCTGGATCTTTTTGACCCGCTTCCCTTACTAGCCTGTCCATTCGTTCTTCAAATGACGGACTCGGCGCTTTGATGACTGGACCTTGTTTTGGTTCAGGATCAGCATCTTTTAACAGGGCGTCCTCTTCTTCATCGAAGTCATATATGATGTAGCTACCATGGACTCGTTCCCGTTTCCTGGATTGGACATATCCGAGCCCGACCGTTTCCATTCTCCCATTGGGCAGCTTTCGTTGAGTCCCGGGGATGTCCCAAATCCTGTTGTAGAATCGAGCTTGTCGAGTGGTCTGTCTGAAAGGTACCCCTTGGCGTTTCAATAGCCTTTTCAAGCCTTCCGTGTAATATCTAGGCAGACGGATGGGCTGGAGCTTGTCGAGCGTAGAATCGGCGCCATGCCAAACTTCTTTCTCTACTTTAGTTTCCGTGGATTGATAAAAGAGGATCGCCTTTTCATCTCTTCGCCTGGGAGGGACATAGAATGTCTGCAGTTCTTGCACACTACAAGTTTCAAGTGTATCGAGATCTTTGTAATGCTCTTGTAGAACCAAGGTAATTTGCAAACTCTGATTATCGACAGCGAAGGCTTGTATTGGTGGCCGGGCGGAAAATATAGCGTTAACCTCATCTTCCGAGTTGCTGCCGAAGATCAATATAGGGGCGGACGGTCCCGGGTTGTTGCGTTGAGGCAGCTCTGAATAAACTATCTCTTCCTCCTCCTCGGTATCACTCCCGAAGACTGGAATAGTGGTGATAGCTTTGTCCTTTGGTTTGTGACACCTCTCCGTATCCTCGAAATCTGGTAAGAAGTATTTTGCATCTTCG
Source organism: Agapanthus africanus (assembly GCA_030015575.1). NCBI lineage: Eukaryota > Viridiplantae > Streptophyta > Magnoliopsida > Asparagales > Amaryllidaceae > Agapanthus > Agapanthus africanus. The sequence goes on from JASDDO010000022.1 coordinate 900,280,990, forward strand.
TACTTTCGGACTTTATTCACGGAGAATGGATTCAACTCCCCCGTCACAGTGTACTCGAGACCATCCTTGAAGTATTTCATACATTGATGTTGTGTAGAAGGGATGATGTTGTACTCGTGTAACCAAGGCCGGCCGAGCAAAGCATTATAGCATGTCTTGGCGTCAATGACGTGAAATTTAATATCCATGACAAGTAGCCTAAAGCGCAACGTTAGTATCACAGACCCGAGAGTCCGTGATGACTGGGAGTCGAAACCGGAGATGGTGATTTTATCACGAGCGAGGTGCTGAACGCTCAAGCAGATTTCTTTCAACACTCGCACGTTGAGGAGATTGACGGAGGACCCATTGTCGACCACGATCTTGCCTATCTTGATATCATGACAGTGTCCAGAGACATAAAGGGGACTGTTATGTTCGCACGTCCCAAGGAGGAGATCTTCGTCGCCGAAGGTGATATCGGCTGTGTGCACTTCTTCTAGCTCGTCCTTCATCTTTTCTTTGGCGAGGAAAGCTTGGAATTACTCTGGCTCTTGTAGCGCCTTGATCAATGAATCTCTTGCTTCTTTTGATAGTAAAAGGGTGTCGAGAATGCTGAGCTGCGAGGGTAACTTTCTCAAGTGCGCCAGAATGTTGTAGTCCACCTTACTTTTCTTTGGCGGGTCCTTGACGGTCAGCTCTTTTATGACTTGGTCATCTAGGGCGATATCCTCAGAGACCTTTTCTTTTCCCTTATCTTTTCTATTTGTGGGTCCGAGATTCTTTTCTGGAAGTGTACGATTACGCAGCTGAATATTTTCACAGGTCTTCGGTTCTTCCTATTTTCCCGAGGTGGATTCTTTGAAGAGAGGGCCAAGAGTCATTTCTTCGTCAGAGTCGCTCCCGAAGGTGAGAACCTATGATCCCCCGGCGTTGACCGTGCGATAGTTACCGGTGATTCTTTTATCCTCCTCGGTCGTACTTCTCTACTCCCGACGAGTTCTGCGTTTCATCCGCTTAAAATGTTGCTGGTGAGCGACATACCCCTGCCACCATCTTTTAAAAGCATTGCATTCTTCGGTGGGGTGTGCCATCTTTCAATGATATAGGCAGTAGATAGGATGCATCTCTGCTTCACTGAGAGTGTTTCCTTTGGAGGGTGGTAGCTTCATTCCTATTGATATGGCTTTAGCAAACCTTTTCCTCCTCTTGAACTTGTTTTTATTTATGGCGGACGTACTTTGATCCGGCAGAAGTGTTTCGACCCTTTCGTCCAGTCGCCGGCATTTGGCTTTTTCAAATATGGCCACCTCACGCTCCCGATCAGCTTTACTTTTCAGAAGAGCTTCGTTTAAGAATACGTCGATCATTTCGTCTGACGGTTCTGAAAGCTCCGGTTCAGGATTTGCCCCTAGTTTCTTAGTGCAAGGAACATCTTCATCGTCTATCGACGAGTGAGAGATCACATGGCAGCTTGCTACGTAATCCTCAGATCCATCCGACGTGTCTTTTCCATCATCTCCGTCTTCAAGGACATGGTCGAGGAACTCTTGGAGCGTGATTGGAGTCCGTGCCTTCTGGTTATATTCTTCCAGCGCATCAATCTGCTTTTGCAGGTCCGTGCGCTGTCGCCAAGCTTCACGGGCTTCTTGGATTTCTTCTTCTTTTTCGAAAATTTTGACGGCTGGGTGTGAACACTTTGGCTATCACCACCAATCTTTGGAGTTGGGCGCGGCTTCAGCATTCCTTCGATGATCTGGGGTTCTAGCGGATTCTTCCACCTGATCGCCGGGCATGTCTGGAGCTCATTCAACATTCTTTTAGTTTTGGCTGAAAGAACGACCTCCCATGGAGCTTCTTCAACAAAAGAGCACGATGCTCTCGGTGTGTCCGTCTTTTTAGGAGTGTGCGGTTGTGGTGGGCTTACTTTCCACTTATCAGATAGCGCAAACTTGCCTTGTTGGTATTGATCCTCGATCCATCCCTTAAAGACGAAGCAATCTTCGATTGGATGGCTTATCGTTTGGTGGTAAGGGCAATAGTTGGGACTATTAGCCTCGCTGGGTTGTAGTGGTCGCTTAGGATTTGGCAGATTGATGAGCCTGTTACGCATCGCCGGTTCGAACAGTCTCTTCGTTTTGTCCCGGGGGAACGAATAAGGACGCTTCATTTTCTCATTATAATAGCACCGTCTCTCTTCCAGTTGATCCGCTAGCTTTGGGGCACTGGGCTTCTGTTGGGTATTTGCAACGAAGGTTGCCTTCCCTTTACCTTTTTCGTTCCGCGACTCCGGCTTCGGAGGAGACGGTCTATGACCCATCTAGTCCATTTGAGCCAGCTTGTCGATTAAAGCCTGGAATGTGGTCGGTTTGAAGAACATCATGAACTGTGAAATAGTTGCATGAGGGTTTAGGGTGCCCACGAACATGCCCACCGCTGGCGCTTCTTCGATGCGCTGTTCGCACTTCGACCACAAATTTCGCCATCGGATTGCGTACCGAACCCATGTCTCGCCCGGCTTCACCCTGGCATTGATCAAAGCTGTTATTGGGGTGCATTCACTAGCACTTGCGAATCGCTGGGTGAACAACAACTCCATTTCTGCGACAGTTTTGACGGAGTCGTTTGGAAGTTCGGAGTACCACTCGAATGCCGTCTCCGATAGGCTGCCGACGAATTGGCGGAGCAAAAGTTTATCATCACCACCGGTGTTGCCACAAAGAGCCCTGAACTGAGCAACATGTTGATGGGGATTGCCTGTCCCCTTGTACACATGGAATTTGGGGATCGTGTAGCCCGGCGGGTACTTTATCTGATCATACCAGCCTGGATACGGTCGCCCAGTTTTGACGACTTGGCCAGCCGCTTCATTTGCCTGGTGAACTCGTATTTGCTAAGCAATATAGTCATCCAGGAAAGCCTTAGAAATAGTTTCCTCCTTGGCTGCTGAAAGAGCCGGAGGTGGATTCGATGTCTCTCCTCTGTCATCTTCAATTATTACCGGAGGATCTTCAACTGGAGGGTCCGGCTGGATCATCATGCCCACCATATCCTGGTAGAAGGGTCATTTGCTTTATATTGGCCGCTTGTTCCGTGGCCTCTTTGTCCTTCTTCTCAAGCATTCTCCGAAGGAATTCAGCATCAGTTTCCTGCTCACGGCGCTGCTCCGAGGATGTTTCCGGGCTTGTTTTCGGTCCCGTGAGTGCGGCCATTATAGTCAGCGTCTCCTGAAGCTTCTGCTGTTGTTCCTGGGCTTTTGTCATGGATCGGGTGAGCGGTCGGTGACCCGTAGAAGCGCGGCTATCCTCTTTCCCGGATGCCATGTAAATAGTGTGCACCATTATGCACCCAGGCTTGGGGATAATAGTGCACAGTGGCGACATCGAGCGTGTCGAGCTGTTGCAGCGGGCACCCAGATGACTGTCGTCCTTTGTGGCTTGTTAGGACGGTTTTCTTCCTGCTGAACCTTCAGCTTCTTCTGTCGGCGGGGATAGTCTTGATCGATCACTGACTCTTGGACACGTCACCAGACTTTGTAAACTTTTGGAGGACAGCCGCTGAGGGGGCTGTTCCGGGTTTGCTTCTGCGATAGTCTCCACCTGTGGAGGAGATCTTTTCAATACGGCAGTAGGAGAGTTCCTGCGCACCTTTTTCATCAATTCAATGTTGTTCCCGGTTGGAACAGCAGCATTGACTTCCACCATTGGGGCTGGTGGAGTTAGCCCAGAGGGGGAGTTGCCCCCAGCCTTCCTTACTCGGCGCCAGTGGTGACGTCGAGCGTGTCGAGCTGTTGGTGTTGGTTCGGTGATGGGGATGGCTTCGTCATGCCCCTTGTTCTGGTAAGGCGTCGCCGGTGCCAGCCTCCTGAAGACTGATGTCCGTTGAGCAGCAGTAGTCAATCTGTCGAAGACAGACTTTTGAGCAGGAATGGGAGCCGGAGCGGGAGCCGGAATAGTCAGTCTTATAAAGACCGACCCTTTGACAGGAGAAGCTGCCTTGAAGACTTCAGGAGCAGGGATGGCTCCCCTTTTCGGAATAACCTTTTCTAGAACTGCAGGCTTCATCATGGGCCCGCATGAGCTTTGGCCCAATCTGGCAAAGACTGAGGCGCTGGGGCTGGACGACCCGTTGAGAGGGGCCGCGTCATTAGCAAGCCGATCAAAGACCGACTTCTTGGGAGCTTTCGGTGCTGGCACAGGGGCGCTGAAACTCATCGGTGGGAGCATGGTCCCGAAGAACAAACCAGTGGTGGCCTGAGTGACCTGTTCCACCGGCATCGTGAACAGAGAAGCCGCTTGGGGCGCGTAAGCTATGCCTCCAGATGAGGCGGAGCGTGGGTTGCAATTGCAGTTGGAACACTTTACGCAAGTAGACGCCATTGATCCTTCGCTTTCTGCACCAAGCAAAACGCCAAATCTTAGTATCCCGAACCTAAGGGCAACCGTTGGAAAATCGCGATTCTTTCACGAACACGACACACGAAGTGTGGAGTGGAAAGAGGAAAAGGTCCCACCGGGCGTGCCAGAATCTGTTCCCCGCCGAAACACAGAGACGCGACCGGGCAGGTCCGTCTTGCCTGAATTTCGGGGCAGATGCTAATTGGTGCTATCCGTCCACCTCTTCGAAGATGCCAAGTTGATTTATGGCACCATGTATCGAAGGTTCAGACAGATGCGGCCGATGTAGCAGACTTTGTCAGATTCCCCCTCGTTTGAGGGGGTTTTGATTGTGGGGACTCTCTTCCCTGCAGGCGCAAACCCCTGCAGTTAATTACGCTAACGAATCGCGGTAACAACTTTCTCCATCTCCATATGGTCATTTCGTGTCGTGGGTGTTTGTTTTGTGTTTGGTGGCCCATGGATTGTATACGGAGACTAATTCATGTTGTCGCCCGTAGGACGTGGACTAGTCCAAATCCGTATCTTTTTTAGATTTGGGTTTGGGGGTTGGGTTTAAGGATATGTTAGCCTCATTTGAGATTAAGATCGACTTAAACGTTTGTTAAGGATACGTTAGTCTAATTTTAGAATAAGATCAAGTTAACGGGATCGTTTAGATCCGATAAAAGAGCATTTGGACTCTATTGTTTAGTTTAGGGACATTGCGGTCGATTAGTTTAAGGACATTACGGTCCATTGTTAGTTTAAGAACATCTCGATCCATTGTTAGTTTAAAGACATTTGCTAAGGGGTCATGTGGTAACACGTGAGAGCGCCCAAAGCTTAGATTTCCTTTGCTTTTTCTTTCTGTCTTTTGGAGGTCGCGTGGGAGCACGTAAAGCATTGCCTCTGTGCTGATTTCTTCTTATTTATGTGGACCTTTTCAGGGGGTCACGTGGGGACACGTGACCTTAGTCTTTTGCATGCATGGAGATCTTTCAAGTCCCATTATTTCTTTAAGAATTAAATTCTTTATAGGGTTAAACCCTAATTATGCTTTTGGAGGAATTAAATTCCTATTGTGAAAGAATTAAATTCTTATGTAGGGTTATACCCTAATTTCTTTTTTTAGAGGAATTAAATTCCCATTTATGTAAAAGAATTAAATTATTATATAGGGTGAAACCCTAATTTCATTTAGGAGGAATTAAATTCCTGAAAATTTGAGAGAATTAAATTCTCAATTAGGGTTAAACCCTAGTTTTTTCCATCTTGAAGGAATTAAATTCCTATAATTTTAGGAGAATTAAATTCTCATATACGGTTAAACCCTAGTTTTATCATGAAGGAATTGAATTCCTGTGAGTTTTGAGAGAATTAAATTCTCATATAGGGTTAAACCCTAATTTCATCTTAGAGGAATTAATTTCCTATAAACTTGGGAGAATTAAATTCTCTGAAATCAATTATCCCTCTAAGTCTTGGATCTGCATGGCAAAATCTCAACCCGATGAGAATTAAATTCTCCACCTATGGGGAGATTTGCTTCTGCAGATCTTCAACTAGAAGAACTAAGTTGTTTTTGCAGAAGAGTTAAACTCTTAGATTTGACAATTAAATTCTTTTTTTTTGAAGTTTTGATCCCCTTTCTTTTCTCACCTAGGGTTTTCTTTGTTGAGAATTAAATTCTCCTTTCTTTTCTCTCCGCTATTTGCCTTTTTTGAAATTTCAAGATCCCAAAATTCTATCTCTCCAAAAAATTCTCCTCTTTCTTCTCCTCTTGGTTCCTATTTATAGGAGAAGGAAAAGAAATCAATTTGTTTAGTAAATCTTTCATTGAAAGATTTTGTTTGTTTTTCGTAACTAATGTGATCTTTTAGATCACACAGTGAATTTTATTCACCATTGGATTTTAAATCCAAAAGATATTCTGTTTGTTATTTTTGGTGAGATTTAGATAAATCTTTCCTTGTCTAAAATCTTTCCATAAATTGGTGATTTTTAATCACCCTTGGATTTTTAATCCAACGGTTCCCCATAATCCTTTTTTTTGTTTGGAAAGATTTAGAGAAATTAGAATTTAATTCTATTAATGCAGAAGGCTTTTAAAGCCTATCACGTGTTGGCACGTGACTCCTCTTCATTCAGAATTTAATTCTGTATTTTACCTGGGCTAAAGACCATCACGTGTCAGCACGTGACCCTTGGTCACGTGTGAGCACGTGACACCCCATTGGAGTCTTTCCTTAGCCATTTGTTTACACTTATGCTTGCTTAGAATTTAATTCTGTAAAAGAGATCACGTGTCAACACATGACCCTTGGTCACGTGTGAACACGTGATACCTCATTGAGGTAATTTCTGATTTTTAATCAGGGAACAAATGCCCCCACAGCATTGTTCTCATGTGTCTGCACGTGAGTGCAACGCTATCACCTTTGTGACCGTTGGATCTGTATAGGGAATAGAGGAGATGAAACGTTTCCCATCACATCCTATAAATGCCGGGGTCTCTTCAGAAGCGCCTCCACTTTGCTCATCTTCTCCTTTGCTAACTTTTCTTTTGAGAATTTAATTCTCGTTCTCAGAGCTTAGTTCTCTGCTTCGAAAATTTTCAGAGTTTAACTCTGTTCAAGAAAGACCCTTTCTTCAGGTAATGATTTTTGAACGGTTGAAGAACTTTGCAGACATTTTCATTGGATTTTAAATCCACATCAAGGGTTTTTCCCTTTAACAAGAACCCATTTTTTTAAAGTTCTTTAAAAAGAAAACCACTCATTCTTTAATCAAAAGGCCCTTTTGGGTTTCTCTGATCTTCAGGGGGTTCATGGTGCTTGTCTTTTCCACGGAATTTAATTCCATCTTCAAAGAGCTTTGGCTCTGAAAAATGTCTCTGGGAATTTAATTCCCCTTTTCCAAAAGGAATTTAATTCCTATGAAAAACTTAGCTCTTCCCAGAGAACTCCTTGGGTTTTTCTTGCCCTAAGTTGTCTCTCTGCAACCAAAAAGAAGAAGTTTGCAGTGGTGCTTTCTGGGAATTTAATTCCCTTGATTCTGTTTGATTTGTTACAGAGTCCAAGTTGGATTTTTCTTAGGGGAATGTGTAGGGTTATTTGAAATCCATTGCTTATTTAATGAGAATCTTCCTTTTGTCTCATTGTGATTGCTTTGCCTCATCATTAGCAAGCCGTCATCTTGATTTTGTGGGACCCATGTGTTTTGTAACCAACGGTCCCATAAAATGAGTCCTCTGTCGCTGTCTTTTTATATATACATATATTTATAATCATATATATATATATATATATATATATACGCTGTTGGCTTCGCTTTAACAGTTTCCCCTTATTTTATTTCAGGCACAATGACTTCCGTTCCGTACTTTCCTTTCACTCGCTCGGAGGCCGCTTTTCCTCAGTCGCCATCTGACGAGGAAGTGATGGCGATGATCAGGGCTCATGACCCGAACTGCACCAACTTGCTTTTGTGGGGGACCTGGTATGGTCACATCATCCGTGGTCGCCGAAGTTTCCTTTGCGAAATACCGACGGAGCCTACCTATCCGTTCCTGCCGATGGATCCTCCGAGGACAGTCTTTGCCGTGGAGATGCCGAATTGGACCCCGATGGGACGGCTTGAGCCTTCGACGACTGGCATCCCAAACCATCCGATCCCGGCCATAGATATTCTGGGACGCCGCATTTGCAGGGCGAGGCCCAACCATGGGGGCAGATCTACAAAATAGGGCTCACCCCTCGACACCCCACGGGCTACCTTCTTTGGGCTCGGTACATCCTGTTCGCCCATCGCGTGCGACTGCAGAGGGTTGGGCTTTATCAGGCAATATATGCATCTCTCTTCCACCACCAATCTCCTCACGTCTGGTGGGTTAAGGCTTTCTTGAACCAGTGGAATCTCCCTACCAGCACTTTCCTCCTAGGGGACCATGAAGTGAACATATGGAGGAGGAGAAAGTTGTTACCGTGATGCCGTAGCGTAATTAACTGCAGGAGCTTACGCCTGTAGGGAAGAGCGTCCTCACAATCAAAAACCCCTCAAACGAGGGGGAATCTGACGAAGTCTGCTACATCGGCCGCATCCGTTTAAACCTTCGATACATGGTGCCATAAATTAACTTGGCATCTTCAGAGAGATGGATGGATTGCACCAATTAGCATCTGCCCCGAAATTCAGGCGAGACGTCCGCCGCGTCTTTCGGAGGGGAACAGATTCTGGCACGCCCGGTGGGACCTTTTCCTCTTTCCACTCCACACTTCGTGTGTCGTGTTCGCGAACGAATCGCGGTTTGCTAATGGTTGCCCTTGGGTTCAAGATACTGAGATTTGGCATTTTACATGGTGCAGAAAGTAAAGGTCAATGGCGTTCACCTGCTCGAAGTATTCCATATGCAACTGCAACCCATGTTCTGCCTCAACTGGGGGCATAGATTACGGGCCCCAGGCGGCTTCCCTGTTCACGATGCCGGTGGAACAGGTCACCCAAACCACCACAGGATTGTTTTTCGGGACCATGCTCCCGCCAACGAGCTTCACCGTTCCTATGCCCGCACCAGAAGCTTCCAAGAAGTCGGTCTTCGATCGGCTTGTTGCTACCACAGCCCCTCTCAGCGGGTCGTCTATCTCCAGCTCCTCGGTCTTCGCCAGACTGGGCCAAAATTCCTGTGGGCCCGTGATGAAACCTGCAATCCCAGAAAAGGTTATCCCGAAGAAGATAGCTATCTCTGCTCCTGAAGTCGTCAAGGCGGCTTCTCCTGCCAAAGAGTCGGTCTTTACAAGACTGACTATTCTGGCTCCTGTTCCTGCTCGAAGGTCTGTCTTTGACAGATTGGATACCACTACTCAAAAGACGTCAGTCTTCAAGAGGCTGGCACCAGCGGCGCCTCATCTGGACAGGGGGCAAGACAAAGCCATCCCCATTGCCGAACCAACCCCAACAGCTCGACACGCTCGACGTCGCCACTGGCGCCGAGTAAGGAAGGCCGGAGGCAACTCCCCCTCTGGGATAACTCCACCAGCTCCAACGGTGGAAGTTAATGCTGCTGTTCCAACCGGGAACAGCTTTGAGCTGCTGAACAAGGTGCGCAAGAATTCGCCTACCGTCGTACTAAAAAGATCTCCGCCGCCGGTGGAGACTGTCACAGAAATGAAGCCGGAACAGTCCCCTCAACGACTGTCTTCTAAAGTTTACAAAATCTGGCGACAAGTCCGAGAGTCGGTGGTTGATCAAGACTATCCCCGCAGGTAGAAGAAGTTGAAGGTCGGACAGGAAGAAAACCGTCCTGTTAAGCCACAAAAGACGACGGCTACTTGGGTGCCCACTGCAGCGGCCCCCTCAACTTCGACCGCTCATAAGTGAAGAAGGCCGAGGAAAATCCCCATGCCTTCAACAAATGTCAAAGGAACTGAGCCTAAACGCCCTAAGTCTGGGGGCATGGTGGTGCATACCGTCTATATGGCATCCGGAAAAGAGGATAGCCGTATCTCCATAGGTCATCGACCGTTTACGCGATCCGTGACAAAAGCTCAAGAGCAGCAGCAGAAGCTTCAGGAGATGATGACTGTGATAGCAGCACTCACCGGGCCAAAAGAAAGCCCGGAAACATCCTCGGAACAACGCCATGAGCAAGAAACTGATGCCGAATTCCTTCGGAGAATACTTGAGAAGAAGGACAAAGAGGCTGCGGAACAAGCAGCCAATATAAAGCAAATGGCCATTCTATTTCAGGATATGGTGGGCATGATAATCCGGCCGGATCCCCCGGCCGAAGATCCTCCAGTGATAATTGAAGATGATAGAGGAGAAACATCAAACCCTCTACCGGCTCTATCAGCAGCCAAAGAAGAGACCATCTCCAAAGCTGCCTTAGATGATTACATCGCTCAGCAGATACGAGTTCACCAGGCGAATGAAGCAGCTGGGCAAATTGTTAGAACTGGGCGACTGTATCCAGGCTGGTATGATCAGATAAAGTACCCGCTGGGCTACACGATCTCGAAATTCCATGTGTACAAGGGGACATGCAATCCCCATCAACATGTTGCTCAGTTCAGGGCCCTCTGTGGTAATACTGGTGGTGATGATAAACTTTTGCTCCGCCAATTCATCGGCAACTTATCGGAGATAGCCTTCGAATGGTACTCCGAACTCCCGAATGACTCCGTCAAGACTTTTGCGGAAATGGAGTTGTTGTTTAACCAGCGATTCGCAAGCGCTAGTGAACGCACCCCAATAACGGCATTAATCAATGCCAGGGTGAAGCCGGGTGAGACGTGGGTTCAGTACGCAATCCGATGGCGGAATCTGTGGTCGAAGTGCGAACAGCGCATCGAAGAAGCACCAGCGGTGGACATGTTCGTAGGCACCCTAGACCCTCATGCAACTATTTCACAGTTCATGATGTTCTTCAAACCGACCACATTCCAGGCTCTAATCGACAAGCTGGCCCAGATGGACCAAATGGGTCATAGACCATCTCCCCCGAAGCCAGAACCGCGGAACGAAAAGGGTAAAAGGAAGGCGATCTTCGTTGCGAACACCCAACAGTAGCCCAGTGCCCCAAAGCTAGCGGATCAACTGGAAGAGAGACGACGCTATTATAATGAGAAGATGAAGCGTCCTTACTCATTCCCGCGGGATAAAACGAAAAGGTTGTTCGAGCTGGCGATGCGCAACAAGCTTATCAATTTGTCGAATCTAAGGCGACCATCGCAACCCGGCGAAGTGAATAATCCCAATTATTGCCTTTACCACCAAACGGTAAGCCATCCAATCGAAGATTGCTTCGTCTTTAAGGGATGGATCGAGGATCAGTACCTACAAGGCAAGTTTGCGCTGTCTGAGAAGTGGAAAGTAAACCCACCACAACCGCACACTCCTAAAAAGATGGACACACCGGGGGCAACGTGCTCTTTTGTTAAGGAAGCTCCATGGGAGGTGGCTCTTTCGGCCAAAACCAAAAGAATGCTGAGTGAGCTCCAGACATTCCCGGCAATCAGGTGGAAGAATCCGGTGGAACCCCAGATCATCGAAGGGATGCTGAAGTCGCACCCAACTCCAAAGGTTGGTGGTGATAACCAAAGTGTTCATATCCAGCCGTCGAAATCTTCGAAAAAGAAGAAGAAATCCAAAAAGCCCGTGAAGCCTGGCGACAAGCGCACAGACCTGCAGAAACATATCGACGCGCTGGAAGAGTATAACCAGAAGGCGTGGACCCCAATCAAGCTCCAAGAATTCCTCGGTCATGTCCTTGCAGACGGAGATGATGGAGAAGACTCGTCGGACGAATCTGAGGATTACGTGGCAAGTTGCCATGTGATCTCTCACTCCTCGATAGATGATGAAGAATCTCCTTGCACCAAGAGACTAGGGGCAGGTCCTGAACCGGAACTTCCAGGGCCGTCAGACGAAATGATCGACGCATTCTTGAACGAAGCTCTTCTGAAAAGTAAAGCCGATCGGGAGCGTGAGATGGCCATATTTGAAAAGGCCAAGCGTCGGCGACTGGACGAAAGAGTCGAGACACTCCCGCCGAATCAAGGGATATCAGTCGTGAATAAAAACAAGTTCAAGACGAGGAAAAGGTTTGCTAAAGCCATATCAATGGGAATGAAGCTACCACCCTCCGAAGGAAACACCGTCGGTGAAGCAGAGATGCATCCTAGGTACTGCCTATATCATCGAAAGATCGTACACCCCACCGAAGAGTGCAACGCTTTTAAAAGATGGTGGCAGGGATATGTTGCTCACCGACAACATTTTAAGCGGATGAAATGCAAAACTCGTTAGGAGCAGAGAAGTACGACAGAAGAGCATAAAAGAACTACCGGCAACTGTCATACGGTTAATGCTGGGGGATCGCAAGTTCTCACGTTCGGGAGCGACTTCGATGAAGAGGTGACTCTTGGCCCTCTCTTCAAAGAATCCATCTCGGGGAAAGAGAAAGAGCCGAAGACCTGCGAAAATATTCAGCTGCGCAATCGTACACTTCCAGAAAAGAATCTCGGACCCGCGAACAGAAAAGATAAAGGAAAAGAGAAGGTCTCTGAAGAAATCACCCTAGATGACCAGGTCATGAAAGAGCTGACCGCCAAGGACCCGCTAAGGAAAAGTAAGGTGGACTACAACATTCTGGCGCACTTAAGGAAGTTACCCTCGCAGCTAAGCATTCTCAACGCTCTTTTACTATCAAAAGAATCAAGAGAGTCATTGATCGAGACGCTACAAGAGCCAGAGCAATTACAAGCTTTTCTCGCTGAAGAAAAGATGAAGGACGAACTGGAAGAAGTACACACAGCCGATATCACCTTCGGTGATGAAGATCTCCTCCTTGGGACGTGCGAGCACAACCGTCCCCTATATGTCTCAGGATACTGTCACGATATTAAGATAGGCAAGATCCCGGTCGACAATGGGTCCTCCGTCAATCTCTTCAACGTGCGAGTGTTGAAGGAAATCTGCATGAGCATTCAGCACCTCACTCGTGATAAAATTACCATCTCCGGTTTCGACTCCCAGTCATCACGGACTTTCGGGTCTGTGATACTGACGCTGCGCTTCGGACTACTCGTTACAGATATTAAATTTCACGTCATCGATGCCAAGACATGCTACAATCCTTTGCTCGGTCGGCCCTGGTTACACGAGTACAACATCATCCCTTCTACACGGCATCAGTGTATGAAATACTTCAAGGATGGTCTCGAGTATACTGTGACAGGAGAGTTAAACCCATTCTCCGTGAACGAAGTCCGCAAGTAAGAAGATGCAAAATACTTCTTGCCAGACTTTGAAGACACAGAGAGATGTCACAAACCGGAGAACAAAGCTATCACCACCATTCCGGTCTTCGGAAGTGATACCGAGAAGGAGGAAGAGATAGTTTACTCGGGTCCACCCCAGTACAACAAACCAGGACCATCCGCTCCTATGTTGATCTTTGGCAGTGATTCGGAAGATGAGGTCCATGCTATATTCTCTGCTCGGCCTTCAATACAAACCATCGCTGGTGAAGATCAAAGTTTGCAAGTTGCTATGATTCCGCCCAAACATCATAATGAACTAGACGCGCTTGATACCTACAGTGTGGAAAAGCTACAGACGTTCTATATCCCTCCCAGGCGAGAAGGTGAAAAGGCGATCCTATTCTACCGATCCGGGGAAACTAAAGTGAAGAGGGAAATCTGGCACGGCGCGGATTCCACACTCGACAGGCTCCAGCCCATCCGTTTGCCCAGATATTACACAGACGGGCTAAGGAGACTCTTGAGACGACAAGGTATATCCCTTAAGCAAACTGTTCGACAAGCACGGTTCTATAACAGGATCTGGAACGTCCCTGGAACTCAGCGGAAATTGCCCAACGGGAGAATGGAAACGACCGGACTTGGGTATGTTCAATCCAAGAAACGGGAGTTACTCCGCGACTGCTACGTCATACATGACTTTGATGAAGAGGGAGATGCTTTTTGGGAAAATGCTAACCCTGAACCAGAAAGAGCTCCCAACGTAAAAATGCCCAGTCTGTCGTTTGAAGAACAAAGGGACAAGCTTATAAGGGAAGCGGGTCAAAAGGTTCGAGACGACCACAATCGCGAAGTGGCCATCTACGAGAAAGCCAGGACGCAACGCCTTCTTCCACAGGCTGCGAAAGATGAAAATGCTCCTCCCTGTCAACCCGTCATACAAAAGGCCCGACGCAGAGGCAAAAATAAATCAAAGAGCGGGAAAAGTGTTCGAGAGCGACAAAGCGGGATCAAGAAGCCACGCGATCGGGAATCGAGTAATCCAGATTCATCTCTTATAAAGAAGATGAGTCGAGCATACTCTTTTCCTCAGAACAAAACACGAAAGATACTTGATCTCGCCATAAGACATCAATTGATTACACTCCCAGAGTCCAAGCACCCCGAGCAAGCTGGCGAAGTCTCTCATCCGGACTATTGCTCCTATCATAGGGCAATAGGACATCCTATTGAAGACTGCTTCACCTTCAAAAACTGGGTCGAAGATCAGTGTCAACAAGACAGGTTCGCTTTATCCAACAGCTGGAAGGTAACCCCGCCACAGAAACATGAACCTAAATCCACGAGGGTAGAACCAGATCCACATCGGTCTTGGAAGCGAGCTCGTACCTGTCACATGATAACGCTGTCAGAAGAAGACCCTGAGGGTATGAATGATCTCCCCTGGTGCTTCGAAATAATGATGATGAGGTGATCTCAGAGTTTCCACCAGCGCCGAAAGAGCTGGAAGATGGAATACATACCACTACAGACGAGCTCAAGAAAATTGATTTGGGGACGGCAAGTGACCCTCGGCCGACGTTCGTCAGCGAGTTGCTGTCTGAAGAAAGGGTGGCTACACAAAAGGACGTGCTCATGCAGCATAAAGACTGCTTCGCATGGAATTATTCCGAGATGCCAGGACTAGATCCAAAGATTGTTGTCCACAAACTGGCCATATCCCTGGACGTCAAGCCAATCAAACAAGCACCGAGAAGAATGCGGCTCGAGCTTGAGATGAGTATTAACGCCGAGGTCAAGAAACTGATCGACTCTGGCTTCATCCAAGAGGTTCAGTATCCTGACTGGATTGCCAACATCGTCCCGGTGATGAAGAAAAATGGGACAGTGCGCATATGTGTAAACTTTCGGGATCTCAATAAAGCTTGCCTGAAGGACGACTTCCCAGTGCCAGTCACCAAACTGATGATAGACAATACGTCCACTCACGAAGTCTTCTCCTTCATGGACGGATCGTCAGGATATAATCAGATAAAAATGCATCCCAAGGACCAGAAGCATACCGCTTTCCGGACCCCTTTGGGCATATTCTGCTACAGGGTAATGCCTTTCGGTCTAAAGAATGCCGGTGCCACCTATCAGAGGGCCATGACGAAGATCTTCGATGATCTCATACATGAAATCGTCGAATGCTATATCGAAGACCTCGTGGTAAAAAGCAAATCATATGAGGAACATTTAGAGCATCTGAAGATCGTGTTTCAACGCCTTTGGCAATACAACTTAAAGATGAACCCTCTCAAATGCGCGTTCGGAGTTTCCTCAGGCAAGTTCCTAGGATTCATTGTCCAACACCGAGGCATCGAGATAGATCCGTCAAAAATCAAGGCAATTATGGAGATGCCCCCACCAAGGACTCTCAAGCAATTGCGGTCTCTCCAAGGGAAGCTCGCGTATATCCGGCGATTCATAGCTAATCTCTCAGGCAAGTGTCATCCTTACAGTCACCTAATGAAGAAGGGAACCCCGTTCGTCTGGGATCACAAATGCCAAAGCGCGCTGGACGAAATCAAGCAATACCTGCAGAATCCGCCAGTACTGGCCGCTCCGGTCAAGGGAAAGCCTCTCATTCTTTATACGACAGCCCTCGAAGGTTCCTTAAGCGCATTATGGGCACAAGAGAATGACCAAGGGAAGGAGAGAGCCCTATACTATTTGAGTCGAGTTCTTCTGGGGGCAGAAAGCAATTATTCTCCCATCAAAAAACACTGCCTGGCATTGATCTTCGCGATAACAAAGCTCAGACATTATGCATTGGCGCATGAAGTCCGTCTCATATCGAAGGTGGATCCTCTCAAATATTTGATGTCGAAGGCCATATTGACAGGGCGGCTCACTAAATGGGCCTTGCTCTTAATGGAGTTCTCGATAACTTATCAGCCTCTTAAGGCAGTGAAGGGACAGGCCATTGCCGACTTCCTCGCTAAGCATCCGATACCTGCCGATTCTCCCTTGAATTGCGAACTGCCAGACGAACATGCGTTTGATACGATCGACGGTAGCGGCACCCGATGGGAACTTTACTTCGATGGAGCATCTTCCATGAAAAAGCGTAAACAAAACACGCTCATAATCAAATCAAGGGTAGGCCTCATCTTCGTAACTCCACAAGGAGGGGTAATGCGCTTCGCTTTCTCTTTAACAGAGCCGAGGACAAACAATGAAGCCGAATACGAAACTTTGATAGCAGGTCTCGAGATCGCCATTGACATGGGGATTGAAAACCTCTTCATATACGGAGATTCCCAACTGGTCGTTAGTCAAGTAAACGACGATTATCAAACGTGCAAACCAGAACTGGTGAAGTACGGTGAGAGGGTATAGCAATTGCTGACCCAAATACCTTCCTACACCTTGGAAAGCATACCACGTGCAGAAAATAGCAAAGCGGATGCATTAGCCAAGCTCGCTAAAGAACTGGCTGACGAAAACCTCGATGACGTAAGAATCGTGGTACAAAGCCGTCGGGTTCCTGCACCGGCAGAAATATCTCCGGAGTCGTCCGAGGAAAAGAGAGCGACCGAGCAAATGGCTCTACAAGTAAAAGACCAAGAAAAGGTTGAAGATTGGAGAGAAGTCTTTATAGACTACTTCAAATTCCGTCGAATGCCCGAAGATGCATCCTCAAGACATCAGCTTATGAAACGAGCTCTGTCTTTTGCCTTCGTCAATGATACCCTGTACAAGAGGTCATTTGATTCTTTATGGCTAAGATTCCTGAGACCTAAAGAAGCAAAATGAGTCATCCAAGAAACTCACAACGGACTCTGCAGTTCTCACCAAGCCGGGCCGAAGATGAAGCTGAAGATCAAACGGATGGGTTATTATTAGCCCACGATGATTCAGGACTGCCTCGAGTATGCAAAGCAATGCCACTCGTGCCAGATTCACGGGGACTTTATCCATCAGCATCCGAATCCACTACATCCGACAGTGGCTAGCTGGCCGTTCGAAATATGGGGAACTGACATAATCGGCCCCATTGAACCAGTATCGTCCAGATGACATCGATTCATTTTGACGACAACTGATTACTTCTCCAAATGGGCAGAAGCAGTACCGCTGAGGGAAGTAAAGACGGAGAATATCCTCCATTTCTTCAAGACGCACGTCATTTATCGGTTTAGGATTCCGAGATGGATCATCTCCGATAACGGACCAGCCTATAGAAGCCACAAGATCAGCCGCTTCGCACAACAGCATAACATAGACTGGAGATACTCCTCAGTCTATAATCCTCGAGCTAACGGTCTGGCTGAGGCTTTTAACAAGACACTGATGAAGATTGTAAAGAAGACGGTGTCTCGAAATAAAAAGGACTGGCATGAGAGACTGCATGAAGCCCTCTGGGCGTACCGAACTACGTTCAAAACGGCCACTAACACAATGCCGTACGCATTGGTATTCGGTACAGAGACAGTACTTCCCCTCGAGATAGAGCTACCTTCTCTACGAATGGCAGTTCATTACGAGCTGACGGACGAAGAGAATGCTCACTTTCGGCTTGAGTAACTCGATGCCCTTAATGAAACCCGGCTCATCGCGCAACAAAATCTGGAGGCTTATAAAGCAAAGTTGATGCGTTCATATGAAAGATTGACTAGGCTGAGGACATTCCGCCAAGGCGAACTCATGCTAGTGGTCAAAAGACCTATGATCCCCAATCGCGCCAAGCGGAGGAAATTCGAGCCAAACTATGAAGGCCCGTACATCATAGACAAGGTCTACTAGGGTAGAGCCTATCTACTCATGGACATGCATGGCGAAAGGCCCTTCAGGCCAATAAAAGGTCGCTTCCTGAAGAAATACTACGCCTGACGAGTCACAGCCTAGGTCAATGACAGATGACGACGACTATGTCCGCTCGCTATCTTCCTAAACCCAAACTCTATAGGTAGTAGCCGGCTTCCTTAACAACGGACCGAAAATTTCTTAAACTAACAATAGACCGAAACGTCCTTAAACTAACGACGGACCGGAATGTCCTTAAACTAACAACGGACCACTATGTCCTAAAACTAGCCGTTGACCGAGATGTCGATAAACTACAGTGGATTGCAGCATCCCAAAGCTGATACAAAAAAAGAGAAGAAAGAAAAAAGAAAACGGTATGTCTATAAGCAAAATGGGCACGGATGAAAACCCGAAAGGGCTCCGTGAGTAAAAACAGCTGGGCTACCGGCGAGTTTTGTGAAAACCCGCAAGGGCGCAATCTCGTTAAAAGACACTTACAAGGTCCTCTCGACTTTGTAAGGAGAAACCACCTGCGTGAGATCCTTACGACTCACAAGGGAACAACATACTTGGGGATCCTCACGATTCCTGAGGAGAAATTACACTTGCGAGATCCTCACGACTCGTAAGGAGAACCTTCTTATGGGACCCTCACGGCTCATAAGATTTGAAAGTCTTAAACAACAGGGATCTGAACCTGTTCTTAAGCAGCCCCCACAACCTCCAATACTGCCCTACAAGCGGCTCAATGCTGACCCTTGTATACAATCCACGGGTGTGAATAAATATTTCCCTGGCAAAGTCCCATCCATGACTAGAGATATGTTCGCACAATAAACACTCTTGTAAGATCCTTACGACTTATAGGAGAACATGCACTTAGGAATCCTCACGATTCTTAAGGAGAAATCGCACATACGAGATCCTCACGACTCGCAGGGAGAAATACCTTTATGAGACCCTTACGGCTCATGAAGTCAAAAGCCTTGGTCGACAGAATCCTAACCCTGTTTACTAAGCCACCTTTGTTCGACATCGACTAAGGCAAATGATGATTCGCTCCTGGCAATATCCCAGTTGTAGCGGTGCTGATGCCGCAATCGGTGTCTAAAACCAAGCTTGCAGCAAAAAGCCAGCAAGTCACACATGCATACGGAATAGCCGAAATGATGGGGCAACTTGCAAACAAAATCAGCAAGTAAAAATGTACGCATGCAAAATAGCTGAAATGATTGGGCAACTCGCAATAAAAAATAGCGAGTAAAAATAAAACAAATAGCCGAAATGATTGGGCACCGTGAAGAAATAGCCGAAATGATTGGGCAATCGCGACCTTCGCGATATAAAGATGAAATGATAGAGCATCGTGGAAAGAAATAAAAAAAAATGAAATTTATGCCCTACAGGTGATATCATATCAATCCCTGTATACAATCCAGGGGCGCAAACAAAGAAGGAGTCACACCCTTCCTCCCCAAATTTCATCAGAAGGAGAGGCCAAATCTCAATGGTTCATAGACAGCCTATAGATCATCTCAACATTCGTCTTATTACAACGGACACAACATAAAGCAAAGCGGAACAGCGGCATCTCCCAGTTCCATGACTCGGAGGTGCACAAACGACCGAAAGTCAAACCCCAACTCCGTGAAATGCGGATATAATCAACAAAATTCCTGGCTACGTGGAACGCGGATTATGTCACTTCTGACCCCATGGAAAACGTCCAGAGCGGATCCTGGTCCTCACAGAGCATGGCAGTGAACCCGTGTGAAGCATCCAGAGCGGAGCCTGGTCCTCGCCAAACACGGCAGTGAACATGTGGGAAGCATCCAGAGCAAAATTCCTGGCTACATAGAACGCGGATTATGTCACTTCTGACCCCGTGGAAAACGTCCAGAGCGGATCCTGGTCCTCGCAGAGCACGGCAGTGAACCCGTGTGAAGCATCCAGAGCAGAGCCTGGTCCTCGCCGAACACGGCAGTGAACCCGTGGGAAGCATCCAGAGCAAAATTCCTGGCTACGTGGAACGCGGATTATGTCACTTCTGACCCCATGGAAAACGTCCAGAGCGGATCCTGGTCCTCGCAGAGCACGGCAGTAAGCATCCAGAGCGGAGCCTGGTCCTCGTCGAACATGGCAGTGAACCCGTGGGAAGCATCCAGAGCAAAATTCCTGGCTATGTGGAACACGGATTATGTCACTTCTGACCCCGTGGAAAACGTCCAGAGCAAATCCTGGTCCTCGCAGACCACGGCAGTGAACCCGTGTGAAGCATCCAGAGCGGAGCCTGGTCCTCGCCGAACACGGCAGTGAACTCGTGGGAAGCATCCAGAGCAAAATTCCTGGCTACGTGGAACGCGGATTATGTCACTTCTAACCCCGTGGAAAACGTCCAGAGCGGATCCTGGTCCTCGCAGAGCACGGCAGTGAACCCGTGTGAAGCATCCAAAGCGGAGCCTGGTCCTCGCCGAACACGGCAGTGAACCCGTGGGAAGCATCCAGAGCAAAATTCCTGACCACGTGGAACGCGGATTATGTCACTTCTGACCTCGTGGAAAACGTCCAGAGCGGATCCTGGTCCTCGCAGAGTACGGCAGTGAACCCGTGTAAAGCATCCAGAGCGAAACCTGGTCCTCGCCAAACACGGCAGTGAACCCGTGGGAAGCATCCAGAGCAAACATTGGACTGTGAAGTCCTTAAACTCACGGACTATGATGTCCTTAACCTTGACCGTGATTTCTTTAAACTAACATTGGATTGTGAGGTCCTTAAACTCACGGACTATGATGTCCTTAACCTCGACCGTAATGTCTTAAAACTAACATTGGACTATAGGGTCCTTAAACCCATAGGCTATGATGTCCTTAACCTCGACCATGATGTCTTAAAACTAACATTAGACTGTGAGGTCCTTAAAACTCATGGACTATGATGTCCTTAACCTCGACCGTGATGTCTTAAAACTAAACAACGGACTGTGGAGTTCTTAAATCCATAGACTATGATGTCCTTAACCTCGACCGCGATGTCTTTAAACTACGGTATCCGGGAAAACGTCCAGAGCGGAGCTGGTCCTCGCAGAACACGGCAGTGAACCCGTGGGAAGCATCCAGAGCAACCCCTAGCTCCGTGAAATGCGGATAAGGACAACTTCATCCATCACTTGCGGGTCCTCACGACTCGCAAGGGAGCAAATTCTCTTGTGAGATCCTTACGACATTCAAGAGAAAACACACTTAGGAATCCTCACGATTCTTAAGGAGAAATTACACCTATGGGATCCTCTCGACCGGTAGGGAGAAAATTCTTTATGAGACCCTCACGGCTCATAGAGTTGAAAAGTCTTAGGTGACAGATCCTAACCCTGTTTTCTAAGCCATCACTATCTTACAAAGAGCACAAGGTTGACAGTTATATACTATTTATAGACCGCACTTGCTAAAATCACACGGCCAACAACACAACGAAAAAAAAAAGAAAGCAGAGAGATGACACAAGACATTATGAAGAACGTGTATCTTTTATTCATGAACTCAATTGGATACAAGATACATCATATAAAATAATAAAAAATGGATACATATTATTCAAAGATTACAAGTGTATAATTGATACAAAGACAGCTACTGAGAAGGAAGCATGTTCAACAAGCCCGTAAGCTGCTCTCACACTTCTTTCAGTGCCTTCTCATGATCATCCGCCGCGGCCAGCTCCGCTTCGATTCGAGTCCTTTGTTGCAAGAAGGATGAAATCTTCTCATCGATTTCCCGTTGGGCAGCTTCGCGACTCTGCGTAACCCGCTCGATAGAGTCGAGCTTCTGTCTCAATACAAGCCCGTCCGAGATAAATCGCTGCAAGGCGTCAAAGACAGCTCTCAGTTGTACGGCGTTCGCCTCGACCTGGGCACGCAATTGGATAGACTCAACGGAAGCCTCCTCGCATTCCTTCCTCCTTAAGGTCGCTTCTTGTTCGAAATGGCGGAGGAAGGACGCACTCTGCTCGACCCATGCGGCCCGCTGGGAGTTCAAAGCTTGAGTCTCATGGGCAAGACGCATAAGTTCAAGCTGATGCAGACAGGTCTCGATCTTCCTGCAGTGATCAACCCAAGACTCGACGACACCTTCATTATGGAAATTTACAAGCATCGCCAGCATCGGATTGACCTCAGCAGCGAAATCTGCGGCACATGTAGGAGCCTCCACGTCAATCTCCTCGACATATTCGCTCAGCATACGCAGACTCGTCACAGCACCCTTTGTGGATGGACGTCTGGAGAAGGGGCCTGCCGGCATCATAATGCGAGATTTGAAAGAGACCGGAGTTGAACTGACCGCTGCAAAAAAAATCACAATAAGATGACGGATCAAGAAATATAAGAGATTCATGAAAAATGGGATTTACTATACCAGCTGCAGCAGGTGGCAAAGCCGGGAGGACCAGCGGCGCAACTGATCCCTCATCTCCTCCTTCAATCTGTAGTACTGCAATCAAGGCAAAGAAGAATCAGAAATGATTTCATTGTCGGTAAAAGAAAGAGCATTAATTGAAAGCTGTATTCACCAGCGCCACTGGATGAAGCAACCTCCGACGAGAAGGAGAAGTGGGGATGCAGCGCCTGGTACAGGTGGTCAAAAAGGACTCCTGCAAAAATGCGATAACGCAACGTCGGTACATGAATTATACAGCCGAGAGATAAGACTGATGGGTCACAAATCCATACCTTCCAGCATTTACGACGGTGTGAGAGAAGGTAGAGAGGTGGTCACCGTCAGGACGGTAACTGACGACACTGTCTCGAGTAGCGCGACATCAGCACTAGCTACACCTGCATTAGAAACAAGATAAACCCTGTCAGGAAAAATTGAAAAGAGATTGCAGAATAAAAAGAAGGGCGGTGACTTAAAATCTACCTGATGAGTCACCGGTCGGAGCCGTGACTAGGGTGTCACTCGATACAACAGCGGCGTCTTCCTCCTCCATCGGAGTGGTCTCACCTCCTGTCGCTTCGACCCCTGACTCCATGAGAGCCGTCGTCACACTTGCGACGCCGGGAGATGACAAAGGACCATAGGCGGGAAGGGCAATGATCGGAGCGGTGCCCGACTCTTGAGAAAAAGTGGCCACCACGAACCCAGCAATTGTACCCATTTCGCTCGCCACCACCTTGGGCTCAGTAATTGTAACCGTCTCATCGACCGCCACTTTAGGCTCCGCCGTGGTAGCCATCTCGTCGGCCACTACCTCGAGCCTGGCAATTGCGACCACGTCATCTGTCGCCGCCCCAGGTTCGGGAATAGCAGCTACCTCCTCCACCGCTCCCTCAGGCTCAGCGGTCGCTGCCACTTCTTCGGGAAGACTCGACTCTGCGAAAATAAGATATATAAGAACTGATAGCTTAAAACTTTGACAACAGAGCCTCAAGGCACATTACCTGGGGTTGATTTACCGTTTGCCTCCCGAGCCGCACGTGCCGCCCATCTGTAAGCTGTAGACAAGGCAACCGGAGACTCCTCTGAAGGAGTAATAGCAGGGGTAACGGCGCTTGAACCTGCTCCCGCAGCTAAAGCAGCACCGCGCTCCCTTGCTGCGTGCCTCAGGCACTTCCTTTCCTCCCGAGCCGTCAAAACAGACCTTTTAGAAGCCTCCTTCAACAGGGCGTTATCGTCCATATCCAGGGTTACCTCTGGAGCCGCTAAGGCTTCCGTCATTGGTTTTTTAAGTAAGGCCTCTTTCGGCAATGCCGAAGAGGCCAAGACTTCAGTAGCTGGCTCGGGGAGAATCTCCGCATCAGCTTGCGAGATAGGCATTATGGTCCCTGCGATAAGACAAAGAAAGGGTCAGATTACTCATAAGAAATGGGAACAGAAACATGGCGAACCGAAATGTACCGAGGCCTAAGGATGCTCGAAGTCATTCCTCTTCCTCAAAAGTCTTGAGAGAAGCAGCGAGAGCTTCTTCGGTAGAAATGCCTATTAAAGAAGGAAAAGCGTTAGTCAAAAAACAACGATAGAAGTATGATGCAATGGCGAAAGATACAACTAATGATTACCTGATCGCGCGAGGTTATCCAACCCCTCTTCGCGTCTTGCCAATCGCTCGGAAGCCGCGATGGCAGCCGCCAGATCAGTATCATCGGCGGCATGAACAAGCCCTCATTTGTCCCATACTCGCTTAAGCCCTCACTATAAGGAGCATGAGGCTCCTGACCAAATACGACATCAGTAGAGAAGGGCGATTTCTTTTTCTTGTTCTGTGAGTGAGCTCCGGTCGCAGCTAGCACCAGCTTGCGTTTCGTGGGCATTTTGGGACGGCGAGTCCCGATATCCAAGCCCACGCCGGATTCGGGTGAGGGTACATTCACCATCTCTGCGCGAGCACGAGGCACCGATGGCACATCCACCGTCTCCACAGAATCACGGGGCAATCCGCGCGTCAGGCTTAGCACACGTGGAGGCTCAACTGCAACAGCCTCTCTTAGCGGAGGGGGCACGGCGATCCGTCGCCTTAAAGGGACGTTGCGATCGCTGGCAGGGGGCACACTCTTGCGATCGAGCAACAGCCGCCTCTCCTCCCTGATGACAGTACCCATCGCGTGCTGATACCAGGCCCCGTATACGTTAAGGGCCCTCGGGATGCAACTTGGCTCGCTAATGAAGAAGTGGGAGCCCGTATTCAAGCGCATAATGTGATGCAGCGCACCCCGTATTCCCTCTCTGGTGGCAGCAGGTTCTTCCAAAAATGCCTCCAGTGGGACCCCCTGGTTATAACTTAGCTGCTGGGCAAAATGATGGGGGTTGTATCTCATAAAAAGCGCCGCATCATTTTGCCTGAATACGAGGAAGCCCGGCCTGATGGAATATAGATGTAGAATCTCCCGAGCTTTCAACACGGAGGCCCCATCCTTAAAAACGTCGCGCAAGGCCAGCACCGACTTGGAAATTTCCTGGCCAATCGTCAGGACTTTGTCCGTGAAAGACATACCAGCCCCGACCGTGCGCGGACGAAGAAGCAAGCCCCTAGCTTCCCGCTGAGACGGATTCACGATAGACGCGTCAACCAGCCTCATAATTCTGGGGAATTTACACTTCTCAAAAAATAAGGGTCTTTTATGAATACCAAATACCCCGAGCACGTGCATTTCCATCCACGACTAAAGTAGTGCATCAGGAAGTTGGCAGCTTGCACCCCCGGTTCAGTTGTATCCGCCGCCACGCTAAGACCATGGTACAGGTGGGCCAGCCCGGAAATCCCAATGGCCACTTGTATTCCGGCCACCATTCGATGTGCTGGGTAGAAGACGGACGGCCTCATATAGCGAGGGTACATGGGGAGCGCGAACCAACACAACCATAGCCCGAGAAACCCGAGAAAGAAAGTCTCCTCGTCAATGCCCGGAGCGGCAATTTCTGACAAAGGGATGATCGCGGCATCGGGAAGATAAAAGCCCTTCTGATCATCTTCCAGCACTGGTCGACGGTCCAAGCCAAAGCCAAAAGGGTCGTTGAGCTTGGCAAACTTTTCACCTCGTTGCGATAAAATCTCCAAGCGAAGAAACTGGGCAATGAAGTCTGCGAAGCTGACCCTCCGGCCTCCGGATTCCAAAAAGAGACTCTCGTACATGTTCATCACCTTTATCAGACTAGGAAACTGGTGCTGAATAGCGTTCTCCGGCGTTAGGCCCATCACCACCGGCTTGGTGGAAAAAACGTATTCATCCGAAGGAAGCAGCTCCTCATAGTGCTCCCCCCTCACCGGCAGACCGGAAATCTCAACAAATTCTTCTAAGGGGATGGAGACTTCTCTGTCCAGTAGAAGAAAGGTATGGGTTGGGATGTTTCATTGCTCCAAGAACGCCTTAATCCACCATGTCGGAGGAGCAGAATATTGGAATAGCGAAGCATAAACCGCAGGGTATAGACCGATCTTCAGCAGGTGCGTCTTCTTCGTTGACAAAATGTACCTGGCCCACTGCAAATACCCAGCCGAATGTCGGGGGGTCGATGTTGTAGGGTTGTCCCCAAAGGCGCGACTCGCCCTGGCATATGCGTCGCCCCAAAGTATCCAAAGCTGCCGGCAGCTGCATGGGTATGGCGGCAATCGAAGGTTGAAGAAGGCCCTCCGAAGTTCAATTGACAACCTCCATGGCATAGTTCACCGGGGGTGCATCTGCATACGAAATCGATGAGATCGGATCCGACGGCGTCGCACAAGAGAAACTACGACGGCCTTTGATAATCTGGTCGTACCACCTACCCCACAGGTGAAGGTTTTTGTGTTCCGGGTCATAGTCTCTAATGAGCGTGAGAACCTTCCGGTCCACCGGTGCCTCAAGGAATCCTCCCTCTGAATGGAAAAACGGGAAAGAAAGATCGGAAGGCATGTCGCCTGCGAGAAAGAACGGAATTTAATTATCAGTATTATAATTTAATTTTAAAATCCCGACGCTCGGCACTTTAAAATTTGTACCACACTGCAATGCAGTGGAAAAGGGACCAAAGGTGGACCCACAAAATCCAAATGACAATGCATCAATTAATAAAACAGCATCATCATTGGATGAGGCTGTCAATTAATGAGGAAATCCTTAAGGAATATTCTCATTGAATGAGAAATCCCTCGGGAAAAGGAGAAAATCTCCCTTTGAGAGCAAAGCTCTGTAACAGAGTGACACTTGTCAAACTCTGGTCATGAAGGAATAAAATTCCTTAAAGAGCCTAGCTCTGTAATGATGATGGAAAATCCATCAAAGATTAATTAGAATTAAAATTAATTCTTAGGAATTAAAAATTCTGAGATCTTCAAGATCCATGAAAAAACTCTTAAGAGTTCTTCATCAAAAGATCAAAAGATCTACATATTATCAAAAGAGCAGAGCTCTGATACATGGGATGAGAAACCCCAAGAAAAGATCTGTTTAGATCTATGGATTCTTGAAAGCAAGACTCTGTTTATGAAACCCTAAAGGGGTTTTTTTTAGATCAAAGATCTATGGAGAGCAAGGCTCTGTTAATGGGTAAAAACCCTAATTTATTAAAATTAATTTAATTTTACCTAAGTTTGGTAGAGTTCTAACTCTTCAAAGTTCTTGAACAGAAGAGCAAGGCTCTGAATAAAAATTCTTGAGAAGAAGATGATAATTATCTGAGGACCAAAGGTCCTATTTATAGGCACTGAACCGCCTCTTCAACTTCTGGGTTGATCTAAGGGCTCAGATGTTGCTACCGCTGCACTCACGTGTGCGCCATGTGAGCGCAACGGTGGGGGGCATTTGTTTCCCTCAATCAGAGCAAATCTCTGTTTTGAATTTCAAAATTCAAAAATTGAAGCAACGCTTCAGATCCCGTGCGCTGCGCGCTGCGTGCCACGTGTCAAGCGCAGACGCGCTAACGCCAGGTGCGCTGCGCCCTAGGCAGTGCACCCCCAATCAGAGCAAAGCTCTGTTTTAAAATTCAAAATTTAAAAGTTGAAGCAACGCTTCGAATCCAGCGCCAGACGCGCTGCGCGCCACGTGTCAAACACGGATGTGCTAGTGCAGTTACGCTGCGCTCTGCGCTGCGTGCCACATGTCGAACACGGGTGCGCTAGCGCAGTTGCGCCGCGCTCTGCGCTGCGCGCCACGTGTCGAACGTAGGTGTGCTAGCGCAAGATGCGCCAGCGCTGGGATTAAAAATTCCCCACCGTCAGATCAAAAGATCTACTAATAATAAATTATTAATTAATCAAGAACTAAAATTCTGTTATGGAAAGATTTTTCAATCTTATTAAAACAAGAAGATTATCTTCTGTAAAACAGAAGCCTTAGAATCAAAAATCCAACGGTGGGAAATATTCCCAAATCAATCAGAGAAAGATCTCTCAAAACTGATTTAACAAATCATTTGGCCCTATATAAAAGACCTTAGACTTCAAGTCATAAACACACAGAAAAAGAGAGAGGGAAAAACCCTCTGCAAAAGAACAGAAAGCTCTTAGAAAAAAAAGAGATTTTTCTTCATCTTCAAAATAAAAAAGAACTATGTTCTTGAATAATGGAGATGGAACCATCTCGTAAAAAGAAGAACCATCATCTAAAAAGATCAGAGATCTGAAAAAAGACCAAGGTCTTTAATAAAAAGGAAAAGATCAAAAGATCTAATCATAAAATAATAAAAGAAGTATTTTTACTTTATTTACAGATCTTTTGATCTATAAAGGCAGAGCCTTTTATAAAAAAACAAGAACTTTTGTTCTTGGATCTTGAGGAAAAAGCCTCCTTTGAAGAACATAAATTTGTTCTTTGATTTTAAAACTGATCAGATGCGCCCTGCGCTATTGAAAAGTGTCTTGCACTCATGAATTGCGCCCTTGCGTTCATTGGACCGGTGCTCAGCGCCAAAACCTGCCACGTGTCAATCAGAGACACGATCTGCGCTTTGCGCTTCTGAAACAGAGCACTGTGCTCATGGGCTGGTGCTCAGCGCCAAGCGCGCCACGTGTCACTCGCTGGTGCGCTAACAGACTAGCGCAACGCGCTCATAAACTAAAAGCGCAATGCGCTAACAAACTAGCGCTTAGCGCTAAGCGCGAAACGTGTCCTCTTCGTGTGCGCTACCCGACAGAAGCGCAATGCGCTCTTTGACTGGCGCAAAGCGCCTGGCGCGCCACGTGGCGCACTGTCAGAACACAATTTGTTCCGATCAAGACAAAATATGTCAGAACTCAATGCTTAGCACTATAAAGGCTTAATAGCTAGAATAAAAATAAAATGTTAAACATTTTTAATTGGACTTAGCCCAATTCTGGCCATAAGTCCTCAATTTATTGAACTGAGCCCATCTGCTCTTTCAACCAATTCACATCGGTTCGAGGGTACATCTCTTTACTCCTCTGATATCTGTCGTTGTAATCCTTCAACGTCGTCAGAGAGGTGACGGGTCCCGACAACCACACATTACTACGAACTGTGGGGTCCTTAAACCCATGGACTATGATGTCCTTAACCTCGACCGTGATGTCTTAAAACTAACAACAGACTGTGGGGTCCTTAAACCCGTGGACTATGATGTCCTTAACCTCGACCGTGATGTCTTAAAACTAACATTGGACTGTAGGGTCCTTAAACCCTTGGACTATGATGTCCTTAACCTCGACCGTGATGTCTTAAAACTAATATTGGACTGTGGGGTCCTTAAACTCACGGACTTTGATGTCCTTAACCTCGACCCTGATGTCTTAAAACTAACAATGGACTGTGGAGTCTTTAAATCCATGGACTATGATGTCCTTAACCTCGACCGTGATGTCTTTAAACTAACAGTGGACCGAGATGTCCTTAAACTAATAATGGACCGTAATGTCCTTAAACTAATTATCGTCCGCAATATCACTAAACTAAACAATAGAGCCCAATTGCTTTCTTTTCGGATCTAAATGGTCCCGTTAAGTTGATCTTAGCCTAAAATTAGACTAACGTATCCTTAACAAACGTTTAAGTTGATCTTAGTCTCAAATGAGGCTAACGAATCCTTAAACCCAAACCCCCCAAACCCAAATCTAAGAAAGATACGGATTTGGACTAGTCCACGCCCTACGGGAGACAACATAACTTAGTCTCCGTATACAATCCACAGGCAACCAAACACAAAACAAACACCAACGACACGAAGTGACCATATGAAGAAGGAGAAAGTTGTTACCGTGATGCAGTAGCGTAATTAACTGCAGGGGCTTGCGCCTGCAGGGAAGAGCGTCCCCACAATCAAAAACCCATCAAACGAGGGGAAATCTGACGAAGTCTGCTACATCGGCCACATCCGTTTAAACTTTCGATATATGGTGCCATAAATCAACTTGGCATCTTCGGAGAGGTGGACGGATAGCACCAATTAGCATCTGGCCCGAAATTCAGGCGAGACATCCGCCGCGTCTTTCGGAGGGGAACACCACGTCCTACGGGCGACAACACAAATTAGTCTGCGTATACAATCCATGGGAAACCAAAAATAAAACAAACACAAGCGACACGAAGTCACCTCCTGGATCAGGAGAAAATGGTTATCGCCACGCGGTAACATAATTAACTGCAAGGGCTTGCGCCTGCAGGGAAGAGCGACCCCACAATCAAAAATCCCTCACAACGAGAGGGAATCTGACGAAATCTGCTACAACGGCTGCATCTGTCTAAACCTCCAATACACGGCGTCATAAATCAACTTGGCATATTCGGAGAGGTAGACAGATAAAACCAAATAGCATCTGCCCCTAAATTCAGGCAAGACGACCTACGCGGTTTCATCTCTGTTTTCGGCGGTAAATAGATTCTGGCACGCCCAGTGGGACCTTTTCCTCTTTCCACTCCACACTTCGTGTGTCGTGTTCGCGAATGAATCGCAGTTTAATATGGTTACCCCTGGATTCGAGGTACTAAGCTTTGGTGTCTTGCTCCATGCAGAAAAGAAGATGATATCGATGGCTTCCAACTGTACCAATTACAACAACTCCCACTCCGTCCCTGCTGGAGGAGTGACTTATGGGCCCCAAGTACCCTCCTTCTTTGCAATGCCAGTGGAACAGGTGACTCAGGCCACCACTGGACTGTTCTTCGGAACCATGCTCTCGCCAATGAGCTTCAATTCTTCAATATCATCACAGGAGGTTCCAAAGAAGTCGGTCTTTGATAGGCTTGCAACTACCACGGCCCCTCTCAATGTGTTGTCCAAGTCTGCCGTCTTAGTCTTTGACAGGCTAAGCCAAAACTCAAGTGGGCCCGTGATACCTGAAGGGGTTATCCCAAAGCGGATAGCTATTCCAGCTTTGGTAGACGAAGTCGCCAAAGGGGCTTCTCCTTTTAAGGGGCCTGTCTTCACAAGACTGGCCGTTCCAACTCCTGTTGCAGGCGAGGTCGTTAAAATGCTTCCCCTGCCAAAAAGTCGGCCTTTGCAAGATTGACCGTTCCCTCTCAACGAACGTCAGTCTTCGATAGGTTGGCACCAAAAGCAGGCTTTCATCAAAGCAAGGGGCATGACAAGGTCGCTTCTACAACTGAGGTGATCCCATCCGCAAGACACACTCGACGTCGCCACTGGTGTCGAGTGAGGAAAGCTGGGGGCAGTTCCCTCGCTGGAATTGCCCTACCATCTCCAATGGTGGAAATTGACGCTGCTGTTCTAACCGGGAATATCTTCGAGCTGCTCAAAAGGGTGCGCAAGAACTCTCCAACCGCCATCTTGAAGAAGTCCCATCCGCCTGTCGAAAACACAACACAGGTAAAGCCGGAACAACCTTCTCAGCGGTTGTCTTCCAAGATCCACAGAGTTTGGCGGAAAGTCCAAGACTCTGTAATTGACAAAGAGTACTCTCGCCGACTGAAGAAAACAAAGGCTCAGCAAGGGGAGGACCATCCTGCCGTCATGCCACGGAAAGTATCGTCTGCACGGGTGCTCGCTGCAACGGTTCCCTCAACTTCGGCCTCCCAGAAAAAGAGAAGGCCTGAGAATCAACCACCACCGTAGACAAATTCTGAGCGTGATGGATCCAAACGCCCCAAGTCTGGGGGCATGGTAGTGCACATGGTGTACATGGCTTCCAGTAAAGAGGAAAGTCGTACTTCCATTGGTCATCGACCACTTATACGGTCTGTGATGAAAGCTCGGGAGCAACAACAAAAGCTCCATGAAATGTTGACAAGAATGGCCACACTCACCAGGCAGAAAGAAAGCCCGGAAGTATCGTCGAAACAACGCCAAGAGCAGGAGATCGACACCGAGTTCCTACGGAGGGTGCTTGAAAAGAAAGATAAAGAGACCGCGGAACAAGCAGCTAATATAAAACAGACGGCGCTTCTCTTCCAAGACATGGTGAGGATGATGATCCAACCGGATCCTCCGGCCGAAGACCCTCAAATAAGCATTGAAGACGACATAGGGGAGACATCGAACCCTCCTCCAGATTTATCAGCATCCAGGGAGGAGACGATCTCCAAAGCTACCCTTAATGACTACATAGCTCAATAAATACGAGCTCATCAAGAGAACGAAGCGGCAAGCCAGGTCGTTAGAACTGGGCGACCTTACCCAGGCTGGTACGACCAAATTAAGTACCCGCCAGGATATACGATCTTCAAATTCCATATGTATAAGGGGACGGGCAATCCGCACCAACAAGTTGCTCAATTCAGAGCTTTGTGCGGTAACACCGAGGGCGATGACAAATTATTGCTTCGCCAATTTGTTGGCAGCTTGGCGATTATAGCATTTTAATGGTATTCGGTGCTTCTGAATGATTCCATCAAGATATTTGCATAAATGGAGCTACCGTTTACACAAACGTTCTCAAGCGCTAGCGAGCGCACCCCGATCATGGCATTAATCAACGCCAGGGTGAAGCCGGAAGAAACCTGGGTTCGGTACTCAATTCGGTGGCGGAACCTATAGTCGAAGTGTGAATAACGCATAGAAGAAGCTCCTGCTGTGGGCATGTTCGTGGGGACCCTCGACTCTCAGGCAACTATATCCCAATTTATGATGTTCTTCAAGCCGACCACCTTCCAGGCCTTGATTGATAAGCTGGCCCAAATGGATCAGATGGGCCATAGGCCGTCCTCTTCAAAAACGGGTCTCCGGAATGAAAAGGGGAAAGAGAAAGCGACCATCGTCGTCAACGCTCAATAACAATCGAGTGACCCGAAACCGGTGGCTCGCCAAAACAACAGACCGCGAGCCCTTGAAGAGAAGTTGAGACGTCCTTACTCCTTCCCCCTAGATAAAACAAGGAGATTATTCGAATTGGCGATGAACAACAGGATCATCACTCTGCCGAATACAAAACGCCCACTGCAATCGGGCGACGTCAATAATCCCAATTACTGTCCCTACCACCGAATAGTGGGCCATCCAATCGAAGATTGCTACATCTTTAAAAACTGGGTCGAAGACCAGTACCAGCAGGGCAAGTTCGCGATGTCCAAAAATTGGAAGGTGAACTCACCGCAGCAGCACGCTCCTAAGAAGATGGACACGCCGGGGGCATCATGCTCATTTATAGAAGAAGCCCCGTGGGAAGTGGTCCTTTCAGCTAAAACTAAAAGAATGCTGAAGGATCTTCAAGCATGTCCGGCGATTAGGTGGAAAAGCCCGCTGTAGCCTGAAATTATTGACGGGATGCTGAAACCGCGCCCAACGCCAAAAGTTGGTAACGATGGACAAAACCTCCAGGCCAAGCCTCCGAAGTCTTCAAAGAAAAAGAAGAAGGCCAAGAAGCACGTGCAGCTCGACGGCAATCATATGGGTCTGTAGAAATACATCGATGCATTTGAGGAATACAACCAAGAGGCATGGACCCCAGTCACACTGGAAGAGTTCTTCAAACATGTTCTTGTGGGCGGAAACAGTGATATCGATGAAGGAGACGATTCTTCGGAAGAACCCGAGGATTACATAGCAAGTTGCCACATGATCTCTTACTCGTCGATAAACGGCAAAGAGGCTCCTGACGTAGAGAAAATGGGGGCAGATCAAGAACCAAAACCCATGGAACCGTTGGATGACCTCATTGACAAGCTGCTGAACGAAGCTCTTCAAAAGAGCAAAGCTGATCAAGAACATAAAACGGCCATTTACGAAAAGTCCAAGCGTCGGTGTCAGGCTGAAGAAGCTTCGGTAATGAGAATCTATAAAGTACCTCAACCGGATCAAAGTACCCTTGCCACCAGCAAGAGCAGAATCTAGATAAGGAACCAGTTTGCCAAAGCTCTGTCAATGGGAACGAAGCTTCCACCTTACAAAGAAAATACTTCTGGGAGTACGTGCCCTTGAACTGGACGTATATCCGAACTAATGTGTGTACCATCTCAAGGTCAAGCACCCTACCGAAGAATGCAATGCCTTCAAGAAGTGGTGGCAGGGAAACGTAGCCCATCGATAACACTTCAAGCGAATAAAGCGCAAAACCCGTCAGGAGCAGAGAAGCATGACAGATGAGCATAAAGGAATAGCCGGTAACTGTCATATGGTTGATGCCATCCCAACAGAAAGGAAGTCCCAAGTTCTTACCATCGGGAGCGATTCGGACGAGGAAATGGCCATCGGCCCTCTCTTCAAGGAATCCACCTCTGGAAAAGAAGAAGAGATGAGGAACTGTGAGAACATTCAGCTGCGTAACCGCACGTTGCCTGAAAAGAATCTCAGACTCTCAAACAAAGGTTCGGGCAAAAGGGATAAAGGGAAGGAAAAAGTCTCTGAGGAGATTGCCCTCGATGATAGAGTCGTCGAAGAGCTAGCAACCAAGGAACCGCTCAAAAAGAACAAGGTGGATTACAATGTCCTGGCACATCTGAGGAAGATACCCTCACATTTGAGTATCTTGGATGCCCTTCTCCTGTCTAAAGAGGCACGAGATTCCCGGATCAAGGCGTTACAAGAGCCCGACCAGTTTCAAACCTTCCTGGCAGAAGAAAAGATGGAGGACGAATTGGAAGAAGTCCACACGGCTGACATCACCTTCAGCGATGAAGACCTCCTTCTCGAAACGTGCGAGCACAACCGTCCGATGTATGTAACCGGGTTTTGTCACGATATCAAGATAGGCAAGATCCTGGTCGACAATGGGTCCTCCGTCAACCTTCTCAATGAAAGAGTGTTGAAGGAGATTTGCATGAATGTGCAGCACCTAGCTCGGGATAAAATTAACATCTCCAGTTTTGACTCCCAATCATCACAAACGCTCGGGTTTGTAATACTGACATCACGCTTCGGGCTGCTTGTTACTGACATCAAGTTCCATGTTATTGACGCCAAGACTTGCTACAACGCTTTGCTCGGCAGGCCTTGGTTACATGAGTACAATATCATCTCTTCTACACAACATCAGTGTATGAAGTACTTCAAGGATGGCCTCGAGTACACAGTTACAGGGGAGCTGAACCCATTCTCCATAAATGAAGTCCGCAAATATGAAAACGCCAAGTACCTCTTACCAAACTTCGAAGACATGGAAAGATGTCGCAAACCAGAAAACAAGCAAAAAGCCATCGCCGCTATCTCGATATTTGGGAGCGATACCGAAGAGGATGAAGAGATGGACTACTTGGGACAACCCCAAGGCAACAGGAAAAAACCATCCACTCATATTTTGTTCTTTGGCAGTGACTCTGAAGACGAGGCCAACGCAGTGTTCTCCGTCCGCCCGTCAATACAGACCTTTGTCGGAGCTGACCAGAGTTTACAGATTACCCTGGTTCCGCGGGGGCATTATAAAGAACTTGATGCACTTGATGCGTGCAGCGCATAAGAGCTGCAGACCTTCTACGTCCCTCCTTGCCAAAGAAGTGAGAAGGCGATCCTTTTCTACCAATCCACGGAGACTAAAGTGGAGAAAGAAGTATGGCACGGTGCCGAAACTGCGCTCAACAGGCTTCAACCAATCCGTCTGCCCATATACTACGCAGAGGGATTGAAAAGGCTATTAAGACGCCAAGGCGTATCCTTCAAACATACTGCTCGACAAGCCCAGTTCTATAACAAGATTTGGGACGTTCCCGGGACTCGGCGGAAGATGCCCAACGGGAGAATGGAGAAGACTGGCCTTGGATACGTTCGGTCTAATAAAAGGGAGCGATTCCATGGCTGCTATGTCATAAATAATTCTGGTGGAGAAACGAATGCGTTTCTGGATGGCATTGATGTCGAACCTGAGTGAGATCCCGTCGTGAGAATACCAAGCTCGTCATTCGAAGAACAGATTGACAAGCTGATAAGAGAAGCGGGTCAAAAGGTTCGGGATGACCATAGCCACGAAATGGCCATTTATAAGAAAGCCAGGATGCAACGTATCATTCAGCAGCTACGGAAGGAGAAGATGACGATACCCTTCACCCCCAGCCCGCTATGCACTCTTGTGGCAAGAAAAAAGCCCGATATAGAAGTAAAAGCAAGATGAAGAACGGGGACGGCGTTCAAAAACAGCGAAGCGGATCCAAGAAGCCGCGCGAGCGAGAAAAAGTCAGCCGGAACCCGTCTTTTATGAAGAAGATGGGTCGGGTGTACTCTTTCCCTTAAGACAAGACAAGGAAAATATTCAACCTTGTCATGATGCATCAAATGATGACGCTCCCGGAGTCTCGATACCTCGAACAGATAAACGAGGCCCATCATCCGGATTATTACTCCTACCACTGCTTCATCTTCAAAGACTGGGTTGAAGATCGGTATCAGCAACACAGGTTTGCTCTATCCGACAGTTGGAGGATATCCCCACCATGAAAGCATGAGCCGAGAGCAACCTACACTGCGAGGAAAAGTCTAGATCGGCATCGAACTTGGAAACGAGCTCGTACCTGCCATATGATAACATTCTTAAAGGAGGGAGAGCATGAGAATGTGGACAATCTCTCCCAGTGCTTCGCAAATGAAGATAAGAACGAGGTGATCTCAGAATTTCCACCGGCGCCAAAAGAGCTGGAAGATGGGATACACATCACAGCAGACAACCTGAGAAAAATCGACTTGGGGACGGCAAATGACCCAAGGCCAACGTTCGTCAGTGAGCTGCTGTCTGAGAAACAGGTGGCCACATTAAAGGACGTGCTTATGCAGTATAAAGACTGTTTCGTATGGAACTATTCCGAGATGCCGGGATTAGATCCAGAGATAGCTGTGCATAAACTGGCGATATCGCCGGACGTCAAGCCAGTCAAACAAGCGCCAAGAAGAATGCGGCTCGAGCTTGAGATGAGTATCAATGCCGAAGTCAAGGAGCTATTCGACTCCGGGTTTATCCAGGAAATACAATACCCTGACTGGATCGCCAATATCATTCCGGTAATGAAGAAAAATGGGACAGTACGCATCTGTGTAGATTTTCGGTATCTCAACAAAGCTTGTCCGAAAGATGACTTCCCAGTGCCTGTTACCGAGCTGATGATCGATATCACATCCACCCATGAAGTCTTCTCCTTCATGGACGGATCCTCAGGGTACAACCAAATCAAGATGCATCCTGAAGACCAAAAGCACACTGCTTTCCGGATTTCGCTGGGCATATTCTGCTATAAAGTGATGTCATTCGGTCTAAAGAACGCTGGCGCCACCTACCAGAGGGCCATGACAAAGATCTTTGATAATCTCATACACGAGATTGTCGAATGTTATATTGACGACCTCGTGGTGAAAAGCAAATCGTACGAAGAGCATTGGGAGCATCTGAAGATAGTGTTCCAGCGTCTTCGGAAGTACAACCTGAAGATGAACCCTCTGAAATGCGCGTTTGGAGTTTCCTCGGGTAAATTCCTAGGATTCATTGGACGACACCGGGGCATCAAAATAGACCCATCAAAGATCAAGGCGATTATGGAAATGCCTTCGCCAAGAACTCTCAAGCAACTGCGGTCTCTCCAAGGAAAGCTCGCGTATATCCGGCGGTTCATAGCTAACCTCTCCAACAAATGCCATCCCTATAGTCATATAATAAAGAAAGAGACCCCGTTCGTTTGGGATCGCAAATGCCAAAGCGCTCTGGACGAAATCAAGCAATATATGCAGAACCCTCCGGTACTGACCGCTTCGGTCAAGGGAAAGCCCCTCATCCTGTACACAATATCCTTTGAAGGTTCGTTAGGTGCGCTATGGGTACAGGAGAATAATCAGGAAAAAGAGAGAGCTCTCTACTATTTGAATCGAGTTCTGCTGGGGGCATAAAACAACTACTCCCCCATCGAAAAGCATTTCCTGGCACTGATCTTCACGGTAACGAAGCTTCGACATTATGCATTGGCACATGAAGTCCATCTCATAACAAAGGTGGATCCTCTCAAGTATTTGATGTCAAGAGCCATGCTAACAGGAAAGCTTGCCAAATGGGCCCTCCTCTTGATGGAGTTCTCGATAATATATTGACCCCTCAAGGCAATAAAAGGCCAGGCCATTGCCGACTTTCTCGCTGAATCCGATACTTGCTGACTCTCCCTTGAACTACGAGTTGCCGGACGAACACGCGTTTGACGCAATCGATGGGGAGAAAGAAGGGAGTGATACCCGATGGGAACTCTACTTCGATGGAGTATCGTCTATGAAGATGCAAAAGCAAAATACCCCCAGGATTAAAGCCGGGGTGGGCCTTATCTTTGTGACTCCACAAGGAGGGATAATGCGTTTTGCCCTTTCATTAACAGAGCCGAGAACAAACAATGAGGCTGAGTATGAAACTTTGATAGCAGGTCTTGAGATTGTTGTCGATATGGAAATCGAAAACCTCCTCATATATGGAGACTCCCAACTGGTCGTTAGCCAAGTAAATGGCGACTACCAGACATGCAAACCGGAACTGATCAGGTATGGTGAAAGAGTGCAGCAACTCTTGACGCAAATCCCCTCCTACACCTTGGAAAGTATACCGCATGCGGAAAATAGCAAGGCGGATGCGTTAGCCAAGCTCTCTAAATAACTGGCCGACGAAAACCTTGATGACGTAAGGATTATTGTGCAAAACCGCCGGATTCTTGTGCCAGCAGAAATATCTCCGAAGACATCTAAAGGAGAGGAAGCAACCGAACAAGAGGCCTTCCAACTAAAGGATGAAGAAAAGGCGAAGGATTGGAGAGAAATCTTTATAGACTACATCAAATCCCATCGAACGCCTGAAGACACGTTGTCAAGACATCAGCTCATGAAGCGAGCCCTGTCTTTCGCCTTCGTCGATGATACTCTTTATAAGAGATCATTCGACTGTCTATGGCTAAGATGCTTAGGATCGGAAGAAGCAAGGAAAGTCGTCCAAGAAACTCACGGACTCTGCGGTTCCTATGAACCTGGGCCAAAGATGAACCTGAAGATCAAAAGAACGGGCTACTATTGGCCCACAATGATTCAGGACTGCCTCGAATATGCGAAGTAGTGTCACTCATGCCAAATTCACGGAAATTTCATCCACCGGCATCTGAATCCGTTACACCCAACACTGAATAGCTGGCCATTCGAAATGTGGGGAACCGATATAATCGGGCCCATCGAGCAAGCATCATCCAAGGGACATCGGTTCATACAGGCAACAACCAACTACTTCTCCAAGTGGGTAGAAGCAATACTGTTAAGAGAGGTGAAGACGGAGAACATCCTCCATTTCTTCAAGACACATATCATCTACCGGTACGGCACTCCGCGACGGATCATCTCGGATAATGGGCCGGCCTACAGAAGCCATAAGATCAGCCGCTTCATACAGCAGTATAAAATAGATTGGAGATACTCTTCGGTCTATAATCCTCGAGCTAATAGTCTAGCCGAGGCTTTCAACAAGACCTTGACAAAGATCATAAAGAAAACGGTGTCCAGAAATAAAAAGGACTGGCATAAGAGATTGCATGAAGCTCACTAGGCCTATCGGACTACATTCAAGACGGCCATGAACACAACGCCATTTGCATTAGTGTTCGGCACGGAAGCGGTACTTCCCTTGGAGATAGAGCTACCCTCTCTACAAGTGGCGGTTCGGTACGAACTAATGGACGAAGAGAATGCCTATCTTCGGCTTGAGGAACTAGACGCCCTTGATGAAACTCATTTCATAGAGCAGCAAAATCTAGAAGCTTACAAAGCAAGAATGGCGCGCTCATACGAAAGATTGACTAGGCCGTGAACATTCTGCCAAGGCGAACTCATGCTAGTCGTAAAAAGACCCATGATCCCCAACCATGCCAAACGGGGGAAATTCGAGCCGAACTATGAGGGCCCGTATATCATAGACAAGGTCTACCAAGGTGGGGCCTATTTGCTCATGAATATGCATGGCGAAAGACCCTTCCAGCCAATAAACGGCCGGTTCCTTAAGAAATACCACGCTTAACAAGTCACGGCTCAGGTTAATGATGGATGACGACGCTCGCGTCCGCTCGCTATCTCCCTATGTCCAAACTCTATAAGTAGTATCCAGCGAAATCTCGCCTCCAAAAACATTAAACGGTAATGTCCTTAAACTAACAACAGACCGCAACGTCCTTAAACTAGTTGTGGACCGAGATGTCCTTAAACTAATATTGGACCGTAATGTCCTTAAACTAACAACGGACTGCAACGTCCTTAAACTAGCTGTGGACCGAGATGTCCTTAAACTAACATTGGACCGAGATGTGTTTAAACTAACAACAGACCAAGATGTCCCTAAACTAACAACGTCGCCTCAAACAGGGCGATAGTGGAATGCAAGTCCACAAGTCCCAGTGGTAAGGACTGCAACTCAAATCCCACGGGCGAACAAATAGGCCACATGCGGCGAAACTATTCCCGAGAGTTTCCTCCAAAAAAACGGTACG
This sequence comes from Agapanthus africanus, assembly GCA_030015575.1. Classification (NCBI taxonomy): domain Eukaryota; kingdom Viridiplantae; phylum Streptophyta; class Magnoliopsida; order Asparagales; family Amaryllidaceae; genus Agapanthus; species Agapanthus africanus. The sequence continues at coordinate 900,321,186 of JASDDO010000022.1, forward strand.
TCCACAAGAGAAATGGGCACGGATGAAAACCTGAAAGAGCGTCGTGAGTAAAAACAGCAGGACTACCGACGAGTTTGTGAAAACCCGAAAGGGCACAATCTCGTTAAAATAAAGACACCTGCAAGGTCCTCTAGACCTTGTGAGGAGAAAATACCTGTGTAAAATCCTTACGACTCACAAGTGAGCAACACACTTAGGGACCCCTACGATCCCTAAGGAGAAATTGCACTTACGAGATCTTCACGATTCGTAAGGAGAATTCCCCCTATGAGACCCTCAAGGCTCGTAGGACTCAAAAAGCCTTAAGCTACAAGGATCTGAACCTGTTCTTAAGCCATCACATTCCCCAAGTTTCCCTACAAAGCGGCCCAATATTGACCCTTGTATACAATCCACGGGCACAAATAAACGTTCCCTCACCCAGTTCCGCCCATGGCGCAAAATTTCCCCAATCGGTGAACAACACTTGTAGGTCCTCTCGACCTATAAGGAGAAAACACTCTTGTGAGATCCTTACGAGTTACAAGAGAAAATATCACTTAGGAATCCTCACGACTCTTAAGGAGAAAATACACCTATGAGATCCTCACGACTCGTAGGGAGAAATACCTTTATGAGATCCTTATGGCTCATGAAGTCAAAAGCCTTAGTCGACAGGATTCTAACCCTGTTTGCTAAGCCACCTTTGCTCGAATCGATAAAGGCAAATGATGATTCGCTCCTGGTCCCAGTTGTAGCAATGCTGATGCCTAAATCGGTATCGAATTCCGAGCCTTTTCAAGGCAAATGCTGATTTGCTCCTGGCAATATTCCAGTCACAGCGATGCTGATGCCAAAATTGGTGTCAGATCTCAAGATCCATACTCGCAGCAAAAATCGGCGAGCCAAAAATGCATATGATACAGCCAAAATGATAGGGCAACTCGCGACAAAAATCAGCGAGTAAAATATATGCATATAAAAATAGCCGAAATGATTGGGCAACTCGCAACAAAAAGCGGCGAGTAAAGAAAAGAAAAATAGCCGAAATGATTGGGCACCGCGAAAAATAGCCGAAATGATTGGGCGATCGCGACTTTCGCGATATAAAAAGCTGAAATGATAGAGCATCACGGAAAGAAACAAAAAAATGAAAAACGAAACTTCTGCCCTGCAGGTGAGATCACATTGACCCCTGTATACAATCCATGGGCACAAACAAAAAGGGAACCACATTGTCCCACCAGACTTCGTCAAAGGGAAGCTAGATCTCGATGGATACATCTACAGCGTAGAAATCAACAACGGCGTTCCTTCTCGTTCCAACCAGAAGCAAATACGACATCAGCAAAACAGAGCCACGGCAAAGTCCCCTAGTTCCAAATCTCGATGGCTCACAGACAGCCTAGAGACTATCTCGGAGCCACGGCAAAGTCCCCTAGTTCCAAATCTCGACTCACAGACAACCTAGAGACTACCTCAGAGCCATGGCAGAGTCCCTAGTTCCAAGTCTCGACGGCAGCATCCACAGCCTAGAGATCAACAACAGCGTTTTTTTTACCCTTCAGCAGGATACAGACGCGACATCAACAAACGGAGCCATGGCAAAGTCCCCTAGTTCCAAATCTCGACGGTTCACAGACAACCCAGAGACAATCTCGACATTCGTCGCAATATTGCAGACACGATGTCAACAAATGAAGCAAAGGAAGATCCCTAGCTTCAGGGTCTTGACGGCAACTCAAATGAGACCTGAAAGACTATCGGAGACCATCCCACTCTAGTGCGGAGTGGTCATGACTCATCGGGGCTCCCAAACTGAGCCTAACCTCAAGTAAAAAGTGACATGGAATATCCCTAACGCTGGCTCTTTGGACGGTAATATTACCTGGAAGATTACTTGAAGACGTCTTGTCCAGCCCCCGAAGGGATCAGAGACATGACAGTCGCAGGGATATCCGAATAGCAAGATTGCATATCGGGGAATATATCGGCCAACGCGACGGTGCGATGGGTAAAAAACCCTAGCACCACAGATCCTAACGGACTTCTATTAGCAGGAGTTAACTGTAATGTTAGGACACCCTTGCGAGAACTTCTCGATTCGTCTCGACTCGTGAGAAAATTAGTGTCCTTGAGAGAACTTCTCGATTCGTCTCAACTCGTAGGGAGAAGCCTCAGGCAATAGGGATAAGGACCTATTTCCTAAGCACCGGGTCCCTGCAAGTCGATCCAAGATGTACTATTGCATACTATTCGCAGGCCACACTCTCTAAAGTCGAATATCGACAAGGAGGGAAATAACCACTTACGAGTCCTCTCGATTTGTAAGGGGGGAAAATTCTCTTGTGAGATCCTTACGACTCTCAAGAGAAAACACACACTTAAGAGTCCTCACGACTCTTAAGGAGAAAATACACCTACGGGATCCTCTCGACTCGTAGGGAGAAAAGTATTTATAAGACCCTTACGGCTCATAAAGTTGAAAAATCTTAGGCGGCAGATCTGAACCTGTTTCCTAAGCCATCGCTGCCCTGCAAGGAGATCAAGGTAGACTATCTACAAAACGCATTTGCTAAAGAGACACGACAGTACGACTGCGTATGTACTTAAATGGAAATGGTGTCCAAAACGTGTTGATTTATGTACGACACTACGATGGCGCTCACACTTTAAAAAAAATTCCTAAGGGTAAAGTATAAAGCTCATGTATAGGGGCGAGATACACATACAAATATATGATGAACATAAAACATTCAACAGAAAACATTCCACAGGTAATAATAAGAAAAATACATTGGGACAAATATACTACTCTATAGGGAAGAGATCACCAAATGTGGGATCAGAGATACAAGGATTAACGAAACAATAAATAAAGTTTTCCAATTCCCTCTCTGCCCTCTCCACCATGTCGAAGCGACAGTCTTTGTGAGGGGTTGCTCCCCACCGATTAGCACCATGCTCATCAGCGAAAGCGGACATGATAGCCCATCGGGCTCTTATCTGACTCAGTAAATGCATCGAACGATCCTTCAGAGCCTGGGTAATTAAGTGTGCCTCGTGGAAACACTCAATTTTGTCCTCCGCCGTATCAAGAATCGCCGGAGTCATCTCCACCGGATGAGGGGGAATATCAGCAGGCACGGACAAGAAAATCATCCTGAGCCAAATGGAACCCATAGGAAGAGGAGAGCCCCTACGGGTCAAGAGTTCGTACAGTGCCGCGTCTCATTGGTCATCAGTGAAAAGAGGATCCGCTAAACGCGCGGAAAAACGAGGAACAATCTCCTCGATAGGCACCTCCCAGGGTTGCCGACGAGCGTGGGGACGGTTGCAAGCCATAACCTTTGGTTTGTTTCTCAATATGATCACCCTAAGGTCTAAATGGTTCTCTCTCTGTGAAGAAAGAGGAAGATGTAGCTTCGGGTTATAAAGAGATGCATTCAAAGCTATGCATAGAAAACATCATGCATGGTGGAGCTATTCTAAATGCCAAAAAGGGGGGCATGGGAAAAGAAAGGGGTGATTCATTGGAGTCAGAGTAGGGAGGCAAAACGACCTCATCAGCAGAGCCTCACGTGCATGGCACATGAGCACCCGCATTGATCCTTTTTTAAAACTAAAGCGGTACCGCACGTGCATAACACGTGAGCGCTAGCGCTAGTACAGGATTAAAATCCCCAGTAGTGCCTCATGCGCAAAACACGTGAATGCCAACAACAGTATAATGACACTTCATGAAGAATACACGTGAGCATAAAAAAAGGGGGGAAAGAGAAAGTTTTGTCATTCATGCTCCAAGAACTTATACATGGTATAAAAACAAAAGAAAATGTTTACAATGGTAAAACACTTGATCCTGGACATGGATTGAGAAATTCAGAAGCAAGGCCGAGTAAAATGCTTCTGGCTTCTCTGACCATTTTCGTGTGCATCTTCTCACGAATGTGTTAGTTATATGTATGCCCAAGAGGCCATTACTGTACATGTAATGTATATTGTAGTGGATGCTTGGACATATATAGGGAGGAATTTCTTGCTCGACATGATAGTATGCTATCCCGTTGCTCTTTATCTTAACATGTACACTTATTGTCTCTTTATTACATGTTGATAAAGCTCTTAGGATGAGTACTTGACTACCAGGATTATGATGCAGATCATACTAATGGGGACATGAGTAGTCGGTAAGTACATCCTTCAATTGTTCCTAGTCGTGGGAGTATCGAGACAGGGCATCGATACTCCAGAGTAGACTAGCGTATGCGCTTCTTGACCCATATGATGGGCGATGGATGATCCCACATCCATTGGTGTTTGACATCAAAGATCGTATACGGGTGCTCAGTAGAGACTGGGTACACTGGACGGACTCACCGAGAACTCTTAGATGGTATTATGCCTATCGTCAGATAGCAGTTCTTTGGTGACGCTGGTACAGGTTAGTCCGTCGACCCGAGATCGTCATAGAGTCTTGTGTGACTCCCACTGTGCTTTGATTTCCACCATACCACGTTCAAGAGATCGTGGAAAAAGGTGGTTTTTGGGTACAGTCCTGAGTCACATGGAGACAATGAACGATAGGAGGGGATTTCGTCTCTCCCGGTATTGGGGGTTGATGTTGCGCTATACTCCCTGGCCAGGGTTGCTGAGATCTACTGGTAAGTGTTATCAGTAGTTTCTCGAACCGTTATGGACCTTGCATCGGCATGACTTATCAGGCTATTGGGGTCTGACTTTTTACCACCCCCGGGCAGTAATATGCGACATATCAGACGAAGAGACTGGACTGTACGGTAGTGTTACTGATTGGATTCGCAGGAGTATGAGCAGGCTTGCTTGTTGAGCTTCTGATCGCTCAATACCCGGGCGTTCGTTACGTTTAGCAGACCGCTTGCGGCTTGTGAGTGTCTGATATGATCATCACCTACTGTTGGCGTATTGACGAGTATTTAGAGTCCTACACAGAGGTTTTCTGGTTCATACGAAATGAAGTAGGAGCACATATGTGATATGTGCAGGACCGAGATTAATGCACGTATGTGATACCACATTCTATTCTCGCGATATGTGATATCGGACGGTTATAAGATATGTAGCCGGGTTATCGGATCAAGTGTTGATTCGATAAGTTGATTCATATGATATTAGTCGGTTGTGTGTGATATAGCCGGATTATTAAATCAAGTGTTGATTTGATAATTTAATATATAATTATATATTTGATATATTAACTTACATTAACTAATGTTTGCTCACTAAGTATTCTTTTTCTCACTTGTGTGCATATAGTATATATGTGATATATATTAATGTACATTAATTTGTGTCATGCTTGATGCCACATGCTACATGGGTGTATGAGACTCACACCATGCTTGATATAATGAAGGGTTTTATTTATTTAAAGTTAAACAAAATTAGATGGAAATTGTCATGGTTAGAAGCTTGGAGAAGCTTGTTGCTAACCATTGACTTAGTCCACTAACTTTTTTTATATTAGATATTTATTAACCTAACCATTATTGTTAGCCATGGTTTATTCTCTACATGAGTTGGTGTATGACACTAACTCACCCATGGTTGTTATTCTCGCCTCATGAATTTCATTCTCATCTCCACTTCATCTTCTTCTTACTCATGGAAAAGCTTTCTAGCTTTTGAAAAGGTGATGAAATATTGTGAGAAAACTTAATCTAAAGTGAGCTCATTTCCTACTTCATCATCATCTACTATATTAGCCATTTAGTTTAGGGTGTTTTCTTCACTAATCTACCATTAGTGAAGAGCTAGCATGAGCTTGAGTCTCCTCGACGTAGATCATCTTTGGCCTCGAAGACTTCGAGCAAGCTTGTTCATTTTTTCATGTGAACCCTTACTAGAGTTCGGGTGCTCACTACCTGGAGCGAAGGGACTACTATACGAACCTTTAGAAGTGAAGGACCGGTCTACAAAGGTTGTATTTCTTATTCGCTTAGATGTAAAGATGTTTGCATTGCTTATTCGTCTAAATCTCTAGTTAATATTCTAGGGTTAAGGTTCTTTAGTACGGCAAAAATTTGAAATTGGTATGGACGATACCTCCCGAAACCTTGCTGTCGCGCTAGGTATCCCTGCAGAATGCAAGCGTCAGGATTCTCGCTGATGTCGTCCGTCCTCTGATAGACAGAGATTATCATCGTCTGTTGGAAAACTTGATGCAAGATATCAACAAGACCATCTTGCCACCTCTTCAAGATCAAGCCCATCAGATATAATGAGTGCACCTTATCTTCAGCATCATCAAGCGCCTCAAGCGGTATGGCTTCGTTAAATTCAGGAAGGGCTTCCCAAATCGCTCCCATGATGATCTTCAATATAGCGAAACAACGGGGGAATAGTCGACCGTTGTATTCATCAAAGCGACGCATAACCTCAGCTCATTGAGCATTCGTAAACTCCTGGTTTTGGCAGCGGCATTGGATGTGAATGACTTCATAGAAGATAATTTCGTCAAGATCATACAAATAAACGGCCATAGTATCTGAGCAGAAAAATCAGCAAGAGTTTAGCGATCAAGATGATCGAGAAAATGCTTATTGTGAGAATCAAAAAAGATTCTCATTAAACGATCACTGGAGTTTAAAACAACTCTTGACATCCTCATAGAGAAAACAAGTTCTGTTAAGATACCCAACAAATTTGAATTTGTGCAAGTAGGAAAAATCCTATGAAAATATGCTCAAGAACACCATGGAATGAAATTCCCGAGGGGCCCTCTTGATCTTCAGAGCAAAGCTCTTTGGTAAAGAATTAAATTCCTTTTCTGCGATGGATTTAAATTCCGGAAACCCCCATGATGAGGAAAAGAAAAATAAAAAAGTCATGAATCCTTAAAAGGTCAAAGGAAGAATGCCCAAGACATTGAGGTTTACTACTCAAAGATCATATCTCTGGATCTCTAAGAGATGGGTTTCAGAAGAGAACAAACCTCTTATGGTGGATTTAAAATCTAGGAAATTTTTAAGAAAAGGGTTTCTTTATTATTCAAGATCGTTATCTAAAAAGGGTTTCTTTTCTGACAAAGTTTAACTCTGGAAATTGCAATGGGCAGAGAACTAAGCTCTGAAGAAGAGAATTAAATTCTCAAAGAAAACAAGGAAAGAAGAAGATGAAGGAACAGTGGCTTCCCAAAGACCAAACCCTTGCATTTATAAGACGTGAAAAGGGCGGTTCACCTCTTCATTCCCCTAGGCAATTCAAGGGTTGTAAAGGTGACAGCGTTGCACTCACGTGCAAGCCACGTAAGAACAACGTTGTGGGGGCATTTGTTCCCTTATAAATAAAAAAATAAATAATGAAAAAAAAGTTATGGGAAAAATTCCCCAAATGGAGCATCACGTGCCCACACGTGATGCACCTTGGAGCAAAAATTAGAGGTATTGTGCCTAACAAATAAGGCTGCTGAAATTGAGTCTCACGTGCAGGCACGTGAGCATCTATATACAAAGTATATAAGCACCTTTCTAAAACAAATAAAAGGCCAGAGAATCTCACGTGTCAGCACGTGATACTCTTTGTTGGACCTTTCGTGGGGGTCACGTGCCACATGTGATATACCTGAACATCCGCTCGCGTGCCAACACGTGATGCTTTTCTCTAGAAATGCTGCATATAAGCAAACAGGTCTAATGCTAAGGGTCACGTACTACACGTGAGGGTTCCTAATGCCTTCTGAGCCGATAGAATTAAATTCTAAATAAGAGAGATCAAAACCCTATTTTGGAAAATATTTTCTTGAATCTTTCTAAACAAGAAAGATTGTGTTCTGTAAAAACAGAGCACCGTTGGATTAAAAATCCAATGATGATTAAAATTCACCAAACTATAGAATAAGCTCTGTATGGGAAAATATTTCCCCAATCCTTCTAAACAAGAAAGATTGTGCTCTATAAATCGGAGCACCGTTGGATTAAAGATCCAATGGTGATTAAATATCACCAAGCTACAGAATAAGCTCTGTATGGGAAAATATTTCCCCAATCTTTCTAAACAAGAAAGAGTGTGCTTTGTAAAACAGAGCACCGTTGGATTAAAGATCAAATGGTGATTAAAAATCACCAAGTTACAGAATAAGCTCTGTATGGGAAAATATTTTCCCAATCTTCTTAAAAATAAGAAAAACGTCTTCTGTAAAACAGAAGTCCCTGGATTAAAGATTTAACGGTGGATAAAATCCCCGAATCAATCGAAAAAATCTCTCAATGAGAGATTTTCTTAACTAAATCAACAAACTTGCATCCACTATATAAAGGACTCGAGACTAAAGAGAGAAAAGAGGAGAACCCCCCCCCCATAAGATTTAAAAAAGAAGAAGAGGAGGAGTTCTCTTTGAAGAAAAATAAACCCTAAGTGAGGGAAAAGACCTCGAGATCATTTTATCTCCTTTTATAAGAGTTTAACTCTTCCAAAAAAAGAACTTAGTTCTTCCTCTGGTGGAGGTCTGCAGAAGCAGATCTTCCCACCAGTTGAAAATTTAATTCTCATCGGGGAGATTCTGTTATGCAGTCCCAAAACTTAAAGGAAAGAACTAGGTTTGAAGAATTTAATTCTTCCAAAGATATAGGAATTTATTTCCTCTGATAAAACTAGGGTTTAACCCTGCATAAGAATTTAATTCTTATAAAACGAAGGACTTGAAATTCTCAAGACTAAGATCAAGAGCCCCGTGTATATTAGCGTTCAACGCTATAACGACAGATCACGTTTTCCTACTTGAGCACCTCTAAGGACCAAAAAGGAATGACTCGGTTCGAGTCACGTGACTCCTAATAGTGTTCAGCACTTGTAAAAAAAGGAGGGGGAATAAATTAAGAAAGTTCTCATTTTGGGGCGCCTCACGTGATCCCACGTGACCCCCAATAATGCTTAGCACTTAGAAGAGAATAGGAAGATAAATCCAAAAGAGGCAGTGCCCAACTCTGGAGCACCTCACGTGCCCACACGTGATGGCCATAGGGACTAAGTGTTTCACACTTATATACATATGAGGATTTAGACCCAAGTGCATGACGCCCAATTTTCAGGTGCCTCACGTGTCGCACGTGAGCGCTCCAAATTTCAGTGCTAACACTACTTTAGAGCATCACGTAGGAGCACGTGAGCGCCAAGCAGATGTTAATGTTTAACACTGTGAGAAGTCGACCTTAGCCCAAAATTAGCCTAGTGTCCCGAAGCCAAAACCTTTTGACCATCAATCAACCGAGCCCTCCTATACCCAGGTCTTCCCGAATCGATCTTAGTGCCAAAGATGGCCAATGATCTCCTGACACATGGCATCTAAAATGATGTTCGTTCCACCATGATCTCTCCCTTCAATCTGGAGTTCGGTTCAAGGGTACATCTCTCCACACTTGTAATACATATCGTTGTAACTCTTCAATGATGTCAGAGAGGTGGAGGGTCCCAACAACCAACAGCTCTTGGATGCGCTCTCAAACCCATGAGCATACCATAATGGACCGTAATGTCCTTAAACTAGCTGTGTACTGCAACGTCTTTAAACTAAAACGATAGAGCCCAAATGCTCTTTCACTGGATCAAAAATGATCCTGAACTCCCGTTAAGTAGATCTTAGTCCAATATCGGATTAAAGTATCCTCAAAAAACATTTAAGTTGATCTTAATCTCAAACAAGGTTAACGATTCTTAAATCAAACCAAATCCAAATCTAAGAAAATACGGATTTGGACTAATCCACGCCCTACGGGCGACAACACAAATTAGTCTCCGTATACAATCCACGGGCAACCAAAAATAAAATCCGTTTTTTAAATATTCCGTCACCCCACGGACTCGCGGGGTGCGCGACATCGTCTTACAGTGGTATCAGAGCCTACTAAACCCTTTATTAGCCGTTAGCAAGTGTTAGAACTTCAATCGTCGGAAAAACCGGAAAACGAAACACCAATACCCTAACATTCTGTCGATTTTTAAAAGTTCCAGAAAAATTATTTCAGATGTACTAAAATTAATTGCAAGGTATTTTAATAAAGCTGAAGAAAATTGAGCTCATGAATCGCCAAGACGGCCGCGGAAGCGCGGCGGAACGGTCCGTTCCGCCGTGGAGTCACGGCTAAGTCGAGGCCGATTCACCTCAATTTTCTTCTGTTATTTCTTAATTTTGGTGTACTGTTCTCTGGAATATTTGGTTTCTACCCATTGTTTTTTGGTGTGCTGGTTTGCACTTGGGGTAGACACGGAAAATATATTTCGATCGAAATTCTAAATGTTCTTGGCTAACCGGATCTTCTGTGTTGTTATATGTATTTTTAAACTTCAGCTAATTGCTATATATCGGTTAGTGTGAGGTTGCACATATCTGTTGGTTTGTGTATATGAAATTTATTGGATCATCGATGATGAATAGCCGGAAATGTGAGAAGATAGTTGTTTTTCTTTCATTCGATATAAATTGTAATTTGATGTAATATTATTTTTTGCGGGGCACATCCGGGTTAAGGTTGTAGCCACCATTGTATTATTTCTTTTACTGTTTTCTGCTCCTAGGATAGACCCAAGGTGGGGTGCACAAACTACCGGGTTCTTTGAAGTGCCGAGTGGCCTACTCACTTTGCTGAGGGAGGTTGCTTCACTTCGGGAATTTAGTGGGTGGTTTGCCGCACCCGTAGGGGTCTGGGGTGGGGTTTGGCTACTCATTACGATCGTGGAATCCGTCTTTCGTTACAGGCTTAAACGAAACACGGTATTCCAAGTATATCCAATATGTTCATCTGTGATCTGGAATACATATTATTGCATGAGACGAATGATTATTATATATACGCTATATATTAGACGTTGCTTATGTTTTGCATCCGCGCTAGTCCTGCCCCCGATCTGGCGTTAGTTAAGTAACCTAACGGTGTTAAATGGGACCCTGTGGCGAATGCGGATGGCATAAGCGTACGTCATATTTTCGTTTCTCTCTGTAATGATAGGTGTGTTCCCTTATAAATAAAATAATAATAAAATAAATAAATAACAAAAAGCGATGGGAAAAATTCCCCAAATAGAGCATCACGTGCCCACACGTGATGCGCCTTGGAGCAAAGATTATAGGCATTGTGCCTAACAAATAAGGCTGAAATTGAGTCTCACGTGCAGGCACGTGAGCATCTATATATAAAGTATATATGCGCCTTCCTAAAACAAATAACAGGCCAGAGAATCTCACGTGTCAGCACGTGATACTCTTTGTTGGACCTAACATCGTGGGGGTCACGTGCCACACGTGATATACCTCAATATCAACTCGCGTGCCAACACGTGATACTTTTCTCTGGGACTGCTGCATATAAGCAAACCGGTCTAATGCTATGGGTCACGTACTACACGTTAGGGTTCCTAATGCCTTCTGAGCCGATAGAATTAAATTCTAAATAAGAGCCATCAAAACCATATTTTGGAAAATATTTTCTTGAATCTTTCTAAATAAGAAAGATTGTGTTCTGTAAAAAAAGAGCACCGTTGGATTAAAAATCTAATGGTGATTAAAATTCACCAAACTATAGAATAAGCTCTGTATGGGAAAATATTTCCCCAATCCTTCTAAACAAGAAAGATTGTGCTCTATAAATCGGAGCACCGTTGGATTAAAGATCCAATGGTGATTAAAAATCACCAAGCTACAGAATAAGCTCTATATGGGAAAATATTTTCCCAGTCTTTCTAAAAAAGAAAGAGTGTGCTCTGTAAAACAGAGCACCGTTAGATTAAAGATCCAATGGTGATTAAAAATCACCAAGCTACAGAATAAGTCTGTATGGGAAAATATTTTCCCAATCTTATTAAAAACAAGAAAAATTTCTTCTGTAAAACAGAAGTCCCTGGATCAAAAGATCCAACGGTGGATAAAATCCCCGAATCAATCAAAAAAATCTCTCAATGAAAGATTTCCTTAACTAAATCAACAAACTTGTCTCTATTATATAAATGACTCGAGACTGAAGAGAGAAAAGAGGAGAAACCCCCCATAAGATTTAAAAGAAGAAAAAGAAGAGGAGTTCTCTTTGAAGAAAAATAAACCCTAAGTGAGGGAAAAGACCTCGAGATCATTTTATCTCCTTTTACAAGAGTTTAACTCTTCCAAAAAAAGAACTTAGTTCTTCTTCTGGTGGAGGTCTGCAGAAGCAGATCTCCCCACAAGTTGAGAATTTAATTCTCATCGAAGAGATTCTGTTATGCAATCCCAAAACTTAGAGGAAAGAACTAGGTTTGAAGAATTTAATTCTTCCAAAGACATAGGAATTTATTTTCTCTGATAAAACTAAGGTTTAACCCTGCATAAGAATTTAATTCTTATAAAACGAAGGACTTTAAATTCTCAAGACTAAGATCAAGAGCCCCATGTATATTAGCGTTCAACGCTATAACGACAGATCACGTTTTCCCACGTGAGCACCTTTAAGGACCAAAAAGGAATGACTGAGTTCGAGTCACGTGATCCCACGTGACCTCTAATAGTGTTCAGCACTTGTAAAAAAAGGGAGGGGGAATAAATTAAGAAAGTTCTCATTTTGGGGCGCCTCACGTGATCCCACGTGACCCCCAATAATGCTTAGCACTTAGAACAGAATAGGAAGATAAATCCAAAGGAGGCAGTGCCTAACTCTGGAGCACCTCACGTGCCTACACGTGATGGCCACAGGGACTAAGTGTTTCACATTTATATACATATGGGGATTTAGACCCAAGTGCATGACGCCCAATTTTCAGGTGCCTCACGTGCACGTGAGCGCTCCAAATTTCAGTGCTAACACTACTTTAGAGCATCACATGGGAGCACGTGAGCGCCAAGCAGATATTAATGTTTAACACTGTAAGAAGTCGACCTTAGCCCAAAATTAGCCAAGTCTCCCGAGGCCAAAACCTTTTGACCATCAATCAACCGAGCCATCCTATACTCAAGTCTCCCCGAATCGATCTTAGTGCCAAAGATGGCCAATGATCTCCTGACATATGGCATCTAAAATGATGTTCGTTGCACCATGATCTCTCCCTTCAATCTGGAGTTCGGTTTAAGGGTACATCTCTCCATACCTCTGATATATATCGTTGTAACTTTTCAAAGATGTCAGAGAGGTGGAGGGTCCTAACAACCAACAGCTCTTGGATGCACTCTCAAACCCATGAGCATACCATAATGGACCGTAATGTCCTTAAACTAGCTGTGGACTGCAACGTCCTTAAACTAAAACGATAGAGCCCAAATGCTCTTTCACTGGATCAAAAATAATCCCGAACTCCCGTTAAGTAGATCTTAGTCCAATATCGGATTAAAGTATCCTCAAAAAATATTTAAGTTGATCTTAATCTCAAACAAGGTTGGTGATCCTTAAATCAAACCAAACCCAAATCTAAGAAAATACGGATTTGGACTAATTCACGCCCTACGGGCGACAACACAAATTAGTCTCCGTATACAATCCACGGGCAACCAAAAATAAAACAAACACACGCGGCACGAAGTGACCTCCTAGAGAAGGAGAAAGTAGCTATCGCTACGCAGTAACGCAATTAACTGAAAGGGCTTGCGCCTGCAGGGAAGAGCGTCCCCATAATTAAAAACCCCTCACAACGAGGGGGAATCTGACAAAGTCTGCTACAACGGCCGCATCTATCTAAACCTCCGATACACGGCACTATAAATCAACTTGACATCTTCGGAGAGGTAGACAGATAAAACCAAATAGCATCTGCCCCCAAATTCAGGCAAGACGACCTATGCGGTTTCGTCTCTGTTTTCGGCGGTAAACAAGGTGTAAATGATGGGACTGCATTATTAATGCAAAGCAGACAAACCAAAGCTGAATCGTGGGAACAAATTTTAAAACCACTCGGTTTTTTTCAAAATATCAGACTTTTAAATGCGGAGCTTAAACCACTCCTTTTAAAAACTATCAGGTTCCTTCGATTAAATCAAGTTCATTATATTCACGGTTTCGCCAAAACCAGCCGTAGCCCTCCATCATTTCATAGATAGATGCGTTGGTTTGGGACAGTCGTACTACTTTGTTAGCCTTCGTCAAGGATATGTACGGGTGTGTTGAAATTAACCTGGACAATGATGGGTAGAACTTGACATGTGACTTATGATTTGTTGGCCTTCGTCAAGATCATAAAAGCATGGGGCAAAAATCCACATCAGGAGTTTCTAAAGAAACCGAAACTAACTAATGCTGCATACCATTTGGAGTATGATAATGTTGGTTGGATTCCTTCAGGATTATCACACAATGATATTTGGATCCCGATCCTACTGTGAGTATCCGCTACTCCTTGGGAGATTTTTTCACTAACACAATCAATACGATAAACCAAGGTGTCTAGAACAGTGTTAGCGGGGCTACGCTTCCAGAGAAATGAGGTTGTGTAATTAAAGAATTTCGTGAAAGCGTTGGAAAACCTCCCTCGAAATACCAACACTAGCCTGGCTGAAAGGTTAAGCAAGTATTGTAGGGTGAGATTAATCCTGACTAATTCTTCTTTTATGATTTGAGGAAGAATTCGAGAAACAGTGGGAGCTGTCCTGTTTAGATAAACTAAAAAAACCAATCTAAACTTGCAAGAGCATCATGCTGAGTGTTTTCTTCTCTCTCTCCTACTTGCATCGACCAGGTGACCAGACATAAGTTACAGTTAGATAATAACATAACTGAATTTTTACTATACTAACTGGCAAAGGTTTGTCCAGATGTCCATTACTTATGACAAGCTGGACCATTTTCTTACTACTAAATCCCCTGCTGTCCCAGGTTCAGATTCAACCATCATGGATGATATCCGTACGACAAGGGAAAAAGACTTTGTGAATGCCAAGTGCCTCGTGTTGGCCTCGGTAGATGGTGTATACTAGAGACAGCACGAGAAGATGGACTTTGTTTCCATCTTCCTCCATAAAAAGATTTATATGGAAAGCAATCTCGTAACGCAAGATATCAGAGCTTGAAGGAATTGCTTCAAGCGAGATTGGCTGTCGAGTCATCTGTAGGGGACCACGTCCCTACAATGATCATCTGTATTAAACAGCTCACGGATATGAAGACCACGTTGGAGAACGAGTCATATGCTGACTTGATTTTACAGTTCCTATCTTCTACTTACGCCTAGGGAAAGAAAGTTGTACTTCCAGTTGAGGGTACCTAGAAGGAAATCAGGGAAACACCCACTCTGCTTATTGGGGAATCTTCCTGTTCTGTATCTAAGGCGAAAGCCAAGGATAAGAAGAAGAAGACCTCCACAAAGCCGACAGGCGGTGTCAGTAAGGAAGAAGGAAAGGGCAGGGCAAAAGTTTCAGGGCTAACAGTAGAGAAGGAGGGGTGTTCCTATTGTCACGGGAAAGAGCATTGGCAGAAAGAATGTAGGGTTTGGAAAGCCAAAATCCAGGATCCGAAGTATGTTGTGGCTTCGACTTCGGGTGAGTTTGTGATTGAAAACTGGCTGTCAATTAACTCTACTTCCTGGGTACTAGATACCGGATCAGGATCTCATATCTGTAATTCTTTATAGACTTTGAGAAACCGTAGAGTCATCAGGGCAGGTGATATGACTCTCAGGATTGCTAACGGAATGAGCATGGATGCTGTATCCGTAGGGGTATATCACCTAGGATTGACAAGTGGGCAGATATTGATTTTACGTAATTGTTTGTGTGTACCTAGTCTAGCTTGTAAGTGATGTGGTCCACATCCATCTTAATCAGAGTTTGATTGGGTCATGTACACTAGAGGACAGTATACACATATTAAATCAAGCTCAGGTTTTCAACGTCCAGAACACACTTAAAAGAAAATCTCCAGAATTAAATATGGCTTTCTTATGGCATTGTAAACAGGGTCACATCAATGAAACACGGTTAACGAAGTTACGTAGAGAAGGATATTTGGATCCGTTCGAATATCAGTCTTATGCAACTTGTCAATCATGTCTCATAGGAAAGATGAAAAAAACTCCATTCACTAGATACGGAGTAAGAGCAAGCGAGCTCTTGGGACTCATACACAGCGACGTGTATGAATGTCTACACACGCACGAAGTGGTTATTCCTATTTAATTACTTTACGGATGTTTTCTCTAGGCATGAACATGTTTTCTTATTGAAATATTGATCCGAGGTCTTTGAGAAATTCTGAGAACATAAGAATGAAGTGGAAAAACAAACATGCATAAGTATCAAGACACTGAGATCTGATCGACGTGGTGAATACTTAAAATGTCATGTTCCTGGATTACTTAAAAAAGAATGGAATTCTCTCTCAGCTTACTCTTCCACACACAACACAACACAACGGTGATCGAAAAAGCGGAACAGAACCCTATTAGATGTGGTTCGTTCCATGATGAGTAACGCTGAGTTACCGCGATCCTTCTGGGGTTATGCACTAGAATCAGCTGCATATCTTTTGAACAAGGTTCCTACTAATACTGTGCCTACCACACCATATCAGATGTGGAGTGGGAAGAAACCCTATCTTCAGTGCCTGAGAATATAGGGATGTCCAGCCTTTGTGAAAAAGCAGCATGCGGACAAGTTCGAGGCACGCTCAGTACTGT
This sequence comes from Agapanthus africanus, assembly GCA_030015575.1. Lineage (NCBI taxonomy): Eukaryota > Viridiplantae > Streptophyta > Magnoliopsida > Asparagales > Amaryllidaceae > Agapanthus > Agapanthus africanus. Next base: position 900,337,761 of record JASDDO010000022.1, read on the forward strand.
GTTGGTTTGTGGGATACCCAAAGAACTTCAGAGGGTATCTTTTCTATTACGCAGAGGAACAAAAGATTTTTGTTTCTCGTCATGCCCATTTTTTTTAGAAAATCATTTTTTAGAAAAAGACTAGTGGGAGCGCAATAAAACAGGAAGAAATTTCAGAACCACAAACTATTACTGAAAGCATGGTGGAACCAGAGGTTTCAGAAGAACCGGACATCCCCATGCCACTCCGCAGGAGTAGTAGGCAGTCTCATCCGTCCGAAAGATACTACGGTTTTCTCATGACAGGGATAGAGAGGATTGCATCATTGTATATGATGAGCCAGCTAGCTTCCGGCAAGCCATTTAGAGCAGATACTCGGTGAAATGGCTGGATGCAAAGCGGACCAAAATGGAGTCCATATACACCAACAAAGTAAGCACTTTGAACATTGCTTCAGAAGGGGTAAAACCCGTAGGCTACAAATGGATCTTCAGAAAGAAGATTGGTGTAAATAGACAGGTTGAAACCTATAAAGCTAGACTTTTTGCAAAAGGATTTCGTCAAAAAACCTGGTTTTGGACTATGATGAAACCTTTTCTTCAGTGTCTATGCTCAAATCCATTCAGATCTATCTTGCCATTGCTACCTTCCATGATTGTATGATTTGGCAGATGGACGTGTAGACGGCTTTTTCTAAATGGATATTTAGAAGAATACGTCTATATGGATCAGCCAGAGGGTTTCAATCAGAGTGGGAGCAGCAGGAAAGTGTGCAAGTTGCTTAAGTCCATTTATGAACTAAAATAGGCATCGCGGAGTTAGAACATCTGTTTTGATGAGATGGTAAAAGAATTCGACTTTATCAAAAATCCAGAAGAACCATGCATTTATAGTAAGATTGTAGGGAGAATTGTGGGATTCCTCGTCTTGTACGTGGATGACATTCTCTTGATAGGAAATGGCATTCCTATACTACAATCAGTTAAAGGATTCTTATCGCAGAGGTTCTCCATGAAAGACTTGGGTGATGCCAACCACATTCTGGGGATCCAGATCTATCATGATAGATCAAAGAGGATAATGGGACTTTAACAGTCAAGGTATATCAACACCATACTGAAAAGATTTAGTATGGAAGATTCTAAGCGCGGTTTTCTACCGACTTGTCACGGAATCACCTCTCCAAAGAAATGTCTCCCAAGACTGATTTGGAAAGGGCTCGCATGTCAGTTATACCCTACGATTTCTGCGGTAGGCTCTATAATATATGCGATGTTGTGTACCAGACCAGATGTTGCTTATGCACTCTGCGTAGTAAGCCGGTATCAGTCAAACCCAGGGGAGAAGCACTGGAAAGCAGTAATGAACTGTTCCCCTCCGAAAGGCGGCGCACAGGACCGCGGCAATGTGTCCTGACGCTGAGATTCGGGGCAGATGCTATTTGGTTTTATCCGTCCACCTCTCCGAAGATGCCAAGTTGATTTATGGCACCATGTATCGGAGGTTTAGACGGATGCGGCCGATATAGCAGACTTTGTCAGATTCCCCCTCGCTTGAGGGGTTTTTGATTGTGGGGACGCTCTTCCCTGCAGGCGCAAGCCCCTGCAGTTAATTACGCTACCGCATCGCGGTAACAACTTTCTCCTTCTCCGGAATTTCACTTCGTGTCGTGTGTGTTTGTTTTGTTTGTGGTTGCCCGTGGATTGTATACGGAGACTGAATAATACCGTCGCCCGTAGGACGTGGACTAGTCCAAATCCGTATTTACTTAGATTTGGGTTTGGTGTTTTTAGTTTAAGGATGCATTAGTCGCGTTGCGGCTAAGATCAACTTAAACGTTCGTTAAGGATACGTTAGTCCTGTTTGAGGCTAAGATCAACTTAACGTGATAATTCATTTAATATCTGGCCATCGGGACTCGTCACCTCTCTAACGTCGTTGAAGGATTACAACGGCAGATGTCAGAGGAGTTCAGAGATGTACTCTTGAACCAAAGTCGATTTGGAGTTTTATAGTCCATTTAAATGTTTAAGGATACGTTAGCCGTATTTAGGGCTAAGATCAACTTAAACGGGACCGTTTAGATCCGGCAAAAGAGCATTTGGGAGCTCTATTGTTCCAGTTTAGGGACGTAGTGGTCCATGTTCCAGTTTAGGGACGTGGTGGTCCACCATTAGTTTAGGGACGTTTCGGTCCGATATTAGTTTAGGGACGTTTCGGTCCGATATTAGTTTAAGGACATCTCGGTCCAATATTAGTTTAAGGACATCTCGGTCCATATTGACATATGTGGTCGTCGGGACCCGTCACCTCTCTGACGTCGTTGAAGGATTATAACGATAAGTGTCAGAGGAGCTCGGAGATGTACCCTCGAACCGGATATAAATTAATTTAAAAGAGCAGTCGTGCTCAGTCAATTTAATTTAAGGACTTACGGCCAAAATTGGGCTAAGTCCAATTGAAAATGTTCAACATTTTATTTGCTTTTGCATTGCATTTCTTTTTTTTATTTTTATTTAGGCTTTGCCCAGAAAGGATGCAGAGCATCAATTTGTTTTGGGCTCTGTTCTTTTAAGAATGATGCAAGGCATCAATTTTATTTGGGCTTTGCCCTTGTATAAAGGATGCAAAGCATCAATTTATTTGGGCTCTGCCCATTTATTGCCTTGCAATTTATTTTGGCCTGTTAGGTCATTTTGACTTGGGCCTGGACTTTTTAACAGAGAAAATGCATTGCATTTACAGGCGCTTTGCGCCAATTAAAGAGCGCAAGCGCTTATGACGATGACACGTGTCAAGCTCTGATGAGCGCAAGCGCAACAGCGCAGTGCGCTGTTGCGCTGCTGACACGTGGCGCGCTCTGGTGAGCGCAAGCGCAACAGTGTAGTGCGCTGCGCTAGTGCGCTGCGCTGTTGCGCTGCTGACACGTGGCGCGCTCTGGTGAGTTGCGCCAACTCCAGAGAGCAAAGCTCTTATTTCAAGAGCGCATAGCGCAAGTAGTTTAGATGCTGACACGTGGCGCTCTCCCAAGAGCGCAACAGCGCAGTTTGCAAGTGCAAAGCACCAAGAATCTTTTAGATTCAAGAACAGAAGTGCAAAGCACTATTGATTTCTTGATCTAATTTAGATCAAAGAAAAATAAGTTTTTTCTTGTTTTTCTTATCTCAGAGAACCAAAGGTTCATGAAAAGTGTAAAGCACTATTTTTTGTTTTATTTTATTTTTATTAAAGATCATTGATCTTGTTTTTAGATCTATGATCTATTCATAAGAGGACTTTCTCTTTTTTCTAAAGGTTTTTACCTTTTTTATTCTTGAGGAGTTTCTCAGAGTTCTCTTCTCTCCCTTTTTTTTTTAGAAAGATGTTCATGCCTTTTAATTGAGGCCTAGGGTCCTTTTTATAGTGCCCATAAATTAGTTAAATTTATTAAAGAGATCTTTCTCTGAGTGATTTGGGGAATTTTCCCCAACTTTGCAGAAGAAAATCTTCTTGTTTTAACAAGAACAGAAAAGATTTCTTAAAATTTTAATTCTGTTTGGCGCAGATGCCCCAGCGCGTGACACGTGTCGCGCAGCGCAACTTGCGCTAGCGCATCTGCGCTGACACGTGTCGCGCAGCGCACAGCGCAGCGCAACTGCGCTAGCGCATCTGCGCTGACACATGTCGCGCAGCGCAGTGCCTGCGCAACTGAAGCGTTGCTTCCTTTAATAGAGTTTTGCTCTGATTGGGTGCGCCTTCTTGGGCGCTGCGCTGACGTATTAGCGTCCGACATGTGGCGCGTTGCGCCCGAGACTTGAAGCGTTGCTTCAGAATTTTTGAATTTTGAATTTCAACAGAGCTTTGCTCTGATTGGGCGAAACATGAACATTCTCAAGTACCTGAGAAGGATTAAGGAGATGTTCTTAGTATATAGCAGATAGGACCTTCAGATCAAGGCCTTTGCTGACTCTAGCTTCCAGAGTGACAAGGATGACTCCAAGTCCATATCGGGTTTTGTCTTTACCCTCAATCGAAGGGCGGTCTGTTGGAAGAGCTCCAAGAAGCACACCGTTGCTGACTCGACAATGGAAACGGAGTATTTCGCTGCATGAGACGCCGCAAAAGAGGCAATCTGGATGAAGTTCTTAACTGAACTTCGGGTGTTTCCTTCTTTTGTTGATCCGATACTTTAGTATTGACAACAAACGGCGCTATAGCTTTAGGGAAGGAACCCATGTCCCATCAGAAGTCCAGACATATCTTGAGGTGGTACCACCTGATCAGGAAGATCGAGGTGAGGAGAGTAGATACGGAGAACAATACTGCAGATCCACTCACCGAGGCCATCCCTCAGACACTGTTCGAGAGGCTATTTGAGATCATTGATCTGTAATATGCCAATTTATGGCCTTAGTGCAAGTGGGAGATTGTTAGTGATATATGCCCTAAAGGCCATTATTGTATCATACTGGTTTGTATATTACTTAATTGAATCTTGGGATATACACAGATATAGTAACAGTCTTGCCCAAAATGGTAGTATGCTACCTGGTTTGTTTCTACCTCAATATGTGCATGTGTCTTTTTAGCATATCGCTTATACATATTGGTAGAGCCCTTAGGATCTTTGCTTGATTACCAGCATTGTGATGGCAGTCACACTAGTAGGGGCTGGGTAGTCTATAAGCACGTCCTTATACAGGTCCCAAATCATAGGATTATCGACACGGGGCATCGATACTCTATAGTAGACTAGTGTATACGCTTCTCATCCCAGTAGGGGAGATGGTCTGTCCCACAGCCATTAGTACGTCGTACTGGAGATAGTATGCAGGTGCTCATAAGGTTATAAGTACACTGGACAGGACTCGTCGGGAACTGCTGGTGGGTATTATACTTATTGTCGGGTAGCAGTTCGCAGGTGACATGAGTACAGCATAGTCTGTTGACTTGACACTACTACTTCGCCTCGAGTGTGTTCCTACTGTACTTTGATAACTACCCTACCATGGCTCAAAGGAGTCGTGCAAACAGGTAGTAGTTGGGTGCAGTCCCGAAACACTTGGAGGCAGTGGCGGTTAGATAGGATTCGTCTCTCCCGGTATTGGGGGTTGATATCGTGCTGTGTTCGAAAGGCCGTTACACAAAGTCCTTGGCCAAGGCAAGTGAGATTTACTGGTAGGTGCTCCAGTAGTTTCTCAGGATGTTTTGGGCTACTCTCCGACATGACTTATTGCTCTATTAGGGGTCTGACGATTACCGCCCCCTAGGCCCGATATGCGATACTCTTAGACAAACAGACCGGACTGTACGGATATTGTCACAGATAGGCTCAGTAGGAGTTCGGATGAGTTATTCTCATCGGCCTTCTTATCGACATATACCTGGGGGCCGTTACGTGCAGCTAGTACCGCTTGCGGCCTGTGGTTAAACCCACTGCCAGCGTGGTGTCGAGTCTTTAGAGTCCTATACAGAGGGTTTCCCTGCATCGAGCAAAAGATGTAGAGGTCGTATGGTTTTACGACAGGGTTCGATCACGTACGTGTACTTGTGCACGGATGATGATTTGGACAAATAATACTAGTAGGCTTTGGTTTAAGCCGGATCCTAGTATTATACTGATGGATTATTTTCGTCTCTTTTGTATTCGTATTTTTCGGAATACGGATATGGGTATGTATATACGGATAAGGGGCATTTTTGTAATTTGTTCAAAGATGCTTCTAGAAGAGACACCTCATAATTGTATTTATCATTTTAGTTTAAATGATTATTCATTTTATGAGTGGAGGAAATGAGGTGTATTTTACATAAAATTGAGCATGGCTTTTGGTGATACTTATAGGGTTTTCAACCATGACTCACCAAATTGAAAATGAACCTTATTTCATTTTCTAATATGTATTATTAATGTGAGAGAATAGTATGGTTTAGATTTGATATTGAGAGTTCATGCTCTTTTCTTATGCAAACTTTCTCACTAGCTTTTTCCTCAAGAGTTCTTCTTCTACTTACCTCAAGCCATTCTTGTCTCATGAGTTGAGAATCATATGGCGATGAGAGACAAACCATTCCATCTATATTCTCTACATCGTCTACGACATCTAGTGTAGCGAACTAGGTGCCCTAGTTACTTAAGTTGGGGTGGGAACTCGATCTACAGACTCTCGGGTGGATCGTCTTCAACATGAGAGGACCGACGAGGAGGCCCGATCCAAACGATCCATGGAGCCTATGATGAGGTGGAGGACAGCGACAAGAAGAACCGAAGGATATGTATTCAAGAGGTAAAAACTTCTTTCCAAGTAGTTAACCTCTTGTATGTTTGCTAGTTAAGGTTTAGGAATGATCCTGGGGTTCAAGTCGGTGTTGCGATCTTTGTAAAATCCGTTTTTTAAATATTCCGCCTCCCCACGGACCCACGGGGTGCGCGACATCGACTTACACCCGCTTCTCCAGTAAGATATCCAAGTTGCTTTGGAGTGCAGAGGTGTTGGCTTCATCATCGAAGTGTTCGACCCTGTAACTGGGCACTCCGATCTCCACGGGGATCATTGCCTCAGTGTCGTAGCAAAAGCTGAAGGGGGTTTCTCCCGTGGGTGTCTTCTTCGATGTTCGTAGTGCCCATAGCACTCATGGCAGTTCTTCGACCCAGCCGCCCTGCCTTCCTTCCAAGCGGGCTCTGAGACCTCGGATGGCGTCTCGGTTTGCTACCTCGGCCTACCCGTTGCATTGAGGATGCGCAACTGCAGCAAACTTCATAGTATGTGGTAGTCATTACAGAACTCTTTGACTTTATCATTTTCAAAGTTGATCCCGTGGTCGGTAACTATACTCCTTGGGATCCCGAATCAAGAAATTATGTTGTTCTGCAGGAACTTTATCATAGAGGTGGCATCCGGCTTTCTGATGGGTACTGCCTCTATTCATTTTGTGAAGTAGTCCACAACGACGAGGATAAACCTATGTCCGCCCGTGTCGGCGGGGAGTTGACCGACCATGTACATCCCCCATTGTGCAAACAGCCAGGGGAAACTGAGTGGAAACGTATGCTTGCATATTCGTCCATCGGTTAAATCGGATGGCGTTGGTTCGGTGGCGGGAAGACGAGATATGCTGCCGAAGAGTTGGCAGTTCTTGCATCTTCTGACCAGCTTCTCGGCGTCCTGGTGTAACTTTGGACAGTAGTATCCTTGGAGTAGCGTCTTCTGGACTGAGGTATGGGCTCCTTGATACGCTCCCCCGACCATTTCATGAATTTCTCGTAGAACGTAGTCAGCCTCACGGGGGTCGATGCATCGGAGCAGAAGCTGAGTGTACGGCTTCTTGTATAGGTTTCCGTTGCTCCAGACGAAATGGCGTGTTTTGGCCCGTAGCCGACGAGCTTCTCCTCGGTCTTCAGGGAGTGCACCATCTTTCTGGGACTCCACGAGGGGTTTCCTCCAATCTTTGCCTTCTTCTTGGGTTGCGTAGATCTGGAGTGTTACCTCTCCTTCTTCCACACTGGGTCGTGGCAAGACTTCAAAGAGGATGTTTCTTTTATGGGTGGCCGAGTAGGAAGAAGCGAGCTTGCTCAAAGCGTCGGCCCGAGTGTTCAAGTTCTTGAGGATTTTCTCCACTTGGACTTCATCGAAATTTTTCCGAAGCCTTTTTATCTCGGCTAGGTACTTTATCATGAGCGGTTCCCGGGCTTTAAATCGCCCGGTTACTTAGCTGACGACCAACGCGGAGTCGCTGTGAATTCTGATGGTCTTCAGTCCAACCCCGAAGGCGATTCGAAGTCCTGCCAACAAGGCCTCGTATTCCGTAGCGTTATTTGATGCTCTGAACCCGAGCTTTAAGGAGTATTCCATTTCTGCTTCATCCGGGCCGCGAATGATCAGGCCAGCCCCGCTCCCATCCTCGGTAAAGGATTCGTCCACGTAAAGCACCCAATCCGGGATGGGGTTTGGCACCTCCTCGGCCGTGGGACGAAGTTCGGGGCCCCGCGTCGGCGCTCCTTCCTTAGTGGGGATGGTGCTTCGACAACAAAATCCGCCAAGACACCTGTGCTTTGATGGCTTGTCGAGGTCGGTACTTGATATCGAATTGGGATAGTTACCACCTCCATTTCTCCAGACGTCCTGATGACTCGGGAGAGGCAAGGATCGCCCCTAATGGTCGCTCGGTAAGGATGAGGATCGTGTGTGCCGGAAAATAGTGTCGAAGTTTTCTGGAGGCGACGACAAGTGCCAGGACTATCTTCTCTATGGCTGGGTATCTCGTTTCTGCATCCTTGAAGACATGGCTCATGTAATAGACTGGCTTCTGTATGCCTTTGAATTCCCTGATAAGCACCGAGCCTGCTGCTTGGTCGGAGACGGCTAGATATAGCAACAGTTCGTCGCCTTCAACTGGTCGGGTGAGTAGCGGTGGGGTCGCTAGATGTGCTTTAAATTGCTCCAAAGCATTATGGCATTCCTCAGACCATTCAAACTTAGGGATCTTCCTCAGGGCCTTGAAAAACGGGAGGCACTTCTCTCCGAACCTGGACATAAAGCAACTCAGGGCAGCGACTTTCCCCATGAGTCGCATGATTTTGACATTGCTCTTGGGCGTTGCCATATTGAAGATGGCGCTGATCTTCTCAGAGTTTGCTTCGATTCCTCGGTGGGTTACCATGAACCCGAGGAACTTCCCGCTGGTGACTCCGAACGCGCACTTAGCTGGATTCAACTTCATTTTGTACTTGCGTAGGACGTTGAATGTCTCCCCAAGGTCTTTAGTATGCCCAAATGATGAGATGGATTTTACGAGCATGTCGTCAACGTAGACTTTCATGTTTCTACCGATCTGAGGTTTGAAAACCTTGTTGACCAGTCGCTGATATGTAGCCCCGGCATTCTTGAGTCCGAAAGGCATCACTTTGTGGCAGTATACCCTTCGGTCAGTGATGAAGGCGGTAAGTTTTTCGTCGGACAGGTTCATTCTGATCTGATTGTAACCTGAGAAGGCGTCCATGAAGCTCAATAGTTCGTGGCCGGCCGAGCTGTCTACCAGCTGGTCTATCCGAGGGAGGGGATAGTTATCTTTCGGGCAGACCTTGTTTAAGTCTGTAAAATCAACGCATATGCGCCATTTCCCATTCGCCTTCTTGACCATAACTACGTTCGCCGGCCAATCAGAGTAGTCCAGGTTCCTGATAATGTTAGCGGCGAGCAGCCGATCCACTTCGTCCTCTATTACCTTTTGCTTTGCCAGCGCAAAGCTTCTCATCTTTTTTCGGACGAGCTTTGTTTTTGGATCGACCCCGAGCTTGTGGGAGATCACTCTAGAGGGCTCGATTCCCGGCATGTCCGCCGGAGACCAAGCGAACACGTCCGAGTTCTCTCGGAGGAACCGGATCAGGTCATCACGGTGATCCCCAGTCAGGAGTGAGCCGATCTGGACTGTCCGGTCATCGACCCCTTCTTCGAGGGGGAGTTCCATCAATGCTTCCACCGGGGCACCTCTAGCCTCTCTTTGGTCGTCGCGGGTGTCTAAAGACCCTTGGAAGCCAGGCGTGCCCTCAAAATCGACGCCCTGCTCTTCGGCGGTGGACGTTGAGGCGAGGCAAACCTTAGAGGTTTGCTGGTCTCCATAGGCCCGGCCTATTCCCCCTTTGTCCAAAGGGAATTTGAGCGCAAGGTGATAAGTTGAGATCTGGGCTCGGAGAGCATTTAGGGTCGGATGTCCTAGAAGAATGTTGTAGGATGAAGGGACCTTGGTGACAAGTAAGTCCACTGGCACGGTCCGCGTATTGCCTGCTTCTCCGATGTTGAGGAGGAGGGTGACCAATCTCTCAGCAGGGACGGAATGGTTGGTGAACCCAGAGAGGACATGGGAGGTAGGTCATAGGTCGGATGATCCTAGCCCTATACGCTAGAAACATTCATGGAACAAGATATCCGCCGAGCTCCCTGAGTCAACCAATATCCTCTGGACTTCGTAACGGTGGACTCTGGCTATTATCACGAGAGGGTCATTGTGGGGGAGCGATATGCCGTGGAGGTCTTCATCTGTGAAAATGATCGGTTCTTCCCTCCTGCACCTCTTGTGTGGCATACCGCTCGTACCCTCGATTAGGAGGATATGGCAGTTCCCCTCGCTTTCTCGAGCTGGATCTGAGGTAACGACCATGATCTGCCCGATCGTTAATTCCTCGGGAGGGGTTTAGTCATTTTGCTCCCGCTTCGCCTGCCACTTGTCCCGCAGGTACTTCGCCAGATGGCCTGAGCGGATTAACTCCTCGATGTAGTCACGGAGTTGTTTGCAATTCTCAGTCGAGTGTCCCTGTGTCCTGTGGAAGGCGCAGTATGGGCCGCGAAGGTGTTTGCCTGCCCTTTGGGTGACCGGTGGGAGCTTAAAGAACCTCTCACCCTTAGCTTTCTCTAGCAACTCGGTCTGGGAGATGTTTAGGGGAGTATACTCCTGAAACCTTGGGGAGTAAGGCTTCGTACGATCGGCCTTCTTTTTCTCCTCCCTGTCCCTTTTCATTCTATTCGGCTAGTTGTCCCGGGGCAAGTTTGAGTTCACCTCGGACTCAAGTTGGATTTCTCGCTCGGTCCAAGCTTTCATCTCGGCCATGGTCATAGGTTGCGCTAATGCAAAAGAGCGGATCCACTCTTTTTGCCTAAGACCCGACCTTAGCGCGGTGATGACCGTTTTGTCGCGGTGCTCGGGGACCTCGAGGAGGTGTTATAGAAGCGGGTGACATATCCTTGGAAGGATTCCTTGTCTTCGCTCTTGACGGTGAACAGGTAGTCGACCGTTCTCTTCTGCCGTCGATTCCCGACGAAGTGACCGAAGAATTGGGTGGCCAGTTCGTCGAAGGTGGAGATGGAGCATGGTGTAAGTTTTCGGAACCAGTCCCGGCCAGCCCGGATGAGGGTAGTGGGGAAAGCTCAGCATTGATCCGCGTCCGAGTTATCTTGGAAGCTCAAGGCATCTTGAAAGTGAATCGTATTCCATGAATACCCGCCGTAAATGCGTCTAGGTAGTCTTTCGGGTCGGATTTCCCGTCGAAGGAGGCCACCTTGGGCGGTTTGTTTCTAGACGAGACGTGCTCGGCCAGCAGCTCCTGTGTAAAGGGCTTCGTCAGTGAATTGGCGGAGTATCTGGCCCCTTCGCCGGACGCATGGTCGTCCCGTCGTATGCTCTCGATTTTCTTCTCGAGGGCTTCGAGTCGGTGGTGGTATCCCGAGGATTCTGCACAGTCGGAGTGGTGGCTACCCCCGCTCCGGGTCTGCGCCAAGGTGCGGCTTCGATTTCGCTCTATCAAGTTCTTCAAATCCTCGGATGAGCCCCTTCTCGAGTAGTTCCTGCGCTCGTCGTTTGCGTCGTCCCAGCGAGTGTGGGGGCGTCGGTCGTGCCTGAAAGCAGGTGAACTGACCAAAACCTTCTCAGGGGGTGAGAGCAAGCGGCGGGTATTGGAGTGACGGCGCAATCTTCCCTGGGATCGTGGTGTGGAGCTGTCTGGCGCCCAGCGGGTAATGGAATCAATCACCGCATGCGGGTCAGGGTGACCGGAGTCGGCCCGCCGGCACTCGGTGGCGCTGAAGTGAGGGTGAGTGAGCTCGAGGGCTTGAGTGTGCCCGTCCGTCCTTCGGCGGACGTCGTTATCCCGGATAGGGGGAGCCGCGGCCTGGTTGGTAGGGCCCGTCACTTGAACGCGGATGAGGGCATCCACCAGCGATGTGAGCCTGTCGATCCGGACGGACAAGGCGTTGATGGCATTAGGAGGGAGAGACGAGCCGCTCCTACCTCCGTTGTGGCGGCTTGTATTTGGATCGTTGCGGTCGTCACTCGCCATTGGATCGAGGGCAGAAGAACAACTTTTATGGTAGAACAAAAAAACAAGTCTTTCTTTTCCACAGACGGCGCCGACTGATGGAGCTCGTGATCTCCTTCAGATGTTGTCCTCCGCTGATCCTGTGATGGCGGTCTTTGACGGCTGAGATTTGATTTGGGAGTTGCTGGGTGTGGATCTCAATGGGTTGGTGTTGGACACCGAGCTACCTGCAAAGAAGTCCCGGGATGGGTGACCACCGTAGGACCCTCCGACGATCAAGTTAGAGCCGAGGTATAGGTGCAGAGTAGCGGCCTATTGGAAATAAATTCGAGATACCTGAGTCGTCTGATAGATGGGTTTATATAGGGGTCGCGTGGAGCGAGCGGGCACGAGATCACCGCCGTCAATTACGCTCTAGCATTTTCCTCGCCTTGAATGGCGGGATGCGTAATAGAGGGCTGCGCTATCGTGTGACGCGGATCGTGGGGAGGCGGATATCTCGCCCTGGCGATATATGCGGAGCCGTTGCGGGACGCATGGGATCCGCGTTCTTGGTTGATCGGGGGAGACTGAGGAAGCTCGGCACGCCAGGGGCTCGGAAACGACCCGAGAGACTGAGAAAACTCGGAGATGAGCTGTTGGTAGTTTCCTATGTGAAGGTGGAATGTATTCAGGGAGGTCTCCTGAAAGGTCGGATACGTTTCTCGAGACGCAGTCCCGAGGAATTCTCCTAATGCAACTCATTTATTCTATCTCCGTAGCCTTCGGGACACGTCTCACCTCCCCTTCCCCCCCCCCCCACCCATCCTTCCTGTCTCGTAATCTGAGGAAATACCACTTGTGAGCATCATCACTATGGCATTTTTTCTACTGCGAAGTGTGGGGGGTTCGATCTTTTGTTCAATCTTTATTGAACAAGTCGATTGAAAAATAATGGGTTCACTATGCAAGGCCAACAAGGGTCGTAGCTATACGGGGGCACACCCTATTATATGTGAAGAACTTGGACAAATACACACACACACTGCTTATTCTTGTATTGGCTTTTTCTCATGTCCATTGCAAATATCCCATCCAATATAATAGAGGCCTAGGGGCCGGATAACAATATTTTCTCAGCTGAAAATGATGTGGATGAGATATTTACGAGGATTTGGGATGTTTTTGAAGTCAAATGGCTTAGCTAATATGAGATATTAATTTGGACAGGTTCCAACACTTGGAAAAAATATGGTTGCGACTTGGCTTTAAAGATGTGGGGACTTCAGGATATGGAAAGCTGAAGAAGCCGAGAGAGATGAGCTTTTGAGGGTTGAAATCGCTCAACTTAATTAGGGGTACTTAGCTTGCTTTTTTAAACACAAAGACGAGATATCTGGCTACATTGATGATGAGCAGATTAAAATTGTAACTTTCGGTTCCAAGCAACATTTTGTTCTTGCCTTTTCCCTTGATTGAATGTAATAGAATGAATGTATTTTCAAGTTGTATGAGTGATGTTTTTTCTTCAAATTGATGGCTTTGCTTCATTCTTGTGATAAATTTAGTTTCTCTATTAAAAATAAATTTTGAAAAATATTAGATCAATTTTGATAGGTATGCTTAATAGCTGTGACAAATTTAGCTTCTCTACGACAGAAGATACTACAAACTCATGTAACTACCATACACGGCAAGCCCCGCACGATGCGCCGGGTTTTGGAGTAATCTATAAAAATGGCATTTATCCGAGAAGCAGTGGAAGTATATGCATGGTATTTATCCGAAAACCTTTAAAATTTTGTGTTATTTTAGTCAAAATCTAGTGGGGTTTCGGGTCGTTTCTCGAACTGTAATTACTATAAAGGGTCGGTTCTCGAACTGTAACTACTATGAAGTTCTGCTATCACAAACGTGAAAAACAATGAAACTGTTTATGCAATTTATTTGTGAAAAAGTCCATGGTGTTTGTCTGGAAAACGTAAAAAAGCAAATATATGGAAAACAATTAAAAACAAAGTATGTGATATTTATCTGAAAAACGGTGAAAGCTAATGGTATTTATTTGTTAACAACAAACTTCATGGCGCTTATATGAAAAGCTTTGGAAAAATCCGCGATGTTTATTTGCAAAGAACAAAGTTCATGAAATTTATTTGGAATATGGTTAAAGGTCGTGGTATTTATTTGTAATAAAGTACATGATATTTATTTGAATAAACATAATGTTTATTGTGACACAAAAGTCCATGATATTTATCTAAAAAACTTTAAAAGTTTAGAGTATTTTAATGAAAATCCAATGGGTTTAAGTTTATCTCGTATATAATGCAAATGGAGACTGGTTCCTCCCAAAAAAATTTTAAACAGCCAGCTAAAGAGAGAAAATTTCTAAATTTTTAGGCCCTCCAGCTCATCCCTTTCTTTTTTATTCTTCAAATAAATAAATAAATAAGTCTCACCCTCTCCACATTTCTCTCCCCCACCCCTACTCTCTCTCCCCATTCTTCTTAAAAAATTTTAAACACGTGCAACGCAGGTACATGATTCCAGCAGTATTTTAATGAAAATCTAATGCATTTTGATGTTAATAACGAAACCGTAATTATTGTGAAGTTAGGCCATCTTTTTAGGATTTCCAATTTTATCGTTTTATCCCCACAGTATCATAGAAATAAAAATTTTGTAAATTTGCAAAATTTTCATATCAAACCTAACCAGAGGGAATATTGCAAAATTTCCATTCGAACTTTTAGGTCCCTGCTCAAGCAAACTTTATAACGTTACAAAGAACTTCAGAAGAACAACAGCACCAAGTAGATATAAATCCTCTAAGGTTGTTCGAACGGTGGAGCTTTTCGGGAATACGGTAAACACCGCGTGCGTACCCAAAGACTCTTGGGACCCTCGACATGACTGAGAAAGGTTTCAGAGAGTTTCCCTAAGGGAAAAATTCTGTTTCCTTTCTCCGACTGACGCTGGCTGCATACCAATACACTAAGGGAACTTTCAAGTTTTCTTAGGGTTTTCTCCCCAGTATTGGCTGTACTTTATCGCTCGCTTCGCTCTCTTGTCCGAGCTCGCCGGGCTCACCGGGCTCGCTGGACTCACCGGGCTCCATGTAGCTAGGAAGTCCTGTTATTGGACTTCTCCGGACCCACTGAACAAGGAACAGGAGACGTCCGTGCTTGCCAACTCGGCAATCACTCACTCGTCTTTTTGGACTTTTGGTCTCGGTCTTTCCTTCCCTTACTCTATGGGTCTCTCCCTCCTTTTTTGAATACAGGAGACCTCCTCGGATGGGAAGGAAGCCGAGCCCAAATAAGGGAACAAGTCGAGCTCACCGGGCTCCATATAGCTAGAAAGTCCTGTTATTGGACTTCCCCGGAGACTTTACGATTGTCAGTCAAAACCGATATTGGGATATCGGAAGGTGAAGCAGAGGGAAGTAAAGTCCCCTCCTCACGCGCGCGTGATTAAGGATTAGCTTTAGCCATTGATTGAAGCGGTAGAAGCCCCTCCGTCCCCTTGATTATGCATAATCAAGGACCGTCTTTATGAGGGGTGGGGGGGTTATTGAAATTTACTTTTTCTTCCCCCTTTCCCTAGCCGTAATCTATGATAGAAGCATCAAAACAGTACCACATATAAGACACATAGATTAGTCATTTTCGCTGTAACATTGACAGCGTTAGAAGAGTTCTGGAGTTTTCTAATACTTAGATGGTCCATGATAGTAATCCGGCATTATACAAGTTCAGGGTATGATAATTGAAATTTAACCAAAAATAAATAAAAAGAAATGTCAGGATCAGCTCCCAAATATCCAAATACCATCAATTGTTGGATGAAGAGTATCAAAATTCATGTAGGAAATCAAATTGCTTAAAAACACATAACAGCAGTTTCCCGCCAAAAAATACAGGACCTGGAGAACCGAAATTAAATAGGCTTTTTATGGCTTCTTACCAAAAAGGGCTTTTTATGAAGAAAATAAGGAAATTCAGATTTTTATATAATAAACACATGCCACCAAAGCACTTGGAACAAACATTCAAGCATTAAAATTCTTGAAAATTAGAAACTATATCCTCAAACAATCCTCGACGCACAAAGTCACCGACAAACAACACATATGACAAAACCATTCAACAAAATGTAACATCAAAATCTTTTTACCACCAGGTCTAACCACTAGGATCACGATAATAACTGCGAAAAACTTGCAACCAAAAAATTTAAATTACTGCTCTTCGGCCATGGTTCCTCTCTCGCTTACGTAGATACCATCGAGAAACTTTCGAATATCCTTGTTTTTCACGTGGCATTTCTGTCATTCCAAAAGTAAATGTTACAACAAAATATAATAGCACAAGCATTAAGTTGATATTCAGATAACTTTTAGAACCAAACAGTAACCTGATTAATCAAAGCAGCGGAGCGAGAAACAAGTTCAATGTCATTTCCATCGAGGACGAGCTCATCCTTCACCTTCTCAGAACGAGTAATCGATACGCCTTCAAGCATCTCAACCTTCCTCACCTGTAGAAACAATGCACAAATTTATAAATCTAGGACATACAATTTATAATTGCAGCACTATTAATTTGTTGGCTATTTTTTCCAAATTTGTATCAAACCATTATCAACCAGTAAAAGCCAAAAAAAGCAATATATTAAACCATTATAAAACCATTATCAAATTTGGTTCGTATACATTACTATTTTTTCGATACGCCTTCGTATACATTACTATTTTTTCCAAATTTGTATCAAACCATTATCAACCAGTAAAAGCCAAAAAAAGCAATATATTAACCAATATGCATATGCATCTATATTGATCAATTAATTTATGATAAAAATTGGATTGATATGGGGACCACTATGTAACATTCTAAATTTTTGGGGTGTTATGTGCTAAAAAATTGATCTACAGCACCGACTGTATACGAAAAATAAACAGCGATTCCAAATCCCAATCTAGAGTTGACTATATACCAATTACAGAACCGTTACATAAGATATTCAACACAGGAAAATGAATGGTCATGCATACTCTTCTCTCAAATGGAGAAATCATTTTTAAGACCAACAAAAGAAGCAACACAGTAGCTACCAAGAAAATAATAGTGAACAGAAATGAGTTTTACATAAATGTCCTTGGTGTCTGCCTATTAAGTTTTACTAAAGCCATTTTAATCAATTTATATGCATTTTACATAAAATCTAAAGACATGACAAAAGCATATGCAACTCATAACAAAATTAAAGTAACCATATGGGAAACACATGAAGATTAAGCTAGAAAGGAATATTCTCAAGGAGAATACGATAAAGGTGCCTATTCAAATAATTTATCTTTGAATCTGTACTTCAAAAATTCTATAAACTGACGTGAAATATGTTTTAGATTTAATTGAAAACAACATCACATTGTGTACGAATTTAGAAGGCACAACTATGCAGATACAACTCCCTAGAAGCAAAGAAAGGAATAGAAACACACAACGATCAAGGCAGAAAGGAATAGAAACACACAACGATAAAGGCAGAAAGGAATATTCTTAGCATTAAACGGATAAAGTTGCCTAAACATTGAATTTGGCATCACTTGGATACATCAAAAATTCTATAAATTGACATGAAATAATGTTAGATATAGAAAAACATCATTATATTGGGTATGTATTTAGAAGGCACAAACATGACTATCTAACTCACTTTAATATCGATATAAGCAAATGAAACATAGTAAGATAAAGCTAGAAAAGAATAGGGAGCAAACGAAACACACCGTAAGATAAAGCTAGAGAAGAATAGGAATATTATTAACATGAATAAGAAAAAGCTGTCAAAAGTAAACGACGAATTCGGTATCAAATCTATCAGTCAAGATCCGTGATTGACGTCAAATATCTTGTAGGGAAATTGAAAACAACATTGCATTGTGTATGAATTTATGAGGCACAAACATGCAAATATACAAATCCCACATGGAAACAAATGAAACACTAATGAAGATATAGTAACAAGGGATATTCTTAACATAAACAAGGGCATGCTAGGATAGTTAAGATTACAATTCGTAGGATGTAGTTTGGATTTAACCGAAATGCATATGCATTCCCAGAATGAAATTCCTAGGATTTGTTTATACCCTGTGCATATTTTGCATATTTTGGGATAAAGATATGCATTAAATGCTTACTTTTTCATTGAATGCCTAGTCGACTGAATTACTCAAAATAATTTGATTCCAAAATGGGGAGAGAAAGAGAGTAAAAAGGTGCAATAATAATAGTTGGTTCTTTTTTTCCTACTGGATTTGATTGTAAAAATACCCATCACAGTCCAAAATTCAGGAATGATAAAATTGGGAAGAAGAATAGGGGGAGGAGGGGATATAGCCTTTTTTCCTAGGGATTGTCTGTATCCAAACATGATCTAAGATATAAATGCTTAAACAATGAAATTGTGATCGGTTCTATACTTATAAAACTCTACCAAATTGACATGAAATGAAACATTGCATTGCATAGAAATTTCAAAGGCATAAAACGTGCATATCCAAATCTCTATAATTTACATACTCAGATAAAAAAACACATGAAGATAAAGCTGGAAAGGAATATTCTTAGGGCGAAAAATAAGAAGAGAATTTGTCGCCACTCCTGTACTCCAAAAATTCTATAAATAGACCGAAAAAATAAATTTAGATAAGTAGAAAACAACGCTCCATTGAGTACTAGTGTAAGAAGGCTCATAAATGTAGTACTCAATAATATCCACATAAGCAAATAAAAAACACATGACGATAATACTCTTACAAGAGTAAGATTAAGTGATTAAATGTTGAATCGCATTGCTTTTGCAGTTCAAGATTATAGAACTTGCCATAAATTCTGTTAAGATATAATTGAACAATAATATGGGCATGAGTAAAAAAAGGAACATTCAATAACCTGATTGTCGAGTCAAAAATATCAATGACCTCAAGTATGATTCTAGATTGCCCACAAGAAGAAAGTTATGGAAATAATTGCAGCATTTGGGGGTAATTTAATTTGGTATTTTTTTATATATGGTACTTAAATCTTGCGTATTTCAATATATAATCGAAGTACTTAACTCACACTTTGACTCCAATCTTGTGAAAGAACCGGCAAGCGAGAATAATTTGGATCAAACTCACCATCAGCTTTGAGACGGTAAGAAGACATGGGTTTCAGTTCTGAGATGAAAGGAGATGAGATACCCAAGATGAGAGGAGAGAACGGATCAACAGAGGTGAGGTTGAAGGATTTCAGATTTGAGAAAACACGATAGGAGCAGGGTAAAGAGATAGTGAGATAATTACACCTTAAAGGTACTTTAGTTAACCAAACCAAGCCACAATAATAACCAAACCGGTAAAATTATGAAATGGAGGCTATAATTAGGAATACAAAGGATTTCAGGGTTCCGGAAAAAAACACCCAATTCTTCCCATTAGTCCAACCAGAGGACATAAGATCGCTTCTACCAGGATACAAGTCCAAACCCAATAAAAACAAATTAAGGTTTGCCAAAAATGAAGCTTAGATAACTTGTTGTGGAAAATACATTAATACAGTTCACAATGTCGACAAGATTAATAAACTTAATATCAACTTATAAAAAACAAATTGTTATTTGCACCGCTCTAACATAAAAAAAATGGTGATACTGCAACTCTTAATTAATTAAGCAAAATGGTCACAAATGGTCATCAGATCCCTAGAAATAATAAAAACAAGCCAGTAAACATATAACTACAGCAAAAAGGGACAGGAAAATTATATCCGATAACTATTTATTTCTAGGATAAATTTGGGCACATCCACCAACTTATTAAGCAAGAGTCCAACCAAAATTTTTAGTTGGCCATAAAAGATTCACCAGGGCCTACAAAGCCTGTGCTAACTTAGGCTAACTGCCAACTCCCTTCATATGTGAATCCGACTAGGGCCTACAATGCTGGTTGACATTTTTTTTGAAGCAATCGCACTCAAGTATTGTGCCTTTTCATCGATTCACAACTTTCTAGGAGTTTTTAAGAGCCCAATTTAACTATGTTGAGAAAGTTGATCATGGTAGGGGGTGTGACGGAGGCGTGAATCTCCTTCAAATGTTACATTCCGTTAATCTACTGATGGCGACGACGGGTGGCTGAGATTGAATCTGGAGGCTGTCGCTCCTGAAGCGTGTGGATCTCAATGGGTTTGAGGTTGTGGTTGCCGAGCTACCTACAAGGAAGCCCCGGGATGGTTGTACCACCGAGGACCCTCCGACGGTCAAGTTAGACTAGACATCCGAGCAGAGTAACGACTTAGTGGAGTAAAAATGGCTTACTTGAACCGTCTGAAGGAGGGGTTTATATAACGGTGGCAGCAGGCGAGGCAGGCGCGAGAATCACGCCGGCCGTTACGCTCCCGACGTCACGCCCGCATGATGAGCGGGACCTCCCATTTATGGCGAGACAGGCTCATTAATGGGGGATCGTGGTGGCGTGGAACATGGAATGTGGCCGGCGGAGATCTCGCGCATGGCGAGATTTGCGGGATGGCGGTTAGGCCTGCAAGCGGTATTGTTGGTCGGCCGATGAGACCGAGGAAAATGACCTCAGCGGGAGAGCTCGCGGAGAAGCGGGAGAGCCAAAGTATCTTGTTTCTGCTCGAGCCCGGAGACGAGCTGAGAGGGCCGAGGAGGCTCGGGCCCATGATAGCTCGGAGACGAGCTGTGGGGCCGAGGAGGCCAATTGTGCTGGGGGCTCGGAGGTGAGGGAGCGTTTGCTCGTAGGACGGGCACAAGAGTGGTCTGGTCGGCCACTGTAGGTCCTTTCTTGTGAGCCCCGAGACACATCATCTGCCACGTGTCCTGATCTAGGAGACCACCGATATCAAGCATCATCATTAGCCCCCCACTCTCGTCCCGACCAGCTGACGGGTCGGGTCGAGTGGTTTACGGCCCCTGGACGATCGGTTGTTTTTCCGGGTGATGTCAGCGGATCAGGGCGAGATCTCCGCATTAAAGAGGGTGCGCCGGGTCGTGTGCCCTTTTGCTGAAGCGACAGGCCACGCGTTGGGTGCCGGTTAGCTGATGTGATGTGCCGCAGGCTTCTGGCGTCCGATGAGATGCTGCCAATGCGCTTGCGACAGATGGAGTGATCGTGGCGCCGGCAGTAAGTAAACCGACTCTGGTCTTCTTTCCCCATCCTCCCGTCGAGTGTACTGAATCGTTTTGGCGGGAGTCGACCGTCGCCGCTGGATGAGGACGCCGGCTATATAAATCGAGGGGAAGCCTGATTCAGGATCTCTCTCTTCCCACTTTCCTCATTCTGAGTCTTGTTAGCTCGGCGCTCTCCCCTTTAAGTCGGATCTTGGCGTTTTCTCTTCTCGAGGATTTCCTCCCATCAGGTTAAATGTCATGTTTTGAGGAGTTTGTAGATGTCGTAGGGGTAGATACTAGGGATTCTTCCCCCGGGTTGGAGCCCCTTCGGGAAGTTGGGGTCAGATCCTCTTCTCGAGGTCGCGCGCCTGAGGCGGTTTCTGGAGCGGTGGCCGCGGACGCCCCTGGTGCGTCGTCCTCAGTAAGACATGAGGACGAGCTTGTCACCGTTCGGGCTCGTTTCCATATTCCCTCTGGCTACACGCTATGATTGGCCGAGAAAGGAAAGAGGGCAGATCAGGTGAGAGGTAGAGAGATAGCCTTGTACCTGAAAGCCCTTTGGGCCGGAATGCGCCTGCATTTCTCTCCTGAGGTTGTAGCCGCGTTAAATTACTTTGGGTTAACCCCGGGCCAGCTAATGCCAAACTCCTGGAGGATTCTCCTTGGGTTCCTGGTCCGGTTGAAGTTGCAGACTATCCCCTTTAGTCTGTCCATCCTTGCCTCCTCCCTTATTTACAAAAGTCACCCCGGAACTCTTGCAGGCGACCCGAGATGGGTTTACCTCTCCTTTAGGAAGCAACAGAGGTGTAGCCGGGTCAGGAGTTGTCATCCTGCCTTCTTCCATCCATGATTGAAAGAAGTTTTTCTTCGTCGGGCCGCCAGAGGGTGAGGACTGGCCCGTACCCATCCAGTGGTCTAGGGATAGGTGTGTTGGGGTAAAAATTTACACCCCTGTTGACCGGGTCAAAGTCAAGGTCAACTCCCAAGCTAGGTGGGCCCAAGCCCAGGTCAAGTGGGCCCATGCCCCGGTCGAGCCCGAACATGAAGCGGCCGGCCTCCCCCCACGCCAAGATAAAATTTTTTGTAATAAATAATTTTGTTGTATTTCTTTTATTTTATTTTCGGATAAATGTAAGAAAAATAGGCATAAAGCCAAATTTTTGTAAAGCCCATGGCTTATGTGCAAAAAGAAATGGCACATGAACCATGGGATAAGCGAAATGCCATTTTGTGAAGCCCAAGGGGCTGTGTAAAATGTATGGCCTATAAAGGCAAAGATAATGAAATATCCCAACAACTTTTTCTCTCTCCAAAAAAGTTTCAGATCTGAGATCTTTCTTCCTTCTTCAAGGTTCCAAAACCTTCTTCTTTCTTTTGAATTAAATCAAGAGTTTTACTCTTCCTTTTTCAAAACAAAATAGTTTTTCACCACAAAACCCACAAAGGGAAACTTGGATCTGCCATCAGATCTCAAAAAGGAGAGATTTTGAGATCTCACATCTCTTGACCTTCAAGATCCAGCTTAACTGAGGAGGAAGAAGAAGAACATCTTTCATTAAACCCCCAAAAAAAAGAATACATTCAGGAGCCCGGCTCCTCTCTGATTTCTCTTTTAAGAAATCCTTTTTTTCAGGCTAAAAGCCTCTTGTCCTCTTCAGCGCGCAGCGCAAGTGCGCAAAGCGCCCGCGTGCCGACACGTGGCGCGCGCGCTTGCGCACCTGCGCGCTTGCGCAAGTGCGCAAAGCGCCCGCGTGCCGACACGTGGCGCGCGCGCGCGCGCTCCAACGCGCATTGCGCAAAGCGCCCGCGTGCCGACACGTGGCGCGCGCGCGCTTGCGCACCTGCGCGCAATGCGCATTGCGCAAAGCGCCCACGTGCCGACACGTGGCGCGCGCGCGCTTGCGCACCTGCGCGCAGCGCTCTTGCGCAAAGCGCCCACGTGCCGACACGTGGCGCGCGCGCTTGCGCACCTGCACGCAGCGCTCATGCGCAAAGCGCCCACGTGCCGACACGTGGCGCGCTTGCGCCTAAGCGCACAGCGCCCAAGGTGCTGCCCCACACATCCTTTGGATGCCTTTTCCCCTTTATTTATATATATATGTACATATATACATTTGTATACAAATGTACACATACACATACTCCGCAACATTCTCCCCCTCCAAAAAATTTTCGGGCCGGGGCGCTGCCCCGAACCCCGCAAGGGGGCTGCTAGCCCCCTTGACCCCCAGCCCGCTATCCGGGTAGCGGGACCCCCGTACAAACTCTGCGTAGCTCCCGATATATCCAAAACCCCCCTTCAAAACAGAACACACGCACACCGCACATTGGGTTCGCATGACCAGTTTAACCCGTTAATCGGAGGTTCCCTCGCCCTAAAGGCGAGGGGTAATTAACGGCAGCTTAGTCCGCGGCTGCCGGAGATTCGGATCCCCACAATCATTAACCCCGGCCTACCCTAGGCAGGGGGAATCTGTAGTACGCCTGACAAGCGCGCGCGTATTCCCATCTCACTGGGGTGACGAAAAACACCCTGCAGATTCTGGCACGCCGGTGGGACCAATCTCTCCTCCCATATTTCGGGTTAAACGTTCATGCGAACTCAATCAATTTACATGTCTGTATTTATACTAAAATAATGCTCTTTCATGCAGATTTTCAAGCAATCACCCTCTGACGATGTCTTCGATAATGAACTCAGCTCCTGTCTCCTACACGATGAAGATAGACTCCAGGACGGTCCTTCCGGCCAGTCTCGGGCGACAATGGGAGGAGCCGCTGCTACCATTCGGCTCTATTGTGTTCATGCCAGTTGGGGCCATCCCAGCTCCTCAAGCCCCGGTGGCAGACAAACCGGTCTCGAAAGGCAGGAGACCAAATGTGGTGATCTCGAGGGCGCCCCAACCCAAACGCAAGTCGGTGTCTGAACGACTTTCCTTGGCCCCAGCTGGGGGCAAGGCCATCAACCCCAACAAAGCTACAACGTGTCCCGAGCAAGCTCCAGCGGTGCCCTTGACCACTGCTCGATCGGGTGTCTTCTCTAAGCTCCCCTCTGAGCAACTTGCAATGGCTTCCCGGGTAGCGGATGCCCGCCAAGCCTTCAAAATCAAGAAGCTGAGGCAGAAGCGGCTCAGATATAGAGCCAACAAAAGGGCTAGGGCTCTGGCCATGTTAAAATTTATGAATTTCCAAAGCCCGGACCGCTCCGCGAAACTGGCTGCCAGTGGTGAAAGAACGGTTGAATGTGTTATCCACACTGTCTACATGGCTGGACATGAAGAAACGAACCCTCTTCTTCTTCATAGCCATGGCGATGATACGGTTGACGCTACCCAGCATCGGCTCGATCTAAATGATGAAGAGCCCGCTTAGGCCGATAAGCCAGAGGAGCCCGTGGTTCCTACGGAATGGAGCTCAGGCAATAAAGATTACCCGGTTGTCATAGCCGGAACTACAGAGCAAGCATTATTCCAATGGCTTCAAAGAAAATTTCAGGACAGGGATGAGAAGATGGCCGAGGTCTATTCCAAAGTCGACGAGCTGGCAAACGTCGTGGCAGATCTCGCAACCCAAGTCGCCCGATTGCAATTACAGCAGAATCAAATTTTGGCTCATGAGCCAGGGATTGATACCCGGAGGCAGCCAACTGATATCCCCTTTAACCAGACAGCGGAGCGCCTTCGTGAAAAACGGCCGCAATCAGTCTCCAGTCCCTCCGATACATACGCCGGGGGGGAATCTCCTCTGAAAGATAAACTGGAAAAGGTCTATTCCTTCAAAAGGGAAAAAGTCCACAAGATATTCAGGGACGCCCTGAGAAACGGTCTACAACTGCCGGAATCAAAGAGACCGCAAGAAGCGAATATGACCGACGACCCAGAATATTGCCCCTATCACAGGGTGATAGGTCATGCCATTGAGGACTGCTTCGTCTTCAAAGATTGGGTCGAAAGGCAATACAAGGCGGGAGAGATAGAACTGTCTAAAGGCGCGTTAGCAAACAGTCAAGCTACGACCGCCGATTTCATGCAGATGGAGACCGAAGCCTTTCGGGAACCTAATCCTCCCAGACAAGTGCCATTATCTGAAAAGGGCGAACCAAAGACCGATCGACCTCGAGGACCAGCATCAGTAAAGGCACCTACTCCAATAGAGAGAAAGAAAAAGGTATACTCCTTCAGGAGGGATGAAGTCCGCAAAATATTCATGGACGCCTTGAACAACGGTTTGCAACTGCCTGTTCCAAAGAGGCCACAGGAAATGAACATGACCGGCAATCCCATGTACTGCCCATATCATAGAGTGGTGGGTCATACCATCGAAGATTGCTATATTTTCAAAGATTGGGCAGAGGACCAATATAAGCTGGGAAAAACCTCACAATCCTCGGATGTGTCGGCAAGCCACAGAGCTAGGTCATCAACACAGCTCCGCCAAGATCAATGTTCAAGGGGCTGGGATAAGCAAAGAGGACCACCACGTCATTAAACTGGGAAATAATTGACCACCATGTCACTAAACTGGGAACCGTCGACCTCTAAGTCGTTAAACTGGGAATGCAAAAAAAAATGTGTAAATAAAAGAAAAATAAAGAAAAGCCGAAATGATGGGGCAACTCGCAATAAAAATCAGCGAGTAAAATAAAGATGAAATAAAGCCGAAATGATGGGGCAACCGCGAATAAAAGCCGAAATGGTAGGGCAATCGCGACCTTCGCGATAAGAAAAGCTGAAATGATAGAGCAATCGCGGTAAAACAAAAACAAAAACAAAAACAAAACAAAATAAAAAAAACGGCGAATGATGAGTCGCTCCTGGTACTATATTCCAGTGCAGCGATGCAGACGCCGACCAAAGTCCAGTTTTCCAAAATTCTTCCAGCCCTACGGTTAGTCCTCAAATTGACTACCGTATACAATCCACGGGCTCAAATAATTATCATCATACCCATGCCCCACCGTAATCACCAGTTACGCGGCTGGTCTCCGCCTTTAGAATTATGCTCCATTGAGAAGACCCACTTATGAGTCCTCACGACTCCTAAGGAGAAAATACACCTGCGGGGTCCTTACGACTCGCAGGGAGAAAATGCTCTTATGGGATCCTCACGGCCCATAAAATTGAAAAGCCTTAGGCGATAGGGACCTAAACCCGTCTCCTAAGCCATCGCTCCGCCAACAAGAGTAGGCAAATGATGAATTGCCCCTGGCACCTCTGCTTCAGTGTTAGCAACGCTGATGCCGGCCCCCACCCCAAAATTCCAAGCTCGCCATCAATAGACCCCTAAGTCTTTAAACTGGAAACAGTCGACCTCCAAGTCGTTAAACTGGAAACAGTCGACCTCGAAGTCGTTAAACTGGAAACAGTCGACCTCCAAGTCGTTAAACTGGAGACAGATGACCTCCACGTCGTTAAACTGGAAATAGATGACCTCTACGTCTTTAAACTGGAAACAGATGACCTCGAAGTCGTTAAACTGGAAACAGATGACCTCCAAGTCGTTAAACTGGAAACAGATGACCTCTACGTCGTTAAACTGGAAACAGCAGACCACCAAGTCTTTAAACTGGAAACAGATGACCTCAAAGTCGTTAAACTGAAAACAGATGACCTCTAAGTCGTTAAACTGGAAACAGTCGACCTCTAAGTCATTAAACTGGGAACGAGGGAAATCCACTCATGTGTCCTCACGATACATGAGGAGAACAAACCTTTGTGGGATCCTTACGACTCACCAAGGAAAAACACACTTAGGAGTCCTCACGACTCTTAAGGAGAAAATACACCTGCGGGATCCTTACGACTCGTAGGGAGAAAATGCTTTTAATGGACCCTCACGGCCCATAAAATTGCAAAGTCTTAGGTGATAGGGATCCAAACCTGTCTCCTAAGCCATCGCTCCCTAATCGCCAAGTGGCGAATGATGAGTCGCTCCTGGTACCATATTCCAGTGTAGCGATGCAGACGCCAACCAAATTCCAAAACTCAAATTCCCAAGCGGCGAATGATGAGTCGCTCCTGGTACCATATTCCAGTGTAGCGATGCAGACGCCAACCAAATTCCAAATCTCATACCAACGGCGAATGATGAGTCGCTCCTGGTACCATATTCCGGTGTAGCGATGCAGACGCCAACAAAGCCCCGAAATGTTTCTGGCCCTACGGTCTGGATCATACATCCTGCAAAACCGTATACAATCCACGGGCGTAAAACAATCCCGATCTCTAAAAAAAAAAAAAAAAAGTATGTCCACAAGCAAAACGGGCACGGATGAAAACCCGAAAGGGCTCCGTGAGTAAAAACAGCAGGACTGCCGGCGAGTTCGTGAAAACCCGAAAGGACGCAAACTCGTAAAAAAAAAAATGCACTCGCAAAGTCCTCTTGACTTTGTGAGGAGAAAATTCCCGCGTGAGATCCCTACGACTCATAAAGGAGCCACACACTTAGGAGTCCTCACGACTCCTAGGGAGAAAATACACCTACGGGATCCTTACGACCCGTAGGGAGAAAATGCTTTTATGGGACCCTCACGGCCCATAAAATTGAAAAGCTTTAGGTGATAGGGATCTAAACCTATCTCCTAAGCCACCAATTCCCAAATCCTTCCAGGGCAAATGATGAGTTGCTCCTGGCATCATTCCAGTGCAGCAATGCAGATGCCAAACAAAAAACCAAACCCAAATCCTCTCGGGGCAAATGATGAGTTGCTCCTGGCATTATTCCAGTGCAGCAATGCAGATGCCAAACCAACCAAATCCAAATCCTCCCGGGGCAAATGATGAGTTGCTCCTGGCAGCATTCCAGTGCAGCAATGCAGATGCCGACAAAAAAAATCCCCAAATCCTTTCGGGGCAAATGATGAGTTGCTCCTGGCATTTTTCCAGTGCAGCAATGCAGATGCCAAACAAAAAAAAAACAATTCCCAAATTCTCTCATGATAAATGATGATTCGCTCCTGGTACCATATTCCAGTATAGCGATGCTGATGTCGACTCAAGTCAATCAAATCAAACCAGCAAGCTCTGCGTCAGAATTATGCTTCGCCTCAGAATGCACCCCGTGTCGAAATGATGCTTCGCCTCGGTGTACCTGCCTTCCCTGTCGAAGTTATGCTTCGTCTCGGAATAAAGTCAACCCAGGACACTTCGTGCCGGGGAAAAGTCCATCAGCGACACTCCGTGCCGGGGAAAAGTCAACCACCGACACTCCGCGCCGGGGAAAAGTCGATCAGCGACACTCCGTGCCGGGAAAAAGTCAACCCGACACTCCGCGCCGGGGAAAAGTCGATCAGCGACACTTCGCGCCGGGGAAAAGTCCATCAGCGACACTCCGTGACGGGGAAAAGTCAACCCGACACTCCGCGCCGGGGAAAAGTCGATCAGCGACACTCCATGCCAGGGAAAAGTCAACCACCGACACTCCGCGCCGGGGAAAAGTCCATCAGCGACACTCCGCACCGGGGAAAAGTCAACCCGACACTCCGCGCCGGGGAAAAGTCGATCAGCGACACTCCGTGCCGGGGAAAAGTCAACCCGCGACACTCCGCGCCGGGGAAAAGTCGATCAGCGACACTCCGCGCCGGGGAAAAGTCAACCACCGACACTCCGCGCCGGGGAAAAGTCAACCCGACACTCCGCGCCGGGGAAAAGTCGATCAGCGACACTCCGCACCGGGGAAAAGTCAACCCGACACTCCGCGCCGGGGAAAAGTCGATCAGCGACACTCCGTGCCGGGGAAAAGTCAACCCGCGACACTCCGCGCCGGGGAAAAGTCGATCAGCGACACTCCGCACCGAGGAAAAGTCAACCCGACACTCCGCGCCGGGGAAAAGTCGATCAGCGACACTCCGTGCCGGGGAAAAGTCAACCAGCGACACTCCGTGCCGGGGAAAAGTCAACCCGTGACACTCCGCGCCGGGGAAAAGTCGATCAGCGACACTCCGTGCCGGGAAAAAGTCAACCCGACACTCCGCGCCGGGGAAAAGTCCATCAGCGACACTCCGCACCGGGGAAAAGTCAACCCGACACTCCGTGCCGGGGAAAAGTCGATCAGCGACACTCCGCGCCGGGGAAAAGTCAACCCGCGACACTCCGCGCCGGGGAAAAGTCGATCAGCGACACTCCGTGCCGGGGAAAAGTCAACCACCGACACTCCGCGCCGGGGAAAAGTCGATCAGCGACACTCCGCGCCGGGGAAAAGTCAACCCGACACTCCGCGCCGGGGAAAAGTCGATCAGCGACACTCCGCACCGGGGAAAAGTCAACCCGACACTCCGCGCCGGGGAAAAGTCAATCAGCGACACTCCGTGCCGGGGAAAAGTCAACCCGCGACACTCCGCGCCGGGGAAAAGTCGATCAGCGACACTCCGCACCGAGGAAAAGTCAACCCGACACTCCGCGCCGGGGAAAAGTCGATCAGCGACACTCCGTGCCGGGGAAAAGTCAACCCGCGACACTCCGAACCGGGGAAAAGTCGATCAGCGACACTCCGCGCCGGGGAAAAGTCAACCCGACACTCCGCGCCGGGGAAAAGTCGATCAGCGACGCTCCGCGCCGGGGAAAAGTCAGCCCGACACTCCGCGCCGGGGAAAAGTCCATCAGCGACACTCCGCGCCGGGGAAAAGTCGATCAGCGACACTCCGCGCCGGGGAAAAGTCAGCCCGACACTCCGCACCGGGGAAAAGTCGATCAGCGACACTCCGCGCCGGGGAAAAGTCGATCAGCGACACTCCGCGCCGGGGAAAAGTCAGCCCGACACTCCGCGCCGGGGAAAAGTCGATCAGCGACACTCCGCGCCGGGGAAAAGTCCATCAGCGACACTCCGTGCCGGGGAAAAGTCAACCGCCGACACTCCGCGCCGGGGAAAAGTCAACCCGACACTCCGCGCCGGGGAAAAGTCGATCAGCGACACTCCGCGCCGGGGAAAAGTCAACCCGACACTCCGCGCCGGGGAAAAGTCCATCAGCGACACTCCGTGCCGGGGAAAAGTCAACCACCGACACTCCGCGCCGGGGAAAAGTCGATCAGCGACACTCCGTGCCGGGGAAAAGTCAACCCGACACTCCGCGCCGGGGAAAAGTTCATCAGCGACACTCCGTGACGGGGAAAAGTCAACCCGACACTCCGCGCCGGGGAAAATTCGATCAGCGACACTCCGTCACGGGGACACGTCAACCAGCGACACTCTGCATCGGGGAAACGTCCAATACAGACACTCCACTTCAGGGAAACGTCCAACAGCGACACTCCGTGCCGGGGACACGTCTACCAAATCGCTCCGGATCAGAGCGTCGACCGTCCATGTCGCAAAAAAGGCAGTGCAGGCTTCCTACAAAGCAGGAACCAGATCGCTCCGGGCCAGGGAAACGTCTACCACGGACACTCCGTCTCGGAGACGCGTTAAGCATCGACCGTCCATGTCGTAAAAAGGGCAGTGCATCCCAAAAAGTGGGAACCAAAAGCAAGTCGCCTCCACGTGAAAGATCCATCAATTTCATGCACACGACCCACATATGCTGTGTGCATTTATTGATGGGGGGCAATTTGTTGGGGTAAAAATTTACACCCCTGTTGACCGGGTCAAAGTCAAGGTCAACTCCCAAGCTAGGTGGGCCCAAGCCCAGGTCAAGTGGGCCCATGCCCCGGTCGAGCCCGAACATGAAGCGGCCGGCCTCCCCCCACGCCAAGATAAAATTTTTTGTAATAAATAATTTTGTTGTATTTCTTTTATTTTATTTTCGGATAAATGTAAGAAAAATAGGCATAAAGCCAAATTTTTGTAAAGCCCATGGCTTATGTGCAAAAAGAAATGGCACATGAACCATGGGATAAGCGAAATGCCATTTTGTGAAGCCCAAGGGGCTATGTGTAAAATGTATGGCCTATAAAGGCAAAGATAATGAAATATCCCAACAACTTTTTCTCTCTCCAAAAAAGTTTCAGATCTGAGATCTTTCTTCCTTCTTCAAGGTTCCAAAACCTTCTTCTTTCTTTTGAATTAAATCAAGAGTTTTACTCTTCCTTTTTCAAAACAAAATAGTTTTTCACCACAAAACCCACAAAGGGAAACTTGGATCTGCCATCAGATCTCAAAAAGGAGAGATTTTGAGATCTCACATCTCTTGACCTTCAAGATCCAGCTTAACAGAGGAGGAAGAAGATCTTTCATTAAACCCCCAAAAAAAAGAATACATTCAGGAGCCCGGCTCCTCTCTGATTTCTCTTTTAAGAAATCCTTTTTTTCAGGCTAAAAGTCTCTTGTCCTCTTCAGCGCGCAGCGCAAGTGCGCAAAGCGCCCGCGTGCCGACACGTGGCGCGCGCGCTTGCGCACCTGCGCGCTTGCGCAAGTGCGCAAAGCGCCCGCGTGCCGACACGTGGCGCGCGCGCTTGCGCTCCAACGCGCATTGCGCAAAGCGCCCGCGTGCCGACACGTGGCGCGCGCGCGCTTGCGCACCTGCGCGCAATGCGCATTGCGCAAAGCGCCCACGTGCCGACACGTGGCGCGCGCGCGCTTGCGCACCTGCGCGCAGCGCTCTTGCGCAAAGCGCCCACGTGCCGACACGTGGCGCGCGCGCTTGCGCACCTGCGCGCAGCGCTCATGCGCAAAGCGCCCACGTGCCGACACGTGGCGCGCTTGCGCCTAAGCGCACAGCGCCCAAGGTGCTGCCCCACGCATCCTTTGGATGCCTTTTCCCCTTTATTTATATATATATGTACATATATACATTTGTATACAAATGTACACATACACATACTCCGCAACATTCTCCCCCTCCAAAAAATTTTCGGGCCGGGGCGCTGCCCTGAACCCCGCAAGGGGGCTGCTAGCCCCCTTGACCCCCAGCCCGCTATCCGGGTAGCGGGACCCCCGTACAAACTCTGCGTGGCTCCCGATATATCCAAAACCCCCCCTTCAAAACAGAACACACGCACACCGCACATTGGGTTCGCATGACCAGTTTAACCCGTTAATCGGAGGTTCCCTCGCCCTAAAGGCGAGGGGTAATTAACGGCAGCTTAGTCCGCGGCTGCCGGAGATTCGGATCCCCACAATCATTAAACCCCGGCCTACCCTAGGCAGGGGGAATCTGTAGTACGCCTGACAAGCGCGCGCGTATTCCCATCTCACTAGGGTGACGAAAAACACCCTGCAAGGTGCTGGCAGGGAAATCCGTCCAATGACCCCGACGCGGCGAGTGGCGGCGTCGGAGCCTATTCCTCGTGCTGATGTGTTGCTTTCTGAGCGGGCCCTTAGTTGGGCCGGGCTCAGCCCCGCCCAATTCGTCGGTAAGTTAGGAGCTTGTATTTGATTTTACTTTGTTTGTGTCGCTGACTCCATTATATCTTGTCTTGTGAAGAAACCATGGACGCGGACCTCCTCCGAGCAGCCATGCGCAAGCCAAAGGAAGGGTCGAAGGCTGGAAGGGCCAGCTCTTCCCGTCAGACGCCGGTCCTAGCTTCCCCAGCGGCCGTAACGCCGCAACACTCGAGTGCGGATCGCGCCCCGGCGCCCAGCCAGGTGCTGAGCAGAAAAAGGGCTCGGGGAGAGGTCGCCCGAGCTTCGGAGGTGGAGACGAGCTCTCCGCCGTCGTCTCTCAAGAGGTTCCCCCGAATAGTTCCGCGGACCCCGACCTCTCCGATCTTGGTGGACGAGGGGAGCTCCGCTTTGAGGTGCCCTCGGAGCTTTCCGTCGCTGACAGCTTGCTGCACGACATGGAGAGGTCGGCCGGGGGCCGGGTCGCTGGGGGACGCTGAAGGCACAAATGGCGTCCATCGCCTAAGAGGCCCTGCAGGTTAGCGCTCGTATATCGTCTTATTGCTTGGGAGATTTGGTAGGTGACCCTTTTTCTTTCTGACCTTCCTCCGATTTCTTCAGGTCCTCCAGCACGTAGCTATCGTCGCCCGAATGGAGGAGGAGGAGATAGCCCCGACGATGCGAGCCGCGGGCGAGCTCTCCTCGCTGAGGGAGAGCTCGAAGCGGGAGCTAAAGGCGGCGATGGCGAGGGTCGCTGCCTTCAAGGACGAGGTGGCTACCGTGAGGCAAGAAGTGGCGGCCGCGGAGCAAGAGGCGGCGGCAGTGAAGCAGGAGGTGGCGGCCTCGAAGCACGAGGGCAACCAGGTTCCGCGAGGCCGCCGAGGCCAAGCTTCAGGGCTCCGAGGTGCTCGTCGGAACCATGAAGAAGTCAGTGAGCACCCTCCGAAAGGAGTTGGGGGCTGCGGTAGAGGCAGCGAAGAGAGCCGACCTCAGGGCGGCAGAGGCGGTGGAGAACTTTCAGAAGTCGGAGCAGTTCTACACCGTCCTAGCCTCGCCGCCACCCTCATCTGGCACGAGGCTCTCGACGCCGTCAAGACCCGGGTGCTGGAGTTTGCTGACGAAGAGCTCCGAGCAGAATATCCCCACAGGGATGACGAGTAGGGGATGCCCCGAGGGAGCATTGCCGGGGAAGGCTCTCGGCGATAGTGACGCCGAGGCTCCTGTGACTGACGCATCCCCAGTCGCGGTGGACGTCGAGCTCATCGATATCGCGCCCGGCCATGGGGCCTGAAGCCCATCGTCTTCTCTTTATCTTTTCTTTTGTCGTGTCGGGTATTTTGTAGGCCTCCGGGCATTTTTGTAAGGCTAGGGAACCCACAATACCCTTGTAGAAGTTGACTTTTTGAATAAAGATTTTTGTTTTTGCAATAGTGTTTGTGCTTGTATTTCCTTTTGTTGGTAGATACTTGTATTTGCACAGACTGCCTTCATTTTATGTTGGTTCTTTGTCTAGCAATCACACGTCGAGTTGAATCCGTTCATTTGCCGAGTGTGCAAAGACCGGTGCGAAGATGGTATCTCCTTGGCCCGAAGTCGAGGTGGAGATCGCTCAGACGTTGATAGACTGGATGCCTCTGGTTGAGTTCATGTTCCTTAGTTGTTGGAGGGGCCGTAATTGGCCAACTAAGAATGGTGCCGAGCATGGTAGATGCTCGGTGCCTTTTGGCGAGGGCTTTGATCTTTAGCGTGGGAAGGGCCATGAGTGGCCTATCAAGGATGGCCGAGCAGGGTAGCTGCTCAGTGCCTCTTGGCGAGGGCTTTAATCCTTGGTTTGTTGGGGTAGGGAGCTACTAGCCAGGGATAACCGAGCAAGGGTAGGCCCGGTTGCCTCTTGCGAGGGCTTTGATCCTTAACACGGGAGGGGCCGTGAGTGGCCTAGTAAGGATAGCCGAGCAGGGTAGCTGCCCGGTGCCTCTTGGTGAGTGCTTTAATTCTTAGCGCGGGAGGGGCCGTGAGTGGCCTACCAAGGATGGCCGAGCAGGATAGCTGCTCGGTGCCTCTTGGCGAGGGCTTTAATCCGTGGTTTGTTGGGGTAGGGAGCTATCAGCCAAGGATAACCGAGCAAGGGCGGGCCCGGTTGCCTCTTGCGAGGGCTTTGATCCTTAAGGACGGGCCGAGCAGGGTTACTGCCCGGTGCCTCTTGGCGAGGGCTTGGACCCCTGATTTGGTAGGGAGCTACCAGCCAGGGATAACCGAACAAGGGCAGGTCCGGTTGTCTCTGTGAGGACTTTGATCCCTGGTTTGTTGGGGTAGGGAGCTACCAACCAGGGATAACCGAACAAGAGCGGGTCCGATTGCCTCTGTGAGGACTTTGATCTCTGGTTTGTTGGGATAGGGAGCTACCAGCCAGGGATAACCGAACAAGAGCTGGTTCGGTTGCCTCTTGCGAAGGCTTTTCATCCTTAGCGCGGGAGAGGCCGTAAGTGGCCTACTAAGGATGGCCGAGCAGGGTTACTGCCCGGTGCCTCTTGGCAAGGGCTTTTTGTTCCTAAAGATGGCCGATCAGGGTTGTTGTCCGGTGCCTCTTGGCGAGAGCTTTGATTCCTGGCGTTGTGAGGTAGGGAAGCTACCAGCCAGGGATAGCCGAGCAAGGTAGCTGCTGGGCTGCCTCTTGGTGAGGGCTTTGATCCCTGGTGTTGTAGGATAGGGAAGCTACCAGCCAAGGATAGCCGAGCAGGGTAGCTGCTGGGCTGCCTCTTCGTGAAGGCTTTGATCCCTGGCGTTGTGGGGTAGGGAAGCTTCCAGCCAAGGATAGCCGAGCAGGGTAGCTGTTGAGCTGTCTCTTGGTGAGGGCTTTGATCCTTGGCGTTGTGGGGTAGGAAAGCTACCAGCCGGGGATAGCCGAGCAGGGTAGCTGTTGGGCTGTCTCTTCGTGAGGGCTTTGATCCCGGGCGGTGTGGGGTAGGAAAGCTACCAGCCAGGGATAGCCGAACAGGGTAGCTGCTGGGCTGCCTCTTCGAGAGGGCTTCGACCCTTGGCGCTGGAAAGATGAACCAAGCAGTGAGGTTGCTCGGTCGCCTCTTAGTGAGGGCTTAGATCCCTGGCGTTGTGGGGTGGATGAGCTACCAGCCAGGGATAGCCGAGCAGGGTAACTGCTGGGCTGCCTCTTCGTGAGGGCTTCGACCCTTGGCACTGGAGGGGCTGTGGGAGGCCCGCCAAGGATGAACCAAGCAATGAGGTTGCTCGATTGCCTCTTAGTGAGAGCTTAGATCCCTGGCGTTGTGGGGTAGGCGAGCTACCGGCCAGGGATAGCCGAGCAGGGTAGCTGCTGGGCTGCTTCTTCGTGAGGGCTTCGACCCTTGGCGCTGGAGGGGCCGTGGGAGGCCCGTCAAGGATGAACCAAGCAGTGAGGCTGCTCGGTCGCCTCTTAGTGAAGGCTTAGATCCCTGGCGTTATGAGGTAGGCGAGCTACCGGCCAGGGATATAGCGGTTCCTTTTTGTAAGGTTGAGGAGCCCATAGTACCTTTTGAATGAATGAAATTCTTTTTCTTTTCTACAATGCTCTATTGATCCCTTTATTATTTAAACAAAAGATCTCAAGAAAGATGTACATTGCTCTGAAAAGAAAATACATGCTAGTAGATGTTCTTATTCGTGCAGCTCGAGTCCCCCGGATGTCTGTTGGTATCTATGCCCGGCACATGGTACCGAGCTTCGTGGGTACCAGGCGTATCCTCTGCAGACATTACCATGATCTGGACGATGGTCAGCTTGGCGGGAGGGGGACGCTACTCCTGCTCGCGGTCAGCTTGCCGCTTGTCCCTTAAGTACGTTGCGAGGTGCCCCGAACGGATGAGCTCTTCTATATAGTCTCGGAGTTGTTTGCAACTCTCCGTTGAGTGGCCCAGCGACCTATGAAAGCCGCGGTAGAGGTCCCGGGTTCGCTTTGAGGCTATTCGCGGGACCGTGGGAAGCTTGAAGAACCCCTCACCTTTGGCCTCCTTTAGTAGCACCGCCTGGGAGACGTTGAGCGGGGTATACTCCTGGAACTTTGGGAGATAGGGCTTTTGCCGCTCAGGTCCCCTTCTCTCTTCTCTTGCCCTCTTCTTTTGGTCGGTTTGCTCTACCCAAGGGTGATTTGCATTTACCTCGAATATGAGCTGGACGTCGCGCTCGGTCCAGGCCTTTACCTCGGCCATGGTCTTAGGTTGCGCTAATGCAAAGGAGCGCAACCACTCCTTGTGCCTAAGACCAGACCTCAGAGCCGTGATGACCGTCTCGTCCCGGTGCTCTCGGACCTCGAGAAGAACGTTGTAGAAGCGGGTGATGTATGCTTTGAACGTCTCCTTGTCCCCGCTCTTGATCGTGAAGAGATGGTCAACTGTGCGCTTCTGCCGCCTAATCCCGACGAAGTGGGCGAGGAATTATGTGGCCAGCTCGTCGAAGGTTGAGATCGAGCGCGGCTTGAGTCCTCAGAACCAGTCTCGTCCGGAGCGGATGAGAGTGGCCGGGAAAGCTCGGCACTGGGCAGCATCGGAGTGGTCTTGGAAGCTCATTCCAGCGGTGAATGCATCCAAGTAGTCCTTCGGATCAGATTTGCCGTCAAAGAGGGAGACATTTGGGGGCTTGTTGCGGGAGGAGATGTGGACGGCGAGCAGCTCCTCGATGAACGGTTTTGTGAGCGAGTCGGCGGCATACTTAGCCCCGTCGCTCGAACCGTGACCTCCCCGATGCAGACTCTCGATCTTCTTCTCGAGGGCGTCGAGTCGGCCATGGTACCCCGACGACTCGGCGCATTCTTATCCCATGCCTCTGCTGTTGGAGGCCTGCGTCTGGCCGCGGCTCCGATTCCTCTCAATGAGGTTCCTTAGATCCCCCGGCGAGGTAGTCTTCGAGCCGCCGTGGTGAGTCTCGCTCGCGCGACCCCGTCGAGGGAGGGGATGTCGGTCAGGCCTGGTAACAGGCAAGCTGACAAACATCTCCTCGGGAAGGACAGATGCGCGAAGGATCTCGGGACGAGGCGCTCTGGCGACGGACCTCGGCGTTGAACTGTGAGGCGCCCAGCAGGCCTCAGAACGTATTGGCCCGGGAGATCTACGGCCGTGAGAGGTTAGCGACACGGTGGTCAGCAGTGCCGACACGGACAGAGTCTTCTCTCTCCCTATAGGGGTCCTGGTCCCGAGGCGGAGGAGCGGCGACTTGGTGATCTTACCCTGCCGTTTGGACGCGGACGAGTGCTTCCACGATGGACACGAGTCGGTCTATCCGGCCGGCGAGGGCGTTGATGGCATTCGGCGGAGGAGGTTCGTCCGCGCCTCCGTTGAGGGGGAGGAGGCGGCTGGTGCTAGATCTTCGTGATGATCGCTCGCCATTTGATTGAGATCGGAAAGTGAACTTTTGTTTTTGTGGAATCAAGGATTTTCCACAGACGGCACCAGCTGACGGAGGCGTGAATCTCCTTCAGATGTTACCTTCCGTTGATCTGCTGATGGCGGCGACGGATGGCTGAGATTGGATCTGGAGGCTGTCGCTCCTAAAGCGTGTGGATCTCAATGGATTTGAGGTTGTAGTTGCCGAGCTACCTGCAAGGAAGTCCCGGGATGGTTGTACCACCGAGGACCCTCCGACTATCAGGTTAGACTAGTGCAGAGTAACGGCTTAGTGGAGTAAAAATGGCTTACTTGAACCGTCTGAAGGAAGGGTTTATATAGCAGTGGCAGCAGGCGAGGCAGGCGCGAGAATCACACCGGCCGTTACACTCCTGAAGTCATGCCCGCGTGATGAGCGGGACCTCCCATTAATGGCGAGACAGGCTCGTTAACGGGGGATCGTGATGGCATGAAACGTGGGATGTGGCCGGCGGAGATCTCACGCATTGCGAGATTCGCGGGATGGCGATTACGCCTGCAAGCGGTGCTGTTGGTCGGCCGATGAGACCGAGGAAGATGACCTCGGCGGGAGAGCTCGCGGAGGAGCGGGAGAGCCGAGGTATCTTGGTTCTAGTCGAGCCCGGAGGCGAGCTGAGAGGGCCGAGGAGGCTCGGGCCCGTGATAGCTCGAAGACAAGCTGTAGGGCCGAGGAGGCCAATTGTGCTGGGGCTCAGAGGTGAGGGAGCATTTGCTCGTAGGACGGGCACAGGAGTGGTCTGGTCGGCCACTGTAGGTCCTTTCTTGTGAGCCCTGGGACACGTCATCTGCCACGTGTCCTGATCTGGAGATCACCGATATCGAGCATCATCCGGGTGGCTGCAGATGGTAAAATGATTCTATGTAGTTTTATCTGTGCGTGCTACAGCAATTCCAAGCAAGTTAACGCTATGGATGCAATTACAAAGGCTCTAACACAAACCAAGATGATGCTTCGAATTCAGCTTATGGTGGAATAAACTGAATATTAAAAAGGCCACTCCATGATGGTCTAGGTAAAGATTGTGAATCTACAATCAATGACTAATTTGTATGTTCTCCATGGTGTTTGGGCTAAACAAGGTCAAGCCAAGGTAAAATGGAGCATATCAGGTCTTTGTAACATGCATTTCGGGTTTAATCATTTATTTATTTTATTTTATTATTATTTTCCTTTTTCTTGGGGGGTCTAAGACCTAAAAAACTAGCATTTTGCAAATTTATGCAGTCAATTGCTTATGTGAAACTCAGCAATTGCTTTACTGTATTAATGCTTGCTACCTCATCGTGTGAATTCCTTATTGGACTGCCACTCTAATACATGCTACGACGGCACTATGATCAATTTATAATGATTAGAGAAACTTAATGCTTTTATAACCTTTGTTACTTTCTAATTTCTTTCATATTTCCTTTTGTTCGTTACTAGCCAAAGGTAAAACAATAAACATTTTAAACGAAAATAAATTATTCATCTAATCATGCTATAACATTCCTACATAAAAAAGCCAGTAGATATAGTTGTTAAGGGTATAATCCTAACATCAACTTTTGACACAAGTATCCTATAACAACTTCTCTAATAATGCAAACCTGCAGCAAAAACTTCCAAGCCAACTTACAATAATGATCAACAAGTTAAAATCCATTTAAACATACTTGGGCATGCATCTTACCAACACAGACATCCCACAATGCAAATTGAGTGAAAAACGAATTTACATGCTATATAAGCAGGGGAAAACATAATAAGCATAGGATGCTAATTTGTAAGGATTTTACGGCAGAAGTCTAGTACTTCAAATCAAACGGAATGCCACCTGGATCTTGACAATGACAGACTAAGAAAATTATTGACTTCTCCAAAACACTGAAGGACATAACTGCTTTTGTTATCACAAACAATAAGGCAAACCACGCATTATTTATTCTACTCCTATCGCTAACCTGTTCATAAACCAACATTGCTTTGCCCATCAAATTATGGAAACATTTCTCAGCACATGTGTAGTCGAGAGTATAATATTTAGATTCCGAAGTAACTTCAACAAATGAGCACATTTCTTAGATGTTAGAAGTAACCACATGCAAGGAAAAATGACAGAAACCCCATTTTGAAAATTTGGGCATGTCCAATTGACGTCAACACAAAATGTTAGGTTAAAAAGTCATGTTTTCATAGTACCAATCAAAATATTATTTCAAAAAACTAACGAATCAAGCAAAAGGCGATACCTTTTTCTCACCCAAGAAGTTTCGGATCTCGATGGAGGAGTTGGAGCTGGGGATGCTGGCGTTGATGGGGAAATGGGCGTAGACGAACCTCATCTTGTACCTGAATCCTTTGGTGACGCCAGTGATGAGGTTCTGCACGTGGCTGATGGCGGTCCTGATCGCCGCCATCGTCTTCCTCGATCCGAACCAGGCGTCGACCTTCAGCTTGCGTCCGCCGTCGGTGAGCTGGAAGTCGAGATTCAGGTGCTTGAAGTTGCGGGTGAGCTTCCCCCTGGGCCCCTCCACCTCCACCATCTTCGCGTTGACCCTCACCTTCACCCCCTCGGGGATGTCCATCGTCTGTGACGACAGGATCGTCTTCATCGTCGATCTAGGGTTTGAGAGATCGAGTGAGGATTTCAAGAGAGAGAGAGGAGGCGAGCGAGCGAGCGAGCTCGGGTTTCGCATTTTATATAGGGTTAGGGTTTTTGAGCGTGAAGAGTATTATTAGATCTCAAGCGTTGATATCTTAATGAGTTATTGGGCTGGTCGCCCTCGGGCCGTAAATGGGATTTGCTATGTTCTGGATTCTTTTTGGAGTAAATTGTCAAAAAGCCAAAGGCCCATTTCAAACTTAAAACCCCCTGGGCTTGATTGTTAAAATAAACCTGGGTCCAATCAAATCCCCATCAATACAGGTTGCTTTTAATATCTAAGCAGTTGTTTGTAATATCCAAGAAGTTGAGCCAAACAAGACCTTAATGGAATACGGCCCAGGGGTTTTTTCACAACAATTTTGAAAAGTAGGCCCTTCCCAACAATTTTGAAAATTATAGGGCTTTTTAGATAAGTTCCCAGAGGGCAGGGGGATTTTGATAATTTACCCTTCTTTTTTTCCTTTTTATTTTTATTATTTTAGGTTACCTCACAGAAATGAATGAAATAATTGCATTATTTTAATCTGCAATTAACATTTTAAGACACCAGAATAATAAATAAAAGCAATGATTAATCTTCAACTATGACTATGTACTTTTTTTATTTATTTAATAAGTAATAAAAATATTTTTATCTACAATCGGGTGCTTCTCAAGTTCTTCTCAGAATAAAACACAAGTTTTAATGCATATTTGTACTCTTATCGCCTCTTGGATATAAACAGCAAGCGCAAAGAAGAAGAAGCAGCTGTACAAGTTTAGGGACTTGACAACAATCCAGCTCGGCGCACAGGAACAACTGCAGCTTCCACAGTTTAGCTCGGCTTAAGACCTGGACGCTTATTTTTATGACTGTTTATAAGCTTTTTTAGAGTTTGTTTCTAGTTTTTTGTTGTTGCTGAAACTTTCATCTTCACTCTA
Organism: Agapanthus africanus; assembly: GCA_030015575.1. Taxonomy (NCBI): domain Eukaryota; kingdom Viridiplantae; phylum Streptophyta; class Magnoliopsida; order Asparagales; family Amaryllidaceae; genus Agapanthus; species Agapanthus africanus. The sequence continues at coordinate 900,378,927 of JASDDO010000022.1, forward strand.
CTATTTTTCTTTTTCCCTTGAGCTTATTCTGTCTCAGTGTAGGGATTGTATCAAGGGTTAAAATCTATTGGTGAGAGATGACGACTGGGTCTGCTTCTTGTTCTAATGGATTAAGCTATGATAAGCCGTAAACACTGATTTCTTTTGTATTAAGCAAAGAGTTTTTATTTCTGTCAATATTTTATTTAATGCATTTTGAGTAGGGTGTCTTTGCCTTACTTTTCCCTTCAAAAAACTATTTTAATTTTCAATTAACTTTTTAAGATACCAGAATAAATAAACCAAAAACAATAATTAATCTTCAGCTCTATCCTTTATTTTTATTACTTATTACATCCCTTGTTTAATACAGATACAATTTTAATTTAGAGATCTACACGATCTCGGCGCTTCCCCATCCTCGCCTGTTAAAACCTCGACTGAGCCGAGTTCAATCATGGCTTCACCAAACCGGGTAGTGAAATCAATTCCCTCGGCGATGGATTCCGTTAGATCTTTCGTCGTCCCGTTTAAACCTAAATTCTGGTCGATTTTCAATACCCCTATGTTGTTGAGAATCTAATAGCAGCAACTCTTGTCCATGATATTGGAAACGGTCACATTCTGATCCAGCTCAACCAAGGTCTATTATTGAGAATTTGATTGTAATAGCTCGTGTTAATGAAGTTGGAGCTCGTACGCGTATCGTTTGGATCTAGATCGATGGTGAAATTGTTAGCGATGTTTGGGTATTTGATTTCGAAAATAGAGATCAAAACTGGGTTCTTTGTGGGATCAGGACGTCCCGTTCTGTCAAAGTTGCAAAGCGGAGGTCGAAATGCAAACAATTTGCAACTCCAATTGCATGCCCCCCCTCCCCCCCCCCCCCCGGCGAAACCGGGTCAAAACTACATATAAGAAATATCCTGGTCATACTACTGACACAGTTGTTTTCTTACTCAGTTATAGAACCATACCGATCACGCTAAAATCCCTTTTCTTGGAGAGATGCAAAGCAATAGCCAAAGCCATTTTGTCCATCATCTCTCTTAGTGTGATTCTTCCTTCGATTTTCAAAAAATAAAACCATCCTCACAACTTTTTTTTCCAGCTTCATAAATTGAACGTTTCATTTATGAAAGGTACAAGTTTGCGACACCAACAACTTAAGATGCCGGAATAATTAATTTTTAAAAACAACAATTAATCTTCAAAGATATACTTTATTTTTATTGCTTAAAACTTACATTCCTGATTTAATTCAAATACAATTTTAATTTATTGATCTACATGTGTAATACTCAGTGCCTATAAATAATTGTTGTATTTTAAATAAATAAATTTCCAAATACTTTCTCCCAAAATTTTCCTATAAATTTCCTATAAATTTTCTATATTTACTAACCTGATTTTAAACCTTACCCTAATTAAAACTTAATCCCTTTTTCATTTTCTTTTACATTTTTCTAACCAGACCAGCCCAGCCCAGCCCAGCCCCGAGCCGGCCCATCTCCTTCCTCTCCTTTCCTCGACCCGACCCGACGCTACCCGACCCGACCCGTTACCCTCCCCACACCTCTTCTTCCCCCCCCCCTTTTTCTCTTCCCGCTTCTTTTCCCATGTTCCTCTCTCCTCGCGCTCGCCACGGCCCCACCCTCGTCGACGCTACCCCCCACTCGCCAACTCCCCAGCTCTAAGCTCAGAGTCCCCACGCCAAAGATCCCCTCTGCCTCCACCGTCGAGCACCCCACCGAACTTCTCCCCTGCATCTCGCAACCTCCTTCCCACTCGTTTACTCTGTTTTTCGCCCGCTCCCCGTGCCCACTTCACCACGCCCCGTGCACACTCCCCTACGACTCGCGTTCACCCACGACGAGTTCCCAACTCCTCAGCCTTTCTTCTTCCTCTTCTCCTCTTTGTTGTTCTTCTTTTCCCACCTTCCTCTCCTCCCAGCACACCTCGCCAGCGAACTGCAACGCTACCCAGCTTTGCCACACCCATCATCGAGCACCGCCGCCATCACCCGGCGCTCGCAACTCACGCCCGTACCCATCGCCTCGCCCCCTCGCCGTCGTCGCTACCCCACCGCCTAACCCACGTCTTCGGCCTCCTCACTTCGCCTCCTCCCTTCCTCGACCATCACCTCACTTCCCTCTCCCTCCTCCACGCTACCAACCGCAACGACCCAACACCCGAACCCAACGCCCTCGTCCCTGCACCTCGCCTGCACCCTAACCGGAGCTCGACCCCTCATCCTCATCACGCCGCACTCGCCTACACCTCCTTCTTCTTCCCCGACAAGAACCCATCTTCCCGCAATAACCCCACTGCAAACTCCTGCACCCATCACTGCCTCCAGCGCCCAACTCGCCACCGACACCCCTCACTGCAGCCGCAACTCCTAGCCGCCGCTTGAGCTCTCGGCATCTTCAGACATTGCCGGAACTTTAGATCCCCCACCGCCTCCACAGAACCCCATCATGCTAGCCCAAACTTCAAACCAAGCGCTAGTTATTTCATCAAGCACTTGCATCTATCGTCAATCGCCGCTATTCCAGTCGACGTCGACGCCGTAAAAGCCGTGGCTTCAGTCTCTGTGTCCGTCATCGTCGTCAAAGCCGTAGCCGTCGCAACGCCAGCACACGCCTGTCGCAACCGCCGAGTCATCAAGCCCAAGATCAAGCTCCAACGAGGCTAAACCTTTTGTCGTGTATGCGTCGTGATCGCGCCGTTGCCGTTGCCGTTGCTGTAGATCACCGCTGTTGCCGCGTCGCTGCCGTATCGTCGTCGATACGTCGTCAGGCAAGTTTAAATACTTGCTTCATGCTATTATATATTCATTTCCATTGCGATTCAATATTATTGTAAGTGTTTGATGCAAACCATAATCTGAAAACCCCCTTAAAATGACGGAAATTAAACATAACAGTTGGCATGAGTGATAACGAATAATGTGTTAAGATTTGGCTTGAAAATACGGATTTTAACAACGTGAAATGTCGTCCCCATTTAGATCCGTCGAATCTGAAAATTTCCGTACCTGGATTTTCTGAAAATCATAGTAAATTGGTTACACACCGGAATGTTGTGCTCGAGGGCTCATTTCGACGACGATTCGACAACCTAGAACCCCATATAATTTACATCTTATTTCTATATTAGTAGTGGCGCAAACTATTCGGGAGTGCGGTTTTGGACTGCAGTCCAGGGAAGCACTGTCTGTCGATACTTGATTTGAAAGGCTTTTACATCTCTGTATGAAAATGGTGTTATGCGCAATCCTATACCATAGCAAAGATAAATCTATTAGCTAACTATTGGAAGTGATTTCATTCGTTTTTGCCATCTTTTACTATTTTAATCACATTTTAAACCATCATTGCATACGGCAGTCCCAAACAGGGACAGAACGTATACCCCAGTACTATACGATGCATAACTTCCAGTAAACTATGGATATTATTGATCCGTTTGATGCGTTGGAAATCTAACTGATAAACCTAAATATTATCCAACTGTAGCATCGCCTAATAATGCTCCCAACTGGGAGTAAAATGAGTTACGAAACGGACTTGCAGGTCAGAAATTGGATTTCCAGCAGTGAACACTTAAAATGAAATGACCATAACTAAAAAACCTGAAACCCGATTGACGCAAAACCAATTTTGATGGATAGATAATTAAACATACTGCTTACCCTTCTTATATTGTTTTGCTTAATTCTGCACGTATGATTTATAGTAAATTATGCAAGCGGTAGGACACTGACTGTTGATATTTTTATTCATATCGTAATTACTGCATCCTCATGATATCATGTAGATGTCATAAGCATTGATAACCTAGTGATCGTGTACGATACCCAGTGATAGATATTAGTGATTTGATTGTGGCAAGTACGTTAGTTTTAAAGCGTGAATGAATAAGTGAAGTGACACGTACTTGTACACAATCAGCGGACCCAATTAATTTATTGCATTGTCGACGCTTATGGGGCATATGTAAGTGTAACTATAACTGGTATGGAACGGTTATGAAAGCACTTATATTAGTGTCATAGGTAAGGCGTCAAACGTTGTCCATTTATCTCGGGTACCAGTCGAGACATGCTTGATAGAGATCCTGCCTCCAGTTCTCGCGTAGACTTGTCATGGACCGACTAGTATTTGGATTCATGGTTGGGATTTGATATAGACCACGAGGTGTGGGGTAGTTTGAGTGTGAGTTCAACGGAATCTCGGGAGTCCCATTACTGATTATTAGCGAGTGTTTCGGGCCCGTGTTCCCTTGCCCCTGGGGCCCTACCCTTGGATTGTGGATACTCCTGCGTGGTTGACGCTCACACTTGGACTGACGATAGGTTTAACGACCTGGACAGTGAGACTCAGAAACTGATAGAGTTAGTGACATTGACATGCATTGCTTACTGATTTGATATACCTACTTTACTGTTTACCTGTACCGATTATTTCATGTGTGTCATCATTCTATATTTACTGCTTCATGTTCATAATCATTGCACGTGTTTACTTTTGCATTTATATATATTGCTATTGTGTCGCTCTGATGACCTGAGTATGCATGCTCAGAGTGAGAAGTGGACTTAGCTCGGATCAGCACATGACATACCTCGAGAATATTGCGGACATCTAGATCAGCGACGTCAGCGCTATCTTTCCTTTGACTCCATCTGGTTAGTTTTATATCTGTTTTGATTTAGTGACTGCATTTCTCATTACATGAGCATTGATTACTGATTACCACGTAAAGTTAGAAGCCGAAGTGTGACTACGGCAGGATATTTTCTTGACCGTAGGAGCATGACCGGCTTTGTCGCCCCTCATATTCTGTATTTTGGAAAGCGGGGCGTGACAACATGAGCTCCGCACTTGCCCATCACCCCGGGTTAAAACCTCGATTGAGCCGAGTTTCATCATGGTTTCCCCAAACCAGGTAGTGAAATCCAATCTCTCGGCGATGGATTTCACTAGATCTTTCGCCGCCCCATCTAAACCTAAGTTTTGATCGATCTTTAGTACCCCTCTTTTGTTGAGAATCTGATTGCATCAGCTTGTCCATGATGATGGAATCGGTCCTATTCTGATCCGGTTCAACCAAGAAGTTGTTCGTGTTGTTTGGACACTGAAGCTTGATCGGATCCATCCTTCCCATGCTGTTGAAATTGTATAGTCGATCTTGGAAGAACGAACATTGTGTGCTTCCGACAGCATGGCCTCCGCAATTTTTTTTTTTAATAAATAAATAAAGTAGTCATAACCACCATATAACAAAGATTAGTTTTAATCTTACCCAACAGGATAACCATGTCTACCATGTTGAGCCCCTTTCTTTCCAAAGCTTCCACGGACCGTGCCACGGAAAATGTTGGAGCCGGGAGTATAACATTCTCGGCGAGTGATACGTTACCGTCTATTGGCCCTGTCTCCGCCTCTTAGCGTGATCCCCCAGTCTTGTATTTCAAAAGATTAGAATTAATAACAAATTATTTCATAGGCAAATCTATGTGTGCCATTTAAAGAAATTCATCGGCTTAATTATTACGAGGACACTGTTGGAGTCTTTTAAGCTTGTGGTTTAACTTTTAGTTCCCGTTGTATTGAGAGTGGAAAATCTCATGTTCTATGCCATTATGTCTAATTGTGTTATGGAAACTCTAGTGGGATCATCACATATTACTAATTGGGTTATGGACACTGCGGGGCATGTTTGACTTGATTTGAAATCAAATTTCGACCTTTTTAATTTTGAAAATATGGTTTTCTTAATTTTTGAACTTTTGAATTTAGAAATTCTCAAAAATTTGTCAGAATTTTTTGCCAACAACCATAGTTTTTTAACCAGCTGTGGCTTTTGAAAACCTATAAAAAAGAAGCCTCTGCTATCAGTTAAACAAAACTTCTTCTCTACAATTCTCCGTTTCATATAGAATTTCGAAGTTCCTTCGATTTTGCTGATCGCAGAAAGTCCGAACTCGGTTGTATTCTGAAGGAATCTTGTCTGAAAACCCATTAGCAAACTCTTTGAGTGGAGACAAGTAAATCCTTGAAGAAAACCGACCGCATCTTAGATTTATAATTTAATTTACTTGTTCCCCGTTATTTTCGGATTCCTACACCAAAATTTCCAATAGATGCTGCATCTCTGGTCCCTACGGTGATTGTATCCACACATGAGACAAGTCCGGGACACAAACTCTCCAATGCCGTCTTTACGTAGGTTGGGTTCTTACCGGGTAATCGGGTTTTGGGTCTCATCCACTCACATCCAATAAGCTCTGTAACTCAATCACAATCCCTAGTCAAATGCCTACGAGGAACCCACCAACCAAGCCCTGCATGACACGTGTCCCTTAATGCTCGGTCCTTCGTGAATGAACCCTTGAGAAGTTTTCGCTATAAATAACGCCCCCTCATACAGAGCAATTCATAACAATTAATTGAGAATTTTAAGGCAAAGAAATCAAAAAGAAAATTAAGAGAAATGGCTGATCACTCTGATATCAGGTTCAAGGCTGGCCAAGCTGCAGGCCAAGCTCAGGTGATGCTCCTCCAACAAATTTCAATTCCATATATTTTCTTATGTTGTTTTTTTAATTGTTAATGTAATTGTAGCCTGTTTTTAAAGTATATAACGTGGTCTTTTGTTGTTGAAGGTCAAGAAAGACGACTTGATGAACAAGGCATCTCGGTCCGCAGAGGAAACCAAGGAGCAGGCTTCTGGATTTCTCCAGCAGACCGGGGAGCAGGTGATGAACATGGCTCAAGGAGCGGCTGACGCGGTGAAGAGTGCTGTGGGGATGGGAGACAACAACAGTAGCACCACCACCACAAAGAGCACCGTTACCAAGCACTAGCTCTATGAGATGAGCTCAAGACGGGAAAAATTAATATCGTTTCTATATATCGATCATGCTTGATTTTAGTTGGTTTTGTGTTTTAGTATTTTGGTCTTAATAAGCTACGCATATTTATGTGCTTAGCTACCTGTTTCTTTCTTTGGATGTCAATTTTAATGTTTCAATGTAGTAGCCATAAATTTCTTGGTGAAGAAATGATGCTTTAGAATTTACTTATTAATAAAAAGGCTAAATTGCAGGAAATTAATGTCATTCACGGTTACCCCAATAGCATGAAATACCCCTAACTTTCTAAAACCAGCAGTTTTTCTCTATTCTCTCTCTCCTTTTTACATACCTCCCATTATTTTTCGATATTACTCATACCCCCGAAATTCTTTGATTTTTTCCAAATACCCTCAGACCGGCTAGGTGGCATTAAGAGATTAATTTTTTTCAATTTAATTTCTTTATTGATACCAAAGTTACCCCTCCATCATCATAACCCAACGGAACTCCAACTTCATCTTCTTTCTTCTCATATTTTCGTCTCATTTATCTAATTCTTCAATCTTCCTTTTTGTTCTTATAAACTCTTTGTTTATTATCATCTACGTTTCTTTTTTATTTATTTCCAAATTAAGAAACTCTAATATAAAACAACCCAAGTTTTAGTAAATTCTAATCCAAAAAGAAACTTAACTTTACAATTCTTAACCTTAAAAAATCCAAATCAATCAAATCTTACAAATAGAAAACATAAATCATTCAAATCTTATAAGAACCCAACTCGATCGAGCAATCTTTTTTTAAAGGAATTTGAGAGGACGTGAGAGATAAAAAGAAATCGCAAGGATCTTTACGTTTTTTAAACGATTTCTGTCAAAATTAACTATCATTTAACGGTGTCGGTGAATATTTTAAAATATTTAAAGAATTTTAGCGGGTGTAGCTACTATCGAAGAATAACGGGTATACATCAAATTATCATAGTCACTTTTAGGGCATATAAAAAAGCCCTTCCATATAAATATTTTAACTAAATACTTAAACAAAAAACATTTTAGGAATCAATTAAAGCTGAGTGGTGCAAAGTACGGGTTTTAAAAAAGCAAACACTATTTTCCAGTTATTATGGTAACTCTTCAACTCACCCTTCACATCTCTTCCAAATCCACGCTCTAATTCTCGCCTCCAACCTCTTCAAATCAACTCCATTGATCTCAAAACTCATCACATTATCTTTCGAATTCGATCGATTCGAATACGGCCACAAACTGTTCGACCAAATTCTCCAACCAAACTTGCCCCTATATAACTCCATCATCAGACTCAATTCCAATCACAACAACTTCACTCGAATCATCAAATTATATTCTCAAATGATGAAACAAAATGTGGGCTTTGATGGGTTCACTCTCCCTCCCGTGCTCAAAGCGTGCGCGGGGTTTTCACGCCTCGAATTCGGCAGTTGCGTACATGCCCATATCGTGCATTTCGGTTTCGAGTCCGATACTTTCGTTCAAAATGGTTTAATATCGATGTATGCAAAATGCAATGAAGTTGGTTTTGCTAGTGATGTGTTTAATGTGTAGAAGGTTAAAAATTTGATCTCTTGGAGTTCCATTGTATCGGGTTTCGCTCAAAATGGGTACCCGTTAGAAGCACTTGGCCATTTACAAAATATGAGGGTGTTTTCGGACATCAGACCTGACTTTATATTGTTGGTGAGTGTGTTGAAGGCTTATAGCGATGTCGAGGATTTCAGGAATGCGAGTTGTGTTCATGGTTTAGTGATTAAATTTGGTGTGATTCATGAATTGGATTTGGTTATTACTCTATGTGCTATGTATGCTAAATGTGGCCAAGTTCTTGTTGCAAAGTTATTGTTCGATAAAATGCAAAACCCGAATGTTATTCTTGGAATGCAATGATTTCTGGCTACACGAAAAATGGCTTTGCAAACGACGCTGTCAAATTATTTAGACAAATGGTTGCGAAAAACGTTTGGCCTGATTCGATCACGATAAGGTCCGCGATCTTGGCATGCGCTCAATTGGGCTCGCTCGAGATTGGAAAATGGATGGAGGGTTACACTCGAGATAGTGACTACATAGCCGATATCTTTGTTAATACAACTCTCATCGATATGTATGCGAAATGTGGAAGCTTAATCGATGCTCATCGAGTGTTTGATACGATTCAAAATAAAGATGTGGTTGCTTGGAGTGCTATAATAGTAAGCTATGGACTCCATGGCCAAGCAAAGGAAGCCATTAAGCTATTCGACGAAATGCTGATATATGAAATCAAACCAAACGATGTTGTGTTTATCGGGATTTTATCTGCCTGTAATCATTCAGGCTTAGTCGATGAAGGCTGGAGATTTTTCCACTCTATGAAAGGATATAATATCGTGCCACGCCATCAGCATTACGCTTGCGTCGTCGATCTTCTTGCTCGAGCTGGGCATTTATATAAAGCCTTCGAATTTATAACGGCAATGCCGATTTCGGCCGAGGTTTCAATATGGGGAGCTTTGTTGAATGCTTGTAGGGTTTATAGTAATGTTGAGTTAGGGGAGTTTGCTGCAGACAAAGTGTTTGAGCTTGAACCATTGAATGCCGGGCATTATGTGCAGCTTTCTAACATTTATGCTGCTAATGGGATGTGGAGTGGGGTTGCTAGGGTTAGGGTTTTGATGAAGGAGAGAGGGGTGGTCAAGGAAATGGGGAATAGCTTTGTTGAGATTGATGGGAGGTTTGAATGCTTTAGGGTTGAGGACAAGGCTCATCCAACATCAAGAGAGATCTTTGCTTTGGTTGATGAGTTGGAGAGGGTGATGAATGATGGTGAGTTTGTTTGGTGAAGCTATTTAAATTTGACTATGGGTTACTCTCATACCATTCTTAAGTTGTTGGCTTTGCTGCTACAGAAAACTGAACGACTTTGCCGCTACAGAAAACTAGGTTCCAAGAACGATTCTCACGGTTTTGTTACAGCTTTTCCTTGTGGGGGGAAAAAATGAGCCTGCAGTCCCGATCCGTCCCTTTTTTACCCCAGGTTGGATCTATAGACCGCAACTAATTAGCTGCAATATAGGGCAATTCCAGCAAGCCCTGTTCTTATTGTTGATGCAGAGGTTGGAAAATTCTTATTTTTTTTTAACTATCGCCATTCAAAATTCAAATTAGCTCTGTTCCAACTGCAGGAAAGGGAATTTGAATAAGATGTATAGATTTTTGAGTGAGTTGTAAGCTTGTAATGGTATACAATTTGGTCCGAGGCTGGACCGTCTATTTGTACGAGATTGTTTTAGTTTACATGGAACTTTGGCTCACCGTTTGACTGAAATGAATCATTTTTAAATAAAATAAAATATATAAAAAATCAATTCCTATCTAACATGCAGTATATGGTTTTCTCACTAATATGAAGAGAAATGAAAAGGGTTCCATCACTTCATATATGAATGCATGCCCATTATTTATTGATGAATCAGTGAGAATTTCTCGGAATCATAAAAGACCTCTAATAATTGATTTTGGCAACAATGAACAAATATTCTCCTCAAAACCATTTGAACAACAATTCAACTCAATTTCCAGTTTATTCAACAACGAAAGATGCAGACAAGAAGAACATAGGGCGCGCGCGTGGAGGAGGGGGATACAATAATCTTATCTAGGCAGGAAAACAAAAAAATAAAAATAAAAAGGAAATTTCCAAAAATAAAAAAGCCCACTGAATTTACTCTCTTTGCTTCAGATTTTTAAAACTCGAAGAACCGAAGCTCCACCATTGCCTCTTCTCTCTTTGGAGAATACCAAGCTAAGATTTTCCCAGATTTGAGCTTCTTAAGAGAGTAGCTCAAAGCATACATTATATCGTCGACATGCGGAATTTTTTCCCCAGATGGTGAATTAAGCGATACTCTCGAATCCACTCGAAACACTATCGGGCCTGCTACCTAAGAGGAAAGAGTATATAAATATATCGGACTTTTAGCATGGAATATACCGATTTTAACCATCCAACCAGAATTGGTTCCGACACGAGGAGCATATTTGTTCAAAAGTTGTGATATTTTTGGATTTCCCTAATATCAAAAGTGTATAACTCAAAGATTAAGACGTAGGGTGCATTTGGTTGCTAGTAGTTGGAGATGCACTGATTTTCTAACTACATACGGATCCAATATCGGTTGCTGAAATGACATTTCTCTATTTGGTTGGATTGCAATGTTAACTGCACATTTTAGAAACATGTGTTTGATTAGATATAGTTGCAACCGCGTCATTTGAGCACAATATTAAAAAAAGCGAACTTTCAACTCAAAATCTAGTTTTAGTTTTATGTCGGGACATTTACTGCTTGAAATCCCACCTAGCAATTTTTCCGTCAGAAAGAATTTACAGTGTAAAGAGAGAAATTTGAGATAAGGGTAAATCAAGATGCCATGTGTCAAGTGCTGCTATCTTCTGTTATAATGATATTATCTTGTACACGAGTAAAAACGTTAAACTTTACACATGTTCTTCGATCCCATATGCGCTATTAAAAATTGCAGAGAAACCCACTCTGCATATTATATTGCACTTACACTACCTCTATAGACTTGCTAGCGCAATAAATCATGTCGTTGGATAGTCCCTCTATTGAGCAATCCAGGTTACAGGGATATGATTGTCTAAAAATCCACAATTTTTTTTATGTGGCCCCTTCAAGAATCGAACCAACGACCTCCCACTTTTGAGAGGAAAGTTGTGCTACTTGAGCTATTGCCCAATTGGTTTTTAAAACTCCACAGCTTGTTCTTGTGTTGTGTAAAGTAGAATATGAGGGTTTTGGGGTGCTAAATGGGCATTAAAATACCCAAAGTTATGACCTTTGCAGATACATACCAAAATTGAAAATCGGCCACATAAATACCTAAAGCTCATGGTTTGTGGTATAGTGATTAACGTCATTAATGGTGGAAGTATAAAGACATTTTTACCCTTTGATCCCAATGACTGCTAAATTCTTTTATTTAATTTTCCAAGGGTAAATATGTCCAAAAAAACTCACATGAGATGCACATGAGAATCTCAAATGGAATATTCTGACTGGTGTTGGTCACCATACACACAACATAAACTTCAGGTATTATGTGCTAGATTTTAAATTTTAGGTAATTATCTGCCAAGTTCATAAACTTTGGGTATTTTAATGCCATTTAGCCTCTCTTTTTTTTTGGATTTTGGTCAAATGGTCAGAGAAAGTTTGTGCACTAACAAGAGTATTGAAGTGACATAAGTACTATGATAGGTAAATGTTAAGGAGGTTCTGTGTAATCAACATTTCACATTCTACACAAATTTACAATCCAGTTAAGCTATAACTGGATAGAAAGGCTAAATTACACTAAACTACCCTTAACTATGAGGGTCTTTCAGTTAACTATTAAAGTTTTGTAATTAAAGTAAGCTCCCTTGTATATCCACATTAAGGGTACACCAGTGAAAGAAAAAACACCCAAGAAACCATAATATTATGGAAGATTACTGAAATAAATAATTTAACGAAGGTGTAAATGCTCATAGATAAAGGTTGTTTAGTGGCAATACCTGCTGCTGGAGAATAACATGAAGTTTCGGCGAAGCTAGAGAATTCACTTCTCTATCGACGTAGCCTTTAAAGATATTAGAAACAAGATAGCTGGCGCCCTTGATAAACGATGAAGCCGAACAAATATCCAAGCGAGCATCCATTCGTGTTAGATCATTGAAATCTTTTTTAAATTTTCCATGCTGAAGTGAGTAACAGATGGAACCAAACAAATCTGCAGAGAATGGATGTCTCTTTTCCAAGCGCAAACTTGCATCGGTTTTCTCATTTCCACCAAACCAAGCAGCACAGGTACCACCTTGAAAAGTTGACAAAAGAAAACAATGTGAATACTTAAGGGGGAAAAGATACTAATATTAATATATGATTAATTTCATAACCCTAAAACTCAGCAGGAATAGAAATTTAGAGCTAATACCAGTTAATGAAAGGAAAGAGAGTAAACTGATATCACTAGTAAAATAGGGGGTTGCCCCTACGGATATTGGAATCCGTAAGGGCAAATCTAAAAGGTTGCCCCTACGGGCCCAGACGTCCAAGAATAAAAATATTAATTCTTAATTTGGTGTTTGCCCCTACGGAGCCGCAAACAAAGGACCTACGGTTATATCCGTAGGGGCAACTAAATATCAAATTACTAAAGCACAGATCGATCGCCTACGCTCACAATTTCTTTCTCTCTCGATCTCGATCGCGCGCGAAAACAACTCCTCGTCGCCACCGTCATCCTCCTCGTCGCCACCGCCGTTCAGGTCGTCGCCACCGCCGTTCGGGTCGTCGCCACCGCCGTTCGGGTGAGTAAATCTTGAGGTAGATTAAAGAATTTTTTGATTAACATACGTGCTGGGTCTGGGGTCGGGGGTTGCGCGCGCGCGAGTTGAGGTTCGGCAGGGGTCGGGGTCGGGGTTGGGGTTAGGGTTAGGGTTCGCTGCTGCTGGGGCTGGGGCTGGGGTTAGGGTTTGCCTTAGGGTTGGTGTTGGGGTTTAGCTGGCCGCGCTGGGGTTAGGGTTAGGTTGGGGCTGGGCTGGGGCTGGGGGCTGGGGCTGGGGCTAGGGTTAGGTTGGGGTTAGGGTTAGGTGGATTGATGACAACAAAATACATGGATGGATCGATGAATTTAGTGATGTTACGTGTCCCGCCAACATAGGAAATTCAAACGTATACTCCGTTTTCTCATCTTAAAACTAGCAACCAAAATGTGACTAAAAAATCTTTCTAAATATATTTGAAACACATTTATTAGTTGGGTTGAATATTTGTGATTCCATTATATTATATTGTAAGATGCAGAAATTGTATCCTAAAACTACTTGATCCAATCATCCAACAAATACATTCATAAGATACTTATTAATTTTCCTGTATCTTGTATTGAATCGTAACATTGATTTGCATGTCGTAAGATATTTAACAACACTAGGATGTCTTTCATAAAACAGAAAGTAAATTGGTGTAGGGAAAAAGCTGCTTGATGGGTGGTGACTGGGTCCATTATTTCTTCATAATCCCCTTCAAATCTATGCCTTTCAATTATTGTGGGAAAATTAGATATTACTTGAGTGATCATGATATCATTTTTTTTGAATATTTCTTCCGAGAATTTATGCATGGTCTTGACATTGAACTTTATCATACTCCTTAATATTACTTTAGTGATTGATAATATTCAATAAGCTTATGTTGTTGACCCAAATTAAGTAAGAGGGTTAGTCAATTGGAATTGGTGTTTGGAACTTTGAAGTATATCTTTAATGGGATAAGTTTATTTGGTGTTAGTCAAATAAAATGAGAAGTAGAACCTTTTATTGTTAGTTATGAATGAATCTAATATTGGAAGTTGATGGTTTCAGTTAGAACTTTTTTGGTATATGATAGATTTCCGCCTACCAAAATCGTTCCATCCAAAAAGTGAATACAGTGGAACTTCTGTTCTCCTTGCCCATCCACTTTTTCTCTCTGGAAATTTGTAGTCTATATAACTATCTAAAATGTATTTGCTAATACAATTATTTTAACCTGACATACTAAAATATTATTATATTGTTTATGTTATCAATAAGTTATTAGTAGTATTCTTTTGATTGGTAAAAGGGGCATGGGCGTTCGCTCTATACATTCTTAATGGGATAGAAGCCTACCCCCCACAGCCGGAACACACACATACAACAAGAATACACAACAAACGCATAATTAGAGAGCGATTCGAGATGTTCGGGTTAAAACCAATATATGATACTCGATGATAATATGAAACCTTCATATCCCCATCGAAACTCATATATGAAACTAAAAGCGCCACTTAGTCCCCGTCTATCGGTTAACATACGTGCGATGCTCGTCGTGACCTAGAACTATACGAAGGTTGTTAAATATCGGACAGTATAGCTCGATACTAACAACCGTCGTATAGTCTACGCGACGAGAAAATTCAATCGTATGGTAACCCATAGATTTGTCCCGTGTGGACAAGTTAAGAATGTATAAAGCAAACGCCTTCATTCACTTGTGTATTCATCCGATTCGAGATATTTCGTCGGTACCTTTCCGCTGGTTCTCCGTGTACAAAGATAGATTAGATGTTCATTTCAACGTTGTTTCACAGCTTTGAAATGATTATCTATTCTATTACAGTGTACTCGGAGAACAGCGGGGAGGTGCTGCCGAAATTTACTCGAAACGGTTGAAAGCACAAGTGATGGGCGTTCGCTCTATACATTCTTAATGGGATAGAAGCCTACCCCCGACAGCCGGAACACACACATACAAACGCATAACTAGAGAGCGATTCGAGATGTTCGGGTTAAAACCAATATATGATAATATGAAACCTTCATATTCCCATCGATACTCATATATGAAACTAAAAGCGCCACTTAGTCCCCGTCTATCGGTTAACATACGTGCGATAATTTATTCTTTTCAACGACAAACGCACACACAAAGCATATACACGGATTTTCTCCTTTGTCAGTAACTATCCCGTTCTTATATTTCTCAATATAGTCAGCATAACTTACAATTTATATGTTATTCAGTCTAACATGGCCCATGAGTACGTCAGAGTTAAGGACTGGATGTATGTGGATTGGAAACAACGTATGCAACCTAAGTTTGTCGCAGGAGTTGCTGCTTTCCTTGAATTTGCACGCGCACATAATAAGATCATAATAGAGAAGATTCTCTGTCCGTGCGATAGATGTGGCAATAAGTACTGGCAGAAGGTAGAATTGGTAGAGCTTCATATTGTAAAACATGGGTTTACTAGACTTTATTCAACTTGGAAATATCACGGGGAAGGAGAAGAATGCAGTACTGCGGTAGAAGAAGAAGGAGAACACGATAATGCGGCAGGAGAAGAAGAAGAATTCGGTAATACGGCAGGAGACGGAAATTTATTTCCATCAGAAGAAATGGAGGATATGGTAAAGGCTGCCCTAGGTGAATCTATTCGTACCGAAGATGACATTCCTTCCGGTCAAGGACCGCGTGCGGATAAATATGAAAATTTCATGAATGATGCTAGGAAACCAATTTATGAGAATGCGAAGTATTCCACCCTCTCATGGTTCGTCCAACTTTTCCAGATTAAGTGTCTAAATGGATGGAGCAACAAGTCATTCACAATGCTTCTTTCGTTCTTGAAAGATTATATGCCTCCGGGAAATAATGTGCCCGAAAGCTGGTACGAAGCCCAGAAGATGATGTCTGATTTGGGTCTAAAGTGCGAGAAGATTCAGGCATGTCCTAAAAATTGCGTGTTGTACCGGAAAGAGAATTCAGATTTGAAAGAGTGTCCAACATGCGGAGAGGCCAGGTATAAGCCGAAAGATTCTGATAAGAAGCCTGATATACCTGTGAAGATAGCACGATACTTTCCCATAACACAGAGGCTATTCAGGTGCAAGAAAACAGCCGAGGCAATGATTTGGCATCACCGTGCTCCTCCAAGCGAAAATGGAAAAATGAGCCATCCAAGAGATTCACCGGCATGGAAGGATTTCGATAAGAGGCACGCAATATTCAGTAGCGATCCTCGCAATGTCCGGCTCGGACTGGCTACCGATGGCTTCTGCCCATTCAACTATATGGCTGGAAGTCACAGTACATGGCCCGTTGTAATGATAATTTATAATCTGTCGCCTTGGTTGGCTATGGACCAATCATACTTTATGATGCCTCTTCTTATCGACGGACCAAACTCACCGGGGAACAATATCGACGTCTATCTCCGACCTCTGATCGAGGAGCTGAAAACTTTGTTCATTGATGGTGTAGAGACATGATTCAAACACAAATACAACCTTCATACTGCGTGCGGCTTTAATGTGGACAATTAATGACTTTCCTGCGTATGGAATGCTATCAGGTTGGTCCGTACATGGTCACAAAGCATATCCTCATTGCCATGAACACACAACATCAAAAATTTTGAATTTTAGCAGGAAGGTTTGTTATTGCGGCCATCGACGTTTTCTGCCTCCAGACCACCCCTATAGATTAGACACGGTTCACTTTGATGGTCATCAGGAGCTTCTTGGGCCTCCATCCCCATTGTCCGGAGAGGACGTGACTGCTAAATGGGATGGTTACAATAACGTGACCTTCGGGATGGATCCGACGAAACAGGTCAAACCACAATATTGGAACAAGTTAAGCATTTTCTTCGAGCTTCCGTACTAGTCTACAAATTCAGTGCGTCATTGTCTGGACGTCATGCATATAGAGAAGGGAGTATCAGAGCACATACTTAACTTGCTTCTGTGTAAAGACGGGAAATCGAAAGACAACATGAATGCCCGGATGGATCTACAAGAGTGGGGAATAAGAAGTGAACTGCACCCTAAACCGGTAGCGGGTAAACCGGGCAAGTTTGTACTTCCCAATGCCGCTTATCATATGTCACAACCGGAGAAGAAAAGATTCCTGCAGGTGTTGCATGATTTGAAAGTCCCCACAGGTTTCTCAGGATCATTCAGCAAGAAAATAAAAATTGTGAAGGGCAAGATCGATGGGCTGAAAAGTCATGATCACCATGTTATCGTGGAGCACCTTCTTCCATTAGCCCTCAGGACTTCTCTTCCCGACTCGGTTGGTCTAGTAATCAACGACCTATGTTGTTTTTTCAGGGAGTTGTGTGCTAAAACACTGGAGGTTGCGACGCTGGATAAACTCAAAAATTCTATTGCGTTGATACTTTGCAAGTTTGAGCGTATTTTCCCACCGTCATTCTTCGATATCATAATACACTTGACGGTTCATCTTGCAACTGAGGCGAAGTTAGCCGGACCGGTACAATATCGATGGATGTATCCCGTCGAGAGGTACGTGTAATTTTTCGTTTCGCGCAATTTATAAATTTATTGTTGTCCTGTATGCCCGTGTTTATTTATTCAACATATTCTCATTAGATACCTTTACACTCTTAAGAAGTATATACGCAATAAAAATCGACCAGAGAGTTCTATCATGCAAGGTTATCTTCTTGATGAAGCAACCACATTTTGTTCCCGCTATCTGGTCGAGAACATTGAGACAAGGCTTAACCGACCACGAAGAATTCAAGACGGGCCATATGGTAAAGCCGAGTATAAGAGGGTAGACACTATGTTTATCAACAAGATATACCGGTTTATCTTGCTTAATTGCGCATGTCTTGAACAAATTAGAGAGTAAGTTCTTTTGGATTAATTGTTATATCTGTGTTTATGTGTGTATGAAATGACATAATATTAATGTCACAATTATTTGTCGAAAACAGAACTCATTTTAACGAGGTACGTGAGGGACATCCTGATTGGAACGAAGAACGTTTGGAAAAATACCATCAGGATAATTTTTGTGATTGGGTCACAGAGCATGTAAGTTATTCGAATTACATTTTATTGCTATCAGTTTTAATCTAAACTTGTATCGTTATGTATTTATCGTAAAATTTGTTTTGTTAGATCCATGATCCGAACTTGTCTGCATCATTTGAGAGTGATTCAAGATATTTAGCTCAATTTCCTAGTATGGAGGTTGCATATTACAAAGGATTTGGTGTCCTTGGATACAAATTCGAAGTTCAGGACATAGAAACATCTAGAACCACTCAGAATAGTGGGATTGCGACGGTAGGATCGGACGGTGTGATTTACTATGGGTACTTAAATTGTATACTCGGCATCCACTATCCCGGACGATCAGAACCCTTTTATATATTCCAGTGTACTTGGTACGATCCGCGAACCGATACGGACAGGTGGAGAAACAGTCTTGGGACTTGGAAAGATGAATATGGATTGACCAGTGTGAACACACTTCGATTTTACGGTCAGGACGATCCGTTTATCTTTCCGAACCAAGCGTTCCAAGTATACTACTCACAGTGTTTGAAGCATCCGGGGTGGAATGTTGTATGCCGATGGAAACCTAGAGATGTCTACGATGTCCCAGAATACGAGGACAGCGATGAGGACGAAGAAGAGAGAAGGCTTAAAGTGCTCCGACCGTCTGTTTCGAAGGACGGGTTGTCTTCGACCGATCATGAAGTTACGTGGGTTAGAAATGACATCGACGATGAAATCCAAGTAGATATGTATGATGCGTCCACGAAACGAAAAAGGTTATCAATAATGTTATATTATTACTTCACATTTTACGCTCTAGATCATATATAGTCAATACTTTTAATGATTGTCTAATGCGTCCACGAACCGTTTATCTAGATTTGATGACGATGTCGAGAGCAGCGAGGGGCGGCAGGAGCTCCAGCCGCGGTAGAGGCAGAGGCAGAGCGGTTTTGCCGCCCGAAGAGCTCTGTAGGAAGCTTCAGAGGGCCGGTCTTGCACCCAGATCGGAGACCCCTTCGGACGCCTCCTTCCGTGTTGATTTGGCCACACCTCCAGGTATACTGCACGCATATCCATTTTGAATGTAATATTATAGATATTCATGCATGTTTATGTCAAAATTACTTATATTGTCAATGTTTGATTGTCTAGTTGTTGGTGCCATAGTCACATAATTCGCGAATTATTCGGCGAATTCACGAATAATTCACGAATTATATGACTGCCGATTAAACCTGCAAATTATTCGCCATCACCGGACCGCCGAATTATTCGCGAATAATTCCCGAATTATTCGCGAATTATTCAAAATAAAAGCGAATTATTCAAAAAACAGCAAATAATTCACGAAATAAAAATCTAGCGTCTCATATATTAATTTTATATTAATTTTTTGCTCGAAATCCTTCCCGAACATTTCCCGAACACTTGCCGAATCTTTCCCGAATACCTGCCGATTTTTCCGAATAGTTCTCCGAATCCGAATTTTCGACCTCGCCGAATTATTGCCGAATCACGAATTTGTGACTATGGTTGGTGATGCGTCCACATCTGGGACAGAGGCCACCCCCGCTCCTCCAGGTATGTTTATATATCATATAGTGTATGTATATTGATTTAGAATGCTATATCATAAATACACACATTCCTTTTGCTCTTACTTAGCAATTTTTATTATTGCCTAGCTGTAGGTGGTGACACCACCGCACCTGCGGGTATGTTTATATATCCTATAGTGCATGCATATTGATTTAGAACGTTATATTATTGATCTACACATTCTTTTTGCAATTACTTATATAATCTATTTTTAATTGTCTAATTATAGGTGGTGCGTCCACACCTTCCACAGGGGCCACTCCTGCCGCTTCCATACCCTCCGCATCGTCTGCAGGTTAGTATGAATAAATTTAAAATATTTATTCATTTTACATATGCTCTATAGAATAAATATGAACTTCATGGAAATTTAGCGTCGATGTTTATTTTATAGTTGGAGGGGATGCGTCCGGGTCCGGGACCCCGGTTGTTCCTCACCGGAGGAACTATCGTCCCGCTCGTGCTGCTGCTCGGGCCCAGGCTCGTGCGCTAGTCACCGGAGGTATATATCACACTTGAATTTTTGTTTAACCTTGATTTCTTAATACAACTTTGTCTTATTATTGATTGTCTTGATATTTCGTGCAGACGCAGGACCTCTCCATCCCCAGAGGGGGACTCGAGGCCCGAATCAGTCCCATAGGCTGAGGCCTGATAGAGCTAGGGGGAGGCAGCATTCCCCCTATTTTTTACCCTTGACTATCGCTATACCGGTCCTCATGCCGAGAGGTTCGGCCGGTATTTGGGGGACGAGAGCCGAATCGTGAAGAACTATCCACTTCACGTTGAGTGGGGCGAGCAGCACCAGCGCTCATTCGCCCTCTTCTTTGATCAGGCTCGGGTATGTATTAATATATATTTTCATTTGATCTATCCAATATATTTATTATTAACACTTGCAATCTAATAACAATGTTTTTTTGTATTTTCAATTGGATTACGATTTTCAGCCTGTAGGCGATCCTGATCACCCGGGGAGGGTGCTCGACCTTCATGCTCTGTACAATGGCCTGATGAAGAACATGCAGGCCAAGGTCCGATACAACAGGAATGAGCTGAAGGCCGACTGCTACTCCCTGTGGATGGCGACCCCCGAGGCAGAGAGAGCGGCCCTCCTATCTACTCCGGCGTTTGCGAGAGTCGACGTAGAGACATGGCCTCTATTGTGCGCTTATTTCGACTCTGAACGCAAACAGGTATGTATTTTAAATTTAATTCATTATTTATGATATAATTTATTTCTTTGTGTTTCTTAATTAGAAAACTAAATATGAATGCGTTGTGCAGAAACAGGCCGCTCAGAATACGGAGAACAGGAAGTCGGCGAAGAGGGGTCGCCCCACTTACACAGGTGGCTCGAGGAACATTACTCGAGCCATGGAGTTATCGGTAAATTAAGAGTTATTCTCTAATATTCTGCAATATTAAGAGTTATTCTCTAATATTTCTAATATTAAGAGTTACTTTCTAATATTTCTAATATTAAGAGTTACTTTCTAATATTGCAGACATCTCGGACCGTGGCGTCAGGTGGTACACCGAGCGTGCTGTCCGCATATCTTGCCGTCTACGGCACCTCGACAGATCCCGCCACGGGCGAGCTTCGATATCCCGACGTCGCTACCCAGGAGTACTGCGTAAGTGTTAATATTTTTTCTACCCAAATTTGAAATTTTAGTTTTGGAAGGTTCAAGTTTAAATTTTATACTTATACTTTACTGCTTAATGTGGGTGTAGGAGCGGGTGGTTGAGCAGGGCCCAAGCCTCGGGGATCGATTTTACCGGACAGAACGATCCGAGGCTGCTGACCCCAGTTCTGGACGCCGCACACGGAGGGCACCACGGAGGTTGGGAGAGAGGCCGGGGATTGGGCCCTAGCAGGGCCCATATGAGGTTGGACTCCACCCCGGCGGTTACTTCCTCCGTCTCCAGTGACCGGCATGTCCATCAGGAACTAGATAGCTTGAGGGCCACCGTTTTTAGAGTTGAAGGAGATGCTGGTATGTATGCTACTTTATAGTAAAATATCATTTCATATTATATACATATCAACATATCCATAATTAGTACGTAGCTTGAGCTTATTTGGTTTTAGACTTAAGTTTGATTAATCATACATACATATGTAGTTAAAATAAACAACGTTTTTCCAAACTAGATATCCAAACAGGGTTTCGAAATAACTTAATAATGATACGAATTCGAATAATACACAGTTCTTACACGCTTCTTACACACGTTATGTCCAGACGCGACAGGGTAGATCGGCCGAGCCTCCACATGCATCTCCTTCGGCTGCGGCTCCGCAAGCCACTACATCGGCTGCGGTTCCGCAGACAGCTCCTGTAGCTCCACCGCCCACTCAGACTCCCGCAGCCGCGGCTCCGCAAGCGACTACCTCGACGGCGGCTGCGCAGACCACATCGCCAGCTCCGCATGCCGCTCAGACTCCCGCTCGCGACGCATTGCAGAGTTTATTGACCGAGGAGCAGGCGCGCGTTATTCTAACGTTATTCAGAGGTGGAGCTGGACCGAACTAGGGTAGCTTTTTGGTTCTTATTTTTTGAAACATGTATTTATTTATATCACATTGTACTACATTTTGAAACGATATTGATATTGGTTTGTATTTATATCATATTCAGTTTTTGGGTTTCTTTTGTATATTATATATATGCGTGAGATGTGATTATGAATACTGCAATATATGATTTGATTGATGTATATAGTATTGTGCACAGGGAGGGAAAAAATCTAGCAGCCCATTTTTTAAAAAAAAATACAGACAATATGTACCTACGGATTAAGCCGTAGGTATATATGTTGCCTCTACGGAGTTGTCCGTAGGGGCAAAATATCAGGAAACCTGATATTTTCCCCCCTGATCTCAGTGCAGGGTGTTGTTAGTGCCCCTACGGATATATCCGTAGGGGCCACTGTCTATCCCCTACGGAGTTATCCGTAGGGGTCAAATATCAGGTTTCCTGATATATTGCCCCTACGGCATAATACCTACGGATATATCCGTAGGGGATAGCACAAGGACCTACGATTCTATCCGTAGGTACATACAATATATTCAAAAAAACATAAAAAATATATGATTTGATTGCCCTTACGGAGTAATCCGTAGAGGAAAAAACACCTACAGATATATCCGTAGGGGCAAGAATTTGCCCGTAGGGGCAAGTTCAGGACCTCAACTTGCACCTGCGGCCTTTGCACCTACGGGGTATTTTTTCGCCCCTACGCATATATCCGTAGGGGCAACCCATATTTGTAGTAGTGTAGGTATCTTGAGTATGCAAACATACTAGATAGAAATGCGACAACTTTGGCTAATTTACACCCAAAGAGTGGAAGAGTTGGCAGAGCATGGGTATTGGGACAAGGAGGTCAAAAGTTCGAGGAAGTTGGAAAGATTGGGAGGGGGAGAAATAGGGGAGTATAAATTCAACCAACCCACATTCATGACAAAAAGGCTAATTTGCAGGAAACCTCCCTCGGTTTTGCCCATAGAACAGAATACTGAGCGGTATTAAGAGAGTAAAAAAAGTTGCACGAGTCCCCAAAAAAATAAAAGAAAAAGGGAAATTTACTGTTAAAATAGAGGGCAAAATGCAGCTTTAGCAAGGAGAGGAAAGCTGAGGGAGGTGAAGATAGAAACAAAGAGAGTTAAATCAGAACGAAACTTAAACTTAATAGCTGATGACACCAGGTAAAGATAGAAAAGACATAAAAATATATAGAAAATATACAAATCGTAAGAAAACATATTTTTTACTATAGACATATAAGAAAGCTGTAGTCTATTTTAGTAGTTAATTGTCCATAATATAATGGGTAAATTACATAAAACACCATCAAGATTTTCCACTTTTTCTTACTGACCACCATTGCACTCTGAAGAATACAAAGAACACCACTGGCTGGTGTTTAATGCAACTTTTGGATGGCGATTTATGTAATTTTTTATTATACTAAGCGTTCAGCTGTTCACGTGTGCTTAATGTAGGCTTTATAGTTTAATGATGTTCTATGGAAAAGCAGAGAAGTTAAATAACATTTTATGTAATTTACTCTAGAATAGAAAATGTATGGAAGTAGCATTTTCTTACCAAAGATCCCAGATACCGCTGCATGAGGTTCTTGAAGTCTAATATCATATGAGGACGGTTCTCTATGTACTTTACTTTCTTGAGAACTCTTTTTCACCTTATCTCTCCAAATGTCTCGGCTCTTTTCATATGAAAAAGCAGCTTTAGCACAAACCCCAGGCATTAAAGAAGCCGGTACATCAATAGATGAGGAATTAAGAGCTTCAGGGTTCCCGCTATTTCTGTGCAAGCCAAATCGATATCTTAATCCAGAGGGAGATATTAAAGATGCTATATCTAGTGATGCTGAAGCTGGAACTTGCCAATAAGTTCCCTTGTTGTCGAGGAATAGCTCAGGCCATGCTGCTTCTAGTGTGATATCATGATTTTCGAGCTGAAAATACACAAAACAAATTGTTGGAATAAATTTATTTCTTGAAGACCAAGTAACAAAACAACAAAATGTGTGAGTTTATGTATTTATTAGAGAAAGCGGCATTTAAAACTGAAGAAGTGGTTACAGTAACATAAGATATATTGCAATTCTCGCTTTGGTTCTAAGAGGGTTGAGGTGACCATTGAAAGTGTAAAGAGAAATCAATTAAAAAAAGCCATGATGAATTATTTAATCACTGTTCTTTTCACACTTTAAAGAGTAAACAAGAACAATTACAACGAAACAAGATATTGTTGCACACTTGCACCTCAGCTTTCTATTTATACTTTCATTTTCGACTTCTGAAGAAACAAACTCCTCTTTCATTTGAATGTCTTGCCTGGCTAACCGGCTACCCTAGATAGGTGAGCAACAAGATTGAGAACTAAAGAAGAAATAAAGGCAATAGAGCGCCTTTGTCTAAAATTCTAACAGTACTGCTATAGTGAAAACAAGGAAGCCACCACCTCCTTGCCTAGACTACCTCAGCATCCAACAATGATATGCTTTATCCAGTGATTCAACCCTTACTTCCTCTTGACTAGCTGCCAGTGCTAGATTTTCACATTCCGGGATAGTTATAAATGTTTGCCAATGACATAATTATTACAGGCAAAGTATCATTGACTAAACAAATCGTGGGCGCAAGACATGTTGGAGCACCAATCATCTCCCTCCGATTGCAATTCTAGCATTTCTCGCCTCTACTAACAGCTATGGACAAGGCACTCGCATTGTGTCCATGCTCTTACATCCCTTTCATGGAAACAATCGCACTGGCCAAATCGGTTCTAGCACTATTTCAACTTGTATTTTCCCGCAGCTCATATCTTCCAACCTCGGGGTTAATAGTTATGAGCTATCAACGGGATCATTGGGCTGATCATTTGGGGAGGTCCACACCACATCCATTAAGCATCATGGCGATCAATTTATTCACACCTCCATCTTGGCAGATTACTAATCCGTGGACCGTAATGCTAAATTATTTTGATGTGATGCCTGCACAGCAGGCTTTCAGATTGGGTGAGACTTATTCAGGCCAAGTACCCAATGGAGATCTTAATCATACCTTCTTCCACTGTCCACTAGCCAAACACTTTTGGGCAAAGTTCGAATTGCAGCTCAATCTTCTTCTCGACGAACAAGGCCATTTCACGAAATCCGCCATACATAGCATTCATCTAGCACCACAAGACAAATTTCTGAATACGTCGCTATATATTCCCTCTGTTCAATATGAAAGTAATGGAATGAGAGAGCTTTCTCGCATCATACAACTCCACTGTCTTAATTCTCAAACTATGCTTTTCATTGTCGCGTTACTGCAAGGACATGGAGAAGGAACGCTTGACAACAGCGGGTTTCTTTCCTACATCAATTTAAGAATTTTTTATTTCTACATTTTTTTGTGTGTGCGAGTTAGCCCATCGATTGAAAAACTAGATAAATAATCCGATCTATGCATCTTCTTTAGAGTGTATGTGTCCGAAAGTGACATATTGCCATAAAATTATGTCAGAAAAGATGTTGTGTCTAGATTGTGAATTTTGTTGCATATTATGGACGAGAGCTATTGCAGAGTACAACAAGCTTCTACACAACGAATTGAACTAGTTACTAAACACAATAACAAAACCCAAACATTTTAAATATGAATGGGAAAAAAATGATTTACCGTGCGCAAGAGTGTTGCTTTTGTACGGCGACCCTTTCTCTCACCATGCCTTTCAACATTAAGCAGTAAGGAGGTATCCTCCGTCAGCGAAAACTGGGAGAACAAACCAAGCGCATAATGAGATTTATCCAAGATATGTTTCGCAATGTCTTTGAACGCAGGAACCTCTATCTCGTCGCCACTCATCACCTCTTTCTTTATATCCGATATCAGTTTCATTGGTCGGAACTGCCCTACCAATCCAGCCCACCTAAGTCACCATTATACCGAATAATTAAACAAGTGCAAAAAAAAGTTGAGTAGATGAATCTTAGCATCCACTCACATTACTAACTAATGTACCTCTACCGTAACTTTCGATATAAAATATAACATTCCAACAATACAGATCCCTAAAAACATTTCCATCGAAAACTCAAACCCTTATTTTCCTCTAGAACGAACATTATCTACCTCGATTTGACTGAAATAGGAACATAGGAACTCAATAAACCCCAATTTCTTCTCAGATTTACCTAAAAAATTACTAAATTCCAGTCACGTTCAAACAATGCAATTCTAATCGAAAATTCCACAATAAACCCTAGCAACAAACCAACCAACATTCCAACAATCTTAGCATATGCTCGCATCACTAACCAATGTACCTCTACTGTAATTCCTAAAGTTGGGAAATTTTAGCTTCAAACCAACTAACATTCCAACAATACAAATCTCTAAAAGCATTTCCGTCGAAAACTCAAAACCCTAATTTCCTCTCGAACAAACATTATCCACCACGATTTTACAAAAATTAGGAACACAGAAACTCAATAAATCCCAATTTCATCTCAAATTCACAAAATTACCACAAAATTACTATAGTTTAGTCACATTCAAACTAAACCCTAGGCAGCAACATTTCCATCAACTCAAATAGTAAAGGAAACGCTTTTACCAGTTGTCGGAGGAGGGTCCGAGCAGGAGGGAGTGAAAGGAGAAGGAGCCGAGGTCCTTGTCGGAAGAAGGCGGCGGAGGAGAGAGGGATGGGACGATCCCTAAAGGGAAGGCGTTCCTGAAGAAGGACAGCTGCTGGGGCCGGACCGTCTTGCTGGACCGGGCGGTCGACAGCGGCGCCGGCTCTCCGGGGACGAACCGGACTGTGCCGTCTAGGGTCTGGGCCGACGACACGTTGAGGTCCCAGAACGCCGCGTCCATCGCCACTCGCAGCTGCGCCATTTTTTTCTTCTCTCTCTTTTTCTTGCTCTCTCTCTCTCTCTATCTCTCCGCTCTCGGTCTATCCCTTGGGGGCTTAGTTGGGGTTTTGAAATATGTATGGGCTTTTGCTACATTTCAGACCCGCTTTCATCTCAAAATCTTAAAGAAGAGCTTAACTGTGAACAACAAAGGGTTAAAGCACAGTTACAGCAGGTCCCATCTCCTAGGGCTGTGAGCATGTGAGTACATCCACGATCAAGGACCGTGAACGTTCACGGCCTTATTTTTACCCATTAAAAAAATAGACTGATTTGATCATTCCTGTAGGCAACCAACAACAATTTAAGATGCAAGAGAGAACAAAGAAGATGTTGAAAATGCATAAACTAATAAATAACGAGGGAGTATAACCAGTTTTCTTTTGAAGTTCCAAGATGCATGGGTACCATTTTGGAGGGGGGGAGAGCGAGAGAGAGAGAGGGAATTATGTTGAAACGTATATATTTTACAGAGAAATGCCAAACCTACTAAGTTGGTAGTGGGATTTTGATTTCCGGCCGGCCTTGTAACATGTATATGTCACTTTCAATGGCATTCTTCCTATGTTATCGTATCATTAAAGAGCGACATACACCCTATAGAAAGGCTGGTTAGGAATCAAAACCCACCAGGAAAAATATTCCTCAAATCCAGGCAGTGGATACATGGGTTCTACCGGGTCATAGAAAAGGAATTTTATTTCATGTGGGAAAACATTAGAATTTAGAGGGGTATAATGTAGAAATCTTCACATATTTTTTTTGTTTCTTCTTCCAAAAAAACATCATATTACACCACACCACTTCAGTTCTAGATATAATTGCAGAGATATAGTAAAACAATCATGTGAGAAAAGCAAATTTGATAAAGTTTTTGATTGGCTCGCCTTCTGTAATAGGATTTGGAAAACAAATACCATACATTTCAGATGTGTGAAGATTGTGAAGAAAATCGTGAGGGTAGAATGGGTAAAAATTGGTAGAATTTACATCTCAAATTCTCTCTGTAGAAGCCTGGTCAAACAATTAACCTGTGAATTGAGACTCGAGACAGTTCTCTATAATTACAAAAAACTCAATCAGCATTGCCATCAAAAAATGAAGAAACAATACAAAACAAAAGGCTATTTTACAAAGAATATATGCTAGATTTTGGGTGGTATTCCAACAGTAGTTTGCTAAACGTCATCTTACAAAGAATATGCTAAATTTTGAATCATCACCACCATCAAACATGAAGAAAAAACGCAAAACAAAAGGTAAACTGCATGATGAAGCAAGAGCTTGTAGGCCAAATCCGGCTGCTATATTACAGAGACTTTTCTTTTTTCCTTCCCTTATTTTTTCTTTTTTCTTTTTTCTTTTTTTGGTGAGCATGTTTCCGCAGCTACACGCTACACACCCGATCTACATCACTTCGGAGTTTTCTACACTGGTACTCTTTTGCCTCTATAACGATCAAAGAACTGCATGTGAATATAGAAAACACCTCTTAGGATCGACAAGCTGACAATTTGTTTACAAAATGCAAATATGCATTTTCACCTACCGATGTCACAAATGGCTGTTGAAATAGCCAACCGAGAATAGGAATCCTCTGCAAGAAAACAGACAGTGTAGGCCAGAAGCCGCTGCCCAAAAGGCCAAGCAAAAGATATTATTTAGCTCCATAATTTCCATGACAATATAAACAGAACTCTATCCAGAAATTCACCAAAAAAGATAACCTAAATTGCAGTATATGCATTAGGTAGGAAACACCCTAACTTCTCAAGCATGCGCTTTATCCGAATTGTCAACAGCCGTCTTAAGTGAGCATGGATTTTATTATGGATACTTGATATAATGAGTTGGATTTGCCGATTAACATTTAAGAAAATGTCTAGGAAATTACGCATTGGAATACGCTGAATTATTGATTATACTAGGAATATAAATAATTCTCCAAGTCTAAATATGCAAACGTATGGCCTGTCCTCCTCTCAATATTTACCATATTTAAAGAGAATTTTGGAGAATGCCGAACCGATGCAAATAAGTTTAATAACTTAAGTTGTAACATATTGATGCATAGATTAATAATGTATTAGTCACTGATACATGGTCGATAAATCTACATTACATTAGCATCTTTAGGATGTGCAATAAGAAATATCCGGCAAGTATCCAGATATCAAGGAGAATCCGTGCAACATAAACAGCCATTCTTTTCTGGCATTTCCCCCTGCATTACCACTGATTTTTCTTCCACTTTTTATGACACTAACATTGCATATATTTAAAACTTCATCAAGGGAATTTGGAAAAGAGGGAAAAAATATATCACGATAATCAAATTAAGGAGGTAAATTATGTTACTAAAAGTGAATATGCTTTCTTCTCATATGGGCAAAAGTAGAAGGGTTTTGCTACAATTAAATGAACAAAGAATGCCAAATCCAAAGAAAAAGGTTACAAACCTGAAGAGAACAATGAAACCATAAGCCTCCAAAATCATGCCAATGACAGGCCATCCCATGAGTACTAAAAGAAAACCAGCTCCAAAAGAGAGTGTACCCTGTTAAACAAAGGAAAGTTCAATTTACAGGGGATATAATGGGAAATTACAGGCTTGATCGCAATGAAGGTAGTCATGTTACCTTATAGTTCTTAGGCTTAGTAAAAAACTGCATGCTGGATTTCAAACCAATGGTTAACATCAATCCAGAAAGAAAGAGGATCTGATAAATCACACATGGTAAAAAGGCGGCTAAGCAATCACCACATTTTATTTTTATTTTTTCCAAATGAGAATGAAAAGGAAGGAATTTGAAACACTTACATTGCCTATGGCTATAAGTCCCTTATCGAAGAAGAATATTATTCCAAGGAATGAGAAAAATATCCCAAACCCTGTCAATCCTAGCCCAATTTCTGTTTCATAAAGAAAATATCAAGGAGAATATGAGTACATTCGAAGGTGAAGCTCACCATATCAGAATAGGGACATAGATGTGGATTTGTATACAGTAAACATGAAGTGCTACCTTGCGCATTCAGCAAAAATTGAAACAGAAGCAAATGCTTATTTACATCACCCTAATCTAGGTTGTTTAAAAAAAAGAAAAAGAAAATTATACATCAAAAAAGCACTAGGAAAGAATATGCATCTCTCAAGTGCCAATGAGGGAAATAGTATGCGGTATATGTCACTTGTCAGCATCATTAATAGAAAGAAAAAAACCAATGCCATTGTGAGTGTAATTCGTATTAATCCCAATTTCTCTTGAGAGTCATAGATCCCATAATACGTTAATGACGTGAAAAACTTGAGGAAAAATAGGAAATCAAGATCGTTCCAGCTGACAAAGTAGTTATATATATGATATATCACTAAAACCAATACGTCATACTTCAAAAGAAACTGCTAAACCATGAAAATAAAACCATTGTATCAGGAGTATCAAAAAAGGATCTTAACATACATACCAGACAATCTACAAACATGTGAACAGAGACTAAAAGTGGGGGCTCAATAGGAAGAGAGTCCTTACTTTTACGGTCATTCATCTCAAGCGAGACCATCTTGCCAAATTAAGAGTGAAATTTGAAGTTACTGGTGTCCAACAATCTGCCACATAAAGCAAAAAATATTACCCAAGACATCCAATTTCAATACCAACGACTGAACAAGAATATGTACACCAAAAAGACTGGAAAAAAAGAAATTCACTCAATTATATACTACAGTTCACCGCAAATTGTGCATCTATTCACCTGGGTGAAATGAACGATTAGGTATCAATCCCGGGTCATGGCAAATGAGACCCGTTAACAAAGTACTCCCAAGTAGATGTATCTATAATGACATAGACCGCATCACTAAAGCATAAAGCAAACCATCTTGTGTAAGTTCTGCTTGCTAACCTATTTGGTTGTTGTAAGAAGTGAAGCGCAATAATCTGATTTACACGCCAAACAACACCAACAAGCATACTCAATTATGTAGCGTGACTAATGTCATTATATGTTTCAATTTTCGGGCAAGAGGAAGAAGAGGATGAGCATGTGCCATATAAGTTCATCAGACGTGACTACATCCCCATTACATGGAAAGCGATCAAGCACAGCAACAACAAGCATTTATTGGTAAAGTTTGGAGTCGGCTACATAATTTTTTTTTATCAAACACTCAACTCTGTAAAGTGTAAAGAACGTCTCCTCAGATAAATTGAAAACTAGCATATCCCTTTTCACCATCCCTAACCAAGTTCGTTTAGACCTACCACTAGTCCTGACTGTTCCATTAACTACAATATTGTAACTCCTAATTGTGACATCTATCGGACTTTGTTGGGCGACATGGCAAGCGAATGAGCTATATCGCAACTGTTTTGATATTCGTTTCCCTGTCTTCTTCTTTTTCTTTCTCCGCTCTTTTCATAAACATGTTTTTGATGCTGACAACATCCATGTAATAGAAACATAGTCTCAGGCCACTCAGCCTCTTACTAGTCACTAGAGAATTATGAAGACTTTATAATAGACCAAGTCTAAGGGATTTTAAGATCATTATTTTGTTATTACATGTGAGGTAATATGCTGGACTCCATAACATTTTCGCATGCTTGCCACCATGATATTCCAAGTAAAAAAAATCTTATATCTATCAACTAAAAAACAATTTCCTACATCGTCTTAAATTGTGTTTTTATTTTTTAAAAAAATCCATCAGATTTTCTGATTCTCATGAGTAAATATAGAATATACAAGACCTAGATTTGAGTAGTTAATTTCCAGAAACACGATTCAAATTCGACAAGTAAGGCATCAATTTATACAGTAAAGATGATCAATGTTCACACAGGCGACAGATGGGTAACTAAGAATACTCCTAATCCCGAATAAAAAAAAGATTATGTGCTCAAATTTCAGTAATTACCTCTGCAAACTGAGAGAGATCACAAATTGGGGATCTAATCTGTCCTTTGACCTGCAATACGCAACAAAAAACATTGGCGCCGTCGGATCTAAACGAAAAAGCAAAAATCTAGAGATTTAAGCCACAAAACAGATCTAGATTAAAAAATAATCCTCGAAATGAAGCAAAATCCACAGCAAACAGATCCGTAACCCTAAACCCCAATTAAGAACCCAAAACAGTTATCGATCTCCCAAAATCGCAGCAAAATGCCACGAAATGCACAAGATTTCATAGAAATAACATTCGAAATTGAGCGAAAACGTACCCGATTAGATCGAGGACCGCAGATTGAGAGCGCTCGAGAGTCGGAGATGAAAGAGAGAGGTTGAGGAGTGAGAGAAGCGCTCGCTCTCTTCTTCTTATTATAAACAAGGAAACAGTTTCGTTGTAACGAGAGAGAGAAATCGCTGCGGCGGCGAAACGGGATCCAACGGTCGCTAGGAATCCATACACGTTGGCTGATACAATTGACGGCCAGATTTATTTTTATTTTTATTTTTATATTTATCATTCTGAACCTTCATAGCTAAGGATACGTTGCTCTTGAGGCCCACGAATCCGCATCCGTCTGCACCCACTAGGTAGTTTATAGGAAAAAGATTGATTAAAATTAGTTTCATCCCGTATCGGAAGAGATTGGAAAGAACGCATTGCATTACGGTAGGTTCTTAATTTCTTTGATCCCTACTGCATCCGAATTACTTACGCCCATGACCCGCACCAGCACCAATGCCACACGTAACCAGCCCGGCCTAATTGCATCTCATTAGTTAATCAACTCAGGTTTTTTGGGAAGTAAATAAAATATCTATTAACCAATGGTTGTTTTGGATGCCGATTATTCCAGGACCCTATGAATTTAGAATCTTTCAATTTATTTGCTTTTAGGTCTCTGAATCAATTCATCTTTTTTTCTTGTATTGATATATTATAATTGTACCTGATGCATCTCTGGATCTCCTTCAGATGTTACCTTCCGTTGATCTGCAGCGAGCGCTGGTGGATGGCTGAGACTGGATTTGAGGGTTGTCTCTCAATGCGTGTGGATCTCAATGGGCTTGATATGATTGAGGCCGAGTGATGGAGGTCCTTTTTAGATCTCCCTCAGATGTTGTCTTCCGTCAATCTCCTGGTAGATTCTGGAGGGAATTTCCTATTGTGTGTGGGTCTCAATGGGTGTAGAGAAAATTCGGTGATTAGAGGAGTTGGCGCCAAGTACCTGCAAAGAAGTCCCGGGGTGGTTGGATACCACCGAGGACCCTCCGACGATCAAGTTAGTACGGGATCCGAGCAGCGTAACAGCTAAGTCGAGTCAAAAAAATGGCTTCCTTGACCCTCTGTGATGGGAGTTTATATAGTGGTGGAGACACGCGGCAGCAGGCGCGAGAATCTCGCCGGCAGTTACGCTCCCGACGTCACACCCGCATAGAGAGCGGATCGCCCATTAATGGGGATCGTGGAGGCGTGGAACTGTTCCCCGCCGAAAACACGGAGACGCGACCGCGTGGGTCCGTCTCGCCTGAATTTCGGGGCAGATGCTACTTGGTGCTATCCGTCCACCTCTCCGAACATGTCAAGTTGATTTATGACACCATGTATCGGAGGTTTAAACGGGTGCGGCTGATATAGTAGATTTCGCCAGATTCCCCCTCATTGAGAGGTTTTTGATTATGGGGACGCTCTTCCCTGCAGGCACAAGCCCCTGCAGTTAATTATGCTACCGCGTCGCGGTAACCACTTTCTCCTTCTCCAGATGGCCACTTCGTGTCGTGGGTGTTTGTTTTGTTTTTTGTGGCCCGTGGATTGTATACGGAGACTAATTTATGTTGTCGCCCGTAGGGCGTGGATTAGTCCAAATCCGTATCTTCTTAGATTTGGGTTTGGGGGTTGGGTTTAAGGATACGTTAGCCTCATTTGGGACTGAGATCAACTTAAACGTATGTTAAGGATACGTTAGTCTAATTTTTAGACTAAGATCAACTTAACAGGATCATTTAGATCCAACAAAAGAGCATTTGAACTCTATTGTTTAGTTTATGAATATTGCGGTCGATTAGTTTAGGGACATTACGGTCCAAGGTTAAGGATATCATAGTCCGTGAGTTTAAAGACCTCACAGTCAAGATTAAGGACATCATAGTCCGTGAGTTTAAAGACCTCACAGTCAAGGTTAAGGACATCATAGTCCGTGAGTTTAAAGACCTCACAGTCAAGGTTAAGGACATCATAGTCCATGGGTTTTAAAGGACCCCACAGTCCGTAGAATATTTGGTTGTCGGGACCCGTCACCTCTCTGAAAACGTTGAGGGGTTACAACGACAAATATCAGAGAAGTAAAGAGATGTATCCTTGAACCGACGTGAGTTGGTTGGGGCTAAGATCTGTTAACATATTTATGAGCAGATGAGATCAATTAATATGGGTTGAGAACTTATGGCCAATCTTGGGTTAAGTCCAATAAATGTTTAACATTTTATTTTGGACTGTTGAGCCTTTATTTGGGCTTGGCCCTTTTGACAATGTTTTTGTCTTTTATTGAATGCTGAGCATTCATCCGAGCTCTGGGCTTATTAAAGAACAATTTATGTTCTGTCAGCGCAACACGTGGTGCGCTAGGCGCTTTGCGCCAGTCAAAGAGCACAGTGCGCTTCTGCCACGTGGCGCACATATATGGGACACGTGTCGCGCTTGGCGCCAGGCGCTAGATGATAAGCGCATGATGCCAGTTTATGAGCGTTGAGCGCTAATCCATGAGCGCATTGCGCTTTCAGTTTAGTGGCGCACACGTGAGTGGCACGTGGTGTGCTTGGCGCTGAGCGCCAGCCCATGAGCGCAGTGTGCTATTTCAAGAGCGCAAAGCGCTAATGGTTAATTGGCGCATACGTGATTGACACGTAGCGCATTTGGCGCTGAGCGCCAGTCCAGAGAGCGCAGAAGCGCAGTTCAAGAGCGCAAAGCGCGGTTCAAGAGCGCAAAACGCATCTGATCAATTTTACGATCTAGGAAACAAATTTATGTTCTTTTTAAAAGAGACTTTGTCTCAAGATCTAAGAACAGCAAATCTTATTTTGCAGGAGATATTTCCAATCTCTTATGTTGATGAAAGGCTTTACCTTTATAGATCCATGATCTGTGAGAAGAATTATGTTCTTCTTCTATTTTATGATGAGATTGTTCCCCTCCGAAATGCGGAGACGCGATAAACGTCTAGCCTGAATTTCGGGGCAGATGCTAATTGGTGCTATCCGTCCACCTCTCCGAAGATACCAAGTTGATTTATGGCACCATGTGTAGGGTGTTTTTCGTCACCCCATTGAGATGGGAATACGCGCGCGCTTGTCAGGCGTACTACAGATTCCCCCTGCCTAGGGTAGGCCGGGGTTTAATGATTGTGGGGATCCGAATCTCCGGCAGCCGCGGACTAAACTGCCGTTAATTACCCCTCGCCTTTGGGGCGAGGGAACCTCCGATTAACGGGTTAAACTGGTCATGCGAACCCAATGTGCGGTGTGCGTGTGTTCTGTTTTGAAAGAGAGGGTTTTGGATATATCGGGAGCCACGCAGAGTTTTTACGGGGGGCCCGCTACCCGGATAGCGGGCTGGGGGTCAAAGGGGCTAGCAGCCCCCTTGCTGGGTTCGGGGCAGCGCCCCGGCCCGAAAATTTTTTGGAGGGGGGGAATGTTGCGGAGTATGTGTATGTGTACATTTGTATACAAATATATATATATACATATATATATGAATAAAGGGGAAAAGGCATCCAAAGGATGCGTGGGGGCCAGCGCCTTGAGCGCTGTGCGCTTAGGTGCTGCGCGCAGGTGCGCAAGCGCGCCACGTGTCGGCACGTGGGCGCTTTGCGCAAGAGCGCTGCGCGCAGGTGCGCAAGCGCGCGCGCCACGTGTCGGCACGCGGGCGCTTTGCGCAAGAGCGCTGCGCGCAGGTGCGCAAGCGCGCGCGCGCCACGTGTCGGCACGCTGGCGCTTTGCGCAAGAGCGCTGCGCGTTGGAGCGCAAGCGCGCGCGCGCCACGTGTCGGCACGCGGGCGCTTTGCGCACTTGCGCTGCGCACTGGAGAGGACAAGAGGCTTTTAGCCTAAGAAACAGAAGCTGTGCTTCAGAAATGAAATATTTATTATGTATATATGTATGGAGTTAAACTCCTATGATGTTTTGAAGCTGATAAAGGGGGTTCTTCTTCTTCCTCCTGTTGTTTGGCCGGATCTTGAAGATCAAGAAGTAGGAGATTTTAAAAATCGCTCCTTTTTGAGATCTGATGGGAGATCTGAGTTCCCCTTTGTGGGTTTTGTGGTGGAAAACCACTTAGTTTTGAAAAAGAAAGAGTAAAACTCTTGATTTAATTCAAAAGAAATGAGAACGTTTAGAACCTTGGAGAAGAAGCAGGAGGCACAAAGAACCCTAGGTTTTTTTTGGGGGGGATGGAAAAGGTTGTTACTTTATTCATCATCATGTTGCCTTTTATAGGCTTACATATTTACATATAGCCCCTTGGGCTTTACAAAAATGGCATTTTAGCCATCCCATGGCTCATGTGCCATTTCATTTTTGCACATAAGCCATGGGCTTACAAAATATTGGCTTTATGCCCATTTTGCATACATTCATGTATAAAAAATTACATAAAAATTATTTATTACATGATCTATATTTTAGCATGGAGGAGGCTGGCCGCGGGCTCGACTTGGGCATGGGCCCGCTTGACCTGGGCTTGGGCCCACCTATCTTGGGGGTTGACCTTGACTTTGACTCGGTCAACCGGGGTGTAAATTTTTACCCCAACAAAGTGCCCCCCATCAATAAATGCACACCGCACATTTGAGTTGTGTGCATGAAATTGATGGATCTTGAAGCTGAACTTCGAGGTGGAACATCATTCCAGAGGCGAAGCATCATCCCGGGGAGCACGATTCCCGGGGATCGGAGCATCATTTCGATGAGCGGAGCATGATTCCAGGGTTCGGGGCATCATCCCGAAGGGCGGAGCATGATTCCAGAATTCGGAGCATCATTCCGAAGGGCGGAGCATGATTCCAGAGTTCGGAGCATCTTTCCGAAGAGCGGAGCATAATTCTAGGGATCGGAGCATCGTTCCGATGGGCGGAGCATGATTCCAAGGATCGGAGCATCATCCCAATTTGCGGAGCATCATTCCGATGGGCGGAGCATCATTCCAGGGATCGGAGCATCATTCCAATTTGCGGAGCATCATTCCAGGGATCGGAGCATCATTCCGATGGGCGGAGCATCATTCCAGGATTCGGAGCATTATTCCGAAGGGCGGAGCATGATTCCAGAGTTCGGAGCATCATTCCGAAGGGCGGAGCATGATTCCAGAGTTCGGAGCATCTTTCCGAAGGGCGGAGCATGATTCCAGGGTTCGGAGCATCTTTCCGAAGGGCGGAGCATGATTCCAGGGTTCGGAGCATCTTTCCGAAGAGCGGAGCATGATTCCAGGGATCGGAGCATCGTTCCGATGGGCGGAGCATCATTCCAGGATTCGGAGCATCATTCCGAAGGGTGGAGCATGATTCCAGGGTTCAGAGCATCGTTCCGAAGAGCGGAGCATAATTCCGGGATCGGAGCATCGTTCCGATGGGCGGAGCATGATTCCAAGGACCGGAGCATCATTCCAATTTGCGGAGCATGATTCCAGGGATCGGAGCATCGTTCCGATGGGCGGAGCATAATTCCAGAGATCGGAGCATCTTTCCGAAGAGCGGAGCATAATTCCAGGGATCGGAACATCACTCCGATGAGCGGAGCATTATTCCAGGGTTCGGAGCATCGTTCCGAAGAGCGAAGCATAATTCCAGGATTCGGAGCATCATTCCGAAGGGCGGAGCATGATTCCAGGGTTCGGAGCATCGTTCCGAAGAGCGGAGCATGATTCCAGAGTTCGGAGCATCTTTCCGAAGGGCGGAGCATGATTCCAGGGTTTGGAGCATCTTTCCGAAGAGCGGAGCATGATTCCATAGATCGGAGCATCGTTCCGATGGGCGGCAGACATTTTGACCGAAGCATAATTTCGATGCAGAGGTTAATTCCCAGGCGAAGCGTAATTTCGACAAGGAAGGCAGATATTCCGAGGCGAAGCATTGATTTCGACACGAGATACATTCTGAGACGGAGCATGATTCCGGCGCAGAGCTTGTTGGCTGACTTGATTCCGAGACGAAGCATAATTTCGACAGGGAAGGCATGTACACCGAGGCGAAGCATCATTTCGACACGGGATGCATTCTGAGACGAAGCATAATTCCGACGCAGAGGTTGTTGGTTTGATTTGATTTGGGTGGACATCAGCATCGCTACACTGGAATATAGTACCGGGAACGAATCATCATTTGTCATGAGAGGATTTTGGGATTGGTTTTGGTTTGGCATCTGCATTGCTGCACTGGAATAATGCCAGGAGCAACTCATCATTTGCCCCGGGAGGACTTGGAAGCTGGTTTTTGCTTGGTATCAGCATCGCTACACTGGAATATGGTACCAGGAGCGAATCATCGTTTGCGTTTGCTTATTAGGAAATGATGGCTAAGGAAACAGGTTTTAGGTCCCTATCGCCTAAGACTTTTCAACTTTGTGAGCCGTAAGGGTCTCACAAAGCATTTTCTCCCTACAGGTCGTAAGGATCCCGTAAGTGTATTTTCTCCTTGGGAGTCGTGGGGACTCCCAAGTGTGTTGCTCCATTGTGAGTCGTAAGGATCTCACGCGGGAATTTTCTCCTCACAAAGTCGAGATGACCTTGAGAGTGCATTTCATCTCTTCTTGTTTTTACGAGTTTGCGCCCTTTCGGGTTTTCACAAACTCGCCGGCAGTCCTGCTGTTTTTACTCACGGAGCCCTTTCGGGTTTTCATCCGTGCCCGTTTTGCTTGTGGACATACCGTTCTTCTTCTTTTTTTTTCCCTTTTTTTTTCTTTTTTTTTTGAGAGATTGGGATTGTTTTACGCCCGTGGATTGTATACGGTTTTGCAGGATGTATGATCCAGACCGTAGGGCCATAAAAATTTTGGGACTTTGTTGGCGTCTGCATCGCTGCACAGGAACATGGTACCAGGAGCGACTCATCATTCGCCGTTGGGGTATGAGATTTGGAATTTGGTTGGCGTCTGCATCGCTGCACTGGAATATGGTACCAGGAGCGACTCATCATTCGCCGTTGGGGATTTGAGTTTGGAATTTAGTTGGCGTCTGCATCGCTGCACTGGAATATGGTACCAGGAGCGACTCATCATTCGCCATTGGAATTTGGAATTTGGTTGGCGTCTGCATCGCTGCACTGGAATATGGTACCAGGAACGACTCATCATTCGCCGTTTTTTTGTTCTGTTTTTTTTTTGTTTTTTTTTTTGTTTTTTTTTTGTTTTACCGCGATTGCTCCATTATTTCAGCTTTTCTTATCGCGAAGGTCGTGATTGCCCTATCATTTCGGCTATTTATTCGCGGTTGCCCCATCATTTCGGCTTTATTTTCATTTTCATTTTTACTCGCTGATTTTTATTGCGAGTTGCCCCATCATTTCGGCTTTATTTTCATTTTCATTTTTACTCGCTGATTTTTATTGCGAGTTGCCCCATCATTTCGGCTTTTCTTTATTTTTCTTTTATTTACACATTTTTTTATTTACATTTTTTTACATTTCCAGTTTAACGACTTAGAGGTCGATTGTTCCCAGTTTAATGACGTGGTGGTCGATTGTTTTCAGAGAAAGGCAGATGCCTGAGAGAATCGGTTTCACGAAGAACTTCGGTCTCCGTTTGTATGAAATTGGCGGTTGCAGCTTGACTGTTTGTTAACACGCCTTTGGACAGTTCTATCTCTCCTGCCTTGTATTGCCTTTCGACCCAATCTTTGAAGACGAAGCAGTCCTCAATGGCATGGCCTATCACTCTGTGATAGGGGCAGTATTTGGGGTCGTCGGTCCTATTCGCTTCCTGCGGTCTTTTTGACTCTGGCAGTTGTAGACCGTTCTTCAGGGCGTCTTTGAATATTTTACGGATTTTATCCCTTCTGAAGGAATAGACCTTATCTAGCTTCTCTTTCAGTGGAGATTCTCCCCCCTCTCCGAACATTGGCTTCCGAAGCTGGTTGGCATTAGGCCCGCTCAACCCTTGCTTATTTCGGTTAGCCGAAGCATTGAAAGATTCAGAATCGTCGGGATCTCCGCCTTTGCGATTATCGTCCTTTCGGTTTCTCCATGACCTATTGTTATTTTGGGAATCCGAGGAGGACTCCTGCTTTGAGCGCTCCAGCATCTGAACTTTCCTGGTCAGCTCTTGGAATGTTTTGAGGCCCGCGGTGCATAGAAACGGGGCCATCCAATTGTTGAGATTTCCGACGAGGAGACTGACAGATTGGTCCTGCTCTATCGGTGGTTCACATTTGACGGAGAGATTGTGCCATCGGGTTATAAAATCCGTGTTGCTTTCGTTGTTCTTGGGCTTGGTCCTTACGAGCTCGGCAATGGTGATCTTATCGCTGACGCTCATGAACCTTTATCGAAACAAAGATTCCATTTGGACGAAAGTAGTAACGGAGCCATCTGGTATGCTCGCGTACCAGTCAAAAGCAACATCGGTTAGGCTATTAACGAACCGGCGGAGGAGAAGCGCATCATTGCCCCCAGTATTCCCGCAAGAGGCTTTGAAGTGGGCGGTGTGTTGATTCGCATTTCCCGTCCCATCGAATCTTCCGAATTTAGGGATGACATAGCCGCTAGGAAATTCCACCAGATCATACTGAGCAGGATCTGGTCTCCCACTACTGCTGATATCTTTTTGCGCTTCGGCTTCGGCCACCAATGTTTTGACTTTGCTGGCAACTAAATCCATGATTTGATCTTGAGTTAACGGGCTACTGTCATCGGTAGCCAAGACATTTCCTGAGATAGGATGCGATTGACTTTCATGAGGTCCGCCCACTTTTGGATTTGAGGGAATAGGCGTCGGTTGCTTTGGGACACCGTTTCCCGGTTCATGAGCCGAGCCCTCCGCTTGATTGGGCGGTTGAGAGGCAAGTCGGGCCGTGAGCTGTAGGATGACATTTGTCAAGTCGTCGATCTTTGAGTAGAGCTTGGCCATCTCCTTATCTTTGCTTCTGAGCTGTTTTCGGAGCTCTTGGAGAAGTTGCTGCTCTGTGGTCTTAGGACGGAAAGTTGGCTCATCTTCGCTTTCCGAGCCTGACTCCTCATGAATTGAGGGCTCTCTCTGCCTATCAGCCTCATCGAGAGGGTTTTCATCATCCAGCGGAGGCGGCTGTTCTTGGGAAGTGGCAACCATATTAAAGCCAGATTGGATTTGAGATGTGGTAGCCCCGTCCTTGCTCTTGCTGCACGTGCCCACCAC
Organism: Agapanthus africanus; assembly: GCA_030015575.1. NCBI lineage: Eukaryota > Viridiplantae > Streptophyta > Magnoliopsida > Asparagales > Amaryllidaceae > Agapanthus > Agapanthus africanus. The sequence continues at coordinate 900,420,576 of JASDDO010000022.1, forward strand.
GTAGACAGTGTGGATAACACATTCAGCCATCCCCTCATCTTTGGCGGGGTAACCCTGTTCTTCGAACCTCATGAGGTTTAGCCTGGCAGTAGCCCTAGCCCTTTTGTTGGCTCTATATCTGAGCCTTTTCTCCCTCAGCTTCTCGATTTTGAAGGCTTGGCCGGCATCTGCTACCCGGGAAGCCATTGTGAGTTGATCAGAGGGAAGCTTAGAGAAGACACCCGATCGAGCAGTGGTCAAGGGCACCACTGGAGCTTGCTCAGGACGCGTTGTAGCTTTATTGGTGTTGATGGCCTTGCCCCCAGCTGGGGCCAAGGAAAATCGTTCAGACACCGACTTGCGTTTGGGTTGGGGCACCCTTGAGATCACCACATTTGGTCTCCTGCCTTTCGAGACCGGTTTGTCTGCCACCGGGGCTTGAGGAGCTGGGATGGCGCCAACTGGCACGAACAGAATAGAGCCGAATGGTAGCAGCGGCTCCTCCCATTGTCGCCCGAGACTGGCCGGGAGGACCGTCCTGGAGTCTATCTTCATTGTGTAGGAGACGGGAGCCGTGCTGAGAGCTGAGTTCATCATCGGAGACATCGTCGGAAGGTGATTGCTTGAAAATCTGCATGAAAAAACATTATTTTTAGTATAAATACAGGTATGTATATTGATCGAGTTCGCATGAACGTTTAACCCGAAATATGGGAGGAGAGATTGGTCCCACCGGGCGTGCCAGAATCTGTAGGGTGTTTTTCGTCACCCCATTGAGATGGGAATACGCGCGCGCTTGTCAGGCGTACTACAGATTCCCCCTGCCTAGGGTAGGCCGGGGTTTAATGATTGTGGGGATCCGAATCTCCGGCAGCCGCGGACTAAACTGCCGTTAATTACCCCTCGCCTTTGGGGCGAGGGAACCTCCGATTAACGGGTTAAACTGGTCATGCGAACCCAATGTGCGGTGTGCGTGTGTTCTGTTTTGAAAGAGGGGGGTTTGGATATATCGGGAGCCACGCAGAGTTTTTACGGGGGTCCCGCTACCCGGATAGCGGGCTGGGGGTCAAGGGGGCTAGCAGCCCCCTTGCGGGGTTCGGGGCAGCGCCCCGGCCCGAAAATTTTTTGGAGGGGGAGAATGTTGCGGAGTATGTGTATGTGTACATTTGTATACAAATATATATATATATATACATATATATATGAATAAAGGGGAAAAGGCATCCAAAGGATGCGTGTGGGCCAGCGCCTTGAGCGCTGTGCGCTTAGGTGCTGCGCGCAGGTGCGCAAGCGCGCCACGTGTCGGCACGTGGGCGCTTTGCGCAATGAGCGCTGCGCGCAGGTGCGCAAGCGCGCGCGCCACGTGTCGGCACGTGGGCGCTTTGCGCAAGAGCGCCGCGCGCAGGTGCGCAAGCGCGCGCGCGCGCCACGTGTCGGCACGTGGGCGCTTTGCACAATGCGCGTTGCGCGCAGGTGCGCAAGCGCTGCGCGCGCCACGTGTCGGCACGCGGGCGCTTTGCGCCCTTGCGCAAGCGCGCAGGTGCCCAAGCGCGCGCGCCACGTGTCGGCACGCGGGCGCTTTGCACACTTGCGCTGCGCACTGGAGAGGACAAGAGGCTTTTAGCCTAAGAAACAGAAGCTGTGCTTCAGAAATGAAATATTTATTATGTATATATGTATGGAGTTAAACTCCTATGATGTTTTGAAGCTGATAAAGGGGGTTCTTCTTCTTCCTCCTGTTGTTTGGCCGGATCTTGAAGATCAAGAAGTAGGAGATTTTAAAAATCACTCCTTTTTGAGATCTGATGGGAGATCTGAGTTCCCCTTTGTGGGTTTTGTGGTGGAAAACCACTTAGTTTTGGAAAAGAAAGAGTAAAACTCTTGATTTAATTCAAAAGAAATGAGAACGTTTAGAACCTTGGAGAAGAAGCAGGAGGCACAAAGAACCCTAGGTTTTTTTTTTGGGGATGGAAAAGGTTGTTACTTTATTCATCATCATGTTGCCTTTTATAGGCTTACATATTTACATATAGCCCCTTGGGCTTTACAAAAATGGCATTTTAGCCATCCCATGGCTCATTTGCCATTTCATTTTTGCACATAAGCCATGGGCTTACAAAATATTGGCTTTATGCCCATTTTGCATACATTCATGTATAAAAAATTACATAAAAATTATTTATTACATGATCTATATTTTAGCATGGAAGAGGCTGGCCGCGGGCTCGACTTGGGCATGGGCCCGCTTGACCTGGGCTTGAGCCCACCTATCTTGGGGGTTGACCTTGACTTTGACTCGGTCAACCGGGGTGTAAATTTTTACCCCAACACCATGTATCGAAGGTTTAAACGGATGCGGCCGATATAGCAGACTTCGTCAGATTCCCCCTCGTTTGAGGGGTTTTTGATTGTGGGGACGCTCTTCCCTATAGGCGCAAGCCCCTGCAGTTAATTACGCTACCGTATCGCGGTAACAACTTTCTCCTTCTCCAAATGGTCACTTCGTGTCGTGGGTATTTGTTTTGTTTTTGGTTGCCCGTGGATTGTATACGGAGACTAATTTATATTGTTGCCCATAGGGCGTGGATTAGTTCAAATCCGTATTTTCTTAGATTTGGGTTTGGGGTTGGGTTTAAGGATACGTTAGTCCCATTCGAGACTATGATCAACTTAAACGTTTGTTAAGGATACGTTAGTCTAATTTCAGAGTAAGATCAACTTAACGGGATCATTTAGATCCAACAAGAGAGCATTTGGGCTCTATTGTTTAGTTTAGGGATATTGCGGTCGATTACCAGTTTAAGGACATGGTGGTCCAATGTTAGTTTAAAGACCTCACGGTCAGGGTTAAGGACATCATAGTCCGTGAGTTTAAAGACCTCACAGTCAAGACTAAGGACATCATAGTCCGTGAGTTTAAAGACCTCACAGTCAAGATTAAGGACATCATAGTCCGTGAAATTTGTGGTTATTGGGACCCATCACCTCTCTGAAGACGTTGAAGGATTACAACGACAAATATCAAAGGAGTGAAGAGATGTACCCTTGAACCGAAGTTGATTCGGGGATCTGTAGTCCAATTTGGAACTAAGATCAATTAATTAGATTATGAGCACATTGGCTCAATTAAATCTGAATTGAGAACTTATGGCCAATTTGGGCTAAGTCCAATTAAATTCGAAATGTTGGCCCCTTGTTAGACCATTAAACATTTGTCTGGGTTTAACCCCCCCATTATTTGGCACTGCTAAACAGGGGTTCTGACAACATTTTATCTTTGTTGAGTGCTGGGCACTCATATGCCATATGAGATGATCAATCTCGGAAGACAAGGGCATATTTGAGGCTCAGTCAAAGGGGAGTCTTGCCTCAGAAGGACTTAGCCAATTTAGGCTAGGGTTGATTTGAATATAGTGTTAAACACTAACATATATTTTATGGTCACGTGTTCCCACGTGATGCGCTGAAAATAGTGTTAAACAATAAGAACAAAACGCTTCAAAAATAGTGTTAAACACTAAAATGGGATTGGTCACGTGGGGCCATGTGAGGCCTCTGAAGGTGGGGACCAGTCTCCCTTTGTTTTGTTCTCAGAGTATTCAAAGGTGTCAAACACTTAAGTCTTCACAGCCATCATGTGTGGGCACGTGACAGGCACCCATGCATTGATTTATTAAAGTGTTTATTAGGGGTCACGTGGGGACACGTGAGGGCGCCCAAAATCGATTCTGCCTTTGGCTTTGTTCCCTTTATTTTGAGAGTCACGTGGGAACACGTAAGGTATTGCCTCCAAGTTTTTCTCTTTTCATTTTGGGGAGTCTGTTTAGGGGTCACGTGGGGGCACGCGACCTAGTTTTATTCTTTCTTTTCTGAGGATAGGGGTCACGTGTCACCACGTGACCAAGTTCTGTTTTTTTTCTCTGCTCATTGAGAATGGGGGTCACGTGTTACCACGTGATCAAGTTCTTTATGTGCATGGAGAGCTTTAAGTCTCTTGTTTTAAGAATTAAATTCTCTATAGGGTTAAACCCTAATTATGTTTTAGAGGAATTAAATTCCTTTGTATGTGGAAGAATTAAATTCTCATATAGGGTTAAACCCTAGTTCTGTCTTGGAGGAATTAAATTCCTATGAATTTGGGGAGAATTGAATTCTCATGCAGGGTTGAACCCTAATTTTATTTAGAGGAATTAAATTCCTATGAATTTAGGAGAATTAAATTCTCATATAGGGTTAAACCCTAGTTTTATTTGGAGGAATTAAATTCCTATGAATTTAGGAGAATTAAATTCTCTAAACTCAATTCTCCCTCTAAGTTTTGGATCTGCATGGCAGAATCTCCCCGATGAGAATTAAATTCTCAACTTGTGGGGAGATCTGCTTTTGCAGATCTTCAACCAAAAGAAGAACTAAGTTCTTATTCAGAAGAGTTAAACTCTTAATTTGAGAATTAAATTCTCTTTTTATTTTATGGAGCTTAGATCTCTTTCCCTTTCTCACCTAGGGTTTTTTTTTCCTGAAGAGATCTTCTTCTTCACTCTTGAGAATTAAATTCTCCTCTTTTTTTTCTCTCTGTTGTTGTATATTTCCCAAAAAAGTAGATCCTCTTCTCTTCTCTTCTTGGCTCCTATTTATAGGAGGAAAAAAAGAATCAATTTGTTTTGTCAATCTTTCATTGAAAGATTTTAATTGATTTTGTAACCAACATGATCTTTTAGATCACTCAGTGAATTTTATTCATCATTGGATTTTTAATCCAAAAGATCTTTTATCTGTTATTCAAATTTCAGGGAAATCTTTCCTTGTATAGAATCTTTCTATAAATTGGTGACTTTTAATCACCATTGGATTTTTAATCCAACGGTGCTCCACTTTACAGAGCACAATCTTTTTGTTTGGAAAGATTTAGAGAAATATTTTTCCAGTTAGGGTTTTTGATTCCCTCTTAATTAGAATTTAATTCTATTAATTCATAGATCTTTAGGAACCCATCACGTGTTGGCACGTGACCCCCTAATTAAGCATTTGACCAAAATTTAATTTTGTTGTTTTAAAGAACTCAGGAATTATCACGTGTCAGCACGCGACCCTTGGTCACGTGTTGGCACGTGATACCCCATTGGGGTTTTTCCTTATTATTTTATTATACCTTTAATTCTTTTCAGTGGGTTTAAAGGCCCATCTCGTGTTGGCACATGACCCCACCGATTAATTATTTCCAATTATTTATTTTATTCAGAGCCTACAGGCTTTGCCTGTAAATGGTCACGTGTGAGCACGTGATGCCTCATAACTTTTGGTCCCGGATGAATTATAAGGCCCATAATATATCAAATCGAAGGTTTTTTCGAGACACTTTCGATACCATCAGAATTTAGTTGTTTCTCATTCGGGAGTTTGTCAAAATGCAGCTCGGAAAATACTGGTTCGCATTTTCTTAAACGTATTGCTGCCATTTGATACCTTGTGGTCTTTTCCGCAGAAATTTTTTAGCGGGAACAGAGATCTTTTGATATTTTTTGTGAAAGACTTTTTGTCTTTGTAGATCTATGATCTTTTTAAAGAAATAAATTCTTCTTTTTATGAGATGACTTCATCTCTATCTTCATCATCATCATTTTTACCTTGAAGAAAGATCTTCTTGCAAGAGCTTACTCTTTAAATTTTCTCAAAGTTTTGGGGAGTTTTCTCTCTCTTTTTTTTGTATCTGTATATCTGAGACTTGAAGTCTAGGGGCCTTTTTATAGGGTAGGCTGATTTGTTGAATCGGTTAAAGAGATCTTTCTCTGATTGATTTGGGGATGTTTCCCCACCACTGAATCTTTGATCCTAGGGTTTCTGTTTTACAGAAGGCAATTTTCTTATTTTTAACAAGATTGGAAAATCTTTCCATACAAAATTTATTCCGTCTTTTGGTAATTTTTATTTACTATTGGATCATTGATCCAACGGTGCTCTGATTTACAGAGCACAGTCTTGTTATTTAGAAAGATTTTGAGGTATCATTCCTTAACAGAATTTAATTCTAATTAATTAATGATTCATCATTATTATTAGATCTTTGATCTAACGGTGGGGAGTTTCTAATTCCAGCGCTAGCACACCCGTGCTTTGCACGTGGTGCGCTGCTTAAAAGGCAGCGCACTTTGCGCTAGCGCATCTGTGTTTGGCACGTGGTGCGCTGCTCGGAGCGCAGCGCACCCTGCGCTAGCGCACCCATGTTTGACACGTGGTGCGCTGCTTAGAGCGCAGCGCACCTAACGCTAGCGCACACATGGTGCGCTGCTTAGCGCGTAGTGCACTTGGCACTGCATCTGAAGCGTTGATTCATTTCAAAATTTGAATTTTTGAACAGAGTTTTGCTCTGATTGGGGGAAACAAATACCCCCCCACCGTTGCGCTCACGTGGCCTACACGTTAGTGCAGCGGTGGCAGCATCTGCGCCCTCGGATCAACTGAGAAGTTGAAACGACACTCGGTGCCTATAAATAGGACCTTTGGTCCTCTGAGATGACCACTGCTCATCGTCTTCCTTGTTTTTTTGAGAATTTTTATTCTCTCACAGAGCATAGCTCTCCATCTTAAGAATTCTCTTAAGGACCAAAACTTTGTCGAAATTTAGGTAAAAATTAAATCTTTTAATAATCTAGGGTTTTACTTATTAACAGAGCCTTGCTCTTCATGGATTTTTGATCTAAAGAAAACCCTTTTAGGATTTCATTAACAGAGCTTTTGCTCTCTTCAAATCATGAAGAACTTTTAAGAATTTGTTCATGGATCTTGAAGATCTCAGAATTTTTTTTAATTCGTATATATAAAAAAAATTGCTTTTAATTTTCTTGATGGATTATTCCATCATTTTCTTCCAGAGCAAGGCTCTTGAGGAATTTTTATTCCTTCATGATCAGAGTTTGACAAGTGTCACTCTGTTACGGAGCACTGCTCTCAAAGGGAGATTTACTCCTCTGCCCGAGAGATCTCTCATTTAATGAGAATTTCTTAAGGATTTCCTCATTTAATCAACAGTTTCATCAAATGATGAGGCTATTTTATTAATGATGAACTGTCATCTAGATTTTATGGGCCCGTTTTGGTCCCTCTTCACTGCATTGCAGTGTGGTACAAATTCTAAAGTACCAAGTGTCAGAATTTAAATTAAATTATCGCACTGACAGTTGACTTTTGTCCTTTTTTGCGCAGGCGACATGTCTTTCGATCCCTTTTTCCCGTTTGTTCGTTCAGAGGAAGGATTCCCTGGAGCGCCTGTGGACCGGGAAGTCCTAGCAATGATCAAAGATCATAACCCGGAATATAAGAATCTTCACCTCTGGGGGACATGGTATAATCAGATTATCAAGGGTCGGCAGAGCTTTTCGTGCACGGTACCCTCAGAGCCCATCATGGCGATCCATTACGCCAACCCACCCCCGGTGAACTATACCGTGGAAGAAGCCAACTGGACTTCGGGAGGTCTTCTTCAGCCTGCTATGGTTTCGATACCCGTTCAGCCGCCAATGGCTTTGGATACCCTGGGGCGACATATTTGTCAAGGCGAGGCGCGACCGTGGGGACAACCATATATGATCGTCCTAATTCCTCGTCATCCAGCTGGCTATCTACAATGGGCCCACTACATTCTGTCAGCGAAGAAGTCACAGTTATTGAGGCTTGGGTTGTATCCCGCCATTTATGCTTCTCTTTTTCAGTATTCTATGCTTCCCGCCTGGTGGGTTAAGGCCTTTCTGGAGCAGTGGAATATTCTTACTCACACCTTCCTTTCGCTGGACCGAGAAGTATCAATTTCTTTAGAGGAATTTACAGAAGTTTCTGGTTTGCCGGTTATGGGGGAGCACTATGAGGAACTGCTTCCTACAGATGAATTCATTTTTAGTGCCAAGCCAGTGATGACATGCCTTACCCCGGAGAACGCCATTCAACACCAGTTCCCTAGTTTAATAAAAGTGTTGAATATTTATGAGGGCCTTTTTCTCGAATCTGGGAGCTGCGGGGTTACTTTCGAGGATTTCATTGCTCGTTTTCTCCATCCGGAAGTCCTCTCGAAGGATGCTACTAAATTCGCCAAACTTGACGACCCTTTCGGTTTAGGGTTAAACAACTTCCCAACGACGGAGGCAGATTAAAAGAGTTTCTTCCTTCCCAACACTCCAGTTGTTCCTTTCGCAGAGGTCGCAGTCCCTGGGATTGATGAGGAAACGTTGCTCTTGGGGTTTCTTAGGCTATGGCTGAGCTGGTTTGCGCTCCCGATGCACCATCGCCGTATGAGGCCGTCTGTCTTCTATCCGGCTCACCGAATGATTATTGGGGTGAAAGTGGCTGTCGGGGTTGCCGGGTTAGCTCATCTGTATTACAGCCTCAGCCAAGCGGCGGATACTACTGAACCCGGAGTGCAGCATGTGAACTTCTCGATGCATTACTTCATGTCATGGCTCGAGCTAAATGCACTTGGCGTTTTCGGTATCCATAAGAGGCCGTCCTTCTACGACAGGTGCAGCTTCCCGCGGATTATGCAATTAGTCGACGCATCTATTGTAAATCCGTCACCGCGGGAAGCTAGAGGTTTGCTCTTTCGTCCTCGCACGGTTGGAGATGGCATGACTTTCATCGACAAGATCCTGACTATCGGCAAAGAGTTCGCGATGACGGTGCAGCCATTGCGGGACATTTTTAAGGATGGAGCCTCTGTTTTGAAAGCTCGGGAAATCCTTCATTTATATTCCATCAGACCGGGCTTTCTAGTGTTAAGGCAAAATGATGCGGTGTTATTCATGAGATACAACCCGCACCGTTTCGCCCAGCAGCTGAGCTACAATCAGGGAGTCCCGCTTCAGGCTTTTTTGTTAGAACCTACTGTCACTAAAGAGGGAATGCGAAACACGCTGCATCATTTCATGCGCATGAACACGGGTCCAACTTCTTTATCAGCAAGCCGAACTGTGTCCCGAAGGCCCTTAGTGTGTACGTGGCGTGGTACCAGCATTCAATGAGCACCGTCATCAGGGAGAAGCGACTGTTGCTCGATCGCAATGGTGCACCCCCTGCTGGTGATCGAAACGTCCCTCTGAAGCGACGGACCATTATCCTGCCTCCCTTAAGAGAAGCTGCCGTGACCGAAGTCCCGCACGACAGGCCCGAGCTACCGATACCTCGAGCTCTTGTAGAAAAGGCGACTGTAGCTTCCCCCGATTCCGGCGTGGGTTCAGATATCAGGACTCATCGTCCTAAAGTGCCTACCAAGCGTAAGCTTGTGCTAGCTGCGACCGGAGCTCGCTCGCAGAAGAGGAAGAAAAAGTCGATCCTTTCTGTCGATGTTGTACTCGGCCAGGAGCCTCACGCTACTTATGGCGAGGGCCTGAGCGAGTATGGGACAAACGAGGGTCTATTCATGCCGCCAGATGATATTGATCTGGCGGCTGCCATTGCAGCTTCTGAGCAATTGGCAAGCCACGAATCGGGGTTGGCCACCTTCGCGCAATCAGGTAACCATTAACTGTATTTTTCGTCATTGCATCGTATTTTTGTCATCATGTTTTGACTGACGCTTTCCCCCTTTTTTTAACAGGCATTTCCACCGAAGAAGCTCTCGCAGCTTCTCTCAAGACTTTTGAGGAAGAGGAAAGACTTTGAGCATCCTTAGTCATCGGTATATTTCGGTTCACCGCGTCTCCGCTCCCGTTTCTTATACGTAATCTGACCCCTCCTTTTCATCTTATTACAGGAACTATCTCTACTCAGGTTATTCCAGGCATGGCACCGACTTCACAGGGCGGTGCGGAGACGCTTCTCGGGTCGGCTGCCGAAGTCTCAATTCCGTCGGTATTGCCGAAAGAAGCTTCACTTAAGCAACCGATGACGGATGCCATAACGGCTCCAGAGGTAACTATTGACGCGGACGATGACGTCCCGTTGAAGGAGGTCTTTAGAAGATCTGCCCTCACGGCCCGGGCGGAAAGGAAGCATAGGATGCACACGGCAAGGGAGCGTACTGCCGCCTTGGATGCGGGTACAGGTCCAAGCGCTGTTGCCCCTGCCCCTACTCCTTCAGAGGATACTTCGGCTGCCTTGTCTACTGCCCACAGACAGGCAGCACGTGCGGCTCGGGAGGCAATCGAAAAACCGACCCAAGGTAACGTGACATCGGGTCCTTTTGTCAAAGTTTTAATTTTCAGGTTCTCATATATCCTATCCTGCAGGGCCGAGTCTTGCCGAGGAGTGGTAGGTGATGTGGCAGCAACCACCGAGCCTGAGGTAGCGGCGGGTGAGACAGCCACAATCGCAGAGCCCGAGGTAGCGGTAGGTGAGATGGCTACAATCGCCGAGTCCGAGGTAGCCACTCTTTCTCAAGAGTCGGGCACTGCTCCAATCGTCGCTCTTTCCCCTTGCGGCTCCTTGCCGTTGCCGGGCGCTGCGAGTGTAACGACGATTCTCATGGAATCGAGAGATGAGGCTACGGGTAGCTAGACCGTTCTGATCGAGGAAGGTGAAGCATTCGTTGCATCCAGTGACGCCCTTGTCGCGGTCTCGACCGGCGACTCACCAGGTAGATTTTGGGTCATTACTTTCCCCTTTATTCTGCAATCCCTTTCAATTTCTTTTGACATCATTTCTCTGATTTCTAATGTAGGTGTGATGAGCGTTGGGGTTATGCCATCCAAGGAAGCGTCTCCAGTTGCTGCTTTGACGGTGACCGCTCCTTTACCTTCTCTCGTACCCTCTCAAATGCTGGAAGGTGCGGATTTGTGACCCATCAGCTTTATTGTAGGCAGTATACTTTATGTATTGACATTGCATTATTATATCCTTGCAGGAGTCCTTTTTGATCACCTGTATCAGGTGTTTGGGTCAAAATTTGCACCCCGGTTGACCGAGTCAAAGTCAAGGTCAACCCCAAGTCAGGTGGGCCCAAGCCCAGGTTAGGCGGGCCCATGCCCAAGTCGAGCCCACAGCCAGCCTCCTCCATGACAAAATATAGATGATGTAATAAATAATTTTTATGTAATTTTTTTATGCATGAATGTATGCAAAATGGGCATAAAGCCAAATTTTTGTAAAGCCCATGGCTTATGTGCAAAAAGAAATGGCACATGGGCCATGGGATAGGCAAAATGCCATTTTGTGAAGCCCAAGGGGCTATGTGTAAAGTGTATAGCCTATAAAGGTAAGGATAATGAAAATATCCCAACAACTTTTTCTCTCTCTAAAGAAAAATCTAGATCCGTGATCTTCTCCTTCCTCAAGATTCTAAACCTTCCTCTTTTTTTTAATTAAATCAAGAGTTTTACTCTTTCTTTTCCAAAACTAAATAGTTTTTCACCACAAAACCCACAAAGGGGAACTCAGATCTGCCATCAGATCTTAGAAAGGAGAGATTTTTAGAATCTCATATTTCTTGATCTTCAAGATCCGGCCAACAAAGGAAGAAGAAGAAGACCCATCTCCAGAAACCCCACTTTGGGGAAGAACTAGGGCTCAAGTGGAGAAGCCCTTCGTCAGCTTCAAAACATCTTAGGAGTTTAACTCCTCATATATATACATACATATATATATATACAGAATAATAAGTGCTCCTTTCTGGGAGTACAACTCCCATTGCAGGGACCAAGTCCCTTTTGCTGCTCGAGCGTCCACGTGCTGACACGTGGTGTGCTAACGCTCTTGCGTCCAGAGCTCTAGCACCCAGAGCGCTAGCGCTAGAGCGCCCACGTGTTGACACGTGACGCGCTAGCGCTCTTGCGCCCAAAGCGCTAGCGCCCGAGCGCTCACGTGCTGACACGTGGCGCGCTAGAGCTCAGTACGCTAGCGCTCTTGCGCTCAGAGCGCTAGCGTCCAAAGTGTTAGCGCCCACGTGCTGAAACGTGGTGCGCTAGCGCTCAGTGCGCTACCGCCCGAGCACCCACGTGCTGACACGTGGTGCGCTAGCGCTTAAAGCGCTCTTGCGCTCAAAACGCTGGCGCTGGCCCCACGCATCCTTTGGATGCCTTTTCCCTTTATATATATATATATATATATATATACATATGTATACATATGTACACACACACACTCCACGATACTGTCCCTGTTAGAAAAAAATTTCTAACGGGACGCTGCCCCGCACCCCGCAAGGGGGCTGCTAGCCCCCTTGACCCCCTGCCTGCTATCCGGGTAGCGGGACCCCCGTAAAAACTCTGCGGTTCCCCCGATATATCCAAAGTCCCTTCAAAACACAACACTGCACATTGAGTTCACATGACCAGTTTAACCCGACAATCGGAGGTTCCCTCGTTCCAAAAGCGAGGGGTAATTAACGGCAGCTTAGTCCGCGGTTGCCGGAGATTCGGATCCCCACAATCATTAAACCCCGACCTACCCTAGGGAGGGGGAATCTGTAATGCGCCTGACAAGCGCGAGCGTATTCCCATCTCAATGGGGTGACGAGAAACACCCTACATCAGGTGCTACACCCACACTTCTCCTTTCAGTCAGAGATTGCCTCTTCTAGCGGAGCTGGTGAGTACAGCCTTTAGTTAACGTCTTTTCTTTTCTTTGACGTGCAGTCAAATCGTTTTTAATTCTCCTTTGTTTTAATTACAGCCCTATAGCTCGAAAGGGGAGACGAAAGAACAGTTACACCGCCGGTACTCCCAGTCTTGCCCCCTTCTGCAGCCGGTATAGTAAACTCTATTGTTCATGAACCTCCTCTATTTCTTGAACTGTCACTTGACTGTGATTTGTTTTGCAGCGGTGATGCCGACTTCAGCTCCGTTCGAATCTCGAATCATAATGCCGGCAGGTCCCTTTTCTCGACGTTTATCTTCAAAAGGCGCTGTGAATAGTCTGCGCATGTTGAGCGATTACATCGAGGAGCTTGATGTGGAGGCTCCTACATTCGCTGCAGATTTTGCTGCGGAAGTCAATCCTATGTTGGCGACGCTCGTGAACCTTCATAGTGAGGGTGTCGTTGAGTCTTGGGTTAATCACTGCAGGGAAATTGAGGCCTGTCTGCATGAGCTCGAATTCGGACGTCCTGCTCCTGAGGTCCTGGCTGTGAACTCTCAACGGGCTGCATGGGTTGAGCAGAGCACTCCCTACTTCCGCCGTCTTGAACGAGAAGCGGCCTTAAGGTGTAAGGAGCGCGAGGAGACTTCAAGCGAATCTGATCGATTGCATGCTCAAGTTGATGCAAACGCTGCACAGTTGAAAGTTATCTTCAAAAGCCTTCTACGATGTATTTCTGACGGGCTCACGCTGAGGCAAAAGCTTGACCTCATCGAGCGAGATGCACAGAATCGTGGGGCAGCTCAGCAGGTCGTCGAAGAGCAACTTTCATCCTACTTGCAGCAACGAGCCCAGGTCGAAGCAGAGTTGGCCGCGGCAGCTGCCTAAGAAAAGGGGCTGAGGGAAGTGCGCGATCAGCTGATCGGTCTATTGAAAACGCATCCCTCTCAATAATTGTTTTTTGTACTATTTGTAATTTTGAATAAAATGTATCCATTTTTTATTCTTTCATATGAAGTATTTTGTACCCGATTGAATTTATGAATAAAAGATACATTTCTTTTGCAATGTCTTGTGTCATCTCTTTGTTTTCTTCTTTTCTTTGTTATCAGCATGTCACTTTAGTAAGCGTAGCCTGCAGATGGTAGAGAGAGCATTCCGTTTTGAATTCTTCGAGAGATAGTGATGGCTTAGAAAGCAGGTTCAGATCTACTGCCTAAAGCTTTTCAACGTCATAAGCCGTGAGGGTCTCATAAAGATTTTTCTCCCTACGAGTTGAGAGGATCTCGTAGGTGTATTTTCTCCTTAGGAATCGTGAGTATTCCTAAGTGTGTTTTCTCTTATAAGTCGTAAGGATCTTACAGGAGAGTTTTCTTTCTTACGGGTCAAGTGGACCTGTAAGTGATTGATGGTGTTGCCATCATCCGCACTTCGCGGAGTCAGTAGTTGCTCTGGGCGTTTCCTACAGGGTCAAAATTGACTTCAACCGTGTTCCACGGGACTAGGAATTTGCTCTGGATGCTTCCCACGGGGTCATAGCCGTGTTCTGCGAGGACCAGGCTCCGCTCTGGACATTTCCCACGGGGTTAGGATTGACATAAGCCGCGTTCCACATGATCAGGAATTTGCTCTGGATGCTTCCCACGGGGTCATAGCCGTGTTCTGCGAAGACCAGGATCCGCTCGGGACGTTTTCCACGGGGTCAGGATTGACATAGGCCATGTTCCACATGAGCAGAAATTTGCTCTGGATGCTTCCCACGGGGTCATAGCCGTGTTCTGCGAGGACCAGGCTCCGCTCTGGACGTTTCCCACGGGGTCAGGATTGACATAAGCCACGTTCTACGTGACCAGGAATTTTGCTCTGGATGCTTCCCACGGGATCATAGCCGTGTTCTGCGAGGACCAGGCTCCGTCGTGGACGTTTCCCACGGGGTCAGGATTGACATAAGCCACGTTCTACATGACCAGGAATTTGCTCTGGATGCTTCCCACGGGGTCATTGCCGTGTTCTGCGAGGACCAGGCTCCGCTCTGGACGTTTCCCACAGGGTCAAGATTGACATAAGCCGCATTCCACATGACCAGGAATTTTCTCTGGATGCTTCCCACGGGGTCATAGCTGTGTTCTGCGAGGACCAGGATCCGCTCTGGACGTTTTCCACGGGGTCAGGATTGACATAGGCCGTGTTCCACGTGACCAGGAATTTGCTCTGGATGCTTCCTACGGGGTCATAGCCGTGTTCTGTGAGGACCAGGCTCCGCTCTAGACGTTTCCCACGGGGTCAGGATTGACATAAACCGTGTTCCACGTGATCAGGAATTTTGCTCTGGATGCTTCCCACGGGGTCATAGCCGTGTTCTGTGAGGACCAGGCTCCGCTCTGGACGTTTCCCACAGGGTCAGGATTGACATAAGCCGCGTTCCACGTGACCAGGAATTTGCTCTGGATGCTTCCCACGGGGTCATAGCCGCATTCTGCGAGGACAAGGATCCGCTCTGGACGTTTTCCATGGGGTCAGGATTGACATAGGCCGTGTTCCACGTGACCAGGAAGGGTTGACTTCCGCATTTCATGGAGTCGGGGTTTGACTCTCGGTCATCTGTGCTCCACCGAGTCATGGAACTGGGAATTGCCACGGTTCCGCTTTGCTTGATGTTGCGTCGAATGTTGAGATGATCTCCAGGCTATCTGTGAACAGTTGAGATTTGGCTTCTTTTTCTGATAGATCCTGGGGAGGGAAGGTGTGATTCCCTCTTTGTTTGCGCCCTTGGATTGTATACAGGGATTGATGTGATATCACCTGTAGGGCCTAAATTTCATTTTTTTTATTTCTTTCCGTGATACTCTATCATTTCAGCTTTTATATCGTGAAGGTCGCGATAGCCCAATCATTTCGGCTATTTTTCACGGTGCTCAATCATTTCGGCTATTTGTTTTATTTTTACTCGCTGCTTTTTATTACGAGTTGCCCAATCATCTCGGCTATTTTCGTATGCATACATTTTTACTTGCTGATTTTGTTGCACGTTGCCCCATCATTTCGGCTATTTCGTACGCATGTGTGGCTCGCTGGCTTTTTTGCTGCAAGCTTGGAATTAGACACCGATTTCGGCATCAGCACCGCTGCAACTGGGATATTGCCAGGAGCGAATCATCATTTGCCTCTGTCGATGTCGAACAAAGGTGGCTTAGCGAACAGGGTTAGGATCCTGTCGACTAAAGCTTTTGACTTCATGGGCCGTAAGGGTCTCATAAAGTTATTTCTCCCTGCAAGTCATGAGGATCTCGTAGGTGCGTTTTCTCCTTAGGAATCATGAGGACTCCTAAGTGTATGGCTTCTCGTAAGTCGTAAGGATCTTACAAGAGTATTTTCTCCTTCTAAGTTGAGAGGACTTACAAGGGCTGTTCACCGTGTAAACATATCCCTAGTCACGGCTGGGACTTTGTTAGGGAAATGTTTATTCGTGCCCGTGGATTATATACAAGGGTCAGTTTTGAGCCGCTTGTAGGGCAGCATTGGAGGTTGGGGTGGCCGCTTAAGAACAGGTTCAGATCCCTGTAGCTTAAGACTTTTGAATTTTATGAGCCGTGAGGGTCTCATAAGAGGGTTCTCCTTACGAGTCGTGAGGATCTCGCAAGTGTAATTTCTTCTTAGGAATCGTGGGGATCCCTAAGTGTGTTGCTCCCTTGTGAGTTGTAAGGATCTCACGCAGGTGGTTTCTCCTCACAAGGTCGAGAGGACCTTGCAAGTGTATTTTAACGAGGTTGCGCCCTTTCGGGTTTTCACAAAAACTCGCCGGTAGCCCTGCTGTTTTTACTCACGGAGCCCTTTCGGGTTTTCATCCGTGCCCATTTTGCTTATGGACATACCGTTTTCTTTTTCTTTCTTTCTTATTTTTTTTCTTTCTCTTCTTTTTTTTGTGTCGGCCTTGGGATACTGCAGTACACAGTAGTTTATCGACGTCTCGGTCAACAGCTAGTTTTAGAACATGGTGGTCCATCGTTAGTTTAAGGACGTTTCGGTCCGACGCCAGTTTTAGGACATAGTGGTCCATTGTTAGTTTTAGGATATTTCGGTCCGTTGTTAGTTTTAGGACATTTCGGTCCGTTGTTAAGGAAGCCGGCTACTACTTACAGAGATTGGGCTTTAGGAAGATAGCGAGCGGACATAGTCGTCGTCATCCATCGTTGACCTAAGTCGTGACTCGTCAGGCGTAGTATTTCTTTAGGAAGCGACCGTTTATTGGCCTGAAAGGTTTTTCACCATGCATGTCCATGAGTAGATAGGCTCCACCCTGGTAAACTTTGTCTATGATATACGGGCCTTCATAGTTTGGCTCGAATTTCCCCCGCTTGGCACGATTAGGGATCATAGGTCTTTTGACCACTGGCACGAGTTCGCCTTGGCAGAATATTCTCGGCCTGGTCAATCTCTCATATGAGCGCGTCATCTTTGCTTTATAAGCCTCCAGACTCTGTTGCGCCATGAGCCGGTTTTCATCAAGGGCATCAAGCTCTTCAAACCGAAGGTGAGCATTCTCTTCATCTGTTAGCTCATAGTGAACCACCACTCGTAAAGAGGGTAACTCTATCTCAAGGGGGAGTACCGCTTCTGTGTCGAATACCAATACGTACGGCGTTGTGTTCGTGGCCGTTTTGAACGTAGTTCGATACACCCAGAGAGCTTTATGTAGTCTCTCATTCCAGTCCTTCTTATTTCGAGACACCGTCTTTTTCACGATTTTTGTCAAGGTCTTGTTGAAAGCCTCTGCTAGACCGTTAGCTCGAGAATTATAGACTAAAAAGTATCTCCAGTCTATGTTATGCTGTTGTGTGAAGCGGCTGATCTTGTGGCTTCTGTAGGCTGGCCCGTTATCGGAGATGATCCGTCGTGGAGTTCCAAACCGATAAATGACGTGCGTCTTGAAGAAATGGAGGATATTCTCCGTCTTCACTTCCCTCAGCGGTACTGCTTCTGCCCACTTGGAGAAGTAATCAGTTGTCGCCAAAATGAACCGATGCCCTCTGGACGATATTGGCTCGATGGGGCCAATTATGTCAGTTCCCCACATTTCGAACGGCCAGCTAGCCACCGTTGGATGTAGTGTATTCGGATGCTGATGGATAAAATCTCCGTGAATCTGACATGAGTGGCACTGCTTCGCGTATTCGAGACAGTCTTGGATCATCGTGGGCCAATAGTAGCCAATCATTTTGATCTTTGTTCCCGCCAAAAAATTTCTGCGCAAAAGAGCCCAAGTTATTAAATGGCAGTGATACGTTTAAGAAAATGCGAACCAGTATTTTCCGGGCTGTATTTTGATAAACTCCTAAATGTGAAACAGCTAAATTCTGATGGTATCGAAAGCGTCTCGAAAAAACCTTCGATTTGATATATTATGGGCTTCATAATTCATCCGGGATCAAAAGTTATGAGCAAATATGCTATGCATGTGTAATCTAAGGAAGAAAATGCGAACCAGTATTTTCCGGGCTGTATTTTGACAAACTCCCGAATGAGAAATAGCTAAATTCTGATGGTATCGAAAGTGTCTCAAAAAAGCCTTCGATTTGATATATTATAGGCCTCATAATTCATCCGGGATCAAAAGTTATGAGGCATCACGTGCGCACACGTGACCGGGCATCACGTGCCCACACGTGACCATTTACAGGTAAAGCCTGTAGGTATTGAATAAATAAATAATTGGAAATAATTAATCAGTGGGGTCACATGCCAACACGTTATGAGCCTTTAAACCCACTGAAAAGAGTATAATAAAATAATAAGAAAAAATCCCAATGGGGCATCACGTGCCAACACATGACCAAGGGTCACGTGCTGACACGTGATAATTTCTGAGTTTTTTAAAACAACAGAATTAAATTCTGGTCAAATGCTTAATCACGGGGTCACGTGCCAACACGTGATGGGTTCCTAAAGATCTATGAATTAATAGAATTAAATTCTAATTATGAGGGAATCAAAAACCCTAACTGGAAAAATATTTCTCTAAATCTTTCCAAACAAAAAAGATGGTGCTCTGTAAAATAGAGCACCGTTGGATTAAAAATCCAATGGTGATTAAAAATCATAAATTTATGGAAAGATTTTATACAAGAAAAGATTTCCCTGAAATTTGCCAGGAATAACAGATAAAATATCTTTTGGATTAAAAATCCAATGGTAAATAAAATTCACTGGATAATCTAAAAGATCATGTTGGTTACAAAAAACAACTAAAATCTTTCAATGAAAGATTGACAAAACAAATTAATTTTTTTCTTTCTCCTATAAATAGGAGCCAAGAAGAGAAGAGAAAGGGCCTATTTTTTTTTGGGAAATATACAACAACAGAGAGAGAAAAGAGAGGAGAATTTAATTCTCAAGAGAGAAAAAGAAGATCTCTTCAGAAAAAAAAGCCCTAGGTGAGAAAAGGAAAGAGATCTAAACTTCATAAAACAAAAAGAGAATTTAATTCTCAATTTAAGAGTTTAACTCTTCTGAATAAGAACTTAGTTCTTCCTTTGGTTGAAAATCTGCAGAAGCAGATCTTCCCACAAATTGAGAATTTAATTCTCATCAGGGAGATTCTGCCATGCAGATCCAAAACTTAGAGGGAGAATTGAGTTTTGAGAATTTAATTCTCCCAAATTCATAGGAATTTAATTCCGCCAAATGAAACTAGGGTTTAACCCTATATGAGAATTTAATTCTCCCAAATTCATAGGAATTCAATTTCTCCAAATAAAATTAGGGTTTAACCCTACATAAGAATTTAATTCTTTCATATACATAGAAATTTAATTCCTCTAAAACAGAATTAGGGTTTAACCCTACAGAGAATTTAATTCTTAAAACAAGAGACTTGAAACTCTCCATACGCGTAAAGAACTTGGTCACGTGGTAACACGTGACCCTTCTCCTCAATGAGTAAAAAAAAGAAAGAATAAGACTAGGTCATGTGCCCCCACGTGACCCCTAAAACAGATTCCTTAAAATGAGAAAGATAAACTTGGAGGCAGTGCCTCACGTGCTCCCACGTGACCCTCAAAATAAAGGGAACAAAGCTAAAGGCAGAATTAATTTTGGACGCCCTCACGTGTCCCCACGTGACCCCTTAATAAACACTTTAATAATCAATACATGGATACCCATCACGTGCCAACACGTGATGGCCTGAAGACTGAAAGTGTTTAACACTTAGTTGAATATTCTGAGAACATAATAAAGGAGGTTTGGCCCAATTCTCAGGCATCTCACGTGACCCCACGTGACCACCCCACTTTTAGTGTTTAACACTACTTTGAGCGTTTTGTCCCTAGTGTTTAACATTATTTTAAGCGCATCACTTGGGAACACGTGTTCGCCAAATATCCTCTAGTGTTTAACACTATTTTAAAAACCAAGCTTAGCCCAAATTGAGGGGTTTTTGATTATGGGGACGCTCTTCCTTACATGCGCAAGCCCCTGCAGTTAATTACACTACCACGTCGCGGTAACCACTTTCTCCTTCTCTAGATGGTCACTTCGTGTCGTGGGTGTTTGTTTTGTTTTTGGTTGCCCGTGGATTGTATACGGAGACTAATTTATGTTGTCGCCCGTAGGGCGTGGATTAGTCCAAATCCGTATCTTCTTAGATTTGGGTTTGGGGGTTGGGTTTAAGGATACGTTAGCCTCATTTGGGAATAAGATCAACTTAAACGTATGTTAAAGATACGTTAGTCTAATTTTTAGACTAAGATCAAATTAACAGGATCATTTAGATCCAACAAAAGAGCATTTGAACTCTATTGTTTAGTTTAGAGACATTGCGGTCGATTAGTTTAGGGACATTACGGTCCAAGGTTAAGGACATCATAGTCCGTGAGTTTAAAGACCTCACAGTCAAGGTTAAGGACATCATAGTCTGTGAGTTTAAAGACCTCACAGTCAAGGTTAAGGACATCATAGTCCATGGGTTTTAAAGGACCCCACAGTCCGTAGAATGTTTGGTTGTCGGAACCCGTTACCTCTCTGAAGACGTTGAAGGATTACAACGACAAATATCAGAGGAGTAAAGAGATATACCCTCGAACCGACGTGAGTTGGTTGGGGCTAAGATCTGTTAACATATTTATGAGTAGATGAGCTCAATTAATATGGGTTGATGACTTATGGCCAATCTTGGGCTAAGTCCAATAAATATTTAACATTTTATTTTGGGCTGTTGAGCCTTTATTTGGGCTTGGCCCTTTTGACAATGTTTTTGTCTTTTATTGAATGATGAGCATTCATCCGAGCTTTGGGATTATTAAAGAACAATTTATGTTCTGTCAGCGCAACACGTGGTGCGCTAGGTACTTTGCGCCAGTCAAAGAGCGCAGTGCACTTCTGCCACGTGGCGCACATGTAAGGGACACGTGTCGCGCTTGGCGCTAGGCGCCATATGATGAGCGCATGATGCCAGTTTATAAGCGCTGAGCGCTAATCCATGTGCGCATTGCGCTTTCAGTTTAGTGGCGCACACGTGAGTGACACGTGGTGCGCTTGGCGCTGAGCGCCAGCCCATGAGCGCAGTGCGCTATTTCAAGAGCGCAAAGCGCTAGTGGTTAATTGACGCATACGTGATTGACACGTGGCGCATTTGGCGCTGAGCGCCAGTCCAGAGAGCGCAGAAGCGCAGTTCAAGAGCGCAAAGCGCAGTTGAAGAGCGCAAAGCACATCTGATCAATTTTATGATCTGGGAAACAAATTTATGTTCTTTTTAAAAGAGACTTTGTCTCAAGATCTAAGAACAACAGTTCTTATTTTGCAGGAGATATTTCCAATCTCTTATGTTGATGAAAGGTTTTGCCTTTATAGATCCATGATCTGTGAGAAGAATTATGTTCTTCTTCTATTTTATGACGAGATCTTTTGATCTTTTTTGCGAAAGACTTTTTGTCTTTGTAGATCTATGATCTTTTTAAAGAAATGAATTCTTCTTTTTATGAGATGACTTCATCTCTATGTTCATCATTATCATTTTTACCTTGAAGAAAGATCTTCTTGCAAAAGCTTGCTCTTTGAATTTTCTCAAAGTTTTGGGGAGGTTTCTTTTTTTTTTTGAATCTGTATATCTGAGACTTGAAGTCTAGGAGACTTTTTATAGGGTAGGCTGATTTGTTGAATCAGTTAAAGAGATCTTTCTCTGATTGGGGATGTTTCCCCACCATTGGATTTTGATCCTAGGGCTTCTGTTTTACAGAAGGCAATCTTCTTATTTTTAACAAGATTGGAAAATCTTTCCATACAGAATTTATTCTGTCTTTTGGTAATTTTTATTTACCATTGGATCATTGGTCCAACGGTGCTCTGATTTAGAGAGCACAATCTTGTTATTTAGAAAGATTTTGAGGTATCTTTCCTTAACAGAATTTAATTCTGATTAATTAATGATTCATCATTATTATTAGATCTTTGATCTAACGGTGGAGAGCTTTTAATTCCAGCGCTGACGCATCCGTGCTTTGCACGTAGTGCACTGCTTAAAAGGCAGCGCACAATGCGCTAACGCATCTGTGTTTGACACGTGGTGCGCTGCTCGGAGCGCAGCGCACTCTGCGCTAGCGCACCCGTGTTTGACACGTGGTGCACTGCTTAGAGCGCAGCGCACCTAGCGCTAGCGCACACATGGTGCGCTGCTTAGGGCGCAGCGCACTTGGCGCTGCATCTGAAGCGTTGCTTCATTTCAAAATTTGAATTTTTGAACAGAATTTTGCTCTGATTGGGGGAAACAAATGCCTCCCCACCGTTGCGCTCACGTGGACCATACGTGAGTGCAGCGGTGGCAGCATCTGCGCCCTCGGATCAACTGAGAAGTTGAAACGGCACTCAGTGCCTATAAATAGGACCTTTGGTCCTCTGGGATGACCAGTGCTCATCGTCTTCCTTATTTTTCTGAGAATTTTCATTCTCTCATATAGCATAGCTCTCCATCTTAAGAATTCTCTTAAGGACAAAAAATTATCGAAATTTAGGTAAACATTAAATCTTTTAATAATCTAGAGTTTTACCTATTAACAGGGCCTTACTCTTCATAGATATTTGATCTAAAGAAAACCCTTTTAGGGTTTCATTAACAGAGCTTTTGCTCTCTTCAAATCACGAAGAACTCTTAAGAATTTGTTCATGGATCTTGAAGATCTAAGAATTTTTTTTAATTCGTATATATAAAAAAAATTGCTTTTAATTTTCTTGATGGATTATTCCATCATTTTCTTCCAGAGCAAGGCTCTTGAGGAATTTTTATTCCTTCATGATCAGAGTTTGACAAGTATCACTCTGTCACAAAGCACTACTCTCAAAGGGAGATTTACTCCTCTGCCCGAGAGATCTCTCATTTAATGAGAATTTCTTGAGGATTTTCTCATTTAATCAACAGTCTCATCAAATGACGAGGCTGTTTTATTAATGATGCACTGTCATCTAGATTTTGTGGGCCCCTTTTGGTCCCTCTTCACTGCATCGCTGTGGGGTAAAAATTCTAAAGTACCAAGTGTCAGAATTTAAATTAAATTATCGCACTGACGGTTGACTTTTGTCCCTTTTTGCGCAGGCGACATATCTTTCGATTCCTTTTTCCCGTTTGTTCGTTCAGAGGGAGTATTCCCTGGAGCGCCTGTGGACCGGGAAGTCCTAGCATTGATCAAAGATCATGACCTGAAACATAAGAATCTTCACTTCTGGGGGACATGGTATAATCAGATTATTAAGGGTCGGTAGAGCTTTTCGTGCGCGGTACCTTCAGAGCCCATCATGGCGATCCATTACGCCGACCCACCCCCGGTAAACTATACCATGGAAGAAGTCAACTGGACTTCGGGAGGTCTTCTTTAGCCTGCTATGGCTTCGATACCCGTTCAGCCTCCAATGGCTTTGGATACCCTGGGGCAACGTATTTGTCAAGGCGAGGCGCGACCGTCGGGACAACCATATATGATCGGCCTAATTCCACGTCATCCAGCTGGCTATCTGTAATGGGCCCGCTACATTCTGTCAGCGAAGAAGTCACAGTTGTTGAGGCTTGGGTTGTATCCCGCCATTTATACTTCTCTCTTCCAGTATTCTACGTTTCCCGCCTAGTGGGTTAAGGCCTTTCTGGAGCAGTGGAATATTCCTACTCACACCTCCTTTATCAATTTTTTTAGAGGAATTTGCAGAAGTTTCTGGTTTGCCGGTTATGGGCGAGCACTATGAGGAACTGCTTCCTACAGATGAATACATTTTTGGTGCCAAGCCAGTGATGACAGGCCTTACCCCGGAGAACGCCATTCAACACCAGTTCCCTAATTTAATCAAAGTGTTGAATATTTATGAGGGCCTTTGTTTTGAAAGCTCGGGAAATCCTTCATTTATATTCCATTAGACTGGTCTTTCTAGTGTTTAGGCAAAATGATGCGGTGTTATTCATGAGATACAACCCGCACCATTTCGCCCAGCAGCTGAGCTACAATCAGGGAGTCCCGCTTCAGGCTTTTTTGTTAGAACCTGCTGTCACTAAAGAGGGAATGCGAAACGCGCTGCATCATTTCATGCGCATGAACACGGGTCCAACTTCTTTATCAGCGAGCCGAGCTGTGTCCCGAAGGCCCTTAGTGTGTACGTGGCATGGTACCAGCATTCAATGGGCGCCGTCATCAGGGAGGAGAAGTGACTGTTGCTCGATCGCAAAGGTGCACCCCCTGCTGGTGATCGAAATGTCCCTCTGAAGCGACGGACCATTATCCCGCCTCCCTTAAGAGAAGCTGCCGTGACCGAAGTCCCGCACGACAGGCCTGAGTTACCGATACTCTAGGCTCCTGTAGAAACGGTGATTGTAGCTTCCCCTGATTCCGGCATGGGTTCAGATATCGGGACTCATCGACCTAAAGTGCCTACCAAGCGTAAGCTTGTGCTAGCTGCGACCGGTGCTCGCTCGTAGAAGAGGAAGAAAAAGTCGATCCTTTCTGTCGACGTTGTACTCGGCCAGGAGCCTCACACTCCTTATGGCGAGGGTCAGAGCGAGTATGGGACAAACGAGGGTATATTCATGCCGCGAGATGATACTGATCTGGCGGCTGCTATTGCAGCTTCTAAGCAATTGGCAAGCCACGAAGCGGGACTGGCCACCCTCGTGCTATTAGGTAACCATTAGCTGTATCTTTCGTCATTGCATCGTATTTTCGTCAAAAGCGGGACTTTTCCCCCCTTTTTTTAACAGGCATTTCCGCCGAAGAAGCTCTTGCAGCTTCTCTCAAGACTTTTGAGGAAGTGGAAAGACTTCGAGCATCCTTAGTCATTGGTATATTTCGGTTCACCACGTCTCCGCTCCCGTTTCTTATGGGTAATCTGACCCCTCCTTTTCATCTCATTTCAGGAACTACCTCTACTCAAGTTATTCGAAGCGTGGCACCAACATCAAAGGTCGGTGCGGAGATGCTTCCCGGGTCGGCTGCCGAAGTCTCAATTCCGTCGGTATTGCCGAAAGAAGCTTCACTTAAGCAACCGATGATGGATGCCATAACGACTCCAGAGGTAACTATTGGCGCGGATGATGACGTCCCATTGAAGGAGGTCTTTAGAAGATCTGCCCTCACGGCCCGGGCGGAAAGGAAGCGTAGAATGCATGCGGCAAGGGAGCGTACTGCTGCCTTGGATGCGGGTGCAGGTCCAAGCGCTGTTGCCCCTGCCCCTACTCCTTCAGAGGATACTTCGGCTGCCTTGTCTGCTGCCCACAGACAGGCAGCACATGCGGCTCGGAAGCCAATCGAAAAACCGACCCAAGGTAACGTTACATTGGGTCCTTTTGTCAAAGTTTTAATTTTAAGGTTCTCATATATCCTATCCTGCAGGGCCGAGTCTTGCCGAGGAAGTGGTAGGTGACGTGGCGGTAACCACCGAGCTTGAGGTAGCGACGGGTGAGACAGCCACAATCGCCGAGCCCGAGGTAGCGGTAGGTGAGATGGCTATAATCGCCGAGCCCGAGGTAGCCACTCTTTCTCAAGAGTGAGGCACGGCTCCACTCGTCGCTCTTTCCTCTTGCGGCTCCTTGCCGTTGCCGGGCTCTGCGAATGTCACGATGATTCTCGTAGAATCGGGAGATGAGGCTACGGGTGGCGAGACCGTTCCGATGGAGGATTGTGAAGCATTCGTTGCATCCAGTTACGCCCTTGTCGCGGTCTTGACCGGCGACTCATCAGGTAGATTTTGGGTCATTACTTTCCCATTTATTCTGCAATCCCTTTCAATTTCTTTTGACAGCGTTTCTCTGATTTCTAATGTGGGTGTGATGAGCGTTGGGGTTATGCCAACCGAGGAAGCGTCTCCAGTTGCTGCTTTGACAGTGACCGTTTATTTACCTTCTCTCGTACCCTCTCAAATGCTGGAAGGTGCGGATTTGTGACCCATCAGCTTTATAGTAGGCAGTATACTTCATGTACTGACATTGCATTATTATATCCTTGCAGGAGTCCTGTTTTATCACATGTATCAGGTGCTACACCCACACTTCTCCTTTCAGTCAGAGATTGCCTCTTCTAGCGGAGCTGATGAGTACAGCCTTTAGCTAACGTCTCTTCTTTTCTTTGACGTGTAGTTAAATCGTTTTTAATTCTCCTTTGTTTTAATTACAGCCCTACAGCTCGAAGGGGGAGACGAAAGAACAGTTACACCGCCGGTACTCCCAGTCTTGCCCCCTTCTGCAGCCGGTATAGTAAACTCTATTGTTCATGAACCTCCTCTATTTCTTAAACCGTCACTTGACTGTGATTTGTTTTGCAGCGGTGATGCTGACTTCAGCTCCGTTCAAATCTCGAATCATAATGCCGGCAGGCCCCTTTTCTCGACGTTTATCTTCAAAGGCGCTGTGAATAGTCTGCGCATGTTGAGCGATTACATCGAGGAGCTTGACGTCGAGGCTCCTACATTCGCTGCAGATTTTGCTGCGGAAGTTAATCCTATGTTGGCGACGCCCGTGAACTTTCATAGTGAGGGCGTCGTTGAGTCTTGGATTAATCACTGCAGGGAAATTTAGGCCTGTCTGCATGAGCTCGAATTCGGACGTCCTGCTCCTGAGGTCCTGGCTGTGAACTCTCAACGGGCTGTGTGGGTTGAGCAGAGCACTCCCTACTTCTGCCGTCTTGAACGAGAAGCGGCCTTAAGGCGTAAGGAGTGCTAGGAGACTTCAAGCGAATCTGCTCGATTGCATGCTCAAGTTGATGCAAACGCTGCACAGTTGAAAGTTATCTTCGAAAGCCTTCTACGATGTATTTCTGACGGGCTCACGCTCAGGCAAAAGCTTGACCTCATCGAGCGAGATGCACAGAATCGTGGGGCGGCTCAGCGAGTCGTCGAAGAGCAACTTTCATCCTACTTGCAGCAACGAGCCCAGGTCGAAGCAGAGTTGGCCGCGGCAGCTGCCCAAGAAAAGGGGCTGAGGGAAGTGCACGAGCGGCTGATTGGTCTATTGAAAACACATCCCTCTCAATAATTGTTTTTTGTACAATTTGTAATTTTGAATAAAATGTATCCATTTTTTATTCTTTCATATGATGTATTTTGTACCCAATTGAATTTTTGAATAAAAGATACATTTCTTTCGCAATGTCTTGTATCATCTCTTTGCTTTCTTCTTTTCTTTGTTATTAGCATGTCACTTTAGTAAGCCTAGCCTGCAGATGATAGAGAGAGCATTCCATTTTGAATTCTTCGAGAGGTAGTGATGGCTTAGAAAGCAGGTTCAGATCTGCTGCCTAAGGCTTTTCAACTTCATGAGCCGTGAGGGTCTCATAATGATTTTTCTCCCTACGAGTCGAGAGGATCTCGTAGGTGTATTTTCTCCTTAGGAATCGTGAGGATTCCTAAGTGCGTTTTCTCTTATAAGTCGTAAGGATCTTACAAAAGAGTTTTCTTTCTGACGGGTCGAGTGGACCTGTAAGTGATTGATGGGGTTGCCATCATCCGCACTTCACGGAGCCAGTAGTTGCTCTGGGCGTTTCCCACGAGGTCAAAATTGACATCAATCGTGTTCCACGGGACTAGGAATTTGCTCTGGATGCTTCCCACGGGGTCATAGCCGTGTTCTGTGAGGACCAGGCTCTGCTCTGGACGTTTCCCACGGGGTCAGGATTGACATAAGCCGCGTTCCACGTGATCAGGAATTTGCTCTGGATGCTTCCCACGAGGTCATAGCCGTGTTCTGCGAGAACCAGGATCCGCTCTGGACGTTTTCCTCGGGGCCAGGATTGACATAGGCCGTGTTCTACGTGACCAGGAATTTGCTCTCGATACTTCCCACGGGGTCATAGCCGTGTTCTACGAGGACCAGGCTCCGCTCTCTCATCTTCCTGATCTCTCTACTGCTTTTCAGGTCCTTCAGCATGTCGCCCTCGCCTTGCACATGGAGGCCGAGGTGGTAGCCCCGGTGATGAAAGCTGCGGGCCAGCTCGTCTCGCGGGAAGAGAGCTCCAAGCGGGAGCTGGAGGCGATGAAGGCGTTGGTTGTCGCCTTGGAGGGCGAGGTGGAGGCCGGGAAGCGGGAGGTCGCCCGGCACCGTGAGGCCGCTGTGGTTGCTGAGGCCAAGCTTCAGGACGCTCAGGCGTTGGCCGGCAACCTGAAGAAGACGGTGAAAACCCTCCGGAAGGAGCTGGGGGGCGGCTGAGTGGGCGAAGTCGGCCGACCTGAGGGCGGCCAAGTTGGCCGACCTCTGGGCGGCCAAGTCGGTGGAGGGCTACAAGAAGTCGAAAAACTACTACGATGACCTGGCCGTCGCCATGACCCTCATTTGGCACGAGGCCCTCGATGCTGTTAAAGCCCGGGTGCCGGGGTTCGCCGATGAAGAGCTCCGGGCCCAGTACCCCTTCATGGACACCAGCGGGCAGGGGCAAGAGATTACTGACGAGGAAGTCACCGAGGACCCAGCTCGCCTCATGGTGGATGTCGAGGGCCCTGAGGACGCTCCTGGCCCCGAGGCCTAAAGCCCCCGTCTTCCTCCTCCTTTTTATTTTGCTGTGTCTGGAACTTTGTAAGCCTCCGGGCATTTTGTTAGGCCGGGGAGCCAAAATACCCTCTGTAAAGACCGCCTTTTAATAATAAAACTTTTTCTTTCTTTGGTTTCATTGATTTGCGCTTTGGTCTTTTGTTCATGAAGAATGCTTATAAAATTTTTCTTCTTGCGCTGTTGGGCCTCCATGCCAGGTCGGCTATCTGCCAAGCGATCGTCCGTCGAGTTGATCCAAGCGCTTCTGAAGAGAAGGCATCTCCATGGTCCCGAAGTCGAGGGGAGATCGCTCGAGACTTGGATGGACCTGATGCCCCTAGTTGGCAGCTTGGACCGTCCGCGTGTGGTGGGCGGATGGCTGTCCGCCTTATTTGGGCCGAGGATGGATGGAGGCTTCGATCTCTGGTGTCGTGGGTAGGCAACTACCAGTCTGGGATGACCGAACGGGGTAGCTGCTTGGATGCCTCTTGCAAGGGGTCCGATCCCTGGCTTCATGGGTAGGGAGCTACCAGCCGAAGATGATCGAGCAGGGTAGCTGCCTGGTTGCCCCTTGCGAGGGTTTTTGATCTCTGGGGTCGTGGGTAGGCAACTACCAGCCTGGGACGACCGAGGGGAGTAGGCGCTCGGATGCCTATTGCGAGGGCTCCGATCCCTGGCGTCGTGGATAGGGAGCTACCGGGCGAAGATGACCGAGCAGGATAGCTGCCCGGTTGCCTCTTGCGAGGGCTTTGATCCTTCAGGACGGGGACCGAGCAGGGTTACTGCCCAGTGCCTCTTGGCGAGAACTTTGATTCCTGTCGGTTGTGGTAGGATGCTACCAGCCGGGGATAGCCGAGCAAGGACTCGACTGCCTCTGGGAGGACTTTGGTCCTTGGCGCGGGAGGGGCTGTAGAAGCCTACCAAGG
Organism: Agapanthus africanus; assembly: GCA_030015575.1. Taxonomy (NCBI): domain Eukaryota; kingdom Viridiplantae; phylum Streptophyta; class Magnoliopsida; order Asparagales; family Amaryllidaceae; genus Agapanthus; species Agapanthus africanus. The sequence goes on from JASDDO010000022.1 coordinate 900,449,958, forward strand.
ACCCTTGGCCGGGTAGGGTAACTGTCTGGTGCCTCTTGGCGAGGGCTTTTGTCCTGAAAGATAGCCGAGCGAGGGGTCCTCGGGCTCGACCGCCTCTGGGAGGGCTTTTTGATCCTTGGCGTTGAGGTAGGGAAGCTACCCGCCAGGGATAGCCGAGCGATGGTGTGCTCGACTGCCTCTGGGAGGACTTTCTGATCCCTGGCGTTGCGGTAGGGAAGCTATCCGCCAGGGATAGCCGAGCGATGATTGGGACCGACTGCCTCTGGGAGGACTTTCTGATCCCCGGCGTTGCGGTAGGGGAGCTACCCGCCAGGGATGACCGAGTAGGGCAGCTGCTAGGTTGCCTCTTGGTGAGGGCTTTGGTCCCTGGCGTTGTGGCAGGGAAGCTACCCGCCAGGGGTGAACGAGCAGGGCAGCTGCTGGGTTGGATCTTCAAGAGGTTTCGCCCGACCATACATTTGGGGAATAGGAATGGTTAGCATGCGCGTTGAATACGGGGGGAGGTGAAGCGCCAGGGTCGCGTCGCTTCTATTCCGCCAGAGAAGGCTTGACGATTGCCGCGTATCAGCGACCTCTTGGGCGAAAGCGGGCGACTGTTGAGCTTCGCTGGGACGCAGTGGGCTATATAAGGCTGAATGAGTACTGGTCCTCCTTCCTTCACAAACAGAAGATCGAGAATGCAAGACTTCCCGTTCACCATCCCTGACATCATCCACTTCGAATATGTGTACCTATACGATCAGAACTGCACCGAGGACATGGTGCAATTGGTGTGTGGGGGCATTGAGGACCACTTCGGCCGGCTGCTCCCTCGACATTCCTCCCTGCTGCAGTTGTTGATGTACTCTATCTAGAGAGCATCGCCGGGGCTTTACAACCCCCTGTCCGAGCAGCTCTATGATGAGGCCGTGGGCAAGCTTCGGTCTCTAAGGCGCTTTCGCCTGATCTCCACGAACCGGCTGGCACGCTCGGAGGCGCTCGTCCGCGAGTGCTACGAGTTGAGGCTAGGGATTAACGCGCGCGGGGGGAACCGAGTGGAGAGGTTGGATCTCGCAAGGCCTCGGCTGGCGGAGGTCTTTACCGAGTATCACGAGCAGTGCTCTCTGCACCCCCTTCCCCCGCTGTTGTAATAATAATTTTTTCTTTTTGTATGTACTGCTGAGAAGCCCATAATTACCTTTTTTTTTGAATAAATAAGAACTTTTCTACTTTCCTTGCAATGTTCTGTTGATCTTTATTAAATTGGCAATAGCCTTAGGGAGAGTTTATATTGCCCCAGAAGAAAAGTACAGGTTAATAGATGACCCTATCAGCGTGGCCCGAGCTTCCTGGAGGCTTGCTGGTCTCCGTGCCTGGCGCAGGGTACGGGGCACTCCGGGCGCCGGACTGGTCCTCCGCGGAGGCAAGCATGATCTGGCCGATGGTCAGCTCGGCGGGAGGAGGACGTTGCTCCTACTCGCGGTCGGCCTGTCGCTTATCCCTTAAGTAGGCGGCGAAGTGCCCCGATCGGATGGGCTCCTCGATGTAGTCCCGGAGTTGCTTGCAATTCTCGGTGGCGTGGCCCAGCGTCCGGTGGAAGGCGCAGTAAGGGCCCCGGGTCCGCTTTGAGGCCTGACGCGTGAATGGAGGGAACTTGAAGAACTCTTCGCCCTGGGCCTCCTCTAGTAACACTGCGAGGGAGACGTTAAGCGGGGTGTACTCCTGGAACTTCGGGTGATAGGGCTGCTGACGCTCCGGCCTCTCCTCTCGAGCCCTTTTCTTCTGGTCGGGTCGTTCTGCCCGGGGGAGGTTCGCGTTCACCTCGAATTCTAGCTGAACCTCACGCTCGGTCCACGCCTTGACTTCGGCCATGGTCTTAGGCTGTGCCAACGCAAAGAAGCGCAGCCACTCCTTATGCCTTAGACCAGATCTGAGCGCCGTGATGACGGTCTCATCCCGGTGCTCAGGAACCTCGAGGAGAGCGTTGTAAAAGCGAGTGATGTAAGCCTTGAATGTCTCCTTGTCTCCACTCTTAATTGTGAAGAGGTAGTCGACAGTGCGCTTCTGCCGACGGTTCCCAACGAAGTGGCCGAGGAACTTGTTTCCCCCAATCAGAGCAAACCTCTGTTTTAAAAATGAAGCGACACTTCTGCTTCCCCCAATCAGAGCAAAGCTCTGTCCAAATTCCAAGATTTGGAATGAAGTGACGCTTCCTTTCCCCCAATCAAAGCAAAGCTCTATATTGAATTTCAAAATTCAAAATTTAAAAGTTGAAGCAACGCTTCAGAGCCAGCACTCTGCGCTGCGCGCCACGTGTCAAACACGTGTGCGCTAGCGCAGTTGCGCTGCGTTCTGCGCTGCTTGCCACGTGTCAAACACGGGTGCGCTAGCGCAGTTGCGCTGCGCTCTGCGCTGCGTGCCACGTGTCGAACGTAGGTGCGCCAGCACTGGAATTAAAAATTCCCCTACCATCAGATCAAAAGATCTACTAATGATAAGTTGTTAATTAATCAAAACTAAAATTCTATTATGGAAAGATCTTTCCAATTTTATTAAAACAAGAAGATTATCTTCTGTAAAACAGAAGCCTTAGGATCAAACATCCAACGGTGGGAAATATTCCCAAATCAATCAGAGAAAGATCTCTTAACACTGATTTAACAAATCAATTGGCCCTATATAAAGGACCTTAGACTTCAAGTCTAGGAGATAGAGATACAGAATAGACAGAAAAGAGAGAGAAAAACGCTCTGCAAAAAGAAGAGAAAGCTCTTAGAAAAAAGAAGATTTTTCTTCTTTTTCAAGGTAAAAAGAACTATGTTCTTGAATAATAGAGATGAAACCATCCCGTAAAAAGAAGAACCATCTTCTAAAAATATCAGAGATCTAAGAAAAAGACCAAGGTCTTTAATAAAAAAGAAAAGATCAAAGATCTAATCATAAAATAATAAAAAGAAGTAAAATACTTCATTCACAAATCTTTTGATCTATAAAGACAGAGTCTTTTATAAAAACAAGAACTTTTGTTCTTGGATCTTGAGGAAAAATCCCCCTTTGAAGAACATAAATTTGTTCTTTGATTTTAAAATTGATCAAATGCGCTATTGAAAAGTGCCTTGCACTCATGAATTGCGTCCTTGCGCTCATTGGACCGGCGCTCAGTGCCAAAACCTGCCACGTGTCAACCAGAGACACAATCTGCGCTTTACGCTTCTAAAACAGAGCACTGCGCTCATGGGCTGGCGCTCAGCGCCAAGCGCGCCACGTGTCACTCACTGGTGTGCCAACAGACTAGCGCAATGCGCTCATAAATTAAAAGCACAATGCGCTAACAAACTAGCGCTTAGCACTAAGCGCGACACGTGTCCTCTTCGTGTGCGTTACCCGACAGAAGCGCAATGCGCTCTTTGACTGGCGCAAAGCGCCTGGCGCACCACGTGGCGCACTGTCAGAATAATCTTTGTTTCTGATGAATGCTATGCATTCAATACAAGACAAAAATGTCAGAGCCCAATGCCTAACATTATTGAAAGGGCTGAGCCCAAATAAAGGCTTAATAGCCAGAGCAACTAAAAATGTTAAACATTTTTAATTGGACTTAGCCCAATTCTGGCCATAAGTCCTCAACTTATATTGAACTGAGCACATTTGCTCATAAATACTCAACAGATCTTAGTCCCAAACTGGGCTACAGATCTTTCAAACAATTCACACTGGTTCGAGGGTATATCTCGTTACTCCTCTGATATCTGTCGTTGTAATCCTTCAACGTCGTAAGAGAGGTGACGGGTCCCAACAACCACACATTACTACGGACTGTGGGGTCCTTAAACTCATGGACTATGATGTCCTTAACCTCGACCGTGATGTCTTAAAACCAACAATGGACTGTGGGGTTGTTTCCTGATTTAAAATCAGGAAAGCTTACGGAAAAGGCTTCAGAAAAGGGTCACGTGCGTACACGTGACCAGCAGTCACGTGTTGGCACGTGAAAGCATCAGCAAGGCAAATTCAGCTTCCCGACTACATCAAAGAAAAGGGCTTCAGAAAGGGTCACGTGCTCCCACGTGATCTGGGTCACGTGTTGGCACGTGACAATTAAAAGCGGCTTCAAAAGCAAACCGGTTCCCTGATCAAATCAAGGAAAAGGCTTCAGAAGAGGTCACGTGCTCCCACGTGACCAGGGTCACGTGTTGGCACGTGATAATCAAAAGCAGCAGATTCGTTCTCCGGTTAAATCAAGAAAAAGAGTCCAGAAGAGGGTCGCGTGCTCACACGTGACTAGGGGTCACGTGATGGCACGTGACGGTTAAGCAGCAACCAGAAGACAGAGCGCAAAAAGAAAGAAGAAGGCTCGTTCCAAGGGGGTCACGTGCCCACACGTGACCAAGGGTCACGTGGCCACACGTGACCGACTTCAAAGCCCATTTGTTAACAGAATTAAATTCTGAGAAAAGACCTCTCAAATCTTTCCAAAAGCAACCGATTGAATTAAAGATGATTAAATATCATCTATCTATGGGAAAATCTCGAATTTGGAAAGATTTCCCCGTAAAATCTAACCAAAATAACAGAGGAGAATCTCTGGATTTAAAATCCAATGGTGAGTAAAATTCACCTAATAATCCAAAGGTCCAAAACGAATGATGGATACAAATCAAATCTCCTAATGAAAGATCCACCAAAACTAATTGACTTGGCTGCTTCTCCTATAAATAGGAGCCAAGAGACACACAAGAGAAGGATATGCAGAGGGAAGAAAAGAGAGAGAGCCTTGATACTTTAGAGGAATTTGGATCTTCTGCAAAAGAAAACCCTAGGTAAGAAAGGGAAGGTTTCATTGAAAGAAAAGAGAATTTAATTCTCAACAGAGTTTAACTCTGATATAAAACAGAAGGACATATTTCTTCTCTCTTTGATGGAGGATCAGTAAAGTGCACATCTCCCCTGAGTTGAGAATTTAATTCTCAATGGGTTGAGATCCTGCCATGCAGATCCAAAGCATAGAGAGGGAATGGAAACACGAGAATGTAATTCTCACAGAACTATAGGAATTTAATTCCTTCAAAATAAAATAAGGGTTTGACCCTGTATTATAGGAATTTAATTCCTTCAGAATGAAAAGAATCAGGGTTTAACCCTAGTTAAGAACTTAGTTCTGTTAAAACAACAAGAATTTAATTCCCTTAATCTTATTTCCCAGAATAGTTCTCTAACAGAGAGTGGGGGTTTAATTCCTTAAAGTTTTTATTAGGGTTTAACCCTATTCAGTTCTTCACATATATGAGGAATTTAATTCCTACAGAAAATTCAGAGTTCAACTCTTCAAAAGGAACTAGGAATTTAATTCCTCTGAAATTATTGTCAGGGTTCAACCCTACGAGGAATTTAATTCCTGAAAGGGATTAACAGATCTTCTAAACAACTACAGAAAAGCAGGGTCACGTGTCTCCACGTGACCCCCCCAAAAGATCTACAGAAAGCCCTTTGAGGCAGTGCCTCACGTGACCCACGTGACCCTCATTATATATGGAATAAAAGCAAAGGCAGAAACAATTCTGGGCGCTCTCACGTGTTACCACGTGACCCCTAATAAATGTTCTAATAAATCAGGGCATGAGTATACATCACGTGCCCATACGTGATGGCTATGAAAATTTAAAGTGTTTAACACTTGTTTGCAGAACAAAATAAAGGGGATCTGGCCCCACTTTTTGATACCATCACGTGCTCCACGTGACCCCCGAAACACAGAAAGAAAAAGCAAAAGAAATAAAGGCCTTGGGCGCTCTCACGTGCTCCCACGTGACCCCTTGGCTGATGCTTTAACAATCAGCGCACTAATCCTCCTCACGTGGCAGCATGTGATGCTCAAAAAAAAACATAAAAAGTGTTTAACGCTTACTTACAGAACGAAGAAAAGGAGATCTGGCTCCACATTTAGGGCGCCCTCACGTGTCACCACGTGACCCCTAATGAGCATTCTAACAGACAAGAGCGAGGGCCTTCATCACGTGCTCACACGTGATGGCCGCTAGAATTAAAAGAGTTAAACACTGATCTGCAGAATAAAATAAAGGGAATTAGAGCGCTCTCACGTGTCCATACGTGACCCCTCTCTCCTTAGTGTTTAACACTAATCTGAAGACTTTGTCCTCGGTGTTTAACACTGATTTTCTTAGTATTTAACACTAATTTGGAAAACTCTATTGGCAGTGTTTAATACTGATTTGCTTAGTGTTTAACACTAATTTGAAAACTCTGTTCCCAGTGTTTAACACTGATTATCTTTTAGTATTTAACACTAACTTGCTAATCTTATTCCCAGTGTTCAACACTGTTGGTCTTTAGTGTTTAACACTAGCTTTAGCCCAATTGGCTAAGTTTCCAGAGGCAAAGCCTCTCCTTCAATGGACTAACAGAGGGCCAATATTTCAAACATAATTGGACTTAGCCCAAGCTGGCCATAAGTCCTCAAATCATCTTGAACTGAGCACATCTGCTTTTTCAACCAACTCATTGGTTTAGGGTACATCTCTGAACTCCTCTGATATTTATCGTTGTAATCCTTCAATGTCTTCAGAGAGGTGACGGGTCCCGACAACCACACATCAAAACGGACTGTGGGGTCCTTAAACCCATGGACTTATGCGTCCTTAAACTACCAATGAACCACCATGTCCCTAAACTGGTATTGGACCACCATGTCCCTAAACTGGAATGGACCACTATGTCCCTAAACTGGAACAATAGAGCCCAAACGCTCTTTTGTCGGATCTAAACGATCCCGTTAAGTCGATCTTAGTCCCAAACTGGACTAACGTATCCTTAACAACCGTTTAAGTTGATCTTAGCTTCAAATATGGCTAACGTATCCTTAAACCTTCAAACAGACTTTAGTCCCAAATTGGACTATAAATCCCCAAATCAACTCTGGTTCAAGGGTACATCTCTGAACTCCTCTGACATCTGTCGTTGTAATCCTTCAACGTCGTCAGAGAGGTGATGGGTCCCGACGGCCATACATTAAATGGACCACCATGTCCCTAAACTGGAACAATCGAGCCCCCAAACGCTCTTTTGTCGGATCTAAACGGTCCCGTTAAGTTGATCTTAGTCTCAGGTTAGACTAACGTATCCTTAACAAACGTTTGAGTTGATCTTGGCCTTAAATATGGCTAACGTATTCTCAAACCAAACCCCCAAACCCAAATCTAAGATAATACGGATTTGGACTAGTCCACGCCCTACGGGCGACGACATAACTCGGTCTCCGTAAACAATCCACGGGCAACAAAACATAAAATAAACACACACGACACGAAGTGACCATCTGGAGAAGGAGAAAGTTGTTACCGCGACGCGGTAGCATAATTAACTGCAGGGGCTTGCGCCTGCAGGGAAGAGCGTCCCCACAATCAAAAAAACCCTCAAGCGAGGGGGAATCTGACGAAGTCTGCTACATCGGACGCATCCGTTCAGACCTTCGATACACGGTGCCATAAATCAACTTGGCATCTTCGGAGAGATGGACGGATAGCACCAATTAGCATCTGCCTCGAACCTCAGGTGAGACGTCCCGTGTCCCGGCCGCCGTTCGGAGGGGAACAGATTCTGGCACCCCGGTGGGACCTCTTCCTCTTTCCACTCCACACTTCGTGTGTCGTGTTCGCGAATGAATCACGGTTTACTGTGGTTGCCTGTGGATTCGAGGTACTAAGATTTGGTGTCTTGTTCCGTGCAGAAAACAGAAGATCAATGGCTTCAAACTGCACTACCTGCAACTGCAACTCTCGCTCTGTCCTTGCTGGAGGAGTGACTTATGGGCCCCAAGCGGCCTCCATCTTCGCTAGGCCGGTGGAACAGGTGACTCAGGCCACCACTGGGCTATTCTTCGGGACCATGATCCCACCAATGAGCTTCAATGCCCCATTGCCATCGCAAGAAGCTCCGAAGAAGTCGGTCTTCGATCGGCTCACAACTATCGCGGCCCCTCTTAACGGGTCGCCCAAGCCCAATGCCTCAGCTTTCAGCAAACCGGGCCAAAACTCATGTGGGCCCATGAAGAAGCCTGCAATACCAGAAAAGGTCGTTCCGAAGAGGATAGCCATCCCTGCTCCTGAAGTCGTCAAGACGGCTTCTCCTGCCAATGGGTCGGTCTTCACAAGACTGACTATTCCGGCGCCCGTTCCTGCTCGAAGGTCTGTCTTTGACAGATTGGATACCGCTACTCAAAAGACGTCAGTCTTTAAGAGACTGACACCGGCAGCGCTTCATCTGGACAGGGGGCAGGACAAAGCCATCCCCATTGCTGAACCAACGCCGTCCGCTCGACACGCTCGACATCGCCACTGGCGCCGAGTGAGGAAGGCTGGGGGCAACTCCCCCTCTGGGATAACTCCGCCAGCTCCGATGGTGGAAATCAATGTCGCTGTTCCGACCAGGAATAGCTTTGAACCACTTAGGAATGTCCGCAAGAACTCTCCTACAGTAGTGCTGAAGAGAATTCCTTCACCTGCGAAGAATGCTACAGAGAAGAAGCCGGAGCAACCTCCTCAACGGCTATCCTCTGAAATTTACAAGGTTTGGCAACATGTCCAAGAGTCGGTGATCGATGAAAACTATCTCCGCCGACAGAAAAAGATGAAGGTTCGGCAGGAGAAGGATTACTCTGTCAAGCCACCAAAAGCGACAACTACTTGGGTACCTACTACAACAGCCCCCTCGACTTCAACTGCTCAAAAGGGGAGGAAGCCAAAGAAAGCCCCTGTGACTGCGGCAAATCGTAAAGACGCTGGGACCAAACGCCCTAAGTCTGGGGGCATGGTGGTGCACACTGTCTATATGGCATCCGGGAAAGAGGATAGCCGACGGGTCACCGACCGCTCACCCGATCCCTGACAAAAGCCTAGGAGGAACAGCAGAAGTTTCAAGAGATGATGACTGCGATGGCCGCAGTCACCGGGCCAAAAGAAAGCCCGGAAACATCATCAGAACAGCGTCACGAACAGGAAACTGACGCTGACTTCCTACGCAGACTCCTAGAAAAGAAGGACAAAGAAGCCGCAGGGCAAGCGACTAACATAAAACAAATGGCGCTCCTCTTCCAAGATATGGTAGAGATGATGTTACAGCCGGACCCTCCAGCTAATGACCCTCCAATCATTGTTGAAGACGATAGAGGGCAAACATCGAATCCTCCGCCGGCTCTGCCAGCAGCCAAGGAGGAAACCATTTCCAAGGCCGCACTGGATAACTATATAGCTCAGCAAATACGAGCTCATCAGGAGAGTGAAGCGGCTGAGCAAATTGTTAGAACCGGACGGCCCTATCCGAGCTGGTATGACCAAATCAGTTACCCGCCGGGATATACGATCCCTAAGTTTCACGTATATAAAGGGACAGGGAATCCCCATCAGCATGTCGCTCAATTCAGGGCCTTATGCGGCAACACGGGGGGCAACGACAAACTGTTGCTTCGACAATTCATCAGAAGCTTAGCGGAAACAGCATTCGAATGGTATTCGGAGCTACCTAACGACTCTGTCAAAACATTTGCGGAGATGGAGCTACTGTTTACACAAAGATTCGCGAGTGCTAGTGAACGTACCCCGATAACAGCACTGATCAACGCCAGGATAAGGCCAGGTGAAACGTGGGTTCAATACGCAACACGATGGCTGAACCTATGGTCGAAATGCGAACAACGCATCGAAGAAGCGCCTGCGGTAGGCATGTTCATGGGTACTCTTGATCCGCAAGCAACCATCTCGCAATTCATGATGTTCTTCATGCCGACCACGTTCCAGGCCTTGATTGATAAGCTAGCCCAGATGGATCAGATAGGTCATATGCCATCTCCTTCAAAGACAAAGCCTTGGAATGAAAAGGGCAAAGGGAAAGCAACCTTCGTCGCCAACGCTCAACAACAGTCGAGCAACTTAAAGTCGGTTGTCCGTCAAAACAATATGCGTCCACGCCCATCCCTCAAGGAGAGACTGGGACGTCCTTACTCGTTTCCTCAGGATAAAACGAGAAGACTGTTCGAGCTGGCAATGCGCAACAGACTCATCAATTTGCCGAGTCCAAAGCGTCCGTTGCAGCCGGGCGATGTCAACGATCCCAATTATTGCCCTTACCACCAAACGGTAAGTCACCCGATCGAGGATTGCTTCGTCTTTAAGGGATGGATCGAGGATCAGTACCTACAAGGAAAGTTAGCGCTGTCTGAAAAGTGGAAAGTAAACCCACCACAGCCGCACACTCCAAAGAAGACGGACGCACCGGGGGCAACTTGCCACGTGATCTCCCACTCATTTACGGACGATGGAAAAACTCCTTGCACTGAGAAACTGGGGGCAGAGCCTGAGCCGGAATTCGTGTGGCCGTCAGACGAAATGATCGACGCTTTTCTAGATGAGATTCGTCTAGAAAGTAAAGTTGATCGGGAGCGCGAGATGGCCATATTTGAAAAGGCCAAACGCCGGCGACTGGACAAAAGGGTCGAAACACTCCCACCAGATCAAAGTACATCCGCCGCAAATGAAAGCAGGATCAAGACAAGGAAACGATTCGCCAAAGCCATATCAATGGGGATGAGGCCGCCCTCTTTCAGAGAAAATTCTCCTGGTGGTATACACTTTGATGAAACGGACGTACACCCTAACTTCTGCTTATATCATCAGAGGATCACACATCCTACTGAAGACTGCAACTCCTTTAAGTGTTGGTGGTAAGGATATGTCGCTCATAGACAACACGCCAATAGAATAAAGCGGGAAGCTCGTAGACAGCGAAAAAATACGACAAATGAGCATAAAAGAGTTGCCGGCAATTGTCATAGGGACGAGCCCGGGAGATCACGAGTTCTCACCTTTGGAAGCGATTCTGACGAAGAAGCCGCCCTCAACCCTCTCTTCAAGGAATTCATTTCTAAAACAAAAGAATTGGAGAGTTGCGAGAACGTTCAGCCGTACAACCTCACACTACCCGGAAAAAATCTCGGACCCGCAAACGACGGAGCAAACGAAATGAGAAAGGAAAAGGAAAAAACAGCCTTTGTTGCCAACACTCAAAAACAGCCGAGTAACCCGAGACCGTTTTGTCGTCAAAACAACAAGCCGCGATACCTTAATGAGAAGTTGAAACGTCCTTACTCGTTTCCCAAAGATAAAACAAAGAGATTGTTCGAGCTAGCAGTGCGCAACGGGCTCATCACTCTGCCAGATCCAAAACGTCCATTGCAACCAGGTGACGTTAACAATCCTAACTATTGTCCCTACCACAGAGTAATGGGTCACCCACTCGAAAATTGCTACATCTTCAAAACTGGGTTGAAGACCAATACCAACAGGGCAAGTTCGCGCTGCCCGAAAAGTGGAAAGTAAACCCGCCGCAACAACATGCTCCGAAAAAGGTGGATATGCCGGGGGCATCATGCTCATTCATAGGGAAATCCCCATAGACCGAAAAGTCAGTAAACTAGAGATGCGTCTCAAATACGACGACGGTGGACCGAAACGTCCTTAAACTAACAATGGACCGCAATGTCCTAAAACTTGCAAATGACCAAAACGTCGTTAAACTACTCCCAACCCGCAGCATCTTCAGGCTGACGTGGTAAAAAAAAACGGTACGTCCACAAGCAAAATGGGCACGGATGAAAACCCGAAAGGGCTCCGTGAGTAAAAACAGCAGGGCTACCGCGAGTGTTCGTGAAAACCCGAAAGGGCGCGACCTCGTAAAAAAAAAAAGAAAAAAATAAAAATAAAAATAAAAAATAAAAAGAACGGTATGTCCACAAGCAAAATGGGCACGAATGAAAACCCGAAACGGCTCCGTGAGTAAAAACAGCAGGGCTACCGGCGAGTGTTCGTGAAAACCCGAAAGGACGCGACCTCGTTAAAAGACACTTACAGGGTCCTCTCGACCTTGTAAGGAGAAACCACCCGCGTGAGATCCTTACGACTCACAAAGGAGCAGCACACTTAGGGATCCCCACGATTCCTAAGGAGAAAATACACTTGCGAGATCCTCACGACTCGTAAGGAGAATTCTCTTATGGGACCCTCACGGCTCATGAGATTTGAAAGTCTTAAGTTACAGAAAGCTAAACCTGTTCTTAAGCAAGTCCCCCACAACCTTCGATACTGCCCTACAAGAGGCTCAATACTGGCCCTTGTATACAATCCACGGGCGCGAATAAACATTTCCCCAGCAAAGTCACACCTGTGACTAGGGATATGTCCATATAATGAGCAACCCTTGTAGGTCCTCTCGACCCATAAGGAGAAAACCCTCTTGTAGAATCCTTACGACTTACAGAGGAACATACACTTAGGAATCCTCACGATCCCTAGGGAGAAAATACACCTACAAGATCCTCACGACTTGTGGGGAGAAATACTTTTGTGAGACCCTTACGGCTCATGAAGTCAAAAGCCTTGGTCGACAGGACTCTTAACCCTGTTTGCTAAGCCACCTTTGTTCAACATCGACAGAGGCAAATGATGATTCGCTCCTGGCAATATTCCAGTTGTAGCGGTGCTGATGCCGAAATCGGTGTCCAAAATCCAAGCTTGCGGCGAAAAAGCTAGCAAGCCACACATGCCTACGAAATAGCCGAAATGATGGGGCAACTTGCAATAAAAAGCGGCAAGTAAAAATGTATGCATGAAAAATAGCCGAAATGATGGGGCAACTCGCAATAAAAAGCAGCGAGTAGAAAATAAATAGCCGAAATGATTGGGCACCGCGAAAAATAGCCGAAATGATGGGGCAATCGCGACCTTCACGATATAAAAGCTGAAATGATAGAGTATCGCGGAAAAAGAAATAAAATAAAAAAAACGTTTTAATTTATGCCCTACAGGTGATGTTCCATCACACCCTGTACACAATCCAAGGGCGTAAACAAAAAAGGGAACATACCTCCCCCCAGGTTTCACCAAAGAAAGAAACTAAATCTCGACGGGTCACAAGCGACCTAGAGATCATCCCAACACTCGTCTCGTAACGACAGACACAACTTCAAGCTAAGAGGAACAGCGGCAACTCCCAGTTCCATGGCTCGGTGGTATACATATCGCCAGCAGTCAAACCTCCATCCCGTGAAATGCGGATACAATCAGCGAAATTTCTGGTTACGTGGAACGCGGATAACGTCACTCTTTGACCCCGTGGAAAACGTCCAGAGCGGATCCTGGTCCTCGCAGAGCACGGCAGTGAACCCATGTGAAGCATCCAGAGCGGAGCCTAGTCCTCGCCGAGCACGGCAGTGAACCCGTGTGAAGCATCTAGTGCAAAATTTCTGGTAACGTGGAACGCGGATAACGTCACTCTTTGACCCCGCGGAAAACGTCCAGAGCGGATCCTGGTCCTCGCAGAGCACGGCAGTGAACCCGTGTGAAGCATCCAGAGCGGAGCCTAGTCCTCACCATGTAGGGTTCCTAGGCACACTAATGAGGTCTCACACGGCATCAACCATGCCAATTTCACATTTTACGGGTGCCGAGAAACCCTAATACGGATCGTTAACTAGAAGTCTAGGCGATAAAAGAAACTAGTTAACAACTTAACTACAAGAATGGAAATACAACCTTTGTAGATCCGGTTCTCCACCTCCATAGCTCCGCAATGAAGTCTTCTCGCTGTCCAAATCGAATCCCGGGCTCTAGCGTCGGCTTCATCGGAAAAATGGGCGGGCTAGGTCATCGACTACGATGCCGAAGATGATCTACGTCGAGGCATAACAAGATCAAGCTCCCACTTCACCAAGTCATGAAACTTGTGAAGATAACACCCTATACTACTTGGCAAGAGGTAGAGGATGAAGAAATAGGAGGTGGGTTCACTTTAGAATTGGATTTCTCACTCTTTTTCTCACTTTGCCATTGTTGGTAGCAAGCTTCTTCATGTGAAGAAGAAGAAGAAGATGATAATGATATGATAAGTATATTAAAATAGAAAAGAAAAATCAATTCTTATCATATCCAAACCATGGTTTAGTGTAGAGATTTAACTAAGGTTAGATGGAGTGGTTAGGGTTAAGCATGAGACAAAATGGTCACTTAGTCAAAGATGCTTTGAAGCTTCAAGAAGCTTCAAGCAAAGAACAAAGAAGCCACCATTTTCTCTTTATCATTTCAAAATAAAATAAATAAAATAAATGAATAAGAAAATGAAAACCCTAACCAACATACAACCATGGTTTAATCTTTACACAAACCCTAGTGAGCATGTATCATCAAACATGATACAAACTTGTGTACAAAAGTATATCACATATACAATGTGCACAATCAAGTGAGAAAAACCATTTAAAGTGAACCAATACTAGTTAATGCAAAGTAATATATCAAATATATAATTATGCATTAAATCATTAAATCAACACTTGATTTAACGATCCAGTCATATCGCATATAACCGACTAATATACAATGTATCGATTTATCGAATCAATCCTTGATTCGATAACTAGGTTATATCGCATACAACCATATCGATACATTCATCGCGAGAATGAAATACGGTATCACATACACGCATTATTCTCGGTCCTGCACATATCTCATATGCGCTCCTATTTCGTTTCGCTTGAGCCAGGAAACCTCTGTGTAGGACTCTAAAGACTCGTCAATACGCCGGCAGCAGGTGATGATCATATCAAACACCCACAATCCGCAAGCGGTCTGCTAAACGTAACGGCCACCCGGGTATTGAGCGATCAGAAGATCGACGAGCAAGCCCGCTCACACTCCTGTGAATCCAACCAGTAACACTTACCGTACAGTCCGGTCTCGTCGTCTGATATGTCGCATATCTCGCCTAGGGGTGATAAACGTCAGACCCCAATAGCTCGATAAGTCGTGTCGATATGAGGTCTATAACAATTCGAGATACTACTGGTAACACTTACCAGTAAATCTCAGCAACCCTGGCCAGGGATTTCCTGTTATAGCCAATCGAACACAGCGCAACATCAACCCCTATACCGGGAGAGACGAATCCCCTCCTATCGCTCATTGCCTCCATGTGATTCGGGACTGTACCCAAAAACCACCGTTTTGCACACCCTCTTAGACGTGGTAAGGTGGAAATCAAAGCACAGTGGGAATCACACAAGACTCTATGACGATCTCGGGTCAACAGACTACTCTATACCAGTGTCACCTGAGAACTGCCATCTGACGTAAGGTATAATACCATCTGGGAGTTCTCGGCGAGTCCGTCCAGTGTACCCAGTCTCCACTGAGCACCCGTATATCATCTCTGATGTCAAACACCAATGGATATGGGATCATCCATCGCCCATCTGTATGGGTCGAGAAGGTATACGCTAGTCTACTCTGGTATATCGATGCCCCGTCTCGATATACCCACGACTAGGGACTTTGAAGGATGTACTTATGGACTACCATGTCCCCACTAGTATGATCCGCATCATAGTCCAGGTAGTCAAGCACACATCCTAAGGGCTTTACCAATAAGTAACAGAGAGACAATCAGTGTACATGTTAAGGTAAAGAGTAACCAGATAGCATACTATCATGTCGAGCAAGAAAGTCCTCCCTATATATGTCCCAGCATCCACTACAATATACATCCAATGTACAGTAATGGCCTCTAGGGCATACATATAACTAACAATCTCCCACTTGCACTAGGGCCATCTGATAGCAGTGGTTGTAGTATCTCATACTCAACCATCCCATAAAAGTCTCTCTCTGGGAAAAAGGCCTTTGTGAGTGGATCCGCCGTGTTGTCCTCTGAGTCTACTCTCCTGACCTCGATCCCCTAGAGATCAACCATCTCCATGATCAGGTGATGCTGCCTTAGAATATGTCTAGATCACTGATGGGACCTGCGTTCCTTGGCATAAGCCACAACTCCATTGTCACACAATGGGAGGAACATAGTTCATCTCATGAACCAATATACACCCAAACAGCCTCTTTGGTAGCATCTTAAGTAGCGATGTATCCTGCCTTTATCGTCTAGTATGTCACGGTATCTAGCTTGGAACTCTTCCAACATACCGTCCCTTTACTGAGGGTAAAGACAATGCGTGTGACTGACATTCAGTCGTCTTTATCATCCTGGAACACTTCCAGTGATTCTCCCCAGGATCAACTGATACCATCTCACTACAGCTAGTGAGTATTTTAACATCCATTTAGATCTATCTCATAGATCCAAAATCCAGGATTTAGTAGGTATCAATTTGATCCTATGTGGAGAATCCTTGTGATAAGCGGAGATTGATTGAGCGTAGCATAGGAAACTCCTTTCTTATCAAGAGTATGTCATCCACGTACTCTACGAGGATCATCACCATACTCCCTACTACCTTTTTGTATATACAAGGTTCATCTACCATTTTGATGATGTCAAACTGTTTGACTCCTTCATCAAAACAGACGTTCCAACTCCGCGATACCTGCTTTATCCTATAAAGCATCTTGTACACGTTTCCGCTGCTCCTACTGTCTACGAAGCACTCTGGCTGTGTACTTATAGACGCTCTATTCTAAAACATCATTTAGAAAAGCTGTCATGACACCCAACCACCAGATATCGTAGTCATGGTATGTAGCCGTGGCAAGTAGGATCTGGATGGACTTAAGCATAGCCACTTGAAAAGGTTTCATCATAATCCACGTCTGGTCGATGACGAAAAGCTTTAACAAGTCTAGCTTTGAAAGTCTCAACTTTTCCATCTACACCAAGTGATCTTCTCAAGATATACTTGCTCCTGATGGGGATTTAACCCTTCAGATATAGCAACCAAAGTCCATACTTTGTTGGTGTATATGGATTCCATCTCAGATCACTAAGCATCCAGCCATTCTTACAGAGTCCCTACTCTCGATGGCCTGCTCGAAACTAGTTGGGTCATTATCTCATGATGCAATCCTCGCTCCCACTGTCATAGAGAAACCAAAGTATCTCTCAGGTGGGTGAGGAACCCTACTAGATCGGTGGAGAGGCTGAGCTTCGTTGGTTACTATTGAATCCTTCGGTTCTACTAAATCATTTGCTGTAGTTTGTATAGCTGAAACACTTCCAGTTCTACATAACTGACCTTGCCTCGAGCTTGTCCGGATTTTGCTTTTAGACATAGGCCGGACAATCCCAAATCTTAACTAACTTAAGAGATGGGCTCTTCCCTTATCATATCAAATATGAAGTGGTAGGCAACTGATTTGATTTGAACCCTATTCAATAGGTATGCAGCTTCTCAAGTGTATAACTCCCAAAAAGGAAATAGGTAATCTCAGTAGTACTCATCATAGAGCACACCTTATCACATAGGGTGCTATTGCTCCGTCCTGATATACCATCGTGCTATGGTGTATACGGAGGAGTAATGCTGAGAGAGAATCTCATTCTCCTTTAGAAAAGTCCAGGAATTCCGTGCTCAAGTATTCTCCTCCTTGATCACATCAAAGGACATAATACTTATACCCGTTTTGGTTCTCTACTTCTTACTTATATTCTGTGAATATCTCAAAAGGTTCGGACTTGTGTTTCAACAAGAACATATGTCTGGATCTAAAGAGATTATCAGAGAATTTAATGAAGTACAAAGAACCGGTCTTGGGATCTGTAGACAGGGGACCTTCATACATCAACATGTATCATCCCAAGAGTTCACTAACTCTTTCTCTGTTTCCAGTAAATGGAGCTATGGTCATCTTATCTCTGTGACATGACTGGCAAGTTTCACAAGATGTAAATTCAAACTGATTTAAATATGCATCTAAAATGTAACTTCAGCCAGTCGGATCGCATTGATATGACCTAGTCTACAATGCCTCAAGAAGGATTCATTCATTTCTGAACTCTTCCTCTTGTGTGTGTTCCATATACTAAGAACTGTAGTTTGATTTAGAACATCAATGCTTTTAGATAACGTGCCTGAACTGATCAACTTTTGATATAGGAAATGTTCCAAACATTATCCATCTGTACAAAATTTTATCATTTCTTTACTTATAAAGAGACTGATATGATTTTGTATATCAGGTTCGGTATCTAATAACATTCGTTCAGAATCAATGTATTTGTAATACAGGGTGACAGTGACCAACAGACTTGGCTGCAACACTTGCCCCGTTCTCTGTCTCATGAAACTTATCACCCGTTCTCAGTTTTTCTACCTTTCTGTAGCCCTATGTAACAGATTACATATCAGGGATCCTGATCCGGTATCAGATACCCAGGACGTAGAGAATAGAGAAACAGTTCTGTATAAAGAACACACCCGAAGACGATGCATCAGCATGCACTTTCTTCGTTTGGGCGGCACGGGAAATCTGGTATTCCCCAATTTCCTGCTCTGTCTTATAACAATTATAAGTTGGAGCGGGACCAACGTTCCCCAGCTCAGTATAACAAGCGGGTTCGGTCAATATTCCGTATTATTATCTTGATTAAGGCGTGATATGGTCGCTACCTGGAGAGAGAGAGAAGAAAACACTCAGCGTGCGCTCTTGCAAGAATAGATTGGTTATGATTTTATCTAATCAGGATGGCTCCCACTGTTTTTTTTATCAAATCTTCCTTCAAACCTTAAAAGGAAAGACTAGCCGGGATTAATTACACACTACAAGTTCGCCAATCTTTCAGCCAGGCCAGTGTTGGTACTTTGAGGGAGGTCCCCCGTGCTTTCGCACGAACCTAATTAATATAAACCTCGTTTTCCCAGAGGCGTAACCCCGTTGACACCTTTCTAGACACCTACTTGATCGGCTAATTGTAATGTGTAAAACTCTCCCAGGAGTAACTCTTACTCGCAGCGGGTATCGGGATCCAACTATCTCATAGAAGGTATGCAATCTCATTGCAAATTTCAACACTTGAAATTCCCGATAATATTTTGCCCCTAGCACCCTATGACCTTGACGGAGGTCAACAAACCATAGGCTACTAGTCAAGTTCAACCCGTCATTTCTTGATCGAATTAAACCCACCCGCACGACCCTTGACGGAGGTCAACAAGGCCGCACGACTACCCTAATCCAATCTACATCATATGCATAAGCAGATAAATACTAGTTAGCTACCGCACACTACGCCTTGACGGAGGTCAACAAACGTAGCACGAATACTAAATAGGACTTATCTGAAATGACGGAGGGCTACGACAGGTTTTTCTGAAAACCTATTGCGTAATGAACTTGATATCGTTGTAGAATCAAATGATTTTAAAATGGAGTGCTTTTGACGCTTTTCAAGTTTTGCTAAAGGGGTCACTCCCGGTGAAGGGATCGTCGGCCCTTTCCTCGTCGAATGAGGTGCGGGATATATCATATATATCACTGTGCAAAGCAAAAACTCTTAAAAACAATCAAAAGACAAACCGAAGGTTGTAGCATCGGCCAGTTATTGCTAAAGGAGTCACTCCCGGTGAAGGGATCTCGGTCCTTTCCTTATCGAATAAGGTGCAGGATATATCATATACACCGCTGTGCAAAGCAAGAACTGTAGCTACCTGTTTTATTTCTGAAATTCGATTCTACAACATCTTAGATTTCTTTTATTTCATTAATCACATTAATGAAGTCCCATCATTTAATTACCTAAACATCACAGATAAATACGACGTACACTTATGCCATCCGCATTCGCCTCGATGTCCCCTCATGCACCGTTAGGTTAGGTAACTAACGGCAGAGCGGGGCAGGGCTAGCACGGGTGTAAAACATAAGTAACGTCTATATAATATATCATATATACTATATACAATATCTATCATAGAACATCACATGATCACATCACAGATATCGCAGCAGAAGAATCATATGAAATATTGGATATACTAGGACGTCCGTGTTTTCAATACGAGCCAGTATAAAACACGGATTCCACGGTCGTGATGAATAGCCAAACCCACACCCCTAGACCCCTACGAGAGCGGCAAGCAACCCTACCAATTCTAGAGTTAGGAGATCCGGACTCGACTCCTCGAGTTGGTCTCCCACTGGACCCCAGAACCCGGTTACTTGTGCTCTCCTCCTTGGGTCTATCCTAGTGCGGAAAAGTAAATAATATACAAACGGTGACATCTTCCGCAACTTGGAAGCGCCCCAATAAAAGAATATTACATACAAGTTTTTACATGAATGAAAATGAAAAACACTCATCTCACATAAAAACCCCTGGCTATTCAAACACGACGATCCAATATAACATATCCAGCAACACATAACATCACATGTCATCAACGTAAGTAAATATGCGCATCCCAATTGTCGTTGACATATAGCAACGAAACCGGCAATGTCACATATTACACTTACGGTCACAGAAAAGAAAGTGTAAAACTACAACAGTTGGAATCCGCAACCTTCATAGACATCGCATGCCTAATCAAATGAATTCCTTAGACATCGCATGCCTAACAATTATAAACCCCGCATTTTAGTCTCATTATCGAAAACACTTTTCAATATAAAGTCGAGCAATTCAATAAGATTCCCGACATCCTGATCGAATGCTCGTCGCAAACTTTAGCAGGCGGCCGCACCCCCGACGCCGTCGACGAAGTGCACCAAGGCGGAACACCGCTACCGCGAGCACCCGAACGGATGCTTTCGGCGACGGGGTTCTCCTACAGTCACTTGGTCGGGGCTATGGAGTGAGGCTGTCTATTAAGTTTACCCGGCGAGTATCCGCGTACGCTACGTGATTGCGACGGACTTTTGATCACATCAAAATTCCGTAGCAACCGATCAAGTGAGACTAAATTGCTAGATTTATAACATTTATTCTGTTATCTCATAACTTATTGTGAATTCCAATTATTGTATCACATTCCGAATAAGATAGAAAATGTTAAACTTTCCGATCGAACAATCGAACACCCAAGTTTTCCCAAAACAGATCAACGCATGAAATAGGTTTTAAAACATTCAGTTCATGCCTCAGTACCAACGGTCCAGCCGTAGAAGGGTCAAGCCAACGCCTCACATGTGGCACGCCGTACTGCCCCAAACCCGAGGGTTCAAAGGACAGTTCAAGACGGTCATATAATCGAGTTAAGGTTTGTTGTCTTCTAGAGGGACCATCGCGTTACTTGCACTACTTAGAACGTCGTTAAACTACGGAAAGATCCAACACTTGGAAATTTCCCGGCAGGGAAAAAATTGGGTATTTATATTCGGTCGAACTTTTTAACATATTCTAAAATTATCCGGAAAAACATATAGACGAAGTCTGACAATCCGATCAAATCTACAAACTCCCAATACAACCCAAAATACTCAACT
Organism: Agapanthus africanus; assembly: GCA_030015575.1. NCBI lineage: Eukaryota > Viridiplantae > Streptophyta > Magnoliopsida > Asparagales > Amaryllidaceae > Agapanthus > Agapanthus africanus. Next base: position 900,471,212 of record JASDDO010000022.1, read on the forward strand.
CTTGAGTAAATATTAAAAATTCCCAGAAAACTCAGCACCAGGAAACATTAATTACTGTGCAAATTTTAATGGCTGACGTCATCAGGTTGCCGCGGAACCGCCGCAGAAGCCATGCTTCTGCCGCGGTTCCGCCGCATAATTTACACTTCATGGGGAAATTTTTGCACCGTAATTCATATATTTCCCTGCTGAATTTTTTAAGCATTTTTAATCTGGAAAAAACCCAGAAATTGAAAAAAGTCCAGAGAGCATATTGTATTAGGGTTTCAATGTTCGATCGGGTTTCAAACGTCGTCTAGCCTTCGCCTAAGGCTCTAGCTAGGCTCTGATACCACTGTAGGGTGCCTAGGCACACTAATGAGGTCTCACACGGCATCAACCATACCAATTTCACATTTTACGGGTGCCGAGAAACCCTAATACGGATCGTTAACTAGAAGTTTAGGCGATAAAAGAAACTAGTTAACAACTTAACTACAAGAATGGAAATACAACCTTTGTAGATCCGGTTCTCCACCTCCATAGCTCCGCAATGAAGTCTTCTCGCTGTCCAAATCGAATCCCGGGCTCTAGCGTCGGCTTCATCGGAAAAATGGGCGGGCTAGGTCATCGACTACGATGCCGAAGATGATCTACGTCGAGGCATCACAAGATCAAGCTCCCACTTCACCAAGTCATGAAACTTGTGAAGATAACACCCTATACTACTTGGCAAGAGGTAGAGGATGAAGAAATAGGAGGTGGGTTCACTTTAGAATTGGATTTCTCACTCTTTTTCTCACTTTGCCATTGTTGGTAGCAAGCTTCTTCATGTGAAGAAGAAGAAGAAGATGATAATGATATGATAAGTATATTAAAATAGAAAAGAAAAATCAATTCTTATCATATCCAAACCATGGTTTAGTGTAGAGATTTAACTAAGGTTAGATGGAGTGGTTAGGGTTAAGCATGAGACAAAATGGTCACTTAGTCAAAGATGCTTTGAAGCTTCAAGAAGCTTCAAGCAAAGAACAAAGAAAGCCAACATTTTCACTTTATCATTTCAAAATAAAATAAATGAATAAGAAAATGAAAACCCTAACCAACATACAACCATGGTTTAATCTTTACACAAACCCTAGTGAGCATGTATCATCAAACATGATACAAACTTGTGTACAAAAGTATATCACATATACAATGTGCACAATCAAGTGAGAAAAACCATTTAAAGTGAACCAATACTAGTTAATGAAAAGTAATATATCAAATATATAATTATGCATTAAATCATTAAATCAACACTTGATTTAACGATCCGGTCATATCGCATATAACCGACTAATATACAATGTATTGATTTATCGAATCAATCCTTGATTCGATAACTAGGTTATATCGCATACAACCATATCGATACATTCATCGCGAGAATGAAATACGGTATCACATACACGCATTATTCTCGGTCCTGCACATATCTCATATGCGCTCCTATTTCGTTTCGCTTGAGCCAGGAAACCTCTGTGTAGGACTCTAAAGACTCGTCAATACGCCGGCAGCAGGTGATGATCATATCAAACACCCACAAGCCGCAAGCGGTCTGCTAAACATAACTGCCACCCGGGTATTGAGCGATTAGAAGATCGACGAGCAAGCACGCTCACACTCCTGTGAATCCAACCAGTAACACTTACCGTACAGTCCGGTCTCGTCGTCTGATATGTCGCATATCTCGCCTAGGGGTGGTAAACGTCAGACCCCAATAGCTCGATAAGTCGTGTCGATATGAGGTCTATAACGTCAGACCTCCATCCCGTGAAATGCGGATACAATCAGCGAAATTCCTGGTTACGTGGAACGCGGATAACGTCACTCTTTGACCCCGTGGAAAACGTCCAGAGCAGATCCTGGTCCTCGCAGAGCACGGCAGTGAACCCGTGTGAAGCATCCAGAGCGGAGCCTAGTCCTCGCCGAGCACGGCAGTGAACCCGTGTGAAGCATCTAGTGCAAAATTCCTGGTTACGTGGAACGCAGATAACGTCACTCTTTGACCCCGCGGAAAACGCCCAGAGCGGAGCCTGGTCCTCGCCATGCACGGCAGTGAACCCGTGTGAAGCATCCAGAGCAAACACCGGACTGTGGAGTCCTTAAAATCCACGGACTATGATGTCCTTAACCTCGACCGTGATGTCTTAAAACTAACGATCAACCACCCCGATTCCCTACGGATTCTGCCTTGGTTTAAGGGTACATCTCTTCACTCCTTTGATACGTGGCGTTGTAATTCCTCAACGTCTTCAAAGAGGTGACGGGTCCCTGCAACCAAACATCGGACTGTGGAGTACCTAAATCCACGGACTATGAGGTCCTTAATCTTGACTGTGATGTCTTAAAACTAACATTAGACTGTGGAGTCCCTAAATCCACGGACTATGAGGTCCTTAACCTTGACCGCGATGTCTTTAAACTACGATGCCTTGGGAAACCCCTGACTCCGTGAAACACGGACGAGGGAGACCACATCCAGCACTTGCAGGTCCTCACGACCTGTAAGGAAGAAAAACTCTCTTGTGAAGTCCTTACGACTCTCAAGGGACAACCCGCTTAAGATTCCTCACGATTCTTAAGAAGAACTTACACCTATGGGATCCTCTCGACCCATGGGGAGAAAAAACTCTTTATGAGACCCTCGTGGCTCATAAAGTGCAAAAGTCTTAGGAAGCAGATCTTAACCCTGAATCCTAAGCTATCGCTGCCCTGCAAGGAGATCAAGATAAACTGTCCGCAAACACATTCAATGAAAGGGGACACACCATTGAGAAGAAAAATGTATCTTTTATTCATAAACCAAAATGGATACAAAGTACAATTCATGAAAGAAACAAAAAAGAAAGATACTCTCATTCATGAGTATGTACAAAAAAAAGGAGAAAAGATACAAGTCCTCAAGCCGGCGGGCGGTGCAGTAATTTTACCAGCTCATCGTTCTGTTGCTGAGCCACGACTTCATGACGCAAGATCTCCAGAAGACGAGCCTCCGCCTGAGCTTGCTGAGCTTGATACGAAGCAAGCCGAGCTTCGAGCTCTTTCTCGGTGGCTTTATGAGCCTCGACCCTCTCACGAGTGAACGTGGCAGCTTTATCGAGAGCCACCACCTCTTTTATGGACTCCTGGAGCACTCGCCAGAGTTCGTATGCTTTGTTGGCATTGGCTGTGAGGCTGGCCTGAAGCTCGCTCAGCGCCTTAGAAGCCAATTCCCTTTCCGAGAACTTACGGCCAAGCCTCTTCTCGCATGACGTCATGTTAGCCGCACATCGTGCTATCAGACCCCGCAACTCCGCTTTTGCAGCAACAGCTTCCGAGGAAAGGCGAGAACATTCACGAGCGTGCAAACAAGCCTCCACCTTCCTACAGAACTCCATCCAGACCCGCACCACCTCCTCGCTATGATAGGTGACGAAAAAAGGAAGAGAGCCGTTAGCTTCAGCGGCAAACGCTTCGGCCGTGGTCGCGCTACCAGCACGGAGATCCTCGACGAAAGATGATAGGGAGACAAGGCTCAATTGGGCCAAGCGTTCTGAAGCCCGCAAAGCATAAGGGCCGGGCGGCATCACGATGCGCGATTCCAACACCATGGAGACTGGCAGAGCTGTTCAAATTTGACAAATGATTAGTAAAATTCTTAAACACAGAATGAACAGGATTATAATAAAATGTCACTCACCGACAGTCATGCAAGTAGGAGCCGAAGGTTCCCCTGGCCCTTCAACGACCTCGACCTCATCGTCAGCTTCCAAAACTATAAGAGACATCAACGTCATTTCGCAAGATAGTAACAATGCTATGGTAAAAGAAAAAATGGCGAATGACACTAACCTTGCCCGGAGGAAAGGACAATACGCTGAGGGGAGATCGCCTGCGGAGCCGCCATCTCCAATAAACGCTGAAATGACTGTCGAGGCGACAGATCAGCGATAGTGGCCGCCAAACCGCGCAATTCTGGGAAAGATAAAAGAGTTTAGACTATGAAAGGATTGCTAAATTAAAACGCAGAGGGTTACCTTCAACGCTCCTCCCACTCTGAGCCGCGGGGATAGCAGCTTCAACGGTCTCCGCCGTAACGTCAGGATTCAACAAAGGAAGAGTAGTCCCGACTACCTCTCTTCCAGCCTCTGAGCCGCCCTCAGTAAGGGTCATTGGGGCGGCGACCTCCAAAGGAGCTTCCCCCAAAGGAGCAAGCGCTCCCTGATCAAGAACCGCCACTGGAGGCTCTACCATGAGAGGAGCAGCCTCATCAGCCCCCTCCACATCAAGCAAGGCCTCATTGAGAATTCCGGCGGGCTTTAGCTTTAATGGGCCCGTAGAGAGCTCCCCCAGAGTCGAAGATTCTGCACGATTCGAATAAAAATAAGGATACATATGCACGGGCATAAATAATCTGAAGAACTACGAAAAGAACCACAACGTACCGATGCGTAAAGAAGCCCTCAATATGGCTTCTTCAAGCCGCTGCTCCTTCTCAAGGAGGTGGGCTCGCCGGGGTTCGAGAGTGGACTCATGGCCGCCGGTCCATAAAGAAAGCGCGTCCGCCGCGTCCTCTGAAGCGGCCTGCTTCAGAGCCCTCTCCCCCCATTCCTCCAAAGGACCGATAAATCGCCGCCGAATCCACGAAGGGTCTTCGTAAAAGATTACAGCGGGATAGGACTTCTTCGGAACCCTGGCGTTATGAGACACGTCTTTGGAACGCCGTATGGCCTCAGCCAACTGTGCGGCCTCCTCATCGGCCGAACTCGGGAAAGGAAGTCCAGCGTCTGACTCCTGCAGGGCCAACGGTTCGTCTTAAAGAGTAGGCTCAGACTCCGCCAAAGAATCGAGCAAATTGGTGGCCGCTTTCCTCCGCCGCTTAGACCCAGAGCCGGTCGCCGAGGATGACCGTTTCCTCCCTCGCGAAGCCTTAGGGCGGCGCTGACCCATATCGCCTACGATGCCCTCATCTCTATTACCCTCGCCCGGTGCCACGACCGAGGATGACACTGTCATTGTCAATGCCACGGGGGGCGGTGCTGCCACAGGCGGTGGTGCTACTACTGGGGCCCTTCCACCTCGCGAGCGGGAACCCAGGGGCATACCAGCCGTTGGAGTAAGGTTTACCTCCGATTCTCCTGGGACGAGCACAGTGCCGGTATCCCTCAGAGGGAAGCGGACCGAAGCCCTCGGTCGCAGCTTAGCTCGTGGAACCAGAGGAGAGGCATCGTGGCCAAGAAGCACCCTCCTTTCCTCAAGAATGATTGGGCTGACCCGATGAAGATACCAACCCATAAACACGCCCACGCACCGGGGCAGGTATTCAGCTTCAGGTACAATGAAGTGGGAGCCGGTGTTTAGCCTCATGAAATGATGAGCGGCATCGCGAATGGCATCGAGCGAAGGGATTGGGGCGACTATAAAAGCCTCGAAAGGAATACCCTGTTCGTATCCAAGTTGTCGGGCGAATCGATGCGGATTGTACCGCATGAAAAGAGCTGCACTGTCCTGGCGAAACACCAAGTAGCCCGGTCTAATTGTATACAAGTGCGTGGCCTCCCGGGGCTTCAAAGAAGGTGCGTTGTCTTTTGACAGATCCCAGAGTTGTTGAACTGGACCTGAGGGAGTAGACAAGACCCGATCATTAAAAACCATCCTGCCAGCGGCAGCGTAAGGAGAAATCAGCACCCGAATAGCCCCGAACTGAGTCGGGTCGGCGGCAGAAGCATCCACTAATCGCATAAGTCGTGGAAAGGGGTAGGCATCGTAAAATGAGGGCCTCTGATTCATGGCAAAAGCCCCCAACACGTGCATTTCGATCCAGGACGTGAAATAATGAAGCGAAAAGTTTACCACATCCACGCCAGGAGTAGAGGTATTAGCTGCGGTGCCCAACCCATGATAAAGATGCGCCAACGCCGGGATGCCGATAGCCAATCGCGTTCCCTCAGCAATACGATGAGCCGGGTAGATAACCGAGGCTCTCATGAAGCGGCGATGCATGGGGATAACGAACCAACTGAGCCAGACACTGACAAACCCCACGAAGAACGTCTCCTCATCCATACCGGGTGCTACAATGGACTCAAAAGACATCGGCGACATGATGGGGATATAATATTGAAGTAGATCCGATTCAGTGGTCGGCAGCTTCTTCGGACCAAACCCAAAGGGGTCTTTAATGTTGGCGAACTTCGGAGCTGTCTTCGACACGACATCTTCGCGAAGGAAGCATGCAATGAAACTCTTGAAAGTAACACCCTGCTCTTCGGATTCGGTGAATAATCGGTCGAAGATACCTAGCGCCTTGATTAAACTGGGACGCTTGTGGCGGACGGCATTCTCAGCAGACAGGCCGTCAATTGGGGCGGGCTCGGGTTCAAAAACATACTCGTCAGGAGGCAACAACTCCTCATACAGTGCACCCCTGATTGGCAGTCCCGAGATTTCATAAAATTCTGCCAGAGAAATCGAAACCTCGCGATCTCCTAAAATGAAAGTGTTAGTGGGGAGATTCCATTGATTCAAGAACGCCTTGACCCACCAGGCATGCGGGGACTTATAATGGAAGAGTGACGCGTATATTGTCTGATAAAGCCCGACTTTCTGCAACCACGCACGATGGGCAGAAAGGATGTAGCGAGCCCAGAGAAGGTAGCCCGTAGGGTGCCGAGGAGTAAGCCCTATCTTATAAATTTGCCCCCACGGGTGGGCCTCACCCTGACAGATACGCCGCCCCAAGATGTCTATGGCCGGGATCGGATGGTTCGGAATACCTGTCGTCGAAGGCTCGAGCCTCCCCGTTGGAGTCCAGTTGGGCATTTCCACAGCAAAAGCCGTCCTCGGAGGATCCATCGGTAAGAATGGGAAAGTGGGCTCCGTCGGTACCGCGCAAAGAAAACTCCGGCGACCCTGAATAATCTGACTATACCAAGATCCCCATTGAAGAAGGTTGGTACAGTTCGGGTCATGGGCCCGGATCATCGCCATCGCTTCCTCATCAGATAGCGACTGAGGAAAAGCAGCCTCCGAGCGAGAAAAGGGAAAGCACGGAACAGAAGCCATCGCACCTGAAATCCAATAAAAGGAGACCGTTAAAAGCAAAGTCAGCGATATATATCCATGCATGAACATGATGACTAGTTAAAGAAAGCAACGGCAGAGTTTTCTGGGACTATTGGCTACAAAACACATGGGCCCCACAGAATCCGGATGACGGCTCATTAATAATGAGACCAAATAGTTACAATAAAACAAAGGGAATATCCTCATTTAATAAAGAATGGTAACCCTACACATTCCCCCCAACAGGATCTGCCTCGGGCTCTACAATGGATCCAACAAGATCAAAGGAATTAAATTCCCACAGAAGACATCATTACAAAGCTCCTGTTGCATTAATTGCAGAAGGACAACCTCGGGTCAAGAGACCCCAAGAAGCCTCCGTGTGAAGAAACTGAGTTCTTCATTGGAATTAAATTCCTTATTAAGAGAAGGGAATTGAATTCCCAGAAACATTTTTGGATGGAATTAAATTCCATGGATTTGAACCGCCATCATCATCTCCCTAAGGATCATCTAAACCCTAAAAGATCTACTGTTGGAGGTTAAGTGGTCTCATATTTTGGTTAGAGAACTTGAAGAAAAATGGGTTCTTTGTGAAACCCTTGATATGGATTTAAAATCCAGAGAGTTTTGTCAAAATGAAGGTGCTTCGATCACCATTACCTGAGGAGGAAGAGTCCTTTTAAACAGAGTTAAGCTCTGAAAATGTCTCAAGGCAGAGAACTAAGCCCTGGAAGAAGAGAATTAAATTCTCAGAAAAAGTTCTCAAAGGAAGGAGATGAGCAAAGTGAAGGCTCTTCGGTAGGGACATGAACATTTGTAGGAGGTGATGGAAACGTTTCATCTCCCCAAATCCCTAGAGGAATCCAACGGTCACAAAAGGTGACAGCGTTGCACTCACGTGCGGACACGTGAGAACAACGCTGTAGGGGCATTTGTTTCCTGATTTAAAATCAGGAAAGCTTACGGAAAAGGCTTCAGAAAAGGGTCACGTGCTTACACGTGACCAGCAGTCACGTGTTGGCACGTGACATCTAAAAGCATCAGCAAGGCAAATTCAGCTTCCCGACTACATCAAAGAAAATGGCTTCAGAAAGGGTCACGTGCTCCCACGTGATCTGGGTCACGTGTTGGCACGTGACAATTAAAAGCGGCTTCAAAAGCAAACCGGTTCCCTGATCAAATCAAGGAAAATGCTTCAGAAGAGGTCACGTGCTCCCACGTGACCAGGGTCACATGTTGGCACGTGATAATCAAAAGCAGTAGATTCGTTCTCCGGTTAAATCAAGAAAAAGAGTCCAGACGAGGGTCACGTGCTCACACGTGACCAGGGGTCACGCGATGGCACGTGACGGTTAAGCAGCAACCAGAAGACAGAGCGCAAAAAGAAAGAAGAAGGCTCGTTCCAAGGGGGTCACGTGCCCACACGTGACCAAGGGTCACGTGGCCACATGTGACCGACTTCAAAGCCCATTTGTTAACAGAATTAAATTCTGAGAAAAGGCCTCTCAAATCTTTCCAAAAGCAACCGATTGAATTAAAGATGATTAAATATCATCTATCTATGGGAAAATCTCGAATTTGGAAAGATTTCCCCGTAAAATCTAACCAAAATAACAGAGGAGAATCTCTGGATTTAAAATCCAATGGTGAGTAAAATTCACCAAATAATCCAAAGGTCCAAAACGAATGATGGATACAAATCAAATCTCCTAATGAAAGATCCACCAAAACTAATTGACCCGGCTGCTTCTCCTATAAATAGGAGCCAAGAGACACACAAGAGAAGGATATGCAGAGGGAAGAAGAGAGAGAGAGCCTTGATACTTTAGAGGAATTTAGATCTTCTGCAAAAGAAAGCCCTAGGTAAGAAAGGGAAGGTTTCATTGAAAGAAAAGAGAATTTAATTCTCAACAGAGTTTAACTCTGATATAAAACAGAAGGACATATTTCTTCTCTGTTTGATGGAGGATCTGTAAAGTGCACATCTCCCCTGAGTTGAGAATTTAATTCTCAATGGGTTGAGATCCTGCCATGCAGATCCAAAGCATAGAGAGGGAATGGAAACACGAGAATGTAATTCTCACAGAACTATAGGAATTTAATTCCTTCAAAATAAAATTAGGGTTTGACCCTGTATCATAGGAATTTAATTCCTTCAGAATGAAAAGAATCAGGGTTTAATCCTAGTTAAGAACTTAGTTCTGTTAAAACAACAAGAATTTAATTCCCTTAATCTTATTCCCCAGAATAGTTTTCTAACAGAGAGTGGGGGTTTAATTCCTTAAAGCTTTTATTAGGGTTTAACCCTATTCAGTTCTTCACATATATGAGGAATTTAATTCCTACAGAAAATTCAGAGTTCAACTCTTCAAAAGGAACTAGGAATTTAATTCCTCTGAAATTATTGTCAGGGTTCAACCCTACGAGGAATTTAATTCCTGAAAGGGATTAACAGATCTTCTAAACAACTACAGAAAAGCAGGGTCACGTGTCACCACGTGACCCCCCCAAAAGATCTACAGAAAGCCCTTTGAGGCAGTGCCTCACGTGACCCACTTGACCCTCATTATATATGGAATAAAAGCAAAGGCAGAAACAATTCTGGGCGCTCTCACGTGTTACCACGTGACCCCTAATAAATGTTCTAATAAATCAGGGCATGAGTATACATCACGTGCCCATACGTGATGGCTATGAAAATTTAAAGTGTTTAACACTTGTTTGCAGAACAAAATAAAGGGGATCTGGCCCCACTTTTTGATGCCATCACGTGCTCCACGTGACCCCCGAAACACAGAAAGAAAAAGCAAAAGAAATAAAGGCCTTGGGCGCTCTCACGTGCTCCCACGTGACCCCTTGGCTGATGCTTTAACAATCAGCGCACTAATCCTCCTCACGTGGCAGCACGTGATGCTCCAAAGAAAACATAAAAAGTGTTTAACGCTTACTTACAGAACGAAGAAAAGGAGATCTGGCTCCACATTTAGGGCGCCCTCACGTGTCACCACGTGACCCCTAATGAGCATTCTAACAGACAAGAGCGAGGGCCTTCATCACGTGCTCACACGTGATGGCCGCCAGAATTAAAAGAGTTAAACACTGATCCGCAGAATAAAATAAAGGGAATCAGAGCGCTCTCACGTGTCCACACGTGACCCCTCTCTCCTTAGTGTTTAACACTAATCTGAAGACTTTGTCCTCGGTGTTTAACACTGATTTTCTTAGTGTTTAACACTAATTTGGAATACTCTATTGGCAGTGTTTAACACTGATTTGCTTAGTGTTTAACACTAATTTGAAAACTCTGTTCCCAGTGTTTAACACTGATTATCTTTTAGTGTTTAACACTAACTTGCTAATCTTATTCCCAGTGTTCAACACTGTTGGTCTTTAGTGTTTAACACTAGCTTTAGCCCAATTGGCTAAGTTTCCAGAGGCAAAGCCTCTCCTTCAATGGACCAACAGAGGGCCAATATTTCAAACATAATTGGACTTAGCCCAAGCTGGCCATAAGTCCTCAAATCATCTTGAACTGAGCACATCTGCTTTTTCAACCAACTTATTGGTTTAGGGTACATCTCTGAGCTCCTCTGATATTTGTCGTTGTAATCCTTCAACGTTTTCAGAGAGGTGACGGGTCCCGACAACCACACATCAACACGGACTGTGGGGTCCTTAAACCCATGGACTTATGCGTCCTTAAACTACCAATGGACCACCATGTCCCTAAACTGGTATTGGACTACCACGTCCCTAAACTGGAATGGACCACTATGTCCCTAAACTGGAACAATAGAGCCCAAACGCTCTTTTGTCGGATCTAAACGATCCCGTTAAGTCGATCTTAGTCCCAAACTGGACTAACGTATACTTAACAACCGTTTAAGTTGATCTTAGCTTCAAATATGGCTAACGTATCCTTAAACCTTCAAACAGACTTTAGTCCCAAATTGGACTATAAATCCCCAAATCAACTCTGGTTCAAGGGTACATCTCTGAACTCCTCTGACATCTGTCGTTGTAATCCTTCAACATCGTCAGAGAGGTGATAGGTCCCGACGGCCATACATTAAATGGACCACCATGTCCCTAAACTGGAACAATCGAGCCCCCAAACGCTCTTTTGTCGGATCTAAACGGTCCCGTTAAGTTGATCTTAGTCTCAGGTTAGACTAACGTATCCTTAACAAACGTTTGAGTTGATCTTGGCCTTAAATATGGCTAACGTATCCTCAAACCAAACCCCCAAACCCAAATCTAAGATAATACGGATTTGGACTAGTCCACGCCCTACGGGCGACGACATAACTCGGTCTCCGTAAACAATCCACGGGCAACAAAACATAAAATAAACACACACGACACGAAGTGACCATCTGGAGAGGGAGAAAGTTGTTACCGCGACGCGGTAGCGTAATTAACTGCAGGGGCTTACGCCTGCAGGGAAGAGCGTCCCCACAATCAAAAAACCCTTCAAGCGAGGAGGAATCTGACGAAGTCTGCTACATCGGACGCATCCGTTCAGACCTTCGATACACGGTGCCATAAATCAACTTGGCATCTTCGGAGAGATGGACGGATAGCACCAATTAGCATCTGTCCCGAATCTCAGGTGAGACGTCCCGCGTCCCGGCCGCCGTTCGGAGGGGAACAGGGGTCCCTAAGCCCATAGACTATAATGTCCTTAATCTCGACCGTGACGTCTTAAAACTAACATCGGACTTTGAAGTCCTTAAACTCACGGACTATGATGTCCTTAACCTTGACCGTATTGTCTTAAAACTAACAACGGACTGTGGGGTCCTTAAACCCACGGACTATAATGTCCTTAACCTCGACCGCGATGTCTTTAAACGAACGGTGGACCGTAATGTCCTTAAACTAATTATCGACCGCAATGTCACTAAATTAAACAATAGAGTCCAATTGCTCTTTTGTTGGATCTAAACGATCCCGTTAAGTTGATCTTAGTCTAAAATGAGACTAACGTATCATTAACAAACGTTTAAGTTGACCTTAGTCTCAAATGAGGCTAACGTATCCTTAAACCCAACCCCCCAAACCCAAATCTAAGAAGATACGGATTTTGACTAGTCCACGCCCTACGGGAGACGACATAAATTAGTCTCCGTATACAATCCACGGGCAACCAAAAACAAAACAAACACACACGACACGAAGTGACCATCTGGAGAAGGAGAAAGTTGTTACCGCAATGCGGTAGCGTAATTAACTGCAGGGGCTTGCGCCTGCAGAGAAGAGCGTCCCCACAATAAAAAAGAACCTCAAACGAGGGGGAATCTGACGAAGTCTGCTACATCGGCCGCATCCGTTTAAACCTTCGATACATGGTGCCATAAATCAACTTGGCATTTTCGGAGAAGTGGACGGATAGCACCAATTAGCATCTGCCCCAAAATTCAGGCTAGACGTACATCGCGTCTCCGCCGCGTCGTTCGGAGGGGAACAGATTCTGACACGCCCGGTGGGACCTTTTTCTCTTTCCACTCCACACTTCGTGTGTCGTGTTCGCGAACAAATTGCGGTTTGCTAATGGTTGCCCTTAGGTTCGAGGTACTAAGATTTGGCATTTTGCTTGGTGCAGAAAGCGAAGGATCAATGGCGTTCACTTGTGCAAAGTGTTCCAAATGAAACTGCAACCCACGTTCTGCCTCAACTGGAGGCATAGCTTACGGACCCCAGACGGCTTCCCTGTTCACGATGCCGGTGGAACAGGTCACCCAAGCCTCCACATGATTGTTTTTCGGGACCGTGCTTCCGCCAGCGAGCTTCACCGTTCCTATGCCCGCACTAGAAGCTCCCAAGAAGTCGGTCTTCGATCGGGTTGCTGCTACCACGGCCTCTCTCAGCGGGTCATCCAGCTCCAACTCCTCGGTCTTCGCCAGACTGAGCCTGAACTCCGATGGGCCTGCCAAGAAGCCCATGACACCTGAAGTAGCCATCCCAAAGAAGATAGCCACCCCTGCTTCTGAAGTCGTCAAGGCGGCTTCTCCTGCCAAAGAGTCGGTCTTTACAAGACTGACTATTCCGGCTCCCGTTCCTGCTCGAAGGTCTGTCTTTGACAGATTGGATACCGCTGCCCAAAAGACGTCAGTCTTCAAGAGGCTGGCACCAGCGGCGCCTCATCTGGACAGGGGGCAAGACAAAGCCATCCCCATCGCCGAACCAGCCCCAACAGCTCGACACGCTCGACGTCGCCAATGGCGCCGAGTAAGGAAGGCCAGGGGAAACTCCCCCACTGGGCTAACTCCACCGGCTTCAATGGTGGAAATTAATGCTGTTGTTCCAACCGGAAACAGCTTTGAGCTGCTGAATAAGGTGCGCAGGAATTCGCCTACCACCGTATTAAAAAGATCTCCGCCGCCGGTAGAGACTGTCACAGAAATGAAGCCGGAATAGTCCCCCCAACGACTGTCTTCTAAAGTTTACAAAATCTGGCGACAAGTCTGAGAGTCGGTGGTTGATCAAGACTATCCCCACCGGCAGAAGAAGTTGAAGGTCCGACAGGAAGAAAACCGTCCTGTTAAGCCACAAAAGATGACGGCTACTTGGGTGCCCACTGCAGCGGCCCCCTCAACTTCGACCGCTCATAAGAGAAGAAGGCCGGAGAAAATCCCCATGCCTGCGACAAATGTCAAAGGCACTGAGCCTAAACGCCCTAAGTCTGGGGGCATGGTGGTGCATATCGTCTACATGGCATCCGAAAAAGAGGATAGACGTATTTCCATAGGTCATCGACCGCTTACGCGATCCGTGACAAAAGGCCCAAGAGCAGCAGCAGAAGCTTCAGGAGATGATGACTGTGATGGCCGTGCTCACAGGACCGAAAGCAAGCCCAGAGGCATCCTCGGAGCAACGCCATAAGCAGGAAACTGATGCCGAATTCCTTCGGAGAATGCTTGAAAAGAAGGACAAGGAGGCCGCGGAACAAGCGGCCAATATAAAGCAAATAGCCCTTCTATTCCAGGATATGGTGGGCATGATGATCCAGCCGGATCCCCCAGCCGAAGATCCTCTAGTAATAATTGAAGATGACAGAGGAGAAACATCAAACCCTCTGCCGGCTCTGTCGACAGCCAAAGAGGAGACAATCTCCAAAGCTGCACTGGATGACTATATTGCTCAGCAAATAAGAGTTCACCAGGCAAATGAAGCGGCCGACCAAGTTGTTAGAACTGGGCGACCGTATCCAGGCTGGTATGATCAGATAAAGTACCCGCCGGGCTATACGATCCCGAAATTCCATGTGTACAAGGGGACAGGCAATCCCCATCAACATGTTGCTCAGTTCAGGGCCCTCTGTGGCAATACTGGTGGCGATGATAAGCTCTTGCTTTGCCAATTCGTCGGCAGCTTATCGGAGACGGCGTTCGAGTGGTACTCCGAACTTCTAAATGACTCTGTCAAAACTTTCGCAGAAATGGAGTTGTTGTTCACCCAGCGATTCGCAAGTGCTAGTGAACGCACCCCAATAACGGCATTGATCAATGCCAGGGTGAAGCCGGGCGAGATATGGGTTCAGTACGCAATCCGATGGCGGAATCTGTGGTCTAAGTGCGAACAGCGCATCGAAGAAGCACCAGCGGTGGGCATGTTCGTGGGCACCCTAGACCTTCATGCAACTATTTCACAGTTCATGATGTTCTTCAAACCGACTACGTTCCAGGCTTTAATCGACAAGCTAGCCCAGATGGATCAAATGGCTCATAGACCGTCTCCTCTGAAGCCGGAGCCGCGGAACGAAAAATGTAAGAGGAAGGTGACCTTCATTGCAAATACCCAACAGCAGCCCAGTGCTCCAAGACTAACGGATCAACTGGAAGAGAGAAGACGCTATTATAATGAGAAGATGAAGCGTCCTTACTCGTTTCCACGGGACAAAACATAGAGACTATTCGAGCTGGCGATGTGCAACAGGCTTATCAATCTGCCAAATCCAAGGCGACCATTGCAACCCGGCGAAGCGAATAACCCCAATTATTGTCCTTACCATTAAACGGTAAGCCATCCAATCGAAGTTTGCTTCGTCTTTAAGGGATGGATCGAGGATCAGTACCTGCAAGGCTAGTTGCGCTGTTTGAGAAGTGGAAAGTAAACCCACCATAACCTCACACTCCTAAAAAGACGGATACACTGGGGGCAACGTGCTCTTTTGTTGAAAAAGCTCCATGGGAAGTGGCCCTTTCGGCCAAAACCAAAAGGATGCTGAATGATCTCCAGACATGCCCGGCAATCAGGTGGAAGAATCTGTTAGTACCCCAGATCATCGAAGGGACGCTGAAGCCGTGCCCAGCTCCAAAGATTGGTGGTGATAGCCAAAGCTCGCACACCCAGCCGTCGAAATCTCCGAAGAAGAAAAAGAAATCCAAGAAGCCTGTGAAGCCTAATGACAAGTGCACGGACCTGCAGAAACAGATCGACGCACTGGAAGAGTACAACCAGAAGGTGCGGACTCCGATCACGCTCCAAGAATTCCTCGGCCACGTCCTTGAAGACGGAGATGATGGAGAAGACTTATCAAATGGATCTGAGGATTACGTAGCAAGTTGTCATGTGATCTCTCACTCATTGATAGACGATGAAGAGGCTCATTGCACCAAGAGACTAGGGGCAGGTCCTGAGCCGGAACTTCTATGGTCGTCAGACGAAATGATCGACGCCTTCCTGAGTGAAATTCATCTGAAAAGTAAAGCCGATCGGGAGCGTGAGATGGCCATATTTGAAAAGGCCAAGCGTCGGCGACTGGACGAAAGAGTCGAGACACTTCTGCCGAATCAAGGAACATCCGTCGCAGATAAAAATAAGTTCAAGACGAGGAAAAGGTTTGCTAAAGCCATATCAGCGGGAATGAAGCTACCACCCTCCGAAGGAAACACTCTCGATGAAGCAGAGATGCATCCTAGCTACTGTTTATACCATCAAAAGATTGCGCACCCCACTGAGGAATGCAACGATTTTAAAAGATGGTGGCAAGGGTATGTTGCTCACCGGCAACATTTTAAGCGAATGAAACGCAAAACTCGTCGGGAGCGATGAAGTACGACCGAGGAGCATAAAAGAACTACCGGCAATTGTCGCGTGGTCAATGCTGGGGGATCGCAAGTCCTCACCTTCGGAAGTGACTCCGACGAAGAGATGACCCTTGGCCCTCTATTCAAGAAATCCACCTCAGGAAAGGAGGGAGAATCGAAGACCTGTGAAAATATCCAGCTGCGCAATCGTACGCTGCCCGAAAAGAATGTTGGACCCGCGAACAGAAAAGACAAGGGAAAAGAGAAGGTCTATGAAGATATCGCCATAGATGACCAAGTCATGAAAAAGCTGACCGCCAAGGACCCGCCAAGGAAAAGTAAGGTGGACTACAACATTCTAGCGCACTTAAGGAAGTTACCCTCGCAGCTCAGCGTTCTCGACACTCTTTTACTATCAAAAGAAGCAAGGGAGTCATTGATCAAGGCGCTACAAGAGCCAGAGCAATTCCAAACTTTTCTCGCCGAAGAAAAGATGAAGGACGAACTGGAAGAAGTACACACAGCCAATACTACCTTCGGCGATGAAGATCTCCTCCTTAGGACGTGCGAACACAACCGTCCCCTATATGTCTCCGGATATTGTCACGATATCAAGATAGGCAAAATCCTGGTCGACAATGGGTCTTCCGTCAATCTCCTCAACGTGCGAGTGTTGATGGAAATCTGCATGAGCGTTCAGCATCTCGCTCGTGATAAAATCACCATCTCCGGCTTCGATTCCCAGTCATCACGGACCCTCGGGTCTATGATCCTGACGCTGCGCTTCGGACTACTCGTCACAGATATTAAATTTCACGTCATCGATGCCAAGATATGCTACAATGCTTTGCTTGGTCGGCCTTGGTTACACGAGTACAACATCATCCCTTCTACACAGCATCAGTGTATGAAATACTTCAAGGATGGTCTCGAGTATACCGTAACAGGAGAGCTGAACCCATTCTCCATAAACGAAGTCCGAAAGTACGAAGATGCAAAATACTTCTTACCAGACTTTGAAGACACAGAGAGATGTCATAAACCGAAGAACAAAGCTATCACCACCATTCCGGTCTTCGGGAGTGATACCGAGAAAGAGGAAGAGATAGTTTATTCAGGGCCACCCCAGTACAACAAGCCGGGACCGTCCACTCCTATGCTTATCTTCGGCAGCGACTCAGAAGATGAGGTCAACGCCATATCTCTGTTCGGCCTTCAATTCAAACATTCGCTGATGAAGAGCAAAGTTTGCAAGTTGCCATGGTTCCGCCCAAACATCATAAAGAACTAGACGCGTTTGATACCTACAGTGTGGAAGAGCTACAGACGTTCTATGTCCCTCCCAGGCGAGAAGGTGAAAAGGCAGTCTTATTCTACCGATCCGGGGAAACTAAAGTGGAGAAGGAAATCTGGCACGGTGCGGATTCCACACTCGACAGGCTCCAGTCCATCCGTTTGCCCAGATATTACACAGACGGACTAAGGAGACTCTTGAGACGCCAAGGTGTACCCCTTAAGCAAACTGCTCGACAAGCACGGTTCTATAACAGGATCTGGAACGTCCCTGGAACTCAGCGAAAGTTGCCCAACAGGAAAATGGAAACGATCGGGCTTGGATATGTTCAATCCAAGAAACGGGAGTTACTTCGCGACTGCTACGTCATACATGACTTTGATGAAGAGGGAGATACTTTTGGGAAAATGCTAACCCTGAATCAGGAAGAGCTCTCGACGTAAAAATGCTCAGTCCGTCGTTTGAAGAACAAATGGACAAGCTTATAAGGGAAGTGAGTCAAAAGGTTCGAGATGACCACAATCGCGAAATGTCCATCTACGAGAAAGCCAGGACGCAACGCTTTCTTCAACAGGCTGCGAAAGATGAAAATATTCCTCCCTGTCAACCTGTCATAAAAAAGGCCCGACGCAGAGGCAAAAATAAATCAAAGAGCGGGAAAAGTGTTCGAGAGAGACAAAGTGGGACCAAGAAGCCACGCGATCGGGAATCGAGTAATCGAGATTCGTCTCTTATAAAGAAGACGAGTCGAGCATACTCTTTTCCTCAGAACAAAACACGAAAGATACCTGATCTCGCCATAAGACATCAAATGATTACGCTCCTGGAGTCCAAGCACCCCGAGCAAGCAGGCGAAGTCTCTCATCCGGAATATTGCTCCTATTATAGGGCAATAGTACATCCTATTGAAGACTACTTCACCTTCAAGAACTGGGTCGAAGATCAATATCGACAAGGCGGATTCGCTCTATCCAGCAGCTGGAGGGTAACCCCGCCGCAGAAGCATGAACCCAAATCCACGAGGGTAGAACCAGATCAACATCGGTCTTGGAAGCGAGCTCGTACCTACCACGTGATAACGCTATCAGAAGAAGACCCGACGGTATGGATAATCTCCCCTAGTGCTTCGAAAACAATGATGACAAGGTGATCTCAGAGTTTCCACCGGCGCCGAAAGAGCTGGAAGATGGAATACAAACCACTGCAGATGAGCTCAAGAAAATTGATTTGGGGACGGCAAGTGACCCGCGGCCGACGTTCGTCAGCGAATTGCTGTCTGAAGAAAGGGTGGCTACACTAAAGGACGTGCTCATGCAGCATAAAGATTGCTTCGCATGGAATTATTCCGAGATGCCAGGACTAGACCCAGAAATTGCGGTTCACAAACTGGCCATATCCCCGGACGTCAAGCCAATCAAACAAGTGCCGAGAAGAATGCGGCTCGAGCTTGAGATGAGCATCAACACCGAGGTCAAGAAGCTAATCGACTCTGGTTTCATCCAAAAGGTTCAGTATCCTGATTGGATCGCCAACATTGTCCCAGTGATGAAGAAAAACGGGACAGTATGCATATGTGTGGATTTTCGGGATCTCAATAAAGCCTGCCCGAAAGATGATTCCCAGTACCGGTCACCGAGCTAATGATTGACAATACGTCCACCCACGAGGTTTTCTCCTTCATGGACGGCTCGTCAGGATACAATCAGATAAAAATGCATTCCGAAGACCAGAAGCACACCGCTTTCCGGACCCCTTTGGGTATATTCTGCTACAAGGTGATGCCCTTCGGTCTAAAGAATGCCGGTGCCACCTATCAGAGGGCTATGAAGAAGATCTTCGATGACCTTATACATGAAGTCGTCGAATGCTATATCGATGACCTCGTAGTGAAAAGCAAATCATACGAGGAACATTTAGAGCATCTGAAGATCGTGTTTCAACGCCTTCGGCAATACAACTTGAAGATGAACCCTCTCAAATGCACGTTCGGGGTTTCCTCAGGCAAGTTCCTAGGATTCATTGTCCGACACCGAGGCATCGAGATAGATCCATCAAAAATCAAGGCAATTATGGAGATGCCCCCACCGAGGACTCTCAAGCAAGTGCGGTCTCTCCAAGGGAAGCTCGCGTATATCCGGCGATTCATAACCAATCTCTCAGGCAAGTGCCGTCCTTACAGTCACCTGATGAAGAAGGGAACCCCTTTCGTCTTGGATCGCAAATGCCAAAACGCGCTGGATGAAATCAAGCAGCACCTACACAATCCGCCAGTACTGGCTGCTCCGGTCAAGGGAAAGCCTATCATTCTGTATACAACCGCCCTTGAAGGTTCCTTAGACGCATTATGGGCACAAGAAAACGACCAAGGGAAGGAGAGAACCTTCTACTATTTGAGTCGAGTTCTACTGGGGGCAGAAAGCAATTATTCTCCCATCGAAAAACACTGCCTGGAATTAATCTTCGCGATAACGAAGCTCAGGCACTATGCGTTGGCGCATGAAGTCCGCCTCATATCGAAGGTGGATCCTCTCAAATATTTGATGTCAAAGGCCATATTGACAGGGCGGCTCGCTAAAGGGCCTTGCTCTTAATGGAGTTCTCGATAACCTATCAGTCTCTTAAGGCAGTGAAAGTCCAAGCCATCGTCGACTTCCTCGCTGAGCATCCGATACCTACTGACTCTTCTTTGAATTGTGAACTGCCAGACGAACATGCGTTTGACACGATCGACGGAAGTGATACCCGGTGGGAACTTTACTTCGATGGAGCATCCTCCATGAAGAACCGCAAACAAAACACCCCTATAATCAAATCAGTGGTAGGCCTCATCTTCGTAACTCCACAACGAGGGATAATGCTCTTTGCCTTCTCCTTAACAGAGCCGAGGATAAACAACGAAGCCGAGTATGAAGCTTTGATAGCAGGTCTCGAGATTGCTATCGATATGGGAATTGAAAACCTCCTCATATATGGAGACTCCCAACTGGTCGTTAGTCAAGTAAACGGCGACTATCAAACGTGCAAACCTGAACTGGTGAAGTACGGCGAGAGGGTACAGCAACTGCTGACCCAAATACCTTCCCACACCTTGGAAAGCATACCACGTGCGGAAAATAGCAAGGCGAATGCATTAGCCAAGCTCGCTAAAGAACTGGCTGACGAAAACCTCGATGACGTGAGGATCGTTGTTCAAAGCCGTCGAGTCCTCGCACCGGCAGAAATATTTCCAGAGACGTCCGAAAAGGGAATGACCAAGCCAGCGGCTCTACAAATAAAAGACCAGGAGAAGGTTGAGGATTGGAGAGAAGTCTTTATAGACTACTTCAAATCCCGTCGAACACCTGAAAATGCGTCCTCAAAACATCAGCTCATGAAGCGAGCCCTATCTTTCGCCTTCGTCAACGATACTCTGTACAAGAGGTCATTTGATTCTTTGTGGCTAAGATGCCTGGGACCCGAAGAAGCAAAGAGATTTGTCCAAGAAACTCACGACGGACTCTGTGGTTCTCACCAAGCCGGGCCGAAGATGAAGCTGAAGATCAAACGGATTGGTTATTATTGACCCACGATGATCCAGTACTGCCTCGAGTATGCGAAGCAATGCCACCCATGCCAGATCCATGGGGATTTTATCCATCAGCATCCAAATCCACTACATCCAACGGTGGCTAGCTGGCCATTCGAAATGTGGGGAACTGACATAATCGGCCCCATCGAACCAGTATCGTCCAGAGGACATCGATTCATTTTGGCGACAACTGATTACTTCTCCAAATGGGCAGAAGCAGTACCGCTGAGGGAGGTAAAGACGGAGAATATCCTCCATTTCTTTAAGACACACGTCATTTATCGGTTCGGTACTCCGCGACGGATCATCTCCGATAATAGGGACAGCCTACAGAAGCCACAAGATCAGCCGCTTCGCACAACAGCACAACATAGACTGGAGATGCTCATCAGTTTATAATCCCCGAGCTAACAGTCTAGCTGAGGCTTTCAACAAGACCTTGACGAAGATCGTGAAGAAGACGGTGTCACGAAATAAGAAAGACCGGCACGAGAGACTGCATGAAGCTCTCTGGGCGTATCGAACTACGTTCAAAACGGCCACGAATACGACGCCGTATGCATTGGTATTCGGTACAGAAGCGGTACTCCCCCTTGAGATAGAGCTACCCTCTCTACGAGTGGCAGTTCGTTATGAATTAACGGACGAAGAGAATGCTCACCTTCGGCTCGAGGAGCTCGACACCCTTGACGAAACCCGGCTCATAGCGCAACAAAATCTAGAGGCTTATAAAGCAAAGATAACGCGCTCATATGAAAGATTGACTAAGCCGAGAACATTCCGCTAAGACGAACTAGTGCTAGTGGTCAAAAGATCTATGATCCCCAATCGGGCCAAGCGGGGAAAATTCGAGCCGAACTATGAAGGCCCATATATCATAGACAAGGTCTACCAGGGTGGAGCCTATCTACTCATGGACATGCATGACGAAAGGCCCTTCAGACTAATAAATGGTCACTTCCTGAAAAAATACTATGCTTGACGAGTCATGACCTAGGTCAACGATAGATGACGACGACTATGTCTGCTCGCTATCTTCCTAAGCCTAAACTCTGTAAGTAGTAACCGGCTTCCTTTACTACGGACCGAAACGTCCTTAAACTAACAACGGACAACGTCCTTAAACTAACAGCGGACCGAAACGTCCTTAAACTAACAGCGGACCGAAACGTCCTTAAACTAACGACGGACCGAAACGTCCTTAAACTACCAACGGACCACTATGTCCTAAAACTAGCCGTTGACCGAGATGTCGATAAACTACGGTGGATTGCAGCATCTCAAAGCTGATACAACAAAAAAAAGATAATAAAAAAAAAGGGAGAAAAAAGAAAATGGTATGTCCATAAGAAAAATGGGAACGGATGAAAACCCGAAAGGGCTCCGTGAGTAAAAACAGCAGGGCTACCGGCGAGTTTTGTGAAAACCCGAAAGGGTGCAATCTCGTTAGAATAAAAAAAAGAAAGAATATAAAGAAAAGAGAAAAAAGAAAACGGTATGTCCACAAGCAAAAAGGGCACGGATGAAAACCCAAAAGGGCTCCGTGAGTAAAAACAGCAGGGCTACCGGTGAGTTTTGTGAAAACCCAAAATGGCGCAATCTCGTTAAAAGACACTTGCAAGGTCCTCTCGACTTTGTAAGGAGAAACCACCTGCGTGAGATCCTTATGACTCACAAGGGAGCAACACACTTAGGGACCCCCACGATCCCTAGGGAGAAATTACACTTGCGAGATCCTCACGACTCGTAAGGAGAAAACGCGCCTACGAGATCCTCACGACTTATAAGAGATCATACACTTAGGAATCCTCACGATTCCTAAGGAGAAAACGCGCCTACGAGATCCTCACGACTCGCAGGGAGAAATACCTTTATGAGACCCTTACGGCTCATGAAGTCAAAAGCCTTACTCGACAAGATCCTAACCCTGTTCGCTAAGCCACCTTTGTTCCGACAGAGGCAAATGATGATTCACTCCTGGCACTATCACAGTTGTAGCGGTTCTGATGCCAAAATTGATGTCTAATCCCAAACTTGCAGCGAAAAACCAGTAAGCCACACATGCATACGAAATAGCCGAAATGATGGGGCAACTTGCAAATAAGAAGTCAGCAAGTAAAAATGTATGCATGCAAAATAGCCGAAATGATTAGGCAACTCGCAATAAAAAGCAGCGAGTAAAAATAAAAATAAATAGTCGAAATGATTGGGCACCACGAAAAATAGCCGAAATGATTGGGCAATCGCGACTTTTGCGATATAAAAGCTGAAATGATAGAGCATCGCGGAAAGAAATATAAAAAAAAATTTAAAATGAAATGTATGCCCTACAGGTGATATCATGTCAATCCCTGTATACAATCCAGGGGCGCAAATAAAGAGGGAATCACACCCGTCCTCCCCAAGTTTCGTCAGAAGGAGAGGCCAAATCTCAATGGTTCATAGACAGCCTAGAGATCATCTCAACATTCGTCTTATTACAATGGACACAACATCAAGCAAAGCGGAATAGCGGCAACTCCCAGTTCCATGACTTGGTGGCGTACAGATGACCGAGAGTCAAACATCGACTACGTGAAATGCGGATAAAGTCATCCCTTCCTGGCTACGTGAAACGTGGATTATGTCACTCCTGACCCCGTGGGAAACGTCCAGAGCGGATCCTGGTCCTCGGAGAGCACGGCAATGACCCCGTGTGAAGCATCCAGAGCGGAGCCTGGTCCTCGCCGAACACGGCAGTGAACCCGTGGGAAGCATCCAGAGCAAAATTCCTGGCTACGTGGAACGCGGATTATGTCACTCCTGACCCCGTGGGAAACGTCCAGAGCGGATCCTGGTCCTCGCAGAGCACGGCAATGACCCCGTGTGAAGCATCCAGAGCGGAGCCTGGTCCTCGCCGAACACGGCAGTGAACCCGTGGGAAGCATCCAGAGCAAAAATTAGACTGTGAGGTCCTTAAACTCACAGACTATGATGTCCTTAACCTCGACCGTGATGTCTTAAAACTAACGTTGGACTATGAGGTCCTTAAACTCATGGACTATGATGTCCTTAACCTCGACCGTGATGTCTTAAAACTAACATTGGACTGTGAGGCCTTTAAACTCATGGACTATAATGTCCTTAATCTCGACCGTGATGTTTTTAAACTAATATCGGACTGTGGGGTCCTTAAACTCACGGACTATGATGTCCTTAACCTTGACCGTGATGTCTTAAAACTAACATTGGACTGTGAGGTCCTTAAACTCATGGACTATGATGTCCTTAACCTCGACCGTAATGTCTTTAAACTAACATTGGACTGTGGGGTCCTTAAACCCATGGACTATGATGTCTTTAATCTCGACCGTGATGTCTTAAAACTAACATTGGACTGTGAGGTCCTTAAAACTCATGGACTATGATGTCCTTAACCTCGACCGTGATGTCTTAAAACTAACAACGGACTGTGGAGTCCTTAAATCCATGGACTATGATGTCCTTAACCTCGACCGCGAGGTCTTTAAACTACGGTATCCTGGAAAACGTCCAGAGCGGAGTCTAGTCCTCGCAGAACATGGCAGTGAACCTGTAGGAAGCATTCAGAGCAACTCCTGACTCCGTGAAATGCGGATAAAGGCAACTTCACCCATCACTTGTGGGTCCTCACGACTCGTAAGGGAGTAAATTCTCTTGTGAGATCCTTACGACTTTCAAGAGAAAACACACTTAGGAATCCTCACGATTCTTAAGGAGAAATTACACCTACGGGATCCTCTCGACCGGTAGGGAGAAAATCCTTTATGAGACCCTCACGGCTCATAAAGTTGAAAAGTCTTAGGTGACAGATCCTAACCCTGTTTTCTAAGCCATCACCACCCTACAAAGAGCCCAAGATTGACAGCTATATACTATCTACAGACCGCCCTTGCTAAAATCACATGGCAACAACACAGCAAGGAGAAGAAAGCGACAAGGAGAACATTTGATTCGCATTTAATTAAGCGTCCGAGGCATACCCGTTCATGCATGTGCAAAAGATTTAATATGTAAAATAAAACAAGCTGAAATGAGAAACTTGCCATTCATACTGCGAAAAAGTTCTTATAATTATGAAAGCAGTAAACAAAAACATTATCCAAACAATTACAATGGCGAAATCTCAGATCCGGGGCTTGGATTGAGGAACTCAAACGTGACTTTGTCCAGAATCTTCCAGGCATTTCGAACCATCCTAGTATGCTTTCTTTCATGATCACAAGCGTCGGGATCCCCACGGATGTCCTCCACCCTCCGATAGGCAGCAAGTATGGCCGACTGTTGAAAAGCCTGATGCAGGAGGTCGATAAGATTGTCTCGCCTTCTCTTCGAGATTAGGCTCATCAGATACACCGAATGCACCTTATACTCGGCGGCATCTAATGCCCTAAACGGCACTCCGGTACAGAATAGAGGAAGCGCTTCCCAGATCGCTCCCACAATAAGCTTCAGGAGAGAGGAGCGTCGAGGAAGCAGTCGACCATTGTACGCGTCAAAGCGGCTCATAATTTCGGCACACTCAGCGTTTGTGAATTCTCGATTCTGAGAACGGTCGAGTGAGCGGATGTCTCCCGTAGGAGATAATCTCTTCGAGATCATACATGTGAGCGTCCATTACTCCTGAAAAAGAAAATCAACAAAATTAGCGAACAGACTGATTAAGCGAATTCTTATTAAAAACAGGCACAGGGAGTTAGCCTCCTCGAGAGCAATGCTCTACAGACAGGAGTGACACCTGTCAAAATCAATCATGAGGGGAATTTGAAGAAATTCCCCGAGAACATTGAGAGCCTTGCTCTGAGAAGATGATATAATTCATTAAAGATAAAATTCCATTTTTTAATCTTTTAGATCCATGAAAAACTCTTTAGAGTTCTTCTATATGATTTGAAAGGAGAAAAACTCCATTAATGAATTAAGAAATCATGAGTAAAATCCTTTTGGAGAGCGAAGCTCTATTGATGGAACCCTAAAAGGGTTCTCTTTAGATCTCTTTAGATCTATGGAGCAAAGCTCTGCTAGTGAAACCTTAAATGGGTTTTCTGAAGATCAAAGATGTATTAAGAGCAAGGCTCTATTAATGGGTAAAACCTTAAGTCATTAAGATTAAAATTTTACCTAAGTTTGGAAAGAGTTTCTTTTTTGCGTTTGAGAAGTTCTCAAACAGAAGAGCTGTGCTCTGAACAAAATTCTCAAAGAAGATGATAATCGTCTAGAGGACCAAAGGTCCTGTTTATAGGCGTTAAGCCGCCTCTTAAACTTCTGAGTTGATCCAAAGGCTCAGATGTTGCCACCGCTGCGCTCACGTGTGGACCACGTAAGCGCAACGGTGGGGGGCATTTGTTTCTTCCAATCAGAGCAAAGCTCTGTTTTAAAAATGAAGCGATGCTTCTGCTTCCCCCAATCAGAGCAAAGCTCTGTTCAAATTCTAAGATTTGGAATGAAGCGATGCTTCCTTTCCCCCAATCAAAGCAAAGCTCTATATTGAATTTCAAAATTCAAAATTTAAAAGTTGAAGCAATGCTTCAGATCCAGTGCTCTGCGCTGCGCGCCACGTGTCAAACACGGGTGCGTTAGCGCAGTTGCGCTGCGCTCTGAGCTGCTTGCCACGTGTCTAACACGGGTGCGCTGCGCTCTGCGCTGCGCGCCACGTGTCGATCAATTGGCCCTATATAAAGGACCTTAGACTTCAAGTCTAGGAGATAGAGATACATAATAGACAGAAAAGAGAGAGAGAAACCCTCTGCAAAAGGAAGAGAAAGCTCTTACAAAAAAGAAGATTTTTCTTCATCTTCAAGATAAAAAGAACTATGTTCTTGAATAATAGAGATGAAACCATCCCGTAAAAAAAAGAACCATCTTCTAAAAAGATCAGAGATCTAAGAAAAAGACCAAGGTCTTTAAAAAAAAAAAAAGATCAAAGATGTCAGAGCAAACTTTGTTTCTGAACAAACTTTGTTTCTGATGAATGCTATGCATTCAATATAAGACAAAAATGTCAGAGCCCAATGCCTAGCATTATTAAAAGGGCTGAGCCCAAATAAAGGCATAATGGCCAAAACAAAAATAAAATGTTAAACATTTTTAGCTGGACTTAGCCCAATTCTGGCCATAAGTCCTCAACTTAAATTGAACTGAGCCCATTTGCTCTTGCAACCAATGTACATCGGTTCGAGGGTACATCTCTTTACTCCTCTGATATCTGTCGTTGTAATCCTTCAACGTCGTCAGAGAGGTGACGGGTCCCGACAACCACATATTACAACGGACTGTGGAGTCCTTAAATCCACGGACTATGATGTCCTTAATCTCGACCGTGATGCCTTAAAACTAACATCGGACTGTGGAGTTCTTAAATCCACGGACTATGATGTCCTTAACCTCGACCGTGACGTCTTAAAACTAACATCGGACTGTGGAGTCCTTAAATCCATGGACTATGATGTCCTTAACCTCGACTGTAATGTCTTTAAACTAACATCGGACTGTGAGGTCCTTAAACTCACGGACTATGATGTCCTTAACCTCGACCGTAATGTCTTAAAACTAATATCGGACTGTGGGGTCCTTAAACCCATGGACTATGATGTCCTTAACCTCGACCGTAATGTCTTAAAACTAATATCGGACTGTGAGGTCCTTAAACTCACGGACTATGATGTCATTAACCTCGACCGTAATGTCTTAAAACTAACATCGGACTGTGGGATCCTTAAACCCATGGACTATGATGTCCTTAACCTCGACCGCGATGTCTTTAAACTAACAATGGACCGTAATTTCCTTAAACTAATCGACCGCAATGTCACTAAACTAAACAACAGAGCCCAATTGCTCTCTTGTCGGATCTAAATAGTCCCGTTAAGTTGATCTTAGTCTAAAATTAGACTAACGTATCCTTAACAAACGTTTATGTTGATCTTAGTCTCAAATGAGGCTAACGTATCCTTAAACCCAAACCCCCCAAACCCAAATCTAAGAAAGATACGGATTTGGACTAGTCCACGCCCTACAGGCGACAACATAACTTAGTCTCCGTATACAATCCACGGGCAACCAAACACAAAACAAACACCCACAGCACGAAGTGACCATATGGAGAAGGAGAAAGTTGTTACCGTGATGCGGTAGCGTAATTAACTGCAGGGGCTTGCGCCTGCAGGGAAGAGCCTCCCTACAATCAAAAACCCCTCAAACGAGGGGGAATCTGACGAAGTCTACTACATCGGCCGCATCCGTTTAAACCTTCGATACATGGTGCCATAAATCAACTTGGCATCTTCGGTGAGGTGGACGGATAGCACCAATTAGCATCTGTCCCGAATTCCAGGCAAGACGGACCTACGCAGTCGCTGTAGGGTTCCTAGGCACACTAATGAGGTCTCACAAGGCATCAACCATGCCAATTTCAAATTTTACAAGTGCCGAGAAACCCTAATACGGATCGTTAACTAGAATTTTAGGCGAAATATGCAACTAGTTAACAACTTAACTAAGTGAACGGAAATACAACCTTTGTAGATCCGGTCCTCCACCTCCATAGCTCCATGATGAAGTCTCCTTGCTGTCCAAATAGAATCCCGGGCTCTAGCGTCGGCTTCATCGGAGAAATGGCGGGCTTGGTCGTCAGCTTCGATGCCGAAGATGATCTGCGTCGAGGCAACACTAGATCAAGCTCCAACTTCACCAAGCCATGAAACTTGTGAAGAAAACACCCTATACTACTTGGCAAGTGGTAGTGGATGAAGAAATAGGAAGTGGATTCACTTTAGAATTGGATTTCTCACTCTTTTTCTCAAGTTGCCATTGATGGAGGCAAGCTTTTTCATCTTGAAGAAGAAGAAGAAGAAGATCATATATGTGATAAGTATTATTCAATAGAAAATAAAAATGAATACTTATCATATGGCAACCATGATTAGGTGTAGAGAATAAACTATGGTTAGTGGGAATGGTTAGGGTTAAGCATGAGACAAATATGGTGGACTTGTTCAAAGCTTCATCAAGAAAACAAACAAAGCCACCATATCATTTCCTTTTCCAAAATAAATAAACAAATGAAATGAATAAGTAAATCAAAACCCTAACCATTACACAACCATGGTTTAATCATACACTTAATCAAGTGAGCATGTATCATCAAACATGATACAATCAAGTGCACACAAAAATATATCACATATACAATGTGCACATCAAGTGAGAAAATCCTTTTAAAGTGAACCAATACTAGTTAATGCAAAGTAATATATCAAATATATAATTATATATTAAATCATTAAATCAACACTTGATTTAACGATCCGGTCATATCGCATATGACCGACTAATATCCAATGTATCGTCTTATCGAATCAATCCTCGATTCGATAACTAGGTTATATCGCATACAACCATTCGATACATTCATCGCGAGAATAGAATACAGTATCATATACTGGTATTATTCTCGGTCCCGCACATATCTCATATGCGCTCCTATTTCGTTTTGCTTGAGCCAGAAAACCTCTGTGTAGGACTCTAAAGACTCGTCAATACGCCGGTAGCAGATGATGATCATATCAAACACCCACAAGCCGCAAGCGGTCTGCTAAACGTAACGGCCACCCGGGTATTGAGCGATCAGAAGATCGACGAGCAAGCCCGCTCACACTCCTGTGAATCCAACCAGTAACACTTACCGTACAGTCCGGTCTCGTCGTCTGATATGTCGCATATCTTGCCTAGGGGTGGTAAACGTCAGACCCCAATAGCTCGATAAGTCGTGTCGATATGAGGTCTATAACAGTTCGAGAAACTACAGGTAACACTTACCAGTAAATCTCAGCAACCCTGGCCAGGGATTTCCGGTTATAGCCAATCGAACACAGCGCAACATCAACCCCCTATACCGGGAGAGACGAATCCCCTCCTATCGCTCATTGCCTCTATGTGACTCGGGACTGTACCCAAAAACCACCGTTTTGCATGCCCTCTTGGAAGTGGTAAGGTGGAAATCAAAGCACGGTAGGAACCACACAAGACTCTATGACGATCTCGGGTCAACAGACTACTCTGTACCAGTGTCACCAGAGAACTGCCATCTGACGTAAGGTATAATACCATCTGGGAGTTCTCGGCGAGTCCGTCCAGTGTACCCAGTCTCCACTGAGCACCCGTATATCATCTCCGATGTCAAACACCAATGGATATGGGATCATCCATCGCCCATCTGTATGGGTCGAGAAGGTATACGCTAGTCTACTCTGGTATATCGATGCCCCGTCTCGATATACCTACGACTAGGGACTTTGAAGGATGTACTTATGGACTACCATGTCCCCACTAGTATGATCCGCATCATAGTCCAGGTAGTCAAGTACACATCTTAAGGGCTTTACCAACATGTATCAGAGAGACAATCTGCGTACACGTTAAGGTAAAACGCAACCAGATAGCATACTATCATGTCGAGCAAGAAAGTCCTCCCTATATATGTCCAAGCACCCACTACAATATACATCCTATGTATAGTAATGGCCTCTAGGGCATACATATAACTAACAGTCGCGTCTCTGTGTTCGGAGGGGAACAGATTCTGGCACGTCCGGTGGGACCTTTTCCTCTTTCTACTCCACACTTCATGTATCGTGTTCACGAACGAATCGCGGTTTGCTGATGGTTGCCCGTGGGTTTCGAGGTACTAAGGTTTGGCGTTTTGCTTGGTGCAGAAAGCAAAGGATCAATGGCGTTCACCTGCTCAAAGTATTCCACATGCAACTGCAACCCACGTCCTGCCTCAACTGGGGGTATATTTTATGGGTCCCAGGTAGCTTTCCTGTTCACAATGCCGGTGGAACATGTCACTCAAGCCACCACAGGATTGTTTTTCGGGACCATGCTCCCACCAATGAGCTTCACCGCTCCTGTACCAACACCGGAAGCTCCCAAGAAGTTGGTCATCGATCGACTTACAGCTACTGCGGTCCCTCTCAACGGGTCATTCAACTCCAGCTTCTCGGACTTCGCCAGATTGGGCCAAAATTCCTATGGACCCACAATGAAGCTTGCAATCCCAGAGAAGGTTGTTCCGAAGAGGATAGCCATCCCTGCTCCTGAAGTCGTCAAGGCGGCTTCTCCTACCAAAGGGTCGGTCTTTACAAGATCGACTGTTCCGGCTCCCGCTACGGTTCCTGTCCCTGCTCAGAAGACTGTTTTCAACCGATTGGATACTGCTTCTCAAAGGACATCAGTCTTCAACAAGCTGACGCCAGCAGCAACCCCTCACCTGGATAGGGGGCAAGACAAAGCCAGCCCCATCACCGAACCAACTCCATCAGCTCGACACGCTCGACGTCGCCACTGGCGCCGAGTAAGGAAGGCCGGGGGCAACTCCCCCTCTGGGCTAACGCCACCAGCTCCAACGGTGGAAATTAATGCTGCTGTTCCAACCGGGAACAACTTTGAGCTGCTGAACAAGGTGTGCAGGAATTCGCCTACCGCAGTATTAAAAAGATATCCTCCACCGGTAGAGACTGTCACAAAAGCAAAACCGGAACAGCCCCCTCAGCAACTGTCCTCCAAAGTTTACAAAGTCTGGCGACGTGTCCAAGAGTCAGTGATCGATCAAGACTACCTCCGCCGACAGAAGAAGCTGAAGGTTCAGCCGGAAGGGAACCGTCCCAGTAAGCCGCAAAAGACGACAATCACCTGGGTGCCCACTGCAACGGCCCCCTCAAAGTCGACTACTCAAAAGAAAAGGAGAGGGCCGGAGAAAATCCCCATGCCTGCGACAAATGTCAAAGGCACTGAACCCAAATGCCCTCAGTCCGGGGGCATGGTGGTGCATACCGTCTACATGGCATCCGGAAAAGAGGATAGCCGCGCTTCTACGGGCCACCGACCACTCACCCTATCCATCACAAGAGCTCAGGAACAGCAACAACAGAAACTTCAGGAGATGTTGATTGCGATGGCCGCACTCACCGGGCCAAAAGAAAGCCCGGAGGCGTCATCGGAACAACGTCACGAACATGAGACTGATGCTGAATTCCTTCAGAGAATGCTCAAAAAGAAGGACAAGGAAGCTGCGAAACAAGCGGCCAATATAAAGCAAATGGCCCTTCTATTCCAGGATATGGTGGGCATGATGATCCAGCCGGACCCTCCAGTCGAAAATCCTCCAGTGATAATTGAAGATGATAGAGGAGAAACATCAAACCCTCTGCCGGCTCTATCAACAGCCAAGGAGGAGACAATTTCCAAGGCCGCCTTGAACGATTATATCGCTCAGCAGATACAAGTTCACCAGGCGAATGAAGCGGCTGGGCAAATCGTTAGAACTGGGCGACCGTATCCAGGCTGGTATGATCAGATAAAGTACCCGCCGGGCTACACGATCTCGAAATTCCATGTGTATAAGGGGACATGCAATCCCCATCAATATGTCGCTCAGTTCAGGGCCCTCTGCGGCAATACTGGTGGCGATGATAAGCTCTTGCTCCGCCAATTCGTCGGCACCTTATGGGAGACGGCATTCGAGTAGTACTTCGAACTTCCAAATGATTCCGTCAAAACTTTCGCGGAAATGGAGTTGCTATTCACCCAACGATTCGCAAGTGCTAGTGAACGCACCCCAATAACGGCATTGATCAATGCCAGGGTGAAGTAAAAGGGCGGAAATGGAGTTGTTGTTCACCCAACGAGTTGTTGTTCACCCAACGATTCACTATCGATATGGGAATTGAAAACCTCCTCATATACGGAGACTCCCAACTGGTCGTTAGTCAAGTAAACGGCGACTATCAAACATGCAAACCAGAACTGGTGAAGTACGACGAGAGGGTACAGCAACTGCTGACCCAAATACCTTCCTACATCTTGGAAAGCATACCACGTGTGGAAAATAGCAAGGCGGATGTATTAGCCAAGCTCGCTAAAGAACTGGCTGACGAAAACCTCGATGACGTGAGGAACGTTGTTCAAAGCCGTCGAGTTCTCGCACCGGCAGAAATATTTCCAGAGATGTTCGAGGAAAAGGGAATGACCAAGCCAGCGGATCTGCAAATAAAAGACCAGGAAAAGGTTGAATATTGGAGAGAATTCTTTATAGACTACTTCAAATCCCGTCGAACGCCCGAAGACGCGTCCTCAAAACATCAGCTCATGAAGCGAGCCCTATCTTTTGCCTTCGTCAATGATACTCTGTACAAGAGGTCATTTGATTCTCTGTGGTTAAGATGCCTGGGACCTGAAGAGGCAAAGAGAGTCATCCAAAAAACTCATGACGAACTTTGCGGTTCTCACTAAGCCGGGCCGAAGATGAAGTTGAAGATCAAAAGGATGGGCTACTATTGGCCCACGATAATTCAGGACTGCCTTGAGTATGCGAAGCAATGCCACTCGTGCCAGATTCACGGGGACTTCATCCATCAGCATCCGAATACATCCGACAGTGGCTAGCTGGCCGTTCGAAATGTGGGGAACTGACATAATCGGCCCTATTGAACAAGCATCGTCCAGAGGACATCGGTTCATTTTGGCGACAACTGATTACTTCTCCAAATGGGCAGAAGCAATACCGCTGAGGGAAGTGACGACGGAGAATATCCTCCACTTCTTCAAGACGCACGTCATTTATCGGTTTGGAACTCCGAGACGGATCATCTCCGATAACGGGCCAGCCTGCCGAAGCCATAAGATCAGCCGCTTCGCTCAACAACATAACATAGACTGGAGATACTCCTCGGTCTATAATCCCCGAGCTAACGGTCTAGCTGAGGCTTTTAACAAGACCTTGACGAAGATTATGAAAAAGCCGGTGTCCCGGAATAAGAAAAACTGGCACGAGAGACTGTATGAAGCTCTCTGGGCGTATCGGACTACATTCAAGACGGCCACGAACACAACGCCATACGCATTGGTATTCGGTACAGAAGCGGTACTCCCCCTCGAGATAGAGCTACCCTCTCTACGAATGGCAGTTCATTACGAGCCGATGGACGAAGAGAATACTCACCTTCGGCTTGAGGAACTCGACGCCCTTGACGAAACTCGGCTCATAGCGCAACAAAATCTAGAGGCTTATAAAGCAAAGATGACGCGCTCATATGAAAGATTGACTAGACCGAGGACATTCCGCCAAGGCGAACTCATGCTAATGGTCAAAAGACCTATGATCCCTAATCGCGCCAAACGGAGGAAATTCGAGCCGAACTATGAAGACCCGTATATCATAGACAAAGTCTACCAGGGTAGAGCCTATCTACTCATGGGCATGCATGGCGAAAGACCTTTCAGGCCAATAAACGGCCGCTTCCTGAAAAAATACTACGCTTGACGAGTCATGACCTAGGTCAATGATAGATGACAACGACTATGTCCGCTCGCTATCTTCTTAAGTCCAAACTCTATAAGTAGTAGCCGGCTTTCTTAACAACGCACCGAAATGTCCTTAAACTAACGACGGACCGAAACGTTCTTAAACTAACCACTATGTCCTAAAACTAGCCGTTGACCGAGATGTCGATAAACTACGGTGGATTGCAGCATCTCAAAGCTGATACAAAAAAAAGAATAAAAAAAAGAAAGAAAAAAGAAAACGGTATGTCCATAAGCAAAATGGGCACGGATGAAAACCCGAAAGGGCTCCGTGAGTAAAAACAGCAGGGCTACTGGCGAGTCTTGCGAAAACCCGAAAGGGCGCAACCTCGTTAGAATAAAAAAAAAGAAGAGAAAGAAAAAAAAACAACGGTATGGCCACAAGCAAAAAGGGCACGGATGAAAACCCGAAAGGGCTCCGTGAGTAAAAACAGCAGGGCTACCGGCGAGTGTTTGTGAAAACCCGAAAGGGCGCAATCTCGTTAAAAGACACTTGCAAGGTCCTCTCGACTTTGTAAAGAGAAACCACCTGCGTGAGATCCTTACGACTCATAAGGGAGCAACACACTTAGGGATCCCCATGATGCCTAAGGAGAAACACACTTGTGAGATCCTCACGACTCGTAAGGAAAACCCTCTTATGGGACCCTCACGGCTCATAAGATTTGAAAGTCTTAAGCTACAGGGACCTAAACCTGTTCTTAAGCAGCCCCTACAACCTCTAATACTGCCCTACAAGTGGCTGAATGCTGACCCTTGTATACAATCCACGGGCGCGAATAAACATTTCCCTAACGAAGTCCCATCCGTGACTAAGGATATGTCTATATGGTGAACAACCCTTGTAAGTCCTCTCGATTTATAAGGAGAAAACCCTCTTGTAAGATCCTTACGACTTACAGGAGAACATATACTTAGGAGTCCTCACGACTCCTAAGGAGAAAACGCACCTACGAGATCCTCACGACTTGTAGGGAGATATACCTTCATGAGACCCTTACGGCTCATGAAGTCAAAAGCCTTAGTCGACAGGATCCTAACCCTGTTTACTAAGCCACCTTTGTTCGACATCGACAGAGGCAAATGATGATTCGCTCCTGGAAATATCCCAGTAGTAGCGGTGCTGATGCCGAAATCGGTGTCTAATCCCAAACTTGCAGCAAAAAGTTTGCGGGCCACACATGCATACGAAATAGCCGAAATGATGGGGCAACTTGCAACAAAATCAGCAAGTAAAAATGTATGCATGCAAAATAGCCGAAATGATTGGGCAACTCGTAATAAAAATAGCGAGTAAAAATAAAATAAATATCCGAAATGATTGGGCACCGCGAAAAATATCCGAAATGATTGGGCAGTCGCGACCTTCGCGATATAAAAGCTGAAATGATAGAGTATCGTGGAAAGAAATAAAATAAAAATAAAAATAAAATTTATGCCCTACAGGTGATGTCACAGCAATCACTGTATGCGATCCAGGGGCGCAAACAAAGAAGGAACCACACCTTCCCTCCCCAGAAGAAGAAGCCAAATCTCAACGGTTCACAGATAGCCTGGAGCTCATCTCAGCATTCGTCTCATTGCAACAGACACAACATCAAGAAAAACAGAACAGCGGAAACCCCCAGTTCCATGACTCGGCGGTGCACAGATAACCAAGAGTCAGACCCCGACTCCGTGAAATGCGGATAAAGTCAAAATTTCCTGGCTACGTGAAACGCGGATTATGTCACTCTGACCCGTGAGAAATGTCCAGAGCGGATCCTGGTCCTCGCAGAGCACGACAATGACCCCGTGTGAAGCATCCAGAGTGGAGCCTAGTCCTCGCCGAACACGGCAGTGAACCCGTGGGAAGCATCTAGAGAAAAATTCCTGGCTACGTGGAACACGGCTTATGTCAATCCTTACCCCGTGTGAAGCATCCAGAGCGGAGCCTGGTCCTCGCCGAACACGGCAGTGAACCCGTGGGAAGCATCCAGAGCAAAATTCCTGGCTACGTGGAACGCGGATTATGTCACTTCTGACCCCGTGGAAAACGTCCAGAGCGGATCCTGGTTCTCGTAGAGCACGGCAGTGAACCCGTGTGAAGCATCCAGAGCGGAGCCTGGTCCTCGCCGAACACAGCAGTGAACCCGTGGGAAGCATCCAAAGCAAAATTCCTGGCTATGTGGAACGCGGATTATGTCACTTCTGACCCCGTGGAAAACGTCCAGAGCAGATCCTGGTCCTCGCAGAGCACGGCAGTGAACCCGTGTGAAGCATCCAGAGCGGAGCCTGGTCCTCGCCGAACACGGCAGTGAACCCGTGGGAAGCATCCGGAGCAAAATTCCTGGCTACGTGGAACGCGGATTATGTCACTTCTGACCCCGTGGAAAACGTCCAGAGTGGATCCTGGTCCTCGCAGAGCACGACAGTGAACCCGTGTGAAGCATCCAGAGCAGAGCCTGGTCCTCGCCGAACACGGTAGTGAACCCGTGGGAAGCATCCAGAGCAAACATTGGACTGTGGGGTCCTTAAACCCATGGACTATGATGTCCTTAATCTCGACCGTGATGTCTTAAAACTAAGATTGGACTGTGAGGTCCTTAAACTTATGGACTATGATGTCCTTAACCTCGACCGTGATGTCTTAAAACTAACATCGGACTATGAGGTCCTTAAAACTCATGGACTATGATGTCCTTAACCTCGACCATGATGTCTTAAAACTAAACAATGGACTGTGGAGTTCTTAAATCCATGGACTATAATGTCCTTAACCTCGACCGTGATGTCTTAAAACTAAACAACGGACTGTGGGGTCCTTAAATCTACGGACTATGATGTCCTTAACCTCGACCGCGATGTCTTTAAACTACGGTATCCTGGAAAACGTCTAGAGCGGAGCTTGGTCCTCACAGAACACGGCAGTGAACCCGTGGGAAGCATCCAGAGCAACCCCTAGCTCCGTGAAATACGGATAAGGACAACTTCATCCATCACTTGCGGGTCCTCCTCACGAGTAAGGGAGTAAATCCTCTTGTGAGATCCTTACGACTTTCAAGAGAAAACACACTTGGGAATCCTCACGATTCTTAAGGAGAAATTACACCTACGGGATCCTCTCGACCGGTAGGGAGAAAATTCTTTATGCGACCCTCACGGCTCATAAAGTTGAAAAGTCTTAGGTGACAGATCCTAATCCTGTTTTCTAAGCCATTGCCACTCTACAAAGAGCCCAAGACTGATAGCTATACGCTATCTATAGATCGCACTTGCTAAAATCACATGGCAACAACACAGCAAGGAGAAGAAAGCAACAGTATAACAAAAAGAATGTCTTTATTCATGAACTCAATTGAATACAAGATACATCATATAAAAGAATAAAAAAATAAATACATATTATTCAGAGATTACAAGTGTATGATTGATACAAAGGCAGCTACTGAGAAGCAAGCGTTTTCAACAAGTCCGCGAGCTGCTCTCGCACTTCTTTCAGTGCCTTCTCATGATCAGCCGCTGCGGAGAGCTCCGCTTCGATTCGAGTCCTTTGCTGCAAGCATGATGAAATCTTCTCATCAGTTTCCCGTTGGGCAGCTTCGCGACTCTGCGTAACCCGCTCGATAGAGTCGAGCTTCCGTCTCAATACAAGCCCGTCCGAGATACATTGCTGCAAGGTGTCAAAGACGGCCCTCAGTTGTGCGACGTTCGCTTCGACTTGGGCACGCAACTGGATAGACTCAGTAGAAGCCTCCTCGCATTCCTTCTGCCTCAAGATCGCTTCTTGTTCGAAATGGCGGAGAAAGGACGCACTCTGCTCGACCCATGCGGCCCGCTGGGAGTTCAGAGCCTGAGTCTCAGGGGCAAGACGCATAAGTTCAAGCCGATGCAGACAGGCCTCGATCTTCCTGCAGTGACTAACCCAAAACTCGACGACGCCTTCATTATGGAAATTTACAAGCGTTGCCAGTATCGGATTGACCTCGGCAGCGAAATCTGCGGTAGATGTAGGAGCTTCCGTGTCAAGCTCCTCGACGTATTCGCTCAACATGCGCAGACTCGTCACAGCACCCTTTGAGGATGGACGTCTGGAGAAGGGGCCTGCCGGCATCATAATGCAAGATTCGAAAGAGGCCGGAGTCAAAGCGACCGCTGCAAAACAAGTCACAATCAGATGACGGATCTAGAAATATAAGAGATTCATGAACATTGGAATTTACTATACCAGCTGCAGCAGGTGGCAAAGCCGGGAGGACCGGTGGCGCAACCGATCTCTTATCTCCTCCTTCAATCTATAGCACTGCAATCGAGGCAAAGAAGAATCAGAAATAATTTCATTATCGGTAAAAGAAAGAGCATTAATTGAAAACTGTATTCACCAGCGCCACTGGATGAAGCAATCTCCGACGGGAAGGAGAAGTGGGGATGCAACACCTGGTACAGGTGGTCAAAAAGGACTCCTGCAAAAACGCGATAACGCAACGTCAGTACATAAATTATACGGCCGAGAGATAAGACTAATGGGTTACAAATCCATACCTTCCAGTATTTGCGATGGTGCGAGAGAAGGTAGAGAGGTGGCCACCGTCAGGGCGGTAACTGACGACGCTGTCTCGAGTAGCTCGACATCAGCGCTAGCCGCACCTACATTAGAAACAAGATAAACCTTATTAGGAAAGATTGCAGAATAAAAAGAAGGGCGGTGACCTAAAATTTACCTGATGAGTCGCCAGCCGGAGCCGTGACGAGGGCGTCACTTGATACAACGGTGGCGTCTCTCTCCTCCATCGGGGTGGTCTCACCTCCCGTCGCCTCGTCCCCTGACTCCACGGGAGCCGTCGTCACACTTGCAACGCCGGGAGACGACAAAGAACCGTAGGCAGGAAGGGCGATGATCGGAGCGGTGCCCAACTCTTGAGAAAGAGCGGCCACCTCGGACCCAGCAATTGTACCCGTTTCACTCGCCGCCACCTCGGGCTCAGTAATTGTAACCGTCTCATTCACCGCTGCTTTAGGCTCCACCGTGGTAGCCGTCTCGTCGACTACTACCTCAAGCCCGGCAATTACGACCACGTCACCTGCCGCCGCCCCGGGTTCGAGAATAGCAGCTACTTCCTCCACCACTCCCTTAGGCTCAGCGGTCGCTGCCACCTCTTCAGGAAGACTCGGCTCTGCAAAGATAAGATATATAAGAACTGATAGCTTAAAACTTTGACAACAGAGCCTCAAGGCACATTACCTGGAGTTGATTTACCGTTGGCTTCCTGAGCCGCGCGTGCCGTCCGTCTGTGAGCAGTAGACAAGACAATCGGGAACTCCTCTGAAGGAGTAGCAGCGGGAGTAACGGCGCTTGAACCTGCTCCCGCAGCCAAAGCAGTACTACGCTCCCTTGCTGCGCGCCTCAGGCACTTCCTTTCCTCCCGGGCCATCACAACAGACCTTTTAGAAGCCTCCTTCAGCAAGGCATCGTCGTCCGCATTCAGGGTTACCTCCAGAGCTGTCAAGGCTTCCATCATCGGTTTTTTGAGTAGGGCCTCTCGCGGCAGTGCCGAAGAGGCCGGGGCTTCGGTAGCCGGCCGGGGGAGAATTTCCGCATCAGCTTGCGGGATAGGCATTGTGATCCCTGCGATAAGACAAAGAAAGAGTCAGATTACTCATAAGAAACAGAAGCAGAAACATGGCGAACCGAAATGTACCAAGGCCTAAGGATGCTCGAAGTCGTTCCTCTTCCTCAAAAGTCTTGAAAGAAGCAGCGAGAGCTTCTTCGGTAGAAATGCCTATTAAAGAAGAAAAAGCGTTAGTCAAAAAAAAAACAATGATAGAGGTATGATGCAATGGCGAAAAAATGCAACTAATAATTACCTGATTGCGCGAGGTTAGCCAACGCCTCTTCGCGTCTTGCCAATCGCTCGGAAGCTGCAATGGCAACCGCCAGATCAGTATCATCTGGCGGCATAAATAAGCCCTCATTTGTCCCGTACTCACTCAAGCCCTCGCTATAAGGAGCATGAGGCTCCTGGCCAAGTACCACGTCAAGAGAAAAGAGCGACTTTTTCTTCTTCTGTGAGCGAGCACCGGTCGTAGCCAGCACTTGCTTGCGTTTCGTGGGCACTTTGGGACGGCGAGTCCCGATATCCGAGCCCATGCCAGATTCGGGTGAAGCTACGGTTACCGTCTCCACGGGAGCACGGGGCACCGATGGCACGTCCACCGCCTTCACAGGATCACGGGGCAATCCACGCGTGGGGCTTAGCACACGTGGAGGCTCAACTGCAACAGCCTCACTTAGCGGAGGGGGCACGGCGATCCGTCGCCTTAAAGGGACGTTGCGATCGCTGGCAGGGGCGTACTCTTGCGATCGAGCAACAGCTACCTCTCTTCTCTGATGACAGCACCCATCGCGTGCTGATACCAGGCCCCGTATACGTTAAGGGCCCTCGGAATGCAACTCAGCTCGCTAATAAAGAAGTGGGAGCCCGTATTTAAGCGCATAAAGTGATGCAGCGCACCCCGTATTCCCTCTCTGGTGGCAGCAGGTTCTTCCAAAAACGCCTCCAATGGGACCCCCTGGTTATAACATAGCTGCTGGGCAAAATGATGGGTGTTGTATCTCATAAAAAGCGCCGCATCATTTTGCCTGAATGTAAGGAAGCCCGGCCTGATGGAGTATAGATGTATAATCTCCTGGGCTTTCAATACGGAGGCCCCGTCCTTAAAAGTGTCGCGCAGTGCCAGCACCATCTTGGAGGTTTCCTGGCCGATCGTCAGGACTTTGTCCGTAAAAGACATACCAGCTCCGACCGTGCGCGGACGAAGAAGCAACCCCCTAGCCTCTCGCTGAGACGGATTCACGATGGAAGCGTCAACTAGCCGCATAATTCTGGGAAATTTGCTCTTCTCGATAAAAGAGGGTCTTTTATGAATACCAAACACCCCGAGCACGTGCATTTCCATCCACGAAATAAAGTAGTGCATCGGGAAGTTAGCAGCTTGCACCCCCGGTTCCGTTGTATCTGCCGCCACGCTAAGACCATGGTACAGGTGGGCCAGCCTGGCAATCCCGATGGCTACTTGTATGCCAGCCACCATTCGATATGCTGGGTAGAAGACGGACGGTCTCATATAGCGAGAGTGCATGGGGAGCGCGAACCAGCACAACCACAGCCCCAGAAACCCGAGGAAGAAAGTCTCCTTGTCGATGCCCGGAGTGGCGATTTCTGACAGAGGGATGATCGCGGCATCGGGGAGATAAAAGCCCTTCTGATCATCTTCCTACCCTAATCCTTCATACTTTGGCTTTTAGACAAGATCATTTCAAGGTATCATCTACTATCCCGAGTTTCAAGACGTGTGTAAGTGCATATAGTAGGATATCAACATTCAAATGTTTGGCTTCCAGAATAGAAACTATTTTTCAGACTTATTTTTATCCTCAGATTAGTGACTTCCTTTATCTTACTAACCCTTGGGACAACAGCTCATAACTACTTATTACTAGTTCATTTAAGAAAACTTCTAATTTTCTTGGTTTTCTTAAACTATTCCTATCTTTTGGATGTAATTTTTCACTTTCTATTCTTTTATTATCAAAAAAAATTTTGTGCTTAATATAGTATAATGCAAAGTATGCGTAAATAAGCACAAACCTCCCCCAAACTTGTTTTCAACAGTGTCCTCACTGTTGCTATCTGCTGGATCACAAAAACATGTAAGCTTGGGAGGACATTATTAATGGGGGCAAGAATATATGAAAGTGAAAATCCTCCCCCAAACATATTTTTGGCTCACAATTTTGAGGACAAAAGTTATGCTCAAGAGCCAAAAATATAACCCCCCTCAAACATGAGTTAGACAATATGAAGCATTTTAAGAGGGGGTGAGTCATTTGGTCAAAGTAAGACTTTACAAAGACCAAAAATTAACACCAACCATTCAAAATTTTTATCAGTATGGCGTATAGGTTGGTGGAAGAATGTGTTGTATCGAGTCAAGAAAAAGTGGGGAAGGGATAAGAGGTGGTCTGGAAAGGGTTTGAAATTAGAGAAAAGAAAGAATGAGGAATGTGAATGATTAGGAAGAAGGAATGGTGATGGTTCAACCTCTATAGGTGGAAATTGATTAATCACAAAATCCGTATTGTTTAAAAATTCAAGTTCGTCAGCAAAAAGTTCTTCAAAACTTTTATCAATGGTGTGATTGAACATTTTGCTGTCAAAGAGTTTTGTGCCAGAATTTATCCTACTTGATTCAAAAATCATTGAGGTAGAGGACTCGAAAAACTCATCTACCTCATTTTCAAAAATATCCAAATCAAGTTGAATTTCTGGTATTATTGAACTTGAATTAACAGATTGTGATTCATCAAAACTCACTGAAACTATAGGAACAGAAGAAGAACCGGAGAAAGTAGAAGGTGAAATGGGTAAACAAATTGGTGTGTCGAGTGTTGCTTTACCAGATATGGAAGATGGAGGCTGTATTTCTTCGGGTATACCTTTATCATCAACTTCAAGACATATTTGGGGTTCGGGAAGAATTAAAGGCTCAAGATGATGACCACAAGGAAGTGAAAGGATTTGATGAATTGGTGGGACAAAATCATCCAAAATTTCGGGTTCATCAATCAATATATCCCTAACGTCAATCACCTCATTCAAGTGAAGGTTAAAATCCTCAAACACCTCATCAAAAGTATGGTTTTCAATCAGTTTTGGTTCAAGAGTGGAGGTGTAGAGATCACAAGGGTTGGGTATGGTTTCACTTGAAATGGACCCTTCACAGTCGGGTAAATCAAACACTACGAAGTCACACAACTTATCAGTCATTCTATTTGGTGTACTTGATGAATCTATGAAACTGGAGTTGTGGATTTCAGTTTGGAATGGGGAGGTTTGATTAGGAAGGGTGTACAATTCTGTCTCACTACCCAAATCCTTCATAATTTGGTTCGACAGTTTCAGAAACTTTTCTAATGTCTGCTCCAGACTAGTCTTGGGTTGATAATGGGTTTCAGTATAAGATTGAAATTCTTGTGGATAATTAAAACTCCCAAATGACTGATTAGAAGAACTGTCTAGAGTAGGTGGAAAAGTCGGATTGGATTGATAGGAATAGAATGGTTGCGAAACTTGGGTAGGAGTAGGATCAATATTATGATAAGAAGAATATTGATATGGGATGGTTGGTTGGCTATTTTCAATAGACATCTTATATGCCACAAACCGCATATCAAACTCTTCTTTGGACAGTGGTGGTGATGGTTGATATTGGTCCGGGTTGAAACTTTGGCCTCTAGCCCTAACTATGTGCTCAGCAATGGACATTCGTCTAGGGGCTTCCTCACTTTGGGTATGAACTGAAACAGGTGTAGGATTAGGATACGGTTGATAAGACCTAGACTGAGGTGGCCAACTGTTTCTTCCTGCTTGTTCTATATGATCTCTTAAGGACATGGAAGAGCCGGACGGTATACCGAAGGGATTACGAAAACAAGAGATATCTGGTTGTGGACAGCAAAACTCGGCAAGTGTTCTTCTGTTTGGGTCACCCATTATAAGAGGAGAAGAAGGGGGAAGGGGTAAAAAAAAAGGGAGAAAATAATTGGTTTGTTTTGAAAAATGACGGATTTAGACAAATCACACAAAAATGCACAAACAACCCTAGAACTAAGGTCACCTAGGTCCAGTCTCTAGACCGCTCTTAGACTTCCAAAGGACAAGCCGCAGGATCAATCCTCTACCGCCTCCGTACTACCCTTTTAGCCAGGTAAGTGCCAGGTAAGTGGGAAGGAACCACAGTAGTAGGTCTAATTAAAAACCACTAGCCTTTGTCACACTTGCCTAGACACTACAAAAGTAATGCGGATAAATGATAGATTACCCACGTCCTTCCTCTGTCCTTATTGAGCGCGACAGTCCTTAGAGTCTGGTCTAGATATTTTTTAAATTAATGAAGGGTTGATGCAGATGCTCGGTTTGTGATTTGTGGGGCTTAGGAAGGGTGATGAAATCCCCACCTAATCTGGATTTGGTCTTTGCCCCTTAAAAATCCGTATTAAAATATGCAAAAACAAACCACAAAACAGAACTTGCAAAAAGATTTTTGAGCGGCGATATTTTGCAAAGAATCCTACAGAAAAGATATTTTATTGGATTTCAGAGGAGAGAGAAAGATATAGAAAATATACCAGAGAAGTTTGTAGCCCTAAATCTCCTAACTGGCCGCGCTTCCGCCGCCGATGTGCACTTTCGGCCGCAGTTCCGCCACTGGGTGGAGGGATCAGGTGGTGAAAGTTTGCTCCGTGGTCTCCTGTACTCCTC
The DNA here is from genome assembly GCA_030015575.1 of Agapanthus africanus. Taxonomy (NCBI): domain Eukaryota; kingdom Viridiplantae; phylum Streptophyta; class Magnoliopsida; order Asparagales; family Amaryllidaceae; genus Agapanthus; species Agapanthus africanus. Next base: position 900,515,861 of record JASDDO010000022.1, read on the forward strand.
TGGATCTTGATGAATGTCTCTGTCTTCTGTTTCCTCAAGTCTGTGACTCCAGATTTCCTCACAAAATTCACACAATAATCGTTAAATATACAATTTACAGTTTTGTTTTATTTATGATATAGATCGTATAAGAATTCAACACAAATAATAAGAATACAAAATTACGCATGTTTCCCCGGCAACGGCGCCATTTGATTGATTCGAAAGAGTGTGTTTGTATAGTTATAACCGCAATCAATAACAGTATCGCGTGTAGCTAGAACGAGATGAGTACGGGTCATCCTCTGGGAAACGTTGAACTTTTACTCTTACTTTAGATGTGTTGAAAAAGAGAGGAGGGATAAAGAATTTTGAAGAATGGTTTCTAGATCTACGTTAAACAAGAATGCAAAAATATAGATCTAGTTTATTTTAGGGGTGTAGTTAATATAATAAGGGGGCTTGTAGGGTTCGTCAGGATTTAGTAGTTATGGACGATTAATTAAAAGTTACCCTTTTTATCCTTTAATAGATTTAAAACTAGAACGACGGTGATGCGTGTAGATTAGGGTTTCTGGAGGGAAAAGGAATCCCACTCTTAACCCTTATCTCGACACGGAACTCCGTTCATATCTAGCATTTACCAAAACAATCATTAATCTAATCTCTAATCGCGGTCGGAACTAACAAAGAATTGTTAGCGCGCCCGATTAGGATGTTAATGATTCTTTTGATAAAGTTCATAAACTTTATATGACTTAAAAAGGGTTTAGAGATGTTCATCATCCATTAGTCTACCCTAATCCTACGAACCCTAACAAGCGGAGAATTACTCGCGCATGTTGGGAGAAAAAGAGATGGAGAGAAAATGCATAATTAAACTACGAAGAAATAGAATAAAAAAAAGAAAGCTACCTTTATTAATTAACAATATTCATTACACTTCGATTCCTCAGAAAATGATTACAAAGACTAGTTTGCTTCTCGATCTCTTCCAAGGAGGTAGACGAACAGTTGATGATCAGTCTGGATGCATGAGTCGTCTTGGACTTCGTGATCGCGTCGACTTGATGATTTTTCCAAGAGGCTCTCGGTCTTTATTTATAGCCCAAAGGCCAGAACTCTTGCTTCCAAATATGGAAGCTAACTATAAAGATTCTCCCCAAAAAATGCAACTTCTAACTCCTCTTGACTGCCGCGGATCCGCGGCCCAAAAGGGGGTATGGCCGCGGATCCGCGGCCATTGGTCAAGATCTCTTCATAATTTTTCTTAGGGTAGATCCTTGTGACATGTGGCAATCTCTGGAAGCCTTGGAACTTGGAAATCTTCTTGTAGTTGCTGCCAGACTTGATTTCTTCATTTTGATTTCTTAATTAGGCAAGTTTTCTTTAACAAATTGATTTCCTTGATTTTAGACCTGAAAATTCTGCACAATAACTTAACAAATAATATTTAGTAGACTTTGTTCTACTAGGATTTGGTCAATGATATTATTTGCATACATTTTTCTACCAAATGCTAATTATAATATATCAACACATGGAAAATAGTATTTTTACAAATAAACCCTCATATGTATGATATATTATAATAAAGACCCTTTTAAATATGAAAATAGTAGGAAAAATGTAATAACAAATGTGCAGTTTTATCAACTGAACAACGGTCCAAGCCAAAGCCAAAGGGATCGTCGAGCTTGGCAAATTTTTCGCCTCGTTGCGATAGAATCTCCGGTTGAAGAAACCAGGCAATGAAATCTACAAAACTGACCCCCTCGGCCTCCGGACTCCAAGAAAAGACTCTCGTACATATTCAGCACCTTTATCAGACTAGGAAACTGGTGCTGGATGGCGTTCTCCGGTATTAGGCCCATCACCACTGGCTTGGTAGCGAAAACATATTCGTCCGGAGGAAGCAGCTCCTCATAGTGCTCCCCCCTCACCGGCAGACCGGAAATCGCGGCAAATTCTTCTAAAGAGATGGAAACTTCTCTATCCAGTAGAAGAAAGATATGGGTTGGGATGTTCCATTGCTCCACGAACGCCTTAATCCACCATGTCGGAGGAGCAGAATATTGGAACAACGACGCGTAAACTGCAGGATATAGGCCGATCTTCAGCAAATGTGTTTTCTTCGCCGACAAGATGTATCTGGCCCACTGCAAATATCCGGCCGAATGTCGGGGAGTCAACCCGATGTTGTAAGGTTGTCCCCAAGGGCGCGACTCGCCCTGGCATATGCGTCGCCCCAGAGTATCCAAAGCCGTCGGCAGCTGCATGGGTATGGCGGCAATCGAAGGTTGGAGAAGACCCTCTGAAGTCCAATTGACAACCTCCACGGTATAGTTCACTGGGGGTGCATCTGCATACGAAATCGATGAGATCGGATCCGTCGGCGTCGCACAAGAGAAGCTTCGATGACCTTTGATTATCTGGTCGTACCACCTACCCCACAGGTGAAGGTTTTTGTGTTCCGGATCATAATCTCTAATGAGCGCGAGAACCTTCCGGTCCACCGGTGCCTCAGGGAATCCTCCCTCTGAACGGAAAAATGGGAAAGAAAGATCGGAAGACATGTCGCCTGCGAAAAAGAACAGAATCCAATTATCAGTACTATAATTTAATCTTTAAGTTCTGAGCGACACTTTAAAATTTGTACCGCGCTGCAATGCAGTGGAAAAGGGACCAAAGGTGGACCCACAAAATCCAGATGACAATGCATCAATTAATAAAACAGCCTTATCATTGGATGAGACTGTCAATTAATAAGGAAATCCTCAAATAATATTCTCATTGAATGAGAAATCCCTCGGGAGAAGGAGAAAATCTCCCTTTCAGAGCAAAGCTCTATAACAGAGTGACACTTGTCAAACTCTGGTCACGAGAGAATAAAATTCCTTAAAGAGCCTAGCTCTGTAATGATGATGGAAAATCCATCAAAGATTAATGAAAATTAATTCTTGAGAATTAAAATTCTGGGATCTTAAAGATCCATGAAAAAACTCTTAAGAGTTCTTCATCAAAAGATCAAAAGATCTACATATTATCAAAAGAGCAGAGCTCTGACTCATGGGCTAAGAAACCCTAAGAAAAGAGCTGTTTAGATTTATGGGTTCGTGAGAGCAAGGCTCTGTTTATGAAACCCTAAAGAGGTTTTCTTTAGATCAAAGATTTATGAAGAGCAAGGCTCTGTTAATGGGTAAAAACCCTAATTTATTAAAATTAATTTTAATTTAATTTAATTTTACCTAAATTTAGTAGAGTTTTAACTCTTGAAAGTTCTTGAACAAAAGAGCAAGGCTCTGAATAAAATTCTTAAGAAAAAGATGGAAATCATCTGAGGACCAAAAGGTCCTATTTATAGGCGCTGAACCGCCTCCTCAACTTCTGAGTTGATCCAAAGGCTCAGATGTTGCCACCGCTGCACTCACGTGTGCGCCACGTGAGCGCAACGGTGGGGGGCATTTGTTTCCCCCAATCAGAGCAAAACTCTGTTTTGAATTTCAAAATTCAAAAATTGAAGCAACGTTTCAGATCCCGTGCGCTGCGCGTTACGTGCCACGTGTCAAAAGCAGACGCGCTAGCGCCAGGTGCGCTGCGCCCTAGGCAGCGCACCCCCAATCAGAGCAAAACTCTGCTTTAAAATTCAAAATTAAATTGAAGCAACGCTTCAGATACTGCGCTCTGCGCTGCGCGCCACGTGTCAAACACGTGTGCACTAGCGCAGTTGCGCTGCGCTCTACGCGCCACGTGTCGAACGAAGGTGCGCTCGCGCAAAGTGCGCCAGCGCTGAAATTAAAAGAATTCCCTACCGTTAGATCAAAAGATCTAATATTAATAAATTATTAATTAATCAGAATTAAAATTCTGTTATAGAAAGATTTTTCAATATTATTAAAACAAGAAGATTATCTTCTTTAAAACAGAAGCCTTAGGATCAAAGATCCAACGGTGGGAAATATTCCCAAATCAATCAGAGAAAGATCTCTTAAACTGATTTAACAAATCAACTGGCCCTATATAAAGGCCGCAAGACTTCAAGTCTCGAGACAGAAAAAGAGAGAGAAAAACCCTCTGCAAACTTTGAGAAAAAAGAAGAGAAAGCTCTTAGAAAAAAAAAGAAGATTTTCTTTCTTCATCTTCAAGGTAAAAAGAACTATGTTCTTGGATAATAGAGATGAAACCATCTCGTAAAAAGAAGAACCATCTTCTAAAAAGATCAGAGATCTATGAAAAAGACCAAGGCCTTTAATAAAAAAAAGAGAAAAAAAGAAAAGATCAAAAAGATCTAATTATAAAAAGACTAAAAGAAGTATTTTACTTCATTCACAGATCTTTTGATCTATAAAGGCAGAGCCCTTTAATAAAACAAGAACTTTTGTTCTTGAATCTTGAGGCAAAGCCTCTTTTAAAGAGAACATAAATCTGTTCTTTGATCTTAAAATTGATCAAAAATACGCTCTGAGCTATGGAAAAGTGCCTTGCACTTATGAAGTGCGCTTTTGCGCTTCTTGGACTGGCGCTCAACGCCAAAACCTGCCACGTGTCAATCAGAGACACAATCTGCGCCTTGCGCTTCTGAAACAGTGCACTGCGCTTATGGGCTGGCGCTCAGCGTCAAGCGCGCCACGTGTCACTCACTGGTGCGCCAACAGACTAGCGCAATGCGCTCATAAATTAAAAGTGCAATGCGTTAACAAACTAGCGCTTAGCGCTAAGCGCGACACGTGTCCCCTTCGTGTGCGCTACCCGACAGAAGCGCGATGCGCTCTTTGACTGGCGCAACGCGCCTGGAGCGCCACATGGCGCACTGTCAGAACAAACTTTGTTTCTGATGAATGCTATGCATTCAATATAAGACAAAAATGTCAGAGCCCAATGCCTAGCATTATTAAAAGGGCTGAGCCCAAATAAAGGCCTGATGGCCAGAACAAAAATAAAATGTTAAACATTTTTAGCTGGACTTAGCCCAATTCTAGTCATAAGTCCTCAACTTAAATTGAACTGAGCCCATCTGCTCTTGCAACCAATGTACATCGGTTCGAGGGTACATCTCTTTACTTCTCTGATATCTGTCGTTGTAATCCTTCAACGTCGTCAGAGAGGTGACGGGTCCCGACAACCACATATTACAACGGACTGTGGAGTCCTTAAATCCACGGACTATGATGTCCTTAATCTCGACCGTGATGTCTTAAAACTAACATCAGACTGTGGAGTCCTTAAATCCATGGACTATGATGTCCTTAACCTCGACCGTGACGTCTTAAAACTAACATCAGACTGTGGAGTCCTTAAATCCACGGACTATGATGTCCTTAACCTCGACCGTAATGTCTTTAAACTAACATCGGACTGTGAGGTCCTTAAACTCACGGACTATGATGTCCTTAACCGCGACCGTAATGTCTTAAAACTAACATCGGACTGTGGGGTCCTTAAACCCATGGACTATGATGTCCTTAATCTCGACCGTAATGTCTTAAAACTAACATCGGACTGGGAGTTCCTTAAACTCACGGACTATGATGTCCTTAATCTCGACCGTAATGTCTTAAAACTAACATCGGACTGTGGGGTCCTTAAACCCATGGACTATGATGTCCTTAACCTCGACCGCGATGTCTTTAAACTAACAATAGATCGTAATGTCCTTAAACTAATCGACCGCAATATCACTACACTAAACAATAGAGCCCAATTGCTCTCTTGTAGGATCTAAATAGTCCCGTTAAGTTGATCTTAGTCTAAAATTAGACTAATGTATCCTTAACAAACGTTTAAGTTGATCTTAGTCTCAAATGAGGCTAACGTATCCTTAAACCCAACCCCCCAAACCCAAATCTAAGAAGATACGGATTTGGACTAGTCCACGCCCTACGGGCGACGACATAAATTAGTCTCCGTATACAATCCACGGGCAACCAAAAATAAAACAAACACACACGACACGAAGTGGCCATCTGGAGAAGGAGAAAGTTGTTACCGCGATGCGGTAGCGTAATTAACTGCAGGGGCTTGCGCCTGCAGGGAAGAGCATCCCCACAATCAAAAACCCCTCAAACGAGGGGGAATCTGACGAAGTCTGCTACATCGGCCGCATCCGTTTAAACCTTCGATACATGGTGCCATAAGTCAACTTGGCATCTTCGGAGAGGTGTACGGATATCACCAATTAGCATCTGCCCTGAATTTCAGGCAAGACGAACCTACGCGGCCGCGTCTCTGTGTTCGGAGGGGAACAACGCTATTGAAAAGTGCCTTACACTCATGAATTGCGCCCTTGCGCTCATTGGACCGGCACTCAGCGCCAAAACCTGCCACGTGTCAACCAGAGACACAATCTGCGCTTTGCGCTTCTAAAACAGAGCATTGCGCTCATGGGCTGGCGCTCAGCGCCAAGCGTGCCATGTGTCACTCACTGGTGCGCCAACAGACTAGCGCAATGCGCTCATAAATTAAAAGCGTAATGCACTAACAAACTAGCGCTTAGCGCTAAGCGCGACACGTGTCCTCTTCGTGTGCGTTACCCGACAGAAGCGCAATGCGCTCTTTGACTGGCGCAAAGCGCCTGGAGCACCACGTGGCGCACTGTTAGAACAAGCTTTTTTTCTGATGAATGTTATGCATTCAATACAAGACAAAAATGTCAGAGCCCAATGCCTAGCATTATTGAAAGGGCTGAGCCCAAATAAATGCTTAATAGCCAGAGCAACTAAAAATGTTAAACATTTTTAGTTGGACTTAGCCCAATTCTGGCCATAAGTCCTCAACTTATATTGAACTGAGCACATTTGCTCATAAATACTCAACAGATCTTAGTTTCAAACTGGGTTACAGATCTTTCAAACAATTCACACTGGTTCGAGGGTACATCTCGTTACTCCTCTGATATCAGTCGTTGTAACCTTTCAACGTCGTCAGAGAGGTGACGGGTCCCGACAACCACACATTACTACGGACTGTGGGGTCCTTAAACTCATGGACTATGATGTCCTTAACCTCGACCGTGATGTCTTAAAACTAACAATAGACTGTGGGGTCCCTAAACCCATGGACTATGATGTCCTTAACCTCGACCGTGACGTCTTAAAACTAATATCGGACTGTGAGGTCCTTAAATTCACGGACTATGATATCCTTAACCTCGACCATAATGTCTTAAAACTAACAACGGACCGTGAGGTCCTTAAACCCACGGACTATGATGTCCTTAACCTCGACCGCGATGTCTTTAAACTAACGGTGGACCGTAATGTCCTTAAACTAATTATCGACCGCAATGTCACTAAACTAAATAATAGAGCCCAATTGCTCTTTTGTTGGATCTAAACGATCCCGTTAAATTGATCTTAGTCTAAAATGAGACTAACGTTTACTTAATAAACGTTTAAGTTGATCTTAGTCTCAAATAAGGCTAACGTATCCTTAAACCCAACCCCCCAAACCCAAATCTAAGAAGATAGGGATTTGGACTAGTCCACGCCCTACGGGCGACGACATAAATTAGTCTCCGTATACAATCCACGGGCAACCAAAAATAAAACAAACACACACGACACGAAGTGGCCATCTGGAGAAGGAGAAAGTTGTTACCGCGATGCGGTAGCGTAATTAACTGCAGGGGCTTGCGCCTGCAGGGAAGAGCATCCCCACAATCAAAAACCCCTCAAACGAGAGGGAATCTGACGAAGTCTGCTACATCGGCCGCATCCGTTTAAACCTTTGATACATGGTGCCATAAATCAACTTGGCATCTTCGGAGAGGTGGACGGATAGCACCAATTAGCATCTGCCCCGAAATTCAGGCTAGACGTACATCGCGTCTCCGCCGCGTCGTTCGGAGGGGAACAGAACTGAGTAGCCAGCTCGTTGAAGGTCGAGATTGAGCGAGGCTCGAGTCCTCGGAACCAGTCCCGACCAGAACGAATAAGGGTGGCAGGGAAGACCCTGCACTGGGCGGCATCAGAATGGTCCTGGAAGCTCATTCCCGCGGTGAAAGCATCCAAATGGTCTTTAGGGTCGGTTTTCCCGTCGAATTGAGAGACCTTCGGGGGTTTGTTGTGCGATGAGACGTGGACAGCGAGCAGTTTCTCGGTGAATGGTTTGGTGAGCGAGTCGGTGGCATACTCGGCCCCGTCGGCCGAGAGGTGCCCTTACCGGCGCATGCCCTCGATTTTCTTTTCGAGGGCGTCGAGTCAGCCGTGGTACCCCGAGGACTCGACGCCTCGTGATCCCTGGCCTCTGCTGTGGGAGATCTGCGTCTGGGCAAGGCTCCGGTTCCTCTCGATGAGGTTCCTCAGATCCCCGGGTGCGGTGGCTCTCGAGCAGTCGTGGCGAGCCCCTTCTATGCGACCCCATCGGGGGAGTGGGTGTCGGTCATGCCTGTAGGCAGGCGAGGTGACCGACATCTCCTCAGGGGAGCAAGGGTCGCTAAGAGGTTCGAGGCGTGGTGCTCCGGCGGCGGGCCTGGGGGTGGAGCCGCGAGGCGCTCAACGGGCCTCAGGGAGTATCGGTCCATGGGATCCGTGGTCAGGAGTCGCAGCCCGCTGGTGGTCGGCCACGCCGACGGGGGCAGATCATTCCGGAGGCGGAGGGGCAGCGATCTGGGGCCCAGGCCTGGCCGTTTGGGCGCGGACAAGCGCCTCCATGAGGGACTGTAGCCGATCTATTCGGCTGGCGAGGGCGTGGATGATGGTTGCCGGAGGGGGTTCATCCGCACCTCCGGTCAGGGGGAAGCGGCGGCTGGTACCCGAATCTTTAGGATGGTCGCCTACCATGTAGACGGAGATCGGAAGGCCAACTTTGTTTTTGTGGAATTTGCATTTCCTACAGACGGCGTCAACTGATGGATGTCCTTTTCAGATCTCCCTCAAATGCTGTCTTCCGTCAATCTCCTGGTAGATTCTGGAGGGGATTCCCTATTGTGCGTGGGTCTCAATGGGTGTAAAGGAAATTCGGTGATTAGAGGAGTTGGCGCCAAGTACCTGCAAAAAAGTCCCGGGGTGGTTGGATACCACCGAGGACCCTCCAACGATCAAGTTAGTACTGGATCCGAGCAGCGTAACAGCTAAGTGGAGTCAAAAAATTGGCTTCTTGACCCTCTGTGATGGGAGTTTATATAGTGGTGGAGGCACGCAGCAGCAGGCGCGAGAATCTCGCCGGCGGTTACGCTCCCGACGTCACGCCCGCGTAGAGAGCGGATCGCCCATTAATGGGGATCATGGAGGCGTGGAACATGGGATGTTGCGGGTGGAGAATCCACGCATGGCGAGATTCGCGGAGCGGCGGTTACGCCTATGAGCGGTGGAGCTGGGCGGAGGATCGAGGAAGACGGCCTCGGTCAGGGGGCTCGCGGATGAGCGAGAAGGCCGAGGATACTTGGTCTTATGGCAGCTCAGGGTGAGCTGAGGGGCCGAGGAAGCCGATCTACAGGGATCCCCGAGGAGGGCTGGCTTGTGCCGGCAGGTCGGGCACAGGGGTGGCCTGGTCGGCCTCTGTGGGCCCTTCCTTCTGAGTTATGGGACGTGCTATCCACCATGTGTCCTGATCTTAGGGGTCCCCAATATTGAGCATCATCACCGAGCTACCTGTAAGGAAGTCCCGGGATGGTTGTGCCACCGAGAACCCTCCGACGATCAAGTTAGTATAGATATTTTGGCAGAGTAACGGCCTATTGGGGTCAAGTTGGCTTACCTGAGTCGTCTGAGAGAGGGGTTTATATAGAGGCAGCCATTGGCAGGCGGGCGCGAGATTCACGCCGGCTGTTACGTCCCTGGCGTTTCCCCCGCGTGAAAGGCGGGATTCCCCATTAATGACGAGATATGCTCGTTAATGGGGGAACACGGTGGCGTGGAACGCGGGATCGTGGGTGGCGGATATCTCGCATCTGGCGAGATTCGCGGAGCCGCAGCAGAGATGCCTGTGATCAGTGTTGCGGGTCGATCGATGAGACCAAGGAGTATACGCTCGGCGGGAGGCTCGGGACGAGCGGGAGGCCAAGGCATATTGGATATGCGATAGCTCGGAGGCGAGCTAAAGGGCTGAAGGAACTCAGCGTTCGGGAAGGCTCCAAGGCGAGCCGATGGTTGTCTGTAAGGTGGTCGTAGGAGCGGCGTAGAAGGCCATCGAAAGTCGGGCACAACCTCGGGTCGGAGGCCCGGGGTATGCTTCCAACGTACTGATCTTGATTCTTTCTTGTAAGCTCCGGGACACGTCATTTGCCACGTGTCATGATCTGAGGAATCACCGATATCGAACATCATCATTAGCCCCCCACTCTCGTCTCGACCCATTCATGGGTCGGATCGAGAGTGGTCTGACTGATCCCCCGGCGTAAGCTCTTATTTGAAGATATCGTCGGTGCATATTCCCGGGCAGTTAGTTATATTTTCTTAGTGACGTCAGCGGATCAGGGGAGAGATCTCGCATTAAAGAGAAAGCGCCGATTCGTGCGTACGTTCGTCGAAGCGCCAGCCCACATGTCTGACGCTGGTTGGCCGACGCGACTGGCTGCTCGTGTCCTCGCGTCCGAAGGGAAGCGCCCAATGCGGGTGCGACAGGTGGAGCCCCGATGGCCGTTGAATGCGAAGTGTTGTTTTGGCGGAAGACGATCGGAGCCGTAGGATGTGTACGCCGACTGCTATAAATAGAGGTGGGATCCTCCTCAGGGTCCATACCTCACCATAATTTCCTCGTCCTTTCGCGTGTTAGATCGGCGCTCTTCTCCTTAGGTCGAATTCCTTGCGTTTTCTCCTCCGAGGACTCATCCTTTTGATCAGGTTAGATGTCTTCTACCGAGAAGTCTGTAGAAATAGTCCGGGTAGAGTCTAGGGAGTCCTCTGCGGCTTCCTCTTCCGCTTCTTCCTCTTCCTCGTCTGAGTCGGAGCCCCCCCGGGAAGTTAGGGTTAGTCATGCTCCCCGAGGTCGTGCGACGGGGGCGGTCCCCAGAGTCCAGGTCAGGGGCATCCGTGACGCGTCTTCCATACTGAGTCATGCAGACGAGCTTGCTACCATTCGGGCTCGCTTCCATATCCCTCCCGGCTACTCGCTTCGTCTGGCCGGGGAGAGGGAGAGGGCAGACCAGGTACGGGGCAAGGAAATCGCCTTGTACCTGAAGGCCTTTTGGGCCGGGATGCGCCTGCCCTTCTCCCCCCGAGGTGAGTGCAGCGTTGAATTGTTTTGAGTTAGCCCCGGGCCAATTAGTGCCAAACTCTTGGAGGATTCTCCTCGGGTTTCTGGTCCGGTTGAAATTGCGGGCGATCCCTTTCAGTCTAAGCCTTCTTCTTTCCTCTCTCTGCTACAAGAACCACCCCGGCACTCGCAAGGATGAGCCGAGCTGGGTATACATTTCTTTTAGAAAGCGTCGGGGAGGTGCTGCCGGGTCGGGAGTTGTCGTAGTACTTTCTTCCATCCATGAATGGAAGAAGAAGTTTCTATTTGTCGGGCCACCCGAGGGTGAAGATTGGCCTGTGCCCGTCCAGTGGCACAGGGCCGACTGCCCGCGGCTGAGACAGGCGAATGTTCCCGACACGGTGGCGGTGGCGGAGTGGGAGCCCTTCCCTCGGGCCGATGTGCTGCTGTCTGAGCAGCCAGGAGCAGTTGGAGCAGTACACTGAAGACCCCGAGCTATAGTCACTTGTACATACTTTTCATTTCAGTTATATCATTGTTTAGGCATTGCTTTCTATTCATGTATTTACATTTCTAGTTGTACCTGTAAAAGAATGTTTAATAAATAAAGTTGTTGTTCAATTACATCTATTGTCATTTTCTTGTGTACTTTTAATTTATATTGCTTAGATACGCTTAGCGTATTTACTTCAGAGTAAATACGTAGCGGGCCTCACCACGTCCCCTTTCCGTACACCGGAAAGCGGGGCGTGACAACGGGGTTCGAGCTTGGCCTCGGCTACTCACTGCGGAACTTGGCTTGGATATGGAGACGGGGGTCGCTGTGGCAACGACAAGGCATCAACAGCGGTCGGCGGTGGCGCTGGATCATGGCTGAAGTAGCAGAGGCAAGGGGACCGGCTTAGGCTCGACTTGGAGTGAAGGGGCTGGTCTCCGAGCGTGGAGGCAAGGTCGAGGTGGCCAGAGGTGGAGCAGATGCTGGTGGTGGCGCTGAGCTCGTCGGGGCTCTGGTGGGTGGTCGTCGTGGTGCTCGGGCTCGTTGGCTGGGGGTAGGCGAGGAGATGAGGAGGTCAGGGAGGTGAAGATGGTGGCAAGGAGCTCGGGTTAGAGGTGGCGAAGGCGATATGGTTGGAGTTGTGGGTTCTGATGGGTCTCGGCGAAGGTGTTGGTGGATGGTGAAGGTGCTCGGGAAGAGCTAGGGGGTATGGGAAGATAGAGATGGGGGTGCGACAGAAAGGGGGGCTCGAGGAGGGAGCTTTGTGGTGGCGTCGAGGACGAGGGAGGCAGTGAGGTAGAAGCGGTCGTCGAGGGTGCAATAGGTGGCTATGGGCACGGTGGAGAGGAGCTCGGACGATGCAGTGGTGAGCTGGGACTTGGTGAGCAGGAGTTGGCGGCGAAAAGAGCTTGTCGGCGGGAGAAAGAGGGGTCGAGGCGAGCAAAGGTGGTCACGAGGTCGAGGTGGAAGTCCTCGCGGTCGGAGGAGGAGGGAGGTGAGAAGGGAAGAGAGGAGACGAAGGGCGATGGAGGTAGAGAGGGATGAAGAGAGAGCGGGGTCGGTTGGAGGGGTAGGTGAAGGGATCGCGGAGGGCGTTGAGGGGAGTACGATAATGGAGTTGTTGGAACTCGAAAGGATCTCGGGGATGGCCGTTGAGGCGAGGGGATCTCGCGAGAGGTGGGCGTCGTCGAGTGGAGCAGCTGAGAATTTAGGGGAGGGGATCTCGGAGAAGTTGTTGGTATGGTGGACGCGGTTGTCGTGGGCGCGGTCGTGGGCAAGAGGAAGGAGGAGATGGGGAAAACGAGCGGGAAAAGAAAAGAGAAGGGGAAGAAGAAGAAGAAGTGGGGGTTGGGGGAGTTCGTGTCAGGTCGGGCAGGGTCGGTCGGGTCGGGTCGGGTAGGATGTGGGGTTCATGGGTCGGGCTGGGCTTGGGGTTAGGGTTAAGAAAATAAAAAGGGGTTAGGGTTTGAGTTTATGGTTTAAGAATTAGAAAAATATAGGAAATTACTTATAGAAAATATTCAAAAAAGAAAATAAAAAATGGGAAACATTTATTTATAAACATGGAAAAATATTTATAAAGGAACCGGGAATTACATCACTCATCCGCTTATATGATTATATAACATTTACTTACTTGCTAACCGAAAACCCGAACCTCACCAGCAACTTGCCCGGCCTCGTAGGATGTGGATGCAAGTACAAAGTTCCATCATGGTGGCCGGTACACAAAGTTGGGAGGTCACACGTGTAGCATGTTTGGGTGCAAAATAGTTTATCTAAAAAACATCCAATTCGATCCCATGGACAACGCTAGCTTTTGGATTCAACACCCAATATATGAGCATGGTCCCTGAAGAACCGTTTAAGAAGAGCCATGAAAGCCGGACATGCAAGCTGGTGGGTCCTATTGCTTCACGCTCATGTATTTGCCATAAGTTTACCGTTCTATCAATTATTGGTGTATCAATTGGGCTGAGCTCGGTTGGTATAAATTTCCTCTTCCGAGAGTTTAATCCTGAAAGAAGGTAATTTCAACAATTTTTATTTTATTTTTATAGCCGTGGACAATGGCTTGATATGGAAAATCCATTGAGGCTACCGATGTTGGTGTTGGTGACATCCGAATCCGATAGGCTATTGGACAGGGTAATAGATCCAAGAAGCAGACCCGTTTCCTCTATGGATCCGATCGAACTCAAGAGCCCAATTCGATCAAAGGGGACTGTCGCCGTCTTCAATGGCTCCGGTGTCGGCGCTGGCGAAGTACAAGCTGGTGTTTTTGGGGATCAATCGGTGGGAAAGACGAGCATCATCACCAGATTCGTGTACGACAAGTTCGACAACACGTATTAGGTTCCCCTCTCTATCATCAGATCCCCTTTCGCTTGATATCTATCTCTTGAATCTGTTTGCGTTTGAGGTTGATTCCCATAGATCCGCTTGTTTTAGGACTTGATCTGATCATTTCACGTCAGATCGCGATCGATCTTGTGCTGTTTTGCTGTGTTTGATCGATTTTATTATAAGGATTTTAGTTTTGTTCTGTTGATTCGAGGTCTCGATCGATCCGCGATGTTGCGACTGCGTTTTATTGGCAGCATCAATGTGATTGGAGATTAGAACGCTAATTTCGCTCTCTTTGATTGCATTAATGTGGGGATTTTGGCAGATTTAGACGTTACATTAGTTAAATTTGAATCGAGCTGTATTCCTTTTACCTCGAAGATTTTGTTTGCGCATGCAGCATGAGATCTCAATAGATTAATCTTTTATGAATATGCTTGATTGAGAGTGGATTTCACAAGAGCACGGGCTATTGGAGATGTTCCTGCCATCAATTATGGTTCATTATGTAAAGTTATGCTGCATGATTTATGATTGTCCTAATTAATTGTTGTTAGGATAATTCTTTACTTCTGTTTTATATTTAGAATTAATCGCGCTCATTTGTATAGTGTGTGTTATTCCTTTGGTGAAGTTTGGAAATAGGATATATGGCTACATTTGATGTAAAAAAAATGGAGTTTCATTGCGTATATTTCCTCCTTTATGCTCTCCTCCATTTCAAATTACCGTTGTCCTTGGGCCTTTGTGTAGATGAATAAATCATCAAAGAATTCTGAGTTGGTCTCATTACATGTCCAGGTGATACGCTGCCTCACACATCAATGTGCATATGCACGCACTTGTATCATGTCACTCGTGTAATCCTTGTGCTCCTTACATTGTTGACTCAGGTGCCAAAATTTGTAATACTGCAGCACTATCATGTCACATGAATTTTTGCGTTCCTTTTGCCTGTATTTTTATTTATTTAATTTTTTGGTGTCCTCGAAAATACTTCCCCGATGTTTACTCAGCTGTCATAATATCTGATTGTCTCACTGTTTTATCTCATGTTGTAACATGATATAAAAAATATCATCCATTTAGTATGAGATATATTTTTTCAAAGGTGTAAGCCATTACTTTAGTATGTCGGTTTATGCGAGATAACCCCCCCCCCCCCACACCCCCTGGTCTCATTCGTTTATACTTTATAAGGTTGAAAGCCTTCTTTCATGTTTAACCTTATACTTGGATATTGTGTTGGGAAGATGGCTTCTCTGCAACATCCTCTTTATGATTCTAATTTGTTTGTAATTGAACTAATTGATAGTCTACAACTATATATGTCATCTAAAGCAATAATGTTTTTACCCACTTACCATTTCAGAACAATTAGATGACTGTTTTCAGAGCTGCAAACATATCCAATCTTTTCAAGCCTCAGTGCATATGCTTAAGGAACCAGTTATATCTAATTCCTCAATATTTAATCTGATAGCTATTTATTGATTTAACTGCAAGTTTATTTATACTCTAATATTTTCCTTATTCTTTTGTCTTTGTTGAATTCTCTTATTGGAGCTAGGCTACAATTGGCATTGATTTTCTCTCAAAGATGATGTACCTTGAAGACCGGACGGTTAGACTGCAACTCTTGTAGGATAATTACTTCATTTCTTTTACATTTTTATAGAAGTACTAGCAATAAACCCTGCGTGATGCGGCGGGTTTTGGAATAATTTATGAAATGACATTTATCCGAAAGGCGGTGAAAGTCCATGGTATTTATTTGTGAAAAACAAAATCCATGGTATTTATTTGGAAAACGTTGAAATTTATTTAAGAACGTTGAAATTTAATGTTATTTATTTGTAACGGACAAAGCCATGGTATTTATCTAAAATACGTTGAAATTTATTGATATTTTTTATGACAGACAAAGTCCATGGTATTAATATGAAAAATGTTGAAAGTTTATGGTATTTTTTTGTAACGGACAAAGTTAATGGTATTTGTTTGAAAAAGGAAAAATTTAGCGTATTTTAATGAATATATAGTGTTATTAACTTATAAAACAATGGAAGTTTATGTTACTTGTTTGTAAACAGAGCAAGTCCATGGTATTTATTTGAAAAATGGCGAAAGTTAACATTATTTATTTGTAACGGAAAGAGTCCATGATTATCTAAAAAACGTTGAAAGTTAACAATATTTATTTGTAATGGACAAAAACCATGGAATTTATCTGGAAAATGTTGAATATTTATGGTTGTTGGCTAAAAGGCTCGGTTGTTGTTGTTGGATATTTATGGTATTTTTTATGGACAAAATTCATGGTATTTATTTGAAAATAGCAAAAGTTCATCGTATTTTAATGAAACTCTAATGGTATTTATTTATAAAATATTGAAAGGTCATGGCATTTTAAGGAAAACGTTTTGGGATTTTGAATTGATAGCATACTTGTAATTATTGAAATTTTTTGAACTAATGACACATTTATAAATAGTAAGAAGTTTTGATGATGACAGAGTTGTAAATAATGAGAAGTTGGCAAAACTTTGCCACGAACTACCTACAATACACCCAAAATATTAGAATTTACAAAAAAAAACAGATTTTTGGCAAACAAATCTAAAGGAATATTCAATTATTAGGGATATTTTGGGGATATCACCAAATTTCCACTTCTCATATAGCTTTCTATTAGTATAATGATGGATCTGCCATCCACCTTCTTCTTGTATGAGAATTTGTAAGCAATACTAAGAATCGTCGCATCTCATTCAGGAAATTAACCACCAATATGTATGCAACACAAACTTATGCATCAACTCCGTGGTAGTTTAAAAAAAAATTCATGCTTAATATGATTCGATGATCCTTTGTTTTTCATTATAATATTGGATTTCCCCCCCTAATATTTGATTGTTGTAGGATGCAAGATAGAACAAGGAAAACCCAGATCTGAGACATGAACCATCTCTAGAGAAAGAGAAACCTTATACATAGCTAGCATTTATATTTCGATGTCTAGAGCAGCAATTATCATTAGATAATCTGCGTAAAGCTTATTACAACTTTATGGGAAAACCTATCATCTACGCAAACAAATGAATACTGGCCCAAACTCCATTAAATTCTATAATCTACATCTTTCATTAGATATTAGTTATTTGATGTTCTTATTCTTATTTTGATTTTAGATATTCATTTTCTTGTTTATTTTCATTCCCAGGGATACAGCTGGGCAAGAGAGATTTCGAAGCCTCATCCCTAGCTACATTTGAGACTCCTCTGTAGCTACGATCGTATATGATGTTGCAAGTATGTTTCCTTAACATATCACACTGTCAAATTATATTAAAGTTGCACCTTTTTGGGAATTATGCTAGCAGTATTCCAAACCCAAGGTGTTAATTGGAAAGTTAGTTGCTGTTATTCTATCCGCAACACATTTTATGTTCAGGATTTTTATCTCCATACAAAATCTAGCTATTTATGTATGTAGGAATATGGTGGAGCGATCCCTAGATCGCCGATCAACTCATGCAGATTGGTAGTTTTTCATATTTTTTGAAAGTTTTGTGGTTGTTTCATGTAGTTTTTGAAAGTTTTGTGGTAATTTCATATAGTTTTTGAAAGTTTTGTGGTGGTTTCTTGTGTATTTAATAAGAATTTGGTAGTTTCTCATAATTAGGCCATAGTGTTTGGTAGTTTTTTGGAATTAAGCCAACAAGTAATGTTTTTAAAATATCATAACTTCTAATATTGGAAATTATAAGCCCATGAACTTTTACCATAAAGCATCATACCAAATGCTTGCTTACATTTAGCTTCATCATGATACAGGCAGACAATCCTTCTTAAATACTTCGAAGTGGATTGAAGAGGTGCGCACTGAGAGGGGTGGTGATGTTATCATCGTTGTTGTTGGGAACAAGACAGACCTTGTCGATAAAAGGTAAATGATAACTTTTTTTTTGTGATTCATCATTCGTTATAATCCTTCGCGATAATGCAGTTCAATACATTATTGTAATTCGTAACCTCTTTTTTAAACTGGCGTAGACTCGTATGAAGTATAATACATTATAGGCACACTGATCTCGTGTACACGACAACTAAGATGTCATAAGAAAAATAAAAAACCTAGCTAGCACCAAGGGCATGTGTATCTGTTTGCCCTATTTATTCTTATCTGCGCCTTATAATCCGTGCATCTCCAGAGTCTAAGAATTTTTTTCCTCCATTAGAATTGGCTACCAATCTCATTAAATTTGACATGAACTGAGGCTTGCTATCCATTTTATTGCATGATTTTACGAGATAACTAATATTAAGTAATGTGTTGAGTATTTCTTAATATTTCTTAAAATTACTTGTAATACTGCATTATGTACCATGCATGGATGGTGTGACAGGCAATTTTCTATCGAGGAAGGAGAGGCTAAAGCACGCGATCTTGGTTTCATGTTTATCGAGACAAGTGCCAAAGCCGGAATCAATATCAAGGTCTGTTCATATCATTCCTTATTTCTTCCTTTGGTTACTCCATGTGGTGACGTCTGCATGCGAATGCTTTGCTCATCTGTTTCTTTTACATATTAGCAATCTCATAATGTTAAAAGAGTTTTAAGCACACCATCATTTGCCTTCAATGTTTTCTTTCACTCTTGCCTTTTTCATTACCTTACTGTTTGAACATAATTTTCTCTAGCAGAAGATTTATCGTCTTTTCTTTCTTCTATACTTCTCCAGTTTAGGATAATTGGAGGAGATTTTTTGAAATATCAGACATTTTGGATTATGGCAATCCCTCAATAGGCTGTGGCAAAAGGGTAACAAAGAAAAATCTAATTAAGCCGAAGGTTTATGTCACATCTTGTAGTAGAACTTCTACCAATATTTTCGTGGAGTCTTTCTTATAGTCAAATCCATTTTGATAAGGAAAAGGCTTACATTTGTCGTGTTGTGTCTTTACAATGTGAGAACTTTTTTGCTCAAAAAGAAAATTGTACTCAATTTATATGCATCGTAGATTTGGATATGGGATTTGCGAGTTCGCAATTTTCTGAAAAACCTGGGATACAGATACATATACGTTTTAGGTTGTGGCTGTAATTCTTCACAAATGGTTTTTGGCTAGGATCACGGGCTGAATGTATTATAAAGGATGTGGGTTAACGGGTTGTTTTCAAACTTCACCAACCCAACCCATATCAAAAAAACCAATTTAAATGAGCAAAAGCCGACCTGCAAACCCGATTCATGAATCGGGGTTGAATCATGAAGCATCCGAATTACTTTATTTATTATTTAATTGCATAAATCGGGATTCACAAATCCGAGTCTATTCGTAACGGGAATTCACAAATCCATGCTTCATAGCTTGATCCCGCGTCGCTCTTTTGGTTTATGTTCTTTTGAGGGTTGAAATATAGTAATAGGTCAATGGCTCTCTTTTTTTTTCTTTTTTTTGGGCGCAGGCACTGTTCCCAGGGATGGAGACACTTCCCTCAACAAAACAAGAAGACATGGCCGATGTTAACCTGAGGGCCACCAATACAGATTCATCCAATTCGCAGCCACAATCCGGTGGATGTAGCTGCTAATTTCAATTATGGAACAGGGTTGTCATTTTGTTTCACCTCTTTTATTTCGCCTTTTTTCCATTTAAAGTGTGTTCATAGATTTCTCTCAGCTTTTATTTGTGTGTACCTTTTGGACTGTAATGGTGTCAAGAATTATAGAGTTGAAGTTGGTTGGGTAAACGTATGTTTTGAACATTGTTCGAAATAATCGTGCTCTATTAAATGATGAGAATATAGATAATTTGGAGAATTGATTTGAGATTCTAAATTCAGAAATTTTATGGAAGATTTGGATATTCTCCTTTTCATGATCTGTAATTATGATTTTTGTTGGGATTCAGCTTCTACATTTACTGGCGAAGCAGTGAATCTGTAATCTACTTTGTCATTCCTACATAAAATCTGTCCAAAAAGTGTATGCTTTGTTCTCCTGCTGATATTTTAAACACTCATGACCATACAAAGAAGTCAATTAAATTAAAGAGTCATATGGTCTTCCTGGGAAAAATTCCTTGAGAACGGCATAACAAACCAGCGTTTGATTATTTGTTTGGATAATCAACACTATTCATCTTGTTCCTCATGGCCTATTGGATACACCAGCTTTCAATGTGTTTTGGATACCTTTTGTTTTAGGGTGTTTTTTGTTTGTTGATCTAAAAATGTAAAATTTATAGAATCAAAAAACCATTAATTTTGCAATCAACCCAATACAAGAGCAAAAAACATTGAAAATACATAAAAATTGGTGTATACATCCATTAGATAAGTTAATCAATATGAATGGCGCCGACTATGAGAGTAAATCTCTCGGGACTAACCTTTTTTCCATTTTTATTTTATTTATTAAAGTAAAACGGTCAGGCCTTTCCAGTTTGAATAATGGTTTTTATTAATAGAAACAGCTGCAGATTGGTCTTCAAAGCACCTGATGCAATTACGGGTTCATCATATCTTGCAAGTGTAAATAGCTCAAAATTCCAATTAGAATCTCAGCCACAACCCAATATAAATACACTAATCTGCTTTATACAAAACACACGACAAATAGAACACTGTTGAGTTGTAACACAACTATCAACCTTTTTCTTGTGGGTTAGAGCGAGCACTTCCAATCTGGAAAAAAAGGAAAGAAAACTTGTTTACATGAGGCAGCCGACACAGTGAGTTCTCGGATACTTGTTTTGCAGCTTTGGCCACTGCACAAAGATCTGATCGGCCAACCGGAGCTTATAAAGCAGCAAGCCACTCAAGGAGAATTTCCTCACTCTCGCGATGCTCTCCACGTAGAAGATGTAAGACCATCTTATGCCGATTAGCTGCACCAATTAAAGTCCAAGAAACTAAAGTTTAGACCTTTTTCTTCTTATTGTTTTTTAATATAAACTCTGATTAAAAAAAGACAGGGCTAAAAGATGAGGGTGACAGAAATGTGAATCTTAAGATGGATGGTTGTTAATACGCTTAGGGTAAGAACAAGAAATGAGTATATGTGTAACAAGTTGGAGGTTGCTTCAATAGAGGATAGAATAGAATCAATTGTGATGGTTTAGACATGCGCCCCCGTTGAGTTGTATATGGGCCCGCCCCTGAATAGGGTTAACTGCACAATAACACCCCTGCACTTTACCCCGTCTAACACTTCTACCCACCTCAAGTGATATATCAGCGCAAACACCTGTGCTCGTCGATCAAAACCTTTTAACACTCAAATTCTATTCCAAACAACACAAACAAGTTCAAGGTAATTTAGATAATAATTATATCGTTGAAAGTTGAAAGTTGAACTTGAATATTTTAAGAAATTAAATATTAAACATTTTTTCATCTCGGCACACTCAAAGGGTTTCGTCGATCAACAGAGGGGGTGTTTGTGCTTAATAAATCACTTAGGGGGATAAAAGGGGTAAAAGTATTACACTGGGTAAACTACAGGGGTGTTTCGTGCAATCAATGAATGCTCACACGGACGAGGATGATCACTCAATTCAGTTAATCAAATTCTTGAAATTTTAATTATTTTTCCCTATTGAAATATTGTTATGTGGCCCATATCTTACGCCTCGTGTTTTCAATAATTCAAGAAGAGTTTGTATGAATCCATGACACTAACCTTGAAAAGAAACACGGTTACACATAGAGGAATGCAAGTTCCAGGCCCGTTGCAAATAATCTGAAACAATATAACATCAATCCTAATTTGAAGGATAAATTTCACAAAACTACGCTACACTAGTGTTGTTTCTCACCAAAATAATTTAACTCTTTTTCTATAACAATGTTACAATATACTCCCTTGATCTATTTAAGGGAATTTTTTACCCTACTAAATTACTTGGCTAAATTGCACGTAAATACCCAAGGTTTCACCGATTTCACGAATAAATACCTAAGTTTCTATGGGTTGTTCATAAATACCTATCTTTGACTCGAGCATTTTTTTAAAAACGAAAGTAACGGCAATGGAAAAATAATCGTTATACCATCTTCATATATCACACGAAGGTAGCCATATGCAAACGAAGTAAAAGGTTAGGTATTTATCGGCTACGAAACTTAGGTATTTATCTAGCTTAGGTATTTATCTATTAAAACGGTGAAACCTTGGGTATTTAAGTACAATTTAGCCAAATTACTTTGATAAATAGCACTTTAAGGGAGTTAACTAATAAATACTTTATTGACAAACAATATTTATTAAGGGCAGCCTTTGTGAAATCTACTCTAATTTAAAATTGCATTTGTTAACTTCAAAGAAACAAAAGCTGAAATTAACCATCTTACCACTTGAGGCCTAATTTTGAATGTTAGATACAGAGCATGCAAAACAGCGATCAAAGTTGTCCAGATAGAAGTTACATAAGATTGGCCCACTTCCCGACTTCTATAGATTTTCGTGAACCGAGAATCATCTAGCATCTTTCCTGTAGTGTTCTGCAAAATCAATTTAACTCCCTCGGTTCTACAATATCGATTAATTATTCGATCATAAGAAAATATATTTTTGGCTCAATATCACTGAACTATCATTGACTATACTACCTCAAAGCTTTTTCGTTACAGTAAACTCCCTTAAACTTTTTTAAAGGGAGTCCTTTTCACCCCTCAACAACCTTAAAGTTTTTTATTACAGTAAACTCCCTTAAATTTTTCTAAGGGAGTTTTTTAATAACTAAAATATCTTTAAGGGTAACATCTTTGGGGAGCTTATTGTAAAAAAGACCTGTAAGGCGGTTAACTGAAAAAAACAGTCGTAACTAAGGGTAGTTGGTTAAAATATAGCCTTTTCTCCCTAAACTAGAAGGTTATATGAATATACTCTAGATGTCATAAATACTTAAATGAGAGGGCTTAAAATGCTACTTAATGCACAAAATTATCTTTCAAAGACAACGTTGACATGCTATTAACTAAGACAGAATACTCGGTATATAACATGTTGCCCCTGTTGTTAGCCGCATTTGGCACTTATGACCTTAGAAGTAGCTTATTAACACCGCCTAGAATTAATCAGTTAAAGGGCTGTGAATGTTATTCCAGGTTAAATCATAAGACTAATCTCCAGAATGTCGGGTACTAATTGCTTGTCGAGGGGTTAAAACTTAAAAGTGCTAGAGGAGGTATACTGAAATCGCAGTTAATATGTGAAAAAAGATTCAAAAGAATAGAATCGCTGAGCAAGAGCAAATTATTGTGTTAACAAATGTACACTGTAGAAATAATGTTAAAAAAAAACAGGGTTATTATCTAGGGAAATTTGCTTCTAGCCCCATTAGTCAAAAGTAACTTATTTCTAAACCAAACTTCCATAAATGCCTAAAAGTCCTATTCCTTTATTCAAATTTCTTTTAAACCCAAAATACTCTTAAAAAGTACAAATACGGTGTAGTATTCATTGATTTTTTTAAAATGCCAAAATTGCCCTCATCTTCTATCTTGAACCCTTTCCAAAACCAATCAAAAGCCTAATCGGTTTCTTTCCATTACTCTAAATGAAATATAATGATTTTTCACAAGTCTGTGCTCATCATCATCTTGACTTCTACATCAATCTAATTTATTTTATTGTGAAACATAAACTTTTGTCTCGGCTGCATGAATCTAAAGGAGATGTGTGATTTTTTTTCATTTTTTTCTTTTGATTAGATTTCTCTTTGCGAACAAAACTTGTCTAATTATGATTGGAAAAAAATCATGAAATATTAATTAGATTATAATTTCTATAAGTTGTGATGTCATAAGTTTTTTATTTAATTAAGCAAAATGTAGAGAAGAATTTTAATTTGGGTTCTAAAGAAGATGAAAGATAATGGTGTAATTTTACTTAAAATGTGTATTATACAATGAAATACGTATGCTAAAAGTGGGCCCCGGGCTTAAGAATAATTGAATATAAATGTATTGGTTTTTTTAGTGTTTATGGAAGTACGTGGGTTTAAAAAAAAACAATTTCTAGTTTTGGGCTTGGAAACAATTTTCCCTATTGTCTATCATAATCCATGGCGGCTTGTGCTGCACAAATTATTCATGGAAAACACTGTGATTCAAAATTGGCATTTACGAACAGTAATATCATACTGCAAAGAGTGCTAAAAATAACTTCTTGATATCAATGAGAACATTGCACAAACATTTACACGGAAGTATGAGTAGCATACAAACATTTTTATGGATACAAAATATGATACGATCGGCATTTGCAATTCGTAACATTCTAAAATAATAAAATTTGATTCGCTGAGAAACATTAATTTTATTATTATTTAGGAAATATATACATAATAAAAAAAGTTATGATTTTACCAAATCTAAACTAAGAAATCAAAAAATTACACAACAAACAATAGATAAATAGTGGCTTAATTATTTATGCATATACAATACATTAGGAGTCATGTCAGTTTTAGGATGTGGCAAGAAGAGTCCCTCGAGTATTCTTGATGAATGCAAATGACTCGGATAAGGAAGAACCAGATAAGGATTCGTTACTTTTGTTACCTTGATGACAAATCCATTCAATATAGGATACACAAAGCTAACTTCATCTTCCTTAAACCAAGTTACTACAGGTATCAAAAGCCAAGATTACATATATTTTCCACATCGAGGTGTTTTTTGAAAAGAAAAACAAAATCATGTTTTGATCAGGATCAACGATGCTAAATTTCAAAGGCCCAGGAGAGGGTATAGAAGTTTTGAGTAACTAAAATGAGCTACATTGAACTTTGTGATTATTATATATGCACAATTGAAAACACACATTTTCAAATGTTCCATCATTGTAAACGCAGGTATTCCTAATACTTACTATTGGTAATAGCTCAACACAAGAAGAAAGAAACCTTAGCTTCAAGAATGAAGGTATAACTTAATAAAACAATTGAATGATATGCGTTGATTGCATAGAAGAAAAAGAGAAATCTGTTTCAATGTACCTCCCCTTGCTGAATCAAGGATTCTTCCAAAACCTGAGCCTTTTGAAGACTCATATTATCAGTAGTAGCCGCCACATAGAACCTCGGATCAAACCTATCTTTTTGAAGAATGTTAATGATGCTGAGCATCTCTGCAGTGTGACCTCCTGTATACCAAATAAACAAACAAAAAAAATTAACATTACAACAACAACAAGAAGCCAACAACGCCAATTGGGCTTTGCTCAATTGGTATCAATTTCCTCTCCAATGTGAGAGGCCGCAAGTTCGATCCCCAAAGGGGATTGATTTCAAAAACAAAAAACAAAAAAAACAAGTCTTTATCCCAAGAAAGCATCAACAATCGTTTACAGATATCTCATTTATTCAAAAAAAAAATAACAATAATGCTCATGAATCAAATGCATGGAAAATAGCATTCTCCAACATAAATAGTCATCCTAATTAACTTAAATCTACAAATTTCTATTTAATACCAAAATACAACGACGGGTAAATAAAATTCCATCTTAAATCTCTGATGCCCACAAAACAAACAAACAGCCAAACAAATCACTGTAATCACCAAATAAATGTATATAATTGCAGTGCAATGCCTCCTATCTTACAAATTACCAAATTCAGCAAACTTATGCCCAAGTAGAATTACAGTTTTCAACGCAAATTTATAACTTTCCAAATCAAATGACCACAAGCATATAATTCCTTAGAAAATTGAGAAAAATATGTGATACCTGATCCAAGGATAATGACGGTTCTAAGAGAATTCGATGCCGAGGCCTTGAGGGGCTTTCCAGTGCAATAGAATACGTAAGCGGCACGAATAGCGATTGCAGCTACTATGAATGGCAAAATGCTGCACAAATTGCAGTTTTCGACCTCCATTTTGTTGTAAGAATCCTGCAATAGGCAACAAAAAAACATAGACAAAATGGAATGTCGCCGCCATTAGATCAAAACGAGAAATGAAGCAAAAATAATCCTCGAAGTGAAGCAAAAATCCACAGCAAACAGATCCGTAACCCTAAACCAGCAATTGAAGAACCCAAAACAGTTATCGATCTCCCAAATCAAATCGCCACAAAATGCGCAAAGATTTCATAGAAACAAGCTTTGAAATTGAAACAAAAGCATACCTAAATCGACCTCAAGAGTTGGAGCTGAGAGAGAAAAGTGACGAGTAAGGGAAGCCCTTGCTTCTTCTCTCATAAATTTTTTTTCATATACCATCCAAAAAAATATGTTATTATCAAAAATCATCCCAAAAATTCAGTAGTCCATATATCACCCCCAAAAGGCATGAGTAATCCAAAAATCTTCCAGCAGTGACTCTGCATCATTCGGAAATGAGAATAACGGAGAAAAGAGAGGATAGGAGGGGATTTCCTCCTATGGGTTTCGGAAAAATACAACTTCCATCATTTTTTCCGGCGATCGGCATCCATCATCATCATCGTTATCATCTAAGATGTACACACACCAAATTTCTTGAAGGCTGTGTTTGGATATCCATATTCCAATGGGGAAAAGCCTAGATTCATTTTTTCCATTGGACTGCGTAAATTCCAAAAATATGGTGTTTTAAATAAAATTTAGAAGAAATCCAATGGAAAAAAACCCAAAATATCCTTAATCCATTGGATTTTAAAATTGACAAAGACCTATTTTTTCCAATCCAACACCTCTCTCTCTCTCTCTCTCTCTGTCACATCAATCTCTTCTTTCTTCTCACTCATTCTAATGTTATCCATATCTCAACCATCCAAATATGTATTATGTTACCAAAATGTATTGGAATTTTACTTTTGAAATGCACATGCATTCCAACACATTTTAATCCTAAAGTCGCTTCTATGAGCTTTAACCATGGTTATCCAAACATGGCCTAAGCTGTCTAAATTGGTTCACATGATTAGTTTTTCATCCAAATTTCATTTAAAACGACCGGTTTACCCTAATATTTTTCTTACATTCTCCATCTACACCATTCTTCTATTTATTTTCAGGTTCTAATACCCAACCACCCATTAGAACTGCAACCATCTATAATTATGATTCTAGTACTTCTTCTCTTAAACCATTCAGAATCATTTTTCTGCACAGGATCAAATACACCAAGCAAGCAAGGATAGTTGAGGGTTAATTAAGTTGCTAAGTATAGATTAGATATTTAGCAGCTTAATTAGGCCGGGTTCCTTTTTAATCAACTTAAATGATATTGATTTTTATTTAGAAATATGAAGTTTTAGGGGTGTTGTTTAGAAATACGAAAGTGCTCGGGTTGAATATAAAAATCCCAAAAAATTAAACAGTTTCATTCCGACCGGAGAGAAAAAGATAGCTTCCGCGGCTAAATCAGATCCAGCAGTCATTATGCATCCATACACGTTGGCTAATAGAATGGACGAGAAGATTTAGTTGTACTATTTTTTATATTTGTTAGTCTAACCTAGGGCTATTAAATGAGGGGCTATTAAACGAACCGACCAGCTGGTATTGATCGTACGACTGTCAAATGGGGCGGGTTTTAGTTTGTTCGGCCTGATTTAATTATTTAAACGAGCTTACAAACTTATTCAGGCCAGGATTATTTATTTATCAAACAAGCCTTTGCGAGTTTCCACCAAGTCCGGGCTTTACGAGCCAATTTAAAACCTAGAAAATAGCTATAAATAATTACAATAATGTATTTTTTAAAAACAGATAGATGTTTAATATTATTTTTGATAAACCGAGTAATGAGAAATGTTATTGTTATTACTAGATGAACGAACCGGGATTTGTTAAAACTATGCTGATATAGATTCTTCGATATTATAGTGTAACAATATTCGAATAAATATTTATTATGATTTGAATTTCACGCTAATATTGAGTAAATAAATATGATCTGAATTTAAGTATAAATAACTATTTTATTATCAGAAAAAAGTGCGGCTCTGAAGTTTACAGCCAAAGTTGGCTATGAACTCCACTCATATTTTGCAGTTTGGATGGGTCCTGCTTTTTAAGTTTAAGTTGAGGCGGAACCCAAACAGCCACATGTGAGTGACCAAGTTGGCTATGAATTTCACAGCTACATTAACCTCTTTATTATTAATACTAAATATGAATTAAGTATAGTTTATTCGAGTCCACACGAGCCCTAAACGAGTCGAGTCTGAACACGAGCCGAGCTCGAACATGCTATGTTCATATTTGTCCGTTTATTTTATCGAGCTTCAATTTATGTTCAATCCCGATTTGTTTGACTACCAAATAAGCTTGAAAGAGGTTTTAATTACAGAGTTGAATTTCCTGGCTACAGGCTTTTTTAACAATCCTGTTGGACGAGATTGAGAAGAATGCATTGCATTAATATAGGTTTTAAATTTCTGAAAACACAACCTCATCGTAATTACTTACGCCCATGACCTGCGCCGGAGCCACCCATGACCGATCCGACCTAATTGCATCTTGTTCGTTAATCAATTCAGAATTTTTGGAAGCAACAAAATATTTAATGGTTATTTTGGATGTTCATTGTTCAAGTGGTGTATATATAAGATCTTTCAAATTTAATTGTTTTTCAGCTCTCTCAATCCATTCATTTTTTCCCTGTACTAATATATTATAATTTTATTTTGTAAATAAAATTTTAGGATAAAGGGTAGCTTCTAGAGCTAATTAAAATTGCATGCTTTGTGCAAGAAATCAAGACATGTCTTAAACCTTTGACAAAAAAAAACCTTAAATAAGCATTAATGGGGTCAAGTTTAAACCGATACAATTTTCTCGAACCTCTCATAATAAATTCGAAATTAATATGGCTAAAATAGCTCTATATATGCCTTATGAAATCCCCTCGCTCAGTACCAAGCATTTTTTTCTCCGGCAACAAAATGAGCAAACAAATGATAATAAATATGTTTATTCTCCTTGGGGTAGCTATCGCAACGGGGAGAGTTTCATGCATTAGAGTACCATCGCTGGCTCCATCACCATCTATTCCGTTCGTTGAAGATGATACAGCGATCATAATCCCTACAAATATGATAAGTTTCGGATCGTGCTGGAACGGATTACTCGAAACAGAAGGTTGCGGTGTGGAAACCATCGGATCCATTTTTAGCGAGAAATTTAAAGCAAGCCCAAAGTGTTGCGAGGTCATCGGTGATGTCGGTGATTGTCTTGGCGGTTCATCCTTTCTCAACATTGTTAGGGTATTGTGCCTTTTGGGTACTCTTTGAGCATGAGTCTATTGGTTAATTTGCAATAGTGATGCAAAATGTTGGTCATATTTTCCGTTATTTGGTTCGAGAAAAAGATTGGACTTGTTGATTTAAGTGAATCGGAAGAATATGACTCATAAACAATGTTACTTTCCGACGGATATATTGTTTAAATGTATTGCTGACTAATCGCAATTTTAGTTTTTTAGCATTTCTGAAGGAGCATGACTTATGTGGTCTTTTATAATCTTTTAATATGAAAGCTTTTTAAAACGATATACTGTGAGCGTTATTGCAACATGCATGATGTTTTTAGACGTGGAGGCACTCAAGCATCTATATTCTACGGACAATATTCATTTATACAATGTAAAGCATCTACACAAGTGCCGGTATGCCCTGGTGATGAAGTCCATTGAGGCTAAGTAAGTGGATTAGGGTCCGCTGGTTGCACATACATCCGGTTGTGGTTTATTATTTATAAGCATATGCGTCAAAATCATAAACTCTATAGTTGTTTCTTGTATAGCGGATTTATGGCATCGAGATTGACTAGCTAAAAGCATCTTGACCGGTTAATAGGATAAAAAAAAGAATTAAATAATCGATGGTGTGTGGTGTGATTATAATACAAATAGTTATCTAGATAGATTTTGTATTAACGCTAGGAAAACAAAAAGAAACACCAGTGACCGGCAAATAAAAAAAGAAGAAGATAAAAATAAAAAGACCATTTCATTCTCTTTTGATTAGGCTCTATTTACCATGTATTTTTGCACAACATTTACAAGTCAATTTCCTACTCTTAATTTAATGTGGCTTTAAAAGCTTGTTACATGCACTTAAATCACTATAAATTTGTTAAGAGTTTAGAAAATTGATATTGAAATAAAACATTAAAAAGTCATTGTATAAGCATTAATCAAGTTCGCATTACAACTCCCATCTATAAGATTGATAACCGCCTCCAATTAATTCCATCATTAAAAACAACAAAAGTAAAATAAACCTCGTTTTTTCAGGGGCATAACCCCGTTAACACCTTTCTAGACACTTACTTGATCGGCTAATTGTAATGTGTAAAAATCTCTTAGAAGTAACTCTTACTCGCAGCGGGTATCGGAATCCAACTATCTCATAGAAGGTATGCAATCTCATTGCAAATTTCAACACTTGAAATTCCCGATAATATTTTGCCCCTAGCAACTTATGACCTTAACAAGGTTAACAAATCATAAGCGCTAGCCAAGTTCAACCCGTACATTTCATGATTGAATTAAAACCATCCGTACGACCCTTAACATAGTCAACAAAGTCGTACGGCTGCCATAATCCAACCGCATCATATGCTTAAGCAGATAAGCACTAATCAGCTATCGCACACTACATCTTAACATAGTCAACAAACGTAGCACGAATACTAAGTAGCATTTATCTGAAATGACGGAGGGCTACGACAGGTTTTTAAGAAAACTTTTTGCGTAATGAACTTGATATCGTTGTAGAATCGAGTGATTTTGAAAAGGAGTGTTTTTTAGGCTTTTACTAGTTTTGCTAAAGAGGTCACTCCCGGTGAAGGGATCTTGGCTCTTTCCTTATCGAATGAAGTGCTGGATATTTCACAAATAGCTCTATGCAAAATATGAACTAAAAAAGCAATCAAAAGACAAAACCGAGTGGATTGTAGTATCTGCTAGTTTCGCTAAAGAGGTCACTCCCGGTGGAGAGATCTTGGCACTTTCCTTATCGAATAAGGTGCTGCTTAGAGTGCAATTGTCTTTTCATCCCAGTTTAATGAAATAAAAGAAATCTAAAGATATTGTAGAATCTTGTTTAAAAAATGGTAGCTCTAGTTCTTACTTTGCATAGCGGTATTCCTTATAGACTTTAGACATTATAAACCCAATGTATCACATACTTCGGATTTCATGCCTAACCAAATGAAGTCCTTAGACATCACATGCCTAACAATTATAAACCCCACATTTTAGTCTCGATATTGAAAACACTTTTTAATAACCAGTCGGGTAATTCAACAAGATTCCAGACATCCTGATCGAATGCTCGTCGGAAACTTTAGTAGACGGCCGCACCCCCGATACCGTCGACGAAGTGCATTTAGGAGGAACACCGCGGCCGCGAGCACCCGGGAGGATGCTTTTGGCAACGGGGTTCTCCTACAGTCACTTGGTTGGGGCTATGAGGCGTGGCTATCTAGTAAAGTTACCCGGCGTGTATCCGCGTACGCTACGTGATTGCGACGGACTTTTGATCCACATCAAAATCCTATGGCAACCGATCACATGAGACTAAATTGCTAGATTTATACAATTCAAATTAGTGTTCATAAAACTAAATTTTGTGGATTCCAAGTATTGTATCACAATCATAGATAGCTAGACGATGTTAAACTTTTCGATCGAATCAACAAACACCCAAAATTTCCCAAAGAGCTCAACACTTGAGCGGAGTTAAAAAAAATACCCAGAACATACCACAACACCTATGGATCAACCGTATAAGGGCCAAACTTTGCCTCACCTATGGCCCCGCGGAACTACCACAAACCTTAGGGTTTGGTGGCGGTTCCGACGGTCACAGAATCGAGTTAGGGTTTCGTTTTCTAGAGGGTCCATAGAATCACCTGCATAATTTTCTGAAGATTTTAAACTTGGAAAAATCCAACTTTTGGAAAATTTCCAGCGAGAGAGAAAATGAGTTTGTTCTCCTCCGAATACAGAGACGCGACCGCGTAGGTTCGTCTTGCCTGAGTTTGGGGGCAGATACTATTTGGTTTTTTCCGTCCACCTCTCCGAAAATGCCAAGTTGATTTATGGCACCGTGTATCAGAGATTTAGACGGATGCGGCCGATATAGCAGATTTCGTCAGATCCCCTCTCGTTTGAGGGGTTTTTGATTGTGGGGACGTTCTTCCCTGCAGGGCAAGCCGGTGCAGTTAATTACGCTACTGCATCACGGTAACCACTTTCTCCTTCTCCAGATGGTCACTTCGTGTCGTGTGTTTGTTTTGTTTTTGGTTGCCCGTGGATTGTATACGGAGACTAATTTATATTGTCGCCCGTAGGGCGTGGATTAGTCCAAATCCG
Source organism: Agapanthus africanus (assembly GCA_030015575.1). Lineage (NCBI taxonomy): Eukaryota > Viridiplantae > Streptophyta > Magnoliopsida > Asparagales > Amaryllidaceae > Agapanthus > Agapanthus africanus. Next base: position 900,548,147 of record JASDDO010000022.1, read on the forward strand.
TATTTTCTTAGATTTGGGTTTTGGGTTGGGTTTAAGGATCGTTAATCTCATTTGAGACTAAGATCAATTTAAACATTTGTTAATAATACATTAGTCTAATTTTATACTAAGATCTACTTAAGGGATCATTTAGATCCAACAAAAGAGCATTTGGGCTCTATTGTTTTAGTTTAGGGACATTACGGTCCAGTTTAAAGACGTCATAGTCTGTAAAGTTTAAGGACATCATAGTCCATGAGTTTAAGGACCCCACAGTCCATAAAATTTAAGGACATCATAGTCCATGAGTTTAAGGACCCCACATTCCGTAGAATGTCTGGTTGTCGGGACTCGTCACCTCTCTGAAGACGTTGAAGGATTACAACGACAAATATCAGAAAAGTGAAGAGATCTACCCTCGAACCAATATTGGTTGGGAGATCTGTAGTCCAATTTAGGACTAAGATCAAACATTTATGAGCATATGGGCTCAATTAATCTGAGGTAGGGTTCTGTAGCCACTTTGGGCTCGGCTCATTCAGTTAAAATGTTAAACATTTAACAATGCTGAGCATTGGTTTGAGTTCTGACAATCTTTTTGTCTTTTATTGAATGATGATCACTCATCAAAGCTCTGGGCTTTTATTTATAGAACAGTTTATGTTCTTTTAGCGCACATGTGAGGAGTACGTGGTGCACTTGGCGCTGTGCGCTAGTCAATGAGTGCTAAGGCGCTTCCTGTGAGATAGCACACACATGAGAAACATGTGGCGCGCTTGGCGCTGGGCGCTAGCCAATGAGCGCTAAGGCGCTTCCTGTGAGATAGCGCACACGTGAGAAGCACGTGGCGTGCTTGGTGCTGGGCGCCAGTGAATGAGTGCAGAACGCTCTTTGTGAAATAGCGCACACGTGAGAAGCACGTGGCGCGCTTGGCGCTGGTCACCAGATTTGGAGCGCTAAGGCGCTTCCTGTGAGATAGCACACACGTTAGAAGCACGTGGTGCGCTTGGCGCTGGGCGCCAGCCAATGAGCGCTAAGGCGCTTCCTGTGAAATTTGCAGCGCTAAGGCTCTTTTTAGGCAGCTTTGCGCTCTCAGAATTAAATTCTCAAACTTATAAGAGACTTTGTCTCATACATCTAAGAACAAAGTTCTTATTTTTTTTATAGGAGATGTTTTAATCTCTTCTGTTTTTGGTGAGAACCTCTGCCTTTATGGATCTATGATCCTTAGAGAATTGAATTATTCTCCCCCTTTTTATAATGAGATATTATAATCTCTTTTGTGGAAGACAATTTGTTTTATAGATCTGTGATCTGAAGAAGATTAAGTTCTTCCCCTTATTTTTATGATGAGATATTTTGATCTCTTTTGTGAAAGACCTTGGTCTTATAGATCTATGATCTTAGAAAAAGAAATAAATTCTTCTTTTTATATGAGATGATTTCATCTCTCTGTTCATTTTTTACCTTGAAAAAAATCTTCTTCTTCTGAGAGTTTGCTCTTTGCCTTTGAAATTTCTCAAAGTTTATGGGGGGTTCCTCTATATGAGACTTGAAATCTTGGGGCCTTTATATAGTGAAGACCGATTTATTGAATCGGTTGAAGAGATCTTTTCTCTAATTGATTTGAGGATGTTTCCCCCGTTGGATTTTTGATCCAAGGGCTTCTGATTTATAGAAGGTAATCTTCTTGTTTTTAACAAGATTGGGGAATCTTTTCCCATACAGAATTTTATTTTGTAATTTGGTGATTTTTAATCACCATTGGATCATTGATCCAACGGCGCTTTGATTTTCAGAGCATAATCTTTCCTGTTTGGAAAGATTCTGAGAAATGTTTCCTTAACAAAATTTTATTCTGGTCAATTGATGATTTTTAATCACGTTCGTTGGATCTTTGATCCAAGGGCCGGGAACATTTTGTTCTATCGCTAGCGCTTACGTGCTTTGCATGTGGTGCGCTGCTTAGAGTGCAGCGCACTTAGCGCTAGCGCTCACGTGCTTTGCACATGGTGGGCTGCTTAGAGTGCAGCGCTTTTAGCGCTAGCGCTCACGTGCTTTGCACGTGGTGCGCTCCTTAGAGTGCAGCGCACTTGGCGCTGCTATGAAGCGCTGCTTCATTTCAAATTTTGAAACTTGAACATAGTTTTGCTCTGATTGGGGAAACAAATGCCCCCCCACCGTTGCGCTCATGTGGCCCACACGTGAGTGCAGCGGTGGCAGCATCTCTGCCATTGGATCAACTCAGAAGTTGAAACGGCATCTCGGTGCCTATAAATAGGACCCTTGGCCCTTGAGATGACCTCTGTTCATCTCCTTCCTTTTTTTTTGAGAATTAATTCTCCTTTAGAGCATAGCTCTCTGTTTTAAGAACTCTCTTAGAGACAGAACTCTGTCAAATTTTTAGGTAAAAGATCAAATCTTTTGAAGAGATTAGTCAATAATCTAGGGTTTCACCCATTAACAGAGCTTTGCTCTTTTCAGATCATAGATCTAAAGAAAACTTTTTTAGGGTTTTGTTAACAGAGCTTTACTCTCTTGAAATCATAGATCTAAAGAGATCTTTCTTAGGGTCTCTTGACCCATTTAACAGAGCTTTGCTCTTTCAGATCATGTAGATTTGTTAATCTTTTATGAAGAACTCTTAGAGCTTGTTCATAAATTTTAAAGATCTCGGAATTTTTTTTAATTCATTAAAAGCTTTGCTTTTAGGGTTTCTTGATGGATTGTTTCATCTTCCTTACAGAGCATTGCTCTTTAGAAATTTTGGGAATTTTTTATTCCACTCATAATTGATTTTGACAAGTGTCACTCCTGTCTGCAGAGCGTTGCTCTCGAGGAGTTTAACTCCTTAACCCTAGGAGTCTCTCATTAAATGAGAATCTTTTTAGGATTTCTCCTTTATTTACACAAATTTGAATTTGTTGTGTCTCTTAATCAGAACTTATTTTCTCCATGAGGATATCAAGAGTTGTTTAAATCCCCGTGTCTGTTTCAATAAGCTTTTTCTTAATCAGTCTGCCCATTAACTCTCACTGATTTTCCTTTTCAGACGTTATGGCTTCTCATATGTATGATCTTGACGAGATTATTTCTTACGGAGACATTCACGCACTGGGCCGCAGCCAGAACCAGGAGTTTACAAACGCTCAGTGCGCTGAAATCATGCGTCGCTTTGATGAATACAATGGTCGACTGCTTCCTCGTCGTTCCGCTCTTTTGAAGCTCATTGTAAGAGCGATCTGGGAAGCACTTCCTTTATTCTACGACGACATGCCGCTTAAAGTATTGGATGACGCCGAAGATAAGGTACACTCAGTGTATCTGATGGGCCTAATCTCAAAGAAAAGACGAGACAATCTTGTCGATATTCTACATCAAACTTTCCAACAGGCGACGATAATCGCTGCCTATCGAAGGGCGGAGGACATCAGTGAGGACCCTGACACTTTTGATCGTGAGAGGAAGCATACGAGAATGGTCCGAGAGGCCCGAAACATTTTAGATGGTCTAACTTTTGAATTTCTCAACCCCTGTCCTGGATTTGATGTCTTACCATTGTAAACATTTTCATGACGTTTTTGTTTACTGTTTTCATCAATGTAAGAACTTTCTGAAGTATGAATGGAAAATTTTGCGTTTCCGTTCTTTTATTTTCTGCGTTAAATATTTTCATATATTCATGAATAGGCGCGCTCTGAATGCTTAATTGAATGCAAATCGAACGTTCTCTTTACTGTCTTGCATGGTATGTGGTCGATGCCTGTAGGTTATGCCTTTTGTTTTGACTTGGCGCAAAACAGTTCACGTGTTCTTGAGTGGCGCCTCTATTTCTCTGACATGTAATTTTAGCAAATGTGGTCTGTAGATAGTAAGCAGCTGTCTATCTTGGACCCTTTGCAGGGTAATGACGGCTTAGGAGACAGGGTTAGGATCTGCCACCTAAGACTTTTCAACTTTATAAGCCGTGAGGATCTCATAAAGATTTTTCTCCCTACGAGTCGAGAGGATCTCGTAGGTGTATTTTCTCCTTAAGAATCGTGAGGATTCCTAAGTGTATTTTCTCTTGAGAGTCGTAAGGATCTCACAAGAGAATTTTCTTCCTTACAAGTTAAAAGAACTCGTAAGTAGTTGTTCCCCTCATTGTCGATATTCGACTTGGGAGAGTATGGCTTGTGGATAGTCCATCTTGACCTCCTTACAGGACAGTGATGGCTTATGAGATAGGGTTAGGATCTGCCACCTAAAACTTTTCAACTTTATGAGCCGTGAGGGTCTCATAAGAGTGTTCTCCTTACGAGTCGTGAGGATCTCGTAAGTGTAATTTCTCTTTAGGAATCGTGAGGATTTCTAAGTGTTTTTTTTCTTGAGAGTCGTAAGGATCTACCGAGAGAATTTTCTTCCTTACAAGTCGAGAGGACTCGTAAGTGATCGATGAGTTGACCTACTCCCGAATTAAAGCATTGCTTTGACGGGGAGGTCGAGGGTTGATTTTGGCCATATGGGGTCAGGATTGACTTTAGCTATACGGGGTTAGGGGTTGACTTTGGCCATACGGGGTCAGGATTGACTTTAGCCATATGGGGTCAGGAGTTGACTTTGGCCATATGGGGTCAGGATTGACTTTGGCCATACGGGGTCAGCGGTTGACTTTAGCTATACGGGGTCAGGATTGACTTTGGCCATACGGGGTCAGGGGTTGACTTTAGTCATATAGGTGAGGATTGACTTTAGCCATACGGGGTCAGGATCGACTCTCGGTTGTCTATGCACCGCCGAGTCATGAACTGGGAACTTTTCCGCGGCTCCACTTTGTTGACGTTGCGTCTGCTGTAATGTGACGAATGTCGAGGTGGTCTCGAGGTTGTCTGTGAACCGTCGAGATTTGGAACTAGGGACTTTGCCATGGCTCCGAGGTTGATTGCTGTTCACACCATAATATTGCATTATTATATTCCCCATTCTTATTATTTTTATAAATAAACAGGTGCTTTTGACGCATGTTTGCTACATATTACAGGTTACAGGTTCTTGAACAGAAAGCAGTGAAAACGATGAAAAGACGATGCAAAAGTGGAACTTTGACCAACAAATAGAAGACTCTTAGTCAAGCCTACATCGAAAGACAGTTCACAATTAACAAGGCAACGCAAGATCCCAAAATGTCAAGGTAAACGGTTAAAAAGCCATTGCAAATTGTTCACTGAAGATCTGGAACCAACTTAGAAGCCCAAATAAAAAAAAGACATATAGAAACAGAAAGACAAAGTCACCAGAAGCCCACACCAGAAACTGCAAAGCCCAATCACTCCTTTTGGCCGCAGAACCGCGGCCAAACAGGGCCTCGGGCCGCGGTTCCGCGGCATGGTAGTGTAGTTAGGAGCGCAAAATTTTTCCATATTTTTGTGGCGGCGTTGACTGGTCTTTCTAGGGCTATTTTTGTAATTATAGACATGCGAGTCATTGTAACCCTAGAGTTTCCTATTCTCTATAAATAGGAACTCTAAAAATTGTAATTCTTTATGCCTCCTTTTAATAAAAATTCAGAAATCCTTTTTGGAGAGCATCGGTGTTTCCTTTCCATTCAGAAATTCAGATCTAACAACCCTGCATGGATGATTGGAGGGATGCATCTGTAAGTAGATTTAATTTCTCGCCCTAGTGTAGATTTTAATTCTTTGCCCTAGGTAGATTTAATTTCATGCCCTAGGAACTTATTTAGGGTTTAGCTTTGGGGAAGGATTTTGAGAGATGAGATCTCTCATCCCTTTCTTACCCACCAAATATTTACAATAGGACTCCATGCATACACGCACACCCCGCGCCCTACGGCACCCTATCCCTCGAGGTAGCGGTGATACCGTAGTGTAAATGCCCGGTTGCGCGCGTTTTCCATGGAGGTTAGGGTAAGGATCTCTGAAGGAAGGACAAGAACCTAGAGGAAGGAACACCTTCCCGAATGGATCTAATTCTCTTTATTGATAATTACCATAACTCCTCATAGTTCTTCATTCGGGTATGAAAGCGTTGAGATTTACTTGCATTTCCAAACCATCCCTAAACCTAACCCTAAGAAGAATAGATCTAGATAATCGTAGATGGATTAATTTAGGTTTTTAGATTTAATAACCAATCCGAACACCCTTCGGAATTAACTCGTTAGCGCGATTAGGAGATTCACAACATCCCTGTGGACCGACCCGTACTCACCGGCTAGCTTCATGCGACGCCGTTCTTGATTGCGGTTTAGAAATAGTTTTTGACATACGAATCAAATGGCGCCGTTGCCGGGGATGGCGTAGAAATTTCCTTTTCGCAATTTCGGGTTAATCATAAAATAAAAAAATCATAAAAATCTGAAAAACCCCAAAAATTATAAAAATATATCAATTGTTATTTTTGGAAGGGATACTTTGTTGTTTTAATTTTTGCAGGATATACAAATTTGGATCTGGAGATTTCCAGAAAGCAAAACAGGAAACAAAATATCGGAACAAAAGAGATTTTGAACAACAGAACAAGGAATTTTTTTTTGGAGACCCAAATCGCCCAAACCGCCGCGATTCCGCGGCCAAAACCCACCTTAGGCCGCGGAACCGCGGCCGTCTTGTCGTATCAGAGCATCAAAATTTTTTTTGGGGACTCGTGCTGTTTAGACTGCGGCGAAAACGCGGCAATAACGCGTTTATACCGCGGAACCGCGCCCTTTTGGTGATATCATCCTCTGCAATTTGCACTGTAAGCTCCTCTGTTATTTCTCTTCTGTAATTTTTAATAAATTTTCTGAAAAATGCCTGCTGGAGTTTGTGCACTTTAAAAATATATTCCCTTCCAAATAACGATCTTGTGCAGGATTTTTGGGACCCGCTTGAAATAAAATTGATTGCAAGTAATATTTTGTTGTTCCATATCTTTTCTTTAAAATCTTTTTGCAACAAAATTTTTCCAAATAAAGAGAAAAAGAATAAAAATCAAAAGGACAAATTTTATTAGAAACTTGCAAAATTTTTTGGCCGCAATTAGATCCTTGCACCACAAACCTTCCTTCTTTTCACCCCTTCTTCTAACATGGGTACCCCACACAATAAATCATTAGCCGAACTTTGGTATCCCGAACCAAATTTTGCGTCGTACGTCAATTTGTTCGGTCAATTTAAAGACGATCCTTCCTTGCCTAAAAAATCTTTGAAAGATCAAATAGAGGCGTCTAGGAGAAATAGTTTGACTTTTCAACCCACTTTGTGTCAACTAAGTCCATCTTTACCACCTACATATATTGACACCACTTTTCCAAGTCCTGCTGTAACTTCTAAGCCGATGTCCATTGCTGAGCATATTGCTCAATCTCGCAGTCGATCTTTCATCCCTCTCCAGTCATCTAGTTCTAGGGATCCACACGACTTTTCACCTTTTTATCCACATGTTGACCCTACCCCTGTCCAATCACCCACTTTCTACCAGTCCTACCCGATCTTACCACCCTCACTAGACACTGTTTCTATACAGCCATTAGGAAGTTTTGCATATCCACATGATTTCGAATCTTTTACCGAAACCCCCTTACCACCCAAGTCTAGTTTGGAAGAGTCGTTAGAGGCATATATAGTAGCAACAAACAAAATGACTAGGAATGTGGAAGCGTCCGTGGCCGCCCTTATGCAACCTGCTGAACCGGTAGCTAGTTTCCCGCTAGCTCCAAATTTTTCAATGCATAAGGAGGCGGTTGGACAGAGTGAGAATGTGAGAGGATTTTCAAATCAAACCTACCCTTACCCAATTGAAGCCCACAACTCCTATTTTCCATCGATTGCCCTACATAGTTCACCTGTTGAAAATAAAAATGAGTTGTGTGATTTTGTAGTGCTTGATTTGCCAAATTGTGAAGAACCCCTTTCGAGTGAAACCACACTTAATCCTTTCGACCTTTACGCCTCCACTCTAGAACCTAAATCGATACATATCCATGCTTTTGATGAGGTGTCTAAAGAAATTAATTTTCACTTGATTGAGGATATAGATGCCGGGAATATTTCGGATGATGAACCTGTCGATTTGATTGAAATTTTATATTCAACTCATCATCCCGAGTTATTAGAAGTTTCTCTCGAATCTCATACGCGTCTTGACTATGATGATAATGGCATGGATAGGCTAAATATTGAGGAGAATTATAAGGATAGTATTGAGGAGAGTTTTGAGAACCATAGTGAGGTTGAATCATTTTTATTTGATGTGTCTGATTTTCCAATTCATCCTCCTGAACCTTTGACTGTTATATCACCCTCCCTCCCTCCTATTGTTCCGACCGTATAAGAGACCGTTACGCTTTGATCTCCAATACCAAGTTCGGCGTACCCATGTTTTCTTGCGAATCTTGAGGGATTTGACCCCATTTCCCGACGGGTTGATAGGTTAGCGCAATCGCTTATAACATATCGATCATCACATATTGCGCTAATTTATTCACTCGATTTACATCCTCAAGTTCGCGCGATCCTTCTTTCTTCTTTCCGCCATTCTTCTCCCACACCGAGACCCTATTCTACCACCCTTCTTCTCATTCGGTCTCGCGTGTTTCTCATTTCTTTCATCTCCACCCCATTCTTGCACCGACTATACCATTACCACGATAAGATTTTTGAATGGTTGGTGCTAACCTTTGGCTTGTGTAAGGCCAAGCTTAAGTTTGGGGGGAACCTTTGTATATATGTATATATTTTTGTTTTCTTTTTTATAAAAAATAAATTTTTTTCAAAACATTAAAAATATAAAAAAATGTAAATAAATAAACAGGGGAGTGCCGACATTTTGACCCTCTAGGTTTAGTATGACAGTGAGGACATTGTCAAGTTCAAGTTTGGGGGTATGCTCGGTACGTTTTCTTCCTTCGCATTCATTTGTATATATTTTTGCATTTGCATACTTATTTGAAAACCCATAAAAATTTAAAAATTTAAAAAATTATAAAAATTAATGTATTCAATTTTGGCAAAATTGACTTGAGTTTGATAGATAGGCTAACTAGCTAGGAACAACTAGATCTTAGACTTAGTAAATTAAAAACCCTAAAAATAACCTTTCTTAAAGTTTAACGGTAGAAAGTATATGTCTTTGTAGTCTATTTAGAAATAGATAAATTTTGGGTTCACTTCTTGGGCTAAGTCAAAGCAAAGGAAGAGTATTGATGTTCTTATTAGAGTATAAGTTTGAAAAATAGTTCCTAGCTTAAGTCTAGATTCTGAAAATGTATACCCTACAATTTGCACAATCACGCACCTTGAAACTTGGAATAGTAGATGGGACCTTGAAATGCTCTTGTCTAAAGTCCTTAGTACGAAGAAAATTAAAAGAAAAAAATGTGAATAAAGAATATAAAAAAATGGACACTGGTTTTTGTGATTACTTAAGGCTGCAAAAATAGAAAAATATTTAGCGAGGGTGCTTCATCACCTAGTGCCTTAGACCAACTGGTTTGAGAGTCACTGCTAAAGCCTTGGGTGTTGCAAGACTAGGAATTACGCTTTAAAGTGCAAACGCATCTTGTAATCGGTCGTTGGTACCTCAAGAAATATTAACGGTCGCATGAAGGATGTGTAAGCAAAATTCAATTAAAAATTCACCAACTAATTGGTACTTTGGACAACGGACAAGGGTATGATTGCTTGATTTGAATTTCCAAGTGTAGGGGTGATTTACACACACACGTAGGGGTATGTGATTGGAGTTTAGATGAGAGAAAGGAATGAAGAATAGAACTTGTATCTTTAGTAGAGTTGATAGAAATTCCTAAGTGGAGATGGAACCCTAGAAGGAAAACTTAAGAAATTCCGAAAGCTAAGTAGGTTTGCAGAACATATAGAATCATAAGTTAGATGATGAGAAAGTGTGAAGAATGTTGGTGGATAATTTGCGGGTCGAAGATAATAGAATTCTTAGTTAGAAAACCTAATTGGAGAACAAAAGTCAATGGGCCGAATTGATAGGATTTTGTGGGTAGTATCCGCTGAAAACCCTCAGGAGACAACACTCCTCCTACTAGGGACACCTAGAGGTTTAACGGCTTGTTGCACGAGCTCAGTGCAATCGCGTTTCCCTGCGAAAGTGTGGTTAGGATTTTAGTGAATAAAAATAAGTTGCTCGAGGACGAGCACCAGATAAGTTTGGGGGTTTTTGTTCACACCATAATATTGCATTATTATATTCCCCATTCTTATTATTTTTATAAATAAACAGGTGCTTTTGACGCATGTCTGCTATATATTACAGGTTACAGGTTCTTGAACAGAAAGCAGTGAAAACGATGAAAAGACGATGCAAAAGTGGAACTTTGACCAACAAATAGAAGACTCTTAATCAAGCCTACATCGAAAGACAGTTCACAATTAACAAGGCAACGCAAGATCCCAAAATGTCAAGGCAAACGGTTAAAAAGCCATTGCAAATTGTTCACTGAAGATCTGGAACCAACCTAGAAGCCCAAATAAAAAAAAGACATATAGAAACAGAAAGACAAAGTCACCAGAAGCCCACACCAGAAACTGCAAAGCCCAATCACTCCTTTTGGCCGCGGAACCGCGGCCAAACAGGGCCTCGGGCCGCGGTTCCGCGGCATGGTAGTGTAGTTAGGAGCGCAAAATTTTTCCCTATTTTTGTGGCGGCGTTGACTGGTCTTTCTAGGGCTATTTTTGTAATTATAGACATGCGAGTCATTGTAACCCTAGGGTTTCCTATTCTCAATAAATAGGAACTCTAAAAATTGTAATTCTTTATACCTCCTTTTAATAAAAATTCAGAAATCCTTTTTGGAGAGCATCGGTGTTTCCTTTCCATTCAGAAATTCAGATCTGACAACCCTGCATGGATGATTGGAGGGATGCATCTGTAAGTAGATTTAATTTCTCGCCCTAGTGTAGATTTTAATTCTTTGCCCTAGGTAGATTTAATTTCATGCCGTAGGAACTTGTTTAGGGTTTAGCTTTGGGGAAGGATTTTGAGAGATGAGATCTCTCATCCCTTTCTTACCCACCAAATATTTACAATAGGACTCCATGCATACACGCACACACCGCGCCCTACGGCACCCTATCCCTCGAGGTAGCGGTGATACCGTAGTGTAAAGGCCCGGTTGCGCGCGTTTTCCATGGAGGTTAGGGTAAGGATCTCTAAAGGAAGGACAAGAACCTAGAGGAAGGAACACCTTCCCGAATGGATCTAATTCTCTTTATTGATAATTACCATAACTCCTCATAGATCTTCATTCGGGTATGAAAGCGTTGAGATTTACTTGCATTTCCAAACCATCCCTAAACCAAACCCTAGCAAGAATAGATCTAGATAATCGTAGATAGATTAATTTAGGTTTTTAGATTTAATAACCAATCCGAACACCCTTCGGAATTAACTCGTTAGCGCGATTAGGAGATTCACAACATCCCTGTGGACCGACCCGTACTCACCGGCTAGCTTCATGCGACGCCGTTCTTGATTGCGGTTTAGAAATAGTTTTTGACATACGAATCAAATGGCGCCGTTGCCGGGGATGGCGTAGAAATTTCCTTTTCGCAATTTCGGGTTAATCATAAAATAAAAAAATCATAAAAATCTGAAAAACCCCAAAAATTATAAAAATATATCAATTGTTATTTTTGGAAGGGATACTTTGTTGTTTTAATTTTTGCAGGATATACAAATTTGGATCTGGAGATTTCCAGAAAGCAAAACAGGAAACAAAATTTCGGAACAGAAGAGATTTTGAACAACAGAACAAGGAATTTTTTTTTGAGACCCAAATCGTCCAAACCGCCGCGATTCCGCGGCCAAAACCCACCTTAGGCCGCGGAACCGCGGCCGTCTTGTCGTATCAGAGCATCAAAATTTTTTTTGGGGACTCGTGCTGTTTAGACTGCGGCGAAAACGTGGCAATAACGCGTTTATACCGCGGAACCGCGCCCTTTTGGTGATATCATCCTCTGCAATTTTCACTGTAAGCTCCTCTGTTATTTCTCTTCTGTAATTTTTAATAAATTTTTTGAAAAATGCCTGCTGGAGTTTGTGCACTTTAAAAATATATTCCCTTCCAAATAACGATCTTATGCAGGATTTTTGGGCCCCGCTTGAAATAAAATTGATTGCAAGTAATATTTTGTTGTTCCATATCTTTTCTCTAAAATCTTTTTGCAACAAAATTTTTCCAAATAAAGAGAAAAAGAATAAAAATCAAAAGGACAAATTTTATTAGAAACTTGCAAAAATTTTTGGCCGCAATTAGATCCTTGCACCACAAACCTTCCTTATTTTCACCCCTTCTTCTAACATGGGTACCCCACATAATAAATCATTAGCCGAACTTTGGTATCCCGAACCTAAGTTTGCGTCGTACGTCAATTTGTTCGGTCAATTTAAAGACGATCCTTCCTTACCTAAAAAATCTTTGAAAGATCAAATAGAGGCGTCTAGGAGAAATAGTTTGACTTTTCAACCCACTTTGTGTCAACCAAGTCCATCTTTACCACCTACATATGTTGACACCACTTTTCCAAGTCCTGCTGTAACTTCTAAGCCGATGTCCATTGCTGAGCATATTGCTCAATCTCGCAGTCGATCTTTCACCCTTCTCCATTCATCTAGTTCTAGGGATCCACACGACTTTTCACCTTTTTATCCACATGTTGACCCTACCCCTGTCCAATCACCCACTTCCTACCAGTCCTACCCGACCTTACCACCCTCACTAGACACTGTTTCTACACAGCCATTAGGAAGTTTTGCATATCCACATGATTTCGAATCTTTTACCGAAACCCCCTTACCACCCAAGTCTAGTTTGGAAGAGTCGTTAGAGGCATATATAGCAGCAACAAACAAAATGACTAGGAATGTGGAAGCGTCCGTGGCCGCCCTTATGCAACCTGCTGAACTGGTAGCTAGTTTCCCGCTAGCTCCAAATTTTTCAATGCATAAGGAGGCGGTTGGACAGAGTGAGAATGTGAGAGGATTTTCAAATCAAACCTACCCTTACCCAATTGAAGCCCACAACTCCTGTTTTCCATCGATTGCCCTACATAGTTCACCTGTTGAAAATAAAAATGAGTTGTGTGATTTTGTAGTGCTTGATTTGCCAAATTGTGAAGAACCCCTTTCGAGTGAAACCACACTTAATCCTTTCGACCTTTACACCTCCACTCTAGAACCTAAATCGATACATATCCATGCTTTTGATGAGGTGTCTAAAGAAATTAATTTTCACTTGATTGGGGATATAGACGCCGGGAATATTTCGGATGATGAACCTGTCGATTTGATTGAAATTTTATGTTCAAATCATCATCCCGAGTTATTAGAAGTTTCTCCCGAATCTCATATGCGTCTTGACTTTGTTGATAATGGCATGGATAGGCTAAATATTGAGGAGAATTATAAGGATAGTATTGAGGAGAGTTTTGAGAACCATACTGAGGTTGAATCATTTTTATTTGATGTGTCTGATTTTCCAATTCATCCTCCTGAACCTTTGACTGTTATATCACCCTCTCTCCCTCCTATTGTTCCGACCGTACAAGAGACCGTTACGCTTTCATCTCCAATACCAAGTTCGGCGTACCCATGTTTTCTTGCGAATCTTGAGGGATTTGACCCCATTTCCCGACGGGTTGATAGGTTAGCGCAATCGCTTATAACATATCGATCATCACATATTGCACTAATTTATTCACTCGATTTACACCCTCAAGTTCGCGCGATCCTTCTTTCTTCTTTCCGCCATTCTTCTCCCACACCGAGACCCTATTCTACCACCCTTCTTCTCATTCGGTCTCGCGTGTTTCTCATTTCTTTTATCTCCACCCCATTCTTGCACCAACTATACCATTACCACGATAAGATTTTTGAATGGTTGGTGCTAACCTTTGACTTGTGTAAGGCCAAGCTTAAGTTTGGGGGGAACCTTTGTATATATGTATATATTTTTGTTTTCTTTTTTATAAAAAATAAAAAAAAAATTTCAAAACATTAAAAATATAAAAAAAATGTAAATAAATAAACAGGGGAGTGCCGACATTTTGACCCTCTTGGTTTAGTATGACAGTGAGGACACTGTCAAGTTCAAGTTTGGGGGTATGCTCGGTACGTTTTCTTCCTTCGCATTCATTTGTATATATTTTTGCATTTGCATACTAATTTGAAAACCCATAAAAATTTAAAAATTTCAAAAATTATAAAAATTAATGTATTCAATTTTGGCATAATTGACTTGAGTTTGATAGATAGGCTAACTAGCTAGGAACAACTAGATCTTAGACTTAGTAAATTAAAAACCCTAAAAATAACCTTCCTTAAAGTTTAACGGTAGAAAGTATATGTCTTTGTAGTCTATTTAGAAATAGGCAAATTTTGGGTTCACTTCTTGGGCTAAGTCAAAGCAAAGGAAGAGTATTGATGTTCTTATTAGAGTATAAGTTTGAAAAATAGTTCCTAGCTTAAGTCTAGATTCTGAAAATGTATACCTTACAATTTGCACAATCACGCACCTTGAAACTTGGAATAGTAGAAGAGACCTTGAAATGCTCTTGTCTAAAGTCCTTAGTACGAAGAAAATTAAAAGAAAAAAATGTGAATAAAGAATAAAAAAAAATGGACACTGATTTTTGTGATTACTTAAGGCTGCAAAAATAGAAAAATATTTAGCGAGGGTGCTTCATCACCTAGTGCCTTAGATTAACTAGTTTTGGATTCACTGCTAAAGCCTTGGGTGTTGCAAGACTAGGAATTACGCTTTAAAGTGCAAACGCATCTTGTAATCGGTCGTTGGTACCTCAAGAAATATTAACGGTCGCATGAAGGATGTGTAAGCAAAATTCAATTAAAAATTCACCAACTAATTAGTACTTTGGACAACGGACAAGGGTATGATTGCTTGATTTGAATTTCCAAGTGTAGGGGTGATTTATACACACACGTAGGGGTATGTGATTGGAGTTTAGATGAGAGAAAGGAATGAAGAATGGAACTTGTATCTTTAGTAGAGTTGATAGAAATTCCTAAGTGGAGATGGAACCCTAGAAGGAAAACTTAAGAAATGCCGAAAGCTAAGTAGGTCTGCAGAACATATATAATCTTAAGTTAGATGATGAGAAAGTGTGAAGAATGTGGGTGGATAATTTGCGGGTCGAAGATAATAGAATTCTTAGTTAGAAAACCTAATTGGAGAACAAAAGTCAATGGGCCGAATTGATAGGATTTTGTGGGTAGTATCCGCTGAAAACCCTCAGGAGACAACACTCCTCCTACTAGGGACACCTAGAGGTTTAACGGCTTGTTGCACGAGCTCAGTGCAATCGCGTTTCCCTGCGAAAGTGTGGTTAGGATTTTAGTGAATAAAAATAAGTTGCTCGAGGACGATCACCAGATAAGTTTGGGGGTATTTGTTCACACCATAATATTGCATTATTATATTCCCCATTCTTATTATTTTTATAAATAAACAGGTGCTTTTGACGCATGTCTGTTACATATTACAGGTTACAGGTTCTTGAACAGAAAGCAGTGAAAACGATGAAAAGACGATGCAAAAGTGGAACTTTGACCAACAAATAGAAGACTCTTAGTCAGGCCTACATCGAAAGACAGTTCACAATTAACAAGGCAACGCAAGATCCCAAAATGTCAAGGCAAACGGTTAAAAAGCCATTGCAAATTGTTCACTGAAGATCTGGAACCAACCTAGAAGCCCAAATAAAAAAAAGACATATAGAAACAGAAAGACAAAGTCACCCGAAGCCCACACCAGAAACTGCAAAGCCCAATCACTCCTTTTGGCCGCGGAACCGCGGCCAAACAGGGCCTCGGGCCGCGGTTCCGCGGCATGGTAGTGTAGTTAGGAGCGCAAAATTTTTCCCTATTTTTGTGGCGGCGTTGACTGGTCTTTCTAGGGCTATTTTTGTAATTATAGACATGCGAGTCATTGTAACCCTAGGGTTTCCTATTCTCTATAAATAGGAACTCTAAAAATTGTAATTCTTTATACCTCCTTTTAATAAAAATTCAGAAATCCTTTTTGGAGAGCATCGGTGTTTCCTTTCCATTCAGAAATTCAGATCTGACAACCCTGCATGGATGATTGGAGGGATGCATCTGTAAGTAGATTTAATTTCTCGCCCTAGTGTAGATTTTAATTCTTTGCCCTAGGTAGATTTGATTTCATGCCGTAGGAACTTGTTTAGGGTTTAGCTTTGGGGAAGGATTTTGAGAGATGAGATCTCTCATCCCTTTCTTACCCACCAAATATTTACAATAGGACTCCATGCATACACGCACACACCGCGCCCTACGGCACCCTATCCCTCGAGGTAGCGGTGATACCGTAGTGTAAAGGCCCGGTTGCGCGCGTTTTCCATGGAGGTTAGGGTAAGGATCTCTAAAGGAAGGACAAGAACCTAGAGGAAGGAACACCTTCCTGAATGGATCTAATTCTCTTTATTGATAATTACCATAACTCCTCATAGATCTTCATTCGGGTATGAAAGCATTGAGATTTACTTGCATTTCCAAACCATCCCTAAACCTAACCCTAGCAAGAATAGATCTAGATAATCGTAGATAGATTAATTTAGATTTTTAGATTTAATAACCAATCCGAACACCCTTCGGAATTAACTCGTTAATGCGATTAGGAGATTCACAACATCCCTGTGGACCGACCCGTACTCACCGGCTAGCTTCATGCGACGCCGTTCTTGATTGCGGTTTAGAAATAGTTTTTGACATACGAATCAATTGCCGCATCTGAATCCTGCTGGAATGAGGAGGAACGTTGTTGTGGGTCACCAGGCTGTAGATGCGGCCGTCGAGACTTGGAACTAGGGACTCTGCCGTAGCTCTGAGATTGATTGTCGCGTCCCAATCCTGCTGGAATTAGGAGGAACACTGTTGTAGTTCTCTCGAGATGCAGATGCCATCGAGACTGGGCTCTCTTTCGGATGAAGCCTGGTGGGATGATGTGGTTCCCTCTTTGTTTGCGCCCCTGGATTGTATATAGGGATCGATGCGATCTCACATGTAGGGCAAAAGTTTCATTTTATATGTATATTTTTTGTTTTCTTTCCGCGATGCTCTATCATTTCAGCTTTTATATCGCGAAGTTCGCGATTGCCCAATCATTTCGGCTATTTTTCGCGGTGCCCAATCATTTCGGCTATTTTTTTCTTTTTACTCGCTGCTTTTTATTGCGAGTTTCCCAATCATTTCGGCTGTTTTTGTATGCATACATTTTTACTTGCTGATTTTGTTGCAAGTTGCCCTATCATTTCGGCTATTTCATATGCATTTGTGTCTCGCTGATTTTTCGCTGCGAGTTTGGGATTTGATACCGATTTAGGCATCAACATCGTTACAATTGGGATATTGCCAGGAGCGAATCATCATTTGCCTCTGTCGATGTCGAACAAAGGTGGCTTAGCAAATAGGGTTAGGATCCTGTTGACTAAGGCTTTTTGACTTTACGAGCCGTAAGGGTCTCATAAAGGTATTTCTCCCTATGAGTCGTGAGGATTTCGTAGGTGCGTTTTCTCCTTAAGAATCGTGAGGAGTCTTAAGTGAATGGTCTCTTATAAGTCGTAAGAATCTTACAAAAGTGTTTTCTCCTTATAAGTCGATAGGACTTACAAGGGTCGTTCACCGTGTGAGCATATCCCCAGTCGCTGGTAGGACTTTGTTAGGAAAATGTTTATTCATGCCCGTGGATTGTATACAAGGGTCAATATTGAACTGCTTGTAGAGCAATCTGGGGATTGTGATGGCTTAAGAACAGATTCAGATCCCTGTAGCTTAAGGCTTTTGAATCCTATGAGCCGTGAGGGTCTCATAAGAGGGTTCTCCTTACGAGTCGTGAGGATCTCGTAAGTGTAATTTCTCTTTAGGAATCGTGGGGATCTCTAAGTGCGTCACTCCTTTGTGAGTCATAAGGATCTCACGCAGGTATTTTCTCCTTACAGGGTTTAGAGAACCTTGCAAGTGTCTTTAACGAGATTGCGCCCTTTCGGGTTTTCACAAAACTCGCCAGTAGTCCTGCTGTTTTTACTCACGGAGCCCTTTCGGTTTTCATCCGTGCCCATCTCGCTTGTGGACATACCCTTTTTTTTACCACGTCAGCCTGAGGATGCCGCGGGTTGGTAGTAGTTTAACGACGTTTCGGTCAGGCGTTAGTTTAGGGATGTTTCGGTCCATTGTTAGTTTTAGGAAATCTCGGTCTATTGTTGCAACGGTTTTGTTGGCAACCATTTCTAGAGTTTGGGCCTGGGAAGATAGCGAGCGGACATAGGCGTCGTCATCTATCATTACCCTGGGCCGTAATTCGTCAGGTGTAGTATTTCTTTAGGAACCGACCGTTTATCGGCCTGAAGGGTCTTTCGCCATGCATATCCATGAGCAAGTAAGCCCCACCCTGGTAGACTTTGTCTATGATGCACGGGCCCTCGTAATTTGGCTTGAACTTCCCCCGTTTGGCACGATTGGGGATCATAGGTCTCTTGACCACTAGCACGAGTTCGCCTTGGCGGAATGTTCTTGGCCTAGTCAATCTCTCGTATGAGCGTATCATTTTTGCTTTGTAGGCTTCCAAGTTTTGCTGCGCCATGAGCAGGGTTTCATCAAGGGCGTCGAGCTCTTCAAGCCGAAGATGAGCATTGTCTTCGTCTGTCAGCTCATAATGAACTGCCACTCGTAAGGAGGGTAGCTCTATCTCCAAAGGGAGTACCACTTCAGTGCCGAATACCAGTGCATACAGCGTTGTGTTTGTGGCCGTTTTGAACGTAGTTCGATACGCCCAGAGAGTTTCATGCAGTCTCTCGTGCCAGTCTTTTTTATTTTTGGACACCGTCTTTTTCACGATCTTCGTCAAGGTCTTGTTGAAAGCCTCAGCCAGACCGTTAGCTCGGGGATTATAGACCGAAGAGTATCTCCAGTATATATTATATTGCTGCGCAAAGCGGCTGATTTTGTGACTTCTATAGACTGGCCCATTATCAGAGATAATCCGTCGCGGAGTGACGAACCGATAGATGACGTGTGTCTTAAAGAAATGGAGGATATTCTCTGTCTTCATTTCTCTTAACGGTATTGCTTCTGCCCATTTAGAGAAGTAATCGGTTGTTGCCAGTATGAACCGATGTCCTCTGGACGATGTTATTTCAATGGGCCCGATTATGTCGGTTCCCCACATTTCGAACGGCCAGCTAGCCACCGTCGGATGTAGCGGATTTGGATGCTGATGGATAAAGTCCCCGTGAATCTGGCACGAGTGGCGCTGCTTCGCGTATTCGAGGCAGTCTTGGATCATTGTGGGCCAATAGTAGCCCATTCTTTTGATCTCCAGCTTCATCTTTGGCACGGCTTGATGAGAACCGCAGAGTCTGTCGTGAGTTTCTTGGACGACTCTCTTTGCTTCTTCAGGTCCCAGGCATCTTAGCCATAGGGAGTCGAACGATCTCTTATACAGAGTATCATTGACAAAAGCGAAGGATAGAGCTCGTTTCATGAGCTGATGTCTTGAGGACGCATCTTTAGGTGTTCGACGGGATTTGAAGTAGTCTATAAAAACTTCCCTCCAATCCTTAGCCTTTTCCTAGTCTTTTGTTCGTAGGGCCATTTGATTGGTTGCTGCCTTTTCTTCAAACGACTCCGGAGATATTTTTGCCGGTGCAAGAACCCGACGGCTTTGCACTACGATCCTCATGTTATCGAGGTCTTCGTCGGCCAGTTCTTTAGCGAGCTTGGCTAATGCATCCGCTTTGCTATTTTCCGCGCGCGGTATGCTTTCCAGGGCGTAGGAAGGGATTCGAGTCAGCAGTTGTTGCACTCTTTCACCGTACTTTACCAACTCTAGTCTGCACGTTTGATAGTCGTCATTTACTTAACTAATGACCAGCTGAGAGTCTCCGTATATGAGGAGGTCTTCGATTCCCATGTCGACAGCGATCTCAAGACCCGCTATCAAAGCTTCATATTCAGCTTCATTGTTTTTCCTCGGCTCTGTTAAGGAAGAGGCAAAGCGCATTATCCATCCTTGTGGAGTCACGAAGATAAGGCCCACCCCAGATTTGATTATAGGGGAGTTGTGCTTTCGCTTCTTCATAGAAGATACTCCGTCGAAGTAGAGTTCCCATCGGGTATCACTCCCTCCTTTCTCCCCGTCGATTGTGTCAAACGCGTGCTCGTCTGGCAATTCACAGTTCAAGAGAGAATCGGCAGGTATTGGATGGTTAGCAAGAAAGTCGGCAATGGCCTGGCCTTTCACTGCCTTGAGCGGACGATAAGTTATCGAGAACTCCATCAAGAGCAGGGCTCATTTAGCGATCCGTCCTGTTAGTATGGCTCTTGACATCAAATACTTGAGAGGATCCACTTTTGATATGAGGCGGACCTCATGCGCCAATGCATAGTGCCGGAGCTTCGTTATCGCAAAGATTAACGCCAGGCAATATTTTTCGATAGGGGAGTGATTGTTTTCCGCCCACAGGAGAACTCGACTCAAATAGTAGAGGGCTCTCTCTTTCCGTTGGTCATTTTCCTGTGCCCATAGCGCGCCTAAAGAGCCTTCAAGGGCCGTTGTGTACAGGATGAGGGGCTTTCCCTTGACCGGAGCGGTTAGTATCGGCGGATTCTGCAGGTATTGCTTGATTTCGTCCAGTGCGCTTTGGAATTTGCGATCCCAAACGAACTGGGTTCCCTTCTTCATCAAGTGACTGTAAGGACGGCATTTGCCAGAGAGGTTAGCTATGAACCGCCGAATATATGCGAGCTTTTCTTGAAGAGACCGCAGTTGCTTAAGAGTTCTTGGCGGAGGCATTTCCATGATCGCCTTGATCTTTGATGGGTTTATTTCGATGCCCCGGTGTCGCACGATGAATCCTAGGAATTTGCCCGAGGAAACTCTGAACGCGCATTTCAGAGGGTTCATCTTCAAGTTGTATTTCCGAAGACGTTGGAACACTATCTTCAAATGTTGCCAATGTTCCTCATGCGATTTGCTTTTAACCACGAGGTCGTTGATATAGCATTCAACGATTTCATGTATGAGGTCATCGAAAATCTTCGTCATGGCCTTCTGATAGGTAGCGCCGGCGTTCTTCAGACCGAAAGGCATCACTTTGTAGCAGAATATGCCCAAAGGGGTCCGGAAAGCGGTATGCTTCTGGTCTTCGGGGTGCATCTTTATTTGATTGTATCCTGATGAGCCGTCCATGATAGAGAAGACTTTGTGAGTGGACGTATTATCTATCATCAGCTCGGTAACCGGTACAGGAAAATCATCCTTTGGGAAAGCTTTGCCGAGGTCCCGAAAGTCCACGCATATGCGCACCGTCCCATTTTTCTTCATCACCGGGACGATGTTGGCAATCCAGTAAGGGTACTGAACCTCTTGGATGAAGCTGGAGTCGATTAGATTCTTGACCTCGGCATTGATGCTCATTTCAAGTTCGAGCCGCATTCTTCTCGGTGCTTGTTTGATTGGCTTGACGTCCGGAGAAATCGCCAATTTGTGAACGGCTATTTCTGGATCTAATCCTAGCATTTCGGAATAGTTCCATGCGAAACAGTCTTTATACTACATGAGCACATCTTTGAGCGTAGCCACCTTTTCTTTAGACAGCAGCTCACTGACGAACGTCGGCCGTGGGTCATTTGCCGTCCCCAAGTCGATTTTTCTGAGGTTATCTGCTGTAGTATGTATCCCATCTTCCAATTCTTTTGGTGCTGGTGGAAACTCTGAGATCACCCCGTCATCATCGTTTTCAAAGCACCAGGGGAGGTCATCCATATCCTCTCGTACTCCTTCTCCTGACAGCGTTATCGCGTGACAAGTTGCGTGACAGGTACGAGATCGCTTCCCAGACTGATGTTGATCCGGTCTTACTATCGCTGCATACGTGGCTTTTAGTTCATGCTTCTGTGGTGGGGTTACTTTCTAACTGCTGGATAAAGCGAACCTGCCTTGCTGATACTGGTCTTCTACCCAGTCTTTGAACGTGAAGCAGTCTTCGAGTGGATGTCCTATTGCTCGGTGATAGGAGCAATAGTCTGGGTGAGAGACCTCGCCTGCTTGCTCGGGGTGCTTAGACCCCGGGAGGGTAATCATCTGATGTTTCATGACAAGATCGAATATCTTTCTTGTCTTGTCTTGGGGAAAAGAATACGCTCGACCCATCTTCTTTATAAGAGACGAATCCTGGTTGCTCAATTCTCAATCGCGTGGCTTTTTGGACCCGCTTTGCCGCCGTCGAACGTTTTTTCCGTTCTTTAGCCTGTTTCTACCTCTGCGTCGGGTCTTTTGTATGACAGGTTGGCGACAAAGGGCATCATCATCTTTCGTAGCCTGCTGAAGGAGGCGCTGCATCCTGGCTTTCTCGTAAATGGCCATTTCACGGTTGTGGTCATCCCGGACCTTTTGACTCGCTTCCCTTATTAGCTTGTCCATCTGTTCTTCGAACGACGGACTCGGCATTTTTATGGCAGGATCTCGTTTTGCTTCAGGGTTAGCGTATTCTAACAGAGCATCTCCTTCTTCATCGAAATCATATATAATGTAGCAGCCATGGAATCGCTCCCGTTTCTTGGATTGAACATATCCAAGCCCGATCGTTTCCATTCTCCCGTTGGGCAATTTTCACTGAGTTCCGAGACGTTCCACATCCTGTTGTAGAACTGAGCTTTTCGAGCAGTCTGTTTGAAGGGTACGCCTTGGCGCCTCAATAGCCTTTTTAATCCTTCTGTGTAGTATTTGGGCAGACGGATGGGCTGGAGCTTGTCAAGAGTAGAATCGGCGCCATGCCAAATTTCTTTCTCCACTTTGGTTTCCGCTGATCGATAAAAGAGGATCGCCTTTTCATCTTTTCGCCTGGGAGGGACGTAGAACGTCTGCAGTTCTTGCACACTGTAAGTATCAAGTGCGTCGAGCTCTTTGTAATGTTCTTGCGGAACCATGACGATCTGCAAACTTTGATCATCTCCAATGAAGGCTTGCCCTGATGGACGAGCCGAGAATACTGCGTTGACCTCATCTTCAGAGTCACTACCAAAGACCATAATAGGGATAGACGATCCCGGTTTATTGTATCGGGGAGGTCCCGAATAGACTATCTCTTCTTCCTCCTCGGTATCGCTCCCGAAGACTAGAATGGTAGTGATAGCTTTTTGCTTATCCTCAGGTTTATGGCATCTTTCCGTGTCTTCAAAGTCTGGAAGAAAGTACGTTGCGTCCTCGTACTTTCGGACTTTGTTTACGGAGAATGGGTTCAGTTCTCCTGTCACAGTGTATTCAAGCCCATCTTTGAAGTACTTCATACACTGATGCTGTATAGAAGGGATAATTTTGTACTCGTGTAACCAAGGCCGGTCGAGCAAATCGTTGTAGCAGGTCTTGGCGTCAATGACGTGGAACTTGATATCAGTGACGAGCAGCCCAAAGCGTAACGTCAGTATCACAGACCCGAGCGTCTGTGATGACTGGGAGTCGAACCCAGAGATAGTGATTTTATCCCGAGCGAGGTGTTGAACGCTCATGCAGATTTCCTTCAACACTCTTACATTGAGGAGGTTGACGGAGGACCCATTGTCAACCAGGATTTTGCCTATTTTGATATCATGACAGTGTCTGGAGACATAAAGGGGACGGTTATGCTCGCACGTTCCGAGGAGGAGGTATTCATCGCCGAAAGTGACGTCAGTAGTGTGCACTTCTCCCAGCTCGTCCTTCATCTTTTTTTCGGTGAGAAAAGCTTGAAACTGGTCAGGCTCTTGTAATACCTTGATCAGAGAATCTCTCGCCTCTTTGGATAGCAAAAGGGCATCAAGAATGCTTAGCTGCGAGGGTATCTTCCTCAGGTGTGCCAGCACGTTGTAATCCACCTTGTTTTTCTTGGGCGGCTCCTTGGCTGCCAGCTCTTCGACGACTCGGTCATCGAGGGTGATATCCTCAAGGACCTTTTCATTCCCCTTATCTTTTTTGTTCGATCCCTTTTTTGTAGGTCCGAGATTCTTTTCAGGTAGCATGCGATTGCGCAGCTGAATATTCTCGCAGCTCTTCGTTTCTTCCTCTTTTCTTGAGGTGGATTCTTTGAAGAGAGGGCCGAGAGCCATTTCTTCTTCAGAATCACTCTCGAAGGTGAGAATTTGCAATCCCCTGCTATCAACCATGTGACAGTTGCCGGCAGCTCTTCCTCGTTCGTCTGTCGCATTTTTCCGCTGTCGACGAGGTTCACGCTTCATCCTCTTGAAGTGTTGGCTGTGAGCGACATACCCTTGCCACCAATTTTTAAAGGCGTTGCATTCTTCAGTAGGGTGTGCAATCCTATGATGATATAAGCAGAAATTAGGATGTACGTCCTCTTCGTTAAGGTATATCCTATCTGGAGTGTTTCCTTCGAAGGGTGGCAGCTTCATTCTCATTGATATGGCTTTGGCGAACATTTTCCTTTTCTTGAACCTGCTTTTATTTGCGGCAGATGTGTTTTGATCTGGTGGGAGTGTTTTAACCCTTTCGTCCAGTCGCCGGCATTTGGCCTTTTCAAATATGGCCATTTCGCGCTCTCGATCAGCCTTGCTTTTCTGAAGAGCTTCGTTCAGGAATGCGTCAATCATTTCGTTTGACGGTCCTCGAAGTTCCGGTTCGGGGTCCACCACCAGTTTCTCTGCATCAGGAGCTTTTTCACCATCTATTTACGAGTGAGAGATCGTGTGACAGCTTGCCACATAATCCTCAGGTTCATCTGACGAGTCTTCTCCCTTATCATTTCTGTCCTCAAGGATGTGGTTGAGAAACTCTTGGAGTGTGACCGGGATTCGCGTCTTCTGGTTATATTCTTCCAGCGCGTCAATATGTTTTTGGGTCTGTTCGCTTGTCATCAAGCTTCACGGGTTTTCTGGTCTTCTTCTTCTTCTTTGAAGACTTTGATGGTTGGATATGGGCGTTTTGACCATCCCCACCAATTCTTGGCATCGGGCGCGGCTTCAGCATTCCCTCAATGACCTCAGATTCCAGCGGACTTTTCCACCTGATCGCCGGGCATGTTTGGAGATCCTTTAGCATTCTTTTTGTTTTGGTTGAAAGAGCGACCTCCCATGGAGCTTCTTCTACAAAAGAGCATGATGCCCCCGACGTGTTCCCCCTTTTGAGAGCGTGCGGCTGAGGCGGGCTTACTTTCCAATTTTCGGATAGTGCGAATTTGCCCTGTTGGTATTGGTCCTCAATCCAGCCTTTGAAGACGAAGCAATCTTCGATTGGATGGCCTACCAGTTGGTGATAGGGCCAATAATTGGGATTATTGGCCTCACCGAGTTGCAATGGGCGTTTCGGATCCGGTAAGGTGATGAGCCTGTTGCGCACCGCCAGCTCGAGCAGTCCCCTCGTTTTATCCCGGAGAAACGAATAAGGGCGCTTCAGTTTCTCATTGAAGAATCGCCGTCTTTCATCTTGGCGATCAGTTAGCTTTGGACCACTGGGCTATTGTTGAGCATTGGCGACGAAGGTCGCTTTCCCTTTCCCTTTTTCATTTCGAGATTCCAGCTTCGAAGGAGATGGTCTATGACCCATCTGATCCATTTGGGCCAGCTTGTCAATCAAGGCCTAGAAAGTAGTTGGCTTGAAGAATATCATGAACTGGGATATGGTCGCCTACGGATCAAGAGTACCCACGAACATGCCTACCGCGGGCGCTTCTTCGATGCACTGCTCGCACTTTGATCATAGATTCCTCCATCGTATCGCGTATTGCACCGATGTTTCTCCTGGCTTTACTCTGGAGTTAATTAATGCGGTGATTGGGGTGCGTTCACTAGCGCTTGCGAAACGCTGGGTGAACAGCAGTTCCATCTCTGTAAAAGTTTTAACGGAGTCGTTGGGAAGCTCCGAGTACCATTTGAACGCCGTTTCCGCCAAGCTGCCGACGAATTGGCGAAGCAGTAGCTTATCGTCCCCTCCAGTGTTGCCACAGAGAGCCCTGAACTGAGCGACATGTTGATGGGGATTGCCTTTCCCCTTGTACACATGGAATTTAGGAATCGTGTATCCTGGCGGGTATTTTATTTGATCGTACCAACCCGGATAGGGCCGTCCAGTTCTGACGACTTGGCCAGCCGCTTCATTCGCTTGATGAGCTCGTATTTTTTGAGCTATATAATCATCGAGCATGGCTTTGGAGATGGTCTCCTCCTTGGCTGTTGACAGAGCCGGCAGAGGATTTGATGTCTCTCCTCTATCATCTTCAATTATTACTGGAGGATCTTCGGATGGAGGGTCTGGCTGGATCATCATGCCCACCATATCTTGGAATAGAAGGGCCATTTGTTTTATGTTGGCCGCTTGTTCCGCGGCCTCTTTGTCCTTTTTCTCAAGCATTCTCCGAAGGAATTCAGCATTAGTTTCCTGCTCATGACGCTGCTCTGAGGACGTCTCTGAGCTTGCTTTTGGTCCCATGAGTGCGGCCATGGCTGTTAGCATCTCTTGGAGCTTTTGTTATTGTTACTTCTGAGCCTTAGTCACTGATCGTGTGAGTGGTCGATGACCTGTGGAGATACGGCTATCCTCTTTTCCGGATTCCATATAGACGGTATGCATAACCATGCTCCCAGACTTAGGGCGTTTAGGCTCAGTGCCTTTGACATTTGTCGCAGACACGAGGATTTTCTCCGGCCTTCTCTTTTTGTGGGCTGTCGAAGTTTAGGGAGCCGTTGCAGCGGGCACCCAAACAGATGACACCTTCTGTGGTACGACAGAGTGGTCCTTCTCTTGCCGAACCTTTATCTTCTTCGGTTGGCGGGAGTAATCTTGATCAATCACCGAGTCTTGGACTTGACGCCAGACCTTGTAAATTTTAGAGGATAGCCGCTGAGGGGGCTGTTCAAGCATCGCCTTTGTGGCATTTTCCACAGGTGGAGGATATCTTTTCAGCACAGCAGTCGGAGAGTTCTTGCGGACCCTCCTGAGTGGTTCAAAGTTGTTCCCAGTTGGAATAGCAGCATCGGCTTCCACCGTTGGAGCTGGCGGCGTAAAACCAGAGGGTGAACTGCCCCCAGCTTTCCTTACTCGGCGCCAGTGGCGACATCGGGCATGTCGTGCGGCCGGGATCACCTCCGTTATTGGATGAGCTTCTTCTTTCCCCTTACTTTGAGGAGTGACTGTTATTGGCGCTGGCCTGTTGAAGACCGACGTCCGTTGAGAAGGGATAGTCAGTCTTGCGAAGGCCGACTTTCGAATAGGGGAAACGGCCTTCATGACTTTGCCTGGAACGGGAGCTGAAACGGTCAGTCTTGCAAAGACTGACTCCTTAACAGGGGAAGCCGTTCTAATGACTTCAGGGGCAGGAATGGCTAGCCGCTTCGGGATAACCCCTTCAGGAATTGTGGGCTTCTTCATGGGCCCATCTACGTTTTGGCCCAGTCTGTTGAAAATTGAGGCAGTAGACTTAGGCGACCCGTTGAGAAGGGCCGCAGTAGTTGCAAGCCGATCAAAGACCGACCTCTTCGGAGCTTCTTGCGATGGTACAGGAGCGCTGAAGCTCGTTGGCGGGAGCATTATCCCGAAGAACAGTCCAGTGGTGGCCTGAGTCACCTGTTCCACTGGCATGGCGAAGATGGAGGCCGCTTGGGGCCCGTAAGTCACTCCGCCGGACAGGACGGGGTGAGAGTTGCAGTTGCAGTTAGTGCAGTTTGAGGCCATTGGTCTTCTGTTTTCTGCACGGAGCAAGACACCAAATCTTAGTACCTCACATCCAAAGGCAACCATGTCAAACCACGATTTGTTCACAAAACACGACACACGAAGTGTGGAGTGGAAAGAGGAAAATGTCCCACTGGGCGTGCCAGAATCTGTTTTCCTCCGAATACAGAGACGCGACCGCGTAGGTTCGTCTTGCCTGAATTGGGGGCAGATGCTATTTGGTTTTATCTGTCCACCTCTCCGAAAATGCCAAGTTGATTTATGGCACTGTGTATCGGAGGTTTAGACGGATACGGCCGATGTAGCAGACTTCTTCAGATTCCCCCTCGTTTGAGGAGTTTTTGATTGTGGGGACGTGATCAGTCGAAAATATTGCATTTTTAACACGACAATTTCCCTACCATTTGCACTCATCTAAAAGTGTTCGGTATTAATATAGCACATATTAGCAAAACGTCTGTAAAATACCAAATAACTTATGTTATACCTTATAACCGGCACTTTGAGGGAAATTGAGTGTTTATCATTGCATCGCATAATCTTTGTGTAGCGCAACACTTGTCTCGAGAATCTGTGCAGGAAATTCCAGGAAAAGAGCCGAAACTGTGAAAAGTGTTGACAAAAATACGCCAAGTCCAAGACTTGTGATCTGACAGTGAACAAGAAAGATTTATGAGATTCCACATATCATAAAAGTGCCACAAGAACAGCACAAAAAGATCACAGAAGTTGCAAGCAGCAAGGCCTCTAAAGCGCCGCGGATCTGCGGCCAAAGGCCCATTCCCGCCGCGGATCCATGGCTAGTTGGTGACGTCATCTCTGCAGATTTCCTCCACGTGTCTCCCTTTAACGGCTCAGCTTCCAGAAGACTCCAGAATGACCACGTGGCTTCATCCAGAAGGCTCGGCCTAACAACCTTACCCAGGAATATTCTTCATTCTAGAATATTCCCTCCAACAAACTTCTAGAAACCTCCTTATAACAACCTTCTTCTAGAAGCCTCCTTGCAACAACCTTCTTCTAGAAGGCTCTCTCCAACAACTTTCTTCTAGAAGCTTCCTTATAACAACCTTCTTCTAGAAGCCTCCTTGTAACAACCTCATTCTAGAATATTCCCTCCAACAAACTTCTTCTAGAAGATTCTTTCTAACAACCTCATTTTGGAGGGAAAATTCAAATGAGGTGGTTCATTTTGGAGGGAAAATTCAAATGAGGTAGTTCATTTTGGAGGGAAAATTCAAATTTTGGAGGGAAAAGTGGTTCATTTTGGAGGGAAATTTGAATTTGAATTCTAGATCTAGGGTTGAGGTGGTTATAAAAGGAGACCTAGATCTAGGGTTTTGGGTTGTTCATTAACCATCATCTCTTCACACAAGTTGAGTGACACAACTTGTGCATTCAAAACCCTAATCCCCAATTCAAATCCAAGCCAAAATCAAGAACACCGAGTACAATTCAAGCAAGAAGCCTTCAACCTTTTAGGAGCGAAGCCGATCTTCATTCGAGCAAGTGATTCAAGATGATCCGCGACTCACGAAGATGAGCGAAGCCAAATCGACGACCGAGTTCTTTCCTCATTGTAGTTCTTGAGAGAATTGTAACGAAATTGTTGATAAATAAAAGGTGAAATTTCTATATCTTGCTTTCTTTACATTCTTGCATCATGATTCAATCTCAATTCTTGATTGTGTTTCTTGTTATGATGTTTGAGTAAAACTCCGCTCGTGAAGGAGTCGAGACGATCAATAGATGATGATGTTACAAATCTTGAAACGATTCTTAAGTCCTATGAGTTTTGTAAATTTTAGCAAATTGAAGAATCGACAACCTAATTTCGAGCGATACTTTCTTGATTGTGTTCGCTCTTAATTAGGGATCCATGATCGATCCTTGAATTTACTAGAGCCTAGAATGTGAATGAAATCAACGAAAGGACAAAGGATAGATGATGAAACCTTAGTTTCCGCAAGAAATCCCTAATTCTCGTTGATCATCATCGATTTAGTATCAAATCATCGATAGATAAGAAAACGTAATCAATAGATTTCATCACGTCTATAGATTTGATCGATTCCTACGAGCCTCTTCGATTCTTGATTATTGGATTGGAAATCATCAATTCTTGATTCTTGATTTTAATGTTTTCTTGTTATTAGATCTAGATTTTCCTAATTCTTGAAATTCACTTTTAATCTTGAATTGAATTTTCTTTTCTTTCTTTTCTTTAATTTTCATTTTCTTTTTCTTAACGGGATCATTTAGATCCAACAAAAGAGCATTTGGGTTCTATTGTTTTAGTTTAGGGACATTGCGGTCCAGTTTAAAGACGTCATAGTCTGTAAAGTTTAAGGACATCATAGTCCATGAGTTTAAGGACCCCACAGTCCATAAAGTTTAAGGACATCATAGTCCATGAGTTTAAGGACCCCACAGTCCGTGGAATGTCTGGTTGTCGGGACCCGTCACCTCTCTGAAGACGTTGAAGGATTACAACGACAAATATCAGAGGAGTGAAGAGATGTGCCCTCGAACCAATATTGATTGGGAGATCTGTAGTCCAATTTGGGACTAAGATCAAAGATTTATGAGCATATGGGCTCAATTAATCTGAGGTAGGGTTCTGTAGCCACTTTTGGCTCGGCCCATTCAGTTAAAATGTTAAACATTTAATAATGCTGAGCATTGGTTTGAGTTCTGACAATCTTTTTGTCTTTTATTGAATGATGATCACTCATCATAGCTCTGGGCTTTTATTTATAGAACAATTTATGTTCTTTTAGTGCACATGTGAGGACCACGTGGTGCGCTTGGCGCTGTGCGACAGTCAATGAGCGCTAAGGCGCTTCCTGTGAGATAGCGCACACGTGAGAAGCACGTGGCGTGCTTGGCGCTGGGCGCCAGCCAATGAGCGCTAAGGCGCTTCCTGTGAAATTTGGAACGCTAAGGCTCTTTTTAGACAGCTTTGCACCCTGAGAATTAAATTCTCAAACATATAAGAGACTTTGTCTCATGGATCTAAGAACAAAGTTCTTATTTTTTATAGGAGATGTTTCAATCTCTTATATTTTTGGTGAAAGGCTCTGCCTTTATGGATCTATGATCCTAAGAGAATTGAATTATTCTTCCCTTTTTATAATGAGATATTATAATCTCTTTTGTGAAAGATAATTTGTCTTATAGATCTGTGATCTGAAGAAGATTAAGTTCTTTCCCTTATTTTTATGATGAGATACTTTGATCTCTTTTATGAAAGACCTTGGTCTTATAGATTTATGATCTTAGAAAAAAAAGTAAATTTTTCTTTTTATATGAGACGATTTCATCTCTCTGTTCTTTTTTTACCTTGAAGAAAATCTTCTTCTTCTGAGAGCTTGCTCTTTGTCTTTGAAATTTCTCAAAGTTTATGGGCGGGTTTCTCTATATGAGACTTGAAGTCTTGGGGCCTTTATATAGTGAAGGTTGATTTATTGAATCGGTTGAAGAGATCTTTTCTCTAATTAATTTGAGGATGTTTCCCACGTTGGATCTTTGATCCAAGGGCTTCTGATTTATAGAAGGTAATCTCCTTGTTTTTAACAAGATTGGGAAATCTTTTCCTATACACTGTAATTTGGTGATTTTTAATCACCAGTGGATCATTGATCCAACGGTGCTTTGATTTTCAGAGCATAATCTTTCCTGTTTGGAAAGATTCTGAGGAATGTTTTCTTAACAGAATTTTATTCTGGTCAATTGATAATTTTTAATCACGTTCGTTGGATCTTTGATCCAAGGGCTGAGAACATTTTGTTTTATCGCTAGCGCTTACGTGCTTTGCACGTAGTGTGCTGCTTAGAGTGCAGCGCACTTAGCGCTAGCGCCCACGTGCTTTGCACGTGGTGCGCTGCTTAGAGTGCAGCGCTCATGGCGCTGCTATGAAGCGCTGCTTCATTTCAAATTATGAAATTTGAACAGAGCTTTGCTCTGATTGGGGAAACAGGGCTATTGATATCCGTTCGAACTTTTTAACGTCGTCTAAATAACCCGAAACGATGTTAGAGTTACGATTACGAAACATTCCGAATTGCCTTTACAGAAAGATAACATCACCATTCACTGCCGAAAGACGCGACTGGGACGTTAGGGACGTCTGGCCTGTATTTTGGGGGGGCAGATGCTATTTGGTTTTATCCGTCCACCTCTCTGAAGATGCTAAGTTGATTTATGGCACCGTGTATCGAAGGTTTAGACGGATGCGGCCATTGTAGCAGACTTCGTCAGATTCCCCCTCATTGTGAGGGGTTTTTGATTGTGGGGATACTTTTCCCTGCAGGCGCAAGCTCCTGCAGTTAATTATACTACCGCATCGCGGTAACCACTTTCTCCTTCTCCAGATGTTCACTTCGTGTCGTGTGTGTTTATTTTATTTTTGGTTGCCCGTGGATTGTATACGGAGACTAATTTATGTTGTCACCCGTAGGGCGAGAATTAGTCCAAATCCGTATTTTCTTAGATTTGGGGTTTGGTTTGTTTTAAGGCTCGTTAATCTCGTTTGAGATTAAGATCAACTTAAATGTTTGTTGAGGATACGTTAGTCTAATTTCAGACTAAGATCTACTCAACGGGATTTTGGGATCATTTAGATTCAACGAAAGAGTATTTGGGCTCTATCGTCTTAGTTTAGGGACGTTGTGGTCCATTGGGTTTAAGGACATCATAGTCCATGAGTTTAAGGACCTCATAGTCCATGTTTAAAGACATCATAGGTAGGGTTTAAAGACATCATAGTCTGGGTTTAAAGACATCATAGTCTGTGGGGTTTAAAGACATCATAGTCTGTAGGGTTTAAAGACATCATAGCCTGTAGGGGTTTAGAGACATCATAGTCTGTAGGGTTTAGAGACATCATAGTCTGTAGGGTTTAAAGACATCATAGTCTGTAGGATTTAAAGAAATCATAGTCTGTAGGGTTTTGGTTTAACAATTTGGGGATGCGCCAAAATTTATTGGTTATTGGGACCATCCATCTCTCTGAAGACGTTGAAGGATTACAACGACATGTATCAGAGGTATAAAGAGATGTACCATTGAACCAGATTTCAGATTGAGGAGCAATCAGTCATGAGCATGGAGGCTCGGTTTATTTAGAGATTTAATCTCAGGAAAGACTTAGCCAATCTGGGGTTGAAGTTGGCCTCTTATAGTGTTAAACACTAGTATATGCTCAGCGCTCACGTGCTCCCACGTGAGGCCTTAAAGTAGTGTTAAACATTAAAAATTTGAGGCGCTCACGTGGGGTCACGTGAGGCGCTTGAAGTAGTGTTAAACACTAAAAATTTAAGGCGCTCACGTGGGGTCATGTGGGGCGCTTGAAGTAGTGTTAAATACTAAAAATTTAAGGCGCTCACGTGGGGTCACGTGAGGCGCTTGAAGTTGGTGCTGTTTCTCTGGGTTTATTCCCTTGTTCTTTTCTGAGCGCTAAGCACTATTAGGTCACGTGGGATCACGTGAGGCGCCCAAAAAATGGAAACTGCATTTGATTTATTCCCTCTTTGCTATATAAGTGCTAAGCACTATTGGGTCATGTGGGATCACGTGAGCCAATCTCAGTTGTCCTCTTTTGTTCATCAAGGGTGCTCACGTGGGAGCACGTGATTGGCCATTATCATGTTGGGTGCTAATCTTTTTACATGCATGTAGACATTGAGTTTTGAGACTTTCAAGGCCACTGTTTTGTAAGAATTAAATTCTTATATAGGGTTAAACCCTAGTTTTACTAGAGGAATTAAATTCCTATATCTTCTTGTAAGAATTAAATTCTTTGAATTTAGTTCTTTCCCCTAAATTTGAATCTACATAACAGAATCTCTCCGATGAGAATTAAATTCTCAACTTGTGGGGAGATCTGCTTCTGCAGATCTCAACCAGAGAAAGAACTAAGTTCTTTTTTAGAAGAGTTAAACTCTCGTGGAGGCGAAGAAGAGATAAGATGTTCTCTGTTTTTTCTTCTTTTCTCTTACCTAGGGTTTCTCTTTCAGTTTTCTCTCTTGAACATGAAGTTTAGGGGGGGGGGGGTTCTTCTGTGTTTATATTTGAAGTCTTGGAGCCTTTATATAGTGGAGGCTAATTTGTTGATTCAGTTGAGGAAATCTCTCATTGAGAGATTTCTTAATTGATTTGGGGAATTTATCCACCGTTGGATCTTTGATCCAAGAACTTCTGTTTTACAGAAGATATTTTTCTTGTTTTTAACAAGATTGGAAAAATATTTTCCCATACAAAACTTATTCTGTATCTTGGTGATTTTTAATCACCATTGGATATTTGATCCAACGGTGCTCTGATTTACAGAGCACAATCTTTCTTGTTTAGAAAGATTGTGGAAAAATATTTTCAAAGTAGGGTTCTGATCCCTTTTATTTAGAATTTAATTCTATCGGCTCAGAAGGCATCTGAGACCTCTCACGTGCAGCATGTGACCCTTCACAGAATTAACTTGGTTTGTTTGTATGCAGCAGTCCAAACAGAGGGAAGGCATCACGTGGTAACACGTGAGCTTTTTTGCTCTTTGTTTGTTTTATAACTGGGTCCTACACGTTTTGTGTGAAAGACGATCACGTGCTTGCACGTGAGGTTTTAATTGCCGCTTACTAAGTGGAGCCGCTTACTCTGTATACAGATGCATCACATGCTTTCACGTGATGCTCCACTAGTGGGAAGTTTTTCCTTTCCCTCCCTGAGTTTCTTTATAAGGGGTCGATGATCACGTGCTTACACGTGATGCTTCCATTAGTGGGGAATTTTCCCTCCCCTTTTCTTTCTGAATTTTTATAAGGGAACAAATGCCCCCACAGCGTTGTTCTCATATGGTTTGCACGTGAGTGCAACGCTGTCACCTTTACAGCCGTTGGATCTGCCTAGGGAAACGGGGAGGTGAACCGTCCTTGTCATGTCTTATAAATGCAAGGGTTTGGGTCTTTAGGCAGACACTGTTCTTTCATCTTCTTCCTTGGTTATTTTCTTGAGAATTTAATTCTCTTCTTCAGAGCTTTATTCTTTGCTTACTGGAATTGTAGTGTTAAACTCTGTTAAAACTTTTTCCTTGGTAAGGATCATGAATGGACCCCCCCTTTTTGTTCTTTTCATCATAGATTTTAAATCCGGGGCAGAGCGTTGCTCTTCTCTTAGATTGGTTTCTTAAAGATCCAAATCATACATTTTTTTTGTAGATTCTAAGATCTTGAATCAATAGAGATCGTTGATCCTCCTCTTAGGGTTTTACCCTGTCACCGATCTTTTTAAGATCCTTGAAATTTAATTCCATTGTTTTAAAAGGAATTTAATTCCTCATTACAGAGCTTAGCTCTAAAAGATCTAGAGGCCCTTTGGAAATTTGTCCCCAATGTTCTTGAAAATCTTTTAAGGGATTTTTCCTTTATTATTATTATTATTATTATTATTATTTTATCCATTTGACAGAGTTTGTAATGGGTGTTCTTTTGTGAGAATGTCCCAAGTTGTTTTAAACTTCCTATGTACATTCATTGAGAATCTCTTTTTTTTATCCTCAAATTGATTACCCTGCCTCAAGATTGGTGAGCCGTCATACTGATGTTGTGGGGCCCATTTTTTTGCAATCAGTGGTCCCATGGAATAAACTTCTTATCGTTTTCTTCTGCTGTTTATACACACACACACATGTATAGGTTGCATTAATAGTTTTTCCTCTCTTTATTTCAGGACCTCCCTTTATTTCAGGAACAATGGCTTCTCTTCCTTACTTTCGTTTTACTCGCTCAGACGCTGCTTTTCCACAATCGTCGTCGGACGAAGAAGCAATGGCGATGATCAAGGCCCATGACAGGGACTGTACCAGTTTGCTCTTATGGGGAACTTGGTATGAGCTTATCTTCCGGGGCCGCCGTAGCTTTATTTGCGAAGTGCCAACAGAGCCTCTTCGCCCTATTTTGCCGATGGAGCGTCCGCAGACTGCTTTTGCGGTGGAGGCGGCAGACTGGACTCCTATAGGCCGGCTTGAGCCGTCGACAATTGGGATACCTAACCAGCCTTTGCTGGCCATAGACATCTTGGGGCGTCGCATTTGTCAAGGTGAAGCCCAACCCTGGGGACAAATTTATAAGATAGGGCTTACCCCTCGCCACCTAACGGGCTATCTTCTCTGGGCTCGATACGTTCTGTCCGCTCATCGTGCACGATTGCAGAAGGTCGGGCTTTATCAGGCGGTGTATGCGTCCCTCTTTCATTATCATTCCCCGCATGTCTGGTGGGTTAAAACTTTCCTGAATCAATGGAATCTTCCCACCAACATTTTCTTGTTAGGGGATTGTGAGGTCTCGATTTCTCTGGAAGTGTTCCGCGAGATCTCTTGATTGCCGATCAGGGGAGAGCACTATGAAGAGTTGCTGCCTCCTGATGAGTATGTATTTACGACCATGCCTGCTATGCTTGACGGCTTGACGACCGAAAACGCCGTCCGTCATAAGTACCCCAGTCTAATTAAAACTCTGGGTATTTTTGAGAAGCTGTTCGCGGATTCAGAGGGACAGGGCGTCACCTTTAAGAGCTTCATTGCCTGCTTCCTCCGTGAAGATGTCTTATCAAAGGAGGCTCCGAAATTTGCGAATATTAACGACCCCTTTGGGTTTGGGCTGAATAAGCTGCCGGCCAAAGAAGAAGATTTACCTCAGTTTTACATCCCGATCTTACCAGCCGTGTCCTTTGATTCGATTGCGGCTCCTGGCATGGACGAAGAGACCTTCTTTATTGGTTTTATCAGCCTTTGGCTTAGCTGGTTTGCCATTCCAACGCATCGTCATTTCATGAGAGCTTCGGTCATCTATCATGCTCATCGCATGGCGGAAGGGACACGACTGGCCGTGGGTATTGCGGGGTTATCACACTTATACCATGGGCTGAGCACTGTGGTTAATACTTCGACCCCGGGTGTAGATGTTGTGAGTTTCTCCCTCCACTATTTTACGTCGTGGATCGAGATGCATGTATTGGGAGCGTTCGCAGCGCATCAGAGGCCGGATTTCTATGATGCTTACACCTTCCTGCGGCTCATGAGGTTGGTGGATGCTTCTGCTCCTGATCCAACTCAGCTAAGGGCCCTTCGTGTGTTGCTTAACCCGTATGCTAACGAAGGTGGGATGGTGTTCAACGACCAAGTCCTCTCTGCTCCTTCGGGACCTAGTCAACAGCTATTCGATTTATCGAAAGGGGGAGCACTATCCTTAAAGCCTAAGGAAATTATGTACTTGTATTCGATTAGGCCGGGTTATTTGGTGTTCCGTCAAAATGATACGGCTCTTTTCATGCGGTATAATCTGCACCGCTTTGCTTAGCAATTGGGTTATAACCAGGGTGTTCCCTTCGAGGCATTTTTGGTGGAGCCCAGCTCATCTCTGGGAGTTGTTCGTGACATCACCCATCACTTCATGCGGCTGAACACCGGCTCTCGTTTCGTGATCCCCGAGGCCTACTATATTCCAAGGTGTGGGGTCTTTTACGGGTTGGTACCTCCATCGAGTTGGTCCCATCATTGTCGAGGAGAAGCGGATACTCTTTGGATATAGAGCTCCCGCCCCGACCCAGGCCACGGGAGTTCCGCCGCGACCGCGGACAGTGGTTCGCCCTCCATTGAGGGGTAACAGTGCCTTACTTATCCCTGAGGCGGTGGATGCGAAATCGACTCCTCCCACAGTTGGTATGCCAATGCGCACTAGAGCCCAGGCAAAGGCTTCCGATAAGGCGCCAGCAGTGGTTTCATCAGTTGCGGCATCCTCAATGGCAGTGTCATCATCGGTAGTACTGCTAAAAGAGAATACTGGAGGCGAAATCGGCCAACGCCGTGCCAAAGCGCCGAGGGGTAGGAAGCGACCTTCATCTAGGGTTAGCTCCAGCTCAAAACGGAGGAAGAAAACGGTTACCGGTCCGCTCGACCTCTTGCTCGAATCTGAGGCTATTGCCCAAGATGAACCCATATCCATGCAAGAGCCGGATGATGGTCTTCACTTTCCGGGTTCGTCTGCCGAGGAAGCCGCACAATTGGCTGAGGCTATAAGGCGCTCACAAGACGAAACTGAGAATGTGGGTGTCTCGAAGACACCTTATCCTCCCGTCATATTCTACGAAGATCCCTCATCACTATAGAGGGTACATATGGGTCCTCTGCGACAGGAAGGCGAGATAGCCTTCAAGCAGCCTATCTCAGCCGCTTCCGAAGATGAGATGGCATTGAAGACCGGTGGCCATGAATCTGCATTTGAACCCCGGCGAGCACACTTCCTCAGGAAGGAACGACGGCTTTAAAAAGCCATACTAGAAGCATCCTGGCGCATTGGTATGTATGCTTTCCATATTTTTTCTTTCGGAAAATAATTCGTATCGCTTTTTATATCTCCTTATTTTTGCGAAAACTTTGCAGGGACTTCATCAATGACAGAGAATTTGAGCTCAAGTCGTGTCCTGACTGTGGACTCTGTAAATGTCTCCGATGAGGCACTAGTAGGTGCGGAGGAGGTCGTTACAGCTGCTATTCCTGCTGTGGAGCTTCCACTGGTAGCCTCTGTTCCTCCAGTGTCTATTCTTCCAGCAGAGGTGACTTCATCGACCTCGGCTCCCATGGACATCTCTAGTGACACACCGAAGGGTGTAGAAGAGGTTGTCAGAGCCGTTAGTCTTGTCTTGGAGCTCCCAGTTGCGACAGTTGTTCCTCAATTAGAAGCTGCCTCACTGACCCATATCCCCAGCGATGTACTCGAGGGTGTGGAGGAGCCAGCCGAAGCTGCCATCCCTCCAGTTCAAGGAGGGCGAAGTATCGAAGGTAATACTCTATATTTCGCTTTAACGATCCTTCTGTTATCCGAACCCTTATTTCCTTCAGAATTACGGGAATTGGCAGCCTCCATCATGGATCTATCTACCAGGAAAACCTTTTAGCGTTTGCTTGATATGGCTGCCCTACAGGCGATACCCCCGCAAAGCATAATCCTTTCTTCCGGGCAAGGTTGGTGTTCTTTGACCCCTTTCATTTTATTATTATTCTTTATAATGACGCTAATATGCGCTCCACAGTTCTGGAAGCCGATGACGAGGTCGAGATCCTCGATGGGCCCGGGGATCTCTCAAACCCTCCTTGCATGATTGCGGGTAAGTAAGGTTTTATCTTTGGCATTGATTTGCCTATTTCATGCTTGTGACTCTCACTGACTGTTCACAAATCTTGATAGCTCTGCCAACCCTAACTCCGTTGGAATCTCGGATCTTCATGCCACCGGGTCCCTATGCCCGGCGTGCGTTCGAAAGGATGGCGAGACAAAGCATCTACTCCCTGACGGCTCTCATTGAAGACCTTCGCGCTGGTACCTTTGTCTCGGCCGAAGAATTTGCTGTCGAAGCTAATGCTTCCATGTCCATTCTCACCACCTATCATGATGAAGCATTGGTACGTGTCTGGGTTGAGTATTGTCGACGAGTGGAAGTCTGCCTACACGGACTTGAATACATCTGCCTTCCCTCCGACATCTTAACCGTGAAATCGAGACTGCGGGGATGGATCGAACAATGCGCGGCCAATCTGCAGTCATGCGAGAAGAGGCTCAATCGAAAGTTTTCGGAGAGCGAGTTAGCTTCGAGTGCTTTGGGGGAACTTCAAGATCAACTCACTACTAAGACCACTCGCGCGTACGAACTTTGGCGGGTACTTCAAGAAGCTATCACGGAGGTGGTAGCTCTTGATAAAGCCGTTATCTTTACCCGCGAGATGGTTGAAGCTCACAAAGTTGCTGAAAGGGAGCTTGAGAGTCGGCTCGCCTCGTATCAGGCTCAACAGTCTCAAGCGGAGACCCGTCTTGTGGCCATAACAAAGCTTGAAGCCGGAGCCCAGCGGAAGACTGACGAATTGACGAACTTATTGCATCGTCCGCCGGCTTGAATATGTATATGTTTTTTTATATTCTCTTTTTTGTATTTAATCCTGAATGAGAGTATTGTTCCCTCATAAAATATCATGAAAAAACCCAATGGGGCATCACGTGCCCACACGTGACCAAGGGTCACGTGCTGACACGTGATGGTTTCCTGGGGATTCTGTTGAAATAAGAATTAAATTCTAATTAAACAATCAATCAGTGGAGTCACGTGTCCACACGTGATGGGCCTTTAAACCTACTAAAAAGAATTAAAAGTATAATAAAACAACAAGGAAAAACCCCAATGGGGCATCACGTGCTCACACGTGATCAAGGGTCACGTGCTGACATGTGATAATTCTTGAGTTCTTTAAAACAACAGAATTAAATTCTGGTTAAAATGCTTAATCAGGGGGGTTACGTGTCAACACGTGATGAGATCCTAAGATCTCTGAAATAATAGAATTAAATTCTAATTAAATGGTTAATCAGAAGGTCACATGCCAACACGTTACAGGCTCTTAAGACTTCTGAACTAATAGAATTAAATTCTAATTAAGAGGGAATCGAGAATCCTAACTGGAAAAATATTTCTTTAAATCTTTCCAAATAAAAAAGATTGTGCTCTGTAAAGTGGAGCACCGTTGGATTGAAAATCCAATGGTGATTAAAAATCACCAATTTATAGAAATATTCTATACAAGGAAAGATTTCCCTGAAATTTGCTAGGAATAACAGACAAAATATCTTTTGGATTAAAAATTCAATGGTGAATAAAATTCGCTGAGTGATCTAAAAGATCATGTTGGTTACAAAATCAATTAAAATCTTTCAACGAAAGATTTACTAAACAAATTAATTCTTTTCTTTCTCCTATAAATAAGAGCCAAGAGGGAAGAAAAAGAGGGGGAGATATAGAGAGAAAAAAGGAGAAGAGAATTTAATTCTCCAAAGAGAAAGAAGGTCTCTTGAGAAAAGAAAGAAATCCTAGATGAGAGATTATCCTATAAGCTCTCACAAAATAAAAAGAGAATTTAATTCTCAATCTAAGACTTTAACTCTTCTGAATAAGAACTTAGTTCTTCCTCTGGTTGAGGATCTGCAGAAGCAAATCTCCCCATTAGTTGAGAATTTAATTCTCATCGGGGAGATTTTGCCATGCAGATCCAAAACTTAGGGAGAGAATTGAGTTTGAAGAATTTAATTCTTCCAAATACATAGGAATTTAATTCCTCTAAATGAAATGAGGGTTTAACCCTATAAAAGAATTTAATTCTTCCAAATATATAAGAATTTAATTCCTCTAAATGAAATGAGGGTTTAACCCTATAAAAGAATTTAATTCTTAAACAAGGGACTTAGACTTTTTATGCATGTAAAAGAATTCAGTACCTAACTTGATCACGTGGCAACACGTGACCTTCCCCCCAATGGTCAGAATAGAATGAATGAGATGGGGTCACATGCTCCCACGTGACCCTTGGATAAATTCATCAAGATAAACAGAACAAGGCCAGGACAGAATCAATTTTGGGCGCCCTCACGTGTCCCCACGTGACCCCTAATAAACACTTTAATAATCAATGCATGGGTACCCATCACGTGCCCACACGTGATGGCCGTTGATTTGATCGAAAAAGAATATTTGTAGTTTAACCGCAATCAGAACGATGTCGCGTGTAGCTACATCGAAATGAGTACGGGTCGTCCTCAGGGAAACGTTGAATCTTTTAGTCTTACTTTAGGCGTGTTGATTAGGAAAGGAGGAAGAATAAAGAATGGTGAAGAATGGTAGTAGGTTCTAGATCTACGTTAAACACGGATGCAGAATATAGATCTAGATTAATTACGGATGTAGCTTTTATATAAAATGGGGCTTGTATGGTTCATTAAGATTTAGTAGTCATAGTTGATTAATTAAAAATTACTCTTTTTATCCTTTAATAGATTTAAAATTATATCGACAGTGATGCATGTAGATTAGGATTCCTGGAGGGAAAAGGGTTCCCACTCTTAACCCTTATCTCGACATGGATCTCCGTTCATGTCTAGCCTTTACCAAAACAATTGTTAATCTAATCTCTAATTGCGGTCGTGATTATCAATGAATTGATAGCGCACCCAATTAGGATATTAACTATTCTTTTGATAAAGTTTATAAACTTTATAGGATGTAAAAAGAGTTTAAGGATCTTCATCATCCATTAATCTACTATAATCCTATAAACCCTAACAAGCAAAGAATTACTCGCGCATGTTGGGAAAAGAAAAGATAGAGAGGGAAATCATATTGAGAAACTACAATGAAATAAAATAAGAAAACAACTACTTTT
The DNA here is from genome assembly GCA_030015575.1 of Agapanthus africanus. Classification (NCBI taxonomy): domain Eukaryota; kingdom Viridiplantae; phylum Streptophyta; class Magnoliopsida; order Asparagales; family Amaryllidaceae; genus Agapanthus; species Agapanthus africanus. The sequence continues at coordinate 900,590,080 of JASDDO010000022.1, forward strand.
ATTAATCAACAAGATCAATTACACTTTGTTCCCTTAGAAAATAATTACAAAATGCTAGTTTGCTTCTCGATCTCTTCTAAGGAGGTAGATGAACTGTTGATGATCAACCATGATTCTTGAGCCGTCGTGGACTTCGTGATCGCGTCGGTGTAATAAATTTTCCAAGAGGCTCTCGGTCCTTATTTATAGTCACAAAGCCAGAACCCTAGTTTCCTAATATGGAAACTAGTTGTTAGGATCCTAACCACCAAAATCCCGAGCCCTAAATCCTCAGAAGTGCGGCGGAACCACGGCTATTGGATAGGTTTGGCCGCGGATCCGTCGCCTTTTGGTGAGATTATGGCCTCTAATTTTTGTAGCTTCATATCTGTAACACTTGGTAATCTTTTGAGTATCTAGACTTTGAAAATATTTTCTATGTTTCTGCCAGAATTAGTTTCTTCAATTTACTTGAATATCTTCGGCAGATTTGATCTTGCCAACTCGGATTTTCTTGATTTCAGTCATGATATAATTCCTGCACAATTATCTCAATAAATGATATTAGTAGAATTTGTTTTTATTGAGATATTATCTTAACCATTTTTCATGATATTTTAGTTTTAAGAGAATTTGTCAAAGATATTTAATAAGGTAAGCATATTTAAATAGATCAAATATTACATGAATATTATATGCTTACATTTTCCTTCATAATGTTAATTATAATATATAAATACATGAAAATAGTATTTTTACAGATAAACCCTCATATGTGTCATATTTATAATAAACACCTTTTATTATATAAAAATAGTAAGGAAAATATCATATTAAAAGTGGAGTTTTATCAACTGAACAAATACCCCCAAACTTAACTTTGATCGTCCTGAACAAACTAGTTATTCAAGAGACAGAGAAAAAGAAAGAAAAACCTAATAGCACACTTTCGTAGGCAACACGATTGCACTGAGCACGTGCAACAAGCCGTTAAACCTCTAGGTGTCCCTAGTAGGAGGAGTGTTGTCTCATGAGGGTTTTCAGCGGATTACACCCACAAAATCCTATAATAAAAGAAAGATAGTGAAAGTCACATATAAAGATAAGAACTATAAAAGAAATAACTTGAAAATAAGAGTTTCCAACTATACCATCTTTTCAGTTGCTATAAGCCCTATCTTAATGGTCGTTAAAAAAATGTTGGAAATCACATCATCCCTCAATAAAACATCGCCTTTAATCTTCATTCCTACATTTCTTCCAAATATTGATCATATACCCCTACGTATGTGTAAAGGACATCCCTACACTCGGAGAATTCAATTCAAGCTATCATACTCTTGTCCATCTATCTCAGTACTTTTTTTAGTTGGTGAATATTTAGATGGAATTGCTCACACATTTTTCATGCGACCGTTAATACTTCTTGAGGTACTAACCGACCGATTACTCATGTGCTTTCTATATTAGGTTTATTTAGTATTTTCCCCGTCTTGCAACACTTAAGGCTTAGCAGTGACTCCCAAACCAGTTGGTCTTAGGCACTAGGTGATGAAGCACCCTCGCTATATTTTTTTATGCTGCCTTGGTGATTACAAGACCAGTGTTAATTTTTCTTCACCATTTTATATTTTATTGCTTCATTTATTATTTTCGTACTTTGGCTTTTAGACAAGAGCATTTCAAGGTATCCTTTACTATCCCGAGTTTCAAGACGTGTGTAAGCGCGTATAGTAGGGTATCAATGTTCAAATGTTAGGCCTCCAGAATAAGAACTATTTTTCAGACTTGTTTTTATCCTCGGATTAGTGACTACTTTCATCTTACTAACCCTTGGGACAACGGCTCATAACTACTTATTACTAGTTCGTTTAAGAAAATATCTAACTTTCTTAGTTTTCTTAAACTTTTCCAATCTTTTAGATGTAATTTTTCACTTTCTAATCTTTTATTATAAAGAAAATTTTTGAAATTTTTTTTTGAAAATGTTGTGCTTATGCAAAGTATGATGCAAAGTGATGCGTAAATAAGCACAAACCTCCCCCAAACTTGTTTACAACAGTGTCCTCACTGTTGCCGTTTGTTGAATCTCAAAAACCTGTAAGCTTGGGAGGAAAAGTTATTAATAGGGACATGAATAACTGAACATGAAAATCCTCCCCCAAACTTATTTTTGACTCACCATTTTGTGTAAAAATTTTATTTTCAAGAGCAAAAAATATACCCTCCCAAATTTGAGTTAAACACCGTTAAGCTTTTAAAATCATAAGTGGGGGGTAAAGTTATTGGTTAATGCAAAGCCTTACAAAGACCAAAAGTCAACACCAACCACTCGAAGATTTTATCGATGAAATGCACCGGTTGGTGGAATAATATGTTGTACAGAGCCAGGAAGAAGTGGGGAAGAGATAAGTGGTGTGATGGAAAGGGTTTACATCTCAATTTGGAGAGACGACACAGTGATAATGATGGATTACTCGCATTCTTGTGATTGTCAAGAAGAGAGGGTGGAGGTTTAATTTCTTTGTTTTGGAGTTGATTCATCTCAACACCTGTGTTTTCTAAAAATGCGAGTTCATCGGCGAAGTTTTCATCGATATCCCGAAGAATAATGTCATTGGAAAGAACGGGATGATACTCATACTCCATGAAAAGTTCAGAACAAGCGTTAGATGTTGGCCCGGACAACTCGAAAGAAGGTTCCGTATGTGTATAATACATATCTGGGTCAAATAACAACGTATGAAAAGAGTCTAGATCAGTATCGTGAAGCTGTTCAAATTCACTGTTGTCGACATCTATTAATTTGACATAACATACTCGAGCATGAGGTTCAGAGGCTTCACTTCCCAACTTGAATATGTTAAGTTCAATTGACCTATTCCCGAAGGATAGGGTCATAGAAACGTTTCGACAATTGATTACAGTGTTGGAAGTCGCAAGAAAAGGTCGACCCAAAATTATCGGAATTTGGTTCCGTGGGTTTGCTACAGGTTGTGTATCTAGAACAATAAAGTCCACAGGGAAGATAAATTCCCTGACTTTTATCAACACATTCTCTAACATACCCCTTGGTTTGGTGATAGATCGATCAGCTATCTGTAAAGTGCATTGCGATGGTTTTAATTCTCCGATACCCAATTGCTCATACACAGAATAAGGAAGCAAGTTAACACTAGCGTCTAAATCGAGTAAAGCACGATTGATATTTTTACCCCCAATAGAAATAGAGATTGTAGGACAGCCAGGGTCCTTACTTTTCTTGGGTAATTGCTGTGTAAAAGCCGTGCTTACATTACTCGACATGAAATTTTTTTTCGGCACTTGAGTTTTTCTTTTCCTAGTGCACAAGTTCCTAAGTATTTTCGCATAAGCTGGAACTTGTTGTATAGCATCTAGGAGAGGAATATTTACGTTAACTTTCTTAAACATTTCCACAACCTTCTCCATTTGTGCATTCGGTTTGTTGGACCTCAATTTATCTGGAAATGGAGCTTTATCAATAAGTGTTGGGTCAAACGTATGTGGAGAAGTTTGTGGGGATGGAAAGGATGAAGTGGGTGGAGGGTTCGAGCCTTGGGGAAAACGGAGAATATGCTCGGAAGAAGAAGGTAAACTAGACGAAATAGGGTAAGCAGTAGAAGTGGAAGTGGAAGTGGAAGCCGGGGGTTCAATTTGTTCCTCAATATCAGTTTCAATCTGTTCACCCACATGGTTATCCAGCACTCTTCCAGATCTCAACGTGGTAAGTGCATTCACATTATACCGTGAGCACCCAGGATCAGGTAGGGGTTGAGCTGGAAGATTCCCTTTCTCTCTAGCACTCATTGCTGCAATCAGTTGTGCAATTTGTGCTTTTATCAATTTGATACTCTCACCGTGGGAGACAGTGTTTTGCACTAACGTATGGATAGAAGACGTTAAAATGTCATTCATTCGCATGGACCATTCAATGAACATGTCGAGTGCAGAGGGTTTATCGGTACCGGCAGAAGAAGGATCAAAGTTGTTGGCCGGGTTTTGTAAAGGTTGCGGTTGAAAGGGGTGCTGACTCAGTTGTGGTGGTTGTCGTTGCTGTGGAGGGACCCTTTGAAAGTCATTTGGGTTTGGAACCGTATTTTGAGTTTGGTATTGGTTCCAAGCAACATTTGGGTGATTCCTCCAACCTTGATTATAAGTGGAAGAAGAAGGATCGTTTCCAGGTCTTTGCTGCTGAAAAGCAGCATTAGTGTGCTCTTGACCTTGAAATGGTACATTCAAAGAACATTCTTCCGTCAAATATGATGGGTTGGAACAGCAACCACACACGGTTTTGGGAAGTGTGTATTGGGTTAGGGAGGCTGAAGAAATTCTATTTTCTATAGCGTCGTGTTTCCTTTGTATTGCGGCCATTTCGGGTTTCATTGTGACGGAAACATCGAGTTGATTGATACCTTCTCTAGACAATGGTTGATTAACACTTTCCTATTGTAAAGTGTTTTGAGCAAGATCGTCTAGGTATTTCCAAGCTTCACCATCATCTTTAGACAGGAATTGACATTGACACATGGTTTCAAGCATCTGTTTTGTCGTGAGATCAATACCCTCATAGATAATTCGGCACAGATCCCATCTAGGGATTCCGTGATAAAGACATTGTAAAAGATGATTCTTGAACCGTTCAAAGTATTTCCAAAATGGCTCATTGGGAAGTTGGGTAAATTGGAAGATTTCGCTCCGAACACGGGCGGTCTTATGATTGGGATAAAATTTCTTCAGGAATGCTATAACGAATTCGTCCCATGTTGAAATAGAATGTGCGGGTGTGTTATAAAGCCACTTCTCGGCTAAATTGCACAAAGTGAATGGGAGAATACGTAAACACATAGCATCCACAGAAAGCTGTGAAGTACCCATCAAAGCACATACGTTTTCGAATTTGGTGATAAAAACGTATGCGTCTTCAGACTCGAGCCCGTGAAATTTGGGTAGAAGTTTGATGAAATGAGGTTTAATTTCGAAATTATCCCCATTGGCTGGTGGAATGGAAAGACAAGTGTGAAGGGGACCACGTGTAGGGTAGTATCTTTTCTGGAGAGAAATGCGTGGAGGATTCTGCACACCTGCGGGCAGTGGCAGAATGGTGTTAAAGTTTGATGGATATCTGTCCATCGCGGTCGTGATAGGTAGTGGGAAAGAAGACGAAGAATAACCGACTCTGGGGTCGATAAAAGAAACGCGGACAAGACGGGCACTAGAATCCCGTGTCTAGCCGAGCATGCACTAAACGGGTTTAGCGTAAGTGGCAGCGTGTGTACTTTTAAAAATGGTTTGTTTTTGAAAAAGTGTGTCGGACTTAGACAAATCACACAAAAATGCACAAACAACCCTAGAACTAAGGTTACCTAGGTCAAGTCTCTAGACCGCTCCTAGACTTCCAAAGGACAAGCCGCAGGATCAATTCTCTACCACCTCTTTACTACTCTTGTGGCCAGATAAGTGCCAGGTAAGTGGGAGGTATCCGCTATACGAGTCACCGAAAATAGCGGGCCTTAATTAAATAACCACTTACCTTAGACATACTTACCTAGGCACCACAAAAGTAATGCGGATAAGCGATAGATTACCCATGACCTTCCTCTGTCCTTATTGAGCACGACAGTCCTTAGAGTCTTGTCTAGATATTTTTAAAATTAATGTAGGGTTGATACGGATGTTTGTTTTGTGATTTGTTGGGCTTAGGAAGGGTGATAAAATCCCCACCTAATTTTAATTTTGGTCTTGCCCCTTAAAGTCCGTATTAAAATATGAATAAACAAACCAATTACAAAAATTTTGCAAAAAGATTTTTGAGCGGCTATATTTTGCAAAGAATCCTGCAGAAAAGATATTTTATTAGATTTCAGAGGAGAGATAAGGAGCTGAAAAACTTACCAGAGAAGTTTGGAACCCTAATTCCTCTCTTGCGCCACGCTTCCGCCGCTATATGGCCTATTTGCCGTGGATCCGCCGCAAGAAAGAGGTATCTCGTGATGATTTTTGCTACGTGGCCTCCCTTGGTCCTCTGGATCTTGATGAATGTCTCCGGCTCTCTGTTTCCTCAAGTATGTGACTCCAGATTCTTTCGCAAAAATTCACACAATAATCGTTAAATATACAATTTGCAGTTTTGTTTATTTTTATGATATAGATCGAATAAGATTTCAACACAAATAGTAAGAATAAAAAATTACGCACGTTTCCCCGGCAACGGCGCCATTTGATTTTATCGAAAAAGAGTATTTGTAGTTTAACCGCAATCAGAACGGTGTCACGTGTAGCTAGACCGAGATGAGTACGGGTCGTCCTCAGGGAAACGTTGAATCTTTTAGTCTTACTTTAGGCGTGTTGATTAGGAAAGGAGGAAGAATAAAGAATGGTGAAGAATGGTAGTAGGTTCTAGATCTACGTTAAACACGGATGCAGAATATAGATCTAGATTAACCACGGATGTAGCTTTTATATAAAAGGGGGCTTGTAGGGTTCATTAAGATTTAGTAGTCATGGATGATTAATTAAAGATTACTCTTTTTATTTTTTAATAGATTTAAAACTAGATCGACAGTGATGCATGTAGATTAGGGTTCCTGGAGGGAAAAGGGTTTCCACTCTTAACCCCTATCTCGACATGGATCTCCGTTCATGTCTAGCCTTTACCAAAACAATTGTTAATCTAATCTCTAATTGCGGTCGTGATTATCAATGAATTGATAGCGCGCCCAATTAGGATATTAACTATTGTTTTGATAAAGTTTATAAACTTTATAGGATATAAAAAGAGTTTAAGGATCTTCATCATCCATTAATCTACCGTAATCCTATGAACCCTAACAATCAAAGAATTACTCGCGCATGTTGGGAAAAGAAAAGATAGAGAGGGAAATCATATTGAGAAACTACAAAGAAATAAAATAAGAAAACAACTACCTTTATTAATCAACAAGATCAATTACACTTTGTTCCCTTCGAAAATGATTACAAAATGCTAGTTTGCTTCTCGATCTCTTCTAAGGAGGTAGATGAACTGTTGATGATCAACCAGGATTCTTAAGCCGTCGTGGACTTCGTGATCGCGTCGGTGTGATAAATTTTCCAAGAGGCTCTCGGTCCTTATTTATAGTCACAAAGCCAAAACCCTAGTTTCCTAATATGGAAACTAGTTGTTAGGATCCTAACCACAAAAATCCCGAGCCCTAAATCCTCAGAAGTGCGGTGGAACCACGGCCATTGGATAGGTTTGGCCGCGGATCCGCCGCATTTTGGTGAGATCATGGCCTCTAATTTTTGTAGCTTCATATCTATAACACTTGGTGATCTTTTGAGTATCTAGACTTTGAAAATCTTTTCTATATTTCTGCCAGAATTAGTTTCTTCAATTTACTTGAATATCTTCGGCAGATTTGATCTTGCCAACTCGGATTTCCTTGATTTCAGTCATGATATAATTCCTACACAATTATCTCAATAAATGATATTAGTAGAATTTGTTTTTATTGAGATATCATCTTAACCATTTGTCATGATATTTTAGTTTTAAGAGAATTGGTCAAACATATTTAATAAGGTAAGCATATTTAAATAGACCAAATATTACATGAATATTATATGCTTACATTTTCCTTCATAATGTTAATTATAATATATAAACACATGAAAATAGTATTTTTATAGATAAACCCTCATATGTGTCATATTTATAATAAACACTTTTTATTATATAAAAATAATAAGGAAAATATCATATTAAAAGTGCAGTTTTATCAACTGAACAGCCGTTAAGATTAAGTGTTTAACACTTCTGTGAATATTCTGAGAACAAATAACAGAGACAAGGTCCAATCATCAGGCGCCTTACGTGACCTCACGTGAGCGCTTCAGTCTTAGTGTTTAACACTACTTTAAGTCCTTCGTCCCTATTGTTTAACACTATTTTAAGCGCATCACGTGGGAACACGTGATCGCCAAATATCCTCTAGTGTTTAACACTATTGTAAAACCAAGCTTAGCCCAAATTGGCTAAGTTTTCCAGAGGAAAATCTCCCCTTCAACTGAACCTCAAAATTGATCAGTTCATATGATATGCAAAGTAAAGTCCAGAGCTATAATGAATGTTTAGTGCTCAGCCAAAAACAAAATGTTGTCAGAACCTCAAATCCCTGTTTAGCATTGCTAAATAATAGGGGGGGGCTGAACCCAGACAAATGTTCAACAGTCCAAACAAAGGTCCAACATTTCAAACCTAATTGGACTTAGCCCAAGTCGGCCATAAGTCCTCAATTCAGATTTAATTGAGCCCATATAATCATAATCTAATTAATTGATCTTAGTTCCAAATTGGAATACAGATTTCCCAATCAACTTTGGTTTAAGGGTACATCTCTTCACTCTTTTGATATTTGTCGTTGTAATCCTTCAACGTCTTCAGAGAGATGACGGGTCCCGATAACCAATCATTCCATGGACTATGGGGTCCTTAAGCCCATGGACTATGATGTCCTTAAACTGTATAGACTATGACGTCTTTAAATTACGGACTGTGGGGTCCTTAAACCCATGGACTATGATGTCCTTAACCTCGGACCGTGGGGTCCTTTAAACCCATGGACTATGATGTCCTTAAACTTGGGACCGTAATGTCCTTAAATTAATCAACCGCAATGTTCTTAAACTAAACAATAGAGCCCAAATGCTCTTTTGTTGGATCTAACTGATCCTGTTAAGTAGATCTTAGTCTAAAAATTAGACTAACGTATCCTTAACATACGTTTAAGTTGATCTTAGTCTCAAATGAGACTAACGTATCCTTACACCCAACCCCCAAACCCAAATCTAAGAAAATACGGATTTGGACTAATCCACGCCCTACGGGTGACAACATAAATTAGTCTCCGTATACAATCCACGGGCAACCAAAAACAAAATAAACACACACGACACGAAGTGACCACCTGGAGAAGGAGAAAGTGGTTACCACGATGCGGTAGCGTAATTAACTGCAGGGGCTTGCGCCTATAGGGAAGAGCGTCCCTACAATCAAAAACCCCTCAACGAGGGGGAATCTGACGAAGTTTGCTACATCGGCCGCATCCGTTTAAACCTTCGATACATTGTGTCATAAATCAACTTAGCATCTTCGGAGAGGTGGACGGATAGTACCAAATAGCATCTACCCCTAAATTCAGGCAAGACGAACCTACGCGGTCCCGTCTCTGTGTTCGGAGGAGAACAGATTCTGGCACGCCTGGTGGGACTTCTTCCTCTTTCCACTTCACACTTCGTATGTCGTGTTCGCAAACGAATCGCGATTTAATATGGTTGCCCTTGGGTTCAAGGTACTAAGATTTGGTTTTTCTCTCGTGCAAAATGAAGAACATCAATGGCCTCTAACTGCTCCAGCTACAACTGCAACTCCCGTTCCGCCTCATCTGGAGGTGTAACCTACGGGCCCCAAGCGGCCTCCCTTTTCACAATGCCAGTGGAGAAGGTAACTGAAGTCACCACTGGGCTATTCTTCGGGACCATGCTCCCACCGATGAATTTCAACGCCCCTGTACCATTGCAAGAAGCTCCGAAGAGCTCGGTCTTTAAGCGGCTCACAACTACTGTGGCCTCTCTCAACGGGTCGTCCAGCTCCAACGCCTCTGTCTTTGACAGACTGGGCCAAAGCTCATTTGGGCCCATGAAGAAGCTCGCGATACCAGAAAGGGTTATTCCTAAGCGGATAGCCATTCCTGCTCATGAAGTCGTCAAGACGGCTTCTCCTGCCAAAGGGTCGGTCTTAACAAGACTGATTGTTTCAGCTCCTATTCCAGGCGAAATCGTCAAGGCTGCTTCCCCTGCTTGGAAGTCTGCCTTCGATAGGTTGGTTATTCCCACTCAGCGGACATCAGTCTTCAATAGGCTGACAACGACAACTTCTGACCAACATAGGGGGCATGAGGAAGTCACCCCTACAGCTGAGACAATTCCAATGGCTCGACACGCTCGACGTCGCCACTGGAGCAGAGTAAGGAAGGCTGGGGGCAACTCTCCTTCTGGACTGACTCCGCCGGCTCCAACGGTGGAAATCGATGCTGCTGTTCCAACTGGGAACAGCTTTGAACTGCTAAGGAGGGTGCGCAAAAATTCTCCGACTGCCGTGCTGAAGAGATCTCCTCCACCCATGGAGAATGCTACAAAGGTGAAGCTAGAGCAGCCCCCTCAGCGGCTGTCCTCTAAAATTTATAAAGTTTGGCTACAGGTTCAGGACTCGTTGATTGATCAAGATTACTCTTGCCGACAGAAAAAGGTGAAAGTTCAGCGAGAAGAGGACCATCTTGTTAAGCCATAAAAGACGACAGCTACTTGGGTGCCCACTGCAACGGCCCCCTCAACCTCGACCGCTCACAAGAGGAGAAAGCTGGAGAAAATCCCGTTGTCTGCGATGAATCGCAAGAACGCTGAATCTAAACGCCCCAAGTCTGTCGGCATGGTGGTGCACACCATTTATATGGCATCCGGAAAAGAGGATAGCCGTATCTCCACAGGTCATCGACCGCTTACGCGATCAGTGAATAAGGCTCAGGAGCAACAACAACAAAAGCTCCAAGAAATGCTAACAGTTATGGCCGCACTTATAGGACCAAAAGCAAGCCTGGAGATATCATCGGAGCAGCGCCGTGAGCAGGAAACTGATGCTGAATTCCTTCGGAGAATGCTTGAGAAGAAAGACAAAGAGGCTGCGGAACAAGCAGCCAATATAAAACAAATGGCCCTTCTGTTCCAAGATATGGTGGGCATGATGATCCAGCCGGACCCTCCAGCTGAAGATCCTCCAATAATAATTGAAGATGATAGAGGAGAGACATCAAACCCTCTGCCGGCTCTGTCAACAGCCAAGGAGGAGACGATCTCCAAAGCTGCCTTGGATGATTACATCGCTAAGCAGATACGAGTTCACCAGGCGAATGAAGCGGCCGGCCAAATTGTTAAAACTGGACGACCCTATCTAGGTTGGTACGACCAAATAAAGTACCCACCGGGATACACGATCCCCAAATTCCACGTATATAAGGGGACGGCGCATCAGCACGTCGCTCAATTCAGGGCTCTGTGTGGCAACACTGGAGGCGATGACAAACTGTTGCTTCGCCAATTCATTGGTAGCTTGTCAGAGACAACATTTGAGTGGTATTCGTAGCTTCCCAACGACTCCGTCAAAACTTTTGCAGAGATGGAGCTACTATTCACCCAGCGTTTCGCGAGTGCTAGTGAACGCATCCTAATAACGGCATTGATCAATGCCAGGGTGAAGCCTGGAGAAACATGGGTGCAGTACGCGATACGGTGGCGGAATTTATGGTCGAAGTGCGAGCAGCGCATCGAAGAGGCACCTGCGGTAGGCATGTTTGTGGGTACTCTCGACCCTCAAGCGACCATCTCACAATTTATGATGTTTTTCAAGCCAACCACTTTCCAGTCCTTGATTGATAAGCTGGCCCAAATGGACCAGATGGGCCACAAGCCTTCCTCTTCGAAGCTGGAGCCGCGAAATGAAAAAGGGAAAGGAAAAGCGACTTTCGTCGCCAATACTCAACAGCAGCCCAGTGGTCCAAAATTAACTGATCGCCTAGACGAGAGACGACGATTCTATAATGAGAAAATAAAGTGCCCTTATTCGTTTCCCCAGGACAAAATGAGGAGATTGTTCGAATTGGCGGTGTGCAACAGGCTCATTAATTTGCCGAATCCAAAACGCCAATTGCAACCCGGTGAGGCTAATAATCCCAATTATTTCCCCTACCACCAAGCGATAGACCATCCAATTGAAGATTGCTTTGTCTTTAAAGACTGGATTGAAGATCAATACCAACAGGGCAAATTCACATTGTCCGAGAATTGGAAAGTAAGCCCGCCTTAGCCACACGTTCTTAAAATGGGGGACACACCGGGGGCATCATGCTCTTTTGTAGAAGAAGTTCCATGGGAGGTCGCTCTTTCAGCCAAAACCAAAAGAATGCTGAAGGATCTCCCAACATGCCCGGCGATCAAATGGAGAAGCCCGCTGGAACCCGAGATCATCGAGGGAATATTGAAGCCGCGCCCAACTTCAAAGATTAGTGGTGATAGTCAAAGCGCCCACATCCAGCAGTCAAAGTCTTTGAGGAAGAAGAAGAAGACCAAAAAGCCCGTGAAGCCTGGTGATAAGCGCACTGGCCTGCAAAAATATATCGACGCGCTGGAAGAATATAACCAGAAAGCGTGAACCCCAGTCACACTCCAAGAATTTCTCAACCACGTCCTTAAGGACGGAGAGGATGACAATGGAGAAGACTCGTCGGATGAACCTGAGGATTATGTGGCAAGCTGCCATGTGATCTCTCACTAGTTGATAAACGATGGAGAAGCTCTGGATGCAGAGAAACTGGGGGCAGATCCTGAGCCGGAACTTCTAGGACTATCAGACGAAATGATTGATGCATTCCTAAACGAAGCTCTTTTGAAAAGAAAAACTAACCGGGAGCGCGAGATAGCCATATTTAAAAAGCCAAACGCCGGCGACTGGACGAAAGGGTTGAAACTCCCCCACCAGATCAAAGTACATTCGCCGCAAATAAAAACATGTTCAAGACAAGGAAAAGGTTCGCCAGAGCCCTGTCAATGGGAATGAAATTGCCCTCGTTCAGAGGAAATTATCCTGGCAATATACATCTTGATGAAGCAGACACACATCCTAACTTTTGCTTATACCATCAGAGGATTGCACACCCTACTGAAGAATGCATGGCCTTTAAAAACTGGTGGCAAGGATATGTTGCCCACCGACAGAGGAGCACAACTAATGAGCATAAAAGAACAGCCGGCAACTGTCACATGGTTGATAGCAAGGGATCGCAAGTTCTCACCTTCGTGAGCGATTTTGAAGAGGAAATGACTCTCGGCCCTCTCTTCAAATAATCCACCTCAGGAAAAGAGGAAGAACCGAAGAACTACGAGAACATTCAGTTGCGCAATCACACATTACCTGAAAAGAATCTCGGACCCATAAACAAGGGGTCGAACAAAAAGGATAAGGGAAAAGAAAAGGTCCCTGAGAATATCATCCTCGATGAACAAGCCGTCGAAGAGCTGACAGCCAAGGATCCGCCAAAGAAAAGTAAGGTGGATTATAACGTTCTGGCACACCTGAGGAAGATCTCCTCACAGCTAAGCATTCTCGACGCCCTTCTGCTATCCAAATAGGCGAGAGATTCTTTGATCAAGGCACTACAAGAGCCCGAGCAATTCCAAGCTTTCCTCGCCGAGGAAAAGATGAACGGCGAGCTGGAAGAAGTGCACACGGCCGATATCACCTTCGGCGATGAAGACCTCCTCCTCGGGACATACGAGCATAATCGTCCCCTTTATGTCTCCGGATACTGTCATGATATCAAGATAGGCAAAATCCTAGTTGACAATGGGTCCTCCGTCAACCTTCTCAATGTAAGAGTGTTGAAGGAAATCTGCATGAGCGTTCAGCACCTCGCTCGTGATAAAATCACCATCTCCGGGTTTGACTCCCAGTCATCATGGACGCTCGGGTCTATAATATTGACACTACGCTTTGGGCTGGTTGTCACGGACATCAAGTTTCACGTCATTGACGCCAAGACTTGTTACAACGTTTTGCTCGGTAGGCCTTGGTTACACGAGTACAACATCATCCCTTCTACACAACATCAGTGTATGAAGTATTTCAAGGATGGTCTCGAGTATACTGTGACAGGGGAACTAAACCCATTCTCCGTGAATGAATTCTGAAAATATGAAGATGCAAAATACTTCTTACCAGATTTCGAAGACACGGAAAGATGTCATAAACTGAAGAACAAAACTATCACCACTATTCCAGTCTTCGGGAGTGACACTGAGGAGGAAGAAGAAATAGTTTATTCAGGGCCGCCCCAATGCAGCAAGCCGGGACCGTCCACTCCTATTCTGGTCTTTGGCAGCGACTCGGAAGATGAAATCAATGCCGTATTTTCTGTTCGGCCATCAATACAAGCCTTCGCTGACGATGATCGGAATTTGCAAATTGCCATGGTTCCGCAAGAGCATTACAAAGAGCTTGACGCGCTTGGTACCTATAGTGTGCAAGAACTGCAGACATTCTACGTCCCTCCCAGGCGAAGAGATGAAAATGCGATCCTCTTTTAACGATCAACGGAAACCAAAGTGGAGAAAGAAGTTTGGCATGGTACCGATTCGACACTTGACAGGCTCCAGCCCATCCGTCTGCCCAGATACTACACAGAAGGATTAAAAAGTCTATTGAAGAGTCAAGGTGTACCCCTCAAACAGACTGCTCGACAAGCTCAGTTCTACAACAGGATCTGAAGCGTCCCTGGAACTCAGCGAAAATTGCCCAACGGGAGAATGGAAACGATCGGGCTTGGATATGTTCAATCCAAGAAACGGGAACGATTCCACGGCTGCTACGTTATACATGACTTTGATGAAGAAGGAAATGCTCTGTTAGAAGACGCTAACCCTGAACCAAAATGAGGTCCCGCCATGAAAATGCTAAGTCCGTCGTTTGAAGAACAGATGGACAAGCTAATAAGGGAAGCGGGTCAGAAGGTCCGGGATGACCATAGCCGCGAAATGACCATTTACGAGAAAGCCAGGACGCAACGCCTTCTTCAACAGGTCGTGGAGAATGACAATGCTCTTCGTCACCGGCCCGTCATACAAAAGACCCGGCGCAGAGGCAAAAATAAACCAGAGAACGGAAAAAACGTTCGACAGCAGCGTAGCGGATCTAAGAAGCCATGCGATCAAGAATTGAGCAGCCGGGATCCGTCTCTTATAAAGAAGATGGGTCGAGCATATTCTTTTCCCCAAGACAAGACAAAGAAGATATTTAATCTTCTCATAAAACATTAGATGATGACACTCCCGAAGTCCAAGCACCCCGAGCAAGCAGATGAGCTCTCTCACCCAGACTATTGCTCCTATCACCGAGCAATAGGACATCCTCTCGAAGACTGCTTCACCTTCAAGAACTGGGTCGAAGACCAATACCAACAAGGCAGGTTTGCTCTATCCAGTAGTTGGAGGATAACCCCGCCACAGAAGCATGAACCGAAAGCGACGCGTATAGCGAGAGTAGAACCAGACCAACATCGGTGTTGGAAACGATCTCGCACCTGTCATGCGATAACACTATCAGAAGAAGAACCCGAGAATGTGGATGATCTTTCTTGGTGCTTCAAAAACAATATAGATGAGGTGATCTCAGAAATTCCACCGGCACCAAAAGAGCTGGAAGATGGGGTACATACTACTGCAGATGACCTCAGAAAAATCGACTTGGGAACGGCAAATGACCCACGACCGACGTTTGTCAGTGAACTGTTGTCTGAAGAAAAGGAGGCTACGCCTAAAAACGTGCTCATGCAGTATAAAGACTGCTTTGCATGGAACTATTCTGAGATGCCCGGATTAGATCCAGAAATAGTCGTCCATAAATTGGCGATATCTCCGGACGTAAAGCCGATCAAACAAGCACCGAGAAGAATGCGGCTTGAGCTTGAGATGAGCATCAACGCCGAAGTCAAGAAGCTAATCGACTCCGGCTTCATCCAAGAGGTTCAGTATCCTGACTGGATCGCCAACATTGTCCCAGTAATGAAGAAAAATGGGACGGTGCGCATATGTGTAGACTTTCGGGATCTCAACAAAGCTTGCCCGAAGGACGACTTTCCAGTACCGGTCACTGAGCTAATGATAGATAACACATCCACTCACGAAGTCTTCTCCTTCATGGACGGATTATTAGGGTACAATCAGATAAAGATGCATCCCGAGGACCAGAAGCATACTGCTTTCCGGACCCCTTTGGGCATATTCTGCTACAAGGTGATGCCTTTCGGTCTAAAGAACGCCGGTGCCACCTATCAGAGGGCCATGACGAAGATTTTCGATGACCTCATACACGAAATCGTCGAATGCTATATTGACGACCTCGTAGTTAAAAGCAAATCATACGAGGAACATTTAGAGCATCTGAAAATTGTGTTTCAGCGCCTTCGGAAATACAACTTGAAGATGAACCCCCTCAAATGCGCGTTCGGAGTTCCTCGGGCAAGTTCCTAGGATTCGTCGTTTGACATCGAGGCATCGAGATAGACCCGTCGAAGATTAAGGCGATCATGGAAATGCCTTCGCCAAGGACTCTCAAGCAACTGCGGTCGCTCTAAGGAAAGCTCACGTATATCCGGCGATTTATAGCCAATCTCTACGGCAAGTGCCGTCCTTACAGTCACCTAATGAAGGAGGGAACCCCGTTTGTCTGGGATCACAAATGCCAAAGTGCACTGGACGAAATCAAGCAATACCTGCAGAATCCGCCAGTATTGGCCGCTCCCGTTAAAGGAAAACCTCTCGTCCTGTATACAACAGCCCTCGAAGGTTCCTTAGGCGTGCTGTGGGCACAAGAGAACGACCAAGGGAAGGAGAGAGCCCTCTACTATTTGAGTCGAGTTCTCCTGGGGGCAGAAAACAATTACTCCCTCATTGAAAAACACTGCCTGGCGTTGATCTTCGCGATAACGAAGCTTAAACACTATGCGTTGGCACACGAGATCTATCTCATATCAAAAGTGGATCCCCTCAAATATTTGATATCAAAAGCCATATTAACAGGACGTCTCGCTAAGTGGGCCCTGCTCTTGATGGAGTTCTCGATAACTTATCGTCCCCTCAAGGCAGTGAAAGGCCAGGTCATCGCTGACTTCCCCACTGAGCATCCGATACCTACCGAATCTCCCTTGAACTTTGAATTGCCAGACGAGCACGCGTTTGACACGATCGACGGGGAGAGAAGAGAGAATGATACCCAGTGGGAACTCTACTTCTATGGAGCATCTTCCATGAAGAAGCGCAAACAAAGCACCCCCATAATCAAATCTGGGGTAGGCCTCATCTTCATAACTCCACAAGGAGGGATAATGCGCTTTGCCTTCTCCTTAACAGTGCCAAGGACGAACAATGAAGCCGAATATGAAGCCTTGATAGTAGGTCTTGAGATCGCTGTCGACATGAGAATTGAAAACCTCCTCATATACGGAGACTCCCAGCTGGTCGTTAGTCAAGTAAACGTCGACTATCAAACGTGCAAGCCAGAGCTGGTGAAGTACGGCGAGAGAGTGCAGCAATTGCTGACTCAAGTTCCCTCTTACATTCTGGAAAGTATACCGCGTGCGGAAAACAGCAAAGCGGATGCATTAGCCAAACTCGCTAAAGAACTGGCCGACGAGAACCTCGATGACGTAAGGATCGTTGTGCAAAGCCGTCGGGTTCTTGCACCGGCAGAAATATCTCCGGATTCGTCCGAAGAAAAAGGAGCGACCAAACAAATGGCCCTACAAATAAAAGACCAGGAAAAGGCTATGGATTCGAGAGAATTCTTTTGTAGACTACTTCAAATCCCGCCGAACACCTGATGATGCGTCTTCAAGACATCAGCTCATGAAACGAGCTCTATCCTTCGCCTTTGTCAATGATACTCTGTATAAGAGATCGTTCGACTCCCTGTGGCTAAGATGCCTGGGACCTGAAGAGGCAAGGAGAGTCGTCCAGGAAACTCACGATGGACTCTGCGGTTCTCATCAAGCCGGGCCGAAGATGAAACTAAAGATCAAAAGGATGGGCTACTATTGGCCCACGATGATCCAAGACTGCCTAGAATACGCGAAGCAGTGCCACTCGTGCCAGATTCATGGGGACTTTATCCACCAGCATCCAAATCCGTTACATCCAACGGTGGCTAGCTGGCCATTCGAAATGTGGGGAACCGACATAATCGGGCCCATCGAACCAGTATCGTCCAGAGGATATCGGTTCATACTGGCAACAACCGATTACTTCTCTAAGTGGGCAGAAGCAGTACCACTAAGAGAATTGAAGACCGAGAATACCCTCCATTTCTTCAAAACACACGTCATTTATCGGTTCGGCACTCCGCGACGGATTATCTCGTATAACGGGCCAGCCTATAGAAGCCACAAGATCAGCTGCTTCGCACAACAGCATAATATAGACTGGAGATACTCTTCGGTCTATAATCCTCGAGCTAACGGTCTAGCTGAGGCTTTCAACAAGACCTTGACGAAGATCGTGAAAAAGACGGTGTCTCGAAATAAGAGAGACTGGCATGAGAGACTTCCTGAAGCTCTCTCGGCGTATCGAACTACGTTCAAAACAACCACGAACACAACGCCGTATGCATTGGTATTCGGCACAGAAGCGGTACTCCCTCTCGAGATAAAGTTACCCTCTCTACGAGTGACAGTTCACTACGAGCTAACAGACGAAGAAAATGCTCACATCAGCTTGAGGAGCTTGATGCCCTCGACGAAACTCGGCTCATTGTGCAGCAAAACTTGGAGGCTTATAAAACGAAGATGACGCGCTCATATGAAAGATTGATTAGGCCAAGAACATTCCGCTAAGGCAAACTCGTGCTAGTGGTCAAAAGACCCATGATCCCCAATCGTGCCAAACGGGGGAAATTCGAGACGAACTATGAAGGCCCATACATCATAGACAAAGTTTACCAGGGTGGAGCCTATATACTCATGGACATGCATGGTGAAAGACCTTTCAGGCCAATAAATGGTCGCTTCCTGAAAAAATACTACGCCTGACGAGTCACGGCCTAGGTCAACGATAGATGACGACGCCAATGTCCACTCGCTATCTTCCTAAGCATAAACTCTATAAGTAGTAGCCGGCTTTCGGACCGAAACGTCCTTAAACCAACGATGGACCGCTATGTCCTAAAACTAGTTATTGACCGAGACGTCGATAAACTACTACGGATCGCAGCATCCCAAGGCTGACACAAAAAAATATATATAAAAAAAGAAGGAAAAAAAAGAAAAAAGAAAACGGTATGTCCATAAGCAAATAGGCACAGATGAAAACTCGAAATGGCTACGTGAGTAAAAACAGCAGGACTGCCGGCGAGTTTGTGAAAACCCGAAAGGGCGCAATCTCGTTAAAAGACACTTGCAAGGTCCTCTCGACCCTGTAAGGAGAAACCACCTGCGTAAGATCCTTACGACTCACAAGGGAGCAACACACTTAGGGATCCCCATGATTCCTAAGGAGAAATTGCACTTGCGAGATCCTCACGACTCGTAAGGAGAACCCTCTTATGAGACCCTCACGGCTCATAAGATTCAAAAGCCTTAAGCTACAGGGATCTAAACCTGTTCTTAAGCCATCACAACCCATAGAATGCCCTACAAGCGGTTCAATATTGACCCTTGTATACAATCCACGGGCACGAATAAACATTTCCCTAACAAAGTCTCATCAGAGACCGGGGATATGCTCATATGGCGAATGACACTTGTAAGTCCTCTCGACTTATAAGGAGAAAATACTCTTGTAACATCCTTAAGACTTATAAGAGACCATACACTTAAGGCTCCTCACGATTCTTAAGGAGAAAACGCACCTACGAGATACTCACGACTCATAGGGAGAAAACCTTTATGAGACCCTTACGACTCGTAAAGTTAAAATCCTTAGTCGACAGGATCCTAACCCTGTTTACTAAGCTACCTTTGTTCGACCTCGACAAAGGCAAATGATGATTCGCTCCTAGCAATATCCCAGTTATAGCGATGCTGATGCCTAAATCGGTATCAAATCCCAAAACTCGCAGCGAAAAACCAGCGAGCCACAAATGCATATGAAATAGCCGAAATGATGGGGCAACTTGCAACAAAATCAGCAAGTAAAAATGTATGCATACGAAATAGCCGAAATGATTGAGCAACTCACAATAAAAAGTAGCGAGTAAATAAAACAAGTAGCCGAAATGATTGGGCACCGCGAAAAATAGCCGAAATGATTGGGCAATCGCGACTTTCGCGATATAAAAGCTGAAATGTTAGAGCATCGCGGAAAGAAAAAATATACAAAATGAAACTTTTTGCCCTACAGGTGAGATCACATCGATCCCTGTATACAATCTAGGGGCACAAACAAAAAGGGAGCCATACCTTTCCTCCAGGCTCCATCCGAAAGAGAGCCAAGTCTCGACGGTTCACAGACAGCCTAGAGATCATCTCAGCATTCGTCTCATTACAACAGATGCAACATCAGCAAAGCAGAACCGCGGAAATTCTCAGTTCCATGACTCGGTGGTGCACAAACAACTGAGAGTCAACCCCCGACTCCGTGAAATGCGGATAAAGTCAACCTCTCCTGGTCTCGTGGAATACAGCTAATGTCAATCCTGACCCCGTGGGAAGCATCCAGAGCGGATCCTGGTCCTGTGGAACACGGCTAATGTCAATCCTAACCCCGTAGGAAGCATCCAGAGCAAATCCTGGTCCTGTAGAACACGGCTAATGTCAATCCTGATCCCGTGGGAAGCGTCCAGAGTGGATCCTGGTCCTGTGGAACACGGCTAATGTCAATCCTAACCCCGTGGGAAGCGTCGAGAGAAAATCCTGGTCTCGTGGAACACGGCTTATGTCAATCCTGAGCCCATGGGAAGCATCCAGAGCGGATCCTGGTCCTGTGGAACACGGCTTATGTCAATCCTGACCCCGTGGGAAGCATCCAGAGCAAATCCTGGTCTCGTGGAACACGGCTAATGTCAATCCTGACCCCGTGGGAAGCGTCCAGAGCGGATCCTGGTCCTGTGGAACACAGCTTGGTCAATCCTGACCCCGTGGGAAGTATCCAGAGCAAATCCTGGTCTCGTGGAACACGGCTTATGTCAATCCTGACCCCATGGGAAACGTCCAGAGCGGATCCTGGTCCTGTGGAACACGGCTAATGTCAATCCTGACCCCGTGGGAAGCATCCAGAGCAAATCCTGGTCCTGTGGAACACGGCTAATGTCAATCCTGACCCCGTGGGAAGCATCCAGAGCAAATCCTGGTCCTGTGGAACACGGCTAATGTCAATCCTGACCCCGTGGGAAGCATCCAGAGCGGATCCTGGTCCTGTGGAACACGGCTTATGTCAATCCTGATCCCGTGGGAAGCATCCAGAGCAGATCCTGGTCTCGTGGAACATGGCTTATGTCAATCCTGACCTTGTGGGAAGCGTCCAGAGCGGATCCTGGTCCTGTGGGACACGGCTTATGTCAATCCTGACCCCGTGGGAAGCGTCCAGAGCGGATCTTGGTCCTGTAGAACACGGCTAATGTCAATCCTGACCCCGTGGGAAGCGTCTAGAGCGAATCCTGTTCTCTTGGAACACGGCTAATGTCAATACTGACCCCGTGGGAAGCGTCCAGGGCGGATCCTGGTCCTGTGGAACATGGCTTATGTCAATCCTGACCCCGTGGGAAGCATCCAGAGCAAATCCCGGTCTCGTAGAACACGGCTTATGTCAATCCTGATCCCGTAGGAAGCGTCCAGAGCAAATCCTGGTCCTGTGGAACACGGCTAATGTCAATCCTGACCCCGTGGGAAGCGTCCAGAGCGGATCTTCGTCCTGTGGAACACGGCTAATGTCAATCCTGACCCCATGGGAAGCGTCCAGAGCAAATCCTGGTCTCGTGGAACACGGCTTATGTCAATCCTGACCCCCTGGGAAGCGTCCAGAGCGGATCCTGGTCCTGTGGAACACGGCTTATGTCAATCCTGACCCCGTGGGAAGCATCCAGAGCAAATCCTGGTCTTGTGGAACACGGCTAATGTTAATCCTGACCCCGTGGGAAGCGTTCAGAGCGGATCCTGGTCCTGTGGAATACGGCTTATATCAATCCTGATCTCGTGGGAAGCATCCAGAGCAAATCCTGGTCTCGTGGAACACGGCTTATGTCAATCCTGACCCCATGGGAAGCGTCCAGAGCGGATCCTGGTCCTGTGGAACACGGCTAATATCACTCATGACCCCGTGGGAAGCATCCAGAGCGGATCCTGGTCCTGTGGAACACGGCTTATGTCAATCCTGACCCCATGGGAAGCGTCCAGAGCGAATCCCGGTCTTGTGGAACACGGCTTATGTCAATCCTGACCCCGTGGGAAGCATCCAGAGCAAATCCTGGTCTCGTGGAACACGGCTTATGTCAATCTTGACCCCGTGGGAAGCGTCCAGAGCGGATCCTGGTCCTGTGGAACACGGCTTGTGTCAATCCTGACCCCGTGGGAAGCGTCCAGAGCGAATCCTGGTCCTGTGGAACACGACTTATGTCAATCCTGACCCCGTGGGAAGCATCCAGAGCAAATCCTGGTCTCGTGGAACACGGCTAATGTCAATCCTGACCCCGTGGGAAGCATCCAGAGCGGATCCTGGTCCTGTGGAACACGGCTTATGTCAATCCTGACCCCGCAAATTCTGGTCTCGTGGAACACGGCTTATGTCAATCCTGACCCCGTGGGAAGCTTCCAGAGCGGATCCTGGTCCTGTGGAACACGGCTTATGTCAATCCTGACCCCGTGGGAAGCATCCGGAGCAAATCCTGGTCTCGTGGAACATGGCTTATGTCAATCCTGACCCCGTGGGAACCGTCCAGAGCGGATCCTGGTCCTGTGGAACACGGCTCATGTCAATCCTGACCCCGTGGGAAGCATCCAGAGTAAATCCTGGTCTCTTGGAACACGACTTATGTCAATCCTGACCCCGTGGGAAGCATCCAGAGCGGATCCTGGTCCTGTGGAACACGACTAATCTCAATCTTGTCCCTGTGGGAAGCATCCAGAGCAAATCCTGGTCTCGTAGAACATGGCTTATGTCAATCCTGACCCCGTGGGAAACGTCCTGAGCAACCTCTTCACTCCCTGAAATGCGGATAAGGTCAACCCCTGAATCCGTGAAATACGAATAAAGTCAACCCTCGACTTCCCCGTCAAAGTCATTTTTTGATTCGGGAGCAAGTCAACTCATCAATCACTTACGGGTCCTCTCGACTTGTAAGGAAGAAAATTCTCTTCTGAGATACTTACGACTCTCAAGAGAAAACACTTAGGAATCCTCACGATTCCTAAGGAGAAGATACACCTACGGGATCCTCTCGACCTGTAGGGAGAAAATTCTTTATGAGACCCTCACGGCTCATAAAGTTGAAAAGTCTTAGGAGGCAGATCTTAATCCTGTCTCCCAAGCCATCGTTGCTTCGCAGAGAGGTCAAGGTAAATTTTCTACAGGCCACGCTCTCCGACAAGAAAAGAAATAATCACTTACGAGTCATCTTGACTTGTAAGCAAGAAAAACTCTCTCTTGAGATTCTTACAACTCTCAATAGAAAACACACTTATGAGATCCTCACGACTCGTAAGGAGAAATACCTTTATGAGACCCTCACGGCTCATAAAGTTGGAAAGCCTTAGGAGGCAGATCTGAACCTGACTCCTAAGCCATCGCTGTCCTACAAGGAGATCAAAATAGATTATCCACAAAATGCATTTACTAAAAGGGACACGCCACCATGAAGCAAAATACGTCTTTTATTCATGAATCAAAATGAATACAAAATACAATTTATGAAAGAATCAAAAAAATACCCTCATTCAGGAGTATGTACAAAAGAAGAATATATATATATATATATATATATATATATATATATATATATATATATATATATATATACAATTCTTCAAGCCGGCGGATGATTCAATAGATTTGCCAGTTCATCCTTTTTCCACTGGGCCTCGGCTTCATGATTCATTATCGCTAAGAGACGGGCATCCGCTTGAGACTGTTGGGCCTGGTACGAGGCAAACCAACTTTCAAGCTCCTTTTCGGTAACTTTATGGGCTTCGACCATTTCGCGAGTGAAAATGACGGCTTTATCAATGGCTACCATCTCCCTGATAGCTTCTTGAAGCACTTGCCAAAGTTCATACGCCCGAGTGGTCTTGGCCGTAAGATTAGCTTGAAGTTCCCCCAGCGCAGTTGAAGCCAGCTTCTTCTCTGAAAATTTTCGGCTGAGCCTCTTCTCGCATGACAGCATATTTGCGGCGCACCGTTCGATCAGACCCTGCAAGCTCATCTTTGCAGCCACAACCTCTGAAGGAAGATGCGAGCATTCAAGGCTATGCAAGCAAGCCTCCACCCGACGACAAAACTCAACCCAGACTTACACCAATATTTCGCTATGGTAAGCAGCAAGAAATGGGAGAGAACTGTTGGCTTCGGTGGCAAATTCTTCGGCCGTGATCAAACCACCAGCACGAAGGTCTTCGATCAGAGCTGACAAAGAGTGAAGGCTTAGCTTTGCCATCCGTTCCGAGGCACGTAGAGCATAGGGGCCGGGCGGCATAACGATGCGAGATTCCAGCGTGTTAAGAACTGGCAAAGTTGTTAAGATTCATAAAAAGAAATCAGCGAGACTTGCAAGCAAAGAGCATGTGGAACATCGTCGAAACTTTAGTTACCCACAGTCATGTAAGAAGGGTCTGAAGGATCCCCAGGCCCGTCAAGAATCTCAACTTCGTCATCGGCTTCCAGAACTGTAGAAGACATCAGTGCCATTATATGAAATAATAATAATGTCGTGAGGAAAGGGCAAATGACACTAACCTTGCCCGGAAGAGAGGACGATGCGTTGATGGGATATCGCCTGTGGAGCGGCCATCTCTAACAGACGCTGAAAAGACTTCCTGGAGGACAAGTCCACGATGGACGCCGCCAATCCTCGTAGCTCTGAAAAGACAGAAAGGTTCAGCTAATGAAGAGATCATTAAAATAAAAGATAGAAGAATACCTTCGATGCTCCTCCCACTCTGGACTGGAGGGATAGCAGCTTCGGCGGCCTCCTCCATGCCCCCAGGCACATCATCGGGGACGTGGACCGGTATAACAACTTCCAATTGAGGAGCAGTGGCCTTCGCTGCAGGCTCCAATGAAAGGACGGTGGCCTCGACCACCTGCCCCATAGTCTCCGGGCCGTCCCCAGAAAGATCCATTGAATCCGCGGCCAATGAAGATGCCTCTTCCGGGGGAGCAAGCACCGGGGGAACGAAAATCACCGATGGGAGCTCCGTGGCAGGAACAACAGTTGTATCGACCCCCTCCACACTTACTAGTGTCTCATCGGGGATATTTGCAGAGTCCATAGTCAAGGCGCGACTCGAACTCAGATCCTCTTCCATTGCCGAAGTCCCTGCAAAGTTTTCACGAAGATAAGGATACATATATATACATATATGAGCAGTGCAAAATACTATAAAAAGATATATAAGTATACCAATTCGCAAAGGAGGTTCTAGTATGGCTTTTTCAAGACGTCTTTCCTTCTCAAGAATTCATGCTCGCCGGGGTGCAAGCGTAGACTCGTGGCCACCAGTCCACAACGACAGCGCATCTTCGGCATCGGCCGAGATAGGCTGCTTACGGGCTATCTCGCCTCCCTCTTGTAAGGGACCTATAAATATCCACCGTATTGATGGAGGAGCTTCGTAGAAGATGACGGCAGGATAAGGCCTCTTCGGGACCCTTACATTCTCAGTTTCATCCTGGGAGCGTCCTATAGCCTCAGCCAATTGTGCGGCTTCCTCGGCAGATGAACCGGGAAAAAGAATACCACCATCCGGCTCTTGCATAGCTTTTGGCTCGTCCTGAAAGATAGGCTCTGATTCCACTAAAAAGTCGAGCAGATTGGTGACCGTCTTCTTTCACCTCTTGGACCCAGAACTAACACCAAAAGACGATCGCTTCTTTCCCCTTGGTGCTTTAGTGCGACGTTGACCCACTTCGCCTTCAATATCTTCTCTCGGCGATGCTACCGATGACGACACTGCCATTGCTGATGCCGCGGCTGATGATACTGCCACTGGCGCTTTATTGGCCCTTGCTTGAGCTCTAGTGCGCAGCGGCATACCAGCTGTGGGAGTTAGATCCACTTCCGCCGCCTCAGGAATAAGCACAATACCAGTATCTCTCAGGGGAGGGCAAACCATTGCCCGCGGTCATGGCGGGACTCCCGTATCCTGGATCGGAGTGGGAGCCCTATATCCAAGGAGCATCCTCCTCTCCTCAGCAATAATGGGACTGACTCGGTGGAGGTACCAGCCCGTGAAAGCCCCCACACATCGAGGAATGTAGTCAGCCTCAGGAATCACGAAGCGAAAGCCTGTGTTCAGCCGCATGAAGTAATGAGCGGCGTCACGAACAACTTCCGACAATGGGCTGGGCTCCACTGTAAACGCTTCAAAGGGGACACCCTGGTCATATCCCAGTTGCCGAGCAAAGCGGTGTGGGTTGTACCGCATAAAAAGGACCGCACCGTTTTGACGAAACACCAGATAACCCGGTCTGATCGAATATAAGTGCATGGCTTCCTTGGGCTTCAGGGAGGGTGCTCCCTTTTTTGACGAGTCAAAAAGTTGTTGAATCGATCCTGAAGGAGCAGAGAGGACTCGATCGTTAAATACCATCCCGCCCATATTGGCATAGGGATTAAGCAGCACACGAATAGCTCCGGACTGAGTCGGATCAGGAGCAGAAGTATCCACCAACCTCATAAGCCGCGGAAAAGTGTAGGCATCATAAAAGCTGGGTCTCTGATGCGCGACAAATGCCCCTAGCACGTGCATCTCAATCCATGACGTAAAGTAATGAAGAGAGAAGCTCACTATGTTAATGCCTGGGGTTGAGGTATTGGCTGCAGTGCTTAGCCCATGATACAGATGCGCTAGCCCCGCAATGCCCACGGCTAGTCGCGTCCCTCCGGCGATGCGATGAGTAGGGTAAACGGCCGAAGCTCTCATGAATCGACGGTGCGTTGGAATAACGAACCAACTAAGCCAGACGCTGATAAAACCCACGAAGAAAGTCTCTTCATCTATGCCAGGAGCTGCGATCGACTCAAAAGGTACAGCCGACAGGATTGGAATGTAGAACTGCGGCAAATCCTCTTCTCTAGCCGGTAGCTTATTTAAACCGAACCCGAAAGGGTCATTGATATTCGCAAACTTCGGAGCCGTCTTTGATAGAACGTCTCCGCGAAGAAAGCAGGCGATAAAGCTTTTGAAAGTGACGTCATGTTTCTCTGACTCTGTGAACAGCTTCTCAAAAATGCCCAGAGCCTTGATTAGACTTGGGTGCTTGTGGCGGACGGCATTTTCAATCGACAAGCCGTCAAGCATAGCAGGCTCAGAATCGAAAACATACTCATCAGGAGGCAACAGTTCTTTATAGAGCGTCCCCCTGATCGGCAACCCCGAGATCTCGCGAAACTCTTCCAGAGAAATTGAAACTTCGCGTTCCCCTAACAAGAAGGTGTTGCTGGGAAGATTCCATTGATTTAGGAAAGCCTTAACCCACCAGACATAGGGGGACTGATAGTGGAAGAGAGACGCGTACACCGCCTGATAAAGCCCGACCCTCTGCAGTCGTGCACGATGGGCAGACAGGATATAACGATCCCAGAGAAGGTAGCCCGTGGGATGTTGAGGAGTAAGCCCTATTTTGTAAACCTGTCCCTAGGGCTGTGCTTCATCTTGGCAGATACGACGCTCTAAAATGTCTATAGCCGGCACAGGGTGGTTTGGAATCCCAGTTGTCGACGGCTCAAGACGTCCCGTGGGGGTCCAATTCAACATCTCCACAGCAAAGGCGGTCCGTGGACGCTCTATCGGCAAAAATAGGTAGGTAGGCTATGTTGGTATCTCGCAAAGAAAGCTGCGGTGGTCCCGAATGATATGCCCATACCAGGTCCCCCATAAAAGCAAGTTGGTGCAATTAGGGTCGTGAGCTCTAATCATCGCCATCACCTCTTCATCAGACGGTGACTGAGGAAAGGCAGCTTCCGAGCGGGTGAAAGGGAAGTATGGAAGAGAAGTCACTGTTCCTGAAACAAATGAAAGGAAACTGTTAATGAAGCCCACACGTGTGTATATATATATATATAAAGACAGTGGAAGAAAGCGACAAAAAAAACTTATTTTATGGGACCATTAGTTACAAAACACAGGGACCCCACAAAATCAAGATGGCGGCTCACTAATAATGAAGCAGGGTAATCATTATGAGAACAAAGGGAAAATTCTCAATAAATGAATAGTGGATTTCAAACAACTCTACACTTTCCCCAAGGGGAAAAACCACTGCAGAACCCTATGCAAATCAAGAATGATCTCTCTGGAAACATTTTTTTTGCAAAGAACAACTCAGGGCAAGAAAATCCCAAGAAGTTCTCTGTGAAGAACTAAGTTCTTTAGAGGAATTAAATTCCCAGAAAATCGGCAGATCTAAACTCTTGGAAATGGAATTAAATTCCAGAGAGAAACAGAGGCCGTCATCAAACCCCTAAGATCAAAAAAATGCCTAACAATGGGGTTTGCTACCCAGAGATTGTGCACTCCTAAAGATCAGAAAAATGGGTTCTTTGAAGGGAAAAACCCTTGGTGTGGATTTAAAATCCAAAAAGAGTTCTTTTTATATATGAAAGTTCTTCGGTTGTTCAAAACCATTACTTGAAGAAAGGATTCTTTCTTGGACAGAGTTAAACTCTGGAAAAAAATTTGGAACAGAGAACTGAGCTCTGAGAGAGAGAATTAAATTCTCAAGGCAAGAACAAGGAAGGAAGAAGAAGAAAAGTGGAGGTGCTTCTGAAGGGGCCCTTGCATTTATAGGATGTGATGGGAAACGGTTCACCTACCCCCTTCCCTAGGCAGATCCAACGGCCACAAATGGTGACAGCGTTGCACTCACGTGCAAACACGTGAGAACAACGCTGTGGGGGCATTTGTTCCCTCATAAAATATCAGGAAAAAACCCAATAGGGTATCACGTGCCCACACGTGACCAAAGATTGCGTGTTGACACGTGATGGTTTCCTGGGGATTCTGTTGAAATAAGAATTAAATTCTAATCAAACAATCAATCAGTGGAGTCACGTGTCCACACGTGATGGGCCTTTAAACCACTGAAAAGAATTAAAAGTATAATAAAACAATAAAGAAAAAACCCAATGGGGCATCACGTGCTCACACGTGACCAAGGGTTACGTGCTAACACGTGATAATTCTTTAGTTCTTTAAAACAACAGAATTAAATTCTGGTTAAAATGCTTAATCAGGGGGGTCACGTGTTAACACGTGATGAGATCCTAAG
Organism: Agapanthus africanus; assembly: GCA_030015575.1. Classification (NCBI taxonomy): domain Eukaryota; kingdom Viridiplantae; phylum Streptophyta; class Magnoliopsida; order Asparagales; family Amaryllidaceae; genus Agapanthus; species Agapanthus africanus. Next base: position 900,619,132 of record JASDDO010000022.1, read on the forward strand.
ATCTCTGAAATAATAGAATTAAATTCTAATTAAATGGTCAATCAGAAGGTCACATGCCAACACGTGACAGGATCTTAAGCCTTCTGAACTAATAGAATTAAATTCTAATTAAGAGGGAATCGAGAACTCTAACTGGAAAAATATTTCTTTAAATCTTTCCAAACAAAAAAGATTATGCTCTGTAAAGTGGAGCACCGTTGGATTGAAAATCCAATGGTGATTAAAAATCACCAATTTATAGAAAGATTCTATACAAGGAAAGATTTCCCTGAAATTTGCTAGGAATAACAGACAAAATATCTTTTGGATTAAAAATCCAATGGTGAATAAAATTCGCTGAGTGATCTAAAAGATCATGTAGGTTACAAAATCAATTAAAATCTTTCAACGAAAGATTGACTAAACAAATTGATTCTTTTCTTTCTCCTATAAATAAGAGCCAAGAGGGAAGAAAAAGAGGGGGAGATACCGAGAAAAAAAGAAGAAGAGAATTTAATTCTCCAAAGAGAAAGAAGGTCTCTTGAGAAAAGAAAGAAATTCTAGGTGAGAGATCATCCTATAAGCTCTCACAAAATAAAAAGAGAATTTAATTCTCAATCTAAGAGTTTAACTCTTCTGAATAAGAACTTAGTTCTTCTTCTGGTTGAAGATCTGCAGAAGTATATCTCTCCATAAGTTGAGAATTTAATTCTCATTGGGGAGATTCTGCCATGCAGATCCAAAACTTAGAGAGAGAATTGAGTTTGAAGAATTTAATTCTTCCAAATACATAGGAATTTAATTCTTCTAAATGAAATGAGGGTTTAACCCTATAAAAGAATTTAATTCTTCCAAATATATAGGAATTTAATTCCTCTAAATGAAATGAGGGTTTAACCCTATAAAAGAATTTAATTATTAAACAATAGACTTAGACTTTTTATGCATGTAAAAGAAGTCAGTACCCAACTTGATCACGTGGCAACACGTGACCTTCCCCCCAATGGTCAGAATAGAATGAATGAGATGGGGTCACGTACTCCCACGTGACCCTTGGATAAATTCCTCAAGATAAGTAGAACAAGGCCATGGCTGAATCAATTTTGGGCGCCCTCACGTGTCCCCACGTGATTACTAATAAACACTTTAATAATCAATGCATGGGTACCCATAACGTGCCCACACGTGATGGCCGTTAAGATTAAGTGTTTAACACTTCTGTAAATATTCTGAGAATAAATAACAGAGGCAAGGTCCAATCATCAGGCGCCTCACGTGACCCCACGTGAGCGCTTCAGTCTTAGTGTTTAACACTACTTGAAGTGCTTCGTCCCTAGTGTTTAATACTATTTTAAGCGCATCACGTGGGAACACGTGATCGCCAAATATCCTCTAGTGTTAAACACTATTGTAAAACCAAGCTTAGCCCAAATTAGCTATGTTTTCCAGAGGCAAATGTCCCCTTCAACTGAACCTCAAAATTGATCAGTTCATATGATATGCAAAGTAAAGTCCAGAGCTATAATGAATGTTTAGTGCTCAGCCAAAGACAAAATGTTGTCAGAACCTCAAACCCCTTTTTAGCATTGCTAAATAATGGGGGGGCCGAACCTAGACAAATGTTCAACAGTCCAAACAATGGTCCAACATTTCAAACCTAATTAGACTTAGCCCAAGTCGGCCATAAGTCCTCAATTCAGATTTAACTGAGCCCATGTGCTCATAATCTAATTAATTGATCTTAGTTCCAAATTGGACTACAGATTTCCCAATCAACTTTGGTTCAAGGGTACATCTCTTCACTCCTTTGATATTTGTCATTGTAATCCTTCAACGTCTTCAGAGAGGTGACGAGTCCCGATAACCAATCATTCCATGGATTGTGGGGTCCTGAAGCCCATGGACTATGATGTCCTTAAACTGTATAGACTATGACGTGTTTAAACTACGGACTGTGGGGTCCTTAAACCCATGGACTATGATGTCCTTAATCTCGGACTGTGGGGTCCTTTAAACCCATGGACTATGATGTCCTTAACCTTGGACCGTAATTTCCTTAAACCAATCGACCGCAATGTCCTTAAACTAAAAAATAGAGCCCAAATGCTCTTTTGTTGGATCTAAATGATCCTGTTAAGTAGATCTTAGTCTAAAAATTAGACTAACGTATTCTTAACATACTTTTAAGTTGATCTTAGTCTCAAATGAGACTAACGTATCCTTAAACCCAACCCCCAAACCCAAATCTAAGAAAATACGGATTTGGACTAATCCACGCCCTACGGGCGACAACATAAATTAGTCTCCGTATACAATCAACGGGCAACCAAAAACAAAATAAACACACACGACACGAAGTGACCACCTGGAGAAGGAGAAAGTGGTTACCGCGATGCGGTAGCGTAATTAACTGCAGGGGCTTGCACCTGTAGGGAAGAGCGCCCCCACAATCAAAAACCCCTCTATGTGGGGGGATCTGATGAAGTCTGCTACATCGGCTGCATCCGTTTAAACCTTCGATACATAGTGTCATAAATCAAGTTAGCATCTTCGAAGAGGTGGACGGATAACACCAAATAGCATCTGCCCCCAAATTCAGGCAAAACGAACCTACGCAGTCGCGTCTCTGTGTTTGGAGGAGAACAAGTATCTTTTGATTTTTTTTATGAAATGTACTTTGTATTCATTTGGATTCATGAATAAAAGACATATTTTGTTTCATAGTGGTGTGTCCTTTTTTGCAAATGCATTTTGTAGATAGTCTATCTTGATCTCTTCGCGGGACAACGACGGCTTAGGGAACAGGTTCAGATCTGCCGCCTAAGACTTTTCAATTTTATGAGCCGTGAGGGTCTCATAAAGACTTTTCTCCCTACGAATCGAGAGGATCTCGTAGGTGTATTTTCTCCTTAGGAATCGTGAGGATTCCTAAGTATATATTTTCTCTAGAGAGTCGTAAGGATCTCACAAGTTAATTTTTCCCCTTTACAAGTCGAGAGGACTCGTAAGTGGTTATTTCCCTCATTGTCAAGATTCGACTTTGGAGAGTGTGACCCGTGAATAGTATGCAATGGCCCATCTTGGACCGACTTGCAGAGCCCCAGTGCTTTGGAAACAGGTCCTTATCCCCATTGCCTAAGGCTTTCCCCTACCAGTCGAGACGAACCGAGGGATTATTGGTTGACTTGTTTCCGTTTTCTGCGGTGTTGCGGTTGACTTGCTCCGCTTTCTGCGGTGTCCGGGTCAACTTGCTCCACTTTCTGCGGTGTCAGGGTCGACTTGCTCCACTTTCTGCGGTGTCGGGGTCGACTTGCTCCGCTTTCTGCGGTGTCTGGGTCGACTTGCTCCGCTTTCTGCAGTGTCGGGGTAGACTTGCTCCGCTTTCTGCGGTGTCAGGGTTGACTCTAGGTTGTCTGTGAACCGTAGAGTCTTAGAACTAGGGATTGCGCCGTAGTTCTGATTGGTGATGTCGTGTCCGTATCCTGCTGGAACGACGATGAATGTCGTTGTTGATCTCTAGGCTGTAGATGTTGCCGTTGAGATCTGACTCTCCGTTTGAAAGAGCCCGGTGGGGAAATATGGTTCCCTTTTCGTTATGCCCATGGATTGTATACAGGGGTCGGGACTCGCCTGCAGGGCAAAAGGTTTCATTCTTTCATTTTTTCTTTATTTCCGTCCGCGATGCTTTATCATTTCAGCTTTTTATATCGTGAAAGTCGCAATTGCCCAATCATTTAAGCTATTTTTCGCGGTGCCCAATCATTTCGGCTATTTTTCTTTTTACTCGCTGCTTTTTATTACGAGTTGCCCAATCATTTCGGCTATTTTTGTATGCATATCTTTTACTTGCTGATTTTGTTGCAAGTTGCCCTATCATTTCGGTTATTTCATATGCATTTATAGCTCGCTGACTTTTTGCTGCGAGTATGGGCTTGAGCTCCGATACCAATCTTAACATCAGCATTGCTGTGACTGGAATATTGCCAGGAGCAAATCATCATTTGCCGTGAAAGGACTTGGAATTTGATATCGATTTAGGCATCGGCATCGCTACCACTGGGACATTTCCAGGAGCGAATCATCATTTGCCTTTGTCGATTCGAACAAAGGTGGCTTAGCAAACAGGGTTAGGATCCTGTTGACTAAGGCTTTTGATTTCATGAGCCGTAAGGGTCTCATGAAGGTGTTTCTCCCTACGAGTCGTGAGTATCCCGTAGGTGCGTTTTCTCTTTAGGAATCGTGAGGATTGTTAAGTGCATGTTCTCTTATAAGTCATAAGGATCTTGCAAGATTGTTTTCATCTTATATGCCGAGAGGACTCACAAGTGTCATTCATCACATGAGGACTTTTCGCGCCATTGGCGGAACTTGATGGGGGAGACGTTTATTTGTGCCCGTGGATTGTATACAAGGGTCAATATTGAACCGCTTATAGGGTACACCGAGGAATATGATGGCTTAAGAACAGGTTCAGATCCCTGTAGCTTAAGGCTTTTGAATCTTATGAGTCGTGAGGGTCCCAAAAGAGGGTCTCCTTACGAGTCGTGAGGATCTCGTAAGTGTAATTTCTCCTCAGGAATCATGGAGATCCCTAAGTGTGTTGCTCCCTTGTGAGTCGTAAGGATCTCACGCAGGTATTTTCTCCTTACAAGGTCGAGAGGACCTTGCAAGTGTGCATGAATTTTTTTTACGACTTTGCGCCCTTTCGGGTTTTCACAAACATCACCGGTAGCCTTGCTGTTTTTACTTACGGAGCCATTTCGGGTTTTCATCCGTGCCCATCTTGCTTATGGACGTACCGTTTTTTTGTGCCACGTTAGCCTAAGAATGCTACGGTTCATAGTAGTTTAAGGACGTTACGGTCCGTAGCTAGTTTCAGGACATTTCGGTCCGTTGTTAGTTTTAGGACATTGCGGCCCGTCATTAGTTTAGGGACATTTCGGTCCGCAGTTAGTTTAAGGACGTTTTGCTCCATAGCTAGTTTTAGGACGTTTCGGTCCGTTGTTAGTTTAGGGACGTTTCGGTCCATCATTATTTTGAGGCGAGGTTTCACCGGAGACTACTTATAGAGTTCGGGCTTGGAAAGATAGCGAGCGGACATAGGCGTCGTCATCTATCGTTGAACTGGGCTGTGACTCGTCAGGCGTAGTATTTTTTCAGGAACCGGCCGTTTATTGGCCTGAAGGGTCTTTCGCCATGCATATCCATGAGCAAGTAAGCCCCATCTTGGTAGACTTTGTCTATGATGTACGGGCCCTCATAGTTTGGTTCGAATTTCCCCCGTTTGGCACGATTAGGGATCATAGGTCTTTTGACAATTATCATGAGTTCGCCTTGGCAGAATATTCTCGGCTTAGTCAACCTTTCGTATGAGCATGTCATCCTTGCTTTGTAAGCTTCTAGGTTTTTCTGCGCCATGAGACGAGTTTCATCGAGGGCATCGAGCTCCTCGAGCCGAAGATGAGCATTCTCTTCATCTGTTAGTTCGTAATGAACCGCCACTCGTAGAGATGGTAGCTCTATCTCCAAGGGGAGTACTGCTTCCGTGCCGAATACCAATGCATACGGCGTTGTATTCATAGCCATTTTTAACGTAGTTCGAAACGCTCAGAGAGCTTCATGCAGTCTCTCGTTCCATTCCTTTTTATTTTTGGACACCGTCTTCTTTATGATCTTCATCAAGGTTTTATTGAAAGCCTCAGCTAGACCGTTAGCTCGGGGATAATAGATCGAAGAGTATCTCCAGTCTATATTATGCTGCTGCTCGAAGCGGCTGATCTTGTGACTTCTATAGGCCAGCCCTGTCGGAGATAATCCGTCGCGGAATGCTGAACCGATAGATGATGTGTGTCTTGAAGAAATGGAGGATGTTCTCCGTCTTCACTTCTCTTAGCAGTATGGCTCTGCCCACTTGGAGAAGTAATCAGTTGTCGCCAATATGAACCGATGTCCTTTGGATGACGCTGGTTCGATGGGCCCAATTATGTCGGTTCCCCACATTTCGAATGGCCAGCTAGCTACTGTTGGGTGTAGTGGGTTTAGATGCTGGTGGATGAAATCTCTATGAATTTGGCACGAGTGGCACTGCTTCGCGTATTCGAGGCAGTCCTGAATCATCGTGGGCCAATAGTAGCCCATTCTTTTGATCTTCAGCTTCATCTTCGGTCTGGCTTGATGAGAACCGCAAAGTCCGTCGTGAGTTTCTTGGACGAGCCTCCTTGCTTCTTCCGGTCCCAGGCATCTTAGCCATAGAGAGTCGAACGATCTCTTATATAGAGTGTCATTGATGAAGGCGAAAGACAGAGCTCGTTTCATGAGCTGGTGTCTTGAGGATGCATCTTCAGGTGTTCGACGGGATTTGAAGTAGTCTATAAAGATTTCTCTCCAATCCTTAGCCCTTCCTTGGTCCTCTATTTGCAGGGTTGTTTGCTTGGTGGCTTCCTTTTCTTTAGACGACTCCGGAGACATTTTCGCTGGTGCAAGAACCCGACGGTTTTGTACAACGATCCTTACATCATCGAGGTTTTCGTCAGCCAGTTCTTTAGCGAGTTTGGCTAATGCATCCGCTTTGCTATTTTCCGTACGCGGTATGCCTTCGAGGGCGTAGGAAGGGATTTGAGTCAGCAATTGTTGCACTCTCTCGCCGTACTTTACCAACTCTAGTTTGCACGTTTGATAGTCGCCGTTTACTTGACTAACGACAAGCTGGGAGACTCCGTATATGAGGAGGTTTTCGATTTCCATGTCGACAGCGATCTCAAGACCGGCTATCAAAGCTTCATATTCTGCTTCATTGTTTATCCTTGGCTCCGATAAGGAAAAGGTAAAGCGCATTATCCCTCCTTGCGGGGTCACGAAGATAAGGCCTACCCCAGATTTGATTATGAGGGAGCTGTGCTTTCGCTTCTTCATGGAAGATGCCCCATCGAAGTAGAGTTCCCATCGGGTATCACTCCCTCCTCTCTCCCCGTCGATCGTGTTAAATGCGTGCTCGTCTGGCAATTCGCAATTTAGGGGTGAACAGGTAACGGATGCTCAGCGAGGAAGTTGGCGATGGCCTGGCCTTTCACTGCCTTGAGAGGTCGGTATGTTATCGAGAATTACATTAAGAGTAGGGCCCATTTAGCAAGCCTTCCAGTTAATATGGCTCTTGACATCAAATATTTGAGAGGATCCACTTTTGATATGATATGGACCTTATGCGCCAAAGCATAATGCCGAAGCTTCGTTATCGCGAAGATTAACACCAGGCAGTGTTTTTCGATAAGGGAGTAGTTGTTGTTTCCGCCAAAATTTTGGCTCAAAACTTGCTCTCTTATAAAATAATAACAATAAAATAAAAAATTAAAGGGAAAAATCCACATGCAAAGAATGTAACAACTGTCTCAGCACCAAGACTAAAATACTCTGAGGCAGCGCCTCACGTGCAAAGCACAAGGGCGCTTGTGCCAAGAGCGCCAGCGCCAAGAGTCAAAGACTCTGAGGCAGCGCCTCACGTGCAAAGCACGAGAGCGCCAGCAACGCCAGCGCTAAGAGTCAAACATTCTGAAGCAGCGCCTCACGTGCAAAGCACGAGAGCGCTCGCGCCAAGAGCGCCAGTGCCAAGAGTCAAAGACTCTGAGGCAGCGCCTCACGTGCAAAGCACGAGAGCGCCAGCGCTAGAACTAAATGTTCTCCTCCATTAGATCAAAGATCCAACGGAGATGATAAAATCATCAAATTACAGAATTAAATTCTGTAATTTGAAGATTTTCTCCTCAAATCTTTCCAAACAAGAAAGATTGTGCTCTGTAAATCAGAGCACCGTTGGATCAAAAATCCAACGGTGATTAAAAATCATTAAGATACAGAACAATCTCTGTATGGGAAAATATTTTCCTAATCTTGTTAATAAAAAGAGAAAAATCTTCTGTAAAACAGAAGGCCTAGGATCAAAGATCCAACGGTGGGAAACATCCCCAAATCAATCAGAGATCTCTCAATGAGTGATTTCCTTAACTGATTCAACAAATCAGCCTCCCCTATATAAAGGACCCAAGACTTCAAGTCTTGTACAGAGGAACCCTCCTATAAACTTCAGAAAAAACAGAGGAACCGCCTATAAACTTCAGAAAAAAGAGAAGAACCCCCCTATAAACTTCAGAAAAACAGAGAGAGCAAGCTCTGAGAGGAAGAACCCCCTTCAAGGTAAATAAAAAGAAGAGAGACCATAACATCTCTTCATAAAAATAAGAACTTAGTTCTTTGATCTAGGAGACAAAGTCTCCCTTCATAAAAATAAGAGCTTAGTTCTCAGATCTATGACATAAAGTCTCCCTCTATAAAAAGAAGAACTTAGTTCTCAGATCCATAAAGACAAAGTCTTTCACAAAACCAGAAGATATCATAACATCTCCTATTAAAATAAGAACTCAGTTCTTAGATCCACGAGACAAAGTCTCCTATAAAAGAGAATTTAATTCTCAGAGCACAGAACTGTATAAGGAGCGCTTTAGCACTCCAAGTCTGGCGCTCAGCGCCAAGCGCACCACGTGCTCTTCACGCGTGCACTATTTCAAAAGAAATGCTTCAGCGATCCAAGACTGGTGCTCAGCGCCAAGCGCGCCATGTGCTCCTCACGTGTGTTCTATTTCAAAAGAAGCGCTTCAGTGCTTCAAGACTGGCGCTCAGCGCTAAGCGCACCACGTGCTCCTCACGTGTGCGCTATTTCAAAAGAAGTGCTTTAGCGCTCCATGACTGGCGCTCAACGCCAAGCGCCCCACGTGATCCTCACGTGTGCGCTATTTCAAAAGAAGCACTTCAGCGCTTCAAGACTGGCGCTCAGCGCCAAGCGCGCTACGTACTCATTACGTGCGCGCTATTTCAAAAGAAACGCTTTAGCGCTCCAACACTGGCGCTCAATGCCAAGCGCACCACGTGCTCCTCACGTGTGCGCTATTTCAAAGGAAGCGCTTTAGCGCTCCAAGATTAGCGCTCAACGCCAAGCGCCCCACATGCCCCTCACGTGTGTACTATTTCAAAAGAAGCGCCTTAGCGCTCCAAGTTTGGCACTCAGCGCCAAGCGCTCCACGTGCTCCTCACGTGGGCGCTGAAAGAACACAAAGTGTGCTTTAAATAACGCCTCAGTTCCATAAAAGTGTTCAACACTCAGCAAAAGACAAAAAGAAAAAGGGCGTCAGAACCCAAATCAATGCTCGGCATTGTTAAATAAAAAGGGTCCGAACCCAAATAAATGTTCAACATTTTATTCAAAACTGAGTGGGCTGAGCCCAAGTTGGCCACAAGCCCTAATTCGGATCAACTGAGCCCATGTGCTCACAATCTTTTTAACTGATCTTGGTCTCAAACCTGACTACGGATATCCCAATCAACATTGGTTCAAGGGTACATCTCTTCATACCTCTGATACATGTCGTTGTAATTCTTCAACCTCTTCAGAGAGGTGAAGGGTCCAATAACCAATAACTTTTGGCGCATCCCCAAACGGTTAAACCAAAACCCCATGGACTATGAGGTCCTTAAACTCATAAACTATGATGTCTTTAAACTGGACTATGAGGTCCTTGAACTCATGGACTATGATATTCTTAAACTTTACGGACTATGAGGTCCTTAAACTCGTGGACTATGATGTCCTTAAACTTTATAGACTGTGAGGTCCTTAAACTCATAGACTATGATGTCTTTAAACTTTATAGACTATGATGTCTCTAAACTGCCACGGACTATGATGTCCTTAAACCCAATGGACCGCAACGTCCCTAAACTAAGATGATAGAGCCCAAATGCTCTGTCATCGGATCTAAATGATCCCAAACCCCGTTGAGTAGATCTTAGTCTAAAATTAGACTAACGTATCCTTAACAAACGATTAAGTTGATCTTAATCTCAATAAGATTAACGATCCTTAAACCCAAACCAAACCCAAATCTAAGAAAATACAGATTTGGACTAATTCATGCCCTACGGGCGACAACATAAATTAGTCTCCCTATGCAATCCACGGGCAACCAAAAACAAAACAAACACACACAACACGAAGTGACCATCTGGAGAATGAGAAAGTGGTCACCGCGATGTGGTAGCGTAATTAACTGCAGGGGCTTGCGCCTGCAGTGAAGAGCGTCCCCATAATAAAAAAAAACCCTCATAATGAGGGGGAATCTGACGAAGTCTGCTACAACGGCCGCATCCGTTTAAACCTCCGATGCACGATGCCATAAATCAAATTGGCATCTTCGAAGAGGTGGATGGATAAACCCAAACAGTATCTGCCCCCAAAATTCAGGCAAGACGTTTGTCTTCCAGATTTTCAGCGGTAAACAGATTCTGGCACGCCCGGTGGGACCTTTTCCTCTTTCCACTCCACACTTCGTGTGTCGTGTTTGCGATCAAATCGCGGTTTAATATGGTTGCCCATGGATTCGAGGTACTAAGATTTGGTGTCTTGCTCCGTGCAGAAAAGGAAATGGCGTCAATGGCTTCCAACTGCACCAACTGCAGCAACTGCAGCAACTCCCACTCCATCCTCGCCGGAGGAGTGACCTATTCAAGTGGCCTCCACTTTCGCCATGCCAGTGGAACAGGTGACGCAGGCTACCACTGGACTGTTCTTTAGGACCATGATCCCACCAATGAGCTTCAACACGCCACTGACGTTGCAAGAAGCTCCGAAGAAGTCGGTCTTTGATCGGCTTACAACTACTGCGGCCCCTCTCAACGGGTCGCCCAAATCCAGCGCCTCGGTTTTCAACAGACTAGGCCAAAGCTCTGGTGGGCCCGTGAAAAAGCCCGCAATACCTGAAGGGGTTATCCCGAAACGGATAGCCATCCCTGCTCCAGTAAATGAAGTCATTAGAGAGACTTCTCCTGCTAAGGGGTCGGTCTTCACAAGACTGGCCGTTCCAACTCCCGTTCCAGGCGAAGTCACCGAGGCTGCTTCCCCTGCTCGAAAGTCTGCCTTCGACAGGTTGGTTATCCCCTCTCAGCGGACGTCTGTCTTCGATAGGCTGACACCGACAACAACTTCTAATCAGATCAAGGGACATAACGAAGCTACCCCAACAACGGAGGTGATCCCGGCCGCACAACATGCTCGACGTCGCCACTGGCGCCGAGTGAGGAAAGCTGGGGGCAGTTCCCTTTCTGGACTAACTCCGTCAGCTCTAACGGTGGAAGTTGATGCTGCTGTTCCAACTGGGAACAACTTTGAGCCGCTTAGGAGGGTGCGCAAAAACTCTCCAGCTGCTGTGTTAAAAAGATCTCCTCCACCTGTGGAGAACGTTACCAAGGCAATGCCGGAGCAGCCCCCTCAGCGACTGTCCTCCAAAATTCACAGGGTCTGGCAAAGGGTCCAAGACTCTGTGGTTAACCAAGACTACTCCCACCGACCAAAGAAGATGAAAGTTCGGCAAGAGAAGGACCACCCTGTCGTACCACAGAAGGTGTCGCCTACTTGGGTGCCCGCTGCAACGGCCCCTACAACTTCGACCGTCCACAAAAGAGGAAGGCGGGAGAAAATCCCCGTGTTTGCGACGAATTTCCAAGGGCACCGAACCTAAACGCCCCAAGTCTGGGGGTATGGTAGTGCACACTATCTACATGGCTTCTGGGAAAGAGAATAGCCGTATCTCCACGGGTCATTGACCACTCACACGGTCTGTGACAAAGGCTCAGGAGCAACAACAGCAAAAGCTTCAGGAGATGCTGACAACCATGGCCGCACTCACTGGGCCAAAAGCAAGCCCGGAGACATCGTCGGAGCAGCGCTAAGAACAAGAAACTGACGCTGAGTTCCTACGAAAGGATACTCGAGAAAAAAGACAAAGCGGCCGCGGAACAAGCGGCCAACATAAAAAAAATGGCGATATTGTTCCAAGATATGGTGGGTATGATGATCCAGCCGGACCCTCCAGCCGAAAATCCTCCAGTAATAATTGAAGACGATAGAGCGGAGAAATTAAACCCTCTTCTGGCTCTATCAGTAGCCAAGGAAGAGACCATCTCCAAAGCCGCCCTTGACGACTATATAGCTCAACAGATACGAGCTCATCAGGCGAGCGAAGCGGCCGGCCAAATCGTCAAAACTGGATGACCCTATCCAGGTTGGTACGACCAAATAAAATACTCGCCGGGATATACGATCCCTAAATTCCATGTGTATAAGGGGATGGGTAATCCACACCAGCACATCGCTCAGTTCAAGGCTCTGTGCGGTAATACCGGGGGTGATAACATACTACTGCTTCGCCAGTTTGTTGGCAGCTTGTTGGAGACAGCATTCGAATGGTACTCCAAGCTCCCGAATGACTCTGTCAAGACATTTGCAGAAATGGAGCTACTTTTTACGCAAAGGTTCGCGAGCGCCAGCGAGCGCTCCCTGATCACCGCACTAATCAATGCCAGAGTGAAGCCGGGAGAGACATGGGTTCAGTATGCAATTCGGTGGCGAAACCTGTGGTCAAAGTGTGAACAACGCATAGAGGAAGCTCCTGCCGTGGGCATGTTCGTGGGGACCCTTGATCCTCAGACAACCATATCTCAATTTATGATGTTCTTCAAGCCGACCACCTTCCAGGCCATGATCGACAAGCTAGCCCAAATAGACCAGATGGGCCATAGACCATCCTCTTCAAAGACGGATCCTCGGAATGAAAATGGGAAAGTGAAAGCAACCTTCATCGCCAACGCTCAACAACAACCGAGTGACCCGAGACCGGTTGTTCGCCAAAGCAACAAGCCGCGATCCCTCGATGAGAAGTTGAAACGCTCTTACTCATTCTCTCGGGATAAAACGAGGAAACTGTTCGAACTGGCGGTGCGCAATGGACTCATCACTCTGCCGGATCCAAGACACCCACCGCAACCTGGTGATGTCAATCATCCTAACTATTGTCCCTACCACAGAGTAGTGGGTCACCCACTCGAAGATTGCTATGTTCTCAAAAGCTGGGTTGAAGACCGATACCAACGGGGTAAGTTCGCGTTGTCTGAAAACTAGAGGGTAAACCCGCCACGACAGCACGCTCCTAAAAATGTGGACAAGCCGGGGGCATCATGCCTATTTGTAGAGGAAGCTCCATGGGAAGTTGTTCTTTCGGCAAAAACTAAAAGAATGCTGAAAGACCTTCAAACATGTCTGGCGATCAGGCGAAAAAGCCCGCTAGAGCCAGAGATTATTGAGGGGATGCTAAAACCGCGTCCAACATCTGGAGTTGGTAGCGAAATGCAAAACACCTAGGTCTAGCCGTCAAAGTCTTCGAAGAAAAAGAAGAAGACCAAAAAGCACGCGCAGCCTGACGACAAGTGCACAGAGCTGCAAAAGCACATTGACGCGCTGGAGGAATATAACCAGAAGGTGCGAACCCCGGTCACACTCCAAGAGTTTCTCAACCACATCCTTAAAAGTGGAGATAACGACTGTAACGCTTTGAAATTCGTTAGGTTAATTTTCGCGTTAATTAGCGATAATGCGTGTTTTCATAATTCCCGTTAACTAATATTTTCCCACTTAAACTGGAATAAATCTACTTTTAATTATGATAGTATGTAATTATATATATAATAGTGTTTTATTAATTATTAATTAGTTTAGTGTTCACTTAATTAGCAAATTTTCTTAACCCTAAACCAAAATTAGTTAGCATGCACAACCCTAATCACCTAGGTTAAGTGATAACTTGTTTTCATTTCTATTCCCTCTTGCATGGTTATTATCCTCACAAATCAAGTCAAACATTTAATTTAAAATGAAATAAAAAGAAATGGGAGGCATGGTTGGTATTAGGTGAAGAATGAGCTTGACTTTTGACCATACCCTCTCTCTTTTCTCTCTCTCCCTCTTTCTCATTTTCTGCAATCACAGCAGAGACAGCAGCAGCAGCATATTCTTCATCTTCTTCTTCTTCTTTTTCTTCTCTTTGTATTCAAACACCAATCCCTACACAAAAATTCATCTTTTCTTCATAAAACCTTTGCAAAACACCTCCTTTGTTGGTCTTGATGGCAAATCCTTGCCTTTGAAGGCAAGTGCAGCAAGTTAGACTCCCCTAAGACCAATTTGAGATATTAAACTCACCCAAATCACTTTATTTCTAAACTTGTAGTTTTTATTAGCTAAAAGTTGTGTTTTTGTGAGTTTTAGTGCTAATGAGATGGTTTAAGTGAAGATTAGGGTAAGTTAGGGTTTTTAGAGTTTGGTTAACTTAATTAGGTGCTATTAATGTTGTTTAAACCAAGTTATTTCTTCAGTTTACACTAAAATACGATAATGTTGCAATTTAGTATTTTTAAAACGTTTTTAAAACCAAGTTATAGGATACGGTGTATCTGCTGTATCAGTGAGTATTTTCTTGATGAGCAAACATATATATTAGACTATAATTTGTGCTAGAAGTGTAGTGTAAAAACCTGGACCATTTTCACCTGAATTTGGCCGAGATCACCCCTATAGGGGCCGGCCTATTTTTGTTGGATTATGTTGAAACTTTGCAGGTAGCTGTCTGTAGGTATTATAAGAGCTTTGGTCTTATTTGTTTTCTTGTTTTTGCACTAGAAAAAATCTGGGACCTTTTACCTATAATTTGCGTAGCGGGACTTGTGCGACACGTACGATACGAGTTGAGTTGGTGTTGCTGTGTGTCACAGCGTGTCGCGGTGGTTTTTGGTGTATGCACACACGTTGCGTATACACACGTGTTTAGATCGCGACGCTAGTTCTCGTTTGGACTTGATATCACGTTTTTGCAGGATTTTGCCTTATGTGCGTTATTTGTGTAAATTCTAGGTTCGCAGGCGGGGACTTCGGACGCCGCAAAGAAGGGAAAGCAGGTAGTCGGCTACACTTAGCACGAGATCGCGGTGAGTAGATTTAACATCTACGGGGAAATCCCCCGTATGGCGTTATGCGTCAGGGCTTGATAGGATATTGTAGTCGCGTGTTATATTATATATTTATGTTAGTCATGCATACGGACCATTGTAGCATACCCTCCTTGTTGCATATAGACATAGTAATTATGAGACACCGCACTGTTACTAACGGTTCAAGCTGCACGAGCACAAATTGCATGTTACACACACACACCGTTAGTGATTGCAATGACACTCGCAATATAAGATTGCTATGAACCATACATCGTTTAGCTTACCTCATTATCGATGATTAGACATGATTCTGTTCCTTTACGTGCATACATATTGTACACTAAATCCTTCGTATATACCCACTTATATATCTTGTGCATTCATGCATACATATTTCACCTACATAGATGATGCTGGCTTGATTTCTAGAGAAATGGGGACCGCATGAACTATTTCAAAACTGGATCCATTTAAAAGAGCAGTTTTCCCTTGTTTTACATGTAGTACGATTTTATGCGGCATACGACTTATTGCATAGATTCATGTACTGAGTTTTGGATTTCATGTGATTTCTGGATTTGAGAACCGTGGTATTATTTTAAATAAGTACGCACTGTTTTGAAAACCCGATTTCTCTTGATATGATATTTCAGTGCGTCTGTCACGCTCCGCTTCCCGATGTACGGCGAAGGGGACGCGACGAGGTCCGCTACGTATATACTTAGAAGTACATACGCTAAGCGTATCTAAGCAATATAAAATTAAATCACAAGAGACAAGAGATATAGAAATAACAGCAACTTTATTAATAACATTCTTTTATACAATGCATGAAAAGTAAATACAACTGGAATGAAAAGCGATGCCTAAACAATGGCATAACAGGAAATGAAAATATTAAATAGAACAAGGTACAATGTCTAGAGCTCAGGGTCTTCGTGAAACTGCTCCAAGTCTTCACCGGTGGGCTCGATCTCTGCTGGGTCCAAAGCACCTGACGACATTCAAAGAAGGAGAAATAGAATGTCGTCAGCGAACAGGTCGCTCAGTAAGTCCCAAAGATAAAGAAGAATTAGAAAAGACAGAATAAGAGGTATCTTCTAAAGTTCTATACTATTTGTTGTAATTGTTAGTTGTATGTATGCCCTAGAGGCCAGTATTGTACAGATGATGTATATTATATTGGATGCTTGGACATATATAGAGATGACTTTCTTGCTCGATGTGATAGTATGCTATCTGGTTGCTCTTTATCTCAACATGTACACTTGTCTCTTTAAACTGTCTTATAGTTACATGTTGATAAAGCCCTTAGGATGTGTACTTGACTACCTGGACTATGATGCAGATCATACTAGTGGGGACATGGTAGTCGATAAGTACATCCTTCAAGGTCCCTAGTCGTGGGTGTATCGAGATAGGGCATCGATATACCAGTGTAGACTAGCGTATACGCTTCTCGACCCATGAGATGGGCGATGGATGATCCCATATCCATTGATGTTTGACATCAGAGATGGTATACGGGTGCTCAGTGGAGACTGGGTATACTGGACGGACTCGCCGAGAACTCCCAGATGGTATTATACCTCACGTCAGATGGCAGTTCTCAGGTGACACTTGTACAGGTTAGTCTGTACACCCGAGATCGTCATAGAGTCTTGTGTGATTCCCACTGTGCTTTGATCTCCACCTTACCACGTCCATGAGGGCATGCAAAACGGTGGTCTTTGGGTACAGTCCCGAGTCACATGGAGGCAATGAGCGATAGGAGGGGTTTCGTCTCTCCCGGTATTGGGGGTTGATATTGCGCTGTGCTCGATTGGCCGTAACAGGGAAGTCCCTGGCCAGGGCTGATCAGAGATTTGCTGGTAAGTGTTACCAGTAGTTTCTCGACCCGTTATGAGCCTCACATCGGCATGACTTATCGGTTATTGGGGTCTGACGTTTACCACCCCTAGACTTGATATGCGACATATCAGACGAACAGACCGGACTGTACGGTAAGTGTTACTGGTTGGATTCACAGGAGTGTGAGCGGGCTAGCTCGTCGATCTTCTGATCGCTCAATACCCGGATGGCCGTTACGTTTAGCAGACCGCTTGCGGCTTGTGGGTGCTTGATATGATCATCATCTGCTGCCGGCATATTGACGAGTCTTTAGAGTCCTACACAGAGGTTTCCTGGCTCAAGCGAAACGAAATAGGAGCGCATATGAGATATGTGCAGGACCGAGAATAATGCGTGTATATGATACCGTATTTCATTCTCGCGATGAATGTATCGATTGGTTATATTCGATATAACCTAGATATCGAATCAAGGATTGATTCGATGAGCCGATACATAGGATACTAGTCGGTTATATGCGATATGACCGGATCGTTAAATCAAGTGTTGATTTAATGATTTAATGTATAATTATATATTTTATATATTACTTTGCATTAACTAGTATTGGTTCACTTTAAATGGATATTCTCACTTGATGTGCAAATTGTATATGTGATATACTTTTGTGCACATGTTTGTATCATGTTTGATGATGCTTGCTCATTTGGTTAAGTGTATAGAATTAAACCTAGGTTAAGAAAGTGATTAGGGTTTTTATTTATCCATTCTTTTATTTATTCATTTTTGGAAAAAGAATGGGATAAGAATACAAAATGGTTGCTTTCATTCTTGAACATTGTTGAAGCTTCATGAAGCTTTGACTTTGTGACCATTTTGTCTTCACACTAAACCCTAACCATTCTTCTAACCTTAGTCAATTCTCTACACTTAACTATGGTTCACATCATGATAAGTTTTGATTTTCTTTTCATTTTAAAAAGACTTATCATATTCTTTCTTCTTCTTGATCATCTTCTTCTTCAAGAAAAGCTTGATGCCATTAATGGCAACTTAAGCAAAAGTGAGTGAAATCCAATTCTAAAGTGAACCCACCTCCTATTTCTTCACCCTCTACCTCTTGCCAAGTTGTTTTGGGTGTTTTCTTCACAAGTTTCACAACTTGGTGAAGTTGGAGCTTGAACTTGTGATGCCTCGACGTAGATCATCTTCGGCACGAAGCCGACGACCTAGTCCGCCCATTTTCCCGATGAAGCCGACGATTGAGTTCGGGATTCAAGATGGACAGCGAGAGGACGCCTACGTGGAGCTAAGGAAGTGGAGAAACGGATCTACAAAGGTTGTAGCCTCTCTCCTTTAGTTAAGATGTTAACTAGTTTAATGTTTCGCCTAGAAATCTAGCCGACGATCCGTATTAGGGTTTCTCGGCACCCATAAAATTTTAAATTGGCATGATCGATGCCTTGTGAGACCTCTATAGTGTGCCTAGGAACCTTTCAGTAATGTTGTATTAACGTTGTTTTTTGTAGCTTGGTACAGAAGAATGCCAGTGTATACGAGAGGGGTCTCTATATGCTAGAGACCAAGGCAAACGGAAAATAGAGTACAAGGCTCCGTTAGAAGGCCCGGAACAACGGCAATTGGATTCATGTTAGGTATCTTAAGTCTGACCGTCTCGTGCCACTTTTAATATTTTCCGTACCAATCTACCCCTTAAAACCCCGTAGTGTTTTGGTAGTATTGTAGTATGGTATTGTATAAGTTGGATGACCGACCAAAATCATGATATCAGTAAACAGATTGTAATTACATAATCAGGTAAATGGAATAACGGAATAATGGATGTATATCCATGGTTTCATTCAGTCAAATTGTATAGATTGTTAACTGGATTCTGGGATTCATGTATTCATATTGAGTTGGAATATTAAAGAATATAGATTGACTTGAATCTTATTCAAATCAGAAATAATCAGACTCAAACCCGAGTCAGACTAAAAGAAATGTAAGTTGAAGTTCTATATTTGTTAGGGTCCTTATTGTAATTTATAAAACTTGGGGGGGTTTTATGTAAAAATACTTTTGTATAGTTTTCAAGATACACCTCAAGTATTTATTATTCGTCTTTATGGTTATAATGAGTATGATTTTATTTTGTCTTATTTCTAATGAAAATATCCTAATTACATAAATAAAGGTATTAATTTGCAATATTGATTTAATTGAAATTCATGGTATTTTAATGTAACTTTTAATCTTATAATTTTTAGAAAAAGGTGGAAACTTTATCTTATAATAAATTAGGTGTTTAAATGATAAATATACATATGTTTATACAAGAATAATTTTTAATAAATATTTTATATTCCAAAAATCTCATTTTTCTTAAATGTCGTATTTTAAACCTTTCGAGACCGAATGCTCCTTGCGGAGGTCTGAATCTCGCACTACTAAGCCCGAGGGTGCACGATAAACCGTACTATCTCTAACGAGTTTCCCAAAGGTGGGTTGTAGTAGCGCTTTGCAAAGATTTAATTAAATACTAATCATTTAGAAAACGGTTTTATAAAGATAAGGTATTTATTTGTAGAAGGGTGTAAATTTCCGTATTTTAGATTTTAGGGTTTCCTAAGCCAACTAAGCTATTTCTAAATGGTCTAAACGATAAGTCATTAGAAGCCTCAAATTGCCTCTTCACAGCCAATTATGGCCAGGTAAGTGCCAGGTGAGTGAGAGACTCTCCACTACAAGTAGTGGCCCTAATTAAGTAACCACTCGCCTTAGACACACTTGCCTAGACACCACAAAGTCAGGTTTAGATAAACGATCGATGTCCACAACTTATCGTATTTCCTATTAAAAGATATTGTATTAAAATTGTATATAACTTAGAACTTTTAGAAAAGGTTTTATTAAGAAAATGGTATTTTAATGTAAAATCTTGTTTTGTCGTATTCTAAATTTTCAAGGTAGCGTGCTATGATTTCATATGAGTGAGTGAGGAGGTAGGTCATTATCTCGTGATCTACTTTAAGGTATAGCAATGTTAAAGGGTTAAATGTGATAAACTAAACATGGTGGTATTTAAGTGAAAGAATACGATGTATTGCAAAAGTTATCATTTCATGTGTGAAAACTTGTTCAAATTAATTTTTAAGTGATTAGTAGTCAACATGAAGATGTTTAAGCATTATGGAATTGGTGATAATTGAGATTTGATAGAAAACCAAATCGGAAATCGGGTTGTTCCGATTTCCATCGGGTTTATAAAGTCGTATTTTAATGGAAGAAAAGAAAGGTATAAAAGAGGGACTTACGGGTTTGGACAACGCTAGAGAGTGAGAAGGAGGTAGAGGGTTTGCCGACGCGTCGAAACGTCGTCGAGAGCTCTTAGCACGATCACCGGAAAGTCGCCGTCGATTTCGTCAGCGCTTCGCCTTTCACTCGTTTTCCGACGTACCAAAGTTCTCTTGGAATTTTGAGAGAGTGGACTTAGGAATTTAGGATGAGAGGGTAGAGGGTATGGGGATATATATAGGGTTAGGGTTTTAATTAAAAAAATATAAATTTTTTTTACAAAAAATCATTAAATTCATTAAAAATTGGGAGTAAAAGAGGTTTAATGGGCATTTGATAACCGATCTAGGAATTTAGTGTATGCAGGTGAGAAGACCAGGTCAACACGGAATTTTTCCGTGTTGACGACTCGGTCGTCCGGCCGAGTCCGGCCGGCGGCGCCGGCCCGAGTTGGCCGGTCCGCCGGCTGACTCGGCCGAGTCAGGATGTCGTTGGGTGGGGGTTCTCCTGGGAGGATTTATGGTATATTTAGTTTTTGGTCTTCAGTTCAAGTTTTGTGAGTTATGGCGTTTTGACTGTTGACTTTCCAAAAATTTAAAACAAAATAAATATAAAAATAATGTGGGACATGAGATTTGAACTCTGGTGGCTTGGTTCAGCAGTGCAAGGTATTACCAATGAGCTACAAGCTCTTTCTTATAATTATTATGGGAAAATAACTACTTAAAGTGGTAACAGCAACATTAAATACCCTAAGTATTACTTTAATTTTAAAACAATTTTATGTACACTAAAAATGGAGTTATTTAAAAACAAAATAATTACTTATATATATATTGTGTTCGGATTAAAATACTCCTTTATGGATTTTTAAAAATTTTAAAAAAAATTTGTATAGAAAAGTGTATAGGAAAATTAGGGTTGTTACATTCTACCCTCCTTAAAAAAATTTCGTCCTCGAAATTTGAAAAAGGAAAGTGTAACAGTTTCAAGGAAAGTCTGATGACTATAGTATAGATAGTGTATAAAAATGACAAGGGTGAAAAAGGCTTACCGGTGTTGCCTTGACCTACAGTCTTGGTTTCTACGGCTTCTAATGTGAATGCCTGCCGCCGTGGTACATTCCTTCTAGCTGGAGACACATTCTGCCTTTGGAGCCTCTTTCTCTGCTCTCTAGGCATGTCCCTCATTGCTTGTTGAAATTGGCGAGTAGGTAGTGTAGGTGGTGGAACAGGTAGTGCATAACGAGGTGCAGGAGCCTGGATAGCTGGCCGCTGCGGGTAGTTGGTGGATGTGTGAGTTGAGTTGTTATTGTAAGGACAGTTCCCAATTCCGTGGTTGGATGCGCCACAAATTAGACACAAGCCTTTTGCGCGCCTACAGTCCTTCCACAAGTGTCCTTTTCTTCTGCAGGCCATGCGTTTTCTTGGTTCTGAAACGTATGACATGTGAAACCCGATTCGGGGAGCTGGATGAGGCCGATTGCGGGTACATGGTGGACCCGGTATGGTACCCCGGGGCGAGAACGGATTGTTGTGCTGTAGACGATGAGCCTGGCAGAGGGAATACTACCTACCGATGATTGGTTGGACCTAGCGGTTATCCGGAGGATACTGACCAGAGTTGAGAGATGGATACGGGCCGACCCGTACTGCCGGGGCCGAGGGCCGATTCCGTTGACGGAGCCCGTGGGCCGGTCCGGATTGATGGAGCCGATATATGAGGATTTGCGTGTCGATATTGGACACGAGTATTTCATGATGTTTTTGGATGCCGATGTTGGGCACCCCGTTTCTATGAGATTTACAGTATTGAGGGCCGGATAGAGTGACGGCGTCTGAGTTATCGAGATTTTGGGGTGTTTTTAGTAGACACCGGGTTTTTCCACGATGATGATTCGTGTTTATGATATTTTATCCCATACTCGGCATTCATTGTTATGCATTGCATCATATAGTCGTAGTACCTGATAGAGTACTTTGCATGATTACTGCGTACCCAGTTCATCATATATATGTTATCAGATTGCACATGTTAGAGTATCACAGTACGCGCATACTCGCGATTACCTTTATATGTTATTTATTATTCACGAGTTAGCAACTCACCCCCGTTGTGCCACAGTGTTTGCAGGTCGACCCTCAGAGTAGTCGCGGCAGGGCTACTTCCTTGTATTTTTTTGGCTACGGATACCATTGCAGTTGGCGAGTGAGCCGTTTTGCCTTAGGTGGGGTTTTGCGGTATCCGTTTATTTCCATTGTACTCTCTTTTATATCCAGTACTCTCCATCTACCATATCATGTATTGACTTAGAGACCAGTTGTGAGGACGATGTTGTATATTATTTCGTACTCTGGATGTCGTGCTCGTGTGAGCCGGCTTTATTTATGCAGTTTTATCTCTTATGCTATTTTCACTAGTATTGCTCATTTCTTCGCTACGGCGTCGTATATTATTTTGTGGTGGTTGTTTCCGCTGTTGGGCGTGATTGCTCCCGTTTGGGGATGCTTTATTTCTGTTATCAGTCATTTTACTTATATCATGTTTTGTACCCATTTTCGGGACTAGTTTTTACAAAGGAGGTGCTGCCGAATTTTTAAGAAAATAACTTAAACTTTAAAGATTTTTATTCAAGGTTTTCTAAATGTTTAAACTAATGTTTTATTCACTCGCTATTTTAATGGTTTTGATTTCTGCGTTTCGACTTACTTAATGGCGTTACGCCTGTAGACGTTATGTGGTTAAGTGCCGGTCACGGGCCGAACTTTGGGTCGTGACTCCGGTCACACTCCAAGAATTTCTCAACCACATTCTTAAAAGTGGAGATAACGACAATGAGGAGGGAGACGACTCGTCAGAGGAACTCGAAGATTATGTAGCAAATTGCCACACGATCTCTCATTCGTCGCTAAATAACGAAGAAGCTCACTCGGTGTTAGAAGATAACATAGAGAAGCTGGGCGCAAGAGCAGTGTCAAAATCATCCTTGGATTATGCGACAAGGTCTACCAAGGTAGGGCTTACTTGCTCATGGATATGCATGCCGAGAGACCCTTCCGGCCAGTAAACGACCGATTTCTAAAAGAATATACTACGCCTGACGAGTCACGGCCCAGATCAACGATAGATGACGACGCCTATGTCCGCTCGCTATCTTCCTAAGCCCAAACTCTATAAATAGTAGCCGGCTAAACTCTCATCCCAAAAATGGTGACCTGTGGACCGTAATGTCCTTAAAGTAACAATGGACGGTAATGTCCTTAAACTAACTGTGGACCGTAATGTCCTTAAACTAACAATGGACCGCTATGTCCTGAAACTATCTACTGACCGAAACGTCTCTAAACTACTACAAACCGCAGCATCCTAGGGATGACGCAAAAAAAACGGTACGTCCATAAGCGAAATGGGCACGGATGAAAACCCGAAAGGGGCTCCGTGAGTAAAAACAGCAGGGCTACCGGCGAGTTTTTGAAAACCCGAAAGGGCGCAGACTCGTAAAAAATTCGTGCACACTTGCAAAATCCCCTCGACTTTGCAAGGAGAAAATACCTGCGTGAGATCCTTACGACTCACAAAGGGAAGCAACACACTTAGGGAGCCTCACGATTCCTAAGGAGAAAATACACTTACGAGATCCTCACGACTCGTCAGGAGAATCCTCTATGAGACCCTCACGGCTCATGGGATTCAAAAGCCTTAAGCTGCAGGGATTTGAACCTGTTCTTAAGCCGTCATACACCCCAATTTGCCCTACAAACGGTTCATTATTGACCCTTGTATACAATCCACGGGCACAAATAAACGGTTCCCCAGCAGAGTCCCACCACCGACGAGGGATATCTTCATACAGCGAATGACACTTGTAAGTCCTCTCGACTTATAAGGAGAAAACGCTCTTATAAGATCCTTACGACTTATAAGAGAGCACACACTTAAGATTTCTCATGATTCCTAAGGAGAAATCGCACATACGAGATCCTCACGACTCGTAAGGAGAAATATCTTTATGAGACCCCTATGGCTCATAAAGTCAAAAGCCTTAGTCGACAGGACCTTAACCCTATTTGCTAAGCCATCTTTGTTCGAACCGACAAAGGCAAATGATGATTCGCTCCTGGCAATATCCCAGTTGTAGCGATGCTGATGCCTAAATCGGTATCAGATCCCAAGTCCCATACTCGTGGCAAAAAGTCAGCGAGCCATAAATGCATATGAAATAGCCGAAATGATAGGGCAGCTTGTAACAAAATCAGCAAGTAAAATATATGCATACAAAAACAACCGAAATGATTGGGCAACTCGCAATAAAAAACAGCGGGTAAAAAGAAAAAATAGCCGAAACGATTGGGCACCGTGAAAAATAGCCGAAACGATTAGGTAATCGCGAACTTCACGATATAAAAGCTGAAATGATAGAGCATCGCGGAAAGAAAACAAAATATATATATATATATATATATATATATATAATGAAACGTTTGCCCTGCAGGTAAGTCCATATTGGCCCCTGTATACAATCCATGGGCACAAACAAAAAGGGAACCATATTTCCCCACCAGACTCTATTAAAGGGAAAGCCACATCTCGACGGCGACATCTGCATCCCAAAAGATCAACACGGCATTCCTTCTCAACTCCAACAACCGATCTTAGGGTTGCAACGAAGTGGAGCCATGGCAAAGCCCTAGTTCCAAACCTCGACGGCCACATTTATAGCCAAGAGACCAACAACGTGTTCCTCCTCATTCCAGCAGGATACTGACGCGACACCACCAATCGGAGCCACGGCAAAGTCCCCAGTTCCAAGACTCTACGGTTCGCAGACAACCTAGCGTTAGCAGATGACCCCATCTCAGAAATACGTCAACCTTGACAGCGCAGAAAGTGGAGTACGTCAACCCCAACACCGCAGAAAGTAGAGTACGTTAACCCCGACACCGCAAAAAGCGGAACACGTCAAACCTGACACCGCAGAGAGCGGAGCAAGTCAAACCTAACATCGCAGAAAGTGGAGCACGTCAATCCCGACACCGCAGAAAGCGGAGCAAGTCAGCCAATGACCTCCATCTCGGAGACAAGTCAACCGACCCCAGGGAAATCAGTGTCCTTGGCAAAACCTCTCGATTTAGGGAAATCAGCGTCCTTGGCGAGAACCTCGACTCGTTTCGACCCGCAGGGAAATCAGTGTCTTTGTAGGAATCTCTCGATTCGTCTCGACCCCTAGGAAAATCAGTGTCCTTGGCAAAGCTTCTCGATTCAGGAAAATCAGCGTACTTGACGAGAACCTCTCGATTCGTTTTGACCTACAGGGAAATCGGTGTCTTTGCAGGAATCTCTCGATTCGTCTCGACCCCCAGAGAAATCAGCGTCCTTGGAAAAATACTTCTCGATTCAGGGAAATCAGCGTCCTTGACGAGAACCTCTCAATTCGTTTCAACCCGCAGGGAAATCAGTGTCTTTGCAGGAATCTCTCGATTCGTCTCGACCCCCAGGGAAATCAGTGTCCTTGGCAATAAACTTCTCGATTCAGGGAAATCAGCGTCCTTGACAAGAACCACTTGATTCATTTCGACCGGCAGGGAAATCAGTGTCTTTGCAGGAATCTCTCGATTCGTCTCGACCCCCAGTGAAATCAATGTCCTTGGCAAAAGCTTCTCGATTCAGGGAAATTAGCGTCCTTGACGAGAACCTCTCGATTCGTTTCGACCCGCAGGGAAATCAGTGTCTTTGCAGGAATCTCTCGATTCGTCTCGACCCCCAGGGAAATTAGTGTCCTTGGCAAAGCTTCTCGATTCAGGGAAATCAGCGTCCTTGACGAGAACCTCTCGATTCGTTTTGACCCACAGGGAAATCAGTGTCTTTGCAGGAATCTCTCGATTCGTCTCGACCCCCAGGGAAATCAGTGTCCTTGGCAAAAGCTTCTCGATTCAGGAAAATCAGCATCCTTGATGAGAACTTCTCGATTCGTTTCGACCCGCAGGGAAATCAGTGTCTTTGCAGGAATCTCTCGATTCGTCTCGACCCTCAGGGAAATCAGTGTCCTTGGCAAAGCTTCTCGATTCAGGGAAATCATCGTCCTTGACGAGAACCTCTCGATTCGTTTCGACCCGCAGGGAAATCAGTATCTTTGCAGGAATCTCTCGATTCATCTCTACCCCCAGGGAAATTAGTGTCCTTGGCAAAGCTTCTCTATTCAGGGAAATCAGCGTCCTTGACGAGAACCTCTCGATTCGTTTCGACCCGCAGGGAAATCAGTGTCTTTGCAGGAATCTCTCGATTCGTCTCGACCCCAGGGAAATCAGTATCCTTGGCAAAAAACTTCTCGATTCAGGGAAATCAACGTCCTTGACGAGAACCTCTCGATTCGTTTCGACCCGTAGGGAAATCAGTGTCTTTGCAGGAATCTCTCGATTCGTCTCGACCCCCAGGAAAATCAGTGTCCTTGGCAAAAAACTTCTCGATTCAGGGAAATCAGCGTCCTTGACGAGAACCTCTCGATTCGTTTCGACCCGCAGGGAAATCGGTGTCTTTGCAAAAATCTCTCGATTTGTCTCGACCCCTAGGTAAATCAGTGTCCTTGGCAAAAGTTTCTCGATTCAGGGAAATCAGCGTCCTTGACGAGAACCTCTCGATGCGTTTCGACCCGCAGGGAAATCAGCGTCTTTGCAGGAATCTCTCGATTCGTCTCGACCCCCAGGAAAATCAGTGTCTTTGGCAAAGCTTCTCGATTCAGGGAAATCAACGTCCTTGATGAGAACCTCTCGATTCGTTTCGCCCCACAGGGAAATCAGTGTCTTTGCAGGAATCTCTCAATTCGTCTCGACCCCCAGGGAAATCAGTGTCCTTGGAAAAACTTCTCGATTCAGGGAAATCGGTGTCCTTGGCGAGAACCTGTCGACTCATTTCGACCCGCAGAGAAATCAGCGTCTTTGCAGGAATCTCCCGATTCGTCTCAACCCCAGAGAAATTAGTGTCCTTGGTAAGTACCTCGATTCAGGGAAATCAGCGTCCTTGACGAGAACCTCTTGATTTGTTTCGACCCGCAAGGAAATCAGTGTCTTTGCAGGAATTTCTCGATCCGTCTCGACTTCAGGGAAATTAGTGTCCCCGCACATGAAGAGAAAATTCTCTTATGAGATCCTTATGACTCTCAAGAGAAAACGCACTTAGGAGTCCTCACGACCCCTAAGGAGAAAATACACCTACGGGATTCTCTCGACCCGTAGGGAGAAAAGTCTTTATGAGACCCGCATGGCTCATATAGTTGAAAAGTCCTAGGTGGCAGATCCTAACTCTGTCTCTTAACCCATCATTGCCCTGCAAGTAGGTCAAGATAGACTATCTATGGGCCACACTCTCCAAAGTCGAATATCGACAAGGAGGGAAACAACCACTTACAAGTCCTCTCAACTTGTAAGGGGAAAAATTCTCTTGTGAGATCCTTACGACTCTTAAGATAAAACGCACTTAGGAGTCCTCATGACTCCTAAGGAGAAAATACACCTACGGGATCCTTTCGACTCATAGGGAGAAAAACCTTCTTGAAACCCTTACGGTTCATGAAGACGAAAAAAGTCTTAGGCTATAAGAACCCTAAACTTGTCTCCTAAGCCCTCAATTCCATGGCCATGCATAACTCTGCACTACTTCACCCACTACATACTTATATGGGCAAAGTAGTGGGGGGTACTTGTTCCCGCCAAAATTTTGGCTCAAAACTTGCTCCCTTATAAAATAATAACAATAAAATAATAAAATAAAGGGAAACTCCACATCCAAAGAATGTAACAACTGTCTCAGCGCTAAGAGTAAAATACTCTGAGGCAGCGCCTCACGTGCAAAGCACGAGGGCGCTCGCGCCAAGAGCGCCAGCGCCAAGAGTCAAAGCCTCTAAGGTGGCGCCTCATGTGGAAAGTACGAGAGCGCCAGCAGCGCCAGCGCTAAGAGTCAAAGACTCTGAAGCAGCGCCTCACGTGCAAAGCACGAAGGCGCCAGCGCCAAGAGTCAAAGACTCTGAGGCAGCGCCTCACGTGCAAAGCATGAGAGCGCCAGCGCTAGAATTAAATGTTCTCCTCCATTGGATCAAAGATCCAACGGAGATGATAAAATCATCAAATTACAGAATTAAATTCTGTTGAGGAAATACTCCTCAAATCTTTCCAAATAAGAAAGATTGTGCTCTGTAAATCAGAGCACCATTGGATCAAAGATCCAACGGTGATTAAAAATCACCAAGATACAGTACAATCTCTGTATGGGAAAATATTTTCCCAATCTTGTTAATAACAAGAGGAAAATCTTCTGTAAAACAGAAGGCCTAGGATCAAAGATCCAACGGTGGGAAACATCCCCAAATCAATCAGAGATCTCTCAATGAGAGATTTCCTTAACTGATTCAACAAATCAGCCTCCCCTATATAAAGGACCCAAGACTTCAAGTCTTGTACAGAGAAACCCCTATAAACTTTATAAAAAATAGAGTAACCCCCTATAAACTTCAGAAAAAAGAGAAGAACCCCCCTATAAACTTCAGAAAAACAGAGAGAGCAAGCTCTGAGAGGAAGAACCCTCTTCAAGGTAAATAAAAAGAAGAGAGACCATAGCATCTCTTCATAAAAATAAGAACTAAGTTCTTAGATCTAGGAGACAAAGTCTCCCTTCATAAAAATAAGAACTTAGTTCTTAGATATATGAGACATAGTCTCCCTCCATAAAAAGAAGAACTTAGTTCTCAGATCCATAAAGACAAAGTCTTTCACAAAAACAGAAGAGATTGTAATATCTCCTATTAAAATAAGAACTCAGTTCTTAAATCCACGAGACAAAGTCTCTTATAAAAGAGAATTTAATTCTCAGAGCACAGAACTGATCAGAACTGTATAAGGAGCGCTTTAGCGCTCCAAGTCTGGCGCTCAGCGCCAAGCACACCACGTGCTCCTCGCGTGTGCGCTATTTCAAAAGAAACGTTTCAGCGATCAAGGACTGGCGCTCAGCGCCAAGCGCGCCACGTGCTCCTCACGTGTGTGCTATTTCAAAAGAAGCGCTTCAGCGCTGCAAGACTGGCGCTCAGCGCCAAGCGCACCACGTGCTCCTCACGTGTGCGCTATTTCAAAAGAAACGCTTCAGCGCTCCAAGACTGGCGCTCAACACCAAGCGCCCCACATGCTCCTCACGTGTGCGCTATTTCAAAAGAAGCGCTTCAGCGCTCCAAGACTGGCGCTCTGCGCCAAACGCGCTACGTGCTCCTCACGTGTGCGCTATTTCAAAAGAAGCGCTTTAGCGCTCTAAGACTGGCGCTCAGCAACAAGCGCGCCACGTTCTTCTCACTTGTGCGCTATTTCAAAGGAAGCGCTTTAGCGCTCCAAGATTGGTGCTCAACGCCAAGCGCCCCACGTGCTCCTCACGCGTGCTCTATTTCAAAAGAAGCGTTTTAGCGCTCCAAGTCTGGCGCTCAACGCCAAACGCTCCACGTGCTCCTCACGTGGGCGGTGAAGGAACACAAAGTGTTCTTTAAATAATGCCTCAATGCCATAAAAAGTGTTCAACACTCAGCAAAAGACAAAAAGAAAAAGGGTGTCAAAACCCAAATCAATGCTCAGCATTAATAAATAAAAAGGTCTGAACCTAAATAAACGTTCAACATTTTATTCAAAACTGAGTGGGCTGAGCCCAAGTTGGCCACAAGCCCTAATTCAGATCAACTGAGCCCATGTGCTCACAATCTTTTTAACTAATCTTGGTCTCAAACCTGACTACAGATCTCCCAACCAACATTGGTTCAAGGGTACATCTCTTCATACCTCTGATACATGTCGTTGTAATTCTTCAAAGTCTTCGGAGAGGTGAAGGGTCCCAATAACCAATAACTTTTGGCGCATCCTCAAACGGTTAAACCAAAACCCCATGGACTATGAGGTCCTTAAACTCATAGACTATGATGTCTTTAAATTGGACTATGAGGTCCTTAAACTCATGGACTATGATGTCCTTAACTTTACGGACTATGAGGTCCTTAAACTCATGGACTATGATGTCCTTAAACTTTATGGACTGTGAGGTCCTTAAACTCATAGACTATGATGTCTTTAAACTTTACAGACTATGATGTCTCTAAACTGCCACGGACTATGATGTCCTTAAACCCAATGGACCGTAACGTCCCTAAACTAAGATGATAGAGCCCAAATGCTCTGTCATCGGATCTAAATGATCCCAAACCCCGTTGAGTAGATCTTAGTCTAAAATTAGACTAATATATCCTTAACAAACGTTTAAGTTGATCTTAATCTCAATGAGATTAACGATCCTTAAACCCAAACCAAACCCAAATCTAAGAAAATACGGATTTGGACTAATTCACGCGCTACGGGCGACAACATAAATTAGTCTCCGTATACAATCCACGGGCAACCAAAAACAAAACAAACACACACGACACGAAGTGACCATCTGGAGAAGGAAAAAGTGGTTACCGCGATGCGGTAGCATAATTAACTGCAGGGGCTTGCACCTGCAGGGAAGAGCGTCCCCACAATCAAAAAACCCTTCACAATGAGGGGGAATCTGATGAAGTCTGCTACAACGGCCGCATCCGTCTAAACCTCCGATGCACGATGCCATAAATCAAATTGGCATCTTCGGAGAGGTGGACGGATAAACCCAAATAGCATCTGCCCCCAAAATTCAGGCAAGACGTTTGTCTTCCCGGTTTTCGGCGGTAAACAGTTGTTTTCTGCGCCCAGGAGAACTCGACTCAAATAGTAAAAGGGCTCTCTCTTTCCCTTGGTCATTCTTCTATGCCCATAGCTCGTCTAAGGAATCTTCAAGGGTTGTTGTGTACAGTCTGAGAGGTTTTCCCTTAACCGGAGCGGTCAGTACCGGCGAATTCTGCAGGTATTGCTTGATTTCGTCCAGTGCACTTTGGCATTTGCGATCCCAAACAAACGGGGTTCCCTTTTTCATCAAGTGACTGTAGGGGCGGCATTTGCTGGAGAGGTTAGCTATAAATCGTCAGATATACGCAACCTTTCCTTGGAGAGACTGTAGTTGCTTGAGAGTTGTGGGCACAGGCATTTCCATAATCGCCTTGATCTTTGACGGGTCTATTTCGATGCCCCGATGTCGTACGATAAATCCTAGGAATTTGCCCGAGGAAACTCCGAATGCGCATTTGAAAGGGTTCATCTTCAGGTTGTATTTCCGAAGACGTTGGAACACTATCTTCAGATGCTCCCGATGCTCCTCGTGAGATTTGCTTTTCACCACGAGGTCGTCAATATAACATTCGACAATCTGGTGTATGAGGTCGTCGAAGATCTTTGTCATGGCCTTTTGATAAGTAGCGCCGGCGTTCTTCAGACCGAAAGGCATCACTTTGTAGCAAAATATGCCTAGAGGAGTCCGGAAGGTGGTATGTTTCTATTCTTCGGGATGCATCTTTATTTGATTGTACCCCGACGATCCGTCCTTGAAGGAGAAGACTTCGTGAGTGGTTGTGTTATCTATCATCAACTCGGTAACCGGTACGGGAAAGTCATCCTTCGGACAGGCTTTGTTGAGGTCCCGAAAGTCCACACAGATGCGCACTGTCCCATTTTTCTTCATCACTGAGACAATGTTGGCGATCCAGTCAGGGTATTGAACTTCTTGGATGAAGCCGGAGTCGATTAGCTTCCTGACTTCGGTGTTGATACTCATTTCAAGTTCGAGCCGCATTCTTCTTGGTGCTTGTTTGACTGGCTTGACGTCTGGAGATATCGCCAATTTATGCACAGCTATTTCTAGATCTAGCCCCGGCATCTCGGAATAGTTCCATGCAAAGCAGTCTTTATACTGCACGAGCATGTCTTTTAGCGCAGCCACCCGTTCTTTAGACATCAGCTCACTGACGAACGTTGGCCGCGGGTCGTTTGCCGTCCCCAAGTCGATTTTCCTTAGGTTGTCAGTAGTAGTATGTATTCCATCTTCCAATTTTTTTGGTACCGGTGGAAATTCTGAGATCAACTCATCTTCATTCTCATTTTCAAAGCACCAGGAGAGGTCATACATATTCTCGGGCACTCCTTATTCTGACAGTGTTATCACGTGACAGGTACGAGATCGTTTCCAAGACCGATGTTGATCTGGTTCTACTCCTGCTATATACGTTGCTTTTGGCACATGCCTTTGTGGTGGGGCTACCCTCCAACTGTTGGATAGAGCGGACCTGCCGAGCTGATATTGGTCTTCGACTTAGTTTTTGATGGTGAAACAGTCTTCAAGATGATATCCTATCGCTCGGTGATAGGAGCAATAATCCGGGTGATGAACCTCATTTGCTTGATCGGGGTGCCGAGACTCCGAGAGTGTCATCATCTGGTATTTCATGACAAGGTCGAAGATTCTCCCTGTCTTGTCTCGAGGGAACGAATATGCTCGACTCATCTTTTTCATAAGAGGCGGATTCCGGCTGACCTTTTCTTGATCGCGTGGCCTTTTGGATCTGTTTTGCCATTATCGAACGTTTTTCTCGTTTTTTAACTTGTTTTTACCTCCGCGTCCGGCCTTTTTCTTGTCTTGGGAATGCATGGCGGGCTGACGGCGGAGGGCATTGTCATCCTCCGTAGCCTGTTGAAGGAGACGTTGCGTCTTGGCTTTCTCGTAAATGGTCATTTCGCGGCTGTGGTCATTCGGAACCTTTTGACTCGCTTCCCTCACCAGCTTGTCCATCTGTTCTTCAAACGACGGACTCGGCATTTTTATGTCAGGACCGCGTTCTGGTTCAGTGTTAGCGTCTTTTAAAAGGGCATTCTCTTCTTCATCAAGGTCCTTTATGACATGGCAGCCATGGAACTGCTCCCGTTTCTTGGACTGAACATATCCAAGCCCGATCGTTTCCATTTTTCCGTTGGGCAATTTTCACTGAGTTCCGGCGACGTTCCAGATCCTGTTGTAGAATTAGGCCTGTCGCGCGGTCTGCTTAAAGGGTACGCCTTTGCATCTCAATAACCTTTTTAACCCCTCTGCGTAGTATCTGGGCGATCCGGTCAAGTGCAGGTTCGGCACCCCGCCAGATTTCTCTCTCGACTTTGGTTTCCCCGGATCGATAGAATAGGATCGCCTTTTCACTTTTTCGCCTGGGAGGGACGTAGAATGTCCGTAGCTCTTGCACACTATATGTCTCAAGCGCATCAAGCTCTCTGTAGTGCTGCCGCAGAACTATGGCGATCAGCAAACTCTGATCATCTCCAGTGAGGGCTTGCATTGATGGACGGACTGAGAACACTATGTTGACTTCTTCTTCAGAGTCACTTCCATTGCATTGGGGCGGCCCCGAATAGACTATCTCCTCTTCCTCCTCGGTATCGCTCCCAAAAATCGGAGTAGTGGTGATAGCTTTTTGCTTATTCTCCGGGTTATGGCATATTTCCGTGTCTTCAAAGTCTGGTAGGAAATACTTTGCATTTTCGTACTTTCGGACTTCATTCACGGAGAATGGGTTTAGTTCCCCCATCGCGTGTACTCGAGACCATCTTTGAAATACTTCATACACTGATGTTGTGTAGAAGGGATGATATTGTACTCGTGTAACCATGGTCTGCCGAGCAAAGCGTTGTAACAGGTCTTGGCGTCAATGACATGAAATTTGATGTCAGTGACGAGCAGCCCAAAGCGTAACGTCAGTATTACAGACCCAAGCGTCCGTGATGACTGGGAGTCGAACCTGGAGATGGTGATTTTATCCTGAGCGAGGTGCTGAACGCTCATGCAGATTTCTTTTAGCACCTTCACATTGAGAAGGTTGACAGAGGACCCGTTGTCAACTAAGATTTTCCCTATCTTGATGTCATGGCAGTACCCGGTGACATACAGGGGACGGTTATGCTCGCACGTTCCGAGGAGGAGATCCTCATCGCCGAAAGTGATGTCAGCTGTGTGCACTTCTTCTTGCTCGTCCTTCATCTTTTCTTCGGCAAGGAAAGCTTGAAATTGGTCGGGCTCTTGTAGTGCCTTGATCAGAGAATCTCGCACCTCTTTAGACAGCAGAAGGGCATTCAAAATGCTTAGCTACAAGGGTATCTTTCTCAGGTGTGCCAGAACATTGTAATCCACCTTATTCTTCTTAGGCGGGTCCTTGGCTGCCAGCTCTTCGATGACTCGATCATCGAGGGCGATATCCTCAGGGACTTTTTCCTTCCCCTTGTCTTTTTTGTTCGATCCCTTGTTTGTAGGTTCGAGATTCTTTTCGGGCAACGTACGACTACGCAGCTGAATGTTTTCACAGTTCTTTACCTCTTTCTCTTTTCCTGAGGTGGATTCTTTGAAGAGGGGGCTGAGGGTTATTTCTTCGTTAGAATTGCTCCCGAAGGTAAGAACCTGCGATCCCCTGGTATCAACCATGTGACAGTTGCCGGCAGTTCTTTTGTGCTCATCTGTCATGCTTCTCTGCTCTCGACGAGTTTTGTGCTTCATCCACTTGAAATGTTGTTGGTGAGCAACGTATCCCTGCCACCACTTTTTAAAGGCCATGCATTCTTCGATAGGGTATGCAATCCTTCAATGGTATAAGCAGTAGCTAGGATGTGCATCCGCTTCGTCAAGGTGTATATCGCTAGGAGTATTTCCTTTGAAAGATGGCAGCTTCATTCCCATTGACAGGGCTTTAGCGAACCGTTTCCTTGTCTTAAGCCTGTTTTTTTCTGCCGCGGGCGCATTTCGATCTGGTTGGAGCGCTTTGCGACTCATCCCTACCATGACTTCTTCGGCTTGATGCCGATGCCTGGCTCTTTCGAATTTGGCCATTTCACGCTCTTGATCAGCTTTGCTCTTCTGACAGGCTTTGTTTAGTAGCATGTCGATCATCTCGTCTGACAGTTCCAAGGATTTTGGCACCGATCCTGCCCCCGGCTCCTCTACATTATCTTCTGATACCGAGTGAGGTTCTTCGTCATTCAGCGACGAATGAGAGATCATGTGGCAACTTGCCACATAATCTTCGGGTTCTTCTGACGAGTCGCCTCCTTCATTATTGTCGTTATCTCCGCTCTCAAGGATATGGTTGAGAAACTCTTGGAGCGTGACTGGGGTTTGCGCCTTCTGGTTATATTCCTCTAGCGCGTCAATATGCTTTTGCAGATCCGTGCGCTTGTCGTCAAGCTGCGCGGACTTCTTGGTCTTCTTCTTTTTCTTCGAAGACGTTGACGGCTGGGCCTGGGTGTTTTGCCCATCGTTACCAATTTTCGGTGTTGGGCGCGGTTTCAGCATCCGCTCAATGATTTTTGGCTCTAGCGGGCCTTTCCACCTGATTGTCGGGCATGCTTGAAGATCTTTCAGTATTCTTTTAGTTTTTGCCGAAAGAACAACTTCCTATGGAGCTTCCTCTATGAATGAGCATGATGCCCCCGGCGTGTCCATCTTTTTCGGACCATGTGGTTGTGGTGGGTTTACCCTCCAGTTTTTAGACAGCACGAAATTTCCTTGCTGGTACTGGTTCTCAATCCAATTTTTGAAGGCGAAACAATCTTCGATTGGGTAGCCCATTATTCGATGGTAGGGGCAATAGTTAGGACTGTTGACGTCACCGGGCTGCAGTGGGCGTTTCGGATCCGGCAGGGTGATGAGCCTGTTGCGCACCGCTAGTTCGAACAGTCTCCTCGTCTTATCGTGGGGAAACGAGTAAGGACGTCTCAACTTCTCGTCGAGGAATCGCGATTTGTTGTCTTGGCGAGCAGCTGGTTTCGGATCACTCGGCTGTTGTTGAGCATTGGCGACGAAGGTCACTTTCCCTTTGCCCTTTTCATTTTGAAACTCCATTTTCGAGGAGGGCGGTCTATGGCCCATCTGGTCCATTTGGGCCAGCTTGTTGATCAAGGCTTGGAAAGTGGTTGGCTTGAAAAACTTCATGAACTGGGATATAGTTTCCTACGGATCCAGGGTCCCTACGAACATGCCCACGGCAGGAGTTTCTTCTATGCGTTGTTCGCATCTCGACCATAGATTCCGCCACCGGATTGCATACTGCACCCATGTCTCCCCTGGCTTCACCCTGGCATTGATCAATGCCGTGATCGGGGTGCGTTCGCTGGCGCTTGCAAAACGCTGGGTGAATAGCAACTCCATTTCTGTGAATGTCTTGATGGAGTCATTCGGAAGCTCCGAGTACCATTCAAATGCCGTCTCCGCTAGGCTGCCGACAAATTGGCGAAGTAGCAGTTTGTCGTCACCCCCAGTATTGCCGCATAGAGCCCTGAACTGAGCGACGTGCTGATGGGGATTGCCTGTCCCCTTATACATGTGAAATTTAGGGATCGTATATCCCGGCGGGTACTTAATTTAATCGTACCAGCCTGGATATGGTCGCCCAGTTCTGACAACTTAGCCAGTTGCTTCATTTGCCTGATGAGCTCGTATTTGTTGAGCTATGTAGTCATCAAGCGCAGCTTTTGAGATCGTCTCCTCCCTGGCTGCTGATAAAGCCGGAAGAGGGTTTGATGTCTCCCCTCCGTTTTCTTCAATGATTATCGAGGGATCTTCGGCTGGAGGGGTCCGTCTGGATCATCATCCCCACCATATCTTGGAACAGAAGCGCCATTTGTTTTATGTTAGCCGCTTGTTCCGCAGCTTCTTTATCTTTTTTCTCGAGCATCCTTCATGGGAACTCGGCATCGGTTTCTTGTTCCTGACGTTGATCCGTCGATACTTCCGGGCTTTCCTTTTGCCCCATGAGTGCGGCCATCTTTGTTAGCATCTTCTGGAGCTTTTGTTGCTGCTCCTGAGTTTTCTTCACAGACCGTGTGAGTGGTCGATGACCCATAGAAGCACGGCTTTCCTCTTTTCCGGCAGCCATGTAGACAGTGTGCACTATCATGCCCCTAGACTTGGGGCATTTGGATTCAGCGCCTTTGAGCTTTTTCGCAGACACGGGGATCTTCTCCGGCCTTCTCCTTTTATGGGCGGTCGAAGTTGAGGGGGCCGTTGCAACAGGCATCCATGATACCTTTTGCGGTATGGCTGCGGGATGCTCCTCCTCTTGCCGAACCTTCATTTTCTTCTGTTGGCGGGAGTAGTCTTTGTCGATCATAGAGTCTTGGACTCTTCGCCGGACCCTGTGGATTTTGGAGGATAGCCGCTGAGGGGGCTGCTCCGGGTTCGCCTTTGTAACGTTCTCCACAGGTGGAGGAGACTTTTTCAACACGGCAGTCGGAGAGTTCTTGCGCACCCTCCTGAGCGGCTCAAAGTTGTTTCCAGTTGGAACAGCAGCATCAACTTCCACCATTAGAGCTGGTGGGGTAAGTCCAGAGGGAGAGTTGCCCCCAGCTTCTCTCACTCGGCGCCAGTGGAGACGTCGAGCATGCCTTGCAGATGAGCCTGTTTCAGTTACGGGGGTGGCTTCATCATGCCCCCTATTCTGGTGAAGGGTTGTTGTTGGCGCCAGCCTATCGAAGACCGACGTCCGCTGAGAGGAAACGTCCAACTTGTCGAAGACTGACTTTCGGATAGGGGACGCACTTGTAACGACCTCACCCACAACAGGAGCCGGGAGGACTATCCTTTTTAGGATAGCCTTCTCTGGTATCGCGAGCCTCTTTGCAGGCCCACAAGAGCTTTGGCTCAGCCGGTTGAAGACTGAGACGTTGGAATTGGACGACCCGTTGAGAGGGGCCGTGGTAGTTGTAAGCCGATCGAAGACCGACTTCTTTGGAGCTTCCTGTGACGGCATCGGGATGCTGAAGCTTGCCGGTGGGATTATGGTCCCAAAGAACAGTCCAGTAGTGGCCTGAGTCACCTGTTCCACTGGCATGGCAAAGATGGAGGCCGATTGGGGCCCATAGGTCACTCCTCCAGCGAGGACGGAGTGGGAGTTGCTGTTGCAGTTAGTGCAGCTGGAGGCCATTGCTCTTCTTTTCTCTGCACGGGAGCAAGATACTAAATCATAGTATCTCGAATCCACAGGCAACCATAGCAGACCACGATTTTTTCGCGAACCCGACACACGAAGTGTGGAGTGGAAAGAGGAAAAGGTCCCACCGGGCGTGACAGAATCTGTTCATCGCCGAGACGCGACCGGGACGTTAGGGACGTCTGGCCTGTATTTTGGAGGGCAGATGGTATTTGGTTTTGTCCGTCCACCTCTCCGAAGATGCCAAGTTGATTTATGGCACCGTGTATCGAAGGTTTAGACGGATGCGGCCGTTGTAGCAGACTTCGTCAGATTCCCTCTCATTGTGAGGGGTTTTTGATTGTGGGGACGCTCTTCCCTGCAGGCGCAAGCCCCTACAGTTAATTACGCTACCGCATCGCGTTAACCACTTTCTCCTTCTCCAGATGTTCACTTCGTGTCGTGTGTATTTGTTTTATTTTTGGTTACCCGTGGATTGTATACGGAGACTAATTTATGTTGTTGTCCGTAGGGCGGGGATTAGTCCAAATCCATATTTTCTTAGATTTGGGATTTGGTTTGTTTTAAGGCTCATTAATCTCGTTTGATATTAAGATCAACTTAAATATTTGTTGAGGATACGTTAGTCTAATTTCAGACTAAAATCTACTCAACAGGATTTTGGGATCATTTAGATCCAACGAAAGAGTATTTGGGCTCTATCGTCTTAGTGTAGGGACGTTGCGGTCCATTGGGTTTAAGGACATCATAGTCCATGGAGTTTAAAGACATCATAGTCCATAGAGTTTAGTTTAGGGACGTTGCGGTCCATTGGGTGTAAGGACATCATAGTCCATGAGTTTAAGGACCTCATAGTCCATGTTTAAAGACATCATAGTCTGGGTTTAAAGACATCATAGTCTGTGGGGTTTAAAGACATCATAGTCTACAGGGTTTAAAGACATCATAGTCTGTAGGGTTTAGAGACATCATAGTCTGCAGGGTTTAGAGACATCATAGTCTGTAGGGTTTAAAGACATCATAGTCTGTAGGGTTTAAAGATATCATAGTCTGTAGGGTTTTGGTTTAACAGTTTGGGGATGCGCCAAAAGTTATTGGTTATTGGGACCCTCCATCTCTCTGAAGACATTGAAGGATTACAACAACATGTATCAGAGGTATGAAGAGATGTACCCTTGAATTAGATTTCAGATTGAGGAGTCATCAGTCATGAGCATGGAGGCTCGGTTTATTTAGAGATTTGATCTCAAGAAAGACTTAGGCAATCTGGGGTTGAAGTTGGCCTCTTATAGTGTTAAACACTAGTATATGCACAGCGCTCACGTGCTCCCACGTGAGGCCTTAAAGTAGTGTTAAACACTAAAAATTTGAGACGCTCACGTGGGGACACGTGAGGCGTTTGAAGTAGTGTTAAACACTAAAAATTTGAGGCGCTCACGTGGGGTCACGTGAGGCGCTTGAAGTTGGCGCTGTTTCTCTGGGTTTATTCCCTTGTTCTTTTCTGAGCGCTAAGCACTATTGGGTCACGTGGGATCACGTAAGGTGCCCCCAAAAAAGAAAACTGCCTTTGATTTATTCCCTCTTTGCTTTATATGTGCTAAGCACTATTGGGTCACGTGGGATCACGTGAGCCAATGTCAGTTGTCATCTTTTGTTCATCAAGGGTGCTCACGTGGGAGCACGTGATCGGCCATTATCATGTTGTGTGTTAATCTTTTTACATGCATGACGATCTTGAGTTTTAAGACTTTCAAGCCCACTGTTTTGTAAGAATTAAATTCTTATATAGGGTTATACCTAATTTTACTAGAGGAATTAAATTCCTATATCTTCTTATAAGAATTAAATTCTTTGAACTTAGTTCTTTCTCCTAGATTTGAATCTACATAACAGAATCTCCCCGATGAGAATTAAATTCTCAACTTGTGGGTATATCTGCTTCTGCAGATCTCAACCAGAGAAAGAACTAAGTTCTTTTTTAGAAGAGTTAAACTCTCATGGAGGCGAAGAAGAGGTAAGATGTTCTATGTTTTTTCTTCTTTTCTCTTACCTAGGGTTTCTTTTTATGTTTTCTCTCTTGAACTTGAAGTTTAGGGGGGGTTCTTCTGTGTTTATAATTGAATTCTTGGAGCCTTTATATAGTGGAGGATAATTTGTTGATTCAGTTGAGGAAATCTCTCATTGAGAGATTTCTTAATTGATTTGGGGAATTTATCCACCGTTGGATCTTTGATCCAAGAACTTCTGTTTTACAGAAGATATTTTCTTGTTTTTAACAAGATTGGAAAAATATTTTCCCATACAAAACTTATTATGTATCTTGGTGATTTTTAATCACCATTAGATCTTTGATCCAACGATGCTCTAATTTACAGAGCACAATCTTTCTTGTTTAGAAAGATTGTGGAAAAATATTTCCAAAATAGGGTTCTGATCCCTTTTATTTAGAATTTAATTCTATTGGCTAAGAAGGCATCAGAGACCTCTCACGTGCAACACGTGACCCTTCTCAGAATTAATGTAACAACCTAGTTCTTTTATACCAATTCCAGTTCTCGTATTTCCTTAATTGTGGTATTTCTTGATTTATCGTGTTTTGGGTGCGAATGGTATTTTACATTTTACTTTGCATTCGACCCGACCCGCTTGCTTGAACCTGTTTGATTCGTACTTAAGAATTACCTTGACTTGTTAAATAGACACGTGCATTTCATGTATACTACATACTGGCATTTCATCTGGCATCGCATATTTTACCATATAATATTTTAGGTCACGTAAAATATTTTAAAATTACATAACATGGTCTGCATGATATTCCTAACCCCGTGGTAGCATCCGCGCATCTTGTTCTCGTCCCGTTCAGTGAAACGGACGTGTTTGGATGAC
Organism: Agapanthus africanus; assembly: GCA_030015575.1. Lineage (NCBI taxonomy): Eukaryota > Viridiplantae > Streptophyta > Magnoliopsida > Asparagales > Amaryllidaceae > Agapanthus > Agapanthus africanus. The sequence continues at coordinate 900,659,894 of JASDDO010000022.1, forward strand.
TACGCGCACGTACATGCATCCGTTTTTGGGGGTATGCATTTTCGTTACCTAAGCATTCGTTTTGAATTTTGAAAGTCGCATATATTTTTCGTATTTTAAATTTGAAATTTTAGACCCGACCCGGGCGCGTTTTGAAATATTTTGTATACCGTCAAAATTCAAATTAATTAATTTAATATCTTTATATTTTTATCCAGCTTTTAAATTTCGATAACAAACTACAAATCTTTTTTTAATTTTAAAATCTTAAAATCCTAACTCCTAACACACACACACAGCTCACCCTCCAGCTCTCTCTCTCGCTGTCAGTGGCCCCCACTCCCTCTCTCTTTCTTTCTTTCTCTCTTTCTCTCTCTCTATCTCACCGCAGATCTCATTCTCTCTCTCCCCCTCAAAATTTTTCTCTCTCTTCACCCTTTCTCTCTCCCCTACATACTTCCAAAATTCTTTCTCCTTACTGTTCCTTTCTCGCTCTCTCTCTCCTCTCGATCTCACTCTCTCTCCTCTCTCAGATTCTCTCTCTCTCTCACTTTCTTTATCTCTCTCTCCCCCTATATATATTTATTAATCCCTCCTTCCTCTCTCTCTTTTTCCTTCAACCCGCGAGACTTGCGAACCCTAGCCGTCGCCTCCCTCGCCTGCCTCGCCGTCGACGACGCCCCTCCCGACCTCGTCTTCATCCTCCCCTCATCCTCACCTTCCTCTGCTCATCTCCCCGAGCCCTGCACACACCCAGAAACCCAAACCCGAGCACCCCCTGCACACCACTCCACCGCCGGCGAAGATCACCGGAGTTGATCTCGTCATCGCCCCCTCGTTCCCTAACTCCAGTTCAATCCAGTGAGCTTTCTTCTTCCCCTTTTCCTTCTTCCTTTCTTCCCTTTCCTTTCTTTCTTTCTTCTGTTCTTTCTTTTCCTTAAAACTGTTCTCTATCTTTTGTAGTTCGCCAGAGCCGGACGTGACGTCGACGATCCCGACGATCCAGATGTAGTACCTGACTTGTGTGATCACCTTTGTGCGTTGTTTAGAACCGTACCGTGTACTGTGCGCGCGTCGCGACATTTCGCCGACGTGAGACGTTCCGTACACATCCGTTTCTTGATCCGTCTAGGCAAGTTAATCTTGCTATATGCTATATAACTCATTTTATACCTATTTAAATAAATATTATACCTGTAGTTTAAATCTAGTACCCCATGTTTAGTTTTATAACATGTCGATGTTCCGTTTGCATCCGTTTATATCATTTTAAAACTAGATCATGAAAACTAATCTTGTTACATACTAGATTTCATTATACTGCATCCACATCAATATTTATATCACATGTTGCTTAGTTGTACTTCCCACGCTACCATTTTATAGTTTTATAACTTTTCGGATACCCGTTTGCATCCATCTCATTTAGAATATATATAACTGCATCCATAGATCATAGTAATACATAATAATGTGATATTAACACTCCATATTTAATAAAGTGCATCCTAATTAGTATTGGAACTATAATTGTAACCCTAATCGATAACTGTGTACCCATATCTTTGAATTTATATCTATTTGCATACCATATCACACTATTCCATTTTATTGTTATATTGGTATCACATACTTGTTTTTGTGTACCCATGCTAATTACAGTTTGATTATGAGCACCCACGTGATACTTGTGCACTCCCCTGACATGACTTGATACACTACTGCTTGACACGATTTGATATCTGTGCACTACTTGACCTGACCTGATACATGTACACCACCTGACATGACCTGATGTACCACAGCTTGACATATTACCTGATCTTGTTACTAATGCCGACAATCTTGACCTGTTGTCCCTACGGACATTTCCTGTTGTCTATTCAGACAAACCTGTACTTGCTTGATCCTGTGTTGGCATTAGCTCCAGATTTATCAATACCTGACTTGGACACATAACCTGGGGGTATGGGGAAATCAATGATGAAAACTGACTTGTAACTCGATAGTTTGATGCCTTTACTGATCAGTCTTACGGGCTAGGCCAGCCTCGGGATGCTGCTGCTGACATCATTCATCGTTACATACTACCTTTTACTGCCCAGCGGCACGTCTCGGATTCAGCCCGAGAATCTTGACCGTGGTTCCGGGCATGCACGGGATACTATTGAGTTACATCGACGATCATCAAATTGATTTCAAAGACTTGAGAGTAGTTAACCCAGTAGACCAGCTAGATTACTCCCTGCACATCACCTATGCCTTACCCTTCACTGTCCTTATTTATGTTACTGTTATACCTGTTTTACCGTTCATACTCATACCTGCATGACTTGCTACTCCTTGATGTATTATTGCTTGATATTATGACGCACTGACGTTTGGGTTTTGCATGGCCCAGATTCTTTACCTTTGCTGCAGGCCGAGCCGGAGCATTTCAGTGAACAGGCCGAGCAGTGAAGACCTGTTATTAGTTTATTTTACTTTCCTTTCAGCATTTTCATTCCTGATGTGAGCCCGCATTATGGGACGTACATTCCCGTTTATTATTGTATTGGATCTTTTGCTTCCGCATTATTTTATTCTTGACTCATTATTCTGGCTCATGGACATGTATTAGATAGTTGTTTATTATTGTTCTTGATATCTCTACAGCCGTAATATGACTGTGGAGGGATATTTCCTATCCACAGGTAGCATGGTTGGCTCTGTCACGTACCTATCTTAGCATACTCTGGGAAGCGGGGCGTGACAGGGTTTGTTTGGTATCATAGCCATAGGATCTAGGTTAATCGGGTTTGATTCTTTTGTAGTTGGGTATTGAACCCAATATACGAATCAGAATACTCGTAATTAGGAACATGTCCTGCCACTTTACCATCTTGCCATTTTTGAATCCTAATTTCCTCCTGATTCCACCTTGACGATATGCAAACCACTTTGCATCTCGACTTGAAACATGGTTTCCTATTGTTTATCTCTAGAACTTAGGCGACTTGGGTGGAGTTATGTGATTGTAGCTATGTACCGCGGCATGGTTACAATGCGGTACTCTATTTAAGTAACTTGGAGTTCTAGTTTTGATTCATATCCTTGATCTATATTTTGAATCTGTTATCATACTAATCCTTTCGGTATTTTGATTTCAGGAACATGGCAGGCAAGAATTTGAAAACGTACCAGAGGCATGTTGACGAAGCCGCTTCGCTTGGAGTAATCCGTGGGATGCTGGAGAACCAGAAGCGGCAGACCGAGCTGAACCAGCAGCAAGCTGAAGCTTTTCAGGAAGGTTTGCGGACCGTCCAGCAGTCGGTAAACAATGTTGTTGCCAGACCAGTTGATCGTGTGGGTACCGTGGCGGATTTCAGGAGATTTGGTCCGTCCGTCTTTACTGGCCTGGAAGAGCCGTTGCCAGCGGAGTAGTGGTTGGTTGATACGGAGAATTTGCTCGTTGCGGCACAGATTCCAGAAAACAAGAGAGTGGATGTGGTACGCATCCAGTTGGTGGACTATGCCCGTGAATGGTGGCTTGTGGAAGATACCCGCTTGCCCAAGCCGATCAGTTGGGCGGATTTTTCGAAGAGTTTCTTGGAGAAGTTCTTCCCGCAGACTGCACGGGAGGAAATGGAAGAAAAGTTTATTAGTTTGAAGCAGAACGGCGCACCTGTGGATGTACATGCAGCTGAGTGGACACAGCTCAGTAGATTCGCTGGACCTTTGGTTGCCAACGATGCTGATAGGGTAAGGAGGTTCATGCGCAGTTTGGATGTGGACATCCAGAGGCAAATTATATCCCTGGGTTTGACCACTTTCTCACAAGTACTTACAGCGGCCCGAGAGCAGCAGAGCCTATCTATGAAGACTGGGAGTACGCAGCAGCAAGCAGTTATAGTGCGGAAGCCGACATTTGCACCGAACCGAGCGCATGTACGCAGAGGTATTCCGGTGAACCGATGTGGCATAACACCTATGAAGAAGCCTGTTGTCATTGATCAAAGAAGGAGCGTGATTTGTGACTACTGCCATTTACCCGGACATGTGCAAAGAGATTGCCGAAGGATGCGGGGACTCTGTTTGGTTTGTGGATCGGCGGATCATACTATCAACGCTTGTCCGTCAAAGCTTTGCACGAAAGATGATGTTCAGAGGCCACCGCTGTTGGATATAGTGCCCTCTAAGTCAATTATTGGATCGCAGGTACGTGATTGCAATGATTGAGGGATGACCTATACCGATAAAACAGTCTTACTCGAGATGATAATATGCTATCTGGTTTGTCTTTATCATCATGATAGAGCCCATAGGATTCTTGCTTGACTACCAGCAGTATGATGGCGATCATATATGTGGGAGCTGGGGTCTATAAGCACATCCTTAAAGTGTCCCTAGTCGTGGGAGTTTCGAGATAGGGCATCGATACTCCAGAGTAGACTAGTGTATACAGTCGAGACCCCGACGAGGGGCGGACTAGTGTATACAGTCGAGACCCCGACGAGGGGCGGTGGCCGGTCTCACAAGCCACTGGTGTCAGTTGGATCACCTAAGATGTATACAGGTGCTCATTGGGATATGAGTACACCGGACAGGACTCGCCGGGAACATGCTAGTTGGTATTATACATATCGTCAGATAGCAGTTCCCTGGTGACATGTGTACAGGTTAGTTCATCGACCTGAGGTCGTCATTTGTCTCGTGTGAGTTCCCACTGTGCTTTGATTTATACCCTACCACGAGTCAAAGGAGTCGTGCAAACAGGTATATTTTGGGTATAGTCTCGAGCCACATTAGAGGTAAGTGAGCGGATCGTCGGGGATTCGTCTCTCCCGGTATTGGGGATAAGATCGCGCTGTGTTTAGGAGAGCCATTACATGAAATCTCTGGCTAGGGTAATCGAGATATACTGGTAGGTATACCAGTAGTATCTCAGGGTGTTCTGGGCTGCTCTCTGACACGACTTATGCAGCTATTGGGGGTCTGACGTTTACTGACCCCCTAGGCCGTATATGCGATACTCATAGACGAATGTTCCGGACTATACAGATATTGTCACTGTCAGGCTCAGTAGGGTTTATAGATGAGTTCGCTCGTCAGCTTCCCTTCCAATCAATACATAGGCAAACCGTTACGTACAGCTTGTACCTCTGACGTGCTAGTGGTTATACCCAGTGCCAGTGTATTGATGAGTCATTAGAGTCTCCCACAGACACTTTCCCAAGTTCGGGCGAAACGTTGTAGATGCCGTATGATATTATGGCAGGGTTCGAAAAATGCACGTGCGTTTTTGCACGTGTCATTTTTCGGGCAGATAATACTGGTAGGCTTTGGTTTAAGCCGGATCCCAGTATTATACTGTGTAAATATAATATCTTTGTCTCAGTTGCATTTGTATTCGGTCGTAATACAAATGCGGGTATGTTTATACTGTTACGGGGTTATCGTGAAATTCGTTTCAGGATCACTTTTGAAAGTTGCCAGTTTCCAGTTTTCTATCGGCCGTATTTAACATTCGGTTAAATGCAGATTTATCTTTTCTTCTTGGGTGAGTCATGGTTCTAGAAGATTCTAGATGTAAGTGAGGTGTTCATGTTACTTTGGTTGCATTAATTAAAATGGTGACTAGGTTAATGAATCACCATTTTGCATTAATGATTTCTAGTGTGTCATGCTTTGATGTTAGGTTATGATAAGTTCAAAGCTTATAGTCACCACTTGTAGTTCCTACACTCACCCTCCTTGCTCTTTTATAGTGGCCGGCCCTCATTGTGAGAAGGATGATTTTCATTTTGATTTTGTGGCAAAAGATTATGATAGTTTTGTATATGGAAATTTCATATAGTTCAATTTCCATTTACCCTACTCCAATTGGCAACTTCTATTAACCGTTCGTCCACAGCCTTGGACGTAACGAGACAAAGTATTCTACTCATTCTCCACTTCATCTTGGTCATCTCTTTTAGCAAACTTGACGATCGAGTTGCCTCGGTTCAAAGGCGGGAGCCCGTTTAAAGATCCGTCGACGTGGTGCCACCTGGACAACGAGACCAGAGATCGAGCAAGTTCGGATCAGCTGCAACATAGCGTGGGATGATGGTTGAAGACCGAAGGACTCGGATCATTCGGTATAACAATTTTACCCTCTTTACAATTTGTTAGTTTAGCTTTAATGGACGATCCGGGATAAAGTACGCGATAGCGCCAGTCGTAAAAGTTTTGTTCCGCATATTGGAGTCTGTCAGACGGCCGGGGCGCTGCCGAGGACTTACAACCGCAGAAGCAGTTTCAGGAACAGAAGCAGCTGACTCAGGGACCCAATCAAGCTCGAGCATTTACCCTGACGGCTGAGGAAGCTAAGGCTTCAGGAGAAGTTGTTTCAGGTATCCTACTTGTTCATGGTTTTCCCGCATTAGCGTTATTCGATTCTGGTGCATCCCATTGTTTTATGTCGTTCAAGTTTATTGCTACACACTCGATTGCTTGCACGATCCTGTCTAGTTGTTGGGACATACACACTGGGAATGGGAAGATCATATCTAGTAGAGAATGTAAAGATTGTTCTGTTGTTGTTTGCGGACGGGAGTTGTTTGCGGATTTCTTGGTGATTGATACAGGCAGCTATGAAGTCGTCTTGGGAATGGATTTTCTCGGCACTTTCCACGCTCACATTGATTGTAGGGCAAAGAAAGTAATTTTCCAGATTCCAGGACATCCCAAGTTTATCTTTACTGGAGGAAGCAGTTCTGTCGGGCCAGTCGAGTTTAGGGCTAGGCCGACAAATAATGTTCTTTCGTCTATGGAAGTTGATAAGGAAGAAGCGCCAGCGGTAGTTCGAGATTTCATGGACGTGTTCGAAGACATCTTGGGTTTACCACCAAAACGAGATGTAGAATTCGCGATCGATCTTATTCCTGGTGTAGTGCCAATTTCTAAAGTGTACTATCCAATGGCACCAGTGGAGTTGGAAGAAGTCAAGAAGAAGATTGCTGAATTACTTGAAAAGGGTTGGATTCGCAACAGTAACTCACCTTGGAGAGCTCCAGTTCTTCTAGTAAAAAAGAAAGATGGCACAAGGAAGATGTGCATCGATTATCAAGAATTAAACCGGGTGACTATTAAGAACAAGTACCCGATCCCTCGCCTTGGCGAATTATTTGAGCAGCATAGTGGCGCAAGGGTATTCTCGAAGCTGGATTTGCGATCCGGATATCATCAGGTCCGAGTTAAAACAGAAGATATTTGCAAGACTGCGTTCCGAACTCAGTATGGACATTTCGAGTATTTAGTGATGCCCTTCGGAGTAACGAATGCACCAGCGATATTTATGGACTTGATGAACCGAATCTTTTCACCATTCTTGGACCAGTTTATAGTGGTGTTCATCGATGATATTCTGGTCTACTCAAAGAGTATAGAAGAGTATGCAGAACACTTGAAGATCGCACTGCAGATATTGAGGCAAGAAAGATTGTATGCAAAGATGAGCAAGTGCGAGTTTTGGCTTGAAGAAGTGAAGTTTTTGGGGCATATCGTGTCCGGAGATGGAATCGCCGTTGATCCCGAAAAGATTGCAGCAGTTCGAGATTGGCCGATTCCGAAGAATGTTGTAGAGATCAGAAGCTTTCTTGGACTTGCCGGGTATTACAGAAGGTTCGTAGAGAATTTTGCTCGTTTGGCTGAGCCTTTAACCAAGCTTACGCGCAAGGTGGTACTATTTGTGTGGACAGATAAGTGTGCGTCAGCTTTTGAGGCATTGAAGCAGAGATTGATAACCGCTCCTATTTTAACCGTGCCAGACAGTTCCGGAGGATTGGTGATTCACAGCGACGCATCTGGGAAAGGATTAGGATGTGTTTTGATGCAGCATGGGAAGGTTATAGCTTACGCATCGAGACAGTTGAAAACCCATGAGAAGAATTACCCAACTCATGATTTGGAGCTAGCAGCTGTGATTTTCGCTTTGAAGATTTGGAGACACTACTTATTGGGCGAAAGGGTCGAAGTTTTCACTGATCACAAAAGCCTAAAGTACGTGTTCACGCAGAAGGAGCTTAATATGAGGCAGCGTAGATGGTTGGAGCTGATGGCTGACTACGATCTTGATCTTAAGTACCATCCGGGGAAAGTTAATGTTGTGCCAGATGCGCTTAGTCGGTTGCCAGCAATTCAGATGTTGACTGCACAGAAGGAACTTATTGAAGACATTCGAAAATTCGATTTGGAGATTGTGCTACCGCATTGTTCGGGACAGTTGATGCAGCTGCAAGTACAGTCGTCGTTGATCGAGAATATTAAAGCAGTGTAATTACAGGACCCAAGATTGCAGAAGTTTCGAGAACAGGTTGAAGCTGGACTTCGAACGGACTTACTGATTCATGAAGATGGTTTGTTGCGTTATGGTAGTCATTTGTGTGTGCCAAAAAGAGATATTCGCGAAGAAGTTATGAAGGAAGCGCACAGTTCCGCATATTCCGTACATTCAGGAGGAACGAAGATGTACCGAGATCTACGACAGCATTTCTGGTAGGAAGGCATGAAACGGGAGATTTCCCATTTTGTAGCGAAGTGTTTGGTGTGTCAGCAAGTTAAGGCTGAACATCAAAGGGTTGCTTGTTTATTGCAACTACTTCCGATTCCTCAATGGAAGTTGGAACATATAACCATGGATTTCGTGACGGCTCTACCGCGGAGTCCAAAAAACAACAATGCAGTTTGGGTGATTGTTGATCGATTGACCAAGGCAGCTCATTTCATCTCATTTCGAGTTGGTCAATCAACAGAAGCATTGGCAGAACGGTACATGCAGGAAATTGTAAAATTGCATGGAGTACCGGTGAGTATCGTGTCCGACCGTGATACCCGTTTCTTATCACACTTCTGGAGGAGCTTACAGGAAAGTTTGGGGACTCGATTGAAGTTTAGCACAGCTTATCATCCTCAGACAGACGGCCAGTCGGAGAGAACGATCCAAACTCTTGAAGATATGTTGAAAGCTTGCATGTTAGATTTCAAGAGTGTAGGGTTCCTAGGCACCCTAGTGAGGTCACACAAGGCATCGAACATGCCAATATAAATATTTATGGGTGCCGAGAGACCCGACTACGGATCGTTTGCTAGAAAACTAGGCGAAAAGTAAACTAGTTAACAACTTAACTAAGGGAATACGGAAATACAACCTTTGTAGATCCGGTGCTCCACCTCCATAGCTCCGCAACGAAGTCCTCTCCGCTGTCCAAATCAAATCCGGACTCCAGCGTCGGCTTCGTCGAAGAATAAGCGAGCTAGGTCGTCGATGTCCATGCCGAAGATGATCTACGTCGAGGCATCGCTAAATCAAGCTCCGACTTCACCAAGTCAAGAAACTTGTGAAGAAAACACACTCTACTACTTGGCAAGAGGTAGAGGATGAAGAAATAGGAAGTGGGTTCAATTTAGAATTGGATTTCTCACTCTTTATCATCAATCACCGTTGATGACCTAAGCTTTTCTTCTTGAGTTCAAGGAAGAAGAAGAAGAAAAATGATATGATAAGAATTATCAAATAGAAAAGAAAATCAATCCTTATCATAAGCAAACCATGGTCAAGTGTAGAGATTAAACTAGGGTTAAATCAAATGGTTAGGGTTAAGCATGAGATAAGAATGGTGGACAAAGTCAAAGCTTCATGAATCTTCAAATACAAACAAAGAAAGCCACCATTCTTCTCATTTCTTTTTCCAAAAAGAAAATAAATAAATAAATGAATAAATAGATATGAAAAACAAAACCCTAACCATTTAAATAACCATGATTTAATCTTTACACAAACTCAAGTAGACATGTATCATCAAACATGATACAATCAAGTGCACAAAAGTATATTCCATATACAACATGTGAACTTCAAGTGAGAAAATCCATTTAAAGTGAACCAATACTAGTTAATGCAAAGTAATATATCAAATATATAATTATACATTAAATCATTAAATCAACACTTGATTTAACGATCCGGTCATATCGCATATAACCGGCTAGTATCCTATGTATCGGCTTATCGAATCAATCTTCGATTCGATAACTAGGTTATATCGCATACAACCATTCGACACATTCATCGCGAGAATGGAATACGGTATCACATACACGTATTATTCTCGGTCCCGCACATATCTCATATGCGCTCCTATTTCGTTTCGCTTGAGCCAGGAAACCTCTGTGTAGGACTCTAAAGACTCGTCAATACGCCGGCAGCAGATGATGATCATATCAAACACCCACAAGCCGCAAGCGGTCTGCTAAACGTAACGGCCACCCGGGTATTGAGCGATCTGAAGATCGACGAGCAAGCCCGCTCACACTCCAGTGAATCCGACCAGTAACACTACCGTACAGTCCGGTCTGATCGTCTGATATGTCGCATATCTCTCCTAGGGGTGGTAAACGTCAGACCCCAATAGCTCAATAAGTCGTGTCGATATGAGGTCTATAACTATTCGAGAAACTACTGGTAACACTTACCAGTAAATCTCAGCAACCCTGGCCAGGGATTTCCTGTTATAGCCAATCGAACACAGCGCAACATCAACCCCCTATACCGGGAGAGACGAATCCCCTCCTATCGCTCATTGCCTCCATGTGACTCGGGACTGTACCCAAAAACCACCGTTTTGCACGCCCTCTTGGACGTGGTAAGATGGAAATCAAAGCACAGTAGGAACCACACAAGACTGTATGACGATCTCGGGTCAACAGACTACTCTGTACCAGTGTCACCAGAGAACTGCCATCTGACGTGAGGTATAATACCATCTGGGAGTTCTCGGCGAGTCCGTCCAGTGTACCCAGTCTCTACTGAGCACCCGTATATCATCTCCGATGTCAAACACCAATGGATATGGGATCATCCATCGCCCATCTGTATGGGTCGAGAAGGTATACGCTAGTCTACTCTGGTATATCGATGCCCCGTCTCGATACACCCACGACTAGGGACTTTGAAGGATGTACTTATGGACTACCATGTCCCCACTAGTATGATCCGCATCATAGTCCAGGTAGTCAAGTACAGATCCTAAGGGCTTTACCAACATGTAACAGAGAGACAATCAGTATACACGTTAAGGTAAAGTTCAACCAGATAGCATACTATCATGTCGAGCAAGAAAGTCCTCCCTATATACGTCCCAGCATCCACTACAATATACATCCTATGTACAGTAATGGCCTCTAGGGCATACATATAACTAACAATCTCCCACTTGCACTAGGGCCATCTGATAGCAGTGGTTGTAGTATCTCATACTCAACCATCCCATAAAAGTCTCTCTCTGGGAACAGGCCTTTGTGAGTGGATCCGCTGTGTTGTCCTCTGAGTCTACTCTCCAAACCTCGATCACCCTGGAGATCAACCATCTCCATGATCAAGTGATACTGCCTTAGAATATGTCTGGATCACTGATGGGACGGGCGTTCCTTGGCATAAGCCACAACTCCATTGTCACACAATGGGAGGAACTAAGTTCATCTCATGAACCAATATACACCCAGACAGCGACTTTGGTAGCATCTTAAGTAGCGATGTATCCTGCCTTTATCGTCTAGTATGTCACGGTATCTAGCTTGGAACTCTTCCAACATACCGTCCCTTTACTGAGGGTAAAGACAATGCCTGTGACTGACATTCAGTCGTCTTTATCACCCTGGAACCCTTCCAGTGATTCTCCCCAGGATCGGTTGATACCATCTCACTACAGCTAGTGAGTATCCTAACATCCATTTAGATCTATCTCATAGATCCAAAATCCAGGATTTAGGAGGTATCACTTTGATCCTATATGGAGAATCATTGTGATAAGCGGAGATTGATCGAGCGTAGCATAGGAAACTCCTTTCTTATCAAGAGTATGTCATCCACGTACTCTACGAGGATCGCCACCATACTCCCTACTACCTTTTTGTTTATACAAGGTTCATCTACCATTTTGATGATGTCAAACTCTTTGACTGCTTCATCAAAACAGATGTTCCAACTCCGCGATGCCTGCTTTATCCTATAAAGCATCTTGCACACGTTTTCGCTGCTCCCACTGTCTACGAAGCCCTCTGGCTGTGTACTTATAGACGCACTCTTCTAAAACATCATTTAGAAAAGCTGTCATGACACCCAACCACCAGATATCGTAGTCATGGTATGTAGCCGTGGCAAGTAGGATCTGGATGGACTTAAGCATAGATACTTGAAAAGGTTTCATCATTATCCACACCTGGTCAATGATGCAAACTTTTAACAAGTCTAGCTTTGAAAGTCTCAACTTTTCCATCTACACCAAGTAATCTTCTCAAGATATACTTGCTCCTGATGGGGATTTAACCCTTCAGATATAGCTACCAAAGTCCATACTTTGTTGGTGTATAAGGATTCCATCTCAGATCGCTTAACATCCAGCCATTCTTACAGAGTCGCACTCCTGATGGCCTGCTCGAAACTAGTTGGGTCATCATCTCATGATGCAATCCTCGCTCCCACTGTCATAGAGAAACCGAAGTATCTCTCAGGTGGGTGAGGAACCCTACTAGATCGGCGGAGAGGCTGAGGTTCGTTGGTTTCTACTGAATCCTCTGGTTGTACCAAATCATCTGCTGTAGTTTGTATAGCTGGAACACTTCCAGTTCTACATAACAGACCTTGCCTCGAGCTTGTCCGGATTTTGCTTTTAGACATAGGCCGGATAACCCCAAATCTTAACTAGCTTAAGACATGGGCTCTTCCCTTTCCATATCTTATATGGAATGGTAGGCAACTGATTTGATTCAAACTCTATTCAATAGGTATGCAGCTTCTCAAGTGCATAACTCCCAAAAAGGAAATAGGTAACTCAGTAGTACTCATCATAGAGCACACCATATCAGATAGGGTGTATCTGCTCCGCCCCGATATACCATCGTGCTATGGTGTATACGGAGGAGTAATGCTGAGAGAGAATCTCATTCTCCTTTAGAATAGTCCAGTATTTCTGTGCTCAAGTATTCTCCTCCTTGATCTCATCATAGGACATAATACTTATACCCGTATTTTGGTTCTCTACTTCTCACTTATATTCTGTGAATATCTCAAAAAGTTCAGACTTGTGTTTCAACAGGAACATATATCTGAATCTTGAGAGATTATCAGAGAACGTAATGAAGTATAAAGAACCGGTCCTGGCATGTGTAGACTGGGGAGCTACATACATCATCATGTATCATCCCAAGAGTTCACTAACTCTTTCTCTGTTTCCAATAAACAGAGCTGGTGTCATTATATCTTTGTGACATGACTCACAAGTTTCATAAGATGTAAATTCAAACTGATTTAAATATGCATCTATATGTAACTTCAGCTAGTCGGGTCACATTGATCTGACCTAGTCTACAATACCTTAAGAAGGATCCGTTCATTTCTGAACTCTTCCTCTTATGTGTGTTCCATATACTAAGAACTGTAGTTTGATTTAGAACATCAATGCTTTTAGATAACGCGCCTGAACCGATCAACTTTTGATATAGGAAATGTTCAAAATATTATCCAACAATACAAAATTATATCCTTTCTTTTCTAAAAAAGAGAGTGATATGATTTGGTATATCAGGTTCGGTATCTAATAACATTCGTTCAGAATCAATGTATTGATAATACAGGGTGACAGTGACCGACAGACTTGGCTGCAACACTTGCCCCGTTTTCTGCCTCATGAAACTTATCACCCGATCTCAGTCCTCTACCTTTTTGTAGCCCTATGTAACAAATTACATATCTGGGATCCTGATCTGGTATCACATACCCAGGACGTAAAGGATACTGAGAAACAGTTCTCTGTAATGAACACACCCGAAGATGATGCATCAGCATGCACTCTCTTCGTTTGGGCGGCACGGGAATTCTGGTAATCCCCAATTTCCTGCTCTGTCTTATAACATTTATAAGTTGGAGCGGGACCAACGTTCCCCAGCTCAGTATAACAAGCGGGTTCGGTCAATAATCCGTATTATTATCTTGATTAAGGCGTGATATGGTCGCTACCAGGAGAGAGAGAGAAGAAAACACTCAGCGTGCGCTCTGTCAAGAATAGATTGGTTATTATTTTATCTAATCAGGATGGCTCCCACTGCTTTTTATCAAATCTTCCTTCAAACCTTAAAAGGAAAGACTAGCCGGGATTAATTACACACTACAAGTTCGCCAATCTTTCAGCCAGGCCAGTGTCGGTACTTTGAGGGAGGTGTCCCGTGCTTTCGCACGGACCTAATTAATGTAAACCTCGTTTTCCCAGAGGCGTAACCCCGTTGACACCTTTCTAGACACCTACTTGATCGGCTAATTATAATGTATAAAACTCTCCCAGGAGTAACTCTTACTCGCAGTGGGTATCGGGATCCAACTATCTCATAGAAGGTATGCAATCTCATTGCAAATCTCAACACTTGAAATTCCCGATAATATTTTTCCCCTAGCTCGCTATGACCTTGACGGAGGCCAAACAACCCATAGTCCGCTAGTCAAGTTCAACCCGTCATTTCCTGATTGAATTAAACCCACCCGCACGACCCTTGACGGAGGCCAAACAACGCTGTACGAATACCCTAATCCAATCGCATCATATGCTAGCAGATAAGCACTAGTTAGCTACCGAACACTATGCCTTGACGGAGGCCAAACAACCGCAGCACGAATACTAACTAGTACGTATCTGAAATGACGGAGGGCTACGACAGATTTTTCTGAAAACCTATTGCGTAATGAACTTGATATCGCTGTAGAATCAAATGATTTTAAAATGGAGTGCTTTTGAGGCTTTTCTAGTTTTGCTAAAGGAGTCACTCCCGGTGAAGGGATCGTCGGTCCTTTCCTCATCGAATAAGGTGCAGGATATATCACATATACCTCTGTGCAAAGCAAAAACACTTAAAAGCAATCAAAAGACAAACCGAGTGTGTAGCATCTGCCAGTTATTGCTAAAGGAGTCACTCCCGGTGAAGGGATCTCGGTCCTTTCCTCATCGAATAAGGTGCAGGATATATCACATATACTGCTGTGCAAAGCAAGAACTGTAGCTACCTGTTTTATTTTGAAATTCGATTCTACAACATCTTAGGTTTCTTTTAATTCATTAATCACATTAATGAAGTCCCATCATTTAAATACCTAAACATCACAGATAAATACGGCGTACACTTATGTCATCCGCATTCGCCTCGATGTCTCCTCGTGCACCGTTAGGTTAGGTAACTAACGGCAGAGCAGGGCAGGGCTAGCGCGGGTGTAAAACATAAGTAACGTCTATATAATATATCATATATACTATATACTGTATCTATCATAGAACATCACATGATCGCATCACAGATATCGCAGCAGAAGAAACATATGAAATATTGGATATACTAGGACGTCCGTGTTTTCAATACGAGCCAGTATAAAACATGGATTCCACGGTCGTGATGAATAGCCAAACCCACACCCCTAGACCCCTACGAGAGCGGCAAGCAACCCTACCAATTCTAGAGTTAGGAGACCCGAACTCGACTCCTCGAGTTGGTCTCCCACTGGACCCCAGAACCCGGTTACTTGTGCCCTCCTCCTTGGGTCTATCCTAGTGCGGAAAAGTAAATAATATACAAGAGGTGACAACTTCCGCAACCTGGAAGCGCCCCAATAAAAGAATATTACATACAAGTTTTTACATGAATGAAAATGAAAAACACTCATCTCACATAAAAAAAACCCCGGCTATTCAAACACGACGATCCAATATAACATATCCAGCAACACATAACATCACATGTCATCAACGTAAGTAAATATGCGCATCCCAATTGTCGTTGACATATAGCAACGAAACCGGCGATATCACATATTACACTTACGGTCACAGAAAAGAAAGTGTAAAACTACAACAGTTGGAATCCGCAACCACCTCAGACATCGCATGCCTGACCAAATGAATTACTTAGACATCCCATGCCTAACAATTATAAACCCCGCATTTTAGTCTCATTATCGAAAACTCTTTTCAATATCAAGTCGGGCAATTCAGCAAGATTCCCGACATGCTGATCGAATGCTCGTCGCAAACTTCAGTAGACGGCCGCACCCCCGATACCGTCGACGAAGTGCACCAAGGCGGAACACCGCTACCGCGAGCACCCGAACGGATGCTTTCGGCGACGAGGTTCTCCTATAGTCACTTGGTCGGGGCTATGGAGTGAGGCTGACTATTAAGTTTACCCGGCGAATATCCGCGTACGCTACGTGATTGCGACGAACTTTTGATCGCATCAAAATTCCGTGGCAACCGATCAAGTGAGACTAAAGTGCTATGTTTATAACATTCATTCAGTTATCTCATAACTTATTGTGAATTCCAATTGTTGTATCCCATTCCGGATAAATAGAAAATGTCAAACTTTCCGATCGAACAATCGAACACCCAAGTTTTCCCGAAACAGATCAACTCTTGAAATAAGTCTAACAACATTCAGTTTGTGCCTCAGTACCAACGGTCCAGCCGTAGAAGGGTCAAGCCAACGCCTCACATGTGGCACGCCGTACTGCCCCAAACCCGCAGGTTCAAAGGGCAGTTCAAGACGGTCACATAATCGAGTTAAGGTTTGTTGTCTTCTAGAGGGTCCATCGAGTTACTTGCACTACTTAGAACGTCGTTAAACTACGGAAAAATCCAACACTTGGAAATTTCCCGACAGGGGAAAAATTGGGTATTTATATCCGGTCGAACTTTTTAACATATTCTTAAATATCCGGAAAGCCACACAGACAAAATTTGATAATCCGACCGAACATTCGAATCCCCAAAACAACACAGAAAATAAAACTCTGGAAAAAAATATTAAAAATTCCCAGGAAAACCAGGACTGAAAATTAAGAATTTAGGTGCAAATTTCGAAGCACAACACGACAAAATAGCGGCGGATCCGCCGCATGAGCCTACTGTAAGGCCGCGGATCCGCGCTCCATGTATGGAATCATGCGCTCGAATTTTGCAGTAAACCTTATTTCTTCCTACTGATTTTTCTGAATATTTTTAATCTGGAAAAAATCACGATTTTGAAAATTGTCCAGAGAGCTATACTTGAGTTGGGTTTCGGGTTCGTTCGGGTTTCAAATTCCGTCTAGACTTCGCCTAAGGCTCTAGCTAGGCTCTGATACCACTGTAGGGTTCTTAGACACCCTAGTGAGGTCACACAAGGCATCGAACATGCCAATATAAATATTTATGGGTGCCGAGAGACCCGACTACGGATCGTTTGCTAGAAAACTAGGCGAAAAGTAAACTAGTTAACAACTTAACTAAGGGAATACGGAAATACAACCTTTGTAGATCCGGTGCTCCACCTCCATAGCTCCGCAACGAAGTCCTCTCCGCTGTCCAAATCAAATCCGGACTCCAGCGTCGTCTTCGTCGAAGAATAAGCGAGCTAGGTCGTCGATGTCCATGCCGAAGATGATCTACGTCGAGGCATCGCTAAATCAAGCTCCGACTTCACCAAGTCAAGAAACTTGTGAAGAAAACACACTCTACTACTTGGCAAGAGGTAGAGGATGAAGAAATAGGAAGTGGGTTCAATTTAGAATTGGATTTCTCACTCTTTATCATCAATCACCATTGATGACCTAAGCTTTTCTTCTTGAGTTCAAGGAAGAAGAAGAAGAAAAATGATATGATAAGAATTATCAAATAGAAAAGAAAATCAATCCTTATCATAAGCAAACCATGGTCAAGTGTAGAGATTAAACTAGGGTTAAATCAAATGGTTAGGGTTAAGCATGAGATAAGAATGGTGGACAAAGTCAAAGCTTCATGAATCTTCAAATACAAACAAAGAAAGCCACCATTCTTCTCATTTCTTTTTCCAAAAAGAAAATAAATAAATAAATGAATAAATAGATATGAAAAACAAAACCCTAACCATTTAAATAACCATGATTTAATCTTTACACAAACTCAAGTAGACATGTATCATCAAACATGATACAATCAAGTGCACAAAAGTATATCACATATACAACATGTGAACTTCAATTGAGAAAATCCATTTAAAGTGAACCAATACTAGTTAATGCAAAGTAATATATCAAATATATAATTATACATTAAATCATTAAATCAACACTTGATTTAACGATCCGGTCATATCGCATATAACCGGCTAGTATCCTATGTATCGGCTTATCGAATCAATCTTCGATTCGATAACTAGGTTATATCGCATACAACCATTCGACACATTCATCGCGAGAATGGAATACGGTATCACATACACGTATTATTCTCGGTCCCGCACATATCTCATATGCGCTCCTATTTCGTTTCGCTTGAGCCAGGAAACCTCTGTGTAGGACTCTAAAGACTCGTCAATACGCCGGCAGCAGATGATGATCATATCAAACACCCACAAGCCGCAAGCGGTCTGCTAAACGTAACGGCCACCCGGGTATTGAGCGATCTGAAGATCGACGAGCAAGCCTGCTCACACTCCAGTGAATCCGACCAGTAACACTACCGTACAGTCCGGTCTGATCGTCTGATATGTCGCATATCTCGCCTAGGGGTGGTAAACGTCAGACCCCAATAGCTCAATAAGTCGTGTCGATATGAGGTCTATAACTGTTCGAGAAACTACTGGTAACACTTACCAGTAAATCTCAGCAACCCTGGCCAGGGATTTCCTGTTATAGCCAATCGAACACAGCGCAACATCAACCCCCTATACCGGAAGAGACGAATCCCCTCCTATCGCTCATTGCCTCCATGTGACTCCGGACTGTACCCAAAAACCACCGTTTTGCACGCCCTCTTGGACGTGGTAAGATGGAAATCAAAGCACAGTGGGAACCACACAAGACTCTATGACGATCTCGGGTCAACAGACTACTCTGTACCAGTGTCACCAGAGAACTGCCATCTGACGTGAGGTATAATACCATCTGGGAGTTCTCGGCGAGTCCGTCCAGTGTACCCAGTCTCTACTGAGCACCCGTATATCATCTCCGATGTCAAACACCAATGGATATGGGATCATCCATCGCCCATCTGTATGGGTCGAGAAGGTATACGCTAGTCTACTCTGGTATATCGATGCCCCGTCTCGATACACCCACGACTAGGGACTTTGAAGGATGTACTTATGGCCTACCATGTCCCCACTAGTATGATCTGCATCATAGTCCAGGTAGTCAAGTACAGATCCTAAGGGCTTTACCAACATGTAACAGAGAGACAATCAGTATACACGTTAAGGTAAAGTTCAACCAGATAGCATACTATCATGTCGAGCAAGAAAGTCCTCCCTATATACGTCCCAGCATCCACTACAATATACATCCTATGTACAGTAATGGCCTCTAGGGCATACATATAACTAACAAAGAGTTCATGGGAGGATCATCTACATTTAGTGGAGTTTTCTTACAATAACAGTTTTCAGGCGACTATTCAGATGGCTCCATTCGAAGCATTATATAGTCGCAAGTGTCGTTCACCTGTCTGTTGGGACGATGTTGGAGAACGAAGATTATTGGGACCGGATTTGATCGTGCAAACAGTGGAGAAAGTTAACACTATCCGGAAACATATGAAGGCAGCACAAGACCGACAAAAGAGTTGGGCAGATACATCGAAAAGACCTCTAGAGTTCGCTGTTGGTGATCTGGTATTCTTGAAGATATCACCGACTAGAGGAGTGATTCGTTTTGGGAGTCAAGGAAAGCTTAGTCCTCGATTCGTTGGACCTTTCGAGATTTTGGAGCGTGTTGGAGAAGTGGCGTATCGATTGGCTTTACCACAACCTTTGGCGAATGTTCATGACGTGTTTCATGTATCTCAACTCCGTAAATATGTTCAAGATGAAATACACGTGCTGGATCATTTGGATTGACTGTACGGGAAGATTTAACCTTTGAGGAACGACCGATATCGATTGTGGATCGAAGGGAAAGGGTTCTTAAGAACAAGGTTATCTCTCTTGTACTTCTTTCTTGGGGTAATCGCTCGCATGGAGAATCAACTTGGGAACGAGAAGATGAAATCCGACAGAAGTTTCTACATCTATTCTTGTAGTTTCTTAATTGTTTATCCTTTCTTGTTCTTAGAATTTCGAGGACGAAATTCTTTTTGTAGTTGGGTATAATATAACAACCTAGTTCTTTTATACCAATTCCAGTTCTCGTATTTCCTTAATTGTGGTATTTCTTGATTTATCGTGTTTTGAGTGCGAATGGTATTTTACATTTTACTTTGCATTCGACCCGACCCGCTTGCTTGAACCTGTTTGATTCATACTTAAGAATTACCTTGACTTGTTACATAGACACGTGCATTTCATGTATACTGCATACTGACATTTCATCTGGCATCGCATATTTTATCATATAACATTTTAGGTCATATAAAATATTTTAAAATTACATAACATGGTCTGCATGATACCCCTAACCCCGTGGTAGCATCCGCGCATCTTGTTCTCGTCCCGTTCAGTGAAACGGGCGTGTTTGGATGACTACGCGCACGTACGTGCATCCGTTCTTGGGGGTATGCATTTTCGTTACCTAAGCATTCGTTTTGAATTTTGAAAGTCGCATATATTTTTCGTATTTTAAATATGAAATTTTAGACCCGACCCGGGCGCGTTTTGAAATATTTTGTATACCGCCAAAATTCAAATTAATTAATTTAATATCTTTATATTTTTATCCAGCTTTTAAATTTCGATAACAAACTGAAAATCTTTTTTTAATTTTAAAATCTTAAAATCCTAACTCCTAACACACACACAGCTCACTCTCCAGCTCTCTCTCTCTCGCTGTCAATAGCCCCCACTCCCTCTCTCTTTCTTTCTTTCTCTCTCTCTATCTCACCGCAGATCTCATTCTCTCTCTCTCCCCCTCAAAATTTTTCTCTCTCTTCTCCTTTTCTCTCTCCCCCACATACTTCCAAAATTCTCTCTCCTCTCGATCTCGCTCTCTCTCTCCTCTCGATCTCACACTCTCTCTCCTCTCTCAGATTCTCTCTCTCTCTCTCACTTTCTTTATCTCTCTCTCTCCCTATATATATTTATTAATCCCTCCTTCCTCTCTCTTTTTCCTTCAACCCGCGAGACTTGCGAACCCTAGCCGTCGCCTGCCTCGCCGTCGACGGTGCCCCTCCCGACCTCGTCTTCATCCTCCCCTCGTCCTCACCTTCCTCTGCTCATCTCCCCGAGCTCTGCACACACCCAGAAACCCAAACCCGAGCACCCCCTGCACACCACTCCACCGCCGGCGAAGATCACCGGAGTTGATCTCGTCATCGCCCCCTCATTCCCTGACTCCAGTTCAATCCAGTGAGCCTTCTTCTTCTCCTTTTCCTTCTTCCTTTCTTCCCTTTCCTTTCTTTCTTTCTTCTGTTCTTTCTTTTCCTTAAAACTGTTCTCTGTCTTTTGTAGTTCGCCGGAGCCGGACGTGACGTCGACGATCCCGACGATCCAGACGTAGTACCTGACTTATGTGATCACTTTTGTGCGTTGTTTGGAACCGTTCCGTGTACCGTGTGCGCGTCGCGACATTTCGCCGCCGTGAGACGTTCCGTACACATCCATTTCTTGATCCGTCTAGGCAAGTTAATCTTGCTACATGCTATATAACTCATTTTATACCTATTTAAATAAATATTATACCTGTAGTTTAAATCTAGTACCCCATGTTTAGTTTTATAACATGTCGATGTTCCGTTTGCATCCGTTTATATCATTTTAAAACTAGATCATGAAAACTAATCTTGTTACATACTAGATTTCATTATACTGCATCCATATCAATATTTATATCACATGTTGCTTAGTTGTACTTCCCACGTTACCATTTTATAGTTTTATAACTTTTCGGATACCCGTTTGCATCCATCTCATTTAGAATATATATAACTGCATCCATAGATCATAGTAATACATAATAATGTGATATTAACACTCCATGTTTAATAAAGTGCATCCTAATTAGTATTGGAACTATAATTGTAACCCTAATCGATAACTGTGCACCCATATCTTTGAATTTATATCTATTTGCATACCATATCACACTATTCTATTTTATTGTTATATTGGTATCCCATACTTGTTTTTGTGTACCCATGGTTATTACAGTTTGATTATGAGCACCCATGTGATACTTGTGCACTCCCCTGACATGACTTGATACACTACTGCTTGACACGACTTGATACCTGTGCATTACTTGACCTGACCTGATATATGTACACCACCTGACATGACCTGATGTACCACAGCTTGACATATTACCTGATCTTGTTACTAATGCCGACAATCTTGACATGTTGTCCCTATGGACATTTCCTGTTGTCTATTCAGACAAACCTGTACCTGCTTGATCTTGTGTTGGCATTAGCTCCAGATTTATCAATACCTGACTTGAACACATAACCTGAGGGTATGGGGAAATCAATGATGAAACCTGACTTGTAACTCGACAGTTCGATACCTTTACTGATCAGTCTTACGAGCTAGGCCAGCCCCGGGATGATGATGCTGACATCATTCATCGTTACATACTACCTTTTACTGTCTAGCGGCACGTCTCGGATTCAGCCCGAGAATCTTGACCGTGGTCCCGGGCATGCACGGGATACTATTGAGTTACATCGACGATTCATCAAATTGATTTCAAAGACTTGAGTGTAGTTAACCCAGTAGACCAGTCTAGATTACTCCCTGCACATCACCTATGCCTTTCCTTTCACTGTCCTTATTTATGTTACTGTTATACCTGTTTTACCGTTCATACTCATACATGCATGACTTTCTACTCCTTGATGTATTATTGCTTGATATTATGACGCACTGACGTCTGGATTTTGCTTGGCCCAGATTCTTTACCTTTACTGCAGGCCGAGCCGGAGCATTTCAGTGAACAGGCCGAGCAGTGAACACCTGTTATTAGTTTATTTTACTTTCCTTTCAGCATTTTCATTCCTGATGTGAGCCCGCATTATGGGACGTACATTCCCGTTTATTATTGTATTGGATCTTTTGCTTCCGCATTATTTTATTCTTGACTCGTTATTCTGGCTCATCGACATGTTTTAGATAGTTGTTTATTATTGTTCTTGATATCTCTACAGCCGTAATATGACTGTGGAGGGATATTTCCTATCCACAGGTAGCATGGTTGGCTCTGTCACGTGCCTATCTTAGCGTACTCTGGGAAGCGGGGCGTGACAATTAACTTGGTTTGTTTGTATGCAGCAGTCCAAACAGAGGGAAGGCATCGCGTGGTAACACGTGAGCTTCTTTGCTCTTTATTTGTTTTATAACTGGGTCCTACACGTTTTGTGTGAAAGACGATCACTTGCTTGCACGTGAGTCTTTAATTGCCGCTTACTAAGTGGAGCCGTTTACTCTGTATACAGATGCATCACGTGCTTGCACGTGATGCTCCACTAGCGGGAGGTTTTTCCTTTCCCTCTCTGAGTTCCTTTATAAGGGATCGATGATCACGTGCTTACACGTGATGCTTCCATTAGTAGGGAATTTTCCCTTCCCTTTTTCTTTCTGAATTTTTATAAGGGAACAATCACATGCAATTTTAGTAAAAACAAGCAACACCTAAAATACCAAAACCCAGAGACTGGAACATCACACAAAAACCAAGCCCAAACTCCAGACAAAAACCGGTGGGGCCGGATTTTTTCAACATGTGGCCGGTCAAATTCCGGCGAGAGGGGTTCGTTTTCCTGCGGTGTTCATGCAACATTTGTTGGATATAGTGCCCTCAAAGTCAATTATTGGATCGCAGGTACGTGATTGCAATGATTGAGACAGGACCTATACCGATATGACAGTCTTGCTCGGGATGATAGTATGCTATATGGTTTGTCTTTATCATCGTATATATGCTTTAGTTCACTATTGCATGATGATAGAGCCCATAAGATTCTTGCTTGACTGCCAGCAGTATGATGGCGATCATATACGTGGGAGCTGGGGTCTATAAGCACATCCTTAAAGTGTCCCTTGTCGTGGGAGTTTCGAGACAGGGCATCGATACTCCAGAGTAGACTAGTGTATACAGTCGAGACCCCGACGAGGGGCGGTGGCCGGTCTCGCAAGCCATTGGT
Organism: Agapanthus africanus; assembly: GCA_030015575.1. Lineage (NCBI taxonomy): Eukaryota > Viridiplantae > Streptophyta > Magnoliopsida > Asparagales > Amaryllidaceae > Agapanthus > Agapanthus africanus. The sequence goes on from JASDDO010000022.1 coordinate 900,684,016, forward strand.
GTTAGTTGGTTCACCTAAGATGTATACAGGTGCTCATTGGGTTATGAGTACACCGGACAGGACTCGCCGGGAACCTGCTAGTTAGTATTATACCTAGCGTCAGATAGCAGTTCCCTGGTGACATGTGTACAGGTTAGTTCATCGAACTGAGGTCATCATTTGTCTCGTGTGAGTTCCCACTGTGCTTTGATTTCTACCCTACCACGGCTCAAAGGAGTCGTGCAAACAGGTCTTTTTTGGGTACAGTCCCGAGCCACATGGAGGCAAGTGAGCGGATCGGCAGGGGATTCGTCTCTTCCGGTATTGGGGGTGAGATTGCGCTGTGTCTAGGAGAGCCATTACACAAAGCCTTCGACCGAGGCAGGAGATTTACTGGTAGGTACTCCAGTAGTATCTCAGGGTGTTCTGGGCTACTCTCTGACACGACTTATACCGCTATTGGGGGTCTGGCGTTACCAGCCCCCTAGGCCGATATGCGATACTCATAGACGAACGGACCGGACTATATGTATATTGTCACAGTTAGGCTCAGTAGGGTTTCTGGATGAGTTCGCTCGTCAGCTTCCCTTCCAATCAATACATAGGCAACCGTTACGTACAGCTCGTACCTCTGATGTGCTAGTGGTTATACCCAGTGCCAGTGTGTTGATGAGTCATTAGAGTCTCCCACAAACAATTTCCCAAGTTCGGGCGAAACGTTGTAGAGGCCGTATGGTAATATGGCAGGGTTCGGAAAATACACGTGCGTTTACGCACGTGTCATATTTCGGACAGATAATACTGGTGGGCTTTGGTTTAAGCCGGATCCAAGTATTATACTGTGTAGATATAATATCTTTGTCTCAGTTGCATTTGTATTCGGTCGTAATACAAATACGGGTATGTTTATACTATTACGGGGTTATCCTGAATTTCGTTTCGGGATCACTTTTGGAAGTTGCCAGTTTCCAGTTTTCTATCACCCGTCTTTAACATTCGGTTAAAGAAGGATTTATCTTTTCTTGATGAGGGTGAGTCGTGGTTCTAGAAGGTTCTAGTTTTGGTGACAAGGCTTGATGATTCATTGGTTGCATTGAATGGATGATGACTAAGTTAGTGAGTCATTATTGCATTTAATGGTTTTTTATGATGTGTTAAGATGACTCATTCTTTCTTTAATATTGTGGTCACCTCCTAGCTCCTACACTCACCTCCCTTGCTCCTTAAAGTGGCCGGCCTCTCTCTTGTGAGATGATGTTTGTTCATTTGAAGAAAAAAAGATTATGAAAGTAGTTTAGGTTCATGGAAATTTGATATGCCAATTTCTCATTTACCCGATTCAAATGGCAACTTCATTAACCGTTCATCCATAGTTTTGGATGTAACAAGACAAAGTGTTTTACTCATTCTCTACATCAATCTTGGTCATCTCTTTTAGCAAACTTGATGATCGAGTTGCCTCGGTTCAGAGGCGGGAGCCCGTTTAAAGATCCGTCGACGTGGTGCCACCTAAATGAGAAGACTGGAGATCGAGGAGATCGGAGCAGCCGCAACAAAGCGTGGGATGATGGTTGAAGACCGAAGGACTCGGATCGTTCGGTATAACATTTCTACCCACTTTTTAGTTTGTTAGTTTAGTTTTAATGGCAGATCCGGGTTATAGTACGCAATAGCGCCAGTTGTAAAAGTTTTTTTTCCGCATTTGGCATCTGTTAGACGGCTGGGGCGCTACCGTGGACTTACAGTGGTATCAGAGCCTCACCATTAAGCTTTACTAACTTGTGCTAACGCGTTTAAAATATCGATCGAATGGATTTTCGAAAACCGCAAATTCCAAGTCTAAAGTTTCTGTCGATTTTAAAAAGGTTCTAAAAATAATTTTACATATCACAGAAAACAAAGCAGGCTTTTCAAAGCATTCTGGGAAAATTTGGGCACGTGATCCCTAGGGTTTGACCGTGGAGCCACGGCCGTTTTGTGGGAACAGTGCTCCAAGTTTTTCCAGAGAGCTTCACATTGGAAATTGTGGTTTTTGGAATATTTTTTTTTGGCCCATATTTTGTTACTGTACAGCAGATGTTCGTGGGGCCCACTTTGGGAAATTTTGTCGATCGAAATTTAAACGTGTTAGTTTACAGTACTTACTTTATATCTCCGACCGTGAATGTCATTCGAGCGGTAAACCGCGTCTAATTGCTATAGTTCTTGTAGACGGGTTTGCGAACGTGACATTCGCGTTGATGTTCTATTTTGTGCTGTGATGTTGCGGATATGTCGTGGTGGATAGCAGTGTGCAATGGTAGTGCTGTTTGGATTTATTTGTACATTTGATATTGCAGGGCGAGCGTCCAACATGTGGACTGCCGTTACTGCCTGTTTGTATAATATTCTTTTGGGGCACGATCGGGCTGAGGTCGATGTACCCGTTGTACATATTTTTCATTTCTGTACTAGGTTTACCCCGCGACGGAGTGCACGGATAGCCGGGTTCTGGAGGGAAACGGGTCCGTATCTCATGGCTTTGAGAGGCAGAGGGGCCTTACTCTAGAATTGGCAGACTATTCACCGCACTCGTAGGGGGTACAGGTTGACCCAAGGTAGGGTGCTCAAGTTACCGGATTCCGTGAAGTGCCGGGTGGTCCATTCATTTTGCTGTAGGGGGCTGCCTCGCTTCAGGTTTTGGCGGGTAACTTGCCGCACCCGTAGGGGTCTAGGTTTCATTGCACAGGCTATCCACGCGACCAGGGGAACGTCGGGTTTCAGTAGCGGCTCTGTGAAACCCGGGGATCCTAGATTATCTGTATTGTTCTTTGATGCTTATTACTTTTCTGTAATATTGCATATTATCACGCCTGGAGCGATTATTGTATATTGGTATATATACTATTAGATGTTGTATATGTTTTTACACCCACGCTAGTCCAGTCCCCGCTCTGTCGTTAGTTAAGTAACCTAACGGGTGATGACGAGACCCAGTGGCGAATGCGGATGGCATATACGTACATTATATTTTCGTTCTTTTCTGGTGTGATTTATTGATGGGACTGCATTGATTCTTATTAATGCAAGGATAAAACAAACCTATATTTGATGTTGTTGGAACAAATTTTAAAAGGTGTTATTATAAAGATGTTTCCTTTTATTTTGCATAGCGGTATTCAGTTGGAATATCCTGCACCTCATTCGACGAGGCAAGGGCCGAAATCCCTTCACCGGGAGTGACCTCTTGGACAGAAGTTTACGTCAGGGTAATATCTTCACTATAGTCGATTACAAGTTGCTTTGCATAGCGGTATTCAGTTAGAATATCCTGCACCTCATTCCACGAGGAAAGAGCCGAGATCCCTTCACCAGGAGTGACCTCTTTAGCAAAAGGTTTTCATCACTATATTTTTATAAAAAGCTATCAGGTTCCTTCAACGAGATCAAGTTCATTACGTTAAAGGTTTTTCGCCAAAAACCAGCCGTAGCCCTCCGTCGTATCTTATGGATGGTCAGTAGTATTCAAGCTATGTTTGTTTGGCCAAAGTCAAGGCATAGTGTTTGGTAGTTGCTGGGTATTCATCTGTTGAATAGATAGATGCGTTGGTTTGGGACAGTCGTACTGCCTTGTTGGCCAAAGTCAAGGGTATGTACGGGTGGGTTCAAATTAACCTGGATAATGACGGGTAGAACTTGGCATGTGACTTATGATGGGTTGGCCAAAGTCACGATCATAAGAGCATGGGGCATAAATTAATATCGGGAGTTTCTAAAGAAACTGAAACTTGCCAAGTATGCGCATACCTTCTGGAGTGTGATAACTTGAGTGGCTTCCATCAAGTTATCATGCGATGATAGTTGGATCCCGATTCTCACTGATGAGTTGGTTTACTCTTCGGGTGATCCCGACTAATTCTTCTTTCAGGTTTAGAGGAGAATTTGAGATTACAGTGGGAGGTTTCCTGATTAGATAAAGTGATAACCATTCTGATCTAGGTTAGAGTGCACGCAGAGTATTTCTTTTTTCTCTCTCTCTTTGGCAGCGACCTTTGACCGACCCTAGACTATGACTCAGTGACCAAGTTGACCGAACCTTCTTAAAATATTGGCTTTTGGATTGTCTAAGTTGCATAAGTCTTTACTGCTCCTTCTTTTACCCTTTGTATTTCTCAGAACACCCCGTATTACTACGGATATCCACTTCCATTGGATAGATCCATCGTATGGTTATATACGAACTCGAAGGGACTTCTTCGAGGATGGATCCAGGTTCAGGAGAAATAGAATTGGTTTATTCAGTTGTCTTTTATTATCACCTTCTCTTAGGTTGCGAGAGCTCCTTGGTTTAGGAGAGTACACCTATTACGCTTACTGGATAGTCTTCTTCTAAACCATAGGCTGGTGCCGAAAGGTAGGGAATGAAGAAAACCAATTAGCCTAAGTAGGGTGTACAGAAGGTAATAACTAAAAACAAAATAAAGGAATTAGAAAGAGGGCAAAGTAAATTGCGACTGCTATCATTCACGACCAAACTGCGTACTTCATCGCCACTCCTATTTCACCTTTGCTTTTTTCCCCAGTTCGGGAGAAATAGAATAAGGTATTATTCAATTGTCTTTTATCATCACCTTCTCTCAAGTTGCGAGTACTCCTTGGTTTAGGAGGGTACACCTATTATGCTTACTGGATAGTCTTCTTCCAAACCATAGGCTGGTGCCGAACGGTAGGGAAGGAAGAAAACCACTTAGCCTAACGATGATGTACAGAAGGTAACGAATAAAGACAAATAAAGGGATTTGGAAAGAAGGCAAAGAAATATACGGTTAAAGTCATGAATTGGATTATGGAAGAGGCATTACTAGGAATACCAGGAAACCCCTACGAAACATTTTCATGTTTCAGTGCTTTGTTAAAGGAAAACTGATTTCCCGATTAGATACTTACTCCAGGGTATGTATTTACCAGATTTCATTCTCATATCTGTATGGTTTTACAGATGATGAGTGGGAGTAAGTTATTAGGAATTAGGTGATCATCCTCATTATATCGGAATTCGTTGTAATTGGTGATATTTGAGGAAATCGCCTGGGTACAGTTTTCAACCTACGACACACAGGTTATGAGTTATTTAACTCAGAAGACTTATACAGAGTATTGTATGTTGTCCAGTGTCCATCAGGACAAAGGGGTTGGTCCTCGTACTCTGTTCTATTTACTTGTAACTTCTCTAGTTTTTAGACAAGTGTTTCGTAGAAATACAATGTCTAAGTTTTGAGAAGTTATGGGTATAAGAATAAAGTAGAGAACCAGATGTCGCAAGTATCAGGATTCTTCAAAGAGATCGAAGATGTAGATTCTTGTGATTGGTATTCAGATGATAGTAATGGTTTTGAGAAACTTGTTTCTCTTTCAGGTTACTCATAATTGCATGGATTCCTAAGTTGAGTAATGCTGATTAGCCTTTTTCCATTAAGTTGTTATGCACTGGAGACAGCTGCATGATTTGAATCTAGTTCCAATTAAATTAGTGCCTCTGTTTCTATATTGGATATAGAATGGTTCATATCTTAACGATGTTAAGGTAAGGGGAGTTGTCCAGCTTATGCTTAAAACCAGACACTGGATAACTCAAGGCACGTTTCTGTAATGGCAGTTTGTGGGTTGACCCGGGCTATGTCGAGGGTTGATTTTTCTACCATTTGGAAGATCAATAATGATATTGTTCTTGACTTGCCACAGTTTTAGTAAAATGGATTTTTTCAGAAAACAATAGTGGGAGTATGGTAGAACTGGAAGAGATTCCAGAATCGCAAACGATTACAAAAAATTTAATAGGACCTATATATTCAATCAGGTTTGACATTCCAATAGCCACTCCGCAGATATGGTGGGTAACCTCAGATACCCGAGAGGTACTCCGGTAGCCTCAAGGACGGTGACATGGAGGTTCTTGTTTACCCAGACTTGACACTACTGTTGTTCCAGACTATGGGACCCGACAGGATGATAAGTATAGCGTTGTTCTAAACTAGCTTTAGAAGTGCACGTATATATTATTCTGCCAGAGGGTTGTCGTAGTCAGTGGGAGCAGCGGAAGCATAGTGGGCAAGTAGCTTATGTCTATTTATAGGCTTGAGCAAATATAGCGGAGATTAGATCATCTAATTTTGATGAGACAGTCATGGCTTTGACTTCATCAGAATAGGGGATGGATACGTTGAGAAGGTATTAGGGTGTGATGTCCTGGTATTTGGATGACATACACAGAGTAGGAAGTAAAATTCCTATACTACGATCGGTTGTACTTTGGTCGTCACACAGTTGTTTCTCCACAAAGGATATGGATATAATATCTGACATTCTGGTTACTAGATCTATGGTTTTAGATCTAGATTTGGGTAGTTTTCCAATATGGGTACTTTGACAATATTCTAATAGTATTTTAAAATAGATGACTCCTGGCATGGTGGTGTACCTGCAGGTGATGGAGTCACCCTCTCTAAAGGTGTCTTAGAGACTAAAGGAGAGAGGGAAGTGCATGATTGGCAGATCACTTGCTTAGGCAATTGAGTCAATCATGAGATGACAAGTACCACACCAGATGTTGTTTTTGCACTTGATGCGATAAGTTTATATTAATCCAATCCTGAGGAAATATAAGGAAGCAGTTTTAGAACATAAGTGCATGTTCTGCGGATTTGATGACGGCAGCCTCCTTCGGGAGACGGTTATCATTCCAGACTTCAAAGGTGACATAGATGACAGAGTGATTGTCAGAGTTATAGTTTTCCCTCTGACGAGGGACAGTATTATGGACAGGTGGTCTAAGAGGATACTGTGAAAGGCATGGTGCTGGATACTGATTAGGTTCAGTTATCAAAATAGTCTAAGAAGTTTGGATTTGGAGTTCATTTATGAACTAGGTCCCATCAGATATCCAGACATATTCTAAGACATCTATTACTCGATTCGGGAGATGGTTTTCTCCGCGAACTTGAGATTAAGAGAGACATAGAAAGAAACATCAGGGCGGATCCACTCACTAAGGCTATTTCTCGAACACAATAGTTTTACAAACGGGATTTGTGAAACTGATTAGTAGAGGAGTTGGATGTTCGGTATCACACGAGCTGTGAGTATGCGATATCGCAATAATTAGCCTTAAGTGCAAATGGGAGATTGTTGGATATAGTGCCCTCAAAGTCAATTATTGGATCGCAGGTACGTGATTGCAATGATTGAGACAGGACCTATACCGATATGACAGTCTTGCTCGAGATGATAGTATGCTATCTGGTTTGTCTTTATCATCGTATATATGCTTTAGCTCACTATTGCATGATGATAGAGCCCATAGGATTCTTGCTTGACTGCCAGCAGTATGATGGCGATCATATACGTGGGAGCTGGGGTCTATAAGCACATCTTTAAAGTGTCCCTAGTCGTGGGAGTTTCGAGACAGGGCATCGATACTCCAGAGTAGACTAGTATATACAGTCGAGACCCCGACGAGGGGCGGTAGCCGGTCTCGCAAGCCATTGGTGTTAGTTGGTTCACCTAAGATGTATACAGGTGCTCATTGGGTTATGAGTACACCGGACAGGACTCGCCGGGAACCTGCTAATTGGTATTATACCAAGCTTCAGATAGCAGTTCCCTGGTGACATGTGTACAGGTTAGTTCATCGACCTGAGGTCATCATTTGTCTCGTGTGAGTTCCCACTGTGCTTTGATTTCTACCCTACCACGGCTCAAAGGAGTCGTGCAAACAGGTCTTTTTTGGGTACAGTCCCGAGCCACATGGAGGCAAGTGAGCGGATCGGCAGGGGATTCGTCTCTCCCGGTATTGGGGGTGAGATCGCGTCGTGTCTAGGAGAGCCATTACACAAAGCTCTCGGCCGAGGCAGGAGATTTACATGTAGGTACACCAGTAGTATCTCAGGGTGTTCTGTGCTACTCTCTGACACGACTTATACCGCTATTGGGGGTCTGACGTTACCAGCCCCCTAGGCCGATATGCGATACTCATAGACGAATGGACCGGATTGTATGTATATTGTCACTGTTAGGCTCAGTAGGGTTTCTGGATGAGTTCGCTCGTTAGCTTCCCTTCCAATCAATACATAGGCAACCGTTACGTACAGCTCGTACCTCTGACGTGCTAGTGGTTATACCTGTAGGACTACGGTAGCGCCCGGCCGTCTTTCCTCGGCCAAAATGCGGAAACGAAATTTTTTCTTGACTTTAAACCGGTACTACAGCATCCTAAAACCCAGATCGAACCATTAACCTAATACCTAGCTAACAAGAGAAGGGATAGAAGGCTATACCAAGCGATCCGTGTCCTTCGGTCTTTGCCTCCACTCCGATCTCCTCGCGGAATCTCCGGTCTTCATTTCCTCGTCGGAACGGACACCACATCGCCGGGTTCTTTTGGGGGCTCCCACCTCTGGACCGAGGAAACTCGGGCACGAAGTTGGCGAGCCGACGTGCCCAAGGGTGCTGTAGGATAAGTATAGTAAACTTGTCTCATGGGGTTGTGAAGTTGCCATAAAGATGATGGAGGTGAAGAGGATATATGAGCAAGAGGAAAAATGAGCTTGAGGGTTTTTCTTATGCAATGAACCATCCAAAAACCTCATACCAAAATGTGTATATTTCTCTCCCACCATCATAGTGGCCGGCCAAATATGAGAGGGGAAAAGCAATGAAGGAAGGTGAGTGTAGGAAAAGCAAGGTAACCATAAGCAAAGAAATGGGTGAAAAAGAGGAGAACAAGTCACACCAATCTCTCATTCTATCCCATCTCATTAAATGCACCAAATGAGCACAAAAGAAATCAAAAGATGCTAGATTTATCATAATGCCTCCATTTACAAATAACACCCTCCACTAATCAAATTAGCATACTTGCAAATAAACCCCTCCATCACAAAAATCCGGCCATGAAGGAACAAAGGAAATATGGCCGAAACGGAATGCAAACTGGCAACTTCAGAAAACTGATCCCGTAATAAATTACAGGAAAACCCCGCGACTGTATATACATACCCGCATTTGTATTCCGACCGAATACAAATGCAATGAGACAAATCTACACTGTACAATACTAGGATCCAGCTTAAACCAAAGCCCGCTAGTATTATCCGTCCGATCATGATCCGTGCAATACCGCACGTATATGATCGAACCCTGCAATATTTCCATACGGCCTCTACAGCGTTTCGCCCGAAACTTAAGAAAACGGTCTGTGGGGGACTCTAAAGACTCGTCAATACTTTGGTTGTGGATTTAACCACTAGCACGTCAGAGGTATTAGCCATACGTAACGGGCTACCAGGTATTGACCAAAAGGGACGTCTGTGAGCGAACTCATGCTGACACCCTACTGAGCCTGTCAGTGACAATATCCGTACAGTCCGGTCCGTTCGTCTATGAGCATCGCATGGCGGGCCTAGGGGGTTGGTAAAAGTCAGACCCCCAAAAGCGGTACAAGTCGTGTCGGAGTGTAGCCCAGAACACCCTGAGATCCTACTGGAATACCTACTAGTAAATCTCCTGCCTCGGCCGAGGGCTTTGTGTAATGGCTCTCCTAGACACAGCGCGACCTCACCCCCAATACCGGGAGAGACGAACCCCTGACGATCCGCTCACTGCCTCCATGTGGCTCGGGACTGTACCCAACTAAAACCTTTTTGCACGACTCCTTTGAGCCGTGGTAGGGTAGTAATCAAAGTACAGTAGGAACTCACACGAGACAAATGACGATCCCAGGTCGATGAACTAAGCTGTACACATGTCACCAGGGAACTGCTATCTGACGTCTGGTATAAGACCAACTAGCATGTTCCCGGTGAGTCCTGTCCGGTGTACTCATAACCCAATGAGCACCTGTATACATCTTTGGTGAACCAACTGACACCAGTGGCTTGTGAGACCGGCCACCGCCCCTCGTCGGGGTCTCGACTGTATACACTAGTCTACTCTGGAGTATCGATGCCCTGTCTCGAAAACTCCCACGATTAGGGACCATTTAAGGATGTGCTTATAGACCCCAGCTCCCACGTATATGATCGCCATCATACTGCTGTCCGTCAAGCAAGAATCCTAAGGGCTCTATCAACGTGCAATAGTGACCTGTAAAGTCACCTGAAACAGTACACGATGATAAAGATAAACCAGATAGCATACTATCATCTTGAGTAAGACTGTTCTAACGGTACAGGTCATCTCTCAATCATTGCAATCACGTGCCTGTGATCCAATAATTGACTCTGAGGGCACTATATCCAACAATCTCCCACTTGCACTCAAGGCTAATTATTGCGATGTCGCATACTCACAGCCCGTGTGATACCGAACACCCAACTCCTCTACTAATCAGTTTCACAAAACCCGTTTGTGAAACTAATGCGTTCGAGGAATAGCCTCAGTGAGTGGATCCGCTCAAATGTTTCTTTCTATGTCTCTCTTTATCTCAAGTTCGCGGAGAAAGCCATCTCCCGAAATGAGCAATACCTGTCTTAGAATATGTCTGGATATTTCATGGGACCTAGTTCATAAATGAACTCCAAATCCAAACTTTTTAGACTGTATCGTCAACTGAAAATAATCAGTATCCTGCTCCATGCCTCCCTCAGTATCCGCTTGGACCACCTGTCCAAACTACTGTCCCTCGTCAGAGGAAAAACTATAACTCTGACAATCACTCTGTCATCCAGGCCACCTTGGAAGCCTGGAATGATAACTGTCTCCCGAAGGAGGATGCCGTCATCATATCCCTAGAACATCAACTTATGTTCTAAAACTGCTTCTGAACGTTTCTCCAGGATTGGATCAATATCACCTTATTGCATCTAGTGCAAAAACAACATCTATATCCTATGTGTAGAAACCACTGTGTGACAACCAAAGTATAACCGATCGTAGTATAGGAATTTCACTTCCTACTCTGTGTATGTCATCCAAATACCAGGACATCACACCTTACTACCTTCTTAACAGATCCATCCCCTATTCTGATGAAGTCAAACCTATGACTGTCATATCAGAAATAGATGATCTATCTCCGCTATATCTTCTTTAGCCTATAAATAGACATAAGCTACTTGTCCACCAATGCTTCCGCTGCTCCCACTGACTACGACAACCCTCTGGCAGAGTCATATACACGTGCACTTCTAAAGATAGTTTAGAACGACGCTATACTCATCCTCCTGCCGGGTCTCACAGTCTGGAACAACAGCAATGGCAAGTATGGGTAAACAAGAACCTCCTTGTCACCGTCCTTGAGGCTACCGGAGTATCTCTCGGATGCCTGAGGTTACTCACCATATCTGCGGAGTGGCCAATGGAATGTCAATACAGATTGAATCTTTAGGTTCCTATCAAATTTTCAGTAATCGTTTGCGGTTCTGGAATCACTTCCAGTTCTACCATACTCCCACTACTGTTTTCTGAAAAATCCATTTTTATTAAAACCGTGGCGAGTCAAGAACAGTATCACTATTGATCTTCCAGATGGTAGAAAGTTAACCCTCGTCATAGCCCGGGTCAACCCACAAACTGCCATTACAGAAACGCGCCTTGAGTTATCCAGAGTCTGGTTTTAAGCATAAGCCGGACAACTCCCCGAACCTTAACATTATTAAGATATGAACTATTCTATATCCAATATAGAAACAGAGGCACTGATTTAATTGGAACCAGATTCAAATCATGCAACTGTCTTCAGTGCATGTCAACTAAATGGAAGAAAGCCGATCAGCGTTACTCAACTTAGGAATGCTTTCAATTATGAGTAACCTGAAAGAGAAGTAAGTTCTCTTAATCATTACTATTAACTGAATACTATACACAAGTATCTATATCTTCGATCACCTTGAACAATCCTGATACTTGCAATACTTGGTTCTCTACTTTATTCATATACTTATAACTTCTCAAAACTTGGACCTTGCATTTGTACGAAACACATGTCTAAGAACTAGAGAAGTCACAACTAAACCGAATTTAGTATGAGGACCAACTCCTCTGTCTTAATGGACACTGGACAACATACAATACTCTGTATAAGTCCCCTGAGTCTAACAACTCAATTCCTGTGTGTTGTAGGTTGAAAACTGTACTTATGATTAAGAAGAATTACACCGTTGTTTAATACTCCTTACCTAACTATCCACTGATATAGGTAAATGTCATGGACATAATTTCAAAAAGGTATATCTCACTCTATAAAAATAGACGTGCAGATATATCAATTTGAAATTGGTGCACAACAACGGATATTCAAAACCAAATATTTGCCGTCCGGCAAACAACCCAGGTGATTTCCTCAAATATCACCAATTACAACGAATCCCGATATAATGAGGATAATCACCCAATTCCCAATACCTTACTCCCACTCATCATCTGTAAAACCATACAGATGTGAGAGTCATACCTGGTAAATACATACCCTGGAGCAAGTGTCTAATTAAGAAATCAATTTTCTATTAGCAGTACACAGTGAAACTGAAACATTGAAATGTTTCGATGGGGTATTCGGGTATTCCTAGTAATGCCTCTTCCATTATCCAGATTCATGACTATAACCGTATATTTCTTTGCCATCTCCAAATCCCTTTTTATGTCTTTAGTCATTACCTTCTGTACACCCTTTTAGGCCAAATGGTTTTCTTCCTTCTCTACCGTTCGGCACCAGCTTATGGTTTGGAAGAAGACTATCCAATAAGCATAATGGGTGTACTCTCCTAATTCTAGGAATACTCGTAACCTGAGAGAAGGTGATGGTAAAAGACAACCGAATAAACCTTATTCCTATTTCTCCTGAACCAGAATCCATCCCCGAACTGGAACGAGTTCCTTTCGAGTTCGTATATAACCATACGATGGAGTATCCAATAAACTGTGGATCTTCGTAGTGATACGGAGTGTTCTGGAGAAATACAAAGGTGATGTGGGAGTGATAATGAAATACTTGGTTCAGTCATGAATAGCAGTCGCAGTTCACTTTGCCCTCTTACTAACCCCTTTATTTGTCTTAACTTAATACCTTCTGCACACCACAATTAGGCTAATCGGCTTTCTTCATTCCCTACCGTTCGGTACTAGCCTAAGGTTTTGAAGAAGACTATCCGATAGGCGTAACGGGTATACTATCTCCTAAACCAAGGAGTACTCGCAACCTGAGAGAAGGTAAAAGGAAAAGACAACTGAATAGTCCTATTCGTTTTCTCCAAAACCGGAAACCATCCTCGAATAAATTCCTTCGAGTTCGTATATAACCATAAGATGGTTTTATCCAATGGAAGTGGACGTTCGTAGTAATACGGGGTGTCCTGGAGAAAAGGGTAAAAGTAGGAGTGGCAATGAGGTATGCAACTCAGATAATCCAAAAGCCAGTATTTTAAGAAGGTTCGGTTAACTTGGTCACTGAGTCATAGTCAAGGGTCGGGTCATGGTCGCTGCCAAAGAGAGAGAGAAAAGAAACACTCAGCGTGCACTCTAACCTAGATCAGAATGGTTATCACTTTATCTAATCAGAAAACCTCCCACTGTAACGTCAAATTCTCCTCCAAACCTGAAAGAAGAATTAGTCGGGATCACCCGAGGAGTAAACCAACTCATCAGTGGGAATCGGGATCCAACTATCATCGCATAATAACGTGACGGAATTCACTCACGTCACCACCCTCCAGAAGGTATGCGTATGCCTGGCAAGTTTCAGTTTCTTTAGAAACTCCCGATGTGATTTTTACCCCTAGGACCCAAGTGACCTTGACGAATAATCAACAAATCAAAAGGCCCTAGTCAAGTTCAACCCGTCATTATCTTGACTGCGTTAAACCCACCCGCACGACCCTTGACGAATAATCAACAAAGTCGTACGACTTTCCTCACCAATCCACATATCCATGCGACAGAAAAGCATAACAGAGCTACCGCACACTACGCTTCGGCGAATAGCAACGACAAACATAGCGCGAATACTAAGCAATACTAATCTGAAATGACGGAGGGCTACGGCTGGTTTTTGGCGAAAAACCTTTTACCGTAATGAACTTGATATCGTTGAAGGAACCGAATAACTTTTTATAAAAATATAGTGGCGAAAACCTTTGCTAAAGAGGTCACTCCCGATGAAGGGATCTCGGCTCTTTCCCCATAGAATGAGGTGCAGGATATTCCAACTGAATACCACGATGCAAAGCAGAAGTAATCGACTATAGTGAAGTTATTGCCCTGACGCAAACTTCTGTCCAAGGGGTCACTCCCGGTGAAGGGATCTCGGCCCTTGCCTCGTCGACTGAGGTGCTGGATATTCATAACCGAATACCACTGTGCAAAACAAAAGAGAACATCCTTGCAATAACAGATTTTTGAAAAATTGTTCCAACAACATCAGAATAGGTTTGTTTAGCTTGCATTGATCCGAATCAATGCAGTCCCATCAATTGATCACACCAATAAAGAACGAAAATAATGATGTACGTATATGCCATCCGCATTCGCCACTGGGTCCCGTCATCACCCGTTAGGTTACTTAACTAACGACAGAGCGGAGACTGGACTAGCGCGGATGCAAAACATATACAACATCTACTAGTATATATATTAATATATAATATTCGTTCAAGGTGTGATAAAATGCAACATCACGGAAATGTAACCAGCATCACAGAATAATACAGATAATCTGGAAGCCCCGGGTTTCACAGAGCCGCTGCTGAAACCCGACGTTCCCCTGATCGTGTGGATAGCCTGTGCAATGAAATCCTAGACCCCTATGGGCGCGGCAAGTTACCCGCAAAAACCTGAAGCGAGGCAGCCCCCTTTAGCAACGTGAATGGACCACCTAGCACTTCACGGAATCCGGTAACTTGTGCACCCCTCCTTGGGTCAACCTATACCCCCTACGAGTGCGGCGAACAGCCCGCCAATTCTAGAGTGAAGCCCCCTCCGTCTCAACGCCATGAGATGCGGGCCCGTTGCCCTCTAGAACCCGGCTATCCGTGCACCCCTCCGCGGGGCAATCCTAGTACAGAAAGTAAAAATATTCATACAACGGGTACATCGACCTCAGCCCGGTCGTGCCCCAAAAGAATAATATAAAAACAGGCAGTGACGGCAGTCCACATGTCGGACGCTTTCCCCGCAATATCAAATGTACATATAAAACGAAACTCTACTACCATTGCATCCAGGCTATCCACCACGACAAATCCGCAACATCACAGCACAACACAGAACATCAACGTGAATGTCACGTTCGCAAATCCGTCTAAAAGGGCTATAGCAGTTAGACAGGATTTACCGATCAAATGACATTCACGGTAGCAGATATAATGTAAATACTGTGAACTAACTGTTTAAAATTTTCGATCGACTAAATTTACCGAAGTGGGCCCCAAGCACAACTGTAGCATTCAAAAAAATCTGGGCCCAAACAGTATATACCAAAAACCCTATTTCCATGTCAAAGAGCCACTGTAAAAATTTGGTGCAGTTTGGCCACAGAACGGCGGCGGATCCGCGGCCAAAATGCGGTTTTGGCCGCTGATCCGCCGCGCTACAGTAACATCAGCCTACCGAATTTTCTCAGAATTCATAAAAAAGCCTGCACGTAATTTTTCAATGTACCAAATAATTTTTAGAGCACAGAAAAATTCGACAGAAAGTACGACATGGAAACGCGGTTTTTGGAAAATCCGTTCGATCGAACTTGTAAACATGTTAGAGCAAGCTAGACTAGGTTAATGGCGTGGCTCTGATACCATGTAGGACTACGGTAGCGCCCCGGCCGTCTTTCCTCGGCCAAAATGCGGAAACGAAAATTTTTCTTGACTTTAAACCGGCACTACCGCATCCTAAAACCCGGATCGAACCATTAACCTAATACCTAGCTAACAAGAGAAGGGATAGAAGTCTATACCAAGCGATCCGTGTCCTTCGGTCTTTGCCTCCACTCCGATCTCCTCGCGGAATCTCCGGTCTTCATTTCCTCGTCGGAACGGGCACCACATCGCCGGGTTCTTTTGCGGGCTCCCACCTCTAGACCGAGGCAACTCGGGCACGAAGTTGGCGAGCCGACGTGCCCAAGGGTGCTGTAGGATAAGTGTAGTAAGCTTGTCTCATGGGGTTGTGAAGTTGCCATAAAGATGATGGAGGTGAAGCGGATATACGAGCAAGAGGAAAAATGAGCTTGAGGGTTTTTCTTATGCAATGAACCATCCAAAAACCTCATACCAAAATGTGTATATTTCTCTCCCACCATCATAGTGGCCGGCCAAATATGAGAGGGGAAAAGCAATGAAGGGAGGTGAGTGTAGGAAAAGCAAGGTAACCATAAGCAAAGAAATGGGTGAAAAAGAGGAGAACAAGTCACACCAATCTCTCATTCTATCCCATCTCATTAAATGTACCAAATGAGCACAAAAGAAATCAAAAGATGCTAGATTTATCATAATGCCTCCATTTACAAATAACACCCTCCACTAATCAAATTTGCACACTTGCAAATAAACCCCTCCATCACAAAAATCCGGCCATGAAGGAACAAAGGAAATATGGCCGAAACGGAATGCAAACTGGCAACTTCAGAAAACTGATCCCGTAATAAATTACAGGAAAACCCCGCGACTGTATATACATACCCGCATTTATATTCCGACCGAATACAAATGCAATGAGACAAATCTACACTGTACAATACTAGGATCCGGCTTAAACCAAAGCCCGCTAGTATTATCCGTCCGATCATGATCCGTGCAATACCGCACGTATATGATCGAACCCTGCCATATCTCCATACGGCCTCTACAGCGTTTTGCCCGAAACTTGAGAAAACGGTCTGTGGGGGACTCTAAAGACTCGTCAATACTTTGGTTATGGATTTAACCACTAGCACGTCAGAGGTATTAGCCATACGTAATGGGCTACCAGGTATTGACCAAAAGGTACGTCTGTGAGCGAACTCATGCTGACACCCTACTGAGCCTGTCAGTGACAATATCCATACAGTCCGGTCCGTTCGTCTATGAGCATCGCATGGCGGGCCTAGGGGATTGGTAAAAGTCAGACCCTCAAAAGCGGTACAAGTCGTGTCGGAGTGTAGCCCAGAACACCCTGAGATCCTACTGGAATACCTACCAGTAAATCTCCTGCCTCGACCGAGGGCTTTGTGTAATGGCTCTCCTAGACACAGCGCGACCTCACCCCCAATACCGGGAGAGACGAACCCCTGACGATCCGCTCACTGCCTCCATGTGGCTCGGGACTGTACCCAACTAAAACCTGTTTGCACGACTCCTTTGAGCCGTGGTAGGGTAGTAATCAAAGTACAGTGGGAACTCACACGAGATAAATGACGATCCCAGGTCGATGAACTAAGCTGTACACATGTCACCAGGGAACTGCTATCTGACGTCTGGTATAAGACCAACTAGCATGTTCCCGGCGAGTTTTGTCCGGTGTACTCATAACCCAATGAGCACCTGTATACATCTTAGGTGAACCAACTGACACCAGTGGCTTGTGAGACCGGCCACCGCCCCTCGTCGGGGTCTCGACTGTATACACTAGTCTACTCTGGAGTATCGATGCCCTGTCTCGAAAACTCCCATGACTAGGGACCATTTAAGGATGTGGTTATAGACCCCAGCTCCCACGTATATGATCGCTATCATACTGCTGGCCGTCAAGTAAGAATCCTAAGGGCTCTATCAACGTGCAATAGTGACCTGTAAAGTCACCTGAAATAGCACACGATGATAAAGATAAACTAGATAGCATACTATCATCTTGAGTAAGACTGTTCTAACGGCACAGGTCCTCTCTCAATCATTGCAATCACGTACCTGTGATCCAATAATTGACTCTGAGGGCACTATATCCAACAATACCCAGTGCCAGTGTGTTGATGAGTCATTAGAGTCCCCCACAGACAATTTCCCAAGTTCGGGCGAAACGCTGTAGAGGCCGTATGGTAATATGGCAAGGTTCGGAAAATACACGTGCGTTTACGCACGTGTCATATTTCGGACAGATAATACTGGTGGGTTTTGGTTTAAGCCGGATCCAAGTATTATACTGTGTAGATATAATATTTTTGTCTCGGTTGCATTTGTATTCGGTCGTAATACAATTGCGGGTATGTTTATACTATTACGGGGTTATCCTGAAATTCGTTTTGGGATCACTTTTGGAAGTTGCCAGTTTCCAGTTTTCTATCACCCGTCTTTAACATTCGGTTAAAAACGGATTTATCTTTTCTTGATGAGGGTGAGTCGTGGTTCTAGAAGGTTCTAGTTTTGGTGACAAGGCTTGATGATTCATTGGTTGCATTGAATGGATGATGACTAAGTTAGTGAGTCATTATTGCATTCAATGGTTTTTTGTGATGTGTTAAGATGACTCATTCTTTCTTTAATGTTGTGGTCACCTCCTAGCTCCTACACTCACCTCCCTTGCTCCTTAAAGTGGCCGGCCTCTCTCTTTTGTGAGATGATGTTTGTTCATTTGAAGAAAAAAAGATTATGAAAGTAGTTTAGGTTCATGGAAATTTGATATGCCAATTTCTCATTTACCCGATTCAAATGGCAACTTCATTAACCGTTCATCCATAACTTTGGATGTAACGAGACAAAGTGTTCTACTCATTCTCTACATCAATCTTGGTCATCTCTTTTAGCAAACTGGATGATCGAGTTGCCTCGGTTCAGAGGCGGGAGCCCGTTTAAAGATCCGTCGACGTGGTGCCACCTGGACGAGATGACTGGAGATCGAGGAGATCGGAGCAGCCGTAACAAAGCGTGGGATGATGGTTGAAGACCGAAGGACTCGGATCGTTCGGTATAATATTTCTACCCACTTTGTAGTTTGTTAGTTTAGCTTTAATGGTAGATCCGGGTTATAGTACGCGATAGCGCCAGTTGTAAAAGTTTTTGTTCCGCATTTGGCGTCTGTTAGACTGTCGGGGCGCTATCGTGGACTTACAACATTCTGCAGTTGCTTAAAACAATTTTAGACGACTTAGAAATTTCGACAGAAACTAGGTTATTGTTTCGAGTGTTTCGGAGTTGTTTCGGTTTCGTAAATCTACAAATATCGTCTAATTGTCTAGCATGGCTTCTGATACCACTGTAGGGTTCTTCAGCACCGCCACTGGGTTTCGGGAGGCATCGACCATGCCGTTTTCAAAAAATTTGGCGCGCTAAAGAATCCTAACCTAGAATCTTAACTAGAGAATTAGACGAAAGCATGAATGTAAACATATTTACATCTAAGTGAATAAGGAATACAATCTTTATAGACCGGTCCTTCACTTCAATAGCTCCGTGTAGTAGTCCTTTCGCTCCAAGTAGTGAACTCCCAGACTCTAGAAAGGCTCCACAAGATTAAAGGAACAAGTTTGCATGAAGTCTTCGAGGCCGAAAATGATCTACGTCGAGGAGACACTAACTCAAGCTAGCTCTTCACTAATTGTGAATCAAACAACCTAAACTAAATGGCTAATCTAGTGTAGATTGATGAAGTAGGAATTTTGCTCACTTTAGAATAATTTTGCTCACTCATTATCTTCACCTCCTAAAAGCTAGAGAGCTTGAGGAAGGAGATGAAGAAAAGCAACCAAGGAAAAAACTCAAGTGTAGAATGGCAACCATAGGTGAGAAATATCTCATATAACTCATGTAGAGACATAACCAAGGTTTAAGATAATGGTTGGGTTAATAAATATGTAATGTAAAACAAAATTAGTGGACTAAGTCAATGGTCACTACAAACTTCTCCAAGCTTCTAACCATGTGACCAATTTCCAACTAATTTTGATTTACTTTAAATAAATAAAACCCATCATTATGATAAGCATGGTGTGAGTCTCATACACCCATGTCATATGTATCATCTAGCATGACACAAAAAATGTACATTATTATATATCACATATATACTAAATGCATAAGTGAGAAAAAGAATTCTTAAGTGAGCTAATATTAGTTAATATAAGTTAATATATAATTATACATTAAATTATTAAATCAACACTTCATTTAATAATCCAGCTATATCACATATAACCGACTAATATCATATGTATCAACTTATCGAATCAACACTTGATCCGATAACCCGGCTATATCACATATAACCGTCCGATATCACATATCGCGAGAATAGAATACGGTATCACATACTCGTATTAATCTCGGTCCCGCATGTATCACATATGTGCTCCTACTTCGTTTCGCTTGAGCCAGGAAACCTCTGTGTAGGACTCTAAAGACTCGTCAATATGCCAGTGGTAGGTGATGATCATATCAAACACCCATAAGCCGTCAGTGGTACTAGCTAGACGTAACGGCTACCCGGGTATTGAGCGATCAGAAGATCAATAAGCAAGCATGCTCATACTTCTGCGAATCCAATAAGTAACACTACCGTACAGTCCGGTCTCTTCGTCAGATATGTCGCATATCACAGCCAGGGGGTGGTAAACGTTAAACCCCAGTAGCCTGATAAGTCATGCCGATGTGAGGCTCATAACGGTTCGAGAAACTACTGATAACACTTACCAGTAAATCTCAGCAACGCTGACCAGAGATTTCCTGTTATGGCCAATCGAGCATAGCGCAACATCAACCCCCAATACCGGGAGAGACGAAATCCCCTCTTATCGCTTATTGCCTCCATGTGACTCGGTACTGTACCCAAAAACCACCGTTTTGCACGATCTCTTAAACGTGGTAAGGTGGAAATCAAAGTACAGTGGGAATCACACAAGACTCTATGACGATCTCGGGTTTACAGACCAACCTGTACCAGTGTCACCAGAGAACTGCTATCTGACGATAGGTATAATACCATCTAGGAGTTCTCGGCGAGTCCGTTCAGTATACCTAGTCTCCACTGAGCACCCGTATACCATCTCTGATGTCAAACACCAATGGATATGGGATTATCCATCGCCCATCACATGGGTCGAGAAGCGTATACGCTAGTCTACTCTGGAATATCGATGCCCCGTCTCGATACTCCCACGACTAGAAACTATTGAAGGATGTACTTACCGACTACCTCTGCCCTACTAGTATGATCTGCATCATAATCCTGGTAGTCAAGTACTCATCCTAAGGGCTTTATCAATATGTAATAGAGAGACAATAAGTGTACATGTTAAGATAAAGAGCAATCGGATAGCATACTATCATGTCGAGCAAGAAAGTACTCCCTATATATGTCCAAGCATTCACTATAATATACATCACATGTATAATAATGGATTCTAGGGTATACATATAACTAACAGTTTTGAGGACGGGGTGGAGGAGGTCGAGAAAGGGGATGGAAAAGGGAGGTTCGAGGTAGGAGATGAGGGAGGTCGGGGGAAGGCAGGGATGAGGGGGAATGGGGGAGTCGGAGGTGGTGATGACGATGAAGAAGAGGAGCGGTGTTGGAAGGAAGGATGATGATGATGATGATGGTGAAGAAAAAGACGATGGTGATGATGGAGATGGTGGTGGCGGTGACGATTTTGGAGGAGGTTGTGGAAAGAAAGTTCAGGATAGGATGGGGGAGGTCGACGAGGGTGTGGGGGATGGCAAGTCGGCGGCGAGCGACAACAAGAGGGTTAGGGTTAGGATGGGTTAAGAGATAAAGATGATGGCATTTTGGGAATAATTGAACTTTTGTGATGGTGTGACAATTAATGCCGACGTGGCGATGATATAGACCGTTAATACTAACGGAATACCGTTAGATTGAATAGTTTTCTGCATTTTTTTTAAAGTATAGAGTAGTTTTTTGTCACGGGCCGAAACTACAAGAGAGTTTGTTGCATTTAAGTCCATAATATATTCACAAACTTTCCGTTCAATCCTTTGTTTCCTCCTTTTCTTAATACGTTTTGTTCTTTCGGTTCAATCTCATTGACCGCTGCTTGAAACCATGATGGTTTGAGTGTTAATTTAACGATATATATATACACGCGCGCGCGAGAGTAAATGAAATATTAATGACTTATTCGAATGTTATAAAGATATTGGTTTAAAAAACAAATGATTGGAGGCTTAAAATTTTGGTATGGATACGATGTGGACAATCGAGTGACTGCACATTATGAGAAAAACTTTTCTCATAAAATGGCATTCATTCCGGCAAAATTGCCGCACAAGAATTCATAATTCAAAAAAGGTTAGTTTTGAGCCTCTTCCGACAATCAAAACTTACAATATATTGTGAAAACATGTCAACTTTCTTATTCACCAATTTTGAATGTGGCTACTCTAAATAAGCTTCATAGTTTTCCATTTTTCACACTATGGCACATTGCACGTGTGAAACCCTATGGTACACTTATCACAATTATTCATCTAATATATTATTATAATGCAAAAGGGAAGGGAACTTTATATTTTTAAATCGATTGCTCAGATGGCTTTATTATTCAATAAAAATCATAAAAAATATTTTATGATTGCCAACAAAAATTCATAACTGCAACTGACCCGTTGGTTGCCTATTTTCAGAAAAACTAACCATATCATCTTAAGATTGTACAGGCCATCTTATGGTTTTTATTGAAAAATTAAAAAAACTTAAATAAAATCATTGAAATTAGACATATAGGTTCCATCACACGTATAAATTATGGAAGCTAATGAACGAACCGGTAAAGAAAGCCTGGCGACAGCTGGCACACACAGACTGCTGCCAGGCAAGCAACATAGGGGAAGGGCCCGGGCCCACCAAATCGAGGAAACGGTCCCAATTTGGATCAAACTCAGCGAAAGGCAACAGTGTCATTTTTGTAAATATCGCCGATTCGTTTTTTCCGCGAGGGCTAGGGCGAGAGGCGAGGGCGACCTCTCCAATGCTCGTTTTCCTCCGCCTCTTTTATCGCCATTGCTCTGATCCCTCTCTCTCTCTAAACCAATCGCTCTCTTTCTCTCTCTAGCTCTTCATCACTTTCTCTCTCTAGCTCTCTCTGATGGCGGGTGTAATGGAGATCGGTAGCGGCCTCGCGGCTAGGATCTCGGATCGCTCTGCCCTAGGATCGTCGGAGAATCTCGGCGGGAATCCGCTCCGAAACGATACGTTGTCGATGAGGTTGAGGCCGGCGAAGTGTCGGGATCTTGGGATGAGATCGGCGAGGGCGGAGCTTGGCGCAGTGAATGCTGTAAGTTGAGATTGATCTCGAGTTTTGATTCTTCGTTTTTGTTTGATTATTTGCTTTTTGTTTTGATTCTTTGTAAATCTTAATGATCTAGGTTTTACTTAGAAATTGTCGATAATGAAATCAAATCGAGTCTTCTTGTGCGCAAATTGCACCAAAAATTAAAGCTTAAATGGTTGGTGATGTTTAATTTGGCACCCGCACAATGAAACACAAGTTATAAAGCCCTAAACATCCTGCTGAATAGCTGTTCAGAATCATAAGCCGTGCAAAAGTTTATTGTTAATTAAAAGTCATGAGAAGGGAAAGTAAAACACTGAGGGCCTGTTTTGCTGCTTGTAGTTGATGATGATACCATGTGCTTGCAGCTAGTTGCAAATTTATTACTGAAATTGCATTTCTTTCCCCCCCTAATGGTTGAATGCGGTTATAATGCATGTTTGGTTATGTATAGTTGCACCACCATAACTATTTGTTCCTTTATTTTTTTGTATCCCGACTGAGGCAGTCAGAAAAGCGCTGAAGTTGCTTCAATTCCAATTGCATGTTCTCTTACTCGAATCAATGTTTTTAAAGTCATATGCAGGGTTTATGTAGGTTGGAAATAGGCTATGACAGATGGATGATGTCACGATATATCCGAAACATTTAGTAAATATCTAGTGTCACACTTGATAAAAATTATGTCCTAATAGTTCAATAGCGTAACAAATACTACATTCACTAAAATCCTTAATACATTTGCTTAATTCAATATTTATAAAAATTAATGGACAGTTACACTGCATTAAATGTAATTATATTATATCACATAATGATTAACGACAACAACATAAAACTCTATAGAGAATTTATTTAAAAAGAAGAAGAAAATACATGTAAACCAGTCTTGATTCGCTGATGGTATATGCTATCAAGTAACAAATATAATGAGAACAATAAATAGTTAAATGAATGATAAGAAAGCATATTATTTTATGGTAAAGAATCCAAATCGGATGGTATGTCAGAACATTGACCTGGAAAAAGCTACAAACCAGTTTTGCATGTATATCATGTTGTTTCGTGCTCAAAGAGGACATTGCAAGAAGCATATCGAATATGTCGCGGACATTTACATCAATGGCTAATCGTTGTTTCTATTACATGTCAGGGTAACAAATGACAACTACTTGGAAGCAAAAACCTGTTCTGAGATTTTAATATAAAAGTTCATGGGGTCACGACTACAATAATTAAAATGGACCCTTGGTTACATTGCAAAAGCAAGTATGGACTTTTTTTTTCCTTATTTATTCAAATTCTACAACAGTTGTTTCAATAATTAATTGCTTATATAGTTATATTCTAAGCTTTTCTGTTCATCTTTATCACATTCTTAGTTCTCGCAGTCCCAAAAGATCACCATTGGAAGAAGGTGAATTTTTGATGTGGTGACCCTCTAAGATGTCCTCTCAAATGGTCAGATGTGCTTCATTGTGGCCAAAGGATTGAAATGGGCATAAATTATCTTGATTCAACACTTTCTGTTGGAACGTCTTTTTGAGTGTTGGAACATCTATTTTGTACATTATACATATCTTGTATACTCCTTGAAGCATGATTCTGGTTTATGGCAAATCCTATTATGTTTTTGTGTTTATGCATTTGGTTTATAAGACCTACTATATATTAACTTACATTTTTATTCTGCAAATATGTTCCTACTAATTATTTAAACATTTCGATTCTTGATCAGGAAACATTAAACCCTTCTAACAGGCTTCAATCTCATGAATACAACACAAGGGAGACAAAGGTAGCTTCAAATGGTCGAAGGAAAACCAAAGTTGTGTGCACAATTGGCCCTTCAACAAACACTCGTGAAATGATACGGAAGTTAGCAGAAGCGGGAATGAATGTAGCACGGCTAAATATGTCTCATGGGGATCATGCATCCCACCAAATAGTAATTGATTTAGTCAAGGAATACAATGCTCAGGCGAAAGACAATGTTATTGCCATCATGCTGGACACTAAGGTATGTTAAGTGCTGTGAATCATCTCGTATCCATAATACATTTGTCTCTATGGAGATCTTATATTAACTTCTCATATAAAGGTTTTAAATTCTAGACTGACACGATTCTTCCTTTTAATTTTGGAAAGATTTAAATAGTGTTGTAAAAAAAGGTCTAGGCGGCCACTTGAGAGGAAGTGACACACGACCTTTCGTTTTGCTCTAAGCAGCTGAATTAAGCGAGTTTTGCATCTCAACAGGCTGGGCCAAATAGGCGCCGGCTTAAGCGGGGCCTAGGTGGTTTAACCCGCCTAGTTGGGGGCTTAGATGGGCGCTTAGGCAGCCGAACCTGCTTAATCATTTGACCGTTTTATCACAAATGATCGAAATTGGTATGCCCCCTCCCCCCGAAAAAGAGAAAAGAGAAAAAAAAAAAGAAACCCAAAAAATGTATACCAACTCAATTAAATCCCAAAATCTATCATTTCACTAATTTGAAAACCATACCTCTCCACTCTTAAATATATTTAACTAAAAATACTTTAACCTCTTTGGCGGTGCTTGAGCGCCTGCCTAGGTGCTAGGCGGTACCCCAACCGCCTAGCACTTCTTACAACCTTGGATTTAAATGGGCCGTGATGATATTAAATATTATTACTCTGTTCCTGATGCGTTAAGTTGTATGCTCATTTTATTGATGTCAACAGCTGCATGCAACATTATTATTTGTTTCAAAAAAGTAACTGATGTATCTAACTAACATGCTTCGTCTTGCAGGGCCCTGAGGTGCGAAGTGGAGACGTGCCCAAACCTATCTTTCTAAAAGAGGGGCAGATGTTCAATTTCACAATCAAGAGAGGAGTCAGTTTGAACGACACCGTCAGTGTGAATTATGATGATTTCATTCACGACGTGGAAGCTGGTGATGTTCTCCTAGTTGATGGTTAGTGCTGAAATTTTTGAGATGGCATTAAATGCATATTGACATTATAAAGTCTGAAATGTGATTATATACCAAAACCATATTAAAGCTTGCTTATTTATAAATTATGACTTGAGGTTCAGTGCATGACTGCATGTGTTTGGCTGGTATCAATTTTATGGCCATGCAGTGAAAACTCCAATATACGGATCTTAATTTGGATAATAATTTATTATGCTGTAAATTCTCAGTTCTCGACTGTATGGAGTTTATATGTATAGGAATGAATATCTTTGAAGTTGTCCATGATCTTCTAGTTTATTTATGTGTGTTTTCTTGTTTATGCAAAGATCTTTGTAGTTACCTATTGGCATTAATTCTGTTCAGAACCAAGGGTATCTTTAGCCGCAACCAAATATTGCCTAAATCAAATGACGAGCCCACAGTTCACTCTGTGATTATTGATTTAAGGCTCAGTATTTAGTTTTTGTTGTCGTCCAAAGGAATCTACTTCTCTTACTTATCATCCATAATGAACGGAGATCAAGTTTCTTAGATACAATTAACTGATTAAGTAATTTTTCTGTATATGAAATCTTATGCATTGCATATCCTTTATATAGGTGGAATGATGTCTTTGGTTGTGAGGTCAAAAACAGCTGATACAGTTAAATGTGAAGTTGTTGATGGAGGGGAACTCAAATCGAGGCGTCACTTGAATGTGCGTGGCAAAAGTGCCACACTCCCATCTATAACAGGTTGTTTCTCGTATCGGTCAGTTCACATCAAAACTGAAATTGAAGGCCCTGTCTGAAAGAGACTAATGCAAAAATATTCCATGCCCTTGTTGTTTCTGTTATTTTCTCAGAAAAGGACTGGGAAGATATCAAGTTTGGTGTGGACAACAAGGTTGACTTTTATGCTGTCTCCTTTGTGAAAGATGCTAAAGTTGTCCATGAACTGAAGGATTACCTCAGAAGTAAATCCCTTTCAATGATTTTTGTTTGTTTGTTTAATACCATGCAAATATCACTCAGCAAATGATTCACTATATTCTTTTATTCTCATTTTAAGGTTGCAATGCGGATATACATGTTATTGTTAAAATTGAAAGTGCTGACTCAATACCAAATCTTCACTCCATTATTATGGCATCTGATGGGGTAAGCCATTTTCCTTCATAAAGCGTTGTTCCTGTATTCTTTTTTTCCCCTTCTAATATCAAACCCTTTATTAAAGCCAACCAAGAAATATACAAATAGTTTAAGAGGTGACAGCAGCGCAACAAAAAGCAGGAATACCAAGAAAAAAATAAAAATAAAGAAAGATAAAAAACAGAAATGAAAGAGAAGAACCAAACTGCAGCTTAAGCAACGGGACTCATCAGCCGCTCTTCAAAGAGGAAGGCAGCACTGTGAATTTCTTGGGTGAGATCAAAGGAGCAATCCTGTGTAAACCGAAGTTTGTTTCTGCAATTCCACCACACCCACATAGCTGTTGCGTAGGCCATTTGTTGCCAGTAAAAGTTACCTTGCTTGCGATGTGGGCGTCTTTCCAACCAATTTCTTAATTTGGGAATATCCGTTGGCCATATTTATTCCAACGATAATTGAAAATTACGGCATTATTACAGCATCTGATTGGGTAAGCCATTTTCCTTCATAAAGCGTTGTTCCTGTATTCTTTTCCCCCCTTCTAATATCAAACCCTTTATTAAAGCCAACCAAGAAATATACAAATAGTTTAAGAGGTGACAGCTGCACAACAAAAAGCAGGAATAACAAGAAAAAAATAAAAATAAAGAAAGATAAAAGAACAGAAACGAAAAAGAAGACCAAACTGCAGCTTAAGCGATCGGACTCATCAACCGCTCTCCAAAGAGGAAGGTAGCATGTGAATTTCTTGGGTGAGATCAAAGGAGTAATCCTGCGTAGACCGAAGTTTGTTTCTGCAATTCCACCACACCCACATGCTGTTGTGTAGGCCGTTTGTTGCCAGTAAAAGTTACCTTGCTTGCGATGTGGTCGTCTTTCCAACCAATTTCTTAATTTGGGAATATCCGTTGGCCATACTTATTCCAACGATAATTGAAAATCATAGGAAAAATCTCCAAACCTTGCATTCAAAGAACGGATGTGAGGTCGATTCAAAGTAGTTTTTACTACAGAACATACATGATGTAGCTTCCAAATTCATGCTCTTTGACTGTAAAACTCAGTTTGGGCCCACACATGGGCTTTTAATATTGTGTGACTCCATCCAAATGACTCAAGGCTTATGGAGGTTTATCTCATCTTATTTCTTATTCCCATATGCATCTCTTAGTTTTTCCAATGTGGGAATAAATGTTAACCACATTCTCAACACTCCCCTCACGTGCAATGCACGTGGACTAAGGGGACTTCACGTGCATCGAGGGCTCAAACCTCACATGTGCAACGTGGGAAACAAACTGTCACGACCCGAATTTGGCACGTGACCGGCATTTAGATTGTGTGACGTCTAAAGATATCGACCCAATCCAAGTAAGCTAGAAACCAAGATCTAAACCCCGTTTGCGGAAATAAGGAGGTACAGTTTTAAAAGGAATTAAAACCGAAGCCATATTTTAAATTCAAAGATTGTTTAGTTCAAAGCATATGCCGAATGGTTTTTGAAATGAAGTCAAAACAAATGGTTTCAGTATTGGAAATTTTGACAACGCCTCCTTTGCAAAATTTGAGAAAAACAAGTACATAATCATTATAATAGTGGCATTCTATACTTGGGAGCAAAATCAATGCCAATCGGCGGAAACAACCCATGCAAATAATATACGACGCTCAAAAGCGAAGAATCACATGCATAAGTAAAAGAAAGCACAATCAAACATAACTTGTCGGTTCTACTCAAATCGACCCAAAATATATCTACCCTCGTTTTAAGTCAAATAATATACACGGTCTGATGGAATGACACTAGATACAAAATACAAAATACCCAAAAGAGGCGGTTACTAAACATGTAATCCATCTAGCAAGATAAGCGAAGAAAGCTGTGATGTGTGTCCGCAACGCCGTTATGCGTCCACGCGATCTCTCCTGCAAGAAACTAAGGCACAACGGGGTGAGTTACCAACTCAGCGAATAAACTAATATCAAACAGTTGAAATTGTATGCATTAAATAGCGACTAAACCTATGCATCAGGTAGTTATGATATGTGATAGTATATGAAACATGAATATATCACTATAGTGCATATATAGAAAATAGAAATCTCATTAAGTATTCCAATATCTTAGTCATATTCATAAACGATCCATAAATTGAGTGTCAAGTATCGACACAAATCTTCTGTCCCAGCAGGCATCATTCTCCGTACGATCCTGACAACCAACAACATCGGTCGGTATTCTCTGGATATCCGCCATATTTCTCAAACTACCTTCGGTATCGAGTGTCCTCGCTAGGCTCCCCGTCTCTAATGCGACTTTTCTGCCCCTCGGTTTCGACCGGGTCTACCATATATCCGACTGTATACTCTCCCACTCAGTCCGGATATCATAAAAATCCGCAACCGTATAGCCCCTCCACTCGGTTCGGAATAAAACCAAATAAAAGAACAAAATATCAACTCATGGTGAATGTATCATATATATCACAAGAAACCGTAAAAATATAATCATTTATATCTTATCAACTATATCACACGGTGAATCAAACCTCAAAATAACAAAAATCTCATAAAGCAACAATTCATGAATAATAGCAACAATAATGAGAGTGAGATACGATATGTATCAAAGCAATAGCAATGCTGTGTGACAACAGTTATTAATGATACTAGCAGTGCGTAATAGATTATAGGTGACATATCAAGTTATACGCGTGTACGTGGCATGTTAATTACCAACGGGGTGCGGTGTAGCATGTAGGTATGTGCGAGTGCAACATAAACTCATCGGTAATAGTGCAGGTGTCCTAGCAAGTATTAAGCAATAGTGTTTAATATGTATGAATGTGTACAATGCAATTCTAGATCTAATTATGCAAACAACATGAACGGAAATCAATTATAACAAGTTTTTGATTTCGGGCGCTATATGCCATCCATACAATGTCCCCAGTAGATATTTAGTCTACTCACCGGAACAAGCCTTGATCTACTCGGATCTCATCACTCTTTTTCCCTTTCTCGCTGCCTCCGAAGTCCCCGCGGTCAAACCTAACATCGAAATAAAACTTTTGTATATAAACGGCTAATTTCCGATACGGCGAATACGTAAATTCTAAGTGAATTAACTTACGTAACGTGATACGTTTGAATATCGTGTGCTATACAGACCCAAAACTAACTAGAGCTACCCCGAATCGTCGTATTTTGAGAAAACACAAAAACGTGATACGAAATGTTTGTATCATACGTTAAAATATAACAAAAAGTAAAGCAATTAGCTTTCCGATTTTGTTTACAGACTATCTAGGAAAATCAA
Organism: Agapanthus africanus; assembly: GCA_030015575.1. NCBI lineage: Eukaryota > Viridiplantae > Streptophyta > Magnoliopsida > Asparagales > Amaryllidaceae > Agapanthus > Agapanthus africanus. The sequence goes on from JASDDO010000022.1 coordinate 900,714,547, forward strand.
AGTATACCAAAGACCTTATATAATCTACAGAGAGATATCCACAAAAATTCAAAACACAATTCCTCAGGAAAACCGGCGGTAGCGGGAATTTCATTGATTTTGGCGGTCGAACTGTGGGGGAAAGGGTCCGGGTTTCTAGGGGGCACTCTAGGCTCTAACAACATTCTACTGTACTGTTAGATTTATATAGAGACTAATATAACTATAGCAGTTACTAACAGAGGCTAAAACTCTAAACTAAATCATATTTTTCGGATATCGTAAACATTAATTGGTACATAACTCTTAACAAAACCAGAAAAGTTGGGTGTTATACCTATTTGAAGAATTCCACAGAACTCGATCGTCAAGATGTGCACAAGAGTAGAGGAGTCCTGACTTGAGTGATTTGAACCAAGGTACATGAGAACTCTAGTATTTTTCATGAACTAGTGAAGGACTTGGAGGAAAAAAGATGATGACTTAGGTGAGAAATGTTTTGTTCAGTTTGAAAACCAGGAATTAACTTAAGTATGGTGTTTTTGTTGGAAGGGTGAGGTGTCATGAGGGAAGGGTGAGGTGTAGGCTTATGGTGCATCTCAAGGTGTGGTGTAGGTGAGGTATAAGATAAGCTTAACCCTACTTGCTCACCCATTTGCATATAAACCCTCACACAATATAACTTCTCACCATAAAATTTTCTTTTACAATCTAAAAGTCACATAAACTAATTACCATAATACTTAAATACCATAACCATTTATAAAAAGTCTTTTTATCAAAATTATAAAATTTAAAATGACATTTTTTAAAAATAAAATAATTAATTATCAAAAAAATTTCCGAAACGTCACACAAACAAACACCCGAGCTTTGATACTATGTAAATCTTGGTTTGGGCCCACACATGGGTTTTTAACATAGCGGGACTCCATCCAAGAGACTCAAGTCTTATGGAGGTTTATCAAGTCTTATTTATTATACCCATATGAATCTCATAGTTTTTCCAATGTGGACTAAATGTTAACCGTATTCTCAACATTGACAATAACCATTCAACCGTTGGAACTTTATTATTGAGAAATCTCCAAATAAACCAATTCATCCTTCTAGTTATCACCATTTTTTCCAGCTTTTTCCAAAGTTTGGAATTTCATTTTGTCGTAACGAAGATAGCTCCTAGAAAGCTTGGTTAACCCTGAAAGAATCATGCTTGCCCCACCAGCGTATCTTGTCCTGTCCCATTCGAATTCTTAAGCCCAGAATTAAAGAACAGATATTAGTCGGGAATTCTTCTAGTTTTCTTATAACCCAGGATCCAGCCGAAGTTATCAAAGAGCTAACAACCACATCTTTGTCTTTAGCGAACAAACTGAAACTTCAAAGATATTGATTTAAAGGCCTGTTCATTAAGCAATTGTCCTTCCATAACTTCACTGTATTTCCATAAGCTAATTGCCAGCAAGTATTTGCTTGAAGTCTCACCTGTTCAATATATATACGTCGCCATGCTTCCGTTGATCTTGAAGTGCGTCATATGTCGTCTGTAGCTGATGTTGAGTATTTAGCTTCAATCACCCTTATCCAAATTGTCTTTTGTTTTGACAAAATCTTAGAAGCCTGTTTTACTCGTAAAAGATTATTAGAGTCGTCGCTTGTTCTAAGTCCCAGCCCGCCAAAATCCTATGGAGCATAAACCGATTTCCAATCCAAGTAATGGATGGAATTACTGAACTAGCACCACCCCATAAAAATCCTATATATCTTATCAATTGATAAAAGGACTGTCTTAGGAATTGCAGCGGCCCGAAAATAATATGATGGTAACATTCCTATTATTCACTTCAGTAAAGTTAACTTTACCGGAAAAGAGAGAAACTTGCGTTGCCACAAAGCTATTCTAGATTCGATACTAGTGTGCAAGCCGGTATAGTCATGAATTTGCTATCCTGTTCGGATGATCGGTATCCCTAAATATCGGAAATCCTCATCCGTAATTCTACATCCAAACTTTAGCTGCAAATTTTGAAAACTTTGGATAGGCAAGTATTCCAAACAAGTGTGTAGAGAGGTCTTTGCCCAGCTGATTGTATGTCCTGATGCAGCAGAGTAAATGTCAAGAATGTGTTGCCAAGTATGGATTTCATTGCACGTGATTTTCCGAAAGCAACCACATCATCTGCGAACATGACGTCCGTAAAAGGAATATGATTCCTGCCAATTCTAAATCCCCTTAGTGAGCTATCCTCAGCCATTTTCCGAATCATCAAGGAGAGTGGGTTTGCAAAGGTAAAAAAATGTACAGGGATAGAGGGTCACCCTTACGTATTCCGTTAGTTGGGAAGATTGGACTCGTATAATTATCATTAAAATGAATCCGGATACGCGTACGGCGTACCCATAATGCATTTACGAATCCTAGAAATTCTCTTTTCCGAGTAACCCATCTTTCGCATAACCATCCAAAGCCAGAGCCAATCCACTCGATCGTACGTTTTCTCCATATCCATCTTGAGGATAAACCTCTTTGTTTTCCTCTTTTTCTCCAAATTAATAGAATGCCAAATTTCTTGGACAATCATCACCCCATCAATTATATCCCGATTGCTAAAAAAACCCAACTGCTCCTCACAAATGGTTTGATTGATGGTAAGCCTCCACATACATACCAATATTCTTGCAAGAATTTTGTAAATAGTGTTACACAAACTTATTGGCCGATAGTGTGCTGCTTCGATCAGATCTTCCTTTTTCGGAACCAACGATATAATCATTCTCATTCCAAGCTGATGGAAAGTAACTAAACCGCCAACCAATAAGGCAGTCTTTTGAATGTCTGGATTGATTCCCGAATGATTATTGGATCAAGTACACAGTTCCTTACGGTATGCCAATTAATCTGATAAAACTCTGATATCCTATCACCAGCTCCAGGACATTAGTTCCTCGGTAATTGAAACACTGCTTGTCTAAGTTCTTCAGTCATAATAGGTTGAGTTAACAAGAGATTGTCTTCAACCGCAATTGTTTCTTTTACTATCTCCAGTAATTGCTGTTGACAGAGAGATTTTCAATTTTCTTCCATCGGAGATCCCAGATGAGCGAGTCCAAATCTACAAAAATGAGAATGAAAAACTTGCTGAATCCCCTTAGTGTGTCCAAAGTAACTCCTGCACTATTCCCAATACTTTTAATATGTGTATTCCCATCAGCCATTTTAATTGAAGAGTGGAAAAACTGTGTTACCATCACCCTCTCGGAGCCACATCTCCCTACTCCTAGTTCGAAGAAAGCATTCACAATCCCTCTGAACATCGTGAAGCCGTGCTTTTAAACGAGGGAATCTTTTCCAATCAAATTGAGAAAGCTAGTATTGTTGATCAAGACGAAAAAGATGATTCATCTCCGCTTCAATTTCCTTTATCTGGACTGTGAAATTGACACAGTTCAGGGAAGCCCAATCCTGTAAAGCCTTCTTGGACAAGTTGTAGGCTTCTAATAACCATTCATGTGGGCTGAGGTTGCGGCCATTTTGATTCCAAACTTCGAGCAGTAGATGTTGAACATTGGGGTTGTGAAGCAAGTAACTGTGGCTTCAAAAGCTTCATTTTGGAATCAGTTTTATAGCAGCATTATTTTCACTAACCTTGTTCCAGTATTCTTACCTTTTGCAAGATTTAACACATTGTTCTTGCAGATCATTCGTGTAACCTGTTCTTTCGAACTCATTTACATTTCTCAGTCAATGTTGTACTGAGTAAGGGTTAAAATATCTGAACATGGGCTGACTAGAAATCATGCATCCTTTTCACAAAAAGCCATGTGTAAATTTCTAAGAAACCTCTATTCACATAACTGTTTTTTTGAAATAAACGGTTTTACCACCTCTACAAAATTGGTGTTAAAGACATCATGCCACATTTTAAACCTAAATTATGAATAACAAATGCCATATATTTGTTGCGCCTAATATATCCTTGAGAGTTACCAGAGGGAAGGTGTGGCAGATCCAAATGGACCAATTACTAATTTTCCTTTGGTTTCTTTTGCCAGTTGCATGTGATAACAGCTATATATATCATTCTTGCAATGTAATACAATGTCTTCTGCACTCTTTTTTAAGCAACACTGAACAATTCTATACATTGATTCTCAGCAACAAGGTATTTCTGTTTAGCTTGAATATTTCCTATATACTGTAACGAGTGATGAACTGATGATTTATATTTATTTCAATGAGATGATTAGTGAAAACTAATTATTAGACGAGTGGTTTTCATGCTGTATTTTAATATTAGACGAGTGTTTTTTTTTATAGTTTTTTTTGGCACTGGCCCGTAAGCCCTAACCTATGGATGCAACACACACAAACACACCCACGCACACATCACACAAGCACATAACACACGCACCCAGGGGACCCATGAGTGGTTGGTTGATCATGCTTAAGTCTTCTACGTTCTCATTAAAGATTACATCACCATTGCAGTTTTAATTGCCATTTAGTTAGTACCGGCTTCAATGATTTCTCTACTATGATGAATCTCGTCTTTCACAGTGTGTGCTTTTACAGGCATGTAAAATCCTGAAACCTTACATATCAGATACTCTAAATTATAAAATTGTTTACCGCGGTTTCTATTCCTTTCATGCAAGTTTTTTTCTGGTGTGGCGTTCATGAGTAATATTGCTTATGCAAGTTTTTTGTAGGCAATGGTGGCTCGTGGAGACCTTGGAGCTGAGCTTCCCATTGAAGAAGTTCCTTTATTGCAGGTAAATATCTTGTTTTATATATGTGCATTTGTATACATATCACTATTACACACCACATTTTTCTCAAGCTAGTGTGCTATATCTTCCTATAAATGTATCATTTAAATGTTGGTGGATTTCTTCTTGTTCATGGATCCATCAGTGTCATCATATTTATGCAGTAAGGCTCCAGAAAGGTTTAACGAACTTTTGTGATCGATTTTCTAATGTTGAAAATCGTGAAATCGGAGAGTGTAGCACTTTAATTTCAAAAAGAGAAAAGTGCTAATAGTGGTGTGCTAAGATTCAGGAATTGTTAATTTATTAAGTTTAGTGATGATTATTCAAAATAAATCAGCAAAAAAGAAAACATATCATAAGTGAATATATTATCAGAAATACCATTAACCTTATGGTCGTTATCAAGGGGCCTTGTCATGAACCTTAGATGGCTAGACGACATCCTCCAAGTTCTCTTAAACCGAAAATTCTAGAAGGGTAAATTTGGTTGGTTAATTATATGAAATTTTGTTCCGCTCAATGGCATAGAAAGAGCCTTTGAGTTAACTAATTAATATTGCTTATCAATTTTTAACTAATTTCATTTTTTTATTAGTTTTGGCTTATTTGCATAAAATTGGAAGTTTCTCTAACTAGGTTCAAATTCTTGTTACTGGCTATTTAGGTAGAAATGTGTAATTACTTGTCGGAAAGCGAGAACTAAGTATGAGAACATGTAGGAAACTATCTTCAACTCTGAGGCACGTAAAGAGCCTTTGAGGTTATTAATTAATATTGCTCGTGAGTTCCTAGCTAATATCATTTTTTACTTCCTCCTCCTCAGTTTGGTGAAACTGCAACTTCCCCTAATCATGGTTGAATGTTTGTTGTATTGATCATTCAAGCTAAACTGTGTCATTAGAAAGTAAAATCGACGACATATATATTTTTGGCATAACATATAAACATAAACAATTTGAATAGTCCGTTCAAATAGGCATTCTAAATATACTATCTGTCCAAACTAATTACCCAAAGATATAGCAGTCTCTGCTAAGGCCCATCGTTGCATGTATTTGCCTTTTAGTGTATTATGGTGCTAATGGATGTAAAATACATCCTTAATTATTGAACAGGATGAGATCATCAGGAGGTGCCGTAGCATGCAGAAACCAGTGATTGTAGCAACAAACATGTTGGAGAGTATGATAGATCATCCGACTCCAACAAGAGCAGAAGCCTCTGATATCTCTGTTGCAGTTAGAGAAGGTACCGATGGCATCATGCTGTCTGGTGAAACTGCCCATGGGAAGTAAGTGGTTTACTTAATGGATACATGAATTTCTTTTTTCAATAACATTATTGATTTTTTCATGTTTCATTGAGAATATAGAAAATGTGCATCTCTTGACCTCAGAACCACCTTGAACATATACATTGTTATTTACTTAGATGGCTTTAATTATTAGAAGTAAATTGTAATTTTCTGCTGGTGGCCATATCTATCTTCTTGTAGAAGACGTCGATTCTGTTCTGTGCGCTAATTGCTCAATGAAAATAATGTACCAAATGAAGTATGCAGGACAGTTTTCTTATATCAAGCAGATTATGTACTGAAACACTCTTCTAACATTTTGGGAATCTGGACTCCTTTATGTTCCCTGAACTGTATGATCTTTTTTTTTTTAATTTAAATGTGAGATCCAAACACTTAATCACACACAACATTGCATATCAAATCATCAAACTTGAAGGTCCACACTTTTGTATATCTGGGGTCAACTCTAGCATAGTAGCATTGCAACTAGTGGAGGGACAAATTATTTCATTTATACTGTTACATATAAGTTACATGTTCATCCATATGTTGTTAGATTCGGCTAGATGCTTCATGAGTTCTGGTTCTACCTGGCAACATTTTTGGTATCTTTTTTAAACTGCTCATCCAATCTCAGGGTGCGTTTTATTGCTTTTAATTGTAGAGCTTCTGCAACTTTATGCATTCCCAAATATTACATTGATATAATCATATAACTATTTGTTTTTTCTTTGGTTGGAATAGGACTTGAACTCTTTAACGGTCTTAGCAAAAAGCAATATTACTCCAGAGGTCACTGAAAAAAATTCTTCTTATACACATCCATTTTTTTTGATATCATGCTTCATGATATAGAACCATTTTTGTAGTGAAATTTCAATTAGCTGACCAAAGTGAACACCATAATATTTCATTTTTCTACATGAAAATCACTCTGGGTTGTTAGAATTTATTGCTGACCTCGTCTATGATAAAAGCATGCTGAGGTTAGCTGAAATTTGGCTTTAGGTATCCACTGAAAGCCGTGAACGTGATGCACACTGTGGCCTTGAGAACCGAATCGACTATTTCAGCCAGCATTACTCATCCAATCCTGTCATCTGCCGTCCAGGTATCGATAATTCAGAAATTTGTTGAGAATTTTGTGTCCTGTCTATTTTAGTCTTTTGATTTGTCATCATATGTAGAGCATTGGCGAAATTGTCGGAACCTATCTGTACTTATATGGATCTGTCATCATATATAAATTATAGGCTAAAATATATTCCAACATGATATTCAAAACATCTAAAAGTTAGTTTCAAGCTAGAACCATGAAAAAAAATGGATCGCTCATGCCAGAGTCAGGTATTTATTTAAATAAAAGGATTGGGTTCGGGTTATTGACTATCAATCAGGTGGGTTTCAATCGACCCACCAGAAACTATGAGCCCGTTGCCGCCTTTATGTTCCATTGTATCTGAAAATCAAAGTGACAGGCTTAACAGTATTAAGTCATACTTTATTACAATATCCTTTGTCATAATTGTAATCAACAACCATCTGTTTCTACTTACTTTTCATAGGCTATATATGGTGGAGAGTATTGTCAAAGCCACATGAGTGCAATGTTCGCTTCCCATGCAACCACGATGGCAAACATTCTCTCTACACCGATTATTGTCTTCACAAAAACCGGTTCCATGGCTGTAAGGCTAAGCCACTGTCGCCCTGCCTCCACTATTTTCGCATTTACTAATGAGTAAGTTTCGTTACTTTTGGCCTTTGTTGCATGCTTATTTGGAAGGCCTACTTACACTAAACAACCCTTAACTTTGAGTGTTAATTCACTAAACTACTTTTAGGTTCTTTAATTATAGTAACCTTCCTTCGACTGCTGCATCTAAGTATACTTTAACCATGGAAGCTAAAACATATTGTGCGAGCCATTTCTTGCATGTGCTGGAAAAATTGAATGCAGACATCAAGCATATATAGAGAGAAAATAATAGGCCAGCAGATTTTGTAGCAAAGGAGGGTTTAGTATCACAGTGTTCGAGTTCTTATTGCACCACTCAGTTGCCAAATTCTGTGAAAAATCTAGCTAAGCTAGATCTTGCTATTATGCCAAATATCAAAGTTATAAAAGTCCAAGCAAGCATATAACACATGATAGCTGAAGTCTGGAATATATTTGGAAGCTTAAAGATGATACCTTGGTGAAGCTTGAGACTGCTGATGATCTCTAGCTATTGAAAGCATTTTACTGGAGCTTAGTGATGCTGGAGATTTTACTTGTGGATTATTGCTTGCAGAAGAATTCTTCCCAAAAATAAGGTCAAAGGTGATTGCGTTAAAAATGAGGCTATAAATTTCATCAATTAAGAAAGCCCTTTATCTGGAGCTTACCTGGATGATTTGTTAAGAAAAAATATGAAGACTGACGGTTTATGCTCAGAACTGAAATTTAGAAGTGAGGATCTTAGATCTCAAGGAGTTATCCCAGATCTAAAGATCTATGGTGTGGAAAATACATGAACATGTTCAAAGATGGGAGCTTTTTGCTCACCTGAAGCTGTGCTTACCTGGAGGGACCATGTTGGTGAAGCTTTTGTAGAAATGATTTGCAGAGAAAAAAATTAAAGATTCTTGGTGGAGAGATAGATCTCAGTAAGGTGAAGATTTTTTGTATAGTTTTGATGCAAAAGAATTATTTCCAGGAGATAAAGACTTGAGAGAGGAGGTTGAAGAAGAACGAGAGGCTTTCGCAGCCGCTGGAGAGAGAAGCAAAAGAGAGAATTGTAAACCCAAGAGCTGAGATGATGCGTGTGTGTGTGAGAGAGAATTGTAAACCCAAGAGCTGAGATGATGTGTGCGCGCGCGCGTGTCTATATATATATATGAGGTTAATGGAGGAAAGAGGCCATAGGAGAGAATTTCCTCCTATGGCGTCGAAAAAATACACCTTTCCTCATTTTTTCCGACGATCGGCACTCACCATCTTCATCGTTATTATCTAAGATATGGGTACACCAAATTTCATGTGATTCTACAACCTTTTCACCGTTGATTTAGTGGGTTCAAAATTAACGGTTTACCGACAATAGAACTTTTTACATTGCTAAATCAATGGTGAAAAAGTTGTAGAATCATATGAAATTTGGTGTATCCACATGTTAAATGATAACGATGAAGATGGTGGGTGCTGATCGGCGGAAAAAATGAGAGAGGATGTATTTTTTGCGACGCCATAGGAGGAAATTCCCTCCTATGGCATCTTTCCTCTATTATTCTCTCTCTCTCTCTCTCTCTCTATATATATATATATATATATATATATATATATATGATTGTGTTGGGTCCTGTATTTAGGCTTTGGCCAAAACTGCTTTAAATAAATAAGGGTACTTTAATGGGAGGAAAATCCCTTGAAACAAAAGCTTAAAGTTGTTTACTAAAAAAGAAGACTTTAAGGTAGCGTAGTGAGAAATAGTATATTGGTATGGTTTAGCCTATTTTTGGGGAAAAAATTGGGGGAATTTAATGCTGTACTATCTGTGACATTTTAACGAAAGCAAAACATTATTCGCAGAGAAAGGGTTGAGCAGAGGTTGGCTCTTTATCATGGTGTGCTTCCTATACAAATGCAATTTTCTGATGATGCAGAAGAGACATTCCGCAGAGCTATAGATCATCTGTTGGTACGTTTTCTTGCTACCACTGCATCGGCTATTTTTCACATAGTTGCTAACCTTGGTATTTTTATTTGGAAAAAAGAAGATACTGGAAGAAGCAGGGTAACCCTGCTAAAATAACAGTATATATATAAGTTTTGAAATTGATTCTCTCTTTTAACCACATGTATGTTATGTTTGATTCACCACAGAAATATACCATTTGTTGCACAAAATGGCTCTATCATTGCAACTTTTGTTGCGAAATCTGCTATTTAGCAATTGGTTGAAACCTATTGTGTAGCATAAAAGAGGTTATTAATTGTGCTTATCCTGACATGGTAGGGCTTAGATATACTTAATGTAATGCTGCATTTGCTTCGTTTTGCAGCTCAATTTACAATTTCCATTTGGTTTTTTTTCCTATATTCGACCCCTAAATATTTCGTAATTCTAAATAAGACCCTTAAAATTTCATATTTCTAAATAAGACGCCCAAATCCTTTAAGTTGTTTAAATTGGTCCTCATGGTTAGCTTTCCATCCAAATTCCATTTAAGATGACCATTTTACCCTTTATTTTCTTCTTCCATACCCCATCAACACCATTTTTCTATTTCTTTCCAACACTCAAACGACCTATAAATTGCACTCGTCTATAATTATAATTCTGGTTGTTCTTCTCTTAAATCATTTGAAGCTGTCTAAATGAATAATAAACGGTTTTTTCCATAGAGGACCAAATATATTAGGTAAGGATGGATTGAAGGTTGATTAGGTTGCTAAGGGTAGATTAGGTATTTAGCAGTTTAGTTAGACTGATTAATCACTATTTAATTGATAAGGGTCGTTTTTAGACAACTTAGAGGATTTGGAGGTCTTATTTAGAAATGTGAAGTTTTAGGGTTCTTATTTAGAAATACGAAAGATTTAGGGGTTGTATATAGAAAAAACCCTTTCCACTTATATTGTTGCTGACCTAACATTGAAATTTTCTTCTCTCGGTTTTGCTTGCAAACTCTATTCTTTCGGACCAAACAGCTCTACAATATGTTGTTTAATAACTGCTGCGTATCATAATGAAATGGTCCATAAAACAAAATTTCTCGAATGTTTAATAGGCTAGCTCCCTTTTTTATCCCCTGATAACTATGTGATTTTATTTTTGAGTAAATTCTTCTGAACTTCATACATGATGATTCTCTTAAAACAGAAAGGAAAATTCCTCAAAGAGGGTGAGTATGTCACTTTGGTTCAAAGCGGAACGAATTCGATCTGGAGACAGGAGTCCACACATCACATTCAAGTACGCAAGGCCTTGGGCTGATATTAATTTGCTTCTTTGAATCAGGCAATTTTACGTGTCAGATTTGTTTTAAGTAGTTGTTTTTTGAATGTTATCATTTATTGTCAGTTTTCTTTAAACTCATCATTTGATTATGTACCATAAGTACTTTTAACCATGTAAAACTCGTTTTTCAATAAATTTTGTGGAATGAATATTTGATCTGATGTATTTATCTTCGCTGACCATATATATATATATATATATATATATATATATATATGAGAATAATGGAGGAAAGAGGCCATAGGAAGGAATTCCCTTCATACCTCAACGAAAAAATATGCTCTACAACTTTTCACCGTTGATTTAGCAATGTAAAATGTTATATTGTCGGTAAACCGTTAATTTTGAACCTACTAATTCAACGGTGAAAAGTTGTAGAATCACATGAAATTTGGTATATCCACATCTACATCTTAGATGATAACGAGGAAGATGATGGGTGCCGATCGTCGGAAAACACGATGGAGACTGTATTTTTTTGACGCCATAGAAGCCCTCCTATGGCATCTTTCCTCTATTATTCAGAATAATGGAGAATAATGGAGGAAAGATGCCATAGGAGGGAATTTCCTTCTATGGCGTCAAAATAATACACGCTCCCTCATTTTCTCCGACGACCGACATCCATCATCTTCATCGTTATCATCTATGATGTGGGTATTCCAAATTTCATATGATTATAATTTTTTCACCGTTGATTTAGTGGGTTCAAAATTAACGGTTTACCGACAACATAACGTTTTGTTTTGTTAAATCAACGGTGAAAAAGTTGTAAAATCACATGAAATTTGATGTACCCAGACCTTACATGATAATGATGAAGATGATAGGTGCCGATCGTCGAACAAAACGAGGGAGGGTGTAATTTTTCGACCCCATAGGAGGAAATCCTCTCCTATGGCCACTTTCCTCTATTATTCTCTCTCTCACACACACACAAACACACACACACATATATATCTATCAGAATAGAAAACCTCCTGTCTATGCATAACATGCAGTACAATGTAGCATTAGGCGATATTGCCGCCTGCGCATCTATGGCAAAAATAATTGTCGCAAATGATGCATGTTTTTAACATACTGCAATTAATATTTTGTTGTATTATCCATTATCAGTATGGTTAGGAAGAAGTCATAAAATTTACATTTAATGCTATTTTTAGATGTTTGCAACTTTGCATTACTGCAATATGTGATGTATGCTTTCAATATGGCAAAAATGATCACAACAAAATGTTGCAGTTTCTTGTGCAAAAGAAACCGCAAGTAATATTATCTATCAATATATATTCACATGAAGTTTAACTTTGTAGAATTTACATTTCATGCATGTTGCTAATGATGTAGGTATGGGAGAAAACGACATATATCGTGACAATAGGTTTATTTTGTGGCAACAAAATAAAAATCTTTATGACTAAAATGAAAATAAAAACATTAAAAAGACATGGATAAATAAATAGCGTGTCAGTGAGTTGCTATGTGTCCTACTGATGGTACTGTATACTTGCATCCTTTATATCATGACAATATCGTATATATAGAATTAATTGAATTGTGGGTGACCGTAGGCCCTAGGCTACGGTGGCAAGACTCGGCTCAAAGATAGGTCCCATCCCAACTAAACTTCATACCCAATCAATTATTCTCTTTTTGATGCAGAGACAACAATGCAATATGACTTTTTGACATGAGAAGCAAGTAGTAAATAAATAAGGCTATAAGAGGCGTGCAGGGACCGAATCCTCGTTGAATGAGGAAAAATTTGAAGGGGGTAAAGTGAAAAAGGAAAGGGACCAGACTTAATTTTTTTCTTTGAAAGATCGCTTTATTACAGGGAAGAAGAGAGGTGCTCTGATGAATGATATGACCAATTACTACTACACACCAACAGCGACAACACTCTTAGACAAAAGCGGCACCCTTCCCATCGCCCTGTCACGTGCGCTGCCCACTCCCTCTCTCCGCCCTCTTCTCCCGCATATAACCATTTCCATGCCTCTACGTTATTAAAAAAATGAAAATATCCTTTACCATGGTAAAAATCTATTCCATCTAGAATGAAAATTCCTTGTAGTTGATTAAAGGGTAAATTGTCAGAAAAAAAAAAAGGCTCGCTAGGGGGTCGTCTAAAAACCCGCTCGAGAGTTGTCTAAAAACCCCTGTAATTTAGAAATTGTTCGGAAGGGTTTGTTCAAAATTTTTGTGAAAACCCCCTTGGGTGTATTTCATTTAGGCATTGTATTCGCTCAATTGTTTGGATATTATAGGCAACAGTTTAGATATTACAGGCAACTGCAACTACTTAGATATTATAGGCAATTATTTATATATTAGAAGCAACCGGTATAAAAAAGATTTGATCAGGCCCAGGTTTTTTAAAATAAGAGCAAAAATCCCAGGCTTCCTTACACAAGCCTGAAGCTGGCTTAGGGCTTTTTGCCAATTTACCTTTGATCAAAAGAAAATTAAGACCGCGGTCAAGCGTAGCCCAATGAAGTGACCCAGCCCGTAGGCTTAAAGTCCATCGGTTGTTTTACACTATTGGCTGCTACTAATGGGACTGTGGTTTCATTAATTAATTAGCTTTCGGTATGGAAATATAAAGTTCTACCGCTTTAAAATTAAGGTCAATCGTGAAGGTACTTATTTGATCGTCGGAGGGTCCTACGGTGGTCACCCATCCCGGGACTTTCCTTGCAGGTAGCTCGGCGTCAACACCAACCCATTGAGATCCACACGTCCAATTTGCACTCTCAATCTCAACCGTTCAGAAACGCTTGCAGTAAGATCGATGGAGGACAATATCTGAGAGAGATACCAACCTCCATCAGTTGGCGCCGTCTGTAGGAAACCGAAAGGCTTTTCCACCACAAAATTTGATCCCTCGCCTTCAATTCAATGGCAAGCGACGACCGGGACGTTCCCAGCATGAGCCGCCCCGCCCCCCATAACGGAGATGGGAGCGGTCCTACTCCCCCTCCTAACGTCATCAACGCCTTATCCGCAGGATCGACAGGATTACGGCGATGGCGGACGCGCTCGCCCACCAAACCGCAGTTCCCCTTCACCGGGATGGGAACGTACGCATGCTGGTGCGTATGCGCACTCAGGTCCTTGACCTCAATCGCGCTCACCCTGATGTTAACAAACGCCGGCACGCCGATTCCGGCAATTACAACCTACAAGCGGGGAATACTTCAATGACGCGATGGGCGCCGGGCAGTTCAACGCCCCGATCTCAGGGGAGACCAGGCTGTCGTTCCGCCGCCCGCCGCGTGCTCTCACCCCGTGAGGAGGTGTCGGTCAGTTCGCCTGCTTCCAGGCACGACCGACGCCCCCATTCCCGGCGAGGCCGCGCAAACGGCAAACGTCGGGACTACTCAAGAAGGGCATCGCCCGAGAATTTAAGAAATGTGATAGAGAGAAACCGAAGCTGCACCGTCGCGCAAACCCGGAGCAGAGATAGCCGGCGCTCCGACTATGGAGAATCCTCAGGGTGCCACTAACAGATCGAGGCCTTCGAAAAGAAGATTGAGGACATACGACAGGACGACCACACGGCCGGTGAAGGGGCGAAGTACTCCGCTGATTCACTCATAAGACCGTTTACTGAACGACTCCTAGCCGAACGTGTCTCGTCCAGAAACAAACCGCCCAAAGTTCCCCTTTTTGACGGAAAGGCCGACCCGAAGGACCACTTGGACGCGTTCACGGCCGCCATGAGCTTCCAAGACAACTCGGATGCGGCTCAATGCAGGGCCTTCCCCACCACCCTCATTCGAGCTGGTCGGGATTGGTTCCGAGGGCTTGCACCGCGCTCTATCTCAACTTTTGACGAGCTGGCTACCCAATTTCTCGGTCATTTCGTCGGTAACCGACGATAGAAAAAGACGGTCGACTACCTGTTCATCATCAAGAGCGGAGATAAGGAATCCTTCAAGGGGTATGTCACCCGCTTCTACAACGCCCTTCTGGAGGTTCCCGAGCACCGCAACGAAACGGTTATCACCGCACTGAGGTCGGGTCTTAGGCATAAAGAGTGGCTCGCTCTTTTGCATTGGCGCAACCTAAGACCATGGCCGAAGTGAAAGTATGGACCGAGCGAGAAATCCAACTCGAGTCAGAGGTGAACTCCAACCTGCCCAGAGACGACCAAATAGACCGGAAAAGACGGGACAAGGAAGAGAAAAAGAAAGTTGATCGCCCGAAACCTTATTCCCCAAGTTTCCAGGAGTTCACTCCTCTGAACATTTTCCAGACCGAGCTGTTAGAGGAGGCTAAGGGCTAGTGGTTTTTTAAGCTCCCGCCAGCTACCCAGAGGACGGGCAACGGCTCCGTGGCCCGTACTGCGCCTATCACAGGTCGCAGGGTCACCCGACCGAGAGCTGCAAACAACTCCGTGACTACATCGAGAAATTGATCCGCTCTGGCCACCTGGCGAAATACCTACGAGACAAGCGACAAACAGAGCGGGAGTAAAAATACCAAACCCCATCCAGGGAGTTAACAATCGGGCAAATCATGGTCATTTTGACGAATCCAACCCTGGAAAGTAGGAGGAATCACCACCTCCTACCAGTCGGGGACATAAGTAATCCACCCCATAAGAAATGCAGGAAGGATGACCCGATCATCTTCACCGACGAAGACCTTCACGGCATATCACATCCTCACAATGACCCTCTTGTGATAACAACTCGGGTTCACCGTTACGAGGTCCAGAGAATACTGGTCGATTCAGGGAGCTCAGCGGATATCCTGTTCTACGACTGTTTCCAGCAAATGGGATTAGGTCCATCCGACCTCCTGCGTTCTTTCTAGATTCACCAACCATTCTGTCCCGGCCGAGGGATCAGTCACCCTCCTCCTCAACATTGGGGAAGCGGGCAAGACGCGAACCGTACCGGTGAATTTCCTCGTTGCTAAGGTCCCGTCATCCTATAACGTTCTCCTGGGACGCCCTACCTTAAACGCCCTCCTGGTTCAGATCTCGACTTACCACCTTGCGCTCAAATTCCTTTTAGATAATGGGGGAATAGGCCGGGCTTATGGGGACCAACAAACCTCCAGGATTTGCCTCACCTCAACATCCCCCACTGGAGAGAAAGGCGATAATTTTGAAGACACGCATGATCCTCACGGGTCTTTAGGTACCCGCGGCGACCGAAAGGAAGTTCGAGGCGCTCCGGTGGAAGCGTCGGCAGAAGTTCCCCTCACAGAGGGAGTCGACGGTCGGACAGTACAGATCGGCTCTCTCTTAACAGGGGATATCCGCGAAGGCCTGATCTGGTTCCTCCGAGACAACTCGGATGTGTTTGCTTGGACTCCAGCGGGCATGCCCGGGATCAACCCCGAGGTGATCTCCCACAAGTTCGGGGTCGACCCGAAAGCCAGGCCGATCCGACAAAAGAAGAAAAGTTTTGGGCCGATTAAACAGAAGGCGATAGAGGACGAGGTGGATCGATTGCTCGCTGCGAACTTCATCAGAAACCTGGACTACTCGGATTGGCTGGCGAACGTAGTCATGGTCAAGAAGGAAAACGGGAAATGGCGCATGTGCGTCGATTTCACTGACTTGAACAAGGCTTATCCCAAAGACAACTACCCGCCTCCTCGGATAGACCATCTAGTGGAAAGCTCAGTCGGCCACGAGCTGCTGAGCTTCATGGATGCCTTTTGCGGCTACAATCAGATCCGAATGAACCCGACCGACGAAGAGCTGACAGCCTTCACCACGGATCGAGGGGTATACTGCTACAGGGTAATGCTCTTCGGACTCAAGAACGCCGGGGCCACATACTAGCAACTGGTCAACTGTAACGACTCTGAATTTACGGAATTTTCAAGTTTAATATACAAAAATGAGTTATATAGTCTGAGTTTGAGTTATAAGTAAATTTTGTTAAATAACAGAAAGAAGCAACTTGTAATTTACTGGTAAAGCCTTTGCACTGCAGTGACGTAGCCTCTGTGTTCGATTCCCATCAGACACATTATTTTTTTCTTCTGATTTTTCTTTTTAACTTTTTAGAAGCCTAAAAGTCTATACGTGCAATGCACAGAAAAATGAAAAGTTAGAAAAATCAAAAATGTGGAAAATGGAGTAAACACTGAGATGTACACGTGGCACAAATCCAGAGCCCCAAAGCCCTAGATCGATCGGCGGAAACTTCATTTAGGCCGGCACCAACGGTTGAACCAAGCCCAATGAGGCCCGGGCTTTGCACACTAACCCCTTCACCTACCCCTAACACCTCTGCACCGTTTGATTTCCTTGCAATCAAATAGAAACCCTTCATTTCATAATTTATCACAATTTTAATGCATTTTAATTTACCATTTTAATTCTAAAACCCTGATTCTGCACTATGAATACAACCCCACACTTTGGCTCAGCATCATTCTGAAATTTCAAGCCAAAAATCTCAAAAATTTTCTAAGTATAAGTGAAGTAAAGAGGAGTTAGCAAGCGGTCAACTTCCGGCGAAGAATCGACGCAACATCTAGAGCTCCCGCGACACCACGACAATACTCTCCTCTTCTTCTACCTCTTCTTTGCATAACCAAATAGTAAGTCCCCCTTAAACCCCTTTCCTCTTCTTTGAAATTATTTTTAATCAAAATCGGTATAAGTGGAGTTCATGCCGATATCTATTTTCTAAACACTAGAAACTCCCTTTTTTCTTATATATTGTTTATCCAAATTCTTACACAATACTTGTAATAATAATACCAATATTTAGAATAAATTTTAAACCAAGAAGATCATGTAAAACAATTTTAATTTAACCTTTTCATTTAAATACCATGAACTTTAGTATCATCTCTTTTAGTTTTGCTTAAGCATACATTTAGGAAATCTTCATGGGGTAACGACCTACCCCTCACGTACACACTTGGTTCCATAGCACAATAGCTCTTTTGTATGAATTTTTGTTTCGAGAAAAATATTACATTAAAATATCACCTACTTTAAAAAAAACCGGTTTTCTTTTAAAATAGTATTTCTATTCCTTTGCGATTATACCTCTACAACCCTCTTTAGAGCACCCGCTAATAGATGGTGTGGATTATCGCACATCCTTGGGCTAGTAGAGCGAGTTGCAGACTTCCTCACGGAGAATTCGGTCTCGAAAGATTTTAAATACGGTTTTTAAGAAAAAACGAATTTTCTTGATAAATAAAGAAATTTAATTTTTTAATAATTATATAAAAATTATAAATCACTATTTTCAAAATATAATAAAACTATTTTTTTCAAAATTGAAAAGATTAACAAGTTTCAATAAAATAGTATCAAGTTACCAAAAGACAATTCTTTTTAATAAAATAACATGAACTTCCAAACTTAATTGTTTATCACTAAAATGCCTCCAATTCTTAAAACTCATGCCCATGAAAACCCTAATAATATAAATAACCCCTCGAGATTTATTTTAAACTATATTATAATATTTTTCATAAAACCTCCTCGAGTTATACAAAACAATATTTAAGGACTTTAGTAAATATAGTGTAGCTCTCCGATGGAGCTGTCAAAACCTTTTTCTTGAGCCCGTGCTTGTCTATTTAAGGTAGACAACATAACGGAGTTATCAATGGTAATTGTCTTCGAAAAAGACACAAATCCTGCCGTCCATATGCAGCAGTTACTGATGACTCCCAAACTTAACTCAAGATCTAAATCAGTTTACAAGTGTCTGACTCAGTCAGAGTCCAATTCAAACCCGAATCCAAAGACAAACATGAATACTTAATCATGAACATGAATACTTGAATTCAAACACGAATATCAAAAATGAATACTTGACTTGACTTGACCGAACCATGGTTATAACTTGACATGACTACTTGAATACATGATTATATCCTGAACCTAATTACTTGAACAATTTGTATCCATAGTCTTGGCAAGACTTGTAAACATAACCCATACAATACATTACACGGGGATAACGTGGTAGATTGGTACGGAACGTATTAACGTGGCACGAGATGGTCACTTAAAAGACACCTACATGAATTCTCGTGCCGTTGTCCCGTGGGTTTTGACGGGGCCTTATACTACATGTTACCATAATCCACGGGGTAAGATGGACCCTCTCGTATACACAAATATCTTCTGTACCAACCTACAAATAACTATGTTAGAATAACAAGCATATACCTGTACAATTTACCAGATTCATTTCACATTACTTGTTATATTCCATTCCTTCTTTTGGGACTTACCGAGCGTTAGTTCGCTAACAACATTCTTTCTATTTCTTTCTTTGGAATGTTCGTCAGGAGGACCGGACCCTCAAGAGATCGAGCATAACCAGGAGGATTTGGACCAGCTTACTGCCCAGCTGGACTACTAGCTCTTCTTGTACTTACTTTTATTTTGTATGCCACTGTTTAGGAACTGCTTTATTCATTGTATTTTTCCTTTTTAAAACGATTGTATGTAAAGATGAATGTAAATAAAGGTTGCTGTTTATTTTAATTCTCTTGTTATTCTTGTACATTTTATATATATTGCTTAATTACGCTTAACGTATTTATTTCTTAGTAAATACGTTGCGGCCTGCCACGTCACCGTTTCCGTCTACTGGGAAGCGGGGCGTGACATCAACAAACTGTTCAAGGCACAGATTGGGAAAAACATGGAAGTCTACGTCGACGACATGCTTGTAAAATCCGCCTCGTCAGCCGTACATGCTGAGGACCTCGGCGAAGCGTTCGATGTCCTGCGAAAATATAAGATGAAGCTGAATCCAGCTAAATGCGCGTTCGGTGTCACAAACGGGAAATTCCTCGGTTTCATGGTTACCCATAGAGGAATCAAGGCAAACCCAGAGAAAAACAGCGTCGTCCTCAACATGACAACGCCCAAAAGCAATACCGATATCAAGCGACTCACCGGGAGGGTGGCCGTGTTGAGTCGCTTTATGTCCAGAGCCGGGTAAAAATACCTCCCTTTCTTGAGAGCCCTCAGAAAAATTCCCAGGTTTGAATGGACTGAGCAATGCCAAAACGCTTTGGAACAACTCAAGGCCCACCTGGCGACCCCGCCACTTCTCACCAGACCGGTCGAAGGTGACTAACTATTGCTATATTTAGCTGTCTCCGACCAAGCCGCGGGCTCAGTGCTCGTCAGGGAATTCGAAGGGACGCAGAAGTCGGTCTACTACGTGAGCCATGTTTTCAAGGGCGCGGAAACCAGATACCCGGCTATCGAAAAAATAGTCCTGGCACTCATCGTTGCTTCCAGGAAGTTACAACACTATTTCCAGGCGCACACGATCCTCGTCTTCATTGAAAGACCTCTAGGGAATATCCTTGCCTCCCCCGAATCGTCGGGCCGCCTAGAGAAATGGAGATAGGAACTGTCCCAATTCAGGAACTGTCCCAATTCGACATCAAGTACCGACCCAAAAGGGCCATCAAAGCCTAGGCCCAAGCCGACTTCGTGGTCGAGTGCACCATCCCCACGAGGGAAGGAACGACTTCTCAAAACCCCGACTCACGACCCTCAGTCGAGGAAGTATCCGGCCCAATCCTGGACTGGGTGCTCTATGTAGATGGATTCTCTATAGAAGAAGGAAGTAGGGCAGGCCTGATCATCCGAGGCCCGAACGATGCGGAAATGGAGTATTCCCTAAAGCTCGGTTTTATGGCATCGAACAACGTCACGGAATACGAGGCCTTATTGGCAGGACTGCGAATCGCCTCCGGAGTGGGGCCGAAGACCATCCGGATACGTAGCGACTCTGCGCTACTCGTCGGCCAGGTAACCGGTCGTTTCGAAGCCTGAGAACCACTCATGATAAAATACCTGGCGGAGGTAAAAAGGCTTCGGAAAAACTTCGACGAAGTCCAAGTGGAGCAAATTCCTAGAACTTTGAACGCCGAGGTTGATGCACTGAGCAGACTCGCCTCCTCCTATTCAGCCAATCATAAGAGAAAGATCCTCTTTGAAGTTCTACCTCGGCCCATCATCGAAGACGGGGAGGAAACGCTCCAAATCTACGCGACTCAAGAAGATGCCCCAGACTGGAGAAAGCCCATCGTAGAATACCTAAAAGAAAGGATTCTTCCAAAGGACCGAGCCGAGGCCCATCGGCTTCGGGCCAAAACTCGCCATTTCATATGGAGCAAAGAAAACCTATACAAAAAGTCGTACACTCAACCTCTGCTCCGGTGTGTCGATCCCCACAAAGCAGACTACGTCCTACGGGAGATACATGAAGGGGTCAGAGGGGTGCATCAAGGGGCCTATAGCCTGGTCCAAAAGACACTACTCTAGGGGTACTATTGGCCGGGAATACATCAAGATGCCGAGAAATTGGTTAGAAGATGCAAAAGCTGCCAACTCTTCAGCAACATTGCTCACCTCGCCGTCACCGAACTAATGCCGCTAAGTTCTCCATGGTCATTTGCACGATGGAGGATGGATATGGTAGGTCAGCTCCCCACTGGCACTGGTGGACACAAGTGCATTCTTGTTGCGATAGACTACTTCACAAAGTGGATCGAGGCCGTGCCCATCAGGAAGCCAGACGCCCCCTCTATGATAAAGTTCCTGCAGAACAATATAATCTCCCGGTTCGGAATCCCGAGGTGCATCATCACCGACCATAGGACCAACTTCGAGAATGACAAAGTCAAGGAGTTTTGCAGCGACTACCACATATTGATGAAGTTCGTCGCAGTAGCACACCCCCAATGCAACGGGCAAGCTGAAGTAGCAATCCGAAGCATTATTCATGGGCTTCGGGCTCGCCTAGAAGGGAGACAAGGCGACTGGGTCGAGGAATTGCCTCGTGTGTTCTGGGCACTGCGGACATCAAGGAAAACGCCGACGGGAGAAACCCTGTTCAGTCTCTGCTACGGTGCCGAAGCAATGGTCCCCGCAGAAATTGGATTGCCCAGTTATAGGGTCGAACACTTTGACGATGAAGCTAACACTATGGCACCGCAAAGCAACTTGGAATATCGAGCGCAAATCAGAGCAGCCGCCTATCAGTTGCTAACCGCTCGCTACTATAATGTCCGAGTTAAGCATCGAGCCTTCAAGACAGGAGACCTGGTCTTACAGAGAAACGAGTTCGTAGACCAAGGGAGACTACATAAGTTCTCCCCGAAGTAGGACGGATCATTTCTCATAACGGAAGTATTGCCCGGTGGAGCCTACCGCCTCCAGGACTCCAGGGGGGGCGTGCTTTTCTTCGGCCATATAACGCCGAAAAGCTTAAGTTGTATAAATAAATATGTAACCTCTTCTGAATAATGCAATTCTTTCCCGTATTGACTAAGTTTTCCAAACTAAGTCCTATCACAGGATAGACTTCTGCATCACCTCGGGACTCCAGCCTTTCATTACATCCCTCGGCCCCGAGCTTGGGGGTCGGAGGAGACACAAGTCTAAAAAAAGGGGGGCAAGACGATACACCATAACCACAATTAAAGATAAATGTAATTTATTCGGAGATATTATGGGCTCCCCAACCTTACAACTATTACAACAGAGGAGGGCAAGGATTGAGAAAATATTGGCGGTGATACTCAGAGGAAAGCTCCGCCAGTCGAGCCCAGGCAGTCTCCGCCCGCTCCCTCTGACAGTACCCATGGACCCTAGAAGCCATGGATTCGACGGGGTCCCCATCCGCCGAGCAAGATGCAACGACCAATTTTTGCTGGAAACACTCAAGAAGAAGGTCCACCGAGCGGTCCCGTCTGCTCTTCGAGATCAGACCAAACTCGTAGACCGTATACATTTTATCAAATGCCTCATCCATCAACTGCGAAGATAGGGTGTTGTACAGACCCGGGGAAGTTCTCTATATCGCGTATATTATCACTTGAAGGAGAGGAGATCCCTAGGGAAGTAAGCGCCCACAGTGGCCCTACAAGCGGCCTATCACCGCCTCGTACGTCTCTTCGGAACGATTGAGATTATAAAATTACACATCGTCCCAAGAAATGATCTCCCTGATGGTGTATACGCGGCCGGTCATCTTCAAGAAACACACAACTAGGAAAAAACTAATATGATAATTTGAAGGTGAGACCATACCTTCGATATTTATAGCCTCAACAAATATCTTCCAACGGCCGAGATCCACTTGCGCAACAACGCAAATCGCACTTTCCCGATATGGTACCGCCACATTTTATCCATGACTGTCAACATTCCCACCTATATGGGTCCCGGAAGGTTGAACGACATCCCAAAGAAAAGCTATTGAATTTAGAAAGCCCTCGACAAGAAGCAGCTGAGTAGCTTTCTGCTCGGCTCATCCGCTGAGGGAAGCTTCCTACCCAGTCAATTCATGGATCCAAAGCTTTCGACAAGAGGCAGCTGAGTAGCTTCTTGGTCGGCTCATCCGCCGAGGGCAGCATCCTGCCCAGTCAACCCGCTGATCCAACGCCCTCAACAGGAGGCGGCTAAGTAGCTTCTTGCTCGGCTCATCCGCTGAGGGCAGCTTCCTGCCCAGTCGATCCGCGGATCCGAAGCCCTCGACAAAAGGCGTCCGACTAGCTTCCTGCTCGGCTCATCCGCTGAGGGCGGCTTCCTGCCCAGTCAATCCATGGATCCGAAGTCCTCGACAAGAGGCAACCGAGTAGCTTCCTTCTCGGCTCATCCGCTGAGGGCAGCTTTCTGCCCAGTCGATCCGTGGATCCAAAACCCTCGACAAGAGGCAGCCGGGTAGCTTCCTGCTCGGCTCATCCGCTAAGGGCAGCTTTCTGCCCAGTCAATCCGCGGATCCAAAGCCCTCAATAGGAGGCGGCGAAGTAGCTTCCTACTCGGCTCATCCGCCGAGGGCAGCTTCATGCCCAATCAATCCGTGGATCCAAAGCACTCGTTAAGAGGAGGCCGATTAGTTCCCTGTCCATCCCGATCAAAACCTAAATATAGGGGGCACCGGTCTGGCTACCCATGGCTATCACTCGATTCATACTTGATGCACGATCGCCGCATCGACTCCGGGGAAACCAAGGGCACCAGTCTGCCTACCCTTGGCTATCGCTAAATTCATACTCGATGCACGATCACCGCCTCGAATCCGGGGAAAGGGTGAACGCTGGTCTGCTTATGCTTGGCTTAGCTCTTATGTCGCGCTCGCCCAAACGCTTGCAAAAATAGAAGAACTCCGAAGGCGAGCTAAAAACACTTGTGAGATAAAAGGCTTGCGAAATAAAAAGGCTTCGGAGACAAAAACACTTAACGAGCTAAAAACATTTGCGGGATAAAAAGGCTTCGGAAACAAAAACACTTACGAGCTAAAAATACTTTATTCACATTCAAAATTATGTACAAGGTATTATGGGCTCTCCAGCCTTACAAAAATGCTCGGAGGCGTACAAAATTAATAACTTAAGTAGAGATAGCTCAGGCCACCTGCTCGGCCGGTCCTCCCCTGGCTCGGCGCTTCCATCGGGGGCTATAATGGCAACCTCCGGCTTGGCATCCATGACCACGACCGCCTGCTCTCCGGCCGGTTCAGCACCTTTGCCCTGTGGTGCTTCTTCGGCTAGGGGATACTGGGCGTGAAGTTCCCGATCGTCGAACCCGGGCACGGCCTCCTTAAAGACGTCGAGGGCATTGTGCCACCCAACGGCCGTGGAATCGGTGAGGTCGAGGTAGAACAGGTCGGAGGTCTTATACTCTTTCATGGCCCTTTCCGCTCTCCCCTCCGTGACCTTCGCCGCCTCGCAGGCTGCCCGGGCATCTCGCTTGAACGAGTCTCTCTGCCTCTTCATGGCATCGTAGAGCATATTGACCTCCCCCACCTGGGCCTGGATAGCCCGGTTGGATTCGGTCAGGAGCCGATGGGACTCCTTCAACTTGGTGACCGTCAGACCCTCCGCGACTAACCTAGAATCGAGATAGGCCGCCTTCTTTTCCTCCTGTTGCAGCCGGTCAAGGAGTTCCTCCTCTTGCGAGGAAGATTCTCCCGCCTTCTTCATCGCCGGGGCCACCTCCTCGGATTCCATGGCAGTGGGAAGGGCGCAGTGCTGGAGGACCTGAGAAAAACATGAACCATGTCAAAAAAGCTGAAAACCGAGCAAAAAACACTTGAGAAATTCTTAAAAAAGGTTACTAACCTGAATAGTCTCCTGAGCTATCGCGGCCACCTGGGCCTTCATCGTGCCTCGGGGAATCTTGGCCCCCGCCGCCTTCTTCATGTCCGCCAGTAGACTGTTGGCCCATGGAGATCCCCGAGGGCACCTCAATGCAGAACTCGCCTTCCTGCCCCTGAATCCCGGTCAAAGGCGGCCGAGAAACCACCCTCTTCTGCCTCTTGAGAGGGGATTCGGGTGCAGGCGGCGCCTTCGTCCTAGCTCGGGGCGCCGCATCCCGCGCATGCTTGTGACCTCCTCCACGGTGTTCCTCCAGGGCTGGGGATGCTACAGAAGCCTTGGAAGGAGGAGCTTACCGAGGAGCCGTACTTGGAGCTGGCCGGGCCGAGCTGGAGCCGCCGCTCTTCTTCCCCTGGGCCTCGGCGGCAATGGCAGCCATAATTTTCTGACGATCCATAAGCTCTGGGAGGAACATATAAAGAAAAAGATCAGCAACGAAATTTCAGCAAAGTCTAAATAGATCGACAAAGGCCCTGACTTACCCACAAAGCACGTGGGACTGAGCCCAGCCCAGCTCAGAGCCTGCTCGGAAAGCAGGACATCAGCTCGCTGGATCGGTTCCCACCGCGACACCACCCTTGCCTCAGGGGTGTTCGACTGCCTAACCCTAGGGCAATCGGCACTGTGCCACTGGATGGGCACCGACCAATCCTCACCTTTCGGTGGTCCGAAGAAGACAAATATTTCCTTCCATTCGTGGATGGAGGAAGGGACAACCACTACCCCCGACCCTACCGCCCTATCCTTATGTTTTTTAAACGAAAGATACACCCAGCTCGGTTCTTCTTTACTGGTGCTGTGGTGGTTTTTATAACAAAGGAAGGAAAGAAGGATACTCAAATCAAAGGGAATCTGATCTATCTTCAGCCGGACCAGAAATCCGAGGAGGATTCTCTACGAATTCGACGCTAGCTGGTCCGGGGCAAGGTTGAAATAATGAAGCACGGCGCAAACTTCGGGTGGGAAGGGCAGACGCATCCCTGCTCGGAATGCTTTCAGGTACAGAGCAATCTCTTTACCCTGTACTTGGTCTGCCCATTCACCCTCCCTGGCCAAACGAAGTGAATAGCCAGAGGGGATATGAAATCGAACCCGGATGTCAGAAAGCTCAACCATACGGTTCAATACCGAGGGCGCACCGTGGATGTTCCCGATGCGCATCTTGGAGGCCCTTGTCGCCCCCTGACGAGGTGAGACATGAGTGACACCCCCCTCAGAAGATGAAGAAGAAGAAGAGGAGGAACTCTCTTGGCTATCGAAAGCCGAGGAGGAAGAAGACCCACTGGACTCGGCTTTAGAAATTGAAGCCTCATCGCCCGACTCGATCCTTACTACGTCAACAGATACTTCGGAAGAAGACATCTAACCCGATTCAAGAAAGGACTTGCCAAGGAAAATTTTAGTTGAAGTTTCGACCTAAGCAGAGGGGCACCGATCAATCTTCAGGAAAGAAGAGTCGACTAGGGCAAAGTGTCGGCCATTGGAGATCCATTCCTATTTATACACTCCACGAGGAGGCATCCAATGGCCTAAATCAGCTCCTGCCAAAATGAATCGTCGCGCCTAGCAGATTACAGGGTTCCACGTGGCGACCGCCCATTAGACACGTCTCCTCACGGTAGGATTCGGTGACGATTCCTCATGTCCCGACACACAGTGGCGGACACGTGGCACGTAATCCAACCGGAGGACGGACGAAATGGCGCCCCCTCTTTAAATGCGCAATCATTTCACTGATCCGCTGACATCACCAAAGATACGCGCGAGAACTGAGGCGTTTCGTAAGCCGCCATGTGGATCCAGCAACCCAAGAATACTTGCCGCCAAACATCCCGCTGTCGTCGAGTAGCCCCTCACTGGGAAATCTTCGGCTGAGTCATGAAAAGACGGGCGTACCACTCTCGACCCTGACCCATAAATAGATCAGGGAGAGAGTGAGGGGTTGATGATAAGGCTCATAAATGAGAACACCCCAGATTGCGACATGTGGGAGATGACGTGTCATCAGCGCATACCCTCTGGGCCCCTGGGGGTTACGATGGGGAATCAGGATGACACATTACGAGTCTTCCTCGGGACCCCGTAACGAGGTGGTACCCGACCTTTAGGAAAGGCCTCCCCGGAGTACCCCCCATATGCGCCGAGGCTGTCGAGACTCCTCGGCCTCCTCGCTCGACTCCGAGCTATCTACCTAGCTGAGACTTCTCGGCCTCCTCGCTCGACTCTAAGCTATCTACCGGGCTGAGACTCCTCGGCCTCCCTGTCAAACTCGGTGCACGGAGCCCAAGTTCCCCCATAACGGCTCCGCGTATCCTGCAAGAATGAGATTCCTGCCGCTCCACGTCCTGCATTCCACGCTGGCACGTTTTTCCGTTAATGAGCGTATCTCGCCATTAATGGGCATGTCCCGTCATCAACGCGAATGTGTCATAAGGGCGTAACGGACGGCAAGAACCTCGCACCAGATCGCTCCCACATGACCGCTATATAAACCCCCTCTTCCAGACGATCCGGGTAAGCAAAAATCAATTCCAATACGCCGCAACCTTGCATTTATATCTCGGTACTTACTTGATCGTCGGAGGGTCCTACGGTGGTCACCCACCCCAGGACTTCCCTTGCAGGTATCTCGGCATCAACACCAACCCATTGAGATCCACACGTCCAATTTCCACTCTCAATCTCAACTGTTCAGGAACGCTTGTGTTCACCGCCGGAAGACGGACCGGGACGTCAGGACTTCTGGCTTGAATTCTGGGGGCAGATGCTATTTGGATTTATCTGTCCACCTCTCTGAAAATGCCAAGTTGATTTATGGCACCGTATATCGGAGGTTTGGACGGACACGACCGTTGTAGCAGACTTTATCAGATTCCCCCTCGTTTGCGAGGGGTTTTTGATTGTGGGGATGCTCTTCCCTGCAGGCGCAAGCCCCTGCAGTTAATTACGTTACCGCATCGTGATAACCACTTTCTCTTGCTCCGGAGGTTCATCTCGTGTCGTGTGTGTGTTTTTTGTTTGTTTGGGTTGCCCGTGGATTATATACGGAGACTAATTTATGTTGTCGCCCGTAGGATATGGATTAGTTCAAATCCGTATATCTTAGATTTTGGTTTTTTATTTAAGGACCGTTAATCTATTTTGAGATTAAGATTGACTTAAATGTATGTGAGCATTTGGGGCTCGATTTGTTTTTGGTAAGGATACATTAGTCCAATTTGAGACTAAGATCCACTTAACGAGGTTTCAGGATTATTTTTATTTAAGATCCAACAAAAGAGCGTTTGGGTTCTATTATTTTAGTTTAAGGACGTTTCGGTTCATTATCGCCATTTTGGAGGTGAATATTAGTTTAGAGACATTTCGGTCCATTATGGCCATTTTGGAGGCGAATATTAGTTTAGGGACATTTCGGTCCATTGTTAGTTTAGAGACATCTCGGACCATTATCACCATTTTGGAGGCGAATATTAGTTTAGGGGCTTCTCGGTCCTTTATCCATCTTGCGCACACGTGTATTTGTTACGTGACGAAGCGAATAATGGTGATATGGAATGCACCCAATTTGGGGTGCGATCCGATTTGAGGTGTGCACGTTAATTTGGAAGTGCATCAACGTGAGATGTATCATTCCCAGTCTTAATGAAATTTTATATCAAGTTGGGATAAGAAAGGAGTTATTGGTTATCGGGACCCGCCACCTCTCCGAAGATGTTGAAGAATTACAACGACATATATCAGAGGTGTGGAGAGATGTAACCTTAAACCAAATCCCGTGTTTGAGGGAAAATGGGGTTATTGTGGCCTTAAGATATTTTGTTAAGGATACATTAGTCCAATTTAAGACTAAGATCCACTTAATAACATTTTAGGATCTTCTTTATTTAAGACCTAGCAACAGAGTATTTGGACTCATTTGCAAGACTTTAGCAACTTAGCCAATTTGGGCTTTAATCTGCTTAGTCTCCCCTTTTTTCTGAAAAAGTACTAAGCACTTGTTTGGGCTCTGTTTAATCAGTCCCCATTTTTTATGCAGAAAGTGCTGAGCACTTATATGAGTTCTGACGCCCACATATAATCATGTGGAGCTTTCAGTCATGGGGATTTCCCAATAAGTGTTGAACACTTTACTCCTTTTGTCTTTATATAGAGTGCTAGGCACTCTTTATGGCGTCCACATGGGCAGCGCGTGAGGCGCTGGGCACTTCCCAATGAGTGTTGAACACTTAGCCGTTTTGGACTGCTTGTGGAGTGCTAAGCACTCTTTTTTTATCTTTTGCGGCGCACACGTGGGGAGCACGTGAGGCGCTGGGTGCTACCCAGTGAGTGTTAAGCACTCTTCCCTTCTGTGGCGCCCACGTGAGGAACACGTGTGGAGCTGGGCGCTGCCCAGTGAGTGCTAAGCACTCTTCTCTTCTGTGGCACCCATATGAGGAACACGTGCGGCGCTGGGCGCTGCCCAGTGAGTGCTAAGCAATCTTCTCTTCTGTGGCGCCCATGTGAGGAACACGTGTGGCGCTGGGCACTTTTCTCCTCTGCTGATAGCATTTTTGCCCATTAATGATCAATAGAATTTTTGTTTTGTAGATCTACGATCAAGCTTCATTTTTAAGAACCAAGTTCTTTTACGAGAACTAGGTTTCTCTTATATGCTTTGTTTTGAGGAATTCGATTCCTAATTCTTTTCTGAATCTTTGATTCTCAAGAACAAGTTCCTCTCGATGAGAATTAAATTCACAACTTGTGGAAGACTTGTCTTGTGGATCTCAGATCCAGAGAAAGAACTAAGTTCTTTGAGAAGGGTTAAACCCTTTAGATATGTAAATGAGATGTTTTTATCTCTCTATATTTTTTTCGTTTACCTAGAGTTTTTAAGGAGGGAGATCTTCTTCCTTAAGAATTTAATTCTCTGTTCCTTTTTGAAGCTTTCTGGTTTTGTTTTTGGAAGCTTATGGGGGGTTCCTCTCTATTAGACTTGAAGTCTTCGGTCCTTTATATAGTGGAGGCAAGTTTGTTAATTAGTTTTGAAGAAATCTCTCATTAAGAGATCCCAATTGATTTGGGGAATTTTACCCACCATTGGATCTTTGATCCAAGAGTTTCTGTTTTTACATAACATATTTTCTTGTTTTTAACAAGATTGGGGAAATATTTTTCATATGCGGAGTTTTACTCTGTGAAATGGTGATTTTTAATCACCATTGGATTTTCAATCCAAGGGTTCTCTGTTTTACAGAAAGCATAGAATTTTATTCTATGATCAAACCGAAGGTATCTTTCTTATTTTAGAAAGATCTGTATCTTGATGATTTATCATCTCCGTTGGATCTTTGATCCAACAGCTATTTTTAACAGAGAGTAGAATTTAATTCTACCTGGGCGTCGGCGCTCACGTGGGCGCCAGTTAAGAATTTGGTCCTTAGGGTGGGCATTATATGCTTTGCACACTGGCACCCGCGTGAAGAGCACGTGCGGCGCTATATGAGAGTTTTAACTCTTATTTAATCTAATAAATTCTGTTGTGCTTTGCATACGGGCACCCACGTGAGGAGCACGTGAAGCGCCAACATAGGATTTGATCCTATCGGCGCTGGCGCCCTTGTGGAAGGCATGCGAGGACCTGCCTCATTAATTTTGAACAGAGCTTTGCTCTTTTATTGTGGAAACAAATGCCCCCCACCGTTGCGCTCACGTGGCTCGCATGTGAGTGCAGTGGTGGCATCTTTTCTACCGTTTGATCTCATGGGGAGTTGAACCGTCTCCTTGTATTTATAAGTAGGGCCTTTGGCCCTTGAGATGACTGCTGTTCATCTTCTTTAGTCTTCTTTCTTTCTTGAGAATTTAATTCTCTTTTCAGAGCTCAGCTCTATGTTCAAAGAAACTCCTTCGGAGTTAAAACTCTGTGAAAATTGGTAAGAATCATGACCATGTCTTACCTCCTGAAGAAACCTTTGAAGGAATCTCTTCATGTTCTAGGGTTTTTAACCCATTAACAGAGCTTTGCTCTTCTTTTGTAATGATCTCTTAGTGATCTAAACTTTTACTTGAGTAGCCCATATATCTTAAAGATCTTTAGGGTTTTACCCTATTATTAACTTTGAGTTTGAAGGTTATTTGAAATTTAATTCCATTTCTCGAGCGGATTTCTGGAATGTTATCCCGTTGTTCTACAGAGCTTGGCTCTGAAATTTTTTTGAAAGAAATTCTTTTGGGAATTTTATTCCCTTTCTTATTTTCCTTGCAAATTTGAAATCTATTTGCAGAACACATTTCTCGAGGGTGTTTAACTCTAAAGTTCAATGATATTTTCTCATTAAATGAGAATCCTTTTGGATTCTTTCAATGAGTGACTGTCTCATCATTGATGGGGCGTTACCTTGATTTTGTGGGGCCCCTTGTCATTTTCTCTTTGAACTGTGACGCAGTACTATTTTGGGTGTAAAAGAATATTGTGTCGATAATTAACCCTTCCCTTTTTTGTGTGCAGGTACTATGGCTTTCGATTCATCCTTTCCCTTCGCTTGCTCGGAGAGTGCTTTCGCCGACGTACCTACAGATCGGGAAGTCTTCGCACTTATTCGGGACCATGACCCAGAGTAAAAGTATCTTCATTTGTGGGGGTCATGGTACAATCAAATTATCCGGGGTCGGCGCAGTTTTACTTGCGCAGCGTCTTCAGAACCGATCCCGGCGATCCATTATGTCGATCCTCCGCCGGTAACTTACGCAGTAGAAGAGGTCAATTGGACCTCAGAAGGTCGTCTTCAGCCTTCCATGGCATCAATACCAGTGCAGCCGCCGATGGCCTTGGACATTTTAGCGCGATGCATATGCCAAGGAGAGTCAGGTCCTTGGGGGCAGGTTTACATGATAGGAATGGCTCCCCGTCATTCGGCTGGCTATCTGCAGTGGGCTCGATATATCCTGTCAGCCAAGAAATCGCTATTTCTGAAGACCGGGATGTATCCCGCGATCTATACGTCCCTCTTTCACTACCATACTCCTCATGTGTGGTGGGTCAAATCTTTCCTGGAACAGTGGAACATCCCGACCTACACCTTTCTCTTATCAGATCGGGAGGTTTCAATCTCATTGGAGGAGTTTGCGGAGATATCCGGATTACCCGTCAGAGGGGAACATTACGAAGAGATACTTCCCCCCGACGAGTATATCTTTGCTACCAAATCAGTGGTGATGGGTCTTACCCCAGCGAATGCCATTCAACACAAGTTTCCAAGCTTGATTAAGGTGTTGAACATATACGGGAGCTTATTCCTGGAGTCGGGCGGGCACGGAGTTGGCTTTACAGATTTCATCGCCCGCTTCCTTCGGAGGGTTTGCCGAAGAAAGCTGTCAAGTTCGCCAAGTTTGATGATCCGTTCGGATTTGTCTTGGAAAAACTACTGACCACAGAAGCAGATTTAAAGCAGTTTTTTATTCCGGATACTCCGATCGTTTCCTTCACAGAGATCGCTGCTCCTGACATTGATGAGGAGACATTCTTCCTGGGGTTTATTAGCCTGTGGTTGAGCTGGTTCGCACCCTCGATGCATCCTCGTTATATGAGGTCGTCTGTCTTTTATCCGGCTCACCGTATTGTGATGGGGACACGCTTGGCCGTTGGGGTTGCAGGTCTGGCTCACTTATACCACGGCTTGAGTCTAGCGGCTGACACTACTCAGCCGGGTCTGAAGCCCGTCAATCTCCCACTGTATTACTTCACCTCATGGATTGAGATGCATCTACTAGGTGCCTTTGGGGTGCATAAATGACCTAAATTTTTTGAGGGATACAATTTTCCTCGGGTCATGCACTTAGTCGATGCTTCTTCACATGACCCGACACAATGGGAGGCTCGGCGACTGCTTCTTCGCCCGCGCATGGTCGGGGATAGCATGACCTTCGTTGATAAAGTCCTGACCATCGGCAAAGAATCTTTAACAGCGATCCAGCCACTGCACGATGTTTTAAAGGACAGAGCTTCTGTGTTGAGGGCTCGTGAGATCGTCCATCGGTATTCTATCAGGCCGGGTTTCCTGGTATTCAAACAAAACGCCTCGGTTTTATTTATGAGATATAACCCACCCCGCTTTGCCCAGCAATTGGGTTACAACCAAGGGGTTCCTCTCGAGGCGTTCATCGTGGACCCAGTTACTACCGAGGAAGGTGTTCGTAACGCGACGCATCACTTCATGCGCCTAAATACGGGGTCCTACTTCCTTGTCAGTGAGCCGGGTTTACTCCAAGGGCATTGAATGCCTACGTTGGTTGGTACCAACATGCAATGGGTACTATCATTAGGGAGGAGAGGCGGCTGCTGCTTGACCATAAGGATGCCGTTCCCGCTAGTAATCCAGTGGTCCCGTTGAAGCGACGGACAATCGTTCATCCTTCTTTAAGAGATACCGCTACGGATGTAGTCCCACAAGTTTTTCTTGATACGCTTCGACCGGATGTTCCTGCGACTGCGGTAGCCGTGGAATCCCCGGAGTCGGGCATTGGTTCGGAGATTAGGACTCGCCGTCCGAAGAGACCCGTCAAACGAAAACTCTTATCATTGGGTGTTGGTGCCAACTCGCAGAAGAGAGAGAAATCCTTATTTTCTGCTGACGTCGTATTCAGCCAGGAGCCCCATGCCTCCTATAGCGAGGGCTTGTGCGAGTATGGCACTAATGTCAGTTTGTTCGATGCGCCTGTGACTGATACCGATCTTCAGGCTGCCATTGAAGCTTCCAAACGACTGGCCCGTGAACAGGCGGCGTTAGCCTCTATTGCGGAGTCCTGTATAATTCATTTATACTCTCATGTATATATCCCCTCCATTTTTTTGAATTTATTATGCTTTACTAAGGCTCTCTTCCTTAATAGGTATTTCTGCTGAAGAGGCTCTCCCGACTTCCCTCAAGACGTTTGAAGAGGAGGAGAGGCTCCGCGCCTCCTTGGGCCTTGGTATGATTCGCTTCACTATACCTTTATATTTTTAGTTCCTTTTATTTATGATCTGACCCTTTTCTTTATCCTATTACAAGAACCACCACAACCCAGGTTGTTCCAAATGTAGTGCCAACCCTGGGTGGTGATGTAGAAAATCTTTCAGAGCCATCGGCTACGGCAGAGGCCTTCCTAAGGCCACCGCAGGAGGTGTTGCTGAAGCAGCCGATGATGGATACCATAGCGAATCTGGAGGCCGAGCTCGATTTGGATGATGATGTCCTCTTATCAGAAGTTTTGAGGCGATCGGCTCATACAGCCCAGGCTGAGGGGAAACATAGAAAGCACGCTGCGAGGGAACGTCAGGCTCTCTTGGATGTGGGTGTGGGTTCGAGTAATGCTCAACCCTCTAGCGTTCCTATGGTGGATGTCCCTTCTGCCCTGTCTACTGCCCATAGACAGGTTGCGCGTACGGCCCGAGAAGAGATTGAACGACTACTCCAAGGTAGAACAATGAACGGTTCTTAGTAACAACCTTTTTCTTGCATCATAACGCACACATTTCTTAACAGGGCCAAATTTAGGTGATGGCGTGGCAAGTGAAGTGCCGGTGACTAAAGAGCCTGAAGTGGCCAACCTTTTTCTGGAATCTGGGATCGCTCCGACTGTCTCTTCTTCTCCCTGTGGATCCTTGATATCGGCGGGGGATGCAAGCATTACGACGGCCTTTATCGAGTCAGGGGATGAAGGTGTGGGTGCTGAATCCACTTTCCCAATGGAAACCGAGTAAGTCGTCACAACTGGTGACGCTTCGGGCATGTTCCCTTATAAAAAAGGGATGAGGGAAAATTCCTCACTAAAACAGCACCACATGTTTAACACGTGAGTGCCTATATGCAACGCATATAAGCACATCAATTAAAACAATTGCAAGGCTAAAGAACCCCACGTGTTTAACACGTGAATGCCTATATGCAACGCATATAGGCACAACAATTAAAACAATTGCTAGGCTAAAACAGCCCCACGTGTTTAACACGTGAGTGCCTATATGCGTTGCATATGGGCACAACAATTAAAATAATTGCTAGGCTAAAACAGCCCCATGTGTTTAACACGTGAGTGCCTATATGCAATGCATATAAGCACAACAATTAAAACAATTGCTAGGCTAAAACAGCCCCACGTGTTTAATACGTGAGTGCCTATATGCAACGCATATAGGCACATCAATTAAAACAACTGCCAAGCTAATAAGCCCCACGTGTTTAACACGTGAGGGCACTTCCCTACTTAACAAGAAACCGTTGGATCAAAAATCCAATGATGATAAAATTAAATTCTATTGAACTTTTAAATAGGAAATGATATTTTCTGTTAAACAGAAAGTTGGCGGATCAAAGATCCCATGAGTTAGAAAATATTTTTCACCTCTCCAAGCATCCTTGGATTAAAAATCCAACGGTGATTAAAAATCACCAATCTACAGAATAAATTCTGTACAGGAAAATATTTTTCTAATCTTGTTTAAGAAACAAGAATATATATCCTGTGAGACAGAATCCTTGGATCAAAGATCTAACAGCGGGTAATACCCCCAAATCAATTGAACTCTCTCAATAAGAGATCTCCTAAAACTAATTAACAAACTTCTCTCCACTGTATAAAGAACCCAAGACTTCAAGTTAAAAAAAAAGAAAAAGAGAAAAAGAGAATTCAATTCTCTAGAAGAAGAAGACCCCCTCCTTAAACAAAAATCCTAGGTAAGAAGTAAGTATAGAGATTATCTTATCTCTTCTTTAAGGGTTTAACCCTTCATACAAGAACTTAGTTCTTCCTCTGGTTGAGGTTTACAGAAGCAGATCTTCCCACAAGTTGAGAATTTAATTCTCATTGGGGAGATTCTGTTATGCAGATTCAAAACTTAGGAGAAAGAACTAAATTCAAAGAATTTAATTCTTACAAAAGTATATAGGAATTTAATTCCTCTGATAAAACTAGGGTTTAACCCTGTAAAAGAATTTATTTCTTATTAAACAAGAAACTTGAAATTCTCTAAACTCAAATCCCAGCATCATTGATATAAGATCAAGATCTTCATGCACATAGAAGAAAAGACTGATGATTCACACGCAAGCGTCTAAAAAGAAGAAAAAGAAGTGCCTCCTAGGGCAGTCACGTGTTCCCACGCGACCCCTGTTTACCGCTGAAAAAGGGAGACGGAACCGCGTAGGTCGTCTTGCCTGAATTTGGGGGCAGATACTATTTGGTTTTATCCGTCCACCTCTCCGAAGATACCAAGTTGATTTATGGCACCGAGTATCGGAGGTTTGGATGGATGCGGCCGTTGTAGCAGACTTCGTCAGATTCCCGCTCGTTGTGAGGGGTTTTTGATTGTGGGGACGCTCTTTCCTGCAGGCGCAAGCCCCTGCAGTTAATTACGTTACCGCATCGCGGTAACCACTTTCTCCTGCTCCAGAAGGTCACTTCATGTCGTGTGTGTTTGTTTTATTTTCGGTTGCCCGTGGATTGTATATGGAGACTAATTTATGTTGTCGCCCGTAGGGCATGGATTGGTCCAAATCCGTATAATTTTAGATTTGCGTTTGGGTTGATTTAAGGATCGTTAATCTCGTTTGAGATTAAGATCAATTTAAACGTTTGTTGAGGATACGTTAGTCTAACTTTAGACTAAGATCTACTCAACAGGATTTAGGATCATTCAGATCCAACAAAAGAGCATTTAGGCTCTATTGTTTTAGTTTAAGGACGTTTTCGGTCCATAGCTAGTTTAAGGACGTTGCGGTCCGCTGTTAGTTTAAGGACGTTGCGGTCCATTTTAGTTTAAGGATGTTACGGTTCATTGGGTTGTGCTCATCGGTTTGGGGGTGCACCAAGAGTTGTTGGTTGTCGGGACCCTCCACCTCTCTGAAGACGTTGAAGAATTACAATGACATGTATTAGAGGTGTTGAGAGATGTACCCTTGAACCAAATTCCAGATTGAGGGGAGAGATCATGGTGGACCATATAAGAATCATTAGTCATTTTTGGGAGACTAATATTGACTTAGAAGATGTGTGATGGGCATCATTATGGTCAATTAGTTTGGGAGGTCATGAGCATAGAGGTTCAGTCTATTTGGAGATCCAAGATGTATTAATCTCAGGAAGACTTTGCCAATTTGGGGCTGAAGTTGGCTTCTTATAGTGTTAAACACTAATATATGCTCGGTGCTCACGTGCTCTCACTTGAATCTCTAAAGCAGTGTTAAACACTGAAATTTGGGACGCTCACGTGTGGCACGCGAGGCGCTTGAAAGTTGGCACTGTGCCTTTGGGTTCGAATCCCCGTCTATATATACAAGTGTTAAACATTTAATTCGTATGGCCCTCACGTGTGAGCACGTGAGGCGCCCCAAAGTTGGGCACTGCCTCTTTG
Source organism: Agapanthus africanus (assembly GCA_030015575.1). Taxonomy (NCBI): domain Eukaryota; kingdom Viridiplantae; phylum Streptophyta; class Magnoliopsida; order Asparagales; family Amaryllidaceae; genus Agapanthus; species Agapanthus africanus. Next base: position 900,752,105 of record JASDDO010000022.1, read on the forward strand.
GATTTATTCCCTCTTCCCTTTATAAGTGCCAAGCATTTAGCTCATATGATGCTCACGTGTGAACATGTGAGGTGCTCAAAATGTGAGCGTTGTCTTTGGAATTTTTCCCTTTTCCATATAAGTGTCAAGCAACTATTTGGGGGTCATATGGGAGCACGTGATTCGATCTGAATCCTTCCTTTTTGTTCCTCAGTGGCCCTCACGTGGGAACACGTAAGCCTTTGTTATAACGTCGAACACTAATGAATTCCCAGTCTTTTCTTTTACATGCACAGAGATTTTAATCTGAGTTTTGAGAATTTTTAGGTCCCTTGGTTTATAAGAATTAAATTCTTTTGCAGGGTTAAACCCTAGTTTTATCAGAGGAATTAAATTCCTGTATATTTTTGGAAGAATTAAATTCTTCGAACTTAGTTCTTTTCCCTAAGTCTTGAGTCTGCAAAACAGAATCTCCCCCATGAGAATTAAATTCTCAACTTGTAGAGAGATCTGCTTCTGCAGACCTCAACCAGAGGAAGAACTAAGTTCTTTTTTTGAAGGCTTAAACCCTTGGAGAAAAAATAATCTCTGTACTCTCTTCTTACCTAGGATTTTTGTTTAAGAAGGTGATTTTTTTCCTTTAGAGAATTGAATTCTCTTTTCTCTTTTCTTTTTTCTTTCTCAAAGCTTATGGGGGGCCTCCTCTTTTTTAAGACTTGAAGTCTTGGGTCCTTTATATAGTAGAAGCAAGTTTATTGATTTAGTTAAAGAAATCTCTCCTTAAGAGATCTTAATTGATTTGGGGATTTTATCCACCGTTGGATCTTTGATCCAAGGACTTCTGTTTTACAGAAGATATTTTTCTTGTTTTTAACAAGATTAGGGAAATATTTTCCCAGACAGAATTTTTTCTGTAGATAAATGATTTTTTATCACCATTGGATCTTTTAATCCAACGGTGCTCTGTTTTACAGAGAGTAATCTTTCTTGTTTAGAAAGATTTAAGGAAATATTTTCCAAATAGGGTTTTGATCTTTTTATTTAGAATTTAATTCTATCAGCTTGGAAGGTGTTTAGGACCACTCATGTGCAGCACGCGACCCCCACTAAGTTAAACTTGTTTGCTTATACACAACAGCCCAATAGGGCATCATGTGCTAACACGTGATCTTCTCCGGTCTGCTATTTGTTTTAATATGACCCCTATATATTTTGTATATAGATGCTCACGTGCTTGCACGCGAGGCTCAATTTCAGCCTGTCAATTGTTTAAGCGCAGCGCCTATAATCTTTGTTCATAAGCGCTCACGTGTGGGCACGTGATACTCTATTAGTGGGAAATTTTCCCATCGCTTTTTCTCCCTTTCTTTTCTTTTCTCTCTCCTATTTTTATAAGAGAACAAATGCCCCCACAGCGTTGTTCTCATGTGTCTTGCACGTGAGTGCAACGCTGTCACCCTTACAGCCGTTGGATTGCCTTAAGGAATGGGAAGATGAACCGCTCCCTATCATGTCTTATAAATGCAAGGGTCTTGTCTTAGGAAGCCACTGTTATTTCATCTTCTTCTTTCCTTGTCTTCTTTGAGAATTTAATTCTCCTCCTCAGAGCTTAGTTCTCTGCCCATTGAAATTTCAGAGTTAAACTCTGTCAGAAAGAACCTCTTTAGGTAAAGATCTTGAACGGCAAAGAAACCCTTTTTTTTTATTTTAAACCCACCATAAGAGCTTTCTTCCTTCTGAAACCCATCTCTTAGAGATTCAAAAGACGTAGTCTTTGAGTAGTAAACCCCAAATATCTTCGAAGATTGGGCATTTCTCCTCTGATCACTGAGGATCCATGGCATTATAATTCTGTCTTTCGTTTTCCCCTCATGGGGTTTCTGGAATTTAATTCCACCGCTTAAAAGGAATTTAATTTCTCATCAAAGAGCTTAGCTCTGAAAGATCAAGAGGGCCCTTCGGGAATTTCATTCTCCTCTTAATTAAAGTTGGCAGATGTGAATTCTGTTTGTAGAGCACAGCCCTCGAGGGAGTTTAACTCCTTAGCCCAATAAGGTTTCTCATTAAAATGAGAATCCTTTTAGGATTCCCTCCTTAATGGGCGACTGCCCTATCAATGATGGAACGTCACCACTGTTTTTATTCTAGACTTTAAGAATCTTGATATTTAATTGCTGGTCTTTTACTGAATTTTCTTTCCAGATACTATAGCTGTTTATCTGTATGATCTTGACGAGATTATCTCCTATGAAGACATTCGGGTCCAAGGACGCCGTCAAGGCCAGGAGTTTACGAATGCCCAATGCGCTGAGGTGATGCATCGCTTCGATGAATACAACGGCCGACTACTCCCCCGTCGTTCCGCTCTTTTAAAAATTATCATGGGGGCGATTTGGGAAGTACTTACTAAATTTAACGAGGCCATGCCGCTTGAGGCACTTGATGATGCCGAAGACAAGGTGCACTCAGTATATCTGATAGGCTTGATCTCGAAGAGGCGGCGAGATGATCTTGTCGATATTTTGCATCAGGTCTTCCAACAGACGACGATAATCTCTGCCTACCAGAGGACAGACGATATCAGTGGGAATCCCAACGCTTGTATTCGTGAGAAAATGCATAAGAAAATGGCCAGAGAAGCCAGAAGCATTTTACTCGGCCTTGCTTCTGAATTCCTAAATTCATGTCCGGGATTCAGTGTCTTACCATTATAAACATTTTGATGATATTTTGTATGTTGTTATCACCGATGTATAATTTTTTTTCCAAGTATGAATGACAAAACTTCCCTTTCTTTTATACCACTGCTCATAGGTGCCACATGTGAAGTAGTAGTTACTCATATATATAATGCTGGGTTCCCCGTGTTATACGTGCGAGGTACGTGAGGCACTACCTCATTACCGAAGGTGTCTTTCCACCTTCTTTCTCTGCTTTTCCTAAGTCAAACTTCTCTTTCTCAGTGCCTTCTTTTAACGGAGCTTGGAAATAGACCATCATGCACAACCTTTTCTGTGCCTAGACTTAAATGTCCCCCTTCATAATCTGAAGCAATGCTTCTCCTCTCTCTCACCTTCAGAGAATCACTTTAACAGAGAAGGGCTATGGCTTATAATCGTCCACGTGCTTGCCGGCAGCCATGGGAGGTGCTTATAGAGGAAATTGTTCCTCGTTTTGCTTCACGCTTAGTGAACCCTACTCTTACGGATGAACAATGTGATACGGTGCTGTACGAGCTCTTGACTCATAGAGGATCCCCTTTCCCCATCGGCTCCATTTGGCTCCAGATGGTTTTCCTGTCCGTGATCGATGATATTCCCCGATACGCACTCTTGTAGTTCGAGTAGCCCTGTGACTGTCATGTCTCTGATCCCTTCGGGGCTGGAAAAGACGTCCTCAAATAATCTCTTAGGTTATATTACCGTGGGGAGAGCACATCCTCCCTAGAAATTGTAATGACTTCCAAGCGTTCATCGTCTCCTTGAGTCGCCAGGATCTTTCTCGGATTTTTAAATTTTTTTTTACGAATCTTGAGGACTCATAAGTAGCTCCTTTATTTCAGTGGCATGTAACTTTGGCAAATGTGGCCCGTAGATAGTCCATCTTGACCTCCTTGTTGGGCAGCGATAGCTTAGGAAAGAGGTTCAGGTTTGCCGCCTAAGACTTTTCAACTTTATGAGCCGTGAGGGTCTCATAAAGGGTTTTCTCCTAACGAGTAGAGAGGATCGCGCAGGTGTATTTTCTCCTTAGAAGTCATGAGGATCTCCTAAGTTCGTTTTCTCTTGAGAGCCGTAAGGATCACAAGAGAATTTTCCCCTTTACAAGTCGAGAGGACTCGTAAGTGGTTTTTTCCTTTCTTGTCGATATTCGATTTTGGAGAGTGTGGCCCGTGGATAGTGTACAATAGTCCATCTTGGACCTACTTGTAGGGCCCTAGTGCTTAGGAAACAAGTTGATATCCCTGTTGCCTAAGGCTCTTTCTCTACGAGTCAAGACGAATTGAGAAGTTCTCACAGGAACATTGTTTTCCCTACGAGTCGAGACAAATCGAGAAGTTCTCGTAAGAATGTCCTAACACCACAGTTAACCTCTGCTGATAGAAGTCCGTTAGGGTCTGTGGTACTAGGGTTATTGTCCGTCGTACCGTCGCGTTGGTTGATGTATTCCCCGATATGTAATCTTGCTATTCGAGTAGCCCCACGACTATCGTGTCTCTGATCTTTTCGGGGTATGGACAAGACGTCTTCAAGTAATCTCCTAGGTCATATTACCGCTGGAAGAGCAAGCGTTAGGGATTTTCCATGATGCTTTTTACTTGAGGTTAGGCTCAATTTGGGATCCCCGATGAGTCATAACCACTCCGCGCTGGTGTGAGATGATCTCCGATAGTCTTTCAGGTTTTATTTGAGTTGCCGTCAAGACCCTGAAGCTAGGGATCTTCTTTTGCTTCGTTTGTTGACATTGTGTCTGCAATATTGCGATGAATGTCGAGGTTGTCTCTAGATTGTCTGTGAACCGTCGAGTCTTGGAACCAGGGACTTTGCCATGGCTCTATTGTTTTGACCCTGGGGTCAGTTGTTGACGTTGCGTCTGCATCCTGCTGGTGTGAGAAGGAACGCCGTGGTGATCTCTAGGCTATAGATGTCGCCGTCAAGACCCTGAAATTAAGGATCTTCTTTCGCTTCGTTTGTTGACATTGTGTCTGCTATATTGCGACGAATGTCGGGGTTATCTTTAGGTTGTTGGTGAACCGTCGAGGCTTAGAACTAGGGACTTTTCCATGGCTCCGTTGTTTTGATCCTGGGGTCGGTTGTTGACATTGCATCTGCATCCTGCTGGAGTGAGGAAGAACGCCGTTGTTGATCTCTAGGCTGTAGATGTTGCCGTCAAGACCTGGCTCTCTTTCTGATAAAGCCTGGTGGTAAAATGTGGTTTCCTGTTCGTTTGTGCCCATGGATTGTATACAAGGGTTAATGCGGACTCACCTGCAGGGCAGAAGTTTCAGTTTTTATTCTTTCTTTCCGCGATGCTCTATCATTTCAGCTTTTTATATCGCTAAAGTCGCGATTGCCCAATCATTTCGGCTTTTTATCGCGGTGCCCAATCATTTCGGCTATTTTTCTTTATTACTCGCTGCTTTTTATTGCGAGTTGCCCAAACATTTTGGCTGTTTTTTTTGTTTTTTTATATGCATATATTTTGCTCGCTGATTTTTATTGCGAGTTGCCCCATCATTTCGGTTATTTCATATGCATTTTGCTCGCTGATTTTTATTATGAGTATGGAACTCGAGATCTGATACCAATCTTAGTATAAGTATCGCTGCGACTGGAATATTGCCAGGAGCGGATCATCATTTGCCGTGAAAGGACTTGGAATTTGATACCGATTTAGGCATCATTATCGCTACGACTAGGATATTGCCAGGAGTGAATCATCATTTGCCTTTATCGATTTGAACAAAGGTGTCTTAGCAAACAGGGTTAGGATTCTGTCGACTAAGGCTTTTTGACTTTAATAGCCGTAAGGGTTTCATAAAGGTATTTTCTCCCTACGAGTCATGAGGATCCCGCAGGTGTGTTTTCTCCTTAGGAATCGTGAGGATTCCTAAGTGACATCTTCTCTTGTAAGTCGTAAGGATCTCACAAGAGTATTTTCTCCTTGCAAGTCGAGAAGACCTGCAAGTGTTGTTCACCAAATGGGAAAATTTCGCGCCATTGGTGGAACTAGGCGAGGGAGCGTTTATTTGTGCCCGTGGATTGTATACAAGAGCCAATATTGACCGCCTGTAGGGCAACTTGGGGAGTGTGATGGCTTAAGAACAGGTTCAGGTCCCTGTATCTTAAGGCTTTTGAATCCTACGAGCCGTGAGGGTCTCATAAGGGGAAATTCTCTTTACGAGTCATGAGAATCTCGTAAGTGTAATTTCTTCTTAGGAATCGTGGGGATCCCTAAGTGTATTGCTCCCTTGTGAGTCGTAAGGATCTCACGCAGGTGTTTTCTCCTCACAAGGCGAGAGGACCTTGCAGGTGTTTTTATTTTATCGAGATTGCGCCCTTTCAGGTTTTCACAAACTCGCCGGTAACCCCGCTGTTTTTACTCACGGAGCCTTCTCGGGTTTTCATCCATGTCCATTTCGCTTATGGACGTACCGTTTCTTTATACCCTTCTGTTTGCTAACGGAACTTATTAGGGACTTCTCCACCAGGGCAGTTGTGCAGCCAGCGGGACTTGAGTTGCAATACTCGCCGCTGGGACTTGTGGACTTGAATTCCACTGTCGCCGTGTTTGAGGCGACGTATTTAGTTTAAGGACATCACGGTCCATTGTTAGTTTAGGGGCATCTCGGTCCGTTGTTAGTTTAGGGACATCTCGGTCCAATGTTAGTTTCGAGGCGAAGTTTTGCCGGATACTACTTATAGAGTTTGGACTCAGGAAGACAGCGAGCGGACATGAGCGTCGTCATTTATCATTAACCTGAGCCGCGACTTGTCAAGCGTAGTATTTCATAAGGAACCGTCCGTTTATTGGCCGGAAGGGTCTTTTGCCATGCATATCCATGAGCAAGTAGGCCCCACCTTGGTAGACCTTGTCTATGATGTACGGACCCTCATAGTTTTGCTCAAATTTCCCCCGCTTTGCACTGTTGGGGATTATGGGGCTTTTTACGACTAACACAAGTTCGCCTTGGCGGAATGTTCTTGGCCTGGTCAGTCTTTCGTATGAACGCGCCATCCTTGCTTTGGAAGCTTCCAGGTTTTGCTACGCCATGAGACGAGTATCATCGAGGGCATTGAGCTCCTCAAGCCGAAGATGGGCATTTTCTTCATCCGTCAGCTCGTATCGAACTGCTACTCGTAGAGAGGGTAGCTCTATCTCCAAGGGAAGTACCTCTTCCATGCCGAATACCAACACGAATGGCGTTGTATTCGTGGCCGTTTTGAACGTGGTTCGATACACCCCGAGAGCTTCATGCAGTCTCTCGTGCCGTCCTTTCTGTTTCTGGACACTGTTTTCTTTATGATCTTCGTCAAGGTCTTGTTGAAAGTCTCAGCTAGACCGTTAGCTCGAGAATTATAGACCGAAGAGTATCTACAATCTATATTATGCTGCTGTGCGAATCGGCTGATCTTATGGCTTCTGTAGGCCGGCCCATTATCCGAGATGATTCGTTGGGGAGTGCCGAACTGGTAGATGACGTATGTCCTGAAGAAATGGAGGATGTTCTCCGTCTTTATCTCCCTTAGGGTACTACCTCTGCCCACTTAGAGAAGTAATCGGTTGTTGCTAATATGAACCGATGCCCCTTGGATGATGTTGGTTTGATGGGCCCGATTATATCAGTTCCCTACATTTCGAAGGGCCAGCTAGCCAGTGTTGGGTGTAGCGAATTTGGATGTCGGTGGATGAAGTCCCCGTGAATTTGGCACGAGTGACACTGCTTCGCATATTTAAGGCAGTCCTGGATCATTGTGGGCCAATAATAACCCATTCTCTTAATCTTCATCTTCATCTTCGGACCGGCCTGATGAGAACTGCAGAATCCGTCGTGAGTTTCTTGGATGACCCTTTTTACTTCTTCTGGTCCCAGGCATCTCAGCCACAGACAGTCGAATGATCTCTTATAAAGAGTATCATTAACGAAGGCGAAGGACAGGGCTTGCTTCATGAGCCGATGTCTTGACGACGCATCTTCGGGTGTTCGATGGGATTTGAAGTAGTCTATAAAGACTTCCCTTCAGTCCTTGACCCTTTCTTCATCTTCTATTTGGAGGACCGCTTGTCTGGTCGCTTCTTTTCTTTTAGATGACTCCGGAGATATTTCTGCTAGCGCAAGAATCCGGCGGCTTTGCAAAATGATCCTTACATCATCAAGGTTTTCATCATCCAGTTCTTTAGCGAGTTTGGATAATGCATCTGCTTTGCTATTTTCCGCCCGCGGTATGCTTTCTAGGATGTAGGATAGAATTTGAGTCAGCGGTTGCTGCACTCTTTCGCCATATTTTATCAACTCTGGCTTGCACGTCTTATAATCGCCATTTACTTGGCTAACGATCAGCTGGAAGTTTCCATATATGAGGAGGTTTTCAATCCCATGTCGACAGCGATCTCAAGACCTGCTATCAAAGCTTCATATTCCGCTTCGTTGTTTGTTCTCGGCTCTGTTAAGAAAATGGCAAAATACATTATCCCTCCTTGTAGGGTTACAAAGATAAGGCCGACCCCAGCTTTGATTATGGGGGTGTTTTGCTTTCGCTTCTTCATGGAAGACGCTCCGTCGAAGTAGAGTTCCCATTGGACATTATTTTCCTCCGTCTTCCCTTTGATTGTGTCGAACGCGTGTTCATCTGGCAATTCGCAATTTAAGGGAGAATCAGCTGGTATCGGATGCTCAGCGAGAAAGTCGACGATGGCCTGGCCTTTTACTGCCTTGAGGGGTCGATATATTATCGAGAACTCCATCAAGAGAAGGGCTCATTTGGCAAGCCTTCCCGTTAGTATGGCTCTTGACATCAAATATTTGAGATGATCCACCTTTGATATGAGATGGACTTCGTGTGCCAGGGCATAATGTCGAAACTTCATTATCGCGAAGATCAGTGCTAGGCAATGCTTTTCAACGGGGGAATAGTTGTTTCCTGCCCCCAGATGGACTCGACTCAAATAGTAGAGAGCTCTCTCCTTCCCCTGGTCGTTCTCCTGCGCCCATAGCGCGCCTAGAGAACCTTCAAGGGCTGTTGTGTACAGGATGAGGGGCTTTCCCTTGACCGGAATGGTCAGTACTGGTGGGTTCTACAGGTATTGCTTGATTTCGTTCAGTGCATTTTGGCATTTACGATCCCAAACGAACGGGGTCCCTTTCTTCATTAGATGGCTGTAGGGGCGGCATTTGCCGGAGAGATTAGCTATGAACCGTCGGATATACACTAGCTTTTCTTGGAGAGATCGCAATTGTTTGAGAGTTCTTGGCGTGGGCATTTCCATAATCACTTTGATCTTTGATGGGTCTATTTCGATGCCTCGGTGTCATACGATGAATCCTAGGAATCTGCCTAAGGAGACTCCAAGCACGCATTTCAGAAGGTTCATCTTCAGGTTATATTTTCGAAGACGCTGGAACACTATTTTCAAATGCTCCCAGTGCTCCTCGTACGATTTGCTTTTCACCATGAGGTCGTCGATATAACATTCGACAATCTCGTGTATGAGGTCATCAAAGATCTTTGTCATGGCCCTCTGGTAGGTAGCGCCTGCGTTCTTCAAGCTAAAGGGCATTACCTTATAGCAGAATATGCCTAGCGGAGTCCGGAAGGCAGTATGCTTTCGGTCTTCGGGATGCATCTTTATTTGATTATACCCCGAAGATCCATCCATGAAGGAGAAGACTTCATGAGTGGACGTGTTATTTATCATCAGCTCGGTAACCGGTATGGGAAAGTCATCTTTCGGGCAAGCCTTGTTGAGGTCTCGAAAGTCCACGCAGATGCGCACTGTTCCATTTTTTATCACTGGAACAATGTTGGCGATCCAGTCAGGATATTGAACTTCTTGGGTAAAACCGGAGTCAATTAGCTTCTTGACTTCGGCATTGATACTCATCTCAAGTTCGAGCCGTATTCTTCTTGGCGTCTGTTTGACTGGCTTGACGTTCGGCGATATAGCCAGTTTATGCACAGCTATTTCTGGATCTAGTCCCGGTATCTCGGAATAATTCCACGCGAAGCAGTCTTTATACTGCATAAGCACGTCGTTTTGTGTAGTCACCTGCTCTTCGGACAGCAGCTCGTTGATGAAAGTTGGCCTCGGATCGTTTGTCGTCCCCAAGTCGATTTTCCTCAGATTGTCCGCCATGGTATGTATCCCATCCTCTAGCCCTTTTAGCGCCGGTAGAAATTCTGAGATCACCTCATCCTCATTTTCATCTGCGAGGCAACGGGAGAGGTTGTCCACATTCTCATGCTTTCCCTCTTTCGACTGTGTTATCATGTGGCAGGTACGAGCTCGTTTTAAAGCTCGATGTTGATCTGGACTTACCCTCGCAATATAGGTCGCTTTTGGTCCATGATTTCATGGTGGGGCTACCCTCTAACTGTCGGATAGAGCAAATCTGCCTTGCTGATATTAGTCTTCGACCCAGTCTTTGAAGGTGAAGTAATCTTCAAGAGGATGTCCTATTGCTCCGTGGTAGGAGCAATAAGCCGGATGATGGACCTTGTTTATTTGCTTAGGATGTCGAGACTCCAGGAGACTCATCATTTGATACTTCATGACAAGGTTGAATATTTTCCTTGTCTTGTCTTGAGGGAAAGAGTATTCTCGACACATCTTTTTCATAAAAGACGGATTCCAGCTGACTTTTTCTCGATCGCGCGACTTATTGAATCCGCTTTGTTGTCTTTGAACATCATTCCCGCTCTTAATCTTGTTGTTGCCTTTGCATCGGACTTTTTCCTTGCCACGAGAGCGTACAACAGGCTGAAGATGAAGGGCATCGTCATCTTCTCTTTCCGTAGACTGCTGAATGAGACGTTGCGTTCTGGCTTTCTCGTAAATGGCCATTTCGCGGCTGTGGTCATCCCAAATCTTTTGACCCGCTTCCCTTATTAGCTTGTCAATTTGTTCTTCGAATGACGGGCTTGGTATTCTCACGGTGGGATCTCGCTCTGGTTCGATATCAGCGCTATCTGGAAATGCATTCGCTTCTCCACCGGAGTTATGTATAACATGGCAGCCATGGGATCGCTTTCGTTCCTTGGACTGAACGTATCCAAGCCTGTTCATCTTCATCCTCCCGTTGGGCATCTTTCTCTGAGTCTCGGGAACGTCCCAAATCTTGTTGTAGAACTGGGCTTGTCGAGCAATTTGTTTAAAGGGTACGCTTTGACCTCTTAATAGCCTTCTCGATCCCTCTGCGTAGTATCTGGGCAGACGGATCGGTTGAAGCCTGTCAAGCGCAAGTTCGACACTAAGCCAGACTTCTTTTTCCACTTTAGTCTCCGTAGATTGGTATAAGAGGATCGCCTTTTCACCTTTTCGCCTAGGAGGAACGTAGAAGGTCTGCAGCTCTTGCACGCCGTATGTATCGAGCGCATCAAGTTCTCTGTAATGCTGCTGCAGAACCATGGTGACTTGTAAACGCTAATCAGCTCCCGTGACGGTTTGTATTGATGGATGAACAGAGAACACTGCGTTGACCTCGTCTTCAGAGTCACTGCCAGAGAACAAAATAGGAGTAGATGGTCTTGGCCTGTTGCCTTGAGGTTGCCCCGAGTAGACTATCTCTTTATCCTCCTCGTTATCGCTCCTAAAGATCAGGATGGTGGCGACGACTTTTTGTTTATTCTCCGGTTTACGACATTTTTCCGTGTACTCAAAGTCTAGTAGGAAGTACTTGGCGTCTTCATTTTTGCAGACTTCATTTACGGAGAATGGGTTTAGCTCCCCTGTAACTGTGTACTCGAGACCGTCTTTAAAGTACTTCATACACTGATGTTGTATAGAAGGGATGATATTGTATTCATGTAACCAAGGCCTGCCGAGTAGAGCGTTGCAGCAAGTCTTGGCATCGATGACATGAAACTTGATGTCAGTGACGAGCATACCGAAGCGTAGTATCATTATTACGGACCCAAGCGTCCGTGATGACCACGAGTCGAACCCAGAGATAGTAATTTTGTCCCGGGCCAAGTGCTGAACTTTCATACAGATCTCCTTTAGCACCTTCACGATGAGAAGGTTGACGGACGACCCGTTGTCGACCAGAATCTTCCCTATCTTGATATCATGGCAGTATCCGGTGACATAATGGACAGTTGTGCTCGCACGTTCTGAGGAGGAGATCTTCATCGCCGAATGTGATGTCAGCTGTATGAATCTCTGCCAGCTCGTCCTTCATCTTTTCTTCCGCAAAGAAAGCTTGGAACTGATCAGGCTCTTGCATCGCCTTGATTAGAGAATCTTGTGCCTCTTTGGACATGAGGAGAGCATCCAGTATGCTCAGTTGTGAGGGTATCTTCCTCAGATATGCCAGAACATTGTAATCCACCTTGTTTTTCTTAGGCGGTTCCTTGGCTGCGATCTCTTTAATGACTCTATCATCGAGGGTAATTTCCTCAGGAACTTTTTCATCTCCCTTGTCTCTTTTGTTTGAATCCTTGCTTGTAGACCCGAGGTTCTTTTTAGGCAATGTACAGTTACGCAGCTGAATGTTCTCGCAGTTCATCCCCCCTTCTTCTTTTCCAGAGGTGGATTCTTTGAAGAGAGGGCCGAGGGTTATTTCTTCGTCAGAATCGCTCCCGAAGGTAAGAACTTGAGATTTCTCGGTATCAACCATATAACAGTTGCCAGTCGTTTTTCCATGCTCAACTGTCGTACTTTTTCGCTGTCGATGAGTTTCACGCTTTATCCTCTTGAAATGTTGTCGGTGGGCCACGTATCGCTGCTACCACTTCTTGAAGGCGCTGCACTTTTCGGTAGGGTGTGTAATCCTCCGATGGTATAAATAGTAGTTTGGGTGTACATCCGCTCCATCGAGGCACGTACTCCCGGGAGCATTTTCTTTGACATGTGGCAGCTTCATCCCCATTGACAGGGCTTTGGCAAACCATTTCCCCATCTTAAACCTTCTTTTGTCTTCCATAGGTGTGCTTCGATCTGGTTGGAGTACCTTGTGACTCTTCTTCGCCGTAGCTTATTCGTCTTGACGCCGACGCTTGACCTTTTCATATATAGCCGTTTCCTCGCCGCAGCTTCTTTGTCGTAGATAGCGCGAATTTTCCTTGCTGGTACTGGTCCTCAACCCAGTTTTTGAAGAAGTAGCAATCTTCGATTGGGTGGCCCATTACTCTATGGTAGGGGCAGTAGTTGGGACCGTTGACATCACCAGGTTGCAACGAGCGTCTCGGATCCGGCAGAGTGATGAGCCTGTTGCACACCGCCAGTTCGAACAGTCTCCTTGTCTTATCTTGGGGAAACGAGTAAGGATGTCTCAACTTCTCTTCGAGGGATCGTGGTTGGTTGCTTTGGCGAGCAACCGGTTTCGACTCACTCGGTTGTTGTTGAGCGTTGGCAATGAAGGTCGCTTTCCCTTTGCCCTTTTCATTCTGGAGATCCGTTTTTGAATAGGACGACCTATGGCTCATCTGGTCCATTTGGGTCAGCTTGTCAATCAAGGCCTGGAAGGTGGTCGACTTGAAGAACATCATAAATTAGGATGTAGTCGCCTGAGGATCAAGGGTCCCTACGAACATACCCACGGCAGAAGCTTCTCCTATGCGTTGTTCGCATTTTGACTATAGGTTCCGCCACCAAATTGCGTATTGAACCCAAGTTTACCCCGGCTTCACCCTGACATTGATTAATGCGGTGATCGGGGTGTGCTCGCTTGCGCTTGCGAAACGCTGCGTGAACAGTAGCTCCATTTCTGTAAATGTTTTGATTGAGTCATTCGGAAGCTCCGAGTACCATTCAAATGTTGTCTCCGCTAAGCTGCCGACGAACTGAAGAAGCAGCAGTTTGTCGTCGCCTCCAGTATTGCTGCATAGAGCTCTGAACTGAGAGACGTGCTGATGGGGATTTCCTGTCCCCTTATACACGTGGAATTTAGGGATCGTACATCCCGGCGGGTACTTGATTTGATCATACCAGCCTGGATAAGGTCACCTAGTTCTGACGACTTGGCCAGCCACTTCGCTTGCCTGATGAGCTCATATTTGTTGAGCTATATAGTCGTCAAGGGCAGCCTTAGAAATTGTTTCTTCTTTGGCTGCTGAGAAAGCCGATAGAGGATTTGACGTTTCCCCTCTGTCGTCTTCGATAATTATCGGAGGGTTTTCGGCTGGATGTTCCAGCTGGATCATCATCCCAACCATGTCTTGGAACAGAAGTGCCATCTGCTTTAAATTAGCGGCCTGTTCCGCGGCCTCCTTATCCTTCCTTTCCAGCACCATTCGTAAGAACTCCGTATCAGTCTCCTGCTCCCGGCGATGTTCAGACGATGCTTCCGGGCTTTCTTTTTGCCCAGTGAGTGCTGACATCTTCATTAGCATTTCTTAGAGCTTCTGCTGCTGCTCTTGAGCTTTTGTCACAGACCGTGTGAGTGGTCGATGACCCGTGGAAGTACGACTTTCCTCTTTCTCGGAAGCCATGTACACCGTGTGTACTACCATGCCCCCAGAATGGGGGAGTTTGGGTCCACTGCCTTTGAAATTTACCGCAGGCATGGGGATCTTCTCCGGCCTTCTCCTCTTATGGGAGGTCGAAGTTGAGGGGGCCGTTGCAGCAGGTACCCATGTGGACGATACCTTCCGTGGTATGGTGGAGGGGTGGTCCTCCTCCTGCCGAGCCTTCTTTTTCTCTAGTCAGCGAGAGTAATTTTTGTCAATTATAGAGTATTGGAATTTCCACCAGACCCTATGGATTTTAGAGGACAGCCGCTGAGGGGGCTGCTCCGGCTTCACCTGTGTCATGTTTTCAGCAGGCGGAGGTGACTTCTTCAGTACATCGGTTGGAGAGTTCTTTCGCACCCTCCTGAGCGGATCAAAACTGTTCCCAGTTGGAACAGCAACGTCAATTCCCACAATTGAAGATGGTGGGATAAGTCCAAAGGGAGAGTTGTCCCCAGCTTTCCTTACTCGGCGCCAGTGACGACGTCGAGCATGCCTTGCAGATGGGATTGTCTCAGTTGTGGGAGTGACTTCGTCATGCCCCCTGCTCTGATGAAGGGCTACTGCTGGTGCCGGCCTATTGAAGACTGACATCCGTTGAGAGGGGATGGTCAATCTTTTGAAGGCCGACCTTTTGGTAAGGGGAGCAGTCTTGATGACTTCGCCGGAAACGGGAGTTGAAACGGCCAGTTTTGTGAAGACCGATCCTTTAGTAGGAGAAGCCCCTTCGACGACTTTATCTGCCGGAACTGGAATGGCTATCCGCTTTGGGATAACCCCTTGAGGTATCACGAGCCTCTTTGCAGGCCTATTGGAGTTTTGGCTCAGTCTGTCAAAGACCGAGGTGGAAGACTTGGACGACCCGTTGAGAGGGGCCGTGGTGGTTGCAAGTCGATCAAAGACCGACTTCTTTGGAGCTTCCTGTGATGGCATTGGGGCATTGAAGCTTGCGGGCGGGATCATGGTCCTAAAGAATAGTCCAGTGGTGGCCTGAGTTACTTGTTCCACTGGCATTGCAAAGATGGAGGCCACTTGGGGCCCGTAAGTCACTTCTCCAGTCGGGACGGAGCGAGAGTTGCTGTTGCAGTTAGTGCTGCTGGAGGCCATCAATGTTATCTCCTTTTCTGAATGGAGCAAGACACAAAATTTTAATACCTCGAATCCAATGGCAACCATATTAAACCGCGATTTGTTCGCGAACACAACACACGAACTGTGGAGTGGAAAGAAGGAAAAGGTCCCACCGGGCGTGCCAGAATCTGTTTACCGCCGAAAAAGGGAGACGGAACCGCGTAGGTCGTCTTGCCTGAATTTAGGGGCAGATGCTATTTGGTTTTATCCGTCCACCTCTCTGATGATGCCAAGTTGATTTATGGCACCGGGTATCGGAGGTTTGGACGGATGCTGTCGTTGCAGCAGACTTCATCAGATTCCCCCTCGTTCTAAGGGTTTTTTTGATTGTTGGGACGCTCTTCCCTGCAGGCGCAAACCCCTAAAGTTAATTACGTTACCGCATCACGGTAACCATTTTCTCCTGCTCCAGAAGGTCACTTTGTGTCGTGTGTGTTTGTTTTATTTTCAGTTGCTCGTGGATTGTATACGGAGACTAATTTATGTTTTCGCCCGTAGGGCGTGAGTTAGTCCAAATCCATATATTCTTAGATTTGGGTTTGGCTTGATTTAAGGATCGTTAATCTCGTTTGAGATTAAGATCAACTTAATGTTAGTTATGTATATGACCTAGAGGCCATTGTTGTACATATGATGTATATTATAATGGATGCTTGGATATATATAGAGAGGACTTTCTTGCTCATCATGATAGTATGCTATTTGGTTTCACTTTATCTTAACATGTTGACTTGTATTGGTTTACTGTTTTTCTCTCACATGTTGATAAAGCCCTTAGGATCTGTACTCGACTACTGGGACTATGATGAGATCATACTAGTGGGGCCACGGTAGTCGATGAGTACATCCTATAACTGTTCCTAGTCGAGGGTATATCGAGACAGGGCATCGATACACCAGAGTAGACTAGCGTATACGCATCTTGACCCATATGATGGGCGATGGATGATCCCATATCCATCGGTGTTTGACATCAAGGATGGTGTACGGGTGCTCAGTGGAAACTAGGTACACTGGACGGACTCACCGAGAACTCCCAGATGGTAATATACCACACGTCAGATGGCAGTTCTCAGGTGACACTGGTACAGGGTAGTCTGTAGACCCGAGATCGTCATGGAGTCTTGTGTGATTCCCACTATGCTTTGATTTCCACCTTACCATGTCTAAGAGGGCGTGCAAAACGGTGGCTTTTGGGTACAGTCCCGAATCACATGGAGGCAATGAGCGATAGGAGGGGATTCGTCTCTCCCGGTATAGGGAGTTGATGTTGTGCAGTGTTCGATTGGCTATAACTGGAAGTCCCTGGCCAGGGCTGATATAGAGATTTACTAGTAAGTGTTATCAGTAGTTTCTCGACCCGTTATGAGCCTCACATCGACACGACTTATCGGTTACTGGGGTCTGACGTATACCACCCCTAGACTTGATATGCGACATATCAGACGAAGAGACCGGACTGCACGGGAGTGTTACTGATTGGATTCACAGGAGAACGTACAGGCTAGCTTGTTGATCTTCTGATCGCTCAATACCTGGGTGGCTGTTACGTTTAGCTGACCGCTTGCAGCTTGTGGGTGTTTGATATGATCATCACCTGCTACCGGCGTATTGACGATTCTTTAGAGTCCTACACATAGGTTTCTTGGCTCAGGCAAAACAGAGTAGAGGCACATATGTGATATGTGCAGGACCGAGGATAATGCGATATGAGATACCGTATTATATTCTCGCGATATTTAGATATGAACCGGGTCATCGGATCAAGTGTTGATTCGATGAATCGGTACACGATATATTAGTCGGTTATATTCGATATAGCCGTATCGTCGGATCAAGTGTTGATTTGATGATTTAATGTATGATAATATATATGATATATTGTATTACATTATCTAATAATGGCTCGCTTTATTATTTCATTTTCTCACCGGGTAATACATTGATATATATGCGATATATGTTGTATTATTTTCTTTTGTTACAAATATATAATATATATGTGATATATATTATTGTGACATGATATGATTAATAATGGAACATGTTTAGTGGAGATTAAATAAGGTTAGGGTTTGATTAAGGTTAGTTGCTTCATGCACCTTCTAGAAGCTTTCCTTTTGTTATGAGTTAGATATTATGGTTGATATTTAT
The DNA here is from genome assembly GCA_030015575.1 of Agapanthus africanus. Lineage (NCBI taxonomy): Eukaryota > Viridiplantae > Streptophyta > Magnoliopsida > Asparagales > Amaryllidaceae > Agapanthus > Agapanthus africanus. The sequence goes on from JASDDO010000022.1 coordinate 900,769,534, forward strand.
CCATGACTCATTCTTTAACCCAACCAAACCCTAGTCCTAGTTAATTCTCTACAAGGGTTATCCTTGTCATCCTAAACCATGGTTGCATTATTAATTCATATATTCATTTCATTATTCATCACAAAAGGATTAACTCATTTTTCATTATCTTCTTCTCTCTTGAGCTTTGAGAAAGCTTACTAGTTTTTCCTTTTGTGATGTTTTCATGTGAGAATTTGATATAAAAAGATAACATAAATACTACTCCATCATCCGCATCTAATCTAGCCCATTAGATTAGGGTGTTCATCTCATTAGAGTGAGAGAGCTTGAGTTATAGCAACTTCGACGTAGATCATCGGAGAAAAGGAACACTACAAGCTAGCATGGATCGTTCGAGTCGTGGAGCCTCTCTTGAGTCCGGGAGATCGTGGATCGCGGCGAAGGGATTTCTACTCGGAGCTTATGAAGCGAAGGAGCGGACTACAAAGATTGTAATCCCTCACACTTAGTAGTAAAGATGTTTACTTGCATGTTAAAATCCTAATAATCTAGCAAAGATCCCGGCTTTGGGTTGTTTGGCACGTCTAAAATTTTATTCGGGCATGTTTGATGCCTTATGAACCCTCACTAGAGTGCCTAGGAACCGTACACTTAAATGGTTGTTGAGGATACGTTAGTCTAATTTTAGACTAAGATCTACTCAACAAGGTTTAGGATCATTCAGATCCAACAAAAGAGCATTTGGGCTCTATTTTTTTAGTTCAAGAACGTTTTCGGTCCATAGCTAGTTTAAGAACGTTGCGGTCCGCTGTTAGTTTAAGAACGTTTCGATTCATAGCTAGTTCAAGGGCGTTGCGGTCCGTTGTAGTTTAAGGACGTTGCGGTCTGGTAGAGTTTTGAAAATCGTTTCGGTGAAATTTCAGAAAATCGGTAAAATAAAGGGGTTTTCTGTAAAAAGTCAAAATACAAATATCTTATTATAAAAATTAAATATACATATTCTAGCTATGTAATTGCTAGTATTTGGTGTTTATTGAGTCACTGGTGAAATTTCAAATTTTCTGAAATTTTTTCCGAAATTAATTATTTTAATATTATTTTAAGCCGTCACTAATACTTTTAATTAGGAAAAAATACAAATTGGAATGAGTCGAAACAAATTTTATGCAACATAAAATATTAAATAAAATTTTATCATGTGGTTTTTGAAATGAAATCGTTTGCCAAAACGGTTTAGAAAATATCAAAATAAAGGGGTTCTCTTTCTCTCCAGGTAGCGACCATGTCAGGCCATAATCAAGATAATAATATGGATGTATTGACTGGACCCGATTATTATACTGTGCAAGAGAACGTTGGTCCCGTTCTTTCTTATAAGAGTTATAAAATTGAACAGGAAACAAGAGAATATCTGGATTCTCACGCCGCCCAAACGGAGAACATGCATGTTGATGCACCTTCTTCGGGTGTGTTAGTTATTGAGAACTGTTTCTCAGTTCACCCTACGTCCTGGGTATTAGATGCCGGATCAGGATCCCACATATGCAAATTGTTACATGGGCCACGGAAAGGTAGAGAACTGGGAAAAGGTGATCATTCCGTTCAAGTAGGGAATGGTGCAAGTATTGCAACCAAAGCAGTTGGCGAATATCACCTAGTATTACCAAGTCGTAATACACTGATTCTGAATGAGTGCTATTATATACCGAACATGATGTGCAACATTATATCAGTTTCTTTATTAAGTAAAGAAGGATATAATTTTGTAGTAAAGGATAATGTTGTGAACATATACCTAGATCAAAAGTTGATTGCATCAGGCTCGTTACATAATGGCATATTCATTCTCAATCAAAATACAGTCCTCAATATACAAAACACACACAAGAGGAAAAGTTCAGAAATGAACGAATCCTTCTTATGGCATTGTAGACTTGGTCATATCAATGCGACACGGCTAGCTAAGTTACATAAGAATGGATATTTGAATTTGTTCGAATTATCATCTTATGATACTTTCCATTCACGTCTCAAAGGAAAAATGACCAAAACTCCGTTTAGTGGACACGGAGAAAGAGTTACGGAACTCTTAGGACTGGTACGTAGTGATGTATGCGGTCCTATGTCTACACACGCCAGGAACGGTTCTTCCTACTTCATTACATTCACTGACGATCTCTCTAGATACGGGCATGTGTTCCTATTGAAACACAAGTCTGAAGCTTTTGAGAAATTCAGAGAATATAAGCACGAAGTAGAGAACCAAACAGGCAAAAGTATTAAGATTCTTCGATCTGATCGAGGAGGTGAATACTTAAGCAAAGAGTTCCTAGATTATCTAAAAGAGAATGGGATTCTCTCTCAGCTTACTCCTCCTTATACACCACAGCACAACGGTGTATTAGTGCGGAGGAATCGCACCCTATTAGATATGGTGCGCTCTATGATGAGCGATGCTGAGTTACCTATTTCCTTCTAGGGGTATGCGCTTGAGACAACCATATACATATTGAATCTAGTTCCGTCTAAATCTGTACCTACCACACCATATGAGATATGGAGTGGGAAGAGACCATATTTTAAACGAGTTAAGATATGGGGTTGTCCGGCCTATGTCAAAAGACAAAATCCAGACAAACTCGAGGCACGATCAGTTCTTTGCAAGTTTGTGGGATATCCAAAGAATTCTCAAGGATATTTTTTCTACCACGCTGAGGAACAAAATGTGTTTGTTGGTCAACATGCCACCTTTTTGGAAAAGGAATTTCTTGCAAAAGAAATTAGTGGCAAAGAGGTAGAGCTGGAAGAGGTTCCAGCACCACAAACTACAACTGAAGATTTAGTGGAACCAGAAAATTCAGTAGTACCCGACGAACCCCAGCCTCTCCGCCGATCTAGCAGGGTTTCTCATCCACCTGAAAAATACTACGGTTTTCTCATTGATGGTGGAAGCGAGGATTGTATCAGGGAAGATGATGACCCGACTAGTTTCGAGCAGGCCATCACGAGTGGTGACTCTATGAAATGACTGGATGCAATGCGATCTGAGATGGAATCCATGTACACCAACAAAGTATGGACTTTGGAAAATGCTCCTGAAGGGGTAAAACCCATTGGGAGCAAGTGGATCTTTAAAAAGAAATTTGGTGTAGATGGAAAAGTTGAGACTTTCAAAGCTAGATTTGTTGCAAAGGGTTTTCGTCAACGACCAGGTATGGATTATGACGAAACCTTTTCTCCAGTGGCTATGCTTAAGTCCATCCGGATCTTACTTGCCATTGCTGCATACCATGACTACGAAATCTGGCAAATGGATGTTAAGACCGCCTTTCTAAACGGTGATTTAGAAGAGTGCGTGTACATGACTCAGCCAGAGGGCTTCGTAGATAGTGGGAGTAGCGGAAAGGTGTGCAAGCTGCTTAAATTCATTTATGGGTTAAAGCAAGCATTGCGGAGTTGAAACATCTGCTTTGATGTTGTAGTTAAAGAGTTTGACTTCATTAAAAACGTAGATGAACCTTGTATCTATAAGAAGGATGCAGAGAGTAAGGTTGTCTTCCTCGTATTGTACGTCGATGGCATACTCTTGATAGGAAATGATGTTCCTATACTGCAATCAGTCAAGCTCTTCTTATCACAAAGATTCTCAATGAAAGATCTAAGTGATGCCTCCTGCATACTGGGAATTATGATCTATAGAGATAGATCTAAACGGATATTGGGATTGTCCCAATCCAGGTACATTGACACCATACTAAAGAGCTTTAGTATGGAAGAATCCAAGCGTGGGAACCTACCCACGATCTCTGGACTCACTCTCTCCAAAGAGATGTCTCCCAAGACTGATTTGGAGAGAGCTCGCATGCAAGGGATACCCTATGCTTCGGCATTAGGCTCTATCATGTATGCGATGCTATGTACCAGACCCGATGTAGCATACTCACTATGTGTAGTGAGTCGGTATCAAGCAGATCCTGGAGAGAGTCACTGGACAGCTGTGAAGAACATTCTCAAGTACTTGCGAAGGACTAAGGAGATGTTCTTGGTGTATGGTAACGGAAAACTCCAGGTGGAGTCCTTTACCGATTCGAGCTTCCAAAGTGATAAGGACGACTCTAAGTCGCACTCGGGATTTGTCTTTACCCTCAATGGAGGGGCGGTATGTTGGAAGAGTTCCAAACAGGATACCGTTGCAGACTCGACGATGGAGGCTGAATACATCGCTGCCAACGATGCTGCCAAAGAGGCTGTCTGGATAAAGAAGTTCATTAGTGAACTTGGTGTGGTTCCATCCATTGAGCATCCAATACCTCTATATTGCGATAACAATGGAGCTGTGGCTTTGGCCAAGGAACCCAGGTCCCATCAAAAGTCCAGACATATTCTGAGGCGGTATCACCTGATCAGGGAGATAGTTGATTGCCGGGAGATGGAGAGTAGATACGAAGGACAACACCGCGGATCCACTCACAAAGGCCATTCCTCAGATACAGTTTGAGAGATTATTCGGGATGCTAGATATGAGATACTACAGCAGCTGGTCTTAGTGCAAGTGGGAGATTGTTAGTTATGTATATGCCTTAGAGGCCATTGTTGTACATATGATGTATATTGTAATGGATGCTTAGATATATATAGAGAGGACTTTCTTACTCATCATGATATTATGCTATTTGGTTTCACTTTATCTTAACATGTTGACTTGTATTGGTTTACTGTTTTTCTCTCACATGTTGATAAAACCCTTAGGATCTGTACTCGACTACTGGGACTATGATGAGATCATACTAGTGGGGCCACAGTAGTCGATGAGTACATCCTATAATTGTTCCTAGTCGAGGGTATATCGAGACAGAGCATCGATACACGAGAGTAGACTAGCGTATACGCATCTTGACCCATATGATGGGCGATGGATGATCCCATATCCATCGGTGTTTGACATCAAGGATGGTGTACGGGTGCTCAGTGGAGACTGGGTACACTGGACGGACTCGCCGAGAACTCCTAGATAGTGATATACCACACGTCAGATGGCAGTTCTCAGGTGACACTGGTACAGGGTAGTCTGTAGACCCGAGATCGTCATGGAGTCTTGTGTGATTCCCACTGTGCTTTGATTTCCACCTTACCACGTCCAAGAGGGCATGCAAAACGGTGGCTTTTGGGTACAGTCCCGAATCACATGGAGGCAATGAGCGATAGGAGGGGATTCGTCTCTCCCGGTATAGGGAGTTGATGTTGTGCAGTGTTCGATTGGCTATAACTAGAAGTCCCTGGCCAGGGCTGATATAGATATTTACTAATAAGTGTTACCAGTAGTTTCTCGACCCGTTATGAGCCTCACATCGACACGACTTATCGGTTACTGGGGTCTGACGTATACCACCCCTAGACTTGATATGCGACATATCAGACGAAGAGACCGGACTGTACGGGAGTGTTACTGATTGGATTCACAGGAGAACGTACAGGCTAGCTTGTTGATCTTCTGATCGCTCAATACCTGGGTGGCTGTTACGTTTAGCTGACCGCTTGCAGCTTGTGGGTGTTTGATATGATCATCACCTGCTACAGGCGTATTGACGATTCTTTAGAGTCCTGCACAGAGGTTTCTTGGCTCAGGAAAAACGGAGTAGAGGCACATATGTGATATGTGCAGGACCGAGGATAATGCGATATGAGATACCGTATTATATTCTCGCGATATTTAGATATGAACCGGGTCATCGGATCAAGTGTTGATTCGATGAATCGGTACATGATATATTAGTCGGTTCTATTCGATATACCCGGATCATCGGATCAAGTGTTGATTTGATGATTTAATGTATGATAATATATATGATATATTGTATTACATTATCTAATATTGGCTCGCTTTATTATTTCATTTTCTCACCGGGTAATACATTGATATATATGCGATATATGTTGTATTATTTTCTTTTGTTACAAATATATAATATATATGTGATATATATTATTGTGACATGATATGATTAATAATGGAACATGTTTAGTGGAGATTAAATAAGGTTAGGGTTTGATTAAGGTTAGTTGCTTCATGCACCTTCTAGAAGCTTTCCTTTTGTTATGAGTTAGATATTATGGTTGATATTTATCCATGACTCATTCTTTAACCCAACCAAACCCTAGTCCTAGTTAATTCTCTACAAGGGTTATCCTTGTCATCCTAAACCATGGTTGCATTATTAATTCATATATTCATTTCATTATTCATCACAAAAGGATTAACTCATTTTTCATTATCTTCTTCTCTCTTGAGCTTTGAGAAAGCTTACTAGTTTTTCCTTTTGTGATGTTTTCATGTGAGAATTTGATATAAAAAGATAGCATAAATACTACTCCATCATCCGCATCTAATCTAGCCCATTAGATTAGGGTGTTCATCTCATTAGAGTGAGAGAGCTTGAGTTATAGCAACTTCGACGTAGATCATCGGAGAAAAGGAACACTACAAGCTAGCATGGATCGTTCGAGTCGTGGAGCCTCTCTTGAGTCCGGGAGATCGTGGATCGCGGCGAAGGGATTTCTACTCGGAGCTTATGAAGCGAAGGAGCGGACTACAAAGATTGTAATCCCTCACACTTAGTAGTAAAGATGTTTACTTGCATGTTAAAACCCTAATAATCTAGCAAAGATCCCGGCTTTGGGTTGTTTGGCACGTCTAAAATTTTATTCGGGCATGCTTGATGCCTTATGAACCCTCACTAGAGTGCCTAGGAACCGTACACTTAAATGGTTGTTGAGGATACGTTAGTCTAATTTTAGACTAAGATCTACTCAACAGGATTTAGGATCATTCAGATCCAACAAAAGAGCATTTGGGCTCTATTTTTTTAGTTCAAGAACGTTTTCGGTCCATAGCTAGTTTAAGAACGTTGCGGTCCGCTGTTAGTTTAAGAACGTTTCGATTCATAGCTAGTTCAAGGGCGTTGCGGTCCGTTGTAGTTTAAGGACGTTGCGGTCTGGTAGAGTTTTGAAAATCGTTTCGGTGAAATTTCGGAAAATCGGTAAAATAAAGGGGTTTTCTGTAAAAAGTCAAAATACAAATATCTTATTATAAAAATTAAATATACATATTCTAGCTATGTAATTGCTAGTATTTGGTGTTTATTGAGTCACTGGTGAAATTTCAAATTTTCTGAAAATTTTTCCGAAATTAATTATTTTAATATTATTTTAAGCCGTCACTAATACTTTTAATTAGGAAAAAAATTACAAATTGGAATGAGTCGAAACAAATTTTATGCAACATAAAATATTAAATAAAATTTTATCATGTGGTTTTTGAAATGAAATCGTTTGCCAAAACGGTTTAGAAAATATCGAAGAAAAAGGCTTTTTCGGTGAAATTAGTGTTAATGGGAATTAGGGTATAGCATTTATCTTTTTCCTAACCCACACACCCACACCTCACCCTCTCCCCATGTGGCCGGCCCCACCATAACAGCCCTCTCTCTCCCTCTCCCCCTCCAATCACCTCACATTTCAAAAGAAAAGAAAAGAAAAGAAAAGAAAATGAAAGAAAGTCAAAAGGGGGGGTGGACTTTGCCTTTTTCTCCCCACTTTCTCTACCTCACTCTCTCTCCTCCCCCACTCCCCCATCATGGCCGAATTCCTGCTGCAAAACAGCCCTCTTTTCCCCCATTTCCCATCTTTTTGCTTCCAAAAATTCATCAAATACCCATCAAAAAAATCCCAAAATCTAAATCTAGTTCTTACCCATTTTAGTGTAGCCTTAGATGCATGGATTGTGGTGAAAGGAGAGCATTTTGAGAGGCTAGATTGCAAGTTTGATCCATGGTTCATGAGGTATAAATCTTGGCTTTTTGTTTAATTTGTTGCTAATATTTTAGTCTAGCTTAATTATAAGTTTAATGGTGGTTTAATTGTGTGTTTGAAAGTTCAAGAAAAGAACGTGAATGCAAGTGAGGGTTTGTGAAATTCAAGAGAAGGAATTGAATCATGTTAGGGTTTTATGTTATGAGATTATGCTTGTGTGATGTTTTGACATATTAATGGTTGCTAAATCAAATTAAGTTGCTAGGTTGCATTTTTGTGGATTTAAATTGTGACAATTACGCTAATTTGCTAACTAGGTTTTGTAAACTATGAATATAATTAAGAGAAAAATCTAAATATGTTTTTCATGATTTCATTAACATTTTAAAGTGTAGTTTAATGTTTTAGATCATGCAAATCCAAGCTAGTTTGTTGCATGTGCGTTTTGCTATAAAATGGTCGAAATTACTTAATTGTTGCAAACTAGGTTTTTGGGTTTAATGAAATTGATGAGAGTAAATTATGGAAATGATTTATATGACTTATTTAAGATATTTATATTCATTTAAACGTCGAGTTTTGTACTAAAACGGGTAATTTTGGCTTGCTAGATTTTCGGAAAAATGGCTTCTAAAGTGAATTTGGGGTTTTTGTGAATTTTAACCTATTCTATATTTAAATTAGTATTCGTGAATGTGCAAATGAGTGTACTTGGGTTTTTTTCTCGATGGTCGGGCGTTTGCACGCCGACGTCGAGGGTTTTTGGGTTGGTTTGTGAAAGCAACCATAAGTTTTGACTTATGTGGGATTCCTGTGTCGTTTTGGTCATGAGTCGGATTTTAATGCGATACGATGCGTTGTGATATGTAGGTATCCCCATGTGGACTTCGAGATGACAAGCAAGCGCGTGGCGACGTCGGCACCGGCTAGCGAGGATCAGGTGAGTAGATTTATATCTACGGGGAGAAGTCGGGTGGATGGCGTATAGCACCCCCGCAGTTCGTGGTGATGTATACGAATACGTATACACACATATATTTTGATTATATATATTATGTTGATATGAGACTTGATGATAAAGGTGGATTCTAGGTGTTCATGGATTAGTTTAGTGTTAGTTGCGAAAGCCTAGAGTAGTTGTTACACCCACACATGCACGCACACACATGCGTACATCTATATTATTACCTGTGCGTATATGGGAAGATGTGGTTATGTGTTCACCTGGGTATGGGACTAGGTGTTCACATACTGGATTTGCGGATGATACTTGGGATTGAGATGAGTCGATGAGATTTGAGTTGAGACCGTGAGATCGGTGATATGGCAGGATTCGTACTTGAGATACGTCCTGATGATATAGCGGATCTTTGGATGACGATGCCATATGAATAGTGATTTTAGTAGTGTACTAGACGTAGGTCAGTACCCCAGATGATGATCTTGATAAAGAGGATACCAGATGAATAGTGCGATGAATATGATATTGACCCGTACCCAGATTTAGGGATGCCGTACGACGGATTTACGTACGAGCTATATTTTGATGATTGATCCGCACTCTTGACTTGGGATGTCTGATTATAGATATGGTATCGGATATGATATTATTGAGGCGGGATCACCGACTAATATATATACAGGTATGTATATATATCGACTCAGATGTTAGGCGGTTTCCTTACCTGCAGCCCAGTTTGTTAACTTAGTCCTTTAGTTTAGTTTAATTGTTAGATTAGATTCGATTCTTACCTATTTCAAAAACTAACGAATCGTGGGGATTTTAAAAGACAGCCCAAGGGATCCTACGGATATTTCAAAAGACGTATCTTTTCATAAAAACACCGTAGCCCCTATTTTCAAAACCCCATGATTCGTGTTATTTCAAAAGGCACCATTTGTAGGATTTATATTAGGGTAATGCAGATTAGTTATCGTTGTGTTTAGTATTTAGCTCCCGCTCATTATTACTGTTCGCTCCGCATCGCATACTTATATTATAATTTCTTATTGCATTGTTGGTATCATACTGTTAGGACACCAGCACCATTACCGATGATGCGTATGTACCACGTACACTTGCTTGTCGGCTCACACACTTCTTCATCGGTAATTGCCATGTCATGTACACCTTAGAAAATATTATTGCTTGACATAGCCTGTTAGCTAATAGTTTAGACATGATATTAGTGTACTTGCCTTATATGTTAGTTTAGACATTGTAGTTATTACCTGCTACTTCATGCATACTTTATTTATTGTTATGCCGCATTCATGGATTCTCATGCATATATTCACTTTTTACGTGCTATTGAGGTTTTGGATTCGGATTTCCATGAGATTTTCTGGATTTGGGGAAAAACCGCAAAACATATACAAACTTCTTCTTTCTCATTTTAAATAAAAAGCGCGGTTTTTCCCATGATGTATGAGTCGTCCACTATGAGTTTGCTGATGGATTTCGAGACCCGATTCGAGGAGTTGGATGAACCGTTTCGGGTACATGGTGGACCCGGTAAGGTACCCGGGGCAAGAAGCTCGTGGTGATGACAATGAGCCTGGCAGGGGGAGACTACCAACCGGTGATATTACCCGACGCGTCGGATATCCGGAGGATACCGTCGTGGTCTTGAGATGGATGGTAGGGGCCGGTCTGGACTGACGGCGCCCTAGATATTGAGATTGAGACATTGAGATTTCGAGATATTGAGCTACTGAGATTTGATGATACAGGCCAGTCCGGATAGCCGGAGCCTTAGATTTTGAGACATTGAGATTTATGTTTTGTGACGATGATAGACACTGTTGATGCTGATTTCATTATGATACCTCATTTTAAAAATACAAAGGAAATCTCACTAAATTATGAAAACGGTTTCTTCATTTATATATATTCTGTTTTCATGCATTTATACCTCATTCATATGATATATTGCTACCTGAGGCACTGACACGGGCACATGAGATTTCACTCGGGTTAGATATTACCCTAGCCATTATTATAGGCTGCATGTTATACATATATTTGAGGATATATTATGATCATTGACCTAGGTTGCGTTATTTATGCGATTTCTGTGCGTAGATGTTTTTCTATTCACGAGTTGGCAACTCACCCCCGTTGTGCCCCAGTTTCTTACAGGTTTGCTGTACAGGTTTCATTACGGCTTTGCGAGCATAGTTTCGTTCGGGTGATTTGCTAGTAGGTGGGTTTATTTGTATCGTACCCATCATTACATCTTGTATATTATTATTCAGTTGTATCTAGAAGTTCCATCAACCAAACATGCATTTATTCTTTGAGATAGAGACCAGTGATGTTATTCTTTCGACCTTAGAGTCGCGCGTTTTATTTCTTGTATATTTGAGTTTCCTTTTAAGTTTTTGATCCTCGCCGTTGGCGTTGTATATTATATTGCTTGTGTGGTTGTGACCGTTGATTGACGAAGAGCTAGCTCCCGCTTGGGGATGCCTTTTATTGATTTCGTATACTATTCATGTTGTATCCCGTTTGGGAGCCAGTATTTACAAAGGAGACTCTGCCGAAATTTTCGGGAAATATTGATGTTTTTTTTAAAACCGCATAATTCGGCTTATGCTATTAAAACTACTTGTTTAAATTGGTTTTCCTTCACTCTACTACTTTTCTTGGTTTGCATTTCTGGGTTTTCGGTTTACTTAGATTACGTACGCCTCGAGACGTTCGTAGTTTAAGTGCCGGTCACATTTCGTACTTTCGGGACGTGACAAAGTTGGTATCAGAGCGTTAGGTTTTACCTTCGGAGCGTAGGATGACCCTTGGTTGATGAAATATGTGACTAAAGTAAAGTGACGTACCGTGGGTATGTTCCGCGGCATACTTACGATACGCCACTCCACTTAAGAAGCCTTAGGATGTACATTTCTTTGTTCAGTATTATATTCATTCCTGATCTAGCCTCATCGGTACCAGTTATGGTTTTGCTGCCATGATTACGGGCAGGGAGAGCTACGGCTAGAGTTGCGGTCAGCACGAGCTCGTCACGAACGATGACTGACCAGGGCGAAATTCCGGCGACACACGATTGCGGAGATGTGTCTTTTTACTGTGTTTCCGCGCCACGAGCGTTTGGCGGATCGTCTTTATGAGGTTACTCGGATGTGCTGATCGACACTAGAGGATTGAGCCAATGATAGAGGCCAGCCAGATTTTGATGACCGTTGGTGTATTGCTTATTCATGATGGTCGAGGCACTGTTCAGCGTGCAGACGAGCGAGCCAGCTATTGCTGCGAACGACGAGATATCGCCCCAGATGTTGGAGCTATTGCAGTACGAGTTGTACTAAGAGATGATAGAAGGTCGCTAGTCACCGAGGATGAATGACTAGGACATGTGGTTCGTTCGCTGCCCCGATGCGAGGTCATCAGATAGATTGATTTCAGCTAGTGACAACTTCACGCGGAGATGTTGAGAGTCGACAGAGACGATCGAATGTCAGAAACCTATTATTCCAAGTTTAAAGTAGTCGGAAAGACATGCAGGCAATTCTATGGTCCCTCTAGAAGAATGAAAGCCTAACTCGACATAATGACCGTGTGAAAGCCTTTGAACCTTCGGGTTTGCTGCAGTTCCACGGCGCCATTAGTGAGGCTTGAGTTTGCCCTTCTACGGCTGGACCACCGATGCTGTGGTATGTACTCGATACTATTAAACTGTGCCCAAGATGTTGAGCCCTTGGGGGATTATGAGGTTTTGACAATCGATTGGATGGTTCGACTTAATTCGGATGCTAGGTGGTGAGATGCATTTCTTGGGAGACTCCCGATACGAGGATAGCCGTTGGAGCTCAGTCCATGCAGCCACGACGAGACGAGTCCGAAGCGGTCGACATTAGAGAAAAATGGAGTAAGAGGTTCGTACAAGATCTGGATATGATGACGTTCCCCTCCGCCGACATCAGAGATGCGATGCGCATGCCGAGGCAGAGTACTGGATATACCTTCCAGAAGGAGTCGCGATGGGTATGCAGCCGTTCCAGAGCAAGATGCAGATATAGGAAAGGATGATGACTTCCGGACAGTTGGCCGAGACGAGACATGGAAGAAACCGTGAGCAGTATTCCTTCCAGGACACTGCTGCAATGATACTTGCACCCAGGATCAGACGTGTCACGTACATTCAGAGAGCCAGAGGCCGACGCCAGTGATATGCTGTCTTACGAGTGGTCACGATGATTGACCGGGAGATGACAAGAGACGTGCCAGAACGGGATCATCCCCGTTAGCACACCTGACAGGGCCGATGAGCCAATGGACCGAGAGATTGGTAATTCACAGTGAAGACCTTGACCCAGGAGTGGTCATTGTTACGCACACCAGCAGGCCAGAGTTCATGATCATCGACGAGACGTCCCACTAGTGACTGCGACAGTTGGCCCGAGATTCTTAGAGGATGTGCTTGAGCGGGACTATTCCGCCATACTTGATTTTGTGTATTTTGGGCGATCTATTCGCATGATTGATTTTGATGATTGAGTTTCATGATATTTGTTTTCATGGACCATGGTTGCACTTACTGAGTATTTACGATTTTTGCACAGTTGTTACACTTGAGATAGTTTTCGTTCCTTAGTTTCTCATGTTTGTGATTATATGGATTTCATACAGTTGAGTTGATTTTGTGCGTATGTACGCACACGATTTGGTTTTTGCACTCGGTATAGTTCATATATGCTTGCAGTGCAGTGTTATGTATGTTGTGCATTTAGACGCACTGGGCTTCGATTTCGATTGTGATTTTCGATATTTGTTTTGTGCACCTGATTGGATTTTGCGCATGTTCGGCGCTTGATATTGGATTTCATGATTTCGTGCATAATGAATGCACCTGGTTTTGATTTTTCGTGCATGTTGAGCGCATGTTTTGAGAAGCGATTTCGGTACACACCAGATGCACTAAATTGAGATTCTTCGTGCATGTCAGATGCACCTGATTTTGCTGTCAGGCACCCACGTTGCCTACGACAGATGCTTTGTGCACACCTGATGCACTTAGATGTTGTTTCTGTGCGCATGTATGGCACATATATGGATTTTGATTTCCGTGTGCACCAGACGCACGTAGTACTCATACGCGTATTTTAAGATTGATTTTTCCTACAGAGCAGTACATTTTTATGATATTTACTATGTGTTTTCGTACTGGGCAGGACTAGTCAAAGGACAGTACCTGAATATATTTGGCATTCATTTCCTTCAGATATTTACATATATAGATTTGATATTTACGTGTATAGTTTCGAGTTATATCATATTGGTTTTGTATTGGATTTGACATTTGTGTCTTTACCATGACTCCGATGATTGCGGGATGCTTGACGGAGTTTTGATTTGAGTTATATGCTCATTGCTCATGCGCTTGCATTGCGCTATGATGCGTATTATGTACTTATGGTTTCGGAGCCCTGACGACTTGATGATTTTGCTTAGATGTTTTTGTATTTGGGGGGGGATTTTGAATTTAAATTCGGGGACCGAATTTCTTTAAGGGGGGAAGATTGTAGCGTTTTGAAAATCGTTTCGGTGAAATTTCGGAAAATCGGTAAAATAAAGGGGTTTCCTGTAAAAAGTCAAAATACAAATATCTTATTATAAAAATTAAATATACATATTCTAGCTATTTAATTGCTAGTATTTGGTGTTTATTGAGTCACTGGTGAAATTTCAAATTTTCTGAAATTTTTTCCGAAATTAATTATTTTAATATTATTTTAAGCCGTCACTAATATATTTAATTAGGAAAAAATTACAAATTGGAATGAGTCGAAACAAATTTTATGCAACATAAAACATTAAATAAAATTTTATCATATGGTTTTTGAAATGAAATCGTTTGCCAAAACGGTTTAGAAAATATCGAAGTAAAAGGCTTTTTTCGGTGAAATTAGTGTTAATGGGAATTGGGGTATAGCATTTATCTTTTTCCTAACCCACACACCCACACCTCACCCTTTTCCCATGTGGCCGGCCCCACCATGACAACCCCCTCTCTCTCTCTCCCTCCAATCACCTCACATTTCAAAAGAAAAGAAAAGAAAAGAAAAGAAAATGAAAGAAAGTCAAAAGGGGGGGTGGACTTTGCCTTTTTCTCCCCACTTTCTCTACCTCACTCTCTCTCCTCCCCCACTCCCCCATCATGGCCGAATTCCTGCTGCAAAACAGCCCTCTTTTCCCCCATTTTCCCATCTTTTTGCTTCCAAAAATTCATCAAATACCCATCAAAAAAAATCCCAAAATCTAAATCTAGTTCTTACCCATTTTAGTGTAGCCTTAGATGCATGGATTGTGGTGAAAGGAGAGCATTTTGAGAGGCTAGATTGCAAGTTTGATCCATGGTTCATGAGGTATAAATCTTGGCTTTTTGTTTAATTTGTTGCTAATATTTTAGTCTAGCTTAATTATAAGTTTAATGGTGGTTTAATTGTGTGTTTGAAAGTTCAAGAAAAGAACGTGAATGCAAGTGAGGGTTTGTGAAATTCAAGAGAAGGAATTGAATCATGTTAGGGTTTTATGTTATGAGATTATGCTTGTGTGATGTTTTGACATATTAATGGTTGCTAAATCAAATTAAGTTGCTAGGTTGCATTTTTGTGGATTTAAATTGTGACAATTACGCTAATTTGCTAACTAGGTTTTGTAAACTATGAATATAATTAAGAGAAAATTCTAAATATGTTTTTCATGACTTCATTAATATTTTAAAGTGTAGTTTAATGTTTTAGATCATGCAAATCCAAGCTAGTTTGTTGCATGTGCGTTTTGCTATAAAATGGTCGAAATTACTTAATTGTTGCAAACTAGGTTTTTGGGTTTAATGAAATTGATGAGAGTAAATTATGGAAATGATTTATATGACTTATTTAAGATATTTAATAAGTATATTGGCCGCTATATTCATTTAAATGTCGAGTTTTGTACTAAAACGGGTAATTTTTGCTTGCTAGATTTTCGGAAAAATGGCTTCTAAAGTGAATTTGGGGTTTTTGTGAATTTTAACCTATTCTATATTTAAATTAGTATTCGTGAATGTGCAAATGAGTGTACTTGGGTTTTTTTCTCGATGGTAGGGCGTTTGCACGCCGACGTCGAGGGTTTTTAGGTTGGTTTGTGAAAGCAACCATAGGTTTTGACTTATGTGGGATCCGTGTGTCGTTTTGGTCATGAGTCGGATTTTAATGCGATACGATGCGTTGTGATATGTAGGTATCCCCATGTGGACTTCGAGATGACAAGCAAGCGCGTGGCGACGTCGGCACCGGCTAGCGAGGACCAGGTGAGTAGATTTATATCTACGGGGAGAAGTCGGGTGGATGGCGTATAGCACCCCCGCAGTTCGTGGTGATGTATACGAATACGTATACACACATATATTTTGATTATATATATTATGTTGATATGAGACTTGATGATAAAGGTGGATTCTAGGTGTTCATGGATTAGTTTAGTGTTAGTTGCGAAAGCCTAGAGTAGTTGTTACACTCACACATGCACGCACACACATGCGTACATCTATGTTATTACCTGTGCGTATATGGGAAGATGTGGTTATGTGTTCACCTGGGTATGGGACTAGGTGTTCACATATTGGATTTACGGATGATACTTGGGATTGAGATGAGTCGATGAGATTTGAGTTGAGGCCGTGAGATCGGTGATATGGCAGGATTCGTACTTGAGATACGTCCTGATGATATAGCGGATCTTTGGATGACGATGCCATATGAATAGTGATTTTAGTAGTGTACTAGACGTAGGTCAGTACCCCAGATGATGATCTTGATAAAGAGGATACCAGATGAATAGTGCGATGAATATGATATTGACCCGTACCCAGATTTGGGGATGCCGTACGACGGATTTACGTACGAGCTATATTTTGATGATTGATCCGCACTCTTGACTTGGGATGTCTGATTATAGATATGGTATGGGATATGATATTATTGAGGCGGGATCACCGACTAATATATATACAGGTATGTATATATATCGACTCAGATGTTAGGCGGTTTCCTTACCTGCAGCCCAGCTTGTTAACTTAGTCCTTTAGTTTAGTTTAGTTGTTAGATTAGATTCGATTCTTACCTATTTCAAAAACTAACGAATCGTGGGTATTTTAAAAGACAGCCCAAGGGATCCTACGGATATTTCAAAAGACGTATCTTTTCATAAAAACACCGTAGCCCCTATTTTCAAAACCCCATGATTCGTGTTATTTCAAAAGGCACCATTTGTAGGATTTATATTAGGGTAATGAAGATTAGTTATCGTTGTGTTTAGTATTTAGCTCCCGCTCATTATTACTGTTCGCTCCGCATTGCATACTTATATTATAATTTCTTATTGCATTGTTGGTATCATACTGTTAGGACACCAGCACCATTACCGATGATGCGTATGTACCACGTACACTTGCTTGCCGGCTCACACACCTCTTCATCGGTAATTGCCATGTCATGTACACCTTAGAAAATATTATTGCTTGACATAGCCTGTTAGCTAATAGTTTAGACATGATATTAGTGTACTTGCCTTATATGTTAGTTTAGACATTGTAGTTATTACCTGCTACTTCATCCATACTGTTATTTATTGTTATGCCGCATTCATGGATTCTCATGCATATATTCACTTTTTACGTGCTATTGAGGTTTTAGATTCGGATTTCTATGAGATTTTTTGGATTTGGGGAAAAACCGCAAAACATATACAAACTTCTTCTTTCTCTTTTTAAATAAAAAGCGCGGTTTTTCCCATGATGTATGAGTCGTCCACCATGAGTTTGCTGATGGATTTCGAGACCCGATTCGAGGAATTGGATGAACCGTTTCGGGTACATGGTGGACCCGGTAAGGTACCCCGGGGCAAGAAGCTCGTGGTGATGACGATGAGCCTGGCAGGGGGAGACTACCTACCGGTGATATTACCCGACACGTCGGATATCCGGAGGATACCGTCGTGGTCTTGAGATGGATGGTAGGGGCCGGTCTGGACTGACGGCGCCCTAGATATTGAGATTGAGACATTCAGATTTCGAGATATTGAGCTACTGAGATTTGATGATACAGGCCAGTCCGGATAGCCGGAGCCTGAGATTTTGAGACATTGAGATTTATGTTTTGTGTCGATGATAGACACTGTTGATGCTGATTTCATTATGATACCTCATTTTAAAAATACAAAGGAAATCTCACTAAATTATGAAAACGGTTTCTTCATTTACATATATTCTGTTTTCATGCATTCATACTTTATTCATATGATATATTGCTACCTGAGGCACTGACACGGGCACATGAGATTACACTCGGGTTAGATATTACCCTAGCCATTATTATAGGCTGCATGTTATACATATATTTGAGGATATATTATGATCATTGACCTAGGTTGCGTTATTTATGCGATTTCTGTGCGTAGATGTTTTTCTATTCACGAGTTGGCAACTCACCCCCGTTGTGCCCCAGTTTCTTGCAGGTTTGCCGTACAGGTTTCATTACGGCTTTGCGAGCATAGTTTCGTTCGGGTGATTTGCTAGTAGGTGGGTTTATTTATATCGTACCCATCATTACATCTTGTATATTATTATTCAGTTGTATCTAGAAGCTCCATCAACCAAACATGTATTTATTCTTTGAGATAGAGACCAGTGATGTTATTCTTTCGACTTTAGAGTCGCGCGTTTTATTTCTTGTAGTTTTGAGTTTCCTTTTGAGTTTTTGATCCTCGCCGTTGGCGTTGTATATTATATTGCTTGTGTGGTTGTGACCGTCGATTGACGAAGAGCTAGCTCCCGCTTGGGGATGCCTTTTATTGATTTCGTATACTATTCATGTTGTATCCCGTTTGGGAGCCAGTATTTACAAAGGAGACTCTGCCGAAATTTTCGGGAAATATTGATGTTTTTTTAAAAACCGCATAATTCGGCTTATGCTATTAAAACTACTTGTTTAAATTGGTTTTCCTTCACTCTACTACTTTTCTTGGTTTGCATTTCTGGGTTTTCGGCTTACTTAGATTACGTACGCCTCGAGACGTTCGTAGTTTAAGTGCCGGTCACATTTCGTACTTTCGGGACGTGACAAAGTTGGTATCAGAGCGTTAGGTTTTACCTTCGGAGCGTAGGAAGACCCTTGGTTGATGGAATAGGTGACTAAAGTAAAGTGACGTACCGTGGGTATGTTCCGCGGCATACTTACGATACGCCACTCCACTTAAGAAGCCTTAGGATGTACATTTCTTTGTTCAGTATTATATTCATTCCTGATCTAGCCTCATCGGTACCAGTTATGGTTTTGCTGCCACGATTACGGGCAGGGAGAGCTACGGCTAGAGTTGCGGTCAGCACGAGCTCGTCACGAACGAGGACTGACCAGGGCGAAATTCCGGCGACACACGATTGCGGAGATGTGTCTTTTTACTGTGTTTCCGCGCCACGAGCGTTTGGCGGATTGTCTTTATGAGGTTACTCGGATGTGCTGATCGACACTAGAGGATTGAGCCAATGATAGAGGCCAGCCAGATTTTGATGACCGTTGGTGTATTGCTTATTCATGATGGTCGAAGCACTGTTCAGCGTGCAGACGAGCGAGCCAGCTATTGCTGCGAAAGACGAGATATCGTCCCAGATGTTGGAGCTATTGCAGTACGAGTTGTACTAAGAGATGATAGAAGATCGCTAGTCACCGAGGATGAATGACTAGGACATGTGGTTCGTTCGCTACCCCGATGCGAGGTCATCAGATAGATTGATTCCAGCTAGTGACGACTTCACGCGGAGACGTTGAGAGTCGACAGAGACGACAGAGACGATCGAATGTCAGAAACCTATTATTCCAAGTTTAAAGTAGTCGGAAAGACATGCAGGCAATTCTATGGTCCCTCTAGAAGAATGAAAGCCTAACTCGACATAATGACCGTGTGAAAGCCTTTGAACCTTCGGGTTTGCGGCAGTTCCACGGCGCCATTAGTGAGGCTTGGGTTTGCCCTTCTACGGCTGGACCACCGATGCTGTGGTATGTACTCGATACTATTAAACTGTGCCCAAGATGTTGAGCCCTTGGGGGATTATGAGGTTTTGACAATCGATTGGATGGTTCGACTTAATTCGGATGCTAGGTGGTGAGATGCATTTCTTGGGAGACTCCCGATACGAGGATAGCCGTTGGAGCTCAGTCCATGCAGCCACGACGAGACGAGTCCGAAGCGGTCGACATTAGAGAAAAATGGAGTAAGAGGTTCATACAAGATCTGGATATGATGACGTTCCCCTCCGCCGACATCAGAGATGCGATGCGCATGCCGAGGCAGAGTACTGGATATACCTTCCAGAAGGAGTCGCGATGGGTATGCAGCCGTTCCAGAGCAAGATGCAGATATAGGAAAGGACGATGACTTCCGGACAGTTGGCCGAGACGAGACATGGAAGAAACCGTGAGCAGTATTCCTTCCAGGACACTGCTGCAATGATACTTGCACCCAGGATCAGACGTGTCACGTACATTCAGAGAGCCAGAGGCCGACGCCAGTGATATGCTGTCTTACGAGTGGTCGCGATGATTGACCGGGAGATGACAAGAGACGTGCCAGAACGGGATCATCCCCGTTAGCACACCTGACAGGGCCGATGAGCCGATGGACCGAGAGATTGGTAATTCACAGTGAAGACCTTGACCCAGGAGTGGTCATTGTTACGCACACCAGCAGGCCAGAGTTCATGATCATCGACGAGACGTCCCACTAGTGACTGCGACAGTTGGCCCGAGATTCTTAGAGGATGTGCTTGAGCGGGACTATTCCGCCATACTTGATTTTGTGTATTTTGGGCGATCTATTCGCATGATTGATTTTGATGATTGAGTTTCATGATATTTGTTTTCATGGACCATGGTTGCACTTACTGAGTATTTACGATTTTTGCACAGTTGTTGCACTTGAGATAGTTTTCGTGCCTTAGTTTCTCATGTTTGTGATTATATGGATTTCATACAGTTGAGTTCTCATGTTTGTGATTATATGGATTTCATACAGTTGAGTTGATTTTGTGCGTATGTACGCACACGATTTGGTTTTTGCACTCGGTATAGTTCATATATGCTTGCAGTGCAGTGTTATGTATGTTGTGGATTTAGACGCACTGGAATTCGATTTCGATTGTGATTTTCGATATTTGTTTTGTGCACCTGATTGGATTTTGCGCATGTTCGGCGCTTGATATTGGATTTCATGATTTTGTGCATAATGAATGCACCTGGTTTTGATTTTTCGTGCATGTTGAGCGCATGTTTTGAGAAGCGATTTCGGTACATACCAGATGCACTAAATTGAGATTCTTCGTGCATGTCAGATGCACCTGATTTTGCTGTCAGGCACCCACGTTGCCTACGACAGATGCTTTGTGCACACCCGATACACTTAGATGTTGTTTCTGTGCGCATGTATGGCACATATATGGATTTTGATTTCCATGTGCACCAGACGCACGTAGTACTCATACGCGTATTTTAAGATTGATTTTTCCTACAGAGCAGTACATTTTTATGATATTTACTATGTGTTTTCGTACTGTGCAGGACTAGTCAAAGGACAGTACCTGAATATATTTGGCATTCATTTCCTTCAGATATTTACATATATAGATTTGATATTTACGTGTATAGTTTCGAGTTATATCATATTGGTTTTGTATTGGATTTGACATTTGTGTCTTTACCATGACTCCGATGATTGCGGGATGCTTGACGGAGTTTTGATTTGAGTTATATGCTCATTGCTCATGCGCTTGCATTGCGCTATGATGCGTATTATGTACTTATGGTTTCGGAGCCCCGACGACTTGATGATTTTGCTTAGATGTTTTTGTATTTGGGGGGGAGTTTGAATTTAAATTCGGGGACCGAATTTCTTTAAGGGGGGAAGATTGTAGCGTTTTGAAAATCGTTTCGGTGAAATTTCGGAAAATCGGTAAAATAAAGGGGTTTTCTGTAAAAAGTCAAAATACAAATATCTTATTATAAAAATTAAATATACATATTCTAGCTATGTAATTGCTAGTATTTGGTGTTTATTGAGTCACTGGTGAAATTTCAAATTTTCTGAAATTTTTTCCGAAATTAATTATTTTAATATTATTTTAAGCCGTCACTAATACATTTAATTAGGAAAAAATTACAAATTGGAATGAGTCGAAACGAATTTTATGCAACATAAAACATTAAATAAAATTTTATCATGTGGTTTTTGAAATGAAATCGTTTGCCAAAACGGTTTAGAAAATATCGAAGAAAAAGGCTTTTTTCGGTGAAATTAGTGTTAATGGGAATTGGGGTGTATCATTTATCTTTTTCCTAACCCACACACCCACACCTCACCCTCTCCCCATGTGGCCGGCCCCACCATGACATCCCTCTCTCTGTCTCTCCCTCCAATCACCTCACATTTCAAAAGAAAAGAAAAGAAAAGAAAAGAAAAGAAAATGAAAGAAAGTCAAAAGGGGGGGGGGGTGGACTTTGCCTTTTTCTCCCCACTTTCTCTACCTCACTCTCTCTCCTCCCCCACTCCCCCATCATGGCCGAATTCCTGCTGCAAAACAGCCCTCTTTTCCCCCATTTTCCCATCTTTTTGCTTCCAAAAATTCATCAAATACCCATAAAAAAAATCCCAAAATCTAAATCTAGTTCTTACCCATTTTAGTGTAGCCTTAGATGCATGGATTGTGGTGAAAGGAGAGCATTTTGAGAGGCTAGATTGCAAGTTTGATCCATGGTTCATGAGGTATAAATCTTGGCTTTTTGTTTAATTTGTTGCTAATACTTTAGTCTAGCTTAATTATAAGTTTAATGGTGGTTTAATTGTGTGTTTGAAAGTTCAAGAAAAGAACGTGAATGCAAGTGAGGGTTTGTGAAATTCAAGAGAAGGAATTGAATCATGTTAGGGTTTTATGTTATGAGATTATGCTTGTGTGATGTTTTGACATATTAATGGTTGCTAAATCAAATTAAGTTGCTAGGTTGCATTTTTATTGATTTAAATTGTGACAATTACTCTAATTTGCTAACTAGGTTTTGTAAACTATGAATATAATTAAGAGAAAAATCTAAATATGTTTTTCATGACTTCATTAACATTTTAAAGTGTAGTTTAATATTTTAGATCATGCAAATCCAAGCTAGTTTGTTGCATGTGCGTTTTGCTATAAAATGGTCGAAATTACTTAATTGTTGCAAACTAGGTTTTTGGGTTTAATGAAATTGATGAGAGTAAATTATGGAAATGATTTATATGACTTATTTAAGATATTTAATAAGTATATTGGCCGCTATATTCATTTAAACGTCGAGTTTTGTACTAAAACGGGTAATTTTTGCTTGCTAGATTTTCGGAAAAATGGCTTCTAAAATGAATTTGGGGTTTTTGTGAATTTTAACCTATTCTATATTTAAATTAGTATTCGTGAATGTGCAAATGAGTGTACTTGGGTTTTTTTCTCAATGGTCGGGCGTTTGCACGCCGACGTCGAGGGTTTTTGGGTTGGTTTGTGAAAGCAACCATAGGTTTTGACTTATGTGGGATCCGTGTGTCGTTTTGGTCATGAGTCGGATTTTAATGCGATACGATGCATTATGATATGTAGGTATCCCCATGTGGACTTCGAGATGACAAGCAAGCGCGTGGCGACGTCGGCACCGGCTAGCGAGGACCAGGTGAGTAGATTTATATCTACGGGGAGAAGTCGGGTGGATGGCGTATAGCACCCCCGCAGTTCGTGGTGATGTATACGAATACGTATACACACACATATTTTGATTATATATATTATGTTGATATGAGACTTGATGATAAAGGTGGATTCTAGGTGTTCATCGTTTAGTTTAGTGTCCCACTGGCTGCACAGCTGCCCCGGTGGCGAAGTCCCCCCTAAGTGCCATTGGCAAACAGAAGGGTATAAAAAAGGTATGTCCACAAGCGAAATGGGCACGGATGAAAACACGAAGGGGCGCCGTGAGTAAAAACAGCAGGGCTACCGACGAGCTTGTGAAAACCTGAAAGGGCGCAATCTCGTTAAAAAAACGGTACGTCCACAAGCGAAATGGGCACGGATGAAAACCCGAAAGGGCTCCGTGAGTAAAAATAGCAGGGCTACCGGCGAGTTTGTGAAAACCTGAAAGGGCGCAATCTCGTTAAAATAAAAACACCTGCAAGGTCCTCTCGACCTTGTGAGGAGAAAACACCTGCGTGAGATCCTTACGACTCACAAGGGAGCAACACACTTAGAGATCCCCATGATTCCTAAGGAGAAATTACACTTACGAGATCCTCACGACTCGTAAGGAGAATTTCCCCCTGTGAGACCCTCACGGCTCATAGGATTCAAAAGCCTTAAGATATAGGGATCTGAACCTGTTCTTAAGCCATCACACTCCCCAAGTTGCCCTACAGGCGGTATAATGTTGGCCCTTGTATACAATCCACTGGCACAAATAAACGACTTCCCCCACCAAGTTCCACCAATGACGAGGAATGTGACGTTAGGACCAGTTTGCCTACATGCCCAAGGGAGGTAAACTAAACAAGCTCCGAAATGGGTTCATAAACTAGAGACTCCGAGATGAGTGAGTAAACTAGAACCTCCGAAATGAGTTAATAAACTAGAGACTCCGGGATGAGTTAGTAAACTACAACCTCCGAAATGAGTTCATAAACTAGAGACTCCGGGATGAGTGAATAAACTACAAGTTTCGAAATGAGTTCATAAACTAGAGACTCCGGGAGGAGTGAATAAACTAAAAGCTCCGAAATGAGTTCATAAACTAGAGACTCTGGGATGAGTGAATAAACTAAAAACTCCAAAATGAGTATATAAACTACTTTACGTCAAGCCAAGACAGAAAAGCGCAACCCGTGGGAACCAATCGTGTGTTATGCGAGGCAGTAAGGAGAGCATCTGATTCACACCCGATTAAGCGTTCATTCATAACTGCATTCAAAGTGTGTTGATTTATGTATGTATAAGAGGGTTCAGCGCATAACACAACAACGGTGTTTGTGCTTAGCAAAAATTCCTAAGCAGTGACTCGGAGAACGAGACCAACGCAGTGTTCTCCGTCCGCCCGTCAGCACGAAACTTCGCTGAAGCTGATTAGAGTTTATAGATTACCATGGTTCCACAGCATCATTATAAAGAACTCGATGCGCTTGATACATATAGCATACAAGAGTTGCATACTTTCTACGTCCCTCTCAGGCGAAGAGGTGAAAAGGCGATCCTCTTCTATCAGTCTACGGAAACCAGAGTGGAAAAGGAAGTCTGGCATGGTGCCGAACTTGCACTTGATAGGCTTAAACCAATCCGTCTGCTCAGATATTATGCAGAGGGATTGAAAAGGCTATTAAGATGCCAAGACGTACCCTTCAAACAAACCGCTCGACAAGCCCAATTCTACAACAAGATTTGGGACATTTCCGGGACTCAGCGAAAGATGCCCAACGGGAGAATGGAGACGACTCGGCTTGGATACGTTCAGTCCAAGAAACGGGAGTGATTCCATTGTTGCCATGTCATAAATAACTCCGGTGGAGAAGCGAATGCATTTCCAGATATCGCCGATATCGAAACAGAGCGAAATCCCGCCGTACGAATACCAAGTCCGTCCTTCGAAGAACAGATTGACAAGCTAATAAAGGAAGCGGGTCAAAAGGTTCGGAATGACTACAGCCGCAAAATAGCCGTTTACGAGAAATCCAGGACGCAACATCTCATTCAGCAGTCCACGGAAAGAGAAAACTATGATGCCCTTCACCCTTAGCCCGTTGTGCGCTCTCGTGGCAAGGAAAAGACCCGATGCAAACGCAATAACAAGGTGGAGAATGAGAATGATGTTCTAGAACAGCGAAGCAGATTCAAGAAGCCACGCAATCGAGCAAAAGTCAGTTGGAACCCGTCTTTTATAAAGAAGATGGGTCGGGAATACTCTTCCCCCCGAGACAAGACAAGGAAAATATTTGACCTTGCCATCAAGCATCAAATGCTGACGCTCCCGGAATCTCGGCACCCCGAGCAAATAAACGAGGTCCATCATCCGGCTTATTGCTCCTACCATCGAACAGTAAGACATCCTCTTGAAGACTGCTTCATCTTCAAAGACTGGGTCGAAAACCAGTATCGGCGAGGCATGTTTGCTCCATCCGACAGTTGGAGGGTAGCCCCACCATGAAAGCATGAGCCAAAAGCAACCTACACTGCGAGGGTAAGTCTAGATCAGCATCGAGCTTGGAAATAAGCTCATACCTGCCACGTGATAACACTATCAAAAGAAAGAGAGCACGAGAATATGGACGACCTCTCCCGGTGCTTCGCAAACGAGGATGAGGACAAGGTGGTTTTAGAATTTCCACCGGCGCCAAAAGAGCTGGAAGATGGGATACACACCACAGCGAACAACCTGAAAAAAATCGACTTGGGGACGGAAAATGAGCCGAGGCCAACGTTCGTCAGTGAGTTGCTGTCTGAAGAGCAGGTGGACACGCTAAAGGATGTGCTTATGCAGTATAAATACTGCTTCGCGTGGAACTATTCTGAGATGCCGGGACTAGATCCAGAAATAGCTGTGCATAAACTGGCGATATCACCCAACGTCAAACTAGTCAAACAGGCGCCAAGAAGAATACGGCTCGAACTCGAGATGAGCATCAATGCCGAAGTCAAGAAACTAATTGATTCCGGCTTCATCCAAGAAGTTCAATATCCTGACTAGATCGCCAACATTGTCCCAGTGATGAAGAAAAATGGGACGGTGCGCATTTGCGTGGACTTTCGGGACCTCAATAAGGCTTGTCCGAAGGATGACTTCCCAGTACCTGTTACCGAGCTGATGATCGATAACACATCCACCCATAAAGTCTTATCCTTCATGGATGGATCTTCACGGTATAATCAAATAAAGATGCATCCCGAAGACCAAAAGTAAACCGCTTTCCGGACTCCGCTAGGCATATTCTGCTATAAAGTGATGCCCTTCGGTCTGAAGAACGCTGGCGCTACCTACCAGAGGGCCATGACGAAGATCTTCGACGACCTCATACACGAGATTGTCAAATGTTATATCGACGACCTCGTGGTGAAAAGCAAACCATACGAGGAGCACTGGGAGTATTTGAAAATAGTGTTCCAGCGTCTTCGGAGATATAACCTGAAGATGAACCCTCTGAAATGCGCGTTTGGAGTTTCCTCAGGAAAATTCCTAGGATTCATCGTACGACATCGAGGCATCGAAATAGACCCATCAATGATCAAGGCGATTATGGAAATGCCCACGCCAAGAACTCTCAAACAACCGCGGTCTCTCCAAGGAAAGCTCGCGTATATCCGGCGGTTCATAGCCAACCTCTCCGGTAAATGTCGTCCTTATAACCATCTAATGAAGAAGGGGACCCCGTTCATATGGGATCGTAAATGCCAAAGTGCATTAGATGAAATCAAGCAATACCTGCAGGATCCGCCGGTACTGACCACCCCGGTTAAGGGAAAGCCCCTCATCCTGTACACAACAGCCTTGAAGGTTCTGTCGGCGCGCTATAGGCATAGGAGAACGACCAGGGGAAGGAGAGAGCTCTCTACTATTTAAGTCGAGTTCTTCTGGGGGCAGAAAACAACTACTCCCTCATTGAAAAACACTGCGTAGCATTGATCTTCGCGTTAACGAAGCTTCGACATCATGCCTTGGCGCATGAAGTTCATCTCATATCAAAGGTGGATCCTCTCAAATATTTGATGTCAAGAGCCATACTAACGGGAAGGCTTGCCAAATGGGAATCTGTTTACCGCCGAAAACGGGAGACGGAACTGCGTAGGTCGTCTTGCCTAAATTTGGGGGCAGATGCTATTTGGTTTTATCCGTCCACCTCTTCGAAAATGCCAAGTTGATTTATGGCACAGTGTATCGGAGGTTTGGACTAATACGGTCGTTGTAGCAGACTTCGTCAGATTCCCCTTCATTTCTGAGGAGTTTTTGATTGTGGAGACGCTCTTCCCTGTAGGCGCAAGGCTCTGCAGTTAATTACGTTACCGCATAGCGATAACAACTTTCTCCTGCTCCAGAAGGTCACTTCGTGTCGTGTGTGTTTGTTTTATTTTTGGTTGCCCGTAGATTGTATACGGAGACGAATTTATGTTGTCGCCCGTAAGGCGTGGATTAGTCCAAATCCGTATATTCTTAGATTTGGGTTTGGATTGATTTAAGGATCGTTAATCTCGTTTGAGGTTAAGATCAACTTAAATGTTTGTTGAGGATACGTTAGTCTAATTTTAGACTAAAATCTACTCAACAGGATTTTGGGATCATTCAGACCCAACAAAAGAGCATTTGGGCTCTATTGTTTTAGTTTAAGGACGTTACGGTCCGTAGCTAGTTTAAAGACGTTGCGGTCTGTTGGGATGTGCTCATCGGTTTGGGAGTGCACCAAAGAATTGTTGGTTGTCGGGACCCTCTACCTCTCTGAAGACGTTGAAGAATTACAACGACATGTATCAGAGGTATGGAGAGATGTACGCTTGAACCAAATTCCAGATTGAAGGGAGGGATCATGGTGGACCATCTAAGAATCATTAGTCATTTTTGGAAGACTAAGATTAACTTAGGAGATGTGTTATTGACATCTTTCTGGTCAATTAGTTTGGGTGGTCATGAGCATAGAGGCTCAGTCTATTTGGAGATCCAAGACGTTTTAATCTCAAGAGGACTTAGCCAATTTGGGGCTGAAGTTGCCTTCTTATAGTGTTAAACACTAATATATGCTCGGTGCTCACGTGCTCTCACGTGAGCCTCTTAAGCAGTGTTAAACACTGAAATTTGGGGTGCTCACTTGTGGCACGTGAGGCGCTTGAAAGTCGGCGCTGTACACTTGGGTCCAAATCCCCATATGTATATAAGTGTTAAACACTTAATTCTTATGGCCATCGCGTGTGGGCACGTGAGACGCCCCAGAGTTGGGCACTGCTTCTTTGGGTTTATTCCCTCTTCTTTTTATAAGTGCTAAGCACTTAGCTCATATAATGCTCACGTGCGAACACGTGAGGTGCTCAAAATGTGAGCGTTGTCTTTGGAATTTTCCCCCTTTTCATGTAAGTGTTAGGCAACTGTTTGGGGGTCACGTGGGAAAACGTGAGGCGTCCCAAAATGGGAACTGTCTTTGGATTTATTCCATTTTTCATGTAATTGCCGAGCGCTCGTTTTAAGGGGTCATGTGGGAACACGTGATTTGATCTCAGTCCTTCCTTTTTGTTCCTCAGAGTTGCTCATGTGGGAACACGTGACCAGTCTTTTCTTTTATATGCATAGAGATTCTGATATGAGTTTTAAGAATTTCAAGTCCCTTGTTTTATAAGAATTAAATTCTTTTACAGGGTTAAACCCTAGTTTTATCAGAGGAATTAAATTCCTATATCCTTTTGGAAGAATTAAATTCTTCAAACTTAGTTCTTTCCCCTAGACTGCATAACAGGATCTCCCTGATGAGAATTAAATTCTCAACTTGTGGGGAGATCTGCTTCTGCAGACCTCAACCAGAGAAAGAACTAAGTTCTTTGAGAAGAGTTAAACTCTTGGTTTGAAAATTAAATTCTCTTTTGTTTTGTGGAAGCTTTTGGGAGGCTTCTATGTTTTTTTAGAAGCTTATGAGGTGGTCTCCTCTTTTTTAAATTTAACCTCCTTGCTCCTATTTATAGGAGAAGAGAAAAATTCAATTTGTTGAGAAAATCTCTTATTGAGAGATCTTGATCGATTTCATGATCTTTTAGATCAATCGGTGAATTTTATTCACCGTTGGATTTTTAATCCAAAGGTCTCTGTTTAACAGAAAATATTTCTTATTTTTTTAACAAGATTATGAATATTTTGTTAGTTTTAACAAAATTAGAATTTTATTCTATTATATCTTTTTAGTTTAACAAGATCAGAAATATATTTTCTTAATATGGATATCTTGTTAACATAGAATTTTATTCTTGTCATGTGAATATCTTGTTAGTTTAACAAGATTAGGAAAATATTTTTCTATGATAGAATTTTATTCTACCAGATGATTTAATTGGTGATATTTTATCACCATCGGATTTTAAATCTAGAATTCTCTGTTAGAGAAAGATCTTTCCATATTAGAAAGATCAGGGAAAATATTTCCCAAATATGATTTAATTTTATCATATAGAATTTAATGGGAACATTTTAAATTGGGGCGCTCACATACTTTGCATGCGAGAGGCAAGAGAACTCACGTGTTTAACACGTGACCCCTGCTGTGGGTTTTAGCCTGTTTATGTTCAACGCTCATATGCTTTGCATATGAGCGCTCACGTGTTTTACATGTAAGACATGTTTGGCCATTAATTGTTTTATTTAGTTTATTTTCAGTGCCCATATGCTTTACATATGAGTGCTCACGTGTCTAGCACGTGGGGCCTGTTTGGCCATTAGTTATTTATGTTCAACGCTCATATGCTTTGCATATGAGCGCTCACGTGTTTTATACGTGAGGCCTGTTTGGCCATTTAGATTTATTTATTTTCAACGCCTATATGCTTTGCATATAAACGCTCGCCTATATGCTTTGCATATAAGCGCTCACGTGTTTAACACGTGACGTACAACCGTGAATTCTTTTCCTTTTTCTTCTCTCCCTTTTTTATAAGGGTTATAAGGGAACAAATAGCTCTTGGCCGAAAATTTTGGCGGGAACAAATGCCCCCCACTACTTTGCCCATGTAAGTATGTACGTGGGTGAAGTAGTGCAAAGTAATGTGTGACCATAGAATTGATGGCTTAGAAGACAAGTTTAGAGTCCTTGTAGCCTAAGACTTCTCAACTTTATGAGCCGTGAGTTGAGACGAATCAAGAAGTTCTCGCAGGAACATTGTTTTCCCTACGAGTCGAGACGAATCGAGAAGTTCTCGCAGGAACATTGTTTTCCCAACGAGTCGAGATGACTCGAGAAGTTCTCGCAGGAATATTGTTTTCCCTATGAGTCGAGACGAGTCGAGAAGTTCTCACAGAAACATTATTTTCCCTACGAGTCGAGACGAGTCGAGAAGTTCTCGCAAGGACATTATTTTCCCTACGAGTCGAGACGAGTCGAGAAGTTCTCGCAGAAACGTTATTTTCCCTACGAGTCGAGACGAGTCGAGAAGTTCTCGCAAGGACATTATTTTCCCTACGAGTCGAGACGAGTCGAGAAGTTCTCGCAAGGACATTATTTTCCCTACGAGTCGAGACGAGTCGAGAAGTTCTCGCAGGGTCATTATTTTCCCTACGAGTCGAGACGAGTCGAGAATTTCTCGCAGGAACATTATTTTCCCTACGAGTCGAGACGAGTCGAGAAGTTCTCCTAGGAACATTATTTTCTCGAGAAGTTCTTGCAGGAACATTATTTTCCCTACGAGTCGAGACGAATCGAGAAGTTCTTGCAGGAACATTATTTTTCCTACGAGTCGAGAAGTTCTCGCAAGGACATTATTTTCCCTACGAGTCGAGATGAGTCGAGAAGTTCTTGCAAGGACATTATTTTCCCTACGAGTCGAGACGAATCGATAAGTTCTCGCAAGAATGTCCTAACGTCACAGTTAACCTCTGCTAATAGAAGTCTGTTAGGGTCTGTGGTACTAGGGTTTTTGTCCGTCGTACCGTCGCGTTGGCCGGTGTATTCTCCGATATGCAATCTTGCTATTCGAGTATCCCCATGACTGTCGTGTCTCTGATCCCTTCGGGGGCTGGACAAGACGTCTTCAAGTAATCTCCCAGGTCATATTACCGTTGGAAGAACAATCGTTAGGGATTTTCCATGCCGCTTTTTACTTGAGGTTATGCTCAATTTAGGAGACTCGGTGAGTCATAACAACTCCGCGCTGGTGTGGGATAATCTCTGATAGTCTTTCAGGTTTTATTTGAGTTGTCGTTAAGACCCTGAAGCTAGAGATCTTCCTTTGCTTCATTTGTTGATATTGTGTCTGCAATATTGCGACGAATGTCGAGGTTGTCTCTAGATTGTCTGTGAACCGTCGAGTCTTGGAACTAGGGACTTTGCCATGGTTCCGTTGTTTCGACTCTGGGGTCGGTTGTTGACGTTGCATCTGCATCCTACTGGAGTGAGAAGGAACGCTGTGATGATCTCTAGGCTGTAGATGTTGCCGTCGAGATTTGGCTCTCTTTCTGATGGAGCCTGGTGGGAAATGTGGTCCCCTTCTTCGTTTGTGCCCGTGGATTGTATACAGGGGTCGATGCGGATTCACCCGCAGGGCAGAAGTTTCATTTTTTTTATTTCTTTCCGCGATGCTCTATCATTTTAGCTTTTTATATCGCGAAAGTCACGATTGCCCAATCATTTCGGCTATTTTATATCGCAGCACCCAATTATTTTGGCTGTTTTTATTTTTACTCGCTGCTTTTTATTGCGAGTTGCCCAAACATTTCGGCTATTTTACATGCATATATTTTGCTCGCTGATTTTTATATTGCGAGTTGCCCCATCATTTCGGCTATTTCATATGCATCTTTTTTGCTCCCTAATTTTCGTTGCGAGTATGGAACTTGAGATCCGATCCTAATCTTAGCATCAGCATCGCTGCGACTGAAATATTGCCAGGAGCGAATCATCATTTACCTTGAGAGGACTTGGAATTTGCTACTAATTTAGGCATCAGTATCGCTGCGACTGGAATGATGCCAGGAGTGAATCATCATTTGCCTTTGCCGATTTGAACAAAGGTGGCTTAGCAAACAGGGTTAGGATCCTGCCGACTAAGGCTTTTTGACTTCATGAGCCATTAGGGTCTCATAAAGGTATTTCTCTCTACGAGTCGTGAGGATCTCTTAGGTGTACTTTCTCCTTAGGAGTCATGAGGATTCCTAAGTGATATTTTCTCTTGTAAGTCGTAAGGATCTCACAAGAGTGTTTTCTCCTTGCAAGTCGAGAGGACCTACAAGTGTTGTTCACCAAATGGGAAAATTTTGCGCTATTGGTAGAACTAGGTAATGGAACGTTTATTTGTGCCCATGGATTGTATACAAGGGCCGATATTAGACCGCCTGTAGGGAAACTTGGGAAATGTGATGGCTTAAGAACAGGTTCATGTCCCTGTATCTTAAGGCTTTTGAATCCTATGAGCCGTGAGGGTCTCGTGGGGGGGGGATACTCCTTACGAGTCGTGAGGATCTCGTAGGTGTATTTTCTCCTTAGAATCGTGGGGATCCCTAAGTGTGTTGATCCCTTGTGAGTCGCAAGGATCTCACGCAGGTATTTTCTCCTTACAAGGTCGAGAGGACCTTGCAAGTGTGCATGAATTTTTTTTACGAGTATGCGCCCTTGCGGATTTTCACAAACTCACCGGCAGTCCTGCTGTTTTTATTCATGGAGCCCTTTCGGGTTTTCATCCGTGCCCATTTTGCTTGTGGACGTACCGTTTTTTTTGCAATCACGGTGGGACTTCGCCACCGGGGTAGCTGTGTAGGCAGCAAGATTTGAGTTGCAGTCTTTGCCGCTGGGACCCGTAGACTTGAATTCCACTATCGCTGTGTTTGAGGCGATGTATTTAGTTTAAGGACATTACGGTCCATTGTTAGTTTAGGGACATCCCGGTCCATAGCTTCGAGGCGAAGTTTTGCCGGATACTACTTACAGAGTGCTGACTCAGGAAGATAGCGAGCGTACACGCGCGTCGTCATCTATCTTTAACCTGAGTTGTGACTTGTCAGGGGTAGTATTTCTTAAGGAAGCAGCCATTTATTGGCCGGAAGGGTCTTTCGCCATGCATATCCATGAGCAAATAGGCACCACCTTGATAAACTTTGTCTATGACGTATGGGCCCTCATAGTTTGGCTCGAATTCCACCCGTTTGGCATGGTTGGGGATCATAGGTCTTTTGACAACTAGCACGAGTTCACCTTGGCAGAATGCTCTCGGCCTAGTTAGTCTTTCGTATAAGCGCGTCATCCTTACTTAGTAAGCTTCCAGGTTTTGCTGCGCTATGAGAGGAGTTTCATCCAGGGCATCGAGCTCCTCAAGCCGAAGATGGGCATTTTCTTCATCCGTCAGCTCGTATCGAACTGCTACTCGTAGAGAGGGTAGCTCTATCTCCAAGGGAAGTACCGCTTCCATGCCGAATACCAACGCGAATGGCGTTGTATTCGTAGCCGTTCTGAACGTGGTTCGATATGCCCAGAGAGCTTCATGCAGTCTCTCGTTCCAGTCCTTTTTGTTTCTGGACACTGTTTTCTTTATGATCTTCGTTAAGGTATTGTTGAAAGCCACAGCTAGACCGTTAGCTCGGGGATTATAGACCGAAGAGTATCTCCAATCTATATTTTGCCGCTGTGCGAAGCGGCTGATTTTATGGCTTCTGTAGGCCGACCCATTATCCGAGATGATTTGTCGGGGAGTGCCGAACCGGTAGATGACGTGTGTCCTGAAGAAATGGGGGATGTTCTCCGTCTTCACATCCTTTAGCGGCACTGCCTCTGCCCACTTAGAGAAGTAATCGGTTGTTGCCAATATGAACTGATGTCCTTTGGACGATATTGGTTCGATGGGCCCGATTATATCGGTTCCCCACATTTCGTATGGCCAGCTAACCAATGTTGGGTGTAGCGGATTCGAATGCTGGTGGATGAAGTCCTCATGAATTTGGCACGAGTGATACTGCTTAGCATATTCGAGACAGTCCTGAATCATCGTGGGCCAATAGTAACCCATTCTTTTGATCTTCAGCTTCATCTTTGGCCCGGCTTGATGAGAACTGCAGAGTCCGTCATGAGTTTCTTGAACGACTCTCCTTGCTTCTTCCGGTCCCAGGAACCTTAGCCACAAACTGTCGTACGATCTCTTATATAGAGTATCATTGATGAAGGCGAAAGACAGGGCTCGCTTCATGAGCTGATGTCTTGACGACCCGTCTTCGGATGTTCGACGGGATTTGAAGTAGTCTATGAAAACTTCTCTCCAATTCTTAGCATTTTCTTCGTCCTCTACTTGGAAGGCCGCTTGTTTATTCACTTCCTCTTCTTCAGACGTCTCCGGAGATATCTCTGCCGGCGCAAGAATCCGGCGGCTTCGCACAATGATCCTTACGTCATCGAGGTTTTCATCGGCCAGTTCTTTAGCGAGCTTCGCTAACGCATCCGCCTTGCTATTTTCCGCCCGCGGTATGATTTCCACGACGTATGATGGAATTTGAGTCAGCAGTTGCTGCACCCTTTCGCTATATTTTACCAACTCTGGCTTGCACGTCTGATGGTCACCATTTACTTAGCTAACGATCAGCTGGGAGTCTCCATATATGAGGAGGTTTTCGATCCCCATGTAGACAGCGATCTCGAGACCTGCTATCAAAGCTTCATATTGAGCCTCATTGTTTGTTCTCGGCACTGTTAATGAAATGGCGAAAAGTTTATCCCTCCTTACGGAGTCACGAAGATAAGGCCCACCCCTGCTTTAATCATGGGGGTGTTTTGCTTTCGCTTCTTCATAGACGATGCTCCATCGAAATAAAGTTCCCATCAGGTATCACTCCCTTCTTTCTCCCCGTCGATTGTGTCAAACGCATATTCGTCAGGCAGCTCGCAATTTAAAGGAGAGTCAGCTAGTATTGGATGCTAAGCGAGAAAGTCGGCGATGGCCTGGCCTTTTATTACCTTGAGGGGTCGATATATTATTGAGAACTCCATCAAGAGAAGGGCCCATTTGGCAAACCTTCCCGTTAGTATGGCTCTTGACATCAAACATTTGAGAGCATCCACTTTTGATATGAGATGGACCTCATGTGCCAAGGCATAATGTCGAAGCTTCGTTATCGCAAAGATTAGTGCCAGGCAATGCTTTTCAATGGGGGAGTAGTTGTTTTCTGCTCCCAGGAGAACTCGACTCAAATAGTAGAAAGCTCTCTCCTTCCCCTGGTCGTTCTCCTGTGCCCATAGCGTGCCTAATGAACCTTCAAGGGCTGTTGTGTACAGGATGAGGGGCTTTCCCTTAACCGAGACGGTCAATACCGGCGGATTCCGCAGGTATTGCTTGATTTCGTCCCGTGCACTTTGGAATTTCTGATCCCAGACGAATGGGGTCCCCTTCTTCATTAGATGGTTGTAGGGACGGTATTTTCCGAAGTGGTTGACTTGGAGTTTGACACCTGTTTAGGCATTAGTATCGCTATAACTGGGATATTGCCAGGAGCGACTCATTATTTTCCTTGAGAGGACTCAGCATCACTACAACTGGGATAGTGCCAGGAGCGAATCATCATTTGCTCCTGTCGATTTGGACAAAGGTGGCTTAGTGGACAGGGTTAGGATCCTGTCGACTAAGAATTTTGACTTTGTGAGCCGTAGGGGTCTCATAAAGGGTTTTTTCCCTACGAGTCGTGAGGATCGTAGGCGTATTTTCTCCTTAAGAATCACGGGATTCCTAATGATGTCTTCTCTTGTAAGTCGTATGGATCTTCCAAGAGTGTTTTCTCCTTATAAGTCGAGAGGACCTACAAGTGTTATTCACCATATGGGGACATTTCTTGCCATTTGTAGAATTTGGCAAAGAAATATTTATTCGTGCCCTGTGGATTGTATACAAGGGTCAATATGGACCGCTTGTAGAGCAATTTGGAGGATATGACGGCTTAAGAACATGTCCATATCCCTGTAACCTAAGGCTTTTGAATCCTATGAGCCGTCAGGGTCTCACAGGGGGGATTCTCCTTACAAGTCGTGATGATCTCGTAAGTGTATTTATTTTAACGAGGTTGAGCCCTTCCGGGTTTTCACAAGCTCATCGGCAGTTCTGCTGTTTTTACTCACGGTGCCCTTTTGGGTTTTCATCCGTGCCCGTTTTGCTTGTGGACGTACCGTTTTTTTTAGCGGGGCATTCCACTAGATTGTGGGACCTGTTTGTAGGCCCCTTAATATCCTTCCTGTCCTTTGAGAAGAAAGGACCATTCTACATCGAGATTCTTCCGCCAGTGAGAAATATGCCCCCTGTGTATATCTCGGGGGGAACGAGTACCCATGTCGTCGCTATTTTAGCGACAGGTTGCTTCAGAGCCGCTTATTTTTGTTGAGCATAGGCGACAAACGCCATCTTGCCTCCGCTTTTCACTCGTGATCATCGGATAAGAAAGAGTCTTGACCCATTTGATCCAATCGAACCATTTTATCCATAAGTTCTTGGAAGGTCGTCGGCTTGAAGAGAGCCATATACGGGGACGCCTTTGAATTTGGGTCAAGGGTGGCTATGAGCATTCCGATGGCTGCAACTTCATCGATGCGTTGCTCGTATTTGATCATAGATTTTTCCATCGGGTAACATATTGAACCCAAATCTCATTCGGTCTAACCCTTTCATTGACCAGCGTCGTCATGGTAGTATGTTCGTTCTCATTAGCGAATCCCTGACAGAAGAGCATATCCATTTCGTCGAAGCTCTTCACGAAATCATTTGGGAGTTCCGCATACCATTCGAAGGTGATGCCCGCCAGACCACTGACGAACTGTTGGAGGAGTAGTATGTCGTTTCCTACAGAATTGCCGCACATGGATTTAAATCGCGCAATGTGCTGGCAAGGATTCCCAGTTCCTTTGTACATGTGGAACGTTGGAAGTATGTATTCTGGCGGGTACTGTATTTGATCATAGCACGCCGGATACGGTCGACCAGTCTTGATTGGTCTATTTGATACTTCACTGGCATAGCGAGTTTTGACTTGCTGAGCGAAATATGTGTCAAGCTTTTCATTTAGAAATCATTTCCTCCTCAGCCTTTGATAAGGTTCACAGAGGATTTGAAATGTCATCCTTATCTTTAAGACCGACTACCGGCGGTTCATCTGGCAATGGTTCTGATTGAACCGTCATTCCAGCCATATTCTGAATCAGAAGGGCCATCTGGTTCATTTTAGTGGACATTTCTGCCGCTTCTTCATCTCCCTTTTTCAGAACGCGCTTTAGGAAATCAATATCCGACTCCTTCTCTATTCTTTCTTCGGGTGCATCCTCGGGACTTTTCTTAGGCGATGGATTACCGTTTTCTGCCGCCTGAGCGAGCATCTTCTGCAGCTTTTCATATTGTAGTTGAACCTTTGTCAGGGACCGAGTTTGAGGTCGGTGACTAGTAGAAGCTTGAACTTCGTCTTTGGATTTCACCACATAGACTATGTGAACTATCTGTTTACCGCCGAAAACGGGGACAAAACCGCATAGGTCGTCTTGCCTGAATTTGGGGGCAGATGCTATTTGGGTTTTATCCGTCCACCTCTCCGAAGAAGCCAAGTTGATTTATGGCACCGTATATCGGAGGTTTGGATGGATGCGGCCGTTGTAGCAGACTTCGTCAGATTCCCCCTCGTTTGCGAGGGGTTTTTGATTGTGGGGACGCTTTTCCCTGCATGCGCATGCCCCTGCAGTTAATTACGTTACCGCATCGCGGTAACCACTTTCTCCTGCTCCAGAAGGTCACTTCCTGTCGTGTGTATTTGTTTTATTTTTTGGTTGCTCGTGGATTGTATACGGAGACTAATTTATGTTGTCGCTCGTAGGCGGGGATTAGTCCAAATCCGTATTTTCTTAAATTTGGGTTTGGTTGATTTAAGGATCGTTAACCTCATTTGAGATTAAGATCAACTTAGGTGTTTGCTGAGGATACGTTAGTTTAATTTTAGACTAAGATCTACTCAACGGGATTTTGGGACCATTTAGATCCAACGATAGAGTATTTGGGCTCTATCGTCTTAGTTTAGGGATATTGCGGTCCATTGGGTTTAAGGACATCATAGTCCATGCGAGTTTAAAGACATCATAGTCTGTAGGGTTTAAAGACATCATAGTCTGGTTTAAAGACATTATAGTCTGTAAGGTTTAAAGACATCATAGTCTAGTTTAAAGACATCATAGTCTGTAAGGTTTAAAGACATCATAGTATGTAGGGTTTAAAGACATCATAATCTGTAAGGTTTAAAGACGTTATAGTCCGGTTTAAAGATATCATAGTCTGTAAGGTTTAAAGACATCATAGTCCGGTTTAAAGACATCATAGTCTGTAAGGTTTAAAGACATCATAGTCTGGTGTAAAGACATCATAGTCTGCAAGGTTTAAAGACATCATAGTCTGTAAGGTTTAAAGACATCATAGTCTGGTTTAAAGACATCATAGTCTGTAAGGTTTCTGGTTGTCTGGACCCGCCACCTCCCTGAAGACGTTGAGGAATTACAACGACATGTATCGGAGGTGTGAAGAGATGTACCCTTGAACCAATGAATGTTTATCAAAGATTTGATAATATTGTTTGGGACTAAGTCCAATTTAGAAGAAGACCTATAGGCTCGGTCGATTTTGGGGTTTGGCCAACCTTGGGCTCAGCCCACTTAGTATTTGTCATTTCCCTTTTTTTATAAAGTGTTAGACACTTGCTAGGACACAGTCCTTTCTCTGTGCACATAATGCTAAACATTTATGTGAATACTGACACCCACTTTCTTTTTGTTTTTTTATGAGTGTTGAACACTCTTCATGGCACTAGGCTCTTCTTGTGTAGCGCAGAGCGCTCTGTGTTAAGTAGCGTCCACGTGAGGGGTACGTGGGGTGCTTGGCGGTGAGCGCCGGTATTTGAACGCTAAGCGCTCTTTTTATTTTGAGCAGCGCCCACGCGAAGGGCACGTGGAGCGCTAGGCGCTGAGCGCCAGCATTTGGGTGCTAAGCACTTTTTATTTTGAGCAGCGCCTACGTGAGGGGCACGTGGAGCGCTTAGCGCTAAGTGCCAGCATTTGAGTGTTAAGCGCTCTTTATTAAGCAGCGCCCACATGAGGGGCATGTGGGGCGCTTGGCGCTGAGTGCCAGATTTGAGTGCTAAGCACTTTTTATTAAGTAGCGCCCATGTAAGGAGCACATGGAGCGCTCGGCGCTTAGCGCCAGATTTGAGTGCTAAGCACTGAGTTTTTTGTCCTGCCCAATTCAATTCTCTGAGAATTTGGTTCTCCCTTGTGAAAGACTTCGTCTTATAGATCTGAGATCTGGAAAAAGAATTAAGTTCTTCTGATGTGAGAGTTAAACTCTTAGATGTGGAGGAGATGCTATGATCTCTCTTCTTTTTATGAAAGACTTTGCCTTATAGATCTGTGATCTGGAAAAAGAACTAAGTTCTTCTGATGTGAGAGTTGAACTCTCAAATATAGAGGAGATGCTATGATTTCGCTTATTATTATTTACCTTGAAGAAAAATTCTTCTTCTTAGAGCCTGCTCTTTTTTTCTGAGAACTTGAAGTTTATGGGGGGAGGGTTCTTCTGTCTTTATTCTTTCGATTTGAAACTTATGGGGAGGTTCCTCTGTACAAGACTTGAAGTCTTGGGTCCTTTATATAGGAGAGGTTGATTTGTTGAATCAGTTAAGGAAATCTCTCATTGAGAGATCTCTGATTGATTTGGGGGATGTTTCCCACCATTGGATCTTTGATCCAAGGGCTTCTGTTTTACAGAAGATATTTTTTTGTTTTTTTAACAAGATTAGGAAAATATTTTACCATACAGAACTTATTCTGTATCTTGGTGATTTTTAATGACCATTGAATTTTTGATCCAACGGCGCTCTGATTTATAGAGCACAATCTTTCTTGTTTAGAAAGATTCGAGAAATATTTCCTCAGCAGAATTTGATTCTGTAATTTGATGATTCATCATCTTCGTTGGATCTTTGATCCAATGGTGGAGAACTTTTAGTTTTGGTGCCAGCGCTCTCGTGCTTTGCACGTGAGGCGCTGCCTTAGAGTCTTTGACTTTTGGCAATTGGCGCTCTCGTGCTTTGTACGTGAGGCGCTGTGTTGGGAATTCACCCGCGCACGCAAACACGTATGTTATGGAAATGTGATATTAGTTTTGGAAATAACGGATTGCGCATGCGAGATCTTTCTCGTTTTACAATTTATAACCGCAAGTGCACAACACGTTGTAGCGAGCCGGCAAGCACGGGTCGATCCGCAGGGAATTATGTATTACGTATTGTTGTTTAAGGTTAACAAATCAATGAATTGGGGTTTGTCAAAATAAAAGAATAAAAACAAGGAAAAAGCAAGAAAATGAGTTAAGGAAAGAGTGGTTGTGGCTTGGCTCGGAAGCTCGAATCGCGACGTTTACTTCTACACTCCCTTGATCATGAGTTGTCCGGCCTTACCTTGATCCCGGCATGAAGCACGACTTGTCAACGCGGTTGCGGAGCATAAACCGTCAAATTCCGATGTTCACCGCAAAGCACGAAACGATTCCGTTTTGGTCACTTACCGTTTGTATGTCCGCGCTTGGGGTATCAACACTAAACACGAGAGTTAGCAAGCATACCGCAACAATAAAAACACAAAGTAGTTAGTGAGAGCAAATGGTTTTAGTGTGGAGTTTGCTAAGGGTTTGTGATGGTATATGCTATATGAAATCAAGGGATTGTCAAGCACTTGATCACGACATAACATATCCAAACTTAGCAAACTTAACACTAATAGATTTTAACTTAAACATTGAAATGGGGAAATG
Source organism: Agapanthus africanus (assembly GCA_030015575.1). Classification (NCBI taxonomy): domain Eukaryota; kingdom Viridiplantae; phylum Streptophyta; class Magnoliopsida; order Asparagales; family Amaryllidaceae; genus Agapanthus; species Agapanthus africanus. Next base: position 900,810,903 of record JASDDO010000022.1, read on the forward strand.
GAATGAATATGGTATATGAGAAGGTTACAAGTAACCATATGTCAAAATACCATATCATATCAATACATTAGCAATATTTAAGTTAGAATCAAAAGTTAAGCACATGAAACATAAATAAGAGGTGGAGGAGGCAAAGCTTTTCATCTCACTTCCTCACCCACACCACAACCAAAATAAGATTAGTTATGCATGATTAAAAGAAAGCAAGTAAGTAAAGAAAGCAAATAAGAAAAGAAAGCAACAATATATATTAACACTTGAAGAAATGAGATACAAGAATTTGGTATCTTGTTCAACCTCCTTAATGAAGCTCTCCAAAGAGAGCTTCAAGAGGCAAGAAGAAGAAAAAACCAAGTAAAGATCACTCACCCTCAAGCTAAACCAAAAAATAAAGAAACTAACAAAATGTATTACAATGTATTTGGCATGGCATGACCCTTTTCTTTAGATCAGCTCTGGTATTTATAGGCCACAAAACAGAATAAACAAACATATACAAGTGATGATGTGACACTAATAAACAATTAGAGAAAATATAGGGTCAAAAGAGGGTAGGGGGCCGAGGTCGCCGGATCTGGTAGGAGTCTCGCCGGCCCAAATCCGAGGAGGGGGACTCGGGTTTGCAGGGTGTGTTTTTGTGCACTCCAATAACACTCTGGTTCTGTTTGCTTTATCAATTGTAACCCGGTTTGTATGCAGAGATATGGAGGGAAACTTGGTCTTTACATCATATCCAAGCTTTATGCAATAAATGCATTCACACCCACATGCACAAGTTGTGTGCCCACTTGTTTTCTTCATGATTCCAAGGAAGCCTATCATGGTCTATGGCAGCCCCTCACCTAGATCCAAGGCTATGTGCACACATGTAAGGGTTGGACCATTCTTGGCAAAAAGTGTGTACACGTGCATTCTTTCCAAAAGAGCTCATGGGAAATCGGACGGTTCTCAGTTCTGTTTGCAGTGTCGGCTCCAAAACGATATATCTGTGATTTTGAATGTGTTTTCCAGTATTTGTCACGGATACCTGCAAACTGTAATAACTGAGCAGACACTGATTAAAAATACCGATATATAGCAAAACAGATAACGAATGAGAGGTAATAAAATGCAGTTTTATGAGATGAACAAATACCCCCAAACTTATCTTTTGCTCGTCCCGAGCAAAACAAAAAAATCCTAACCTCACTTTCGCAGGGAACGCGATTGCACTGAGCACGTGCAATAAGCCATTAAACCTCTAGGTGTCCCTAGAAGGAGGAGTGTCGTCTCCTGAGAGTTTTCAGCGGATTACACCCACAAAATCAAGTCAAGTTAGTAAAACGGAGGAACTGTTGATTCTAATCTTACGATTGGATATCAAAGTTAGAAGCTCTATCACCCAAGTTAGAAACATTAAACCCTATTTTTCACTCCTCACAATTTGTTTAACAAAAGCCCATACGTGTCTTTTCGTGATTGTGCGGCAGTGTCGACAGGTTTTTAAGAACTTGATTAGGGTTATCATGTCAAAAATTACGGACCAGAATAAGCTTCTAAAGGATCACACGAGTTTAAAAGGAGTTAAGATTTTCTCAAGTTTTATTCTCCAGTTAGATTTCAAGTCAGAATATATATCAATTTTAAAAGAGAACCTAAGTATTATTTTTCACTCCTATCTTTCACCTGTTTTTGTTCATACACACCTTTCATTATCGTGCAAAACGTCTTAATAAATACAAACCTTCATATCTCCGTGAAAAAACTGTTAATAGAAAATTCGTCTCCGCCAAGATTATTCTCCCATAAAGAACCGTTAGGACTTTTAACTCGGAGAGAACACTTACTTAGCTTGTTTTATCTGGCGATTGGAAATTTAGCGAGTTTTGGGTCAATGACTCCCAAACCAGATGGTTTTAGGGCATTAGGTGTGGAGACACCCCAAGGACTTAATTACCCAAGTTACCAAGGCCACAAAACAAAAGACTCATTTTATTTTAAATAATTTAGCACTTTAGTGAAAACGGAGATATAGCCAGCTTTTTCTTTTAAATCCGAAGACGTTACATGTGATAAGGTGTATAATTACTCCAACAAAATTCTAGATGGGTTATTTTTCAGACTTTTAGCTTCTGTTAAAATCTCTATAAAATTCTTCATATCTACTTCACTGTATGAACTATTCTTGATATTTTGCTTAACTCAGACAAACCTGTTTGATCCTAAAGATTTTTATCAATTTAAAAAGTTATAGACATGTCAGACTTTCATCACATTCTTAAAAACATACGATACGTGAAAAAGTGTTATAAAAGACGTATATCAGCTAAGGTTAAACACTCAGGAGGGTTAATTTTCAGGTCGTCAATCTCATAGCAAGAATTTAGTTATTTCTATCTTATCAACTGAACCATCAGATGTTGAATCAAAGTTCCCTTGCTAACCAACATGACAAAGTTTTTATAATTTTTCAAGAATTTTTCAATTTTTATAAATTTTTCAAAATTTTCAATATACAATGCAGTACAAAAGCAGATATGAAATGCAACTACATGCAAAAGAAAAGAAAAATACAATAAGTAAATGCTGAAATGCAGGAAATGTGCAAATGCAACTATATGCAGATACAAAATGCCATCACCAAGCTCCACCCCCAAACTGATCCAGACGATGTCCACATCGTCGTTTTGCTTTGCCTTTGCCTCGGCTGCTTCCGCTATCATCGTCCTGTTTAGCTAAGAGCTAGCTAAGCTGCTCTTTGATCTCCTTGTTCTGCCAGATGATAGTCTTGATGCCGTGGAATTGCATTCTGTGAAGCTCGTAGGGATCCGTCGGAACGTCATCTCCCAAGTATATCTCGGATGAAGTCTGCGGGGCTACGTGCTCGCTGGGGTCGGTAGGGGTCCAAATCTGCTGCTCACTCCTGGGATCTGTGTATCCTGGTGAGATCTTCTCTATCTCCACCGGTACAGTATCGTACATCATGAGACAGGCCGTGAAATCCTCGTCCGTCATATAAGATCGGCAAATTTGGGTAATGAGGACGGGAAGCAGATATTTCCGCGTGGCAATACTTTCCTTGATTGTGGCGAAGAGCATGCTCTCCACGCAGAACTGGTAGTCTCGGGTTATCAAACAATGGACCATATGCCCTACAATCGCTGGAAAAGGCGATACGCGCGCGATCCCCCTAACGTTGCGATACACCCAGCAGCATGCCGTATAGGCGTTCCTGTAAATCTGCTGGGCATTCAACCCAGCATCTCGTAGTTCGCATCGATTTTCCAGAATTGTCCTATACTGCGCCAGTTCTAAGGGTTTTTGAGATCCAAAACGCATCGGGATACCGGTCATGTGGATATGGTTTCAGCGGAAAATATCCTATGTCTACCCCGAAATTGAATTATAACCCCGTCTTGAAGAATTTCTCCATTTCTTAGCGCATCATAGAACTCATCAACTAAACTCTCACATGCAAACAAACCATCTTCCCCATAGAGCAGAAATTCCCAACCTAATTGTCGGAGGGCATCACAAAAATAATTCCCGAACACCTCGTGGGAGAAAATGGCAACAAAATTGCGTTCCAATTCAAATTGGGCCATTCTCAAAGGTTTGTTGAATTTGCAGAAAATAAACAGTGTAGGAGAGGGGGAGAAAGAGTTTCTTACAGCCAGGAAGAAGAAGATCGACGTTTGGAGGAGGCCAGGCCGAGCTCGCCGGATCCGATGGGTAAGTCGCCGGCCGGAATCCGAGGGGGAAGGCTAGGGTTTGGTGGGAGGCTGCGGGAAGAGAAAAGAAGAAAGATAGATCTATTTGCGAGAATGGGAAGTGAGGACTCGGGTTGGGGCAGTGGGCTCTTATAAAGGAATTTTGCAAAAAAAAAAAACCCACAATGAAATCCCAACATATTTACGCTCCTTCTCAAACAAAAAATTGAAAACAGTCTCGTCCCGCTAAAAAAAACACAGCACTCACCCTCTGACGGGTGAGATTTTATTAAAAACTAGGAAAAAACAAAGAAAACAAAAATCATAATATTCACAATCTAAACGACATGGTTAATGCAGAAGTTAATACCAGCCATAAGAAAATTTTGTCAATATAGTGCCATGGCTGGCAAAAGAATAGGTATATTAAAAAGAAAAAGAAAATATACAAAGAATGGTTAGATATTAGTAAAGGGCATGGGTGCGTGAAGGAATGGGTTAGAAGACGCTGAAGGTGAAGACGAAGTTTTGACGACGGAAAAGAATTATTGTTCGAATGAAATGAATTTTCCAGAATTACATGTGAAGTTTCAAAGTCAGGTTTGTTTAAAAACCGGAGTTCATCCGCAAAAAATTCAGAAAAAGAAAGGTTCAAAGGATGATCCCAAAATGATCCCGACTTAAATGAGGATCTTTTTTTAGGATTTCTCCTTATTTGCACAAATTTGAATTTGTTGGGTGTCTTAATCAGAACTTGTTTTCTCCGTGAGGATATCAAGAGTTGTTTAAATTCCCGTGTCTGTTTCAATAAGCATTTTCTTGATCAGTCTGACCACTAAACTCTTACTGATTTTCCTTTTGAGACACTATGGTCGCTCATCTGTATGATCTTCACGAAATTATTTCTTATGGAAACATTCGTGCACAAGGCTGTTGTCAAAACCAGGAGTTTACAAATACTCAATGCGCTGAGATTATGAGTCGCTTTAATGAATACAACGGTCGACTACTTCCTCGTCGCTCCGCTCTTTTGAAGATCGTCGTGAGAGCGATTTGGAACGCACTTTCTGGATTTTACGAAGCCATGCCGCTTAAGGCACTGGATGATGCTGAAGACAAGGTGCACTCAGTATATCTGTTGGGACTGATCTCGAAGAGGTGGGGAGATAATCTTGTTGATATCTTGCATCAAATTTTCGAACAGACGACGATAATCGCTGCCTATCAGAGGAAGAACGAAATAAGCGAGGATCCTGACGCTTGCATTCGCGAGAGGATGCACGCAAAAATGGTCAGAGAAGCCAGACGCATTTTAGACGGCCTTACTTCTGAATTTCTCAATCCATGTCCCGGATTTAGTGTTTTACCATTGTAAACATTTTAATGATGTTTTTGTTTACTGTTTTCATCAATGTAAGAATTTTCTGAGGTATGAATAAAAAAAATTTCCTTTCTGTGTGTTTATTTTATGCATTAAACATTTTCGCACATACATGAGTGGGTACACTTCGAACGCTTAACTGCATGAGAATCAAATGTTCTCTTAACTGCCTTGCATAGTATGTGGTTGACGTCCATAGGTTATGACTTTTTGTTTTGACTTGGCGCAAAGCAGTTTACGTACTCTTGAGTAGCACCTCCATTTCTCTGGCATGTAATTTTAGCAAATGTGGTCTGTAGATGGTCCATCTTGACCTCTTTGTAGGGTAGCGATGGCTTAGGAAACAGGTTCAGGTCTGCTGCCTAGGACTTTTCAACTTTATGAGCCGTGAGGGTCTCATAAAGACTTTTCTCCCTACGAGTCGTGAGGATCCCGTAGATGTATTTTCTCCTTAGGAGTCATGAGGACTCCTAAGTACGTTTTCTCTAGAGAGTCGAAAGGATCTCAAAAGAGAATTTTCTCCCTTACAAATCGAGAGGGCTCATAAGTGGTTGGTGATTTGACTTGTTTCCGAATCGAAGCATTGCTCCGACGGGGAGGTCAAGGGTTGACGTATTTCCGAGTCGAAGCGTTGCTTTACGACGGGGAGGTCATTGGTTTATTTGTTTCCGAGACAGAGGTCATTGGCTGATGTGTTTCCGAGACGGGGGTCATTGGCTGACTTGTTACGCTTTCTGCGGTGTCGGGGTTGACTTGCTCCGCTTTCTGCGGTGTCAGGGTTGGCTTGCTCCGCTTTCTGCGGTGTCGGGGTTGGCTTTCTCCGCTTTCTGCGGTGCCGGGGTTGACTTGCTCCGCTCTCTGCGGTGCCGGGGTTGACTTGCTCCGCTCTCTACGGTGTCGGGGTTGACTTGCTCCGCTTTCTGCGGTGTCGGGGTTAACTTGCTCCGCTTTCTGCGGTGTCAGGATTGACATGCTCCGTTTTCTACGGTGTCGGGGTTGACTTTCTCCGTTTTCTACGGTGTCGGGGTTGACTTGCTCCGCTTTCTGCGGTGTCGGGGTTGACTTGCTCCGCTTTCAGCGGTGTCGTAGTTAACTTGCTCCGCTTTCTGCAGTGTCAGGGTTGACTTGCTCCGTTTTCTACGGTGTCAGGATTGACTTGCTCTATTTTCTACGGTGTCAGGATTGACGTGCTCCGCTTTCTGCGGTGTCAGGATTGATGTGCTCCGCTTTCTGCGGTGTCAGGGTTGACGTGCTCCGATTTCTGCGGTGTCAGGGTTGACGTACTCCGCTTTCTGCCGTGTCAGGGTTGACGTACTCCGCTTTCTGCGGTGTCAGGGTTGACATGCTCCGCTTTCTGCGGTGTCAGGGTTGGCGTACTCTGTTTTCTGCGGTGTCAGGGTTGACACTAGGTTGTTTATGAACCGTAGAGTCTTGGAACTGGGGACTTTGTCGTGGCTCCGATGGGTGATGTCGCGTCTGTATCCTGCTGGAATGAAGATGAACGCCGTTGTTGATCTCTAAGCTGTAGATGTTGTCTTTGAGATCTGACTCTCTGGTTTGAAAGAGCCCGGCGGGGAAATGTAGTTCCCTTTTCGCTTATGCCCATGGATTGTATACAAGGGTCACTATGGACTTACCTGGAGGGCGAAAGTTTCATTCTTTCATCATTTTTTTATTTCTTTCCGCGATGCTTTATCATTTCAGCTTTTTTATATCGCGAAAGTCGCGATTGCCCAATCATTTCGGCTGTTTTTCGCGGTGCCCAATCATGTCGGCTATTTTTCTTTTTACTCGCTGCATTTTATTGCGAGTTGCCCAATCATTTCGGTTATTTTTGTATGCATATATTTTACTTGCTGATTTTGTTGCAAGTTGCCCTATCATTTCGGCTATTTTTATATGTATTTTTGGCTCGCTGACTTCTTACTGCGAGTATGGAACTTGGGTTCTGATACCAATCTTAGCATCAGCATCGCTGCGACTGGAATATTGTCAGGAGCGAATCATCATTTACCGTGAAAGGACTTGGAACTTGATACCGATTTAGGCATCAGCATCGCTACCACTGGGATATTGCCAGGAGCGAATCATCATTTGCCTTTGTCGATTTGAACAAAAGTGGCTTAGCAGACATGGTTAAGATCCTGTCGACTAAGGCTTTCGATTTCATGAGCCGTAAGGGTCTCATAAAGGTGTTTCTCCCTACGAGCCGTGAGGATCTCATAGGTGCAATTTTTCCTTAGGAATCGTGAGGATTTTTAAGTGCATGTTCTCTTATAAGTCATAAGGATCTTACAAGAGTGTTTTCTCCTTATAAGTCGAGAGGACTTACAAGTGTCTTTCTCCACATGAGGAATTTTCGCGCCATTGACGGAACTTGGTGGGGGAGACGTTTATTTGTGCTCGTGGATTGTATACAAGGGTCAATATTGAACCGTTTGTAGGGCAGTCTGGGGAATGTGATGGCTTAAGAACAAGTTCAGATCCCTGTAACTTAAGGCTTTTGAATCCTATGAGCTGTGAGGGTCTCATAAGAGGATTCTCCTTACGAGTCGTGAGGATCTCGTAAGTGTAATTTCTCCTCAGGAATCGTGGGAATCGCTAAGTGTTTTGCTCTCTTGTGAGTCGTAAGTGTCACGACCCGAAAGTACGGAACGTGACTGGCACTTAGATTACGAAGCGTCTAGAGGCGCAACGCAACCTAAGTAAGCCGAAGCCCAGAAATCTAAACCATAAAAAGAAAAAGAAGTAAAGGAAAACACGTAGAAAACAAGTTTAAAAGAAACATCCAATTTTCTCAAAAATTTCGGCAGAGTCTCCTTTGTAAAAACTGGCCCCAAACGGGTACAAACAAGAATAATATATATACAAACAATAAAAAGCATCCCCAAACAGGAGCTAGCTCCACGCCAAAAGGCGGAAACCACCACACTAATGCACAATATTATACAACGCCGAAGAGCGAAGCTCAAAACTCAAAAGAAAACAAAACCACCAGATATCGTAATAATACAAGCGCGACTCTAAGGTCGAAATAAATAGATGGTCCAGTAAACTATCAAGTAATACAAGTTTGGTTGATGGTGCTTACTAGATACAAATGAAGTAATAACAGTACAACGGCGGTCCAGATACAAGTGAACCAACCTACCGTGCAAATCACCCTGAATGAAAAGATGTGCCAGCAAGCTGCCAGGGAAACCTGTACATCGAACCTGTAATAAAATTTGGCACAACGGGGGTGAGTTGCCAACTCGTGAGTAGAAGATATCTGCGAAAAGAAATCGAATGCACGACGCTGTCCTAGGTCATAATAATATACTAATATACTACTAGTCATCAAGTAAAGGCAGAATAATAAGCTACGTGTAAGTGCAAATGCTCCGTGCTCGTGTCAGTGCCTCATATAGTACTATGTCATGTGAATGAGTATGCATGCGCCATGAATGTGAAATAACCAATCCTGAAATCTAGATATATCTGTATAAGAAATCTTTAACTTTTATCATGGTAAAATGTGTATAGAAATCTGAAATATCAACGATGAAATCCATGGAAATCCGTGTCAAGCATCGACACAAAACATGTAAATCTCAAGTCTCAATACCTCATAATCTCAATGTCTCATAGTCTCAATATCTCGGGCTCCGTCAGTCCGGATCGGCCCATATCATCAAATCTCACGACAACGGTCAGTATCCTCCGGATATCCGCCGCGCCAAACATCACCGGTAGGTAGTCCTCCCCTGCTAGGCTCATCGTCTACAACTCGATCTTCTTGCCCCGGGGTACCATACTGGGCCCACCATGTACCCGAGACGGTTCATCCCCTCCTCGAATCAGGTCTTGAAATCCAACAGAAAACATGAAATCTCATGGTGGACGACACATACATCATGAGAAAACCGCATCTTATGTTTTAAAAAGAGAGGAGGAGAGAGAGAGAAGTTTTTATATATTCTTGCGGTTTTCCCCAAAAATCCATAAATCTCATAGAAATCCAAAATCCCAAAATCATGAGTAAGTATATGATAAGTGTCGGCATATGCCCCATAATACTGCATGATAGCATGAAAATGCGAATGCATGAAATGTCTAAGTAATAAATACCATGTCTATACTAACACCAGAGAGTAATCACAATATTATATCGATCTAGCTGTTAGCTGATTGTATCAATAAAAGATAATATGATCTAAAGTGTACATGACATAGCAATTACCGATGATGATGTGTGTGAGCCGGCAAATAAGTGTGCGTGGAATATGCGCATCATCGGTAATGGTGTTGGTGTCCTAACAGGCAAAGTTTTATTCTGATTATAGAAACATATGAATGAACACGCACCATTATGATTACGGTATGAATGTAAAGACGGATGTGTAATAACCACTCATCTGTGATATACAAGTATAACTACAACTATATGACTCGAGCCTAAACTAGTGTCCATCTAACCTCCTAAGGAAATAAACCTAAGAAACTAGTCAATAAGAAATAAGAGTCCACCTAAGATCTGAATCCATATCTCTAATAGTTGGCGATCCAGCCTCAATAGAGTCACGTACGTAGTACGGCTTCCTCGAATCAAGAGTGCGGATCAATCATCATATCTATGCCTCGTACGGTAAAATCCATCGTACGGCATCCCAATATCGGGGTACGGGTCAAGTATCACCTACGTGTCTCATCATTCGTATAATATCATCATCAACACATGTCAAGATCAAGGTGCTATACTGTAATCATATACATCAATCATATATCATTGTCAGCATAAATATACATCGTTAATTTATCCTCAGAAATATCATGTCATATGTATCATATTGTGATTAAGTCACACTTAGATCATATCGTAATCAAGTCACACCTATATGATATCGTAATCAGATCACACATATATGATATCGAAATCAAGTCACACCTATATGATGTCGTAATCAAGTCACACCTATATGATATCATATCAGAATTTCAGGCATAGGTTACGGTCCGGGTTCTATTTTAGAGTCCCATATACTTCAATATCATCACCACCCTTTATTATTTATGTATACCTATTCATTATCTCATTTCCTAATGATCCGCTAACATCATAACACAACCGTAAAGCCAAGAATCACGGCATCAAGCCCAGTTATATTGTTTCATCCCCGTGTATCATATCACATCCTTGTATCACATATACGTATTGTGTGTGTGTGTATATATATATATATATATATATATATACACCTACACCTAGTCATATATATATATATACACACACACACACACATACACGTATACACCACGTCGAGTCTCAGTGTGTGCGTGTGTGTATCTACCTGAAACCTACGAATCACCTCCAAGATATTCATTCTCGGGTAAGGTCTTTCGAAATCAATCTAGTCCAACCTAAGGTCACTACTAGGGTCCTACTCACCGAAATTCTAAGGTCACGTCTGGCTTCCTAATGACAATAAGTACTATCCCTATTCTACGTTTGCGGGGGTGCTAAACGCCATCCAGCCGACTTCCCCCCGTAGATATACATCTACTCACCTGGTCCTTGTCTGCCGAAGACGGTGTCGCCATCCTCTTCTTCATCGCCCGCAGTCCACGTGAGGGGTACCTATACGCAAACACATATAATATCGTAAACTGAATCATGGACAACATCAAAAAGACGCACGAAACGCGCATAGGTTAAAACCTATGCCCCGCTCATGCAAAAGAACCAAATATCGCTCGATATCGGCGTACAAACGCCGATTGATCGAGATAAGCATCAACAAACAACTCATAGTTATAAAACTCATTACTTATAATATAAAACATGATTTAATTCATCGCAACCCTAAAAATCGATCAAATCGTCTGATTCCGTCAAACCTGAAAACACCAATTTACCGTTTTACTTCAAAACTTGATGTTTAAAAGAAACTAATGGTCATAGTATTCATTAATTAGCATAACTAGACTATATAAACCATCACTATATTTTTAACACCCTAATTTATATTAGTTTGAAAATTCTAATTTGCAAACTTGTCCGATTTCGATACTTTTAAGGAAAATTTTACAATATCACATCTAAACTGGATTTTGCATGAATTAATGCATTAAACTACAATTCATGATGATAATAATATAATGAAATCATAATTTAGATTTTAAACCTCATTTATTTAAGAATTTCCAAAATCTAGTTAGCAAAAATAGCATTTTTATTAGTATTTTTCTATTATCAATAGAAACTAGTAACCAATTTACGTTTTTTATTCCACTAACAAGTTAATATCCTCATTAAAACCACAATCTAGTGTTACAAATATTAATTGAAATTTTATCTCACCAATATATACAATATATAGAAATCTAGTTTGCAAAATGGATTAATTTAAACAATTTTGGATAAACAATTTACAATATATCATCCATACAAGATTTTCCACTTCTAAAAATGTTAAACTAGTTATTATAACCCTACTTAATTAATAAAAACCATAACTTAATTTTATAAACCCTAACTTGAATTTTATAACTTGTAGATAGAAATTATTCATTAAATCTAATTATGCTTAAATGAAACATCTATTAACAATAAATCAAAAGAAGAAGATTTATACCTCCACAACATGAAATTCAAACATGAAAATAAGCCTCCAAAATGAATTCTTTCCATCTCCAAAATCCATGTAAAGATGAGCAAAGAATAGAGGGTAGGAATTAATTAGGATTTTGTGGTTTTTTTTATTGAATTTTTGATGAATTTTGATGATTTTTAATACAAAAATGATGGGGGGAAAATTTTGGGGCTGCCCATGGTGGTGAGGCCAGCCATGAGGTGAGGAAAAGAGAGGAGAGTGAGAAAAGGTGAAGAAAAGTGTAGAAGGTTTCACAAAAATATCACACAATTAAGTCTTTTCATGAATTTATTTAAAAATTCTTTATTTTCTTCACTCCATTTGACCTAGAATGGTCTAGAACCATTGTAAAATTTTGAAAATAAATTTTGCATGAAACACACTTGATTCTACTATGTAATGGTTCACTTTTGCTAATTAAACCCATTCAAATATGTAATATACACTAATTTAGTGTAAAAATAAAGCTTATGTTAATATTTAAAATAATTAATTTAAGAAAAATATTTAATTAAACTAAAAATTTATAAGTGGCTAAATAAACACCATTTACTAGTAATAACATAATTAAAATAGGTATTTTTAAATTTATAGTGAAAAATAATTACGGTTTAGTTTTATGAAAACTACGTTTTACTTTACCGAAAATTATAAAATTCACTTAAACGATTTTATTTATTTAATTAATTATTTAATTATTTTTAAAATGTTACAGTAAGGATCTCACGCAGGTAATTTTCTCCTTACAAGTTCGAGAGGATCTTACAAGTGTGCATTAATTTTTTTTACGAGTCTGCGCTCTTTCGGGTTTTCACAAACATCGCTGGTAGCCTTGCTGTTTTTACTCACGGAGCCCTTTCGGGTTTTCATCCGTACCCATCTTGCTTGTGGACGTACCTTTTTTTTTGCACCAGCCCAAGGATGCTGCGGCTTGTAGTAGTTTAAGGACCTTACGGTCCATAGCTAATTTCAGGACATTGCAGTCCGTCGTTAGTTTAAGGACGTTTCGGTCCGCAGTTAGTTTAAGAACATTACAGTCCATTGTTATTTTAGGGACGTTTCGGTCCGTAGCTAGTTTAAGGACATTACGGTCAATTGTTAGTTTAGAGACGTTTCGGTCCGTAGCTAGTTTAAGTACATTACGGTCCATTGTTAGTTTAGGGACGTTTCGGTCCGTAGCTAGTTTAAGGATATTACGGTCCATTGTTGCTTCGAGGCGAAGTTTCGCCGGATACTACTTATAGAGTGTGGGCTTGGGAAGATAGCGAGCGGCCATAGGCGTCGTCATTTTTGCTTTGTAAGCTTCTAGGTTTTGTTGCACTATGAGACGAGTTTCATCGAGGGCATCGAGCTCCTCGAGTCGAAGATGAGCATTCTCATCATCTGTTAGTTCATAATGAACTGACACTCGTAGAGAGGGTAGCTCTATCTCGAGAGGGTGTACCGCTTCTGCGCCAAACACCAATGCGTACGGCGTTGTGTTTGTAGCTGTTTTGAACGTAGTCCGATATGCCCAGAGAGCTTCATGCAGTCTTTCGTGCCAGTCCTTTTCATTTTTGGACACCGTCTTCTTTATGATCTTCGTTAAGGTTTTTTTGAAAGCCTCGGATAGACCGTTAGCTCGGGGATTATAGACCGAAGAGTATCTCCAGTCTATATTATGCTGTTGTGCGAAGCGACTGATCCTGTGACTTCTGTAGGCCGGCCTGTTATCGGAGATAATTTGTCGCGGAGTGCCAAACCGATAGATGACGTGTGTCTTGAAGAAATGGAGAATATTCCCGGTCTTCACTTCTCTTAGCGGCACTGTTTCTGCCCACTTGGAGAAGTAATCGGTTGTTGCCAATATGAACCGATGTCCTTTGGATGACGCTGGTTCGATGGGCCTAATTATGTCGGTTCCCCACATTTCGAACGGCCAGCTAGCCACTGTCGGGTGTAGTGGGTTTGGATGCTGGTGGATGAAGTCTCCATGAATTTGGCACGAGTGACACTGCTTCACGTATTCGAGGCAGTCCTGAATCATCGTGGGCCAGTAGTTGCCCATTCTTTTGATCTTCATCTTCATATTTGGCCTGGCTTGATGAGAACTGCAAAGTCCGTCATGAGTTTCTTGAACGACTCTCCTTGCTTCTTTCGGTCCCAGGCATCTTAGCCACAGAGTGTCGAACGATCTCTTATACAGAGTATCATTGACGAAGGCGAAGGACAGAGCTCGTTTCATGAGCTGGTGCCTTAAGGATGCATCTTCAGGTGTTCGACGGGATTTGAAGTAGTCTATAAAGACTTCTCTCCAATCCTTAACCCTTCCTTGGTCCTCTATTTGCAAGGTTGTTTGCTTGGTATCTTCCTTTTCTTCAGACGACTTCGGGGATATTTCTGCTGGTGCAAGAACCCGACGGCTTTGTACAACAATACTCACGTCATCGAGGTTTTCATCAGCCAGTTCTTTAGCGAGCTTGGCTAACGCATCTGCCTTGTTATTTTCTGCACGCGGTATGCTTTCTAGGGCGTAGGAAGGGATTTGAGTCAGCAAATGTTGCACTCTCTCGCCGTACTTTACCAACTCTGGTTTGCACGTTTGATAGTCGCCGTTTACTTGGCTAACGACCAGCTGGGAGTCTCCGTATATGAGGAGGTTTTCAATTCCCATGTCGACAGTGATCGCAAGACCTGCTATCAAAGCTTCATATTCTGCTTCATTGTTTGTCCTCGGCTCTGTTAAGGAAAAGGCAAAGCGCATTATCCCTCCTTGTGGAGTTTTGAAGATGAGGCCTACCCTAGATTTGATTATGGGGGAGCTGTGCTTTCGTTTCTTCATGGAAGATGCCCATCGAAGTAGAGTTCCCATCGGGTATCACTCTCTCTTCTCTCCCCGTCGATTGTGTCAAACGCGTGCTTGTCTGGCAATTTGCAATTTATGGGTGAATAGGCAGGTATCGGATGTTCAGCGAGGAAGTCGGTGATGGCCTGGCCTTTTACTGCCTTGAGCGGTCGATATGTTATCGAGAATTCCATTAAAAGTAGGGCCCATTTAGTGAGCCGTCTCATTAGTATGGCTCTTGACATCAAATATTTGAGACGATCCACTTTTGATATGAGGTGGACCTCATGCGCCAAAGCATAATGCCAGAGCTTTGTTATCGCGAAGATTAACGCCAGGCAGTGTTTTCGATAGGGGAGTAGTTGTTTTCTGCCCCAAGGAGAACTCGACTCAAATAGTAGAGGGCTCTCTCTTTCCCTTGATCGTTCTCATGTGCCCATAACGCGCCTAAAGAACCTTCAAGGGCGGTTGTGTACAAGATGAGGGGCTTTCCCTTGACCGGAGCGGTCAGTACCGGCCGATTCTGTAGGTATTGCTTGATTACGTCCAGTGCACTTTGGCATTTGCGATCCCAAACGAACTGGGTTCCCTTCTTCATCAGGTGACTGTAGGGACGGCATTTGCCGGAAAGGTTAGCTATGAACCGTCGGATATATACGATCTTTCCTTGGAGAGACCACAGTTGCTTGAGAGTTCTTGGCGGAGGCATTTCCATAATCGCCTTGATCTTTGACGGGTCTATCTCGATGCCCCGGTGTCGTACAATGAATCCTAGGAATTTGCCTGAGGAAACTCCGAACGCGTATTTGAGAGGGTTCATCTTTAGGTTGTATTTCCGAAGGCGTTGAAACACGATCTTCATATGCTCCCAATGTTCCTCGTACGATTTGCTTTTCATTACGAGGTCGTCGATATAGCATTCGACGTTTTCATGTATGAGGTCATCGAAAATATTCGTCATGGCCCTCTGATAAGTAGTACCGGTGTTCTTCATACCAAAAGGCATGACTTTGTAGCAGAATATGCCCAGTGGAGTCCGGAATGCGGTATGCATTTGGTCTTCGGGATGCATTTTCATTTGATTGTACCCTGATGATCCGTCCATGAAGGAGAAGACTTCGTGAGTGGACGTGTTGTCTATCATCAGCTCAGTAACCGGCACGGGAAAATCATCCTTCGGGAAGGCTTTGTTGAGGTCCCGAAAGTCCACGCAGATGCGCACCGTCCCATTTTTCTTCATCACTGGGACGATGTTGGCGATCCAGTCAGGGTACTGAACTTCTTGGATGAAGCCGGAGTCGATTAGCATCTTGACTTCGGCGTTGATACTCATTTCAAGTTCGAGCTGCATTCTTCTTGGCGCCGTTTGATTGGCTTGGCGTCCGGAGATATCGCCAATTTATGCACAGCTATCTCTGGATCTAGCCCCAGCATCTCGGAATAGTTCCACGCGAAGCAGTCCTTATACTGCATGAGCACGTCTTTTAGCGTAGCCACCTGTTCTTTAGACAGCAGCTCACTGACGAACGTTGGCCGCGGGTCGTTTGTCGTCCCCAAGTCGATCTTTCTCAGGTTATCCGCAGTAGTGTGTATCCCATCTTCCAGCTCTTTTGGCGCCGGTGGAAACTCTGAGATCAACTTATCTTCATCCTCATTTTTGAAGCACCAGGAGAGGTCATCCATATCCTCGCGCTCTCCTTCTTCTGACAGCATTATCATGTGGCAGGTACGAGATCGTTTCCAAGACCGATGTTGATTTAGTTCTACTCCTGCTATATATGTTGCTTTTGGCACATGCCTTTGTGGTGAGGCTACCCTCCAACTGTTGGATAGAGCGAACTTGCCGAGCTGATATTGGTCTTCGACCCAGTTTTTGAAGGTGAAACAATCTTCAAGAGGATGTCCGATCATTCGATGATAGAAGCAATAATCCAGCCGACAGACCTCGTTTGCTTGTTCGGGGTGCTTGGACTCCGGGAGCGTAATCATTTGATGTTTCAGGACGAGGTCGAAGATTCTCCTTTCCTTTCTTCGAGTGAAAGAATATGCTCGACCCATCTTTTTCATTAGAGACGGATTCTGGCTGACCTTTTCTCGATCGCGTGGCCTTTTGGATCCGTTTTGCCGTTGTCGAACGTTTTTCTCATTCTTTAACTTGTTTTTGCCTCCGCGTCGGGTCTTTTTCTTGTCTTGGGAATGCATGGCGGGCTGACGGTGAAGGGCATCGTCATCCTTCGTAGCCTGCTGAAGGAGGCGTTGCGTCTTGGCTTTCTCATAAATGGCCATTTCGCGGTTGTGGTCGTTCCGAACCTTTTGATTCTCTTCCCTCACCAGTTTGACCATTTGTTCTTCAAACGACGGACTCGGTATTTTTATGGCAGGACCACGTTCTGGTTCAGCGTCAACGTCTTTTAAAAGAGCATCCTCTTCCTCATCAAGGTCCTTTATGACATGGCAGCCATGCAACTACTCCCGTTTCTTGGACTGTACTTATCCAAGGCCAGTCGTCTCTATTCTCCCGTTGGGCATCTTCCATTGAGTCCCGGGAACGTTCCAAATCTTCTTATAGAACCAGGCTTGTCGAGTAGTTTGTTTGAAGGGTACGTCTTGGCATCTCAATAACCTTTTCAATCCCTCTGTGTAGTATCTGGGCAGACGGATTGGTCGGAGTCTGTCGATCGCAGAATCGGCACCATGCCATACTTCTCTTTCAACTTTAGTCTCCGTGGATCGGTAGAATATGATTGCATTTTCACCACTTCGCCTGGGAGGGACGTAAAATGTCCGCAGCTCTTGCACACTATATGTCTCAAGCGCATCAAGCTCTCTGTAGTGCTGCCGTAGAACCATGGCGATTCGCAAACTCCGATCATCTTCAGTGAAGGCCTGCATTGATGGTTGGACCGAGAACACCGCGTTGACTTCTTTTTCAGAGTCACTGCCAAAAACCAGAATAGGGGTAGGTGGTCCCGGCTTGTTGCATTAGGGCGGTCCTGAATAGACTATCTCTTCATCCTCCTCGGTATCGCTCCCGAAGACCGGAATAGTGGTGATAGCTTTTTGCTTATTCTCCGGCTTATGGCATCCTTCCGTGTCTTCAAAGTCTGGCAGGAAATACTTTGCATCTTCGTACTTTCGGACTTCATTTACGGAAAATGGGTTCAGTTCTCCGATCACGGTATACTCGAGACCATCTTTGAAATACTTCATACACTGATGTTGTGTAAAAGGGATGATGTTGTACTCGTGCAACCAAGGCCTGCCGAGCAAAGTGTCGTAGCAAGTCTTGGCGTCAATAACATGAAATTTAATGTCAGTGACGAGCAGCCCAAAGCGTAACGTCAGTATTACAGACCCAAGCGTCCGTGATGACTAGGAGTCGAACCCGGAGATGGTGATTTTATCCTGAGCGAGGTGTTGAACACTCATACAGATTTCCTTTAGCACCCTCACATTCAGGAGATTGACAGAGGACCCGTTGTCAACTAAGATCTTCCCTATCTTGATGTCATGGCGGTATCCGGTGACATACAGGGGATGGTTATGCTCGCACGTTCCAGGGAGGAGATCTTCGTCGCCGAAACTGATGTCAGCTGTGTGCACTTCTTCCAGCTTGTCCTTCATCTTTTCTTCAGCAAGGAAAGTTTGAAACTGCTCGGGCTCTTGTAATGCCTTGATCAGAGAATCTCATGCCTCTTTAGACAGCAGAAGGGCATCCAAAATGCTTAGCTGCGAGGGTATCTTCCTCAGGTGTGCCAGGACATTGTAATCCACTTTGCTTTTCTTGGACGGGTCCTTAGCTGCCAGCTCTTCGACGACTCGATCATCGAGGGTGGTATCCTCAGGGACTTTTTCCTTCCCTTTATCTTTTTTGTTCGTCCCCTTGTTTGTGGGTTCGAGATTTTTTTCAGGCAACGTACGGTTGCGCAGCTGAATATTCTCACAGTTCTTCATCTCTTCTTCTTTTCCTGAGGTGGATTCTTTAAAGAGAGAGCCGAGGGCTATTTCTTCATCAGAATCGCTTCCGAAGGTGAGAACTTGCGATCCCCCAGCATCAACCATATGACAGTTTCCGGTAGTTCTTTTACGCTCATCTGTCGTGCTTCTCTGCTCCCGACGAGCCTTGCGCTTCGATCGCTTGAAGTGTTGTCGGGGGGCAACATATCCCTGCCACCAGTTTTTAAAGGCATTGCACTCTTCGGTAAGGTGCGCAATCCTTTGATGGTATAAGCAGTATATAGGATGTACATCCGCTTCGTCAAGGTCTATACCGCCGGGAGTGTTTCATTTGGAGGATGGCAGCTTCATTCCCATCGACAGGGCTTTAGCGAACTGTTTCCTCGTTTTAAGCCTGTTTTTGTCTGCCGCGGGCGTGCTTCGATCAGGTTGGAGTTCTTCAACCCTTTCATCCCGTCGCCGACATTTGGCTTTATCGAATATGGCCATTTCGCGGTCTCGATCAGCTTTGCTCTTCTGACGGGCTTCGTTCAGTAGCATGTCGATCATCTCGTCTGACGGTCCCAAGGATTCTGGCACCGATCCTGCCCCCAGCTCCTCTTCGTTATCTTTTAACGCCGAATGAGCTTCTTCGTTATTTAGCGACGAATGAGAGATCATGTGGCAACTTGCCACATAATCTTCGGGTTCCTCTGACGAGTCGTCTCCCTCATCATTGTCGTTATCTCCGTCCTCAAGGATGTGGTTGAGAAACTCTTGGAGTGTGACCGGGGTTCACGCCTTCTGGTTATATTCTTCCAGCGCGTCAATATGCTTTTGCAACTCCGTGTGCTTGTCGTCAGGCTACGCGGGCTTCTTGGTCTTCTTTTTCTTCTTCGAAGACTTCGCCGGCTGGGACTGGGTATTTTGCCCATCGCTATCAACTCCCAATGTTGGTCGCGGTTTCAGCATCCCCTCTATGATTTCTAGCTCTAGCGGGATTCTCCACCTGATTGTCGGGCATTCTTGAAGATCTTTCAGCATTCTCTTAGTTTTTGCCGAAAGAACTACTTCCCATGGAGCTTCCTCTATGAATGAGTATGATGCCCCCGGCGTGTCCATCTTTTTCAGAGCATGTGGTTATGGCGGGTTCACCCTCCAGTTTTCAGACAGCGCGAATTTGCCTTGCAGGTACTGGTCTTCAATCCAGCTTTTGAAGACGAAGCAATCTTCGATTGGATGGCCCAACATTCGATGGTAGGGGCGGTAGTTGAGATTGTTGACGTCACCGGGCTGCAGTGAGTGCTTCGGATCCGGCAGGGTGATGAGCCTGTTGCGTACCGCTAGTTCGAACAGTCTCCTCGTTTTATCCCGGGGAAATGAATAAGGACGTCTCAACTTCTCGTCGAGGAATCACGCTTTGTTGCCTTGGCGAGCAGCTGGTTTCAGATCACTCGGCTGCTGTTGAGCGTTGGCGACGAAGGTCGCTTTCCCTTTGCCTTTTTTGTTTCAAAGTTCCGTCTTTGAAGAGGAAGGCCTATGGCCCATCTGGTCTATTTGGGCCAGCTTGTCGATCAAGGCTTGGAAGGTGTTCGGCTTGAAGAACATCATGAATTGGGATATAGTCGTCTGAGGATCGAGGGTTCCCACAAACATGCCCACAGCTGGAGCTTCTTCTATGCGTTGTTCGCATCTCGACCATAGGTTCTGCCACCGAATGGCGTATTGAACCCAGGTTTCTCCCGGCTTCACTCTGGCGTTGATCAATGTCGTGATCGGGGTATGTTCGCTGGCGCTTGCGAACCTTTGTGTAAACAGTAGCTCCATTTCTGCAAATGTCTTGACAGAGTCATTCGGGAGCTCGGAGTACCATTCGAATGTTGTCTCCGACAAGCTGCCAACAAACTGACGAAGCAGCAGTTTATCACCACCCCCAGTATTACCGCACAAGGCTCTGAATTGAACAATGTGCTGGTGTGGATTACCCGTCCCCTTATACACGTTGAATTTAGGGATCGTATATCCCGGCAGGTACTTTATTTGATCGTACCAACCCAGATAGGGTCGTCCAGTTTTGACGATTTGGCCAGCCGCTTCGCTCGCCTGATGAGCTCGTATCCGTTGATCTATATAGTCGTCAAGGGCATCTTTCGAGATCGTCTCCTCTTTGGCTGCGGAAAAATCAGGAAGAGGGTTTGATATTTCCCCTCTGTCGTCTTCAAGGATAATCGGAGGGTCTTCAGCTGGGGGATTTGGCCATATCATCATGCCGACCATATCTTGAAACAGAAGCGACATTTGCTTTATGTTAGCCGCTTGTTCCGTGGCCTCTTTGTCTTTCTTCTCGAGCATTCTTCGGAGGAATTCGGCATCGGTTTCCTGCTCCTGGCGCTGCTCCAACGATATCTTCGGGCTTTCTTTTGGCCCAGTGAGTGCGGCCATCTTTGTCAGCATCTTCTGGAGCTTTTGTTGTTGTTGCTCCTGAGCCTTAGTTACTGATCGCGTAAGTGGTCGATGACCAGTGGAGGTACGGCTATCCTCTTTTCCGGAAGCCATATAGATGGTGTGCACTACCATGCCCCCAGACTTGGGGCATTTGGATTCAGTGCCCTTGAGATTTGTCGCAGACACAGGGATCTTCTCTGGCCTTCTCTTTTTATGGGCGGTCGAAGTTGAGGGGGCTGTTGCAGCCGATGCTTTCCACGGTACGACGGCGGTGAGATGGTCCTCCTCTTGCCGAACCTTCATTTTCTTCTGTTGGCGGGAGTAGTCTTTGTCGATTACGGAGTCTTGGACTCTTCGCCAGACCCTGTAGATTTTGGATGACAGCCACTGAGGAGGCTGCTCCGGCTTCGCCTTAATAACATTTTCAGTGGTGGAGGAGACTTTTTCAACACGGCAGTCGGAGAGTTCTTGTGCACCCTCCTGAGCGGCTCAAAGCTGTTCCTAGTTGGAACAGCAGTGTCAATTTCCACCATCGGAGCTGATGGAGTCAGTCCAGACGAGAAATTGCCCCCAGCCTTCCTCACTCGGCGCCGGTGGCGACGTCGAGCATGTCTTGCAGATGGTACCTGCTCAGTTATAAGGGTGGCTTCATCATGCCCCCTGTCCTGGTGAAGGGTTGTTGTTGGTGCCAGCCTATCGAAGACTGACGTCCGTTGAGAAGGAACGGTCAATCTTGCAAAGGCTGAATTTTTGGCAGGGAAAGCATTTTTAACGACCTTGCCTGCAGCAGGAGTTGGAACGACCAGTCTTGCGAAGACCGATCTCTTAGCAGAAGAAGCCTCTTTGACGGCTTCGTCCATCGGAGTTGGAATTGCTATCCGCTTTGGGATAACTCCTTCAAGTATTGCAGGCTTCTTTAAGGGCCCACTGGAGCTCAGGCTCAGTCTGTCGAAGACAGAGGCATTGGATTTGGACGACCTGTTGAGAGAGGCCACGGTAGTTGCAAGCTGATCAAAGACTGACTTCTTTGGAGCTTCCTGTGACGGCATTGGAGCGTTGAAGCTAATTGGCGGGAGCATGGTCCCGAAGAACAACCCAGTGGTGGCCTGTTTCACCTGGTCCACCGGCATTGCGAAGATGGAGGCCACTTGGGGCCCATAGGTCACTCCTCCAGCGAGGACGGAGTGGGAGTTGCTGTTGCAGTTAGTGCAGCTGGAGGGCATTGCTCTTCTTTTCTCTACACGGGAGCAAGACACCAAATCTTAGTATCTCAAATTCAGGGGCAACCATATTAAACCATGATTTGTTCGCGAAACACGACACACGAAGTGTGGAGTGGAAAGAGGAAAAAGTCCCACCGGGAGTGCCAGAATCTGTTTACCGCCGAAAACGGGGACGAAACCGCGTAGGTCGTCTTGCCTGAATTTGGGGGCAGATGCTATTTGGATTTTATCCGTCCACCTCTCCAAAGATGCCAAGTTGATTTATGGCACCGTATATCGGAGGTTGGATGGATGCGGCCGTTGTAGCAAACTTCGTTAAATTCCCCCTCATTTGCGAGGGGTTTTTGATTATGGGGACGCTCTTCCCTGCAAGCGCAAGCCCCTGCAGTTAATTACATTACCGCATCACGGTAACCACTTTCTCCTACTCCAGAAGGTCACTTTGTGTTGTGTGTGTTTGTTTTATTTTTTGGTTGCCCATAGATTGTATACGGAGACTAATTTATGTTGTCGCCCGTAGGGAGAGGATTAGTCCAAATCCGTATTTTCTTAGATTTGGGTTTGGTTGATTTAAGGATCGTTAACCTCATTTGAGATTAAGATCAACTTAAGTGTTTGCTGAGGATACGTTAGTCTAATTTTAGACTAAGATCTACTCAACAGGATTTTGGGACCATTTAGATCCAACGAAAGAGTATTTAGGCTCTATCGTCTTAGTTTAGGAACGTTGCGGTCCATTGGGTTTAAGAACATCATATTCCATGTGAGATTAAAGACATCATAGTCTGTAGGGTTTAAAGACATCATAGTCTGGTTTAAAGACATCATAGTCTGTAAGGTTTAAAGACATCATAGTATGGTTTAAAGACATCATAGTCTGTAAGGTTTAAAGAAATCATAGTCTGTAGGGTTTAAAGAAATCATAGTCGGGTTTAAAGACATCATAGTCTGTAAGGTTTAAAGACATCATAGTCCGGTTCAAAGACATCATAGTCTGTAAGGTTTAAAGACATCATAGTCCGGTTTAAAGACATCATAGTCTCTAAGGTTTAAAGACATCATAGTTCGGTTTAAAGATATCATAGTCTGGTGTAAAGACATCATAGTTTGTAAGGTTTAAAGACATGATAGTCTGTAAGGTTTAAAGACATCATAGTCTGGTTTAAAGACATCATAGTCTGTAAGGTTTAAAGGCATCATAGTCTGTAAGGTTTAAAGACATCATAGTCTGGTTTAAAGACATTATAGTCTGTAATGTTTCTGGTTGTCGGGACCCGCCACCTCCCTGAAGACGTTGAGGAATTACAACGACATGTATCAGAGGTGTGAGGAGATGTACCCTTGAACCAATGAATGTTCATCAAAGATTTGATAATCTTATTTGGGACTAAGTCCAATTTAGAAGAAGACCTATGGGCTCGGTCGATTTTGGGGTTTGGCCAACTTTGGGCTCAGCCCACTTAGTCTTTGTCATTTCCCTTTTTTTATAAAATGTTAGACACTTGCGAGGACACAATCCTTTCTCTGTGTACATAATGCTAAACATTTATGTGAATACTGACACCCACTTTCTTTTTGTTTTTTTTATGAGTGTTGAACACTCTTCATGGCACAAGGCTCTTCTTGTGTAGCGCATAGCGCTCTGTGTTAAGTAGCGCCCACGTGAAGGGCACGTGGGGTGCTTGGCGGTGAGCGCCGGTATTTGAGCACTAAGCGCTCTTTTTATTTTGAGCAGCGCCCACGCGAAGGGCACATGGAGCGCTAGGCGCTGAGCGCCAACATTTTGGTGCTAAGCACTTTTTATTTTAAGCAGCGCCTAAGTGAGGGGCACGTGGAGCGCTTGGCGCTGAGCTCCAACATTTGAGTGTTGTGCGCTCTTTATTGAGCAGCGCCCATGTGAGGGGCACGTGGGAAGCTTAGCGCCGAGCGCCAGATTTGAGTGCTAAGCACTTTTTATTAAATAGCACCCACATGAGGAGCACATGGAGCGCTTGGTGCTAAGCGCCAGACTTGAGTGCTAAGCACTGAGTTTTTTGTCCTGTCCAATTCAATTCTCTGAGAATTTGGTTCTCCCTTGTGAAAGACTTCGTCTTATAAATCTGAGATCTGGAAAAAGAACTAAGTTTTTCTGATGTGAGAGTTAAACTCTTAGATGTGGAGGAGATGCCATGATCTCTCTTCTTTTTATGAAAGACTTTGCCTTATAAATCTGTGATCTGGAAAAAGAACTAAGTTCTTCTGATGTGAGAGTTGAACTCTCAAATATAGAGGAGATTCTATGATCTCACTTATTATTATTTACCTTGAAGAAAAATTCTTCTTCTTAGAGCTTGCTCTTTTTTTTTAGAACTTGAAGTTTATGGGGGGTTCTTCTGTCTTTCTTCTTTCGATTTGAAACTTATGGGGAGGTTCCTCTGTACAAGACTTGAAGTCTTGGGTCCTTTATATAGGGGAGACTGATTTGTTGAATCAGTTAAGGAAATCTCTCATAGAGAGATCTCTGATTGATTTGGGGGATGTTTCCCACCATTGGATCTTTGATCCAAGGGCTTCTCTTTTACAGAAGACATTTTTCTTGTTTTTTTAACAAGATTGGGAAAATATTTTCCCATATAGAACTTATTCTGTACCTTAGTAATTTTTAATCACCATTGGATCTTTGATCCAACGGTGCTCTGATTTACAGAGCACAATCTTTCTTGTTTAGAAAGATTCGAGGAATATTTCCTCAGCAGAATTTGATTCTGTAATTTGATGATTCATCATATTCGTTGGATCTTTGATCCAATGGTGGAGAAATTTTAGTTCTGGTGCCAGCGCTCTCGTGCTTTGCACGTGAGGTGCTGCCTTAGAGTCTTTGACTCTTGGCGCTTGGCGCTCTCGTGCTTTGCATGTGAGGCGCTACCTCAGAGTCTTTGACTCTTAGCGCTTGGCGCTCTCGTGCTTTGCACGTGAGGCGCTGGCTCAGAGTCTTTGACTCATGGCACTGGAGCTTTTGGCGCTAGCGCTCTCGTGCTTTGCACGTGAAGCGCTGCCTCAGAGTCTTTGACTCTTAGCGCTGGCGCTCTTGGCGCTAGAGCTCTCGGCACTAGCGTTCTCGTGCTTTGCACGTGAGCCACTGCCTCAGTTCAAATTTCAAATTTCGAACAGAGCTTTGCTCTCTGATTGGGGGAAACACTATCATACTCTCAGGCTTGGGGTGTTTGGAGTTTTGGCCTTTGGAGTTTGCCTCGGGCACTTGAGCTTTATTAGGCCTCTCTTTTTTTTTGTGAGAAGCCGCTTTGGTTTTAGGAGGAACCGCTGTATCACGATCCGTCTTGGGATGAGCCCCCTTAAATTTGAAAGGGGATTTGTCAGAATTTGGCTAACGTCTAGGGGAAGGGCTGCGGTTGACGACAGAGACCTTCACCTTCTTCCACACTTATATATAGACGAGGAAAGTTCTTTTAGGGAGCGAAGTGGTTTCTGCTCTCGTGGGATCTCCCTGGGCTACAGAGTTTTCTTCAATACTTCGGTGGGAGAATTTTGTCTGACCCTTTGCAGCAATTCGAAGTTGTTCCCAGTTGGAACAGCAGTATTCATCATCAGAGTTGAAGCAGGTGGAGTCAATGCTGATAGAGAACTGCCCCCGGCTCGTTTTGTATGACGTCGATATCGACGTCGACCGTTTCTTACGGCCGGGATTTGATTAGCCTCAGGAATTTGCTGAGCCTGCCCCCTGTTTCTTCTGAAAGTTTGAATATTCTGCCCCCTGCATCGACCTTGGTCCTTGGCAGGTGACAGTTGTTTGAGAACTGATTCCGTCGGCAAAGCTGCTGCTTGGGGAGCCAGCCTGTAGAAGACAAACTTCTTCTGGGCTTCCTCCTTCGACGTTGAGGCAACGAGGGTGGGAGGTGGGAATATCGACCCAAAGAGAAGCCCGTTGATTTCTTGAAGAGCCGGATTGCAGAGATTTGAAGCTGCAAGTGGTCCATACTTGACTCCACCGGATATGACAGAGCCTGAATTGCTAGGGTGGGAGCAAACGCCATTCTTCATAGAGACGAAACGCCGGCTTCAGTATCCCATCACCCAAGGGCAACCACAAACATATATACCGTGATTATTTGATCGCGGAAAAACACGACACACGAAGTGTGGAGTAGAAAGAGGAAAAAGTCCCAACAGGCGTGCCAGAATCTGTTTACCGTCGAAAACAGGAGACGGAACCGCGTAAGTCGTCTTGACTAAATTTGGGGGCAGATGCTATTTGGTTTTATCCGTCCACCTCTCCGAAGATGCCAAGTTGATTTATGGCACCGTGTATCGGTGGTTTGGACGGATGCGGCCGTTATAGCAGATTTCGTCAGATTCCCCCTCATTTCTGAGGGGTTTTTGATTGTGGGGAAGATCTTCCCTGCAGGCGCAAGTCTCTACAGTTAATTACGTTACCGCGTAGTGATAACCACTTTCTCCTGCTCCAGAAGGTCACTTTATGTCGTGTGTGTTTGTTTTATTTTTGGTTGCCCGTGGATTGTAGACGGAGACTAATTTATGTTGCCACCCGTAGGGCGTGGATTAGTCCAAATCCGTATATTCTTTGATTTTGGTTTGGGTAGATTTAAGGATCGATAATCTCGTTTGAGATTAAGATCAACTTAAATGTTTGCTGAGGATACGTTAATCTAATTTTAGACTAAGATCTACTCAACAGGATTTTAGGATCATTCAGACCCAACAAAAGAGCATTTGGGCTCTATTGTTTCAGTTTAAAGACGTTACAGTCCATAGCTAGTTTAAGGACGTTGCGGTCCGTTGGGATGTGCTCATCGGTTTGGGAGTGCACCAAAGAGTTGTTGGTTGTCGGGACCCTCCACCTCTCTGAAGACGTTGAAGAATTACAACGACATGTATCAGAGGTGTGGAGAGATATACCCTTGAACCAAATTCCAGATTGAGGGGAGGGATCATGGTGGACCATTTAAGAATCATTAGTCATTTTTGGAAGACTAAGATTAACTTAAGAGATGTGTAATGGACATCTTTCTGGTCAATTAGTTTGGGAGGTCATGAGCATAGAGGCTCAGTCTATTTGGAGATTCAAGACGTTTTAATCTCAAGAAGATTTAGCCAATTTGGGGCTGAAATTGGCTTCTTATAGTGTTTAACACTAATATATGCTCGGTACTCACATGCTCTCACGTGAGTCTCTTAAGCAGTGTTAAACACTGAAATTTGGGGTGCTCACGTGTGGCACGTGAGGCGCCTAAAAGTCAGCACTGTACACTTGGGTCCAAATCCCCATCTGTATATAAGTGTTAAACACTTAATTCTTATGGCCATCACGTGTGGGCACGTGAGGCGCCCCAGAGTTGAGCACTGCTTCTTTGGGTTTATTCTCTCTTCCTTTTATAAGTGCTAAGCACTTAGCTCATATAATGCTCACGTGCGAATACGCGAGGTGCTCAAAATGTGAGCGCTATTTTTGGAATTTTCCCCTTTTCCATGTAAATGTTAGGCAACTGTTTGGGGGTCACGTGAAGTGCCCCAAAATGGGAACTTTCTTTGGATTTATTCCCTTTTTTATGTAATTGCTGAGCGCTCGTTTTAAGGGGTCACATGGGAACACGTGATTTGATCTCAGTCCTTCCTTTTTGTTCCTCAGAGGTGCTCACGTGGGAACGCGTGACCAGTCTTTTATTTTATATGCATAGAGATTCTGATCTGAGTTTTAAGAATTTCAAGTCCCTTGTTTTATAAGAATTAAATTCTTTTACAGGGTTAAACCCTAGTTTTATCAGAGAAATTAAATTCCTATATCCTTTTGGAAAAATTAAATTCTTCGAACTTAGTTCTTTCCCCTAAGTTTTGAATCTGCATAACAGGATCTCCCCGATGAGAATTAAATTCTCAAATTGTGGGGAGATCTGCTTCTGCAGACCTCAACCAGAGGAATAACTAAATCCTTGGAGAAGAGTTAAACTCTTGGTTTGAAAATTAAATTCTCTTTTGTTTTGTGGGAGCTTTTTTGAAGTTTCTATGTTTTTTTTAGAAGCTTCTGAGGTGGTCTCCTCTTTTTTAGATTTAACCTCTTTGCTCCTATTTATAGGAGAAGAGAAAAAATCAATTTGTTGAGAAAATCTCTCATTGAGAGATCTTGATTGATTTCATGATCTTTTAGATCAATCGGTCAATTTTATTCACCGTTGGATTTTTAATCCAAAGGCTCTCTGTTTAACAAAAAATATTTCTTGTTTGTTTAATAAGATTATGAATGTTTTGTTAGTTTTAACAAGATTAGAATTTTATTCTATCATATCTTTTTAGTTTAACAAGATCAGAAATATATTTTCTTAATATGGATATCTTGTTAGCATAGAATTTTATTCTTGTCATGTGAATATCTTGTTAGTTTAACAAGATTAGGAAAATATTTTCCTATGATAGAATTTTATTCTAACAGATGATTTAATTGGTGATATTTTATCACCATCGGATTTTAAATCCAGGATTCTCTGTTAGAGAAAGATCTTTCCATATTAGATAGATTAGGAAAAATATTTCCCAAATAGGATTTAATTTTATCATATAGAATTTAATGGGAACATTTTAAAATGGGGCACTCACATGCTTTGCATGTGAGAGGCAAGAGAACTCACGTGTTTAACACGTGACCCCTGCTGTGGGTTTTAGCATGTTTATGTTCAGCGCTCATATGCTTTGCATATGAGCGCTCACGTGTTTTACGCGTGAGGCCTGTTTGGCCATTAATTGTTTTATTTGGTTTATTTTCAGCTCCCATATGCTTTACATATGAGTGCTCACATGTCTAGCACGTGAGGCCTGTTTGGCCATTAGTTATTTATGTTCAGCGCTCATATGCTTTACATATGAGCGCTCACGTGTTTTACACGTGAGGCCTGTTTGGCCATTTAGATTTATTTATTTTCAACGCCTATATGCTTTGCATATAAACGCTCGCCTATATGTTTTGCATATAAGCGCTCACGTGTTTAACACGTGACGTCCAACCATGAATTCTTTTCCTCTTTTTTCTCTCCCTTTTTTATAAGGGTTATAAGGGAAAAAATAGCTCTTGGCCGAAAATTTTGGCGGGAGCAGGCCCTCCTCTTAATGGAGTTCTCGATAATCTATCGACCCCTCAGGATGGTGAAGGGCCAGGCCATCGCTGACTTTCTCGCTGAATATCCAATACCACCCGACTCTCCCTTAAATTGCGAATTGCCAGATAAACACGCGTTCGAAGCAATCGACAGGGAGGAGGTAGGAAACAATGCCCGATGGGAACTATACTTTGACGGAGCATCTTCCATGAAAAAGCGAAATCAAAACACCCCCATGATTAAAGCCGGGGTGGGCCTTATCTTCGTGACTTCACATGGAGGGATAATGCGTTTCGCCCTTTAATTAACATAGCCGAGGATAAACAATGAGGCCGAGTACGAAGCTTTGATAGCAGGTCTTGAGATTTCTATTGACATGGACATCGAAAACCTCCTCATATATGGAGATTCACAGCTAGTCGTTAGCCAAGTAAATGGCAACTTTCAGACATGCAAACCAGAGTTGGTAAAATATGGAGAGAGAGTGCGGCAATTGTTGACACAAATCCCCTCTTACATTCTGGAAAGCATTCCGCGTGCAGAGAATAGCAAGGCGGATACATTGGCCAAACTCGCTAAAGAACTGGCCGACGAAAACTTCGATGACGTAAGAATCATTGTGCAAAGCCGTCGGATTCTCGCACCAGCAGAAATATCGCCGGAGTCGACTGAAGGAAAGGAAGCGACCAAACAAGCAGCTTGCCAAATAGAAGACGAAGAAAAGGCTAAGGATTGGAGAGAAGTCTTCATAGACTACTTCAAATCCTGTCGAACACCTGAAGACGCGTCGTCAAGACATCAACTCATGAAACGAGCTCTATCATTCGCCTTCGTCAATGATACTCTATATAAAAGATCGTTCAACAGTTTTTGGCTAAGATACTTGGGACCGGAGGAAGCAAGGAGGGTCGTCCAAGAAACTCACGATGGACTGCGGTTCCCATCAGGCCGGGCCAAAGATGAAACTGAAGATCAAAATAATGGGTTACTATTGGCCCACACTGATTCAGAACTGCCTCGAATATGCGAAGCAGTGTCACTCGTGCCAAATTCACGGGGACTTCATCCACCAGCATCCAAATCCGCTGCACCCAACATTAGCTAGCTGGCCGTTCGAAATATGGGGAACCGATATAATCGGGCCTATCGAACCAGCATCATCCAAAAGACATCGGTTCATATTGGCAACAACCGATTACTTCTCTAAGTGGGCAGAGGAAGTACCGCTAAGGGAGGTGAAGACGGAGAACATCCTCCATTTCTTCACGGCGCCTGTCATCTACCGATATGGCACTCCGCGATGAATCATCTCAGATAATGGGCCGGCCTACAGGAGCCATAAGATCAGCCGCTTTGCACAGCAGCAAAATATAGATTGGAGATACTCTTCAGTCTATAATCCCTGAGCTAATGGTCTAGCTGAGGCTTTCAACAAGACCTTGATGAAGATCATAAAGAAAACGGTGTCCAGAAATAAAAGGGACTGCTACGAGAGACAGAATGAAGCTCTCTGGGCGTATCGAACCATGTTCAAAACGGCCACGAATACAACGCCATTCGCGTTGGTATTCGGCACGGATGCGGTACTTCCTTTGGAGATAGAGCTACCCTCTCTATGAGTGACAGTTCGATATGAGCTGACGGATGAAGAAAACACACATCTTCGGCTTGAGGAGCTCGATGCTGTTTCCCCCAATCAGAGAAAAGATCTATTTTGAAATTTAAAATTCAAAAATTGAAGCAACGCTTCAGATCCAGCGCTAGGCGCGCTGCGTGCCACGTGTCAAACACGGATGCGCTAGCGCCAGGTGCGCTGCGTCCTAGGCAGTGCACCATGTGTGCGCTAGCACTAGGCGCGCCGCGTGCCACGTGTCAAACACGGGTGCGCTAGCGCATGCTGCGCTGCGCACCACGTGTCAAACATATGTGCGCTAACGCAAAGTGCACTGCGCTCTGAGCAGCGCACTACGTGCGAAGCACGGGTGCGCCAGCGCTGGAATTATAAAATTCCCCACCGTTAGATCAAAAGATCTAATAATAATGATAAATCATTAATTAATCAGAATTAAAATTCTGTTATGGAAAGATCTTTCCAATCTTGTTAAAAACAAGAAGATTGCCTTCTGTAAAACAGAAGCCCTAGGATCAAAGATCCAATGGTGAGGAAACATCCCCAAATCAATCAGAGAAAGATCTCTTTAACTGATTTAACAAATCAATTTGCCCTATATAAAGGCCCCAAGACTTCAAGTCTGATATAGAGAAACCCCCCTATAAACTTTGAGAAATTCAAAGAAAGAAGAGCAAGCTCTTGAAAGAAGATTATTTCTTCAAGGTAAAGATCATGAATGATGAACACAAGGATGAAATTATCTCATAAAAAGAAGAATTATCTTCTTAAAAGATCATAGATCTACAAAGACCAAGGTCTTTTATAAAAAGAGATAAAAAGATCTCATCATAAAAACAAAAGAAGTATTTACTTCATTCACAGATCATTGATCTACAAAGGCAAAGCCCTTTCAAAAAAATAATAAGAACTGTTATTCTTGAATCTTGAGGCAAAGCCTCTTTTAAAAGAACATAAATTTGTTCACAGATCATAAATTTGATCAAATGCGCTTTGCGCTATTGAAATGTGCCTTGCACTCTTGAACAGCACTTCTGCGCTCTCTGGATCGGCGCCCAGCGCCAAATGCGCCACGTGTCAACCACGTATGCGCCAACTAAAACAACTTGCGCTCTGTGCTTCTAAATTAGAGCAATGCGCTCATCATCTGGCGCTCAGCGCCAAGTGCGCCACGTGTCACTCACGTGTGTGCTACTCAGCAGAACCGCACTGCGTTCTTTAACTGGTGCAAAGCGCTAAGCGCGCCACGTGTCACTCACATGTGCACTACTCAGCAGAAGCGCAATGCGCTCATCATCTGGCGCTCAGCGCCAAGTGCGCCACGTGTCACTCACTTGTGCGCTACTCAGCAGAAGCGCACTGGGCTCTTTAACTGGCGCAAAGCGCCAAGCGCGCCACATGTCCTTCACGTGGGCACTGACAGAACATAAATTGTTTTTTAATAAGCCTCAGAGCTATTATGAGTGCTCAGCACTAAAAGACAGAAATACTGTCAAAATTCAAATCAATGCTTAGCATTCTTAAAAAGGCCAAGCCCAAATAAAGGCTCGACAGCCCAGAATAAAAATGTTAAACATTTATTGGACTTAGCCCAATATTGGCCATAAGTCCTCGACTTATATTTAATTGAGCCCATCTGCTCATGAATATTTAACAGATCTTAGTTCCAAATTGGACTACAGATCTTCCAACCAACTCATACCGGTTCGAGAGTACATCTCTTTACACCTTTGATATTTGTCGTTGTAATCCT
Organism: Agapanthus africanus; assembly: GCA_030015575.1. Classification (NCBI taxonomy): domain Eukaryota; kingdom Viridiplantae; phylum Streptophyta; class Magnoliopsida; order Asparagales; family Amaryllidaceae; genus Agapanthus; species Agapanthus africanus. Next base: position 900,843,519 of record JASDDO010000022.1, read on the forward strand.
TCAACGTCTTCAGAGAGGTGACGGGTCCCGACAACCACACATTTCTACGGACTGTGGGGTCCTTAAACTCATGGACTACGATGTCCTTAACCTGGACTGTGGGGTCCTTAAGCCCATGGACTATGATGTCCTTAACCTGGACTGTGGGGGTCCTTAAGACCATGGACTATGATGTCCTAAACCTCGGACAGTGGGGTCCTTAAACCCATGGACTATGATGTCCTTAACCTGTACTGTGGGGTCCTTAAGCCCATGGACTATGATGTCCTTAACCTCGAACTGTGGGGTCCCCTTAAACCCACGGACTACGATGTCCTTAACCTTGGACCACCATGTCCTTAAACTGGTAATGGACCACCATGTCCTTAAACTAGTAATCGACCGCAATATCTCTAAACTAAACAATAGAGCCCAAATGCTCTCTTGTTGGATCTAAACGATCTTGTTAAGTTGATCTTAGTCTAAAATAAGACAAACGTATCCTTAACAAATGTTTAAGTTGATCTTAGTCTCAAATGAGACTAACGTATCCTTAAACCCAACCCCCAAACCCAAATCTAAGAAGATACGGATTTGGACTAATCCACGCCCTATGGACGACAACATACATTAGTCTCCGTATACAATCCACGGGCAACCAAATACAAAACAAACACCCACGACATGAAGTGACCATCTGGAGAAGGAGAAAGTGGTTACCGCGATGCGGTAGCGTAATTAACTGCAGAGGCTTACGTCTGCAGGGAAGAGCGTCCCCACAATCAAAAACCCCTCAACGAGGGGGAATCTGACGAAGTCTGCTACATCGGCCGCATCCGTTTAAACCTTCGATACATGGTTCTAAATCAACTTGGCATCTTCGGAGAGGTGGACGGATAGCACCAATTAGCATCTGCCCTAAAATTCAGGCAGGACGCTCGCCGCGTCTTCGTCTCCGTGTTTCGGCAGGGAATAGATTCTGGCACGCCCGGTGGGACCTTTTCCTCTTTCCACTCCATACTTCGTGTGTCGTGTTCACGAACGAATCGCGGTTTGTTATGGTTACCGGTGGATTCGAGATACTTAGATTTGATGTCTTGCTCCGTGCAGAAAATAAAATATCAATGGCGTCTACTTGCACGAAGTGTTCCAGCTACAACTGCAACTCACGTTCCGCCTCATCTGGAGGTATAGCTTACGGGCCCCAGGCGGCCTCCCTATTCACGATGCCGATAGAGCAGGTAACGCAGGCTACCACCGGGTTGTTTTTCGGGACCATGCTCCCACCAGTGAGCATTAACATCCCGCTGCCGCAAGAAGTGCAAAAAAAGTCGGTCTTTGATCGGCTCACTACCACCACGGCCCCTCTCAACGGGTCGTCCAATGTCAAGCCAACGGCGTCAGTCTTCGACAGGCTAAGCCTGAACTCAAATGGGTCTGTCAAGAAGCACACGATTCCTGAAGCGGCCATCCCAAAATGGATAGCCATTCCTGCTCTTGAGGTCACTAAAGAAGCTTCTACCGTTAAGGGATCGGTCTTTACGAGGTTGGCCACCCCGGCTCCCGTTCCTGCTCAAAGGTCTGTCTTTGACAGATTGGATACTGCTGCTCGATGGACATCGGTCTTCAAGAGGCTGGTACCAGCAGCGCCTCACCAGAAAAGGGGGCATGACGAAGTCACCCCTCAAGATGAAACAATCCCAACGGCTCGATACGCTCGACGTCGCCACTGGCGTCAAGTAAGGAAAGCTGGGGGCAACTCCCCCTCTAGACTAACTCCACCAACCCCAACGGTGGAAGTCAATGCTGTTGTTCCAACCGGGAACAGTTTTGAATTGCTGAACAAGATGCGCAGTAACTCTCCTACCGCCGTACTGAAAAGATCTCCTCCACCTGTGGAGAATGCACCGAAGGCGAAGCCGGAACAACCCCCTCAGCGGCTCTCTTCCAAAATTTACACAGTCTGGCGACAGGCCCAGGAATCGGTGATTGATCAAGATTACCCTCGCCGATAGAAGAAGGTGAAAGTTCAGTAAGAAGAGAACCGTCCTGTCAAACCACAAAGGACGACAACTACCTGGGTGCCCACTGCAATAGCCCCCTCGACTTCAACTGCTCAAAAGAGAAGGAGGTCAAAGAAAGCCCCTGTGACTACGGCAGACCGCAAAGACGCTGAGCCCAAACGCTCCAAGTCTGGGGGCATAATGGTACATACTGTTTATATGGCTTCCGGAAAGGAGGAAAGCCGTGCTTTTATGGGTCACCGACCGCTCACCCGATCCGTGACAAAAGCCCAGGAGCAGCAACAGAATCTTCAAGAAATGCTAACGCAAATGGCCGCACTCACTGGGCCAAAAGAATGCCCTGAGGCGTCATCGGAGCAGCGTCATGAATAAGAAACCGATGCTGACTTCCTCCGCAGAGTCCTCGAAAAGAAGGATAGAGAAGCAACAGAACAAGCGGCTAATATAAAACGAATGGCGCTCCTCTTCCAAGACACGGTCGGGATGATGTTGCAACCAGAACCTCCAGCTGAAGACCTTCCAATCATTATTGAAGACGACAGAGAGGAGACATCGAACCCTCCTCCGGCTCTGTCAACAGCCAAAGAGGAGACCATCTCCAAGGCCGCTCTGGATGACTATATTGCTCAGCAAATACAAGCTCACCAGGCGAATGAAGTGGCCGGCCAAGTCGTTAAAACTGGGCGACCTTATCCGGGATGGTATGACCGAATAGGGTACCCTCCGGGATACACAATCCCTAAATTCCACGTATATAAGGGGACGGGAAATCCGTATCAGCACGTCGCTCAATTTAGAGCCTTGTGCGGCAACACCGGAGGTGATGATAAACTTCTGCTCCGCCAGTTTGTTGGTAGCTTGTCGGAGACAGCATTTGAGTGGTATTCGGAGCTTCCCAACGACTCCATCAAAACTTTTGCAGAGATGGAGCTACTATTCACCCAAAGTTTCGCGAGTGCTAGTGAATGCACCCCAATAACGGCATTGATCAATGCCAGGGTAAAGCCGGGCGAGACATGGGTTCAATACGCAATACGATGGCGAAATCTGTGGTCAAAATGCGAGCAGCGCATCGAAGAAGCGCCTACAATAGGCATGTTTGTGGGTACTCTCGACCCTCAAGCGACCATCTCACAATTTATGATGTTCTTCAAGCCCACCACCTTCCAGGCCTTGATTGACAAGCTGGCCCAAATGGACCAGATGGGTCATAAACCATCTCCTTCAAAGACGGATCCTCGGAATGAAAAGGGGAAAGGAAAAGCAACTTTCGTTGCCACTACTCAACAACAGTCGAGCAACTTAAAACCGGTTGTTCGCTAAAACAACATGCGTCCACGCCCATCCTTCGAGGAGAGACTGGGACGTCCTTACTCGTTTCCCCAGGATAAAACGAGGAGACTGTTCGAGCTAGCAATGCGCAACAGGCTCATAAATTTGCCGGATCCAAAACGTCCATTGCAGCCAGGCAATGTCAACAATCCTAATTACTGCCCTTACTACCAAGCAGTAAGCCATCCAATCGAAGATTGCATCATCTTCAAAGGCTGGATTGAAGACCAATACCAACAAGGCAAGTTCGCATTATCCGAAAAATGGAAAGTGAAACCGCCACAACCTCACGCCCCTAAAAAGGTGGACGTGCCGGGGGCATCGTGCTCATTCATAAGGGAAGCCCTATGGGAAGTTGTTCTTTCAGCAAAGACGAAAAGAATGCTGAAGGATCTCCAAACATGCCCGGCAATCAGGTGGAAAAATCCACTGGAACCCGAGATCGTTGAGGGAATGCTGAAGCCGCACCCAATTCCAAAAACTGGTGGTGATAGTCAAAGCGCTCACACCCAGCCGTCAAAGTCTTCCAAAAAGAAAACCAAGAAGCCCGTGAAACCTGGTGACAAGCGCATGGACCTGCAAAAGCAGATTGACGTGCTGGAAGAATATAATCAAAAGGCGCGGACCCCAGTCACACTCCAAGAATTTCTCAGCCACATTCTTGAGTGGTTTTTGCTCTTGGATTGATAACTGAGACACGGCCCGGACACCCATAGGGGCCAGCAGTAGGGAATCTTGGACAATAGGCGAAAGCCCGATCCAGCAATATCGTGTGAATGAAGAAGGGCTAGAAAGACTTATTCTGCCTCAAGCGAGCGACAGCCCTCCCTTTCCTGGCTTCTCAGACGACGATGAAGCTTATCCCCCATCGTCTTACTGGTCGACCTTGGCCCCTGTAATTTTGGGGTCATATCTAGTATTCAGAGTTTGCCTCGATTTGGTACCGCTCTCGCGGCCCGCACCGAAATAGTGCTTTACCCCTAGATGTCCAGTCAACTGCTGCACCTCAACGCATTTCGGGGAGAACCAGCTAGCTCTGGGTTCGAGCAAACGAATAGTTGACGATAACGAGGGAAATAGTTCGATTCTATTTCATTCGCCGAGGAAAGAAGTCGCAAGATATTATAAGAAGTCCGCGATCACATATAGGCCTTAACGCCCTTTCCCACCTGATCCAGCTAGACAAGTGTGGTCAGCCCAGATGACAATGGAGAAGACTCGTCGGATGAGCCTGAAGATTATATGGAAAGCTGCCATGTGATCTCGCACTCGTCAATAGACGATGAAGAAGCTCTTTACGCAGAAAAACTGGGGGCAGATCCTGACCCGGAATCTTTGGGACCATCAGACGAAATGATTGATGCGTTCCTGAACGAAGCCCGTCTTAAAAGCAAAGTTGATCGAGAGCGTGAGATGGCCATATTTGAAAAGGCCAAACGTCGGCGACTGGACGAAAGGGTTAAAACACTCCCCCCAAATCGAAGCACTTCATCTACCGCGAATAAAAGAAGGTTCAAGATGAGGAAAAGGTTCGCCAAAGCCATATCGATGGGAATGAAGCTGCCCTCTTTTAGAGAAAATTCTCCTGGCGATATACGCCTTAATAATGAGGATGTGCATCCTAATTACTGTTTATATCATCAAAGGATTGCACACCCCACCGAAGAGTGCAACGCCTTTAAAAATTGGTGGCAAGGGTATGTCGCTCACAAGCAGCACTTCAAGAGAGCGGAGCATGAAACTCTTCGACAGCAGAAAAATGTGACAGACGAACGAGAAAGAGATGCCGACAACTGTCACATAGTTGATAGCAGGGGATCGCAAGTTCTCGCCTTCGGGACTAATTCTAAAGAAGAAATTACTCTCATCCCTCTCTTTAAGGAATCCACCTCAGGAAAAGAGGAAGAAACGAAGAGCTGCGAGAACATTCCGCTACGCAATCGCACGCTACCTAAAAAGGATCTCGGACCCGCAAACAGGGGATCAAGCAAAAAGGATAAGGGAAAAGGAAAAGCGACCTTCATCGCCAACGTTCAAAAACAACCGAGTGGCCCAAGACCGGTTGCTCGTCAAAGCAACAAGCCGCGATCGCTTGATGAGAAGTTGAAACGTCCTTACTCATTTTCCAGGGATAAAACAAGGAGACTGTTCGAACTGGCAGTGCGCAACGGGCTCATCACACTGCCAGATCCAAAACATCCGTCGCAACCAGGTGACGTTGACAATCCTAACTATTGTCCCTACCACAGAGTAATGGGTCACCCACTCGAAGATTGCTACGTCTTCAAAGGCTGGGTTGAGGATGAATACCAACAGGGCAAATTCGCGTTGTCTGACAACTGGAAGGTAAACCCGCCACAACCACATGCTCAGAAAAGGATGGACACGCCGAGGGCATCATGCTCTTTTATAGGGGAAGCTCCATGAGAAATTGTTCTTTCGGCAAAAAACTAAAAGAGTGCTGAAAGATCTTCAAACATGTCCGACCTATGAACCACAGTCCGAAACGTCGTTAAACTAACAATGGACCACTATGTCCTTAAACTGGATACAGACCGAAACGTCGTTAAACTAACAATGGACCACTATGTCCTAAAACTGGATACAGACCGAAACGTCGTTAAACTAACAATGAACCACTATATCCTAAAACTGGATATTGACCAAGACGTCGATGAACTACTACAGACCGCAGCATCCCAATACTGACACAAAGAAAAAGAAAAAAAAAGAAAAAAAAAGGTATGTCCATAAACAAAATGGGCATGGATGAAAACCCGAAAGGGCACCGTGAGTAAAAACAGCAGGGCTACCGGCGAGTTTTGTGAAAACCCGAAAGGGCGCAAGCTCGTTAAAAGACACTTGCAGGGTCCTCTCGACCTTGTGAGGAGAAATCACCTGCGTGAGATCCTTACGACTCACAAGGGAACAACACACTTAGGGGTCCCCACGATTCCTAAGGAGAAATTACACTTGCGAGATCCTCACGACTCGTAAGGAGAACCCTCTTATGAGACCCTCACGGCTCATAAGATTCAAAAGTCTTAAGCTACAGAGATCTGAACTTGTTCTTAAGCAGCCACCACAACCTCCGACACTGCCCAACAAGCGGCTCAATGCTGACCCTTGTATACAATCCATGGGCGCAAATAAATATTTCCCTAACAAAGTTCCATCCATGACTAGGGATATGTCTACACGGTGAACAACCCTTGTAAGTCCTCTCGACTTATAAGGAGAAAGCACTTTTTTAAGATCCTTACAACTTATAAGAGACCATACACTTAGAGTCCTCACGATTCCTAAGGAGAAAACACACCTACGAGATCCTCACGACTCGCAGGGAGAAATACCTTTATGAGACCCTTACGGCTCATGAAGTCAGAAGCCTTAGTCGACGGGATCTTAACCCTGTTTGCTAAGCCACCTTTGTTCGACATCGACGGAGGCAAATGGTGATTCGCTCCTGGTAATATCCCAGTTGTAGCGGTGCTGATGCCGAAATCGGTGTCTAATTCTAAGCTTGCAGTAAGAAGCTAGCGATCCATACATGCATACGAAATAGCCGAAATGATGGGGCAACTTGCAAACAAAATCAGCAAGTAAAAACGTATGCATGCAAAATAGCCGAAATGATTGGGCAACTCGCAATAAAAAGCAGCGAGTAAAAATAAAATAAATAGCTGAAATGATTGGACAACTCGCAATAAAAAGCAGCGAGTAAAAATAAAATAAATAGCCGAAATGATTGGGCACCGCGAAAAATAGCCGAAATGATTGGGCAATCGCGATTTTCGCGATATAAAAAGCTGAAATGATAGAGCATCGCGGAAAGAATAAAAAAATGATGAAAGAATGAAAATTTTTGCCCTACAGGTGAGATCACATCGATCCCTATATAAAATCCAGGGGCACAAACAAAGAGGGAACCATACCTTCCCGACAGGCTCCATCAGAAAGCGAAGCCGAATCTCGACGGTTCATAAACAACCTAGAGGCAACCTCGACATTTGTCGCAATATTGCAGACACAATGTCAACAAATGAAGCAAAGGAAGTTCCCTAGCTTCAGGGTCTCGACGTCAACGTCGACAACTTAGAGATCACCAACGACGTTCCCTCGCAGTCCAGCAGGATGCAGATGCAACGTCAACAAAAGACCTCACGGTCAAAACAAAGCGGAGCGACGGCAAAATCCCAGCTCCACCTCAGCATTCGTCTCGATACAGTAGACGAGATGTCAACGACGGCGTTCCCTCGCAGTCCAGCAGGATGCATATGCAACGTCAACAAAAGACCTCACGGTCAAAACAAAGCGGAGCGACGGCAAAATCCCAGCTCCACCTCAGCATTCGTCTCGATACAGTAGACGAAATGCCAACGATGGCGTTCCCTCGCAGTCCAGAAGGATGCAGATGCAACGTCAACAAAAGACCTCACGGTCAAAACAAAGCGGAGCGACGGCAAAATCCCAGCTCCACCTCAGCATTCGTTTCGATACAGTAGACGGGATGTCAACGACGGCATTCCTACGCAGTCCAACAGGATGCAGACGCAACATCAACAAAAGACCTCACGGTCGAAACAAAGCGGAGCGACGACAAAATCCCAGCTCCACCTCAGCGTTCGTCTCGATACAGCAGTCGAGATGTTATCCCAGCGTTCTTCCTCCAGCAGGGTTCAGACGTGACAATCAAACAACGGAGCCACAGCAAAATCCCCAGTTCCAAGCCTCGACGGTTCACCAACAACCTAGAGACAACCGCGACATTCGTCTCGATACAGCAGACGCAATGCCAGCAAACAAAGCGAAGGCCAAATTCCTAGCTTCAAGGTCTTGACGGCAACTCATATAAAACCTGAAAGACTATCGGAGATCATCCCACACCAGCGCGGAGTGGTTATGACTCATCGGGGCTCTCTAAAATGAGCCTAACCTCAAGTAAAAAAAAGGCATGGCGAAATTCGTAACGCTTGCTCTTCCGACGGTCAAACTGCGTAGGAAGATTGCTTGAAAACGTCTTGTCCAGCCCCCGAAGGGATCAGAGACACGACAGTCGCAAGGCTACTCAAACAGCAAGATTGCCTATCAAGGGCTACATCAGCCAACACGACGGTACGACGGACAAAATCCTAGTACCACTGACCCTAGCGGACCTTTGTCGTAAAGAGCAGAGGTTAACTGTGACGTTAGGACATCCTTGCGGGAACTTCTCGATTCATCTCGACTCGTAGGGAAAAATCTTAGGCAATGGGGATTAAAAAACCTGTTTCCTAAGCACTAGGGCCCTGCAAGTCGGTCCAAAATGGACTCTTGCATACTATTCACGGGTCACACTCACCGAAGTCGAACATCGACAAAGAGGGAAACAACCACTTACAAATCCTCTCGACTTGTATGCGGGAAAAATTCTCTTGTGAGATCCTTACGACTCTCAAGAGAAAATACACACTTAGGAATCCTCATGATTCCTAAGGAGAAATTACACCTACGGGATCCTCTCGACTCGTAGGGAGAAAAATCTTTATGAGACCCTCACGGCTCATAAAGTTGAAAAGCCTTAGGTGGCAGATCCTAACCCTGTCTCCTAAGCCATCACTGCCCTACAAAGAGATCAAGATAGACTATCTATAGGCCACATTCCCCGAAGTCAAATATCGACAAGGAGGGAAACAATCATTTATGAGTCCTCTCGACTTGTAAGGGAGAAAATTCTCTTGTAAGATCCTTACGACTCTCAAGAGAAACCACACTTGGGAATCCTCACGATTCTTAAGGAGAAAATGCACCTGCGAGATCCTCACGACTCGTAGGGAGAAAAAATCTTCATGAGACCCTCACGGCTCATGAAATTGAAAAGTCTTAGGCAGCAGATCTGACCCTGCTTTCTAAGCCATCACTACCTCTCGAAGAAGCCAAAACAAGATGCTCATCCTCTCATCTGCCGGCTATGTTTGCTAAGATGACATGTTGATAACAAAAAAGAAGAAAGCAAGAAATAACACAAGACATTGCGGAAGAAGTGTATCTTTTATTTATGAGTTCAATTGAGTACAAGCTACGTCATCTGAGAAGATAAAGAAAAATGAATACATTTTATTCAAAATTTACAAATGGCGCAAAAGCAACTATTGAGAGGGAAGCGCTTTCAATAGTCCGATCAGCCGCTCGCGTACTTCCCTCAGCCACTTTTCTTGATCAGCTGCCGCGGCCAACTCTACTTCGACTTGGGCTCGTTGCTACAAGTAAGAAGAAAGTTGTTCTTCGACGGCCCGCTGAGCTACCTCACGATTTTGTGCATCCTGCTCGACGACGTCGAGCATCTGCCTCAGTGTTAACCCATCGGAGATGCACTGCAGAAGTCCTTCAAAGATAACTTTCAACTGTGCAGCATTCGCATCAACCTGAGTATGCAGTCGGGCAGATTCGCTCGAAGTCTCTCCGCACTCCTTACGTTTTAAGGCCGCCTCTTGTTTAAGATGATGGAAGTAGGGAGTGCTCTGCTCAACCCACGCAGCCCGCTGGATGTTTATAGCCAAGACCTCTGGAGCAGGACGTCCAACCTCGAGCTCATGCAGGCAAGCTTCAATTTCCCTGCAGTGATTAACCCAAGACTCAACGACGCCCTCGCTATGAGAATTCATGAGCGTCGCTAGCATAGGGTTAACCTCCGTGGAAAAATTCGCAGCAGATGTGAGAGTCTCCATGTCAAGCTCCTCAATATAGTCGCTCAACATGCGCAGACTATTCGCGGCGCCTTTCGAGGATGCACGTCGAGAAAAAGGGTTGGCTGGCATTATGGTGCGAGACTCAAATGGAGCTAGAGTCGACGTGATTGCTGCAAAATAAATCATAGTCAGATGTTGGCTCAAGAAATAAAGAAAATACACGAACAATAGATTCTACTATACCGGCTGCAACAGGGGGCAGAGCTGGGGGTACTGGTGGCGCAACGATAGCCTCGTCCCCTCCTTCAATTTGTAAGGCTACAAGCAATACAAAGATGAATTAGCAATAATGCGACTGCCCATTAAAGAAAGGACGTCGGTTAGAAAAAATACTCACCGACACCAGTGGGAGGACTAATCTCTGACTGGAAAGAGAAGTATGGGTGCAACACCTGATACAAGTGATCAAAAAGGACTCCTGTAAGGACGCAGTAATGCAACGTCAGTACATAAGTTATACAGCCTAAAAAAAATAAGACTGATGGGTCACGAATCTGCACCTTCCAACATCTGAGATGGTACGAGAGAAGGTAGAGAAGTGGTCACCGTCAAAGCGGTAACTGATGGTGCTTCCTCGGGTAGCGTAATCTCAACGCTCGCCACACCTGTATTAGAAATGAGATAAATACTGTCAGAAAAGATTGAAAAGGATTGCAGAATAAAAGGAAAAGCAATGACCCATAATCTACCTGGTGAGTCGCCGGTCGGAACCACGACGAGGGCGTCACTTGATACAGCAACTGCTTCACCCTCCTCCATCGGAATGGTTTCGCCGCCCATGGCTTCATCCCCTGACTCCACGAGAATCATCGTGATACTTGCAGCGCCTGGCAACGGCAGGGAGCCGCAAGGGGAAAGAGCCACGATTGGAGCAGTTCCCGACTCTTGCGAAGGAGTGACTACCTCGAGCTCGGCGACCATGGCTACCTCCTCTACCGCCACCTCGGGCTCAGCAATTATAGCCATCTCACCCACCGCTACCTCGAGCTCAACAATGGTAGCCATCTCACCTACCGCCATCTCGGGCTCGGCGATCGTGATTGTCTCACCCACCGCTACCTCGAGCTCGGCAATTGTAGCCATCTCGCCTACCGCTGCCTCGGGTTCGGCGATCATGGCTACCTCCTCTACCGCTACCCCAGGCTCAGTGGCCGCCACCACTTCTTCGGTAAGACTCGGCCCTGCAAGATAAGATATATGAGAACTGAAAGTTAAAACTTTGACAGCAAAACCTACTGTCACATTACCTTGAGTTGGTCTTCCGATTAATTCCCAAGCCACACGTGCTGCCCGTCTGTGGGTAGTGGACAAGGCGGCCGGGGCATCTTCTGAAGGAGTAGGGGCAGGGGTAGCGGTGCTCGAACCCGCACCCGCGGCCAAGGCAGCACTACGCTCCCTTGCCGCGCGCATTCTGCACTTCCTTTCCGCTCGGGCCGTTAGAACAGATCTTCTAGAAGCCTCCATCAACAGGACGTCATCGTCCGCGCCAAGGGTTACCTCTGGAGCCGTCTGTTGGAGATAATGCCCTCAGAGTCAATTATTGGATCACAGGCACGTGATTGCGATGATTGAGGGAGGACCTATCCCGGTAAGACAGTCTTACTCGAGATGATAGTATACTATCTGGTTTATCTTTATCATCGTGTACTGCTTTAAGTGACCTGACAGGTCACTATTGCACGTTGATAGAGCCCCTAGGATTCTTGCTTGACCACCAGCAGTATGAGGGCGATCATATAAGTGGGAGTTGGGGTCTATAAGCACATCCTTAAAAGGTCCCTAGTCGTGGGAGTTTCGAGACAGGGCATCGATTCTCCAGAGTAGACTAGTGTATACAGTCGAGACCCCGACGAGGGGCGGTGGCCGGTCTCACAAGCCACTGGTGTCAGTTGGATCACCTAAGATGTATACAGGTGCTCATTGGGTTATGAGTACACCGGACAGGACTTGCCGGGAACATGCTAGTTGGTCTTATACCTGACGTCAGATAGCAGTTCCCTGGTGACATGTGTACAGGTTAGTTCATCGACCTGGGGATCGTCATTTGTCTCGTGTGAGTTCCCACTGTACTTTGATTACTACCCTACCACGGCTCAAAGGAGTCGTGCAAACAGGTTTTAGTTGGGTACAGTCCCGAGCCACATGGAGGCAGTGAGCGGATCTTCGGGGGTTCGTCTCTCCCGGTATTGGGGGTGAGGTCGCGCTGTGTCTAGGAGAACCATTACACGAAGTCCTTGGCCAAGGCAGGAGATTTACTGGTAGGTATTCCAGTAGTATCTCAGGGTGTTCTGGGCTACACTCCGACACGACTTGTACCGCTTTTGGGGGTCTGACTTTTACCAACCCCCTAGGCCCGCCATGCGATGCTCATAGACGAACGGACCGGACTGTACGGATATTGTCACTGACAGGCTCAGTAGGGTGTCAGGATGAGTTCGCTCATCGACGTCCCTTTTGGTCAATAGCTGGTGGCCCGTTACGTATTGGCTTATACCTCTGACGTGCTAGTGGTTAAATCCACAGCCATAGTATTGACGAGTCTTTAGAGTCCACCACACTTTCAGTTACTCAGGCTTTCAGGCGAAACGCTGTAGAGGCCGTATGGAGATATGGCAGGGTCCGATCAGATACGTGCGGTATTGCACGGGTCAGGATCGGACGGTTTGTACTAGAGGCCGTATGGAGATATGGCAGGGTCCGATCAGATACGTGCGGTATTGCACGGGTCAGGATCGGACGGTTTGTACTAGAGGCCGTATAGATATATGGCAGGGTTCGATCAGATACGTGCGGTATTGCACGGATCAGGATCGGACGGATATTACTAGCCGGTTTTGGTTTAAGCCGGATTCTAGTATAGTACAGTGTAGATTTTGTCTTTTTGCATTTGTATCCGGACGGAATACAGATGCGGGTGTGTATGCACAGTATCGGGGTTTTCCTGTAATTTATTACGGGACCAGTTTTCTGGAGTTGCCAGTTTGCATTCCGTTCCGGCCGGTTTTCCTTTGTTCTTTCCCGGCCGGACTTTTCCGATGGAGGGGGTTATTTGCAATTGTGCAAATAACATTTGTGGAGGGGGTTTCTTGCAATTGTATTGATTATGATAGCATCTTTAGATTCCCTTTCCATCTTTTCTTTTGTTGCACCATCACTTGCATTAATTAAGATAAGAATGGGTATGGGTTTGATGTTCATTTGTTATGATGATGTTTTGGTGTGGTCACCTCTTCTCATCTCCTACACTCACCTCCCTTCATGAGTTTTGTTTTTCCCTCCACCCATTCTTATATGATGAGGCCGGCCATTTTTGTGAGAGGGAGAGAATTATGAGAGGGTTTCATTTTGGTTGTGGTGGCTTCATTCTTGTTCTCATATTCCTCTTGCTAGAAAATTGAAAGCACCAATTTTCCTAACCTCCTCCTTCATCCTCCATGGAAACTAAAACCCCAATGAGACATAGACTCTACACATTCTACAGCAAACCTTGGGCATGTCGACTTGACAGCTTCATGCCCGAGTTGCCTCGGTATTGAAGTGGGAGCCCGTAAAAGATGCAGGCGACGTGGTGCCCTTCCGGCGAGGAGATGGAGACCGGACATTCCGCGAGAGATCGGGACGACGACGAGAAGACCGGAGGACTCGGATCACTCGGTATATCTCTAACCCGTCTTGTTGTTTGCTAGATCTAGTTTAATGGCCCGATCCGCGGTTTAGTGCGCGGTGGTGCCGGTTTGCTAAGTTCGCAAAATAAAAGTTTTTCACCGTTTCCGCATTTGGCCGTCGGATTGACGGCCGGGGCGCCGCCGTGCACTTACACCGTCGAGGCATCCATCATCGGTCGTTTGAGTAGGGCCTCTTTCGGCCGTGCCGAGGAGGCCGGGACTTCGATGGCCGGCCCGGGAAGAATCTCCGCATCACCTTGCGGGATTGGCATTGTAGTCCCTGCGATGAGATAAAGAAGGGGTTAGATTGTCCATAAGAAAGGAAAATGAAGATGCAATGAGCCGAGACATACCGATGCCCAACAAAGCGCGATTCCTCTCCTCCTCCTCGAAGGTCCTGAGGGAAGCCGGCAGAGCCTCTTCAGTGGTAAAGCCTGTTACAGAAGGAAAAATATCAGTCAAGATATGATAATAAAAATAAAAATATAATGCAATAACAGAAGTTACGACTTATACTCACTTGATTGCGCGAGGATGGCCATTTTCGCTTTTTGGCTTGCGGATCGCACAGAAGCTACAATGGCGGCCTCGAGATCAGTATCTTCCGGCGCTATGAAGAGACCCTCATTAGTCCCATATTCGCTCAGGCCCTCGTTATAAGGAGCATGAGGCTCCAGCCCGAGTACAGCGTCTAGAGAGAGGACCGACTTCTTCTTCCTCTTCTGCGAGCGAGCTCCAGTTGTAGCAAGCACAAGCTTACGCTTGATGGGAACTTTGGGGCGACGAGTCCCGATATCTGAGCCCACGCCAAATTTGGGGGAAGCTACATTTACCGTCTCCACGGAAGCACGGGGCACCGATAGTACATCCACCGTCTCCTCGGGAGCACGGGGCACCGGTAGCTCAGGCCTGTCATGGGGGACTTCAATCGTGGCAGCTTCTCTTAGTGGAGGGAGGACAATGGTCCGTCGCTTCAAAGGGACGTTTCGATCACCAGCAGGGGGTGCGCCCTTGCGGTCGAGCAACAGTCGCTTCTCCTCCCTGATAATAGCGCCCATTGAATGTTGATACCAGGCCACGTGTACATTAAGAACCTTCGGGACACAACTCGGTTCGCTGATAAAGAAGTGAGACCCCGTGTTCAAGCGCATAAATGATGCAGCACGCTCCGCATTCCCTCTTTGGTGGCAGCAGGTTCTACCAGGAAAGCCTCCAGCGGGACTGTTGGGATAAAAATTTACACCCCGGTTGACCAAGTCAAAATCAAAGTCAACCCCAAGCCAAGTGGGCCCAAGCCCAGATCCAGTAGGCCCATGCCCGGGTCGAGCCCGAACATGAAGCGGCCGGCCTCCCCCCCATGCCAAGATAAAAATTTTGTAATAAATAATTTTGTTGTATTTCTTTTATTTTATTTTATGGACGAATGTAAGAAAAATAGGCATAAAGCCAAAATTTTGTAAAGCCCATGGCTTATGTGCAAAAAGAAATGGCACATGAGCCATGGGATAGGCAAAATGCCATTTTGTGAAGCCCAAGGGGCTATGTGTAAAATGTATGGCCTATAAAGGCAAGGATAATGAAATATCCCAATAACTTTTTCTCTCTCCAAAAAAGTTTCAGAGCTGAGCTCTTTCCTCCTTCTTCAAGGTTCCAAAACCTTCTTCTTTCTTTTGAATTAAATCAAGAGTTTTACTCTTCCTTTTTCAAAACTAAATAGTTTTCCACCACAAAACCCACAAAGGGGAACTTGGATCTGTCATCAGATCTTAAAAAGGAGAGATTTTGAGATTTCACATCTCTTGATCTTCAAGATCCAGCAAGCGACAGGAGGAAGAAGAAGAACCACTTCCATTAAACCCAAAACACATTCAGGAGCCCGACTCCTCTCTGATTTCTCCTTTGAGAAATCCTTTTTTTTCAGGCTAAAAGCCTCTTGTGCCTCTCCGGCGCGCAGCGCAAGTGCGCAAGGCGCCAGCGTGCCGACACGTGGCGCGCGCGTGTGCGCACCTGCGCGCTTGCGCAAGGGCGCAAGGCGCCCGCGTGCCGACACGTGGCGCGCGCGCCTGCGCAAGTTGCGCCCGCGTGCCGACACGTGGCGCGCGCGCTTGCGCACCTGCGCAAGTGCGCAAGGCACCCGCATGCCGACACGTGGCGCACGCGCTTGCGCACCTGCGCGCTTGCGCAAGTGCGCAAGGCGCCCGCGTGCCGACACGTGGCGCGCGCGCTTGCGCACCTGCGCACAGCACCTAAGCGCACAGCGCCCAAGGTGCTGCCCCACGCATCCCTTGGATGCCTTTTCCCCCTCTTTTTATGTATATACATATATATATATATACATTTGTATACAAATGTACACATACACATACTCCGCAACATTCTCCCCCGTAAAAACTCTGCATGGCTCCCGATATATCCAAAACCCCCCTTTCAGAACAGAACACACGTACACTGCACATTGAATTCGCATGACCAGTTTAACCCGTTAATCGGAGGTTCCCTCGCCCCAAAGGCGAGGGGTAATTAACGGCAGCTTAGTCCGCGGCTGCCGGAGATTCGGATCCCTACAATCATTAAACCCCGGCCTACCCTAGGCAGGGGGAATCTGTAGTACGCCTGACAAGCGCGCGCGTATTCCCATCTCAATGGGGTGACGAAAAACACCCTACAGATTCTGGCACGCCCGGTGGGACCAATCTCTCCTTCCATATTTCGGGTTAAACGTTCATGCGAACTCAATCAATATACATATCGATTGCCTATACTGAAATGATGTTTTCTTTGCGTGCAGCAATCAGCTTTCAACGACAATGTCTCTCCAGATGAATTCAGCTTCCAACGTGACCCCGATTCCATACGTGGTCAAGATCAACGCTCGTGTGGTTCTCCCTGCAAGCCTCAGTCGACAGTGGGAGGAACCGCCCCGCCAGTTTGGCTCCGTCATCATCTACCTTGCTGGAAGCGCTCATCTGGCGGAAATCCCGGCGGAACAGGTGGTCAAGCCGGTCCCAAGGGGCAAGAGGCCGAATGTTGTGATTGCTAAGGCACCACAACCGAAACTTAAGATGGTGTCTGAACGATTCCCTGACACTCTAGCTGGGGGCAAGACTTCCGGTGCGAAGGGCAACAACAAATGTCGCGGACGAGCTCAAGCGATGACTCCAACAAACGCACAATCGAGCGTATCTCCAAAGCCCTCCGTCGCCCGGTCTGCGACGTCTTCCCAAAGAGTTGAAGTCTGCCAGGTGCTTAGAACAGAAAAGTTAAGGCAGAAGCGGCTCAGGTATCGAGCCAACAAGAGGGCCAAGGCTTCGGCCAAATGGAACCATGTGAAGTTCCAAGTGCAGGGTTTCCCCGCGACGACGGCTGAGTCGGACGTAAGAATCAGCAATTCCTTCGAGCCTCTGAAGTAGGTTCAGAAAAACGCCATGACCGCCAGAATCAAGAAGACAGCGGTCCGAACAGTGCCACAAAGAGACGTGTCCCCGCCCCAACAGAAAAAGCACGACACTATCTCTTCAAGAGTCTATCAAGCGCTCTGTGCCGCACGAAAGCAGCGGGGCAAACCCAGAAAAGATGCGCCAACACCATTCAAGAAGCTGGTTAAGCCAGCCGCCTTCAATCGACTACCAGTTACCGAAGCAAGGGGGTCAAGACAGCGATCCGTGAAATCAGCCACCAATGATCGAAAGACGGCCGGATATATCATCCATACGGTCTATATGGCGGGCGGGCGCCCCAGCGACAACCTTCGCAGCAAAAGCAAGGACGGGGCCACCACATCCCAAGCCCAATCTAGCCTGAATGTGGTTGCCGCCGCCCAAGAACAGCCGCCCCTACTGGATGAAGAAAACCCTCTCGATGAGGATGATAGGCAGATAGACCCCTCGGTCCATGTAGAGTCAAGCTCGGACAGCGAGGAAGAGCCGACTTTCCGCCCTAGGACTGCGGAGCAAGAGCTGCTTCAAGAGCTTCGAAAATAGCTCAGGAGCAAGGATAAAGAGATGGCCAAGCTCTATTCGAAAATTGACGACCTAACAAATGTTGTGATGCAGCTTACGGCTCAAATTGCTCGAGCGCCTCCCAATCAAGCACAAGCCGCTACTAATCAGCCGGGTGATGACAATCCGAGGCAGCCAATGCCTGTTCCTTCGGGTCCAAGACTGGTCGAGCCACATGAAAGCCGGCCACACTCTACTTCTGGGGACGCCTTGGCCCCAGATAGAATTATCCCGCTAACACAGGATCGGATAATGGATTTGGTCACCAGCAAGGTTAAAACATTGGTGGCCGAAGCTGAAGCTCAGAAAGAAATCGGCAGTAGCGGGCGGCCATATCCCGCGCAGTACGACCTGATTGAGTTCCCAAGCGGCTACGTTATTCCTAAGTTCGGAAGATTTGATGGAACGGGGAATGCAAATCAGCACGTCGCCCACTTCAAAGCATCGTGCGGAAATACAGGAGGCAATGACGCGCTCCTTCTTCGTCAGTTTGTCAACAGCCTGACCAGCGTCGCCTTCGACTGGTATGCGAGTATACCGGACGGGTCCGTCATTACCTTTGCCCAAATGGAGTCCCTGTTTCGGCAAAGGTTCATGAGTGTCAGTGATAAAATCTCCATTGCCGACCTTGTGAGGACTAAGCCGGGGAAGAATAAAAGCAACACCGACTTTATCGCCCGATGGCGTAATCTCACAGTCAAATGCGAACCGCCGCTGGAGCAGGACCAGTCCGTCAGCCTTCTCATTGGGAACCTCAGCAATTGGATGGTCCCATTCTTGTGTACAGCGGGCCTCAAGACATTTCAGGAGCTAACCAAGAAAGTTCAAATGCTAGAACGCTCGAAGCAAGAGTCCCCGCCGGACTCTCAGAGAGACAAAACCTGGAAAAGCAAGCGGGACGACAACCGTAGAAGCGGGAGTTCCAGCAGTACCAATGTCTTCAATTCGTCCGACAATGAAGAAAAGCGAAGGGCGGACGAATCCAAAACCAACCGGTCGCGAAAGCCATTGCTGGGAGGAGATGGGCCTTCCCTAGAGGAGAAAAAGAACAAGGTTTACTCTTTCAGAAGGGACAAGGTCCGCAAGATATTTAAAGATGCCTTGAACAACGGCTTACAATTGCCGGAGTCGAAAAGACCCCAAGAAGCAAAAATGACCGACAATCCTCTGTATTGCCCGTACCACCGAGTAGTGAGCCATGCGATCGAGGATTGATATATCTTCAAAGACTGGGTCGAGAAGCAGTAAAAGGCTGGAGAGATCGAGCTATCCAAAAGCGTGTTGGTGAACAATCAAGTTGCAACCGCCAACTTTATACAGACGGAAGCCGAAGCCTTCTGGGAGCAGACAGCCGAACCCGTGGCCCTAAGAAATGAAACGGACTCATCGCGGCCTCCGTGGAGTACGCACATATCTATAAGACGCAGAAGATGCTAAAGCTACTTCAGAAAGAGCCCAGGATGGAATGGGAAGGACAGAAGAAGCCTACCAGTCCAGCTGCCTATGCGGCTCCATCAGGCTCAAAATCCAAGAAGCTCAAGAAGAAGAAAAGTGTAGCTCGGCGCGAAAAGGAGCCTGCAGGGAGATCGACCATTCAAAAATATATCGATTCCCTCGAAGAATATGAACAAAGGGAAAGAACATTGATTCAATTGAATGAGTTCTTCCCTGTACAAGCGGCTGAAATTCTGGAGGAGTTAGAAGAAGACTCCAATGAAGAGATCCCAGTAGTGACCTGCTACGCCATCCATCTTGGCAGCGACTCCGAGGATGAGCTCTGTTTTCCCGAAGAGGACGAGGAGCTCACCACAAAGGCTAATCAAATCCAGCTCAGAAGCGGCAGGGCTCTACCGCCAAATCAGGGCAACGCCCCAAAAGGGAAGGAAAAACAAGTCGCTAATGAAGAAGATGGCAGAGAACCAGCTGATGAAAACACAAATCCTTCCTCGGTGGACTATAATGTCTTGGCACATCTCCGGAAGCTTCCATCTCTCCTGAGCATCTACGACGCCTTGGTCCTATCTAAGGAGCTTAGAGACGTTCTCATTCACGCTCTACAAAACCCCGAGCGGTATCAGGCTCACTTTGCGGAAATTAATATGAAAGAAGCCCAGCACGCTTTGCATGCCGCCGCAGTCACATTTAAGGATGAAGACTTGCTACTGGGAACGGCTGAGCATAATCGGCCGCTTTACGTGACCGGGTACAGCGACGGAGATCGAATTAATCGTATATTGATTGATCCGGGGTCCTCAGTGAACATCATGAACTTGCGAACTCTGAAGAGTTTGTCAATGGACGTCCGACACCTGTCGAGGGAAAGGATTGTCATTCAAGGGTTCAACCAAAATTGCCAGCAAGTTCTAGGGTCTATAGCTTTGCCAATCAAATTTAGGGATCTGCAAACTGAAGCTAAGATATACGTGATCGACGCCGACACATCTTATAAGATTCTCTTGGGGCGGCCGTGGATCCATGATTACGGCATCATTCCGTCGACTCTCCATCAATGCATGAAGTATACTAAAAATGGCGAAGAAAGACGTATTGACGGAGACATCCAGCCGTTCGGTGTGCATGAAGTCCGATACGAAGATTCTCGGTACTTTACGAACCACCAAAATGCTAAGCCACAACTGACTGAGGATAGAACGGCCCCAAGACTCAAAAGCAAATCTGCACCGGCTATCACTTTCAAAAGCAAAAATACCCAAGTACGCCCGCATTTCGGCAGCGACACTGATGAGTCCGACGCTGGAAGCCCGTCCTTCCGCCAAACTCGCCCTCATTTCGGCAGCGATACGGATGAATCTGTTACTGAAGGCCCATCTAGCAGCAAAGTCCGCCCTCATCTTGGCAGTGACACTGAAGAGTCAGAAGAAGAGGACCTGCCGTGCGACAGCTGTGCAGATCGACCCCCCATGCAGCAAGCGAAACTACGAGAGACCTTCGAAGTCGCAGAAGGGTCCCTGGCTATCACAAGGGTGCCGGAACGGATGTGCAAAGAGCTCGACACATTGTCAGTCTCTACCGTGGACCAGCTGAAAACTTTCTACGTGCCCGGGAGGAAAAATGGACAGAAGGGCATCCTGTTTTACAAGTCAAACCCCGTTGTGCATCCGGACGATCTTTCTGTCGCGTGCCTTCCCTATGAGAGAGGCATAAGAGCCGTCCTCAATCCCAGATACTATGCGCCCGAGATGCGGGAATACTTTAAAAAGTGCGGATGCCGGTTATATCAAACGGAGTCCGAAGCAAAGTTTTACGAAGGGCTATAGTATCCGCCCCAGGTCCGAGCACTCATCGATGGACGAATTCCAGATAGACGGGGCATAAGCTACATTCAACCTGATTCCAAAGCGTGCTACATGATCCATGTTGGTGAGGCCAGCGAAGGATCGAATAATGATGACGAGATAGCCGAGCCAGAAG
The DNA here is from genome assembly GCA_030015575.1 of Agapanthus africanus. Taxonomy (NCBI): domain Eukaryota; kingdom Viridiplantae; phylum Streptophyta; class Magnoliopsida; order Asparagales; family Amaryllidaceae; genus Agapanthus; species Agapanthus africanus. The sequence continues at coordinate 900,864,677 of JASDDO010000022.1, forward strand.
AAGCTCCTCAAGAGCTCGAAGATGGCGGACAAGCAACCTTTGATGAGCTAACCGAGATTGACTTAGGAACGCCCGATAATCCAAGGCCGACCTACATCAGCTCACTCTTGTCGGAGGAAACGAAAGAGCAGATAATTGCCCTGCTGCGCGAGTTCGTCGACTGCTTCGCGTGGACGTACAAAGAAATGCCTGGTTTTTCCCCTGAGGTAGCCGTGCATAAGCTGGCTATATCTCCTGATGCTAAGCCAGTCAAACAAGCTCCTCGAAGAATGAGAAGGGAGTTGGAAGAAAAGGTCATCGAGGAAACCAAGAAACTCATCGATGCCGGCTTCATCAGGGAAGAGAAATATGCGGACTGGATCGCATGCATAGTCCCAGTGAAGAAGAAAAATGGGCAGATCCGAGTTTGTGTCGATTTCAGGGACCTCAACAAGGCATGTCCTAAAGACGACTTCCCGCTACCGGTCATGGAAATGATGGTCGATGACACCTCAAATTACGAACTGTTCACCTTTATGGACGGCTCGTCTGGATATAATCAGATCAAGATGTCGCCTGAGGATGAGAAGCACACAGCATTTCGAACCCCGATCGGAATATATTGCTACAAGGTAATGCCATTCGGACTGAAGAACGCAGGTGCTACATATCAAAGGGCGATGACTAATATCTTTGATGACCTAATCCATAAAGTCGTCGAATGTTATGTTGATGATCTGGTCGTCAAGACTAAAGCGAAGGCCGATCATATCCAAGATCTCAGGACCGTTCTCACCAGACTGAGGGAATACGATCTGAAGATGAACCCTCTGAAGTGCGCTTTTGGCGTGTCATCGGGAAAATTCCTGGGCTTCATAGTCCGACATCGAGGGATCGAAGTTGACCCATCAAAGATAAAGGCCATCATGGAGATGCCCCCTCCGAAGAGTCTGACGCAGCTAAGATCTTTTCAAGGCAAGCTTGCTTATATACGGAGGTTTATCTCAAATTTATCAGGGAGATGTAGGCCCTTCTCGAAGCTCATGAAGAAAGGAGCTCCTTTTATCTGGGATACCGAATGTCAAGCAGCGTTCGAAAGCATCAAACAATACTTGTTGCACCCTCCAGTGCTGGCCGCTCCCATTCCAAATAAACCGTTGATTCTCTATACTGCCGCGCTAGATGAGTCACTCGGTGCGCTCCTCGCCCAGAATAACGAGGAGGGAAAGGAAAATGCCCTCTACTACCTCAGTCGAACTCTAGTCGGGGCGGAACACAACTATTCCCCAATCGAAAAGCAATGCCTGGCTCTGATATTTGCTGTGAAGAAGCTGAGGCACTATCTGCTGGCTCATCGGGTTATGCTGATCTCTAAGGTCGACCCGCTCAAACACTTGATGACTAAAGCAAGCCTAGCCGGCAGAATGGCAAGATGGGCTGTCATGCTACTTGAGTTTGACATAGTTTACACTCCTCAGAAAGCAGTAAAAGGGCAAGCTCTTGCAGACTTTCTCGCTGCTCATCCCATACCAGAAGGGTCGCCACTAAATTGTGAGTTACCCGACGAACAAGTGCTGCATCTCGAGAATGACGAGCCATGTTGGGAGCTCTACTTCGATGGGGCCTCATCGATAAGAACCTCCAGTAAATCAAGCGTCCCGGAGATAAAAGCAGGGATAGGATTGGTGTTTATCACACCATCAATGAGAACCCTACGGCGTTCTTTTGCTCTCACCGAGCCTCGGACAAACAATGAAGCTGAGTATGAAGCTCTGATAGCTGGTTTGGAGCTCGCCATAGAAATGGAAATCCGTCGGCTACGAGTTTACGGTGACTCCCAGCTCGTCGTCAACCAAGTAAGCGGCGACTATAAGATATACAAACCCGAGTTAGCTCGGTACAGAGGTCGAGTGGTGGAACTCATGAAACGGTTCACTCATATTGAACTAACGAGAGTCCCTAGAGCATTGAACGGAAAGGCTGATGTACTCGCTCGCTTGGCCAAGGAACTGGCTGATCCTGAAATGGACGAAATTCTGATCACAGTCAGGAGCCGGCAAATTCTACCCCCAGTCTCTCTACGAGAAGAGGAAAGCGCGGAACAGAAGAGCAGTCCTGCGGAAGAAGCTTCAATCATCCAAGACGAGCCCGATTGGAGAGAACCCTTCATAGAGTACCTCCGATACGACAAGCTGCCCGAAGAAAAATCTGCGAGGATTCAGCTGAAGAAAAGAGCTCTCCGATACGTGTTTGTAAATGACACGTTATACCGCAGGTCATATGACCAACTCTGGCTCAGGTGCCTGTCATCGGCCGAAGCCCAAAAAGTCATGAAAGAAGTTCACTCAGGCGTTTGCGGTGCTCACCAATCTGGCCCCAAGATGCGACTGCAAATTAAACGGCTTGGGTATTACTGGCCCACCATGATACGGGATTGCGGAGAGCATGCAAGGAAATGTTATATCTGCCAAATTCACGGTGATTTTATTCACAAGCATCCCAATCCATTGCATCCTACAGTGGCATCGTGGCCCTTCGAAGTCTGGGGCACCGACATTGTTGGCCCAATTGATCCTCCGTCATCTAAAGGCCACCGGTTCATACTGGCCGCGACAGACTACTTCTCCAGATGGGCTGAAGCTGTCCCGCTAAAAGAAGTCAAGACAAAAGATATTCTGACATTCTTCCAGCATAATATTCTATACCGCTTCGGTACACCAAGAAGAATCATTTCTGACAACGGGCCTTCTTTCAAGAGCTTCAATGTCTCAAAGTTCGCTACTCAGCACAAGATAGACTGGAGATATTCCTCCATCTATAATCCAAGAGCCAACGGGCTAGCCGAAGCCTTCAATAAGACTCTATGCAAGCTCCTGAGGAAAAATGCTTCAGCCAACAAGAGAGACTGGAATCTCAAACTTCACGAGGCGTTATGGGCATATCGTACCACGCACCGTACTCCAACTCAGTCCACTCCATACTCATTGCTCTTCGGAGTGGAGGCGGTCCTCCCCCTCGAAGTCGAAGTTCCAAGTTTAAGAATGGCCGTTCAGCACGAGTTGACGGAGGAGGAAAACGTGCTCCTTCGACTTGAAGAGCTCGATGCCCTCGAAGAAAAGAGGCTCGCGGTACAGCAAAATCTGGAGCTATACCGAGCCCAAATGTCACGGGCCTATGACAAGATAACCCGTCTCCGCGCTTTCAAGAAAGGTGAATTAGTGTTGGTCCTCAAAAGACCGATCATCCCCAATCGACATGCCAAGGGAAAATTCGAGCCAAACTGGGAAGGACCATACGTCATCGAGAAAGTGTTCGACGGAGGATCCTACCAACTAATAAGTGCCGAGGGAGAAAGGCCCATGCCACCCATCAATGGCCGATATCTCAAGAAATACTACACGTGAATGCTCCATGTCGCAGGCGAATTGAGCACATCAGCCCTACGGTCTGGATCATACATCCTGCAAAACCGTATACAATCCACGGGCGTAAATGACCCCTATCTCTCCCAAATTCTGCTGGTAAGACTACTTTTAAAGTCCCACCAGCGGCACAAAAAAAAAAGAAGAAGAAGAATAAAAAGAAAAAAAAAGAGGAAAAATAAAAAGGTATGTCCACAAGAAAAACGGGCACGGATGAAAACCCGAAAGGGCTCCGTGAGTAAAAACAGCAGGACTACCGGCGAGTCTGTGAAAACCCGAAAGGGCGCAAACTCGTGAAAAGAGATGAAATACACTCACAAAATCCTCTCGACCTTGTGAGGAGAAAACCCCTGCGTGAGATCCTTACGACTCACAATGGAGCAACACACTTAGGAATTCTCACGATTCCTAAGGAAAAAATACACCTGCGGGATCCTTACGACTCGCAGGGAGAAAATGCTTTTATGGGACCCTCACGGCCCATAAAATTGAAAAGCCTTGGGTGGTAGGGACCCAAACCTATCTCCTAAGCCATCGTTCCCCAACGGGCAACGGCAAATGATGAGTCGCTCCTAGCATTTCGCTTCAGTGTTAGCGGTGCTGATGCCGACCAAAAACCCAAATCCCAAGTCCTCCCAAGGCAAATGATGAGTTGCTCCTGGCATTATTCCAGTGCAGCAATGCTGATGCCAAACAAGATCCAAATTCCAAGTCCCCAAATGGCGAATGATGAGTCGCTCCTGGTACCATATTCCAGTGCAGCGATGCAGACGCCAACCAAATTCCAAATCCCCAAACGGCGAATGATGAGTCGCTCCTGGTACCATATTCCAGTGCAGCGATGCAGACGCCAACCAAAATCCAATTTCTCAAAATTCTCCCAGCCCTACGGTTGGTCCCCAAGTTGACTACCGTATACAATCCACGGGCTCAAATAATTCTCGTCATACCCATGCCCCACCACAATTACCAGTTACGCGGCTGGTCTCCGTCTTTGGAATTATGCTCCATTAAGAAGACCCACTCATGTGTCCTCACGATACATGAGGAGAACAAACCTTTGTGGGATCCTTACGACTCATAAAGGAAAAACACACTTAGGAGTCCTCACGACTCTTAAGGAGAAAATACACCTGCGGGATCCTTACGACTCGTAGGGAGGAAATGCTTTTATGGGACCCTCACGGCCCATAAAATTGAAAAGCCTTAGGCGATAGGGATCTAAACCTGTCTCCTAAGCCATCGCTCCCCAATCCCCAAATGGCGAATGATGAGTCGCTCCTGGTACCATATTCCAGTGCAGCGATGCAGACGCCAACCAAATTCCAAATCCCATACCCCAACGGCGAATGATGAGTCGCTCCTGGTACCATATTCCAGTGCAGCGATGCAGACGCCGACAAAGTCCTAAAATTTTTCCGGCCCTACGGTCTGGATCATACATCCTGCAAAACCGTATACAATCCACGGCGTAAAACAATCCCAATTTCTCCCAAATCCTCTCAAGGCAAATGATGAGTTGCTCCTGGCATTATTCCAGTGCAGCAATGCAGATGCCAAACAAAAACCAAAATCCCAAAATCCTCTCCATGACAGATGATGATTCGCTCCTGGTACCATATTCCAGTATAGCGATGCTGATGTCAACCCAAATCAAAATCAACAAGTCAACTTCCACTCCGACACCGCAAGAAGCGGAGCAAGTCAAGTCTGCCCCTGACATTGCAAGAAGCAGAGCAAGTCAAATCAAGCATCGACCGTCCACGTCGCTAAAATGGCAGAACCGACCGTCCACGTCGCAAAAAGGGCAGAATCGACCGTCCACGTCGCTAAAAGGGCAGCATCGACCGTCCACGTCGCTAAAAGGGCAGAACCGACCGTCCACGTCGCAAAAAGGGCAGAATCGACCGTCCACGTCGCTAAAAGGGCAGCATCGACCGTCCACGTCGCTAAAAGGGCAGCATCGACCGTCCACGTCGCTAAAAGGGCAGCATCGACCGTCCACGTCACTAAAAGGGCAGAACCGACCGTCCACGTCGCAAAAAGGGCAGAACCGACCGTCCAAGTCGCTAAAAGGGCAGCATCGACCGTCCACGTCGCTAAAAGGGCAGCACCGACCGTCCACGTCGCTAAAAGGGCAGCAACGACCGTCCAAGTCGCAAAAAGGGCAGCACCGACCGTCCAAGTCGCAAAAAGGGCAGTGCAGGATTCCTACAAAGCGGGAACCAGATAACTCCGGGCCAGGGAAAACGTCTATCACGGACACTCCGTCTCGGAGACATGTCAAGCAACGACCGTCCATGTCGTAAAAAGGGCAGTGCCAGCTTCCCAAAAAGCGGGAACCAAACCAAGTCGCCTCCACGTGAAAGAAGATCCATCAATTTCATGCACACGACCCACATATGTGGTGTGCATTTATTGATGGGGGGCAATTTGTTGGGGTAAAAATTTACACCCCGGTTGACCAAGTCAAAATCAAAGTCAACCCCAAGCCAAGTGGGCCCAAGCCCAGATCCAGTAGGCCCATGCCCGGGTCGAGCCCGAACATGAAGCGGCCGGCCTCCCCCCATGCCAAGATAAAAATTTTGTAATAAATAATTTTGTTGTATTTCTTTTATTTTATTTTATGGACGAATGTAAGAAAAATAGGCATAAAGCCAAAATTTTGTAAAGCCCATGGCTTATGTGCAAAAAGAAATGGCACATGAGCCATGGGATAGGCAAAATGCCATTTTGTGAAGCCCAAGGGGCTATGTGTAAAATGTATGGCCTATAAAGGCAAGGATAATGAAATATCCCAATAACTTTTTCTCTCTCCAAAAAAGTTTCAGAGCTGAGCTCTTTCCTCCTTCTTCAAGGTTCCAAAACCTTCTTCTTTCTTTTGAATTAAATCAAGAGTTTTACTCTTCCTTTTTCAAAACTAAATAGTTTTCCACCACAAAACCCACAAAGGGGAACTTGGATCTGTCATCAGATCTTAAAAAGGAGAGATTTTGAGATTTCACATCTCTTGATCTTCAAGATCCAGCAAGCGACAGGAGGAAGAAGAAGAACCACTTCCATTAAACCCAAAACACATTCAGGAGCCCGACTCCTCTCTGATTTCTCCTTTGAGAAATCCTTTTTTTTCAGGCTAAAAGCCTCTTGTGCCTCTCCGGCGCGCAGCGCAAGTGCGCAAGGCGCCAGCGTGCCGACACGTGGCGCGCGCGCCTGCACGCCTGCGCAAGGGCGCAAGGCGCCCGCGTGCCGACACGTGGAGCGCGCCTGCGCGCCTGCGCAAGGGCGCAAGGCGCCCGCGTGCCGACACGTGGCGCGCGCGCCTGCGCAAGTGCGCAAGGCGCCCGCGTGCCGACACGTGGCGCGCGCGCCTGCGCACCTGCGCAAGTGCGCAAGGCGCCCGCGTGCCGACACGTGGCGCGCGCGCTTGCGCACCTGCGCACAGCACCTAAGCGCACAGCGTCCAAGGTGCTGCCCCACGCATCCCTTGGATGCCTTTTCCCCCTCTTTTTATGTATATACATATATATATACATTTGTATACAAATGTACACATACACATACTCCGCAACATTCTCCCCCGTAAAAACTCTGCGTGGCTCCCGATATATCCAAAACCCCCCTTTCAGAACAGAACACACGTACACTGCACATTGAATTCGCATGACCAGTTTAACCCGTTAATCGGAGGTTCCCTCGCCCCAAAGGCGAGGGGTAATTAACGGCAGCTTAGTCCGCGGCTGCCGGAGATTCGGATCCCCACAATCATTAAACCCCGGCCTACCCTAGGCAGGGGGAATCTGTAGTACGCCTGACAAGCGCGCGCGTATTCCCATCTCAATGGGGTGACGAAAAACACCCTACAGGGACTCCCTGATTGTAACTCAGCTGCTGGGCAAAGCGATATGGGTTATATCTCATGAATAGCGCCGCATCATTTTGCCTGAATATAAGAAAGCCTGGCCTGATGGAGTAGAAATGAAGAATCTCCCGGGCTTTCAACACGGAGGCCCCGTCTTTAAAAGTGTCTCGTAATGACAGCACCGCCTTTGAAGTTTCTTGGCCGATGGTCAAGATTTTGTCAGTAAAAGACATACCATCTCCAACCGTGCACGGACGAAGAAGCAAGCCCCTAGCTTCCCGCCGTGACGGACTCGCGATGGAGGCGTCAACCAGCCGCATAATCCGAGGGAACTTGCATCTCTCATAAAACGAAGGTCTCTTGTGAATGCCAAAAACCCCGAGCACGTGCATCTCCATCCATGAAGTGAAGTAATGCATCGAGAAGTTGGCAGGATGCACCCCCGGTTCAGTGGTATATGCCACTACACTAAGACCGTGGTATAAATGGGCTAACCTGGCGATCCCGATGGCCACTTGTATTCCGGCAACCATGCGATGCGCGGGGTAGAAGATGGAAGCCCTCATGTAACGAGGATGCATAGAGAGCGTGAACCAACTCAACCATAGCCCAAGAAACCCAAGAAAGAACGCTTCCTCGTCAATGCCCGGGGCGACGATTTCTGACAGAGGGATGATCGCAGCGTCGGGAAGAAAGAAGCCCTTCTGATCAGCTTCCAGTACCGGCTGACGGTCCAAGCCTAAACCGAAGGGATCATCGAGCTTAGCAAACTTTTCACCTCGTCGCGACAAAATCTCCGGGCGAAGAAACCGGACAATGAAGTCCGCAAAACTGACACCCCGGCCTCCGGATTCAAGGAAGAGGCTCTTGTACAGGTTCAACACCTTTCTCAGGCTGGGGAACTGGTGCTGAATGGAGTTCTCTAGCGTGAGGCCCATCTCCACTGGCTTGGTGGCAAAAACGTATTCATCCGGAGGAAGCAGCTCCTCATAGTGCTCCCCCCTGATCGGTAGACCAGAAACCTCGGCGAATTCTTCCAAGGAAATGGAGACCTCTCTGTCCAGTAGAAGGAAGGTATGGGTCGGGATGTTCCACTGCTATAAGAACGCCTTAATCCACCACGTGGGAGGTGCAGAATATTGGAACAACGACGCGTAGACCGCAGGGTATACCCCAAGCCTCAACGGCTGCGGTTTCTTCGCCGATAAGATGTACCGGGCCCACTGCAAGTACCCGGCCGGATGACGGGGAGTTAACCCGATGTTGTAGGGCTGTCCTCAAGGGCGTGACTCACCCTGACATATGCGCCGTCCCAGGGTATCCAAAGTCGCCGGCGGCTGCATGGGTACGGCGGCGATCGAAGGTTGAAGAAGACCCTCCGAAGTCCAATTGACAACCTCCACGGCATAGTTCACCAGGGGTGCATCTGCATACGGGATCGCCGAGATAGGCTCCGAAGGCGTCGCACAAGAGAAGCTTCAACGACCTCTGATAATCTGGTTGTACCATCTACCCCACAAGTGAAGATTTTTGTGTTCCGGATCACGGTCTTTGATGAGCGCGAGAACCTCCCGGTCCACAGGTGCCTCAGGGAATCCTCCCTCTGAACGGACAAACGGAAACGTAGCATCGTAAGACATGTCGCCTGCAAAAAAGGGGGGACAGAAGTCAACTGTCAGTGCTATAATTTAATTTTAAATTTTGACACTTTGTACTTTAAAATTTATACCACACTGCAATGCAGTGGAAAGGGGACCAAAGGGGGACCCACGAAATCTAGATGATAATGCATCAATTAATAAAACAGTCTCATTATTGGATGAGGCTGTCATTAAAAGAGGAAATCCTTAAGAGATTCTCATTAAATGAGAGATCTCTCGGGAAAAGGAGAAAATCTCCCTTTGAGAGCAATACTCTATGACAGAGTGACACTTGTCAAACTCTGATCATGAAGGAATAAAATTCCTTGAGAGCCTGGCTCTGTAATGATGATGGAAAAATCCATCAGAAAAGAATTAATTAAAATTAAATTTTATGAATTAAAAAATTCTAGGATATTCAAGATCCATGAAAAAACTCTTAAGAGTTCTTCACCAAAGATTAATAAATCAATATGATTCAAAAGAGCAAAGCTCTGTTCATGGGCTAAGAAACCCCAAGAAAAGATCTCTTTAAGATCTATGGGTTCAAGAGAGCAAAGCTCTGTTAATGAAACCCAAAATGGGTTTTCTTTAGATCAAAGATCTATGAAGAGTAAGGCTCTGTTAATGGGTAAAACCCTAATTTATTAAAAAAATTAAACTTTACCTAAGTTTTGATAGAGTTCTAACTCTTGAAAAGTTCTTAAACTGAAGATCAATGCTCTGGAAAAAAAATCTCAAGAAGAAGATGAAAAACATCTAAGGGACCAAAGGTCCTATTTATAGGCATTGAACCGCCTCTTCAACTTCTGAGTTGATCCAAGGGCGCAGATGCTGCCACCGCTGCACTTACATGTGCGCCAAGTGAGCGCAACGGTGGGGGGGCATTTGTTTCTCCCAATCAGAACAAAGCTCTGTTTTGAAATTTAAAATTCAAAAATTGAAGCAACGCTTCAGATCCAGCGCTAGGCGCGCTGCGCACCATGTGTCAAACACGGATGCGCTAGCGCCAGGTACGTTACGCCCTAGGCAGTGCACCATGTGTGTGCTAGCGCTAGGCGTGTCAAACACGGATGCGCTGCGCTCTGCGCTGCGCACCACGTGTCAAACGTAGGTGCGCTAGCGCAAAGTGCACTGCGCTCTGAGCAGCGCACCACGTGCAAAGCACGGGTGCGCCAGTACTGGAATTATAAAATTTCCCACCGTTAGATCAAAAAATCTAATAATAATGATAAATCATTAATTAATCAGAATTAAAATTCTGTTATGGAAAGATCTTTCCAATCTTGTTAAAAACAAGAAGATTGCCTTCTGTAAAACAGAAGCCCTAGGATCAAAAATCCAACGGTGGGGAAATATCCCCAAATCAATTAGAGAAAGATCTCTTTAACTGATTTAACAAATCAATTTGCCCTATATAAAGGCCCTAAGACTTCAAGTCTAATATAGAGAAACCCCCCTATAAATTTTGAGAAATTCAAAGAAAGAAGAGCAAGCTCTTGGAAGAAGATTATTTCTTCAAGGTAAAGATCATGAATGATGAACACAGAGATGAAATTATCTCATAAAAAGAAGAATTATCTTCTTAAAAGATCATAGATCTACAAAGACCAAGGTCTTTTATTAAAAGAGATCAAAAGATCTCATCATAAAAACAAAAGAAGTATTTACTTCATTCACAGATCATTGATCTACAAAGGCAAAGCCCTTTCAAAAAAATAATAAGAACTGTTGTTTTTTAATCTTGAGGCAAAGCCTCTCTTAAAAGAACATAAATTTGTTCACAGATCATAAATTTGATCAAATGCGCTTTGTGCTATTGAAATGTACCTTGCACTCTTGAACAACGCTTCTGCGCTCTCTGGATCAGCGCTCAGCGCCAAATGCGCCACGTGTCAACCACGTATGCACCAACTAAAACAACTTGCGCTCTGCGCTTCTAAATTAGCGCAATGCGCTCATCATCTGGCGCTCAGCGTCAAGCGCGCGACGTGTCACTCACGTGTGCGCTACTCAGCAGAACCGCACTGCGTTCTTTAACTGGCGCAAAGCGCCAAGCGCGCCACGTGTCACTCACGTGTGCGCTACTCAGCAGAAGCGCAATGCACTCATCATCTGGCGCTCAGCGCCAACCGCGCCACGTGCCACTCACGTGTGCGCTACTCAGCAGAAGCGCACCGCGCTCTTTAACTAGCACTAAGCGCGCCACGAGTCCTTCACGTGGGCACTGACAGAACATAAATTGTTCTTTAATAAGCCTCAGAGTTATTATGAGTGCTCAGCACTAAAATACAGAAATACTGTCAAAATTCAAATCAATACTTAGCATTGTTAAAAGGGCCAAGCCTAAATAAAGGCTCGACAGCCCCAGAATAAAAATGTTAAACATTTATTGGACTTAGCCCAATATTGGCCATAAGTCCTCAACTTATATTTAATTGAGCCCATCTGCTCATGAATATTTAACAAATCTTAGTCCCAAATTGGACTACAGATCTTCCAACCAACTCACACCAGTTCGAGGGTACATCTCTTTACTCCTCTGATATTTGTCGTTGTAATCTTTCAACGTCTTCAGAGAGGTGACGGGACCCGACAACCATACAATTCTACGGACTGTGGGGTCCTTAAACTCACGGACTACGATGTCCTTAACCTGGACCGTGCGGTCCTTAAGCTCATGGACTATGATGTCCTTAACCTGGACTGTGGGGTCCTTAAGCGCATGGACTATGATGTCCTTAACCTCGGACTGTAGGGTCCTTAAACCCATGGACTATGATGTCCTTAACCTGGACTGTGGGGTACTTAAGCCTATGGACTATGATGTCCTTAACCTCGGACTGTGGGGTCCCCTTAAACCCACGGACTACGATGTCCTTAACCTTGGACCACCATGTCCTTAAACTGGTAATGGACCACCATGTCCTTAAACTGGTAATCGACCGCAATGTCTCTAAACTAAACAATAAAGCCCAAATGCTCTCTTGTTGGATCTAAACGATCCTGTTAAGTTGATCTTAGTCTAAAATGAGACTAACGTATCCTTAACAAACGTTTAAGTTGATCTTAGTCTCAATTGAGCCTAACGTATCTTTAAACCCACCCCCAAACCCAAATCTAAGAAGATACGGATTTGGACTAATCCACGCCCTACGGGCGACAACATACATTAGTCTCTGTATACAATCCACGGGAAACCAAACACAAAACAAACACCCACGACACGAAGTGACCATCTGGAGAAGGAGAAATTGGTTACCTCGATGCGGTAGCGTAATTAACTGCAGGGGCTTGCGCCTGCAGGGAAGAGCGTCCCCACAATCAAAAACCCCTCAACGAGGGGGAATCTGACGAAGTCTGCTATATCGGCCGCATCCGTTTAAACCTTCGATACATGGTGCCATAAATCAACTTGGCATCTTCGGAGAGGTGGACGGATACCACCAATTAGCATCTGTCCCGAAATTCAGGCAGGACGCCCGCCGCGTCTTCGTCTCCGTGTTTCGGCGGGGAACAGATGCCCTCGATGAAACTTGTCTCATGGCACAGCAAAACCTGGAAGCTTACAAAGTAAGGATGACGCGCTCATATGAAAGACTAACCAAGCCGAGAACATTCCGCCAAGGCGAACTCGTGCTAGTCGTAAAAAGACCTATGATCCCCAACCGTGCAAAGCGGGGAAAATTCGAGCCAAACTATGAAGGCCCGTACATCATAAACAAGGTCTACCAAGGTGGGGCCTACTTGCTCATGAATATGCATGGCAAAAGACCCTTCCGGCCAATAAACGGCCGATTCCTCAAGAAATACTACGCTTGACAAGTCACGGCTCAGGTTAATGATAGATAATGACGCTCGTGTCCGCTCGCTGTCTTCCTGAGTTCAAACTCTATAAGTAGTATCCGGCAAAACTTCGCCCTGAAGCTGGCAATGGACCGAGATATCCCTAAAATAACAACGGACCGAGACGTCCCTAAACTAAAAATGGACCATAATATCCTTAAACTAAATACGTCGCCTCTAACACGGCGATAGTGGAATTCAAGTCCACAAGTCCGAGCAGCGAGGACTGCAACCTGGGTCCCACTGGCTGCACAACTGCCCTAGTGACGAAGTCCCCCCTAAGTGCCATTGGCAAACAGAAGGGTATAAAAAACGGTATGTCCACAAGCGAAATGGGCACGGATGAAAACCCGAAAGGGCGCCGTAAGTAAAAACAGTTGGGCTACCGGCAAGCTTGTGAAAACCTGAAAGGGCGCAATCTCGTTGTTAAAAAAACGGTACGTCCACAAGCGAAATGGGCACGGATGAAAACCCTAAAGGGCTCTGTGAGTAAAAACAGCAGGCCTGTCGGCGAGTTTGTGAAAACCTGAAAGGGCGCAATCTCGTTAAAATAAAAGCATCTGCAAGGTCCTCTTGACCTTGTGAGGAGAAAACACCTGCGTGGGATCCTTATGACTCACAAGGGAGCAACACACTTAAGGATCCCCATGATTCCTAAGGAGAAATTACACTAACGAGATCCTCACGACTCGTAAGGAGAATTCCCCCCTGTGAGACCCTCACGGCTCGTAGGATTCAAAAGTTTTAAGATACAGGGACCTGAACCTGTTCTTAATCCATCACACTCCCCAAGTTACCCTACAGATGGTACAATGTTGGCCCTTGTATACAATCCACGGGCACAAATAAACGACTTCCCCCACCAAGTTCCACCAATGATGAGGAATGTGACGTTATGACCAGTTTGCCTACAAGCCCAAGGGAGGTAAACTAAACAAGCTCCGAAATGAGTTCATAAACTAAAGACTCCGGGATGAGTGAATAAATTACAAGCTCCGAAATGAGTTCATAAACTAGAGACTCCGGGATGAGTGAGTAAACTACAAGCTCCGAAATGAGTTCATAAACTAGAGACTCCGGGATGAGTGAATAAACCACAAGCTCCGAAATGAGTTCATAAACTAGAGACTCCGGGATAAGTGAATAAACTACAAGCTTCGAAATGAGTTCATAAACTAGAGACTCCGGGAGGAGTGAATAAATTACAAGCTCCGAAATGAGTTCATAAACTAGAGACTCCGGGATGAGTGAATAAGCTACAAACTCCGAAATGAGTATATAAACTACTTTACGTCAAGCCAAGACAGAAAGGCGCAACCCGTGGGAACCAACAATGTGCTATGCGAGGCAGTAAGGAGAGCATCTGATTCACACCCGATTAAGCGTTCATTCATAACTGCATTCAAAGCGTGCTGATTTATGTATGTGTAAGAGGATTCAGCGCATAACACAACAACGGTGTTTGCGCTTAGCAAAAATTCCTAAGAAATCAGTTCAAGAAGAAAGCAATGCTCTGTCCCTGGATTTAAAATCCACGATGAAAAGAACAAAAAAAAGGGGTTCCATCCATGATCCTTACCAAGAAAAATTTTTTAACAAAGTTTAACTCTGAGATTCCAGTAAGCAGATAGCTAAGCTCCGAAGAGGAGAATTAAATTCTCAAGGAAAATAAGTAAGGAAGAAGATGAAAGAACGGTGGCTTCCTAAAGGTAAAAGCCTTGTATTTATAAGACATGATGGGGAGCGGTTCATCTTTCCATTTCCCTAGGCAATCCAATGGCTGTAAGGACAGACAGCGTTGCACTCACGTGCAAGCCACGTGAGAGCAACGCTGGGGGGCATTTTTTCCCTTATAAAAAAGGGATGAGGGAAAGTTCCTCACTAAAACAGCCCCATGTGTTTAACACGTGAGTGCCTATATGCAACGCATATATGCACAGTAATTAAAACAATTGCAAGGCCAAAGAGCCCCGTGTGTCTAACACGTGTATGCCTATATGCAACGCATATAGGCACAGCAATTAAAACAATTGGTAGGCTAAAACAGCCCCACGTGTTTAACACGTGAGTGCCTATATGCAACGCATATAGGCACAGCAATTAAAACAATTGCCAAGCTAATAAGCCCCACGTGTTTAACACGTGAGGGCACTTCCCTACTTAACAAGGAACCGTTGGATCAAAGATCCAATGATGATAGAATTAAATTCTATTGAATGTTTAAATGGGAAATGATATTTTCTGTTAAACAGATAGTTGGCGAATTAAAGATCTCATGAGTTGGAAAATATTTTTTGTCTCTCCAAGCACCCTTGGATTGAAAATCAAACGGTGATTAAAAATCACCAATCTACAGAATAAATTCTGTACAGAAAATATTTTATTAATCTTGTTTAAGAAACAAGAAGATATGTTCTGTGAGACAGAACCCTTGGATCAAAGATCCAACAGCGGGTAAAACCCCCAAATCAATTAAAGTCTCTCAATAAGAGATCTCCTAAAACCAATTAACAAACTTCTCTCCACTATATAAAGAACCCAAGACTTCAAGTTAAAAAAAAAAAAAGAGAAAAAGAGAACTCAATTCTGTAGAAGAAGAAGACCCCCTCCTTAAACAAAAATCCTAGATAAGAAGAAAGTATAGAGATTATCTTATCTCTTCTTTAAGGGTTTAACCCTTCATACAAGATTTCATGCCCCGCTTCCCGGTATATGGTGAAGGGGGTGCGACATGGCTGCTACGTATTTACTCAGAAATAAACACGCTAAGCGTATCTAAACAATATAAAAGAAATGTACACAATAGACAAATGTAATGAAACAGCAACTTTATTTATTAACATTCTTTTACAGTACATGGAAAAGTAAATACATCTGAATAAAAGCAATGCCTAAACAATGGCATAACAGAAATGGAAATACATAATATAAAGGAAATGTACAAGTGAAACTATAGCTCGGGATCTTCAATAAAGTGGTCCAAGTCTTCAGTGCTAGGCTCGATCTCTGGAAGGTCCGAATCACCTAACGACATTCAAAGAAAAAAGAAAGAGAATGTCGTCAGCGAACAAATCGCTCGGTAAGTCCCAAAGATAAGGGAGAAATAGAATAGACAGAGAGAGAGTGTAGCTTTTAAAGTTGTATTATATTGTATACTGTTATATTTAGTGTTAACGCTGTTATTTATAGCTTGGTACAGAAGGATGCCAGTGTATACGAGAGGAGTCTCTATATGCCAAAAACTAGAGGCAAATGGAAGTACAAGGCTCCGTTAGAAAGCCCGGAACAACGGCGTGGTATTCAGGTTAGGTGTCTTAAATCTTGCAGTCTCGTGCCACTTCTAACACCTTCCGTACCAATCTACCCCTTAAATCCCGCGATATCTTGTTTGTATTGTTTGTATTGTATTACAACTTGTATTGTAAATGTAATATAGATTGTATAATTGGATGACTTACCGAAACCATGATATCAATAAATGGATGTAACTGGAGAATCATGTAAATGGAAGTATATCCATGGTTCGGTTCGGTCAATATAGATTGAATAGTTGAACAGATTGATTATATGGATTCATGTATTCATATTGAATTGTAGTATTGCAGATTGTACTTGAATCATATTCAAGTCAGATTATTTAATGAGACTCAGTCTGAGTCAGAACAATTAGAAAAAGAATTTGAAATCCTGAATTAAGTTTTGATGTTATCGGTAACCGCTGCACATGGGCGGCAGGATTTGTGTTTTTTTCAAAGACGATTACCGTATTGATAACACCGTTTGTTAAGTTGTCTATCTTAAAATAGGCAAGCACCCATTTCTTCGGCTCCTTGAGGCTCAAGAGATTGGTCCCACTTAAACCTATATTTATTAGGATCCTTATTGTAATTTATAGAACTTGAGAGGGTTTTATGTAAAAATAATTTTTTTATAATTTTCAAAATACACCTCAAGTAATTTTTTATCATCTTTAGAGTTTTCATAGATGTAGATTTTATATATGTGACATTTCTAGTGAATGAAACCTATTTTTCATAATATAGGGTATTTAATTGTAATATTGAACTTGTATGGAATTTCATGGTATTATCATGTAAAGCGATTCTTGTGATTTAGAAAAGTTGGAATATTGATGTTATAACAAAAATAGATATTTTGATAATACATATATATTTATATATTTATAAAAATAATTTTAATTTATTATTTTCTAGAAATCTAATTTTCTTAAGATATTTGTATTTTAAATCTCTCGAGACCGAATGCTCCTTGCGGATGTCTGCATCTCGCACTACTAAGCCCGAGGATGTGCGATAATCCGCACCATCCCGAACGGGTTCCCCAAATGGGTTGTAGCGGCGCTTTGCAAAGATTTGTGTAAATACATATTTCTTGTAGAAAAAGCTTTTATTGACAAATGGTATTTATATGTAAAATCTTGTTTTCCCGTATTCTATGTTCCCAAAAGGTATTGTGCTATGTTGCATATGAGTGTTGTGAGGAGATAGGTCATTACCTCATGATCTACTTAAAGGTATAGCAAGATTATGATGTTTTAATGTCGAAATTAAACTACATGGTATTTTACTGAAAAAGTACGATAAAAATTGCAATAAGAAATATTTTGCTATGAAACTTGTTCAACATGTTTTGTTAATGATTAATAGTCAAGTTGTAATAGTTTGACATGGTTGTGTTAAGGGAAATTGAACTTTATAAAGAAAACCGAATCGGAAGTCGGATTTAACTCCGCTTCCGTTGGGTTTTAGAAATATGAGTTTTAAGAATAGAAAAGAGGAGAGGGAGGAGGGACTTACGGGTTTAGAGTCAAGAGAAGAGGGTGAGGAAGTGGTAGAAGGCGCCGGTGCGTCGTTTCGTCGCCGGGAGCTCCTAGGGTCGTCGTCAGATAATCGCCGAAGTTTCGCCCTTCGCTAACTCCACTTGTACACAAAAATTCTAGGGAGTTTTCTTGAGAGATTGGACAGAATTTGTGAGTGAGGGGTGTGTGTTTAGGGTTGATATTTATAGGGTAAGGCTAAGGTTAGGGTAGGTGAAAGGGTGAATTGAAAATGTGATAAAATTTGTATTAAAAATATGGTTTAATGGGATTTTAAATAGCTCTGTTAAATTGTAGGAAATTTAAAGTGTACAAGGGTTTAGGGAAGACCAAGAGGCAGAACTTTCATGTTGGAAAATCGGCGATCCGGCCGGCCGCGGCGGGCCGAGTCGGCCGAGTCGGACCGGGGCTCGCGGCCACGTGTCCCTCGTCGCTTGGTGTAGCCCCTAAGTCAGTTTATTTTACATGTGTAGTGGGGGTTTTGCGAGTTATGTACGTGTAGGCTCTTGGGCTTCTAAAAATTTTTAAAAAAACAATATTAAAAATAATGTGGGTGATGGGATTTGAACTTTGGTGCTTTGGTTCAGCAGTGCAAGGTCTTACCAATGAGCTACAAGCTCCTTCTTGCTATTAAAAAGCAAAACAAACTTATATCTTGTGCTTGGGCAAAATTACCCCTTTCTGTATTTTTTTTGAAAAATTTGTATAGAAAGTTTAGGGTTGTTACACAAGAACTTATTTCTTCCTCTGGTTGAGCTCTGCAGAAGCAGATCTCCCCATAAGTTGAGAATTTAATTCTTATTGGAGAGATTCTGTTATGCAGATTCAAAACTTAGGAGAAAGAACTAAGTTCAAAGAATTTAATTCTTACAAAAGTATATACGAATTTAATTCCTCTGATAAAACTAGGGTTTAACCCTGTAAAAGAATTTAGTTCTTATAAAACAAAAAACTTGAAATTCTCTAAATTCAAATCCCAGCATCATTGATATAAGATCAAGATCTTCATACACATAGAGGGAAAGACTGATGATTCACACGCAAGTGTCTAAAAAGAAGAACAAGAAGTACCTCCTAGGGCAGTCACATGTTCCCACGTAACCCCCAAGCATTTATACAGAAAAGAGAATAAACCCAAAGACAGCGCTCACATTTTGAGAGCACCTTACGTGTTTACATGTGAGCATTAATGAATTAAGTGCTTAGCACTTATAAAAGAAAAGGGAATAAACCCAAAGGCAGCGCTCATATTTTGAAAGCACTTCACGTGTTTTCACATGAGCATTAATGAATTAAGTGCTTAACACTTATAAGAGAAAGAGAAATAAAATTCAGAGAAACAATTCTGATTTCGGGCGCCTCACGTGCTCGCACATGAGCTGAGTGCTCATAAAAGAATAGGGAAATAAAACCCAAAAAGGCAGTACCCAACTTTAGGGCGCCTCATGTGCTCTCACGTGAATGCCATAAGAATTAAGTGTTTAACACTCATATATAAACGGGGACTCGAGCCCAATGTACAGAGCCAACTTTGAGGTGCCTTACGTGCCACACATAAGTGCCCCCTGGAATTCAGGGTTCAACACTGCTTTAGAAGCTCACGTGGGAATACGTGAGTGCTGAACATACACTAGTGTTTAACACTATGGGAAATCAACTCCAGCCTCAAGTTGGCTAAGTCTTCTTGAGATTAAAACATCTTCGATGAGATTAAAACATCTGCGATCTCCAAATAGACCGAGCCTCTATGCTCATGACTTCCCAAACTAATGAAGAAATCTTAGTCTCAAAATACGACTAATGATGAAATTGGTTCAAGAGTGCATCTCTCCATATCTCTGATACATGTCGTTGTAATTCTTCAACGTCTTCAGAGAGGTGGAGGGTCCCGACAACCAACAACTCTTTGGTGCACTCCTAAACCGATGAGCACATCCCAATACGGACCGAAACACCCTTAAACTATAACAGACCGCAACGTCCTTAAACTAGCCACGGACCGAAACCTCCTTAAAGTAGCGACGGACCGAAACGTTCTTTAACTAAAACAATAGAGCCCAAATGCTCTTTTGTTAGGTCTGAATGATCCCAAAATCCTATTGAGTAGATCTCAGTCTAAAATTAAACTAACGTATCCTTAATAAACATTTAAGTTGATCTTAATCCCAAACGAGATTAACGATCCTTAAATCAACCCAAACCCAAATCTAAGAATATACGGATTTGGACTAATCCACGCCCTACGGGAGACAACATAAATTAGTCTCCATATACAATCCACGGGCAACCAAAAATAAAATAAACACACACGATACAAAGTGAACTTCTGGAGCAGGAGAAAGTGGTTATCGCGATGTGATAACATAATTAACTGCAGGGGATTGTGCCTATAGGGAAGAGCGTTCCCACAATCAAAAACCCCTCGCAAACGAGGGGGAATCTGACAAAGTCTACTACAACGGCCGCATTCGTCCAAACTTCCAATACACGGTGACATAAATCAACTTGGCATCTTCAAAGAGGTGGACGGATAAATCCAAATAGCATCTGCCCCCAAATTCAGGCAAGACGACCTACGCGGTCCGTCTCTGTTTTCGGCGGTGAACAGGGCACTGTCTCAGTTTATGATCTGTCAGGTACTCCTTGAGTTATTATCTTTGAGTTTTTAATCCCAATAGACATCTAACGATATCTTTTTTATTCTGAGTATAGGTGCTGTAGACTCTGATACTGTACTGACTGAAGAATTTCCGTCGGTCATTGCTCTGACTGCCACGGTTCCACTCCATTTTACTGCGTCTCTCCGAACTCTAGAAGGTGAAGATTTCTCATTTCTTTACTTCAATGTAGATACCATTTTCCTGCATTAACCATATATTGTCACAATCCTGTAGGAGTGCTCTTTGATCGCTTACACCATGTGTTAAGCCCGCATTTTGCCTTCCAGTCGGAATTCGTTCCCCCTTCCAGCATTGGTTAGTATACTCCTCGCTTGGTGTTTCTTCTTTTCATTATGTTGCTAAGCTTTCCTCATATTGGCCACAGTACCACGGCTCGAGGGAGGGAGCAAAGGAATAGCTGAGTCTCCTGTGCTCCCTGTCGTGCCACGTTCAACAGCTAGTATGGTAGATCTCGTCCATCAGATTTTTTATCTTTCAAGTTGAAATCTGACCCTTATTCATGCGCGATTTGTTTTGCAGCAACTATTCCGGTTTCGGTCCCTTTTGAGTCTCGCATTCCCATGCCTACGGGACCTTTTGCTAAGCGTCAGTCTTCCAGGGGCGATGTGACTAGCAGAAGGATGTTAAGCGAATTTATCGAAGATCTTAATACCGAGGCTCTTACCTCTGCTGCAGATTTCGCTGACGAAGTCAATCCTATGCTGGCGACGCTTATGAATTCCCACAACGAAGATTTCGTCGGCTTTTGGGTCGACTATTGTAAGAGGATCGAAGCTTTTCTGCATGAGATCGAGCTCAAGCGTCTCGCTCCTGATGTATTGACCTTGAAGGCTCAGCGGGTCGCGTGGACCAAGCAAAGTGTCGATTTCATTCAATATTTTGAACAAAAGTTGACCCTGAAGTGAAAGGAGCATGAGACGGTTTCTAGCGAATCCATCCAATTGCGCGCCCAGATCGAGGCGGATGCCGTGCAGTTGCAAGTCATTTTCGAAAACCTCCAACAATATATTTCTAATGGGCTAACGCTGAGGCGGAAACTTGACTTTACCGAGCGGGGCATGCAAGATTGCGAAGTTGCCAAGCAGGAAATCGCCGAGAAGCTTTCATCATATTTGCAACAACGGCTCAAATTGAAGCGAGGCTGGCCGCAGTAGTAGAATGCGAGGAGGAGCTGCGGGGAGCGCATGAGCGGGTTGCCAATTTGTTGAAAGCCCCGCCTTCTTAACAATTGTAATTATATTCCCCCTTTTGTATTAATTGTATCTCTTAAACATTTAGATTCGTCAATAAGAATATACATTTTTTTGCATGCGCTTATTTGTGTTTTGATGTCTTAATGTGGCGCTAATTAGTTTACTTACTCGTTTTGGAGTCCGTAGTTTATTCAATTGTTTTGGAGTCTCTAATTTATGTACTCATTTCGGAGTTTGTAGTTTATTCACTCGTTTCGGAGTTTCTAGTTTATAGACTCATTTCGGAGTTTGTTTAGTTTATGGACTCATTTCGGAGTTTGTTTAGTTTACCTCCCATGGGTTTACAGGCAAACTTATCCTAACGTTGTATATAGATAACCCTTGCTCTTTGCGACAGAGGTCCATTAGGTTTTGTGGTACTAGGGCTTTGGTCCGTGGTACCGTCGCGTTGGCTGATATATTCCTCGATATACGGTCTTTAAGCCGTTGTTCGAGTAACCCCGCGACTGTTGTGTCTCTGATCCCTTCGAGGGCTGGACAAGACGTCTTCAAGTAATATCCTTAGGCTATATGACCATCGGAAGAACAAGCATTAGGAATTTGCCATGTGGCTTTTTACTTGAGGTTAGGCTCAATTTGGAGCCCCGATGAGTCATAACCACTCCGCGCTGGTGTGGGATGATCCCCGATAGTCTTTTAGGCTTTATATAAGTTGCCGTCGAGACCCTAAAGCTAGGAATTTGCCATTGATTCATTTTTGTTTGACGATGCCATGTAGTTTCTTTGCTGAAGTATGGTAGACATCTGTAGGACCTCTATGCTGTATGTATTGTAGTTGAAGTCCTGAGCTAGGAATATGCCTTTGCTCTAATTTGATTTAGCTCGTTGGAGCTTTTGTCGACGTCGCGTCTGCACCCTGATGGAATGAGAGGGAACGCCGAGGTAGTCTTTAGGTTGTATATGAACCGTCAAGACTTGGAGCTAGGAGTTTGCCATTGCTCCATCTTGATTTGGCTATTTGGAGCCTTTGTTGATATTGCGTCTGCTGTAACAAGAAGAATGTCGAGCTGGAGCTGGGATTTTGCCGTCACTCCTTTTTGATTTGGCTATGTGGAGCCTTTGTTGACATTACGTCTGCTGTAATGAGAAGAATGTCGAGCTGGAGCTGGGATTTTGCCGTCACTCCTTTTTGATTTGGCTCATTGGAGCCTTTGTTGACGTCGCATCTGCACCCTGATAGAAGAAGAAGGTACGCCAGAAGAGTCTTTAGGTTGTATGTGAACCGTCAAGACTTGGAGCTTGGAATTTGCCATGGATCCGTTTTGTTTCGACCCTTAGGCATTTTGTTGACGTCGTGTCTGCATCCTGTCGGAATGAGAAGGTACGTCGGGTAGTCTTTAGGTTGTGTATGGACCGTCAAGACATGGAGCTAGGGTTTTGCCGTGACTCCACTTTTGATTTGACCCTTGAGTCTTTATCGATGTCGTGTCTGCATCCTGATGGAATGAGAAGAAACACCGGGATTGTTTCTAGGTTGTATATGAATCGTCAAGACTTGGAGCTAGGAATTTACCATGGCTCCGTTTTGTTTCGACCTTTGGGCCTTTGTTGACGTTGCGTCTGTATCCTGATGGAATGAGAAGGAACGCCAGGATTGTCTCTAGGTTGTATATGTTGCCATCAAGATCTGGCTCTCCCTTTGACGGAGCCTGGTGAGAAAAAATGGTTCCCTTTTTCATTTGTGCCCATGGATTATATACAGGGGTCGGTGTAGTCTCACCTGCAGGGCAAAGAAAATTTCCTTTTATTTTATTTTATTTTTGATTTCCGCGATACTCTATCTTTTCAGCTTTTCATATCACAAAATTCGCGATTTCCCAATCTTTTCGGCTTTTTATCCGCGGTGCCCAATTATTTCGACTATATCGGTTTTTTTTTTTACTCGCTATTTTTTATTGCGAGTTGCCCAAACATTTCGGCTGTTTCATATGCACATTTTTTTGCTCGCTGATTTTTATTACGAGTTGCCCCATCATTTCAGCTATTTCATATGCTTTTTTGGTCGCTAATTTTTTTATTGCAAGTTTGGAATCTGATACCAACTTTGGCATCAGTATCGTTACAACTGGAATATTGCCAGGAGCGAATCATCATATGCCGTGAAAGGACTTGGAGTTTGATACATGTTTAGGCATCAGCATCACTACCACTTCCAGGAGAGAATCATCATGTGCCTTTATCGATTTGAACAAAGATGGCTTAGTAAACAGGGTTAGGATCCTGTCGACTAAGACTTTTCGACTTTATGAGCCGTAAGGGTCTCATAAAGTTATTTCTTCCTACGAGTCGTACGGATCTCGTAGGTGTATTTTCTCCTTAGGAATCATGGGGATTCCTATGTGTGTGTTCTTCCTTGCAAGTCGTAAGGATCTTGCAAGAGTGTTTTCTCCTTATATGTCGAGGGGGCTTACAAGTGTCGTTCACCATATGGGGACATTTCGCGCCATTGGTGGAACTAGGTGAGGGCTATATTTATTTGTGCCCGTGGATTGTATACAAAGACCAATATTGGACCGCCTGTAGGGCAACTTGGGGAATGTGATGGCTTAAGAACAGGTTTGTATCCCTGTAGCTTAAGGCTTTTGAATCCTATGAGACGTGAGGGTCTGTTCAAATTCCAAGGCCGAGGAGCCTAGAAGAACGATCGGCGATTGTCGCATGGTTAACGCCGGGAAAGCGCAAGTTCTCACATTCGGGAGCGATTCTGATGAAGAAATGGTTCTTAGCCCCCTCTTTAAAGAATCCACCTCGGGAAAAGAAGAAGAGTTTCTGTGAAAATATCAGGCTGCATAATCGGACGCTGCTCGAAAAGAATCTCGGACCCTCAAACAAAAAAGATAAAGGGAAAGAAAAGGTCTCTTAAGATATCGTCTTAGATGACCAAGTCATAGAAGAGCTAACTGCCAAGGACCCGCCACAGAGAAATAAGGTGAACTACAACGTTCTGGCATACTTGAGGAAGCTACCCTCGTAGCTCAGCATTCTTGACGCCCTTTTACTATCAAAATAAGCAAGAGATTCATTGATTAAGGCACTATAGGAGCCGGAGCAATTCCAAGCTTTTCTCGCCGAAGAAAAGATGAAGGATGAATTGGAGGTAGTACACACGGCCGATATCACTTTTGGTGACGAGGACCTTCTCCTTGGGACGCGCGAGCACAATCGCCCTCTCTATGTCTCAGGATACTGCCATGATATAAAGATACAAAAAATCCTGGTCGACAATGAATCTTCCGTTAATCTCCTTAATGTACGGGTGTTAAAGGAAATTTGCATGAGCGTCCAGCACCTTACTCGGGACAAGATCACCATCTCCGGGTTCGACTCCCAATCATCAAGAACTCTTGGATCTGTGATACTGACACTACGCTTTGGGCTGCTCGTCACGGACATTAAATTCCACGTCATAGACGCCAAGACATGCTACAATGCTCTGCTCGGCCGACCATGGTTACACGAGTACTACATCATCCCCTCTACACAGCATCAGTGTATGAAATATTTTAAGGATGGTCTCAAGTATACCGTGATAGGAGAACTGAATCCGTTTTCCGTGAATGAAGTCCGCAAATATGAAGATGCCAAATACTTCTTACCAGATTTCGAGGACACGGAAAGGTGTCACAAGCCAGAGAACAAAGCTAACGCCACCGTCCCTGTTTTCGGGAGTGATACCGAGGAGGAAGAGGAGATAGTTTATTCGGGTCCACTCCAATACAACAAGCCGGGACCATCTGCTCCTACGTTGATCTTTGGTAGTGACTCGGAAGATGAGGTCCATACTGTATTCTCTGCTCGGCCTTCAATACAAACGTCCGCTGACGAAGAGCAAAGTCTGCAAGTTGCCATGGTGCCGCTTAAGCATTATAAAGAACTGGATGCGCTTAATACCTACAGTGTAGAGGAGCTGCGGACGTTCTATGTCCCTCCTAGGCAAGAAGGTGAAAAGGCAATTCTATTCTACCGCTCTGAGGGAACCAAAGTGGAGAAAGAAATCTGGCACGGTATGGATTCTACGCTTGACAGGCTTCAGTCCATCCGTCTTCCCAGATATTATACAAAAGGCTTGAGGAGGTTGCTGAAGCGCCAGGGGATATCCTTTAAACAGACCGCTCGAAAAGCCAAATTCCATGACAGGGTCCGGAACGTTCCCGGGACTCAGCACAAGTTGCCTAATGGGAGAATGGAAACAATCGGGTTTGGATACATTCGGTCCAAGAAACGAGAGCTACTCCACGGTTGCTACGTCGTGCATGACTTCGATGAAGAAGCGGATGCTCAATGGGAAGATGCTAATCCTGAACCAGTAAAAGTTCCTGATGCAAAAGTACCCAGTCCGTCGTTCGAAGAGCAAATGGACAAGCTTATAAGGGAAGCTAGTCAAAAAGTCCGAGACGACCATAACCGCGAAATGGCCATCTAGGAGAAAGCTAAAACGCAACGCCTCCTCCAACAGGCTGTGAAGGATGAAAATGCCGCTCCCTATCAACCTGTTATAAAAAAGGCACGACGCAGAGGCAGAAATAAGTCGAGGGGCAAAAAAGGCGCTCAACAGCAACAAAGCGGGACTAAGAGGTCACGCAAGCGGGAATCGAGCGGTTCCGATCTATCCCTCATAATGAAAATGGGTCGAGCGTACTCTTTTCCTCGGGACAAGAAGAAGAAAATACTTGACCTCGCTCTAAAACTTCGGATGCTTACACTGCCGGAGTCCAAGCACCCCGAACAAGCAGGCGAAGTTTCTCACCCAAACTATTGCTCTTATCACCGAGTAATAGGGCATCCTCTCGAAGACTGCTTCTCCTTCAAGAATTGGGTTGAAGATCAGTATCAGCATGGCAAGTTCGCTCTGTCTGACAACTGGAGGGTAACGCCGCCACAGAAGCACGAACCCAAAGCCACGAGAGCAGAACCAGTTCCACATTGGGCTTGGAAGCGAATTCGTACTTGTCACATGATAACAATATCAAAAGAAGAGCCCGAGAACATGGATGACCTTCCCTGGTGCTTCGAAAACAACAACGATGAGGTGATCTCAGAATTTCCACCAGCACCGAAAGAGCTGGAGGATGGAATACATACCACTGCGGATAACCTCAAGAAAATTGAGTTGGGGACGGCGAATGACCCGCAACCGACATTCATTAGTGAGCTGCTGTCTGAAGAGAGGGTGGCTTCATTAAAAGACCTGCTTATGCAGCATAGAGATTGCTTCGCATGGAACTATTCTGAAATGCCGGGACTAGATACAGAAATTGCTGTGCACAAATTGGCAATATCTCTGGACGTCAAGCCGGTCAAACAGGCACCGAGAAGAATGCGGCTGGAGCTTGAGATGAGTATCAATGCTGAGGTCAAGAAGCTGATCGACTCTGGCTTCATCCAGGAGGTCCAGTATCCCGAGTGGATCGCTAACATCGTCCCGGTGATGAAGAAAAATGGGACAGTGCGCATATGCGTAGACTTTCGGGATCTCAATAAAGCTTGCCCGAAGGACGATTTCCCAGTGCCAGTCACCGAGCTGATGATAGACAATACATCCACTCATGAGGTTTTCTCCTTCATGGACGACTCATCAGGATATAATCAGATAAAGATGCATCCTGAAGACCAGAAGCACACCGCCTTCAGGACTCCTTTGGGCATATTCTGCTACAAGGTGATGCCCTTCGGTCTAAAGAACGCCGGTGCCACCTATCAGAGGGCCATGACGAAAATCTTCGATGACCTTATACATAAAATCGTCGAATGTTATATCGACGACCTTGTGGTTAAAAGCAAATCATACGAGGAGCATTTAGAACATCTGAAGACCTTATTTCAACGCCTTCGACAATACAACTTGAAGATGAACCCTCTCAAGTGTGCATTCGGAGTTTCCTCAGGCAAATTCCTAGGATTCATCGTCCGACGCCGAGGTATTGAGATAGATCCGTCGAAGATCAAGGCGATCATGGAAATGCCTCCGCCTAGAACTCTTAAACAGTTGCGATCTCTCCAAGGGAAGCTCGCATATATACGGCGATTTATAGCCAACCTTTCAGGCAAGTGTCGTCCTTACAGCCACCTGATGAAGAAAGGAACCCCTTTCGTTTGGGATCATAAATGCCAAGGCGCGCTGGACGAAATTAAACAGTACCTGCAGAACCCTCCAGTGTTGGCTGCTCCGGTCAAGAGAAAACCTCTTATTCTCTATACGACCGCCCTCGAAAGTTCTTTAGGCGCATTATGGGCACAAGAGAACGACCAAGGGAAAGAGAGAGCTCTCTATTACTTCAGTCGAGTTTTGCTCGGGGCAGAAAGCAACTATTCCCCCGTTGAAAAACACTGTCTGGCGTTGATCTTTGCGATAACCAAGCTCAGGCACTATGCGTTGGCGCATGAAGTCCGTCTCATTTCAAAGGTGGACCCCCTTAAATATTTAATGTCGAAGGCCATACTGACTGGCCGACTTGCTAAATGGGCCATGCTCTTGATGGAGTTCTCGATAACATATCAGCCCCTCAAGGCAGTGAAAGGCCAGGCCATCGCCGACTTCCTCGCTGAGCATCCGATACCGGCCGATTCCCCTCTGAATTGCGAACTGCCAGACGAACATGCGTTTGTTGCGATCGACGGTGGTAATATCCGATGGGAGCTTTATTTCGATGGAGCATCTTCCGTCAAGAAGCGCAAACAAAGCACCCCTATAATCAAATCAGGGGTGGGTCTAATCTTCGTAACTCCACAGGGAGGGATAATGCGCTTTGCTTTCTCCTTGACAGAGACGAGGACGAACAATAAAGCCGAGTACGAAGCTTTGATAGCAGGCCTCGAGATCGCCATCGACATGGGAATTAAAAACCTCCTTATATACGGAGATTCCCAACTGGTCGTTAGTCAAGTAAACGGCGACTACCAGACATGCAAGCCAGAGCTGGTGAAGTATGGAGAGAGAGTACAACAACTGCTGACTCAAATCCCCTCCTACACTTTAGAAAGCATACCGCGTGCCGAAAATAGCAAAGCGGATGCAATAGCCAAGCTTGCTAAAGAACTGGCTGATGAGAACCTCGATGACGTCAGGATCGTGGTACAAAGCTGGCGAGTACTTGCCCCGGCAGAAATATCTCCGGAATCATCCGAAGAAAAGGGAGCGACTGAGCGAATGGCTATGCAAGTAAATAACCAGGGGAAGACTGAGGATTGGAGGGAAGTCTTTATAGACAACTTCAAATACCGTCGAACGCCCGAAGATGCGTCTTCAAGACATCAGCTTATGAAACGAGCTCTGTCTTTCGCCTTCGTCAATGATACTCTGTATAAAAGGTCGTTTGATTCTCTGTGGTTGAGATGCCTGGGACCTGACGAGACGAGAAGAGTCGTTCAGGAAGTTCATGACGGACTCTGCGGTTCTCACCAAGCAGGCCCGAAGATGAAGTTGAAGATTAAACGGATGGGCTACTATTGGCCCACGATGATTCAGGACTGCCTCGAATATGCGAAGCAATGCCACTCATGCCAAATTCATGGGGACTTCATCCACCAGCATCCAAATCCACTACATCCAACGGTGGCTAGCTGGCTATTCGAAATGTGGGGAACTGATGTTCATATCAGATTTTTGCATTTTCATACCGCCAATTTTTATCACATTGCATATCCGTAGATACTCTTGAGCCGTGTTTGCTAGTCAATTGCAGGATACAGGTTCTCGGTTCCAAAACGGTGAAATTCATGGAAAACACGACAAAATCCGGGTTCCTGCCAACCACAGATAAAAACACGGTCTCTGCTCTTCATCCGTATGTTGCCAGATATCAATAGGAAGACAAAAGATCAAATCAATGTCATTCTCATGCACAAGGCTCAATGGTAGCACAAAATCCAAGAGATCTACGCGGAGCTCGAGGCAAATCATGACAAAATCTTGACAAAAAGTCCACCTTTCCCTCAACAGAATTCTGGAAAATTCGTGGAGCAATTATAAGAAAATACATATACCAGAATAATGTAGACAACAGATCAGGCCAGCACCAAAAATTGGGGGGCCCAATTCAATCATAAGGCCGCGGATCCGCGGCCAAAGTGGGGTCCAGACCGCGGATCCGCGGCAATATAGTGGCGGCAGTTGATGATTTTTGGGGGGTTTTTTGGTCTTTTTGTTTAGGTTCTGGTGGTTGCCCTAGGGTTTCATTCTCTGGCCTATAAATAGCCCAGAAGTTTGTGAAGGAAGGGGTCCAACTTTGTATTTTTCATTTTGCCTAGTTTTAGTATTGTTCTTCTTCCTCTTCTCACCTCTTCTCCATTAAACTTGTAAGTGAGCTTTTGAGTGAAGAGTGATGAATAAAGAAGACCATTTTTATTATCATGCTTGTCTCTTTCTTTACTTGTTATAATTGTTGTAATTTTAATTGTTAAGTAGTTGTTGTTATTTCCTTGTTGTTTGTTTCTTCTCTCTTTTTCTTTATCCTTACATATGACAATGATACTTACGCTTGATCCTCGCCAAGGTGAGGTCGCAAACAGTTAGTCGTATTCTTCTAATCTCCTTCTTTCTATCTTCCTCTTTTGTGTTGTTTTATTTTTCCGTATTATGAAGTGTGAGTAGTTCTATACTTGTTAGGGTAGGATAAGGGAAGTTTGAGAGAAGGAAATCTCTCTCACTCTTTCCTTGCCCAACAACTTAAATCAACTCCCGTTAACCCAACCACAATCCGCTCCTTACGGCACCCTATCCTACATGATAGCGGTGATTCCGTAGTGAGACCGGTTGTGGTTGAATTAACCGGAGGTTATGGATAAGAGCCAAGAACGGACGGACAAGCACCAAAAGGAAGGACTATGCGTTGGAAAGCCTAGCTTATACTCGCAAGTTCCTTCCTAGTCGTGCTAATCCCCGTTGTTGCCGATTACCGTAACACCGATATTAAGTGGGGCAACGAAAGATGTGGAGACTCCTAACTCAAACTAACCTAATCCTAACCCTAACAAGCTCTCTTTAAATATCAACTCAACACTTAGATAACTACAAACAAAATCTGAACAACCGGACTTAACTCGTCGAAAAACACATAGAAAAAGATTCCCATCTCCCTGCGGACGACCCGTACTCAACCGGCTAGCTACGTGCGAAACCGTCTTGATTGCGGTATTTAGAACTAAACTTGACACGCTCGTATCCTAACAATCAAATGGCGCCGTTGCCGGGGAGACGGTAGTCTATTTCTAAGTGAAATTTCGGGTTAATTTGTGAATATAAAAACAACCAAAAAACCAAAAAAAATATATACTTTGTAAAAATCATCTTGTTATTTTTGATTAGTTTTTGTGCAAGTGTGCAGGAAATACGAAGCTCAAGATCGACGCCAAAGACGTTGGAAATACGGAGTTCAAGTACAGTGCCAAAGACGTGGGAAGATAGACCCACATTTTCGCGGCTACACCGCGACGGACAAAACGAAGCATCCGGTTTACTGTACAAATCTGGAGCAAATACAGTGAGCAAATCAAGATTCAGTACATCCAGACAAGCAGAGGACACCCAACAGAGAACACCAAATTTTTCCAGAGCGCCAAAGCCCCAGGACTGCCGCGCAAGCGCGGCAATTACATGCATTTGGCCGCGGAAGCGCGGCCATCTTTTGGCTTCAGGGCCCCATTTTTCTCTGGTGAGTCTCTCTGCCTCTCTCCACTCCTCTAAGCTCCACTGAATTGTGTTTTCTGCAGGCTTCTTTGCGCAAATTCTTCTCCCCTTTCCAATAAACTGTTCTTGTGCAGGATTCTTTGCGCCGCAAATAAAAATTGTTTGCTGTTGATATTGTTACTGTTTTGCATTCTTTAATACGGACTTAAGGGGCTTGAAACCAATCCAGATTGGGTGGGGATTTCATCACCCTTCCCAGGACCCCGGAAATCACTAAAGCATATGCATTGTCCACTGTAAATTAAAAAAATACTAGACTTCAGCCCTAAGGACTTCGCGCTCATTAGGAGAAGATAAACCTTGTTTAGAACCTTGCTTAACCGTATATTGTTTACGGGGTGTCTAGGAAAGTGTTAAAGGCGCAACCGCCGAAAGAGAAAGGGTTATTTAATTAAGGAACTTCGCGAAAGCGTTGGACAACCTCCCCTTATCTCTGCACTTACCTGGCCTCGTGATCAGTGTATTTTTAAGCCTGTTTCTCGACACTGTTTAACTTCGACAATCAAGTTCAGGAGCAGGTCTAGTAGACCTAGGTTACTCTAGATCTAGGTGTGATTGTGCATATCTTGTTTGTGATTGCTTAAGCCGTATTCCCGTACATACTTCTGTAAATCTCTTTCTAAAAACAAAATAAAAAAGAAAAAATCAAAAACTTTTATAAAAACTTGCCCTTTTGTCGCCAAATCCATTTTCACCCAACACCCATCACCGTTCTTCATTGACGTTTTCTTACCCTCACCTTCTTCGCTTTGACTATACTAAACTCGTTTAGTGTATGTCCGCTTGGACTCGGGACACTAGCGCCCGTCTAGTCCGCGTTACGTTAGTCGCGACCGACTACGCGATCGACTCCGAAGTCGATACTCCGTCCACTCCTCTTTCTCCCCTTCCTTTGCCGGCCAACTCCGACGTTGACCGGAATTCTGTTCATACATCTTCACCTTCACCTTCACCTTCACCAACCTCTTCTTCCGCGATGTCGGGATTTATTCCAAACATCTCGTTGACCACCCCTGGATTGGCTCCACCTCCTATGGAGACCAATCTCCCACCACCTCCGCCTGTTGTAGCGCCGCAGCGAATTGCGCTCCAGGATCGTTTCTACCCTACCCGTTCTGCACTTCCAACCTGCCTTTCTCTTCCTCCGGCCAATGGGGACAACTTTGAAATTAAGCCCCATTTCATCAACATGCTTCCACGTTTTCATGGGCTTGAATCTGAAGATGCCTATATCTTCATTAACAAATTTCAAAACGTCTGTGCCATGATGAAAACAACCCAGCTGTCGGACGATGCTATACGTCTACGGGTCATTCCGTTCACTTTATGCGATCTCGCAGAAAAATGGCTGTATAGCACCGCTTCCCACTCAATCACCAGCTGGGACGAGTTTGTTAAAGCGTTTCTGAAAAAATTCTACCCAAATCATAAGACCGCAAGAATTCGAAATGAGATCAACCAATTCTCCCAGCTTCCTTCTGAACCCTTCTGGAAGTGCTTTGACCGGTACAAAGACCTTCTTGTTCAGTGTCCTCACCACGGTATAGAGAAATGGCAACTCTGCCAAACCTTATACGAGGGACTGAACCCAGCAACGAAGCAGTTGCTGGAAACCATCTGTCAGGGCCACTTCCTATCCAAATCTGACGAGGAAGCGTGGCAGTTCTTTGACGATCTTGCGGAGCAAACGCTACAGTGGGAGAGCACCAGACCGACTCCTTCTTCTTCTTCTACCTCCACTTCTACCGGTCAGTCTAGGGTAGGAATTCACCAGCTTGATGTCTCTATTGCGATGAGAGCTGAAATGGCTGTAATAACAAAAAAGCTTGAAGCAATAGAGAGCAAATTTTCTTCTCCTACTCCTGCCCCTGTTCTCCCCCTTCGTACCATCTGCGCTTGTTGTTCCGATCCTTCTCACTTGACCGAAGAGTGTCCTTACAATCCACCATCGCAAGGACAGGATCAGGTTAATGCATTCCAGCAAAGACCGAGGAATGATCCATACTCTTCCACCTACAATCCCGGTTGGAGGAACCACCCCAATTTCGCCTGGAATCAGAATCAGAATCAGAATCAATTCCAGGGCAACAATTTCCAAAGGGCCCCTCCACCGCAACAACAAGCGCAACAACAAACTCAGTATCAGCAGCCCTTCCAACCCCAACCTTACCAAAACCAGACGAACAACTTTGCACCGAACAATTCTTTTCCACCAAACAACCTTGTTCCGTCTAACAACGATAAGGTTTCCTCGCTCGAGCGAAGTCTGGATGCGTTTGTTAAACAATCGACTCAATCCACCGCCAACATCCAGTCTTCGATCCAATCTTTAGTGCAACACACCGCCGCGCACGGGCAGAGCATCAAGACCATCGAGGCCCAGATTGCACAGCTGAACGCGGCCTTGAGCGAGCGAGAGAAGGGGAAGCTCCCGTCCCAGCCACTTCCAAATCCCGGTCACCCACATAATGCACATGTTGCTCTTGAACAACAAAACCATAATGTGAGTGCCGTGACTACACTGAGATCGGGAAGGGTGCTGCAGAACAACATTGGCAAACGGATCAACGATGATGCCCCGGCCGCTGCTTCTTCTTCTTCTCCTTCTTCTTCTTCGTCTTCCGAGCCTATTCTCCGTTCTTCAACAGGCTCTCCCTCTTCTTCTTCTGCTCTGAATGGACCCACTTCTCACTCCACGAAAACACCTATTCTGGGATCCGTTCCAACTCCAAAATCTCCTCCTCCAGCATTAGACTCAACCAATTTTCAAAATGTTCCATTTCCAAACCGGTTGAGGTCTAACAAACAAAATCCACAAATGGAGAAGATTTTGGAGTTATTCAAGCAAGTTAACATTAACATTCCTCTTTTAGATGCTGTCCAACAAGTCCCATCTTACGCGAAAATCTTAAAGGACTTGTGCACGAAAAAGAGGAAGTCTCAGGTACCCAAGAAAGTTTTCTTGGCTAGTGCTGTGAGTGATGCCCTTACCCAATCTTTACCACAAAAACGGAAGGACCCTGGCTGTCCTACGATTTCAATTACTATTGGGGATAAGAACATCAACCGCGCACTATTAGATCTTGGTGCCAGTGTTAACTTGCTTCCGTATTCAGTATACGAGCAATTAGGCGTCGGAGAGCTAAAACCCACACACTGCACTCTCCAGATGGCCGACCGATCGATCACCCATCCTAGGGGTGAGCTAGAGGATGTGTTAATAAAAGTCGGGGACTTCATATTTCCCGTCGACTTCATTGTCTTAGATACACAGCCTGTAGCTAACCCCCGGAATCAAATTCCGGTGATACTCGGTCGCCCATTTCTCGCAACCTCAAATGCTGTGATCAATTGTCGCAATGGTTCAATGAACCTCTCTTTTGGAAATATGACGATTGAACTCAACATTTTTAGGTTGGGGAATCAGCCCGCCGAACCTAATGCTCATATACTGGATGTTTGCTCGATCCAGGAAATCACCCCCGAAGAGTGTGAATTCGAGGAGTTTTTGTTTGAATACGATAATCTTGACGCCACTAGTGCGTGTCTCTTCGAACCTGCTGCTGTTTCTGCGCCCGATAACGACTACGAGTGTTTCACGTTCACGAACGATCTTAGCCGCGCACAACCCGAGTTTGAATCTTTCGACTTTTCGGATGAGTTACCTGAACCATCCGACTCGGTTGCCTACACTCGTTTTGAACCTTTGCTGGAGTCCTTTGAGTTCGAGACCTTTGCACCAGTCTTGCCTTCCATCATTTCACCTCCAACGCTCGAACTCAAGCCGTTGCCGTCTCACCTTAAGTATGCTTACTTAGGTGAGAACGAGACCCTCCCTGTCATCATCTCGGCTTCTCTAGCTCCCGAGCAAGAGAAAGCCCTTCTCACGGTCTTGCACGGCAACAGGCAAGCTTTTGGCTGGTCCATGGCGGACATCAAGGGGATTAGTCCCCTCATCGTTGAGCATCACATTCATCTGATGGATGATGCCAAACCAGCCCGGGATCCACAAAGACGTCTTAATCCAGTCATGAAGGAGGCTGTGAAGAAGGAGATCGTCAAATGTCTAGATAGTGGTATCATTTACCCTATCTCTGATAGCCAGTGGGTTAGCCCCATTCACGTTGTCCCCAAGAAGTCGGGCATCACGGTCATAACCAACGAGGCGAATGAGTTAATCCCTACTCGCACCCAAACTGGGTGGCGAGTTTGCATTGATTACAGAAAACTCAACGCCGCAACGCGGAAAGACCACTTTCCGCTACCTTTTATTGACCAGATGCTCGAACGATTGGCCGGACATGAGTACTATTGCTTTCTTGATGGCTACTCTGGCTATAATCAAATTCCCATCGCCGAAAAAGACCAGGACAAGACCACTTTCACTTGTCCTTTCGGCACGTTTGCATATCGACGCATGCCCTTTGGGTTATGCAATGCGCCCGCTACCTTCCAGCGGTGTATGATGGGGATTTTCTCAGACATGGTGGAGAAATTTCTGGAGATTTTCATGGATGACTTCTCCATTTTCGGCGATTCTTTTGACGAGTGTCTGCTGCATCTCGACGCTGTCCTTACCAGATGTACGGACAAGAATCTCACTTTGAACTGGGAGAAATGCCACTTCATGGTGCGTGAAGGTATTGTCTTAGGACATATCATCTCGCAAAATGGCATAGAGGTCGACAAAGCAAAGATTGAGGTCATTTCCAATCTGCCTCCTCCCCGATGCGTCAGAGATATCCGAGCCTTCCTTGGCCATGCCGGTTTTTATAGACGGTTTATCAAGGACTTTAGCAAGATTGCTAGGCCCTTGACTCTTCTCCTGGCCAAGGACACGCCATTCGACTTCAGCTCAAGCTGTGCGGCTGCTTTTGAATCATTGAAACACTCACTCACTTCTGCTCCCGTTCTCTCTTCCCCTGACTGGACGCACCCATTCGAGATTATGTGCGATGCATCCGACTTTGCCATCGGTGCTGTCCTTGGACAGCACATCAACAAGATGCCGCACGTGATCTATTACGCAAGCCGAACCCTGAACGACGCACAACTCAATTATACAACAACTGAGAAGGAATTCTTAGCTGTTGTATTTGCTTTAGAGAAGTTCAGGCCGTACCTTGTCGGCTCTCCAGTCATCGTTTATACTGATCATTCTGCTCTGCGCCATCTTTTTGCGAAGAAAGATGCCAAATCTCGGCTTATACGTTGGATCCTCTTGCTTCAAGAGTTTGACCTTGTCATTAAGGACAAAAGAGGATGTGAAAACGTTGTCGCCGACCATCTTTCACGACTTCCTTCTTCGCCGTCGCTTCCTATCCCAATCAATGACGTTTTCCCGGATGAACAACTCTTGACAGTATCTTGCGAACCCTGGTTCGCAGATATTGTGAACTATTTGGCCACGGGATTGCTACCGACCGAATGGTCACGTCAGGACAGACTTCGCTTCTTATCCCAAGTAAAACACTTTTACTGGGACGAACCCTACTTGTTCAAGTACTGTCCCGACCAGATTATTCGTCGGTGTGTCCCAGATGAGGAATTCAAGAGTGTGTTGTCATTTTGCCACGACCAAGCATGTGGCGGGCATTTTGGGCCCAGAAAGACAGCTGAGAAGATCTTGCAATGTGGTTTCTACTGGCCACAACTTTTCAAAGACGCTCACGATTATTGCAAGACTTGCTCCCGGTGCCAACACATGGGCCGGATATCCCGGAGGAATGAGATGCCGCT
Organism: Agapanthus africanus; assembly: GCA_030015575.1. NCBI lineage: Eukaryota > Viridiplantae > Streptophyta > Magnoliopsida > Asparagales > Amaryllidaceae > Agapanthus > Agapanthus africanus. The sequence continues at coordinate 900,901,618 of JASDDO010000022.1, forward strand.
CCAACCGATCTTGGTTGTGGAGATTTTCGATGTTTGGGGGATAGACTTCATGGGGCCGTTTCCCAGCTCTTTTGGGAACTTGTACATCCTTCTAGCTGTTGATTACGTCTCTAAATGGGTCGAGGCTGTGCCCAGCCGAACTAACGATAACAAGGTTGTCGTTAGGTTCCTTAAAGAAAACATTTTCTCACGGTTTGGGCACCCCCGAGCGATCATTAGCGACAATGGAAGTCATTTCTGCAATAAGACTTTCGAGGCCTTGATGCGGAAATACTCCATTAATCATAAGCTTTCTACGCCCTACCACCCCCAAACCTGCGGGCAGGCCGAAGTTTCAAATCGGCAAATCAAGCAGATACTGGAGAAAACGGTCTCCAAGAACCGTAAGGATTGGTCTTTGAAACTCACTGATGCCCTTTAGGCATTTAGAACCGCTTATAAGACCGACCTTGGCATGTCTCCCTATCGGCTTGTGTACGGAAAAGCCTGCCACCTTCCTGTCGAAATCGAGCATCGCGCGTTTTGGGCGATAAAGGAGCTGAATCTGTCTCTGGAGGACGCGGGCAGCCATCGGAAGCTGCAGCTGAACGAACTGAGCGAGCTTAGGGATGAGGCTTACGACAACGCGGTTGTCATTAAGAATCGAACGAAGGTGTTTCATGATAAACACCTTGTGCGCAAAACCTTCGTACCTGGTCAGCAGGTACTTCTTTACGACACCCGACTTCACTTCCATCCTAGAAAGCTCCGATCTCGCTGGAAAGGGCCGTATTTTGTGCGGACTGTGTATCCGCAGGGCGCTGTGGATTTGGAAAATCCAAAGGACGGTTCACTCTTCAAAGTGAACGGACACCGATGCAAACCGTACCTTAGCGCCGAACCAACAGAGGAGCTCCTGTTCTTACAGGAGCCGGTTTACCTTGCTTGATCTTCCTCTGCCTACCTCCAAACTTCGGTTATCCAGCCAAGAACAGTGGACACTGTTCCAAATAAGTTTGGGGGTATGTACAAACCATTTTGTTTATATTTGTGTATATTCTTTTTCTTTTCTTTCAAAAACAAATAAAACTTGTGTATCGCTAACCAACAATTTTGAACCTTCAAACTACTCTCTTCATGCAATGACAGTGAGGACACTGTCCAGTTTAAGTTTGGGGCTACGCTCGGTACGCATTTCTTACCTTCGCATTCATATGTATATTTTGCATCTGCATATTAAAATCCATAAAATCCATAAAAATTTGAAAATTTTCCAAAAATATAAAAACTTTTTGTCAAGTTAGCTTGTGGAAGAACTTTGATTCAACATTCGACGGTTTTTGTTTGATAAAATAGGAATAACTAGATCTTATGTTTGGATTTTGAAAACCTGAAAGATAACTCTCCTTTGAAGTTAACTATAGCTGATATACGTCTTTACATCACACTACACGTGTCGTGAGTTTTGGGAATTAGATGACAAGTCTTTCATGTTCAAACTTTTAAACAGATAAATGATTTTCTGAGAATCAAATAGGTTTGTTCTGAAATAAGTAATGACAAGAATAGTTTATGAAGTAAAGCGAATATGAAGGAATGTTATTGATGCCGTAATAGGAGCTAAGTCTGAAAAATAACCCATCTAAAACTTGATTGGAATGATTACACACCAAACCCACTAGACACGTCTTTTATCCAAAAAAAAAAAAATATTTGAACTGCCGGTTATATCTCCGTTCGTATTAAATCATCTGATTTTCACGCCAAACTGTCTTTTGTTTTTGGACCTAGGTAACTTGAGTAATTAAGTCCGCTGGGGTGTTTCTACACCTAATGCCCTAAAACCAACTGGTTTGGGTGCATTGGCCCAAAGCTCGCTAAGAAGCCTAGAAAGTCCAGTTTAAAACAAAGTCAAGCAAGTGTTCTCTCCGAGTTAAAATTCCTAACGGTTCTTTGTGTGAGAATAATCTTGATAAAAGACAGACTTTTAAAAAAAATTTAACGGAGATATGAAGGTTTTACTCTTTGATAAAGACTATTGCACGTTCACAGTGGTGTGTACGAAATGAAAACAAGAAAAAGGTGGAGTGAAAAATACGACTTAGTTTCCTGTTAAGGAAGATAGAAATTCTGAAGTTGAAACCTTACTGCAAAACGAAACTTGAAAAATGCTTAACTCATTATAAAACTTATGTGATCCTTTTAAAATTGTTATCTGGGCTTTATTGTGCGACATGATGACTCTAATCGATCCTTCTGGAACTTAACGACACTATCCGCACTGCACGTAAAGACATATAAAATTTTTAACGGAGATATGAAGGTTTTACTCTTTGATAAAGACTATTGCACGTTCACAGTGGTGTATATGAAATGAAAACAAGAAAAAGGTGGAGTGAAAAATACGACTTAGTTTCCTGTTAAGGAAGATAGAAATTCTGAAGTTGAAACCTTACTGCAAAACGAAACTTGAAAAATGCTTAACTCATTATAAAACTTATGTGATCCTTTTAAAATTGTTATCTGGGCTTTATTGTGCGACATGATGACTCTAATCGATCCTTCTGGAACTTAACGACACTATCCGCACTGCACGTAAAGACATATAAAATTTGTAGTTAAATAAGATGTGAGGTGTGAAAAATAAAGGTTCAATAGTCTAGACTAAGGATTATAGAATTGTTATTTTCTAAAACAAAACTTTAGGGTTTGAAACTTAGTCATTTTTACAAACCAACTTGACCGGATTTTGTGGGTAGTATCCGCTGAAAACCCTCAGGAGACAACACTCCTCCTACTAGGGACACCTAGAGGTTTAACGGCTTGTTGCACATGCTCAGTGCAATCGCGTTCCCTGCGAAAGTGAGGTTAGGAAATTTTTTGTGAATAAATGGACTTTGCTCGGGACGAGCAAATGATGAGTTTGGGGGTATTTGTTCATATCAGATTTTTGCATTTTCATACCGCCCAATTTTTATCACATTGCATATCCGTAGATACTCTTGAGCCGTGTTTGCTAGTCAATTGCAGGATACAGGTTCTCGGTTCCAAAACGGTGAAATTCATGGAAAACACGACAAAATCCGGGTTCCTGCCAACCACAGATAAAAACACGGTCTCTGCTCTTCATCCGTATGTTGCCAGATATCAATAGGAAGACAAAAGATCAAATCAATGTCATTCTCATGCACAAGGCTCAATGGTAGCACAAAATCCAAGAGATCTACGCGGAGCTCGAGGCAAATCATGACAAAATCTTGACAAAAAGTCCACCTTTCCCTCAACAGAATTCTGGAAAATTCGTGGAGCAATTATAAGAAAATACATATACCAGAATAATGTAGACAACAGATCAGGCCAGCACCAAAAATTGGGGGGCCCAATTCAATCATAAGGCCGCGGATCCGCGGCCAAAGTGGGGTCCAGACCGCGGATCCGCGGCAATATAGTGGCGGCAGTTGATGATTTTTGGGGGGTTTTTTGGTCTTTTTGTTTAGGTTCTGGTGGTTGCCCTAGGGTTTCATTCTCTGGCCTATAAATAGCCCAGAAGTTTGTGAAGGAAGGGGTCCAACTTTGTATTTTTCATTTTGCCTAGTTTTAGTATTGTTCTTCTTCCTCTTCTCACCTCTTCTCCATTAAACTTGTAAGTGAGCTTTTGAGTGAAGAGTGATGAATAAAGAAGACCATTTTTATTATCATGCTTGTCTCTTTCTTTACTTGTTATAATTGTTGTAATTTTAATTGTTAAGTAGTTGTTGTTATTTCCTTGTTGTTTGTTTCTTCTCTCTTTTTCTTTATCCTTACATATGACAATGATACTTACGCTTGATCCTCGCCAAGGTGAGGTCGCAAACAGTTAGTCGTATTCTTCTAATCTCCTTCTTTCTATCTTCCTCTTTTGTGTTGTTTTATTTTTCCGTATTATGAAGTGTGAGTAGTTCTATACTTGTTAGGGTAGGATAAGGGAAGTTTGAGAGAAGGAAATCTCTCTCACTCTTTCCTTGCCCAACAACTTAAATCAACTCCCGTTAACCCAACCACAATCCGCTCCTTACGGCACCCTATCCTACATGATAGCGGTGATTCCGTAGTGAGACCGGTTGTGGTTGAATTAACCGGAGGTTATGGATAAGAGCCAAGAACGGACGGACAAGCACCAAAAGGAAGGACTATGCGTTGGAAAGCCTAGCTTATACTCGCAAGTTCCTTCCTAGTCGTGCTAATCCCCGTTGTTGCCGATTACCGTAACACCGATATTAAGTGGGGCAACGAAAGATGTGGAGACTCCTAACTCAAACTAACCTAATCCTAACCCTAACAAGCTCTCTTTAAATATCAACTCAACACTTAGATAACTACAAACAAAATCTGAACAACCGGACTTAACTCGTCGAAAAACACATAGAAAAAGATTCCCATCTCCCTGCGGACGACCCGTACTCAACCGGCTAGCTACGTGCGAAACCGTCTTGATTGCGGTATTTAGAACTAAACTTGACACGCTCGTATCCTAACAATCAACTGACATAGTCGGCCCCATCGAACCAGCATCGTCCAGGGGACATCGATTCATCTTGGCGACGACTGATTACTTCTCCAAATGGGCAGAAGCGGTACCATTGAGGGAAGTGAAGACGGAGAATATCCTCCATTTCTTTAAGACGCACGTCATTTACCGGTTTGGAACTCCGCGACGGATCATCTCCGACAACGGGCCAGCCTGCAGAAGCCACAAGATCAGTCGCTTCGCGCAACAGCATAATATAGACTGGAGGTATTCCTCAGTTTATAATCCGCGAGCTAATGGTCTAGCCGAGGCCTTGAATAAGACCTTGACAAAGATCATAAAGAAGACGGTGTCCCGAAATAAGAAAGACTGGCATGAGAGACTGCAAGAAGCTCTCTGGGCATATCGAACCACGTTCAAGACGGCCACGAACACAACGGTATACACGTTGGTATTCGGTACCGAAGCGGTACTCCCCATCGAGATTGAGTTACCCTCTCTACGAATGGCGGTCCACTATGAGCTGACGGGCGAAGAAAATGCTCACATTCGGCTTGAGGAGCTTGATGCCCTTGATGAAACTCGGCTCATAGCGCAACAAAATCTGGAGGCTTATAAAGCAAAGATGACGCGCTCATATGAAAGATTGACCCGGCCGAGGACATTCCGCCAAGGCGAACTCGTGCTAGTTGTCAAAAGACCTATGATCCCCAATCGCGCTAAGCGGGGAAAATTCGAGCCGAACTATGAAGGCCCGTACATCATAGACAAGGTCTACCATGGTGGAGCCTATCTACTCATGGATATGCACAGTGAAAGGCCTTTCAGGCCAATAAATGGTCGCTTCCTAAAGAAATACTACGCTTAGCGAGTTACCGCCTAGGTCAATGATAGATGACGACGACTATGTCCGCTCGCTATCTTCCTAAACTCAAACTTTATAAGCAGTAGCCAGCCTTCTCCTGGACGGACCGAAACGTCCTTAAACTAATGACGAACCGAAACGTCCTTAAACTACTACCGCAGCATTCTTAGGCTGACGAGATAAAAAAAATAAAAATATAATAAAAATATATATATAAAAAATAAAAACGGTATGTCCATAAGCAAAAAGGGTATGGATGAAAACCCGAAAGGGCTCCGTGAGTAAAAACAGCAGGGCTACCGGCGAGTGTTCGTGAAAACCCGAAAGGGCGCGACCACGTTTAAAAAAAAATAAAAAGAATAAAAAAAAGGTATGTACATAAGCAAAAAGGGCACGGATGAAAACCCGAAAGGGCTCCGTGAGTAAAAACAGCAGGACTACCGGCGAGTGTTTGTGAAAACCCGAAAGGGCGCAACCTCGTTAAAAGACACTTATATGGTCCTCTCGACCTTGTAAGGAGAAACCATCCGCGTGAGATCCTTACGACTCACAAGGGAGCAACACACTTAGGGATCCTCATGATTCCTAAGGAGAAACTACACTTGCGAGATCCTCACGACTCGTAAGGAGAACTCTCTTATGGGACCCCCACGGCTCATAAGATTTGAAAGTCTTAAGTTACAGAGACCTAAACCTGTGCTTAAGCAACCCCCCACAACTTTCGATATCGCCCTACAAGTGGCTCAGCACTGACCCTTGTATACAATCCACAGGCGCGAATAAACTTTTCCCGAACAAAGTCCCACCCGTGGCTAGGGATATGTCCATATGGTGAACAACCCTAATAAGTCCTCTCGACTTACAAGGAGAAAACCCTCTTGTAGGATCCTTACGACGTACAGAGGAACATACACTTAGGAATCCTCACGATTCTTAAGGAGAAAATACACTTACAAGATCCTCATGACTTGTAGAGAGAAATACCTTTGTGAGACCCTTACGGCTCATGAAGTCAAAAGCCTTAGTCGACAGGACCCTAACCCTGTTTCGCTAAGCCACCTTTGTTCAACATCGACAGAGGCAAATGATGATTCGCTCCTGGAAATATCCCAGTTGTAGCGGTGCTGATGCCGAAATCGATGTCTAATTTCAGGTTTACGGCGAAAAGCCAGTAGGCCGCACATGTATACGAAATAGCCGAAATGATGGGGCAACTTGCAATAAAAAAGCAGCAAGTAAAAACGTATGCACACAAAATAGCCGAAATGATTGGGCAACTCGCAATAAAAAGCAGCGAGTAAAAAATAAAATAAACAGCCGAAATGATTGGGCAATCGCGACCTTCGCAATATAAAAGCTGAAATGATAGAGCATCGCGGAAATAAAACAATAAAAAGAAATATATGAAACCTTTTGCCCTACAGTTGAGATCACATCGATCCCTGTATACAATCCAAGGGCACAAACAAAGAGAGAACCATACCTTCCCAACAGGCTCCGCCAGAAAGCAAAGCCAAATCTCGACGGTTCACCAACAGCCTAGAGACAACCGCGACATTCGTCTTGATGCAGCAGACGCAGTGCCAGCAAACAAAGCGATGATCAAATTCCTAGCTTCACGGTTTTGACGGTAATTTATATAAAACCTGAAAGACCACCACAGATCAGTTCAACCCCCAGGGAAACCAGTGTCCCTGGCAAATACCTCAATTCAGGGAAACTAGCGTCCTTGATGAGAGCCTCCTGATTCGCGTCGGCTCGCAGAGAAACCAGTGTCTCCGCAAGAAATTCTCGATTCGTTTCAACCCCAGGGAAACAAGTGTCCTTGACGAGAAAATCCTGATTCGCGTCGACTCGCAGAGAAACCAGTGTCTCCGCGAGAAATTCTCGATTCGTTTCAACCCCAGGGAAACAAGTGTCCTTGGCAAATACCTCAATTCAGGGAAACTAGCGTCCTTGATGAGAGCCTCCTGATTCGCGTCGGCTCGCAGAGAAACCAGTGTCTCCGCGAGAAATTCTCGATTCGTTTCAACCCCAGGGAAACAAGTGTCCTTGGCAAATACCTCAATTCAGGGAAACTAGCGTCCTTGATGAGAGCCTCCTGATTCACGTCGGCTCGCAGAGAAACCAGTGTCTCCGCGAGAAATTCTCGATTCGTTTCAACCCCGAAGAAACCAGTATCTTCGGTAAAATCCTTCAACTCAGGGAAACCAGTGTCCTTGACGAGAAAATCCTGATTCACGTCGACTCGCAGAGAAACCAGTGTCTCCGCGAGAAATTCCCGATTCGTTTCAACCCCAGGGAAACAGGTGTCCTTGGCAAATACCTCAATTCAGGGAAACTAGCGTCCTTGATGAGAGCCTCCTGATTCGAGTCGGCTCGCAGAGAAACCATTGTCTTCGCGAGAAATTCTCGATTCGTTTCAACCCCAAGGAAACCAGTGTCCTTGGCAAATACCTCAATCCAGGGAAACTAGCGTCCTTGATGAGAGCCTCCTGATTCACGTCGGCTCGCAGAGAAACCAGTGTCTCCACAAGAAATTCCCGATTCGTTTCAACCCCAAAGAAACCAGTGTCTTCGGCAAAATACTTCGACTCAGGGAAACCAGTGTCCTTGACGAGAACATCCTGATTCGCGTCGACCCGCAGAGAAACTAGCGTCTTTGCAGGAATATATCGATTCGTTCCGACCCCAGGGAAACCAGTGTCCGTGGCAAACTCCTCGATTCAGGGAAACTAGCGTCCTTGATGAGAGCCTCCTGATTCGCGTCGGCCCACAGAGAAACCAGTGTCTCCGCGAGAACTTTCCGATTTGTCTCAACTTGCAAGATAAAGCCTTAGGCAGCAGGGAATAAAGAACTTGTTTCCTGAGCACTGGGACCCTACAAGTCGGTCTAAAATGGTCTCTTGCATACTATTCACGGGTCTTACTCTCCAAAGTCGAATCTCGATAAGGAGGGAAACAACCGCTTACGGGTCCTCTCGACTCGTAAGAGGGAAAATTCTCTTATAGGATCCTTACGACTTATAAGAGAAAACGCATTTAGGAATCCTCACGATTCCTAAGGAGAAAATCCACCTACGAGATCCTCTCGATCCGTAGGGAGAAAAGTCTCTATGAAACCCTCACGGCTCATGGAGTTGAAAAGTCTTAGGCAGCAGATCTAAACCTGCGGCCTAAGCCATCGCTATCTCATGAAGAAACCAAGACGCTTACTCTATTATCTGTCAACCATGCTTACTAAGGCAGCATACTGATAATAAAAGAAAGAAGAAAGCAACAGAAAGAACGTCCGATATGCATTTGATCAAGCGTTCGAAACACACCCATTCATGCATATGCAAAAGACTCAGAACGAGAAATAAGACAAGCTGAAATAAAAAAAATTCCATTCATTTTGCCGGAAATTCTTATAATCATGAAAGCAGTAAATGAAAAATATCATCAAATGGTTACAACGGCAAAACCTCAGATCCTGGACAGGGATTGAGGAACTCGAAAGTGACCTTGTCCAAGACTTTCCAAGCTTGGCAAACCATCCTGGTGTACTTCCTTTCGCGAGCACGGGCGTCGGGATCCCCACTGATGTCCTCCACCCTCCGATAGGCAGCAAGAATGGCGGACTGTTGAAAGGCCTGGTGCAAGAGATCAACAAGATTGTCTCGCCGTCTCTTCGAGATCAAGTTCATCAGGTAAAATGAGTGCACCTTGTCCTCGGCGGCGTCCAATGCTCTAAGCGGCACGCCTGTAAAGAATAGGGGAAGCGCTCTCCAGATAGCTCCCACAATAAGCTTCAACAGAGGGGAGCGCCGAGGAAGCAGTTGACCATTGTACGCATCGAAGCGGCTCATGATTTCGGCACACTCGGCGTTGGTAAATTCTCGGTTCTGAGAACGACCGAGTCGGCGGATGTCCCCGTGAGAGATGATTTCATCGAGGTCGTACATGTGGGCGTCCATTGTTCCTGTAAAAGAAAATTAACAGAATTAGCAGACAGACTGATTAAGCAAACTCTTATTAAAAACAGGCACAGAGAGTTAAACTCCTCGAGAGCAATGCTCTGCGAACAGGAGTAACACCTATCAAATTCAGTAATGAGGAGAATTTGAAGAAAATCCCCTAAGAACGTTGAGAGCTTTGCTCTGAAAGGATGATATAATAATAATAATAATAATATAAAATGCCATCTTTAACTTCCAAGATCCATGAAGAACTCTTAAGAGTTCTTCTATACGATTTGGAAGGAGCAAAGCTCCATTAACAAGTTAAGAAAATACAAGGAAAATCTTTTAGAGAGTAGAGCTCCATTAATGGAACCTTAATAGGATTCCCTTTAGTTCTCTTTAGATCCTTTTAGACCTATAGAGCAAAGCTCTGCTAAGTGAAACCCTAAATGGGTCCTCTTTGGATCAGGGATCTATCGAGAGCAAGGCTCATAAAATTAATTTAATCCAAATTAATTTTTACCTAAAAAATTTTCTAGAGTTTTAACTCTTAAAATTGCTTGAACAAAAAGAGCAGGGCTCTGGACAAAATTCTTATGAAGAGATGAAAATCATCTAAGGGACCAAGGGTCCTATTTATAGGTAATAAGTGCCGTTTCAACTTCCCAACGGTTGGGATTCTGCCACCGCTGCGCTCACGTTTGGGGCCACGTAAGCGCAACGGTGGGGGGCATTTGTTTACCCCAATAAGAGCAAAGCTCTGATCAAATTCCAAGGCGGGAAATGAAGTAACGCTTCTGATTCCCCCCAATCGGAGCAAAGCTCTGTTTGAATTTCAAAAAATTCAAAAATTGAAGCAACGCTTCAAATTCCTTGCGCTGCGTGCAGGGCGCCACATGTCAAAAGCTGACACGCCAGCGCAGGGAGAGCAGCGCCCAAGGCAGCGTGCCCAATCAGAGCAAGGCTCTATTTAAAACAAAATTAAAAGAAGCAACGCTTCAGATGATCTGCGCTCTGCGCTGCGCGACACGTGGCAGCGCAGTTGCGCTCGCGCAGGTGCGCTGCGCTCTGCGTTGTGCGACACGTGTCATGCGCTGGGGCGTTTGCGCCAAACAGAATTAAAAATCTAGTAAAATCCTTCTGTTCTTATTAAAACAAGAAGATTGTCTTCTGTAAAACAGAAGCCCTCGGATCAAAGATCCAACGGTGGGGAAAATTCCCCAAATCACTCGGAGAATGTTCTCTTTAACAAACTTAACAAATTTATGGGCACTATATAAAGACCCCTAGACCCCAATTCAAAGGGGCATCAACATCAAGAAACATCAAGAACTTCAAAACAGAGAGAACTCTGAAGAATTTTGAAAAGAACTCAAGAAAAAGGTAAAAACCTTTATAATAGAAGAATTTCTTCTGGATAGATTATTGATCTAAGAACAAGATCAATGATCTTCAATAAAAAAAATAACAATAAAAAATAATAACAGTGCCTTGCACTTTTTTATGAACCATTGGTTCTGGAATTTCAGAAAAAATTCTTTTCTTGAATCCAAAATTGGATCAAGTTATTGAAACAGTGCCTTGCACTTGCAAAACTGCACTGTTGCGCTCCTGGGTTGGCACAAGCCACCAGAGAGCGCCACGTGTCAGCGGAGCAACAGCGCAGCGCACTGCGCTGTTGCGCTCGCGCTCATCAGAGCATGACACGTGTCACCTCAACATGCACTTGCGCTCAATGATTGGCGCAAAGCGCCTGACAAGCCAATATCAGACAGTTAATGCACTGCATTATTTACTGAAGGGCCAAGCCCAATTAAAAAAGGCCTAACAGGCCAAATAAAATGCAATGCAAGAGCAGAGCCCAAACAAAGTAGATGCTCTGCATCATTCATAAAAGGGCAGAGCCCAAACAAAATAGATGCTTTACAGGCTAAAACAAAATGCAGTGCATTATTAAAAAGGGGCAAAGCCCTAGCACAGGCCTAATAGGCCAAAGATAAATAAAAACGTTGAATATTCCCAACTGGACTTAGTCCAATCATGGCCGTAAGTTCTCAAATTAAATTGACTGAGCACGGCTGCTCTCCTAAATCAATTTACATCCGGTTCGAGAGTACATCTCCGAACTCCTCTGACTCCTATCGTTGTAATCCTTCAACGACGTCAAAGAGGCGACGGGTTCCGACAACCACACATCAAGATACGGACTGTGGGGTCCTTAAACCCGCGGACTTATGCGTCCTTAAACTAACGGACTGTGGGGTCCTTAAACCCGCGGACTTATGCGTCCTTAAACTAACGGACTAATGCGTCCTTAAACACACCCATATAGACTATGGGGTCCTTAAACCCATGGACTTATGCGTCCTTAAACTACTATGGACCCCTATGTCCCTAAACTGGCAATGGACCGCAATGTCCCTAAACTACTAATGGACCGCAATGTCCTTAAACTACCTATGGACCACTACGTCCCTAAACTGGAACAATAGAGCCAATTGCTCTCTTTTCGGATCCAAACGATCCCGTTAAGTTGATCTTAGTCTCGAATGAGACTAACGTGTCCTTAACAAACGTTTAAATTGATCTTAGCCTCAATATGGCTAACGTATCCTTAAACTAAAATACCAAACCCAAATCTAAGTAAATACGGATTTGGACTAATCCACGTCCTACGGGCGACGGCATAACTTAGTCTCCGTATACAATCTACGGGCATCCACAAACAAAACAAACACACACGACACGAAGTGAAATTCTGGAGAAGGAGAAAGTGGTTACCGCGATGCGGTAGCGTAATTAACTGCAGGGGCTTGCGCCTGCAGGGAAGAGAGTCCCCATAATCAAAAACCCCTCAAACGAGGGGGAATCTGACGAAGTCTGCTACATCGGTCGCATCTGTCTAAACCTCCGATACACGGTGCCATAAATCAACTTGGCATCTTCGGAGAGATGGACGGATAAAACAAAATAGCATCTGCCCCGAATCTCAGGCAAGACGTCAAGTCTTGGCCGCCGTTCGGAGGGGAACAGGAGAGTTTTCCTTACGAGTCGAGAGGATCTCGTAAGTGAAAATTTTACGAGATTGCGCCCTTCCGGATTTTCACAAACTCGCCGGTAGCCCTGCTGGTTTTACTCATGGTGCCCTTTCGGGTTTTCATCCGTACCCATTTTGCTTATGGACATACCGTTTTTTTTTTAACGAGATCACGCCCTTCCGGGTTTTCACAAACTCGCCAGTAGCCCTGCTGTTTTTACTCACGGCGCTCTTTCGGGTTTTCATCCGTGCGCATTTTGCTTGTGGACATACCGTTTTTTTTAACGAGATCGCGCCCTTCCGGGTTTTCACAAACTCGCCGGTAGCCCTGTTGTTTTTACTCACGGCGCTCTTTCGGGTTTTCACCTGTGCCCATTTTGCTTGTGGACATAGCTTTTTTTTTTACCCATCTGTTTGCCGATGGGACTTAGGGGTGACTTCACCGCTGGAGTAGCTGTGTAGCCAGTGGGACTTGAGTTGTAGTCTTCGCCGTTGGGGCTTCGATTGCAATGTAGATCTCAAGGAAGCATATCACCGTTTTGGAGGCGACGTGCTAGTTTAGGGACATCTCGTTCCGTTATCACCATGTTTGAGGCACATAATTTCTAGTTTAAGGACTTCTCGGTCTAATGTCACCATGTTTGAGACGAATTTTTAGTTTATGGACATCTCGGTCCATTGTCACCATTTTTTAGGAGAATTTTTAGTTTAACGACATCTCGGTCCGTCATCGCCATGTTTGAGGCGCCGTTTAGTTTAAGGACATCTCGGTCCGTAATCGCCATTTTTGAGGCGACGGAGATTCTTTGCATACTACTCTCAGAGTTTGTCACGCCCCACTTCCCGGTGTACGGGAAAGGGGACGAGGCGTGGCCCACTACGTATTTACTCAGAAGTAAACACGCTAAGCGTATCTAAGCAATATAAAGTAAAATATACCCAAGAGACATGAATGTAATGAACATCAACTTTATTTATTAAACATTCTTTTACAGGTACACCTGGAAATTTAAATACAAGGATGGAAAGCAATGCCTAAACAATGGCAGGAACTGAAAAGAAAATATGTACAAGTGACTATAGCTCAGGGTCTTCAGTGTACTGCTCAGGGGTCTGCTCTAAGTGCTCATGGCTGGTCTCGAACTCTTCAGAGTCGGGTCCTCCTGACAACATTCCAAAGAAGAAGAGAAATAGGAATGTCGTCAGCGAACAATCGCTCGGTAAGTCCCAAAGAAAGAAGGAGAAGAATAGACAGAGAGTAGAATAGGTGAAGTAGATATGTTATATTTGTTATACTAACGTAGTTGTTGTAGCTAGATACAGAATATGCCAGTGTATACGAGCGAGTCCAACTTACACCGTGGACTTTGGTAACCCGTAGTACAAGGCTCCGTCGAGAATACCACGGAACAACGGCATAGATCTAATTATGTCTTTTAGTGACCACCCCGTGCCACCTTTAACATGTTCCGTACCGGTCTATCCCTTTATAAACCCCATAATGTTTATTGTATTGATTGTACTGATTGTATTGTATTGTCTTGTAGTAAATGGAAGACTTGTTGAAACCATGATATCAGTAAACAGAGTGGATATAAATGGATAGTCATGTAATCAGAGTATATCCATGGTTCGGTTCGGTCATGTTCATGTTGTTATAGATTGTGTTCTGGTATTCGTGGATTCATATTATATTGCAGTTATACTTGAATCAAATTCAAGATAGATTACAATCAGATTTGACCATGACTCGAACTGAGTCAGATTTTTAGACAGAATTGAAGTCTTGATTGTTTTGGAGTTATCGATAACTGTTGCACATGGACGGCAGGATTTGTGTCTTTTTCCAAGACAATTACCGTGTTGATAACACCGTTGTTAGATTCTCTACCTTAGATAGGCAAGCACCCATATTCTCCGGCTCCCCGAGGCTCAAGAGAACTGGTCCCACTTAAACCTATATTTACTAGTGTCCTTATGGTAATTAAGTATAATTTGAGGGGGGTTATGGAAAAATAGTTTCGATATATATTTTCAAAATACATCTCAAGTATTTAATTATCGTCTTTAGGGTTTTCATAGACGTATATTTTATAAAAATGAAATTTTTTACTGAGTCGAACCTAGATTTTATTGTATGTGGTATTTTAATGTAAACTTGGAATGGTATTGAATTGTAAAGGTAGTTTCATGAACATATGATTCTTTTGCTTTAGAAAACATGGAATATTCATATATTATATTTAAAATATATATTTTGATAATTGTTATATATATATATATATATATATCTAATAAAAATAAAGTTTATTTATTTTGTAGAAACCTCATTTTCTTAAAAATTGCATCAAAATTCCATCGAGATTGAATGCTCCTTGTGGAGGTTTGCATCTCGCTCTACTAGACCCGAGAATGTGCGATAACCCGCATCATCCCGATCGGGGTTCCCCAAAATGGGTTGTAGAGGCGCAATTGCACGGAATTACATAATACACTTTTTAAAGAAAACGGTTTTTGAATGTTTAAGGTATTTATTCGTAAAATCGTATTTTCCCACAAACTAAAATCCCAAAATTCATCGTGCTATGTCAAAAATGTGTGTTGTGATGAGGTAGATCATTACCTCGTGAGTTATCTAAACGTAATATGGTTAAATTGAACAATTATAAGTTGTATGTAATATGATGGTATTTTTCTGTAAAGGTGAAATAAAATTTGCAACATGAATTCTTTTGAGATGAAACTTGTTCTAATATATTTATTTATGTTTTTTGATCATTATGAGGGAATATGGTATTTTATTATTTAAGAAAAATGGAGTTTTTAAAGAAAACGAATCGGAAGTCGGAATAACTCCGCTTCCGACGAGTTTTGAAAAAAGAGAAGTTTTAGAATAGAGATGGAGAAGGAGAATGGGGACTTACAGATTAGAAAATAAGAGAAGAGATAGGGGAAGCTATTGGAACCGTCGGGGCGTCGTTTCATCGCCGGATTCTCCTCGAAACGTCGTCGAAACTTCGCCTCTTGTTAACTCCACTTGTACAACTTGGGACTTGGAAATTTTAGAGAGTTTTTGTAATGAAATTCTGAATGAGAAGAGGTGAAATGTAGTGTGGTATTTATAGGGAAAATTAGGATTTAGGGTTATGAAGAATAGAATTAAAACTTACATTAAAAATGAATTAAAGAGTGGAATTATCACTCTCTGGATGTTTTCAGAGTAAACAAACAATATGGGGGTAGTGGGGTAGGTGAAAAGGTGTAAGGTTAACAAATGAAGACCATCCCTTACGGGGGGGCTCGGCGGTGTCGGTCTCCAAGCCAATCTCGCCGGCTAAAAACCGATGAGGGATGGTGGGATCTTCGCCATGTGTTGGTGTCGTTTGGTATAACTCGGTGCACATGTTTGTTTAATCTGTGATATTTTATTTTACGTGTAGTGTACGTGCAAACCTTTGGGTTTCTAAAATATTAAAAGAAAAATCAATTAAAAATATGTGTGGCTGGGGGGATTCGATCACAGGGACTATGTCACAGCAGTGCAAGGCTTTACCAATGAGCTACAAGTGCTTTCTTGTTGTTCAAAAGCTAATCAAATTTATAACTTGTGCTCAGGCTTAGGTATTCCTTTCTATATTTTAGAAAAATTTTGTACAGAAAGTTTAGGCTTGTTACAGAGTTTTTGACTCAGGAAGGTAGCGAGCGGACACGGGCGTCGTCATCTACCATTGACCTAAGTCATGATCGTCAAGCGTAGTATTTTTTGAGGAATCGGCCGTTTATTGGCCTGAAGGGTTTTTCACCATGCATATCCATGAGCAGGTAGGCTCCACCATGGTAGACTTTGTCTATGATGTACGGGCCTTCATAGTTCGGCTCCAATTTCCCCCGTTTTGCACGATTGGGGATCATTGGTCCTTTGATGACTAGCACGAGCTAGCCTTGGCGAAATGTTCTCGGCCTAGTCAGTCTTTCATATGACCGCATCATCCTTGCCTTATAAGCCTCCAGGTTCTGCTGTGCTATAAGGCGAGTTTCGTCGAGGGCATCAAGCTCCTCAAGCCGGAGATGAGCATTTTCTTCATCTGTCAGCTCGTATCGAACTGCTACTCCAGTAGAAGGGAGTTCTATTTCTAAAGGAAGTACCGCTTCCGTGCCGAATACTAACGCGTATGGGGTCATATTCGTGGTTGTTTTGAACGTTGTTCGGTACGCCCAGAGAGCTTCGTGCAGCCTTTCGTGCCAGTCTTTTTTGTTTCTCGACACCGTTTTCTTTATAATCTTTGTCAGGGTCTTGTTTAAAGCTTCAGCTAGACCGTTAGCTCGGGGATTATAGACAGAAGAGTATCTCCCGTCTATTTTATGCTATTCTGCGAAGCGGCTGATTTTATGGCTCCTGTAGGCTGGTCCATTATCCGAGATTATCCGTCGCGGAGTGCCGAACCGGTAGATGACATGTGTCTTGAAGAAATAGATAATATTCTCTGTCTTCACATCCCTTAGTGGCACTGCTTCTACCCACTTAGAAAAGTAATCGGTTGTTGCTAGTATGAACCGATGTCCTTTGGATGATGCCGGTTCAATGGGGCCAATTATGTCGGTTTCCCACATTTCGAACGGCCAGCTAGCCACCGTTGGGTGTAGTGGATTTGGATGTTGGTGGATGAAGTCCCCGTGAATCTGGCACGAGTGACACTGCTTCACATATTCGAGACAGTCCTGAATCATTGTGGGCCAATAGCAATCCATTCTTTTGATCTTCAGTTTTATCTCTGGCCCGGCTTGATGAGAACCGCAGAATCCATCATGAGTTTCTTGGACGACTCTCTTTACTTCTTATAGCCCCAAGCACCTTAACCACAAACAGTCAAGCGACCTCTTGTATAGAATATTATTGACGAAGGCAAAAGACAGAGCTCGTTTCATGAGCTGATGTCTAGACGACGCATTTTCGGACGTTCGTTGAGATTTGAAGTAGTCTATGAAGACTTCCCTCCAATTCTTGACTTTTTCTTCGTGCTCTATTTGGAGGGCTGCTTGTTTGGTCGTTTCTTTTCTTTCGGATGGCTCTATTGAATCCTCCGAAAATATTTCTGCCGGCGCGAGAACTCTACGGGTTTACACGGTGATCCTTACGCCGTTGAGGTCCTCATCGGCCAATTCCTTAGCTAGCTTAGCCAATGCATCCGTCTTACTATTTTCTGCACACGGTATGCTCTCCAAGATGTAAGAGGGGATTTGCGCCAGCAGTTGTTGCACTCTTTCGCCGTATTTTATTAACTCTGGTTTGCACGTCTGATAGTCGCTATATACTTGGCCAACGATCAGCTGTGAGTCTCCGTATATGAGGAGGTCTTTGATTCCCATGTCAACAGCGATCTCGAGACCTGCTATCAAAGCTTCATATTTAGCTTCGTTATTAGTCCTTGGCTCCGTTAAAGAGAAGGCACAGCGTAGTACCCCTCATTGCGGATTCACGAAGATAAGGCACACCCCAGCTTTGATTATGAGGGTGTTGTGCTTTCGCCTTTTCATAGAAGATACTCCATCGAAGTAGAGTTCCCATTGGGCATCATTCTCTTCTTCCATTGTGTCGAACGCATGTTCATCCGGTAACTCGCAATTTAAGGGGGGTCAGCTGGTATCGGATGCTCGGTGAGAAAGTCGGCGATGGCCTGGCCCTTCAATGCTTTGAGGGGTCGATACGTTATCGAGAACTCCATTAAGAGGAGGGCCTATTTGGCAAGCCTTCCTGTTAGAATCCTTGACATCAGATATTTGAGGGAATCCACCTTTGATATGAAATGGGCCTTATGTGCCAAGGCGTAATGTCTGAGCTTCGTTATCGCGAAGATCAGTACCAGGCAATGCTTTTCGATGGGGGAGCAGTTATTTTCTGCCCCCAGCAGAACTCGACTCAAATAGTACAGAGCTCTCTCCTTTCCCTGGTCGTTCTCTTGTGCCCATAGCGCATCCAGAAAACCTTCAAGGGCCGTTGTGTATAGGATGAGGGGCCTTCCTCTAACTGGGGTGGTCAGTACTGGTGGATTTTGCAAGTATTGCTTAATATCGTTTAGAGCATTCTAGCATTTTTGATCCCGGACGAATGGGGTCCCCTTCTTCATTAGATGACTGTAGGAACGACATTTTCCCGAAAGGTTGGCTATGAACCGTCGGATATACGCAAGTTTTCCTTGAAGGGATAGCAACAGCTTGAGAGTCCTTGGCGTGGGCATCTCCATAATCGCCTTGATCTTCGAAGGATCGATTTCGATACCCTGGTGTCGTATGATGAATCCTATTAATTTTCCTGAGGAGACTCCAAACGCGCATTTTAAAGGATTCATCTTCAGATTATACTTCCAAAGACGTTGGACCACTATGTCTAGATGTTCCCAATGTTCCTCGTAAGACTTGCTTTTCACCACCAGGTCGTCGATGTAGCATTCAACAATCTCATGGATGAGGTTATCAAAGATCTTCGTCATGGCCCTCTGGTAGGTAACGCCAGCGTTCTTTAAACCAAAAGGTATCACTTTGTAGCAGAATATGTCCAACGGAGTCCGAAAGGTAGTATGCCTTTGGTCTTCAGGATATATTTTTATTTGATTGCACCCCGAAGATCCATCCATGAAAGAGAAAACCTTGTGGGTAGACGTGTTATCGATCATCAGCTCGGTAACAGGTACTGGGAAGTCATCCTTCGAGCAAGCTTTGTTAGGGTCCCGAAAGTCCACGCAGATGCGCACTGTCCCATTTTTCTTCATCACTGGAACGATGTTAGCGATCCAGTTAGGGTATTGAACTTTCTGGATGAAGCCGGAATCAATTAGCTTCTTGACTTCAGCATTGATGCCCATCTCGATTTCGAGCCGCATTCTTCTTGGCACTTGTTTGACGGGCTTTATGTCCGGCGATATGGCCAGTTTATGTACCGCTACTTCTGGATCCAGACCTGGCATTTCGGAATAGTTCCACGTGAAGAAATCTTTATACTGCATGAGTACATCTTTTAAAGTGGCCACCTGATTTTTAGATAGCAGCTCACTGACGAACGTCGGCCTCGGATCGTTTTCCGTCCCTAAGTCAATTTTCCTTAGGCTATCCGCCGTAGTGTGTATCCCATCTTCCAGCTCTTTTGGTACTGGTGGAAACTCTGAAATCACCTCGTCCTCGTCTTCATTTGCGAAGCACTTTAAGGGGTCATCTATAGTCTCGTGCCCTCCCACCTTTGAGAGTGTTACCGCATGGCAGGTATGAGTTTGCTTCCCTTCTTGACGTTGAGCTGGTCATATCCTCACGGTATATGTCCTCTTTGGCTCATGCTTTTGCGGTGGGGTTACCCTCCAGTTGTCGACAAAGCGAACATGCCTTGTTGATACTGGTCTTCGACCCAGTCTTTAAAGGTGAAGCGATCTTCAAGGGGATGACCTATTGCTCGGTGATAGGAGAAATAATCCGGATATTGGACCTCGTTTACTTATTCGGGATGCCGAGACTCCGGAAGCGTCATTATTTGATACTTCATGACAAGGTTGAATATTTTCTTATCTTGTCTTGAGGGCAAGAGTATTCCCAACCCATCTTCCTGATAAAGGACAGGTTCCAACCACGTTTTTCTTGACTATACGGCTTCTTGGATCTGCTTCGCTGTTTCCGAACGTTATTCATGTTCTTCACCTTGTTTTTTGTATGAGAATGTACAGCGGGCTGGGGATGACGGACATTATAGTCTTCATTCTCCATGGATTTTTGCTTGAGACGTTATGTCATGTCCTTTTCATAGATAGCCATTTCGCGGCTGCAGTCGTCCCTGATCTTTTAACAAGCTTCTTGTATTAGCCTGTCAACTTGTTCTTCGAACGATGACTTGACATTCTTAGAGCGGGATTTTGCTCTGTTTCAACGTCACAGCTATTTGGAAGAGCATTCCCTACTGCACTGGAGTTGTTTATGACGCGGCAGCTGCGGAATCGCTCCCGTTTCTTAGACCGAACGTATCCGATCGTGGTTGTTTTCATCTTCCTGTTGGGCATCTTTCGTTGGGTCCCAGAGATATCCTAAATCTTCTTATAGAATTGGGCTTGTCAAACAGTCTGTTCGAGGGGCACACCTTGACATCTCAACAATCTTTTCAGTCCCTCCGCGTAATATCTTGGAAGACGGATTGGTTGAAGCCTATCAAATGCAAAATCGGCACCGTGCCGGACTTCTTTTTCTACTCTAGTCTCCGTAGATTGGTAGAAGAGGATCGCCTTTTCACTTCTTCGCCTGGGAGGTATGTAGAAAGTCTGTAGCTCTTGTATGCTGTATGTATCGAGCGCATCGAGTTCCTTATAATGCCGAAGCGGAACCTTGTGATTTGTAAACTCTGATCGGCTCCAGCAAAGGTTTGCACTGACGGGTGGATTGAGAACACCGCGTTGGCCGAGTCCTCAGAGTCGCTGCCAAAGACCAGAATAGGGGTAGATGGTCCGGGCCTGTTGCCTTGGGGTTGCCCCGAGTAGAATATTTCTTCATCTTCCTCGGTATCGCTCCGAAAGATCAGGATGGTGGCAACGGACTTTCGCTTATCCTCCGGCTTATGACAACTCTCTGTATCTTCGAAGTCTGGTAGGAAGTACTTTGCGTCTTCATTTTTTGGATCTCGTTTACGGAGAACGGGTTTATCTCTCCGGTGACGGTGTATTCCAAACCATTTTTGAAATACTTCATACACTGATATTGTGTAGAAAGAATGACGTTGTACTCATGCAGCCAGGGCCTGCCGAGCAAAGCGTTATAGCAAGTCTTGGCGTCAATGAAATGAAATTTGATATCGGTGATGAGCAATCTGAAGCGTAACGTCAGTATTACGGACCCCAGAGCCTGTGACGACTGTGAGTCGAACCCGGATATGGTAATTTTGTCTCGGGCTAAGTGTTGAACGTTCATGCAAATCTCCTTCAGCACTTTCACATTGAGAAGATTGGCGAGGATCCGTTGTCGACAAGGATTTTGCCAATCTTGATGTCATGGCAGTATCCGGTGACGTATAACGGGCGGTTATGCTCGCACATTCCGAGGAGGAGATCTTCATCGCTGAATGTAATTTCAGCTGTGTGAACCTCCGCCGGCTCGTCCTTCATCTTCTCTTCTGCGAGGAAAGCTTGGAATTGATCAGGCTCTTGTAAGGCCTAGATCAGAGAATCTCGTGCCTTTTTGGATAGGAGGAGAGCATCCAGTATGCTCAATTGCGAGGGCATTTTCCTCAGATGTGCTAAGACATTGTAATCCACCTTATTTTTCATAGGTGGGTTCTTGGCTCCGAGCTCTTTGACAACTCGATCATCGAGGGCAATTTCCTCAAGGATTTTCTCTTTCCTTTTGTCCTTTTTGCCCGGAGCTTTGTTTGTAGGTCCGAGACTCATCTCAGGCAACGTACGGTTATGCAGCTGAATGTTCTCACGGTTCTTCTCCTCCTCCTCTTTTTCGGAGGTGGAGTCCTTGAAGAGAGGGCTAAAGGTTGTTTCTTCCTCAGAATCGCTCCCGAAGGTAAGAACTTGGAGTTTTTTCCTTTTCCAAACTGGTATCAACCATATGACAGTTGCTAGTCATTTTCACATGCGCATTCGTCACACTTTTTCGCTGTCGACGAGCTTCGCTCTTCATTCTCTTGAAGTGTTGTTGATGGGCAACGTATCCTTACCACCACTTCTTGAAAGCATTGCATCCTTCGGTAGGATGAGTAACCCTCCGATGATATAGGCAATAGTTCGGATATGAGTCCTCTCCGTCGAGGCTTATGACCCCCGGCGTGTTTCCTTTGAAAGGTGGCAGCTTCATTCCCACTGACAGGGCTTTGGCGAACCGCTTCTCTACTTTGATCCTGCTCTTATTTATGGCAGGTGTGCTTTGACTTAGTTGGAGTACTTTATGACTCATCCTTGCCGCAGGTTCTTCATCCTGACACTGACGCTTAGCCTTTTCATATATGGTCGTTTCGCGTTCTCGGTCAACTTTGCTTTTTCGAAAGGCATCGTTTAACAGCCTATCGATTGGGTCTTCAAACAGTTCTGGGGATTTTGGCGCCGATCCTGCCCCCAGTCCCTCTGCATTGTTTTCTGACTCTGAGGGAGCTTCTTCATCATTTAACGACGAATGGGAAACCATGTGGCAACTTGCTACATAGTCTTCAGTTTCTGATGAGTCATTTTCCTCATCTTTGTCACTCTTTTCCTTCTCAAGAATATGCTTGAGGAACTCTTCGAGGGTGACCGGTGCCCGCGCCTTCTGGTTGTACTCCTCCAGCGCGTCAAAGTACCTTTGTAGGTCTGTGCGTTCATCGTCATACTCAGCAGGTCGCACAGGCTTCTTGGTCTTCATCTTTTTCTTCGAAGACTTTGAAGGCTCAACTTGGGGATTTTGCCCTTTGTCGACAGTTTTCGGTACGGGACGCGGTTTCAGCATCCTTTTGATGATTTCCGGTTCAAGTGGTCTTTTCCACTCAACTGCCGGACATTCCTGGAGATTCTTCAATATTCTTTTGGTTTTAGCTGAAAGAACGACTTCCCAAGGAGCTTCTTCTATGAGCGAGCATGATGCCCCCGGCGTATCCACCTTTTTGGGAGCGTGCTTCTGTGGCGGGTTTACTCTCCAGTTCTCAGAAAGCGTAAACTTCCCCTGTTGATACTGATTCTCGACCCAGTTCTTGAAGACGTAGCAATCCTCAATTAGGTGGCTCACCATTCTGTGATAGGAACAGTAGTTAGGATTGTTGACGTCGCCAGGTTGCGGTGGACGTCGTGGGTCTGGCAATGTGATGAGTTTGTTACGCACTGCCAGCTCGAACAGTCTCCTCGTCTTGTCACGGGGAAACGAGTAGGCACGTCCTAACCTTTCTTCCAGGGATAGGCGCGGACGCATGTTGTTTTGGCGAGCAACCAGTTTCGGGTCGCTCAGTTGTTGTTGAGTATTGGCGAAGAAGGCCGCTTTCTTTTTACCCTTGGCGTTTCGAGGGTCCTTATTTGAGGAGAAACGCCCATGGCCCAACTAGTCCACTTGGGCCAGTTTATCGATCAAAGCCTGAAATGTAGTTGGCTTGAAGAACGTCATGAACTGGGACACAGTCGTTTGCGGATCTAGGGTCTCGATGAACATGCCCATAGCGGGGGATTCTTCGATGCGCTGTTCGCATTTTGACCATAGGTTCCGCCACCGGATCGCGTATTAGACCCAGATTTCTCCTTTCACCCTGGCATTGATTAATGTCGTGATCGGGTGCGCTCGCTTGCGCTGGCGAACCGCTGTGTGAACAGCGGCTCCATCTCTGTGAATGTCTTCACGGAGTCATTTGGGAGCTCCGAGTACCATTCAAAGGCTGTCTCCGACAGGCTACCAACGAACTGGCGAAGCAGCAGTTTGTCGTCGCCTCCAGTATTGCCGCACAGAGCTCTGAACTGAGCGACGTGCTGGTGTGGATTGACTGTCCCTTTGTACACATAGAATTTGGGGATCGTATATCCCGGCGGGTACTTGATTTGATTATACCAGCCTGGATACGGTCGCCCAGTTCTGACGATTTAGCCAGCCGCTTCATTCGCCTGATGAGCTCGTATTTGTTGAGCTATATAATCATCAAGAGCAGCCTTGAATATTATTTCCTCCTTGGCCACTGATAGCGTTGGAAGGGGGTTTGATGTTTCCCCTCTGTCGTCCTCAACGATTATCGCAGGATCTTCGGCTGGGGATTCTGGCTGGATCATCATTCCAACCATGTCCTGGAACAGAAGCACCATCTGTTTTATATTAGCAGCTTGTTCCGCGGCCTCCTTATCCTTCCTTTCAAGCACCCTTCGCAGGAACTCTGTATCGGTCTCCTGCTCTTGGCGATGTTCGCTCGCTGATTCCGGACTTTCTTTCTGTCCGGTGAATGCTGCCATTTTCGTCAGCATCTCCTGGAGCTTTTGTTGTTGCTCTTGAGCATTTTTCAGCGACCGAATTTTCGGTCGGTGACCTACGGAAGCACGGCTTTCTTCTTTTCCGGAAGCCATGTAAACCGTATGCACGATCATGCCCCCAGACTTGGGGCGTTTGGGTTTGTCGCTTTTGGAATTTGCCACCGGCGGTAGAATTTTCTTCGGCCTCGTCCTTTTGTGGGAGGTCGAAGTTGAAGGAGCCGTTATAACAGGCACCTGTATAGAAGACTTCCCTTGCTCCATGACGGAGGGGCAGCATTTCTCCTGCCGAACCTTCATTTTCTTCAGTCGGTGAGAGTATTCTTCATCGATCACAGAGTCCTGGATTTTTCGCCAGACTCTATGAATTTGGGAGGAGAGCCACTGATGGGGCCGCTCCTGCTTTTCCTGCACAGGGACCTCAACAGGAGGAGGCGATTTCTTCAGTACCGCTGTAGAGGAGTTTGTATGCACCCTCTTTAGCGGTTCAAAGCTGTTCCCGGTTGGAACAGCAGCATCGACTTTCACCATTGGAGCTGGTGGGGTAAGTGCAGAGAAGGAGTTGCCCCCAGCTTTTCTCACTCGGCGCCAGTGGCGACGTCGAGCGTGTCTTGCAGACGGGACCGCCTCAGTTTCGGAAGCGGATGCAGCTTGCCCTGGTTTTGTTGAGGAGCTCCAGCAGTTGCCAGCCTGTTAAAGACCGACGTCCTTGGCAAGATTTGATTGGAGACGGTCAGCCTCTCGAAGACCGATCGCCTGACTAGTGAAACACTTTTAATGGCTTCATTTGCAGCAGGAGTTGGGAGGGCAGTCCTTTTTAGGGCAGCCCCTTCAGGTATGACAAGCCTCTTTGTAAGCCCGTTTTGGTTATGGCTTCCCAGTATACGGGCAGAGGACGCGACGAGACCGCTACGTATTTACTGTGAAGTAAATACGCTAAGCGTATCTAAGCAATATAAAAGTAAAGCACAAGAGACAAGATATAATAAAACAGCAACTTTATTTATTCATATTCCTTCTGTACAATACATGGAATGTAAATACAACTGAAATAAAAAGCAATGCCTAAACAATGGTATAACGGAAAAGAAAAGTACTGAAATGGAAAGTGTACAATGACTAGAACTCGGGGTCTTCACTGAACTGGTCCAAGTCTTCAGAAGTGGGCTCGATCTCTAACGGATCCAGATCACCTGACGACATTCAAAGAATAAAGAAAGAGAATGTCGTCAGCGAACAGATCACTCGGTAAGTCCCGAAGATAAGAGAGAAGTAGAATAGACAGAATAAGAAGGTATCTTTTAAAGTTGTAGTATATTGTTATAATATTGTGTTAACGCTATTGTTTGTAGCTTGGTACAGAAGGATGCCAGTGTATACGAGAGAGGTCTCTATATGCTAGAGAGCAGGGCAAACGGAATATAGAGTACAAGGCTCCGTTATACAACCCGAAACAACGGCAATTGGATACGGTTAGGAGTCTTAAATCTTACAGTCTCGTGCCACTTTTAACACCTTCCGTACCAGTCTACCTCTTAAACCCCGTAGTGTTATCTTGATTGTATTGTTGTATTGTATTGTCTTGTATTGTAAACTATATAGATTGTATGTTTGGATGACCGACCGAAACCATGATATCAGTAAACGGATGTAACTGGAGAATCATGTATGTAACTATAGAATCATGGATGTAACTGTATAATCATGTAAATGGAATGTATATCCATGGTTCGGTTCGGTCAAGTTGATAGATTGAATATATGGAATAATGGATTCATGGATTCATGTTGAATTGTAATATTGAAGATTGTAAATTGTAGACTGTAGATTGTAGATTGTAGATTGTACTTGAATCATATTCAAGTCAGATTATAATGAGACTCAAACTGAGTCAGACAATTAGAAAAGTAAATTGAAGTCCTGATTGTTTTGATTTTATCGGTAACCGCTGCACATGGGCGGCAGGATTTGTGTCTTTTTCAAAGACGATTACCGTATTAATAACACCGTTGTTAAGTTGTCTACCTTAGATAGGCAAGCACCCATATCTCTGGCTCCCTGAGGCTTAAGAGACCGGTCCCGCTTAAACCTACGTTTACTAGGGTCCTTAGGGTAATTTATAGAACTTGAGGGGGTTTTATGTAAAAATACTTTTATATACTTTTCAAAATACTCCCCAAGTATTTAGTTATCGTCTTTGAAGTTATCATGAATGTAGATTTTATACATGTTACATTTCTAGTAAGAATAGCTAATTTCCATAATATATGGTATTAACTTGTAATATTGATCTTGCATGGAATTCATGGTATTTTAATATAAAGCGATTCTTGTGATTTTTGAAAAGAGTTGGAATATTTATATTATTTGCAAAATAGATATTTTAATGTTACTTATATATATATATATATATATATATATATATATATATATATATATATATTTATTTATTTATTTATTTATATAA
Organism: Agapanthus africanus; assembly: GCA_030015575.1. NCBI lineage: Eukaryota > Viridiplantae > Streptophyta > Magnoliopsida > Asparagales > Amaryllidaceae > Agapanthus > Agapanthus africanus. The sequence goes on from JASDDO010000022.1 coordinate 900,928,353, forward strand.
AAATAATTTTAATATATATTTATTATTTCTAAAAATCGCATTTTCTTAAGATATCGTATTTTAAATCTTTCGAGACCGAATGCTCCTTGCGGAGGTCTGCATCTCGTACTACTAAGCCCGAGGATGTGCGATAATCCGCACCATCCCGAACAGGTTCCCCAAATGGGTTGTAGCGGCGCTTTGCAAAGATTTGTATAAATACTAAATCGTTAAGAAAAATGGTTTTATTAGTAATGGTATTTAAATGAAAAGGTGTCGTTTTCCCGTATTCTATGTTCCCGAAGGTATTGTGCTATGTTGCATATGAGTGTGTGAGGAGGTAGGTCATTACCTCGTGATCTATTTAAAGGTATAGCAAGGGTTTTGATGGTTTAAATGTAGAAATGAAACTATATGGTATTTTAATGAAAGAAATACAGTAAAATAAAAATAGCAATTACTTTTGATATGAAACTTGTTCAATATGATTAGTTAGTGTTTAATAGTCAACATAAATTGGTTTTAGCATAATTGTATTCAAGAAAAGTGAAGTTTTAGGAAGAAACCGAATCGGAAATCGGATTTGTTCTGATTCCGTCGGGTTTTGGAAGTTCGTATTTTTAGAAAAGAGTAAAGGAGAGAAATTGGGACTTACTGGTTTAGGACTTTAAAAGAGAGGAAGGGGAGATGAGAGGTGCGTCGTTTCGTCACCGGGAGTTCCTACGGTTGTCGTCGGAGCTTCGCCTTTCGCTCACTTCGATTGCACATTAGGGTTTCTAGAGATTTCTTGAGAGTTAGCTGAGAGTTTTGGGGTGAGGGGGTAGAGTGTAGGGGTGGTATTTATAGGGTTAGGCTAGGATTAGGGGAGATGAAGAATTTAAATTAAAAAATGTAAAAATATATTAAAAATTCATTAAAAATAGAGTAAATGGGGTTTAATTGTGTCTCTGGAAGTGGTCTGAACATTTAAACTATGCAGGGGGTATAGAAGAGGAAAAGCCACAATTTTTGTTCAGGGGACTCGGCCGTCCGGCGGGGTCCGGTCGGCGGCGCCGGCCTGAGTCGGCCGGTCCGCCGGCCGACTCGGCCGAGTCAGGCAGTGGGGAGGGGGGGTCGTCTCATGTGGTCACTAGTATGTTCACTTTTCCTAGGATAGTGGGGTTTTTGGAAGTTATCACGTGTTGACTGTTGGTATTCTAAAAATTTCAAAACAAAATAATATTAAAAATAATGTGGGGTATAGGATTTGAACTCTGGTGGCTTGGTTCAGCAGTGCAAGGTATTACCAATGAGCTACAAGCTCCTTCTTGTAATTAAATTGCTGATTAATTACTTATCTTGTGCTCAGGCAATAAATACCCCTTTAAACAATTTTGAAAAAATTGTACAAAAATTTATATAGGAAAATTAGGGTTGTTACATTCTACCCTCCTTATAAAATTTTCGTCATCGAAATTTGTAAAAGGAAAGTGTAACAGATTTAAGGAAAAGTTTGGTGACTGAAGTGCTGATAGTGTATGAAAAATAACAAAGTGATGCAAGGGTTTGAGAATGTGAAAGTGAAATACTAGTGTTAGCTTGGTCAACTATCTTGGCTTCTATGGCTGCTAAGGTGTAAGCTTGGCGTCTCGGCACATTTTTCTGTGTATGCCGGTAACTCGATGCCTGACTGGGTAGAGGTGGTCCACATGTAGGTGGTGCAGGTGGTGGAGGTGGGAGTGCAAGACGAGGTGCAGGAGCCTGGATATCTGGCCGCTGCGGGTAGTTGGTGGGTGTGTGAGCTGAGTTGCGTCTATAGGGACAGTTTTCAATTCTATGATCGGATGCGCCACAAATTAGGCACAGGCCTTTTGCGCGCCTACAGTTCTTCCACAAGTGTCCATCCCTATGGCAGTAGTAACAAAAACCTGGACTTGACTGGTTAATTGTCTCTTCAGTTCTCTTGGGTTTGAACGTTGGCCTGGAAGAGGCTCCTCCTGCTATTTGAGTGGCAGGGCGTTTCAAACCGGCAGATTGAGGTCTGCCCCTCGCCTTTATCACTGCCTCATAACTGCGAGCAGCTTCCAGAGCATCTTCATGAGTCGGAAATTTCCCTGTGGCTAGTGCAGCCTGGATTTCCGTATCCAAACCTTGTTGAAATCGACGGGCTCTAATCTCATATGTCGGTATCAGGTGTGCCGCAAATCGACCGAGCATGGTGAACTCAGCGTCATACTCATCTACCGACTTGATCCACATAGAATCTTGTTGTAGATGAATAAAATATTGTTCCATGTCGAACCTGGCAGTCACAGGGAAGTACGTTGCATCGAACTTATCGCGGAAAGTCTTCCATTCAATGGGCTGTTCAAGACGGCTTTCTTCCGCCTTCCACCAGTTCCGTGCATTGTCCGTGAGCTGTAATTTTGCCACACGAACCCAAGCTATTTCTGGCACTTATGCCGCTGCCAGATCATCTTCTATATTTTGTGCCCATTCTTCAGCTTCCAGTGGGCTTCCCTTTCCTAAGAACTTTTGGGATGTAAAGCTCTGAATTGCTTTACCCAGGTGCTTCAGCCTCGGGACGGTTCAAGAGTTGCTGCTGTCCCTCAAAAAGGTTGCGGATCGCCTCAAGCAGAACTGTTTGCTCGGTGGATGGAGCAGGAACAGTAGGTACGATTGGTAGTGGTGGTGGAGTGTTGTTAAAGTTGGTACTGGTGTTGTTTGGGGAATCCATAACTTTGAAAGAAAAATTTAGGTTAGGACAGATTCAAAATATATGGAATGATAAGATTCAAGAAACATGAATTGTAAAGAATGTTTTAGTTGCTGGTTCTTGTGTTATATTGCTTAGGTTGTTCACGCAGAAAAGAACTGTATGATAGAGTTTCATACAGCTCTGACCTGTATGGGCCACCAACAAAACCTGTCAAGCCCCGCTTCCCAGTATACGGGCAAAGGACGCGACGAGGCCGCTACGTATTTACTGTAAAGTAAATACGCTAAGCGTATCTAAGCAATATAAAAGTAAAGCACAAGAGATAAGATATAATAAAACAACAACTTTATTTATTCACATTCTTTTTGTACAATACATGGAAAGTAAATACAACTGAAATAAAAAGCAATGCCTAAACAATGGCATAACAGAAAAGAAAAGTACTGAAATGGAAAGTGTACAATGACTAGAGCTCGGGGTCTTCACTAAACTGGTCCAAGTCTTCAGCAGTGGGCTCGATCTCTAACGGGTCCAGATCACCTGACGACATTCAAAGAATAAAGAAAGAGAATGTCGTCAGCGAACAGATCACTCGGTACGTCCCAAAGATAAGAGAGAAGTAGAATAGACAGAATACGAAGGTATCTTTTAAAGTTGTAGTATATTGTTATAATATTGTGTTAACGCTATTGTTTGTAGCTTGGTACAGAAGGATGCCAATGTATACGAGAGGGGTCTCTATATGCTAGAGAGCAGGGCAAACGGAATATAGAGTACAAGGCTCCGTTATACAACCCGGAACAACGACAATTGGATACGGTTAGGTGTCTTAAGTCTTGTGCCCTTTTAACACCTTCCGTATCAGTCTACCCCTTAAACCCCGTAGTGTTATCTTGATTGTATTGTTGTATTGTATTGTCTTGTATTATAAACTATATAGATTGTATGTTTGGATGACTGACCGAAACCATGATATCAGTAAACGGATGTAACTGGAGAATCATGTATGTAACTGTAGAATCATGGATGTAACTGTATAATCATGTAAATGGAATGTATATCCATGGTTCGGTTCAGTCAAGTTGATAGATTGAATATATGGAATAATGGATTCATGGATTCTTGTTGAATTGTAATATTGAAGATTGTAGATTATAGATAGTAGACTGTAGATTGTAGATTGTACTTGAATCATATTCAAGTCAGATTATAATAAGACTCAAACTGAATCAAACAATTAGAAAAGTAAATTGAAATACTAATTGTTTTGATGTTATCGGTAACCGCTGCACATGAGCGGCAGGATTTGTGTCTTTTTCAAAGACGATTACCGTATTGATAACACCGTTATTAAGTTGTCTACCTTAGATAGGCAAGCACCCATATCTCCGGCTCCCTGAGGCTCAAGAGACTGGTCCCGCTTAAACCTACGTTTATTAGGGTCCTTAGGGTAATTTATAGAACTTGAGGGGGTTTTATGTAAAAATACTTTTATATACTTTTCAGAATACTCCCCAAGTATTTAGTTATCATTTTTGAAGTTATCATGAATGTAGATTCTATACATGTGACATTTCTAGTAAGAATGAGCTAATTTCCATAATATATGGTATTAACTTGTAATATTGATCTTGCATTGAATTCATGGTATTTTAATATAAAGTGATTCTTGTGGTTTTTGAAAAGAGTTGGAATATTTATATTATTTGCAAAATAGATATTTTAATGTTATTTATATATATATTTATATAAAAATAATTTTAATATATATTTATTATTTCTAAAAATCTCATTTTATTAAGATGTCGTATTTTAAATCTTTCGAGACCGAATGCTCCTTGCGAAGGTCTGCATCTCGCACTACTAAGCCCGAGGATGTGCGATAATCCGCACCATCCCGAACGGGTTCCCCAAATGGGTTGTAGCGGCGCTTTGCAAAGATTTGTATAAATACGAAATCGTTAAGAAAAATGGTTTTATTAGTAATGGTATTTAAATGAAAAGGTGTCGTTTCCCGTATTCTATATTCCCGAGGGTATTGTGCTATATTGCATATGAGTGTGTGAGGAGGTAGGTCATTATCTCGTGATCTACTTAAAGGTATAGCAAGGGTTTTGATGGTTTAAATGTAGAAATGAAACTATATGGTATTTTAATGAAAGAAATACAGTAAAATGGAAATAGCAATTACTTTTGATATGAAACTTGTTCAATATGATTAGTTAGTGTTTAATAGTCAACGTGAATTGGTTTTAGCATAATTGTATTCAAGAAAAGTGATGTTTTAGGAAGAAACCGAATCGGAAATCGGATTTATTCCGATTCCGTCGGGTTTTGGAAGTTCGTATTTTTAGAAAAGAGTAAAGGAGAGAAATTGGGACTTACGGGTTTAGGACTTTAAAAGAGAGGAAGGGGAGACGAGAGGTGCCTCGTTTCGTCGCCGGGAGTTCCTACGGTTTTCGCCGGAAAATCCGCCGGAGTTTCGCCTTTCGCTCACTTCGATTGCACACTAGGGTTTCTAGAGATTTTTTTGAGAGTTGGCTCAGAATTTTGTGGTGAGGGGGTAGAGTGTAGGGGTGGTATTTATAGGGTTAGGCAAGGGTTAGGGTAGATGAAGAGTTTAAATTAAAAAATGTAAAAATATATTAAAAATTCATTAAAAATGGAGTAAATGGGGTTTAATTGTGTCTCTGGAAGTGGTCTGAACAATTAAACTATGCAGGGGGGTATAAAAGAGGAAAAGCCACAATTTTTGTTCAGGGGACTCGGCCGTCCGGCGGAGTCCGGCCGGCGGCGCCGGCCCGAGTCGGCCGGTCCACCGGTCGACTCGGCCAAGTCGGACCGAGTCAGGCAGTAGGGAGGTGGGGGGTCATCTTATGTGGTCACTGGTATGTTCACTTTTCCTAGGGTAGTAGGGTTTTTGGAAGTTATCACGTGTTAACTATTGGTATTCTAAAAATTTCAAAACAAAATAATATTAAAAATAATGTGGGGTGTGAGATTTGAACTCTGGTGGCTTGGTTCAGCAGTGCAAGGTATTACCAATGAGCCACAAGCTCCTTCTTGTAATTAAATTGCTAATTAATTACTTATCTTGTGCTCAGGCAATAAATACCGCTTTAAACAATTTTGAAAAAAATGTACAAAAATTTATATAGGAAAATTAGGGTTGTTACAGTTCACTTCGTGTCGTGTGTGTGTTTTTTGTTTGTTTGGGTTGCCCGTGGATTGTATACGGAGACTAATTTATGTTATCGCCCGTAGGGCGTGGATTATTCTAAATCCGTATATCTTAGATTTGGGGGGTTTATTTAAAGACCGTTAATCTATTTTGATATTAAGATCGACTTAAATGTATGTCAGCATTTGCGGCTCGATTTGTTTTTGTTGAGGATATATTAGTCCAATTTGAGACTAAGATCCACTTAACGAGGTTTCATGATCATTTTTATTTAGGATCCAACAAAAGAGCGTTTGGGCTCTATTATTTTAGTTTAAGAATGTTTCGGTCCATTATCTCCATTTTGGAGGCGAATATTAGTTTAGGGACATTTCGGTCCATTATCGCCATTTTGGAGGCGAATATTAGTTCAGAGATATTTCGGTCCATTTTGGAGGCGAATATTAGTGTAGGGACTTCTTAGTCCTTTATTCATCTTGCACACACGTGTATTTGTTACGTGACGAAGCGAATAATGGTGATATGGAATGCAACCAATTTGGGGTGCGATCCGATTTGGTGTGTGCACATCAATTTGGAAGTGCATCAACGTGGGATGTATCATTCCTAATCTTGATGAAGTTTTATATCAAGTTGGGATAAGAAAGGAGTTATTGGTTGTTGGGACCCGCCACCTCTCCGAAAACGTTGAAGAATTATAACGACATATATTAAAGGTGTGGAGAGATGTACCCTTAAACCAAATCTCGTGTTTGAGGGGAAAGGGGGTTATTGTGGCCTTAAGAATTTTTGTTAAGGATACGTTAGTCCAATTTGAGACTAAGATCCCCTTAACAATATTTTAGGATCTTCTTTATTTAAGACCCAGCAACAGAGTATTTGGACTCATTTGCAAGACTTTAGCAACTTATCCAATTTGGGCTTTAGTCTGCTTAGCCTCACCTCTTTTCTGAAAAAGTGTTAAGCACTTGTTTGGGCTCTGTTTAATCAGTCCCCTTTTTTTATGCAGAAAGTGCTGAACACTTATATGAGTTCTGACGCCCGCATATGATCATGTGGAGTTTTCAGTCATGGGGGTTGCCCAATAAGTGTTGAACACTTTACTCCTTTTGTCTTTATATGGAGTGCTAGGCACTCTTTATGGTGTCCACATGGGGAGCGCGTGAGGCGCTGGGCGCTGCCCAATGACTGTTGAACACTCAGCCGTTTTGGACTGCTTGTGGAGTGCTAAGCACTCTTTTTTTCTTTTGCGGCGTACACGTGGGGAGCACGTGAAGCGCTGGGCGCTAGGCGCTACCCAGTGAGTGCTAAGCACTCTTCCCTTCTGTGGCGCCCACGTGAGGAACACGTGCGGTGCTGGATGCTGCCCAGTGAGTGCTAAGTACTCTTCTCTTCTGTGGCGCCCATATGAGGAACATGCACGGTTCTGGGTGCTGGGCGCTGCTCAGTGAGTGCTAAGCACTCTTCTCTTCTGTAGCATCCACATGAGGAACACGTGCGGTGTTGGGCACTGGGTGCTTTTCTCCTCTGCTGATAGCATTTTTGCCCATTAATAATCAATAGGATCTTTGTTTTGTAGATCTAGGATCAAGTTTCATTTTTAAGAACCAAGTTCTTTTACGAGAACTAGGTTTCTCTTATATGCTTTGTTTTGAGGAATTCGATTCCTATTTCTTTACTGAATCTTTGATTCTCAAGAATAAGTTCCTCCCGATGAGAATTAAATTCTCAACTTGTGGGAGATTTGTCTTGTGGATCTCATATCCAGAGAAAGAACTAAATTCTTTGAGAAGGGTTAAACCCTTTAGATATGTAAATGAGATGTTTTTATCTCTATATATTTTTTCGTTTACCTAGAGTTTTTAAGAAGGGAGATCTTCTTCTTGGGAATTTAATTCTCTATTCCTTTTTAAAACTTTCTGTTTTTGTTTTTGGAAGTTTAAGGGGGTTTCTCTCTATCAGACTTGAAGTCTTCGGTCCTTTATATAGTAGAAGCAAATTTGTTAATTAGTTTTAAAGAAATCTCTCATTAAGAGACCTCAATTGATTTGAGTAATTTTACCCATCATTGGATTTTTGCTCCAAGGGTTTCTATTTTTACAGAACATATTTTCTTGTTTTTAATAAGATTAGGGAAATATTTTTCATATGCGGAGTTTTACTCTGTGAAATGGTGATTTTTAATCACCATTGGATTTTCAATCCAAGAGTTCTCTGTTTTATTGAGGGCATAGAATTTTATTCTATGATCCAACCGAATGTATCTTTCTTATTTTAGAAAGATTTGTATCTTAATGATTTAACATCTTCGTGATCCAACGGCTCTTTTTAGCAGAGAGTAGAATTTAATTATACCCGGGCGCCGGCGCTCACGTGTTCCTCATGTGGGTGCCACTTAAGAATTTGGTCCTTAGGGTGGGCATTCTGTGCTTTGCACACTGGCGCCCGCATGAAGAGCACGTGCGGCACTATATGAAAGTTTTAACTCTTATTTAATCTAATAGATTCTTTTATGCTTTGCATACTGTCGCCCGCGTGAGGAGCACGTGAGGCGCCAACATAGAATTTAATCCTATCGACGTTGGCGCCTTTGTGGAAGGCATGTGAGGCGCTGCCTCATTAATTTTGAACAGAGCTTTGCTTTTTTATTGAGAAAACAGTTTGCAGCAAGATCGACGGAGGACAACATCTAAGGGAGATTCCAACCTCCATTAGATCCAAATATCAAATAATAATGTACTAATTCAAAGGTTTAGCATGAAGATCGGGAATCGACAATATCACACTAGCGTACAATATTAGAAATCTAATCAAACAGTGAAAGCAGACAGTCGAACGGTATTTGAGTTCACATGAATTGTATTTTGGAAAACTCAAAGGAAGAAGAGGTTCTTTGAAAATGACATGAAAATTGAAACATATATAAAGACTTGTGATGTTTACTTGAGAATCACTCAATTTACATTTAGGATATTCATCCGAGTTATTTATTTTTCGTATATATCACCTCTAAAACATTGATATTTCCATTTTTCTCCCCCCAAAAGTTGATATTTTCATATCCATCATCAAAACATTGCATTTCCATATTTCATCAAATAAAACCTTTATGTTGTTTAAACATCTCCTCCTGTAACAGACAAAATTATCCTCAAATTTATAAACAATGGTAAATTTAAGCGCAGTTTAAAGGTTTTGGGGGTGAAATGTGTATTTTATTTAATTTTTTTTGAAATCAACCCTTTTTGGGATTCCGACCACTCACATTGGAAATAAAATTGATACCAGCTGAGCTAAGCCAGTTGGTATATGTAAGTATCAATGATTGTGGCCAACGTTTAGAAATATCAAAATTTTGGGTGTGAAATATACAAATATTGTAGACATCCCAGCAAAGCAGCGATTTGCGAATTTACCCTTTTACCCCTGCATCATTTTTTTTGAATCATAACCTTACATTCTCATCATGCCAATGCATCTGCATCACGTCATTCATCTCATCTTTTGTATAAAAATAAAATCTTGGTACACATGGAGTCAACTTCAATGTATGGTTTAAGATTCGTTCAAATGGCCGGAATGCTTTTCGAGGCGCTAAAAAATTCATATCTCTTGAATTCTTGTAGGACTCGTCACGGGAGTTTTTGTAGAGATTTTTAATGATTTATCATGAATTACCGAAATATAAAATTCGAATAAACTTGTTAAATTCCTTGAGATTTGCATTAAACCCCCTCGAACTTTCAAGAATTGCCAAAAAATCACTTCCAACCAGTTGATGAGTATTTTCATGATGTGATCATCACATTTGACCATGTTATATTAATTGGGACCATTTCCGATGGACAATTTCATTTGGAACCTGTTAATTTCACTAATCACCCTTTAATAGCCATTAATGATTTCGATTTTTTATCTCGTAATTCTTTGAGTCAAATGATGTCAAGCTTTCCAAACCATCTTAGTTTTTTTATGAGGACGTGCCATAAAAAATTTAACTAAAATCGACAATGTTTACCCGATAAGCTAAAGCCCTCTTATTATTTTACCATTAAAATAATATGATGGGCTCACAAGGGTAAAATTGCCAATTTTTCTTAATGGGTCCTCATAATTTGTTTAGATGGCGCTCCACACAAAATTTCAAGTCGTTTGAGTATCGTTCGTTATATGTTTGAATTTATGTGATTAGGAGTTAATTAAGCTAATCATTTCATTAAATACCTGATTAGTGATAATTAAGCACCACTTGACTTGTCAAACCTATGACATAGGATTCTCCCCAGTAAACCATTAGCTTAATTTGTATCTCATGAACACCATAACATGCACACTTTCTACCTAAAAGCATACATAATGCTACACCCCGCTTCCCAAAATACGGGATACGAAGACGACTAGGCCAGCCATGCTCCTACGGTCAGTGAACCATTCCGCCATAGTCGTACTTTGGTTTCTAGCATTACATAGTAATCAGTAATAATAGCACGTAAGTAAAGGAAACACATCACTAGTTTATTACATCAACTTTCATTGTTCACAGTTTACAATAATTCAACAGAAAAAAACTACTAACTAAGTGCGAATATAAGGTTGATTTATGGGAAGCGATATAAGTGCTGAAAATACAAACGTCTAAATCTCTGCGAGCTCGAATGGTAGATCCGACTCCTGAGCTGCGTCCTCTCCAAGCACTGAGCATGCATACTCAGGTCGTCGGGGCGACGCAATAGCAGTAATATGATAACAATAATAAGGCATGAAATAAAAGTAATGACAGTGGAGACAGTGAATGCAGGTAATCGATACATCAATAATCAATACAGTATATGATCTGTGTTCCTACTGATCTCTAGGTCAATTCTTTTGAAATCGAATTTTCAGAAAAGGAGTGATCATGCTTAACGAGGGTCTTGATTGATTCAAAAGTTTGTAGATCAACTTCTTCGCGATTTTAAAAAGAAGAAAAGATATTAGTAAAGAAGAAGCGATGTTTTGTTTTAGTTGTAAAAGTAACCGCAATCAATAACGGTGTCGCGTGTAGCGAGCGTTAGTGAGTATGGGTCGTCTACTGGGATGCGAGGAATAAGTTGATTCTTACATTAGTTGAGTCGAAAGAATTATTAAAGAAAATTCACGAAATAGTTCAAGATTGAGTAGATGAAATATTTTCAAGAAAAAATCAAGAAAGAGTTTAAGATTTAGTAATCAAGAAAATGTCCAAGATCAATTTTAGTTATCAAGAAAATTGATGAATAGCTTGTAGGATTCGATAGGAATTAGTAGCAACGATGAATACTAAAAATGACTCATCTTATCTATTGATGAATTATAGCTAGGTTGATTGCGATGAATGAAAATTAGGGATCTATAGAAGAAACTAGGGTTTCTCCTTCACTATCCATTGTCTTTTCATTGATCACCATTCAAATCTAATCTTTAGTAAAGAAAATTATCAATCATTTAATCCCAAATTGCAACGAAATTATCAAGAATAGTGATCTCGCTCCAAATTTGTTCGTTGATGATTCTTTTTCCTAAATTTCATAATTCTCATAAGACTTAAGATGAGTAATAGGATTTCCTCACCATTTGATCTACCAAATTCCTTCGAATCCTTAGCAAGCGGAGATTTACTCACGCGTCATGAAAATAGAAGAATCAACAATTAGATATTTCATAATGTGAAAATTTAAAGAAAGCGAGATTGAACAAATGATCACCTTTATTATTCAACTTCGAATTACACTTCTCAATTCGAGATTACAAAAAAGGATGCTCTCGATCCCTTGAAGAGGTAATTTCTCCGTCGATCTTCGCTTTGCTCGATCACCGTGAGACTTGGACCTGTCAAGGATCACGTGCTCTTTGATGAAGATCGGCTTCGCGTAAAGGATATTGAATTTCTTCGCTCAATGGTGTTCTCAACGATTCTTGATCTTGAGATTTGATCTTGAATTGTAATTGAATTGGATTGAATTGGCTCTCAAATTATCTCCCAAATTGTGCAACCCCAAAAATGAAGGCTTAGGTCCTTTATATAGCCTTTAATCAAGCTTCCCTCATAAGCTAGATAGTTATGCAGAGGCTTCTCGAAGAAGCTAGGTAGTTATGAAGCGTCCTCAGCAAGCTAAGAAGTTACAGGGAAGATTCTGGAAAAACGTCGATCGCCGATCACCTGACTCGGCCGTGGATTCACGGCGACTCGGGCTGACTCGGCCGTAGTTCCGCAGCCGATTTATATGATCATGCCTTCAATTCTCTTGAGTCTTCTGGTGTTGGTCTCTGGGTTTATATGTGATATCTGGAATCTTTTTATGTCTTCTGAATCTCTGCCAGAATTTAACTCTTTGACTTGCTGTATTTTATCGGCAAATTTGCGATTCTAATATCTGACCTGAGCTGATTTTTGCACAAGATCTTTGATGAATGTTAGAGATATATAATATTATGCATGAAATATTAACATACAATTTCCTTCAAGAATGTTGATTACAATGTATAACACATGATAATTGGTATTTTCCAGATGAACTTGTAATATGTGTTATATTTATAACAAACACCCTTAGATGATTAGAAAAATGAGAAAATTGTTATGTTAAAAATTACAATAATTTCAACTGAATAAATTCCCCCAAACTTGACTTTGATCGTCCCGAGCAAACTTCTTTTATTCAGGAGAAGGAGAAAATTATTTAAGAAAAAGAAAAGCTAACTAGCACACTTTCGTAGGCAACATGATTGCACTGAGCACGTGCAACAAGCCTTTAAACCTCTAGGTGTCCCTAATAGGAGGAGTGTTGTCTCCTGAGGGTTTTCAGCGGATTACACTCACAAAATCCCATAATAAAAGGAATATTGTGAAAGTTCATATAAAGATAAGAATTATAAAATAAAGAACTTGAAAATCAGAGTTTCCAACTACACTAGCTTTTCGATTGTCATGAGCCCTATCTTAATAGTCATGAAAAGATGATAGAAATCACATCATCTCTCAATAAGACATCGCCTTTATTATTCATCCCTACCTTTCCTCTAAACACCGATCATATACCCCTACGTGTGTGTAAAAGACATCCCTACACTCGGAGAATTCAATTCAAACTATCATACTCTTGTCCATCTACCTCAGTACTTTTTAGTCGGTGAATATTTTGGATGAAATTGCTCACACATTTTTCATGCGACCGTTAATACTTCATGAGATACTAACCGACCGATTACTAAATGTGCTCACACATTAGGCGTAATTAGCAATTTTCTCATCTTGCAACACCTAAGGCTTAGCAGTGACTCCCAAACCAGTCGGTCTAAGGCACTAGGTGATGAAGCATCCTTGCTATATTTTTTTATGCTGCCTTGGTGATTACAAAACCAGTGTTCATTTTTCTTCACCATTTTATACTTTTATGCTTCATTTATATTTATTTTCTTCGTACTTTGGCTTTTAGACAAGAGCATTTCAAGGTATTGTCACGCCCCGCTTCCCAGAGTACGCAAGATTGGGCACGTGACATAGCCAACCATGCTACCTGTGGGTAGGAAAAATCCATCCACAGTCACATTACGGTTGTAGAGATATCAAGAACAAAATAATAAGCTAATCTAATACATGTCCAAATCCATAATAACAAGAATCAATAAACAATAAGTGTGGAAGCTAATGATCCAATACAATGAATAAACAGTACGTCCCATAATGCGGGCTCACATCTGGAAATGAAATGAAATAAATAAACTAAACTCTAAGGAACTCACAGTTCAGCCTGCTGGCTGAAGTACTCCTGCTCGGTCGTCGACAGTGGTAAAAAATCTAGGCCATGCAAAACCCAGACGTCAGCGCGTCATGACATCAAGTATATAATATAAACATGGTAATAAGCAATGCAAATATGAACATGAATAAAGCAGTACCAAGAAATAACAGAGCAGGGTAATATGCAGTGGGTAACTAAACTGTTCTAACAGGTTTTCTATTCTAAAGTCTTTGAAACCAATTGATGAATCGTCGATGTAACTCAATAGTATCCCGTGCGTGCCCGGGACCACGGTCAAAACCCTCGGGGCTGAATCCGAGACGTGCCGCTAAGCAGTAAAAGGTAGTAGGATGGACGAGTGATGTCAGCATCAACACTCCGGAGCTGGCCAAGCCCGTAAGACTGATAAGAACAATGTATCGAACTGTTGAGTTACAAGTCGGTTTCACCTTTGATTTCCCCATACCCCCAAGCTATGTATGTCAGGTCAGGTATTCAGTAGTCAAGGACTAATGCCAACACAAAATCCGGTAAGAGTAGGTCTGTCTGGATAGACAGCAGGGATGGTCGGGTTTGTCGGCATTAGGCACAAGATCAGGTAACAGGTAAAGCCATGGTACATCGGGTCCAGCCAGGTAATGTATAAAGGTGTCATGTCATGTCAAGAGTGTACGGTACCATGTCATGTCAAGTAGGAAGTGTAACAGGTCATGTCAGGAAGCACAAGATGTCGTGTGGGTGCTCATAATCAAACTATCATAAACATGTGTATAAATAAACAAGCATGAGTACTATTAGAACAATAAACTGGAACATGTAATATGATATGCAAATAGATATAATTTCAAGGATATGGATGCAAAGTTATCGATTAGGGTTACATTTATAGTTCCAATATTAATTAGGATGCAATTTATTAAATATGGAGTGTTAATATCACATTATTATGTAGTAATGTGATCTATGGATGCAATTATAGGTATTTTAAATGCGATGGATGCAAACGGGTATCCGAAAAGTTATAAAACTATAAAATGGTAATGTGGGATGTACAACTAAACAATATGTGATATAAATATTGATATAATAATATTAGTATGGATAGCATATTCAAAGCGATTAATAACTATAAAAGTGGTATTGATTAACCATGCACAAGAAGGTTCCGTTCAGAAATTCAGCGTCACCCTAATTTGTAAAATAGCTTAAAAATAACAAATGTTCTCCAAAAGAGACGTATCTTATACCAAAACAAAGATAATTCAATAAGGTTTTCAGTTTTATAAGTATAAGCATCTCAGGTTATCCCTACAAAAAGTTATGAATATTCCAAGTTGAAAGTTTGCTGCTGGAATTTCCCTGGACAGCAGTTTAAAGGCATTTTCATTTGCATTTTACATTATTTAAACAATTTATTTTGCAAGTAAATATTTCATATAGTTATAGTATTCTGAATTAGCTTCGTAACGAACTAAAGAACGTATACTAATGATTTTTCTATGATTTATAATGAATTTTATAAGATAAGGTGTACAGTAAATTTCAGATTTGTCATATCCGATTTTTCAACGACATTTCATATGTAAACTATAAGATTTTCAAATGTATAACATTATAAAATGAAGATTATAAAAGTATATAGCATGTAGCAAGATTAACTTGCCTCGATGGGTCGCGAATCGGGAAAACGGAACGTTAACCGTCGGCGGGGAAAACTCGCGACGGGCGCACGGTTCACGGAATGAACCCAAACGACGAACAAAGGAACCACACGGGTCGGGGTATCTCACTGGAACGTCGAGAAACGTCACCGGCACGACGGAATTCCGGCAACAAAAGAACAGTTAAAAGAAATGAGAAACGAGACATGAAGCAAGAAGAGAAAAATGATAAAGAGAAGTACGAGAGAATATATAAGGGGGAGAGAGAGAGAAAGTGGGGCCCACGGGGTTAAAGGGGAGGTTGCGATTGGCTGAGAGAATAAATTGAGAAGGATATAAAAGATTGTAAAAATATTATATGGTTAACTTAAAGATTTAAAAGATAGGTAATGAACAGTAAGATATCAGATTAGTTAGAAAAATATATGCGAAGGTTTTAATAATATTAAAATTTAGGATTTTGGCGCCAAATGAAACATTTCCAAATTGCGCCCGGGTTGGGTCCAAAAATTCGAAATTCAAATAATAGGATTTTAGGCGGGTTCCAAATTTTAAAATGAAATGTTTTATGATTAAAAAACATACTCCCAAAACGGACACACGCACGTGCACGTAGCCATCCAAACTCGCTCGTTTCACTGGACGGGACGAGAACACAATGCACGGACGCTACCACGAGACTAAGGGTGTCAAGTAGGCCAAGATGAATATTTTCAATTTTATTTTAGGTGCTAAAATTTGTTATATGCAGAATGACTTAGCCAGATAAAATTTTACAGTAAGACCCCAAATAAGCGAGATAAATGAAATGAGTAATATCTAAAGCTCAACCAATAATAGAAAATAGTAGTATTGGGCTCGGGTGTTACATTATACCCAACTACAAAAGAATTTCGTGCTCGAAATTCCAAGAATACAAGATAGAAAACTACAGGAAAAGGTGAGGAAACTTCTGTCGGATCTCGTCTTCTCGCTCCCAAGTGGATTCTCCATGCGATCGATTACCCCAAGAAACTAGCACAAGAGGGGTAACCTTGTTCTTAAGAACCTTTTCTCTCCGATCCACGATTTCAATCGGTCGCTCCTCCAAAGTCAAGTCTTCTCGTACTGTTAGCTCCGAATGATCCAAAACGTGTGTTTCATCTCGAACATACCTTCGTAGTTGAGATACGTGAAACACATCGTGTACATTTGCCAAGGACTGCGATAACGCCAAACGATACGCTACCTCACCAACACGCTCCATGATCTCAAGGGTCCAACGAATCGAGGACTAAGCTTTCTTCGACTTCCAAAACGAATCACCCTTCTCGTCGGTGATATCTTCAAGAATACCAAATCACCCACGGTGAACTCTAGAGATCTTCTTGACGTATCTGCCCAACTCTTCTGTCGGTCCTGTGCTGTCTTCATATGATTTCTGATAGGGTTAACCTTCTCAACTGTCTGCACAACCAAATTTGGTCCCAGTAATCTCCGTTCACCGACATCGTCCCAACAAACAGGTGAACGGCATTTACGACCATACAAAGCTTCAAATGGAGCCATCTGAATAGTTGCCTGAAAACTGTTGTTGTAAGACAACTCCACCAAAAGTAGATGATCCTCCCAAGACCCCTTGAAGTCCAACATGCATGCTCTCCACATATCTTCAAGAGTCTGGATCGTTCTCTCCGATTGTCCATCAGTTTGAGGATGATAAGCTGTGCTAAACTTCAATCGAGTCCCCAAACTTTCCTGTAAACTCCTCCAGAAGTGTGACAAGAATCGAGTGTCCCGATCGGACACGATGCTTACCAGCACTCCATGCAATCTGACAATCTCCTGCATGTATCGCTCTGCCAAAGTCTCCGTCGATTGACCAACCCGAAAAGGAATAAAGTGAGCTGCCTTGGTCAAACGATCGACAATCACCCATACGGCATTGTTGCCCTTTGGACTCCGCGGTAAAGCCGTCACGAAATCCATGGTTATATGTTCCCACTTCCACTGAGGAATTGGAAATGGTTGCAATAAACCAGCAACCCTTTGGTGTTCAGCCTTGACTTGCTGACATACCAAGCACTTAGCCACGAAGCGAGCAATCTCCCGTTTCATGCCTTCCCACCAGAAGTGCTGTCGAATATCTCGGTACATCTTTGTCCCTCCTGGATGTACAGAGTAAGCTGAACTGTGTGCCTCCTTCATAAGCTCTTCACGCACATCTCCTTTTGGCACACACACACGGCTGCCATATCTCAACGAACCGTCTTCATGGATCAGTAAATCGGTTCGTAGTCCGGCTCCAACCTGCTCTCGAAACTTTTGCAGTCTAGGATCCTGCGATTGCGCCACTTTAATCTTCTCAACTAAGGACGACTGTACTTGCAACTGCATCAACTGTCCTGTAGCATGTGGTAGCACAACCTCCAAGTCAAATCTCCGAAAATCCGCAATGATCTCTCTCTGTGCAGTCAATATCTGAATTGCTGGTAACCGACTCAGCGCATCCGGCACGACGTTGACTTTTCCCGGATGGTACTTAAGATCAAGGTCATAGTCGGCCATCAGCTCCAACCATCTGCGTTGCCTCATGTTCAACTCCTTCTGAGTGAACACATACTTTAAACTCTTGTGATCTGTAAAGACTTCAACTCTCTCGCCCAAAAGGTAGTGTCTCCAAATCTTCAGGGCGAAGATCACGGCTGCAAGCTCCAAGTCATGAGTTGGATAATTCTTCTCATGGGTCTTCAACTGTCTCGATGCGTATTCTATGACCTTCCCATGCTGCATCAAAACACATCCCAATCCTTTCCCAGATGCGTCGCTGTGAATCACCAGTCCCCTGGAATTGTCTGGCACGGTCAGAATAGGGGCGGTTATCAACTTCTGCTTCAACGTCTCGAAAGCTAACGCATACTTATCCGCCCATACAAAAGGTACCTCCTTGGTCAACGGCTCTGCCAGACGAGCAAAGTTCTCCATAAATCTCCTGTAGTATCCGGCTAATCCAAGGAAACTTCTTATCTCAGCAACATTCTTTGGAATAGGCCAATCTCGAACTGCTGCAATCTTTTCTGGATCGCCGGCAATGCCATTGCCAAACACAACATGCCCCAAAAACCTTACTTCCTCCAGCCAAAACTCGCACTTGCTCATCTTCGCATACAATTTCTCTTGTCTCAACGTCTGCAGTGCGATCTTCAAATACTCAGCATGCTCTTCAAAACTCTTCGAGTAAACCAGAATATCGTTAATGAATACCACAATAAACTGGTCCAAGAATGGTGAAAAGATCCGGTTCATCAAATCCATGAATATTGCCAGCGCATTAGTCACTTCGAAGGGCATCACCAAATACTCGAAATATCCATATCGAGTTCGAAACGCCGTCTCGCAAATGTCTTCTGCTTTCACTCGGACCTGATGATATCCTGATCGCAAATCCAGTTTCGAGAATACCCTCGCGCCACTAAGCTGCTCAAAAAGTTCTCCAATGCGAGGGATCGGGTACTTGTTCTTAATAGTCACCCGGTTCAATTCTCGGTAATCAATGCACATCCTTCTCGTGCCATCCTTCTTCTTTACTAAAAGAACTGGGGCTCCCCAAGGCGAGTTGATGCTTCGAATCCAACATTTCTCGAGTAATTCACCAACTTGTTTCTTAACTTCTTCCAATTCCACTTGTGCCATCGGATAATAAGACTTTGATACTGGCGCTGCACCAGGAATAAGGTCAATCTCAAACTCCACATCTCGCTTCGGCGGTAAGCCCGATATATCTTCAAATACGTCCATAAAATCGCGAACAACTGCCGGCTCTTCAAAACTATCAACTTCCATAGCTGCAAGAACACTGTTTGTCGGCCTAGCCCTAAACTCAACTGGCCCGACAGAACTGCTTCCTTACCGCAACTGCTGTCTACATTGTTGGCCACGAAAGGTCCAGCAAGACTACTGAGTCTCGTCCATTCTACTGCATGCACGTCCACGGTTGCTCCATTCTGCCTTAGTCCGATGAACTTCTCTTCCATTTCCTCCGCGCAGTCCGCGGAAGGACTTCTCCAGTAAACTCTTAGAGAAATCCGCCCACTGCTTGGCCTGGGGCAAGCGGTTCTCCTCCATAAGCCACCACTCTCGGGCGTAATCCACTAGTTGAATGCGCACTACATCAACTCCTTTGTCCTCTGGAATCTGTGCCGCAATCAGCAAATTCTCCATGTTACTAGCCACTGCTCGGCTGGCAACGGCTCCTCCAGACCAGTGAAAGTAGATGGACCCAAAAATCTAAAATCTGCTACAGTCCCTACTCGTTCGACTGGTCTAGTTCCATCGTTGTTTACAGACTGCTGAACGATCTGCAAACCTTCCTGAAACGAATCTGCTATTGCTGGATCAGCTCAGTCTGTCTCTTTGATTTCCAGCATTCCTCTTATCACTCCAAGCATGGCGGCTTCGTTCACACGCCTCTGGTAAGTCTTCAACTTCTTACCTGTCATAATCCTGAACTCAAAACACCCAACATTAGCATGATGATAGATTCTGAATGTGGATCAAGGCTAGAACTCCAAGATACTTAAATAGAGTACCGCATTGTAGCTATGCCGCGGTATCATAGCCGCAATTACTTAACTCCACCCAAGTCGCCCAAGTCCTAGGGATAACAAGAAATCAGGTTTCCGAGTCGACATGCAAAGTAAGTTTGCACGTCGTAAAAGATATAATCAGGAAGAATGTGATTCAAGAATGGTAAAACGGTCAATGTGGCTGGACATGTTTCCTAAACACGGGTATTCTGATTCGTGTATTGGGTACAATACCCAACTACAAAAGAATCAACCCGACTAACCTATGGCTCTGATACCAAAAGAACCATGTCACGCCCCGCTTCCCAGAGTACGCAAGATTGGGCACGTGACATAGCCAACCATGCTACCTGTGGGTAGGAAAAATCCATCCACAGTCACATTACGGTTGTATAGATATCAAGAACAAAATAATAAGCTAATCTAATACATGTCCAAATCCATAATAACAAGAATCAATAAACAATAAGTGCGGAAGCTAATGATCCAATACAATGAATAAACAGTACGTCCCATAATGCGGGCTCACATCTGGAAATGAAATGAAATAAATAAACTAAACTCTAAGGAACTCACAGTTCAGCCTGCTGGCTGAAGTACTCCTGCTCGGTCGTCGACAGTGGTAAAAAATCTAGGCCATGCAAAACCCAGACGTCAGCGCGTCATGACATCAAGTATATAATATAAACATGGTAATAAGCAATGCAAATATGAACATGAATAAAGCAGTACCAAGAAATAACAGAGCAGGGTAATGTGCAGTGGGTAACTAAACTGTTCTAACAGGTTTTCTATTCTAAAGTCTTTGAAACCAATTGATGAATCGTCGATGTAACTCAATAGTATCCCGTGCGTGCCCGGGACCACGGTCAAAACCCTCGGGGCTGAATCCGAGACGTGCCGCTAAGCAGTAAAAGGTAGTAGGATGGACGAGTGATGTCAGCATCAACACTCCGGAGCTGGCCAAGCCCGTAAGACTGATAAGAACAATGTATCGAACTGTTGAGTTACAAGTCGGTTTCACCTTTGATTTCCCCATACCCCCAAGCTATGTATGTCAGGTCAGGTATTCAGTAGTCAAGGACTAATGCCAACACAAAATCCGGTAAGAGTAGGTCTGTCTGGATAGACAGCAGGGATGGTCGGGTTTGTCGGCATTAGGCACAAGATCAGGTAACAGGTAAAGCCATGGTACATCGGGTCCAGCCAGGTAATGTATAAAGGTGTCATGTCATGTCAAGAGTGTACGGTACCATGTCATGTCAAGTAGGAAGTGTAACAGGTCATGTCAGGAAGCACAAGATGTCGTGTGGGTGCTCATAATCAAACTATCATAAACATGTGTATAAATAAACAAGCATGAGTACTATTAGAACAATAAACTGGAACATGTAATATGATATGCAAATAGATATAATTTCAAGGATATGGATGCAAAGTTATCGATTAGGGTTACATTTATAGTTCCAATATTAATTAGGATGCAATTTATTAAATATGGAGTGTTAATATCACATTATTATGTAGTAATGTGATCTATGGATGCAATTATAGGTATCTTAAATGCGATGGATGCAAACGGGTATCCGAAAAGTTATAAAACTATAAAATGGTAATGTGGGATGTACAACTAAACAATATGTGATATAAATATTGATATAATAATATTAGTATGGATAGCATATTCAAAGCGATTAATAACTATAAAAGTGGTATTGATTAACCATGCACAAGAAGGTTCCGTTCAGAAATTCAGCGTCACCCTAATTTGTAAAATAGCTTAAAAATAACAAATGTTCTCCAAAAGAGACGTATCTTATACCAAAACAAAGATAATTCAATAAGGTTTTCAGTTTTATAAGTATAAGCATCTCAGGTTATCCCTACAAAAAGTTATGAATATTCCAAGTTGAAAGTTTGCTGCTGGAATTTCCCTGGACAGCAGTTTAAAGGCATTTTCATTTGCATTTTACATTATTTAAATAATTTATTTTGCAAGTAAATATTTCATAGAGTTATAGTATTCTGAATTAGCTTCGTAACGAACTAAAGAACGTATACTAATGATTTTTCTATGATTTATAATGAATTTTATAAGATAAGGTGTACAGTAAATTTCAGATTTGTCATATCCGATTTTTCAACGACATTTCATATGTAAACTATAAGATTTTCAAATGTATAACATTATAAAATGAAGATTATAAAAGTATATAGCATGTAGCAAGATTAACTTGCCTCGATGGGTCGCGAATCGGGAAAACGGAACGTTAACCGTCGGCGGGGAAAACTCGCGACGGGCGCACGGTTCACGGAATGAACCCAAACGACGAACAAAGGAACCACACGGGTCGGGGTATCTCACTGGAACGTCGAGAAACGTCACCGGCACGACGGAATTCCGGCAACAAAAGAACAGTTAAAAGAAATGAGAAACGAGACATGAAGCAAGAAGAGAAAAATGATAAAGAGAAGTACGAGAGAATATATAAGGGGGAGAGAGAGAGAAAGTGGGGCCCACGGGGTTAAAGGGGAGGTTGCGATTGGCTGAGAGAATAAATTGAGAAGGATATAAAAGATTGTAAAAATATTATATGGTTAACTTAAAGATTTAAAAGATAGGTAATGAACAGTAAGATATCAGATTAGTTAGAAAAATATATGCGAAGGTTTTAATAATATTAAAATTTAGGATTTTGGCGCCAAATGAAACATTTCCAAATTGCGCCCGGGTTGGGTCCAAAAATTCGAAATTCAAATAATAGGATTTTAGGCGGGTTCCAAATTTTAAAATGAAATGTTTTATGATTAAAAAACATACTCCCAAAACGGACACACGCACGTGCACGTAGCCATCCAAACTCGCTCGTTTCACTGGACGGGACGAGAACACAATGCACGGACGCTACCACGAGACTAAGGGTGTCAAGTAGGCCAAGATGAATATTTTCAATTTTATTTTAGGTGCTAAAATTTGTTATATGCAGAATGACTTAGCCAGATAAAATTTTACAGTAAGACCCCAAACAAGCGAGATAAATGAAATGAGTAATATCTAAAGCTCAACCAATAATAGAAAATAGTAGTATTGGGCTCGGGTGTTACAGGTATCCTCTACTATCCCGAGTTTCAAGACGTGTGTAAGTGCGTATAGTAAGGTATCAATGTTCAAACGTTTGGCTTCCAGAATATGAACTATTTTTCAGACTTATTTTTATCCTCAGATTAGTGACTTCCTTCATTTTACTAACCCTTGGGACAACGGCTCGTAACTACTTATTACTAGTTTCGTTTAAGAAAATATCTAACTTTCTTGGTTTTTCTTAAATTCTTCCAATCTTTTAAATGTAATTTTTCACTTTCTAATCTTTTATTATAAAAGATTTTTTTTTTGAAAATTTTGTGCATATGCAAAGTGTAATGCAAGGTAATGCGTTAATAAGTACAAACCTCCTCCAAACCTGTTTACAGCAGTGTCCTCACTGTTGTCATCTTTTAAATCTAAAAAACCTGTAGACTTAGGAGGAAAAGATATTAGCGGGGTACAAGAATGAATGAACGTGAAAATCTCCCCCAACTTATTTTTTTTATTACTCACCTTCAATCTTATGATGAGACAATATTATCGAGACATGGAGGTAAGGCGGAGGAAATTCAATTATGATAAATCGGCTCCTGTAAAAACAGGAGCTCCTCCGTGGGGTCAGTGGAAAAATACGGTTTTAATCTATGCCCATTCACTTTGAAAATTAAACCGTTTTTATTATTTTCAACCTCAACTGCCCCGTGCGGGTATACATACCGCACCACAAATGGTCCTTTCCAACGAGATTTTAGCTTACCCGCATGAAGATGGAGACGGGAGTCGTAAAGAATGACTTGTTGACCTGGGGTAAAAGTTTTTCTCAAAATATTTTTATCGTGAAATATCTTAGTCCGGTTCTTTACTATCACCGCATTATCGTAAGCTTCATCGCGGAGTTCGCTTTGCTCATTTAATTGCAGCTTCCGAAAGTTGCAGGTTTGGTTTAAATCGAATTTAAGTTCTTTAATGGCCCATATTGCTTTATGTTCGATCTCGAAAGGAAGGTGGCAAGCCTTTCCAAACACTAGGCGCTAAGGAGACATACCAAGATCAGTCTTATAAACGGTACGAAATGCCCAAAGAGCATCCGTCGATTTGGTTGACCAATCTTTCCGGTTTTTAGAAACTGTTTTCTCCAAAATTTGTTTGATTTGCCTGTTGGAAACCTCAGCTTGCCCGCTCGTTTGGGGATGATAGGGTGTCGAAAGTCTGTGATTGATTACATATTTCCGCATCAAAATCTTGAAAGACCAATTACAGAAATGCGTCCCGTTGTCGCTAATGATAGCGTGAGGGTGTCCAAATCGCGAAAAGATATTTTCTTTAAGGAACTTAATAACAACCTTATTGTCATTAGTGCGACATGGTTTTGCTTCCACCCATTTTGAGACGTAATCAACCGCTAACAAGATATATAAATTCCCAAAAGAGTTGGGAAAAGGACCCATAAAATCAATACCCCAAACGTCGAAAATTTCTACAACCAAGATAGGTTGGAGTGGCATCTCATTTCTCCGGGAAATCCGACCCATTTGTTGACATTGTGGACAGGTTTTGCAATGATCATATGCATCTTTAAATAAAGTAGGCCAGTAAAAACTACATTGCAAAATCTTTTCCGACGTCTTACGTGGACCAAAGTGACCTCCACATGCCTGATCATGACAGAAAGACAAAACACTCTTGAATTCATCATTGGGGACACATTTGCGAATGATTTGGTCGAGGAGGTACTTAAACAAGTAAGGTTCATCCCAGTAAAAATGCTTTACTCGGGATAGAAATCGATATTTGTCCTGTTTAGACCATTCGCTGGAAATAAGTCTCGTTGCAAGATAATTCATAATATCCACGAACCAAGGTTCGCAGGATACGTTCAAGTGCTGTTCATCGGGAAAAGAGTCGTTTATTGGCAAGGTCACAATAGGTGAAGAAGAGACGCGTGAAAGATGGTCAGCTACTACGTTTTCACATCCTTTTTTATCTCGTATGACAAGATCAAATTCTTGTAATAATAGGATCCAACGTATTAACCTGCCTTTAGCATCCTTCTTAGATAAAAGATATTTTAGGGCGGAGCGATCGGTGTAAACCACAATTGGTGAGCCAATCAAGTAAGGCCTGAATTTTTCTAATGCAAATACAACTGCCAAGGGTTCTTTCTCGGTAGTCGTATAATTAATTTTGAAATCATTCAAGGTCTTACTTGCATAATAAATCGCATGTGGCATCTTATCAATGTGCTGTCCTAAGACTGCACCAATAGCAAAATCTGATGTATCACACATAAGCTCAAACGGGTGGTTCCAATCAGGAGATGATAGAACGGGGGCTGTAGTGAGAGATCTTTTAAGTGATTCAAAAGAAGCCTCACAGTCCGAATCAAAGTGAAATGTTGTATACTTGGCCAAGAGAAGAGTTAAAGGTCTAGCAATTTTGCTAAAATCCTTAATGAATCTCCTATAAAATCCTGCATGACCAAGGAGAGATCGTATATCTTTGACGCATTTGGGATGAGGAAGGTTATGAATGACATCTAGTTTAGCTCTGTCTACCTCAATGCTTTTTCGTGAAATAACATGTCCAAGCACGATACCTTCTTGGACCATGAAATGGCATTTTTTCAATTCAAAGTTAAGTTCTTATCTTTACAATGAGTAAGAACTACGTCAAGATGAGATAAGAAATCATCAAAAGAGTCCCCGAATATAGAGAAATCATTCATGAAAATCTCTAGAAAATTCTTGACCATGTCCGAGAATATCCCCATCATACACCGCTGAAATGTAGCGGGAGTATTGCATAACCCAAAGGGCATGCGTCTATAAGCAAAGGTACCGAAAGGACAAGTAAATGTTGTTTTATCTTGATCCTTTTCGGCAATAGGGACCTAGTTATAGCCAGAGTATCCGTCCATGAAACAATAATATTCATGTCCAGCTAATCGTTCCAGCATATGGTCAATGAAAAGTAGAGAAAAGTGATCTTTTCTCGTTGCAGCATTGAGTTTTCTGTAATCAATACATACACGCCGCCCAGTTTGGGTGCGTGTTTGGATCAACTCATTAGTCTCATTTATTATAACCGTGATGCCAGACTTCTTAGGGACTATATGAATAGGACTTACCCATTGGCTATCAAAGATTAGGTAAATTATACCACTATCAAGGCACTTGACAATTTCTTTCTTTACCGCCTCCTTCATGACGGGATTTAACCGTCTTTGTGGTTCTCGGGTTGGTTTGGATTCATCCATCAAGTGTGTATGATGTTCTACAATTAAGGGACTAATCCCTTTGATGTCTTCCATTGTCCAACCAAATACTTGCTGATTAGATCTCAAGACCATCAAAAGAGCGTCCTCTTGCTCTAAAACTAGAGAAGCGGATATGATCATGGGCAAAGACTCATTCTCACCTAAATATGCATATTTAAGGTGAGAAGGTAACAATTTGAGATCTAATGTCGGCAAAGAGACAATAGAAGGTGGGGTAAGTGAATGACATTCGGATTCTCGAAGAAGTTCATAGCCTGCAAAGGATACAGACTCGGAAAGTGTGACTGACTTTTATGATAAGTCAGAAGGTTCAAACTCGAGAGTGGACTCGTCAAAAGTGTCTTTACTATAATATTGTGCAAGATCAAATAATAATGTACTAATGTCATTGAGATCATCAAAGCAAAATTCATCAACCTTGCAGCTTTCGGGAGCTATCTCGTGGACAGAACAAACATCAAGCAAATGAGCAGAAGGTTCAGATGGCTGACTTCCTAACTTGTAAATATTAAGCTCAATTGACATCTTCCCGAAGAATAGGTTCATAGAACCGTTTCGACAATTAATGACAGCATTGGAAGTGGCTAGGAAAGGTCGGCCAAGAATCACCGGAATTTGGTTCCGTGGGTTTGCTACAGGCTGTGTATCCAAAACAATAAAGTCCACAGGGAATATAAATTCCCCGACTTTTATCAACACATCCTCAAGTTCACCCCTAGTTTGGTGATGGATCGGTCTGCCATCTGGAGAGTGCAATGGGCAGGTTTCAAATCTCCAATACCTAACTGCTCATAGACAGAGTATGGAAGCAGGTTAACACTTGCGCCAAGGTCAAGTAGAGCACGGTTAATATTTTTACCCCCAATAGAAATAGAGATTGTAGGACAGCCAGGGTCTTTACGTTTCTTTGGTAATTGTGGGGTAAAAGCTGTGCTAACATTATTCGTCATGAATACCTTTTTGGGCACTTGAGTCTTCCTCTTCCTCGTGCACAAGTCCTTAAGGATTTTCGCATAAGCCAGAACTTGTTGGATAGCATCTAGGAGAGGGATATTGATGTTAACCTGTTTAAACATTTTCATAATCTTCTCCATCTGTGGACTTGGTTTGTTTCCCCTTAACCGATTTGGATAAGGAGCTTTAGCAATAAGAGCTGGGTCCAACATTGGAGAAGGTCAAGGGGGTGGAACAGACCCCAGAATTGGAGTATGGATCGTCTTATGTTGACTAGAAGGAGTGGGCTGAGGGTTCGAGTCTTGGGGAAAACGGAGAATAGGCTCGGAAGAAGATGAACTAAGGTCAGAAGTGGAAGTGGAAGCGGAAGTAGAAGCCAGGGTATCATTGATTAATTCATCATTATCATTCTCTTCCTATTCACCGACTTAATTATTCAGCACTCTTCCAGATCTCAACGTTGTAATGGCATTCACATTGTAGTGTTGTGAATGCTCAGGATTCGGTAGGGGTTGAGATGGAAGTTTCCCTTTCTCTCTAGCACTCATTTCGGCATTTAATCGTGCAATTTGTGCTTCTATCGATTTAATACTCTCACTGTGGGAGGCGGAGTCCTTCTTTATATTATCGATAGAAGACTTTATATCAGCCGACACTTGGATGGAATGTTTCATAAACAAATCCAAGGTTCGTTCGAGTGAAGAAGAGTTATCGGTACCGGCCAATTGCAAAGAATTATTATACGGTGCAGAAGTGTTGGCCGGATTTTGAAAATTTTGTGGTTGAAAGGGATGCTGACTCAGTTGTAGTGGTTGTTGTTATTGTGGAGGGACCCTTTGAAAGTTATTTTGGTTTGGAACCGTATTTTGAGTTTAGTGTTGGTTCCAAGCAAAATTAGGGTGATTCTTCCAACCCTGATTATATGTGGAAGAATAACGATCATTTCTAGGTCGTTGCTGAAAAACAGCATTAGTGTGTTCTTGACCTTGAAACGGAGAATTCAAAGGACATTCTTCCATCAAATGTGATGGATCGGAACAGCATCCACACACGGTTTTAGGGAGTATGACCTGATTTAGAGAGGCTAATAAAAATCTGTGTTCCATAGCTTCAAGTTTCTTTTGCATTGCTGCCATTTCGGCTTTTACAGCTATGGAAACATCAAGTTGATGGATACCTCCCCTAGACGATGGTTGGCTAACACTCTCCCATTGCAAAGTTTTTTCAGCAAAATCTTCTAAAAATTTCCAAGCTTCACCATCGTCTTTAGACATGAAATTGCCTTGACACATGGATTCAAGCATCTGCTTCGTTGTTGGATTAATGCCCTCATATATGATTCGACAGAGATCCCATCTATAGATTCCGTGGTGAGGACATTGGACTAGCATATCCTTGAACCGTTCAAAACACTTCCAAAATTGTTCATTGGGAAGCTGGGTAAATTGATTGATTTCGCTACGAACACGAGCGGTCTTATGATTGGGATAAAATTTCTTAAGGAATGCTATGATGAATTCATCCCAGTTTGAAATAGAGTGTGCAGCTGTGTTATAAATCCATTTTTCGGCTAAATCGCACAAAGTAAACGGGAGAAGACGTAAACGTATAGCATCCACAGAAAGTTGTGAAGTGCCCATCATAGCACATACGTTTTCGAATTTGGTGATAAAAACGTATGCGTCTTCAGACTCTAAACCGTGAAATTTAGGCAAAAGATTGATATAGTGTGGTTTGATTTCGAAATTGTCCCCATTGGCTGGTGGAATAGAAAGACAAGTAGAAAGAGGACCATGTATAAGATAGCATCTCTCTTGGAGAGATATACGCGGTAAAGTCTGCGCACCTGCGGGTGGTGGCAAAGTGGTGTTATTGAAATTGGATGGAAAACCGTCCATCTCGGTGGATGTGGTGAGTGGTGAGAAAAAAGAAGATGAACAAATACCGACTTCAGAGTCGATAGAAAAAACGCGGACAAGACGGGCACTAGAATCCTATGTCCAGCCGAGCATGCACTAAGCGGTTTTAGCGCAAGTGGCAGAATATGTGATAATTAAAGAAAGTGGTTTCGTTTGTTTTTGAAAAAGACAGATTTAGACAAATCACACAAAAATGCACAATCAACCCTAGATCTACGGTCACCTAAGTCAAGTCACTAGACCGCTCCTAGATTTCCAGAAGTCAAGTCGCAAGATAAATCCTCTACCACCTCTTTATCCCTCCTGTGGCCAGGTAAGTGCCAGGTAAGTGGGAGGTATCCGCTACGTAAGTTGCGGGCCTAATTAAGTAACCACTTGCCTTAGACATACTTGCCTTAGACACCACAAAAGAAATGCGGATAAGCAATAGATTACCCACAACCTTCCTCTGTCCTAATTGAGCGCGACGGTCCTTAGAGTTTTGTCTAGATATTTTTTTAGTTAATGAAGGGTGATGCGGATGTTAGTTTTGTGACTTTTGGGGCTTAGGAAGGATAATGAAATCCCCACCTAATCTGAATTTGGTCTTTACCCTTTAATTTCCATA
This sequence comes from Agapanthus africanus, assembly GCA_030015575.1. Lineage (NCBI taxonomy): Eukaryota > Viridiplantae > Streptophyta > Magnoliopsida > Asparagales > Amaryllidaceae > Agapanthus > Agapanthus africanus. The sequence goes on from JASDDO010000022.1 coordinate 900,958,039, forward strand.
TTAAAATATGCAAAAACAACCAATATTAAAACACACAATGAGATTTTTTTTAAGCGCGGCGAATTTTTGCAAAGAATCCTGCAGAAAATTTGTTATTGGACTAATCTGAGGAGAGAGAAGAAGATAGAAAATATACCACAGAGAGCTGAAGCCCTAACTTGACCAGGTTGCCGCGGTTCCGCTGCCAATGCCTGCTTCTCGCCGCGGTTCCGCGGTCGACTCGATCGTTCTTTGAACGAAATTTTGTGCTGCTGCTCCCTTTGCCCCTCTGGCCTAGATGAAATGATCTGAATATTTTTCTCCCTGCTGCAGTAATTCCAGATTTCCTTGCAAAATTCACACACTAATCGTTAAGCACACGATGCGATTTTGATTTAAATTTTTGATGGAATAATAATATTTCAACTCAAATTGTAAGAAAGAACAAATTACGCACGTATCCCCGGCAACGGCGCCATTTGATTAATTCAAAAGTTTATAGATCGACTTCTCCACGATTTTAAAAAGAAGAAAAGATATTAGTAAAGAAAAAGCGATGTTTTGTTTTAGTTGTAAAAGTAACCGCAATCAATAACGGTGTCGCGTGTAGCGAGCGTTAGTGAGTATGGATCGTCCACTGGGATGCGAGGAATAAGTTGATTCTTGCATTAGTTGAGCCGAAAGAATTATTAAAGAAAATTCAAGAAATAGTTCAAGATTGAGTAGATGAAATATTTTCAAGAAAAAATCAAGAAAGAGTTTAAGATTTAGTAATCAAGAAAATGTCCAAGATCAATTTTAGTTATCAAGAAAATTGATGAATAGCTTGTAGGATTCGATAGGAATTAGTAGCAATGATGAATACTAAAAATGACTCATCTTATCTATTGATGAATTATAGCTAGGTTGATTGCGATGAATGAAAATTAGGGATCTATAGAAGAAACTAGGGTTTCTCCTTCACCGTCCCTTGTCTTTTCATTGATCACCATTCAAATCTAGTCTTTAGCAAACAAAATCATCAATTATTTAATCCCAAATTGCAACGAAATTATCAAGAATGGTGATCTCGCTCCAAATTTGGTCGTTGATGATTCTTTTTCCTAAAATTCATAATTCTCATAAGACTTAAGATGAGTAATAGGATTTTCTCACCATTTGATCTACCAAATTCTTTCGAATCCTTAGCAAGCGGAGATTTACTCATACATCATGAAAATAGAAGAATCGACAATTAGATATTTCATAATGTGAAAATTTAAAGAAAGCAAGATTGAACAAATGATCATCTTTATTATTCAACTTTGAATTACACTTCTCAATTCGAGATTACAAGAAAGGATGCTCTCAATCACCCCCTTGAAGAGGTAATTTCTCCGTCGATTTTCGCTTTGCTCGATCACCGTGAGACTTGGACCTGTCGAGAATCACATACTCTATGATGAAGATCGGCTTTGCGTAAAGGATCTTGAATTTCGTCGCTCGATATTGTTATCAACGATTCTTGATCTTGGGATTTGATCTTGAATTGGAATTGAATTGGATTGAATTAGCTCTCAAATTATCTCCCAAATTGTGCAACCCCAAAAATGAAGGCTTAGGTCCTTTATATAGCCTTTAATCAAGCTTCCATCATAAGCTAGGTAGTTATGCAGAGGCTTCTCGAAGAAGCTAGGTAGTTATGAAGCGTCCTCAGCAAGCTAAGAAGTTACAGGGAAGCTTCTGAAAAACGTCGATCGCCGATCACCTGGCGACTCGGGCTGACTCGGCCGCAGTTCCGCGGCCGATTTGTGAGATCATGCTTTCAATTCTCTTGAGTCTTCTGGTGTTGGTCTCAGGGTTTATATGTGATATTTGGAATCTTTTTATCTCTTCTGAATCTCTGCCAGAATTTAACTCTTTGACTTGCTGTATTTTATCGGCAAATTTGCGATCCCAATATCTGACCTGAGCTGATTTTTGCACAAGATCTTAATGAAGAATGTTAGAGATATACAATATTATGCATGAAATATTAACATACAATTTCCTTCAAGAATGTTGATTATAATGTATAACACATGATAATTGGCATTTTCCAGATGAACTTGTAATATGCGTTATATTTATAACAAACACCCTGAGATGATTAGAAAAATGAGGAAATTATTATGTTAAAGATTGCAATAATTTCAACTGAATAGGTCTCACACGTACCCGAAACTACGGCCCACTGTTGCCCGGAACATAATCCTGTCAACCGTACCGCTAAGTCCAAACCTAATATATATAAGAGTCGTTGTTCAAATGATCATCCTCTAAATCACTAATCTCGGTAAATACAAGTTCCTTTCCACTTCGATTTTCAATTTTTTTTCCCAGGTTTCAGTAAATATATATATGGGCTAGTTGTGTACAAGTACGCACCAATAACAATATTTAGTTCGCTATTCACTGTACTGTTCACTATCACAAATCGTTCACTTTTCACTAGCGTACTCGACACAACTAATATGATACCACTCACGTTTGACAATGCAATATACACTAAGAATTAATAAGGGCGCTCACTATCGCTAAATGTATCGCAGTGTGGTAAATATGTGAATTATGTCGCTAAGCAAGTCATATGCAATATAAATCATTACGCGTATTAAGAATTTAGAAAAAATCACATTAAATCGTACGGTCAGAATTAAGTAAAATGATACAAAATGGTAGAAAGTAAACTTAATTAGAAATTCAACGAAATTGGTTTCAAGTCAATCGGGTTTCGGGTTTGCGAATTACGGTCATTTCTTTTTAAGTGTTCTCTGCTGGAAATTCAGTTCCTGAACTGAAAGTCCGTTTCGTAACATAGTTTTTATCTTGTTGGGATCATAATTAGACGATGATACAGTTCGGTAATATTTATATCTATTAATTATGTTTCCAACTCACCAGACTAATCTACAATATCCACTGTGTGCTGGAAGATATGCACTGTTTAAGATCAAGGTATAAGTTCTGTCCCTGCTTGGGACTGCAGTACGTAACGACGATTTAAAATATGATTAAAATAGCAAATGCCACTAAAAAAAATGAAACCACCACCAATAGTTATACAACAGAATAATATTCACAACGGTATAGGTTTCCGCATAATATTATTTTCACACAGAGTTGCAAAAATATTTTAATTCAGGTGTCGAAAAGCAGTACTGCCCTGGACTGCAGTTCAGAGCCGCATTCCCGAATGGTTTTCGCCATCGTTCTATAATAGTATCGAAATATAAATTATAGGGGGTTCTAGGTTGTCGAGTCGGCTTCGGTACGAGCCATCGAATACTGCATTCCAGTATATATCTAATTTAATATGATTTTCACAAGTTAGGTGTACGGGGAATTTCAGATTTGGTGGATCTAAGTGGGGGTGACATTTCACGGTGTCAGGGTCCGTATTTTTGACCCAACTTTCTACGTATCGTCCATTATTCCTAAAAGAATCTAGTAACAATAAATTTCACCACACTAGATTTGGTTTTCGCACAAGATAGGTACCGAACACCTAAACTAAGCAGTCGTTTATTGTCGGAATATCAATTATATCTGTTCAATTCACATGAAAAATAACTTACGAACTTCTATATGACGTTAACACGAGGTGTTGGACTTGATTAATACTCAGATCCAAATCAATTTAAAATTAAATACGGTCTAATACTGATCACATGATATTATCGGATCATATATCGATATATAAGTATTATAGCATGGAAGCAAGTCCTGGAAACTTGCCCGACGACAACGATCGGCGACACGACAGCAGTGAATGATGATGAACGGTATGGAATGACGCACGCACGGCGACCACAAACTTGGGTTCGGCTATGGGGTTTTTGCTAGGCAACTGCAGCAAGTTTGGGCTAGAGTCGGCTGAGACGAGGTCAGGGCCTCATGGCAAGGGCTGGAGGTGCGCTAGGGTCGTCAGTGGTCGGAAGAGGCAGCTCCGGCGACGGTTGGTGGTGAAGAAGAGAGGAGCTCGGTGAAAGAAGAAGGGGTGTAGTCAGGGTACTCGGGGAGAGGAGGAGGTGGCGGGGGTTCGGTGCCGACGGTTGCTGGGTGCTTGACGACGCAAGGTGGTGGGCCAGCGGATCAGAGGTGGGTTTTGAGTCGAAGGAGAAGAAAAATGTGGTCAAGGCGATGCGGGCGGAGGTTGTTGGGTCGGCGGAGGGATGCTGGAGGAGGAGTGGTAGATAGTCGGTCCATGGTGAGGGGGGAAGTCGCCGATGAGGGAGATCGGTGCTCGTTGCGAGGGGACGTCGTGGAGGAGGTAGGTGGTAGTGAGTCGGGGATGAAGGCTGTTGGAGTTCGGGGATGGTGGTAATGGAGGGGCTCGGTGATGGTCGTCGGTGGCGATGGTGGGGAGCCGGAGATGATGGTGGCGGCTCCGGTGGGGTTTGGTGAGGTTTTGAGAAGGAGAGGGAGATCGAGATGAGAGAGGGAGGGAGGGAGATTGAGATCGAGAGGAGAGAGAGAGTTAGCGAGAGAGATAGAAAGAGTGTGTGACAGAAGAGAGAGGGGGGGTTAGAAGTTAATTAAAAGGAATAATTATGAATTATATGGTGATTAATTTGGGATATAGGAAGTAGTTAGGAATTGAATTGGGTATTAAGTGAGACTTAAATGGGAAAATTCTAAAGAGAAAGTGGTAGTAGAGGAAAAGGAGTGGGTTTGGATTATTGGGGCTTGGGCTTAAATTTGGGATTGGGTTGTGGAATTGGGGTATGGAGCTTAGATTAGGATATAGTTTAAGAAATAAATATTTGGATACAAAATATGATTAGAGTTTGGGAAAAATAAAAATAATTGGAAGGAGTATATTGGAAGTAAAATAAATAGAAAAGTATCGGTAAAATTTATTATTAATATATGGATAATAGGATACCGAAATAATCAGAGTATTACACCTAACTTGCATCTTTTTGCTTTATTAGGAAATTGTATGGAGACCAAATTTTTTAGGGTGAAATAAGTTTAGAGATCAGTTTCCCTACAAAAATTTCAACCATTTCACCCTCTACAATTAATCACAGCGCTCCATTTCATATCTTAACCATTCCTTTTATTAATAAGTCTTCTCATGCTCATGTGAAGGGTACCCCTTGATCCTTCTTCTCTTACCTCTCTCTCTCTTCCCTTAACCTCCTCAAGAGCTTAAGTCCCACACTGCTCAACAGAAAAAAAAAACCCATTAGATTAGTATACAAAAAGAACCAAAGCCCGCAAAAACCCAAAAAAATCTTTAAAATAATCACAGACTAGAGAAAGAAAGACATGAACTTTCTTTTCTATGGCTAGGATTTAGGATTGAAGACCCTTCTTCTCAGTTTTAGATCGTCTAGTTAAGCTTCAAACTCTTCAAACAATCAATACTTTGAAAAAATGGGGATCCAGGATCCTTTTTTGTCTTTTTCACTTTCTATGGATTTTTAGCTTGTTTCCTTATTCATACAAGTGGATGAGCTTTTCTTTTTACGTTTCTATATTGACTTTCTTGCTATTTAATTGGGATGAACATCTAAGCAATAAAGAGAAAATGATTTATCCTAGGTCTCTCTCCTTAGATCGAAATCTCGCTAAAAACAAAAAAGGGAATTTCAAAAGATAAAAAATGGTTTAGTTTTTTTATTAATCCCGCGTTTCGATCGCTTTTGCAAACTCCGGTCAAGAGAAGTAAAGAGGGTAGGAGTATACCTGAGAACTCTCTGTCGCGGACTTTTTTCGATCGAGACCCGAGTAAAAATAGTGAGGAAATCCCATTTTTAGCCCTCGGGATACCCAGACGCATTGTAAGAAGGCGCCCAAGTTCTCATGGTACCCAGACGCCTTCTCAGAAGGCTCCCAGATGCCTTGCTCTGCAGACAGAGGCAACCTCTATCTGCAAGCATTCTCTGTATCGGCTTTGCCTCTTCTTGACTCCCTCCTCTGCTCTTGCGCCTCCCAGACCCCCATACATGCATATCTACGTTGTGTGGGTGTATTCCGACGCTAAATTCTTCAAAGAAAAGCAATAACAATAACAAATTTCGTATTTTTTTCGTTTTAAATATTATTTTTGTAATTAAATCTTTTCTTTGAACTAAATAATGTTGATATTCTTGTGTTTTAAATGCAAGATTATTAATAGTTTCTACTGGTTATCCGCTTTCATTGCCATCTCATAGGTTACGTGTTCGATTCCTTATATTTGCAATATTTTGTTTAATTTTTGTTTTTTTAGTTTTGAATGAAAAGCCATGCAAAGGGATTACTTGGATTTTTAAATGGTTGGCATAATTTTTAAATGAACAAAGAGATTTCGTAAAAATGATTTTTTAAATAATTTTCTAAGGTTTAGTTGAAAAGGAATATTTATAAAAAAAATATTAATTTTGATAAATATTTCTATAAAGTGAAGAAATAAATAAATTAGAATTTCTATGATTTTTGATAGTTTTTCTAGTCTTTAAATATATTTAATTTTTTTTATAAAAGTGTGTGTGTGTGTAAAGTAATTCTGAATTTTAAAACAAAATAATATCTTAAATTTTTCTACAATTTCTTTTAGATATAAATTTTTATTAATGTTTGAAGAAAAATATTTTATTAGATCTTATAAATTTATTAAACTATTCTTAAAATATGTCTTAGTTGTTTTTATTTGTTTATTTTTTTAACAAATAAAGGATTAAATTTTATTTGTCTTTAATTTAAAATTTTATTTATTTATCTCTTTATAAGCCGTTAGATCTACTCTCATCTTATCCTAATCTTTGATCCCTAGAAGCCCTAATCTTTATTTCTGCATATAAACACTAGCCTACTCAAATCTTAATTTTTCTCCTCCATTACCTCCTTTAATATTTTCCTTCTATCCTTTGTAGAAAATCTAAACCTAGTGCTTTGGAGAAGAAGCCCCATCACGCGTCCTCTTCATCGTCCATATTAGATCGAAATATCGTCGAGCACTATTGTTAGGGAAGATCGTTGATCTTTCCTATTTTGTAAGTTCTTCCTCTCCTATTTTATTTTAAAAATCAAATCATGATATTCACATAAATTATAGTAAATTAATTTCATTTCATATTTTGTATCTATTAGATCTATGCTATTCTAGGTTTAAGTATTGCGATAGAGTATAGAAATCAATTATTTTGTAAGTTCATCTCTCATCTTTTATCTCTTTTACACGTTTAAAATTTGAAATTTAAATAAAAGTAAATATTTTTAATCAAACCCTAAATTGTTTTAAATAAAGGAAGTGTTTGCACGCATTTGGATTTATAGATCTAAAAAAAATAATATTTGCTGTTGCTTTTGAAAATTTTTGTTCCGTATCATCTTTGAACTTTTTAACATATGAACATATTAGATTTTAGAAAAAAATATTTTTTTATGAAACCTTAATTATAAAGAAGAAGAAAAAATGATTTTAATTTTCTTATTGCAATATTGCGGTTTTCATAAATTTACTATTATATATATATATATATATATATATATATGAGAATAATGGAGAAAAGATGCCATATGAAGGAATTTCCTCCTATGGCGTCGAAAAAATACGCTCTCCGTCATGTTTTCCGACGATCGGAATCGGAACCCATCATGTTCATCGTTATCATCTAAGATGTGGGTACACCAAATTTCATGTGATTCTATAACCTTTTCACTGTTGAATTAGTGGGTTCAAAATTAACGGTTTACTGACAATAGAAAGCAATGTAAAAAGTTCTATTGTCGGTTATGATTACGTCATTGTTCTCATATATATATATATATATATATATATATATATATATATATATATATATATATATACGTAGCGACCTCGTCGCGTCCTCTGCCCATATACTGGGAAGCGGGGCGTGACAGTTTTATGATGTTATGATTACGTCATTGTTGTGTTCATAATTAAGTTTACCATGCAAATATTATCATGTTATCTATTTAGTTATTGTGATCTATATATTGAACGCGGTCTGTTTTCTAGGGATGTTAACTTACTAAAATTGTATACCCTTTTAAATCATAAGATAATATGCTAGTATATTTGTATCTTACTGTTATTATTATCCGTATATTCTGATTTTTAATATTCCATCCACCCCATGTCACGGGTGCGATTGTAGATATGCAGTCCTATTTAAGTTGCCAAATTTGTTTTCATTCATCTCACTACTACAATAAGTGGTTGCCCCTACGGATACAGTTATCCGTATGGGCAATAAAAGTTTACCCCTACGGATTAATACGTAGGTCCCCATGGTTGTCCCTACGGTGTCATACGAATTAATTTAAAAATATTAAAACGTAATTTTTTATTTGACCCTACGGAACCGCAAAAGAAGGACCTACGGGTTAATCCGTAGGGGCATGTATATGGGTTATTAATAAAAAAAATAAAGCACAGAAAAGTCCTCGATCCCAAAAAATTTACTCTCTCTCTCATCACTCGATCTCCAGCGCGCCTCTCGTTGCCACCGCCCGCGCCTCGTCGCTACCGCCCGCGCTTCGTCGTCCCCGACATCACCGTCGACTTCCTCGTCGCCACCGCCCGCGACTCGTCGCCGATTGCGTCGTCGACCGTCTCCGGTCTCCTCCATCGTCGGCCTAGCTACAGGTTAGTAAATTTCATAGTTTTACTTCTAATTATGCTTTTATTTCTGTTTTTGTTGATTATTGGGTTGCTACTTGGGCTAGGTTTAGGGTTCAGTTAGGGTGAGGGTTAGGGTTCAGTTGAGGGTAAGGTTCAGTTGAGGGTTCAGTTGAGGGTAGGGTTGGTTAGGGTTCAGTTGAAGGCAGGGTTAGGGTTAGGGTTCAGTTCAGTTAGGGTTAGGGTTAATTAGTTGGGGTTAGGGTTAGGGTTAGGATAAGACTTGAGCTAGGGTTAGGGTTCAGTGTATGGCTAGGGTTAGGGTTAGGGTTAGGGTTTGGCTCAGGTTTAGGATTAGAGGCTAGGGTTAATTTGGGGGTAATTATTGATAATTTGAAATGGTTAGGGTGTTGATTAGGGTTAATTAGGTTAATTTGGGTAAATTGGGTTAAGTTTGGGTTGATTAGGGTTAATTAGGTTAATTTTGGTAAATTGGGTTAAGTTTGGGTTAATTAGGGATAATTTGTGTTAGGGTAACGATTATGGTTAATTAGGTTAATTTGGGTTATTTAGGGTTAGGGTTTAGGGTGCACTAGTTCATTCAGTAGGATACTCGATGATAATGTAAACGTACAACTTTACCGTAAACGTAAGAAAAATTTACCCTAAACTAAAAACTTCGAACCCTTAATAACGAAACGTAAACGTAAAACCTATTCAAGTTAAATGTTCAACTTAAAACCAATATATGATACTCGATGATAATATGAAACTTTCATATTCTCATCGATACTGATATATGAAAATCAAAGCGCGACTTAGTCCCCGTCTATCGGTTAACATACGTTCGATGTTCGTCGTGACATAGAACTATACGAAGGTTGTTAAATATCGGACGGTATAGTTCGGTACTAACAACCGTCGTATAGTCTATGTGACGAGAAGATTCAATCGTATGATAACCGATAGATTTGTCCAGTGTGGACAAGTTAGGAATGTATAAAGCAAACACCTGCATTCACTTGTGTTTTCATCCGTTTCGAGTTATTTCGTCGGTACTTTTCCGCTGGTTCTTCGTGTACAAAGATAGATTAGATATTCATTTCAACGGTGTTTCACAGCTTTGAAATGATTATCTATTCTATTACAGTGTACTCGGAGAACAGCGGGGAGGTGCTGCCGAAATTTACTCGAAACGGTTGAAAGCACAAGCGAATGGGTGTCTGCTCTATACATTCTTAATGGGATAGAAGCCTTACCCCCGACAGCCGAAACACACACATACAACACGAATACACAACAAACGCACACACGGCACATACACACTGACAACCCTACACTTAAGCGAAATCATAAATTGAAACACACATATATAGAATACAACTCATACATGAGTATCCTCAAATCTAACTTTGATTATCGATAATTTATTCTTTTCAACGACAAACGCACACACAAAGCATATACACGGATTTTCTCCTTTGTCAGTAACCATCCCGTTCTTAGATTTCTCAATATAGTTATCATAACCTATAATTTATATGTTATACAATCTAACATGGCCCATGAGTACATCAGAGTTAAGGACTGGATGTATGTGGATTGGCAACAACGTATGCAACCTAAGTTTGTCGCAAGAGTTGCTGCTTTTATTGAATTTGCACGCGTACATAATAAGATCGTGTTAGAGAAGATTCTCTGCCCGTGCGATAGATGTGGGAATAAGTACTAGCAGAAGGTAGAATTTGCAGAGCTTCATATATTTAAATATGGTTTTACTAGACTTTATACAACTTCGCTATATCACGGGGAAGGAGAAGAAGACAGTAATGCGGCAGAAGAAGAAGGAGAAGACAGTAATGCGGCAGAAGAAGAAGGAGAAGACGGTAATGCGGCAGAAGAAGAAGACGGTAATTTCTTTCCAGGAGAAGAAATGGAGGATATGGTAGAGGCTGCCCTAGGTGAATCTATTCGTACCGAAGATGGCATTCCTTCCAGTCAAGGACCGCGTGCGGATAAATATGAAAATTTCATGAATGATGCTAGAAAACCAATTTATGAGAATGCAAAGTATTCCACCCTCTCATGGTTCGTCCAACTTTTCGAGATTAAGTGCCTAAATGGATGGAGTAACAAGTCATTCACAATTTTTCTTTCGTTCTTGAAAGATTCTATGCCCCCGGGAAATAACGTGCCCGACAGCTGGTACGGAGCCCAGAAGATGATGCCTGATTTGGGTCTGAAGTGTGAGAAGATTCAAGCATGTCCTAAAAATTGCGTGTTGTACCGGAAAGAGAATTCAGATTTGAAAGAGTGTTCAACATGCGGAGAGGGCAGGTATAAGCCGAAAGATTCTGATAAGAAGCCCGATATACCTGTCAAGAGAGCACGGTACTTTCCCATAACACAGAGGCTGCAGAGGCTATATTCAGGTGCAAAAAAACAGCCGGGGCAATGATTTGGCATCACCGTACTCCTCCAAGTGAAGATGGAAAAATGAGCCATCCAAGAGATTCACCGGCATAGAAGAATTTCGATAGGAGGCACGAAATATTCAGTAGCGATCCTCGTAATGTCAGGCTCGGACTCGCTAGTGATGGATTCTGCCCATTAAACTAGGCTGGAAGCCACAGCACATGGCCCATTGTAATGATAGTTTATAATCTGTCGCCTTGGTTGGCTATGGACCAATGATACTTTATGATGCCTCTTCTTATCGACGGACCAAACACACCGGGAAACAATATCGACGTCTATCTCCGACCTCTGATCGAGGAGTTAAAATCTTATTCATTGATGGTGTAGAGACTTCCGATGCAAATACAAATACAACCTTCATACTGCGTGCGGTTTTAATGTGGACAATTAATGACTTTCCTGCGTATGGAATGCTATCAGGTTGGTCCGTACATGGTCACAAAGCATGTCCTTATTGCCATCAACATACAACATCGAAATTCTTGAATTTTAGCAGGAAAGTATGTTATTGCGGCCATCGACGTTTCCTGCCTCTAGACCACCCCTACAGGTTAGACGCTGTTCACTTTGATGGTCATCAGGAGCTTCTTGGACCTCCAGCCCCATTGTCCGGAGAGAACGTGACTGCTCAGTGGGATGATTACAATAATGTGACCTTCGGGATGGATCCGACAAAACAGGTCAAACCACTATTCTGGAACAAGTTAAGCATTTTCTTCGAGCTTCCGTACTGGTCAACAAATTTAGTGCGTCATTGTCTGGACGTCATGCACATAGAGAAGAGAATATCCTAGCACGTACTCAACTTGCTTCTTTGTAAAGACGAGAAATCGAAAGACGGTCTCAATGCTCAGATGGATCTACCGGACTGGGAAATTAGAAGTGAATTGCATCCTAAATCGATAGCGAGTAAACCAGGTAAGTTTGTACTTCCCAATGCCTCGTATCATATGTTACAACCGGAGAAGAAAAGATTCTTGCAGGTGTTGCATGATTTGAAAGTTCCCACAGATTTCTCAGGATCATTCAACAAGAAAATAAAAATTGTGAAAGGCAAGATCGATGGGCTAAAAAGTCATGATCACCATGTTATTATGGAGCACCTTTTCCCATTAGCCCTCAGGACTTCCCTTCCCGAATCGGTTGGTCTACTAATCAATGACCTATGTTGTTTTTTCAGAGAATTATGCGCTAAAACACTGAATGTTGTGACGCTGGAGAAGCTAGAAAATTCTATTTCGTTGATATTTTGCAAGTTTGAGCGTATTTTCCCATCGTCATTCTTCGATATCATAATACACCTGACGGCTCATCTTGCAACTGAGGTTAAATTAGCCGGACTGGTACAATATCAATGGATGTATCCCGTCGAGAGGTACGTGGAATTTTTCGTTTCGCGCAATTTGTAAAATTATTGTTGTCTTGTATGCCCGTATTTATTTATTTAACATATTTTTCTTTAGGTACCTCTACACTCTACAAAAGTATATACGCAATAGAAATCGATCATAGGGGTCTATCATGCAAGGTTATCTTCTAGATGAAGCAACCATATTTTGTTCCCGCTATCTGGACGAGAACATTGAGACGAGACTTAACCGGCCTCGAAAAATTCAGGATGAGCCATATGGTAAAGCTGATTATAAGAGGGTAGACACTATGTTTATCAACAAGATATACCGGTTTATCCTCCTCAATAACGCATGTCTTGAAAAAATTAGAGAGTAAGTTTTTTTGGATTAATTATTATATTTGTGTTTGTGTGTGTATGAAATGATATAATATTTATGTCATAATTTATTGTTGAGAACAGAATTCATTTTAACGAGATACGTGAGGGGTATCCTGATTGGAACGATGAACGATTGGAAAAATATCATCAGGATAATTTTTGCGATTGGGTTGCAGATCATGTAATTTATTCGAATAACATGTTATTGCTACCAGTTTTAATCTAAATTTATATAGTTATGTATTTGTCGTAAAAAGGCTGAGGCCCGACAGAGCTAGGGGGCAGCGTTCCCCCTCTTCTTTACCTCTGATTATCGCTATACCGGCAATTATGCCGAGAGGTTCGATCGGTATATGGGGGATGAGAGCCGTCTCGTGAAGAAGTATCCACTTCATATTGAGTGGGGCGACCAGCACCGGCGCTCATTTGCCCTCTTCTGGGATCAGGCTCGGATACTAATATATAGTTTCATTTGACTTACCCAATATATTTATTATTATTTAACACTTGCAATTTAATAATATTGATTTTTTTGTATTTGCAGTTGGATTACGACTTTCAGCCTGTACCCGATCCTGATCACCCTGAGAGAGTGCTCGATCTTCATGCTCTGTACCATGGCCTGATGAAGAGCAGGCAATCAAAGGTCCGGTACAATAGGAACGAGCTGAAGATCGACTGCTATTCCCTGTGGATGGCGACCCCCGAAGCAGAGAGAGCGGCTATCCTACATACTCCGGCCTTTGCGAGAGTCGACGTAAATACATGGCCTCTCTTGTGCCAATTTTTCGACTCTCAGCGCAAACATGTTTGTATTTTAAATGTAATTCAGTGTTTAATATTTAATTTATTTTTTTGTGTTGCTTAATTAGAAAACTAAATCTGAATGTGTTGTGTAGAAACAGGCCGATCAAAATAAAGAGAATAGGAAGTCGGCAAAGAGAGGCCGCCCCACTTATACAGGTGGCTCGAGAAATATTACTCGTGCCATGGAGTTATCGGTAAATTACAATAGACCTACTGTGATATAATGTAATATTAAGAGTTATTTTATAATATATGTAAATTTTTTGCGAATTGCAGAGAGCTCAGATCCTGGCGCAGGGTGGTACACCGAGCGTGCTGTCCGCGTATCTTGCCGTCCACGGCACCTCGACAGATCCTTCCACGGGCGAGCTTCGATTCCCCGACACCGCTACCCAGAACTATTGCGTAAGTGTTAATATTTATTCTAATAGGTTTAAAATTTTTGTTTTGAAAAGTTCAAATTTAAATGATATAAGTATATTTTAATGGTTAATGTGGGTGTAGGAGCGGGTGGTGGAGCAGGCGGAGGCATCGGGGATCGATTTTACTGGACGGAACGATCCGATGATGTTGACCCCGGTTCTAGACGCCGCATATGGAGGGCACTGTTCATATCAGATTTTTGCATTTTTATACCGTCCATTCATGATCACATTGCATATAGGTAGGTACTCTTGATCTGTGTTTGCTAAATAATTGCAGGTTACAGGTTCTCAGCTCTAAGTAGTGAAATTCATGAAAAAGCACAACAAATTCAGGACTTCCGCCAACCACAAATAAATACGGGTCTCCGCGCACTATCCGTATAATACCGCCTACCAGTTCAAGGGATAAAATGGCAAATTATTGGTCATTTCCATACACAAAGCACAAGGGCAGCACAAGATTCAAGACTTCAACGCGGAGCTCAAGAAAATCAAAGCAAAAAGTCCATATCATTTCATCTTTTACACTGCTGAAAATCTGAAAGAAAACTGAAGAGCTTCTGATAAACCAAGTGTACAAAACATAAGAAAACAACAACATGAAGAACCCCAGAAAAGATGGTCCCCCAATTCCACCAAACGGCCGCGGAACCGCGGCCGATATGGCCCACGGATCCACGGCCGAGTCGGCTCTGTTTTGGATCATTTGTTAGGGGTATTTTTGTAATAACATTTTGTCTCAGATTGTATCCCTAGGGTTTCATTTTCCTGCCTATAAATAGCCCAGTGCAAAGCCAAGTAAGGGGTGGTTTTCTTTGTATTAGATTTTAGATTAGATTTTGTAGTTCTTCTTCCTCTTTTCATCTTTCTCCATTAAAACTTGTAGTGAGCTTTATGAGTGATGATGAATAAAAGAAGAGTTTCTTTTTATGTCTTGTAATTGTGTTATTTTACTTGCTTGTAATTTTCATTTGCTAATCTAGTTGTTGGTATTTGTTGTTTGCTTTCTTTCTTCTTCTATTTTTCTTTATCCTTACAACATTGATGCTTAAGTATGATCCTTACCAAAGTAAGGTCTCAAATAGCTAGTTGTGATTTTCTAACCCTTTTCTTTCTATCTTCCTCCTTTGTTTTGTTTTCTTTTTCTTTTGTAATGGGTGAGTAGTTTCTCACTTGTTAGGGTATGATAAGGAAAGTTTGAGAGAAGGAAATCTCTCTCACTCTTTTCTTTGCCCAACATCTTGAATCGGACTCTCGTTAATTGAACCACAATCCGCTCCCTACGGCACCCTATCTTACATGATAGCGGTGATTCCTTAGCGAGACCGGTTGTGGTTAAATTAACCGGAGGTTAAGCCTAAGAGCCAAGAACGGACGGACAAGGACCAAAAGGAAGAAACTAAGCGTTAGAAAGCCTAGCTTATACTCGCAGGTTTCCTTCCTAGTTGTGCTAATCCCCGTTGTTGCCGATTACCGTAACACCGATATTAAGAGTGGCAATGAAAGAAGTGAGTGATTCCTAACTCAAACTAACCTAATCCTAACCCTAATAAGGTTTCTTTATATATATTTTAGCACATAGTTAATCTCAAACAAACCTGGACAAATTGGACTTAACTCGTTAAAGCACATAGAAAAAGATTCCCATCTCCCTATAGAAAGCCTAGCTTATACTCGCAGGTTTCCTTCCTAGTCGTGCTAATCCCCATTGTTGCCGATTACCGTAACACCGATATTAAGAGTGGCAATGAAAGAAGTGAGTGATTCCTAACTCAAACTAACCTAATCCTAACCCTAACAAGGTTTCTTTATATATATTTTAGCACATAGTTAATCTCAAACAAACCTGGACAAATTGGACTTAACTCGTTAAAGCACATAGAAAAAGATTCCCATCTCCCTGCAGACGACCCGTACTCAACCGGCTAGCTACCAAGCGAAACCGTCTTGATTGCGGTAATTAACTAAGCACGCAAAAACTCTAACAATCAGGCACCACGGAGGTTGGGAGAAAGGTCGGGGACTGGGTCCTAGCAGGGCCCATACGAGGTTGGACTCTACTCTGGCGGTTACCTCCCTTACCCCCCGTGAGCGACGTCTAGAACAAGATGTTGCCACCTTGAAGACCACCGTCTAGGAGTTGAAGGAGATGATGGTATGTATACTACTTAATAGTAAAATATTATATCATATTATAGATAGTAACATATCCAATATTAGTAGCCTGAGCTTATTTGGTTGTAGACTTAACTTTGATTAATCTTAGATCGGGGTTTCGCAATAACCTGATAATGAAACTAATTCGACTAATACACAGTTCTTACTCGTTTATTACACATAAAATTGAACAGATGCGACAGGGTACTTCGGCTGCGGATCCACATGCATCTCCTTCGGCTGCGGCTCCGCAAGCCACTACCTCGGTTGTGGTTGCGCAGACCACTCCTGCAGCTCCACAGCCCGCTCAGACTCCTGCACAGTCCGCTCTTTTATTGGTCGAGTTTTTGACGACTCAGAGCTGCACCGAGAAGCAGATGCGCCAGATTACGTCGATTATCAGAGGCGGAGGAGCTGGACCGAGCTAGGGTAGCTTTATTTATATTTTTGAGATTGTATATACTTATCTGATACATATTGTATAAATTTTGGACGATAATGGTTGGTGGTTGTTTGCTTGTTCACGATGATTTATCCTGATATCGTATTCTGTTTGTCTATTTCTTTTATATATTATGCGTGAGATGTTTATTATGAATATTTCTGTATTTGGTTATATGATGTATATATTATTGTGCACAGGACGGGTTAAAAACAGGAAGCTCTTTTTAAAAAAAACTGATATTATGTCCCTACGGATTAATCCGTAGGACCTGTATGTTGCACCTACGGATTATTCCGTAGGTCCACATTTTGCCCCTACATATTTATCCGTAGGGACAAAATATCAGGATAACTGACATTTTGCCCCTATGGACCTACTGTGATAGGCGTTACACTTCCCCTACGGATATATCCGTAGGGGCTTATATCTGGACCTACGGATAAAGCCGTAGGGGCTGTAAGTTGCCCATACGGATAGCACCGGAGGGGCAAGTATTTTATTTTATAAACCACTAAATTAAATAAATATTTTGTCCCTACGACATACACCGTAGATACATAGTCCCCTACGCATGAAACCGTAGGGGCAATTTTTACTCCGGAGGGGCAGGTTCATGGCGAAGACTTGCACCTGCGGCCATTGCACCTACGGTTAATTTTCCGGCCCCTACGAATATATCTATAGGGGCAGTGCTTTGCCCTACGGATAAAGCTGTAGGGGCAACCCCTTATTGTAGTAGTGTCTGCTGGAATTGTTTAATATGAGATTCAAAAGATCTTAACTATTAATTATGGATTCCAATTTGAATAAAGTCAAGTTGCTAGAATATCTAAAGAGAGTTAGATATATTTTGTTTCTAGATTAATTTACCTGACAATTTATAGAAGTTCATGAAAACCGGATCCTGATAAAATGTGACGAATCTGAACAGCAGCAGAAATTATCTGCGCTGCTATAGTAAAATAGGCATAACTTCCTACTCACTTATAGTAATCGGGATTTTCTTGTTGTGAATAGTTCAAAACTTGCAGAAGCTAAATTTTCTGTCTAATATACACAACTATAATCTGAACCAAAATCTACCAAAAATATAAAATACTATCGGTGTACGAATTTAGAAATCTGCACTGGCCTGATCTGCGCACTGTTATGAAAACTTCCGTAACTCTTATACTAGAAACCCGATCGAGGTAAACTCAGTCTCTTTATTTACACGACACTCTGAACTACAATTTATTTCATGTGTAAGATTCTCAAATTCTAAACCAAAATCATAAATTTCTGCATGCGAACTTATACTTATTTCTGACATTAAACTAAACTATTATTACATATTTAGTGTATATATAGATACTTAGAATTATATTTAGGACTGGACCTATATTTTCAAGAGTCCCATGACCGACCCATGAATGGGCCCATGTTTCCTGCCCCCTTAGATGATAGCCTTGGGTTTGTGAATACTCCGGCGGTGATTAGAGTCCCATTACTCATGAGTGGGCCCGTGTTTCCTTGCCTCTGAATGACAGTATTGGCTTTGTGAATAATTCTGCATTAGATTATACTATCTTGACCTGAATCTGATATGAACCACTTGAATATCGTGAATCTAATGAACATCTTGAATCTCGTAAATCTCGTGAATATAACATGTACACTATTTATTGGATAGACACACACATACACACACACGCTATATAAATATATATATCATGGGAATGGGGTAGCTCGAAAATGGGGTATTTATGTGTAACAGAGGATCATATCTTGTTTCTCGTGGTACCAACAGAAAAAATGATATATTGCATTATATATATATATATATGTTCACCACCGAAAACAGGCATGAACTGGGATAGATCGTCTTGCCTGAATTTGGGGGTAGATGCTATTTGGACTTATCTATCCACCTCTCCAAAAATACCAAGTTGATTTATGCCACCATATATTGGAGGTTTGGACAGACGCGACCGTTGTAGCGTGATTTTATCAGATTCCCCCTCATTTGTAAGGGTTTTTTTATTGTGGGGACGCTCTTCCCTACAGGCACAAGCCCCTGTAGTTAATTACGTTATCGCGTTGCGATAACCATTTTCTCCTGCTACGAAAGTTCACTTCGTGTCGTGTTGTATTTGTTTTATTTTGAGTTGCCTGTGAATTGTATACGGAGACTAATTTATGTCGTCACCCGTAGGGCGCGGATTAGTCCAAATCCGTATATTTGAGATTTGGGTTTGGGTCAAGAATTTGCTTGACGGGGTTCACATTGGTAGCTTAGTTTGCCAACGGAAATGTACTTAGGACGCATTTCTCACATTTGTGAGATCCATTCGTTCATAAGATATTTGAGTTTGATCTAAGAATCGTTAGTCATATTTGAGACTAAGATTAACTTAGAAACAAATCAGCATATGGTCTCAATTATTTTAGTTTAAGGACATCACGGTCCATCATCGTCATGTTTGGAGTGAATATTAGTTTAAGTACATTTCGGTCCATTATTGCCGTGTTTGGGGACGAATGTTAGTTTAAGGACATTTCGGTCCAACATTCCCATTTTGGGGACGAATGTTAATTTAAGAACATTTCGGTCCATTATTCATCTTGCGTATACGTGTATTTTTTACGTGACGGAGTGAATGATGGTAATATGGAATGCACCCAATTTGGGGTGCGGTCTGATTTGAAGTGTGCACGTTAATTTGGAAGTGCGTTAATATGGGATGGAAGGAGTTGTTAGTTGTCGAGACCCGCCACCTCTTTGAAGACGTTGAGAAATTACAATGACATATATCAGAGATGTGGAGAGATGTACCCTTAAACCAAATCACGTATTTAAGGGAAAGGATCATGGTGGATCATCTAAGAATCATTTGCCTTATTTGAGACTAAGATTACCTTAGGAGATATGAGATGAATATCATTTTGGATATCATCAATAAGATATCATTAATTATGTTTGAGACTAGGATCAGTTTGGAAATTACGAGCATATGGGCTCGCTTGAGGAATCAAAGAGTTTAACCTCAGAAAACTTAGCCAATTTGGGCTAAGACTGGGTTTCTGTACCACCCAGCAGTGCTAAGCACTCAGTTATATAGCACTCACGTGTGTTTCACGTGAGGCGCTGAAATAATGCTAAGCACTAGTTTTTTGTGGCGCCCAGTGTGTTTCACGCGAGGTGTTGCACTAGTGCTAAGCACTAGCTTTTAGTGGCGCCCACGTGTGTTTCACGTGAGGCGCTGCACTAGTGCTAAGCGATAGCTTTTTTAGGTCACGTGCGTTTCACATGAGGCGCTATGTAATTTGGCATTGAGCACTCACGTGCTTTTCATATGAGGCGCTGAGTTCTTTTGGAGATTTAATTTCTGTTGATATTTTTAGAGAACTTAAATCTATATTAATTATATTTTGACCATTAACGATCACCAAGATCGCTATTTTGAGAATCTGGGATCAGGTTCTTTAAGAACTAAGTTTTTGATTTGAAAGAACTATGTTCCTGGCGTATTATGGACTCCATCTTCTCCATGTTCTTGTTTTCAGAGAGGTTAAACCTCTTTTAATGGTGTTTTGACCATTAAGGATCACCAAGATCACTATTTTGAGGATCTTGGATCGGGTTCTTTAAAGAACTAAGTTCTTGATTTGAAGGAACTAAGTTGCTGGAGTATTATGAACTCCATATTTTCCATGTTCATATTTTCAGAGAGGTTAAATAACTTTTAATGGTGTTTTGGCCATTAAGGATCACCAAGATCACTATTTTGAGGATCTTGGATCGAGTTCTTTAAAGAACTAAGTTTTTAATTTGAAGCAATTAAGTTCCTGGAGTATTATGAACTTCAACTTCTTTCTTTTCACTTTTGTTCTTTCCTGAATGTTTGATTCTCAAAAACAAGATCTTCCTGATGAGACTTAAATTCTCAACTTGTGGGAGATTTGTCTTGTGGATCTCAGATCCATAAAGAGAACTAAGTTCTTTGAGAAGGGTTAAACCCTTATATATGATATGATGGGTAAAGGGGGTGTTTTGATATCGAAATTTTTTTTACCTAGGATTTTGAGAAAGAAGATCTTGTTTGAGAATTAAATTCTCTGTTGTTTTGTAGGAGCTTTCTGTATCTTTTTTACAGAAGTTTATGGGGTGCTTTCCTCCTTTTTTTCTCCTCCTCTTTCTTTTCATCTCTTTGCTCCTATTTATAGGAGAAGAAAAAAATCAATTTGTTGAGAAAATCTCTCATTGAGAGATCATGATTGATTTCATAATCAATCCAATTGATCTTTTAGATCAACCGGTGAATTTTATTCACCGTTGGATTTTTAAGCCAAAGGCTCTCTGTTTAACATAGAAGATTTCTTGTTTGTTTAACAAGATTAGAAAATATTTTCCTAAAATAGAATTTTATTCTATTATGTAAATATCTTGTTAATTTAACAAGATTAGGAATATATTTTCCTAATATAGAATTTAATTCTGTTATATGAATATCTTGTTAATTTAACAAGATTAGAATTTTATTCCAGCATAGAATTTAATTTTATCATATAGAATTTAATTTTATCACATAGAATTTTATTCTATCATATAAATATCTTGTTAGTTTAAAAAAGATTAGAATTTTATTCTATTATATGAATATCTTGTTAGTTTAACAAAATTAGGAAAATATTTTCCTAACATTGAATTTAATTCTGTTATATGAATATCATGTTAGTTTAACAAGATTAGGAAAATATTTTTCTAAGATAGAATTTTATTCTATCAGATGATTTAATTGATGATATTTTATCACCATTGGATTTTAAATCCGAGATTCTCTGTTAGGAAAAAATCTTTCCATATTAGAAAGATTAAGAAAAATATTTCCTAAATAGAATTTAATTGTATCATTTGATGAATTTAAATCACCGTTGGATCTTTGATCCAACGGCTCTCTGTTTAACAGAGAATATTTGATCAGGGAGATATTTTTTCCCTAATAGAATTTAATTCTATCATTTTGATGATTTATTATCACCATTGGATTTTTGATCCAATGGCTCTGTTTAACAGAGAATATCTCAGATTTTAGGGAAATATTTCCCATGTAGAATTTAATTCTACCCTCTTTAATTTGGACGCTGACGCTCATGTGCTATAGACGTAGACGCTGCCGAAGAATTTAATTCTTTTATAAATAGTCACTCACGTGCTTTGCACGCCGGCGCTCACGTGAGGCGGCACTATAGAATTTAATCCTGATAGAGGCTGGCGCCGGCGCTCACGTGGAAAACACGCGAGAACCCAATATAAGATTTAATCCTATCTGAGACGGTATTTACATGCTTTGCATGTGGGTGCACCTGTTTAACACATAGGGTTTTCCTTTATTTTTATAAGGGAACAATAAGCTCTAAGCCAAAAATTTTGGCGGGAACAGTATATATATATATATATATATATATATATATATATATATATATATCTTGATTCTCACGTTGCCGTTGTTCCGTGGCATTACGGAATATCTTGGTTAGATAATTAAATTCCAATAATTGACCTTATATTTATACCTTTATTTATACTTATATTTATACTTGTACCTATGCTTATACTTACGGTTATGCTTATATTTATACTTGTACTTATATTTATTCTTATTCTTGTAGTAAATAGTATTGAAATACCGAATGTCGTGATACTCTGGTTATCTTACACGGATTAATACATGCTTATTTGACTTACACACTGCATTTTACTGTTCACGGTTATTCGCATGTCCTGTGCCTATACTATCGATATATACTGCCTATTGGGTAACTAATTTAGCAATTAATCTATTATATGATTAATACCTTGAATAACATAATCCGATAATGCATATTAAAATAATGAATAACACCAACCTTTAACTAGAATATTTATATAAATATGTAAATTACATAACATTCGATGTTAAATAAAATAGAATACCTAGATCATAAAATTGATGTTCAGAACATGCTTTACGTATCAATATTGAAACATTATATATTTATTTGATTATACTGTATACTATATTTCATTTCATATATTGTTTTTTTAATAAAACGGGGACTTACCTAACTTTAGTTCGCTGACGGCATTCCTGTTTTCTTATTTTCTTTTCTTGGGAATATCGTCAGACGACATTGGGGCAGACGAAGAGGCTAGCTAAAAGGTGGTACTAACTGAATAGGACAATCAATATTTTTCAAATAAGGCCGAGCTCTAGTTTTCCTTTTAAGTATGACTTCTTTTGTTTAAGGCTATCTTTCATTCCTAATTTCTTAAATTTTCGAATTTGTGTTCAGTTATTGTTTTTGGGACTGTTATAAATATTGTTGGATTTTTTACAAGCTTAAAATTCTTGTGGTATAATTTCCTAAACTGATTATATAGAAGCTTAGCATATTCATGTCGAGAAAGAGTGCTTCTCGATATGAATACGCCGCGGGCTTGCCGCTCTCGTTTCTTATTTTTGGGAAGCAAGGCGTGACAAAAACCGAGTTGTGCCCGATTGGGACTTCCTTGTATGTAGTTGATTCCGTCAGATTTCCATAGGGATTTTGCGATTCCTTACCCCCCTTTATCTAGTTTCCACCTATCTATACTCCATTGCTTTCCATCTTTTCACTCTCTTTTCCCACGTTTTAGACACGCGTGGCGACTCCAGTTAGCTAACCCGGAGCCCGCGGCATTTGTAGCTTTCTCCGTGTTCCTCTGCAGGTTTGGGTGGCTACAAATATCAAAGATATAAAAAAAATATTTAAAAGATGTGGAAATACTTGGTATTTTAGTAAAATGCTTGCCGGACAAATCTCTACTATTATAATGCAAATTTCCAAGACGTAGATCATGTTCTCGGTTGGTGGTGTCTTTTTTTAATAGTTTTTTAAAGTAATGATAAAAAAACATCCAAACTATTCCTCTCTTAAAGATGTCCATCACATCATCTTATTAAAATAGTTTTTTAAAGTAATGATAAAAAACATCCAAACTATTCATCTCTTAAAGATGTCCATCACATCATCTTATTAAAATATTTTTATGGTATTTTAAATTCAAAATCCCGTCTCTACAATTAATATATAAGTCATCCTTGCTATATTTTTAGAGACTTCTCAGGGCTTTATTATAGAATAACAATCTTTAAATTAAGCCTTATTTACTGAAAACTCTCAATAAATTTTGCCATTTTAACAAAACTGCTATTACCTTTGAAATAATTAAGAAACCACCAAACTTAACGGTGACATATCAGTATGATCTGCGCCACGTCACTTGAGTCGCCACGTCAGCAAAAAAAATTAAAAACCCCAAAATACTCTTATTCTAACCCTAACCCTAATTTTTATAAATAAACAAAATAATAATAATAAAAATCTCCTTCTCCCTCTTTGCTCCTCCTGCGACCGGCGCTTCCTCTCCCCGACCACTACCACTGGCGTCTCCCCTCTCAACCCTTCCCCCATCTTCATCATCATCATCTTCTTTTTCATCTTAACCCACCGTCATCATTGTTATTCACCACCACCACCATCATCACCGCTGCCGTAACCATCACCATCTTCCATTATCCTCTTAACCCATCATCACCATCCCCCTTGTCGGATCCCCTCCTTCTCCTCCTCTGTAGTCCGCCCCTCTCCCCTTTTGCCATCCCTTTCCCCCCCTCATCATCATCATCATCAATTTCTTCTCTCCCCCACCACCATCCCCCCTAGGTGCGGTCCATCTTCTTCCTTTGCCGCCAACCCTCTCAATCATTAAATTAAGCTCTATTTACTGAAAACTCCAAACAAATTTGGATCATTTTAACAAAACTGCTATTATCTTTGAAATGATCAAGAAACCATCAAACTTAACGGTGGTACCTCAACACTGTCTGCACCACGTCACTTCAGTCGCGACGTCAGCAATTTTTTTTATAAACCACAAAATATTCCTATTCGAACCCAAACCTTAATTTTTAAAAACAAGCAAAATAATAATAAAAAAATCTCCTTCAGCCTCCTTACTCCTCACCGCCATCGGCGCTTTCCCTCTCTGACCATCACCACTGGCACCTACACTCTCTAACCCCTCCCCTATCTTCATCATCATCATCAACATCAACAACAACAACTCAATCATCATCATCATCTTAACCCGCCATCATCACCGCCATCTTCTATTACCATCTTAACACACCATTATCATCCCCTTTGTCGGATCCCCTCCCCCCCTCCGAAGCCGGCCCTCTCCTCCCTTGCCACTCCTTCCCTTTCACTCTCCCCATCACCATCATCTTCTTCTGCTTCGATTTATTTTTCTTCTTAAATTTCTTCTCCCCCTCTCTCTTCCACCATCACCCCTGCCGCTGGTATGGTTCACCTTCCCCCTTTTCCGTCCAACCCCCTCACTGCCCCCATCATTGTCATCACCACGATCATCATCATCTTGTTCTTCTTCTTCAATTCTTCTCTCCCATCATCACCTCCGCCACTACGGCCCTTGGTCTCCCTATTTGCCGCCCTCCCCTCATTTGACGACTCCCATCCCTTCCTTGAGCTCGCTTCTCACCCCCGGTCCTCCCCAAAATATTAATTATTTAGATAATATTTAATAATTATTTAAATTATTTAAAATGTAATTTATAATTAATTATATTATATTATAAAAAAGGGCAAAAATGTAATTTGACATGAATAGTAATATTGACCAATGATGATTGTCATGGTAGTTTCTTGATAGTTTCAAAAGCAATGGAAGTTTTGTTAAAACAACCAAGACCTATTGGGAGTTTTCGGTAAATAAGCCTTAAGTTAAATAGAAATCATATAGGATGTTGTCTGGTTGAAAACAGAGCATTTGGGACCGCGCATAAATGAAGATACTGGAGTTGTAGCTTCGTTTCTTTGCTAGGTTAAAATATAGTTCGTGCTGCATGTTTTGCAAAACATTTTTTGTTTGGATATACTTGTAACATAATAACCGCCTTTCTATTGGATTTATGTTCTAACACATCTTTTAACTGCATGGTTTTCAACTCTATTTGTTGTTTCAACTGCATGTTGAAGCAGAAATGCATAGGGCTTCCACTACACCTAACCAAATAGCCTCCAAGCATGTAAACGGATTGGATAGAGATCAGATATAGATATAACCATATTCATATTTGGTAGCCATCGGCAGATGTGAGTAGCGATAATGAAAACCACTATCTGAATTTGAAGACAATTTAGACAGAGATACGGACATAAAACTAGCATCGTAAAAATTGTATTCATACGTAATATAAAAAGTCGGAGATCAAATCAGATACAGATACAGAAAGAATATATATGTTACCATATCCGATTATCGTTGGAGAATACAAATAAGAGTATGAATAATGATTTCATCCGTCTCCGTTTACATCCCCGGTATTGATGTCCATTTACATTCACTGCACATGGAGAGGAAAGAAGAAGTAGCTAGTTTACCGTGTTTATTATTATAACTAGAAATCCTTAGATGATGTAATTAATCAACAAAATAGAAAACAGAAAAATGATAAAATTCCAAATACCAAAGTTGAGAATCGGAAATGTACATTTTATCACCGCAAAAGACAAAAATAAGAAAATGAAAAGTCAATAACTCTCGTTTACTTTCATTAAAGCCTAAAAAGAGATACGTCTTACAGATTTATACATAAGCCCTTATATCTTTGTTATTTTGTATAATATAAATTTCTCACTTCTAATATTAGCCCAAAAGTATTCATTTTATTTAAATTTAGAAAAATAACAGATGTTGTAAGAAGATTGCACAAAAATTTACGCACACCGCACATTTGTAAATATGCTTTTAGAACTTTGCATGTAATTTCCAAGACAAAAATGAAATACTACCAATCAGTAGTTTACGCTTAGAAATTACCACGACAAAAAGATAAGAAATTTTTACGGTCGCATCTCTGATTCATTTAAAGCCGCAGTACGAACCGAAACGCCACGTCATGGCGGGCATCCTTCCACTGCTTCAAAAGTCCAAACCCCATCCTCTCTCTCTTTTCTTTTTTCAATTCAAAAATACACCCACTTTATCTTACACCCCACTTTCTTACACTTATTTATGCATCACTCAGCTTTATGTTGGACCCACCTACATGACTCAACCCAATCAGTTTCGCCTCTTTTGCATTTAAACCCTAACGAACATTTTTCAGTTGCATTTTGGCCTCACCTCTATTTATAAATGGATTTTTTTTCTATAACCACCAAAACTTTGGTATTTCTAAATAATGCTCTTAAATCTTCATATTTCTAAATATGGCCACAAATCCTTTAAGCTGTCTAAGAAAGACCCTACCAGCTAAATAGTTATCAATTAGCCTAATTAAGCTGCTAAATGCGTAATTTATCCTTAACAAACTAATCAATCCTCTGTAGAAAAAATAATTATTTATAATTCATAAAAACGTGTTCCAAATGATTTAAGAGAAGGGCCGTTAGAATCACAATTAATGTGGGTGCAATTTTAATGGATGGCTGAGTAATGGTATTTGAAAAGAAATAGAAGAACGGTGTTGATGGAGTATGGAATATGAAGATAAGGGTAAAACGGTCATTTTAAATGAAATTTTGATGTAAAACTTATCATGAGGACCAATTTAGACAGCTCAAGGGATTTGAGGTTCTTATTTAAAAATGTGAAATTTTAGGGGCCATATTTAGAAATACAAAAGTTTTGAGGGTTGGATATAAAAAAAACCCTTTATAAAAATTTATGTTAATGTAATACTAAGTTTTCATCATTCTCACAATTGGCAGAATCTTAATAATTTCAACAGTTGATTTAAACACATTTTGATTTTTATGTTGTCACCAGTACGAAAAAGACATGCTGTAAATAATCAATGAAAAGATCGAAAATAAGCCACGTCATCAGATTTTCTGGTTAATTTTATACCATTCAAAACTGAATCCATCCGAAACGATTTCTTAAAATTATATATATCATGTTTTGTTTACCGATAGCTGCAATATAACATTTAACGGCGTCAACAACAACATAAAACAAGAATAAAAGCAGATTAGTTTATAGGAACTGGTTTCTTTCCTTTTTTAGAATGTAAAATGAGCGTGTGTAGCTAATTTTGACAATGAAATTTATGAGACAGGCCCTTTTGGAACCTAATCATTCCTCAAAGAAACAAAGTTCATAGGATTTGATATGCAATACGGTGAATGAATGAGACTGAAGTGCAAAAACAGCCAGCATTTATGAACATCCCCCATCTCTCTCATCTCTTCACCCCTTCATTCACTTCACACTTGTTGACACTGCCACTGTTCTCACTGACTCACTTCGTTCAAAATTCGAGAACCCCAAAAAAATTAAAAATTTAAAAAATCAAATTTTTAATAGAAAAACCAGCAAAAGATGGAAATCTAGGGTTTCGATCGCCATGGGATGCTTTCAATCCAAGACCAGCAACGTCTATTCCCCCGACATCGAACCGGCCGAAGAGAACAAGCCAGATCTACGTAAATCCCCTGATTTCCCCCAATTTTTTTCCGATTTTTCTCGATTTTTGTCGGTTTTTCTTACCTGATTTTGTTTTGATTTCAGAAAATGGAGAAGTTTTGGATCAAGATCAAGCGCCGGCGTTCAAAGAGTTCGCGTTGTCGGAGCTCCGATTAGCGACGAAGGGTTTCAGCCCGGAGCTGATCGTTTCGGAGAGCGGAGAGAAAGCGCCGAATGTGGTCTTTAGAGGGAAGCTTGAGGCAGGGAAGATCGTCGCGGTGAAGAGATTCTCGAAGCAGTCTTGGCCTGATGCTCAGCAGTTTGTGGTGAGATTTTATTCACATTTGTTTTTGATTCTTTGATTAGATGGGGGGTGGGGTATGTGTGTGGAAATCAGCATCTTTGTGTTCTGAGATACTTTCGAAAGTTAAAGCTTTTGATATAATCCTTGGAGAGTATATGCATTGATTCTTTCCCCTTATTTTTGTGGTAACTTTTGATAAGATGTTTGAATGGATAGAAATAGATAGCCACAAAAGTATGAATCAAAGGTTTGCCAAAGTTTTACGAGCGGCATTGAACTGAGGTTATTCCTCTCTTGACAGGTGGCACATCCTATATCACTAAATTCGTAACAAATTGTGAACAAGACAGGAGCTTGCTACAATCCTAAATGACTAGTAGGTGTCTTGAATTTAGATTCTAGGTTTTTAGGAAGATGTAGATGAAAGAATGTAATTTATCTTTATTTTACTAACGATAAGATTTGGTGACTCGAAAAAAATTCCTGTCCTGCGTCACTCTGTCTCGCACTTTTAGCATCCCACATTCTTAATACAATTTGCCTTTCATTTCCTTTTACTTTAAGTGGAAATTAAGACTCCATTTATGGTTCTTTATTGTAGTCAGAGGCAGCTGGGGTCGGAAAGGTGCGGCACAAGAGACTGGTGAACTTGATTGGCTGCTGTGCTGAGGGTGACGAGAGGCTTCTTGTGGCAGAGTTCATGCCCAATGACACACTATCGAAACATCTTTTTCATTGTATGTTGTTTTAAACTGCTAATTTTTTTCTCCAAGTCGAATCTCTTGCTTTGCATTAAAGTATTTAAAAAGTTTACTTGCTTTGTATTGAGCCTGCTCTGCAATCAATTTCTTTGGCTTATAGGGGACAAGCAACCATTACCCTGGGAAATGCGAGTTAGAGTTGCATACCACATAGCACAAGCGCTGGATCATTGTAATATTGAAAACCGCAAAATATATCATGACTTAAATGCCTACAGAGTTCTTTTTGACGAGGTAAGGAAAATTTTGTTCGCATCTTCTTCTTGTATTATCCATTTGGAAAACCATTATCTCTTGTTTCCTTGAACTTATTTTTAGTGATTCTATAGAACTACAAGCTTTTCTATCAAGATTCAGATGTTGCAATTTCGATAACCTGAACTTAAAGCATAACTGATCTCCTTGTGTATATATGTACTTATCACTGCAATTCACAAAATAATTTATCCACTTATTGTACGTTACAAAAACAAAAGAAAGTACAAATGAAATAGCGTATGGTGTGATATTTGACCATGACCAAACTGTGATGCCAAATATGCAAATTCATGTTGTTTAATAGTTATCTATGCAGATAAGTTTGATCTATGATTAGTGAGCCGCAAAGCCACGTTATTTTCAACAACCTTTGACCTGTTTTCACCTTTCTTTAAACCATGTTATGATTACACCTACTTTACTTTGATTCATCATAGATAACCGATAAGTTCCGTATCAAATGTGCTCTAGTAGGTGTTTAGTATATAGTAGTTTCGATGAATTACCGTATGTAAGCGTAGCTAGCATTCTTGACGGTATAGTGGAACCGTGGAGCGAGGGTATACCAGGATGGATGCTTTATGGCCGTGGAAATCCTTGCTTGGCTGTCCAAATAATTTGTTGCCACAGACAACCTTCTCTTTGTTCTATTCATCAGAGCGAAGTACGAAATATCGAGTATATGAGATTAACAAGTGTTCATTCATCTCCTTGGCACAGACTTAAAGCTAGAAGGAATCTTGTTAGTAGATTTTTAACCAGGAAGATAACAACAAAACGTTTAAGACTCTTCCTGTCTTCCATTGGTTAAAAAGTAGTGAAAGGGAGTGAACATATAAATGCGTCATGTTTCTGACTAATTTGTAGCACGGATTATGATTTCACTGCTCTCCTCTCTGAAACTCTTTGTGATTGGGGAATGGGGGCAAGGAGCTAAATAGGGTAGTGGGGAGGATCATTTTAGAGCATTCTGTGTACTAGAGAATTTTCTATGACGAGGGAACTAAAGGAAGTGATAATCTTATAAAAATTTGACTCTTAACAAGTGAAGTAACCCTGCAAGGTCACCCAACTCCTGTCCTGTCTAAGTTTACAAAATTTTACCCTAAACAAATGGAGCAAGGCACTAATTGTAGATTTTTTTTGTGGATAATTTGGTGGATATGCTCTTCACTTTGTCTTCTTCTCTTGTTTGTAGCTGTTTTGATGCCTACTTACACTACAAGGCTGATAGCAGCCTCTACTTATGTTAATCAATTATATTTCTTATGCTAAACTCTGCATGCTGTCACGCCAATAGGAGAATTACCTTGTTCTCATTGATCTAAACTATCCTGCTTCAGATGTGACAGTGATAATCAGGAGTCTGTCGGTACTGTATTTGCTGCATGTTTAACAATTAACTCAATCTTGTTAGTTCATTATAGAGCGTCTGATGCTCAACTGTTCCCATGTACCAGGATGGTGACCCTCGCCTATCTAGCTTTGGCCTTATGAAAAATAGCCGGGACGGAAAAAGTTACAGTACTAACCTGGCTTACACACCGCCAGAGTTCTTAAGAACAGGTTAGTATTTTCAATGCTCTTATTTTTGTTTTTATTTCTCATGTTCCCTGTGCTATCTTTTTGAGAACAAATACGATGAAAATTATGTTCCGGTCAAAGAAAGATCTAATGTGGCATCACCTTCCTCGTTACTGTTGACCTAATAAACCACCAAAGTCAAATAATATATTGAGAATAATGGAGATAAGAGGCCATAGGAGGGAAACCTTCCTATGGCGTCGAAGAAGTGTACCATCTACGGGTTTTTTCGACAATCGGCTCCGTCCTTGATCTTCATTGTCTAATATGTCGATAAGCCGAATTTCATTTGATTCTAACACCGTTTCGCCGTTGATCTAGCGATGTGAAAATACTAAAAATGTTATATTGTTGGTAAGCCGTTAATTTTGCATCCACTAAATCAACGGTGAAATAGTTTTAGAATCACATGAAATTTTGTGTATCTACATCTTAGATGATAAAGATGAAGATGATGGGTGCCGACCGTATAATAAAATGATGGAGGATTGCTTTTATCAACGCCATAGTAGGAAATTTCCTCCTAGGGCCTCTTTCCTCCATTATTCTTATATATTAGGATGTCAATACAAGAGCAAATACATATCAAATATACCGCGATTGCTACATATGTCTACCACATTTACTTAGAAAGCTAATTAAAATCTGTATTACTGTGCTGGAATGTTAGAAGGCAGGATGGACCTAAAAAGTTGGTAGAGCAGTTTAAGCTTATGTAAGAGGGTCTAGCATAGGCCCTGCATTATATCCTCGGTGTCTATAAGAAAGGGTAGATAACTTAGGTTTCGGAATGTATGTTGTAAGGCCCAAAATTGAGCCAAAAATGAAGTAAGCATTGGATGTTGCAATATATAAACTAATTCTAACACAAAGACGGTCGCCATTTTAGTTTTTTTGTAAGGTGGTTAGTAAATGATGTTGGGATGTGAAAGTCGATTCACGGAACAATGATCGCGACAAACCAAATCACGCAATTAACAACCAATCATGCAATTAATAACGAAAAGATAAATTAATAACGATGCGAAAATAAATAAATAAGAATCAAAGAGACGAGGGATTTGTTAACGAGGTTCATCCACCATATTGCTAGTCCCCGGCATTGCGGAATCCGCAATGTCCACTATAATTGTTGAATCAAGTACACCGAGCAATCCTAGAAGATTTCTCACAAATCTCTTTAGATCTCACAAACTCTAGCCGCCACTCTTTAAATACAATGATCTCTCTCTATTAAATTTGGCTATGTAGAATACATATGATAGGTTGTTTTATATAGGCAAACCCTAATCCTATAATAAATAGAGATAAATCACAATATGGAAATATTTGATTTGCAGCAGATTCATCGACAATAGACGTTTGACCCACACTTGGGCAGACGTCTGTCCCTACTCTGTATCTCTTCAGCGTCTCGGCCAGACGTCTGCTTGCGCTCTGGGCTGGGCTTCGCGGTTTCTGCAGACGTCTGCCTTGTTGGCCTTCAGACGTCTGTCGTTGCTATGGTATTCTGACATGCTCTTTTGTGCACATCCAGACGTCTGTCTCCCCCCATCAGACGTATGACATGAAGTATTTCTCTATATTTTCAACAATCTCCCATTTGGAGATACTTCGGGCTTGATTCCCAACGCTAATAGACTTCACACGACTCCGCTCTACTCTCATCATTATCAGATTTTCATGGAGAGGTTCACCAAACTGCAACAGAGCACCAGCTTGTCTCTGTCTACGACTTTGGTGAACATATCCGTCCGATTCTTTTCTCCAGTGATCTTTTGCAATATCAACTTGTCTTCTACCGCAATGCGAATGAAATGATAACACACCTTGATGTATTTCGCCCTCGAATGATAAGCCGCTTTCTTCGCCAAATGTATCGCACTTTGGCTGTCGCTCCACAAGGTATTGAAGTCTTGCTTCTTTCCCAATTCTTCAAGTAGCCCCTGCAACCATATCATCTCCTTGCTGGATTCCGTGATCGTCACGTATTCAGCCTCCGCAGTCGACAATGCCACCATTTTTTGCAATTGAAAGACCCAACTCACCGCCATTTTCCCAACCGTAAATACGTATTCCGTTATGCTCTTCTCGCTATCTCGATCACAGTAGTCCGCATGAACGTAACCTTGCATCTTTAGACAGTCACCCCCGAAACATAAGGATTCGACATACCCCTTAGATACCTCGACATCCACTTCACCGCATTCCAATGCCCTTTTCCCGGGTTTTGCATATACCCGCTAACAACTCTCATTGCATGTACAATATTTGGTTTCGTACTCACCATCGCATACATCAAATACCCTACCGCAGATGCATAAGGCACGTTTGCCATGTCATCTTTCTGCTCTTAAGTTGCCGGGCATAACTCCTAGCTGAGTTTGAAGTGTTTCGCTAAAAGCGTACCCACCGGCTTTGACTTGTCCATATTGAACCGCTTCAAAACCTTCTCGATGTAGTCCCTTTGCGATAACCACTGTTTCCGCTGCTTTCTATCTTCCACGATTTTCATGTCCAGGATTTGCTTGGCCGCTTTCAAATCCTTCATGGAGAATTTCTTAGCCATCTTCAAACTTTGAATTTTCTCGAAATTCGGACCCACTACCAACATGGCATCCACATAAAGTAACAGAATGATTTAGTCTATGTTCTTGAAAGTTTGAACGTACACGAAGTGATCTGATTCATAACGCATAAATCTCGTCTCCAGCATAAATCTCGTCTCCAATATAAACCGATCGAATTTGAGATACCACCGCCTTAGAGCTTGTTTGAGGCCATACAAGCTTTTTCACAGTTTACATACTATATTCTCTTCCCTCTTCATCTCGTATCCCGGTGGCTGCATCATATAGATCTCCTCCGCCAAATCTCCATGAATGAACGCATTCTTGACATCTAGCTGCTCTAAAGCGCAAATCCTCTACTGCCACGATACTAATAATTATCCGAATAGATGTCATCTTTACCACCGAGGAAAATATTTCTTGATAGTCAATAGCTTGTTTTTGTGCGTAACCCTTGACTACCAAGCGAGTCTTGTACCGCTTCATACCATCGGCTTCATCTTTAATCTTGTACATCCATCTGTTTAGCAACGCTTTCCGACCCTGGGGTAGCTTCACTAGGTCCCACGTACGGTTCTTCTTTAAAGAATCCATCTTCTCGTCTATAGCTCGCTTCCACTGCTTGCTGGCACCGTCGCTTGTTGCTTCTTTAAGGGATTCGGGCTCCCCTGAATCTGTGTACAGAACGAAATCGGTCACAAGTATTTCAGGTAGCCGTCTATCTCGCGTAGATCTCCTCAGAACCGGTATATCTGGTTGCTGAACATGGTCACCATCCTCTTCTTGAATCTGATTATGCACTATAGCTTCCTCCATGTTCTGATCTCCACCTATAGGTACCTAATGCTCTATTGAGTTCCGTCCAACTCGACGAACTCTAATATCGCACCATCTTTGGCTTGCTTCTCATCTTTGTACAAGTGTTGCTCATCAAAAACAACGTTCCGGTTTCGTATTACTTTCTTACTTGTGTAATCCCAGTCTATATTCTCCATCATACCCAATGAAAGCACACTTTCTAGGTATGGAGTCAAGCTTACTCCTTTCTGCTTTATCAACTAAAGAATATGCAATACAACTAAATACTTTTATATGCGCGTAATTAACCGGTTTACCTGACCAAATTTCTTCCGGAATGCCTCTATCAATTGTACTTGTCGGGCTTCTGTTGATCAAGTGCACAGCAGCCTCGACCGCTGCTGCCCATAGAAATTTAGGCACATCTGCATCCTAGGTCATGCTCCACACTCGCTCTAGGATCGTCTTGTTCATTCTTTCAGCGATGCCATTTTGCCGTGGCATCCCGGGTACCGTCTTCAGCCAACGAATACCTTTTTACGAGCAAAATGTCTCGAACTCCTATGTGCAGTATTTCTCCCATTATCGGAAGGCATTTTGCTTTGGCCCCCCGTTTGGTTCTCAACCTGCACAATCTAGTGTTTGAAAATACCAAACATATCAGACTTCTTCTTTATCGCATACACACGTCTTCCGGCTTGTATCGTCGATGAGCGTCACGAAGTACCGATTCCCTGCATAAGACTCCACCGATGCTGGATCCCATATGCCCGTATGCACTATCTCCATCTTCTTGGTCTTTTTAGCCATGCCTCCAATCTGAAATCTGAGCGCGATTTGCTTCCCACAAACGCAGCTGTCGCAAAACCCCAATTCCACCTTCAGCCACGAAAGAAGCCCCTACACTGAAGAATTTTCATGTTCTCGCTGAGGTGCCCCAATCGCTTATGCCACAACGAAGTCTCCGAATCTATCTCTGAATCCGTCGCTAATGCAATCGAACCTCCACTGCTCCCACCGAAGGAATACAATGAATCATTCAACTTGCCTCCAGCGACCACCAACGATCCTTTGGAAATCTTTCATTGAGAATTTCCAAATACCATTATACAACCTTCGTTGTCCAGCTGACTTGTGGAAATTAAGCTTTTCTTCAGATCTGGTATATGCCTATTATTCTTCAGCTTGATTTGATATCCTTCTGACGGTTGTAAGATCGTCTCTTTACCAACGATTTTACACAGCTGACTGTCTTCCACCGTCATATGTCCAATATCGTCTTGAACATACCCGCGGAAGTGATGTCGGTCCAAAGTATAATGAAAAGATGCGCCCGAATCTAGGAATCAAATATCCGCATTTGTGTTGTCGTTCACCAATAGACAAAGTCCTTATTCCCTTGTTCTTGTATAGACACCACATTCGCTTCCTTTTCGTTCACGTTCTCATTTGAGCCTTTTTTTTTATATTTGCAGTCATTTTTCCTGTGACTTTTCTTCCCACAATTTCAACATGCGACTTGGATTTTTTTGAGATTTTTCTCGGCTTTTAGACTTGCCTTTCTTGTCCTTTTCCCTTTCCATCGTTCAACCGCGATTCTTCACCGAAAGTGCAGAAGTTCCCGAACTCTTCGTCAACGAATAGAGGAATAACATGGCCTAAATCTCGTCTTCAAACACGATCGAGACCGATTCTAACTGGCTCGTCATGCTGTTGAACTCGTTCAAGTGTTCTGTCATTGAACCACGCTTTAGCTATTTTCATGTTGAAAGCTTCTTCATCAAGTATATCTTGTTTGATGTTGAAGACTTTTCATACAATTTCGCTAACGTTGTTATTAGCGTCATGGTTGCCTTCTCTTTCGAGATATTAAATGCCATCTGCGGAGTCAACGACAAGTTGATCGCCGCCAGGATTTTCCTATCTAAAAGGTTCCACGGCTCATCGATCATCTTCTTGGGCTTTTCTCCTAGCAACAGAAGATATATGTCCTTTTGGTATATGTAGTCTTTCATCTGCATACGCCACCAACCATAATTGTGACCATTGAATTTTTCGATGCTTATTTTATCCTCCATCATCTTTTCATTTAACATCGCAGCAAAACACAAGTTCTTTCTTGATCTAAACCAACGCCTTCAAAACAACGATCTGGGAAAGAGGGAATAGGTGTCGTTACCCACCGTTAACTTAGATCGTGAAATTGAAGAACTCTGGGTTGCTTAACCACGCTATGATACCAGTTGTTGGGATGGGGAAGTCGATCCACGAAACAATGCTCGTGACAAATCAAATCACGCAATCAACAACCAATCACGCAATTAACAACAAAAAGATAAATTAATAACGATGTGAGAATAAATAAATAAGAATTAAAGAGACGAGAGATTTGTTAATGAGGTTCACCCACCGTGTGTCTTGTCCCCGGCAGAGCGGAATCTGCAATATCTATTATAATTGTTGAATCAAGTACACCGAGCAACCTTAGGAGATTTCTCACAAATCTCTTTAGATCTCACAAACCCTAGCCGTCACACTATCAATACAATGATCTCTCTCTATTAAATTTGTCTACGTAGAGTACATATGAGAGGTCCCCTTATATAGGCAAACCTTAATCCTATAATAAATAGAGATAAATTGCAATATGGAAATATTTGATTCGCAGCAGATTCACCGACGACAGACGTCTGGCCTACACTTGGAAAGACGTCTATCCCGACTCTGTATCTCTCCAGCGTCTCGGCCAGACGTCCGACCCACACTTGGGCAGACGTCTGCCTGCGCTCTGGATTGGGCTTCGCGGCTTTTGTAGACGTCTGTCTCGCTGGCCTTCAGACGTCTGCCGTTGCTCCGGTGTTCTGACATGTTCTTCTGTGCACATTTTTGCCTTTCCCTTCATCGGACGTGACCGGAAGTATTTCTCCATAATTTCAACAAATGATACCAAGTATAAAAAAGTTTATGGGCTGAGTGAAAACTCTAGGTACAACAGGTATTTCATTACTTTGTTACATGTGTTGTTTTTGACGAGCAGTTCATAGTTTCCCTCGCTTTCGCATGAGAAGTAGTGGGGAGTGGTAGATAAGGGGTGTTGGAATGTGCAACGATTGTGTTGGGGGTCAGCTTCCAAAATCCTCACCAATACACCAGAGAGCTCAATTGGTGTACTGTGCTGTATGCCTGTACCATGCTGCATCAAATTGTTGACCCGCAACTCAGCTTATGTTTGTGAACGAAGTAGTTATTCACACCTCAACTTCAAATAAATGGCATTCCAAAAATTCCAAGTTGTGGGCTGGGATTCAGTTTACCAAATTGCCTTTTAATTATCAAGTCCTCACTCTTATGTACATTGGAAAGGATTGGACTTATTAGTTTTTTCTTATTTTAATGCAACTAAGATGGAAGCATTGCAACTAACAAGAAAGATTTATATTTTGACCTTGCAGCAATTTATTACCAATGTTCAAATATCATATACAAACTCTGAATACATTCTATGGGCCAAATAATTTCAGTGCATCAGTTCCATTTGTTATATTGGTTCGGTCTGCATATCTATACAGAATATGGCATGATCTCTAGTCTATCCTCCATAAATAATAGTATACGATGTTTCTACTCTTGAGAGTAGAAGAATTTCCCTTTTCAGTATGTTTTCCCCCTTCTCCATTCCCTCATAAATTTAGACCTTATAATATCAACTAAAAGTAAATCAAACAATTTTTAGTTTATTAGAATTGACTTTGATATGATTTATTTTGTGCAGGCAGGGTCATACCAGAGAGTGTAATTTATAGTTATGGAACAGTTCTCTTGGACCTTCTAAGTGGGAAACATATTCCTCCGAGCCATGTATGCCTCTCTATATGTGAAGCTATTTACTACTCTTCTATGATTGTTTTTTGTTTTGTTTTGTTTTGTTCTGGGTGGCATTCACGAATTTTTTGTTTCTTCTAGAGCTTCTGCTGCCATAATTATGTGGCACTTCCTTCTATTGTACTAATACTAGAGATGATGATGATAGTTATCCCCCGTGCGCTCGCTCTAGTCTCTCGAGATGAAATGGTTACCAAGCATAATGAATGGTTTGGCTCTATGTTGCATTTGGCACTTGACAGGAAGCTTAAATGCAATGGCATTTTAGTAATAGTTCCTATACAGTAATTGGAGGTTAGATCCGAGTTTGTATCATTAAGGGCTATAAATATGCTTGTGAATTGACAGCTTCGATCCTGTTGCAAGGGATTGATATGTGATAGAAATGATGAGATAAGCAGTCATGCGGATTAGGGGATGTGGAGTATATTTTTTATAGAACTTGCTAAGAAAATAATGGTTGCTGAATGTCACTGATGCTAGACCATTTGATATTTTTCATGCCAGCTGGTTTAAAACCTAGCAGACTGGCATATATATATATATATAATAACATTTTTTATTAGTGTTTAATGGTGCTAAACTATTAACCATGCTCTTTGTTACATATTACATAAGTGTGTAATTTCCTGAAATCTTTGATTGAATGTTGGTGCAATCATGCAACTGTTGCTGTACACACCACTAACTTCTGCCTCATACTATTCACTCCCGAAATGGACATCCACCTAGTTGTTGTCATGTTCTACTGCCATAACTAGTCAAACCAAATCCTAACTCCCTGACTTGTTGAATTCTTACTAGGAGCATGCCTTGTCTATCAACTCTTTGGATCAGAAACTTGCTATTTGTTTTATTACCTATTGGCCATAATCATTGATGATTGAAGGTGGTTTCTTGCTCACAGTATGTCTTTCTTAAG
The DNA here is from genome assembly GCA_030015575.1 of Agapanthus africanus. Taxonomy (NCBI): domain Eukaryota; kingdom Viridiplantae; phylum Streptophyta; class Magnoliopsida; order Asparagales; family Amaryllidaceae; genus Agapanthus; species Agapanthus africanus. The sequence goes on from JASDDO010000022.1 coordinate 900,997,234, forward strand.
TATTCTACGGATCTACATTTCCTTTTGGATTGTTTTGGTGTTTTGGTTATGAAATTGTTTCTTTAGTTACTATTTGCTATAAACCTTAATTATATGAATTCTCTTTTGATGTTTTCTTTGTTTTTCCTGTTTGGTTCATTATCATTTATCACTTGGTAATTTTATTTCCCATTTGTGTATTCATAAGTTCTTATTCAGCTTCGCGACGATCAGCTTTTTTTTCATGTCCAATTTAATCGCATATATATATATATATATATATATATATATATAGCTTGGTAAGCTTAGGGACAATATGCGCGCGCGCTTTGGTATATATCACTGGGTGGTGGATTTGTAATCATGCTTGATGCTCTTTTATTAATTTGAATGCTTCAAAGTGACTAGTCTCATATTCCAGGCACTAGATTTAATACGGCAGAAGAATATACAGCTTGTGATGGATTCTTCATTGGAGGGACAATATGAAAATGAAGATGCTTCTAAGTTGATTGATCTCGCGTCAAAGTGTCTACAGTTTGAGGCCAGAGATCGTCCCAACTCCAAGTTTCTCATATCAGCTGTAGCACCTCTTCAAACTCAGAAAGAAGTAATTTTTCTGATAAATAGTGCCTTGTCGCCATTCTATGTATTTCTTTTTTTCCCTTATGATAAAGCTTTTCAACTCTTTTTGTATTGCAGGTGACATCACTTGTTTTAATGGGTCTATCCAAAGCTCCTGTTGTGCTACCAACAATGCTTTCTCCACTTGGAAAAGCTTGTTCGAGGATGGACCTGACTGCTGTACATGATATATTACTTAAAACGGGCTATAAGGATGAGGAGGGTGCAGAAAATGAGGTAATTTGCAGTGCAAATGTGTTGGTGTTTATTTGAGTATTTACGAAGAACTTTTTGAGTCTTTTTGGTTTCATTGTTGGTGAACTTATTAATATCGTCTCTATAATACAATTAAAAAAAATTAGAGTTTAGTATGGACATTGGTTTTTCTGTTTGTACCACATTTAGTTGAAAGTTGAAATAGAGAAGAAATAAAAAAAAACTTGTGTGCACGTTTTGATTGTACTTATAAATGTTAAAAATTTATATATTATAAATATAAAGTGATGCATGAAAATACCTTAGGAGGGTTGAATATCGCTATATGGCAAATTAAAAATCTTTTACGAAAATTGAGGAATTCTATGTCATGCCCTGCTTTCCAAAATACGGATTACGGGAGGCGACTAGGCCAACCATGCTTCTACGGTTAGGGAATAATCCCGCCGTAGTCACATTGCGGTTTCTAGCATTACATGGTAATCAGTAAATATAGCACAGAAGTAAAGGAAACACATCGTTAGTTTATTACATCAACTTTCATTCTTCACAATTTACAATAGTTCAACAGAAAAATGAAACTGCTAACCAAGTGTGAATACAAGATTGTTTTAGGGAAAGCAGTAAAAGTGCTGAAAGTACGACCGTCTAAATCCCCACGAGCTCGAATGGTAGATCAGACTCCTGAGCGGCGTCCTCTCCAAGCTCTGAGCATGCATACTCAGGTCGTCAGGACGACGCAATAGCAATAATATGATAGCAATAATGAGGCATGAAATAAAAGGGTAATGACAGCGGAGACAGTGAATGCAGATAATCGATATATCAATAATCGATGCGGTATATGATCTATGTTCCTACTGGTCTCTAGGTCAATTTTGAAATCGAATTTGTGGAAAGGAGTGATCATGTTTAACGAGGGTCTCGTACGTATTGCCCGGGACATAACCCTGTCAGCCGGACCGTTAAGTCCAAACCTAATATATATAAGAGCCAATGTTCGAATGATCATTATCTAAATTGCTAACCTCGCTAAATACAAGTTCCTTTCCACTTCGATTTTCCCTTTTCCCCCATGTTTCAATAACTACATATATGGGGCTAATTGTGTACAAGTACGCACCAATAATGCGGTTTTATTCACTTTTGATTGTACTGTTCACTTTCACTTATCACTGGCGTACTTGACACAACTAATCCAATACCACTCACGTTTGACAATGCAAAATCCACTAAGAATCACTATTAACGTTCGCTATCATAAAAGGTATCACGGTCGGGTAAAAATGCGAATGATGCCACATAACAAGTCATGTACTATATGAATCCCACAAGCATTTCGAGTTCAGAAAAAATATATTAAATCGTACGGTCGTAATTCGGCAAAATGATACAAAAGAGGTAGCAAGTATACTTAAATAGCAATCCAACGAAATTGGTTTCAGGTCAATCGGGTTTCAGGTTTACAAGTTATGGACATTTCATTTTAAGTGTTATCTACCGGAAATTCAGTTTCTGAACTGAAAGTCCATTTCGTAACACATTTTTCATCATGTTGGGATCATAATTAGGCGACGCTGCAGTTGAGTAATATTTAGATCTACTAATTATGTTTCCAACGCACCAGATGGATCGACAATATCCGCTGTGAGCCGAGAGATATGCGTTGTTTAAGGTTTAAGTATACATTCTGTCCCTGCATGGAACCGCGGTGCCTATCGACGGTTGAAAATACATTTAAAATATCAAATAACAGTGAAATCGAACAAAACCGCCACTTATAGTTAGCTAATAGGATAATCTTCACAACGGTATAAGGTTTCACACATTTTCATTTTTCATACAGTGTTATACAGTTAATTAGAAACATGTATCAATATGAAATACCGCTCTGGACTGCAGTCCAGAGCCGCATTCCAAATCAATTCCTGTCGTCGTGTTATATCCGTATCGAAATATAAATTATAGTGTGTTTTAGGCTATCGAGTCGGCTTCGATATGAGTCCTAGAACATCACGTTTCGATTTATATTTAATTTAATGTAGATTTTAGAATGTGGCATGTGCGGTGAATTCCAGATTCAACGTCACCCTTTTGGGACGACATTTCGTGATAAACTCAATATTTTCACACTAAACTTCTACACAATAGTCATTAACAGTAAAAGAATTCGACGATCACAAAACATGGGCATTTTAAATAGGATTTTCATTCGGGTAACATATCGAACACCTAGGTTATTTGTGCGGGTATCAACCTAACACCGCTTTTGTTTGATTGATCAAATGGGATTTAATTCGTATAAATTCTAAATGATAATGATACGGAAAGTAGACTCGAGTTGTGTTTTCATTCAATACAGTCAATAACGAGGGTTCACTAGAAAATGATTCGATCACAAATTCTCGATACACACACGATCTCATTTATCATCTATTCTAATTAACTACTATACTAGCATGCATAGCAAGTGAAGGGTTTTCAGTTATCTGAGATGACGGCGATCGCACGAACGGTTACGGCGAAGGCACACACACGACGGCCACAGCTCGGCTAGGGCTTCGGTAGTGGCTTAGCGTCGACGATGGGCTCAAGTTTGGACGCTGGAATTTGCCAAGGGCTGGAGCTCGGGACTTTCGGGAAGGTAGGTGTAGCGACGGGTGGCTGGAGCTTGGATGGCCGATGCAGGCGCTGAGGTGGTAGCGGGAGGAGGCAGGGAGGTTGCAGGTGGGTTCAGCTATGGAGGTTGGAGGATATGGTGAGGTGGTCGGCCGGTGAAGTTGCTGGTGATGGAAGTGGCGGCTTGCCGGCAACGGGCGACGTGGATGGCCGGCAAAGAGAAGATAAGGATGAACGGGGAGATGTTGCTCGATGAGGGGCGCGGTTGTGAGGGAGTTGGGATTTGCGGTGGTTGGTCGATGGAGGCGAGATGATGGGATGGTGGTCGACGGTGGGCAGCCGGTGGCGGTGAGCTCGGCTTGAGGAGGCTAAGGGCAGTGCTCGGTTAGAATTAGAGGAGGAAGAAGGTTGTTGGGTTTAAAAGGAGGGGAGAGAGTTTTTGGTAGATAGAGTGAGTTTGGTTTGTGGATTTAAAAAAGAAATTGAGTGACATGAATCGATTGTGATTAATTAGAGAATTAAGGTGTTAATGAGGCGATTATGAGAGTAAAGTTTGGTTTAAAAGGGGATTAATTTGGGTGTTTAATGGGAAAGTTATGGGGGGATTTGAATTTTCAAAGAAAAGAAAGAATTACTGTTAAAAAAGAATGAGATGAGTTAGGTTTTTGGGCTGAAATAATGGGTTTAGCTTTAGGTTAAAGATATCAGGAGAAATAATTGCGAGAAATATTGGGAATAAATTAAGTAGGAAAATAGGGGGAAAATATTATTAAAATATGGACAATTGGGTATAAAAAGAACTGGGTATTACATTCTACCTGCAGAAAAATACTATAGATTGAGTATAAGTAGAATACAGAATATTAAAGTCACAGATAATTGAAAGTGCGAAACGGAAAGTAAAATTACACTAGGGTTTGTTCGCTAGGGTTCACCACTCCCACTGGTTAGTCCCCGCCTGAGATTTACTTCTCAGGAAATCCACTATCCAAGTGACTCCTTACGAGTGGAGAAACCCAGATTTTTTACCATGTTCAGATTTTAGAACCTTTACACTTGTAGATGGTGAACATCTAGACTTTTCACCAAGGTCAAATTCGTCGAAACATTTCACAGTTGCAGGCGGTGAATCGCCTAGACTTTTTCACCCAGGCTCAAGTCTCAGCTTTTTACGAAACAAGTATACACAATCCTACACATGCAAAGGGATTTACAAATAAAAAGTTTCTTTACAAAACAACTCTCTGAATCCTAAAGATCTCAATAAATTAGAGTAGAGAATCTTTAAGAAATATTTTAGGGATAAAAGAATAATTAAAATGCACAATATTGAATCCCTTAATAGATAAACGAGTGCCTTTATAAAGCATCGAAGATTGAATATAATTAGTCGAAATAGAAACCTCTTTAAGCACAGTGATGAAGCTTAGGAAAAACTCTATTAAAAGATTATTTTCCAATTATACTCACAAGAGTTTTTCTTTTAATAGAGAATAGGAGCAAGATAGAATTTAGGAATGGGAAAAGAGTTTCAAAAATTAGTTCTTGAAAAAGTGACGTGAAGGGGTATTTATAGGATAGTCAAATCATTCTCAACCACACATTCATAATCGCCAATAACCGTCTTAGCCGCCATAACTGTTATTAACTGCCAATAAACAGTTTATGACTGTTGGAAACGATTAGAAATAAAACAGCGTAAAAACCCATTCGTTTGAAAATTCAAAGAAAAGTAACCGCCAAAAACTGCCATGTGCAGACGTCTGTCGTTTTAAAATTTTCTTCACCAGATGTCTGTAGGAGATGTCTGGAGATCAAAAAGTATTCAGAAGATGTCTGATGTCTCGTCTCTGAAATATATCCAGTGTTTGATATTTTGGAAATTTGTTTTTCAGAATAACTGGGACCGTGGTATCAAATTTCTTGGCGTCTGGGGATTCAAAACTTGGCAGGATGTCCGCTTTCTGACATGGATTGAATATATGTTTTGAATGTTTGAGCAGTTTGGATTGGATATGTTAGACGTCAACCAATGATAGGGGAGACGTCTATTTGGCCAATGGTGAGAGGAAGTAATGGTTAGGAATCTTGTATATTTAATATTCAAGTATGAAATTAGGCTATATAAAGACTATATTTGGCAAACGGAGGATCCTAATTTATATGAAATCAACTCTAGCCTTAAACTATATAAAGGTTCTATATTTGGCTTCGATATTTGGCGCGTCCCTTATCTTCACTTCTTTTTGCTCTATATCCTTCTTCATTTGGTCTTCATCAAACACAGTTTCCTGCTATGTGATGTCATAAACATCGTACTTGCCTTAGCGCATCTGCTTGTTTACCCGATATAAACCCATCTTCTAAGTTAAGCATCTGAACATTGGTTCGCATCTGTCTTGATTGCTAGCTTTTATCACTGTAGCAAACACTAATCACATTAGTAGTAACTGAATCATTTTAAATGTATAGTTTATGTAAAATAATCAAAACTTAGAAAGAGACTTTGACCGTGAGGTCAACAATCTTCCTTTTTTTATATATATTTTACAAAACTATTATTAAAATGATTCATGAGATATATATGATAAAATTAATTTTGAGTTAAATCACTCTTTCAATTTATGCCGGTTAAGACATCATGAAAAAGAGTATTAACTCAAAATATTCACAAATTGAATTTCATGAGTATTTTACATTTCTCCCCCTTTTTGAAAAATGTCAAAAAGTAAAGTAAGCTCAGAGATGAGAAAAATAAAATACCAATTAAAAACATAAAGAAGAATAAACAGGGATGTAACAGAAGGAACATAGTGAACAGACGTCTGAATTCAATGTATTTTAGAATTGATTATTTTTTAGAATTTTGTTGAGATAATTATGTTCATATGAAGTATAGAATTATAATTAAATACTCATATAGTATTAATTACATATTCATGTATTAACTTATGTATGTAAATTCTATTAATCAGTTTTATGTTCATATCAATATATTAAGTTTAGATTGAAGAGACAATACATAGATACACAATACGGATATATATATTTATATATTACAACATACAATCATAAGAACAACTTATACTAACAACATTAAATAAAATGATATTAATGATAGTAAAATTTTAAGTAAAAATAGAAAATTGGAATGTTTTTAAAAAAAAAGAGAGCTGTCTTATTTATACTATTTAGGGGGTAACTACCTTAAATAACTTATCCTAAATACTTGAGATTTCAAAATTTTGAAACATTTGAATTTAAAAATGTTTAAAAACTGTAATTAAAATTGCTTGTCAGTTACAGACAGAATAGACGTTTGTTCTGTCCCTACAGACGTCTGTTGTCCACCGAATGTTTATAATGACAAAGCAAATTTCCCGCGCAGACGTCTACGGTCAAGGACCATACGTCTTTAAAAAAATTTCCAGTAATGCAAAATGAACCACATACCTCTGTCACAAACGTCTGGAGTTCAAAACTTTTAGGACCAGACGTCTGTTGGTCAAGAATTTTTCACCTGACGTCTGCTACAGACGTCTGATGTGGTTTTCTGAAAGTTTATTTACCAATTTAAAAATGGATTTACACTAAACAAATTATGGGATAACATGTCCTTAATAATTACTTTATTTAAATCGTTGGTAAAAACGATGTCACCTTTTCCGATGATATTTATTGTTGTCTAAAAAAGTGACCGTTCCACCATCTTCTCTTGATAGTGTCTCGAAACTTATGATATTTCCTGTCATGTGTTTCGTGCATCCACTATAAAAAAATCCATCGATTCTTACGTTGTTGCATTACCTCTTTTGCGTATGCCATCATGCATAAGTTAACATCAGTGTCGAAATCATTAGAGTTGACCACTATCATCCCAGATAGCGTGTTACACTTTCTTCTTGAAATCATTCTTCCAACATTTTCTATCTCCTCTATTACCTTTTGAATTTGGACAATCATATTGAATGTGTCCTTGCCGCACTTGAAACAATCGTGCACAGAAAATTTCCAATCTTCATTCTTCGCATGAAATTTTTTATGCTTGAGATATTTCCTAACATATCCTGCGAATTTGGAGACGTCTTCATCATTATTCTCATCTTCGGATTATTCCATTCTAACTCTTTTGTTGGATTTTGCGGACGCCTTAAATGCTAACTTCTTTTTGTTTCCGATTTGTTCGTTTTCTCTTACATCTCTGAGTTGCATCTCATGGGTCTTGAGTTTCCTAATAAGAGTATCAAGTCATAAAGTGTAGTCATTGGCTTCTTCGATAGCCGTTATCTTTGGTCCCCAAACCGAATTTAGGAGTCTCAAGATTTTGTAGTTTTTATCTTTTACTACAAAATTCTTTCCTAGATTGAACAACTCAGTGATGATATTGAATCTTGAGTACATCAGATCGATTGTTTCACTCTTTTTCATGTGAGACATTTCGTACTCGTGCATAAGGCGATTTATCTTGCTTTCCTTTACTTGACTCGTACCATCATGCACGGTTTGCAGAGCAGTCCATATTTCATGTGCCGTTTGACACATCGAGATCCTATTGAACTCCTCAGTATTGAGTGTGCAATAAAGAGAATTTATGGCCTTGAGATTCACAGTGGTTAACTTTTTATCTTTTTCACTAAGAGGCTTGATGGTAGGGGACATAGACTTGATCTATGATATTGAAAATATCTAAATCTAGACGCTGAAGGAAGACTCTCATTTTGGTTTTTCAGAACTGATAGTTTGTACCATTAAAAGATGGAGGTCGTGTGGTGGATTGAATTTCTAATTGGCTTACCATTATAAGATCTATAAATTCAAGATAATCTTTTAAAATGAGCACCTGCTCTGATACCAAATGAAAATACCTAAGAGCGGATGAATAAGGCTATATGGCAAATTAAAAATCTTTTGCAAAAATTGATGAGTTCTACTTGCGGAAAAATACTTTAGATTGAATATAAGTAAAATTCAGAATATTTAAGTTACAGATAATTGAAAGTACGAAACGAAAAGTAAAATAACATAAGGGTTTGTTCATTAGGGTTTACCACTCCCAGTGGTCAGTCCCCGTCTGAGATCTACTGCTCAGAAAATCCACTATCTAAATAACTCCTTACAGGTGGAGAAACCTAGATCTTTTATTAAGAACTTAGAGCCTTTACACTTGCAGGCGGTGTACACCTAAACCTTTTCACTGAAACCAAAGTCGTCGAAACCTTTTTCACTTACAGACGGTGAATCATCTAGATTTTTTCACTTAGGCTCAAATCTCAAGCTTTTACAAAACAAGTGTACACAATCCCACACTTGCAAGGAGATTTACAAATAAAAAGTTTTTTTACAAAACGACTCACACTAAATCCTAAAGATCTCAATAAATTATAACAATGGAATGCGTAGGAGAATCTTTAAGAAATATTTGAGGGATAAAAGAATAATTGAAAGGCACGATATTGAATTTCTTAAAGGATAAATGAGTACATTTGGAAAGCGCCGAAAATTGATTATAATTAGTCGAAATAGAAACCTCTTTAAGTACAGTGATGAAGAGTAAAAAGAACTCTTTGAAAAGATTATTTCCCAATTGCAATCACAAGAGTTTTCATTTTAATAGAGAATAGGAGCAAGATAGAATTCAAGAATGAAAGAAGAATTTTAAAAATTATTTCTTGAAAAAGTAAAAGTGAAAGGGTATTTATAGGATAGCCAAATCATTTTCAACCACACATTCATAACTACCGTAACTGTCATAACTGCCAATAAACAGTTTGACTGTTGGAAACAGCTAGAAACAAAAACGGCATAAAAACCCATTCGTTTGAAAATTCAAATAAAAGTAACCGCCAAAACTGCCACGTGCAGACGTCTGTGGGAGATATATGTTTTAAAATTTCCTTCACTAGACGTTTCCTACACCAGACGTCTCCTACAAACGTCTGGTGATCAAAAAGTATTCAGAAGACGTCTGATGACTCGTCTCTAAAATATATCCTGTGTTTGATATTTTGGAAATTTGTTCTTCAGACGTCTGGGGATTCAAAACTTGGGAGGCAGATGTCTTGATGCATATCTGTTTTGAATGTTTGAGCAGTTTGGATTGGATATGTTAGATATCTCTCAATGAGAGGGGAGATGTCTTTTTGGCCTGTGGTGGAAGTAATGGTTATGAATTGATATACTTTAATACCCAAGTATGAAATTAGAATCATACGAAGGGTACAAGACTTTGCAGTCTTGTATATTTAGCAAGTTAAAGCAAATGGAGGATCCTAATTTATATGAGATCAACTCTAACCTTAGATTATATTTGGCTTCGATATTTTGCGCGGCCATATCTTCACTTCTCTTTGCTCTATATCTCCTTCACTTAGTCTTCATCGGACATAGTTTCCTGCTATGTGATGTAGTGGATTTTCCCATGTGCTCCAATCATAAACATCGTATTTGTCTTGGCTCATCTGCTTGTTTACCCGATATAAGCCCATCTTCAAAGTTAAGCATCTGAACATTGGTTCACATCCTGTCTTGATTGCTAGCTTTTGTCACTGTAGTAAACACTAATCACATTAGCAGTAATTGAATCATTTTAAGTGTATAGTTTATGTAAAATAATCAAAACTTAGAAAGAGACTTTGACCGTGTGGTCAACGTTGCAGTCCACGGTTTAATTAGTAGAAGGGAAATGGCTATAGTATAACTTGATTTAATGTGGATGACACATAAATTATTTTTGGACTGCACACATGCTTTTAATTAATTTCGTACTGGCATCCGCAACTGCATTTCAATTTATGGTTTTTCCCTTATTGCTGTCTGGTCTTCAAATTCTTACTTTCTTCATGTTTTTGTTCCTGTGTTTAAATTGTAAAGCTTTCATTTCAAGAATGGACGCAACAAGTGCAAGAGATGCTGAATACGAAGAAATTTGGTGATATTGCATTCAGAGATAAGGATTTTAAAAGTGCGATTGACTACTACAGTAAGGTATAGTTTTCCCTCGCATTTGAACCTTTTTTCATTTTCGCATGAATTCTTTTGTATCGTTGTCTTTTCAGATGGGTTTGTGTTTGGTAGTATCATCTTACTTTTGTATGCTAAAAGAAGTAACCCATGTCGAACTGATGAACCCCAGATTAAAAAAATTTCATGTTGAAATTCTGACTTCAAAAGAGAAATATTTGGCAGAAATACATTAATGCTAAAAATCTATAATAATTGGTAAAACACTAGGGGTAGCAAGAAATGGTCCCAAATAACAAAATTGTAAAGAGTGAAATTACATCACCATTTCGCAAACAAAATCATACAGCAGGAAAAGATTTTTCTTTGACCTGGCGTGGATGCTTCAAAATGGACGTGCTTCAAAATGGAGTAAATCTCTTCATCTTCAAGTTTTCTTAAACATTTTTCATAAAAAAATGCTTCATATAATGCCAAAGGCAATGTTTCAAGTAAACCGACTACGATGCTCCCCAGAAAGTGCAAAGTGCAATGGTGATAATTTGTTGCACATCAGCCTACATGGTAAATATTTACACTCTGTGTAGTAGCCAATTTCTTGTGAAATTTACATAGATGTTTTGATGTTTATGATTGAGCATCTAAGCGTAAGGTTCAGCATAAAACTGTTTAAGTTCTTTTCCCGCTCTTGTTCCATCTTCTGCCTTCAAGTGAACTTGGAAGATCTTGAAAAAGCCAAATCTTAGTGCTTATTTAGGTAAATTACTTTCATCGCCTTGTAATTTCTTTCGCAGCATACTGTTGCATTTGCAGTTTAGATCAGGTCCATATGAATTAGCATTCTGATTATTTCTTTCTTTCTATATAAACAATCTTCCAGAATAAATTTCAGATTTATAAAGATACATGAATTTCGCTTTCATGCTTAAGGTGTGTTTGATTCACTTGACTCACATTTTCAGATATTGATGGAAGAAACTCTTCTAAATAACTCACTAAATTACACATTTTAAACCGTATAGTTGTGAACTAGTGATGTAGCCAGATTACATAAAGTGTTGAATTTCACCAAACTATGCTTAACTATCAATGTTCTCCACTGCCTTGTGGGTCTGATGTCAATTCCTTCTGCAACTATCTTTGTTTTTTCACTGAACTGCCATAAGTTTTTTTTTTCTTTTTTGAAATTCGATTAGAGTAGACTCTCCCTAAAATCTGGTTTTGAGGAAGCATTTTCAGGTTCTGTTTGAGTTTGGAGTTGGGAAAACCGAAGTTTATTTCTAGGACGAGGTAGAGGCTAGATAAACTCTAATTTGTAAGCCCTATCTCTACTTAGAAATTTAACTTTGATGGGTTGTTCGGTCTTTGGAGTTATCTAAACTGCAAATTGGCTGTTTTTATTGACACTGAGTTTAGAATACTTTCATTGAAGTAGGGTTATCTTAACTCCGGTCATCTCAACTTGGAGTTTAGATAACTGGAGTTTTGTAAACTGCAAAATGAAAACCAAACAGGGCATAGTTAGGATTTTTGGAATTAAGTTAACTTTGAACTCATGTTAACCTATCCATACCCAGACAGACCCTTAATCACTAAAATACCCTTCAATATAGCACTGTTAAAGAACTTACTGTAATAAAAATTAAATTTCAAGGCAGTTATAAAAAAAATTCACAGGTGAAGTTACTGTAGTGAAATTCATCCCTGCATGAAGCCCCAGTTTTCTTATTCTATGCATATTTAAAAAATTGCAGTTGGTGGGCCTCATGTCTGTTCCGTCTGCCACCATTTTTGCTCGGCGGGGCCTATCATATTTAATGAACGGCCAACCTGAGCTCGCTCTCCGTGATGCAATGCAAGCTCAAGTGTGCATGCCCGAGTGGTCCACGGCCTTCTATTTACAAGCTCTTGCTCTCTCAAAACTCGGAATGGAGACTGATGCCCAAGACATGCTCAATGATGGCGCCGCCTTCGAGGCCAAAAAGCAAAACGGCTGGCGCAGTTAAGGTCGTGGGCGGTGCTAGCGGTTATTCCATATAAATTTCATGATCTGAAATCTCTCGCAGATTTAAGCTGAGGGATGCGAGGAGGCGGTGCTAGCGGTGTATAGGGGTTTCGGGACGAATCGAATTGAATGCATGTGCACATTTTTTTTTTCAGGTTTAGGGTTTCAATCTTTGTTTTTATGTTGTTGTAGCAGTGAGCATGTGCTCTATGTAACATTTGATGAAAGAATTTTTACAATGAGCTCCAGATTTGTAAGTACAATAGATCATGTGAAGTCCTTAAAATAATTGTACTCAGTTTGGAGAAGCCCACTGTTGAATCCTCTTTTTTAGGTCTCTCTCTCTCTCTCATATTTTCGACCTTGAATTATGGGCGGTCAAGCTTTGAGTTGAAGTCTTGGTGGTGGTGGTGTTCCTCAAACTCTTTTTAATGTTTAAATTGTTTATTTAGATTCATCCTGGATATAGGGAAAACAAAACATGAGCATAATAATCCTTTGACACACATTGCATGACATTTGACAGATTGCATGTTGTTAGAATAAATAATGTAATGTATTATAGTGATGAAGAGTATATTTGTAATAAGTAGTTGTCTATATATAAAGTGATGACGAGAAAGGGTTAACCTAATCAATACAATTTTATCCTCAACTCTCTTTCAATATGGTATCAAAGTCATAACCGCATCCCTCGCTATCGCCAGCGCAGCTCGTCACCGCTCGCCCTTGACCAACGCTTCACGCTTGCCCTCGCCATCGATCGTCACTGAAGCCCTCTTCAACCTTGATCGCTGAAGCCCTGCCTTCGATCGCTGCCATCGTTGAAGCCTCCTCCATCCTCGATCATCGATCGTCACTGAAGCCCTTTGGATCCGCTAAGGTGAACTCTAATTTCTTTGTGATTGATGCGATATAGGACAATGTTCTATTTTGCTTGAATATAGCAATGTCATGGTTGTTAGTGAATGGGTTGAAGCTAATGATCATACTAGATCTCGAAATTGATGGTTGTTCTGCATCGACTTTGAGGTTCAAGTTGTTGATTTTTTAGTTTGTGTTACTATCACCCTTCGAGATGTTTGTGGTTGTTGATTCACGAAGTTTTTGAGTTTGTGGGGGTTGTTAGTAGTTGTTGTTTTTCCTGTTTGATGGCCGAGTTCGATAGTTCTGCTACCTCCTTGAAGGAGAAGGAAGTCTACAATTCTCACATGGTTCCTACTCATATTACCCGTATTCGATTAAATGGAACAAATTATTCTCGATGGAAACAGGCCGTCAAAATGTTCATGAGGGAACGAATGTTAATGAAGCACGTAGCTGAGGAGCCTCCTCTGTCTCCTATTGATGGCTGGATTTTGAAGGATGCAATGCTGTATCGATTGATGATTGAGACGATGGAAGATGAGATCGCTGATGTGGTGTATAAATATGACAACGCCTATTCTATTTGGGCATATTTGAAAGGGTCTTACGAAGGGAAAGAGAGTTTTAATCGAGCATTCGAGATTGTTGAGTCTTTTTACGAGTTGCAGCGTAAAGGTCGATCTATATCTGCTGTGTATGGTAAGTTCAAGTGACTATGTCATGCCCCACTTTCCAGTATACGGGCAGAGGACGCGACGAGACCGCCACGTATTTACTCTGAAGTAAACACGCTAAGCGTATCTAAGCAATATAAGTAAAATGCACAAGAGACAGGATGTAAATGAACAACAACTTTATTTATTAACATTCTTTTTACAATACATCTGAAAAGTAAATACATGGAATGGAAAACAATGCCTAAACAGTGGCATAACAGAAATGGAAAATACAGAATGTAAATGTGTATAAGGAATCTAAAGCTCTGAGTCGAAAGCTAGCTGGTCCAAGTCCTCGAAGGTGGGCTCGATCTCCTGACGGTCCGAATCACCTGACGACATTCCAAAGAAAAGAAAGAGAATGTCGTCAGCGAACAAATTGCTCGGTAAGTCCCGTAAATAGACAAGAATGGAATAGACAAAATAGAGTATATATTGTTATAATGTTGTATTTAGTGTTAACGCTGTTGTTTGTAGCTTGGTGTAGAAGAGGCCAGTGTATACGGGAGGAGTCTCACTAGACCAGAGACTACGGTATACGGAGTACAAGAAACCGTTTAGCCATGATACAACGGCAATTGAATTCAGGTTAGGTGTCTTTATGGTTGCTGTCTCGTGCCACTTCTAACACCTTCCGTACCAATCTACCCCTTATAAACCCCGCGATATCTTGATTGTATTGTTGCATTGTTTGTATTGTATATTGAATATATATGGATGACTTACCGAAACCATGATATCAGTAATGGAACGGATATAATGGATGATCATGTAAATGGAATATATCCATGGTCCGGTTCAGTCAATATAGATTGATTAGATTGAATAATTACCGTGTTGATAACACCGTTGTTAAGTTGTCTACCTTAAATAGGCAAGCACCCATATCTCCGGCTTCCTGAGGCTCAAGAGACTGGTCCCGCTAAAACCTATATTTACTAGGGTCCTTATTGTAATTTAGTATAACTTGAGGGGGTTTTATATACAAATAATTTTGTATAATTTTCAAAATATACCTCAAGTATTTAATTATCGTCTTTAGAGTTTTCATAGATGTTTCTTTTATTCAATGTGAATTTTCTAGTGAATATGACCTAGTTTTTAAAGTATAAGGTATTTATTTGAAATATTTGAATTGTATGGTATTTTCTTGTAAATGGAATGTTTTTCTTGAATTTTGGAAATGTGGAATATTATAAATATTAAAAATAGATATTTTGATATTAATTACATATATATTTATTTAATAAAAATATAAGTTTTATTTATAATAGAAATCACATTTTCTAAAGAAAATTGTATTTTAAATCTTTCGAGATCGTATGCTCCTTGCGGAGGTCTGCATCTCACTCTACTAGGCCTGAGGATGTGCGATAATCCGCACCATACCGAACGGATTCCCCAAAATGGGCTGTAGAGGCGCAATTACAAAGATTTGTTAAAATACACTTCTTGTAGAAAAAGATTTTATAAGTTGAAGGTAGTTATATATAATGTCGTATTTCCCAAATCTATGTTCGCAAATTCCATCGTGCTATATTAGATATGTGTGTTGTGAGGAGGTAGGTCATTACCTCGTGAGCTATCTATAGGTATAATAAGGAATTATGATGGTTTATATCGAAACTAAAGTTTGTGGTATTTTAATGTAAAATTGCGATAAAAGATTCATATAACAATTTTTTGTGATGAAACTTGTTAAAGATGTTTATTAATATTTAATGAACAATATGTGATGATATGAAGGTATCTTGATTAAGAAAAATTATAGTTTTTAAAGAAAACCGAATCGGAAGTCGGACTAACTCCGCTTCCGTCGGGTTTTAGTTTTAAATGTTTTTAGAATAGAGAAAAAAGGAAGAAATAGGGACTTACAAGTTAGTTGACTAGAAGAGAGAAGGAGGAAGAGGTAGGAGGTGCCGGTGCGTCGTTTCGTCGTCGGAATCTTCTTGGATAGTCGTCGGAAGTTCGTCGAAGCTTCGCCCTTTGGTAACTCCACTTGCACACAAAAAGTCTTGGGAATTTTTTTGAGAGTTTGGGCAGAGATTTGCAAGTGAGGAGGGGTGATTTGAGGGGTGGTATTTATAGGAAAAATCTAAGGTTTACGGTAGTGAAAAAGTGTGATAAAAATTGTATTTAAATTTGCATTAAAAAGGATTAAAATGGGGTATTATAATTCTCTGGTTAATTGCAGAGGATTTAAACAGTGCAGGGGGAGTGGGGTAGGCCAAAAGATGCAAGGGGTTTAAGAAAAAGTGGGATCGGAACGAGTTGACCTGGCGGCGCCGGTCGAGTCAGCCGATTCGCCGGCCCGAGTTGGGCTAGCCAGGGCGTGTCTTGATGCCACGTGTCCCTGACGCTTGGTCTAGCCTCGTGGTCACGTTTGTTTATTCTGTAACTTATCCTATTACGTGTAGTGCACGTGTAGACTCTTGGGCTTCTAAAAGATTAAAAGAATTTAATTAAAAAAAATATGTGGCTGATGGGATTTGAACTCTGGTGCTTTGGTTCAGCAGTGCAAGGTCTTACCAATGAGCTACAAGCTCATTCTTGTTGTTCAAAAGCAAATCAAATTTATAATTTGTGCTCGGGCTCAAGTACCCCTTTCCGTATTTTTGAAAAAAAATTGTACAGAAAGTTTGGGGTTGTTACAAACTAGAGACTGAGTTACTCTCCATTTTCCCTCTTGCAGTTGATGTCAATGAGAGAAGAAGGAAACATGAGCAGATGATGGTGATGGTATTTCTGAGGGCCATTGGTCCAAAATTTGTGACTATTCACCCACAGATTTTGGGAGGTTCGCATGTTCCTACTCTTGCAGATACCTATAAAACCATCCTAACTGCATTCCCCTCTGCCATGACTGATGGTGTTTCTGAGACCTCTATGAAAGTCGATGATAGATCAGCTCTTGCCTCTCTTGTACCTTTTGTTGGAGGAAGAAGATAGGGCATTCGGAGCTGTTTCCCCAATCAGAGCAAAACTCTGTTCAAATTTTGAAATTTGAAATGAAGCAGCGATTCATAATCGCGCCAGCGCTAAGAGTCAAAGACTCTGTTGCAGCGCTCACGTGCAAAGCACGAGAGCGCTGGCGCTAGCAGCGCCAGCGCTGAGAGTCAAAGACCCTGAGGAAGCGCACCACGTGGAAAGCATGTGAGCGCTAGCGCTAAGAGCGCCGTATTCTAAGCAGCGCACCACGTGCAAAGCGCGTGAGCGCTAGCGCTAAGAGCGCTGTACTCTAAGCAGCGCACCACGTGCAAAGCACGTGAGCGCTAGCAATAGAACAAAATGTTCTCGGCCCTTGGATCAAAGATCCAACGAATATGATTAAAAATCATCAATTGACCAGAATAAAATTCTGTTAAGAAAACATTCCTCAGAATCTTTCGAAACAGGAAAGGTTATGCTCTGAAAATCAGAGCACCGTTGGATCAATAATCCAATGGTGATTAAAAATCACCAAATTACAAAATAAATTCTGTATGGGAAAAGATTTCCCAATCTTGTTAAAAACAAGAAAATCGCCTTCTGTAAAACAGAAGTTCTTGGATCAAAGATCTAACGGTGGGGAAATCCCCAAATCAATTAGAGAAAAAATCTCTTCAACCGATTCAACAAATCAGCTTACCCTACATAAAGGCCCTAAGACTTCAAGTCTAAGAGAGAGGAAACCCCCCCTCCCCGCCAAATTTTGAGAAAGTTCAGAGAGAAGAGTAAGCTCTTGACAGAAGAAGAATTTCTTCAAGGTAAAATAAAGAGATCAAAGCATCTTATCAGAAAAAGAACTTAGTTCTTATGCTAGATCATAGATCTATAAGGAAAATATCTTTCACAAAGAGATCATAACATCTCATTATAAAAAAGGGGGGAATAATTCAATTCTCTTAGGATCACAGATCCATAAAGGCAAAACCTTTCACCAAAAAACATAAGAGATTGAAATATCTCCTATAAAATAAGAACTGAGTTCTTAGATCTATGAGACAAAGTCTCCAATGAACGAGAATTTAATTCTCAGAGCGCAGAACTGATAAAAGTCGCATAAAAAGAAATCTGGCGCTCATCGCCATGCGCGCCACGTGCTCCTCACGTGTGTGCTACTTAACAGAAGCGCTCTGTGCTCATTGACTGGTGCTCAGCGCCAAGTGCGTCACGTGCTCCTCACGTGTGCGCTACTTAACAGAAGCGCTCCGCGCTCATTGACTGGCGCTCATCGCCAAGCGTGCCACATGCTCCTCACATGTGCACTACTTAACAGAAGCGCTCTGCGCTCATCGCCAAGCGTGCCACTCGCTCTACACGTGTGCGCTACTTAACAGAAGAGCTCTGCGCTCATTGACTGGCGCTCATCGCCAAGCACGCCACGCGCTCCTCACATGTGCGCTAAGAGAACATAAACTGTTCTATAAATAAAGCCCCAGAGCTATGATGAGTTCTCAGCACTCAATAAAAGACAAAAACAATTGTCAAAAACCAAACCAATGTTTAACATTTTAACTGAATGGGCCGAGCCCAAGTTGGCCACAGATCCCTAATTCAGATTAATTGAGCCCATATGCTCATAAATCTTTGATCTTAGTCCCAAATTGGACTACAGATCTCCCAACCAATATTGGGTCAAGGGTACATCTCTTCACTCCTCTGATATTTGTCGTTGTAATCCTTCAACGTCTTCAGAGAGGTGACGGGTCCTGACAACCAGACATTCTATAGACTGTGGGGTCCTTAAACTTATGGACTATGATGTCCTTAAACGTTACAGACTATGATGTCTTTAAACTACCACGGACTGTGTGGTCCTTAAACTCATGGACCATGATGTCCTTAAACTTTACAGACTATGACGTCTTTAAACTATGGACTATGATGTCCTTAAACTCCATGGACTATGATGTCCTTAAACTTCTGGACCGCAAAGTCCCTAAACTAAAATAATAGAGCCCAAATGCTCTTTTGTTGGATCTAAATGATCCTGTTGAGTAGATCTTAGTCTAAAATTAGACTAATGTATCCTTAACAAACGTTTAAGTTGATCTTAGTCTCAAATAAGATTAACGATCCTTAAACCCAACCCAAAACCCAAATCTAAGAAAATACGGATTTGGACTAATCCACGCCCTATGGGTGACAACATAAATTAGTCTCCGTATACAATCCACGGGCAACCCAAAACAAAACAAACACCCACGACACGAAGTAACCATCTAGAGAAGGAGAAAGTGGTTACCGCGATGTGGTAGCGTAATTAACTGCAGGGGGTTGTGCCTGCAGGGAAGAGTGTCCCCACAATCAAAAAACTTCTCAACGAGGGGGAATCTGACGAAGTCTGCTACATCGGCCGCATCCGTTTAAACCTTCGATACATGGTGTCATAAATCAACTTGGCATCTTCGGAGAGGTGGACGGATAGCACCCAATAGCATCTGCCCCCAAAATTCAGGCCGGACGTCCCAACGTCCCGGTCGCGTCTTTCGGCGGAGAACAGATTCTGGCACGCCCGGTGGGACATTTTCCTCTTTCCATTCCATACTTCGCGTGTCGTGTTTCGCGAACGAATCGCCGTTTGCTATGATTACCCCTGGATTCGAGGTACTAAGATTTGGTGTCTTGCTCCGTGCAGAAAACAGAAGATCAATGGCTTTCAACTGCACAAACTGCAACAACTCCCACTCTGTCCCTGTCAGAGGAGCGACCTGTGGGCCTCAAGCGGCCTCCCTTTTTACAGTGCCGATGGAACAGGTGATGCAAGCTACCACTGGGCTATTCTTCGGAACCATGATCCCACCAGAAAGCTTCAGCACTCCAGTGCCATCGCAAGAAGCTCCGAAGAAGTCGGTTTTTGATCGGCTTACCACTACCACGGCCCCTCTCAACGGGTCGTCCAAATCCAACACCTCAGTCTTTGATAGGCTGAGTCGAAGCTCAGATGGGCCCGTCAAGAAGCCCACGATACCTGAAGGGCTTATCCCGAAGTGGATAGTCATTCCTGCTCCTGAAATCGCCAAGACGGCTTCTCCTGCTAAGGGGTCGGTCTTCACAAGATTGGCCGTTTCAGCTCTTACTCCGCGCGAAGTTACGAAGGCTGCTTCCCCTGTTCGAAAGTCGGCCTTCGCAAGACTGACTATCCCCTCTCAACGGACGTCAGTCTTCGACAGGCTAGCGCTAATAACAGCCTCTCCTCAAAGCAGGGGGCATGAGGAAGCTTATCCAACAGCAGAGGTGGTCCCATCCGCTCGACACGCTCGACGTCGCCACTAGCGCCGAGTGAGGAAAGCTGGGGGCAATTCCCCTTCTGGATTTACTCCGCCAGCTCCAACGGTGGAAGTTGATGTTACTGTTCCAACTGGGAACAGCTTTGAACCACTCAGGAGGGTTCACAAGAACTCTCCGACTGCCGTGCTAAAAAGATCTCCTCCACCTATGGAGAATGCTACAAAGACAAAGCTGGAGCAGCCCCCTCAGTGGCTGTCCTCTAAAATTCACAAGGTTTGGCAGCAGGTCCAAAACTCGGTGATCAACCAAGACTACTCCCGCTGATCGAAGAAGATGACAGTTCGGCAAGAGAAGGACCACCCTGTCATGCCACCGGAGATGTCATATATTTGGGTGCCCGCTGCAACGGCTCCCTCAACTTCGACCGCCCACAAAAGAAGGAGGTCGGAGAAAGTCTCCATGTCCGCGATGAATCTTAAGAACACTGAATCTAAACGCCCCAAGTCTGGGGGCATGGTGGTGCACACTGTTTATATAGCATCCGGGAAAGAGGATAGCCGTATCTCTACGGGTCATTGACCACTCACCAGATCCGTAACAAAGGCCCAGGAGCAACAACAGAAGCTTCAGGAAATGTTAACATAGATGGCCGCACTCACTGGGCCAAAAGAAAGTCCGGAGATGTTGTCAGAGCAGCGTCATGAACAAGAAACCGATGCTGAGTTCCTCCGCAGAATCCTCGAGAAGAAGGACAAAGAGGCAGCGGAACAAGCTGCCAACATAAAATGAATGGCGCTTTTATTCCAAGACATGGTCGGGATGATATTACAGCCGGATCCTCCAGCTGAAGACCCTCCAATTATTCTTGAAGACGATAGGGGAGAGACATCGAACCCTCTTTCGGCTTGTTCAGCAGCCAAAGAGGAGACCATTTCTAAAGCCGCCCTGGATGACTATATCGCTCATCAGATACGAGCTCATTAAGCGAACGAAGCGGTCGACTAAATTGTTAAGACTGGACGACCCTATCCAGGCTGGTATGATCAAATCAAGTACCCGCCGGGATATACGATCCCTAAATTCCATGTATATAAGGGGACGGGGGATCCACACCAACACGTGGCTCAATTCAGGGCTCTGTGCGGCAACACCGGAGGTGACGACAAACAGCTGCTTCGCTAGTTTGTTGGCAGCTTGTCGGAGACGGTGTTTGAATGGTACTCCGAGCTCCCGAATGACACCGTTAAGACATTTGCAGAAATGGAGTTACTGTTTACACAAAGGTTCGCAAGCGCTAGCGAGCGCACCCCGATCACCGCATTAATTAACGCCAGAGTGAAGCCAGGCGAAACATGGCTGCAGTACGCGATATGGTGGCGGAATCTATGGTCGAAGTGTGAGCAGTGCATCGAAGAAGCGCCTGCGGTAGGCATGTTCGTGGGTACTCTTGATCCGCAGGCAACCATATCTCAGTTCATGATGTTCTTCAAGCCAACTACTTTCCAGGCCTTGATTGACATGCTGGCCCAAATGGATCAGATGGATCATAGACCATCTTCTTCGAAGTTGGAATCTCGAAACGAAAAAGGGAAAAGGAAAGCGACCTTCGTCACCAATGCTCAACTGCAGCCCAGTGGTTTAAAACCAACTGATCGCCAAGATGAAAGACGACGATTCTTCAATGAGAAACTGAAGCGCCCTTATTCGTTTCCCCGGGATAAAACGAGGAGACTGTTCGAGCAGGCGGTGCGCAACAGGCTCATCATCTTGCCGGATCCAAAACGCCCATTGCTACCCGGTAAGGCCAATAATCCCAATTATTGCCCCTATCACCAAGTGGTAGGCCATCCAATCAAAAATTGCTTCGTCTTCAAAGGCTGGATTGAGGACCAATACCAACAGGGCAAATTTGCACTGTCCGAGAATTGGAAAGTAAGTCCGCCTCAGCCGCACGCTCTTAAAAGTGGGGACACACCGGGGGCATCATGCTCTTTTATAGAAGAAGCTCCATGGGAGGTCGCTCTTTCAGCCAAGACGAAAACAATGCTGAAGGATCTCCAAACATGCCCGGTGATCAGGTAGAGAAATCCGCTGGAACCCGAGATCATTGAGGGAATGCTGAAGCTGCGCCTGACTTCAAGAATTGGTAGCGATAATCAAAACACTCAGGCCCAGCCGTCAAAGTCTTCGAAGAAGAAGAAGAAGACCAAAAAGCCCGTGAAGCCTGAAGACAAGCGCACGGGCCTGCAAAAACATATTGACGCTCTGGAGGAATATAACCAGAAGGCGCGAACCCCGGTCACACTCCAAGAGTTTCTCAACCACATCCTTGAGGGCGGAAATGATGATAATGATGAGGGAGAAGACTCATCAGATGAACCTGAGAACTATGTGGCGAGCTGCCACGTGATCTCTCATTCATTAATAAATGGTGAAGAAGCTCCTGATGCAGAGAAACTGGGGGCAGATCCCGAGCCGGAACTCCTAACCGATCCCGAACCGGAACATCCTTGGGGGAGGATTTTCACGTTCACTTATTCTTCTCCCCACTAATAAATTTTCCTCCCAAGCTTATAGGTTTTTGAGATTTAACAGATGACAACAGTGATGACACTGTTCTAAACAAGTTTGGGGGAGGTTTGTGCTTATTTACGCATCACTTTGCATCATACTTTGCATAAGCACAAAACATATAAAAAAATATGTACATAAATAAGATAATAAAAGATTAGAAAGTGAAAAATTACATCCAAAAAATTGGAAAAATTTAAGAAAACCAAGAAAATTAGAAGTTTTCTTAAACGAAACTAGTAATAAGTAGTTATGAGCTGGTGTCCCAAGGGTTAGTAAGATGAAAGAAGTCACTAATCTGCGGATAAAAATAAGTCTAAAAAATAGTTCCTATTCTGAAAGCCAAACATTTGAATGTTGATACCCTACTATACGCACTTACACACGTCTTGAAATTTGGGATAGTAGAGGATACCTTGAAATGCTCTTGTCTAAAAGCCAAAGTACGAAAATTATAAATGAAGAAAATATAAAATGGTGTAGAAAAATGAACACTGGTTTTGTAATCACCAAGGCAACAATAAAAAAATATAGCGAGGGTGCTTCATCACCTGGTGCCTTAGACCAACTGGTTTGGGAGTCACTGCTAAGTCTTAGGTGTTGCAAGATGAGGAAAACACTAAATACGTCTAATAAGCAAGCACATGAGTAATCGGTCGGTTAGTATCTCAAGAAGTATTAACGGTCGCAAGAAAAAAATGCGTGTGAGCAAATCCATCTAAATATTCACCGATTAAAAAGTACCGAGGTAGATGGACAAGAGTATGATAGCTTGAATTGAATTCTCCGAGTGTAGGGATGTCTTTTACACACACATAGGGGTATATGATCGGTGTTTGGAAGAAAGGTAGGGATGAAGAATAAATACGATGTTTTATTGAGAGATGATGTGATTTCTAATATCTTTTCATGACTATTAAGATAGGGCTCATGACAACGGAAAAGCTAGTATAGTTGGAAACTCTAATTTTCAAAGTCTTTCTTTTACAATTCTTATCTTTACATGTAACTTTCACAGTCTTCCTTTTATTATGGGATTTTGTGGGTGTAATCCGCTGAAAACCCTCAGGAGACAACGCTCCTCCTACTAGGGACACCTAGAGGTTGAAAGGCTTGTTGCACGTGCTCAGTGCAATCGTGTTGCCTAAGAAAGTGTGCTAGTTAGTTTTTCTTTTTCTTAATAAATTTTCTCCTTCTCTTAAATAAAACAAGTTTGCTCGAGACGACCAAAATTAAGTTTGGGGGAATTTGATCAGTCGAAAATATTGTATTTTTAATACATCAATTTCTTTACTATTTGTAATCATCTAAAGGTGTTTGGTATAAATATAGCACATATTAGCAATTCGTCTGCAAAATATTAAATAACATGTGTTATACATTATAACTGGCATTATGAGGGAAATTGTGTATTTATTACAACACGCATGATCTTTGTATATCAACACGTGTCTCGAGATTGTGTACAGAAAATTCTCCAGGTAAAAGAGCCGGAACTGTTAAAAGTTCTGCTAAAACGCATCAAGTCCAAGACTTGTGATCTGGCAGTAAATAAGAAAGTATAAAAATATTCCAGACATCAGGAAAGTTCCATAAAGCCAACACAAATCAGCACAGAGATTTTCATGCAGCAACTCCACTGAATGGCCGCGGATCCATGGCCGATCCAGGCCGATCCGCCGCGGTTCCGCGGCTGGTTGACTCGGCAGCAGTTCAAAATTCTTCAGAATATTCCATTTAACTACCAGGCTTCTAGAAGACTCTCAAAGACCACGTGGCTTCCTCCCGAAGGCTCTGCATAACAAACTCACTCTAGAATATTCCTTGTAACAACTTTCCTCTAGAATATTCTCTCTAACAAACTCATTCTAGAAGGCTCTCTCTAACAACCTAGTTTTGGAGGGAAGATTCAAATGAGTGGTTATAAAAGGAGATCTAAATCTAGGGTTTGAGGTTGTTGATTAGTTGTTGAGTGGTTGTTGAATAAATTGTTCATTAATTAGGGTTGAATATTGAGCTAAATTTGCACAAGTTGAGTGACATAACTTGATCCAAAACCCTAGTCCAAATCCAAAATCAAAAGCCAAATCAAGATCATTTTGAGAAGCAAATCAAGCAAGCAACCATCGATCCTTTATTCGCGAAGCCAATCTTCATCAAGAGCATGAGATCCACGACGATCCAAGTCTCACGGAGATCGAGCGGAGCGAACTTCGACAGATGTAGTTACCTCTTCAAAAGGAGCGATCGAGAGCAACATCTTGTAACCTCGACTTGAGCGAATGTGTAATTAGTCGTCGATTTAATAAAGGTGATAATTAGTTAATTCTTGCTTTCTTTATATTCTTGCACTATGAAATTTCTAGATCTTGAATCTTTTATTTTCATGATGCTTGAGTAAATCTCCGCTTGTTACGGAATCGAGAGATTTGGTAGATCTAGTGATGATAAAATCCTAATACTAATCTTAAGTCTTATGAGATTTGTGAACTTTAGAAAAAAGAATCATCGATGACCTAATTTGGATCGAGATCACATTCTTGCGAATTTCGTTGCAAATTAGGGATCAAACGATTGATGAATCTCTTTGCTAGAGGCTAGATTCGAATGATGATCAACGAAAAGACAAGGGATAGAGAAGGAGAAACCCTAGTTTCTTCAATAGATCCCTAATTTTCATTCATCGCCATCGATTTAGCTACAAATTATCCATAGATAAGATTAGTCATTATTAGAATTATCATTGCTACCAATTCGATCGATTCCTACAAGCTATTTTACAAATCTTGATAACTAAATTGATTTGGATATTTCTTGATTCTTGATTCTATATCTATATTCTTTATGTTTTCTTAAAATCAAATCTCACAAATCTTGAATCAATTTTCTTGCATTTTCTTTTATCTTTTCATTTCGACTCGTCTAAAACAAGATCGATCAAAACACACATCTAGTGGACGATCTGTATTCATTAACGCGCTACATCGACATCGTTAATTGATTGCGGTATAAATTTCTTTGGTTGTGATTAAAACTTTTCCAAATACACATGAAGATGATCAATCAAATGACGCCGTTGCCGGGGATGCGTGCGTAATTTGTTCATTTTTGCAATTTGAATTGAAAATTTATTATTCCATCAAATTTTAATTCAAGAATCGTTTCAAGTGCTTAACAATTAGTGTTTGAATTTTTGCGAGAGAATCTGGAATCATTTTAGCAGTGCGATCAAGATTCAGAGAAGATCTACAGTTTCCAGAGGAGTACAAGCAGCTGCAGAAAAAATTTGATCGCCTATCTTCCCATAGAACCGCGGTTCCGCGGCCATTGTGTGGTTTTTGCGGCGGTTCCGCCGCCGTTTAGGTGTTTCAGTGTTCCAATTTTCTGTGGTATAATCTCTGCATTCTTATCTCCTCTCTGATCTTGTCCAATAACAACTTTTCTGCAGGATTCTTTGCAAAAATTCGCCGCTCAAAAATAAAAATTTGCTGCGTTTCTTGAAATTGGTTGTTTGCATATTTTAATACGGAAATTAAGGGGTAAAGACCAAATTCAGCTTAGGTGGAGAGTTCATTACCCTTCCTAAGCCCCGCAAATCACAAAACGAGCATCCGCATTACCCTGAACTAAAAAATATCTAGACAAGACTCTAAGGACCGTCGCGCTCAATTAGGACAGAAGAAGGTTGTGGGTAATCTACTGTTTATCCGCATTTCTTTTGTGGTGTCTAAGACAAGTGTATCTAAGGCAAGTGGTTACTTAATTAGGCCCACTACTTACGTAGCGGAGAACCTCCCACTTACCTGGCACTTACCTGGCCACATGTTCATATCATAATTTTGCATTATTATATTCCCCATTCTTAGTCATTTTACAAATAAATAGGTGCTTTTGATCCATGTCTGCTACATAGTTGCAGGTTACAGGTTCTCGGAACAAAAACAGTGAAAAAGATGAAAAGACGAGACAAAAAGTGAGACTACGACCAACAAATGGAAGAATCTTGATCATGCCTATAGTTTGAAGAATAAATGAAGATCAATGAACAAGTTCACAAAGTACAAAGGCAGCGCAAGGTTCAAGACTTCGACACGAAGCAAAGGGTAAAAGTCTACGAAATTATGCATGTTCCCCTCCGAAAGGCGGCCAAGACTGGACGTCTTGCCTGAGATTCGGGGCAGATGCTATTTGGTTTTATCCGTCCACCTCTCCGAAGATGCCAAGTTGATTTATGGCACCGTGTATCGGAGGTTTAGACGGATGCGACCGATGTAGCAGACTTCGTCAGATTCCCCCTCGCTTGAGGGGTTTTTGATTGTGGGGACGCTCTTCCCTGCAGGCGTAAGCCCCTGCAGTTGATTCCGCTACCGCATCGCGGTAACAACTTTCTCCTTCTCCAGAATTTCACTTCGTGTCATGGGTGTTTGTTTTGTTTGTGGTTGCCCGTGGATTGTATACGGAGACCAATTTATGTTGTTGTCCGTAGGACGTGGATTAGTCCAAATCCGTATTTACTTAGATTTAGGTTTGGTGTTTTAGTTTAAGGATACGTTAGCCATATTGAGGCTAAGATCAACTTAAACGTTCGCTAAGGATACGTTAGTCTGATTTGAGACTAAGATCAACTTAACGGAAAGAGTATTTAGGGGCTCTATTGTTCCAGTTTAGGGACATAGTGGTCCATTTAATATATGGCCGTCGGGACCCGTCACCTCTCTGACGACGTTGAAGGATTACAACGACAGGTGTCAGAGGAGTTCGGAGATGTACCCTTGAACCAAAGTTGATTGGGGGTGTTATAGTCCAATTTGGGACTAAAGTCTGTTTGAATGTTTAAGGATACGTTAGCCATATTTGAGGCTAAGATCAATTTAAACGGGATCGTTTAGATCCGACAAAAGAGCATTTGGGGGCTCTATTGTTCTAGTTTAGGGACGTGTGGTCCATAGGTAGTTTAAGGACATTGCGGTCCATTGCCAGTTTAGGGACATGGTGGTCCATTGTTCCCATTTTAGGGACAGATATTAGTTTAAGGACGCATTAGTCCATGGGTTTAAGGACCCTATAGTCCATATAGATGTGTTTAAGGACGCATTAGTCCATTAGTTCAAGGACGCATATGTCCATGGGTTTAAGGACCCCACAGTCCGTATGGGTGTGTTTAAGGACGCATTAGTCCATTAGTTTAAGGACGCATAAGTCCATGGGTTTAAGGACCCCACAGTCCATATGGGTGTGTTTAAGGACGCATTAGTCCATTAGTTTAAGGGCGCATAAGTCCATGGGTTTAAGGACCCCACAGTCCGTATGGGTGTGTTTAAGGACGCATTAGTCCATTAGTTTAAGGACGCATAAGTCCATGGGTTTAAGGACCCCACAGTCCGTATTAATGTGTGGTTGTCGGGACCCGTCACCTCTCTGACGACGTTGAAGGATTGCAATGACAAGTATCAGAGGAGTTCGGAGATGTACCCTTGAACCGGATGTAAATTGATTTAAGAGAGCAGTCTTGCTCAGTCAATTTAATTTGAGGACTTACGACCATGATTGGGCTAAGTCCAGTTGAGAATATTCAACGTTTTTATTTATCTTTGGCCTATTAGGCCTGTGCTAGGGCTTTGCCCCTGTTTAATAATGCACTGCATCTGTTTTTGTTTGGGCTCTGCCCTTTTTAAAGTAATGCATTGCATTTTATTTGGCCTGTTAGGCCTTTTTTAATTGGGGCTTGGCCCTTCTGTAAATAATGCAGTGCATTAATCAAACTGACAGTGGCCATGTGGCCTGTCAGGCGCTTTGCGCCAATTATTGAGTGCAAGCGCATGTGGAGGTGACATGTGTCACGCTCTGGTGAGCGCAAGCGCAGTGCGCTGCGCTGTTGCGCTGCCGACACGTGGCGCGCTCTGGTGAGTTGCGCCAATTTCAGAGAGCAATACTCTATCTTAAAAGCGCATAGCGCAAGTTATTCTGGTGCTGACACGTGGCGCTCTCTGGTGGCTTGCGCCAACCCAGGAGCGCAACAGTGCAGATTTGCAAGTGCAAGGCACTGTTTTAATATCTTGATCCAATTTTGGATTCAAGGAAAGAATCTTTAAGATTCCAGAACCAATGGTTCATAAAAAAGGCAATGCCTTTGTTATTTATTATATTTTTATTGGAGACCTTTGATCTTGTTCTTAGATCAATGATTTTTTCAGAAGAAATTCTTCTTTTTTATTCAAAGGGTTTACCTTTTTTCCTCTTTTGAGTTCTTCTCAAAATTCTTTAGAGTTCTCTCTTTGTTTCTGTGTTTTTGTCTCTCTGTGTTGTGTTGTGAAATTGGGGTCTAGGGGCCTTTATATAGTGCTCATTAATTTGTTAAATTTGATAAAGAGATCATTCTCTGAGTGATTTGGGGAATTTTCCCCACCGCTGGATCTTTGATCCAAGGGCTTCTGTTTTACAGAAGACAATCTTCTTGTTTTAAGAAGAACAGAAAAATCTTACTGGAATTTTAATTCTGTTTGGCGCAAACGCACCAGCGCTTGACACGTGTCGCGCAGCGCAACTGCACTGACACGTGTCGCGCAGCGCAACTGCGCTAGACGCAACTGCGCTGACACGTGTCGCGCAGCGCAGAGCGCAGCGCAACTGAAGCGTTGCTTCCTTTAATTTTGTTTCGTTTTAAATAGAGCCTTGCTCTAATTGGGTGCGCTGCCTTGGGCGCTGCGCTGACGTATCAGTTTTTGACACGTGGCGCGTTGCGCGCAGCGCAAGTAATTTGAAGCGTTGCTTCAATTTTTGAATTTTTGAAATTCAAACAGAGCTTTGCTCTGATTGGGAGAAACAAATGCCCCCCCACCGTTGCGCTCACGTGGTGCACACGTGAGTGCAGCGGTGGCAAGATCTTGGCCGTTGGATCAACTGAGGAGTTGAAGGGGCGCAAGCGCCTATAAATAGGACCTTTGGTCCTCAGTAAATAGTTACCATTTTCAAGAACTTTGATTTTCAAAGCCTTACTCTTGCTTTTAAGAACTTCAGAGCCTTGCTCTCGTTTTTCCAAGAACTTCAGAGTTCAAATTTTTAGAACATTTTAGGTAAAATTTAACTTAAATTAACTTAAATTAAATTTAATTAACAGAGCCTTACTCTCATAGATCTTTGATCTAAAGAAAACCCCTTCGGGGTTTCATCAATAGAGCCTTGCTCTCAAGAATCCATAGATCTAAAGAGATCTTGTTTCATGGGTTTTAACCCATGAACAGAGCTTTGCTCATGGATCAAATGTAGATCTTTTTGATCTGAAAATGAAGAACTCCTAAGAGTTTTCATGGATCTTTAAGATCCCAAAAATTTTAATTTTTTCAAGAGTTAAATTTTTCTTTTGATGGATCTTTTCATCATTATTACAGAGCTAGGCTCTTTTTAGGAAATTTTATTCCCTTGAGACCAGAGTTTGACAAATGTCACTCTGTGACAGAGCTTTACTCTGAAAGAGGAGATTTTCTCCTTGTCTCTAGGGATTTCCCATTAATGAGAATATTCTTTTGAGGATCTCTTCATTAATTTACAGTCTCATCCAATGATGGGGCTGTCTTATTAACTGATACACTGTTATCCAGATTTTGTGGGTCCCCCTTTGGTCCCCTACCCACTGCATTGCAGTGTGGTATAAATTTTAAAATGCCAATCATTGGAATTACAACACTGACGGCTGATTTTTGTCCCTCCGCAGGAAACATGTCTGCTGATTTGTTTTTCCCTTTTGTTCGCTCGGAGGGAGGATTTCCCCAGGCACCAGTGGACCGAGAGGTGCTCGCTCTCATCAAGGATCATGTCCCCGAGCACAAGAACCTTCACTTGTGGGGTAAGTGGTATAACGAGATCATCCAGGGTCGCCGAAGCTTCGGTTCCGCTACGCCGTCTGAGCCCATATTTTCGATCCCCTATGCGGATGAACCCTCGGTGAAGTATGCCGTGGAGGTCAAAGACTGGAATTCGGATGATCTTCTCTAACCTGCGATTGGTGCTATTCCCGTGCAGCCGCCGCCGGCAATAGACATTTTGGGGAGGCGAATATGTCAGGGTGAAGCACGCCCTTGGGGACAGGCCTATAACATTGGATTGACCCCGCGACCACCCGCCGGATATTTGCAGTGGGCCCGATACATCTTATCGGCAAAGAGGACTCATCTGATGAAGATTGGTTTGTATTCGGCAATCTACGTCTCGCTTTTTGAGTACCCCTCTCCTCCAACGTGGTGGATTAAGACTTTTATTGAACAATGGAATATCCCCACTCACACCTTCCTTATGACGGACAGGGAAGTCTCCATCTCCCTGGAAGAGTTTGCTGAAATCTCGGGTCTGCCGATGAGGGGGGAGCATTACGAGGAGTTGCTTTCTCCTGACGAATACGTCTTCGCCACCAAGCCGCTGGTGTTTGATCTGACGCCGGAGAATGCTATTCAGCACCAGTTTCCGGGCTTGTTGAAGGTGCTGGACATATATGAAGGGCTTTATCTGGAATCAAGCGTCCGGGGAGTCAGCTTCGCAGATTTTATCGCCCGCTTCATTCGACCGTAATTTCTATCGGAGCGGAGCAAGAAGTTCGCCAAGCTTGATGACCCTTTCGGCTTCGGCTTGGACCGTCGACCAACAGCGGAGGACGATCAAAAGGATTTTTATCTCCCCGGCGCCGCCGTCATGCCTTTGTCAGAAATCGCCGTCCCGGGCATGGATGAGGAGACCTTTTTTGTAGGATTCCTGGGATTGTGGCTGTGCAGCTTCGCGCTCCCCATGCACCCGCGCCACATGAGTCCGTCCGTTTTCTACCCAGCGCATCGGATGGTGGCTGGCCTGCATTTGACAATAGGAATCGCCGGGTTGGCTCACCTATATAATGGACTTAGCGTGGCGGTGGACGCTAATGAACCTGGGGTGCAGCCTGCTAATTTCCCGATGCACTACTTCACCTCGTGGATGGAAATGCATGTGCATGGGGTGTTCGGCGTCCATAAGATCCCTCCGTTTTTCGAGAAGTGCAAACTCCCAAGAGTCATGCGGCTGGTCGGCGCCTCGATCGTGGTTGCGCCTCTACGGGAGGCTAGGGGGTTGCTCCTTCATCCACACCTGGTCGGAGCGAAGGTTTCTTTTTTGGATAAAGTCATAACCATAGGCTCAGAGACCTCCAAGTCGGTGGTGGCGCTGCGCGACGACTTCAAGGACGGGGCCTCCGTACTGAAAGCCCGGGAGATTCTTCACCTCTACTCCATTCGGCCGGGCTACCTGGTGTTCAGGCAGAACGAGACGGCACTTTTCATGAGGTATAAACCCCACCGGTTCGCTCAACAATCGAGCTATCACCAGGGGATCCTGATGGAAGCGTTTTTGGAAGAGCCCGTGGCCAGCCGGGAGGGGATAAGGAGTGCGATGCACCATTTCATGCGGCTTAACACGGGTTCCTATTTCTTCATCAGCAAGCTGAGCTGCGTTCCCAAGGTCCTCAATGCGTACGTGGCTTGGTATGCGCATGCAATGGGTCCAGTTATCCATATGGAGAAGCGCATGCTGGTTGACCGCAAGGGTGCGCCTCCCGGCGGCGACCGTAAGGCTCCCCTGAAGCCAAGGACCCCGGTCATTCCTCCGCTGAAAGATGCCGGAGCTGGGCCACCGCGCGTGCTGAGCCCTCCACGCGGATTGCCGCTTCGTGATACTGTGGATGCGCCACCAGCGCCCCGTGCTCCAGTGAAGACGGTAAATATGGTTTCGCCGGAGTCCGGCGTGGGTGCGGATATCGGGACCCGCCGCCCTAAGGTGCCTGCAAAGTGCAAGTTGATCTTGGGTGCACCCAAGGCTGGCGGGCAGAAGAGGAAGAAGAAGTCGCTCTTCTCAGCTGACGTTGTGTTCGGTCAGGAACCTCATGCTCCCTATGGCGAGGGCTTGGGTGAGTACGGGACCAATAAAGGATTGGTATGTCGCCAGATGACACTGATCTGGCGGCCGCCATCGCAGCTTCAGAGCGATTGGCGAGGCGCGACGCGTGGCTAGCTAAGCTTGCACAATCGGGTAATTACTAGTCGCATTTTTTTATTGCATCGTACTTTTATTATTGTCTTTGACTAATGCTTTTCCTCTCTTTTCTTCAAACAGGCATCACCACTGAAAAATCCATTGCTGCTTCCCTCAAAACTTTCCAAGAGGAGGAACGACTCAGAGCGTCCTTAGGCCTCGGTACATTTCGATTCATTAAGTCTTTATTCTCTTTTTATTATGGTCGATCTAACCCTTTCTTTTTCTCATCGTAGGAACCACAATGCCGGTCCCGCAAGGTGATGCGGAGACTCTTTCCGGGCCAGCCACTGATGTTCCGGCCTCATCAGGGCTGCCGCAAGAGCCTCGACTCGAAAAGTCGATGAGGGATGCCTTGAAAAATTTGGAGGCATCTCTGTTCACGGATGATGACGCCTCAATGAAGGAAGCTTTGAAGAGCTTCGTCTTGATGGCTCGGGAGGAGAGAAAGCGGTTGAGGCGTGAGGCGAAGGCACGCAGAGCTGCTTTGGCCGTGGGAGCGGGCCCAAGCACCGTTCCTCGTGCTGATACTCCTTCGGAAGAGCCCCCGGTCGCCTTGTCTACCTCTCACAGACAGGTGGCGCGTGCAGTTCGGGAGGCCAACGACCAGTCCACCTCAGGTAATGTATCTTTCAAGATTTTGTTGTAAGAATTGTAAACTTGTCGGCTCTTATATATCTTGTTCTGCAGGGCCAAGTCCAACCGAAGGGGAGGCGGAAACCGTCGAACCTAAGGGGACAGAGGAAGAGGCACCGGCTGAACCCGAGCCGACGGTGGGCGACGTCGCCGGGGTTGCTGGACCTGAGCCGGGGGCTGAGGGAACTGCACCAGAGAAGGTCGTTGATGCCGAGCCTGAGGTAGCGGCAAATGAGACGACTGCTACAACCGAGCTTGGGGCAGCGGCGGATAGAGCGCTTGAGACCGGTGACCCCATGGCGACGGCGGACGAGACAGCAGCGCCCGCCGAGCCTGAAGGAGTAGCGGGTGAGATGGGCGTGACTCCCGGGGACAAGCCAGCCGCTCTTTCTCAAGAGTCTAGCAATGCTCCAATCATTACTCTCCCCGTCTACGGTCCTCCGCCATCTCCTGGCCGCGCGAGCACGTCGACAGCCCCCGTTGAGTAGGGTGATGAGGCCACAGGCGGTGGACTCATGTCGATGGAGGAGGGAGACGCCTCCATTTTGGCTGGCGGCTCATCAGGTAAATTTCGAGTTACTGTCCCTTTTTTTATCTTGCAATCCTTCCTGACATGTGTATCTTTATTTTTAACGCAGGTGCGGCCAGTGCTGACGCTCCATTGCTCAAGGGGGCACCGTCAACTACTGTCTTGGCGGTGGCCACCTTTCAGCCTTCTCTCATACCATCGCAGATGTTGGAAGGTATGGATTTGTGACCCATCAGTTTCATCTTTTGGCCGCATGATTTATGTACTGATGTTGTACTACTGCGTCTTTGCAGGAGTGCTTTTTGATCACCTCTACCAGGTGTTGCACCCGCACTTCTCCTTCCCATCTGAACTTGCTTCTTCCTCCAGTGGCGCTGGTGAGTATAGTTTCCAATTGATGCCTTTCTTTTTTCAATAATGGAATTATTTCTGACCCTTCCTTGTCCTGATTGCAGTGCTACAAATCGAAGGAGGAGATGAAAGATCGGTCGCACCACCGGCCCTCCCGGCTTTGCCTCCCGCTGCAGCTGGTATAGTAAACTATCCCATCGATGACTTTTTCACATTTCTTGAACCGTCATCTAATCGTATTTTGCCTTTTCAGCCGTCGTTCCGATTCCGGCGCCCTTTGAGTCTCGTGTCATAATGCCGGCAGGCCCCTTCCTGAGACGTCCGTCTTTAAAGGGTGCCGTGATGAGCTTGGGCATGCTGAGCGGATACGTCGAAGAGCTTGACGCGGACGCTCCCCCATCTGCTGCGGATTTCGCTGCGGAGGTTAACCCGATGTTGGCGGCACTAGTAAATTTTCATGATGAAGTCGTCGTCGAGCTTTGGGTTAATCACTGCAGGGAAATCGAGGTCCGCCTACATCAATCGGAGTTTATGCGCCCTGCTCCCGAGACCTTAGCCGCAAGCAATCAACGAGCAATATGGATTGAGCAAAGTGCTTCTTACTTCCGCCACTTGGAACAAGAAGCGGCTTTAAGGCTGAGGGAATGTCAAGAGACCTTAAGTGAGACGGCTCGTTTGCGCGCTGAGGTTGAGGCGAACGCTGCCCAGGTGAAGGCTATCTTCGAGGGCCTTCTGGAGCGATTTCTAATGGGCTAAACCTGAAGCGGAAGCTCGATGCCGCCGAGCGTGATGCCCAAGGCCGCGAAGTAGCTCAGCAGGCCGTTGGGGAGCAGCTTGCATCTTTCTTGCAGCAGCGGGCTCAACTGGAAGCAGAACTGGCGGTGGTGGCCGGTCAGGAGAAAGCATGGAAGGAAGTGCGCGAACAACTGATAGGGCTATTTAAGACGCTTCCTTCCCAGTAGCTGCCCTTGTATTGATATACGTGTAAAAATTTTCTTTTTCGAATAAGATGTATCCATTCTTTATTCTTTTGTACGATTCACCTTGTACTTGATTGAATTAATGAATAAAGATACACATTTTTTTCTTTGCAATGTCTTGTATCATTTCTTTGCTTTCTCTCTTCTCTTATTATCAGCATGCTATCTTGATAAACATGGTTGACAGATAATAGAGTAAGCATCTTGGTTTCTTCAAGAGATAGCGATGGCTTAGGCCGTAGGTTCAGATCTGCTGCCTAAGACTTTTCAACTCTATGAGCCGTGAGGGTCTCATAGAGACTTTTCTCCCTACGGATCGAGAGGATCTCGTAGGTGTATTTTCTCCTTAGGAATCGTGAGGATTCCTAAGTGTGTTTTCTCTTACAAGTCGTAAGGATCTTATAAGAGAATTTTCCCTCTTACGAGTCGAGAGGACGCATAAGCGGTTGTTTCCCTCCTTGTCGAGATTCGACTTTGGAGAGTGAGACCCGTGAATAGTATGCAAGAGACCGTTTTAGGCCGACTTGCTGGGTCCCAGTGCTTAGGAAACAAGTTTTTTAATCCCTGCCTAAGGCTTTATCTTTCAAGTCGAGACGAATTGGGAAGTCCTCGCGAAGACACTAATTTCCTCACGAGTCGAGACGAATCGAGCAGTTCTCGTTAAGGACACTAATTTTCCTGAGTTGAAGTATTTTGCCGAGGGCACTGGTTTCCTCGAAGTTGAAACGAATCGAAGTACTCCTGCAAAGACACTGGTTTCTCTACGGGTCGACGCGAATCAAGATGTTCTCGTCAAGGACACTGGTTTCCCTGAGTTGAAGTATTTTGCCGAGGACGCTGGTTTACTCGAAGTTGAAACGAGTCGGAGTATTCCCGCGGAGACACTGGTTTCTCTGCGGGCCGACGCAAATCAAGAAGCTCTCATCAAGGACGCTGGTTTCCCTGAATCGAGGATGCTGCCAAGGACACTGGTTTCCCTAAGGTTGAAACGAGTCGAGGTGTTCCTGCAAAGATGCTAGTTTCTCTGCGGGTCGACGCGAATCAAGAGGTTCTCGTCAAGGACACTGGTTTCCCCGAGTCGAAATATTTTGCCGAGGACACTGGTTTCCTCGGGGTTGAAACGAATCGGGGTATTCCTGCAAAGACGCTAGTTTCTCTGCGGGCCGACGCGAATCGAGGTGCTCTCATCAAGGACGCTGGTTTCCCTGAATCGAGGATGCTGCCAAGGACACTGGTTTCCCTGGGGTTGAAACGAATCGAAGTATTCCTGCAAAGATACTGATTTCTCTGTAGGTCGACGCGAATCAAGATGTTCTCATCAAGGACACTGGTTTCCCTGAGTCAAAGTATTTTTCTGAGGACACTGGTTTCCTCGGGGTTGAAACGAATCGGAGTATTCCTGCGGAGATACTGGTTTCTCTGTGGGCCGACGCGAATCAGGAAGCTCTCGTCAAGGACACTGGTTTCCCTGAGTCGAAGTATTTTGCCGAGGACGCTGGTTTCCTCGAAGTTGAAACGAATCGGAGTATTCCTGCGGAGACACTGGTTTCTCTGCGGGCCGACGCGAGTCAAGATGTTCTCGTCAAGGACATTGGTTTCCCTGAGTCGAAGTATTTTGCCGAGGACACTGGTTTCCTCGAGGTTGAAACGAATCGGGGTATTCCTGCGGAGACACTGGTTTCTCTGCGGGCCGACGCGAATCAAGAAGCTCTCATCAAGGATGCTAGTTTCCCTGAATTGAGGTATTTGCCAAGGACACTGGTTTCCATGGGGTTGAAACGAGTCGAGGTGTTCCTGCAAAGACGCTAGTTTCTCTGCGGGTCAACGCGAGTCAAGATGTTCTCGTCAAGGACACTGGTTTCCCTGAGTCGAAGTATTTTGCCGAGGACACTGGTTATCTCGGGGTTGAAATGAATCGGGGTACTCCTGCAAAGACGCTAGTTTCTCTGCGGGCCGACGCGAATCAGGAAGCTCTCATCAAGGACGCTAATTTCCCTGGGGTTGAGATGATTTCTGGTAGTCTCTCAGGTTTTATATGAGTTACCGTCAAAACCGTGAAGCTAGGATTTTGATCTTCGCTTCGTTTGTTGGCACTGCG
The DNA here is from genome assembly GCA_030015575.1 of Agapanthus africanus. Classification (NCBI taxonomy): domain Eukaryota; kingdom Viridiplantae; phylum Streptophyta; class Magnoliopsida; order Asparagales; family Amaryllidaceae; genus Agapanthus; species Agapanthus africanus. Next base: position 901,034,645 of record JASDDO010000022.1, read on the forward strand.
TCTGCTGTTCGGAGACTAATGTCACGGTTGTCTCTAGGTTGTTGGTGAACCGTCGAGATTTGGCGTCGCTTTCTGGCGGAGCCTGTTGGGAAGGTATGGTTCCCTCTTTGTTTGTGCCCTTGGATTGTATGCAGGGATCGACGTGATCTCACCTGTAGGGCAGAAGTTTCATTCATTTTTTTTTCTATATTATTGTTTTATTTCCGCGATGCTCTATCATTTCAGCTTTTATATCGCGAAGGTCGCGATTGCCCAATCATTTCGGCTATTTTTCGCGGTGCCCAATCATTTCGGCTGTTTATTTTATTTTTACTCGCTGCTTTTTATTGCGAGTTGCCCAATCATTTTGGCTAATTTGTGTGCATACGTTTTTACTTGCTGCTTTTTATTACAAGTTGCCCCATCAATTCGGCTATTTCGTATGCATGTGCGGCCTACTGACTTTTCACTGTAAGCCTGGAATTAGACACCGATTTCGGTATCAGCACCACTACAACTGGGATGTTGCCAGGAGCGAATCATCATTTGCCTCTGTCGATGTCGAACAAAGGTGGCTTAGCGAACAGGGTTAAGGTCCTATCGACTAAGGCTTTTGACTTCATGAGACGTAAGGGTCTCACAAAGGTATTTCTCCTTACAAGTCGTGAGGATCTTATAGGTGTATTTTCTCCTTAGGAATCGTGAGGATTGCTAAGTGTATGTTCCCCTGTAAATCGTAAGGATCTTACAAAAGGGTTTTCTCCTTATCAGTCGAGAGGACTTATAAGGGTTGTTCACCATGTGGACATATCCCTAGCTACGGGTGGGACTTTGTTAGGGAAATGTTTATTCGCGCCCGTGGATTGTATACAAGGGTCAGTGCTGAACCACTTGTAGGGCAATATCGAAAGTTGTGGGGGTTGCTTAAGCACAGGTTTAGGTTTCTGTAACTTAAGACTTTCAAATCTTATGAGTCGTGAGGGTCCCATAAGAGAGTTCTCCTTACGAGTCGTGAGGATCTCGCAAGTGTATTTTCTCCTTAGGAATCGTAAGGATCCCTAAGTGTGTTGCTCCCTTGTGAGTCTTAAGGATCTCACGCGGGTGATTTCTCCTTACAAGGTCGAGAGGACCCTGTAAGTGTCCTTTAACGAGGTTGCGCCCTTTCGGGTTTTCACAAACACTCGCCGGTAGTCCTGCTGTTTTTACTCACGGAGCCCTTTCGGGTTTTCATCCGTGCCCATTTTGCTTATGGACATACCGTTTATTTTTTTATTCTTTTTATTCTTTTTTTTTACGAGGTCGCGCCCTTTCGGGTTTTCATGAACACTCGCCGGTAGCCCTGCTGTTTTTACTCACGGAGCCCTTTCGGGTTTTCATCCGTGCCCATTTTGCTTATGGACATACCGTTTATTATATTTTTTTATCTTTTTTTTATCTTTTCTTTTTTTTATATCGGCTTTGTGATGTTTCAATCCACCATAGTTTATCGACATCTCGGTCAACAGCTAGTTTTAGGACGTAGTGGTCCGTCATTAGTTTAAGGACGTTTCGGTCCTTCATTAGTTTAAAGACACTTCGGTCCTCAGTTAGTTTAAGGACATTTCGGTCCGGCGTTAGTTTAAGAACGTTTCGGTCCGTCATTAATTTAAGGACGTTTCGGTCCGTCATTGAAGAAGGCCGGCTACTACTTATAGAGCTTGGGCTTAGGAAGATAGCGAGCGGATATAGTCGTCGTCATCTATCATTGACCTAGGCTGTGGCTCATTAAGCGTAGTATTTCTTTAGGAAGCGGCCATTTATTGGCCTGAAAGGCCTTTCACCGTGCATATCCATGAGTAGATAGGCTCCACCCTGGTAGACCTTGTCTATGATGTACGGGCCTTCATAGTTCAGCTCGAATTTTCCCCGCTTAGCGCAATTGGGGATCATAGGTCTTTTGACTACTAGCACGAGCTCGCCTTGGCGGAATGTCCTCGGCCGGGTCAATTTTTCATATGAGCGCGTCATCTTTGCTTTATAAGCCTCCAGATTTTGTTGCGCTATGAGCCGTGTTTCATCAAGGGCATCAAGCTCCTGAAGCCGAAGGTGAGCATTTTCTTCGTCCGTCAGCTCGTAGTGGACTGCCACTCGTAGAGAGGGTAGCTCTATCTCGATGGGGAGTACTGCTTCTGTACCGAATACCAACGCGTACGGCGTTGTGCTCGTGGCCATTTTGAACGTAGTTCGATACGCCCAAAGTGCTTCTTGCAGTCTCTCATGCCAGTCCTTCTTATTTTGGGACACCGTCTTCTTCATGATCTTTGTCAAGGTCTTGTTGAAGGCCTCGGCTAGACCATTAGCTCGCAGATTATAAACCGAGGAATATCTCCAGTCTATATTATGCTGCTGCGCGAAGCGACTGATCTTGTGGCTTCTGTAGGCTGGCCTGTTATCGGAGATGATCCGTCGCGGAGTTCCAAACCGGTAAATGACGTGCGTCTTGAAGAAATGGAGGATATTCTCCGTCTTCACTTCCCTCAGCCGTACTGATTCTGCCCATTTGGAGAAGTAGTCAGTTGTCGCCAGGATGAATCGATGTCCCCTGGACGATACTGGTTTGATGGGGCCGACTATGTCAGTTCCCCACATTTCGAATGGCCAGCTAGCCACCATTGGATGTAGTGGATTTGGATGCTGATGGATGAAGTCCCCATAGATTTGGCATGAGTGGCATTGCTTCGCATATTCGAGCCAGTCCTGAATCATCGTGGGCCAATAATAACCCATCCGTTTTATCTTTAACTTCATCTTCGGGCCTGCTTGGTGAGAACCGTAGAGTCTGTCATGAACTTCCTGAACGACTCTTTTCGCTTCGTCAGGTCCTAGGCATCTCAACCACAGAGAATCAAACGACCTCTTGTACAGAGTATCATTGACGAAGGCGAAAGACAAAGCTCGTTTCATAAGCTGATGTCTTGAGGACGCATCTTCGGGCGTTCGACGGTATTTGAAGTAGTCTATAAAGACTTCTCTCCAATCCTCTGCCTTTTCCCGGTCTTTTATTTGCAGGGTCGTCTGCTCAGTCGCTCCCTTTTCTTCGGATGATTCCGGAGATATTTCTGCTGGGGCAAGCACCCGACGGCTTTGTACCACAATCCGGACGTCATCAAGATTCTCGTCAGCCAGTTCTTTAGCGAGCTTGGCTAATGCGTCCGCTTTGCTGTTTTCCGCACGCGGTATGTTTTCCAAAGTGTAGGAGGGAATTTGGGTCAACAGTTGTTGCACCTTTTCGCCGTACTTCACCAGCTCTGGTTTGCACGTTTGGTAGTCGCCATTTACTTGACTGACGACCAGTTGGGAGTCTCCATATATGAGGAGGTCTTCAATTCCCATGTCGATGGCGATCTCGAGGCCTGCTATCAAAGTTTCGTATTCGGCTTCATTGTTCGTCCTTGGTTCTGTTAAGGAGAAAGCAAAGCGCATTATCCCTCCTTGTGGAGTTACAAAGATAAGGCCTACCCCCGATTTGATTATAGGGGTACTTTGTTTGCGCTTCTTCATGGAAGATGCTCCATCGAAATAAAGCCGCCATCGGATATCACCACCGTCGATCATGTCAAACGCATGTTCGTCTGGCAGTTCACAATTCAGAGGAGAATCGGCTGGTATCGGATGCTCAGCGAGGAAGTCGGTGATGGCCTGGCTTTTCACCGTCTTGAGAGGCTGATAGGTTATCGAGAACTCCATCAAGAGTAGGTCCCATTTAGCGAGCCTCCCTGTCAATATGGCCTTCGACATTAAATATTTAAGAGGTCCACTTTCGACACGAGCCGGATTTCATGCGCCAATGCATAGTGCCTGAGCTTTGTTACCGCAAAGATCAACGCTAGGCAGTGTTTTTCGATGGGGGAATAGTTGCTTTCTGCCCCCAGTAGAATCCGACTCAAATAGTAGAGTGCTCTTTCTTTCCCTTGGTCGTTCTCTTGTGCCCATAATGCGCCTAAGGAACCTTCGAGGGCAGTTGTATAAAGAATGAGAGGCTTTCCCTTAACCGGAGCAGCCAGCACTAGTGGATTCTGCAGATATTGCTTGATTTCGTCCAGCGTGTCTTGGCATTTATGATCCCAGACGAACGGGGTTCCCTTCTTTATCAGGTGACTGTAAGGACGACACTTGCCTGAAAGATTGGCTATAAATCGCCGAATGTACGCGAGCTTCCCTTGGAGAGACCGCAGTTGCTTGAGAGTTCTTGGCGGAGGCATTTCCATGATCGCCTTGATCTTTGACAGATCTATTTCGATACCCCAGTGTCGGACGATGAATCCTAGGAATTTGCCCGAGGAAACTCCGAATGCACACTTGAGAGGGTTCATCTTCAAGTTGTATTGTCGGAGGAGTTGAAATACGGTCTTCAGATGCTCGAGATGTTCCTCGTATGATTTACTTTTAACCATGAGGTCGTCGATATAGCATTCGACGATTTCATGTATAAGGTCATCGAAGATCTTTATCATGGACCTTTGATAGGTGGCACCGGCGTTCTTTAGACCGAAGGGCATCACCTTGTAGCAGAATATTCCCAGAGGGGTCCGGAAAGCGGTGTGCTTCTGTTCTTCGGGATGCATCTTTATCTGATTATATCCTGATGAGCCGTCCATGAAGGAGAAAACCTCGTGAGTGGACGTGTTATCTATCATCAGCTCGGTGACCGGTACTGGAAAGTCATCCTTCGGGCAGGCTTTATTGAGATCCCAAAAGTCTACGCAGATGCGCACAGTCCCGTTCTTCTTCATCACTGGGACGATGTTGGCGATCCAATCGGGATACTGAACTTCCTGGATAAACCCAGAGTCGATCAGCTTCTTGACTTCGGCGTTAATGCTCATCTCAAGCTCGAGCTGCATTCTTCTCGGTGCTTGTTTGATTGGTTTAACGTCCGGGGATATTGCCAATTTATGCACAGCAATTTCTGGATCTAGTCCTGGCATTTCAGAATAGTTCCATACGAAGCAATTTCTATGCTGTACAAGCACGTCTTTTAACGCAGCCACCCTTTCTTCAGATAGCAGCTCGCTGACAAATGTCGGTCGTGGGTCGTTCGCCGTCCCCAACTCAATTTTCGTGAGGTTATCTGCAGTAGTATGTATTCCATCTTCCAGCTCTTTCGGTGCTGGTGGAAATTCTGAGATCACTTCATCGTTGCTGTTTTCGAAGCACCAGGGAAGGTTATCCATATTCTCGGGCTCTTCTTTTGATATTGTTATCATGTGACAAGTACGAGGTCGCTTCGAAGACCGATGTGGGTCTGGTTCTGCTTTCGTGGCTTTGGGTTCGTGCCTCTGTGGTGGTGTTACCCTCGAGCTGTAAGACAGAGCGAACTTGCCGAGCTGATACTAATCTTCGACCCAATTCTTGAAGGTGAAGCAGTCTTCGAGAGGATGCCCTATTACTCGGTGATAAGAGCAATAGTTTGGGTGTGAGACTTCGCCTGCTTGCTCTGGGTGCTTGGACTCCGGCAGTGTAAGCATCTGATATTTTATAGCTCGGTCAAGTATCTTCTTCGTCTTGTCCCGGGGAAAAGAGTATGCTCGACTCATCTTCTTTACAAAGGACAGATCCGGACCGTTCGATTCCCGACTGCGTGGCTTCTTAGTCCCGCTTTGTTGCCGTCGAGCGCCCTTTTCGCTTTTCGACTTGTTTCTGCTTCTGCGCCGAGCCTTTTTTACCACAGGTTGACAAGGAGCGTCACTTTCATTTTTCGTGGCCTGTTGTAGGAGGCGTTGCGTTTTGGCTTTCTCGTAGATGGCCATTTCGCGGTTGTGGTCGTTTCGGACTTTTTGACCAGCTTCCCTTATAAGCTTGTTCATTTGTTCTTCGAATAACGGACTAGGCACTTTTGCATCAGGAACTTTTACTGGTTTAGGATTAGCGTCCTCCCATTGAGCATCCGCTTCTTCATTGAAGTCATGCACGACGTAGCAATCGCGGAGTAGCTCTCGTTTCTTGGACCGGATGTATCCAAGCCCGATTGTTTCCATTCTCCCACTAGGCAACTTGTGCTGAGTTCCGGAGACGTTCCAGACCCTGTCATAGAATTTGGCTTTTCGAGCGGTCTGTTTAAAGGGTATCCCTTGGCGCTTCAAAAGTTTCTTTAGTCCGTCCGTGTAGTATCTGGGTAAACGGATGGGCTGAAGCCTGTCAAGCGTAGGATCTGTGCCGTGCCAGATTTCTTTCTCCACTTTGGTTTCTTCAGAGCGGTAAAATAGAATTGCCTTTTCGCCTTTTCGCCTGGGAGGAACATAGAACGTCCGCAGCTCCTCTATAGTGTAGGTATCGAGCGCATCCAGTTCTTTATGATGTTTAAGTGGAACCATGGCGATTTGCAGGCTTTGCTCTTCATCAGCGGATGTTTATATTGAAGGCCGAGCAGAGAATACAGCATGGACCTCATCTTCCGAGTCACTACCAAAGATCAACGTAGGAGCGGACGGTCCTGGCTTGTTATATTGGGGCGGACCCGAATAAACTATCTCCTCTTCCTCCTCAGTATCACTCCCGAAGACAGGGATGGTGGCGTTAGCTTTGTTCTCCGGCTTGTGACACCTCTCCGTGTCTTCGAAATCCGGTAAGAAGTATTTTGCATCTTCATATTTGCGGACTTCGTTCACGGAGAACGGGTTCAGTTCTTCCGTCACGGTATACTCGAGACCATCCTTAAAATATTTCATACACTGATGCTATGTAGAAGGGATGATGTTATACTCGTGTAACCATAGTCGGCCGAGCAGAGCATTGTAGCATGTCTTGGCGTCTATGACGTGAAATTTAATATCTGTGACGAGCAGCCTAAAACGTAGCGTCAGTATCACAGATCCAAGAGTTCGTGATGATTGAGAATCGAACCCGGAGATGGTGATCTTATCCCGAGCAAGGTGCTGGATGCTCATGCAGATTTCCTTTAACACCCGCACGTTAAGGAGATTAACGGAAGATCCATTGTCGACCAGGATATTTCCTATCTTTATATCATGGCAATACCCTGAGACATAGAGGGGGCGATTGTGTTCGCACGTCCCAAGGAGAAGGTCCTCGTCACCAAAAGTGACATCGGCCGTGTGCACTTCTTCCAACCCATCCTTCATCTTTTCTTCGGCAAGGAAAGCTTGGAATTGCTCGGGGTCTTGTAGTGCCTTGATTAATGAATCCCTTGCCTCTTTTGATAGTAAAAGGGCGTCAAGAATGCTGAGCTGCGAGGGTAGCTTCCTCAGATGCGCTAGAACGTTGTAATCCACCTTATTTTTCTTCGGCGGGTCCTTGGCAGTTAGCTCTTCCATGACTTGGTCATCTAGGGCAATATCCTCAGAGACCTTTTCTTTCCCTTTATCTTTTTTATTTGAGGGTCCGAGATTCTTTTCAGGTAGCGTACGATTACGCAACCGGATATTTTCGCAGACCTTCGGCTCTTCTTCTTTTCCCGAGGTGGACTCTTTAAAGAGGGGGCTAAGAGCCATCTCCTCGTCAGAGTCGCTCCCGAACGTGAGAACTTGCGATCCCCCGGCGTTAACCATGCGACAATCGCCGGTAGTTCTGTTAAGCCCCTCGGTCGTATTTTTCCGCTCCCGACGAGTTTTGCGCTTTTCCCGCTTAAAATGTTGTCGGTGAGCAACATATCTCTGCCACCATCAATTGAAAGCTTTGCACTCTTCGGTGGGGTGCGAAATTTTCCGATGATACAAGCAGTAGGAAGGGTGCATTTCTGCTTCACCTGCAATATTTCCTTCAGAGGGTGGTAGCTTCATACCCATTGATATGGCTTTAGCAAACCTTTTCCTCGTCTTGAATTTGCTTTTATCTGCGGTGGATGTATTTTGCTCCAGCGGGAGTGTCTCAACTCTTTCGTCAAGTCGCTGGCGCTTGGCTCTTTCAAATATGACCGCCTCGCGTTTCCGATCAGCTTTACTTTTCAACAGAGCTTCATTGAGGAATGCGTCAATTGTTTCATCCGATGGCCCCAGAATTTCCGGTTTAGGATCTGCCCCCAGCTTCTCAGCGCAAGGAGTTTCCTCATCGTCTGTAAATGAGTGGGAGATCATATGACAGCTCGCCACGTATTCCTCGGATTCATCTGATGAGCTGTCTCCCTCATCTTCCTCTTGAAAGACGTGGTTGAGGAACTCTTGGAGTGTGATGGGAGTCCGTGCTTTCTGGTTGTACTCCTCCAGTGCGTCAATCTGCTTTTGTAAGTCCGTGCGCTTGTCGCCAGGCTTCACGTGCTTCTTGGATTTCTTTTTCTTCTTCTTTGAAAATTTTGACGGCTGGTTGTGAGTGCTTGGGCTACCACCATCGATCTTTTGAGTCGGGCGCGGCTTCAACATCCCTTCAATGATCTGAGGTTCCAACGGGTTCTTCCACCTGATCGCTGAGCATGTTTGAATATCGTTCAGAATCCTCTTTGTTTTGGCTGATAGCAGAACCTCCCATGGAGCTTCTTCAACGAGGGAGCACGTTGCCCCCGGCGTATTCACCCTTTTAGGGGCATGAGGTTGCGGCGGATTCACCTTCCATCTGTCGGACAACACGAACTTGCCCTGTTGGTACTGGTCTTCAATCTAATTTTTGAAGACGTAGCAATCCTCAATCTAATTACCCAATACTCGGTGGTAAGGACAGTAATTGGGATCATTGACGTCGTTTGGCTGTGACGGACGTCGTGGATCCGGCAGATTTATGAGTCGGTTGAACAATGCCAGCTCGAACAGTCTTCTCATTTTATCTCGAGAAAACGAGTAAGGACGTCCTAGCCTTTCCTCAAGGGGTACGCGCGAACGCATATTATTTTGACGGACCACCGGCTTCAAGTTGCTCGGCTGTTGTTGAGCATTGGCGACAACGATCGCTTTTCCCTTCCCCTTCTCGTTTCGAGATTCCAGCTTTGGAGGGGGCGGTCTATGGCCCATCTGGTCCATTTGAGCTAGCTTATCGATCAGGGCCTGGAAGGTAGTCGGCTTGAAGAACATCATGAATTGAGATATGGTCGCCTGCGGATCGAGAGTTCCCACAAACATGCCTACTGCCGGAGCCTCTTCTATGCGTTGCTCGCATTTTGACCATAAGTTCCGCCACCGTATCGCATATTGGACCTACGTCTCGCCCTGCTTCACCTTGGAGTTAATCAAAGCCGTTATCGGGGTGCGTTCGCTGGCGCTTGCGAATCGCTGGGTAAACAGCAGCTCCATCTCCGCAAATGTTTTGATAGAGTCGTTTGGGAGCTCGGAGTACCACTCGAATGCTGTATCCGATAAGCTACCAACGAACTGGCGAAGCAACAATTTATCATCACCGCCGGTGTTGCCGCAAAGCGCCATGAACTGGGCAACATGCTGGTGGGGATTGCCCGTCTCCTTATAGACATGGAATTTCGGTATTGTATAGCCCGGCGGGTACTTGATCTGATCGTACCAGCTTGGATACGGTCGTCCCGTTTTTACGACCTGACCGGCTGTTTCAATCGCCTGATGAACCCGTATCTGCTGAGCTATATATTCGTCCAGGTCAGCTTTGGAGATCGTCTCCTCCTTGGCTGTTGACAGAGCCGGTGGCGGATTTGGCGTTTCTCCCCTGTCGTCTTCAAGGATGATCGGAGGATCTTCAGCAGGAGGATCTTGTTGGATCATCATACCCACCATGTCCTGGAACAGAAGGGACATTCGTTTTATGTTGGCTGCTTGTTCCGCAGCCTCTTTGTCCTTCTTCTCCAATATCCTGCGAAGGAATTCAGCGTCAGTTTCTTGTTCCTGGCGTTGATCCGAGGACGCTTCGGGGCTTTCTTTTGGCCCAGTGAGTGCGGCCATCGCGTTCAACATTTCTTGGAGCTTCTGCTGTTGCTCCTGAGTTTTGGTCACTGACCGTGTAAGCGGTCTATGACCTGTAGATGTACGGCTGTCCTCTTTACCAGACGCCATATATACCGTGTGTACCATGATGCCCCCGGACTTAGGGCGTTTAGGTTCACTGCCTTTGACATTTGCTGCGGGCGTGGGGACCTTCTCCGGTCTTCTTCTCTTGTGGGCCGTTGAAGTTGAGGGGGCCATTGCAGTGGGCACCCTGACGGTTATCGTCCTTTGTTGTTTGACAGGACGGTTCTTTTCTTCCTGCACTTTCGCCCTTTTCTGCCGGCGAGAGTGATCTTGGTCGATTACGGACTCTTGAACCCTCCACCAGACCTTATAAATTTTGGAGGACAGCCGTTGAGGGGGCTGCTCCAGCTTTGTTTCTGTAACCCTCTCCGCAGGTGGAGGAGATATTTTTAGCATGGCAGTCGGAGAGTTCTTGCGTACCCTCTTTAGCGGTTCAAAGCTGTTCCCAATTGGAACAGCAGCATTGACTTCCACCATTGGAGCCGGTGGAGTTAACCCAGAGGGGGAGTTGCCCCCGGCCTTCCTTACTCGGCGCCAGTGGCGACGTCGAGCATGTCGAGCTATTGGGACTGGCTCGGCGATAGGGATAATTTCGTTTTGCCCCCTGTCCGGATGAGGCGCCGCTGGTGCCAGCCTCTTAAAGACTGATGTTGTCTTTTGAGTGGCAATGTTCAGTCTCTCAAAGACAGACCCTCGAGTAGGAGCGGGAGCCGGAATAGTCAGCCTTGAAAAGACCAACTTTTTAACAGGAGAAGCCGCCTTGACGACTTCAGGAGCAGAGGTGGCTATCTTCCTTGGGATGGCCACTTCAGGGTTCATGGGCTTCTTGGCGGGCCCATCGGAGTTCTGGTTCAGCCTGGTAAAGACAGAGGCTGCCGGCTTGGTATTGGACGACCCGTTGAAATGGGCCGTGGTAGTAGCGAGCCGATCGAAGACCGACTTCTTTTGCACTTCCGGTACGGGCATTGGAATGGTGAAGCTTGCGGGCGGGAGCATGGTCCCGAAAAACAGACCGGTGGTGGCCTGAGTCACTTGTTCCACCGGCATGGCAAGGATGGAGGCCGCTTAAGGCCTATAGGCTACACCTCCAGGTGAGGCGGAGCGTTGGTTGCACTTGCATTTGGAGCAGCTCGAGCAGTTGGATGCCATTGATGCTTGATTTCTGCTCCAGGCAAAAGACCAAATCTTAGTAACTTGAAACCCAAAGGCAACCATTAACAAACCGCGATTCGTTCGCGAAAACGACACACGAAGTGTGGAGTGGAAAGAGGAAAAGGTCCCACCGGGCGTGCCAGAATCTGTTCCCCTCCGAAAGGCGGCCAAGACTGGACGTCTTGCCTGAGATTCAGAGCAGATGCTATTTGGTTTTATCCTTCCACCTCTCCGAAAATGCCAAATTGATTTATGGCACCGTGTATCGGAGGTTTAGACGGATGCGGCCGATATAGCAGACTTCGTCAGATTCCCCCTCGCTTGAGGGGTTTTTGATTATGGGGACGCTCTTCCCTGCAGACGCAAGCCCCTGCAGTTAATTACGCTACCGCATCACGGTAACAACTTTCTCCTTCTCCAGAATTTCACTTCGTGTCGTGGGTGTTTGTTTTGTTTGTGGTTGCCCGTGGATTGTATACGGAGACCAATTTATGTTGTCGCCCGTAGGACGTGGATTAGTCTAAATCCGTATTTACTTAGATTTGGGTTTGGTGTTTTAGTTTAAGGATACGTTAGCCATATTGAGGCTAAGATCAACTTAAACGTTCGTTAAGAATACGTTAGTCTGATTTGAGACTAAGATCAACTTAACGGAAAGAGCATTTAGGGGCTCTATTGTTCCAGTTTAGGGACATAGTGGTCCATTTAATATATGGCCGTCGGGACCCGTCACCTCTCTGACGACGTTGAAGGATTACAACGACAGGTGTCAGAGGAGTTCGGAGATGTACCCTTGAACCAAAGTTGATTGGGGGTCTTATAGTTCAATTTGGGGCTAAAGTATGTTTGAATGTTTAAGGATACGTTAGCCATATTTGAGGCTAAGATCAACTTAAACGGGATCGTTTAGATCCGACAAAAGAGCGTTTGGGGGCTCTATTGTTCCAGTTTAGGGATGTAGTGGTCCATAGGTAGTTTAAGGACATTGCGGTCCATTGCCAGTTTAGGGACATGGTGGTCCATTGTTCCCATTTTAGGGACGGATATTAGTTTAAGGACGCATTAGTCCATAGGTTTAAGGACCCCATAGTCCATATAGATGTGTTTAAGGACGCATTAGTCCATTAGTTTAAGGACGCATAAGTCCATGGGTTTAAGGACCCCACAGTCCGTATGGGTGTGTTTAAGGACGCATTAGTCCATTAGTTTAAGGACGCATAAGTCCATGGGTTTAAGGATCCCACAGTCCGTATGGGTGTGTTTAAGGACGCATTAGTCCATTAGTTTAAGGGCGCATAAGTCCATGGGTTTAAGGACCCCACAGTCCGTATGGGTGTGTTTAAGGACGCATTAGTCCATTAGTTTAAGGACGCATAAGTCCATGGGTTTAAGGACCCCACAGTCCGTATGGGTGTGTTTAAGGACGCATTAGTCCATTAGTTTAAGGACACATAAGTCCATGGGTTTAAGGACCCCACAGTCCGTATTAATGTGTGGTTGTCGGGACCCGTCACCTCTCTGACGACGTTGAAGGATTACAACGACAAGTATCAGATGAGTTCGGAGATGTACCCTTGAACCGGATGTAAATTGATTTAAGAGAGCAGTCTTGCTCAGTCAATTTAATTTGAGGACTTACGGCCATGATTGGGCTAAGTCCAGTTGAGAATATTCAACGTTTTTATTTATCTTTGGCCTATTAGGCATGTGCTAGGGCTTTGCCCCTGTTTAATAATGCACTGCATCTGTTTTTGTTTGGGCTCTGCCCCTTTTAAAGTAATGCATTTCATTTTATTTGGTCTGTTAGGCCTTTTTTAATTGGGGCTTGGCCCTTCTGTAAATAATGCAGTGCATTAATCAAACTGACAGTGGCCATGTGGCCTGTCAAGCGCTTTGTGCCAATTATTGAGCGCAAGAGCATGTGGAGGTGACACGTGTCACGCTCTGGTGAGCGCAAGAGCAGTGCGCTGCGCCAATGCGCTGCGCTGGTGCGCTGCCGACACGTGGTGCGCTCTGGTGAGTTGCGCCAATTTCAGAGAGCAATGCTCTCTCTTAAAAGCGCATAGCGCAAGTTATTTTGGTGCTGGCACGTGGCGCTCTCTGGTGGCTTGCGCCAACCCAGGAGCGCAACAGTGCAGATTTGCAAGTGCAAGGCACTGTTTTAATATCTTGATCTAATTTTGGATTCAAGAAAATAATCTTTAAGATTCCAGAACCAATGGTTCATAAAAAAGACAATGCCTTTGTTATTTATTATATTTTTATTGGAGACCTTTGAACTTGTTCTTAGATCAATGATCTTTTCAGATGAAATTCTTCTTTTTTATTCAAAGGGTTTACCTTTTTTCCTCTTTTGAGTTCTTCTCAAAATTTTTTAGAGTTCTCTATTTGTTTCTGTGTTTTTGTCTCTCTGTGTTGTGTTTTGAAATTGGGGTCTAGGGGCCTTTATATAGTGTCCATTAATTTGTTAAATTTGTTAAAGAGATCATTCTCTGAGTGATTTGGGGAATTTTCCCCACCGCTGGATTTTTGATCCAAGAGCTTCTGTTTTACAGAACACAATCTTCTTGTTTTAACAAGAACAGAAAGATCTTACTGGAATTTTAATTCTGTTTGGCGTAAACGCACCAGCACTTGACATGTGTCGCGCAGCGCAACCGCGCTAGGCGCAACTGCGCTGACACGTGTCGCGCAGCGCAGAGCGCAGTGCAACTGAAGCGTTGCTTGCTTTAATTTTGTTTCGTTTTAAATAGTGCCTTGCTCTGATTGGGTGTGCTGCCTTGGGCGCTGCGCTGACGTATCAGTTTTTGACACGTGGCGCGTTGCGCGCAGCGCAAGTAATTTGAAGCGTTGCTTCAATTTTTGAATTTTTGAAATTCAAACAGAGCTTTGCTCTGATTGGGGGAAACAATGCACTGTGGAAATTTGGAAGAAAACTAGAAGACAACCTGGGAAACCAACTGAAGAAACGAGAAGACAAATACCACCAGAAGATGCCATGAAGATTTCAGCTCAAGATCACTCTGTTTGGCCGTGGAACCGCGGCCAAACATGGGTTTTGGTCGCGGATCCACGGCCGTGCGTCACGCGTGTTGGTGCGTGTCGCACGTGTCGGTGCGTCGGTGCATTACTTAGGTTTTTCTTAGGGTATATTTGTAAATGCAGATGTGAGTCGATTGTAACCCTAGGGTTTCTATGCTCTATAAATAGAAATCCTAAAGCTCTTTTGGAGGTATGCCTCTTTTTCTATTCAGAATTTTAATTCGGTGTAAATGTTTGAAGAGAGCCATCAGATAAAGTAAGACTTTTATTTTATTGCCTTAGTTAATTTTATTTCTGCCTTAGTATAATTTTTATTATCTGCCTTAGTTAATTAGTTAGAACATGTTTATCAATTCCCTAATGAGTGAGTAGTTCCTCACTTGTTAGGGTTAAGAATAGGGAAAGTTTGAGAGATGAAAATCTCTCATCCCTTTCTTGCCCATCACATATAATTAATAGGACTCCATGCATACATACACACACCATTCCCTACGGCACCCTACCCCACGAGGTAGCGGTGATACCGTAGTTTAAAAGACCGGTTGCGTATATTTTCCATGGAGGTTAGGGTAAGAATTGAGAAAGGAAGGTCAAGAATCTAGAGGAAGAAATATCGTTTCTCCCCGATGGTACTAATCCCCTTTATTAATTATTACCATAACACCTAAATAGATCTAAATTAGGGCATTGAAAGCGGTAAGAAATCTTTAATTTCCAAACTTAATCTAAACCTAACCCTAGCAAGATTTTAATTCTAGTCTAGATCAACTTAGATTTTAGTGATAATCAATCCAACACCGTTTGGAATTAACTCGTTAGAACAAATTGAGAATATACAAAATCTCTATGGACCGACCCGTACTCACCAACTAGCTACCAAGCGACGCCGTTCTTGATTGCGGTCATTAAATATTTGGATCACAACATCTATCATTTAAATCAAATGGCGCCGTTGCCGGGGATGGCGTAGTATTTTCTTTTTGCAATTTCGGGTTAATATAAAATCATAAAACTCATTAAAAACTGAAAAATTTAAAAAAATATAAAAAATTTATCATCTTGTTTTTGTTTGAAGGGTGTTTCGTTAGAATTTTGCAGGATCGACGAACGAGTTCGGATCTGGAAAAATCCAGAGAGTGAAACAGAAAACCGAAGATCTGAACAACAGAGGATTACAACAACAGAGGAGCAGAAGAAATTTGGAGGCTTGAACCGCTTAAGCAACCGCGTTTCCGCCGCCAACCTAGCGGATCCGCCGCGGGTTGCCGACGTCAGCAACCCGAAATCCCACTGTAAGCTTCCTCTTCTTCTCTGCAACCCCAATATCTCATCTGTAAAAATTTCCTGCAGGATTCTTTGCGCCAAAAAAATCTCTCCCTTCTCTAATAATTGATCTTGTGCAGGATTCTTTGCGCCGCGCTAAAAAAATTGTTTGCAAGTGATTGTGTTTATTGTTTTGCATATTTAAATTGACCTTAAGGGGTTTGAACACCAATCCAGATTGGTTGGGGATTTCATCACCCTTCCCAGGACCCCAAAAATCACAGGCATATTGCATTGACCATCAATTAATTAAAAAAAAAGATTAGACTCAGCCCTAAGGACTTCGCGCTCAACAGGACAAAGGAATAGTTGTAGGCATCGACCGTTGATCCTAACCTGACTTTGTGGTGTCTAGGCTAGACAAGTAGTGAAAGGTAACTTTAAAATGCCCGTCTCTCGGTGATTCGTGAGCGGATCCCTCCTTTCTCTACTTGTGCTTACCTGGCCACAATTGGCGGTGAAGAGGCGGTTTGAGATCCTACTTCTTGCCCTTTGGAACAGTTAGGAGCTGTCTAGCTGACCTAGGTGACCCTAGATCTAGGCTTGATTGTGCATTTGTGAAAGTGTGTCTAATCCTTTTATCAAAAATCTTTTTTGCAAAAAGCTCCACATAAAAAAAAACACAAAAAGAAAAAAGGAAAATTTTTTACAAAAACTTGCAACTTGTCGCTAAGAAATCCGTGCACCCCACTTACACCCACTTTCTTTCCATTGACGTTTTCTTACCCCCACATTCTGTTTTTCACTTTTATACTACACTACCTCTTTAGTGTATGTCCGGTTGGACTAGGGACACTAGTGCCCGATTAGTCCATGTCTCGTTGGTACCGACCGACGACGCTTTCGACTCCGAAGTCGAAATTCCTTCCACTTTCTTACCTTCACCTTCACATTCTTCGTCTTCTAAGGAGATGTCGGGATTTAATCCTAACAACTCCTTACCCACGGGACTGATTCCACCTCCGTTAGGTGCGAATAACCCACAACACCCGTCTGTTGAAGCGCCCCAACGAATCGCACTCCAGGATCTTTTCTACCCTATCTGCATCGCCTTACCTACTTGTCTTTCACTCCTACCGGCAAATAGGGACAATTTTGAGATCAAACCCCACTTTATCAACATGTTGCCAAAATTTCACGGACTGGAATCCGAAGATGCCTATATCTTCATAAAAAAATTCCAAAACGTTTGTGTAATGATGAAAACAGCCCAACTTTCAGATGGTGCTATAAGGCTAAGGGTCATTCCTTTCACTTTATGTGACTTAGCCGAGAAATGGTTATACAGCACAGCATCACACTCAATTAAAAATTAGGAAGAGTTTGTTAAAGCTTTTCTTAAAAAGTTTTATCTACATCACAAGACCGCGAGAATTCGCAATGAGATCATTCAATTTTCCCAGCTTCCTTCCGAACCCTTTTGGAAGTGTTTTGAAAGATTTAAAGACCTACTTGTTCAATGCCCTCACCACGGTATCGAGAATTGGCAACTTTGCCAAACTTTATATAAAGGATTGAACCCAGCAACGAAGCAGCTGCTGGAAACCATTTGTCAATGTCACTTTCTAACCAAATCTAGTGAGGAAGCTTGGCAGTTTTTCGACGATCTTGCTGAACAAACACTTCAGTGGGAAAGCACTAAGACCACCTCATCTTCTTTTGTTGGTCAGTCTAAGGCAGGCATACATCAATTAGATATGTCGATAGCAATGAAGGCCGAAATGCCCGCGCTTACGGAAAAAGCTAGAAGCAATTGAGACCAAAATCTCATCGCCTTCTCCTGCCCCTGCTTTACCCCCACGAACTGTTTGTGCTTGTTGTTCGGATCCATCACATCTTACTGAAGAGTGTCCTTACAATCCATCTGTTCAAGGACAAGATCAAGTCAATGCTGCCTTTCAGCAAAGACAAAGAAATGATCCATACTCTTCGACTTATAATCCGGGTTGGAGGAGCCACCCAAATTTTTCTTGGAATCAAAATCAACAATTCCAAGGAAACAACAACTTTCAAAGGCCTCCTCCTCCACAAAAACAAGCACCCCAACAAACTCAATACCAGCAACCTTTCCAACCACAACCTTACCCAAACCAAATGAACAATTTTGTGCCCAATAACTCTTATCCTCAAAACAATTTTGTTAAGGTTACCTCGCTAGAAAGAAGTCTAGATGCGTTTCTAAAACAATCTACACAATCCGCAGGAAGGTTGGAGACTTCCATTCAGTCTTTGGTGCACAACTGTGCTTTACATGATCAAAATATCAAATCAATCGAGGCCCAAATTCCACAACTAAATACTGCGTTGAGCGAGCGAGAAAAGGGAAAGCTTCCATCTCAACCATTGCCAAATCTCGGTTACACACACAATGCACATGTTGCTTATGAACAACAAAATCATAATGTAAATGCAGTGACCACGTTGAGATCTGGAAAAGTGTTGCACAATAACGTGGGTATTAGTAATGACACCCCTGCCGGTGGTTCTTCTTCTTCTTCATCTTCATCTTCTTCATCTTCCTAGTTAGAGCATGTTCTTCATTCTTCAAAAGGCTCTTCTTCTTCTAATCCTAACGGACCCACATCTCACTTCACGAACACACCAACACTGGGATCCGTTCCAACTCCGCAATCTACTCTACACACATTGGACTCAACAAATTTTCAAAATGTTCCATTTCCAAACATGTTGAGATCCAATAAATCAACTCCCCAAATGGAGAAGATTGTGGAGTTATTAAAATAGATTAGCATAAATATACCTCTCTTGGATGCAATCCAACAGGTCCCTTCTTACGCGAAAATCTTAAAGGGCTTATGCACCTCGAAGAGAAAATCTCAGATACCCAAGAAAGTGCTAGTAGCTAGTGCCGTGAGCAATACTATTAACCAACCTCAACCCTTACCCCAAAAACGAAAGGACCCTGCCTATTCTACAATTTCAATAACAATTGGGGATAAGAACATCAATCGAGCACTTTTAGATCTTGGTTCTAGTGTTA
This sequence comes from Agapanthus africanus, assembly GCA_030015575.1. Taxonomy (NCBI): domain Eukaryota; kingdom Viridiplantae; phylum Streptophyta; class Magnoliopsida; order Asparagales; family Amaryllidaceae; genus Agapanthus; species Agapanthus africanus. Next base: position 901,053,038 of record JASDDO010000022.1, read on the forward strand.
ACCTGCTTCCCTACTCCGTGTATGAGCAATTAGGTGTTGGAGAGTTGAAACCCATTCATTGTACTCTCCAAATGGTTGATCGATCAATCACCCATCCTAGGGGTGAGTTAGAGGATGTGTTGATCAAAGTAGGGGACTTCATATTCCCCATTGATTTTATTGTTATAGACACACAACATGTTGCTAACCCACGGAACCAAATTCCGGTGATCCTCGGTCGACCATTTTTGGCCACTTCCAATGCCGTAATAAATTGTCGCAATGGCTCTATGACTCTATCCTTCGGGAAGATGTCTAGTGAGTTCAATATTTACAAGATAGGAAGTCTGCCCTCCGTGCCTAAAGCTAGTATACGAGAAGTTTGCTCGATCCACAAAATCACGCAGGAGGACTGCGAGCTTGAAAAATTTCTGTTTGATGACAACAGTTTTGACGCCACTAGTGCGTCCCTCCTTGAATCTGACACAGTTTGCACAACCGATAACGATTACGAGTGTTTCACTTTTTCAGATGATTTGGACGACTCACCGCCCGAGTATGAGTCCTTTGAATTTTCGGATGAGTTAGTTGAACCATCCGACTCGGTTGTTTGCAGTAATTTCGAACCATTGTTGGAATCCTTCGAGTTCGAGATAGTTTCACCAATTTTGCCTTCAATTGTTTCGCCTCCGAAACTCGAACTCAAGCCTTTGCCGTCTCACCTTAAATATGCTTACCTAGGTGAGAATGAGACCTTTCCCGTTATCATATCGGCCTCTCTAGCCCCCGAGCAAGAGAAAACCCTTTTAATGGTCTTACAAAATAACCGGCAAGCGTTCGGCTGGACTATGGCGGACATCGAGGACATTAGTTCCCTCATAATTAACTATCATATGCATATGATGGATGATGCCAAGCCAGTAAAGGATCCACAGAAATATCTCGGGGATTTTGTGGCTAATCAATCTCCACCTATAGAAGTTGAACCACCCCATTTTCTTCTTATAAACTACGAGAATGCCAATATTCCACTGATTTCTGATCATTCCCATTCTCATTTTTATTCATCATCACCTCCTATCTCTTCACTTCCACATACACGCAAACCCTTTCCTTACCACCACGTATCTCTTCACTTCTTTTTCTCGGTTCTTTATAACATGTTCTTCCACCGACCTATACGTAACACAGATAAATTTTTCAACTGGTTGGTGTTGACTTTTGGTCTTTGCAAAGCTTGGCATTGACTTGTAATATTGTTTAACTCAAGTTTGGGGGGGGACCTTTTTGTATATATATTTTTGTTTTTCTTTTAACAATAAAAAAAATTAAAAAAAAATAATAAACAGGGGAGTACCGACAATTTTAACCCTCTTGGTGTAGCCTGACAGTGAGGACACTGTCAAGTTTAAGTTTAGGGGTGTGCTCGGTAAACTTTCTTTCTTCGCATTCATATGTATATTTTTGCATTTGCATACTTATTTTAAAACCCATAAAAATTAAAAAATTTCAAAAATTATAAAAATTGAAACATTCAATTTTGGCCATAATTGACTTGAGTTTGACAAGAAGGTTAACTAGTTAGGAACAACTAAATCCTAGACTTAGTAAATTAAAAACCCTAAAAATAACCTTTCTAAAAGTTTAACGGTAGAAAATATATGTCTTTGTAGTTTATTTAGAAATAGGCAGATTTCGAGTTGACTTCTTGGGCTAAGTTAAAACAAGGGAAAAGTATTGATATTTTTATTAAAGTATAACTTTAAAAAATAATTCCTAAACTTAAGTCTAAATTCTGAAAATATAAACCCTACAAATTGCACAAGCACGAACCTTGAAACTTGGAATAGTAGAAGAGACCTTGAAATGCTCTTGTCTAAAGTCCTTAGTACGAAGAAAAATAAAATAAAAAAATACAAGTGTGAATAAAGAGGAAAAAAAATGAACACTGGTTTTTGTAATTACTTAAGGCTGCATTAATAAAAATATTTAGCGATGGTGCTTTATCACCTAGTGCCTTAGACCAACTGGTTTGGGAGTCACTGCTAAAGCCTTAGGTGTTACAAGACTAGGAATTACGCTTTAATATGCAAACACATTTTGTAATCGATCGTTAGTACCTCAAGAAGTATTAATGGTCGCATGAAAAATATGTGAGCAATTTCATCTAAAAATTCACCAATTGAAAAGTACTTTGGACGATGGACAAGAGTATAATAGCTTGATTTGAATTTCCAAGTATAGGGGTGATATATACACACACGTGGGGGTATGTTATTGGGGTTTAGATAAGAGATAATAATGAAAAATAGGACTTATATGTTTAGTAGAGATGATAAAAATTCCTAAGTTGAGGTGGAACCCTAGAAGGAAAACTTAAAAGATGCCAAAAGTTAAGTAAATTCACAAGAATATATATAATCTTAAGTTAAATGATAAGAAAGCGTGAAAAATACGGGTGGATAATTTATGAGTCGAAAATGATAGAATTCCTTGTTGGAAAACCTAATTGGAGAATAAAAATTAATAGGCCGAATTGATAAGATTTTGTGGGTAGTATCCGCTGAAAACCCTCAGGAGACAACACTTCTCCTACTAGGGACACCTAGAGGTTTAACGGCTTGTTGCACGAGCTCAGTGCAATCGCGTTTCCCTGCGAAAGTGAGGCTAGGTCTTTTTCGAGAATAAAACTAAGTTTGCTCAAGGACGAGCAAAAGATAAGTTTGGGGGTATTTGTTCATATCATAATTTTGCGTTATTATATTCCCCATTCTTAATTATTTTACAAATAAACAGGTGCTTTTGATCCATGTCTGCTACATAGTTGCAGGTTACAGGTTCTCGGAACAAAAACAGTGAAAAAGATGAAAAGACGATACAAAAAGTGAGACTACGACCAACAAATGGAAGAATCTTGATCATGCCTACAGTTTGAAGAATAAATGAAGATCAATGAACAAGTTCACAAAGTACAAAGGCAGCGCAAGGTTCAAGACTTCGACACGAAGCAAAGAGTAAAAGTCCACGAAATTATGCACTGTGGAAATCTGGAAGAAAAATAGAAGACAACCTGAGAAACCAAGTGAAGAAACGAGAAGACAAATACCACCAGAAGATGCCATGAAGATTTCAGCTCAAGATCCCTCTGTTTGGCCGTGGAACCGCGGCCAAACATGGGTTTTGGCCGCGGATCCGCGGCCGTTCGTCGCGTGTGTTGGTGCGTGTCGCGCGTGTCGGTGCATCGGTGCATTACTTAGGTTTTTCTTAGGGTATATTTGTAAATGCAGATGTGAGTCGATTGTAACTCTAGGGTTTCTATGCTCTATAAATAGAAATCCTAAACCTCTTTTGGAGGTATGCCTCTTTTTATTTCATCTATTCAGAATTTTAATTCGGTGTAAACGTTTGAAGAGAGCCATCAAATAAAATAAGACTTTTATTTCATTGCCCTAGTTAATTTTATTTCTGTCTTGGTATAATTTTTTTTATCTACCCTAGTTAATTAGTTAGAATATGTTTATCAATTCCCTAATGAGTGAGTAGTTCCTCACTTGTTAGGGTTAGGAATAGGGAAGATTTGAGAGATGAAAATCTCTCACCCCTTTCTTGTCCATCACATATAATTAATAGGACTCCATGCATACATACACACACCGTTCCCTACGGCACCCTACCCTACGAGGTAGCGGTGATACCGTAGTTTAAAAGACCGGTTGCATATGTTTTCCATGGAGGTTAGGATAAGAATTGAGAAAGGAAGGACAAGAATCTAGAGGAAGAAACATCGTTTCTCCCCGATGGTATTAACCCCCTTTATTAATTATTACCATAACACCTAAATAGATCTAAATTAGGGCATTGAAAGCGGTAGGAAATCTTTAATTTCCAAACTTAACCTAAACCTAATCCTAGCAAGATTTTAATCCTAGTCTAGATCAACTTAGTTTTTAGTGATAATCAATCCAACACCGTTTGGAATTAACTCGTTAGAACAAATTGAGAAATCCCTGTGGACCGACCCGTACTCACCGGCTAGCTACCAAGCGACGCCGTTCTTGATTGCGGTAATTAAATATTTTGATCACAACATCTATCATTTAAATCACCACAGAAGGGGTAAAGAGGCAGTAAAGGATTTATCCTGCAATTTGTCTTCTGGAAGTCTAGGAGCGGTCTACAGACTTGACCTAGGTGATCATTAGATCTAGGGTTGCTTGTGCATTTTGTTTGGGATTTGATTTTTCAAAATCCGTATTTTTCGAAACAAACACCAACCAACTTTTCCTCTAATTATCACCAACGCTGCCACTTGTGCTACAACCGTTTAGCACATGTTAGGCTAGACACGGGATTCTATTTCCCGTGTTGTCCGCGTTTCTTTTATCGACCCCAGAGTCGGTAATTCTTCGTTTTCTTTCCCACCACCCACCACGACCGCGATGAACGGATTTCCATCAACTTTAACACCACTCTGCCACCGCCCGCAGATGCGCAGAATCCTCCACGCATTTCTCTCCAAGAGAGATACTATCCTACACGTGTTCCCCTTCCCATCCGTCTTTCTATTCCGCCAGCCAATGGGGACAATTTCGAAATTAAACCTCATTTCATCAAACTTTTACCCAAATTTCACGGGCTCGAGTCTGAAGATGCATACGTTTTTATCACCAAATTCGAAAACGTATGTGTTTTGATGGGTAGTTCACAACTGTCTGTGGATGTTATGCGTTTACGTCTTCCCCCATTCACTTTGTGCGATTTAGCTGAGAAGTGGCTTTACAACACAACCGCATATTCTATTTCAACATGGGACTTGTTCGTTGCAGCATTCCTTAAGAAATTTTATCCCAATCATAAGACCGCCCGTGTTCGGAGCGAAATCTTCAAATTTACCTAACTTCTCAATGAACCATTTTGGAAATGTTTTGAACGGTTCAAGAATCTTCTTATCCAATGTTCTCATCACGGAATCCCTAGATGGGATCTGTGTCGAATTCTCTATGAGGGTATTGATCTTACGACAAAACAGATGCTTAAAACCATGTGTCAATGTCAATTCCTGTCTAAATATGATGGTGAAGCTTGTAAATATCTAGAAGATTTAGCTCGAAACACATTACAATGGGAAAGCGTTAGACCACCATCACCTAGGGAAGATATCAATCAGCTCGATGTTTCCGTCACAATGAGAGCCGAAATGGCCGCAAAACAAAGGAAACTTGACGCTATAGAAAACAAAATCTTTTCAGCCTCCCTAAACCAATACACACTTCCCAAAACCGTGTGTGGATGCTATTCAAATCCATCACATTTGACGGAAGAATGTCCTTTTAATTCTCCGTTTCAAGGTCACAATAATGCTGCATTTCAGCAATAACCTAGAAACGATCTTTCTTCTTCCACATATAATCAAGGTTGGAGGAATCATCCTGATTTTGCTTGGAACCAACACCAAACTCAAAATACGGTTCCAAACCAAAATGACTTTCAATGGGTCCCTCCACAGCAACAGCAACCGCCACAACTGAGTCCGCACCTTTTTCAATAGCAACCTTTTCAAAACCCGGCCAACAACTTTGATCCTTCTTTTGCCGGTACTTCTACACCCTATGCACTCGACATGTTCATTACACAGTCCATGCAAACGAATGACATTTTAATATCTTCTATACAAACGTTAGTGCAAAACACTGTCTCCCACGGTGAGAGCATCCAATCGATAGAAGCACAAATTGCACATCTGACTGCCAAAATGAGTGCTGGAGAGAAAGGGAATCTTCCATCTCAAACTCTACCTGATCCTGGACCTTCACATTACACTAATGTGAATGCAATTACCACATTGAGATCTGGAAGAGTGCTAGACAATCATGTGGATGAACATATTGATAATGATGAATTGATCATTAACACCCCGGCTTCCACTTCTACTCCCACTCCCACTTCTACTCCCACTCCCACTTCTACTCCTTGTCATATTTCGTCTAGTTTACCTTCTTCTTCCGAGCCTATTCTCCGTTTTCCCTAAGGCTCGAACCCTCCACCCACTTCATCCTTCCCACCCCCACAAACTTCTCCACAAATGTTGGACCCAACACTTATTGATAAAGCTCCATTTCCAAACAGATTGAGGGCCAACAAACCTGATGCACAAATGGAGAAGATTGTGGACATGTTTAAGCAAGTTAACATCAATATCCCTCTCCTAGATGCTATCCAACAAGTTCCGTCTTATGCGAAAATTCTTAAGAACTTGTGCACTAGGAAGAGGAAGATTCAAGTGCCAAAAAAAGTGTTCATGTCGAGTACTGTAGACACAGCTATTCCCCAACAATTACCAAGGAAACGTAAGGACCCTGGCTGTCCTACTATTTCTATTTCTATTGGGGATAAACACATTAACCGTGCTTTACTTGACCTTGGCGCTAGTGTTAACTTGCTTCCATATTCAGTCTATGAGCAACTAGGTATCGGAGTGTTAAAGCCCTCGAACATAACTCTCCAGATGGCCGACCGATCAATCACCAAACCTAGGGGTGAACTTGATGATGTGTTGATAAAAATCGGGGAATTTGTATTCCCTGTGGACTTTATTGTTCTTAATACACAGCCTGTAGTGAACCCACAGAACCAAATTCCGGTGATTCTAGGTCGTCCCTTTTTGGCTACTTCCAACGTTGTAATCAACTGTAGAAACGGCTCTATGAACCTATCTTTAGGGAATAGGTCAATTGAGCTCAACATTTACAAGTTGGGAAGTCAACCCTCCGATCCTCATGCTCGAGTATGTTCTATCGAATTAATGGATGTCGACAGCAGCGAATTTGATCAGCTTCACGAGACAGATCCAGACTTCCTTTATACGTTGTTGTTTGACCCAGATATGTATCATATACATACGCACCCTTCTTTCGAGTTGTCCAGGTCAACATCTAACGTCGATGATGGACCTTTTTTGGAGTCTGAGTATCATCCTGTTATTTCAAATGAGAATATTCTTTAGGATATTGATGAAAGCTTCAAGGAAATGTTCGGTGATAGACTTGCATTTTTAGCAGACACGGGTGTTGAGATGAATCATCTCCAAAACAAAGAAATTGAACCTCCACCCCTTCTTCTTGACAATCATAAGAATACAAGTAATCCATCACAATCACTGTGTCGTCTCTCCAAAACGAGATGCAAACACATTCTATTACACCACTTATCTTTTTCCCACTTCTTTCTGGCTCTATACATCATGTTCTTCTACCAACCGGTACACTACACTGATAAAATCTTCAATTGGTTGGTGTTGACTTTCGGTCTTTGTAAAGCTTGGAATTGACCAATAACTTTACCCCCCTCTTATGATCTTAAAAAGATTAATATTGTTTAACTCAAGTTTGGGGGGTTGTATTTTTGGCTCTTGAAAATAAAAGTTGTCCTCAAAATTGTGACCCAAAAATAAGTTTTGGGGGAGGATTTTCACGTTCACTTATTCTTCTCCCCGCAAATAAATTTTCCTTATAAGCTTATAGGTATTTGAGATTTAACAGATGACAACAGTGAGGACACTGTTCTAAACAAGTTTGGGAGAGGTTTGTGTTTATTTACGCATCACTTTGCATCATACTTTGCATAAGCACAAAACATATATAAAAAAAATGTGTACATAAATAAGATAATAAAAGATTAGAAAGTGAAAAATTACATCCAAAAGATTGGAAAAATTTAAAAAAACCAAGAAAATTATAAGTTTTCTTAAACGAAACTAGTAATAAATAGTTATGAGCCGTTGTCCCAAGGGTTAGTAAGATAAAAGAAGTCACTAATCTGCGGATAAAAATAAGTCTAAAAAATAGTTCCTATTCTGGAAGCCAAACATTTGAATGTTGATACCCTACTATACGCACTTACACACGTCTTGAAACTCGGGATAGTAGAGCATACCTTGAAATGCTCTTGTCTAAAAGCCAAAGTGCGAAAATTATAAATGAAGAAAATATAAAATGGTGTAGAAAAATGAACACTGGTTTTGTAATCACCAAGACAGCAATAAAAAAATATAGCGAGGGTGCTTTATCACCTAGTGCCTTAGACCAACTGGTTTGAGAGTCACTGCTAAGCCTTAGGTGTTGCAAGACGAGAAAAACACTAAATACGCCTAATAAGCAAGCACATGAGTAATCGGTCGGTTAGTACCTCAAGAAGTATTAACGGTCGCATGAAAAAAATGTGTGTGAGCAAATCCATCTAAATATTCACCGATTAAAAAGTACTGAGGTAGATGAACAAGAGTATGATAGCTTGAATTGAATTCTCCGAGTGTGGGGATGTCTTTTACACACACGTAGGGGTATTAATCGGTGTTTGGAAGAAAGGTAGGGATGAAGAATAAAGACGATGTTTTATTGAGAGATGTTGTGATTTCTAATATCTTTTCATGACTATTAAGATAGGGCTCATGACAACTGAAAAGCTAGTATAGTTGGAAACTCTAATTTTCAAAGTCTTTATTTTACAATTCTTATTTTTACATATAACTTTCACAGTCTTTCTTTTATTATGGGATTTTGTGGGTGTAATCCGCTGAAAACCCTCAGGAGACAACACTCCTCCTACTAGGGACACGTAGAGGTTGAAAGGCTTGTTGCATGTGCTCAGTGCAATCATGTTGCGTACTAAAGTGTGCTAGTTAGTTTTTCTTTTTCTTAATAAATTTTCTCCTTCTCTTAAATAAAACAAGTTTTCTCGAAACGGCCAAAATTAAGTTTGGGGGAATTTGATCAGTCGAAAATATTGCATTTTTAACACATCAATTTCCCTACTCTTTGTAATCATCTAAAGTTGTTTGGTATAAATATAGCACATATTAGCAATTCGTCTGCAAAATATAAAATAACATGTGTTATACATTATAATTGGCATTATGAGGGAAATTGTGTGTTTATTACTACACGCATGATCTTTGTATATCAACACGTGTCTCGAGATTGTGTGCAGGAAATTCTCCAGGTAAAAGAGCCGGAACTGTTAAATGTGCTGTTAAAACGCATCAAATCCAAGACTTGTAATCTGGCAGTAAACAAGAAAGTATAAAAATATTCCAGACATCAGGAAAGTTTTATAAAGCCAACACAAATCAGCACAGAGATTTTCATGCAACAACTCCACTGAATGGCCGCGGATCCGCGGCCGATCCAGGCCGATCCGCCGCGGTTCCGCGGCCTGGTTGACTCGGCAGCAGTTCAAAATTCTTTAGAATATTCCATTTAACTGCCAGGCTTCTAGAAGACTCTCAAAGACCACGTGGCTTTCTCCCGAAGGCTCTGCATAACAAACTCACTCTAGAATATTCCTTGTAACAACCTTCCTCTAGAATATTCCCTCTAACAAACTCATTCTAGAAGGCTCTCTCTAACAACCTAGCTTTGGAGGGAAGATTCAAATGAGTGGTTATAAAAGGAGATCTAAACCTAGGGTTTGAGATTGTTGATTAGTTGTTGAGTGGTTGTTGAATAAATTGTTCATTAATTAGGGTTGAATATTGAGCCAAATTTGCATAAGTTGAGTGACACAACTTGATCCAAAACCCTAGCCCAAATCCAAAATCAAAAGCCAAATCAAGATCATTTTGAGAAGCAAATCAAGCAAGCAACCATCGATCCTTTATTCGTGAAGCCAATCTTCATCAAGAGCGTGAGATCCATGACGATCCAAGTCTCACGGAGATCGAGCGGAGCGAACTTCGACAGATCTAGTTACCTCTTCAAAAGGAGCGATCGAGAGCAACATCTTGTAATCTCGAATTGAGGGAATGTGTAATTAGTTGTCGATTTAATAAAGGTGATAATTAGTTAATTCTTGCTTTCTTTATATTCTTGCACTATGAAATTTCTAGATCTTGAATCTTTTATTTTCATGATGCTTGAGTAAATCTCCGCTTGTTACGGAATCGAGAGATTTGGTAGATCTAGTGATGATAAAATCCTAATACTAATCTTAAATCTTATAAGATTTGTGAACTTTAGGAAAAAGAATCATCAATGACCTAATTTTCATTGAGATCACATTCTTGCGAATTTCGTTGCAAATTAGGGATCAAACGATTGATGAATCTCTTTGCTAGAGGCTAGATTCGAATGATGATCAATGAAAAGACAAGGGATAGAGAAGGAGAAACCCTAGTTTCTTCAATAGATCCCTAATCTTCGTTCATCGTCATCGATCTAGCTACAAATTATCCATAGATATGATTAGTCATTATTAGAATCATCATTTCTACCAATTCGATCGATTCCTACAAGCTATTTTACAAATCTTGATAACTAAATTGATTGGGACATTTCTTGATTCTTGATTCTAGATCTATATCCTTTATGTTTTCTTAAAATCAAATCTCATAAATCTTGAATCAATTTTCTTGCATTTTCTTTTATCTTTTCATTTCGATTCATCTAAAACAAGATCGGTCAAAACACACATCTCAGTGGACGATCCGTATTCATTAACGCGCTACATCAACACCGTTAATTGATTGCGGTATAAATTTCTTTGGTTGTGATTAAAACTTTTCCAAATACACACGAAGATGATCAATCATTAAGCCAATCAAACAAGCACCGAGAAGAATGTGGCTCGAACTTGAAATGAGCATCAACACCGAGATCAAGAAGCTAATTGACTCCGGTTTCATTCAAGAGGTTCAGTATCCTGACTGGATTGCCAAAATCGTCCCAGTGATGAAGAAAAATAGGACGGTGCGCATCTGCGTAGACTTTCGGGACCTCAACAAAACTTTCCCGAATGATGATTTCCCCGTACCAGTAACTGAGTTGATGATAGATAATACGTCCACTTACGTAGTCTTCTCTTTCATGGACGGATCATCGGGGTACAATCAGATAAAGATGCATCCAGAAGACTAGAAGCATACCGCTTTCCGGACCCCTTTGGGCATATTCTGCTACAAGGTGATGCTTTTCGGTCTGAAGAATGCCGGCGCTACCTATCAGAGGGCTATGATGAAGATTTTCGATGACCTCATACAAGAAATCGTCGAATGCTATATCGACGACCTCGTGGTTAAAAGCAAATCGTACGAGGAACATTGGGAGCATCTAAAGATAGTGTTCCAACGTCTTCGGAAATACAATCTGAAAATGAACCCTCTGAAATGCACGTTCGGAGTTTCCTCGGGCAAATTCCTAGGATTCTGCGACGGATCTAAAGATAGTGTTCCAACGTCAAGACACACGTCATCTATCGGTTCGGCACTCCGCGACGGATTATCTCCGATAACGTGCCGGTCTACAGAAGTCACAAAATCAGCCGCTTCACGCAGCAACATAATATAGACTGGAGATACTCTTCGGTCTATAATCCCCAAGCTAACAGTCTGGCTGAGGCTTTCAACAAGACCTTGACGAAGATCGTGAAAAAGACGGTGTCCAAAAATAAAAAGGACTGCCACGAGAGACTGCATGAAGCTCTCTGGGCGTATCGAACTACGTTCAAAACGGCCACAAACACAACGCCGTATGCATTGATATTCGGCACTGAAGCAGTGCTCCCCTTGGAGATAGAGCCACCCTCTCTACGAGTAGTGGTCCATTACGAGCTAACAGACGAAGAGAATGCTTATCTTCGTCTGGAAGAGCTCGATAACCTTGATGAAACTCGTCTTATGGCGGAGCAAAACTTGGAGGCTTACAAAGCAAAGATGACGCGCTCATATGAGAGACTGACTAGGCCGAGAACATCCGCTAAGGCGAACTCGTGCTAATGGTCAAGAGACTTATGATCCCCAATCGTTCCAAATAGGGAAAATTCAAGCCGAATTATGAGGGTCCGTACATCATAGACAAGGTTTACCAGGGTAGGGCTTACATGCTCATGAATATGCATGGCGAAAGACCCTTCAGGCCAATAAATGACCGGTTCCTAAAAAAATACTACGCCTGACGAGTTACGGCCTAGGTTAATGATAGATGACGACGCCTATGTCCGCTCCCTATCTTCCCAAGCCCAAACTCTATAAGTAGTATCCGACGAAACCTCGTCTCGAAAACGTGCGACGGACCGTAATGTCCTAAACTAGCTATGGACCGAAATGTCCTAAAATAAACTACGGACCGAGATGTCATAAAACTAATAACGGACCGTAATGTCCTTAAATTAACAACGGACCGAGATGTCCTAAAACTAACAATGGACCGAAATGTCCTAAAACTAACTACTGACCGAAACGTCTTTAAACTATTACAAACTGCAGCATCGTAGGGCTGACGCGTTAAAAAAAACGGTACGTCCATAAGCAAGATGGGCACGGATGAAAACCCGAAAGGGTTCCGTGAGTAAAAACAGCAGGGCTACCGGCGAGTTTTGTGAAAACCCGAAAGGGTGCAATCTCGTTAAAAGACACTTGCAAGGTCTTCTCGACCTTATAAAGAGAAAATGCCTGCATGAGATCCTTATGAATCACAAGGGAGAAACACATTTATGGATCCCCACGATTTCTAAGGAGAAGTTACACTTACGAGATCCTCACGACTCGTAAGGAGAATTCCCCTTTGAGACCCTCACGGCTCATAGGATTCAAAAGCCTTAAGTTACAGGGATCCGAACCTATTCTTAAGCCGTCATACACCCCGATTATGCCCTACAAGCGGTTCAATATTGACCCTTGTATACAATCCACGGGCATAAATAAACGTTTCCCCAACAGAGTCCCACCACTGACGAGGGATATCTTCATATGGCGAACGACACTTGTAAGTCCTCTCGACTTATAAGGAGAAAACACGCTTGTAAGATCCTTACGACTTATAAGAGAACACACACTTCGGAATCCTCATGATTCTTAAGGAGAAAACGTACCTACGAGATCCTCACGACTCGTAGTGAGAAATACCTTTATGAGACCCTTACGGCTCATGAAGTCAAAAGCCATAGTCGACAGGATCTTAACCTTGTTTGCTAAGCCACCTTTGTTCGAACGGACAAAGGCAAATGATGATTCGCTCCTGGCAATATCCCAGTTGTAGCGATGCTGATACCTAAATCGGTATCAAATTCCAAGTCTAAACTCGTGGTTAAAATCAGCGAGCCAAAAATGCATATGAAATAGCCGAAATGATGGGGTAACTTGCAACAAAATCAACAAATAAAAATATATGCATACAAAATAGCCGAAATGGTTGGGCAACTCGCAATAAAAAAACAACGAGTAAAAAAGAAAAATATCTGAAATGATTGGGCACCGCGAAAAATAGCCGAAATGATTGAGCAATCATGACTTTCGCGATACGAAAAGCTGAAATGATAGAGCATCGCGGAAAGAAAACAAAAAAATACATATTAAATGAAACTTTTGCCCTACAGGTGAGATCACATCGATCCCTGTATACAATCCAGGGGCACAAACAAAGAGAGAACCATATTATCCCATCAGGCTCCATCAGAAAGAGAGCCAAGTCTCGATGGCAACATCTACAGCTTAGAGACCCACAACAGCGTTCCTCCTCATTCCAGCAGGATTCGGACGCGACAATCAATCTCGGAGCCACGGTAGAGTCCCTAGTTCCAAGTCTCGACGGCCACATCTACAGCCTGGAGACCCACAACAGCGTTCTTCCTCATTCCAGCAGGATTCGGACGCAACAATCAATCTCGGAGCCACGACAGAGTCCCTAGTTCCAAGTCTCGACGGCCACATCTACAGCCCGGAGACCCACAACAGCGTTCCTCCTCATTCCAGCAGGATTTGGATGCGACAATCAATCTCGGAGCTACGGCAGAGTCCCTAGTTCCAAGTCTCGACGGCCACATCTACAGCCTGGAGACCCACAACAGCGTTCCTCCTCATTCCAGCAGGATTCCGACGCGACAATCAACCACGGAGCCATGGCAAAGTCCCTAGTTCCAAATCTCGATGGTTCACAGACAACCTAGAGACCACCTCGACATTCGTCTCGTTACAGTAGACGCAACGTCAGCAAAGCGGAGCCGCGACAAAGTTCCCACTTCCATGACTCGGCTGTGCACAGACAACCGAGAGTCAATCCTGACCCCATATGGCTAAAGTCAATCCTGACCCCGTATGGCTAAAATCAATCTTGACCCTGTATGGCTAAAGTTAATCCTGACCCCATATGGCTAAAGTCAACCCCTGACCCCGTGGAACATGGCTAAAGTCAATCCTGACCCCGTGGAAAACGGCCAAAGTCAAACCTCGACCTTCCCGTCAAAGTAATACTTTGATTTAGGAGCATGTCAACTCTGTAACAACTCCATTTTTAATGTACAAAGAATCAATTTAAATTCAATGTATACTTGGAGTATTTATTGCGGCTGATATCTCTTTAAGTATTTATTTCACTCCATAATTACAAGAAGGAGCTTGTAGCTCATTGGTAATACCTTGCACTGCTGAACCAAGCCACCAGAGTTCAAATCCCATGCCCCACATTATTTTTGTATTTATTTTATTTTAATTTCTTTTGGAAGTCGACAATAAAAAGGCCATAACTCCCAAAATATGTACTGGACAATAAAAAGTAAATATACCATATTGTAACCCCGAAGAATCCCCAGCCATTGGAGCCCTGACTCGGCGCCGCCGGCCGGCGACTCGGCCGACTCGGTCCGGCGCCGCCGGCCGGACTTGGCCGGACGGCCGAGTCACCAACAGAGAAAAGATGCTCCTTGACTTGGTCAACCCTCCTGCACACTTATTATACCTGGATCAGTTTTAAATTGCCCAATAAATCCCTTTTACTCCTATATTTAATGAATTTTTAATGATTTTGTATATTTTTATAATTTTTTTTATTAAAAACCCTAACCCTAGCCTAACCCTATATAAACCCCCATACCCTCTACCCTCTCACCCTACATTCCTAAGTCCACTCTCTAAAAATTTCAAGAGAACTTGGTACGTTAGAAAACGAGCGAAAGGCGAAGCGCTGACGAAATCGACGGCGAAATTCCGACGATCGTGCTAGGACCTCTCAACGACGATTCAACGCACCGGCAAACCCTCTACCTCTCTCTTACTCTCTAACGTTGTCCAAACCCGTAAGTCCCCCTTTTCTATCCTCCTTTTCTTTCATTAAAATACGAATTTATAAACCCGACGGAAATCGGAACAAACCGATTTCCGATTCGGTTTTCTATCAAAACTCACTTATCACTAATTGCATAATGCTTAAACATATTCATGTTGACTACTAATCACTTAAAAATTAATTTGAACAAGTTTTCACACATGAAATGATAGCTTTTGTAATATATCGTATTCTTTCACTTAAATACCACCATGTTTAGTTTATCACCTTTAACCCCTAAACTTTACTATACATTAACGTAGATCACGAGATAATGACCTACCTCCACACACACTCATATGAAATCATAACACGCTACCTTGAAAACTTAGAATACGATAAAACAAGATTTTACATTAAAATACCATTTTCTTTATAAACCTTTTCTATAAGTTCTCTGTTGTATACAATATTAATGCAATATCTTTTAATAGAAAATACGATAAATTATGAATATCGATCGTTTATCTAAATCTGACTTTGTGGTGTCTAGGCAAGTGTGTCTAAGGCAAGTGGTTACTTAATTAGGGCCACTACTTGTAGTGGAGAGCCTCCCACTTACCTGGCACTTACCTGGCCGCAATTGGCGGTGAAGAGGCGATTTGAGGCTTCTTATAACTTGTCGTTTAGAAAATACAGAAATTTATACCTTTTACAAATAAATACCTTATCTTTATAAAACCGTTTTCTAAATGACTAGTATTTATTAAATCTTTGTAAAGCGCCACTACAACCCATCTTTGGGGAACCCGTTAGGGATAGTACGGTTTATCGTGCACCCTCGGGCTTAGTAGTGCGAGATTCAGACCTCCGCAAGGAGCATTCGGTCTCGAAAGGTTTAAAATACGACATTTAAGAAAAATGAGATTTTTGGAAAATAAAATATTTATTAAAAATTATTCTTGTATAAACATATGTATATTTATCATTTAAACACCTATTTTATTATAAAATAAAGTTTGCACTTTTTCTAAAAATTACAAGATTAAAAGTTATATTAAAATACCATGAATTTCAATTAAATCAATATTACAAATTAATACCTTTATTATGTAATTAGGATATTTTCACTAGAAATAAGACAAAATAAAATCACACTCATTATAACCATAAAGACGAATAATAAATACTTGAGGTGTATCTTGAAAACTATACAAAAGTATTTTTACATAAAACCCCCTCAAGTTTTATAAATTACAGTAAGGACCCTAACAATTATAGAACTTAGACTTACAGTTCTTTTAGTCTGACTCGGGTTTGAGTCTGATTATTTCTGACTTGAATATGATTCAAGTCAATCTATATTCTTTAATATTCCAACTCAATATGAATACATGATTCCCAGAATCCAGTTAACAAACTATACAACTTGACTGAATCAAACCATGTATATACATCCATTATCCCGTTATTCCATTTACCTGATTATGCAGTTACAATCTGTTTACTGATATCATGGTTTTGGTCAGTCATCCAACTTATACAATACAATACAACAATACTATCAAAACACTACGGGGTTTAAGGGGTAGATTGGTACGGAAGGTGTTAAAGGTGGCACGAGGTGGTCAGATTAAGACACCTAATCTATATTCCGTTGCTGTTGTACCGTGGCTTAACGGTTCCTTGTACATTCCGTTTGCCCTGGTCTCTAGCATATAGAGACCCATCTCGTATACACTGGCATCCTTCTGTACCAAGCTACAAACAACAGCGTTAACACAATATTCTACAATATTTTACAATCTCTTTAGAAAATACTCTTATTATGTCTTTTCTAATTCTTCTTTATCTTTGGGACTTACCGAGCGACCTGTTCGCTGACGACATTCTATTTCTTTCTTCTTTGAATATCGTCAGGTGCTTTGGACCCAGCAAAGATCGAGCCCACCAGTGAAGACTTGGATCAGTTTCACGAAGACCCCGAGCTCTAGATATTGTACCTTGTTCTATTCAGTATTTTCATTTCCTGTTATGCCATTGTTTAGGCATCGCTTTTCATTTCAGTTGTATTTACTTTTCATGCATTGTACAAAAGAATGTTATTAATAAAGTTGCTGTTATTTCTATATCTCTTGTCTCTTGTGATTTACTTTTATATTTCTTAGATACGCTTAGCGTATGTACTTCTAAGTATATACGTAGCGGACCTCGTCGCATCCCCTTCTCGTACACCGGGAAGCGGGGCGTGACAAACTTATCAATCACTTACGAGTTCTCTCGACTTGTAAGGAAGAAAATTCTCTTGTGAGATCCTTACGACTCTCAAGAGAAAACACACTTAGAAGTCCTCACGACTCCTAAGGAGAAAATACACCTACGAGATCCTCACGACTCGTAGGGAGAAAAATCTTTATGAGACCCTCATGGCTCATAAAATTGAAAAGTCTTAGGCAGCAGACCTGAACCTGTTTCCTAAGCCATCACTACGCTACAAAGAGGTCAAAATGGACTATTTACAGACCACATTTGCCAAAATTACATGCCAGAGAAATGGAGGTGCTACTCAAGAGTGCGTAAACTGCTCTGCGTCAAATCGAAATGAAAAGGCGTAACCTACGGACGTCAACCACATACTATGAATGACAGTAAGAAGAACATTTGATTCGCATCCAGTTAAGCGTTCGAAGCGTACCCATTTATGTATGTGCGGAAAAGGTTTAGTGCATAAAATAAACATGCGAAAACAAAAATTGTCTATTCATACTTCAGAAAATTCTTACAGTGATGAAAACGGTAAACAAAAACATCATTAAAATGTTTACAATGGCAATACATCAAATCCAGGATATGGATTGAGAAATTCAAAAGTTAGGCCATCTAGAATGTTCTGGGCCTCTCGGACCATTCTCGTATGCTTCCTCTCACGATCACAAACGTCAGGGTCCTCACTGATGTCCTCCGCCCTTCGATAGGCAGTGATTATCGTCGCCTGTTAAAAAGTTTGATGCAGAATATCAACAAGATTGTCTCGCCTTTTCTTTGAGATTAGGCCCATCAGATACACTGAGTGTACCTTATCTTCAGCGTCATCCAATACTTTAAGCAGCATGTCGTCATAGAATAAAAGAAGTGCTTCCCAAATCGCTATCACAATGAGCTTCAAAAGAGCGGAACGACGAGGAAGCAGTCGACCATTGTATTCATCAAAGTGACGCATGATTTCGGCGCACTGAGCGTTTGTAAACTCCTAGTTCTGGCAGCGGCCTAGTGTGCGAATGTCTCCATAAGAAATAATCTCATCGAGATCATACAGATGAGCGGTCATAACGTCTGAAAAGAAAAATCAGTGAGAGTTTAGTGGGCAGACTGATTAAGAAAAAGCTTATTGAAACTGACATGGGGATTTAAACAACTCTTGATATCCTCACGGAGAAAATAAGTTCTGATTAAGAGGCACAACAAATTCAAATTTGTGCAAATAAAAGAGAAATCCTAGAAAACGATTCTCATTTAATGAGAGACTCCTCGGGTTAAGGAGTTAAACTCCTTGAGAGCAATGCTCAGCAGACAGGAGTGACACCTGTCAAAATCAATTATGAGGAGAATAAAAAAAAATCCCGAGAATTCTAAAAGCCATGCTCTGCAAGGAAGATGGAATAACCCATCAGAAACCCTAAAAGCAAAGCTTTTAAAGAATTAAAAATTCCGAGATCTTCAAGATTTATGAACAAACTCCAAGAGTTCTTCATAAAAGATTAACAAATCTATATGATTTGAAAGAGCAAAGCTCTGTTAATAGGTTAAGAAACCCTAAGAAAGATCTCTTTAGATCTATGAAGAGCAAAGCTCTATTGAGAAACCCTAAAAATCTATATGATTTGAAAAGAGCAAAGTTCTGTTAACAGGTGAAACCCTAGATTATAAAATAATCTCTTCAAAAATTTAATCTTTACCTAAATTTTTGACAGAGTTCTGTCCCTAACAGAGTTCTAACAAAGAGCTATGCTCTGAAGGAGAATTAGTTTTCAGAAAAAGAGAAAGAAGATGAACAGAGATCATCTCAAGGACCAAAGGCCCTATTTATAGGCACTGAGAGCCGTTTCAACTTCTGAGTTGATCCAATGGCATAGATGCTGCCGCCGCTGCACTCACGTGTAGGCCACGTGAGCGCAACGGTGGGGGGGGGCATTTGTTTCCCCAATCAGAGCAAAGCTCTATTCAAATTTTGAAATTTGAAATAAATCAGCGCTTCATAATAGTGCCAGCGCTAAGAGTCAGAGACTCTGTTGCAGCGCTCACGTGCAAAGCACGAGAGCGCTAGCGCCAGCAGCGCCCATGCTGAGAGTCAAAGACTCTGAGGCAGTGCTCACGTGCAAAGCACGTAAGCACTAGCGCTAAGAGCGCTGCATTCTAAGCAGCGCACCACCTGCAAAGCACGTGAGCGCTAGCAATAGAACAAAATGTTCTCGGCCCTTGGATCAAAGATCCAATGAACATGATTAAAAATCATCAAATGACCAGAATAAAATTCTGTTAAGAAAACATTCTTCAGAATCTTTCCAAATAGGAAAGGTTATGCTCTGAAAATTAGAGCACCGTTGGATCAATGATCCAATGGTGATTAAAAATCACCAAATTACAGAATAAATTCTGTATGGGAAAAGATTTCCCAATCTTATTAAAAACAAGAAGATTGCCTTCTGTAAAACAGAAGCCCTTGGATCAAAGATCCAACAGCGGGGAAATCCCCAAATCAATTAGAGAAAAAATCTCTTCAACCGATTCAACAAATCAGACTGCCCTATATAAAGGCCCCAAGACTTCAAGTCTAAGAGAGAGGAACCCTCCTCACACACACAAACTTTGAGAAAGTTCAGAGAGAAGAGCAAGCTCTTGACAGAAGAAGAATTTCTTCAAGGTAAAATAAAGAGATCAAAGTATCTCATCAGAAAAAGAACTTAGTTTTTATGCTAGATCATAGATCTATAAGGAAAATGTCTTTCACAAAGAGATCATAACATCTCATTATAAAAAGTGGGAAGAATAATTCAATTATCTTAGGATCACAGATCCATAAAGGCAAAACCTTTCACCAAAAAACATAAGAGATTGAAATATCTTCTATAAAATAAGAACTGAGTTCTTAGATCTATGAGACAAAGTATCCAATGAACGAGAATTTAATTCTCAGAGCGCAGAACTGATAAAAGTCGTATAAAAGAAATCTGGAGCTCATCGCCAAGCGCGCCACGTGCTCCTCACGTGTGCGCTACTTAACAGAAGCGCTAAGAGAACATAAACTGTTCTATAAATAAAGCCCCAGAGCTATGATGAGTGCTCAGCACTCAATAAAAGAAAAAAACAATTGTCAGAATCCAAACCAATGTTTAACATTTTAACTGAATGGGCCGAGCCCAAGTTGGCCACAGATCCCTAATTCAGATTAATTGAGCACATATGCTCATAAATCTTTGATCTTAGTCCCAAATTGGACTACAGATCTCCCAACCAATATTGGTTCAAGGGTACATCTCTTCACTACTCTGATATTTGTCGTTGTAATCCTTCAACGTTTTCAGAGAGATGACGGGTCTCGACAACCAGTCATTCTATAGACCGTGGGGTCCTTAAACTCATGGACTATGATGTCCTTAAACGTTACAGACTATGATGTCTCTAAACTACCACGGACTGTGGGGTCCTTAAACTCATGGACTATGATGTCCTTAAACTCCATGAACTATGATGTCCTTAAACTTTTGGACCGCAAAGTCCCTAAACTAAAATAATAGAGCCCAAACGTTCTTTTATTAGATCTAAATGATC
The DNA here is from genome assembly GCA_030015575.1 of Agapanthus africanus. Lineage (NCBI taxonomy): Eukaryota > Viridiplantae > Streptophyta > Magnoliopsida > Asparagales > Amaryllidaceae > Agapanthus > Agapanthus africanus. The sequence continues at coordinate 901,073,875 of JASDDO010000022.1, forward strand.
CTGTTGAGTAGATCTTAGTCTAAAATTAGACTAACGTATCCTTAACAAATGTTTAAGTTGATCTTAGTCTCAAATGAGATTAACAATCCTTAAACCCAACCCAAAACCCAAATCTAAGAAAATACGGATTTAGACTAATCCACGCCTTATGGGCGACAACATAAATTAGTCTCCGTATACAATCCACGGGCAACCAAAAACAAAACAAACACCCACGACACAAAGTGACCATCTGGAGAAGGAGAAAGTGGTTACCACGATGCGGTAGCGTAATTAACTGTGGGGGTTTGTGCCTACAGGGAAGAGCGTCCCCACAATCAAAAAATCCCTCAACGAAGGGGAATCTGACGAAATTTGCTACATCGGCCGCATCCATTTAAACCTTCGATACATGGTGTCATAAATTAACTTGGCATATTCGGAGAGGTGGACGGATAGCACCAAATAGTATATGCCCCCAAAATTCAGGCCGGACGTCCCAACGTCCCGGTCGCGTTTTTCGGATGAAAACAGGAGCCATGGAGGTCGGGGAGACAGAGGAATGACCGGTAGGGGGAGAAGTGACCGTTTCTGTTCTCACTGTGACATGTTTAACCACACTCAAGATTATTGCTACACTCTCCACCTTGAGATTCGACCTACTGCCAGAGTTGCTACATCTGATTCTGTTTCTTCAGTCTCAACATCTGTCTCTATGACCACACCTGGGAGTCTTACTGAGGAGGAGATATCACAGCTGCGAAGTTTTCTCTCAGGGGGCTCTACATCATCATCGTCACAGGCTGCATCTGTTATGGCCAAGGATAAAGGTAATTGTTGTTTTATCTCTGTAATACCTCCTACATCCTGGATCATAGATTCAGATGCATCAGATCATATGACTGAGAAGTCAGGTATACTCACTTCATTATCTTCTATTTCATATAGTAGTCCTATCACACTAGCCAATGGGTCCACATCAAAAGGGGGTATGTGTTGGATCCACTCGTCTTACTACGTCCTTATCTGTATCTTCTGTTCTTTATCTGTTAGTCAACTTACTATGTACCACTCGTCTTACTATGTACCAATATTTCCGTTTAGTTTATTATCTGTTAGTCAACTTGTGCACTCTTTGAAATATTCGGTAATATTTTCTCCTTCTGGTTGTATTATGCAGGACCTGAAGACGAGAGAGGTGATTGGTTCAGGACATGAGCGTGGAGGTTTATACGACCTTGATGGGAGCACACATACAGCTTATTCTACGTCTACAACTCCTCTCGAGGTGCACAGTAAGTTAGGCCATCCATGTTTAGAGAACCTTAAGAAACTTGTACCTTCCCTTAACCATCTATTTTCTCTTGATCGTGCATCTTGTGAGATGGGAAAGCATCATTGTGCTTCTTATCCTCCTAGAGTTAACAATAGTGCCACTGGTTTGTTTAGCATTGTTCATTCTGATGTTTGGGGTCGGTGTCCTATTGTATCAAATCGTGGATATCGTTATTTTTTGACTTTTATTGATGATTTATCTAGAGTGACATGATTGTATTTGCTAAATTTAGAGCTGAAGTATTCACTGTGTTTAAACCTTTTGCTGCTAAGATAAAAAATTAATTTGATACGACTATTAAAATTTTGCAAACTGACAATGCCAAAGAATACTTCAGTTTAGATTTTTGGCAATTCTTAGACTCTTTTGGTATTATTCATCAATCTCCATGTCCTTACACTCCTCAAAAGAATGGGGTATCCAAGAAAAAGAATAGACATTTGTTAGAAGTTACACGTACGTTGTTGATTCATATACAGGATCCAAAACGTTTTTGGGACGATACTGTTCTAACTACATGCCACTTGATTAATCGCATACCAAATTCTATTTTGAGGAGACAAATACCCTATACTGTTATGTTTCCTTTTAAGTCGCTCTTTTCTCTACCTCCTAAAGTGTTTGGTTGGACCTGCTTTGTTTATGATCATCATCCCGGGAAGTCCAAACTTGATCCAAAATCTATTTGATGTGTCTTTCTAAGATATTCTAAGGATCAAAAGAGGTATAGGTGCTATGATCGAGAGTTAGATAGAATGTTCATATCTGCATATGTTACTTTTCATGAGAACACTCCATATTTTTCATCCACCGATTCCTCTCTTTTTGTTCGAGAGGATTTTCCTATTGATGAACTTGATATTTTGGCTACCCCACCAACTTCAGTTCCTACTGAACATTCTGTGGATCAAACCAAGGAGTTAATGCGAGAATAAGTTACTCAGGTGTACACCTGATGGGTACAACAACCTCCATCTTTAATGCCTCCAATCACCCCTCTGGTTCTAAATATAGACCCCTCCGAGTTAGATGTTCCAATTGCTCTTAGGAAAGACACTCGAACTATTGTTCCTCGATATCCCACATATGATTGTCACCTATGCACAATTGACCCCTTCCTATTGTACATTTATTTCATCCTTGGATTCTTACTCTCTTCCCAGTTCAGTATCTGATGCCCTTATTCATCCTGGTTGGAAGAGAGTTATGGAAGAGGAAATGCTAGCTTTACGCCTTAATGGTATGTGAGATCTTACTCCTCTTCATATTGGAAAGCGTGCAGTCGGTTGTGTAGGGACCCTAGTGCTCGAGCCGCAAGACTCGCGGCGAAGACGGAAGCAAAAACAAAAATTTAAAGCGAGCACTAGCGACCTATATCCTAGAATCGATACCAAACACTAACTAAATAACTTAAACATACAAGATTAGGGGGATAGCTACCTTTATAGTGTGTCCGCACAATTGCGGAAGACCCCTACATCGCTCCATGGACTCAGCTCGACTCCGAAGTCATCGGGAACGAGTTTGGTCGTCGGTCTTCTTTGTCGAAAATGATCCACCCGAGGGAACCCGAATCGAGCTTTAGCTTCACATCCAAAAACCAAGTGAAGCAACTCACAAACAAAATTTGCTAAGAATTGTTTGTGAGATTGATGTAGTGGTGGTAATATCAAGTTTCTCTCTTTGCAATTTTCTTCTCAAAAAATGGGAGCTCAATAGAGAAGAAGAAGAAGAATGAGTGTATGAACAAAATATCCATTAGCCATTTTCCACCTCTTTTCTTGCTCTTATCTAGATGAGAGTGTGAATCAAAAGCATGAGTCACCAAGTGACTCACCTCATAACTCATAAGCCTAAACTCTTCTTATAGCTTCCAATATGGAGAAGAAATTATGTGTGTATCAATACACACACATGCATACACACACACTCATACAAATCAAGTATGTACCAAAATACATGTATCCGTATTCGTATCAAGATACGAATACCCGTATTCGTATAAAGATACGAATACCTGTATTTATACACATACCCGTATTTATACAAATACTCGCATTCGTATAAATACCGTATTCGTGTCAAAATACGAATACCCAAAAAAGAGAGATAATGAAAAATATAATACTAGCTCATAATGATCCGTCTATCTTTCAAACCTGCCATTATTATCAAAATGCCCGATTAAAGTACGTGCACTAAATACACGTACTTAATCAAACTTAAGTGCGTATCAAAATACGCATGTGCTACATCGTTTTGCCTGAACCGGGAAACCCTCCGTGTGGGACTCTAAAAACTCGATAATACGGTGGCAGTGGGTCTAACCACAAGCACGTTAGCGGCACTAGCTGTACGTAACGGTTATTCAGGTATTGAACGAAAGGAATGTCGACGAGCAAACTCATCTGTATCCCTACAGAGCCTGCATGTGACAATCTACGTACAGTCCGGTCTTTTCGTCTAAGAGTATCGCATATCGGGTCCAGGAGGGTAGATAAAGTCAGACCCCTAATAACTCGATAAGTCGTGTAGGTGTGAAGCTCATCACCTACTGAAAAACTACTGATCTGCAATCAGTAAATCTCATCCATCATGGCCAGGGATTTATGGCGATAGCCAATCGAACATAGCACGACATCGACTCCCTATACCGGGAGAGACAAATCCCTGACGATCTCTCATTGCCTCCATGTGGTTCGGGACTGTACCTACCTGTAACAACCCTAAACTTTCTGTACAAATTTTTCAAAAATACAGAAAGGGACAATTGAGCCTGAGCATAAGTTATAAGTTTGATTTGCTTTTGAACAGCAAGAAGGAGCTTGTAGCTCATTGGTAAGACATTGCATTGCTGAACCAAAACACCAGAGTTCAAATCCCATCAACAACACATTTTTTTAATTAAATTCTTTTAATCTTTTAGAAGCCCAAGAGTTTACACATGCACTACACGTAATAGAGTAAGTTATAGAATAAACAAACGTGACCACGAGGCTAGACCAATCGTCAAGGACACGTGGCGAAGAGACGAGCCCCGACTCGCCCGACTCGGGCCGGCGATGCGCTTGAATTAGCCGGCGCCGCCGGGTCAACTCGGTCCGATCCCACTTTTTCTTGAACCTCCTGCATCCTTTGGACTACTCCATTCCTCCTGCACTGTTTAAATTCTCTGCAATTAACCAGAGAATTAAAATACCCTCTTTTAATCCTTTTTAATGCAAATTTAAATACAATTTTTATCACATCCTTTCACTACCCTAAACCCTAGATTTTCCTATAAATACCACCCCTCAAATCACCCCCCTCACTCACAAATCCCTGCCCAAACTCTCAAGAAAATTTCCAAGACTTTTTGTGTGCAAGTGGAGTTAGCAAAGGGCGAACCTCCGACGACGATCCGAGGAGATTCCGACAACGAAACGACGCACCGGCACCTTCTACGTCTTCCTCCTTCTTTCTTCTAGACTAATAACCTGTAAGTCCTTAATTCTTCTTCTTTTCTCTATTCTAAAAATATTCAAAACTAAAACCCGACGGAAGCGGAGTTAATCCGACTTCCAATTCGGTTTTCCTTAAAAAGTTCTATTTTCTAAAACACAATAATACCAAACTCTTATTGTAGGATGTTTTTCGTTACCCCATTGAGATGAGAATACGCGTCGCTTGTCAGGCGTACTACAGATTCCCCCTGCCCAGGGTAGGCGGGGGTTTATTAATTGTTGGTATCCAAATCTCCGGCAGCCGCGGACTAAGCTGCCGTTAATTACCCCTCGCCTTTAGAGCGAGGGAACTTCCGATTGACGGGTTAAGCTAGTCATGCGAACTTAATATGCAGTATGCGTTTTGAAGGGGTTTTGGATATATAGGGGGCCCCGTATTGTTTGTACAGGAGTCCAGCTACCCGGATAGCGGGCTGGGGGTCAAGGGGGCTAGCATCCCCTTGCGGGGTGCGGGGCTACGCCCCGTTAGAATTTTTTCCTAACGGGGACAGTGTTGTGGAGTGTGTGTGTATCTATATATATACACACATATATACATATAGGTAAAAAAGGGGAAAAAGCGTCCAAAGAACGCGTGGGGGCCAGCGCCCCACGAGCGCAGCACGCATGCTCTGGACGCTGGGCGCCAGCAGGAGAATGGGGCTTAGCCCCTGCACAGGAAGTTGTACTCCCGATTGATTTTTGGAGTTGAACTCCTAGAAAGAAAGACTTTTTTTATATGGAGTCAAACTCCTAGAAGCTTTGATTTGTGGAGTTAAACTCCAAGAAATCCTTATAAATGCTCAAAAGGGGACCCCTTGCTTCTCCCCTAAGCCTTGGATCTTTCCTAAAATGGGGTCTTTGGAGAGGGGTCTCCTTCTTCTTCCTCTCTGTTGGCCGGATCTTCGAGAAAAGGGGATGAGATTTAAAAATCTCCTAGTTTTGAGATCTAATGGAAGATCCGGATTCCCTTTTATGGGTTTTGTGGTGAAAAACTATTTATTTTTGGAAGAGAAAGAGTTAAACTATAGCTCCGGATCCCCTAGAATTTGAGAGAATGAAAAGTTCTTTTTTTATTCATCATCATGTTGCCTTATATAGGCTTACACATTTACATATAGCCCCTTAGGCTTTACAAAATGGTATTTTGTCCATCCCATGCCTCATGTGCTATTTCTTTTGCACATAAGCCACGGGCTTTACAAAATTTTGGCATTATGCCCATTTTGCTTACATTCATGCACAAAAAATTACATCAAATTTATTTGTTACATGAATTTTATTTTGGCATGGGGGAGGCTGGCCGCGGGGCTCGACTTGGGCATGGGCCCACTTGAGCTGGGCTTGGGCCCACCTAGCTTAGGGTTGACTTTGACTTTGACTTGGTCATCCGGGGTGCAATTTTTGACCCCAACACTTATGTCATGACCATTAAACATTAACAAAGGCAATAGAACAAGTTTGTCATCAAAAAAATAATCGTAGCAAGTTTTATTCCGCTTTTACATTAAAATGCCTTCATGTTTCATTTCGACGCGCTTGAACTTTAACAACCGTATTACTTTAGAAAACTCACGATGTAATGATCTACCTCCTCACAATACTCATATCTAACATAGCACGATGAAATTTGGGAACATAAATTTGGGGAAAATACGATTTTACACATAACTACCTTAGACTTATAAAAACTTTCTACAAGATGTGTATTTTAACAAATCTTTGCAATTACTCCTCTACAACCTATTTCGGGAAACTCGTTCGGGATGGTGCGGATTATCGCACATCCTCAGGTCTAGTAGAGTGAGATGCAGACCTCCGCAAGGAGCATACAATCTCGAAAGATTTAAAATACAATTTTCTTTAGAAAATGTGATTTCTATTATAAATAAAACTTATATTTTTGATAAATAAATATATATGTAATTAATATCAAAATATCTAATTTTAATATTTATAATATTCCACATTTCCAAAATTCAAGAAAAACATCTCATTTACAAAAAATTACCATACAATTCCAATATTACAAATAAATACCATATATTATGAAATTAGGTTTATTTCACTAGAAATGTCACATTGGTAAAATATAGATCAATGAAAACTCTAAAGACAATAATAAAATACTTGAGGTGTATTTTGAAAATTATACAAAATTATTTTTACATAAAAGCCCCTCAAGTTATACAAAATTACAATAAGGACCCCAGTAAACATAGATTTAAGCGGGACCAGTCTCTTGAGCCTGAGGGAGCCGGAGATATCGGTGCTTGCCTATTTAAGGTAGACAACTTAACAAACGGTGTTATCAACACGGTAATTGTCTTTGAAAAAGACACAAATCCTGCCGTCCATGTGCAGCAGTTACCGATAGCACCAAAACATAATTCAGGATTCAATTTCTTTTCTAATTGTCTGACTCAGATTGAGTCTCGATATAATAAATCTGACTTGAATATGATTCAAGTATAAACTACAATTCAATATGAATCCATATATTCAATCTGTTCAATCTATTCAATCTATATTGACTGAACCGAACCATGGATATATTCCATTTACATGATCATCCATTATATCCGTTCCATTACTGATATCATGGTTTCGGTAAGTCATCCATATATATTCGATATACAATACAATCAAGACATCGCGGGGTTTATAAGGGGTAGACCGGTACGGAAGGTGTTAAAAGTGGCACGAGACTGTAACCATAATACACCTAACCTGAATTCAATTGCCGTTGTACCATGGCTGAACGGTTCCTTGTGCTCCGTATACCTTAGTCTCTGGAATAGTGAGACTCCTCTCGTATACACTGGCATTCTTCTGTACCAAGCTACAAACAACAGCATTAACATTAAATACAACATTATAACAATATACTCTTTATTCTATCTATTCCATTCTTGTCTATTTATAGGACTTACCGAGCGATTTGTTCGCTGACGACATTCTCTTTCTTTTCTTTGGAATGTCGTCGGGTGATTCGGACCTTCAGGAGATCGAGCCCACCTTCGAGGACTTGGATCAGCTAGCCTTCAACCCGGAGCTCTAGTTACTTGTACACATTTATATTCTGTATTTTTCATTTCTGTTATGCCACTGTTTAGGCGTTACTTTTCATTCCATATATTTACTTTTCAGATGTATTGTAAAAACAATGTTAATAAATAAAGTTGCTATTCAATTATATCTATTATCACTGTCTCTTGTGTATTTTACTTATATTGCTTAGATATGTAGGGTTATGGCAGCGTCTCGGCCATCAATCCGTGGCCAAACGCGGAACAAAAACTTTAAAAATCCGGCGCTAACGGAACCCTAATCGACGGATCGTACCATTAATCGACGGATCGTACCATTAAGGGGGAAACATTGTAACGTTTTGGAAATTCGTTTAGGTTACTTTCGCGTTAATTAGCGATAATGCGTGTTTTCATAAAACCTTGATAATAATTATTTTCCACAAAAAACGGAATAAATCTAATTTTAATTATGAAAATAGGTAAATATATATATATAATTGTGTTTCATTAGTTAATATTTAAATTATGGGTCACACATTATCAAATTTCCTAAACTATTATTTTTCTAAGCAAAAAAAAAATTGTTTAGCATGCACAACCCTAATCACCTTAGGTTAATGTTGTAACTTGTCTTCATTTTCTTTTCCTCAAGGTTCTATTTCCTTCTTATCCCATTTTTTAAAACCAAAACAAGTCAAGCAAATAAAGAAAAAATGAGAAAATGATGTGGAAAAGAGGCATGGGGGGGTATTTTATTGAGCATGGGAAACCTTGACTTTGGGCACACTCTCTCCCCCTCTCATTTCCTACAGCAGCAGCAGCAGCAACCCTCCCTCATTCCTCTTCTTCTTCTCTTTTCAAATCCTTCATCTCCATCAAAAAAATCCATCTTTTATCACACAAACCTCATGTTTAACACTCCAAATCACTCCCCTGTTGATTCTTGAGGTAAGTCTTTGCCTTTGAAGGCAAGGTCATCAAGTTTGAGCCACCACTAGACCAACTTGAGGTATAAAGTTTACCTTACTTGCATTTTTGCTAAACTTGTAGTTTATTTTCTTAATTTAGTGTTTAAGTAGGGTATTAGTGCTAATTAGGTGGTTTAAGTGGAGATTAGGTCAAGCTATGGTTGTTATGGCTTGATTAGCTTAACTAAGTGTTATTATTGTCGTTTAATCCAAGTCTTTACCTCTGGTTACACTAAAACCCCATATTGTATTAAATTAGTGCTTAAGTAGTGTTTTAGTTAAGATTTATTTTCGTTTTCGGATCTGCTTTCAAACCTGTTGCTTCAGGCAAAAGTTGCGACTACTTGAGCATGTTTACTAGACTTAGATCACACACACGAAGTACGAGACCCCCATTCACCACTGAGGCCACAAATATAAGGGTTCTGGCTGCAAATTGCGGCTAGAAGGTGGAGTTGGGTGTCGGGGTTTGGGCTGTGAGTGTCTGCTGTATATTGAAGGTCTTTGGTGTATGCAACTTTTCCTAGTTCAGCTCGTATGAAAATCTGGGACCACATTCCTTGTTTCTAGTACTTTTAGACTTGCGCGACACGTGCGTTATGAGTTTGGGTTTGGTGTTTGCTGTGTATCACAACATGTCTGGGTGGTTTCAGACAATTGCACACACGTTTTGGTGTTTCGAACGCACACGCGTTTAGCTTGCGACGTTAGTTTCTCGAATGGTCTTGATATCGCGTTTTGCAGGATTTTAGCCTTATGTGTGTTGCTTTGTGCAAATTCTAGGATCGCAGCGGGGACTTCGGACCTCATGAAGAAGGGGAAGCAGGTGATCAGATACATTTAGCTCGAGATTGCCGGTGAGTAGATTTAACATCTACAGGGAAATCGCCCGTATGGCGTTATGCGTTAGGGCTTGATATATTAGTATAGCCGCATATTTACATCCATATAGATTGGTTGTGCATGAGCATTATACATACCATTATATTGTTGTGCCTTGACTGAGTAGCTAGTGGACACTGCACTATTACCGACGGTTCATGTTGCACGAGTACTAATCTGTATGTTACACCCACACCGTCGGTGATTGCCATGACACGCCTATACACATATACAGTATTCATTGTACATCCATATTGCGTACATACATATCGTACACCCATATTTACGTACATACATATTGTACACCCATATTTGCGTACATACATATTGTACATACATCATATTGCATGGATTTACGCATTGAGTTATGGGTTTTCATGTGATTTCTGGATTTGAGAACCGTGGAAAGTATGCATTGTTTTGAAAACCCGGTTTCTCCTGATATGATATTTTAGTGCGTCCACCATGCGTTTTCTCGGTTCTGAGACGTGTGCTGGAAAACCCGATTCGAGGAGTTGGATGATCCGTTTGCGGGTTCATGGTGGACCCGGTATGGTACCCTGGGGCGAGAACGGATTGTTGTGCAGTAGACGATGAGCCTGGCAGAGAGACTACTACCTACCGGTGATTGGTTGAACCTGGCGGTTATCCGGAGGATACCGACCTGAGTTAAGAGATGGACATGGGCCGACCCGTACTGTCGGAGCCTGAGGGCCGATCCTGCAGACGAAGCCCGTGGGCCGATCCGGACTGACGGAGCCCGATATATGAGGATTTGCGTGTCGATGCTGGACACGAGTATTTCATGATGTTTTCGAGTGCCGATGTTGGGCACTCCGGTTCTATGAGACCTACAGGATATGAGGGCCGATTAGAGTGGCGGCGCCTGAGTTATTGGGATTTGGGGTGTATTTGATGGACACCGGGTTTTTTTCCACGATGATGATTCGTGTTGATGATATGTTTTATCCTATGCTCAGCATACATCTTTTTATGCACTGCATCATGTATTTGTAGTACCTGATAGAGTACCTCGCATGATTATTGCATACCCAGATTATCATATCGATGTTATCAGATTGCACATGTTAGAGTATCGCAGTACATGCATACCTGTGATTACCTGTATATGTTATTTACTATTCATGAGTTGGCAACTCACTTCCGTTGTGCCACAGTATTTTGCAGGTTGATCCTCAGAGTAGTTGCGGCAGGGCTACATCATTGTATCTTTTTGCTACGGATACCGCTACTGTTGGCTTGTGAGCCGTTTTGCTTATAGGTGGGTTTTGCGGTTATCCGTTTACATTTTATTGTACACCTTATTGTATCTAGTACTCTCCATCTACCATTTGTGTATTGACTTAGAGACCAGTTGTGAGGACGATGTTGTATATTATTTTATGATTCTGGATGTCGAGCTCGTGTGAGCCGACTTTATTTATGCAGTTTTATCTTGTATGCTATTTTTCACCTGTATTGTTCATTTCTTCGCTACGGCGTCGTATATTACTCTTGTGGTGGTTGTTTCCGCCGTTGGGCGTGATTGCTCCCGTTTGGGGATACTTTATTTATATCATGTATTGTTTTACCTGTATCTTATGCTGTACCCGCTTCGGGGCTAATTTTTACAAAGTAGGTGCTGCCGAATTTTTTTTAAGAAAATAATTTAAATTTTAAAGATTTTTACTTGAAATTTCTAAATGTTCTTAACAAATGTTTTCATCAATTACTATTTCTATGGTTTAGATTTCTTGGTTTTCGGCTTACTTAAATTGCGTTACGCCTTTAGACGTTACGTGGTTTAAGTGCCGGTCACGTGCCGAATTCTGGGTCGTGACACGTAGCCGCTCGGGAACTCGATCAGATCGTACTGTGCTGGATATGGCCGCCCACTACTGCCAATTTCTTTCTAAGTTTCAGCTTCAGCCACCAATGTTTTAACCTTGCTGGTGACCAAATCCATTATCCGATCTTGTGTCAGCGGGATAGTGCTATCTGAGGCCAAGGCGTCCCCAGAAGCAGAATGTGGCCGGCTTTCGTGCGGCTCGACCAATCTTGGACCCAAAGGGACAGGCATCGGCCGCTTCAGATTGTCATCATCCGGCTCATGAGTAGCAACTTGTGCTTGATTAGGAAGTGCTCGAGCAATTTGAGCCGTAAGCTGCATCACAACGTTCGTTAGGTCGTCAATTTTCAAATAGAGCTTGGCAATCTTTTTATCTTTGCTCCTGAGCTGTTTTCGAAGCTCTTGAAGCAGCTCTTGCTTCGCGGTCCTGGAGTGGAAAGTCGGCTCTTCCTCGCTGTCCGAGCTTGACTCTGCATGGACAGAGGGGTCTTTCTGCCTATCATCTTCATCGAGAGGGTTTTCATCATCCAGCGGAGGCGGCTGTTCTTGGGAAGCGGCAACCACATTCAAGCCAGATTGGGGTTGGGATGTGGTGGCCCCATCCTTGCTTTTGCTGCAAAGGTTGTCGCTGGGGCGTCCCCCCACCATATAGACCGTATGGATAGCATATCCAGCCGTCTTGTTATTATCGGTGGCTGATTTCATAGATCGCCGTCTTGACCCTCCTGTTCCGGTAATGGGCAGTCGACTGAAGGCGGCTGGCCTGGCCGGATTTTTGAATGGTGCCGACGCTTCCTTTTTGGTTTTGCCCTGCAGTTTTCGCGCCCATAGAGCACCTGATAGACTCTTGAAGAGACAGTGTCATACTTTTTCTGTTGGGGCCGGGACACGTCTCTTTGTAGCAACGTCCGGACTGCTGTCTTCTTGATTCTGGCGATCATGGCATTTTTCTGAACCCACCTCAGAGGTTCGAAGGAATTGCTGGTTTTTACGGCCGACTCAGCCATCGTCGCGGAGTAACCCTGCTCTTGGAACCTCACAAGATTCCACTTGGCCGGAGTCCTGGCCCTCTTATTGGCTCGATACCAGAGCCGCTTCTGCCTTAACTTTTCTGTTTTAAGCACTTGGCAGACTTCGGCCCTTCGGGAAGACGCCATAGACCGATTGATAGAAAGGCCAGAGAAGACGCCCGATCGTGCATTTGTTGGAGTCATCACCTGAGCTCATCTGCAACGTTTGATGTTGCCCTTTGTACCGAAAGTCTTGCCCCCAGCTGGAGCACCAGAGAGTTATTCAGACACCATCTTAAGTTTTGGTCGTGGTGCCTTAGCGATCACAACGTTCGGCCACTTGCGTAAAAACTTATAGAAAACCGATTATGATAAAGATGTTATCATTTCATGTGTAAAAACTTATTCAAATTGATTTTTACAAGTTTAATAATTATGATAAAGATGTTTAGACATGTTTGAATTGATTGGAAGTGAAATTTTATAGAAAACCGAATCGGAAATCGGACCGGCAATGATTCCGTCGGGTTTCGTAATTTCGTATTTTTGAGAATTAGAAAGGGAGATAGAATGGGACTTACGGGTTTCGATCTATACTAAAGAGTATAGGAGAACTAAAGAAGTTGCCGAGGCGTTGGTTCGTCGCCGGTTGTTTCTAAAAACGTCGCCGGAATTCCCGTCGGAATCTCGTCGGAGCTTCGCCGCGAACTTGTTTTCAAAGCACACACTTCTTGGAAAACTTTTGAGAGAGTGGCTCAAGATTTTAGGGGTAAGAGGGTAGTTTGTAGGGTTGGTATTTATAGGGTTAGGCTAGGGTTAGGGTAGATGAAAAGTTAAAAATAAAAATATGAGAAAATGTAATAAAAATGTATTAAAAGTGGAGTAATTGGAGTTTTTAAAGAGCTCTGGAAGTGGTCTGAGGCTGAAATTTTGCAGGTGCATAGGGAATATGAAAAGACACAACTTTCATGTTGTGGCCGTCACCGGAATCGGCCGACTCGGGGGTGACTCGGCCGTGACTCGGTCGGAGCACTGAGTCGGCCGAGTCAAGGCCGAGTTGGCCGATTCCCGGCCGAGTCCGGCGGCCTGGATCTCCCCCGACGGTTCATCTAACTCCTGCAAGTGTTACATGTTTGGGTGTAGTGGGGTTTTTGTGAGATATGCACGTGTAAACTCTTGGTATTCTAAAGGTTTTTAAAAAAATCAATATTAAAAATAATATGGGGTATGGGATTTGAACTCTGGTGGCTTGGTTCAGCAGTGCAAGGTCTTACCAGTGAGCCACAAGCTCTTTCTTGTAATTATTGTGGGAAAATAAATACTTAAAGTGGTAACAACAACATTAAATACTCCAAGTATACTTCAAATTTAAATCAATTTTATGTATACAAAAATTGGAGTTATTACAATTTACCCTCCTTACAAAAATTTCGTCCTCGAAATTTACAATTTTTATTTGAGGACTAGTTTACAAAGAGGTGAGGATATCTTGCACGCATTTCATCTTCTCTTTCCCAAGTGGATTCTCCTGGAGTGTCTTTCCTCCACATTATCCGGACCAAGTTAACTTCCTTGTTCCGAAGTGTCTTCACTTTCCTGTCCAGAATCTCCACAGGTTGTTGCTCACAAGACAAGTCGGGCTGTATAGTGAGCTCGGAATGATCAAGTACATGGCTGGGGTCACTCACATACTTTCTGAGTTGGGATATCTGGAACACGTTATGCACTCCTTCCAATGAGGGTGGAAGCGCTAAGCGGTATGCCACTTCACCGACTCGTTCGAGTATGTCGAACGGTCCAATATATCTCGGACTCAATTTACCCCGTCTTCCAAATCGGATCACTCCGCGGTTCGGAGATATTTTCAAGAATACATGGTCTCCTGGCTAGAACTCCAAGTGTTGTCTCTTTGCATCAGCCCAGTGTTTCTGTCGATCTTGGGCTATGCGCATTCTTTCCCTGATAGTAAGAACCACATCAACGGTCGCTACTATCATCTCTGGTCCAAGAAGTTCCCTATCTCCGATGTCGTCCCAACTTAATGGTGATCGACACTTCCTTCCATATAATGCTGCAAAAGGTGCCATTCCTATGCTTGCTTGGTAGCTGTTATTGTACGCGAACTCCACAAGATGCAGGTGATCTTCCCACGATCCTTTGAAGTCTAGCATACACGCTCTGAGCATATCCTCCAAGATCTGAATAGTTCATTCCGACTGACCATCTGTTTGTGGATGATAAGCCGTGCTGAAGTTCAGACTTGTTTCCAAGCTAGCTTGCAGACTCTGCCAAAATTATGATCAGAACCTGGTGTCACAATCGGAAACAATGCAGACCGGTACTCCATGAAGTCTCACAATTTCCTGTATGAGTTCATGGGTATCAGAGATAGTACATTATGAAGTGTTTAAATCTTAATTAGATTATTACCTCCATATACTTCTTTGCTAGTGTCTCAGTTGATTGGCCAACCCGAAATGGGATGAAGTGAGCCGACTTTGTGAGTCGATCCACGATGACCCATATAGCATCGTTACCCTTTGTGCTGCGAGAAAGAGCAGTCACAAAGTCCATCATGATGTGCTGCCACTTCCATTCTGGGATTGGTAACGGTTGAAGTAGTCCAGCTGTCATGTGATGTTCAGCCTTCACTTGCTGACACACCAAGCATTTTGCGATGCTTCTGGCTACTTCACGCTTCATTCCATGCCACCAATAATTCTGACGTAGATCTTTGTACATTTTGGTAGCTCCAGGATGTACTGAGTATGGAGAGCTGTGAGCTTCTTTTATTAACTCTTCCCGAACAGGACCCTTTGGTACACACAATCTGCTGCCGTATCTCAAAGATCCGTCTTCATGGATGATGAAGTCTGTTATGAGTCCATTCTCCACTTATTCTCTGATCCTTTGCAACTTAGCATCACTTGCTTGAGCTGCTTTGATCTGATTGACAATGGTTGATTGAACTTGTAGATTCATCAAACTTGAAGCATTACCTAGCATGACTACTTCAATCTCCATCTGATGTAAGTCTTGCTGAAGCTTCCACTGAGCGGTGAGATTCATCGATAAGGGTTGGCGACTAAGAGCATCAGGTACTACGTTCACCTTCCCTGGGTGATATTGCAAGTTGATGTCAAAGTCCGCCATGAGTTCTAACCATCTTCTCTACCGCATATTCAACTCTTTCTGAGTAAACACGTACTTCAGACTTTTATGTAGATGTTCACTCGTTCACCAAGTAAGTAGTGGCGCCAAATCTTGAGAGTAAAGATGACGGCTGCCAACTCCAGATCATGCGTCGGATAATTGCGCTCATGAGTTTTCAGTTGTCTTGAAGCATAAGCCACAATCTTACCGTGCTGATGTAGAACACATCCTAATCCCTTACCGGATGCATCACAATGCACTTCGAATCCTCCAGATTGATCCGGTATTACGAGAATAGGTGCAGATGTCAATCTTGACTTGAGTTCTACGAAAGCTTGTTCGCATGCTTCTGACCATATAAATTCTTCATCTTTTCGTGTGAGCTTGGTCAGGGGTGTTGCTATCTTTGAGAATCCTTCAATGAACCTTCTGTAATATCCAGCTAAACCCAAGAAACTCCGAATGTCTTTCACTGACTTTGGTGTAGGCCATTCGCTAACTGCTGAAACTTTGGCTGGATCCACAGAAATTCCTTCTCCCGATACGATATGTCCAAGAAAACCAACTTGATTTAGCCAAAACTCGCACTTGTTGTACTTGGCATAAAGCTTATGTTGTCGAAGAGTTTCCAGGACAATTCGTAGATGCTCTGCATGATCTTTCCGATTCTTAGAATATACCAGGATGTCGTCGATGAAGATGACAACAAACCTGTCTAAATACTCCCGGAAAACTTGGTTCATTAGGTTCATGAATATTGCTGGTGCATTGGTCACTCCAAATGGCATCACTAGAAATTCGCAATGTCCATAGCGAGTTCTGAAAGCTGTTTTGTGAATATCAGCTTCCTTGACCTTCACTTGATGATAACCTGAACGAAGATCCAATTTAGAGAAAACACAAGATCCACTTAGCTGATCGAATAAATCATCGATGCGCGGGAGTGGATACTTGTTCTTTATAGTGACTTCGTTCAAGGCCCTATAATCGATGCACATTCTGTATGAACCTTCCTTCTTCTTCACCAGTAGTACAGGTGCTCCCCAACTTGAAGTGCTGGGACGAATCCATCTTTTCGCCAATAATTCGTCCAACTGTGTTCGGACTTCCTTCAATCCTTCCGGACTTAGTCTATAAGGTGCTTTGATCACCGGTTGTGCTCCTGGTACTAAATCAATACTGAATTCAAGAGCTCGATCGGGAGGCAAACCTGACATATCGTCTGGAAATACATCGTCGAACTCTCGAACTACCTTTGGTCTTAATTCTTCTTCCGCTTGAGCTGCCGCAATTACTGCTTCTCTTGGCTTCGCTTTGTAGGTACCTGGCTCCAGGGTACGATCTCCGCTCTTGAAACAGAAGACCGGATGGTCTGGAATCTCGAATACTACCCTCCTTTGACGACAGTCGATGGTAGCATAAAAGGTTCCAAGACAATCCATTCCTAGAACCACATCGAAGTTCGGTATGTTCAGTACTTTGAAGTCAGCATAAAACTCTCGACTGCAGACGACGACTGGACACATGTTGTATCCTATAGTTGCCTTTAGAACGCCATTTTCGGAACTGACATTCCAGCTGGATACAAGTGGTGAGACTGGAATTGTATGGGTTCGGACAAACCATTGCAACATAAAGCAGTGGGATGCTCCAATATCAAACAGTACAAGTGCAGGTAGTGAAGCTACTAGGATTGTACCTAAGGTATATGGGATATGTTTTAGGTATAGGGAAAGTGTGTATATAACCAGGACTAAAAGATAAGTTTGAGAAGGAAAGTTTACCAGTAATGACTTGGCCAGTGGCCTCAGCTTCTTCCACAGACATCGTGAAGGCCTGGCGCTTGGGTATATTCTTCCTGGTCTGAGGAGCATTCCTCGGAACGTTTCTTTGAGCTTGACGGAACTGACGAGGAGGTGGTGTAGCTTGTGGTCCTCTGGGTGGTGCAGGCAGTGCAAGTCTTGGAGCAGGGGCTTGGATGACTGGACGCTGTAGATAATTGTTTGCTGGCCTGGGTGCAGCAACTGGGTTTTGTTTATGAGGACAAGCCCCAATACCATGAGCAGCTGAGCCGCAGATCAAGCAAAGGTTGATCGCACGATGGCAATCTCTCGCCAGATGCCCATTTCTCTTGGAGTAGTTACAAAAGGCTGGGCTGGGTCTGCTGATTGGTGCTCCAGGACGTCTTGGCACAAAAGGTGGTCTGGACGAGGCTCCACCTGCCATCTGGTTGGCAGGGCGCTTGACTCCTGCAGACTGAGGTCTGCCCCTTGCTTTTATCACTGCCTCATAATTGCGGGCAGCTTCCAGAGCATCCTCATGAGTCAAAAATTTTCCTGTGGCTAGAGCAGCCTGAATTTCCATGTCCAGTCCTTGTTGAAAGCGACGGGCTCTGATCTCGTCCGTCGGTATCAAATGTGCCGCGAATCTGTTCAAGGATAGTGTTAGCTGTGTGGTTTGTGATATTTAAAACTGTACTATTGCGACATATCTTACCGGCTTAACATGGTGAATTCAGTGTCGTATTCATCTACCGATTTGTCCCACATTGATCCTTGCTGTAGATGAATGAACTGCTGCTCCATGGCAAACCTGGCAGTCACAGGGAAGTATTTCGCGTCGAACTTCTCACGAAACGTTTTCCATTCAATAGGCTGTGCAAGACGGCTTTCTTCCGCCTTCCACCAGTTGCGAGCGTTGTCCGTGAGTTGTAGTTTCGCTACACGGACCCAAGCGATGTCTGGCACTTGTGCTGCGGCCAGATCATCCTTGATACTTTGAGCCCATTCCTCAGCTTCCAGTAGGCTCCCCTTTCCTGAGAACTGCTTCGGATGTAAAGCCCTGAATTGCTTTACCCCCGGAGCGTCAGTCTCGGGACGGTTCAAGAGTTGTTGCTGTCCCTCGAGAAGGCTGCGGATTGCCTCAAGTAGCACTGTTTGCTCGGTAGGTGGCGCAGGAACAGCTGGTGTGAGAGGTAGTGCTGGATGTGTGATGTTGACGTTGGTGCTGGTGTTGTTTGGGGAATCCATAACCCTGAAGAAAAATTTGGGTTAGGACAGATTCAAGTACATGAAATGATAAGATTCGAGGAATATGGAATTGCAAGATTCAAGGAACATGAATTATAGAGAATGTTTTAGTTGCTGGTTCTTGTGTTATATTGCTTAGGTTGTTCACGCAGACCAGAACTGCATGATAGGGATTCATACAGCTCGGATCTGCATGGACCACCAACAAAACCTGTCACGCCCCGCTTCCCACTGTACGGCGAAGGGGACGCGACCGGTCCGCTACGTATATACTCAGAAGTACATACGCTAAGCGTATCTAAGAAATATAAAATAAATACACAAGAAACAAGAATAAAAAGAACATCAACTTTTATTTATTCACATTCTTTGTACAATACATGAAAGGAAATACAACTGAAATAATAAGATGCCTAAACAGTGGCATAACAGGAAATGAAAAGTACAGAAAGGAAAAGTGTACAATGAAACTACAGTGCAGGGTCTTCAGTAAACTGCTCCAAGTCTTCTCGCGATGGCTCAACCTCTGCCGGGTCCAAATTACCTGACGACATTCAAAGAAGAGAGAAACATAATGTCGTTAGCGAACAGGTCGCTCGGTAAGTCCCAAAGGTAAGAGGGAAGTAGAAAAAGACAGAATAAGAAGATACATTTTAAAGTGTAAACTATTGTTGTAATATTATGTCAACGCTGTTGTTTGTAGCTTGGTACAGAAGGATGCCAGTGTATACGAGGGGAGTCTCTATATGCCAGAGATTAGGGGCACGTATAGTACAAGGTACCGTTTATGCCACGGTACAACAGCAACTGGATTCATGTTAGGTGTGCTAAGTTTGACCACCTCGTGCCACCTTTAACACCTTCCGTACCAATCTACCCCTTAAACCCCGCGATATCTTGTTTGTATTGTTATCTTGTAAATTGTGTTGGTTGTATGATAGATTGACTGACCGACCGAAATCATGATATCAGGAAACTGTTATAACCGTAGAGTCATGTAAATGGAATACTGAGAATCATGTAAAAAGAATATATATCCATAGTTCGGTTCAGTCAAGTTGTATAAATTGATTATTGTATTCATGGATTCATGTGTTCACATTGAATTGGAAACTTGTAGATTATAGATTGACTTGAATCATATTCAAGTCAGATTAATCAGACTCAAACCCGAGTCAGACAATCAGGGATGTGAATCGAAGTCTTATAATTGCTGGGGTCCTTAGGGTAATTTATAAACTTGAGGAGGTTTTATGTAAAAATACTTTTATATACTTTTCAAAATACACCTCAAGTATTTATTGTTCGTCTTTAGAGTTGTAATAAGGGTGTATTTTATATTGTGACATTTCTAGTGAAAATATCCTAGTTTTATAAATAAGGGTATTTATCTGTAATATTGATTTATTTGAAGTTCATGGTATTTTAGTGTAAAATTTATTCTTGTGATTTTTAGAAAAAGGTGGAATATTTATATCATAATAAAATAGATATTTAAATGATAAATATACATATGTTTATACAAAATATAATTTTAATAAATATTTTATATTCCAAAAATCTCATTTTCTTAAGATGTCGTATTTTAAACATTTCGAGACCGAATGCTCCTTGCGGAGGTCTGAATCTCGCACTACTAGCCCGAGGGTGCGCGATAAACCGCATGATCCCGAACGGGTTCCCCAAAGATGGGTTGTAGCGGCGCTTTGCAAAGATTGTAAAATACTAATTCTTTAGAAAACGGTTTTATAAAGTAGAAGGTATTTATTTGCAAAGTGTAATTTTCCGTATTTTAGATTCTAGGATTTCCTAAACCAACTAGCCTATTTCTAAATGGTCTAAACGACAAGTCGTTAGAAGTCTCAAATCGCCTATTCACCGCCAATTGCGGCCAGGTAAGTGGGAGGCTCTCCACCACAAGTAGTGGCCCTAATTAAATAACCACTTACCTTAAACACGCTTGTCTAGACACCACAAAGTCAGCTTTAGATAAACGATCGATGTCCACAACTTATCGTATTTTTCCTATTAAAGATATTGTTTAAACAAATGTATCAAACCTAAACTTTTATAAAAGGTTTTATTAAGGAAATGGTATTTTAATGTAAAATCATGTTTTATCGTATTAGGAGTTTTCAAGATAGCGTATTATGGTTGCATATGTGTGTGTGAGGAGGTAGGTCATTACCTCGTGATCTATTTTAAGGTATAGCAATGTTAACGGGTTAAATGTGAAATTGAAACATGATGGTATTAAAGTGAAAAAATACGGTAAGTTAACAAGGTTATCATTTCATGTGTGAAAACTTATTCAAATTGATTTTTACAAATTTAATAATTATGATAAAGATGTTTAGACATGTTCGAATTGATTAGAAGTGAAATTTTATAGAAAACCGAATCGGAAATCGGACCGGCGACGATTCCGTCGGGTTTCGTAATTTCGTATTTTTGAGAATTAGAAAGGGAGATAGAATGGGACTTACGGATTTCGATCTATACTAAAGAGTATAGGGGAACTAAAGAAGTTGCCGAGGCGTTGCTTCGTCACCGGTTGTTTCTAAAAACGTCGCCGGAATTCCCGTCGGAATCTCGTCGGAGCTTCGCCGCGAACTTTTTTTCAAAGCACACACTTCTTGGAAAACTTTTGAGAGAGTGGTTCAAGATTTTGGGGGTGAGAGGGTAGTGTGTAGGGTTGGTATTTATAGGGTTAGGCTAGGGTTAGGGTAGATGAAAAGTTAAAAATAAAAATGTGATAAAATGTAATAAAAATGTATTAAAAGTGGAGTAATTGGGATTTTTAAAGAGCTCTGGAAGTGATCTGAGGCTGAAATTTTGCTGGTGCATAGGGAATATGAAAAGACACAATTTTCATGTTGTGGCCGTCGCCGGAATCGGCCGACTTGGGGGTGACTCGGCCGTGACTCGGTCGGAGCACTGAGTCGGCCGAGTCAAGACCGAGTTGGCCGATTCCCGGCCGAGTCCGGCGGCCTGGATCTCCCCCGACGGTTCATCTAACTCCTGCAAGTGTTACATGTTTGGGTGTAGTGGGGTTTTTGTGAGATATGCACGTGTAAACTCTTGGTATTCTAAAGGTTTTAAAAAAATCAATATTAAAAATAATGTGGGGTATGAGATTTGAACTCTGGTGGCTTGGTTCAGCAGTGCAAGATCTTACCAGTGAGCCACAAGCTCTTTCTTGTAATTATTGTGGGAAAATAAATACTTAAAGTGGTAACAGCAATATTAAATACTCCAAGTATACTTCAAATTTAAATCAATTTTATGTATACAAAAATTGGAGTTGTTACACACCCAATGATTCTCAACACATGAGATGGAATGGGTGTAGGTGAAGAAGAAGCCATTGGAGGAAGTTGTGAGCTCAAGACTTGGCACAAAAGAAAAACCAACTAAAGAAAGTGTCTGTTGTTTTCTTGTGTGTGTTGTGTAAAGTATTTGTGAAGAGCAACTAAAGAAAAATCCTAGCTCAAAAAAGATCTGCCACTTGCACAAATATCTCACCACTTGAATCACACAAGACCCAACACCATAAGTCACTATGCCACAATCAGTGCAACATGCCAAGACTTGCACTCACACTTCACCTCAACACAATATTAAACATTTAAACCAAAACCCTAAATGTTTAATACAAAACAAAGAAAAGAAATGGCATCTTCAAAAGTAATCTTGTAACGGATCATAAGAATACCCCTCATTCGTATAAACATACCTGCATCCGTATTCCGACCGAATATGAATACAACGAGACAAAAATAATCCAACAATATAATACTAGGATCCGGCTTAAACCAAAGCCCACTAATATTATCCGTCCGATCATGATCTGTGCACAAGTGCACGAATATGATCGAACTCTACCATAAAACCATACGGCCTCTGCAATATTTCGCCCGAACCAGGGAAACCCTCTGTATGGGACTCTAAACACTTATCAATACGCTGGCAGTGGGTTTAACCACAAGCACGTCAGTGGCACTAGCTGTACGTAACGGCTACCCAGGTATTGAGCGAAAGTGAGGCCGACGAGCAAACTCATCCTGAAACCCTACTAAGTCTGACAGTGACAATATCTGAACAGTCCGGTTCGCTCGTCTATGGGTATCGCATATCGAGTCTAGGGGGTGAATAAAGTCAAACCCCTAATAACGCGACATTTAGTGTCGGTATGATGCCCATCACCAACTGAGAAACTACTGATCCGAATCAGTAACTCTCGTCTACCCTGGCCGAGGATTTCTGGTGATGGCCATCCGTGCACATCGCGACATCAACCCCCAATATACCGGGAGAGACGAATCCCCTGACGATCTGCTCACTGCCTCCATGTGGATCGGGACTGAAACCAACTAAAACCTGTTTGCACGACACCTTGGAGCCGTGGTAGGTGTAATACCCAGCCCCTTTTTATACCAAAATACGTATCTCTCTCTAATTTATAAAGTTCTTATTTTTTTATTTTATTTATAATTATTGATTTATTTTAAAACCTTTTAAGCCCAAACCTAAGCTATAGATTTATTCTTCATCAAAATACATTTCCCTATATTACTATACTTCTAGTTTTCTGACTTTAGCCATTTTATATTTCCAATCTAGAACCCTAGTTCCTTATAGAGATATATAAACCAAAACCACAGCCCATCTCCTTTATAATTCTATTTCTGCAGCCCATCTCCTCTTAACTGAGTTTTTCCTTTCTTAATAATCCAAGCCCGGCCCTCTTCTCCCTTCAAAATTCCTCTTATATTCCTCCCGGCCCACTCCCTATATTTAAACCCAAATAATTTCCTATTAATCTCAAGCCCAAACTATATTTATTTTAAACCAGCCCACTCCTTTTCTTTAACAAATTCCCTTAGGCCCGGCCCTCATCCAATAATTAAAATCTTTTTACTATATTTTTCCCTGAGCCGGCCCGTTCTAAATCCCCATTCCATTAAAATGTTTTCTATTTCCCTAGCCCACTCATTTCTGGCCCACTCCCTTAAAATCCTCTAATTAATTTCCTTTTCCTTCTTTGTATCCTTCTGGCCCGGCCCACTCGTCCCCTCACCGCGCCGCTTCACGACCCGACCCGGCCCAATAACCTTTCTTCCCCAACGGCTATTTTTCTCCTCAATTCCCGCGCACGTTTTCTTTCGCGACCACGTCGCCGCGCTTCTCGCCTCCGCCGACGCTCGCGCCCGCGAGCGTTACCCACGACATCGCCTTCGACCCCTCCTCGTGACACGTCTCTTTCTCCTCTCATAATTCCTGCTCTCCTCTCCCGACGACTCTCCCCTCTCTAACCCACATCCCGACCTCGCGAGCACGTCGCCGCCGTCACCTCCTCCCATCATCACCGCCCTCGTCCCCTCACCACCTTCCTTCTCTTTTCTCTGCCACCATCACCCAGCACCCCAAACCAACAGCCGAGCTCGAACCCCTGCACCCGAGCTCGACATCCCCTGCGCCGACGACCGGTGAGCTTCTCGTCTCGTCGTCGACCCCCCCGCATCATCATCATCAACATCGTCGTCGTCGTCGTCATCTTTCCCATCATCTCTTCCCTCTGCACTCTCCTCCCTCTCTGTCTGTGCCCCTCTCTCGCCTCTCTCTCTCTCTCGGTTCTCTTTCTCTCTCACTGCTTCTCTCTATCTCTCTACATTTCTCTCTCTCTCAGTTTCCTTTCTCTCTCTCTTTCTCAATCTTTCTCTCTCTAAACTCTTTCTCTCTCTCCTCACGATTCAACCCGAGCCTCCCCTCGTCGGCCACCCTCCAAGCTTCGGCCACCCGTCACTGCGCTCACCTCCTCTGAAGCTCAAACAGCCGACCTTCAGCATCCAAGCCGGAGCTCATCGTCACCGCTGAGCCATTGCACAGAGCTCAATCCGAGGCCGAGGCCAAATTCTTGACACTGTTGCCGCGTGGTCGTGCCGTGCATACCGTGCCATCAATTCAACGTTTCCAGGCAAGTATTTTACTTGCTTACATGCTATTTACTTAAGTTACAATCGTTAATTGCATAGATAATAAAGCTACAAGTCTAAACCAATTAAGTGCCATACCTGTTCGACGCATGTTCCCAAAGAAAATACTTTTCTAAATTGACGGAACTGGATTACATACATTAGCCCTTGCTGTGATGAACACCTTGTGCAAGTTTCGCTGGAAAATATGACCGTTAACGACTAAAACGACTACCCCCAAGTTCGACCATAAAACTGGAATTTTATTGTACCTGAAAACTGTTAAATTCACCATAAATCATATACATACTATAATGGTGCGTTCGAGGGCTCAAATCGAAGCCGACTCGACGAACTTTAACCCTATACTAGTTTTCCTGGTATTCCTGTACTTAAATTGTGATGATTTTTGGATCGGAGTGCGACTCTGGACTGCAGTCCAGAGCGACTCCAGTTGTTGCTTGCTGTTCCGTAATGGGTACCACAAGATCTCCTTAACTCGTAGATTGCGGAACTCCGCTGCTTGTTATAGGTAAATCTGTTAGATAGACAAAACAATTGGTTTCATTCTATTTCGTTACCGTTTGATATTTAATCTGTAATTTAATAGATCGGGACGCATAACAGTCCCAGCAGAACAGAATTGACATATTAATAGTAAACAGTGTATATTTCCTGACGTACAGATGCGATCGAAGATCCGTCTATTACGTTGAAAACCTTACTGAAAAACCTAGAATTCATCCAACTGTAGCGTCGCTAAAATATGATCCCAACTGGGATTAAAATGCGTTGCGAAACGGACTTCTGATTCTGAAACCAGATTTCCAGCCCTGAACGCTTAAAATGAAATGACCATAAATTATGATCCTGAAAACCGATTGGCTTGAAACTAAATTCGATGGATGGACAACTGAACATACTAATTATTACCTGTTTATTGTTTCGCTAAACTATACACGTACGTTTCATGATAAATCGTGCAAGTGATAGAATACTATTTTTTTGACACCTTAATCATGCTTCATATACTGTTTACGTATCAGATCATACCCATATCATTGCAGTGATAACCTAGTGACATCGTGCATTTACCCGGTGTTAGATTTTAGTGATGATTGTGGCAAGTACGTCAGTGTTCGTGTATCCGTGAATAAGTGAAAGTGATACGTACTTGTGCACAATCAGTGACCCTATTATTCTATTGCATTGTCGACGTCTGTGGGATGCGTGTACGTGTGACTATAAGTGGTATGTGACACTTATGGAAGCGCTTGCACGGGTGTCACAGATAAGGCATCAGACACTGTCATTTATCTTAGGTATTAGTCGGGACGTGCTTGATGGAGGTCCTGCCTCCAATTCTCGCGCAGACTTGTCACGGATCGATTAGTATTTAGGGTTATGGTTAGCGTTTGATGTAGACCACGGGGTGTGGGGTAGTTTAAGTGTGAGTTCAACAGAATCTCGGGAGTTCCATGCCGGCTTATATATTTAGGGAGTTATATAGAGATTTACAGGGTATGTGATATTCACCGTGATATACATGTTGGGCCCGTGGTCCCTTGCCCTTGGGTTCTACCCTTGGGTGGAGGACACTCACGAGTGGTTGACTCTCACACTTGGACTGACGATAGGCTTAGTGACATGTACAGTGAGACTTAGAGACTGATAGGGATACTGGCATTGTTATACCTTACATACTGTGTTGACACTCGTGGCATGTTGTTCTACTGCTTTTACTGTTCCGCTGCATTGATTACCGCATATTCATATCCATGTTGTCATTGATTTATTGTTACACATATCGGTTACTACTGTAGAGTTGTCACATGATTTATATATATTATATTGCTATTGTGTCGCTCTCACGACCTGAGTATGCATGCTCAGTGTGAGGAGAAGATTTAACCTGGACCAAAACTAAACGTGCATCACAGACTTCTTGACTTTCCATTCCGAGTTACATTCGTTTGTTCCACTTCAGGTCAGTCTTTACATTGTTTCTTTCAGTTACTGCATTTCTCATTACCTGCGCATCATTTACTGTTTACCATAAAAAACTAGAAGCCGAAGTGTGACTACGGCAGGACATTTCCTTGACCGTAGGAGCATGGCTGGCCTTGTCTACCCCTCGTATTCTGTATTTTGGGAAGCGGGGCGTGACATGGTTTAGTTGGTATCAAAGCCCAGGTTTTGCTTCGATTGGGATTGCAGTTTTCCGTGTAGAGCTCGACAATCTAAGATATCTCTCAGTCTAGATTGTAAACTTGATATTCTTGATTCATATTCGCATTGAGCGTTCTGCTATCAATTCACTAGGGTTTCAGGTAACTTGGCAAAGTTTCGTGGTTGTAATTGCGAACTACATCACGATTACACTACCATACTCGGTTTAAGTGACTTGGAGTCGTACAGTTGGTTCTCCACTTATAATAAATTCAGCACCTCTGATATTTTTGAATCTTTGTCCTATCCATATTATATTTTGATTCGTATATCTTGTGACATATATCATCCTCAAAATCATTGTTTCAGGATCATGTCTTTCAACGACTCTTCCTCTATCTCCACTCCCCAGAATCAGACTGTTGAGATCCTTAGTGTACTGCAAGGTTTAAAGGAAGCCCAGGAGCGAACAAACGACTTATTAGCTGAAGGGCTGAGAAGACAGGTGAGTCAGACCCCAGCGGGAGTCTCCTATCATAAAGGGATTTCCGTTAGACGAGAAAAGGAGAAGAAGATGAAGCGTCAATTTGTTTCCCCGCGACAGAAGCAGCAGAAGACCCCATGTTGTGGGTATTGTAGGAGACCAGGACATCTTCAGAGGGATTATCGCCGCGCCCAAGGGAAATGTCTGATATGCGGGTCCAACAAACATCTTATCAACGGTTGCCCTGAAAGGAAGGAGCTACAAGGAGGAGATTCGTCCACACTCCCCACTTCTGCCGAGTGACGATTATTGCGTAGTTCGCTCTTCGAGGATAAAGCAGACCCAACACAGGATTCAACTCACGTAACGATGATGCAGCGGTCTAGCAATCAAAGAAGAATTTTTATGTTTTCCAATTTCAGTATTATGTTGCCATCCCCTTATAAACATTTCTTTCCGTTTGAACCTTTGTATCTGTCGAACTTTTAGTTGAATGAAATAAAATTTGAATCGTAATATATGCATCATTCCCTTGTCATTTCCATTGTTCATACTATTCATTAGCACAACATTTTAATCTTGATTCTTTTAAAATTCCTGCCACCGCATATCTTTCTATACTTCGTACACTTGACTATTTTTCTTGATGTGTTCCGTTGTTTAATCATGACACTTTCTTTTCAGGCCATGGCCCACCCCGGAGCAGCGCCGCATCTAGACGAGGATGCACAGTCATGCGTTTCCCTAGACCGCACGCTGATGAGTTCTGACGATGAGATCAACGGTCCCCAGGTCAACTTCGGAAACAACGATTCAGAGGACGAAGGAGTAGCCGCCCCAGAGTTTGACATGATAGGCGATTCCGACGAAGAGGAAGAAGACCTTGAAGAAAACCCAATAGAAGAAGATCCCGAGGAAGAGCCGATAGAAGAAAATCCAGTGGAGGAAGACCCCATGGAAGAGAACCCAGAAGGAGAGGAACACATGGAATCGGACCTCGATGAAGAAGCTCCACCCGAGGAGGAAGGACCGGAAGATCAAGACCCTGCTATGGAAGAACTTCCAATGGCGATGCCCGCGAGGCGATATGGAAATGGACGCCCCTACCTGAGTGCGCGAGCCTACCGCAACCTACTGAATCTCCACAACCGCGACTGACGGAATTTCTTTTGATGTTGTCTTTCTGGCCAAATAGAATGTGTATAGTTTAGGGCCACTTTTCGCCTTTGGGAATGCCTTGTTTCAAATTTTCTCGAATGAAATAAATCTTCTGAATTCATAAACCTTTTGATTATTGGTTCGCTTGATACTTGTTTATTGCCTATATCCATTTATTTTTTCTGCTGAGTTCCCTGACTGTCCACCCCTACTCATTGTATAGTTTTCACCCTCGTTTCGATTAGAAAGTACCTCATCCTGATTCTTGGAATGAGCCACCATTCATCCTTCGTCTGTGCCTCGATTGAGATCCTTCTGGGAGGAGAAGTTCATAGTGAAATCCTCGAGTTAGCTAACCCTTCAAATTCTTGATTCATATGATGTACCGAAAGTTATCATCCCCATACTGTTTCCCTTGTAGTCCTGTGTGACTCACCCTTACTTCTTGTGCTGACCCGATCCCAATTTCCTTGATCTTCAGCTTAAAGCCGTCACACTTCGACCTTTTGTATCAGCCACATTCCATTGTAATCCCTACCCTACCTAGGCCTAGACATACTTGTGCTTTTCCCTGTTACCCCAACTATATTTAGGGGCACTATTATTCGAAAGTGTAGTTTTAGTATTTTGTATTTATCAAAGAGTACGTGTTATTGATTACTCCGTTTTATGTATTTTAAGTGCATTATTATTATTTTCATTTTCAGTAGCGCGACCTTACACCGCGCACATTTTGTTCCATGTTTCTTATTTTCACTATATGAGTTTTCTAAGCTATTTTGAAACTATTTGACCGATGCATTATCCTAAAATGTTTTAACCTACCGACTAGATTTCCACTACTTTATTCTTGTTATTTTATTTTCGGGTTTTGTGCCTATGATTACTATTATAAATGATTGTACCTTATACTTATTTTCTGTCGTGCTACCTTTAATGTACTTGTATGTGCACATGTTTGGGTTTCGTTTTTATTGAATACGCCTTGATTATTTTTGTTCATCATTGTTATCTATATTCTCGTGTACTTGTAGGTTGCTCTTATAGTTATTCCTACCTTATACCTATTTAGACTTATCTTCTGTATGTTGTTCTTACATGTTTATACCTTCAAGTTTCTTCGTCCACGGATTTCTAGTAAATCCTTATATGTTAGTCTGCAATTATGATAGCTTTCGCTTATGTTTCTATAACTTTTAGAAAAAAACAAGATCAATGATCTTTAATAAAAATAAAATAAAATAAAACAAAAATAGTGCTTTGCACTTTTCATGAACCATTGGTTCTCTGAGATAAGAAAAACAAGAAAAAAAAACTTATTTTTCTTTGATCTAAATCAGATCAAGAAATCAAATAGTGCTTTGCACTTCTGTTCTTGAATCTAAAAGATTCTTGGTGCTTTGCACTTGCAAACTGCGCTGTTGCGCTCTTGGGAGAGCGCCACGTGTCAGCATCTAAACCACTTGCGCTATGCACTCTTGAAATAAGAGCTTTGCTCTCTGGAGTTGGCGTAACTCACCAGAGCGCGCCATGTGTCAGCAGCGCAACAGCGCAGCGCACTGCACTGTTGCGCTTGCGCTCACCAGAGCGCGCCACGTGTCAGCAGCGCAACAGCGCAGCGCACTAGCGCAGCGCACTGCACTGTTGCGCTTGCGCTCACCAGAGCATGACACGTGTCTTCACCACAAGCGCTTGCGCTCAGTGAGTGGCGCAAAGCGCCTAACAAATGCAATGCAGGGCCAAGCCCAATTAAAAGACCAAACAGGCCTAATTAAATTGATGCTCTGCATCATTTATAAATGGGCAAAGCCCAAACAAAAATAATAAAATGCTATGCAGATGCCTTGCAGAGCCCAAAATAAATTGATGCTCTGCATCTTTTATGGGCAGAGCCCAAACAAGAAAATAGAAGTAATGCAATGCATTATTTAAGTGTGGGCAAAACCCTAGCACAGGTCTAATGGACTAAAAATAAATAAAATGTTGAACATTTTCAACTGGACTTAGCCCAATTCTGGCCGTAAGTCCTTAAATTAAATTGAACTGAGCACAAATGCTCTCTCAAATCAATTTATATCCGGTTCGAGGGTACATCTCCGAACTCCTTTGACATCCATCGTTGTAATTCCTCAACGACGTCAAAGAGGTGACGGGTCCCAACGACCACACATCAATACGGACTGCGGGGTCCTTAAACTCGTGGACCGGAACGTCCCTAAACTAATGCTAGACCGGAACGTCCTTAAACTAATGCGGGACCGGAACGTCCTTAAACTAATGTCGGACCGAAACGTCCCTAAACTAATGTCGGACCGAAACGTCCCTAAACTAATGGTGGACCACTACGTCCCTAAACTGGAACAATAGAGCCCCCAAATGCTCTTTTGTCGAATCTAAACGATCCCGTTAAGTTGATCTTAGTCTCAAACTGGACTAACGTATCCTTATCAAACGTTTGAGTTGATCTTAGCCTCAAATATGCCTAACGTATCCTCAAATCAAAACCCCAAACCCAAATCTAAGTAAATACGGATTTGGACTAATCCACGTCCTACGGGCGACGGCATTATTCAGTCTCCGTATACAATCCACGGGCAACCACAAACAAAACAAACACACACGACACGAAGTGAAATTCTGGAGAAGGAGAAAGTTGTTACCGCGATGCGGTAGCGTAATTAACTGCAGGGGCTTGCGTCTGCAGGGAAGAGCGTCCCCATAATCAAAAACCCCTCAAGCGGGGGGGAATCTGACAAAGTCTGCTACATCGGCCGCATCCGTCTAAACCTCCGATACACGGTGCCATAAATCAACTTGGCATCTTCGGAGAGGTAGACGGATAAAACCAAATAGCATCTGCCCCGAATCTCAGCGTCAGGACATCGCGGTCCTGTGCGCCGCCTTTCGGAGGGGTACAGATTCTGGCACGCCCGGTGGGACCTTTTCCTCTTTCCACTCCACACTTCGTATGTCGTGTTCGCGAACGAATCGCGGTTTGCTGTGGTTGCCTGTGGATTCGAGGTACTAAGATTTGGTGTCTTGCTCCGTGCAGAAAACAGAAGATCAATGGCTTCAAACTGCACTACCTGCAACTGCAACTCTCGCTCGGTCCTTGCTGGAGGAGTGACTTATGGGCCCCAAGCGGCCTCCCTTTTCAAAATGCCAGTGGAGCAGGTGGCTCAAACCACCACTGGACTATTTTTTGGGACCATGCTCCCACCAATGAGCTTCAATGCCCCAATGACATCGCAAGAAGCTCCAAAGAAGCCGGTCTTTGATCGACTTACCACTGCCGCGACCCCTCTCAACGGGTCGCCCAACTCCACTGCCTCGGTTTTTAATAGGCTAGGTCAGAGCTCCAACGGGCCCATGCAAAAGCCCGCGATACCCGAAGTTGCCATCCCAAAGCGGATAGCCATCCCGGCTCAAGCGGACGAAATCATTGGAAAGGCCCCTCCTTCCAAGAAGTCAGTTTTTACAAGGCTGGCCATTCCAGTTGCTGCTCCAGGCGAGATCCTCAAAGCTGCTTCCCCTGCCCAAAGGTCTGTCTTTGACAGATTAGACATTACTTCTCAACGGGTGTCAGCCTTCGATAGGCTAGCACCAATAACAGTCTCTCCTCAAAGCAGGGGGCACGACGAAGTCACCCTTGTAGCTGAAACAACTCCATCCGCAAGACACGCTCGACGTCGCCACTGGCGTCGAGTAAGGAAGGCTGGGGGCAACTCCCCCTCTGGGATAACTCCGTCAGCTCCGATGGTGAGGATCGATGCTGCTGTTCCAAACAAGAATAGCTTTGAACTGCTCAACAAGGTGCGCAGAAACTCTCCTACTGCGATGTTGAAACGAACTCCTTCACCTGTGGAGAATACTCCAGAGAAGAAGCTAGAGCAGCCCCCTCAACGGCTGTCCTCTAAAATTTACAAAGTCTGGCGACAGGTCCAAGAGTCGGTGATCGATCAAGACTGCCTCCAACGACAGAAAAAGATGAAGGTTCGGCAGGGGAAGGATTACTCTGTCAAACCACAAAAAGCAAAAGCTACTTGGGTGCCCACTACAACGGCTCCCTTAACTCCAATCACTCAAAAAAGGAGGCCACAAAAAGCCCCTGTGAACATGGCGAAGCATAAAAGCGCTGAACACAAACGCCCCAAATCTGGGGGCATGGTGGTGCACACTGTTTATATGGCTTCTGGAAAGGAGGAAAGCCGCACTTCTACGGGCCACCGACCGCTCACCCGATCCGTGACGAAAGCCCAGGAGCAACAACAAAAGCTTCAGGAAATGATGACTACAATGGCTGCATTCACTGAGCCAAAAGAAAGCTCTGAAACGTCTTCGGATGAACGTCAAGAACAAGAAACCGACGCTGACTTTTTACGCAGAGTTCTCGAAAAGAGGGACAAAGAAGCTGCAGAGCAAGCGGCTAACATAAAACAGATGGCGCTCCTCTTCCAAGATATGGTAGGGATGATGTTACAGCCGGACCCTCCTGCTGAAGATCCTCCGATCGTCCTTGAAGACGACAGGGGAGAAATGTCAAATCCTCCGCCAGCTCTGTCAACAGCCAAGGAGGAGGCAATCTCCAAAGTTTACCTAGACGAATATATAGCTCAGCAGATCCGGGTTCATCAGGCGAATGAAGCGGCTGGGCAAATTGTTAGAACCAGACGACCGTATCCGGGCTGGTATGACCAAATCAGTTACCCGCCAGGATATACGATCCCTAAATTCCACGTATATAAAGGGACAGGGAATCCGCATCAGCATGTCGCTCAATTCAGGGCCTTATGCGGCAATACTGGAGGCGATGACAAATTGTTGCTACGTCAATTCGTCGGCAGCTTAGCAGAAACAGCCTTTGAATGGTATTCGGAGCTACCTAACGACTCTGTCAAAACATTTGCAGAGATGGAACTGCTGTTTACACAAAGATTCGCGAGTGCTAGTGAACGCACCCCGATAACAGCACTAATAAATGCCAGGATAAGGCCAAGCGAAACGTGGGTTCAATACGCAACACGATGGCGGAACCTATGGTCGAAATGCGAACAACGCATAGAAGAGGCACCTGTGGTAGGCATGTTTGTGGGCACTCTCGATCCGCAGGCGACCATCTCACAATTCATGATGTTCTTCAGGCCGACCACCTTCCAGGCCTTGATTGACAAATTAGCCCAAATGGACCAGATGGGCCATAGACCGTCTCCTCCAAAACCAGATTCCCGAAATAAGAAAGGAAAAGGGAAAGCGATCGTCGTCGCCAATGCTCAGCAACAGTCGAACAACTCAAAGCCGGTCGTTCGCCAAAACAACGTGTGTCCACGCCCTTCCCTCGAAGAGAGGCTAGGACGTCCTTACTCGTTTCCTCAGAATAAAACGAAAAGACTGTTCGAGCTGGCAGTGCGCAACAGACTCATTAATCTGCCGAGTCCAAAGCGTCTGTCGCAGCCAGGCGATTTTAATAATCTCAATTATTGCCCTTACCACCAAACGGTAAGTCACCCGATTGAGAATTGTTTCGTCTTTAAGGGATGGATCGAGGATCGGTACCTACAAGGCAAGTTCGCGCTGTCGGAAAACTGGAAGGTAAACCCACCACAGCCGCACTCTCCAAAGAAGACGGACACGCCGGGGGCAGTTTGTTCTTTAGTCAAGGATGAAAACGATGGAGAAAACTCATCAGATGAATCCGAAGACTACGTAGCGACTTGTCATGTGATTTCTCACTCACTGACAGATAATAAAGAAGCTTCTTGCGCCGAGAAACCAATGGCGAACCCCGAACCGGAAATTCTACAGCCATCAGACGAGCTGATCGATGTCTTCCTAAATGAAATTCGTCTGAAAGCAAAAGCCAATCAAGAGCGTGAAATGGCCATACTGGAAAAAGCCAAAGCATTCCCATCAAATCAAAAGCCATCCACTGCGGATAAAAACAAATTCAAGACGAGGAAAAGGTTCATCAAAGCTTTATCAGTAGGAATGAAGCTACCGCCCTTTGAAGAAAATACTCTCGCTGAGGTAGAGATGCATCCTAACTTCTGCTTATATCATCAGAAGATCATACATCCTACTGAAGACTGTGAATCCTTCAACTGTTGGTGGCAAGGGTATGTCGCTCAAAAGCAACACTTCGACAGGACAAAGTGTGAAGCTTGTGGACATCTGAAAAATGCGATATATGAGCGCAAAAGAACCGCCGACGACTGTCATATAGCCGACTTCAAGGGATCGCAAATTATCACCTTTGGAAGCGACTCTGACGAAGAAGCTACCCCTAACTCTTCCTTCGGGGAATCTATTTCAAAAATGAAGGAATTAAGGAACTGCGAGAACGTTCAGCAGTGCAATCGCACGCTATTCGGAAAAAATCTCTACCCCGTAAACAAAGGATCGAACAAAAAGGATAAAGGAAAAAGAAAAACGGCCCTCGTCGCCAGCGCTCAACAACAATCAGGTGACCCTAGACCGGTTGCTCGCCAAAGCAACAAGCGGCAACCCCTCCAAGAAAAGTTGAAACGTCCTTACTCGTTGCCGCAAGATAAAACAAGGGGACTGTTCGAGCTGGCGGTGTGCAACAGACTCATCAATCTGCCGGGTCCAAAACGTCCGTTGCAGCCAGGCGATCTTAATAATCCCAATTATTGCCCTTACCACCAAACAGTAGGTCACCTGATCGAGGACTGCTACGTCTTCAAAAACTGGGTTGAAGAACAATACCAACATGGCGAGTTTGCGCTGTCTGAAAACTGGAAGGTGAGTCCGCCGCAACCGCACGCTCCGAAAAAGACGGATACGCCGGGGGCATCATGCTCATTCATGGGGAAGGACTCATAGACCGAAAAGTCAATAAACTAGATATTCGCCTCAAATACGGCGACGGCGGACCGAGATGTCCTTAAACTAATGATGGACCGCAATGTCATAAAACTTGCAAATGACCGAAATGTCTTTAAACTACTACCGCAGCATCCTTAGGCTGACGAGATAAAAAAAATATAAAAATATATATATATAAAGAATAAAAATAAAAAAAAATAAAAAGTAAAAAATGGTATGTCCATAAGCAAAACGGGCACGGATGAAAACCCGAAAGGGCTCCGTGAGTAAAAACAGCAGGACTACCGGCGAGTGTTCGTGAAAACCCGAAAGGGCGCGACCTCGTAAATAAAAAAAAGAGACGGTATGTCCATAAGCAAAACGGGCACGGATGAAAACCCGAAAGGGCTCCGTGAGTAAAAACAGCAGGACTACCGGCGAGTGTTCGTGAAAACCCGAAAGGGCGCGACCTCGTAAACATAAAAAAAAAGAGAGAGAGACGGTATGCCCATAAGCGAAACGGGCACGGATGAAAACCCGAAAGGGCTCCGTGAGTAAAAAACAGCAGGGCTACCGGCGAGTGTTCGTGAAAACCCGAAAGGGCACAACCTCGTTAAAAGACACTTATAAGGTCCTCTCGACCTTGTAAGGAGAAACCACCCGCGTGAGATCCTTACGACTCACAAGGGAGCAACACACTCAGGGATCCCCACGATTCCTAAGGAGAAAATACACTTGCGAGATCCTCACGACTCGTAAGGAGAACTCTCTTATGGGACCCTCACGGCTCATAGGATTTGAAAGTCTTAAGTTACGGAGACCTAAACCTGTGCTTAAGCAACCCCCACAACTTTCGATATTGCCCTACAAGTGGCTCAATACTGACCCTTGTATACAATCCACGGGCGCGAATAAACATTCCCTAACCAAGTCCCATCCGTGACTGGGGATATGTCCATACGGTGAATGACTCTTGCAAGTCCTTTCGACTTATAAGGAGAAAACCCTTTTGTAAGATCCTTACGACTTACATAGGAACATACACTTAGGAATCCTCATGATCCCTAAGGAGAAAACACACCTACGAGATCCTCACGACTTGTAGGGAGAAATACCTTTGTGAGACCCTTACGGCTCATGAAGTCAAAAGCCTTAGTCGACAGAATCCTAACCCTGTTTACTAAGCCACCCTTTGTTCGATATCGACAAAGGCAAATGATGATTCGCTCCTGGCAATATCCCAGTTGTAGCGATGCTGATGCCTAAAACGGTATCAAATTCCAAGTCCCTTCATGGAAAATGATGATTCGCTCCTGGCAATATTCCAGTTGTAGCGATGCTGATGCTGAGATTGGTGTCAGATTCCAAGTTCCACACTCGCGATAAAAAATCAGCGAGCCACACATGCATACAAAATAGCCGAAATGATTGGGCAACTCGCAATAAAAAGCAGCGAGTAAAAATAAAATAAATAACCGAAATGATTGGGCACCGCGAAAAATAACCGAAATGATTGGGCAATCGCGACCTTCGCGATATAAAAGCTGAAATGATAGAGCATCGCGGAAATAAAAAAAATGAATGAATGAAACTTTGGCCCTACAGGCGATAGTACAGCAATCCCTGTATACGATCCAGGGGCACAAACAAAGAAGGAGGCACCCTTTCCTTCCCAATGCTCCATCAGAAAACGGAGCCAAGTCTTAACGGCAATATCTACGGCCTAACAATCAAACAAACGGAGCCACGGCAAAATCCCAGCTCTACCCCGACGTTCGTTTCGATACAGCAGACGAATTGTCACCCCAGCGTTCTTCCTCTTACAGGATTCAGACGTGACAAAGCAAACGAAGCGAAGGCCAAATTCCTAGCTTCAAGGTCTTAACGGCGAGTCATATAAAGCCAGAAAGACAACTGGAGATCGTCTCATGTCAGCATGAAATGGTCACCACCTCGACGTTCGTCTCGACACAGCAGACTCAACATCATCAAACAAGCGGAGATTCAGACGTGGCAAAGAAAACGAAGCGAAGGCCAAATTCCTAGCTTCAAGGTCTTAACGGCGAGTCATATAAAGCCTGAAAGACAACTGTAGATCATCTCACACCAGTGCGGAATGGTCACCACTTCGACGTTCGTCTCGACACAGCAGACGCAACAATCATCAAACAAATGGAGCCACGGCAAAATCCCTAGTTCCAAAACTCGACGGTTCATCAGCAACCTAGAGACAACCTCGACGTCCGTCTCGATATAGCAGACGAGATGTCACCCCAACGTTCGTCTCGATACAGTAGACGCAATGTCAACAACGGCATTCCTTCGCAGTCCAGCAGGGTGTACATGCAAAGTTAACAAAAGACCCCATGGTCGAAACCAAGCGGAGTGACGGCAAAATTCCAGCTCCACCTCAGCATTCGTTTCAATACACCAGACGCAGTGTGAGCAAATGAAGCGAAGGCCAAATTCCTAGCTTCAAGGTCTTAACGGCAAGTCATATAAATCCTGAAAGACCACCGGAGATCATCTCACATGGAGTGGTCACCTCCTCGACGTTCGTTTCGATACAGCAGACGAGTTGTCACCCCAGCGTTCTTCCTCCAGCAGGGATTCGGACGTGACAAAGCAAACGAAGCGAATGCCACATTCCTAGCTTCAACGTCTTTACGGTAACTCACATAAAACCGGAAAGACAATCGGAGATCATCTCGCACCAGCACAGAGTGGTCACCACCTTGACGTTCGTCTCGATACAGCAGACGAAATGTCAACCCCAGCGTTCTTCCTCCAACAGGATTTGGACACACCAAAGCAAACGAAGCGAAGGCCACATTCCTAGCTTCGACGTCTTGACGGTAACTCATATAAAACCGGAAAGACAATCGGAGATCATCTCGCACAAGCACAGAATGGTCACCACCTCGACGTCCGTCTCGATACAGCAGACGAGATGTCACCCCAACATTCGTCTCGACACAGCAGACGCAACGTCATCAAACAAACGGAGCCACGGCAAAATCCCTAGTTCCCACCGCAACATTCGTCTCGATACAGCAGACGCAATGCCAGCAAACGAAGCAAAGGCCAAATTCCTAGCTTCAGGGTCTTGACGGCAACTCACATAAAGCCCGAAAGACTATTGGAGATCATCCCCACACCAGCGCGGAGTGGTTATGACTCATCGGGGCTCACCAAAATAAGCCTAACCTCAAGTAAAAAGCGACATGGCAAATTCCTAACGCTTGCTCTTCCGACGGTCAAACTGCCAAGGAGGATTGCTTGAAGACGTCTTGTCCAGCCCCCGAAGGGATCAGAGACACGGCAGTCGCAGGGCTACTCGAATAGCACG
Organism: Agapanthus africanus; assembly: GCA_030015575.1. NCBI lineage: Eukaryota > Viridiplantae > Streptophyta > Magnoliopsida > Asparagales > Amaryllidaceae > Agapanthus > Agapanthus africanus. Next base: position 901,112,552 of record JASDDO010000022.1, read on the forward strand.
ATTGCCTATCGAGGACTATATCAGCTTATGCGACGGTACGATGGCCAAAACCCTAAGTACCACCAATCTTAACGGGCTTCTGTCGTAAAGAGCAGAGGTTAAATGCGACGTTAAGATGTTCTTGCGAGAAATGCTCGATTCGTCTCGACTTGCGGAAAAAAAATTGTTGAGGCGGCTCGACTCGTGAGATAAAGCCTTAGGCAGTGGGCATAAAAGAAGCATGTTTCCTAAGCACTGGGACCCTGCAAGTTGGCCCAAAACGGTCTCTTGCATACCATCCACGGGTCTCACTCTCCAACATCGAACTTCGACAAGGAGGGAAACAACCGCTTACAAGTCCTCTCAACTCGAAAGAGGGAAAAATTCTCTTGTAGGATCCTTACGACTTACAAGAGAAAACCACACTTAGGAATCCTCACGATTCCTAAGGAGAAAAACCCACCTACGAGATCCTCTCGATCCGTAGGGAGAAAAGTCTCTATGAGACCCTCACGGCTCATAGAGTTGAAAAGTCTTAGGCAGCAGATCTGAACCTGCGGCCTAAGCCCTCGCTATCTCGTGAAGAAATCAAGAAGCATACTCTATTACCTGCTAACTGTGACGACATGCTGAGAAAGAGCATCCGATTTACATTTGATCAAGCGTTCAAGACACATTCATTCATGCATGGGCAAAAAGAATCAGGACAAAAGATATATAATAAAGACAAGCTGGGATAAAAAAAAATTCCATTAATATTGCCCGAAGTTCTTACAGTCATAAAAACAATAAACGAAAGTTACAATGGAATAACCTCAGATCCAGGGCATGGATTGAGGAATTCAAAAGCGACCCTATCTATGACTTTCCAAGCCTTGCGGACCATCCTAGTGTGCTTCCTTTCGCGAGCACAAGCGTCAGGGTCCCTCCCGATGTCTTCCACCCTCCGATAAGCAGCGAGTATGGCAGACTGTTGAAAGACCTCGTGCAAGAGGTCGATAAGACTGTCTCGCCGTCTTTTCGAGATAAAGTTCAATAGGTACACAGAGTGCACCTTGTCCTCAGCGGCATCCAACGCCCTAAGCGGCACGCGGGAACAGAATAGGGGAAGCGCTTCCCAGATAGCTCCCACGATAAGTTTAAGAAGAGAGGAACGTCGGAGAAGCAGTGGACCATTGTATGCGTCGAAGCGACTCATTATTTCAGCACACTCCTCGTTTGTGAACTCCCGATTTTGAGAGCGGCCAAGTCGGCGGATGTCCTCATGAGAGATGATCTCGTTAAGAGCATACATGTGGGCGTTCATTGTTCCTGCGAAAGAGGATCAACAGAATTATCAGGAAGACTGATTAAGCAAAACGATATAATGCACTGAGGAATAAAATGTCATCTTTAAGTTCCAAGATCCATGAAGAATTCTTAAGAGTTCTTCTATATGATTTAGGAGGAGCAAAGCTCCATTAATGAATTAAGAAAATCCAAGGAAAATCTTTCAGAGAGCAGAGCTCTATGGAACCCTAGTAGGGTCCCCTTTAGTTCTCTTTAGATCCCTTTAAGACCTGTAGAGCAAAGCTCTGCTAAGTGAAACCCTAAATAGGTTTCCTTTAGATCAGGGATCTATTGAGAGCGAGGCTCTATCAATGAAAATTAATTTTATTTAATTTAATCCAAATTAAAATTTTCACCTAAAAGTTTTAAGAGTTTAACTCTTAAAGTTCTTGAAAATAAAGAGCAGGGCTCTGAGTTCTGAAAGTAAAATTTTAGAGATGAGAATCATCTAAGGGACCAAAGGTCCTATTTATAGGCATCAAGTGCCCATTCAGCTTCCAAGGGATGGCGCGACGGTTCGGAGTCTGCCACCGCTGCGCTCACGTTAGGAGGCCACGTAAGCGCAACGGTGGGGGGCATTTTTTTACCTCAATCAGAGCAAAGCTCTGTTGAAATTCAAAATTCAAAAATTCTGAAGTAACGCTTCAAGTCTCGGACGCAACGCGCCACATGTCAGGCGCTGATACGTCAGCGCAGCGCCCAAGAAGGCGCACCCAATCAGAGCAAAGCTCTATTAAAGGAAGCAACGCTTCAGTTACGCAGGCGCTGCGCTGCGCGACACGTGTCAGCGCAGATGCGCTAGCGCAGTTGCGCTGCGCTGTGCGCTGCGCGACACGTGTCAGCGCAGATGCGCTAGCGCAGTTGCGCTGCGCGACACGTGTCAGCACAGATGCGCTAGCGCAAGTTGCGCTGCGCTGTGCGCTGCGCGACACGTGTCACGCGCTGGGGCATCTGCGCCAAACAGAAATAAAATTTTAAGAAATTTTTTCTGTTCTTGTTAAAACAAGAAGATTTTCTTCTGCAAAGCAGAAGCCCTTGGATCAAAGATCCAACGGTGGGGAAAATTCCCCAAATCACTCAGAGAAAGATCTCTTTAACAAATTTAACTAATTTATGGGCACTATAAAAAGGACCCTAGGCCTCAATTAAAAGGGATCGATATCTTTCTAAAAAAAAGGGGAGAGAAGAGAACTCTGAGAAACACCTCAAGAATAAAAAAAGGTAAAAACCTTTAGAAAAAAAGAGAAAGCTCTCTTATGAATAGATCATAGATCTAAAAACAAGATCAATGATCTTTAATAAAAATAAAATAAAACAAAAATAGTGCTTTGCACTTTTCATGAACCTTTGGTTCTCTGAGGTAAAAAAAACAAGAAAAAAAACTTATTTTTCTTTGATCTAAATCAGATCAAGAAATCAAATAGTGCTTTGCACTTCTGTTCTTGAATCTAAAAGATTCTTGGTGGTTTGCACTTGCAAACTGCGCTGTTGTGCTCTTGGGAGAGCGCCACGTGTCAGCATCTAAACCACTTGCGCTATGCGCTCTTGAAATAAGAGCTTTGCTCTCTGGAGTTGGCGCAACTCACCAGAGCGCGCCGCGTGTCAGCAGCGCAACAGCGCAGCGCACTAGCGCAGTGCACTGCACTGTTGCGCTTGCGCTCACCAGAGCATGACACGTGTCTTCACCACAAGCGCTTGCGCTCAGTGAGTGGCGCAAAGCGCCTAACAAATTCAATGCAGGGCCAAGCCCAATTAAAAGACCAAACATGCCTAATTAAATTGATGCTCTGCATCATTTATAAATGGGCAAAGCCCAAACAAAAATAATAAAATGCTATGCAGATGCCTTGCAGAGCCCAAAATAAATTGATGCTCTGCATCTTTTATGGGCAGAGCCCAAACAAGAAAATAGAAGTAATGCAATGCATTATTTAAGTGTGGGCAAAGCCCTAGCACAGGTCTAATGGACTAAAAATAAATAAAATGTTGAACATTTTCAACTGGACTTAGCCCAATTCTGGCCGTAAGTCCTTAAATTAAATTGAACTGAGCACAAATGCTCTCTCAAATCAATTTATATCCGGTTCGAGGGTACATCTCCGAACTCCTTTGACATCCATCGTTGTAATTCCTCAACGATATCAAAGAGGTGACGGGTCCCAACGACCACACATCAATACGGACTGCGGGGTCCTTAAACTCGTGGACCGGAACATCCCTAAACTAATGCTGGACCGGAACGTCCTTAAACTAATGCGGGACCGGAACGTCCTTAAACTAATGGCGGACCGAAACGTCCCTAAACTAATGTCGGACCGAAACGTCCCTAAACTAATGGTGGACCACTACGTCCCTAAACTGGAACAATAGAGCCCCCAAATGCTCTTTTGTCGAATCTAAACGATCCCGTTAAGTTGATCTTAGTCTCAAACTGGACTAACGTATCCTTAACAAACGTTTGAGTTGATCTTAGCCTCAAATATGCCTAACGTATCCTCAAACCAAAATCCCAAACCCAAATCTAAGTAAATACGGATTTGGAATATTCCACGTCCTACGGGCGACGGCATTATTCAGTCTCCGTATACAATCCACGGGCAACCACAAATAAAACAAACACACATGACACGAAGTGAAATTCTGGAGAAGGAGAAAGTTGTTACCGCGATGCGGTAGCGTAATTAACTGCAGGGGCTTGCGCCTGCAGGGAAGAGCGTCCCCACAATCAAAAACCCCTCAAGCGGGGGGGAATCTGACAAAGTCTGCTACATCGGCCGCATCCGTCTAAACCTCCGATACACGGTGCCATAAATCAACTTGGCATCTTCGGAGAGGTAGACGGATAAAACCAAATAGCATCTGCCCCGAATCTCAGCGTCAGGACATCGCGGTCCTGTGCGCCGCCTTTCGGAGGGGTACAGTGATCTGTACAGTGAGACTTAGAGACTGATAGGGATACTGGAATTGTTATACCTTACATACTGTGTTGACACTCGTGGCATGTTGTTCTACTGCTTTTACTGTTCCGCTGCATTGATTACCGCATATTCATATCCATGTTGTCATTGATTTATTGTTACACATATCGGTTACTACTGTAGAGTTGTCACATGATTTATATATATTATATTGCTATTGTGTCGCTCTGACGACCTGAGTATGCATGCTCAGTGTGAGGAGAAGATTTAGCCTGGACCAGAACTAGACGTGCATCACAGACTTCTTGACTTGCCATTCCGAGTTACATTCGTTTGTTCCACTTCAAGTCAGTCTTTACATTATTTCTTTCAGTTACTGCATTTCTCATTACCTACGCATCATTTACTGTTTACCATGAAAAACTAGAAGTCGAAGTGTGACTACGGCAGGACATTTCCTTGACCGTAGGAGCATGGCTGGCCTTGTCTATCCCTCGTATTCCGTATTTTCGGAAGCGGGGCGTAGCAGTAGGGTAGTAATCAAAGTACAGTGGGAACTCACAGGAGACAAATGACGATCTCAGGTCGATAGACTAACCTGTACACATGTCACCAGGGAACTGCTATCTGACAATAGGTATAATACCAACTAGCATGTTCCCGGCGAGTCCGTCCGGTGTACTCATAACCCAATGAGCACCTGTATACATCTTAGGTGAACCAACTGACACCAATGGCTTGTGAGACCGGCCACCGCCCCTCGTCGGGGTCTCGATCTGTATACCCTAGTCTACTCTTGGAGTATCGATGCCCAGTCTCGAAACTCCCACGACTAGGCACACTTTAAGGATGTGCTTATATACCACCCAACTCTCACGTATATGCTCGCTATCATACTGCTGGTAGTCAAGCATGAATCCTATGGGCTCTATCAACATGTAATAGTGATCTGTAATGTCACCTGAAACATGTACACGATGATAAAGACAAACCAGATAGCATACTATCATCTCGAGTAAGACTGTTCTACCGGTATAGGTCATCTCTCAATCATTGCAATCACGTGCCTGCGATCCAATAATTGACTTGAGGGCACTATAGCCAACAATCTCCCACTTGCACTTAAGACTAATTATTGCGGTGTCGCATACTCACAGCCCGTGTGATACCGAACACCCAATAAATTACTCCCACTCATCATCTGTAAAACCATATAGATGTGAGAAACAAAACCTGGTAAATTCATACCCTGGAGTAAATATCTAATTGGGAAATCAGTTTTTAATTAACAACGCATAGTGAAACTGAAATATGAAAGTGCTTCGAACGGGTAGCCGGGTATTCCGAGTAATGCCTCTTCCATTTTCCATATTCCTGACTGTAACCGTATCTTTTTTTGCCATCTCTCTAAATCCCTTTATTTCTATTTACTCATTACCTTCTGTAAACCACCCTTAGCTAGATGGTTTTCTTCCTTCCCTACCGTTCGGCACCAGCCTATGGTTTGGAAGAAAATTGTCCAATAAGCGTAATAGGTGTACTCTCCTAATCCTAGGAGCCCTCACAACCTGAGAGAAGGTAAAAATAAAAAACAACTGAATAAAGCTTATTCTATTTCTCCTGAACCAGAATCCATCCTTGAATTGGAACAAGTTCCTTCGAGTTCGTATATAACTATACGATGGATTATCCAATAAATGTGGATCTTCGTAGTGATACGGGGTGTTCTGAAGAAATACAAAGGTGAAGTAGGAGCGGCGATGAAATACGCGGTTTGGTCGTGAATGATAGTAGTCGCAATTTATTTTGCCCTCTTTCTAATCCCTTTATTTGTCTTTACTTATTACCTTCTGTACACCACACTTAGGCTAATTGGTTTTCTTTCTTCCCCACCTTTCGGCATCTGCCTATGGTTTGGAAGAAGACTATCCAATAAGTGCAATAGGTGTACCCTCTCCTAATCCTAGGAGCCCTCACATTCTGAGAGAAGGTAAAAGGAAAAGACAACTGAATAGTCCTATTCAATTTCTTTAGAACTGGAAACCATTCTCAAATCTGAAACAAGTTTCTTCGAGCTCGTATGTAACTATACGATGGTCATATCCAATAAATATGGATCTTCGTAGTGATACGGAATGTTCCGGAGAAAAGTAAAGGGTAAAAGTAGGAGTGGCAGTGAAGTATGCAACTTTGACAATTCAAAAGCCAGTATATTTTAAGAAGGTTCGGTTAACTAGGTTTATGAGTTCTAGTCTAGGGTCGGGTCATGGTCGCTGCCAGAGAGAGAGAGAAAAGAAACACTAAGTGTGCACTCTAATCTAGATCAGAATGGTTACTCACTTTATCTAATCAGGAAGTCTCCCACTATTTCCTCAAATTCTTCTCCAAACCTGAAAGAAGAATTAGTCGGGATCACCACTAACTCATCAGTGGGTATTGGGATCCAACTATCATCGCATGATAACCTGATGGATTCCACTCACGTTATCACACTCCAGAAGGTATGCGCATGCCTGGCAAGTTTCATGTATGTTTGAAACTCCCGATGTGATTTCTACCCCATGCTCTTATGACCTTGACGAAAGCCAACATATCATAAGTCACATGTCAAGTTCTACCCGTCATTATCCAGGTTAATTTGAACCCACCCGTACATACCCTTAACGAAGGCCAAAGTAGTAGTACGACTGTCCCAAACCAACGCATCTATCTATGCAATAGAAAAGTAGCACACAGCTACCATACACTTTTCCTGACGAAGGCCAACATACATAGCATGAATACTAAGTGCTACCCGTTTGAAATGACGGAGGGCTACGAATGTTTTTTGGCGAAAAAATCTTTAACGTAATGGACTTGATATCGTTGAAGGAACCGGATAGCTTTTTACAAATATATAATGGCAAAAACTTTTGTTAAAGAGATCACTCCCGGTGAAGGGATCTCGGCTCTTTCCTCATCGAATGAGGTGCAGGGTATTCCCGCTGAATACCACGACGCAAAGCAAAAAGTAATCGACTATAGTGAAGTTATTACCCTGACGCAAACTTCTGCCCAATAGGTCACTCCCGGTGAGGGGATCTCGGCTCTTGCCTCGTGGAATGAGGTGCTAGATATTCATAACCGAATACCGCTGTGCAAAACAAAAGATAACGTCCTTGTAATAACAGCCTTTTAAAATTTGTTCCAACAACATCGAATAGGTTTGTTTTGCTTGCATTGATCTGAATCAACGCAGTCCCATCAATTAATCACACCACAAAAGAACGAAAATATGATGTACGTATATGCCATCCGCATTCGCCACTGGGTCCCGTCTTCACCCGTTAGGTTACTTAACTAACGACAGAGCGAGGACTGGACTATCGCGGGTGAAAAACATATACAACATCTACTAGTATATATAACAATATATAATAATCGCTCCAGGCGTGATAAATGAAACATCACAAATAAGCAATAAGCATCACAGAACAATACAGATAATCTGGGAGCCCCGGGTTTCCTTTGAGCCGCAAGTGAAACCCGACGTTCCCGTGGTCGTGTGGATAGCCTGTGCAATGAAAACCTAGACTCCTACGAGTACGGAAAGTTACCCGTCAAAACCAGAAGCAAGGCAGTCCCTTTCATCAAAGTGAATGGGCCACCCGGCACTTCACGGAATCCGGTAACTTGAGCACCCCTCCTTGGGTCAACCTGTACCCCCTACGAGTGCGGCGAATAGCCCGCCAATTCTAGAGTGAGGTCCCCTCCTTCTCAACGCCAAGAGATGCGGATCTGTTGCCCTGCAGAACCCGGCTATCCGTGCACTCCACCGCGGGGTAATCTTAGTACAGAAAAGAAAATAAGTACAACGGTGACATCGACCTCAACCCGGTCGTGCCCCAAACAAATAATATACAAACAGGCAGTGACGGCAGTCCACATGTCGGACGCTCGCCCCGCGATATCAAATGTACAAAAGAAACTAAACTGTACTAACATTGCATCCAAGCTATCCACCACGACAAATCCGCAACAACACAGCACAACACAGAACATCAACGTGAATGTCACATTCGCAAACCCGTCTAAAAGAACAATAGCAATTAGACAAGTTGTACCGATCTAATGACATTCACGGTCGCAGAAAAAAATGTATGTACTGTAAACTTTAAACGGTGTTAGAAATATCGACTTCGAAATAACCCCGAATAGCCCCAAACAACTAGAAAAATCCATATCCAAACTGGGCTAAACAAGCAACACCACTGAACCAATATTCCAGATACCAGACCACACACAAAATACGAAGTCTCAATTCCTTACTATTGCCGGCCAGCTCGGTTTTTAGAGCAATGTGCTTGGGTCAAATTAGTTAGAAGTGTCTCGTATTTGGGGTGCAGTCTAGTGGTCATACAAGTAGTCTTCTGCAGTTGCTAAACATTTTTTAGAAGACTAATAAAAATTCGACAGAAACTAGAATACATCGAGTGATATTTCGGAGTTGTTTCGGTTTCGATATTTTAATATTGTCTAAACAACTAGTATGCGGTTAATGGGTTGGCTCTGATACCATGTAGGGTTACGGCAGCGCCCCGGCCATCAATCCGTGGCCAAACGAACAAAAACTTTAAAAATCCGGCGCTAACAGAACCCTAATCGACGAATCGTACCATTAACTCTATACTAGTTCTATATAAAGGAGTTTAAGAGATTATACCGATCGATCCATATCCTTCAGTTTTCAATCTCTGTCCTTAGCTCATTGCGGCTGCCTCGAACAAGTTCGTTCTTCGGTCTCCCATGTCGAAGACGATCCACGTCGAGGATTAGTAATACGGGCTCCCGCCTCAAAACCGAAGCAACTCGAGCATCCAGTTTGCTAGCCTAGATACCTAAGATGAAGTAGAGAGAGTGTGATCATTTTGTCTCAATATACCCAATAATTCTCAACACATGAGATGGAATGGATGGAGGTGAAGAAGAAGCCATTGGAGGAAGTTGTGAGCTCAAGACTTGGCACAAAAGAAAAACCAACTAAAGAAAGTATCTGTTGTTTTCTTATGTGTGTTGTATGAAGTATTTGTGAAGAGTAACTAAAGAAAAATCCTAGCACAAAAAAGATCTGCCACTTGCACAAATATCTCACCACTTGAATCACACAAGACCCAACACCATGAGTCACCATGCCACAATCAATGCAACATGCCAAGACTTGCACTCACACTTCACCTCAACACAATATTAAACATTTAAACCAAAACCCTAAATATTTAATACAAAACAAAGAAAAGAAATGGCATCTTCAAAAGTAATCTTGTAACGGATCACAAGAATACCCCTCATCCGTATAAACATACCTGCATCCGTATTTCGACCGAATACGAATACAACGAGACGAAAATAATCCAACAATATAATACTAGGATCCGGCTTAAACCAAAGCCCACTAATATTATCCGTCCGATCATGATCCGTGCACAAGTGCACGAATATGATCGAACCCTACCATAAAACCATACGGCCTCTACAACGTTTCGCCTGAACCAGGGAAACCCTCTGTGTGGGACTCTAAAGACTCATCAATACGCTGGCAGTGGGTTTAACCACAAGCACGTCAGTGGCACTAGCCGTACGTAACGGCTACCCAGGTATTGAGCGAAAGGGAGGCCGACAAGCAAACTCATCCTGAAACCCTACCGAGCCTGACAATGACAATATCCGTACAGTTCGGTCCGTTCGTCTATGGGTATCACATATCGAGTCTAGGGGGTGGATAAAGTCAGACCCCTAATAACGCGACATTTAGTGTCGGTATGAAGCCCATCACCAACTGAGAAACTACTGATCCGAATCAGTAACTCTCGTCTACCCCGGCCGAGGATTTCTGGTGATGGCCACCCGTGCACACCGTGACATCAACCCCGAATATACCAGGAGAGACGAATCCCCTGACGATCCGCTCACTGCCTCCATGTGGATCAGGACTGTACCCAACTAAAACCTGTTTGCACGAGTCATTTTATCCGTGGTAGGGTAGTAATCAAAGTACAGTGGGAACTCATACGAGACAAATGACGATCTCAAGTCGATAGACTAACCTGTAAACATGTCACCAGGGAACTGCTATCTGACAATAGGTATAATATCAACTAGCATGTTCCCGGCGAGTCCGTCCGGTGTATTCATAACCCAATGAGCACCTATATACATCTTAGGTGAACCAACTGACACCAATGGCTTGTGAGACCGGCCACCGCCCCTCGTCGGGGTCTCGATCCGTATACACTAGTCTACTCTTGGAGTATCGATGCCCAGTCTCGAAACTTCCACGACTAGAGACACTTTAAGGATGTGCTTATATACTACCCAACTCTCACGTATATGATCGCTATCATACTGCTGGTAGTCAAGCATGAATCCTATGAGCTCTATCAATATGTAATAGTGATCTGTAATGTCACCTGAAACATGTACACGATGATAAAGACAAACCAGATAGCATACTATCATCTCGAGTAAGACTGTTCTACCGGTATAGGTCATCCCTTAATTATTGTAATCACGTGCCTGTGATCCAATAATTGACTTGATGGCACTATAGCCAACAAGATACGCTTAGCAAGTTTACTTCAGAGTAAATACGTAGCGGCCTCGTTGCGTGCTCTGTCCGTACATTGGGAAGCGGGGCGTGACAGGTTTTGTTGGTGGCCCATGCAGGTCAGAGCTGTATGGAACCCTACCATGCAGTTCAGCACTGTTTGAACCTTGCTTTATGAACTGTTTCTTATATAGGCTTGATCAAGAGTATTCTGTTTGTTGGTCAAAAGTCCATATTTTCATCGTCTTTACATCGTTTGCACTGTTTTCTGTCCAAGAACCTGTAACCTGTAACATGTAGCAGACATGCGTCAAAAGTACCTGTTTATTTATAAAAAGAATAAGAATGGGGAATATAATAATACAATATTATGATGTGAACAGTGGACAACCTAAGCAATATAACACAAGAACCAGCAACTGAAAACATTTTTTACAATTCATATTCCTTGAATCATCCAATTTCATATATTTTGAATCTATCCTAACCCAAATCTTTCTTCCAAGGTTATGTATTCCCCAAACAACACCAGCACAAATGTCAACAACACTCCCCCACCGCTACCACTCACACCTGCCGTCACTGCTCCGATCAATGAGCAGACGATCTGCTTGAGGCAATCCGAAGCCTCCTGGAAGGACTGCAGCAGCAGACTGCTATATTATTGAACCGACCAGAAGCGGAAGCAATCGGTATAAAGCGCTCTGCCACCTAGATGGCAGGAGGAGCCTATCCTATACAACCTTCAAAACCCAAGACACAGAAAGAAACAATTAACCAGTCAAGTCCGGATTTTTGTTTCTACTGCAAGAAGGATGGACACTTGTCGAAGGACTGTAGGCGCGCAAAAGGCTTGTGCCTAGTTTGTGGCGCATCCAATCACGGAATTGGAAACTTTCCTTATAGACGGAACCCAGCTCACACACCCACCAACTACCCGCAGCAGTCAGCTATCCAGGCTCCTGCATCTCGTTTTGCACTCACAGCTCCACCACCTGCACAGCCTAATCGCCAATTCCATCAGGCACTGAGGAACATGCCTCGAGGGCACAGAAACATGCCCCAAGGACAGAGGAATGTGCCTCCAGTTAGGATGAATGTACCACGGCGTCAGGCTTTCCTTTTAGCGGCCGAAGAAGCAGAGACCGTAGACCAAGGTAAACCTGGAAATTTCCTCAATTCTTTTCAAATCTTTCGTTCATATTTTTCATACACTATCAGTACTTCTACCACCAAACTTTTTTTGAATCCATTACACTTTCCTTTTACAAATTTCAAGGACGAAATTTTTATAAGGAGGGTAGAATATAACAACCCTACACTTTCTGTACAAATTTTTCAAAAATACAGAAAGTGGTAATTGAGTCTGAGCATAAGTTATAAGTTTGATTTGCTTTTGAACAGCAAGAAGGAGCTTGTAGCTCATTGGTAAGATCTTGAACTGCTGAACCAAAGCGCCAGAGTTCAAATCCCATCAACCACACATTTTTTTAATTAAATTCTTTTGATCTTTTAGAAGCCCAAGAGTCTACACGTGCACTACACGTAATAGGGTAAGTTACAGAATAAACAAACGTGACCACGAGGCTAGACCAATTGTTAGGGACACGTGGCGAAGAGACGAGCCCCGACTCGCCCGACTCGGGCCGACGAAGCACTTGAATTGGTCGGCGCCGCCGGGTCAACTCGGTCCAATCCCATTTTTTCTTGAACCCCCTGCACCCTTTGGACTACCCCACTCCCCCTGTACTGTTTAAATTCTCTGCAATTAACCAGAGAATTAAAATACCCCCTTTTAATCCTTTTTAATGCAAATTTAAATACAATTTTTATCACACCCTTTCACTACCCTAAACCCAAGATTTTCCTATAAATATCACCACTCAAATCACCCCCTCACTCACAAATCCCTGCCCAAACTCTCAAGAAAATTCCCAAGAGTTTTTGTGTGCAAGTGGCGTTAGCAAAGGGCGAAGCTCCGACGACGATCCAAAGAGATTTCAACGACGAAACGATGCACCGGCACCTCCTACCTCTTCCTCCTTCTTTATTCTAATTTAATAACCTGTAAGTCCCTGATTCTTCTTCTTTTCTCTATTCTAAAAATATTCAAAACTAAAACCTGACGGAAGCGGAGTTGATCCGACTTCTGTTTCGGTTTTCCTTAAAAAGTTCTATTTTTCTAAAACACAATAATACCAAACTCTTATGTCATGACCATTAAACATTAACAAAGGCAATAGAACAAGTTTGATATCAAAATAATAATCGTAGCAAGTTTTATTCCGCTTTTACATTAAAATACCTTCATGTTTCATTTCGATATGCTTGAACTTTAACAACCGTATTACTTTAGAAAACTCACGAGGTAATGACCTATCTCCTCACAACACTCATATCTAATATAGCACGATGAAATTTGGGAACATAGATTTGGGAAAAATACGATTTTACACATAACTACCTTCGACTTATAAAAACATTTTTCTACAAGATGTGTATTTTAACAAATCTTTGCAATTACGCCTCTACAACCCATTTTGGGGAACTCGTTCGGGATGATGTGGATTATCGCACATTCTCGGGCCTAGTAGTGTAAGATGCAGACCTCCGCAAGGAGCATACGATCTCGAAAGATTTAAAATACAATTTTCTTTAGAAAATGTGATTTCTATTATAAATAAAACTTATAATTTTAATAAATAAATATATATCTAATTAATATCAAAATATGTATTTTTAATATTTATAATATTCCGCATTTCCAAAATTCAAGAAAAACATCTCATTTACAAGAAAATACCATACAATTCCAATATTACAAATAAATACCATATATTATGAAATTAGGTTTATTTCACTAGAAATGTCACATTGATAAAATATATATCAATGAAAACTCTAAAGACGATAATAAAATACTTTAGGTGTATTTTGAAAATTATACATAATTATTTTTACATAAAAGCCCCTCAAGTTATACTAAATTACAATAAGGACCCTAGTAAACATAGGTTTAAGCGGGACCAGTCTCTTGAGCCTCAGGGAGTCGGAGATATCGGTGTTTGCCTATTTAGGGTAGACAAATTAACAAACGGTGTTATCAACACGGTAATTGTCTTTGAAAAAGACACAAATCCTGCCGTCCATGTGCAGCAGTTACCGATAGCACCAAAACATAATTCAGGATTCAATTTCTTTTCTAATTGTCTGACTCAGACTGAGTCTCGATATAATAAATCTGACTTGAATATGATTCAAGTATAAACTACAATTCAATATGAATCCATATATTCAATCTGTTCAATCTATTCAATCTATATTGACTGAACCGAACTATGGATATATTCCATTTACATGACCATCCATTATATCCATTCCATTACTGATATCATGGTTTCGGTAAGTCATCCATATATATTCAATATACAATACAAACAATACATCAATACAATCAAGATATCGTGGGGTTTATAAGGGGTAGACGTACGGAAGGTGTTAAAAGTGGCACGAGACTGTAACCATAATACACCTAACCTGAATTCAATTTCCGTTATACCGTGGCTGAACGGTTCCTTGTGCTCCGTATATCTTAGTCTCCGGAATAGTGGGACTCCTCTCGTATACACTGGCATTCTTCTGTACCAAGCTACAAACAACAGCATTAACATTAAATAGAACATTATAACAATATACTCTCTATTCTATCTATTCCATTCTTGTCTATTTATGGGACTTACCGAGCGATTTGTTCGCTGACGATATTCTCTTTCTTTTCTTTGGAATGTCGTCGGGTGATTCGGACCTTCAGGAGATCGAGCCCACCTTCGAGGACTTGGATCAGCTAGCTTTCGATCCGGAGCTCTAGTTACTTGTACACATTTACATTCTGTATTTTCCATTTCTGTTATGCCACTGTTTAGGCATTGCTTTCCATTCCATGTATTTAATTTTCAGATGTATTGTAAAAAGAATGTTAATAAATAAAGTTGCTGTTCAATTATATTTATTGTCACTGTCTCTTGTATATTTTACTTATATTGCTTAGATACGCTTAGCGTGTTTACTTCAGAGTAAATACGTAGCGGACTCGTCGCGTCCTCTGCCCGTACACTGGGAAGCAGGGCGTGACACCAACCATAACCTTTTTGCATGACTCAGTAGAGCCATGGTAGGGTGGTAATCAAAGTACAATGCGAACTCACACGAGTCATATAACGATCTCAGGTCAACAGACTATCGTACTCATGTCATCTAAGAACTGTTATTCGACGATAGGTATAGTACCATCTAAAAGTTCTCGGTGAGTCCGTTCGGTATACTCATCTCCAGTGAGCACCTGTATACAATCCTAGATGCAACACACCAATGGCTATGAGACCTGCCACCGTCCCTCGTCGGGGTCTAGAAACGTACACACTGGTCTACTCTGGAATATCGATACTCAGTCTCGATTTCTCATAACTAGGGACATTTAAAGGATGTGCTTATGGACTACCAAGTTTTTACAAGTATGATCGCCATCATATCTCTGGTAGTCAAGCGAAGATTCTATACAGTTTATCATTATATATCCGCGACACGTAATAAAACGTATACACATCAATGATAAAGACAAACTAGATAGCATACTATTATATCGAGAAAGACTGTTCTACCTATATAGGTCCTCCTTCAATTATCATAATCGTCTACTTTCGATTACAATAATTGTCTTGAGAGCACTATAGCCAACAGGTTGTCAGTGGGTATATACTGTGAAGCTGAATCCTGATGTCTCACTTGCTCGGTTCTAACCTCGTTTTGTGGCAAAAGGATATTCACATATCTACGGAATTGATTATGATGAAACTTTTTCTCCTGTGGCCAAAATGACCTCGGTTCGCATATTTTTATCATTGGCTGCCACCTATCATTGGCCTTTACATCAACTTGATGTGAAGACTGCATTTCTACATGGCACCTTGCAGGAGGAAGTATATATGGAGCAACCGTCTGGCTTTGTTGCTCAGGAGGAGTCCGGGCTTGTTTGCAAGCTCAAGAGGTCGTTGTATGGTTTCAAACGGTCTCCACGTGCATGGTCTGGAAAACTGACAGATGTTGTTACGACCTTTGGTTTACAAAGGTCCGATAGTGATCACTCTGTTTTCTATCGACATCGCGATGGAAAGAGGATCCTTATGGTCGTCTATATGGATGACATTGTTATTACAGGAAATGATGAGAGAGGGATTTCTGACTTGAAGGCTCATCTTTAGAAACAGTTCTGCACTAAAGACCTAGACCAAGCGGAGTTAAAATACTTTCTAGGTCACGATCCGAAGGTACGGAACGTGACTGACACTTAAATTACGAAACGTCTCAAGACGCAACGTAATCTAAGTAAGCCAAAACCCAGAAATCTAAACAGTTTAAAGAAATAGAGTGAAGGAAAATTTAACTTAAAAAGGTGATTTTAGTAAAATGAAGTCATATTAAAGGTAATTTAAAAACATCAAATTTTCCCGAAAATTTCGGCAGAGTCTCCTTTGTAAATACTGGCCCCAAAACGGGTACAACACATAAAAATACATATAAATAATGAATAAAGGCATCCCCAAGCGGGAGTTAGCTCTTCGCCAATGGCGGAATCACAACCACACGCAACATGTATATCAAAAATGCGAAATAAATATCTGAAAGAAAGAAATGAGAAACACCACGTCGGCTCAAGTGAGTATCGACACCAAACACTACAATACAAGTCTCACGAGTCTCACCGTCTAGTCTAATATACAAGGGTAGATGGAGTATACTAGATACAAAAATAATACAAGATGGAACAAAAGTATCCTCGCAACCCACCTATGAGCAAAACTGCAAATCGAAGCAATGAAGCAAAAAGAGAAGGTACGCCCGCCGCTACTGTGCTGACGGGTCGAACCTGCAAGATACTGTGGCACAACGGGGGTGAGTTGCCAACTCGTGAGTTAGTAACATCTAATAAGGCTATCGTAAGCATGCATGCAAATGCGTCATAATCTACGTATCTCAAAATGATACTATGTACTAGCATGAATGCATCATGAATGCATAATTAAACACGAAACCTGAACATGTCTGGTATAAGAAAACCTTTATTCTTATCTTAGAAAAGTATATGTGCAATAAACTGAGTATCATCAATGAAATCAACGGAAAATCCGTGTCCAGCATCGACACAATATATATATCCCAATATCTCAATGTCTCAATATCTCGGGCTTCGTCAGTCCGGATCGGCCCTCAAATCTCACGACTACGTCGGTATCCTCCGGATATCCGCCGTGCCAGACATCACCGGTAGGTAGTTTGCCCCTGCCAAGCTCATCATCTACAACTCGAGTTTCTTGCCTCGGGGTACCATACCGGGCCTACCATGTACCCGAAACGGTTCATCCAACTCCTCGAATCGGGTCTCGAAAACCAACATAAATCAGGAAAACTTATGGTGGACGACACATACATCATATCACGAGAAAACCGCAACTTGCATTTTTAAAACGACAACAGGTTTATAAAATTCTTGCGGTTTTCCCAAAAATCCAGAAATCTCATAAATACTGAAATTCTCGAGAAGAATCACAATATATAAACATGCCGGTGATGATGGAAATCTATGATACGGTAGTATATACCATGCGAAGTACGACCAGAAACTATGCATGAATCATGATGCAATGAGGTATGTATATATGACTAACAATCCTACGTATCCATTTTAATGAAATGAATATACAAGTATAAGTCTATGGATCATATATGATGCAAATGCACAGTTATCGATTTTAAGCAAGTTCTATAGTATTCGTGACATAGCAATTACCAAAGGCGTGTGTGTTCGCAAGAGTAGTGCACGTGCGGCATGAACCAATGGTAATAATGCAAGTGTCCTATAAGATGATATCATACACACACACACACACAAGATCGTGCGATGCAATGAGATGAATAACTAGGAAACTACGCATATAAAATGCAAGTACTACAAGTAATCCGAAACCATCGGGCGCCTTGCGCCATCCAGACGACCCCCCATAGATGTGTACATCTACTTACCGGAATGTCTCGGCTAATCTGATCCAATCTCAGTCTTGTCTTTCCGCGCCACGTCCGACGCCTTTGCACCCGATTCTAGGATTGCACACAAGTAAATAAGAGGGTAGTTATATAAATAGTCACGGACACAAATAATACAAGTCAACCACGCGCACTAACTAGACACGCACGCACTTGGTGCACAAAACGCGCTCGAGACAATGGCACAAACCACAACTAGGGTCGCTATACGTGACAGCTACCAAGCCTAGAACCCAATCACGCATTCACAACACATCAAATATTTTATGAAATAGATGGTAAACCATCAAAACCTCAAACTTAATCCAAATCGATTTATTCGAAAAAACCTAGTAAGCATCACTTAACCATTTTAGTACAAATCTAGATATTTTAGCAAATCTAACAGCCACAAAGCTCACCTAATAGCTTAATTAGGCTACAAAATTAATAACTAGATTTTAATCTCACCTACTTTAGATTAAACATGAAATTAGTTTGCAAAAATGTTTAATTAGGACAATTTAAAAATAACAATTAACAACTTAACAACTAGATTAGATTTTGTATGTCTTAAAATGTTAAACTACACATTGCAACCATGATCTAGTGATAAAACCCTAACTTGAACCCCAAATCCTTCTCTTGAAATTTCAAACTTGCAATTAGAACCATATAAATACTTAATTAAGTTAAATTAAAGTAATTTAGCAACAATTTAACCATGGGGTTAGGATTTATACCTCACAATTTTTGAGATCTAACATGCAACTTGGCCACCCAAATGGGTTTCTTGCTTCAAGATTCCGAGCTAGTTTGGCCAAGGAAAATTGGATGAAGATTTAACTATACTTTAGTGACAATTTGTATGGATTTTTGATGGAAAATGAGGGGATTTTTGTGATGAAATTAGGTGGTGAAATGGGAGACGGACTGTAGGAATTGGGCTCGGACACACTTGGGAGAGGAGAGAGAGTGAGGTGTGTAGAAATTTCCAAGTCAAGAAAAGCCCCATCATGTCATACATTAACTCCTTTTTCTTAATTAATTAATTTTATTATATTTTCTAACCAATCCTAGATTTCTCTAGAACTTTAGAGATAAAACAAAGAGAAACAATATGTTACAAACTAGATTTTAGGTTGCATGGTTCACATTTGTGTAATTAACCCATTCTCATTTGTAATTTTCACTAATTAAATGTATAAGTGAAAGCTTATAATAATATTTAAAATAATTAATTTAGGAAAAATATTTAAGAAAACTAGAAATTTATAAGCGACTAATTAAATATCAAATTCTAGCAATTACATAGCCAAAATAGGTATAATTAAGTCTATATTGAAAAATAATTATATCTTAGTTTTTACGGAAAACACAAGTTATATTACCGATTATCAGAAAAATCCCCTAAACGGTTTTAAAAACGTTACAGTATTGAGGTATCGAGATCACCGAAGGAAGGGATTTTCGCCACTCAGCGAAAATACGTGCTCGATATGCTTTCAAAGGCTGATATGTCTGCTTGTAGGCCTATCGATTCTCTTATGATCCAAATGTGAAACTCTTTATGGGTTAGAGGGAGCATGTTCCTGATCTAGAACGGTACAGGTGTTTAGTTGGTAAACATAACTACCTGACCATCACTCGTCCTGATACAGCCTTCCCAATTAGCGTGATGAGCCAGTTTATGTCTAATCCTCATGTGGCTCACCTTGCAGTTCTCCGTATCTTGAGATATCTAAAGGATGCCCCTGGGAAAGGTATCATCTATAAGAATTATGAGCATTCCAAGGCCACGGGCTTCACAGATGCAGATTGGGCAAGGTCTCCTGATGATAGGAGGTCGATCACTGATTTCTGTTTCTTTGTTGGAGGAAATTTGGTTTCTTGGAAAAGTAAAAAATAAAGTGTGGACTCTAGATTCAGTGCAGAGTTAGAGTATAGAGTCATGACAAACACCACATGTGAGATGGTGTGGGTTGGATTTCTACTTACAGAGCTTGGATATGGTCCTGCTGCACCTATGAAGCTATACTGTGATAACAATGCTGCGATTTATATTGCGAACAACCCCGTTTTTTATGAACGAACATAACATATTGAAATTGATTGTCAATTCGTTCGTGAAAATGTTGAGAATGGAGTCATTGATACAATTCATATGAGTTTGTTGAACCAACTTGCCGATTTATTCACTAAACCTCATGGGAGATCACGTGTGCATTTTATTTGTGACGGGTTGGCTATGTGTGATGTATATGCTCCAACTTGAGGGGGGTTTTAGAATAAATAATGTAATGGACGGTTGTGATGAAGTTATGATGACGAGTATATTTGTAATAAGTAGTTGGCTATATATATATATATATATATATATATATATATATATATATATATATGATAAGAAAGGGTTGAACTCGTCAAAATTTTATCTCCAAATCTTTTTCAATACATATCATTGACAAAAAGGCAACTAAGTGAAAGGAGGTGCTCTAATGAGCATCTTCTTCCTCACAAAATTTTGTGTATTCTTTTGAACCCATCAGGTCGTCTAGCTCTGATATGCTGCTTGGTTTAATCTTGATCATCCATCCCTCATATAATGGGCTCAAATTGATCTGAAAACAGGAAAGAAACATTAATTTACTTACAAAAATATCTTACAGGAAAATGTAGGCTGAATTACACTAAACTATCCTTAACCACCATTGGTTTTTCACCAGACTACATTGAACTCCCTTGAAATTTCGTTTTGAGGAAGTTTTCTTCACTAACATTGCTTAGATGCAGCATTTAAGGGTGATGATGCTCTATATTGGCGATCTCCCAGATCAGGACACGTGGCAGATGACGTGTCCCTGAACTCGGAAGAAAGGGCCCACAGGGGCCAATCAGGCCACCCCTGTACCCGACCTGCAAGCACAAGCTATCTCTCCTCAGATCCCCTTGCAAATTGGCCTCCTCGGCCTCTCAGCTCGCCCCGAGCTACCACAGGAACAGGATGCCTCGGCCCTCCCGCTCATTCCTGAGCTCCCTCGCCGAGGCCATCTTCCTCGGTCCCTCCGACCGACCAACTCCACCACTCACAGGCGTAACCGCCGCTCCGCGGATCTCGTCATGCGCGGATTCTCCCCCAGCAACATCCCACGTTCCACGCCAGCACGAACCCCATTAACGGGCGATCCGCTTATTACGCGGGCGTGACGTCGGGTGCGTAACTGCCGGCGAGATTCTCGCGCCTGCTACTGTGCGCTGCCGCCACTATATAAACCCCCATCACAGAGGAGTCAAGTAAGCTTTTTTTCACTGCACTTAGCCGTTACTCTGCTCGGATCTTGCACTAACTTGATCGTCGGAGGGTCCTCAGTGGTACCAAACCACCCCGGGACTTCCTTGCAGGTAGTCGGTGCAAACTCCTCAAAATCACCAATCTCCTCAAAACCCATTGAGACCCGCACGCAACAGGAGATCACCTCCAAGATCCACCGGGAGATCGATGGAAGACAACATCTGACGGAGACCCGAAAAGGACATCAATCAGTTGGCGCCGTCTGTGGGAAACTAAACTCCACAAAAAACAAAGTTGGCCTTCCGATCTCCATCCACATGGCAAGCGATCACCCTGAAGATCCAGCTACCAGCTGCCGCCTCCCCCTCAATGGAGGCACGGATGAACCTCTTCCGGCGACCGTCATCAACGCCCTCGCCGGCCGAATAGACCGACTACAGTCCATCGTGGAGGCGCTCATCCCCATCTAAACGGCTGGGCCAGGGTCCCAGATCGCCGCTCCTTCGCCTTCAGAAGACTCTGCCCTCGTCGGCACGGCTCACCACTGGCAGGCTACGTCCCATGGCCACAGATCTCACGGGCTGATATTCTCTGAGGCCCACTGGGGACCCCTCAGCTCCACACCAAAATCCACAGCCAGAGTGCCTCGCCTCGAGCCTCCCCGCGACCCCCACTCCTCTGAGGAGATGTTGGTCACCTCGCCTGTCCCTAGGCATGACCGATACCCCCTCCCTCGACGGGGTCGCACGGAAGGGGCTCGCCATGGTGGGTCAAGGGCCACCTCGCCCGGGGATCTGAGGAACTTCATCAAGAGGAACCGGGGCCACGCCCAGATGCAGATCTCCCACAGAAGGGGCTAGGGATCACAAGGCGCTGAATCCTTAGGGTACCACGGCCGACTCGACGCCCTCGAGAAGAAGATTGAAGTTTTACGCCGAGAAGGTCATCTCTCGGGCGACGGGGCTAAGTACGCCGCCAACTCGCTCACCAAGCCATTTATCGAGGGACTGCTCGTTGTTCACGTCTCCTCATGCAACAAGCCCCCGAAGGCCTCTCTGTTCGACAGGAAAATCGACCCCAAAGACCATTTGGATACTTTCACCGCGGGGATGAGCTTCCAGGACCATTCCGACGCAGCTCAGTGCAGAGCCTTCCCAACCACCCTCATCCACTCTGGTCGGGACTGGTTCCGAGGACTCGAGCCTCGCTCAATCTCGACCTTTGACGAGCTGGCTACTCAGTTCCTCGGCCACTTCGTCGGGAACCGTCGGCAGAAATGCACGGTCGACTGCCTTTTCACAATTAAGAGAGGGGACAAGGAGACGTTCAAAGCTTACGTCACCCGCTTTTACAACGCCCTCCTCGAAGTCCCCGAGCACCGGGACGAGACCGTCATCATGGCGCTCAGATATGGTCTTAGGCACAAGGAGTGGTTGCGCTCCTTCGCATTAGCGCAGCCTAAGACCATGGCCGAGGTCAAGGCGTGGACCGAGCGCGAAGTTCAGCTGGAGTCCGAGGTGAACGCGAACCTCCCTCGAGCAGAATGGTCAGACCAGAAGAAGATGGCTCGGGAAGAGAGGCCGGAGCGTCAGCAGCCCTATCACCCGAAGCTCCAGGAGTACACCCCGCTCAACGTCTCCCTCGCAGTGTTACTAGAGGAGGCCCAGGGCGAGGGGTTCTTCAAGTTCCCTCCAATCCCGCGTCAGGCCTCGAAGCGAACCCGGGGACCTACTGCGCCTTCCACCGGACGCTGGGCCACGCCATGGAGGATTGTAAGCAACTCCGGGACTACATCGAGGAGCTCATCCGATCGGGGCACCTCACCGCCTACTTAAGGGACAAACGGCAGGCCGACCGCGAGCAGGAGCAGCGTCCCCCTCCCGCCAAGCTGACCATCAACCAGATCATGCTCGTTTCGGCAGATGACCAGTCCGGCGCCCAGGGAGCCCCGTACCCGACGCCGAGCACGGAGAACAACAAGCCTCCGAGGAGCTCGGGCCATGCTAATAAGGTCATCTATTAGCATGTACTTTTTTTAAGGGCAATGTAAACTCTTCCTAGGGTCTGTTGTTAATTTAATAAAAGATCAATGGAACATTGCGAAAAAGAAGGAATTGTCTTATTTATTCAAAAAGGTATTATGGGCTCCTCAGCCATACATACAAAAAGAAAAAGAAAATTACAGCAGTGGGGGAAGGGGTGTAGAGAGAACTGCTTATGGTACTCAGTAAAGATCTCCGCCAGCCGAGGCCTCGTGAGATCCAGCCTCTACCCTCGATTCCCCCCGCACGCGTTGACCTCGAACCTCAGTTCGTAGCACTCACGGACGAGCGCCACCGAGCGAGCCAGCCGACTCGTGGAGATCAGGCCGAAGCGCCTCAGAGACCGCAGCTTGCCCACGGCCTCATCGTAGAGCTGCTTGGACAAGGGGTTGTAAAGCCCCGGCGATGCCCTCCAGATAGAGTACATCAGCAGCTGCAGCAGGGGGAAGCGCCGGGGGAGCAGTCGGCCGAAATGGTCTTCGATGCTCCCATAGACCAACTACACCGTGTCCTCGGTGCAGTTTTGGTCGTAGAGGTATACGTCTTCGAAGTGGATGATGTCGGGGATGGTAATGGGGAATTCTTCCATTCTCAACGATCTGTTTACGAAGAAAGGAAGGACCAGTGCTCCCTCAGCCTTATATAGCCCACTACGCCCCAACGGAACCCAACAGTTGCCCGTTTTCGCCTACAAAGTCGCTACCATGCGACGATCATTGAGCCTCCTTTGGCAGAATCGAAACGATGCGACTCCGGCGCTTCGCCTCCCCGCACATTCAATGCGCATGCTACGCGCACGTTCGCCGCGACCGTTCCTGTTCCCCATACCTGCTACGGGATGGTCGGGCGAAACCTCAAGAAGAATCGGCCAAGCATCTACCATGCTCGGCCATCCCTGGCCGGTAGCTTCCCTACATGCAACGCCGGGGATCAAAGCCCTCGCCGAGAGGCAACCGCGCAGCTTCACTGCCCGGTTATCCTTAGCAGGCCTCTTACGGCCCCTCCAACGCTAAGGATCAAAGTCCTCTGTAGAGGCAGCCGAGCGGCTTCCGTGCTCGGCTATCCCTGGCCGGTAGCTTCCCTACTCGCAACGCTAGGGATCAAAGCCCTCGCCAAGAGGCAACCGCACAGCTTCACTGCCCGGTTATCCTTAGCAGGCCTCCTACGGCCCCTCCGACGCTAAAGGATCAAAGTCCTCCTTAGAGGCAGCTCAGCAGCTACCCTGCTCGGCTATCCCTGGCCGGTAGCTTCCCTACTCGCAACGCCAGGGATCAAAAAGTCCTCCCAGAGGCAGTCGAGCCCGACCCTCGCTCGGCTATCCCCGGCTGGTAGCTTCCTACCACAACCGACAGGGATCAAAAGCCCTCCCAGAGGCAGTCAAGCCCGACCCTCGCTCGGCTATCCTTCAGGACAAAAGCCCTCGCCAAGAGGCACCGGGCAGTAACCCTGCTCGGTCAAGGGTCCTTGGTAGGCTTCTTACAGCCTCTCCCACGCTAAGGACCAAAGTCCTCCTTTGAGCCGGTTGAGCCCGACCCTTGCTCGGCTATCCCCGGCTGGTAGCTTCCTACCACAACCGACAGGGATCAAAGTCCTCGCCAAGTGGCACTGGGCAGTAACCCTGCTCAATCCCCATCCTGAAGGATCAAAATCCCTCGCAAGAGGCAACCGAGCCTGACCCTTGCTCGGTCATCTCCGGCCGGTAGCTCCCTACCCATGACGCCAGGGATCAAAGCCTTCGCAAGAGGCATCCGAACGGCTACCCCGCTCGGTCATCCCAGGCTGGTAGTTGCCCCAAAGATCATGCGTGTAGTGGCCATAGCTAAGTCATTGTAGAAGTCCTTCGACTTCTTGTAGCCCTCTACCGCCTTTGCCACCGAGAGGTCGGCCTGCTCCGCCGCCTTGACCGCCGCCCCCAGCTCCTTCCGGAGGGTCCTCACCGTCTTCTTCGGGTTGCCGGCGAGCGCCTGAGCGTCCTCAAGCTTGACCTCGGCGGCCATGGCGGCCTCGCGGTGCCGGGGAACCTCCCGTTTCCCGGCCTCCACCTCGCCCTCCAGGGCGGCAACCCTCGTCATCGCTGCCTCCAGCTCCCGCTTAGAGCTCTCTTCCAGCGAGGCAAGCTGGTCCGCGGCCTTCATCGCCGGGGCTATCACCTCGGCCTCCATGCATAAGGCAAGGGCGACGTGCTGGAGGACCTAAAAAAAATAAGAAAGAGGTCAGGAAGATGAAGGAAGCACCAAATCTCACAAGCAACCGAGCACTTACCTGCACGGACTCCTGGGCGATGGACGCCATCTGGGCCCTGAAGGTCCCTCCGGGGACCCTGCCCCCTGCCGACCTCTCTATTTCGTGCAGCAGGCTATCCGCGACAGATAGCCCCGAGGGCACGGCTAACCGGAGGCCCCCCTCCTCCACCATGATCGGCGAGGGCGGGCCCCGAGGAGACCACCGGGAACCCCACTTGAGTGGCTCCGATGGAGAGTTGGTCTCCTCCTCCGAGACCGGGTCCTCCAAAATTAGAGCTCGCTTCCGGCCCGGCGCTCTGCTAGGCCCCGGGGCGGGATCCACCCCCGAACGCTCAAGGCACGCGGCCACCGGAGGCACCGGGACGAAGGCCAAAGGAGCCAGAGCAAGCTTCGAACGGGAAGAGCTGGCGCCTCCAGCCTTCGTGACCTTCCTCGACTGGCGCATAGAAGCTCGGAGCTCGTCCATATCCATGGGACATGCACAAAACCAAATGTAAAAAAGTCAGCGACACATGCAATATACAAGCCAAAAAGCAAGACTAACTTACCGACGAACTCGACGGGGCTGAGCCCGGCCTAACTCAGGACCTTCTCAGACAACAGCACGTCAAATCGGGGGACGGGCTCCCACGACGCCACTCTCACCGCGGCGGGGTCATTGGACTGGTTCCCCGGCAAGCATTTTTCCCTCGACCACTTGGTGGGCACGGGCCAGTCCTCGCCCTTGGGCGGCGCGACGAAGAAAAACTTCTTCTTCCAGTCGTGAATGGAAGAAGGCAGAGTTACAACCCCTGTCCCGGCGGCGCCCCCTGTCGCTTTCTAAAAGAGAGGTAGACCCACCTCGGGTCGCCCCCTCGGCCCCCAGGATGATTTTTGAAAACAAGGAAAGAATCAAGGATGGAGAGGTTGAAGGGAACCTCCTCTAGCTTCAGGCGGATCAGGAACCCGAGGAGAATCCTCCATGAGTTCGGCACTAGCTGGCCAGGGGCTAACCCGAAGAAGTTCAGCGCTTCGACGATCTCGGAAGAGAAGGGCAGGCGCATTCCACCCCAAAAAGTTTCCTAAATACAGGGCGATCTTCCTACCTCGTACTTGGTCTGCCCTCTCTCCCTCCTTGACCAGACGAAGCGTATAACGTGAGGGGATGTAGAAGCGAGCCCGAGCATTAGCAAGCTCGTCCTCATGCCTCACCCAACACGACGCGCGGGGGGTAGCGTCTACCGCTTCCTCCCTGAGGGCTGCCCCCGCCGCATGATCCCGGGAAGAGGATCTGATCCCTACTCCCCGGGAAGACTCAGGCTCAACTAGAGGGTCCCTAGAACCTACTCCTACGACATCTACAGATTCTGCGAAAGAAGACATCTAACCTGGAGAAGAGAGATCCTCGGGAAACGAAAACAGAAGAAAGAAGACGAGCGCCGAGCAACCAGGACTTAGAGCGAGGAAATATGAAGGAGTAGGGGCCCTAGAGTGGGCCCCACCCCTATTTGTCACTGCAATCGCCCTCATCCAACGGCGCCCTTCATCTCCCGCCAAAGCGCCTCCTCGCGTCCAACGGCTCCGATCGCTCCACTTGTCGTTCCCACACTGGGCCGCATCCCATTAGACGCCGCAGGTCTGCACACGTCGCGTCGGCCAACCGACGCTTGACATGCGGACTGTCGCTTCAGTGACAGGATGCACGAACCGGCGCACCTTCCTTAAATGCAAAGATCTCGCCCTGATTCGCTGGCAGAAAAGACAGCCGACAGCCGGGGACGCGTCCCGACGAAATCTTAGGAGGGAGCTCACCCCGGACGGCCCGGCAGTCCACTCTTGACCCGACCCGTCAGCTGGTCGGGACAAGAGTGGGAGACTAATAATGATGCTCTATATTGGCGATCTCCCAGATCAGGACACGTGGCAGATGACGTGTCCCGGAACTCGGAAGAAAGGGCCTACAGGGGCCGATCAGGCCACCCCTGTACCCGACCTGCAAGCACAAGCTGGCTCTCCTCAGAGCCCCTTGCAAATTGGCCTCCTTGGCCTCTCAGCTTGCCCCGAGCTACCACAGGACCAGGATGCCTCGGCCCTCCCGCTCGTTCCCGAGCTCCCTCGCCGAGGCCATCTTCCTCGGTCCCTCCGACCGACCAACTTCACCACTCACAGGCGTAACCGCCGCTCCGCATATCTCGTCATGCGCGGATTCTCCGCCAGCAACATCCCATGTTCCACGCCATCACGATCCCCATTAACGGGAGATCCGCTTATTACGCGGGCGTGACGTCGGGAGTGTAACTGCCGGCGAGATTCTCGTGCCTGCTACTGCGCGCTGCCGGCACTATATAAACCCCCATCACAGAGGGGTCAAGTAAGCTTTTTTCACCCCACTTAGCCATTACTCTGCTCGGATCTTGCACTAACTTGATCGTCAGAGGGTCCTCGGTGGTACCAAACCATCCCGAGACTTCCTTGCAGGTACTCGGCGCAAACTCCTCAAAACCACCAATCTCCTCAAAACCCATTGAGACCCGCACGCAACAGGAGATCATCTCCAAGATCCACCGGGAGATCGACGGAAGACAACATCTGACGGAGACCTGAAAAGGACATCCATCAAAGGGAATTGGCTGTAATAAAAAAAATTGAGGTGGTTTAGGGAAATATGCTCAGGCTTAAGGGTAGTTTAGCGTCATTTAGCCAAAAACAAAAAGCAATGGTTTTAGATATCTTAGACATACCAAGCCTGGGGTTTCGGTGAGCTTAGTATTGACTTCAACAACTTCACTGGCGATCAGAGTGTTGACATCACTTGTCGCCTTCATGCTCTCCACTGCTCCAAAGCTTCCTCCCTTTGAAACCGAGGTGCCGGATTCCGAAAGCTCTACGAACACAACTTCCCCTAGATGCCCCTGCTCACAATAGTATCAATTTCTTATCAAATCCGGAAGAAAAGTTGAGTTTGCAAATGATTCCTCAATGCGTCCGAGCTATTGCAAAAATTGTTTTTGATGGTTTTCTTAACAATATTTTTTATAAAAAAAAGTTTAGTGGGATATAAAGGACGCCATCGGGTTATTTAAGGAAAAAAGAATCGTGTCTCATCCTCAAAATTTTCTAGGAAGAAATTGTTGGTAATTGTCAGGCAACATAAAATTTTATTAAAATCTTCATGAATTTGATTTGGATAGAAAAAATGCTTAGACGAAAAAAGGAAAGGAAAGGAAAAATGGCGAAATCACCTGAGCATGATCAGTCTACAGAGCCCTCATGCTTCACCCATTCATGAGATGGACTATACTTCAACCCATCTAAAACTGCAAATATTAACACATGTGCTAAGATTAGCACCTCAAACTCTGTTTTTTTATTATTAAATTCTAAGCTTTGAATATTATTACCAGAAGAGAAACATCTTGAGATAGAGAAAGCAGGGAGCAGGGGAGAAGTTGTGGAGCCTCTTCAAGAGATTTTGAGAGCATTGGCAGTTGAAGAAGCCAAGAACTTAAGAGCCATGCTATCTTCTCACATTTTTTTTAATGTTCGGCCATGGAGCATGTGATCCTTTGATATCGAAGCTCCCTTTATTCTCACCGTGAACTCATCCGCTCAGGAGAGAAAAAGAAATGAAAACTTCGGGTTGTCTTTGGGCAGTTTGATGGAGTCCATGTTCTTATTTCGTTCTCTTTCATGACCGGTCATGCATGGCCAGACCACCGAATCATTTCTCTAATTGAAAATACACTTTATATCTTCCTTCATGATATGGAACATGAATCAGAGGGAGAAAAAAAATCAAACTTTTCTCATATATGATTTTTTTTTAAAATAAAAAAGATATCATGGTATAATAAGATTTTTATTGTTAATCAAAACGTTTTGGTTGTAAAACAGTACCAAATCAAAAAAGAAAAGGGTGAAAAAAATATATAATAGATTGCATATCTTATTGTAGCGAGAAGAGAAAATGGAGTATCAAAGTGGTTGTTGGTTCTAAATATTTTTCGATGGAACACACCTATCCCCAAATTGAATGTTTAGGAGAAGGAGAGAAGGAGAAGGAGAGAGCGGACTTCTCTTTGTGAGTTTCCCCTACTTAAGTTTATTCCCGATCAAATAGTAGTGCTTGATGCTAGCTAGCAGTGTTATTCTAAGAAAAACATGAAAGATATATAAGGCCGACAATGCATACGAACTGGAATCCCAATAACAGTGCTATTGCAACATGCGTAGTATGAAACAAGTCTGTATTATCCATTATGGTCCACGGTTAGAGTCGATGTTACATGATTTTTGTATCTATCGGTTGTAGTTGCGGTGACTATTATCATACAAGATACATTTGAGTTAAAACGAGAGTTAGAAACCCCGCGTTTCATTAAAAGATTTTTAACGAAATATCAGCAAAGCAAAAACAAAGATACACAAACATTCAGGACCATAAGCACGGGGAACAAACCCCGAGACAAAACAAAAGTAAGAGTCAAAGTATGACAACAAATCGAGAAGAAATAGCCCGCTAAAAAAGGGTCCAACATCGAGTGCTATCACGACGCAAGTCCCACCTGCCTGCCAAGCTCGTCAGTCCCGGTACTCCTCCAAACCGGCCTCATCCACTGGGGCCTCCTCATCCACGTAGGCCTCCCTCGAGTATCGTGTCCCTGCGACTGTCTCGGTGGTCACTGTCTATAGCTGTGACCCCACCTCTGAATCCTCGATGATATACATCCTAGCTCGCTTCTTCACCCTCTCCGAAGCTTCGCCCGTTCAAAATAATGTAGTCGTACAACCACCAATTCCACTAATAGATTTAGCTTTGCAATTGAAAATTCTATTGTTCCTCTCTTTCCAAATGAGCCAATATGTACATAGCCGAGGCCTAAATGTCCCAAAAAGATAAAGTGTTGCTATAGATATACAAAGAGTTTTCCAAAGACCCCCAAAGATCTTGGAAAGGATCGTGGTAATGCAAAACCTCCAAGTCTACAGAAAGAACGTGGTAATGTATCATATGAGATGCATTAGTTATTCACAATCCTCCAATACAAAGCATTTGTGCAATCTAAATGCATCAGTTGACGGGCCAAATTAAACATTGCATTGCTTTATACAAGAATCATCCGTTGAATGACCG
Organism: Agapanthus africanus; assembly: GCA_030015575.1. Classification (NCBI taxonomy): domain Eukaryota; kingdom Viridiplantae; phylum Streptophyta; class Magnoliopsida; order Asparagales; family Amaryllidaceae; genus Agapanthus; species Agapanthus africanus. The sequence goes on from JASDDO010000022.1 coordinate 901,143,128, forward strand.
AATTAGCACATTAGTCTCATGGTGGAAACTTGCACAATATTACAACATAAAAGAGCACAATCAATAGTTGACATGTTCTTGCGAGACCGGTTCTATGCCCTCTTGTAGTGATTCGAATATTACAGGGATTCACATTGTACAAGGGATCGACTTGCAGGGGTTCGTACCATACAAGATACGTTCAGTCGCTTAGGCCTTTGCATTTCGTTCTTACTCTTGTCAATCCCTGAATGCAAGAATTCGCACCACACACCCGGAGCCCTGCTTAAATAAGAACATAGCACAAGGCAGTGGCCAAGAACAGGGTCTTGCTGGCGAGGAATTCACATTCTAATCCAGCAAGAACTCCGTTCCTCACCAACACCATCATTTTAGGCGTGGACGGAGCATTCTATAGCTCTCATGGCAAGAGTTATCTGACTTCAAGAGATTTGCATTTTATTCTGGCAGGGCCTCCGATAGCACAGTCTCCTGCTCTACTTCTTAGGTAAGTTGCTACATAAATGACAGTAGCTTTTGATTGAGTTGAGAGTCTCAAATTAACCATATATGCTTGCCCACATGCCAGCGCTAGTTTGCATGTAACAATTAACTTGCCTCAGCTATTGTACTTATTGCTGCAAGGATATCATAGTTATTTTTATTTATTTATTTGGAACTATTCCTTCTAAATTTTCTTGGATGCGATCTTTTTTTATGGAGGGTCTTACCTTCCGTAGATTTGCTGCAAGCGATGATGGACGGCTGAGATTGAGTTGGAGGTTGTCTCCTGGAGCGTGTGGATCTCAATGGGTTTGCGGTGGTTGAGGCCGAGCTACCTGCAAGGAAGTCCCGGGATGGTTGTGCCACCGAGGACCCTCCGACGATCAAGTTAGACCGGATATTCGAGCAGAGTAACGGCCTAGTGAGGAATAAATGGTTTACCTGAGTCGTCTGAAAAAGGGGTTTATATAGTGGTGGCAACGGGCAGGCAGGCGCGAGAATCACGCCGGCCGTTACGTCCCTGATGTTACGCCCGCCCGATAGGCGGGATTCCCCATTAATGACGAGATATGCTCGTTAATGGAGGATCGTGATGGCGTAGAACGCGGGAGCGTGGGCGGCGGTTATCTCGCGCCTGGCGAGATTCGCGGAGGCAAGGCGGATGCGCCTGTGATTAGTGCTGTCGGTCGGTCGATGAGACCGAGGAAGATGAGCTCGGCGGGAGGCTCAGGAACGGGCGGGAGGCCGAGGTATCTCGGTTCTGCGATAGCCCGGAGGCGAGCTGAGAGGGCCGAGGAGGCCAATTGTGCAGGGGGCTCGGAGGCGAGCCGACGGTTGTTTGTAAGGCGGGCATAAGAGTGGTGTGGACGGACGCAGAAGGTCGGCTATGTCCATGGGTCGTAGACCCGGGGTATTCTTCCGACGTACCGTTTTTGGTCCTTTCTTGCAAGCTTCGGGACACGTTATCTGCCATGTGTCACGATATGGGAAATCACCGATATCGAGCATCATCATTAACCCCCCACTCTCGTCCCGACCTGTTACGCCCCGCTTCCCAAAGTACGCTAAGATGGGCACGTGACATAGCCAACCATGCTACCTGTGGATAGGAAAATCTTTCCACAGTCATATTACGGCTGTAGAGATATCAAGAAACAGGAAAGTAAACTAAACTACCTAGTACATGTCCATGAGCCAGAATAAATAAGTCAAGAAATGATAATATGCGGAAGCAAAAGATACAATAAAAGAAACACCTGGAAAGTAAAACTACATACCGACAGGATCTTCACCGCTCGGTCTAACAGCGGTAATATTCCTGATCAGTCTGCAACAAGGTAGAAGAATCCGGGCCATGCAAAACCCAGACGTCAGCGCGTCATAACATCAAGCAATAATAAAACAGGGGTAGCAATACATGCAAGTATGAGTATAAATGGTAAAACAAGCATAACAGTGATATGAGTAAGAACTGTGGGGTAATGTGTAGTGAATTATCTAAACCGGTCTATTGGGTTAACTACTCTCAAGTGTTTGAAATCAATTTGATGAATCATCGATATAACTCAATAGTATCCCGTGCGTGCCCGGGACCACGGTCAAGATTCTCGGGCTGAATCCGAGACGTGCCCCTAGGCAGTAAAAGGTAGCATGTACAGATGAGTGATGTCAGCATCATCACCCCGAGGCTGGCCTAGCCCGTAAGACTGATCAGAACATGTATCGAACTGTCGAGTTACAAGTCAGGTTTCATCATTGATTTCCCCATACCCCCAAGTTATATGTATTCAAGTCAGGTATTTAAGTAATCAAGAACTAATGCCAACACAGAATCAGGTAGGTGCAGGTTTGTCTGGATAAACAACAGGAACGGTCCGTAAGGACTATATGTTATGTTTGTTGGCATTAGACACAAGATCAGGCAACAGGTAAAACCATGGTACATCAGGTCAAATCAAGTAGTGTTTTTAGATGTCATGTCATGTCAAGAGTGTACGGTACCATGTCGTGTCAAGTAATGGGTGTAACAAGTCATGTCAGGGTGTACAAGATATCATGTGGGTGCTCACAATCAACTAGAATAAGTATGGGTATACAAAACAAGCATGTGTACTAATAGAACAACAAACTGGAACATTTAATATGATATGCAAGTAGATACAGAATAAATTATATAAATGTACGGTTATCGATTCATTAATTATACTTATTAAAATAGATGCAAAAATGTAATGCAGCATGTAGCAAGGTAAACTTGCCTCAAAAGGTCGATATGCAGGCGGCCTGGTGCGACGTGACACGATACGGTGTGTGAAACGGCACGACACGGTACTGGGTCTAGTCGCGATCTGGTGCACGGTGTAAGCGCGGTCTGGGCGCGATCTGGTGCGCGGTCTGGACGCGATCTGGTGCATGGTCTGGGCGCGATACGGACACGATCTGGTGCATGGTCTGGGCGCGATACGGTCGTGACATGGAAGTGCTGATGGTATGATTTTGGTATTGTAGTGGTACTGTGGTGATGTTATGATTCGTCTGGATCATCGGCGGCGGCATGGCTCCGGCGGTGACCGGAAAATACGGATCAAGAAATGAAAAGAAAAAGAAAAAGGAGAAGAGCAAGAAGAAGAAAAGAGGAAGGGACTGGATTTGGTTGTTGTGGTATGCCGGGGTCAGAGGAGGCTGCAAGGGGGTGAGGATGAGGCGGCAACGACGTGGTCGCCGGCGATGAGGCGGGGTGTGCAGGGATCGGTGAGGTTGAGGTCGGGGTCGTTGGGAGTGGAATAGGGAGGTGATGATGGTGGTGACGTAGACGAGTGGACGAGGGTGGTGGCAAGGTGAGGAGGCGACGAAGAGGCTGTCGGCGGAGAGGACGACGACGATGACGAAGGCAAGCGAGGGTGCAGCGATGGGTTCACGTGGGTTGCAGTCGGGGAACGAAGGTGGTCAAGGAGGGGAAAGAGGAGGTGAGAGAATGAGGGATGAGGGGCGGCCGACGAGGTCGACGACGATGGTGGCGACAGGCGCGAGCACAGGGCGTGGGTTCTTCCTCGTGGAGGCGGGAAATAAAATTTTTTGAGAAGATGATGGAGGAGAGAAAACGTGGGGAACTAAATATAGTTTAATATAAATTAATATATAGAGAGAGAGGAGAGAGAGAAATATCACATTTAAAGATTTCTTAACTTTAAAAAATATATATATATAATATATACATATATGAACAGTTAGTATAGGAAAGATTTATTAATATAATTTAGTTAAAGGAATAATAATAGTTTATATATATATATATATATATATATAATGAATATAATATTAGTCTGTTTTGAGATTTTGGCAAATACAAAGCTACTCCAAAACACGCCCGGGTCGGGTCCAAAAATTCAGATTTAAAATAATAAAAATATACGCAACTTCCAAATTTCAAAGTGAATGCCCAGTTAAAGAAAATGCATACCTCCAAGAACGGATGCGCGTACGTGCGCGTAGCCATCCAAACACGTCCGTTTTACTGAACGGGACGAGAACAAGATGCGCGGATGCTATCACGGGATTTAGGGTATCATGCAGGCCATGAAATGTAATTTTAATTTATTTTGCGTGATTTAAATTGTTATATGCAAAAGATGTGATACTAAATAAAATACCAATATGTACTAAATCATGAGATGCACTAGTCCATGCAACAAGTCAAGCTAATCTATAAATAAAAGTCAAACAGGTTCAAGCAAGCGGGTCGGGTCGAATGCAAAGTAATATGTAAAATACTATTCGCACCCAAACACGCTAAATCAAGAAAAGACCATGGATAGGTAAATACAGAAACTGGAATTGGTATATGTAAAATACTATTCGCACCCAAACTCCACTCAAGTCGTCCAAATTCTAGTATCAGAATCAAGAAATAGGGAGAAACAATAGAGAACCAAAAGGTTTCAAGTCGAGATGCAAAGTGGTTTGCATATCGTCAAGGCGAAGGATAAAAGAAAGATATGATTCAAGAATCATGATAGCAATGTGGCAGGACATGTTCCGAATCACAAGCATTCTGATTCGTGTATTGGGTCCAATACCCAACTACAAAAGAATCAAACTCGATTAACCTATATCCTATGGCTCTGATACCAAAGAAACCATGTCACGCCCCGCTTCCCAGAGTACGCTAAGATGGGCACGTGACATAACCAACCATGCTATCTGTGGATAGGAAAAATCTTTCCACAGTCACATTACGGCTGTAGAGATATCAAGAAACAGGAAAGTAAACTAAACTACCTAGTACATGTCCATGAGCCAGAATAAATGAGTCAAGAAATGATAATATGCGGAAGCAAAAGATAAAATAAAAGAAACACCTGAAAAGTAAAACTACATACCGACAGGATCTTCACCGCTCGGTCTAACAGCGGCAATATTCCTGATCAGTCTGCAACAAGGTAGAATAATCCGGGCCATGCAAAACCCAGACGTCAGCGCGTCATAACATCAAGCAATAATAAAACAGGGGTAGCAATACATGCAAGTATGAGTATAAATGGTAAAACAAGCATAACAGTGATATGAGTAAGAACAGTGGGGTAATGTGTAGTGAATTATCTAAACTGGTCTATTGGGTTAACTACTCTCAAGTCTTTGAAATCAATTTGATGAATCATCGATATAACTCAATAGTATCCCGTGCGTGCCCGGGACCACGGTCAAGATTCTCGGGCTGAATCCGAGACGTGCCCCTAGGCAGTAAAAGGTAGCATGTACAGATGAGTGATGTCAGCATCATCACCCCGGGGCTGGCCTAGCCCGTAAGACTGATCAGAACAGGTATCAAACTGTCGAGTTACAAGTCAGGTTTCATCATTGATTTTCCCATACCCCCAAGTTATATGTATTCAAGTCAGGTATTTAAGTAATCAAGAACTAATGCCAACTCAGGATCAGGTAGGTGCAGATTTGTCTGGATAGACAACAGGAACGGTCCGTAAGGACTACATGTTATGTTTGTTGGCATTAGACACAAGATCAGGCAACAGGTAAAACCATGGTACATCAGGTCAAATCAAGTAGTGTTTTTAGGTGTCATGTCATGTCAAGAGTGTACGGTACCATGTCGTGTCAAGTAATGGGTGTAACAAGTCATGTCAGGATGTACAAGATATCATGTGGGTGCTCACAATCAACTAGCATAAGCATGAGTATACAAAACAAGCATGTGTACTAATAGAATAACAAACTGGAACATGTAATATGATATGCAAGTAGATACAGAATAAATTATATAGATGTACGGTTATCGATTCAATAATTATACTTATTAAAATAGATGCAAAAATGTAATGTAGCATGTAGCAAGGTAAACTTGCCTCAAAAGGTCGATATGCAGGTGGCCTGGTGCGACGTGACACGATACGGTGTGTGAAACGGCACGACACGGTACTGTGTCTAGTCGCGATCTGGTGCACGGTGTGAGCGCGATCTGGACGCGATCTAGTGCACGGTCTGTGCACGGTCTGGGCGCGATCTGGACGCGATCTGGTGCATGGTCTGGGCGCAATACGGACACGATCTGGTGCATGGTCTGGGCGCGATACAGTCGTGACATGGAAGTGCTGATGGTATGATTTTGGTATTGTAGTGGTACTGTGGTGATGTTATGATTCGTCCAGATCATCGGCGGCGGCATGGCTCCGGCGGTGACCAGAAAATACGGATCAAGAAATGAAAAGAAGAAGAAAGAAGGAGAAGAGCTAGAGAAGAAAAGAGGAAGGGACTGGGTTTGGTTGTTGTGGTATGCTGGGGTCAGAGGAGGCTGCAAGGGGGTGAGGATGAGGCGGCAACGACGTGGTCGCCGGCGATGAGACGGGGTGTGAAGGGATCGGTGAAGTTGAGGTCGGAGTCGTTGGGAGTGGAATAGGGAGGTGATGAAGGTGGTGACGTAGACGAGTGGACGAGGGTGGTGGCAAGGTGAGGAGGCGACGACGAGGCAGTCGGCGGAGAGGACGACGACGACGACGAAGGCAAGCGAGGGTGATGGGTTCACGTGGGTTGCAGTCGGGGAACGAAGATGGTCGAGGAGGGGAAAGAGGAGGAGAGAGAATGAGGGATGAGGGGAGGCCGACGAGGTCGACGACGATGGTGGCGACATGCGTGAGCACAGGGCGTGGGTTCTTCCTCGTGGAGGCGGAAAATAAATTTTTTTGAGAAGATGATGGAGGAGAGAGAACGTGGGGAACTGAATATAGTTTAATATAAATTAATATATATAGAGATCGAGGAGAGAGAGATCACATTTAAAGATTTCTTAACTTAAAATATATATATATATATATATATATATAATATATATACATATCTGAACAATTAGTATAGGAAAGATTTATTAATATAATTTAGTTAAAGGAATAATAATAGTTTATATATATATATATATATATATATATATATATATATATATAATGAATATAATATTAGTCCGTTTTGAGATTTTGGCAAATACAAACCTACTCCAAAACACGCCCGGGTCGGGTCCAAAAATTCAGATTTAAAATAATAAAAATATATGCGACTTCCAAATTTCAAAGTGAATGCCCAGTTAAAGAAAATGCATACCCCCAAGAACGGATGCGCGTACGTGCACGTAGCCATCCAAACACGTCCGTTTCACTGAACGGGACGAGAACAAGATGCGCGGATGCTACCACGGGGTTTGGGGTATCAAGTAGGCCATGAAATGTAATTTTAATTTATTTTGCGTGATTTAAATTGTTATATGCAAAAGATGCGATACTAGATAAAATTCCAATATGTACTAAATCATGAGATGCACTAGTCCATGCAACAAGTCAAGCTAATCTATAAATAAAAGTCAAACAGGTTCAAGCAAGCGAGTCGGGTCGAATGCAAAGTAATATGTAAAATACCATTCGCACCCAAACACGCTAAATCAAGAAAAGACCATGGATAGGTAAATACGGAAACTTGAATTGGTATAAGTGAACTCGGGTGTTACACGACCCGCTCACGGGTCGGGTCGAGAGTGGTCTGCCGGGTCAATCGAGGTGAGCTCCTTTTCGAAGATATCGTAAGTGCACATTCCCGGGCAATCAGTCATATTTTCTTGATGACGTCAGCGGATGAGGGGTCAGAACTTGCATTAAAGAGGAAGCGCCAGATCGTGCGTACGTTCGTCGAAGCGACAGCCCACGTGTCTGGCGCTGGTTGGCTGACGCGACGAGCCGTAGGTTTCCCACGCCCAATGGGGTGTGACCAATGCTCGCGCGACAGGTGGAGCGATGATGGCCGTCGAATGCGAAGAGTCGTTTCGGCGGGAGATGACTGTCGCCGTTGGATGTATACGCCGGCAGCTATAAATAGAGGTGGGATCCCCATCAGGATCCATACTTCTTCATAATTTTCTCGTCTTGAGTCTCGTTAGCTCGGCGCTCTCCTTTTTAGGTCGGGATATATGCGTTTTCTCTTTCGAGGACTCATCCCCTCCATCAGGTTAGATGTCTTCTTGTGAAGAGTCTGTAGAAATAGTTTGGGTAGAGTCCAGGGTGCCCCTGTAGATTCTTCATCTTCTTCTTCTGCTTCTTCTTCTTCTGAGTCGGAGTCCTCCCGGAAAGTTAGGGTCAGATCCTATTCCCGGGGTCGCGCGACGGGGGTGGTCCCAGGAGCGGTATCTTGTACCTGAACCGGTGGCTCACTTTTTCTACGCGGATGCCCCTGGCGTGTCATCCACGGTGAGGTATGATGATGAGCTCGCCACCGTTCGGGCTCGTTTCCACATTCCTCCCGGCTATTCGCTACGTTTGGCCTTGAAAGGGGAGAGGACAGATCAGGTACGGGGCAAGGAGATTGCCCTGTATCTGGAAGCCTTTTGGGCCGGAATGCGCCTGCCCTTCTCTCCCGAGGTTATTGAGGCGCTGAATCATTTTGGGTTAGCCCCAGGCCAGCCAGTGCCGAACTCCTGGAAGATTCTCCTTGGGTTTCTGGTCCGTTTGAAGTTGCACTTGATCTCTTTCAGGTTGAGCACCCTTGCCTCTTCTCTCTGTTACAAAAGTCACCCCGACACTCGCATGGGCGAGCCAAGGTGGGTATACATCTCTTTTAGGAAACAACGGGGAAGTGCTGCCGGGTCGAGGGTCGTCGTGGTACCTTCTTCCATCCATGATTGGAAGAAGAAGTTTTTCTTTGTTGGGCCACCCGAGGGTAAGGACTGGCCCGTGCCCACCCAGTGGTCTAGGGATAGTTGCCGGCGGGAAAGTCAGTCGAATGATCCCGACGCGGCAAAGTGGCGGAGTGGAAGCCCATTCCCCAGGCTGACGTGCTGCTTTCTGAGCAGGCCCTTAGTTGGGCTGGGCTCAACCCCGTCCAGTTCGCGGGTAAGTTAGGAGTTTACAGGTGATCTGTTTAGACTTGCGTTTATTTTTATTTTTACTTGCATTGCTGACTCCATTGTACCTTGTCTTGTGCAGAACCCATGGACGTGAGCAAATTCCGAGCGGCCATGCACGAGCAGAAGAAGGGGTCGAGGGCCGGAGGTGCCAGCTCCTCCCGTCCGACGTCGGCCCCGGCTCTCCCGGCAGCCGCTCCATCTAAGCGTCCGAGTGCGCCCTGTGCCACGGAGTCCAGCCAGGCGCCGAGCCGAAAGCGGGTTCGGGAACAAGAGGCCCGGGCTTCGGAGATAGAGACTGGCTCCCCGGCGTCGTCCCTCAAGAGGTTTCACAGGACGGTTCCGCGCACCCTGGCCTCACCGATCTTTGTGGACGAGGGGGACCTCCGCTTTGAGGTGCCCTCGGGGTTCTCCGTTGCTGACAGCCTGCTGACGGAGATGGAAAGGTCGGCCGGGGGGAAAATCCCTCGGGAGACCCTCAGGGCGCAAATAGCGGCCATCGCCAAAGAGGCCGTGCAGGTTAGTGCTCGCACCTCACTTGGGTTTTCATTCAGCGTCTTATTATTCACGAGATTGGGTGCCCCCCTTTCCTTTTTGACCCCCTTTTGATTTCTTCCGGTCCTCCAGCACGTCGCCCTCGTTGTCCAAACGGAGGACGAGGAAATTGCCCCGGTGATGCGGGCCACGGGCGAGTTCTCCTCGCTGGAGGAGAGCGCAAAGTTGGAGCTGGAGGCGGCGATGGCGAGGGTCGCTGTCCTCGAGGACAAGGTGGCGGCCGAGAAACAGGAGGTCACCAGGTACCGTGAGGCCGCCCGAGCCACCGAGACTAAGCTAGAGGACTCCCAGGTGCTCGTCAGCACCGTGAAGAAGTCGGCGAGCTCCCTCCGGAAGGAGTGCGAGGCGGCGATGGATGGGATGAGGCGAGCCGAGCCAAGCTCAGAGCATCGAAGGCGGTGGAGAACTATAAGAAGTCGGATCGTTTTTACACCGACCTAGCCGCAGCTTCTACCATCGTCTGGCACGATGCCCTCGACGCCGTCAAGGCTCAAATGCCGGAGTTCCCTGATGAAGAGCTCCGGGGTGAATTTCCTCGCGGGGATGAAGCTCAGGGGGATGCCCCTGGAAGCGCTGCCGGGGAAGAGGCCCCCAGCGGGGGCGGCACTGAGGCTCCTGCGATGGGCGCCGATCCTCAAGACGCAGCCCCTGTCGTAGTGGACATGGTGCTCCTCGGGGTTGCCCCCGGCCCTGAGGCCTGAAACCCCTCGTCTTCTTATATCTTTTTTTTGTTGCTTTGGGAATCTTGTAAGCCTCTGGGCGTTTTCGTAAGGCCAGGGGGCCAATAATACCTTTGCAAGGACTTTTTGAATGAAGTATTTTTTGCGGTGTTTGGCGCGGTTTTTCCTTTTGCTTGTTGTTAAATATCTGTTTGCACGGTGCTGAGCTCAGAGGATTTTATTTGGCGACCGCACGTCGAGTTGAATTTAACCATTTTGCCAATTGCCTAAGTGTGCAAAGACCGGTATGAGGTCAGTATCTTCGTGGCCCCAAAGTTGACGTGGGGGTCGCGTAGTGAAGATACGTCGTGGCTATTCTCTAAGAATGGACCGAGCAGGGTTGCTTCCCGGTTGCCTCTTGGCGAGGGCTCGGGTCCGTGGCGTCGTGGGGTAGTGAACTACCAGCCTGGGATAACCGAGCAGGGTAGCTGCTCGGTTGCCTCTTGGTGAGGGCTTCGATCCTCGGCGCGGGAGGGGCCGTAAGAGGCCTGCTAAGTATGGACCGAGCAGGGTTGCTGCCCGGTTGCCTTTTGGCGAGGTCTTAGATCTTTGGCGTCGTGGGATAGGGAACTACCAGCCAGGGATAACCGAGCAAGGGCGAGCCCGGTTGCCTCTTGGCGAGGGATTAGATCCCTGGCGTAGTGGGGTAGGGAACTACCAGCCAGGGATAACCGAGCAAGGGCGAGCCCGGTTGCCTCTTGGCGAGGGCTTAGATCCTTAAGGACGGGCCGAACAGGGTTGCTGCCCGGTGCCTCTTGGCGAGGGCTTTGATCCTTAGCGCGGGAGGGGCCGTAAGAGGCCTGCTAAGGATGTGCCGAGCAGGGTTGCTGCCCGGTGCCTCTTGGCGAGGGCTTAGATCCTTAAGGACAGGCCGAGCAGGGTTGCTGCCCGATGCTTCTTGGCGAAGGCTTTGATCCTTAGCGCGGGAGGGGCTGTAAGAGGCCTGCTAAGGATGGGCCGAGCAGGGTTGCTGCCCGGTTGCCTCTTGGTGAGGGCTTAGATCCCTGGCGTCGTGGGGTAGGGAACTACCAGCCAAGGATAACCGAGCAAGGGCGAGCCCGGTTGCCTCTTGGCGAGGGCTTAGATCCTTAAGGACGGGCCGAGCAGGGTTGCTGCCCGGTACCTCTTGGTGAGGGTTTTGATCCTTAGCGCGGGAGGGGCCGTAAGAGGCCTGCTAAGGACGGGCCGAGCAGGGTTGCTGCCCGGTGCTTCTTGGTGAGGGCTTAGATCCTTAAGGACGAGCCGAGCAGGGTTGCTGCCCGGTGCCTCTTGGCGAGGGCTTTGATTCTTAGCGCGGGAAGGGCCGTAAGAGGCCTGCTAAGGATGGGCCGAGCAGGGTTGCTGCCCGATTGCCTTTTGGTGGGGGCTTAGATCCCCGGCGTCATGGGGTTGGGAACTACCGGCCAGGGATAACCGCGCAAGGGCGAGCCCGGTTGCCTCTTAGCGAGGGCTTAGATCCTTAAGGACGGGCCGAGCAGGGTTGCTGTCCGGTGCCTCTTGGCGAGGGCTTTGATCCTTAGCGCGGGAAGGGCCGTAAGAGGCCTGCTAAGGATGGGCCGAGCAGGGTAGCCGCTCGGTTGATTCATGAGGTTCTGTCCGACCTTCCTTGTGTGAGTATTGGGAAGAGGGACAGTCGCGGGCGACACGTGTCATGAATGCGTGGGGGAGGCGAAGCGCCGGAGCAGCGTCGTTTCGATTTCGCCGAGAAAGGCTCGATGTCTGCCGCGTGGCGGTACTGTTGTGGGTGAAACAAGCGAATATTGGATTCTTGGGGCGTTGTGGGCTATATAAAATAGAGGGAGCGTTGATCACTCCTTTTGTCGGGACCCGGTTCTTGCTCACGGAGCAAAGTGCCACACGGAACAAAGTGCCACGCCAAGTGTCGTGTTAAGTGGGCGGGGGCCACCTCTTGAATCCGTGGGGGCCACCTCTTGAGTCCGTGGGACCCACTGTAGAACAATGGGGACTCTTCGGAATACATTCCGAAAGGGGGCAGATCTGTACTATAAATGGAATGATACCACTCTTCAATACAGAGGCGCCTTTTAAGTGAACCGGAACTACACGAGCTTGAGAACTCCGTAGTTAAGCGTGCTCGGGCCAGGGAAGTCTTGGAATGGGTGACCTCCTGGGAAGTGGCCCCTGGTCGGGTCCGGTTCGCTCTAAAGGGAAAAACCGTGCGGTTTCGGTCAAAGCGGACAATACTCTTTGTATTGGGGGTGGGGCGTGACACCTTTCTTCACACCCAAAACGCAAGAATGGAGGACTTCCCTTTTACCATCCCCGACATCATAAACTTTGAGGACGTGTACCTCTACGATCAGTACTGCACCGAGGACACGGTGCAGTTAGCGATAGGCCGCATTGAGGATCATTTCGGCCGACTGCTTCCCCGGCGCTCCCCCTGCTCCAGTTGTTGATGTATTCCATCTGGAGGGCGTCGCCGGGGCTCTACAACCCCTTGTCCGAACAGCTGAAGGACGAGACGTTTGGAAAGCTAAAGTCATTGCGGCGCTTCGACCTGATCTCCGCGGGTCGGCGGGATCGCTCGGCGGCACTCATCCTTGAGTGCTACCAATTAAGGCGCGATGCCGACGTTCGCGGACGGCATCAGAGGCGGAGGTCTGAGGAGGCGAGGGCTCGGCTGGCGGAAATATCCTCGGAGTACCACGAGCAATGTTCTCTGCACCCCCTTCCCTCGCTACTGTAATTTTTCTTTTTCGATGTATGGCTGAGGAGCCTATAGTACCCTTTTTGAATAAACAAAACACTTATTTTTGCAATGTTTTATTGATCCCTTCTTATTATATAAGCAGAAAGATTTTGAGAAAAGTTTACATTGCCTTAGTAAAAGAAGTACACGCTAGTAGATGTTCTCCTCATTGGTATAGCTTGAGCTTCTCAGCGTTGTAAGGCCGTGGAAACTTGCGTCCTTCCGCGTATTGCAAACGGCAGGCTCAGTGAGGTTGATGCACATGCACCACTTCCCGCTCGACTTTTTGGACCAGAACTACGTTCGCTAGCCACTCCGAATAGGGCACATTGTGAGTGAAGGTGGCGGCAAGGAGCCGATCTACTTCGTCCTCGATAGCCTTCTGTTTGACCGGGGCGAAGCTTCGTTTTTTCTGCCTGACGGGTTGGGCCGTAGGATCTATCCCGAGCTTGTGAGATATGATTTTGGGGTTGATCCCAGGCATGTCAGCAGGCGTCCAGGCGGACACGTCGGAGTTGTTTCTGAGGAAATGAACCAGGTCATCTCGCTGAGTTCCTGTCAGAAGCGACCCGATCTGAACGATTCTTTCGTTGTCCCCTTCTACGAGAGGGACCTCTGTCAGTGGCTCCACCAGAGTCTCTCAGACCTCTTTTTGCTCGTCTCGAGTGTCCAGAGAACCTCTGATGTCACCTTCGCCCTCGGCATCGTCGATTGGCCACTCAGATGAAGATGTTGCGGTGAAGTAAACCTTTGCAATCCGCTGGTCTCCATAGACCCGACCTATCCCGCCTTGGTCGAGAGGGAACTTCACCGCCAGGTGGTAGGTCGATATCTGGGCCCGGAGGGAGTTCAGCGTTGGGCGGCCGAGGAGGATGTTGTAGGCCGATAGGATTCTCGCTACGATGAATTCCACAGGCACTGTTCGCGTACGGCCGGCCTCCCCGACGTTAAACTGCAGAGTGATTAATCCTTCCGCCGGGATAGAGTGGTTGGTGAATCCTGATAGGACGTGGGAGGTTGGCCTTAGGTTTGCCGGGGTGAGCCCCATGCGCAGTAAGCAGTCGTAGAAGAGAATGTCCGCCGAGCTTCCCGAGTCGACCGGTATCCTCTGCACCTCGTATTGGTAGACCCGAGCCGTAATCACCAGAGGGTCATTGTGGGGCAGGGATATGTCGTGGAGGTCCCTGTCGTAAAAAACGATCGGCTCGGTCTCCCTGGCCCTCTTCCTCGGATGGCTGTTGGCCTCCACGACCGGCGTGGGGTTCTGAGTCTCGTAGGTACTCGACGTACCCCCCACCGACATGACCATGATTTGGACGATTGTCAACTCGCCGGGAGGGGGACGCTACTCCTGCTCACGGTCAGCTTGCCGCTTGTCCCGCAAGTACGCTGCCAGGTGTCCCGAACGGATGAGCTCCTCGATGTAGTCTCGGAGCTGTTTACAGTCCTTCGTGGAGTGGCCTTGCGACCTGTGGAAACCGCAGTAGGGGCCCCGGGTGCGCTTTGCCATGCGCGAAACCGGGGGGAGTTTGAAGAATCTCTTGCCCTTAGCCTCCTCTAGCAGTACCGTCTGGGAGACGTTAAGTGGGGTGTGCTCCTGAAACTTCGGGGAGTAGGGCTTTGGCCGCTCAAGCCTCTTTTTCTCTTCCCTCGGCCTTTTCTTTTGGTCAGTTTGCTCTGCCCGAGGGAGATTTGCGTTCACCTCGGACTCGAGCTGGATCTCACGCTCGGTCCAGGCTTTTACCTCGGCCATGGTCTTAGTTTGCGCTAATGCAAAGGAGCGTAACCACTCTTTATGCCTAAGACCAGACCTAAGTGCTGTAATGACCGTCTCGTCCCGATGTTCTGGGACCTCGAGAAGGGCGTTGTAGAAGCGAGTGACGTACCCTTTGAATGTTTCTTTGTCCCCGCTCTTGATTGTGAAGAGATGGTCGACGGTCCGTTTATGCCGTCTGTTCCCGACGAAGTGGCCGAGAAATTGGATAGCCAGCTCCTCGAAGGTTGAGATCGAGCATGGCGCGAGTCCTCGGAACCATTCTCGTCCGGAGCGGATGAGAGTGGCTGGGAAAGCTCGGCATTGGGCGGCGTCAGAGTTGTCTTGGAAGATCATTCCTGCGGTGAATGCGTCCAAATGGTCCTTCGGGTCAGACTTACCGTCGAAGAGAGAGACCTTCGAGGGCTTGTTCCGGGAGGAGACATGGACTGCGAGCATCTCTTCGGCGAAGGGTTTTGTGAGCGAGTCAGCGGCGTACTTAGCTCCGTCGCTCGAATGACGACTTTCCCGATGCATACCTTCGATCTTCTTTTCGAGGGCGTCGAGTTGGCCATGGTATCCCGACGATTCGGTACATTCTGATCTTTGGCCTCTGCTGTTGGAGACCTGTGTCTGGCCGCGGCCCCGGTCCCTCTCGATGAGGTTCCTTAGGTCCCCTGGCGAGGTAGTCTTCGAGCTGCCGTGACGAGTCCCGTCCGCGCGACCCCATCGAGGGAGGGGGTGTCGGTCATGCCTGGGAGCAGGCGAGCTGACCGACACCTCCTCGGGGGGGGACAGGGGCACGATGGGGCTCGGGGCGAGGCGCTCTGGCGACGGACCTCGGTGTTGAACCGTGGGGCGCCCAGCGGGTCATAGAATATGTTGGCCCGGGAGATCTGCGGCCGTGGGAGGCAGTGAGGCGGTGGTCAGCAGTGCCGACGCGAGCAGAGTCTTCTCTCCGTCTGTATGGGTCCCGGTCCTGAGGTGGGGGAGCGGCGACCTAGGGAGCTTGCCCTGCCGTTTGGGCACGGACGAGCGCATCCACGACGGACACGAGTCGATCTATCTGGGCGGCTAGGGTGTTGATGGCGTTTGGGGGAGGAGATTCGTCCGCGCCTCCATTGTGGGGGAGGCGGCAGCTAGTGCTTGGATCGTCGTGGTGATCGCTCTCCATTCAGTTGAGATCGGAAGATGAACTTTGTTGAGTGGAATCAAGAAGTTTCCCACAGACGGCGCCAACTGATGGAGGGTCTGATCTCCTTCAGATGTTACCTTTCCGTAGATCTGCTGCAAGCGATGATGGACGACTGAGATTGAGTTGGAGGTTGCCCCCTGGAGCGTGTGGATCTCAATGGGTTTGAGGTGGTTGAGGCCGAGCTACATGCAAGGAAGTCCCGGGATGGTTGTGCCACCGAGGACCCTCCGACGATCAAGTTAGACCGGATATTCGAGCAGAGTAACGACCTAGTGAGGAATAAATGGCTTACCTGAGTCGTCTGAAAGAGGGGTTTATATAGTGGTGGCAATGGGCAGGCAGGCGCGAGAATCACGCCAGCCGTTATGCCCCTGAAGTTATGCCCGCGCGATAGGCGGGATTCCCTATTAATGACGAGATATGCTCGTTAATGGGGGATCGTGATGGCGTAGAACGCGGAAGCGTGGACGGCGGTTATCTCGCACCTGGAGAGATTCGCTGAGGCAGGGCGGATGCGCCTGCGATTAGTGCTGTTGATCGGTCGATGAGACCGAGGAAGATGAGCTCGGCGGGAGGCTCGGGGACGGGCGGGAGGCCGAGGTATCTTGGTTCCGCGATAGCCCGGAGGCGAGCTGAGAGGGCCGAGATGGCCAATTGTGCAGGGGGCTCGGAGGCGAGCCAACGGTTGTTTGTAAGGCGGGCATAGGAGTGGTGTGGACGGTCACAGAAGGTCGGCTATGTCCATGGGTCGCAGACCCGGGGTATTCTTTCGACGTACCGTTTTTGGTCCTTTCATGCAAGCTTCGGGACACGTCATCTGCCACGTATCACGATCTGGGAAATCACCGATATCGAGCATCATCACTTTTGGATTCGAACTGGAGCTTTGGAGAGGAATACTTACTGCACGGAGCTATGCCCGACCTATGAAATTTCCCTTGAAATTCCAAGCGGTATATACATGATAAAAGAGTCTTGAATAACATACATTATTCTCATCGGTGTTTTCTTACAGGACACCGCAAAATTTTCATTATTAAAAGACAAAATCCTCTAATCTTAGTATTTATTTTTTAATATTGAACCCTTAAATCTATTATTCATCACGTTCTAGGTCACTGTAACCAAAGATTTTCAGGCATTTTCTGTAACTACTCTTTAATAATTTACATTGGAAATATAGTAACACTTAGATTGTGGGGTGGTTTCAAATATAAGAGATATTTAGGAGTGCGATAAAATAACATTCCTATCCACGACGAAGTTAAACGAGAATTCTTCGAGTACGATACATGTTTTCCAGTATTGGTTACTAAGTGCATGGCCCACCGGAAGATGAATACTCTCTTATTCTCCCTCAGTTTATTTTGAACGGCATACATAATACATTAAACTAATCGGGGTTTTCTTATATTGAGCCCCAAACCCCTTATTTTTTCTGCAAAAACACCCTCTGACCTTACTTCTTTTTTTTTTTAATTGCACCCTAATTGAGTATGTTTCATCGGTTTACTAAACTAGATGAGGCACTCGTTTATACCTCTCATGATTTGAATTGGCAGGTACAGCCTGCAGGAGGTGATTTGGCGGAGTCCTCTGGAACTTGGGATCCTGCTGCTGAGAAGAGTGGTTTCATTAGCGAGAAAAGCAGCAGCTCGAATTGATAGATCGATTGATGCCAACATGTACAGGATATATGTTTGCGTGTTGCATTTTCTGCTTGCTACATACTCTTCAGGCACATTGCATCTCTTTATCGGGTTTGGGTTATGCCCACCCATTCCAACACGCACCCGTTATCCATATAAACCCTCTTCCGCCTCCTAAATTCTTAAAACCCTCGCCCTCTCTCTCTCTCTCTCACACACACGATCGAAATCCTCTCCTCTCTCTCTCTCTCTCTCTCTCTCTCTCTCGAGACGATGGTGGCGCACGAATCAGAGTAAGCCCTAGATTTAATCTCCACTCCCTCCCTCCCTCAGATCCTTGATTCGATACTCATCTTTGTCTGTTGATGATTTGCAGTCGTTTCGTGAACTACAAAACCCTAGCGGCTCCTGTGAAGTCCTCTGTCGACAAATTCGCTCTCCTCCCTGCGTTCCTCAAGGTTTTGCTATATCCGATCCCTACTTTTTTTATAAATTTTTGGAGCAGTTATTGAGTTTTATTGCTAGGTTCTTTGATTTGGGCAGTTCATAGAATTGCTTTGCTTAGATCCTTAATTTCTATTTTATTGTGATTGTTGCGATTGCCTTGTTGCTTCCAGTATTAAGCTCATATTGTTTGGAAAAAGGAAAAAGATTAGACGACGCTCTATTTGTCATGGCATGTTCATGTTCAATTATGAAATGAAGGCTAAATTGCACAAATGTACCCATGAACTTTCATGGTTTTTGCGATTGATACCATGAACTTTAATAATTGCAAATAGGTACCATGAACCTTGGTTTGCATCCGAATGATCTGTTTCTTTCTATTTCTATTTCTTTTTCTTTTCTTTTTTGAAATTGAAGGTTATGGGGCTGACTAAGAAATCTAATAATGGTAAAATGGGGAAAACACCTCAAAGTATTGCAGACGTGGCAGTAAAATGGTATTAGTTGCAATCGGGGATGATAGTTCATAGTACTTGTTTGTAATTAAATTTGCTCATGGTATCAATCACAAAAAAAAATGAAAGTTCATCGATACATTTGTGCAAGTTCATGGTGATTGTTGCGATTGAGGCTTTACTTCTTACATATTGTTCGGGAAAAGGACAAAGATTAGACGATTCTCTATTTGTCATGGCATGTTCATATTTGATTATGGAATGAATTCTTTTAGTTTCTTGTTGTAAAGTTTTAATTGAAGTTCCATAGAATCTCTTGCAGACAAGTGGATTGGTGAAATTGAGTTTCTTGATTTGACTATTTTTGACATGTTCTATATGTCATGTTTTTTATTTTCTTGTGCGGTAATTTTAAATTTGTTCGGGTTCCTTGGTTGATCATTTCTTGATTGTTTATATGTCATGTTTTCATCATTTCTTTACAAGTTTGCTTCTTTTCATTGGGGGAAATCCTATAAATAAGTTTTTAACTGAGTGGTATGTTGAATTTGAGTGTGTTGATTTTGATCATTCTTAGTATTTTCTTCTGGAGTTTATTTCTTGGTTTTAATTCTTTGAAGAATTAGCAGGTGAGGGGACTGGTGAAGGAGCACATTGATTCCTTCAACTATTTCATCAACCATGGCATCCACAAGATCTTGCAGGCCAACAATCGTCTAGTCTGCCGTCTTGATCCTGGCTTTTACCTTGAGTAAATTAACTAGCTCTTATATATATAATTATGTGATTTTTTGGGGTTTATACAGTATTTTTACATTCTTGTAGGTATAAAAAAATTTCTGTTGGGGTTCCCTCTGTCGTGGTGGACTGTGCTAAGGAAGACCTCACACCTAACATGTGTCGGCTTTCTGACCGAACGTATGTATTCTTGTTTGTTTTTAATATTCCAATTTATAACATTATATATCATCATAAGACTTTTGCATGAAAATACCACGATTATGGAGCACGACATGATAGTGAGAAGGCTCCATAGAAATATAAATACATCTACATGTTGTCAACATGGTGTGAACAGTCAAATCTTGTGATAAATTTTGGTCAAGGATCCATAAAGCCAAGTAGCGGAATCGGTAGGTTGGAAAACCTACCTTATCGTTACACGTTGAGCTCACACGAGCAGTCTTTCATTGTTATCTTATTCTAAGAACATGGTTGGAAAACCTATCTAAAAGGAGGGTTTTTCCCATCCTTGTGTGTGTATGGGTTTTTTTCGGGGAGGGAGGAAGGGCCGGGTTGATATTCATTAATGTGATTTTTGCTGCACCATTTGACACAGAAATACTGTTGGGTTGTATTTCAATTTGCTAATTTCCTAAGTTCAATATTTGTCACAACATTTATTAATTTTTAGCCTGAAAATAATGAAATACAAATTATTGAATTATTACATCTAAATCATTGTTGTCGAATCATGATATGTATCACATATCAATTTTCTTTTATATCACATCGCATATCGTATTGTATAGTTTATTGTTAAATATTGTCTCTTGTGCAATAGCTATGCAATTAAGTAAGCAACTATATATATATATATATATATATATATATATATATATATTGAAGAAAAGAGGCCATAGGAGGGAATTTCCTCCTATGGCGTCGAAAAAATATACCCTCCATGATTTTTTCCGACGATCGGCAACCATCATCATAATCTTTATCATCTAAGATGTTGACACCAAATTCATATGATTTTACCGTTTTTTCACCGTTGACTTTGCAATGTTAAAATCTCTATTGTTGGTAAACCGTTAATTGTGCAAGTGGTAGAATTACCTGAAATTTGGTGTATCCACATCTTAGATGATAAAGATGATGATGATGTATGCCGATTGTCAAAAGAAATCATGGAGAATGTACCTTTTCGACGCCATAGTAGGAAATTCCCTCCTATGGCACCTTTCCTCCATTAAAATCTCTCTCTCTCTCTCTCTCTCTATATATATATATATATATAAAATTTGTGTTCAAATTAATAATATACACCAATATGGTTAATAGTACTTGATTAGATAGTATCAAAGAAAGTTTGATCAAAGAAGAGAGAATTGCTTGAAGTAAGAGGAGATGCGAGAAGAGCCTTCCATGGGAGAGGAGAGTCACAGTGAGCCATGATTGAAATTTAAGAGGGTGTGAAATTTGGGAATTGTTACCTAAGAACGGAGATAAAAAGGTTAATTTATACATAATGTAGAGTGTTTACAGATATGAAGATGCATTACCCACGACTTAAATCCCAATTGAAGCTCCCAATTGAAGCTATATCAACATGGTAGATTGTATCGCGTATCAGATGATGCATATCTTATCGTACAGTACGATACAATAGCTGTAATGTAAGATACATAAAGGGTTCGATACATAGCCGCGATACATATCAAAATCTTTACGAATCTTATCGTATGATTCTTATCGTATAGTAAGATACGTATTGCGTATTGTTTGATACCGATAACACTTATAATTATTAAAGTGCTAGTCAAGACACAACCACAGTTGCAAATGCAAAATACAAAAATCAACAAATTCAGGCGAACATTTATATTTTACAACATAATTAAACAAGCGGTACTTAGTAGTTACATCAATACAAATAATTATTATGCTCTTCAAGAATATGTATTCGGGCAAAAGATCAATTGGCACTTAATTATCAGATTATCCTGTTGAACTAAAACTAGTGGATTACGTTTAACTATAACAAATGAAACATATTGTTCACAAAATAAATTTGAGGTTCTTATGGAAAAATCAAATATTGTTTCGAACAAATTCCGTGAGAAAATAAACACACCACAATAAAAATCACAGATTGACAACAAACAAATATTGAAAGATGACAAGGCTGATGAGTACTGGCAGCGAGATACTTTAAATTCCTCACAAATTGCAAGAAGCTTGTGGTGATTCTTCAGTTGTGAAGTAGTTCTCTAGGAGATGAGATGAAGCCGTGAAGTTGAAAACTGGCCACAAGAGGATGCAAAAAAGTGTTGAAGTGGTGATGAAATGATGCATAGAACCGTAGAAGTAGTTACTAGAAGAAGCCCGGGGAGAGAGAGCTCATGAAGAAGCTGTGAAGCTGGGAAGAAGCTATCAATACTAGAAGAAAATCTCGCGGAAGGATACATGCCATTGGAAGGAGTTGAGAGATTTTGAGACAATAAGTTCTTTTTATTAGACTGGAAAAACCCAAGCCGATAAAAGTGGAACCTAGCCGAAATAGAATTTAGCATCTTATTTCTGTATCGCACACTATCCTATATTGTATTGTTTTGTATCGTATCAGAAAGCTACTGCATCGTAATACAGTAGTATATGAATTGTAATTCGTTAGATTTTGCCAACTATGTTTAGAATATTGATCACCGAATGCTCAAGCTGTGAAATTGCTGTGAAATTTGTGTATTAAATTTCTAACTCAATAGTCTGGGCTTCATTTGGATCCAAACTTTGATGAGACGTTCTAAAAATTAATGTGATGGAAGATTTTAAAGTCAAGAATTGTTGTTGAGAGTAGTATCGATAATTCAATATTCTAATGGTTAACATCTGACCAAGACTTGGTTAATTCTTAGTATTGAAGCCACCACTAGTTAATTAAAATTGAGTATTGGGTTAGCCATCCATCCATCCTTACCAAGCTTGTATGTACTTTATCTTTAATTTTGTGTTCAAGATTTTGATTACATGCCTAATTATGCCATATGGTTGATACATGTTAGTCTTGCAGTATCTTATTATGCAGTAAATATTTTCATTTTCTGAAATAGGTTGACACAATTTGGTGCCTCCTCCAAGATCGAACCTTGGATCCCTTCATCATTTTTGACTACAGCTCAAATGTTGACTTTCCGTGAATATGTTATGCTTGTATAGCTACGAAACCCATCAGACTAGGATTCATTTCATATTTTGAGCTTATTTTAATGACTGTAGCTAAAGCTAAAACTCAAACCTTCAACGTTTTCCTGCCATGATAGGAATTGGCGTAAGAAGTTCAATATCAATTTTTTATTTTTTTTAGTTAATCTCTTCTATGCTTATTCCATGTAAAGTATAATGCGACTTGGGGAATCCAAACTTGGACATGCTCTTTTATTTTGTTTTTCATGATCATTATGCACAAAGTAAGTTTTCTATTTGGACTCTGGAAGCCTTTAGTCATGTCAATATGTTTGACTTGATGGTTAATTTTCTTTCATGCTCTCATGGGTCTGAGGTTTCATATTTATAATAAGCTAGTAATAGTTCTAATTTCTTCCCTGTTTTCTTATGTGCTGTGCTGCACCGTGTCATTTTCCCCATAATGCAGTTATTGTGCTCCTATTACGGTTGATGTTGAGTATACTAGAGGAAATCAGGCAAATAAGTTTGTCGAAAATAAGGTATGTAGTGATCTCATTGCCATTAAATTCGATTCCTTGTTAATAGTTGAACTAAAGTATTTTTCCATATCATTACTGATTTAGAACGGTATTCTAATCGGATACATGCCAATAATGCTTCGAAGTTCCTCCTGTGTGCTGAATGGAAAGGATGAAGCTGAGCTTGCAAGACTCGGTATGTCTGCTATCCCATCTTTAAATTTTTTGGGGTTAATTAATACTCTCAGTCTAAAGTATCAAACTTTGTGAGCATCTCTGCAATTAATTCACACTCATTGGACTATTAATAATATTAGGTGAATGCCCCCTCGATCCTGGTGGTTACTTTGTTGTTAAAGGTACAGAGAAGGTAAGCAATCTTTTGTCTGTTTTCGTTTTATGTTTATATTGGCCCTTCCTATGTGCTAATTTCCCCTCGAAATAGAAGGCAACAATTTTTTTGAAGCAATGAAGTAACATAAAGAAATATGGTAGCCTTAAAAGTCCTGCAAATTTACAAAAAACGCGATGAAAGGGCTTTTTCTTGGGTCAGCACATGGACTTTGTGTATTGCCTTGCCATATTATTAAAAGGAAGAAGATGTGCATACCACCTATAAAGAGGAATTACCTATTACCTTTAAAGCACGTACGCGAACCTGGATACAAACACGAATATAGGACACAACAAATTTGTAAAAAAGAAGACACGGGGACATGGCTATATTATTTATCTATACAATTAATTATATTTAAATGTTACACAAAATGTATTAAACTAGGAGAAGAAGCATGTGCAAGTGTAATGATAAAGGCACAATAAAAATAAAATCAAGATTATAACTTTCAACATACACACACATGGAGCTGATCAATTTTGGCCGCTTCTCATTTTATAAAATAAGGTCAACTTTTCAAACACACCTCTCCCCCGTGTTTTACACCGATCCAAACCGGTCATCTTGATCTACATTTTTTAGATAACTAACATATCAAAATTCACAAGATTTGGAGACTTTTATCATATCCATGTAGCGATCATATTTTTCACTTACCGAAGAACTGTTAATTTTTTACTCCATATAACGGATGTGCTTGAAGTCACCAAATCTCATGAAATTTGACACATAAGCAATCTAAAACATATAGATCATAATAACCGGTTTGGATCGGTGTAGAAATGGGGGTTGTGTGTTTGAAAGGTTGGTCTCATTATATATATATATATATATATATATATATATATATATATATATATTGTACGGATCCGTTAGGGCGGGTTCGCGTTTTTAAATTCACGAACTTGAATAACAGTCGTTGGATTTACCCTTTGATTTCAACGGTTCCGATTATAACAAATTAATAAATTCATTAAATAACAAAGTAAATATTCTTATCTAATTTTTGGGATCATGTGTATCTCTATTCATTTATTTTGGGTAATATGTCATGGAATATTTTGGGTAATATTGTTTTAGAATCATGATAATTGAATTTGTTGGATATTTTGATATTTTATCTTTGGGTTCATTAAATTTTTTTTGCTAATATTAATTAGAATCATGAGGATTGGAATCATATAATCATGACCCATATTATCCAAAATAAATGAATAGATCTACGCATGGATCCTAAAAATTAGGCAAGAAAATATTTACTTTGTTATTTAATGGATTTATCAATTTGTTTTAATCGGAGCCGTTGAAAGCAAAAGGTAGATCCAGCGGCTGTTATTCAGGTTCGTGAATTTAAAAACGCAACCCGCCCTAATGGATCCATATATATATATATATATATAACAGTAAATCACACAAGAATACAATCTATAAAAGTTTAAACAAACAAAATATTACCATCTTTTTAAAAATGGGAGCTAGCTTTCTTAGACGACATCATCATTTGCATCATTTTGGACATCTATTCCCTCTAGCCCTAGTCCATCCTGAAAGTGATTTGAAATATTTAGTATTCTCATATCCTCGAATGTATTAAAGTTGTATACATATATTCTACATTCTTATTTCTCAACCCCTGTGCTATACAGAAGTGTCAAAACGTCCAAGTTGGGCCTATTCATGGCACAAGCATGTCTGACATGGATACGAGAAAATAAATCCATGCTTGCTAGACTATTACCCTAGCCTTGAAAATGAGTGCATACCCTATCTCATAAATATTCTCTTCATGACATAATTGTGAAAACTTGCTGAATTTTGAAGCCTAACTTTGCTAAGCCTTATATATTAGTTTCCTTTTTGGTTATTTTTACTTTCCATTATTCTGATACATAATTTATACACATATTGGCTTCCATGCTTTCCCGCTTTGTGATTTCTAATGTTACACACACATGTTAGGACGGGTTCGTATTTTTCAAATTCACTAACTTTTTCGTGCGGCGTCCAACGAACGATCCATTATGTTCAAATTGTTCTACAAGTCTTAGATATTGAACGGATGCAAAATCGTGTCGATCGGAAGTGTTTTGCATGTGTAGAAACATGCAGATTTATTTCAGCCATGCAATTTTTAATATTTTTTGCATGTGTAGAATCTATTTTAAAATATTAAAAACTGCATGGCTGAAATAAATCCACATTTTCTACATATGCAAAACACTTTAGATCGATGCGATTTTGCATCCATTCATTATCTAACATATAGAACCACTTGAACGGAACAGATCGTTCGTAGGACGCCGCCCGAAAAAGTTAGTGAATTTGAAAAAACACGAACCCACCATTACGGATCCATACTATATGTGTGTGTGTGTGAGAGAGAGAGAGAGAGAGATTAATGGAAGAACTAGGCCATATGTGGCGTCAATGAAAATCAATCATCCAACATTTTATTCAACGATCGGCACCCATCATCATCTTTATCATCTAAGATGTGGAATTGTGGATACACCAAATTTCATGTGATTCTACCACTTTTTCACCGTTGAATTAGCAATGTAAAAAGTTCGGTAAACCATTAATTTTGCACCAACAAATCAACGGTGAAAAAGTGGTGGAATCGTATAAAATTTGGTGTATCCACATCTTACATGATAAAGATGAAGATGATGAATGCCGAGCGTCGAAAAAACCATGGAGGGTGTATTTATTCGACACCATAAGAAGGAAATCCCTCCTATGGTACCTCTCCATTATTCTCTCTCTACACACACAAAAGATTTATGAAACACTAACGTTGAGTGAGCAATATTTTAGGTGATTCTTATACAAGAACAACTTTCCAAGAACCGCATTATTATCGATACGGATAACAAGGGACGGTATGTTGGTTTTAAGAACCCTTTTGTCTTATATATCTAATGGGTTTATCTATCTAATACTTTCTTGTTAAGCAAAACATATACTTGGTATTTGCTGTATGTACCCGAATGTGTAATGATGGCAAGTGGTTTACCTGATAGAATTATTTTGTTTGAAGATATTATAAAACACGAGTTATCCCCAAAGCTAACAAAGATAAGATTTTATAGTTCACAAGTTATCCCCAAAAGCTAACGAAGATAAGGGAATTTTTTTAAGTGTTGTTGTAAAAGGCCTTATAAAGCATTACATTAGGGTAAAGTGTCTAATAAAGTGTAAATCCCATTCTATTGCTTTAGACGCTTAAACCCTGCTTTAGATGTCTTCCAAATCTGGGTCACCCATTTTTTAGTGGGTCATAATTGGACAGTCGTGGTTTGCATCCTATGTGTGCTTTATTTTAAGAAACCCATACTTTTTCTACATTGAAGTCGTATCCAATTTAATGGGTATTTAATGAAACCCATCTTTCTCACCTCTCTATGGATTTTGATCATGTAATTAAGAACCGCATCAATCATCTTATTTTCTTTTATGTTAACACTCATCTTTCTCACCTCCTTACGGTTTGATTATGCAACTAGTAACAACATTCATTATCTTATTTTCTTTTTACACTCATATTTTGTACTCTACATACTTTCCATCTTAACCACCGTTTGAGGTCTCAGTCGTGCCCTGATCGGAGATGGCCGATTCCGATCCAAAAAATGAGCGTCCGAGTTCCGAATGGAGATGGCCAATTCCGATCCAAACAATGACCATCTGACTCCCGATACCTGATACCATTCAATACCGAGTTATAGTGGGTTTATTATTTGATTAGTAGATTCCTAATATTAAGTTTATTAATGGGTTATGGGGTAAATTATAGGTGATTGAATTGCGGTTTATTTGACATTATTAATTACTAAAATGTATATTTGAAATATTATAATTATTTTTACCAAGTATTGTGACAACCATTTTAGACATCAATTGTTGGTATAAAAGCTGCCAAACTGTTTATATATCTTTACTTTTTTTTTATAAAGAATTTCTCATTTTCAAAACTTTGTTTTCTCAAATGATACAATTTCCGATATTTCTGATCCGATATGGCGATCGATTCCGATCCAACAAGTAACCATCCAATACAGATTCTGATTCCGAGATTTTAAACCTTGGTCTTAGCATGCATCTTATCAACATTTTGTTGTCTACTACTTTTCTTTTTAAAAAAGTAAATTACTGTATTATCAGTTCATAATATAGATCAAACATAATAATCTATTTGATGATAATCTAGATCAGTCTATATAAGATCAAACACATAGTACATTGCAATGGAATAATCGATCTAACATCTATTATCCAATAGAAAGTAAATTCGAAACCTTGGTCACTAATTCACAATACGCCACACAAACTCCACGCAAATTGCTGCTTGAATGGTGGCTTGGAAGACAACCATACTCTTTGAAGACCGAGAAGTCGACGCTATCCACCGCACTTCTAACCTTTGATCGGAGAGTGGAAAGAGAGACAGTGGCTATGTTTCTCTTGTGTGACTATATGGATTTCTTGTATATAAGGATACCAGTCCCACCTCTTTATTTCTATGGCAAGAAGATCATTTCAGATAACCTACTCGCACCCTATTCCATCTAGGGTTTGGTCTCCTTTTTCCATGATCGACTTGAGTGGGTTGGTCCTTGTGACCTAACCTGCTTCGCTTACTTGCTTGGGTATTTTTAACACTTCTTGAGCCGTTGATTCCTTGAGTCAACATCTCCTCAAGAATTTGTTTCTATGTCAAAATCGTCCATACATGCTACTTTGCCATGCGACTATTGAGAATCTCCAAGCGAGTAGCTCTGTAGGCTGCTTCGTTAGGACCGACACACGGATCTCCCCAAAAGAAAGGAAGCACATAAGCGTTATGCTATGCTAGGAATATCCCATATTTTAGATCAAGATTAATCGTGTCGGCCAAGTAACTTCAATACTTTTCAGAAATGTACCCAAACATCTAGGTATTCCCTTAATTTATCGCATACTTAATCTACGCTATATAGTGTAAATAAGAATTGGCCATGCAATACAATCAAAAAACATGCCATTCGATCTTCAACTCTGAATAGTTGGGTCTAGGGCTAAGCATTGGTAGGGTTGGGTTAGGTTTTTTTTAAAAAAAGTTGAGCTTAGCAGGAACTGACCAACGTTCTATAATAGACTGAAACCGACCGCAAAAGATTTGACTTCGACATCAAGCCGAGCCGACATTTGTTGGGTTGGTTTGTTTTTTGGCATCGGGTTGGGCGTGAGGAGAGAGTTAGTGGCGAGCCGGCTACGAGGCAAGCCGCACCGCGATGATGAGATGGTGAAGTTGTTTTGTTTGGTGGAAAAAAGAAGATGATGAAGAGGAGAGGGGATCTCCGAAAAAGCAAGAAAAAGATCCTAGAGAGATCTATGAAAGACAGATAGAGTTGGGAGCGAAAGAAATGAAGGATGAGATGATGCAAAGGGGAAGAGTATGGCTAGGGCTAGGGCTATAACAAGATATGTATGTATGTGTGTGTGTGTGTATATATATGTTTTTTCCTTCAATTTTTTAGAAGTTTCCGTCAGGTAGAGTCGGGTTTGGAATTTCTTAACCCGACTTCGAACCTACCTACCGAAATTTTGCGGGTTCGAGTGCTGAGCCGACCCATTTTCAAAAGTGCCAAAATTTGGATGGGCCAGGTTAGTCATAGTGGTCGGGTTTGGTTGGGTTAGGCACTTTTTTGCTCTGCCCTAGTTGGGTTTGCTAATCACCTGTTTACTTGACATCGCTCGTATGTGCATTATTATCCCCTGCAGCAGAAAACAGTAGGTGAAGTACCAGGGATGGAGATATGGACGGGTTGGGGCCCGAGCCCACTTTGCGCTCATGCCCTAAAGCACCCATTGCAAGTCTACGAGGACGCATGCGTCCGATGCCAGAGCTCCGGGCCGCGACAAGCAATCGCCGTCCGCCAAGGCCCGAGTAGTTGTTGCCCGCAAGAGTGAAGTCTTCACCGCCTTAGATTCCGACAACCGTTTTCCCACATCTTTAAAAATTAGGGAGATTTGTTGTTTAAAATAAATTGGAAACCCAATATCCAGTTGCTTGACTTGAAAACTCAATATTTAATTGACCTATAACCAAAAAGGCCAAACTCTTATATTTCACCCAAACCCAGTCATGCGATATGCTTAGGATCTGCCAATAAGCTCGCACCTCATATGACGAGTCAAAATACTCAATCTGGGTTTACATAACAGGTTGTGGATTGTGGAGCCTTCACCAAGTTACATTCTCATTAATTCAGTCCGACATGAGGGGCATAGAATTATTCGAGAACATGAACTAATATTTAAATTACATACATAACAACTTAGTACTTGAATTGGATAAAATTGATATAAACGAAAGATAATCTGATGAAAATATTTGCATACAGAGAACACAAACTATAACATCTCAAGATAACGAGGAGAAGGATAGCCGCAAAATCATTTAGCAGAACATATATGAGTATTTGAGACATACAACAAAAGAGAGAAGGATAAAAGATGGATGGGGAAGGAGAGGGTAAGAGGTCTAAATAGCTTCTTTTCATAAAGAAACGTATATGCCTTTAGCTTTTTAAGAAATCTGTTTATTCTCGAGGCAGCTGATTGATTAACATGTGTACTTTGTGAAGTATATTGGTGCCGAAGCCTTGTGTTGGCATGTTTAGTCATGATTACAGGGGAGAATAAGAATAATGAAAGGTTTCGTTAAAAGAGTTTAGTCCACTATCTTTAATATCTCTTTAACTTAAACCACTTATTTAAGTACAAGGTTCTTGAGATGTTACTTTTATGACTCTATTTGTCTACAAATCCATCCGTATTTCAACTATATAGACTCAATAAATATTAACTTCAACTTGAAATATTCATCTTGATTGGAAATTGGATCAAATAGTAGTTACATCACCTGTGGCCATAGGCCACATAGCTAAAGAGCTATTATTAGCAGATAAATGAGTATATCTAAGTAAGATAGCTAAGTTGGTAAAATAGAACTTTTTAATTGCTAATGAAATAGAGAAGACTCTAAATTATATTATATATAAATAGATGAAAGAACTTGCAGCTAATTAACAAAATTTGGGATAGTTTGTTAGTGGTTATTTATTGTTTCTTCTTTTAGATCGTACTGAAACTGGAGCCAACTTGTTCTAGTAGCGGAATTAAAGTCATCGTAGATCTAAATTCTAAAAGCAATAAAATTAATTTGGGTAGGTTCATTCTAAGTTAATCTTTGAAGATGTTAAATCTACCCCATCATTTATCGCTCTGCAGGTCC
This sequence comes from Agapanthus africanus, assembly GCA_030015575.1. Taxonomy (NCBI): domain Eukaryota; kingdom Viridiplantae; phylum Streptophyta; class Magnoliopsida; order Asparagales; family Amaryllidaceae; genus Agapanthus; species Agapanthus africanus. Next base: position 901,173,595 of record JASDDO010000022.1, read on the forward strand.
TATAGTACTGTTGTTTTTAAGCAAGGATCATATGCCGTGGCAGAGCCCGCATTTTATGTCTCGTAAGACACAGCTTAAAAAAGACAAATGCCATAATTATTTCTTAAACATTCAACGGTTTCAGATAAATACTTTAAACTCTTTTTGTTACACATAAGTATCTTGAATTTAGTAAATTCCTAGATAACTTGGTGTTATGTTTCTAAATTAGTATCTTATGTTAGTTTTATGAAATTACTCAAAAGTGTATAAAGGTAAAAGTGTTTTGTAGAAAAATGTTTGTAGAAAACTGTTATGGCCAGACATTAAATAGGTTTTTTTTTTGATTTCACACCCCAATTCTTTGGTATTTCTAAAAAACACCCCAAAACCTCATAATTCTAAAAAACACCCAATTCTTTTCCGTTAACTAAAAAACACCATTCCGTTAGTTAAAAGTTTGTTATTGGTTTGGTTAAGTCAAGATCAAAAGATCAATTACATAATCTACCCTCAATCCATCTTCAATTTTTTTTGAAGAAACATTCTTTCCTCTTATCGTCACTATCTCTATTAAATACCTACTCAATAGAAAAGAAAGATCGTCTTTTCATCTTCTTGGCTTTTTTCACCTCCATGCTCCTTCCAATGATTTCCCTAAACTCATTTCCTATTATCTTTGCTTTCTCACTCAAAGCTAACCCTTCATCCATTCAAGATTTCTCCAATTTTTACTCTCTTCTCACCCAAAACCCTAAACCTCTTGTTGAGTGAGGCTCCCAACTCCATCTCTTTTCATCCTTTTTAATCCTTATAATCGGAGGCCAACGAATATGCAGTGAAAAAAAATGGTCCAACAACTTGGAAAGTTTTGCTTTGTTCATATGTACTCCATTAGGGATGTGAGATCGGAGAGAAAGGCTGTTGAAGTTTTGTTTTTCTTTAGCTGAACAATTGGTAACATCAAAGAAGCCAAGCTTGGTCCAAACTCTTGAAGCAGAGCATTTTGGCCTTCTTGTAGAGTGGGGTGGGGGGTTGTGTGTGAGAGAGAAAGAGATTTTGAAAGATGTATGGAATTCTCATCTTATTAACATCGTATTTTAGTGGAATCTAACGGAATTCATATGTTAATTGGATGGAGTTAATAAAGTGATGTAATTTAGTTTAATTTGAAGAATTGGGTGTGTTTTTATAATAAAAAATCCAATTACAAAATAGAGAAAGTTTAAGGTACCTATGGCTATTTGCAATTTACCAAGCTCAACGTATTTATTTGTAATAAAATAAGGTAAAGTATTTACATGAGAACTAAAAAAAAGTGAAAGTATTTTGATATTTTGAAATTGAGCCTATTTCAATTGTAGAGAAATTGGTAAAGAAAGATTTAAACATGAAGCAAATCAAATTTAATGCGTCTTTACTTAAAGCTTCTAACCGCAAGACCTTTTTTTTTTTAAGATAGAGCTAGGCTCCTAAACCATCAGTCTAAGCCCAACTACTATTTCATTTCATCTTAATCTTATATGAAATTTATAAATCAATTACATAATATGGTTTTATCGATTTAGAACTCTATACTAATCGCTAAATGGTTATAAAATTATCAATTATTTTTATAATTCTTTTATATATCCTATTCAATTTTAGATGGAAAAAAGCTTAGATAATGACAACCAATAATAATAAATATATTAAAAACATTTGATGATGGCTGAATATAGGTTAAAGGATTTTTTTTATAAAAGATGTCTAATATTATGATATGAATGGGACTATCGCAGGGTGAGCCAGAAATTATATATTATGATTGATCTCTAAAGGTCTAATTTTTGTTTTATATGCTTATAGTATAGAAGCTAAAGAGGGTTATATTTAAGCTAAATCAAACTAGGTTCTTCTGCTTCGAAGTCTATGATTTTAACCACTTGGCCAATTACAGGTGTGGTAAGGATTCTTAAATTAATCTATACTATTTATTCATCTAGTCAGTTCATTCCCATATATCAAACCTCAGAGTCAAGCGAGTTACTTGCCTAAGCTGTTGAATCTGCCCCTGAACACATGTGAACCCAATTTTTGTTTGAGAATATGGTTGGGCATCCTAACTGTTTGCATGCAAAGCACATTTTATTAACTTGTTTTCCTATGTGTTTATAATGTGCTTTTGTTGTCATACCAATACATATGACAGTTTAGGATTTGTTTTATTTTGATTGCTATACTTTGTAATCTTAGAGTTCATTATGCATTTTGACATATCCATCTTCATCCTTGATTCATGGCTTTGCCGCGTGTCCGTATTCTCATTTTAGTAATATGCTTGACTACTTTGAATGAAGTATATTGACAACAATCTGAATTCTTTTTCCAGGGTGTCGGCATCTGTCGCCAGTAGTACACTTGAGACGAAAAGCAAGACTGTTATCGTCATGGATAAAGATAAAATATACCTAACTATTAATCAATTCTCGAAGCCGGTAGTTAAAATGCATTACCGTCTTCTTAAGAATTCATTTATGAATCTTTCTTTTACTTTTGCTTGGGCTTTTTGCAGATTCCTATTATAATAATAATGAAGGCCATGGGAATGGAAAGTGACCAAGAGATAGTACAAATGCTAGGAAGAGATCCACAATATGGCGATCTCCTTCTCCCATCAATTCAGGTTCCTATTGTTTTCTTTACTTGTATTGTTTCTTCAACTTTGAGTTATTTTTTTTACACATATATTTTAAAATTGTTAGGTATTTGAACCTAAGTTGCAATAAAACTCTGACACCCTATATTTTTTGTTTGATAACTTTCGCTCCAAGCATAAACTTGTTTTGTTTCAATATGCAAAATTTGCTATTCTGAATGAAATTTTCGGTATAAATATATTTCGAGTGCACACTAATTAGACACAGAGTTCAGTTTCTTAAATAACTATTTCATAACCACCAACCACCACCCGAACATTCTCCAAAAACATAATAAAAAAGAGTTGAATTAGTTTTAAGACTAATTAGAAATAATTTTTTGTTCTTTGAACATTGCTATTCGTTCCATCTAATATCGCATATCATTGCACCCTAACATTCCAAAGTAGCATATTATACTTATACCTTGTTCTATACATAGTAGGCAAACCGCTTCTCCACTTTCGTTACATGTATCGTAATGCTATGCGTTTCGTTACATGAATCTTTGCGTTTTTGTTAATTGTCAGAGAAATGATTGTTTATTGTCATCTGGAAGAATAAAAAATGAAGGAAGAATAAAAAAGAGAAGAAACAAAAACGTACATTTAAAAATAACAATTAGTGTTTGTCAACCAAAGTTCTAAGACGGTATTACACAACAATATAGGAGAGTGATTAGATAACTGAAAGTAGGTGTGGAGGAGGAAAATAGAAACAAATTGGATTTATTCTAAACAATGAGGTAAGCTAAATTGGTAGATCAATTAGGTCTAATATTAGCTTGATACTGTCATACCACACTATTAAAGATGTATTCTCTATTGTAATATTATGGAGTATGCTATCAAATGATAGTGTGTGAATAAATGTAGCCAATATCATATTAGATTCCCTTAAAACAATACGCTTTTTCAAGAAATCAGGGGTGAACCCCATGCGATACGTGGGCCACATAGAGAACTATACATTATACGAAGTTGTATTACATGTTTGTATAAAATACATGAATAAACATGAAGAATCTAATAAATAAATGAACTAAATAATAGTTTCTTTCAATTAAAGTGCAAAATCTACAAGTTGGATTTATTCTAAATAATGAGGTAGCGCTAAATTGGCAGATCAATTAGGTCTAATATTACCTTGATATTCTCATACCAACACTATTCAAGATGTATTGTTTATTGTAATATTATGGAGTATGCTATCAAATGGATAGCGTGCGAATAAATGTAGCCAATATCATATTAGATTCCCTTAAAAGATACGTTTTTTTTCTTAAGAAAGTAGGGGTGAACCCCATGCGATATGCTGGCCACATAGAAAACTATACATTATACAAAGTGGTATTATATGTTTGTATAAAATACATGAATAAACATGAAGAACCCAATAAAAAATGAACTAAATAATTGTTTCTTTCAATTAAAGTGAAAAATCTACAACAAGGAGATTGCATGATTTAGAGTTTTCGGGATAAAACTTTTATAATGTCTACATACAACCTTGAATTTTGAAAGTCGTGCTATAGCGGTAAGCTATTTTCCCCCAGTGATCGCCGGCGTCAGGAAGGCAGGGATGGAAAGAGACGATGTATATTGCCAAAGTAGAGTTATCATTAACATAAAAAATAAACATGTATTACATATCGTTCTTTAATAATGATTTTATGGTGGTATTTATTTGCAATAAACAAAGTTCCTAGAGTTTTCATCTTCATCTTCATCACTGCCCCTAACCTCCTCCAGCAGCCACCACCGAGTCACCGACCACCATTAAATTTCGGCTTAATTCCAAAAAAAATCCAAACTTACCGCCATCATTAAATTTTGGCTTAATTCCAGAAAACCCAAATCTTTTAGTTAAACTATAAGAAACTCCAATTTTTTCAATATTATAAGAAACTACCGTGATACAATTATTTTCTCAGTTTTCTGGCAGTTTCATGCAATTTATTGCTGATGTGGCATCTAATTTCTTGTAGTTTTTGAAAGTTTTGTGGTAGTTTTTTGTGTTTTTTAATTTTTTTTGGGGGTTTCTTATAATTTAGCTAATTTTTTTGGAATTAATAATTAACAATTAACAAATTAACAAATTTTCAGAATCGATAATAAAATAATTAATAGATATATAATTTGTTTAATTGTAATTATTAAAAGGATAAAAAGGTCAATTAACATATGAACAGATTTAAAGAGGAAAATTCTATTGGCTTATTAGAAAAGTAATAGTACATACAACTATTTATAGAGAGTTATAGATCACCTCTCATCCCAAATATATAATAACTAATCAAACTGATAACTGAATATAATAACTAAATATATATCCATGATGATATTCATAACATTCCCCCACAAGTTGAAGCGTAGATGTCAATCATACCAAGTTTGGACAGAAGACGAGCGAAAATCGGTCGAAAAAGAGCTTTGGTAAGAATATCTGCTAGTTGAGTTGCAGAGGAAACATACTGGAGTTCAACCACCTTATCTGTCACTTTGTCATGAATAAAGTGACAATCTATCTCGATATATTTGGTCCGCTCATAAAAAACTGGATTCTCAGCAATGTGAATTGCGGCCTTATTATCACAGAAGAGTGTAGTCGAAAGAGACGAAAGAACTCCAAGATCTGCCAACGGGGAGGTTAGCATTACCAACTCAGCAACGGTATGCGCCATAAATCTATACTCAGCTTCTGCAGAAGAACGAGCAACTACATTTTGCTTCTTATTCTTCCATATAACCAAGTTTCCTTCAAAGATGACATAATAGCCACTCGTGGAACGATGATCATCAACGGATCCAGCGAAGCCAAGCATCTGCAAAGGTTGTGAGCGACAACATAGATGGTTTGTAAAGAAGACCTTGTCCTGGAAAACTTTTGATGTATATGAGAATATACTCAACTGCCGTAAGGTGAGGTCAAAGGATTCTGCATATATTAACTCATTGTGCTAACGGTAAAGGCAATGACTGATCGAGTGACAGTGAGGTAAATAACCTTCCCAACTAGACGTCGATATTGTCCTGGTTAGGTAGTGAAGGATCCGAGAGAGAGCTTAATCGAGATAGCTTGATCGAGAAATCCATAAAGGTGTTTGCTGGTTTACATCCCAAAAATCCTGTCTCAGATAAAAGATCAAGTGCATATTGTGCTGAGAGAGTTGCAATCTACCAGAATTCCATGATACTTCAATTCCAAAGAAATATCTAAGCGATCCAAGGTTCTTGGTATGAAAGTGTGAAGTCAAATGTTCTTTTCACCTTCAAAATGCCAGCAGAATCAATTCCAGTGATGATAATATCAACATATACCAACACAATTACCCTGTCCTAAGGACGATAATATGTAAAAAGAGACATGTTGGCACGAATACGTTTGAAGCCAATTTGTCGTAAAATCATACTAAAATTTTCAAATCAGGCACGTGGTGACTGCTTCAGTTCATATAATGATTTATGTAGAAGACAAATCATAGACTCTCCTGGTCGCTCAAAATCAGGAGGCTGCTACATATAAATAGTCTCTGATAGATCGCCATTAAGAAGGTCATTCTTCACATCAAGCTGATGAAGAGGCTATACCTTAGAAACAACCAAGGATATAAGAACACGAACCGATGGTAATTTGGCAACGGGTGAGAAAGTCTTAATATAATCCAAACCATACTGCCGAGTAAATCTTTTGTCTATCAATCGAGTTTTGAGACGGTTAGTCGCCCCATCTGGATTTTGCTTGACAATAATGACCCATCGACAGCCAACAACTTCTTATCTGAAGGCGGAGATTCCAATCTCCAAATCTGATTAGAGCGCAGTGCGACAATCTCCTCTAACACAGTTGCATGCCAATCTGGGTGTTGAAATGCTTCCTGAACAGAGGAAGGAAGAGTGATAGCAGATAAGGAAGAAACAAACTGACGAGCAGACATGATCAGTATATGATAGGAAATAAAGTTAGAAATCGGATGTGCATTAGTACATGAACACTTACCTTTGTGTAAAGCAATAGAAAGAGAGAGATCTTCTTCGGAAGGCAGCGTTGGTGGAGAATCAGGAACAATAGATTGTATTGGAGTACCTGTAGAAGAATCATTGGTGGGAGATGGCTGGACAATTTTCTTACGACGATGGTACATCTGTGGATAGGGGATTACAGGCTGATCATTAAGGAGCACAGGTTGAACAGATGAATCAAGCTCTGAGAAAGGCATGTGTGGAACCGGAATAGTAGAAGTGGGTTACTTATCAGGGGGTGGAAAATAGGCTTGATATTCTAAGAAGGTCATATCACATGAAATATAAACTTTGGATGTGGAAGGGTCAAAGCAAACATACACTTTTTGGGATCAAGAGTAACCTATAAACACCATACGCGTAGCTTTAGGATCAAGTTTGTCAACATGAGGACCGAGAACATAGGAATAGCATAGGCAACCAAACATCTTAGGAGGAATAGGAAAATGCTTGCCATGTGAACACAAAATAGAGAAAGGAGACTGATTGCTTACGATCGAAGAAGACGTGATTGATATAAAAGCAGGCAGCTAAAATTGCAAAATTTCACAATCGTTTAGGAACATGCATATGTAAGAGAAGAGAACGAGCTATCTCAAGTAAATGTCGGTTTCTTTCGTTCAACAATCACATTTTGCTGAGAAGTATAAGACCACGAAGTTTGGTGCAATATTCCTCGTGTTTTACAAAATACAGTAAAGTCCGTGCTGATATACTTAGCGTTATCTGAACGAAGAATCTTAACCGAAATATCAAATTGATTAGAAATCTCAGCAACAAAGGTTTTAAAAGTAGATAAAATCTCAGATCTACTATGCAGAAAATAAGACCAAGTCATGTGTGAATGATCATGAATAAATATAACAAAATACTTGTAACCAAACACACTAGGAAATTTAAAGGGCCCCCAAATATCGGAGTGAACTAAACCAAAGGATAAGTCATGTCGTTTATCAACCGGAGAAAAAGAGGAGCGATGATACTTCCCAAGAATACAAGATTCACAACTAAAATCTGTTAATCTAATAGAAGGTAATATAGTACGTAAAGATGAAAGGGTGTCCAAGTTTCCAGTGCCACTGGATAGTAGAAACAGCTATAGACGTAGTGAGAAGGTGATCAACGTAATACAGTTCATCTTTTCATGTCCCCACCAATCCGTTGCTTCGTCAGAAGATCTTGTATCACAAAATAAGATGGATAAAAAGTTACTGAGCGGTTGGAATTATTTGTAAGCTGACGAATGGAAATCATATTTTGTTTTAAAGATGACACAGTTAAAGCATTTTTAAGGTGTAAAGATGAAGTGATAAATCATCGGAATCATAAATAGGTGTATTACTATCAGCCATGGAAATAAACTTGTAAGGACTAGAAACAAGATCGGATGGTCCATCACGAGACATGTGATGTGAGACGCCGGAATTGGTTATCCACGATCAAAATGAGAAGGTAAAGATATACCTGGTAGAGTGGAAATATTGGTAGGAGGTACAAAAGAGAGAAGACGACGTAACCGGCCCTATTCAACACAGGATAAAAGGATCTGGCCGGCAAAAGTGGAAGTTTGATCAGTGGCTGCAGGTGTGGATGTCTGGCGAGCGGTAGGTGTATCATCATGATAGCCATACTTCTCCCAACACCCGTTGTCCCGATGATTAGTGCCGCCACAATGAGTACAATAAAGGCCGGATCTGCTATGACCACGTCCACGGGAACTACCGTCACGAGCAGTCAAAAGGGAACGACCGCGCGATGCCCCACGGCCACCAGAGATTGAATCAGATGAACTACGGCCAGAAAGAGTCTAAGTTCCATGTCTATGGTCTCGAGTAACAAGTGCGGTCGAGGCAAACTCAATAGATGAGGAAGTGATTGTGGGCATACGATAAATACTCGACAGGATCCTCGTCAATGATGGAGAGCCATTTTGAGAAAGAATAAGGGATCGAACGCCCTCAAAGCTGGGTGGTAAGGAGTTAAGAGCAACACACCAACAAAAGACCCGCGTTGTTTGCGAGTGACAGCAGGTTCAGTGGAGATAGGCTGATAGACGTTCCACTGATCAAGAAGTCTATTGAAGAGGGCACCAAAATCTTGAATATCTTTTTCTAGATTGGCCGTAGTAAAGATGTAGAAGATGTCATAGAGCTTATGCAAATTATCTTCAGAGGAGTACATAGAACGAAGGCGTGTCCACACTTTCTTTGCAGTTTTTAGAGACATAATAGACGTATAACAACTAGAATTTATAGAGTTAGACAACCAAACAATTACCTTGTTATCATTCTGGAACCAGGTATCAAAGTTGGGATCTTTGGAGTCAAGTGAAGTATTCGTCAAGTGGCGGTGAAGGCCTTTGCTGTTCAAGGCTCGTTCCACAGCACCGGACTATTGAAGGTAGTTCTTTGTGCCGGTAAGAGAGATTGTAGTCAAACGAAGATCCGTTTTGAAATCAACGGATGACAGAGAGGCTGAAGTCGCTTTATCATCAGTAGAATCCATGATAAGCGGCGCAAAGGTAGATCCCGAGAGAGAAAAAAGTTGTCTAACCCAAAACAAGTACTGAATGCAAGTTGATCTGATAGATCATGTATATGGCTAGGTTAAGAGTATATAACCTCTAGAGTAGTACCGCATCATGGATCGAAGGCTTCCAGCAAGGAGCGAAGGCCTCTGGTATGGATCGAAGGCTCCGGGAAGCTTCTGGATGGTGTTCGAAGGGGAAATTGAGGGCTGGGAGTTGTTTAGAGTTAGGGATCAGTGTCGACTTGAGTGCTGGAGGGGATGAGGGGGTAGGTGAGTGCCGGAGGGGGTTGCTGGGGTGGTCGGTAAGTGCCGGAGGGTGGGGGTCCTGGGGTGGCCGACGAGTGCTGGAGAGTCCTGGTTGTGTGTCGATGGGTGGCGAAGGATCTGGGTGGTGGGCGAGTTCAAGTCGAGGTCCGGCGAGCGCTGGATTCAAGGAGAGGAGCGGCTGTGGTGATCGAGCGGCTCATGGAGGTTAGCGGCGGCTGTTAAAAGATTAGGTTTTTTTTAAAAAATAATTTAAATCTGTTCAATGCTCTAATACCACGAACAGACTTAAAGAGAGGAAAATTCTATTGGCTTATTAGAAAAGTAATAGTCCGTACAACTATTTATAGAGAGTTATATATCACCTCTCCTAACAAACATATAATAACCAATTAAACTGATAACTGAAAATAATAACTAAACATATATTCATAACAATATTCATAACAACATACACAATTACCACCGTTGAGCGATGCTAACCATTAATCATGGATTTTTCTTCTGGAGATTTCAAACCTTTTGGTTGTTTATTGCCAAACGTTGAAACCTTTTGGGAGTTTTATAGATATAAGCCTTCTAAGTATTCTATTTCTGATTTAATTGGAGCCATTTAGTTCTTTGAGCCTCCCTCTTTTTGTATCACTGATGAGCATAATGCCTTATAGCTATTCAGAATATCTTATCTCTTCGCTAACATCTTTTTTTGTGTTGAAGCTAGTTTTTCAGTTGCATGACCTTTAGCTTATATTTCATGATATATAAAAAGTTAGGTTTTACTGGTATGTCAAATGTCGACTTGTCGATGTCTTTTTGACATGCTTTCTCTTTTTCATTACTTCGGAGAGGAAATTTGCATCACATCATGTAGACTTAAATAATATTATGTTGCTGTAAATCTTGGTCATTTTTATAAGGTAATTTGCCTTGATTTGGCTTCATAGCTTAGTTGAAAATAGCTCTCCCAGCCGATGCCGATGATGGTTTGTCACATCAATTGTCGAAAATAGGAAATATTATGCAACATGGATGAAATTCAGTAGCCATGTAAGAGTGCAAGTTCTTACATCCATTTCACATAAAAGTTTTCAAGCTTTGTTGTCAAATGCGCACAACTTAACTAGTTATGTGTACGCCTAATATCGTGAATCAATGTTTGGGTTTTGATTGATCGTTCGTCTCTTACTGTATTTTAAAGTCTTCTTAACCATATTGTCAATGAAGGATTATTTAGATTTGAAAGTGGTTCGGAGGCTGTCAACAGATATATAAGTAGGTGCTTTGTTATTACAAATTATAGATGCCTGATTGCACCTACAAGTTAGCAATTCTTATTTGTATATTTTGTTTTTTTATTCATAGCAACTACTTTTCTTTTTTCACTGGGTGACTATATATGCACCTGTTGTTAAGTCAAGCCACTGCACCAGCACTTTGAAGTTCTGATGTGGGATGAGGGATATATGTTTATATTCTAACAGCCCCTGCAGGTTTAGCGTCCCTTTTTGTGACTGAAACGTATCTTTTGCACACTAATATTTTTTAAATCGTCATCTAAATGTGCGCTCGGTGGGATTTGAACATGCATTGCCCTGATACCGTTTTTATATTTTTCCCGCCACTTCACCAAAACTCGGAAGTTATGATGAGGGTTGCGGGATGCTATATTATCTTGCCAAGATTATGCCCTTGATGTTGAATGATGAGAGCTGTATGCTCTGCTGTAGTCTTGTGTGGTTAAGATATAAGCGTATTACGTTGTATCCTGATCATAACATGAATTGAACAATAATTAATTATGTATTTGACTCTTGTCTTAATTCATTGTTATGTCCATCTGTGCCTGATTAACTGATCAAGAAAATTATTTTCTTCCTTTTGTATGCTTTGCCCCCTAAAGTTTCTTCCAGTCTACATCAAATTCCAATATTATGCATGCTTTAACTGTAAGACATTTTAAAGTTTTGTTTGGTTACTATCTTATTTTGTTGACATCTGCTCTATATTTCGAAAGCACATCATTCTAAATGTTGGCTTTAATATCGTTACATTTTTTACTGCTTTTCTTCCTTGCAAATTATACGATATAGCATTGTGATTTGATTTTAGACTAGGAAATAAGTTGAGTATGTCATGCTTCCTTAACACCAACGGTTTCTGATGCTGATGTCAGGAATGTTCAGCTGAGGGTATATATAGCCAACAACATGCTTTGGATTATCTTGATGGGAAGGTAACTGCAGTTAAATGCTTGTAATCACCGTCCTGTTTGTCTTTTTATTGTAGTAAATATGATGTTTTTATTTCTCATTGTCGTGGTACCAGCCTGTAATGTCATTGTCGATATATTCTGGATTGATTTTATCTTAATATCATGAGATGTGCCCATTCTGTGAATTATGGAGGCCGGTTACTTTGTAACTCTCTATATTAATATCTTCTTGCCCCATGACAAGTCAAGTGGGGGTGTGATAGGAAATAATTTTGAACTGAAATTAAATTCTTGAATTTCTGCTTTGTGAAGGGAATTGTTCTCTATTATCAGAGTGAAAAATTGCAGATTTATTCTTTGTGGTATTTGTATGTTTGAAACTGTTAATGTAGAAGTCATGTGACCTTCGGTGACACATATTATTGTTTATATTTGTAGGCTTTTTGAAGGATTCGTTTATCTCTCCCTTCTAATTATTCTCAATTTTGTTCGTGCCTCTATACCATGAAGCAATCAATTAGTTCTTTGAAAAAGAAGAATTAGAGGAAGAAAAAACAGGGCAATGAGATTGTAAAGAAGTTGCAAGTGTAAATCGTGGATATGGCCAATGATGTGACTACCAGAGTAAAGATTCTGGAATGATGACTGACAGACATATGTCATTTTAGTGTAAACATGTATGCGTAGTTTCTCATGTTTCTTGCGTTTCTCTGTCTCCCTTTTTCTCATTTGAAATTTAAACTAGGCTCCTCTGTTTGTCAGTTTCTCATATTTTCCCTTTTTGCACCCAGTTTTACAAAGTCAAACCCATCTTCTCATTCGCCCAAGCCTCTGGGCTACCCTGTTCTCCTCCTCCGACCCTTCCATCATTTGTCCAATACGCCATGACCTCTCTCTCTCTCTCTCTCTCTATATATATATATATATATATATATATATATATATATGGCTCTTTTTCTTTCTTTCTAAGAATATAACTCCTTGCTCAACACAGGAATTCCCATATTCTCCAAAAGACACCTGGTGGTCAAGCTGAACAGGGACAAAGACCTTCCCATTCGCCTTCCCCTTAGCTTCATGAGACTAAGGGCAAGGAAAATCTGAGTTATTTCATTTTGGAAATTCAAAATTCATTTTGTTAGTCTTTGTTCTTATGATATTAGTTTATTTTTAAGCTTACAAGTGTTATAGACTTACAGTGCACTTGCTTTGATTACTGTGCACTTGCTTCGCATGACCAAGTGGATATCAACATGTACATGCTTCATGGGCCTTATGATTTTATGTGATTCGTTTACTGATCCCTTACCTTTCATGCAGGTTGGAAGTGCTGGTTCAGCACGTGCTGGGATGAAAAAGGTTAATCACTAAATATGCACATGATTGAGCTGGATATTTTTTTGATTGTCTTCCATTTAAGTACACATTGGGATATCGAGATTACTAGATCCTTGCCTATGTGGATATGCCACTCTGTTACATATACTTGCTTTACATATGTACCTTTGGTTGCTTGTACCTCTGTTCTTATTCGAATGGCTTGCATTCTTGTTTATTCTCATAATTCATTGTTATTTCATTTGTGTACTGTGTAGGAGGGCCAAGCAAGAATTATTTTAAGGGATGTATTCCTTGCTAATGTTCCTGTAAGTTTATCTGAAGTTCATTTCTCTTTGTACTGGTTTCTATTGTCGATTCTTTTACATCACCATCCCATCTTATATCCAGGTTAGCCATGGGAATTTCCGACCAAAATGTATATATGCTGCTGTTATGTTAAGACGTATGCTGGATGCCATTCTAAGTTCTGACACTTTGGATGACAAGGTAATCACATTATCATACTTCCTTGCAATCTATTGTTCCATGTAGAAGTTAGATGTAGAGCTCTTATAAAGTATAAATACAGGAGAACTCTTTAAGATGGTTTGAAGACATGCATGGAGATCCTCTTTAACCCAGAAAGTATCCTCAAACTATATTTTTAGAGCTTTTGCATCTAATTATGCAGGCAGGACTTGGGCATTAGTTTAGTATTTAATTTGAATTTGGAGTTTAGGATAAAAATATTATTTTTATAGATAGTTTCATATTTTGAGTATTTAGATAGGTTTGTTTAATTTGAATTGATTGGAACAAGAATTTGAGTTTTAAATTAAAATTTGTGTTTTTTGTGTAATATTCTGTGTGTATGATATATGTAGTTTAAAAAAGACCTTTTGATGAATGAATAAAGATTGTTGAATATTTGCTTGAGTGATTGCCGACAACTTCTCTTCCGAGTCTCTTTTCTCCTCTTAAGGCATTCTCTCCCCTTTCCTCATCTTCATCGTTATGTTTTATGTTGGCTTCAGAGCTTCAGCCTACTTCACTTGCCATTTTGTTCCAATCTTCACCAATTTTCCATTAAGCTTCCCTGTTTTGTCATATATCTGCATAAAGGATCGATCTGCTGAAAAACACAGCGAAGGAGCCACAAAACAAGTGGCAACTAGAAAAGGGAAGCAAAAAGGTGTCCAGATGAAACGGACATACATGCTCTTCACATTTGCTTGGCCCATTCTTGTGCTTAGGTGGATATAGAATTCGGAAAGGTGCGTCACTTTCCACGTACAGCGAATGCAATGACCCAGGGGGATCTATCTTTCACTCCACTCTCTGGTTGGTGGGAATGGATTAGACATCCTTTTTGTAATCTCCAGTACTGTAATGTACAAAACAAGACTAACCTTGTACACTACGCGTTGTTAACCCTGTATATTTGGGTAATCTAGTGGGGCTGTCTCAGGCAGGTTGAAGCTCGTAGGAAGGGCAGTGAAAGTGACTTCTAGATGTTAACCCCTTGTTGTTCCAAGACCTCTCGTGTCCACTTGTGATCGCCATGTTAGATCGAATATTAAGGATGTAAACGGATCTGATACGGATCGGATATAGTATTACCATATCCATATCCCGTTTCTATTTTCGGATATGGATACGGATAGTTGTCGAAAACAAATACTATTATCCATATTATATGGATATGGATCGGATATTGTACAAACCATGTCCGCTGAAATAGAAATTTCGGATATTATTTGGATAGATATAAAGAAAAGGTCATTATTCATAATTGTAACTAATAAAAATTTAATTATATAAACCCAAGGTTTAAGAACTCGGTTTCGGTTTCGGTCTCTTATAATTTTATTAGTTTCGCTGGGGTTCGGCTAGTTTCGCTAATCATGGATCGGGTTTCGGTTTCGACGGTAATACAACATACATAAGTGTAGATATACTAAATATTTAAATTTATGGTTCTATATTACAAGACAATGATCCTAGTATTTAAAAATCCAGCCATGATACAAAATATATTGAAAAGTGTACCTAGATAAGTACTAATATAGAGTTTGGGTTCACTTTTCTGTGGTTTTCTAAGTTTTCTAACAACGAAGGTCTACAATGATCTCAATGACAGTAAAAATGGTATAAAAAAAATAAGTTTTTAAAGGTTTCAGCCGAAACAATATTTGTATGGTTGGTTTCGTATCGGTTTCGGGTTTCGTATCGATCTTCACCGAAACCGATACGAAACCATTACGTATCGGTGGTTTCGGCCGAAACCTCGAACCTTGTATAAACCAATATTCTTTTGATTAGGATCTAACATCAATGAAAAATTTAGAATTCCAAATAAAGATATTAATAAAAATATTCTGTTTTTTTCTTTTACTTTTTGCGCGCCAAGGAAAGATGTAGAGTATCAATGAAAGATTTTCTATATCTTTTCAAGAGAAAATCTAGTAAATGGATCCCAGTATCCAATATTCGAATTGATTTTTATAGCATTATTTGTATCTGAATCCAGATACGGGGTTTCTAAAATATTGCTATCCGAATTCGAATCCGTTATTAATTTTAGGTATCCATATACTGTATTTTTCGGATCCGGAAACGGAGCCGGATCGGATTATCCGGCTCCGTTTACATCCCTACCGAATATCCAGATCATCTAGTTATTTGATCGTGATCACTGCTGCCTATTCCTGCTCAGGCAATTGGTACATTTGTTTGCTTTATCAACTCGACAACACCACTAAGCAGTCATATGACTCTTATCAGAAGTCCTCGCCGTCTCGTCATCATTCCCAACCAGATCTGCTCTTCGATTATTTCCTGACGAAGCAGCCTCCAGGCGTGCCTCCTAGAACAAATTCTTAAAGTCTAGGCTGCCCTTCTGCGAATATCTTGACGTCTACCCTGCTGTCAGCTGTGGAAAACTTACAGCAAACAAATGTTTATATCTTTTGATCTTGTTACTGATGTGGGAGACCTTGTTACTGATGTGGGAGACCACACACCTATCCTGTTGTTATCTGATCGGGGTGGACTTCCACTATTCCAGTCTATTCAAATTTTGAAGACACTCACAACCTTTTCTTTTCTTCTTCTTTTATTTATATTTTTCCCTTGTACTTTCATATTCTTCTGAGTCACTGAACATTTTTTCTCTGACAAACTGCTAGCCTTTCTTGGAATCATCCTAATTCCTTGTTGTGGTAATACTTCAATAAAATTGGACAATGTGAAGGCTACCAAATTTTTGTTCTATGTCTACATGTTATCGTACTTTTGGTTAGCAATATGCAGCATGTTTATAATATCAGCTGAAACAATGATAATTACTTAATTTTTCTGCCAGGATTATGTGGGGAATAAGCGTTTTGAGTTATCAGGGCAGCTCATATCTTTACTTTTTGAGGTGATTTACTACTTGTTTGCTTCTATTAATGTTCGGACTTTAGCATTTTTGGTTTTATCTGTTTGAGCTTTTGTAGGATTTGTTCAAAACAATGAACTCTTCTGTGGTAGAGCAATTTAACAGACAATTTGAACATCCTACTCGGTCACAGCCATTGGATTTTTCTCGCGTAAGTTGTATAAAACTTCAATTGTAGCTACCTAACTAATATTCTTTAATCTTTTTCCTTCTGAGCATATGAGCTCTGTATTGGTTTGTCTGTTCCTTACTGCTCATTAATGTGTAAAATTTAATTGGTTCTATTATAACTAGAAACTTTCTGTTCTTAAGGATTTTATGACTTTAAAATTATTAAACTTTGTAGAGGTTCATACACATCAATTCAAATTATTATCCCCAATGCCTGTGGCACACACCAGATGATGTTGTCAAGACGGAAAAAAATCTTCCAAATTAGGGGGCTGAATAAAATTCAAAACCAGACGAGGGGTGTAAATTAAGCTTTGCATCCTATATAAAATGGATCCATATGAGGGGATAAGTTAAAGTCATTACCAAATGAGGCGCCTAAACAAATTTTTGCGTCCCAAAATTTCTTTCCGCGAGCGCATGTGGGCGGAGGACAAAATTGAGCTGATTCTGTTCTCTTCCGCCTAGCTTTTTATATATAAAATAAAAGATTGGAAAGGTTGGTAACATCGAATTACTGTAGGGAATACATAGAGGGCTAATTTGAATGGTTGCACCTGAGTAAATTGGATAATAGTTTGAATGCACCTGAGTACATTTAGAATGCAAACCATTAATCCATCATGACAACCGATATTTACTATATGTTCTATATGTTCCCAGCATGTCCTTCCATCCGTGTCCGGAATAGAATCACCATTGGGCATGATCCCGACATACAACATTTAAAACGCTTCTCTTATCGATGCCATTGATTTGAATGGTTCATCTTCATTTTCATCTTTGAATTCAGCCCACTCACCGAAGGAACAACAACAACAACAACAACAATAATGTCTCCTCCAGACTTGTTAAATTGTAGCATAGTCTAGGTCTGAGCATTTGTTTTGGCGGTTAGGTTTTCTCAGTATATGGGAGAATCAGACCAATCTGAATGGACATGAAACCGAACCAAATTAAATTTGGATTAGTTTGGTTCATTTTTCCATTTTCATTTGGGGTTATAGGAGGCGAATTATTGTTTGTACGTAGATGTTTATCCTTGACTCACCAGATGTCTTAGTACTTCATTCACGATTTACACTTGCTTCACATTTCAATTAGTGTTGTTGCTGCATTTGCGCAATTTTTTCCCCTTGTATTGCAGCATGTGATGTTTGGCTAGACCTCCCACATGCAGTGTTGAAAAATGCATCTATGCGGCCGCATATGCGTACGTGCCACTTTGGCGCATGAAAACAATCATTTCTTGGTATGTGCGATAAAAAGGTTTGTCTTGGTGCATACAAATTGTTATGCGGCCACATATTGCGTTATGCGGCCGCATAAAGTGCATAATAACTTAAGATTGAGTTGGGTTTATGAAGCCGGATTGTTTTTTTTTATTATATCCGTATACAAACCCAATAACTTACGGGAAATTATATAGACTATATATTGTGCTAAATAACATTAAAAAACATCTATTGTTTAGTTGCATTAAACTTGAGAAATAACACAGTTTTTAAAATTACTTTTCATGTATTGGTTATATTTCTCAAACTACCGCTTTTAGTTGCATGATTTACACACTGCATATGTCGAAATTTGTTTTGTTCAACTGATTTGGTGATCTCTTGTCACGCCGTGCTTCCCAAAAACGAGAAACGAGGACGATAAGCTTGCGACAGATTCATACCGAGAAGCACCCCTTCTTGATATGGATACGCTAAGCGTTTGGATTAAGCAGGATAAATATAAAATCAATAAGAATTTAAAATAAATAAATATAATCCATCAACATTTATTACAATATTTAAGTTCACTAATAAAAGTCTAACGACTTCAAATAAATAAACAAGAGTTAAAGGAAAACGTCTTAAACTTTTTGGCACACTAACTGAAAAGGAAAACTAGAGCTCGGCTTAATTAGAAAGGTATTAACCGTCCTCCTCAGTTGGTATCACCTTGTACCTAGCTTCTTCTCCTGCCCTAATGTCGTCTGACGATATTTCCCAGAAAAGAAAATAGAAAATATGATATACATAATACTGACGATATTCCCCATTTATAAAAAAACAGAATTTGAAACAAAACATGATATACATAATACTAGGCATTTTGTTTCTAATATGTTAAAACTTAACAAAAGGTCATATAGGATTATTGTCAGTTTTCTTACCTAACTAAATAACGTAGTATAACACGATATTTAATTATTAGTTATTATAAAGTGTATTCTAATTAATCATTAATTATTGCAGTATAATCAAACAAGTATATAATGTTTCAGTGTTGACATGTAAAGCATGTTCTGATATCAATTTCATGATCTAGTTATTCTATTTTATTTAATATCAAATATTATGCAATTTATATATATATATATTCTAATTAAAGGTTAGTGCTATTCATTATTTTAATATGCATTATTGGATTATTTTATTCCGAGTGTTAATCATATAATAGATTGATTACTAAATTGGTTACACAGTAGGTAGTATATATTACTAGTATCAGTACAAGACATGAGAATAACCGTGAACAGTAAACGGTAGTGTGCATGTCAAATAAATAACATGTGTTAATTAGTACAAGGTAGCTAGAGTATCACGATATTCGATATATTAGTGTTATTAATAAATATAAGCTCGATTTGTGAGAGTTTTATTATGTAACTAGGATATTTCGTAATTCCCACGGACAACACGAGATTCAAGATTTGTATATAATGCAATGTACCGTATTCTTCGGTATCACGAGGAACAAGATATGATCCTCTGTTACACAAATACTCCCATTCTTCGAGCTACTCTATCTCCATAATATATATATATATATATCCAATAAATAGTGTCTATTATACATGTGATGTTCACGAGATTTACGAGATTCAAGATTTACGAATTTATGTATTCACGCGTTTATGAGTTTCAAGTATTCAAGTGGTTCATGTCAGGTTCATGTCGAGTTCAGATCAAGATAGTATAATCTAATACCAATTCGAGTGTGAGCATCAACTACCGCAGGAATATTTTAATATCCAAGGCTATCATCCAGGGGCAATGAAACACGAGCCCATCATGAGTTTGTAATATGACTCCTGAGATTCTGTTGATCGAGCTCACAACTCAAATTACTCGAATGCCCCCCACGTATATTAAACTATACGTAATGGACAGAAAACAGTACTGCAAAGAAGTGCTGTGAACTACTGATTATTTAAGTCAATTGAAATCAGAAAATAAACAAGAAATATAGCCCTATGTATTATGCAAGCGTGGGTTCAAGTTTCGCCTAATTACGACTACTGGTTTGAGAGATATATGCGTTGTATCGTTGCACAGAACAGATCCAAATCTGTTCAGCCCTGACACATGTTTTTAAAACACAATTTGCATTATTTTCTGTCAGTTTTCAGGTCTCGAAAATTATTAAAAACTTGTAGATATTTCGGTCTACTTATCAAAACAACTAGGTTCCATGTGATTTGAATTTATGAAGCTCTAGTTATGGTGAATAACATCATGGTTTAAAATAGAAATTATAATTTCAGGACAACTATGATGCGTTTTGCAGGGTATATATCGGGCCATTCTATACGTTTCTGAGTCACCAAATATATAGAAAGGTCATAGGTCTGTCAATTAGGTATCCATACATATAAGGTTTGTCATGAATCGACGTTGGGAACTCGAATTATATCATGTTTAAAAATATTGCGCGAATTAGGATAGATTCTGTTCGGAGTTGTCACATAATTTTAAAAGGCAAAATTCTAAAAGTTATGTCAGTTTTCAGGAAAATATTAAAATTAGAAAAATCCAGGTCTTTTGATTTAGTTGTCCAAAACACTTGATTTCGGAAGACGGAGTTATGGGTCTTCGAAAGTGGCCGATAAAAACAATTTTCAGATTTATGAAAACAGTGAGTATAAATATTATAAAACATAATTCGTAGTTTTAAAATAATAGTGATTAGAAGTATTAACAAGATGTTGTGTATGCACTTTGAACAATTTAAATGTATCCTAAAATTACTAAAAATACTCAAATGTGGTATACTGACACAATTGTATTCTACTAATACACTGTAAATAAATCTATACAATGATAAATTCAATGTAAAAATAAACTTAAGAAATATGCCACAAAACAATAAATCTATATTTTAATATACTACAAATTTGACATTGTAAAACATAACTAAATATATAGAAACTAATAAAATTCAAATGTATTTTATATTATGATAAGTTATTATCTTTTAATTTCATTTTATATTTTGAAATATTATATCAACATGAACAATAATTAAACATACAATTGTTAATAACATATAATCATTTAATAATTTGTTCAGCAGATTTATGTGGCAGTCTTCATATATTTTTTTTAATATTTACATATAAGGTTTTGCACATTATACAGGTTCAAAACATTTTAATACCGGTTAAGTTATAATTATGTTTGTTGCACATTGTTGGTACAAGTACATTCGTACTCACATTACATGAATGAAGTATTATTATAATTTAGATAGTTATATGTATACACATCAATGTATTAATTGTTGATGATAAGGATTAAAGTTCAGGTTTATGGTTTCATTATTTCATGGTCTGCAATTATGATTGGTGCAATAGAAAAGGATGGAGAGGAAGAGGAGACTTACAAATTGGCAATTTGATTTTTGTATCAAGTTGCCGGTTTCGTTGTAAAGATGAGCTCGAGTCGGCTTCGAGACTTCCGACGTTTGATCGACGATTTTTACTTCTCCTTTGATAATCGTTTCCTTAGCTTTAGTGTAATATCAGATTGAGATGAGAAAAAAATAAAAAGGAGGGTTTCCTTTCGGAGTTGAAGAGGAGAAAGAAAAAGTTCGACAGAAAAGAAAAAGGGTCAAGGAGTTAAAATTTATTAAAATCCTATCAAAACCCTAAAATCAGAACAACAAAAAAATAGTCAAAATAAATATATCCAAATAACAAACCAATAATTAAAACAATAAATAAATTTATGTTTTAATTAAGAGAAACTTTTTATCTTTTTTTATAATAATAACTATGACCGAAAATGCTCACATAAAATAATATAAATTAATTATACTAAACAAAATATAAATAAATTAGTATAATATAACCATACTATATAAAAACTACAACAATAATTTAAATATACTGCTAACTAACAAGAATATAAATGCAAAATAAAAATACAACAATAAAAAAATATAATCATACAAAACAATATAATAAACTAATAATTATAATAAAATAATAAATAATTTAGAGAGGCTGGGGTTTGAACTTAAGACCTGTGGGATAGCAATACATCTTCTCAACTAATAGGATACAAGTAATCATCATATATATATTCAAATATAAATGAATATATACCGAGTTTAAAAAGAAATTATCTTATTATGAAGAAAAGAGTATATGGATTTTGCGGTTGGTACATCTCTCCTTATTCAATAAAATAGTAAATAGGGTTGAGTGCCGAAAGCATCAACATGCATAATAAAAAGGTGTTTATCATATATCACCGACAAAACATAGTTATTTCCATATAGCACCATCAAAACTTTATATTTTCATACACCGCCTTCAAGACCTCGTTCTTAAAATAAGCCCATACTACCAATGACATGTTATTAACTTGGTTTCATGCCTAGTTTAATTGCTTAAATTACAACCTTTTTGAAAATAAAGACCTGTAGGTTCATATTATTTTTTATTATGCTAGGAAACTATAGATTGTTTACTTTTGACAATTGAAAAGAGAAATGCTCATTATCATTTTTCATCCAAATATTAACAGTAATTGCAACTATCGAATAATATTATTTAACAATTTTTGCTCACAAAACCTGAATGCGGACTTTAAATTAGCTAGTAGGTGGTAGTATATGTAATTATGAAATTTATAGGGCGATGTGATGTATGGAAAATAGTTGTTTTGGAGTGATATTTAAAAAAACACATAATAAAATTGCAAGTATGCGAACTACAAATATGTAAGTATCTAAGAAACATGTAAACAAAGAGGAAAACCTGGATTCAAGATGATACCTGGTTAATAGAATGAAGAAATAATATTCAAGGCCAATCTCATAGAGGCACCGCTACAAAACATTGGACATTTACTATTTCTTTTTCAAACTAATATTTACCGAACATTTATTTACGAACTATTGATTTATATACAGTTGAGATAAATTCTTATCATTTCATTATTATCATGATATTGTTGTCTTTTTGCATATTTGAAATAGATTGATGTCTTAATAATCCAGTAATTTTCATCACATTGAAATGATGGACACTGTATATGTTGTACACATGTTTAGTATTTTTTTCATATTTTTTCTCAGTATTGTATCATTTATATACATTTTTGTATTTTTTAATTTAAATAGTGCAAATCGCATATGCGAACGAACATATGTGACGCATAATTCGCTTATGCGCTATGCGGTCCCAGCCGCATGAAAACGCATATCACATTCCATAACCTTGCCCACAAGATAGGATGTCACTATGTCCTTTGTTGCTATTTTCTGGTTTGCTAATACAATATTATCATTGTATATGTTAATTTTTTGTTTGTTTGAGAGAAACACACCGTACCGGATTCTTCACTAACGTCCATAATAGTTTTTGTTGTAATTTACGAACTATTTGGTTTATTAGTTGAGAAAACACTAAAACTTTTTTTGGTTGAAGCAAAAAAGTAAGCCTAAACTAAATAGTAAATACTTCAATTTTGTTGTAGAAGTTGAGAATTTTTTTTCATTGTAGAAATCTAAAATGATGATTTGCATTTAACCCTTTTCAAACAATTATTTTTTGCCTGTGGAAACATAATTAATGGCCTTAGCTGTATTCTCCATCGCTAATGCCAGCCTTCATTTTTAACATTTGCCTGGATTTGTGTGGGAATTTTGAATGCTCTTGTTTTGTTATGGGATATATTCTAGGAGGAGTTATGCTTGTCCAGTATATCTTTAGTCATGCATATGTAGATTAAATTATTGTTCAAATATTATCTGGATTCATTTTGAGGTTCTTTACAGTAACCATTCCGACAGTTCCTATCTCCTGCATTGAAAAATTTAGCTTTAGTCATTTCTGAGCTATCCAATATGATATCTTTTCAGTCATCGAACAAACCCCAAGTACTTTTTAGTGTCTTTGTTTTGCTTATTACTTCATTTGCAACACAGTTTACCACTTTATCGCCTTAGTCGATTATCTTTCCATGAGCTTTACTTGAAAACTCTTTTCTGATTTCTTATTAAATGGAATATTTTGCAGTTTATAACCCCACAAAACATCACTAATGGATTAGAAAGAGCTATTTCTACAGGAAATTGGGATGTAAAAAGGTTCAGAATGAACCGGAAAGGTGTCTCACAGGTGATTATAATTATCAAACTATTGCTTTTACAATGCTCATTAATTGTACTATTATGACTTTATGTTCCTTCTTATTCTAGGTTCTTACGAGGCTTTCATATATTGGAGTTTTGGGCTATATGACACGCATTACGCCACATCTTGAGAAGAGTAGGAAAGTAAGTGGCCCTAGAGCTTTGCAACCTAGCCAGGTAAACATCCATATCTTATATGATATAGTTTCTTCTATTTTCTTCTTCTTTGTAGAAATGAAGAGGAGAAACTCTCTAACTGAGCATTTTTCATAACAGTGGGGCATGCTTTGCCCATGTGACACTCCAGAGGGGGAAGCATGTGGCTTAACAAAGAATTTAGCTTTGTTGACCCATGTTACTACTGATGAAGAGGAGGGTCCGCTAATCTCCCTGGTTTGTTACTTAAAAATGTTGCCTAAGCTTTTTTAGGATTTGTATTTGCTTTGTGTGTTCAAATTTTACTGCATATTGTTTGAAATCTGCATGCATGTCTGCTTATTCATATTTTCTTTTGGGTGGTGCATGGGGAAGATTTATGATGCTTAGATATTACTTGTGTAGAGGGCAACAAATTAGATTGTCTTGTTACTTGGTATTAATGCCAGCTTTATGCTTAATTGAAAGGAGTGGCGGTAGTAGACGCTAGAGATTGTTCCACTTTCGGTGCATTAACTCAGAAATTGTGTATGCCCATCAGTAATTGTGTATGCCCATTATGCTATTCATTCCATTAGTCTACGATTCTACCTTTCCTCACCGACACATTTTTTTGTCTCCATTGAAAATGCCTAAACCATCTACTGGGAATCTCCCTCATTTTATCCGTGTTACCTTTAACTTTGTATGGATGCATCGATTTCTTATTCTATAGTTTGTTTGCTGGCTATTCATCTCAAGTTTCAATTATATGATATGTAATTTTCTCGATTGTATTTGTGGCCAAAAATAATACAACATACCTTTATCCCAAAACTTTTGGGGTCAATATGATTTCTTTTCCTCCATTTTATTCCGTGAAGACCCATCTTCTCAATTAAATTTACAATAACATATCTATATTGACTTTCCCTTGCATGTACGTTTAGGTCGAATCTCGGCCCTCGTTGCATTATTCATCACAATTTTTTCTCTTCTCCTAATTGAAGCATTTATTGGCTTCTGTTGCATGTGTCCTAACCATCTGTCCGGTCCCTCATTTTTTCCTCTATGCAAGTTACCTCTAACTTTCTCCTATCTATTAGAGTGATGCCACTACTACATATCAACATTCTCATTTCAGCTACTCTTTTTGAATATGATGTTTCTTAATTGCCTAACATTTTACATTATGATCCATAAAGCTATGCTGCTCTTATAGCCATACTGTAGAATTCTTCCTTCGATTTCAAAGGTATTGGATAATCACATGGTACTCTTGAAACAATTTTCCGTTGTAATTACCGCTCTTTGATCCTATGCACAACATCCTTCTCAATATCACCATCATGAGTATTTATAGATCTTAAGTTATGAAATTGGTTATTTCAAGATATTTTTATGGGCATTCAATTTTCATCGTCTGTTTGTTACTCCCATGGTTTTGCTGAAGTTATATTTCTTACATTATGTTGTTATTCTACTAAATCCAATTCCTTTAGATTCCAAATCATCCTTTTGTCTTTCTACTTATGAAATTATCCCTTTATATTCATTCTTTAAAAACAGTTCAGCGAACATGCATCTTGGAACATTCAACATTATTAAATACCTCCTGTCAGCTCATCCATAAACAATGCAAAGAGATAAAAACTTGTTAATCCTTTGGTGTAAACCTATGGTGATATCTCCAATCGCGCAAACATATCTTTAATCATATCAATATACTTATGTGATACTAGTTTCTTTTCTAAAAATCCACCACATTATCTCCTTAAATACCTTATCGGTCTATCATATGCTAATAAATCAATGAAAGCTCGATGTTGATCTCTTTTCTCTCTATGTTTCTTCATTAATTGCTTTTGTAAAGAAATAGTTTTGAGATTGACCTTTTTGTATAAAAACCAAGGCGCTTCTTTAATTATTTAATCTAATTCTGATTACTCTTGCGCAGAGTTTTATTGCAAGACTCATAAGCTTAATAGTTAATTCCATGATAGTTTTCTGACCTTGAATCATGTTCCTTAGCTGTCCTTGTGAACTGCCCGAATATGGTTACATGGTAGATGTATTATTTCTATTGTTTTAAAGAGGTACGCAAACTATATCTACCTAGAAAAGCTGTAGAACGAAGAATTTGTATGTGGCTTGGTGCTATGTAAATTAGTCCTTTAGCCCTTAACATATTTCGCAGGAAATCTATAGCTTGTCAAACCTTCATACGAGCGCTTAACATTTTCATGCATAGTATGGTACAGAGCCAATGGGTGTTTATGTAATCAGATTTTCTCAACCGAAACTTGAACATGGATTCTCCAAAATATGTGGTTTCATGTTTTGTAAGGTACATGGCCAATGTACGCCTAAAAAAATAACACAAACCATTGAGTGTGGTTATGCCTTCTGATCTACTTAACAGATACTGGAACACAATTTGATAGGTTGGTTACGTAGTTAAGCATGTATAACTTTGGGTAAAAGCCAATTAAAAATTTGGTAATGGACTGCCGTGCCAGTAGGTCATTTCTTCTTGGCATTAGCAAGTGCAGGAGTTTGGTTTGTTACTCATTTGCTAATATGTTTTGCCATATTTCCCAAAAAGAAAAAGGATCTTACTATCTTTAACTATGGCTTAAAGTTGAATTTCAATTTCCTATAGCAAACCTTCCCCTCATTCTAGATCATTTACCCACTAAACGAGAATTTGGAGGACAAGTTGTCTTTTCAGGTTCTGGCTAAGCCCCGTCTTGTCTTTTTATTTTTATATTTTTTGGATCAAGGAGTTATTTAAACCAATAATAGTATATTGACTGAGTTAAAAAATCGGCCATAACATCTTATCAAATCTTCCATGGAGACTTAGTTTGTGCTGATTCCATTTTTATGGGAAAACTATTTTCAGAGGAGTATTAATACTTTGAACTTTCGTGAAGGTCCACTCAGAGAAACGTGGGGCTTTACTGCTTCCTGACTTTCATGAAGTATAACGATTACAACTTTATTTAAATTCTGTGAAGGATGCACTCAGTAAAATGCTAGAGAATTGAGCCAGGCCTCTCCTTTTCTTCATTTTCTGCTGAATTTACCCGTAAGTAAGAAGCGACCTTATCCTGACTTCATAAATCTAAAGGCTCAGCCTAGATTTTATGACTGAGATGAACTCGGGGCTGAAACTCGGTGGCTAAATTCCACCCAATAATCATTTTCTTTCAAAGAAATACTGGCAATCCATCTCCTAACTCATGACAACTAAGCAGTAAATTTGGTTTAGTTTTAGGCCTCTAGCACTACATGGAGACATATTACGAGGGAGAACTATAATATGAATTTCCATCACATATATACCAAATTTGTACATTGTACTTTGTAGACTTTTTAACATGCATATTTAGTTCATGTATCAATGAATATGATGCAATGTCAATTCCAAATGATTAGGTCAGGTTCCATACCTCTAGAGATCATTGTATATGATATTGAAAATGG
Source organism: Agapanthus africanus (assembly GCA_030015575.1). Classification (NCBI taxonomy): domain Eukaryota; kingdom Viridiplantae; phylum Streptophyta; class Magnoliopsida; order Asparagales; family Amaryllidaceae; genus Agapanthus; species Agapanthus africanus. The sequence goes on from JASDDO010000022.1 coordinate 901,201,249, forward strand.
TTCTCTTTTTGTTAGTAATGCTTGTTATAATGCTATTGTAGTGTTATAGCTTGGGTGTTGAAGACTTGGAACTTCTTTCTGGTGAAGAGCTTCATGCACCAACATCATATTTGGTGATTCTTAATGGTCTCATACTTGGAAAACATAAGCAGCCACAGGTATAATTCAGGCAGTAGCTTAGCTCAATCGAATAGTTCCAAGTATTTGTATCCTTTTCCAACTGTTAATATTAAACAATTAATTCTTACTTTGCAGAGATTTGCTACTGCCCTAAGAAAGTTGCGTAGAGCGGGTAGGATCGGGGAGTTCGTAAGCATTTTTGTAAACAGTCATCAGGTGAGCTTGTTTTTCCTCTATAGTTGCTCACCCAGGATTTTTGTTGCTTATAGGTTGAAGTATAAATCATTCTTGATCAGATTTCTAGGGTTAGATAGTGCCTATCATGCCTATGTTTTTTTATTAAAGAAACATATAGTGGATAAACATGTTGACAAGTTTCAGACTTCACATTATTATATACTCTTTTATCTTCATTCCGGCGATCTTCGCTTTTCCTTTTTATTAGGCAGGTGCCATTTTTTATATTTTGTGCCAACTTTGTCACACATCTAGGCAGAAACAGTGCTATCAATATGTCTGCCTGCATGGTTTTACATGATTGTATTCAATGATGAGATTTTGATTTTCTTGTTTGTACATGATTCTCTGCTGTGAAATTGTAATAGGAGTGCATCGTTCTTGAGGTTTTACTTTTAGGCGAGTTGACATTCATGGTTCGGCTAACTGAAGTTCCGTGGGAATTTGAAATAACTATCAGCATGGGATTTAACTACATATGCTTCTAACTAAGTGAATTTTCTTAACTACACCTTTTTAGATAAACTTTATAATTTTTTTTCCAAAGAGAGTTGAAATGAGAATGCTAAAATGAATGAGTGGTAATAGTTTGAGAGATCGGATAAGACAGTGTTTTAAAAGCGAAAGGCGACTTCAAGGCGACGAAGCTTGCCTATTGCCTGAGGCGACAGGCGCTAAAAAGACTACCGCTTGAGTGAAGTGAGGCAACAAATATTTAGACTGCCAATATAATTTTAATAGGTTGGATTGAGAATTAGAGAAAGACCGTGAAAGAAAATAATAACAGACTTTGCAATTTGGAATTAAAAAGTAAAAACCTAGTTTTTCGTCATTTTTTGTTTAATTTTGTTCTCATAAGACTTCTTTATGATTAAGGAGAAAGCAATTATATATAAACGAAAATTAGATTGAAATAACAAGAAATTTATTTTATTTTCAAATAAAAATCATTTAGATGCCCGCCTCAAAGTTTTGCCTTGGACGTTGAGGCGATAACAACTACTCGGGTGCCTGAGGTGCCAAGGCGAGCGCCTTTAAAACACTGGGATAAGGAATTAGTCTATTCATAAGCAGTTAGAGGTCTCTCCTGTAGATGATAAAATAAGGGAGTATCGATTGAGGTGGTTTGTGCATGTGCAACGGTGGCCAATAATTCTTCAGTTCAGAGAAGTGACGGTTACTGGTGCAACTTCAGTTCAGAGAAGTGACGGTTACTGGTGCAATGAAGGGTAGAGGTAGACCTAAGTAATACTGATAGAGAAAATTAGCAAAGATAGCTTAATTGCCAATTTAATTGAGGAGGCGTCCCTTAACAGACAACTAGCGGGGGAAAAAGGATTCATAGAGTCGATTCCAAACATCTGGGATAAAGTTTTGTTCTTGTTGTTCGACAATACTTAAGTTATGGCCTTTTTTTGCACCTTGAGATTTGGCAGAACTTTGGGGTTCTTTTCGGAAATTTAGCAGCATTGGCTTGATGTTTGAGGTTAGGAATTAGAGCAGGTAAGATTTATACTTTTTATCCCAGCTAAGGTGATAAGTAGGTTTCTTGTAATGGATAATATCCCATTGTTCATGGTATTTGCATATTTTGATCTATTATTCATGTCAGCGATTGAAGATGTAACTAGGAAACATGCAGTTCTTTTTTCTTTTTCTTTATCTATCTATCTATCTATCTATCTATATATAGCTTTAGTAGCTTTTTAGATTAATCATCTAACTGTTTCTTCTTTTATATTGGAAGCATTGTGTTTATGTTGCCTCGGATGGCGGTCGAGTTTGTCGTCCGCTGGTCATTGCTGATAACGGCATATCAAGAATCAAAGAACATCATATGCAGGAATTAAGGGTTTGTACTTTGTGCGGTTTTATTGCTTAACATTCAAACCGTGCTGCAATTGTAGTTATAACTTACTGTTGTATATTCCTACTCAAATTAATAGGACGGAGTTCGTACTTTTGATGATTTCTTACGAGATGGATTGATTGAGTATCTTGATGTTAATGAAGAGAACAATGCCTTGGTTAGTACATTTGTTTGAGTAACGAGTAAGTTTATTCATTCTCAGCATAATTAAGCTCATGATTTTTACTCATAATTGTATTTCCAATTAGATTGCTCTGTATGAGGATCAGAAGGACAAGGATGACAATGGAGAAAAAGATGAGGTTAACAAGAAAAACGTCACACATATAGAGATCGAACCATTTACAATTTTAGGTGTTATTGCTGGACTTATTCCTTATCCTCATCATAATCAGTCACCTCGAAATACATATCAGGTTTGACAGTTGCTACCGATGCTTTTATAGAGAAGGAATCTTCCATTTCATTAGAAAGCTAACATTCTTGTCTTGAGCAGTGTGCAATGGGAAAGCAAGCCATGGGAAACATTGCGTATAATCAGGTATTGTCATTTGCCTCACTGTAAATTTTTTGTTGATTCCCTTTAAGACAGGCTTAACCTTTTGTTAACTTTTCCTTCAATCAATTGAGGAGCCTATTTCCTACTCAATACTTTCTCCCCATTGTCTGTATGCATCCAGCATGTGGTGCTTCTTAATCTTTATTAATTGTTGCATGGAAAATTAATTTCTGCAAGATCAAATGCAATTTGACAGAATCATTTATTCCCTCTTAGTAGTCAAGTAGTTGTATTTGCATTGTAGCTAACTAGCGGTGTGGCCCACACCATGCAGCGGTTTTTTAGAATAATCTATGAAAATAAATAAACAATAACTCATATAAATAGCTATGTCAGTGATCATAACGGTAAAAGTTCATGGCATTTATCCGAAACATTAAAATTCCATGGTATTTGTTTGTAATACATAAAGTCCATGGTATTTATCTGAAATTTATTGGAAGTTTATTGTATTTATTTGTAATAAACAAAATCTATAGTATTTATATGCAAAAAATGAAGTCCCATTGTATTTATTTGTAATAAACAAAGTCCATAGTATTTATCCAAAAATGGCGAAAAATCATAATATTGATTTACAATAAACAAATTCTATGATATTTATATGGAAACGACGAAAGACCGTGGTATTTATTTGTAATAAATAAAGTCCATGGTATATATCTAGAAAATGGTGAAAGCCATTGTATTTGTTTGCAATAAATAAAATCTATGGTATTTATATGAAAAAAAAGTTGAAAGGCCATGGTATTTTAGCAAAAACCTAGCGGTGTCCATGTTTTTTGCTTGTAAACAACAAAGTTCACGGTATTTTACCTTTAAAATGTTGAAAGCTCATGGTATTTTAGTGAAAACCTAAAAGGGTTTTGAGCCGATGACATAATTGTAAATAAAGAGAAGTTTTGGATTGATGGCACAATTGTAAATAAAGAGAAGTTCCGCCAAAGTGAGGAATTTACAATTTTATCCCTACTACACACAAACAACAAAATTGCAAACTTCATGGTTTTTCCTATAAACCCAGACTAATAGAAAGTTTTTTTTTGGGGGGGGTTTTTTTTGGAAATTTTGATATTTCCACTTTTGATACAACTTTCTATTAGTATAATGATAATGGTGGTTTATCTCCTTTTTGGTGAAAGAATTGATACATAAAAGAGAATTTACATGGTGCGGATACTCTTCCTCGAGCACAAAGTCTTGCCGAAAAGTAGATGTACTATGGCATGTCACAAAATGATTTGTTGAAGGTTCTGAAACTGTTTTGTTGACATGAATCTTCATGTTTGCTATTATTATAACTGCAATGTTGTGAATGCGCTTTAGTGGTTAACTAGAACTAGCGGCGCTGCTAGAGTTGCTACAATTAAAGTGTTGCTTATTGTATGGGTCGTTGACCCGTCCTCAAGCACCGACATTTTTAAGACTAGGTACGTTTGGCATGAGTTAAAAGGAAAACTGCTTCTTGACCTGTGCCTTCATGCTTAATATTATTTTAACCGCACCGTTGTTGATGCGCAATAGTGGCTGAATAGAATAATAGTAAAGTATAAATTATTTATTTTATATCCTGCTTTTCTTTTTATACAACACTTGAGCGTAAGAGTCATCTTTTTTTGAAATATGCAAGAGGTTTATATTTTTTCTTTTCCTTTTTCAAAAAAAAAAATATTAATTACTTTAAAGATAAATAAAGAAGGTGATACCAAGAATCTGATTCCAATATGAAATTACTGAACCCGCCGATTTTTTTTGGCTTAGTTCCAAAAAACTACCAAATACTTCGGCCTAATTATGAGAAACTACCATAAATAAGGTGCCACATCAGCAATAATTGCAAGAAACTACCACAAGACTTTCAAAGCGACTTTCAAAGCAAGACAGTTTCTTGTAATTTTAAGAGAAATTGGTAGTTTCTCGTAATTAAGTTAAAGAATTTGGTAGTTTTTTTGGAATCAAGCCATCTTTTTTCAGTATTTAGATTGACTTGTTAATGGAAGGTGACTAAATTATGGAGCAATAAAATTACTTTTTTATTTTATAATAAATTATTAATTTAATTAAAATAAATTAAAGAAACTGATACTAAGGACCTGATATTGAAATATGAAATTGCTAACGCTGCCAAAATCTTTCTTTCTCAGTAACACATCAGCTTGTGTACATAAAGTGAGTTAATTAGGGAGCAAATACACAAAAAATAATGCAATTTTTTTATGATTTTGTTTTCTTTTCTAGATACTGAATGTTTTAAGAAATTGTATGTAGGTTTGCTAATTTTGAAATGTTAGAAAATATTTTTCCTTCTTGCTATCGGTAAGTATAGGGCTGTATGCATGTAAGAAACAACATTCTATATGAAGTAGATTTGATCAAGCTACTTGAATATGACATGCGGCAATTTCAACATTGATGCTGAAAATTATTACTTTGAAAATAATGGAGAGAGAATGTTCGATCTGGTTTTAATTCATAGAAATTTAACAATTTTCTTGTCAGAACTTTTCCTTTTAATTAAATTTGATTTGTTCATGAATGATGTCCCTATGGATGTAAGTAAATGGGGATCAATACCTCAAATAGTTCGTGTAAACAATGCTGATTAACTATAGAGAAAATTAGATGAATTTTTTGTATATCATAAGAGGAAAATTGGAAGAAGAGTTCATGAAGCAGAGGATATGCTAGTGTGTGCATGGTTGAAGATAATGGTTTGCAGTTAAAAGCGTTGTTTGCTTGTTTGCGTGAGTTGATGGTGCAATAGTACTTGAGTTTGGGGATTTATCTTTGATTTGTCACTGAATGTGGGCCATATTTGAACATGGACAGAATCATATTTGATAAAAGTTTAGATCCTAGGAGAACTAAACCATGTGAATTTTGGATAAAATTAAATGTGCCTCAAATCGGGCCTATTCTTTTGATAAGTTGAACCATGTTTCATTCCTTCACCTAAGTGTTTTCCCATCAAACTGGTATAGCTTGGGACCATAACTCTAATATGAAGGCACCATGGAATGATTACTAATTGTTGAACCAGTTATTAATATTGTATTATTTATTTTAAACCATATCAAATCCCATGTAACGATCAAGGTAACCAAGGAAGATGGTGCAATTTCCTTGTGAATTAGGCAGTTAAGGAAATTTGTCTTTCTGCAGAGGTATTTTGACTTCAAGCCACCTAGAAGCAACCTTCTGTAATTCTCTTGCACAAAGACAATAACTGAAAATTTTGGGAAGATTATTAGCTCTGACATGGGGAATTGTATTATTCTTTCTAGGATTGCAAGCCAGAAGGCCAGATAACATATCAATTTTATCATGTGATATTTCAGTATGGCTATTATGTCTAACTATAACAAACTATAATATGAATTACTTTTCAGCAATATATAGAATTTTGTCTATTAATTCATTCTATGTAGTTATATGCGTGGATTATTGAAGGTTGGTCTGCTTAATTTTGGTTGTAGATTTGTAACATGTTTGCGATTTTCTTACTCGATTATGATTTCTCAGTTTAAATGTAAACAGTTTTAGCTATCATTGGTGGTTGATTTCATTTTTATATTAAGAAGATGAATGTTCTATGGAGAACACCCTAATTGATGATATTTTTGACACAGTTTCATCCATCAATTTTCTATTATCAATATATGGCATACTGTAATGTTTTGTTGAATACCTAATATACATAATACCTCTGTTTCACAATATTAGTCTTTTTTCCCCTCTTGCACTCCATATTTTAAGTTCATTGGTAATAGAAGTATAGAGTAACAGATTCTTCTTTGATATTCTAAAGGGACAAATAATTTTAGGGACAGATAGTATGAGGGAAAAAAGCGCAAAAAAGAATTTGACGGCCATCATGAAAAAGACGGAGTAATAAAAATGAAAATAGATGGCATTGAACTATGTATGATGAAAGACTTGCACACTAGGTACATGACTACCTTTCATGTACATACACATCATACATATAGTTTACCTGATATATATTCTCTAGCTTCGGCTTTCTTCTTTTCTCCTAGGTGGTAGTCTGTTCTCCGAATCTTATTTTTGGCTTTGGCTTTCTTGTTTTCTTTGCGATGCTTGAAGGTTTGAAAATTACTTATCTTCTGAAACGGAGGTTATTTGAAACCTCACTACAGCAGGACAGGAGTTAACACAGAGTTGGCCATAGACAGGGGTCCAACTCTTGCACTTTCCGTTATTTCCTTGAAAAAGTAAAGCATGAGTAGGTGGTTACATTTAAAGTGGCCACCTACTACCTAACTGTGCTCGTCAACAGTCCTTTTATGGTGTACAAACAAACTTAGATGGTAATTACTTAAACCTTTTCCTATATATTTTTGTTTGTGAAATTAAGATGTACTTAAAAGAAAAAATATAGAAAGATAGATAAACCTGTCTGGTTCTGAATCCATATCTTTTTTTTTCCCTTTTTTTTGGGGGGGAGGAGGGGTGTGTGTGTGTGTGGTAATTTCCAAATTATCTAACACACTTACATATGGTGAAAGGATCACACATCACCATATGCCATGACGTGCATGCATGCTGTAGGCAGATATCTTAATGATAGTAAAAACAATGATCATGTAGTTTAACAGAAACAGTCTCATATCCATTTACTAGTGCCGATTCCAAAAAAGAGAGGAGCTTCCATATTCATGCCATTTAGTAGTTCATTATGATCCCTATAGTAGAATTCATGAACAATTGGTGGTGCTTGATCTTGTACCGATATTACTTACAATTGACTGCAAAGGTTGTTGATACCTATGCTGTCATTCTATTCTTTTGTGAAACACTTTCTGGCAACTGACTTTGACGATGACTGCTATTTTTTTGGTATCATCTGTTTACGGTGACCACTTTGTCCTGGATTTTTTATTTTCCTTCTATCTGCTTCTTACTTGTTATGAGAATATTAAGTTTCTTACTCTTTCTACAGCTTTGTCGAGCCGACTCTTTACTCTACCTGCTAGTATATCCTCAACGTCCCTTGCTTACGACCAAAACCATTGAGCTGGTTTGTATTTGAATTATATTTGTTGCTCACACATTGTCATGGCTGTTAGTGCTAACATATATTCCTTTCAGGTAGGTTACGATAAGCTTGGAGCTGGACAGAATGCAACTGTAGCTGTAATGAGTTATAGCGGTTATGATATCGAAGATGCAATTGTCATGAATAAGGCATCCCTTGATCGTGGTTTTGGCCGCTGTATTCAATTGAAAAAGTACTTCATTTACTACTGAAAGCATGTGTTTGTTTTGTAATCATTTCTCATTATTTAGTGACATTACTTATGAGGTTAATATGTATTAGTTATTCTCATTGATCTTTTTTGGTTGTTTGTTTATGACCACATTTTAATAGGTATTCTGTGCTCAAAGAAACTTACAGCAATGGTACATCAGATAGAATTATAAGTCCTCAAAACGAACCGAACAAGCAGGTAACATTGTTAGCTTTTTCAGAATAGAAGTTGCAGATAGGCTTTGAACATGTACTAAGAATTATTTGCCTAACTATGGATTATTTAGAATTCGTGACTGAATAATCCCCCCCTCCCCCCATCAAATTGTCTAGATTTTGGGTACATATTTCTATTGTAAAATTCCTACTTGGTCAGTAGGATACAGTGATAGTTAATGCATGACGTGCCTCCAAACTAAAACTTTTTGTATTGGTTTGATAAGGCCATAATCTGTGTGCATTGGCCTTTTTGTTCTTTTGGTTTTGTGGGTTTATCTTACTTCAATTTCTCTATTACCATCTCAATTTATTGTCTCCATAATTTTTTGTGTTTTTACCATATAGGTTTGATACTAGTGTTTCATCAGTCTTTGGTCTTGCATCTAGTCCGCAAAGCCTGGAGCCTAGTGGCTCTTAATATGGTTGCATACAAACAACTACTACTGAACTCTTATCACAAACTTGTTTGGCCCTGCTTCGTGGATCCTTTCTCTCCATTAGATCTATAAATGCGAACTCCTCCTCAACAACCATTTAGTTTACTCCTTGCTAAATCCTGATTCATTTGTTTTTTTACTAGCATACTAGCCTAACAACTTCTCAAACTAACAATTATCTGATGTACTGGCCAATTATTTTATGTATTATTTCTTGACTAAGACAACAACGTGGTAGCACATGACGCATTTGGTTTATACTTAAAATGTATACTACTTATGCAGGTTCAAGCCATTAAGTTCAACTACATACTTACATTTGGCTCCATTAAGCTCCATATCCTAAATTTAAGTAAAACCCATCATGACTTCTTTTTTACCGTCTTAAATCCTTATATTTTTTAGTCTTCCTCTTAATCTTAGCATCACCTTTGCCCTGCAAATTTAATTACTCTTTATGACTTCTGTCGATTTTCAGTTCGTATGTTCAAACTATCTCAATAGTTTCTCTTTCTTTAATTCAGTAATCACTGATCAGTACTCTTTTGAAGCTACTTCAGTCCCCCATAAATCCTTTCATTTCTTCTCTTACAGGACCCTTAAGCAGGGAGGTTAGATATGAATGTTTTTATACTGCATTTTTGGACCAATGAATGCCACATTTCTTACTATAACTTTGTTATCATGATATAGAGAATAATGACCATGTTCTTCATGCACAAATAATATATTAGTAGATAATGTTGCTTTCATCACCCCCACCATGCTAAATTATTTTCTCTTTGCCCTGCAAAATATTAGGATGTAATTGCGTACACACTATATTTCTGCTTCATCTTATGATTTGCCTGGTAGATTTATCAGTCAAAGTTTTGTTATAGATACTTGATGCAGATGGAATTGCTGCTCCTGGTCAAATAATTCGAGATCGCGACATCTACGTGAATAAACAAATCCCAAAAGATACTAAAAGCAGAAATATAGTTCCTACAGAACTGAAGGACCAGTAAGTATTCTCTCTCTTGCGGGGAAAAAAAAGGAAAAAAAATCTGAGTTATAATGTGAAGTTAACATTGGGCTTTATATATGCAATATTCAGGGACTACAGTGACAAAAGTGTTTCTTACAAGGGTCTTGAAGGTGAAACCACTGTCATTGATCGTGTAATGTTGTGTTCAGATACGAATAACAAATTGTGCATAAAATTTATCATTCGTCATACTCGTAGGCCAGAGGTGAGAATAACTTCAAGTTTCAAAGTTTCTGATAAATGTATAAAAGAAGATTTATGTAAGTGTCTGATTTTCATACAGATAGGTGATAAATTTAGTAGTAGACATGGTCAGAAAGGTGTCGTCGGCACAATCGTTCAGCAGGAGGACTTTCCCTTTTCTGAGCGGGGGATATGCCCTGATTTAATTATGAATCCTCATGGATACCCTAGGTATGGTATATTCTTGGGTTGATCAATTTTTCTATCAATTTTTAGTTTAATACTTTTTATCTAAATGCAAATTATGATGCTTGTCGCAATTCTACTTTCTCTCTGGCCTTCATCTGAGGCTTATATTGCTCCCTAATTAGATAAAAATAGTAAATCTTATGTCATTTCTTTTAATAGAGCAAAAAAGAACTGGGCTAGTCTACCTTAATCTCATAGCTATTGATCAGGGTTGATTCTATTCTTTGACGGTTTTTTCAAGACGTATGAACCCATGAATAAGTTCTCTGATTCTCTGCTTAGCGGCATTTGAGAGAATGGTAATATTACGATGCCGTCTTTGAGGTTTAATAGATCAAATAGTAAACTATGTTCTTTCAAGATATTTTTGTGGTCAAACTAGTTCATGAATTACTATCATTAACTTTGGCAGCCTTAAACTGATTAATTTGTGCGACGTTTTTTCTTACCAATCATTTGCATCACAAGCTGTTTTCTGGCATCTCCTTGAATACTACTATTTTAATGATCTCAAAGGAAGTTAAACTTTCTCCACTTATTGAATTTTCTTTTGACTTACACATCTGTCACCAGCATGGACAAATGCTTGTGATGATGCATATGAAAAAAAAATCTTTCATAGGTGTGTGCATGCAGTAGGGTTTAGTTACAAGTATGACAAGTTGATATAGTAAGAAAAATCGGAAACCTTGATAGATGTATGATCCCATTAATCTTATAATCTTATTTCATGGTGATGTATAATTGTTGTTGATATTTTGGCACTGGAGCATGACTGGATTACAGAATAATGCATTCTTTTGTTCTACTGTCTGATGCATTTATTACATTGTGAATGTAATGTTGTTTCAGTTGGGCTGTTGTCTTCTTGAATTAAGGGTGTTGCAGCATAGCTTACTTTGTGCTCATATTTATTTATTGTTTTCCTATTTGTACATGTATTTAAATATTTTTGTGGTGTAGAGCAATACCAAAGATTGCAGCATGTAAGATAAAACATTTGTGTGGACAGGCATGGCGACGTGAGAAAGTTTTTTTAAAAAATGGAGGAAAAAAGGATGAAAGAAGTAGAAAGATATGAGTTGTACCTATATGCAATTTATTGATCAACCATGCTGCATGATCTTCTAAAACAAAGATTGTAGGATCATATAAGTTAGGGATCTTTTCTTTCTTCTGAAGGTTAAGTCACTGTTTTCTCTTGATTTACTTTATAGTATGATCATAGTGAACAAATCTTGCATTAAGTGTATGTATTGTTTGGTGTCGTTTGAAGCCTTTGAGATAGCTCGAACAGAAAGACTGTTGTTCATGCTAAGAATCAATGGGAAATGAGGTCTAAAGTTTTGTTCTTTAGATGAGAGAAGCCTAGCCCTTTCTTTCAATGTTTTTCTTGTGATCATTGACTGCCCTTGCATTAACTTTAAACTCATGAAATTGTTTATGACATCCAGCTCTCTTAATGCTAGTTTCATTTTTTGTGCTAATTTCCCTTTACCCCCATTTAATATGCTGGCAACTCATGATTAGTTTGTGTATGGTAGACAATTTTACCTTAAATGATTTTTTTATTTGTTAACCTCAAATCACAAAATTCTTTTGCGTTTATTAAAATTTTTCATGATGCTAGATAGATTTTTCCTTCTAACTCCTCTTCTGATCTGTAGTCGAATGACAATTGGAAAAATGATAGAGCTTCTTGGAGGTAAGGCTGGTGTTTCTTGTGGTAGATACCATTATGGCAGTGCCTTCGGGGAACCAAGTGGCCATGCGGATAAAATCGAAGATATTAGGTATGCTGATATCTCAATATATAGCACACCAATGTTGCTTATTATGTGCTTACAGTGTTATGGTCAATAACAGCGATACCCTTGTGAAGCATGGATTTAGTTATAGCGGGAAGGATTTCATCTATTCTGGTAGGCCAATTAGTTTCCCTTCCTTTTCTTTTATGCAAATTGATATGCCATACAATTGCACTTGCATCATATCTTGATTGATTTATTCTCTGATGTTATTGACTTATAGAGACTATTCCGACTTCTGGCATGGTCCAAGCCTTATATAATTTGAATATATCCTAACTCAGACCTAAACCATTCATAATTAATTAACTTTGTGCTTATTGTAGCATGGAGGATAATTCTCTAGCAATTAATCAGGCTAAAGTTGCTTTGCCAATGTATTCCTAATTAGAATTAATTCACGTATTTTTTTCTTCAATTTTGCTAAGCTAAATTAATTGCAACAGAATTATATTTTCGTATCAGCCCATAAAGTCGCACCCATACTTGTGCCACCTGAAGTAATTTGGGCGAGTCCATAAATTATTGTGGTGATGCAAGGAATCTGTTCATTTACTTTTTCTTGAGGTGCTATCTTTGCATTCTATTTCCCCTGTTTTGGGAAAAATATATATATACTGCTATTACTACTTTTTAGCATCCTAATATACAGTGATGTATAATATATTGTTTTGGCTATATATTCGAAAGGAGCACATGCAAATTAAATGGAGAATCAAAGGCAACTTGTACATTTTGGACTACACTATGTGCTTGAGCTAATTTTGTATTGGCTTGGGTATGTGGTTTGGAGAATGGCGTCGTTTGACATTGCTGATTATGAAGTTCTTTTGATCATCCATCGTTGGCTTGATATTTTTGCTAATTGCTAACCCTTGAAGGTAGTCTCCGGCTCCTTATGTAAACATGGTTTACATGTGGCAGGGAAAACCACTATCATCAAACGCCAAAGTTGCATTGCATGAAAACTTATAGATTCCAATTCAGATTTCTAACACGTATGGCACTGTAATTTTACTATTATTGCACTTTCCACTATGCGGCACATGTATGATATGCATGCCAGAACAGTACATTAATTAAAGTATCATGAGATGCATGGACAAGCTTTGCTAGAAAAGCATAGGAGAAAGGATTATATATTGATTCTAAAGCCATTTATAAAATAAGTTGCCTTTGTCTAGAAGAAAAGCTTTTAATGGTGCATTAAACATGGGACAATTTTGGAAGAAGTTTGATTTAAATCAATTCCAGATGTAAGATTTTGCATAAAGTCAATTTTTGAATGACTAGTCACTACACGTGTTTTCCTTATTTTCTGGGGCTGCTCATCCCATACTAGTGTCACATATTTGTTTAGTGTTCCTTCTCGATAGCTATGCCCGTGTCCTGAGCTTCTTTTATTTTACAACCTGTACTGGATGCTCATTTGGCAGGCGTTTTATGATGATATCTTTTGTTAATGCAATAAATTGTTTTGCCTGTTAGCTCACTCAGAACAAAATAAATATGCCTATTGGCATGAATTTCAATTAACCGGTTCACATAATTGTAGGCCAAAGGTGAAAAATCGGTAATGTCAGTCGTAGTCTCTGCATGTGACTTGTTTCCTTTAGTGAACGAAGATTATCATAGGGCTGCAGCTTGGGTAAATTACCTGAATTTTGATTATGTTTGGGCAAGCATATATCCTTGGTCAAGTTTCAGCTAGCAAAACATTTTCCATCCCAGAATTGGATGGGTTCCGACCTAGGGAACCAGTTGACCCAACTTCCTGTCATGGGCACTTAAAGTTTGTGGTAGATACTTACAGATAACCTTTCCCAAAAGGACCTAAGCTATCTTTGGGTACTCTTTTATTCTTCTTTCCATCTCTACTCCTCTGCTTTGTCAGGAAACTATGCAGACTTGCAGCTTGATTCCAAATTGCTATAATTGGTGGATGCGTCTTCTTTGAGGAATATACCAGATGCCTGCACTTTCGAATAAGCCTAAAAACCACTGAAGAGAACACTACATTTGTGTGTTAAAAAGTGTGTGCATAGACTTTTGATACACACACACACACTCACTCTCTAGTGTGTTGCACATGAGATGAATGTGTATATAATAAGTATATTTATTTTATAAACAAAAATCATAAGTTTAGATAAGTGATAGGATTATGTTGTATCAATCTAATCAGTTGGGAGTTTTTGATTGTCCAAACACCATCTATTTTCCCTCTCCATCACTTTCAATAATTATACATCGATAAATACTTTCAACAATTAACTTTTCAATGATTATAGTTTCGTTCCAACATCTAATTTAGGCACCTATGCATAGGGATTTGTTCCCAGATTTGAATAATCCCAGTTGACCCAGTATCTGTAGCCGACTGTTATCATATTTTGACAGTAATTTTCATTTCCAATGACTTCCCGTATCCGTATCCGCATCAGACTACAGCCAACAGAACCTGATATCGTAAAACATATAGTCGTTTTATATTTGTATCCGATATCAAAAATAGTATTGTTTGACTTCATCGGATAAATTCTGTCTAATACTCGTTTCATATTTGTATCTACATCCGACTTTTACCAAATGCGGATAATAATTTTCATTTCCGATAACTATTTGTATCCGTATTCGAATCCGTATGTCTATTGGATATAGATATGGTACCGTTTATATTCGCTCCGTTTCATCTTTTCCCCCTCATTTATTTTAAACAATTCCAGACCCCTTGATCTCTTGATTACTTCACCCTTCTGTCCCGTCAACTCCCAACCAAAGAAAGGAAAAAAAGAAGAAAAGAACAAAATCCTCTTATCTGATGATAATGATTTTTATCAACACTAATCTTCTTTTTAATTTGCAGTTTCCAAATCCTACTAATCTGCTCACCATCAATTGGCAACCGGTCATTTTTGTACCGGTTCATCATGTTCTAAACCGGTTATGCATTGTCTTCTTATGTCCATTCGCTCATGGTTTTCCTATACTACTAATATATGTGCAATTTTCATGGGTGTTTTAGTCAAAAAATGCATCCATCTCACATATGCGAGGAAGTTGCACTCGATTCAAGAACATAGGTTCCATGGTGTTGATTGGTTTGAAAACTTGATTTTTTAGGGCAAAAAAGTAATTATATAAGTTAGATATTATGATTTGGCATTCTCCCAATGCACCATTCAATAAAGGAATTTCCTTCTTTATCCTTGTTAATTAGTGAGAGAGACAAGAGAGAGAGAGAGAGAGAGAGAGAGAGATTTAGGGGAATAATTTTTGGATGATTGGGGGATAAGCTTCTAACATCCTTATATAGAATTGGTTAACTAGTGCAGCTCGCTCGCTCTTCAATGTTAGTCTGCTCTCCGGTATGTCAAGTAGGAAAGATCTTCATCAAGGCTTAGTAGGTGGAGAAGAGGGAAATAGTGGTAGCATTCCCAAATAATTGGGCTCTTGCCGACTCAAACTCGGGTCTCAACCCTCGAAGAAATACATCACAAGAACAGTCTCGTGTCTCCGCTTCATCTTTGTAATATCGGTGGTAATAGAGAACATCTCCGGTGCATCCTGAACAATCTTCTTAATGTTCAGTAATACCGATGGAGAGATTGAGAACTTTGCTTGATCCGATGCAGAGTATATACAAGGTCAAAGGCTGCCTTTGGTAAAGATCTGCTAGGCAATCCATACCTCATTCATTGTCTTCAGATTTATCATTAACTCCATTACTGATCTCTTCAAGGAGCTAAACATAAGACGACATAGTTGGGCACCATATTTCTTCGGCTCAGGGTTCATGGGAGGAGGTGGGTTCATAAGATGGTCACCTTTGTTGAATTAACGGGTTTACCCTCCATCTTCACACAACACTTCTAATCTCAATCACATTCAATGATTTATTTTCCAAGAGATCCCATCATCGATCTCACAACTCCTTAACAAACTAGGACAGATCTGGTCACGATATCTGATAGCATAATCACTTCGATAGTACAAAGCCATACAATTGATCATAGTTAAAACCCTACTGTGATTCATCTTGCAAAAGTATGATACATTTAGATGAAAAATGATGAGAACATGACGATAAAAAACATCGGGCTTTGGATAACAAGTTTAGATCGAGGTATCTTGAAGATTAAGACAAGATCTTGAGGACTCTTGGTGAGATCGAAGGTGCAAGGTCTTAAAATCATGGCGAGATTGATGATTGAAGATTGGCGAGGCCTCGTGATGAGATCAAAGACAGATCGAACAGAGCGTAAGTTGCTGGAGAGCTCGATCGGTGAGGTGGCGGACTCTGCGATCAAAGAGATTATGGAGATCGACGATGTGACAATGATGTTGGTGGGCTCGATCAACGAGGGTAATGGCGAGTAGATCGATGACAGAGATGGAGGTCTTGGATCTAGGGTTTTGATTGAATTAAGGGTTGAATTTAGTGTAGGTTTGAGACTAGTGGCTCCGATATCATGTTAATTACTGAGAGAGAAGAGATATTTAGAGGAATGATTTTGGATGATTAGGGACCTAATATTTTTTTTAATATAAACTTGATTATTTACACATACTTCTCTCTAATTAAATGTGACAAATCATGCTAAGAATACTGGAAAATCCCTTAGAATATTGTAGCATATTCTAACAATTATATCATTTGATCGTAAAAAAGGAAAGTTTTTTTGGTGTGAAGTTTTTGCCCCTAAGAATTTGGGTTATAATAGTTTGTGTGTTGGCGCATGTGCGTGGAGAGAGAGAGACGGAAGTATATACTCTGTTTATTCTCTCTCGCGCACACACAATAGGTTCTTGCACATGCTATGCACGAGAAAGTATTCTAATTCAATAATAAATAATCAATATATTTTCGTTCCATAGTTGTATTATAACCTCCGCACCAATCCGTACCATAGTTCAAGAACTCGGCCGAAACTCCTTAGTTTCGGCCATTTCGGACCTGTATCGGAGGGTACCGGTCTGAAACTTTGCCTTTGAATTCGGATTCGAGCGCTATGAGGGAATATCGGGTGGAACTTCAACATATCGGTAAGTATCGGTTGAAATTTCGGCCGATACAAACTGTTATGAACGAAAAATTCTATTTCTAAAACCGAAAACTTATTTTGTAGAGTTATGCACATGCCAAAGTTGAAGAAAAATCCAAAATGAAAAGTAGAACATGAGGAAGGAGGGAAAGATACGACAAACTTACCTGATGTGGGCTTGCCACCACTACAATCGCCCAGTCTTGCATCCCGCTCCAACTCTTGCTCTGCTTATTGTTAGTGCTGCTGCCCCAGGAAAAAAAAGAGATTTGAGAGAGAGTGTTTGGTGAAAAGATAAGCTTGCCCATGTGTCTTCACATGAGCCCTTGTACTTTTTTCAAAAATTACTCATATTTTGTGTGGCTCAAAGGAGCAATTGTACTTTTTTAAATTACAAACATTCTACATCAAATACTTTGTTTAAAACATTTTTAGGAAAAGTTAATTTATTCAAGCACGTTTTTCGTAAAATGTCTTTATAAAATGCTTTTAAATACAAATTACTGCTGAAAGATTATTGATGTATGTTAAAAGTAAGAAACTCATTATATACAGAATAGGACTATTCTACTTCTAGGAGGAGAGGGAATCTCCTCCCTCATGTTTTAAACCGTTGGATTTGTGATTCAACGGTTGGATGTATATAGGTAGTTAGCAGTGTTTTTGAAGACGTTTCTGAGATGCGTCTTGAGGCTGCTTCAGGGTGAATAGCTAGGGTTTCGCCCTGGAGCGCAGAAGAAGGCGAGTCCTTCTTTTGAAGCGTATGCTTCATTCGCGAGGCTCTATTGAGACGGACAAAGCGTACATTTCAATCGTTGAATGTATTGAAGCGTACGCTTCTTTTGTTTGGAAAAAAGCATAAAAAACTTAAATTCTAACCTAAATCGTGGATTGTCTTCTAGATTGCAAGTTGGCAGCGACATCGAGGTTTGAAGGTGCTGCGCAAGTTGGCAACGAGATCGAGACTGGAAGGCGAGAATCGAAGGTGCTGCGCAAGTTGGCAGCAAGATCAAGGCTAGAAGGCGAGGATCGAAGGTGCTGTGCGAGAAGAAATGCTCGTTCTTCCATTGTTGGTGGCGCAGGCACCCACGCGAAAAAGCATTAGGTTTTTTTTTCTTTGTGGTGCTGTAATAAGAGAGTTACAAAGGAATAGGTTATTAGATTTGGACTTTGGGTTAATAAGGCAGTACATAACATTTCAATCTTTCTTCTATGTCTCTACACAAGTAAACAAAGATTCAGTAGTTGATAATTTAAAAGTTAAAACTACACTATAAAACTATATTATTATTAAATATCAACTAACATCCATAATTTATTAGGTTAAGGACATCTTTGTTTTAACATATGAGTGAAGCAAGACCATAATATTATCTTATATTCTGACTTTTCTCTATTTATTTATATTTATGATTAATAAAAATACGAAAATCGTGACGCTCACTCCTCACGCCTCGTCTAGCCGAGGGTCGAACGCTTCATCTCATGCCTTCGCCTTTTAAAACACTGGTAAGTTAGTGATGCCATCCCACAAAAGAAGGTGATGACATCATCCATTATTTTCGACCATTAGATCAACCTATCCAATGACGTAAAACATGTGGGAGAAGGAGATTCCCTCTCCTCTTAGAAGTAGAATAGTCCTACTCATATATACATACCAAAATAAATTAAAAAGTGAAACCGAAACTTAAACCGAAACCAACGAAACTTACCGAAACTAATCAAATTTAAAAGAAGCGAAACTGAAACCGAGTTCTCAAACCTTGATCCGTACTATATCGACATACGTGTGTGTTAACGCATTCACTTTCCCACCTTCACAGTCCAGTTTTCTTCTGCTCATGTCAAAACATGACAGTTCCATATGTTTATTAAGTGATGAACAACCAACATCTTAGTGGCATCAGACATGAGAAAGCATAGTTGGATTGAAGCCTGCGCTGTGTTACGATTTGTAGTGTTTCCTTATTCTGTGATGAAGGGTGTTGGACATGACAATTTTTCTGAATCTACACACTTGTGAATACATACACATTTAAAACATATGATTATGCATAATGGGGTTGATGTATGCTTGAAGAAGAAAACCAGATCATTATCATAAAACAACGACTAATTTTTCTAAATCAGATCATTATGCATAATGGGGTTGGACATGACAATTTTTCTAAATCTACACAGTGAATAAATCCAAAAGGCAGCATAAATACTTCGTCTTATTCATACTTTCAGGTAATGAAGGTAATATGAAATGTAGACACCAATGGTTAGCCTGTCGTGTCTGTACATGAATTTAATATGGACATGTGCCCCACCATATGATTGGTACTAGGACGTTTAGTCATCAGCTGAGTGCAATCTGAAAATTGATGCAGACACATCTATGAGATCCTATAACATACTATTTTTGTCGAAGTAGTTATAGAAATTTAATGTACGGTCTGATTAGAGGAGAGACAAATTCTTTTATGACCATTCTTTTGTTTGTTTCCTCTTCATTTCCTATTTTACATTGTAGCTAATATTTGATTTCACCTTACAGGAATTACAGGTTATCCCCTTCAAGCATACATATTCATGGGGCCAATTTACTATCAAAAACTGAAGCACATGGTAAAGTTCTTCCTCAATTTTATAGATAATCTCTACTATTATTACCCAAACTCAAGGGGGCCACATATCATTTTCTCCTTTTTCAAGGAAAATTCAAAATAAAGGAGAATTTCTTTAATCTATTCTTAAACCACAAAATGCCAACTCATTTCTCTCCCTCTCTCTCCTCGCTCTCTCCTTTCCTTTTATTTAAATTTTCCTTGGAAATAAAAAGCTGGCAAATGGGTTTCTTGAGTTTGGATAATTTATTTGAGGTCCACGCTTTGCTTACAATCAAGTTTTTGTAAAGTTGAGCTAGCTTTCCTATTTATACCCGTTGAATGTGGGTCCCCCCTTTTGGTTTTTGACTTAGAAGGCAAAGAATAATTGAGTGCCTTCTGCCCTTTGCCTATGTAGGCGGGTAAAATAAAAATCGAACCCGTAAAGACTCAAGAGAAGTGTGGGCTCCACATTAAGAAAACTAAGTCAAGAACGCGCCTGTGTCCGTGCCCCGGACCTCACACCCAAGCCCAGACCACGACCTGACATTCCACGGCCTACAGGCCCCGTCGTCCGCGGTCCGTAGTCTGTCGTCCGGCATGCCCATCGACCGTAATCTGGGGCCCCGTTGTCCGTCGTCCGTGCGCCATCCGCCGTCTAACCCAATTTCCCTGTAAATAGAGCCTCCATTGGCTCATTTTTAGGAGGATGGGAATTTTTGCACGGAAGCTCTGTCTCTGCCATCTTTCTCTCTCTTGGCCATTGTCTCTTCTTGGAGTTTTGAGATTTCGCGAAGGTGGAAGCCATTGCTCTCTCGCTTAGACTTCTCTATTGAAAACTCTTTTCGAAGCTCTTCAAGATTAAGACTTTAAAGACCAAGACTTGAAAATTCGAAGATTCAAGATATCGAAGACTTGAAGTCTTGAAACCAAGATCCGGTCAATCCGTCAAAACCTTGTAGCGCATTTCCCTGAGGTTCTGTCAGGCACTTCTTTCATGCCGTATGGTCAAAGGAAACCTCGTGTTTACGAAAGATCCTACCGCCACATCGAATCCCAGATTTCTATATTTTTTTATTCTTATTCTTCTTTTTGCATACATTTACATACTTATAAAAAGAGAAAATTGCTTATAACCGTTTAATGGAAATGAACGCGAAAGCCCCGATTTCCACTGAAAACAAGATAGCGACTCCGCTGAGGAGAAACTTTTTTGAGGAAGTGCTAGTGTCGCATACGACACTACAACGCCCCAATTCCTGAAATACGGATATATGGACCGAAATTGCAAGTGCTATAGTCACTCTTAAGGTTCTAACTAAATCTGTACGATAATATCCAAAATACAATACTAACATCATATTGTATAAATAACAAATAATACTGATGAATCCACGAGATAAAGATAGGGTCAATAAAAAATCCAAATAACAAATGGTTCCGAATAAACGAAGTACAAGATCCAAAAAGAAAGACGCATTATTCCTATCGTCCCACGAGGGGCGCACATTTTAATAGCAACCGAAATAAAATAAAAATAAATCTACAAATACTACCGATCTTCTGTTAACTCCTGATAGTCACTTTGATTCTGCTATGCCTGTGAATCGGTCTCTAAATCTAAGATGATAAATCTCAAGGATGTTAAAACATTCCAATAAGTACTCAATTGTAATAGCATGTGTATGTGTGTGATAGCATGAATATATGAGTGTAATAAAACCCGCATGCATATGTAGATATAGATATGGCAGTAATATGAAGCAAGCAAGTAAACAGGTCAAGTCATATCCTAGTTGGTCGCTAAATGGGTAATCTATCCTATCGTGAGTTTGAGTGTGCACGTCAGGCTTTGCAGGAGTATTGTCAACCTAAGGATAGGGCCTCAGGGGCAAGAAAATATGGACCCAAATGTGGAATGAACAAGCGATCGATATAGCCCGGTACGGGCTATAGTAACAAGCGACCGATATAGCCCGGTATGAGCTCCAATGACTGATATAGCCCTATACTGTAGCAACAAGTGACCGATATAGCCTGGTACGAGCTGTCGGCAATGTGGCTCCTGAGATCCTGTTGAACGAACGCACACTCATACTATCCGAACACCCTGCGTATTTATAACTAACATGGTAGTGAACTCAACTACTAATTAGAATGCTGACTGGACTGGAACTTGTAATATCATGTTAACGGTATGTAATAAAAGCTTGTAAGCAGGAATAAATGGGGCCATGGCATATAACTCAACATTCTAATAGTGATCTTGTTTTAATGTAAGGAAACAGTGATCATGCACAGGCATGTCATGGCATGTAAGTGATGTTAAATAAATAATCTCAAGTAGCATGTCAAGTACAGTCGATATAATGTAATAATATCAATAATGTAAACAAGAATCTACATGAATTTGCAAGCATCTCCATTTAATATCCGGATTTATTATTAGAAAGACTAATAAACTGAAATATGGTTTTAAATGGTTAATATGATTAATGGGTGTTTTAGGAATTCTAGGGTTTCACCACGACACAATAAATTATGTGATTAATATCTTCTAAAGAGCACTATGCTATATGAATTACAATGATATGTATCTGATTATATTTAAAATAAATACTAATAAAAACGAATATAATTATGTACTCTTAATTACTATCGGTGACTAATGTACTTGTATGTATAATATGATTACTATGATACCATCATACCTAATACCATTATAAATTAACATAAATAGAATATGAGACTTTTACTTAGTCTATTTATGTTTTGAGCAATTCGCCGATTTTGCATCGACCAAAGTGTTTTGAGCAATTCGCCGATTTTGCATCGACCAAAGGAAAAGAGTAATAGTACTTGCTTCGGAGACGGATAAACACGACGACACGAAGCGCAACTCCAAATTTTGATGGTTCGGCTAATTTTGAAGAAGAAAATATTGTGATGGGAAAAAGAGAAGCTTGATGAAAATCGATCGAGAAGCCTTCGAGCAGAACTTGAAGGAAAAGGGATCGGCGAGTAACCCCAGGCGCTTGCCTAATGCCAACCTCCGTGTTGCTTCGGCTGTCCCCTCCGTCGATGATGCAACGATCTTCCTGTCAAAGGCCTGCCGCTTCTCCTCCGAAGAGGATATAGAATATCGACACCCTCGCCGAAGTTCAAGAAAGAGATCCGGTGTCCCGCAGCCTGTCGGCTCGAAAGTCGATGGAATTGAAACTAAACCAATTGGAGGCCGTTCCTTGGCCGAGCACGCCGTTGTTACCATGGCCGATGGTACAGCTGGCACCGCTTCTGTGCCGAAGCCCCGTGCCGCCTTGCATCAGGTCCGTGCCACGCGCGTAGTCGCTCATCGACTGGCAGCCGCCGTCTACCCCGACCATGTCCCACTTGTCGAGAAGACCCCAGCGAAGGATAAATGGACTCCTGTTGTCTCTCGCCGCATGATAAAGTGGAAGAGACGTGAAGCTGAACTTGCTGCCTGTCAAGCCGAAATGCTGTCCTACCCAAGGCTGAGATCCAAAATCGTGACGCCTGTCACTACGGCTAATGAAGAAAACTTATGCCAAAGAAAAGGCGTCTGACGCAAGCAGGAATCATCCTTCCGGCTCAAAGAGAAAGTTCTCCCTGTTGCTGCCCATCGCATCGGGAATGAACAGAAAAGTTGAGGTGTAGCCAACGCCGTCTCCAACCATCGAGCGCGAAAGTACTGAAGTACGCGCAAGAGCTATCGCTGATTACCGGGCCACCGCCCGTCCAGCGTCTAAGCCCTTCGCCGGCAATGCACACTGCCATGGCCTAATTATAACCGTGGGTCATATGCAGTGTTGTCCCCATTGCCCTTTGTCTGTTCTCTCGTGCTGAGTTCCGATGGACGAGCCAGTGCAATCAAGTCAAATCTTCGTTTTCGACCGATCGTCCGTACGCTCGACCTCGTCCCCGGCCCACATGGAATGAAAAAGAACAAAGAGGTCCGACGAGTTGACCTACGCATCCGTGCACATACTTGACTGCCAAGAACCTCCCTGCAAGTTGAGCCTGGGTGGAATTTCTTTTATAGAATTCCCCACCTTTTATGGATCCGGGCCTCCTGCCACGAGAACCTGAGACCAGTTGGCTCAAAAGGCTAAAGATTTCATGTCCCCTCGACAACTCAACGAAGAGCTATCTGCGTACGCGACAGACAGTACAGTGAGCCCCCACTAGCCTCGGGAAGTGGAAGTTCAGATGGCGGGGACAGACCCTGATGATCAAGGGGACAATGACGTCGGAAATAGCAATCAAGCCATTCCTGATGTCGCAAATTTGTTGCTCCAAGGTCAGAGATCCCGACAAGAGGTTCGAGAACAGAAAGCCTTCTTCGAGGCCATGAAAGTGATGATGATGCAAATGATGCAATCTCATCAGCAGTTGCAGCTTACTATGCAGCAGGTGGGGGTGCCAGCGGTTCCTATGCCCGGGTCCCTCTACCACCACCAACCACGGCCACTCTATAGATGCCAGTAGGATCAAACGCAGGGGTAGTGTCCCAATTCACTTAGCGCCGTGCTATCCCACCCCCGGTACGAGTTGCCGAGACGGGGAACCAGCAATCGCAGATACAACCTACCCCTCTCCAGAGTGAAATCCACCATGAGGCCAGTCCCGGAACTGTTCCACCACTAAACGATCCACAGGTGTCCCAATTCCACATGGAGGCGCGTAGTGTCGGCCATGTCCGGCCAAGCCCAGTTCACGCTGAGGAAGGTCCGATTGGGACCCCACGAGAATCTAACCCCGAGTATGCAGGCGAGTAAATATGCCGCGACTCAGGGAACCAATCCGACCATGACCAGCCCTCCGTCAAAGCCGAGCTCGCCGAAATGCGGACGATGATGGCAACGATTCAGACGGAGAAGAAGGTGATGATTGGTGGGTATGCCAAACCGTACCCGGCGGAATCGGATGATATCCCCTATCCGTCGAAATACAAACCGATTAGCTTTCAATCCTACTAAGGTACCGGCTCGGCTCAGCAACATGTCTATCAGTTTGAAGCGCATGCTAGACACTGGATGGGGGATAACCCGCTGATAGTCAAATTGTTTGTCGGGACTTTCAAAGATGCAGCTTTCGATTGGGTGAAGGCTTTCACCCCAGGGACACTCTCTTCGTGGATTACAACACGACATTGGTTCCCTAGAAAGGTTCTACGAGATTGAGATCCGTAAAACCTATTCCAGTTTGAAAAGAGATTCTTAACGCTCCGGCGAGAAAATTCGAACTTTTATCGATAAGTTTCACGGTGTCGCCCAACAGTTCAAAGATAAGATCTCATTCAATGTCTCCATGGATATGTGTCAGGACAACTTTCCTAACCACATCCAGAGATACTTGGACGCAAACAGGACGAGCTCATGGGCTGAGCTCATTCAGATGGCCGAAGCTGCAGAGGATACGACCATCCAATTGGGAGACCTCCCAAACTTTAAGGCGCGCGCTCACAGTAAGCCAGGTGGCACCGCAAGCAAATAGACCAAGGAGAAGACCGAAGAAGCAATGGCGGTCAATGTCCTTCACCAAGATCCGAACAGAAAATGGCAAGTCTCTAGAAAGGATGGCAAGCCAATCTACAACCAAGTGCCTCCACCTGGACAAGGACAAGCGGCCCGTGCACGAAGCTGCGAAGGGACATTCTACTGTCTTTCAAGGTTAATGTTGTTCCAGCTCTAGCAGACGTACTATCAAAGGAGGGTTCATTCAACTACTCACGCCCTTGCGTCCTGAAGAAGTTGACCGCAAGGATGATCCCAACTATTGCATTTTCCACATGTACGTACAACATCCCACACGGGATTGCTTCGTTTTCCGGAACAAAATCTAGACATTAGTATATACCGGGGTGGTACAATTGGATGAGTAACAGCGCCAAGTCTCGGTGAACTTTACGTCGGCCCAATTCGGTGACTTCCCTCTAGAGGAAAAGACAGAGTAGTCCTGATCCCAATGGTCGAGTGGGAAGTGGTTGGTTCTGACCCCCATAACCTGCAAAGCTAAGGATGGCCCCTGGTGCTGCCAATGGGAGAGTACATGTGTGTCCACCCTGATCTAGTGGACGACGAGCAGTGGATGTCTGCATCAAAAAAGAAGGGAAAGTTAAAAACTTGTCATGTGGTGTCCGTTGTCTAAGGTGTGAACGAAGATATTCCTCACGCCTTCTCCGATTCGAAGAACGAGGTGGTATTTGCCGCTTCCATAGCGCAACCGCTTCAAAACGATTCACCCTTCGGAAAGTTATTTCTGTCGGGGCGTTCAGGTTGAAACTCAGCCTCCTGCAGCCCTAGTCATGCCAGCAGAGAGGTCAGAATAATGGCACGGCCCTTGTTCGACCGCGTCCGTTTGACATCATGAGTCGGCTCATTAGTATCCCAGCCAGACTTACTATGCTTGAGTTGCTCAAGTTATCTTATGAGACCTGAGCAGCCCTTCAAGAGGCGCTACAAGATCCATAGGCATTTGTTGTGAACGTTCAAAAACTCTATGCCGAAAAGGACGTCATCGAGATTGTATGGGAGGATCAGGTCATCACCTTCTCTCAGCAGAACATGAAGATCCCGTCAATCAAGCACACGAGGCCGCTAAACTTCGCAGCGTATATCGGCAGCCAAAAGGTATCGCTTGTTTTGGTGGATCCCGGCGCAGCGGTGAGTATCATGACCCGAAGAATGCCGCACTTTCTCAGCATACCAGACCGGAAGATAGTGCACACCAACACGAAAATCTCTGGCTCTAATGCCCAGAGTAGCTGAGCTTTAGGGAAAATAAGATTGAAACTGTGCGTCAGGGATTTGAGGTCAAACGTCATGGTTTTCGTGATTGATGCTGACCCGTACTACAACATGCTAGTCGGAAGGCCCTGGATCCATGAAAATGAGATCGTGCTTTCGACTCTGCATTAGGTAATGAAATACATCGATACAGGACGAGTCCAACATTCAATAACGGCGGATCTGGCTCCATTTAAAGGACTTGAGATCTACTTCACGAACGTTCGGCTCTATCAAAGCGTAGCCTCAGATAAGTTCTATCTGGAGGCATATCCTTTGGAGAACCGTGAGGATGGAAATGAGGCGGACACCGAGTCTGAGAACATTCTTCGATATGTTATAAAACCCTTTGTAATAAATCTAGAAAATGTTTTTAAGGCCGGTATGCCCGAACCCAAGCTCATCATTAATAAAATGAAGTTTAATTACGAGTTGTGTGCAAAGACCTCATCTAGACTCGGAGACAATGTCACACAACGGGTGTTGTGTCTGAATTCTGATCCTACACTAAATGTGTCCATAATTAGGATATCACATGAACTCAGAGAGTCCCAGCGTCCGAATAGGACCTACTTCGTTGTCCCGGCCAAGTTCGAGAACGAAACACTAATACACTTTGGTCGTTTCGAAGCGGACAATGATTGGATATCAGAAGAATCAAAATTTGAATATGAAGTGCCAGAATTCCATCACTATAGCGAAGGTGCGCGCCAGATGATGAAGAATCAGGGATATGGCTTAGAAGCTCGTCTTGGTCTTAACCTTGATCAAGGACGAGTCGGAAGGCTCAAACCCTTCGTGCCTAAAGGACGTGATGCAAATTATTACGACCAAACAGGCCGGGGCTTGAGTTATATCACCCCTCGTGAAGCATATGAGCGGGAAGATGGTTCCGATGGCTCCTTCACACTCTTCAGACACTTTAGAATGGGATTATGAATCTGATGTAAAGATCAATGGTCTTTTTCAAGAATTCTCAATTAACATGGCCTTCATGACCTACGACGAAGAAGTGTCTACGTTATCAGAAGAACCTGAAGATGACTCATGGGAATAACTTCAAGACGAACTGTGGGAGGCCTGCTTTGAATTACGAGAGCCACCCACAGACGATAAAGTGGAACAGGTAAATCTTAGAAATGACGGCACTCCGAGACCCATTTCCATCAGTGCGGGTCTTCCTCTTGAGGAGCGACAAGAGCTCATTGCACTGCTTCGTGAATACATCGATATATTCACGTAGACCTATAAAGATATGTCGGGATTGAAAGAAGTTGTAGCAGTTCATCGCTTAAGCATCCGATCCGATGTCAAACCTGTTGTCCAGACACAGCGACGGTTCAATTCGGAGTTAATGGGCGTCATCGATAAAGAGGTAGAGAAGCTCGTAACGTTTGGTTTCGTTAAAGAGGTTCAACACCCATTCTGAATATCTAACATTGTTCCGGAGCCAAAGAAAAATGGAACAGTACGAATATGCATCGACTTTCGTGATTTAAACAAGGCTTGTCCGGAAGACGAGTTCTCGTTACCGATCACCGATATCATGATCGACAACACTTGTGGTTTCGAGCGGATGTCCTTCATGAATGGCTACTTGGGTTACAATCAGATCAAGATGCATAAAGATGACTGGCAACACACTGCGTTCAGAACCCCAACATGGGGAATCTACGCATATACTGTGATACCTTTTGGATTGAAGAATGCTGGAGCTACCTATCAGAGGGCTATGAATCAAATCTTCTCTAAACATCTTGACAAGACGATCGAGTGTTACATCGATGACATTGCTGTCAAGAGCAAGCAAACGGAGACTCATTTCCAAGACCGAAGACCGCTTTCGATATCGTGCGAGAGCACGATCTGAAGATGAACCTTGCTAAGTCCTTCGGAGTATCGAGTGGGAAGTTCCTTGGATTTGTAGTAACAGCTATTGGAATCCGCGTCGACCCCGACAAAGTTAGGTCCATCATAGGGATGCCGTCCCCGAGAAATTTAAAAGAGCTCCGGGGCTTCCAAGGGCGTTTGGCATACATCCGAAGATTCATCAATAATTTGTCGAGTAAATGCCAGCCATTCTCCAGATTGATGCGTAAAAATATTTCCTTCGTCTGGGATGATGCGTGTCAGAAGGCGTTCGAAGATATTAAGGCCTATCTTACGAAGCCGCCGGTCTTGATGCCACCAACCTCCGGAAAACCCTTCCTGCATATGTGCACGCAACAAGTCACTCTTTGGGCGCGATATTGGCACAACTCAACGAACAGGTACACGAGCAAGCTGTCTACTTCCTCTGCCACACAATGGTCGGAACAGAGTCCCGATACACTCCAGTAGAGAAAATACCTGGCACTAGTATTCGCAGTCCAAAAGATAAGACATTACTTAGCGTGTTAAACAATTAAAGTGATTTCCAATGTTAACCCATTAAGAATCCTTATAACCAAGCCCGACGCTTTGAACTCGAGATTAGCGAAGTGGGCTATCTTGTTGTTGCAGTACGATGTGGAGTTCGTCCCGTGAAAGGCTGGTAAGGGTCACACCATCACTGAGTTTCTAGCCGACCTTCCAGTCCCAGAGTACTCAAAGCTACACGACAAGATACTCGATGAAGTTTATGAGGCCAACCTTACCACAGAGCCAAAGCCGTGGAAGCTATGGTTGGATGGTGCATCTAGAGTTGGCCCAGAGAACACAATGGTCGCTGGTGTGGGTATAGTCTTCCTCACGCCCGAAAACGAGATCATACTCCGATCGTTTTCGTTGACCGAACCTTACTCTAATAATGTGGCCGAGTATAATGCCCTACTCATCGGTTTGAACCTAGCTAAAGAGCTGGGGATGGAAAGCTTGGAGGCAAAAGGCGACTCTCAGTTGATTGTGAAACAAATTAACGAAGAGTATAAAGTCCGTCATGAAGGTCTTCTACCATACTACTAAGCTGCCAAAGAAATCATCGATGGATTCAAGACCTTCAGCCTCGAACATATTATGCGGAATGAAAACCCGCGAGTAGATGCGTTTGCAGGCCTTGCGGCTGTCCTTTTCCTACCCCTGTGTGATGAGGCAAGTCATACACGTCGCTAGCCATGATCTGTACTGCCTAAAACTCGAGCCCCGAGAATTGAAGGTAGTGCTAGCCTTCTTTACGTCACCTCCATAGAGAAAGATTAGTGCTTCGTCATCAAGAGACTTCACCCTCCTTGGCATCGTCCCCGAGGACCCAAAGGAGGCCGTGTCAATAAGACAGAGATCGACGCGTTTCTATTACGATCCGACCATGAAGAATCTATACCGTCGCTCTTTCGACGGTATATTTCTTTGATGTCCAGCCGGATCCGAAACCAAAGCCGTACGGAAAGAAGCCTACGATGGAACTTGTGGAGCCCATTAGCCTGGCCCTAAGTTACAAGATCGGTTGAGGCGTCTCGGCTACTATTGGCCAACCGTGACAGCCGATGCAATGGAATATGCCAAAAAGTGTTCGGCGTGCCAGTACCATGCCGATTTCATTCACCAAGCCCCAGAGTTCTTGCATTCGACGATGTATTCATGGTCGTTCGAGATGTGGGGTATGGATACCGTCGGCCCCATCAGCCCTTCGTCAACTAGGGGACACCGTTTTATCTTAGTGGTAACCGATTATTTTTCCAAATGGAAAAAAGCGATACTGCTTAAGTCAAGGCCAGTCAGGTGACCGGCTTCCTAAGACACCACGTCCTGTACAGATTCGGGGTCACGAGGCCCATTGTTCATGATAACGGTCCCCAGTTTATCTGCCAAGCATTCGAGCGGTTCTCTATAAAGTTCAGAATCCAAAGTGTGGTCTCGACTTCTTATAATCCGGCTGCTAATGGGATGGCGGAGGCCTTCAACAAGTCTATCATCAAGATAGTGAAGTTCGTCTCCGGTAATAAGCCAGACTGGGATGACAAACTTGGTGAGTGTCTTTGGGCGTATCGCACGACGGTACGGACTCCTACAGGGAACACGCCATTCGCGCTAATCTACGGATGTGAGACGGTGATACCGTTGGAGATGCAGATCTCATCGTATCGCACGGCAATGGCAACCCAGATAACGACCGATGATAACAGCCGGCTTCACCTTCAAGAGTTGGAAGCGCTCGATGAGAAGCGTCTAGCTGTGCGACAACGCATAAAGCTGTACCAAGTTAAGTCCTTTAGGGCCTTCAATAAAAAGGTACTGATAAGGACTTGGTATTAGCCATGTAGATGCCTATGATCCTAACCCACAAGTAAAGGGTAAATGGGAACCAAAGTTGTGAGGACCGTTTGTAATTGACACGGTCCTGTCAAATGGGACGTATCGGCTCATTGACAAGAAACCCTATCAATGGTCGATTCCTGAAGCGGTATTATCCATAATGCAGGGGTATTAAGCCGTATAATAAGGAACGGGAGATCAAACCGAGCAGAGGAACACCCGCTGATGAAATATCGCTAAGCACGAGTGTAGGGTGTTTTTCGTCACCCCATTGAGATGGGAATACGCGCGTGCTTGTCAGGCGCATTCCAGATTCCCCTGCCTAGGGTAGGCCGGGGTTTAATGATTGTGGAGATCCGAATCTCCGGCAGCTGCGGACTAAGCTGCCGTTAATTACCCCTCGCCTTTGGAGCGAGGGAACCTCCGATTGACGGGTTAAACTGGTCATGCGAACTCAATGTGCAGTGTTGTGTTTTGAAGGGGTTTTGGATATATCGGGGGCCCCGCAGAGTTTTTACGCGGGTCCCGCTACCAGGATAGCGGGCTGGGGGTCAAGGGGGCTAGCAGCCCCCTTGCGGGGTGCGGGGCAGCGCCCCGTTAGAAATTTTTTTCTAACAGGGACAGTGTCGTGGAGTATGTTTGTGTGTACATATTTTTATATATATATGTATATATATAAAAAGGGGGAAAAGGCATCCAAAGGATGCGTGGGGCCAGCGCTTTGAGCGCAAGAGTGCTAGCGCGCCACGTGTCAGCACGTGGGCGCTCGGATGCTAGCGGTATGAGCGCAAGAGCGCTCACGCACTGAGCGCCAGCGCGCCACGTGTCAGCACGTGGGCGCTCGGGCGCCAGCGCTTTGGATGCTAGCGCTCTGAGCGCAAGAGCGCAGCGCACTGAGCGTCAGCGCTCCACGTGTCAGCACGTGGGCGCTCGGGCGTTAGCGTTTTAGGCGCTAGCGCTCTGAGCGCAAGAGCGCTAGCGCGCCACGTGTCAGCACGTGGGCGCTCGGGCGCCACGTGTCAACACGTGGACGCTCCAGTACTCTATGCACAAGCGCGCTAGCGCTATGAGCGTGCCACGTGTCAGCATGTGGGCGCTCGAGCAGCAAAAGGGACTTGGTCCCTGCAATGGGAGTTGTACTCCAAGAAAGGAGCACTTATTATTCTGTGTGTGTGTGTATATATATATGAGGAGTTAACTCCTAGGATGTTTTGAAGCTGATGAAGGGCTTCTCCCTTTGAGCCCTAGTTCTTCCCCAAAGTGGGGTTTCTGAAGATGGGTCTCCTTCTTCTTCCTTTGTTGGCCGGATCTTGAAGATCAAGAAGTAAGAGATTATAAAAATCTCTCCTTTTTGAGATCTGATGGGAGATCAAAGTTTCCCTTTGTGGGTTTTGTGGTGAAAAACTACTTAGTTTTGGAAGAGAAAGAGAAACTCTTGATTTAATTCAAAAGAAATGAGAAAGTTTAGAAACTTGGAGAAAGAGCAGGAGGCACAAAGAACCCTAGTTTTTGGGGGAATGAAAATTTGTATCTTAGATATTTTCATCATGTTGCCTTTTATAGGCTTACATATTTGCATATAGCCCCTTGGGCATTTCAAAATGGCATTTTGCCCATCCCATGGCTCATGTGCCATTTCTTTTTGCACATAAGCCATGTGCTTACAAAAATTTGGCTTTATGCCCATAAAAACATACATCAAAATTATTTTTTACATGATTTGTATGGGGAGGCCGGCCGCTTCATGTTCCGGCTCGACCGGGGCATGGGCCCACTTGATCTGGGCTTGGGCCCACCTGGCTTGGGGTTGACCTTGACTTTGACTTGGTTAACCGGGGTGCAATTTTCGACCCCAACAAAGTGCCCCCATCAATAAATGCACACCACATATGTGGGTCGTGTGCATGAAATTGATAGATCTTTTATGTGGAGACGACTTGCTTTGGTTCCCACTTTTTGGGATGCACTGCCCCTTTTACGACATGGACGGTCGACGCTTGACGCGTCTCCGAGACGGAGTGTCCGTGGTAGATGTTTCCTTGGCCCGGAGTGATCTGGTTCCTGCTTTGTAGGATGCCTGCACTGCCCTTTTTGCGACATGGACGGTCGACGCTTGACGCATCTCCGAGACGGAGTGTCCGTGGTAGACGTTTCCTTGCCTGCACTGCCCTTTTTACGACATGGACGGTCGACGCTCTGATCCGGAGCGATTTGGTTCCCGATTTGTAGGAATCCCGTACTGCCCTTTTTGCGACATGGATGGTCGACGCTTGATGCGTCTCCGAGACGGAGTGTCCGTGGTAGACGTTTCCCTGGCCCAGAGTGATCTGGTTCCTGCTTTGTAGGAAGCCTGCACTGCCATTTTTGCGACATGGACGGTCGACGTTCTGATCCGGAGCGATTTGGTTCCTGCTTTGTAGGAAACCTGCACTGCCCTTTTGGCGACATAGACGGTCGACGCTCTGATCCGGAGCGATTTGGTTCCCGATTTGTAGGAATCCCGTACTGTCCTTTTTACGACATGGACGGTCGATGCTTGATGTGTCTCTGAGACGGAGTGTCCGTGGTAGACGTTTCCTTGGCCCGGAGTGATCCCGATTTGTAGGAATCCCGTATTGCCCTTTTTGTGACATGGACGGTCGACGCTTGATGCGTCTCCAAGACGGAGTGTCCGTGGTAGACGTTTCCCTGGCCCGGAGTGATCTGGTTCCTGCTTTGTAGGAAGCCTGCATTGCCCTTTTTGCGACATGGACGGTCGACGCTCTGATCCGGAGCGATTTGGTTCCCGATTTGTAGGAATCCTGTACTGCCCTTTTTGCGACATGGACGGTCGACGCTTGATGCGTCTCCGAGACGGAGTGTCCGTGGTAGACGTTTCTCTGGCCCAGAGTGATCTGGTTCCTACTTTGTAGGAAGCCTGCACTGCCCTTTTTGCGACATGGACGGTCGAGCGATTTGGTTCCTGCTTCGTAGGAAGCCTGCACTGGTCGACGCTTGATTTGACTTTCTTTGCTTCTTGCAGTGTCAGGGGTGAACTTGACTTGCTCCGCTTCTTGCGGTGTCGAGATTGGATTCCGACTTTCTCCGCTTTCTGCGGTGTCGTAGTTGAAGTTGACTTGTTGATTATGATTTTGGTTGACATCAGCATCGCTACACTGGAATATGGCACCAGGAGCGGATCATCTTTTGCCATGAGAGGATTTAGGGATTTTGGTTTTCTGTCGGCATTTGCATTGCTGCACTGGAATAATGCCAGGAGCAACTCATCATTTGCCCCGGAAGGATTTGGGAATTGGTTTTTGTTTGGCATCTGTATTGCTGCATTGGAATAATGCCAGGAGCAACTCATCATTTGCCCCGGAAGGATTTAGGAATTGGTGGCTTAGGAGACAGGTTTAGATCCCTATCATCTAAGGCTTTTCAATTTTATGGGCCGTAAGGGTCCCACAAAAGCATTTTCTCCCTACGAATCGAAATGATCTCGTAGGTGTATTTTCTCCTTAGGAGTCGTGGGGACTCCTAAGTGTGTTGCTCTTTTATGAGTCGTAAGGATCTCACGTGGGAATTTTTTCCTCACAAAATCGAGAGGACTTTGCGAGTGCATTTCATCTCTTTTTTTTACGAGTTTGCGCCATTTCGGGTTTTCACAAACCCGCCGGCAGTCCTGCTGTTTTTACTCACGGCGCCCTTTCGGGTTTTCATCCGTGCCCATTTTGCTTGTGGACATACCATTTTTTATTATTATTATTATTATTTTTAATTTTTGGTGGGACTTTGAATGTGGTTTCACCGGTAGGACTTGGGAGAGACTAGGATTGTTTTACGCCCGTGGATTGTATACGGTTTTGCAGGATGTATGATCCAGACCGTAGGGCCAAAAACATTTTGGGACTTTGTTGGCGTCTGCATCGCTGCACTAGAATATGGTACCAGGAGCGACTCATCATTCACCGTTGGGATTTAGAATTTAGATGGCGTCTGTATCGCTGCGCTGGAATATGGTATCAGGAGCGACTCATCATTCGCCACTTGGGGGTTTGGATTTTGGCTGGCGTCTGCATCGCTGCACTGGAATATGGTACCAGGAGCGACTCATCATTCGCCATCGGTGATTGGGGTTTGGAATTTGGTTGGCGTCTTCATCGCTACACTGGAATATGGTACCAGGAGCGACTCATCATTCGCCACTTAGGGATTGAAATTTGGAATTTGGTTGGCGTTTGCATCGCTGCACTGGAATATGGTACCAGGAGCGACTCATCATTCGCCATTGGGAATTTGAGTTTTGGACGGCGTCTGCATCGCTGCACCGGAATATGGTACCATGAGCGACTCATCATTCGCCGTTTCCTATTGGGAAGCGATGGCTTAGGAGACAGGTTTAGATCCCTATCACCTAAGGCTTTTCAATTTTATGGGCCGTAAGGGCCCCATAAAAGCATTTTCTCCCTGCGAGTCGTAAGGATCTCGTATGTGTACTTTCTCCTTAGGAGTCGTGGGGACTCCTAAGTGTGTTTTTCCTTCGTGAGTCGTAAGGATCCCACGAAGGTTTGTTCTCCTTATGCATCGTGAGGACACATGAGTGGGTCTTCCCAATGGAGCATAATTCCGAGGGGACCAGCCGCGTAACTGGTGATTACAGTGGGGCATGGGTATGATGAGAATTATTTGAGCCCGTGGATTGTATACGGTAGTCAATTTGGGGACTGGCCGTAGGGCTGAGAGAATTTTGAAAAATTGGATTTTTGTTGGCGTCTGCATCGCTGCACTGGAATATGGTACCAGGAGCGACTCATCATTCGCCGTTTTGTTTTTTTTGTTTGTTTTTGTTTTACCGCGATTGCTCTATCATTTCTGCTTTTCTTATCGCGAAGGTCGCGATTGCCCTATCATTTCGACTTTTATTCGCGGTTGCCCCATCATTTCGGCTTTTCTTTACATTTCTTTTATTTACACATTTTTTTATTTACATATATATATATATATATATTTTACATTCCCAGTTTAACGACTTAGAGGTCGATTGTTCCCAGTTTAACGACGTGGTGGTCCTTTTTGCTTATCCCAGCTCCTTGAACTTCGATCTTGGCGGAGCTGTGTTGATGACCCAGCTCTGTGGCTTGCCGATACATGCGAGGATTGTGAGGTTTTTCCAAGCTTATATTGGTCCTCTGCCCAATCTTTGAAAACACAGCAGTCTTCAATGGTATGACTCAGCACTCTATGATATGGGCAGTATACGGGATTGCCAGTCATTTTCATTTCATGTGGCCTCTTCGGAATAGGCAGTTGAAGACCGTTGTTCAAGGCGTCCATGAATATCTCGCGTACTTTATCCCTCCTGAAGGAGTATACTTTCTTCTTTCTCTCTATTGGAGCAGGTGCCCTTACTGATGCTGGTCCTTGAGGCCGATCAGTCCTTGGTTCGTCCTTTTCAGATAACGGCACGTGTCTGGGAGGGTTGGGTTCCCGAAAGTCTTCGGTCTTCATTTGTGTGAAATCGGCGGTTGTAGCTTGACCGTCTGCTAGCACGCCTTTAGACAGATCTATCTCTCCTGCCTTGTATTGCCTTTCGACCCAATCTTTGAAGACGAAGCAGTCCTCAATGGCATGACCTATCACCTTGTGATAGGGGCAATATTTTGGGTCGTCGGTCAAATTCGCTTCTTGCGGTCTCTTTGATTCTGGCAGTTGTAGACCATTTCTTAGGGCGTCCTTGAATATCTTGTGGACCTTTTCCCTTTTGAAGGAATAGACTTCTTCCAATTTCTCTTTCAGAGGCGATTCCCCCTCGGCGTATGTATCGGACGGACTGGAGGTTGATTGCGGCCGTTTTTCGCGAAGGCACTCCGCTCTTAAGTTGAAGGGGGCATCAGTTGGCTGCCTCCGGGTATCAATCTCTGGCTCATGAACCAAAATTTGATTCTGCTGTAATTGCAATCGGGCGACTTGGGTCGCGAGTTCTGCCGCGACATTTGCCAATTCGTCGACTTTAGACTGTACCCTGGCTAACTTCTCATCCCTGTCCTGAAGCTGCCCCTGAAGCCATCAGAATAATGCTTGTTTTGTAGTTCCGGTTATGACAACCGGGTCATCCTTATTGCCTGAGTTCAATTCCGCAGGAACCACGGGCTCCCCTGGCTTATCGGCCTGAGCAGGCTCTTCATCATTTAGATCGAGCCGATGCTGGGTAGCTTCAACCATATCATCACCATGGCTGTGAAGAAGAGGGGGGTTCTTTTCTTCATATCCGGCCATGTAGACAGTGTGGATAACACATTCAGCCATTCTTTCATCACTGGCAGCTGGTTTCGCGGAGCGGTCCGGGTTTTGGAAATTCATAAATTTTAACATGGCCAGAGCCCTAGCCCTTTTGTTGGCTCTATATCTGAGCCGCTTCTGCCTCAGCTTCTGCCTCAGCTTCTCTGCCTTAAGTGCTTGGCAGGCTTCTGCTCTTCGGGAAGCCGCCATACCCGCGTGTCCGTCGAAGGTATCGCCTGGGCTTGCCCACGATGTCTGGCAACTTCTTTTGTTCTGATGGCTTTGCTCCCAGTTGGGGCCATGGAAAGCCGTCCAGACACCGATTTGCGTTTGGGTTGGGACGCCTTCGGGACCACCACATTTGGCCTCTTGCCTTTCGAGGCCGGTTTGTCGGTTACCGGAGCTGCGATGGCGTTAGCTGACACGAACAGGATGGAGCCGAATGGTAGCGGCGGGTCCTCCCATTGTTGCCCGAGCTGGCCGGGAGGACCGTCCTGGCGTCCATCTTCATCGTGTAGAAGATGGGAGCTGAGTTCATCTTTGGAGACATTGTTGAAAGGTGATTGCTCGAAAACCCTGCATGGAAGGGCATTATTTTAGTATAAATATAGATATGTATATTGATTGAGTTCGCATGAACGTTTAACCCGAAATATGGAAGGAGAGATAGGTCCCACCGGGTGTGCCAGAATCTGTAGGGTGTTCTTCGTCACCTCCATTGAGATGGGAATACACGCGCGCTTGTCAGGCGCATTACAGATTCCCCCTGCCTAGGGTAGGCCGGAGTTTAATGATTGTGGGGATCCGAATCTCCGGCAGCCGCGGACTAAGCTGCCGTTAATTACTCGTCTTTGGAGCGAGAGAACCTCCGATTGACGGGTTAAATTGGTCATGCGAACTCAATATGCAGTGTTGTATTTTGAAGGGGTTTTGGATATATCGGGGGACCCGCAGAGTTTTTACGGGGGTCCCGCTACCCGGATAGCGGACTGGGGGTCAAGGGGGCTAGCAGCCCCCTTGCGGGATGCGGGACAGCGTCCCGTTAGAAATTTTTTTCTAACAGGGACAGTGTCGTAGAGTATGTGTGTGTGTATATATATATGTATATATATAAAATGGGGGGAAAAGGCATCCAAAGGATGCGTGGGGCCAGCGCCAGCGCTTTGAGCGCCACGTGTCAGCACGTGGGCGCTAGCGCCAGCGCGCCACATGTCAGCACGTGGGCGCTCGGGCGCTAGCGCTCTGAGCGCAAGAGCGCTCGCGCATTGAGCGCCAGCGGACCACGTGTCAGCACGTGGGCGCTCGGGCGCTAGCGCTCTGAGCGCAAGAGCGCTCTTGCGCTCAGAGCGCCAGCGCGCCACGTGTCAGCACGTGGGCGCTCCAGCGCTCTGCGCGCAAGCGCGCTAGCGTTATGAGCGCTAACGAGCCACGTGTCAGCACGTGGGCGCTCGAGCAGCAAAAGGGACTTGGTCTCTGCAATGGGAGTTGTACTCCCAGAAAGGAGCACTTATTATTCTCTGTGTGTGAGTGTATATATATATATATATATATATATATATATATGAGGAGTTAAATTCCTAGGATGTTTTGAAGCTGATGAAGGGCTTCTCCCCTTGAGTCCTAGTTCTTCCCCAAAGTGGGGTTTCTGAAGATGGGTCTCCTTCTTCTTTCTTTGTTGGCCGGATCTTGAAGATCAAGAAGTAGGAGATTTTAAAAATCTCTCCTTTTTGAGATCTGATGGGAGATCTGAGTTCCCCTTTGTGAGTTTTGTAGTGGAAAACTACTTAGTTTTGGAAAAGAAAGAGAAACTCTTGATTTAATTCAAAAGAAATGAGAAGGTTTAGAACCTTGGAGAAGGAGCAGGAGGCACAAAGAACCCTAGTTTTTGGGGGAATGAAAATTTGTATCTTAGATATTTTCATCATGTTGCCTTTTATAGGCTTACATATTTGCATATAGCCCCTTGGGCATTTCAAAATGGCATTTTGCCCATCTCATGGCTCATATGCCATTTCTTTTTGCACATAAGCCATGTGCTTACAAAAATTTGGCTTTATGCCCATAAAAAAATACATCAAAATTATTTTTTACATGATTTGCATGGGGAGGCCGGCCGCTTCATGTTCCGGCTCGACCCGGGCATGGGCCCACTTGATCTGGGCTTGGGCCCACCTGGCTTGGGGTTGACCTTGACTTTGACTTGGTTAACCGGGGTGCAATTTTCGACCCCAACAGCGAGCTCCATCTATAATGCTCCCCTCATAGGAGAACTGTACGTTCGGACTTCCGATATAGACCCGGTCGTATCCGAACTGCTTTGCGAATCGTATAGGTAGATATAGATCAATAAAACAACGATCCCCCGATCGCCATATAAGGTGTGACAGTCGGATGCATATAAGCCAGTACGGGAGATTCGACAGGAGTACCGAGAATTCGCTCCCACTGTCAGGATAAGTTCCGCCTAGGGCCTCAACGGGCGATCGAGGCATGCACCGATGTATCAGGTAGTTCTGAGGACGGTTAAGATGGGCTCTGATAGCCTTCATGTCATCCAAATTCCCACGCGTCTCACTGTAGAGCTCAAGCCGAGCTCGACCTCCTTCAGCATTTGTATATGACCGCGCAGGAATCAATCTTCGGCAATAGAGGGCAAATCAGGATACCAAATACGTAAACGGTAGACTGACTCGAACATTCGGGTCATCTCAAGGATCCACCATCTGTGATCTCGAACCGGGAGTCTTACCGGTAGAGAGGGTAGATACGACCCGTCTCAATCCTCTTTGGATGTCGCAGACCATCGCATGAAGCAAAGCAATGTTCCGGCCGCAAGCAATAGCTTCAGCTGGGAATAACGCCTCGATGTTCATGAATTCAGAAGTTATCACACGCTTCATGATCCATGTGGACAAGGCGCCAAACGTTGCAAGCCTAGACAACGGGCGTCCGATCGAACTGTAGATACCTTTGATTACTATTTTCGATATCAGGAGTCACTTGATTTCTGGTGGAAATCGGGGTTTTCGCGTTCATTTCTATTAAACGGTTACAAGCAATTCTCTCTTTTTATAAGTATGTGAATGCATGAAAAAAGAAGAAAAATAATAAAAAAAATATAGAGATCTGGGGATTCGATGTGGCGGTAGGATCCTTCGTAAACACGAGATTTTCTTTGATCATACGATACGAAAGAAGCAGCGGACATAAACTCAGCGAAATGCGCTACAAGGTTTCTGACTGATCGACTGGATCTTGGTTTCAAGGCTGCAAGTCTTTCGATATTTTGAACCTTCGATTCTTCAAGTCTTGATCTTGAAGAATTTCGAGAAGAGTCTTCAATGGAGAAGTCTAAGCGAGAGAGTAATGGCTTTCACCTTCGTGAAGTCTCAAAACTCTAAGAAGAGACAATGGCCGAGAGAGAGAGATGGCAGACGCAGAGCTTCCGTGCAAAAGTTCCCACCCTACTGAAAATGAGCCAATGAGGGCTCTATTTATAAGGAAATTGGGCTAGACGGCGGAAAGCCCACAGATGGCGGAAGACGGGCCGCGGACGACGGGCATGCCGGACTACGGACAACGGGGGCTACGGACAACGGATGACAGGATGCGAAAAACGGGGCGGCCGACGACGGGCATGCCAGACGACGGACGACGAGACCGGGGACGACGGGGCCTGCGGGCTACGGTTTGGGTGTGGGTGCGGGGTCCGCGGCACGGACACGGGCGCGTTCTTGACTTAGTTTTCTTAATGTGGGGCCCACACTTCTGCTCTTAAGTCTTTACTGGTTCGATTTTTATTTTACCCGCCTACGCCTATATGAACATAAGACATCTTTCATGTACCAGTTGCTCCCTTGTTCCATAATACGTTGTTGATAGATGAATCTAATAAGGTATCACCTATATATCTCACACATGCCAAAACTTTTCTGAGTTTTATTCAACTGCTATTTCAGAAAATATGGCTGTGAACTTTTATCCATCTATTGGTTCCATCTTGTTTAATGTTTTTATGATCCTATTTCTTGATAAGTTGATGTCTCTAGATCTTCTTATTAATATATCCTGAGTTGGACATTACCTGGCATATTTTATGGTAACTTTTAGCTGGTTTTTGTTAGTTTATCAAACTCTCTCATCTTGTAGTTGATTCTTCTTCTTCTGACTGTTCAG
Source organism: Agapanthus africanus (assembly GCA_030015575.1). NCBI lineage: Eukaryota > Viridiplantae > Streptophyta > Magnoliopsida > Asparagales > Amaryllidaceae > Agapanthus > Agapanthus africanus. The sequence continues at coordinate 901,242,342 of JASDDO010000022.1, forward strand.
GTCCTTGATAAGATGCATGCTCGAGCTACAGGACCTCGTGCACCTATGACTAGACAGCCTACACAAGGAAGAAGTCGTATTGGAGGTTTCTTTCTTTTTTTTAAAATCCCAGCAATTTAATTTTATTAAAACTCTTATGCTTTGTAGTCTGTACTGACTCGATAGCTCTCCTTTAATCAATTGTTATTAATTCCAGGTCTACGAGTTGGAGAGATGGAACGAGATTGTTTGATAGCATATGGTGCTAGTATGTTAATCTATGAGCGGTTAATGATATCAAGTGACCGATATAAAGTTCAGGTATAGTAACAAGTTCTCTTGTTTTATCTTATATATTAGTATAAACTTAGGAGCTAATAGGATAAAAGCATGATTTATTTTTCCTCCTTTATGAAAAAAATTCATTATTCTACATCTACTCTCTAAATCGAAGCTGAGTTCCTCAATTAATGCTAAGGGCAATTTGGACACAAACTAACTTGAAATTCAACCTGAAAATGTGTATGCTGTCGAACTACCTTGCACGGTTGAGTATTAATTCAACAAGGGGACCCCTCAGAAACAAAACCCCTTTCCTCTCAGTGACCTCAACCCCTTCTTCCTTTTGTCTTAAAAAAGAAAAACCTTCTTGCCGTCGATGACCTTGTCTTCATCCTCTTATCTGTGCTTCTGGCGTCTCCGTCCTAGAAAAATATACAATCTTGGACCAACGGTCATCTCCTCTAGAATTCGATCTTAGTTTCCTCCTGTGGAAGAAATCGGTGGTTTGGTTGCCATGAATTGCAGCTCTAATCGTGCATGCAACCTTTAGGTATAGTTGAGCTTCAATCTCCATGGTCAGGGTACATGAAAATTGGTGCTGTACAATCAACCATCCTATCTAGCTCTTAAATCACAACTTTAGGATAGAAATCTTGTAGAGCTCCAGTCCCCTCATTTTTCTGATTGATCTGAATCTGAAATTCCAATTAACATGAAAAACTCAAGAAATCGCTGTTTTGAGAAATATCTACATATATATCTCCAAGGTCTCCTTCAGGTTTCACAAATTTGACCCATATTTATGTTGAGCTGACCCGTTATTGTGTGAAACTCGTTGTCAAAGACATTGCCAGCAGATGTCACTACCAGAAAAGCTAGCTACTCTACATGGCAAACTACTGCAGCTTTGCCTATATGCATGGAGTAAAACTACGAGAGTTGAAAGAAGAGGATGTAAGTGAAGATGAGGAAGGGTAGAGGAATGGGACGTGTTGTAGGATTTAAAGAGATGGTTTGAGGTGTGCAAGGTGAAAATCAATTTCAGTAGGAGATAGATGAAGCATAACAGTTTTGTGAGGAAAAAGAAATTTCCAAGTGTTTGAGAAGTATTGAGCTTAGATTATCTTCAGTCAGTATTTTCCTTTGTTGCCTTTCTTATGTGAAATCAGCATCTTCTTTTTTTTCCCTTCTTTGTAAGAACCCCCCCCCCCCCCAAACAAAAAAAACAAACAAAAAATAATAATAATAAAAAACACCTACAGGCCCACACACAGAGACACCAAAACATGAAACCAACAACAGACTGGAAGGACAATTTTTGGGAAATTGTTTTTTTTTAATTAAAAAAATAGCAAAATGGTATTGGTTTGGAAGTATTTAACAATATGGTGTTGGTAGGGTGATTAAGCCGGTTTTACAGAATTTAACTAAAACCGTACTTTTCAAATGCGGTTTTAAAAGTGTGGTTTAAATGTAAGGTAAACCTTGAAGTCTTCAACACTTGGGAATTTGGCTTTAAACTACTAAGTTTTCATTTTAAACTACTAAGTTTTCATTTTAAAACCGTACTTTAAAAGTGCAGTTTTAGTTAACTAACAACTAATTCGCCTTAGTTACCCACCCAACACCATATTGCTAAATACTTCCAAACCAACGCCATTTTGCTATTTTTTTTTATAAAACCGCTATTTCCCAAAAATTGTCCCAGATTGGGATCATGGGTTTATTAATTTATTAAGATAGCAATTTTTTAAGAAGTCTGTCTTGGCTTATGGAGTGATAGAATAATCATTTATTTCAGTAGTTTTCAAGAGGAGCATATTTTTGCTTATGAGATTTGATGATTTTGTTGGAACATATTAGTTCGTTGAAGAATGCCTTTAAGATTGATGGGCCTTTTAGCAGAACTGTATCAAAATCGAGAGCTATAGTGTAAATACATGACTATATCTGTGGAAATAGTGCTTTGCATCTATATGGTTGCACTATACATTTTGAAAATAGTTGCCAATAATGTTTATATTTCGTAATTAGGAAAATCATTTACATGTTCAGCGTCTTTTTAGGCACCTATTTGAACCTCAAAGTTCTTTAGCACTTTCATTTATCTCACTATGACCCAGTATTCCTTCGATCTCATTAGGACCACAATTGACGTGTGGGATTTCTTCCTAGTATTATAATTAAAGTTTTTTCTATCAAGTTAAACTGGTAGAATTACTGTAGGGAAACATTATTATAGGTGTGGCCATCAAGTGCTCACTGAATGGTTTATCAATGATATTGTTTTGGTTGATGAGACTAGAGAATATGTTCCAGAGCAACATAGAGCAGGTTTATAAACTAAAAGATCTAGAATTTATGGAACAAAGTAGAGTACTTAAAATGTAAATTAGCAAAATTATAAGCATAGAGTCTAGGTTGAAGCCGTAGAAATATCTGATTGTTATAAATCATCCATGATAATGGTGAGATTGAGAAGGACGTGGCTTATTAGAACCAAAAAAGTATAAGATAAGTGGGGATGTACTTCTGGAGCAACACTTCATCATAGAATAATGATATGGTGAAATGCTATTAAGATGAGTATTCAATATTTCGACACTTGTCAGAAGGAAAATGCTTTATGGGTAAGATAAGAATGTCGGGAAATTAAAGAACGCGCCCAAAAATTTATTGAAATAAAACGTGTTCTTAAATGAGAATTTAGATGGATAAGCGACAACACTCTAAAAGATATAACAAGGGATGATAGCAATGTAGAAGTAGATCCATTAAGGATAAAGTGGGGAAACATAATGTATGCAGTTAAAATGAATATGCTATTTGCTAATTTAATCAAAGACATGGCTATCATATCTAAATAAGAAAAAATAATTCATATAGCCAGCCCCAAAAGGTACAAATAGTTTCATGTCTTCATCATTATTAAATCCCAAATAACAAGCACTACTACGTTTTGTACAAAGCAGTACATAGTTGTTTTATACTTCTGGATATATCTTACAGCAAGAACTGGTATATTTAGATATTTCGCTCGAGTTGTGAAGTAGGGAACACTCTTTAACAGAGGTTAATTTTTATCGAAAATAGAGGGTGTTGACGATTTTATGCCCCAGACTATCAGCTGTCTTCGAAGTTTTCATCGTTATGCTAAATTTTATGAAGTTAATTTGATGGTTTTGCAATTAGATATTAGCCTTAGATAATAACTTTTTCTTCTCTCAGATTTGTAGGAAATGTGGCTTGATAGGCTACTACAATCACAAGTTGAAGGCTGCCTTTTGTAGTATGTGCAGAAATGGAGAGAATATGGCTACTGTGGAAATGCCATATGCTTGCAAGCTTCTATTTCAGGTATAGGATGCCAATAAATCTCTACTTGTGCATTAGTTCAAACTTCATGTAGGACCTCATTTGTTGTCCGTTTGGGTCTTTTGGTACTACTTGCTTGCACGCGCACAAAAAAAAGAGTTGGAGACAATTATCTTAGGACTTACAATTTTAAATACTAATTTTTTTTTGAGAATAGTGGGAATAAGATTGCATGGATAACTTTTTACTATTTTTACGGAAGATAGGCATTATCCATCTTAATCTTCTTGTTCTGAAAACATAGATACGACAAACTGTATGTGATTTCATACTTAGCCACCAATCTATTTGTGAATATATTCTATTATTGAAATATGTTAATTTTTGCATCGACTCTATGCAAAGAGAATGATTATGTAACCACGTGTGATGTGTGTATTTCTTAGATTGGATAGATGAAGATAAACACAATTGATTAGCCAAAAGTAATGATGGATTGTCGCCTTTTGATCGCCGGAGAATAAATTTCTTCTATAGCACCTTATATTCATCAACCCTTCTATAGAATCTTATTGATATTCCTTAAAGGACTTGTAACAAAAAAAATAATAAAAAGATTTTCTTTATAACTGTTGCTTTTTAATTATCTCGAATTAAATCTTTTTTGAAGAGAGCGCTACATGGTATCTTAGCAGATTTACCTGCCCCCCCCCCCCCCCACACACACACCAAAAAAAAAGGGAAAAAAACTAAACGAAAAATTAATAATAGAATTCCTAAGAGTTGTGAGTGCACGTCGTTGTTGTGATAATTGTTTAGCTTCTCTCTCTTGGGGGTTGAAAAATTTTAGTTTTGTAGGTATGAATTATGAGATTGATATTCCTATGAAACTGCATAGGAAAATTTCCTATGCAACTTATTGAAAAACACAGTACTCTTTAATTTTTGGAATGGACCTTTGATTTTGACCATCATAGTTTAAAACTTGAGTATTACCTATTTGTTAGGATTTTTGAGAAGAAAAGAAAATATAAAGCACAATCAAAACATAAAGAAATTATCTTCAAACTTATCTTCTTTATTCAACTTCAATACGAAATACAAAATTCTCTTCTCTTCAATTCTTCTTATTCATATCATGCAAAATACTCTAATCAATCTAAATTTATAGGCCTAGAAAACCTAAACCTAATTCTACTAGAATACCTAATTTAACAAAGATCTCATTAAATCTTCCCAAAAATAATCTCCAAACAAAACTTCAAATATCTTTCCAAACAAACTTTCCTAATTAAGGTTCAAACGAATCTTTCCAATAATCTGTGGTTGACCGACACAAACGTCTGCCCCAGACATGGACAAACGTCTGTAGTTCAATCTAGTTTTCTGTTGATTGCTTTCACAGACATCTGGAGTTCTGTGTTCTGTGGCAGACGTTTGTGGTCTTCAAAACTACAAGTCAAACTTCAAAAAATCTTCATCTTGACCTGTACTCTCCAAGTCAACTTCTATCTTCTCTTCTCAACATCCACCCACGATATCTTCTGAGTTCCGTTCAAATCTCCATCTTGCTTCATGGTTGTTCTTCCATACACAAGCTTCCCTACAATTTGATATATGTCGCTTAAGGTTCTGACTCCTTTTATCACGATACAGTTCTTCTGACACATCTTCATTACTCTACCTTGAGCAATGATTGTGTAAGCTCTTGTATTCGATTTTCTAAGCGAAATTAAATTCCTCTTAAGTTTTGGGACATACCTGATATCACCAAGAACTTTCTGCTTCTTATTGAATATCATTTTTACGGTGCCCATGCCTTCTACTTCTACTTCTACTTCTACTTCAGAATTATCCGCTAACGTCACCGTCTTCTTTTTCTCTTTGATTTCATCGAACCACTTTGAATATACATGAAAGAATGCTTTCGAATCCATCACATATCTTCCTTCTTGACTTTATCATCATTAGTCATAAGCAAATAGTGCTCTATTTCAACATCGTGGGCCATGTTCGCTTGATCTTCCACATTCACTTGTTTTTCCTCTCTACGTCACTTCAGATCATCTAAATTCTCCTTCATCTTGAAGCAATTATACATATAGTGACCTATCTTATTGCAATGGTGATATGTTATCTTCGAAATATCTTTTGTAGGCCATGATCCTTGATTTCTTCCATAGTTATGTTCCTTCCTTCACTTCGGAGCGTCTATTGTAATAAGTGCAGACGAATCAGATGATCTAGTTAATGATTTTCTTCTTAAATTTTCATTTAAGAGACAATTTGTTACCGCGCCCATAGTAATAATTCCGTTATGAGACGAACTGCTCAAAAAAAACTACCAGAGTTTTCAAACTGCTCGGAAGGGAACTCAATACGATAAGTTCATGCATCTTGTCTTCAACTGGTATCTTCATGACCGCAAGTTGATTCTCAATATTCTGCTATTGAGGAATCTTCCTGGAGCTTCATATTCATCAATTCTCTCATTAGAAAATCCTTGTTCGTAACCGCCTTTCTCTCATAGAGATCTGTCAAATTCTTCCATAAAGTTTATGCAGTACTTTTTGATGATACATGGTGATACCGAATCTTCTATCCAATCGCGAATAAGACTCCTCGCCTTTTGATCCATCCCCGCATAATCTTCATTAGACATTTTCTCTGGTTTGGCGTTAATCCCATAAAGAGGCGCACCTAAATGTTTGAGGCACAACACGTGAAGAAGAAAAATTGAAGAGAAGAGAATTTTGTATTTCGTATTGAAGTTGAATAAAGAAAAGAAGTTTGAAGATAACTTCTTTGTGTTTTGATTGTGCTTTATATTTTCTTCTCAAAACTCTTAACAATTTGGTATCAGAGCTTGGTTGAGAGAAAAAACGACGAATATGGAGACAACTCAAATCGCAACGAAGATGGTATATTTGAATAGCACAAATTGATCGATATGGATATCCCAATCAATCTAAATTTATAGGCCTAAAAAACCTAAACTTATTTCTATTAGAAAATTTCACTAAATTAGATCTCATCAAATCTTCCCAAAAATAATCTCCAAACAAAATTTTAAATATCTTTCCAAACAAACTTTTCTATTTAAGCTTCAAACGAATCTTCAATGAATCTTTCCGATAATCTGCGACTGACCGACATGGACGTCAGCCCCAGAAATGGACAGACGTCTGTAGTTCAATCTAGCTTTCTGTTGATCGCTTGCGCAGACGTATGTAGTTCTGGGGCAAACGTCAATGGTCTTCAAAACTAGAAGTCAAACTTCAACACTATTTTGGTACTTTTTTACTCTTGCATTAAGTGGTTGCAAAATTAACCATTTTTCGGCAATAAAACATTTGACAATCCTAGATCAGTGGGCAAAAAATAACGAAATCAAATGAAAATTGGTGTATCCATCCTCCAGGAAACCAATCCTTCCAAAATTTGGTAAATAGTTGCATAGGAAATTTTCCTATGCAGTTTCACAAGAACATTTTTCTCATGAGTTATAGTGCTCTTACTAACTTATTCTGAAAGTAAGTACATATTTTTCTATTATATCATTTCGGATAGTACTTACTTATTTTGTGGAATTAGGAACTGCATTCAATGAACGTTGTTCCCCGTTTGAGATTAACTGATGCATGATCGATGGTGTCACCAAGCACACAAGGTTCAAGTCTTGAAAAAAGATGAGCCGGACTTGAACATGAGTGAGCATTCTGACCTCAGCATTCAACCTGAAAATTAATGTACGAAGTGTATATGTAGCAACATTTTTTCTTTTCCCGATAGTTGATGATTATTTTCCTTTAATTTGTAGCAGTATAGAGGGAAATACTTTTTTCTTTTTGATGTGACCCTTTCGGAAATAGAACTGGCATCCTCACTTTGGTAAGGAAAGCCCTACTGCATGAGATATGGCCAAGTGATTAGAGTGCAATGCTTAAGATTGAGTTATTTTATTTCTTTCTTGGTTTTTGTATTTTGTAAGCACTAGTAACATATTGTTTTCATAAGAACTGTACACCAATTTTTACTCGTGGTTTCTTGTGAGATGCTTTTGACTGATTTTCTCAATTGTTTTTGTATCTTTTATGTTAATTGGTTAATAAACTTAATGGATTGTTGCTTATTGTTATTAGTCGGTGGATAAGCTTCTTGTTCAAAATATCATTCTTTTTTGTTGCTATATTTTTGAGAAATGCAGAGATGGAGAGATGGGTGATGCTTTACCTACCATCTTGGAATTCTACCGTCCACAACACCTAGATACTAGTATCAAACAAAACAAGTGAGCCCGTTGTGTTTGTTCTTGGGTAGGTTTTGGTAGATATATTTAAAGCGGATAGGCAAATCACCCCTCCATCTTATCAAACAAATCGATGATTTACATTTTTCATTTTTCCGTGCACGTTACATGGGGGAAACAGTCTTTTATCATAGCTGATCCTCACATTTCTCCGATATTTTTTTATAGGAAGTAATATTTGTAGGATGCTTTACATGGTACACCGATGTTTTAAGAACTTAGATCAGTGTGTCCGGCTAATTTTGTGTTACAGTGTGCATCGTTGATGCTGTTGATGAAGTAGATATAAGTGAAGTGATACTGTTGGTAATTTGCTAGTCTCGCTTTGTTAAAGACGCTTGCAAGGGTAATTAGCAAAATTAGGCATTTCTAAACTTATCTAAAGAAATCATCGAGTTAATGAAACCAATAGAAGCATAAATATAAAGCTACAAAGTGACATTAATCTTTTTATTTAATCGGCCCCAGCTGAACCTCCAACAAGTCAGCCTCTTCGGCGGAGAAAGTAAAGTCCAAACTTACCAGGTGGGATTTTGAATTGCGGTTATATAGCTAGATTTATTTTTAAAAAAATTGATATCCATGAATTACATGTGAACATCCTTCAAACAATATCAAGCATTCTTGTATCGATGAAACATTGGGAGGCCTGCACGAAGGGTCACTAACCTCCAACCGGGGTTTCTCATGAAAAATTAGACACAGAGCCACCCATTTGTCTGTGTTTTCAATTGCGGTTTTTTTTAAGGAAAATGCCCTTCATATTTCACTAATTACTAAAAAATTCTTTCATGCTTCATATTTACATTAAAAACTCCCATTCATTTTAGCTGCACTAAAAAGCCCCTTAACATGTCAAAAAGAGAATCTTTTTGATATCTTCTATTATTTTGTTTGGGAACTAATGGTGAGTATCGGATTAGGGTTTTAAAACCTTATAGTCCCTTTTCTTCTTCCAAAATTCGAAATTTTTTTCCAAATTGGCTTTAGGGATTCGAGGAAAGATTTTTCAAATTAATACCTGCTCCTCTTCTCCTCTACAGTAACAAGCTTACTGAGCGACGTTGTTCCTTAAATTGCATGGTTCGGGTTAGTGGACAATCTCTTTCCAAATGAGGGCGATTATTTAGTTTCCTTAAATCCTAATCTTCAACTAAATAAGATTGTAGGTATTTTTTTGGGAGAAAGGCCTGTCTAAATATCTAAAAGGTAAGAGAGCAGCTCAAACTCTAACTCACTATCACAACCTTAACTTTGGATAAAAAACTTGTAAGGCTTTTTAGTACAACTTAAATGTGTGAAGGCCTTTTAAGTAAATACGAAGTATGGATATGTTTTTTTAGTAATTAATGAAGTATGGAGAGGCTTTTAGGAAAAAGCCCTAAAATTAAATTGTATATTAATTATATCTACGGGCTCCTATATCTTTCATCAGGAATAAGATCTCTTAATTAATGGTATATTAACTTATCAATATATTAATTGTATGTTAACTTATCAATATGGAGAGTGAGCCACGGTGGATGTTGGATAGATGTATTCTAAACTTATTTCATATTGTGGATCACTTAGCTGCAGAAAGTTTCGTCTCCGTCAGTCATTGCCTCCTACAAATACCACTCCATTCCAGGTACTTTTCCCTCCAAATGATAAAGGCTATTTTTATCATCATGTATACCTGTTTGTTACCTTCAATTTCTCAAGGAAAAAATGTATATGAGAAAAAGTTGAATTATGATTAACTCATGATTTAAATTAAAGACTAGACAGAACTATCGGCATTATCTTGAATTTCCATAGATATATAAGATAAATGAAATGTTAATTTTTCATGTGTATTCATTTGAAACACGAGTTACAAGTGCTATTATCTATGCTAATCACGATTACTGTGTAACTCATTTGAAAATATTCCACCCGCGGCCACCTCTTCCTCCACTCTCAAACCCTATTTTTCAAGTTTAGCTATTTCAAAAGATAAATAGTCGTTTCATATGTAAGTTTAACCGTTACCCATCTATCATGATATGTTTTCGTAACTATTGAATCTATTAGCAGTTTCTTACCAAACATCCACATTTCTTGGTAGCTTTTGGAATTATTCCTATATTTTGCATAGAGCTATATAGGGGGTTATTATTGTGCTCACAAAAGACAAAAACAGAAGGAATGGCATCTTAGGTTAAGTTATGATGTGACGCATGTCCAAGACCGTGTCAGTTGCCCCTAGCCCAATTTATTTCATTTGCTTAATAGATATATCAAGAAAAGCGAACAGGTTAACTTTACGATTCCTATGTACCCTTGAACCGAATAAAACGAATGGTGTGCCCCTGAACGACAATCATCAGGCTTTCAGCTAAGTTTTGGAGTACTTTTAGGTTTTTCCTTTTATTTTACAATTGGACCTTTTTTCCCAAAATGTTCCCTATATTACTATATATAATTAAGAGTTTCTCGGGTATATTCCTTTTTGATAAATGATATCACAATTGACTCTTTTTTTAAGAATTCTTAATTTAATAATTTTATATACATGTCAAACAAAATTCTTACTTAGAATGGAATCACATATGTAATTTTTATCTACAAAATTGTAGATAGCTCTATTTTTATGTTTCTTTTTATTAAAAAAATGTTTTTACATTGAAAAGGATAAAATAATGTGCCACAACCAAAAGTTAAAATCTAAATCTCTGTCATTGAGTGAAAAAAATAAATGTAATCAAAGAAATTTTATTGTTATGCCATTTAATAATATATTTTTCTCTTGTGATCCAAGCACAGTCAGCCAAATCTATGAAGTACCGCGAAAAATTACCCCCACATAAATTTTCTCAGTTTATTATAAGAGAAAAAAATGTCACATCAATCCAAATAAATGCATGTCACATAGTCATCTAACATATTATTTTATTCCTTAAAAACATTACCTTAGTAGTTGTATGCTTGCATCCCAATTGCAAAACACTAGTCGATAATAACCAATGCAAATAGGTTTCATGAGAGTTTATTGCAAAACACTAGTCGATAATAACCAATGCAAACTTAACAACCCATTGAGGTTTAGGTTTCTTGAGAGTTTATTACTTCCTCGCAAAGATATGTATCCTGTATTTCTACCAATCAGGAGATGCTTCAAGTGCGGGGAAAGTGATCACCTTGCGGCCAATTGCAGAAAGTTTGGTTTTCTTTGCTTTCACTGTCGAAAAGCGGGTCACAAAATCAACAACTGCCCAGAGCTTCAAAGAAGGGATGATATATCTATGATTCCTATGTTTACAAATCTATGTATGAAGATGCTCGGGTTCTAGTTAAAGTGGATGATATATCTATGATTCCTAAAGTCCTCGATGTTACCTAGCAATCACCCCTCGACCATTATTACAGTTCAGAGTCCATGTTTTCAGCTTAGGGAAGCCTTTTATGGTTGCAGATGTTGAAAATGGCTCGGCAAGTTTGATCCAATTCCAAAATGTTGAGAATGCTCGCAAGTTTAAAGAGAAAGGTATTGTTTGTACTGGCAAGTTAAGAAGAATAACAACGATAACTTTGGTAATCGTGACAACAGTTCTGGTGAAAGTAGGGTGGGCGGGCCTAACCTCGCTCCCCAATAAAGGTAGCACTCGGTAATTTGCCCTCGAAAGATAAAGGCTAAGGGAGCAATTTCAGCAAATTCAAATTGCAATCCGTCTGGATTTGTGCCATCTTCAGCTTCTCTATATTTGCAAATCCCTTCCCTGATTCTTCTCAACATCATATTACTCAGAATGTTGGGCAATCAGCATCTAAGGAAATCCCTCAACAAATTCCAACTTTGGCAGATGATTTGAATTTAAATTTGATAGCTGTTATGCACAAGGGGTGAAAATATTAGTTGAGGAATCTCGCGTCAAATCATTGTACAATCCCACCGATTTAAACAATTTGGCTCTCCATGATTCCTGCAACCAATTCTATCCAAGATAAATCGACTGATCCGTCCATGCCTCCTGGTTTTGGGCCAAGTCCGAGACCAACTAGAGTCCGAAAGAATACTAAAGTGTGCAAGCCTTTGCCCTCACGTCCTTTTCTGCGTCATCTTTTACGCCACTCAAGCTCCTCCAAGACCTCAGGTACGCACTCTCTTCCCAAAAAAACCATTTAACTTTCCACTGGACTGTTTAGAGGATGATACCATTCGTGCAGTTACTGCCTCGTGTGGTGTTCTTGTTTCGAGAGGTGGAGGGAGAAGGAACATGCAGAACTATGCTAAACGGCCAATCATGCAATACACAATATATAACGAAAAATAAAATGATGCAAGAATAAAAGAATCGAGAGACGCGATATTTGTTAATGAGATTCACCCATCATATGGCTAATTCCCGGCAGAGCGGAATCTGCAAAACTTCTACTAATCTTTAGTCAGGTTACTCCGAGAGCAAACCCTAGTAGATTTCTTTCAAATCTCTTAAATCTCTCTTAACCATCACCCTCTCTCTATACAATTTAATGGTCATACAATTTTATCATACGAGAGACCCTATTTATAGCCCAACTCTAATCCCATTTAAATTAGGATTCAACCGAATATACAAAATATCCGGTTCACATAGAAAACACGCGCGCAGACGTCTGATGATCACTTCGACAGACATCTGCCTCCTCTTTGTATTGGCTTCAGCTTCTCGGGCAGACACCTCACTCCTTGGTCAGACGTATGGCTTCGCTCTGGATGCGGCATAGGCTTTGGCACAGAATCGGCCCAGACGTCTGACCACGTCTTGGTTAGACGTTTGCCGATGCTCTGGTTTTGGCTCAGACGTCTCTCACTTTGCCTTCAGACGTCTGGCTTTGCTCTGGTTTGATGCTTATGCATGGGCAGACGTCTGAACCTTTCTTGTTCAGACGTCTGAGAAAGATTCTCCACATATTAACATTCTCCACTTGGAGATTCTTCCGCCTTGAATCCCAAAAAACTAATAGACTTCACACGATTCCGCTATCTGCTCTCTTCTCATCAAATTTTCTCGGAGAGGTTCACCAAGCTGCAACAGAGATACGGCTTATCTCTGACTACAATCTTAGTGAACATATCTGCAGAATTCTTCTCTCCGGCGATTTTCTGCAATGTCAACTCACTATCTTCCAACGCTATGCGTATGAAATGATACCGCACCTTGATGTGCTTTATTCTAGAGTGATATGCAGCGTTCTTGTCCAAGCGTGTTGCACTTTGACTACCGCTCTATAAGGTATTGAAATCCCGTTTCTTACCCAATTATTCGAGTAACCCTTGTAACCATATCATCTCTTTGCTGGCTTTCATGATAGCATATTCGGTATATGTCGTTGACAACGCAACAATTTTTTGCAACTGAGAAATCCAACTGACTGTTCTCCGAATCGTGAACATATACCCTGTTGTGCTTTTCCAACTATCTCGATCGCCTGAGTAGTCTGCATCAACATAACCTCACACATTGAGAGAATCACCCGTGAAACATAAGCAATGAGTGGTTGTTTCCCTGAGATATCTCAATATCCACCTCACCGCATCCCAATACTTTTTTCCCGGGTTTTGCATGTGCCTGCTTACAACTGCTGCTGCTTGTGCAATATCTGGTCGTGTAGTCACCATTGTATACATCAAACACCTCACCGCCGATGCATATGGCACTCGTGTCATGTCATCCTTCTGCTCTTGAGTTGTCGGGCATAGCTTTTTGCTGAGTTTGAAATGCTTTGCTAATGGCGTACCTACCAATTTTGCTTTGTCCATGTTGAACCGCTTCAAAACCTTCTCCACGTAGTTCTTTTGCGACAGTCACAGCTTTCGTTGTTGCCTATCTCTAATGATCTTTATGCCCAGAATTTGCTTGGCTTCTTCTAAATCCTTCATGGAGAATTGTTCAGCCATCAGCTTCTTCAGATTTTGAATTTTCTTGAAATTCGCACCCGCTACCAACATATCATCCACATAGAGTGATAAAAGAATGTAGTTGCCATCCTTAAATGTCTGAATGTAAACACAGTGATCTAAATCGCATCTCACAAATCCTGACTTCAACATGAATCGATCAAACTTGAGATACCACTGCCTTGGAGCTTGCTTAAGACTATACAAACTCTTTCGCGGTCTACAAACCATATTTTCTTTTCCTTTAATCTCATATCCTGGTGGCTACATCATATAGATTTTCTCCTCCAAATCTCCATGAAGGAACGCGGTTTTCATATCTAGCCGTTTTAAATGCAAATCTTTCACTGCCACCATACAAAGTATAACCCGAATTGAAGTCATCTTCACCACTGGGAAAAATATTTCCTGAAAGTCTATTTCATGCTGTTGTGCATATCCCTTGACTACCAAACGAGCTTTGTACCGCTTCATACCATTGGCATCATCTTTGATTTTGTACACCCATCTATTCAGTAACGCCTTTCGACCCTTGGGTAGCTTTACTAGATTCCATGTACGATTCTTTTTCAATGAATCCATCTCTTCATTCATAACTTTCTTCCACTGCTTGCTAGCACTATCCCGTGTCGCTTCTAAGAGGGATTCGGGCTCTCCCGAATCTGTATACAATATGAAGTCGGTAACTAATCTTTCAGGTGGTCTCCTCTCTCGTGTAGATCTCCTCAGAATTAGAACATCTGGTTGCTGAACCTTGTCTTCAATTGGTTCCTGAATCTGATCCTTCATAGCAGTGCTTATCTCTTCTATATTCTGATCTGCACTTGTAGGCACCTGATCAGTCTCCTGAGTTTCATCTAACTCAACGAACTTAGATACCGTACCTTTGTTAACATTGGCTTGCCTTGCTTCCTTGTATAAGTGTTTGTAGGATGTTTTTCGTCACCCCATTGAGATGGGAATACGCGCACGCTTGTCAGGCGTACTACAGATCCCCCTGCCTAGGATAGGCGGGAGTTTATTGATTGTGGGGATCTAAATCTCCGGCAGCCGCGGACTAAGCAGTCGTTAATTACCCCCCGCCTTTAGAGCGAGAGAACCTCCGATTGATGGATCAAACTGGTCATGCGAACTCGATGTGCAGTGTACATATATTTTGAAAGGGTTTTGGATATATCGGGGGCTCCGCAGAGTTTTACGGGGGTGAGGAACGTCTTAAAGACGCATGCCAGACGCTAAGCGCTCGCGGGGCACCAGCGGGTCACGTGCGCAGCACGCGACCGCAGGGCGCTAAGCGCCCGCGGGTCGCGTGAGGTACACGTGGGCGCTTAGCGCACGTGGGCGCCGTGCCCTGCACGTGGTCGCTGGACGCCCGCATGTCATGTGTGCGGCACGCGACCGTTGGAAACACCAGCGGGAAAAGGGGCATAGCCCCTGGGTTAGGAGCCGAACTCCCAAGGGGTCTTTGGAGTTGAACTCCTAACAGGGATTATGTATAGATTTGGAGTTAAACTCTTAAAAAGGGGTTAATTTATGGAGTTAAACTCCAACAGATCTTGAATGAAGTTAAACTCTTAGAAATCTTTGGATCTTCTTTTGAGTCTCGGATCCTCTTGGAATGGAATTTTTGGAGATGGGTATCCTTCTTCTTCCTCTTCATTGGCTGGATCTTGGGGGGAAAAGGGGAGGTGAGACTTAAAATCTCCCATTTTAGGGATTTGATGGCAGATCCGAGCTCCCCTTCAAGGGTTTTATGGTGAAAAACTATTTATTTTGGAAAAGAAAGAGTTAAACTCTTGATTTAATTCAAAAAGGAGAAAAAGGTTTTAGAACCTTGAGGAAGGAGAAGGAGGCACAGACCCTAATTTTTGGGGAGAATGAATTATCTTTTTTTATTTTATTATCATGTTGTCTTTTATAGGCTTACAAATTTATATATAGCCCCTTAGGCTTTACAAAATGGCATTTTGCCCATCTCATGTCTCATGTGCTCACTTCTTTTGCACATATGTTATGGGTTTTACAAAAATTTGGCTTTATGCCAATTTTTCTTACATTTAAGCATAAAAAATTACATCAAAATTATTTATTACATGATTTCATTTTGGCATGGGGGAGGCTGGCCGTGGGGCTCGACTTGGGCATGGGCCCACTTGATCTGGGCTTGAGCCAGCTTATTTGGGGTTGACTTTGACTTTGAATTAGTCAACCGGGGTGTAATTTTCGACCCCAACAAAGTTCCCCCCATCAATAAATGCACACCACACATGTGGGTCATGTGCATGAAATTGATGGATCTTCTTTCGCGTGGAGGTTGACTTGACTTGGTTCCCGTTTTGACGACTTGGAAGGTCGGTTCTGCCATTTTAGCGACGTCGTCGGTCAGTTCTGCCCTTTTTGCGACTTGGACGGTCGGTGCTTCCATTTTAGTAATGTGGATGGTCGGTTCTGCCCTTTTTGCGACGTGGACGGTCGGTTCTACTCTTTTAGAGACGTGGACGGTCGGTTCTGCCATTTTTACGACGTGGACGATCAGTGCTGCCATTTTAACGACTTGGACGGTCGGTGCTGCCTTTTTTGCGACTTGGACGGTCGGTTCTGCCATTTTAGCGACGTGGATGGTCGGTGCTGCCATTTTAGCGACGTGGACAGTCGGTTCTGCCCTTTTTACGACGTGGACAGTCGGTGCTGCTATTTTAGCGACTTGGACGGTTGGTACTGCCCCTTTTGTGACTTGGACGGTCGGTTCTACCCTTTTTGCGACTTGGACGGTCGGTGCTTGATTTGACTTGCTCTGCTTCTTGTGGTGTCAGGGTTGAAGTTGACTTGCTGATTAGATGTGATTTGGGTTGACATCAGTATCGCTACACTAGAATATGGTATCAGGAGCGAATCATCATTTGCCATGAGAGGATTTGGGGATTTTGGTTGGTTTGGCATTAACACCGCTATACTGGAATATGGTATCAGGAGCGAATAATCATTTTCCATGAAGGGGATTTCCCTCGTTCCCAGTTTAACGACTTAGGGGTCATCTGTTCCCAGTTTAAAGACTTAGGGGTCTTCCGGATAAAAAATTTGGAATTTTGGGGTTAGGGTCGGCATCAGCGTTGCTAACACTGGAGCACAAGTTCCAGGAGCAATTCATCATTTGCCTTTTCCTGTTGGAGAGCGATGGCTTAGGAGACAGGTTTAGATCCCTATCACCTAAGGCTTTTCAATTTTATGAGCCGTAAGGGTCCGATAAAAGCATTTTCTCCCTACGAGTCGAAAGGATCCAGTAGGTGTATTTTCTCCTTAGGAGTCGTGAGGACCCCCAAGTGTGTTTTTCCTTTGTGAGTCGTAAGGATTCCACGAAGGTGTTTTCTTACGAGTTGAGAGGATCTCGTAAGTTTTGTTCTCCTCATATATCGTGAGGACACATGAGTGGGTCTTTCCAAATGGAGCATAATTCCAAGGGCGGAGACCGGCCGCTGGACTGGTGATTGCGGTAGGGTATGGGTATGATGAGAATTATTTGAGCCCGTAGATTGTATACGGTAGTCGGTTCGGGGACCAACCGTAGGGCTGGAAGAATTTTGGGAAATTGGATTTTGGTTGGCGTCTGTATCGCTACACTGGAATATGATACCAGGAGTGACTCATCATTCGCCGTTGGGACATCCAGGGATTCGAAATTTTGGTTGGCATCTGCATCGCTGCACTGGAATATGGTACCAGGAGCGACTCATCATTCGCCATTTGGGGATTTGGATTTTGGTTGGCGTCCGCATCGCTGCACTGGAATATGGTACTAGGAGCGACTCATCATTCGCCATTTGGGAACTTGGAATTTGGTTGGCGTCTGCATCGCTGCACTGGAATATGGTACCAGGAGCGACTCATCATTCGCCATTTGGAGTTTTCTTTGCACGATTGCTCTATCATTTCAGCTTTTCTCATCGTGAAGGTCGCAATTGCCCTATCATTTTGGCTATTTATTCACGGTTGCCCCATCATTTCGGCTTTATTTTTCATCTTTATTTTACTCGCTGATTTTTATTGCGAGTTGCCCTATCATTTCGGCTTGCTTTTTTTTATCTACACATTTTTTATTTACACACATTTTTTTACACTCCCAGTTTAACGACTCAGGGGTCGTCTGTTCCCAGTTTAACGACGTGGTGGTCCGCTCTTTTTAGAGAAAGGCAGATGTCTGAGAGAATCAGGTTCCGAAGGACTTCGGTTTCCATTTGTATGAAATTGGCGGTCGCAGCTTGACTGTTTGTTAACACGCCTTTAGACAGTTCTATCCCTCCTGCCTTATATTGCTTTTCGACCCAATCTTTGAAGACGAAGCGGTCCTCAATAGCATGACTTATCACTTTGTGATAGGGTCAATATTTGGGGTCGTCGGTCATATTCGCTTCTTGCGGTCTTTTTGATTCTGGCAATTATAGACCGTTCCTAAAGGCGTCTTTGAATATTTTACGGATTTTGTCCCTTCTGAAGGAATAGACCTTATCCAGCCTTTCTTTCAATAGAGATTCTCCTCCCTCTCCGAACACTGGATTCCAAGGATGGTTGGCATTAGACCCGCACATCCCTCGCTTATTTCGGTTAGCTGAAGTGTTGAAAGATTCAGTATCGTCGGAATTTCCTCTTTTGTGATTATCGTCCTTTCGGTTTCTCCAGGACCTATTGTTATTTTGAGAATCAGATGACTCCTGTTTTGAGTGCTCCAACATTTGAACTTTCCTAGTCAGCTCTTGGAATATTTTGAGACCCACGGTGCATAGAAACGGGGCCATCCAATTGTTGAGATTTCCGACGAGGAGGCTGACAGATTGGTCCTGATCTATCGGCGGTTCACATTTGACGGAGAGATTGCGCCATCGGGTTATAAAATCCGTGCCGCTTTCGTTGTTCTTTGGCTTGGTCCTTACGAGGTTGGCGATGGTAATCTTATCGCTAACACTCATGACCTTTGTCGGAACAGAGATTTCATTTGGACGAAAGTAGTAACGGAGCCATCCGGTATGCTAGCGTACAAGTCAAAGGCGACATCGGTTAAGCTATTAACGAACTGGCAGAGGAGAAGCGCATCATTGCCCCTAGTTTTCCCGTATGAGGCTTTAAAATAGGCAATGTGCTGATTCGCATTTCCTTTCCCATCAAATCTTCCGAATTTGGGGATGACATAGCCGCCAGGAAACTCTACCAGATCATACCGAGCAGGATACGGTCTCCCACTACTGCTGATATCTTTTTGCGCTTCGGCTTCAGCTACCAATGTTTTGACTTTGTTGGCAACCAAATCCATGATTTGATCTTGAGTTAGCGGGCTACTATCATCGGTAGCCAAGACATTTCCCGAGATAAGATGCGACTGACTTTCATGCAATCCGTCCACCTTTGGATTTGAGGGAATAGGCGTCGGCTATCTCGGGACACCATTTCCCGGTTCATGAGCAGAACCCTGCGCTTGATTGGACGGCTGAGAGGCAACTTGGGCCGTGAGCTGCATCACGGCATTCGTCAAGTCGTCAATTTTTTATTAGAGCTTGGCCATCTCTTTGTCTTTGCTTCTGTGCTGTTTTCGGAGCTCTTGGAGAAGTTGCTGCTCTGCGTTCTTGGGATGGAAGATTGGCTCATCTTCGTTTTCCGAGCCCGACTCCTCATGAACCTAGGGATCTCTCTGCTTATCAGCCTCACTGGAAAGGTTTTCATTACCTTCCATAGGAGGCTGGTCTTAGAAAGTGGCAACCATATTCATGCCAGATTGGATTTGAGATGTGGTGGCCCCGTACTTACTCTTGCTGCGCGTGCCCACTATATAGACAGTGTGGACCACACATCCAGCCATCTTTTTATCTTTAGCGGGGTAACCCTGTTCTTCAAAGCTAATGAAGTTCAGCCGAGCAGGAGCCCTAGCCCTTTTGTTGGCTCTGTATCTGAGCCTTTTCGGTCTTAGCCTCTCGATTTTGAGGGTTTGGCGGGCATCCGTTATCTAGGAAGCCATTGTGAGTCGATTGGCGGGGAGCTTAGAGAAGGCACCCGATCGAGCGTTTCCCAGGGGCACCGCCGGAGCTTGCTCGAGATGCCTTGTTGCTTTGTTGGTGTTGATGGCCTTACCCCCAGCTGGGGCCGAGGAAAGTCGTTCAAACATCGAATTGCGTTTGGGTAGCGGTGCCCTCGAGATCACCACATTTGGCCTCCTGCCTTTCGAGGCCGGTCTGTCTGTTACTGGGACGACGCTAGCTGGCATGAAAAAGTAGAGCTAAATGGTAGCGGCGGCTCCTCCCACTGTCGCCCGAGACTGGCCGGGAGGACCGTCCTGGCGTCCATTTTCATTGTGTAGGAGATGGGAGTTGTGCTGATGGCTGAGATTTTCCTTGGAGACATTTTGTTGCGTCCGAGGATTGCAATCAGAAATTGTTAACCTGCAAAAAGAAGCATGATTTTAGTACAGGCAATCAATGTATCTGTTGATTGAGTTCGTATGAACGTTTAACCCGAAATATGGGAGGAGAGATAGGTCCCACCGGGCGTGCCAGAATCTGTAGGGTATTTTTCGTCATCCCATTGAGATGGGAACGCGCGCGCGCTTGTCAGGCGTACTACAGATTCCCCCTGCTTAGGATAGACGGGGGTTTATTGATTGTGGGGATCCGAATATCCGGCAGCCGCGCACTAAGCTGCCATTACCCTTCGTCTTTGGAGCGAGAGAACCTCCAATTGACGGGTCAAACTGGTTATGCGAACTTGATATGCAATGTACGTATATTTTGAAAGGGTTTTGGATATATCGGGGGCCCCGCAGAGTTTTACGGGGGTCTCGCTACCCGGATAGCGGGCTGGGGGTCAAGGAGGCTAGCAGCTCCCTTGCGGGGTGCGGGACAGCGCCCCCGTTAGAAAAATTTTCCTAACGGGGGACGTGTTTATGATGTGGAGTGCATGAAAAATGAATGGTGAGGAGCATCTTAAAGACGCGTGCCAGGCGCGTGGGCGTTGGGCGCCCACAGGGCGCCAGCGGGTCACGTGCGTAGCACGCGACCGCTGAGCGCCAGCGAGTCACGTGAGCTGCATGCGACCATAGGGCGCTAAGCGCCTGCGGGTCGCATGAGGCGCACGTGGACGCTTAGTGCCAGCGGGTCACGTGCTCTGCACGCGACCGTTGGGCGCCCGCAGGTCATGTTCGCGACACGTGACCGCTGAAAACACCAGCGGGAAAAGGGGCTTAGCCCCTAGGTTAGGAGTTGAACTCCCAAGAAGGCTTTGGAGTTGAACTCCTAACAGGGATTATGTATACATTTGGAGTTAAACTCCTAAAAAGGGGATTGATTTATGGAGTTAAACTCCAACAGATCTTGAATGGAGTTAAACTCCTATAAATTTTTGGATCTTCTTTTGAGCCTCGGATCCTCCTGGAATGGGAGTTTTGGAGATGGGTATCCTTCTTCTTCCTCTCCGCTTGCTTGATCTTGGGGGAAAAAGGGGAGGTGAGGTTTAAAATCTCCCATTTTAGGGATTTGGTGGCAGATCCGAGCTCCCCTTCATGGGTTTTACGGTGAAAAACTACTTATTTTTGGAAAAGGAAGAGTTAAACTCTTGATTTAATTCAAAAAGGAGAAGAAGGTTTTAGAACCTTGAGAAAGGAGAAGGAGGCACATACCCTAATTTTTAAGCAGAATGAATTATCCTTTTTTATTTCATTATCATGTTGCCTTTTATAGGCTTACAAATTTACATATAGCCCCTTGGGTTTTACAAAATGACATTTTACCTATCCCATGACTCATGTGCTCACTTCTTTTGCACATGGGCCATGGGCTTTACAAAAATTTGGTTTTATGCCCATTTTTCTTACATTTATGCATAAAAAATTACATCAAAATTATTTATTACATAATTTCATTTTGGTATGGGGGAGGTCGGCCGCGGGGCTCGACTTGGGCATGGGCCCACTTGACCTGCGCTTGGACCCGCTTACTTGGGGTTGACTTTGACTTGGCCAACCGGGGTATAATTTTAGACCCCAACAGTGTTGATTATCAAAGATGACGTTCCGGCTTCGTATTATCTTCTTGCTTGAATAATTCCACAGCCGATATCCGAACCCATCTCCTTCATAACCAATGAATGCATACTTTCTAGACTTGGAGTCAAGCTTACTCTTTTCCGTCTTATCTACCGGCAAATAAACAATGCAACCAAAAACTTTAAGGTGCGAGTAATTTACTGATTTACCTGACCAAATTTCTTCCAGAATTCCTCTATCGAGTGCACTTGCCGGGATTCGATTGATCAGATATACAGCTGCATCGACAGCTGCTGCCCATAGGAATTTGGGCACATCTGCATCTAAGGTTATGCTCCTTACCCGCTCTAGAATCATCATGTTCATTCTTTCAGCGATGTCGTTCTGTTGCGGTGTCCCCGGTACCGTCTTTAACCAACGTATACCCTTCTGTGAGCAAAACCCCTTGAACTCTTGTGTGCAATATTCTCCGTCATTGTCAGACTTTAGGCACTTAACTTTCTTCACTGTTTGGTTCTCCACCTGTGTAATCTAGTGTTTGAAGTGACCATACACATCGGACTTCTTCTTCATTACATAAACTCAGGTCTTCCTGCTTACATCATCAAAGAAAGTAACGAAGTACCGATTTCCTCCATAAGACTCTACCGATACCGGTCCTCATACATGCGTTTGTACCAACTCTAGTTTCTTAGTCTTCTTTTCTACACTGCCAATATGAAATCTGAGTGCGCTTTACTTTCCACAAAAACAACTCTCACAGAGTCTCAACTCTATCTTCTTCAGCCTAGATAAAAACCCCTTATCATGAAGAATCTTCATATTCTTCTCGCTAAAGGTTTTTTGAGAATTTAATTTTCCTTTTAGAGCTTAGCTCTCTGCCCATAGAACTTCAGAGTTAAACTCTGCAAAAACTTTTCTTGGTAAGGATTATGAACGGAATTCATTTCTTAGGAAATCTTTTTTTGTTTTTGTCTTGGATTTTAAATCCATCCACAGAGTTTTGCTCTTTTCTTGAACTGATTTCTTAGAGATTTAAAAAAAACCTTTTTTAAGTAGACTCTGGGATCTTGAATCAATGAGAATCGTTAGTTATCCTCTTAGGGTTTTACCCTATCACCGATTTTTAAGGATCTTTGGAATTTAATTCCATTTTCTTTGTTTCCCCATCATGGGGGTTTCTGGGATTTAATCCCACTATTGAAGGAATTTAATTCCATTTTCTTACAGAGCTTAGCCCTGAGAGATTTAGTGACTTTTGGGAATTTTATTCCCCTTATGTTCTTGAGCATTTTCCTTTTTAAGGTTTTAATACCCTTTTTACAGATTTGAATCTATCGTCTATTCTTAACAGAACTCGCTTTTTGAGGACGTTAAGAGTTTTTTAAACTCCATTGTTTATTTAATGAGAATCCTTTTGGATTCTCACAATGATTATCTTGCCTCGTCATTGGTGAGCCGCCATTTTGATTTCGTGGGGCCCACTGGTTTTGTAGTTAGTATTCCCATGAAACAAACTCACACTTTTTATTAATGGGTTTTTTTTTGTCTCCTTCCTTTAGGTACAATAGCCTCACTTCCCTACTTCCTTTACACACGCTCGGAGGTCGTTTTCCTACCGTCGCCATCAGACGAAAAAATTATGGCAATGATTAGGGAACATGATAAGGATGATAAGAGCCTTCTCCTATGGAGAGTTTGGTACGGTCACATTATCAGGGGTCGACATAGTTTCACATGCGAAGTACCAATAGAACTCATCCTTTCAATGTCATTCACGGAGCGTCCGCGTACTGCTTATGCGGTGGAGGCGGCTAATTGGACCGCTGAGGGCCGGCTTGAGCCATAAACGACAGTGATACCCAATCAACCCATGATGGCTATCGATATTTTAGGACACCGAATATGTCAGGGTGAAGCTCGACCCTGGGGGCAGGTCTATAAGATAGGTGTTACCCCGCGCCATCCAGTGGGCTATCTTCCCTAGGCCCGGTACATTCTTTCCTCCCAACGCTCACCGCTGCAGAAAGTTGGGCTGTATTAAGCGGTGTATGCATCGCTATTCTACTACCATGCTCCCCACATCAAGTGGGCCAAGGCTTTTTGGAACCAGTGGAATTTTCCAACAAATACGTTCCTGCTAGGGGACCGTGAAGTCTCTATTTTGCTGGAGGAGTTCTGTGAAATTTCAGGACTGCCTATTAGGGGAGAGCATTACGAAGAATTATTACCCCCTGACGAGTATATATTTGCTACAGTACCAGTTATGCTTGAAGGCTTAACGACCGAGAATGCTGTTCGACACAAACACCCGAGTATAATCATGGCCTTGGGCATTTTTGAGAGACTGTTCATGGCATCATAAGGGCAAGGTGTCACTTTTGACGCTTTCATTGCTTGCTTTCTCCGTAAAGAGGCTCTATCTAAGAAAGCTCCGAAATTCGCGAAGGCCGAGGATCTCTTCAGATTCAGCTTGGAGAAATTGCCGGCTAAAGAAGAAGACCTGCCGCAATTTTACATTCCAAATTCATCATCTGTGACTTTTGACGCAATCGCTGCTCCTGGAATAGACGAAGAAACATTCTTTGTAGGCTTCATCAGTCTCTAGCTTAGCTGGTTCACCATGCCGATGCACCGCCGTTTTATGAAAGCCTCTGTCTTCTATCCTGCCCATCGCATAGCCGAAGGAGCGCGATTGGCTGTTGGCGTTGCAGGGTTATTACACCTATACCATGGTTTAAGTACTGCCGCCAACACTTCAAACCTAGGTGCAGACACTGTGAATTTCTCCCTCCACTAATTCACATGGTGGATCGAGATGCATGTGTTAGGCGCATTTGCTGCACACCGACGTCCTGATTTCTATGAGTCATGCACCTTTCCGCGAGTCATGAGGTTGTTTGATGCCTCCTCTCCTGATCCGACTTAGTTAGGGGCTCTGTGCGTATTGCTTAATCCATATTCAAATGAAGGCGGGATGGTCTTCAATGATCGAGTCCTTTCTGTGTTAGCGGGGCCCATTCAACAGTTATTCGATTTATCGAAGAGTGGGGCTCTGTCTTTAAAACACAAAGTGATCATGCATTTATATTCAATCAGGCCGAGGTACTTAGTGTTCCGCCTAAATGACACTGCTCTCTTCATGAGGTATAATTCGCATCCTTTCGCTCAACAGTTAGGTTATAACCAGAGCATCCTCCTTGAAGCCTTTTTAGTTAAGCCTACTCTCTCGCTGGAGGTCGCCCGCGACGTTATCCATTATTTCATGCAGTTAAATACTGGTTCCTCTTCATTATTCCCGAACTTGACTATCTTCCAAGGCCCTTGGGACCTTCAAGGGCTGGTATCGCCACCGGGTTAGTTCTATCATTGCAAAGGAGAGAAGGGTGCTCTTTGAGTGTAAAGCCCCTGCTCCAGCTCAAGCCATTAGCGCCCCGTTGCGGCCACGGTCGGTTGTTCGCCCTCCTCTGAAGGACAGTGATTCAGTGCTTATTCCTAAAGCCGCTCGTACAGAATCAGTCCCCCGTACTGCTGGTATGCCAGTTCACACTAGAGACGGGGCAGAGATTCTTGATAAAGTACCAGCAGCGGCATCACCAACGGCGGATACTGAAGGCGAGGTTGGGCAGCGCCGTGCAAAAGTGTCGAAGTGGAAGAAACGCCCTTCTACTAGTGCTAGCTCGGGCCCTAAAAGGAGGAAGAGATCGGCCGCCGGTTTACTCGATGCCTTGCTCGAGTATGAGCCTGAGCCTATATCTGCGCGTGAACCGGATGACGGTCTCCTCTTTCCTGGTACATCCGCCGAGGAAGCCGCTCAGTTAGCCGAGGCTTTGAAGCGTTCACAGGATGAAATCGAAAACGTGCGCCCCAAGAAGGGATGCTTTCCCCCTATTGAATTCTGTGATGTTGACTTGGCCCCGGCTATGTTACCAGTGGTTCCTCTGACGCTGGAAGAAGAACGGGCTCTCAAACAGCCAATCTCGGTCGTTTCTGAAGATGAGGCTGCTCTGAATGCGGGCAGGATTTATCTTCGATCGAAACCCGACGAGCGCGATTAAAAAGAAAAGAGCGGTGGTTCAAAAAGGCCATACTTCAGGCTCTCTGGCGTATCGGTATGTATCTTTTATGTCCTTCTCAGCAGATAATTTATATTACTTTCATATCGTATTCGTTTTTACATATTTTTCCTTTGTAGGGCCTTCTATAGCGGGCGCAGCTTCGAGTCCAGATCGCGCCTCAGAGCCTCCAGTGACGGCCTTTATTCCTTCAGCGGAGGTCACCGAACCGGCCATAGACTCTGTAAATATTTCCAGTGACGCATCAGAGGGTGTAGAGGAGATTACTGAAGCTGCTTTCCCTCCAGTCCAGAATGGACGAAGTATCGAAGGTAATCTTATATATATTTTTTGTTTTAACGACCTTTCCATATATTTGATGCTCTCTTTCTCTCAGAATTGCGGGAGTTGGCGTCTTCTATTGTAGATCGTTCTCCGGAAGAAACCTTCCTGCATCTACTTAATATGGCGGCCCAGTACGCGGTACCCCCTAGATTATCGTCCTTTCCTCCGGCCAAGGTTGGTATTCTTTTGCCTTCCGTATCATATTTTCATAATGATGCACATGTGCCTCTTTTTTTTTATCTTAAGCCACAGTCTTACAGGCTGATAACAAAGTTGAAGTTCTTGATGGGCCTGGGGACTTCTCGGCCGCCTTCTGTGGCCATGGGTAATGATGCTTTATCCTTGGTATTCTTCTAGTTATTCTCTGTTCGGAAAGGTGACTAACCATACATGTATCTTCACAGTTTTGCCAACCCTAACTCCTCTAGAGTCCCGTATTTGCATGTTGTGGGCCCTTATGCAAGACGTGTGTCTGAAAGGATGGCAAAACAGAGCATTCATTCATTGGCAATTCTCTTTGAAGGTCTTCGTGCTGGCACTTCTGTTATGGCTGAGGAATTTGCTGTTGAAACCAATACTTCTTTGTCCGTTCTTGCCACTTACCATGACGAGGCGCTGGTGCGTACTTAGGTTGAATACTTCCGTCAAGTGGAGGCTTCCCTACATGGAGTTGAGTGCGTGCGCCTTCCCTCTGATATCCTATCTGTAAAGGACAGCTTGCGTGGATGGATCGATCGGTATGCGGCCAATCTTCAGTCTTGTGAGAAAAGGCTCAACCAGAAGTTTTCGGAAAGAGTTGGCTTCGAAGGCTTTGGAGGAACTTCAAGCCCAGCTCACAACCAAGACAACTCGTGCCTATGAAATCTGGTGGGTCCTTCAGGAGGCAATTACGGAGATGGTGGCTCTTGATAAAGTTGTCATTTTCTCAAGCGAAATGGTCGAGACCCACAAGGCTGAAAGAGCTTGAGAATCGGTTTTCTTTATACCAACAACAACATGCACAGGCAGAGACTCAACTTGCGGCGTTGATAGAGCTTGAGGCGGAAGTTCGGCGGAAAAATGACGATATAGCTGGCCAATTGAACCGTCCGCCGTCTTAAAATTTTTTGTCGCTGTATATCTTTCTTTCTTCCTTTTTTTGTATCTTGTACTCATTTTGTCTTATGAATAAAATGCATATTTTATTTCATGTTTGCACCTCTCTATCCTTTGATGTCTTGATTTGGCGTAAAGTAGTTTATTCACTCATTTCGGAGTTTGTAGTTTATATACTCGTTTCGGAGTTTCTAATTTATATACTCGTTTCGGAGTTTCTAGTTTATGTACTCCTTTCGGAGTTTATAGTTTATTCACTTGTTTCGGAGTTTCTAGTTTATGTACTCATTTCGGAGTTTGTAGTTTATTCACTTGTTTCGAAGTTTCTAGTTTATATACCCATTTCAGAGTTTGTTGTTTATTCACTCGTTTCGGAGTTTCTAATTTATGTACTCATTTTGGAGTTTGTAGTTTACCTCCCTTGGGTTTACATGCAAACTTGTCATAACGTTATATGCAGATAACCTCCATTCTTTATGACAGGGGTCCATTAGGTTTGTGGTACTAGAGGTTTAGTCCGTGGTACTATCGCATTGGCTGATATATTTCTCGATATGCAGTCTTCAAGCTGTTGTTCTAGTAGCCCTACGACTGTCGTATCTCTGATCCCTTCGGAGGCTGGACAAGACATCTTCAAGTAATCTCCTTAGGTCATATTACCGTCAGAAAGGCAAGCGTTAGGAATTTTCCATGACGCTTCTTACTTGAGGTTAGGCTCAATTTGGAGCCCCGATGAGTCATAACCACCCCGCTCTAGTGTGGGATGATCTCCGATAGTCTTTTAGGCTTTATATGAGTTGCCGTCGAGTCCCGAAGCTGCGAATATACCGTCATTTCATTTTTTTGCTTTGACGATGTCGCGCCGATTCTTTGCTGAAGTAGGGTAGACATCTGTAGGACCTCTATACTGCGTGTATTGCAGTTGAAGTCCGGAGCTAGGAATATTCCATTGCTCCAATTTCATTTGATAGCTGCGTTCGCATCTTGCTGAAATGAGGGGGGAACGCCGGGATAGTCTCAAGGTTGTATATGTACCGTCAAGACTTGGAGCTAAGATTTTGCCATGGCTCTATTTTTTCTTTGACCCTTGGGTATTTTATTGACATTGTATTTGCATCTTGCTGGAATGAGAAGAACGTCGAGGTGATCTCTAGGCTTTAGATGTTGCCATTAAGACCTGAAGTTAGGATTTTGCCATCACTTCACTTTTATTTGATTGCTGTGTCTGCCCCTGCTGGAATGAGGAGGGAGGGACACAGGGATAGTCTCTAGGTTTTATATTTACCGTCAAGACCTGGAGCTAGGATTTTGCCATCACTCCTTTTTGATTTGATTCCTTGGAGCTTTTGTTGATGTCGTATCTGCACCTAGAAGGAACGTCGAGCTGGAGCTGGGATTTTGCCATTACTCCTTTTTTATTTGACCTTGGGTCTTTGATGACGTTGCGTCTACATCTTGCTGGCATGAGAAGCACGTCGAGCTGGAATCAGGATTTTGCCGTCACTCCTTTTTGATTTGGCTCCTTGGAGCCTTTGTTGACGTCTCGTCTGCATCGTGCTAGTATGAGAAGCACTTCGAGTCGATCTCTAGGCTGTAGATGTCGTCGTCAAGATCTGGAGCTAGGAATATGCCATCGCTCCACTTTGATTTGGCCTTTGGGTCCTTGTTGATTTTGCGTCTGCATCCTGTTGGCATAAGAAGCACGTCGAGCTGGAGTTAGGATTTTTCCATCACTCCTTTTTTATTTTGGCTCCTTGGAGCTTTGTTGACGTTGCATCTGCATCCTGTCAGAATGAGAAGAACGTCGAGATGACCTCTAGGCTATACATGTTGCCATTAAAATCTGGCTCTCCCTTTTGTTGGCTATAGTGCTCTCAAGGAAATTATTGTAATCGCAGGCAGATGAATATGATGATTAAGAGAGGACCTATACGAATAAAACTGTCTTACTCAAAATGATAGTATGCTATCTGGTTTACCTTTATCATCATGTACATGCATTATGTGGTATTACAGATCACTATTACATATTGATAGAGCCCATTGGATTTTTGCTTGACTACCAGCATTATGATGGCGATCATATACGTAAGAGATGGGTGGTCTATAAGCACATCCTTAAATATCCCTAGTCAAAGGAGTATTGAGACCGGGCATCCATACTCCAGAGTAGACTAGTGTATACTTATCGAGACCCCGATGAGGGGCGGTGGCCGGTCTCACAAGCCATCGGTGTATGTTAGTCACCTAAAATAGTATACAGGTGCTCATTGGGCTATGAGTACACTGGACGGACTCGCCGGGAAAAATGCTAGTTAGTATTATACCTATTGTTAGATAGTAGTTCCCAGGTGACATGTGTACAGGTTAGCTTGTCGACCTGAGATTGCCATTTGTCTCGTGTGAGTTCCCACTGTGCTTTAATTACTACCCTACCACGGCTCAAAAGAGTCATGCAAACAGATTTTAGTTGCATACAGTCTCGAGCCACATGGAGGCAGTGAGCGGATCGTCGGAGATTCGTCTCTCCCGGTATTGGGG
Source organism: Agapanthus africanus (assembly GCA_030015575.1). Lineage (NCBI taxonomy): Eukaryota > Viridiplantae > Streptophyta > Magnoliopsida > Asparagales > Amaryllidaceae > Agapanthus > Agapanthus africanus. The sequence goes on from JASDDO010000022.1 coordinate 901,272,185, forward strand.
GTTGATGTTGCGAGGTGCACGGGTGGCCATCACCAGAAATCCTTGGCCAAGGTAGATGAGAATTACTGATTTGGATCAGTAGTTTCTCAGTTGGTGATGGGTTTCATAACGACACGAAATATTGTGTTATTAGAGGTCTGACTTTATCCACCCCTTAGATTCGATATGCGATACTTTTAGACGAACATGCCGGACTGTACGGAGATTGTCACAGACAGTCTCAGTAGGGGTTCAGATGAGTTTGCTCGTCGGCCTTTCTTTCGCTCAATACCTGGGTAGCCATTACGTACAGTTAGTACCGCTGACGTGCTTGTGGTTAAACCCGCTGGTATCGTATTGACGAGTTTTTAGAGTCTCATACAGAGGGTTTCCCTACTTCGGGCGAAACGATGTAGAGGTCATATGGTTTTACGGCAGGGTTCGATCATATACGTGCACTTGTGCACGTATCATGATTCAGATGGATTATACTAGTGGGTTTTGGTTTAAGCCGGATCCTAGTATTATATTATTGGATTATTTTTGTCTCTTTGTATTCGTATATGGATACGGGTATGTATATACGGTGAGGGGTATTCTTATAATTTATTACAAGTGTGCTTCTAGAAGAAGACATTTCATTTTGTTTTTAACTATTTTAGTTTAAATGGTTTAATGAGGTGGAGGGATGAATTGTGTCTTTGCATTTATTGGAGCATGGCTACTTGGCGACTCATGGGGTGACTCATGGTTTACTATTGACGCATGCTTGATATTTTTGTGTGGTGAATTATTCAAGTGGATGATTCATTCTATAGTTCATAAGACTTAGCCATTCTTGATAGAATGATATGCTCACTACACTCTCATCTCTTCCAAGCTTCTATTCTTTTTCCTCAACCCTTAATATCTCATGTGTTGAGAAACCTATGCTATTTTGAGACAAATCAATCCATCATCACTCTCTACATCCTCTAGGTTATCTAGTTTAGCGACCTAGGTACCCTAGTTACCTTGGTATTAAGGTTGGAGCTCGAACTACAAATATTCAGGTGGATCATCTTTGATGGAGGGAGACTGACGATCAAGCTTGATCATGGAGACCACTAGGAGCTTAGGAAGATGGAGAAGACCGAAGGACTTGGATCATTCGGTATAACCATTCTAACTCCTCTTTAGTTTGCTAGCTTATAGGTTTATGGTAGATCCGGGTAATCGGGTTGTTCTAGCGCCAGTTTATAAAATTTTTGTTTTCCCAAACAGTCACGGTAGATGGCCAGGGCGTTGGCACAACCCAATATGGTATCAGAGCCACGCCATAAACCTATACTAGCTAGTTTACACAAGGTTAGAATATTGATCGACTAATTTTTCCAAATCGCAAATCCATTTTGACATGCCCACTGTCGTTTTTGAAAAGAGTTCCAAAAATTATTCCGAGTATCTTAAAAATGCGTGTAGGCATATTTAGAAGCTCTAAAGAAATTTGGGCACATGATCTTCATAAACCGCCACGGAACCACCGCATTAGATGCCTATTTGCGGCGGTTCTACGGTTATTTAGTGGCAAATGTGCACCAAATTTTTGCTGGCACTCTACTACATGGAATTATGATTTTTGGGATGCATGGTTTTGGCCCAGATTTTTTTGAGTGCTGGTTTGCTTTTGGGGCCAATTTGGAAAAGTTTAGTTGATCAAAATTTTAAGTGTGTGTTTATCAGTGCATACATTACTATCTGCGACCATGAATGTCATTAGAGCGGTATAACCCATCTAACTGTAGGGTTCCTAGGCACACTAAAGAGGTTCCACAAGGCATCAACCATGCCAAAATCAAATTTTCCCATGTGCCGAGAAACCCTAATTGAGATCGTTAACTAGAGATTAGGCGAAAAAGATGCAAGCAAACAACTTTACTCTAAAGGTGAAAGGGATTACAATCTTTATAGATCCGGTCCTCCACTTCTTTAGCTCCGTGATGATGTCCCTCCGCTGCGATCATCGGGATCCCGGACTCTAGCAATGGTTTCGTCGGAGAAATGAGCGGGCTAGGTTGTTGACTTCGGTGCCGAAGATGATCTACGTCGAGGCGACTCAAAATCAAGCTCCATCTTCACTTGGTCATGAACCTTGTGAAGAAAACACCCTATACAACATGGCAAGTGGTAGAGGATGAAGAAATAGGAAGTGGGTTCACTTTGGATTTGGATTTCTCACTTGATTTCAACACTTGGAATTTTCAAGAAAGTTTTCTTCTTCACTTGAAGAAGATGAAGAAGAAGAAAAGAAAAATGAATTATTGTGTAAAGAAAATTCAAGTGAAGACTTATCATAATGCAACCATGGGTTAGTAAACTCATGTAGAGAGCAAACCATAGTTTAGGTAATGGTTAGGTTTAAGGATAAAACAAAATGGGGTTAGTAAACTCATGTAGAGAGCAAACCATAGTTTAGGTAATGGTTAGGTTTAAGGATAAAACAAAATGGTTTAGACTTTTCAAAGATGCTATGAAGCTTCATGAAGCTTTAAGCCAAAAATAAAGAAAAGCACCATTTTGTTTTTACAAAATGAATAAAGAAAATAAAACCCTAACCATTAACTAAATATGGTGTAAATCATACACATACCCAAGTTTGCATGTATCATCAATCATGATACAAACTAGTGCACAAACATATATCACATATACAACTTGTGCATATCAAGTGAGAAAATCAATCTTAAGTGAACAATACTAGTCAATGTAAAGTAATATATCCAATATATAATTATACATTAAATCATAAAATCAACACTTGATTTCATGATCCGGTCATACTGCATATAACCGACTAATATTAAGTGTATCAATATATCGAATCAACATTTGATTCGGTAACCCGGCTATATCTCATATAACCGTCCAATGATACAAATCGTGAGAATAGAATTCAGTATCACATACTGGTATTATTCTCGGTCCCGCACATATCTCATATGCGCTCCTATTTCGTTTCGCTTGAGCCAGGAAACCTCTGTGTAGGACTCTAAAGACTCGTCAATACGCCGGCAGCAGGTGATGATCATATCAAACACCCACAAGCCGCAAGCGGTCTGCTAAACGTAACGACCACCCGGGTATTGAGCGATCAGAAGATCAACGAGCAAGCCCGCTCACACTCCTGTGAATCCAACCAGTAACACTTACCGTACAGTCCGGTCTGATCGTCTGATATGTCGCATATCTTGCCTAGGGGTGGTAAACGTCAGACCCCAGTAGCTCGATAAGTCGTGTCGATATGAGGTCTATAACAGTTCGAGAAACTACTGGTAACACTTACCAGTAAATCTCAGCAACCCTGGCCAGGGATTTCCGGTTATAGCCAATCGAACACAGCACAACATCAACTCCCTATACCGGGAGAGACGAATCCCCTCCTATCGCTCATTGCCTCCATGTGATTCGGGACTGTACCCAAAAACCACCATTTTCCACGTTCTCTTGGACGTGGTAAGGTGGAAATCAAAGCACAGTGGGAATCACACAAGACTCTATGACGATCTCGGGTCTACAGACTAACCTGTACCAGTGTCACCAGAGAACTGCTATCTGACGTAAGGTATAATACCATCTGGGAGTTCTCGGCGAGTCCGTCCAGTGTACCCAGTCTCCACTGAGCACCCGTATATCATCTCTGATGTCAAACACCAATGGATATGGGATCATCCATCGCCCATCTGTATGGGTCGAGAAGGTATATGCTAGTCTACTCTGGTATATCGATGTCCCGTCTCGATACACCCACGACTAGGGACCTTGAAGGATATACTTATGGACTACCATGTCCCCACTAGTATGATCCACATCATAGTCCAGGTAGTCAAGTACACATCCTAAGAGCTTTACCAACATGTAACAGAGAGACAATCAGTGTACACGTTAAGATAAAGAGCAACCAGATAGCATACTATCATGTCGAGCAAGAAAGTCCTCCCTATATATGTCCCAGCATCCACTACAATATACATCCTATATACAGTAATGGCCTCTAGGGCATACATATAACTAATACTAACTGCTATATGTTCTTTTAGACGGGTTTGCGAACATGACATTCACGTTGATATTCTGTGTTGTGTTGATATTGTGGTTGGATTTTCGTGGTGGATAGCCAGTGATGCAATGATAGTTGTACAGTTCAAATTCATTTGTACATTTGATATTGCGGGGCGAGCGCCCGACATGTGGACTGCCGTCTCTTCCAGTTTGTATATTTGTTTAGGGCACGACCGGGTTGAGGTCGATATCACCCTTGTACATATTTTTTCATTTTCTGTATTAGAATTACCCCGCAGTGGAGTGCTCGAGTAGCCGGATTCTAGAGGGCAACGAGCCCGCATCTCATGGTGTTGAGATGGAGTGGGCCTCATGGCAGGCTATTCGTCGCACTTGTAGGGGTCCAGGATGACCTACGGAGGGGTGCTCAAGTTACCCGATTTCGTGAAGTGCTGGGTAGCCCATTCACTTTGTTGATTGAGGTTGCCTCACTTCTAGAATTGGCGGGTAACTTGCCGCGCTCGTAGGGGTCCAGGTTTTTATTGCACAGGGTATCCACCCGACAAGGAACGTTGGGTCTCATTTGTGGTTCAAATGAAAGCCGAGGCTCCAAGATTATCCACCATTCTGTGTTACTTGCTGAGATTCTGTGATGTTGCTTATATCATACCTAGGACGAATGCTATATATATTTATATATATACTAGTAGATATTATATATGTTTTGCACCCGTGCTAGTCCAGCCCCCGCTCTGCCGTTAGTTAAGTAACCTAACGGTGCATGACGGGACCCCATGGCGAATGCGGATGGCATATACGTATATTGTATTTTCGTTCTTTTCTGGTATGATATGGATTATTTGATGGGACTGCATTAATTCTGATTAATGCAAGGAAAACAAACCTATATGATGTTGTTGGAACCAAGTTTTTGAAAACTGATATTACAGACGTTTCTTTTTGCTTTGCACAACGGTATTCGGTTATGAATATCCAGCACCTCATTTGACGAGGCAAGAGCCAAGATCCCTTCATAGGGAGTGATCTCTTGGGCAAAATTTTACGTCAGTGTAATAACTTCACTATAGTCGATTCTTTTGCTTTGCATCGTGTTATTCAGTTAGGAATATCCTGCACCTTGTTCGATGAGAAAAGAGCCGAGATCCCTTCACAGAGAGTGACCTCTTTCGTAAAAGTTTGCGCCACTATATATTTGTAAAACCACTTGGGTTCCTTCAACGATATCAAGTTCATTACGTTAAAGGTTTTTCGCTAAAAACCAGTCGTAGCCCTCCGTCATTTCCTACGAGTAGTACTTAGTATTCGTGCTGCGTTTGTTAACCTTGTCAAGGCGTAGTGTACGGTAGCTGAGTGGTGCTTGTTTGTAGCATATGATGCGATTAATTAGGACAGTCACATAACCTTGTTGACCTTATCAAGAGCTTATGCGGATGGGTCTAGGGTAATCAAGATAATGACGGGTTGAATTGACTAGCGACTTATGATTTGTTGACCTTATCAAGGTCATAGGTCGTTAGGGGTAAAAACCATATCAGGAGTTTCAAACATACAGGAAACTTGCCAGGCATGCGCATATCTTCTGGAGTGTGGTGACTTGAGTGGCTTCCATCAAGTTATCATGCGGTGATAGTTGGATCCTAATTCCCACTGATGAGTAGGTGTTACTCCTTGGGTGATTTTTAGATGATCCCGACTAATTCTCCTTTTAGGGTTTGAAGGAGAATTCGAGGAAACAGTGGGAGTTATCCTGATTAGATAAAGTGATTAACCAATCTAATCTAGGTTAGAGTGCATGCTGAGTGTTTTTTTTCTCTCTCTTTTTGGCAGCGACCATGGCCTGACCCTAGACTAAAACTCATGAACCAAGTTAACCGAACCTTCTTAAAACACTTTGGTTTTTGGATTGTCATTTAGTCGCATATATCATTGCCACTCCTACATCCCTTTTACATTTCTACGGAACACTCCGTATCACTACGAAGATCCATATTGATTGGATATTCCATCGTATAGTTACATACGAACTCGAAGAAATTTGTTTCAGTTCGTGGATGGATTCAGGTTCTAGAGAAATTGAATAGGATTATTCAATTGTCTTTATCTTTACCTTCTCTCAGGTTGCGAGGGGTTGTGAGGGCTCCTGGTATTAGGAGAGTACACCTATTGCGCTTATTAGATAGTCTTTTTCCAAGTCATAGGCAGGTGCCGAAAAGTAAGGAGGAAGAAAACCAATTAGCCTAAGTGTGGTGTATAGAAGGTAATAAGTAAAAACATATAAAGGGATTAGATTAAGGGCAAAGAAAATTGCGACTGCTATCATTCACGACGAAACAACGTATATCCCTGCCACTTATATATCACCTTTGCATTTCTCCAGAACACTCTGTATCACTATGAAGATCTACATTTCTTGGATATTCCATCATATAGTTACATACGAACTCGAAGGAACTTGTTCCAATTTGAGGATGGTTTCCGACTCTGAAGAAATAGAATAAGGATTATTCAGTTGCCTTTTCCTTTTACCTTCTCTCAGGTTGCGAAGGCTCCTGGTATTAGGAGAGTACACCTATTATGCTTATTGGATAGTCTTCTTCCAAACTCTAGGCTGGTGTCGAAGGGTAGGGAAGGAAGAAAATCAATTAGCCTAAGTGTGGTGTACAGAAGGTAATAAGTAAAGACATATAAAGGGATTAGAGTGAGGGCAAGGAAAGATACGGTTACAGTTATGAATCTGGATAGTGGAAGAGGCATTACTAGGAATACCCGGCTACCCTTTCGAAACATTCTCATGTTTCAGTTTTACTGTGCAGTATATTTGAAAACTGTTTTCCCAATTAGATTCTATCTCTAGGGTATGTATTTACCAGATTTGATTCTCACATCTGTATGATATTACAGATGGTGAGTGGGAGTAAGATATTGGGAATTGGGTGATTAGATCCTCTATATATCGGAATTCTTTGTAATCGGTGATATTTAAGGAAATCACCTGGGTTTTGCCTAACGGAAAATTTTTGGTTTTGAATATCCGTTGTTATGCACCAATTTCAAACTGATATATCTGTACGTTTATTTTATAAAGTGAGATATAAATTTATGAAATTATGTTTATGACATTTACCAATATCAGTTGATGGTTAGGTAAGGTGCATTCAATAACGGTGTAATTCTTCTTAACCATAGTACAGTTTTCAACCTACGATTCACAGGGTTTGAGTTATTAAAACTCATAGGACTTATACAAAGTATTGTATGTTGTCCGATTTGTGTTAGGACAAAGGGGTTGGTACTCGTACTACATTCAGTTTACTCATGACTTCTCTAATTTTAGACAAGTATTTCGTTGAAATACAAGGTTCAGATTTTGAGAAGTTATAAGTATAAGAATAAGGTAGAAAACCATATGTTGCAAGTATCAGGATTTTTCAAGATGATCGAAAATGTAGATACTTGTGTTTGGTATTCCGTTGTAAGTAATAGTTTTGAGAACTTGATTCTCTTTCAGGTTACTCATACGTGGATGTATTCCTGGATGAGAAATGGTGTATGGCCTTCTTCCATTTGGTTGATATGTACTGGAAACGGCTACATGATTTTTGAATCCGGTTCCAATTAAATTAGTGCCTTTGTTTCTATATTGGATATATAGAATGGATTCATATCTTAACGATATTAAGGTATATGGAGTTATCCGGCTGATGCTTAAAACCAAAATCTGGACAAACTCATGGCATGTTTCAGTAATGGAGCTTTGTGGGTTATCCCGGGCATTGACGAGAGTTAACATTCTACCATCTGGAAGATCAATAGTTATATTGTTCTTGACCCACCACCAATTTTAGTAAAATGGATTCTTTTTAGAAAACATTAGTGGGAGTATGGTAGAACTGGAAGTGATTTCAGAATCATAAACGATTACTGAAAATTTAATAGAACCTGAGGATTCAATTGGATTCGACAATCCATTATCCATTCCGCAGATTTGGTGGGTAATCTCAGGCACCCGAGAGGTACTTTGTTCTCCTCAAAGACGGTGATATGGAGATTTTTGATTACCCAAACTTGCCCCTACTGCTGTTCTAGACTATGAGATCTGGCAGGAGGATGAGTATAACGTCGTTCTAAATTTGCTTTAGAAGTGCACGTGTATATGACTCTGCCAGAAGGTTGTTGTAGTCAGTGGGAGCAGCGGAAGCATAGTGGGCAAGTAGCTTATCTCTATTTATAGACTAAAGCAGGTATAGCGGAGATAGATCATCTATTTTTGATGTGAAAGTCATAGAGTTTGACTTCATCAGAATAACAGATGGACCTGATAAGACGGTGGTAGGGAGTGATGTCTTGGTATTTTGATGACATACACTTAATAGGAAAAGATCTTCCTATACTACGATCGGTTATACTGTGGTTATCATAAGGTGGTTTCTCCACATAGGATATGGATAAAATATCAGGGATTCTGGTGACTAGATATATGGTTTTAGATCTAGATTTGGGAAGTGTCCCAATTCGGGTACTTGACACTATTCTAAAGTGTTTTAGATTGGACGACTCCTGGCGTGGTGGTGTACCCGCAGGAGAAGGAGTCATCCTCTCTAAAGAGATGTCTTCTAGAATGATGAGGGGAGGGATTTGCATAATTGGCATATCTCTTGCTTAGGCAATTGAGTCAGTCATGAGATATCAAGTACCACACCGGATATTGATTTTGCATAGGCTGCAAGAGCTATATATTAATCCAATCCTGGAGAAATGTTGGGAAGAAGTTATGAACATAAGTGGATGTTCTTGGTATATGGTAACAGCTGCCTTCTTCGAGAGGCGGTTATCATTTCAGGCTTCCAAGGTGACTTGGATGACAGAGTGACTGGAAGAAGATGAACAAGAAAGAGCCTTGCCTCTTTCTTGATGGAGACTCAAAACCCTAGCAAATTTTATGCGAAGGGAAAAACTTAACATTTCATCATATGGTTGGGTTTAAATACCCATTACAATTTGCACTTAGCCCATGGGCTTTAAATAATTGGCATCTTTTCTTTTCCTCATATCCATGTGCACACACTTTGCACATGAGCCATTGGCTTTACAAAAATTGTCTTTTAGCCCATTTATTTTTTACTTATTACACATTAAATTTATTTATTAAATTTTCCTACGCCTTCCTTGGTATGGGGCCGGCCCCATGCTTAAGCTTGGACCGGTTAGGTTTGGGCCCACTTGTTTGGGCTTGGGCCCGGGTTGGTTGGGTTCGGGCCTACTTATTCAGGCGTTGACTTTGAATTTGACTTTGATCTTTTGATTTATCATTGGAGTGTAATTTTTGACCCAACAAGGTCAATCAAACCTACCCCCTATTCGAGTTCCATTTCATAACTTTCCGCACTCTTTTGTCGTTCCGACATCAATTGATATCAGAGCCCTTGGTGATCATGGTTGTTCGTCAAAGAAGAAGACCCAATGTCGACGCTACGGCTACCCGTGATCAAGATCTTTGTGACATCGAGATGGATGAAATACGAAGGAAAATTCAGCAGCTCCAAGAGCGTATTTAACGCTTTGAGGCCTTATCGCATTATTCTAATCATGCATCAAGAGAAGAAGTTTCAGAAGAAGAAGAGGTCAATCGCTTCCATCAACCTCTTAACCGAGTATCGAGTGATGAAGAGATTCTATCAAGTCGTCGATATAGAAACAATAATAACTTTCGGTGAGAACGAGATAACCAAACCAAAAGTGATGAAGAGGTATTGTTCCACCGACGACATAAAAGGAAGGATAATCCATGCGAATGTTTTGAAATAAAAATTGATGTTCCCTAGTTCAAAGGACGAATTCAACCGGATGAGTTCTTATATTGGCTCAATAACATTGAGTGAATCTTTGAATACAAAGATGTACCCGATGATCGCAAGGTAAAACTTATGGCTATGAAACGTAAAAAGCATGCATCTATTTGGTGGGAACAACTCAAAATTCGGCGGCATCATTTAGACAAAGCCAAAAATCTCTTCATGGGAGAAAATGAAGTGGAGCTCAAAAAGAAGTTCTTGCCAAAGAATTATTTACAGGAAAATTTTCTCAAGCTCCATCACTTTAAACAAGATGAGCTTTCACTGGAAGAATCTGCCGATGAACTTGATCATTTCATGTTGCGATGCGGTTCATCTGCAACCGAAGAATAATTGATTGCTCGCTTTCTCGGAGGATTTCGACCAGATTTCCATGATGTGATGCAGCTACAACCATATTAGACATATAATGATGTGTTTAAAATCTCCAAGAAAGTGGAGAAGCAACTCAAAGAGAAAGAGAAACGAATGCCAACTAGTTTTTCCGGAAATCGGCCCTTCGGTCGAGGCAACACTCCCCATCGGGATACGAGATCGCTAACGTCTAAAACTTCCACCTTAAGGCTCCCGCGGATCGCCCTATCTCGGTTGACCCTACCAAACCTACCAACTCTAGTTTCACTCCTCCTAAGTGTTATAAGTGGCAGGGATTTGGACACTTCGCTTTAAGTGTCCTAACTAGAAAATGATCATATTAGCTGAAGATGAACCTCTGAAAGACTCTCATCCTGTCTTCGATGAAGAACCCGAGGAAGAAGCAATATATAAAGATCATAGTGAAGCTCTCGGTATTCGTCGGAGCTTGAATGCAAATCCTATTGAAGAGAGATTATGGCGTCGCAACAACATTTTCCACACATAATGCACTTCATATGGCAAGTTGTATGATATTATCATTGACGGAGGAAAGTTGTGAGAATGTGGTCGCTATTACTATGGTTGAAAAGTTGAATCTAAAGACGGAGAATCACCTACATCTTTGCATGCTCTCTTGACTTTGTAAAGGAAATGAGTTGACGGTGACAAAGAAATGTTTAGTGTAATTCACTATTGGCACTAAATAACAAGATGAAGTTTTATGCGATGTGATCCCGATAGACATGTGCCATATACTTCTCGGTCGTCCATGGCAATATGATCGAAAGGTTATTCATAATAGATTCTGTAACGACTAAAATTTTACTGTACGAAAATTTTCAAGTTAATGTACAGAATGGATTTATAAGCCTGAGCACAAATTATAAATTTAATTTTTTTAAGAATAGTAAGAAAGCACTTGTAACTCATTGGTAAAGCCTTGCACTGCTGTGACGTAGCCCTGTGTTCGAATCTCATCAGCCATATATATTTTTACTAATTTTTATTTTAAACTTTTTGGAAGCCTCAAAGTTTACACGTGCAATACACGTAAAAATGAAAAGTAAGATAAAATAAACATGTGCAAATGGGTATTTATACAGCCTAGGACACATGAGCAAAATCCAAGCACCCAACTCATATACGTAGCCGGTGAGATGATCTATAGGGCCGGCACCGCCGGGCCCCCCATAGGGAATGCTCCCTATTTTCTGTACACCAGTCTTTTGGCCTACCCTCACTACTCTTATTATGCTTGATTTTCCTACAATTAACCAGAGAGTGTTAATTCACATTTTAATCCAAATTTTAATGCATTTAAATTCTTTCTTCAATTCCCAAAACCCTAATTTTATCCTATAAATACAACACCATACCCTAGCCCTCCTCATTCTGAAATCTCTTATAAAAAATCCACAAAATTTTCCAAGTCAAAGAAGAGTACAAGTGGAGTTAGCCCAAGTTCCTTTTCCAGCGAGGATTCAAAGCACTTCCAGCGACCCCGCGACTCCACGAAGGCCATCATTCCTTTTCTCAACCTCCCTTCTATTTTTTTAACTAGTAAGTCCCAACTATTTCCCTTTATTCTTACATTAAAATTGTCTCTTTTCAAATCATGTCGGTAAGTGAAGTTATACCGACATTCTTTTCTAAAATCTTTAAAAACTACAATTTTCTTTTATAATCATTCATTCAAATCACTATAATTTGTTATTAAATCATGACACAAATGTTTAGAATACTTTTCACCTTGAAAAGTTCATGTTAAATAACTTTATAGTATATTTTTCGTTTAAATACCAAAAACTTCACATATGACATATTTTAATTACGTTAGCTTAGCATGCCTTTAGAAAACCTCACGAGGTAATGACCTACTTCTTACATACACACATCTTGATATATCACGATTCACTTGAAAACAATATCATATGGAAAATACGACTTTTCAAATAAATACCTTAAACTATTAAAAACCGTATTTCTTTAAATTGTGTGATTACATTCCTTGCGATTATACCTCTACAACCCATTTTGGGAAACCCGATCGGGATGGTGCGGGTTATCGCACATCCTCGGGATTATTAGAGCGAGATGCAGACCTCCTCACGGAGCATACGATCTCGATGGAATTTTTATACAATTTTTAAGAAAAACGAGGATTTCTATTTAATAATAAAAAGTTATTTTTTAATAAATATATAAATATTATCAAAACACATATTTTAAAGATATTATTAAATTCCAAATTTTCTAAAAAAATGATAGAATTGCAAGTTTCATGAAAATACCATCAAGAATCCATACAAGTCAACTTTATACTAAAATACCTTGAACTATTCAAGCTAGATATTTAATCACTAGAATACCTCACTTTTAAAAATTATATCCATGAAAACCCTAAATACGATAAATAAATACTTGAGGTTTATTTTGAAATTATACTAAAAATATTTTTCATAAAACCCTCTCAAGTTATATTAATTTACATTAAGGACCCTAATAAATATAGATTTAAGCAGGACCAATTCTCTTAAGCCTTAGGGAGCCGGAGAAAGTGGTTGCTTGCCTATTTAAGGTAGAAAACTAAAACATGATTATCAATGGTAGTTGTCTTGGAAAAAGACACAAATCCTGCCGTCCATATGCAGCAGTTACCGATAACTCCTAAACCTAATTCAGGACTCAAATCTGTTTAAGTGTCTGACTCAATCTGAGTCTCACTCTAATCTGAATACAATGCAAAAATGAATCCAACCATATATCTAATTCAACATGAATATAATGTATCAAATATGAACACTTGAACGTGATCACCGAACAATACGGACATGCAACATGACTTGACTTAACCGATCCATGGCTATATCTTGAACTTGACTACATGACTATCCGTTTACATCCGAATCGTTTATATGAACAACTTATACCATTATTTCGGCAAGTCTTATACTAAAAATCATTATAATCAATACAATATGCATTACGAGGTTTTTAAAGGGATAGATTGATACGGAATGTATTAGAAGTGGAATGAGACGGTCACTATAATACACTTAACCTGAATATCCGTGCTGTTGTCTCGTAGGATTAACGGGGACTTGTAATCCATATGCCTTAGTCCACGGAGAAAATTGGACTTCTCTCATATACACTGATGCATTCTGTACCAAACTACAAACAACTATGTTAGTATAAAAAAACAGATAAAATACAAGACCTATTTCTTTTACTTGATCTATCTCTCTTTTGGGAATTACCGAGCGATTGTTCGCTGACGACATTCTTATCTCTTCTTTCTTTAGAATGTTGTCAGAAGGACCCGACTCTCAGGAGATCGAGCCCAGCCTGAAAGATTTAGAGCAGTTTGCTGAGGATCCAGAGTTCTAGTTCTTACTTGTACTTATTTTTTTCAATTCATATGCCATTGTTTAGGCATCGCTTTCCATTATTGTATTTTACTTTCCAGTTGTATGTAAAGAATGAATATAAATAAAAATTTGTTGTTTCATTACATCTCTTATCATTCTTGTGTTTTACTTTTATATTGCTTATTTACGCTTAACGTGTTTAAATTTGAGTAAATACGTCGCGGTCTCGCCACGTCTACTTTCCCGTACATTAGGAAGCGGGGCGTGACAGGTTTTGTTGGCGGCCTATGTAAGTCTGTTCTGCATAGAAACCTACATAACCATGCAGGTTCAGTTCTGTATGGAATCCTAAGCAATATATCAAAAGAATTATAAAATTCAGCAACTATACATTCTTTACATTTCAATTCCTTGAATATATCCTAATCCTACCTTTTCTTTCAAGATTATGGATTCCCCGAACAACATGAGCACCAACGTGAATGGAAACACCCCACCTCCTCTACCACCACCACCACCTACCGTAGCAGCTCCTATCAACGAGCAGACGGTATTGCTTGAGGCAATCAAGAGCCACTTGGAGGGACAGCAGCAACAGACTGCTATCTTATTGCACTGCCCAGAATCTGAGGCACCCAGAGTGAAGCAATTCCGGGCATTGCACCCAAAGAACTTTTCTGGGAAAGAGTGCCCCTAGAGGCAGAAGAATGGGCTCAATCCATCGAAGACGATCTGGCAGCAGCACAAGTGCCAGAGATTGCTTGGGTAAGAGTTGCAAAGCTGCAACTCACAGATAACGCCAGAGTATGGTGAAAGGCGGAAGAAATCCGTCTTGCCCAGCCGATCGAATGGACGATTTTTCATGAGATGTTCGACGCGAAATATTTTCCCGAGACTGCCCGTTTTGACATGGAGCAGCACTTCATTCACCTGTATCAAGGTTCGATATGGACCAAATCTGTGGATGAATATGATACTGAATTTACCATGCTCAACAGGTAAGATATGTCTCAATATTCAATTTCCTTATATCACATACTACACTGCTAACATAAGACCATAACAGATTTGTGGCATATCTCATACTGACTGCTGAGATCAGAACACGACGATTTCAGCAAGGGTTGGACCCAGAGATCCAAGCTTTATTAGCTACAGGGGATTTCCCAACCCACGATCTTGCTCTAAAGGCTGCCCGAAGATTTGAGGCAGTTGTGAAGAAGAAAGGCATACCTCAGTCTGCAGGCGTGAAGCGCCTTGCTACTCAGATAGCAGGAGGAGCTTCTTCCAGGCCACCGTTTATACCCAGGAGACCGGGAGTAACTTTTAACCGGCCCTGTCCAGAATTTTGCACCTGCTGTAGGAGGAATGGACACCTGGCGAAGGAATGCAGGCGTGCAAACGTCCTGTGCTTAGTCTGCGGCTCATCCACTCACGACATTGAAGCATGTCCTCGTAGACTCAATCTGAATCTAGCCTCCAGGCCAGCAATCACATTTCCGCAGCGGCCAACTATTCAGGCACATGCACCCCGTCTTGCTCTCCCAACTCCACCTCCTCATGGACCTCCTGTACAGCCTCCTCGTCAGTTCCATCATGCACAAAGGAACATACCTCAAGGACAGAGAAACAGACAGAGGAATGCTCCCCCAGCAAGAAAGAACGAACCTAGGCTTCAGGCTTTCACAATGACTGTGGAAGAAGCTGAAGCCACTGGCCAAGTCATCAGTGGTAACTTCCAATCTTTCAAAACCTTTTCAATCTTTGTGTACATCAATATATATCTTTCCTATACCTAAACATATCCCACACAACTTAGGTACAATCTTAGTAGCCTCCCTACCTGCCTTAGCACTCTTCGATACTGGAGCATTGTAAGTCCACGGTAGCGCTCCGGGCGTCTAACAGACGCCAAATGCGGAACAAAAACTTTTTGACTGGCGCTATTGCGTATTATAACCCGGATCTGCCATTAAAGCTAAACTAACAAAGTACAAAGTGGGTAGAAATGTTATACCGAACGATCCGAGTCCTTCGGTCTTCAACCATCATCCCACGCTTTGTTGCGGCTGTTCCGATCTCCTGAATCTCCAGTCTTCTCGTCCAAGTGGCACCACGTCGACGGATCTTTTAAACGGGCTCCCGCCTCTGAACCGAGGCAACTCGATCATCAAGTTTGCTAAAAGAGATGACCAAGATTGATGTAGAGAATGAGTAGAACACTTTGTCTCGTTACGTCCAAAGGTATGGGCGAACGGTTAATGAAGTTGCCTTTTGGATCGGGTGAAAATGAGAATTGAGTATATTAATTTCCATGAACCAAAACCTTAATCTTTTTCCCAAAATCAACAACTATCATTCCCACTTGGAATGGCCGGCCACTAAATAGGATGAGGGAGGTGAGTGTAGGAGAGGGGGGTGACTACAACATTGAATGATATGAATGATTCAACTTAACACCTTGCACAAACTTTAATTGCATACATTGAACCAAAATCTAGTCATCATCCATCATTAAATGCATAATCAATGCACTAATGACTCACTAGCCATCTCATCATCCTAGTCACTATAATCTAGAACCTTCTAGAACCATGACTCACCCAAGTGACGAAAAGATAAATCCGCATTTAACCGAATGTTAAATACGGGTGATAGAAAACTGGAAACTGGCAACTTCCAAAAGTGATCCCGAAACGAATTTCAAGATAACCCCGTAACAGTATAAACATACCCGCATTTGTATTACTACCGAATACAAATCCAACTGAGACAAAGATATTATATCTACACAGTATAATACTCGGATCCGGCTTAAACCAAAGCCCACCAGTATTATCTGCCCGAAATATGACACATGCGTAAACCCACGTGCATTTTCCGAACCCTGCCATAAAACCATACGGCCTCTACAACGTTTCGCCCGAATTTGGGAAACGGTCTGTGGGGGACTCTAATGACTCATCAACACACTGGCACTGGGTATAACCACCAGCACGTCAGAGGTACAAGCTGTACGTAACGTTTTCCTATGTATTGATTGGACAGGAAGCTGACGCGCGAACTCATCCAGAAACCCTACTGAGCCTGACAGTGACAATATCCGTACAGTCCGGTCCGTTCGTCTAAGAGTATCGCATATCGAGTCTAGGAGGGTGGATAAAGTCAGACCCCTAATAATGCGATAATTCGTGTCGGTATGAAGCCCATCACCTCATGAGAAACTACTGATCCAAATCAGTAATTCTCTACTACCTCGGCCGAGGATTTCTAGTGATGGCCACCCGTGCACTGTGCGACATCAACCCCCAATACCGGGAAAGACGAATCCCCGACGATCCGCTCACTGCCTCCATGTGGCTCGGGACTGTACCCAACTAAAACCTGTTTGCACGTCTCCTTTGAGCGTGGTAGGGTAGTAATCAAAGCACAGTGGGAACTCACAGGAGACAAATGTCGATCTCAGGTCGACAAACTAACCTGTACACATGTCACCAGGGAACTTCTATCTGACGATATATATAATACCAACTAGCATGTTCCCGGCGAGTCCTGTCCGGTGTACTCATAACGTAATGAGCACCTGTATACATCTTAGGTGAACCAACTGACACCAATGGCTTGTGAGACCGGCTATCGCCCCTCGTCAGGGTCTCGAATGTATACACTAGTCTACTCTGGAGTATCAATTCCCTGTCTCGAAACTCCTACGACTAGGGACACTTTAAGGATGTGCTTACAGACCCCAGCTCCCACGTATATGATCGCCATCATACTGCTGGCAGTCAAGCAAGAATCCTATGGGCTCTATCAACATGCAATAGAGAACTAAAGCATGTAAACGATGATAAAGTCAAACCAGATAGCATACTATCATCTCGAGCAAGACTTTCATATCAGTATAGGTCCTCTCTCAATCATTGCAATCACGTATCTGCGATCCAATAATTGACTTAGAGGGCACTATATCCAACAATCTCCCACTTACACTTAAGGCTATTATTGCGATGTCGCATACTCATAGCCTCAGTGAGTGGATCCGCCCTGATGTTTCTTTCTATGTCTCTCTTAATCTCAAGTGCGCAGAGAAAGCCATCTCCCGAATCGAGTAATACCTGTCTTAGAATATGTCTGGATATATGATGGGACCTAGTTCATAAATGAACTCCGAATCCAAACTTCTTAGACTGTATTGATAACTGAACTAATCAGTATCGCGTACCATGCCTCCCACAGTATCCTCTGGACCACCTGTCCATAATACTGTCCCTCTTCAGAGGGAAAACTATAACTCTGACAATCACTCTGTCATCCAGATCACCTTGGAAGCCTGGAATGATAACCGTCTCCCGAAGGAGGCTGCCGTCATCAAATCCGTAGAACATTCACTTATGTTCTAAAATTGCTTCCTTATGTTTCTCCAGTATTGGATTAATATAAACTTATCGCATCTAGTGCAAAAACAACATCTGGTGTGGTACTTGACATCTCACGATTGACTCAATTACCTAAGCAAGTTATCTGCCAATCATGTACGTCCCTCTCATCTTTAGTCTGTAAGACACCTTTAGAGAGGGTGACTCCATCATCTGCAGGTACACCACCATGCCAAGAGTCATCTATTCTAAAATACTATTAGAATACAGTCAAAGTACCCGCATTGGGAAACTACCCAAATCTAGATCTAAAACCATAAATCTAGTAACCAGAATGTCAGATATTATATTCATATCCTGTCTGGAGAAACAACTGTGTGACGACCACAGTACAACCGATTGTAGTATAGGAATATTACTTCTTACTCTGTGTATGTCATCCAAATACCAGGACATCACACCCTACTACCTTCTTAACAGATCCATCCCTATTCTGATGAAGTCAAACCTATGACCGTCACATCAAAACTAGATGATCTATCTCTGCTATATCTGCTCAAGCCTATAAATAGACATAAGCTACTTGTCCACTATACTTCCGCTGCTCCCACTGACCACAACAACCCTCTGACAGAATAATATATACGTGTACTTCTAAAACTAGTTTAGAACGACGCTATACATATACTCCTGCCGGGTCTCATAGTATGGAACAACAGTAGTGTCAAGTATGGGTAAACAAGAACCTCCCTGTCACCGTCCTTGAGGGTACCGGAGTACCCCTCGGGTGTCTGAGGTTACCCACCGTATCTGCGGAGTGGCTAATGGAATGTCAAACCTGATTGAATATATAGGTCCTATTAAATTTTCCATAATCGTTTGCGGTTCTGGAATCACTTCCAGTTCTACCATACTCCCAATACTGTTTTATGAAAAAATCCATTTTACTAAAACTGTGGCGAGTCAAGAACAATATCACTATCGATCTTCCAGATGGTAGAAAATCAACCCTCGTCAAAGCCAGGGTCAACCCACAAACTGCCATTACAGAAACGTGCCTTGAGTTATCCAGAGTCTGGTTTTAAGCATAAGCTGGACAACTCTCCATACCTTAATATCGTTAAGATATGAACCATTCTATATTCAATATAGAAAATTTGGCATTTATTTAATTGGAACCAGATTCAAATCATGCATCTGTCTCCAGTGCATATCAACTTAATGGAGAGAGGCTAATCAGCGTTACTCAACTTAGGAATCCATCCAATTATGAGTAACCTGAAAGAGAAACAAGTTTCTCAAAACCATTTATATCATCTGAATACCAATCACAAGAATTTACATCTTCGATCTCTTTGAAGAATCCCGATACTTGTGACACCTGGTTCTCTACTTTATTCTTATACCCACAACTTCTCAAAACTTAGACCTAGTATTTCTACGAAACACTTGTCTAAAATCTAGAGAAGTCATAAGTAAACAGAACATAGTACGACGACCAACCCCTTTATCCTGATGGACTCTGGACAACATACAATACTCTGTATAAGTCCGCTGAGTTGAATAACTCAAAACCTGTGCATCGTAGGTTGAAAACTGTACTTATGGTTTAAGAACTACTCCGTTGTTTAATGCTCCTTACCCAATCGTCAACTGATATAGGTAAATGCCACGGACATAATTTCAAAAAGTTATATCTCACTTTATAAAAAATAAATGTACAGATATATCATTTTGAAATTGGCGGCAAAAACTCCGGCGACTTCGTCAAATATCACCAATTCCAACGAATTCCGATATAATGAGGATGATCACCTTTATTCCCAATAACCTACTCCCACTCATTATCTGTAAAACCATACAGATGTAAGAATCATACCTGGTAAATACATATCCTGGAGTAAGTATCTAATCGGGAAATCAGTTTTCCTTTAACAATGCACTGAAACATGAAAATGTTTCGTAAGGGTATCCTGGTATTCCTAGTAATGCCTCTTCCATAATCCAATTCATGACTTTAACCGTATATTTCTTTGCCTTCTCTCCAAATCCCTTTATTTGTCTTTAGTCGTTACCTTCTGTACACCATCGTTAGGCTAAATGGTTTTCTTCCTTCCCTACCGTTCGGCACCAGCCTATGGTTTGGAAGAAGACTATCCAGTAAGCATAATAGGTGTACTCTCATAATCCTAGGAGTACTCACAACTTGAGAGAAGGTGATGATAAAAGACAACTGAATAATACCTTATTCTATTTCTCCCAAACTGGGAAAAAAGCAAAGGTGAAAAATAGGAGTGGCGATGAAGTACGCGGTTTGATCGTGAATGGTAACAGTCGCAATTTACTTTGCCCTCGTTCTAATCCCTTTATTTTGTCTTTAGTTATTACCTTCTGTACACCCTACTTAGGCTAATTGGTTTTCTTCATTCCCTACCTTTCGGCACTAGCCTATGGTTTGGAATAAGACTATCCAATAAGCGTAATAGGTGTACTCTCCTAAACTAAGGAGCCCACGCAACCTGAGAGAAGGTGATAATAAAAGACAACTGAATAATACTTTATTCTATTTCTCCTGAACCTGGATCCATCCTCGAAGTAGTACCTTCGAGTTCGTATATAACCATACAATGGATTTATCCAATGGAAGTGGATGTCCGTAGTAATACGGGGTGTTCTGAGAAATGCAAAGGGTAAAAGAAGGAGCGGCAATGACTTATGCAACTCGGACAATCCAAAAGCCAGTATTTTAAGAAGGTTCGGTCAACTTGGTCACTGAGTCATAGTTTAGGGTCGGTCAATAGTCGCTGCCAAAGAGAGAGAGAAAAGAAACACTCTGCGTGCACTCTAACCTAGATCAGAATGGTTATCACTTTATCTAATCAGGAAACCTCCCACTGTAATCTCAAATTCTCCTCCAAACCTGAAAGAAGAATTAGTCGGGATCACCCGAAGAGTAAACCAACTCATCAGTGAGAATCGGGATCTAACTATCATCGCATGATAACTTGATGGAAGCCACTCAAGTTATCACACTCCAGAAGGTATGCGCATGCTTGGCAAGTTTCAGTTTCTTTAGAAACTCCCGATATTTATTTTTTTGCCCCATGCTCTTATGACCTTGGCGTTAGGTCAAAATGTCATAAGTCACATGTCAAGTTCTATCCATCATTATCCAGGTCAATTTGAACCCACCCGCACATGCCCTTGACTTTGGCCAACAAGGCAGAACGACTATCCCAAACCAACGCATCTATCTATGTAACATGTGAATACCCAGCAGCTACCAAACACTATGCCTTAGCGTTAGGTCAAAATACATAGCTTGAATACTACTGAATACCCAAAAGAAATGACGGAGGGCTACGGCCGGTTTTTGGCGAAAAACCTTTAACGTAATGAACTTGATCTTGCTGAAGGAACCTGATAGCTTTTTATAAAAATATAGTGGCGAAAACCTTTGCTAAAGAGGTCACTCCCGGTGAAGGGATCTCGGCTCTTTCCTCATGGAATGAGGTGCAGGATATTCTAACTGAATACCGCTATGCAAAGCAACTTGTAATCGACTATAGTGAAGTTATTACCCTGACGTAAACTTCTGTCCAAGGGGTCACTCCCGGTGAAGGGATCTCGGCCCTTTCCTCGTCGAATGAGGTGCAGGATATTCTAACTGAATATCACTGTGCAAAACAAAAGGAAACGTCTTTGTAATAACACCTTTTAAAACTGTTCCAACAACATCAAATATAGGTTTGTTTTATACTTGCATTGATCAGAATCAACACAGTCCCATCATTTAATCACACCAGAAAAGAACGAAAAATAAAATGTACGTATATGTCATCCGCATTCGCCACTGGGTCCCGTCATTACCCGTTAGGTTACTTAACTAACGACAGAGCGGGGACTGGACTAGCGCGGGTGTAAAACATACAATATCTAATAGTATATATACCAATATACAATAATTGCTCCAGGCGTGATAATATGCAACATTACAGAAAAGTAATAAGCATCAATGAACAATACAGATAATCTGGGATCCCCGGGTTTCACAGAGCCGCTACTGAAACCCGACGTTCCCCTGGTCGTGTGGATAGCCTGTGCAATGAAAACCTAGACCCCTACGGGTGCGGTAAGTTACTCGCCAAAACCTGAAGCGAGGCAGCCCCCTACAGCAAAGTGAATAGACCACCCGACACTTCACGGAATCCGGTAACTTGAGCACCCCTCCTTGGGTCAACCTGTACCCCCTACGAGTGCGGCGAATAGTCTGCCAATTCTAGAGTGAGGCCCCTCTGCCTCTCAAAGCCATGAGATACGGGTCCGTTGCCCTCCAGAATCCGGCTATCCTTGCACTCCGTCGCGGGATAAACCTAGTACAGAAATAAAAATATATACAATGGGTACATCGACCTCAGCCCGGTCGTGCCCCAAAAGAATATTATACAAACAGGCAGTGACGGCAGTCCACATATTGGACGCTCGCCCCGCAATATCAAATGTACAAATAAATCCAAACAGCACTACCATGGCACATTGCTATCCACTACGACATATCCGTAACATCACAGCACAATACAGAACATCAACGTGAATGTCACGTTCGCAAATCCGTCTAAAAGGACTATAGCAATTAGACGCAATTTACCGCTCAAATGACATTCCCGGTCGGAGATATAATATAAGTACTGTAAACTAACACGTTTAAATTTCGATCGACCAAATATCCCAAAGTGGGCCCCACAAACATCTGCTGTACAGTAACAAAAACCGGGCCCAAAAGAAATATACCAAAAACCACAATTTCCCATGTAAAACTCTCTGGAAAAATTTGGATCACTGTTCCCACATACTGGCCGCGTTCTACGGTCAAACCCTAGCTTTGACCGCGGATCCGCGGCAGTACTGTGGGATCACGTGCCCAAATTTTACCAGAATGCTTCAAAAAGCCTGCTTAATTTTCTGTGATATGCAAAATAATTTTTAGACCCTTTTAAAAATCGACAGAAACTTTAGTGCAGAAAATTGTAGTTTCGGAAATTCCGTTCGATCGATCTTTTAAACGCGTTAGCACCAGTTAGTAAAGCTTAATGGTGAGGCTCTGATACCACTGTAAGTCCACGGTAGCGCCCCGGCCGTCTAACAGACGCCAAATGCGGAACAAAAACTTTTTGACTGGCGCTATCGCATACTATAACCTGGATCTGCCATTAAAGCTAAACTAACAAAGTAAAAAGTGGGTAGAAATGTTATACCGAACTATCCGAGTCCTTCGGTCTTCAACCATCATCGCACGCTTTGTTGCGGCTGTTCCGATCTCCTGAATCTCCAGTCTTCTCGTCCAGGTGGCACCACGTCGACGGATCTTTTAAACGGGCTCCCGCCTCTGAACCAAGGCAACTCGATCATCAAGTTTGCTAAAAGAGATGACCAAGATTGATGTAGAGAATGAGTAGAACACTTTGTCTCGTTACGTCCAAAGCTATGGACGAACGGTTAATGAAGTTGCCTTTTGGATCGGGTGAAAATGAGAATTGAGTATATTAATTTCCATGAACCAAAACCTTAATCTTTTTCCCAAAATCAACAACTATCATTCCCACTTGGAATGGCCGGCCACTAAATAGGATGAGGAAGGTGAGTGTAGGAGAGGGGGGTGACTACAACATTGAATGATATGAATGATTCAACTTAACACCTTGCACAAACTTTAATTGCATACATTGAACCAAAATCTAGTCATCATCCATCATTAAATGCATAATCAATGCACTAATGACTCACTAGCCACCTCATCATCTTAGTCACCATAATCTAGAACCTTCTAGAACCATGACTCACCCAAGTGACGAAAAGATAAATCCGCATTTAACCGAATGTTAAATACGGGTGATAGAAAACTGGAAACTGGCAACTTCCAAAAGTGATCCCGAAACGAATTTCAGGATAACCCCGTAACAGTATAAACATACCCGCATTTGTATTACTACCGAATACAAATGCAACTGAGACAAAGATATTATATCTACACAGTATAATACTCGGATCCGGCTTAAACCAAAGCCCACCGGTATTATCTGCTAGAAATATGACACGTGCGTAAACGCACGTGCATTTTCCGAACCCTGCCATAAAACCATACGGCCTCTACAACGTTTCGCCCGAACTTGGGAAACGGTCTGTAGGGGACACTAATGACTCATCAACACACTGGCACTGGGTATAACCACCAGCACGTCAGAGGTACAAGCTGTACATAACGTTTGCCTATGTATTGATTGGAAGGGAAGCTGACGCGTGAACTCATCCAGAAACCCTACTGAGCCTGACAGTGACAATATCCGTACAGTCCGGTCCGTTCGTCTAAGAGTATCGCATATCGAGTCTAGAGGGGTAGATAAAGTCAGACCCCTAATAACGCGATAATTCGTGTCGGTATGAAGCCCACCACCTCCTGAGAAACTACTGATCCAAATCAGTAATTCTCTACTACCTCGGCCGAGGATTTCTAGTGATGGCCACCCGTGCACTGTGCGACATCAACCCCCAATACCGGGAGAGACGAATCCCCGACGATCTGCTCACTGCCTCCATGTGGCTTGGGACTGTACCCAACTAAAACCTGTTTGCACGTCTCCTTTGAGCGTGGTAGGGTAGTAATCAAAGCACAGTGGGAACTCACACGAGACAAATGACGATCTCAGGTCGACAAATTAACCTGTACACATGTCACCAGGAAACTTCTATCTGACGATATATATAATACCAACTAGTATGTTTCCGACGAGTCCTGTCCGGTGTACTCATAACGTAATGAGCACCTGTATACATCTTAGGTGAACCAACTGACACCAATGGCTTGTGAGACCGGCCATCGCCCCTCGTCGGGGTCTTGACTGTATACACTAGTCTACTCTGGAGTTTCGATGCCCTGTCTCGAAACTCCTACGACTAGGGACACTTTAAGGATGTGCTTACAGACCCCAGCTCTCACGTATATGATCGCCATCATACTGCTGGCAGTCAAGCAAGAATCCTATGGGCTCTATCAACATGCAATAGAGAACTAAAGCATGTAAACGATGATAAAGTCAAACCAGATAGCATACTATCATCTCGGGCAAGACTTTCATATCGGTATAGGTCCTCCCTCAATCATTGCAATCACGTATCTGTGATCCAATAATTGACTTAGAGGGCACTATATCCAACAAGCATCACATTGCTTTTATGTCGCAACAGTTTGTCTGAACTCATGCAATTCCAGTAAAACCACTTTTATCCAACTGTAATGTTAGTTCAGAGAATGGCGTTCTAAAGGCAACTCTGGGATACGACCTGCGTCCAGTGGTCGTCTGCAGCAGAGAATTTTATGCTGACTTCAAGGTGCTGGACATACCAAATTTCGATGTAGTCTTGGGAATGAACTGGCTAAGAACTTTCTACGCTACCATCGACTGTCGTCAAAGGAGGATAGTGTTCGAAATACCAGATCATTCGGTCTTTTATTTCAAAAGTGGAGACCGTACCCTGGAACCTAACACCTACAAGGCTAAACCAAGGAAGGCAGTGATTGCAACAATACAAGATGAAGATGACAAGCCAGAGGTAGTTCGAGAGTTCGAAGATATATTCCCTGAAGTCATCTCAGGTTTGCCTCCCGATCGAGCTCTTGAATTCAGTATTGACTTAGTACCTGGTGCACAACCGGTGATCAAAGCACCATATCGCTTAAATCCTGAAGGATTGAAGGTGACCCGTACTCAATTGGACGAACTTCTGAAGAAATGATGGATTCGTCCCAGTACTTCAAGTTGGGGATCTCCAGTTTTGCTTTTGAAGAAGAAAGAAGATTCATACAGAATGTGCATAGACTGCCGAGCTCTGAATCGAAGTCACGATAAAGAACAAGTATCCACTACCACGCATCGACGATCTGTTCGATCAGCTAAGTGGGTCTTGCGTTTTCTCAAAGTTAGATCTTCGTTCGGGTTATCATCAAGTGAAGGTCAAAGAGTCTAATATTTTGAAGACGACATTAAGGACTCGCTATGGTCATTATGAGTTTCTCGTGATGCCATTTGGAGTGACCAATGCACCAGCTATTTTTATGAATCTGATGAGCCAAGTTTTCCGAGAGTACCTAAACAGGTCGTTGTCATTTTCATCGATGACATTCTGGTGTATTCAAATAATCGGAAAGAGCACATTGAAAATTTGAGAATTTTCCTGAAGACTTTACGACAGCATCAACTCTATGCCAAGTACAGCAAGTGCGAATTTTGGCTATATCAAGTCGGATTTCTCGGACACATTGTTTCAGGAGAAGGAATCTCTGTGGATCCAGCTAAAATATCAGCAGTAAGCGAATGTCCGACACCAAAGACAGTGAAGGACATTCGAAGTTTTTTAGGTTTAGCAGGATACTACCGAAGTTTCATAGAAGGCTTTTCGAATATTGCAACCCCCCTGACAAAGCTCACATGTAAAGATGAAGCATTCGTGTGATCAGAAGCATGCGAACAAGTTTTTGTAGAACTCAAGTCAAGATTGACATCATCTCCTATCCTTATAATACTGGACCAATCTGGAGGTTTCATTATGCATTGTGATGCATCCGGTAAGGGATTAGGATGTGTTTTACATTAGCATGGAAAAGTTGTAGCTTATGCATCAAGACAGCTGAAGATTTATGAGCGCAACTATCCAACACATGACTTGGAGTTGGCAGCCGTTATCTTTGCACTGAAGATTTGGCGTCATTATCTTCTTGGAGAACGAGTAGATATATACACGGACCACAAAAGTCTGAAGTATGTGTTTACTCAGAAGGATTTGAACATGCGGCAGAGAAGATGGCTATAATTTATGGCGGACTTCGGCATCAACCTACAATATCATCCAGGGAAGGTGAATATAGTTCCTGATGTACTTAGTCGCCAGCCGTTATCAATGAATCTCACCGCACAGTGGAAGCTTCAACAAGAATTACACAAGATGGAGATAGAAGTGGTTATGCCAGGTAATAATTCAAAGTTGATGACTTATAAGTTCAGTCTACTATTGTCAATCAGATCAAAGCAGCTCAAGTAAGTGATGCCAAGTTGAAAAAGATCAGGAACAAGTAGAAAGTGGACTTAGAACAGACTTCATCATCCATGAAGACGGATCTTTGAGATACGGAAGAAGATTATGTGTACCACAAGGTCCTGTTCGAGAAAAGTTGATAAAAGAAGCTCATAACTCTCCTTACTCAGTACACCCTGACGGTAAAAAGATGTACAAAGATCTACGACAACATTATTGGTGGCATAGAATGAAGCGTGAACTAGCCAATTGCTTGGCGTGTCAGCAAGTAAAGATGAACATCACAGGACTGCTGGTTTACTTCAACAGTTATCTATTCCAGAATGGAAGTGGCAACACACTACCATGGAATTTGTGACTGCACTTCCTTGTAGCATAAAAGGTAACGATGCGGTATGGGTTATTGTGGATCGACTCATAAAGTCGGCTCACTTTATTCCCTTTCGAGTTGGCCAATCTACTGAGACGCTAGCAAAGAAGTATATAGAAGTAAGTCTAAATCTAAGTATGATTTAACTCTTCATAGTGTACTATTTTTGATACCCATGAACTCATGCAGGAGATCGTGAGATTACATGGAGTACCGATTTGTATTGTCTCCGATCGTGACATCAGATTCCGATCGCAGTTTTGGCAGAGTCTGCAAGCTAGCCTGGGACCGAGTCTGAACTTCAGCATAGCCTACCATCCACAAATAGATGGACGGTCTGAGCGAACGATTCAGATCCTTGAAGATATGCTAAGAGCGTGTATGTTAGACTTCGGAGGATCGTGAGAAGATCACCAACATCTTGTGGAGTTTTCATACAACAACAGCTACCAAGCGAGTATTGGAATGACACCCTTTGCAGCTCTCTATGGAAGGAAATATCGTTCACCATTAAGTTGGGACGACATCGTAGATAGGGAACTTCTTGGACCAGAGATTATCGTAGCAACTGTGGACATAGTTCGCACGATCAGGGAAAGAATGCGCTTAGCCCAAGACAGACAGAAGCATTGGGCTGATGCAAAGCGACGTCACCTAGAGTTCCAACCGGGATACTATATGTTCTTGAAGATCTCTCCAAACCGTGGAGTAATTCTCTTTGGCAAGAGGGGTAAGCTCAATCCGAGATATATTGGACCGTTCGACATACTTGAACGAGTCGGAGAAGTGACATATCGTTTGGCACTTCCACCTTTCATTGGAAGGAGTGCACAACGTTTTTCACATATCCCAGCTTCGAAGATATGTGGGCGACCCTAGACACATTCTTGATCACTATGAGCTCACTGTACAGATGGATCTATCTTGTGAGCAGCAACCCGTTGAAATCCTGGACAGAAAGGTAAAGTCACTTAGAAACAAGGAAGTAAATTTGGTCCGAGTGATGTGGAGAAAAGATTCACCAGGAGAATCAACGTGGGAATGTGAGGACGACATGCGTGCCAGATACCCTTTCTTATTTGTAAATTAGTCCTTATATGATTGTAAATTTTGAGGACGAAATGTTTGTATGGAGGGTAGAATATAATGACTCAAATTTTACTGTACGAAAATTTTCAAGTTAATGTACAGAATAGAGTTGTAAGCCTTAGCACAAGCTATAAATTTAATTTGTTTAAGAACAGCAAGAAAGCACTTGTAGCTCATTGGTAAAGCCTTGTACTGCTGTGACGAGCTCTGTGTTCGAATCCCACCAGCCAGATATATTTTTACTGATTTTTATTTTAAACTTCTTGGAAGCCCAAAAGTTTACACGTGCAATAAACGTAAAAATAAAAAGTCAGATAAAATAAACATGTGCAAAATAGTATTTATACAGCCCATGACACGTGGACAAAATCCAAGCACCCAACTCCTATACGTGGCCGGCGAGATGACCTATCAGGCCGGCACCGCCGGGCCCCCCGTAGGGAATGCTTCTCATTTTCTGCACACCAGTCTTTTGGCCTACCCCCACTACTCTTATCATGTTTGATTTCCCTGTAATTAACTACAGAGAGTGTTAATTCACCTTTTAATCCAAATTTTAATGCATTTAAATTCTTTCTTCAATTCCTAAAACCCTAATTTTATCCTATAAATACAACACCATACCCTAGCCCTCCTCATTCTGAAATCTCGTATAAAAAATTCTCAAAATTTTCCAAGTCAAAGAAGAGTACAAGTGGAATTAGCCCAAGTTCCTTTTCCAGCGAGAATTCGAAGCACTTTCGGCTACCCCACGACTCTACGAAGGCCATCATTCCTTTTCTCAACCTCTCTTCTATCTTTTTAACTAGTAAATCCCAACTATTTCCCTCTCTACTTACATTAAAACTATCTCTTTTCAAATCATGTCGGTAAGTGAAGTTATACCGACATTCTTTTCTAAAATCTTTAAAAACTACAATTTTCTTTTATAATCATTCATTCAAATCACTATACTTTGTTATTTAATCATGACACAAATGTTTAGAATAATTTTAACCTTGAAAAGTTCATGTTAAATAACTTTATAGTACATGTTTCGTTTAAATACCACAAACTTTATATATGACATATTTTAATTATTTTAGCTTAGCATACCTTTAGAAAACCTCATGAGGTAATGACCTACTTCTCACATACATATATCTTAACATAGCATGATTCGCTTGAAAACAATATCATGTGGCAAATACGACTTTTCAAGAAAATACCTTAAACTATTAAAAACCGTATTTCTTTAAATTGTGTGATTACATTCCTTGCGATTATGCCTTTACAACCCGATCGGGATGGTGCGGGTTATCACACATCCTTAGGATAGACCTCCTCCCGAAGCATACGATCTCAATGGAATTTTTGTACAATTTTTAAGAAAAACGAGGATTTCTATTTAATAATAAAAAGTTATTTTTTAATAAATATATAAATATTATCAAAACATATATTTTAAAGATATTATTAAATTCCACGTTTTCCAAACAAAATGATAGAATTGCAAGTTTCATGAAGATACTATCAAGAATCCATATAAGTCAACTTTACACTAAAATACCTTGAACTATTCAAGCTAGGTATTTAATCACTAGAATACATCACTTTTAAAAATTACATCCATGAAAACCCTAAATACGATAAATAAATACTTGAGATTTATTTTGAAATTATACTAAAAATATTTTTCATAAAACCCCCTCAAGTTATATTAATTTACATTAAGGACCCTAGTAAATATAGGTTTAAGCAAGACCAATACTCTTGACCCTCAGGGAGCTGGAGAAAGTGGGTGCTTGCCTATTTAAGGTAGAAAACTAAAACAAGATTATCAATAGTAATTGTCTTGGAAGAAGACACAAATCCTACCGTCCATATGCAGCAGTTACCGATAACTCCTAAATCTAATTCAGGACTCAAATTTGTTTAAGTATCTGACTCAATCTGAGTCTCAGTCTAATCTGAATACAATGCAAATATGTTTCCAACCATATATCTAATTCAACATGAATACAATGTATCAAACATAAACACTTGAACATGAATACCGAACAATACGAACATGCAACATGACTTGACCGATCCATGGCTATATCTTGAACTTGACTACATGACTATCCGTTTACATCTGAATCGTTTATATGAACAACTTATACCATGGTTTCGGCAAGTCTTATAATACAAATCATTATAATCAATACAATATGCATTACGGGGTTTTTAACGGGATAGATTGGTACGGAATGTATTAGAACTGAAATGAGACGGTCACTATAATACACCTAACTTGAATATCCGTGCTGTTGTCCCGTGGGATTAAAGGGGCCTTGTACTCCATATGCCTTAGTCCATGGAATAAGTTGGACTCCTCTTATATACACCGATATATCCTGTACCAAACTACAAACAACTATGTTAGTATAACAAAAGCAGATAAAATATCAGACCTATTCTTTTTACTTGATCTATCTCTCTTTTGGGACTTACCGAGCGATTGTTCGCTGACAACATTCTTATCTCTTCTTTCTTTGGAATGTTGTCAGGAGGACCCGACTCTCAGGAGATCGAGCCCAGCCAGGAAGATTTGGAGCAGTTTGCTGAGGAGCCAGAGTTCTAGTTCTTACTTGTACTCACTTTTCTTTTCAGTTCATATGTCATCCATTATTGTATTTTACTTTCCAGTTGTATATAAAAAAAATATAAATAAAAAGTTGTTGTTTCATTACATCTCTTGTCATTCTTGTGCTTTACTTTTATATTGCTTATTTACGCTTAATGTGTTTAATTCTGAGTAAATACGTCGCGACCTCACCACGTCTACTTCCCCGTACATTGGGAAGCGCGGCGTGACAGGTTCAAAAACACCTATTCATTTGTAAAGGATGGTGTGAACATCATCTTGGGACCAATGAAGCTGGAAGATGCAGCAAAACTGAAAAACAAAGGAGGTAACAATTTCATTTCCAAAAGTGAATTCGGTAAAGCATTAGAGGATGTCGAGGAATTCTTTGCCTTGGTAGTAGTTGAGGAAAACAACGAGCATGAGATTTCGCTGATGTTGGAACCTCTTATTCAATAGTTTCATGATATTATTCCCGATGAGATTCCATTCGGATCATCTCCTATGAGAGAGAGACAACATTGTATCGATCTTGTACCAGGTGGCGTGCTTCCAAACAAAGCGGCATACCGAATGAATCCCAGTGAAAGTAAAGTGCTACAATGGCAAGTTGATGAACTCATGGCAAAAGGGTTGGTACGGGAAAGCATGAGCATGTGCGTCGTTTCCCGCTCTTTTGGTTTCAAAGAAGGATGGATCATGCGCATGCGCATGGACAGTCGATCCGTAAACAAAATCACTATCAAATATCGGTTTCCCCTACATCGGTTAGATGACTTACTTGATCAACTTGACGGCACAACAATATTCTCAAAAATTGATTTCCGAAGTGGTTATCACCAAATCCATATGATGTCTGACGATGAATGGAAGTCAGCTTTCAAAACAAAAGATGGTCTTTATGAATGGATGGTTATGTTATTCGGACTTTCTAATTCAGCGAGCACTTTCATGCGACTCATGGACCATCTCTTCAAATCTTTCATGGGCCGATTTTTTGTCTATTTTGACGACATTCTTATTTACAACAACAACCCAGCCGAACATATAAAGCATATTCGGCTAGTTTTTGAAGTACTTCGAAAAGAAAAGTTATATGCAAATTTAAAGAAATGCGAGTTTCTGACAAATAGCTTGATCTTTCTTAGCTATGTTGTCTCGGCCGAAGGCATCTCAGCCGATCCATCGAAGAATGAATCTATCACTTTTTGGCCGACACCAAAAACTATCCATGACATTCGAAGTTTTCATGGCCTTGCTTCTTTTTATCACCCTTCATAAAAGGATTCAGTTCAACCATCACCCCTATCACCGAATGCTTAAAAAGAGATACTTTCAAATGGTTGGATGATGCTCAAAAGAGCTTTGAGCTCATAAAAAAGAAGATGGCCGAGGCTCCTGTTCTTACACTCCCTAACTTCGACCAAGTGTTCGAAGTCGATTGCGATGCCTCTAATATAGAAATCGGCGTGGTGCTCAGTTAAGAAGGTAAAACTATCGCCTTTTTCGGTGAAAAGTTGAATAATTTCCGCAAGAATTATTCCACCTATGAAAAAGAGTTTTATGCTATTGTTCGAGCCTTCGGTCATTGACGTCGTTATCTAATATCCAAAGAGTTCATTCTCTTCTCCGACCATGAGGCTCTGAAGTGTATCAACAGCCAACACAAGATTAAATCTCGACATGCAAAGTGAGTTGAGTTTCTTCAAGGCTACACTTTTCATATTAAGCATAAAGCCGGAGTCGCAAACCAAGTGGCTAACTCATTAAACCGATGACATTCCTTGCTCAACACTATGCATAAAGCCGAAGTCGCAAACTAAGTGGCTAACGCATTAAGCCGACTACATTTCTTGCTCTGCACTATGCGAGTGAAAGTTTTGGGTTTTCAAGTTCTGAAAGAACTTTATAAAGGAGATCCTTACTTTGGTCAAATTTGGGAAGAATATTCCATCAACCCCTCTAGCAATTTCTCTTTGTATGATGGCTTTCTATTCAAGAAAAATATGTTGTGCATTCCAGAGTGCTCTTTTCGGCTTGTAATCATCAAAGAAATTTATGAAGGAAGACTCGACGGACACTTTGGGAGAGACAAGACCTTAGCTCGTCGTCAAGAGTAATTCTTTTGGCCGCACCTGCCATGCGATGTTAATAATTTCATCGAGCGTTTTCGAACATGTCACACAGCCAAGAGCCACTCACAGAATACTGGTCTCTATACCCCGTTACCAATGCCAACTTCTCCTTGGGAAGATGTCAGTTTGGATTTCGTTTTGGGGTTACCACGAACCCAACGAAACAAAGACTCTATTATGGTGGTCGTTGACCGATTCTCTAAAATGGCGCACTTTGTCACTTGCATCAAAACACTCGACGCTTGTCATGTCATCGATCTTTACTTGCGAGAAATTGTGAAGCTTCATGGCATCCCGAAGACAATGACTTCCGATCATGACCCGAAGTTTGTGGGTCATTTTTGGCGAACCTTGTGGAGAAAGCTCGGCACTCAACTACAATTCAGTTCATCTCATCATCTACAAACTGATGACCAAACATAAGTTGTTAATCACACAATCTTTTGAGGATCTTGATTAGTAACAATATTCCTAATGGGGCCTTGTATTAGCGCAAGCCGAGTTTGTTTACAACCCTTCGGTCAGTCGAACTACCGGCTTAACTCCGTTCAAAACCGTCTATGGCAAAAATCCCATCAGTCTCATAGAATTGCTCGGTCTACCTACCACTCATCAGTTAAGCAGCGAAGCCAAGTCTCGAGCTAAACAATTCAAGAAGCTACACGAGCAAATCCGAGCCCGTATTGTCAAGCAGAACGAGAAATACCAAGAAGCGGCGAACAAGTATCGCAAGCCAATGGCTTTCTAGGAAGGCGACTTAGTGTGGATTCATCTCCGCAGGAAACACTTCCCTCCGAGTCCATATGGAAAGTTTAAGCCAAGAGCCGACGGTCCATTCAAGATACTTAACAAGATTTGAGAGAATGCTTACCGAATTGAACTCCGTGCCGAGTATGTTGTCTCACCAACATTCAATGTGTCAAACCTCTCTCTTTATCATCCTGAAGATGAATCAATTGACCTGATAGAGTCGGCTTTTCAACCCGTGGAGAATAATGCAGGAGCATTCATACTTGTTCCCACTCATTCATTCCTTCTAAAAGGTTCAAAGAACCAAGCTTAAATGCATGAACCTTAATAACTGAGTGAATCTTGGAGAACGCATGACCTTTCATATCTTTATCTATAATTAACAATATTTATTATCTAGTTTGATTTATGACTTGCAGGGTTGTTTCAAGTTCTATATATAGCTGTTTTTATGAAGATTAATGCAGGCTTTGATAAATTAATGAAATATAGCCTCTTGTGCTTTTACCCTCTTGTTCTTTGGTTTGATTCCTTTAATCCTAGAGTTCCTCTTTTATTTCTTGGTGTGATTCCTTTGAAGAGAGAGACGGGTCTTCGATTTTGTGGTGTGATTCTATAAATTCGTAGATAATATCGACGGTTATCTTTAATGTGATACTAAGGAGGACAATCGATCCTCCCCCTATTCGAGTTCCATTTCATAATTTTCCGCACTCCCTCACCGTTCCGGCATCAGGTTGGCAACAATACTAAAGAGTTAAATCAGAAAATATTTTTCACAAGTTTAAACTTGATCGATCAATAAAAATGCACAATTTAGATGACAAAGGAAATATTAAGACCTATTAACTGGAGAAACATAGAAATCGTACATGTCAAGCAACTGATATTGTACTTGGAACCAAAAGTTGATTTATATTTACTATAAAATTGTAAACCCTTTTTTTAACCGGTTGCGATTTTCAAGTCATCAGAAAAAATCGAATTCATCTGTTTTTACACTGTGCATATCTCAAATTTCAAAAGCCTATACTTTATCTCTGTCAACCATTTATTTATAGATAGTTCATTTATAAGTAATATCTTTTTCTGAACAGTAACTTTCATAAAATTTAAAGATAACCGATAACTTTAAGTGTGCAATTTTTTTTGGGTAACTTGCACAAAACATCATAGACCTTTTTCTGTATTTTTAAAACACCATTAAACTTTAAAAAATTCATTAGCTAGCTAGGTGCCCATAATTTTATTTTAAAAAAGCCTCAACAGGAGTTAGGTAAGACATCATTCAAAAGTTGCATTAAGCAGCTATAATTTATAAAGTAATGGTGTTTTTTGTTTTATGTAATTTACCCTTATTTAATTTGTTTGTATAAAACATGCCGACACATGCATCTACCACCTCATGGTTTTCCTCTCATATGACCCCAGCTCCTGAACAACAACCCAAAGCCAATACTAAAGGATTGTAATCCCACAAGTAGAAATAGCAATAGTACGAGGACCGCCACCAAAGACTCCCATGAACACACCACATACTTCCTCATACACCTCCCAATCTTCACCTTCCACCTTCCATTGTAATACTTATTCACCTCTTCTATCACCTCATCCAAAACTCTAACCTTCGTCAACCTCACCGATCGGCTCATCCCATTCCATAGCTCCGCCACCTCATCATCGCTCCTTAACCGGTTAACCAACACCCGTTTCTCCCTCAATAGCTTCGCGTCCTCTGCGGTGTCGATAATGCCATTCATGAACTCTATATAACGCGTAAAGGCCAATGGACCCGTGATAATAGCTACTTCGCATGCCACTAGATTTCTCAAAACCACCTCGGAGTTTACGTCGAGATTAATCACCGGCAGTTGCAATATCGCGGTCTTTGCAGAGAAACTTATACCTGATATGTCCCCGTGAGTTGGTTCAAATTGGATGCCAATGTTTACTAGCTCGGACACCGAGGGGATTGTGATCTCATCGAATGAAATGCCTTGGCTAGAAACTTGGGTGTGATTAAGATTAGCGTTTTGGTCTGGTTGAAAGTTGAAGAAGTTGTCGACTTGTGGTTTTAGGATAGCAAAGGGTGGAATCGATGTTATTATGATCCATGGGAGCTTTATCAAGGCTTTAATTCTAGATAGGACGAATTCCTTAGCTATAACAGCGAAATTTTTAAGAAACCCGTAGAACTTGTGACCGCGATCCTCGAGATCCGTTACTTCATTTTGATCCAGAGGTTCTTCATGGTCTGATGTAATGATTGAATGGTAGAGAAGCTCGAGCAAATGAGAGTGATGTGTGATTTCGATGGATTGAAAGTTTGCCGCGTTCTTGAAAGGTGTTAGCTCATTAATGAAGGATATTAGAAGTAGGGTCAAATTCTCTTCGGCGAGTTTCGGTGATGCTACTTGTAGTCGTAGGATCTTGAGGAGGAGAAAAAGAGGGACTTGGTTCTCTAACATTATTATGTCTCGAATGAGCATGTCATGGGTTGAAGTTCTTCGAGTGCTT
The DNA here is from genome assembly GCA_030015575.1 of Agapanthus africanus. NCBI lineage: Eukaryota > Viridiplantae > Streptophyta > Magnoliopsida > Asparagales > Amaryllidaceae > Agapanthus > Agapanthus africanus. The sequence goes on from JASDDO010000022.1 coordinate 901,308,735, forward strand.
GAGTTCACCAATTGAGAGGGGATTTTGAGATGGTTGTGGGATCCGCTAATGGAGTATGTTTGGAGAAATTCGATGAGGAAAGATGCGTCGATGGCCATCATCCAAGCCAAGATCTCGCCATTAAAAGGAATGTACCTGATTCATGATAGTTTGATTAATTTAACTCAGGAGATGAATATCAATATCGAAGGCTAAGTTGCATGAAAACCTCATCATCATCAGTACATATCGTAGAGCACAAAATATTTAAACCGAGGATACTAGCCTAAGTATCACTGTAGGGTGCACCATCATTCTACAGTAATGTATATGCACCAACATTTTATCGGATGATATCTACTATGTAAAGTGATACGACATCATTCATAGTAAATAATGGATTCACTCCATGTCACGTCGTTTTATTTAATAAACTACGCTCATGTATTCCGCTATCTAAATATGCTGAATACATAAATATATAAAATCATGTGATTTGAAAAACGAAAAAAACAACCGCGCACCTATGATAATGGGCGCGGATTCGATACTCATCTTTGTAGAACATGTCTACAACATGTTCGAACCTTACATCCTGTAACCGAATTTTGATCTTTTTGGCCGCAGAGAGTTTGCATCTTTCCATCTGATGGAGTTCTTCTCGGCTATGGTGATATGGGCCAAGCGCGATGAGTTGAGGAATGTATGCTTCAGGCTTCACTAACATGAGAGGCTTCGGAACACTTGTAATCGTTGCTGAAATATCGTCATCATCTTCTTCCAGAATTTCATTGAGGTTGTTGCGGATTCGGACAATCCAATTGGATCCATCCATGATAAAAGATTTTGGATTGTAAAGATTGTGTTCGTCGAAGAAAAGTGAGCTTGATTGTAGTCCTACGTGAGTTTTTATTTTGAATCAATGCTTTGCCTATTAATTGAAGAGAGTTCTGTATTAGTCATTTGTGACTCCTCTAAAATTTGAAGTGTAAGTTTGGCAGCAATAAATTTACAGAACCGGCAGAAATAAAATTTGTAACAGTAATTTTCTGATGTCATTCTTAATTACTATTGGCTATTCAGGAACATTCATTTCATTTGTTCCTCTCTTGAACATATAGTAACAGTTATTTCATAAAAAGAATATATATATATATATATATATATATATATATATATATATATATATATATATATACAGAATAAACGGGTTATCAGCTCGAGCTAATGGATAAAACCGTCAGCTCCCCTCTAAAATGCTCAATCCGACCATCAAATCGATGATCCGCTCCCCTCCTCTAAAACAGCATAGATAGTTGTTGATCATCGCATTACTGTGAACTTAACTTTCATCTGCCCTCCTTTAAAACATCCTGCAGAGCTAAGGGATGAATTTCAATTTCATCCTAATATTCAACACATGCAGGTAAAAAATAAAAAATAAAAAATTTGAGACAATATAATTAAATTTGATGCCAACAAAACTGTATAACAAAATTAAAAAATCCATTTTATAACTTAAATTTTCCTCTCCCCTCAACACCTCAAATGAGGTTGAGGTCTATTATAATCTAATTTTTAATAGGGTGGCGGACTCGGTGGGCCCGGATACTGGGTAACCCCAGACATCGGATGTTAGGGTATGGTGGTGGGCGGACTACACTGGCGTAACTCCATAGCCAAATGGAGGCCGCGGCGGCAGAATAAAATGAGCAGGCAGATCGGTGGCGGATCGAGCTCTGAGCTTCAAAAAGCAATTCAGCATGCTTCTCATCCTCATGCTGAAAACCCCTTCTTGATTAATTCACTAAGTACACAATTTTTTATATAATATTCGTAACAAATAGAGCATGCACATGAAACAGAGGCTTTCATGCAAGCTATATTCTTCTCATATTGCTATGCATTCAATTATAGCTACTGTAAGGACCCTGTTTTTACCCCCGAAAGCTATATATATATATATAAGAATAATGGAGGAAAGAGGCCATAGGAGGGAATTTCCTCCAAAAATACACTCCCTTATTTTTTCCGACGATCGGCACCCACCATCTTCATCGTTATCATCTAAGATGTGGGTACACCAAATTTGATATGATTCTACAACCTTTTCACCGTTGATTTAGTGGGTTCAAAATTAACGGTTTACCGACAACAGAACTTTTTAAATTACTAAATCAAAGGTGAAAAAATTGCAAATTTACATGAAATTTGGTGTACCCACATCTTAGATGATAACGATGAATATAGTAGGTGTCGATCGTCGAAAAAAATAAGGAAAAAGGTATTTTTTCGACGCCATAGGAGGAAATTCCCTCCTATGGCCCATTTCCTGTATATATGAGATTAATGGAGGAAAGTGGTCATAGGAGGAAATTTCCTCCTATGGCGTGGAAAAAATACAACCTCCTCCAATTTTTTCGACGATCGACCCCATCATTTTCATCCTTATCATCTAAGATGTGGGTACACCAAATTTCATATAATTCTACAACTTTTTCACCGTTGATTTAATAATGTAAAAAGTTCTATTGTCGGTAAACCGTTAATTTTGAACCCACTAAATCAACGGTGAAAAGGTTGTGGAATCACATGAAATTTGGTGTACGCACATGTTAGATGATAACGATGATGATGATGGGTGCTGATCGTCGAAAAAAATGGTGGAGATTGTATTTTTTCCACACCATAGGAGGAAATCCCCTCCTATGGGCTCTTTCCTCCATTAATCTCATATATATATATATATATATTTCGAAATGATCCGTTTTGTAAAATGAAAAGATTTAAAAAGATTTTTAAAAAAATTATTTTGATATAAAAAATTTATTCGGTTTTAGTTTGAAAGGAAAATTTTTTTAAAAAGAGAATTTGTTTTATTGAAAGAAAAAAATTAATTTAAGAAAACGATTTATTCCATTTATCTTTTAAATTATTTTCTTTTGAAACTCTGCATATATTTATTTCTATTTAATTCTATGCAAAAGTAACCTTATAATCCATGGGTTATGTCCTTGATTTGTTATTCCATACGCTGCATGTTTGAATTCCGGGGCTTGCAATTATTTTTATCATTTTTACACCTTTCTCTTAAACTACAAATGAGAACTTTTATTTTCTTTAACTCCCAAATGAATAATCACCATTTCAATTTCTCCTTAACACCTATTATGAATTCATATTAATTAATATGACATAACTTTTTATATATTTCTCTTACTCTTTTCTTCTTATTTCTTTAAAAAAACATATGAGAGAAGAACAACTTATCTTCTTTCTTTTTTCCTCCCAAATATCATTCATCTCTTTCTCCCACTTCATATAGAGTTCTTGAAGTAGAACACGAAAAAGCTCTTTAAAAAAAAGTCTCGGTAGTAACGCAAGGCTGTTATCGGATAGACAAGTCCGGTGACAGTACCGGCTTGCGTATATAAGTCTCCCTCTCATCTTTTTCCCTTTGTTCCTTTCTTTACTTTCCTTTTCCTTTTGTTTGGACTTGCATGATGCCGTTAGCCCTTGTTTAAATATTTTTAATTAAAACAAAAATTAACCATGCATAATATTACATGAATGGTTGTTTCTATAATCTATATCTTTTTTATGCTTATGGCATTTGTGCATAGTCTATGCTAATCATCGCATATTATTGACGCTGTAGATAACAACTCATAAGAATTTTATGAATTGATATATATATATGAAAAGTGTTATGGTAGTTTTATAAAAGGTCGATTCGTATGTATATCTGTTTACAACCCGATCACATGCTTGAAATATTGATGGCATCTTTCAATTCACAATATGATTTTTTTTATAGAATTATTAGTGTATTTTCTCATGTATATTCTTAATTATTTTGTTATAACTATAGGGAAAAAACAACGTTGCAAACTAATACCATGGTTTTATCACTTTCAAATACGATCCTACATACAATTATTGTTAAAATAATTTTTACAAATTAATTTTCATTTCTGAAAATCTTAGGAAAATTAGGATAAATACTAGATAGAATTGCAGGTCTACAGTAAAATTTTATATTAAACCGAACAATAGTTTGGGACTTATGACGCTTTTAGTCATTGTTTTTCTGAAATCTGAAAACTGTTTTTATAGGTTAACTTATAAGACACATAACTTGGTCTACCGATATCCAAATTGAGCAAATTCAGATGTTTTGGATATCTAGATCGAAAGAAATAACTTTTCTTAGTTATGCTAATTTCCTGAAAAACGAATAAAATATTAAAAAAAGTGCGTTATAATATTAAGTGACGAATCTGGACAGAATCAGTCCTGATTCGCACACTGATTTTAAATTGGACATAACTCGAACTCCCCGATATTCGTTCATGGTAAACTTTAGATGTATAGATGCGTAATTAACAGACCTAGAATTTACTATACACCCAGTGACCCATAAATGCATAATTTGACTCGATCTATGCCCGACAATACAACGCATGGTTGCTGTTCAGAAATCAGAATTTCTGTTTTAAATCATGATATTAAAATGACCATAACTAGAGTTTCAGATATCCAAATCGTGTGAAACTTAGTTGTTTGGATCAGTACTCAGAAAGATTTACAATTTTCTAATAATCTTTGAAATCTGAAACCCGACATAAACTAACTCAAACCGTGTTTTTAAAATATACGATGGTGCTGGACATATTCTGATCTGTTCTGCGTGAAGATATGAAAATGAGTACATATCCTAAACCGGTAGTCGTATTTAGGCAAAACTGGAACTTATGTGTGCATAACACTTAAGGCTATATTTTCCGTTTATATTCTAATTTCAATTGATTTGATTAATTAGTCGTGCATATCACTTCTTTACAGTATTGTTTCTGGACGTTACTTGAAAAATATACTTGTCTCATATCTTGCTCTGTGATTGCTCATTTATTGTAACTACATGACTTTTGTGATAAAAATCATTGCATGCTAGACTTGACTTGACCCAAATCATGAATACAACTTGACATGAATACTTAAACATGACATGAATACTTGAACACTTGACATGAATATTTGATCTTGACATGAACCCAATCTTGAAAACTTGATTTATTCATGAATTCAGGCAAGACTTGTAACTTTAACTATAATCTATTATACGCAGGGTGTTGGGGTGGTTTAAGTATGAATCTGACGGAATCTCATGAGTCCCATTATTATAAATAACGTCGATGTGGTATCAAGCTGAAACTGTACAAATAACGTTATTATGGTACCTGCGAAACGTTATATCCTGAATTCATGAATGAGGGCCTGTGTTTCCAAGATCCTGGATGATAGCCTGTTGGATTTGGAATACTTCAATAACAATTGAAGTTCCGCTATTATGGGTCCGTGATTCCATGCCTTTGAACGATAGCCTTGGGTTCGAGAATACTTTTGAAATTGGTCGATATTCACACTTGAACTGACGTTAGAATAGATTATCTTGTAGAGACCCCTTAGAACATTGACATTCATTTCATGTTCACCATACCTACACCACACGGCCATACTATACTTGTTTGCTATGCTCATGTTAAATTGCCATGCATACATAGTTGGCATTACCATGTTATACTTGTTCATGTTTCATTTCCATTCATAGTATATCACATGTCACTTTGCATATTCATCTATATACATTCACATTTCACCTTTCTTAGAGACTTACCGAGCACAAGTTTGCTGACGGGTATTACACACATTTTTATTTCTTTAGAATGTTCTTCAGATAATCTAAAGAATAAACAGGTGGAAGCGACTGCAGAGAATTACAACCAGTTCGCACCTGAAACAGATCATTAGTTTTCTTTTCGGCTTTTCTTTTCCAGTAAGTCACATGTTTAGACACTTTATTTTTATGTTCAGATTTTTTGTATCAGTTAAACTCTATAAAGTTGAGAATATAAATATATAAAATGGTTGGATTAATTTTCACTTGTCTATTCTTATCATTATTATACCGCTTACATTACGCTTAGCATATTTGTTTTGAGAAATGAGCTTCTCGAAATAAATACGTCGCAGGCTTGTCACATGCCGTTACCGTTCTTTTGGAAAGTGGGGAGTGATAATTACATTGCACACAAACATGTACATGAGTTAAAGAAATGTGAAATCTAGCATATCAATTATCATTTGAATACAAATGTAAATGATTTGCTAAAATTGGTAAGGTCCCCTCTGTCAAAAATCATATTTGATATCCATTCATGAACTTGAATGTTTGAGATCCATTCATGAACATTAAATCCATTGGATCAAATTTAGATTCTTTGCACCTAGAAGGCTAACTTGACTATTGTGTTAGTTCCTCTCTTATTTCAACTAACCACCCGAAATTGCTAAAAATGACCTTAAATATAATTTTTTTCCCACCAAACTATCTTGAAGGTTTTTTTTTATAATAAATTCCCTCAAAGTGCTAGCTTGAGGGTATTTGTCGAATAGCAATTAGGATGTTTATGTAAATAATAAGAATTTAAGTGCTATGAAGGGTAAACTACTATAAGGGGGTTTTGTGAAATTAATCCTTTCTAAAAACCCGCAATTTCCCACGAGTGAAAGTATTACACAGCAAATTCACTAGAGAAGCAACAAAAGCTCTAGATGAAAAAAATACTAGGGGCAGCTAAATTGTGGCGCTTTTAAACTATAGCGCGGTTTCTTGTTATATCGTTAAAATTTAGGGGTCTTGTGCAGTTTAGCTTATATCTAGGGTTTTATTGATCGACGAAACGAAACATCACGGGAATTTAAAATCTGTCCGTTGTCAGTGACCTATATTATCTAAATGTGTTAAATGTAAAAGGGCTAATTGCACAAAATGCCGTATAGGTTACCCACTATATATAACTTATGCCTCCTCCTCAAGTGAATTATTAGCGCAAACACCACCTTCATGGCTTCATCTTCCATAACCCAAAATGATCTAATTCTACTCTAAACCTAGTTCTGTAGTTAAATGAAACAAACATTAGAGCTGTTTATAGTTAAATTTAAGTGTTACGGATTTTGGATTTTGGTCTATGAGACAAAGGTGGTAGGTGTTTGCACAAATAACTTACTTGAGGGCATATAAGCGCTATGTGGGGTAAATTATAAGTGGGTTTCTGCAATAAATAAAAAAAATCATATTATTTTGAGAAAAAGAAGTGCACACCTTCTTAGAATGGGCGCGGATCCTATACTCAACCTTACAAAACATCGTTTACAATTCAAATCCTACATCCTTTTGAATTACGGTATTTTGTTATTTTGTTCTGTTAATAGTTTTCTTTTTTAACCCAAAGCTCAGTTAGGCTTAAGAGAGAGTTGATACCAGGTTAGAGATCGTTAAACTACGTCAAATAATTGATAGATCGTTGTGCTCCATGGTATTATCGTCAGCGAACGACAATGATGATGATTGTTTTAAGTAGGATAATTATTGAAGTTAGAAATTTTTTACCTATGCAGTGGCATTTAAACGATTCATTCCGTAGGATCTGGGCCACAAATAATCTACAGGAACTAATAACTACCAAGTGTTGCAAATCATTATCAGAGTTGTACATGCAGGGATGGTGATATTACACCAAAGCCATTTTTCGTTTTTCTTTTGAACTGGCCCATTATAAGCCTCATCTAAAGCACACACCATGCCCGCAGCACACACAACACACGCACGCACCTAGGAGCCCACAAATTTGCCCGAAAATCGTTAATTTGTGGCACTTCCCTTCGTGAGTTTGAACCACACACTCTCCTCAGAAGGAAAAGTGACATACCAACTTAGCTATTGCTTCACTGATCCCTCCTGGATCTAGAAAAGAATTTATCATCAAACGCTAAAGAATCTGATAAAGGGAACGAAAATTTTGATGTCATATCAAATCGAGCAATGCTGAATAATAGAAGAATGAGAAAGTAGAGACCTACAGGCAATTCTATTGTTTTGTCCCCAGTATGTACTGAAGATAATGCATCTACTAATGCTGTTAATCAAGTCAAAGATTCTGCGGCATTATTACATATCAATAATGATAAGAATGAAAACACTAATGAGGTTATTCAGCAACTCTGTTCTATTCTTGTTAATGCATTTTTGGAAGCCTCTACTTTTCCACCTAACGATCAAGTGTCTGGTGTTTATATATCTGATACTAACCATCAAGCTTGTGATGTTCCTGACGTTACTACCGACAATCAAAATCCCAACACCATTAACCCTCATATCAATTTTTTTCATCTAAAGAGAAAAAGGGTAAATCCATAGATCCAGATTTTGATTTGCAAATTCCAACAAATTTGACAATCGCAGAGTCCAATTGCATGAATACATGAGTTGATTTGCTGCCTTCTGTTTCTCCGTATGTTATCACTAATGATTTGGAGGATAAGATTTTACACCAAGAATCATCATCTCAGAACATGCAAGATTCTGTAAAATTCGGTGACTGAACCTGCTAACTCAGATAATTCAATTGTGCAAAATGAACCTACTATCTCGACTGAGTTAGACTCGGAAAGTAATCTCCTAATCCTTTCTGGATTCAAACCACCTCGCGCAAAGAAAATCACCGCTAAAAGAAAATTGATTACCACTGTATTTAATAAACACATTTTTCTATCACAAGCTACCATTTCTTCGTTCAACGATTTTAAGCAGAAATCAGGTTCGAAATGCTCCACTAAAGGTTCTATTAAATCTCTTGAAAATTTAGATGATAATGAGATTATGAATGCTGCTTCTTCTTACGGTGTTATTGTAAGTGCACGGCGGCGCCCCGGCCGTCTGAACGAGGCCAAAATACGGAAACGATACTTTTACAAAACTTGTAAACCGGCACCACCGCGCACTAAAATCCCGGATCGGGCCATTAACCTACTACTAGCAAACTAAAGAAGGGGTAGAGAGATATACCGAGCGATCCGTGTCCTTCGGTCTTCTCGTCGTCGTCCCGATCTCCCCGCGGAATCTCCAGTCTTCATCTCCTCGTCGGAAGGGCACCACATCGCCGGGTTCTTTTACGGGCTCTCACCTCTGGACCGAGGCAACTCGGGCACGAAGTTGGCGAGTCGACGTGTCCAAGAATTGCTGTAGAATAAGTGTAGTGCTCTTTGTCTCTTGAGATTGTATGAAGTTGCCCTTTTGATGGAGGTGAAGAAATGAACTTTTGTAGGAGGAACTATGGGATTTTGCAAAGCCAAAAAGATCAAAAATCCCCCTTCACATTTTTGGACAGCCTTCTTTTTGTTGTGGCCGACCATCTTTTTTTGAAGAATGAGGAGGACAAAATCTCAAGGGGGGTGAGAAGCAATAATACAAGAGAGAGAGAAAGGTGATGATGAGAAACAATGATCACACCAAAAAGTCTCCACCTACTCCCATCACATAAAGTAAGCCATCATGAACTAAAGAAGTCAAATGGTGATAGAAACATCATGAAACTATCATGTGCCATAAAAGTCTTCTCCTTTGTTAAATGCACAATTGCAAATAACCCCCTCCACCAAATTTCAGCCAAAGAAAGGAAACAAAGGAAAATAGCCGAAGCGGAAATCAAACTGGCAACTTCAGAAAACTGATCCCGTAATAAATTACAGGAAAACCCCGCGACTGTATATACATACCCGCATTTGTATTGCGACCGAATACAAATGCAATGAGACAAAATCTACACTATACAATACTAGGATCCGGCTTAAACCAAAGCCCGCTAGTATTATCCGTCCGATCATGATCCGTGCAATACCGCACGTACATGATCGAACCCTGCCATATCTCCATACGGCCTCTACAGCGTTTTGCCCGAAACTTGAGAAACGGTCTGTGGGGGACTCTAAAGACTCGTCAATATTTTGGTTGTGGATTTAACCACTAGCACGTCAGAGGTATTAGCCATATGTAATGGGCTACCAGGTACTGACCAAAAGGGACGTCGATGAGCGAACTCATCCTGACACCCTACTGAGCCTGTCAGTGACAATATCCGTACAGTCCGGTCCGTTCGTCTATGAGCATCGCATAGCGGGCCTAGGGGGTTGGTAAAAGTCAGACCCCCAAAAGCGGTAAAAGTTGTGTCGGAGTGTAGCCCAGAACACCCTGAGATACTACTGGAATACCTACCAGTAAATCTCCTGCCTTGGCCAAGAACTTCGTGTAATGGCTCTCCTAAACACAACGCGACCTCACCCCCATTACCGGGAGAGACGAACCCCTGCAGATCCGCTCACTGCCTCCATGTGGCTCGGGACTGTACCCAACTAAAACCTGTTTGCACGTCTCCTTTGAGCGTGGTAGGGTAGTAATCAAAGTATAGTGGGAACTCACACGAGACAAATGACGATCTCAGGTCGATGAACTAACCTGTACACATGTCACCAGGGAACTGCTATCTGACGTCTGGTATAAGACCAACTAGTATGTTCCCGGCGAGTCCTGTCCGGTGTACTCATAACCCAATGAGCACCTGTATACATCTTAGGTGAACCAACTGACACCAGTGGCTTGTGAGACCGGCCACCGCCCCTCGTCGGGGTCTCGACTGTATACACTAGTCTACTCTGGAGTATCGATGCCCTGTCTCGAAACTCCCTCGACTAGGGACCTTTTAAAGATGTGCTTATAGACCCCAGCTCCCACGTATATGATCGCCCTCATACTGCTGGCAGTCAAGCAAGAATCCTAGGGGCTCTATCAACGCGCAATAGTGACCTGTAAGGTCACCTAAAGCAGTACATGATGATAAAGATAAACCAGATAGTATACTATCATCTTGAGTAAGACTGTTCTAACGGTATAGGTCCTTCCTCAATCATTGCAATCACGTGCCTGTGATCCAATAATTGACTCTGAGGGCACTATCTCCAACAATCTCCCACTTGCACTCAAGGCTAATTATTGCGATGTCGCATACTCACAGCCCGTGTGATACCGAACACCCAACTCCTCTACTAATCAGTCTCACAAAACCCATTTGCGAAACTAACGCGTTCGAGGAATAGCCTCAGTGAGTGGATCCGCCCTAATGTTTCTTTCTATGTCTCTCTTTATCTCAAGTTCGCGGAGAAAGCCATCTCCCGAAATGAGCAATACCTGTCTTAGAGTATGTCTGAATATCTGATGGGACCTAGTTCATAAATGAACTCCAAATCCAAACTTCTCAGACTGTATCGACAACTGAACTTAATCAGTATCCTGTGCCATGCCTCCCTCAGTATCCACCTGGACTACTTGTCCAAAATATTGCCCTTCGTCAGAGGGAAAACTATAACTCTGACAGCCACCCTGTCATCCAGGTCACCTTGGAAGTCTGGAATGATAACCGTCTCCCGAACGAGGCTGTCGTTATCATATCCCTAGAACATCCACTTATCTTCTAAAACTGCTTCCGAATGTTTCTCCAGAATTGGATCAATATCAACTTATTGCATCTAGTGCAAAAACAACATCTGGTGTGGTACTTGACATCTCATGATTGACTCAATTGCCTAAGCAAGTGATCTTCCAATCATGCACATCCCTCTCCCATTTAGTCTGTAAGATACCTTTAGAGAGGGTGACTCCACAACCTGCAGGTAGTCTACCGTGTCTGGAGTCGTCCATTCTAAAACACCTTTAGAATGCTGTCTAAGTACCTGTTCCCCTCCGAATGGCGGCCGCGACATGACGTCTTGCCTGAGATTCGGGGCAGATGCTAATTGGTTCTATCCGTCCACCTCTCCGAAGATGCCAAGTTGATTTATGGCACCGTATATCGAAGGTTTAGACGGATGCGTCCGATGTAGCAGACTTCGTCAGATTCCCCCTCGTTTGAGGGGTTTTTGATTGTGGGGACGCTCTTCCCTGCAGGCGCAAGCCCCTGCAGTTAATTACGCTACCGCATTGCGGTAACAACTTTCTCCTTCTCCAGATGGTCACTTCGTGTCGTGGGTGTTTGTTTTGTTTTGTTGCCCGTGGATTGTTTACGGAGACCGAGTTATGTCGTCGCCCGTAGGGCGTGGACTAGTCCAAATCCGTATTATCTTAGATTTAGGTTTGGGGGGGTTTGGTTTGAGGATACGTCAGCCATACGTGAGGCTAAGATCAACTCAAACGTTTGTTAAGGATACGTTAGTCTCACTTTGAGACTAAGATCAACTTAACGGGATCGTTTAGATCCGACAAAGGAGCGTTTGGGCTCTAATGTTCCAATTTAAGGACATAGTGGTCCATCGTATGTATGGCCGTCGGGACCCGTCACCTCTCTGACGACGTTGAAGGATTACAACGACGGATGTCAGAGGAGCTCAGAGATGTACCCTCGAGCCAGAGTTAATTGGGGGGATTCATAGTCCAGTCTGTTTGAAGGTTTAAGGATACGTTAGCCATCTTTGAGGCTAAGATCAACTTAAACGGGACCGTTTAGATCCGACAAAAGAGCATACGGGGCTCTATTGTTCTAGTTTAAGGACATTGCGGTCCATGGGTAGTTTAAGGACGTTGCGGTCCATGGGTAGTTTAAGGACATTGCGGTCCATTGTTAGTTTTAAGACATCTCGGTCAAGGTTAAGGACGTCGTAGTCCATGGGTTTAAGGACCCCACAGTCCGGTATGTGCTCTGGATGCTTCACACGGGTTCACTGCCGTGCTCTGCGAGGACCAGGCTCCGCTCTGGACGTTTTCCACGGGGTCAAAGAGTGACATTATCCGCGTTCCACGTAACCAGGAATTTTGCATTAAACACGGGTTTAAGGACCCCACAGTCCGTATCAATGTGTGGTCGTCGGGACCCGTCACCTCTTTGAAGACATTGAGGGATTACAATGCCAAGCATCAAAGGAGTGAAGAGATGTACCCTAGAACCGGAGTGGATTAAATAGTCCTTGGCCCAATTTGGGATCAAGACGAATTAATTATGTTATGAGTCCATTGGCCCAGTTAATCACAAATTGAGGACTTATGGCCATCTTGGGCTAAGTCCAATCAGGAGAGGCTTTGCCTCCTATCCATTTAGCCAATTGGGCCAAAGCCTAGTGTTAAACACTACAGAGCAATCAGTGTTGAACACTGGGAATGAGGTTGACAAGTTAGTGTTTAACACTAAAAGATAATCGGTGTTAAACACCAGCAACAAGGCTTTTCAAATTAGTGTTAAACACTAAAACAGATCAGTGTTGAACACTGCAAATAAAGCTTTTTGATTAGTATTGAACACTAAGGCTCAACAGTGTTTTAACACTGGGTTCGAGAGTTTCAATTTAGTGTTAAACACTAAGGCAAGAGGGTTCACGTGGCAGCACGTGAGAGCGCCCTCCCTTCATTTATTCTGCTGAGATTATCGCGTCTTTCAGAGCATCACGTGCCATCACGTGATGGGCATTCAAATGCCTGTGTATTAAAGCTTCTGTCAAGGGTCACGTGGGTCACGTGGGGTGCTGCCTCAAAGGGGCTTTCTGTAGATCTCTTGGGGGGGTCACGTGGTGACACGTGACCCTGCCTCTGTGTATGTTGTTTTAGAGGATCTGTTAATCTTTTCCAGGAATCAAGTTCCTCGTAGGGTTAAACCCTGACAGTAATTTCAGAGGAATTAAATTCCTACTTCCTTTCGAAGGTTTATATTCTGAATAGAGTTGGATTCTGAATTTTCTGTAGGAATTAAATTCTTCATATATGTGAAGAACTGAATAGGGTTAAACCCTAATAAAAGCTTTTAAGGAATTAAATTCCCACTTTCTTTTTAAGTTATGATCAAGGGAATTAAATCCCCGCTGTTCCAACAGAACTAGATTCTTAATTAGGGTTAAACCCCGTCTCTTTTTGTTCTGAAGGAATTAAATTCCCATGATACAGGGTCAAGCCCTAATTTTATTTTAAAGGAATTAAATTCCTATAGTTCTGTGAGAATTAAATTCTCGTGCTTGCATTCCCTCTCTATGTTTTGGATCTGCATGGCAGGATCTCAACCCATTGAGAATTAAATTCTCAACCTCAAGGGGAGATGTGCACTTTGCAGATCCTCTATCAAAGAGAGAAGAAATATGTTCTTCTGTTTTATGTATCAGAGTTAAACTCTGTTGAGAATTAAATTCTCTTTTTTCTTTCAAGGAGCTTTTCCCTTTCTTACCTAGGGTTTTTGCAGAAGATCCAAGTTTCTCCAAGTATCGAAGCTCTCTTCTTTTTCTTTTTCTCTCCCTGTCTCTGTCTATATATTCTCTGTGTCTCTTGGCTCCTATTTATAGGAGAGGCAGCCGAATCAATTAGTTTTTTACGAATCTTCATTGAGAGATTTGATTTGCATCCACCATTCGTTTTGGACCTTTGGATTATTAGGTGAATTTTATTCACCATTGAATTTCAAATCCAGGGATTCTCCTTTATTGTTTCGGTTAGATTTAAAGGGGAAATCTTTCCAAACCCGAGATTTTCCCATAGATAGATGATATTTCATCACCTCTGAATCTTTAATTCGATTGGTTCCAGATAGCCGCTTTCCTTTGGAAAGATTTGAATTTCTTTCAGAATTTAATTCTGTTGACAAAATGGGCTTTGAAAGCCGGTCACGTGTGACCACGTGACCCATGGTCACGTGTGGGCACGTGACCCCCTTGGAACGAGCCTTCCTCTTTCTTTTGCGCTCTGTCTTCTGATTGCTGCTTAACCGTCACGTGCCACCACGTGACCCCTGGTCACGTGTGAGCACGTGACCCTTGTCTGGAGCCTCTTTCCTTGGTTCAACTGGAGAACGAGTCTGCTGCTTTGAACGTCACGTGCCAACACGTGACCCTGGTCACGTGGGAGCACGTGACCTCTTCTGAAGCCTTTTCCTTGACTTGATCAGGGAACCGGTGTGCCTTTGACGCTTGCATTTAAATGTCACGTGTCGCCACGTGACCCTGGTCACGTGGGAGCACGTGACTCTTTCTGAAGCCCCTTTTCTTCAACGTAGTCAGGAAACTGAACTTGCCTTGATGATGTGCTTAGGTGTCACGTGCCAACACGTGACCGCTAGTCACGTGTAAGCACGTGACTCTCTTCTGAAGCTTTTCCCAGAAGCTTTCCTGATTTTAAATCAGGAAACAAATGCCCCCACAGCGTTGTTCTCACGTGTCTGCACGTGAGTGCAACGCTGTCACCTCTTGTGACCGTTGAATTCCTCTAGGGATCTGGGGAGATGAAACGTTTCCATTGCCTTCTATAAATACCTCCGTCTCTTCATAGGAGCCTTCACTTTGCTCATCTTCTTCTTCCGAGAACTTCTTCTTTGAGAATTTAATTCTCGCTTTCAGAGCTTAGTTCTCTGTCTTGAAAAAATCTTCAGAGTTTAACTCTGTTCGAAAAGAATCCTTTTTCCTCAGGTAATGTTCTTGGACAACGATGGATCTTCACATTTCTCTGGATTTTAAATCCAAAACAAGGGTTTTTACCCTTTTTTCTTCATATTTTCCATAAGAACATGAAACCGCTTAACCTTTCAACTGTAGATCTCTTAGGGTTTAGATGATCTTTGGGGAGATGATGATGGCGTTTCAACCCCATGGAATTTAATTCCATCAGAAATGTTTCTGGGAATTTAATTCCCTTTTCTTAATAAGGATTTTCTTTCCAATGAAGGACTTGATTTCTTCACACGGAGGCTTCCTGAGGTCTCTTGGCCCTAGGTTGTTCTTCCTGCAATTAATGCAATGGGGGCTTTGTAATGATGTCTTTTTGTGGGAATTTAATTCCTTTGATTTTGTTGGATTCACTGTAGAGCCCGAGACAGATCCTGTTGGGGGGATGTGCATGGTCATCATTCTTTATTAAATGAGGATATTCCCTTTGTTTTATTGTAACTATTTGGCCTCATTATTAATGAGCCGTCATCTGGATTCTGTGGGGCCCATATGTTTTGTAGCCAATGGTCTCAGAAAACTCTGCTGTTGCTTTCTTTAACTAGTCTTCATGCTCATGCATGAATATATATCGCTGACTTTCCTTTTAACGGTCTTCCTTTATTGGATTTCAGGTGCGATGGCTTCTGTTCCACGCTTTCCCTTTTCTCGCTCGGAGGCGGCTTTTCCTCAGTCACCATCTGATGAGGAGGCGATGGCGATGATTCGGGCCCATGACCCGAACTGCACCAACCTTCTTCAATGGGGATCTTGGTACAGTCAAATTATTCAGGGTCGCCGGAGTTTTCTTTGCGCGGTGCCGACGGAGCCCACTTTCCCATTCTTACCGATGGATCCTCCAAGGACAGTTTTTGCTGTGGAAATACCCAACTGGACTCCAACGGGGAGGCTCGAGCCTTCGACGACTGGTATTCCGAACCATCCGATCCCGGCCATAGACATCTTGGGGCGGCGTATCTGCCAGGGTGAGGCCCACCCGTGGGGGCAAATTTATAAGATAGGGCTCACTCCCCGACATCCTACGGGCTACCTTCTCTGGGCTTGCTACATCCTTTCTGCCCATCGTGCGCGGTTGCAGAAAGTCGGGCTTTATCAGGCCATATACGCGTCACTATTCCATTATAAGTCCCCGCATGCCTGGTGGGTTAAGGCGTTTTTAAACCAATGGAATCTTTCTACGAACACTTTCATCCTAGGAGATCGTGAGGTCTCGATCTCTCTTGCAGAATTTTATGAAATCTCGGGATTGCCGATCCGGGGCGCACTCTATGAGGAGTTGTTGCCTCCTGATGAGTACGTCTTTGAGCCCGAGTCTGCACCGGCTGACGGCTTGTCTGTTGAGAACGCCGTTCGCCACAAGCGCCCCAGCTTGATCAAGGCGCTGGGTATTTTTGATCGACTGTTCACTGAATCTGAGGAGCAGGGTGTTACTTTTAAAAGCTTCATTTCCTGCTTCCTTCGTGAGGATATCATATCGAAGACTGCTCCGAAGTTTGCTAACATCAGAGACCCCTTTGGGTTTGGTCCGAAGAAGCTACCGACCGCTGAATCGGACCTGCCACAATATTATATTCCCATCGTGTCGCCGATGTCTTTTGAGTCCGTCGCAGCACCCGGTATGGATGAGGAAACATTCTTTGTGGGGTTTGTCAGTGTTTGGCTTAGCTGGTTCGTTATCCCCATGCATCGCCGCTTCATGAGAGCCTCGGTCATCTACCCGGCTCATCGTATTGCTGAGGGGACGCGGTTGGCCATCGGCATCCCGGCCTTGGCGCACCTCTATAATGGATTGGGCACCGCAGCTAATACCTCTACGCCTGGCGTGGATGTGGTAAACTTTTCGCTTCATTATTTCACGTCCTGGATCGAAATGCACGTATTGGGGGCTTTCGCCATGCATCAGAGGCCCTCATTTTACGATGCCTAACCCTTTCCACGACTTATGCGGCTAGTGGATGCTTCTGCCGCCGACCCGAGTCAATTCGGGGCTATTCGGGTGCTAATTTCTCCTCATGCCACCGCTGGCGGGTTGGTTTTTACTGATCGGGTCTTGTCTACTCCTTCGGGTCCCATCCAACAACTCTGGGACCAGTCGAAAGACAACGCGCCTTCTCTGAAGCCCCGGGAAGCCACGCATTTGTATGCAATTAGACCGGGTTACTTGGTGTTTCGCCAGGACAGTGCGGCTCTTTTCATGCGGTACAATCCGCATCGATTTGCCCGACAGCTCGGATACGACCAGGGCGTTCCTTTCGAGGCTTTTATAGTTGCCCCGATCCCTTCGCTCGATGCTGTTCGCGATGCCGCTCATCATTTCATGAGGCTGAATACCGGCTCTTATTTCATGGTCCCTGAAGCCGAGTACATGCCCTGATGCGTGGGCGCGTTTACGGGTTGGTATCTTCATCGGGTCAGCCCAATCATTCTCGAGGAAAGGAGGGTGCTTCTCGGCCACGATGCCCCTCCTCTGGTTCCTGGGGCTAAGCTACGACCGAGGGTTCCAGTCCGCTTTCCTTTGAGGGAGATTGGCACCGCGCTCATTCCGGGGGAGTCCGGGGTAGACCTTACTCCAATAGCTAGTATGCCCTTGGGTTCTCGATTACGGGGTAAACGGGCTCCGGTGGTAGCACCCCTGCCGGTGGCGGCACCGCCCCCCGTGGTGTCGACAATGGCGATGTCGTCCTCGGTTGTGGCACCGAGCGAGAGTAACAGGGATGAGGGCGATGTGGGCCAGCGCCGCCCTAAGGCTTCGCGAGGGAGGAAGCGGTCATCCTCAGCGACCGGCTCTGGGTCTAAACGGCGGAGGAAAGCGGCTACTGCCCCGCTTGATTCTGTGGTGGAGTCTGAGCCTATCCTTGAAGACGAACCATTGGCCCTGCAAGGGTCAGACGCTGGACTTCTCTTTCCGAGTTCGGCTGATGAGGAGGCCGCACAGTTGGCTGAGGCCATACGGCGTTCAAAAGACGCGTCTCATAACGCCAAGGTTCCGAAGAAGTCCTATCCTGCTGTAATTTTTTACGAGGACCCTTCGTGGATTCGGCGGCGATTTATCGGTCCTCTGGAGGAATGGGGAGAAAGGGCTTTGAAGCAGGCCGCTTCAGAAGATGCAGCTGACGCACTTTCTTTATGGACCGGCGGCCATGAGTCCACTCTCGAACCTCGGCGAGCCCACCTCCTTGAGAAGGAGCAGCGGCTTGAAGAAGCCATACTGAGGGCTTCTTTGCGTATAGGTATGTTGTGTTTCTTTTGTAGTTTTTCCGATCATTTATGCCCGTGCATATATATCATTATTCTTATTTGATTCGTGCAGAATCTTCGACGCTGGGGGAGCTCCCTACGGGCCCATTAAAGCTAAAGCCCGCCGAAATTCTCAATGAGGCCTTGCTGGATATGGAGGGGGCTGACGAGGCTGCTCCTCTCGTGGTGGAACTTCCAGCGGCGGTTCTTGATCAGGGAGTGCTTGCCCCTTTAGAGGAGGCTCCTTTGGAGGCCTCCGCCCCAATGACTCCTACTGCGAGCGGCCCAAAGGCTGGGAGCGAGGTAGTCGGGACTACTCTCCCTTTGTTGGAGCCTGAGGTCATGGCGGAGACCGTTGAAGCTGCTATCCTCCCGGCTCAGAATGGGAGGAGTGTTGAAGGTATTCCTCTGTGTTTTAATTTAGCAACCCCTTCATAGTATGAACTCTTTTATCTTTCCCAGAATTGCGCGGTTTGGCGGCCACGATCGCGGATCTGTCGCCTCGACAGTCATTTCAGCGTTTATTGGAGATGGCAGCTCCGCAGGCGATCTCCCCTCAATGCATTGTCCTCTTGTCTGGGCAAGGTTGGTGTCGTCCATCCCTTCTCATAGCATCGTCGTTATTTTGCGTACTGACATTGATGTTTTCTACAGTTCTGGAAGCCGATGATGAGGTCGAGGTTCTCGAAGGGCCAGGGGAGCCTTCAGCTCCTACTTGCACGACTGTCGGTGAGTGACATCTCATTGCACTCTCACTCGTTCTTTGCTTAAGAATTTTGCTGACGTCTTCCAAATTTGAACAGCTCTGCCAGTCTCCACGGCGTTGGAGTCGCGCATCGTGATGCCACCCGGCCCTTATGCCTTGCGGGCTTCAGAACGCTTGGCCCAATTAAGCCTCGTCTCCTTGTCGTCTCTGATCGAGGAGCTTCGTGCTGGCAGCACGACCACGGCTGAAGCATTCGCTGCCGAGGCTAACGGTTCTCTTCCTTTTCTTGCCACCTACCACAGCGAAGAGGTGGTACGAGTCTGGGTGGAGTTCTGCCGGCGAGTGGAGGCTTGCCTGCACGCCCTTGAATGTTCTCACCTTTCCTCGGAGGCCGTGGCTGCAAAGGCGGAGTTACGGGGGCTGATAGTACGGTGCGCGGCAAACATGACGTCATGTGAGAAGAGGCTCGGTCGCAAGTTCTCGGAAAGGGAGCTAGCCTCCAAGGCGCTGGGCGAGCTCCAAGCCAATCTCACAGCCAAAGCCAACAAAGCGTATGAACTCTGGCGGGTGCTTCAGGAGTCCATCAAAGAGGTGGTGGCTCTCGATAAAGCTGCCACGTTCACTCGTGAGAGGGTCGAGGCTCATAAGGCCACTGAGAAAGAGCTTGAAGCCCGGCTCACTTCGTATCAGGCTCAACAAGCTCAAGCGGAGGCTCGTCTTTTGGAGATCTTGCGTCATGAAGCCGTAGTCCAACAAAAGCAGGATGAGCTGACCAAGCTGCTGAATCGCCCGCCGGCTTGAAACATTTGTATCTTTTTTCCTTTTTGTACATACTCATGGATGAGGGTATTTTCTTTTTGTTTCTTTCATGAATTGTACTTTGTACCCATTTTGGTTTATGAATAGAAGATACATTTTTCTTCTAAATGGTGTGTCCCCCTTTTTATTGAATGTATTCTGCGGATATTCTACCTCGATCTTCTTGCAGGACAGCGATGGCTTAGGATTCAGGGTTAAGATCTGCTTCCTAAGACTTTTGCATTTTATGAGCCACAAGGGTCTCATAAAGAGTTTTTCTCCCTACAGGTCGAGAGGATCCCATAGGTGTAAGTTCTTCTTAGAGATCCTGAGGATCCTTAAGCGAGTTTTCCCTTGTGAGTCGTAAGGATCTCACAAGAGAGTTTTTCTTCCTTACAGGTCGTGAGGGCCTGCAAGTGTTGGATACGGTCACCCTTGTCCGTGTTTTACGGAGTTAGGGGTTTCTCAAGGTATCGTAGTTTAAAGACGTCATGGTCAAGGTTAAGGACCTCATAGTCCGTGGATTTAAGGACTCCACAGTCCGCTGTTAGTTTTAAGACATCACGGTCAAGGTTAAGGACCTCATAGTCCGTGGATTTAGGGACTCCACAGTCCGGTGTTTGGTTGCAGGGACCCGTCACCTCTTTGAAGACGTTGAGGAATTACAACGCCGGGCATCAAAGGAGTGAAGAGATGTACCCTTAAACCAAGGCAAAATCTATAGGGAATCGGGGTGGTTGATCGTTAGTTTTAAGACATCACGGTCGAGGTTAAGGACGTCATAGTCCGTGGATTTTAAGGACTCCACAGTCCGGTATTTGCTCTGGATGCTTCACACGGGTTCACTGCCGTGCTTGGCGAGGACCAGGCTCCGCTCTGGACGTTTTTCACGGGGTCAAAGAGTGACATTATCCGCGTTCCACGTAACCAGGAATTTTGCACTAGATGCTTCACACGGGTTCACTGCCGTGCTCGGCGAGGACTAGGCTCCGCTCTGGATGCTTCGCACGGGTTCACTGCCATGCTCTGCGAGGACCAGGATCCGCTCTGGACGTTTTCCACGGGGTCAAAGAGTGACATTATCCGCGTTCCACGTGACCAGGAATTTTGCACTAGATGCTTCACACGGGTTCACTGCCGTGCTCGGCGAGGACTAGGCTCCGCTCTGGATGCTTCGCACGGGTTCACTGCTGATCAGTCGAAAATATTGCATATTTTAACCGGCAATTTCCTTATCATCTGCATACATATAGAAGAGTACGGTATTCATAATTCACATATTAGCTAATCGGTCGCAAAATATCAAATTACATGTATTCGACCTTAAAACCGGCAATTCTAAGGAAATTAACTGCATTGCATTACATAGCATATTTTCCATATCTTGCAACCCCTGTTTCGAAGTCTATGCAGGAAAAGAGATGCTTGC
The DNA here is from genome assembly GCA_030015575.1 of Agapanthus africanus. Taxonomy (NCBI): domain Eukaryota; kingdom Viridiplantae; phylum Streptophyta; class Magnoliopsida; order Asparagales; family Amaryllidaceae; genus Agapanthus; species Agapanthus africanus. Next base: position 901,330,247 of record JASDDO010000022.1, read on the forward strand.
TCGATCATTACATCGCTCGACCATTACAATTGCTCGTAAACTCACTGAACTCAAATCTGGTATCAACACAGAAGGGAAACTGCAATTATAAACATCAAAGAAAGCCAAAAATAGAAGCCCAAGACCACTGAAGAAAGTCCAAGCCCCAAGGCCATTAATGCGCCGCGGAAGGGCGGCCAATGCCTAGTTCTTGCGGCGGAAGCGCGGCTATATGGTGACGTCAGCTCCTCAATTTCAGTGCACAACTCCTCTTTCAGGGCCTACAGCTCAATAATGCACACAAACTTCCAGAAGATTCCAGATACTTCCTCCAGATCAGCAAACACCCAAACTAGCCTAATCTTTCTAGAACTTTCCCTAAACCCTAGCCTAAACCCTAAGCTAACTCCTAACAAACTCCTTCTAGAAACCCTTCAACAAACTTTGGGAGGGAAAGTTCTAATTCAAATCTAACCTAGGGTTTGGGAGTTCTATAAATAAGACCCTAGGCTCATCATTTGATAATTATTCAACCTTGGGAAAGCTTAGAAAAATCAATCCCATTCTTCATCTTCCTCTTCCTTAAGTTAAGTGAGAGAGCTTGTAGGAAACCCTAACCCTAAATCCAACAACAATTCAAGATCTTGAGTGCAAGCCAAGCAAGATGCCTTCAACCCTTTTATGAGCCGAGCCGATCTTCAATCGGGCAAGAGATCAAAGTAGATCCACGATCCACGGAGACGAGTGAAGCCGAGTCAACGATCAATTTCTTCTTCTTGTAGATTCTTGAAAGAATGTATTGAAATTGTTGATTAAATAAAAGGTGATATTCTTTTATCTTGTTTTCTTTAAATTCCGCATCATGTTATCATTACTATTCTTGAATATTGTCTTTGTGGTGATGTGTGAATAAAACTCCGCTCGTCGGGGAGTCGAAACGATCTTTAGTATGATGATGTAACAAATTTGTAATCGATTCTTGAATCCCACGAGTTTGTAAACCCTAGCAAGTTCAAGAATCGACGACCCAATTCGTTGCGATGCTTTCTTGATCGATATCGCTCGAGATTGGGGAGTTCCGATCGTTTCTTGGAATTGCTAGAGGCTAGAATATAAATGGTATCCTCGAAAGAACAAGGGTTAAGAGATGAAACCCTAATTTCATCAAGAAAACCCTAACTCTCGTCGATCGCCATTGATCTAGTATCAATTCTTTGAAGGACAAGAACACGAAACCCTTTAGATTACATCACGTCTAAAGATCCGATCGATTCCTACGAGCCTCTCTTATATTCTTGATTGTTGATTGGAAATATTATCAAAACTACCGATTCTTGATTGTTTATAGTTTCTTGATTCTTGAGTAAAGAATAGTGACACTCGCATACAAATCACATCTTGAATCATGTTTTCGTTTATTGTTGTTTAACATTTCATTTCAAACGTATCAAAATACAATTGAATTGCACAATCCCTGTGGACGATCCGCACTCATTCATTAACTACATCCGACACCGTGGTTTGATTGCGGTCAATATAATTTTTTGATTGTGATATCTTTACAAGTTTATTTTACACATCAGAAAACGATCAATCAAAATGGCGCCGTTGCCGGGGATCGCGCTAATTCATTTGCATTTATAGTTTGAAGTGAAAGAATTATTACGTTTTACTTCTTGAAATCAAAATTCGTACAAACTCTTACACGTGTGTTGTGATTTGATTGCAAGGTGATCTGGAGCATTTTGTTCTGTGGAAAAATTTGTTTGAATATACCAGAGAGCTGTAGATAGCAACAGGAGCTTGCTGAAGAAAAATTGTTCACTGTTCCTAAGAACCAACCGCGGAAGCGCGGCATGTACATGCATTTTGCGGCGGAAGAGCCGCATACTTGAGGGTTCTCTGGAAAATTTTCCAGCAGGTGATTTCTGTCTCTCTCCCCTCTCCCTTTTTAGCTCCAATTAACCCTTTGCTGCAGGATTCTTTGCAAATAAATCGCAGCGCGCAAAAGCAAAAATAAAATTGTGTGTGATTTTGATTTCTTGGTTGTTTGCATTCTAATACGGAAATTTAAGGGGCACGGCCAAATCCAAATTAGGTGGGGATTTCATTACCCTTCCTAGGCCCCGAAAATCGTCAAACTTGCATCCGCATTACCTCCATTAACTAAAAGAAATCTAGAGAAGACTCTAAGGACTGTCGCGCTCAATAGGACAAGAGAAGGTTGTGGGTAATTCATTGCTTATCCGCGTTTTCTTGTGGTGCCTAAGGCGAGTGTGTCTAAGGCTAGTGGTTTTTAATTAGGTCCACTGTAGTGGTGGTTCCTTCCCACTTACCTGGCACTTATCCGGCCACAGGGGGACAAAGAGGCAGTGGAGGATTCTATCCTGCGGCTTGTCTTTTGGCAGTTAGGAGCGGTCTAGAGATCGGACCTAGGTGACCATTAGATTCTAGGGTTTGTGTGCTGCATTTGTTTTGTCGCATCATTTTTTCAAAATCCGTCCCTTTTTCAAAGCAAGCACCGCATTCATTCATCCCTAATTATAAGTCAACGCTGCCACTTGTACTAACCCTTTTTAGTACAAGATAGGCTGGACACGGGATTCTAGTGCCCGTTTAGTCCGCGTACCTTTTATCGACTCCGAAGTCGATAATTCTCCATTTACCTTTTCTTTACCCACTACCACACCCACATCGATGGATCCGAATCCATCAAACTTCTTTAACCCTAATCTGCCACCGTCCGTAGGTGCGCAGAACCCTACTCCACCCCACATTTCTCTCCAGGAAAGATGCTATCCACATAGAGGTCCTCTTTCGACCTGCTTATCCACACCACCAGCCAATGGGGACAACTTTGAAATAAAGCCCCAGTATATCAATCTTTTACCCAAATACCACGGACTCGAGACCGAGGACGCTTACGTTTTCATTACCAAATTTGAAAACGTATGCGCAATGATGGGTACGTCTCAACTTTCAGTGGATGCGATGCGTCTACGACTTCTTCCATTTACTTTGTGCGATATAGCCGAGAAGTGGCTATATAACACCACCGCACACTCTATTACGAATTGGGAAGAATTCGTCGCTGCATTCCTTAAGAAATTTTACCCAGTCCAAAAGACGGCTCGAATCCGTAGCGAACTGAACCAATTTGCCCAGCTCCCTGCCGAACCATTTTCAAAATACTTTGAACGTTTCAAGGATCTATTGGTTCAATGTCCTCACCACGGCATCCCGAGATGGGAGCTTTGCCGAATCATATATGAGGGCAGTAACCCTAGCACTAAACAGAGCCTTGAAAACATGTGTCAAGGTACATTTATGACTAAAGATGACGGGGAAGCTTGGCGATACTTAGAAGAGTTCGCTGAAAAGTCACTAATTTGGGAGAGTGGAACACAACCATTGAATAGGGGTGGCGTACACCAAATAGATGTGTCCATAGGTGTCCGAGCTGAAATGGCAGCAATGCAAAAGAAGCTCGACGCTATGGAACACAAATTTGCAGCAGCCTCCCTAAACCCAATGTCACTCCCCAAAACTGTTTGTGGGTGCTGTTCTGATCCGTCACATTTAACGGAAGAATGTCCATTAAACTCTGCGTTTCAAGGTCACGAGCATTCTAATGCCGCATTTCAAAGACCTCGAAACGATCCATATTCTTCCAGTTACAATCAGGGTTGGAGGAACCACCCGAATTTTGCTTGGAACCAAAACCAATCTCAAAACACGGTTCCAAACACGAATCAATTTCAAAGGGCTCTTCCTCCACCACAACAGCAACCCCTACAACTCACTCAGCACCCCTACCAGTCACAAAATTTCCAAAATCAGGGCAACACTCCTGCACAGTCTAATCCTATGCAGCCCTGTTCTGACGAGTTCTCTCAATTCACTCAAACCATGAAATCACTTTTATCAAATTTCATGGATGTTTCGACTGAAGTTAGATCTTCCGTCAGTGAAATAAAGAAAAACTCAGCGTCCCAAGCTGAGAGTATTCGCACGATGGAAGCTGAAATCGCACGCTTAAAAGCCGAAATGAGTGCGAGAGAAAAAGGGAAACTTCCCTCTCAACCCCTACAGAATCCTGGGCATTACAATGTAAATGCCATTACCACGTTGAGATCGGGAAGAGTGCTGAACAATCATGTCGGGGAAGATATTGATAATACTGAAAATCATATCAACACCCCGGCTGAGTCTTTCCCACATACACACACTTCACCTTCTGATCCTTCTTCTTCTACCAAACCACCTTCGCACGAGCCTATTCTCCATTTCCCTTTAGGCTCAACACCTTCACCCAACCCTTATAGTTCTCCACAGACGGTCCCCACACCTCCTTTGGGACCTCGTCTACCCCCCTTTCCTTCTCCTATGATGGACCCCGCGCTTATTGCGAAAGCACCTTACCCGAACCGGCTAAGGGCTAATAGAACGAGTCCTCATATGGAGAAAATTTTAGAGATGTTCAAACAGGTTAACATCAATATCCCTCTCCTAGATGCGATTCAGCAAGTCCCCGCTTATGCGAAAATTCTAAAGGACTTGTGCACTAGGAAGAGGAAGACCCAAGTGCCGAAGAAGGTCTTTATGTCTAATAACATCAGCACTGCTTTTATACCCCAGCTTCCAAAGAAAAGAAAGGACCCAGGTTGTCCTACAATTTCGATTTCGATTGGGGGTAAAAACATAAATCGTGCTCTTTTAGACCTTGGCGCGAGTGTTAACCTGTTACCTTATTCTGTCTATGAGCAATTAGGGATTGGAGAGCTGAAACCTGCTCATTGCACTCTCCAGATGGCAGACCGATCTATCACCAAACCAAGGGGTGAATTAGAGGATGTGTTAATAAAGGTCGGGGAATTTGTTTTCCCTGTAGACTTCATTGTGCTCGACACACATCCTGTAGCAAACCCCCGGGGCCAAATTCCGGTGATTCTAGGTCGTCCTTTCCTTGCCACTTCCAACGCTGTTATAAACTGTAGAAATGGTTCAATGAATTTATCATTTGGAAATATGACCATTGAACTAAATATCTATAAAGTTGGAAGTCAGCCGTCAGAACCCTCTGCTCATATTTTAGATGTGTGCTCTGTCCATGAGATCGCTCCCGATAGTTGTGGAGCTGAGGATCTTTGCTTGACTGATCTCGATGACATTAGCACATCTCTGTTTGATTTCACACATGATCTTAGTGAGGACACTTTAGCTACACATGAGTCCTGCACTTCTGACTTTTCTCCACCCGAGTCTGTATCTTTCACAGGCTCTGAGCTTCTTTGTAGATCCAAAAATCAATCTATGACCCTTCCTTCTATCATTTCTCCGCCTGAGTTAGATCTCAAAATTTTACCTTTTCACCTAAAATATGCTTATCTTGGTGAGAACGAGTCATTACCGGTTATCATTTCTGCTTCTCTTGCATCAGAGCAAGAGAATGCCCTTTTATCGGTATTGAGATCTAACAAAGAGGCGTTTGGTTGGAGTATGGCGGACATCAAAGGGATTAGTCCCTTGATAGTTGAACATCATATACATGTGATGGATGATGCCAGACCAACCCGAGAACCACAGAGACGGTTGAATCCCGTCATGAAGGAAGCTGTCATGAAAGAAATCGTCAAGTGCTTAGATAATGGTATTATCTACCCCATCTCCGATAGCCAGTGGGTGAGTCCTATACATGTCGTTCCTAAGAAATCCGGCATCACAGTTATCACAAATGAAGCGAATGAGTTGATTCAAACACGCGCCCAAACTGGGTGGCGTGTATGCATCGATTATAGAAAACTCAACGCTGCTACGAGGAAAGACCATTTTCCTCTACCATTTATTGATCAAATGCTGGAACGCTTAGCGGGACGAGAGTTTTATTGTTTTATGGACGGTTACTCAGGCTACAATCAGGTCCCCATCGCCAAAAAGGATCAAGATAAAACCACTTTTACTTGTCCTTTTGGTACCTTTGCTTACAGTCGCATGCCCTTTGGGTTATGCAATGCTCCCGCTACCTTTCAGCGGTGTATGATGGGGATATTCTCTGATATGGTAGAGAATTTTTTGGAGATCTTTATGGACGACTTCTCGATTTTTGGAGACTCTTTTTCTGATTGCCTAGCGAATCTGGACGCTGTTCTTACTCGTTGCAGAGAGAAGAACTTGACTTTGAACTGGGAAAAATGCCATTTTATGGTCCAAGAAGGAATAGTCCTTGGACATGTCATTTCACAGAAAGGCATTGAGGTTGACAGAGCTAAAGTAGATGTCATTCAAAACCTGCCTCATCCCAAAAGCGTCAAAGATATTCGCTCTTTCCTTGGCCATGCGGGCTTTTATAGGAGATTCATAAAGGACTTTAGCAAAATTGCTAGACCTTTAACACTACTCCTGGCCAAGGATACGACCTTCCATTTTGACTCGGATTGCGAGACAGCTTTCGACTCACTTAAACACTCACTCACCACAGCCCCCGTTTTATCATCACCAAATTGGGACTACCCCTTTGAGCTGATGTGTGACGCATCTGATTTTGCAGTAGGTGCAGTCTTAGGACAGCACATTGATAAGATGCCACACGTGATTTACTATGCTAGTAAGACCTTGAATGATGCGCAAATCAATTATACAACCACCGAGAAAGAGCTTTTAGCGGTTGTATTTGCGTTAGAAAAATTCAGGCCTTACTTAATCGGCTCACCTATAGTTGTATATACTGACCATTCCGCTTTAAAACATCTTCTGGCGAAGAAAGATGCAAAAGGTCGACTAATACGTTGGATCCTACTGTTACAAGAATTTGATCTTGTTATCAAAGATAAGAAAGGATGTGAAAACGTAGTAGCTGACCACCTTTCACGCATCGTTTCTTCCCTTGTGACCCTGCCGATTAATGACTCATTCCCTGACGAACAACTCTTGAGCATATCCGCTGAACCATGGTTCAGGGATATTGTGAACTATCATGCCACGGGACTTATACCGAGCGATTGGTCAAAACAGGACAAATATCGTTTTCTTTCCCAAGTAAAACACTATTACTGGGACGAGCCCTATTTGTTTAAATATTGTCCTGATCAGATCATTCGCCGGTGCGTCCCGAATGAAGAGTTCAAGAGTGTTCTTTCATTTTGTCATGATCAGGCTTGTGGGGGTCACTTTGGTCCTAGAAAGACAGCGGAAAAGGTTTTGCAATGTGGATTTTATTGGCCGACCTTATTCAAGGACGCATTTGAGTATTGCAAAACCTGTACACAATGTCAGTATACGGGTAGAATATCCCAGAGGAATGAAATGCCTCAGCAACCCATTCTGGTTGTTGAAATGTTTGATGTTTGGGGCATTGATTTTATGGGTCCTTTTCCCAACTCCTTTGGGAATCTGTACATTTTGCTGGCGGTTGATTATGTCTCAAAGTGGGTAGAAGCCATTCCATGTCGCACTAATGACAGGAAAGTTGTCATTAAGTTCTTGAAAGAGAATATATTTTCGCGATTTGGACACCCACGCGCTATCATTAGCGATAATGGGACACACTTCTGCAACAGATCTTTCGAGACTCTGATGCGAAAATACTCAATCAACCACCGTCTTTCTACACCCTATCATCCCCAAACAAGCGGGCAGGCTGAGATCTCAAACAGACAAATCAAACTTATCCTGGAGAAAACTGTTGCTAAGAATAGAAAAGACTGGTCGACCAAATTGACGGATGCTCTTTGGGCATTCAGGACTGCATATAAGACCGACCTAGGAATGTCTCCATATAGGATAGTTTTTGGTAAAGCATGTCATCTACCTGTTGAGATAGAACATAAAGCATTGTGGGCTATAAAGGAAATAAATTTTGATTTAAACCTTGCTTGCACCTTTCGGAAGCTGCAACTTAACGAGCTAAGCGAACTCCGCGATGAAGCTTATGATAATGCTGTAATCACAAAGAATAGGACTAAGGTTTTTCACGATAAAAGCATTTTAAGGAAAACATTTTTACCTGGTCAACAAGTCCTTCTTTATGATTCACGTTTACACCTTCATGCGGGTAAGCTCCGATCTCGTTGGAAGGGACCTTTTGTTGTGCGGTCTGTATTCCCGCACGGGGCAGTAGAAGTAGAAAATGTTAAAAACGGCACTGTTTTCAAAGTAAATGGACATAGACTAAAGCCGTATTTTTCCACTGACCCCACGGAGGAGCTCTTGTTCTTACAAGAGCCAGTTTATTTGGATTAAAATTCCTCCGTCTCACCTTCATATCCTGTATATCATTGCATCATCTTTTGAATGAAGGTGAGTAAAAGATAAGTTTGGGGGAAGTTCTTCACTTATGTATTTTGCCCCCACTAATAATTCCTCCCAGATTTACAGATTTTTGTAGGTATAGCTATCGGCAACAGTGAGGACACTGTTGAAAACAAGTTTGGGAGAGGTTTGTGCTTATTTTCGCATCATGTGCATATCATCTGCATAAGCACAAAACATTTTTTTTTAAAAATCTATAAAAATTGAAAATTTTTCAAAACCCATAAAAATTTAAAAAATTTTCAAATATAAAAATAATTTTAATATTTACACTTTTTTGTATATAAATAAGATAATGAAAGTTTAGATAGTGAAAAGTTACATCCATGAGATTAGAAAAATTTTAGAAAACTAAGAAAATTAGAAGTTTTCTTATACGAACTAGTAATAAGTAGTTATGAGCCGTTGTCCCAAGGGTTAGTAAGATGAAGGACGTCACTAATCTGAGGATAAAAATAAGTCTGAAAAATAGTTTCTATTCTGGAAGCCAAACATTTTGAACGTGGCTACCCTGCTATTCGCACTTACACACGTCTTGAAGCCTGGGATAGTAGAGGATACCTTGAAATGCTCTTGTCTTAAAGCCAAAAGTATGGAAAAAAAAAAAAATTGGTGAGAAAAATGGATACTGGTTTTGTTATCACCAAGGGCAATAAAAATATATAGCAAAAGGGTGCTTCTTCACCTAGTGCCCCAAGGTCAACTGGTCTGGGAGTCACTGCTATGCCTGAGGTGGTGCAAGACGAGGAAAATACACCAAGCATGCAAGCACATTAGTAATCGGTCGGTTAGTACCTCAAGAAGTATTGACGGTCGCATGAAAGTGTGTAAGCAATCTCGTTTGCCAAGAAGTACTGAGGCCGATGGGCAAGGGTATGATAGCTTGAATTGAATTCTCCGGGTGTAGGGATGTCTTTACACACACGCAGGGTGATATGATCGATGTTTGGAATAAAGATAGGAATGAAGAATAAGACGATGTTTTATTGAGGGAGGACGTGATTTCTAACATCTTTTCAAGACCATTAAGATAGAGCTCATGACAACCGAAAAGCTAGCTTAGTTGGAAACCCTAATTTTCAAAGCTTTTCTTTTACAATTCTCTTCTTTAAATGTAATATTCATGATCTTGCTTTTATTATTGGATTTTGTGGGTGCAATCCGCTGAAAACCCTCAGGAGACAACACTCCTCCTACTAGGGACACCTAGAGGTTTAAAGGCTTGTTGCACATGCTCAGTGCAATCGTGTTGCCTACGAAAGTGTGCTAGTTAGTTTTTCTCTTTCTTTATTTTCTCCTTCTCTCTTTTTAATAAAACATTCTCTCGAGACGATCGAAATTAAGTTTGGGGGTATTTGATCAGTCGAAAATATTGCATATTTTAACCGGCAATTTCCTTATCATCTGCATACATATAGAAGAGTACGGTATTCATAATTCACATATTAGCTAATCGGTCGCAAAATATCAAATTACATGTATTCGACCTTAAAACCGGCAATTCTAAGGAAATTAACTGCATTGCATTACATAGCATATTTTCCATATCTTGCAACCCCTGTTTCGAAGTCTATGCAGGAAAAGAGATGCTTGCTCGATCATTACATCGCTCGACCATTACAATTGCTCGTAAACTCACTGAACTCAAATCTGGTATCAACACAGAAGGGAAACTGCAATTATAAACATCAAAGAAAGCCAAAAATAGAAGCCCAAGACCACTGAAGAAAGTCCAAGCCCCAAGGCCATTAATGCGCCGCGGAAGGGCGGCCAATGCCTAGTTCTTGCGGCGGAAGCGCGGCTATATGGTGACGTCAGCTCCTCAATTTCAGTGCACAACTCCTCTTTCAGGGCCTACAGCTCAATAATGCACACAAACTTCCAGAAGATTCCAGATACTTCCTCCAGATCAGCAAACACCCAAACTAGCCTAATCTTTCTAGAACTTTCCCTAAACCCTAGCCTAAACCCTAAGCTAACTCCTAACAAACTCCTTCTAGAAACCCTTCAACAAACTTTGGGAGGGAAAGTTCTAATTCAAATCTAACCTAGGGTTTGGGAGTTCTATAAATAAGACCCTAGGCTCATCATTTGATAATTATTCAACCTTGGGAAAGCTTAGAAAAATCAATCCCATTCTTCATCTTCCTCTTCCTCAAGTTAAGTGAGAGAGCTTGTAGGAAACCCTAACCCTAAATCCAACAACAATTCAAGATCTTGAGTGCAAGCCAAGCAAGATGCCTTCAACCCTTTTATGAGCCGAGCCGATCTTCAATCGGGCAAGAGATCAAAGTAGATCCACGATCCACGGAGACGAGCGAAGCCGAGTCAACGATCAATTTCTTCTTCTTGTAGATTCTTGAAAGAATGTATTGAAATTGTTGATTAAATAAAAGGTGATATTCTTTTATCTTGTTTTCTTTAAATTCCGCATCATGTTATCATTACTATTCTTGAATATTGTCTTTGTGGTGATGTGTGAATAAAACTCCGCTCGTCGGGGAGTCGAAACGATCTTTAGTATGATGATGTAACAAATTTGTAATCGATTCTTGAATCCCACGAGTTTGTAAACCCTAGCAAGTTCAAGAATCGACGACCCAATTCGTTGCGATGCTTTCTTGATCGATATCGCTCGAGATTGGGGAGTTCCGATCGTTTCTTGGAATTGCTAGAGGCTAGAATATAAATGGTATCCTCGAAAGAACAAGGGTTAAGAGATGAAACCCTAATTTCATCAAGAAAACCCTAACTCTCGTCGATCGCCATTGATCTAGTATCAATTCTTTGAAGGACAAGAACACGAAACCCTTTAGATTACATCACGTCTAAAGATCCGATCGATTCCTACGAGCCTCTCTTATATTCTTGATTGTTGATTGGAAATATTATCAAAACTACCGATTCTTGATTGTTTATAGTTTCTTGATTCTTGAGTAAAGAATAGTGACACTCGCATACAAATCACATCTTGAATCATGTTTTCGTTTATTGTTGTTTAACATTTCATTTCAAACGTATCAAAATACAATTGAATTGCACAATCCCTGTGGACGATCCGCACTCATTCATTAACTACATCCGACACCGTGGTTTGATTGCGGTCAATATAATTTTTTGATTGTGATATCTTTACAAGTTTATTTTACACATCAGAAAACGATCAATCAACTGCCATGCTCTGCGAGGACCAGGATCCGCTCTGGACGTTTTCCACGGGGTCAAAGAGTGACATTATCCGCGTTCCACGTGACCAGGAATTTTGCACTAGATGCTTCACACGGGTTCACTGCCGCGTTAGGCGAGGACTAGGCTCCGCTCTGGATGCTTCGCACGGGTTCACTGCCATGCTCTGCGAGGACCAGGATCCGCTCTGGACGTTTTCCACGGGGTCAAAGAGTGACATTATCCGCGTTCCACGTGACCAGGAATTTTGCACTAGATGCTTCACACGGGTTCACTGCCGCGTTAGGCGAGGACTAGGCTCCGCTCTGGATGCTTCGCACGGGTTCACTGCCATGCTCTGCGAGGACCAGGATCCGCTCTGGACGTTTTCCACGGGGTCAAAGAGTGACATTATCCGCGTTCCACGTGACCAGGAATTTTGCACTAGATGCTTCACACGGGTTCACTGCCGTGCTCGGCGAGGACTAGGCTCCGCTCTGGATGCTTCATACGAGTTCACTGCCATGCTCTGCGAGGACCAGGATCCGCTCTGGACGTTTTCCACGGGGTCAAAGAGTGACATTATCCGCGTTCCACGTGACCAGGAATTTTGCAGTAGATGCTTCACACGGGTTCACTGCCGCGCTCGGCGAGGACTAGGCTCCGCTCTGGATGCTTCGCACGGGTTCACTGTCGTGCTCTGCGAGGACCAGGATCCGCTCTGGACGTTCTCCACGGGGTCAAAGAGTGACATTATCCGCGTTCCACGTGACCAGGAATTTTGCACTAGATGCTTCACACGGGTTCACTGCCGTGCTCGGCGAGGACTAGGCTCCGCTCTGGATGCTTCACACGGGTTCACTGCCATGCTCTGCGAGGACCAGGATCCGCTCTGGACGTTTTCCACGGGGTCAAAGAGTGACATTATCCGCGTTCCACGTAACCAGGAATTTTGCTGATTGTATCCGCATTTCACGAGATGGAGGTTTGACTGTTGGCGATATGTATACCACCGAGCCGTGGAACTGGAGTTGCCGCTGTTCCGCTTAGCTTGAAGTTGTGTCCATCGTTACGAGACGAGTGTTGGGATGATCTCTAGTTCGCTTGTGGCCCGTCGAGATTTAGCTTCTTTCTGGGGGAGGGAGGTATGTTCCCTTTTTGTTTATGCCATTGGATTGTATACAGGGTGTGATGGAACATCACCTGTAAGGCATACATTTTATTCTTATTTTATTTCTTTTTCCGCGATGCTCTATCGTTTCAGCTTTTATGTCGCGAAGGTCGCGATTGCCCCATCATTTCGGCTATTTTTCGCGGTGCCCAATCATTTCGGCTATTTATTTATTTTCTACTTGCTGCTTTTTATTGCGAGTCGCCCCATCATTTCGGCTATTTTTTATGCCTTCATTCTTACTTGCTGCTTTTTATTGCAAGTTGCCCCATCATTTCGGCTATTTTGTAGGCATGTGTGGCTTGCTAGCTTTTTCGCCGCAAGCTCGGATTTTGGACACTGATTTCGGCATCAGCATCGCTGCAACTGGGATGTTACCAGGAGCGAATCATCATTTGCCATGAAAGAACTTGGGATTTGATACCGGTTTAGGCATCAGCATCGCTGCAACTGGAATATTGCCAGGAGCGAATCATCATTTGCCTCTGTCGATGTTGAACAAAGGTGGCTTAGCAAACAGGGTTAAGGTCCTGTCGACTAAGGCTTTTGACTTCATGAGCCGTAAGGGTCTCACAAAGGTATTTCTCCCTACAAGTCGTGAGGATCTTGCAGGTGTATTTTCTCCTTAGGGATCGTGAGGATTCCTAAGTGTATGTTCCTCTGTAAGTCGTAAGGATCCTACAAGAGGGTTTTCTCCTTATGGGTCGAGAGGACCTACAAGGGTTGGAATTTGCTGGGGAAATGTTTATTTGCGCCCGTGGATTGTATACAAGGGTCAGTATTGAGCCTCTTGTAGGGCAATATCGAAGGTTGCGGAGGATTTGCTTAAGAACAGGTTCAGGTTTCTGTAACTTAAGACTTTCAAATCTCATGAGCCGTGAGGGTCCCATAAGAGAATTCTCCTTACGAGTCGTGAGGATCTCGTAAGTGTATTTTCTCCTTAGGAATCGTGAGGATCCCTAAGTGTGCTGCTCCTTTGTGAGTCGTAAGGATCTCACGCCGGTGGTTTCTCCCTACAAGGTCGAGAGGACCCTACAAGTGTCTTTTAACGAGGTTGCGCCTTTTCGGGTTTTCACAAACACTCGCCGGTAGTCCTGCTATTTTTACTCACGGAGCCCTTTTGGGTTTTCATCCGTGCCCATTTTGCTTATGGACATACCGTTTTTTTTTTCTTTTTCACTTTTTTTTTACAAGGTCGCGCCCTTTCGGGTTTTCACGAACACTTGCCGGCAGCCCTGCTGTTTTTACTCACGGAGCCCTTTCGGGTTTTCATCCGTGCCCATTTTGCTTATGGACATACCGTTTTTTTTATCATTTTTTTTATCTTCTTCTTCTTTTTTTTTTATCCATCTCGTCAACCTAAAGATGTTGCGGTAGTAGTTTAGGGACGTTTCGGTCCGTCGTTAGTTTAAGGACGTTTCGGTCCGTCGATAGTTTAAGGACGTTTCGGTCCGCCGTTAGTTTAAGGACGTTTCGGTCCGTCGTTATGGGAAGGCCGGCTGCTGCTTGTAAAGTCTGAGCCTAGGAAGATAGTGAGCGGACATAGTCGTCGTCATCTATCATTGACCCAGGCTGTGGCTTATTAAGCGTAGTATTTCTTTAAGAAGCGGCCGTTTATTGGCCTGAAAGGCCTTTCACCGTGCATGTCCATGAGTAGGTAGGCTCCATCCTGGTAGACCTTGTCTATGATGTACGGGCCTTCATAGTTTGGCTCAAATTTTCCCCGCTTGGCACGATTGGGGATCATAGGTCTTTTGACCACTAGTACGAGTTCGCCTTGGCGGAATGTCCTCGGTCTGGTCAATCTTTCGTACGAGCGCGTCATCTTTGCTTTGTAGGCCTCTAGATGTTGTTGCGCTATGAGCCGGGTTTCGTCGAGGGCATCAAGCTCCTCAAGCCGAAGGTGAGCATTTTCTTCGTTCGTCAGCTCGTGATGGACTGCTATTCGTAGAGAGGGTAACTCTATCTCGAGGGGGAGCACTGCTTCCATCCCAAATACCAACGAGTACGGCGTTGTGTTTGTGGCCGTCTTGAATGTAGTTCGATAAGCCCAAAGGGCTTCTTGCAGCCTTTCGTGCCAGTCTCTCTTATTCCTGGAAACGGTCTTTTTTATGATCTTCGTCAAGGTCTTATTGAAGGCCTCGGCTAGACCGTTAGCTCGTGGGTTGTAAACCGAAGAATATCTCCAGTCTATACTGTGCTGCTGTGCGAAGCGGCTAATCTTATGGCTTCGGTAGGCAGGCCCATTATCGGAGATAATCCGCCGTGGAGTTCCGAACTGATAAATGACGTGCGTCTTGAAGAAATGGAGGATATTCTCCGTCTTCACTTCCTTCAGTGGTACTGCTTCTGCCCATTTGGAGAAGTAATCAGTCGTTGCCAGGATAAAACGGTGTCCCCAGGATGATGCTGGCTCAATGGGGCCGACTATGTCAGTCCCCCACATTTCGAATGGCCAACTAGCCACCGTTGGGTGCAGTGGATTCGGATGTTGGTGGATGAAGTCTCCATGAATCTGGCATGAGTGGCATTGCTTCGCATACTCGAGGCAGTCCTGGATCATCGTGGGCCAGTAGTAACCCATCCGTTTAATTTTTAACTTCATCTTTGGGCCTGCTTGGTGAGAACCGCAAAGTCCGTCATGCACTTCCTGAATGACTCTTTCTGCTTCGTCAGGTCCTAAGCATCTCAGCCATAGAGAATCAAACGATCTTTTGTATAGAATATCGTTGACGAGAGCGAAAGATAGAGCTCGTTTCATGAGCTGATGTCTTGAGGACGCTTCTTTGGGCGTTCGGTGGGACTTAAAGTAGTCTATGAAGACTTCCCTCCAGTCTTCGGCCTGCTCATGGTCTTTTATTTGTACGATCGTCTGCTCAGTCGCTCCCTTTTCTTCGTATAATTCCGGAGACATTTCTGCCGGGACGAGCACTCGACGGCTTTGTACCACGATTCTGACGTCATCGAGGTTCTCGTCAGCCAGTTCTTTAGCAAGTTTAGCCAACGCGTCTGCTTTGCTGTTTTCCGCGCGCGGTATGTTCTCCAAAGTATAGGAGGGAATTTGGGTCAATAGTTGTTGCACCCTTTCGCCGTACTTCACCAACTCCGGCTTGCACGTTTGGTAATCACCATTTACTTGACTAACGACCAGCTGAGAATCCCCGTATATAAGGAGGTCTTCAATTCCCATGTCGATGGCGATCTCGAGGCCTGCTATCAGAGCTTCGTATTCAGCTTCATTGTTTGTCCTCGGCTCTGTTAAGGAGAAGGCGAAGCGCATTATCCCTCCTTGTGGAGTTGCAAAGATGAGGCCTATCCCTGATTTGATCATTGGGATACCTAGTTTCTGTTTCTTTATAGAGGACGCTCCATCGAAATAGAGTTCCCATCGGGTGATTCCGCCGCTAATCGCATCAAATGCATGCTCGTCCGGCAAATCACAGTTCAGAGGAGAATCGGCCGGTATCGGGTGCTCAGCGAGGAAGTCGGTAATGGCCTGGCCTTTCACTGCCTTGAGAGGTTGATACGTTATCGAGAACTCCATCAAGAGCAGGGCCCACTTAGCGAGTCGTCCCGTCAATATGGCTTTCGACATCAAGTACTTAAGAGGGTCCACCTTCGAAATAAGACGAACTTCATGTGCTAATGCGTAATGTCTAAGCTTTGTTATTGCGAAGATCAACGCCAGGCAGTGCTTTTCAATGGGGGAATAGTTGCTTTCTGCCCCCAGCAGCACTCGACTTAAGTAGTAAAGTGCTCTTTCTTTCCCCTGATCGTTCTCTTGTGCCCATAATGCGCCTAAGGAACCTTCCAGGGCGGTTGTATAAAGAATGAGGGGTTTCCCCTTGACCGGCGCAGCCAACACCGGAGGGTTCTGCAGATACTGCTTGATCTCGTCTAGTGCACCTTGGCATTTGTGATCCCAAACGAATGGAGTTCCCTTCTTCATCAGGTGGCTGTAAGGACGGCATTTGCCTGAAAGATTGGCGATAAATCGCCGGATGTATGCGAGCTTCCCTTGGAGAGACCGCAACTGCTTGAGGGTTCTTGGCGGAGGCATTTCCATGATCGCCTTAATCTTTGACGGATCTATTTCAATACCTCGGTGTCGAACGATGAATCCCAGGAATTTGCCCGAGGAGACTCCAAACGCGCATTTGAGGGGATTCATTTTCAAATTATATTGCCGAAGGCGTCGAAATACAGTCTCTAGATGCTTTAAGTGATCTTCGTATGACATGCTCTTTACTACGAGGTCATCGATATAGCACTCGACGATGTCGTGTATGAGGTCGTCAAAGATCTTTGTCATGGCCCTTTGATAGGTAGCGCCAGCGTTCTTTAGACCAAAGGGCATAACCCTGTAGCAAAATATACCCAAAGGGGTGCGGAAAGCGGTGTGCTTCTGGTCTTCGGGATGCATCTTTATCTGATTGTATCCTGACGAACCATCCATAAAGGAGAAAACCTCGTGAGTGGACGTGTTATCTATCATTAGCTCGGTTACCGGCACCGGGAAATCATCCTTTGGACAGGCTTTATTGAGATCCCTGAAATCCACGCATATGCGTACCGTCCCATTCTTCTTCATTACCGGGACGATATTGGCGATCCAGTCGGGATATTGGACTTCTTGGATAAATCCAGAATCGATCAACTTCTTGACTTCGGCGTTGATGCTCATCTCAAGCTCGAGTCGCATCCTCCTTGGCGCCTGCTTAACTGGCTTGATATCTGGGGATATTGCTAATCTATGCACAGCAATCTCCGGGTCTAATCCTGGCATCTCGGAGTAATTCCACGCGAAGCAGTCTTTATGCCGTAAAAGCACGTTCTTTAATCCAGCCACCCTCTCTTCGGATAACAGCTCGCTGACAAATGTCGGTCGCGGGTCATCTGCCGATCCCAACTCAATCTTCTTGAGGTTATCTGCAGTAGTATGTATACCATCTTCCAGTTCTTTTGGAGCTGGCGGAAATTCTGAGATCACCTCATCATCGCTGTTCTCAAAGCACCGGGGAAGGTCATCTACGCTCTCGGGCTCTTCTCCTAATATCGTAATCGTATAGCAAGTGCGAACCCGCTCCCTGGACTGAGGTGGACCCTGTTCTGCTCTTGCGGCCTTGGGCTCATGCTTTTGCGGCGGCGTTACCTTCCAGCCGTCGGATAAAGCGAATCTGCCCCGTCGGTACTGGTCCTCGACCCAGTTCTTGAAGGTGAAGCAGTCTTCGGTAGGATGTCCTATGGCTTGGTGATAAGAGCAATAACTCAGATGAGAAGCCTTGCTAGCTTGCTCAGGATGTCTAGACTCTGGAAGCGTGATCATTTGATGTTTTATAGCGAGGTTGAGTAACCTCTCCGTCTTTTCTCGGGGGAAGGAGTACGCTCGACTCATCTTCTTCATGAGGGACAAACCCGAGCCGCTTCTTGATTTATTTCCGTCTCTGCGTCGGGCCTTTCGTACAACGGGTTGACGAGGATAAGCGTCTTTGTCTTTTGCAGCACGTTGAAATAGACATTGCGTCCTGGCCTTCTCGTAGATGGCCATTTCGCGATCGTGGTCTTCCCGAGCTTTCTGACCCATTTTCCTGATAGGCTTGCCCATTCGTTCTTCAAACGACGGACTCGGCGCTTCAATCGCGGGGTCTAGTTTTGATGTGGGGTTGGCATCTCCTGACAGGGCGTCCTCCTCTTCATCAAAGGTATATATAGCGTAGCTGCTGTGAGCCCGTTCCCGTTTTCCGGCTCTTGCGTATCCAAGCCCGAGTGTTTCCATCTTCCCGTTGGGCAATTTGCGTTGAGTCCCGGGGACATCCCAAATCCTGTTGTAGAACCGCGCCTGCCGAACGGTCTGTTCTAAGGGTACTCCTTGGCGCTTCAATAGCTCCTTTAATCCATTTGTATAGTATCTGGGCAGACGGATGGGTTGGAGCCTGTCAAGTGTAGCATCCGCGCCATGCCAGATTTCTTTCTCTATTTTCGACTCTGAGGATCGGTAGAATAGGATCACCTTCTCACCCCTTCGCCTGGGAGGGACGTAAAATGTTTGCAGGTCCTGCACATTGTGAGCCTGAAGCGTGTCGAGATCCTTGTAGTGTTCTCGCGGTACCATGGTGATTTGCAAACTATGGTCATCGCCAGGGGGTGCTTGTATTGACAGCCGATTGGAGAACACAGCATTAACTTCATCTTCTGAATCACTTCCGAAGACCAACACGGGGGCGGGCGTCCCCAGGTTGTTGCGTTGAGATGGCCCTGCATAAACTATCTCTTCCTCTTCTTCGGTGTCGCTTCCGAAAACGGGGATGGTGGCGACGGTTTTGTTCTCCGGGTTGCGACACCTTTCTGTATCCTCGAAATCTGGCAAAAAGTACTTCGCATCTTCGTATTTGCGGACTTCGTTCACGGAAAATGGGTTTAACTCACCTGTTACGGTATACTCGAAACCATCCTTGAAGTACTTCATACACTGATGTTGTGTAGAAGGGATGATATTGTACTCGTGCAGCCAAGGACGGCCGAGCAAGGCGTTGTAGCAGGTCTTGGCGTCAATGACATGGAATTTGATGTCTGTGACGAGAAGTCCAAAGCGTAATGTTAGTATCACAGATCCGAGAGTCCGTAACGATTGTGAATCAAAACCGGAGATAGTAATTTTGTCACGAGCGAGGTGTTGCACGCTCATGCAGATTTCCTTCAACACCCGAACATTAAGGAGGTTGACGGAGGATCCATTATCCACCAGGATCTTGCCTATCTTGATATCATGGCAGTATCCGGAGACATATAGGGGACGGTTGTGGTCGCACGTCCCGAGAAGGAGGTCTTCATCACCGAAAGTGATGTCGGCTGTATGCACTTCCTCCAGTTCATCCTTCATCTTTTCAGTGGCGAGGAAGGCTTGGAATTGCTCAGGTTCTTGTAACGCCTTAATTAGTGAGTCTCGCGCTTCTTTTGATAATAGGAGGGCATCGAGAATGCTAAGCTGAGAAGGTAGCTTCCTTAGGTGCGCGAGGATGTTATAGTCCACTTTACCCTTCCTAGGCGGGTCTTTGGCAGCCAGCCCTCTCATGACTTGGTCATCTAAAGTGATATCTTCAGTGACCTTTTCCTTTCCCTTGTCCTTTCTATTCCCGGGCCCGAGATTCTTTTCTGGGAGTGTGCGATTGCGCAGCTGAATGTTCTCGCAGATCTCCGATTCCTCCTCTTTCCCCAACACGGATTCTTTGAAGAGAGGGCCCAGAGCGATTTCTTCATCAGAGTCGCTCCTAAAGGTGAGAACTTGTGACCCCCTGGCGTTTACCATGTAACAGTTGCCAGTAGCTCTGTCGTGCCCATCGATAGTACTTCTTCGCTCCCGACGGCTCTTGCGTTTCATGCGCTTAACATGTTGCCGACGAGCGACATATCCTTGCCACCATATCTTAAAGGCATCGCACTCCTCCGTGGGGTGTGAGATTTTCCGGTGATATGCGCAATAGTTAGGGTGCCTCTCCACCCCATCGTGTGTGTTTCCTTCCGAGGGTGGTAGCTTCATTCCCATTGACATGGCTTTGGCAAACCTTTTCCTCGTCTTGAATATCTTCTTGTCTACTTCGGATGCCTTTCGCTCTGGTAGTTCAACTCTTTCGTTCAGCCGCCCGCATTTGGCTCCTTCCGATGTGGCCATCTCATGCTCCTGGTCCGCTTTACATTTTAGACGAATCTCGTCTAGAAAAGCGTCGATCATTTCGTCTGTTGGCCATGCACGCTCTGGTACAGGCTCTGCCTCCAGCTTTTTAGTGCCAGGAGTTTTCCCATCATCGGTAAACGAGTGGGAGATTACGTTACAACTCGCCACATATCCTTCGGATTCATTCGACGAGCTTTCTCCATCATCTTCCTCTTGAAAGATGTGGTTGAGGAACTCTTGCAGTGTGACAGGAGTTCGCGCCTTTTGATTGTATTCTTCCAACGCGTCGATTTGCTTCTGCAAGTTCGTGTGTTCGTTTCCAAGCTTCACAGGCTTCTTGGATTTCTTCTTCTTTTTCTTCGAAGATTTTGACGGTTGGGCGTGAGTATTTGGGCCCTTATCGCGAATCTTCGTAATTGGGCGGGGCTTCAACATTCCTTCGATAATTTGAGATTCAAGAGGGTCCTTCCATTCGATCGCAGGGCACGCATGAAGGTCTCTCAGCATTCTTTTGGTTTTAGTTGATAGCACGACCTCCCATGGAGCTTCTTCAATAAAAGAACATGTTGCCCCCGGTGTATCCGCTTTCCTAGGAGCGTGCGGCTGTGGTGGGTTCACCTTCCACTTTTCGGACAGTACAAACTTCCCCTGGAGGTACTGGTCTTCAATCCATCTTTTGAAGACGGAGCAATCTTCAATCGGATGGCCTACCGTTTGATGGTAAGGGCAATAGTTAGGGTTATTCACCTCGGCGGGTTGCGGCGGTCGCCTTGGATTTGGCAGGTTTATAAGTCTGTTGCGTATTGCCAGCTCGAATAGCCGTTTCGTCTTGTCCCGTGGGAACGAGTAGGGACGCTTCATCTTCTCATTATAATACCGACGCCTTTCCTCCAGTTGATCTGCCGGTTTCGGGGCGTTAGGTTGCTGTTGGGCATTCGCAACAAAGGTTGCTCTTCCTTTACCCTTGTCATTCCGAGGTTCCGATTTCGGGGGAGGTGGTCTATGACCCATCTGGTCCATCTGAGCCAACTTGTCGATCAAAGCCTGGAATGTGGTTGGCTTAAAGAACATCATAAACTGGGAGATAGTTGCGTGGGGGTCTAGGGTTCCCACGAACATGCCCACTGCGGGTGCCTCCTCAATGCGTTGTTCACATCTCGACCACAAGTTCCGCCAGCGTATAGCATACTGGACCCAGGTTTCGCCTGGTTTTACCCTGGCGTTAATCAATGCAGTTATTGGAGTGCGTTCGCTGGCACTTGCGAATCGCTGAGTGAATAACAACTCCATTTCAGCGAACGTTTTGATAGAATCGTTCGGGAGTTCCGAATACCATTCGAACGCAGTTTCCGATAGGCTGCCCATGAACTGGCGGAGCAATAGTTTATCATCACCGTCGGTGTTACCGCAGAGGGCCCGGAACTGGACGACATGTTGATGGGGGTTGCCGGTCCCTTTATACACGTGGAATTTTGGTATCGTATAGCTTTGCGGGTATTTGATTTGGTCGTACCAGCTCAGATACGGCCGCCCCGTTTTCACGACTTGACCAGCTGCCTCAGTCGCGTGATGAACCCGGATTTGCTGGGCTATGTAGTCAACCAAGTCAGCCTTAGAGATTGCCTCCTCCTTGGCCGTTGAGAGGGCTGGTGGTGGATTTGACGTTTCTCCTCGGTCGTCTTCAAGAACGATTGGGGGATCCTCGGCGGGTAAGTCCTGCTGGATCATCATTCCTATCATATCTTGGAAGAGAAGGCCCATCCGTTGTATGTTGGCCGCTTGTTCAGCAGCCTCTTTGTCCTTTTTCTCCAGTGTCCGGCGAAGGAATTCAGCGTCGGTTTCTTCCTCCCGGCGTGCGTCTGAGGACGTTTCTGGGTTTTCTTTTGGCCCGGTGAGCGCAGCCATAGCATTCATCATTTCTTGAAGCTTTTGTTGCTGCTCCTGGGCCTTCGTCACGGATCGGGTTAGCGGTCGGTGGCCCGTAGAAGTGCGGCTTTCCTCTTTTCCAGAGGCCATGTAAACAGTGTGCACCACCATGCCCCCAGACTTAGGGCGTCTGGGCTCAGTGCTTTTAGCCGTCGTTGCATGCTGTGGGGTCTTCTCTGGCCTCCTCCTTTTATGAGTCAGTTGATCAACAGCCTTTTGGGGTTTAGCTTGGTGACCAGCTTCCGGTTGGATTTTCAGCTTCTTGTGCTGGCGGGAGAAGTTTGGATCGATGATCGAGTCTCGGGCCTGCCGCCAAACCTTATAGATTTTGGAAGACAGCCGTTGAGGAGATCGGGGCTGTTCGGGTTTTATTTCCACAACCTTTTTTAATGGGGGAGGAGACCTCTTCAGCACTGCAGTAGCAGAATTCCTTCGCACCTTATTTAGCGTTTCGAAGCTGTTCCCAGTTGGAACAGCAGCATTCACTTCTGCCACCGGGGCCGATGGAGTCAACCCGGAGGGGAAGTTGCCCCCAGCCTTCCTTACTCGGCGCCAATGGCGACGTCGAGCGTGTCGAGCGGACGGCGTAGGGTCAGCGGTAAGAATGGTTTCGTCTTGCCCCCTGTGTAGGTGGGGGGTCGCTGTTGGTGTTAGCCTGTCAAAGACCGACGTCCTTTGGGCAGCAGGAGCGGGAGCTGGAGCCGTCAATCTTGTAAAGACCGACCTTTTGGCCGGAGAAGCCGCCTTGACGATTTCGGGAGCAGGAGCAGCCACTTTCTTAGAAGCAGCCTTCTCTGAGATTGTAGGCCCCGTGATGGGTTTGCAGGATTTCTGGCCCAATCTAGAGAAGACCGAGGCGTTGACGTTGGGCGACTCGTTGAGAGGAGCCGCGACAGGGGTGAGACGATAAAAGACCGACTTCTTGAGAGCTTCCGTTGTCAGCACCGGAGCGGTGAAGTTTGTCGGCGGGAGCATGGTCCCGAAGAACAATCCTGTGGTGGCGCGAGTGACCTGTTCCACGGGCATTGTGAATAGCGAAGCAGCTTGGGGTCCGTAGGCTATACCTCCTGGCGAGGTAGAGCGTTGGTTGCAATTGCAGTCTGAGCAGTTGGAGAATTTCACGGAAGTAGAAGCCATCGATCCTTTGCTTTCTGCAATAAGCAAGACGCCAATTCTTAGTATCTTGAAACCCAAGGGCAACCATTAGCGAACCGAGATTGGTTCGCGAGTCACGACACACGAAGTGTGGAGTGGAAAGAGGAAAAGGTCCCACCGGGCGTGCCAGAATCTGTTCCCCTCCGAATGGCGGCCGCGACATGACGTCTTGCCTGAGATTCGGGGCAGATGCTAATTGGTGCTATCCGTCCACCTCTCCGAAGATGCCAAGTTGATTTATGGCACCGTATATCGAAGGTTTAGACGGATGCGTCCGATGTAGCAGACTTCGTCAGATTCCCCCTCGTTTGAGGGGTTTTTGATTGTGGGGACGCTCTTCCCTGCAGGCGCAAGCCCCTGCAGTTAATTACGCTACCGCATTGCGGTAACAACTTTCTCCTTCTCCAGATGGTCACTTCGTGTCGTGGGTGTTTGTTTTGTTTTGTTGCCCGTGGATTGTTTACGGAGACCGAGTTATGTCATCGCCCGTAGGGCGTGGACTAGTCCAAATCCGTATTATCTTAGATTTGGGTTTGGGGGGGTTTGGTTTGAGGATACGTCAGCCATACGTGAGGCTAAGATCAACTCAAACGTTTGTTAAGGATACGTTAGTCTCACTTTGAGACTAAGATCAACTTAACGGGATCGTTTAGATCCGACAAAGGAGCGTTTGGGCTCTAATGTTCCAATTTAGGGACATAGTGGTCCATCGTATGTATGGCCGTCGGGACCCGTCACCTCTCTGACGACGTTGAAGGATTACAACGACGGATGTCAGAGGAGCTCAGAGATGTACCCTCGAGCCAGAGTTAATTGGGGGGATTCATAGTCCAGTCTGTTTGAAGGTTTAAGGATACGTTAGCCATCTTTGAGGCTAAGATCAACTTAAACGGGACCGTTTAGATCCGACAAAAGAGCATACGGGGCTCTATTGTTCTAGTTTAAGGACATTGCGGTCCATGGGTAGTTTAAGGACGTTGCGGTCCATGGGTAGTTTAAGGACATTGCGGTCCATTGTTAGTTTTAAGACATCTCGGTCAAGGTTAAGGACGTCGTAGTCCATGGGTTTAAGGACCCCACAGTCCGGTATGTGCTCTGGATGCTTCACACGGGTTCACTGCCGTGCTCTGCGAGGACCAGGCTCCGCTCTGGACGTTTTCCACGGGGTCAAAGAGTGACATTATCCACGTTCCACGTAACCAGGAATTTTGCATTAAACACGGGTTTAAGGACCCCACAGTCCGTATCAATGTGTGGTCGTCGGGACCCGTCACCTCTTTGAAGATATTGAGGGATTATAATGCCAAGTATCAAAGGAGTGAAGAGATGTACCCTAGAACCGGAGTGGATTAAATAGTCCTTGGCCCAATTTGGGATCAAGACGAATTAATTATGTTATGAGTCCATTGGCCCAGTTAATCACAAATTGAGGACTTATGGCCATCTTGGGCTAAGTCCAATCAGGAGAGGCTTTGCCTCCTATCCATTTAGCCAATTGGGCCAAAGCCTAGTGTTAAACACTACAGAGCAATCAGTGTTGAACACTAGGAATGAGGTTGACAAGTTAGTGTTTAACACTAAAAGATAATCGGTGTTAAACACCAGCAACAAGGCTTTTCAAATTAGTGTTAAACACTAAAACAGATCAGTGTTGAACACTGCAAATAAAGCTTTTTGATTAGTATTGAACACTAAGGCTCAACAGTGTTTTAACACTGGGTTCGAGAGTTTCAATTTAGTGTTAAACACTAAGGCAAGAGGGGTCACGTGGCAGCACGTGAGAGCGCCCTCCCTTCATTTATTCTGCTGAGATTATCGCGTCTTTCAGAGCATCACGTGCCATCACGTGATGGGCATTCAAATGCCTGTGTATTAAAGCTTCTGTCAAGGATCACGTGGGTCACGTGGGGTGCTGCCTCAAAGGGGCTTTCTGTAGATCTCTTGGGGGGGTCACGTAGTGACACGTGACCCTGCCTCTATGTATGTTGTTTTAGAGGATCTGTTAATCTTTTCCAGGAATCAAGTTCCTCGTAGGGTTAAACCCTGACAGTAATTTCAGAGGAATTAAATTCCTACTTCCTTTCGAAGGTTTATATTCTGAATAGAGTTGGATTCTGAATTTTCTGTAGGAATTAAATTCTTCATATATGTGAAGAACTGAATAGGGTTAAACCCTAATAAAAGCTTTTAAGGAATTAAATTCCCACTTTCTTTTTAAGTTATGATCAAGGGAATTAAATCCCCGCTGTTCCAACAGAACTAGGTTCTTAATTAGGGTTAAACCCCGTCTCTTTTTGTTCTGAAGGAATTAAATTCCCATGATACAGGGTCAAGCCCTAATTTTATTTTAAAGGAATTAAATTCCTATAGTTCTGTGAGAATTAAATTCTCGTGCTTGCATTCCCTCTCTATATTTTGGATCTGCATGGCAGGATCTCAACCCATTGAGAATTAAATTCTCAATCTCAAGGGGAGATGTGCACTTTGCAGATCCTCTATCAAAGAGAGAAGAAATATGTTCTTCTGTTTTATGTATCAGAGTTAAACTCTGTTGAGAATTAAATTCTCTTTTTTCTTTCAAGGAGCTTTTCCCTTTCTTACCTAGGGTTTTTGCAGAAGATCCAAGTTTCTCCAAGTATCGAAGCTCTCTTCTTTTTCGTTTTCTCTCCCTGTCTCTGTATATATATTCTCTGTGTCTCTTGGCTCCTATTTATAGGAGAGACAGCCGAATCAATTAGTTTTTTACGAATCTTCATTGAGAGATTTGATTTGCATCCACCATTCGTTTTGGACCTTTGGATTATTAGATGAATTTTATTCACCATTGGATTTCAAATCCAGGGATTCTCCTTTGTTGTTTCGGTTAGATTTAAAGGGGAAATCTTTCCAAACCCAAGATTTTCCCATAGATAGATGATATTTCATCACCTCTGAATCTTTAATTCGATTGGTTCCAGATAGCCGCTTTCCTTTGGAAAGATTTGAATTTCTTTCAGAATTTAATTCTGTTGACAAAATGGGCTTTGAAAGCCGGTCACGTGTGACCACGTGACCCATGGTCACGTGTGGGCACGTGACCCCCTTGGAACGAGCCTTCCTCTTTCTTTTGCGCTCTGTCTTCTGATTGCTGCTTAACCGTCACGTGCCACCACGTGACCCCTGGTCACGTGTGAGCACGTGACCCTTGTCTGGAGCCTCTTTCCTTGGTTCAACTGGAGAACGAGTCTGCTGCTTTGAACGTCACGTGCCAACACGTGACCCTGGTCACGTGGGAGCACGTGACCTCTTCTGAAGCCTTTTCCTTGACTTGATCAGGGAACCGGTGTGCCTTTGACGCTTGCATTTAAATGTCACGTGTCGCCACGTGACCCTGGTCATGTGGGAGCACGTGACTCTTTCTGAAGCCCCTTTTCTTCAACGTAGTCAGGAAACTGAACTTGCCTTGATGATGTGCTTAGGTGTCACGTGCCAACACGTGACCGCTAGTCACGTGTAAGCACGTGACCCTCTTCTGAAGCTTTTCCCAGAAGCTTTCCTGATTTTAAATCAGGAAACAGTACCCTGATTGGGACACTTCCAAAATCTAAATCTAAAACTATAGATCTAGTAACCAGAATGTCTGATATAATATCCAAGTCCTCTGTGGAGAAACCACTGTGTGACAACCAAAGTATAACCGATCGTAGTATAGGAATTTCACTTCCTACTTTGTGTATGTCATCCAAATACCAGGACATCACACCCTACTACCTTCTTAACAGATCCATCCCCTATTCTGATGAAGTCAAACCTATGACTGTCACATCAGAAATTGATGATCTATCTCCGCTACATCTGCTTTAGTCTCTTAATAGACATAAGCCACTTTTCCACCAATGCTTCCGCTGCTCCCACTGACTACGACAACCCTCTGGCAGAATCATATACACGTGCACTTCTAAAGCCAGTTTAGAACGACGCTATACTCATCCTCCTGCTGGGTTTCACAGTCTGGAACAACAGCAATGGAAAGTCTGGGTAAACAAGAACCTCCCTGTCACCGTCCTTGAGGCTACCGGAGTACCTCTCGGGTGCCTGAGATTACCCACCTTATCTGTGGAGTGGCCAATAGAATGTCAAACCTGATTGAATCTTTAGGTTCTTATCAAATTTTCAGTAATCGTTTTTGGTTCTGGAATCACTTCCAGTTCTACCATACTCCCACTTCTGTTTTCTGAAGAAAAAAAACATTTTACTTAAAACTGTGGCGAGTCTAGAACAATATCACTATTGATCTTCCAGATGGTAGAAAGTCAACCCTCGTCATAGCCTGGGTCAACCCACAAACAGCCATTACAGAAACGTGCATTGAGTTATCCAGAGTCTGGTTTTAAGCATAAGCCGGACAACTCCCCGTACCTTAACATCGTTAAGATATGAACTGTTCTATATCCAATACAGAAACAGAGGCACAGATTTAATTGAACCAGATTCAAATCATGTAGCTGTCTCCAGTGCATGTCAACTAAATGGAAGGAGGCCGATCAGCATTACTCAACTTTTGAGTGTTTCCACTTATGAGTAACCTGAAAGAGAAGCAAGTTCTCTTAAAACCATTACTATCAACTGAACACCATACGCAAGTATCTACATCTTCGATCACCTTGAAGAATCCCGATACTTGCAACATTTGGTTCTCTACTTTACTCTTATACCTATAACTTCTCAAAACTCAGACCTTGTGTTTCTACGAAACACTTGTCTAAAAACTAGAGAAGTCATAAGTAAACTGAATATAGTACGAGGACCATCCCCTCTGTCCTAATGGACACTGGACAATATACAATACTCTGTACAAGTATCTTGAGTCTAATAACTCACTCCCTGTGTGTCGTAGGTTGAAAACTGTACTATGGTTATGAAGAATTACACCGCTGTTTAATACTCCTTACCTAACCATCAACTGATATAGGTAAATGTTATCGACATAATTTCAAAAAAGGTATATCTCACTCTATAAAAATAGACGTACAGATATATCAATTTGAAGTTGGTGCATAACAGCGAATATTCAAAACCAAATATTTGCCGTCCGGCAAACAACCCAGGTGATTTCCTCAAATATCACCAATTACAACGAATCCCGATATAATGAGGATGATCACCCAATTCCCAATAACTTACTCCCACTCATCATCTGTAAAACCATACAGATGTGAGAATCATACCTGGTAAATACATACCCTGGAGTAAGGACTAATTGGAAAATCAGTTTTCTTTTAACAGTACACAGTGAAACTGAAATATTGAAATGTTTCGTAGGGGTATCCGGGTATTCCTAGTAATGCCTCTTCCATTATCCAGATTCACAACTGTAACCGTATATTTCTTTGCCATCTCTCTAAATCCCTTTATATGTCTTTAGTCATTACCTTCTGTACACCCTCTTAGGCCAAATGGTTTTCTTCCTTCCCTACCGTTCGGCACCAGCCTATAGTTTGGAAGAAGACTATCCATTAAGCATAATGGATGTACTGTCCTAATCCTAGGAGCACTCGCAACCCGAGAGAAGGTAAAGATAAAAGACAACCGAATAAACCTTATTCCTATTTCTCCTGAACCAGAATCCATCCCCGAACTGGAACAAGTTCCTTTCGAGTTCGTATATAACCATACGATGGAGTATCCAAATAACTGTGGATCTTCGTAGTGATACAGAGTGTTCTGGAGAAATACAAAGGTGAAGTAGGAGTGGTAATGAAATATTTGGTTTGGTCGTGAATAGCAGTCGCAGTTTACTTTGCCCTCCTTCTAATCCCTTTATTTGTCTTTACATAATACCTTCTGTACACCATCGTTAGGCTAATTGGTTTTCTTCATTCCCTACCGTTCGGCACCAGCCTAAGGTTTGGAAGAAGACTATCCAATAGGCGTAACGGGTGTACTATCCCCTAATCCAAGGAGCACTCGCAACCTGAGAGAAGGTAAAGAGGAAAAGACAACTGAATAGTCCTATTCTTTTTCTCCAGAATCGGAAACCATCCTCGAATAAATTCCTTCGAGTTCGTATATAACCATACGATGGTTTTATCCAATGGAAGTGGACGTTCGTAGTAATACGGGGTGTCCTGGAGAAAAGGGTAAAAGTAGGAGTGGCAATGAGGTACGCAACTCTGACAATCCAAAAGCCAGTCTTATAAGAAGGTTCAGTCAACTTGGTCACTGAGTTATAGTCAAGGGTCGGGTCATGATCGCTGCCAAAGAGAGAGAGAAAAGAAACACTCAGCGTGCACTCTAACCTAGATCAGAATGGTTATCAATTTATCTAATCAGGAAACCTCCCACTGTAACGTCAAATTCTCCTCCAAACCTGAAAGAAGAATTAGTCGGGATCACCCGAGGAGTAAACCAACTCATCAGTGGGAATCGGGATCCAACTATCATCGCATGATAACGTGATGGAATCCGCTCACGTTATCACACTCCAGAAGGTATGCGCATATCTGGCAAGTTTCAGTTTCTTTAGAAACTCCCGATGTGATTTTTGCCCCATGCTCTTATGACCTTGACGAAGGCCAACATATCATAAGTCACATGTCAAGTTCTACCCGTCATTATCCAGGTTAATTTGAACCCACCCGTACATACCCTTGACGGAGGCCAAAATAGTAGTACGACTGTCCCAAACCAACGCATCTATCTATGCAGCAGAAAAGTAACAAATAGCTACCATACACTATGCCTTGACGAAGGCCAACATACATAGCATGAATACTAAGTTCTACCTTTCTGAAATGACGAAGAGCTACGAATGGTTTTTGGCGAAAAACCTTTAATGTAATGAACTTGATATCGTTGAAGGAACCGTATAGCTTTTTATAAAAATATAGTGACGAAAATCTTTGCTAAAGAGGTCACTCCCGGTGAAGGGATCTCGGCTCTTTCCCCGTAGAATGAGGTGCAGGATATTCCAACTGAATACCACGATGCAAAGCAAAAGTAATCGACTATAATGAAGTTATTGCCCTGACGCAAACTTCTGTCCAAGGGGTCACTCCAGGTGAAGGGATCTCGGCCCTTGCCTCGTCGACTGAGGTGCTGGATATTCATAACCGAATACCACTGTGCAAAACAAAAGTGAACGTCCTTGCAATAACAGCTTTTTGAAAAATTGTTCCAACAACATCAGAATAGGTTTGTTTAGCTTGCATTGATCCGAATCAATGCAGTCCCATCAATTGATCACACCAATAAAGAACGAAAATAATGATGTACGTATATGCCATCCGCATTCGCCCCTGGGTCCCGTCATCACCCGTTAGGTTACTTAACTAACGACAGAGCGGGGACTGGACTAGCGCGGATGCAAAACATATACAACATCTACTAGTATATATATCAATATATAATATTCGCTCAAGGCGTGATAAAATGCAACATCACAGAAAAGTAATAAGTATCACAGAACAATACAGATATCTGGGATCCCCGGGTTTCATAGAGCCGCTACTGAAACCCGACGTTCCCCTGGTCGTGTGAATAGCCTGTGCAATGAAATCCTAGACCCCTACGGGCGCGGCAAGTTACCCGCCAAAACCTGAAGCGAGGCAGCCCCCTTCAACAACGTGAATGGACCACCCAGCACTTCACGGAATCCGGTAACTTGAGCACCCCTCCTTGGGTCAACCTGTATCCCCTACGAGTGCGCCCGCCAATTCTAGAGTGAAGCCCCCTCCGTCTCAACGCCATGAGATGTGGGCCCGTTGCCTTCTAGAACCCGGCTATCCGTGCACCCCACCGTAGGGTAATCCTAGTACAGAAAGTAAAATATACATACAACGGGTACATCGACCTCAGCCCGGTCGTGCCCCAAAAGAATAATATACAAACAGGCAGTGACGGCAGTCCACATGTAGGACGCTCGCCCCATAATATCAAATGTACATATAAAACAAAACTGTACTAACATTGCATCCAGGCTATCCACCACGACAAATCCGCAACAACACAATACAACACAGAACATCAACGTGAATGTCACGTTCGCAAATCCGTCTAAAATGGCTATAGCAGTTAGACAGGATTTACCGATCAAATGACATTCACGGTCGCAGATATAATGTAAATACTGTGAACTAACATGTTTAAAATTTTCGATCGATCAAATTTACCGAAGTGGGCCCCAAACACTACTGTAGCACTCAAAGAAAATCTGGGCCCAAACAGAATATTCCAAAAATCCCAATTTCAACCCATAAAGCTACTGTAGAAATTTAGTACGGCAATGACATCTTACTGCCGTGGAACTGCGGCCCAAACAGGGGTTTGGCCGCGGTTCCGCGGTCCCAATGTAGGATCACTATATCAAATTTCTACAGAATGCTTAAAACTTCCAGCATGTATTTCTGCAATGTACTGAAAAAAATTTTGAGCTAAAAAAAAATTCGACAGAAACTGATGCAATAGAAATTGTGGTTTTTGGAAATTCGTTCAATCGAACTTGTAAACATGTTAGAGCAAGATAGACTAGGTTAATGGCATGGCTCTGATACCAGTGTAAGTGTACGGCGGCGCCCCGGCCATCTGAACGAGGCCAAAATGCGAAAACGATACTTTTACAAAACTTGTAAACCGGCACCACCGCGCACTAAAATCCCGGATCGGGCCATTAACCTACTCCTAGCAAACTAGAGAAGGGGTAGAGAGATATACTGTCACGCCCCGCTTCCCAAAATACGGAATACGAGGGGTAGACAAGGCCAGCCATGTTCCTACGGTCAAGGAAAAGTCCTGCCGTAGTCACACTTCGGCTTCTAGTTTCTCATGGTAAACAGTATGTAATGCGCAGGTAATGAGAAATGCAGTAACAAAAGGGAAACAAGATAAAGACTGACCTGAAGTGGAACAAATGAATGTAACTCGGGAGGGCAAGTCAAGAAGTCTGTGATGCACTGGTCCAGGCTAAATCTTCTCCTCACACTGAGCATGCATACTCAGGTCGTCAGAGCGACACAAAAGCAATATAATATGTATAGAATTAAGTGACAGTTCTAACAGTGATAATAGGTATGTGAAGCAGTAAATAAATGACATCATAAATACGCATGTGCGGTAATCAATGCAGCGGAATAGTAAAGCAGTATAACAATATGTCACGCATGCCAACACAGTACAAAAGGAATATAAATGCCAGTATCCCTATCAGTCTTTAAGTCCCACTGTACCGGTCAATAAGCCTATCGTCAGTCCAAGTGTGAGAGTCAACCACTCGCGAGTGTCCTCCACCCAAGGGTAGAACCCAAGGGCAAGGGACCACGGGCCCAACATGTAACGAATGTATCACGGTCTATATATCACGTACCCTGTAAATCTCCATATAACTCCCTAAATATATAAGCCGGCATAGGACTCCCGAGATTCTGTTGAACTCACACTTAAACTACCCCACACCCCGTGGTCTACATCAAACGCTAACCATAACCCTAAATACTAATCGATCCGTGACAAGTCTGCACGAGAACTGGAGGCAGGACCTCCATCAAGCACGTCCCGACTAATACCTAAGATAAATGGCAGTGTCGGATGCCTTATCTGTGACATTCGTGCAAGCGCTTCCATAAGTGTCCCATACCACTTATAGTCACACGTACACGCATCCCACAGACGTCGACAATGCAATAGAATAAAAGGGACACTGATTGTGCACAAGTACGTATCACTTTCACTTAATCACGAATACACGAACACTGACGTACTTGCCACAATCAACACTAAAATCTAACACTGAGTAAATGCACGATGTCACTAGGTTATCAATACAATGATATGGGTATGATATGATGCGTGAACAAGTATATAAACATGATGAGGATGTTATGAAACCGCATTCTTTCACTTGCACTATTTATCATGAAACATATGTATATAATTTGGCGAAATGACAAACAGGTAGTAATTAATATGTTCAGTTATCTATCCATCTAATTTGGTTTCGAGCCAATCGAGTTTCAGGATCATTAGTTATAACTGTTTCATTTTAAGCGCACGCGGCTGGAAATCCGGTTTCAGAATCAGGAATCCATTTCGCAACGCATTTTAACCCCTGTTGGAATCATAATTTAGCGACGCTACAGTTGGATGAATTCTAGGGTTTTCAGTAAAGTTTTCAACGCAACAAACGGATCTTCAATCGCGTCTGTATGTTAGGAGTTACAATCTATTTAACACTAATATGTCAGTTCTGATTTTGTTGGGACTGTTATGCGTCCCGATCTTCTAAATTACAGTTTAAATATCAAACGGTAACGAAACAGAATGAGACCAATCGTGTTGTCTAGCTATCAGAGTTACCTACAACAAGCAGCGGAGTTCCGCAACCTACGAGTTAAGGAAAATCCTATGGTACCCATTACGGGACAGCAAGCACAATTTGAGTCGCTCTGGACTGCAGTCCAGAGTCGCACTCCGATACAATTATCATCACGATTTAGGTACAGGAATGTCTGGAAACTAGAATAAGGTTAAAGTTCGTCGAGTTAGCTTCGATTTAAGCCCTCGAACGCACCATTCTAATATGTATATGATTTATGATGAATTTAACTATTTTCAGGTGCAACAGAATTACAGTTTTACGATCAAACTTGGGGGTAGTTGTTTTAGTCGTTATCGATTACATCATCCAACCAAATTCACACACCATGTTCACAGCCCTACAGGCCAACTTACACTATTTAGTTCCGTCAATTTTGATAATGTTTTCCTAAGGGAACAAGCATCGAACAGATACTGCACATAATAGTTTTAGACTCGTAACTTTATAATCTAGGCATTTAACAATTATAACTTAAATAAAATAGCATGTAAGCAAGTAAAAACTTGCCTGGAAGAAGTCTCGGGGTCGCAGGGCAGCAACGTCGTCACGATCGCGCGATATACGCCACGTACCGGATTCCCGCGAGCTTAGTTCGAAACACGAATTTCCCGTCGGAGTTTTCCCGGAGTCGTCTTGCATGCACTGGAAGCTTAGGGGGTGCTCTCTGGTTCGCCTGAGAAGTGTTGGGGTTGCCGACGTCCGACGGCGTCACTCCGGCAGCGTGCGCAGTATAGTTTACCGTGAGGGAAAATTATTGGAAATGGGTTTGGTGTGGTTTTGGAGAGAGAGGGGGCAGTGTAGAGAGAGGGGGAGAGTGACTGTGATGAGGAGAGAGAGAGTATAGAGAGAGAGAGCGCACAGATGGAGAGAGGGTTAGAGACAGAGAGAGTGAGGGATAGCAGAGAGGGTGAGAGAGAGGCAGAATGAGAGGGAGTGAGACAGAGAAAGAGGGTGAAGGGCAGAGAGAGAGGGAGAGATTGTGAGAGAGGGAGATGGGTTCTCGGAGGTGGCTGGAGGCGCCGACGGTCGAAGGAGGTGGCGAGGTAGTCGGTGCAGGTGGGGGTTCGTCGGCGTCGTGGTGGTTAGAGGGGCTCGGGTGTGGTGATGGGGTGCGTCGGGGATCTTGGGTTGAGGGTGGAGTCGTGTAGGTGGGGGAGGAGTGAGTTAGGGTTGTCGAGGGTCGAGGGGAGTGGCCGTCGCTTGGATCTGAGCTTGCGCGTGAAAGAAAAGGGAGGGAGAGAGGAAGACGATGATGGAGGAACATAGGAAAAGAAGAGGGGGAAACGTGAGGGAAAGGAGGCGACGGGGTTAGAGAGGGGGTGCGCGTCGTGGAGTAACGGCAGCGCGAGGGCGTGGGCGTGGGCGCGAGACGCGGCGGAGAAGGGGGGATCGCGCGCGGAAAGAAAGGAAGTAGCCGTTGGGGATTGAAGAAGAGGAACAGGAGTCGGGTCGGGTGTGAGACGTGGGCTTGGTGGGGAGCGCGGGAGCGGGCCGGGAAGGATGGGCCAGAAAATAATTGGAATAAAGAATTGAAGATGAGGAGGGCCGGGCCGAAGAAATAATAGGGGAAAATTCAGTGGGCTCGGGCTGGGAAATAAGAAAAATAAAAATAAGGAATTGAAGGGAGGAAGGAATGCTGATGGGCTGGCGGGCCATAGGCTTAGGGGAAATCAAAGGGGAAAATTAGATGGAAAAGGAGTGGGCTTAGAAAAAGACAAAGAATTAAGGGAATAGGATAAGAGGGCCGGCCGGGATTTGGGTTAATAATTTAAAGGAAAAATCAATGGAAAAATATATATGAAATGAGCCGGGGACTGCTTGGGCTGTGGGATAAATTTAGGAATATAAGAAATAGGGTTAGGGCTAGGACTTGGGTTCATACTGAAAAATAAGGAGGTGGCTGAGGAAATTCGAATGAATTAATTTAGTAAATGGGTGGGCTTAGGGTAAAGAAAAATATAGGTTACAAAAGAATATGGTTTGGGTTCATCACAGAAAGGATTATGAATATTGGCCGGGCTTCTGGGCTCGGTGAAATGAAAAGGAAAATGGTGGGGAAAAGAGTGTGGGCTGAGGGATTGGTTTTGGGTTTTATTGATGAAGAAAAATGGGGTCTAGAACGAAATAAATTTATAAATAAAATAAATAAATTATAAGTAAATAAGGATAAATAGAATTCTAGAGTTTAAAATACTGATTTTGGTATACAGAGGGGCTGGGTGTTACATCATACCACCCTTACAAAAATTTCGTCCTCGAAATTTAAAGTAAAAGATAAGTTATATAAACATATGCGAAAGTTATTATTCTGCAACTAACATTTATTAGAAATCCGTGGACGAAGAAATTTGAAGGCATAAACATACAAGAACATCATACAGAAGATAATCCTAAATAGGTATAAGGTAGGAATAACTATAAGAGCAACCCACAAGTATACGAGGACATAGATAGCAATGATGAACAAGAATAATCAAAGCGTATTCAATAAAATCGAAATCTAAACATGTGCACGTATAAGTATATTAAAGGTAGCACGACAGAAAACTAAGTATAAGGCACAATCATTTATAATAGGAATCATAGGCACACAACCCGAAAATAAGATAACAAGAATAAAGTAGTGGAAATTTAGTCGGTAGGTTAAACCATTTTAGGAAAACGTATCGATCAAATAGTTTTAAAATAGCTTAGAAAACCCATATAGTGAAAATAAGAAACATGGAACAAAATAGGCACGGTGCAAGATTGCGCTATTGAAAATGAGAATACTAATAATGTACTTAGAATACATAAAACAAGGTAATCAATAATACGCACTCTTTGATAAATTCAAAGTACTGAAAACTAAATTTTGACTAACAGTGTCCCTAAATATAATTAGGGTAAAAGCGAGAACACAAATAGGTATAGAGCTAGATAGGGTAATGATTATGAGGAAGTGTGGCTCAATCAGAGGGTTGAAGTGTGTCGGCTTTAGGCTGAAGATCAAGAAGACTGAGATCGGGTCAGCACAGGATGTAAGGATGAGCAACAAAAGAATACAAAAGGAAAAGTGTGGGGGAAACAATAATTGGTACAACACACGAATCAAAATTTGAAGAGTTAATGAATTCGGAAGTTTCACAGGAACTGATCTCCTTCCAAAAGGATCTCAACGGGGCACAGACGAGGGATGGAGGGTGGCTCATTCCAAGGATCAGGGTGCGGTACTTTCTAATTGAACGGGATGAAAACTATACAATGAGTAGGGTGGACAGTCAGGAATCTCAGCAGAAAGATAAGTGGATAAGGCAATAAACAGGTATTAAACGAACCAATAATCAAAAGGTTCACGAATGCAGAGGATTCATTTCATTCCAGAAAATTTGAAACAAGGCATTCTAAAAGACGGAAAGTGGCCCTAAACTATACACAGTTTATTTGGCCAGAGACAACATCAAAAGATATTCCAACAGTCGCGGTTGTGGAGATTCAGCAGGTTGCGGTAGGCTCGCGCACTCAGGTAGGGGCGTCCATTTCCATATCGCCTCGCAGGTATCGCTAAAGGAAGTTCTTCCACGGCAGGGTCTTGATCTTCTGGTTCTCCTTCCTCGAATGGAGCTTCTTCATCGAGGTCCGATTCCATCAGATTCTCCTCTTCTGGATTCTCTTCCATGGGATTTTCCTCCACTGGGTTTTCTTCCATCGGTTCTTTCTCTATAGAATTATCTTCAGGATCTTCTTCTTCTTCGTCGGAATCAGTTATCACTTTAAACTCTGGCGCGGCTACTCCTTCGTCCTCTGAAACGTGGTTTCCGAAGTTGACTTGGGGATCGTTGATCTCATCGTCAAAACCCGTCATCGTGTGGTCTAAGGATACGCATGACTGTGCATCCTTATCTAGATGCGGCGCTGCTCCAGGGTGGGCCATGGTCATAAAATAAAAGTCATGATCAGATAGTGGGATACATCCAGGAAAGCTCAGGGTATGAAATATAGGAAAATATGCGGTTGCAGGAACTGAAAGATCAGAATGAAAATACTGTGATAATGAATAGAATTTGACATAGAGAAAGCATGAGAATGATATCTATTTTATGATTCAAATTTTATTTTATTCAACTAAAGTTCGATGGATACAAAGGTTCAAATAGAAGGAAATATTCATAAAAGATGACAACATTATTATTGAAATTGGAAATCATAGAATTCTTCTTCGATTGTCAGCACGCTGCATCAACGTTACGCGAGTTGAATCCTGCATTAGATCCGCCTTATGGTCGAAGTTCAAACTACGCGATGATCTTCACTTGGTAGAAGTGGGGAGTGTGGACGAGTTCCCTCCTTGTAGTTCCTTCCTTTCTGGGCAACCGTTGATGAGATGTTTGTCGGAACCGCATATCAGACATTTCCCATGGGCACGGCGACAATCCTTCTGAAGATGTCCTGGCCTCTTACAATATCCACAGCAAGGGTTCTTCTGATGCTTCTGTTGACGCTTCATCTTCTTCTCTTTTCCTCGTCTAATAGGGGTCCCTTTATGATAGGATGCTCCCGCTGGGGTCTGACTCACCGGTCTTCTCAGTCCTTCAGTTAATAGGTCGTTCGTTCGCTCCTGGGCTTTCTTCAAATCTTGCAGTACACTCAGGATCTCAACGGTCTGATTCTGGGGAGCGGATAAAGACGAAGAGTCGTTGGAAGACATGATCCTGAAATAACAATTTGGAGGATGATATAAGTCACAAGATTACGAATCAAAATGGATAGGACAAAGATTCAAAAATATCAGAGATGCTGAATTTATCACAAGTGGAGAATCAACTATATGATTTTAAGTTACTTGATTAGAGTACGGTAGTGCAATTGCCACCACGTACCCTTGTCAAGTCTCCCGAAACCATAGTGAATGGATAGCTGAACACACGATGTGAGTATGGATCAAGAGTGACAACGTACAATCTAGACTGAAGAATGTCTTAGATTGCCAAACTGTACACGGAAAACTGCAATCCCAATCGATGCAAAACCGGGCTCTGATACCAACTAAACCATGTCACGCCCCGCTTCCCAAAATACGGAATACGAGGGGTAGACAAGGCCAGCCATGCTCCTACGGTCAAGGAAAAGTCCTGCCGTAGTCACACTTCGGCTTCTAGTTTCTCATGGTAAACAGTATGTAATGCGCAGGTAATGAGAAATGCAGTAACAAAAGGGAAACAAGATAAAGACTGACCTGAAGTGGAACAAATGAATGTAACTCGGGAGGGCAAGTCAAGAAGTCTGTGATGCACTGGTCCAGGCTAAATCTTCTCCTCACACTGAGCATGCATACTCAGGTCGTCAGAGCGACACAAAAGCAATATAATATGTATAGAATTAAGTGACAGTTCTAACAGTGATAATAGGTATGTGAAGCAGTAAATAAATGACATCATAAATACGCATGTGCGGTAATCAATGCAGCGGAATAGTAAAGCAGTATAACAATATGTCACGCATGCCAACACAGTACAAAAGGAATATAAATGCTAGTATCCCTATCAGTCTCTAAGTCCCACTGTACCGGTCAATAAGCCTATCGTCAGTCCAAGTGTGAGAGTCAACCACTCGCGAGTGTCCTCCACCCAAGGGTAGAATCCAAGGGCAAGGGACCACGGGCCCAACATGTAACGAATGTATCACGGTGTATATATCACGTACCCTGTAAATCTCCATATAACTCCCTAAATATATAAGCCGGCATAGGACTCCCGAGATTCTGTTGAACTCATACTTAAACTACCCCACACCCCGTGGTCTACATCAAACGCTAACCATAACCCTAAATACTAATCGATCCGTGACAAGTCTGCACGAGAACTGGAGGCAGGACCTCCATCAAGCACGTCCCGACTAATACCTAAGATAAATGGCAGTGTCGGATGCCTTATCTGTGACATTCATGCAAGCGCTTCCATAAGTGTCCCATACCACTTATAGTCACACGTACACGCATCCCACAGACGTCGACAATGCAATAGAATAAAAGGGACACTGATTGTGCACAAGTACGTATCACTTTCACTTAATCACGAATACACGAACACTGACGTACTTGCCACAATCAACACTAAAATCTAACACTGGGTAAATGCACGATGTCACTAGGTTATCAATACAATGATATGGGTATGATATGATGCGTGAACAAGTATATAAACATGATGAGGATGTTATGAAACCGCATTCTTTCACTTGCACTATTTATCATGAAACATATGTATATAATTTGGCGAAATGACAAACAGGTAGTAATTAATATGTTCAGTTATCTATCCATCTAATTTGGTTTCGAGCCAATCGAGTTTCAGGATCATTAGTTATAACTGTTTCATTTTAAGCGCACGCGGCTGGAAATCCGGTTTCAGAATCAGGAATCCATTTCGCAACGCATTTTAACCCCTGTTGGAATCATAATTTAGCGACGCTACAGTTGGATGAATTCTAGGATTTTCAGTAAAGTTTTCAACGCAACAAACGGATCTTCAATCGCGTCTGTACGTTAGGAGTTACAATCTATTTAACACTAATATGTCAGTTCTGATTTTGTTGGGACTGTTATGCGTCCCGATCTTCTAAATTACAGTTTAAATATCAAACGGTAACGAAACAGAATGAGACCAATCGTGTTGTCTAGCTATCAGAGTTACCTACAACAAGAAGCGGAGTTCCGCAACCTACGAGTTAAGGAAAATCCTATGGTACCCATTACGGGACAGCAAGCACAATTTGAGTCGCTCTGGACTGCAGTCCAGAGTCGCACTCCGATACAATTATCATCACGATTTAGGTACAGGAATGTCTGGAAACTAGCATAAGGTTAAAGTTCGTCGAGTTAGCTTCGATTTAAGCCCTCGAACGCACCATTCTAATATGTATATGATTTATGATGAATTTAACTATTTTCAGGTGCAACAGAATTACAGTTTTACGATCAAACTTGGGGGTAGTTGTTTTAGTCGTTATCGATTACATCATCCAACCAAATTCACACACCATGTTCACAGCCCTACAGGCCAACTTACACTATTTAGTTCCGTCAATTTTGATAATGTTTTCCTAAGGGAACAAGCATCGAACAGATACTGCACATAATAGTTTTAGACTCGTAACTTTATAATCTAGGCATTTAACAATTATAACTT
Source organism: Agapanthus africanus (assembly GCA_030015575.1). Taxonomy (NCBI): domain Eukaryota; kingdom Viridiplantae; phylum Streptophyta; class Magnoliopsida; order Asparagales; family Amaryllidaceae; genus Agapanthus; species Agapanthus africanus. The sequence goes on from JASDDO010000022.1 coordinate 901,371,139, forward strand.
AAATAAAATAGCATGTAAGCAAGTAAAAACTTGCCTGGAAGAAGTCTCGGGGTCGCAGGGCAGCAACGTCGTCACGATCGCGCGATATACGCCACGTACCGGATTCCCGCGAGCTTAGTTCGAAACACGAATTTCCCGTCGGAGTTTTCCCGGAGTCGTCTTGCGTGCACTGGAAGCTTAGGGGGTGCTCTCTGGTTCGCCTGAGAAGTGTTGGGGTTGCCGACGTCCGACGGCGTCACTCCGGCAGCGTGCGCAGTATAGTTTACCGTGAGGGAAAATTATTGGAAATGGGTTTGGTGTGGTTTTGGAGAGAGAGATGGGGCAGTGTAGAGAGAGGGGGAGAGTGACTGTGATGAGGAGAGAGAGAGTGTAGAGAGAGAGAGCGCACAGATGGAGAGAGGGTTAGAGACAGAGAGAGTGAGGGATAGCAGAGAGGGTGAGAGAGAGGCAGAATGAGAGGGAGTGAGACAGAGAAAGAGGGTGAAGGGCAGAGAGAGAGGGAGAGATTGTGAGAGAGGGAGATGGGTTCTCGGAGGTGGCTGGAGGCGCCGACGGTCGAAGGAGGTGGCGAGGTAGTCGGTGCAGGTGGGGGTTCGTCGGCGTCGTGGTGGTTAGAGGGGCTCGGGTGTGGTGATGGGGTGCGTCGGGGATCTTGGGTTGAGGGTGGAGTCGTGTAGGTGGGGGAGGAGTGAGTTAGGGTTGTCGAGGGTCGAGGGGAGTGGCCGTCGCTTGGATCTGAGTTTGCGCGTGAAAGAAAAGGGAGGGAGAGAGGAAGACGATGATGGAGGAACATAGGAAAAGAAGAGGGGGAAACGTGAGGGAAAGGAGGCGACGGGGTTAGAGAGGGGGTGCGCGTCGTGGAGTAACGGCAGCGCGAGGGCGTGGGCGTGGGCGCGAGACGCGGCGGAGAAGGGGGGATCGCGCGCGGAAAGAAAGGAAGTAGCCGTTGGGGATTGAAGAAGAGGAACAGGAGTCGGGTCGGGTGCGAGACGTGGGCTTGGTGGGGAGCGCGGGAGCGGGCCGGGAAGGATGGGCCAGAAAATAATTGGAATAAAGAATTGAAGATGAGGAGGGCCGGGCCGAAGAAATAATAGGGGAAAATTCAGTGGGCTCGGGCTGGGAAATAAGAAAAATAAAAATAAGGAATTGAAGGGAGGAAGGAATGCTGATGGGCTGGCGGGCCATAGGCTTAGGGGAAATCAAAGGGGAAAATTAGATGGAAAAGGAGTGGGCTGAGAAAAAGACAAAGAATTAAGGGAATAGGATAAGAGGGCCGGCCGGGATTTGGGTTAATAATTTAAAGGAAAAATCAATGGAAAAATATATATGAAATGAGCCGGGGACTGCTTGGGCTGTGGGATAAATTTAGGAATATAAGAAATAGGGTTAAGGCTAGGACTTGGGTTCATACTGAAAAATAAGGAGGTGGCTGAGGAAATTCGAATGAATTAATTTAGTAAATGGGTGGGCTTAGGGTAAAGAAAAATATAGGTTACAAAAGAATATGGTTTGGGTTCATCACAGAAAGGATTATGAATATTGGCCGGGCTTCTGGGCTCGGTGAAATGAAAAGGAAAATGGTGGGGAAAAGAGTGTGGGCTGAGGGATTGGTTTTGGGTTTTATTGATGAAGAAAAATGGGGTCTAGAACGAAATAAATTTATAAATAAAATAAATAAATTATAAGTAAATAAGGATAAATAGAATTCTAGAGTTTAAAATACTGATTTTGGTATACAGAGGGGCTGGGTGTTACATATACCGAGCGATTCGTGTCCTTCGGTCTTCTCGTCATCGTCCCGATCTCCCCGCGGAATCTCCGGTCTTCATCTCCTCGTCGGAAGGGCACCACATCGCCGGGTTCTTTTACGGGCTCCCACCTCTGGACCGAGGCAACTCGGGCACGAAGTTGGCGAGTCGACGTGTCCAAGAATTGCTGTAGAATAAGTGTAGTGCTCTTTGTCTCTTGGGATTGTATGAAGTTGCCCTTTTGATGGAGGTGAAGAAATGAACTTTTGTAGGAGGAGCTATGGGATTTTGCAAAGCCAAAAAGATCAAAAATCCCCCTTCACATTTTTGGACAGCCCTCTTTTTGTTGTGGCCGGCCATCTTTTTTTGAAGAATGAGGAGGACAAAATCTCAAGGGGGTGAGAAGCAATAATACAATAGAGAGAGAAAGGTGATGATGAGAAACAATGATCACACCAAAAAGTCTCCTCCTACTCCCATCACATAAAGTAAGCCATCATGAACTAAAGAAGTCAAATGGTGGTAGAAACATCATGAAACTATCATGTGCCATAAAAGTCTTCTCCTTTGTTAAATGCACAATTGCAAATAACCCCCTCCACCAAATTTCAGCCAAAGAAAGGAAACAAAGGAAAATGGCCGAAGCGGAAATCAAACTGGCAACTTCAGAAAACTGATCCCGTAATAAATTACAGGAAAACCCCGCGACTGTATATACATACCCGCATTTGTATTGCGACCGAATACAAATGCAATGAGACAAAATCTACACTATACAATACTAGGATCCGGCTTAAACCAAAGCTCGCTAGTATTATCCGTCCGATCATGATCCGTGCAATACCGCACGTACATGATCGAACCCTGCCATATCTCCATATGGCCTCGACAGCGTTTCGCCCGAAACTTGAGAAACGGTCTGTGGGGGACTCTAAAGACTCGTCAATACTTTGGTTGTGGATTTAACCACTAGCACGTCAAAGGTATTAGCGATATGTAACGGGCTACCAGGTACTGACCAAAAGGGACGTCGATGAGCGAACTCATCCTGACACCCTACTGAGCCTGTCAGTGACAATATCCGTACAGTCCGGTCCGTTCGTCTATGAGCATCACATGGCGGGCCTAGGGGGTTGGTAAAAGTCAGACCCCCAAAAGCGGTACAAGTCGTGTCGGAGTGTAGCCCAGAACACCCTGAGATACTACTGGAATACCTACCAGTAAATCTCCTGCCTTGGCCAAGGACTTCGTGTAATGGCTCTCCTAAATACAGCGCGACCTCACCCCCAATACCGGGAGAGACGAACCCCTGCAGATTCGCTCACTGCCTCCATGTGGCTCGGGACTGTACCCAACTAAAACCTGTTTGCACGTCTCCTTTGAGCGTGGTAGGGTAGTAACCAAAGTACAGTGGGAACTCACACGAGACAAATGACGATCTCAGGTCGATGAACTAACATGTACACATGTCACCTGGGAACTGCTATCTGACGTCTGGTATAAGACCAACTAGCATGTTCCCGGCGAGTCCTGTCCGGTGTACTCATAACCCAATGAGCACCTGTATACATCTTAGGTGAACCAACTGACACCAGTGGCTTGTAAGACCGGCCACCGCCCCTCGTCGGGGTCTCGACTGTATACACTAGTCTACTCTGGAGTATCGATGCCCTATCTCGAAACTCCCTCGACTAGGGACCTTTTAAGGATGTGCTTATAGACCCCAGCTCCCACGTATATGATCGCTCTCATACTGCTGGCAGTCAAGCAAGAATCCTAGGGGCTCTATCAACGCGCAATAGTGACCTGTAAGGTCACCTAAAGCAGTACACGATGATAAAGATAAACCAGATAGCATACTATTATCTTGAGTAAGACTGTTCTAACGGTATAGGTCCTCCCTCAATCATTGCAATCACGTGCTTGTGATCCAATAATTGACTCTAAGGGCACTATCTCCAACAGTTATTATTAAGGATGGAAATACTATCAGTGGTATTCGTCTTTTGGATAAAAACAGAAGTAAGGGAGGATCTTGATTATTTTTGGGGCTCTTAAAAAGGATACATATTTTGCGTTCGAAAATCGGGATTTCGACCGCAACAAAGAAGAGGGTTAGAACTCATGGCCGATTTCGACATCAACCTTCAGTACCATCTAGGGAAGGTAAATGTAGTTACAAATGCCTTGAGTCGCCAGCCGTCCATAATGAATCTCACCTCACAGTGGAAATTACAGCAGGAGCTTCATAGATTGGAGATTGAAGTATTTGTGCCAGATATTATATCATCCTTGATGAATCTACAGATTCAGTCCACACTTGTAGATCAAATAAAAGCAGCTCAATCAGGCGATGCCAGGTTGCAGAAGATCAAAGAAAAAGTAGATAGTGGACTTTGAACTGATTTCATCATTCATGAGATTGGATCCTTGCGGTATGGGAGCCGTTTATGCATGCCAGCCAACCCTGTTTGAGAAGAGTTGATGAGAAAAGCTCACAGCTCTCCGTATTCTGTACACTCCGGTGGTACGAAAAATATACAAGGATCTAAAGCAGCATTACTGGTTGCATGGAATGAAGCAAGAAGTTGCTCGAAGTGTAGCAAAGTGTTTAGTCTGTCAACAAGTAAAGAATGAACACTACAGGACAGCTGGTCTACTTCAACCGTTACCTATCTCAGAATGGAAATGGCAGCACATTACCATGGACTTCATAACTGCACTCCCTTGCAACACAAAGAGTAACGACACAGTTTGGGTTATTGTGGACCGACTCATCAAGTTGGCTCACTTTATTCCATTCCAAATTAACCAGTCAGCAGAAGTTTTAGCAAGGAAGTACATGGAGGTAAATCAAATCTAAAGTAAGATTTAAACCTTTAGATTGTACCCACTTGTTTTGATACTCATGAATCATGCAGGAGATCGTGAGACTTTATGGAGTACCAGTTTGCATCATTTCTGACAGGGACACCAGATTTCGATCCCAGTTTTGGCAGAGTCTTCAAGCTAGCCTGGGCACGAGTATGAGTTTCAGCACCACATATCATCCCCAAATCGACGGACAGTCCGAGCGGATAATTCAGATCCTAGAGGGCATGTTAAGGGATTGTATGCTTGACTTCAGAGGATCATAGGAAGATCATCTGCACCTCGTGGAGTTTGCATAAAACAACAGTTACCAAGCTAGCATTGGGATGGCACTGTGTGCAGCGCTCTACGGTCGAAAGTGTCATTCTCTTATGAGTTGGGACGATATTGGAGATCAAGAACTCCTTGGGCCAGAAATGATCGTAGAAACGATGGATGTAGTTCGCATGATCAGGAAAAAGATACGCATAGCCCAAGATAGGCAGAACTATTGAGAAGATACAAAGCGCCGACACTTAGAGTTTCAATCTGGAGATTATGTATTCCTCAAATCTCTCCGAACAGAGAAGTCATTCGCTTTGGACGACAAGGAAAGTTTAGCCCAAGATACATCGGTCCATTTGATATATTGGAACGGGTAGGAGAAGCGGCGTATCGTTTAGCACTGACGCCATCATTGGAAGGAGTGCATAACGTATTCCATGTATTTCAGCTATGCCATTATGTGCATGACCCCAGCCACATACTTGATCACTCGAGCTCACTGTGCAGACCGATCCGACTTGTGAGCAACAGCCAGTCGAGATACTAGATCGGAATGAGAAGAATTGCGGAACAAGATGGACAAATTAGTCTGGGTGATATGAAGAAGGGATTCACCAGGAGAATCAACCTGAGAACGAGAAGATGATATGCGTACACAATACCCTCATCTGTGTGAAGTTTAGTCCTTGTATAAATTTCAAGGACGAAATTTTTATAAGGAGAGTAGGATGTAACGACCCTGAAATCCCTGTACATTTGTATCAAGTTTAATATAAATGTAAAGGTGTATTTCAGCCCTGACAATGAGTTATGAGTTATTAATGTTAAATAACAGTAAGAAATAACTTGTAGCTTACTGATTAAGACTTTCCACTACTGTTCTTTAGCCTGCGTGTTCAAATCCGATCAGCCCTAATTATTTTAATATACTTTTTTTTAACTTTTTGAAAGCCTAAGAGTTTGCACGTGCACTACACGGAGAAACGAAAAGTTGCAACGAAATTAAACAGGATAAATGAGGAGTTAAATACAATTAAAACACTTGGCACGAACTTCGAGCCAAATGATCAATTCCTGACCGCCCATTTTCCCTGTTTGGCCGCTACGGGCGGCCCAGATCCACCCAATTCCCTCCGTTCTTCGCCTGTGTGATCTTTGGACCCCCCTTCTACTCTTTTTTACTCTTTGATTTCCCTGCAATTAAACAGAGAGTTGCCAGTCCTTTCATCAACCCTATTAACACAATTTGATTCATTTTTAATTCATTTTAATTCATTTCTTAATTCCAATACTCCCACATTTTTCCCTATAAATACCTAGCTATCCTATCATCCTGCTTATTTCTGAAAATCACTTTAAAATCCTTCTCAAAACCCTTGAAGAAATTTTCAAGTGAAGTTGTCCAAGCTCCCGAAGTCGAAACACCGTCGAACGATTCTTTCCACACATCTTGGTCTCGGTTTTACCAACCGAGGTATCCTTTTCTCTCTTTGAAACGTGCAAACCGTGAGTCCTCATCCCTCTCTATCTTTTCATCTTAAACGTCTCTTATAAAGGTATCAATAAAAATGGAGTTAACATTATAATAATTTTCTTTTAAATAATTTTATCATAATTGTCATGCTAATTAAATTACAATAATGTTTTAACAACAATCTTAAAATAATGTCCATCTATTTAACTTTGAACATGTTTAGAATTTCATGTAAAATAAAACGTATATCGAACTTTACACTAAAATACCTTTAACTATTTTTAAAAAAAATGTAAGTCCTCTTTCGGCTAAAACGATACCTACATGTAAATAACATATATTGGAAAAGATTTTCAAATTATATAAAATTTCTTAATAGGGAAAGTTTCATGTTAACATGGTTTAGAATGATATTACACAAAAATTCCATAAACTTTACATGTACTTTTTGATCGTTATCGTGACATTTATCTCTTGAAAACTCACGGGATAACGACCTACCCCACTCACATAAATTATGGTTTCATGGCACGATACTATTGTTACATATTTTATTCTAAAGAAATATATTTCATTAAAATACCCTCGCTTTCTAAACATACGATTCTTGAATCGTCATTTTAAATTCTTTACAAATACGTCTCTACAACCCTCGTTAGGAGACCCGTTTGTGGACAGTGCGGGTTATCGCACATTTTTGGGATAGTAGAGTGAGATGCAGAACTTCTCACGAAGAATTCGGTCTCGAAAGCAATAAAATCACTAGTAAAATAGGGGGTTGCCCCTACGGATGGAATTATCCGTTGGGGCAGATTTTACTTGGCCCTACGGATGCTCCGTAGGGCTAAAGGGTTGCCCCTACGGGCACTGACGTTCAAGAATAAAAAAATTAATTCTTAATTTGGTGTTTGCCCCTACGGTGGCGCAAACAAAGGACCTACGGATATATCCGTAGGGGCAAGTAAATATCGATTTATTAAGACCCCAGACCGATCGCCTACGCTCACTTTCTCTCTCTCTCTCGATCGGGCGCGAGAAAAATCCCCAAATCCGCCGCTCACTTTCTCTCTCTCTCTCGATCGGGCGCGAGAAAAATCCCCAAATCGCCACGCCGTCGTCGCCACCGTCGTTCTCCTCGTCGCCACCACCGGTTTCGTCGCCACCGCAGTTCTCGTCGCCACCGCGGTTCAGGTCGTCGCCCCAGCCCCAGCAGCAGCCGTTCAGGTGAGTAAATCTCGAGGTAAATTAAAGAATTTTGGGATTATTTTGGGCTTAGGGTTCATTGCTGGGTCTGGGGTTGCGCGCGCGAGTTGGGGTTGGGCAGGGGTCGCGGTCGCGGTCGGGGTCGGGGTCGGGGTCAGGGTAGGGTTAGGGTTGGGGTTCGGCTGCTGCTGGGGTGGGGCTGGGGTTAGGGTTTGCCTTAGGGTTGGTGTTGGGGTTTAGCTGGCCACGCTGGGGTTAGGGTTGGGCAAGGGCTGGGGGCTGGGGCTGGGGCTGGGGGCTGGGGCTGGGCCACGCGGGGTTTTGGGATCTTTGTAATTTGCTTGCTCTGTTTGGGGTTTCAGTTGATCCTCATTAAAAAATTGGTGATTGATCTCTTCAATCATATTATTATCTGTAGTTAAAATTTTTGTGAAGCCTTCAGAGTTTGGAAAAATCTAGAATTACCGTTGAAATTCTGGCAACATTCAAAAACTGTGTATATGATGTGTGTGTGTGTATGCATGTATATACATTTGAAATTTATCTTTCTTCTATGATATAAAACGGTTAAACCGAAGAAAATTACTGGGGGAATTTTTGCTAAAATGTCTTGAGAGGGGGTTCAAGTGATGGGATAATTTCATTTGGTAATCTTTTACTTATTTTACATCTCTTATTTTTTCATGCAAAAATCTGAATAGGTTTCTTGCAATTTTGCCTATCGATCAATTATTATATTTATTTCTATTTTTTGTGGATGATTTGGCTTCAATTGAATGGAGGCGATGATGGCTTGCCCTCAAGCTTCCACTTTTATGAGCTTTATAGTTATGAGATTGGCGAGGCAAGTTGGTTTGTAGCCATCTTATTTCTTTTCCTAAATTCAAATCCAAATATAAACTGTCTGATTGAGAGAGAGAGAGTATGGGAGATTATGTATTATTCAATGTGTTTGGAAGCTGGCATGTTCTGAGCGTCATCTCTGCATGAAAGCTATGGTTTTGCAAAGGGTTGCCCTAACTATTTTCTGTGGGGAAGCTGAAGGCCTGAAGCTTCATCAAACTCAGGATTGGATTCTGGTCGGGTATTGTAAATTCTTGTGAAAGTTCCGTTCAAGATTTGTTCAGAGCTTGCATAACATCCTTTTCATCTTTATGAGATCTTTATGCAGTCATTTTTTTGGGTTTATATATTTCTCGAGCCCGTTTGACTTTGGACTTAGGATAACCCCAAATCTCTTTCTTATTTTGATTCCTAAGCTGGCATATCTGAGGCTCGTATTCCAGTATCGTTGCTGGAAAAGCTAGGGTTGCGAATATTTTTGCAACGATAATTTCTGTATGACAGCTTAAGCACACATAAAACTTAAACAATCTTGAAGCACTGCAGTTTTTCACTAAACTACCTAAAAGTTTTTATATTGCTGCAAGCTTCCTTAAAGTGCTGCATCTAAGTGTATTTTAGTGGGAAAACCCTTGAAAGCCAAACTTCATGGGGTTTGCTGTTTGCCTTCTCTGTAGCTAGTTTGAGGTTTATTTAGTTTTGGATTTGTTTTGCAACACTCTCTGAGTTCCAAATCAACAAAAAGCTGAATGTTGAATCACAAGCAAAAAGCAGCCAAACTGGCCCTAAAGTAATCCTGAGTGATGATAATTTTCCAGGGAGTTTAAAATTTATAGAAATGGCGAGGCAACATTGGATTGTCTGCAAGTATTCAAGCAACCTGTTTGCAGCCATCATGCTATTTGTGATCCCAGTATAAAACTCAAACATGCCTCTTAGTTAGTTTACTTTAATTTGTTATTTATGTGTGTGTGTCAACATTGGATTGTCCCAAGTATAAAACCAAACCCACAAAACATCAAAACTGTCTCCGACAATCTTATGGTCATTAGACATAAGATTTATGCATATAGGTAACATCTGCCAATATGCCATATCCAGACCGCAATCTATTTTTGCCTATTGGCTAATATGAAAATATCGGCCCGCGTATATGACATAATCAAAGTTGTTAAATCTTAATACGGTTTGTGTTTCGTTTTTTTATTTATCAGTTCTATCAATGTTGCGTATAACGCTTTATGATATCAGTATCCTACATTTGTAGTTTTAATTGTTGATTGTTATAGATGAATACCATTGCAATAATAGTTTTTGGTCGATGAATGCTATTGCAATGTAGGATGATCAGTTCTATCAATCTTGATCTCAATAGTTTAAAATCATGTTACACATACAACACGAATGCACAACAAACGCATAATTAGAGAGCGACTCAAGATATTCAGGTTAAAACCAATATATGATACTCGATGATAATATGAAACCTTCATATTCCCATCGATACCAATATACACCTCGATATCTTTCCCTCTCGTTCCCAAAATTTTCTCTCGTTCCCGCGTCTCCAATTTTCTCTTCGTCGCCACCGCGCGCCCTCCGTTCTCAGCCCGCCACCGCCCTCGTTCTTCCTCGTCGAGTTCCTCGTCGCCGATATTTGTGCCTACATTGATGCCTCAAGCAACGAATCAAATGATGTGGATCACAAACTAATTAAATAAATTTTGAATACCAATCTGGACTGGGATTTGAATACCAATCCTAGTTTGCTATATTTTTTTATATATAGTAGATGGTGATACTTCTTTAAGTAAAAACAACCCTACACTTAAGCGAAATCATAAATCGAAACACACATATATAGAATACAACTCATACATGGGTATCCTCAAATCTAACTTTCATTGAATTTGCACGCGCACTTAAAATAACAACCTTTATACTAAAAAAATTATGTATGCCATTACTTAGTAGTTTATGGTTTTAAGAAGCAAAAGCCATTTGAGAAATACTTTTCCTACCCACTATTAATCCATATTCTCAATATAGTCATTGAATTTGCACGCGAACATCATAAGAAGGAGAAGACAGTAATGTGGCAGAAGGAAAAGACAGTAATGTGGCGGAAGAAGAAAAAAATGACATTCCTCGTTCTCTGTTTCAGCATCAATCTTCTGATATGAACTAATGATGGCTTTCACATAGGCTTTTCCCTTTAGAGACTTCTTAGTGTCCAATGGAAAGCATACATCAGATTTGTGCAGGTCGGGTTCTTCTATGACTTTTAAGAGTCTCAACTGATTATGTAAATTACACCCGAGTTTGGTGGTACTTTTACCACTTCTCACTGCAGGTGCGCTCTCTAATATCCATTTTGAATGTAATTATCGATATTCAAAATGGATATTAGAGAGCGCACCTGCAGTGAGAAGTAGTAAAAGTATCACCCAACTCGGGTGTAATTTACAGAATCAGTTGAGACTCTTAAAAGTCATAGAAAAACCCGACCTGCACAAATCTGATGTATGCTTTCCATTGGACACTAAGAAGTCTCTAAAGGGAAAAGCCGATGTGAAAGCCATCATTATTTCATATCAGAAGATTGATGCTGAAACAGAGAACGAGGAATGTCATTTTTTTCTTCTTCCGCCATATTACTGTCTTCTCCTTCTGCCACATTACTGTCTTCTCCTTCTTATGATGTTCGCGTGCAAATTCAATGACTATATTGAGAATATGGATTAATAGTGGGTAGGAAAAGTATTTCTCAAATGGCTTTTGCGTCTTAAAACCATAAACTAATAAGTAATGGCATACATAATTTTTTTAGTATAAAGGTTGTTATTTTAAGTTTTCCCTTATAGAGATATGATCTAATTGCATCTATCAACTATAAGTGTGCAGAAAATTATGATAAGAAATCATAAGAAAGGGTCGTAGCCATGCATAACCTTGCCTTAGAATATAAAATATCTTGGAAGACTATAACCGAGCATTTAAATCTTGATAGCTTTTGACTTCAACATATATTTTTCTCAAGTACCATGAAATATACTTGCTCCGTATAAACCGTTTTCAGGAAGATGGATTAATAATGACAAATTATCCATTGTGGCTCACTAGGTTAGCATTTTCTCTTCTATTGACCATCTTTCTAATCTGCTTGGTAAATTTATTCGGAACCGGCTGCGAATCATTAAAAGACATGCATAAGAAAGAAAACTAAAATACATATATATAGCATACCGATACATCGAAACTTCATAGTTGCGATGGCAATCCAGAGATATTTATTTCTACACACGTGGTGCGCGTGCGAATGCGTCAGGCATCATGGACAAATATTTCAGAACATGGAAAGTATTATTCGTATAAAGTAATTAAAATTTTTAAACACCTTGGGTAGATATTTTCTTAGTTGATGCAATCATATCATGAGGACTAAATTTAAGCTATTATACATATGCTTATGTATTTTTCTAATCTAATATATCACACACACAGAGAGAGAGAGAGGGGGGGAGAACACCAGGTAGATAGAGAAATCAGGTAGCAGGATCTTGAAGAAATGGAGTCCATAGCATTGCTCATCATCATCATCCGTGATCCCTTTGAAAAAATATTATCAAAGGGATCATGGATGATGATGATGAGCAATGCTATGGACTCTATTTCTTCAGGATCCTGCTACCTGATTTCTTTACCTACCAGGTGTTCTCTCTCTCTCTCTCTGTGTGTGTGTGTGATATTTTAGGTTAGAAAAATACATATGCATATGTATAATAGCTTAAATTTAATCCTCATGATATGATTGCATCACCTAAGAAAATATCTACCCAAGGTGTTTAAAAGTTTTAATTACTTTATACGAATAATACTTTCCATGTTCTGAAATATTTGTCCATGATGCCTGACGCATTCGCACGCGCACCACGTGTGTAGAAATAAATATCTCTGGATTGCCATCGCAACTATGAAGTTTCGATGTATCGGTATGCTATATATCAGTATTTTAGTTTTCTTTCTTATGCATGTCTTTTAATGATTCGCAGCCGGTTCCGAATAAATTTACCAAGCAGATTAGAAAGATGGTCAATAGAAGAGAAAATGCTAACCTAGTGAGCCACAATGGATAATTTGTCATTATTAATCCATCTTCCTGAAAACGGTTTATACGGAGCAAGTATATTTCATGGTACTTGAGAAAAATATATGTTGAAGTCAAAAGCTATCAAGATTTAAATGCTCGCTTATAGTCTTCCAAGATATTTTATATTCTAAGGCAAGGTTATGCATGGCTACGACCCTTTCTTATGATTTCTTATCATAATTTTCTGCACACTTATAGTTGATAGATGCAGTTAGATCATATCTCTATAAGGGAAAACTTAAAATAACAACCTTTATACTAAAAAAATTATGTATGCCATTACTTAGTAGTTTATGGTTTTAAGACGCAAAAGCCATTTGAGAAATACTTTTCCTACCCACTATTAATCCATATTCTCAATATAGTCATCGAATTTGCACGCGCACATAATAAGAAGGAGAAGACAGTAATGTGGCAGAAGGAGAAGACAGTAATGTGGCGGAAGAAGAAAAAAATGACATTTCTCGTTCTCTGTTTCAGCATCAATCTTCTGATATGAACTAATGATGGCTTTCACATAGGCTTTTCCCTTTAGAGACTTCTTAGTGTCCAATGGAAAGCATACATCAGATTTGTGCAGGTCGGGTTCTTCTATGACTTTTAAGAGTCTCAACTGATTCTGTAAATTACACCCGAGTTGGGTGATACTTTTACCACTTCTCACTGCAGGTGCGCTCTCTAATATCCATTTTGAATGTAATATTATAGATATCCATGCCTATTTATGTCAAAATTACTTATATTGTCAATGTTTGATTGTCTAGTTGTTGGTGATACGTCCATATCAGGGACAGAGGCCACTCCCGTTCCTCCAGGTATGTTTATATATTATATAGGGCATGTATATTAATTTAGAATGCTATATCATAAATATACACACATTTCTTTTGCTCTTAGTCGTCCAACTCATTATCATGGGCTGCTTGATGAGATTAGATTTGCGCCTGATGATCTACAAGAGCTTGTTCACTCCCTGTCATATGTGTAAGCAGCGCTATATGCTAGTTTACCTTGTTAGTATGTATGTACTGAAATTAATTAATATTATTCAAATTTTGATACATGCAGATACCAGAGGAGCACATCTTCTATCTCTGTAGGTAAGGCTTTGAATTTGTTGATTTTGGTATTTCTTGTCAATTTTATAGACCAGTATGTGCTAAATATAATGTTCTGACAGTTGCTAGGGGGAAGGCAACATTCGAGGCTGCTGACCCCAGTCCTGGACGCCGCACACGGACGGCACCACGGAGGTTTGGAGATAGGCCGAGGACTGGGCTCTAGCAGGGCCCATATGAGGTTGGACTCCACCCCGGTGGTTACTTCCTCCGTCTCCAGTTAGCGACGTATCCAGCAGGAACAGGAGAGCTTGAAGGCCACCGTTCAGGAGTTGAATGAGATGCTGGTATGTATACTACTTAATAGTAAAATATAATGTCATATTATAGATATCAACATATCCAATATCAGTACATAGCCTGAGCTTATTTGGTTGTAGACTTATGTTTTATTAATCATACATACATATGTAATTGAAATAAACAACGCTTTTCCAAACTAGATATCCAAACAGGGTTTCGAAATAACTTAATAATGAAACGAATTCGAATAATAAACAGTTCTTACACGCTTCTTACACACGTTATATCCAGACGCGACAGGGTAGATCGGCCGAGCCTCCACACGCATCTCCTTCGGCTGCGGTTCCGCAGACAGCTCCTGTAGCTCCACCGCCCACTCAGACTCCCGCTCGCGACGAATTGCAGAGTTTATTGACCGAGGAGCAGGACCGAGCTGGACCGAGCTAGGGTAGATTTTTGGTTCTTTTTTTTTGAAACATGTATTTATTTATATCATACACATTGTACTACATTTTGAAACGATATTGATATTGGTTTGTATTTATATCATATTCAGTTTTTGTGTTTCTTTTGTATATTATATATATGCGTGAGATGTGATTATGAATACTGCAATATATGATTTGATTGATGTATACATTATTGTGCACAGGGCGGGAAAAAATCAAGCAGCCCATTTTTTAAAAAAAATTACAGACAATATGTACCTACGGATTACTCCGTAGGCACACATGTTACCCCTACGGATATATCCGTAGGGGCTAAATATCAGCAGTAACTGATATTTCCCCCAGATGTCAGTGCCAGTTGTTTGGGAATCCCCCTACGGATATATCCGTAGGGGCCACTGACACTGCCCTACGGCGTTATCCGTAGGGGCAAATATCAGGAATCCTGAATTTGTGCCCCTACGGAAAAGTACCTACGAATATATCTGTAGGGGGTAGTACATGCCCCTACAGTTATATCCGTAGGTCCAAGTAATTTATTAAAATAAACCGTAAATAATATAAAATCTTATACCCTACGGCTTAACCCGTAGGGGAACATGGACCTACACATATAGCCGTAGGGGCAGAAATTTAACCGTAGGGGCAAGTTCAGGGCCTCAATTTGCACCTGCGGCCTTTGCACCTACGGGGTATTTTTTCGCCCCTACGTATATAACCGTAGGGGCAACCCTTCTTTGTAGTAGTGAATATGGTTTTAAAGAGAATACGATTTTTTAAAACAAGCTAAATAATTGGAAAATTATTTAAATCTTAAATCCATATTTCCAAATAAAACAAATTATGAAAACTAGATTTTTAAAAGAAAATGATTAAAGCTTTTAAGAAAATACCCTCAAGATAAATTTTCATAAAAATACCATAAACTTTTAAAAGCTAAGTTTTATCACTAAAATACCACCAAATATAAAATATATTTTTTTTCAAAAATCTTGACATTTTAATTAACATATTTTTATAAAGGAGTTTTACTCCAAGTTCTTCAATGCTCGCTCTCTAGGGATAGATATAGGGATAGGGTTAGGGTTTCTCTCTCACTGGTTCAAAGGTGAGAGCTTTACTTCAAGTTCTCTTGTTTAAAGTGAATTTTGTGCAATTTTTGTTGCAATTTTTTTCTTCTTTGGATTCAAAGGTGAAAGTTGTTTAGATTTTGGTAAAGATTAAAATCCAAGATTTCTCTTTATGAGTTTCTCTCAAAAAAGGGGTTTTGGTAATTAAAGCTCGCATTTTTTATCTCCTACTTCTTAATCTAAATTTGGTGGGTATTTTTAACATAAGTTATTGCAACCTATATTCAGAGAATTGATTTGCATTTTTCCATCAAAGTCCACATTTTTTTTCAGTTCCCATCCCAAAAAAAAAAAATCAAAATAGAAAAATGATACATTATGTTCTCTAATTTGTTAAGAGGTGATTGTTTCATTTACTCTGTTTCACCTCCCATGTATGAGAAAGTGCATTTATGTTCACAATATCATCAAATAGTTCCAAGTTTTCAACACCATTTTGACAAATGGATCAAAATATATTCCTCCTATCTCAAAAAGATTTCTTATTGACCCAGTGAATTACGTAAATGTACCAGTACAAGCAAGGGATTCGGAAAGTACAATACTTTGTATCATAAGTACTTAAGTTTCATACTCTATTTCTGCATAATCTTCAATTTTTATGCGTCTTTTTGGAAAAATGTAGGCTGGCGAAGTAAATTTCTCCATACCGCTTTAGTTACTTCGTTTCCCCATACTGATATTGTATAGAATGACGCTATTGTTGTCATTTCTCAAATATTATCGGTGTTGTTGGATACTTTCTTTTGCGCACAATGATATTGCATAGAATGAATTACTATCAGTATTATTGTTATTTCTCAAATATGAATACTTCTTTTGCGCACAATTATTTGCATAGAATGGATTATTGTCAATACTATTGTACCTATGAAAATAAATGGATACCTCTTTCCCCCGTAATGATATTGAATAGAACAGAGTCAACCGACAGAGTATGTACGTATAATAATCACTGAAGTTACAATTTGGTTCCATTCTTGATTTCCCTTTTTTCCAGCTTTATGTTTATATCAGGTATAACTGTAATATCTACCTAATACTAACACAGGAACAATCATGCGCGTGTTATGTCTATCAAGACAACAAGTCCAGTCAATCAAGTTAATATCATGATTGTTAGTATATCAATGAATATTACTTTACATGTAGCTTAACAAGATGTGAAAATAATACAATAACAATAACAAGATATTAGGTTTCATGTCAATAGCAGGTATAACCAATCAGGTAACCAGTCAAGTAACATGTCAAGCAAGATGATATCATAAGCATAATTATAAGTTTATCATGCAAATAAAGCGTTACTATGATATCAACTATTTATTTGTTTACTGTATATGTAATATTTATATTCTACCGTGATATTATCAAATTAGTGACACTTATATCAATTCCTATATATCAAATTGACCGTATTAAAATAATCTAAAATTAATGTTAATTAACTATATCTCAATAATTTATCCGAAAAATAAGTTTATAGCAAGATTGCACCTTGTGATAAATAGCCTCGGAGATGAACACACGAATGGAACGATACGAAGTCACGAAGCATAATATAAAGGCTATTTTATACTTACATACTATCTTAACAGTCTATTTAAACCATAATATAAAGGCTACAAAATATTCTAATCAAAATATACGTACATACTATCTTTTAAAAAAATTTGTTTACAGTAAGCTCCTTTGGTGGAAAAAAAAACTCCTTTAAGACCATAGTTAAGGGAGTTTAGTGTAATGAAAAAACCTTAAGGAGTCAAGGGTATTTTAGCGTGTAATTTAACGATTTGTTTGATAACTATGATTTATCTATACTCTTCTTTTTTGCCAAGAAGAATTGTTTACGCTACCGTTCAACTTTTGATTCGGTAGATTGAAGCTCTTGAAGCGGTTGGAGTTACCGAAGTCATCTTAGCCATCAATTACCAGCAACAAGTGAGCAATCCCTACTTGATATCAGTAATTTGTGAATCAGTTTTCGCTTTGTGAACTTACCAAAGACCATTTCTGTTTAGGTCATGCTTAGCTTTTTAGAGGAGTTTGAGTTGAAGCTAGGGATCAAGTATCACTTGCTCCCAAGAGAATGAAC
Organism: Agapanthus africanus; assembly: GCA_030015575.1. Lineage (NCBI taxonomy): Eukaryota > Viridiplantae > Streptophyta > Magnoliopsida > Asparagales > Amaryllidaceae > Agapanthus > Agapanthus africanus. The sequence continues at coordinate 901,388,727 of JASDDO010000022.1, forward strand.
CTTTGGGCACTGCAGGACCATTGGCCCTTGCTAAGAACAAACTACTTGAGGAGGCTGATAATCCCTTTTTTTGTGCTCAACAGCGACATTACATGCGAGTATCCTTTCAAGGAATTGCTTGAATTCCACGAAGCACGTGGAGCAGAAGCGTCTATAATTGTGACCAAGGTATGGTGATTTATCTTTCTCCATGCATCGCTACCTTAATCCTGTTCCCCACCCTAAAAACTAAGCTGTTTGTGCATAATTTCTTGTATGGGGCCTAGTCATGAATTTGATATCACTACATTCTTGATCAGGACCAATAATATAATTTGTTTCATATGTAATGGCTACCAAATTAGTCAGCATAAAATCAAAATACAGACCTGTTGCATCTTCTTAATCAATCTAACAATATACTCATGCACAGGAGACTCATCTAGGCAGGAAGAGTTTAACCCTTTTAAATTATAACAGTCTCAAAGACGGCTATAGCGATGGCTTATACGATCACACACAAAAGAAAAGGAAGCAACAAAGTAAAAAAAAGCAGCTTAAGGAGTTAGGCCTTGCCTATTCTGCCAAACACAACCATCAGAATAAAGGGTTAATGGATCACCTCTGTAGAAGAACGCTGCATCTGCGTTGTCTATTTGGTGTACGTAGAGTGAATATTAATGCTTTTTCCATATCAGGGATAATCTCATGAAGAGCTTGACTCTTTTATAGAATGGTTGATTGGCCCAACTCTTTCTAAAATACCCAAATCGAGATTAGTTTCCTTGGAATTAATAGTCGATCGGATCAACAGTAATAAAAGCAAATGAAGATACTGGTCATAAATAATATGCAATTGAATACATGAACATTTGCATATGGTATTAATGCCCAAAAAATTACATTTTCAAGAAATGTGGTGGTGTTGGTGGCCTTTAATGTTGAGAAAGGATCCGCTGAATTTTATATATGAACATGTCTTGATTCCGGCGGCCTTTTATATCTGTGTTTCAACTGCCGAAAGCGTCGACGATGGGGTTGAAGCCTAAGGGAGTACAAATAATTTTCAACAACAACAACAAAAAAGTTAGCAAACGAACATCTTAAAAGTCAATACTACTAAATCGTATTTTGATACCTTTTCAATACATAATGAACTTAGGAAGCCTATCTTTATAGGAGTTTCTTCAAAGAAGTGTTGTATAATAAAGTATGCTATATAAAAGTAACAAAGTGGAAATTTCATCACCTTTTTCCCTGGGATTGAACTCTAAGCTTCAAAACAATCATCTGGCACAGACCGTTGTTTCTTTGGCCTGATAACACATTTTATATGCTCAAAAAGAAGAACATGGAATGAACTCTAAGCTTCTAAAAGCAATTAAATGAGAATGCTTCTCATCATCTAGCACAAATTGCATGTTGTTTCTTGATCTCAATGGTGTGACAACAGGTTTTGTATGCTCAAAAAGAAGGACATGCACCAGAACAAAAGGCCTTTGATCATTGGTTCACATGTTGCTGGACATTTCAATTTATAATTAAGAGCAAGTATCAAATACTTTGCACACAATAGTTAGTACATTGCCCATAGAGACACATGAAATTCAGCATACTAATTCTCGTTTAATATAATTTTTAATTGCATTGCTAAAATAGGTAACAACCTCTCTGTTCAAATATCCTATTTGATATCCATTCATAAACTTAAGTCCTTGACATGTGTATGTTCATTTATAGGAAAATGTATCCAGCACCATATCCATAAAACCGAATTTAGGTTCTTGAACCAAGAAGGGTATTTTGAACTACTGTTTCTGGTCCCTAACATTTTTTAATTGGGTAAATTTCATTAAAATATCCTTAGCTATCATTTTCTTCACTAAACTACCTTGAGGTCTTATTATTAGAGTAAAGACTTTTAAAGCACTACATCTAAGGATATTTTAGTCTTAAAAAATCCCCTTAATACTAGTTCAATGGAGTTTACTGCAATAGTGAACTTTGAGGTATTTTACTGGGAAAAAAAGATGCTTCAGGGTATTTTAGTGATATCTACTCTTTACTTTATTATGAAAATTTACTCCTTATATTATATTACTATACTGCTATTGTTGTCTGCTGGAGTTTTGATATTGCTAGGTTTGAGGCATCTCGATTAGTAGTTAATAAGAAAATGTCCATTTCTGTCTTATTCTTTGCATATCTGACAGTTGTATCGGATGATATTATAGATATTAATATCTGAAACTGATGGAGGTCCTTTTCGGGCCTTCCTCAGATGTTGTCTTCCGTCGATCTCCCGGTGGATCTGGAAGGTGATCTCCTGTTGCGTGCGGGTCTCAATGGGTTTTGAGGAGATTGGTGATTTGAGGAGTTTAACGCCGAGTACCTGCAAATAAGTCCCGGGGTGGTTTGGTACCACCGAGAACCCTCCGACGATCAAGTTAGTATGAGATCCGAGCAGAGTAACGGCTAAGTGGGATAAAAAATGGCTTACTTGACCCCTCTGTGATGTGGGTTCATATAGTGGCGGCAGCATGCAGCAGCAGGCGCGAGAATCTCGCCGGCAGTTACGCTCCCGACGTCACGCCCGCGTAAAGAGCGAATCGCCCATTAATGGGAATCGTGGTGGCGTGGAACGTGGGATGTTGCTGGCGGAGAATCTGCGCATGGCGAGATTTGCGGAGCGGCGGTTACGTCTGTGAGTGGTGGAGTTGGTCGGTCGAAGGACCGAGGAAGATGGCCTCGGCCGGGGGGCTCGGGAACGAGCGAGAGGGCCGAAGAGTCTTGGTCCTGAGACAGCTCGGGGTGAGCTGAGAGGCCGAGGAGGCCAAATTTCAGAGGGCTCTGAGGTGAGCCATCTTGTGCTTGCAGGTCGGGTACATGGGTGGCCTGGTCGGCCCCTGTGGCCCTTTCTTCTGAGTTCTGGGACACATCATCTGCTACGTGTCCTGATCTTGGAAACTGTCAATATTGAACATCATCATTAGGCCCCCATTCTTGTCCCGACCAGCTAGCGGGTCGGGTCAGGAGTGGACTGCCAGGCCGTCCGGGGTGAGCTCCCTCCTAAGGTTTCGTCGGGACAAGTCCCCGAGCTGTCAGCTGTTTCTTTTGCCAGCGAATCAGGGCGAGATCTCTGCATTTAAGGAAGGTGCGCCGGTTCGCGCATCTTGTCACTGAAGCGACGGTCCACGTGTCAAGTATCGATTGGCCGACGCGACGTGTGCAGACCTGCGACGTCTGATGGGATACGGTCTAGTATGGGAACGACATGTGGAACGATCGGAGCCATTGGATGCGAGGATGTGTTTTTGGCGGGAGATGAAGGACGCCGTTGGATGAGGTCGTTCGCAGGGATAAGTAGAGGCGGGGCCCGCCCCAGTGCCCCTACTCTTTCATATTTCCTTTCTTCTAAGTTTTGGCAGCTCGGCGCTCTTCTTCTTTTGGATACATGGTTCGTTCCCACCCTTTGGGTTTCTCGTTCCAGAGGGAGGCCAGCGGCGCGGCCGTGCCCCTTGCTGGCTCATGCCCTGCGCCGAATGTTCCGCCGGCGATAGGGTCGTCCGCTTCGTTGATGGCTCTCGGTGATTGTTCCGGTGGCGGCCAGAGACGTCCACGGTCATCCGAGCCCCGGACGAAAGACAGAGGGGAGGGCGAGGATGGGGTCCCCCTTAAGAGGAAAAGAACAATCTCTCGTGCGCCGTCGTCGATGGTTCCTGAGTGGATTCCCGTGCAGGGGGGTGATGCCGTCTCCATGGCTCCATCTGGGCTTTCCGTCGCTGCCGGCCTGCTCGCCGGGATGGAAGAGTCGGCCGGGGGAAGGTTTTCGCACGGCACCCTGAGGGCCCAGATGGAGGCCATAGCCTAAAGGGCGGTCCAGGTACGAACTTCTCTACGCGTTGTTTTTGACCTTCTTTTCTTTGCCCCCGAGTTTCTCATCCACTTCCCATCAGGTCCTTCAACACTGCGCCCTCGCTATCCTTACGGAGGCCGAGGGGGCGTTCCACGCGCCAAGGCCAGTAGAAGTGTTTCCATCGGAGGTCGAGGCCTTGCGGCATGACCTGCGTCTGGAGAGGGAGAGGGCGAGGGCCGAGGTCCTGGCAGCTCGTGCAGAGGCTGCGGAGCTTGCTAAATCAGCGAATCGGGGCGCCTACCGTCGCCTGAGTGCATCCCACCAAGTTGCCGAGAGGAAGCTGGCGGATCTGGACGATCGCCTCGCGGGCATGGAGAAGGAGAGAGACGCCAGCAGGGGGGATGCCGAGGCGGCGCTTTTGGTGGCCGAGACTGTCAAGGCTCGGGCTAAGAAAGTTGTGGCCGATTACAATGTGTCTGAGCGGTTTTACGTCGAGCTTGGCGAGTATTCTGCCGTCGCGTGGAATAAGGCTCTGGATACCGTGAAGGAGCAGCTTTCCGAGTTCGCCAATGGCGAGCTCCGTGCTCGGGTCCCACTCCCGGCGGCAAGGCCTCCGGCAGACAGCAATGAGGGAGGAGAGGCGCACCCCTAGCGGCAAAACCTCCGGTGGTGAAGCCTCCGGCAGGCCGCGATGAGCAAGGCGAAAAAAGGGGGGTTTGCGACTTAGGCCCTTTTTTGTAAGCCTCCAGGCAGTTTGTAAGGCTGGGGAGCCCAAAGTACCCTTTGTAAAGGATTTGCCTTTGGTAATAAAGCTTTTTTTTCTTTGGTTTCATCGGTTTGCACTTTATCTTCTGTTTGTGAAGAATGCTCGTAAAATACCTCTGCTTGCACTGTTGGGCTTCCATGTCAGGTCGGCTATCTGTCCAGCGATCGTTCGTCGAGTTGATTTCGGTCACTTGCCAAGCGTGCCAAGCGCTGCTGAGAAGGAGGCATCTCCATGGCCCCGAAGTCGAGGGGGGATCGCTCGAGACTTGGATAGACCTGATGCCCCTTGTTGGCGCCTCGGATCCTCTGCATGTGATGGGTAGATGGCTGTCCGCCGTATTTATGCCGAGGATGGATGGGAAGCTGCTCGGTTGCCCCTTGGCGAGGGCTTCTGATTTCTGGCGCTGCGAGCAACGACCAGTAGCTGGGGACGGTCGAGCGAGGGCGGGGCTCGACTGCTTCTGGGAGGACTTCAGGTCCTTAGCGTTGGAGGGGCTGCATGAAGCCCACTAAGGGTGACCGGGCAGTGAAGCTACGCGGTTGCCTCTTGGTGAGGGCTTTGATCTCTGGTGTCGTGGGTAGGCGACTACCAGCCTGGGACGGCCGAGCGAGGTAGCCGCTCGGATGCCTCTTGCGAAGGCTTCGATTCCTAGCGTCACGGGTAAGGAGCTACCAGCCAAAGTTGACCGAGCAGGGCAGCCGCTCGGTTGCCTCTTACGGGGGCTTTGATCCTTAGCGTTGGAGGGGCTGCAAGAATCCCACTAAGGATGACCGGGCAGTGAAGCTGCGCAGTTGTCTCTTGGCGAGAGCTTTTGATCTCTGGCGTCGTAGGTAGGCAACTACCAGCCTGGGACGACCGAGCGGGGTAGCCGCTCGGATGCCTCTTGTGAGGGCTTCGATCCCTGGCATCAAGGGTAGGGAGCTACCAGCCGGAGTTGATCGAGCAGGGCAGCCGCTCGGTTGCCTCTTGCGAGGGCTTTGATCCTTCAGGGCGGGGACTGTGCAGGGTTACTGCCTAGTGCCTCTTGGAGAGGACTTTGATCCCTGTCGGTTGTGGTAGGAAGCTACCAGCCGGGGATAGCCGAGCAAGGACTCGACTGCCTCTGGGAAGACTTTGGTCCTTAGTGCAGGAGGGGCTGTAAGAAGCCTACCAAGGACCCTTGGCCGGGCAGGGTTACCGCCCGGTGCCTCTTGGCGAGGGTTTTTGTCCTAAAGGATAGCCGAGCGAGAGACCCTCGGGCTCGACTGCCTCTGGGAGGGCTTTTGATCTCTGTCGGTCGTGGTAGGAAGCTACCAGCCGGGGATAGCCGAGCAGGATAGCTGTTGAGCTGCCTCTAAGGAGGGTTTGGACCCTTAGCGTTGGAGGGGCCGTAGGAGGCCTGCTAAGGATATCCGGGCAGTGAAGCTGCACGGCCGCCTCTTGGCGAGGGCTATGATCCCTGGCGTTGTGAGTAGGGAAGCTACCGGCCAGGGATAGTCGAGTAGGATAGCCGCTCGGCTGCCTCTATGGAGGAATTTGATCCTTAGCGTTGGAGGGGCTGTAGGAAGCCCACTAAGGATAACCGGGCAGTGAAGCTGCACGGTCGCTTCTTGGTGAGGGCTTTGGCTCGCAAAGACAGAACTCTATTCGAGTTGTTCCGACGTTTCTTTATTCGAATGGACAGGATTTTTAGAAAACATTTACATCATCTTTGCGAAAGGAGGGGTACAAACTTGTCGGCCTCGACCTCATTGGTATAGCTTGAGCTTCTCGGCGTTGTAAGGCCGCGAGAGCTTGTGTCCGTCCGCATCTTATAGGCGGTAGGCTCCGCCGGGGAGCGCCTCAGAGACGAGGAAGGGACCATCCCACTTCGGGGAGAAGTTATGAAGCCTGCCTTGATCAATGAACTCGTTTCGCCGTAGGACCAGATCCCCGGTCTGGAAGGAGCGGTGCTTGACCCGAGCATTGTAGTATCGGGCCGTTTGTTGTTGGTAAGCGGCAGCCCTGATCTGAGCCCGGTCTCTCTTCTCCAACAAGATGTCCAGGTTGGTCGTAGCGCCGAGGTGTTCGTGTCATCGTCGAAGTGCTCGACCCGATGACTGGGTAGCTCGATCTCCGCTGGAACCATTGCCTCGGTCCCGTAGCAGAGGCTGAAGGGGGTTTCCCCGGTGGGGGTCTTCTATGACGTGCGCAGGGCCCATAAGACCCGGGACAGCTCTTCGACCCAACTGCCTTGTCGCCCTTCTAGGTGGGTCCGGAGACCTCGGAGGACGTCTCGGTTAGCAACTTCGGCCTGCCCGTTGCATTGGGGATGCGCGACCGCGGCGAACTTCATGAGGATATGGTATTCTTTGCAGAAATGCTTCACTTTCTCGTTCTCGAAGTTCGTCCTGTGGTCGGTGATGATACATCTCGAAATGCCGAACCGGAGTATCATATTGTTTTGCAGAAACTTGATGGTTGTAGCAGCGTCCGGTTTCCTGATAGGGACGGCCTCGATCCACTTGGTGAAGTAGTCTACTGCGACGAGGACGTATTTATGCCCGCCTGTACCGGTAGGGAACTGGCCGATCATGTCCAATCCCCATTGGGCGAACGGCCATGGGGATGTTAGGGCGGTCAGATCGGTAGCGGGGAGGCGAGGGATGCTGCCGTGGAGCTGGCAACTCTTGCATCTCCTGACTAGCTTCTGAGCATCCTCATGAATAGTGGGCTAGTAGTACCCTAGAGCAACGCCTTTTGGATCAAGGTTCAGGCCCCTTGGTGCACACCGCCAACCCCCTCATGGATTTCCCGAAGGACGTAGTCGGCTTCATGGGGGTCAATGCACCGGAGCAGGGGCTGAGTGAAGGATTTCTTGTAGAGGTTCCCATTGCTCCAGATGAAGTGGCGGGCTTTGGCCCGGAGACGGCGGACGGCTCTCCGATCTCCTGGGAGCGTACCGTCCTTCAGGAATTCCACGAGGGGCTTCCTCCAGTCTTGGTCGCCTTCCTGTGCCGCATATACATGGAGTGTTGTCGCTCCGTCTTCCACGCTGGGCTGAGGCAAGGTTTCGAAGAGGATAGACCGCTTATTGTTGGCCGCTTATTGTTGGCCGAGTATGACGAGGCCAGCTTGCTCAGGGCGTCGCTTGAGCATTCAGCTGCCTGGGTATTTGTTCTACTTGGACTTCGTTAAAGTTCCTCCGGAGTTTCCTCACCTCGTCCAGGTACCTCATCATCAGAGGTTCCCGAGCTTCAAAGCGGCTGGTCACTTGACCGACGACAAGGGCCAAGTCACTGCGGATTCGAATTATCTTCAGTCCCAGCCCGGTGGCCATACACAGTCCGGCCAGGAGGGCCTCGTACTCTGCCGCGTTGTTCGAAGCTTTGAAGCCGAGCTTTAGAGAGTACTCCATTTCCTCTTCGTTCCGGCCCCGGATAATGAGCCCGGCGCCACAGCCTTCCTCGGTTGAAGACCCGTCGACGTAGATGACCCGCTCAGGAACCGAGCCAGGCCTCTCCGCGATGGGATACTGAGTTGCGAGGGGCGGTGTGGACTCCGGTTTCTTGCTAGGGATGGTGCATTCGACGATGAAATTGACCAGGGCCTGTGCTTTGATGGCCTGCCTCGGGCGATATTTTATGTCCAACTGAGATAGTTCCCACCTCCACTTTTCTAAGCGGCCTGAGGACTTCGGTGATGCAAGGATAGCCCCCAACGGGTGCTCGGTGAGGACGATGATGGTGTGTGCTTGGAAGTAGTGCCGCAGCTTCCTCGAGGCCACCACGAGGGCCAAGATAATCTTCTCAATGGTTGGATATCTTGTTTCTGCGTCCTTAAATATGTGGCTCACATAGTACACCGGCTTCTGCGCTCCACCGACCTCCCGGACGAGCACCGAGCCTGCTGCTTGGTCGGATACCGCCAGATACAGCGACAACTCGTTTCCTTCAACTGGTCGGGTGAGCAGCGGTGGCGTTGCGAGGTGCTTCTTTAATTGGTCGAAGGCGGCTTGGCACTCCTCCGACCACTCGAACCTCGGGATCTTCCTCAGAGCCTTAAAGAACGGGAGGCATTTCTCCCCTGACCTGGACATGAAACGGCTCAGAGCGGCGACTCGTCCTGTGAGCCGCATGATCTCGACGTTGGTCTTGGGCGCGACCATGTTGAGGATAGCGTCGATTTTCTCTGGGTTAGCTTCGATTCCACGGTGAGTGACCATGAAACTAAGGAACTTTCCCCCAGTGACTCCGAATGCACATTTGGCGGGGTTTAGCTTCATCTTGAACTTGCGGAGCACTTCGAAGGCCTCGCCCAGATCCCTGGCATGGTCGGCCGACGAGACGGATTTGACTAGCATATCGTCAACGTAGATCTCCATATTCCTGCCGATCTGTGGCTTGAACATGCGATTGACCAACCATTGGTACGTGGCCCCGCCGTTCTTGAGGCCGAAGGGCATTACCTTATAGCAATATACCCCCCGGTCCGTTGTGAACGCGGTGAGATTTTCATCTTCCGGATTCATACAGATCTGGTTGTAGCCGGAGAAAGCAACCATGAAGCTTAACAGCTCGTGGTCGGCCGAGCTGTCGACGAGCTGGTCTATCTGAGGGAGTGGATAGTTGTCCTTGGGGCAGGCCTTATTGAGGTCGGTGAAATCGATGCACATGCGCCACTTCCCGCTTGACTTCTTGACCAGAACTACGTTCGCCAGCCACTCCGAGTAGGGTAGATTCCTGATGAAGTTGGCGGCGAGAAGTCGATCAACCTCCTCTTCGATAGCTTTCTGTTTGACCGGGGCGAAACTTCGCTTCTTCTTTTTGACGGGTCGGGCCGCGGGATCAACCCCGAGCTTGTGGGAGATGATTTTAGGGTCAATCCCAGGCATGTCAGCAGGCGCCCAGGCGAAGACGTCGAAGTTACTTCTGAGGAATCTGACCAGGTTATTTCGCTGAGTCTCTGTCAGGAGTGATCCGACCTGGACGGTTTTTTTCTCGTACCCTTCTGTCAGGGGCACCTCGGTCAGTGGTTCGACCGGTGTCCCCCGGACTTTTTTCCGCTCGTCTCGGGTGTCCAGAGAACCCTCGATGTCGTTATTTACCTCAGCGTCGTTGGCCGGCTGCTCGGATGGAGATGTTTCGGTAAGGCATACCTTCGCGGCCCACTGGTTCCCATAGACCCGACCTATCCCGCCCTGATCGAGAGGGAACTTCATCTCCAGGTGGTAGGTCGATATATGGTCCTGGAGGGAGTTCAGCGTTGGACGGCTGAGGAGGACGTTGTAGGCCGATGGGACCTTTGCTACGATGAAGTCCACAGGCAACGTATGTGTGCGGCTGGGCTCCCCGACGTTGAACTGCAGGGTGACCACCTCTTGCGCCGGGATGGAGTGGTTGGTGAACCCTGAAAGGACGTGGGAGGTCGATTTCAAGTCTGCTGGGGTGAGTCCCATGCGCAGGAAGCAGTCGTGGAAGAGGATGTTTACCGAGCTGCTCGAGTCGACAAGTATCCGGTGGACCTCGTACCGGTGGATTCAGGCCGTGATCACCAGAGGGTCATTGTGGGGCATGAATATGCCGTGGAGGTCTCCGTCGCCAAAGGTGATAGGCTCGTGGCCCATGGCCTTTTGCTCGGGCTGCTGTCGGCGTTTGTTGTCAGCATGGGGCGCCGAGTCTCGCAGGAGCTCGACTGGCCCCCTGTCATCATGACCATAGTTCTTGATAGGCCTTGGTTCCTTCCGGCGAGGTCGCCTGGGCCCCGGGGTTGGGTGGTCCCCGAGCTGCCTTGGTGGGCTTCGTAGGCGCGACCCCGTCGAGAGAGGGGATGCTGGTCATGCCTGGAAGCAGGCGAGCCGACCGCCACCGCCTCGGTAGGGACAGAGGGGCGACAAGGCCTGAGGCGAGGCTCTCCGATATGGGACTTTGAGGTTGAATGGGAAGGATCGAGGGGCCGGCGACCGCCGGAGTCTGCGAGGCGGTGGCCGGCGGAGGAGTCGATGACATTCGGCTGAGGTTCACCCTCGCCTTCGTTGAGGGGGAGGTGGCGGCTGGTGCCTGGATCTTCATGGTGATTGCTTGCCATGTTGATGGAGATCGGAAGGCCAACTTTGTTTTTGTGGAGCTTGCGTTTCCCACAGACGGCGCCAACTGAAGGAGGTCCTTTTCGGGTCTCCCTCAGATGTTGTCTTCCGTCGATCTCTCGGTGAATCTGGAAGGTGATCTTCTGTTGCGTGCGGGTCTCAATGAGTTTTGAGGAGATTGGTGATTTGAGGAGTTTAATGCCGAGTACCTGCAAAGAAGTCCCGGGATGGTTTGGTACCACCGAGGACCTTCCGACGATCAAGTTAGTACGAGATCCGAGCAGAGTAACGGCTAAGAGGGATAAAAAAATGGCTTACTGGACCTCTCTGTGATTGGGGGTTCATATAGTGGCGGCGGCACGCAGCAGCAGACGCGAGAATCTCGCCGGCAGTTACGCTCCCGACGTCACGCCCGCGTAAAGAGCGGATCGCCCATTAATGGGGATCGTGGTGGCGTGGAACGTGGGATGTCGCTGGCGGAGAATCTGCGCATGGCGAGATTTGCGGAGCGGCGATTACGCCTGTGAGTGGTGGAGTTGGTCGGTCGGAGGACAGAGGAAGATGGACTCGGCCGGGGGGCTCGGGAACGAGTGAGAGAGCCGAGGAGTCTTGGTCCTGAGGCGGCTCGGGGTGAGCTGAGAGGCCGCCAAATTTCAGGGAGCTCTAAGGTGAGCCAGCTTGTGCTTGCAGGTTGGGTACAGGGGTGGGCTGGTCGGCCCCTGTGGCCCTTTCTTCTGAGTTCTAGGACACATCATCTGCCACGTGTCCTGATCTTGGAGACCGCCAATTTTGAGCATCATCAGAAACAATAAAACTAAAACATTAATTTGAATCTGCACTTGTTCAAATAATGCTAGGTTCCGGAACCATCAAAATACGGGGTGGTTCTCCTCGATGAAGAAACTGGAAAAGTCAAGAAATTCGTCAAAAAACCTCAAGACATTCATTGGCAACAAAATCAACGCCGGAATCTACCTCTTAAACACCTCCATTCTCAACCAAATCCCACTGCGACCCACATCCTTAGAACATCAAATTTTCCCTTCGATCGGAAACAAAGGAAGCCTGTACGCAATGGTCTCTAACGATTTTTGGATGGACATTGGTCAACCAAAGACTATCTCACTAGCCTCAGGCTTTTCTTAGATTATATCAGAAGAAAATTCCCTCAAAATCTCGCGGCCGGGCCCAATATTAATATCGGCAATGTGTTGATCGATCGACAAAACTGCATGGATTAGTGACAGGTGTTTGATCGGGCCTGACATGGCGGTGGGGCCTGGGTGTGTCGTCGAGGCTAGAGTTAGGCTTTCTTGTTGTGTGATTATGACGGGGGTTAGGGTTAAGAGCTCAGCTCATGTGTCGGGCAGCACTCGACGATCGGGCAGTCCGAGTTCGTCAGCGGTATGGCCGTGCTTGGAGAGGACGTGCATGTTAGTGACACGATGTATCTTAATGGTGTTGTGGTTCTTCCTCATTTGGCGATTAAATCGCATTTCGTGAAGCCGGAGATAGTGATGTAAGATGCAAGAAAGGCACCATTTTGATTACCTTCATTCAGATGTGTGAGTACAGTGAATGGGGAAAAAAACAAATTTATGAAGGAATTTACTGATTATGTTTGTTTTATCTTTTTTTATTATGCATTTTATTTATATCTTTTCTTCTAGTTACAAAATTATATCAACTTCCCTTGACTGAGTGTTTTCCATTTAACTATCTTTAAGTTTTTGTTTTTAAAAAAAAATTATAGTACGCTCCCTTAGAACTAAAGTTTATGGGAGTTTACCATAATAAAATTACTTTAAGGGACTTTATTGAAGATCGTCGTTACTGAAGGGTAGTTTAGTGTAATTTGGTAACATTTATCAGTTATTCTTTCCCTAGTCTGGATAAATCATAATGGCCTACATTAATGTGAATATAAGTTTGCCATACTCTGGGATTTTTGTTCTCTGTTTTCCTTTTAATGTCAATTTGTACTAGTAAGTGAATTAAATACCCGAAATCACCATCTCTTGAGCACCTTTTCCTGTTTTAGGGTTTTGCTTTAGAGTACAATTTGCAATGAGAAGCCTCAATGTATGGTTGACATAGTCTCGAGCAGCTAATCAACCTAATATCCGTGGTTTCTCTGGTTTCTTTAGATCGGCAAGAAGTAAACTATGAACAAAAGAAAGACTTGCCAACGTAATATTTAACTAATGCACTCATAAGATACCTTGTAGTGTGGGTATATTATATCGCCACCCACTTACAAACTCGGGATCAGGTAACGATGACAACACAACTAACTGGAATTAAAAGATCGGACAAACACCCGCATTACTTAGATCCAGATATGTTTAATGCCAAAGGCGGATTATCGGGGAAGGCAATCCCAAAATAGATCGTCGACACTTGCTCGCTTCATCCGATTGTCTTCTTAATAACGACTCTGGTCGAATCATTGTCTTTCTCGTCCGTCTTTCCTCTCTTTCTCTCTCTTCTCCTTTGCCTTGACTTTCTCAATCCTGTTGCTGCTCATTGTTCCTTTGGATTTTTTTTGAATGGTCATGCTTGAGCCCAAATGCTCCCTTTTATAGAGCGAAAGAGAGTGAAATTTTCTGTCTCCTCGGGCTCTGTGTTAGCTACACTAAGGGACTGTTTTGATTAGTTGTAGGATTGTTAAATTTGGATTCCCGAAATAGTACAATTGAAAAATCTGGATTAGCTAATTTTGTGTTTTGTTGGTATTGGATCTGTACATCATTATAATCCTTGTTTAGTTGGGAAAAAATAAATGGGATTTGGATTTGAGGATTAAAGAAAGAGATAAGAGAGAGGGGGGATTTTTTAAAAACTAAAGTACACGGGCCCCACGTGAACAGTACCAAATCCTTTGTAATCCAAATTTTTTTTTGAGGGTTCATGAATTCAAAAAAATGGTGGGCCCCTCACAAAAAACCAAGCAAGTCCAAAAACCCCAAAATCTTACAATCAAACAAGAATTAGGTAATTCTCCCTGTTTTTTTGGATTCTTGAATCCCAATGGTGGAAAATCCTTTATAATCCTGCAACCAAACAACCCTGGCTTGCCAGAAGTTTTTTGCCTCCTTGGACGATGTGCCGAACAACGCCTCTCTTTTGTGAATTTCTCTCCTAGGGTTTTGTGCTCAACTACACTTCTCTTTTCTTGTACTCACAGAAACAAGAAAAGTTGAGTATAGGTTTCCAAGACAATGTGCATATTGGAGAAATTATTCGGTGTACCGGATGCAATAATACATCCGGACAGGTGAGTTAAGGAGGTGGAGAATTTCATGCGCCTTTCAAGCAGCTTAGTGGGATCCTTATTCTTATTTCTTTTCTTTCATGACCGGACATATATGGCATGCATACGATTGATTTCTCCTGATATTGAGCCACAACTTGAGATACAAACAGTTACAGTAAAACCTCTATACAGTAATATCCTTGGGACCGGGGAAAAATATTACTATAGGGGGGTTATTCTTAAGTAGAGTTTTATATATAAAAATTAGATTTTTTTTTGAAAAAATAGTAGTCAAAATTCTTAGACCTTCAAAATTCATATAGACCTTCAAACTTATTAACAAGTCAAAATTCTTAGACCTTCAAAATTCATATAGACCTTCAAACTTATTAACAAGTCAAAGTACTTTATGTCATCTTAAGTTCAATTGTGTAGTTAAGTAATTTATGTCATCTTAAGTTCAATTGTAATAGCCAAGTAATTTTATGTATTTTTTATATATATAAAAAATTATTTAAAATTTAATGCCAATTTATTACTATATAGAGGTAAATTAGTACAGGCGGGACTTGGAAAAAGTATGGAATATCACACTGTGGAGGTTATTCTTATTTATAACTGGTCCCGAGTCGGGACCGGGACTTTTTATCACTATAGGGAGGTTATTCCTATATAGAGTATTCCTATACGGAGGTTTTACTGTAGTGATGTATGGTTAGAGCCTGTTTGCTTCAGTGAAGTTAAAAGATAGAAGAATGTGTTTGGTAAGGCATTTAAAATTTTGTAGAAGTTCCTAAATGAAAATAGAATCAAATAAGATAGTTAAGTATTTAAAATAAAAGGTACACAATCTCCGGCCTAACTCTATCAAAAAAACTCGACTTCAAACTCCCGTTTTCATATTTATCATGCAAGAAATTAGGACTTCGAAGTCATGGACTCTACTGACAAAACAAACAAAAAATTTTTAAGTCTGCCCTAAAACCAGGAGTTAAAACTTTTAATTTTGCAAAACTCCTTGCAAACAAACATGTCTTTGGTATGCTTATATAACTTTGATGATATGGAAATATTACGTTATAAATTAAAAATGAAATCATCTTTTACGTATTCATAAGAGATGAAGAAGCGAGTGCCACCATATTGTACGACCACAAATTTGTGTACCTCTTGTATTATTTCTTTTCTTTAATAAAGCCTTTTTTTTGAATCTCGTGTATATAAATCAATTCCTTTTCAATTCTTATGCATAGTAATTTTATGTATTACTTGGTTAAGACATTTCATTAATACTCTAAACATCATAGGTTCAGGCCTTCAAATTTTTATTCTTTTTGTAGCTTTCTTTTAAATCCTTGACCACACGTTTCGGCACACAACCTCTATAGGTCAAAATTTAGTTTTGTAGACAAGTATGAGACCCCACATGCGACATGAACGCATGGACCCAAGCTCGAGGCCATCGCCCGAGCTCGAGCCGTCCCCGACGGTCCCCAAGTCGTCCCTGATGGTTTTTCTATCTCAAGATTGCACGAGATTTCTCGTGCGATCTTATCTCCTTGTTGGGATTGTTAAATCCTTGACCTTACGTGCGTGCCATTGAAAGAACCTAAAAAGCCGATGTCCAAACAGTTCTAGAGAGGGGGTGAATAGGACTATGCAACTAATATGCCCAAATTAACACTTCTAAACACTTGCTAACAAGATATCACAACTGCAAGGTACAATGATCAACAGGCAATACTACAACTGTCAAAAAATAAACATATAGCAAGAGTGAATAATAAGCACAACCAATGAGCATACAGAGCAAGCATGCAATTTCTAAGTAAAAGCAAATAAGAGATAAGAAATTGTAAACGCGAACACAAAGATTTATAGTGCCTAGTCCACTTTCTTTAGGTCCTCGAGCTCATTCCTTTTAACTTCTCACGTCTCCGATGAGACTACACGTTGCTCGATACATAAGCAACACTTATCTTTACAAACTCTTGCACTTTTTCCTTACCAAGACACTCTTACACTCAAAAATCCCCACACAAAGAAAGAAATACAATTCTCACTTTTCTCTCTTACAAAAACACTCTTGCACCGAAGAGTTCCGACACAAAAAAGAAGAGGATACAAAGAAGCACAATACTCTGAATTAGTTTCTCTCAAACTCTCTCTAATACTCTTCAAGTATAGATGTACAAATATGAGCTCTTGAATCTAGTGTGTGCTAGAGAATGAAGATATAATCAAATAAAGATTTTGCTCTCACAAGATGTGGGATGATCACTTGGAATATTCAAGTTTCAGTTTTGGAAGTTATAACCATGAAAAATGGTTTAGAAAACATATTTAAAGCATCCCACAAAAAACTAATCGTTTTAAATGATGTCATCAAAAAACAGCAAGGGCATGCTGTGGGGTCTTCTCTGGCCTCCTCCTTTTATGAGTCAGTTGATCAACAGCCTTTTGGGGTTTAGCTTGGTGACCAGCTTCCGGTTGGATTTTCAGCTTCTTGTGCTGGCGGGAGAAGTTTGGATCGATGATCGAGTCTCGGGCCTGCCGCCAAACCTTATAGATTTTGGAAGACAGCCGTTGAGGAGATCGGGGCTGTTCGGGTTTTATTTCCACAACCTTTTTTAATGGGGGAGGAGACCTCTTCAGCACTGCAGTAGCAGAATTCCTTCGCACCTTATTTAGCATTTCGAAGCTGTTCCCAGTTGGAACAGCAGCATTCACTTCTGCCACCGGGGCCGATGGAGTCAACCCGGAGGGGAAGTTGCCCCCAGCCTTCCTTACTCGGCGCCAATGGCGACGTCGAGCGTGTCGAGCGGACGGCGTAGGGTCAGCGGTAAGAATGGTTTCGTCTTGCCCCCTGTGTAGGTGGGGGGTCGCTGTTGGTGTTAGCCTGTCAAAGACCGACGTCCTTTGGGCAGCAGGAGCGGGAGCTGGAGCCGTCAATCTTGTAAAGACCGACCTTTTGGCCGGAGAAGCCGCCTTGACGATTTCGGGAGCAGGAGCAGCCACTTTCTTAGAAGCAGCCTTCTCTGAGATTGTAGGCCCCGTGATGGGTTTGCAGGATTTCTGGCCCAATCTAGAGAAGACCGAGGCGTTGACGTTGGGCGACTCGTTGAGAGGAGCCGCGACAGGGGTGAGACGATAAAAGACCGACTTCTTGAGAGCTTCCGTTGTCAGCACCGGAGCGGTGAAGTTTGTCGGCGGGAGCATGGTCCCGAAGAACAATCCTGTGGTGGCGCGAGTGACCTGTTCCACGGGCATTGTGAATAGCGAAGCAGCTTGGGGTCCGTAGGCTATACCTCCTGGCGAGGCAGAGCGTTGGTTGCAATTGCAGTCTGAGCAGTTGGAGAATTTCACGGAAGTAGAAGCCATCGATCCTTTGCTTTCTGCAATAAGCAAGACGCCAATTCTTAGTATCTTGAAACCCAAGGGCAACCATTAGCGAACCGAGATTGGTTCGCGAGTCACGACACACGAAGTGTGGAGTGGAAAGAGGAAAAGGTCCCACCGGGCGTGCCAGAATCTGTTCCCCTCCGAATGGCGGCCGCGACATGACGTCTTGCCTGAGATTCGGGGCAGATGCTAATTGGTGCTATCCGTCCACCTCTCCGAAGATGCCAAGTTGATTTATGGCACCGTATATCGAAGGTTTAGACGGATGCGTCCGATGTAGCAGACTTCGTCAGATTCCCCCTCGTTTGAGGGGTTTTTGATTGTGGGGACGCTCTTCCCTGCAGGCGCAAGCCCCTGCAGTTAATTACGCTACCGCATTGCGGTAACAACTTTCTCCTTCTCCAGATGGTCACTTCGTGTCGTAGGTGTTTGTTTTGTTTGTTGCCCGTGGATTGTTTACGGAGACCGAGTTATGTCATCGCCCGTAGGGCGTGGACTAGTCCAAATCCGTATTATCTTAGATTTGGGTTTGGGGGGGGTTTGGTTTGAGGATACGTCAGCCATACGTGAGGCTAAGATCAACTCAAACGTTTGTTAAGGATACGTTAGTCTCACTTTGAGACTAAGATCAACTTAACGGGATCGTTTAGATCCGACAAAGGAGCGTTTGGGCTCTAATGTTCCAATTTAGGGACATAGTGGTCCATCGTATGTATGGCCGTCGGGACCCGTCACCTCTCTGACGACGTTGAAGGATTACAACGACGGATGTCAAAGGAGCTCAGAGATGTACCCTCGAGCCAGAGTTAATTGGGGGGATTCATAGTCCAGTCTGTTTGAAGGTTTAAGGATACGTTAGCCATCTTTGAGGCTAAGATCAACTTAAACGGGACCGTTTAGATCCGACAAAAGAGCATACGGGGCTCTATTGTTCTAGTTTAAGGACATTGCGGTCCATGGGTAGTTTAAGGACGTTGCGGTCCATGGGTAGTTTAAGGACATTGCGGTCCATTGTTAGTTTTAAGACATCTCGGTCAAGGTTAAGGACGTCGTAGTCCATGGGTTTAAGGACCCCACAGTCCGGTATGTGCTCTGGATGCTTCACACGGGTTCACTGCCGTGCTCTGCGAGGACCAGGCTCCGCTCTGGACGTTTTCCACGGGGTCAAAGAGTGACATTATCCGCGTTCCACGTAACCAGGAATTTTGCATTAAACACGGGTTTAAGGACCCCACAGTCCGTATCAATGTGTGGTCGTCGGGACCCGTCACCTCTTTGAAGATATTGAGAGATTATAATGCCAAGTATCAAAGGAGTGAAGAGATGTACCCTAGAACCGGAGTGGATTAAATAGTCCTTGGCCCAATTTGGGATCAAGACGAATTAATTATGTTATGAGTCCATTGGCCCAGTTAATCACAAATTGAGGACTTATGGCCATCTTGGGCTAAGTCCAATCAGGAGAGGCTTTGCCTCCTATCCATTTAGCCAATTGGGCCAAAGCCTAGTGTTAAACACTACAGAGCAATCAGTGTTGAACACTAGGAATGAGGTTGACAAGTTAGTGTTTAACACTAAAAGATAATCGGTGTTAAACACCAGCAACAAGGCTTTTCAAATTAGTGTTAAACACTAAAACAGATCAGTGTTGAACACTGCAAATAAAGCTTTTTGATTAGTATTGAACACTAAGGCTCAACAGTGTTTTAACACTGGGTTCGAGAGTTTCAATTTAGTGTTAAACACTAAGGCAAGAGGGGTCACGTGGCAGCACGTGAGAGCGCCCTCCCTTCATTTATTCTGCTGAGATTATCGCGTCTTTCAGAGCATCACGTGCCATCACGTGATGGGCATTCAAATGCCTGTGTATTAAAGCTTCTGTCAAGGGTCACGTGGGTCACGTGGGGTGCTGCCTCAAAGGGGCTTTCTGTAGATCTCTTGGGGGGGTCACGTGGTGACACGTGACCCTGCCTCTATGTATGTTGTTTTAGAGGATCTGTTAATCTTTTCCAGGAATCAAGTTCCTCGTAGGGTTAAACCCTGACAGTAATTTCAGAGGAATTAAATTCCTACTTCCTTTCGAAGGTTTATATTCTGAATAGAGTTGGATTCTGAATTTTCTGTAGGAATTAAATTCTTCATATATGTGAAGAACTGAATAGGGTTAAACCCTAATAAAAGCTTTTAAGGAATTAAATTCCCACTTTCTTTTTAAGTTATGATCAAGGGAATTAAATCCCCGCTGTTCCAACAGAACTAGGTTCTTAATTAGGGTTAAACCCCGTCTCTTTTTGTTCTGAAGGAATTAAATTCCCATGATACAGGGTCAAGCCCTAATTTTATTTTAAAGGAATTAAATTCCTATAGTTCTGTGAGAATTAAATTCTCGTGCTTGCATTCCCTCTCTATATTTTGGATCTGCATGGCAGGATCTCAACCCATTGAGAATTAAATTCTCAACCTCAAGGGGAGATGTGCACTTTGCAGATCCTCTATCAAAGAGAGAAGAAATATGTTCTTCTGTTTTATGTATCAGAGTTAAACTCTGTTGAGAATTAAATTCTCTTTTTTCTTTCAAGGAGCTTTTCCCTTTCTTACCTAGGGTTTTTGCAGAAGATCCAAGTTTCTCCAAGTATCGAAGCTCTCTTCTTTTTCGTTTTCTCTCCCTGTCTCTGTATATATATTCTCTGTGTCTCTTGGCTCCTATTTATAGGAGAGACAGCCGAATCAATTAGTTTTTTACGAATCTTCATTGAGAGATTTGATTTGCATCCACCATTCGTTTTGGACCTTTGGATTATTAGGTGAATTTTATTCACCATTGGATTTCAAATCCAGGGATTCTCCTTTGTTGTTTCGGTTAGATTTAAAGGGGAAATCTTTCCAAACCCGAGATTTTCCCATAGATAGATGATATTTCATCACCTCTGAATCTTTAATTCGATTGGTTCCAGATAGCCGCTTTCCTTTGGAAAGATTTGAATTTCTTTCAGAATTTAATTCTGTTGACAAAATGGGCTTTGAAAGCCGGTCACGTGTGACCACGTGACCCATGGTCACGTGTGGGCACGTGACCCCCTTGGAACGAGCCTTCCTCTTTCTTTTGCGCTCTGTCTTCTGATTGCTGCTTAACCGTCACGTGCCACCACGTGACCCCTGGTCACGTGTGAGCACGTGACCCTTGTCTGGAGCCTCTTTCCTTGGTTCAACTGGAGAACGAGTCTGCTGCTTTGAACGTCACGTGCCAGCACGTGACCCTGGTCACGTGGGAGCACGTGACCTCTTCTGAAGCCTTTTCCTTGACTTGATCAGGGAACCGGTGTGCCTTTGACGCTTGCATTTAAATGTCACGTGTCGCCACGTGACCCTGGTCATGTGGGAGCACGTGACTCTTTCTGAAGCCCCTTTTCTTCAACGTAGTCAGGAAACTGAACTTGCCTTGATGATGTGCTTAGGTGTCACGTGCCAACACGTGACCGCTAGTTACGTGTAAGCACGTGACCCTCTTCTGAAGCTTTTCCCAGAAGCTTTCCTGATTTTAAATCAGGAAACAGTACCCTGATTGGGACACTTCCAAAATCTAAATCTAAAACTATAGATCTAGTAACCAGAATGTCTGATATAATATCCAAGTCCTCTGTGGAGAAACCACTGTGTGACAACCAAAGTATAACCGATCGTAGTATAGGAATTTCACTTCCTACTTTGTGTATGTCATCCAAATACCAGGACATCACACCCTACTACCTTCTTAACAGATCCATCCCCTATTCTGATGAAGTCAAACCTATGACTGTCACATCAGAAATTGATGATCTATCTCCGCTACATCTGCTTTAGTCTCTTAATAGACATAAGCCACTTTTCCACCAATGCTTCCGCTGCTCCCACTGACTACGACAACCCTCTGGCAGAATCATATACACGTGCACTTCTAAAGCCAGTTTAGAACGACGCTATACTCATCCTCCTGCTGGGTTTCACAGTCTGGAACAACAGCAATGGAAAGTCTGGGTAAACAAGAACCTCCCTGTCACCGTCCTTGAGGCTACCGGAGTACCTCTCGGGTGCCTGAGATTACCCACCTTATCTGCGGAGTGGCCAATAGAATGTCAAACCTGATTGAATCTTTAGGTTCTTATCAAATTTTCAGTAATCGTTTTTGGTTCTGGAATCACTTCCAGTTCTACCATACTCCCACTTCTGTTTTCTGAAGAAAAAAAACATTTTACTTAAAACTGTGGCGAGTCTAGAACAATATCACTATTGATCTTCCAGATGGTAGAAAGTCAACCCTCGTCATAGCCTGGGTCAACCCACAAACAGCCATTACAGAAACGTGCCTTGAGTTATCCAGAGTCTGGTTTTAAGCATAAGCCGGACAACTCCCCGTACCTTAACATCGTTAAGATATGAACTGTTCTATATCCAATACAGAAACAGAGGCACAGATTTAATTGAACCAGATTCAAATCATGTAGCTGTCTCCAGTGCATGTCAACTAAATGGAAGGAGGCCGATCAGCATTACTCAACTTTTGAGTGTTTCCACTTATGAGTAACCTGAAAGAGAAGCAAGTTCTCTTAAAACCATTACTATCAACTGAACACCATACGCAAGTATCTACATCTTCGATCACCTTGAAGAATCCCGATACTTGCAACATTTGGTTCTCTACTTTACTCTTATACCTATAACTTCTCAAAACTCAGACCTTGTGTTTCTACGAAACACTTGTCTAAAAACTAGAGAAGTCATAAGTAAACTGAATATAGTACGAGGACCATCCCCTCTGTCCTAATGGACACTGGACAATATACAATACTCTGTACAAGTATCTTGAGTCTAATAACTCACTCCCTGTGTGTCGTAGGTTGAAAACTGTACTATGGTTATGAAGAATTACACCGCTGTTTAATACTCCTTACCTAACCATCAACTGATATAGGTAAATGTTATCGACATAATTTCAAAAAAGGTATATCTCACTCTATAAAAATAGACGTATAGATATATCAATTTGAAGTTGGTGCATAACAGCGAATATTCAAAACCAAATATTTGCCGTCCGGCAAACAACCCAGGTGATTTCCTCAAATATCACCAATTACAACGAATCCCGATATAATGAGGATGATCACCCAATTCCCAATAACTTACTCCCACTCATCATCTGTAAAACCATACAGATGTGAGAATCATACCTGGTAAATACATACCCTGGAGTAAGGACTAATTGGAAAATCAGTTTTCTTTTAACAGTACACAGTGAAACTGAAATATTGAAATGTTTCGTAGGGGTATCCGGGTATTCCTAGTAATGCCTCTTCCATTATCCAGATTCACAACTGTAACCGTATATTTCTTTGCCATCTCTCTAAATCCCTTTATATGTCTTTAGTCATTACCTTCTGTACACCCTCTTAGGCCAAATGGTTTTCTTCCTTCCCTACCGTTCGGCACCAGCCTATAGTTTGGAAGAAGACTATCCATTAAGCATAATGGATGTACTGTCCTAATCCTAGGAGCACTCGCAACCCGAGAGAAGGTAAAGATAAAAGACAACCGAATAAACCTTATTCCTATTTCTCCTGAACCAGAATCCATCCCCGAACTGGAACAAGTTCCTTTCGAGTTCGTATATAACCATACGATGGAGTATCCAAATAACTGTGGATCTTCGTAGTGATACAGAGTGTTCTGGAGAAATACAAAGGTGAAGTAGGAGTGGTAATGAAATATTTGGTTTGGTCGTGAATAGCAGTCGCAGTTTACTTTGCCCTCCTTCTAATCCCTTTATTTGTCTTTACATAATACCTTCTGTACACCATCGTTAGGCTAATTGGTTTTCTTCATTCCCTACCGTTCGGCACCAGCCTAAGGTTTGGAAGAAGACTATCCAATAGGCGTAACGGGTGTACTATCCCCTAATCCAAGGAGCACTCGCAACCTGAGAGAAGGTAAAGAGGAAAAGACAACTGAATAGTCCTATTCTTTTTCTCCAGAATCGGAAACCATCCTCGAATAAATTCCTTCGAGTTCGTATATAACCATACGATGGTTTTATCCAATGGAAGTGGACGTTCGTAGTAATACGGGGTGTCCTGGAGAAAAGGGTAAAAGTAGGAGTGGCAATGAGGTACGCAACTCTGACAATCCAAAAGCCAGTCTTATAAGAAGGTTCAGTCAACTTGGTCACTGAGTTATAGTCAAGGGTCGGGTCATGATCGCTGCCAAAGAGAGAGAGAAAAGAAACACTCAGCGTGCACTCTAACCTAGATCAGAATGGTTATCAATTTATCTAATCAGGAAACCTCCCACTGTAACGTCAAATTCTCCTCCAAACCTGAAAGAAGAATTAGTCGGGATCACCCGAGGAGTAAACCAACTCATCAGTGGGAATCGGGATCCAACTATCATCGCATGATAACGTGATGGAATCCGCTCACGTTATCACACTCCAGAAGGTATGCGCATATCTGGCAAGTTTCAGTTTCTTTAGAAACTCCCGATGTGATTTTTGCCCCATGCTCTTATGACCTTGACGAAGGCCAACATATCATAAGTCACATGTCAAGTTCTACCCGTCATTATCCAGGTTAATTTGAACCCACCCGTACATACCCTTGACGGAGGCCAAAATAGTAGTACGACTGTCCCAAACCAACGCATCTATCTATGCAGCAGAAAAGTAACAAATAGCTACCATACACTATGCCTTGACGAAGGCCAACATACATAGCATGAATACTAAGTTCTACCTTTCTGAAATGACGAAGAGCTACGAATGGTTTTTGGCGAAAAACCTTTAACGTAATGAACTTGATATCGTTGAAGGAACCGTATAGCTTTTTATAAAAATATAGTGACGAAAATCTTTGCTAAAGAGGTCACTCCCGGTGAAGGGATCTCGGCTCTTTCCCCGTAGAATGAGGTGCAGGATATTCCAACTGAATACCACGATGCAAAGCAAAAGTAATCGACTATAATGAAGTTATTGCCCTGACGCAAACTTCTGTCCAAGGGGTCACTCCAGGTGAAGGGATCTCGGCCCTTGCCTCGTCGACTGAGGTGCTGGATATTCATAACCGAATACCACTGTGCAAAACAAAAGTGAACGTCCTTGCAATAACAGCTTTTTGAAAAATTGTTCCAACAACATCAGAATAGGTTTGTTTAGCTTGCATTGATCCGAATCAATGCAGTCCCATCAATTGATCACACCAATAAAGAACGAAAATAATGATGTACGTATATGCCATCCGCATTCGCCCCTGGGTCCCGTCATCACCCGTTAGGTTACTTAACTAACGACAGAGCGGGGACTGGACTAGCGCGGATGCAAAACATATACAACATCTACTAGTATATATATCAATATATAATATTCGCTCAAGGCGTGATAAAATGCAACATCACAGAAAAGTAATAAGTATCACAGAACAATACAGATATCTGGGATCCCCGGGTTTCATAGAGCCGCTACTGAAACCCGACGTTCCCCTGGTCGTGTGAATAGCCTGTGCAATGAAATCCTAGACCCCTACGGGCGCGGCAAGTTACCCGCCAAAACCTGAAGCGAGGCAGCCCCCTTCAACAACGTGAATGGACCACCCAGCACTTCACGGAATCCGGTAACTTGAGCACCCCTCCTTGGGTCAACCTGTATCCCCTACGAGTGCGCCCGCCAATTCTAGAGTGAAGCCCCCTCCGTCTCAACGCCATGAGATGTGGGCCCGTTGCCCTCTAGAACCCGGCTATCCGTGCACCCCACCGTAGGGTAATCCTAGTACAGAAAGTAAAATATACATACAACGGGTACATCGACCTCAGCCCGGTCGTGCCCCAAAAGAATAATATACAAACAGGCAGTGACGGCAGTCCACATGTAGGACGCTCGCCCCATAATATCAAATGTACATATAAAACAAAACTGTACTAACATTGCATCCAGGCTATCCACCACGACAAATCCGCAACAACACAATACAACACAGAACATCAACGTGAATGTCACGTTCGCAAATCCGTCTAAAATGGCTATAGCAGTTAGACAGGATTTACCGATCAAATGACATTCACGGTCGCAGATATAATGTAAATACTGTGAACTAACATGTTTAAAATTTTCGATCGATCAAATTTACCGAAGTGGGCCCCAAACACTACTGTAGCACTCAAAGAAAATCTGGGCCCAAACAGAATATTCCAAAAATCCCAATTTCAACCCATAAAGCTACTGTAGAAATTTAGTACGGCAATGACATCTTACTGCCGTGGAACTGCGGCCCAAACAGGGGTTTGGCCGCGGTTCCGCGGTCCCAATGTAGGATCACTATATCAAATTTCTACAGAATGCTTAAAACTTCCAGCATGTATTTCTGCAATGTACTGAAAAAAATTTTGAGCTAAAAAAAAATTCGACAGAAACTGATGCAATAGAAATTGTGGTTTTTGGAAATTCGTTCAATCGAACTTGTAAACACGTTAGAGCAAGATAGACTAGGTTAATGGCATGGCTCTGATACCAGTGTAAGTGTACGGCGGCGCCCCGGCCATCTGAACGAGGCCAAAATGCGAAAACGATACTTTTACAAAACTTGTAAACCGGCACCACCGCGCACTAAAATCCCGGATCGGGCCATTAACCTACTCCTAGCAAACTAGAGAAGGGGTAGAGAGATATACTGTCACGCCCCGCTTCCCAAAATACGGAATACGAGGGGTAGACAAGGCCAGCCATGTTCCTACGGTCAAGGAAAAGTCCTGCCGTAGTCACACTTCGGCTTCTAGTTTCTCATGGTAAACAGTATGTAATGCGCAGGTAATGAGAAATGCAGTAACAAAAGGGAAACAAGATAAAGACTGACCTGAAGTGGAACAAATGAATGTAACTCGGGAGGGCAAGTCAAGAAGTCTGTGATGCACTGGTCCAGGCTAAATCTTCTCCTCACACTGAGCATGCATACTCAGGTCGTCAGAGCGACACAAAAGCAATATAATATGTATAGAATTAAGTGACAGTTCTAACAGTGATAATAGGTATGTGAAGCAGTAAATAAATGACATCATAAATACGCATGTGCGGTAATCAATGCAGCGGAATAGTAAAGCAGTATAACAATATGTCACGCATGCCAACACAGTACAAAAGGAAGATAAATGCCAGTATCCCTATCAGTCTTTAAGTCCCACTGTACCGGTCAATAAGCCTATCGTCAGTCCAAGTGTGAGAGTCAACCACTCGCGAGTGTCCTCCACCCAAGGGTAGAACCCAAGGGCAAGGGACCACGGGCCCAACATGTAACGAATGTATCACGGTGTATATATCACGTACCCTGTAAATCTCCATATAACTCCCTAAATATATAAGCCGGCATGGGACTCCCGAGATTCTGTTGAACTCACACTTAAACTACCCCACACCCCGTGGTCTACATCAAACGCTAACCATAACCCTAAATACTAATCGATCCGTGACAAGTCTGCACGAGAACTGGAGGCAGGACCTCCATCAAGCACGTCCCGACTAATACCTAAGATAAATGGAAGTGTCGGATGCCTTATCTGTGACATTCGTGCAAGCGCTTCCATAAGTGTCCCATACCACTTATAGTCACACGTACACGCATCCCACAGACGTCGACAATGCAATAGAATAAAAGGGACACTGATTGTGCACAAGTACGTATCACTTTCACTTAATCACGAATACACGAACACTGACGTACTTGCCACAATCAACACTAAAATCTAACACTGGGTAAATGCACGATGTCACTAGGTTATCAATACAATGATATGGGTATGATATGATGCGTGAACAAGTATATAAACATGATGAGGATGTTATGAAACCGCATTCTTTCACTTGCACTATTTATCATGAAACATATGTATATAATTTGGAGAAATGACAAACAGGTAGTAATTAATATGTTCAGTTATCTATCCATCTAATTTGGTTTCGAGCCAATCGAGTTTCAGGATCATTAGTTATAACTGTTTCATTTTAAGCGCACGCGGCTGGAAATCCGGTTTCAGAATCAGGAATCCATTTCGCAACGCATTTTAACCCCTGTTGGAATCATAATTTAGCGACGCTACAGTTGGATGAATTCTAGGGTTTTCAGTAAAGTTTTCAACGCAACAAACGGATCTTCAATCGCGTCTGTACGTTAGGAGTTACAATCTATTTAACACTAATATGTCAGTTCTGATTTTGTTGGGACTGTTATGCGTCCCGATCTTCTAAATTACAGTTTAAATATCAAACGGTAACGAAACAGAATGAGACCAATCGTGTTGTCTAGCTATCAGAGTTACCTACAACAAGCAGCGGAGTTCCGCAACCTACGAGTTAAGGAAAATCCTATGGTACCCATTACGGGACAGCAAGCACAATTTGAGTCGCTCTGGACTGCAGTCCAGAGTCGCACTCCGATACAATTATCATCACGATTTAGGTACAGGAATGTCTGGAAACTAGCATAAGGTTAAAGTTCGTCGAGTTAGCTTCGATTTAAGCCCTCGAACGCACCATTCTAATATGTATATGATTTATGATGAATTTAACTATTTTCAGGTGCAACAGAATTACAGTTTTACGATCAAACTTGGGGGTAGTTGTTTTAGTCGTTATCGATTACATCATCCAACCAAATTCACACACCATGTTCACAGCCCTACAGGCCAACTTACACTATTTAGTTCCGTCAATTTTGATAATGTTTTCCTAAGGGAACAAGCATCGAACAGATACTGCACATAATAGTTTTAGACTCGTAACTTTATAATCTAGGCATTTAACAATTATAACTTAAATAAAATAGCATGTAAGCAAGTAAAAACTTGCCTGGAAGAAGTCTCGGGGTCGCAGGGCAGCAACGTCGTCACGATCGCGCGATATACGCCACGTACCGGATTCCCGCGAGCTTAGTTCGAAACACGAATTTCCCGTCGGAGTTTTCCCGGAGTCGTCTTGCATGCACTGGAAGCTTAGGGGGTGCTCTCTGGTTCGCCTGAGAAGTGTTGGGGTTGCCGACGTCCGACGGCGTCACTCCGGCAGCGTGCGCAGTATAGTTTACCGTGAGGGAAAATTATTGGAAATGGGTTTGGTGTGGTTTTGGAGAGAGAGAGGGGGCAGTGTAGAGAGAGGGGGGGAGTGACTGTGATGAGGAGAGAGAGAGTGTAGAGAGAGAGAGCGCACAGATGGAGAGAGGGTTAAAGACAGAGAGAGTGAGGGATAGCAGAGAGGGTGAGAGAGAGGCAGAATGAGAGGGAGTGAGACAGAGAAAGAGGGTGAAGGGCAGAGAGAGAGGGAGAGATTGTGAGAGAGGGAGATGGGTTCTCGGAGGTGGCTGGAGGCGCCGACGGTCGAAGGAGGTGGCGAGGTAGTCGGTGCAGGTGGGGGTTCGTCGGCGTCGTGGTGGTTAGAGGGGCTCGGGTGTGGTGATGGGGTGCGTCGGGGATCTTGGGTTGAGGGTGGAGTCGTGTAGGTGGGGGAGGAGTGAGTTAGGGTTGTCGAGGGTCGAGGGGAGTGGCCGTCGCTTGGATCTGAGCTTGCGCGTGAAAGAAAAGGGAGGGAGAGAGGAAGACGATGATGGAGGAACATAGGAAAAGAAGAGGGGGAAACGTGAGGGAAAGGAGGCGACGGGGTTAGAGAGGGGGTGCGCGTCGTGGAGTAACGGCAGCGCGAGGGCGTGGGCGTGGGCGCGAGACGCGGCGGAGAAGGGGGGATCGCGCGCGGAAAGAAAGGAAGTAGCCGTTGGGGATTGAAGAAGAGGAACAGGAGTCGGGTCGGGTGCGAGACGTGGGCTTGGTGGGGAGCGCGGGAGCGGGCCGGGAAGGATGGGCCAGAAAATAATTGGAATAAAGAATTGAAGATGAGGAGGGCCGGGCCGAAGAAATAATAGGGGAAAATTCAGTGGGCTCGGGCTGGGAAATAAGAAAAATAAAAATAAGGAATTGAAGGGAGGAAGGAATGCTGATGGGCTGGCGGGCCATAGGCTTAGGGGAAATCAAAGGGAAAAATTAGATGGAAAAGGAGTGGGCTGAGAAAAAGACAAAGAATTAAGGGAATAGGATAAGAGGGCCGGCCGGGATTTGGGTTAATAATTTAAAGGAAAAATCAATGGAAAAATATATATGAAATGAGCCGGGGACTGCTTGGGCTGTGGGATAAATTTAGGAATATAAGAAATAGGGTTAGGGCTAGGACTTGGGTTCATACTGAAAAATAAGGAGGTGGCTGAGGAAATTCGAATGAATTAATTTAGTAAATGGGTGGGCTTAGGGTAAAGAAAAATATAGGTTACAAAAGAATATGGTTTGGGTTCATCACAGAAAGGATTATGAATATTGGCCGGGCTTCTGGGCTCGGTGAAATGAAAAGGAAAATGGTGGGGAAAAGAGTGTGGGCTGAGGGATTGGTTTTGGGTTTTATTGATGAAGAAAAATGGGGTCTAGAACGAAATAAATTTATAAATAAAATAAATAAATTATAAGTAAATAAGGATAAATAGAATTCTAGAGTTTAAAATACTGATTTTGGTATACAGAGGGGCTGGGTGTTACATCATACCACCCTTACAAAAATTTCGTCCTCGAAATTTAAAGTAAAAGATAAGTTATATAAACATATGCGAAAGTTATTATTCTGCAACTAACATTTATTAGAAATCCGTGGACGAAGAAATTTGAAGGCATAAACATACAAGAACATCATACAGAAGATAATCCTAAATAGGTATAAGGTAGGAATAACTATAAGAGCAACCCACAAGTATACGAGGACATAGATAGCAATGATGAACAAGAATAATCAAAGCGTATTCAATAAAATCGAAATCTAAACATGTGCACGTATAAGTATATTAAAGGTAGCACGACAGAAAACTAAGTATAAGGCACAATCATTTATAATAGGAATCATAGGCACACAATCCGAAAATAAGATAACAAGAATAAAGTAGTGGAAATTTAGTCGGTAGGTTAAACCATTTTAGGAAAACGTATCGATCAAATAGTTTTAAAATAGCTTAGAAAACCCATATAGTGAAAATAAGAAACATGGAACAAAATAGGCACGGTGCAAGATTGCGCTATTGAAAATGAGAATACTAATAATGTACTTAGAATACATAAAACAAGGTAATCAATAATACGCACTCTTTGATAAATTCAAAGTACTGAAAACTAAATTTTGACTAACAGTGTCCCTAAATATAATTAGGGTAAAAGCGAGAACACAAATAGGTATAGAGCTAGATAGGGTAATGATTATGAGGAAGTGTGGCTCAATCAGAGGGTTGAAGTGTGTCGGCTTTAGGCTGAAGATCAAGAAGACTGAGATCGGGTCAGCACAGGATGTAAGGATGAGCAACAAAAGAATACAAAAGGAAAAGTGTGGGGGAAACAATAATTGGTACAACACACGAATCAAAATTTGAAGAGTTAATGAATTCGGAAGTTTCACAGGAACTGATCTCCTTCCAAAAGGATCTCAACGGGGCACAGACGAGGGATGGAGGGTGGCTCATTCCAAGGATCAGGGTGCGGTACTTTCTAATTGAACGGGATGAAAACTATACAATGAGTAGGGTGGACAGTCAGGAATCTCAGCAGAAAGATAAGTGGATAAGGCAATAAACAGGTATTAAACGAACCAATAATCAAAAGGTTCACGAATGCAGAGGATTCATTTCATTCCAGAAAATTTGAAACAAGGCATTCTAAAAGACGGAAAGTGGCCCTAAACTATACACAGTTTATTTGGCCAGAGACAACATCAAAAGATATTCCAACAGTCGCGGTTGTGGAGATTCAGCAGGTTGCGGTAGACTCGCGCACTCAGGTAGGGGCGTCCATTTCCATATCGCCTCGCAGGTATCGCTAAAGGAAGTTCTTCCACGGCAGGGTCTTGATCTTCTGGTTCTCCTTCCTCGAATGGAGCTTCTTCATCGAGGTCCGATTCCATCAGATTCTCCTCTTCTGGATTCTCTTCCATGGGATTTTCCTCCACTGGGTTTTCTTCCATCGGTTCTTTCTCTATAGAATTATCTTCAGGATCTTCTTCTTCTTCGTCGGAATCAGTTATCACTTTAAACTCTGGCGCGGCTACTCCTTCGTCCTCTGAAACGTGGTTTCCGAAGTTGACTTGGGGATCGTTGATCTCATCGTCAAAACCCGTCATCGTGTGGTCTAAGGATACGCATGACTGTGCATCCTTATCTAGATGCGGCGCTGCTCCAGGGTGGGCCATGGTCATAAAATAAAAGTCATGATCAGATAGTGGGATACATCCAGGAAAGCTCAGGGTATGAAATATAGGAAAATATGCGGTTGCAGGAACTGAAAGATCAGAATGAAAATACTGTGATAATGAATAGAATTTGACATAGAGAAAGCATGAGAATGATATCTATTTTATGATTCAAATTTTATTTTATTCAACTAAAGTTCGATGGATACAAAGGTTCAAATAGAAGGAAATATTCATAAAAGATGACAACATTATTATTGAAATTGGAAATCATAGAATTCTTCTTCGATTGTCAGCACGCTGCATCAACGTTACGCGAGTTGAATCCTGCATTAGATCCGCCTTATGGTCGAAGTTCAAACTACGCGATGATCTTCACTTGGTAGAAGTGGGGAGTGTGGACGAGTTCCCTCCTTGTAGTTCCTTCCTTTCTGGGCAACCGTTGATGAGATGTTTGTCGGAACCGCATATCAGACATTTCCCATGGGCACGGCGACAATCCTTCTGAAGATGTCCTGGCCTCTTACAATATCCACAGCAAGGGTTCTTCTGATGCTTCTGTTGACGCTTCATCTTCTTCTCTTTTCCTCGTCTAATAGGGGTCCCTTTATGATAGGATGCTCCCGCTGGGGTCTGACTCACCGGTCTTCTCAGTCCTTCAGTTAATAGGTCGTTCGTTCGCTCCTGGGCTTTCTTCAAATCTTGCAGTACACTCAGGATCTCAACGGTCTGATTCTGGGGAGCGGATAAAGACGAAGAGTCGTTGGAAGACATGATCCTGAAATAACAATTTGGAGGATGATATAAGTCACAAGATTACGAATCAAAATGGATAGGACAAAGATTCAAAAATATCAGAGATGCTGAATTTATCACAAGTGGAGAATCAACTATATGATTTTAAGTTACTTGATTAGAGTACGGTAGTGCAATTGCCACCACGTACCCTTGTCAAGTCTCCCGAAACCATAGTGAATGGATAGCTGAACACACGATGTGAGTATGGATCAAGAGTGACAACGTACAATCTAGACTGAAGAATGTCTTAGATTGCCAAACTGTACACGGAAAACTGCAATCCCAATCGATGCAAAACCGGGCTCTGATACCAACTAAACCATGTCACGCCCCGCTTCCCAAAATACGGAATACGAGGGGTAGACAAGGCCAGCCATGCTCCTACGGTCAAGGAAAAGTCCTGCCGTAGTCACACTTCGGCTTCTAGTTTCTCATGGTAAACAGTATGTAATGCACAGGTAATGAGAAATGCAGTAACAAAAGGGAAACAAGATAAAGACTGACCTGAAGTGGAACAAATGAATGTAACTCGGGAGGGCAAGTCAAGAAGTCTGTGATGCACTGGTCCAGGCTAAATCTTCTCCTCACACTGAGCATGCATACTCAGGTCGTCAGAGCGACACAAAAGCAATATAATATGTATAGAATTAAGTGACAGTTCTAACAGTGATAATAGGTATGTGAAGCAGTAAATAAATGACATCATAAATACGCATGTGCGGTAATCAATGCAGCGGAATAGTAAAGCAGTATAACAATATGTCACGCATGCCAACACAGTACAAAAGGAATATAAATGCCAGTATCCCTATCAGTCTCTAAGTCCCACTGTACCGGTCAATAAGCCTATCGTCAGTCCAAGTGTGAGAGTCAACCACTCGCGAGTGTCCTCCATCCAAGGGTAGAACCCAAGGGCAAGGGACCACGGGCCCAACATGTAACGAATGTATCACGGTGTATATATCACGTACCCTGTAAATCTCCATATAACTCCCTAAATATATAAGCCGGCATGGGACTCCCGAGATTCTGTTGAACTCACACTTAAACTACCCCACACCCCGTGGTCTACATCAAACGCTAACCATAACCCTAAATACTAATCGATCCGTGACAAGTCTGCACGAGAACTGGAGGCAGGACCTCCATCAAGCACGTCCCGACTAATACCTAAGATAAATGGCAGTGTCGGATGCCTTATCTGTGACATTCGTGCAAGCGCTTCCATAAGTGTCCCATACCACTTATAGTCACACGTACACGCATCCCACAGACGTCGACAATGCAATAGAATAAAAGGGACACTGATTGTGCACAAGTACGTATCACTTTCACTTAATCACGAATACACGAACACTGACGTACTTGCCACAATCAACACTAAAATCTAACACTGGGTAAATGCACGATGTCACTAGGTTATCAATACAATGATATGGGTATGATATGATGCGTGAACAAGTATATAAACATGATGAGGATGTTATGAAACCGCATTCTTTCACTTGCACTATTTATCATGAAACATATGTATATAATTTGGAGAAATGACAAACAGGTAGTAATTAATATGTTCAGTTATCTATCCATCTAATTTGGTTTCGAGCCAATCGAGTTTCAGGATCATTAGTTATAACTGTTTCATTTTAAGCGCACGCGGCTGGAAATCCGGTTTCAGAATCAGGAATCCATTTCGCAACGCATTTTAACCCCTGTTGGAATCATAATTTAGCGACGCTACAGTTGGATGAATTCTAGGGTTTTCAGTAAAGTTTTCAACGCAACAAACGGATATTCAATCGCATCTGTACGTTAGGAGTTACAATCTATTTAACACTAATATGTCAGTTCTGATTTTGTTGGGACTGTTATGCGTCCCGATCTTCTAAATTACAGTTTAAATATCAAACGGTAACGAAACAGAATGAGACCAATCGTGTTGTCTAGCTATCAGAGTTACCTACAACAAGCAGCGGAGTTCCGCAACCTACGAGTTAAGGAAAATCCTATGGTACCCATTACGGGACAGCAAGCACAATTTGAGTCGCTCTGGACTGCAGTCCAGAGTCGCACTCCGATACAATTATCATCACGATTTAGGTACAGGAATGTCTGGAAACTAGCATAAGGTTAAAGTTCGTCGAGTTAGCTTCGATTTAAGCCCTCGAACGCACCATTCTAATATGTATATGATTTATGATGAATTTAACTATTTTCAGGTGCAACAGAATTACAGTTTTACGATCAAACTTGGGGGTAGTTGTTTTAGTCGTTATCGATTACATCATCCAACCAAATTCACACACCATGTTCACAGCCCTACAGGCCAACTTACACTATTTAGTTCCGTCAATTTTGATAATGTTTTCCTAAGGGAACAAGCATCGAACAGATACTGCACATAATAGTTTTAGACTCGTAACTTTATAATCTAGGCATTTAACAATTATAACTTAAATAAAATAGCATGTAAGCAAGTAAAAACTTGCCTGGAAGAAGTCTCGGGGTCGCAGGGCAGCAACGTCGTCACGATCGCGCGATATACGCCACGTACCGGATTCCCGCGAGCTTAGTTCGAAACACGAATTTCCCGTCGGAGTTTTCCCGGAGTCGTCTTGCGTGCACTGGAAGCTTAGGGGGTGCTCTCTGGTTCGCCTGAGAAGTGTTGGGGTTGCCGACGTCCGACGGCGTCACTCCGGCAGCGTGCGCAGTATAGTTTACCGTGAGGGAAAATTATTGGAAATGGGTTTGGTGTGGTTTTGGAGAGAGAGAGGGGGCAGTGTAGAGAGAGGGGGAGAGTGACTGTGATGAGGAGAGAGAGAGTATAGAGAGAGAGAGCGCACAGATGGAGAGAGGGTTAGAGACAGAGAGAGTGAGGGATAGCAGAGAGGGTGAGAGAGAGGCAGAATGAGAGGGAGTGAGACAGAGAAAGAGGGTGAAGGGCAGAGAGAGAGGGAGATGGGTTCTCGGAGGTGGCTGGAGGCGCCGACGGTCGAAGGAGGTGGCGAGGTAGTCGGTGCAGGTGGGGGTTCGTCGGCGTCGTGGTGGTTAGAGGGGCTCGGGTGTGGTGATGGGGTGCGTCGGGGATCTTGGGTTGAGGGTGGAGTCGTGTAGGTGGGGGAGGAGTGAGTTAGGGTTGTCGAGGGTCGAGGGGAGTGGCCGTCGCTTGGATCTGAGCTTGCGCGTGAAAGAAAAGGGAGGGAGAGAGGAAGACGATGATGGAGGAACATAGGAAAAGAAGAGGGGGAAACGTGAGGGAAAGGAGGCGACGGGGTTAGAGAGGGGGTGCGCGTCGTGGAGTAACGGCAGCGCGAGGGCGTGGGCGTGGGCGCGAGACGCGGCGGAGAAGGGGGGATCGCGCGCGGAAAGAAAGGAAGTAGCCGTTGGGGATTGAAGAAGAGGAACAGGAGTCGGGTCGGGTGCGAGGCGTGGGCTTGGTGGGGAGCGCGGGAGCGGGCCGGGAAGGATGGGCCAGAAAATAATTGGAATAAAGAATTGAAGATGAGGAGGGCCGGGCCGAAGAAATAATAGGGGAAAATTCAGTGGGCTCGGGCTGGGAAATAAGAAAAATAAAAATAAGGAATTGAAGGGAGGAAGGAATGCTGATGGGCTGGCGGGCCATAGGCTTAGGGGAAATCAAAGGGAAAAATTAGATGGAAAAGGAGTGGGCTGAGAAAAAGACAAAGAATTAAGGGAATAGGATAAGAGGGCCGGCCGGGATTTGGGTTAATAATTTAAAGGAAAAATCAATGGAAAAATATATATGAAATGAGCCGGGGACTGCTTGGGCTGTGGGATAAATTTAGGAATATAAGAAATAGGGTTAGGGCTAGGACTTGGGTTCATACTGAAAAATAAGGAGGTGGCTGAGGAAATTCGAATGAATTAATTTAGTAAATGGGTGGGCTTAGGGTAAAGAAAAATATAGGTTACAAAAGAATATGGTTTGGGTTCATCACAGAAAGGATTATGAATATTGGCCGGGCTTCTGGGCTCGGTGAAATGAAAAGGAAAATGGTGGGGAAAAGAGTGTGGGCTGAGGGATTGGTTTTGGGTTTTATTGATGAAGAAAAATGGGGTCTAGAACGAAATAAATTTATAAATAAAATAAATAAATTATAAGTAAATAAGGATAAATAGAATTCTAGAGTTTAAAATACTGATTTTGGTATACAGAGGGGCTGGGTGTTACATATACCGAGCGATTCGTGTCCTTCGGTCTTCTCGTCATCGTCCCGATCTCCCCGCGGAATCTCCGGTCTTCATCTCCTCGTCGGAAGGGCACCACATCGCCGGGTTCTTTTACGGGCTCCCACCTCTGGACCGAGGCAACTCGGGTACGAAGTTGGTGAGTCGACGTGTCCAAGAATTGCTGTAGAATAAGTGTAGTGCTCTTTGTCTCTTGGGATTGTATGAAGTTGCCCTTTTGATGGAGGTGAAGAAATGAACTTTTGTAGGAGGAGCTATGGGATTTTGCAAAGCCAAAAAGATCAAAAATCCCCCTTCACATTTTTGGACAGCCCTCTTTTTGTTGTGGCCGGCCATCTTTTTTTGAAGAATGAGGAGGACAAAATCTCAAGGGGGTGAGAAGCAATAATACAATAGAGAGAGAAAGGTGATGATGAGAAACAATTATCACACCAAAAAGTCTCCACCTACTCCCATCACATAAAGTAAGCCATCATGAACTAAAGAAGTCAAATGGTGGTAGAAATATCATGAAACTATCATGTGCCATAAAAGTCTTCTCCTTTGTTAAATGCACAATTGCAAATAACCCCCTCCACCAAATTTCAGCCAAAGAAAGGAAACAAAGGAAAATGGCCGAAGCGGAAATCAAACTGGCAACTTCAGAAAACTGATCCCGTAATAAATTACAGGAAAACCCTGCGACTGTATATACATACCCGCATTTGTATTGCGACCGAATACAAATGCAATGAGACAAAATCTACACTATACAATACTAGGATCCGGCTTAAACCAAAGCTCGCTAGTATTATCCGTCCGATCATGATCCGTGCAATACCGCACGTACATGATCGAACCCTGCCATATCTCCATATGGCCTCGACAGCGTTTCGCCCGAAACTTGAGAAACGGTCTGTGGGGGACTCTAAAGACTCGTCAATACTTTGGTTGTGGATTTAACCACTAGCACGTCAAAGGTATTAGCGATATGTAACGGGCTACCAGGTACTGACCAAAAGGGACGTCGATGAGCGAACTCATCCTGACACCCTACTGAGCCTGTCAGTGACAATATCCGTACAGTCCGGTCCGTTCGTCTATGAGCATCACATGGCGGGCCTAGGGGGTTGGTAAAAGTCAGACCCCCAAAAGCGGTACAAGTCGTGTCGGAGTGTAGCCCAGAACACCCTGAGATACTACTGGAATACCTACCAGTAAATCTCCTGCCTTGGCCAAGGACTTCGTGTAATGGCTCTCCTAAATACAGCGCGACCTCACCCCCAATACCGGGAGAGACGAACCCCTGCAGATCCGCTCACTGCCTCCATGTGGCTCGGGACTGTACCCAACTAAAACCTGTTTGCACGTCTCCTTTGAGCGTGGTAGGGTAGTAAC
The DNA here is from genome assembly GCA_030015575.1 of Agapanthus africanus. Taxonomy (NCBI): domain Eukaryota; kingdom Viridiplantae; phylum Streptophyta; class Magnoliopsida; order Asparagales; family Amaryllidaceae; genus Agapanthus; species Agapanthus africanus. The sequence goes on from JASDDO010000022.1 coordinate 901,426,676, forward strand.
CAAAGTACAGTGGGAACTCACACGAGACAAATGACGATCTCAGGTCGATGAACTAACATGTACACATGTCACCTGGGAACTGCTATCTGACGTCTGGTATAAGACCAACTAGCATGTTCCCGGCGAGTCCTGTCCGGTGTACTCATAACCCAATGAGCACCTGTATACATCTTAGGTGAACCAACTGACACCAGTGGCTTGTGAGACCGGCCACCGCCCCTCGTCGGGGTCTCGACTGTATACACTAGTCTACTCTGGAGTATCGATGCCCTATCTCGAAACTCCCTCGACTAGGGACCTTTTAAAGATGTGCTTATAGACCCCAGCTCCCACGTATATGATCGCTCTCATACTGCTGGCAGTCAAGCAAGAATCCTAGGGGCTCTATCAACGCGCAATAGTGACCTGTAAGGTCACCTAAAGCAGTACACGATGATAAAGATAAACCAGATAGCATACTATTATCTTGAGTAAGACTGTTCTAACGGTATAGGTCCTCCCTCAATCATTGCAATCACGTGCTTGTGATCCAATAATTGACTCTAAGGGCACTATCTCCAACAGTTATTATTAAGGATGGAAATACTATCAGTGGTATTCGTCTTTTGGATAAAAACAGAAGTAAGGGAGGATCTTGATTATTTTTGGGGCTCTTAAAAAGGATACATATTTTGCGTTCGAAAATCGGGATTTCGACCGCAACAAAGAAGAGGGTTAGAACTCATGGCCGATTTCGACATCAACCTTCAGTACCATCTAGGGAAGGTAAATGTAGTTACAAATGCCTTGAGTCGCCAGCCGTCCATAATGAATCTCACCTCACAGTGGAAATTACAGCAGGAGCTTCATAGATTGGAGATTGAAGTATTTGTGCCAGATATTATATCATCCTTGATGAATCTACAGATTCAGTCCACACTTGTAGATCAAATAAAAGCAGCTCAATCAGGCGATGCCAGGTTGCAGAAGATCAAAGAAAAAGTAGATAGTGGACTTTGAACTGATTTCATCATTCATGAGATTGGATCCTTGCGGTATGGGAGCCGTTTATGCATGCCAGCCAACCCTGTTTGAGAAGAGTTGATGAGAAAAGCTCACAGCTCTCCGTATTCTGTACACTCCGGTGGTACGAAAAATATACAAGGATCTAAAGCAGCATTACTGGTTGCATGGAATGAAGCAAGAAGTTGCTCGAAGTGTAGCAAAGTGTTTAGTCTGTCAACAAGTAAAGAATGAACACTACAGGACAGCTGGTCTACTTCAACCGTTACCTATCTCAGAATGGAAATGGCAGCACATTACCATGGACTTCATAACTGCACTCCCTTGCAACACAAAGAGTAACGACACAGTTTGGGTTATTGTGGACCGACTCATCAAGTTGGCTCACTTTATTCCATTCCAAATTAACCAGTCAGCAGAAGTTTTAGCAAGGAAGTACATGGAGGTAAATCAAATCTAAAGTAAGATTTAAACCTTTAGATTGTACCCACTTGTTTTGATACTCATGAATCATGCAGGAGATCGTGAGACTTTATGGAGTACCAGTTTGCATCATTTCTGACAGGGACACCAGATTTCGATCCCAGTTTTGGCAGAGTCTTCAAGCTAGCCTGGGCACGAGTATGAGTTTCAGCACCACATATCATCCCCAAATCGACGGACAGTCCGAGCGGATAATTCAGATCCTAGAGGGCATGTTAAGGGATTGTATGCTTGACTTCAGAGGATCATAGGAAGATCATCTGCACCTCGTGGAGTTTGCATAAAACAACAGTTACCAAGCTAGCATTGGGATGGCACTGTGTGCAGCGCTCTACGGTCGAAAGTGTCATTCTCTTATGAGTTGGGACGATATTGGAGATCAAGAACTCCTTGGGCCAGAAATGATCGTAGAAACGATGGATGTAGTTCGCATGATCAGGAAAAAGATACGCATAGCCCAAGATAGGCAGAACTATTGAGAAGATACAAAGCGCCGACACTTAGAGTTTCAATCTGGAGATTATGTATTCCTCAAATCTCTCCGAACAGAGAAGTCATTCGCTTTGGACGACAAGGAAAGTTTAGCCCAAGATACATCGGTCCATTTGATATATTGGAACGGGTAGGAGAAGCGGCGTATCGTTTAGCACTGACGCCATCATTGGAAGGAGTGCATAACGTATTCCATGTATTTCAGCTATGCCATTATGTGCATGACCCCAGCCACATACTTGATCACTCGAGCTCACTGTGCAGACCGATCCGACTTGTGAGCAACAGCCAGTCGAGATACTAGATCGGAATGAGAAGAATTGCGGAACAAGATGGACAAATTAGTCTGGGTGATATGGAGAAGGGATTCACCAGGAGAATCAACCTGAGAACGAGAAGATGATATGCGTACACAATACCCTCATCTGTTTGAAGTTTAGTCCTTGTATAAATTTCAAGGACGAAATTTTTATAAGGAGAGTAGGATGTAACGACCCTGAAATCCCTGTACATTTGTATCAAGTTTAATATAAATGTAAAGGTGTATTTCAGCCCTGACAATGAGTTATGAGTTATTAATGTTAAATAACAGTAAGAAATAACTTGTAGCTTACTGATTAAGACTTTCCACTACTGTTCTTTAGCCTGCGTGTTCAAATCCGATCAGCCCCAATTATTTTAATATACTTTTTTTTAACTTTTTGAAAGCCTAAGAGTTTGCACGTGCACTACACGGAGAAACGAAAAGTTGCAACGAAATTAAACAGGATAAATGAGGAGTTAAATACAATTAAAACACTTGGCACGAACTTCGAGCCAAATGATCAATTCCTGACCGCCCATTTTCCCTGTTTGGCCGCTACGGGCGGCCCAGATCCACCCAATTCCCTCCGTTCTTCGCCTGTGTGATCTTTGGACCCCCCTTCTACTCTTTTTTACTCTTTGATTTCCCTGCAATTAAACAGAGAGTTGCCAGTCCTTTCATCAACCCTATTAACACAATTTGATTCATTTTTAATTCATTTTAATTCATTTCTTAATTCCAATACTCCCACATTTTTCCCTATAAATACCTAGCTATCCTATCATCCTGCTTATTTCTGAAAATCACTTTAAAATCCTTCTCAAAACCCTTGAAGAAATTTTCAAGTGAAGTTGTCCAAGCTCCCGAAGTCGAAACACCGTCGAACGATTCTTTCCACACATCTTGGTCTCGGTTTTACCAACCGAGGTATCCTTTTCTCTCTTTGAAACGTGCAAACCGTGAGTCCTCATCCCTCTCTATCTTTTCATCTTAAACGTCTCTTATAAAGGTATCAATAAAAATGGAGTTAACATTATAATAATTTTCTTTTAAATAATTTTATCACAATTGTCATGCTAATTAAATTACAATAATGTTTTAACAATAATCTTAAAATAATGTCCATCTATTTAACTTTGAACATGTTTAGAATTTCATGTAAAATAAAACGTATATCGAACTTTACACTAAAATACCTTTAACTATTTTTAAAAAAAATGTAAGTCCTCTTTCGGCTAAAACGATACCTACATGTAAATAACATATATTGGAAAAGATTTTCAAATTATATAAAATTTCTTAATAGGGAAAGTTTCATGTTAACATGGTTTAGAATGATATTACACAAAAATTCCATAAACTTTACATGTACTTTTTGATCGTTATCGTGACATTTATCTCTTGAAAACTCACGGGATAACGACCTACCCCACTCACATAAATTATGGTTTCATGGCACGATACTATTGTTACATATTTTATTCTAAAGAAATATATTTCATTAAAATACCCTCGCTTTCTAAACATACGATTCTTGAATCGTCATTTTAAATTCTTTACAAATACGTCTCTACAACCCTCGTTAGGAGACCCGTTTGTGGACAGTGCGGGTTATCGCACATTTTTGGGATAGTAGAGTGAGATGCAGAACTTCTCACGGAGAATTCGGTCTCGAAAGCAATAAAATCACTAGTAAAATAGGGGGTTGCCCCTACGGATGGAATTATCCGTTGGGGCAGATTTTACTTGGCCCTACGGATGCTCCGTAGGGCTAAAGGGTTGCCCCTACGGGTACTGACGTTCAAGAATAAAAAAATTAATTCTTAATTTGGTGTTTGCCCCTACGGTGGCGCAAACAAAGGACCTACGGATATATCCGTAGGGGCAAGTAAATATCGATTTATTAAGACCCCAGACCGATCGCCTACGCTCACTTTCTCTCTCTCTCTCGATCGGGCGCGAGAAAAATCCCCAAATCCGCCGCTCACTTTCTCTCTCTCTCTCGATCGGGCGCGAGAAAAATCCCCAAATCGCCACGCCGTCGTCGCCACCGTCGTTCTCCTCGTCGCCACCGCCGGTTTCGTCGCCACCGCAGTTCTCGTCGCCACCGCGGTTCAGGTCGTCGCCCCAGCCCCAGCAGCAGCCGTTCAGGTGAGTAAATCTCGAGGTAAATTAAAGAATTTTGGGATTATTTTGGGCTTAGGGTTCATTGCTGGGTCTGGGGTTGCGCGCGCGAGTTGGGGTTGGGCAGGGGTCGCGGTCGCGGTCGGGGTCGGGGTCGGGGTCAGGGTAGGGTTAGGGTTGGGGTTCGGCTGCTGCTGGGGTGGGGCTGGGGTTAGGGTTTGCCTTAGGGTTGGTGTTGGGGTTTAGCTGGCCACGCTGGGGTTAGGGTTGGGCTGGGGCTGGGGGCTGGGGCTGGGGCTGGGGGCTGGGGCTGGGCCACGCGGGGTTTTGGGATCTTTGTAATTTGCTTGCTCTGTTTGGGGTTTCAGTTGATCCTCATTAAAAAATTGGTGATTGATCTCTTCAATCATATTATTATCTGTAGTTAAAATTTTTGTGAAGCCTTCAGAGTTTGGAAAAATCTAGAATTACCGTTGAAATTCTGGCAACATTCAAAAACTGTGTATATGATGTGTGTGTGTGTATGCATGTATATACATTTGAAATTTATCTTTCTTCTATGATATAAAACGGTTAAACCGAAGAAAATTACTGGGGGAATTTTTGCTAAAATGTCTTGAGAGGGGGTTCAAGTGATGGGATAATTTCATTTGGTAATCTTTTACTTATTTTACATCTCTTATTTTTTCATGCAAAAATCTGAATAGGTTTCTTGCAATTTTGCCTATCGATCAATTATTATATTTATTTCTATTTTTTGTGGATGATTTGGCTTCAATTGAATGGAGGCGATGATGGCTTGCCCTCAAGCTTCCACTTTTATGAGCTTTATAGTTATGAGATTGGCGAGGCAAGCTGGTTTGTAGCCATCTTATTTCTTTTCCTAAATTCAAATCCAAATATAAACTGTCTGATTGAGAGAGAGAGAGTATGGGAGATTATGTATTATTCAATGTGTTTGGAAGCTGGCATGTTCTGAGCGTCATCTCTGCATGAAAGCTATGGTTTTGCAAAGGGTTTGCCCTAACTATTTTCTGTGGGGAAGCTGAAGGCCTGAAGCTTCATCAAACTCAGGATTGGATTCTGGTCGGGTATTGTAAATTCTTGTGAAAGTTCCGTTCAAGATTTGTTCAGAGCTTGCATAACATCCTTTTCATCTTTATGAGATCTTTATGCAGTCATTTTTTTGGGTTTATATATTTCTCGAGCCCGTTTGACTTTGGACTTAGGATAACCCCAAATCTCTTTCTTATTTTGATTCCTAAGCTGGCATATCTGAGGCTCGTATTCCAGTATCGTTGCTGGAAAAGCTAGGGTTGCGAATATTTTTGCAACGATAATTTCTGTATGACAGCTTAAGCACACATAAAACTTAAACAATCTTGAAGCACTGCAGTTTTTCACTAAACTACCTAAAAGTTTTTATATTGCTGCAAGCTTCCTTAAAGTGCTGCATCTAAGTGTATTTTAGTGGGAAAACCCTTGAAAGCCAAACTTCATGGGGTTTGCTGTTTGCCTTCTCTGTAGCTAGTTTGAGGTTTATTTAGTTTTGGATTTGTTTTGCAACACTCTCTGAGTTCCAAATCAACAAAAAGCTGAATGTTGAATCACAAGCAAAAAGCAGCCAAACTGGCCCTAAAGTAATCCTGAGTGATGATAATTTTCCAGGGAGTTTAAAATTTATAGAAATGGCGAGGCAACATTGGATTGTCTGCAAGTATTCAAGCAACCTGTTTGCAGCCATCATGCTATTTGTGATCCCAGTATAAAACTCAAACATGCCTCTTAGTTAGTTTACTTTAATTTGTTATTTATGTGTGTGTGTCAACATTGGATTGTCCCAAGTATAAAACCAAACCCACAAAACATCAAAACTGTCTCCGACAATCTTATGGTCATTAGACATAAGATTTATGCATATAGGTAACATCTGCCAATATGCCATATCCAGACCGCAATCTATTTTTGCCTATTGGCTAATATGAAAATATCGGCCCGCGTATATGACATAATCAAAGTTGTTAAATCTTAATACGGTTTGTGTTTCGTTTTTTTATTTATCAGTTCTATCAATGTTGCGTATAACGCTTTATGATATCAGTATCCTACATTTGTAGTTTTAATTATTGATTGTTATAGATGAATACCATTGCAATAATAGTTTTTGGTCGATGAATGCTATTGCAATGTAGGATGATCAGTTCTATCAATCTTGATCTCAATGGTTTAAAATCATGTTACACATACAACACGAATGCACAACAAACGCATAATTAGAGAGCGACTCAAGATATTCAGGTTAAAACCAATATATGATACTCGATGATAATATGAAACCTTCATATTCCCATCGATACCAATATACACCTCGATATCTTTCCCTCTCGTTCCCAAAATTTTCTCTCGTTCCCGCGTCTCCAATTTTCTCTTCGTCGCCACCGCGCGCCCTCCGTTCTCAGCCCGCCACCGCCCTCGTTCTTCCTCGTCGAGTTCCTCGTCGCCGATATTTGTGCCTACATTGATGCCTCAAGCAACGAATCAAATGATGTGGATCACAAACTAATTAAATAAATTTTGAATACCAATCTGGACTGGGATTTGAATACCAATCCTAGTTTGCTATATTTTTTTATATATAGTAGATGGTGATACTTCTTTAAGTAAAAACAACCCTACACTTAAGCGAAATCATAAATCGAAACACACATATATAGAATACAACTCATACATGGGTATCCTCAAATCTAACTTTCATTGAATTTGCACGCGCACTTAAAATAACAACCTTTATACTAAAAAAATTATGTATGCCATTACTTAGTAGTTTATGGTTTTAAGAAGCAAAAGCCATTTGAGAAATACTTTTCCTACCCACTATTAATCCATATTCTCAATATAGTCATTGAATTTGCACGCGAACATCATAAGAAGGAGAAGACAGTAATGTGGCAGAAGGAAAAGACAGTAATGTGGCGGAAGAAGAAAAAAATGACATTCCTCGTTCTCTGTTTCAGCATCAATCTTCTGATATGAACTAATGATGGCTTTCACATAGGCTTTTCCCTTTAGAGACTTCTTAGTGTCCAATGGAAAGCATACATCAGATTTGTGCAGGTCGGGTTCTTCTATGACTTTTAAGAGTCTCAACTGATTATGTAAATTACACCCGAGTTGGGTGGTACTTTTACCACTTCTCACTGCAGGTGCGCTCTCTAATATCCATTTTGAATGTAATTATCGATATTCAAAATGGATATTAGAGAGCGCACCTGCAGTGAGAAGTAGTAAAAGTATCACCCAACTCGGGTGTAATTTACAGAATCAGTTGAAACTCTTAAAAGTCATAGAAAAACCCGACCTGCACAAATCTGATGTATGCTTTCCATTGGACACTAAGAAGTCTCTAAAGGGAAAAGCCGATGTGAAAGCCATCATTATTTCATATCAGAAGATTGATGCTGAAACAGAGAACGAGGAATGTCATTTTTTTCTTCTTCCGCCACATTACTGTCTTCTCCTTCTGCCACATTACTGTCTTCTCCTTCTTATGATGTTCGCGTGCAAATTCAATGACTATATTGAAAATATGGATTAATAGTGGGTAGGAAAAGTATTTCTCAAATGGCTTTTGCGTCTTAAAACCATAAACTAATAAGTAATGGCATACATAATTTTTTTAGTATAAAGGTTGTTATTTTAAGTTTTCACTTATAGAGATATGATCTAATTGCATCTATCAACTATAAGTGTGCAGAAAATTATGATAAGAAATCATAAGAAAGGGTCGTAGCCATGCATAACCTTGCCTTAGAATATAAAATATCTTGGAAGACTATAACCGAGCATTTAAATCTTGATAGCTTTTGACTTCAACATATATTTTTCTCAAGTACCATGAAATATACTTGCTCCGTATAAACCGTTTTCAGGAAGATGGATTAATAATGACAAATTATCCATTGTGGCTCACTAGGTTAGCATTTTCTCTTCTATTGACCATCTTTCTAATCTGCTTGGTAAATTTATTCGGAACCGGCTGCGAATCATTAAAAGACATGCATAAGAAAGAAAACTAAAATACATATATATAGCATACCGATACATCGAAACTTCATAGTTGCGATGGCAATCCAGAGATATTTATTTCTACACACGTGGTGCGCGTGCGAATGCGTCAGGCATCATGGACAAATATTTCAGAACATGGAAAGTATTATTCGTATAAAGTAATTAAAATTTTAAACACCTTGGGTAGATATTTTCTTAGTTGATGCAATCATATCATGAGGACTAAATTTAAGCTATTATACATATGCTTATGTATTTTTCTAATCTAATATATCACACACAGAGAGAGAGAGAGAGGGGGGGAGAACACCAGGTAGATAGAGAAATCAGGTAGCAGGATCTTGAAGAAATGGAGTCCATAGCATTGCTCATCATCATCATCCGTGATCCCTTTGAAAAAATATTATCAAAGGGATCATGGATGATGATGATGAGCAATGCTATGGACTCTATTTCTTCAGGATCCTGCTACCTGATTTCTTTACCTACCAGGTGTTCTCTCTCTCTCTCTCTGTGTGTGTGTGTGATATTTTAGGTTAGAAAAATACATATGCATATGTATAATAGCTTAAATTTAATCCTCATGATATGATTGCATCACCTAAGAAAATATCTACCCAAGGTGTTTAAAAGTTTTAATTACTTTATACGAATAATACTTTCCATGTTCTGAAATATTTGTCCATGATGCCTGACGCATTCGCACGCGCACCACGTGTGTAGAAATAAATATCTCTGGATTGCCATCGCAACTATGAAGTTTCGATGTATCGGTATGCTATATATCAGTATTTTAGTTTTCTTTCTTATGCATGTCTTTTAATGATTCGCAGCCGGTTCCGAATAAATTTACCAAGCAGATTAGAAAGATGGTCAATAGAAGAGAAAATGCTAACCTAGTGAGCCACAATGGATAATTTGTCATTATTAATCCATCTTCCTGAAAACGGTTTATACGGAGCAAGTATATTTCATGGTACTTGAGAAAAATATATGTTGAAGTCAAAAGCTATCAAGATTTAAATGCTCGGTTATAGTCTTCCAAGATATTTTATATTCTAAGGCAAGGTTATGCATGGCTACGACCCTTTCTTATGATTTCTTATCATAATTTTCTGCACACTTATAGTTGATAGATGCAGTTAGATCATATCTCTATAAGGGAAAACTTAAAATAACAACCTTTATACTAAAAAAATTATGTATGCCATTACTTAGTAGTTTATGGTTTTAAGACGCAAAAGCCATTTGAGAAATACTTTTCCTACCCACTATTAATCCATATTCTCAATATAGTCATTGAATTTGCACGCGCACATAATAAGAAGGAGAAGACAGTAATGTGGCAGAAGGAGAAGACAGTAATGTGGCGGAAGAAGAAAAAAATGACATTCCTCGTTCTCTGTTTCAGCATCAATCTTCTGATATGAACTAATGATGGCTTTCACATAGGCTTTTCCCTTTAGAGACTTCTTAGTGTCCAATGGAAAGCATACATCAGATTTGTGCAGGTCGGGTTCTTCTATGACTTTTAAGAGTCTCAACTGATTCTGTAAATTACACCCGAGTTGGGTGATACTTTTACCACTTCTCACTGCAAGTGCGCTCTCTAATATCCATTTTGAATGTAATATTATAGATATCCATGCCTGTTTATGTCAAAATTACTTATATTGTCAATGTTTGATTGTCTAGTTGTTGGTGATGCGTCCATATCAGGGACAGAGGCCACTCCCGTTCCTCCAGGTATGTTTATATATTATATAGGGCATGTATATTAATTTAGAATGCTATATCATAAATATACACACATTTCTTTTGCTCTTAGTCGTCCAACTCATTATCATGGGCTGCTTGATGAGATTAGATTTGCGCCTGATGATCTACAAGAGCTTGTTCACTCCCTGTCATATGTGTAAGCAGCGCTATATGCTAGTTTACCTTGTTAGTATGTATGTACTGAAATTAATTAATATTATTAAAATTTTGATACATGCAGATACCAGAGGAGCACATCTTCTATCTCTGTAGGTAAGGCTTTGAATTTGTTGATTTTGGTATTTCTTGTCAATTTTATAGACCAGTATGTGCTAAATATAATGTTCTGACAGTTGCTAGGGGGAAGGCAACATTCGAGGCTGCTGACCCCAGTCCTGGACGCCGCACACGGACGGCACCACGGAGGTTTGGAGATAGGCCGAGGACTGGGCTCTAGCAGGGCCCATATGAGGTTGGACTCCACCCCGGTGGTTACTTCCTCCGTCTCCAGTTAGCGACGTATCCAGCAGGAACAGGAGAGCTTGAAGGCCACCGTTCAGGAGTTGAATGAGATGCTGGTATGTATACTACTTAATAGTAAAATATAATGTCATATTATAGATATCAACATATCCAATATCAGTACATAGCCTGAGCTTATTTGGTTGTAGACTTATGTTTTATTAATCATACATACATATGTAATTGAAATAAACAACGCTTTTCCAAACTAGATATTCAAACAGGGTTTCGAAATAACTTAATAATGAAACGAATTCGAATAATAAACAGTTCTTACACGCTTCTTACACACGTTATATCCAGACGCGACAGGGTAGATCGGCCGAGCCTCCACACGCATCTCCTTCGGCTGCGGTTCCGCAGACAGCTCCTGTAGCTCCACCGCCCACTCAGACTCCCGCTCGCGACGAATTGCAGAGTTTATTGACCGAGGAGCAGGACCGAGCTGGACCGAGCTAGGGTAGATTTTTTGTTCTTTTTTTTTGAAACATGTATTTATTTATATCATACACATTGTACTACATTTTGAAACGATATTGATATTGGTTTGTATTTATATCATATTCAGTTTTTGTGTTTCTTTTGTATATTATATATATGCGTGAGATGTGATTATGAATACTGCAATATATGATTTGATTGATGTATACATTATTGTGCACAGGGCGGGAAAAAATCAAGCAGCCCATTTTTTAAAAAAAATTACAGACAATATGTACCTACGGATTACTCCGTAGGCACACATGTTACCCCTACGGATATATCCGTAGGGGCTAAATATCAGCAGTAACTGATATTTCCCCCAGATGTCAGTGCCAGTTGTTTGGGAATCCCCCTACGGATATATCCGTAGGGGCCACTGACACTGCCCTACGGCGTTATCCGTAGGGGCAAATATCAGGAATCCTGAATTTGTGCCCCTACGGAAAAGTACCTACGAATATATCTGTAGGGGGTAGTACATGCCCCTACAGTTATATCCGTAGGTCCAAGTAATTTATTAAAATAAACCGTAAATAATATAAAATCTTATACCCTACGGCTTAACCCGTAGGGGAACATGGACCTACACATATAGCCGTAGGGGCAGAAATTTAACCGTAGGGGTAAGTTCAGGGCCTCAACTTGCACCTGCGGCCTTTGCACCTACGGGGTATTTTTTCGCCCCTACGTATATAACCGTAGGGGCAACCCTTCTTTGTAGTAGTGAATATGGTTTTAAAGAGAATACGATTTTTTAAAACAAGCTAAATAATTGGAAAATTATTTAAATCTTAAATCCATATTTCCAAATAAAACAAATTATGAAAACTAGATTTTTAAAAGAAAATGATTAAAGCTTTTAAGAAAATACCCTCAAGATAAATTTTCATAAAAATACCATAAACTTTTAAAAGCTAAGTTTTATCACTAAAATACCACCAAATATAAAATATATTTTTTTTCAAAAATCTTGACATTTTAATTAACATATTTTTATAAAGGAGTTTTACTCCAAGTTCTTCAATGCTCGCTCTCTAGGGATAGATATAGGGATAGGGTTAGGGTTTCTCTCTCACTGGTTCAAAGGTGAGAGCTTTACTTCAAGTTCTCTTGTTTAAAGTGAATTTTGTGCAATTTTTGTTGCAATTTTTTTCTTCTTTGGATTCAAAGGTGAAAGTTGTTTAGATTTTGGTAAAGATTAAAATCCAAGATTTCTCTTTATGAGTTTCTCTCAAAAAAGGGGTTTTGGTAATTAAAGCTCGCATTTTTTATCTCCTACTTCTTAATCTAAATTTGGTGGGTATTTTTAACATAAGTTATTGCAACCTATATTCAGAGAATTGATTTGCATTTTTCCATCAAAGTCCACATTTTTTTTCAGTTCCCATCCCAAAAAAAAAAAATCAAAATAGAAAAATGATACATTATGTTCTCTAATTTGTTAAGAGGTGATTGTTTCATTTACTCTGTTTCACCTCCCATGTATGAGAAAGTGCATTTATGTTCACAATATCATCAAATAGTTCCAAGTTTTCAACACCATTTTGACAAATGGATCAAAATATATTCCTCCTATCTCAAAAAGATTTCTTATTGACCCAGTGAATTACGTAAATGTACCAGTACAAGCAAGGGATTCGGAAAGTACAATACTTTGTATCATAAGTACTTAAGTTTCATACTCTATTTCTGCATAATCTTCAATTTTTATGCGTCTTTTTGAAAAAATGTAGGCTGGCGAAGTAAATTTCTCCATACCGCTTTAGTTACTTCGTTTCCCCATACTGATATTGTATAGAATGACGCTATTGTTGTCATTTCTCAAATATTATCGGTGTTGTTGGATACTTTCTTTTGCGCACAATGATATTGCATAGAATGAATTACTATCAGTATTATTGTTATTTCTCAAATATGAATACTTCTTTTGCGCACAATTATTTGCATAGAATGGATTATTGTCAATACTATTGTACCTATGAAAATAAATGGATACCTCTTTCCCCCGTAATGATATTGAATAGAACAGAGTCAACCGACAGAGTATGCACGTATAATAATCACTGAAGTTACAATTTGGTTCCATTCTTGATTTCCCTTTTTTCCAGCTTTATGTTTATATCAGGTATAACTGTAATATCTACCTAATACTAACACAGGAACAATCATGCGCGTGTTATGTCTATCAAGACAACAAGTCCAGTCAATCAAGTTAATATCATGATTGTTAGTATATCAATGAATATTACTTTACATGTAGCTTAACAAGATGTGAAAATAATACAATAACAATAACAAGATATTAGGTTTCATGTCAATAGCAGGTATAACCAATCAGGTAACCAGTCAAGTAACATGTCAAGCAAGATGATATCATAAGCATAATTATAAGTTTATCATGCAAATAAAGCGTTACTATGATATCAACTATTTATTTGTTTACTGTATATGTAATATTTATATTCTACCGTGATATTATCAAATTAGTGACACTTATATCAATTCCTATATATCAAATTGACCGTATTAAAATAATCTAAAATTAATGTTAATTAACTATATCTCAATAATTTATCCGAAAAATAATTTTATAGCAAGATTGCACCTTGTGATAAATAGCCTCGGAGATGAACACACGAATGGAACGATACGAAGTCACGAAGCATAATATAAAGGCTATTTTATACTTACATACTATCTTAACAGTCTATTTAAACCATAATATAAAGGCTACAAAATATTCTAATCAAAATATACGTACATACTATCTTTTAAAAAAATTTGTTTACAGTAAGCTCCTTTGGTGGAAAAAAAAACTCCTTTAAGACCATAGTTAAGGGAGTTTAGTGTAATGAAAAAACCTTAAGGAGTCAAGGGTATTTTAGCGTGTAATTTAACGATTTGTTTGATAACTATGATTTATCTATACTCTTCTTTTTTGCCAAGAAGAATTGTTTACGCTACCGTTCAACTTTTGATTCGGTAGATTGAAGCTCTTGAAGCGGTTGGAGTTACCGAAGTCATCTTAGCCATCAATTACCAGCAACAAGTGAGCAATCCCTACTTGATATCAGTAATTTGTGAATCAGTTTTCGCTTTGTGAACTTACCAAAGACCATTTCTGTTTAGGTCATGCTTAGCTTTTTAGAGGAGTTTGAGTTGAAGCTAGGGATCAAGTATCACTTGCTCCCAAGAGAATGAACCTTTGGGCACTGCAGGACCATTGGCCCTTGCTAAGAACAAACTACTTGAGGAGGCTGATAATCCCTTTTTTTGTGCTCAACAGCGACATTACATGCGAGTATCCTTTCAAGGAATTGCTTGAATTCCACGAAGCACGTGGAGCAGAAGCGTCTATAATTGTGACCAAGGTATGGTGATTTATCTTTCTCCATGCATCGCTACCTTAATCCTGTTCCCCACCCTAAAAACTAAGCTGTTTGTGCATAATTTCTTGTATGGGGCCTAGTCATGAATTTGATATCACTACATTCTTGATCAGGACCAATAATATAATTTGTTTCATATGTAATGGCTACCAAATTAGTCAGCATAAAATCAAAATACAGACCTGTTGCATCTTCTTAATCAATCTAACAATATACTCATGCACAGGAGACTCATCTAGGCAGGAAGAGTTTAACCCTTTTAAATTATAACAGTCTCAAAGACGGCTATAGCGATGGCTTATACGATCACACACAAAAGAAAAGGAAGCAACAAAGTAAAAAAAAGCAGCTTAAGGAGTTAGGCCTTGCCTATTCTGCCAAACACAACCATCAGAATAAAGGGTTAATGGATCACCTCTGTAGAAGAACGCTGCATCTGCGTTGTCTATTTGGTGTACGTAGAGTGAATATTAATGCTTTTTCCATATCAGGGATAATCTCATGAAGAGCTTGACTCTTTTATAGAATGGTTGATTGGCCCAACTCTTTCTAAAATACCCAAATCGAGATTAGTTTCCTTGGAATTAATAGTCGATCGGATCAACAGTAATAAAAGCAAATGAAGATACTGGTCATAAATAATATGCAATTGAATACATGAACATTTGCATATGGTATTAATGCCCAAAAAATTACATTTTCAAGAAATGTGGTGGTGTTGGTGGCCTTTAATGTTGAGAAAGGATCCGCTGAATTTTATATATGAACATGTCTTGATTCCGGCGGCCTTTTATATCTGTGTTTCAACTGCCGAAAGCGTCGACGATGGGGTTGAAGCCTAAGGGAGTACAAATAATTTTCAACAACAACAACAAAAAAGTTAGCAAACGAACATCTTAAAAGTCAATACTACTAAATCGTATTTTGATACCTTTTCAATACATAATGAACTTAGGAAGCCTATCTTTATAGGAGTTTCTTCAAAGAAGTGTTGTATAATAAAGTATGCTATATAAAAGTAACAAAGTGGAAATTTCATCACCTTTTTCCCTGGGATTGAACTCTAAGCTTCAAAACAATCATCTGGCACAGACCGTTGTTTCTTTGGCCTGATAACACATTTTATATGCTCAAAAAGAAGAACATGGAATGAACTCTAAGCTTCTAAAAGCAATTAAATGAGAATGCTTCTCATCATCTAGCACAAATTGTTGTTTCTTGATCTCAATGGTGTGACAACAGGTTTTGTATGCTCAAAAAGAAGGACTTGCACAAGAACAAAAGGCCTTTGATCATTGGTTCACATGTTGCTGGACATTTCAATTTATAATTAAGAGCTAGTATCAAATACTTTGCACACAATAGTTAGTACATTGCCCATAGAGACACATGAAATTCAGCATACTAATTCTCGTTTAATATAATTTTTAATTGCATTGCTAAAATAGGTAATAACCTCTCTGTTCAAATATCCTATTTGATATCCATTCATAAACTCAAGTCCTTGTACATGTGTATGTTCATTTATAGGAAAATGTATCCAGCACCATCTCCATAAAACCAAATTTAGGTTCTTGAACCAAGAAGGGTATTTTGAACTACTGTTTCTGGTCCCTAACATTTTTCAATTGGGTAAATTTCATTAAAATATCCTTAGCTATCATTTTCTTCACTAAACTACCTTGAAGTCTTATTATTAGAGTAAAGTCTTTTAAAGCACTACATCTAAGGATATTTTAGTCTTAAAAAATCCCCTTAATACTAGTTCAATGGAGTTTACTGCAATAGTGAACTTTGAGGTATTTTACTGAAAAACAAGATGCTTCAGGGTATTTTAGTGATATCTACTCTTTACTTTATTATGAAAATTTACTCCTTATATTATATTACTATACTGCTATTGTTGTCTGCTGGAGTTTTGATATTGCTAGGTTTGAGGCATCTCGATTAGTAGTTAATAAGAAAATGTCCATTTCTGTCTTATTCTTTGCATATCTGACAGTTGTATCGGATGATATTATAGATATTAATATCTGAAACTGATGGAGGTCCTTTTCGGGCCTTCCTCAGATGTTGTCTTCCGTCGATCTCCCGGTGGATCTGGAAGGTGATCTCCTGTTGCGTGCGGGTCTCAATGGGTTTTGAGGAGATTGGTGATTTGAGGAGTTTAACGCCGAGTACCTGCAAATAAGTCCCGGGGTGGTTTGGTACCACCGAGAACCCTCCGACGATCAAGTTAGTATGAGATCCGAGCAGAGTAACGGCTAAGTGGGATAAAAAATGGCTTACTTGACCCCTCTGTGATGTGGGTTCATATAGTGGCGGCAGCATGCAGCAGCAGGCGCGAGAATCTCGCCGGCAGTTACGCTCCCGACGTCACGCCCGCGTAAAGAGCGAATCGCCCATTAATGGGAATCGTGGTGGCGTGGAACGTGGGATGTTGCTGGCGGAGAATCTGCGCATGGCGAGATTTGCGGAGCGGCGGTTACGCCTGTGAGTGGTGGAGTTGGTCGGTCGAAGGACCGAGGAAGATGGCCTCGGCCGGGGGGCTCGGGAACGAGCGAGAGGGCCGAAGAGTCTTGGTCCTGAGGCAGCTCGGGGTGAGCTGAGAGGCCGAGGAGGCCAAATTGCAGAGGGCTCTGAGGTGAGCCATCTTGTGCTTGCAGGTCGGGTACATGGGTGGCCTGGTCGGCCCCTGTGGCCCTTTCTTCTGAGTTCTGGGACACATCATCTGCTACGTGTCCTGATCTTGGAAACTGCCAATATTGAACATCATCATTAGGCCCCCATTCTTGTCCCGACCAGCTAGCGGGTCGGGTCAGGAGTGGACTGCCAGGCCGTCCGGGGTGAGCTCCCTCCTAAGGTTTCGTCGGGACGAGTCCCCGAGCTGTCAGCTGTTTCTTTTGCCAGCGAATCAGGGCGAGATCTCTGCATTTAAGGAAGGTGCACCGGTTCGCGCATCTTGTCACTGAAGCGACGGTCCACGTGTCAAGTATCGATTGGCCGACGCGACGTGTGCAGACCTGCGACGTCTGATGGGATGCGGTCTAGTATGGGAACGACATGCGGAACGATCGGAGCCATTGGATGCGAGGATGTGTTTTTGGCGGGAGATGAAGGACGCCGTTGGATGAGGTCGTTCGCAGGGATAAGTAGAGGCGGGGCCCGCCCCAGTGCCCCTACTCTTTCATATTTCCTTTCTTCTAAGTTTTGGCAGCTCGGCGCTCTTCTTCTTTTGGATACATGGTTCGTTCCCACCCTTAGGGTTTCTCGTTCCAGAGGGAGGCCAGCGGCGCGGCCGTGCCCCTTGCTGGCTCATGCCCTGCGCCGAATGTTCCGCCGGCGATAGGGTCGTCCGCTTCGTTGATGGCTCTCGGTGATTGTTCCGGTGGCGGCCAGAGACGTCCACGGTCATCCGAGCCCCGGACGAAAGACAGAGGGGAGGGCGAGGATGGGGTCCCCCTTAAGAGGAAAAGAACAATCTCTCGTGCGCCGTCGTCGATGGTTCCTGAGTGGATTCCCGTGCAGGGGGGTGATGCCGTCTCCATGGCTCCATCTGGGCTTTCCGTCGCTGCCGGCCTGCTCGCCGGGATGGAAGAGTCGGCCGGGGGAAGGTTTTCTCACGGCACCCTGAGGGCCCAGATGGAGGCCATAGCCTAAAGGGCGGTCCAGGTACGAACTTCTCTACGCGTTGTTTTTGACCTTCTTTTCTTTGCCCCCGAGTTTCTCATCCACTTCCCATCAGGTCCTTCAACACTGCGCCCTCGCTATCCTTACGGAGGCCGAGGGGGCGTTCCACGCGCCAAGGCCAGTAGAAGTGTTTCCATCGGAGGTCGAGGCCTTGCGGCATGACCTGCGTCTGGAGAGGGAGAGGGCGAGGGCCGAGGTCCTGGCAGCTCGTGCAGAGGCTGCGGAGCTTGCTAAATCAGCGAATCGGGGCGCCTACCGTCGCCTGAGTGCATCCCACCAAGTTGCCGAGAGGAAGCTGGCGGATCTGGACGATCGCCTCGCGGGCATGGAGAAGGAGAGAGACGCCAGCAGGGGGGATGCCGAGGCGGCGCTTTTGGTGGCCGAGACTGTCAAGGCTCGGGCTAAGAAAGTTGTGGCCGATTACAATGTGTCTGAGCGGTTTTACGTCGAGCTTGGCGAGTATTCTGCCGTCGCGTGGAATAAGGCTCTGGATACCGTGAAGGAGCAGCTTCCCGAGTTCGCCAATGGCGAGCTCCGTGCTCGGGTCCCACTCCCGGCGGCAAGGCCTCCGGCAGACAGCAATGAGGGAGGAGAGGCGCACCCCTAGCGGCAAAACCTCCGGTGGTGAAGCCTCCGGCAGGCCGCGATGAGCGAGGCGAAAAAAGGGGGGGTTTGCGACTTAGGCCCTTTTTTGTAAGCCTCCGGGCAGTTTGTAAGGCTGGGGAGCCCAAAGTACCCTTTGTAAAGGATTTGCCTTTGGTAATAAAGCTTTTTTTTCTTTGGTTTCATCGGTTTGCACTTTATCTTCTGTTTGTGAAGAATGCTCGTAAAATACCTCTGCTTGCACTGTTGGGCTTCCATGTCAGGTCGGCTATCTGTCCAGCGATCGTTCGTCGAGTTGATTTCGGTCACTTGCCAAGCGTGCCAAGCGCTGCTGAGAAGGAGGCATCTCCATGGCCCCGAAGTCGAGGGGGGATCGCTCGAGACTTGGATAGACCTGATGCCCCTTGTTGGCGCCTCGGATCCTCTACATGTGATGGGTAGATGGCTGTCCGCCGTATTTGTGCCGAGGATGGATGGGAAGCTGCTCGGTTGCCCCTTGGCGAGGGCTTCTGATTTCTGGCGCTGCGAGCAACGACCAGTAGCTGGGGACGGTCGAGCGAGGGCCGGGCTCGACTGCTTCTGGGAGGACTTCAGGTCCTTAGCGTTGGAGGGGCTGCATGAAGCCCACTAAGGGTGACCGGGCAGTGAAGCTACGCGGTTGCCTCTTGGTGAGGGCTTTGATCTCTGGTGTCGTGGGTAGGCGACTACCAGCCTGGGACGGCCGAGCGAGGTAGCCGCTCGGATGCCTCTTGCGAAGGCTTCGATTCCTAGCGTCACGGGTAAGGAGCTACCAGCCAAAGTTGACCGAGCAGGGCAGCCGCTCGGTTGCCTCTTACGGGGGCTTTGATCCTTAGCGTTGGAGGGGCTGCAAGAATCCCACTAAGGATGACCGGGCAGTGAAGCTGCGCAGTTGTCTCTTGGCGAGAGCTTTTGATCTCTGGCGTCGTAGGTAGGCAACTACCAGCCTGGGACGACCGAGCGGGGTAGCCGCTCGAATGCCTCTTGTGAGGGCTTCGATCCCTGGCATCATGGGTAGGGAGCTACCAGCCGGAGTTGATCGAGCAGGGCAGCCGCTCGGTTGCCTCTTGCGAGGGCTTTGATCCTTCAGGGCGGGGACCGTGCAGGGTTACTGCCTAGTGCCTCTTGGAGAGGACTTTGATCCCTGTCGGTTGTGGTAGGAAGCTACCAGCCGGGGATAGCCGAGCAAGGACTCGACTGCCTCTGGGAAGACTTTGGTCCTTAGTGCAGGAGGGGCTGTAAGAAGCCTACCAAGGACCCTTGGCCGGGTAGGGTTACCGCCCGGTGCCTCTTGGCGAGGGTTTTTGTCCTAAAGGATAGCCGAGCGAGAGACCCTCGGGCTCGACTGCCTCTGGGAGGGCTTTTGATCTCTGTCGGTCGTGGTAGGAAGCTACCAGCCGGGGATAGCCGAGCAGGATAGCTGTTGAGCTGCCTCTAAGGAGGGTTTGGACCCTTAGCGTTGGAGGGGCCGTAGGAGGCCTGCTAAGGATATCCGGGCAGTGAAGCTGCACGGCCGCCTCTTGGCGAGGGCTACGATCCCTGGCGTTGTGAGTAGGGAAGCTACCGGCCAGGGATAGTCGAGTAGGATAGCCGCTCGGCTGCCTCTATGGAGGAATTTGATCCTTAGCGTTGGAGGGGCTGTAGGAAGCCCACTAAGGATAACCGGGCAGTGAAGCTGCACGGTCGCTTCTTGGTGAGGGCTTTGGCTCGCAAAGACAGAACTCTATTCGAGTTGTTCCGACGTTTCTTTATTCGAATGGACAGGATTTTTAGAAAACATTTACATCATCTTTGCGAAAGGAGGGGTACAAACTTGTCGGCCTCAACCTCATTGGTATAGCTTGAGCTTCTCGGCGTTGTAAGGCCGCGAGAGCTTGTGTCCGTCCGCATCTTATAGGCGGTAGGCTCCGCCGGGGAGCGCCTCAGAGACGAGGAAGGGACCATCCCACTTCGGGGAGAAGTTATGAAGCCTGCCTTGATCAATGAACTCGTTTCGCCGTAGGACCAGATCCCCAGTCTGGAAGGAGCGGTGCTTGACCTGAGCGTTGTAGTATCGGGCCGTTTGTTGTTGGTAAGCGGCAGCCCTGATCTGAGCCCGGCCTCTCTTCTCCAACAAGATGTCCAGGTTGGTCGTAGCGCCGAGGTGTTCGTGTCATCGTCGAAGTGCTCGACCCGATGACTGGGTAGCCCGATCTCCGCTGGAACCATTGCCTCGGTCCCGTAGCAGAGGCTGAAGGGGGTTTCCCCGGTGGGGGTCTTCTATGACGTGCGCAGGGCCCATAAGACCCGGGGCAGCTCTTCGACCCAACTGCCTTGTCGCCCTTCTAGGCGGGTCCGGAGACCTCGGAGGACGTCTCGGTTAGCAACTTCGGCCTGCCCGTTGCATTGGGGATGCGCGACCGCGGCGAACTTCATGAGGATATGGTATTCTTTGCAGAAATGCTTCACTTTCTCGTTCTCGAAGTTCGTCCTGTGGTCGGTGATGATACATCTCGAAATGCCGAACCGGAGTATCATATTGTTTTGCAGAAACTTGATGGTTGTAGCAGCGTCCGGTTTCCTGATGGGGACGGCCTCGATCCACTTGGTGAAGTAGTCTACTGCGACGAGGACGTATTTATGCCCGCCTGTACCGGTAGGGAACTGGCCGATCATGTCCAATCCCCATTGGGCGAACGGCCATGGGGATGTTAGGGCGGTCAGATCGGTAGCGGGGAGGCGAGGGATGCTGCCGTGGAGCTGGCAACTCTTGCATCTCCTGACTAGCTTCTGAGCATCCTCATGAATAGTGGGCCAGTAGTACCCTAGAGCAACGCCTTTTGGATCAAGGTTCAGGCCCCTTGGTGCACACCGCCAACCCCCTCATGGATTTCCCGAAGGACGTAGTCGGCTTCATGGGGGTCAATGCACCGGAGCAGGGGCTGAGTGAAGGATTTCTTGTACAGGTTCCCATTGCTCCAGATGAAGTGGCGGGCTTTGGCCCGGAGACGGCGGACGGCTCTCCGATCTCCTGGGAGCGTACCGTCCTTCAGGAATTCCACGAGGGGCTTCCTCCAGTCTTGGTCGCCTTCCTGTGCCGCATATACATGGAGTGTTGTCGCTCCGTCTTCCACGCTGGGCTGAGGCAAGGTTTCGAAGAGGATAGACCGCTTATTGTTGGCCGAGTATGACGAGGCCAGCTTGCTCAGGGCGTCGCTTGAGCATTCAGCTGCCTGGGTATTTGTTCTACTTGGACTTCGTTAAAGTTCCTCCGGAGTTTCCTCACCTCGTCCAGGTACCTCATCATCAGAGGTTCCCGAGCTTCAAAGCGGCTGGTCACTTGACCGACGACAAGGGCCAAGTCACTGCGGATTCGAATTATCTTCAGTCCCAGCCCGGTGGCCATACACAGTCCGGCCAGGAGGGCCTCGTACTCTGCCGCGTTGTTCGAAGCTTTGAAGCCGAGCTTTAGAGAGTACTCCATTTCCTCTTCGTTCCGGCCCCGGATAATGAGCCCGGCGCCACAGCCTTCCTCGGTTGAAGACCCGTCGACGTAGATGACCCGCTTAGGAACCGAGCCAGGCCTCTCCGCGATGGGATACTGAGTTGCGAGGGGCGGTGTGGACTCCGGTTTCTTGCTAGGGATGGTGCATTCGACGATGAAATTGACCAGGGCCTGTGCTTTGATGGCCTGCCTCGGGCGATATTTTATGTCGAACTGAGATAGTTCCCACCTCCACTTTTCTAAGCGGCCTGAGGACTTCGGTGATGCAAGGATAGCCCCCAACGGGTGCTCGGTGAGGACGATGATGGTGTGTGCTTGGAAGTAGTGCCGCAGCTTCCTCGAGGCCACCACGAGGGCCAAGACAATCTTCTCAATGGTTGGATATCTTGTTTCTGCGTCCTTAAATATGTGGCTCACATAGTACACCGGCTTCTGCGCTCCACCGACCTCCCGGACGAGCACCGAGCCTGCTGCTTGGTCGGATACCGCCAGATACAGCGACAGCTCGTTTCCTTCAACTGGTCGGGTGAGCAGCGGTGGCGTTGCGAGGTGCTTCTTTAATTGGTCGAAGGCGGCATGGCACTCCTCCGACCACTCGAACCTCGGGATCTTCCTCAGAGCCTTAAAGAACGGGAGGCATTTCTCCCTTGACCTGGACATGAAACGGCTCAGAGCGGCGACTCGTCCTGTGAGCCGCATGATCTCGACGTTGGTCTTGGGCGCGACCATGTTGAGGATAGCGTCGATTTTTTCTGGGTTAGCTTCGATTCCACGGTGAGTGACCATGAAACTAAGGAACTTTCCCCCAGTGACTCCGAATGCACATTTGGCGGGGTTTAGCTTCATCTTGAACTTGCGGAGCACTTCGAAGGCCTCGCCCAGATCCCTGGCATGGTCGGCCGACGAGACGGATTTGACTAGCATATCGTCAACGTAGATCTCCATATTCCTGCCGATCTGTGGCTTGAACATGCGATTGACCAACCATTGGTACGTGGCCCCGGCGTTCTTGAGGCCGAAGGGCATTACCTTATAGCAATATACCCCCCGGTCCGTTGTGAACGCGGTGAGATTTTCATCTTCCGGATTCATACAGATCTGGTTGTAGCCGGAGAAAGCAACCATGAAGCTTAACAGCTCGTGGTCGGCCGAGCTGTCGACGAGCTGGTCTATCCGAGGGAGTGGATAGTTGTCCTTGGGGCAGGCCTTATTGAGGTCGGTGAAATCGATGCACATGCGCCACTTCCCGCTTGACTTCTTGACCAGAACTACGTTCGCCAGCCACTCCGAGTAGGGTAGATTCCTGATGAAGTTGGCGGCGAAAAGTCGATCAACCTCCTCTTCGATAGCTTTCTGTTTGACCGGGGCGAAACTTCGCTTCTTCTGTTTGACGGGTCGGGCCGCGGGATCAACCCCGAGCTTATGGGAGATGATTTTAGGGTCAATCCCAGGCATGTCAGCAGGCGCCCAGGCGAAGACGTCGAAGTTACTTCTGAGGAATCTGACCAGGTTATTTCGCTGAGTCTCTGTCAGGAGTGATCCGACCTGGACGGTTTTTTTCTCGTACCCTTCTGTCAGGGGCACCTCGGTCAGTGGTTCGACCGGTGTCCTCCGGACTTTTTTCCGCTCGTCTCGGGTGTCCAGAGAACCCTCGATGTCGTTATTTACCTCAGCGTCGTTGGCCGGCTGCTCGGATGGAGATGTTTCGGTAAGGTATACCTTCGCGGCCCACTGGTTCCCATAGACCCGACCTATCCCGCCCTGATCGAGAGGGAACTTCATCGCTAGGTGGTAGGTCGATATATGGTCCTGGAGGGAGTTCAGCGTTGGACGGCTGAGGAGGACGTTGTAGGCCGATGGGACCTTTGCTACGATGAAGTCCACAGGCAACGTATGTGTGCGGCTGGGCTCCCCGACGTTGAACTGCAGGGTGACCACCTCTTGCGCCGGGATGGAGTGGTTGGTGAACCCTGAAAGGACGTGGGAGGTCGATTTCAAGTCTGCTGGGGTGAGTCCCATGCGCAGGAAGCAGTCGTGGAAGAGGATGTTTACCGAGCTGCTCGAGTCGACAAGTATCCGGTGGACCTCGTACCGGTGGATTCAGGCCGTGATCACCAGAGGGTCATTGTGGGGCATGAATATGCCGTGGAGGTCTCCGTCGCCAAAGGTGATAGGCTCGTGGCCCATGGCCTTTTGCTCGGGCTGCTGTCGGCGTTTGTTGTCAGCATGGGGCGCCGAGTCTCGCAGGAGCTCGACTGGCCCCCTGTCATCATGACCATAGTTCTTGATAGGCCTTGGTTCCTTCCGGCGAGGTCGCCTGGGCCCCGGGGTAGGGTGGTCCCCGAGCTGCCTTGGTGGGCTTCGTAGGCGCGACCCCGTCGAGAGAGGGGATGCTGGTCATGCCTGGAAGCAGGCGAGCCGACCGCCACCCGCCTCGGTAGGGACAGAGGGGCGACAAGGCCTGAGGCGAGGCTCTCCGATATGGGACTTTGAGGTTGAATGGGAAGGATCGAGGGGCCGGCGACCGCCGGAGTCTGCGAGGCGGTGGCCGGCGGAGGAGTCGATGACATTCGGCTGAGGTTCACCCTCGCCTTCGTTGAGGGGGAGGTGGCGGCTGGTGCCTGGATCTTCATGGTGATTGCTTGCCATGTTGATGGAGATCGGAAGGCCAACTTTGTTTTTGTGGAGCTTGCGTTTCCCACAGACGGCGCCAACTGAAGGAGGTCCTTTTCGGGTCTCCCTCAGATGTTGTCTTCCGTCGATCTCTCGGTGAATCTGGAAGGTGATCTCCTGTTGCGTGCGGGTCTCAATGAGTTTTGAGGAGATTGGTGATTTGAGGAGTTTAATGCCGAGTACCTGCAAAGAAGTCCCGGGATGGTTTGGTACCACCGAGGACCTTCCGACGATCAAGTTAGTACGAGATCCGAGCAGAGTAACGGCTAAGAGGGATAAAAAAATGGCTTACTGGACCTCTCTGTGATTGGGGGTTCATATAGTGGCGGCGGCACGCAGCAGCAGACGCGAGAATCTCGCCGGCAGTTACGCTCCCGACGTCACGCCCGCGTAAAGAGCGGATCGCCCATTAATGGGGATCGTGGTGGCGTGGAACGTGGGATGTCGCTGGCGGAGAATCTGCGCATGGCGAGATTTGCTGAGCGGCGATTACGCCTGTGAGTGGTGGAGTTGGTCGGTCGGAGGACAGAGGAAGATGGACTCGGCCGGGGGGCTCGGGAACGAGTGAGAGAGCCGAGGAGTCTTGGTCCTGAGGCGGCTCGGGGTGAGCTGAGAGGCCGCCAAATTTCAGGGAGCTCTAAGGTGAGCCAGCTTGTGCTTGCAGGTTGGGTACAGGGGTGGGCTGGTCGGTCCCTGTGGCCCTTTCTTCTGAGTTCTAGGACACATCATCTGCCACGTGTCCTGATCTTGGAGACCGCCAATTTTGAGCATCATCAGAAACAATAAAACTAAAACATTAATTTGAATCTGCACTTGTTCAAATAATGCTAGGTTCCGGAACCATCAAAATACGGGGTGGTTCTCCTCGATGAAGAAACTGGAAAAGTCAAGAAATTCGTCAAAAAACCTCAAGACATTCATTGGCAACAAAATCAACGCCGGAATCTACCTCTTAAACACCTCCATTCTCAACCAAATCCCACTGCGACCCACATCCTTAGAACATCAAATTTTCCCTTCGATCGGAAACAAAGGAAGCCTGTACGCAATGGTCTCTAACGATTTTTGGATGGACATTGGTCAACCAAAGACTATCTCACTAGCCTCAGGCTTTTCTTAGATTATATCAGAAGAAAATTCCCTCAAAATCTCGCGGCCGGGCCCAATATTAATATCGGCAATGTGTTGATCGATCGACAAAACTGCATGGATTAGTGACAGGTGTTTGATCGGGCCTGACATGGCGGTGGGGCCTGGGTGTGTCGTCGAGGCTAGAGTTAGGCTTTCTTGTTGTGTGATTATGAAGGGGGTTAGGGTTAAGAGCTCAGCTCATGTCTCGGGCAGCATTGTCGGGCTGCACTCGACGATCGGGCAGTCCGAGTTCGTCAGCGGTATGGCCGTGCTTGGAGAGGACGTGCATGTTAGTGACACGATGTATCTTAATGGTGTTGTGGTTCTTCCTCATTTGGCGATTAAATCGCATTTCGTGAAGCCGGAGATAGTGATGTAAGATGCAAGAAAGGCACCATTTTGATTACCTTCATTCAGATGTGTGAGTACAGTATGGGGAAAAAAACAAATTTATGAAGAATTTGCTGATTATGTTTGTTTTATCTTTTTTTATTATGCATTTTATTTATATCTTTTCTTCTAGTTACAAAATTATATCAACTTCCCTTGACTATGAGTGTTTTCCATTTAACTATCTTTAAGTTTTTGTTTTAAAAAAAAAATTATAGTACGCTCCCTTAGATCTAAAGTTTATGGGAGTTTACCATAATAAAATTACTTTAAGGGACTTTATTGAAGAAAGTCGTTACTGAAGGGTAGTTTAGTGTAATTTGGTAACATTTATCAGTTATTCTTTCCCTAGTCTGGATAAATCATAATGGCCTACATTAATGTGAATATAAGTTTGCCATACTCTGGGATTTTTGTTCTCTGTTTTCCTTTTAATGTCAATTTGTACTAGTAAGTGAATTAAATACCCGAAATCACCATCTCTTGAGCACCTTTTCCTGTTTTAGGGTTTTGCTTTAGAGTACAATTTGCAATGAGAAGCCTCAATGTATGGTTGACATAGTCTCGAGCAGCTAATCAACCTAATATCCGTGGTTTCTCTGGTTTCTTTAGATCGGCAAGAAGTAAACTATGAACAAAAGAAAGACTTGCCAACGTAATATTTAACTAAAGCACTCATAAGATACCTTGTAGTGTGGGTATATTATATCGCCACCCACTTACAAACTCGGGATCAGGTAACGATGACAACACAACTAACTGGAATTAAAAGACCGGACAAACACCTGCATTACTTAGATCCAGATATGTTTAATGCCAAAGGCGGATTATCGGGGAAGGCAATCCCAAAATAGATCGTCGACACTTGCTCGCTTCATCCGATTGTCTTCTTAATAACGACTCTGGTCGAATCATTGTCTTTCTCGTCCGTCTTTCCTTTCTTTCTCTCTCTTCTCCTTTGCCTGACTTTCTCAATCCTGTTGCTGCTCATTGTTCCTTTGGATTTTTTTTTGAATGGTCATGCTTGAGCCCAAATGCTCCCTTTTATAGAGCGAAAGAGAGTGAAATTTTCCGTCTCCTCGGGCTCTGTGTTAGCTACACTAAGGGGCTGTTTTGATTAGTTGTAGGATTGTTAAATTTGGATTCCTGAAATAGTACAATTGAAAAATCTGGATTAGCTAATTTGTGTTTTGTTGGTATTGGATTCCTGGTGTTGGATCTGTACATCATTATAATCTTTGTTTAGTTGGGAAAAAATAAATGGGATTTGGATTTGAGGATTAAAGAAAGAGATAAGAGAGAGGGGGGATTTTTTAAAAACTAAAGTACACGGGCCCCACATAAACAGTGCCAAATCCTTTGTAATCCAAATTTTTTTTCTGAGAATTCATGAATTCAAAAAAATGGTGGGCCTCTCACAAAAAAATAAGCAAGTCCAAAAACCCCAAAATCTTACAATCAAACAAGAATTAGCTAATTCTCACTGTTTTTTTGGATTCTTGAATCCCAACGGTGCAAAATCCTTTATAATCCTGCAACCAAACAACCCCTGGCTTGCCAGAAGTTTTTTGCCTCCTTGTACGATGTGCCAAACAACGCCTCTCTTTTGTGAATTTCTCTCCTAGGCTTTTGTGCTCAACTGCACTTCTCTTTTCTTGTACTCACAGAAACAAGAAAAGTTGAGTATAGGTTTCCAAGACAATGTGCATATTGGAGAAATTATTCGGTGTACCAGATGCAATAATACATCCGGACAGGTGAGTTAAAGAGGTGGAGAATTTCATGCGCCTTTCAAGCAGCTTAGTGGGATCCTTATTCTTATTTCTTTTCTCTCATGACCGGACATATATGGCATGCATACGATTGATTTCTCCTGATATTGAGCCACAACTTGAGATACAAACAGTTAGTGATGTATGGTTAGAGCCTGTTTGCATCAGTGAAGTTAAAAGATAGAAGTATGTGTTTGGTAAGGCATTTAAAATTTTGTAGAAGTTCCTAAATGAAAATAGAATCAAATAAGATAGTTAAGTATTTAAAATAAAAGGTACACAATCTCCGGCCTAACTCTATCAAAAAATCTCGACTTCGAACTCCCGTTTTCATATATATCATGCAAGAAATTAGGACTTCGAAGTCATGGACTCTACTGACAAAACAAAAAAAAAAAATCTAAGTCTGCCCTAAAATCAGGAGTTAAAACTTTTAATTTTGCAAACCTTCTTGCAAACAAACATGTCTTTGGTATGCTTATATAACTTTGATGATATGGAAATATTACGTTATAAATTAAAAATGAAATCATCTTTTACGTATTCATAAGAGATGAAGAAGCGAGTGCCACCATATTGTACGACCACAGATTTGTGTACCTCTTGTATTAATTCTTTTCTTTAATAAAGCCTTTTTTTTGAATCTCGTGTATATAAATCAATTCCTTTTCAATTCTTATGCATAGTAATTTTATGTATTACTTGGTTAAGACATTTCATTAATACTCTAAACATCATAGGTTCAGGCCTTCAAATTTTTATTCTTTTTGTAGCTTTCTTTTAAATCCTTGACCACACGTTTCGGCACACAACCTCTATAGGTCAAAATTTAGTTTTGTAGACAAGTATGAGACCCCACATGCGACATGAATGCATGGACCCAAGCTCGAGGCCATCGCCCGAGCTCGAGCCGTCCCCGACGGTCCCCAAGTCGTCCCTGATGGTTTCGCACCAGATTTCTCGTGCGATCCTATCTCCTTGTTGGGATTGTTAAATCCTTGACCTTACGTGCGTGCCATTGAAAGAACCTAAAAAGCCGATGTCCAAACAGTTCTAGAGAGGGAGTGAATAGGACTATGCAACTAATATACCCAAATTAACACTTCTAAACACTTGCTAACAAGATATCACAGCTGCAAGGTACAATGATCAACAGGCAATACTACAATTGTCAAAAAATAAACATATAGCAAGAGTAAATAATAAGCACAACCAATGAGCATACAGAGCAATCATGCAATTTCTAAGTAAAAGCAAATAAGAGATAAGAAATTGTAAACGCGAACACAAAGATTTATAGTGGTTTGACGCCCCGATAACGTCTTGGTGCCTAGTCCACTTTCTCTAGGTCCTCGAGCTCATTCCTTTTAACTTCTCACGTCTCCGATGAGACTACACGTTGCTCGATACATAAGCAACACTTATCTTTACAAACTCTTGCACTTTTTCCTTACCAAGACACTCTTACACTCAAAAATCCTCACACAAAGAAAGAAATACAATTTTCACTTTTCTCTCTTACAAAAACACTTTTGCACCGAAGAGTTCTGACACAAAAAAAGAAGAGGATACAAAGAAGCACAATACTCTGAATTAGTTTCTCTCAAACTCTCTCTAATACTCTTCAAGTATAGATATACAAATATGAGCTCTTGAATCTAGTGTGTGCTAGAGAATGAAGATATAATCAAATAAAGATTTTGCTCTCACAAGATGTGGGATGATCACTTGGAATATTCAAGTTTCAGTTTTGGAAGTTATAACCATGAAAAATGGTTTAGAAAACATATTTAAAGCATCCCACAAAAAACTAATCGTTTTAAATGATGTCATCAAAAAACAGCAAGGGCATACGTCTGAAGAAGGATACAACAGACGTCTGCAGTTAAAAATAAAATCCCTAACAGCTATATTTTTTGAAATCTTTTTTACAGCATACGTCTGCCAAAATGGACATCAGACGTCCGCCGATAAAATTTTAGCCAACCAGAGAGTAGAACCCAGATGTCTGAAGCACAACAGGTAGACGTCTGAAGTTATAAAAATCCATTTTTTAAACTATCACGCCCCGCTTCCTAAAAGAGCAGTAACGACACGTGATAAGCCCGCGACGTATTTATTCCGAGAAAATCTTTTCCCGCAATAAATATGCTAAGCGTTTATAAGCAATATAACAACAGTCATGAATTAGCAAGAGTAATTAAAATTCAACAACACTTTTATTTACATTCATTTCCATAAAGTTTTGACACAAAATAATTGAAAAGAAAAGTGCAAGGAAAATGCCTACAGGTGGCATGCTGAAAATAAACCGCTGAAAGATCTAGTAGTTTGGCTGAGCTGAAAGCTGATTGAAGTCCTCCTGAGTTGGCTCGATCTCCTCTATCTCTAAATCACCTAACGAGTATTCCAAAGAAAAAGAAATAAAGGGAATATTGTCAGCGAACCAGCGCTCGGTAAGTCCCCAAAGAAAGGCATAATGACAAGGTGGAAAGTGTAGGTAACGTGATAGGGTGATTAAGCATAGCAATTAGTATGCCGTTCTAATATAATATGACGGTGCAAAAGAAAACTATATAAGCATGGTAATATAGCATGAGCATAGAAACCAAGTATATCATGGCCGTGTAGTATGAGTGTAGTTAACATAAAGTGCATGTAAGTGTCCTAAAAGAGTCTTACAAAGGTAAGCTAACCAATGTGAGTTCAAGTGTAAATGTCAACCAATCTTAAGAGTGTTCTCGAACCCAACAGGCTATCGTCCAGAGATAAGGAACCACGAGCCTGAATCAAGAGTGTTAGTAATGGGACTTCAATCTAGTGTTGAAGTATTCCAAACCTAATAGGCTATCGTTTAGGGGCTTGGAAACACGGGTCCTTATGATATATTGCTTGTGTTAGCAGACATGGATTTATGATCTAGGGGGCTCCTGAAATTCCGTTGGATTCATACTTAAACTATCCCAACACCCCATGTATATTAGTCTATGATCAAGGTTACAAGACTTGATCGAGTCCATGAATATAAAAGGTGATGTAATATCATGATTGAGTTCATGTAGTAATGCAGTCATGTCAAATGCAAGTCATGTCGTTTTGTATTCATGGTTCGAGTCAAGTTGGTTTTAGGTATACTTGTGGATTTTATGTATACATGTCAAGTTTCAAGTAGATATTTCAGGTTTAAATTCGTGTTCAAATCAAGTTTAGGGTTAGGTTTAAGTCAAGTTGAAATTTAAGTTTAAGTTTGAGTTCAAGTTAGATTAGAATTCAAGTCAATTTATGATTCGAGTTCATGTTCTAATCATATCTTATTAAAAAGTTTATCTTTTGAAGATCTTAAGTTTGGGAATAACCAACAACCGCTACACATGGACGACAGAATCTGTGTCTTTTTCAAAGACGATTGCCATTGATAATTCCTTTAATTTGCAGTGTTATCTAACCTGGAAAAGCAAGCACCCACTTTCTCCGGCTCCCAGAGGCTTAAGAGAAATGATATCGTTTAAACCCATTTTTATCTAAATGTTTTTGGTTATTTATGTAAATATTACATTTGAAAACTCAGGGGGTTTATGTAAAATATTTTATTTTGGAAAATAATCTCGAGGATGTTTTTAGTAAAAATATGTTAATTTAGAAAGTCGAGGTTTTAATAGAAATGTATTTTAAATTGATTGGTATTTTAGTGATAAAAACTAGTTGGGATAAAGTTTATGATATTTTAATGAAAATACTATTTTTTGGAAACTTAAGAGTACTTTCTTGAAAACTTTTATCTTTTCATTTTCGAGTATGTATGGACTATAATTTTCACAAATTTGTTTTTCTTTGAAATTACGAATATATAATTTAATTTATTTTCAATTTGTTTAACTTTGTTTTAAAAATTCGTATTTTCTTTAAAACCTGTATTTTATTCCTTTCGAGACCGAATTCTCCGTAAGGAGTTATGCATCTCACTCTACTATCTTCAGGATGTACGATAATCCGCACTATCCATAAACGGGTTCTCCTAACGAGAGTTGTAGAACCGTATTTGCAAAGAATAAAATTATGTATTTTACTTGTAGGCATTTTAGCGAAAAACGTTTCTTTTAGAATAACGCAACGACATATAAATGTGCTATATTTTCCATGTATGCATGTGGGGTAGATCATTACCCTGTGCCTGTGCATGTTCAATATTAGCATATCATAGTAACTAATATTTTAATAAGGATAAATAACTATGGTATTTTAACGTTAATTCCTAATGTTGGTTTAATATGTCAGCAAAATTTTATTTTTAAAAGACAAGGAAATTACATGAATTAAATGAGGCATATAGCTTGCAAGAATAGTAGGATAGTAGTTTGTTTCGTTTCACATTTAGCATCAAAAAGGTTGTCACGCCCCGTTTCCCGATGTATGGGGAGGAGATGTGGCGAGGTCCGCTACGTATTTACTCAGAAGTAAACACGCTAAGCGTATCTAAGCAATATAAAGTAAAGTACACAAGAGACAGGAATATAAATGAGCAGCAACTTTATTTATTAAACATTCTTTTACAGGTACAACTGGAAATGTAAATATATGGATGGAAAGCAATGCCTAAACAATGACATGAACTGAAATGAAAATATGTACAAGTAAAGTCTAATGCTCCGGGTCTTCAGTGTACTGCTTCAAATGCTCCTGGCTGGTCTCGAGCTCTAGTGCGTCCGATCCACCTGACAACATTCCAAAGAAGAAGAGATATAGGAATGTCATCAACGAACAATCGCTCGGTAAGTCCCAAAGAAAGAGAGAAGTAGAATAGACAGAAAAGAGAGTATAACTAATATAATATTTGATTGTTAGATTAACGTAGTGTTTGTAGCTTGGTACATAAGATACTAGTGTATACGAGAGGAGTCCAACTTATACCGTGGACTTTGGTAACCCGTAGTACAAGGCTCCGTCGAAAATACCACGGAACAACGATATTGATATAATTACGTCTTAAATAACCACCTCGTGCCGCCTTTAACATATTCCGTACCAGTCTACCCCTTTATAAACCCCGCGATGTCTTTTGTATTTGTAAATCCCCGTTTCCATCAATGAAATTTTTCTGTATTTCCCAAGTTCCCTGAATGTTTTTCTAATTTTACTCATATTTTTGTTGAATTTGGAAACTTAAGTTTAATATAAAAATTTTCCCCAAACGCATAATCCATTCTCAGCCCACACTTTCTTTTTCCCCGGCCCAACTTCCCCTCAGCCCAAGGAAATTCAAATTTAATTAAATCCTCACTTCCCCAGCCCGTTGCTACCTAGGCCCAAACTTAAAACAATTAATTCTTTTCTCCCTCTGGCCTAGCCCAACTCCATAACCCTTACCCGCCCGCCTAACCAAACCCGACCCGATTCAGACCCACTCCTCTTCCCCACTCCACAAAACTTTTCCCGCTCTTTTTCTTCTTCTTCTGCACGAGACTTCACTCCCCACGTCGCCTCGCGTCCACGTCTCCGTGCCGTTTCCCATGACCCGCGACCTCGACCACGACTCCCTCGAGTTCCTCAGCCTCAAACTCTTCGCCCCCTCTCACTCTCCAACTCCTTCTCAAATCTCTCCCTCTCGAAAACTCCAGAAAACCCACTGCCTCGAGCTCCTCTCCCCGCTCCCCTCACTGATGACGACGTACAACCCCTCAAACTTCCTCCCTCGCTCTATTCTCTCCAGAACTCACCCCTCACTGAGCCCCCGACACCTTCAGCCGCCACCAAGCTCCCCTGCACCCGAGCTCGACCACCACCTGCACTCGACGCCGACGAGCCTCCACTGACCTGAACCACCCCATCGACTTCTGCACCCTCTACATCTCCATCACCTTCTCCAAAACCCACACCCGAGCCCCATTACCTCTCTCTCTCTCTTTCAAACCCTAAACACCAAGCCCGACCCCCGCTGCGCCATCGCCGTAGCGACACCGCCGACCATTGTCGACCCCAGTGCACTCGCAGAGATCCACAGCACCACTCTCCGCCTCCAGTGACCACGAGTCGTCCTCCGGGCAACTCCGACGACGAACCCGAAACGCGAGCCGAGGCCGTGAACCCTAGCCGCACCGTTCGTCGCGTGTTCGTGCCATTGCCGCTGCCGTGCATCGCCAAAGCGTCTCAAGGCAAGTACCCTACTTGCTACATGCTAGATTAATTCCGCTACAAACTAAAATCATATTAATTCCATGTTTGCAATTCACGAAAACTTATATGACATAACTGTTCGATGCAAAACCCGAAAGAAAACCTTCCACTAAATTGACGGAACTTGATTGCAGATGCTGGACCGTGTGATAATGAACACTGTGTAGAAATTTTACTGGAAAATACAGTTATTAATGGCTTAAACGAACACCCCCAAATACACTCGTAAAAACTGGGAATTTCCCGCACCTGAAATTTGTTAAAATCACAATTAATTTTGTGCATATTGAAACGATGCGTTCGAGGGCTCAAATCGAAGCCGACTCGATGACCTGTAACTCTATGCAAGTTTTTAATTGTTTCTGTACTGAAATTATGACGATAATTGGTTTGGAGACCGGCTCTGGACTGCAGTCCAGAGCAGCTCCGGCTGTTGGTTTCTATCTCGTAATGCTCACTACCTGGTCGTCTGAACTCGTATATTTCTGAACCCTGCATTTTATTGAAGATCAATCTGTTATATAAATAACTCAAGTGATTTCACCCCATTTTATCGTCATTTACTATTTAAACTGCAATTTAAAAGAACAGGACGCATAGCAGTCCCAAACAAAAACAGAATTGATACACTAGTGTTGAAAAGTGCATAACTTCTGACGTAAAGACGCGATTGAGAATCCGTCTGTTGCGTTGAAAACCCTATTGAAAAAACTATATTTTATTCAATTGTAGTGTCGCTGAATTCTGATCCCAACTGGGTGAAAATCATGTCGCGAAACGGACGTTCAGTTCAGAAACTGAATTTCCTGCAGCGAGCACTTAAATTGAAACGGCTGTAACTTAAATACCAGAAACCCGATTGTACTGAAAATTTTTTTTCTGAACTGTTGACAGAGTATACTTGTTACCGTATTTGTAACGTTTCATTGAATTCTGAACATATGAATTACTGCAATTTTCGTAAGCTTATGACGTGCATGTTAGTTCATATCACACATGACTTGTTAACTGCATAAATACACATACCTTACCCAATTGCCATATACATAGTGTTAGTGCGCGTTATTATTCAGTGGACATTGCATTATCGTGCGTGAATGATATTGGTTTAGGAGTATCAAGTACACCAATGGAAAGTGAATGATTCGTGATAGTGATTAATACAGTGAACAGTGACAAAACCGTGCTATTGGTGCATACTTGTACACGACTAAATCATAATCATCAATAGTGTAAACCTGGGGAAAAAGGGGAAATCGAAGTGGAAAGAGCATCGTATTTAGCGGGACCGTGTTTTAGAGGATGATCATTCGAACAGTGATTCTTATATATATTAGGTAGGATCTAGCGATCCGGCTGACAGGGTTATGTCCTGGGCGTATGGGCCGTTGTCTCGGGTATGTACAAGACTCCTGTTAAACATGATCCTCCTTTCCACTATACGATTTCAAACATGACTTAGAGACTGATAGGGACACAGATCATATTTTGCATCATTTAGTGACATAGCGATTATCAGCATTTTACTTTCACTGTTATTACCTTATTTGCATGTTTCATGTCATTATTATAAAATTGCTATTATGTCGCTCTGACGACCTGAGTGTGCATGCTCAGACCTCGAGGAAGAGCCAGCGCAGGAGTCGGATTTACCTTTCGAGCTGACGGAGATCTAGTCTGGAGTACCTTTTTCTTCGTTTCTGTTTTCCCTAGAGATCTTGTATTCGAACTTGGTTAGTAGCTCTTCTTGTTTATTTGTAATTTGTGAACAATGGAATTTGATGTAATATTTTAGTGATGTGTTTCCTTTACTGTTGTGCTTTGTTTACTGATTACCATGTAATGCTAGAAGCCGAAGTGTGACTACGGCGGGATGATTCCTTGACCGTAGGAGCATGGCTGGCCTAGTCATTCCTCATTTTCCGTATTTTGGGAAGCGGGGCATGACATGGTTTTGTTGGTATCAGAGCCGTGTTTAGTAACAAGGGATAACATTAACTATACTGTATTACATTATTTTCACTTCACTATTCTTGATTTTCATTCTTGAATCTAATCATATCCTTTTGAATCTTCCAGCGATATGATGTCCCCGAACGACCACTCCTCGGACTCAAGTTCTTAGGATCGCACGGAAAGAATACTTAGTGCACTGACCTCTCTCGCAGAAGCTCAGGAGAGGAAGACGGACTTACTCGCCGAGGGACTCAGGGCTATTACCGCCGCAGGGGGACCCTCCACACTCATTACCGCCCCCGAAGGCACTGCTCCACCAGCTTACTCTGCCAGGGCTGGCACCGTATCAGATTTCTGGAGGTTGCACCCAGCTGCGTTTACAGGGCTAGCCGAGCTACTCGAGGCCGAGCAATGGCTAGTGAACATGGAGAACTTACTGACGGCCGCCAGGGTACCAGATGAAGATAGGGTGAACGTGATAAAGATCCAATTGGAACATGAAGCCCGTACATGGTGGTTAGTGGAAGAAAGCAGGCTAGACAGGCCGATTGAATGGGGCAAATTCAAGGAGTGCTTCCTGGACCATTATTTCCCTTCCACCGCCAAGGCTGAGATGGAAGAAAGATTCATTCTACTGAAGCAGAATGGCCGCCCCGTGGACGTATACGCGGCAGAGTTCAATCGTCTGAGCCGATTTGCTCCGTACATGGTCGCTTCAGAGGCTACCAGGGCCAGGCGCTTTTTGCAAGGACTTGATTTCGAGCTGCAGCAGTTGATCGCATCACTGGAGTTGCAGACTTTTGCACAGGTACTCAACGCGGCGAGAATTCAGGAGAAATTGATCAACAAGTTCAGGAAGCCCCAGTCGTTCCAGCACGCACCTACGCACCATCTCGAGGAGCCATACCAGTTCACAGGCCTAGAACGACTCAGATGAAGCGCCCATTTGTGCCACAGCATCGCCGCCAGAGACAGAACGTAGTTTGCGGCTACTGCAATAGAGATGGGCATACCCAGAAGGACTGTCGCCGCGCCAAGGGACAGTGTTTGATTTGCAGATCCAGTCAGCACAGGATTAGCGGTTGCCCCGAGCAAGCAGAGTTATAGGGAGGTTCTGGACCGCAGCAGCAGAGGCTACAGGAGCAGAGGCAACCCTACACAGGTCGCGGTCAGGGACGGGCTTTCACCTTGACCGCCGAGCAGGCAGAGGCTTCAGGAGAAGTTGTTACAGGTACTCTACTCGTACATTCCTTGCCAGTTAGAGTACTATTTGATTCTGGAGCATCACACTGTTTCATATCTGAGCATTTCATTGATACACACTCCATACCACATGAACCACTAACCAAGGGTTGGGAAATACATACGGGTAATGGCGTGATAGTATCTAGTCGAGAATGTAGATCATGTCCGGTTGTAGTGTGTGGCAGAGAATTCTATGCGAATTTCCTTTTGATCGGGACAGGCAGTTATGATGCAATTCTCGGGATGGATTGGATGAGTACCTTTCATGCAGTTATTGATTGCCGAGCAAGGAACGTGATCTTCCGCATTCCCAACCACCCGGAGTTTATTTTCGAGAGCGGAAGCGAATCTTTGGAGCCAGCCAAGTATAGAGCCAAGCCAAGGGAGCTGACAGCTATGGAGATTGATGAGAGCGCAGCCCCAGAGATTGTTCGGGACTTTCTGGATGTATTTCCTGAAGATTTACCAGGTCTACCACCGCCATGCGTCTTGGAGTTCTCGATTGATTTAACTCCAGATACCACCCCAGTTTCTAAGGCCCCATACAGAATGGCACCGGTTGAGTTGGCAGAGTTGAAGAAGCAAATTGAAGAGCTCCTGGAGAAGGGATTTATCCGGCCGAGCGTTTCACCGTGGGGTGCACCAGTTCTGTTAGTGAAGAAGAAGGATGGATCGCTTCGGATGTGTATAGATTATCGGGAGCTGAACAAAATCACAATAAAGAATAAGTACCCAATTCCGCGCATCGATGACTTATTCGATCAGTTAAGTGGGGCCAAGATATTCTCGAAGTTGGATCTCCGTTCTGGATATCATCAAATCAGAGTAGCAGCCGAGGATGTATGCAAGATGGCTTTCAGGACCCGATACGGACATTATGAGTTCCTTGTGATGCCGTTCGGTGTTACTAATGCTCCAGCGATATTCATGGATTTGATGAACAGGGTGTTTGCAAAGTTCTTGGACACGTTTGTCGTTGTATTTATCGACGACATACTTGTCTACTCGAAAACCCGGGAGGAGCATGTTGAGCATTTGTGCACGGTTTTACAAATTCTTCGGGAAGAGAAGCTGTATGCGAAATTAAGCAAGTGCAAATTCTGTCTCGACAAGATTCAGTTCTTGGGACACATTGTTTCGGGCGAAGGCATCTCAGTGGACCCGGCAAAGATAGAATCTGTCAGAGATTGGCCAACGCCGAAGTCAGTGGCCGAGATCAGAAGCTTTCTGGGATTGGCAGGTTATTATCGGTGGTTCGTCCAAGACTTTTCAAGAATCGCTGAACCGTTGACGAGGCTGACGCGGAAAGATGTACCATTTGCGTGGACAGAGGAGTGTACTCAGGCATTTGACATGCTGAAGCAGAAGTTAACCACGGCGCCTATTCTTACAGTACCAGATGATTCCAGTGGTTTGGTGATACATAGTGATGCCTTAGGGAAGGGATTAGGCTGTGTTCTGATGCAGCACGGTCGAGTGGTTGCTTACGCCTCTCGACAACTGAGAAATCACGAGGAGAACTATCCGACGCATGACTTGGAGTTAGCTGCAGTAGTCTTTGCGTTGAAGATTTGGAGGCACTATCTATTGGGTGAGAAAGTGGAGGTGCACACGGATCATAAAAGTCTGAAGTACGTCTTCACTCAGAAGGAACTAAACATGAGGCAGCGCCGATGGCTAGAGCTGATGGCAGATTACGACTTGGACCTTCAGTATCACCCGGGGAAAGTAAATGTTGTACCAGATGCGCTCAGTCGCAAGCCAGTGGTCATGATGTTGACCAGTCAGAGGAGCATTATTGAGGACTTTCAGAGACTCGAGCTTGAAGTCGTTACACCGAGCGCACTTAGTCAATTTTGGCAACTGCAGGTGCAGTCTTCTCTTATGGATCGCATCAAGTGTCACGTCCCGCTTCCCAGAGTACGCTAAGATGGGCACGTGACATAGCCAACCATGCTACCTGTGGATAGGAAAAGTCCTTCCACAGTCACATTACGGCTGTAGAGATATCAAGAACAGGAAAGTAAACCAACTATCTAAAACATGTCCATAAGCCAGAGTAAAGAAGTCAAGAAATAACAATGTGCGGAAGCCGAAAGATACAATAATGAAAACTGGAAAGTAAGACTACATACCGACAGGAACTTCACCGCTCAGTCTAACAGCGGCAATACTCCTGAACAGTCTGCAACCAAGGTGGAAGAATCTGGGCCATGCAAAACCCAGACGTCAGCGCGTCATGTCACCAAGCAATAAAAATATAAACAGGGTAACAGGCAATGCTAATATAATCATGAATGAAAAGCAGATGTAACAGTAATGTAAATCAGGGCAGTGCATGGTAGTGTGCAGTGAGTAAACTAAACTGTTCTATTGGTTTATCTACTCTCAAGTCTTTGAAATCAATTTGATGAATCATCGATATAACTCAATAGTATCCCGTGCATGCCCGGGACCACGGTCTACAGACTCTCGGGCTGAAACCGAGACATGCTGCTAGGCACTAAAACAGGAAATATGTACAGATGAATGATGTCAGCAGCATCATCCCAAGGCTGGCCTAGCCTCTAAAACTGATCAGTATAAACAAGTGAACTGTCGAGTTACAAGTCAGATTTCATCATTGATTTCCCCATACCCTAAGTTATATGTGTCAAGTCAGGTATTCCGTAATCAAGAACTAATGCCAACACAGGATCAGGTAAGAGCAGGTTTGTCTGGATAGACAACAGGAACGGTCCGTGAGGACTACATGTCGGGTTTGTTGGCATTAGACACAAGATCAGGTAACGGGTCAATCCATGGTACAACAGGTCAAGTCAAGTAGTGTACGGTACCATGTCGGGTCAATCGATGTGTGTAGCAAGTCATGTCAGGGTGTAAAAGATATCATGTGGGTGCTCATAATCAACTAACATAATCATGGTTATAAATAAACAAGCATGAGTATCAACAACACAATAAATTGGCACATGTAATAGGTTAAGCAATATGTGCAGATTAAACTACTTAGCTGTACGGTTATCAGTTTGTGTTTTCAGAGATGGTTTCAACATTATATGAATACAGTGTGACAAATATGGATGTTAAAATCGGGTTAATAAGCATTAAGTAATCTAGGGATGCAATGACATGTATAATATGTTCAATGGATGCAATTATAACTAAAACCGGTTAAAGATGCGCACGGATATCCGAAAAGTTATAAAACTATAAAATGGTAATGTGGGATGTACAACTAAGCAATATGTGATATAAATATTGATATAATAATATTAGTATGGATAGCATATTCAAAGCGATTAATAACTATAAAAGTGGTATTGATTAACCATGCACAAGAAAGTTCTGTTCAGAAATTCAGCGTCACTCTGATTTGTAAAATAGCTTAAAAATAACAAACGTTTTCCAAAAGGGACGTGTCTTATACCAAAACAAAGGTAATTCAATAAGGTTTTCATTTTTACAAGTATAAATATCTCAGGTTGTCCCTACAAAAAGTTATGAACATTCGAAATTGAAAGTTTGCTGCTGGAATTGCCCTGGACCGCAGTTTAGAGACGTATTCATTTGCATATTACGTTATTTAAAAAATTTATTTTGCAAGTAAATATTTCATAGAGTTATAGTATTCTGAGTTAGCTTCGTAACGAACTAAAGAATGTATACTAATGATTTTTCTATGATTTATAATGAATTTTATAAGGTAAGGTGTACAGTAAATTTCAGATTTGTCGTATCCGCTTTTCAACGACGTTTCATGTGTAAACTATAATATTTTCAAGTGTATAATATTATAAAATTCAGATTATAAACTAATTAAAGATAATAATAAGAAATATTACGACGATATATATTTTAAATGATATGGATGCAGTATAATGTAATCTAGTATGTCACAAGATAAGTTTTCATGATCTAGATTTAAAATGATATAAACGGATGCAAACGGAATATCGAAACGTTATAAAATTAAACATGGGGTACTAGATTTAAACTATAGGTATGGTATTTATTTAAATAGATATAAAATGAATTATATAGCATGTAGCAAGATTAACTTGCCTAGACGGAACAAGAACGGATGTGTACGGAACGTCCTTCGTCGGCGAAATGTCGCGACGCGCACACGGTACACGGAACGGTTCCAAACAACGCACGAGGGTGATCACGCAAGTCAGGTACGTTCACTGGATCACTCGGATCGTCAGCGACGGGCACGGCTCCGACGGTGATCACCGGAATTAAGAAACAAGATCAAGAAAAAGAAAGAAGAAAGAAGAAGAAGAAGTAAGAAGAAGATGTTGTGTATTAAATAAGGAAAGAAAAATTAAATAAATAAAATATATATAAATATATATATTCAGAGGAGAGAGAGAGAGAAAGGAGTTTTTATTAAGGTTTAGATTTTAATTTAAAAAGATTTTGTAAGTTATAAATATTTTAAACTGTTAAATTTTAATAAAGATATTAGCTGAAATAAAATTGGAATTTCTGGTAAATACAAATTTAGTCCAAAACATACCCGGGTCGGGTATAAATTTTGGATTTGAAATATGGAAATTATTAGCAAGTTCCAAAAATTAAAATGAAAGATTATGTAACAGAAATGCATACCCCCAAGAACGGACGCACGTACGTGCGCGTAGCCATCCAAACACGTCCGTTTCACTGAACGGGACGAGAACACGATGCAAGGACGTTACCACAGGGTTAGGGGTATCAAGCAGACTATGAAATGCAATTTTAAATTATTTTTCGTGATTTAAATTGTTATATGCAAAAGATGCGATACTAGACAAAATATCAGTATATACTAAATCATGAGATATACTAGTACATGCAACAAGTCAAGATAATTTATAAATAAGAGTCAAACAGTTTCAAGCAAGCGGGTCGGGTCGAATGCAATATAAAGTGTAAAATACCATTCGCACCCAAGATACGCTAAATCAAGAAATATCACGAATAAAGAAAATATGAGAACTGGAATTGATATAAATGAACTAGGGTGTTACATTATACCCAACTACAAAAAGAATTTCGTCCTCGAAATTCCCAAGACAAGAGAAGATAACAACCAAGAAACTACAAGAATAAGTATGGAAACCCCCATCGAATTCCATCTTCACGTTCCCAAGTTGATTCTCCATGTGAGCGATCACCCCAAGAAACAAGTACGAGAGGGATAACTTTGTTCTTAAGAACATTTTCCCTTCGATCCACAATCAACATCGGTCGTTCCTCAAAGGTTAAATCTTCTCGTACAGTCAGCTCTGAATGATCCAGCACGTGTGCTTCATCTCGAACATACTTACGGAGTTGAGATACATGAGACATGTCATGAACATTCGCCAAAAATTGAGGTAACGCCAAACGATACGTCACCTCTCCAATACGCTCCAAAATCTCAAAGGTTCAACGAGTCGAGGACTAAGCTTTCCTCAACTTCCGAAACGAATCACCCCTCTAGTCGGTGATATCTTCAAGAATACCAAATCACCAACGGCGAACTCTAGAGGTCTTCTCGATGTATCTGCCCAACTCTTTTGTCGGTAGTGTACTGCTTTAAAATGATTCCAAATAGTGTTAACCTTCTCAACTGTTTGCACGATCAAATCCAGTCCAAAAATCTTCGTTCTCCAATATTGTCCCAACAAACAGGTGAACGACATTTGCGACCATACAATACTTCGAATGGAGCCAACTGAATAGTCGCCTGGAAACTGTTATTGTAAGAAAACTCCACCAAATGTAGATAATCCTCCCAAGAACCCTTGAAGTCTAATATGCAAGCTCTCAACATGTCTTCAAGAGTTTGGATCGTTCTCTCTGACTGTCCATCTTCCTGAGGATGATAAGCTGTGCTAAATTTCAATCGAGTCCCTAAACTTTCCTGTAAGCTCCTCCAAAAGTGTGATAAGAACCGAGTGTCACGACCGGATACGATGCTCACCGGTACTCCATGCAATCTTACAATCTCCT
Source organism: Agapanthus africanus (assembly GCA_030015575.1). Classification (NCBI taxonomy): domain Eukaryota; kingdom Viridiplantae; phylum Streptophyta; class Magnoliopsida; order Asparagales; family Amaryllidaceae; genus Agapanthus; species Agapanthus africanus. The sequence goes on from JASDDO010000022.1 coordinate 901,470,419, forward strand.
GCATGTACCGTTCTGCCAAAGTTTCCGTGGATTGACCAACCCGAAAAGGAATGAAATGAGCTGCCTTGGTCAATCGATCAACAATCACCCATACTGCATTGTTGCTTTTTGGACTCCGCGGTAGAGCTGTCACGAAATCCATGGTTATATGTTCCTACTTCCACTGAGGAATCGGAAGTGGTTGCAATAAACCAGCAACCCTTTGATTTTCAGTCTTAACTTGCTGACACACCAAACACTTTGCCACAAAGCGAGCAATCTCCCGTTTCATGCCTTCCCACCAGAAATGCTGTCGTAAATCTCGGTACATCTTCGTGCCTCCTGGATGTACGGAATAAGCTGAGCTGTGCGCCTCTTTCATAAGTTCTTCACGAATATCTCCCTTTGGCACACACAAACGGCTACCATATCTCAACGAACCATCTTCTTGGATCAGTAAATCTGTTCAAAGTCCAGCTTCAACCTGTTCTCGAAACCTTTGCAATCTTGGGTTTTTTTTGACTGCGCTGCTTTAATACTCTCGATCAATGACAACTGTACTTGCAGCTACATCAACTGTCCCGAAGAATGCGGTAGCACAACCTCCAAGTCAAATCTTCGAAAGTCTTCAATGATATCCTTCTGTGCAGTCAATATCTGAATTGCTGGTAACCGACTGAGTGCATCCGGCACGACATTAACCTTCCCCGGATGGTACTTAAGATCAAGATCGTAGTCAGCCGTCAGCTCCAACCATCTACGTTGCCTTATATTAAGCTCCTTCTGCGTGAACACATACTTCAAGTTTTTATGATCAGTAAAAACCTCGACCCTTTCGCCCAAGAGGTAGTGTCTCCAAATCTTCAAAGCGAAGATCACAGCCGCAAGCTCCAAGTCATGAGTTGGGTAATTCTTCTCATGGGTCTTCAACTGTCTCGATGCGTACGCTACAACCTTCCCATGCTGCATTAAAACGCATCCCAATCATTTCCCAGATGCGTCGCTGTGAATCACCAATCCTCCGGAATTTTCTGGCACGGTCAGAATAGGAGCGGTTATCAATCTCTGCTTCAACGCCTCAAAAGCTGACGCACACCTATCCGTCCACACAAATGGTACTTCCTTGCGCGTAAGCTTGGTCAGAGGCTCAGCCAAACGAGCAGAATTCTCCACGAACCTTCTGTAATAACCGGCAAGTCCAAGAAAGCTTCTGATCTCAGCAACATTCTTCGGAATCGGCCAATCTCGAACTGCTGCAATCTTTTCGGGGTCAACAGCGATTCCATCTCCGGATACGACGTGCCCCAAAAACTTCACTTCTTCAAGCCAAAACTTGCACTTGCTCATCTTTGCATATATAATCTTTCTTGCTTCAATGTCTGCAGTGCGATCTTCAAGTGTTCCACATGCTCTTCAATGCTCCTCGAGTAGACCAGACTATCATCGATGAGCACCACTATAAACTGGTCCAAGATCGGTGAAAAGATTCGGTTCATCAAGTCCATAAATATCGCCGGTGCATTCATGACTCCGAATGACATCACTAAATACTTGTAATGTCCATACCAAGTGTTCAGACCATAATATTGCATTTATCATTCCCCTATTCTTATCCTTTTTATAAATAAACAGGTACTCTTGACGCACGTTTGTTGCATATTACAGGTTACAGGTTTCGGGAGCAAATACAGTGAGAAAGACACAAAACAACAGAAAAAGGGACTCTTGACCAACAATTAGACGGATCTCAGTCAAGCCTGGTCGAAGAACAAGTGCAAGGTCCAAAAAGTCAAGTGAAACGGTTAAAAAGCCCAATACAAGTCTTCACTAAAAATCTGGAGAAAACCCAAAAGGCCAACAGAGAAAGTACATATAAAACTCCAGAGCCCAAGAACCATTGAAGAAACTCCAGAAGTCCAAGAGCCTAATTCCCTAGTTTGGCCGCGGAACCGCGGCCAAACCCTACCTGGAGCCGCGGATCCGCGGCCATACAGAGCCCATGTCGGTGCAATTTTAGTGCGTCGGTGCGTCGGTGTTTATGTTAGGATTTTCAGGGGTCAAATCTGTAAATTCACATGCGCGAGAGTCTGTAACCCTAGATTTCCTATTTTCTTATAAATTGTAGTTTTAGATCCGAAAATTGTATGCCTCTTTTCAATCAATAAAATTCAGAAATTCTGGGAATAAATTTCAGATCTGTTCTTCTTGTTTGGAGGGAGCCGTCAACCTAGTAAGTCTTTTATTTCTTTTAATTATAATGTCTTCTCATCCCCTAATGAGCGAGTAGTCTCCTCGCTTGTTAGGGTTAGCCTTAGGGAAAGGGTTGAGAGATGAAATCTCTCGCCCCTTTCAATACCACCTTCACCTAATGAATTAGAACTTCACGCATACGAGCACAACCGCTCCCTGCGGCATCCTACCCTTCAAGGTAACGATGAACCGTAGTATAAAGGGCCGGTTCCGCACGTTTTCCGTGAGGGTTAAGATAATTATCAACAAAGGTAGGGTACAAATCTAGAGGAAGAAACATCTTCCCAAAAGATTTGTATCCACTTTATTGATAATTAACTTAACACCTAATAGATCTAAAAAAGGAAGGTATTGAAAGCGGTGAGGAAAAATATTAATTTCCAAAACTTCCCCTAATCCTAACCCTAGCAAGATTCTTAATTAGATTAATTAGATCCAGTCTTTAGATTTTTATAAACCAACCAAAACTACAAATAGAATCAACTCGTTAAAACACTTTGAAGAAATTTACCCGTCTCTGTGGATCGACCCGCACTCACCGGCTAGCTGCGAAGCGACGCTGTTTTCTTGATTGCGGTAAACTCAAATTTTTGGAATAATCAAATGGCGCCGTTGCCGGGGATCGAACCCGGGTCACCCGCGTGACAGGCGGGAATACTCGTTGGTCGGTACCAACCAAAACTACAAATAGAATCAACTCGTTAAAACACTTTGAAGAAATTTACCCGTCTCTGTGGATCGATCCGCACTCACCGGCTAGCTGCGAAGCGACGCCATTTTCTTGATTGCGGTAAACTCAAATTTTTGGAATAATCAAATGGCGCCGTTGCCGGGGACGGCGTAATCTTTCTTTTTGTGAATTTTCGGGTTGATATGAATTTTAAAAAAATTATAAAAATCTGCAAATATTAAAAAATAAAAAAATAATCAAATTTGATCGGTTTGAAGGGTGTATCTTTTGAATCTTGCAGGAATAGCGAAGATCTGGAATTTTACAGAGGTCAAATCAGAAAGTTGAACGTAACAACAGAGGAGGAGTCGAACAAAGGAGCAGCAGAAATTTTTCCAGAGACCAAACCCTCTGTTGCGCCGCGCTTCCGTCGCATAAAGGGGGTTCCCGCCGCGCCTCCGCGCTCTGGCTGCCACGTCAGCGCTCCAAGTTTTTTTGGTTTGATTTTTCTCTCTCTCCTCTGCAACCTACAATATATCTCTCTGTAAAAATCTTTCTGCAGGATTTCTTTGCGCAAAAATCTTTTTCCCCCCTTCTAAATAACAGATTTCTGCAGGTTTCTTTGCGCCGCGCTAAAAAATTCTGATTGCAAGTGAATTTTTATTTGTTTTGCATAATTTAACCGGACTCTAAGGGGCTATTTGACCAAATCCAGATTGGGTGGGGATTTCATCACCCTTCCCAGGACCCCAGAAAACACCTAAGCATTTTGCATCAACCACCTTTAATTAAAAAAGATTAGACTCAGACCTAAGGACAACGAGCTCAATAGGAAAAGGACTAGGGTAGGCATCGGCCGTTTATCCTAACCGACATTGCGGTGTCTAGGCTAGTGGTTTTTAATTAGGCCCACTGTAGTGGTGGTTCCTTCCCACTTACCTGGCCGTATTTGTCCGTGAAGAGGCGGTTTGAGGTCTATTTCTAGCCCTAGTTAGGAGCTGTCTAGCAGACCTAGGCGACCGTAGATCTAGGCCTGATTGTGCATGTGTGGTTGAGTCAGTTGTGTCACGAGTCCGTTTTCAGAAAAAAAAAAAAAAACTTCTTTGCAAAACTCACACAAAAAAAAAAAAAAAAAAAATCTTTTCAAAACTTGCAACTTGTCGCGAAGAAACTTGAAACTCACTTCCACCACTTCTTCTCACTGACGTTATCTTACCCCCACATTCTGTTTTTCTCTTTTTTCTGACTGCACTACCCTTTAGTGTATGTCATTTTGGACTAGGGATACTAACGCCCGATTAGTCCGTGTTTCGTTGGTACCGACCAACGAACCCTTCGACGAACCATTCGTCGACATTCCGTCCATTTCCTTACCTCCACCTTTAAATATTTCTTTCGAAGGTATGTCGGGATTCAACCCCAACGATACCTTGCCGACGGGAATGATTCCACCTCCACCAGGTGCGAATAACCCGAATCTCCCGCCTGTTGTAGCGCCCGCACGAGTCGCGCTCCAGGATCTCTTCTACCCCGTCCGCACTTCTTTACCCACATGTCTTTCACCCCCACCGGCGAATGGGGATAATTTTGAAATAAAACCACATTTCATCAATATGCTGCCTAAGTTTCATGGTTTGGAATCCGAAGATGCATATATTTTTATTAATAAATTCCAAAACGTTTGCAGCATGATGAAGACAACCCAATTAAGTGATGACGCAATAAGGCTAAGGGTCATTCCTTTTACCTTATGTGACCTAGCCGAGAAGTGGCTATACAGCACTGCATCACATTCCATTAGAAATTGGGACGAGTTTGTGAGAACTTTTCTGAAAAAGTTCTACCCTCATCATAAAACTGCTAGAATCCAAAACGAGATCATACAATTTTCACAGCTTCCTTCCGAACCATTTTGGAAGTGCTTCGAGAGATTTAAAGACCTACTTGTTCAATGCCCTCATCATGGGATAGAAAATTGGCAACTTTGCCAAACATTATACGAGGGATTGAATGCAGCAACGAAGCAGTTGCTAGAAACAATATGTCAAGGTCATTTTCTCTCCAAGTCTAGCGACGAAGCTTGGCAGTTTCTTGAGGACCTAAGTGAGCAAACAATTCAGTGGGAGAGTACCAAGACCACATCATCTTCTTCAGTTGGTCAATCTAGGGCAGGCATACATCAAATAGATATGTCAATTGCTATGAAGGCCGAGATGGCCTCACTTATGAAAAAGCTAGAAGCCATTGAGACTAAAATCTCATCGACTTCTCCTGCCCCTACTCTACCCACAAGAACTGTTTGTGCTTGTTGTTCGAACCCGTCGCACCTAACCGAAGAGTGTCGTTATAATACACCCATTCAAGGACAGGATCAAGTCAATGCTGCATTTCAGCAACGACAAAGAAACGATCCTTACTCTTCGACATACAATCAGGGGTGGAGGAGTCACCCAAATTTCGCTTGGAACCAAAATCAACAAGTCCAAGGGAATAACAATTTTCAAAGAGCTCCTCCACAACAACAACAAGCACCCTTACAAACTCAAATACAGCAACCTTTCCAACAACAACCTTATACAAATCAAACGAACAATTTGGTTCAACCAAATGATGATAAGGTTACCTCGCTCGAAAAAAGTTTAGATGCATTTCTTAAGCAAACTACAGAATCCGCAGCAAGATTTGAAAGTTATGTTCAATCTTTAATGAATAACAATGCCTCACACGATCAAAGTATCAAATCTATTGAGGCACAAATTGCACAATTAACTGCTGTGTTGAGCGAGAGAGAAAAGGGAAAGCTTCCATCTCAACCATTGCCCAATCCCGGTCACCCACAAAACGCATATAACAATCACAATGTGAATGCGGTGACCACGTTGAGATCCGGAAGAGAGTTGCAAAATAATGTGGAAACTAGTGATGACATCCCCGCCGGTGGTTCTTCTTCCCCTTCTTCATTTTCTTCACTTCCTTCTTCACCTTTCTCTTTAGAGCCTATTCTCCACCCTTCACACGGCTCTGCTTCTTCTGACTCGAACGGACCCATTTCTAGCAACACGAACACATCCACACTGGGATCCGTTCCTATTCCACATTCTACTCCACAGACTTGTGACTCAACAAATTTTCAAAATGCACCATTTCCAAACAGGTTGAGTCCTAATAAACCAAATGCACAAGTGGAGAAGATTGTGGAGATCTTTAAGCAGGTTAGCATAAATATACCTCTCTTGGATGCTATCCAACAAGTCCCTTCGTACGCGAAAATCTTAAAGGGCTTGTGCACCTCGAAGAGAAAGGCATCTCAAGTACCCAAGAAAGTGCTAGTGGCTAGTGCAGTGAGCAATGCTATTAACCACCATCAAACCTTACCCCAAAAACGAAAGGACCCCGGCTGTCCTACTATTTCAATCACAATTGGGGATAAGCAAATTAATCGTGCACTTTTAGATCTTGGGTCTAGTGTTAACCTGATTCCTTACTCCGTGTACGAACAATTAGGGGTTGGAGAGTTGAAACCCACTCGTTGCACTCTTCAAATGGCTGATCGATCAATCACCTATCCAAGGGGTCAACTAGAGGATGTGTTGATCAAAGTCGGGGAATTCATATTCCCCGTTGATTTTATCGTTATGGACACACAACCTGTTATTAACCCAAGAAACCAAATTCCGATGATTCTTGGTCGACCATTTTTGGCCACTTCCAATGCCATAATAAATTGTCGCAATGGCTCCATGACTCTATCCTTCGGAAAGAGGTCCGGTGAGTTCAATATTTATAAGATGGGAAGTCTGCCCCCCGTGCCTAAAACTAGTACACGAGAAGTTTGCTCTATTCACGAAATCACGCAGGAGGACTGCGAGCTTGAAAGATTTCTATTTGATGAAAACAGTTTTGACGCCACTAGTGCGTCCCTCCTTGAGCCTACTACCGTTGACACAACCGATGCTGATTATCAATGTTTCACTTTTTCGGATGACGACGACTCACAGCCCGAATATGAGTCGTTTGAATTTTTGGATGAGTCAGTCGAACTATCTGAATCGGTTGTTTGCAGTGATTTCGAACCTGTGTTAGAGTCCTTTGAGTTCGAGGTAGATTCCGCAATGGTTCTTTCGCCTCAGAAATTCGAACTCATGCCCTTGCCGTCTCACCGTAGATATGCTTACATAAGTGAGAATGAGACTTTTCCCATTATCATATCAGCCTCTCTAGCCTTCGAGCAAGAGAATGCTATTTTAAAAGTCTTACAAGATAGGCGGCAAGTTTTCAGTTTGACTATGGCGGACATCGGGGAGATCAGTTCCCTCATAATTAAATATCATACACAATTGATGGATGATGCCATGTCAATAGAGGACCCACAGGAACATCTTGGGGGTATTGTGGTGAGCCAACTTCCTCCCTTCGAAGTTGAAATACCCCCATTTCTTTTAATAAGGTACGAGAATGCCAACACTCCACTGATTGCTGATCATTTCCATTCTCGTATCGATGCATCACCATCACCTGTATATTTACCTCCACACCTCCCATACCACTACTTCTATCTTTCCCAATTCTTTGCGGACCACTACAACTTATTTTTCAACCACCCAATATTCTTTACTGATAAATTTTTCAACTGGTTGGTGTTGAAGTTTGGTCTAGGCAAAGTTTGGCAGTAATGTCTAACATAGTTTAAATGAAGTTTGGGGGAGGGTCTTTTTGTATATATGTTTGTTTTTCTTAACAATAAATTTTTTTTATAAATAAATAAACAGGGGAGTATCGGTATTTTGACCCTCTTGGTTTAGCATGACAGTGAGGACACTGTCAAGTTCAAGTTTGGGGGTATGCTCGGTACGTCTTCTTCCTTCGCATTCATTTGTACATATTTTTGCATTTGCATATTTATTTGAAAACCCATAAAAATTGAAAAATTTCAAAAATTATAAAAATATTTGTATTCAATTTTGGCTAGTTGACTTGAGTTTGACTAATAGGTTAACTGGTTAGGAACAACTAGATCTTAGACTTAGTGAATTAAAAACCCTAAAAATAACCTTCCTTAAAGTTTAACAGTAGAAAGTATATGCCTTGTAGTTTATTTAGAAATAGGCAAATTTTGGGTTCACTTCTTGGACTAAGTCAAAATGAGGGAAGAGTATTGATGTTCTTATTAGAGTATAAGTTTGAAAAATAGTTCCTAGCTTAAGTCTAGATTCTGAAAACGTATACCTTACAAATTGCACAATCACGCACCTTGAAACTTGGAATAGTAGAAGAGACCTTGAAAGGCTCTTGTCTAAAGTCCTTAGTATGAAAAAGTGTGAATAAAAAAAAAAAAAATGGACACTGGTTTTTGTGATTACTTAAGGCTGCAAAAATAGAAAAATATTTAGCGAGGGTGCTTCATCACCTAGTGCCTTAGACCAACTGGTTTGGGAGTCACTGCTAAAGTCCTGGGTGTTGCAAAGACTAGGAAGTATGCTTTAAAGTGCAAACACATTTTGTAATCGGTCGTTGGTACCTCAAGAAGTATTAACGGTCGCATGAAGGATGTGTAAGCAAATTTCATTTAAATTCACCACTAATTAGTACTTTGGACAACGGACAAGGGGTTGATTGCTTAATTTGAATTTCCAAGTGTAGGGGTGACTTATACACACACGTAGGGGTATGTGATTGGAATTTAGATAAGAGAGAGGAATGAAAGATAAAACTTGTATCTTTAATGGAGTTGATAGAAAATTCCTAAGTGGAGATAAAACCCTAGAAGGAAAACTTAAGAGATGCCGAAAGCTAAGTAAATCCACAGGAAGTATATGATCTTAAGTTAAATGATAAGGAAGCGTGAAGAATATGGGTGGATAATTCACAAGTAGAAGATAATAGAATTCCTTATTAGAAGACCAAATTGGAGAACAAAAGTCAATGGGCCGAGTTGATAGGATTTTGTGGGTAGTATCCGCTGAAAACCCTCAGGAGACAACACTCCTCCTACTAGGGACACCTAGAGGTTTAACGGCTTGTTGCACGTGCTCAGTGCAATCGCGTTTCCCTGCGAAAGTGCGGCTAGGATTTTAGTGAATAAAATAATAAGTTTGCTCGAGGACGAGCAAAAGGTAAGTTTGGGGGTATTTGTTCAGACCATAATATTGCATTTATCATTCCCCTATTCTTATCCTTTTTATAAATAAACAGGTACTCTTGACGCACGTTTGTTGCATATTACAGGTTACAGGTTTCGGGAGCAAATACAGTGAGAAAGACACAAAACAACAGAAAAAGGGACTCTTGACCAACAATTAGACGGATCTCAGTCAAGCCTGGTCGAAGAACAAGTGCAAGGTCCAAAAAGTCAAGTGAAACGGTTAAAAAGCCCAATACAAGTCTTCACTAAAAATCTGGAGAAAACCCAAAAGGCCAACAGAGAAAGTACATATAAAACTCCAGAGCCCAAGAACCATTGAAGAAACTCCAGAAGTCCAAGAGCCTAATTCCCTAGTTTGGCCGCGGAACCGCGGCCAAACCCTACCTGGAGCCGCGGATCCGCGGCCATACAGAGCCCATGTCGGTGCAATTTTAGTGCGTCGGTGCGTCGGTGTTTATGTTAGGATTTTCAGGGGTCAAATCTGTAAATTCACATGCGCGAGAGTCTGTAACCCTAGATTTCCTATTTTCTTATAAATTGTAGTTTTAGATCCGAAAATTGTATGCCTCTTTTCAATCAATAAAATTCAGAAATTCTGGGAATAAATTTCAGATCTGTTCTTCTTGTTTGGAGGGAGCCGTCAACCTAGTAAGTCTTTTATTTCTTTTAATTATAATGTCTTCTCATCCCCTAATGAGCGAGTAGTCTCCTCGCTTGTTAGGGTTAGCCTTAGGGAAAGGGTTGAGAGATGAAATCTCTCGCCCCTTTCAATACCACCTTCACCTAATGAATTAGAACTTCACGCATACGAGCACAACCGCTCCCTGCGGCATCCTACCCTTCAAGGTAACGATGAACCGTAGTATAAAGGGCCGGTTCCGCACGTTTTCCGTGAGGGTTAGGATAATTATCAACAAAGGTAGGGTACAAATCTAGAGGAAGAAACATCTTCCCAAAAGATTTGTATCCACTTTATTGATAATTAACTTAACACCTAATAGATCTAAAAAAGGAAGGTATTGAAAGCGGTGAGGAAAAATATTAATTTCCAAAACTTCCCCTAATCCTAACCCTAGCAAGATTCTTAATTAGATTAATTAGATCCAGTCTTTAGATTTTTATAAACCAACCAAAACTACAAATAGAATCAACTCGTTAAAACACTTTGAAGAAATTTACCCGTCTCTGTCGATCGACCCGCACTCACCGGCTAGCTGCGAAGCGACGCCGTTTTCTTGATTGCGGTAAACTCAAATTTTTGGAATAATCACCAAGTTCGGAACGCAGTCTTGCAAATATCTTCTGATTTAACTCGGACCTGATGATATCCGGACCGCAAATCCAGCTTCGAGAATACCCTCGCGCCACTAAGCTGCTCGAACAATTCGCCAATGCGAGGGATCGGATACTTGTTCTTAATAGTCACCCGGTTTAATTCTCGATAAGCGATGCACATCCTCCTTGTGCCATCTTTCTTCTTGACTAGAAGAACTGGAGCTCCCCAAGGTGAATTGCTGCTGCGAATTTAACCCTTCTCTAGCAATTCGGTAACCTGCTTCTTGACTTCTTCCAACTCCACTGGTGCTATTGGATAGTACGCTTTAGAAATTGGCGCTGCACCAGGAATAAGATCGATCTCGAACTCCACATCCCGTTTTTGGCGGTAAACCCGAGATGTCCTCGAACACGTCCATGAAATCTCGAACAACAGCTGGCGCTTCATCCTTATCAACTTCTATCGACGAAAGAACATTATTTGTCGGCCTAGTCCTAATCTCGACTGGCCCGACAGAACTGCTTCCTCCAGAAAAACAAACTCCGGATGTCCGGGAATCTGGAAAATCACTTTCTTTGCCCTACAATCAATGTGAGCATGGAAAGTGCCGAGAAAATCCATTCCCAAGATAACAACAAACAAAGGGATGCACCAGAATTGAATAATTCTAATGCGGGGAAGACATGATCAAGTAGGATACCTGAAACGATTTCACCTGAAGCCAAACACTGAAGAAGATAAGTACGGTAAACAGAATTCAAGCTTGCAATAAAACATGAACTGGAAAGCAAGAGAAGCAAGGTAATATAACGACCATGAAATAAGGAAGTGAATCAAGACTAGGACTCCAAGTTACTTAAATAGAGTACCGCATTGTAACCATGCTGCAGTTCATAGTTACAATCACATAACTCCACTTAAGTCGTCCAAATCCTAGTATCAGAATCAAGGAACAGGGAGAAACAATAGGGAACCAAAAAGGTTTCAAGTCGAGATGCAAAGTGGTTTGCATATCGTCAAGGCAAAGGATAAGAGAAAGATATGATTCAAGAATCACGATAACAAGGTGGCAGGACATGTTCCTAATCACGAGTATTCTGATTCGTGTATTGGGTCCAATACCCAACTACAAAAGAATCAAACCAGATTAACTTATATCCCGTGGCTCTGATACCAAAAGAACCATGTCACGTCCCGCTTCCCAGAGTACGCTAAGATGGGCACGTGACATAGCCAACCATGCTACCTGTGGATAGGAAAAGTCCTTCCACAGTCACATTACGGCTGTAGAGATATCAAGAACAGGAAAGTAAACCAACTATCTAATACATGTCCATAAGCCAGAGTAAAGGAGTCAAGAAATAACAATGTGCGGAAGCCGAAAGATATAATAATGAAACCTGGAAAGTATGACTACATACCGACAGGAACTTCACCGCTCAGTCTAACAGCGGCAATACTCCTGAACAGTCTGCAACCAAGGTGGAAGAATCTGGGCCATGCAAAACCCAGACGTCAGCGCGTCATGTCATCAAGCAATAAAAATATAAACAGGGTAACAGGCAATGCTAATATAATCATGAATGAAAAGAAGATGTAACAGTAATGTAAATCAGGGCAGTGCAGGGTAGTGTGCAGTGAGTAAACTAAACTGTTCTATTGGTTTATCTACTCTCAAGTCTTTGAAATCAATTTGATGAATCATCGATATAACTTAATAGTATCCCGTGCATGCCCGGGACCACGGTCTATAGACTCACGGGCTGAAACCGAGACATGCCGCTAGGCACTAAAACAGGAAATATGTACAGATGAATGATGTCAGCAGCATCATCCCAAGGCTGGCCTAGCTTCTAAAACTGATCAGTATAAACAAGTGAACCGTCGAGTTACAAGTCAGGTTTCATCATTGATTTCCCCATACCCCAAGTTATATGTGTCAAGTCAGGTATTCCGTAATCAAGAACTAATGCCAACACAGGATCAGGTAAGAGCAGGTTTGTCTGGATAGACAACAGGAACGGTCCGTGAGGACTACATGTCAGGTTTGTTGGTATTAGACACAAGATCAGGTAACGGGTCAATCCATGGTACAACAGGTCAAGTCAAGTAGTGTACGGTACCATGTCGGGTCAATCGATGTGTATAGCAAGTCATGTCAGGGTGTAAAAGATATCATGTGGGTGCTCATAATCAACTAACATAATCATGGTTATAAATAAACAAGCATGAGTATCAACAACACAATAAATTGGCACATGTAATAGGTTAAGCAATATGTGCAGATTAAACTGCTTAGCTGTACGGTTATCAGTTTGTGTTTTCAGAGATGGTTTCAACATTATATGAATACAGTGTGACAAATATGGATGTTAAAATCAGGTTAATAAGCATTAAGTAATCTAGGGATGCAATGACATGTATAATATGTTCAATAGATGCAATTATAACTAAAACCGGTTAAAGATGCGCACGGATATCCGAAAAGTTATAAAACTATAAAATGGTAATGTGGGATGTACAACTAAGCAATATGTGATATAAATATTGATATAATAATATTAGTATGGATAGCATATTCAAAGCGATTAATAACTATAAAAGTGGTATTGATTAACCATGCACAAGAAAGTTCCGTTCAGAAATTCAGCGTCACCCTGATTTGTAAAATAGCTTAAAAATAACAAAAGTTCTCTAAAAGGGACGTGTCTTATACCAAAACAAAGATAATTCAATAATGTTTTTATTTTTATAAGTATAAATATCTCAGGTTGTCCCTACAAAAAGGTATGAACATTCGAAATTGAAAGTTTGCTGCTGGAATTTCCCTGGACAGCAGTTTAGAGACGTATTCATTTGCATATTACGTTATTTAAACAATTTATTTTGCAAGTAAATATTTCATAGAGTTATAGTATTCTGAGTTAGATTCGTAACGAACTAAAGAATGTATACTAATTATTTTTCTATGATTTATAATGAATTTTATAAGGTAAGGTGTACAGTAAATTTCAGATTTGTCGTATCCGCTTTTCAACGACGTTTCATGTGTAAACTATAATATTTTCAAGTGTATAATATTATAAAATTCAGATTATAAAATAATTAAAGATAATAATAAGAAATATTACGACGATATATATTTTAAATGATATGGATGCAGTATAATGTAATCTAGTATGTCACAAGATAAGTTTTCATGATCTAGATTTAAAATAATATAAACGGATGCAAACGGAACATCGAAACGTTATAAAATTAAACATAGGGTACTAGATTTAAACTATAGGTATGGTATTTATTTAAATAGATATAAAATGAATTATATAGCATGTAGCAAGATTAACTTGCCTAGACGGAACAAGAACGGATGTGTACGGAACGTCCTTCGTCGGCGAAATGTCGCGACGCGCGCACGGTACACGGAACGGTTCCAAACAACGCACGAGGGTGATCACGCAAGTCAGGTACGTTCACTGGATCACTCGGATCGTCAGCGACGGGCACGGCTCCGGCGGTGATCACCGGAATTAAGAAACAAGATCAAGAAAAAGAAAGAAGAAAGAAGAAGAAGTAAGAAGAAGATGTTGTGTATTAAATAAGGAAAGAAAAATTAAATAAATAAAATATATATAAATATATATATTCAGAGGAGAGAGAGAGAGAAAGGAGTTGTTATTAAGGTTTAGATTTTAATTTAAAAAGATTTTGTAAGTTATAAATATTTTAAACTGTTAAATTTTAATAAAGATATTAGCTTAAATAAAATTGGATTTTCTGGTAAATACAAATTTAGTCCAAAACATGCCCGGGTCGGGTCTAAAATTTTGGATTTGAAATATGGAAATTATTAGCAAGTTCCAAAAATTAAAATGAAAGATTATGTAACAGAAATGCATACCCCCAAGAACGGACGCACGTACGTACGCGTAGCCATCCAAACACGTCCGTTTCACTGAACGGGACGAGAACATGATGCAAGGATGCTACCATAGGGTTAGGGGTATCAAGCAGGCTATGAAATGCAATTTTAAATTATTTTTCGTGATTTAAATTTTTATATGCAAAAGATGCGATACTAGACAAAATATCAGTATATACTAAATCATGAGATGTACTAGTCCATGCAACAAGTCAAGATAATTTATAAATAAGAGTCAAACAGGTTCAAGCAAGCGGGTCGGGTCGAATGCAATATAAAGTATAAAATACCATTCGCACCCAAGATACGCTAAATCAAGAAATATCACGAATAAAGAAAATACGAGAACTGGAATTGGTATAAATGAACTAGGGTGTTACATTATATCCAACTACAAAAAGAATTTCGTCCTCGAAATTCCCAAGACAAGAGAAGATAACAACCAAGAAACTACAAGAATAAGTACGGAAACCTCCGTCGAATTCCATCTTCACGTTCCCAAGTTGATTCCCCATATGAGCGATCACCCCAAGAAACAAGTACGAGAGGGATAACTTTGTTCTTAAGAACATTTTCCCTTCGATCCACAATCAACATCGGTCGTTCCTCAAAGGTTAAATCTTCTCGTACAGTCAGCTCTGAATGATCCAGCACGTGTGCTTCATCTCGAACATACTTACGGAGTTGAGATACATGAGACATGTCATGAACATTCGCCAAAAATTGAGGTAACGCCAAACGATACGTCACCTCTCCAATACGCTCCAAAATCTCAAAGGTTCAACGAGTCGAGGACTAAGCTTTCCTCAACTTCCGAAACGAATCACCCCTCTAGTCGGTGATATCTTCAAGAATACCAAATCACCAACGGCGAACTCTAGAGGTCTTCTCGATGTATCTGCCCAACTCTTTTGTCGGTAGTGTACTGCTTTAAAATGATTCCAAATAGTGTTAACCTTCTCAACTGTTTGCACGATCAAATCCAGTCCAAAAATCTTCGTTCTCCAATATTGTCCCAACAAACAGGTGAACGACATTTGCGACCATACAATACTTCGAATGGAGCCAACTGAATAGTCGCCTGGAAACTGTTATTGTAAGAAAACTCCACCAAATGTAGATGATCCTCCCAAGAACCCTTGAAGTCTAATATGCAAGCTCTCAACATGTCTTCAAGAGTTTGGATCATTCTCTCTGACTGTCCATCTTCCTGAGGATGATAAGCTGTGCTAAATTTCAATCGAGTCCCTAAACTTTCCTGTAAGCTCCTCCAAAAGTGTGATAAGAACCGAGTGTCACGACCGGATACGATGCTCACCGGTACTCCATGCAATCTTACAATCTTCTGCATGTACCGTTCTGCCAAAGTTTCCGTGGATTGACCAACCCGAAAAGGAATGAAATGAGCTGCCTTGGTCAATCGATCAACAATCACCCATACTGTATTGTTGCTTTTTGGACTCCGCGGTAGAGCTGTCACGAAATCCATGGTTATATGTTCCTACTTCCACTGAGGAATCGGAAGTGGTTGCAATAAACCAGCAACCCTTTGATTTTCAGTCTTAACTTGCTGACACACCAAACACTTTGCCACAAAGCGAGCAATCTCCCGTTTCATGCCTTCCCACCAGAAATGCTGTCGTAAATCTCGGTACATCTTCGTGCCTCCTGGATGTACGGAATAAGCTGAGCTGTGCGCCTCTTTCATAAGTTCTTCACGAATATCTCCCTTTGGCACACACAAACGGCTACCATATCTCAACGAACCATCTTCTTGGATCAGTAAATTTGTTCAAAGTCCAGCTTCAACCTGTTCTCGAAACCTTTGCAATCTTGGGTTTTTTTTGACTGCGCTGCTTTAATACTCTCGATCAATGACAACTGTACTTGCAGCTACATCAACTGTCCCGAAGAATGCGGTAGCACAACCTCCAAGTCAAATCTTCGAAAGTCTTCAATGATATCCTTCTGTGCAGTCAATATCTGAATTGCTGGTAACCGACTGAGTGCATCCGGCACGACATTAACCTTCCCCGGATGGTACTTAAGATCAAGATCGTAGTCAGCCGTCAGCTCCAACCATCTACGTTGCCTTATATTAAGCTCCTTCTGCGTGAACACATACTTCAAGTTTTTATGATCAGTAAAAACCTCGACCCTTTCGCCCAAGAGGTAGTGTCTCCAAATCTTCAAAGCGAAGATCACAGCCGCAAGCTCCAAGTCATGAGTTGGGTAATTCTTCTCATGGGTCTTCAGCTGTCTCGATGCGTACGCTACAACCTTCCAATGCTGCATTAAAACGCATCCCAATCATTTCCCAGATGCGTCGCTGTGAATCACCAATCCTCCGGAATTGTCTGGCACGGTCAGAATAGGAGCGGTTATCAATCTCTGCTTCAACGCCTCAAAAGCTGACGCACACCTATCCGTCCACACAAATGGTACTTCCTTGCGCGTAAGCTTGGTCAGAGGCTCAGCCAAACGAGCAGAATTCTCCACGAACCTTCTGTAATAACCGGCAAGTCCAAGAAAGCTTCTGATCTCAGCAACGTTCTTCGGAATCGGCCAATCTCGAACTGCTGCAATCTTTTCGGGGTCAACAGCGATTCCATCTCCGGATACGACGTGCCCCAAAAACTTCACTTCTTCAAGCCAAAACTTGCACTTGCTCATCTTTGCATATATAATCTTTCTTGCTTCAATGTCTGCAGTGCGATCTTCAAGTGTTCCGCATGCTCTTCAATGCTCCTCGAGTAGACCAGACTATCATCGATGAGCACCACTATAAAGTGGTCCAAGATCGGTGAAAAGATTCGGTTCATCAAGTCCATAAATATCGCCGGTGCATTCATGACTCCGAATGGCATCATTAAATACTTGTAATGTCCATACCAAGTTCGGAACGCAGTCTTACAAATATCTTCTGATTTAACTCGGACCTGATGATATCCGGACCGCAAATCCAGCTTCGAGAATACCCTCGCGCCACTAAGCTGCTCGAACAATTCGCCAATGCGAGGGATCAGGTACTTGTTCTTAATAGTCACCCGGTTTAATTCTCGATAATCGATGCACATCCTCCTTGTGCCATCTTTCTTCTTGACTAGAAGAACTGGAGCTCCCCAAGGTGAATTGCTGCTGCGAATTTAACCCTTCTCTAGCAATCGGTAACCTGCTTCTTGACTTCTTCCAACTCCACTGGTGTTATTGGATAGTACGCTTTAGAAATTGGCGCTGCACCAGGAATAAGACCGATCTCGAACTCCACATCCCGTTTTTGGCGGTAAACCCGAGATGTCCTCGAACACGTCCATGAAATCTCGAACAACAGCTGGCGCTTCATCCTTATCAACTTCTATCGACGAAAGAACATTATTTGTCGGCCTAGCCCTAATCTCGACTGTCCCGACAGAACTGCTTCCTCCAGAAAAACAAACTCCGGATGTCCAGGAATCTGGAAAATCACTTTCTTTGCCCTACAATCAATGTGAGCGTGGAAAGTGCCGAGAAAATCCATTCCCAAGACAACAACAAACAAAGGGATGCACCAGAATTGAATAATTCTAATGCGGGGAAGACATGATCAAGTAGGATACCTGAAACGATTTCACCTGAAGCCAAACACTGAAGAAGATAAGTACGGTAAACAGAATTCAAGCTTGCGATAAAACATGAACTGGAAAGCAAGAGAAGCAAGGTAATATAACGACCATGAAATAAGGAAGTGAATCAAGACTAGGACTCCAAGTTACTTAAATAGAGTACCGCATTGTAACCATGCTGCAGTTCATAGTTACAATCACATAACTCCACTCAAGTCGCCCAAATCCTAGTATCAGAATCAAGGAACAGGGAGAAACAATAGGGAACCAAAAAGGTTTCAAGTCGAGATGCAAAGTGGTTTGCATATCGTCAAGGCAAAGGATAAGAGAAAGATATGATTCAAGAATCACGATAACAAGGTGGCAGGACATGTTCCTAATCACGAGTATTCTGATTCGTGTATTGGGTCCAATACTCAACTACAAAAGAATCAAACCTGATTAACCTATATCCCGTGGCTCTGATACCAAAAGAACCATGTCACGTCCCGCTTCCCAGAGTACGCTAAGATGGGCACGTGACATAGCCAACCATGCTACCTGTGGATAGGAAAAGTCCTTCCACAGTCACATTACGGCTGTAGAGATATTAAGAACAGGAAAGTAAACCAACTATCTAATACATGTCCATAAGCCAGAGTAAAGGAGTCAAGAAATAACAATGTGCGGAAGCCAAAAGATACAATAATGAAACCTGGAAAGTAAGACTACATACCAACAGGAACTTCACCGCTCAGTCTAACAGCGGCAATACTCCTGAACAGTCTGCAACTAAGGTGGAAGAATCTGGGCCATGCAAAACCCGGACGTCAGCGCGTCATGTCATCAAGCAATAAAAATATAAACAGGGTAACAAGCAATGCTAATATAATCATGAATGAAAAGCAGATGTAACAGTAATGTAAATCAGGGCAGTGCAGGGTAGTGTGCAGTGAGTAAACTAAACTGGTCTATTGGTTTATCTACTCTCAAGTCTTTGAAATCAATTTGATGAATCATCGATGTTACTCAATAGTATCCCGTGCATGCCCGGGACCACGGTCTACAGACTCTCGGGCTGAAACCAAGACAAGCCGCTAAGCACTAAAACAGGAAATATGTACAGATGAATGATGTCAGCAGCATCATCCCAAGGCTGGCCTAGCCTCTAAAAATGATCAGTATAAACAAGTGAACTGTCGAGTTACAAGTCAGTTTTCATCATTGATTTCCCCATACCCCAAGTTATATGTGTCAAGTCAGGTATTCCGTAATCAAGAACTAATGCCAACACAGGATCAGGTAAGAGCAGGTTTGTCTGGATAGACAACAGGAACGGTCCGTGAGGACTACATGTCAGGTTTGTTGGCATTAGACACAAGATCAGGTAACGGGTCAATCCATGGTACAACAGGTCAAGTCAAGTAGTGTACGGTACCATGTCGGGTCAATCGATGTGTATAGCAAGTCATGTCAGGGTGTAAGAGATATCATATGGGTGCTCATAATCAACTAACATAATCATGGTTATAAATAAACAAGCATGAGTATCAACAACACAATAAATTGGCACATGTAATAGGTTAAGCAATATGTGCAGATTAAACTGCTTAGCTGTACGGTTATCAGTTTGTGTTTTCAGAGATGGTTTCAACATTATATGAATACAGTGTGAAAAATATGGATGTTAAAATCGGGTTAATAAGCATTAAGTAATATAGGGATGCAATGACATGTATAATATATTCAATTGATGCAATTATAACTAAAACCGGTTAAAGATGCGCACGGATATCCGAAAAGTTATAAAACTATAAAATTGTAATGTGGGATGTACAACTAAGAAATATGTGATATAAGTATTGATATAATAATATTAGTATGGATAGCATATTCAAAGCGATTAATAACTATAAAAGTGGTATTGATTAACCATGCACAAGAAAGTTCCGTTCAGAAATTCAGCGTCACCCTGATTTGTAAAATAGCTTAAAAATAAC
This sequence comes from Agapanthus africanus, assembly GCA_030015575.1. Taxonomy (NCBI): domain Eukaryota; kingdom Viridiplantae; phylum Streptophyta; class Magnoliopsida; order Asparagales; family Amaryllidaceae; genus Agapanthus; species Agapanthus africanus. The sequence continues at coordinate 901,490,239 of JASDDO010000022.1, forward strand.
AAACGTTCTCCAAAAGGGACGTGTCTTATACCAAAACAAAGATAATTCAATAAGGTTTTCATTTTTATAAGTATAAATATCTCAGGTTGTCCCTATAAAAAGCTATGAACATTCGAAGTTGAAAGTTTGCTGCTGGAATTTCCCTGGACAGCAGTTTAGGGACGTATTCATTTGCATATTACGTTATTTAAACAATTTATTTTGCAAGTAAATATTTCATAGAGTTATAGTATTCTGAGTTAGCTTCGTAACGAACTAAAGAATGTATACTAATGATTTTTCTATGATTTATAATGAATTTTATAAGGTAAGGTGTACAGTAAATTTCAGATTTGTCGTATCCGCTTTTCAACGACGTTTCATGTGTAAACTATAATATTTTCAAGTGTATAATATTATAAAATTCAGATTATAAACTAATTAAAGATAATAATAAGAAATATTACGACGATATATATTTTAAATGATATGGATGCAGTATAATGTAATCTAGTATGTCACAAGATAAGTTTTCATGATCTAGATTTAAAATGATATAAACGGATGCAAACGGAATATCGAAACGTTATAAAATTAAATATGGGGTACTAGATTTAAACTATAGGTATGGTATTTATTTAAATAGATATAAAATGAATTATATAGCATGTAGCAAGATTAACTTGCCTAGACGGAACAAGAACGGATGTGTACGGAACGTCCTTCGTCGGCGAAATGTCGCGACGCGCGCACGGTACACGGAACGGTTCCAAACAACGCACGAGGGTGATCACGCAAGTCAGGTACGTTCACTAGATCACTCGGATCGTCAGCGACAACCACGATTCCAGCGGTGATCACCGGAATCAAGAAACAAGATCAAGAAAAAGAAAGAAGAAAGAAGAAGAAGAAGTAAGAAGAAGATGTTGTGTATTAAATAAGGAAAGAAAAATTAAATAAATAAAATATATATAAATATATATATTCAGAGGAGAGAGAGAGAGAAAGGAGTTGTTATTAAGGTTTAGATTTTAATTTAAAAAGATTTTGTAAGTTATAAATATTTTAAACTGTTAAATTTTAATAAAGATATTAGCTGAAATAAAATTGGATTTTCTGGTAAATACAAATTTAGTCCAAAACATGCCCGGGTCGGGTATAAAATTTTGGATTTGAAATATGGAAATTATTAGCAAGTTCCAAAAATTAAAATGAAAGATTATGTAACAGAAATGCATACCCCCAAGAACGGACGCACGTACGCGCGCGTAGCCATCCAAACACGTCCGTTTCACTCAACGGGACGAGAACACGATGCAAGGACGCTACCACAGGGTTAGGGGTATCAAGCAGGCTATGAAATGCAATTTTAAATTATTTTTCGTGATTTAAATTGTTATATGCAAAAGATGCGATACTAGACAAAATATCAGTATATACTAAATCATGAGTTGTACTAGTCCATGCAATAAGTCAAGATAATTTATAAATAAGAGTCAAACAGGTTCAAGCAAGCGGGTCGGGTCGAATCAATATAAAGTGTAAAATACCATTCGCACCCAAGATACGCTAAATCAAGAAATATCACGAATAAAGAAAATACGAGAACTGGAATTGGTATAAATGAACTAGGGTGTTACATCAAGGCTGCACAAGCGGATGATCCTCGATTGCAAAAGTTCAGAGCGCAAGTAGAAGCCGGGCTGAGAACGGACTTAATCATTCATGAGGACGGTTCTCTGAGATTCGGTAGCAGACTCCGCGTACCCAAAGGAGATGTTCGAGAAGAAGTACTGGCTAAGGCGCATAGTTCAGCTTATTCTGTGCATCCGGGAGGTGCGAAGATGTATCGGGACCTAAAGCAACATTTTTGGTGGAACGGGATGAAGCGGGAAATTGCGAGGTTCGTATCCAGGTGCTTGGTATGCCAACAGGTGAAGGCGAAGCATCAGAGGACAGCGGGATTATTGCAACCACTTCCGATACTAGAATGGAAGTGGGAGCACATTACCATGGATTTCGTGACGGCCTTACCACGGAGCCCTAGAGGCTACAACGCCATTTGGGTTATCGTCGACCGCCTCACGAAAGCTGCACATTTCTTACCATTCCGAGTGGGACAGTCGAAAGAGTCACTGGCAGAGAGATACATGCAGGAGATAGTGCGACTTCACGGTATTCCGGTCAGCATTGTGTCAGATCGAGACACCAGATTTGTATCACACTTCTGGAGGAGCTTACAGGAGAGTTTGGGTACCCGCCTCAAATTCAGCACAGCTTATCACCCGCAGACGGACGGACAGTCCGAGCGTACGATTCAGACGCTCGAGGATATGTTGAGGGCCTGCATGTTGGATTTTCAGGGTTCCTGGGAAGATCATCTGCATCTAGTCGAGTTTTCTTATAACAACAGTTACCAGGCTAGTATCCTGATGGCTCCTTTCGAAGCACTTTACGGGCGGAAGTGTCGATCTCCAGTTTGTTGGGATGATGTGGGAGAACGAAGATTATTGGGTCCCGAGCTCATTGTTCTAACAGTCGACAAGATCCAAATGATCAGGCAGCGTATTAAGACGGCTCAGGATCGATAGAAGAGTTGGGCAGATACCAGCAGGAGGGCACTATAATTTGAAGTCGGAGATCACGTGTTCCTGAAGATTTCCCCTACCCGTGGAGTTATCAGGTTTGGAGGTCGGGGAAAGCTCAGTCCCCGTTTCATCGGACCCTTTGAGGTGCTAGAGCGAGTAGGAGAGGTGGCTTACCGACTTGCCTTGCCTCCATCGCTAGCTGGTGTGCACAACACCTTCCACGTGTCTCAGTTGCGACGTTATGTTCGGGATGAGAGCCACGTTCTGGACTATTCGGAGCTAGTCTTGGGTACCGATCTATCATATGAGGAGCAGCCCACCACCATCCTCGACCACAGGGAGAAAGTGCTGAAGAACAAGGTCATTCCGTTAGTCCGAGTGTTTTGGGGAAGTCGTTCCCTAGGAGAATCTACCTAGGAGCGGGAGGAAGATATCCGTGCACGTTTTCCACATCTCTTTGTTTACTACTTTTGTTTCTTTGTATCTTTGTTAAATTTCGAGGACGAAATTTTTGTGAGGGGGGTATGATGTAAATCCCCGTTTCCATCAATGAATTTTTTCTGTATTTCCCAAGTTCCCTGAATGTTTTTCTAATTTTTCTCGTATTTTTGTTGAATTTGGAAACTTAAGTTTAATATAAAAATTTTCCCCAAACACATAATCCATTCTCAGCCCACACTTTCTTTTTCCCCGGCCTAACATCCCCTCAGCCCGAGGAAATTCAAATTTAATTAAATCCTCACTTCCCCAGCCCGTTGCTACTTAGGCCAAAACTTAAAACAATTAATTCTTTTCTCCCTCTGGCCCAGCCCAACTCCATAACCCTTACCCGCCCGCCTAACCAAACCCGACCCGATTCAAACCCACTCCTTTTCCCCACTCCACAAAACTTTTCCCGCTCTTTTTTTTCTTCTTCTGCGCGAGACTTCACTCCCCACGTCGCCTCCCGCCCACGTCTCCACGCCGTTGCCCATGACCCGCGACCTCGACCACGACTCCCTCGAGTTCCTCAGCCTCAAACTCTTCGCCCCCTCTCACTCTCCAACTCCTTCTCAAATCTCTCCCTCTCGAAAACTCCAGAAAACCCACTGCTTCGAGCTCCTCACCCCGCTCCCCTCACCGACGACGATGTACAACCCCTCAAACTTCCTCCCTCGCTCTCTTCTCTCCGGAACTCACCCCTCACCGAGCCCCCGGCACCTTCAGCCGCCACCAAGCTCCCTTGCACCCGAGCTCGACCACCACCTGCACTCGACGCCGGCGAGCCCCCACTGACTTGAACTACCCCGTCGACCTCTGCACCCTCTACATCTCCATCACCTTCTCCAAAACCCACACCCGAGCCCCACTATCTCTCTCTCTCTCTCTTTCAAACCCTAAACACCAAGCCCGACCCCCGCTGCGCCATCGCCGTAGAGACACCGCTGACCATCGTCGACCCCAGCGCACTCGCAGAGATCCACAGCACCACTCTCCGCCTCCAGTAACCACGAGTCATCCTCCGGGCAACTCCGACGACGAACCCGAAACGCGAGCCGAGGTCGTGAACCCTAGCCGCGCCGTTCGTACCACTGCCGCTGCCGTGCATCGCCAAAGCGTCTCCAGGCAAGTACCCTACTTGCTACATGCTAGATTAATTCCGTTACAAACTAAAATCATATTAATTCCATGTTTGCAATTCACGAAAACTTATATGACATAACTGTTCGATGCAAAACCCGAAAGAAAACCTTCCACTAAATTGACGGAACTTGATTGCATATGCTGGCCCGTGTGATAATGAACACTGTGTAGAAATTTTACTGGAAAATACAGTTGTTAATGGCTTAAACGAACACCCCCAAATACACTCGTAAAAACTGGGAATTTCCCGCACCTGAAATTTGTTAAAATCACAATTAATTGTGTGCATATTGAAACGATGTGTTCGAGGGCTAAAATCGAAGCCGACTCGACGACCTGTAACCCTATGCAAGTTTTTAATTGTTTCTGTACTGAAATTATGACGATAATTGGTTCGGAGACCGGCTCTGGACTGCAGTCCAGAGCAGCTCCGGCTGTTGGTTTCTATCTCGTAATGCTCACTACCTGGTCGTCTGAACTCGTATGTTGCGGAACCCTGCATTTTATTGAATATCAATCTGTTATCTAAATAACTCAAGTGATTTCACCCCATTTTATCATCATTTACTATTTAAACTGCAATTTAAAAGAACAGGACGCATAGCAGTCCCAAACAGAAACAGAATTGATACACTAGTGTTGAACAGTGCATAACTTCTGACGTACAGATGCGATTGAGAAACTGTCTATTGCGTTGAAAACCCTATATTTCATTCAATTGTAGCGTCGCTGAATTCTGATCCCAACTGGGTAAAAATCATGTCGCGAAACGGACGTTCAGTTCAGAAACTGAATTTCCTGCAGCGAGCACTTAAATTGAAACGGCTGTAACTTGAATACCAGAAATCCGATTGTACTGAAACAAATTTTGCTGAACTGTTGACAGAGTATACTTGTTACCGTATTTGTAACATTTCATTGAATTCTGAACATATGAATTACTGCAATTTTCGTAAGCTTATGACGTGCATGTTAGTTCATATTACACATGACTTGTTAACTGCATAAATACACATACCTTACCCAATTGCCATATATATAGTGTTAGTGCGCATTATTATTCAGTGGACATTGCATTATCATGCGTGAATGATATTGGTTTAGGAGTGTCAAGTACACCAATGGAAAGTGAATGATTCGTGACAGTGATTAATACAGTGAACAGTGACAAAACCGTGCTATTGGTGCATACTTATACACGACTAAATCATAATCATCAATAGTGTAAACCTGGGGAAAAAGGGAAAATCGAAGTGGAAAGAGCATCATATTTAGCGGGACCGTGTTTTAGAGGATGATCATTCGAACAGTGATTCTTATATATATTAGGTAGGATCTAGCGATCCGGCTGACAGGGTTATGTCCCGAGCGTGTGGGCCGTTGTCTCGGGTATGTACGAGACTCCTGTTAAACATGATCCTCCTTTCCACTATACGATTTCAAACATGACTTAGAGACTTATAGGGATACAGATCATATTTTGCATTATTTAGTGACATAGCGATTATCAGCATTTTACTTTCACTGTTATTACCTTATTTGCATGTTTCATGTCATTATTATAAAATTGCTATTACGTCGCTCTGACGACCAGAGTGTGGATGCTCAGAGCTCGAGGAAAAGCCAGTGCAGGAGTCGGATTTACCTTTCGAGCTGACGGAGATCTAGTCTGGAGTACCTTTTTCTTCGTTTCTGTTTTCCCTAGAGATCTTGTATTCGAACTTGGTTAGTAGCTCTTCTTGTTTATTTGTAATTTGTGAACAATGGAATTTGATGTAATATTTTAGTGATATGTTTTCTTTACTGCTGTGCTTTGTTTACTGATTACCATGTAATGCTAGAAGCCGAAGTGTGACTACGGCGGGATAATTCCTTGACCGTAGGAGCATGGCTGGCCTAGTCATTCCTCGTTTTCCGTATTTTGGAAAGCGGGGCGTGACAGTATTGCTTGTATTGTATTGTTATACAGATGGATGACTTGCCGAAACCATGATATCAGTAAATGGAATGGATATAAATGGAGAGTCACGTAGACGGAGTATATCCATGGTTCGGTACAGTCAATATAAATTGATATAGATTGAATAGACGGATTTATGGATTCATGTTGTATTGCAGTTATACTTGAATTGGATTCAAGATAGATTATATTCAGATTTGATCATGACTCGAATTGAGTCAGACTTTAAACAGAAATGAAGTCCTGATTGTTTTGGAGTTATCGGTAATTGCTGTACATGGACGACAGGATTTGTGTCTTTTTCCAAGATAATTATCGTATGATAACACCGTTGTTAGATTGTCTACCTTAGATAGGTAAGCACCCACTTTCTCCGGCTCCCTGAGGCTCAAGAGAGCTGGTCCCGCATAAACCTATATTTACTAGGGTCCTTATTGTAAATTAGTATAACTTGAGGGGGTTTTATGTAAAAATAGTTTGATATAATTTTCAAAATACACCCCAAGCATTTAATTATCGTCTTTAGGATTTTCATTGATGTATATTTTATAAAAGTGAAATTTCTAGTAAGTAGAACCTAGTTTTCATAGTATATTGTATTTTATTGAAATATTGGAATTGTTTTGTATTTGGATGGTATTTTCATGTAATGGTGATTCCTTTGATTTAGAAAACTTAGAATATTTATATAATATAATTAAAATAGATATTTTTATAATAGTTATATATTTAATAAAAATAAATTTTATTTATTCTTGTAGAAATCTCATTTTCTAAAAAATAATGCATTAAAAATTCCATCGAGATCGAATGCTTCTTTCGGAGGTCTGCATCTCGCTCTACTAGACCCGAGGATGTGCGATAATCCGCACCATCCCGAACGGGGTCCCTAAAAGTGGGTTGTAGAGGCTTAATTGCAAGGAATTGTTTAATACACATTTTAAAAAAATGGTTTTGCAAGTTAAAGGTATTTATTTGTAATGTCATATTATCCCATGAATATATTCCCAAAACTTCATCGTGATATATCAAAGATGTGTGTTGTAATGAGGTAGGTCGTCACCTCATGAGTTATCTAAAGGTAATACAAGTATTATGTTGTTTTATGTCGGAAATGAAGTATGTGGTATTTTACCGTAAAAATACGATAAAAGTTGCATAAAAGATTATTTTGAGATGAAACTTGTTTTATTGTGTTTTTAATGTTTGTTAAACATTATATGAGAGTATAATATTGATTGTTTAAGAAAAGTAACATTTTAAAAGAAAAACTGAATCGGAAGTCGGATTAACTCCGTTTCCGTCGTGTTTTAGAAATGAAAGTTTTTAAAATAGTAGAAGAGAGGGGGAGAAGGGACTTACTGACTACAGGGAAAGGGGAGAGGTAGGAGAAGGTTTAGGGATCGTCGGGGCGTCATTTTTTCGCCGGAATCTTCTCGGAACTTCTCCGGAACTTTGCCCTTTGCTAACTCCACTTGCACGACTTAGGACTTGAAAGTCTTAGAGAGTTTTTGTGGGGAAATTCTGAATGAGAAAGCGTGAAATATGGTGTAGTATTTATAGGGAAAACTAGTGTTTAGTGTATTGAATTTTAGAATTAAAAATTTGCATTTAAAATCATTAAAGGGGTGATTTTAATCTCTCTGCCAATGTGCAAAAAAATCAAACAATATGGGGGAAGTGGGGTAGGCCAAACGGTGCCAGAGGCAAAAATTTAGACCATTCCCGATACGGGGGACCGGTGGTACCGGTTTTTGAGCCAATCTTGCCGGTCGAGTTGGTGGGGTCGGGGCCGGAATTCTCGCTACGTGTTTATTTATTCCGTGTCTCTTCAGTTTACGTGTAGTGCACGTGTAAACCCTTAGGCTTCTAAAAAATTAAAAGAAAAATAAATAAAAAGATAATGTGACTGGAGAGATTCGATTACAGGAGCTATGTCACAACAGTGTAAGGCTTTACCAAAGAGCTACAAGTGTTTTCTTGCTGTTCGAAAGAATTTTTTTTTTATAACTTGTGCTCAGGCTTATGTATTCCTTCTGTATTTTTGAAAAAAAATCAGTACAGAAAGTTTAGGGTTGTTACATTCTACCCTCCTTATAAAAATTTCGTCCTCGAAATTTATAGAAAGAAAATGTAACAGATTCAAAGCAAATTTATTAATGGAACTATTGATAGTGTATGAAAAATATTTGGAAGAACGAAAAAATGAATTTTTTTTGGTAGGATTGAAAAAAAAGATGTGAGGGAATTACCAGAGTTACCTTGGTCTGCAGTCTCGGCTTCTACGGCTGCTAGTGTGAAAGCCTGACTCCGGGATACATTACTCCTAGCTGGAGGCACATTCCTCTGTCCTTGGGGCATGTAGGATTAGAAGTAGTAGCCGGGGTTTCATCTGATTCATCATCAACTTGTTCACCAACATTGTTATTCAGCACTCTTCCCGATCTCAACGTAGTTAAGGCACTCACATTATGATTTTGAAGGATGAGATTCGTGCTTTGTGGGTGGCTGGGATTTGGTAAAGGTTGAGATGGAAGTCTCCCTTTCTCTCTCTCACTCATTGCGGCATTTAACTATGCAAGTTGTGTTTCTATCGATTTTATGTTTTTACCGTAGGAAGCAGTGTGTTGCACTAACGTTTGGATAGAAGACGTTAAATTAGCCGTCTTTTGTGTGAATTGTTTAATGAACGTTTCTAAGTTTCGTTCAAGTGCAGAGGTTTTATCTGTACCGGCCGTTGAAATATTATTATAAAGAGCAAAGTTGTTGGCTGGATTTTGAGGAGATTACGGTTGAAAGGGGTGCTGAATTTGGTGTGGTGACTATTGTTGCTGTGGGGGAAGCCTTTGATAGTTATTTTGGCTTGGGAGCTGATTTTGATTTTGAGATTGGTTTTGGTTCCAAGCAAAACTAGGATGATTCCTCCATCCCTGATTGTATGTGGAGGAATAAGGATCGTTTCTAAGTCGTTTCTGAAAAGCAGCATTAGTTTGTTCTTGACCTTGAGACGGAGGATTCAAAGAACATTCCTCCATTAAATGTGATGGGTAAAAACAACAACCACACACGGTTTTGGGGAGCGTAACTTGGTTTAGAGAGGTTGACGTGATTTTGTTTTCGATACCTTCGAGTTTCTTTTGCATCGCGGCCATTTCGGCTTCACTGCGATGGAAACGTCGAGCTGATGGATACCTGCCCTAGTTGAAGACGATGTTGGTCTAGTGCTCTCCCATTGTGAGGTTTGTTCAGCGAGAGCTTCCAGAAATTGCTCAGCTTCGTCATTGTCTTTTGACATGAAATGGCATTGACAAATAGTTTCAAGCATTTGTTTCGTGGCAGGATTAACTCCCTCATATATAATTCGGCAAAGTTGCCATCTATCAATTCCGTGATGGGGGCATTGTATAAGAAGATCCTTAAACCGTTCAAAGCATTTCCAGAATGGTTCGTTGGGAAGTTGGGTAAACTGGTTAATCTCGTTTCGAACCCGGGCGGTTTTGTGATTAGGATAAAATTTCTTAAGGAATGTTATAACGAATTCATCCCATTTGGCGATAGAATGTGCGACAGTGCTATAAATCAATTTTTTTGCTAGATCGCACAAGGTAAAAGGAAGAAGACGTAATCGCATAGCATCTCTGAAAATTGGGTAGTGCTCATCATTGTACATACATTCTCGAATTTGGTTGTGAAAATGTATACGTCTTTGGATTCAATCCGATGAAATTTGGGCAACAAGTTGATGAAGTAGGGTTTAATTTCGAAATTATCCCTTTTGGCCGGTGGAAAAGACAGACAATTAGGAAGGGGTCCACGCACGGGGTAGCATCTTTCTTGGAGAAATATGCGCAGTGGATTGTGCGCACCTACGGGTAGGGGCAGGGTGGTATCTCTAAATCCCGATGGAGATCCGTCCATTTCGGGAGATGTGGTGGGTGGAGGGAAAATAGAAGATGAAGAAGTATCGACTTCGAAGTCGATAGAAAAAACGCAGACAAGACGGGAACTAGAATACCGTGTCCAGTCGATCATGAACTAAGCGGGTTTAGTGCGTGTGGCAGCATGTGTTATGTAAGAACTCTTTTAAGAAGGTTTGTTTTGAAAAATAGTCGGACTTGAGGCTTGAATCAACAAATCATAAAATGCACAATCAATCCTTAGAACTAGGGTCACCTAAGTCAAGTCACTATACCGCTCCTAGACTTCCAAAGGACAAGTCGCAGGATCAATCCTTTACCACCTCTTTATCACTCTTGTGGCCACATAAGTGCCAGGTAAGTGGGAGCTATCCGCTATACGAATCACGAAATAGCGGGTCTAATTAAGTAACCACTTTCCTTAGTCACACTTGCCTAAACTCCACTAGAGAAATGTGGATAAGCGATAGATTATCTACAACCTTCCTCTGTCCTAATTGAGCGTGATGGTCCTTAGAGGTTTGGTCTAGATATTTTTTTAATTAATGTAGGATGGAAGGATGCTCATTTTGTGATTTGTGGGACCTAGGAAGGGGGATGAAATTCCCACATAATCTGGATTTGGGTTATCACCCCTTAATGTCCGGTTTAGAAATGCACAAACAAACCGATATCAAAACACGCAAAAAGAGTTTTTTAAGCAGCGATATTTGCAAAGAATCCTGCAGATAAAATCAGATTATTGGAGCTTTAGAGGAGAGAGAATGATATTAAGAAGATACCTGAGGATTTTGGGGGCCCAACTTCACCAAGTCACCGTGGTTCCGCCACCAAATGCCCATTTCCGCCGCGGTTCCGCTGCAAGGTGGTAGGATCGTTTGCCAATTTTTCTTCAGAGCACCCCTATACTCCTCTGGTCTACGTTGAAATTCTCTAACTCTCTGTTAGCTTGCTCCAGTTACTCCAGATTCCCTTACAAAACTCGCACAATAATCGTTAAATACACAAGATGCAGTTTTGTTTATTTTATTTTATGGCTGCCGAATTTTATAAGAAATCAACCCAATTAACAAGAAAAAAATTACGACCGTCTCCCTGGCAACGGCGCCATTTGATTGTTCCGCTGAAAAGAAGTGTTTTGTAAAATTAACCGCAATCAAGACGATGTCGCTAGTAGCTAGCCGCGATGAGTACGGGTCGTCCGTAGAGAAACGTGAACTCTTTTCTGGCTTTAGATGAGTTGATGAAAGATGGGTGATTGTTTGTCGTTGCGGATATAGAATTTATAAAGAAAAGGCTTGTAGGGTTTATAAGACTTAGTAGTAATGGATGAATAATTAAATATGACTCCTTTTATCTTTTAATAGTTTAAAACTAGATCGATAGTGATGAATGTAGATTAGGATTTTTTGGAAGAAACTAGGGTTTCCCCACTATTAACTTTTGTCCTTGCATTGATCTCTATTCATGTCTAGCCCTTAACAAAACAAGTGTTAAATCAAGCTCAAATCGTGGTCCTGATTATCAATAAATTGGTAGCGTGCTTGATAAGGATGTTAACATTTATTTTGCTAAAGTTTATAGACTTTAAAATGTATAAAAGAAGTTAAAAGATTTTCTCATCCATTATTCTACCCTATCCTACAAACCCTAGCAGGTTAGGAATTACTCGCTCATGGTTAAAGATTTAGAAGAAATGTTGAAGAAGAATGAAAACATGATTAAGATGCAGAAATGTAAGTGCAGAAAGTAAGTGTGGTAAATAAATGTAAGAAGAATTAAAAACAACTACCTTTATTAATCAACTATTGCATTTATTATTTTTCTCCGTAGAAAGTCGATTACAAGAACTCTAGTTTGCTCTCAATCTCTCTCTTTTAGGAGGTACATAAATAGGTGATGATCACTCGGATACGTGGATCTCTTGATCTCTTCGGTGATGATTTTTGATGTGAAGCTCTCGGTCTCTTATATAGTCACTAAACCAGAAACCCTAGATTCCCTATATGAATATATGTTGTTAAGATCCATACTACAAAATATCATATCCCAACTCCACCAAACCGCCGCGGATCCGCCGCAAATGTCACACTTTGGTCGCCCTTCTGCCGCAACCTAGTGGAATTAGGACTTGGGATTTCTTTTGGTCTCTTGTGTTGCCATGTGGAGATCTTTTTGATATCTATATTCTGAAAATAATGCTTTGAGTCTCTGCCGTTGCTAGATCTCTCGATTTGCTTCTAAATTTTGGCAGATTCGGTTTCGATATCCCGATTTGACTCGGATCTGTTGATCCCAGATATGAGGTAATATCTGCACAATATCTCAAGTCATAGTGTTAGTAGCATTTAGTATTTTTGAGATATTATCCTAACCATTTATATGATATAATATCTAAAGAATATTGATTAGAAATATTTGATATGATATGCATATTTTAATTACTAAGATTTCATATAAATATTATATGCATATATTTTCCCTCATTATGTTAATTATAATATAGAATTATATGATAATAAACTTTTTACAAATAAACCCTCATATGTTCTATATTTACAATAAACACTTTTTAGTACTTAACAATAATAGGAAAAATATTCATTCAAATGTGCAATATTTTAGACTAATCAATAGTCGCGTCCACATCTTGTTGAAATGAGAATGAACGCTGTGATAGTCTCTATGTTGTATATGTACCGTTGAGACTTGGAGTTAGAATTTTGCCGTTACTCCACTTTTGCTTTGACCCTTGGGTCTTTGTTGACGTTGCATCTGCATCCTACTGGTATGAGAAGTACGTCGAGCTGATCTCTAGGCTGTAAATGTTGCCATTAAGATCCGAAACTACGATTTTGCCATCACTTCACTTTTATTTGATTTTCGTGTCTGCCCCTGCTGGAATGAGAAGGGAGGGGACACAGAGATAGTTTCTAGGTTGTATATATACCGTTGAGACTTGGAGTTAGGATTTTGCCGTCATTCCTTTTTGATTCGGCTCCTTGGAGCCTTTGTTGGCGCCGCATCTGCACCTAGAAAGAACGTCGAGCTGGAGCTGAGATTTTGGCATTACTCCTTTTTTGTTTGACCCTTGGGTCTTTGATGACGTTGCGTCTGCGTCCTGCTGGTATGAAAAGAATGTCGAGTTGGTCTCTAAGTTTTATATGAACTGTCGAGATCTGGCTGTTCCTTTGATGGAACCTGGTGGGAAAATATGGTTCCCTTTCTTTCATTTGTGCCCATAGGTTGTATACAGGGATCGGTGTGGATTTACCTGCAGGGCAGAAAAGTTTCATTTCATTTTTTTATTTCGTTTCGCGATGCTCTATCTTTTTAGCTTTTATGTCGTGAAAGTCGCGATTGACTAATCATTTCGGCTATTTATCGCGGTGCCCAATCATTTCGGCTATATCTATTTTTTTACTTGCTATTTTTTATTGCGAGTTGCCCAAACATTTCGACTGTTTCATATGCATATATTTTTTGCTCGCTGATTTTTATTGTGAGTTGCCCCATCATTTTGACTGTTTCATATACATTTTTTTTGCTCTCTGATTTTGTTGCGAGTCGGGGACTTGGGTCCTGATACCAATTTTGGTATCAGTATCACTACGACTGTAATATTGCTAGGAGCGAATCATCATTTTCCATGAGAGGGCTTGAAGTTTGACACCTCTTTAGGCATCAGTATCGTTACGACTGGAATATTATCAGGAGCGACTCATTATTTGCCTTTGCTGATTTGAACAAAGGTGGCTTAGCAAACAGGGTTAGGATCCTTTCGACTAAGGCTTTTTTACTTTATGAGCCATAAGGGTCTCATAAAAGTATTTCTTCCTACGAGTCGTGAGAATCTCGTAGGTGTATGTTCTCCTGAAAAGTTGTGAGGACTTCTATGTGGTGTTTTCCCTTGTAAGTCGTAAGAATCTTATAAGAGTGTTTTCTCCTTATAAGTCGAGAGGACTTACAAGTGGCATTCACCATATGGGATATTTCTCGCCATTGGTAGAACTTGGTAAAGGAATATTTGTATACAAAGGTCAATATTGGATCGCCTGTATGGCAACTTGGGGGATATGACGGTTTAAGAACAGGTTCAAATCCCTGTAGCTTAAGGCTTTTGAATCTTATAAACTGTGAGGGTCTCATAAGGGAATTCTCCTTACGAGTCATGAGGATCCCGTAAGTGTAATTTCTCCTTAGGAATCATGAGGATTCCTAAGTGTGTTGCTCCTTTATAAGTCGTAAGGATCTCACACAGGTATTTTCTCGTTACAAGATTGAAAGGACCCTGCAAGTTTTTTTTACGAGGTTGCGTCCCTCCGGGTTTTCACAAGCTCACCGGTAGTCCTGCTATTTTTACTCACGTCGCCTTTTCAGGTTTTCATCTGTGCCCATTTCGCTTATGGACATACCGCTTTTTTTAAATGGTGAAACTCTCGAAGGTAGTTTCGTCGCAGGTGACCCACCTGTTTGCCGGTAGGTTTGGGGCCAGCTTTATCGCTGGAGTAGCTGTGTAGCCGATAGAACTTGAGTTGCAACCTTCGCCGTTGGGACTTCGATTGCAATATAGATCTCAAGAGAGCATATCGCCATATTTAGGGCGATACACTAGTTTAGGGATATTTCGGTCCATTATCGCCATATTTGAGGTGACACATGTTTCAGTCCATTATCACCATTTTTTAGGCGAGTATTAGTTTAAGAACGTTTAGGTCAATTGTCACCATATTTGAGGCAAAATTTTAGTTTAGGGAATTTTCGGTCCATTGCCGCCATATTTGAGGCAAAATTTTAGTTTAGGGACTTTTCGGTTTGTCGCCATGTTTGAGGTGAAGTTTTAGTTTAGGGACTTTTTGGTCCATTGTCACCATGTTTGAGGCGAAGTTTTAGTTTAGGGACTTTTCGGTCCATTGTCGCCATATTTGAGGCGAAGTTTTTAGTATACTATTCTCAGAGTTCTGACTCAGAAAGATAGCGAGTGGACACGAGCGTCTTCATCTATCATAGACCTAAGTCGTGACTCGTCAAACGTAGTATTTCTTGAGGAATCGGCCGTATATTGGCCGGAAGGGTCTTTCGCCATGCATATCCATGAGCAGGTAGGCTCCACCTTGGTAGACTTTGTCTATGATGTACGGGTCTTCATAGATCGGCTCAAATTTCCCCGGTTTTGCACGATTGGGGATCATGGGTCTTTTGACGACTAGCACAATCTCGCCTTGGTGGAATGTTCTCGGCCTGGTCAGTTTTTCATTTGAACTCGTCATCCTTGCCTTATAAGCTTCCAGATTTTGCTATGCTATAAGACGAGTTTCGTCGAGGGCGTCGAGCTCCTCAAGCCGAAGATGCGCATTTTCTTCATCTGTTAGTTCGTACTGAACCGCTACTCGTAGAGAGGGGAGTTCTATTTCAAGGGGAAGCACTGCTTCAGTTCCGAATACCAACGCATATGGTTTTGTATTCATGGCCATTTTGAACGTTATTCGGTATGCCTAGAGAGACTCGTGCAGCCTTTCATGCCAGTCTTTTTTGTTTCTGGACACCGTCTTCTTTATAATCTTTGTCAAGGTCTTGTTGAAAGCTTCAGCTAGACCTTGTCCTGAGGGTCATAGACTAACGAGTATCTCCAATCTATTTTATATTGTTGAGTGAAGCGGCTGATTTTATGACTTCTATAAGCTGGTCCATTATCCGAAATAATTCGTCGCGGAGTGCCGAACCTATAGATGCCATGTGTCCTGAAAAAATGGAGGATATTCTCCGTCATCACCTTTCTTAGTGGTGCTGCTTCTGCCCACTTAGAGAAGTAGTCGGTCGGTTCTAGTATGAACCGATGTCCTTTGGACGATACTGGTTCAATGGGACCAATTATATCGGTTCCCCACATTTCGAATGGCCAGCTAGCCATTGTTGGGTGTAGTGGATTTGGATGTTAGTGGATGAAGTCCCCATGAATTTAGCATGAGTGACACTGCTTCGCATATTCGAGGCAGTCCCGAATCATCGTAAGCCAATAGTAACTTATCCTTTTGATCTTCAGCTTCATCTTTTGTCCAGTTTGATGAGAGCCGCAGATTCCGTCGTGAGTTTCTTGGACGACTCTCTTCGCTTCTTCTATTCCCAGGAATCTTACCCACAGACAGTCAAACGATCTCTTATATAGAGTGTCATTGACGAAGGCAAAAGACAGAGCTCGTTTCATAAGCTGATGTCTGGACGACGCATTTTTGGGCGTTCGTCGGGAGTTGAAGTAGTCAATGAAGACTTCCCTCCAATCGTTGACCTTTTCTCTGTCCCTTATTTGAAGGTTTACTTGTTCGGTCTTTTCTTTTCCTTCAGATAGTTCTGTTAAGTCTTCCGAAGATATTTCTGTTGGCGTGAGAACCCTGTGGCTTTGCACAATGATCCTAACGTCATCGAGGTCTTCGTCGGCCAATTCCTTAGCCAATTTGGCTAATGCATCTTCCTTGCTGTTTTCTGCACGCAGTATACTCTCCAAGATTTAGGAAGGGATTTGTGTCAGCAGTTGCTGCATTCTTTCTCCGTACTTTATCAGCTCTAGCTTGCACGTTTGATAGTCTCCATTTACATGGCTAACGATCAGCTGGTATCTCCATATATGAGGAGGTCTTTGATTCCCATATCGACAGCGATCTTAAGACCTGCTATCAAAGCTTCATATTCAGCTTCATTATTAGTCCTTGGCTCTATTAAGGAGAGGGCGCAACGCAATATCCCTCCTTGCAGTATCACGAAGATAAGGTCCACCCCGGCTTTGATTATGGGGGTATTTTGTTTTCTCCTCTTCATGGAAGATGCTCCATCGAAGTAGAGTTCCCATTGGCAATCATTTTCTCCCTTCTCTCCTTCGATTGTGTCGAGCGCATGTTCATCCGACAACTCGCAATTTAAGGGGGGTCGGTTGGTATCGAATGCTCCGCAAGAAAGTCGGCAATGGCCTGGCCTTTCATTGCTTTGAGGGGTCGATACGTTATCGAGAACTCCATCAGGAGGAGAGCCTATTTGGCAAGCCTTCCTATTAATATGGCCCTTTATATCAGATATTTGAGAGGATCCACTTTTGATATGAAATGAACCTCATGTGCCAAGGCATAATCTCTGAGCTTCGTTATCGTGAAGATCAGTGTCAAGAAATGTTTTTCGATGGGGGAGTAGTTGTTTTCTGCCCCCAGGAGAACTCAAATCAAATAGTACAAAGCTCTCTTCTTTCCTTGATTGTTCTCTTATGCCCATAGCACGCCTAGAGAACCCTCAAGGGTTGTCATATATAGGATAAGGGGTTTTCCTTTAACCAGAGTGGTCAATACTGGCGGATTTTGCAAGTACTGCTTGATTTCGTCTAGTGCATTTTGGCACTTTTGATCCCAGACGAACGGGGTCCTCTTCTTTATCAAATGACTGTAGGAATGGCATTTTCCAGAAAGGTTGGCTATGAACCGCTGGATATAAGCGAGTTTTCCTTGAAGAGATCGCAACTGTTTGAGAGTTCTTGGTGTAGGCATTTCCATAATTGCCTTGATTTTTTAGGGATCGATTTCGATACCATGGTGCTATATGTTGAATCCTAGGAATTTGTCTTAGGAGACTCCAAACGCTCATTTTAGAGGATTCATCTTCATATTATACTTCTGAAGACGTCGGAACGCTACTTTTAGATGTTGCCAATGCTCCTCGTGAGATTTTCTCTTTACCACAAGGTCGTCGATATAGCATTCGACAATCTCGTGTATGAGGTCATCGAAGATCTTTGTCATGGCCCTCTGGTAGGTAGCGCTGGCGTTCTTCAAACCGAAGAGCATCACTTTATAGCAGAGTATAAGGTCATCGAAGGTTTTTCCCTTTCCGAACCTTTACCAACCATATGACAGTTGCCAGTCGTTTTTTCACGCGTATCTGTCGCACTTTTTTGCCGTCGACGAGTTTCACACTTCATCCTCTTGAAGTGTTTTTGATGGGTAACGTATCCTTACTACCACTTCTTAAAGGCACTGCATTCCTCGGTGGGATGGGTAACCCTCCGATGATATAGGTAGTAGTTTGGATGTAAATCCTCTCCGTCGAGGCATGACCCAGGAGTGTTCCTACAAGAGGTGGCAGCTTCATTCCCATTGACAGGGCTTTGGCGAACCGCTTCTCTGCCTTGATCCTGCTCTTATTTATCGCAGGCATGCCTTGATTTGGTTGGAGTACTTTACGACTCATCCTTGCTGTAATACCCGGTATCTGGTATATAATTTTTTTTGTATATTTTCTAAAACTTTATTTCCTATATTTTTCCAAATATTTTCCCTATATTTCTCCTATTTCATTTTCCGTTAAATCCTATTTTTCCTAATTATTTTCCCACTCTTATTTTAATTTTCTAATTAATTTTCATATAGTTTTTCCTACCCAAACCCAATCCCCACTCCCCAGCCCAAACTATTCCTTAACTACCCGACCCGACCCCCAACCCGACCCAACTCCCCACCCCCTTCATCTTCTTCTTCTTCTTCTCGCTCTTCATTTCCTGCCCTTCCAACGATCTCCCGCTCCCGCGCCCATGCCCCAACGGCCGTGCCCACTCCCCCATCTCCCTCACGCTACCCCTCCACGACCCGCTCCCCTCATCCCACGTCCTCACGTCCTTTCTCCCCCTCACCTTCTTTTCTCTCGCTACCGTCACGAGAACCCAAACCCACGTCCTAGCCCTCTCCTCTTCCCTCGTCATCGTCGTCGCCTTGACTTCGCCTCCATCTCCTCCATCTCCTCTTCGTCCTCCATTCCCGTCATCCCGACGGCGATACTCCATCATCCCCGAACCCAATGACCCAGAACCCGCAGCCCCGACCTTGTCATCATCGTCGTCGCCTCATCGTCGTCATCGACGTCGACCAACCCAACACCCTCTCCTCTTTCCTCTTCTCCCTTGCATACCCGAGAAAGGACCGACCCTAAGAACCCTGCACCCATAACCCCCTGCGAACCCGTCACCCTTGCCGGTACCCTCACCGCCGACTTCCTCCCTGCCGCAATTCCATCGCCGGCCACCTCCTCTCGACGCTGCCATCATCGCCATCGTCGTCGTCACCTCTTCCTTCAGCTCGGGCTACGTCCCGAGTCTTTCCCCGAGATAACTCTTAACCATCGCGGAGCCACTGCCGTCTGAGCTCCCCGTCGCGACCCTAGCCCGCGCCGCAGCTAACCCTATGCCCATCGTCATGTCACCGCCACTGTCGTAGCCCCTACCGCTAGCTGTGCCGAACCCAAGTCGGGCTGACTACTGACCTCTTCTACGTGACTATGATTTGTCTCTTAAACCAATATCTGACTATGATTTGTTTTGCAGCAATCGCGCTGACTCTAGCTCCCTTTGAGTCTCGCATCGTAATGCCGGCAGGGCCCTTTTCCAGACGTCCATCTTCCAAGGGCGCTGTGACCAGCCTGCGCATGTTAAGTGAGTACATCGAGGAGCTTGACGCAGAGGTCCCTTCATTTGTTGCAGATTTTGCTGCCGAGGTTAATCCCATGCTGGCGACGCTCATGAACTTCCATAGCGAAGGCGTCGTTGAGTCTTGGGTTAATCACTGCAGGAAGATTGAGGACTGCCTTCATGAGCTTGAGCTTAGGCGTCCTGCTCCGGAGGTGTTGGCTTCGAACTCCCAGTGGGCGGCATGGGTTGAGCAGAGCGTTCCCTTCCTCCACCATTTTGAACAAGAAGCGACCTTAATGCGGAAGGAACGCGAGGAAGTTTCAGGTGAATCCTTCCGGCTACGCGCCCAGGTTGAAGCAAACGCTGCGCAATTGAGAGCCGTCTTCGACAATTTACAGCGATGTATTTCGGATGGGCTAGCGCTAAGGCAGAAACTCGACTTCTTAGAGCGGGTTACGCAGAATCGCGAAGTTGCTCAATGGGACATCGATGAGAAACTTTCGTCTTGCATGCAGCAACAGGCTCTAGTCGAAGCGGAGCTGACCGCGGTGGCTAATCATGAAAAGGAGATGAGAGGAGTGTGCGAGCAGCTGGCTGATTTACTAAAAATGCCTCCTTCTCAGTAGCTGCCTTTGTATTGATTAAACATTTGTAATCTTTGAATAACATGTATCCATTTTTTATTCTTTTACACGATTCGTCCCGTACTCAATTGAATTCATGAATAAAAGATATACATTTTTTTATCTCCCACTGTTGCTTTCTTCTCTTTGTTGTGTTGTCGCCATGTGATTTTAGTAAGTGTGGCCTGTAGATAGTAGGTAGCTATCCATCTTGGACTCTTTGCAGGGTAGCGATGGCTTAGGATACAGGTTCAGATCTGTCGTCTAAGACTTTTCAACTTTATGAGTCATGAGGGTCTCATAAAGCTTTTTCTCCCTACGAGTCGAGAGGATCTCGTAGGTGTATTTTCTCCTGAAGAATCGTGAGGATTCCTAAGTGTGTTTTTCTCTTGAGAGTCGTAAGGATCTCCCAAGAGAATTTTTCCGCTTACAAGTCGAGAGGACTCGTAAGTGGTTGTTTCCCTCCTTATCGATGTTCGGCTTCGGAAAGTGTGTCCTGTGAATAGTATGCAAGCGTCTATTTTAGACTGACTTGCAGGGCCCCGGTGCTTAGGAAACAGTTTTTTACTGCCTAAGGCTTTTCCATACGAGTCGAGACAAATCAAGAAGTTCTCGTAAGAATGTCCTAACGTTACAGTTAACCTCTGCTCTTTACGACAGAGGTTCGTTAGGGTCTATGGTACTAGGGTTTTGTCCATCACACCATCGCGTCGGCTGATGTATTCCTCGATAGGCAATCTTGTCGTTCGAGTAGCCTTGCAACTGTCGTGTCTCTGATCCCTTCGGGGGCTGGACAAGACGTCTTCAAGCAATCTTCCTAGGCAGTTTGACCGTCGGAAGAGCAAGCGTTAGGAATTTTGCCATGCCGCTTTTTACTTGAGGTTAGGCTCAGTTTGGGGAGCCCCGATGAGTCATAACCACTCCGTGCTGGTGTGGGATGATCTCCGATAGTCTTTCAGGTTTTATTTGAGTTGTCGTCAAGACCCTAAAGCTAGGAATTTGGCCTTTGCTTCGTTTGCTGGCATTGCGTCTACTGTATCGAGACGAATGTCGCAGTCGTCTCTAGGTTGCCTGTGAACCATCGAGGCTTGGAATTAGGGATTTTGCCATGGCTCCATTGTTTTGAACCGGGGTCAGTTTTCGACGTTGTATCTGCATCCTGCTAGAGTTGAGAAGAAACGCCGTTGTTGACACTGCGTCTGCTGTAACGAGACGAATGTCGAGGTGGTCTCTACGTTGTATGTGAACCGTCGAGATTTGGAACTAGGGACATTGCCGTGGCTCCGCTTTGCTGACGTTGCGTCTGCTGTAACGAGACGGATGTTGAGGTGGTCTCTAGGTTGTCTGTGAACCGTCGAGATTTGGAACTAGGGACTTTGCCATGGCTCCGCTTTGCTGACGTTGCGTCTGCTGTAACGAGAGGAGTGTCGAGGTGGTCTCTAGGTTGTCCGTGAACCGTCGAGATTTAGAACTAGGGAATTTGCCATGGCTCCGCTTTGCTGACGTTGTGTCTGCTGTAACGAGACGAATGTCGAGGTGGTCTCTAGGTTGTCTGTGAACCATCGAGATTTGGAACTAGGGACTTTGCCATGGCTCTGCTTGATTATCGCGTCCGAATCCTGCTAGAATGAGGAGGAACGTTGTTGTTGGTCTCCAGGCTGTAGAGGTGGCCGTCGAGACTTGGCTCTCTTTCCGATGGAGCCTGGTGGGATGATATGGTTCCCTCTTATTTGCGCCTTTGGATTGTATACAGGGATCGATGCGATCTCACCTGTAGGGCAAAAGTTATTTTTTGTTTTCTTTCCGTGATACTCTATCATTTCAGCTTTTTATATCGCGAAACTCGCGATTGCCCAATCATTTTGGCTATTTTTCGCGGTGCCCAATCATTTCGGCTATTTTTTCTTTTTTACTCGCTGTTTTTTTATTGCGAGTTGCCCAATCATTTTGGCTGTTTTTGTATGCATATATTTTACTTGCTGATTTTGTTGCAAGTTGCCATATTATTTCGGCTATTTCATATGCATTTATGGCTTGCTGACTTTTGCCGCGAGTATGGAACTCATGGTCTGATACCAATCTTGCATCAGTTTCGCTGCGACTGGAATGTTGCCAGGAGCGACTCATCATTTGTCATGAAAGGACTTGGGATTTGATACCGATTTAGGCATCAGCATCGCTACAACTGGGACATTTCCAGGAGCGAATCATCATTTGCCTTTGTCGATTCGAACAAAGGTGGCTTAGCAAACATGGTTAGGATCTCGTCGACTAAGGCTTTTTACTTCATGAACCGTAAGGGTCTCATAAAGGTGTTTTTCCTGTGAGTCGTGAGGATCTCGTAGATGTCTTTTCTTCTCAGGAATCGTGAGGATTCCTAAGTGTATGTTCTCTTGTAAGTCGTAAGGATCTTACAAGAGTGTTTTTCTCCTTATAAGTCGAGAGGACTTACAAGGGTTGTCCACCGTGTGAGCATATCCTTAGTCGCTAGTGGGACTTTGTTAGGGAAATTTTTATTCGTGCCCGTGGATTGTATACAAGGGTCAATATTGAACCGCTTATAGGGCAAAATCGGGGTTTGTGATGGCTTAAGAACAGGTTCAGATCCCCGTAGCTTAAGGTTTTTGAATCCTATGAGCCGTGAGGGTCTCAAAGGGGAATTCTCCTTACAAGTCGTGAGGATATCGTAAGTGTGTTTTCTCCTTAGAAATCGTGGGGATTTCTAAGTGTGTTTCTCCTTTGTGAGTCGTAAGGATCTCACGCAGGTATTTTCTCCTTGCATGGTCGTGAAGACCTTGTAAGTGTCTTTTAATAAGATTGCGCCCTTTCGGGTTTTCACAAACGCGCCGGTAGCCCTCCTGTTTTTACTCACGGAGCCCTTTCGGGTTTTCATCCGTGCCCATTTTGCTTATGGACGTACTGTTTTTTTTCTTTCTTTGGGATGCTGCGGTCTGTAGTAGTTTATAGACGTCTCGGTTAGGCTTAGTATTTCTTCAAGAAACGGCCGTTTATTGGCCTGAAGGGTCTTTCGCCATGCATATCCATGAGAAAGTAAGTCCCACCCTGGTAGACTTTGTCTATGATGTACGGGCCCTCATAGTTCGGCTCGAATTTCCCCCGTTTGGCACGATTGGGGATCATAGGTCTCTTGACCACTGGCACGAGTTCGCCTTGGCGGAATGTTCTCGGCCTAGTCAATCTCTCATATGAGCACGTCATTTTTACTTTGCAAGCCTCCAAGTTTTGCTGCGCCATGAGCCGGGTTTCGTTGAGGGCATCAAGCTCCTCAAGCCGAAGATGAGCATTGTCTTCATCCGTCAGTTTATAATGAACCGCCACTCGTAAGGAGGGTAGCTCTATCTCCAAGGGGAGTACTGCTTCAGTGCCGAATACCAATGCATATGGCGTTGTGTTTGTGGCCGTTTTGAACGTGGTTCGATACACCCAGAGAGCTTCAAGCAGTCTCTCGTGCTAGTCCTTTTTAATTTTGGACACCGTCTTTTTCACGATCTTCGTCAAGGTCTTGTTGAAAGCCTCAGCCAGACCGTTAGCTCGGGGATTATAGACCGAAGAGTATCTCCAGTCTATATTATGTTGCTGTGCGAAGTGGCTGATTTTATGGCTTCTGTAGGCCGGCCCGTTATCAGAGATAATCCGTCGCGGAGTGCCGAAACGATAGATGATGTGTGTCTTGAAGAAATGGAGAATATTCTCCGTCTTCACTTCTCTTAGTGGTATGGCTTCTGCTCACTTGGAGAAGTAATCGGTTGTTGCCAGTATGAACCGATGTCCTCTGGACGATACTGGTTCAATGGGCTCGATTATGTCAGTTCCCCACATTTCGAACGGCTAGCTAGCCACCGTTGGATGTAGCGGATTTGGATGCTGGTGGATAAAGTCCCTATGAATCTGGCACGAGTGGCACTGCTTCGCGTATTCGAGGCAGTCTTGGATCATTATGGGCCAATAGTAACCCATCCTTTTGATCTTCAGTTTCATCTTCGGCCCGGCTTGGTGAGAACCGCAGAGTCCGTCGTGAGTTTCTTGGACGGCTCTCATTGCTTCTTCCGGTCCCAGGCATCTTAGCCATAGAGAGTCAAACGATCTCTTATACAGCGTGTCATTGACGAAGGCGAAAGACAGAGCTCTTTTCATGAGCTGATGTCTCGAGGTCGCATCTTCAGGTGTTCGACGGGATTTGAAGTAGTCTATAAAGACTTCTCTCCAATCCTTGACTTTTTCCTGGTCTTCTATCTGTAGGGCCGCTTGTTTGGTCGCTTCCTTTTCTTCAAACGACTCCGGAGATATTTCTGCCGATGCGAGAACCCGACGGCTTTGCACAACGATCCTTACGTCATCGAGGTTCTCGTCGGCCAGTTCTTTAGCGAGCTTGGCTAATGCATCCGCCTTGCTATTTTCCATACGCAGTATGCTTTTCAGGGTGTAGGCAAGGATTTGAACCAGCAATTGTTGTACTTTCCCACCGTACTTTACCAACTCGGGCTTGCACGTTTGATAGTCACCGTTTACTTGACTAACGACCGGTTGGGAGTCTCCGTATATGAGGATGTTTTCTATTCCCATGTCGACAGCGATCTCAAGACATGCTATCAAAGCTTCATATTCGGCTTCATTGTTTGTCCTCGGCTCTGTTAAGGAAAAGGCAAACCGCATTATCCTTCACTGCGAAGTTACGAAGATAAGGCCTACCCCAGATTGATTATGGGGGAGCTGTGCTTTCGCTTCTTCATGGAAGATGCCCCGTCGAAGTAGAGTTCCCATCGGGTGTCACTCTCTCCTTTCTTCCCATCGATCGTGTCAAACACGTGCTCGTCTTGCAATTCGCAATTTAAGGGTGAATCGGCAGGTATAGGATGCTCAGCGAGGAAGTCAGCGATGGCCTGGCCTTTCACTGCCTTGAGAGGTCGATAAGTTATCGAGAATTCCATTAAGAATAGGGCCCATTTAGTGAGTCGTCTTGTTAGTATGGCTCTTGACATCAAATATTTGAGCGGATCCATCTTTGATATGAGATGGACCTGATGCGCCAACGCATAGTGCCTGAGCTTTGTTATCGTGAAAATCAACGCCAGGCAGTGTTTTTCAATGGGGGAGTAATTGTTTTCTGCCCCCAGGAGAACTCGACTCAATTAGTAGAGGGCTCTTTCCATCCCTTGGTCATTTTCTTGTGCCCATAGCGCGTCTAAGGAACCCTCAAGGGCGGTTGTGTAAAGAATGAGGGGCTTTCCTTTGACCGGAGTGGTCAGTACTGGCGGATTCTGCAAGTATTGCTTGATTTCGTCCAGTGCACTTTGGCATTTGCGATCCCAAACGAATGGGGTTCCCTTCTTCATCAAGTGACTGTAGGGACGGCATTTACCGGAAAGATTGGCTATGAACCGCCGAATATACGCGAGCTTCCTTTGGAGAGACCGCAGTTGCTTGAGATTTCTTGGCAGGGGAATTTCCATGATCGCCTTGATCTTCGACGAGTCTATTTCGATGCCTCGGTGTCGTACGATGAATCCTAGGAATTTGCCTGAGGAGACTCCAAATGCGCATTTGAGAGGGTTCATCTTCAGATTGTATTTCCGAAGACGTTGGAACACTATCTTCAGATGCTCCCAATGCTCCTCGTGCGATTTGCTCTTTACCACGAGGTCGTCAATATAGCATTCAACAACTTCATGTATGAGGTCATCGAAAATCTTCGTTATGGCCCTTCTGATAGGTAGCGCCGGCGTTCTTCAAGCCGAAAGGCATCACTTTGTAGCAGAATATGCCCAGAGAAGTCTGGAAAGCGGTATACTTCTAGTCTTCGGGATGCATTTTTATTTGATTATATCCTGATGAGCCATCCATGAAGGAGAAGACTTCATGAGTGGACATGTTGTCTATCATCAGCTTGGTAACCGGTACGGGAAAATCATCCTTCGGGCAAGCTTTGTTGAGGTCCCGAAAGTTTACGCAGACGCGTACTGTCCCATTTTTCTTCATCACTGGGACGATGCTGGCGATCCAGTCAGGATACTGAACCTCTTGGATGAAGCCGGAGTCGATTAGCTTCTTGACCTCAGCATTGATGCTCATTTCAAGTTCGAGCCGCATTCTTCTTGGTGCTTGCTTGACTGGCTTGATGTCCGGAGATATCGCCAATTTATGCACCGCTATTTCCGGATCTAGCCACGGAATTTCGGAATAGTTCCATGCGAAGCAGTCTTTATACTGCATGAGCACGTCTTTTAATGTAGCCACTTGTTTCTCAGACAACAGCTCACTGACGAACGTTGGCCGCTGGTCATTTGTCGTTCCCAAGTCGATTTTCCTTAGGTTGTCCGCAGTAATATGTATCCCATCTTCCAAATCTTTTGGCACCGGTGGAAACTCTGAGATTACCTCGTCATCATCGTTTTCGAAGCACCGGGAGAGGTCGTCCATATCCTCGTGCCCTCTTTCTCTTGTCAACGTTATCACGTGACAGGTACGAGATCGTTTCCAAGACCGATGTTGATCCGGCTCTACTTTCGCTGCATATGTGGCTTTCGGTTCATGCTTCTGTGGCGGGGTTACCCTCCAACTACTGGATAAAGCGAACCTCCTTGCTGATACTGGTCCTCTACCCAGTCTTTGAATATGAAGCAGTCTTCGAGAGAATGTCCTATCGTTCAGTGATAGGAGCAATAATCCGGGTGAGAGACCTCGCCTTCTTGTTCGGGGTGTTTGGACTCCGGGAGCGTAACCATTTGATATTTCATGACAAGAGCGAATATCTTCCTTGTCTTGTCTCGGGGAAAAGAATATGCTCGACCCATCTTCTTTATAAGAGACGGATCCCGGCTGCTCAATTTTCGATCGCGAGGCCTCTTAGACCCACTTTGCTGCTGTCGAACATTTTTCCGTTCTTCAGTTTATTTTTGCCTCCGTATCGAGTCTTCCGTATGACGGGCTGGCGATGAAGGGCATCGTCGTTTTTCGTAGCCTGCTGAAGGAGGCGCTGCGTTCTGGTTTTTTCATAGATGGCCATTTCGCGATTGTGGTCATCCCGGACCTTTTGACCTGCTTCCCTTATTAGCTTATCTATCTGTTCTTCGAACGACGGACTTGGCACTTTCATGGCGGGACTTTGTTTTGGTTCAGGGTTCGCGTCTTCTAACAGAGCATCTCCTTCTTCATCGAAATCCTGTATAATGTAGCAGCCATGGAATCGCTCCCGTTTCTTGGATTGAACATATCCAGGCCCGATCGTTTCCATTCTTCCGTTGGGCAATTTTCGATGAGTTCCAGGGATGTTCCAGATCTTGTTGTAGAACTGGACTTGTCACGCGGTCTGCTTCAAGGGTACGCCTTGACGCTTCAACAGCCTTTTTAATCCTTCTGTGTAGTATCTGGGCAGACGGATGGGTTGGAGCCTGTCAAGCGTAGAATCGGCGCCATGCCAGATTTCTTTCTCCACTTTGGTTTCCGCGGATCGATAAAAGAGGATCGCCTTTTCATCTTTCTGCCTAGGAGGGACGTCGAACGTCTGCAGTTCTTGCACACTGTAGGTATCAAGTGCGTCGAGCTCTTTGTAATGCTCTTGCGGAACCATAGCGATTTGCAAACTCTGATTATCTCCAATGAAGGCTTGCACTGATGGACGAGCCGAGAATACTGCGTTGACCTTATCTTCGGAGTCACCGCCAAAGACCAGGATAGGGGTAGACGGTCCCGGTTTGTTGTATCGGGGAGGTCCCGAATATACTATCTCTTCTTCCTCCTCGGTATCGCTCCCAAAGACTGGAATGGTGGTGATAGCCTTTTGCTTATCCTCCGGCTTATGGCACCTTTCCGTGTCTTCAAAGTCTGGCCGAAAGTACTTTGCGTCCTCGTATCTGCGGACTTTATTCACGGAGAATGGGTTTAGCTCCCCCGTTACGGTGTATTCAAGACCATCCTTGAAATAATTCATACACTGATGTTGTGTAGAAGGGATGATGTTGTATTCGTGTAACCAAGGCCTACCGAGCAAAGCGTTGTAGCAAGTCTTGGCGTCAATGACATGAAATTTGATGTCAGTGACGAGCTGCCCAAAGCATAATGTCAGTATCACAGACTCGAGCGTCTGTGATGACTGGGAGTCGAACCCGGAGATAGTGATTTTATCCCGAGCGAGGTGTTGAACGCTCATGCAGATTTCTTTTAGCACCCTCACATTTAGGAGATTGACAGAGGACCCATTGTCAACTAGGATCTTCCCTATCTTAATGTCATGGCAATACCCGGAGACATATAGGGGACGGTTGTGCTCGCATGTTCCGAGGAGGAGATCTTCATCGCCGAAAGTGATGTCAGCTGTGTGAATTTCTTTCAGCTCGTCCTTCATCTTTTCTTCGGCGAGGAAAGCTTGAAACTGGTCAGGCTCTTGTAATGTCTTGATCAGAGAATCTCTCGCTTCTTTGGATAGCAGAAGGGCATCGAGAATGCTTAGCTGCGAGAGTATCTTCCTCAGATGTGCCAGAACGTTGTAATCCACCTTGGTTTTCTTGGGCGGGTTCTTGGCTGCCAGCTCTTCGACAACTCGGTCATTGATTTAGAGAGATTTTATAGATCAAAAATATATTACCGCAATCAAGAACGGCGTCGCTTGGTAGCTAGCCGGTGAGTACGGGTCGGTCCACAGGGATGTTGTAATTTTCCTAATCGCTCTTACGAGCTAATTCCAAAGGGTGTTGGATCTTTTAATTAAATCTAAAACGAAGTTGAGTTATACTAGGATTAGGAAACTTGCTAGGATTAGGTTTAGGTAAAGTTTGGTAAATAAAGATCTCCACCTCTTTCCAATGCCTTAAATTAAATATCATATTAGGGGTTATGGTAAATATTAATAAAAGGGATTAGGATGATTGGGAAGATGTTTCTTCCTCTAGATCCTTGTCCTTCCTTTCTTAATCTTTACCCTAACCTCCATGGAAAACTTACAGATCCGGTTTTTTATACTACGGTATCACCGTTACCTCGTGGGTAGAGTGCCGTAGGGAGCAGAAGATGAAAGTATGCATGGAGTTCTAATTGTTCATAAGAGATTGGCAAAGAAAGAGATGAGAGATCTTCATCTCTCAAACCCTTCCCTATTCCTAACCCTAATAAGCGAGGAAACTACTCGCTCATTGAGGGATCTAAGAAAGACATAACTTTTATTTTGTTTTGATTTAAGAGGTGAAAGATCTACTGCAAGTGAATAAAAATTCTAAACTAGATTAAGCTAGGGCAAGAAAAGAAATTACCTAGGGCAGAAATTAAAACTAGAACTAAGGCAGAAAATAAACCTACTTACAAATTTGATGCTCTCCAAACTTCAAAAGAAATCTGAATTTTTATTGATGAAAAGAGGCATGAAAAAATACAATGAATTGGGTCTCTATTTATAGGACATAGAAAACCCTAGGTTTATAATTGCCGCACGTCTCCATTTACAAAAATACCCCTAGGTTGACTAGTCAGAGCCGCCATGTATTATGGTAAAAATTTCAGATCCTAACTATGCAACCCCGCCGCGGAACCGCGGCCTGAGGCATGGTTTGGCCGCGGTTCCGCGGCCAAACAAGAGGATTGCATCATCAAATTTTGTGTTCTGGCTCTGCTTTTCTTGTTCTTTCTTTTTCTGCAGGTCTTTTCTCAGATTGGTTTCTCATTCTCTTCCAGATCTTTCCAGTGAAGATTGTAGTGGACTTTTACTGTTTGTTCGTGTCGCTGCCTTTATACTTGGTGAACTGTTGTTCATTGTTCCTAACAATGTAGGCGCGATCAAGATTTCACCATTTATCATTTGTAGTCTCACTTTTGCATTGTCTTTTCATTATTTTCACTGTTTTAGATCCAAGAACCTGTAACCTGTAATATGTAGCAGACATGCGTCAAAAGCACCTGTTTATTTATAAAACAAATAAGAATGGGGAATATAATAATACAATATTATGGTATGAATAAATACCCCCAAACTTATCTTTTACTCGTCCTCGAGCAAACTTAGTTTTATTCTCTACAAAAACCTAACCTCACTTTCGCAGGGAAACACGATTGCACTGAGCTCGTGCAACAAGCCGTTAAACCTCTAGGTATCCCTAGTAGGAGGAGTGTTGTCTCCTGAGGGTTTTCAGCGGATTACACCCACAAAATCCTATCAATTTGGCTTTTCGACTTTTGTTCTCCAATTAGGTTTTCTAATAAAGAATTTTATTATCGTCGACTCGTAAATTATCCACCCATATTCTTCACACTTTCTCATCATTTAACTTAAGATTATATATGTTCTATAGACTTACTTAGCTTTCGGCATCTCTTAAGTTTTTCTTCTAGGGTTCCATCTCCACTTAGGAATTTTTATCAACTCTACTAAAGATACAAGTTCTATTCTTCACTCCTTTCTCTCATCTAAACTCCAATCACATACCCCTACGTGTGTGTGTATATCACCCCTATACTTGGAAATTCAAATCAAGCAATCATACTCTTGTCCATTGTCCAAAGTACTAATTGGTGAATTTTCGATTGAATTTTTCTTACACATCCTTCATGCGACCGTTAATACTTCTTGAGGTACCAACAACCGATTACAAGAAGTGTTTGCACATTAAAACGTAATTCCTAGTCATGCAACACCCAAGGCTTTAGCAGTGACTCCCAAACCAGTTGGTCTAAGGCACTAGGTGATGAAGCACCCTCGCTAAATATTTTTCTATTTTTTAGCTTTAAGTAATCACAAAAACCAGTGTTCATTTTTTTCTTTATTCACACTTGTATTTTTTTTTTCATTTTCATCGTACTATGACTTAAGACAAGAGCATTTCAAGGTTTCCTCTACTATTCCAAGTTTCAAGGTGCGTGATCGTGCAAATTGTAGGGTATACATTTTCAGAATTTAGACTTAAGCTAGGAATTATTTTTTAAACTCATACTCTAATAAAAATATCAATACTTTTCCTTTGTTTCGACTTAGCCCAAGAAGTGGACTCAAAATTTGCCTATTTCTAAATAAACTACAAAGACATATACTTTCTACCGTTAAACTTTAAGAAAGGTTATTTTTAGGGTTTTTAATTTACTAAGTCTAAGATCTAGTTGTTCCTAAGTAGTTAACCTATTTGTCAAACTTAAGTCAAATAAGGCCAAAATTGAATACATTAATTTTTATAATTTTGAAATTTTCAATTTTTTTTATAGGTTTTTCTTTTTCTATATTTTTTTATTTTTCAAATTTTTCAAATTTTTATGATTTTTATATAAGGATGCAATGCAGAAATATACATATGAATGCGAAGGAAGAGGACTTACCGAGCATACCCCCAAACTTAAACTGGATAGTGTCCTCACTGTCATGCTGCACCAAGTGGGTCGATAATGTCGGCAATTTCCTGCTTATTAGCATATTTACAAATGATACACACCCCCAAACTTATTTGAAATAAAGTTTTGAAAAATTGATTGGAAATTCGGAGGTGAAAGTGGAGGAGATTTAATCGGTGTAAAGAGGCTCCTGCAAAAATAGGAGCTCCTCCGATGGGTCCGCAGTGAGGAACGGTTTTAATCGATGTTCATTTACTTTGAATAAAGTACCGTCCTCCGGATTTTCAAGATCAACCGCACCGTGCGGATAAACGGTGCGAACTACAAATGGGCCCTTCCACCTAGAACGGAGCTTGCCGGGGTGATAATGTAACCGAGTGTCATAGAGTAAAGCCTGTTGACCAGGTTTAAATGTTTTTCGCAGAAGGTGTTTATCGTGGAACACCTTGGTTCGGTTTTTAGCAATTAAGGCATTATCATAAGCCTCATCCCGCAGCTCTTCTAGTTCATTTAATTGCAGCTTTCGATTGCTGCCCACATCTCCTAATGATAAATTCAACTCTTTGATTGACCAAAATGCCTTATGCTTAATCTCTACTGGGAGGTGGCAAGCCTTCCCGTAAACAAGCCGGTATGGAGACATACCAAGATCGGTCTTGTATGCAGTACGGAAAGCCCATAGTGCATCGATCAGTTTGAGTGACCAATCTTTACGGTTTTTAGAAACCGTTTTCTCCAAGATTTGCTTGATTTGCCGATTTGAAACCTCGGCTTGCCCATATGTTTGGGGATGGTATGGCGTTGACAACTTGTGGGTAATAGAATATTTGCGCATTAAGGACTCAAAAGTCCTATTGCAAAAGTGAGAACCATTATCACTTATAATCGCTCGAGGGTGCCCAAATCGAGAAAAGATATGTTCTTTAAGAAATCGAACGACAACCTTGTTGTCGTTCGTTTGGCTCGGCACAGCCTCGACCCACTTTGACACGTAGTCAACAGCCAAAAGAATATACACATTCCCAAAAGAAGTAGGAAATGGTCCCACGAAGTCAATTCCCCAGACATCAAAAACATCCACAACCAAAATTGGTTGGAGCGGCATTTCGTTTCTTCACGATATCCGGCCCAAGTGTTGGCACCGGGAGCATGTCTTGCAGTATTAATATGCGTTCTTAAAGAGTCGTGGCCAATAGAAACCACACTGCAAGATTTTCTCGGCTGTCTTCTTTGGGCCAAAGTGCCCGCCACACGCTTGATCGTGGCAAAAAGACAGCACACTCTTAAACTCGTTTTCCGGTACACACCGACGAATGATTTGGTCGGGACAGTATTTAAAAAGATAAGGTTCATCCCAGTAAAAATGCTTTACTTGGGAAAAGAAGCGTAGTTTATCCTGTTTCGACCAATCTTTAGGTATCAAGCCGGTGGCTAAGTAGTTTACGATATCAGCGAACCATGGTTCGCAAGAAACGGTTAAGAGTTGCTCATCGGGAAAAACATCTTTGATTGGAAGTTCAAGTGTAGGCGAAGATGGAAGTCGTGAAAGGTGATCGGCCACTACGTTTTCACATCCTCTTTTGTCCCTTATGACAAGGTCAAACTCTTGTAGCAAGAGGATCCAACGTATTAGCCTCGATTTAGCATCCTTCTTCGCAAACAGGTGGCGAAGAGCTGAATGATCCGTATACACAATGACTGGAGAGCCGATTAAATAAGGCTGAAAATTTTCAAGTGCAAATACAACTGCTAAAAACTCTTTTCTGTTGTTGTGTAGTTTAGTTGGGCCTCATTTAGTGTACGGCTAGTGTAATAAATTACGTGCGGCATTTTATTAGTGTGCTGTCCAAGAACAGCACCAATGGCAAAATCTGATGCGTCGCACATAATTTCGAAAGGACGCGTCCAGTCTGGAGATGAAAGAATGGGTGCAGAAATGAGAGAGTGTTTCAATGACTCGAACGCTTCCATGCAAGTTGAGTCAAAATCAAATGTTGTGTCCTTGGCCAATAAGAGAGTCAAAGGTCTAGCAATCTTGCTAAAATCCTTGATGAACCGTCTATAAAAACCGGCAAGGAAAAGAAAAGCTCGGATGTCTTTGACGCATTTAGGAGGAGGAAGATTAGAAATGACCTCGATTTTGGCTTTATCAACCTCTATGCCATTTTGCGAGATGACATGTTCTAGGACAATACCTTCTCATACCATAAAGTGGCACTTCTCCCAATTTAAAATTAGGTTCTTATCCCTACAGCGGGTAAGAACTGCGTCAAGGTGTAGCAAACACTCGTCGAAGGAGTCGCCAAAAATGGAGAAATCATCCATAAAGATCTCCAAAAACTTTTCAACCATGTCCGAAAAGATTCTCATCATACACCGCTGAAATGTAGCGGGTGCATTGCATAACCCAAAGGGCATGCGACGATAAGCAAAAGTGCCAAAAGGACAAGTAAATGTGGTTTTGTGTTGATCCTCTTTGGCGATGGGGACTTGGTTATAGCCGGAATAGCCATTTAAAAAGCAGTAGAACTCGTGCCCAGCCAATCATTCTAGCATTTGGTCAATGAAAGGTAAAGGAAAGTGGTCTTTCCTTGTCGCGGCATTGAGTTTTCTATAGTCGATGCAAACTCGCCACCCAGTTTGGGCGCGAATAGGAATTTAACTTATTTGCCTTATTGGTAATGACCGTGATGCCTGATTTCTTTGGCACAACATGAATGGGGCTAACCCATTGTCTATCCGAGATAGGGTAAATGATACCACTATCAAGACATTTAACAATCTCCTTCTTGACAGCCTCTTTCATTATGGGGTTGAGGCGTCTTTGTGGATCCCTTACCAGCTTGGCATCATCCATCAAGTGTATATGATGTTCAACTATGAGGGGACTAATCCCCTTGATGTCCGCCATAGACCAGCCAAAAGCTTGCCGATTATTTTGTAAGACCATTAAAAGGGCATTCTCTTGCTTGAGAGCTAGAGAGGACGATATAATAACTGGAAGGGTCTCATTTTCACCTAGATAAGCATATTTAAGGTGCGACGGCAAAAGCTTTAGTTCGAGTTTAGGGGGTGAAACAATTGATGGTAACAATGGTGTGACTGTTTCAAACTCGAAGGATTCCATCAAAGGTTCAAATCGAGTGTACGCAACCGAGTCGGATGGTTCAACTAACTCATCCGAAAAAGAAAAAGACTCAAACTCGGGTGGTGAGTCTTCAAAATCATCTACAAAGGTGAAACACTCATAATCGTTGTCCGCCGTGAAAGCTGTGTCGGATTCTAAGAGGAACGCACTAGTGGCGTCAACACTGCTGTGATCAAACATAAAATTTTCGAACTCACAGTCCTCCTTCGCGATCTCATTGATCGAGCAAACATCAAGTACACTAGAATTAGGCTCGGCAGGCTGATTTTCCAACTTAAAAATGTTGAGTTCAATTGTCATATTGCCAAAAGATAGATTCATTGAACCGTTACGACAATTGATCACCGCGTTAGAAGTCGCAAGGAATGGTCGACCAAGTATCACTGGAATTTGACTTCGGGGGTTGTTCAGACCATAATATTGCATTTATCATTCCCCTATTCTTATCCTTTTTATAAATAAACAGGTACTCTTGACGCACGTTTGTTGCATATTACAGGTTACAGGTTTCTGGAGCAATTACAGTGAAAAAGACACAAAACAACAGAAAATGGACTTTTGACCAACAATTAGACGGATCTCAGTCAAGCCCAGTTCATATGGGTGCAAGACAACGCAAGTCAAGATGAAACGGTTAAAAGACCAATCTTCACTGAAGATCTGGAAAAGAAACAGAAGCCAAAAATAGAAAATATGCATAAAAGTTAAAGGCCCAAGATTCCCTGAACAAAGCCCAGAAAGCTCATAGCCCAATTCCTCAGTTTGGCCGCGGATCCGCGGCCAAACCCTACCTGGAGCCGCGGATCCGCGTCCATCAAGAACACGTGTCGGTGCAGATTCTCTGGGTTGTTGCGACGGTTCTGGTGTTGGGATTCTCAGGGGTCAAATCTGTAAATTCACGTGTGTGAGAGTCTGTAACCCTAGTTTTTATATTTTCCTATAAATTGTAGTTTTAGATATGGAAAATGTATGCCTCTTTTCAATCAATAAAATTCAGAAATTCTGGGAATAAATTTCAGATCTGTTCTTCTTGTTTGGAGGGAGCCGTCAATCTAGTAAGTCTTTTATTTCTTTTAATTATAATGTCTTCTCATCCCCTAATGAGCGAGTAGTCTCCTCGCTTGTTAGGGTTAGCCTTAGGGAAAGGGTTGAGAGATGAAATCTCTCGCCCCTTTCAATACCACCTTCACCTAATGAATTAGAACTTCACGCATACGAGCTCAACCGCTCCCTGCGGCATCCTACCCTTCGAGGTAACGATGAACCGTAGTATAAAGGGCCGGTTCCGCACGTTTTCCGTGAGGGTTAGGATAATTATCAACAAAGGTAGGGTACAAATCTAGAGGAAGAAACATCTTTCCAAAAGATTTGTATCCACTTTATTAATAATTAACTTAACACCTAATAGATCTAAAAAAAAAGGAAGGTATTGAAAGCGGTGAGGAAAAATATTAATTTCCAAAACTTCCCCTAATCCTAACCCTAGCAAGATTCTTAATTAGATTAATTAGATCCAGTCTTTAGATTTTTATAAACCTACCAAAACTACAAATAGAATCAACTCGTTAAAACACTTTAAAGAAATTTACCCGTCTCTGTGGATCGACCCGTACTCACCGGCTAGCTGCGAAGCGACGCCGTTTCTGATTGCGGTAAACTTGAATTTTTGGATTAATCAAATGGCGCCGTTGCCGGGGACGGCGTAATCTTTCTTTTTGTGAATTTTCGGGTTGATATAATTTTAAAAATTATAAAAATCTGAAAATATAAAAAATATAAAAAATAATCAAATTTGATCTGTTTGAAGGGTATATCTTTTGGATCTTGCAGGAACAGCAAAGAATCAAGGATCTGGAAATTTACAGAGAGGGAATCAGAAAGTTACAAATCAGAACAGAGAAGAAAGTGCCCAACAGAGCAGTAGAAATTTTTCCAGCCACTGATCTCTTCATCGAGCCGCGCTTCCGCCGCACCAGTGCCCCATATGCCGCGGATCCGCGCTCCTAGTGCCACGTCAGCGCACTAAAATTTTCTGGTTTGATTTCTTTCTCTCCCCTCTGCAACCTCCCATATATCTCTCTGTAAAAATCTTTCTGCAGGATTTCTTTGCGTAAAGAGTCTTTCTCCCCCTTCTAAATAACAGATTTCTGCAGGTTTCTTTGCGCCGCGCTAAAAAATTCTGATTGCAAGTGAAATTTTATTTGTTTTGCATAATTTAACCGGACTCTAAGGGGCTATTTGACCAAATCCAGATTGGGTGGGGATTTCATCACCCTTCCCAGGACCCCAGAAAACACCTAAGCATTTTGCATCAACCACCTTTAATTAAAAAAGATTAGACTCAGACCTAAGGACAGCGAGCTCAATAGGAAAAGGACTAGGGTAGGCATCGGCCGTTTATCCTAACCGACATTGCGGTGTCTAGGCTAGTGGTTTTTAATTAGGCCCACTGTAGTGGTGGTTCCTTCCCACTTACCTGGCCGTACTTGTCCGTGAAGAGGCGGTTCGAGGTCTATTTCTAGCCCTAGTTAGGAGCTGTCTAGTAGACCTAGGCGACCCTAGATCTAGGCCTGATTGTGCATGTGTGGTTGATACTTTTTGTGTCACGAGTCCGTTTTCAAAAACCTCCTTGCAAAACTCACACATAAATAAATAAAAAAAAATAATAATAAAGAAAAATCTTTTCAAACTTGCAACTTGTCGCGAAGAAATTTGAAACACACTTCCACCACTTCTTCTTACTGACGTTATCTTACCCCCACATTCTGTTTTTCTATTTTTTTTTCTGACTGCACTACCCTTTAGTGTATGTCATTTTGGACTAGGGATACTAACGCCCGATTAGTCCGTGTTTCGTTGGTACCGACCAACGAACCCTTCGACGAACCCTTCGTCGACATTCCGTCCACTTCCTTACCTCCACATTCAAATTCTTCTTTCGAAGGTATGTCGGGATTCAACCCCAACGATACCTTAACGACGGGAATGATTCCACCTCCGCTAGGTGCGAATAACCCGAATCTTCCGCCTGTTGTAGCGCCCGCACGAGTCGCGCTCCAGGATCTCTTCTACCCCGTCCGCACTTCCTTACCTACATGTCTTTCACCCCCACCGGCAAATGGGGACAACTTTGAAATAAAACCACAATTCATCAATATGCTGCCTAAGTTTCATGGTTTGGAATCCGAAGATGCATATATTTTCATTAATAAATTCCAAAACGTTTGCAGCATGATGAAGACAACCCAATTAAGTGATGACGCAATAAGGCTAAGGGTCATTCCTTTCACCTTATGTGACCTAGCCGAGAAGTGGCTATACAGCACCGCATCACACTCCATTAGAAATTGGGACGAGTTTGTAAGAGCTTTTTAAAAAAAATTCTATCCTCACCATAAAACTGCTAGAATCCGAAACGAGATTATACAATTTTCACAGCTTCCGTCCGAACCATTCTGGAAATGCTTCGAGAGATTTAAAGACCTACTTGTTCAATGCCCTCATCATGGGATAGAAAATTGGCAACTTTGCCAAACATTATACGAGGGATTGAATGCGGCAACGAAGCAGTTGCTAGAAACAATATGTCAAGGTCATTTTCTCTCCAAGTCTAGCGACGAAGCTTGGCAGTTTCTTGAGGACCTAAGTGAGCAAACAATTCAGTGGGAGAGTACCAAGACCACATCATCTTCTTCAGTTGGTCAATCTAGGGCAGGCATACATCAAATAGATATGTCGATCGCTATGAAGGCCGAGATGGCCTCACTTATGAAAAAGCTAGAAGCCATTGAGACAAAAATCTCATCGTCTTCTCCTGCCCCTACTCTACCCACACGAACTGTTTGTGCTTGTTGTTCTAATCCATCACATCTCACCGAAGAGTGCCCTTATAATGCACCTATTCAAGGGCAGGATCAAGTCAATGCTGCATTCCAGCAAAGACAAAGAAATGATCCGTACTCTTCGGCATACAATCAGGGGTGGAGGAGTCACCCAAATCAACAGTTTCAAGGGAATAACAATTTTCAAAGAGCTCCTCCACAACAACAACAAGCACCCTTACAAACTCAAATACAGCAACCTTTCCAACAACAACCTTATACAAATCAAACGAACAATTTGGTTCAACCAAATGATGATAAGGTTACCTCGCTCGAAAAAAGTCTAGATGCATTTCTTAAGCAAACTACAGAATCCGCAGCAAGATTTGAAAGTTATGTGCACTCTTTAATGAATAACAATGCCTCACACGATCAAAGTATCAAATCTATTGAGGCACAAATTGCACAATTAACTGCTGCGTTGAGCGAGAGAGAAAAGGGAAAGCTTCCATCTCAACCCTTGCCCAATCCCGGTCATGCAAAAAACGCATATCACAATCACAACGTAAATGCGGTGACCACGTTGAGATCCGGAAGAGAGTTGCAAAATAATGTGGAAACTAGTGATGACATCCCCGCCGGTGGTTCTTCTTCCCCTTCTTCATTTTCTTCACTTCCTTCTTCACCTTTTTCTTTAGAGCCTATTCTCCACCCTTCACACGGCTCTACTTCTTCTAGCTCTAACGGACCCACTTCTCACAACACGAACACATCCACACTGGGATCCGTTCCTATTCCACATTCTACTCCACAGACTTGTGACTCAACAAATTTTCAAAATGCACCATTTCCAAACAGGTTGAGTCCTAATAAACCAAATGCACAAGTGGAGAAGATTGTGGAGATCTTTAAGCAGGTTAGCATAAATATACCTCTCTTGGATGCTATCCAACAAGTCCCTTCATACGCGAAAATCTTAAAGGGCTTGTGCACCTCGAAGAGAAAGGCATCTCAAGTACCCAAGAAAGTGCTAGTGGCTAGTGCAGTGAGCAATGCTATTAACCACCATCAAACCTTACCCCAAAAACGAAAGGACCCCGGCTGTCCTACTATTTCAATCACAATTGGGGATAAGCAAATTAATCGTGCACTTTTAGATCTTGGGTCTAGTGTTAACCTGATTCCTTACTCCGTGTACGAACAATTAGGGGTTGGAGAGTTGAAACCCACTCGTTGCACTCTCCAAATGGCTGATCGATCAATCACCTATCCAAGGGGTCAACTAGAGGATGTGTTGATCAAAGTCGGGGAATTCATATTCCCCGTTGACTTTATCGTTATGGATACACAACCTGTTGTTAACCCAAGAAACCAAATTCCGGTGATTCTTGGTCGACCATTTTTGGCCACTTCCAATGCCATAATAAATTGTCGCAATGGCTCCATGACTCTATCCTTCGGAAAGAGGTCTAGTGAGTTCAATATTTATAAGATGGGAAGTCTGCCCCCCGTGCCTAAAAATAGTACACGAGAAGTTTGCTCTATTCACGAAATCACGCAGGAGGACTGCGAGCTTGAAGGATTTCTATTTGATGAAAACAGTTTTGACGCCACTAGTGCGTCCCTCCTTGAGCCTACTACTGTTGACACAACCGATGCTGATTATCAATGTTTCACTTTTTCGGATGACGACGACTCACAGCCCGAATATGAGTCGTTTGAATTTTTGGATGAGTCAGTCGAACCATCCGAATCGGTTGTTTGCAGTGATTTCGAACCTGTGTTGGAGTCCTTTGAGTTCGAGGTAGATTCCGCAATGATTCTTTCGCCTCCGAAACTTGAACTCACGCCCTTGCCGTCTCACCTTAGATATGCTTACATAGGTGAGAATGAGACCTTTCCCATTATCATATCGGCCTCTCTCGCCCTCGAGAAAGAGAATGCCCTCTTAACGGTCTTACAAGATAGGCGGCAAGTTTTCGGTAGGACTATGGCGGACATCGAGAAGATCAGTTCCCTCATAATTGAATATCATACACAATTGATGGATGATGCCATGTCAATAGAGGACACACGGGAACATCTTGGGGGTATTGTGGTGAGCCAACTTCCTCCCTTAGAAGTTGAAATACCCCCATTTCTTTTAATAAGGTACGAGAATGCCAACACTCCACTGATTGCTCACTTACATTCTCGTATCGATGCATCACCATCACCTGTATATTCACCTCCACACCTCCCATTCCACTACTTCTATCTTCCCCAATTCTTTGCGGACCACCACCACTTATTTTTTCACCCACCAATATTGTTTACTAATAAATTTTTCAAATGGTTGGTGTTGACTTTTGGCCTATGCAAAGTTGGGCAGTATTGTCTAACATAGTTTAATTGAAGTTTGGGGGAGGGTCTTTTTGTATATATTTTTGTTTTTCTCTAAAAATTAAAAATAAAAATTTCAAAACATTAAAAAATAAAAAAAAAATAATAAACAGGGGAGTGCCGGTATTTTGACCCTCTTGGTTTAGTATGACAGTGAGGACACTGTCAAGTTCAAGTTTGGGGGTATGCTCGGTACGTCTTCTTCCTTCGCATTCATTTGTACATATTTTTGCATTTGCATACTTATTTGAAAACCCATAAAAATTTGAAAAATTTGAAAAATTATAAAAATAAATGTATTCAATTTTGGCTAATTGACTAGAGTTTGACAGATAGGTTAACTGGCTAGGAACAACTAGATCTTAGACTTAGTAAATTAAAAACCCTAAAAATAACCTTCCTTAAAGTTTAACGGTAGAAAGTATATGCCTTGTAGTTTATTTAGAAATAGGCAAATTTTGGGTTCACTTTTTGGGCTAAGTCGAAACAAGGGAAGAGTATTGATGTTCTTATTAGAGTATAAGTTTGAAAAATAGTTCCTACCTTAAGTCTAGATTCTGAAAATATATACCCTACAATTTGCACTATCACGCACTTTGAAACTTGGAATAGTAGAGGAGACCTTGAAATGCTCTTGTCTAAAGTCCTTAGTACAATGAAAATAAAAAAATGAACACTGGTTTTTGTGATTACTTAAGGCTGCAAAAATAGAAAAATATTTAGCGAGGGTGCTTCATCACCTAGTGCCTTAGACCAACTGGTTTGGGAGTCACTGCTAAAGCCTTGAGTGTTGCAAAGACTAGGAAGTACGCTTTAAAGTGCAAATACATTTTGTAATCGGTCGTTGGTACCTCAAGAAGTATTAACGGTCGCATGAAGGATGTGTAAGCAAATTTCATTCACCAATTAATAAGTACTTTGGACAATGGACTAGGGCATGATTGCTTGAATTGAATTTCCAAGTGTAGGGGTGATCTTTACACACACGTAGGGGTATGTGATTGGAATTTAGAAAAAAGAGAGGAATGAAAGATAGAATTTGTATCTTTAATGGAGTTGATAGAAAATTCCTAAGTGGAGATAAAACCCTAGAAGGAAAACTTAAGAAATGCCGAAAGCTAAGTAGATCTGCAGGATTTATATAATCTTAAGTTAAATAATGAGGAAGTGTGAAGAATATGGGTGGATAATTTGCGAGTCAAAAGATAATAGAATTCCTTGTTAGAAAACCTAATTAGAGAACAAAAGTCAATGGGACAAATTGATAGGATTTTGTGGGTGTAATCCGCTGAAAACCCTCAGGAGACAACACTCCTCCTACTAGGGACACCTAGAGGTTTAACGGCTTGTTGCACGAGCTCAGTGCAATCGCGTTTCCCTGTGAAAGTGCGGTTAGGTTTTTTGTAGTGAATAAATAATAAGTTTGCTCGAGGACGAGCAAAAGGTAAGTTTGGGGGTATTTGTTCAGACCATAATATTGCATTTATCATTCCCCTATTCTTATCCTTTTTATAAATAAACAGGTACTCTTGACGCACGTTTGTTGCATATTACAGGTTACAGGTTTCTGGAGCAATTACAGTGAAAAAGACACAAAACAACAGAAAATGGACTTTTGACCAACAATTAGACGGATCTCAGTCAAGCCCAGTTCATATGGGTGCAAGACAACGCAAGTCAAGATGAAACGGTTAAAAGACCAATCTTCACTGAAGATCTGGAAAAGAAACAGAAGCCAAAAATAGAAAATATGCATAAAAGTTAAAGGCCCAAGATTCCCTGAACAAAGCCCAGAAAGCTCATAGCCCAATTCCTCAGTTTGGCCGCGGATCCGCGGCCAAACCCTACCTGGAGCCGCGGATCCGCGGCCCTCAAGAACACGTGTCGGTGCAGATTTTCTGGGTTGTTGCGACGGTTCTGGTGTTGGGATTCTCAGGGGTCAAATCTGTAAATTCACGTGTGTGAGAGTCTGTAACCCTAGTTTTTATATTTTCCTATAAATTGTAGTTTTAGATCTGGAAAATGTATGCCTCTTTTCAATCAATAAAATTCAGAAATTCTGGGAATAAATTTCAGATATGTTCTTCTTGTTTGGAGGGAGCCGTCAATCTAGTAAGTCTTTTATTTCTTTTAATTATAATGTCTTCTCATCCCCTAATGAGCGAGTAGTCTCCTCGCTTGTTAGGGTTAGCCTTAGGGAAAGGGTTGAGAGATGAAATCTCTCGCCCCTTTCAATACCACCTTCACCTAATGAATTAGAACTTCACGCATACGAGCTCAACCGCTCCCTGCGGCATCCTACCCTTCGAGGTAACGATGAACCGTAGTATAAAGGGCCGGTTCCGCACGTTTTCCGTAAGGGTTAGGATAATTATCAACAAAGGTAGGGTACAAATCTAGAGGAAGAAACATCTTTCCAAAAGATTTGTATCCACTTTATTAATAATTAACTTAACACCTAATAGATCTAAAAAAAAAGGAAGGTATTGAAAGCGGTGAGGAAAAATATTAATTTCCAAAACTTCCCCTAATCCTAACCCTAGCAAGATTCTTAATTAGATTAATTAGATCCAGTCTTTAGATTTTTATAAACCTACCAAAACTACAAATAGAATCAACTCGTTAAAACACTTTAAAGAAATTTACCCGTCTCTGTGGATCGACCCGTACTCACCGGCTAGCTGCGAAGCGACGCCGTTTCTGATTGCGGTAAACTTGAATTTTTGGATTAATCAGGGGTTAGGGACAGGTTGTGTATCCATAAAAATAAAGTCAACGGGGAAAATGAAATCCCCTACTCTAATTAACACATCCTCCAACTCTCCCCTAGGATGGGTGATGGATCGGTCGGCCATTTGGAGAGTACAATGAGTGGGCTTGAGCTCTCCAACGCCTAATTGCTCGTACACCGAATAAGGTAGCAAATTGACACTAGCACCAAGATCTAATAGTGCTCTATTGATGTTCTTGTCCCCAATTGTTATCGAAATAGTAGGACAACCGGGGTCTTTGTGCTTTTGGGGTAAAGATTGGACAAGAGCATCGCTAACAGCATTAGCCACGAAAACTTTCTTTGGTACTTGTGGCTTCCTCTTTTTGGTGCATAAGTCCTTTAAGATTTTTGCATATGAAGGAACTTGTTGGATTGCATCCAAAAGAGGGATATTTATGCTAACATGTTTGAACAACTCTACAATCTTCTCCATTTGTGGAGTTGGTTTATTGGATCTCAACCGGTTTGGAAAATGAATATTTTGAAAAGTTGTTGAGTCCAATTTTTGCGGATCAGATTGTTGAGTTGGAACGGATCCCCGTGTAGATGTGCTCGTGTTGTGAGAAGTGGGTCCGTTCGAGCTAGAAGAAGTAGAGTCGTGTGAATGATGAAGAATAGGCCCTAACGAAGAAGAAGAAGAAGAAGAAGGTGAAGAAGATGAAGAAGAACCACCGGCAGGGGTGTCATTGTTAATACCCACATTATTTTGCAACACTTTTCCAGATCTCAACGTGGTCACAGCATTTACGTTATGATTCTGCTGTTTATATGCAACATGTGCGTGACCGGGATTTGGAAGTGGTTGAGATGGAAGCTTTCCTTTTTCTCGCTCTTTCAACACAGCATTGAGTTGTGCAATTTGTGCCTCAATAGATTTGATGCTTTGATCGTGTGAGGCACTGTTTTGCACCAAAATTGAATAGAAGTTTCTAATCTCGCTGCGGATTGTGTAGATTGCTTTAGGAACGCATCTAGACTTCTTTCGAGCGAGCTAACCTTGTCATTCTGAGGTGGAACAAAATTGTTTGGCGGGTAAGAAGTGTTAGGCACAAAATTGTTCACTTGATTAGGGTAAGGTTGCTGTTGGAAAGGTTGTTGAAATTGAGTTTGTGAAGGTGCTTGTTGTTGTGGAGGAGGAGGTCTTTGAAAATTGTTGTTTCCTTAG
Organism: Agapanthus africanus; assembly: GCA_030015575.1. NCBI lineage: Eukaryota > Viridiplantae > Streptophyta > Magnoliopsida > Asparagales > Amaryllidaceae > Agapanthus > Agapanthus africanus. The sequence continues at coordinate 901,534,976 of JASDDO010000022.1, forward strand.
AATTGTTGATTTTGGTTCCAAGCGAAATTTGGGTGACTCTTCCAACCCGGGTTGTATGTTGAAGAGTATGGATCATTTCTTTGTCGTTGCTGAAAGGCAGCATTGACTTGATCATGTCCTTGAGTAGATGAATTGTAAGGACACTCTTCGGTGAGATGTGATGAATCCGAACAACAAGCACAAACAGTTCATGGAGGCACAACAGGGGCAGGAGAAGGCGATGAGATTTTGGTCTCAATTGCTTCTAGCTTTTTCGTAAGAGCGGCCATCTCGGCCTTCATAGCAATCGACATATCTAAGTGATGTATGTCTGTCCTAGATTGACCAATAGAATAAGATGATGATGTGGTCTTGGTGCTCTCCCACTGAATTGTTTGTTCACTAAGGTTCTCAAGAAACTGCCACGCTTCCTCACTAGACTTGGATAGAAAGTGACCTTGACAAATGGTTTCTAGCAACTGCTTCGTTACCGGGTTCAATCCCTCGTATAATGTTTGGCAAAGTTGCCAATTTTCGATCCCATGGTGAGGGCATTGAACGAGCAGGTCTTTGAATCTTTCAAAACACTTCCAAAATGGGTCGGAAGGAAGCTGGGAAAATTGTATAATCTCATTATGGATTCTAGCAGTCTTGTGATGAGGATAGAACTTTTTAAGAAAGGCTTTCACAAACTCTTCCCAATTCTTAATTGAATGCGACGCGGTGCTGTATAGACACTTCTCGGCTAAGTCACATAAGGTGAAAGGAATGACCCTTAGCCTTATAACATCGTCGGATAATTGGGTTGTTTTCATCATAGCGCAAACGTTTTGGAATTTGTTGATAAAGATATATGTATCTTCGGATTCCAAACCATGAAACTTAGGTAGCATATTGATGAAGTGGGGTTTGATTTCAAAATTGTCCCCATTTGCCGGTGGGAGTGAAAGACAAGTAGGTAGGACGGTGCGGATGGGGTAAAAAAGATCCTGGAGCGCGACTCTTGTGGGCGCTTCAACAGGCGGGTGATTCGGGTTATTCGCACCTAACGCGGGTGACTCTTGTGGGCGCTTTCACAAACTCTTGTGGGCACCTTCGGAAGAAGAATTTGCAGGTGAAAGTGAAGACGTGAAAAGGATTTCGACTTCGGAGTTGAAAGGTTCGTCGGTCGGTACCAATGAAACACGGACTAATCGGGCGCTAGTGTCCCTAGTCCAACCGGACATACACTAAAGAGGTAGTGTAGTCAAAATATGAAAGACAGAATGTGGAGGTAAGAAAACGTCAATGAGAGGAAGTGGTGTAAGTGAGGTGCAAAGATTTCTTTAGCGACAAGTTGCAAGTTTTGAAAAGATTTTTCCTTTTTTTTTATGTGGAGCTTTTGCAAAAAGATTTTTTAAGAAGAGACTTTTGACACAAATGCAATCAACCACAAATGCACAATCAGGCCTAGATCTAGGGTCACCTAGGTCAGCTAGACAGCTCCTAACTGTTCCAAAGGGCTAGAAATAGAACCTCAAACCGCCTCTTCACCGCCAATTGCGGCCAGGTAAGTGCCAGGTAAGTGGGAGGCTCCCCGCTACAAGTAGCGGTCCTAATTAAGTAACCACTTTTCTTAGACACACTTGCCTAGACACCGCAAAGTCAGGTTAGGATAAACGACCGATGCCTATAACTAGTCCTCTGTCCTATTGAGCGCGACGTCCTTAGGGCTGAGTCTAGTATTTTTTAATTAAGAATGGTCAATGCAAATGCTTTAAGTGATTTCTGGGGTCCTGGGAAGGGTGATGAAATCCCCACCCAATCTGAATTGGTCAAAAGCCCCTTAAAGTCCGATTAAAATATGCAAAGCAGTAAATCACTTGCAATCAATTTTCTTTTAAGCGCGGCGCAAAGAATCCTGCAGAAAATCAATTATTGGAAGGGGGAAGATTTTTTAGCGCAAAGAATCCTGCAGAAGATTTGACAAAAGATATATTTTAGGTTGCAGAGGGGAGAAATAGGAAACAAACAGAGAAAATTTTGCACGATGAGGAGCAATGGGGACCACGGATCCGCGGCTCTGATGGGCTTAATGCGGCGGAAAGGCGGCGCAATAGTGGCTTCAGATCCCGAGAAAATTTGTGTTGTTCTGTTGTGGAATTCCCCCTCTGTTCTGATGTACCTTTTTCTGTTTCGTACTCTGGAATCGTCCAGATCCGTCGATCCTGCAAAGATTCACACAAGAAACCCTTCAAATAATAAAAGATGATAAAAATTTTATTTTTTTTTCAATTTTTATGGTTTTTTTATATTTTATATTAACCCGAAATTAAAAAAAGGAAATTTTACGCCATCCCCGGCAACGGCGCCATTTGATTTAGAGAGATTTTATAGATCAAAAATATATTACCGCAATCAAGAATGGCGTCGCTTGGTAGCTAGCCGGTGAGTACGGGTCGGTCCACAGGGATGTTGTAATTTTCCTAATCGCTCTTACGAGCTAATTCCAAAGGGTGTTGGATCTTTTAATTAAATGTAAAACGAAGTTGAGTTATACTAGGACTAGGAAACTTGCTAGGATTAGATTTAGGTAAAGTTTGGTAAATAAAGATCTACACCTCTTTCCAATGCCTTAAATTAGATATCATATTAGGGGTTATGGTAAATATTAATAAAGGGGATTAGGATGATTAGGAAGATATTTCTTCCTCCAGATCCTTGTCCTTCCGTTCTTAATCTTTACTCTAACCTCCATGGAAAACTTACAGATCCGGTCTTTTATACTACGGTATCACCGTTACCTCGTGGGTAGAGTGCCGTAGGGAGCGGAAGATGAAAGTATGCATGGAGTTCTAATTGTTCATAAGAGATTGGCAAAGAAAGAGATGAGAGATCTTCATCTCTCAAACCCTTCCTTATTCCTAACCCTAACAAGCGAGGAAACTACTCGCTCATTGAGGGATCTAAGAAAGACATAACTTTTATTTTGTTTTGATTTAAGAGATGAAAGATCTACTGTAAGTTAATAAAAATTCTAAACTAGATTAAGCTAGGGCAAGAAAAGAAATTACCTAGGGCAGAAATTAAAACTAGAACTAAGGTAGAAAATAAACCTACTTACAAATTTGATGCTCTCCAAACTTCAAAAGAAATTTGAATTTTTATTGATGAAAAGAGGCATGAAAAAATACAATGAATTGGGACTCTATTTATACGACATAGAAAACCCTAGGTTTACAATTGCCGCACGTCTGCATTTACAAAAATACGCCTAGGTTGACTAGTCAAAGCCGCCATGTATTATGGTAAAAATTTCAGATCCTAACTGCGCAACCCCGCCGCGGAACCACGGCCCGAGGCATGGTTTGGCCGCGGTTCCGCGGCCAAAAAAGAGGATTGCGTCATCAAATTTTGTGTTCTGGCTCTGCACTTCTTGTTCTTTCTTTTTCTGCAGGTTTTTTCTCGGATTGGTTTCTCGTTCTCTTCTAGATCTTTCCAGCGAAGATTGTAGTGGACTTTTACTGTTTCTTCGTGTCGCTGCCTTTATACTTGGTGAACTGTTGTTCATTGTTCCTCACAATGTAGGTGCGATCAAGATTTCACCATTTATCATTTGTAGTCTCACTTTTGCATTGTCTTTTCATTATTCACTGTTTTAGATCGAAGAACCTGTAACCTGTAATATGTAGCAGACATGCGTCAAAAGCACCTGTTTATTTATAAAAAAATAAGAATGGGGAATATAATAATGCAATATTATGGTATGAACAGTCATTGTAGGGTTCCTAGGCACACTAATAAGGTCTCACAAGGCATCAACCATGCCAATTTCAAATTTTTCATGTGCCGAGAAACCCTAATACGGATCGTTAACTAGAATTTTAGGCGAAAGATGCAACTAGTTAACAAATTAACTAAGTGAACGGAAATACAACCTTTGTAGATCCGGTTCTCCACCTCCATAGCTCCGCGATGAAGTCCCCTTGCTGTCCAAATCAAATCCCGGGCTCTAGCGTCGGCTTCATCGGAGAAATGGGCGGGCTAGGTCATCGACTACGATGCCGAAGATGATCTACGTCGAGGCATCACAAGATCAAGCTCCGACTTCACCAAGTCATGAAACTTGTGAAGAAAACACCCTATACTACTTGGCAAGAGGTAGAGGATGAAGAAATAGGAAGTGGGTTCACTTTAGAATTGGATTTCTCACTCTTTTCATCAAGTCACCATTGATGAAGCAAGGTTTTCTTCAAGTGAAGAAGAAGAAGAAGAGAATGAATATTATGATAAGTTATTTTTCAAATAGAAAAGAAAATCAATACTTATCATAATACAACCATGGTCAAGTGTAGAGAATCAACTAGGGTTAAGTGGAGTGGTTAGGGTTAAGCATGAGACAAAATGGTCACTTAGTCAAAGCTTCATGAAGCTTCAAGATGCAAACAAAGAAAGCCACCATTTTTCTCTTTATGCCATTTATTTTCCAAAAAGAATAAATAAATAAATAAATGAATAAGAAAACAAAACCCTAACCATTCATATAACCATGGTTTAATCTTTACACAAACCCAAGTAAACATGTATCATCAAACATGATACAATCAAGTGCACAAAAGTATATCACATATACAACTTGTGCAATGCAAGTGAGAAAATCCATTTAAAGTGAACCAATACTATTTAATGCAAAGTAATATATCAAATATATAATTATGCATTAAATCATCAAATCAACACTTGATTTAACGATCCGGTCATATCGCATATGACCGACTAATATCCAATGTATCGGCTTATCGAATCAACCCTCGATTCGATAACTAGGTTATATCGCATACAACCATTCGATACATTCATCGCGAGAATAGAATACGGTATCACATACACGCATTATTCTCGGTCCCGCACATATCTCATATGCGCTCCTATTTCGTTTCGCTTGAGCCAGGAAACCTCTGTGTAGGACTCTAAAGACTCGTCAATACGCCGGCAGCAGGTGATGATCATATCAAACACCCACAAGCCGCAAGCGGTCTGCTAAACGTAACGGCCACCCGGGTATTGAGCGATCAGAAGATCGACGAGCAAGCCCGCTCACACTCCTGTGAATCCAACCAGTAACACTTACCGTACAGTCCGGTCTCGTCGTCTGATATGTCGCATATCTCGCCTAGGGGTGGTAAACGTCAGACCCCAATAGCTCGATAAGTCGTGTCGATATGAGGTCTATAACATTTCGAGAAACTACAGGTAACACTTACCAGTAAATCTCAGCAACCCTGGCCAGGGATTTCCGGTTATAGCCAATCGAACACAGCGCAACATCAACTCCCTATACCGGGAGAGACGAATCCCTTCCTATCGCTCATTGCCTCCATGTGATTCGGGACTGTACCCAAAAACCACCGTTTTGCACGCCCTCTTGGACGTGGTAAGGTGGAAATCAAAGCACAATGGGAATCACACAAGACTCTATGACGATCTCGGGTCAACAGACTACTCTGTACCAGTGTCACCAGAGAACTGCCATCTGACGTAAGGTATAATACCATCTGGGAGTTCTCGGCGAGTCCGTCCAGTGTACCCAGTCTCCACTGAGCACCCGTATATCATCTCTGATGTCAAACACCAATGGATATGGGATCATCCATCGCCCATCTGTATGGGTCGAGAAGGTATACGCTAGTCTACTCTGGTATATCGATGCCCCGTCTTGATATACCCACGACTAGGGACATTGAAGGATGTACTTATGTACTACCATGTCCCCACTAGTATGATCCGCATCATAGTCCAGGTAGTCAAGTACACATCCTAAGGGCTTTACCAACATGTAACAGAGAGACAATCAGTGTACACGTTAAGGTAAAGATCAACCAGATAGCATACTATCATGTCGAGCAAGAAAGTCCTCCCTATATATGTCCAAGCATCCACTACAATATACATTCATGTATAGTAATGGCCTCTAGGGCATACATATAACTAACAATCTCCCACTTGCACTAGGGCCATCTGATAGCAGTGGTTGTAGTATCTCATACTCAACCATCCCATAAAAGTCTCTCTCTGGGAAAAGGCCTTTGTGAGTGGATCCGCCGTGTTGTCCTCTTAGTCTACTCTCCTAACCTCGATTACCCTGGAGATCAACTATCTCCATGATCAGGTGATACTGCCTTAGAATATGTCTGGATCACTGATGGAATGGACGTTCCTTGGCATAAGCCACAACTCCATTGTCACACAATGGGAGGAACTAAGTTCATCTCATGAACAAATATACACCCAGACAGCCACTTTGGTAGCATCTTTAGTAGCGATGTATCGAGCCTTTATCGTCTAGTATGCCACGGTATCTAGCTTGTAACCCTTCCAACCCGTCCCTTTACCGAGGGTAAAGACAATGCCTGTGACTGACTTTCAGTCGTTCTTATCACCCTGGAACCCTTCCAGTGATTCTCCCCAGGATCGATTGATACCATCTCACTACAACTAGTGAGAATCCTAACATCCAATTAGATCTATCTCATAGATCCAAAACCCAGGATTTAGGAGGTATCACTTTGATCCTATATGGAGAATCATTGTGATAAGCGGAGATTGACCGAGCGTAGCATAGGAAACTTCTTCCCTATCAAGAGCATGTCATCCACGTACTCTACGAGGATCGTCACTATGCTCCTTACTACCTTTTTGTTTATACAAGGTTCATCTACCATTTTGATGATGTCAAACTCTTTGACTAACACATCAAAACAGATGTTCCAACTCCGCGATACCTGCTTTATCCTATAAAGCATCTTGTACACGTTTCCGCTGCTCCCACTGTCTACGAAGCCCTCTGGCTGTGTACTTATAGACGTTCTCTTCTAAAACATCATTTAGAAAAGCAGTCATGGCACCCAACCGTCAGATATCGTAGTCATGGTATGTAGCCGTGGCAAGTAGGATCTGGATGGACTTAAGCATAGCCACTTGAAAAGGTTTCATCATTGTCCACGCCTGGTCGATGACGAAAAGCTTTAACAAGTCTAGCTTTGAAAGTCTCAACTTTTCCATCTACACTAAGTAATCTTCTCAAGATATACTTGCTCCTGATGGGGATTTAACCCTTCAGATATAGCAACCAAAGTCCATACTTTGTTGGTGTACATGGATTCCATCTCAGATCGCTAAGCATCCAGCCATTCTTACAGAGTCCCACTCCTGATGGCCAGCTTGAAACTAGTTGGGTCATCATCTCATGATGCAATCCTCGCTCCCACTGTCATAGAGTAACCGAAGTATCTCTCAGGTGGGTGAGGAACCCTACTAGATCGGCGGAGAGGCTGAGGTTCGTTGGTAACTATTGAATCCTTTGGTTTTATCAAATCATCTGCTGTAGTTTGTATAGCTGGAACCTTTCCAGTTCTACACAACAGACCTTGCCTCGAGCTTGTCCGGATTTTGCTTTTAGACATAGGCCGGACAACCCCAAATCTTAACTGACTTAAGATATGGGCTCTTCCCTTTCCATATCTCATATGAAACGGTAGGCAGCTGATTTGATCGGAACCCTATTCAATAGGTATGCAACTTCATAAGTGCATAACTCGCAAAAGGAAATAGGTAACTCAGTAGTACTCATCATAGAGCACACCTTATCATATAGGGTGTGATTGCTCCGCTCCGATATACCATCGTGCTATGGTGTATACGGAGGAGTAATGCTGAGAGAGAATCTCATTCTCCTTTAGAAAAGTCCAAGAATTTCGTGCTCAAGTATTCTCCTCCTTGATCTCATCAAAGGACATAATACTTATACCCGTATTGGTTCTCTACTTCTAACTTATATTCTGTGAATATCTCAAAAGGTTCTGACTTGTGTTTCAACAGGAACATATGTCTGAATCAAAAGAGATCATCAGAGAATTTAATGAAGTACAAAGAACCGGTCTTGGCAAGTGTAGACAGGGTACCTACATACATCAACATTTATCATCCCAAGAGTTCACTAACTCTTTCTCTGTTTCCAATAAACAGAGCTGGTGTCATCTTATCTCTGTGACATGACTGGAAAGTTTCACAAGATGTAAATTGAAACTGATTTAAATATGCATCTAAAATGTAACTTCAGCCAGTCGGATCGCATTGATATGACCTAGTCTACAATGCCTCAAGAAGGATTCATTCATTTCTGAACTCTTCCTCTTGTGTGTGTTCCGTTTACTAAAGAACTGTAGTTTGATTTAGAACATCAATGCTTTTAGATAACGTGCCTGAACCGATCAACTTTTGATATAGGAAATGTTCAAAACATTATCCAACTATACAAAATTTTATCATTTCTTTACTACTAAAGAGACTGATATGATTTTGTATATCAGGTTTGGTATCTAATAACATTCGTTCAGAATTAATGTATTTGTAATACAGGGTGACAGTGACCAGCAGACTTGGTTGCAACACTTGCCCCGTTTTCTGTCTCATGAAACTTATCACCCGTTCTCAGTTTTTCTACCTTTTTACAGCCCTATGTAACAGATTACATATCTGGGATCCTGATCCGGTATCATATACCCAGGATGCGGAGGATACTGAGAAACAGTTCTTTGTAACGAACACACCCGAAGATGATGCATCAGCATGCACTCTCTTCGTTTGGGCGGCACGGGAATTCTGGTAATCCCCAATTTCCTGCTCTGTCTTATAACAATTATAAGTTGGAGAGGGACTAACGTTCCCCAGCTCAGTATAACAAGCGGGTTCGGTCAATATTCCGTATTATTATCTTGATTAAGGCATGATATGGTCGCTACCAGGAGAGAGAGAGAGAAGAAAACACTCTGCGTATGCTCTTGTAAGATCAGATTGGTTATTATTTTATCTAATCAGGATGGCTCCCACTGTTTTTATCAAATCTTCCTTCAAACCCTAAAAGGAAAGACTAGCCGGGATTAATTACACACTACAAGTTCGCTAATCTTTCAGCCAGGCTAGTGTCGGTACTTTGAGGGAGGTCCCCTGTGCTTTCGCACGAACCTAATTAATGTAAACCTTATTTTCCCAGAGGCGTAACCTCGTTAACACCTTTCTAGACACCTACTTGATCGGCTAATTGTAATGTGTAAAACTCTCCCAGGAGTAACTCTTACTCGCAATGGGTATCGGGATCCAACTATCTCATAGAAGGTATGCAATCTCATTGCAAATTTCAACACTTGAAATTCCCGATAATATTTTGCCCCGAACGATCTATGACCTTGACAAGGTCAACAAACCATAGACCGTAAGTCAAGTTCAACCCGTCATTTCTTGATTGAATCAAACCCACCCGCACGACCCTTGACAAGGTCAACAAGGTCGTACGACTACCCTAACCCAATCTGCATCATATGCATAAACAGATAAATACTGGTTAGCTACCGCACACTGCGCCTTGACAAGGTCAACAAACGCAGCACGAATACTAAACATGACTTATCTGAAATGACGGAGGGCTACGACAGGTTTTTCTGAAAACCTATTGCGTAATGAACTTGATATCGCTGTAGAATCAAATGATTTTAAAAATGGAGTGCTTTTGAGGCTTTTCTAGTTTTGCTAAAGGAGTCACTCCCGGTGAAGGGATCGTCGGTCCTTTCCTCGTCGAATGAGGTGCGGGATATATCATATATATCACTGTGCAAAGCAGAAACTCTTAAAAGCAATCAAAAGACAAACCGAGTGTGTAGCATCTGCCAGTTATTGCTAAAGGAGTCACTCCCGGTGAAGGGATCTCGGTCCTTTCCTCATCGAATGAGGTGCAGGATATATCACATATACCGCTGTGCAAAGCAAGAACTGTAGCTACCTGTTTTATTTTGAAATTCGATTCTACAACATCTTTAGGTTTCTTTTATTTCATTAATCTCATTAATGAAGTCCCATCATTTATTAACCTAAACATCACAGATAAATACGACGTACACTTATGCCATCCGCATTCGCCTCGATGTCCCCTCGTGCACCGTTAGGTTAGGTAACTAACGGCAGAGCGGGGCAGGGCTAGTGCGGGTGTAAAACATAAGTAACATCTATATAATATATCATATATACTATATACAGTATCTATCACAGAACATCACATGATCACATCACAGATATCGCAGCAGAAGAATCATATGAAATATTGGATATACCAGGACGTCCGTATTTTCAATACGAGCCAGTATAAAACACGGATTCCACGGTCGTGATGAATAGCCAAACCCACACCCCTAGACCCCTACGAGAGCGGCAAGCAACCCTACCAATTCTGGAGTTAGGAGACCCGGACTCGACTCCTCGAGTTGGTCTCCTACTGGACTCCAGAACCCGGTTACTTGTGCTCCCCTCCTTGGGTCTATCCTAGTGCGGAAAAGTAAATAATATACAAAGGGTGACATCTTCCGCCACCTGGAAGTGCCCCAATAAAAGAGTATTACATACAGGTTTTTTACATGAATGAAAATGAAAAAACACTCATCTCACATAAAAACCCCCGGCTATTCAAACACGACGATCCAATATAACATATCCAGCAACACATAACATCACATGTCATCAACGTAAGTAAATATGCGCATCCCAATTGTCGTTGACATATAGCAACGAAACCGGCGATATCACATATTACACTTACGGTCACAGAAAAGAAAGTGTAAAACTACAACAGTTGGAATCCGCAATCTGCATAGACATCGCATGCCTAATCAAATGAATACCTTAGACATCACATGCCTAACAATTATAAACCCCGCATTTTAGTCTCAAAATCGAAAACACTTTTCAATATCAAGTCGGGCAATTCAACAGGATTCCCGACATACTGATCGAATGCTCGTCGCAAACTTTAGTAGGCGGCCGCACCCCCGATACCGTGGACGAAGTGCACCAAGGCGGAACACCGCTGCCGTGAGCACCCGGACGGATGCTTTCGACGACGGGGTTCTCCTACAGTCACTTGGTCGGGGCTATGGAGTGAGGCTGTCTATTAAGTTTACCCGGCGAGTATCCGCGTACGCTACGTGATTGCGACGGGCTTTTGATCGCATCAAAATTCCGTGGCAACCGATCAAGTGAGACTAAACTGCTATGTTTATAACATTCATTCAGTTATCTCATAACTTATTATGAATTCCAATTATTGTATCCCATTCCAGATAAATAGAAAATGCTAAACTTTCCGATCGAACATTCAAACACCCAAGTTTTCCCGATACAGATCAACTCATGAAATAAGTTCAAAGACATTCACTTCATGCCTCAGTACCAACGGTCCAGCCGTAGAAGGGTCAAGCCAACGCCTCACATGTGGCACGCCGTACTGCCCCAAACCCTAAGGTTCAAAGGGCAGTTCAAGATGGTCACATAATCGAGTTAAGGTTTGTTGTCTTCTAGAGGGTCCATCGCGTTACTTGCACTACTTAGAACGTCTTTAAACCATGGAAAGATCCAACACTTGGAAATTTCCCGACAGGGGAAAAGGTGGGTATTTATATCCGATCGAGCTTTTTAACATATTCTAAATATCCGGAAAACAAATAGACAAAGTCCGATAATCCGATCGAATCTACGAACCCCCAATACAACCCAGAAAATTCAACTCTTGAAAAAATATTAAAAATTCCCAGGAAAACCTTCACTGCAAAGTAAGAATTACTGTGCCAAATTTTATGCAAGATAAGACAAAATGGACGCGGAACCGCCGCACAAGCCATGCTTGTGCCGCGGTTCCGCCGCGATATAGTGGAATCATGGACACGTGTTGCACAGTAATTCTTAGGATTCCCTGCTGATTTTTCTGCATAATTTTAATATACAAAAATCCAAGAATATCAAAAATGTACAGAGAGCAATAATAGGGTTAGGGTTTCGGTTCGATCAGATTTCTAACTCCGTCTACGCATCGCCTAAGGCTCTAGCTAGGCTCTGATACCACTGTAGGGTTCCTAGGCACACTAATAAGGTCTCACAAGGCATCAACCATGCCAATTTCAAATTTTTCATGTGCCGAGAAACCCTAATACGGATCTTTAACTAGAATTTTAGGCGAAAGATGCAACTAGTTAACAAATTAACTAAGTGAACGGAAATACAACCTTTGTAGATCCGGTTCTCCACCTCCATAGCTCCGCGATGAAGTCCCCTTGCTGTCCAAATCAAATCCCGGGCTCTAGCGTCGGCTTCATCGGATAAATGGGCGGGCTAGGTCATCGACTACGATGCCGAAGATGATCTACGTCGAGGCATCACAAGATCAAGCTCCGACTTCACCAAGTCATGAAACTTGTGAAGAAAACACCCTATACTACTTGGCAAAAGGTAGAGGATGAAGAAATAGGAAGTGGGTTCACTTTAGAATTGGATTTCTCACTCTTTTCATCAAGTCACCATTGATGAAGCAAGGTTTTCTTCAAGTGAAGAAGAAGAAGAGAATGAATATTATGATAAGTTGTTTTTCAAATAGAAAAGAAAATCAATACTTATCATAATACAACCATGGTCAAGTGTAGAGAATCAACTAGGGTTAAGTGGAGTGGTTAGGGTTAAGCATGAGACAAAATGGTCACTTAGTCAAAGCTTCATGAAGCTTCAAGATGCAAACAAAGAAAGCCACCATTTTTCTCTTTATGCCATTTATTTTCCAAAAAGAATAAATAAATAAATAAATGAATAAGAAAACAAAACCCTAACCATTCATATAACCATGGTTTAATCTTTACACAAACCCAAGTAAACATGTATCATCAAACATGATACAATCAAGTGCACAAAAGTATATCACATATACAACTTGTGCAATGCAAGTGAGAAAATCCATTTAAAGTGAACCAATACTAGTTAATGCAAAGTAATATATCAAATATATAATTATGCATTAAATCATCAAATCAACACTTGATTTAACGATCCGGTCATATCGCATATGACCGACTAATATCCAATGTATCGGCTTATCGAATCAACCCTCGATTCGATAACTAGGTTATATCGCATACAACCATTCGATACATTCATCGCGAGAATAGAATACGGTATCACATACACGCATTATTCTCGGTCCCGCACATATCTCATATGCGCTCCTATTTCGTTTCGCTTGAGCCAGGAAACCTCTGTGTAGGACTCTAAAGACTCGTCAATACGCCGGCAGCAGGTGATGATCATATCAAACACCCACAAGCCGCAAGCGGTCTGCTAAACGTAATGGCCACCCGGGTATTGAGCGATCAGAAGATCGACGAGCAAGCCCGCTCACACTCCTGTGAATCCAACCAGTAACACTTACCGTACAGTCCGGTCTCGTCGTCTGATATGTCGCATATCTCGCCTAGGGGTGGTAAACGTCAGACCCCAATAGCTCGATAAGTCGTGTCGATATGAGGTCTATAACATTTCGAGAAACTACAGATAACACTTACCAGTAAATCTCAGCAACCCTGGCCAGGGATTTCCGGTTATAGCCAATCGAACACAGCGCAACATCAACTCCCTATACCGGGAGAGACGAATCCCCTCCTATCGCTCATTGCCTCCATGTGATTCGGGACTGTACCCAAAAACCACCGTTTTGCACGCCCTCTTGGACGTGGTAAGGTGGAAATCAAAGCACAGTGGGAATCACACAAGACTCTATGACGATCTCGGGTCAACAGACTACTCTGTACCAGTGTCACCAGAGAACTGCCATCTGACGTAAGGTATAATACCATCTGGGAGTTCTCGGTGAGTCCGTCCAGTGTACCCAGTCTCCACTGAGCACCCGTATATCATCTCTGATGTCAAACACCAATGGATATGGGATCATCCATCGCCCATCTGTATGGGTCGAGAAGGTATACGCTAGTCTACTCTGGTATATCGATGCCCCGTCTCGATATACCCACGACTAGGGACATTGAAGGATGTACTTATGTACTACCATGTCCCCACTAGTATGATCCGCATCATAGTCCAGGTAGTCAAGTACACATCCTAAGGGCTTTACCAACATGTAACAGAGAGACAATCAGTGTACACGTTAAGGTAAAGATCAACCAGATAGCATACTATCATGTCGAGCAAGAAAGTCCTCCCTATATATGTCCAAGCATCCACTACAATATACATCCATGTATAGTAATGGCCTCTAGGGCATACATATAACTAACAGTCATCGAGGGTGATATCCTCAGGGACCTTTTCTTTCCCCTTATCCTTTTTGTTTGATCCCTTGTTTACGGGTTCGAGATTTTTTTCAGGTAGCGTGCGATTGCGCAGTTGAATGTTCTCGCAGGTCTTCATCTTTTCTGTTTCAGAGATGGATTCCTTGAAGAGAGGGCCGAGGGCTATTTCTTCATCAGAATCGCTCCCGAAGGTGAGAACTTGTGATCGCCCGGAATTAACCATGTGACAGTTGCTAGTAGTTCTTTTGTGCTCATCGGTCGCGCTTCTTTTCTCTCGACGAGTTTGGCACTTCATCCGCTTGAAATGCTGCTGGTGAGCAACATATCCTTGCCACCAGTTTTTAAAGGCCATGCACTCTTTGGTAGGGTGTGCAATCCTCTGATGGTATAAGCAGAAGTTAGGATGTACGTTTGCTTCATCAAGATGTATACCGCCAGGAGAATTTCCTCTGAAAGAGGGCAATTTCATTCCCATTGACAGGGTTCTAGCGAATCGTTTCCTCGTCTTGAACCTGCTTTTGCTGGCGGCCGAAGTGCTCCTATCCGATTGGAGTGCCTCAGCTTTTTCATTCAGTCACCGGCGTTTGGCTTTTTTGAATATAGCCAATTTGCGTTCTCGATCAGCTTTGCTCTTTTGATAGGCTTCGTTCAGCAGCATGCCAATCATCTCGTCTGACAGTTCTAGGAGTTCCGTTTCAAGATCTGCCCCCAGTTTTTCTGCATCAGGAGCTTCTTTGCCGTTTATCGAGTGAGAGATCATGTGGCAGCTTGCCTCATAGTCTTTAGGCCCTTCTGAAGAATCGTCTCCTTCATCAGCGTCATCGTCTTCATTCTCAAGAACTTGCTTAAAGAATTCGTCCAACGTGATTGGGATCTATACCTTCTGGTTATATTCTTCCAGTGCATCGATATATTTTTGCAGACCTGTACGGCTGTCTTCGGGTTGGACGGGCTTTTTGGTCTTCTTCTTCCTCGAAAACTTTGACGGCTGGGCCTGAGCGTTTTGATTATCGCTACCAACTCTTAGCGTTGGGCGCGGCTTCAGCATTCTTTCAATGACCTCGGTATCTAGCGGACTTTTCCACCTGATTGCCGGGCATGTGTGAAGATCCTTCAGCATTCTTTTCGTCTTGGCTGAAAGAGCGACCTCCTATGGAGGTTCTTCTATAAAAGAGCACGATGCCCCTGATATGTCCCCCCTTTTAAGAGCGTGCGGTTGAGGCAGGCTTACTTTCCAATTCTCAGACAATGCGAATTTGCCCTGTTGGTATTGGTCTTCAATCCAGCCTTTGAAAACGAAGCAATTTTCGATTGGATGGCTTACTGCTCGGTGGTAGGGGCAGTAATTAGGATTTTTGGCATCGCCTGGCTGCAGCGGACATCTTGGCTCTGGCAGATTGATGAGTCTATTGCGTACTGCCAGCTCGAACAGTCTCCTTGTTTTATCCCGGAAAACGAGTAAGGACGTCCCAGTCTCTCCTCGAGGGATTGGCGTGGACGCACGTTGCTTTGGCAAACAACCGGTTTTAAGCCGCTCAGCTTTTGTTGTGTATTGTCGACAAAGGTCGCTTTCCCTTTTCCCTTTTCATTTCGCGGTTCTGTCTTTGAAAAGGAAGGCTTATGACCCATCTGATCCATTTGGGCCAGCTTATCAATCAAGGTCTAAAAGGTAGTCGGCTTGAAAAACATCATGAACTGGGATATGGTCGCTTGCGGATCAAGAGTACCCACGAACATACCTACCGTAGGCGCTTCTTCGATGCGCTACTCGCACTTTGACCATAGATTCCGCCACCGTATCGCGTACTGCACCCATGTTTCGCCCGGCTTCACCCTGGCATTAATTAATGCTGTGATAGGGGTGCACTCGCTAGCGCTTGCGAATTTTTGTGTAAACAGTAACTCCATTTCTGCAAATGTCTTAACGGAGTCATTCGGGAGCTCAGAGTACCATTCAAACGCTGTCTCCGACAAGCTGCCAACAAACTGGCGAAGCAGCAGTTTGTCGTCACCCCCAGTATTACCGCACAAGGCTCTGAATTGAGCAACGTGCTGGTGTGGATTCCCCGTCCCCTTATATACATGGAATTTAGGGATCGTATATCCCGACGGGTATTTTATTTGGTCATACCAACCCGGATAGGGTCGTCCAGTCTTAACAATTTGGCCGGCCGCTTCGTTCTCCTAATAAGCTCGTACCTGTTGAGCGATATAGTCATCCAGAGCGGGTTTAGAAATGGTCTCTTCCTTGGCTGCTGAACAAGCCGGAAGAGGGTTTGATGTCTCTCCCCTATCGTCTTCAAGGATAATCGGAGGGTCTTCAGCTGGAGGATCCGGCTGTAACATTATCCTGACCATGTCTTGGAATAAAAGCGCCATTCGTTTTATATTGGCAGCTTGTTACCTCTTTGTCCTTCTTCTCGAGGATTCTGCGAAGGAACTCAGCATCGATTTCTTTTTTATGATGCTGCTCTGACGACATTTCCGGGCTTTCTTTTGGCCCAGTAAGTGCGGCCATCTGTGTTAGCATCTCGTGGAGCTTCTGTTGTTACTCCTGAGCTTTTGTTACCGATTGGGTGAGTGGTCGATGACCCGTGGAGATACGGCTATCCTCTTTCCCGGATGCCATATAAACAGTGCGCACCACCATGCCCCCAGACTTGGGACATTTGGATTCAGTGCCTTTGAACTTTGTCGCAGACACGGGGATTTTCTCCGACCTTCTTCTTTTGTGAGCGGTCGAAGTTGAGGGGGCCGTTGCAGTGGGCACCCAAGTAGATGACATCTCCTGTGGTATGACAGTGTGGTCCTTCTCTTGCCGAACTTTCATCTTTTTTGGTTGGCGGGAGTAGTCTTGGTTGATCACCGAGTCTTGGACCTGTCGCCAAACTTTATGAATTTTAGAGGACAACCACTGAAGGGGCTGCTCTGGTTTCACCTTTGTAACGTTCTCTATAGGTGGAGGAGATCTTTTCAGCACGGCCGTCGGAGAGTTCTTGCGCACCTTCCTAAGTGGTTCAAAGTTGTTCCCAGTTGGAACAGCAGCGTCAACTTCCACCATTGGAGCTGGCGGAGTCAATCCAGAAGGGGAACTGCCCCCAGCCTTCCTTACTCGGCGCCAGTGACGACGGCGAGCATGTCATGCAGACGGTATTGATTCTGCTATGGGGGGTTTCAACATGCCCCCTGCTCTGATGGAGGGTTGCTGCCGGCGTTAGCCTTTTGAAAACTGACGTCCGTTGAGTGGGGATGGCCAATCTATCGAAGGCAGACTTTCGCGCAGGGGGAGTGTTTCCCCTAATCAGAGCAAAGCTCTGTTCAAATTCCAAGGCGGGAAATAAATCAACGCTTCTGTTTCCCCCAATCAGAGAAAGGCTCTGTTTTAAAATTCAAATTTTAAAGGAAGCAACGCTTCAGATAACTTGCGCTCTGCGCTGCGCGACGCGTGTCAGCGCAGTTGCGCTAGCGCAGTCGCGCTGCGCTCTGCGCTGCGCGACACGTGTCAAGCGCAGGTGCACTTGCGCCAACTGTGCCAGCACTAAAACTTAAATAATGAATTATTTAATCAGAATTAAAATTCTAGAAAGATCTTTTTAATCTTATTAAAATAAGAAGATTATCTTCTGTAAAACAGAGGCCTTAGGATCAAAGATCCAACGGTGGGGAAATATCCCCAGATCAATCAGAGTAAGATCTCTGTAACTAACCTAACAAACTAATTGGCCCTATATAAAGGCCCCTAGACTTTAAGTCTCAGATATAGAGAGATCCTTTAAAAACTTTGAGAAAAATTCAAAGAGAAAAAAGGCAAGCTTTTGAAGAAAGAAGATCATCTTCTTCAAGGTAAAAAGAATTAAATTCTTGAAAAAACAGAGATGAAAACATCTCATTAAAAAGAAGAATTTCTTCTAAAAAGATCAAAGATCTAAGAACAAGATCAAGATCTTCATTACAAAAAAGAAAAAAGATAAAAAAAGATCCAATCATAAAAGATAAAAGAAGTAATTTACTTCATTATTAGATCTTTCGATCTATATAAAGGCATTGCCTTTTGATGAGAATCAGAACCATTGGTTCTTGAATCCTGAGGTAGAACCTTTTTAGAACAAGAAAAACTTGTTTCTTTGATCTAAATTGGATCAAGATGCGCTCTGCGCTATTGGACAGTGCCTCACACTTTTGAAATTTGCGCTGTTGCACTCCTTGGACTGGCGCAAGTCACCACAGAGCGCCACGTGTCAATCTGCGCCTTGCGCTCCCAAAAACAGAGCGCTGCGCTCTTGGATTGGTGCACTGCACCAGAGCACGCCACCTGTCAGCAGCGCATTAGCGCAGCGCACTGGCGTAGCGCACTGCGCTAACAGACTTGCGATCACCAGAGCGTGACACGTGTTACCTCCACATGCGCTAGCGCCTTGCGCTCTTTAATTGGCGCAAAGCGCCTGACAGACCACATGGCGCAGTGTCAGACCATTAAATGCTGTGCATTATTAAAAGGGCAGAGCCCAATTAAAAGGCCTAACAAGCCAAAATAAATGCTATGCATTATAAAAGGGCAGAGCCCAAATAAAGGCTCAATAGCAAGAACAATAAAATGTTCAATTGAGCCCATATGTTCAAACAGAATTTAGTCCCAAATTGGACTATAGATCTCCCAACCAACATTGGTTCAAGGGTACATCTCTGAACTCCTCTGATATTTGTCGTTGTAATCCTTCAACGTCTTCAGAGAGGTGACGGGTCCCGACAGCCATACACTCCACGGACTACAATGGACCACCATGTCCTTAAACCGACAATGGACCACCATGTCCTTAAACTGGAAATCGACCGCAATGTCCCTAAACTAAACAATAGAGCCCAAATGCTCTCTTGTCGGATCTAAATGATCCTGTTAAGTTGATTTTAGTCTGGAAATTCGACTAACGTATCCTTAACTAACGTTTAAGTTGATCTTAGCCTCAAATATGGCTAACGTATCCTTAAACCAAAACCCCAAACCCAAATCTAAGAAAATACGGATTTGGACTAATCCACGTCCTACGGGCGACCACATAAATTAGTCTCCGTATACAATCCACGGGCAACCACAAACAAAACAAACACCCACGACACGAAGTGACCATCTGGAGAAGGAAAAAGTTGTTACCGCGGTGCGGTAGCGTAATTAACTGCAGGGGCTTGCGCCTGCAGGGAAGAGCGTCCCCACAATCAAAAACCCTTCGAACGAGGGGGAATCTGACGAAATCTGCTACATCGGCCGCATCTGTTTAAACCTTCGATATATGGTGCCATAAATCAACTTGGCATCTTCGGATAGGTGGACGGATAGCACCAATTAGCATCTGCCCCGAATCTCAGGCGAGACGTACATCGCGTCTCCGCCGCGTCCTTCGGAGGGGAACAGATTCTGGCACGCCCGGTGGGACCTTTTCCTCTTTCCACTCCACACATCGTGTGTCGTGTTCGCGAACAAATCACGGTTTGCTGTGGTTGCCTGTGGATTCGAGGTACTTAGATTTGGTGTCTTACTCCGTGCAGAAAACAGAAGATCAATGGCTTCAAATTGCACTACCTGCAACTGCAACTCTCACTCCGTCCTTACTGGAGGAGTGACTTACGGGTCCCAAACGGCCTCCCTTTTCAAGATGCCGGTAGAACAAATCACCCAGGTTACTACTGGACTATTTTTCGGGACCATGCTCCCGCCAATGAGCTTCACTGCCCCAGTGCCCGTACCGGAAGCTCCTAAGAAGTCGGTCTTCGATCGACTTACAGCTGCTGCGGCCCCTCTCAACGGGTCGCCCAACACCAATGCCTCGGTCTTCTCCAGACTAGGCCAAAACTCCTGCGGGCCCATGGTGAAACTTACGGTCCCAAAGAAGGTTATTCAAAAGAGAGTAACCAAATCTGCTCCTGAAGTTGTCAAGGCGGCTTCTCCTGCTAAGGGGTCGGTCTTCGCAAGACTGACCGTCCCAACTCCTACTCCCGCTCCAGCTACTCAAAAGGCATCAGTCTTTAATAGGCTAGCACCGGCAGCAGCCCCTCACCTGAATAGGGGGCAAGACAAGGCCGTCCCCGTCACCGAGCCAATTCCCACAACTCGACATGCTCGACGTCGCCACTGGCGCCGAGTGAGGAAGTCCGGAGGTAGTTCCCCTTCTGGGATAACTTCGCCAGCTCCGATGATGGAAATCAATGCTGTTGTTCCGACCGGGAATAGCTTTGAACCGCTAAGAAGGGTGCGCAAAAACTCGCCAACTGCCGTATTGAAAAGATCTCCTACACCTGTGGATAATGCCCCAAAGGTGAAGCTGGAGAAGCCCCCTCAACGGCTGTCCTCTGAAATTTACAAGGTCTGGCGTCAAGTCCAAGATTCCGTAATGGATCAAGACTATCTCCACCGACAGAAAAAGATGAAGGTTCGACAGGAGAAGGACTACTCTGTCAAGCCAGAAAAAGCAACAGCTGGCTGGGTGCCCACTGCAACGGCTCCCTCAACGTCAATCACTCAAAAGAAAAGGAGACCGCAAAAAGCCCCTGTGAACATGGCGAACCGTAAAAGCGCTGAGCACAAACGCCCCAAGTCTGGGGGCATAGTGGTGCATACTGTTTATATGGCATCCGGGAAAGAGGATAGCCGTGCTTCGATGGGTCACCGACCGCTCACCCGATCCGTGACAAAAGCCCAGGAGCAGCAACAGAAGCTTCAGGAAATGCTGACACAAATGGCCGCACTTACCGGGCCAAAAGAAAGCCCGGAGGCATCATCAGAACAACGTCACGAACAAGAAACTAACGCTGACTTCCTACGCAGAGTCCTCAAAAAGAAGGATAGAGAAGCAGCAGAACAAGTGGCCAATATAAAGCAAATGGCTCTTCTGTTCCAAGACATGGTTGGAATGATGTTACAGCCAGATCCTCCAGCTGAAGATCCTCCGATTATCCTTGAAAACGATAGAGGAGAAACATCAAATCCACCTCCGGCCCTTTCAGCAGCCAAGGAGGATACAATTTCCAAAGCTACCCTGGATTACTATATTGCTCAGCAGATACGAGTTCATCAGGCGAATAAAGCGGCTGGGCAAATTGTTAGAACCGGACGACCCTATCCGGGCTGGTATAACCAAATCAGTTACCCGCCGGGATATACGATCCCTAAGTTTCACGTATATAAAGGGACAGGGAATCCACATCAGCATGTCGCTCAATTCAGGGCCTTATGCGGCAACACTGGAGGCGATGACAAACTGTTGCTTCGACAATTCGTCGGCAGCTTAGCAGAAATGGCCTTTGAATGGTATTCGGAGCTACCTAACGACTCTGTCAAAACATTTGCGAAGATAGAACTACTGTTTACACAAAGATTTGCAAGCGCCAGCGAGCGCACCCCAATCACCGCATTGATCAACGCCAGGGTAAGGCCAGGCGAAACGTGGGTTCAATACGCAATACGGTGGCGAAACTTATGGTCGAAGTGTGAACAACGCATCGAAGAAGCACCTGCGGTAGGCATGTTCGTGGGCACTCTTGATCCGCAAGCAACCATCTCGCAATTCATGATGTTCTTCAAGCCAACTACTTTCCAGGCCTTGATCGACAAGTTGGCCCAAATGGATCAGATGGGACATAAACCGTCTCCTCCAAAGCCAGACTCTCAAAATGAGAAAGGAAAAGGGAAAGCGATCGTCATCGCCAATACTCAACAACAGCCGAGCAACTCAAAGCCGGTTGTTCGCCAAAACAACGTGCGTCCACGCCCATCCCTCGAGGAGAGACTGGGACGTCCTTACTCGTTTCCTCAGAATAAAACAAGGAGACTGTTCGAGCTAGCAGTGCGCAACAGATTCATCAATCTGCCGAATCCAAAATGTCCGTTGCAGCCAGGCGATGTCAACGATCTTAATTACTGCCTTTACCACCAAGCGGTAAGCCATCCAATCGAAGATTGCTTCGTCTTTAAGGGATGGATTGAGGATCAATACCTACAAGGCAAGTTTGCGCTGTCCAAGAAGTGGAAGTCTCGATACAGCAGACGCAATGTCAAAAACGGCGTTCCTTCGCAGTCCAGCAGGATGCAGATACAACACCAACAACCCAAGATTAAAACAACGGAGCCACGGCAAAGTCCCTAGTTCCAGGTCCTAACAGTTCACAGGCAACCTAGGAACCACCTCGACGTTCGTCTCTACACAACAGACGAAATGTCACTACAGCGTCCTTCCTCCAACAGGATTCGGACACACCACAGCAAGCGAAGCGAAGGCCAAATTCCTAGCTTCAGGGTCTTGACGGTAACTCATATAAAACCTGAAAGACTGCCAGAGATCATCTCACCCCAGCGTAGAGTGATCACCACCTCGACGTTCGTCTCGATACAGTAGACACGATATCACCCCAGCGTTCTTTCCCCATCAAGATGCAGACGCGACAACAACAACGGAGCTACGGAAAAATCCCTAGTTCCAAACCTCGACGGTTCACCAGCAACCTAGAGACAACCGCGACACTCGTCTCGATACAGCAGACGCAATGCCATCAAACGAAGAAAATGCCAAATTCCTAGCTTCACGGTCTCGACGGTAACTCATATAAAACCTGAGAGACTATCGAAGATCATCCCACACCAGCGCGGAGTGGTTATGACTCATCGGGGCTCTCCAAAATGAGTCTAACCTCAAGTAAAAAGCGGCAAGGCAAAATTCCTAACGCTTGCTCTTCCGACGGTCAAACTGCCTAGGAGGATTGCTTGAAGGCGTCTTGTCCAGCCCCCGAAGGGATCAGAGACACGACAGACGTAAGGCTACTCGAACAGCAAGGTTGCCTATAGAGGAATATATCAGCCGACGCGACGGTACGATGGACAAAACCCTAGTACCACGGACCCTAACGGACCTCTGTCGTAAAGAGCAGAGGTTAACTCTGACGTTAGGATATCCTTGCGAGAAATGCTCGATTCGTCTCGACTCGTGAGGTAAAGCCTTAGGCAGCAGGGATTAAAAAACCTGTTTCCTAAGCACTGGGGTCCTGCAAGTCGTTCCAAAACGGACTCTTGCATACTATTCACGGACCACACTCTCCAAAGTCGAATCTCGACAAGGAGGGAAACAACCCTTACGAGTCCTCTCGACTTGTAAGAGGGAAAATTCTCTAGTGAAATCCTTACGACTCTCAAGAGAAAACACACTTAGGAGTCCTCACGACCCCTAAGGAGAAAATACACATACGAGATCCTCTCGACTCGTAGGGAGAAAAGTCTTTATGGGACCCTCACGGCTCATAAAGTCGAAAAGCCTTAGGTAGCAGATCTGATCCTGCTTCCTAAGCCATCACTACTCCCCAAAGTATTCAAGACGGAATGTTCTATATCACCTACAGGCTATGCTTACTTAAGGAATATGCCAATAACAAAGCAGAAAATAAAAGGAAGGAGGCAAAATATTTTTCATTCATACTCGGAAAATTCTTACATCAATGAAGACAATAAACATAAGCAGCATTATTGAAATGTTTACAATAGCAAAACCTCAGATCCAGGGCATGGATTAAGGAATTCGAAAGTAAGGCCATCTAGAGTCTTTATGGCCTTTCTGATCATTCTCGTGTGCATCCTCTCACGCTCACGCGTGTCAAGATCTTCGGCAAGGCCCCCCATCCTTTGATAAGCAGCAATTATCGTCGTCTGTTGAAAAATTTGATGCAGGATGTCAATGAGGCTATCTCGCCGTTTCTTCGAGATCAGCCCCGACAGGTATACTGAATGCACCTTATCTTCGGCATCATCCAGCGCATTAAGCGGCATGGCCTCGTGAAACCCCGGAAGTGCTCTCCCAATTGCTCCCAGCACGACTTTCAAGAGAGCAGAACGACGAGGAAGCAACCAACCAACGCGTGCATGCAGACGATCCATAATCTCCGCACACTGGGCATCTGTAAACTCTTGGTTTTGGTGACGGCCCTGTACGCGGATATCCTCATAAGTAACGAACTCGTTCAGACTGTATAAATGAACAACCATAGTGCCTGAAAGAAACATCATTGGAAGATTAGCAATGAGAAAAAAAGACACAGGGAGTTAAACTCCCCGAGAGCAATGCTCCGCAGACAGGAGTGACACCTGTCAAAATCAGTTATGAGGAGAATTAAAGAAAATCTCCTGAGAACATTGAGAGCTTTGCTCTGAAAAGATGATATAATTCATCAAAAAAATAAAATCCCGTTTTTAATCTTCAAAGATCCATGAAAAATTCTTAAGAGTTCTGCTATATGATTTAAAAGGAGCAAAGCTCCATTAATGAATCAAGAAATTATAAATAAAATCTTTTTAGAGAGTAAAGGCTCTATTATTGGAACCCTAAAATGGTTCTCTTTAGATCAAAGATCTATAAAGAGCAAAACTCTGTTGATGGGTAAAACCCTGGTTTCTTAAAAGCTTTAAACTATACCTAATTTTTAACAGAGTTTTACTCTTAAAAATTCCTTAAAGCCTAAGAGCAATGCTCTGAATAAGTGATAATTCTCAAGGGGGTGATGAAAATCATCTAAGGGACCAAAGGTCCTATTTATACGCATTGAGAGCCGTTTCAACTTCCAAAAGATGGCGCAATGGTTGGAATTCTGCCACCGCTGCGCTCACGTCTGGGGCCACGTAAGCGCAACGGTGGGGGGGGCATTTGTTTCCCCCAATCAGAGCAAAGCTCTGTTCAAATTCCAAGGCGGGAAATAAAGCAACGCTTCCATTTCCCCCAATCAGAGCAAGGCTCTGTTTTAAAATTCAAATTTTAAAGGAAGCAACGCTTCAGATAACTTGCGCTCTGCGCTGCGCGACGCGTGTCAGCGCAGTTGCGCAAGCGCAGTCGCTCTGCGCTGCGCGACGCGTGTCAGCGCAGTTGCGCAAGCGCTGCGCTCTGCGCTGCGCGACGCGTGTCAGCGCAGTTGCGCTAGCGCAGTCGCGCTGCGCTGCGCGACACGTGTCAAGCGCAGGTGCACTTGCGCCAACTGTGCCAGCACTAAAACTTAAATAATGAATTATTTAATCAGAATTAAAATTCTACAAAGATCTTTTTAATCTTATTAAAATTAGAAGATTATCTTCTGTAAAACAGAGGCCTAAGGATCAAAGATCCAACGGTGGGGAAATATCCCCAGATCAATCAGAGAAAGATCTATGTAACTAACCTAACCAACTAATTGGCCCTATATAAAGGCCCCTAGACTCCAAGTCTCAGATATAGAGAGATCCTCTAAAAACTCTGAGAAAAATTCAAAGAGAAAAAAGGCAAGCCTTTGAAGAAAGAAGATCATCTTCTTCAAGGTAAAAAGAATTAAATTCTTGGAAAAACAGAGATGAAAACATCTCATTAAAAAGAAGAATTTCTTCTAAAAAAATCAAAGATCTAAGAACAAGATCAAGATCTTCATTACAAAAAAGGAAAATATCAAAAAAGATCCAATCATAAAAGATAAAAGAAGTAATTTACTTCATTATTAGATCTTTCGATCTATATAAAGGCATTGCCTTTTGATGAGAATCAGAACCATTGGTTCTTGAATCCTGAGGTAGAACCTCTTTAGAACAAGAAAAACTTGTTTCTTTGATCTAAATTGGATCAAGATGCGCTCTGCGCTATTGGACAGTGCCTCGCACTTTTGAAATTTGCGCTGTTGCGCTCCTTGGACTGGCGCAAGCCACCAGAGAGCGCCACGTGTCAATCTGCGCCTTGCGCTCCCAAAAACAGAGCGCTGCGCTCTTGGATTGGCGCACTGCACCAGAGCGCGCCACGTGTCAGCAGCGCATTAGCGCAGCGCACTGGCGCAGCGCACCGCACTAACAGACTTGCGCTCACCAGAGCGTGACACGTGTCACCTCCACATGCGCTAGCGCCTTGCGCTCTTTAATTGGCGCAAAGCGCCTGACAGACCACGTGGCGCAGTGTCAGACCATTAAATGCTGTGCATTATTAAAAGGGCAGAGCCCAATTAAAAGGCCCAACAGGCCAAAATAAATGCTATGCATTATAAAAGGGCAGAGCCCAAATAAAGGCTCAATAGCCAGAACAATAAAATGTTCAATTGAGCCCATATGTTCAAACAGACTTTAGTCCCAAATTGGACTATAGATCTCCCAACCAATATTGGTTCAAGGTGTTAGTTGTATGTATGCCCTAGAGGCCAGTATTGTACAGATGATGTATATTATATTGGATGCTTGGACATATATAGAGATGACTTTCTTGCTCGATATGATAGTATGCTATCTGGTTGCTCTTTATCTTAACATGTATACTTGTCTCTTTATACTGTCTTAGTGTTACATGTTGGTAAAGCCCTTAGAATGTGTACTTGACTACCTGGACTATGATGCGGATCATACTAGTGGGGACATGGTAGTCTATAAGTACATCCTTCAAGGTCCCTAGTCGTGGGTGTATCGAAACGGGGCATCGATACACCAGTGTAGACTAGCGTATACGCTTCTCGACCCATGAGATGGGCGATGGATGATCCCATATTCATTGGTGTTTGACATCAGAGATGGTATACGGGTGCTCAGTGGAGACTGGGTACACTGGACGGACTTGCCGAGAACTCTCAGATGGTATTATACCTCACGTCAGATGGCAGTTCTCAGGTGACACTTGTGCAGGTTAGTCTGTAGACCCGAGATCGTCATAGAGTCTTGTGTGATTCCCTTTGATTTCCACCTTACCACGTCCACAAGGGCGTGCAAAACGGTGGTTTTTGGGTACAGTCCCGAGTCACATGGAGGCAATGAGAGATAGGAGGGGTTTCGTCTCTTCCGGTATTGGGGGTTGATGTTGCACTGTGCTCGATTGGCCGTAACAGGGAAGTCCCTGGCCAGGGCTGATTTGAGATTTACTGGTAAGTGTTACCAGTAGTTTCTCGACCCGTTATGAGTCTCACATCGGCACGACTTATCGGTTATTGGGGTCTGACGTTTACCACCCCTAGACTTGATATGCGACATATCAGACGAGGAGACCGGACTGCACGGTAGTGTTGCCGGTTGGCTCGACGGGAGTTGTAGCAGGTTCGCTTGTTCTCTTCTGATCGTTCAATACCCGGGTGGCCGTTACGTTTAGCTGACCGCTTGCGGCTTGGAGGTGCTTGATATGATCATCACTCACTGCCGGCGTATTGACGAGTCTTAGAGTCCCACAATGGAGTTACCTAGTCCAGGCGAAACGTTGTGGTGCGCGTATGCGATATGCGCAAGGACCCAATTAAAATGCGCGTATAGGATACCGTATATTGATCGGGTGTCTTGCTTTTGGTGGGGTCATATGTGATATGGCCGGATTGATAAATCAAGTGTTGATTTATCATTTAACCATTAGTTTTCTCACTTGAAATCTTTTCTTGTGCATGATGGATGTATGCATGCATGTATGCTTTCTTTCTTTTAGATTCATGCACATATGGATGTGCATACATACATACATACATACATCATCCTTCATGGTTGATTACACATTGAATATGATGGCAATATAAGACTCACACCATGGTTAAATATATGGATTATTATTTAATTTTTTGTTAAAACAAAAGGTATAAAGAAAAGGATAATTCATGCTTAGTTTCTACACTCTTCTTAAACCTAACCATGCTCACCTACTCCTAACCATGAGTTAACCTTCTCTTTGTGTTTTAACTCAAATTAAATAATATCTTAAATATTTAACCATGGTTTGAGATGAGAAATAGAAAATATATATACATATATTTTTCTTTTTCTCATAAGAGTTATTCTTTTCACTCTTGTTAAAGAATAGCCATCATCTTCTTCTGCCTTCCTCTTTTGCTCTCTAGACTTTTGTAGTGAGCAATATACTTAACAAGATAGGATTTTGAAGTGAGAAAGAGAACCACAACACCATTCTACACAAGTCTAGCCCACTTGTTTGGAGTGTTAGCTTCATTTCATTCTCTTGATCGGGTGAAGTTGCAAGCTTGGACAAAGCGGACTCCGGGTGGATCATCGTGGACCTAGAGGAGTTCAAGCGGAATTTTTTCAAACCCCAAGTAGCCGAGGAGTCTAGCGTAGGGAGCTACAAAGGTTGTACTCTCAAAACCCTAGCATTTCTTTCATGTGATGAAGTGTAGTTTTTGAAACCCTAATTTTTCTAGGATAGATCCTTTGTATGTTTACTTAGCACCCTAAAATTTTAATCTTTGGTACATGTGATGCTTCCAATCCCTTCATGAGGTGCTAGGTAAACCCAACATTGGTATCAGAGCCGACCCAGAACATTAGGCGACAATTTTACGAAGCAAAAACTCCGATCGAACCAAAATACGACGTTTCGCGACCTTCTCTGGTCATTTTTTAAAATCTGTTGTTTTTCAGAATTAAAAATACTTAAAAAATACAGCAGGAAAAACTAAGAAACGCTGTGAAATACGAACCCATGATCCGTACAAACCGCCGCGGAACCGCGGCAAATCCTTACTTAGGCCGCGGCTCCGCGGCCAAACAGAGGCTTCATTGATTCCTATTTGCACAGTAATTCTTATAACTGCTTGTATATTGTTTTAGGTATGTTTAATCTGAATCTAGTACTGTATATTCTGGAGATGGTTTTGGACTCGACGATTCGATCGGAATTTTCATTTCGTTTCTTTTCCGGGTAAATTAGAAAGTATTGAAGTGTTCGAACGAGTATCATTTGCTCACTATTCACGGGGTTTAAATATTTTGGAGATACCTGCAAGTTTTGTGGTGGACCCTCTAGAAGACAACAAACCTTAACTCGATTATGTGACCGTCTTGAACTGCCCTTTGAACCTTAGGGTTTGGGGCAGTACGGCGTGCCACATGTGAGGCGTTGGCTTGACCCTTCTACGGCTGGACCGCTACTACTGTGTCACACTCCGGGTTTTTGAACTTCGCTCA
This sequence comes from Agapanthus africanus, assembly GCA_030015575.1. Lineage (NCBI taxonomy): Eukaryota > Viridiplantae > Streptophyta > Magnoliopsida > Asparagales > Amaryllidaceae > Agapanthus > Agapanthus africanus. The sequence goes on from JASDDO010000022.1 coordinate 901,564,022, forward strand.
AGTGTTGAGCCTTAGGGAATCTTGGGTATTTGATTATTCGTTCGAAAACTTTAATATTGTCTGTTTATCTGGAATGTGATGCAATGTGTGGAATTCATATTACTAGACATGAAATACGAAGTATGTGATATTTTGCTTTTACGATGTCTGAATAGAATGTGGATTCCAGATATTGCAGTTTTACACTTTCTTTTCTGTGACCGTAAGTGTAGTATGAGTGGTATTGCCGATTGTCGTTGCTATACGTCGACGACAATCGGTGTATGCATACTTACTTACGTTGATGATATGAGATATTATGCGTTGCTGAGATATGATGTGCAGGATTGTCGCGATTGAATAGCCGGGTTTTTTTTGTGAGATGAGAGTTTTATATTTTCATTCATGTAAATTCAAATGTAATGTAATATTCTTTTATTTGGGGGCACTTCCGGGTTGAGGTTGATGCCACCAGTGTTGTATATTATTTACTTTTCCGTATTAGGATGGACCCAAGGAGGGGAGCACGGGTGACCGGGTTCTGGGGTTCAGTGGGAGGCCATCTCGAGGAGTCGAGACCGGGTCTCCTAAACTCCAGAATTGGTAGGGTCGCTTGCCGCTCTCGTAGGGGTCCAGGGGTTGGGCTTGGCTATTCATCGCGACTGTGGAATCCGTATTTTCTATTGTTGGCTAAATACTAAATACGGACGTCCTAGTATATCCCACATTATATCTATGTTTCTGCTGCGATATCTGTGATGTGATCATGTGATGTGCTGTGATAGATACAGTATACAGTATATATGATATATTATATAGACGTTACTTATGTTTTACACCCGCACTAGCCCTGCCCTGCTCTGTCGTTAGTTACCTAACCTAACGGTGTACGAGGGGACATCGAGGCGAATGCGGATGGCATAAGTGTACGTCGTATTTATCTGTGATGTTTAGGTGACTTAAATGATGGGACTTCATTAATGTGATTAATGAAAGAAAAGAAACCTAAAAGATGTTGTAGAATCAAATTTTAAATAAAAGGGTAGCTACAGTTTTGCTTTGCATAGCGGTATATATGATATACCCTGCACCTTATTCGATGGGGAAAGAGCCGAGATCCTTTCACCAGGAGTGACCTCTTTAGCAAAACTGGCAGATGCTACAACACTCGGTTTGACTACTTTTGGAGTTTTTCTTTGCACAGTGATATATATGATATATCCCGCACCTTATTCGATGAGGAAAGAGCCGAGATCCCTTCACCGGGAGTGACCTCTTTAGCAAAACTAATAAAAGCCTCAAAATCACTCCATTTCAAAATTTCACTTGATTCTACAATGATATCAAGTTCATTACGCAATAGGTTTACATAAAAACCTGTCGTAGCCCTCCGTCATTTCAGATAAGTTGTATATAGTATTCGTGCTACATTTGTTGGCTTTCGTCAAGGTGTAGTGTGCGGTAGCTATATGCTGCTTATCTGCTGCATATGATGCGACTGGATTAGGGTAGTCGTACGGCTTTGTTGGCTTTCGTCAAGGGTCGTGCGGGTGGGTTTAATTCAGTCAAGAAATGTATGGGTTGAACTTGACTAGCGGGCTGTGGTTTGTTGGCTTTCGTCAAGGTCATAGCACGTTAGGGGCAAAATATTATCGGGAATTTCAAGTGTTGAAATTTGCAATGAGATTGCATACCTTCTATGAGATAGTTGGATCCCGATACCCACTGCGAGCAATTGTTACTCCTGGGAGAGTTTTACACAGGACAATTAGCCGATCAAGTAGGTGTCTAGAAAGGTGTCAACGCGGTTACGCCTCTGGGAAAACGAGGTTTACTTTAATTAGGTCCGTACGAAAGCACGGGGAACCTCCCTCAAAGTACCGACACTGGCCTGGCTGAAAGATTGGCGAAGTTGTAGGGTGTAATTAATCCCGGCTAGTCTTTCCTTTTAGGGTTTGAAGGAAGATTTGATAAAAACAGTGGGAGCCATCCTGATTAGATAAGATAATAACCAATCTGATCTTGCAAGAGCATACGCTAAAGTGTTTTCTTCTCTCTCTCTCCAGGTAGCGACCATGTCATGCCTTAATCAAGATAATAATATGGATGTATTGACCGAACCCGCAAGTTATACTGTGCTGGGGAACGTTTGTAGGGTTCCTAGGCACACTAATGAGGTCTCACAAGGCATCAACCATGCCAATTTCAAATTTTACAAGTGCCGAGAAACCCTAATACGGATCGTTAACTAGAATTTTAGGCGAAACAAGCAACTAGTTAACAACTTAACTAAGTGAACGGAAATACAACCTTTGTAGATCCGGTTCTCCACCTCCATAGCTCCGCGATGAAGTCCCCTTGCTGTCCAAATCAAATCCCGGGCTCTACCGTCGGCTTCATCGGAGAAATGGGTGGGCTAGGTCATCGACTACGATGCCGAAGATGATCTACGTCGAGGCATCACAAGATCAAGCTCCCACTTCACCAAGTCATGAAACTTGTGAAGAAAACACCCTATACTACTTGGCAAGAGGTAGAGGATGAAGAAATAGGAAGTGGGTTCACTTTAGAATTGGATTTCTCACTCTTTTCATCAAATCACCATTGATGGAATCAAGCTTCTTCATCTTGAAGAAGAAGAAGAAGAAGAAGATGAATATTATGATAAGTTATTTTCAAAATAGAAAATAAAAGAATACTTATCATAAAATGAACCATGGTTAGGTGTAGAGAATTGACTAAGGTTAGATGAATGGTTAGGGTTAAGCATGAATACAAAATGGTCACTTTGGTCAAAGCTTCATGAAGCTTCAACAAGCTTCAAGAATGAAAGCAACCATTTTGTTTTCTTTTACCATTTTTTTTAATCCAAATTAAAAAGATAAATGAATGAATAAATAAAAACCCTAACCATTTACTTAACCAAGGTTTAACGCTTTACACAAACCCAAGTTAGCATGCATCATCAAACATGATACAAACTTGTGCACAAAAATATATCACATATACAATGTGCACAAACAAGTGAGAAAAACCATTTAAAGTGAACCAATACTAGTTAATGCAAAGTAATATATCAAATATATAATTATGCATTAAATCATTAAATCAACACTTGATTTAACGATCCGGTCATATCGCATATAACCGACTAATATCCATAGTAACAACTTATCGAATCAACACTTGATCCGATAACCCGGCTATATCGCATATAACCGATCAATGTCATAAATCGCGAGAATCGAATACAGTATCACATACTGGTATTATTCTCGGTCCCGCACATATCTCATATGCGCTCCTATTTCGTTTCGGTTGAGCCAGGAAAGCTCTGTGTAGGACTCTAAAGACTCGTCAATACGCCGGCAGCAGGTGATGATCATATCAAGCACCCACAAGCCGCAAGCGGTCTGCTAAACGTAACGGCCACCCGGGTATTGAGCGATCAGAAAATCGAAGAGCAAGCCCGCTCACACTCCTGTGAATCCAACCAGTAACACTTACCGTACAGTCCGGTCTCGTCGTCTGATATGTCGCATATCTCGCGTAGGGGTGGTAAACGTCAGACCCCAACAGCTCGATAAGTCGTGTCGATATGAGGTCTATAACAGTTCGAGAAACTACAGGTAACACTTACCAGTAAATCTCAGCAACCCTGGCCAGGGATTTCCGGTTATAGCCAATCGAACACAGCGCAACATCAACCCCCTATACCGGGAGAGACGAATCCCCTCCTATCGCTCATTGCCTCCATGTGACTCGGGACTGTACCCAAAAACCACCGTTTTGCATGCCCTTTTGGACGTGGTAAGATGGAAATCAAAGCACAGTGGGAACCACACAAGACTCTATGACGATCTCGGGTCAACAGACTACTCTGTACCAGTGTCACCAGAGAACTGCCATCTGACGTAAGGTATAATACCATCTGGGAGTTCTCGGCGAGTCCGTCCAGTGTACCCAGTCTCCACTGAGCACCCGTATATCATCTCTGATGTCAAACACCAATGGATATGGGATCATCCATCGCCCATCTGTATGGGTCGAGAAGGTATACGCTAGTCTACTCTGGTATATCGATGCCCCGTCTCGATATACCCACGACTAGGGACTTTGAAGGATGTACTTATGGACTACCATGTCCCCACTAGTATGATCCGCATCATAGTCCAGGTAGTCAAGTACACATCCTAAGGGCTTTACCAACATGTAACAGAGAGACTATCAGTGTACACGTTAAGGTAAAGATCAACCAGATAGCATACTATCATGTCGAGCAAGAAAGTCCTCCCTATATATGTCCAAGCATCCACTACAATATACATTCTATGTATAGTAATGGCCTCTAGGGCATACATATAACTAACAACGTTGGTTCCGTTCTTTCTTATAAGAGTTATAGGACTGAACAGGACATAGGGGAATACCAGGATTCTCATGCCACCCGAATGAAGAAAGTATATGTTGATGCATTTTCTTCGGGTGTGTTCGTTACAGAGAACTGTTTCTCCATTTGCCCTACGTCCTGGGTATTAGATACCGGGTCAGGATCCCATATATGTAATCAGTTACATGGGCTTAGGAAAGGTAGAGAACTTGGAGAAGGTGATAAAGACATAAGAGTTGGAAATGGTGCAATTGTTGCAGCTAAGACCGTCGGGGAATATCATCTTGTATTACCAACTGGTAATACATTGATTCTGAGCGAATGCTATTACATGCCGAACCTGATATGCAACATTATATCGGTTTCTTTGTTGAGTAAAGAGGGATATAATTTTGTATTACAAGATAATGTTATGAACATTTTCCGTAACCAAAAGTTGGTTGGATCAGGCACGTTATGCAATGGCATTTATGTTCTAAATCAATCAACAGTTCTGAGCATAACAAACACACACAAGAGGAAGAGTTCAGAACTGAACGAATCCTTCTTGTGGCATTGTAGACTGGGACACATCAATACGACACGACTAGCTAAGTTGCATAAGGATGGATATTTGAAACCGTTCGAATTTTCATTTTATGACACTTGCCAGTCATGTCTCAAAGGCAAGATGACCAAAACTCCGTTTACGGGACACGGAGAAAGAGTTACCGAACTCTTGGGACTGATACATAGTGATGTATGCGGTCCCATGTCTACACATGCCAGGGATGGTTCTTCGTACTTCATTACATTCACTGACGATCTCTCAAGATACGGACATGTGTTCTTGATAAGACACAAGTCTGAAGCTTTTGAGAAATTTAGAGAATATAAACAAGAAGTCGAGAACCAAACCGGAAAAAGTATTAAAATCCTTCGATCTGATCGAGGAGGTGAATACTTGAGCAGTGAATTCCTAGAATTCCTAAAAGTGAATGGGATTCTCTCTCAGCTGACTCCTCCATATACACCACAGCACAACGGTGTATCAGAACGGAGGAACCGCACCCTATTAGATATGGTGCGCTCTATGATGAGCACAGCTGAGTTACCTATTTCCTTCTGGGGGTATGCGCTTGAAACAGCCATACATCTATTGAATATGGTCCCCACCAAATCTGTGCCTACCACTCCATATGAGATATGGAAAGGGAAGAGACCATGTCTTAACTATGTTAAGATATGGGGTTGTCCAGCCTATGTCAAACGACAAAATCCGGACAAACTCGAGGCACGGTCTGTTCTATGCAAATTTATAGGATATCCCAAGAATTCACAAGGGTATATCTTCTACCACCCTGAGGAACAAAGAGCGTTTGTTTCTCGGCATGCCACCTTTTTAGAAAAGGAATTTCTTGCAAAAGAGATTAGTGGTCATGAGGTAGAACTGGAAGAGGTTCCAGCTACAAAAGCTGCAACAGAAGATCTGGTGGAACCAGAGGATTCCGTAGTTCCCGATGAACCCCAGCCACTCCGCCGATCTAGTAGGGTTTCTCGCCCACCTGAGAGATACTACGGTTTTCTCATGGATGGTGGGAGCGAGGATTGCATCATGGAGGATGATGACCCAACTAGCTTCGAGCAGGCCATCACGAGTAGGGACTCAGTGAAATGGCTGGATGCAATGCGGTCCGAGATGGAATCCATGTACACCAACAAAGTATGGACTTTGGAAGTTTCTCCTGAAGGGGTAAAACCCATTGGGAGCAAGTGGATCTTCAAGAAAAAACTTGGTGTAGATGGGAAAGTGGAGACTTTCAAAGCTAGACTTGTTGCAAAGGGTTTTCTTCAAAGACCAGGTGTGGACTATGACGAAACCTTTTCTCCAGTGGCTATGCTTAAATCCATCCGGATCATGCTTGCCATCGCTGCATATCATGACTACGAAATCTGGCAAATGGATGTTAAGACCGCCTTTCTAAACGGTGATTTAGAAGAGTGCGTGTACATGACTCAGCCAGAGGGCTTCATAGACAGTGGGAGCAGCGGGAAGGTGTGCAAGCTGCTTAAATCCATTTATGGATTAAAGCAAGCATCGCGAAGTTGGAACATCTGCTTTGACGTCGTTATCAAAGAGTTTGATTTCGTCAAAAACGTAGATGAATCTTGTATCTACAAGAAGGTGGCAGAGAGTAAGGTTGTCTTCCTCGTATTATTCGTAGATGACATACTCTTGATAGGAAATGATATTCCTATGCTGCAATCGGTCAAGCTCTTCTTATCACAAAGATTCTCAATGAATGATCTAGGTGATGCCTCCTGCATATTAGGAATCAGGATCTATAGAGATAGATCCAAACGGATATTGGGATTGTCCCAATCATTGACACCATACTAAAGAGGTTTAGTATGGAAGAATCCAAGCGTGGGAACTTACCCACGATCTCTGGAGTCACTCTCTCCAAAGAGATGTCTCCCAAGACTGATTTGGAGAGAGCTCGCATGCAAGGGATACCCTATGCTTCGGCTGTAGGTTCTATCATGTACGCGATGCTGTGTACCAGACCCGATGTAGCATACTCACTAAGTATAGTGAGTAGGTATCAAGATGATCCTGGAGAGAGTCACTGGACAGCTGTGAAGAGCATTCTCAAGTACTTACGAAGGACTAAGGAGATGCTCTTGGTGTATGGTAACAGAGAACTCCAAGTGGAGTCCTTTACCGATTCGAGCTTTCAGAGTGATAAGGACGACTCTAAGTTGCAGTCGGGATTTGTCTTTACCCTTTACGGAGGGGCAGTTAGCTGGAAGAGTTCCAAGCAGGAAACCGTGGCAGACTCGACGATGGAGGCTGAATACATCGCTGCCAACGATGCTGCCAAAGAGGCTGTCTGGATCAAGAAGTGCATTACTGAACTTGGAGTGGTTCCATCCATTGAGCATCCAATACCTTTGTATTGCGATAACAATGGAGCGGTGGCTTTGGCCAAGGAACCCAGGTCCCATCAGCGATCCAGGCATATTCTGAGGCGGTATCACCTGATCCGGGAGATAGTTGATCGCCGGGAGATCGAGGTCAGGAGGGTTGACACGAAGAATAACACAGCGGATCCACTCACGAAGGCCATTCCCCAGACACAGTTTGAGAGACTCTTCGGGATGCTCGGTATGCGATACTACAGCAGCTGGCCCTAGTGCAAGTAGGAGATTGTTAGTTGTATGTATGCCCTAGAGGCCAGTATTGTACAGATGATGTATATTATATTGGATGCTTGGACATATGTAGAGATGACTTTCTTGCTCGATATGATAGTATGCTATCTGATTGCTCTTTATCTTAACATGTATACTTGTCTCTTTATACTGTCTTAGAGTTACTGTAACGTTTCCAAAATAATAAAATATTATTTTCGGGAATTTTTATAATTTAATATTATTTTAATGAATATTTTAATATTCCGGTATAATTAAATACAAATAAATGGGGAAAATTTTTGGAAAATTATGGAAAATTCTAAAATAGGGTATTTTATGGAATTATGCCATTTTAAAGTTTTTAAGACTAGTTATATGCTAATTTAGTGTTAATCGCGATTAAAAATCGCTAATTGGATTTTTAGCTTTTTTGTGCAAAAATGTGCACATATCATTTTCCACACTTGTTACACTTATGTTACATTTCTCTTGCCATGGTTGTTCTTTTGGGTTCCCTATTGGAGTGAGAAGGAAAAGAAAAGAAAAGGAAAAAGTATGACGATGAGAAAGAAAGAGACCAAATCAACCATCACTTTATGAACCATACTCCCATCATTTTCCCCTTCTCATTCTCTCTCCTCTCCTCCTTGAGCTGCTGCTGCCCCTCTCCCTCTCTCTCCCTCTTCACAAAAACCCTAGATCCACAATGGAATCAACCCCAAAACCCTATTCCCATTTCACAAAAGATGTTCCCGAGCTCACTAGCTACACATTGAACCTAGCAAGATTGGATTTGGAGGACTTTGAGCAACTCAAGAATTTTCTTGAGTTGCCAAAGGAGGTAATTTCTGCACCCTCATGTAGTATTTCAATTTCCTTGTGCATCAATTCTAGTTTCATATCGATATGGTGTCGTTTTGAGGACTTTTGAGAATTCTAGTTAGGGTTTAGGGTTAGACCTGAAATCAAAGTGAAATTGAGGCTTGTTGTGACCTTAGAACCCCTGTGGTGATGTGTTATTGGATAAAACTAGAGACTAGAACACAGAATACGGATTTATGAGACGATGTCGGGGGAAAAACTGTGAATCTGTGATCGTATTTAGGAATCTGCTATCACCCCGAGATCCCAAAAATAAAACTGAGTTGACAGTGAGATGTGCAGGCACCATGGACCACCGCACCAAACCCTAGCCCCCAACTCCAAATTGAGGCCGCCAATTTATTCCTTCTGGCCGCAAATTGCGGCCAGAGCAGGAGGGAATTGCCTCGATTTTTGTGCATGACCCTATTTCCTATATTCTTGACCCTGGGTATGTCTAGTTTTGATTGATTCCAGTTAGGGTAAAATCTGGGTTGATTTTCCTATGTTGGTGCATGGTTTACGACTTCTTTTAGCATGGATTTTGGTATTTGGTGTTTCGTTCCTGTCGTGTGGCGTTTGGACGTCAACGACAAGCGGATATTGAACGTGTTTACATGCGAGACGATATGTTTTTACCTATGTGAGTAGCGTGTGCTATTTTGGTTTCCGATGTGATTTTCATGTGCTTTAGCGTTGTGATATACTTGTAGGTACCCTACGTGATGTTGAGGGAAAGAAGATGAAGATAGCGACATCGGCATTGGCACACGAGAAGCAAGGTGAGTAGATTTATATCTACGGGGAGAAGTCGGGTGGATGGCGTATAGCACCCCCGCAGTTCGTGGTGATGTATACGAATACGTATTCACATATATATTTATTATGTGTTGTTTAGGATTATTGATGGTAATAATGGATTATTGATGATAAGAATGTAATTGGTTTAGTATAGTGCGAAACCCTAGAGTAGGGGTTGCACACCCACACATACACATACACATATACTTGCATGCATTCTTTCATTTATCTGTGCGTATTTGGAGATGTATATCTACACATGGGTGTGGGACTATGTGTTCATATACGGGATTGAGATGAGTTGATGAGTTTGACTTGAGGTCGTAAGATTCGGCGATATGACAGAGTTTGTATTTGAGATGCGACATGGTGGTTTTGGCGGGCCTTTGGGCATGTGTTCTACCCCGCATGCATATTTATATAGATGGTGTCGATAGTACTAGACTTAGATTTGTACCCTAGATTATGTGTTATGATGGTAGTGATACCTGATATGTGGTGAGATGAATGTGATATTGACCCGTACCCAGCTATTGGGATGCCGTACGACGATTTACCGTACGAGCTTTACATTGAAGTTAGATCCGCACTCATGACTCGAGGATGTTATATGATATACTGTATCGTACGTGATACTTTTGAGGCGAGATCACCGACTATATATATATATATATCGACTCAGATTTAGGTGGTTTCCATACCCCTGCCGATTGAACTTGATAGTTGGGCCCGTAGTTCGCATAGTAGGCGTTAGGCTAGACTGAGTCATACCTATTTCAAAACCGATGAATCGGGGATATTTTAAAGACATGCAAAAGGGATTCTACGGATATTTTCAAGCGACGCATCTTTTCTTAAAACACCGTAGCCCTTATTTTTACCAAAAGCCCTGATTCGTCTTATTTCAAAAGGCAAGGTTGCATGATATATCTATTGAGGCAGGTTCTCTACTGTTGCGTTGATTATTCGATTCCGCATATTCATGCTATTTGCATTGCATCGCTTGTATTGTTGATATATTTCAGTCATGCTGCTAGGACACCAGCACCATTATCGATGATGCGTATGTTCCACGTACACTTGTTTTCCGGCTCACACACTTCATCATCGATAATTGCCATGTCACTACACTGTAGTACTGTTGCATTTAGTGTATGTTGCTTACATTTCTTTACATGTCGCATACATCATGCTTTCTGATTATACGCATTGAGATATGTTGTTTCCATGATATTTCTGGTTTTTGGGAACCGTGGGTGTTTCAAAAAGAGAATATGTAATTGTTTTAAAACCCGGTTACCCTTGATATGATATTTCAGTGCGTCCACCATGTATTTTCTCGGTGCTGAGAGCGACATGTGAAACCCGATTCGAGGAGGCGAATGAGGTCGATTGCGGGTACATGGTGGACCCGGTATGGTTCCTCGGGGCAAGAAATGTTTTTCGTGGAGTAGACGATGAGCCTGGCAGGGTGGCGAGTACCTACCGGTGATTGGTTGGACCTGGCGGTTATCCGGAGGATACTGACCAGAGTCGATAGATGGATATGGGCGTACTGCCGGGACCGAGGGCCGATACCGCAGACATAGCCCGTGGGTCGATCCGGACTGACGGAGCCCGATATATGAGGATTTACGTGCCGATGCTGGGCACAGTTTTCATGATGTTTTCGAGTGTCGATGCTGGGCACTCCGGTTCCATGATTTTGACGTGTCGCGAGGGACACAGATGGTTTATATCCTCATATTATTCCCATGCACATGCTTTATGATATTTGCATGCATGATGGTTATTGTCATTGGGTGACGAGTGGACGGGATCCACGTATATGCAGATTTGATTACATTGATCATACCTCACATTCATGATATGCTATTACCCGAGGCACTAGCACGAGCACTTGGCACTACACTCATGTATAGAGATTACATTGCCAGTTTAGCATGCTTCAGCTTCATTCATATTGAGGTTTATTTATATCTGATCGTATTGACCTAGGATGGGTCATGCATTCGATCTCTGCTTGTAGATATTTTCTATTCACGAGTTGGCAACTCACCCCCGTTGTGCCACAGTTCTTGCAGGTGTTGCCGTACGGATTCCATAGCGGCATTTCTGGCACACTGCTTCCTTATGGGTGACTTGCTTGGGTAGGTGGGTTCTTTTGTATCAGAACCGCCATTGTTCATGTATTATTCATTGTATCTAGAATTCCATCAACCAAAACTTATATATTGTTTCAGGCTTAGAAAACAGTGTTGTATTATTTCGACCTTAGAGTTGCGCTTGTAGTATTACGGTTTTCTGGCTGTTTTGAGTTCTTTTTGGGTTTTGATCCTCGCCCTTTGGCGTTGTATATTATTATTGCTTGCGTGGTTGTGACCGTCGTTTGACGAAGAGCTAGATCCCGCTTGGGGATGCCTTTTATCATTTCATATATATTATTCTTGTTGTACCCCGTTCGGGGCCAGTTTTTACAAAGGAAACTCTGCCGAAGTTTTCAGGAAAGGTTACACATTTTAAAAATACATATTCAGCTTAGTTATTTAAAAACTTGGATTTTCGAAACACGATTTCTTTACTTCTTAAAACCAGTTTTCCTTATTTACTCTTTAAATGGTTTTAGATTTCTGGGCTTTTGGTTTACTTGGATCAGATGGGGTCCTATAGACTTCATATGGTTCAAGGGCCAGTCACGTGCTCTTTCGGGTCGTGACAAAGTTGGTATCAGAGCGCTAGGTTGACCTTGGTTCGAGTCTAAGTTTGACTATGTGGAGCCTAGGGCGTTATATATATACGGAATTTAGGCTTGACCTTACGGAACTTAGACTTAGTCGAGGGGGTATTAGACCCGAACTTTCGTCGCGTAGGATGACCCTTGGTTGATGGAATAGGTGACTAAATTAGAGTGACGTACCGTGGGTATGTTCCGCGGCATACTTACGACACGCCACTCCGCTTAAGAAACCTTAGGTTGTATATTTCCTTGCACCGTATTATATTCCTTCTTATGATCTATCCTCATCGATTCTGGTTGTGGTTTTGCTGCCGCGATTGCACGGGCAGAGTGAGCTACGGCTCGAGTTGCGTCAGCATGAGCTCGTCGTGGACGAGGACTGACCAGGGCGTGATTCCCGAGATATACGATTGCATTTTGAGGAGTCGTCTTATTGTGTTTTCGCGACATGAGCGTTGGATTGATCGCTTTTACGAGATTTCCGGATGTGCTGATCGGCACCAGAGGATTGAGCCACTGATAGAGGCCAGCCAGGATGTGATGACCGTTGATATTATCGCTTATCCAGGGTGATTGAGGCGCTGTTTAGCGTATAGACGAATGAGCCAGTCGTTGCTGCTAATGTTGAGATATCGCCCATATGATTGGAGCTACTGCAGCATGAGCATATTCTTAGAGATATGATAGTGAGTCGCTAGTCACCGAGGATTAATGACTAGGACATATGGTTCGTTCGCTTACCCCGATGCGGGATCATCAGATAGATTGATTCCAGCTAGAGGCGACTTCACGCAGATTCGTTGAGAGTCGATTGAGATGATCGAATGTCAGGAACCCATTTTCCAAGTTTAAAGTATTCGGAAAGACATGCAAGCGATTCTATGGACCCTCTAGAAGAATGAAACCCTAACTCGACATAATGACCATGTGAAAGCCTTTGAACCTTAGGGTTTGCGGCAGTTCCGCGGCGCCATTAGTGAGGCTTGGGTTTGCCCTTCTACGGCTGGACCACCGATGCTGTGGTATGTACTCGATACTATTAAACTGTACCCGAGATGTTGAGCTCTTGGGGGATTGTGAGGTTCTGACGAGTCGATCGGATGGTTCGACATCTTTCGGATATCGTGTGATGGGACACTGCTTGGGAGACTCCGGATACGAGCATAGCCGTTGGAGCGCAGTCTGTGTAGCCACGATGAGATGAGTCCGAATCAGTCGACATTGAAGCAGAGTGGAGTAATGAGTTCGCATGATATTTCGACGAGATGACGTTCCACTCCGCTGACATCAGAGATGCGATACGTACGCTGAGGACGCGATCAGCTAGATATCTCCTACTGAGTGACGAAGATACCGAGTTCGTGATTTCGAGTCCGTGTTAGAGACTTCGGAGGGACCGTAGCCGAGGACATTACAGTGCGCAGATAGAGACGCGATGTCGAAATGGTCGATGATACAGACAAGCGGGACAAGAAGTTCGTGCGAGATGCAGACGAGCTGGTGCTACACCCCGTTAAGATTAAAGGTCAGATATGCATACAGAGGCACAGGGATGCGACCAGCTTCCGAGAAGATGTTGTACTAAGGGCGCAGACGTCCAGAGAGCGAGGAAAGATTATGCCAGAGTACCAGCCCTGTACAGTTTGGCCTAGGCAAATCAGAAGAGACCTTGAGCAGGGATTCCTTCCAATACACTGCTGCAATAAGATTTGCACCAGGAGAAGATGCGTGATGTGCATTCAGAGGACTCGAGGTTGGCGCCAGAGATGTGCTGCGTTACGAGCGGTCGTGAGGATTGACCGAGTGATGACTTGAAAAGTGCCAGAACGGGATCGTTCCTGTCAGCCCACCTGACCGGGCCGATGAGCCGATGGATTGCGAGATTGGTAATCTACAGGAAAGATCAGGAACCAGAGGCAGAGGACGCCAGCCGCGAGCAAGAGGCAAGTAGATATCTTGCGTCGCTAGCATCGGATGTACCGGTACTTTCTCGACCCTGAAGAAGGGTATACCGACGGCGGTATTTATGATTTATGATTTGTGATTTTGTGATTTGACTATCACGTATCCGTCACTTTGGATTTCGGTATTGTGGGCGATCTATTCGCATGATTTGGTTTTGATGGCTGAGTTCTATGATATTTGATTTTGTGCACCATGGTTGCACCTACTGGGTATTTATACCTTGCGCATAGTTATTACTCTTGAGGTATTGATTGTGATTTCATGCGTATTTTATGCCGGCGATTTGATTTACGCTTCCAGCGTAGTTTTTATGTACTTTTAGTGTTTTGATTTGAGTTGTGCACGCTGATGCACACGGTTGTGAGCTTTCCCATCGCGGTACACTTGATTTTGATTGAGCCGCATTATATATCGTCGGTTTTGACCCTGATATTTATGATTCTTGCACTCCGTGCTTTCGACTGGACTTACGCATGTTCGACGTTTGCTATTGGATTTCATTCGTGCACGATGGATGCACCGATTTAGATTTTCGCGCATGTTGGGCGCATGTTTTGAGATACGATTTTGGTGCACACCCGATGCACTAAATCGAGATTCTTCGTGCATGTCAGATACACCGGATTTTTGGCTGTCAGGCACACACGTTGCCTATGACAGATGCTTCGTGCACACCCGTTGCACCTAGATGTTGTTTTGTGCACCTGTATGGCACATATATGAATTTTGATTTCCATGCACACCAGACACACAGGGTGGTGTTATGTGCATTTTTGGGATTTATTCCTTTTGGAGCAGTACATTTTTATGATATTGGATATTTGTTTTCATACTGAGCAGGACTAGTCAGAGGACAGTACCTGGATATATTTTGCATGCATTGATAGTTCGAAGGGATTTCCAAAGAGCGAGCTATGGTCTCGATATATATATACCTACGTGTCCGATATGAGACGAAACATTTAAAAACAAGGAAACCCTTCTAAATTGTTTTCAAAACGGCGGAACGTACCTATTAAACAAAGGATATATATATACGTATATAGTTATTTTCTTATGAAAAACGTCCGCCCCTGTGCAGTGTTACGCGCATCGCACAGCGACTTAAAAAGATTTGGCATGTATTTACATCAGCTATTTACATGTATAGATTGGATGTCTACATGTATAGTTCTGATCTATATCATATTGGTTTTGTATTGGGCTTGACATTTGTGTCTTTACCATGACTCCGATGATTGCGGGATGCTTGATGGAGTGTTGGTTTTGAGTTATCTGCTCAGTGCTCATGCGCTTGCATTGCGCTAGGATACGTTTTATGTATTGCTGATTTCGGAGCCCCGATGACTTGGAATTTGTATAGAAATATTTTAGTATATGGGGGTTTAAATTTAAATTCGGGGACCGAATTTCTTTAAGGGGGGTAGATTGTAACGTTTCCAAAATAATAAAATATTATTTTCGGGAATTTTTATAATTTAATATTATTTTAATGAATATTTTAATATTCCGGTATAATTAAATACAAATAAATGGGGAAAATTTTTGGAAAATTATGGAAAATTCTAAAATAGGGTATTTTATAGAATTATTCCATTTTAAAGATTTTAAGACTAGTAATATGCTAATTTAGTGTTAATCGCGATTAAAAATCGCTAATTGGATTTTTAGCTTTTTTGTGCAAAAATGTGCACATATCATTTTCCACACTTGTTACACTTGTGTTACATTTCTCTTGCCATGGTTGTTCTTTTGGGTTCCCTATTGGAGTGAGAAGGAAAAGAAAAGAAAAGGAAAAAGTATGATGATGAGAAAGAAAGAGACCAAGTCAACCTTCACTTTATGAACCATACTCCCATCATTTTCCCCTTCTCATTCTCTCTCCTCTCCTCCTTGAGCAGCTGCTGCCCCTCTCCCTCTCTCTTCCTCTTCACAAAAACCCTAGATCCACAATGGAATCAACCCCAAAACCCTATTCCCATTTCACAAAAGATGTTCCCGAGCTCACTAGCTACACATTGAACCTAGCAAGATTGGATTTGGAGGACTTTGAGCAACTCAAGAATTTTCTTGAGTTGCCAAAGGAGGTAATTTCTGCACTCTCATGTAGTATTTCAATTTCCTTGTGCATCAATTCTAGTTTCATATCGATATGGTGTCGTTTTGAGGACTTTTGAGAATTCTAGTTAGGGTTTAGGGTTAGACCTGAAATCAAAGTGAAATTGAGGCTTGTTGTGACCTTAGAACCCCTGTGGTGATGTGTTATTGGATCAAACTAGAGACTAGAACACAGAATACGGATTATGAGACGGTGTCGGGGGAAAAACTGTGAATCTGTGATCGTATTTAGGAATCTGCTATCACTCCGAGACCCCAAAAATAAAACCGAGTTGACAGTGAGATGTGCAGGCACCATGGACCACCGCACCAAACCCTAGCCCCCAACTCCAAAGTGAGGCCGCCAATTTATTCCTTCTGGCCGCAAATTGCGGCCAGAGCAGGAGGGAATTGCCTCGATTTTTGTGCATGACCCTATTTCCTATATTCTTGACCCTGGGTATGTCTAGTTTTGACTGATTCCAGTTAGGGTAAAATCTGGGTTGATTTTCCTATATTGGTGCATGGTTTACGACTTGTTTTAGCATGGATTTTGGTATTTGGTGTTTCGTTCCTGTCGTGTGGCGTTTGGACGTCAACGACAAGCGGATATTGAACGTGTTTACATGCGAGACGATAGGTTTTTACCTATGTGAGTAGCGTGTGCTATTTTGGTTTCCGATGTGATTTTCATGTGCTTTAGCGTTGTGATATACTTGTAGGTACCCTACGTGATGTTGAGGCAAAGAAGATGAAGATAGCGACATCGGCATTGGCACACGAGAAGCAAGGTGAGTAGATTTATATCTACGGGGAGAAGTCGGGTGGATGGCGTATAGCACTCCCGCAGTCCGTGGTGATGTATACGAATACGTATACACACATATATTTATTATGTGTTGTTTAGGATTATTGATGGTAATAATGGATTATTGATGATAAGAATGTAATTGGTTTAGTATAGTGCGAAACCCTAGAGTAGGGGTTGCACACCCACACATACACATACACATATACTTGCATGCATTCTTTCATTTATCTGTGCGTATTTGGAGGTGTATATCTACACATGGGTATGGGACTATGTGTTCATATACGGGATTGAGATGAGTTGATGAGTTTGACTTGAGGTCGTAAGATTCGGCGATATGACAGAGTTTGTATTTGAGATGCGACATGGTGGTTTTGGCGGGCCTTTGGGCATGTGTTCTACCCCGCATGCATATTTATATAGATGGTGTTGATGGTACTAGACTTAGATTTGTACCCTAGATTATGTGTTATGATGTTAGTGATACCTGATATGTGGTGAGATGAATGTGATATTGACCCGTACCCAGCTATTGGGATGCCGTACGACGATTTACCGTACGAGCTTTACATTGAAGTTAGATCCGCACTCATGACTCGAGGATGTTATATGATATACTGTATCGTACGTGATACTTTTGAGGCGAGATCACCGACTATATATATATCGAATCAGATTTAGGTGGTTTCCATACCCCTGCCGATTGAACTTGATAGTTGGGCCCGTAGTTCGCATAGTAGGCGTTAGGCTAGACTGAGTCATACCTATTTCAAAACCGATGAATCGGGGATATTTTAAAGATAGGCAAAAGGGATTCTACGGATATTTTCAAGCGACGCATCTTTTCTTAAAACACCGTAGCCCTTATTTTTACCAAAAGCCCTGATTCGTCTTATTTCAAAAGGCAAGGTTGCATGATATATCTATTGAGGCAGGTTCTCTACTGTTGCGTTGATTATTCGATTCCGCATATTCATGCTATTTGCATTGCATCGCTTGTATTGTTGATATATTTCATTCATGCTGCTAGGACACCAGCACCATTATCGATGATGCATATGTTCCACGTACACTTGTTTGCCGGCTCACACACTTCATCATCGATAATTGCCATGTCACTACACTGTAGTACTGTTGCATTTAGTGTATGTTGCTTACATTTCTTTACATGTCGCATACATCATGCTTTCTGATTATACGCATTGAGATATGTTGTTTCCATGATATTTCTGGTTTTTGGGAACCGTGGGTGTTTCAAAAAGAGAATATGTAATTGTTTTAAAACCCGGTTACCCTTGGTATGATATTTCAGTGCGTCCACCATGTATTTTCTCGGTGCTGAGAGCGACATGTGAAACCCGATTCGAGGAGGCGGATGAGGCCGATTGCGGGTACATGGTGGACCCGGTATGGTTAATCGGGGCAAGAAATGTTTTTCGTGGAGTAGACGATGAGCCTGGCAGGGTGGCGAGTACCTACCGGTGATTGGTTGGACCTGGCGGTTATCCGGAGGATACTGACCAGAGTCGATAGATGGATATGGGCGTACTGCCGGGACCGAGGGCCGATACCGCAGACAGAGCCCGTGGGCCGATCCGGACTGACGGAGCCCGATATATGAGGATTTACGTGCCGATGCTGGGCACAGTTTTTATGATGTTTTCGAGTGTCGATGCTGGGCACTCCGGTTCCATGATTTTGACGTGTCGCGAGGGACACAGATGGTTTATATCCTCATATTATTCCCATGCACATGCTTTATGATATTTGCATGCATGATGGTTATTGTCATTGGGTGACGAGTGGACGGGATCCACGTATATGCAGATTTGATTACATTGATCATACCTCACATTCATGATATGCTATTACCCGAGGCACTAGCACGAGCACTTGGCACTACACTCATGTATAGAGATTACATTGCCAGTTTAGCATGCTTCAGCTTCATTCATATTGAGGTTTATTTATATCTGATCGTATTGACCTAGGATGGGTCATGCATTCGATCTCTGCTTGTAGATATTTTCTATTCACGAGTTGGCAACTCACCCCCGTTGTGCCACAGTTCTTGCAGGTGTTGCCGTACGGATTCCATAGCGGCATTTCTGGCACACTGCTTCCTTACGGGTGACTTGCTTGGGTAGGTGGGTTCTTTTGTATCAGAACCGCCATTGTTCATGTATTATTCATTGTATCTAGAATTCCATCAACCAAAACGTGTATATTGTTTCAGGCTTAGAAAACAGTGTTGTATTATTTCGACCTTAGAGTCGCGCTTGTAGTATTACGGTTTTCTGGCTGTTTTGAGTTCTTTTTGGGTTTTGATTCTCGCCCTTTGGCGTTGTATATTATTATTGCTTCCGTGGTTGTGACCGTCGTTTGACGAAGAGCTAGCTCCCGCTTGGGGATGCCTTTTATCATTTCATATATATTATTCTTGTTGTACCCCGTTCGGGGCCAGTTTTTACAAAGGAAACTCTGCCGAAGTTTTCAGGAAAGATTACACATTTTAAAAATACATATTCACCTTAGTTATTTAAAAACTTGGATTTTCGAAACACGATTTCTTTACTTCTTAAAACCAGTTTTCCTTATTTACTCTTTAAATGGTTTTAGATTTCTGGGCTTTTGGTTTACTTGGATCAGATGTGGTCCTATAGACTTCATATGGTTCAAGGGCCAGTCACGTGCACTTTCGGGTCGTGACAGTTACATGTTGGTAAAGCCCTTAGGATGTGTACTTGACTACCGGGACTATGATGCGGATCATACTAGTGGGGACATGGTAGTCCATAAGTACATCCTTCAAGGTCCCTAGTCGTGGGTGTATCGAGACGGGGCATCGATACACCAGTGTAGACTAGCGTATACGCTTCTCGACCCATGAGATGGGCGATGGATGATCCCATATCCATTGGTGTTTGACATCAGAGATGGTATACGGGTGCTCAGTGGAGACTGGGTACACTGGACGGACTCGCCGAGAACTCCCAGATGGTATTATACCTCACGTCAGATGGCAGTTCTCAGGTGACACTTGTGCAGGTTAGTTTGTAGACCCGAGATCGTAATAGAGTCTTGTGTGATTTCCACTGTGCTTTGATTTCCACCTTACCACGTCCACAAGGGCGTGCAAAACGGTGGTTTTTGGGTACAGTCCCGAGTCACATGGAGGCAATGAGCGATAGGAGGGGTTTCACCTCTCCCGGTATTGGGGGTTGATGTTGCACTGTGCTTGATTGGCCGTAACAGGGAAGTCCTTGGCCATGGCTGATTAGAGATTTACTGGTAAGTGTTATCAGTAGTTTCTCGACCCGTTATGAGTCTCACATCGGCACGACTTATCGGTTATTGGGGTCTGACGTTTACCACCCCTAGACTTGATATGCGACATATCAGACGAGGAGACCGGACTGCACGGTAGTGTTGCCGGTTGGCTCGACGGGAGTTGTAGCAGGTTCGCTTGTTCTCTTCTGATCGTTCAATACCCGGGTGGCCGTTACGTTTAGCTGACCGCTTGCGGCTTGGGGGTGCTTGATATGATCATCACTCACTGCCGGTGTATTGACGAGTCTTAGAGTCCCACAATGGAGTTACCTAGTCCAGGCGAAACGTTGTGGTGCGCGTATGCGATATGCGCAAGGACCCGATTAAAATGCGCGTATAGGATACCGTATATTGATCGGGCGGCTTGCTTTTGGTGGGGTCATATGTGATATGGCCGGATTGATAAATCAAGTGTTGATTTATTATTTAACCATTAGTTTTCTCACTTGAAATCTTTTCTTGTGCATGATGGATGTATGCATGCATGTATGCTTTCTTTCTTTTAGATTCATGCACATATGGATGTGCATACATACATACATACATACATACATCATCCTTCATGGTTGATTACACATTGAATATGATGGCGATATAAGACTCACACCATGGTTAAATATATGGATTATTATTTAATTTTTTGTTAAAACAAAAGATATAAAGAAAAGGATAATTCATGCTTAGTTTCTACACTCTTCTTAAACCTAACCATGCTCACCTACTCCTAACCATGAGTTAACCTTCTCTTTGTGTTTTAACTCAAATTAAATAATATCTTAAATATTTAACCATGGTTTGAGATGAGAAATAGAAAATATATATACATATATTTTTCTTTTTCTCATAAGAGTTATTCTTTTCACTCTTGTTAAAGAATAGCCATCATCTTCTTCTTCCTTCCTCTTTTGCTCTCTAGACTTTTGTAGTGAGCAATATACTTAACAAGATAGGATTTTGAAGTGAGAAAGAGAACCACAACACTATTCTACACAAGTCTAGCCCACTTGTTTGGAGTGTTAGCTTCATTTCATTCTCTTGATCGGGTGAAGTTGCAAGCTTGGACAAAGCGGACTCCGGGTGGATCATCGTGAACCTAGAGGAGTTCAAGCGGACTTTTTCCAAACCCCAAGTAGCCGAGGAGTGTAGCGTAGAGAGCTACAAAGGTTGTACTCTCAAAACCCTAGCATTTCTTTCATGTGATGAAGTGTAGTTTTTGAAACCCTAATTTTTCTAGGATAGATCCTTTGTATGTTTACTTAGCACCCTAAAATTTTAATCTTTGGTACATGTGATACTTCTAATCCCTTCATGAGGTGCTAGGTAAACCCAACACAAGGGTACATCTCTGAACTCCTCTGATATTTGTCGTTGTAATTCTTCAACGTCTTCAGAGAGGTGACGGGTCCCGACAGCCATACACTCCACGGACTACAATGGACCACCATGTCCTTAAACTGGCAATGGACCACTATGTCCTTAAACTGGAAATCGACCGCAATGTTCCTAAACTAAACAATAGAGCCCAAATGCTTTCTTGTCGGATCTAAATGATCCTGTTAAGTTGATCTTAGTCTGGAAATTCGACTAACGTATCCTTAACTAACGTTTAAGTTGATCTTAGCCTCAAATATGGCTAACGTATCCTTAAACCAAAACCCCAAACCCAAATCTAAGAAAATACGGATTTGGACTAATCCACGTCCTACGGGTGACCACATAAATTAGTCTCCGTATACAATCCACGGGCAACCACAAACAAAACAAACACCCACGACACGAAGTGACCATTTGGAGAAGGAGAAAGTTGTTACCGCGGTGCAGTAGCGTAATTAACTGCAGGGGCTTGCGCCTGCAGGGAAGAGCGTCCCCACAATCAAAAATCCCTCGAATGAGGGGGAATCTGACGAAGTTTGCTACATCGGCCGCATCCGTTTAAACCTTCGATACATGATGCCATAAATCAACTTGGTATCTTCGGAGAGGTGGACAGATAGCACCAATTAGCATCTGCCCCGAATCTCAGGCGAGACGTACATCGCGTCTCCGCTGCGTCCTTCGGAGGGGAACATGGAGCAGTTTTGATGACTTCGCCCGAAACGGGAGTTGGAGCAGCCAGTCTTGCAAAGACTGATCTTTTAGCAGGAGAAGCCACTTTGACGACTTCTTTCACTGGAGCAGGGATAGCTATCCGCTTCGGGATGGTCGCTTCAGGTATCACGGGCTTCTTCACAGGCCCACTTGAGCTTTGGCCCAGTCTGTTGAAAACTGAGGTACTGGACTTGAGCGACCCGTTGAGAGGGGCCACAGTAGTTGCAAGGCGATCAAAGACAAACTTCTTCGGAGCCTCTTGCAATGGCATTGGGGCATTGAAGCTCATTGGTGGGACATTGGTCCTAAAGAACAGCCTAGTGGTGGCTTGCGTCATCTGTTCCACTGGCATCGTGAAAACAGAGGCCGCATGAGGCCCATAAGTCACTCTTCCAGTAAGGACAGAGTGGGAGTTGTTGCAGTCGTTGCAGTTTGTGAAGTTGAAAGCCATTTTCTCTGCACGGAGAAAAACACCAAATCTTAATACCTCGAATCCAAGGGCAACCATATCAAACCGCGATTCGTTCGCGAACACGACACACGAAGTGTGGAGTGGAAAGAGAAAAAGGTCCCACCGGACATGCCAGAATCTGTTCTCCGCTGAATCACGCGACCGAGACGTTGGGACGTCTGGCCTGAATTTTGGGGGCAGATGCTATTTGGTTTTATCCATCCACCTCTCCGAAGATGCCAAGTTGATTTATGGCACCGTATATCGGAGGTTTAGACGGATGTGGCCGTTGTAGCAGACTTCGTCAGATTCCCCCTCATTTGAGGGGTTTTTGATTGTGGGGACGCTCTTCCCTGCAGGCCCAAGCCCTTGCAGTTAATTACGCTACCGCATCGCGGTAACAACTTTCTCCTTCTTCAGATGGTCATTTCGTGTCGTGTGTGTTTGTTTTAATTTTGGTTTCCCATGGATTGTATACGGAGACTAATTTATGTTGTCGTCCATAGGGCGTGGATTAGTCCAAATCCGTATTTTCTTAGATTTGGGTTTTGGTTGGGTTTAAGGATCGTTAATCTCATTTGAGACTAAGATCAACTTAAACGTTTGTTAAGGATACGCCCGTCTAATTTTTAGACTAAGATCCACTTAACAGGATCATTTAGATCCAACAAAAGAGCATTTGGACTCTATTGTTTTAGTTTAGGGACATTGCGGTCCAGTTTAAAGACATCATAGTATGTAAAGTTTAAGGACATCATAGTCCATGATTTTAAGGACCCCACAGTCCGTGGTAGTTTAGAGACATCATAGTCTGTAAAGTTTAAGAACATCATATTCCATGAGTTTAAGGACCCCACAGTCCATGGATTGTCTGGTTGTCGGGACCCGTCACCTCTCTGATGACGTTGAAGCATTATAACGATAAATATCAGAGGAATGAAGAGATGTACCCATGAACCAATATTGGTTGGGAGATCTGTAGTCCAATTTGGGACTAAGCTCAAGGATTTATGAGTATATGGGCTCAATTAATTTGAATTGGAGATCTGTGGCCAACTTGGGCTCAGCCCATTCATTTATGATGTTAGACATTTAATTAAGCTCAGTCCTTTTTCATTTAACAAATGCTGAGCATTGGTTCTGACAACTTTTTATCTTTTATTGAGTGCTGAGCATTCATTATGGCTCTGGGCTTTACTATTTAAAGAACAATTTATGTTCTCTCAGCGCACACGTGAGGAGCATGTAGTGCGCTTGGCGCTGAGCGCCAGTCAATGAGCGCAGAGCGCTTTTGGTGAAGTTGCCCACACGTGAGGAGCACGTGGCGCGCTTAGCGCTGTGCACCAGTCAATGAGCGCAGAGCGCTTCTGGTGAAGTAGCGCACATGTGAAGAGCACGTAGCGCGCTTA
The DNA here is from genome assembly GCA_030015575.1 of Agapanthus africanus. Lineage (NCBI taxonomy): Eukaryota > Viridiplantae > Streptophyta > Magnoliopsida > Asparagales > Amaryllidaceae > Agapanthus > Agapanthus africanus. The sequence goes on from JASDDO010000022.1 coordinate 901,588,118, forward strand.
GCGTTGTGCGCCAGACGATGAGCGCAGATTTCTTCTGGTTAATTAGCGCACACGTGAGGAGCACGTGGCGCGCTGTGCGCCAGTCAATGAGCGTAGAGCGCTTCTTTAAATTTAGAGCGCTAAGGCTCTGCAGCGCCGTGCGCTGGATTTGGAGCGCTGAGGCGCTTCTTTAATTAGAGCGCTAAGGCTTTTTTCAGGCAGTTTTGCGCTCTGAGAATTAAATTTTCTCTTATAAGAGATTTTGTCTCATGAATCTAAGAACAAAGTTCTTATTTTATAGGAGATATTTCAATCTCTTATGTTTTTGATGATAGGATTTTCCTTTATGGATCTGTGATCCTAAGAGAATTGAATTATTCTCCCCCCTTTTGATAATGAGATGTTATGATCTCTTTTGTGAAAGAAAATTTGTCTTAAAGATCCATGATCTGGTAAAAGAATTAAATTCTTTTTCTGATGAGGTGATTTGATCTCTTTATTTTACCTTGAAGAAATTCTTCTTCTGCTGAGAGCTTGCTCTTCTCTCTGAAATTTCTCAAAGTTTATTGGGGGGTTCCTCTCTATTAGACTTGAAGTCTTGGGGCCTTTATATAGGGTAGGCTGATTTGTTGAATCGGTTGAAGAGATCTTTTCTCTAATTGATTTGGGGATTTCCTGACCGTTGGATCTTTGATCCTAGGGCTTCTGTTTTACAGAAGGCAATCTTCTTGTTTTTAACAATATTGGGAAATCATTTCCCATACAGAATTTATTCTGTATTTTGGTGATTTTTAATCACCATTGGATCATTGATCCAATGGTGTTCTGATTTTCAGAGCACAATCTTTCCTGTTTGGAAAGATTCTGAGGAATGTTTCCTCAACAGAATTTTATTCTGATCAATTGATGATTTTTAATCATGTTCGTCGGATCTTTGATCTAAGGGCCGAGAACATTTTATTCTATCGCTAGCGCTCACGTGCTTTGCACGTGGTGCACTGCTTAAGGTGTGGCGCTCTTAGCGTTAGCACTCATATGCTTTGCACGTAGTGCGCTGCTTAGAGTGCAGCGCTCTTAGCGCTAGCGCCCACGTGCTTTGCACGTGGTGCGCTGCTTAGAATGCAGCGCTCTTAGTGCCAGCGCTCATGTGCTTTGCACGTGAGCGCTGCCTCAGAGTCTTCGACTCTCAGCGCTGGCGCTGCTATGAAGCGCTGCTTTATTTTAAATTTTAAAATTTGAACAGAGCTCTGCTCTGATTGGGGAAACACCGATGTCGTCCCAACTTAATGGCGATCGACACTTCCTTCCATAAAGTGCTGCAAAAGGTGCTATTCCGATACTTGCTTGGTAGCTGTTGTTGTATGAAAACTTCACAAGATGTAGGTGATCTTCCCACGATCCTCCGAAATCTAACATACACGCTCTGAGCACATCTTCCAAGATCTGAATAGTTCGCTCAGACCGACCATCTGTTTGTGGATGATAAGCTGTGCTGAAGTTCAGACTTGTTCCCAAGCTCGCTTGCAGACTTTGCCAAAATTGCGATCGAAATCTAGTGTCACGATCGGAGACAATGCAGACTGGTACTCCACGAAGTCTCACAATTTCCTCCATGTACTTCTTTGCTAATGTCTCGGTAAATTGGCCAACTCGAAATGGGATGAAGTGAGCCGACTTTGTGAGTCGATCCACAATAACCCATACCGTATCATTACCCTTTGTGCCGCGAGGGAGTGCAGTCATAAAATCCATTGTAATGTGTTGCCACTTCCATTCTGGGATAGGTAACAGTTGAAGTAATCCAGCTGTCCAGTGATGTTCAGCCTTTACTTGCTGACACACCAAGTATTTAGCGACGCTTCTGGGTACTTCACGTTTCATTCCATGCCACCAGTAATTCTGATGTAGATCTTTGTACATCTTTGTACCTCTAGAGTGTACTGAGTAGCGAGAGCTGTGAGCTTTTTTCATTAACTCTTTCCGAACAGAACCTTTTGGTACACATAATATGCTGCCGTATCTCAAAGATCCGTCTTCATGGATGATGAAATCTGTTCTAAGTCCATTCTCTACTTGTTCTCTGATCTTTTGCAACTTAATATCACTTACTTGAGCTGTTTTGATCTGATTGACAATGGTAGATTAAACTTGTAAATTCATCAAAATTGAAGCGTTGCCTGGCATGACTACTTCAATTTCCATCTGATGCAAGTCTTATTGAAGCTTCCACTGAGCGGTGAGATTAATTGCTAATGGTTGGTGACTAAGGGTATCAGGTACCACATTCACCTTCCCTGGGTGATATTGCAGGTTGATGTCGAAGTCCGCCATGAGTTCTAATCATCGTCTCTGCCGCATATTAAGCTCCTTTTGAGTAAACACATATTTCAGAATCTTATGATCTGTGTATATGTTCACTCATTCACCCAGAAGATAATGGCGCCAAATCTTAAGAGCAAAGATAACGGCTGCCAATTCCAAATCATGCGTCAGATAATTGCGCTCATGAATCTTCAGCTGTCTTGAAGTATAAGCCACAACTTTACCGTGCTGATGTAGAACACATCCTAATCCCTTACCGGATGCATCACAATGTACTTAGAAACCTCCGATTGGTCCGGTATAACGAGAATAGGCGCTGATGTCAACCTTGACTTGAGTTCTACGAAAGCTTGTTCGTATACTTTTGACCACACAAAGTCTTCATTTTTACTTGTGAACTTGGTCAGGGGTGTTGCTATCTTTGAAAAGCCTTCAATGAACCTTCGGTAATATCCAGCTAGACCCAAGAAACTTCGAATATCCTTCTCTGAGTTTGGTGTCGGCCATTTGCTTACTGCTGAAACTTTCGCTGGATCCACAGAGATTCCTTTGCCTGATACAATATGTCCTAGAAAACCAACTTGATCTAGCCAAAATTCCCATTTACTATACTTGGCATATCGTTGATGTTTTCGTAGAGTTTCCAGGACAATTCGTAGGTGCTCGGCATGTTCTTTCCGAGTCTTAGAATACACCAGGATGTCGTCGATGAAGATGACAACAAACCTGTCTAAGTAATCCCGGAAAACTTGATTCATCACGTTCATGAATATTGCTGGTGCGTTGGTCACTCCAAATAGCATCATAAGAAATTCGTAATGTCCATAACGAGTTCTGAATGCCGTTTTATGGATATCAGATTTCTTGACCTTCACCTGATGATAACCCGAACGAAGATTTAATTTGGAGAAAACACAAGATCCACTTAGCTGATCGAATAAATCGTCGATACGCGGAAGTGGATACTTGTTCTTTATTGTTACTTCATTCAAGGCTCTATAATCGATGCACATTCTGTATGAACCTTCCTTCTTCTTCACAAGAAATACTGAAGATCCCCAACTTGAAGTGCTGGGATGAATCCATCCTTTCGCCAATAATTCGTCCAACTGAGTTGGACTTCCTTCAAACCTTCCGGACTTAATCGATAAGGTGCTTTGATAACCGGTTGTGCTCCTGGTACTAAATCAATGCTGAATTTAAAAGCTCGATCGGGAGGCAAACCTGATATTTCGTCAGGAAACACATCGTCGAACTCTCGAACCACTTCTGTCTTTGATCTTTCCTCCGCTTGAATTGCTGCAATCGCTGCCTTCTTTGGTTTTGTCTTATAAGTACTTGGCTCCAGGGTACGGTCTCCAATTTTGAAATAGAAGACCGGATGGTCTGGAATCTCGAATACTACCCTCCTTTGACGACAATCAATGGTAGCATAAAATGTTCCGAGCCAATCCATACCTAGAACCACATCGAAGTTCGGTATGTCCAGCACCTTGAAGTCAGCATAGAATTATCTGCTGCAGACGACTACTGGACACAAGTTGTATCCCATTGTTGCCTTTAGAACGCCATTTCCTGAACTGACATTCCAGCTGGATACAACCGGTGTGACTGGAATTGCATGAGTTCGGACGAACCGTTGAAAGAAAAGCTTGAGAAGAAATGGCTACCAGTGATAACTTAGCTAGAGGCCTCAGCATCTGTAACATCCCTAAACTTTCTATACAATTTTTTCAAAAATACAGAAATGGGTACTTTTGCCTGAGCACAAGTTATAAATTTGTTTTGTTTTTCAATAGCAAGAAGGAGCTTATAGCTCATTGGTAAGACCTTGCACTGCTGAACCAAAGCACCAGAGTTCAAATCCCATTAGCCACATTATATTTTTTAATTAGTTTTCTTTTAAATTTTTAGAATCCCAAGAGTCTACACGTGCTAAACACGTAAAACCAAAAGTCACATATAAAACAAACTGACCCAGGTGAAAGATTAAAAGACGAGGGACACATGACGACGAGCTCGGCCCTGACTCGGCCGGATCGGGCCGGCGGTGCGCCTGACTCGGCCGCCGCCGGCGGCCGATTCCGCTCCAAATCCGATTCACCCTTCTTGAAAGTTGTCTTTTGGTCTTCTAAAAACCCCTGCATAGTTTAATTACCCTGCACATTTACAGAGTCAATAAAAACACTTATTTACTCTATTTCAAATACAATTTTTAATACAATTTTCATACAACTTTTCATCTACTCTAAGCCCTAGATTACCCTATAAATACCACTCCAAATCACCCCTTCAGTCACAAACTCTGTCCAAACTCTCAAGAAAAATCTTTAAATTTTTGTGTACAAGTGGAGTTAGCGAAGGGCGAAACTCCGGTGAATTTCCGACGACGACCCTAGGAGCTCCCGGCGACGAAACGACGCACCGGCACCTCCTACCAATCTCTCTCCCTCTCCTCTAATCTGAAATCCCATAAGTCCCTCCTCCCTCTTCACTTCACTATTCTAAAAACTCGTATTTCTAAAACCCAACGGAAGCGGAGTTAATCCGACTTCCGATTCGGTTCTTCTTAAAAACTCCATCTTTTCTTAAATACAAACATACCAAACTCTCACATCTTGACTATTAAACATTAACTAAACATCATGAACAAGTTTCATAGCAAAATATTTCATATTGTAATTTTTATCGTACTTTTTCAGTAAAATACCATGTAGTTTAGTTTCGATATTAAACACCATAATTCCTTGCTATATCTTTAAATAGATCACGAGGTAATGACCTACCTCCTCACAACACTCATATGCAACATAAAATGATGCCTTTCGGGAACACAGAATACGGGAACTTGCAATTTTACACATAAATACCTTTTACTATAAAAACCTTTTTCTACAAGATTATGTATTTTAAACAAATTTTTGCAAAGCGCCGCTACAACCCATTTTGGGGATCCCGTTTAGGATGGTACGGATTATCGCACATCCTTGAGCTTAGTAGCGCGAGATGCAGACCTCCGCAAGGAGCATTCGGTCTCGAAAGATTTAAAAATAAATATCTTAAGAAAATGAGATTTCTATAAAAATAATAAATTAAATTATTTTTATAAATATATATATGTATTATCAAAATATCTAATTTTTGATATAATATAAATGTTCTAAATTTTTTAAATCAAAAAAATCATTTTACATGAAAATACCATGCAATTCTATACAAGTTCACTACTTTACAATTAAATACCATATATTATGAAATTAGGTTTTACTCACTAGAAATGTCACATATATAAAATCTACATTTATGAAAACTCTAAATACGATAATTAAATACTTGAGGTGTATTTTGAAAATTATACAAAATTATTTTTACATAAAACCCCCTCAAGTTTTATAAATTATAATAAGGACCCTAGTAAATATAGGTTTAAGCGGGACCAGTCTTTTGAGCCTCAAGGAGCCGGAGATATGGGTGCTTGCCTATTTAAGGTAGACAACTTAACAAACGGTGTTATCAACACGGTAATCGTCTTTGAAAAAGACACAAATCCTGCTGTCCATATGCAGCGGTTACCGATAACATCAAAACTTAATTCAGGATATCAATTTCTTTTTCTAATTGTTTGACTCAGACTGAGTCTGACTATAATCAATCTGACTTGAATGAGATTCAAGTATATATATATATATATAACAATTCAATATGAATCCATGAATCCATATATTCATTCTATTCAATCTGTATTGACTCAACCGAACCATGGATATACCTCCATCTATATGATTCTCCAGTTACATCCATTTACTGATATCATGTTTTTGGCAAGTCATCCATCTATACAAAACAATAAAATTTACAATCCAATACAAACAATACAAATAAGACATCGCGGGATTTAATGGGTAGATTGGTACGGAAGGTGTTAAAGGTGGCACGAGATGGTCACTTAAGACGTAATTACACCCATACCGTTGTTCCGTGGTATTATCGACGGAGTCTTGTACTCTTGATTCCGTTCACCTTAGTCTCTGGTCTACCGAGACTCCTCTCGTATACACTGGCCTCTTCTGTACCAAGTTATAAACAACAGCGTTAACACAAAATACAACATGATAACCACATAATACAATTTTAAAAGTTACACACACACTCTCTCTGTCTATTCTACTTTTCCCTCATCTTTGGGACTTACCGAGCGATTTGTTCGCTGACGACATTCTCTTTCTTTTTCTTTGGAATGTCGCCAGGTGTTTCGGACTCACTTGAGATCGAGTCTACCGGCGAGGATTTGGACCAGCTAGCTTTCGACCCAGAGCTTTAGATTCCTTGTACACATTTACATTATGTATTTTCCATTTCTGTTATGCCACTGTTTAGGCATTGCTTTCCATTCCATGTATTTACTTTTTAGATGTAGTGTAAAAAGAATGTTAATAATTAAAGTTGTTGTTCATTACATTTGTCTTTTGTGTATATTTCTTTATATTGCTTAGTTACGCTTAGCGTATTTACTTCTGAGTAATACGTAGTGGCCAGTCGCGTCGCCTTCACCGTACACCGGGAAGCGGGGCGTGACAGCTTCTTCCACGGTCATTGTGAAAGCCTGTCGCCGTGGTACATTCCTCCTGGCCGGAGGAGCATTCCTTGGAACGTTCCGTTGAGCTTGATGGAACTGACGAGAAGGAGGTGCAGTCAGTGGTCCTCTAGGTGGTGGAGCAGGGAGAGCGAGTCTTGCAGCAGGTGCTTGAAGGGCTAGGTGCTGTGGGTAAGTGATTGCTGGCCTGGGTGCAGCATATGAGTTTTGTCTACGAGGATAAGACCCAATATCGTGAGTTGCTGAGCCGCAGACTAAACAAAGACGATTTGCACGCCGGCAGTCTTTCATCAGATGTCCATCTCTCCTGCAGTAGGTACAAAAGGCTGGCTGGGTGTAGGGTTCCTAGGCACACCCATGAGGTTCTACAAGTGATCAAACATGACCAATTCTAATTTTTTCATGTGCCTACAAACCCTAATACGGATCGTTAACTAGAAAATGAGGCGATGCAAGGAAGTAAACTACTTTATTGCTAAAGGGAAGTGACTACAACCTTTGTAGATCCGGTCCTCCACTTTCTTAGCTCCGCGTAGACGTCCCTCCGCTGTACAAATCGAAATCCTAGACTCTTGCGATGGTTTCATCGGAGAAAAGATCGGGCTAGATCGCCGACTTCGATGCCGAAGATGATCTACGTCGAGGCAACACAAGATCAAGCTCCAACTTCACCAAGCCATGAAACTGAAGAAAACACCCTATACTACTTGGCAAGTGGTAGAGGATGAAGAAATAGGAAGTGGGTTCACTTTGGAATTGGATTTCTCACTCTTTTTCTCATGTTGCCATTGATGGTTGCAAGCTTTTTCTTTGTTGAAGAAGAAGAAGAAGAAGAAAAAGAATATGATAAGTCTATTAAAAATAGGAAATAAAATCATACTTATCATATACACAACCATGGTCAAGTGTAGAGAATTAACTAAGGTTAGGTGAATGGTTAGGTTTAGGAAAAGAACAAGAATGGTCAAAGCTTCTTGAAACATCTAAGAAAAGAACAAAAGAAGCAACCATATCATTTTCTTTTCCTAAAATAAAGAATAAATAAATAAACTAAATAATCAAGAGAAGATGATAAAACCCTAACCATTCACTTAACCAAGGTTTAAGTCTTACACAAACCCAAGTTAGCAAGTATCATCAAACATGATACAAACAAGTGCACAAAAGTATATCACATATACAACTTGTGTACTTCAAGCGAGAAAATCCATTTAAAGTGAAAAAATACTAGTTAATGCAAATTAATATATCAAATATATAATTATGCATTAAATCATTAAATCAATACTTGATTTAACGATCCGGTCATATCGCATATAACCGACTAATATCCAATGTATCGGCTTATCGAATCAATCCTTGATTCGATAACTAGGTTATATCGCATACAACCAATCGATACATTCATCGCGAGAATAGAATACGATATCACATACACGCATTATTCTCGGTCCCGCACATATCTCATATGCGCTCCTATTTCGTTTCGCTTGAGCCAGGAAACCTCTGTGTAGGACTCTAAAGACTCGTCAATACGCCGGCAGCAGATGATGATCATATCAAGCACCCACAAGCCGCAAGCGGTCTGCTAAACGTAACGGCCACCCGGGTATTGAGCGATCAGAAGATCGACGAGCAAGCCCGCTCACACTCCTGTGAATCCAACCAGTAACACTTACCGTACAGCCCGGTCTGTTCGTCTGATATGTCGCATATCTCGCCTAGGGGTGGTAAACGTCAGACCCCAATAGCTCGATAAGTCGTGTCGATATGAGGTCTATAACAGTTCGAGAAACTACTGGTAACACTTACCAGTAAATCTCAGCAACCCTGGTCAGGAACGATGTTCATCTCATGAACTAATATACACCCAGACTGCCTCTTTGGTAGCATCTTAAGTAGCGATCTATCTTGCCATTAATCGTCTAGTAAGCCACGGTATTTTGCTTGGAACTCTTCCAACATACCGTCCCTTTACTGAGGGTAAAGACAATGCCTGTGACTGACATTCAGTCGTTCTCATCATCCTGGATCACTTCCAGTGATTCTCCCCAGGATCGATTGATACCATCTCACTACATCTAGTGAGAGTCCTAACATCCATTTAGATTTATCTCATAGATCCAAAACCCAGGATTTAGTAGGTATCACTTTGATCCTATATATGGAGAATCATTGTGATAAGCGGAGATTGATCGAGTGTAGCATAGGAAACTCCTTCCCTATCAAGAGCATGTCATCCACGTACTCTACGAGGATCGTCACTATACTCCCTACCACCTTTTTGTTTATACAAGGTTCATCTACCATTTTGATGATGTCAAACTCTTTGACTAACACATCAAAACAGATGTTCCAACTCCGCGATGCCTGCTTTATCTTATAAAGCATCTTGTACACGTTTCCGCTGCTCCCACTGTCTACGAAGCCCTCTGGCTGTGTACTTATAGACGTTCTCTTCTAAAAAATCATTTAGAAAAGCAGTTATGGCACCCAACCGACAGATATCGTAGTCATGGTATGTAGCCGTGGCAAGTAGGATCTGGATGAACTTAAGCATAGCCACTTGAAAAGGTTTCATCATTGTCCACGCCTGGTCGATGACGAAAACCTTTAACAAGTCTAGCTTTGAAAGTCTCAACTCTTCCATGTACACCAAGTAATCTTCTCAAGATATACTTGCTCCTGATGGGGATTTAACCCTTCAGATATAGCAACAAAAGTCCATACTTTGTTGGTGTACATGGATTCCATCTCAGATCTTTAAGCATCCAGCCATTCTTACAGAGTCTCACTCCTGATGGCCAGTTCGAAACTAGTTTGGTCATCATCTCATGATGCATTTCTCGCTCCCACTGTCATAGAGAAACTGAAGTAACTCTCAGGTGGGAGAGGAACCCTACTAGATCGGCGGAGAGGCTGAGGTTCGTTGGAATCTACTGAATTCTTTGGTTCTACCAAATCATCTGCTGTAGTTTGCATAGCTGGAACATTTCCAGTTCTACATAACAGACCTTGCCTCGAGCTTGTCCGGATTTTTTTTAACACATAGGCCGGACAACCTCAAATCTTAACTAACTTAAGAGATGGGCTCTTCCCTTATCATATCAAATATGAAGTGGTAGACAACTGATTTGATTTGAACCCTATTCAATAGGTATGCAGCTTCTCAAGTGCATAACTCCCAAAAAGGAAATATGTAACTCAGTAGTACTCATCATAGAGCACACCTTATCATATAGGGTGTGATTGCTCCGCCCCGATATACCATCGTGCTATGGTGTATACGGAGGAGTAATGCCGAGAGAGAATCTCATTCTCCTTTAGAAAAGTCCAAGAATTCCGTGCTCAAGTATTCTCCTCCTTGATCTCATCAAAGGACATAATACTTATACCCGTATTGGTTCTCTACTTCTAACTTATATTCTGTGAATATCTCAAAAGGTTCGGACTTGTGTTTCAACAGGAACATATGTCTGAATCAAAAGAGATCATCAGAGAATTTAATGAAGTACAAAAAACCGCTCCTGGCATGTGTAGACAGGGGACCTTACATACATCAACATTTATCAATCCCAAGAGTTCACTAACTCTTTCTCTGTTTCCAATAAACAGAGCTGTGGTCATCTTATCTTTGTGACATGACTGACAAGTTTCACAAGATGTAAATTCAAACTAATTTAAATATGCATCTATATGTAACTTCAGCTAGTCGGGTCGCATTGATATGACCTAGTCTACAATACCTCAAGAAGGATTTGTTCATTTCTTAACTCTTCCTCTTGTGTGTGTTCCATATACTAAGAACTGTAGTTTGATTTAGAACTTCAATACTTTTAGATAACGTGCCTGAACCGATAAACTTTTGATATAGGAAATGTTCAAAACATTATCCAACAATACAAAATTTTATCGTTTCTTTACTAATAAAGAAACTGATATGATTTTATATATCAGGTTCGGTATCTAATAGCATTTGTTCAGAATCAATGTACTGGTAATACAGGGTGACAGTGACCAACAGACTTGGCTGCAACACTTGCCCCGTTTTCTGTCTCATGAAACTTATCACCCGTTCTCAATTTTTCTACCTTTTTGTAGCCCTATGTAACAGATTACATATCTGGGATCCTGATCCGGTATCTGTTCCCCTCCGAACGGCGGCGCACAAGACTGCGATGTCTTGGTACTGAGATTCGGGGCAGATGCTAATTGGTGCTATCCGTTCACCTCTCCGAAGATGCCAAGTTGATTTATGGCACCATATATCGAAGGTTTAAACAGATGCGGCCGATGTAGCAGACTTCGTCAGATTCCCCCTCGTTTGAGGGGTTTTTGATTGTGGGGACGCTCTTCCCTGCAGGCGCAAGCCCCTGCAGTTAATTACGCTACCGCATTGCGGTAACAACTTTCTCCTTCTCCAGATGGTCACTTCGTGTCGTGGGTGTTTGTTTTATTTGTGGTTGCCCATGGATTGTATAACGAGACTGAGTTATGTCGTCGCCCGTAGGACGTGGACTAGCCCAAATCCGTATTTATCTTAGATTTGGGTTTGGGGGTTTGGTTTGAGGATACGTTAGCCATATTTGAGGCTAAGATCAACTCAAACGTTTGTTAAGGATACGTTAGTCTAACTTGAGACTAAGATCAGCTTAACGGGATCGTTTAGATCCGACAAAAGAGCATTTGGGCTCTATTGTTCCAGTTTTGGGACATAGTGGTCCATTGAATATGTGGCCGTCGGGACCCGTCACCTCTCTGACGACGTTGAAGGATTACAACGACAGATATCAGAGGAGTTCAGAGATGTACCCTTGAACCGAAGTTGATTTGGGGGGATTCATAGTCCAGTCTGTTTGAAGGTTTAAGGATACGTTAGCCATATTTGAGGCTAAGATCAACTTAAACGGGATCGTTTAGATCCGACAAAAGGGCGTTTGGGCTCTATTGTTCCAGTTTAGGGACATAGTGGTCCATCGGTAGTTTAAGAACATTGCGGTCCATGGGTAGTTTAAGGACATTGCGGTCCATTGTTAGTTTTAAGACATCTCGGTCAAGGTTAAGGACGTCGTAGTCCATGGGTTTAAGGACCCCACAGTCCATTGTTAGTTTAAAGACATCTCGGTCGAGGTTAAGGACGTCGTAGTCCATGGGTTTAAGGACCCCACAGTCCATATCAATGTGTGGTCATCGGGACCCGTCACCTCTTTGAAGACGTTGAGGGATTACAACGCCAAGTATCAAAGGAATGAAGAGATGTACCCTGGAACCGGAGTGGATTAAATAGTCATTGGCCCAATTTGGGATCAAGACCAATTAATTATGTTATGAGCCCATTAGCCCAGTTAATTACGAATTGAGGACTTATGGCCAGCTTGGGCTAAGTCCAATCATGTATGGAATATTGGCTTCCTGTTGGTCCATTGAAGGAGAGACTTTGTCTCTGACCATTTAGCCAATTGGGCCAAAGTCTAGTGTTAAACACTACAGACCAATCAGTGTTGAACACTGGGAATGAAATTGACAAGTTAGTGTTTAACACTAAAAGATAATTGGTGTTAAACACCAGCAACAAGGCTTTCAAATTAGCATTAAACACTAAAACAGATCAGTGTTAAACACTGGCAACAGAGATCTCAAATTAGTGTTAAACACTAAGGTAGTCAGTGTTGAACACTGCAAATAAAGTTTTTTGATCAGTGTTGAACACTAAGGCCCAACAGTGTTTTAACACTGGGTTCGGGAGTTTCAATTTAGTATTAAACACTAAGGCAAGAGGGGTCACGTGGCGACACGTGAGAGCGCCCTCCCTTCATCTATTCTGCGGAGATTATCGCATCTTTCAGAGCATCACGTGCCATCACGTGACGGGCATTCAAATGCTTGTGTGTTAAAGCTTCTGTCAAGGGTCATGTGGGTCACGTGGGGCATTGCCTCAAAGGGGCTTTCTGTAGGTCTTTTGCGGGGGTCACGTGGTGGCACGTGACCCTGCCTCTATGTATGTTGTTTAGAGGATCTGTTAATCTTTTCCAGGAATTAAATTCCTCGTAGGGTTGAACCCTGACAATAATTTCAGAGGAATTAAATTCCTACTTCCTTTCGAAGATTTATATTCTGGAGTAGAGTTGGACTCTGAATTTTCTGTAGGAATTAAATTCTTCATATATGTGAAGAACTGAATAGGGTTAAACCCTAATAAAAGCTTTTAAGGAATTAAACTCCCATTCTCTGTTAAATTATGATTAAGGGAATTAAATTCCCGCTGTTTCCACAGAACTAGGTTCTTAATTAGGGTTAAACCCTGTTTCTCTTTGTTCTGAAGGAATTAAATTCCCATGACACAGGGTCAAACCCTAATTTTATTTTAAAGGAATTAAATTCTTATAGTTCTGTGAGAATTAAATTCTCGTGCTTCCGTTCCCTCTCTATGTTTTGGATCTGCATGGCAGGATCTCGACCCATTGAGAATTAAATTCTCAACTTCAAGGGGAGATGTGCACTTTGCAGATCCTCTATCAAAGAGAGAAGAAATATGTTCTTCTGTTTTATATATCAGAGTTAAACTCTGTTGAGAATTAAATTCTCTTTCTTTCAAAAAGCCTTCCCTTTCTTACCTAGGGTTTTCTTTTGCAGAAGATCCAAATTCCTCAAAATATCAAGGCTCTCTCCCTTTTCTTCCCTCTGCGTATCTATCTCTCTCCCTCTATCTCTCGGCTCCTATTTATAGGAGAAGCAGCCGAACCAATTAGTTTTTGATGAATCTTCATTGAGAGATTTGATTTGCATCCATCATTCGTTTTTGACCTTTGGATTATTAGGTGAATTTTATTCACCATTGGATTTCAAATCCAGGGATTCTCTTTTGTTATTTCGGTTAGATTTAAAGGGGAAATCTTTCCAAGCTCGAGATTTTCCCATAGATAGATAATATTTAATCATCTCTGAATCTTCAATTCGATTGGTTCCAGATAATCGCTTTCCTTTGGAAAGATTTGAATCTCCTTCAGAATTTAATCCTGTTAACAAAATGGGCTTTGAAAGCCGGTCACGTGTGACCACGTGACCCATGGTCACGTGTGGGCACGTGACCCCCTTGGAACGAGCCTTCCTCTTTCTTTTTGCGCTCTGTCTTCTGGTTGCTGCTTAACCGTCACGTGCCACCACGTGACCCCTGGTCACGTGTGAGCACGTGACCCTTGTCTGGACTCTTTTTCTTGATTTAACTGGAGAACAATTCTGATGTTTTGAGCGTCACGTGCCAACACGTGACCCCTGGTCACGTGGGAGCACGTGACCTCTTTTGAAGCTTTTTCCTTGATTTGATCAGGGAACCGATGTGCCTTTGAATCCGCTTTAAAATGTCACGTGCCAACACGTGACCCTGGTCACGTGGGAGCACGTGACCCTTTCTGAAGCCCTTTTCTTTGATGTAGTCAGGAAGCTGAATCTGCCTTGATGATGCTTTTAGATGTCACGTGCCAACACGTGACTGCTGGTCACGTGTAAGCATGTGACCTTCTTCTGAAGCTTTTTCCATAAGCTTTTCTGATTTTAAATCAGGAAACAAATGCCCCCACAGCGTTGTTCTCACGTGTCTGCACGTGAGTGCAACGCTGTCACCTCTTGTGACCGTTGGATTCCTCTAGGGATCTGGGGAGATGAAACGTTTACATTGCCTTCTATAAATACCTCTGTCTCTTCATAGGAGCCTTCACTTTGCTCATCTTCTTCTTCTGAGAACTTTTTCCTTGAGAATTTAATTCTCGCTTCCAGAGCTTAGTTCTCTGTCTTGAAACAATTTTCAGAGTTTAACTCTGTTCGAAAACAATTCTTTTCCTCAGGTAATGTTCTTGGACAAACGATGGACCTTCACATTCCTCTAGATTTTAAATCCAAAACAAGGGTTTTTACCCTTTTTTCTTCATGTTTTTCCATAAGAACATGAAACCGCTTAACCTTCAAACTGTAGATCTCTTAGGGTTTAAATGATCTTTAGGGAAGTGGTGATGACGTTTCAACTCCATGGAATTTAATTCCATCCAAAAATGTTTCTGGGAATTTAATTCCCTTTTCTTAATAAGGAATTTAATTCCAATGAAGGACTTGATTTCTTCACGCGGAGGCTTCCTGGGGTCTCTTGGCCCGAGGTTGTTCTTCTGCAATTAATGAAATGGGGTTTTTGTAATGATGTCTTCTGTGGGAATTTAATTCCTTTGATCTTGTTGGATTCATTGTAGAGCCCGAGACAGATCCTGTTGGGGGGAATGTGCATGGTCATCATTCTTTATTAAATGAGGATATTCCCTTTGTTTTATTGTAACTATTTGGTCTCATTATTAATGAGCCGTCATCCGGATTCTGTGGGGCCCATGTGTTTTGTAGCCAATGGTCCCAGGAAACTCTGCTGTTGCTTTCTTCAACTAGTCTTCATGTTCATGCATGAATATATATTGCTAACTTTTCTTTTAACGGTCTTCCTTTATTGGATTTCAGGTGCGATGGCCTCTGTTCCACGCTTTCCCTTTTCTCGCTCGGAGGCTGCTTTTCCTCAGTCACCATCTGATGAGGAAGCGATGGCGATGATTCGGGCCCATGACCCGAACTGCACCAACCTTCTTCAATGGGGATCTTGGTACAGTCAGATTATTCAGGGTCGCCGGAGTTTTCTTTGCGCGGTGCCGACGGAGCCCACTTTCCCATTTTTACCGATGGATCCTCCGAGGACAGTTTTTGCTATGGAAATGCCCAACTGGACTCCAACGGGGAGGCTCGAGCCTTCGACGACCGGTATTCCGAACCATCCGATCCCGGCCATAGACATCTTGGGGCGGCGTATCTGCCAGGGTGAGGCCCACCCGTGGGGGCAGATCTATAAGATAGGGCTCACTCCCCGACACCCCACGGGCTATCTTCTCTGGGCTCGCTACATCCTTGCCACCCATCGTGGGCGGCTGCAGAAGGTCGGGCTTTATCAGGCAATATACGCGTCACTCTTCCATTATAAGTCCCCGCATGTCTGGTGGGTTAAGGCGTTTTTGAACCAATAGAATCTTCCCACCAACACTTTCATTCTAGGAGATCATGAGGTCTCGATCTCTCTTGCAGAATTTTATGAAATCTCGGGATTGCCAATCAGGGGTGCACTGTATGAGGAGTTGTTGCCTCCTGACGAGTATGTCTTTGAGCCCGAGTCTGCACCGGCTGACGGCTTGTCTGTTGAGAACGCTGTTCGCCACAAGCGCCCCAGCTTGATCAAGGCGCTGGGTATTTTTGATCGATTGTTCACTGAATCTGAGGAGCAGGGTGTTACTTTTAAAAGCTTCATTTCCTGCTTCCTTCATGAGGACGTCATATCGAAGATTGCTCCGAAGTTTGCTAACATCAAAGACCCCTTTGGGTTTGGTCCGAAGAAGCTACCGACCGCTGAATCGGACCTGCCACAATATTATATTCCCATCGTGTCGTCGATGTCTTTTGCGTCCGTTGCAGCACCCGGTATGGATGAGGAAACATTCTTCGTGGGGTTTGTCAGTGTTTGGCTTAGTTGGTTCGTTATCCCCATGCATCGCCGCTTCATGAGAGCCTCGGTCATCTACCCGGCTCATCGTATTGCTGAGGGGACACGGTTGACCATCGGCATCCCGGCCTTGGCGCACCTCTATAATGGATTGGGCACCGCAGCTAATACCTCTACGCCTGGCGTGGATGTGGTAAACTTTTCGCTTCATTATTTCACGTCCTGGATCGAAATGCACGTATTGGGGGCTTTTGCCATGCATCAGAGGTCCTCATTTTACGATGCCTACCCCTTTCCACGACTTATGCGGTTAGTGGATGCTTCTGCCGCCGACCCGACTCAATTCGGGGCTATTCGGGTGCTGATTTCTCCTTACGCTGCCGCTGGCGGGATGGTTTTTAATGATCGGGTCTTGTCTACTCCCTCAGGTCCAGTTCAACAACTCTGGGATTTGTCAAAAGACAACGCACCTTCTTTGAAGCCCCGGGAGGCTGCGCACTTATATACAATTAGACCGGGCTACTTGGTGTTTCGCCAGGACAGTGCAGCTCTTTTCATGCGGTACAATCCGTATCGATTTGCCCGACAACTTGGATACGACCAGGGTGTTCCCTTCGAGGCTTTTCTAGTCGCCCCAATCCCTTCGCTCGATGCCGTTCGCGATGCAGCTCATCATTTCATGAGGCTAAACACCGGCTCCCACTTCATTGTACCTGAAGCTGAATACCTGCCCCGGTGCGTGGGCGCGTTTACGGGTTGGTATCTTCATCGGGTCAGCCCAATCATTCTTGAGGAAAGGAGGGTGCTTCTCGGCCACGATGCCCCTCCTCTGGTTCCAGGAGCTAAGCTGCGACCGAGGGCTCCGGTCCGCTTTCCTCTAAGGGATACCGGCACTGCATTCATCCCAGGAGAATCGGAGGTAAACCTTACTCCAACGGCCGGTATGCCCCTGGGTTCCCGCTCGCGAGGTGGAAGGGCCCCAGTAGTAGCACCACCGCCTGTGGCAGCACCGCCCCTCATGGCATTGACAATGACAGTGTCATCCTCGGCCGTGGCACCAGGCGAGGGTAATAGAGATGAGGGCGTCGTAGGCGATGTGGGTCAGCGTCGCCCTAAGGCTTCACGGGGGAGGAAACGGTCATCCTCGGCGACCGGCTCTGGGTCTAAGCGTCGAAGGAAGGTGGCCACCAATTCGCTCGATTCTTTGGCAGAGTCTGAGCCTACTCTCGAAGACGAGCCGTTGGCCCTGCAAGAGCCAGACGCTGGACTTCCTTTCCCGAGTTCAGCCGATGAGGAGGCCGCACAGTTGGCTGAGGCCATACGGCGTTCCAAAGACGTGTCTCATAATGCCAGGGTTCCGAAGAAGTCCTATCCCGCTGTAATCTTTTACGAAGACCCTTCGTGGATTCGGCGGCGATTTATCGGTCCTTTGGAGGAATGGGGGGAGAGGGCTTTGAAGCAGGCCGCTTCAGAAGATGCAGCTGACGCACTTTCTTTATGGACCGGCGGCCATGAGTCCACTCTCGAACCCCGGCGAGCCTACCTCCTTGAGAAGGAGCAGCGGCTTGAAGAAGCCATATCGAGGGCTTCTTTGAGCATCGGTACGTTGTGGTTCTTTTCGTAGTTCTTCAGATTGTTTGTGCCCGTGCATATGTATCATTATTCTCATTTGAATCGTGCAGAATCTTCGACGCTGGGGGAGCTCCCTACTGGCCCATTAAAGCTAAAGCCCGCCGAAATTCTCAATGAAGCCTTACTGGATGTGGAGGGGGCTGACGAGGCTGCTCCTCTCATGGTAGAACTTCCAGCGGCGGTTCTTGATCAGGGAGTGCTTGCCCCTTTGGGGGAGGCTCCTTTGGAGGCCGCCGCCCCAATGACTCTTACTGAGGGCGGCCCAAAGGCTGGAAGCGAGGTAGTCGGGACCACTCTCCCTTTGTTGGAGCCTGAGGTCATGGCGGAGACCGTTGAAGCTGCTATCCCCCCGGCTCAGAATGGGAGGAGTGTTGAAGGTATCCCTCTGCGTTTTAATTTAGCAACCCCTTCATAGTCTGAACTCTTTTATCTTTCCCAGAATTGCGCGGTTTGGCGGCCACGATCGCGGATCTGTCGCCTCGACAGTCATTTCAGCGTTTATTGGAGATGGCAGCTCCGCAGGCGATCTCCCCTCAGCGTATTGTCCTTTCCTCTGGGCAAGGTTAGTGTCATTCGCCCTTTTTTTACCATAGCATTGTTGCTATTTTGCGAAATGACGTTGATGTCTCTTATAGTTTTGGAAGCCGACGATGAGGTCGAGGTCGTTGAAGGGCCAGGGGAACCTTCAGCTCCTACTTGCATGACTATCGGTGAGTGACATTTTATTATAGTCCTGTTCATTCTGCGTTTAAGAGTTTTACTAACATTTGCCAAATTTGAACAGCCCTGCCAGTCTCCATGGCTTTGGAATCACGCATTGTGATGCCGCCCGGCCCCTACGCTCTGCAGGCTTCAGAACGTTTGGCCCAATTGAGCCTTGTCTCCCTATCTTTTTTCGTCGAGGAGCTCCGTGCTGGTAGTACGACCACAGCCGAAGCATTTGCCGCTGAAGCTAACGGCTCCCTTCCTTTTCTCGCCACCTATCACAGCGAGGAGGTGGTGCGGGTCTGGGTGGAGTTCTGTAGGAAGGTGGAGGCTTGTTTGTACGCTCTCGAGTGTTCTCGCCTTTCCTCGGAGGCCGTGGCTGCAAAGGCGGAGTTACGGGGGCTGATAGCACGGTGCGCGGCAAACATGACGTCATGTGAGAAGAGGCTTGGTCGCAAGTTCTCGGAGAGGGAGCTAGCCTCCAAGGCGCTGGGCGAGCTTCAAGCCAATCTCACAGCCAAGGCCAACAAAGCGTATGAACTCTGGCGGGTGCTTCAGGAGTCCATCAAAGAGGTGGTGGCTCTCGATAAAGCTGCCACGTTTACTCGTGAGAGGGTCGAGGCTCATAAAGCCACCGAGAAAGAGCTCGAAGCTCGGCTCGCTTCGTATCAGGCTCAGCAAGCTCAGGCGGAGGCTCGTCTTCTGGAGATCTTGCGTCATGAAGCTGTGGCTCAGCAACAGAATGACGAGCTGGTAAAATTATTGCACCGCCCGCCGGCTTGAGGGCTTGTATCTTTTTTCCCTTTTTTGTACATACTCATGGATGAGAGTACCTTTCTTTTTTGTTTCTTTCATGAATTGTACTTTGTATCCATTTTGGTTTATGAATAAAAGATACATTTTTCTTCTCAATGGTGTGTCCCCCTTTTTATTGAATGTATTCTGCGGATATTCTACCTCGATCTCCTTGCAGGACAGTGATGGCTTAGGATTCAGGGTTAAGATCTGCTTCCTAAGACTTTTGCATTTTACGAGCCACGAGGGTCTCATAAAGAGTTTTTCTCCCTACAGGTCGAGAGGATCCCATAGGTGTGAGTTCTTCTTAAAGATCGTGGGGATCCTTAAGCGGGTTTTCCCTTAAGAGTCGTAAGGATCTCACAAGAAAGTTTTTCTTCCTTACAGGTCGTGAGGACCTGCAAGTGTCGGATGTGATCATCCTTGTCCGTGTTTCACGGAGTCAGGGGTCTCTCCAGGTATTGTAGTTTACAGACGTCGCGGTCAAGGTTAAGGACCTCATAGTCCGTGGATTTAGGGACTCCACAGTCCGATGTTAGTTTTAAGACATCACGGTCAAGGTTAAGGACCTCATAGTCCGTGGATTTAGGGACTCCACAGTCCGGTGTGTGGTCGCAGGGACCCGTCACCTCTTTGAAGACGTTGAGGAATTACAACGCCAGGCATCAAAGGAGTGAAGAGATGTACCCTTAAACCAAGGCAAAATCTGTAAGGAATCGGGGTGGTTGATCGTTAGTTTTAAGACATCACGGTCGAGGTTAAGGACGTCATAGTCCGTGGATTTTAAGGACTCCACAGTCCGGTATTTGCTCTGGATGCTTCACACGGGTTTACTGCCGTGCTCGGCGAGGACCAGGCTCCGCTCTGGGCATTTTCCGCGGGGTCAAAGAGTGACGTTATCCGCGTTCCACGTAACCAGGAATTTTGCACTAGATGCTTCACACGGGTTCACTGCCGTGCTCGGCGAGAACTAGGCTCCGCTCTGGATGCTTCATACGGGTTCACTGCCGTGCTCTGCGAGGACCAGGATCCGTTCTAGACGTTTTCCACGGGGTCAAAGAGTGACGTTATCCGCGTTCCACATAACCAGGAATTTTGCACTAGATGCTGCACACGGGTTCACTGCCGTGCTCGGCGAGGACTAGGCTCCGCTCTGGATGCTTCACACGGGTTCACTGCCGTGCTCTGCGAGGACCAGGATCCGCTCTGGACGTTTTCCACGGGGTCAAAGAGTGACGTTATCCGCGTTCCAAGTAACCAGGAATTTTGCACTAGATGCTTCACACGGGTTCACTGCCGTGCTTGGCGAGGACTAGGCTCCGCTCTGGATGCTTCACACGGGTTCACTGCCGTGCTCTGCGAGGACCAGGATCCGCTCTGGACGTTTTCCACGGGGTCAAAGAGTGACGTTATCCGCGTTCCACGTAACCAGGAATTTTGCACTAGATGCTTCACACGGGTTCACTGCCGTGCTTGGCGAGGACTAGGCTCCGCTCTGGATGCTTCACACGGGTTCACTGCCGTGCTCTGCGAGGACCAGGATCCGCTCTGGACGTTTTCCACGGGATCAAAGAGTGACGTTATCCGCGTTCCACGTAACCAGGAATTTTGCACTAGATGCTTCACACGGGTTCACTGCCGTGCTTGGCGAGGACTAGGCCCCGCTCTGGATGCTTTACACGGGTTCACTGCCGTGCTCTGCGAGGACCAGGATCCGCTCTGGACGTTTTCCACGGGGTCAAAGAGTGACGTTATCCGCGTTCCACGTAACCAGGAATTTTTCCGATTGTATCCGCATTTCACGGAATGGAGGTTTGACTCTTGGTGATATGTATATCGCCGAGCCATGGAACTGGGGGTTGCCGCTGTTCCGTTTCGCTTGATGTTGTGTCTGCTGCCACGAGACGAACGACGAGATGATCTTTAGGCTATCTGTGAACCGTCGAGATTTGGCTTCTTCTTATGATGAAACCTGGGGGAGGAGTATGATCCCTTCTTTGTTTGCGCCCCTGGATTGTATACAGGGATAGATGTAACATCACCTGTAGGGCGAGGATTTCACTTTTATTTTATTTCTTTTTCCGCGATGCTCTATCATTTCAGCTTTTATATCGCGAAGGTCGCGATTGCCCCATCATTTCGGCTATTTTTCGCGGTGCCCAATCATTTCGGCTATTTATTTATTCTCTACTCGCTGCTTTTTATTGCGAGTTGCCCCATCATTTCGGCTATTTTTCGCGGTGCCCAATCATTTCGGCTATTTTTCATGCATACATTTTTACTTGCTGCTTTTTATTGCAAATTGCCCCATCATTTCGGCTATTTCATATGCATTTTTGGCTCGCTGATTTTTTATATATCGCGAGTGTGGAACTTGGGATCTGATACCAATCTTAGCATCAGCATCGCTGCGACTGGAATATTGCCAGGAGCGAATCATCATTTGCCATGAAAGAACTTGGGATTTGATACCGGTTTAGCATCAGCATCGCTGCAACTGGAATATTGCCAGGAGCGAATCATCATTTGCCTCTGTCGATGTTGAACAAAGGTGGCTTAGCAAACAGGGTTAAGGTCCTGTCAGCTAAGGCTTTGACTTCATGAGCCGTAAGGGTCTCACAAAGGTATTTCTCCCTACAAGTCGTGAGGATCTTGCAGGTGTATTTTCTCCTTAGGGATCGTGAGGATTCCTAAGTGTGTGTTCCTCTGTAAGTCGTAAGGATCCTACAAGAGGGCTTTCTCCTTATGGATCGAGAGGACCTACAAGGGTTGGACTTTGCTGGGGAAATGTTTATTCGTGCCCGTGGATTGTATACAAGGGTCAGTGTTGAGTCCCTTATAGGGCAATATCGAAGGTTGTGGAGGATTTGCTTAAGAACAGGTTTAGGTTTCTGTAACTTAAGACTTTCAAATCTCATGAGCCGTGAGGGTCCCACAAGAGAATTCTCCTTACGAGTCGTAAGGATCTCGCAAGTGCATTTTCTCCTTAGGAATCGTGAGGATCCCTAAGTGTGTTGCTCCTTTGTGAGTCGTAAGGATCACACGCAGGTGGTTTCTCCTTACAAGGTCGAGAGGACCCTACAAGTGTCTTTTAACGAGGTTGCGCCCTTTTGGGTTTTCACAAACACTCGCCGGTTGTCCTGCTGTTTTTACTCACGGAGCCCTTTCGGGTTTTCATCCGTGCCCATTTTGCTTATGGACATACCGTTTTTTTTATTCTTTTTCATATATTTTTTTAATTTTTCTTTCTCTTTCTTTTTTTTATCTCGTCAGCCTAAAGATGCTGCGGTAGTAGTTTTAGGGACGTTTCGGTCCGTCGTTAGTTTAAGGACGTTTCGGTCCATCGTTAGTTTAAGGACGTTTCGGTCCGTTGTTATGGGAAGGCCGGCTGCTGCTTGTAAAGTCTGAGCCTAGGAAGATAGCGAGCGGACATAGTCGTCGTCATCTATCATTGACCCAGGCTGTGGCTCATTAAGCATAGTACTTCTTTAAGAAGCGGCCGTTTATTGGCCTGAAAGGCCTTTCACCGTGCATGTCCATGAGTAGATAGGCTCCACCCTGGTAGACCTTGTCTATGATGTACGGGCCTTCATAGTTTGGCTCAAATTTTCCCCGCTTGGCACGATTGGGGATCATAGGTCTTTTGACCACTAGTACGAGTTTGCCTTGGCGGAATGTCCTCGGCCTGGTCAATCGTTCGTACGAGCGCGTCATCTTTGCTTTGTAGGCTTCTAGATGTTGTTGCGCTATGAGCCGGGTTTCGTCGAGGGCATCAAGCTCCTCAAGCCGAAGGTGAGCATTCTCTTCGTCTGTCAGCTCATGGTGGACTGCCACTCGTAGAGAGGGTAACTCTATCTCGAGGGGGAGCACTGCTTCCGTCCCAAATACCAACGCGTACGGCGTTGTGTTTGTGGCCGTCTTGAATGTCGTTCGATAAGCCCAAAGGGCTTCTTGCAGCCTTTCGTGCCAGTCTCTCTTATTCCGGGAAACGGTCTTTTTTATGATCTTCGTCAAGGTCTTATTGAAGGCCTCGGCCAGACCGTTAGCTCGTGGGTTGTAAACTGAAGAATATCTCCAGTCTATATTGTGCTGCTGCGTGAAGCGGCTAATCTTATGGCTTCTGTAGGCTGGCCCGTTATCGGAGATAATCCGCCGTGGGGTTCCAAACCGATAGATGACGTGCGTCTTGAAGAAATGGAGGATATTCTCCGTCTTCACTTCCCTCAGTGGTACTGCTTCTGCCCATTTGGAGAAGTAATCAGTTGTCGCCAGGATAAAACGATGTCCCCGGGATGATGCTGGCTCGATGGGGCCGACTATGTCAGTCCCCCACATTTCGAATGGCCAGCTAGCCACCGTTGGGTGTAGTGGATTCGGATGTTGGTGGATAAAGTCTCCATGAATCTGGCACGAGTGGCATTGCTTCGCATACTCGAGGCAGTCCTGGATCATCATGGGCCAGTAGTAACCCATCCGTTTAATTTTTAACTTCATCTTCGGGCCTGCTTGGTGAGAACCGCAAAGTCCGTCGTGAACTTCCTGAGTGACTCTTTCTGCTTCGTCAGGTCCCAAGCATCTCAGCCATAGAGAATCAAACGATCTCTTGTATTGAGTATCGTTGACGAAAGCGAAAGATAGAGCTCGTTTCATGAGCTGATGTCTTGAGGACGCTTCTTTGGGCATTCGGTGGGACTTAAAGTAATTTATGAAGACTTCCCTCCAGTCCTCGGCCTTCTCATGGTCCTTTATTTGTAGGGTCGTCCGCTCGGTCGCTCCCTTTTCTTTATATAATTCCGGAGGTATTTCTGCCGGGGCGAGCACTCGACGGCTTTGTACCACGATTCCGACGTCATCGAGGTTCTCGTCAGCCAGTTCTTTAGCAAGTTTGGCCAACGTGTCTGCTTTGCTGTTTTCCGCGCGCAGTATGTTCTCCAAAATATAGGAGGGAATTTGGGTCAACAGCTGTTGCACCTTTTCGCCGTACTTCACCAACTCCGGCTTGCACGTTTGGTAGTCACCATTTACTTGGCTAACGACCAGCTGAGAATCCCCGTATATAAGGAGGTCTTCAATTCCCATGTCGATGGCGATTTCGAGGCCTGCTATCAGAGCTTCGTATTCAGCTTCATTGTTTGTCCTCGGCTCTGTTAAAGAGAAGGCGAAGCGCATTATCCCTCCTTGTGGGGTTGCAAAGACGAGGCCTATCCCCGATTTGATCATTGGGATACCTTGTTTCTGTTTCTTTACGGAGGACGCTCCATCGAAATAGAGTTCCCATCGGGTGCTTCCGCCGCTAATCGCATCAAATGCATGCTCGTCCGGCAAATCACAGTTCAGAGGAGAATCGGCCGGTATCGGGTGCTCAGCGAGGAAGTCGGCAATGGCCTGGCCTTTCACTGCCTTAAGAGGTTGATACGTTATCGAGAACTCCATCAAGAGCAGGGCCCACTTAGCGAGTCGTCCCGTCAATATGGCTTTCGACATCAAGTACTTAAGGGGATCCACTTTTGAAATGAGACGGACTTCATGTGCCAACGCATAGTGCCTGAGCATTGTTATCGCGAAGATTAACGCCAAGCAATGTTTTTCAATGGGAGAGTAGTTGCTTTCTGCCCCCAGTAGAACTCGACTTAAGTAGTAGAGTGCTCTTTCTTTCCCTTGGTCGTCCTCTTGTGCCCATAATGCGCCTAAAGAACCTTCGAGGGCGGTTGTATAAAGAATGAGGGGTTTTCCCTTGACCGGCGCAGCCAACACCGGAGGGTTCTGCAGGTACTGCTTGATCTCGTCTAGTGCACCTTGGCATTTGTGATCCCAAACGAATGGAGTTCCCTTCTTCATCAGGTGGCTGTAAGGACGACATTTGCCTGAAAGATTGGCGATAAATCGCCGGACGTATGCGAGCTTCCCTTGGAGAGACCGCAACTATTTGAGGGTTCTCGGAGGAGGCATTTCCATGATCGCTTTAATCTTTGACGGATCTATTTCAATACCTCGGTGTCGAACGACGAATCCCAGGAATTTACCCGAAGAGACTCCAAACGCGCATTTGAGGGGATTCATTTTCAAATTATATTGCCGAAGGCGTTGAAATACAGTCTCCAGATGCTTTAAATGCTCATCGTATGACATGCTCTTTATTACAAGGTCATCGATATAGCACTCGACGATGTCATGTATGAGGTCATCGAAGATTTTTGTCATGGCCCTTTGATAGGTAGCGCCAGCGTTCTTTAGACCAAAGGGCATAACCCTGTAGCAGAATATACCCAAAGGGGTCCGGAAAGCGGTGTGCTTCTGGTCTTCGGGATGCATTTTTATCTGATTGTATCCTGATGAACCGTCCATAAAGGAGAAAACCTCATGAGTGGACGTGTTATCTATCATTAGCTCGGTTACCGGCACCGGGAAATCGTCCTTTGGACAGGCTTTATTGAGATCCCTGAAATCCACGCATATGCGTACCGTCCCATTCTTCTTCATTACCGGGACGATATTGGCGATCCAGTCGGGATATTGGACTTCTTGGATAAACCCAGAATCGATCAGCTTCTTGACTTCGGCGTTGATGCTCATTTCAAGCTCGAGTCGCATCCTTCTCGGCGCCTGCTTGACTGGCTTGATATCCGGGGATATCGCTAACTTATGCACAGCAATCTCCGGATCTAATCCTGGCATCTCGGAGTAGTTCCACGCGAAGCAGTCTTTATGTCGTAGAAGCACGTTCTTTAACGCAGCCACCCTTTCTTCAGATAGTAGCTCGCTGACAAATGTCGGTTGCGGGTCATCTGCCGATCCCAACTCAATCTTCTTGAGGTTATCTGCAGTAGTATGTATACCATCTTCCAGTTCTTTCGGAGCGGGCGGAAATTCTGAGATCACCTCATCATTGCTGTTCTCAAAGCACCGGGGAAGGTCATCCATGTTCTCGGGCTCTTCTTTTAATATCGTAATCGTATAACAGGTGCGAATCCGCTCCCAGGACTGAGGTGGATCCGGTCCTGCTCTTGCGGCCTTGGGTTCATGCTTTTGTGGTGGCGTTACCCTCCAGCCGTCGGATAAAGCGAATCTGCCCTGTTGGTACTGGTCCTCGACCCAGTTCTTGAAGGTGAAGCAGTCTTCGGTAGGATGTCCTATGGCTCGGTGATAAGAGCAATAGCTCAAATGAGAAGCCTTGTTAGCTTGCTCAGGGTGTCTAGACCCTGGAAGCGCGATCATTTGATGTTTTAAAGCGAGCTTGAGTAACCTCTCCGTCTTGTCTCGGGGGAAGGAGTACGCTCGACTCATCTTCTTCATGAGGGACAAATTCGAGCCGCGCAATACCCGATCACGTAACTCTCTAATCCTGCATCGTTGTTGTCGGCTCCTCTTTCCGCTTCTTGATTTATTTCCGTCTCCGCATCGGGCCTTTCGTACAACGGGTTGACAAAGACGAACATCCTTGTCTTTTGCAGCTTGACGTTGCGTCCTGGCCTTCTCGTAGATGGCCATTTCGCGGTTGTGGTCTTCCCGAGCTTTCTGACCCACTTTCCTGATGGGCTTGCCCATTCGTTCTTCAAACGACGGACTCGGCGCTTCAATCGCGGAGTCTAGTTTTGATGGGGGGTTGGCATCTCCTGACAGGGCGTCCTCCTCTTCATCAAAGGTATATATAGCGTAGCTGCTGTGAGCCCGTTCCCGTTTTCCGGTTCTCGCGTATCCAAGCCCAAGTGTTTCCATTTTCCCGTTGGGCAATTTGCGTTGAGTTCCAGGGACATCCCAAATCTTGTTGTAGAACCGAGCCTGCCGGACAGTCTGTTTTAAGGATACTCCTTGGCGCTTCAATAGCTTCTTTAAACCATTTGTATAGTATCTGGGCAGACGGATGGGTTGGATCCTGTCAAGTGTAGCACCCGCGCCATGCCAGATCTCTTTCTCTACTTTCGACTCTGAGGATCGGTAGAATAGGATCGCCTTCTCACCCCTTTGCCTGGGAGGGACGTTAAATGTTCGCAGGTCCTGCACATTGTGAGCTTGAAGTGTGTCGAGATCCTTGTAGTGTTCTCGCGGTACCATGGTGATTTGCAAACTATGGTCATCGCCAGGGGGTGTTTGTATTGACAGCCGATTGGAGAACACGGCATTAACTTCATTTTCTGAATCACTTCCGAAGACCAACATGGGGGCGGGCGTTCCCAGATTGTTGCGTTGAGATGGCCCTGCATAAACTATCTCTTCTTCTTCTTCGGTATCGCTCCCGAAAACAGGGATGGTGGCGGCGGTTTTGTTCTCCGGGTTGCGACACCTTTCTGTATCCTCGAAATCTGGCAAAAAGTACTTCGCATCTTCGTATTTGCGGACTTCGTTCACGGAAAATGGGTTTAACTCACCTGTTACGGTATACTCGAAACCATCATTAAAGTGCTTCATACACTGATGTTGTGTAGAAGGGATGATGTTGTATTCGTGTAACCAAGGACGACCGAGCAAGGCGTTGTAGCAGGTCTTGGCGTCAATGACATGGAATTTGATGTCTGTGACGAGAAGTCCGAAGCGTAATGTTAGTATCACAGACCCGAGAGTCCGTGACGATTGTGCATCGAAACCGGAGATAGTAATTTTGTCACGAGCAAGGTGTTGCACACTCATGCAGATTTCCTTCAACACCCGAACATTAAGGAGATTGACGGAGGATCCATTATCCACCAGGATCTTGCCTATCTTGATATCATGGCAGTATCCGGAAACATATAGGGGACGGTTGTGGTCGTACGTCCCGAGAAGGAGGTCTTCATCACCGAAAGTGATGTCGGCCGTATGCACTTCCTCCAGTTCATCCTTCATCTTTTCAGTGGCAAGGAAGGCTTGAAATTGCTCAGGTTCTTGTAACGCCTTAATTAGTGAGTCTCGCGCTTCTTTTGATAATAGGAGGGCATCGAGAATGCTAAGCTGAGAAGGTAGCTTCCTTAGGTGCGCGAGGATGTTATAGTCCACCTTACCCTTCCTAGGAGGGTCTTTGCCAGCCAGCTCTCTCATGACTTTGTCATCTAAAGTGATATCTTCAGTGACCTTTTCCTTTCCCTTATCTTTTCTACTCACGGGCCCGAGATTCTTTTCTGGGAGTGCGCGATTGCGCAGCTGAATGTTCTCCCAGGCCTCCAATTTCTCCTTTTTCCCTAAAACAGATTCTTTAAAGAGAGGGCCCAGAGCCATTTCTTCATCAGAGTCGCTCCCAAAGGTGAGAACTTGTGACCCCCCGGCGTGAGCCATATAACAGTTGCCAGTAGTTCTGTTGTGCCCATCGACGGTACTTCTTTGCTCCCGACGGATCTTGCGTTTCATGCGCTTAAAATGTTGCCGATGAGCAACATATCCTTGCCACCATATCTTAAAGGTGTCGCACTCCTCCGTGGGGTGTGAGATTTTCCGATGATATGCGCAATAATCAGGGTGCCTCTCCACCCCATCGTGCGTGTTTCCTTCCGAGGGTGGTAGCTTCATTCCCATTGACATGGCTTTGGCAAACCTTTTCCTCGTCTTGAATATCTTCTTGTCTACTTCGGATGCCTTTCGCTCTGGCAGGGGTAGTTCAAATCTTTCGTTCAGTCGCCTGCGTTTGGCTGCTTCTGAAGCGGCCATCTCACGCTCCTGATCCGTTTTACTTTTTAGGCGAATCTCGTCTAGAAAAGCGTCGATCATTTTGTCTGTTGGCCATGCACGCTCTGGTTCAGGCTCTGCTTCCAGCTTCTTAGTGCCAGGAGTTTTCTCATCATCGGTAAACGAATGGGAGATTATGTTACAACTCGCCACATATCCTTCGGATTCATCCAACGAGCTCTCTCCATCATCTTCCTCTTGAAAGATGTGGTTGAGGAACTCTTGCAGTGTGACAGGAGTTCGCGCCTTTTGATTGTATTCTTCCAGCGCGTCGATTTTCTTCTGCAAGTTCGTGTGCTCGTTTCCAAGCTTCACGGACTTCTTGGATTTCTTCTTCTTTTTCTTCGAAGATTTTGGCGGTTGGGCGTGAGTATTTGGGCCCTTATCGCGAGTCTTCGTAGTTGGGCGGGGCTTCAGCATCCCTTCGATAATTTGAGGTTCAAGAGGGTCCTCCCATTCGATCGCAGGGCACGCATGAAGGTCTCTCAGCATTCTTTTGGTTTTAGTTGATAGCACGACCTCCCATGGAGTTTCTTCAATAAAGGAGCAGGTTGCCCCCGGTGTATCTGCTTTCTTAGGAGTATGCGGCTGTGATGGGTTCACCTTCCACTTTTCGGACAGTATAAACTTCCCCTGGAGGTACTGATCTTCAATCCATCCTTTGAAGACGAAGCAATCTTCGATCGGATGACTTACCGTTTGATGGTAAGGGCAATAGTTAGGGTTATTCACCTCCGTGGGTTGCGGCGGTCGCCTTGGATTTGGTAGGTTTATAAGTCTGTTGCGTATTGCCAGCTCGAATAACCGTTTCGTCTTGTCTCGTGGGAACGAGTAAGGACGTTTCATCTTTTCATTATAATACCGACGTCTTTCTTCCAGTTGATTTGCCGGTTTCGGGGCGTTAGGTTGCTGTTGGGCATTTGCGACAAAGGTTGCCCTTCCTTTACCCTTGTCATTCCGAGGTCCCGACTTCGGGGGAGGTGGTCTATGATCCATCTGGTCCATCTGAGCCAACTTGTCGATTAAAGCCTGGAATGTGGTTGGCTTAAAGAACATCATAAACTGGGAGATAGTTGCGTGGGGGTCTAGGGTTCCCACGAACATGCCCACTGCGGGTGCCTCCTCAATGCGTTGTTCGCATCTCGACCACAAATTCCGCCAGCGTATAGCATACTGGACCCAGGTTTCGCCTGGTTTTACCCTAGCGTTAATCAGTGCTGTTATTGGAGTGCGTTCGCTGGCACTTGCGAATCGTTGAGTGAATAACAACTCCATTTCAGCGAACGTCTTGATAGAATCGTTCGGGAGTTCCGAATACCATTCGAACGCTGTTTCCGATAAGCTGCCCACGAACTGGCGAAGCAACAGTTTATCATCACCGCCGGTGTTACCGCAGAGGGCCCGGAACTGGGCGACATGTTGATGGGAATTGCCGGTCCCCTTATACACGTGGAATTTTGGTATCGTATAGCCTTGCGGGTATTTGATTTGGTCGTACCAGCTTGGATACGGCCGCCCCGTTTTTACGACTTGACCAGCTACCTCAGTCGCATGATGAACCCGGATTTGCTGGGCTATGTAGTCAACCAAGTCAGCCTTAGAGATTGCCTCCTCCTTGGCCGTTGAGAGGGCTGGTGGTGGATTTGACGTTTCTCCTCGGTCTTCTTCAAGAACGATTGGGGGATCCTCGGCGGGTAAGTCCTGCTGGATCATCATTCCTATCATATCTTGGAAGAGAAGGCCCATACGTTGTATGTTGGCCGCTTGTTCAGCAGCCTCTTTGTCCTTTTTCTCCAGTATCCGGCGAAGGAATTCAGCGTCGGTTTCTTCCTCCTGGCGTGCGTCTGAGGACGTTTCTGGGTTTTCTTTTGGCCCGGTAAGTGCGGCCATAGCATTCATCATTTCCTGAAGCTTTTGTTGCTGCTCCTGGGCTTTCGTCACGGATCGGGTTAACGGTCGGTGGCCCGTAGAAGTGCGGCTTTCCTCCTTTCCAGAGGCCATGTAAACAGTGTGCACCACCATGCCCCCAGACTTAGGGCGTCTGGGCTCAGTGCTTTTAGCCGTCGTTGCATGCTGGGGGGTCTTCTCTGGCCTCCTCCTTTTATGAGCCATGGAGGTTGAGGGGGCCGTTGAGGTGGGCGTCCAGACAGCCTTTTGGGGTTTAGCCAGGTGACCAGCTTCCAGTTGGATTTTCAGCTTCTTGTGCTGGCGGGAGAAGTTTGGATCGATGATCGAGTCTCGGGCCTGCCGCCAAACCTTATAGATTCTGGAAGAAAGCCGTTGAGGTGATCGGGGCTGTTCTGATTTTATTTCCACAACCTTTTTTAATGGGGGAGGAGACCTCTTTAGCACTGCAGTAGGAGAATTCCTTCGCACCTTATTTAGCATCTCGAAGCTGTTCCCAGTTGGAACAGAAGCATTAACCTCTGCCATCGGGGCTGATAGAGTTAACCCGGAGGGGGAGTTGCCCCCAGCCTTCCTTACTCGGCGCCAATGGCGACGTCGAGCGTGTCGAGCGGACGGCGTTGGGTCAGCGGTAAGAATGGTTTCGTTTTTCCCCCTGTATAGGTAGGGGGTTGCTGTTGGTGTTAGCCTGTTAAAGACCGACGTCTTTTGGGTAGCAGGGGCGGGAGCTGAAGCCGTCAATCTTGTAAAGACCGACTTTTTGGCCAGAGAAGCCGCCTTGGCGATTTCAGGAGCAGGAGCAGCCACTTTCTTAGAAGCAGCCTTCTCTGGGATTGTAGACCTCATGATGGGTCTACCGGATTTCTGGCCCAATCTAGAGAAGACCGAGGCGCTGATGTTGGGCGACCCGTTGAGATGAGCCATGGCAGGGGTAAGACGATCAAAGACCGACTTCTTGGGAGCTTTCTTTGTCAGCACCGGCGCCGTGAAGCTTGTTGGTGGGAGTATAGTCCCGAAGAACAATCCGGTAGTGGCCTGAGTCACCTGGTCCACCGGCATTGTGAATAACGAAGCAGCTTGGGGTCCGTAGGCTATACCTCCTGGCGAGGCAAAGCGTTGGTCTCAATTGCAGTCTGAGCAGTTGGAGAATTTCACGGAAGTAGAAGCCATCGATCCTTTGCTTTCTGCAATAAGCGAGACGCCAATTCTTAGTATCTTGAAACCCAAGGGCCACCATTAGCGAACCGCGACTGGTTCGCGAATCACGACACATGAAGTGTGGAGTGGAAAGAGGAAAAGGTCCCACCGGGCGTGCCAGAATCTGTTCCCCTCCGAACGGCGGCGCACAAGACTGCGATGTCTTGGCACTGAGATTCGGGGTAGATGCTAATTGGTGCTATCCGTTCACCTCTCCTAAGATGCCAAGTTGATTTATGGCACCATATATTGAAAGTTTAAACAGATGCGGCCGATGTAGCAGACTTCATCAGATTCCCCCTCGTTTGAGGGGTTTTTGATTGTGGGGACGCTCTTCCCTGCAGGCGCAAGCCCCTGCAGTTAATTACGCTACCGCATTGCGGTAACAACTTTCTCCTTCTCCAGATGGTCACTTCGTGTCGTGGGTGTTTGTTTTATTTGTGGTTGCCCGTGGATTGTATACGGAGACTGAGTTATGTTGTCGCCCGTAGGACGTGGACTATCCCAAATCCGTATTTATCTTAGATTTGGGTTTGGGGGTTTGGTTTGAGGATACGTTATCCATATTTGAGGCTAAGATCAACTCAAACGTTTGTTAAGGATACGTTAGTCTAACTTGAGACTAAGATCAGCTTAACGGGATCGTTTAGATCCGACAAAAGAGCATTTGGGCTCTATTGTTCCAGTTTTGGGACATAGTGGTCCATTGAATATGTGGCCGTCGGGACCCGTCACCTCTCTGACGACGTTGAAGGATTACAACGACAGATATCAGAGGAGTTCAGAGATGTACCCTTGAACCGAAGTTGATTTGGGGGGATTCATAGTCCAGTCTGTTTGAAGGTTTAAGGATACGTTAGCCATATTTGAGGCTAAGATCAACTTAAACGGGATCGTTTAGATCCGACAAAAGAACGTTTGGGCTCTATTGTTCCAGTTTAGGGACATAGTGGTCCATCGCTTGTTTAAGGACATTGCGGTCCATGGGTAGTTTAAGGACATTGCGGTCCATTGTTAGTTTTAAGACATCTCGGTCAAGGTTAAGGACGTCGTAGTCCATGGGTTTAAGGACCCCACAGTCCATTGTTAGTTTAAAGACATCTCGGTCGAGGTTAAGGACGTCGTAGTCCATGGGTTTAAGGACCCCACAGTCCATATCAATGTGTGGTCATCGGGACCCGTCACCTCTTTGAAGACGTTGAGGGATTACAACGCCAAGTATCAAAGGAATGAAGAGATGTACCCTGGAACCGGAGTGGATTAAATAGTCCTTGGCCCAATTTGGGATCAAGACCAATTAATTATGTTATGAGCCCATTAGCCCAGTTAATTACGAATTGAGGACTTATGGCCAGCTTGGGCTAAGTCCAATCATGTATGGAATATTGGCTTCCTGTTGGTCCATTGAAGGAGAGACTTTGTCTCTGACCATTTAGCCAATTGGGCCAAAGTCTAGTGTTAAACACTACAGACCAATCAGTGTTGAACACTGGGAATGAAATTGACAAGTTAGTGTTTAACACTAAAAGATAATTGGTGTTAAACACCAGCAACAAGGCTTTCAAATTAGCATTAAACACTAAAACAGATCAGTGTTAAACACTGGCAACAGAGATCTCAAATTAGTGTTAAACACTAAGGTAGTCAGTGTTGAACACTGCAAATAAAGTTTTTTGATCAGTGTTGAACACTAAGGCCCAACAGTGTTTTAACACTGGGTTCGGGAGTTTCAATTTAGTGTTAAACACTAAGGCAAGAGGGGTCACGTGGCGACACGTGAGAGCGCCCTCCCTTCATCTATTCTGCGGAGATTATCGCATCTTTCAGAGCATCACGTGCCATCACGTGACGGGCATTCAAATGCTTGTGTGTTAAAGCTTCTGTCAAGGGTCACTGGGTCACGTGGGGCACTGCCTCAAAGGGGCTTTCTGTAGGTCTTTTGGGGGGGTCACGTGGTGGCACGTGACCCTGCCTCTATGTATGTTGTTTAGAGGATCTGTTAATCTTTTCCAGGAATTAAATTCCTCGTAGGGTTGAACCCTGACAATAATTTCAGAGGAATTAAATTCCTACTTCCTTTCGAAGATTTATATTCTGGAGTAGAGTTGGACTCTGAATTTTCTGTAGGAATTAAATTCTTCATATATGTGAAGAACTGAATAGGGTTAAACCCTAATAAAAGATTTTAAGGAATTAAACTCCCATTCTCTGTTAAATTATGATTAACGGAATTAAATTCCCGCTGTTTCCACAGAACT
Source organism: Agapanthus africanus (assembly GCA_030015575.1). Lineage (NCBI taxonomy): Eukaryota > Viridiplantae > Streptophyta > Magnoliopsida > Asparagales > Amaryllidaceae > Agapanthus > Agapanthus africanus. Next base: position 901,622,655 of record JASDDO010000022.1, read on the forward strand.
AGGTTCTTAATTAGGGTTAAACCCTATTTCTCTTTGTTCTGAAGGAATTAAATTCCCATGACACAGGGTCAAACCCTAATTTTATTTTAAAGGAATTAAATTCTTATAGTTCTGTGAGAATTAAATTCTCGTGCTTCCGTTCCCTCTCTATGTTTTGGATCTGCATGGCAGGATCTCGACCCATTGAGAATTAAATTCTCAACTTCAAGGGGAGATGTGCACTTTGCAGATCCTCTATCAAAGAGAGAAGAAATATGTTCTTCTGTTTTATATATCAGAGTTAAACTCTGTTGAGAATTAAATTCTCTTTCTTTCAAAAAGCCTTCCCTTTCTTACCTAGGGTTTTCTTTTGCAGAAGATCCAAATTCCTCAAAATATCAAGGCTCTCTCCCTTTTCTTCCCTCTGCGTATCTATCTCTCTCCCTCTATCTCTCGGCTCCTATTTATAGGAGAAGCAGCCGAACCAATTAGTTTTTGACGAATCTTCATTGAGAGATTTGATTTGCATCCATCATTCGTTTTTGACCTTTGGATTATTAGGTGAATTTTATTCACCATTGGATTTCAAATCCAGGGATTCTCTTTTGTTATTTCGGTTAGATTTAAAGGGGAAATCTTTCCAAGCTCGAGATTTTCCTATAGATAGATGATATTTAATCATCTCTGAATCTTCAATTCGATTGGTTCCAGATAATCGCTTTCCTTTGGAAAGATTTGAATCTCCTTCAGAATTTAATTCTGTTAACAAAATAGGCTTTGAAAGCCGGTCACGTGTGGGCACGTGACCCATGGTCACGTGTGGGCACGTGACCCCCTTGGAACGAGCCTTCCTCTTTCTTTTTGCGCTCTGTCTTCTGGTTGCTGCTTAACCGTCACGTGCCACCACGTGACCCCTGGTCATGTGTGAGCACGTGATCCTTGTCTGGACTCTTTTTCTTGATTTAACTGGAGAACAATTTTGATGTTTTGAGCGTCACGTGCCAACACGTGACCCCTGGTCACGTGGGAGCACGTGACCTCTTTTGAAGCTTTTTCCTTGATTTGATCAGGGAACCGATGTGCCTTTGAATCCGCTTTAAAATGTCACGTGCCAACATGTGACCCTGGTCACGTGGGAGCACGTGCCCCTTTATGAAGCCCTTTTCTTTGATGTAGTCAGGAAGCTGAATCTGCCTTGATGATGCTTTTAGATGTCACGTGCCAACACGTGACTGCTGGTCACGTGTAAGCATGTGACCTTCTTCTGAAGCTTTTTCCATAAGCTTTTCTGATTTTAAATCAGGAAACAGTATCAAATACCCAGGATGCAAAGAATACTGAGAAACAGTTCTTTGTAACGAACACACCCGAAGAAGATGCATCATATGCACTTTCTTCGTTTGGGCGGCATAGGGATTCTGGTATTTCCCTATTTCCTGCTCTGTCTTATAACAATTATAAGTCGGAGCGGGACCAACGTTCCCCAGCTCAGTATAACAAGCGGGTTCGGTCAATATTCCGTATTATTATCTTGATTAAGGCGTGACATGGTCGCTACCTGGAGAGAGAGAGAAGAAAACACTCAGTGTGCGCTCTTGCAAGAATAGATTGGTTATTATTTTATCTAATCAGGATGGCTCCCACTGTTTTTTTATCAAATCTTCCTTCAAACCCTAAAAGGAAAGACTAGCCGGGATTAATTACACACTACAAGTTCGCCAATCTTTCAGCCAGGCCAGTGTCGGTACTTTGAGGGAGGTCCCCCGTGCTTTCGCACGAACCTAATTAATGTAAACCTCGTTTTCCCAGAGGCGTAACCCCGTTGACACCTTTCTAGACACCTACTTGATCGGCTAATTGTAATGTGTAAAACTCTCCCAGGAGTAACAATTACTCGCAGCGGGTATCGGGATCCAACTATCTTATAAAAGGTATGCAATCTCATTGCAAATTTCAACACTTGAAATTCCCGATAATATTTTGCCCCTAGCAGCTATATGACCTTAACATAGTCAACAAATCATAAGTGCTAGTCAAGTTCAACCCGTCATTTCCCGATTGAATTAAACCCACCCGCACGACCCTTAACATAGTCAACAAAGTCGCACGACTACCCTAATCCAATCGCATCATATGCTTATGCAGATAAGCACTAATTAGCTACCGCACACTACGCCTTAACATAGTCAACAAATGTAGCACGAATACTAACTAGTACTTATCTGAAATGACGGAGGGCTACGACAGGTTTTTCTGAAAACCTATTGCGTAATGAACTTGATATCGTTGTAGAATCAAATGATTTTGAAATGGAGTGTTTTCGAGGCTTTTCTAGTTTTGCTAAAGGGGTCACTCCCGGTGAAGGGATCGTCGGCCCTTTCCTCATCGAATAAGGTGCGGGATATATCATATATATCACTGTGCAAAGCAAAAACTCTTAAAAGCAATCAAAAGACAAACCGAGTGTGTAGCATCTGCCAGTTATTGCTAAAGGAGTCACCCCCGGTGAAGGGATCTCGGTCCTTTCCTTATCGAATAAGGTGCAGGATATATCATATATACCGCTGTGCAAAGCAAGAACTGTAGCTACCTGTTTTATTTTTGAAATTCGATTCTACAACATCTTTAGGTTTCTTTTTACTTTCATTAATCACATTAATGAAGTCCCATCATTTAAGTTATCTAAACATCACAGATAAATACGACATACACTTATGCCATCCGCATTCGTCTCGATGTCCCCTCGTGTACCGTTAGGTTAGGTAACTAACGACAGAGCGGGGCAGGGCTAGCGCGGGTGTAAAACATAAGTAACGTCTATATAATATATCATATATACTATATACAGTATCTATCACAGAACATATCACATGATCACATCACAGATATCGCAGCAGAATAAACATATGAAACATTGGATATACTAGGACGTCCGTGTTTTTAATACGAGCCAGTATAAAACACGGATTCCACGGTCGCGATGAATAGCCAAACCCACACCCCTAGACCCCTACGAGAGCGGCAAGCAACCCTACCAATTCTAGAGTTAGGAGACCCGGACTCGACTCCTCGAGTTGGTCTCCCACTGGACTCCAGAACCCGGTTACTTGTGCTCCCCTCCTTGGGTCTATCCTAGTGCGGAAAAGTAAATAATATACAAAAGGTGACATCTTCCGCAACCTGGAAGTGCCCCAATAAAAGAATATTACATACAAGTTTTTACATGAATGAAAATGAAAAACACTCATCTCATATAAAAAAACCCCGGCTATTCAAACACGACGATCCAATATAACATATCCAGCAACACATAACATCACATGTCATCAACGTAAGTAAATATGCGCATCCCAATTGTCGTTGACATATAGCAACGAAACCGGCGATATCACATATTACACTTACGGTCACAGAAAAGAAAGTGTAAAACTACAACAGTTGGAATCCGCAACCTGCACAGACATCGCATGCCTAATCAAATGAATTCCTTAGACATCGCATGCCTAACAATTATAAACCCCGTATTTTAGTCTCATTTATCGAAAACTCTTTTCAATATCAAGTCGGGAAATTCAAAAAGATTCCCGACATCATGATCGAATGCTCGTCGCAAACTTTAGTAGGCGGCCGGACCCCTAATACTGTCGACGAAGTGCACCAAGGCGGAACACCGCTACCGCAAGAACCCAAACGGATGCTTTCGGCGACGGGGTTCTCCTACAGTCACTTGGTCGGGGCAATGGAGTGAGGCTGTCTATTAAGTTTACCCGGGGAGTATCCGCGTACGCTACGTGATTGCGACGGAGTTCTGATCGCATCAAAATTCCGTGGCAACCGATCAAGTGAGACTAAAGTGCTATGTTTATAACATTCATTCAGTTATCTCATAACTATTTGTGAATTCCAAATATTGTATCACATTCCGGATAAATAGAAAATGTTAAACTTTCCGATCGAACAATCAAACACCCAAGTTTTCCCGAAACAGATCAACACATGAAACAAGTTTAAAAACATCCAGTTCATGCCTCAGTACCAATGGTCCAGCCGTAGAAGGGTCAAGCCAACGCCTCACATGTGACACGCCGTACTGCCCCAAACCCGAAGGTTCAAAGGGCAGTTCAAGACGGTCACATAATCGAGTTAAGGTTTGTTGTCTTCTAGAGGGTCCATCGCGTTACTTGCACTACTTAGAACGTTATTAAACCACGGAAAGATCCAACACTTGGAAATTTCCCAACGGGGGAAAAAGTGGGTATTTATATCCGGTCGAACTTTTTAACATATTCAAAAAATATCCGGAAAAACACAGACAAAGTTTGATAATCCGATCGAATCTACGAACTCCTAATACAACCCAGAATATTCAACTCTTGAATAAATATTAAAAAATCCCAGAAAATCCAGAACCAAAATATAGGAATTACTGTGCAAAAATTATTGGGTAATGTGACCAAACGGCCACGGAACCGCCGCAGATGCCATGCTTCTGCCGCTGTTCCGCGGCGGTTTAGATGAATCAGGAGCTCGTTTTGCACCATAATTCTTAGATCTTCCTGCTGAATTTTTTAAGAATTTTTAATCTGGAAAAAACCCAGTTTTTGAAAAATGTCCAGAGCGCATTTTGGAGTTAGGGTTTCGGTTCGATCGGACTTCTAACTCCGTCTACGCGTCGCCTAAGGGTCTAGCTAGGCTCTGATACCACTGTAGGGTTCCTAGGCACACCCATGAGGTTCTACAAGTGATCAAACATGGCCAATTCTAATTTTTTCATGTGCCTACAAACCCTAATACGGATCGTTAACTAGAAAATGAGGCGATGCAAGCAAGTAAACTACTTTATTGCTAAAGGGAAGTGACTACAACCTTTGTAGATCCGGTCCTCCACTTCCTTAGCTCCGCGAAGACGTCCCTCCGCTGTACAAATCGAAATCCTAGACTCTTGCGATGGTTTCATCGGAGAAAAGATCGGGCTAGGTCACCGACTTCGATGCCGAAGATGATCTACGTCGAGCCAACACAAGATCAAGCTCCAACTTCACCAAGCCATGAAACTTATGAAGAAAACACCCTATACTACTTGGCAAGTGGTAGAGGATGAAGAAATAGGAAGTGGGTTCACTTTGGAATTGGATTTCTCACTCTTTTTCTCATGTTGCCATTGATGGTTGCAAGCTTTTTCTTTGTTGAAGAAGAAGAAGAAGAAGAAAAAGAATATGATAAGTCTATTAAAAATAGGAAATAAAATCATACTTATCATATACACAACCATGGTCAAGTGTAGAGAATTAACTAAGGTTAGGTGAATGGTTAGATTTAGGAAAAAAAACAAGAATGGTCAAAGCTTCTTGAAACATCTAAGAAAAGAACAAAAGAAGCAACCATATCATTTTCTTTTCCTAAAATAAAGAATAAATAAATAAACTAAATAATCAAGAGAAGATGATAAAACCCTAACCATTCACTTAACCAAGGTTTAAGTCTTACACAAACCCAAGTTAGCAAGTATCATCAAACATGATACAAACAAGTGCACAAAAGTATATCACATATACAACTTGTGTACTTCAAGTGAGAAAATCCATTTAAAGTGAACAAATACTAGTTAATGCAAATTAATATATCAAATATATAATTATGCATTAAATCAATACTTGATTTAACGATCCGGTCATATCGCATATAACCGACTAATATCCAATGTATCGGCTTATCGAATCAATCCTTGATTCGATAACTAGGTTATATCGCATACAACCAATCGATACATTCATCACGAGAATAGAATTCGATATCACATACACGCATTATTCTCGGTCCCGCACATATCTCATATGCGCTCCTATTTCGTTTCGCTTGAGCCAGGAAACCTCTGTGTAGGACTCTAAAGACTCGTCAATACGCCGGCAGCAGATGATGATCATATCAAGCACCCACAAGCCGCAAGCGGTCTGCTAAACGTAACGGCCACCCGGGTATTGAGCGATCAGAAGATCGACGAGAAAGCCCGCTCACACTCCTGTGAATCCAACCAGTAACACTTACCGTACAGTCCGGTCTGTTCGTCTGATATGTCGCATATCTCGCCTAGGGGTGGTAAACGTCAGACCCCAATAGCTCGATAAGTCGTGTCGATATGAGGTCTATAACAGTTCGAGAAACTACTGGTAACACTTACCAGTAAATCTCAGCAACCCTGGTCAGGGATTTCCGGTTATAGCCAATCGAACACAGCGCAACATCAACTCCCTATACCGGGAGAGACGAATCCCCTCCTATCGCTCATTGCCTCCATGTAATTCGGGACTGTACCCAAAAACCACCATTTTGCACGCCCTCTTGGATGTGGTAAGGTGGAAATCAAAGCACAGTGGGAACCACACAAGACTCTATGACGATCTCGGGTCAACAGACTACTCTGTACCGGTGTCACCATAGAACTGCCATCTGACGTAAGGTATAATACCATCTGGGAGTTCTCGGCGAGTCCGTCCAGTGTATCCAGTCTCCACTGAGCACCCGTATATCATCTCTGATGTCAAACACCAATGGATATGGGATCATCCATCGCCCATCTGTATGGGTCGAGAAGGTATACGCTAGTCTACTCTGGTATATCGATGCCCCGTCTCGATACACCCACGACTAGGGACTTTGAAGGATGTACTTATGGACTACTGATTGTTAGGGATTCTGCATGTTCAAGTTTTAGTTAATTACCGCAATCAAGACGGTTTCGCTCGTAGCTAGCCGGTTGAGTACGGTTCGTCCGCAGGGAGATGGGAATCTTTTTCTATGTGCTTTAACTAGTTAAGTCCAGTTTTTCAGATTTTGTTGTGATTAATTAAGTGGTAAAATGATATGTAAAGAGAGCTTGTTAGGGTTAGGATTAGGTTAGTTTGAGTTAGGAGTCTCCTACATCTTTCGTTGCCCCTCTTAATCTCGGTGTTACGGTAATCGGCAACAACGGGGATTAGCACGACTAGGAAGGAACTTGTGAGTATAAGCTAGGCTTTCCAACGCATAAGTTCTTCCTTTTGGTGCTTGTCCGTCCGTTCTTGGCTCTTAGCCATAACCTCCGGTTAATTCAACCACAACCGGTCTCACTACGGAATCACCGCTATCATGTAGGATAGGGTGCCGTAAGGAGCGGATTGTGGTTCAATTAACGGGAGTCGAATTAAGCTGTTGGGCAAGGAAAGAGTGAGAGAGATTTCCTTCTCTCAAACTTCCCTTATCCTACCCTAACAAGTATGAAACTACTCACACATCATGATACGGAAAAAATAAAACAAAACAAAAGAGGAGGATAGAAAGAAAGAGATTAGAAGATAACAACTAGCTATTTGCGACCTCACCTTGGCAAGGATCAAGCGTAAGCATCATGGTTGTTTTAAGGATAAAGAAAAAGAGAAAAGAAAGAAACAACAAGAAATAACAACAACTAGTTAACAAATTAAAATTACAAGCAATTATAAAAGAACAAGACAAGATATAATAGCAAACGGTTCTTCTTTATTCATCATTCTTCACTCAAAAGCTCACTACAAATTTTAATGGAGAAGAGATGAGAAGAGGAAGAAGAACATGTATTCTAAAACCTAGAGAAAAAATACAAGATTATGGACCCTTTCCTTCACAAAGTTCTGGGCTATTTATAGGCTAAAAAATGAAAACCTAGGGCAACCATCTGCCCCCTTACAAAATTACCCAACTACCCCTAAAAAATCCACTTCTGCCGCCACCATACGGCCGCGGATCCGCGGCCTAAGCATGCTTAGGCCGCGGTTCCGCGGCCTAATAGACGAGTTGGCTCCTTGGTTTTCTTGTGCTACCCTGGTTCTGTGTGCCCTTTATTCTGGTATATGTATTTTATCATATTTTCTTCACGATTTTTCCAGAATTTCTGTTGAGGGAAAGGTGATTTGATGTGGACTTTTTGTCATGATTTCCTCGAGCTCCGCGTAGATTTCTTGGATCTTGTGCTGCCATTGAGCCTTGTGCATGAAGGTGACAATCGATTTGCCATTTTGTCTCCTAAACTGGTGTGTGGCAACAGACGGATAAAGAGCGGAGATCCGTGTTTTATCTGTGGTTGGCAGGAACCCGGATTTTGTCGCGTTTTCCATGAATTTCACCGTTTTAGAACCGAGAACCTGTATCCTGCAATTGACTAGCAAACACGGCTCAAGAGTATCTACCGATATGCAATGTGATAAAAATTGGGCGGTATGAAAATGCAAAAATCTGATATGAACAACTACCATGTCCCCACTAGTATGATCCGCATCATAGTCCAGATAGTCAAGTACACATCCTAAGGGCTTTACCAACATGTAACAGAGAGACAATCAGTGTACACGTTAAGGTAAAGATCAACCAGATAGCATACTATCATGTCGAGCAAGAAAGTCCTCCCTATATATGTCCAAGCATCCACTACAATATACATCCTATGTATAGCAATGGCCTCTAGGGCATACATATAACTAACACTGGGCCTGTTGATTGGTACTCCCGGTCTCCTGGGCATAAATGGTGGCCTTGATGAGGCTCCTCCTGCCATCTGGTTGGCAAGACGCTTAACTCCAGCAGATTGAGATCTGCCCTTCATCTTTACCACTGCCTCATAACGGTGGGAAGCTTTCAGAGCCGATTCATGAGTCGGAAAATCTCTTGTGGCTAGTGCAGCCTGGATCTCCGAATCTAACCCTTGTTGAAATCAACGGGCTCTGATCTTATCTGCCGGTATCAGGTGTGCCACAAATTTGTTAAAGTATTGTTTTAGCTATGTAGTATGTGATATATTGAAAAAATCGAATTATTGAGACATATCTTACCGACTGAGCATGGTGAACTCAGTATCGTATTCATCCACTGATTTGGTCCACATCGAACCCTGTTGTAAGTGGATGAACTGCTGTTCCATGTCAAACCTGGCAGTCTCAGGGAAGTATTTTGCGTTGAACATGTCACGGAAAGTCCTCCATTCGATTGGCTGGGTGAGATGGCTTTCTTCCGCCTTCCACTATACCCGTGCATTGTCCGTGAGCTGCAACTTCGCAACACGAACCCAAGCTATCACTAGCACTTGTGCCGCTGCTAGATCATCTTCGATGCTTTGAGCCCATTCCTCCGCTTCTAGAGGGCTCTCTTTTCCTGAGAACTGTTTGGGGTGCAAAGCTCTGAATTGCTTCACCCCAGGTGCTTCTTCCTTGGGCGGTTCATTAGAATAGCAGTCTGCTACTGCTGTCCTCCTAGGAGGCTGCGGATTGCCTCAAGCAGAACTGTCTGCTCGTTGATCAGAGCAGCGACGACAGGTGTAATCGGCAGGGGATGTGGAGTGTTGTTGAAGTTGGTGCTGATATTGTTTGGGGAATCCATAATCTTGAAAGAAAAATTTGGGTTAGGACAGATTCAAAGTATATGAAATAATAAGATTCAAGGAATGTGAATTGTAAAGAATGTTTTCAGTTGCTGGTTCTTGTTTTATATTGCTTAGCTTGTCCATACAGTGCTAAACTGTATGGTAGGGTTCCATACAGCTCTAACCTGCATAGGCCACCAACAAAACCTGTCACGCCCCGCTTTTCAGTACACGGGCAGAGAACGCGACGAGGCCGCTACATATTTACTCTAAAATAAACACGCTGAGCGTATGTAAGCAATATAAGTAAAATGCACAAGAGACAATGACAATAGATATATATTGAACAACAACTTTATTTATTAACATTCTTTTATACAATACATCTGAGAAGTAAATACATGGAATGGAAAGTAATGCCTAAACAGTGGCATAACAGAAATGGAAAATACAGGATGTAAATATGTACAAGTAACTAGAGCTCCGGGTCGATGGCTAGCCGATCCAAGTCCTCGAAGGTGGGCTCAATCTCCTGAAGGTCCGAATCACCTGACGACATTCCAAAGAAGAAGAAAGAGAATGTCGTCAGCGAACAAATCGCTCGGTAAGTCCCGTAAATAGACAAGAATGGAATAGACAGAATAGAGAGTATATTGTTATAATGTTATATTTAGTGTTAACGCTGTTGTTTGTAGCTTGGTACAGAAGATGCCAATGTATACGAGAGGAGTCTCACTAGACCAGAGACTACGGTATACGGAGTATAAGGAACCGTTCAACCCCGGTACAGTGGCAATTGAATTCATGTTAGGTATCTTTATGGTTGCTGTCTCGTGCCACTTATAACACATTCCATACCAATCTACCCTTTATAAACCCCGTGATGTCTTGATTGTATTGTTTGTATTGTATATTGTATATTGATGGATGACTTGCCGAAACCATGATATCAGTAATGGAACGGATATAATGGATGATCATGTAGATGGAATATATCCATGGTTCAGCTCAGTCAATGTAGTTGATATAGATTGAATAGACGGATTTATACATCCATGTTGTATTGTAGTTTTGATACTTGAATCATATTCAAGTCAGATTGATTATATTGAGACTCGGTCGGTCAGACAATTAGAAAAGAAATTGAATCCTGAATTAGGTTTTGGTGTTATCGGTAATCGCTGCACATGGACGACAGGACTTGTGTCTTTTTCAAAGACGATTACCGTGTTGATAACACCGTTTGTTAAGTTGTCTACCTTAAATAGGCAAGCACTCATATCTCCGGCTCCCTGAGGCTTAAGAGACTGGTCCCGCTTAAACCTATGTTACTAGAGTCCTTATTGTAATTTAGTATAACTTGTGGGGGTTTTATGTAAAAATAATTTTGTATAGTTTTCAAAATATACCTCAAGTAATTTATTATCGTTTTTAAAGTTTTCATTGATGTATATTTTATCAATGTGACATTTCTAGTGAAATAAAGCCTAACTTCATAATATATGATATTTATTTGTAATATTGGAATTTGTATGGTATTTTCTTGTAAATGATATGTTTTTCTTGAATTTTGGAAATATAGAATATTATAAATATTAAAAATAGATATTTTGATATTAATTACATATATATTTATTTATTAAAAATATAAGTTTTATTTATAATAGAAATCACATTTTCTAAATAAAATTGTATTTTAAATCTTTCGAGACCGTATGCTCCTTGCGGAGGTCTGCATCTCGCACTACTAAGCCCGAGAATGTGCGATAATCCACACCATCCCGAACCGGTTCCCCGAAATGGGTTGTAGCGGCACATTGGAAAGATTTGTTTAAAATATACATCTTGTAGAAAAAGGTTTTTATAAGTCGAAAGTAGTTATGTGTAAAATCGTATTTTTCCAAATCCATATTCCCAAATTCCATCGTGTTATGTTATATATGAATGTTGTGAGGAGGTAGGTCATTAACTCATGAGTTTTCTAAAGCTAGAATGGTTAAAAGGTATAAACATATCGATATGAAACACAAAGGTATTTTAATGTAAAAATGGAATAAAACTTGCTACGATTATTATTTTTATGCAAAACTTGTTCTATTATCTTTGTTAATGATTACTAAATAATATATCAAAAGTTGTATATTTGTTATTAAGAAAATGTTGTATTTTTAAAAGAAAAGATACTTGGAAGCCGGATAACTCCACTTCCGACACATTTTAAGAGTTAAGAATTTGAGAATAGTGAAAGAGAGAGAGAAGGGGGACGTACATGTTTAGGGTCAAGAGAAGAGGAAGAGGAAGATTGGGGAAACACCGGTGCGTCGTTTCGTCGCCGGAAACTTCTCGGATCATCGTCGGAAGTTCGTCGGAGCTTCGCCCTTTGCTAACTCCACTTGCACACAAAAAGTCTTGGGAATTTTTTTGAGAGTTTGGGAAGGGATTTGGAAGTGAGGAAGGGTGATTTGAGGGTGGTATTTATAGGGAAAATGTAGGGTTTAGGGTAGTGAAAGGGTGTGATAAAAATTATATTTAATTTTGCATTTAAAAAATTAAAAGGGGTGTTTTAATTCTCTGTAACTGTGCAGGGAATTTAAATAGTACAGGTGTTATGGGGAGTTTAAGAGTTGCCAGAAAAATAAAAAATAGGGTTTCGAACTGAGTCGGTCGGCGGCGCCGGCCAATTCGTGCTTCCTGCCGGCCCGAGTCGGCCGAGTCGGGGCTCCTCTCGACGCCACGTGTCCCCGACGCTTTGACTACTGCAGTGGACTCATTTTTTTTATGTGTGACTCTTCAGTTTACGTGTTGTGCACGTATAGACTCCTGGGCTTCTAAAAAGATTAAAAGAAATCAAAATAAAAAGATAATGTGGCTGATGGGATTTGAACCCCGGTGCTTTGATTCAGCAGTGCAAGGTCTTACCAGTGAGCTACAAGCTCCTTCTTGCTGTTCAAAACTGAATCAAATATTTATAGTACTCACAGGAAATGTAAATACCCCAAGTATACATTAACTTTAAATCAATTTTATGTACACAAGAATTGGAGTTGTTACATTTTGGGTGTACTGCATGGATTAATGGAAGCCCAGGAGCGAACAAACGATCTCATAGCTGAAGGACTAAGAAGGCAAATGGCTCAGATACCAACGGAAGCCCCCAATCATAGGAGAATTCCTGTTAGACAAAGAGGTGGTGTGCAGATGAAGCGCTCATTTGTTACTCAGCAACAGAAGCAGCGGAGAGCCCAGCGTTGTGGTTATTGCAAGAGGCCAGGACACTTTCAGAAGGACTGTCGCTAGGCCAAAGGGCAGTGCTTGATTTGTGGATCCGACGAACATCTTGTCAATAGTTGCCCTAGAAGGAAGAAGCTACAAGGTGGAGATTCGTCAACGCCCTCCAAATATGCTTAAGTGACTTGGTTGTTTTCGTACTTAAATTCAAGGATGGCATGGACCCAGCAGAAGATTCAGACCTGCCTTCCGAGATCGCGGAGATTAGATATCGACACGGAATTATCACTTTTTCTGCTTTCAATAAAGACATTGTTATTTTGTTGCGTAGTTGTTTCTTTCGTTCAAACCTTGTATCTATTGAACTTCTTGGTTTAAATGCGATAAAATTGTAAATTGCGACTAAGTACTTTTACTGTATCCATTTACACTAAGTAATCCTCTATTTTCAAATTTTCCAATAGTTTAAATTTATGCTGCTTATTTTATTTTCTAATAAATTTTCCTACTGATATTTTCATACTATTGTTCTTTTATTAGGTAGTTCTATTTTCATGCCTTTTATTTCGATTTTATCTACTTTAATTTCAGGATGTCACCATGAGTTATTTGCTATTTTATATTTCCTTTAACGTTTTATTGCTTAATATATTATCATTCACACCCATTTAGTTGTTGGTGTTCTGCTGTTTAACTCTCAAAATTTATATCATTAGTAGTTTTGGTTTTTCTTTAAAATGAGTTTCGTATTTATTTTCTATATAGTATTCCTTTTTTGTTCATATTTATACCAACTATCTTTTGTTTTCGTATTTACGTTTACTTACGTATGCATGTGCTCCAATCGATTTTAATTTCCTATGTAATGTAATATAAATTATGATTATCTTGTATGCTAATACATTTTTATTTACTTGTACATGTATCATTATCTCAGTATTATCTTAGTTTCCTTTGTATTATGTTATCTCCGCACTTTTGCAAATATAGATTAGTCCCGGTCTTTACGTTTATTACTGATATCTAGTTTGTTTACTAGCCATCTATATTTTCATTTTGTTTACCCTTATATTTTACCTTATGAGTATTCTCAACTTATTATATAATTGCTAGATTCGTAATAGTTTTGGTTCTTAAGGCCTATCAGCCAACCCTTCATTATTGTTTATTATTGTCATTCTATTTTTAATTGGGTTTGTATACATGTAGTTTATCGCTATTGATAGTTGTGTCCTTATGTGTGACTGTTCTTTTTAACTGATCTAGTTCTTATATATAAATATTTGATTTTCATCTAATTGTTTTTACGTAAATCGCTACATAGTGGAATTTGATTTTGTTGCTTTTCGCATGGCATATTATAACTTATCGTTATTTTAAATTTCGAGGACGAAATTTTATGTAAGTGGGGTATGATGTAATACCCGGTATCTGGTATATAAAAATTTCTGTATATTTTTTTAAAACTTTATTTCCTATATTTTTCCAAATATTTTCCCTATATTTCTCCTATTTCATTTTCCGTTAAATCCTATTTTTCCTAATCATTTTTCCACTCATATTTTAATTTTCTAATTAATTTTCATCTAATTTTTCCTTCCCAAACCCAACCCCCACTCCCCAGCACAAACCATTCCCCAACTACCCGACCCGACCCCCAACCCAACCCAACTCCCCACCCGTTTCTTCTTTTTCTTCTTCTTCTTCTCGCTCTTTATTTCCCCGCCCTTCCCACGATCTCCCGCTCCCGTCCACGCCCCAACTGCCGCGCCCACTCCCCCATCTCCCTCACGCTACCCCCCATGACCCGCTCCCCTCATCCCACGTCTTCACGTCCTCTCTCCCCCTCACCTTCTTTTCTCTTGCTACCTTCATGAGAAACCAAACCAACGTCCTAGCCCTCACCTCTACCCTCGTCATCTTCATCGCCTCGACTTCGCCTCCATCTCCTCTTCCTCCTCCACTCCCCTCACCCCGACGGCGATATTCCATCGTCCCCGAACCCAACGACCCAGAACTCGCAGCCCCAACCTCATCATCATCGTCGTCGTCATCGACGTCGACCAACCCAAGCCCTCTCCTCTCTCCTCTTCTCCCCTGCACACCCGAGAAAGCCCCGACCCTAAGAACCCTGCACCCACAACCCCCTGCGAACCCGTCACCCTTGTCGGCACCCTCACCGCCGACCTCCTCCCTGCCGCAATTCCATCGCTGTCCACTTCCTCTCGACGCTGCCATCATCGCCATCGCTGTCGTCACCTCCTCCTTTAGCTCGGGCTACATCCCGAGTCTTTCCCCGAGCTAACTCTTAACCATCGCTGAGCCACTGCCGTCTGAGCTCCTCGTCGCGACCGCCGCGACCCCAGCCTGTGCCGCAGCTAACCCCGTGCCCATCGTCACGTCACCGCCACTGTCGTAGACCCTACCGCTAGCTGTGCCGAGCCCAAGTCGTGTCGTGTCGTGTCCGTGCCACACCGTGCCTGATCCAGTGCACGCGCCGTGCCGCTCCCGCACCACGCACCGAGTCAAGACCGTGCCCAGTACCATGTCGCGCCCGCATCATCGCCACGTCCACCACCGTATCACGCCCGCGTCGTCACTGCGTCCAGTACCGAGTCACCACGCATCGCGTACGTACCACGCACCGCGTCCAGCATCGCGCCGTCTCGTGTGTCTAGACAAACTCTGCACGTTCGTCGCTTCCATATCAAGCGTCCGAGGCAAGTGAAATCCTTGTTCACTTGTTTAACATGCTATTACAAGGCGTTAGCTAATGAAATTATATTATAACTAAATGTATAAATGTAATTGGATCGAAATCTATACTCGAGATCTGTGTAGCTAATAATCGTGCTGTTTTACTTGAGCGGAGCCAGATCAGGACTTATTACTGTGTTAGTAACGCGTATAAACTAAGTGGTTAACATCTAATTTATTTTGTTAGAAGAAACGTTAATTTCGATCAATGACCGAATGTTGATCTTAAGTGTTCGATGTGAGCCTTATGCGAAAATAAAATATAAAATAGCAGAACTTATGATATTCATACCCTAACATTGTTAACAAACACTCTGTAGAAATTCGGTGGTAAATTGAAGTTGTTTTCACGCATAAAGTGGTGCCCTAAGGTCTATACCGAAACTTACGTTTTACGAAACACCCGACACAGTTAAATTCATAATTAGTTCTAGAAAAATCTAATAACAGAGTGGTTGGGTTCATTACGAAGGGTATTGCATAATATTTAACCCGACATGTAGCTTTACTATTAGATATATACTCTGGATATCGGAAACAAAGAACTTACCTGACCTTGGACCGCAGTCCAGTGCAGGAACTTATTCCTTGACTTGCATTGGTACCCCTGAAACCTTGATTTTTAATTGTGATAGTGTGCGGGGCCAATTACCCCTGCGTATACAATTGTTTCATCTTTCCAATGGCAGTGGTTTCATCCATTTTTATCACCGTTTGCTAATTTAATCACATTATAAAACCATCAGTACGTATTGCTGTCCCAAGCAGGGACAGAACGCGTATCCCGATATTAAACATTGCATAACTCCCATCACACAGTGGATACTATTGATCCGTATGATGTTGGAAACTTTACTAATAAACCTAAATATTATCCAGCTGCAGTATCGCCTAATTATGCTCCCAACTGGGAGTAAAACTTGTTACGAAACGGACTTCCAGTTCAGAAATTGGATTTTCAGCAGTAAACACTTAAAATGAAATGACCATAACTAGCGAACCTGAAACCCGATTGATGCGAAACTAATTTTGGTGGATAGATAATTAAACATAATGCTTACCCCTTTTATATTGTTTTTCTAAATTCTGCGCGTGTGATTTATAATAAATTTTGCAAGTGGTATAACACTGGTTGCTATATTTTATTCGTATTGTAATTACTTGCATTCTCATCATATCATGTAGCGGTTATACTATTAGTGAATAGTGGTCATATATATTGATAACCTAGTGACCGTGTTACATTGCCCATTGATAAATATTAGTGATTGGATTGTGGCAAGTACGCTAGTGTTAAAGCGTGAATGAATAAGTGAAGTGACACGTACTTGTACACAATCAGCGGAACCGGTTAAATTATTGCATTCTCGATGCCTATGGGGCATATATAAGTGTAACTATAACTGGTATGGGACGGTTATGGAAGCACTTATATTTGTGTCATAGGTAAGACATCGAGTACTGTCCATTTGTCTTGGATACCAGTCGAGACATACTTGATGGAGATCTTGTCTCTAGTTCTCGCGTAGACTTGTCATGGAGTGACTAATATTTAGGTTCATGGTCGGTATTTGATGTAGACCATGGGTGTGGGGTAGTTTGAGTGTGAGTTCGATCAACGGAATCTCGGGAGTCCCACTGCCGGCATATACAGCGATTCTGGGAGTCATATGGGTGATATTACTGATTATTAGTGAGCGTGTTTCGGGCCCGTGTTTCCTTGCCCCTGGGGCCTACCCTTGGGTTTGGGAACTCCTGCGGTGGTTGACGCTCATACTTGGACCGACGATAGGTTTAGCGACCTAGACAGTGAGACTTAGAGACTGATAGGTTTAGTGACATGGACATGCATTAATTACTGATTCGATATACCTACTTAATTGTTTACCTGTACCGGTTACTTCATGCTCATGTCATTACCCCATGTTTACTGTTTCATGTTCATCATTATTGCACGTGTTTACATTTGTATTTATATATATTGCTATTGTGCCGTTCTGATGACCTGAGTATGCATGCTCAGAGTGAGAAGTGGACCGAGCTCGGATCAGGACCTGTTGTACTTCGAGGATATTGCGGATATCTAGACCAGCGACGCCAGCTCTATCTTTCTCTTGATCTTTATCTGGTATATCTCATATCCTTTTGATAGAATTAGTGATTGTATTTCTCTTTACCTGTGCTATGATTACTTATTAGCACGTAGTGCTAGAAGCCGAAGTGTGACTACGGCAGGATACTTCCTTGACCGTAGGAGCATGCTGGCCTTGTCAACCCCTCGTATTCCGTATTTTGGGAAGCGGGGCATGACACTTGCTGCATCTTCTTCATCCTGACGCTGATGCTTAGCCTTTTCGTATATGGCTGTCTCGCGTTCTCGGTCAAGTTTACTTTTGTGAAAGGCTTCGTTTAACAGTCTATCGATCGGATCTTCTTCTAGCTGTTCTGGGGATTTTAGTGCCGACTCTGCCCCTAGTTCCTCCTCGTTGTTTTCTGACGCCGAGGGAGTTTCGTCGTCATTTAACAACGAATGGGAGACCATGTGGCAACTTGCTACACGGTCCCCGGCTTCTTCTGATGAGTCATTTTCCTCATCGTTGTCACTATCTTCGTCCTTAAGGATATGCTTGAGGAACTCTTCGAGCATGACCGGTTTCCACGCCTTCTAGTTGTACTTCTCCAGCACGTCAATGTACTTTTGTAGGTCTGTGTACTTGTCGTCATACTCGGCAGGCTGCACAGGATTCTTGGTCTTCTTCTTTTTCTTCGAAAACTTTGAAGGCTTGACTTGGGGATTTTTCCCTTTGTCAACAATCTTCGTTGCAAGACGCGGTTTCAGCATCCATTCGACGATTTCGGGTTCAAGTGGGCTTTTACACTTGACTGTTGGACATGCATGTAGATCCTTCAGCATTCTTTTGGTTTTAGCTGAAAGAACGATTTCCTATGGAGTTTCTTCCACAAGCAAGCATGATGCCCCCGGCGCATCCACATTTTTGGGAGTGTGCTTCTGTGGCGGGTTTACCTTCCAGTTATCAGAAAGCGCAAATTTCCCCTGTTGATACTGTTCCTCAACCCAATTCTTGAAGACATAGCAATTCTCAATTGGGTGATTCACCATTCTATGATAGGAGCAGTAGTTGGAGTTGTTGACGTCACCGAGTTGTGGTGGACGCCATGGGTCTGGAAATGTGATGAGTTTGTTACACATTTCCAACTCAAATAATCTCCTCGTTTTATCGCAGGAAAACGAGTAAGCGCGTCCTTTCTTTCAGGGATAGGCATGGGCACGCGTTTTTTGGCGAGCAGTCGGTTTTAGGCCACTCGATTGTTGTTGAGTGTTGGCAACGAATGCCACTTTTCCTTTACCCTTGGCATTTCGAGGGTCCTTACTTGAGGAGGAAGGCCCATGGCCCATCTGGTCCATTTGAGCCAGCTTATCGATCAGAGCCTAGAAGGTTGTTGGTTTGAAGAACGTCATGAACCGGGACATAGTCGTTTGAGGATCAAGGGTCCCGATGAACATGCCCATGGCGGGGGATTCTTCGATGCGCTGTTCGCACTTTGACCATAGGTTCCGCCATCGGATCGCATATTGGACCCAGGTTTCTCCTAGTTTTACCCTGGCATTGATTAATGCCGTGATCGGGATGCGCTCGCTTGCGCTGGCGAACCGATGTGTGAACAACAGCTCCATCTCTGTGAATGTTCTCACGGAGTCATTTGGGAGCTTTGAGTACCATTCAAAGGCCATCTATGACAGGCTGCCAATGAACTAGCGAAGCAACAGTTTGTCGTCTCCTCCAGTGTTGCCACACAAAGCTCTAAACCGCACGACGTGCTGATGGGGATTGCCCATCCCTTTGTATACATGGAACTTAGGGATCGTATATCCCGGCGGGTATTTGATTTGGTTATACTAGCTTGGATATGGTCGCCCGGTTCTGATGATTTGGCCAACAACTTCATTTAATTGATGAGCTCTTATTTGTTGAGCTATATAATCATCAAGAGAGGCCTTGGAGATCGTTTCCTCCTTGGCTGCTGATAAAGCCAGAAGAGGGTTTGATGTTTCCCCTCTGTCACCCTCGATGATTATCGGTAGATCCTCACTGGGGGTTCTGGTTAGATCATTATTCCAACCATGTCTTGGAACAAGAGAGTCATCTGCTCTATGTTAGCAGCCTGCTCAGCAGCTTCTTTGTCCTTTCTTTCAAGCACCTTTCGCAGGAACTCTGTATCGGTCTCCTGCTTCTGGCGCTGTTCGGCCGTTGTGTCCGGGCTTTCTTTCTTCCTGGTAAGTGCTACCATTTTGGTCAGCATTTCTTGGAGGTTTTGTTGTTGCTACTCAGCTTTTGTCAGCGACCGAGTTTGCGGTCGATGACCTACGGAAACACGGCTTTCTTCTTTCCCGGAAGCCATGTGGACTGTATGTACGATCATTCTCCTAGACCTGGGGCATTTGGGTCCATCGCCTTTGGAATTTTCTGTCGGCGGTGATATTTTCTCCGGCCTCATCCTTTTGTGGGAGGTTGAGATTGAAGGAGCCGTTTTAATAGGCACCTGTGTAGAAGAAGCCCCTCGCTGTATGACGGAGGGATGGTCTTTCTATTGCCGGGCCTTTGATTTCTTCAGTCGACGAGAGTAGTTTTTGTTGATCACAGAGTTCTGGACTTTTCGCCAGACCCTGTGAATTTGGGAGGAGAGCCGTTGATGGGGGCACTCCGGCTTTGCTTGCCCTATGGCTTCTACAGGCGGGCGCGGTTGTTTTAGAACCGCCGTTGGAGAGTTCTTGCGCACCCTCCTGAGCAGATCAAAACTGTTCCCGATTGGAACAGCAACGTCAACTCCACCATTAGAGCTGGTGGGGTAAGTCCAGAGGGGGAATTGCCCCCGGCTTTTCTCACTCGGCGCCAGTGGCGTCGTCGAGCGTGCCTTGTAGATAGAACCGCCTCAGATTTGGAAGCGGCTTCTTCGTGCCCCTGGCTTTGCTGAGGGGCTGCTATTGGCGTCAACCTGTTGAAGACTGACGTCCTTGGTAGATTTTGAGGAGGGTCGGCCAATCTTTCAAAGAACGATTTTCTGGTAGGGGAAGCACCTTTGACGGCTTCGCCCGTAGCAAGAGTTGGGAGGGCTATCCATTTTGGGGCAGCCCCTTCAGGTATCACGAGCCTCTTTATGGGCCCGTTTGGGTTCTCACTCAGCCTCTTGAAGATTGAGACACCGGCTTTGGACGGCCCGTTGAGAGGGGCTATTGTAGTCGGCAGTTGATCAAAGACCAACCTCTTGGGAGCTTCCTTTTGCAGCGCTGAGGCACGAAACTCACTGGTGGGAACATGGTCTTGAAGAATAGTCCAGTAGTGGCTTGCGTAACTTGCCCCACCGGCATTGAAATGATAAAGGCCGCGTTGGGCCCATAGGTCACACCTCCAGCTGGGGTAGAGCGGGAGTTGCTGTTGTAAGAGATGCAGCTAGAAGCCATCGATTTTCTCTAGACAGGAGCAAGAAATCAAATTTTAGTACCTCGAATCCAAGGGCAATCATAGCAAACCGCGATTTTGTTTGCGAAACACAACACACAAAGTGTGGAGTGGAAAGAAGAAAAGGTCCCACCAGGCGTGCCAGAATCTGTTTGACGCCGAAAATAGAGACGAACTTGGATTGATCGTCTTGCCTGAATTTGGGGGCAGATGCTATTTGGACTTCTCCATCCATCTCTCCAAAAATACCAAGTTGATTTATGGCGCCATATATTGGAGGTTTGGACAGACGCGACCATTGTAAGGTGACTTCATCAGATTCCCCCTCATTTGTGAGGTTTTTTGATTGTGGGGACACTTTTCCCTGCAGGCGCAAGCCCCTGCAGTTAATTACGCTACCGCATTGCGATAATCAATTTCTCCTTCTCTAGCAGTTCACTTTGTGTCATGTGTATTATTTTTTATTTTGGTTACCTATGGATTGTATACGGAGACTATTTTATGTCGTCGTCCATAGGGCGCGAATCAGTCCAAATCCGTATATTTTATATTTGAGCTTAGGTTCATTTAAAGACCGTTAATTTGGTTTAAGATTAAGATTGACTTAAAACATATGAGCATTTGGGCCTAATTATTTTAGTTTAAGGACATCACGAACCATTATCGCTATGTTTGAGGCGAATATTAGTTTAAGAACGTTTTGGTCCAACATTCCTGTTTTGGGGACGAATATTAGTTTAGGGACATTTCGGTCCAACATTCCTTATTTAGAACGAATGTTAGTTTAAGGACGTTTCGGTCCATCATTCATTTTGCGCGCACGTGTATTTGTTTCATGGCGGAGTGAATGATGGTGACACGGAATGCGCCCAATTTGAGGTGTGCACGTCAATTTGGAAGTGCATCAATGTAATGAAAGGAGCTGTTGGTTGTCGGGACCCGCCACTTCTCTGAAAACGTTGAGGAATTACAACGACATATATCAAAGGTGTGAAAAGATGTACCCTTAAACTAAATCCCGTATTTGAGTGAAAAAGGGGTTGTGGTGGACCTAAGAGTCGTTAGTCATATTTGAGACTACGATTACCTTAGGAGATATAGGATGAATATAATTTTGGATATCACCAGTGAGAGATCATTAGTCATGTTTGAGACTAAGATTGGTTTGGAAAATCATGAGCAATATGGGCTCGTTTGATTTAAAATCAAAGAGGAAGCCCAAGCTTCACTGACTTAGCCAATTTGGGCTAAAATCGGGTTCTTATACTACCCAGCAGTGCTAAACACTCAATATATGCAGCGCTCACATGTATTTCACGTGGGGCACTGGATAGTGCTGAGCATTAATCTTTTCTGGCGCTCACGTGTTTTTTACGTGAGGTGCTCAAATATGGGCGTTGCTGAACCAGGGCTAAGCACCTAGTCATTCTGACTGAACATGGAGTGCTAAGCGTTTTGAATGGCACTCACGTGGGAAGCACATGAATGCTGAGCATTGATTTCAGGTTTTATGTGCTCACCCTTTTTTTGACATAAGTGCTAAGCACTTGGCTAGAGCTCACATGTGAAGCACGTGAAACACCAGATTTTTGGTTTCTAAGAGTGTTTCACGTGTATTTCACATGATTGCTTTATTTTGGGGCGTTGGGCTGCTTTATCTGGTGGCTGCCTAATCAACACATAGGAATTTTCCTTTGCTCTTTGGACGCTCACGTGGGAAGCACGTGAGGCGTTTTAGTTTTTCTTATGTCTGTTTTAAGCACTCGCGTGGGAAACACATGAGGCGGAATAATAATGCTAAGCACTAATTTTACTCACGTGTGTTTTACGTGAGACACCAAGTTTTTCTTGTTTTTAGAGATATTAATCTCTGTTAATGACATTTTAGTCATTGATGACCATCAAGATGTCTGTTTTGAAGATCTTGAATCATCATAATGGTTTTTATTAGAGAACTAAGATCTTTTTTTATATAAGAACTAACTTCTTTATGTAGGGTTAAACCCTAATTTCGGGGGAATTAAATTCCCAGAACATATGTTCTTTTTCCTTTTAACCTAGTTCTTTCCCCTAAGTTTTGAGTCTAAAGAACAGAATCTCTCCGATGAGAATTAAATTCTCAACTTGTGGGGAGATTTGCTTTTGTAAATCTCAAATCAGAGGAGAACTATGTTCTTGTATGAAGGGTTAAACCCTTATATCCATTATACTAGGTGAGAGGGATACTTTTGATCTCTCCTTTTTTATTTACCTAGAGTGTTTTTGAAGGAGGAAGGTCTTCTTTCTTTGACAATTAAATTCTCTATTCTCTCAAGAACTCACTGTATTTTTTTTTGCAGGAGCTTATAGGGGTTTTTTCTATATGAGACTTGAAGTTTCGGGTTCTTTATATAGTGGAGGCAAGTTTTTTAATTAATTTTGAGAAAATCTTTCATTGAGAGATTCCAATTGATTTATTTGGACTCAAAATTGATTTGGGGAATTTTATCCACCGTTGGATCTTTGATCCAAGTGTTTCTGTCTTACGGAATATATTTTCTTGTTTTAACAAGATTGAGGAAATATTCTCTCATATAGAGAATAAAATTCTATTGAACGGTGATATTTTTATCACCATCGGATTTTTAATCCAAGAGAGTTCGGTTTAACAGAGCATAATCTTTCTTTGCTCAGAAAGATATGAGAAATATCTTCCATCTCCTTGGATCTTTGATCCATTAACTTTCTGTTTAACAGAAAATATCCTTCCCAATATAATTTAATTCTATACTTAATCACCATTAGATTTTTGATCCAACGGTTCTTTGTTTGAGTAGAATTTAATTCTATGTAAGGAGGTGCCCTCACGTGTTTAACACGTGAGGTTTACTTAGCTTTTCTGATTTGGCTCCCATATGCCTTGCATATGGGCGCTCACATTTTTAATACGTGAAGCCAATTTGGCTTATAGTTGTTTGACTACAGCACCTATATGCTTTGCATATAGGCGCTCATGTGTTTAACACGTGAGACTTATTTAGCCTATTAGGTGTTTGATTGCAGCGCCTATATGCTTTACATATAGGCGCTTAAGTGTTTACATGTGAGGCTTATTTAGCCCATTAGTTGTTTAATTGCAGCATCTATATGCTTTGCATATAGGCGCTCACGTGTTTAACACGTGAGACTTATTTAGCCCATAAGTTATTTGATTGCCGCGCCTATATGCTTTGCATATAGGTGCTCACGAGTTTAACACGTGAGGCTTATTTAGCTTATTAGTTGTTTGATTGCAACGCCTATATGCTTTGCATATAGGCGCTCACGTGTTTAACACGTGATGCTTGAGTAGTAGGGAATCTTCTCCCTTTTTCTCTTTTTTTATATGAGGGAACAGAACTCAATGTGAAGTGTCGGTCTTTGAAAGCAATGCAGAAGGACATGTTTATTTTATTTTTTTTGTGACAAATGATTTTTTTATTCAAAGAAACATTTTTTTATGGAGTTAAACTCCAAAAGATTTTATTTGGAGTTAAATTTCAAAAAAATATTTGGAGTTAAACTCCCAAAAGTTTCTTTATGGAATTAAACTCCAAAAAGAAATAAGAAAAAAAAGGAGAGGAAGCCCCCCCTCCCTCATGTGAGAGGGAAGAGGGGCTCCCATTAAGTGGGAGCCTCCCCCTCACGTGAAGGGTGGTGGGAAGCTCCCATTTAGTGGGAGCTCCCTCTCCCTCACGTGAGAGGGAGCAGAGGCTCCGCAGGGGGGGGGGGAAGATCCTACTCCCTCCCTCCCCACATGAGGGGGGAAAGCTCCCGTCCCCCCCACGTGAGGGAGCAGAGGCTCACACTCCTCCTTTTTTTACGGAGTTAACTCCTAAAGATTTTAATTGGAGTTAAACTCTCAAAAAACAATTTTATTTGGAGTTAAACTCCCAAAAGTTATTATATGGAGTTAAACTCCAAAAGATTTTACGTGGAGTTAAACTCCCCAAAATTTTTTATATGGAGTTAAACTCCAAAAGATTTTACGTGGAGTTAAACTCCCTAGAAGAATTTTTATGGTGGAGTTCAACTCCAAAAGAATTTTTATTTGGAGTAAACTCCCAAAAGAATTTTTATTATGGAGTTAAACTCCAAAAAAATCTTAAATGGAATTGAACTCCCAAAAGAATTTTTATTGTGGGGTTAAACTCCCAAAACAATTTTATTTGGAGTTAAACTCCCAAAATTTTTTATATGAAGTTGAACTCACAATTTTTATTTATTTATTTAATATTTATTTATTTCAAGAGGAGCTCCTACTGAGTGGGAGCTTGCCTCCCCATCACGTGAGAGGGAGCAAGGGGATCCTACAATGGGAGCATCCCCCTCACGTGATGGGGAGTAAGGAGCTTCCCCATTTTGGGAGTCTCCTCCTCACGTGATAGGGCGTAGAGAGCTCCTACTTAATTGGAGCTTCCCTCTCATTCACGTAAGGAAAGGAACCCCCACTCATCGGGGGAATGAAGGGTGCACACGGGTTTGTAGTTAAACTCCAAAAAATTCTCTTTTTTTCTTATAATTATTATGGAGTTAAACTCCAAAAGATTTTAAAATATGGAGTTGAACTCCCAAAGATTTTAAATGGAGTTGAACTTCCAAAACAATTTTATTTAGAGTTAAATTCCCAAACCAATTTTATTAGGAGTAAAACTCACAAAAGAATTTTTATTATGGAGTTAAACTCCAAAAGATTTTTTTTATTTTTAAATGGAGTTAAACTCCTAAAAGGATTTTTATTTTAGAAAACTCAAAAGAGATCTCTTGAAACTTCAAGATCTATATCTTGGATGATGAAAGGGGGCCCTTTTCTCCTTTTTTGAGCCTTAAATCATCTTAAAGTGAGATCTTTTTTAGGACAGGTCTCCTTCTCCCTCTTCTCTTTTCTTTTTTTGGGATCTTGGTGGGAACGATGATGAGATTTAAAATCTCCTCTTTTTAGAGATTTGATAGGAGATTTGAACTCCTCTCCAAAGGTTTTATGGTGAAAAACTATTTCCCTTTTTAGAAAACAAGAGTTAAACTCTAGATTTAATTCAAGAAAAGAAAAGAAGGAGACTTTGAACCTTGAAGAAAGAGACACAAAACCCTAGGTTGATATGGGAAGAATCTTTTTTCTTTTTGTTATCATCCATCATGCTACCTTATATAAGCTTTACATTTTACATATGGCCCCTTGGGCTTTTCAAAATGGCACATGTGTCTTTCCCATGCCATGTGCTTTCTTTCTTTTTCACATAAGCCATTGGTTTTTACATAATTTGGTTTTGTTGCCCATTTTATTACATTTATTCATAGGAATTACATTAAGCCTATTTATGCTTTAACCATTATTCCTTTGGTATGGAGGGCCGACCTCTTCATACTTGGGCTTAACTTGGGCATAGGCCCACTTGCTTGGACTTGGGTTCGGGCTTAGGCCTACTCGGTTTAGGGTTGACTTTGATTTTAACATGGTCGACCAGGGTGTAATTTTTTACCCCAACAATATCGATATCAAGGAATATAACACAAGTAAAGAATGTCTATTGATTTATTATTCGATATACACATGATATAGGATATGCAAGATAAACACCAAGTGTATACAAGTTTAATGTCGATAAGGTAAAGTAAGATAAGCATGTGATACTAAACACCTATTCATGTTTTAGCTATCATCAAAACTAAATAAAAGGATCATCAAAATCCATAAGCTATCATGCCACCCGACCTCTATAAGTCAAAATTTAGTTTTGTAGACAAGTATGAGACCCCACATGAAACATGAACCCATGGAACCGAGCTCGAGCCGTCCCCGACGGTCCCTAAGCCATCCTCGACGGTTTTTTATCTCGAGATCGCACAAGATTTCTCGTGCGATCTTATCTCCATGTTGGTATTGTTTTGATACCATCTGATCTTTCTAATTCGAACCATACGATCGCTACTCTTATAAAACGTACAGAAAACCCTAATTCCTTTCACCCTGTCGTATATTTTTTCCCAACTCCAAAAATTCTCTTCCTCCACGGCTCTTTTTATCTCTGATCTGAAGCACTAAGTCAAGGAAATCGAATGAAAGAAACAGAAGACCTCATCCCTATCACTTCGATCGAATTGAGACATCCTTTACCCATTAAGGAGGATCGTAGATCCTCCTTCATTTTAAGTCCCTTCTTCTTTTCCTTTTCCAAATAGTTGTAAATCATACATGAGTTTTCGTCAATTCTTTGGATTTTAGGGGTTTTATCGATTTTCTTATGCATGAAATTACTAGATCTGTTAGAATTTTATAATATGAGATAAGATAGATTTCATGTTTTTTTATTATGGTTTTAATATATATGTATGATATGGAATTGAACTAATGGAATTAAATGATGATTTTGCATATTATTGGAAATTTATTAAGTGATGATTTCCATCATTTTTTATAAAGATGAATTAAAAATTAGATATGTTTTCTTGATTAACTATCATATTTCCTATCATATGATTATTAGAATGAATTTAGATATTTTATATGAATACTTGTATCATGGGTTTAACATTAAATTAAAATATATACTAATTTAAATGCAATATTGCTTTTTAATGTAAGTACTCTTCAACCCGTTGAATTTAGAACTTTTAATCTTTCATATTATATTGTCCGTGATTTTTTTCTTATTCCCTAATTATCAAGTCGATATTGATGTGATATCATTATTTTTAAAGAAATTCTTATGAAAACTAATAGTTTGTATATAAATACATGAACATTTCTACTATCATGATTAAGAATTTCATGGTGATCTAAATCTTATAAGTAAATTGTTAACTTTATATTGAGACAAGTTAGATCATTTATCCTCCAGAATTTTAAATATGAATTGTTCGTGGAGTATAATTTAGTTTTCTTAAAATATAAATGAAGCTTTTAACATAACTTCCCTTACACAATTACATGTCTTTTTGATTTAATTATCAATGGCTAGAAAATATCTACTTATTGGGCTCAATTGGGTTTCCTGCAGTTATATTTACTGTATTACATGGAATTCGTACATGAAAGTATTCTTGAATTATATGACTTGACCCCTGATTAGACGGTAGATGCTATCATTCATTTACTTGTGTTCTTGTATATTCACACATCATGTCACGGGTCTTGATACCATAATCAAATTATGTTTTTTATTATCATTGTTGCATTTTTGTACCCTATGTTACCGATATCCCTATATTTCCATATAAGTAGACTTAACCATAATTGTGTTTCCGTAATGATCTAGCGCTGCTCTGTCGTAGTCAACTAACCTATGAGCGATTGATGTGTGTTGGGGTCAAAAATTACACCCTGGTTGATCAAGTCAAAGTCAACCCCAAGTCAAGTGGGTCCGAGCAAGAGCAAGCGGGCCCAAGCCCAAGCCAAGTGGGCCCAAGGCCAAGTCAAGACCGAGCATGGAAGGGGCCGGTTCTATGCCAAAAAGGAGGCAATAAATTAGTTTAAATGCAATTTTTATAAATAAATGTTTGAAAAATGGGCAAAAAGCCAAAATTTTGTAAACCCCATTGCTTATGTACAAAAAGAAATAAGCACATAATGCGTGGGGAGGCACAAGTGCCATTTGGAAAAAACCCAAGGAGCTATATGTAAAGTGTGCAGCCTATAAAAGGCAAACATGATTGGAAAATCAAGAACAACTTTTATTCTCTCATAATTTATAGGGTTCTGTGCCTCCTCATTCCTCAAGCTTTTAAACCTTCTTCTTTTTTTGACTTAAATCAAGAGTTTAACTCTTCATTTCCCAAAAAGAAATAATTTTTCACCATAAAACCCTTGAAGGGGGTTTAAATCTCCCATCAAATTTTTAAAAAGGGAGATTTTTAAATTTCACCACCATTTTTCTCCAAGATCCAATTAACAGAGAGGAGGAAGAAGGAGATACATCTCCAAAAATTTCACTTTGGGAGGATGCAAGACTCAGGGGAGAAGAAAGGGATCCCCTTTCATCATCTCCGAAAATCTCTTGGGAGTTTAACTCCAAATAAGAATCTCTTCTTTAAGAGTTTAACTCCTCCGAATTCCAATAAAATAAAATAATAAAAATCCTTCTTTTCTTAGGAGTTTAACTCCAAATCCTGTCGGGATTTCAACTCCCAGTCCACGGTGTAAGTCGATGTCGCGCACACCGCAGGTTCACGGGAAGGCGGAATTTACAAAAAACAATTTTTACAAAACTCGCAACACCGATTAAACTCCAGGATCTTAACAGAAACATTAACTGGCTAAAACTATTCGGAGGTTTAAATACTATGAAGAGTGTTATACCTCCTAGAACCTTATCCTTCTGGTCTTCTTCTCCTCCTCTCCTTGAGCTCCTCGAAGATCCGGATCGAGCTTGCAACGTCGGCCTCCTCGCGTCAAAGAAGATCCACCCGAGAGTATGTGCTTCAAGCTCCAACCTCTAAACCAAGATAATCAGGGTACCTAGTTTGCTAAGCTAAGTAGCCTAGATGATGTAGAGTATCTAATGGAGTGTTTTATCTCATGAGACTCTATGTTTCACAACTCTTGTAAGGGTTAGAGTATTTGAGGAAGAAGAAGGAGAAAATAGAGAGAGAATGCAAAAATGCAAATGAGTTAGGGTTGGCAAGTGAAGAATGGCTCCTCTCTCTTCACCCATTCAAGCATGCAATATTTTCCAATAGAAAATATCAACCATGTTTGAATAGTGAGTCCAAACAAATAAACAAATACCAAGAGCTATGCTTCACCACATGCCACAAAAATCTCCATTTCCACCTCATTAATCTATTTCTCAAAAATAGATAAACCAAATAATGAAGTGTCCCCTTCTAGAAGCATGTCATGTAAAATTACAAGAATGCACTCACCGTATATACATACCCGTATTCGTATTCTGAAAAATACAAATACAATGAGATGATAACAATCCAATAATATAATATTAGGATCCGGCTTAAACTAAAGCCCACTAGTATTATCCGCCCGAATATCATGCGTGTAGCCAGTACACGTATGTGATCGAAACCCTGCCGTAAAACCATACGGCCTCTACATCATTTCGCCCTAAAGAAGGGAAACCCTCTGTATGGGACTCTAAAGATTCGACGGTACGCTGGCGGTGGGTTTAACCATAAGTTCGTCAGCGATACTAGCTACACATAACGGCTACCCAGGTATCTATCGATAAGAAGGCCGATGAGCAAACTCATCCGAACTCCTACTAAGCCTCTCTGTGACAATCTCCGTACAGTCTGGTCTGTTCGTCTAAGATACTCGCATATCAGGCCTAAGGGATGGTAAATGTCAGACCCCTAATAGTGCAATAAGTCATGCCAGAGTAGAGCCCAATACACCCTGAGAAACTACTGGAGTAACTACTAGTAAATCTCGCCTGCCCTGGTCAGGGACTTTGTGTAATTGCTTTCCAAACACAATGCGATATCAACCCTCAATACCCGGAGAGACGAATCTTATCTAACCGCTACTGCCTCTAAGTGCTTCGGGACTGCACCCAACTACTACCTGTTTGCACGACTCCTTTGAGCCATGGTAGGGTAGTAATCTAAGTGCAGTGGGAACACACTTGAGACGAATAGTGATATCAAGTCAACGGAATAACCTGTACTCATGCCACCCGGGAACTGCTACCTGACGATAGGTACAATACCAACCAGTAGTTCCCAACGAGTCCGTCCAGTGTAACTCATAACCCAATGAGCACCTATATACTATCTCCAGTGCGACGTACTAATGGCTGTGGGACAGACCATCTCCCCTGCTGGGATGAGAAGTGTATATACCAGTCTACTCTAGAGTATCGATGCCCCGTCTCAATAATCCTATAAGTAGGGACCTGTATAAGGATATGCTTATAGACTATCAACCTCCCACTAGTGTGATTGCCATCACAACGCTGGAGCAAAGATCCTAAGAGCTCTACCAATATATATAAGCGATATGCTAAAATAAACATATGCACATATTGAGGTAGAATCAAACCAAGTAGCATACTACCATTTTGAGAAAGACTGTTATTATAACTGTGAATATCCCAAACTTTCAATATATAATATACAATCTAGTATGATACAATAATGGCCTCTAGGCATATATCATTAACAATCCCCCACTTTCACTAAGGCCATGTATTAGCATATCGCAGACCTATCATCTCGATTAGCCTCTCGAACTGTGTCTGAGAGATGGCCTTTATGAGTGGATCTGCAGTGTTGTTCTCTATCTCTATTCTCGGCACCTTGATCTCCTGGCGATCAACGATCTCCCTGATCAGGTAGAACCGCCTCAAGATTTGTCTGGACTTCTGATGGGACCTTGGTTCCTTCGCTAAAGTTATAGCGCCATTGCTGTTACAATACAGCAGTATTGGATCAACAATGGATGGAACCACCTGAAGCTCTGTCACGAACTTTCTGATCCAGACTGCTTCTTTTGCAGCATCACTGTTAGTGATATATGCCCTAGAGGCCATTATTGTATCATACTGGTTTGTATATTATATTTTGGAAGCTTGGGATATACACGGATATAATAGCATTCTTGCTCAAAATGGTAGTATGCTACTTGGTTTGTTTCTACTTCAATATGCGCATGTGTTTCTTTTAGCATATCACTTATACATATTGGTAGAGCTCTTAGGATCTTTGCTTGACTACTAGCGTTGTGATGGCAATCATACTAATGGGGGCTGGGTAGTCTATAACCACATCCTTATACAAGTCCCTACTCATAGGATTATCGTGACGGGGCATCGATACTCCATAGTAGACTGGTGTATACGCTTCTTATCCCAGCAGGGGAGATGGTCTGTCCCACAGCCATTAGTACGTCGTACTGGAGATAGTATGCAGGTGCTCATTAGGTTTTGAGTACACTGGACAGGACTCGTGGGGAACTGCTGGTTGGTACTATATCTATTGTCAGGTAGCAGTTCCCATATGACATGAGTACAGCTTATTCGGTTGACTTGACATCGCTACTTCGCCCCGAGTGTGTTCCCACTGTTCTTAGATCGCTATCCTACTGCAGCTCTAATGAGTCGTGCAAACAGGTAGTAGTTGGGTGCAGTCCTTAAGCACTGGGAGTCAGTAATGGTTAGATAGGATTCGTCTCTCCCGGTATTGGGGGTTGATATCGCGTTGTGTTCGGAAAGTCATTACACAAAGTCCCTAGCCAGGGAAAGTGAGATTTACTGGTAGGTACTCCAGTAGTTTGTTAGGGTGTTTTTGGGCTCTTCTCTGACATGACTTATTACGCTATTAGGGGTCTGACGGTTACCGCCCCTTAGGCTCGATATGCGAGTATCTTAGACGAACATACAGGACTGTACGGAGATTGTCACAGATAGGCTCAGTAGGAGTTCGGATGAGTTTGCTCATCGGCCTTCTTATCGACATATACCTGAGTAGACGTTACGTGCAGCTAGTACCGCTGACGTGCTTGAGGTTAAACACACTGCCAGCGTACTGTCAAGTCTTTAAAGTCCCACACATAGAGTTTCCTTGCTTCAGGCGAAACGATATAGAGGTCGTATGGTTTTACGATAGGGTTCGAACATATACGTGTACTTGTGCACGGATCATGTTCGGACGGATAATACCAATGGGCTTTGGTTTAAGCTAGATCCTAGTATTAGATTATTAGATTAGTTTCGTCTTTTTGTATTCATATTTTTCGGAATACAGATACGGGTATGTATATACGGTGAGGGGTATTCTTGTAATTTGTGCAAGAATTCTTCTAGAAGAGGACACCTCATTTCTTGTATTACCATTTATGTTAAATGGTTAATGAGGTGTGAATTCTTATTAAATGAAGCATGGCTACTTGGGGTGACTCATCTTGTGACTATTGAAGCATGCTTGATATTTCCATTTTTTAATTATTGTATGCTTCATTCATCACAAGACTTAGCCATATTCATTTCATTATGATCTTGCACACTCTCTCTCTCTCCTCAAGAGCTCTCTTCTTCTTCCTCAAAACCTAATTGTCTCATGTGTTGAGAAACCTAGGGTTCTTGAGACTAAACAATCTATAATCACTCTCTACATCCTCTAGGCTACTTAGATTAGCGAATTAGGTACCCTAGTTACCTCGGTATTGAGGTTGGAGCTCGAACTATAGACTCTTGGGTGGATCGTCTTTGACTTGAGGATGCCGACCTAGCAAGTGCGATCCGTACACTTCGAGGAGCTTATGACAAGGAGGAGGAGAACAAGAAGACCCGAAGGACTTGATACTAGGAGGTATAACTTTGTTCATAGTAGTTAAACCTCATGGTAGTTTAGCTAGTTAGGGTTTAGTATCGATCCTGGAGTTCTAGTCGGTGTTGCGAAGCATGGAAAAATAGTTTTTTGCGTATTCCGCTTCCCCGCGAACCCGCGAGGTGCGCGACATCGACTTACAGTGGTATCGGAGCCTTCAAAACCTTAACTAGCTAGTTAGCAAGTAGTTAGAACTTCGATCGTCGGAAAAACCCGAAAACATAACATCAAAACCATGCTTGCTGTCGTTTTTAAAATCTGGTCTAAAAATTATTTCAGAGGCATTAAAATTACAAGCGGGGAATTCTAAGAACACACAAGAAAAATGAGCCATTAACTCGCCAAGACGACCGCGGAAGCGCGGCGAAACAGTGTGTTTCACCGCAGTTCCGCGGCCGAGTCGAGGCCGAGTTGACTCGGTTTTGTTCTGTGGTTCTTATTTGTGGTGTTGTGATTTCTGGTATATTTTGTTTCTACCTAGTATTGTTTGTATACTGGTTTGTACATAGGGTAGACACGGAAAATATGTTTCGATCGAAATTCTAAAGTACTTGGCTATCGGGTTTTCTGTGTTTGGACATATGTGTTCATAAAATTCCGTTAATTGCTATATGTTGGTTTGTTGGGGGTTGCACATATCTGTGATTTTGGTTTGTGTATATGGAATATTGGATCGTCGTGGATGAATAGCCGGGGGATGTGAGAAGAGAGTTTTTTTCTTTCATTCGATGTAAATTTGTAAAGTGGTGTAATATTTTTTTGCGGGGCACATCTGGGTTGAGATTGTAGCCACCGTTGCATTATTTCATTTACTGTTTTTTGCTCCTAGGATAGACCCAAGGTGGGGTGCACAAACTACCGGGTTCTTGAAGTGCCGAGTGGCCTATTCATTTTATTGAGAGAGGCTGCTTCACTTAGGGAATTTGGCGGGTATTTTGCCACACCCGTAGGGGTCTAGGATGGGGTTTGTCTATTCATCACGACTGTAGAATCCGTCTTTTCTTATGGGCTTAAACGAAACGCGGAATTCCTAGTATATCCAATATGTTCATCTGTGATCTGAAATGCCTATTACGGCGCGAGACGAATGGATATTTATATATATGCAATATAATAAACGTTGCTTATGTTTTGCACCCGCGCTAGTCCAGCCCCCGCTCTGCCGTTAGTTAAGTAACCTAACGGTGTATGACGGGACCCCGTGGCGAATGCGGATGGCATAAGCATACGTTGTATTTTCGTTTCTTTCTGCAATGATAGGTGTAAATGATGGGATTGCATTAATTGATTAATGCAAAGCAAACAAACCAAAGCTGAATCGTCGGAACAGTTTCAAAAACCACCCGGTTTTTTCAAGAAACAACTTTTAAATGCGGAGCCTAAACCACTCCTTAAAAGCTATTATGGTTCCTTCGATGATATCAAGTTTATTACGTTCATGGTTTCGCCAAAACCATTCATATCCCTCCGTCATTTCAGATGGGTATTCAGTAGTATTCAAGCTATGTATTTTGACCTTCGCCAAAGCATAGTGATTGGTAGCTGCTGGGTATTCATCTGTAATATAGATAGATGTGTTGGTTTGGGACAGTCGTACTACTATTTTGGCCTTAGTCAAGGGTATGTACGGGTGGGTTCAAATTAACCTGGACAATGATGGGTAGAACTTGACTTGCGACTTATGATATGTTGGCCTTCGTCAAGGTCATAAGAGCTTGGGGCAAAAATCCACATCGAGAGTTTCTAAGTAAATTGAAACTTGCTTGTGTTGCATACCATTTAGAGTTTGATGATTTTGGTAGGATTCCTTCAAGCTTGTCACACGATAATATTTGGATCCTGATCCTACTGTGAGTATCCGCTACTTCTCGGGAGATTTTTTCAGTAAATAATCAATATAAAAACCAAGTATGTGCCTAGAACGGTGTTAGCCGGGCTATGCCTCCAGGGAAAAGAGGTTATGTAGTTAATGAACTTTGCGAAAGCGTTGGAAACCTCTCTCGAAGTACCAACACCAGCCTGGCCGAAAGGTTAAGGAAGAATTGTAAGAGTGAGATTAATCCTGACTAATTCTTCTTTTATGGTTTGAGAAAGAATTCGAGATTCAGTGGGAGTCATCCTTTTTAGATAAACTAATAACCAATCTAAACTTACAAGAACATCATGCTGAGTGTTTCCTCCTCTCTCTCTTGACTGCAGCGACGAAAATGACTGGGCTTAAGTTAATACTAGATAAAAACATATTGACTGGGCCAAATTATTATGATTGGCTAAGGAATGTCCAGATGGCCATTACCTATGACAAGCTGGGCTACCTTCTTACTACCAAAGCCCCCGCCGTCTTAGGTCCAGATTCCACCATCGCAGATGTTGAGATCCGTCAGACATAGGAAAAAGACAGTGCGAGAGCCAAGTGTCTCGTGTTAGCCTCAATGGATTATGAACACCAGAGGCAGCACGAGAAGATAGACTTATCTTCCATCTTCCTCCATACCAAAGTTTTATATGGAGAGCAATCCCGTATCGTAAGATATGAGACCTCGAAGATATTGCTTCAGAAGAGGTTGGCTGTCAGATCATCTGTAGGGGACCACATCCTTACGATGATTAGCTATATTGAACAGCTCACGGACCATGGGACCACGTTGGAGAACGAGTTATGTATTGACTTGGTTCTACAGTCCCTCCCCTCTACTTATGCCCAGTTTATCTTGAATTTCAACGTTCAAGGGAAGGAAGTTAAACTTCCAGAACTCCTCAACATATTGAGGAGCTCAGAAGGCACCCTGAAGAAATCCAGGGAGACACCCACTTTGCTCATTGGAGAATCTTCCTCTTCTAGATCCAAGGCGAAAGCCAAGGGACAGAAGAAGAAGGCCTCCACCAAGCCGATAGGTGGTGTCAGTAATGTAGAGGGAAGGGACAGGGCAAAAGTTTCGGGGCTAACAGTAGGGAAGGAGGAATATTTTTATTGTCACGGGAAAGGCCATTGTCAGAAAGAATGCAGGGCTTGGAAAGCCAGTAACCAGGATTCGAAGCACGTTGTGGTTTCGGTTTCGGGTGTGTTTATGATTGAAAACTGTCTGTCAATTAACTCCACTTCCTGGGTACTGAATACCGGATCAGGATATCATATCTGTAATTCATTATAGGTTTTAAGAAACCGTAGAGTTATCAAGGCAGGTGATATGACTCTCAGGGTTGCTAACGGAATGAGCGTGGACGCTGTATCCGTAGTGGAATATCACCTAAGATTGAAAAGTAGGCAGATTTTGATTTTACGTAACTGTTTGTGTGTACCTAGTTTGACATGTAATATCATTACTGTATCCTTACTTTCTAAAGAAGGTTATGATTTTACATTTGTAAGCGATGTGGTTGATGGAATGAAGAAGTGAAGGCTGCTATTAAAATTAAAAGAGATTCTTATAAAAATTTGAAGAAAAGTAGAGATGTGGAGAGATTTGAGAAGTATAAAATGGCTAAAAAGGAAGTTAAGAAAGCTGTTCGGGAAGCTAAATCTAAGGTCTACAAGGAGGTGTACGAGAAATTAGACACTAAAGAGGCTGAAAATGATATATACCGGATTGCTCGGATGCGGGATAGGAAGACCAGAGACTTATGTGCGGTAAAGTGTATCAAAAATGAAAATCAGAAGGTTTTAGTTCGAGATGAGGATATCAAGAAAAGGTGGAGAGATTATTTTGACAAATTGTTCAATGAGAGCTTTACTAAGAATTTGGATGGATTTGTCATTCAATCTCAACATATAATCCGTGATTTCATGCGTAAAATAAGACTACCTGAGGTTAAAGAAGTTTTGAACAGAATGAGTTTAAGAAAAGCGGTTGGTCCTGACGAGATTCCTATCGAGGTTTAGAGATGCTTATGAGAAATAGGCGTTAAATGGCTGACAGATCTGTTTAATAAGATTTGGCAGACAAAAGATTCCAAATGAATGGAGAAAAAGTATCCTCGTACCTATCTACAAGAATAAGGGTGACATTCAAAGTTGTTCAAATTACCGTGGAATAAA
The DNA here is from genome assembly GCA_030015575.1 of Agapanthus africanus. Taxonomy (NCBI): domain Eukaryota; kingdom Viridiplantae; phylum Streptophyta; class Magnoliopsida; order Asparagales; family Amaryllidaceae; genus Agapanthus; species Agapanthus africanus. The sequence goes on from JASDDO010000022.1 coordinate 901,659,799, forward strand.
ACTTATGTGTCACACTATGAAACTTTAGGAGAGAGTGATTGAACACAGGCTAAGAAAGGATATTAAGATAACAGAGAACCGGTTTGGGTTCATGCCTGGACGATCGATGACAGAGGCTATTAATTTGCTTTGTCACCTTGTCGAGCGTTTTCGAGAGAGGAGAAGAGATTTGCATATGATATTTATTGATTTAGAGAAAGCGTACGACAAGGTACCTAGAGAGGTATTATGGGGGACAATGATGAAGAAGGGGGTCCCCATCAAGTATATTGACATAATCAAGGATATGTACGATGAAGTAATGGCAAATGTCAGAATTTGCGGCGGCCTAACGAGTGATTTTCCGATTATAACTGGTTTATATCAAGGATCTGCATTAAGTTCATTCCTGTTTACAATCATGATGGATGAGCTTATTAGAACTATCCAAGATGAGGTACCTTGGTGTATGCTATTCGTTGATGATATTGTTCTAGTAAATGAGATGAAAGCAGGGGTTAATGCCAAATTGGAATTATGGAGGCAAACATTGGAATCTCGGGGGTTCAGATTGAGCAGGTCCAAGACAGCATATATGAATTACAAATTTAGTAAACAAAGAAGTTAAAACCATATTGGTATAACATTAGAAGGGCAAGAGATATCACCGAGCGATCAATCTAGATATCTAGGTTCCATCATCCAAAAGGATGGGGAGATCGATAGTGATGTTAATCAAAGGATCCAAACTGGTTGATTGAAATGGAGGAGTGCAACAGGGATTTTGAGTGATCGTAACTTTCCGTTAAAATTGAAAGGGAAGTTTTATCGGAGCGCTATTCGGCCTGCCATATTATATGGTACAGAATGATGGGCTCCTAAGAAGCATCATACACAGATGATGCACGTAGTGGAGATATGCATGCTTCGTTGGATGTGCGATAACACTAGAAAAGATAAGGTACAAAATGAGGATTGTTCCCCTCCGAATGACGGCCATGACGTGGGGACGTCTTGCGCTGAGATTCGGGGCAGATGCTATTTGGTTTTATCCGTCCACCTCTCCGAAGATGCCAAGTTGATTTATGGCACTGTGTATCGGAGGTTTGGACGGATGCGGCCGATGTAGCAGACTTCGTCAGATTCCCCCTCACTTGAGGGTTTTTTTTTATCGTGAGGACGCTCTTCCCTGCAGGCGCAAGCCCCTCCAGTTAATTACGCTACCGCATCGCGGTAACAACTTTCTCCTTCTCCAGAATTTTACTTCGTGTCGTGTGTGTTTGTTTGTTTGTGGATGCCCATGGATTGTATACGGAGACTAAGTGATGCCGTCGCCCGTAGGACGTGGATTAGTCCAAATCTGTATTTACTTAGATTTGGGTTTGGTGTTTTAGTTTAAGGATACGTTAGCCGCATTGAGGCTAAGATCAACTTAAACGTTCGTTAAGGATACGTTAGTCTGATCTGAGACTAAGATCAACTTAACGGAAAGAGCATTTAGGAGCTCTATGGTTCCAGTTTAGGGACGTAGTGGTCCGTTTAATGTATATGGCCGTCGGGACCCGTCACCTCTCTGACGACGTTGAAGGATTACAATGACAGGTATCAGAGGAGTTCGGAGATGTACCCTTGAACCAAAGTTGATTTGGAGTTTTATGGTCCATTTGAATGTTTAAGGATACGTTAGCCAAGTTTGAGGCTAAGATCAACTTAAACGGGATCGTTTAGATCCGGCAAAAGAGCGTTTAGGGGGGGCTCTATTATTCCAGTTTAGGGACGTAGTGGTCCATAGGTAGTTTAAGGACATTGCGGTCCCTGTTCCAGTTTAGGGACGTGGTGGTCCATAGGTAGTTTAAGGACGCATAAGTCCATGGATTTAAGGACCCCACAGTCCGTGTTGATGTGTGGTTGTCGGGACCCGTCACCTCTCTAACGTCGTTGAAGAATTACAACGATAGGGGTCAGAGGAGTTCGGAGATGTACCCTTGAACCGGATGTAAATTGATTTAGGAGAGCAGTCTTGCTCAGTCAATTTAGTTTGAGAACTTACGGCCATGATTGGGCTAAGTCCAGTTGAGAATATTCAACGTTTTTCTTGATTTTTGGCCTATTAGGCCTGTGCTAGGGCTTTGCCCATGTTTGATAATGCACTGCATTTTATTCTGGCCTGCTAGGCCTTTTAATTTGGGCTCAGTCCTTTTATAAATGATGCAGGGCATCTGTTCTGGTCTGACAGACCCTTATCTGGGCTCTGCCCCTTTTTTTAAAAAAGAATGATGCATTGCATCTGTTTTTGTTTGGGCTCTGCCCTTTTTGAAAATAATGCATAGCATTTACTAGGCCCTTTAGGCCTTTTTAATTGGGCGCAGCCCTTCTTTTTAATGAAGCAGTGCATCAATTAATCTGACAGAATGCCACGTGGCCTGTCAGGCGCTCTGCGCTAATTAATGAGCGCAAGCGCATGTGGAGGTGACATGTGTCACGCTCTGGTGAGCGCAAGCGCAACAGCGCAGTGCGCTGTGTCAGTGTGCTGTGCTGTTGCGCTGCTGACACGTGGCGCTCTCTGGTGGCTTGCGCCAACCCAGGAGCGCAACAGTGCAGTTTTTGCAAGTGCAAGGCACTGTTTCAATAACTTGATCCAATTTTGGATTCAAGAAAAGAATCTTTAAGATTCCCGAATCAATGGTTCATAAAAAAGTGTAAGGCACTGTTATTTATTTTTATTTATTGAAGATCATTGATCTTGTTCTTAAATCAATGATCTATTCAGAAGAAATTCTTCTTCTTTTACATAAAAGTTTTTACCTTTTTCTTGAGTTCTTCAAAGTTCTTCAGAGCTTTCTCTTTTTTGCTGTTTTTCTGAAGTTCTTGATGTCGATGTTTTTGAATTGGGGTCTAGGGGCCTTTATATAGTGCCCACAAATTTGTTAAATTTGTTAAAGAGATCTTTCTCTGAGTGATTTGGGGAATTTTCTCCACCGTTGGATCTTTGATCCAAGGGCTTCTGTTTTACAGAAGACAATTTTCTTGTTTTAAAAAGAACAGAAAGATCTTATTAGAATTTTAATTCTGTTTGGCGAAGATGCACCAGCGCTTGACACGTGTCACGCAGCGCACAGCGCAGCGCAGCTGCGCTTGCGCAACCGCGCTGACACGCGTCACGCAGCGCAGCGCTTGCGCAGAAGCAACAGCACTGACACGTGTTGCACAGCGCAGCGCTTGCGCAACTGAAGCTTTACTTCCTTTAATTTTGTTTCTTTAATAGAGCCTTGCTCTGATTGGGCGCATTGCCTTGGGCGCTGCGCTGACGTATCAGTTTCTGACACGTGGCGCGTTGCGCACAGCGCACGGAAGTTGAAGCGTTGCTTCAAAATTTGAATTTTTGAAATTCAAACAGAGCCTTGTTCTGATTGGGGGAAACAAATGCCCCCCCACCGTTGCGCTCATGTGGCGCACACGTGAGTGCAGCGGTGGCAAAATCTTGGCCGTTAGATCAGCAAGTGAGTTGAAGAGGCGCAGGCGCTTATAAATAGGACCCTTGGTCCTTGATAAATTTTTTACCATTTTCAAGAACTTGAATTTCAGAGCCTTGCTCTTGTTTAAGAATTTTAGAGCCTTGCTCTCGTTTCTTTCCAAGAACTCCAGAGTTCAGATTTTTAAAACAACTTAGGTAAAATTTAAATTAAATTAAATTAAATTAAATTTGATTAACAGAGCCTTGCTCTTATAGATCTTTGATCTAAAGAAAACCCCCTTGGGGTTTTATTAATAGAGCCTTGCTCTTAAAAATTTATAGATCTACAGAGATCTTGTTCATGGATTTTAACCCATGAACAGAGCTTTGCTCATGGATCAAATGTAGATCTTTTTTTGATCTGAAAATGGAGAACTCCTAAAAGTTTTCATGGATCTTTAAGATCCCAAATTTTTAATTCTTTCAAGAGTAAAAGTTTTCTTTTTGATGGATTTTTCCATCATTATTATAGAGCTAGGCTCTTTTTAAGGAAATTTTATTCCCTTGAGACCAGAGTTTGACAAATGTCACTCTGTGACAGAGCTTTGCTCTAAAATAGGAGATTTTCTCCCTGTCTCTAGGGATTTCCCATCAATGAGGATATTCTCATGGGGATCTTTTCATTAATTAACAGTCTCACCCAATGATGGAGCTGTCTTATTAAATGATGCACTGTCATCCAGATTTTGTGGGTCCTCATTTGGTCCCCTACCCACTGCATTGCAATGTGGTGTAAGAATCTTTTAAAAACGCTAAGCGTTGGAATTACAACACTGACGGCTAATTTTTGTCCCTCCGCAGGAAACATGTCTGCTAATTTGTCTTTCCCGTTTGTTCGCTCGGAGGGAGGGTTTCTCCAGGCACCGGTGGACCGAGTGGTGCTCGCTCTCATAAAGGATTATGATCCCGAGCACAAGAGCCTTCACCTGTAGGGTAGGTGGTACAATGAGATCATCCAGGGTCGCCGAAGTTGCAGTTCCACCACGCCGTCTGAGCCCATAATTTCGATCCCCTATGCGGATGAACCCCCGGTGAAGTATGCCGTGGAGATCAAAAATTGGAATTCGGATGACCTCCTCCAGCCTGCAATTGGTGCCATTCCCGTGCAGACGCCGCCGGCAATAGACATTCTGGGGAGGCGAATCTGTCAGGGTGAAGCACGCCCTTGGGGACAGGCCTGTAATATTGGATTGGTCCCACGACAGCCCGCCGGTTATTTGCAGTGCGCCCGGTACATCTTATCGGCGAAAATGACTCATCTGACTAAGATTGGTTTGTATTCGGCCATCTACGTCTCGCTCTTCGAGTATCCCTCTCCTCCAACGTGGTGGATCAAGGCTTTTATCGAACAATGGAATATCCCCACCCACACCTTCCTGATGACGGACAGGGAGGTCTCTATCTCCTTGGAGGAGTTTGCTGAAATCTCGGGTCTGCCGATGAGGGGGGAGCATTACGAGGAGCTGCTTCCTTCCGATGAATACGTCTTTGCCACCAAGCCGCTGGTGTTTGATTTGACTCTGGAGAACGCTATTCAGCACCAGTTCCCGGGCTTGGTGAAGGTGCTGGAGATTTATGAAGGGCTCTATCTGGAATCGGGTGTCCGGGGCGTCAGTTTCGCAGATTTTATTGCCCGCTTCATTCGACCGGAGTTCCTATCGGAGCGGAGCGAGAAGTTCGCCCAGCTCGATGACCTTTTTGGCTTCGGCTTGGACCGTCGACCCATATTAGAGAATGATCAAAGGGAATTTTATCTCCCCGACGCCGCCGTCGTCCCTTTCTCAGAAATCGCCGTCCCGGGCATGGATGAGGAAACCTTTTTCGTAGGGTTCCTGGGCTTGTGGCCGTGCAGCTTTGCGCTCCCCATGCACCTGCACCACATGCGGCCATCTGTTTTCTACCCAGCGCATAGGATGGTGGCTGGTTTGCAGTTGTCAGAAGGAATTGCCGGGCTGACTTATCTTTATAATGGACTTAGCGTAGCGGCGGACGCTAGTGAGCCTGGGGTGCAGCCCGCTAACTTCCCGATGCACTACTTCACCTCCTGGATGGAAATGCACGTGCACGGGGTGTTCGGCGCCCATAAGATCCCTCTCTTTTTTGAGAAATGCAGACTTCCAAGTGTCATACGGTTGGTCGGTGCTTCGATCGTAGTTGCACCTCCGCGGGAGGCTAGGGGGCTACTCCTTCGTCCACACCTGGTCGGAGCGAAGGTTTCCTTCTTGGATAAGGTCATAACAATAGGCTCAGAGACCACCAAGTCGGTAGTGCCGCTGCGCGATGATTTTAAAGACGGGGCTTCCATATTGAAGGCTCGGGAAATCCTCCATCTCTGCTCCATTCGGCCGGGCTATTTGGTGTTTAGGCAGAATGAGACGGCGCTCCTCATGAGGTAAAACCCTCACAAGTTTGCTCAGCAATCGAGCTATAACCAGGGGATCCCGATGGAAGCTTTCTTGGAAAGGCCCGTGGTTAACCGAGAGGGGATAAGGGATGCAATGCACCATTTTATGCGGCTTAACACGGGTTCCTATTTCTTTATCAGCGAGCCGAGCTGCGCCCCCAAAGTCCGCAACGCGTACGTGGCCTGGTATGCGCACGCAATGGGTCCCGTTATCTATATGGAAAAGCACATGCTAGTTGACCGCAAGGGTGCGCCTCCCGGCGGCGATCGCCAGGCTCCCCTAAAGCCGAGGGCCCCGGTCATTCCTCCATTGAAAGGTGCTGGAGTTGGACCTCCGCGCGTGTTGAGCCCTCCGCGCCGATTGCCGCTTCGCGATACTGTGGATGTGCTACCAGCCCCCCGTGCTCCAGTGGAGGCGGTAAATGTGGTATCTCAGGAGTCCGGCGCAGGCGCGGATATCGGGACCCGCCGCCCCAAGGTGCCTGCCAAGTGCAAATCAATCCCGGGTGCATCCAGAGCTGGCGGGCAAAAGAAGAAGAAGTCGCTCCTCTCCTTCGACGTGATCCTCGGTTTAGAGCCTGAGGCCCCTCTTACTGAAGGAATAAGCGATTATGGAAGCAATAAGGGCTTCTCGGTAGACCCCGCAGACACCGATTTGGCGGCCGCTATTGCAGCTTCTGAACGATCAGCGAGGCTCGAAGCGATGTTGAATAAACTCGCTGAGTCAGGTAATCATTAGCTGCTTTCTTCGTCATTTTATCGCATTTTTTATCATTATTTTTTACTAATACTTTCCCCCATTTTTCAACAGGTGTCACTACCGAAGAAGCCATTGCTGCCTCTTTAAAAACCTTCCAGGAGGAGGAGAAGAAGCGCGCCTTAATGGGCGTTGTTACGTCTCGCCTTTTCAGATTTTTTTTGTCCTCTTTTCTAATGGCCAATCTAACCTTCTTCCTTTGTTTCTTTGCAGGGGCCGCACCAGCTTATGCGGGGACTCTCCCCGGGCCCGCTACTGAAGTTCCAGTCTCGTCGGGGCCGCTGCGAGAGCCTCAACTTGACAAGTCGATGAGGGATGCCTTGAAGAATTTGGAGGCATCCCTGTTCACGGACGAGGACGCCTCAATGAAAGAGGCTTTGGTGAGGTCCGTCTCAACGGCCCGGAAGGAGAGAAAACGGCTGAGGCGCGAGGAGAAGGCGCGCAGGGCAGCTTTGGCCATGGGAGCGGGCCCAAGCACCATTATTCTCTCTGCTTCTCCTTCTGAAGAGCTCCCGTCCGGTCTATCTACCGCACGCAGACAGGTGGCGCGTGCAGTTCGGGAAGCTAATGCTAAGTCCACTTCAGGTAATGTACCTTTCAAGATTTCGTTGTAAGAATTGTTAACCAATCGGTTCTTATATATCTTGTCTTGCAGGGCCAAGTCCAACCGAAGGGGAGGCGGAAACCGTCGAACCCAAGGAAACAGAGGAGGAGGCACCGGCTGAACCCGAGTCGACGGTGGGCCATGTCGCCAGGGTTGCCGAGCCTGAGCTGGGGGCTGAGGGAGCTGCACCCGAGAAGGTCGTTGATGCTGAGCCTGAGGTGGCGGCAAATGAGATGACCGCTATAACTGAGCCCGGGGTAGCGGCGGACGAGGCGCTTGAGACCGGCGACCTCATGGTGACGGTGGATAAGACAATGGTGACCACCGAGCCCGAAGAAGTAGCGGGTGAGATGGGCATGACTCTTGGGGAAGAGCCAGCCACTCTTTCTCAAGAGTCCGGCAATGCTCCGATTATTGCCCTCCTCGTCTACGGTCCTACGCCATCTCCTGGCCGCGCGAGCACGACGACAGCCCCCTTTGAGTCGGGTAATGAGGCCACGGGCGGTGGCCTCATGTCGATGGAGGAGGGAGACATCTCCGTTTCGGCCGGCGGCTCATCAGGTAAATCCCAAGTTACTGTCCTTTTTATCTTACAATCCTTTCTGACAAGTTTACCTTTGTTTTTAACGCAGGTGCGGCCAGCGCCGATGCTCCATTGCTCGAGGGAGCGCCGTCAACTACTGCCTTGGCGGTGGTCACCTCTCAGCCTTCCCTTGTACCATCAAAGATGCTGGAAGGTATGGATTCGTAACTCATCAGTTTCATCTCTCGGCCGTATAATTCATGTATTGACGTTATACTATCGCGTCCTTGTAGGAGTACTTTTTAATCACCTTTACCAGGTGCTGCACCCGCACTTCTCCTTCCCATCTGAACTTGCTTCTTCCTCCAGTGGCGCTGGTGAGTATAGTTTCCAACTGATGTCTTTCTTTTTTCAGTAATGGAAATGTTTCTAACTTTCCTTTGTCCTGATTGCAGTGCTACAAATCGAAGGAGGGGATGAAAGATCGGTCGCGCCACCGGCCCTTCCGGCCTTGCCACCTGCTGCAGCTGGTATAGTAGACTATCTTATCAATGACTTTTTTCATATTTCTTGAACCGTCATCTAATCGCATTTTGTCTTTTCAGCCGTCGTTCCGATCTCGGTGCCTTTTGAGTCTCGCGTTATGATGCCGGCAGGCCCTTTCTTAAGACGTCCGTCCTCGAAAGGCGCCGCGAACAGTCTGCGCATGGTGAGCGACTACATTAAGGAGCTCGACATCGAAACTCCTACGTCTGCTGCAGATTTTTCTACGGCGGTTAACCCAATGTTGGTGATACTCGTAAACTTCCACAACGAAGACATCGTCGCGTCTTGGGTTAACCACTGCAGGGAGATCGAGGCCCGCCTGCATCAACTGGAGTTTATGCGCCCTGCTCCCGAGACCTTAGCCGCAAGCAATCAAAAAGCAGCGTGGATTGAGCAAAGCGCTTCTTACGTCCACCGCTTGGAACAAGAAGCGGCTTTAAGGCTGAGGGAATACCAAGAGATCTCGAGCGAGACGGCTCGTCTGCGTGCTGAGGTTGAGGCGAATGCTGCCCAAGTGAAGGCTATCTTTGAGGGCCTCCTGGAACGCATCTCTCATGGGCTAAACTTGAAGCGGAAGCTTGATGTCGCCAAGCGTGACACCCCAGGCCGCGAAGCTGCTCATCAGGCCATTGGGGAGCAGCTTGCATCTTTCTTGCAGCAGCAGGCTCAAGTGGAGGTGGAACTGGCGGTGGTGGCCGATCAGGAGAAAGCATGGAAGGAGGTGCGCGAACAATTTCTAGGGCTATGCAAGATGCTTCCTTCCCAGTAGTTGCCTTTGTATCAATATATTTGTAAAAAAAATTTCGAATAAGATGTATCCATTCTTTTTTCTTTTGTACGATTCACCATGTACTTGATTGAATTAATAAATAAAGATACACATTTTTCCTTTGCAATGTCTTGTATGCTCTTTCTTTGCTTTCTCCCTTCCCTTATTATCAGCATGCTGTCTTGATAAACATAGATAATAGAGTAAGCATCTTAGTTTCTTCACGAGATAGCGATGGCTTAGGCCGCAGGTTCAGATCCGCTGCCTAAGACTTTTCAACTCTATGAGCCGTGAGGGTCTCATAGAGACTTTTCTCCCTACGGATCGAGAGGCTCTCGTATGTGGATTTTCTCCTTAGGAATCGTGAGGATTCCTAAGTGCGTTTTCTCTTATAAGTCGTAAGGATCCTATAAGAGAATTTTTCCCTCTTACGAGTCGAGAGGACCCGTAAGCGGTTGTTTCCCTCCTCGTCGAGACTCGACTTTGGAGAGTGAGACCCGTGAATAGTATGCAAGAGACCGTTTTAGACCAACATGCAGGGTCCCAGTGCTTAGGAAACAAGTTTTTTAATCCCTGCTGCCTAAGGCTTTATCTTGCAAGTTGAGACGAATCGGGAAGTTCTCGCGGAGACACTGGTTTCTCTGCGGGCCGACGCGAATCAGGGGGCTCTCATCAAGAACACTAGTTTCTCTGCGGGTCGACGCGAATCAGGATTTTCTCGTCAAGGACACTGGTTTCCCTGAGTCGAAGTATTTGCTGAGGACGCTAGTTTCCTCGAAGCTGAAACGAATCGGAGTATTCCTACGGGGACACTGGTTTCTCTGAGGGCCGACGTGAATCAGGAGGCTCTCATCAAGGACGCTAGTTTCCCTGAGTTGAGGTATTTGACAGGGACACTGGTTTCCCTGGGGTTGAAACGAATCGATGTATTCCTGCAAAGACGCTAGTTTCTTTGCGGGTCGACGCGAATCAGGATTTTCTCGTCAAGGACACTGATTTCCCTGAGTCGAAGGATTTTGTCGAAGACACTGGTTTCTTCGGGGTTGAAACGAATCGGGGTGTTCCTGCGGAGACACTGGTTTCTCTGCGGGCCGACGCGAATCAAGAAGCTCTCATCAAGGACGCTAGTTTCCCTGAATTGAGGTATTTTCCAGGGACACTGGTTTCCCTGGGGTTGAAACGAATCGATATATTCCTGCAAAGACGCTAGTTTCTCTGCGGGTCGACGCGAATCAAGATGTTCTCGTCAAGGACACTGGTTTCCCTGAGTCGAAGGATTTTACCGAAGACACTGGTTTCTTCGGGGTTGAAACGAATCGGAGTATTCCTGCGGAGACACTGGTTTCTCTGCGGGCCAACGCGAATCAGGAGTCTCTCATCAAGGATGCTAGTTTCCCTGAGTTGAGGTGTTTGCCAAGGAAACTGGTTTCCTTGGGATTGAAACGAGTCGAGGTGTTCCTGCAAAGACGCTAGTTTCTCTGCGGGTCGACACGAATCAAGATGTTCTCGTCAAGGACACTGGTTTCCCTGAGTCGAAGGATTTTACCGAAGACACTGGATTCTTCGGGGTTGAAACGAATTGGAGTATTCTTGTGGAGACACTGGTTTCTCTACGGGCCGACACGAATCAGGAGTCTCTCATCAAGGACGCTAGTTTCCCTGAGTTGAGCTATTTGCCAGGGACACTGGTTTCCCTGGGGTTGAGACGGGTCGAGGCGGTCTTTCGGGTTTCATATAAGTTACCGTCAAAACCGTGAAACTAGGAATTTGATCTTCGCTTCGTTTGCTTGCACTGCGTCTGTTGCATCAAGACGAATGTCGCGGTTGTCTCTCGGTTGTTGGTGAACCGTCGAGATTTGGCTTCGCTTTCTGGCGGAGCCTGTCGGGAAGGTATGGTTCCCTCTTTGTTTGCGCCCTTGGATTGTATACAGGGATCGATGTGATCTCAACTGCAGGGCATGAATTTCGTTATATATATTTTTTATTTTATTTCTTTCCGCGATGCTCTATCATTTCAGCTTTCATATTGCGAAGGTCGCGATTGCCCAATCATTTCGGCTATTTTTCGCGGTGCCCAATTATTTCGGCTATTTATTTTATTTTTACTCGCTGCTTTTTATTGCGAGTTGCCCAATCATTTTGGCTATTTTGTATGCATACATTTTCACTTGCTGCTTTTTATTGCAAGTTGCCCCATCATTTCGGCTATTTCGTATGCATGTGCGGCCTACTGGCTTTTCGCTGTAAACCTGAATTTAGACAACTATTTCGGTATCAGCACCGCTACAACTGGGATATTGCCAGGAGCGAATCATCATTTGCCTCTGTCGATGTCAAACAAAGGTGGCTTAGCGACAGGGTTAAGGTCATGTTGACTAAGGCTTTTGACTTCATGAGCCGTAAGGGTCCCACAAAGGTATTTCTCCCTACAAGTCGTGAGGATCTTGTAGGTGTATTTTCTCCTTAGGAATCGTGAGGATTCCTAAGTGCATGTTCCTCTGTAAGTCGTAAGGATCCTACAAGAGGGTTTTCTCCTTGTAAGTCGAGAGGACTTATAAGGGTTGTTCATTATGCGTACATATCCCCAGTCACGGATGGGACTTGGTTAGGGAAATGTTTATTCGCGCCCATGGATTGTATACAAGGGTCAGTATTGAACCGCTTGTAGGGCAATATCGAAGGTTTTAGGGGGTTGCTTAAGCACAGGTTTAGGTCTCTGTAACTTAAGACTTTCAAATCTTATGAGCCGTGAGGGTCCCATAAGAGAGTTCTCCTTACGAGTCGTGAGGATCTCGCAAGTGTATTTTCTCCTTAGGAATCATAGGGATCCCTAAGTGTATTGCTCCTTTGTGAGTCGTAAGGATCTCACGCGGGTGGTTTCTCCTTACAAGGTCGAGAGGACCCTGTAAGTGTCCTTTAATGAGGTTGCGCCCTTTCGGGTTTTCACAAACACTCGCCGGTAGTCCTGCTCTTTTTACTTACGGAGCCCTTTCGGGTTTTCATCCGTGCCCATTTTGCTTATGGACATACCGTTTTTTTTTGTTTTTTTTTATACTTTTTCTTTACGAGGTCGCGCCCTTTCGGGTTTTCATGAACACTCGCCGGTAGCCCTGCTGTTTTTACTCACGGAGCCCTTTCGGGTTATCATCCGTGCCCATTTTGCTCATGGACATACCGTTTTTTTATATACTTTTTCTTTACGAGGTCGCGCCCTTTCAGGTTTTCACGAACACTCACCGGTAGCCCTGCTGTTTTTACTCACGGAGCCCTTTCGGGTTTTCATCCGTGCCCATTTTGCTCATGGACATACCGTTTATTTTTTTAAATTTTTTTTATATTCATCTCGTCAGCCTAAGGATGCTGCGGTAGTAGTTTAAGGACGTTTCGGTCCGTCATTAGTTTAAGTACGTTCCGGTCCGTCATTAGTTTAAGGACATTTCGGTCCGCTCAGGAGAAGGCCGGCTACTGCTTATAAAGTTTGAGCTTACGAAGATAGCGAGCGGACATAGTCGTCGTCATCTATCATTGACCTAGGCTATGGCTCATTAAGCGTAGTATTTCTTTAGGAAGCGGCCGTTTATTGCCCTGAAAGGCCTTTCACCGTGCATATCCATGAGTAGATAGGCTCCACCCTGGTAGACCTTGTCTATGATGTACGGCCTTCATAGTTCGGCTCGAATTTTCCCCGCTTGGCGCGATTAGGGATCATAGGCCTTTTGACCACTAGCACGAGTTCGCCTTGGCGGAATGTCCTCGGCCTAGTCAATCTTTCATATGAGCGCGTCATCTTTGCTTTATAAACCTCCAGATTTTGTTGCGCTATGAGCCGGTTTTCATCAAGGGCATCAAGCTCCTCAAGCCGAAGGTGAGCATTTTCTTCGTCCGTCAGCTCGTAGTGGACTGCCACTCGTAGAGAGGGTAACTCTATCTCGAGGGGGAGTACTGCTTCGGTACCGAATACCAACGCGTATGGCGTTGTGTTCGTGGCCGTCTTGAACGTAGTTCGATACGCCCAAAGAGCCTCTTGCAGTCTCTCATGCCAGTCCTTCTTATTTCGGGACACCGTCTTCTTCATGATCTTTGTCAAGGTCTTGTTGAAGGCTTCAGCTAGACCGTTAGCTCGCGGGTTATAAACTGAGGAATATCTCCAGTTTATATTATGCTGCTGCGCGAAGCGACTGATCTTGTGGCTCTTGTAGGCTGGCCCGTTATCGGAGATGATCCGTCTCGGAGTTCCAAACCGGTAAATGACGTGCGCTTTGAAGAAATGGAGGATATTCTCCGTCTTCACTTCCCTCAATGGTACTGCTTCTGCCCATTTGGAGAAGTAATCAGTCGTCGCCAAGATGAAACGATGTCCCCTGGACGATGCTGGTTCGATAGGGCCAACTATGTCGGTTCCCCACATTTCGAACGGCCAGCTAGCCACCGTTGGATGTAGTGGATTTGGATGCTGGTGGATGAAATCCCCATGGATTTGGCAGGAGTGGCATTGCTTCGCATATTTGAGGCAATCCTGAATCATCGTGGGCCAGTAGTAGGCCATTCGTTTGATCTTCAACTTTATCTTCGGGCCCGCTTGGTGGGAACCACAGATTCCGTCATGAACTTCCTGAACGACTCTTTTCGCTTCGTCAGGTCCTAGGCATCTCAGCCACAGAGAATCAAATGACCTCTTGTACAGAGTATCATTGACGAAGGCGAAAGACAGAGCTCGTTTCATGAGCTGATGTCTTGAGGACGCATCTTCGGGCGTTCGACGGTATTTGAAGTAGTCTATAAAGACTTCTCTCCAATCCTCGGCCTTTTCCCGGTCTTTTGTTTGCAGGGTCATCTGCTCAGTCGTTCCCCTTTCTTCGAATGATTCCGGAGATATTTCTGCTGGGGCAAGCACCCGACGGATTTGTACTACAATTCTTACGTCATCGAGGTTCTCGTCGGCCAGTTCTTTAGAGAGCTTCGCTAACGCGTCCGCTTTGTTGTTTTCCGCACGCAGTATGTTTTCCAAAGCGTAAGAAGGGATTTGGGTCAACAGTTGTTGCACTTTTTCGCCGTACTTCACCAACTCTGGTTTGCACGTTTGGTAGTCTCCATTTACTTGACTGATGACCAGCTGGGAGTCTCCATATATGAGGAGGTTTTCAATTCCCATGTCGATGGCGATCGCGAGGCCTGCTATCAAAGCTTCATATTCGGCTTCATTGTTCGTCCTCAGCTCTGTCAAGGAGAAAGCGAAGCGTATTATCCCTTCTTGTGGAGTTACGAAGATAAGTCCTACCCAGATTTGATTATAGGGGTACTTTGTTTGCGCTTCTTCATGGAAGACGCTCCATCAAAATAGAGCTCCCACCGGGTATCACCACCGTCGATCGCGTCAAAAGCATGTTCATCTGCCAGTTCGCAATTCAGAGGAGAATCGCCAGGTATTGGATGCTCAGCGAGGAAGTCGGAGATGGCCTGGCCTTTGACTGCCTTTAGAGGTTGATACGTTATCGAGAACTCCATCAAGAGCAAGGCCCATTTAGCGAGTCGCCCCGTCAATATGGCCTTTGACATCAAATATTTAAGGGGGTCCACCTTCGAGATGAGACGGACTTCATGCGCCAATGCATAGTGCCTGAGCTTTGTTATCGCAAAGATCAACGCCAAGCAGTGTTTTTCAATGGGGGAGTAATTGCTTTCTGCCCCCAGTAGAGCTCGACTTAAATAGTAGAGTGCTCTTTATTTCCCTTGGTCGTTCTCTTGCACCCATAATGCGCCTAAGGAACCCTCGAGGGTGGTTGTATAAAGAATGAGGGGTTTTCCTTTAACCGGAGCAGCCAACACTGGCGGGTTCTGGAGGTACTTCTTGATTTCATTCAGCGCTTCTTAGCATTTATGATCCCAGACGAACGGAGTTCCCTTCTTCATCAAGTGGCTGTAAGGACGGCACTTGCCTGACAGGTGGCTATAAATCGCCGTATGTACGCGAGCTTCCCTTGGAGAGACCGCAACTGTTTAAGAGTTCTAGGCGGAGGCATTTCCATGATCGCCTTGATCTTCGACGGATCTATCTCGATGCCTCGGTGTCGGACGATGAATCCCAGGAATTTACCCGAGGAAACTCCGAATGCACACTTGAGAGGGTTCATCTTCAAGTTGTATTGTCGAAGGCGTTGAAATACGGTCTTCAGATGCTCGAGATGTTCCTCGTATGATTTGCTTTTAACCACGAGGTCGTCGATATAACATTCGACGATTTCATGTATAAGGTCATCGAAGATCTTCATCATGGCCCTCTGATAGGTGGCCCCGGCGTTCTTTAGACCGAAGGGCATCACCTTGTAGCAGAATATTCCCAGAGGGGTCCGGAAAGCGGTGTGCTTCTGGTCTTCGGGATGCATCTTTATCTGATTATACCCTGATGAGCCGTCCATGAAGAAGAAAACCTCATGAGTGGACGTATTGTCTATCATCAGTTCGGTGACTGGCACTAGGAAATCATCCTTCGGGCAGGCTTTATTGAGATCCCGGAAGTCCACGCATATGCGCGCTGTCCCATTTTTCTTCATCGCCGGGACGATGTTGGCGATCCATTCAGGATATTGAACCTCCTGGATGAAACCGGAGTCAATTAGCTTCTTAACCTCGGCATTGACACTCATCTCAAGCTCGAGCCACATCCTTCTTGGCGCTTGTTTGACCGGCTTGACGTCCGGGGATATCGCCAATTTGTGCACAGCAATTTCTGGATCTAGTCCCGGCATTTCGGAATAGTTCCATGCGAAGCAATCTCTATGCTGTACAAGGACGTCTTTTAACGCAGCCACCCTTTCTTCAGATAGCAGCTCGCTGACAAATGTCGGTCGCGGGTCGTTCGTCGTCCCCAACTCAATTTTCTTGAGGTTATCTGCAGTGGTGTGTATTCCATCCTCCAGTTCTTTCGGAGCTGGTGGAAATTCTGAGATCACCTCGTCATTGCTGTTTTCGAAGCACCATGGAAGGTTATCCATGTTCTCGGGCTCTCCTTTTGATATTGTTATCATGTGACAAGTGCGAATTCGCTTCCAAGCCCAATGTGGAGTTGGTTCTGTTCTCGTGGCTTTGTGTTCGTGCTTCTGTGGCGGCGTTACCCTCCAGTTGTCAGACAGAGCAAACTTGCCCAGCTGATACTGATCTTCGACCCAATTCTTGAAGGTGAAGCAGTCTTCGAGAGGATGCCCTATTACTCGGTGATAGGAGCAATAGTTTGGGTGTGAAACTTCGCCTGCTTGTTCAGGGTGCTTGGACTCCGGCAGTGTAAGCATCTGATGTTTTAGAGCAAGATCAAGTATTCTCTTCGTCTTATCTTGAGGGAAAGAATATGCTCGACCCATTTTCTTCATAAGGGATAGATCAGGACCGCTCGATTCCCGTTTGCGTGGATTCTTAGTCCCGCTTTGTTGCTGTTGAGCACCTTTTTCGCCTTTCGACTTATTTCTGCCTCTGCGTCGAGCCTTTTTTATAATAGGCTGACAGGGAGCGGCATTTTCATCTTTCACAGCTTGTTGGAGGAGGCGTTGTGTTTTGGCTTTCTCGTAGATTGCCATCTCGCGGTTGTGGTCGTCTCGGACTTTTTGACCAGCTTCCCTTATAAGCTTGTCCATCTGTTCTTCAAACGACGGACTGGGCACTTTTGCATCAGGAACTTTTACTGGTTCAGGGTTAGTGTCCTCCCATTGAGCATCCGCTTTTTCATTGAAGTCATGCACAACGTAACACTCGCGAAGCAGCTCTCGTTTCTTAGATCGAATGTATCCAAGCCCGATTGTTTCCATCCTTCCACTAGGCAACTTGTGTTGGGTTCCGGGTACGCTTTAGACCCTGTCATAGAATTTGGCTTTTCGAGCGGTCTGTTTGAAGGATATCCCCTGGCGTTTCAACAGCCTTTTCAAGCCTTCCGTATAATATCTAGGCAAACGGATGGGCTGAAGCCTGTCAAGCGTAGGATCTGCGCCGTGCCAGATTTCTTTCTCCACTTTGGTTTCCACCGAGCGGTAGAATAGAATTGCCTTTTCACCTTCTCGCTTGGGAGGGACATAGAACATCCGCAACTCCTCTACGCTGTAGGTATCAAGCGCATCCAGTTCTTTATGATGTTTAAGTGGAACCATGGCGACTTGCAGACTTTGCTTCTCATCAACGGATGTTTGTATTGAAGGCCGAGCAGAGAATACAGTATGGACCTCATCTTCAGAATCACTACCAAAGATTAACGTAGGAGCGGATGGTCCCGGCTTGTTGTATTGGGGTGGACCCAAATAAACTATCTCCTCTTCCCCCTCGGTATCACTGCCGAAGATAGGGATGGTGGCGTTAGTTTTGTTCTCCGGCTTGTGATATCTCTCCGTGTCTTCGAAATCCGGTAAGAAATATTTGGCATCTTCATATTTGCGAACTTCGTTCAAGGAAAATGGATCCAGTTCTCCCGTCACGGTATACTCGAGACCATCCCTAAAATATTTCATACACTGATGCTGTGTAGAGGGGATAATGTTGTACTCGTGTAACCATGGTCGGCCGAGCAAAGCATTGTAGCATGTCTTGGCATCTATGACGTGGAATTTAATGTCCGTGACGAGCAGCCCAGAGCGTAGCGTCAGTATCACAGATCCAAGAGTTCTCGATGATTGGGAGTCGAACCCGGAGATGGTGATCTTGTCCCGAGCAAGGTGTTGGACGCTCTTGCAGATTTCCTTTAACACCCGCACATTGAGGAGATTAACGGAGGATCCATTGTCGACCAGGATTTTGCCTATCTTTATATCATGGCAGTATTCTGAGACATAGAGGGGGCGATTGTGTTCGCACGTCCCAAGGAGAAGGTCTTCATCGCCAAAAGTGACATCGGCCGTGTGCACTTCCTCCAATTCATCCTTCATCTTTTCTTCGGCCAGGAAAGCTTGGAATTGCTCCGGCCCCTGTAGTGCCTTAATTAACGAATCTCTCGCCTCTTTTGATAGTAAAAGGGCGTCAAGGATGCTGAGCTGCGAGGGTAGTTTTCTCAGATGCGCTAGAACGTTGTAATCCACCTTACTTTTCTTTGGCGGGTCCTTGGCGGCTAGCTCTTCCATGACTTGGTCATCTAGGGTAATATCCTCAGAGACCTTTTCTTTCCCTTTATCTTTCTTGTTTGAGGGTCCGAGATTCTTTTCGGGTAGCGTCCGATTACGCAGTCGGATATTTTCACAGACCTTCTGCTCTTCTTCTTTTCCCGAGGTGGACTCTTTAAAGAGGGGGCTAAGGGCTAGCTCCTTATAAGAATCACTCCCGAATGTGAGCACTTGTGATCCCCCGGCGTTAACCATGCGAAAATCGCCGGTGGTTCTGTTAAGCCCCTCGGTCGTACCTTTCTGCTCCCGACGAGTTTTGCGCTTTTCCCGTTTAAAATGTTGTCGGTGAGCAACATATCCTTGCCACTATCTATCGAAAGCTTTGCACTCTTCAGTGG
Source organism: Agapanthus africanus (assembly GCA_030015575.1). Lineage (NCBI taxonomy): Eukaryota > Viridiplantae > Streptophyta > Magnoliopsida > Asparagales > Amaryllidaceae > Agapanthus > Agapanthus africanus. The sequence goes on from JASDDO010000022.1 coordinate 901,678,364, forward strand.
GGTGCGAAATCTTCCGATGATACAAACAGTAGGAGGGGTGCATTTCCGCTTCACCAGTAATGCTTCCTTCAGAGGATGGTAGCTTCTTACCCATTGACATGGTTTTAGCAAACCTTTTCCTCGTCTTGAATTTGCTTTTATCCGCAGTGGGTGTATTTTGCTTTAGCGGGAGTGTCTCAGCTCTTTCGTCAAGGCACTGGCTCTTGGCCCTTTCAAAGATGATCGCCTCGCGTTCCCGATCAGCTTTACTTTTTAAGAGAGCTTCATTGAGGAATGCGTCAATTACTTCATCCGATGGCCCCAGAATTTTTGGTTCAGGATCTGCCCCCAGCTTTTCAGCGCAAGGAGTCTCCTCATCGTCCGTGAACGAATGGGAAATCACATGACAGCTCGCCACATATTCTTCAGATTCATCCGATGAACTTTCTCCCTCATCTTCCTCTTAAAAGACGTGGTTGAGGAACTCTTGGAGTGTAATGGGAGTCCGTGCTTTCTGGTTGTATTCTTCCAGCGCGTCAATTTGTTTTTGTAAGTCCGTGCACTTGTCACCAGGCTTCACGTGCTTCTTTAATTTCTTTTTCTTCTTCTTTGAAGATTTTGACGGCTGGTTATGAGTGCTTGGGCCACCACCATCGATCTTTTGAGTTGGACGCGGCTTCAACATTCCTTCAATGATCTGAGGTTCCAACGGGTTCTTCCACCTAATCGCTGGGCATGTTTGAAGATCGTTTAGCATCCTCTTTGTCTTGGCTGATAGTACAACCTCCCAAGGAGCTTGTTCAACGAGAGAGCATGTTGCCCTCGGCGTATTCATCCTCTTAGAGGTGTGGGGCTGCGGCGGATTCACCTTCCATCTGTCGGACAATGCGAACTTGCCATGTTGGTACTGGTCTTCAATCCAATTTTTGAAGACGTAGCAGTTCTCAATCGGATGACCCAGTACTCGATGATAAGGACAGTAGTTGGGATCGTTGACATCATTTGGCTGCGACGGACATCTTGGATCCGGCAGACTTATGAGTCGGTTGCGCAATGCTAGCTCAAACAGTCTCCTCGTTTTATCTCGAGGAAATGAGTAAGGACGTCCTAGCCTTTCCTCAAGGGGCGTGCGCGGACGCATATTATTTTGACGAACAGCCGGTTTCAAGTTGCTCGGCTGTTGTTGAGCATTAGCGACAACGATCGCTTTTCCCTTCCCCTTCTCGTTTCGAGAGTCCGGCTTTGGAGGGGGTGGTCTATGACCCATCTGGTCCATTTGGGCCAGTTTGTCGATTAGTGCCTGGAAGGTAGTCGGCTTGAAGAACATCATAAATTGGGATATGGTCGCCTGCGGATCGAGGGTTCCCACAAACATACCCACTGCTGGCGCTTCTTCAATGCGTTGCTCGCATTTTGACCATAAGTTCCGCCACCGTATAGCATATTGGACCCATGTCTCGCCCGGCTTCACCCTGGCATTAATCAATGCCGTTATCGGGGTACGCTCGCTGGCACTCGCGAAACGCTGGGTAAACAGCAGCTCCATCTCTTCAAAGGTCTTGATAGAGTCGTTCGGGAGCTCGGAATACCACTCGAATGCTGTATCCGATAAGCTACCAACGAATTGGCGAAGCAACAATTTATCATCACCGCCAGTGTTGCCGCAAAGCGCCCTGAACTGGGCAACATGCTGGTGGGGATTGCCAGTCCCCTTATACACATGGAATTTTGGTATTGTATAGCCCGGCGGGTACTTAATTTGGTCATACCAGCTCGGATATGGTCGCCACGTTTTTACGACCTGACCGGCTACTTCAGTCGCCTGATGAACCCGGATCTGCTGAGCTATATATTCGTCCAGGTCAGCCTTGGAGATTGCCTCCTCTTTTGCTGTTGACAGAGCCGGTGGAGGATTTGACGTTTCACCCCTATCGTCTTCAAGGAAGATCGGAGGATCTTCAGCAGGAGGATCTTGTTGGACCATCATGCCCACCATGTCCTGGAACAGGAGGGCCATTTGCTTTATATTGGCTGCTTGTTCCGCAGCCTCTTTATCCTTCTTCTCTAATATCCGACGAAGGAATTCAGCGTCGGTTTTTTGTTCCTGACGTTCATCCGAGGACGCTTCAGGGCTTTATTTTGGCCTAGTGAGTGCGGCCATCGTGTTCATCATTTCTTGGAGCTTCTGCTGTTGCTCCTGAGCTTTGGTCACTGACCGTGTAAGCGGTCTATGACCTGTAGATGCACGACCGTCTTCCTTCCCCGACGCCATGTACACAGTATGGACTATTATGCCCCCGGACTTAGTGCGTTTAGGTTTACCTCCTTTGGCATTTGCCGCGGGCGCGGGGATTTTCTCCGGCCTTCTTCTTTTGTGGGCCGTTGAAGTTGAGGGGGCCGTTGCAGTGGGCACCCTGGTGACTGTCGTCCTTTGCTGTTTGATAGGACGTCCCTTTTCTTCCCTCACTTTCGCCCTTTTTTGTTGACGAGAGTGATCTTGGTCAATTACGGAGTCTTGAACCCTCCGCCAGACCTTGTATATTTTGGAGGACAGCCATTGAGGGGGCTGCTCCAGCTTAGTTTCTGTATCTCTCTCCGCAGGTGGAGGAGATCTTTTTAGTGTGGCGGTCGGAGAGTTCATACGTACCCTCCTCAGCGGTTCAAAGCTGTTCCCAGTTGGAACAACAGCATTAACTTCCACCATAGAAGCAGGTGGAGTTAGCCCTGAGGGGGAGTTGCCCCCGGCCTTCCTCACTCGACGCCAGTAGCGACGTCGAGCATGACGAGCCGTTAGGATTGGCTCGGCGATAGAGACAGCTTCCTCTTGCCCCCTGTCTGAATGAGGTGCTGCCGGTGCCAGCCTCTTAAAGACTGAGGTTGTCCTTTGAGTGGCGATATTCAATCTGTCAAAGACAGATCCTCGAGCAGGGGCAGGAGCCGGAATAGACAGCCTTGAAAAGATTGACTCTTTGACAGGAGAAGCCGCCTTGACGACTTCTGGAGCAGCGGTTGTTGCCTTCCTTGGGACAGGCACTTTAGGATTCATAGGCTTCTTGGCGGACTCATCAGAGTTCTGATCTAGCCTGGCAAAGACAGAGGCTGTTGATTTGATATTGGACGACCCGTTGAAAGGGGTCGTTGTAGCGGTGAGCCGATCGAAAACCGACTTCTTGTTCGCTTCTGGTGTGGGCATTGGCATGGTGAAGCTTGCAGGCGGGATCATGGTCCCGAAAAACAGGCCGGTGGTGGCCTGGGTCACCTGTTCTACCGGCATGGCAAAGATGGAGGTCGCTTGAGGCCCATATGCTACACCTCTAAGTGAAGTGGAGCGTCGGTTGCATTGGTACTTCGAGCAGTTCGAGCAGTTAGAGGCCATTGATGCTTGATTTCTGCGCCAGGCAAAAGACCAAATCTTAGTAACTTGAAACCCAAAGGCAACCATTAACAAACCGCGATTCGTTCACGAAGACGACACACGAAGTGTGGAGTGGAAAGAGGAAAAGGTCCCACCGGGCGTGCCAGAATCTGTTCCCCTCCGAATGACGGCCACGACGTGGGGACGTCTTGCGCTGAGATTCGGGGCAGATGCTATTTGGTTTTATTCGTCCACCACTCCGAAGATGCCAAGTTGATTTATGGCGCCGTGTATCGGAGGTTTGGACGGATGCGGCCGATGTAGCAGACTTCGTCAGATTCCCCCTCACTTGAGGGTTTTTTTTATTGTGGGGACGCTCTTCCCTGCAGGCGCAAGCCCCTGCAGTTAATCACGCTACCGCATCGCGGTAACAACTTTCTCCTTCTCCAGAATTTCACTTCGTGTCGTGTGTGTTTGTTTGTTTGTGGATGCCCGTGGATTGTATACGGAGACTAAGTGATGCCGTCGCCCGTAGGACGTGGATTAGTCCAAATCCGTATTTACTTAGATTTGGGTTTGGTGTTTTAGTTTAAGGATACGTTAGCCGTATTGAGGCTAAGATCAAATTAAACGTTCGTTAAGGATACGTTAGTCTGATCTGAGACTAAGATCAACTTAACGGAAAGAGCATTTAGGGGCTCTATGGTTCCAGTTTAGGGACGTAGTGGTCCGTTTAATGTATATGGCCGTCGGAACCCGTCACCTCTCTGACGACGTTGAAGGATTACAACGACAGGTATCAGAGGAGTTCGGAGATGTACCCTTGAACCAAAGTTGATTTGGAGTTTTATGGTCCATTTGAATGTTTAAGTATACGTTAGCCAAGTTTGAGGCTAAGATCAACTTAAACGGGATTGTTTAGATCCGGCAAAAGTGCGTTTATGGGGGGCTCTATTATTCCAGTTTAGGAACGTAGTGGTCCATAGGTAGTTTAAGGACATTGCGGTCCCTGTTCCAGTTTAGGGACGTGGTGGTCTATACGTAGTTTAAGGACGCATAAGTCCATGGGTTTAAGGACCCCACAGTCCGTGTTGATGTGTGGTTGTCGGGACCCGTCACCTCTCTAACGTCGTTGAAGAATTACAACGATAGGGGTCAGAGGAGTTCGGAGATGTACCCTTGAACCGGATGTAAATTGATTTAGGAGAGCAGTTTTGCTCAGTCAATTTAGTTTGATGACTTACGGCCATGATTGGGCTTAGTCCAGTTGAGAATATTCAACGTTTTTCTTGATTTTTGGCCTATTAGGCCTGTGCTAGGGCTTTGCCCATGTTTGATAATGCACTGCATTTTATTCTGGCCTGCTAGGCCTTTTAATTTGGGCTCAGTCCCTTTATAAATGATGCAGAGCATCTGTTCTGGTCTGACAGACCCTTATCTGGGCTCTGCCCCTTTTTATAAAAAGAATGATGCATTGCATCTGTTTTTGTTTGGACTCTGCCCTTTTTGAAAATAATGCATAGCATTTACTAGGCCCGTTAGGCCTTTTTAATTGGGCGTAGCCCTTCTTTTTAATGATGCAGTGCATCAATTAATCTGACAGAATGCCACGTGGCCTGTCAGGCGCTCTGCGCTAATTAATGAGCGCAAGCGCATGTGGAGGTGACACGTGTCACGCTCTGGTGAGCGCAAGCGCAACAGCGCAGTGCGCTGTGTCAGTGCGCTGCGCTGTTGCGCTGCTGACACGTGGCGCTCTCTGGTGGCTTGCGCTAACCCAGGAGCGCAACAGTGCAGTTTTTGCAAGTGCAAGGCTCTGTTTCAATAACTTGATCCAATTTTGGATTCAAGAAAAGAATCTTTAAGATTCCAGAACCAATGGTTCATAAAAAAGTGCAAGGCACTGTTATTTATTTTTATTTATTGAAGATCATTGATCTTGTTCTTAGATCAATGATCTATTCAGAAGAAATTCTTCTTCTTTTTCATAAAGGTTTTTTCCTTTTTCTTGAGTTCTTCAAAGTTCTTCAGAGCTTTCTCTTTTTTGCTGTTTTTCTGAAGTTCTTGATGTCGATGTTTTTGAATTGGGGTCTAGGGGCCTTTTTATAGTGCCCACAAATTTGTTAAATTTGTTAAAGAGATCTTTCTCTGAGTGATTTAGGGAATTTTCCCCACCGTTGGATCTTTGATCCAAGGGCTTCTGTTTTACAGAAGACAATCTTCTTATTTTAACAAGAACAGAAAGATCTTATTAGAATTTTAATTCTGTTTGGCGCAGATGCACCAGCGCTTGACACGTGTCATGCAGCGCACAGCGCAGCGCAGCTGCGCCAACAACTGCGCTGACACGTGTTGCGCAGCGCACAACCCAGCGCAGCTGCGCTGACACGCGTCGCGCAGCGCAGCGCTTGCGCAGAAGCAACTGCGCTGACACGTGTCGCGCAGCGCAGCGCTTGCGCAACTGAAGCTTTGCTTTCTTTAATTTTGTTTCTTTAATAGAGCCTTGCGCTGATTGGGCGCACTGCCTTGGGTGCTGCGCTGACGTATCAGCTTCTGACACGTGGCGCGTTGCGCGTAGCGAACGGAAGTTGAAGTGTTGCTTCAAAATTTGAATTTTTGAAATTCAAACAGAGCCTTGCTCTGATTGGGGGAAACAAGGATATTCGTGCAAAAGTTGGTGTAGCACCTGTGGAGGAGAAGATGTGGGAAAACCTGCTAAGATGGTTTGGTCATGTGCGACGCAGACCTATGAAAGCACCGGTTCGACGAATAGATACTCTCGATATGGGCAGTGGCAAAAGGGCAAATGGGAGACCGAATAAAACATGGATGGAGGTGATACGAAACGATATGGTTGCCAAATGCCTAAATGAAAGTATATTGTTCGATAGGAGTGAGTGGAGGCGGATGATTCATGTGCTGGACCCGGCGTGATTCTCATGTTGGTTCATGTAGCCTACCCCATATGCTTGGGATAAAAGGCTCAGTTGTTGTTGTTGTAAGCGATGTGGTCCACATCCACCTTAATCAAGCATTTATTGGGTCAGGTACACTAGATAACGGTATATACGTATTAAATCAAGCTCAGGTTTTCAACGTCCAGAACACAATTAAAAGAAAGTCTTCAGAATTAAATCAGGCTTTCTTATGGTATTGTAGACTGGGTCACATCAATGAAACACGGTTGACGAAGTTACATAAAGAGGGATATTTGGATCCATTCGAATATCAGTTCTATGCAACTTGTCAATCATGTTTCAAAGGAAAGATGACAAAGACTTCATTCACTGGACACGGAGTAAGAGCAAGCGAGCTCTTGGGACTCATACACAGCGACGTGTGTGGTCCAATGTCTACACATGCAAGAAGTGGTTATTCCTATTTCATTACTTTTATGGATGATTTCTCTAGGTATGGATATGTATTCTTGATGAAACATAAATCCAAGGCCTTTCAGAAATTCCGGGAATATAAGAATGAAGTGGAAAAATAAACAGGAAAAAGTATCAAGATACTTAGATCTGATCGAGGTGGTGAATACTTAAGTGCCGAGTTCCTGGGTTACTTAAAAGAGAATGTAATTCTCTCTCAGCTTACTCCTCCATACACACCTCAACACAACGGTGTATCGGAAAGGCGGAACAGAACCCTATTAAATATGGTACGTTCCATGATGAGTAACGTTGAGTTTTCGCGATCCTTCTGGAGTTATGCACTAGAATCAGCTGCATATCATTTGAACAAAGTTCCTACCAAGACTATGCCTACCACACTATATCAGATATGGAGTGGGAAGAAACTCTATCTTAAGTATTTGAAGATATGGGGATGTCCAGCTTTTGTAAAAAAGCAGCATGCGGACAAGCTCGAGGCACGCTCGGTACTGTGTAAGTTTGTGGGATACCTGAAGAACTCCAAGGGTTATCTTTTCTATTACGCAGAAGAACAAAAGGTTTTTATTTCTCGTCATGCCCACTTTTTGGAAAATCAATTTTTAGAAAAAGAGATTAGTGATTGCGCAATAGAACTGGAAGAAATTATAGAACCACAAGCTATAAATGAAAGCATGGTGGAAGAAGAAGTTTCGAAAGAACCGGACATCCCCGCGCCACTCCGCAGGACTAGTAGGCAGTCTCATCCGCCTGAAAGATACTACGGTTTTCTCATAGACGGGGATAGAGAGGATTGCATCATCGACGATGATGAGCCAACTAGCTTCCAGCAAGCCATTCAGAGCAGAGACTCGATAAAATGGCCGAATGCAATGCGGACCGAAATGGAGTCCATATACACCAATAAAGTATGGACTTTGGAGATTGCTCCAGAAGGGGTAAAACCCGTAGGTTGCAAATGGATCTTCAGAAAGAAGATTGGTGTAGATGGACAGGTTAAAACCTATAAGGCTAGACTTTTTGCAAAAGGTTTTCGTTTAAGACCTGGTTTGGACTATAATGAAATCTTTTCTCCAGTGGCTATGCTCAAATCCATTCGGATCCTTCTTGCCATTGTTGCCTTCCACGATTATGAAATTTGGTAGATGGACGTAAAGACCGCTTTTCTGAATGGAAATTTGGAAGAGTGCGTCTATATGGATCAGCCAGAGGGTTTCATTCAGAGTGGACGCAGCGAAAAAGTGTGCAAGTTACTTAAGTCCATTTATGGACTAAAGCAGGCATCACGGAGTTGGAACATCTTTTTTGATGAGACGATCAAGAAATTCTACTTTATCAAAAATCCAGATGAACCATGCATTTATAGTATGATTGTAGCGAGAACTATGGTATTCCTCGTCTTGTACGTGGATGACATTCTATTGATAGGAAATGGCATTCCTATACTACAATCAGTCAAAAGATTCTTGTCACAAAGGTTCTCCATGAAAGACCTGGGTGATGCCTCCAACATTCTGAGAATCCATATCTATCGTGATAGATCTAAGAGAATGTTGGGACTTTCAAAGTCCAGGTACATCGAAACTATACTGAATAGATTCAGTATGGAGGATTCTAAGCGTGGTAATCTACCGGCTTTTCACCGAATCGCCCTCTCCAAAGAGATGTCTCCCAAGACCGATTTGGAAAGGGATCGCATGTCTATTATACCCTACGCTTCTGCGGTAGGCTCTATAATGTATGTGATGTTGTGTACCAGACCTGTAGCTTACGCTCTGAGCGTTGTAAGCAGGTATCAGTTAAACCCAAGGGAAAGCACTGGATATCAGTAAAGAACATTCTCAAGTACCTGAGAAGGACTAAGGAGATGTTCTTAGTGTACGGCGGAAAAGACCTCCATATCGAGGCCTTTACTGACTCCAGCTTCCAGAGTGACAAGGATGACTCCAAGTCCATGTCGGGTTATATCTTTACCTTCAATAGAGGGGCGGTCTGTTGGAAGAGATCCAAGCAGGACACCGTTGCTGACTCGACTATGGAAGCGGAGTATATCGTTGCATGTGACGCCGCGAAAGAAGCAGTCTGGATAAGAAAGTTCATAACAGAACTTCAGGTGGTTCCGTCCATTGTTGATCCAATACCGCTGTATTGTGACAACAACGGGGCTATAGATTTTGTGAAGGAACCTAGGTCCCATCAGAAGTCCTGACACATCTTGAAGCGGAACCACCTGATCAAGGAGATCGTTGATCGCCGGGAGATCGAGGTGCGAAAAGTAGCTACGAAGAACAACACTGCAGATCCACTCACAAAAGCCATCCCTCAGACATAGTTCGAGAGGCTATTAGATGATAGGTTTGCGATATGCCAATACATGGCCATAGTGCAAGTGGGAGATTGTTAGTGATATATGCCCTAGAGTCCATTATTGTATCATCATGGTTTGTATATTACATTTTGGAAGCTTGGGATATACACGGATATAATAATAGTCTTGCTCAAAATGGTAGTATGCTACTTATTTTGTTTCTACCTCAATATGTGCATGTGTTTCTTTTAGCATATCGCTTATACATATTAGTAGAACCCTTAGGATCTTTACTTGACTACCAGCGTTGTGATGGAAGTCACACTAGTGGAGGCTGGGTAGTCTATAAGCACATCCATATACAGGTCCCTAGTTGTAGGATTATCGAGACGAGCATCGATACTCCAAAGTAGACTAGTGTATATGCTTCTCATCCCATCAGGGGAGATGGTCTATCCCACAGCCATTAGTAAATCATACTGGAGATAGTATGCGGGTGCTCATTAGGTTATGAGTACACTGGACATGACTCGTGGGGAACTGCTGGTTGGTACTATACCTATCGTCAGGTAGCAGTTCCCAGGTGACATAAGTACAGCTTAGTCTGTTGACTTGACATAGCTACTTCGCCTCGAGTGTGTTCCCACTGTTCTTAGATCACTACCCTACGACGAATCTAATGAGTCGTGCAAACTGGTAGTGATTGGGTGCAGTCCCGAAGCACTGGGAGTCAGTAATGGTTAGATATGATTCGTCTCTCCCGATATTGGGGGTTGATATCGCGCTGTGTTCAGAAAGCCATTACACAAAGTCCCTGGCCGGGGAAAGTGAGATTTACTGGTAGTTACTCCAGTAGTTTCTCAGGGTGTTTTTGGGCTCTTCTCCGACACAACTTATTGCGCTATTAGGGGTCTGACGGTTATCGCCCCCTAGGCCTGATATGCGAGTATCTTAGACGAACAGACCGGACTGTATGGAGATTGTCACAGATAGGCTCAGTACGAGTTCGGATGAGTTTGCTCATCGGCCTTCTTATCGACAGATACCTGAATAGCCTTTACGTACAGCTAGTACCACTAATGTGCTTGTGGTTAAACCCACCGCCAGCGTACTGTCGAGTCTTTAGAGTCCCACATAGAGGGTTTCCCTGCTTTGGGCGAAACGATGTAGAGGTCGTATGGTTTTACGATAGGGTTCGAACATATACGTGTACTTGTGCACGGATCATGTTCGGACGGATAATACCAATGGGCTTTGGTTTAAGCCAGATCCTAGTATTAGATTATTGGATTAGTTTCGTCTCTTTATATTTGTATTTTTCAGAATACAGATACGGGTATGTATATACGGTGAGGGGTATTCTTGTAATTTGTGCAAGAATTCTTCTAGAAGAGGACACCTATTTTCTTGTATTACCATTTATATTAAATGGTTAATAAGGTGGAGGTATGGAGTGTAGATTCTCATTAAATTAAGCATGGCTACTTGGGGTGACTCATGGGGTGACTCATCTAGTGACTATTGAAGCATGCTTGATATTTCTATTTATGAATTATTATATGCTTCATTTATCACATTACTTAGCCATATTCATTTCATTATGATCTTGCATACTCTCTCTCCTCAGGAGCTCTCTTCTTCTTCCTCAAAACCTAATTGTCTCATGTATTGAGAAACTTAGGGTTCTTGAGACTAAATAATCCGTAATCACTCTCTACATCCTCTAGGCTACTTAGATTAGCGAACTAGGTACCCCAGTTACCTCGGTATTGAGGTTGGAGCTCGAACTATAGACTCTTGGGTGGATCGTCTTTGACTTGAGGAGGCCAACCTAGCTAGCGCGTTTCGTACACTTCAAGGAGCTTAAGACGAGGAGGAAGGGAACAAGAAGACTCGAACGACTTGATACTAGGAGGTATAACTTTCTTCATAGTAGTTAAACCTCATGGTAGTTTAGCTAGTTACGGTTTAGTATCGATCCTGGAGTTTTAGTCGGTGTTGCGAAGCCCGCAAAAATCTTTTTTTGCGTATTCCTCCTCCCCGCGGGATGCGCAACATCGACTTACAGTCACATGCAGCGATATACTCCACTTCCATCGTCGAGTCAGCAACGGTGTCCTACTTGGAGCTCTTCCAACAGACCGCCTCTCCATTGAGGGTAAAGACATAACCCGACATGGACCTGGAGTCATCCTTGTCACTCTGGAAGCTGGAGTCGGGGAAGGCCTCAACCTTGAAGTCTTCTCTGCCGTACACCAAGAACATCTCCTTAGTCCTTCTCAGGTACTTGAGAATGTTCTTCACTACTGTCCAGTGCTTCTCTCCTGGGTTTGACTGATACCTGCTTACAACTCTCAGTGTGTAAGTTACATCTGGTCTGGTACACAACATCGCATACATTATAGAGTCTACCGCAGAAGCGAAGGGTATAATAGTCATGCGATCCCTTTCTAATTCAGTCTTGGGAGACATCTCTTTGGAGAGGGTGATTCCGTGACAAGCCGGTAGATTACCGCACTTTGAATCTTCTATACTAAATCTTTTCAGTATCGTGTCGATATACCTTGACTGTGAAAGTCCCAACATCCGTTTAGATCTATCATGATAGATCTGGATCCCCAGAATATAGGAGGCATCACCCAGGTCCTTCATGGAGAACCTTTGTGACAAGAATCTTTTGACTGATTGTAGCATAGGAATGTCACTTCCAATCTGGAGAATGTCATCCATGTACAAGACGAGTAATACCAAAGTTCTCGCTACAATTTTACTATAGATGCATGGTTCATCTGGATTTTTGATAAATTCGAATTTCTTGACCGTCTCATCAAAACAGATGTTCCAACTCCACGATACCTGCTTTAATCCATAAATGGATTTAAGCAACTTGCACACTCTTTCATTGCTCCCACTCTCTATGAAACCCTCCGACTGATCCATATAGACATACTCTTCTAAATTTCCATTCAGAAAAGCGGTCTTTACGTTGATATGCCAAATTTCATGATCATGGAAGGCACCAATGGCAAGAAGGATCCGAATGGATTTGAGCATAGCCGCTGGAGAAAATGTTTCATCATAGTCCAAGCCAGTCTTTGACGAAAACCTTTTGCAACAGGTCAGGTCTAGCCTTATAGGTTTCAACATGTCCATCTACACTAATCTTCTTTCTGAAGATCCATTTACAGCCTACGGGTTTTACCCCTTCTGGAGCAATGCCCAAAGTCCATACTTTGTTGGTGTACATGGACTCCATTTCGGTCCGCATTGCATCCAACCATTTTACCGAGTCTCTGCTCTGAATGGCTTGCTAGAAGCTAGTTGCTCATCATCGTTGATGATGCAATCCTCTCTATCCCTGTCCATAAGAAAACCGTAGTATCTTTCGGGAGGATGAGACTGCCTACTAGTCCTACGGAGTGGCACAGGGATGTCAGGTTCTTTCGAAACTTCTGGTTCCACCATGTTTTCAATAATAGCTTGTGGTTCTGAAATTTCTTCCAGTTCTATTGCGCTCTCACTTGTTTTTTTTTCTTCAAGAAATTGAGTTTCCAAAAAGTGGGCATGCCAAGAAACAAACACCTTTTGTTCATCCGCATAATAAAAAGATACGCCCGGAGTTCTTTGAGTATCCCACAAACTTACACAGTACTGAGTTTGTTAGTTATATGTATGCCCTAGAGGCCATTACTGTACATTGGATGTATATTGTAGTGGATGCTGGGACATATATAGGGAGGGCTTTCTTGCTCGACATGATAGTATGCTATCTGGTTACTCTTTACCTTAACGTGTATAGTGATTGTCTCTCTATTACATGTTGGTAAAGCCCTTAGGATATGTACTTGACTACCTGGACTATGATGCGGATCATACTAGTGGGGACATGGTAGTCCATAAGTATATCCTTCAAAGTCCCTAGTCGTAGGTATATCGAGACGGGGCATCGATATACCAGAGTAGACTAGCGTATACCTTCTTGACCCATACAGATGGGCGATGGATGATCCTATATCCATTGGTGTTTGACATCAGAGATGATATACGGGTGCTCAGTAGAGACTGGGTACACTGGACGGACTCGCCGAGAACTCCCAGATGGTATTATACCTTACGTCAGATGGCAGTTCTCTGGTGACACTGGTACAGAGTAGTCTGTTGACCCGAGATCGTCATAGAGTCTTGTGTGGTTCCCACTGTGCTTTGATTTCCATCTTACCACGTCCAAGAGGGCGTGCAAAACGGTGGCTTTTGGGTACAGTCCCGAATCACATGGAGGCAATGAGCGATAGGAGGGGATTCGTCTCTCCCGGTATTGGGAGTTGATGTTGCGCTGTGTTCGATTGGCTTTAACCGGAAATCCCTGGCCAGGGTTGCTGAGATTTACTGGTAAGTGTTACCAGTAGTTTCTCGAAATGTTATAGACCTCATATCGACACGACTTATTAAGCTATTGGGGTCTGACGTTTACCACCCCTAGGCGAGATATGCGACATATCAGACGATCAGACCGGACTGTACGGTAGTGTTACTGGTTGGATTCACTGGAGTGTGAGCGGGCTTGCTCGTCGATCTTCTGATCGCTCAATACCCGGGTGGCCGTTACGTTTAGCAGACCTCTTGCGGCTTGTGGATGTTTGATATGATCATCATCTGCTGCCGGCGTATTGACGAGTCTTTAGAGTCCTACACAGAGGTTTCCTGGCTCAAGCGAAACGAAATAGGAGCGCATATGAGATATGTGCGGGACCGAGAATAATACCAGTATGTGATACCGTGTTCGATTCTCGCGATGTGACATTGATCGGTTATATGCGATATAGCCGGGTTATCGGATCAAGTGTTGATTCGATAAGTTGTTACTAATGATACCAGTCGGTTGTGTGCGTCATGACCGGATCGTTAAATCAAGTGTTGATTTAATGATTTAATGCATAATTATATATTTGATATGTTACTTTGCATTAACTAGTATTGGTTCACTTAAGATGGATTTTCTCACTCGGTTGTTGTTCAGTCGATAAAACTGCACATCTGTAGTACATTTTTCCTATCATTTTTATATTAAAAAAGGACTTTATTATAATATATTATACATATGAGGGTTTATGTGTAAAAACATTATTTTCCATGTGTTAATATATTTTAATTATCATTTGGTAGGAAAATGTATGCAAATATATTATTGATCTAATCCTAGTAGAACAAAGTCTACTAAAATCTTATTTGAGTTGTTGTGCAGAATATTTCCAAGTTGTTATGAAGGATTTAACAAACAAATCAATTTGTTGAAGAAAACTTGCCAAATTAAGAAGCAAACTTGGAGACCAAGTCTGGAAGCAACAGAGAAAAGATTTTCAGATTCTGAAGATGCCTAGGATTGCCACATGTCACCAGATGAAAGCCCAAGAAAAATAAGCAATTGATCACATCCATTGAGCGCGGATCCGCGGCCAAACACACCTTTGGGCCGCGGATCCGCCGCAATAATGATGAGTTGGAAGGCAATATTTTGGGAGATTGACAACTGCTGAATTTTACCAACTTCTCAACAATAAGATTCTGGGTTTGCACTATATAAAGGCACCGAGAGCCTCTTGGAAAAGCCATCAAGCCGACGAGATCACGAAGTCCAAGACGGCTCACGCATCCAGGCTGATCATCAACGGTTCATCTACCTCCTTGGAAGAGATCGAGAAGCAAACTAGGTTTTTGTAATCATTTTCTAAGGAATCAAAGTGTACTTGATCTTGTTGATTAATAAAGGTAGTTCTTTTTCCTATTCTATTTCTTCGTAGTTTAATTATGCAATTTCTCTCCATCTCTTTTTCTCCCAACATGCGCGAGTAATTCTCCGCTTGTTAGGGTTCGTAGGATTAGGGTGGGCTAATGAACGATGAAAATAATTAAACCCTTTTTAAGTCCTATAAAGTTTAGGAACTTTATTAAAAGAATCATTAACATCCTAATCGGGCGCGCTAGCAATTTGTTGCTAGTTCCGACCGCGATTAGAGATTAGATTAATGATTGTTTTGGTAAAGGCTAGATATGAACGGAGTTCCGTATCGAGATAAGGGTTAAGAGTGGGATTCCTTTTCCCTCCAGAAACCCTAATCTACACGCATCACCGTCGTTCTAGTTCTAAATCTATTAATGGATAAAAAGGGTAACTTTTAATTAATCGTCCATAACTACTAAATCCTAACGAACCCTACAAGCCTTCTTATTATATTTACTACATCTTTAAAATAATCTAGATCTATATTTTACAATCTTGTTTAACGTAGATCTAGAAACCATTCTATAAAATTCTTTATCCCTTCTCTCTTTCTCAACACATCTAAAGTAAAAGTAAAAGGTTCCACGTTTCCCAGAGGACGACCCGTACTCATCTCGGTCTAGCTACACGCGACACCGTTATTGATTGCGGTTAAACTACAAAACACACTTTTTCGTATCAATCAAATGGCGCCGTTGCCGGGGATCCGTGCGTAATTTTTTATTTTTACTATTTGTGTTGAATTCTTAGACGAGTCATATCATTATTAAAACAAAACTGCAAATTGTATATTTAACGATTATTGTGTGAATTTTTGCGAGGAAATCTGGAGTCACGGACTTGAGGAAACAGGAGATCTAGGGTTCACACTTCTCTGGTAAGATTCTAACTCCCTTCTCTCTCCTCTAAAACCCAATAAAATCTATTTTCTGCAGGATTCTTTGCAAAATATCGCCGCTCAAAAATCTTTTTGCAAAGTTTTGTTTTTCGGTTTGTTTTGCATATTTTAATACGGACTTTAAGGGGCAAAGACCAAATCAAGATTAGGTGGGGATTTCATCACCCTTCCTAAGCCCCACAAATCACAAACCAAGCATATAGATCAACCCTTCATTAATTTAAAAAATATCTAGACCAGACTCTAAGGACTGTCGCGCTCAATAAGGACAGAGGAAGGTCGTGGGTAATCTATCGTTTATCCGCATTACTTTTGTAGTGCCTAGGCAAGTGTGACGAAGGCTAGTGGTTTTTAATTAGGCCCACGACGTGGTTCCTTCCCACTTACCTGGCACTTACCTGGCTACAAGGGTAATACGGAGGCGGTAGAGGATTTATCCTGCGGCTTGTCCTTTGGAAGTCTAGGAGCGGTCTAGAGACTGGACCTAGGTAACCTTAGTTCTCGGGTTGTGCATTTTTGTGATTTGTCTAAATCCGTCTTTTTTTTTAAAACAAACCAATTACTTTCTCTCCTTTTTACCCCTTCCCCCTTCTTCTCTTCTTATAATGGGTGACCTAAACAGAAGAACACTTGCCGAGCTTTGCTGTCCACAACCAGATATCTCTTGTTTTCGAAATCCCTTCGGTATACCGTCCGGCTCTTCCATGTCCTTAAGAGATCATATAGAACAAGCAGGAAGAAACAGTTGGCCACCTCAGTCTAGGTCTTATCAACCATATCCTAATCCTACACCTGTTTCAGTTCATACCCAGAGTGAGGAAGCCCCTAGACGAATGTCCATTGCTGAGCACATAGCTAGGTCTAGAGGCCAAAGTTTCAACCCGGACCAATATCAACCATCACCACCACTGTCTGGAGAAGAGTTTGATATGCGGTTTGTATATAGCCAACCAACCAACCCATATCAATATTCTTCTTATCATAATATTGATCCTACTCCTACCCAAGTTCAGCAACCATTCTGTTCCTATCAATCCAATCCGACTTTTCCACCTACTCTAGACAGTTCTTCTAATCAGTCATTTGGGAGTTTTAATTATCCACAGGAATTTCAATCTTATACTGAAACCCCTTATCAGCCCAAGACTAGTCTGGAGCAGACATTAGAAAAATTTATGGAAATGTCGAACCAAATTATGAAGGATTTGGGTAGTAAGACAGAACTGTACCTCCAAACTGAAATCCACAACTCCAGTTTCATAGATTCATCAAGTACACCAAATAGAATGACTGATAAGTTGTGTGACTTTGTAGTGTTTGATTTACCCAACTGTGAAGGGTCCCTTTCAAGTGAAACCATACCCAACCCTTGTGATCTCTACACCTCCACTCTTGAACCAAAACTGATTGAAAACCATACTTTTGATGAGGAGTTTGAGAATTTTAACCTTCACTTGAATGAGGTGATTAACGTTGAGGATATTTTGATTGATGAACCCGAAATTTTGGATGATTTTGGCCCACCAATTCATCAAATCCTTTCACTTCCTTATGGTCATCATCTTGAGCCTTTAATTCTTCCCGAATCCCAAATATGTCTTGAAGTTGATGATAATGGTATACCCGAAGATCAGACCGAAATACAACCTCCATCTTCCACATCTGGTTCAGCAACACTCGACATACCAATTTGTTTACCCATTTCACCTTCTACTTTCTCCGGTTCTTTTTCTGTTCCTATAGTTTCAGTGAGTTTTGATAAATCACAATCTGTTAATTCAAGTTCAATAATACCAGAAATTCAACTTGATTTGGATATTTTTGAAAAAGAGGTAGATGAGTTTTTTGAGTCCTCTACCTCAGTGATTTTTTATGAATCAAGTAGAATAAATTCTGGCATAAAACTCTTTGACAGCAAAATGTTCAATCACACTATTGATAAAAGTTTTGAAGAACTTTTTGCTGACGAACTTGAATTTTTAAACAATACGGATTTTGTGATTGATCAATCTCCACCTCTAGAGGTTGAACCGTCACCATTCCTTCTTTCTAATCATTCACATTCATCCTTATTCTTTCTTTTCTCTAATTTCAAACCCTTTCCAGACCACCTCTTATGCCTTCCCCACTTTTTCTTGAGTCGATACAACACATTCTTCCACCAACCTATACGATATACTGATAAAATCTTTGAATGGTTGGTGTTAACTTTTGGTCTTTGTAAAGCCTTACTTTGACCAAATGACTCACCCCCTCTTAAAATGCTTCATATTGTCTAACTCATGTTTGAGGGGGGGTATATTTTTGGCTCTTGATCATAACTTTTGTCCTCAAATTTGTGAGCCAAAAATAAGTTTGGGGGAGCATTTTCACTTTCATATATTCTTGCCCCCATTAATAATTTCCTCCCAAGTCTACAGGTTTTTGAGCTTAACGGATGACATCAGTGAGGACACTGCTGTAAACAGGTTTGGGGGAGGTTTGTGCTTATTTACACATCAATTTGCATCATATTTTGCATAAGCACAACATTTTCAAAAAAAAAAAAATTCCTTTATAACAAAAGAGTAGAAAGTGAAAAATTACATCCAAAAGATAGGAATAGTTTAAGAAAACCAAGAAAATTAGAAGTTTTCTTAAACGAACTAGTAATAAGTAGTTATGAGCTGTTGTCCCAAGGGTTAGTAAGATGAAGGAAGTCACTAATCTGAGGATAAAAATAAGTCTGAAAAATAGTTTCTATTCTGGAAGCCGAACATTTGAATGTTGATACCCTACTATATGCACTTACACACGTCTTGAAACTCGGGATAGTAGAGGATACCTTGAAATGCTCTTGTCTAAAAGCCAAAGTATGAAGGAAGTGAAAAAAAATGAAGAAAATATAAAAATGGTGAAAAGAAAAAATGAACACTGGTTTTGTTATCGCCAAGGCAGCAATAAAAAAATATAGCGAGGGTGCCTCTTCACCTAGTGCCCTAAGGCCAACTGGTCTGGGAGTCACTGCTAAGCCTTAGGTGGTGCAAGACGAGGAAAATATTATCACCTAATCTGCAAGCACAGGAGTAATCGGTTGGTTAGTACCTCAAGAAGTATTAACGGTCGCATGAAAATGTGTGAGCGAATCTTAGTATTCATAAATTAAAAAGTACTGAGGTAGATGGACAAGAGTATGATAGCTTGAATTGAATTCTTCGAGTGTAGGGATGTTCTTTACACACACGTGGGGTTATATGATCAATGTTTGGATGAAAGGTAGGAATGAAGAATAAAGACGATGTTTTATTGAGGGATGATGTGATTTCTAACATTTTTTCATGACTATTAAGATAGGGCTCATGACAACTGAAAAGCTAGTATAGTTGGAAACTCTTCTTTTCAAAGTATTTCTTTTATGGTTCTTGTCTTTATATGTAAATTTCACCATCTTTCTTTTGTTATAGGATTTTGTGGGTGTAATCCGCTGAAAACCCTCAGGAGACAACACTCCTCCTACTAGGGACACCTAGAGGTTTAACGGCTTGTTGCACGCGCTCAGTGCAATTGTGTCTGCCTACGAAAGTGTGCTTAGTTTTCTCCTTTCTTTTTCTCCTCTTAAATAAACTAGTTTGCTCGGGACGATCAAAGATAAGTTTGGGGGTATTTGTTCAGTCGATAAAACTGCACATTTGTAGTACATTTTTCCTATCATTTTTATATTAAAAAAGGACTTTATTATAATATATTATACATATGAGGGTTTATGTGTAAAAACATTATTTTCCATGTGTTAATATATTTTAATTATCATTTGGTAGGAAAATGTATGCAAATATATTATTGATCTAATCCTAGTAGAACAAAGTCTACTAAAATCTTATTTGAGTTGTTGTGCAGAATATTTCCAAGTTGTTATGAAGGATTTAACAAACAAATCAATTTGTTGAAGAAAACTTGCCAAATTAAGAAGCAAACTTGGAGACCAAGTCTGGAAGCAACAGAGAAAAGATTTTCAGATTCTGAAGATGCCTAGGATTGCCACATGTCACCAGATGAAAGCCCAAGAAAAATAAACAATTGATCACATCCATTGAGCGCGGATCCGCGGCCAAACACACCTTTGGGCCGCGGATCCGCCGCAATAATGATGAGTTGGAAGGCAATATTTTGGGAGATTGACAACTGCTGAATTTTACCAACTTCTCAACAATAAGATTCTGGGTTTGCACTATATAAAGGCACCGAGAGCCTCTTGGAAAAGCCATCAAGCCGACGAGATCACGAAGTCCAAGACGGCTCACGCATCCAGGCTGATCATCAACGGTTCATCTACCTCCTTGGAAGAGATCGAGAAGCAAACTAGGTTTTTGTAATCATTTTCTAAGGAATCAAAGTGTACTTGATCTTGTTGATTAATAAAGGTAGTTCTTTTTCCTATTCTATTTCTTCGTAGTTTAATTATGCAATTTCTCTCCATCTCTTTTTCTCCCAACATGCGCGAGTAATTCTCCGCTTGTTAGGGTTCGTAGGATTAGGGTGGGCTAATGAACGATGAAAATAATTAAACCCTTTTTAAGTCCTATAAAGTTTAGGAACTTTATCAAAAGAATCATTAACATCCTAATCGGGCGCGCTAGCAATTTTTTGCTAGTTCCGACCGCGATTAGAGATTAGATTAATGATTGTTTTGGTAAAGGCTAGATATGAACGGAGTTCCGTATCGAGATAAGGGTTAAGAGTGGGATTCCTTTTCCCTCCAGAAACCCTAATCTACACGCATCACCGTCGTTCTAGTTCTAAATCTATTAATGGATAAAAAGGGTAACTTTTAATTAATCGTCCATAACTACTAAATCCTAACGAACCCTACAAGCCTTCTTATTATATTTACTACATCTTTAAAATAATCTAGATCTATATTTTACAATCTTGTTTAACGTAGATCTAGAAACCATTCTATAAAATTCTTTATCCCTTCTCTCTTTCTCAACACATCTAAAGTAAAAGTAAAAGGTTCCACGTTTCCCAGAGGACGACCCGTACTCATCTCGGTCTAGCTACACGCGACACCGTTATTGATTGCGGTTAAACTACAAAACACACTTTTTCGTATCAATCAGTTGTGCGCATTACATATGCGATATGATTTTGTGCACTTGATTGTATCATGTTTGATGATACATGCTTTTTGGTTAAGTGTAAAGTATTAAACTATGGTTAAGTGGATGATTAGGGTTTTTACTTATTCATTTATTTATTTTATTTATTCTTTTTGGAAAATAAAATGCAAAGAGAAAAATGGTGGAATTCTTTTGTTCATTCATGAAGCTTCATGAATACTTTGACTTTGTGACCATTTTGTCTCATGCTTAATCCTAACCATTCCACTTAACTCTAATTAATTCTCTACACCTAACCTTGGTTAGCTTATGATAAGAATTGTTTTTTTTTCTATTAACAATAATTCTTATCATAACAATATTCTTCTTCTTCTTCATTTTTCTTCATGGAAGAAAGCTTGCTCCATTAATGGCAAGTGATGATAAAGAGTGAGAAATCCAATTTTAAAGTCTACCCACTTCCTATTTCTTCATCCTCTACCTCTTGCCAAGTAGTAGAGTGTGTTTCCTTCACAAGTTTTCTAGACTTGGTGAAGTTGGAGCTTGATCTAGCGATGCCTCGACGTAGATCATCTTCGGCATGGACATCGACGACCTAGCTCGCCATTTCTCCGACGAAGCCGACGCTTGAGCCCGGGATTTGATATGGACAGCGAGGAGACTTCATTGCGGAGCTATGGAGGTGGAGGACCGGATCTACAAACGTTGTATTTCCGTATTCTTGTAGTTAAGTGTTAACTAGTTTGTTTTTCGCCTAGACATCTAGCCAACGATCCGTATTAGGGTTTCTCGGCACCGTTAAATTTTGAAATTGGCATGGTTGATGCCTTGTGAGACCTCTTAAGAGTGCCTAGGAACCCTACAGAGTGTGCCTCGAGTTTGTCCGCATGCTACTTTTTTACAAAAGCTGGATATCCCCATATCTTCAGATATTGAAGATAGGGTTTCTTCCCACTCTATATCTGATATGGTGTGGTAGGTACTGACTTAGTAGGAACCTTTTTCAAAAGATATGCAGCTTATTCTAGTGCATAACCCAGAAGGATCGTGGTAACATAGCGTTATTCATCATGGAACGTACCATATCCAATAAGGTTCTGTTCCGCCTTTCCGATACACTGTTGTGTTGAGGTGTGTATGGAGGAGTAAGCTGAAAGAGAATTCCATTCTCTTTTAAGTAACCCAGGAACTCGGCACTTAAGTATTCACCACCTCGATCAGATCTAAGTGTCTTGATACTTTTGCCGGTTTATTTTTCCACTTCATTCTTGTATTCCCGGAATTTCTCAAAGGCCTCGGATTTATATTTCATCAAAAATACATGCCCATACCTTGAGAATTCATCCGTAAAAGTAATGAAATAGGAATAACCACTTCTTGCATGTGTAGACATTGGACCACACATATCACTGTGTATGAGTCCCAAGAGCTCAGTGGCTCTTTCTCCGTGTCCAGTGAACAGAATCTTTGTCATCTTTCCTTTGAGACATGATTGATAAGTTGCCTAAGACTGATATTCAAACGGATCCAAATATCTCTCTTTATGTAACTTCGCCAACCGTGTTTCATTGATGTGACCCAGTCTACAATGCCATAAGAAAGCCTGATTTAATTCTGGAGACTTTCTTTTAAGTTTGTTCTGGACGTTGAAAACCTGAGCTTGATTTAATACATATGTACCGTTATCTAGTGTACCTTACCCAATCAATTTTTTATTAAGGTGGATGTGGACCACATCGCTTACAAATTTAAAATCATAACTTTCTTTAGAATATAAAGATACAGAAATGATATTACAAGCCAGACTAGGTACACACAAACAGTTACGCAAAATCAAAATCTGCCTACTTGTCAATCCTAGGTGATATTCCCCTACGAATACAGCATCCATGCTCATTCGGTTAGCAACTCTGAGAGTCATATCACCTGCCTTGATAACTCTACGGTTTCTCAGAGCCTGTAATAAATTACAGATATACGATCCTGATCGGATATCTATTATCCTGGAAGTAGAGTTAATTGACAGACAGTTTTCAATCATAAACACATCTGAAGCCGAAACCACAACGTACTTCGAATCCAGGTTTCTGGCTTTCTAAGTCCTGCGGTCCTTCTGCCAATGCCCTTTCCCGTTACAATAGAAACATTCCTCTTTCCCTACTGCTAGCCCCGAAACTTTTGCCCTGCCCTTTCCCTCTACCTTACTGACACTGACTATCGACTTGGTGAAGGCCTTCTTCTTCTCTCCCTTGGCTTTCGTCTTGGATCTAGAAAAGGAAGATTCCCCAATAAGCAGAACGAGTGTCTTCCTGGATTTCTGCAGGATGCCCTCAGGACTCCTCAACATGTTGAGGAGTCCTGGAAGTGAAACTCTCTTCCCTCGAATGTTGAAATTCAAGATAAACTGGGCGTAAGTAGAGGGGAAGGACTGTAGAATCAAGTCCGTATATAACTCGTTCTTCAACGTGGTCTCAAGGTCTGTGAGATTTTTAATATAGCTAATCATCATAAGGATGTGATCCCCTACAGATGACCCGATAGCCAACTTCTCCTGAAACAATATCTTCGAGGTTTCATATCTTGCGATACGAGATTGCTCTCTATATAAATCCTTGGTATGGAGAAAGATGGAAACTAATTCTATCTTCTCATGCTGACTCTGGTGTTCATAACCATTAAGGCTAACACGAGACACTTGGCTCTTGCACTGTCTTTTTTCCATATCTTACGGATTTCAACATCCGGGGCGATGGAATCTGGACCTGGGACGGAAGGGGCTTTGGTAGTAAGAAGGTAGCCCAGCTTGTTATAGGTAATGGCCATCTGGACATTCCTAAGCCAATATTTATAGTTTAGCCCAGTCAATTTATTATTATTTAGCAGTAACTTAAGCCCGGTCATTTTGGTTGCTGCTGTCAGGAGAGAGAGAAGAAAGACTCAGCATAATGCTCTTGTAAATTTAGATTGGTTATTTGTTTATCTAAACAGGATGGCTCCCACTGTTTCTCGAATCCTCCTTCAAACCATAAAAGAAGAATTAGTCAGGATTAATCTCACTGTTACAATTCTTGCTTAACTTTTTGGCCAGGCTAGTGTTGGTACTTCGAGGGAGGTTTTCCAACGCTTCGCGAAGTTCCTTAATTACATAACTTCTTTTCCCTGGAGGCATAGCCCCGCTAACACCGTTCTAGGCACCTACTTGGTTTATAGCATTGATTGTTCAGTGAAAAATCTCCCGAAGAGTAGCGGATACTCACAATTAGATCGGGATCCAAATATCATCATGTGACAACTTTGAAGGAATTCTACCAAAATCATCACACTCCAAATGGTATGCAACACTAGTAAGTTTCATTTTCCTTAGAAACTCCCGATGTGGATTTTTACCCCAAGCTCTTACGACCTTGACAAAGGCCAACATATCATAAGACGCAAGTCAAGTTCTACCCATCATTATCTAGGTTAATTTGAACCCACCCGTACAAACCCTTGACGAAGGCTAAAATAGCTGTATGACTGTCCCAAATCAACGCATCTATCTATGCTACAGATGAATACCCAGCAGCTACCAATCACTATACCTTGGCAAAGGTCAAAATACATAGCTTGAATACCATTGAATACCCATCTGAAATGAAGGAGGGATACGAATGGTTTTGGCGAAACCGTGAATGTAATGAACTTGATATAGTCGAATGAACCATGATAGCTTTTAAAAAGAGTGGTTTAGGCTCCGCATTTAAAAGTTGTTTTTCAAGAAAACCGAGTGGTTTTCAAATTGTTCCAACGATTTAAACTTTGGTTTGTTTTTCTTGCATTAATCAATGTTAATGTGGTCCCATCATTTAACCCTATCATTGCAAAAAGGAAACGAAAATAGAATGTACGCTTATGCCATCCTCATTCGTTACGGGGCCCTTTCATGCACAGTTAGGTTACTTAACTAATGGCAGAGCGGGGGTTGGACTAGCGCGGGTGCAAAACATAAGCAACGTTTATTATATATAATATATATATAGCCATTTATCTCACGCAATAATAAGCATTCCAGATCACAGATGAATATATTGTATATACTAGGAATTCCGTGTTTCGTTTTAGATTAGAACGAAAGACGGATTCCACGATCTTAATTAATAGCCAAACCCCATCCTAGACCCCTACGGGTGTGGTAAACTATCCGCCAAATTCCCGAAGTGAAGCAACCTCCCTCAATAAAATGAGTAGGCCACTCGGCACTTCAAGAACCTGTAGTTTGTGCTCTCCACCTTGGGTCTATCCTAAGTTCAAGAAACAGTAAATGAAATAATACAACGGTGGCTACAATCTCAACCCGGATGTGCCCCGCAAAAGAATATTACATCAATTACAAATTTATATGAATGAAAGAAAAGAAAACACTCTTCTCACATCATCCGGCTATTGCATCACGACGATCAAATACTTCATATCCACAAACCATCACAATACAGATATGTGCAACTCCCACTAATCGACATATAGCGATTAGCAGACATTTAGCATCATATATACAAACACAGAAACAATTAGCCAAGAACCTTTAGAATTTCGATCGATAAACAAAAACCGTTTCTACCCCATGCACAATTCAGTACACAAACAAATCTGGGTAGAATCCACATATGCCAAAAATCACAATTCCATGTCAAAGACATACAGAAGAAAATTGGACCGAGTCAGCCTTGGCTCGGCCGCAGAACGGCGGCCAAACACACTGTTTTGCCGCGGTTCCGCTGTAGTCTTAGTGAACTAAGAGCTCATTTTTCTTCTGTGTTCTTATAAATTCCTTCTTGTATTTTAAGGCTACTGAAATAATTTTTTGAGCTGTTTTGAAAATCGATAGCAAGCATGGTATGAAATTTTGATTTCGTGCAATTTTTTGTCGATCGAACTTCTAACTACTTGCTAACTAGCTAGTTAAAATTTAGTAGTCTCTGATACCACTGTAAGTCAATGTCGCACACCCCGCGGGTTCGCGGGGAGACGGAATTTACAAAAACCGATTTTTACAAAGCTCGCAACACTGACTAAACTCCAGGATCTTCACAGAATCCTTAACTAGCTAAAACTACTCGAATGTTTAACTACTATGAAGAGTATTGTACCTCCTAGAACCTTGTCTTTCGGGTCTTCTTCTCCTCCTCTTCTTGAGCTCCTCGAAGATCCCGATCGAGCTTGCAACGTCGGCCTCCTCGTGTTAAAGACGATCCACCCGAGAGTATGTGCTTCAAGATCCAACCTCTAGACCGAGGTAACTACGATACCTAGTTTGCTAAGCTACGTAGCCTAGATGATGTAGAGTATCTAATGGAGTGTTTTATCTCATGAGACTCTATGTTTCACAACTCATGTGAGGGTTAGAATTTTTGAGGAAGAAGGAGGAGAAAATGGAGAGAGAGTGCAAAAATCCAAATGAGCTAGGGTTGGCAAGTGAAGAATGGCTCCTCTCTCTTCACTCATTCAAGCATGCAATATTTTCCAATAGAAAATATCAACCATGATTGAATAGCGAGTCCAAACAAATAAACAAATACCAAGAGCCATGCTTCACCCCATGCCACAAAAATCTCCATTTCCACCTCATTAATCTATTTCTCAAAAATAGATAAACCAAATAATGAGGTGTCCTCTTCTAGAAGCATGTCATGTAAAATTATAAGAATGCCCTCGCCGTATATACATACCCGTATTCGTATTTCAAAAAATACGAATACAATGAGATGATAACAATCCAATAATATAATACTAGAATTCGGCTTAAACCAAAGCACATAAGTATTATCCGCCCAAATATCATGCGTGTAGCCAGTACACGTATGTGATCGGAACCCTGCCGTAAAACCATACGGCCTCTACATCGTTTCGCCCGAAGCAGGGAAACCCTTTGTGTGGGACTCTAAAAACTCGACAGTACGCTGGAAGTAGGTTTAACCACAAGTCCGTCAGTGGTACTAGCTGCACGTAACGGCTACCCAGGTATCTGTCGATAAGAAGGCCGATAAGCAAACTCATCTGAACTCCTACTAAGCCTCTCTATAACAATCTCCGTACAGTCCGGTCTGTTCGTCTAAGATACTCGTATATCGGGTCTAGGGGATGGTAAACGTTAGACCCCTAATAGCGCAATAATTCATGCTAGAGTAGAGCCCAATACACTCTGAGAAACTACTGGAGTACCTACCAGTAAATCTCGCCTGCCCTGGCCAGGGACTTTGTATAATGGCTTTCCGAACATAGCGCGATATCAACCCCCAATACCGGGAGAGACGAATCCTATCTAACCGCTACTGCCTCCAACTGCTTCGGGACTGCACCCAATTACTACCTGTTTGCACGACTCTTTTAAGCCGTAGGACAGACTATCTCTCGACGATAGGTATAATACCAACCAGCTGTTCCTAATGAGTCTATCTAGTGCAAATCATAACCCAATGAGCACCTATATACTATCTCCAGTACGACGTACTAATGGCTGTAGGACAGACCATCTCTCCTGCTGGGATGAGAAGCGTATACACTAGTCTACTCTGGAGTATCGATGCCCCGTCTCGATAATCCTACGACTAGGAATCTGTATAAGGATGTGATTATAGACTACCCAGCCCTCACTAGTGTGACTTCCATCACAACGCTGGTAGTCAAGAAAAAATCCTAAGGACTCTACCAATATGTATAAACGATATGCTAAAAAACCATATGCACATATTGAGGTAGAATCAAGCCAAGTAGTATACTACCATTTTGAGCAAGACTGTTATTATAACTGTGAATATCCCAAGCTTTCAATATGTAATATACAATCCAGTATGATACAATAATGGTCTCTAGGGCATATATCACTAACATACAGGCTAAGCCCATTTTTCCCCTAGTGCTCAGCGGTCGCGTGCCGGGCACATGACCCGCTGGCGCCCAGCGACCACGGGCCAGACGCGTGACCCACTGGCGCCCAACAGCCACGTGCCATCACACGTTTCCTTAGGACACTCCTCACCCCTTTTTTCCCACACGTTTCACACTCAAAACACTTCTCCGTTAGAAAAAAATTATAACGGGGCGCTGCCCTGCACCCCGCAAAGGGCTGTTAGGCTCCTGATACGTCCAAAACACCTTCAAAACATGACACGCACACACCATACATTGAGTTTGCATGAACAGTTTTACCCGTTAATCGGAGGTTCTCTCGCTCCAAAAACGAGGAATAATTAACGGCAGTTTAGTTCGTGGCTGTCGGAGATTCGGATCCCCGTAATCATTAAACCACAACCTATCCTAGGCAGTGTGAATCTATATATGCCTGACCAGCGTATTCCTATCTCAATAGGGTGATGAAAAACACTCTACAGATTCCGGCACGCTCGGTGGGACCCTTTCCCTCCTCCCATATTTTGGGTTAAATGTTCATGCAAACTCAATCAACATATATATCGATTGGTTGTACTGAAGTCCTGCCTATTTTTTGTGCAGGTTAACAGCTTTCAATCACAATCTCGAACTCAGAAATCATGTCTCCCAAGACGAGCTTTGTTTCTGATGCGACTCTAATTCTCTACATGGTCAAGATCAATGCCCACATGATTCTCCCAGCAAGCCTCATTTGGAAGTGGGAGGAACCGCCTCGCCAATTTGTTTCCGTCATCATCTACCCTGCCGGAAGTGCTCATCTGGCGGAAATCCCAGCAAACCGGGTGACCAAACCAGTCTTAAGGGACAAGAGGCCGAACGTTGTGATCGCCAAGGCACCACAATCCAAACGTAAGATGATGTTCGAACGACTACTTGGTGCTCCACCTGGGGGCAAGACTGCCGGAATAAAGTGCATAATCAAACGTTGTGGACAAGCTCAAGTGACGCCTCCGACAAGTGCACAATCAAGCGTATCTCCAAAGCTCTCCATCGCTCGGCCTACGGCATTTTCCTGAAGAGCCGAATCCTTCCAAGTACTCAAAATAGAAGAGTTAAAACAGAAGCAACTCAGATATAGAGCCAACAAGAGGGCCAGGACTCCGGCCAAGTAGGATTTTATGAGGTTCCAAGAACCAGGTTACCCGCAACGACAGCTGAGTCATCCGTAAAAGTCAGCAATTCTTTCGAACCCCTAAAATGGGTTCAGAAAAACGCCATGACCAGCAGAATCAAGAAGACAACAATCCGAATGATACTACAAAGAGATGTGTCCCAGCCCCAACATGTAAAGCATGACACCGTCTCTTCAAGAGTTTATCAGGCGCTCTGTGCCGCGCGAAAGAAGCGGGGCAAAGCCAGAAAAGAAGCACCAGCACCACTCAAGAACCCGGTCAGGCCATCCATCTTCAATCGATTGTCCGAAACAGAAGGGCAACGACAGCGTTCTGCGAAATCAGCTACCAATGATGGAAAGAAGGCCGGATATGTTATCCACAGAGTCTACATGACAGGCACGTATCCCAGTGACAACCTACGCAGCAAAAGTAAGGATGGGGCCGCCACATCCTAAGCTCGATCTCTCTTAAATATAGTTGTCACTTCCCAAGATCAACCACCTCCGCATGACGATGAAAATCCTCTTGATGAGGCCAATAGGCAGAAAAGATCCCTCGGTCCATGTGGAGTCAAGCTCGGATAGTGAGGAAAAACCAACTTTCTGCCCCAAGACCGCAGAGCATGAGCTACTTCAAGAGCTCCGAAAGCAGCTCAAGAGCAAAGATAAAGAGATGGCCAAACTTTACTCAAAAATTGATGACCTGACGAATGTCGTGATGCAGCTCATGGCTCAAGCTGCTCGGACGACTTTCAATCAAGCACAGGTCTCTACTCATGAGCCGGGGGATAATAACCCAAAGCAACCGATGTTTGTCCCTTTAGGTCCAAGTATGGGCGAGCCGTACGAAAGCCAGCCACATTCCATTTCTGGGGACGCCTTTGTCCCGGATGGCCCCATCCTTCTAACAGAAGATCAGATAATGGATTTGGTCACCAGCAAAGTCAAAACATTAGCGGCCAAAGCCGATGCCTAGAAGGACGTTGGCAACAGTGGGAGGCCGTACCCCACACAATATGATCTAATCGAGTTTCCTAGCGGCTACGTCATTCCTACGTTCGGAAGATTTGACGGGACGGGAAATACAAATCAGCACGCTGCCCACTTTAAAACGTCGTGCGGAAATACATAGGGCAATGATGCACTCCTTCTTCGTCAGTTGTCAACAACCTGACCGGTGTCGCCTTCGACTGGTATACAAGCATACCAGATGGGTCTGTCACTACTTTCGCCCAAACGGAGTCTCTGTTTCAGCAAAGATTCTTGAGTATTAGTGATAAAATCTCCATTGCTGATCTTGTGAGGACCAAGTCGGGAAAGAATGAAAGCAACACGGGCTTTATCACCCAATGGCGTAATCTCACAGTCAAGTGCGAACCGCCGCTGGAGCAGGATCAGCTCGTCAGCCTCCTCATTGGGAATCTTAGCAATTGGACAGTCTCATTCTTTTGTACAATAGGCCACAAGACGTTTCAAGAGCTAATCAAAAGAGTTCAAATGTTGGAACGCTCAAAACAAGAGACTACCTCAGACTCTCCAAATGAAAAGTCTTGGAAGAGCAGAAAAGATGACAACCGTAAAAGTAGGAGCTCCAATAATATCAATGCCTTCAATGCATCTGGCAATGAAGACAAGTGAAAGGCGGGCGGATCAAAAACAAACAGGGTTCGAAAGCCAGTGCTTGGAGGAGAAGGGCCTTCCCCAGAAAAGAAAAATAACAAGGTCTACTCTTTCAGAAGAGACAAGGTTCGTAAGATATTCAAAGATGGCTTGAACAATGGTCTACAATTGCCGGAGTCAAAAAGACCTCACAAAGCAAAAATGACTGACAATCCTCTTATTGCCCATACCACCGAGTAGTGAGCCATACGATCGAGGATTGCTATATTTTCAAAAACTGGGTCGAGATGCAATACAAGACCGGGGAAATTGAACAGTCCAATAGCGTGTTGATGAACAATCAAGTTGCAACCATCAACTTTATACAGACAGAAGTTGAAGCCTTTTGAGAGGAAATAGCTGAACCTGCTGCCCCGAGAAATGAAATTGACTTGCCGCAGCCTCCATGGAGCATGTATATGTCTAAAAAGACAAAGAAGATGTTAAAACTGCTTCGGAAAGATCCCAGAACTGAACGGGAGGGGCAAAAGGAGCCCACCGTTCCAGCTACCTATTCGGCTCGGTCAGGCTCAAAGTCTAAAAAGCTTAAGAAGAAGAGAAGGAAAGGTATGGCTCAACGCAAAAAGGAGTCAGCGAGGAAATCGACCATTCAAAGTTATATAAATTCTCTTAAAGACTATGAGCAAAAGGAAAGGACGTTAATTCAATTGAAGGAGTTCTTCCCCATAGAAGCAACTGAGATTCTGAAGGAGCTAGAGGAAGACTTCAAAAATGAGGTCCCTATTGTGACCTGCTATAGCATCCATCTTGGCAGCGACTCTGAAGAAGAGCTTCGTTTTCCTAAAGAAGACGAGAAGCTCGCCATAAAGGCCAATCAAATCTGGCTCAGGAGCGGCAAGGTTTTACCCCGAAACAAGGTAATGCCCTAAAAGAAAAGAAAAAACAAGTCGCTAATGAAGAAGATGGTAGAGAACTGGCTCATGAAGACTCGAGTCCTTCCCTAGTGGACTATAATGTCTTGGCTCATCTTCGAAAGTTTTCATCTCTCCTAGGCATCTACGATGCCCTGGTCCTATCCAAGGAGCTCAGAGATGTTCTTATTCATGCCCTGCAAAAGCCCGAGCAGTATCAGGCTCGTTTAGCATAAATTAATATGAAAGAAGCCCAGTACACTATGCATGCAGCCGCGATCACGTTTAAGGATGAAGACCTGCTACTGGGCAACTGAGCATAACCAGTCGTTTTACATGACCAGGTACAGCGAAGGAGACCGGCTTAATTGCATATTGATTGATCTGGGGTCCTAAGTGAATATCATGAATTTGCAGACTCTGAAGAGTTTGTCAATGGACGTCCGACACCTTTCAAAAGAAAGGATAGTTATCCAAGGCTTCGATCAAAACTGCCAGTAAGTTCTGGGGTCTATAGCTCTGCCAATTAAATTTGGGGATCTGCAAATCGAAGCAAAGATATATGTGATCGACGCCGACACATCCTATAAGATTCTCCTAGAAAGGCCGTGGCTTCACGATTATGGCATCATTCTGTCAACTCTCTATCAGTGTATGAAGTATACCAAAAATGGCAGAGAAAGATGCATTGACAGAGACATAAATCCGTTCGGTGTGCATGAAGTCTGATATGAAGATTCTCGGTATATTGTGAACCCCCAAAATACTGAGCCACAACTGACAAAAGACAGAACGGCTCCGAAACTCAAGAGCAAATCTGAGCCAGCTGTCACTTTCAAAAGAAAAAAACCCCAAGTACGTCCGCGTTTCGGCAGCAACACAGATAAGTCCAATGCTGGAACTCCGTCCTTCTGAAAAAACCTCCCTTATCTTGGTAGCGATACGAAAAATTATGATATTGAAAGCCCATCCAACAGCAAAATTTGCTCTTATTTTTCGCAGCGACGCTGAAGAGTCGGAGGAAGAGGACCCGCCTTGCAACAACTGTGCAAATTGGGCTCTCATGCAAAAAGCAAAGCTAAAAGAGACCTTCGAACTTACAGAAGGGTCCCTAGCCATCACAAGGGTGCCGGAGCAGATGTGCAAAGAGCTCGATACATTGTTGGTCTCCACTGTGGACCAGCTAAAAACTTTCTATGTTTCCGGAAGGAAAATTGGAAAGAAAGGCATCCTGTTTTCTGGGTCAAATCTTGTCGTGCATCCGGAAGATTTTTCTGTCACGTGCCTTCCCTATGAGAGAGGCATAAGAGCCGTCCTCAATCCCAGATATTATGCGCCCGAGATGCTGGAATACATTAAAAAGTACGGGTGTTAGTTATATCAAACGGACTCCAAAGTGAAGTTTTATGAGGGACCGTGGCATCCGCCTCAAGTCCGAGCACTCATCGATGGATGAATCCCAGATAGACGGGGCATAGGTTTCATGTAACCTGACATTAAGGCATGCTACATGATCAATTTTGGTGAAGCCAACAGGAAATCAAATGATTACGACGAGCTAGCCGAGCCAGAAGAAACCCCTCAAGAGCTCAAAGATGGCGAACAAGCAACCTTCGACGAGCTAACTAAGATTGATTTGGGAATGACTGTAATCTAAAGCCGACCTACGTCAGCTCACTCTTGTCAGAGGGAATGAAAGAGCAGATAATCGCCTTGCTGCATGAGTTCGTCGACTGCTTCACGTGGACATACGAAGAAATGTCTGGACTCTCCCTTGAAGTGGTTGTATATAAGCTGGCTATATATCCTTATGCCAAGCCAGTTAAACAAGCTCCTCGAAGACTGAGAAAGGAGCTAGAAGAAAAGGCCATCAAGGAAACCAAGAAACTTATCGATACTGGCTTCATTAGAGAAGAAAAATATGCATACTGGATCGCGTGCATCATCCCAGTGAAAAGAGAGAATGGGCAAATTCGAGTCTACGTCGATTTCAGAGACCTTAACAAGGCATGCCCTAAAGATGATTTTCCGCTTCCAGTCATGGAAATGATGGTCGACGACACCTCAAATCACGAGCTGTTCACTTTCATGGATGGTTCGTTTGGGTACAATCAAATAAAAATGTCGTATGAGGATGAGAAGCGTACAACATTTTGAACCCCGATCGGCATATACTATTACAAAGTGATGCCGTTTAGACTGAAGAACGCAGGTGCCACATATCAAAAGGCAATGACTAAGATCTTCGACGACTTAATCCATAAAGTTGTCAAATTTTATATTGATAATTTGGTAGTCAAGACTAAAACCAAGGCCGATCACATCCAAGACCCCAGGACCGTTTTCACCAGATTAAGGGAATGTGATCTAAAGATGCATACTCTGAAGTGTGCTTTTGGCGTGTCTTCGTGAAAATTCTTCAACTTCATAGTCCAACATCGGGGGATCGAAATTGACCCGTCGAAGATAAAGGCCATCATGGATATGCCTCCTCGGAAGAATCTGACGCGGCTGAGATCCTTTCAAGGCAAGCTTGCTTATATACGAAGGTTTATTTCGAATTTATCGGGAGGCCCTTCTTGAAGCTTATGAAGAAAGGGGCTCCTTTTGTCTGGGATATCGAATGTCAAGAAGCGTTCGAAAGTATCAAACAGTATCTGCTGTACCCTCCAGTACTTGCTGCTCCCATTCCAAATAAACCGTTGATTCTTTACACTGCAATGCTAGATGAGTCACTCGGTGCGCTCCTTGCTTAGAACAACGAGGAAGGAAAAGAAAATGCCCTCTACTACCTCGGCCGAATGTTAGTCGGGGTGGAACATAACTATTCCCGATCGAAACGCGGTGCTAGGCCCTAATATTCGCTGTGAAGAAGTTAAGGCACTATCTACTCGCTCATTGGGTTATGTTGATCTCCAAGGTCGACCCACTTAAACATTTAATGACCAAGGCAAGCCTAGCCGACATAATGGAAAGATGGGCTGTCATGCTACTTGAGTTTGACATAGTCTATACTTCTCCGAAAGCGGTAAAAAGGCAAGCCCTCGCCGACTTCCTCAAGGCTCATCCCATATCAGAAGGGTCACTGATAAATTGCGAGTCACCCGATGAACAAGTGCTACACCTCAAGGATAACGAGCCATGTTGGGAGCTTTACTTTGATGGAGCCTCGTCAATAAGGACCTCCAGCAAATCAAGCGTCCCAAAAATAAAAGCAGGGATAGGATTGGTGTTCATCATGCCATTGGGAGGAACTCTACGATGTTCCTTCGCTCTTACTGAGTGTAACAACCTAGTTCATTTATACTAATTCCAGTTCTCGTATTTACTTATCTGTGGTATTTTCTTGATTTAACGTGTTTTGGGTGCGAATGCTATTTTACATTTTATATTGCATTCGACCCGACCCGCTTGCTTGAACTTATTTGATTCGTATTTATGAATTACCCTGACTTGTTACATAGATATGTGCATTTCATGTATACTGCATGCTGGCATTTCATCTGGCATTGCATATTTTACCATATAACATTTGAAGTCACAGAAAATATTTTAAAATTACATAACATGGCCTGCTTGATACCCCTAACCCCGTGGTAGCATCAGCGCATCTTGTTCTCGTCCCGTTCAGTGAAACGGGCGTGTTTGGATGGCTACGCGTACGTACGTGCATCCGTTCTTGGGGTATGCATTTTCCTTACCCGAGCTTTCGTTTTGAAATTTGGACGTCGCATATATTTTTCATATTTTAAATCTAAATTTTTAGACCCGACCCGGGCGTGTTTTGAAATATTTTGTACCCCTCCAAAATTCAAATTTTATTTAATTTAATATCTTTATTTTTGTAAATCAACAGTTTAAAAATTTTACTAACCAAAAATCTTTTTTCAATTTAAAATCTAATCCTAACAACCCAGCTCACCCCCTCTAGCTCTCTCTCTCGCTGTCAGTGGACCCACTCCCTCTCTCTTTCTTTTCTCTTTCTCTCTCTCTCTCCCTCTCTCTCTCTCACCCCGCGCTCAGTCTCTCTCTCTCCTCACAAACAAACGAATTTCTTTCTCCTTACTGTTCCTTTCTCTCTCTCTCTCATCTCGATCTCTTTCTATCTCTTTCTCTCTCCCTCTCTCTCTCATCTCAATCTCTCTCCATCTCTTTCTCTCTCCCTCTCTCTTCTCCCTCTGTCTCTCTCCTCTATTTTATTTCTTTAGTATTTTTTAGTATGAGCCCACGTCTCTATCTCTCCTCTCTCTTCTTCTTTTCTTTCTTCCTCGTCTCCTTCTTTTCTTTTTTCCGCCGTCACTCACCACGAATCCAAGCCCTCGCCTCGCTGCCTCCACGCTTGTCAGCATCCCCATCTCCCCGACCTCCTCACCTCTCTTCCCGGCTTCGACCACCACCTTCGTCACCTCCATGACAACCCCACGACCCATACCCATCGCTGAACCCAACACCAGCCTCTCTGTCTCCGTTCTCATCTCGCCGAGGCCCCACCTCACGTCGAATCTCCACCCTAAACCTCCTCTTCCTCCTCCACCTCCACTCCTCTTCCCTGCACAACCCACGCTTTCACCCTCGCCTCGCCTGCACCACCTCGTCGCCGCCTCACGCCGCCGATCCCTGTCACCACGACCTTTCCTCTCGCCTCCCGATGCCACAACCATCACCAGCATCACTTTCTTTCCCCGACTGCAACTCACAACTCGATCCAGGAAACCCACAGAATCCCAACCCCGACAAGAAACATCGTTACCTCTGTTCTCACCTCGCCGGACCTCCGACCACCTCGTCGTCGCCTCCACTCCCTCGTAACCACTTCGTTCTCCTTTCTCCTTTCCCTAAGGAAAACGAGCATCCCCAAGCAAGAACCTGCACCCCCTCAACCCTAGAAACCCACTGCCTTGCTGGAAAACCCTTGCCTGCATCGTTGCCATCGATGGCCCATCGTCGACATCACCCCCTTGCCTTCACCTCTGACCCCAGAGCATCAAACCACAGAGAACAGCCACAGTTATTCTCTTCTTTCTTCTCCTTTCTCTTCTCTTTCTCTTTTTGGATTCTCGTTTTCCGGTGATCGCCGGAGCCGTGCTGCTGCCGACGTTCCGAGCAACCCTGTGGACGTTCCTAACCAGCATGGTCACTCTCTTGCATTACCTGGTCCTGTTCTCTACACGCGAGCGTGCATTGGGACTTTTACCGACATTGGACGCTGCGTACGCATCCTGTATTGTGATCCGATCGAGGCAAGTTAATCTTGCTACATGCTATATAATTCATTATATACCCATTTAAATATATATATATATATATATATATATTACCTGTAGTTTAAATCTAGTGCCCCATGTTTCATTTTATAATGTTTCGATGTCCCGTTTGCATCCGTTTATATCATTTTAAATCTAGATCATGAAAACTAATCTTGTTACACACTAGATTTCATTATACTGCATCCATATCAATATTTATATCACATATTGCTTAGTTGTACTACCCCACATTACCATTTTTATAATTTTTTTATAATGTTTCGGATACCCGTTTGCATCCATCTCATTTAGAATATAGATAATTGCATCCATAGATCATATTAAGACATAATACTGTGATATTAACATTCCATGATTAATAAAGTGCATCCTAATTAGTATTGGAACTATAAACGTAACCCTAATCGATAACTGTGCATCCATATGATTGAATCTGTACCTATTTGCATACCACATCACATTATTCCATTTTATTGTTATAGTAGTACCCCATACTTGTTTTGTGTACCCATGCTTATTACAGTTTAATTATGAACACCCACGTGATATTTGTGCACTCCCTGACATGACTTGATACACTACTACTTGACACGACTTGATACATGTGCACTACTTGACATGATTTGATCCATGTACACTACCTGACATGACCTGATGTACCACAGCTTGACCTGCTACCTGATCTTGTTACTAATACCAACAATCTTGACCTGTTATCCCTACGGACATTTCTTGTTGTCTATTCAAACAAACCTGTACTTGCTTGATCCTGTGTTGGCATTAGCTCCAGATTTATCAATACCTGACTTGAACAAATAACTTAGGGGTATAGGGAAATCAATGATGAAACCTGATTTGTAACTCGACAGTTCGATACTTATACTGATCAGTTTTACGGGCTAGGCCAGCCCCGGGATGATGCGGCTGACATCATTCATCGTTACATACTACCTTTTACTGCCTAGCGGCACGTCTCGGATCCAGCCCGAGATTCTTGACCGTGGTCCCGGGCATGCATGGGATACTATTGAGTTACATCGATGATTCATCAAATTGATTTCAAAGACTTGAGAGTAGTTAATCCAGTAGACCGGTTTAGATTACTCACTGCACATCACCTGTGCCTTACCCTTCACTGTCCTTATTTATGTTACTGTTATACCTTTATTACTGTTCATACTCGTGCCTGCATGTCTTGTTACCCCCTGATTATATTATTATTGATGTTATGACGTACTGACGTCTGGATTTTGCATGGCCCAGATCCTCTACCTTTGTCGCAGGCTGATCGGGAGTACTTCCGCCGTTAGGCCGAGCAGTGAGGATCCAGCTGGTATCCAGTTTTACTTTCCAGGTGTTTTGTTTATTGGATCTATTGCTTCCGCATATTATTTTATTCTTGACTCTTTTATTTTGGCCTATGGACATGTATTAGATAGTTTATTATTGTTCTTGATATCTCTACAACCGTAATGTGACTGTGGAGGGATATTTCCTATCCACAGGTAGCATGGTTGGCTCTATCACGTGCCTATCTTAGCGTACTCTGGGAAGCATGCCTATCGAAAGGATGCTAAAAGCTCGTCCCGCACCGAAAATTATTGACAAGGGGAAAACCCCCCAAGTCAAGCCTTCAAAGTCTTCGAAGAAAAAGAAGAAGACCAAGAAACCTATGCAGCCTGCCGAGTATGACGACAAACACACAGATCTACAAAAATACATAGATGTGCTGGAGGAGCATAACCAGAAGGCACGGACACTGGTCACGCTCGAAGAATTCCTCAAGCATATTCTTGAGGGCGAAGACAATGACAAGGATGAAGGAAATGACTCATTAGAATAAATCGAAGACCGTGTAGCAAGTTGCCACATGGTCTTCCATTCTTCGTTATATGACGAAAAGGCTCCCTCAGCGTCAAAAAACAATACAGAGGAACTGGGGGCAGAATCGGCGCTAAAATCCTTGGAACTGATAGAAGAAGACCCGATTGAGAGGCTGCTAAACGAAACTTTTCAAAAAAAACAAAGTTGACTGAGAACGCGAAACAACTATATATGAAAAGGATAAGCATCAGCGTCTGGATAAAGAAGCTGCGGCGAGGATGAGTCGTAAAGTGCTCTAACCAAACCAAAACACACCTACAACAAATAAGAGCAGGATCAAAACAGAGAAGCGGTTCGCCAAATCCCTGTCAATGGGGATGAAGCTGCCACCTCTCATATAGAACACTCCCGGGGTCATATGCCTCGATAGAGAAGAATTACATCCAAACTACTGCCTATATCGTCGGAGGGTCATCCACCCCATCGAGGAATGCAATGCCTTCAAGAAATGATGGCAAGGATATGTTGCCCATCAAAAACACTTCAAGAGAATGAAACGCGAAGCTGGCGCTCGTCGACAGTAAATAGTGGGACGAACGCGCATGAAGAAACGACTGACAACTGTCATATGGTTGGTACCGGTTCGGAAGGGGGGACCCCAAATTCTCACCTTCGGGAGCGATTCTGAAGACGAAATACCCCTCACCCCTTTCTTCAAAGACTCCGCCTTCGAAAAAGAAGAGGAGGAGAAGAACTGCGAGAATATTCAGCTGCGTAACCGCACGCTGTCTGAGAAGAACCTCGGACCTACATATAAAGGTTCGAACAAAAAAGACAAAGGGAAAGGAAAAATCCCTGAAGAAATCGCCATCGATGAAGAAGTGGTAAAAGAACTCGCCGCGAAAGACCCGACTAAGAAAAATAAGGTAGATTACAAAATCCTAGCACATCTGAGGAAGATACCCTCACAGTTAAGCATATTGGATGCTCTTCTCCTGTCCAAAGAGACACGAGATTCCCTGATCAAGGCATTATAAGAGCCCGATCAGTTCCAAGCTTTCCTCGCAGAGGAGAAGATGATAGATAAACTGGCAGAGGTCCACACGGCCGATATTACATTCAGCGATGAAGATCTACTCCTCGGTACGTGCGAACATAATCGCCCGTTGATTGAAAAGATTTCTCGTTGTGTTTGTAGAAAATTGTATAGAAATTCACAACCAAAAATTATTTGACCACAATCAACTACGGTGTCGGATGTAAATTGTAAGTGAGTGCGGATCGTCCACAGGGACAGTGTAATAGTTCGTGTTTCAAATTAGATGAGTCGAAACATTAAGGAAAACAATTCATGATTTATATTTGAAGTTCAAGAATTAGAAAACCTAGATCTAATCACAAGAAAAAGATAGAATCAAGAATTGATAGTTTGATGATTTTTCCAAACCAAATATCAAGAATCGAAATGCGGCTCGTAAGAATCAATCGGATCTATAGATGTGATGTAATCTTACAATTACTTATTCTTATCCTTCGATGAATTGATACTAGATCGATGATAATCGATCAAGAATTAGGGATTTCTTATGAAACTAGGGTTTCATCTTATCCCTTGTTCTTTCGTCGATATCATTCATATTCTAGCCTCTAGTAAATTTAAGAAACGATCGTAGATCCTTAATTTCGAGCGATCACAATCAAGAAAGCATCGCAACGAAACTAGGTCATCGATTCTTGAATTTGCTAGGGTTTACAAAACTCGTAGGACTCAAAAATCGTTTAAAGATTTGTTACATCATCATTCTATTGATCTTCTCGACTCCTTAACGAGCGGAGTATTACTCAAACATCACAACAAGAATCGCAATCACACACTGAGATCTAATCATGATGCAAGAATTAAAAGAAAGCAAGATTAAAGAAATTCACCTTTTATTTATATCAACAATTTCATTACATTCGCTCAAGAACTACAAGAGGAAGAATTCGATCGTCGATTTGGCTTCGCTCGTCTCCGTGGGTCGCGGATCGGCTTGGATCACTTGCCCGATTGAAGATCGGCTCGGCTCCTAAAAGGTTGAAGGCTTCTCGCTTGATTGGTACTCAAGATCTTGAATTTGGAGTGGAATTAGGGTTAGGGTTTCGCACAAGCCTTGTCACTAGACTTGTGGAAGAAGATGAAGAATTAGAATTTTAGGAATGGGAGATTATTTAACCTAATGATGAACAACCTCAACCCTTAGATCTAGGTTCCTATTTATAGCCATCTAAACCCTAGATCTAGGATTTGAATTTTTAGTTTCCCTCCAAAAGTTTATTGAGGAAATTTGAATTTCCCTCCAAAAAGTTAGTTAGAGGAGAAGCTTCTAGATGTGATTAGTTAGGAGGGAGCTTCTAGAAGAGGTTAGTTAGGAGCTTAATTATGTTTAGCCTTGCTTAATGATCTTTGCTGATCTGGTAGAACCTTCGAGAGAATTATGGAATTTGACATATCATTCTGAGCTGTGGCCACTGAGATAAGAATAGTGCCCTAAAAATAAACTGCTGACGTGGCAAGAATGCGGCGGATCCGCGGCGCAAGCAGGCTCTCGCCGCGGATCCGCGGCACTTTATGAGCCTTGGGGATTGGGCTTTCTGGTACAGGCTTGGGCTGATATATGGGCCTTTATTGTATATGTTGAATTTAATATCTCCTTCTGAAATGCTACCATATCTGAAATCATTGAGTTGGCGTAATTTTTGATCAGCTCTTTGGTTTTTCTTCCGTATTTTCCTGCACAGACTCAAGACAAGTGTTGCGCAAATACAGAAATGATGCGATGCCATGAAATGCGGTCAATTTCCCTTAAAGTGTCGGTTTAAAAGTCTAATACATGCAATCTGGTATTTTACGACTGATTTGCTAATATGTGAAATATGAATACCGAACACTTCTAAATGTGTGCAAAAGATGGGGAAATTGCCGTGTTAAAAATACATTATTTTCGACTGATCAAATACCCCCAAACTTAATTTCGATCGTCTCGAGCGAATGTTTTATTAAAAAGAGAAGGAGAAAATAAAGAAAGAGAAAAACTAACTAGCACACTTTCGTAGGCAACACGATTGCACTGAGCACGTGCAACAAGCCTTTAAACCTCTAGGTGTCCCTAGTAGGAGGAGTGTTGTCTCCTGAGGGTTTTCAGCGGATTTCACCCACAAAATCCAATAATAAAAGAAAGATCATGAATATTACATTTAAAGTAAAGAATTGTAAAAGAAAGGCCTTGAAAATTAGGGTTTCCAACTAAGCTAGCTTTTCGGTTGTCATGAGCCCTATCTTAATGGTCATGAAAAGATGTCAGAAATCACGTCCTCCCTCAATAAAACATCGTCTTATTTTTCATTCCTATCTTTCTTCCAAACATCGATCATATAACCCTGCGTGTGTGTAAAAGACATCCCTACACCCGGAGAATTCAATTCAAGCTATCATACTCTTGCCCATCAGCCTCAGTACTTTTTGATTAATGAATATTTAAATGAATATTGCTTACACACTTTCATGCGACCGTTAATACTTCTTGAGGTACTAACCGACCGATTACTCATGTGCTTGCTTACTTGGTGTATTTTCCTCGTCTTGCACCACCTCAGGCATAGCAGTGACTCCCAGACCAGTTGGCCTTAGGGCACTAGGTGAAGAAGCACCCTCGCTATACATTTTTATTGCCTTCGGTGATAACAAAACCAGTGTCCATTTTTCTCACCACTTTATATTTTTATTCATTTTTTTTTTCTTTTTATTTCCTTCATACTTTTGGCTTTAAGACAAGAGCATTTCAAGGTATCCTCTACTATCCCAGGCTTCAAGACGTGTGTAAGTGCGAATAGCAGGGTAGCAACGTTCAAAATGTTTGGCTTCCAGAATAGAAACTATTTTTCAGACTTAGTTTTATCCTCAGATTAGTGACGTCTTTCATCTTACTAACCCTTGGGACAACGGCTCATAACTACTTATTACTAGTTCGTATAAGAAAACTTCTAATTTTCTTGGTTTTCTTAAAATTTTCTAATCTCATGGATGTAATTTTTCACTATCTAATCTTTTATTATCTTATTTATGTACAAAAAATATTTTTATTTTTGAAATTTTTTTAAATTTTTATGGTTTTCAAAAAAAATGTTTTGTGCTTATGCAAATGATATGCAAATGATGCGAAAATAAGCACAAACCTCCCCCAAACTTGTTTTCAACAGTGTCCTCACTGTTGCCTTCTGCTAAATCTTGAAAAACCTGTAAACTTGGGAGGAAATTTATTAACGGGGGAAAAATATTTAAGTGAAGAACATCCCCCAAACTTATTTTTGGCTCAAAATTTTGTAAAACTTTTATTTTCAAGAGCCCGAAAAAATGCCCCCCCAAACTTGAGTTAAGCCATGTTAATCTTTTAAAATCATATGAGGGGGTCAAAAATCAGTAGTCTATGCCAAGCTTTGCAAAGACCGAATGTTAATACCAACCATTCAAAAATTTTATCAATGCAGTGCTCTGGTTGGTGGAAGAAGAAGTGGGGAAAAGGTAAGTGGTGGAATAGAATGTGTGTGCGTCTCATTTTGGAGAGACGATGCAGTGAATGTGATGGATTACTCGCATTCTTTTTACAGTTCAGAAGAAGGGGTGGAGGTTCAATTTCAGTGATTGGAAGATGATTCATCTCAACACCCGTGTCATTCAAAAATGTGAGTTCATCAGCGAAGATCTCCTCAAAAGTTCCATCTATACCCCGATGAATAATATCATCACAAAGTGCAGGGTGATCTTCAGACTCTAAAAGCAGTTCATAATCAGTGTTAGTTGTTGACCCGGACATCTC
This sequence comes from Agapanthus africanus, assembly GCA_030015575.1. Taxonomy (NCBI): domain Eukaryota; kingdom Viridiplantae; phylum Streptophyta; class Magnoliopsida; order Asparagales; family Amaryllidaceae; genus Agapanthus; species Agapanthus africanus. The sequence goes on from JASDDO010000022.1 coordinate 901,721,690, forward strand.
GGTGGAAGAGTCTGTATGTGTATGATACATAGTTGGGTCAAACAACAACGTATGAAAAGAGTCAAGATCAGTATAAAGAGGATCATCAAATTCGCTGCTGTCGGCATCCATTAAGTCGACAGAACATACCTGAGCAGTAGGTTCGGAGGGTACACTTCCCAACTTGTAAATGTTTAGTTCTATTGACCTATTCCCGAAAGATAGGGTCATAGAACCGTTACGACAATTGATTATAGCATTGGAAGTGGCCAAAAAGGGGCGACCTAAAATCACCGGAATTTGATTCCGTGGGTTCGCTACAGGTTGTGTATCAATTACAATAAAATCTACCGGGAATATAAATTCTCCAATTTTTATTAACACATCCTCCAGTTCACCCCTAGGTTTGGTGATTGATCGGTCAGCCATCTGGAGAGTGCAATTGGTTGGCTTCAACTCTCCGATTCCTAATTGCTCATAGACTGAGTATGGAAGCAAGTTAACACTAGCGCCAAGGTCTAATAGAGCACGGTTAATATGTTCTTCCCCAATAGAAACAGAAATAGTAGGATATCCTGGATCCTTACGTTTCCTCGGTAATTGTTGGGGGAAAGCCGTGTCTATTGTTTTTTCCATAAAAATCTTCTTGGGCACTGGATTCTTCCTCTTCCTAGTGCACAAGTTCTTAAGAGTTTTCGCATAGGACGGAACTTGTTGGATGGCATCTAGGAGAGGGATGTTGGTGTTTACTTGCTTCAAAATGTTCATAATCTTCTCCATATGTGGACTCGGTGTGTTAGCCCTTAACCGATTAGGATAAGGTGCTTTAGCAATAGGCGCTGGGTCCATCATAGGAGAAGGAAGTGGGGGTGGAACTGATCCCAGACTAGAAGTGGGGATCGTCCGTGGAGGGGTAAAAGAGGTGGGCTGTAGTGGCGAGCCTTTTGGGAAACGAAGAATATGCTCGGAAGAAGGTGGTGGGGTAGAAGAACTGGGGTCAGAATTAGAAGGGTGTGTGTGAGGAAAGGTCTCAGCCGGGGTGTTATTGATTGATTTATCAGTATCATCAAACTCTTCCCCAACATGATTGTCAAGCACTCTTCCAGATCTCAACGTGATTGCATCCACATGATGTGAATAGCCAGAATTAGGTAAAGGTTGAGCTGGAAGTTTCCCTTTCTCTCTTGCACGCATTTCGGCTTTTAGTTGTGCAATTTGTTCTTCCATCGATTTGATGTTCTCATTTTGAGAGATAATGATCTTCATCACATTCTCGATGGAAGATTGCAAACTTGCCGTCCCTTGGATGGATTGTTTCATGAAAGTATCCAAGGTTTGTGCTAGTGCAGAGGTGTTATCTGTACCGGTCAATTGCAAAGGACTAGACGGTGCAAAAGTGTTGGCCGGATTTTGAAAGTTTTGTGCTTGAAAGGGGTGCTGACTTAATTGTGGTGGTTGCTGTTGTGGTGGAGGGACCCTTTGGAATTGATTCGGGTTTGGAACCGTGTTTTGAGATTGTGATTGGTTCCAAGCAAAATTAGGGTGATTCCTCCAACCCTGATCATATGTGGAGGAGAATGGATCGTTTCTAGGTCTTTGAAATACGGCATTGGTATGCTCATGACCTTGAAACGGACATTCTTCCGTCAAGTGAGACGGATCAGAACAACAGCCACATACAGTTTTGGAGAGTGACATTTGATTTAGGGTGGCGGCTAAAAATTTGTTTTCCATAGCGTCAAATTTCTTGTGTAAAGCTGAAATTTCAGCTCTAATTCCTATGGAAATATCATTGCCATCCCTAGACGATTGACTCATACCCTCCCACTGTAAAGATTTTTCAGCGAAATTTTCTAGGAATTCCCAGGCTTCCCCATCATCTTTAGTCATAAAGTTGCCTTGACACATGGATTCAAGGGTCTGTCTTGTGTAAGGAGTAATGCCCTCATAAATGATTCGGCACAGTTCCCATCTCGGGATGCCGTGATGTGGACATTGGACTAACAGATCCTTGAAACGTTCAAGACATTTTGAAAATGTTTCATTTGGAACCTGGGTGAATTGATAGATTTCGTTACGGACTCGAGCTGTCTTTTGATGTGGGTAAAATTTCTTCAGGAATGCTTTGACGAATTCATCCCAATTTGAAATGGAATGTGCGGTAGTGTTATATAGCCACTTCTCGGCTAAATCGCACAAGGTAAATGGGAGAAGACGAAGACGTAAAGCATCCACAGACAACTGTGAGGTACCCATCATTGCGCATACATTTTCAAATTTTGTGATAAACACATATGCGTCTTCAGACTCGAGACCGTGAAATTTTGGTAGAAGGTTGATGTATTGGGGTTTTATTTGAAAATTTTTCCCGTTGGCTGGTGGAATGGAAAGACGGGTGGAAAGTGGGCCTCGTGTAGGATAGCACCTCTCTTGGAGAGAAATGCGAGGTGGATTCTGCGCACCAACGGACGGCGGCAGAGTAGTGGAAAAGAAGTTCGATGGAGGTGGATCCATCGATGTGGGTGTGGTGGTGGGTAAAAGAAAGGGTAAATGTAGAAATACCGACTTTTGGGTCGATGAGGGAAACGCGGACTAACTGGCTCTAGAAACCCGTGTCCAGCCTATCTTGCACTAAAAAGGGTTAGTACAAGTGGCAGCGTGAATTTATAATTAGGGGAAATGATATATGCGGTGTTTGCTTTGAAAAATGATACGGATTTTTGAAAAAAATGATGCAACACAACAAATGCAACACACAAAACCCTAAAATCTAGGGGTCACCTAGGTCAAAGCTCTAGACCGCTCCTAACTGCCAAAAGACAAGTCGCGGGATAGAATCCTCCACTGCCTCTTTGTTCCCCTGTGGCCGGATAAGTGCCAGGTAAGTGGGAAGGTACTCCACTACGTAAGTAGTGGGCCTAATTAAAAACCACTAGCCTTAGACACACTCGCCTTAGACACCACAAGAAAACGCGGATAAGCAATGAATTACCCACGGCCTTCTTCTGTCTTAATTGAGCGCGACAGTCCTTAGAGTCATCTCTAGATATTTTTTAGTTAATGTGGGTCAATGCGGATGCAAGTTTTGCGATTTTCGGGGCCTAGGAAGGGTAATGAACTCCCCACCTAATTTGGATTTGGTCGTGCCCCTTAATTTCCGTATTAATATGCAAACAACCAAGAATCAAAAACACGCACAAATTTTATTTTGCTTTTCCGACGCAGCGATTATTTGCAAAGAAACCTGCAGTAAAGTGTTAATTGGAGCAGATGAGGGGAGAGATAAGAAAGTGAGAAACTTACAGAGAAAGTTTGGTGCAGAGAGGAGCTAGAACTGCGGCGGTTCCGCCGCGGATGTGCCCTAATGCCGCGCTTCCGCCGCGGTATATTGGGATCAGTGCACAGAAATTTGTGCACAAGCTTCTGTTCACCTACACAGCTCTCTGGACATTTCAGAAATTTTTTTCCACAGCTCCAATGATTCCATATTTCCTCGCAATCAAATCACAACACACGTATTAGTGTTTGCACGAATTTTGATCACAAAATTTAGATGGAATAAAATTTTCAACTCAAATTTCAAAATACGAACAATTAGCGCACTATCCCCGGCAACGGCGCCATTTGATTGAAAAGATTTCTCGTTGTGTTTGTAGAAAATTGTATAGAAATTCACAACCAAAAATTATTTGACCGCAATCAACTACGGTGTCGGATGTAGATTGTAAGTGAGTGCGGATCGTCCACAGGGACAGTGTAATAGTTCGTGTTTCAAATTAGATGAGTCGAAACATTAAGGAAAACAATTCATGATTTATATTTGAAGTTCAAGAATTAGAAAACCTAGATCTAATCACAAGAAAAAGATAGAATCAAGAATTGATAGTTTGATGATTTTTCCAAACTAAATATCAAGAATCGAAAGGCGGCTCGTAGGAATCAATCGGATCTATAGATGTGATGTAATCTTACAATTACTTATTCTTATCCTTCGATGAATTGATACTAGATCGATGATAATCGATCAAGAATTAGGGATTTCTTATGAAACTAGGGTTTCATCTTATCCCTTGTTCTTTCGTCGATATCATTCATATTCTAGCCTCTAGTAAATTTAAGAAACGATCGTAGATCCTTAATTTCGAGCGATCACAATCAAGAAAGCATCGCAACGAAACTAGGTCATCGATTCTTGAATTTGCTAGGGTTTACAAAACTCGTAGGACTCAAAAATCGTTTAAAGATCTGTTACATCATCATTCTATTGATCTTCTCGACTCCTTAACGAGCGGAGTATTACTCAAACATCACAACAAGAATCGCAATCACACACTGAGATCTAATCATGATGCAAGAATTAAAAGAAAGCAAGATTAAAGAAATTCACCTTTTATTTATATCAACAATTTCATTACATTCGCTCAAGAACTACAAGAGGAAGAATTCGATCGTCGATTTGGCTTAGCTCGTCTCCGTGGGTCGCGGATCGGCTTGGATCACTTGCCCGATTGAAGATCGGCTCGGCTCCTAAAAGGTTGAAGGCTTCTCGCTTGATTGGTACTCAAGATCTTGAATTTGGAGTGGAATTAGGGTTAGGGTTTCGCACAAGCCTTGTCACTAGACTTGTGGAAGAAGATGAAGAATTAGAATTTTAGGAATGGGAGATTATTTAACCTAATGATGAACAACCTCAACCCTTAGATCTAGGTTCCTATTTATAGCCATCTAAACCCTAGATCTAGGATTTGAATTTTTAGTTTCCCTCCAAAAGTTTGTTGAGGAAATTTGAATTTCCCTCCAAAAAGTTAGTTAGAGGAGAAGCTTCTAGATGTGATTAGTTAGGAGGGAGCTTTTAGAAGAGGTTAGTTAGGAGCTTAATTATGTTTAGCCTTGCTTAATGATCTTTGCTGATCTGGTAGAACCTTCGAGAGAATTATGGAATTTGACATATCATTCTGAGCTGTAGCCACTGAGATAAGAATAGTGCCCTTAAAATAAACTGCTGACGTGGCAAGAATGCGGCGGATCCACGGCTCAAGCAGGCTCTCGCCGCGGATCCGCGGCACTTTATGAGCCTTGGGGATTGGGCTTTCTGGTACAGGCTTGGGCTGATATATGGGCCTTTATTGTATATGTTGAATTTAATATCTCCTTCTGAAATGCTACCAGATCTGAAATCATTTAGTTGGCGTAATTTTTGATCAGCTCTTTGGTTTTTCTTCCGTATTTTCCTGCACAGACTCAAGACAAGTGTTGCGCAAATACAGAAATGATGCGATGCCATGAAATACGGTCAATTTCCCTTAAAGTGTCGGTTTAAAAGTCTAATACATGCAATCTAGTATTTTACGACTGATTTGCTAATATGTGAAATATGAATACCGAACACTTCTAAATGTGTGCAAAAGATGGGGAAATTGCCATGTTAAAAAATACATTATTTTCGACTGATCACCCGTTATACGTCACCAGGTACTGCCACGATATCAAGATAAGGAAAATTCTTGTCGATAACGGATCCTCCGTTAACCTTCTCAATGTGAGAGTGCTGAAAGAAATTTTGCATGAACGTTCAGCACCTTGACTGAGATAAAATTACCATCTCCGGGTTCAACTCACAATCATCACGGGCACTTAGGTCCGTAATACTGACGTTACACTTCAGGTTGCTCATCACTGACATCAAATTTCATGTCATTGACGCTAAGAATTGCTATAACGCTTTGCTCGGCGGGCCTTGGTTACACGAGTACAACGCCATCCCTTCTACAAAATATCAGTGTATGAAGTATTTCAAGGATGGCTCGAAGTACACCGTCATGGAAGAGCTAAATTCGTTTTCCATAAACGAAGTCCGGAAATACGAAGACCAAAGTACTTACTACCAGTTTTCGAGGATACTGAAAGGTGTCACAAGCTGGAGAATAAACAGAAATACGTCGTCACTATCCCGATCATTGGAAGCGATACCGAGGAAGACGAAGAAATAGTCTACTCAGGGCAATCCTAAAATGAAAACAATAAGCCCGGACCATCTACCCCTATTTCGGTCTTTGGCAGCGACTCAGAGGACAAGGCCAAATCAGTGTTCTCCATCCGCCCGTCAATGCAGACTTTTGCTGAAGTAGATCAGAGTCTACAAATTACAATGGCTCCGCCTCGGCATTACAAGGAACTTGATGCGCTCGATATATACAGCGTACAAGAACTGCAAACTTTCTATGTACCTCCTAGGCAAAGAGGTGAAAAGGTGATCATCTTCTACCAATCTACGGAGACCAAAATAGAAAAAGAAGTTTGGTATGCTGCCGATTTTGCACTCGACAGACTTCAACCCATCCTTCTGCCAAGATATTACGCAGAAGGATTGAAAAGGCTGTTAAGACGACAAGGCATACCCCTTGAACAAATTGTTCGACAAGCCTAATTCTATAAAAAATATTTGGGATACCCCCTGGACTCAGCGAAAGAAGCCTAACGGGAAGATGGAGACAACTGGGCTGGGATACGTTCGAACTAAGAAGCGGGAGAAAATTTACAGCCGCCACATCGTAAATAGCTCAGGTGAAGAGGAAAACACTCTCCAAATAGCCGTGATGTCAAATTGGGGCAAGATCCCGCTCTGAGAGCGTTAAGTTCGTCGCTCGAAGAGAAAATCGATAGGCTAATGAAAGAAGCTTGTCAGGCGAGCTGGGAAAACCACAGCCGAGAAATGACCATATATGAAAAGGCCAAGACGCAGCGTCTCAACTAGCAAACAGCGGAAGCGGCAGACCGTGATGTTCTTGTTGGGTTATGCAAGCGCTCCGGCGATCAATCCGTGGCCAAATACGGAACAAAATTTTTCAAAAACCGGCGCTAACATAACCCTATAACCCGGATCAATCCATAAGCCCTAGATAAAAAAACATGCATATGAGCTAAACTAAAGGTTAGAAAGATTATACTAAAAGAACCAAGTCCTTCGGTCTTCCATGTTCCTCCTTAGCTCCTTGAGGCATGCTCGAACGAACTTGGCCGCCGATCTCCCTTCGTCGAAGACGATCCACCCGAGAGATGTAGTAATGGCTTTAGCTTCACATCAAGGATGCAAGTGAAGCAACTAGGGTTTCTAGGTTGCTAATCTAGAAAGCCTAGGATGTAGTGAGTGTTCTAAAGTGTTTGGCTATCTCATCTCACCTCCTCTCATGATTCTCAACACATGAGAAGGTTGAGAGGAAGTGATAGATGAAGGTGGAGGAAACCATGAAAATCAAGAGAGGAGTGAAGCATAAATGGCGAGGAGAGCTCAAAACTCAAGTGAAGAAAATAATGAACCATCCTTAGGGAGAGAAAATCCAATGCTTGGTTTTGTAAAACCATTCTTTTCAATTTTAAAATGGCACCATACTTGAATAGTATGCACAAATGAATTAACAATTCATTTGTGCACACTATGCAAGCATGGCCCTCACTATACTCCCCTCAAATCATTGCCACCTTATAATCCATTTAATTAAATGGTAAATCCAAAATGAGGTGTCCACCTTCTAGAATATTATCTGTAAAAAAATATGGATTACATTCTACTGTATATGTATACCTGTATTTGTACCGAAATACGAATACCCAAAGAGATAAAATAACACAAAGAACATAATACTAGAATATATATATCGAAATATATATATGTAAATTATTAAATCAACACTTGATTTAATAATCCGGCTCAAATCCGAGCCGGCTAGTATTATCAACTATCCTATCAAAAGTCCGGGTACATAGTACAATCAATCCATCGGAACCTTGCACGTATCAAATACGGCTACTACATCATTTTGCCAGAACCAGGAAAACCCTCTGTGTGGGGCTCTAAAGACTCGTCAATACGCTGACAGTGGGTTTAACCACAAGCACATCAGCGGCACTAGCTGTACGTAACGGCTACCCAGGTATTGAGCGAAAGGAAGGTCGACGAGGAAACTCATCCAAACCCCTACTGAGTATGTCCGTGACAATCTCGATATAGTCCAGTCTGTTCGTCTAAGAGTATCGCATATCGAGTCTAGGGGTGGATAAAGTCAGACCCCTAATAACGCGACATTTCGTATCGGTATGAAGCCCATCACCCAATGAGAAACTACCGATCCAAATCAGTAATTCTCGTCCATCTCGGCCGAGGATTTCTTGTGATGGCCACCCGTGCACAGCGCGACATCAACCCCCAATACCGGGAGAGACGAATCCCGGACGATCCGCTCACTGCCTCCATGTGGCTCGGGACTGTACCCAACTAAAACCTGTTTGCACGACTCCTTTGAGCCGTGGTAGGGTAGTAATCAAAGTATAGTGGGAACTCACACGAGACAAATGACGATCTCAGGTCGACAGACTAACCTGTACTCATGTCACCTGGGAACTGCTATCTGACAATAGGTATAATACCAACTAGTATATTTCCGGCGAGTCCGTCCAGTGTACTCATAACCCAATGAGCACCTGTATACTATCTTAGGTGACTAACTAACACCAATGGTTTGTGAGACCGGCCACCTCCCCTCGTCGGGGTCTCGATAAGTACACACTAGTCTACTCAGGAGTATCGATGCCCAGTCTCGATACTTCCACGACTAGGGACATTTAAGGATGTGCTTATAGACCATCCAGCTCCTACGTATATGATCGCTATCATAATGCTGTTAGTCAAGCAAGAATCCTATAGGCTCTATCAACATGTAATAGTGATCTGTAATACCACATAATGCTGTACATGATGATAAAGACAAACCAGATAGCATACAATCATCTTGAGTAAGACTGTTCTCCCCGTATAGGTCCTCCCTCAATCATCAGAATCGCGCGCCTGTGATTCAATAATTGACTTGAGGACACTATAGCCAACAATCTCCCACTTGCACTTAAGGCTAATTATTGCGGTGTCGCACACTCACAGCCTATGTGATACCGAACACCCAACTTCTCTACTAACCAGTTTCGCAAAGCCCATTTACAAAACTATTGCGTTCGAGAAATAGCCTCAGTGAGTGGATCCGCTCCAGTGTTTCTATATTTATCTTTCTATATCTTAACTTCGCGGAGAAAACTATCTTCCGAAATGAGCGATACCTGTCTTAGAATTTGTCTGGATGTCTAATGGGACCCAGTTCACAAATGAACTCCAAATCCAACAAACTTCTTAGATTGTATCATTTACTAAATTTAGTCAGTAACCTGCACCATGTCCTCCTCAGTATTTGCTTGGACCACTTGTCCAATATACTGTCTCTCAAAAGAGGGAAAACTATAACTCTGACAGCCACTCTATCATCCAGGTCACTTTGGATGTCTAAAATGATAACCGCCTCCCGAAGGAGGATGTCGTTACCATATACCAAGAACATCCACTTATGTTCATAACTGCTTCCAAAAGTTTCTCCAGGATTGGATTAATATATGCTTATTGCAGCTAGTGCAAAAGAAATATTTGGTGTGGTACTTGACATTTCTTGATTAACTCAATTGCCTAAGCAAGTGATATACCAACTATGCAGATCTCTCTCCTCATCAGTCTAGAAGACATCTCTTTAGAGAGGGTGACTCCATTACCTGCGGGTATACCACCATGCCAGGAGTCGTCCATTCTAAAACACTTTAGAATAGTGTCAAAGTACCCAAATTAGGACACTTCCCAAATCTAGATCTAAAACCATAGATCTAGTAACCAAAAAACCTGATATTTTATCCAGATCCTATATGGAGTAACACTTTGTGACAACCACGGTATAACCAATCGTAGTATAGGAAGATCTCTTCCTATTGATTACATGCCATCCAAATACCAGGACATCACTCCCTACAACCTTCTTACCAGATCCATCTGTAATTCTGATGAAGTCAAACTCTATGACTGTCACATAAAAAATAGACGATCTATCTTCGCTATACCTGCTTTAGTCTATAAATAGACCTAAGCTACCTGCCCACTATGCTTCTGCTGCTCCCACTGACAACAACCACCCTCTGGTAGAGTCATATATACGTACACTTCTAAAGCTGGTTTAGAAAGACGTTATACTCATCCTCCTGCCGGGTCTCATAGTCTAGAACAGCAGCAATGGCAAGTTTGGGTAAACAAGACCTCCCTGTCACCGTCTCTGAGAAGACCGAAGTATCTCTTGGGTGCCCGAGGTTACCCACCAAATCTGCGGAGTAGCTAATAGAATGTCGAAACCAATTTAATGTTTAGGTTCTATTAAATTTTCAGTAATCGTTTGTAGTTCTAGAATCACTTCCAGTTCTACCATACTCCCGCTAATGTTTTCTGGAAAAAAATCCATTTTACTAAAACTGGTGGCGAGTCAAGAACAATATCACTATTGATCTTCCAGATGGTAGAAATGTTAACCCTTGTCAAAGCCCGAGATAACCCATAAACTGCCATTACTGAAACGTGCCTTGAGTTTATCCGGATTCTGGTTTTAAGCATCAGCTGGACAACTTCATATACCTTAACATCGTTAAGATATGAAACCTTTCTATGTACCATATAGAAACAAAGGCTCTAATTTAATTGGAACTAGATTCAATGCATCTGTCTCCAGTGCATGCAACTAAGTGGAATGAGGTCAAGCAGCATTACTCATCTAGAAGTGCATCCACATGTGAGTAACCTGAAAGAGAAGTATGTTCTCAAAACCATTACCATCAATGGAATACCTAGCACAAGTATCTACATCTTCGATCACCTTGAAGAATCCTGATACTTTGCAACATATAGTACTATACTTTATTCATATACCTATAACTTCTTAAAATTTGGACCCTGTATTTCTATGAAATACTTGTCTAAAACTAGAGAAGTCACAAGTAAACAGAATATAGTATGAGTACCATTCCTTTTGTCCTAATAGACACTGGACAACATACAATACTTTGTATAAGTCCCCTAAGTTTAATAAATCAAATCCTGTGCGTCGTAGTTTGAAAACTGTATTATAGTTAAGAAGAATTACACCGCTGTTGAATGCTCCTTACCTAATCACCAACTGATATAAGTAAATGTCATAGAAATAATATCAAAAGGTTATATCTTACTTTATAAAATAAACGTACAGATATATCAGTTTGAAATTAGTGCATAACAACGGATATTCAAAACCAAATATTTGCCGTCAGGCAAAAACCTAGGTGATTTCCTCAAATATCACCAATTACAACGAATTCCAATATAATGAGGATATAATCACCTAATTCCCAATATTTTACTCCCACTCACCATCTGTAACACCGTACAGATGTAAGAATCAAATCTGGAAAATACATACCCTGGAGCAAGGATCTAATTGGGAAATCAGTTTTCAATTAACAACACATAGTGAAACTGAAACATGAAAATGTTTCGAAGGGGTATCCGGGTATTCCTAGTAATGCCTCTTTCACTATCCAGATTCATGACAGTAACCGTATACTTCCTTGCCCCTCACTCCAATCCCTTTATATGTCTCCACTTATTACCTTCTGTACACCACTTTTAGGCTAATTGGTTTTCTTGTTTCCATACCCTTCGGCACCAGCCTAAGGTTTGGAAGAAGACTATCCAATAAGCGTCATAGCTGTACTCTCCTAATATCAGGAGCCCTCGCAACCTGAGAGAAGGTAAAGGGAAAAGAAAACTGAATAATCCTATTCAATTTCTCCTGAACTGGAAACCATCCTCGAATCTTGAACAAGTTTCTTCGAGTTCTTATGTAACTATACGATGGCATATCCAATAAATGTGGATCTTCGTAGTGATACGGAATGTTCCGGAGAAAAGTAAAGGTGAACTAGGAGTGAAAGGGGTATACGCGGTTTCTTCGTGAATGATAGTAGTCGTAATGTCCTTTGCCCTCAATCTAATCCCTTTATATGCCTTTACTTATTACCTTCTGTACACCACACTTAGGCTAATTGGTTTTCTTCCTTCCCCACCCTTCAGTACCAGCCTATGGTTTAGAAGAAGACTATCCGATAAGCGTAATAAGTGTACTCTCCTAATACTAGGAGCTCTCGCAACCTGAGAGAATTTAAAGAGAAAAGACAATCGAATATTCCTATTCAATTTCTCCAGAACCAGAATCTATCCTCGAACTGGAACAAGTTCCTTCGAGTTCGTATGTAACTATACGATGGAATATCCAAAAATGTGGATCTTCGTAGCGATACAGAGTGTTCTGGAGAAATGCAAAGGGAAAGAAGGAGCGACAATGATTTTATGCGACTAAATGACAATCCAAAAGCCAAAGTGTTTTAAGAAGGTTCGGTTAACTTGGTTCATTAGTTTTAGTTTAGGGCGGGCCATGGTCACTGCCAAAGAGAGAGAGAGAAAAGAAACACTCAGCGTGCACTCTAAGCTAGATCAGAATGGTTAATCATTTTATCTAATCTGGATGGCTCCCACTGTTTCCTCGAATTCTCCTCCAAACCCAAAAGGAAAATCAGTCGGGGTCATCTAAAATCACCCGAGGAGTAATCCTACTCATCAGTAGGAATCGGGATCCAACTATCATCGCATGATAACTTGATGGAAGCCACTCAAGTCACCACACTCCAGAAGGTATGCACATGACTGGCAAGTTTCCTGTATGTTTGAAACTCCCGATGTGTGTTTTTATCCCTAGGACCCAAGTGACCTTGACGGAGTCAACAAATCAAAGAGTCCTAATCAAGTTCAACCCATCATTATCTTGATTGCATTAAACCCACCCGCACGAGCCCTTGACGGAGTCAACAAGGCCGTATGACTGTCCTATCCAATCGCATATCCATGCTACAAACAAGCACCACTCAGCTACCGTACACTACGCCTTGACGGAGTCAGCAAACGCAGCACGAATACTAAGTACTACTCGTAGGAAATAACGGAGGGCTACAGCTAGTTTTTGGCGAAAAACCTTTAACGTAATGAACTTGATATCGTTGAAGGAACCGAGTGGTTTTACAAATATATAGTGGCGAAAACTTTTGCTAAAGAGGTCACTCCCTGTGAAGAGATCTCGGCTCTTTCCTCATCGAATGAGGTGCAGGATATTCCAAACTGAATATCACGATGCAAAGCAAAAGAATCGACTATAGTAAAGTTATCACGCTGACCCAAACTTCTGCCCAAGGGGTCACTCCTGATGAAGGGTTCTCGACCCTTGCCTCGTCGAATGAGGTGCAGGATATTCCCAATCGAATACCACTGTGCAAAGCAAAAGAAAACGTCTCTAATATCATTTTTAAAAAACTTGGTTCCAACAATATCATATATATATATATATATATATATATATATGTATGTATATATATATATATATATATGTATGTTTGCTTTCCTTGCATTGATCAGAATTAACGCGGTCACATCAATTAATCACACCAGAAAAGAACGAAAATAAAATTTATGTATATGCCATCCGCATTCGCCACTGGGCCCCATCATCACCCGTTAGGTTACTTAACTAACGACAGAGCGGGGGCTGGACTAGCGCGGGTGCAAAACATATACAACATCTACTAGTATATATATAAAAATATATATAACAATCATCTCAGGAATGATAAAAAGCAACATCACAGAATCTCAGCCAACAACACAGAGTGGTGGATAATCCTGGAGCCTCGGGTTTCATTTGAGCCGTAAATGAGACCCGACGTTCCCCTGTCGTGTGGATAGCCTGTGCAACGAAAACCTAGACCCCTACGAGCACGGCAAGTTACCCGCTAATCCCAGAAACGATGCAACCTGAATCAACAACGTGAATGGGCCACCCAGCACTCCGCGGAATCCGGTAACATGAGCACCCCTGCGTGGGTCAACCTATACCCTCTACGAGTGCGGCGAATAGCCCACAAATTCTAGAAGGAGGTCCCCTCCGTCTCAACGCCATGAGATGCGGACCTGTTGCTCTCTACAACACGGCTATTTGTGCACTCCACCGCGGGGTAATCTTAGTACAGAAAAGAAAATAAGCACAAGGGTGACATCGATCTCAACCCGGTCATGCCCCAAACAAATAATATACAAACTGGCAGTAACGGCAGTCCACATGTCGGACGCTCTCCCCGCAATATAAAATGTATAAATAAACCCAAACTGTACTACCATTGCACCCAAGCTATCCACACGACGATCCCGCCACAACCACAGCACAACACAGAAAATCAATGTGAATGTCACGTTCGCAAACCCGTCTAAAAGTCATATAGCAATTAGACGAGTAGTACCGCTCTAATGACATTCAGGATCGCAAATAGTAATGTATGTACTGAAAACTAAGACATTAGAATTCCACACGCAATTAGCAAACTAAACCAATTTCCAAATCCATGAAAAAACAGTGAGCTAAAGTTCCAAAAACCGACCGTTTAAAGCCAATACGGAAGTTCGAATCAAAACGAAATGCGCCCGAACCTTCACGGGGAGTTTGAGCATGAAAATAACTTTGAGTTAGGGGGCCTAAAGGGGGTACCCCACCCCTGAGGCCACCACGAGGTGGCCAGGGGGCGAGGCAGACTCGAAACTGCCCAAGGTAGGGCAGTTTCGAGTCCCCACCGCCAAGACCACCTTGTGGTGGTCTTGGGGAATGGGCCCAGCTGTTAGGTCCCCCCGGGATCTCACTGGGGTGCCCATACTCCGCCCCGCGGCTTCTCAGTTCAAACCGTGAGCCCGCAGGGTGTGCAAACTTCTCAAAACTTCAGTTTTTGGAACCGTTTTTTCGACAGTCTTTGCGCGACAAAAACAGCAAATTTCTAACGTCATAATGAGTTAACTAAGGCTTATGGAGTGGCTTTGATACCATGTTGGGTTATGCAAGTGCCCCGGATATCAATCCGTAGCCAAATGTGGAACAAAAATTTTCAAAAACCGGCGCTAACACAACCCTATAACCCGGATCGATCCATAAGCCCTAAATAACAAAACATGCATATGAGCTAAACTAAAGGTTAGAAAGATTATACTAAAAGAACCAAGTCCTTCAGTCTTCCATCTTCCTCCTTAGTTCCTTGAGGCATGCTCGAACGAACTTGGCCGCCGGTCTCCCTTCGTCGAAGACGATCCACCCGAAGGATGTAGTAATGGCTCTAGCTTCACATCAAGGATGAAAGTGAAGCAACTAGGGTTTTTAGGTTGCTAATCTAGAAAGCCTAGCATGTAGTGAGTGTTCTAAAGTGTTTGTCTATCTCATCTCACCTCCTCTCATGATTCTCAACACATGAGAAGGTTGAGAGGAGGTGATAGATGAAGGTGGAGGAAATCATGAAAATCAAGAGAGGAGTGAAGCACAAATGGTGAGGAGAGCTCAAAACTCAAGTGAAGAAAATAATGAACCATCCTTAGAGAGAGAAAATCCAATGCTTGGTTTTGTAAAACCATTCTTTTCAATTTTAAAATAGCACTATACTTGAATAGTATGCACAAATGAATTAAAAATTCATTTGTGCACACTATGCAAGCATGGCCCTCACCATACTCCCCTCAAATCATTGCCACCTCATTATCCATTTAAATAAATGGTAAATCCAAAATGAGGTGTCCACCTTCTAAAGTGTTATCTATAAAAAAATACGGATTATATTCTACTGTATATACATACCTGTATTCGTACCGAAATACGAATACCCAAAGAGATAGAATAACACAAAGAACATAATAATAGAATATACATATCGAAATATATATATGTAAATTATTAAATCAATACTTAATTTGATAATCCGGCTCAAACTCGAGCCGGCTAGTATTTTCATCTATTCGATCGAAAGTCTGGATACATAGTACAATCAATCAATCAGAACCCTGCACGTATCCATTACGGCTACTACATCATTTCACCAGAACCAGGGAAACCCTATGTGTGGGACTCTAAAGACTCATCAATACGCTAGCAGTGGGTTTAACCACAAGCACATCAGCAGCACTAGCTGTACGAAACGGCTACTCAGGTATTGAGCGAAAGGAAGGCCGACGAGCAAATTCATCCAAACCCCTACTGATCCTGTCCATAACAATCTCCATACAGTCTGGTCTGTTCATCTAAGAGTATCGCATATCGAGTCTAGGGGGTGGATAAAGTCAGACCCCTAATAACACGACATTTCGTGTCGGTATGAATCACATCCCCCAATGAGAAACTACTGATCCAAATCAGTAATTCTCGTCCACCTCGGCCGAGGATTTCTTGTGATGGCCACTCGTGCACAGCATGGCATCAACCTCCAATACCGGGAGAGACGAATCCCCGACGATCTGCTTACTGCCTCCATGTGGCTTGGGACTGTACCCAACTAAAACCTGTTTGCATGACTCATTTGAGCCGTGGTAGGGTAGAAATCAAAGCACAGTAGGAACTCATACGAGACAAATGACGATCTCAGGTCGACAGACTAAACTGTACTCATGTCACCTGAGAACTGCTATCTGAAAATAGGTATAATACCAACTAGCATGTTCCCGGCGAGTCCGTCCAGTGTACTCATAACCCAATGAGCACCTGTATACTATCTTAGGTGACTAACCGACACCAATGGCTTGTGAGACCGGCCACCGCCCCTCGTCGGGGTCTCGATAAGTACACACTAGTCTACTCCGGAGTATCGATTCCCAGTCTCGATACTTCCACGACTAAGGACATTTAAGGATGTGCTTATAGACCATCCAGCTCCCACGTATATGATCGCCATTATAATGCTGTTAGTCAAGCAAGAATCCTATGGGCTCTATCAACATGTAATAGTGATCTGTAATACTACATAATGCTGTACATGATGATAAAGAAAAACCAGATAGCATACTATCATCTTGAGTAAGACTGTTCTCCCCGTATAGGTCTTCCCTCAATCATCAGAATCGCGCGCCTGCGATTCAATAATTGACTTGAGGGCACTATAGCCAACAGTTCTCCATCCGCAACCCGCCAGTCACCTTCGCGAAAGGGGAAAGTCCCGAAGCAAAGATAAAATCAAGGCGAAGGATGCAAATAACATTCATGGACATCAAAGCAAGTCTGTCACGCCCCGCTTCCCGGTGTACGGTGAAGGGGACGGGACGAGGCCGCTACGTATTTACTCTGAAGCAAATATACTAAGCATATCTAAGCAATATAAATAAAAATGCACAAGAGACAAAAGACGGTAGGTATAACTGAACAGCAACTTTATTTATTAACATTCTTTTGTACAATGCATGGAAAAGTAAATACATCTAAAAGAAATGCCTAAACAGTGGCATAACAGAAATGAAAAGTACTGAAATAAAAATGTGTACAATGAAACTAGAGCTCTGGGTCGTAGGCAAGCTGATTCAAGTCCTCGCTAGAAGGCTCGATCTCTTGGGTGTCCAGATCACCTGACAACATTCCAAAGAAGAAAGAGAAGGAATGTCGTCAGCGACAATCGCTCGGTAATTCCCAAAGATAAGGGGGAAAATAGAATAGAGAGAGAGAAAGTAGCTTTTAAGGTTGTATTATATGGTTAACGATGTTGTTTGTAGCTTGGTACAGAAGGATACCAATGTATACGAGAGAAGTCTCAGATGACCGGAGACTAAGGTGAACGGAATGTACAAGGAACCGTTATGCCACGGTACAACAGCAACGGAATATAGGTTAAGTGT
Source organism: Agapanthus africanus (assembly GCA_030015575.1). Lineage (NCBI taxonomy): Eukaryota > Viridiplantae > Streptophyta > Magnoliopsida > Asparagales > Amaryllidaceae > Agapanthus > Agapanthus africanus. Next base: position 901,739,283 of record JASDDO010000022.1, read on the forward strand.
GTTAAATCTTGCAGTCTCGTGCCACTTCTAATACCTTTCGTACCAATCCACCCCTTAAACCCCGTATTGTATTGTTTGTATTGTATTGCAACTTGTATTGTCTTGTAATATATATTGTATAATTGGATGACTTGCCGAAACCATGATATCAGTAAATGGATATAACTGGAGAATCATGGATGTAACTGGAGAATCATGTAAATGGAAGTATATCCATGATTCGGTTCGGTCAATATAGATTGAATATATTGAATATATGGATTCATGGATTCATTCTGGGTTGTAGATTGTAGATTGTACTTGAATCATATTCAAGTCAGATTATTTATAATGAGACTCAGTCTGAGTCGGAACAATTAGAAAAGAAATTGAATCCCTGAATTAGGTTTTGGTGTTATCGGTAACCGCTGTACATGGGCGGCAGGATTTGTGTCTTTTTCAAAGACGATTACCATGTTGATAATACCGTTGTTAAGTTGTCTACCTTAAATAGGCAAGCACCCACTTCTCCGGCTCCCTGAGGCTCAAGAGACTGGTCCCGCTTAAATCTATATTTACTAGGGTTCTTAGGGTAATTTATAGAACTTGAGGGGGTTTTATGTAAAAATACTTTTGTATAATTTTCAAATCACACCCCAAGTATTTAATTATCGTTTTTAGAGTTGTCATAGATGTAGATTTTATATTTGTGATATTTCTAGTGAAAATAACCTAATTTCATAATATAGGGTATTTAATTGTAATATTGAACTTGTGTGGAATCATGGTATTTTAATGTAAAGTGATTCTTGTGATTTTAGAAAAAGTTGGAATATTTATATTATCACAAAAATAGATATTTTAATGATATTGATATATATATATATATAATTTTAATATATATTATATTTCTGGAAATCTCATTTTCTTAAGATATTTGTATTTCAACTCTTTCGAGACCGAATGCTCCTTACGGAGGTCTGCATCTCGCACTACTAAGCCCAAGGTTGTGCGATAATCCGCACCATCCCAGTCGGGTTCCCCAAAATGGGTTGTAGCAGCGCTTTTCAAAGATTTATAAAAATACGTAATCTTGTAGAAAACGGTTTTAGTAGTAAAGGGTATTTATATGTAAAATTTCGTTTTGCCGTATTCTATGTTCCCGAAAGGTATTATGCTATTTTGCATATGAATGTTATAAGGAGGTAGGTCATTACCTTGTGATCTATCTAAAGGTATAGCAAGATTAAGAATGTTTTAAAGGCGAAACTAAACTACATGGTATTTTACTGAAAAAGGGTAGTAAAAGTTACAAAATGAAATATATTGTCATGAAACTTGTTCAACATATTTTTTAATGATTAATAGTCAACATGTAAGGGTTTGGTATGATTTTATTCAAGAAAAGGTTGAATAGGAAGAACCGAATCGGAAATCGGATTAACTCCAATTCCGTCGGGTTTTATAAATACGTGTTTTTAGAAAAGAATAGAGAAGAAGGAGGTGGGACTTGCGGGTTTGTAGTATAGAGAAGAGGGAGAGGAAGACGTAGGAGACATCGGTGCATCGTTTCTCCTCCGGGAGCTCCTAGGGTCGTCGTCGGAAGACCGCCAGAGTTTTGCCCTTCGCTAACTCCAAATGCACACAAAAGTTCTACGAATTTTCTTGAGAGTTTGGACAGGATTGTGAGTGAGGGGTGTGTGTTTAAGGTTGATATTTATAGGGAAAGATTAGGGTTAGGGTAGGTGATGTTGAATTGAAAAATGTAATAAAAATGGTATTAAAAATAGGGTTTAATGGGGTTTTAATTGGATTTAAAAGACTCTGGAAATGTGCCGGAGATTCAAAGTATGCAGGAGTTATAAGAAGCTAAAAAGACAGAGAGTAACAGAAGGGAGTCGGCCGATCCGGCTCAACTCGGCCGGCTGCGGCGGGCCGAGTCGGGCCCGGGTCGGTCGCCGTGGGTCGGTCGCCGGCGGGCCGAGTTATAAGAAGCTAAAATTGTATTAAACAATACTCCTTGGGACAGTTTTTTTTACATGTGTAGTGGGTTTTTTACGAGTTATGCACGTGTAGACCCTTGGACTTCTAAAAATTCAAAACAAAACAATATAAAAAATAATGTGGGGGATGGTATTTAAACTTTGGTGCTTTGGTTCAGCAATGCAAGGTATTAGCAATGAGCTATAAGCTCTTACTTGCTATTAAAAAGCAAAACAATTACTTATAGTAATCACAGTAAATGCAAATATCCTAAGTATACATTAACTTTTAAACAAATTTTTGTACACTAAAATTGGAGTTGTTACAGTCTACCCTCCTTACAAAAATTTCGTCCTCGAAATTTACAAATTTTTATTTTAAGGGCTAGTTTACAAAGAGGTGAGGATATCTTGCACGCATCTCATCTTCCTTTTCCCATGTTGATTCTCCTGGAATGTTTTTTCTCTACATCACTCGAACCAAGTTGACTTCCTTGTTCCGAAGTGACTTCACTTTTCTATCCAGAATCTCCACAGGTTGCTGCTCACAAGATAAGTCGGACTGTACAGTGAGCTCGGAATGATTGAGAATGTGGCTGGGGTCACTCACATACCTTCTGAGTTGGGATATGTGGAACACATTATGCACTCCTTCCAATGAAGGTGGAAGTGCTAAGCGGTATGCCACTGCACCGACTCGTTCGAGTATGTCGAACGATCCAATGTATCTTGGACTTAGCTTACCCCGTCTTCTAAATCATATCACTCCGCGGTTCGGAGATATCTTTAAGAATACGTGATCTCCTGGCAGGAAATTCAAGTGACGCTGTTTTGCATCTGCCCAATACTTCTGTCGATCTTGGGCTATGCACATCTTTTTTCTGATAGTACGAACCACATCAATAGTTGCTACTATCATCTCAGGTCCAAGAAGTTTCCTACCTCCGATGTTGTCCTAACTTAACGGTGATCGACACTTTCTTCTATATAGTGCTGTAAAAGGTGCCATTCCTATGCTTGCTTGGTAGCTGTTGTTGTACGAAAACTCCACAAGATGTAGGTGATCTTCCCACGATCTTTTGAAGTCTAACATACACGCTCTGAGCATATCCTCCAAGATCTGAATAGTTCGCTCAGACTGACCATCTGTTTGTGGATGATAAGTCGTGCTGAAGTTCAGACTTGTTCCTAAGCTTGCTTGCAGACTCTACCAAAATTGCGATCTGAACCTGGTGTCACGATCGGAGACAATGCAGACCGGTACTCCATGAAGTCTTACAATTTCCTGTATGAGTTCATGGGTATCAGAGATAGTACATATTTGAAGAGTTTAAATCTTAAGTAGATTATTACCTCCATGTACTTCTTTGCTAATGTCTCGGTTGATTGGCCAACTCGAAATGGGATGAAGTGAGCCAAATTTGTGAGTCGATCCAAAATGACCCATACTGCATCGTTAGCCTTTGTGCTGCAAGGAAGAGCAGTCACAAAATCCATTGTGATGTGTTGCCACTTCCATTCTGGGATGGGTAACGGTTGAAGTAGTCCAGCTGTCCTGTGATGTTCAGCCTTTACTTGCTGACACACCAAGCATTTAGCGACGCTTCTGGCTACTTCACGCTTCATTCCATGCCACCAATAATTCTGACGTAGATCTTTGTATATCTTTATACCTCCAGGGTGTACTGAGTAGGGAGAGCTGTGAGCTTCTTTCATTTAACTCTTCCCGAACAGGACCTTTTGGTACACATAATCTGCTGCTGTATCTCAAAAATCCGTCTTCATGGATGATGAAGTCTGTTCTGAGTCCATTCTCCACTTGTTCTCTAATCTTTTGCAACTTAGCATCACTTGCTTAAGCTGCTTTGATCTGATTGACAATGGTAGATTGAACTTGTAAATTCATCAAACTTGAAGTATTACCTGGCATGACTACTTCAATCTCCATCTGATGCAAGTCCTATTGTAGCTTCCACTGAGCGGTGAGATGCATTGCTAATGGTTGACGACTAAGAGCAACTGGAACCACATTCACCTTCCCTGGGTGATATTGCAGGTTGATGTCAAAGTCCGCCATGAGTTCTAACCATCGTCTCTGCCGCATATTCAACTCCTTCTGAGTAAACACATATTTTAGGCTCTTGTGATCTGTGTATATGTGCACTCGTTCACCAAGAAGATAATGGCGCCAAATCTTAAGTGCAAAGATAGAGGCTGTCAATTTCAAATCATGTGTTGGATAATTGCGCTTATGATTCTTCAGCTGTCTTGAAGTATAAGCATCAACCATACTGTGCTGATGTAGAACGCATCCTAATCCTTTACTGGATGCATCAAAATGCACTTCGAAACCTCCAGAATGGTCCGGTATAACGAGAATAGACGCTGATATCAACCTTGACTTGAGTTCTACGAAAGCCTGTTCGCATGCTTCTGACCACACAAATTCTTCATCTTTACGTGTGAGCTTGGTCAGGGGTGTTGCTATCTTAGAAAAGCCTTCAATGAACCTTCTGTAATATCCAGCTAAACCCAAGAAACTCCGAATGTCCTTCACTGACTTTGGTGTCGGCCATTCGCTTACTGCTGAAACTTTCGCTGGATCCACAGAGATTCCTTCGCCTGATACGATATGTCCAAGAAAACCAACTTGATTCAGCCAAAACTCGCACTTGCTATACTTGGCATATAATTGATATTGTCGTGGAGTTTCCAGGACAATTCGTAGGTGTTCGGCATGCTCTTTCCGACTCTTGGAATACACCAGGATGTCGTCGATGAAGATGACAACAAACCCGTCTAAGTACTCCCGGAAAACTTGGTTCATCAGGTTCATGAATATTGCTGGTGCGTTGGTCACTCCAAATGGCATCACTAGAAATTCGTAATGACCATAACGAGTTCTGAAAGCTGTTTTATGAATATCAGCTTCCTTGACCTTCACCTGATGATAATCTGAACGAAGATCTAATTTAGAGAAAAAAGAAGATCCACTTAGCTGATCGAATAAATCGTCGACACGCGGTAGCGGATACTTGTTCTTTATCGTGACTTCGTCCAAGGCTCTGTAATCAATGCACATTCTGTATGAACTTTCCTTCTTCTTCACAAGCAGTACTGGTGATCCCCAACTTGAAGTGTTGGGACGAATCCATCCTTTCGCCAATAATTCGTCCAACTGTGTTCGGACTTCCTTCAAACCTTCCGGACTTAATTGGTAAGGTGCTTTGATCACCGGTTGTTCTCCTGTTACTAAATCAATGCTGAATTCAAGAGCTCGATCGGGAGGCAAACCTGATATATTGTCAGGAAACACATCATCGAACTCTCGAACCACTTCTGGCCTTGATTCTACCTCTGCTTGAGTTCCTGCAATCACTGCTTCCTTTGGCTTTGCTTTGTATGTATTTGGCTTCAGGGTATGGTCTCCGCTTTTGAAATAGAAAACCGGATGATCTGGAATCTCAAATACTACCCTCCTTTGACGACAGTCGATGGTAGCATAAAAGGTTCCGAGCCAATCCATACCTAGAACTACTCGAAGTTCGGTATGTCCAGCACTTTGAAGTTGGCATAGAATTCTCTGCTGCAGACGACTACTGGACACAAGTTGTATCCCATTGTTGCCTTTAGAATGCCATTTCCTGAACTGACATTCTAGCTGGATACAAGCAGTGTGACTGGAATCGCATGAGTTCGGACGGACCGTTGAGACATAAAGCAGTGAAATGCTCCAGTATCAAAGAGTGCTAGTATAGGAAGTGAGGCTACTAAGATTGTACCTAAGGTATGTGGGATATGATTTAGGTATAAGGAAAAGTATGTAGATAAGTAGCAAAACTGAAAGAAAGGTTGAGAAGAAAATGGTTACCAGTGATAACTTGGCCAGTGGCCTCAGCTTCTTCCACGGTCATCGTGAAAGCCTAGTGCCGTGGTACATTCCTCCTGGCCTGAGGAGCATTCCTCGGAACATTCTTTTGAGCTTGATGGAACTGACAAGGAGGAGGTGCAGCTTGTGGTCCTCTAGGTGGTGGAGAAGGTAGTGCAAGTTTTGGAGCAGGTGCCTGAAGGGTTGGTCGCTGCTGGTAATTGATCGCTGGCCTGGGTGCACCAACTGGGTTTTGTCTTTGGGGACAAGACCCAATATCATGAGCAGCTGAACCGTAGACTAAGCAAAGACGGTTGGCTCGCCGGCAATCTTTCATCATATGTCCAGTTCTCTTGCAGTAGGTACAAAAGGCTGGGTTGGGCCTATTGTTCGGTACTCCCGGTCGCCTTGGCACAAAAGATGGCCTTGACGAGGCTCCTCCTACCATCTGGTTGACAGGTCGCTTAACTCCTGCAGACTGAGTTATGCCCCTCGCCTTTACCACTGCCTCATAACACGGGAATCTTTCAGAGCCGATTCATGAGTCGGAAAATCTCCTGTAGCAAATGCAGCCTGGATCTCCGAATCTAAACCTTGTTGAAATCGACGGGCTCTGATCTCATCCGTCGGTATTAGGTGTGCCGCAAATCTGTTAAAGTATTGTATTAGCTGTGTTGTATGTGATATATTGAAAAAAAAATTTGAATTATTGAGACATATCTTACCGACTGAGCATGGTGCACTCAGCGTCATACTTATCTAATGACTTGGTCCACATCGAACCTTATTGCAGATGGATGAACTGTTGTTCCATGTCGAACCTGGAAGTCTCAGGGAAGTACTTAGCGTCGAACATGTCGCGGAAAGTCTTCCATTCGATGGATTGTTCAATACGGCTTTCTTCCACCTTCCACCAATTCCGTGCATTGTCCGTGAGCTGCAGTTTCGCTACACGAACCCAAGCTCCCTCTGTCACTTGTGCCGCTGCCAGATCATCTTTGATACTTTGAGCCCATTTCTCAGCTTCTAGTGGGCTTTCCTTTCCTGAAAACTGCTTGGGGTGCAAAGCCCTGAATTGCTTCACTCCAGGTGCTTCTGCCTCGGGACGGTTCATTAAAAGAGCAGTCTGCTGCTGCTGTCCTTTTAGGAGGCTGCGGATCGCCTCAAGCAGAACCGTCTGCTCGTTGAGCAGAGCAGGGACGGCAGGTGTGATTGGTAGTGGAGGTGGAGTGTTGTTGAAGTTGGTGCTGGTGTTGTTCGGGGAATCCATAACTTTGAAAGAAAATTTAGGTTAGGACAAATTCAAAGTATATGAAATGATAAGATTAAAGGAACATGAATTGTAAAGAATATTTTAGTTACTGGTTCTTGTGTTATATTGCTTAGATTGTTCACGCAGAACAGAACTGCATGGTAATGTTCCATATAACTCTGACCTGCATGGGCCACCAACAAAACCTGTCACGCCCCGCTTCCCGGTGTACGGTGAAGGGGATGGGACGAGGCCGCTACGTATTTACTCTGAAGCAAATACGCTAAGTGTATCTAAGCAATATAAATAAAAATGCACAAGATACAAAAGACAGTAGGTATAACTGAACAGCAACTTTATTTATTAACATTCTTTTGTACAACGCATGGAAAAGTATATACATCTGAAAGCAATGCCTAAACAGTGGCATAACAGAAATGAAAAGTACTGAAATAAAAATGTGTACAATGAAGCTAGAGCTCTGGGTCGTAGGCAAGCTGATCCAAGTCCTCGCTAGTAGGCTCGATCTCTTGGGTGTCCAGATCACCTGACAACATTCTAAAGAAGAAAGAAGGAATGTCGTCAGCGAAAATCGCTCGGTAAGTCCCAAAGATGAGGGGGAAAATAGAATAGAGAGAGAGTAGCTTTTAAGGTTGTATTATATGGTTAACGCTGTTGTTTGTAGCTTAGTACATAAGGATGCCAGTGTATACGAGAGGGGTCTCAGTAGACCAGAGACTAAGGTGAACGGAATGTACAAGGAACCGTTATGCCACGGTACAACAGCAACGGAATATAGGTTAGGTGTCTTAAATCTTGTAGTCTCGTGGCACATCTAACATCTTCCGTACCAATCTACCCCTTAAACCTCACGAAGTATTGTATTGTTTGTATTGTATTGCAACTTGTATTGTCTTGTAATATATATTGTATAATTTGATGACTTACCGAAACTATGATATCAGTAAATGGATGTAACTGGAGAATCATGGATGTAACTGGAGAATCATGTAAATGGAAGTATATCCATGATTCGGTTCGGTCAATATAGATTGAGTATATTGAATATATGGATTCATGGATTCATACTGGGTTGTAGATTGTAGATTGTACTTGAATCATATTCAAGTCAGATTATTTATATGAGACTCAGTCTGAGTCAGAACAATTAGAAAAGAAATTGAAGTCCTGAATTAGGTTTTGATATTATCGGTAACCGCTGCACATGGGCGGCAGGATTTGTATCATTTTCAAAGACAATTACCGTGTTGATAATACCGTTGTTAAGTTGTCTACCTTAAATAGGCAAGCACCCACTTCTCCGGCTCCCTAAGGCTCAAGAGATTGGTCCCGCTTAAATCTATATTTACTAGGGTCCTTAGGGTAATTTATAGAACTTGAGGGGGTTTTATGTAAAAATACTTTTGTATAATTTTCAAAATACACCCCAAGTTTTTAATTACCGTCTTTAGAGTTTTCATAGATATAGATTTTATATTTGTGATATTTCTAATGAAAATAACCTAATTTCATAATATAAGGTATTTAATTGTAATATTGAACTTGTATAGAATTCATGGCATTTTAATGTAAAGTGATTCTTGTGATTTTAGAAAAAGTTGGAATATTTATATTATCACAAAAATAGATATTTTAATGATATATATATATATATATATATATATAATTTTAATATATATTATATTTCTAGAAATCTCATTTTCTTAAGATATTTGTATTTCAAATGTTTCGAGACCGAATGCTCCTTGCGGAGTTCTGCATCTCGCACTACTAAGCCCAGAGATGTGCGATAATCCGTACCATCCCAGTCGGGTTCCCCAAAATGGGTTGTAGCCGCGCTTTGCAAAGATTTATAAAAATGTGTAATCTTGTACAAAACGGTTTTAGTAGTAAAGGGTATTTATATGTAAAATTTTGTTTTCCCGTATTCTATGTTCCCGAAAGATATTGTGCTATGTTGCATATGAGTGTTGTGAGGAGGTAGGTCATTACCTCATGATCTATCTAAAGGTATAGCAAAATTAAGGATGTTTTAAAGACGAAACTAAACTACATGGTATTTTACTGAAAAAGAGTAGTAAAAGTTACAAAATGAAATATATTGTCATGAAACTTATTCAACATGTTTGTTAATGATTAATAGTCAATATGTAAGGGTTTGGTATGATTTTATTTAAGAAAAAGTTGAATTTTTAGGAAGAACCGAATCGGAAATCGGATTAACTCCAATTCCGTCGGGTTTTAAAAATACGTGATTTTAGAAAAGAATAGAGAAGAAGGAGGTGGGACTTACTGGTTTGTACTATAGAGAAGAGGGAGAGGAAGACGTAGGAGACGTCGGTGCGTCGTTTCATTTCCGGGAGCTCCTAGGGTCATCGTCGGAAGATCGCCGGAGTTTTGCCCTTCACAAACTCCAAATGCACACAAAAGTTCTAGGAATTTTCTTGAGGGTTTGGACAGGATTGTGAGTGAGGGGTGTGTATTTAGGGTTGATATTTATAGGTAAAGATTAGGGTTAGGGTATGTGAGGTTGAATCGAAAAATGTAATAAAAATTGTATTAAAAATAGGGTTTAATGGGGTTTTAATTGGATTTAAATGACTTTGGAAATGTGCAGGAGATTTAAAATATGCAGGAGTTATAAGAAGCTAAAAAGACAGAGAGTCACAGAAGGAAGTCGGCCGATCCGGCTTAACTCGGCCGGCTGCGGTGGGCCGAGTCGGCCGGTCAGCCGGCCGAGTCAAGCCGAGTCGGGCCGGGGTCGGTCGCCGTGGGTCCGCCGTCAGTTGGTCTACTCCCTGGAACAGTTTTTTTTACATGTGTAGTGGGTTTTTTATGAGTTATGCACGTGTAGACCCTTGGACTTCTAAAAATTCAAAACAAAATAATATAAAAAATAATGTAGGGGATGAGATTTAAACTCTGGTGCTTTGGTTCTGCAGTGCAAGGTATTACCAATGAGCTATAAGCTCTTGCTTGCTATTAAAAAGCAAAACAATTACTTATAGTAATCACAGTAAATGCAAATACCCCAAGTATACATTAACTTTTAAACAAATTTTTGTACACTAAAATTGGAGTTGTTACAAAGTCCAAGCTACCGTTCAATCGAGAAAACCTCGATTGGAACCCGTCCTTTATAAAGAAAATGGGTCGGGAGTATTCGTTGCCCCAAGGCAAGGCGAGGAAAATATTCAACCTTATCATGAATCACTAAATGATGACGCTTCCGGAGTCTCAGCACCCCGAACAAATAAATGAGGTCTATCATCCAGATTATTGCTCCTATCACTGAGTAATAGGTCACCCCTTAGAAGAATGCTTCATGTTTAAAGATTGGGTGGAAGACCAGTTTCGATAAGACAGATTCGCTTTATCCGACAGCTGGAAGATAAGCCCGCCGCAAAAGCACGAGCCAAAAAGGATCTACACAGTCAGGTTAAGACCAGCTCAACCAAAAGAATTGAGGCGAACTCATCCTGGTTGTTAAAAGACCAATGATCCCTAATCGTGCAAAACGGAGAAAGTTCGAGCTGAACTATGAAGTCCTGTACATCATAGACAAAGTTTACCAGGGTGGAGCCTACCTGCTCATGGATATATATGGTGAAAGACCCTTCCAGCCAATAAACGGCCGATTCCTCAAAAAATACTATAATTGACGAGTCATGACTTAGGTCAATGATAGATGACGACGCTTGTGTCCGCTCGCTATCTTCCTCAGTCAGAACTCTGAGAGTAGTACCCAAAAGCTCCATCCCCAAAGTGGGAATGATGGACCGAAACGTCCCTAAACTAATGCGTTCCCCAAAAAAACGAGAATAATGGACCAAAATGTCCTTAAACTAATATTCGTCCCAAATATAGGAATGTTGGACCGAAATATCCTTAAACCAACATTCACCCCCAGAAACGAGAATGTTGGACCGGATCATCCTTAAAATAAAATTTCGCCCTAAAATACGGCGATAATGGACCGAAGCGTTCTTAAACTAACATTGGACTGGAATGTCCTTAAACTAAAAACTTCGCCCCAAAATACGGCAATAATGGACCGACATGTCCTGAAACTAACAGGTTTAGCCCTACGGTGAATCCCCATATCGATTATCGTATACAATCCACGGGCATAAATGTAATACCCAGCCCTTTTTATACCAATATCTGAATTTTGTTACTCTTGAATTTTATTCATTTTTATTTATAATTTTATTTCTTCTAAACCCCGAACCCTAATCCCAATCCCTTTTATATTTTTCTCAGCCCAAGCTCTTTTCCCACCCCAGCACAAAGAATATATATAAATTAAAACTTCAATTCTTTCCCTGGCCCAACTCTTTTAGCCCAACTCCCCTATTTCTTTTCTCAAAGCCCCAGCCCATTTCTTTTATTAAAAATTAAACCCAAAACCCATTTTCTCGGCCCAACCTTTTATTCCCTTTTAAATTAAATCCCCGGCCCACTTCTTTCTTTTCCCCATTTAATTCCCTTTCCTCTACACCGGCCCATACCCCAAGCCCACACTTTCTGAACCCGACCCGACCCGCTTCGCCCCTAACCCTTCTCCCCCAACGGCTCCTTCCCTCTTTCCCGCCCACGCGATCCGCGATCTCCGCCGCTTCCGTCGCCAATGCTCGCGGCCACGACGCCCACGCTCTCGCGCCGTTACCCCCACGACGCGCACCCCTCGTCTCCCCGATCTCCCTCACTCCTTTCTCACTCACAAAACTCTCCTCCCTCTCAAATTCCCTCACCACGCTCACATCGCCGCAGCCACCTCTGCATCACCTACGACCTCTTTAACGGCCCCCAACATCACCGCCGACCACCCTCTATCGACCACGACTCCCTACAACCACCTCCAGCACCACCAACCTAAGCCCTCACTACCCTCGAACACCACCTCCCTCTTCTCCAATTGACCCACCTCCAAAACCCACCGAGCACCCCCGCTCGAACTCCAACTCCCCCGACACCCCTCCTCCGGCCACCGCAGCCCACCTCATCGGCGTTCACCCTTTCAAACTCTCTCCTCAGCTCCCTCTGCACCGAGCTCTCTCGTCAGCCGCCACCAAACCCACCTGCACCCGAGATCCACCCGATCCCCACCCGCAACCCATCTCGCCGGCGAGCCCCACTGCACCTCGTCGACTCCCCCGCACCCTCCTCGTCATCAGCACCATCACCGTCACCTCCAAGCCCAAGCCCCCTGCAACTCATTTCTCTTCCTCTCTCTACACTTCTCTCTTTCTCTCGCCCCTCTGCAACTTCTCTCTCTCTCTCTCTCTCTCTCTCTCTCTCGCCTCGTCTCACCCAATGCCCTAGCCGCAACAGCCCGTCACCAAGCTCGAGCCAAGCCCAAGCCTAGCCGAGACTCGTCGTGTGCTTGCTACTCCGTGTCCGTGCCGTGTCACTACTGCCTTCGCTGCCGTGCCATCAATTCTTCGTCAAAGGAAAGTATTTTACTTTCTACATGCTAATATATTCGTGTTACAAACTTAGATCGTATAGTTTACAAATTTAAAACTCTCAATAAATTATATGACGCAACTGTTCGATGCATGATCTCAATGGAAATCCTTATTTAAATTGACGGAACGTGAGGGCATTTTCTGGCCCATGTGATTTTGAATACTATGTATAAATTTCACTGGATAATACGACTGTTAGTGACTAAAATGAATACCCCCAACTATACCGGTAAAACTAGAAATTTCTCGTATCTGAAAATGGCTAAAATCACCGTAAATTATGTACATACTGGAATGATGCGTTCGAGGGCTTAAATCGAAGCCGACTCGACAAACTATAACCCTATGCAAGTTTCTAAGGATTTCTGTACTTAAATTGTGACAATATTTGGATCGGAGTACGACTCTGGACTGCAGTCCAGAGCGACTCTGGTTACTGTTTACTGTTCCATAATGTGTGCTACCTATTTTCCTGAACTCGTATGTTGCGGAACTCTACAGTTTATTAAAGGTGAAACTGTTAGATAGATAACACAAGTGGTTTCATTCTGTTTCATCATCATTTGCTTTTTAATCTGTAATTTAAAAGATGGGGACGTATAACAGTCCCAACAGAATCAGAATTGACATACTAGTATTGAACAGTGTAAAACTCCTGACGTACAGACGCGATTGAGAATCCGTCAGTTGCGTTGAAAACCTTACTGAAAACCCTAGATTTCATTCAGCTGTAGCGTCGCTAAATTCTGATCCCAACTGGGATTAAAATGCGTTGTGAAACGGACTTCCGATTCTGAAACCGGATTTCCAGCAGCGAACGCTTAAAAGGAAATGTCCGTATCTAGTGATCCTGAAACCCGATTGACGTGAAACCAAATTCTCTGGATAGATAATCAAACATACTATTTAATCCCCGTTCATTGTTTCGCTAAACTGTACACGTATGATTTATGATAAATTATGCAAGTGGTAGAATACTGATTTATGACATCGTAATCATGCTTTACTTACTGTTTACTCATCATATCATACATATGTCATTGCATTGATAACCTAGTGATCATGTGCATTACCCAGTGTTAGGTATTTGTGATAATTGTGGCAAGTACGTTAGTGTTCGTGCATGAGTGAATAAGTGAAAGTGACACGTACTTGTACACAATCAGTGAACCTTATTATTCTATTGCATTGTCGACGTCTGTGGGACGCGTGTACGTGTGACTATAAGTGGTATGGGACACTTATGGAAGCTCTTGCATGGGTGTCACAGATAAGGCACCAGACACTGCCATTTATCTTTGGTATTAGTCGGGACGTGCTTGATGGAGATCCTGTCTCCAGTTCTCGCGCAGACTTGTCATGGACCGACCAGTATTTGAGGTTATAGTTGGCGTTTGATGTAGACCACGGGGTGTGGGGTAGTTTGAGTGTGAGTTCAACAGAATCTCGGGAGTCCCATGCCGGCTTATATATATGGAGATATATGGAGATTTACAGGGTACATGATTATTACCGTGAGTTATATGTTGGGCCCGTGGTCCCTTGCCCTTGGGTCCTACCCTTGGATGGAGGACACTCGCGAGTGGTTGACTCTCACACTTAGACTGACGATAGGCTCAGTGACCTGTACAGTGAGACTTAGAAACTGATAGGGATAGTGACATTGACATGCATTACCTACTGTATTAACATATCTGACATACTATTACTGCTTTACTGTTCTCCTGATCTATTAAACATTGCATTGATTACTCCACGTTCATATCTTTACTGTCTTGGTTTACTGTTATACATCCATTATTACTGTTCGAGTTGCCACTTGCATCTTTATATATATATTTCTATCGTGTCGCTCTGACGACCTGAGTATGCATGCTCAGAGTGAGGAGTGGATCTAGCCTGGACCAGGACTAGACGTTCATCGCGGACATCTTGATCAGCTATCCAGAGTTATACTCTTTTTACCTCCATCAGGTCAGTTCTTGTATTTGTTTTGTTTCAGTTACTGCATTTCTCATTACCTGTGCATTGTTTACTGATTACCATGTAAAGCTAGAAGCCGAAATGTGACTACGGCAGGATAATTCCTTGACCGTAGGAGCATGGCTGGCCTTGTCAACCCCTCGTATTCCGTATTTTGGGAAGCGGGGCGTGACATGGTTTTGTTGGTATCGGAGCCAGGTTTTGCTTCGATTGGGATTTGCAGTTTCCGTGTATAGCTTGAAAATCTAAGACATCTCTCGGTCTAGGTTGTAAACTTGTTATTCTTGATCCATCTTCACATTGTATGTTCTGCTATCCATTCGCTAGGGTTTCGGGTGACTTGGCAAAGTTACGTGGTTGTAATTGTGAACTACATCATAGTTACACTACCGTACTCTGTTTAAGTGACTTAGAGTCCTACAGTTGATTTCCACTTATAATGAATTTTATCACACCCGATGTTCTTGATTCCTTGCCCAATCCATATTTTATTTTAATTCTTATCGCTTGTGCCTTATATCGTCCTCAAAATTATTGTTTCAGGATCATGTATTCCAATGACTCTTCCTCTATCTCCACTCCCCAGGATCAGACCGTTGAGATTCTGAGTGTACTGCAAGGTCTGAAGGAAGCCCAGAAGCGAACGAACGACTTGTTAGCTGAAAGACTGAGAAGGCAGGTGAATCAGGCACCAGCGGGAGTCTCCAATCGTAAAGGGATCTCTGTTAGATGAGGAAAAGAGAAGAAGATGAAGCGCCCATTTGTTTCCCGACGACAGAAGCTGCAGAAGACCCAATGTTGTGGGTACTGTAAGAGGCCAGGACATCTTCAGAGGGATTGTCGCCGCGCCCAAGGGAAATATCTGATTTGCGGTCCAGCGAACATCTTATCAACAATTGCCCAAAAAGGAAGGAACTACAAGGAGGAGACTCGTCCACACTCTCCACTTCTGCCAAGTGAGGATTCGTGCGTAGTTCGAACTTCGAGGATAAGGCGGACCCAGCGCAGGATTCAACTCGCGTGACGAGAATGCAGCGACCTAGTAATCGAAGAAGAGTTATCACGTTTTCTGCTTTTAATAAAATGTTGTCATCCTCTTATAAACATTTCTTTTCGTTTGAAATCTTGTATCCGTCGAACTTTTAGTTGAATGCATTAAAAACTTTGAATCGTAATATATGTATCATTCTCTTGCTTTTCCCCCTTATTTATACTACTCATTACCACAGCATTTTTTAATTTTGATTTTTCAGTTCCTGCCCACCGCATATTTTCCTATACTCCGTACCCTTAGCTATTTTCTTGATGTGTTCCACTGTCTGATCATGACCCTTTCTTTTCAGGCCATGGCCCACCCTTGAGCAGCGCCGCATCTAGATGAGGATACACAGTCATGCGTTTCCTTAGACCGCGTGCTGGTGAGTTCTGACGATGAGGTCAACGGACCCCAGGTCATTTTCGGAAACAGCAATTCCGAGGACGAAGGAGCCGCCGCCCCAGAGGTTGACATGATAGGCGATTCCGACGAAGAGGAAGGAGACCGTGAAGAGAACCCGGTAGAGGAAGATCCCGAGGAAGACCCGATAGAAGAAAATCCAGTGGAGGAAAACCCCATGGAAGAGAATCCAGAAGAAGAGAATCACATGGAAGCAGATCTCGATGAAGAAGCTCCAGCCGAAGAAGAAGGACCAGAAGAACAAGACCCTGCGGTGGAAGAACTCCCAATGGCGGTCCCTGCGAGGCGCTATGGAAATGGACGCCCCTACCTAAGCGCGCGAGCCTACCGCAACCTGCTGAATCTCCACAACCGCGACTGACGGAATTTTTAAATGTTGTATTCTCTGGCCAAATAAATTTATGTATAGTTTCGGGCCATCTTTGTTTTTCTAGAGTGCTTTGTTTTGAAATCCCTGGAATGAAATAAACTGCTGAGTTCGCTAATCTTTCGATCTTCTTAGTTCACTTGGTGCTTGATTATTTCTCATGTACATTTATTTTTCCTGCTGAAATCCCTGACTGCCCACCCCCACTCTTTGTATTGTTTTAACCCTCGTTTCGATTAAAAAGTACCGCACCCTGATCTTTGGAATGGGCCACCCTCCATCCTTCGTCTATGCTTCGTTTGAGATCCTTCTGGGAGGGGAAATTGATAGTAAAATTTCCGAGTTAGCTGACTCTTCGGATTTTTGATTCATATGATGTATCGACCATTATCCTCCCCATACATTTTTCCCCTTGTAGCCCTTTGCTGCTCACCCTTACTTCATGTGCTGACCCGACCCCAACCTCTTTGACCTTCAGTCTAAAGCCGTCACACTCAGACCTATTGTATGAGCCACACTCCATTGTAATCCCTACCCTAGTTACCCCTATACATATTTGTGTTTTTCTCTGTTACCCTAACTATATTTAGGGACATTACTATTCGAAATTTGGTTTTCATTACTTTGTATTTATCAAAGAGTGCGTGCTATTGACTACTCCATTTATGTATTTTAAGTACACTACTATCCTTCTCATTTTTGGTAGCGCGACCATATGTTTTACACATATTATTTTGGTGCTATGTTTTTTGTTTTTTTGTTTTTTCACCATGTGGTTTTCTAAGCTATGTTAAAATGGTTTGATTGATACGTTATTCTAAAAATGTTTTAAACCACTGACAAGTTCTCCACTGTTTCATTATGATTATGCATTATACTTATTATTTCTGCTGTGCTATATTTGATATACTTATATGTGCACATATTTGGGTTTCGATTTTATCGAGCACGCCTCGAATATTATTGTTCGTTATTGTTATTTATATTCCCGCATACATGTAGTTTGCTCTTATAGTTGTTTCCGCCTTATACTTATTTAGACCTATCCTTTTGTATGTTGCTCTTACATATATATACCTTCAAAATTTTATCCAACCGTTTGAAGTAAATCACTATGTACTAGTGTTCGATGTGGTAACTTTTCGCTTATTATTTTATAGCTTGTCGTTCCTTTTAAATTTCGAGGACGAAATTTTTGTAAAGGTGGTATGATATAATACCCAGCCCTTTTTATACCAATATCTGTATTTTGTTACTCTTGAGTTTTATTCATTTTTATTTATAATTTTATTTCTTCTAAACCCCGAACCCTAATCCCAATCCCTTTTATATTTTTCTCAGCCCAAGCTCTTTTCCCACCCCAGCACAAAGAATATATATAAATTAAAACTTCAATTCTTTCCCTGGCCCAACTCTTTCAGCCCAACTCCCCTATTTCTTTTCTCAAAGCCCCAGCCCATTTCTTTTATTAAAAATTAAACCCAAAACCCATTTTCTCGGCCCAACCCTTTATTCCCCTTTAAATTAAATCCCCGGCCCACTTCTTCCTTTTCCCCAATTAATTCCCTTTCCTCTACACCGGCCCATACCCCAAGCCCACACTTTCTGAACCCGACCCGACCCGCTTCGCCCGTAACCCTTCTCCCCCAACGGCTCCTTCCCTCTTTCCCGCCCACGCGATCCGCGATCTCTGCCGCTTCCGTCGCCAATGCTCGCAGCCATGACGCCCACGCTCGCGCGCCGTTACCCTCACGACGCACACCCCTCGTCTCCCCGATCTCCCTCACTCCTTTCTCACTCACAAAACTCTCCTCCCTCTCAAATTCCCTCACCACGCTCACATCGCCGCAGCCACCTCTGCATCACCTACGACCTCTTTAACGGCCCCCAACATCACCGCCGACCACCCTCTATCGATCACGACTCCCTACAACCACCTCCACCACCACCAACCTAAGACCTCACTACCCTCGAACACCACCTCCCTCATCTCCAATTGAACCACCTCCAAAACCCACCGAGCACCCCCGCTCGAACTCCAACTCCCCCGACACCCCTCCTCCGGCCACCGCAGCCCACCTCATCGGCGTTCACCCTTTCAAACTCTCTCCTCAGCTCCCTCTGCACCGAGCTCTCTCGTCAGCCGCCACCAAACCCACCTGCACCCGAGATCCACCCGATCCCCACCCGCAACCCATCTCGCCGGCGAGCCCCACTGCACCTCGTCGACTCCCCCGCACCCTCCTCGTCATCAGCACCATCACCGTCACCTCTAAGCCCAATCCCCCTGCAACTCATTTCTCTCCCTCTCTCTACACTTCTCTCTCTCTCTCTCGCCCCTCTGCAACTTCTCTCTCTCTCTCTCTCTCTCTCTCGCGTCTCGTCTCACCCAATGCCCTAGCCGCAACAGCCCGTCACCAAGCTCGAGCCAAGCCCAAGCCTAGCTGAGACTCGTCGTGTGCTTGCTACTCCGTGCCCGTGCCATGTCACTACTGCCTTCGCTGCCGTGCCATCAATTCTTCGTCAAAGGCCAGTATTTTACTTGCTACATGCTAATATATTCGTGTTACAAACTTAGATCGTATAGTTTACAAATTTACAACTCTCGTTAAATTATATGACGCAACTGTTCGATACATGATCTCAATGGAAATACTTATTTAAATTGACGGAACGTGAGGGCATTTGCTGGCCCATGTGATTTTGAATACTATGTATAAATTTCACTGGATAATACGACTGTTAGTGACTAAAAAGAATACCCCCAACTATACCGGTAAAACTAGAAATTTCTCGTATCTGAAAATGGCTAAAATCACCGTAAATTATGTACATACTGGAATGATGCGTTCGAGGGCTTAAATCGAAGCCGACTCGACGAACTATAACCCTATGCAAGTTTCTAAGGATTTCTGTACTTAAATTGTGACAATATTTGGATCGGAGTGCGACTCTGGACTGCAGTCCAGAGCGACTCAGGTTACTTTTTACTGTTCCATAATGTGTGCTACCTGTTTTCCTGAACTCGTATGTTGCGGAACTCCACAGTTTATTAAAGGTGAAACTGTTAGCTAGATAACACAAGTGGTTTCATTCTGTTTCATCGTCATTTGCTATTTAATCTGTAATTTAAAAGATGGGGACGTATAACAGTCCCAACAGAATCAGAATTGACATACTAGTATTGAACAGTGTAAAACTCCTGACGTACAGACGTGATTGAGAATCTGTCTATTGCGTTAAAAACCTTACTGAAAACCCTAGATTTCATTCAGCTGTAGCATCGCTAAATTCTGATCCCAACTGGGATTAAAATGCGTTGCGAAACGGACTTCCGATTCTGAAACAGGATTTCCAGCAGCAAACGCTTAAAAGGAAATGTCTGTATCTAGTGATCCTGAAACCCGATTGATGTGAAACCAAATTCGCTGGATATATAATCAAACATACTATTTAATCCCCGTTCATCGTTTCGCTAAACTGTACACATATGATTTATGATAAATTATGCAAGTGGTAGAATACTGATTTATGACATCCTAATCATGCTTTACATACTGTTTACTCATCATATCATACATATGTCATTGCATTGATAATCTAGTGATCATGTGCATTACCCAGTGTTAGGTATTTGTGATGATTGTGGCAAGTACGTTAGTGTTCGTGCATGAGTGAATAAGTGAAAGTGACACGTACTTGTACACAATCAGTGAACCTTATTATTCTATTGCATTGTCGACGTCTGTGGGATGCGTGTACGTGTGACTATAAGTGGTATGGGACACTTATGGAAGCTCTTGCATGGGTGTCACAGATAAGGCACCAGACACTGCCATTTATCTTTGGTATTAGTCGGGACGTGCTTGATGGAGATCCTGTCTCCAGTTCTCGCGCAGACTTGTCATGGACCGACCAGTATTTGAGGTTATGGTTGGCGTTTGATGTAGACCACGGGGTGTGGGGTAGTTTGAGTGTGAGTTCAACAGAATCTCGTGAGTCCCATGCCGGCTTATATATATGGAGATATATGGAGATTTACAAGGTACATGATTATTACCGTGAGTTATATGTTGGGCCCGTGGTCCCTTGCCCTTGGGTCCTATCCTTGGGTGGAGGACACTCGCGAGTGGTTGACTCTCACACTTGGACTGACGATAGGCTCAGTGACCTGTACAGTGAGACTTAGAGACTGATAGGGATAGTGACATTGACATGCATTACCTACTGAATTAACATATCTGACATACTATTACTGCTTTACTGTTCTCCTGATCTATTAAACATTGCATTGATTACTCCACGTTCATATCTTTACTGTCTTGGTTTACTGTTATACATCCATTATTACTGTTCGAGTTGCCACTTGCATCTTTATATATATATTGCTATCGTGTCGCTCTGACGACCTGAGTATGCATGCTCAGAGTGAGGAGTGGATCTAGCCTGGACCAGGACTAGACGTTCATCGCGGACATCTTGATCAGCTATCCAAAGTTATACTCTTTTTACCTCCATCAGGTCAGTTCTTGTATTTGTTTTGTTTCAGTTACTGTATTTCTCATTACCTGCGCATTGTTTACTGATTACCATGTAAAGCTAGAAGCCGAAGTGTGACTACGGCAGGATAATTCCTTGACTGTAGGAGCATGGCTGGCCTTGTCAACCCCTCGTATTCCGTATTTTGGGAAGTGGGGCGTGACAATAAACGATTCATAGCTCCCCCACGTTCCACATGATATAGTCCTTTGAATAAGACCAGAGCCTACAGCTAATGGTGTTTACCTTAAGGGCCGTCTAAAAAAAAGGTATGTCCACAAGTGAAATGGACACGGATGAAAACCGGAAAGGGCGCCGTGAGTAAAAATATCAGGACTGATTGCAAGCTAGTAAAAACCCGAGAGGGCGCGAACTCGTAAAAAAAAGTATGTCCACAAGAGAAATGGGCACGGATGAAAATCCGAAAGGTCGCCGTGAGTAAAAACAGCAGAACTGCCAACGAGCTAGTGAAAACCTGAGAGGGCACGAACTCGTAAAAAAAAGCACTTACAAAACCCTCATGGCTTTGTAAGGAGAAAACACCTGCGTGAGATCCTTACGACTCGCAAAGGAGAAACACTCTTGGGAATCCAAACGATTCCTAAGGAGGAAATGCACTTACGAGATCCTCACGACACGTAAGAAGAATCTACTCCCTATGAGACCCTCACGATTCATTGGATTCAAAAACCTTAAGTTATAAGGATCTGAACATATTCTTAAGCCATCAAAACTCTACAAACTTTCTTACCCTACAGGCGGTCCAATACTGACCCTTGTATACAATCCACGGGCATAAATAAATATTCTCCTACCAAGTACTACCAATGGTGAGAAATGTCCCTATATGGTGAACGACACTTGTAAGTCTTATCAATTTACAAGGAGAAAATACTCTTATAAGATCCTTACGACTTATAAGAGAAACACACGCTTAGGAATCCTCATGACTCCTAAGGAGAAAATACACCTATAAGATCCTCTCAACTCGGAGGGAGAAATACCTCTATGTGACCCTTACAGCTCATAAAGTTAAAAGCCTTAGTCGAAAGGATCCTAACCCTGTTTGCTAAGCCACCTTTGTCTAAATTAACAAAAGCAAATGATGATTCGCTCATGGCAATATCCCAGTTGTAGCGCTGCTGATGTCTAAACAGGTGTCAAACTCCAAGTTCTCTCACGACATATGATGATTCGCTCCTAGTAATATTCCAGTTGTAGCACTGATGCCAAGATTAGGATCAGATTCTAAATCCTCAACTCGCAATAAAAAGTAGCGAGTAAAAAAAAGCCGAAATGATAGGGCAACTCGCAATAAAAAACAGCGAGTGATAAAAAAATGAATGAAATGACATAGCCGAAATGATTGGGTACCGCGATAAATATCCAAAATGATTGGGCAATCACGACTTTCACAACATAAAATGCTGAAAAGATAGAGCATCGCGGAAAGAAATAAAAATAAAAAAAATGAATGAAAATGAAACTTTTCTACCCTGCAAGTATATCCATATTGACTCTTGTATACGACCCATGGGCAAAAATAAAGGAAAGAGAACCATATTTTCCCACCACGCTTCATCAAAAGAAGAATCGAGTCTTGACGGTATATATACCACCTAGAGACTATCCCTGTGTTCCCCCCTCATTTTAGTAGGGTGCGGACACAACAATCAAATAAAAGTGAAGTGACGGCAAAATCCTAGTTTCAGATCTTAATGGCAACAACTACAGCCTAGAGATCATCCTGGCATTCCTTCTCATTCTAGCAAAATGCAGATGCAACGTCATCATAAAAAAAAGAGACCTAAGGGTCAAAGCAAAAATGGAGTAATGGCAAAATTCTAACTCCAAGTCTCGAAGGTACATATACAACCTAGAGGCTACCTCGACGTTCCCCCTCATTTCAGCATGGTGCGGATGCAAAAATCAAACAAAGTGGAGTGATGGCATATTCCTAACTCCAGACTTCGATGGCAATACATACAACATAAAGGTCATATGGATATCCCCTACTTCAGCAAAGAATCGGCACGACATCATCAAAGCAAAAAAAATGAAGTGACGGCATATTCCTAGTTTCGGGTCTTGACGACAATACAAACAAAGCCTAAACACCATAGGAGATCATCCCACCCCAGAAGGGTGCGGTTATGACTCATCGTGGCTCTAAATTGAGTCTAATCTCAAGTAAAAAGCGCCACGGCAAATACCTAACGCTTGTTCTTCCAACGGTAATATGACCTAAGAATATTACTTGAAGACGTCTTATCCAGCCTCAGAAGGGCTCAGAGACACGACAGTCACGGGACTACTCGAACAACAGCTAAGGACTGCATATTAAGAAAAACATCAGCCAACACGACAGTACCACGGACTAAAACCCTAGTACCACAAAACTAACAGACCTCTGTCATAAAAGAATAGGGGTTATCTACATACAACGTTAGGAAAAGTTTGCCTGTAAACCCAAAGGAGGTAAACTAAAAACACTCTGAAATGAATACATAAATTAGAGACTCCGGAATGAGTACATAAACTGGAGACTCCGGAATGAGTGAATAAACTAGAGACTCTGGAACGGGTGATTAAACTAGAGACTCCAAAACAAGTGAATAAACTACAAACTCCGAAATAAGTAAATAAACTAATCATCGCCGAATCAATACATCAAAAAAAAAGAGGTGCAAGCATGAAATAAAATATGTCTTTTATTCACAAACTAAAATGAATACAAGATACAAAAAGAAGAAAGGGGAAAATACAGCGACTGTAACGACTCTGAAATCACCGTACAGAAATTTTCTTGTTATTCTAGAGAAAAGAGTATTACAGGCTGTGTAAGAGTTAAAAGTTATTTTTCTTAAATAAAAACAAGAAGCAACTTGTAGCTCACTGGTAAAGGCTCTACACTGCTTTGATATAGCCTGTTTGTTCGATTCCCATCAGACACAATTATTTTTTTCAGATTTTTCTTTTTAATTTTTGGAAGCCCAAGAGTTGCATGTGCAATACATGGGGAAATGAAAAGTTTCAGAAAAATCAAACAGGCGCAATGAGGTGTACACACCTAAATACCTTTGTGGCACGAATCTCGAGGCAAAACCTCAAGATCCGACCGCCCAAAACCTTCCTGGGGCTGGCCCCAACGGTTGATATACGCCTAATTGCCTCCGTGCTTTGC
The DNA here is from genome assembly GCA_030015575.1 of Agapanthus africanus. Lineage (NCBI taxonomy): Eukaryota > Viridiplantae > Streptophyta > Magnoliopsida > Asparagales > Amaryllidaceae > Agapanthus > Agapanthus africanus. Next base: position 901,763,385 of record JASDDO010000022.1, read on the forward strand.
ACGAACACCCCTTCGACTCCCCTTAACTCACCTGCACTGTTTGATTTTCCTGCAATCAAACAGAAACCCTTCAATTCACCATTTAACACCTTTTTAATGTATTTTAATCCACATTTTTAATTCCCAAAACCTAATTCTCCACTATAAATACCACCCCATGCTATAGCTTTCCCCCAATCTAAAATTCTAGCAAAAAATCTCTCAAAACTCTCTAACTGCCAAGTGGAGTTAAGCCCCTCAAGTGGAGTAGCGAGCCAAACTCAATGACCGGAGCATCTCCGACGAAATCACGACCCCCGAGAGCTTCTTCAACCTCATTTTAACCACCTAAAAACAGTAAGTCCCTTCATCTCTATTCTTTTCTATCTCAAAACAACTTTTAAAATTAAACCGATAAAAGAGGAGTTATCTCCGATATAGTTTTCTTTTTAATATTTGTAAGCCATGTGATAAGAAAACGAGATCAAACTAATATATTATAATGATCTTAATATTATTTCCCATCATTTATTTTTTAATTTAACCAAACTTTTCATATGAAATAAACATATAATGAAATTTTTCATCAAAATACCATGAACTTTAGTATCACCCTCTTATCGATAATTAGTTTAAATACCTTTAGAAAAACTTCACGAGGTAACGAAATACTCCATACGCACACTATGATTCCATAGCACAGTATTCTAGAGCTATAGTTAATTTAAAGAATAGATTTTTCATTAAAATACCACAACGTTTCAAAACTGGTTTCTTTAAATCGGTATTTCAAAATCCTTGGAAAATACGCCTTTACAACCCTCGTTAGGAGATCCGCTAATAGATGGTGCAGATTATCGCACATCCTTGGGATAGTAGAGAGAGATGCAGAACTTCTCACGAAGTATTCGGTCTCGAAAGGAATAAAAATACGGTTTTTAAGAAACACGACTTTTCTAAACAAAACTAATTTTTGAAAAATTATATAAAAATCATAAATCCGTATTTTCAATAAAAAAATTTAAGAAACTATATTTTTAAAAAGAAAGATTAAAATTGTTAATAAAATACCACCAAATTTCCAAAAGTAGTAGTTTTCATAAAAATACCATAAACTTTCAAAAAGCTAGGTTTTATCACCAAAACACCACAACAATTAAAATGCATGTTCAAGAAAACCCTAAATATTATAAATCACCCTTGAGATTTATTTTTAAACAATATTAATATATATTTTTCATAAAACCCTTTCGAGATATGCAAACAATATTTTAAGGACTCTAAATTAATATAAGTTTAAACGGGATCAATTCTCTTGAGCTCCACAGAGCCGGAGAAAGTGAGTGCTTGCCAATTCAGGTTAGAAAACTTAATGGAGTTATCAAATGGCAATTGTCTTGTAAAAAGACACAAATCCTGCCCTCCATGTGCAGCAGTTGCCGATATCTCCCGAACATAAGACTTTTAACAATTTACATCAATTCACATGAAAAAACATGAACTCGAATCCAAACTCGAATCTAAACTTGAACACAAACTCGAATCCTAACTTAACTCAAATCAAAACTCGACTATGAACTCGAATTCAAATTACTTGAACCAGCTTGACTCGAACCAAGATTGCAATTGACATGAATCGCATATTACTCGACTCACTCGAATAAATTCTACACCTTTTGCAATCTATGGTTTCGATCAATACATGTTAATCAATCAATCAAACCAATTAATTATATTAATCGGTTATAATATATTATACTTGGGGAGTTTGGATAGTTTCTTGTGTGAATCCAACGAAACTTCCGGAATCCTGTATTAACCCTTTTTTTATTTTACTCGAATATCAGTCGGATTGACTCATCCACAGCCTACAGTCCCGATGCTAACACATGAAATGGGCCCGTGTTTCCTTGATCCTGGGGCCCCACTCTTGAGCTTGTGAATACTTCTATGGCTGCGTTGATATTCACACTTGGAACTTAACGTTAACATAGTGACCATATAGAGACCTATATTATATGTTTACCTATGATCATATAATCTTACTCGTCATAAATATTCTACCCTTGTTATTTTCTTTAATCTTAGCTGTCTTGAGACTTACCGAGCGCTAGTTCGCTGACAGGCATTCCAACCACTTTTCTTCTCTTGGAATGTTCGTCAGATACGGTCGAGACGAGGAGGATGACACTACTCAGGGCTAGCTCGGTGTTCATATCAGATTTTTGCATTTTTATACCGCCCAATTTTTATCACATTGCTTATCGGTAGGTACTCTTGAGCCGTATTTGCTAGTTAATTGCAGGATACAGGTTCTCAGCTCTAAATAGTGAAATTCATGGAAAAGCACGACAAATTCCGGATTACTACCAACTACAGATAAAACACGGGTCTCCGCTCTCTATCCGTATGTTGCCGCACACCAGTTTAAGGGACAAAATGGCAAATCAATGTCATTTTCATGCACAAACCTCAATGTCAACACAAGATCCAAAATATCTACGCGGAGCTCAAGAAAAATCATGACAGAAAATCCACATCAAATCACCTTTTGATCTGCTGGAATTCTGGAAAAATTGTGAAGAGTTTCTGAGAAAAAACATATACCACACTGCATACAACATCAAACCAGGGAACCCCACAAAAACCGAGGAGCCAACTCCTCTATATGGCCGCGGAACCGCGGCATAAGCATGCTTAGGCCGCGGAACCGCGGACATACTGACTCGGTAGAGGGTCATCTTTTGGGGGCAGATTGGTAATTTTATGTGGGGACAGATTGTTGCCCTAGGTTTTCAGTTTCCTGCCTATAAATAGCCCAGAACAATGCCAAGTGAAGGGGTGCTTATTCTTGTGTAAAATTTTAGGATAAATTTTGTAGTCTTCTTCCTCTTTCATCTTCTCTCCATTGAAACTTTGTAATGAGCTTGTTATGAGTGAAGGATGAATAAAAGAGTTATTTTTGTTACCATGCTTGTCTTGTTATGTTGTTAATGATAATTGCTTGTATTTTTCATTTGCTAATCTACTTATTGTTATTTATTGTTTGTTTCTTTCTTGTTCTCTTTTTCTTTATCCTTAACAACAATGATACTTAAGCTTGATCCTTGCCAAGGTGAGGTCTCAAATAGCTAGTTGTAATCTCCTAACCTCTTTCTTTCTATCTTCCTCCTTTTGTTTTATTTTCTTCTTCTTGTAATGGGTGAGTAGTTTTCTTACTTGTTAGGGTAGGATAAGGAAAGTTTGAGAGAAGAAAATCTCTCTCACTCTTTCCTTGCCTAACATCTTAATTTGGACTCCCGTTAATTGAACCACAATCCTCTCCCTATGGCACCCTATCCTACATGATAGCGGTGATTCCTTAGTGAGACCGGTTGTGGTTGAATTAACCGGAGGTTAAGGCTAAGAGCCAAGAACGGACGAACAAGCACCAAAAGGAAGAACTTAAGCGTTGGAAAGCCTAGCTTATACTCGCAAGTTCCTTCCTAGTCGTGCTAATCCCCGTTGTTGCCGATTACCATAACACCGATATTAAGAGTAGCAACGAAAGAAGTGAGCGACTCCTAACTCAAATTAAGCTAATCCTAACCCTAACAAGCTCTCTTTATATAGATTGTTAGCACATAGTTAATCTCAAACAAACCTGGACCTTTGGACTTAACTCGTTAAATCACATAGAAAAAGATTCCCATCTCCCTGCGGAAGACCCGTACTCAACCGGCTAGCTACAAGCGAAACCGTCTTGATTGCGGTAATAAACTTGAACACGCAAAAACTCTAACAATCAAATGGCGCCGTTGCCGGGGAGACGGTAGTTTATTTCTTTGTATAATTTCGGGTTAATTTGTGAATATAAATCTAACCGAAAAACCAAACAAAAAATATACATTGTAAAAGAAAAGCCATCTTGTTATTTTTGATTAGTTTTTGTGCAAGTGTGCAGGATTAAAAAACGGTCGAGTTCAGTGCCAAAGACGTGGGAAGTTAGACCCATATCTCGCGGCTACACCGCGTTTGATCAAGACGAGGCCAACGATCTACTGTAAAATTCTGGAGCAAATCCAGTAAGCAAATCAAGATTCAGGAGCTCCAGAAAAGAAGAGGACACCCAACCCAACATATCACAGGAATTTCAAATCCCAGCGCAACTCTACTGCCGCGGAACTGCGGCATAAGCAGGCTTAGGCCGCGGAACCGCGGCCACTTGCTGGCCTCAGCGACTGAAACTTTCTGTGAGTCTTTTTTATCTCTTCCCCACTCCTCTGAACTCCACTGAACTGTGTTTTCTGCAGTATTCTTTGCGCAAACTCTCTTCCTCCTTCCAATAAATTGTTCTTATGCAGGATTCTTTGCGCCGCGCTAAAAAAAAAAAAATTGATTGCGGTTGATTGTTACTGCTTGGCATATTTTAATCGGACTTTAAGGGGCTTGAAACCAATCCAGATTGGGGGGGATTTCATCACCCTTCTCAGGACCCCAGAAATCACAAAAAGCATATGCATTGACCATTGTTTAATTAAAAAATACTAGACTCGGTCCTAAGGACTTCGCGCTCAATAGGACAGAGGACTAGTTACAGGCATCGGCCGTTTATCCTATCCTGACTTTCCGGTGTCTAGGCAAGTGTGTCCAAGGCAAGTGGTTACTTAATTAGGACCACTACTTACGTAGTGGGGAGCCTCCCACTTACCTGGCACTTACCTGGCCGCAATTGGCGGAGAAGACGCGGTTTGAGGTCCTATTTCTAGCCCTTTGGAACAGTTAGGAGCTGTCTAGCTGACCTAGGTGACCCTAGATCTAGGTGTGATTGCGCATATTTTGTCTGTGATTATTTGAAGCCGTGAGTCCGTACATATTTCTGTAAAGCTCTTTCTGAAAAAGAAAACAACAAAAAAAAACCCAAAAACTTTTATAAAAACTTGCCCTTTGTCGCCAAAATCCCATTTTTTCACCCACCACCCATCGTATTTCTCCATTGACGTTTTCTTACCCTCACCTTCTCCGCTTTGACTATACTAAACTCGTTTAGTGTATGTCCGCTTGGACTCGGGACACTAGCGCCCGCCTAGTCCGCGTTACGTTAGTCGCTACCGACTACGCGATCGACTCAGACGTCGAAACTCCGTCCACGCCTCTTTCACCCTTACCTTTGCCGGCCAACTCCGACGTTGACCGGAATTCTGTTCATACATCCTCACCTTCACCATCACCAACCTCTTCTTCCGCGATGTCAGGATTTAATCCAAACATCCCTTTGATTCCCCCGGGATTGATTCCACCTCCTATAGATGCGAATAACCCACCACCACTGCCTGTTGTAGCGCCACAGCGAATCGCGCTCCAGGATCGTTTCTATCCCACCCGTTCTGCACTTCCCACCTGTCTTTCCCTTCCACCGGCCAATGGGGATAATTTTGAAATTAAGCCCCACTTCATTAACATGCTTCCGAAATTTCATGGGCTTGAATCTGAAGATGCCTATATCTTCATCAACAAATTTCAAAATGTTTGTGCCGTGATGAAAACGACCCAGCTATCGGACGATGCTATACGGCTACGGGTCATTCCGTTCATTTTGTGCGATCTTGCTGAAAAATGGCTGTATAGCACCGCTTCCCACTCCATAACCGGTTGGGACGAGTTTGTGAAAGCGTTTCTCAAGAAATTCTATCCGAATCATAAAACCGCGAGGATCCTTAACGAAATCAACCAATTCTCCCAGCTTCCTACTGAACCCTTCTGGAAGTGCTTTGACCGGTATAAAGACCTTCTTGTTCAGTACCCTCACCATGGTATTGAGAAATGGCAACTTTGCCAAACCTTATACGAGGGCCTGAACCCAACAACCAAGCAGTTGTTGGAAACCATTTGTCAGGGCCACTTCCTATCGAAATCTGACGAGAAAGCGTGGCAATTCTTCGACGACCTTGCGGAACAAACGCTTCAATGGGAGAGCACCAGACCAACTTCTTCTTCTTCTTCCTCCACTTCTACTGGTCAGTCTAGGATAGGCATTCACCAACTTGATGTCTCTATTGTGATGAAAACTGAAATGGCTGCAATAACGAGAAAACTTGAAGCAATAGAGAGCAAATTTTCATCTCCTGCTCCTGCCCCTGTTCTTCCCCTTCGTACCATTTGTGCTTGTTGTTCCGATCCTTCTCACTTAACTGAAGAGTGTCCTTACAATCCACCATCTCAAGGACAGGATCAGGTTAATGCTGCATTTCAGCAAAGACCGAGAAATGATCCATACTCTTCCACCTACAATCCCGGTTGGAGGAACCACCCCAATTTCGTCTGGAATCAGAATCAGCATCAATTCCAAGGCAACAATTTCCAGAGGCCCTCTCCTCCGCAGCAACAAGCGCAACAACAAACTCAACATCAGTTTCAGCAGCCCTTCCAACCCCAACCTTTTCAAAATCAGACGAACAACTTTGCACCCAACAATTTTTTTCCGCAAAACAACTTTGTTCCGTCAAACAACGATAAGGTTTCCTCGCTAGAACGAAGTCTGGAGGCGTTCGTTAAACAATCGACACAATCCACCGCCAACATCCAGTCGTCTATTCAGTATTTGGTGCAACACACTGCTGCACACGGGCAAAGCATCAAGACCATCGAAGCCCAGATTGCACAGCTGAATGCGGCGTTAAGCGAGCGAGAAAAGGGAAAGCTTCCATCTCAACCACTCCCAAATCCCGGTCACCCACATAATGTACATGTTGCTCTTGAACAACAGAACCATAATGTGATTGCCGTGAATACATTGAGATCTGGAAGGATGCTGCACAACAATATTGGCACATGGATCGACAACGACACCCCGGCTTCTTCTTCTTCTTCTTCTTCTTCTCCTTCGTCTTCTGAGCCTAATCTCCATTCTTCAAAAGGCTCTTCTTCTGCTCTAAGCGGACCCATTTCTCACTCTACGAAAACACCAGCTCTGGGATCCGTTCCAACTCCACAATCTCCTCCACAAGCATTGGATTCAACCAATTTTAAAAATGTTCCATTTACAAACCGGTTGAAGTCCAATAAACAAAATCCACAAATGGAGAAGATTCTGGAGTATTTTAAGCAGGTTAACATCAACATTCCCCTTTTAGATGCTGTCCAACAAGTCCCGTCCTACGCGAAAATCTTAAAGGACTTGTGCACGAAAAAGAGGAAATCTCAGGTACCCAAGAAAGTTTTCTTGGCTAGTGCTGTGAGTGATGCTCTTACCCAATCTTTACCTAAAAAACGGAAGGACCCTGGCTGTCCTACGATTTCTATTACCATTGGGGATAAGAACATCAACCGCGCACTATTAGATCTTGGTGCCAGTGTTAACCTGCTTCCGTACTCAGTATATGAGCAACTAGGTGTAGGAGAGCTGAAACCCACACACTGTACTCTCCAAATGGCCGACCGATCAATCACCCATCCTAGGGGTGAGCTAGAGGATGTGTTAATCAAGGTCGGGGACTTCATATTCCCCGTTGACTTCATTGTTTTGGACACACAGCCTGTAGCTAACCCCCAGAATCAAATTCCGGTGATACTCGGTCGCCCATTCCTTGCAACCTCAAATGCTGTGATCAATTGTCGAAATGGTTCGAAGAACCTATCTTTTGGAAATAGGAAAATTGAACTCAACATTTTTAGGTTGGGGAATCAGCCCTCCGAACCTAATGCTCATATACTAGACGTTTGCTCAATCCAGGAGATCACCCCGAAAGAGTGTGAATTCGAGGAGTTTTTGTTCGATCACGACAACCTTAACGCCACTAGTGCGTTCCTCTTCGAACCTGCTGCTGTTTCTGCGCCCGACAATGACTACGAGTGTTTCACTTTCTCGAACGATCTTAGCCACTCACCACCCGAGTTTGAATCCTTCAAATTTCCGGATGAGTTACCTGAACCATCCAACTCGGTCGCTTTCACTCGTTTTGAACCTTTGCTGGAATCCTTTGAGTTCAAGACCTTTTCACCAATCTTGCCTTCAATCGTTTCACCTCCAACGCTTGAACTCAAGCCTTTGCCGTCTCACCTTAAGTACGCTTACTTGGGTGAGAACGAGACCCTCCCTGTTATCATCTCGGCTTCTCTAGCTCCAGAGCAAGAGAAAGCCCTTCTGGCGGTCTTGCACAGCAATAGGCAAGCTTTTGGCTGGTCAATGGCGGACATCAAGGGGATTAGTCCCCTGATCGTTGAACATCACATTCATCTGATGGATGATGCCAAACCAGCCAGGGATCCACAAAGACGACTCAACCCAGTCATGAAGGAGGCTGTAAAAAAGGAGATCGTAAAATGTCTGGATAGTGGTATCATTTACCCTATCTCTGATAGCCAGTGGGTTAGCCCCATTCACGTTGTCCCCAAGAAATCAGGCATAACGGTCATAACCAACGAGGCGAACGAGTTAATCCCTACTCGCACCCAGACTGGGTGGCGAGTATGCATCGATTACAGAAAACTCAACGCCGCAACGCGGAAGGACCACTTTCCGCTACCTTTCATTGACCAGATGCTTGAACAATTGGCCAGACAAGAGTACTACTGCTTTCTTGATGGCTACTTCGGCTATAATCAGATTCCCATCACCGAAAAAGACCAGGACAAGACCACATTCACTTGTCCTTTCGGCACGTTTGCATATCGTCGCATGCCCTTTGGGTTATGCAATGCGCCCGCTACCTTCCAGTGGTGTATGATGGGAATCTTCTCAGACATGGTGGAAAAATTCCTGAAGATCTTCATGGACGATTTCTCCATCTTCGGCGATTCCTTTAATGAGTGTTTGCTGCATCTCGACGCTGTCCTTACCCGATGTAAGGACAAGAACCTCACTTTGAATTGGGAGAAGTGCCACTTCATGGTGCGCGAAGGTATTGTCTTAGGACATATCATTTCGCAAAATGGCATAGAGGTTGACAAAGTGAAGATTGGGGTCATTTCCAATCTCCCTCCTCCCAGATGCGTCAGAGACATCCGAGTCTTCCTTGGCCATGCCGGTTTCTATAGACGGTTCATCAAGGACTTTAGCAAGATTGCTAGGCCCTTGACTCTTTTGCTGGCCAAGGACACGCCATTCGACTTCAACTCGAGCTGTGTGACTGCGTTCGAGTCATTAAAAAGCTCACTCACTTCTGCTCCTGTTCTTTCTTCTCCTGACTGGGCGCACCCATTTGAGATTATTTGCAATGCATCCGACTTTGCCATTGGTGCTGTCCTTGGACAGCACATCAGCAAGATGCCGCACGTAATCTATTATGCTAGCCGAACCCTGAACGACGCCCAACTTAATTATACAACAACTGCGAAGGAATTCTTGGCTGTTGTATTTGCTTTAGAAAAGTTCAGGCCCTACCTCATCGGCTCTCCAGTCATTGTCTACACAGACCATTCTGCTCTGCGCCATCTTTTTGCGAAGAAAGATGCAAAATCTCGGCTGATACGTTGGATCCTCTTGCTTCAAGAGTTTGACCTTGTCATCAAGGACAAAAGAGGATGTGAAAATGTAGTCGCCAACCATCTCTCGCGACTTCCTTCTTCGCCGTCGCTTCAAATTCCGATCAACGACGTTTTTCTGGATGAACAGCTCTTGACAATATCTTGCGAACCCTGGTTCGCAGATATTGTGAATTATTTGGCCACAGGATTACTACCGACTGAATGGTCAAATCAGGACAGACTTCGCTTCTTATCCCAAGTAAAACACTTTTACTGGGACGAACCCTATCTGTTCAAGTACTGTCCCGACCAGATTATTCGTCGGTGTGTCCCTGACGATGAATTCAAGAGTGTGCTGTCATTTTGCCACGATCAAGCATGTGGCGGGTATTTTGGCCCCAGAAAGACAGCTGAGAAGATCTTGCAGTGTGGTTTCTACTGGACACAACTCTTCAAAGACGCTCATGACTACTGCAAGACTTGCTCTCGGTGCCAACACTTGGGCCGGATATCCAGGAGGAACGAGATGCCGCTCCAACCAATCTTGGTTGTGGAGATTTTCGACGTTTGGGGGATCGATTTCATGGGGCCGTTTCCCAGCTCTTTTGGGAACTTGTACATCCTTCTCGCTGTTGATTATCTCTCTAAGTGGGTCGAGGCTGTGCCCAGCCAGACTAACGACAACAAGGTTGTCGTTAGATTTCTTAAGGAAAACATTTTCTCCCGGTTTGGGCACCCTCGAGCGATCATTAGAGACAATGGAACTCATTTCTGCAAAAAGACTTTCGAGGCCTTGATGCGGAAGTATTCCATTAATCATAAGCTATCTACGCCCTACCACCCCCAAACCTGTGGGCAAGCCGAAGTTTCAAATCGGCAAATCAAGCAGATACTGGAGAAGACGGTTTCCAAGAACCATAAGGATTGGTCGTTGAAACTCACTGATGCCCTTTGGGCATTTCGAACTGCTTATAAGACCGATCTTGGCATGTCTCCCTATCGGCTTGTGTACGAAAAGGCTTGCCACCTCCCTGTGGAAATAGAGCATCGCGCATTTTGGGCGATAAAAAAGCTGAATCTGTCTCTCGAAGATGCGGGCAGCCATCCGAAGCTGTAGTTGAACGAATTAAGCGAGCTTAGGGATGAGGCTTACGACAACGCGGTTGTCGTTAAGAACCGAACGAAGGTGTTTCACGATAAACACCTTTTGCGCAAAACATTCGTACCTGGTCAACAGGTACTGCTTTACGACACCCGGCTACATTTCCATCCAGGAAAGCTCAGATCTCACTGGAAAGGGCCGTATTTTGTGCGGAATGTGTATCCGCATGGCGCTGTGGATTTGGAGAATCCAAAGGACAGTTCATTTTTCAAAGTAAACGGACAACGACTAAAACCGTACCTTAGCGCCGAACCAACAGAGGAGCTCCTGGTCTTACAGGAGCCGATTTACCCTGCATAATCTTCCTCTACCTACCACCAAACTTCGGTTATCCAGCCAAGAACGGTGGACACTGTTTCAAATAAGTTTGGGGGTATGTATATACCATTTTGTATATATTTGTGGATATTCTTTTCCATTTTTATTATATTTCTTTTCTTTAAAAACAAAAAAAAATTGTGTATATCTAACCGACAATTTTGACCCTTCAATGATCTCTTCATGCAATGACAGTGAGAACACTGTCCAGTTTAAGTTTGGGGGTACGCTCGGTACGCATTTCTAACCTTCGCATTCATATGTATATTTTGCATCTGCATACTAAAATCCATAAAATCCACAAAAATCAGAAAATTTTCTAAAAATATAAAAACTTTTTTGTCAAGTTAGCTAGTGGGAGAACTCAGATTCAACATTTCGACGGTTTTGTTTGATAAGATAAGAATAACTAAATCTTATTTTTAGATTTTGAAAACCTGAAAGATAACCATCCTTTGAAGTTAACTATAGCTGATATACGTCTTTACATCACACTACACGTGTCGTGAGTTTTGGAAATTAGATGACAAGTCTATTATGTCTAAAAACTTTTAATGGATAAATGATTTTCTGAGGATCAAATAGGTTTGTTCTGAAATAAGTAATATCAAGAATAGTTTATGAAGTGAAGCGAATATGAAGGAATGTTATTGATGCCTTAATTGGAACTAATTCTGAAAAATAACACATCTGAAACTTGATTGGAATGATTACACACCTAACCCACTAAACACGTCTTTTATCCAAAAAAAATAACTGAACTGCCGGTTATATCTCCGTTCGCATTGAATCATCATAATTTTCACGCTAAATTGTCTTTTGTTTTTGGGCCTAGGTAACTTGAGTAATTAAGTCCGCTGGGGTGTCTCTACACCTAATGCCCTAAAGCCAACTGGTTTGGGTGCATTGGCCCAAAGCTCCTTAAGAAGCCTAGAAAGTCCAGATTAAAACAAAGTCAAGCAAATGTTCTCTCCGAGTTAAAATTCCTAACGGTTCTTTGTGTGAGAATAATCTTGATAAAAGACAGGTTTTTATAAAAAAATATTTCTAGCGGAGATATGAAGGTTTTATTCTATGATAAAGACTATTGCACGTTCACAGAGGTGTGTATGAAATGAAAACAAGAAAAAGGTGGAGTGAAAAATAAGACCAAGTTTCCTGTTAAGGAAGATAGAAATTCTGAAATTGAAACCTTACTGGAAAACGAAACTTGAAAAATACTTAACTCTTTATAAAACTTATGTGATCCTTTTAAAATTTTTATCTGGGCTTTATTGTGTGACATGATGACTTTAATCGATCCTTCTGGAACTTAACGACACTATTTGCACTGCACGTAAAGACATATAAAATCTTAAGTTAAATAAAAAGCGAGGTGTGAAAAATAAAGGTTCGATAGTCTAGACTTAGGATAATAGAATTGTTATTTTCTGAAACAAAACCTTAGGGTTTGAATCATAGTTATTTTGCAAAACTAGCTTGACCGGATTTTGTGGGTAGTATCCGCTGAAAACCCTCAAGAGACAACACTCTTCCTACTAGGGACACCTAGAGGTTTAACGGCTTGTTGCACATGCTCAGTGCAATCGCGTTCCCTGCGAAAGTGAGGTTAGGAATTTTTGTGAATAAATTGGTTTTGCTCGGGACGAGCAAATGATAAGTTTGGGGGTATTTGTTCATATCAGATTTTTGCATTTTTATACCGCCCAATTTTTATCACATTGCTTATCGGTAGGTACTCTTGAGCCGTGTTTGCTAGTTAATTGCAGGATATAGCTTCTCAGCTCTAAACAGTGAAATTCATAGAAAAGCACGACAAATTCCAGATTACTACCAACCACAGATAAAACACGGGTCTCCGCTCTCTATCCGTATGTTGCCGCACACCAGTTTAAGGGACAAAATGGCAAATCAATGTCATTTTCATGCACAAAGCTCAATGTCAACACAAGATCCAACATATCTACGCGGAGCTCAAGAAAAATCATGACAAAAGATCCACATCAAATCACCTTTTGATCTGCTGGAATTCTGGAAAAATTGTGAAGAGTTTCTGAGAAAAAACATATACCACACTGCATACAACATCAAACCAGGGAACCCCACAAAAACCGAGGAGCCAACTCCTCTATATGGCCGCGGAACCGCGGCATAAGCATGGTAAGGCCGCGGAACCGCGGCCATACTGACTCGGCAGAGGGTCATCTTTTGGGGGCAGATTGGTAATTTTATGTGGGGACAGATTGTTGCCCTAGGTTTTCAGTTTCCTGCCTATACATAGCCCAGAACAATGCCAAGTGAAGGGGTGCTTATTCTTGTGTAAAATTTTAGGATAAATTTTGTAGTCTTCTTCCTCTTTCATCTTCTCTCCATTGAAACTTTGTAGTGAGCTTGTTATGAGTGAAGGATGAATAAAAGAGTTATTTTTGTTACCATGCTTGTCTTGTTATGTTGTTAATGATAATTTCTTGTATTTTTCATTTGCTAATCTAGTTGTTGTTATTTATTGTTTGTTTCTTTCTTGTTCTCTTTTTCTTTATCCTTAACAACAATGATGCTTAAGCTTGATCCTTGCCAAGGTGAGGTCTCAAATAGCTAGTTGATCTCCTAACCTCTTTCTTTCTATCTTCCTCCTTTTATTTTATTTTCTTTTTCTTGTAATGGGTGAGTAGTTTTCTTACTTGTTAGGGTAGGATAAGAAAAGTTTGAGAGAAGGAAATCTCTCTCACTCTTTCCTTGCCCAACATCTTAATTCGGACTCCCGTTAATTGAACCACAATCCGCTCCCTACGGCACCCTATCCTACATGATAGCAGTGATTCCTTAGTGAGACCGGTTGTGGTTGAATTAACCGGAGGTTAAGGCTAAGAGCCAAGAACGGAAGGACAAGCACCAAAAAGAAGAACTTAAGCGTTGGAAAGCCTAGCTTATACTCGCAAGTTCCTTCCTAGTCGTGCTAATCCCCGTTGTTGCCGATTACCGTAACACCGATATTAAGAGTGGCAACGAAAGAAGTGAGCGACTCCTAACTCAAACTAGCCTAATCCTAACCCTAACAAGCTCTCTTTATATACATTGTTAGCACATAGTTAATCTCAAACAAACCTGGACCTTTGGACTTAACTCGTTAAAGCACATAGAAAAAGATTCCCATCTCCCTGCGGACGACCCGTACTCAACCGGCTAGCTACAAGCGAAACCGTCTTGATTGCGGTAATAAACTTGAACACGCAAAAACTCTAACAATCACTCGGCTTCATTTTTTCTTCATTTTATGTATGCCACTTGTTTAGGCATTTTCCTTATTGTATTTACATTCCAGCATAAACTCTTGTATTTGTAAATATTGGAAGTTGAATGTAAATAAAGATGTTTGTTGAAAAATTTTATAGTCTCAATTTATTCTTGCATTGTGTATTATTGTTTTCAATGGGCTTAGTATATTTATTTAGGGAATGACCTTCTCTGGATAAATATTTCACGGGCTTGCCAAGTTACCGTTTCCGTCTATTGGGAAGCGGGGCGTGACAGGTTTTGTTGGTGGCCCATGCAGGTCTGTTCTGCATGAAGTCGTAAACAATATACCACAAGAATTAATGAGTTCAACAAATATTTACATTCCCTACATTTCAAATTCCTTGAATCTATCCTAACCTATCTTTTATATTAAGGTGATGGAATCTCCGAACAATACCAGCACAAACGTCAACGGCAATATTCCCACCGCCTACACTACCACCACCACCTACCGTTGTAGCTCATATCAATGAGAAAACAGTACTGCTTGAGGCTATCAAGAGCCTATTGGAGGGTCAGTAGTAGCAGACTATTATTCTCATGCACCGCCCCGAAGCCGAGGCACCTGGAGTTAAGCAGTTTCGGACACTGCACCCAAAGAACTTATCGGGAAAAGAGAGCCCACTTGAGGTAGAAGAATGGGCTCAATCGATCGAAGATGATCTGGTAGCAACTCAAGTGCCAGATATTGCCTGGGTAAGAGTTGCTAAGTTGCAACTAACCGATAATGCCAGGGTATGGTGGAAGGCTGAGAAGAGCCATCTCGCACAACCGATAGAATGGAAAACATTCCGAGACCTCTTCGACGCCAAGTAATTCCCTGAGACTGCCTGCTTTGACATGGAGCAGCAATTCATCCATTTACAACAAGGCTCGATGTGGGTCAATTCGGTGGATGAATATGATACTGAGTTTACCACGCTCAGCAGGTAAGATATTGTCTCAAATTCAATTTTCTGATCTCACTCACAACACTGCTGACATAAGGTCGTAAAAGGTTCGCTGCACACCTTAATCCCACTGCTGAGATCCGGGCACGGCGATTTCAGCAAGGGTTGGACCCTGAAATCCAAGCTGCACTCGCTACAGGGGATTTCCCAACCCATGAGCTTGCCTTGAAGGCTGCCCGACGCTATGAGGCAGTTGTGAAGAAGAAGGGAAGGCCGCAGACTGACGGTGTGAAACGCCCTGTGCACCAGATCACCGGAGGGGCCTCTTCCAGGCCAACTTTTAATGGACCGTCTCGGAGACCAGTAGGTTCGTTCACCAACAATATGCCAGACTTTTGCATCTACTGCAAGAGAACAGGGCATCTTGTGAAGAACTGTCGTGGAGTGAACAACTTGTGCCTGATCTGTGGGTCTTCTACTAACGCCATTGGAGCATGCCTACAGAACCGAGGACCTAACAACCCTCCAGCTAGACCGACGATCCAAGCTCCTCCTACCCGATTAGCCCTACCACCTCTAGCTCCCCGCATCCAGACCACTCAACCCCAACATCGAGTATTTAACCAGGCATAGAGGAAAGTGCTACGATACCAAGCATTCACTATGTCGGTCGAAGAGGCCGAAGCTACGGGTCAGGTTATCACTGGTAAATCTCTCCCCTATTCTCTTTCAAGTCCTTTCAATTCATAGTCATCTTATATTTGTTATACCTAAATCTATCCCACGTGACTTAGGTACTATCTTAACAGCCTCCCTATCTGCACTCGTGCTCTTCGACACTGGGGCATCATATTGCTTTACGTCGCAACGGTTCATCCGAACTCATGCGACCCCGGTTACAGTACTTGTATCCAGCTGGAATGTCAGTTCAAGGAACGACGTTCTAAAAGCAACTTTAGGATACGATTTGTGTCAAGTGGTCATCTACAGTCGAGAATTTTATGCGGACTTCAAGGTGCTGGACATACCGAACTTCGACGTAGTCTTGGAAATGGACTGACTAGGAACTTTCTTCGCTACCATCGACTGTCGCCAAAGAAGGGTAGTGTTTGAAATACCAGATCATCCAGTGTTCTATTTCAAAACTGGAGATCAAACCTTGGAGCCCAGCATCTACCGAGCAAACCAAAGAAGGCAGAGGTTGCATCATTGCAAGCGGAAGAATCGAAGCCAGAGGTAGTTTGAGAATGTATTTCCGGAAGATATATCAGGTTTGGCTTCCGATCGAGCTCTTGAATTCAGCATCGATTTACAACCCGGTACACAACCAGTAATAAAAGCCCTGTACCGATTAAGTCCGGAGGGATTGAAGGAGATCCGCATTCAGTTGGACGAACTCCTGAAGAAAGGTTGGATTCGTCCCAGTACTTCAAGCTAGGGATCTCCAGTACTACTTATGAAGAAGAAAGAAGGTTCCTACAGGATGTGTATGGATTATTGAGCTTTGAACGAAGTGACAATTAAGAATAAGTATCCACTACCGTGCATCGATGATCTTTTTGATCAGTTAAGTGGATCTTGTGTATTTCCAAAGATAGATCTTCGTTCGGGTTACCATCAGGTGAAGGTCAAAGAGTCCAACATTTTGAAAACGGCGTTTAGGACTCATTATGGTCATTATGAATATCTCGTAATGCTATTTGGAGTGACCAATGCACCTATCATCTTTATGAACCTGATGACCAAGTTTTCCGAGAATACTTAGACAGGTTTGTTGTAATATTCATCGACGACATCCTGGTGTATTCAAGGAATCGGAAAGAACACGCCGAGCACTTACGGATTGTCCTGAAAACATTACAACAATATCAGCTTTACGCCAAGTACATCAAGTGTGAGTTTTGTCTAGACCAAGTCGGATTTCTCGGACATATCGTTTCAGGCAAAAGAATCTCTGTAGATCCAGCTAAGGTGGCAGCCGTCAGTGAGTGGCCGACACTAAAGACGGTGAAAGATATACGAAGTTTCTTGAGCTTAGTAGGATACTACCGACGATTCATTGAAGTATTCTCAAAGATCGCAGCACCCCTGACCAAGCACATACGTAAAGACGAAGTATTCGTGTGGTCAGAAGCATGTGAGAAGGCTTTTGTAGAACTCAAGTCGAGATTAACCTCTGCACCGATTCTTGTAATACCGGATCAATCTGGTGGATTCATTGTACATTATGATGTGTCCGGTAAAGAATTAGGATGTGTTCTATACCAGCATGGAAAAGTTGTTGTCACGACCCGAAGGTACGGAACGTAACTGGCATTTAAATTACGAAACGTCTCAAGGCGTAACATAATCTAAGTAAGCCAAAGCCCAGAAATCTAAACCAATTAAAGAAATAAAGGAAAGGAAAACCTTAATTTAAAATATGATTTTTGTAAAGCAAGAGTCACCTTAAAACATTTAAATACAACAAATTTCCTGAAAATTTCGGCAGAGTCTCCTTTGTAAATACTGGCCCCCAAACGGGTACAACACAAGAAAAATACATATAAATCATAATAAAGGCATCCTCAAGCGGGAGATAGCACTTCACCAATGGCGGAATCACACCCACATGCAATATATATAATCAAGTGCAAAAAAAACATATAAAAGCATGAAAGCAAGAAACACCACGTCGGCTCAAGTGAGCATCGATACCAAAAACCACAAATACAAGTCTCACAAGTCTCACCGTCTAGTCCAATATACAAGGGTAGATGGAGTATACTAGATACAAAATAAAATACACGGTGGGAGCAAAAGAAAATCCTCCAAAAACCCACCTACGAGCAAGCTGTAAAAACGATGCAAACGAGGCAGAATCGAAAGTACGCCCGCCGCCACTGTGCTGACGGGTCAGACCTGCAAGATACTGTGGCACAACGAGGGTGAGTTGCCAACTCGTGAGTAGTAAGTAACATCTAATAAGGATATCGTAAACATCCATGCAAATGCGTCACAACCTACATATACCGATATGATGCAATACACTAGTATGTGTGCAACATGAATGCATAATCACATGAAACTGAATATGTTTAGTACAAGAAAATCTATATTCTTATCTTAATAAACTTTTATGAAATAACAGAAGTATCATCTATGAAATCAATTGAAATCCGTGTCAAGCATCGATACTAAATATGTATATCTCAATGCCTCGATAACTTAATGTCTTGACATCTCAATGTCACAATATCTCAATGTCTCAATATCTCAATATATCAAATTCTCGGGCTCCGTCAGTCCGGATCGGCCCATATCATCATATCTCACGTCCACGTCGGTATCCTCCGGATATCCGCCGCACCAGACATCACCGGTATGTAGTCTGCCTCTATCAGGCTCATCATCTACAACTCGAGCTTCTTGTCCCGGGGTACCGTACCGAGCCCACCATGTACCCGAGATGGTTCGTCCACTCCTCGAATCGGGTCTCCAAAACCAACAGAAATCATGAAAACTCATGGTGGACGACACATACATCATGAGAAAACCGCAACTTGCATTTTTAAAAGGATAATAAGTTTATAAATTCTTGCGGTTTTCCACAAAATCCAGAAATCTCATAATACTGAAACCCTTGAGAAGAATCACAATATATAAACATGCCAGTGATGATGGAAATCTAAGATACGGTAGTATATACCATACGAAGTATGGCCAGAAACTATGCATGAATCATGATGCAATGAGATATGTTTATATGGCTAACAATCCTACGTGATCTTAATGAAATGAATATACAAGTATAAGTCTACAGATCATATATGGTGCAAATGCACTAATACCAATTCTAAACAAGGTCTAAAGTGTTCGTGGCATAGCAATTACCAATGGCGTGTGTGTTCACATAAATAGTGCACGTGCGGCAGGATCCAATGGTAATGGTGTAAGTGTCCTATGAGATGTTATATATATATATATATATATATATATATATATATATATATATATATATATGCGATGCAATGAGAGGGCTAATTAGTAAACTACGCATAAATGCAAGTGCTACAAGCAATACTAAACCATCGAGCGCCTCGCGCCATCCAGACGATCCCCCCATAGATGTGTACATCTACTCACCGGGACACCTCGGCTAATCTGATCCGATCTCCTTCCTGTCTTTTCGCGCCGGGTTCGACGTCTCTACACCCGATCCTAGAATTACACACAAGCAATTAAGAGGATAAATATACGAATAGTAGCGGAACAAACGACCCAAGTCAATCACGCGCACTAACTAGACGCGCACCCACTTGGTGCACAAACACGCTCGCAACAACGCCACAAACTACAGCTAGGGTCGCTATACATGACAATCATCAATCCTAGTACCCACTCGTACCAATTGCGCATTCACAATACTCCAATTATTATATAAAATAGTTTGTATATCAACAAAACCTCAACTTAAATTAAAATCGATTTATTCCACAAACCTAGTAAGCCACCATTAACCGTTTTAATACAAATCTAGATGTTTTAGCAAATCTAACGGCTACATAGCTCACTTAACATCTTAATTACGTCACACAAATATTAACTAGATTTTAATCTCACCTATTTACATAAATCCCAAAAATCTAGTTTGCAAAGTTATGTAATTTGGACAATTTTAAAGTAACAATTTGCAATTTAATAACTAGACTAGATTGTGCATATCTTAAAATGTTAAACTACACATTAAACCATAATCAAATAATAAAAACCCTAATTTAAACTCAAACCCTTTTCTTGAAATTTCTAACTTCCAATTAAAACCATATTTAAACACCTAATAAGCTAGACTAAAGTAATTAACTAACAATTAAACTTTAGGGTTAAGATTTATACCTCACAAACTTGAGATCAAACTTGAAAACTTGCCTCCCAAAATGGCCTCTTGCTCCAAGATTCAAGCTAGAATTTGTCAAGGAATAATGGGTAAGGATTAAATTAGGAATTAGTGAAGTTTTATGTGGATTTTTGAAGCAATTTTGAAGAATTTTTGAGATGAATAGAAGTGGAGAAATTTGGGGCTGCCACAAGAGGTGGGCTCGGCCATAATGGAGGGAAGAGAGAGAGAGAGAGAGAGTGAGATGTATGTGTGTGTGTGTAGAAGCATCTCCAAATTAATTACATCTTTAAGTCTTTTCAATAATTATTTAATTTTCTTCTCTAATTAATCCTAGAAAACTCTAGAAACATGGAAACAAATTAAGAAGAGAAGAGTATGTTACAAACTTGATTCTAATTTGTCATGGTTCACATTTGTCCAATTAAGACATTCCAATTTATAATTTACACTAAGTTAATGTATAAATGAAAGTTTATAATAATAGTTGAAATAATTAATTAAGAAAAATATTTTAGTAAACTAACAATTTATAAGTGACTAAATAAATACCAAATACTAGCAATTATATAGTTAAAATATGTGCATTTAAGTCTATGTTGAACAATAATTATATCTGGGTTTTTACGGAAAATACGAGTTATTTTACCGGTCATCGAAAAATTACCTAAAGGATTTATTTACTTATTTATTTATTCATCTATTTTTTTTAAACGTTACAATCTTCCCCTCTTAAAAAAATTCGGTCCCCGAATTTAAAATCTAACTACGCGTACCCTCGAAGAGATGGGAATATTTCTCCTGCATCTCGACCTCGGCTTCCTAGGTGACCTCTTCGTCGCTCGGACCATGCCAAAGAACCATTACGGTCGGTATGACCTTGGACCTCGGTTTCTTCACCTACCGATCTAGAATAACTATTGGCTGCTCGGTGAAAGAAGATTTGCGCTCAAGCTGGATCGTCTGATGCTGCATCGCGTGAGCAGGGTCAGGAAGGTACTTGCGGAGTATCGATACATAAAACATGGGGTGAACATCTAGAAAGTCAGGTGGAAAAGCCAAACGATACGCAACTGTGCCGATACGCTCCATAATCTCAAAAGGACTACATATCTAAAAATAAGCTTTCCTTTCCTCCTGAATCTTAGCACGCCCTTCATCGGAGAAACCCTCAAGAAAACATGATCGCCAACGGTGAACTCAAGTCTGCAACGACGTCTATCCATATAAGATTTCTGCCTGCTCTGGGCCACTCTCATCCTATCCCGAATCCACTGAATCCCTTCGGTCATCTCCTGCACAATCTATGACCTCAAAATACTGCTCTCACTGAGCTCTGTCCAACAAACGGGTGATCGACATCTATCCCCATAAAACGCCTCAAAGGGCACCATCGGAATCATCTCCTGGAAGCTGTTATTATAGGAAAACTTTATCAAGGGCAAATGGCGATTCCAACTGCTACGAAATCTAGAATGCAAGCTTGGAGCATATCCTTAAGAATTTGAATAGTCCTCACTGATTAACTGTCGGCTCGCGGATAGAAAACTGTACTGAAACTCAATTGGGTGTACAAAGTCTCTTAATGTTTCTACAATAGTCGGCTGGTGAACTGGGTGCCTCTGTCGGACATAAAACAAGTCGGAACTCCATGTAGTCGCACCATCTTATCAACATATACCCGAGCCTACTAAACGAATCCGAAAATGGTCCTTACTGGCAGAAGTGAGCTACTTCCGTCAATCGATCTACGATCACCCAAATAGATTCATACTCTCTACTTGTCCTTGGTAGACCCACAATAAATTCCATAGAAATCTGCTCCCATTTCCACTCCAGAATGGGCAAAGGTTGCAATTCTCCTGCTGACCCCTGTTGCTCGGCCTTGACTTGCTGACATGTCAGCATCCCGAAACAAATCTATGACATCTTTCTTCATCCCTTCACACTAGTAGACATCTCTTAAGTCATGACACATCTTGGTAGAAACCGGATAAACACTATATGTCGACTGGTATGCTTCCTCTAAAATCTCGCGTCTCGGTCCATCGAAATCTGGCACACACAGTCGAGTCCCAAATCGTAGTACTCCCTAATCATCAATCATAAACCGTGAATCTCTATCCTGTCGAACATGCTCCATGATCTCTAGCAAACGAACGTTATCGGACTGTGCCTCCCTGATATGGTCAAATACTGTGGACGTGCACGGACACAGGCAAGTTGTCCCCCGGTCGACGTAAACTCGAACTGTACTCGGCTGTTACAAGGAATCTGCTAATCTGCCATCGGCTGTCTCTAAACTGTGCTTAAACAAGAAAAGCTACATCCGGGCCTCCGACTCAAAGCATCTGCCACAACATTCGCCTTGCCCGGACAATAAAGAATCTCGCAGTCATAATCTTTCACTAGCTCCATTCAACTGTGCTATCTCAAAATTCAGATCTCGCTGCTGAAGAAAATGTACCTTAAACTCTTGTGGTCCGTGAATATCTGGCACGACTCGCCGTGTAAGTAGTGTCTCCATATCTTGAGTGCAAAATCCACCGCAGCCATCTCTAAGTCATGAGTGGGATAATTCTGCTCGTACTTCATCAACTGCCTAGAAGCATCTCAATAACCAACAAAACCACTTGATCCTGAAGGCATAGATAAAACTGGCATCGTAGTCAAACAAGTCTGTAACTGCTGAAAGCTCTGCTCGCATGCCTCAGTTCAAAGAAAAGAAACTCCTTTCCGGGCTAACCCGGTCAACGTTGCAGCTATATGAGAAAAAAACTGTACGAAATGTCGATAGTATACGGTCAAACCCAAAAATGCTGCAAACCTCCGTCACTGATACCCATCTGGGCCAACGCTGCACGTCCTTGAACTCATTCGGTTCCATACATATACTATCTCCCGTAACTACGGGTCACAAAAGTCCACACTATCCAACCAAAAAATACACGTGGATAATTTAGCGAATCGCTGGTGCTCCCTCAAAGTCTGCAACGAAATCCTCAATTTCTGTCCAGGCTCCACTCGTCTCCAAAAGTATACTGAGATATCCTCAATGAGCACGATGATAAACTGATCAAGAATGGCCTGGATATTCGGTTCATCCAATACATAAACGCTGCTGGGGTATTGGTGAGTCCGAACGACATCACCAAAAACTTATAATGCCCATGACGTGTGTGAAAAGAAATCTTCGGAATATCATCCTCTCGAACCCGAAACTAATGGTAACCCGATCGCAAATCAATCTTCGAGAAATGTCCCACACAGTAACCTGATTCAACTGACGATAATCAATATATATAAGTCAACGGCCGTCCTTCTGACGAACAGGACAGGATCTCCCCAAGGTGACGCACTCGGACGAACAAGCCCCTTATCCAACAAATCTTGCAACTGATCCTTCAGTTCTTTTGGCTCTACCAGGTCCATCCGATATGGCGGTATAGCAAAAGGATCCATGCCAGAAATCAAGTCAAAGCAAAACTCAATATCGCGCTCTGGCGACAAACCAAGCAACTTGTCGGGAAAAGCATCTTGAAATTCCCTCACAAACGGAACCTGGTCCAACGGGATCTCTATGGCTCCAACATCGCAAACATACGCCAAGAATTCTTGACATCCTTTCCTCAACAGCTGACTAGCGCGAAGAGAAGAAATCAAATCGGAAAGGGTGGCGCTAAGGTCTCCTTGAACAAAGAAATCAAATCGGAAAGGGTGGTGCTAAGGTCTCCTTGAACAACGAGAACTGGCTCATCCGGGAAACTAAATATGACTGCCTCCTCACGGCAGTCCATGGACGCATAACAAGTGACTAACCAAACTATGCCCAGAAGAACATCAAGGTCTAACATATCGAGAAGAATCAAATTGATCGAAGAATCTCTATCTCCGGTACGAACAAAACAAATACGAATGAGAAACATATCGGGCAACAAAAGATTAGCCTACGGAAGAAATCATAACAAGCGGCTAATTTAGCAAGGAATACTATCGGCTAAACTTTGATACAAAATATATGGATACCATTTCAAACAATACCAAAAGAATACTTGTCACAGCGGCGTCTATCTAACCGCCTTGAGCTGGCATACCCGTACAAATCCGCTTCAGTCTAAAAACGATTGAAGTCTCAGAAGTGTGCTCCTTTAACAATCAGGTTGTGTTCATAGCAACAGCGTAAATGTCAAAATTCTGGGCGCCAATAGCAAGAAATAACTGTAAGTCCAATCTCCACATGAACCTTTTTATCTGTTTCTCTTCAGTGTCCACCAGGTAAGGAGCATATCGGACCGCTGAGTAAACTAAATGGCGTACTCGGACACTGTCATCCCTGAAGTCTTGCATAAAGACTCGAAACTACGAGCTCGGACATCTCGAACGCTCACCGGAAGGAAACGAGCAAGATTTTCAGCGGTGCACTCATCTTAAGTCATAGGAAGTAGATCTGCAGCTCGGCCTCTCTCAATTGACTCGCATCACGTCTGAGCAAGACTTCTCTAGACGAAAACTCACAGGCTCAATCATATCTCATCAGAACATCTCTGTGAACGACAAATCCAAGCCATCCTGTCGATGAATGTCTGCGGATCCTCCACCGCATCTGTGCCGGTGTAAACTAGAGGCTTCAGCCTCAAAAACTCCTATAAGGGTATGAGAAAAATCTTGGTAACAACAGAAACAGCTGCCTGAGCAGCAGGTGCAATCACAGTCCCTGAAATAGGAGGGAAATCATCGGCTCTCGGAGCTCGGCTAACCCCAACTAATAATCCAACCATGTGTCACACGTCCTGAATACTCGACTCCAGCCTAGCCATCCATCCTGGAAAAGGCGGACCACTCTGTCCCTGAGGGGTAGGCGTACTGCCCTGATCGGTCCTCGTCTCAAACGAGCCTACTCTAATCTCATCCCCGGCTGCAGCCCTGTGGCCCTCGTAGTCTCCGGCGACATAATGGCTGGAGCAAGAACAGGATCGATAGGAACATTGCGATTGAATCAAAAGGATTTCCGGAATCAAGAAAGGAAATACAAGAAAATATATATATATATATATATATATATATATATATCCTAAGGTCACTTAGGCGGAGTACCGTTTCGTAAGTATGTCGCGGAACATACACACGCTACATCACTCTGCTTAAGTCACCTGCTCCATCTACCAAGGGTCATCCTACACTCTGAAAGATAAAACACTACTCTCTGATACCAAATTTTTCACGACCCGAAGGTACGGAACGTGACTGGCACTTAAATTACGAAACGTCTCAAGGCGTAACGTAATCTAAGTAAGCCAAAGCCCAGAAATCTAAACCAATTAAAGAAATAAACTGAAGGAAAACCTTAATTTAAAAGATGATTTTTGTAAAGTAAGAGTCACCTTAAAACATTTAAATACATCAAATTTCCCGAAAATCTCGGCAGAGTCTCATTTGTAAATACTGGCCCCCAAACAGGTACAACACAAGAAAAAATACATATAAATCATAATAGAGGCATCCCCAAGCGAGAGATAGCTCTTCGCCAATGGCGGAATCACAACCACATGAAATATATATAATCAAGTGCGAAAAAACATATAAAAGCATGAAAGTAAGAAACACCACGTCGGCTCAAGTGAGCATCGACACCAAAAACCACAAATACAAGTCTCACAAGTCTCACCATCTAGTCCAATATACAAAGGTAGATGGAGTATACTAGATACAAAATAAAATACACGGTGGGAGCAAAAGAAAATCCTCCAAAAATCCACCTATGAGCAAGCTGTAAAAACGATGCAAATGAGGCAGAATCGAAAGTACACCCGTCGCCGCTGTGCTGACAGGTCAGACCTGCAAGATACTGTGGCACAACGACGGTGAGTTGCCAACTCGTGAGTAGTAAATAACATCTAATAAGACTATCGTAAGTATGCACGCAAATGCGTCACAACCTACATATACCGATATGATGCAAAACATTAGTATGTGTGCAACATGAATGCATAATCACATTAAACCTGAATATGTTTAGTACGAGAAAATCTGTATTCTTATCTTAATAAACTTTTGTGAAATAACAGAAGTATCATCTATGAAATCAACTGAAATCCGTGTCAAGCATCGACACTAAATATGTATATCTCAATGCCTTAATATCCCAATGTCTCGACATCTCAATGTCACAATATCTCAATGTCTCAATATCTTAATATCTCAAATTCTCGGGCTCCGTCAGTCCGTACGGCCCATATCATCATATCTCACGACCACGTCGGTATCCTCCGGATATCCGCTGTGCCAGACATCACCGATAGGTAGTCTGCCCCTGTCAAGCTCATCGTCTACAACTCGAGCTTCTTGTCCTGGGATACCGTACCGGGCCCACCATGTACCCGAGATGGTTCGTCCACTCCTCGAATTGGGTCTCCAAAACCAACATAAATCATGAAAACTCATGGTGGACGACACATACATCACGAGAAAACCGCAACTTGCATTTTTAAAAGGATAATAACTTTATAAATTCTTGCGGTTTTTCCCAAAATCCAGAAATCTCATAATACTGAAATTCTCGAGAAGAATCACAATATATAAACATGCCAGTGATGATGGAAATCTAAGATACAGTAGTATATACTATGCGAAGTATGGCCAGAAACTATGCATGAATCATGATGCAATGAGATATGTTTATATGACTAACAATTCTTCGTGTCCATCTTAATGAAATGAATATACAAGTATAAGTCTACGGATCATATATGGTGCAAATGCACTAATACCAATTCTAAACAAGATTTATAGTGTTCATGGCATAGCAATTACCAATGGCGTGTGTGTTCACATAAATAGTGCACGTGCAGCAGGAACCAATGGTGCTGGTGCAAGTGTCCTATGAGATGTTATCTCACACACACACACACACACACACACACACACATAACGATGCGATGCAGTAGGAGGGCTAACTAGTAAACTACGTATATAAATGCAAGTGCTACAAGTAATACTAAACCATCGGGCGCCTCGTGCTATCTAGACGATCCCTCTATAGATGTGTACATCTACTCACCGGGACGTCTCGGCTAATCTGATCCGATCTCCGCCATGTCTTTTCGCGCAGGGTTCGACGCCTCTGCACCCGATCCTAGAATCACACACAAGCAATTAAGAGGATAAATATACGAATAGTCGCAGAACAAATGACACAAGTCAATCACGCGCACTAACTAGATGCGCACCCACTTGGTGCACAAACGCTCTCGCAACAACGCCACAAACTACAACTAGGGTCGCTATACATGACAATCACCAATCCTAGTATCCACTCATACCAATTGCGTATTCACAATACTCTAATTATTATATAAAATAGGTTGTATATCAACAAAATCTCAACTTAAATTAAAATCGATTTATTCCACAAACCTAGTAAGCCACCATTAACCGTTTTAATACAAATCTAGATATTTTAGCAAATCTAACGGCTACATAGCTCACTTAACATCTTAATTAAGTCACACAAATATTAGCTAGATTTTAATCTCACCTATTTACATAAATCCCAAAAATCTAGTTTGCAAAATTATGTAATTTGGACAATTTTAAAGTAACAATTTGCAATTTAATAACTAGACTAGATTGTGCATGTCTTAAAATATTAAACTACATATTAAACCGTAATCAAATAATAAAAACCCTAACTTAAACCCAAACCCTTTTCTTGAAATTTCTAACTTCCAATTAAAACCATATTTAAACACCTAATAAGCTAGACTAAAGTAATTAACTAACAATTAAACCTTAGAGTTAGAATTTATACCTCACAAACTTGAGATCAAACTTGAAAAATTGCCTCCCAAAATGGCCTCTTGCTCCAAGATTCAATCTAGAATTGGCCAAGGAATAATGGATAAGGGTTAAATTAGGAATTAGTGAAGTTTTATGTGGATTTTTGAAGCAATTTTGAAGAATTTTTGAGATGAATAGAAGTGAAGAAATTTGGGGCTACCACAAGAGGTGGGCTCGGCCATAATGGAGGGAAGAGAGAGAGTGAGATGTATGTGTGTGTGTGTAGAAGCATCTCCAAATTAATTACATTTTAAAGTCTTTTCAATAATTATTTAATTTTCTTCTCTAATCAATCCTAGAAAACTCTAGAAACATGGAAACAAATTAAGAAGAGTAGTGCCTGTTACAAACTTGATTCTAATTTGTCATGGTTCACATTTGTCCAATTAACCCATTCCAATTTATAATTTACACTAAGTTAATATATAAATGAAAGCTTATAATAATAGTTGAAATAATTAATTAAGAAAAATATTTTAGTAAACTAACAATTTATAAGTGACCAAATAAATACCAAATACTAGAAATTACATAGTTAAATTAGGTGCATTTAAGTCTATGTTAAACAATAATTATATCTGGGTTTTTACAGAAAATACGAGTTATTTTACCGGTCATCGGAAAATTACCTAAAGGATTTATTTATTTATTTATTTATTCATCTATTTTTTTTAAACGTTACAGTTGTGGCTTTTGCATCAAGGAAATTAAAAGTTCATGAACGCAACTATCCAACACATGATCTGGAACTGGCAGCAGTGGTCTTCGCACTCAAGATTTGGTGCCACTATCTTCTGAGAAAACGAGTGGATGTATACACTGACCATAAAAGTCTTAAGTATGTATTTACTCAGAAGGAACTCAATATGCGGCAGAGAAGATGGCTAGAACTCGTGGCGGATTTCGACATCAACCTACAGTATCATCCTGGAAAGGTGAACGTAGTTCCTGATACACTTAGTCGCCAGCCATTAGCAATGAACCTCACCGCTCAATAGAAGCTGCGGCAAGAATTGCACGGATTGGAGATTGAAGTAGTTATGCCTGATAACACTTCAAATTTGATGAGCTTATAAGTCCTCTCCACTCTTGTAAATCAGATCAAGACAGCTGAAGCAAATGATACCAAGCTACAAAAGATTCAAAAACAAGTAGAAAGTGGATTTTGAAATGACTTCATCATTCACAAAGATGGATCCTTGCGATATGGAAGCCGTTTATGCGTGCCAATCGGACCTGTTCGAGAAGAGTTGATGAAAGAAGCTCACAGCTCTCCTTATTCTGTACACCCCGGTGGCATGAAGATGTACAAGGATTTACGGAAACACTGGTGGCATGGAATGAAGCGCAAAGTAGCAAAGAGCGTAGCCAAGTGTTTGGTGTGTTAGCAAGTGAAAATGGAACATCACAGAACTGCTGATCTACTTCAGCCGTTATCAATCCCAGAATGGAAATGGTAGCACATTACCATGGACTTCATGACTGCTCTCCCTCGCAGCACGATGGATCGACTCACAAAATCAGCTCACTTTATTCTATTCAGAGTTGGACAATCAACCGAGAAGTTAGCAAGGAAGTACATGGAAGTGAGTAAAAATCTCAAGTAAGATTTAAACCTTCAAGATATACCCTAATTGTCTTGATACCCATAAACTCATGCAGGAGATTGTGAGATTACATAGAGTACCTGTTTGCATCGTCTCCGATCGTGATACAAGATTCCGATCATAGTTTTGGCAGAGTCTGCAAGCTAGCCTAGAAATGAGTTTGAATTTCAGCACGGCATATCACCCACAAACAGATGGACAGTCCAGACGAACAATTCAGATCCTAGAAGACATGTTGAGAGCCTGTATGTTAGACTTCGGAGGATCGTGGGAAGATCACCTACACCTTGTGGAGTTTTCATACAACAACAGCTATCAAGCAAGTATTGGGATGACACCTTTTGTAGCACTCTACGGACGGAAGTGTCATTCCCTGTTGAGTTGGGATGACGTTGGAGATCGTGAACTCCTTGGACCAGAGATGATCATGGCAACTGTGGACACGGTTCGTATGATCAGGGAAAGGATGCGAATATCCCAAGTCCGACAGAAGTATTGGGCAGATGCAAAGAGTCGACATCTGGAGTTCCAACCTGGAGACCATGTATTCCTAAAGATCTCTCCAAACAGAGGAGTGATACGTTTTGGCAAAAGAGGTAAGCTAAGTCTAAGATATATAGGATCGTTCGACATACTCGAACGAGTTGGAGAAGTGGCGTACCGTTTAGCACTACCACTCTCATTGGAAGGAATGCACAATGTATTCCACATATTCCAACTACGATGATATGTGAGCGACCCCAGCCACATACTTGATCACTCAAAACCCACGTTACAAACTGACTTAACCTGCAAGCAATAACCAGTTGAGATCCTGGACCGAAAGGTGAAAACATTACGGAAAAAGGAGGTAAACTTGGTTCGAGTGATGTGGAGAAAAGATTCGCCAGGAGAATCAACTTAGGAAAGAGAAGAGAATATGCGTACACAATACCCTTACCTTTTTGAAAATTAGTCCCTATGTAATTGTAAATTTCGAGAACAAAATTTTTATAAGAAGGGTAGAATGTAACGACTCTGAAATCACTGTACAGAAATTTTCTTGTTATTGTACAAAAAAAAGTATTACAGCCTGTGTAAGAGTTAAAAGTTATCTTTGTTAAATAAAGGTAAGAAGCAACTTGTAGCTCACTGGTAAAGCCTCTACACTGCTTTCACATACTCTGTGTGTTCGATTCCCATCAGACACAATTATTTTTTCAGATTTTTCGTTTTAATTTTTGGAAGCCCAAGAATTGCACGTGCAATACATGGGGAAACGAAAAGTTTCAGAAAAATCAAACAGGCGCAATGAAGTGTACACACCTAAATACCCACGTGGCACGAATCTCGAGGCAAAACCTTAAGATTCGATCGCCCAAAACCCTCTTAGGGCCGCGCCGATGGTCGATATAGGCCTAATTGCCTCCGTGTTTTGCATACACACCCCTTCAACTCCCCTTAACTTTCTGCACTGTTTGATTTTCCTGCAATCAAATAGAGACCCTTCAATTCACCATTTAACACTTTTTTAATGCATTTTAATCCACATTTTTAATTCCCAAACGTTAATTCTCCACTATAAATACCACCCCATACCATAGCTCTCCCTCATTCTGAAATTCTAGCAAAAATTCTCTTAAAACTCTCTAAGTGTCAAATGGGGTTAAGCCCATCAAGTAGAGTAGCGAGCCAAACTCGACGACCGGAGCATATCCGACGAAACCACGACCCCCGAGAGCTTCTTCAACTTCTTTTTAACCACCTAAAATATTAAGTCCCTTCATCTCTATTCTTTTCCATCTCAAAACAACTTTTAAAATCAAACCGACAAAAGAGGAGTTATCTCCGATATAGTTTTCTTTTTAATATTTGTAAGCCAGATGATAAGAAAATGAGATCAAACTAACATCCTATAATAATCTTAACCTTATTTCCCATCATTTAGTTTTTAATTTAACCAAAAATTTCATATGAAACAAATATATAATGAACTTTTTCAGCAAAATACCATGAACTTTAGTATCACCCTCTTATCGATAATTAGTTTAAATACTTTTAGAAAAACTTCACAGGATAACGACCTACCCCACATGCACACTATGGTTCCATAGCACTGTATTTTAGAGCTATAATTAATTTAAAGAATAATTTTTTCATTAAAAAACCACACTGTTTCAAAACGGGTTTCTTTAAATCGGTATTTTGAAATCCTTAGAAAATACGCCTCTACAACCCTCGTCAGGGGACTCGCTAATGGATGGTGTGGATTATCACATATCCTTGGGATAGTAGAGTAAGATGCGGAACTTCTCACGGAGTATTCGGTCTCGAAAGGAAAAAATTATATAAAAATCATAAATTCGTATTTTCAATAAAAACAAATTAAGAAAATATATTTTTAAAAAAAGAAAGATTAAAATTGTTAATAAAATACCACTAAGTTTCCAAAAGTAGTAATTTTCATAAAAATACCACAAACTTTCAAAAGGCTAGGTTTTATCACCAAAACACCACAACAATTAAAATACATGTTCATGAAAACCCTAAATATTATAAATCACCCTCAAGGTTTATTTTTAAACAATATTAATATATATTTTTCATAAAACCTGCTCGAGATATGCAAACAATATTTTAAGGATTCTAGATTAATATAGGTTTAAGCGGGATCAATTCTCTTGAGCCCCAGGAAGCCGGAGAAAGTGAGTGCTTTCCTATTCAGGTTAAACAACTTAATAGAGTTATCAAATGGCAATTGTCCTGAAAAAAGACACAAATCCTGTCGTCCATGTGCAGCAGTTGCCAATATCTCCCGAACATAAGACTTTTAACAATTTACATCAATTCATATGAAAAGACATGAACTCGAATCCAAACTCGAATCTAAACTCGAACACAAACTCGAACCCTAACCTAACTCGAATCAAAACTCAACTATGAACTCGAACTCAAACTACTCAAACCAACTTGACTCGAACCAAGATTGCAATTGACATGACACGCATATTACCCGACTCACTCGAATACTACACCTTTTGCAATCTATGGTTTCGATCAAGACATGTTAATCAATCAATTAAACCAATTAAGTATATTAATCAGTTATAATATATTATACTCGGGATGTTTGGGATAGTTTCTTGTGTGAATCCAACGGAGCTTCAGGAGTCCTGTATTAACCCTTTTTTTTATTTTACTCGAATATCAGTCGGGTTGACTCATCCACACCCTAGAGTCCCGATGCTAACACATGAAATGGGCCCGTGTTTCCTTGTTCCTGTGGCCCCACTCTTGAGCTTATGAATACTTCTACGGCTGCGTTGACATTCACAATTGGAACTTAATGTTAACATAGTGACCATATATAGACCTATAGAATATGTTTACCCATGATCATATAATATCACTCATCATATATATTCTACCCTTGTTATTTTCTTTACTCTTACCTGTCTTGGGACTTACCGAGTGCCAGTTCGTTGACGGGCATTCCACCCACTTTTCTTCTCTTAAAATGTTCGTCAGATACGGTCGAGACGGAGGAGATTGAAGCCACAGAGGAGGACTACAACCAGATCGCTACTCAGGGCTAGCTCAGCTTCATTTTTTCTTGAGATTATGTATGTCACTTGTTTAGGCATTTTCTTTATTGTATTTACTTTCCAGCATAAACTTTTGTATTTGTAAATATTGGAAGTTGAATGTAAATAAGATATTTGTTGAAAAAATTTATAGTCTCAATTTATTCTTGCATTGTGTATTATTGTTTTCAATACGCTCAGTATATTTATTTAGGGAATAACCTTCTCTAGATAAATAAACCACGAGCTTGCCATGTTACCATTTCCATCTATTGGGAAGCGGAGCATGACAGCGAAAAAAAGTTTTAAGACGGTGGACGATTCAATAAACCAGTTAGATCATCATTTTTTCGTCGGACCTCCGCCTCAAGCTCTATCAGCGCCGCAAGCTAAGCCCCTGCCTGTGCTTGTTGTTGTTGATATTAAGAAAACCGATGCTCAAACTCTTTTTCAGCAGTCTTGTGAGTCTCGACCATTTCGTGCGTAAAAATGACAGCTTTATCGAGAGCCACCACTTCCGTAATTGCCTCTTGAAGAACTCGCCAAATTTCATAGGCCCAGATAGTTTTAGTTGCGAGCTGGGCTTGGAGTTCCCCCAAAACCTTCAAGACCAGCTCCTTCTCTGAAAGTTTCCGGTTGAGCCTTTTCTCACAGGATCGGAGGTTGGTCGCACACCGATCAATCCATTCATGCAATATGGCCTTTACAAATAAGATCTCCGAAAGAAGGCGTATGCATTCAACTCCATGAAGAGAAGCCTTCGCTCAACGGCACTGTAGGGTGTTTTTCGTCACCCCATTGAGATGGGAATACGCGCGCGCTTGTCAGGCGCACTACAGATTCCCCCGGCCTAGGGTAGGCCGGGGTTTATTGATTGTGGGGATCCGAATCTCCGGCAGCCGCGGACTAAGCTGCCGTTAATTACCCCTCGCCTTTGGGGCGAGGGAACCTCCGATTAACGGGTTAAACTGGTCATGCGAACTCAATGTGCAGTGTACGTGTGTCGTGTTTTGAAAGGGGGGGTTTGGATATATCGGGAGCCACGCAGAGTTTTTACGGGGGTCCTGCTACCCGGATAGCGGGCTGGGGGTCAAGGGGGCTAGCAGCCCCCTTGCGGGGTGCGGGGCAGCGCCCCGTTAGAAATTTTTTTCTAACATGGACAGTGTCGTGGGGTACATGTGTGTGCAAATATGTATACATATGTATATGTATATATATATATATACATAAGAAAAAAAAAGGGGAAAAAGCATCCAAAGGATGCGTGGGGGCAGCACCTTGGGCGCTGTGCGCCTAGGTGCTGTGCGCTCAGGCGCTAGAGTGCCACGTGTCGGCACGTGGGCGCTCTGCGCTTGAGCGCAAGTGCGCCACGTGTCGGCATGGGGGGAATTGCACTCGAGCGCCTGCGCTTGAGCACAAGCGCGCCACGTGTCGGCACGGGGGAGACTTGCGCTCGAGCGCTTGCGCTTGAGCGCAAGTGCGCCACGTGTCGTCACGGGGGCGAGTTGCGCCCGAGCACTTGCGCTTGAGCGCAAGCGCGCCACGTGTCGGCACGGAGGAGACTTGCGCTCGAGCGCTTGCGCTTGGGCGCAAGCACGCCGCGTGTCGGCACCAGGGCGACTTGCGCTCGCGCGCTTGCGCTTGAACGCAAGCGTGCCACGTGTCGGCACCGGGGCGACTTGCGCTCGGGCGCTTGCGCTTGAGCGCAAGCGCGCCACGTGTCGGCACGTGGGCGACTTGCGCTTGGGCGCTTGCGCTTGGGCGCAAGCGCGCCACGTGTCGGCACGCGGGCGCTCTGCGCTTGAGCGCCGGCGAGAAAAAGAGGCTTTTAGCCTGAGAAACAGAAGCTATGCTTCAGAAAGGAAATATTTGTTATGTATATATGTATGGAGTTAAACTCCTGGGATGTTTTGAAGCTGATGAAGGGGGTTCTTCTTCTTCCTTCTGTTGTTTGGCCGGATCTTGAAGATCAGGAGATGTGAGATCTCAAAATCTCTCCTTTTTGAGATCTGATGGGCGATCTGAGTTCCCCTTTGTGGGTTTTGTGGTGGAAAACTACTTAGTTTTGGAAAAGAAAGAGTAAAACTCTTGATTTAATTCAAAAGAATTGAGAAGGTTTAGAACCTTGGAGAAGGAGCAGGAGGCACAAAGAGCCCTAGTTTTTGGGGGAATGAAAAAAGTGTTGTTTTTTATTCATCATCATGTTGCCTTTTATAGGCTTACACATTTACATATAGCCCCTTGGGCTTTTCAAAATGGCTTTTTGCCATCCCATGGCTCATGTGCCATTTCATTTTTGCACATAAACCATGGGCTTACAAAATATTGGCTTTGTGCCCATTTTGTTTACATTCATGCACAAAAATTACATAAAAATTATTTGTTACATGATTTTTGTTGTTGGCATGAAGGAGGCTGGCCGCGGGCTCGACTTGGGCATGGGCCCGCTTGACCTGGGCTTGGGCCCACCTGGCTTGGGGTTGACCTTGACTTTGACTCGGTCAACGGGGGTGTAAATTTTTACCCCAACAAAGTGCCCCCCATCAATAAATGCACACCGCACATGTGGGTCGTGTGCATGAAATTGATGGATCTTCTTTCACGTGGAGGCGACTTGCTTTGGTTCCCACTTTTTTGGGACGCACTGCCCTTTTTACGACATGGACGGTCGACGCTTGACGCGTCTCCGAGACGGAGTGTCCGTGGTAGACGTTTCCCTGATCCGGAGTGATTTGGTTCCCGATTTGTGGGGAGCTCGCACTGCCCGTTTTACGACATGGACGGTCGATGCTTAACGCGTCTCCGAGACGGAGTGTCCGTGGTAGACGTTTCCCTGGCCCGGAGCGATCTGGTTCCTGCTTTGTAGGAAGCCTGCACTGCCTTTTTTGCGACATGGACGGTCGACGCTCTGTTACGGAGCGATTTGGGTTCCCAGTTTGCGGGAGCCTGCACTGCCCTTTTTGCGACATGGACGGTCGACGCTCTGTTACGAAGCGATATGGGTTCCCAATTTGCGGGAGCCTGCACTGCCCGTTTTACGACATGGACGGTCGACGCTCTGTTACGAAGCGATTTGGGTTCCCAGTTTGCGGGAGCCTGCACTGCCCTTTTTGCGACATAGACGGTCGACGCTCTGTTACGAAGCGATTTGGGTTCCCAGTTTGCGGGAGCCTGCACTGCCCTTTTTGCGACATAGACGGTCGACGCTCTGATCCGGAGCGATTTGGGTTCCCAATTTGCGGGAGCCTGCACTGCCCTTTTTGCGACATAGACGGTCGACGCTCTGTTACGAAGCGATTTGGGTTCCCAATTTGCGGGAGCCTGCACTGCCCTTTTTGCGACATAGACGGTCGACGCTCTGTTACGGAGCGATTTGGGTTCCCAGTTTGCGGGAGCCTGCACTGCCCTTTTTGCGACATAGACGGTCGACGCTCTGATCCGGAGCGATTTGGGTTCCCAATTTGCGGGAGCCTGCACTGCCCTTTTTGCGACATAGACGGTCGACGCTCTGATCCGGAGCGATTTGGGTTCCCAATTTGCGGGAGCCTGCACTGCCCTTTTTGCGACATAGACGGTCGACGCTCTGATCCGGAGCGATTTGGGTTCCCAATTTGCGGGAGCCTACACTGCCCTTTTTGCGACATAGACGGTCGACGCTCTGTTACGAAGCGATTTGGGTTCCCAATTTGCGGGAGCCTGCACTGCCCTTTTTGCGACATAGACGGTCGACGCTCTGATCCGGAGCGATTTGGGTTCCCAATTTGCGGGAGCCTGCACTGCCCTTTTTGCGACATAGACGGTCGACGCTCTGTTACGAAGCGATTTGGGTTCCCAATTTGCGGGAGCCTGCACTGCCCGTTTTACGACATGGACGGTCGACGCTCTGTTACGAAGCGATTTGGGTTCCCAGTTTGCGGGAGCCTGCACTGCCCTTTTTGCGACATAGACGGTCGACGCTCTGTTACGAAGCGATTTGGGTTCCCAGTTTGCGGGAGCCTGCACTGCCCTTTTTGCGACATAGACGGTCGACGCTCTGTTACGAAGCGATTTGGGTTCCCAATTTGCGGGAGCCTGCACTGCCCTTTTTGCGACATAGACGGTCGACGCTCTGTTACGAAGCGATTTGGGTTCCCAGTTTGCAGGAGCCTGCACTGCCCTTTTTGCGACATAGACGGTCGACGCTCTGTTACGAAGCGATTTGGGTTCCCAATTTGCGGGAGCCTGCACTGCCCTTTTTGCGACATAGACGGTCGACGCTCTGATCCGAAGCGATTTGGTAGACGTGTCCCCGGCACGGAGTGTCGCTGGTCGACGTTTCCCCGAGACGGAGTGTCTGCTGTAGGACGTTTCCACGAGACGGAGTGCCTGTTGTAGGACGTTTCCCCGAGACGGAGTGCCTGTTGTAGGACGTATCCCCGAGACGGAGTGTCTGCTGTAGGACGTTTCCCTGAGGCGGAGTGCCTGCTGTAGGACGTTTCCCCGAGACGGAGTGCCTGTTGTAGGACGTTTCCCCGAGTCGGAGTGTCTGTTGTAGGACGTTTCCCCGAGACGGAGTGCCTGTTGTAGGACGTTTCCCCGAGACGGAGTGCCTGTTGTAGGACGTTTCCCCGAGACGGAGTGCCTGTGGTTGACGCAGAGGTCGATGTCGGAATTAGTTGGTTTGATTTGTTTGATTTGAGTTGACATTAGCATCGCTATACTGGAATATGGTACCAGGAGCGAATCATCATCTGTCTTTGAGAGGATTTGGGAATTGGGGTTTCGTTTTGGCATCTGCATTGCTGCACTGGAATAATGCCAGGAGCAACTCATCATGTGCCCCGAGAGGATTTGGGAATTGGTGGCTTACGAGACAGGTTTAGGTCCCTGTCACCTAAGGCCTTTCAATTTTATGGACCGTGAGGGTCCCGTAAAAGCATTTTCTCCCTACAAGTCGAAAGGATCTCATAGGTGTATTTTCTCCTTAGGAGTCGTGGGGACTCCTAAGTGTATTGCTCCTTTGTGAGTCGTAAAGATCTCACGCGGGAATTTTCTCCTCACAAAGTCGAGAGGACTTTGCGAGTGCATTTCATTTCTTTTTTTTTTTACGGGTTTGCGCCCTTTCGGGTTTTCACAAACTCGCCGGCAGTCCTGCTGTTTTTACTCACGGAGCCCTTTCGGGTTTTCATCCGTGCCCATTTTGCTTGTGGACATACCGTTCTTCTTTTTTTGTTTTCCTTTTTTTCTCTTTTCTTTTTATCTCTTCTTTTTTTTTTCATTTTTTTCATTTTTTTTTCATTTTTTTTTTTGGAATCTTCCCTGCCGGTGGGACTTTGAATATGGTCTCGCCGGTAGGACTTGGGAGAGATTGGTATCGTTTTACGCCCGTGGATTGTATACGGTTTTGCAGGATGTATGATCCAGACCGTAGGGCCAAAAACATTTCGGGACTTTGTTGGCGTCTGCATCGCTGCACTGGAATATGGTACCAGGAGCGACTCATCATTCGCCGTTGGGGTATGGGAGTTGGAATTTGGTTGGCGTCTGCATCGCTGCACTGGAATATGGTACCAGGAGCAACTCATCATTCGCCACTTGGGGGTTGGGGAGAGATGGCTTAGGAGACAGGTTTAGATCCCTATCGCCTAAGACTTTTCAATTTTATGGGCCGTGAGGGTCCCATAAAGGTATTTTCTCCCTGCGAGTCGTAAGGATCCCGCAGGTGTATGTTCTCCTTAGGAGCCGTGGGGACTCCTAAGTGTGCTTTTCCTTTGTGAGTCGTAAGGATCCCACAAAGGTTTGTTCTCCTCATGTATCGTGAGGACACATGAGTGGATTTCTCTCGTTCTCAGTTTAAGGACTTAGAGGTCATCTGTTTCCATTTTAACGACTTAGAGG
Organism: Agapanthus africanus; assembly: GCA_030015575.1. Classification (NCBI taxonomy): domain Eukaryota; kingdom Viridiplantae; phylum Streptophyta; class Magnoliopsida; order Asparagales; family Amaryllidaceae; genus Agapanthus; species Agapanthus africanus. The sequence goes on from JASDDO010000022.1 coordinate 901,802,234, forward strand.
TCGTCTGTTCCCAGTTTAACGACTTGGAGGTCATATGTTTCCAGTTTAGCGACGTGGAGGTCATCTGTTTCCAGTTTAAAGACTTAGAGGTCATCTGTTTCCAGTTTAACGACTTAGAGGTCGTCTGTTCCCAGTTTAACGACTTGGAGGTCATATGTTTCCAGTTTAGCGACGTGGAGGTCATCTGTTTCCAGTTTAAAGACTTAGAGGTCATCTGTTTCCAGTTTAACGACTTAGAGGTCGTCTGTTCCCAGTTTAACGACTTGGAGGTCATATGTTTCCAGTTTAGCGACGTGGAGGTCATCTGTTTCTAGTTTAAAGACTTAGAGGTCATCTGTTTCCAGTTTAAAGACTTAGAGGTCTTTTTATGGCTAGCTTGGAATTTTAGGGTAGGGGCCGGCATCAGCGTTGCTAACACTGAAGCAGAGGCGCCAGGACACATGAGTGGGTCATTCCAATGGAGCATAATTCCACAGGTGGAGATCAGCCGCGTAACTGGTGGTTGCGGTGGGGCATGGGTATGCCGAGAATTATTTGAGCCCGTGGATTGTATACGGTAGTCAATTTGGGGACTGGCCGTAGGGCTGGAAGAATTTTGGGAAATTGGATTTTGGCCGGCGTCTGCATCGCTGCACTGGAATATGGTACCAGGAGCGACTCATCATTCGCCGTTTTTTTTTTTTTTTTTTTTTTTTATACCGCGATTGCTCTATCATTTCAGCTTTTCTTATCGCGAAGGTCGCGATTGCCCCATCATTTCGGCTTTTATTCGCGGTTGCCCCATCATTTCGGCTTTATTTTCATTTTCATTTTTACTCGCTGATTTTTATTGCGAGTTGCCCCATCATTTCGGCTTTTCTTTATTTTTCTTTTATTTACACAATTTTTTTTTTTTACACATTTTTTTTCATTTCCAGTTTAATGACTTAGAGGTCGATTGTTCCCAGTTTAATGACGTGGTGGTCGACTGTTTTCAGAGAAAGGCAGATGCCTGAGAGAATCGGTTTCACGAAGAACTTCGGTCTCCATTTGTATGAAATTGGCGGTCGCATCTTGACTGTTTACTAACACGCCTTTGGACAGTTCTATCTCTCCTGCCTTGTATTGCTTTTCGACCCAATCTTTGAAGACGAAGCAGTCCTCAATGGCATGACCTATCACTCTGTGATAGGGGCAGTATTTGGGGTCGTCGGTCCTATTCGCTTCCTGCGGTCTTTTTGACTCTGGCAGTTGTAGACCGTTCTTCAGGGCGTCTTTGAATATTTTACGGATTTTGTCCCTTCTGAAGGAATAGACCTTATCCAGCTTCTCTTTCAGTGGAGATTCTCCCCCCTCTCCGAACATTGGCTTCCGAGGCTGGTTGGCGCTAGGCCCGCTCATCCCTTGCTTATTTCGGTTAGCCGAAGCATTGAAAGATTCAGAATCGTCGGGATCTCCGCCTTTGCGATTATCGTCCTTTCGGTTTCTCCAGGACCTATTGTTATTTTGGGAATCCGAGGAGGACTCCTGCTTTGAGCGCTCCAGCATCTGAACTTTCCTGGTCAGCTCTTGGAATGTTTTAAGACCCGCGGTGCATAGAAACGGGGCCATCCAATTGTTGAGATTTCCGACGAGGAGACTGACAGATTGGTCTTGCTCTATCGGCGGTTCGCATTTGACGGAGAGATTGCACCATCGGGTTATAAAATCAGTGCTGCTTTCATTGTTCTTGGGCTTGGTCCTTACGAGCTCCGCAATGGTAATCTTATCGCTGACGCTCATGAACCTCTGTCGAAACAAAGATTCCATTTGGACGAAAGTAGTAACGGAGCCATCCGGTATGCTCGCGTACCAGTCGAAAGCAACATCGGTCAAGCTATTAACGAACTGGCGGAGGAGAAGCGCATCATTGCCCCCAGTATTCCCGCATGAGGCTTTGAAGTGGGCGATGTGTTGATTCGCATTTCCCGTCCCATCGAATCTTCCGAATTTAGGGATGACATAGCCGCTAGGAAACTCTACCAGATCATACTGAGCAGGATATGGTCTCCCACTACTGCTGATATCTTTTTGCGCTTCGGCTTCGGCTACCAAGGTTTTGACTTTGTTGGCAACCAAGTCCATGATTTGATCTTGAGTTAGCGGGCTACTGTCATCGGTAGCCAAGACATTTGCTGAGATAGGACGCGACTGATTTTCATGCGGTCCGCCCACTTTTGGATTTAAGGGAACGGGCGTCGGCTGTCTCGGGACACCGTTTCCCGGTTCATGAGCTGAGCCCTGTGCTTGATTAGGTGGCTGAGAGGCAAGTTGGGCCGTAAGCCGTAAGACGACATTTGTCAAGTCGTCGATCTTTGAGTAGAGCTTGGCCATCTCCTTATCTTTGCTTCTGAGCTGTTTTCGGAGCTCTTGGAGAAGTTGTTGCTCTGCGGTCTTAGGACGGAAAGTTGGCTCATCTTCGCTTTCCGAGCCTGACTCCTCATGGACCGAAAGGTCTTTCTGCCTATCATCCTCATCGAGAGGGTTTTCATCACCCAGCAGAGGCGGCTGTTCTTGGGAAGCGGCCACCACATTCAAGCCAGATTGGGTTTGAGATGTGGTAGCCCCGTCCTTGCTCTTGCTGCGCGTGCTTACCATGTAGACAGTGTGGACCACATACCCAGCCATTTTCTCATCTTCGGCGGGGTAATCCTGTTCTTCGAACCTCATGAGGTTCCGCCTGGCAGGAGCCCTAGCCCTTTTGTTGGCTCTATACCTGAGCCTTTTCTCCCTCAGCTTCTCGATTTTGAAGGCTTGGCGGGCATCCGCTACCCGGGAAGCCATTGTGAGTTGATCAGAGGGGAGCTTAGAGAAGACATCCAATCGAGCAGTGGTCAAGGGCACCGCTGGAGCTTGCTCGGGACGCATTGTAGCTTTGTTGGTGTTGGTGGCCTTGCCCCCAGCTGGGGCCATGGAGAGTCGTTCGGAAACGGACTTGCGCTTGGGCTGAGGTGCCCTCGCGACCACCACATTTGGTCTCCTGCCTTTTGAGACTGGTTTGTCTGCCACCGGGGCTTGAGGAGCCGGGATGGTGCCAACAGGCATGAACATAATAGAGCCGAATGGTAGCAGCGGCTCCTCCCATTGTCGCCCGAGACTGGCCGGAAGGACCGTCCTAGAGTCTATCCTCATCGTGTAGGAGACGGGAGCTGAGTTCATCATCGAAGACATCGTCGGAAAGTGATTGCTTGAAAATCTGCATGAAAAAGCATTATTTTTAGTATAAATACATGTATGTATATTGATTGAGTTCGCATGAACGCTTAACCCGAAATATGGGAGGAGAGATTGGTCCCACCGGGCGTGCCAGAATCTGTAGGGTGTTTTTCGTCACCCCATTGAGATGGGAATACGCGCGCGCTTGTCAGGCGCACTACAGATTCCCCCGGCCTAGGGTAGGCCGGGGTTTATTGATTGTGGGGATCCGAATCTCCGGCAGCCGCGGACTAAGCTGCCGTTAATTACCCCTCGCCTTTGGGGCGAGGGAACCTCCGATTAACGGGTTAAACTGGTCATGCGAACTCAATGTGCAGTGTACGTGTGTCGTGTTTTGAAAGGGGGGGTTTGGATATATCGGGAGCCACGCAGAGTTTTTACGGGGGTCCCGCTACCCGGATAGCGGGCTGGTGGTCAAGGGGGCTAGCAGCCCCCTTGCGGGGTGCGGGGCAGCGCCCCGTTAGAAATTTTTTTCTAACATGGACAGTGTCGTGGGGTACATGTGTGTGCAAATATGTATACATATGTATATGTATATATATATATATATATATATACATAAGAAAAAAAAAGGGGAAAAAGCATCCAAAGGATGCGTGGGGGCAGCACCTTGGGCGCTGTGCGCCTAGGTGCTGTGCGCTCAGGCGCTAGAGTGCCACGTGTCGGCACGTGGGCGCTCTGCGCTTGAGCGCAAGTGCGCCACGTGTCGGCATGGGGGGAATTGCACTCGAGCGCCTGCGCTTGAGCGCAAGCGCGCCACGTGTCGGCACGGGGGAGACTTGCGCTCGAGCGCTTGCGCTGGAGCGCAAGTGCGCCACGTGTCGTCACGGGGGCGAGTTGTGCCCGAGCACTTGCGCTTGAGCGCAAGCGCGCCACGTGTCGGCACGGAGGAGACTTGCGCTCGAGCGCTTGCGCTTGGGCGCAAGCACGCCGCGTGTCGGCACCAGGGCGACTTGCGCTCGCGCGTTTGCGCTTGAACGCAAGCGTGCCACGTGTCGGCACCGGGGCGACTTGCGCTCGGGCGCTTGCGCTTGAGCGCAAGCGCGCCACGTGTCGGCACGTGGGCGACTTGCGCTTGAGCGCAAGCGCGCCACGTGTCGGCACGCGGGCGCTCTGCGCTTGAGCGCCGGCGAGAAAAAGAGGCTTTTAGCCTGAGAAACAGAAGCTATGCTTCAGAAAGGAAATATTTGTTATGTATATATGTATGGAGTTAAACTCCTGGGATGTTTTGAAGCTGATGAAGGGGGTTCTTCTTCTTCCTTCTGTTGTTTGGCCGGATCTTGAAGATCAGGAGATGTGAGATCTCAAAATCTCTCCTTTTTGAGATCTGATGGGCGATCTGAGTTCCCCTTTGTGGGTTTTGTGGTGGAAAACTACTTAGTTTTGGAAAAGAAAGAGTAAAACTCTTGATTTAATTCAAAAGAATTGAGAAGGTTTAGAACCTTGGAGAAGGAGCAGGAGGCACAAAGAGCCCTAGTTTTTGGGGGAATGAAAAAAGTGTTGTTTTTTATTCATCATCATGTTGCCTTTTATAGGCTTACACATTTACATATAGCCCCTTGGGCTTTTCAAAATGGCTTTTTGCCATCCCATGGCTCATGTGCCATTTCATTTTTGCACATAAACCATGGGCTTACAAAATATTGGCTTTGTGCCCATTTTGTTTACATTCATGCATAAAAATTACATAAAAATTATTTGTTACATGATTTTTGTTGTTGGCATGGAGGAGGCTGGCCGCGGGCTCGACTTGGGCATGGGCCCGCTTGACCTGGGCTTGGGCCCACCTGGCTTGGGGTTGACCTTGACTTTGACTCGGTCAACGGGGGTGTAAATTTTTACCCCAACAGGCACTACTCAACCCAAGTATGCACTAGAGCCTCGTCATGATAAGTGGCAAGAACGGGTAAAGAAGAATTGGCTTCGACAGCAAATTCCTCTGCAGTGACGGAAGTGTCGGCGCGGAGATCTTCGATAAGAGCGGCCATTGAATGTAGACTCTGCTTCACCATCCTTTTAGACATATGTCTGGTATAAGGGCCCGGCGGCATGCGAATATAGGACTCAAATGGAGTCAGGGTTGGCAGAACTGTGAATATATATAAAAGATTAGTTGCCTTTCCGAGCGGTAAATAAGTAAAGGAATACCGGGGCTAAAGTGTCACTTACCCAAAGTCACAGAAGGAAAATCTGAGAAATCCCTAAGCCCGTCAAGAACCTCAACTTCGTTATCGGCCTGTAGGACAGTGGTTCAAAGTAAAGGGCATGTCAGTATCGTTATGGAAATATAATACAGGAAGCAAGAGAATACCAACCATGTCCGGAAGAAAGGACAATGCGCTTGGGGGTATCGTATGTGGGGCCGCCATATTAAGTAAGCGCATGAAAGTCTTTTTTGGGGAATGATCCACGATGGAGGATGCCAACTCTCGCAATTATGGGAGAAAGAAAGGTTCAGACATATTGAAAGATCGTTAAACAGAAAGAAAGATATAAGATTACCTTCAATACTTCGTCCATTTTGGACCAAAAGGACAGCAGCTTCAGGAATGTCCTCTACATTCTCCAATGCACCACTGGTAATATTTACAGAGTCTATAACTAGTTTAGGAACCTCCGCCGAAGAAATAAAAGACATCATCGGAGTCTCTAAGACGCGATCTGGGCTCGAAACTGCGCCCGCCATGGAAAGCCCTATAAAAGAAAAATGTGTAATGACGAATACAATATGAAAGCAATATAAACCATTTACTGAAAAGGATGTAAAAGGTACATACCGATACGCCAAGGAGCATGAAGTATAGCCTTTTCGAGCCGCTGCTCTTTTCTTGTTAATCAGGCTCGTCGAGCTTCGATTGAAGATAGAGCTCTACCCACTTTCAGAGCAGCCTTGTCTTCAGAAGCAACTAATATCGGTTGTTTAAGAGCCTTTTCTTCTGTCAGTGTTAAAGGAACTGCCGGTGACATAGCAGGAGCAAAATCAACGTCATGGAACTCGGCGGGGGGGCCTCCCTTCTTAGGGCGCACGTTTTCGGTATCATTCTGTGATCGCTTAAGGGCTTCGGCTAATGGAGCAGCCTCCTCGGCAGATGTACCCGGAAAAAGAAGACGGTCATCTGGTTCGTGCGCAGGCATAGGCTCATCACAAACGAGAGGCTCAGGATCGAGCAAGGTGTCAATTAAGCGTGCAGCTAACTTCTTCCTCTTTTTAGGGCCCGAGCTAGCACTTGCAGGACGCTTCCTCCCCCTAGGCGCCTTTGGACGGCATTGCCCAATTTCATCCTCGGGATCCGACTCTGGTAACGCCGCAGCTTGTGTAATATCAGAAATCCCTACACCGGGTCCAGTGCGAACTGGCATACCAGCGATACGGGGGATCGATCCTGTTTGAAAAGACATTGGAATAATCATTGAATTGCTGTCTCTCAGAAGGGGGCGAACGACCGATCGTGGTCGCAGCAGAACGTTGACGGCTTGGGCAGGCGCAGAAGCTTTATACTCAAGAAGCATTCGTCTTTCCTCTGTAATGATCAGATTGACCCTGCAGCGATACCAGCCCTTGAAGGTTCCCACGGGCCTTGGAATGTAATCAGGCTCGGGGATTGTCACGCCCCGCTTCCCAAAATACGGAATACGAGGGGTAGACAAGGCCAGCCATGCTCCTACGGTCAAGGGAATGTCCTGCCGTAGTCACACTTCGGCTTCTAGTTTATCATGGTAAACAATAAATGATGCACAGGTAATGAGAAATGCAGTAACTGAAACATACAATAATATAAACTGACCTGAAGTGGAACAAACGAATGAATCTCGGAATAGTAAGTCAAGAAGTCTGTGATGCACGTCTAGTTCTGATCCAGGCTAAATCTTCTCCTCACACTGAGCATGCATACTCAGGTCGTCAGAGCGACACAATAGCAATATAATATATATATAATCAAGTAACAGTTCTAGCAGTAGTAATGGATGTGGATCACAGTAAATCAATGACAGCATGTATATGAATGTGCAGAAATCAACGCAGCGGAACAGTAAATCAGTATAACGATATGTCATGTATGCCACACAGTATGTAAGGAAAAGAAATGTCGGTATCCCTATCAGTCTCTAAGTCTCACTGTACAGGTCGCTAAGCCTATCGTCAGTCCAAGTGTGAGAGTCAACCACTCGTGAGTGTCCTCCACCTAAGGGTAGAACCCAAGGGCAAGGGACCACGGGCCCAACATGTAACAAGAATATCACGGTGTATATATCACGTACCCTGTAAATCTCCATATAACTCCCTAAATATATAAGCCGGCATGGGACTCCCGAGATTCTGTTGAACTCACACTTAAACTACCCCACACCCCGTGGTCTATATCATACGCTAACCATAACCCTAAATACTAATCGATCCGTGACAAGTCTGCGCGAGAACTGGAGGCAGGACCTCCATCAAGCACGTCCCGACTAATACCTAAGATAAATGGCAGTGTCGGATGTCTTATCTGTGACATCCGTGCAAGCGCTTCCATAAGTGTCCCATACCACTTATAGTCACACTTACACGCATCCCACAGACGTCGACAATGCAATAGAATAAAAGGGACACTGATTGTGCACAAGTACGTATCACTTTCACTTAATCACGGATACACGAACACTGTCGTACTTACAAAAATCACCACTAAAATCTAACACTGGGTAAATGCACGATGCCACTAGGTTATCAATACGATGATGTGGGTATGTTATGATGCGTGAACAAGTATATAAACGTGATGAGGATGTTATGAAACAGCATTCTTTCACTTGCACGATTTATCATGAAACATACGTATATAATTTGGCGAAATGATAAACAGGTTGTAATTAGTATGTTCAGTTGTCCATCCATAGAATTTAGTTTCAAGCCAATCGGGTTCCAGGATCCTTAGTTATATCCATTTCATTTTAAGCGCTCGCGGCTGGAAATCCAATTTCAGAATCAGAAGTCCATTTCGCAACGCATTTTGATCCCAGTTGGGATCAGATTTTAGCGATGCTACATTTGGATGAATTCTAGGGTTTTCAGTAAGGTTTTCAACGCAATAGACGGATCGTCAATCGCATCTGTACGTTAGGAGTTATACTCTGTTTAATATTAACATGTCAATTCTGAATCTGCTGGGACTGTTATGTGTCCCGATGTTCTAAATTACAGTTTAAATATCAAACGGTAAGGAAACAGAATGAGACCAATCGTGTTGTCTAGATAACAGAGTTACCTACAATAAGCAGCAGAGTTCCGCAACCTACGAGTTAAGGAACACCTGTGGTATCCAATACGGAACAGCAAGTAATGACTGGAGTCGCTCTGGACTGCAGTCCAGAGTCGCACTCCGATCCGAATATCATCACAGTTTAAATACAGAAATGTCTGGAAACTAGAATAGGGTTAAAGTTCGTCGAGTTGGATTCGATTTGAGCCCTCGAACGCACCATTCTAATATGTGTATGATTTATGGTGAATTTAACGATTTTCAGATACAACAGGATTACGGTTTTACGATTAAACTTGGGGGTAGTTGTTTTAGTCATAATCGATTACAACATCCAACAAAATTCACACACTATGTTCACAGCCCTACGGGCCAACCTACGCCATTGAGTTCCGTCAAATTAGATAATGTTTTCCTAAGGGAACAAACATCGAACAGTTACGGCACATAATAGTTTTAAACTTGTAACATTATAATTCATATATTTAACGATTGTAATTTAGATAAATAGCATGTAAGCAAGTAGAATACTTGCCTGGGGACGTCTCGGGGTCGTACGGCAACAGTGTCGTCACGAACGCGCGATATACGCCACGTACCGGATTCCCGCGAGCCTAGTTCGAAACACGAATTTCACGTCGGAGTTTTCCCGGAGTCGTCTTGCGTGCACTGGAAGCTTAGGGGTGCTCTCTGGTTCGCCTGAGAAGTGTTGGGGTTGCCGACGGCCGACGGCGTCGCTCCGGCAGCGTGCGTAGTGTAGTTTACAGTGAGGGAAAAAAATATTGAAAATGGGTTTGGTGTGGTTTTGGAGAGAGGGAGCAATGGTGGTGTCCAGGTGTGTTGACGCTGATGACGAGGAGGTCGTAGGGTGGTCGGCAATGTGATGGGGGTTCACCGGCGAGGGTGATGATCGGTGGAGGGAAAGTTAGACAGAGACAGACAGAGAGAGAGAGAGAGAGGAATGAGAGAGAGTGGCTGTGAGATCAAAGAGAGAGTGAGGAAGAGAGAGGCAGAGAGAAATCGAGTGAGGGAGAGAGAGACAGAGAGATGAAGGAGAGGGTGAAAGCAGAGAGAGAGAGAGAAACAGAGTTAGAGAGAGAAAGCTGGGGGAGGAGCAGTGAGCGAGAGAGAGAAGAGGGGCAGTGGGGGTCGGGTCTGGAGAGATGAGGGTGGTGCTGAGGGTCGATGGGGCTTGGTTGCCGACGAGGTAATGGTGGTGGTGTCGAGTGCAAGGGGGTTGGCCGAGATTGGGTGCAGTGAAGGGGAGAGAAGAGGGAGCTCGTGGGTTTGAGTGTTGCGTGGCTGGAGAAGTTGGGGAGAGAGCTCCGTTGATGGGGAGAAGAGAGTGAGGGAGTCGACGAGGTAGTTACGGTGTCGTTTTCGTCGTCGTCGTCGACGGTGGGAAAAATGGTTGCAGGGAGTTTGAGGAGGGAGTGAGAGCGTGCGAGGGAGGGGAGTAGTGGGTAGAGGAGAGAGGTGGAGGGCGCACGTCGTGGGGTAACGGCTCGCGACGAGGGCGTGGGCGACGGCGGAGGAGGCTGGTCGTGCGCGCACGTTGGGATGTAGCCGTTGGAAATTTTTGAAGAAGGAGATGTACAGTTGCTTAGCGGGTCGGGTAGAAAGAACGGGTGAGGGAATGGGCCGGGGAAGACGGGCTGGGCTCAGGCCAAAATAAAACAGAGAAAAAAAGAATTTAGCTGAGGGAAAAAGAAGTGGCCGGGCCAAGGAAAGAAATTAAGGAGGAAAAGACGGGCCGGGGCTTCAAAATAATTGTAGAATTATGAGATTTGGGCTAAGAAGAAAAGAGAGGGGCCGGTTAAAGTTTTTCTTGCTTAGGAATTTATTAAGAATTTTGAATGGGCTGAATGAAAATTTATTTAAAAGGAAAAAGTGTGGGCTATGGGAATTAAGGAAAATAAAAAGGAGTAGGCTTAGGAAATTTTCTTTTGGTTTTAGGGTTTAGTTTTAAATAGATAAAGGAAATGGTTGAAAGGGAAAAATTTCCAATAAAATAAAAAGGGGACTTTAACAAAAATAATTAATTATATAAGAGTAGATAAAATTACAAATAAAACCATTAAAATTTTAAATGAGAATAAATAGGGTTCTAGAGTAACAAAATGCAGACTTTGGTATAAAGGAACTGGGTATTACATCATACCACCCTTACAAAAATTTCGTCCTCGAAATTTAAATAAACTATAAGTTATAAAAACATAAGCGAAAGCTATTATAATTGCAACTAACATATAGGGATTTACTAGGAATCCGGGGACGAAGAAACTTGAAGGTATAAACATGTAAGAACAGCATACAGAAGATAAGTCTAAAATAGGCATAAGATAGGAATAACTATAAGAGCAATCTACAAGTACACGAGAATATGGATAACGATGGTGAACAAAATAATCAAGGCGTATTCAATAAAAACGAAACCCAAACAGGTGTACATACAAGTATATTAAAGGTAACACGACAGAAAAATAAATATAAGGTACAATCATTTATAATAGTAACCCTAGACACAAAACTCGAAAATAAAATAGCAAGAATAAAGTAGTGGAAATCTAGTCGGTAGGTTAAAACATTTTAGGATAATGCATCGGTCAAATAGTTTCAAAATAGCTTAGAAACTCATATAGTGAAAATAAGAAACATGGAACAAAATATGCGCGGTTTAAGGTTGCGCTACTAAGAGAATAATAATAATGCACTTGAAATACGTAAAACGGGGTAATCAATATCACGTACTCTTTGACAAATGCAAAATACTAAAACTACATTTTAAAATAATAGTGCCCCTAAATCTAGTTGGGGTAACACGGAAAGGCATAAGTGTGTCCAGGCTTAGGTAGGGTAGAGATTACAATGGGATGTGGCTGGTACAAAAGGTCGAAGGATGACGGCTTTAGGCTGAAGATCAATGAAATTGGGATCGGGTCAGCACAGAAAATAAGGGTGAATGGCCAGTGACTACAAGAGAAGAAATATGGGCAGGATGACAGTCGGTACAACACATAAGTCAAAATTTGAAAAGTTAGTGAACTCGGAAGTTTCACAAGAATTGCTCTCCTCCCAGAAGGATCTCAAACGGGGCGCAGACGAGGGATGAAGGGGCTCATTCCAAAGATCGGGGTGTAGTACCTTCTAATCGAAACGGGGGTGAAAACTATACAATGAGTAGGGGTGGACAGTCAGGGAACTCAGCAGAAAATGAATGGACATTGGTAATAAACAAGTATTAAGCGATACAATAATCAAAAGGTTTACAAACTCAGAAGATTTATTTCATTCAAGAAAATTTGAAACAAAACATTGTCCAAGACGAAAAGTGGCCCTAAACTATACACAATTTATTTGGCCAGAAAGACAACATCAAAAGAAATTCCGTCAGTCACGGTTGTGGAGATTCAGTAGGTTGCGGTAGGCTCGCGCACTCAGGTAGGGGCGTCCATTTCCATAGCGTCTCGCAGGTATTGCTAAAGGAAGTTCTTCCATGGCAGGGTCTTGATCTTCTGGTCCTTCACCCTCGGATAAAACTTCTTCATCAAGGTCCGATCCCATGTGGTTTTCTTCTTCTGCATTCTCTTCCATGGGATTTACCTCCACTGGGTTTTCTTCCATCGGTTCTTCCTCGGGGTCTTCCTCTATCGGGTTCTCTTCGGGATCTTCTTCTTCTTCGTCAGAACCAACCATCATGTCGAACTCTGGGGCGGCTGCTCCTTCGTCCTCTGAATCGTTGTTTCCGAAATTGACTTAGGGACCGTTGATCTTATCGTCAGAACTCATCGGCGTGTGGTCTTAAGGAAACGCATGACTGTGCATCATCATCTACATGCGGCGCTGCTTCGGGGTGTGCCATGGCCTGAAAAGAAAGAGTTATGATCAGGCAATGGGACACATCAAGGAAATAGCTCAGGGTACGAAGTATAGGTAAATATGCGGTGGCAGAAATTTTAAAAGCAACAAGATCAAAATGTTGTGATAATGAATAATATGGATAAGGGGAATGACAAGAGAATGATACATATATCACGATTCAAATTTTATTTCATTCAACTAAAGTTCGACGGGTACAAAGGTTCAAATGGAAGGAAATATTCATAAAAGATGACAACATTATTATTGAGATTGGAAATCATAGAATTCTTCTTCGATTGCCAGAACGCTGCATCATCGTTACGCGAGTTGAATCCTGCGTTAGATCCGCCTTATCGTCGAAGTCCGAACTACGCGGTAATCCTCACTTGGTAGAAGTGGGGAGTGTGGACGAGTTTCCTCCTTGTAGTTCTTTCCTTTCTGGGCAACCGTTGATGAGATGTTTGTCGGAACCGCATATCAGACATTTCCCTTGGGCGCAGCGACAATCCCTCTGAAGGTGTCCTGGCCTCTTACAATATCCACAGCAAAGGTTCTTCTGATGCTTCTGTTGACGCTTCATCTTCTTCTCTTTTCCTCGTCCAATAGGGATCCCTTTATGATAGGAGACTCCCGCTGTTGCCTGATTCACCTGTCTTCTCAATCCTTCAGCTAATAAGTCGTTTGTCCGCTCCTGGGCTTCCCTTAAACCTTGCAGTACACTCAGAATCTCAACAGTCTGATTCTGGGGAGCGGATAAAGATGAAGAGTCGTTGGAAGACATGATCCTGAAACAACAATTTCGAGAATGATATGAGTCACACGCTAAATGAATCAAAATATGATATGGATAGAACAAGGATTCAAGAATACCAGAGATGATGAATATCATTACAAGTGGAGAATCAACTGTATCACTTTAAGTCACTTGAATAGAGTACGGTAGTGCAATTGCCACCACGTACCCTTGTCAAGTCACCCGAAACCATAGTGAATGGATAGCTGAACACACGATGTGAATATGGATCAAGAGTGACAAGTTTACAACCTAGACCGAGTGATGTCTCAGATTGCCAAACTATACACGGAAAACTGCAATCCCAAACGATGCAAAACCTGGGCTCTGATACCAACTAAACCATGTCACGCCCCACTTCCCAAAATACGGAATACGATGGGTAGACAAGGCCAGCCATGCTCCTACGGTCAAGGGAATGTCTTGCCGTAGTCACACTTCGGCTTCTAGTTTATCATGGTAAACAATAAATGATGCACAGGTAATGAGAAATGCAGTAACTGAAAGATACAATAATATAAACTGACCTGAAGTGGAACAAACGAATGAATCTCGGAATAGTAAGTCAAGAAGTCTGTGATGCACGTCTAGTTCTGATCCAGGCTAAATCTTCTCCTCACACTGAGCATGCATACTCAGGTCATCAGAGCGACACAATAGCAATATAATATATATATAATCAAGTAACAGTTCTAGCAGTAGTAATGGATGTGGATCACAGTAAATCAATGACAGCATGTATATGAATGTGCAGAAATCAACGCAGCGGAACAGTAAATCAGTATAACGATATGTCATGTATGCCACACAGTATGTAAGGAAAAGAAATGTCAGTATCCCTATCAGTCTCTAAGTCTCACTGTACAGGTCGCTAAGCCTATCGTCAGTCCAAGTGTGAGAGTCAACCACTCGTGAGTGTCCTCCACCCAAGGGTAGAACCCAAGGGCAAGGGACCACGGGCCCAACATGTAACAAGAATATCACGGTGTATATATCACGTACCCTGTAAATCTCCATATAACTCCCTAAATATATAAGCCGGCATGGGACTCCCGAGATTCTGTTGAACTCACACTTAAACTACCCCACACCCCGTGGTCTACATCATACGCTAACCATAACCCTAAATACTAATCGATCCGTGACAAGTCTGCGCGAGAACTGGAGGCAGGACCTCCATCAAGCACGTCCCGACTAATACCTAAGATAAATGGAAGTGTCGGATGCCTTATCTGTGACATCCATGCAAGCGCTTCCATAAGTGTCCCATACCACTTATAGTCACACGTACACGCATCCCACAGACGTCGACAATGCAATAGAATAAAAGGGACACTGATTGTGCACAAGTACGTATCACTTTCACTTAATCACGGATACACGAACACTGTCGTACTTACAAAAATCACCACTAAAATCTAACACTGGGTAAATGCACGATGCCACTAGGTTATCAATACGATGATGTGGGTATGTTATGATGCGTGAACAAGTATATAAACGTGATGAGGATGTTATGAAACAGCATTCTTTCACTTGCACGATTTATCATGAAACATACGTATATAATTTGGCGAAATGATAAACAGGTTGTAATTAGTATGTTCAGTTGTCCATCCATAGAATTTAGTTTCAAGCCAATCGGGTTCCAGGATCCTTAGTTATATCCATTTCATTTTAAGCGCTCGCGGCTGGAAATCCAATTTCAGAATCAGAAGTCCATTTTGGAACGCATTTTTATCCAAGTTGGGATCGGATTTTAGCGACGCTACAGTTGGATGAATTCTAGAGTTTTCAGTAAGGTTTTCAACGCAACAGACGGATCGTCAATCGCATCTGTACGTTAGGAGTTATACTCTGTTTAATATTAACATGTCAATTCTGAATCTGCTGGGACTGTTATGTGTCCCGATGTTCTAAATTACAGTTTAAATATCAAACGGTAACGAAACAGAATGAGACCAATTGTGTTGTCTAGCTAACAGAGTTACCTACAATAAGCAGCAGAGTTCCGCAACCTACGAGTTAAGGAACACCTGTGGTATCCAATACGGAACAGCAAGTAATGACTGGAGTCGCTCTGGACTGCAGTCCAGAGTCGCACTCCGATCCGAATATCATCACAGTTTAAATACAGAAATGTCTGGAAACTAGAATAAGGTTAAAGTTCGTCGAGTTGGATTCGATTTGAGACCTCGAACGCACCATTCTAATATGTGTATGATTTATGGTGAATTTAACGATTTTCAGATACAACAGGATTACGGTTTTACGATTAAACTTGGGGGTAGTTTTTTAGTCATAATCGATTACAACATCCAACAAAATTCACACACTATGTTCACAGCCCTACGGGCCAACCTACACCATTGAGTTCCGTCAAATTAGATAATGTTTTCCTAAGGGAACAAACATCGAACAGTTACGGCACATAATAGTTTTAAACTTGTAACATTATAATTCATATATTTAACGATTGTAATTTAGATAAATAGCATGTAAGCAAGTAGAATACTTGCCTGGGGACGTCTCGGGGTCGTACGGCAACAGTGTCGTCACGAACGCGCGATATACGCCACGTACCGGATTCCCGCGAGCCTAGTTCGAAACACGAATTTCACGTCGGAGTTTTCCCGGAGTCGTCTTGCGTGCACTGGAAGCTTAAGGGTGCTCTCTGGTTCGCCTGAGAAGTGTTGGGGTTGCCGACGGCCGACGGCGTCGCTCCGGCAGCGTGCGCAGTGTAGTTTACAGTGAGGGGAAAAAATATTGAAAATGGGTTTGGTGTGGTTTTGGAGAGAGGGAGCAATGGTGGTGTCCAGGTGTGTTGACGCTGATGACGAGGAGGTCGTAGGGTGGTCGGCAATGTGATGGGGGTTCACCGGCGAGGGTGATGATCGGTGGAGGGAAAGTTAGACAGAGACAGAGAGAGAGAGAGAGAGAGAGAGAGAGAGAGAGAGGAATGAGAGAGAGTGGCTGTGAGATCAAAGAGAGAGTGAGGAAGAGAGAGGCAGAGAGAAATCGAGTGAGGGAGAGAGAGACAGAGAGATGAAGGAGAGGGTGAAAGCAGAGAGAGAGAGAGAGAAACAGAGTTAGAGAGAGAAAGCTGGGGGAGGAGCAGTGAGCGAGAGAGAGAAGAGGGGCAGTGGGGGTCGGGTCTGGAGAGATGAGGGTGGTGCTGAGGGTCGGTGGGGCTTGGTTGCCGACGAGGTAATGGTGGTGGTGTCGAGTGCAAGGGGGTTGGCTGAGATTGGGTGCAGTGAAGGGGAGAGAAAAGGGAGCTCGTGGGTTTGGGTGTTGCGTGGCTGGAGAAGTTGGGGAGAGAGATCCGTTGATGGGGAGAAGAGAGTGAGGGAGTCGACGAGGTAGTTATGGTGTCGTTCTTCTCGTCGTCGTCGACGGTGGGAAAAATGGTTGCAGGGAGTTTGAGGAGGGAGTGAGAGCGTGCGAGGGAGGGGAGTAGTGGGTAGAGGAGAGAGGTGGAGGGCGCACGTCGTGGGGTAACGGCTCGCGACGAGGGCGTGGGCGACGGCGGAGGAGGCGGGTCGCGCGCGCACGTTGGGATGTAGCCGTTGGAAATTTTTGAAGAAGGAGATGTACAGTTGCTTAGCGGGTCGGGTAGAAAGAACGGGTGAGGGAGTGGGCCGGGGAAGACGGGCTGGGCTCAGGCCAAAATAAAACAGAGAAAAAAAGAATTTAGCTGAGGGAAAAAGAAGTGGCCGGGCCAAGGAAAGAAATTAAGGAGGAAAAGACGGGCCGGGGCTTCAAAATAATTGTAGAATTATGAGATTTGGGCTAAGAAGAAAAGAGAGGGGCCGGTTAAAGTTTTTCTTGCTTAGGAATTTATTAAGAATTTTGAATGGGCTGAATGAAAATTTATTTAAAAGGAAAAAGTGTGGGCTATGGGAATTAAGGAAAATAAAAAGGAGTAGGCTTAGGAAATTTTCTTTTGGTTTTAGGGTTTAGTTTTAAATAGATAAAGGAAATGGTTGAAAGGGAAAAATTTCCAATAAAATAAAAAGGGGACTTTAACAAAAATAATTAATTATATAAGAGTAGATAAAATTACAAATAAAACCATTAAAATTTTAAATGAGAATAAATAGGGTTCTAGAGTAACAAAATGCAGACTTTGGTATAAAGGAACTGGGTATTACAGGGATCATGAAAAGAGAGCCAGTGTTCAGTCGCATAAAGTGATGAATAGCATCGCAGACAGTCTCCAGCGAGGGAGTAGGCTTGACCAAGAAAGCTTTGGGGCACACCCTGGTTATAATCTAAATGTTGGGCAAAACGACGTAGATTATACCGCATGACGAGAGCGGCATCATCTAATCGGAACACCAAGTACCCCGGCCTGATCGAGTACAGGTGCATGATCTCCTTATGTTTCAAAGTCAGCATTCCGTTCTTCAATAAATCGAATAGCTATTGAATAGGCCCCGTTGGTGCAAAAAGAACCCTATCATTGAAAATCATGTCACCCTCATTTGAATACGGGTTTAGCAGCACACAAAAAGCCCGCAATTGAGTCGGATCAAGAGAAGAAGCATCAACCAGTCTCATGACTCGCGGAAAAGTGTAGGACTCGTAGAAATCGGGCCGCTGGTGCACAGCAAACGCACCTAACACGTGCATCTCAATCCAGGACATGAAGTGATGAAGAGAGAAGTTCACGGTATCTGCACCTGGATTTGAAGTGTTAGCCGCGGTACTCAAACCATGATACATATGGGATAACCCTGCAACGCCAACGGCCAGTCGTGCCCCTTCAGCTATGCGGTGTGCGAGATAGAAAATGGAGGCTCTCATTAAGTGTCGATGCATCGGTATCGCAAACCAGCTGAGCCAAAAACTGATGAAACCTATAAAAAATGTTTCCTCGTCCATGCTAGGAGCAGCGATCTCGCTGAAAGCCACAGTCGACGTACTCGGAATATAAATTGTGGCAGATCTTCGTCATTAGTTGGCAGTTTGCCCAGGCCAAATCCAAAGGGATCCTCGACCTTCGCAAATTTCGGAGCCTTCTTGGATAGAGCATCACTACGAAGGAAGCGAGCGATGAAATTGTCAAAACTGACACCTTGCCCTTCTGAGGCCACAAACAGGCTCTCATAAATGCTCAAGGCTTTGATTAAACATGGATGCTTATGCTGAATAGCATCCTCAGTCGTTATGCCTTCTCGCATAGCTGGCACTGTGGCGAAAATATACTCGTCAGGAGGTATTAACTCTTCATAATGTTCTTCCCTGATTGGCAGTCCAAAAATTTCTCGGAATTCCTCCTACAAAATAGAAACTTCGCGGTTCCCTAATAGAAATGTATTCGTTAGAAGATTCCATTGGTTTAAGAAATCTTTAACCCACCAGACGTGGGGAGTATGGTAGTATAACAACGATGCATACACCGCCTGGTACAGTCCAACTTTCTGCAACCATGAGCGTTGGGAGGAGAGAATGTACCGGGCCCAAGAAAGGTAGCCCATTAGATGCTACGGGGTAACGCCTATCTTATAAACCTGCCCCCAAGGTTGAGCTTCGCCTTGGCATATTCGGCGTCCCAAAATGTCGATAGCCACCAAGGGTTGATTAGGTATCCCTGTCATTGATGGCTCAAACCGGCCCTCGGGAGTCTAGTCAACCGCTTAAGCAGTATGCGGACGCTCTATAAATTGAATCGAGCGGATGGGTTCTGTTGGTACTCCATATGTAACACTACGGCGGCCCCTGATTATATGACCGTACCAGATTCCCCGAAGGAGAAGGCTCTTTTTGTTCTTGTCATGATTCATAATCATAGCCATCACTGTCTTGTCTAATGGCGACTATGGGAAAGCGATCTCTGAGCGGATATAAGGAAAGTAGGGAATTGAGGCCATTGTACCTAAAAAAGGGGGACAAAAAACCATTAACAAAAGGTGTGAGTTTGTCTTATGGGACTACTAACTCCAAAGCTAATGGGCCCCACGAAATCAAAATAGCGGCTCGTCAATGATGAGACAAATGTCCATTGTGAGAATCAAAAAAGATTCTCATTAAATGAATAGTAGAGTTAAAAACTTCAAATATCCCCGAAAAGCGGGTTCTTTTAAAAAAACAACAATAACAACATATTCAAATATGTGAAAAGGATATTAAAATCCTAAAAATCCTAGAAAAGGAAAATATCCAAGCACAATAAAGGGAATAAAATTCCCAAAGTTCTTAAGAATCAAAGCAAAGCTAAGCTCTGCAAAAAGATGGAATGGGATTAAATCCCAGAAATCCCCATGTTGGGAAACAGATGGAAAACATAATGGAATTAAATTCCAGAGACCCTCAAATCTTAGGATCAATGATAGATTAAAAGCCTAAGAAGAGAATCAACAATTCTCAAGAATGTCTATTCATTCAAGACCCACGGTCTACTCAAAAAAAAAAATTTTAAGAAGAGATTGGTTCAAGAAAAGAGCTGAAATCTGTTAAATGGATTAAAAATCCAAAATAAAAAAAAGACATTAAAAAAGTCTTCTAAGAGCTAAACTCTATTCATAATCTTTACCAAAATTTTGGAAGATTTTAACTCTGATCAGAGGAGTTCTGAGGGCAGAGATCTAAGCTCTGAAATGAGAATTAAATTCTTAAAGAAGAAGAAATTTAAGGAGGAAGATGAAAAAACAGTAGTCACTCTAAGGCCAAAGGCCCCATTTATAAGACGTGATAGGATCGGTTCAACTTCCCATTCCCCTAGGCGATCCAACGGTCATAAAGACGGACACCCTTGCACTCACGTGCAAGCCACGTGAGAGCAACGCTGAAGGGCATTTGTTCCCTTATAAAAAGGGAGAGAGAAAAGAGAGGAGAATTCCCCACATTTTGAGCCTCACGTGTTAAACACGTGAGCGCTTATATGCAAAGTATATAAGCGCTAAAAGAAAACCGGTGGCGCAAAACAGGCCTCACGTGAGTGCTTATATGCAAAGCATATAAATGCTAAATAAAAAGATTAAAACCTATATTGGGGTCATGTGTTAAACACGTGAGAACACCCTTTTCAAGTATTACCTTCATATAGAATTAAATTCTATTCTTTGTATGCAAAGCATATAAACACTAAGAGTAAGTGGTTAAAGGCCGGACCGACCTTACGTGTTAAACACGTGAGCGCTTATATGCAAAGCATATAAACACTAAATAAAACAGGCTAAAAACCCACATCGGGGTCACGTGTTAAACACGCGAGGGCGCCTCCCTATATAGAATTAAATTCTATTCTTGGGAAAATACTTCCCTTGATCTTTCTAAAAGGGAAAGATATTATCTGTTAACAGAGAATCATTGGATCAAAAATCCAAGGGTGATTAAAAATCACCAAATATAAAATTAAATTCTATTGGAGGGAAATATCTCCCTAATCTTTCTAAATGAGAAGGATATTTTCTGTTAAACAGAAATTCATTGGATCAAAGATCCAATGAAATGGGAGCATATTTCCCTATATCTTTCTAAACAAAGAAAGATGTACTCTGTAAAAATAAAGAGCTCTTGGATTAAAAATCAATGATGATTAAAAATCACCATTTGACAAAATTAAATTCTGTATGGAAAAATATATCCCTAGTCTTATAAAAACCAAGAATAAATATTCTGTAAAACAGAAATTCACTGGATCAAATATCCAACGGTGGATAAAATTCCCAAATAATTTTTGAGGCCAAGTAAAATCAATTAGTATCTCTCAAATGAGAGATTTTCTCAAACTAGTCAACAAATTTGACTATCCTATATGAAGGACAGGAGACTTCAAAAAAAAAGAAGGAACCTCCCAGAAGCTTCTAAAAACAAAAAATCACAAGCTACAACAGATAATTGAATTCTCTTCGAAGAAGAAAATCTTCCTCCTTTCAAATCCTAGGTAAAAAAAAAAGAAAAGAAAAATAAGAGATTAAATATATCTCCTTTGCCTAGCATTAAAAAAAATAAGGGTTTAACCCTTCATAAAAGAACTTAGTTTTTCCTCTGATCTGAGATTTGCAAAGCAAATTTCCCCATAAGTTGAGAATTTAATTCTCATCAGGGAGATTTTGTTCTTCAAACTCAAAATTTAGGAGAAAGAACAAAAAAAAAGAGGAGGACATATATTCTAGAAATTTAATTCCTTTGGCAAACAGGGTTTAACCCTACATAAAGAACTTTTTTGTTACCAAAAAATAGAAGATCTTAGTTATCCAATGAAACCGATCTCAGATCTTCAAAACAGAGATCATTAATGGTTAAAATGTCATTAACAGAAATTAAAACTTCTTCAGAAAACATCAACAAAAGAAAAGACTTGGCGCCTCACTTGAAACACACGTGAGCGCCCAAAAGATTCCCTTTAAATGAAACTCAGCGCCTTACATGCTTCCCACGTGAGTGCCCAAAACAAAGAACTCGACGCCTCATGTACTTCCCACGTGAGTGCTCAAAACAAAGGGCTCGGCGCCTCACATGCTTCCCACCTAGCGCCCAAAATAGAAGGTCAGCACCTCACGTGAAATACACGTGAGCGCTGAGTAAAAGTGCAGAAGCACTATAAAGTCAGTTAAAATGGTTAAGTGCTTAGCACTGATTGGTAAGCGCTCACGTCCCAGCACCTTACGTGAAACACACGTGAGCGCCCAATAAAATAAATGAGACAGCGCCTCACGTGTCTCTCACGTGAGCGCCATGCAAAGTGCTCAGCACTCTATAAAGTCAGTCAAAATGACTAAAATGCTTAGCACTGATTTGGCAGCGCCCATATCTGAGCGCCTCACGTGCCTCTCACGTGAGCGCCAGGGCCCCAAATAAGTGCTTAGCACTTCTACATAAAGGAAAAGGGCTGAGCAAACAGAATCCAAATAAGTGGTTAGCACTTTTAGAAAAAAGAAGAAGAAGAAAAGACTGAGCAGACCAAGCCCAAATTGGCTAAGTATCTCTGAAAAGTTTTTTGCAGCTGAGCCCAAATGCTCTGTTGTTGGATCTCAACTAAAATTTGATGATCCTTAAATGTTGCTAAGTTGAGCCAAATGCTCATATATTTAAGTTGACCTTAATCTCAAACTAGATTAACGGTCCTTAAATAAAACAAAATATTTTTTGAACTAAAGGAATAT
Organism: Agapanthus africanus; assembly: GCA_030015575.1. Lineage (NCBI taxonomy): Eukaryota > Viridiplantae > Streptophyta > Magnoliopsida > Asparagales > Amaryllidaceae > Agapanthus > Agapanthus africanus. Next base: position 901,824,478 of record JASDDO010000022.1, read on the forward strand.
ATAACCTAAGTTCAAAACCTAAATTCATAAATATACGGATTTGGACTAATCTGCGTCCTACAGGCGACGACATAAACTAGTCTCCGTATACAATCCATGGGCAACCTTAACAAATAAAACAATACACGACACGAAGTGAAATGCTAGATAAAGAGAAAGTGGTTATCGCAATGCGATAACGTAATTAACTGCAGGGGGTTGCGCCTACAAGGAAGAGCGTCCCCATAATCAAAACCCCTCATAAATGAGGGGGAATCTGATGAAGTCTGCTACAAAGGTCGCATCTATCCAAATCTCCAATATATGACGCCATAAATCAACTTGGTATCTTCAGAGAGGTAGATGGATATATCTAAATAATATCTGCCTCCAAATTCAGACTAGACGTACTCCGCATCTCAGCCCGGTCTTCGGCGGTAAACAACTGTATAAAATCTACGAGTGTAAACGATCCCTATCTCTCCCAAGTCCTACTGGCGAGACTACATCTGAAATCCTACCGGCAATGAAGCTCCACCATTGTAGAAAAAAGGTATGTCCACAAGGAAAACGGGCATGGATAAAAACCTAAAAGGGCTCCGTGATTAAAAACAGGAGGACCACCAGCGAGATTGTGAAAACTCGAAAGGGCGCTGTAACGACCTTGAATTTTCTGTACAAAATTTTTCTTCTTAAAGTACAGAAAGGAGTTTGCAAGGCTGAGCATAATTTAAAATATATTCTTATTTAAGAACAGCAAGAAAGCACTTGTAGTTCATTGGTAAAACCTTGCACTGCTGTGACATAGCCCCTGTGTTCGAATTCCCTCAGGCACATATTATTTTTCCTGGTTTTTCTTTTAAACTTTTTGGAAGCCCAAAAGTTTACACGTGCACTGCACACAAAAATGAACAACCAGGAAAAACAAACATGTGTAAAATAATATTTATACTGAGATGGACACGTGGCGAAGATCCGACGGCTCACCTCAACCAAGTGGCCGGTGAGATTGCCTTCTAGGCCGGTGGGGACGGGCCCCCAATAGCCAATAATCCCCGTGCTTTGCACAAGTGACTCTTCCTCTACCCCTATTACCCCTGCACTGTTTGATTTCTCTGAATTTAAACAGAGACTTCAATTTCATCTTTAAATCCAATTTTTAATGCATTTTAATTCATTCTTTCAATTCCAAAACCCTAATTCCACACTATAAATACAACCCCATACCTTAGCCCCTCCTCATTCTGAAATCCCTAGGCAAAATTATCAAATTTTTTTAAGTACAAGAAGAGTACAAGTGGAGTTAGCAAGAGGTCGACTTCCGGCGAGGAATCGAGCAAGTTCCGGCGACTCCGCAACGCTATGACGACTACACAATCTTCTTGCACCTCATCTTCACACTTCTAACTAGTAAGTCCCTACCCATTCTACTCTTTCTTCTTAAAATGATCTTTTTATCCAAAATATGTCGGTAAGTGGAGTTATACCAACATTTGATTCTAAAACCCTTGAAAATATATCTTTTCTTAAGCATTGCTCATTCATATTCTACACCTTAATGGTTAATCATGAAACTAATAATTAGAAATAACTTTCACCCTAAATCATCATACTAAATAACTTTAAATTAAGTTTTACATTTAAATCCCATGAACTTTATTTTGACCATATTTAATTGTTTTCTTACTATTACCTTTAGAAAACTTCACGGGATAATGACCTATCCCTCACATATACACATGTTTACATAGAACGATACTCTTTGAAACATATTTTTGTGGAGATTAAAACTTTTCATTAAAATACCATGAACTATAAAAACCTGGTCTTCTTTAGAATTGTATTTCAAACTCTTTACAATTATGTCTCTACAACCCATTTTGGGGAACCCGCTATTGGATGGTGCAGATTATCGTACATCCTTGGGCTAGTAAAGCGAGATGTAGATCTCCTCATGGAGCATTCGGTCTCGAAAAAATTTTAATACGATTTTTAAGAAAAATTACATTTTCTATTTAATAATAAAATTAAGTTTTAATAATATATACATATTATCAAACCACATATTTTCAAGTTATAATAAAATTCCATATTTTCAAACAATAAAAGAATGACAGGTTTCACTAAAATACCCTCAACTTATCCAAAAATCAAGTTTTACACTAAAATACCTTGAACTATTCAAGCTAGGTAAACTTTCACTTATATACCTCACTTTTTAAAATTCACATCCATGAAAACCCTAAATAACTTAAATAAATACTCGAGATTTATTTTGAAAGTATATAAAATATTTTCCATAAAACCCCCTCGAGTTATATAAAATTACAATTAAGGACCTTAGTAAAGATAGGTTTAAGCGGGAACAATTCTCTTAAGCCTCAGGGAGCCGGAGAAAGTGAGTGCTTGCCTATTTAAGATAGAAAAACTTAATAGTGTTGTTCCCGCAAAAAAATTCTGCGCAGAAGAACCCAAGGTATCAAATGGCAGCGATACGCTTAAGGAAATGCGAACCAGTATCTTCCGGCCTGTATTTTGATAAACTCCTGAAGGAGGAACTATTAAATTCTGATGGTATTGGAAGCATCTCGAAAAACCCTTCGATTTGATATATTATGGGCCTCATAATTCATCCGGGATCCAAAGTTATGAGGCATCACGTGTCCACACGTGATGGACCTTTAAGAACCCGCTGGAGGAGTTAAAAGATATAATAAAAACTCAGAAAAGACCCCAATGGGGCATCACGTGCTCACACGTGACCATGGGTCACGTGCAGACACGTGATGGGCTCTTAAGGCCTCTAAAATAATGAATAGAATTAAATTCTAAAATTTGTTCCCTGATTAAAAATCAGAAGTCACCTCAATGAGGTATCACGTGCTCACACGTGACCAATGGTCACGTGTTGACACGTGATGGTTAAAACTGAAGCATAAATAAACGCTGAGAAAAGGACTCAATTGGAGGTCACGTGCTCACACGTGACCAAGGGTCACGTGTCAGCATGTGACTGGCTTCGAAAGCCTTACAGTTTAATGGAATTAAATTCTAAAAGCTTCTAAATCTTTCCAAATGGAAAAGAATTATGGGGACCGTTGGATTAAAAATCCAAGGGTGATTAAAAATCACCAATTTATGGAAAAATCTTAAATAAGGAAAGATCTCCTTAAATCTCACCGAAATAACAAACAGAATATCTTTGGATTTAAAATCCAACGGTGAATAAAAATTCACTGTGTGATCTAAAGGATCATATTAATTATGAAATCAAATCAAATCTTTCAATGAGAGATTTGCTAAACAAATTGATTCTTTTCCTTCTCCTATAAATATGAGCCAAGAAAAGAAGAGATGGGATCTTTTTTGGAGGGAGAGAAAAACAGAGAGAGGAGAATTTAATTCTCAAGAGGGAAGAAAAGAAAGGAGAATTTAATTCTCAACAAAGAAAACCCTAGGTAAGAAAAGAGAGGCTTAAAAAGAGAATTTAATTCTCAAAAAAGAGTTTAACTCTTAGATAAAGAAAAGAACTTAGTTCTTTCTCTGGTGGAGGATCTGCAAAGTGCACATCTCCCCATGAATTGAGAATTTAATTCTCATTGGGTTGAGATCCTGCCATGCAGATCCAAAACATAGAGGAGGAATTAAGTTTTGAAAATTCAATTCTCACAAAATTATAGGAATTTAATTCCTTTGGAATAAAATTAGAGTTTAACCCTATGTTATGGGAATTTAATTCCTTCAAACATGGACAGAACTAGGGTTTAACCCTCTATGGGAATTTAATTCTCCCAAACTAATTGGAATTTAATTCTTACAGAATCATAATTAGGGTTTTACCCTAAATAAGAATTTAATTCTCTCACAATAGGAATTTAATTCCTCCAATACCAAAATTAGGGTTTTACCCTAAATAAGAATTTAATTCTTAAAGATAAGGAGACTTAAAAGATCTCTGTGCATGAAAAGACTAAGGTCATGTGCCCCACGTGACCCCTGAACAGATCCCCCAAAAATGAGAAGAGGAAAGCTTTGAGGCAATGCCTCACGTGTTCCCACGTGACCCTCATTATATATGGAACAAAAGCAAAGGCAGAAACAATTCTGGGCGCTCTCACGTGATACCACGTGACCCCTAATAAATGTTCTAATAAATCAGGGCATGATTATACATCACGTACCCACACGTGATGGCTATGAAAATTAAAAGTGTTTAACACTTGTTTGCAGAACAAAATAAAGAAGATCTGGCCCCACTTTTTGATGCCATCACGTGCTCCACGTGACCCCCGAAACACAGAAAGAAAGATCAAAGGAAGTGAAAGCTTTAGGCGCTCTCACGTGATTCCACGTGACCCCTTAGCAAACGCTTTAACAGTCAGCGCATAAATCACCGTCACGTGTCAACACGTGATGCTCAAAAGATGAAGAAGTGTTTAACACTTAATTGCAGAATGAAGAAAAGGGATCTGGTCCCACCTTTGGGCGCTCTCACGTGTCCACACGTGACCTCTCTGTCTTTAGTGTTTAACACTAATTTGGGGATTATATTTCCAGTGTTTAACACTGATTGTTTCTAGTGTTTAACACTAAATTAAAGATTATATTTCCAGTGTTTAACACTGATTGTCTTTTAGTGTTTAACACTAATTTGAGAGTTGTATCTCCAGTGTTTAACACTATTGTTCTCTAAGTGTTTAACACTACTTTTAGCCAAATTGGCTAATTTTCCAGAGGCAAAAGTCCCTCCTCCAAATGAATCTCAAAATTGAAGAAATCAAAGACAAAATGTTGTCAGAGCCCCCAAACCTCTGTTTAACAATGTTGAATGATGAGGGGCTGAACCTAGACAAATGTCTAATGGTCCAAAGGGCCAATATTTCAAACATAACTGGACTTAGCCCAATTTTGGCCATAAGTCCTCAAATTAAATTGACTGTGCACGACTGCTCTCCCAAAATCAATTTACACCTGGTTCAAGGGTACATCTCTGAACTCCTCTGATATTTATCGTTGTAATCCTTCAACGATGTCAGAGAGGTGACGGGTCCCGACGACCACACATCAACACGGACTGTGGGGTCCTTAAACTCATGGTCTTATGCGTCCTTAAACCAAGATACGGACTGTGGGGTTCTTAAACCCACGGACTTATGCGTCCTTAAACTAATGGACTAATGCGTCCTTAAACACAACCATACGGACTGTGGGGTCCTTAAACCCATGGACTTATGCCTCCTTAAACTAATATCCGTCCCTAAAACGGGAATGATGGACCACTATGTCGCTAAACTGGAAAATGGACCACCACGTCCCTAAACTGGCAATAGACCACCATGTCCCTAAACTGGAGATGGACCACTGTCACGCCCCGCTTCCCAGAGTACGCTAGATTGGGCACGTGACATAGCCAACCATGCTACCTGTGGGTAGGAAGTATCCATCCACAGTCACATTACGGCTGTAGAGATATCAAGAACAAGATAAAACTATCTAAAACATGTCCATAATCCAGAATAACAGGAGTCAATAATAAATAAATACGGAAGCAAATGATCCAATACAAATAACTGAAAAGTGTGTCCCATAATGCGGGCTCACATCAGGAAATAAATGCAGGAAATAAAACTAACTACTACTGAACTCACAGCTCAGCCTGCTGGCTGAAGTACTCCTGCTCGGACTGCAACAGCGGTACGGAATCTGGGCCATGCAAAACCCAGACGTCAGCGCGTCATGTCATCAAGTAATATAATATGAACAGTGTAGCAGGCAATGTAATATAAACATGAATACAACAAGAATAACAATAATATGAATCATACCAGTACAGGGTAGCGTGCAGTGGGTAAACTAAACTGTTCTATCAGGTTTTCTATTCTAAAGTCTTTGAAATCAATTGATGAATCATCGATGTAACTCAATAGTATCCCGTGCATGCCCGGGACCACGGTCAAGACCCTCGGGGCTGAATCCGAGACGTGCCGCTAGGCAGTAACAGGTAGCAGGATGGGCGAGTGATGTCAGCATCATCACTCCAGGGCTGGCCTAGCCCGTAAGACTGATCAGAACAGGTATCGAACTGTTGAGTTACAAGTCAGGTTTCACCTTTGATTTCCCCATACCCCCAAGTTATGTATGTCAAGTCAGGTATTCAGTAGTCAAGAACTAATGCCAACACAGGATCAGGTAAAAGCAGGTTTGTCTGGATAGACAACAGGAACGGTCCATGAGGACTACATGTTATGTTTGTTGGCATTAGACACAAGATCAGGTAACAGGTAAAGCCATGGTACATCAGGTCCAGCCAGGTAATGTATAAAGGTGTCATGTCATGTCAAGAGTGTACGGTACCATGTCATGTCAAGTAGGAAGTGTAACAGGTCATGTCCGGAAGCACAAGATGTCATGTGAGTTCTCATAATCAAACTAACATAAGCATGTGTATAAATAAACAAGCATGAGTACTATCAGAACAATAAACTGGAACATGTAATATGATATGCAAATAGATATAATTTCAAGGATATGGATGCACAGTTATCGATTAGGGTTACATTTATAGTTCCAATATTAATTAGGATGCAATTTATTAAACATGGAGTGTTAATATCACATTATTATGTAGTAATGTGATCTATGGATGCAATTATATGTATCTTAAATGCGATGGATGCAAACGGGTATCCGAAAAGTTATAAAACTATAAAATGGTAATGTGGGATGTACAACTAAGCAATATGTGATATAAATATTGATATAATAATATTAATATGGATAGCATATTCAAAGAGATTAATAACTATAAAAGTGGTATTGATTAACCATGCATAAGAAAGTTCCGTTCAGAAATTCAGCGTCACCCTAATTTGTAAAATAGCTTAAAAATAACAAACGTTCTCCAAAAGGGACGTGTCTTATACCAAAACAAAGATAATTCAATAAGGTTTTCAGTTTTATAAGTATAAGAATCTCAGGTTGTCCCTACAAAAAGTTATGAACATTCGAAGTTGAAAGTTTGCTGCTGGAATTTCCCTGGACAGCAGTTTGGAGACATTTTCATTTGCATTTTACGTTATTTAAACAATTTATTTTGCAAGTAAATATTTCATAGAGTTATAGTATTCTGAGTTAGCTTCGTAACGAACTAAATAACGTATACTAATGATTTTTCTATGATTTATAATGAATTTTATACGGTAAGGTGTACAGTAAATTTCAGATTTGTCGTATCCGTTTTTTTTCAACGACGTTTCATGTGTAAACTATAACATTTTAAATATATAATATCATAAAATGCAGATTAAAAACTAATTAAAGATAATAATAAGAAATATTACGACGATGTATATTTTAATTGATATGGATGTAGTATAATGTAATCTAGTATGTCACAAGATAAGTTTTCATGATCTAGATTTAATATGATATAAACGGATGCAAACGGAATATCGAAACGTTATAAAATTAAACATGGGGCACTAGATTTAAACTATAGGTATGGTATTTATTTAAATAGGTATAAAATGAATTATATAGCATGTAGCAAGATTAACTTGCCTCGATGGGTCGCGAATCGGGAAAACGGAACGTTAACCGTCGGCGGGGAAAACTCGCGACGGGCGCACGGTTCACGGAATGAACCCAAACGACGAACAAAAGAACCACACAGGTCAGGGTACCTCGCTGGAACGTCGAGAAGCGTCACCGGCACGACGGAATTCCGGCAACAAAAGAACAGTTAAAAAAAATGAGAAACGAGACATGAAGCAAGAAGAGAAAGAATGATAAAGAGAAGTACGAGAGAATATATGAGAGAGAGAGAAAAAGTGGAGAGAGAGAGAGAGAGAAAGTGGAGAGAGAGGGAGAGAGAGAAAGAGAGCTGCAGGTGGGGGCCCACGGAATTAAAAGGAACGCGATTGGCTAAAGGGGAATCGTTAGTTAGGGATAAATATTAATTAAAGATTCAAAACATTTTAAGGAACAGTAGGATATATATATAGGTTAAATTTAAAGATTTAAAAGATAGGTAATGAACAGTAAGATATCAGGTTAGTTAGAAAAATATATGCAATGGTTTTAATAATATTAAAATTTGGGATTTTGGCGCCAAATAAAACATTTCCAAATCGCGCCCGGGTCGAGTCCAAAAATTTGAAATTGAAATAATAGGATTTTAAGCGGGATCCAAATTTTAAAATTAAGTGTTTTATGATTAAAAAGCATACCCCCAAAACGGACACATGTACGCGCGCGTAGCAGTCCAAACTCGCCCGTTTCACTGAACGGGACGAGAACACAATGCACGGACGCTACCACAAGGCTAGGGGTGTCAAGTAGGCCAAGATGAATATTTTCAATTTTATTTTAGATGCCAAAATTTGTTATATGTAGAAATGACTTTGCCGGGTAAATTTTACAGTAAGCAACAAACAAGCAAGTTAAATGAAATGAGTACCACATTATGCTCAAACAGTAACTGAAAATAGTAGCATTGGGCTCGGGTGTTACAACCACCACGTCCCTAAACTGGAACTTGGACCACTATGTCCCTAAACTGGAACAATAGAGCCCAAATGCTCTTTTGTCGGATCTAAACGATCCCGTTAAGTCAATCTTAGTCCCAAACTGGACTAACGTATCCTTAACAACCGTTTAAGCTGATCTTAGCCTCAAATATGGCTAACGTATCTTTAAACCTTCAAACAGACTTTAGTCCCAAATTGGACTATAAATCCCCCAATCAACTTTGGTTCAAGGGTACATCTCTGAACTCTTCTGACATCTGTCGTTGTAATCCTTCAACGTCGTCAGAGAGGTGATGGGTCCCGATGGCCATACATGTAATAGACCCCTATGTCCCTAAACTGGAACAATAGAGCCCAAATGCTCTTTTGTCGGATCTAAACGATCCCGTTAAGTCGATCTTAGTCCCAAATTGGACTAACGTATCCTTAACAAACGTTTGAGTTGATCTTAGCCTCAAATATGGCTAACGTATCCTCAAACCAAAACCCCAAATCCAAATCTAAGAAAATACGGATTTGGACTAATCCACGTCCTACGGGCGACAACATAAATTAGTTTCCGTATACAATCTACGGGCAACCACAAACAAAACAAACACCCACGACACGAAGTGACCATCTGGAGAAGGAGAAAGTTGTTACCGCAATGCGGTAGCGTAATTAACTGCAGGGGCTTGCGCCTGCAGGGAAGAGCGTCCCCACAATCAAAAACCCCTCAAACGAGGGGGAATCTGACGAAGTCTGCTATATCGGCCGCATCCGTTTAAACCTTCGATACATGGTGCCATAAATCAACTTGGCATCTTCGGAGAGGTGGACGGATAGCACCAAATAGCATCTGCCCCGAACTTCAGGCAAGACGTCCATGTCTCGGCCGCCGTTCGGAGGGGAACAGATTCTGGCACGCCCGGTGGGACTTTTTCCTCTTTCCACTCCACACTTCGTATGTCGTGTTTTCCCGCGATCAAATAATCGCGGTGTGTATGTTTCTGGTTGCCCTTAGGGGAGTGGATATTGAAGCCGGCATTTCGTCTCTATGAAGAATGGTATTTGCTCACACCCTAGCAACTCAGGCTCTGTCATACCCGGCGGAGTCAAGTATGGGTCACTTGTAGCCTCAAATCTCTGCAATCCGGCTTTTCAAGAAATTAACGGGCTGCTTTTTGGGTCGATGCTCCCACCTCCCACCCTCGGTGCCTCAACGCCGATGGAGGAAGCCCAGAGGATGTCTGTCGCCCACAGGCAAGCTCCCCAAGCAGCAGCCTTGTCGATGGAATCGGTCCTCAAACAGCTGGCACATGCCAAAGACCAAGGTCGACGCGGGGGGCAGAATATTCAAGCTATTCAAGAAATCAATGGCTTCAAACTGCACTGCCTGCAACAGCAACTCTCGCTCAGTCCTTGCTGGAGGAGTGGCTTATGGGCCCCAAACGGCCTCCCTTTTCAAAATACCAGTGGAGCAGGTAACTCAAGCCAACACTGGATTATTCTTCGGGACCATGCTCCCACCGTTGAGCTTCAATGCCACAATGACGTTGCAAGAAACCCCGGAGAAGTTGGTCTTTAATCGGCTTACCACTGCCGCGACCCCTCTCAATGGGTCGCCCAGTTTCAATACCTCAGTTTTCAACGGACTGGGCCAGAACGTCTGCAAACCTGCGATACCCGAATCTGCCATCCCAAAGCGGATAGCCATCCCGACTCAAACGGACGAAATCATTGGAAAGGCTCCTCCTTCCGAAAAGTCAGTTTTTACAAGGCTAACCATTCCGGTTGCTACTCTAGGCGAAGTCCTCAAAGCTGCTTCCCCTACCCAGAGCAGGGGGTATAAAGAAGCTTATCCAACACCGGAGGTGACTCCATCCGCAAGACACGCTCGACGTCGCCACTGGCGTCGAGTAAGAAAGGCTGGGGGCAACTCCCCCTCTGGATTTACTACACCAGCTCCGATGGTGGGGATCGATGCTGCTGTTCCAACCAGGAACAGCTTTGAATTGCTGAATACGGTGCGCAGAAACTCTCCTACTGCGACCAAGGCGGCCCAATGCCTCAGCTTTCAACAAACTGGGCCAAAACTCATGTGGGCCCATGAAGAAGCCTACAATACCAGAAAAGGTTGTTCCGAAGAGGATAGCCATCCCTGCTCCTGAAGTCGTCAAGGCGGCTTCTCCTGCCAATGGGTCGGTCTTCACATGACTGACTATTCCGGCTCCCGTTCCTGCTCGAAGGTCTGTCTTTGACAGATTGGATACCGCAACTCAAAAGACGTCAGTCTTTAAGAGACAGACACCAGCAGCGCTTCATCTGGACAGGGGGCAAGACAAAGCCATCCCCATTGCTGAACCAACGCCGTCCGCTCGACATGCTCGCCGTCGTCATTGGCGTCGGGTAAGGAAGGCTGGGGGCAACTCCCCCTCTGGGATAACTCCGCCAGCTCCGATGGTGGAAATCAATGCCGCTGTTCCAACTGGGAACAACTTTGAACCGCTAAGGGGGTATGCAAGAACTCTCCGACTGCCATGCTAAAAAGATCTCCTCCACCTGCGGGGAGTATTACAGATGCAAAGCCGGAGCAGCCCTCTCAACGGCTATCCTCCAAGATTTATAAGGTCTGGCGACAGGTCCAAAAGTCGGTAATTGAAAAAAACTATCTCCACCGACAAGAAAAGATGAAGGTGCGGCAGGAGAAGGATTACTCTGTCAAGCCACAAAAAGCAAAAGCTACTTAGGTGCCCACTACAACGGCCCCCTCAACTCCAATCACTCAAAAAAGGAGGCCGCAAAAAGTCCCTATGTCTTTGGCAAATCGCAAAGACACCAGACACAAACGCCCCAAGTCTGGGGGGATGGTGGTGCACACCGTTTATATGGCTTCCGGAAAAGAGGAAAGCCGTGCTTCGACGGGTCACCGACCGCTCATCCGATCTGTGACGAAAGCCCAAGAGCAGCAACAGAAGCTTCAGGAAATGATGACTGTGATGGCTGCACTTACCGAATCAAAAGAAAGTTCAGAAGTATCATCAGAACAGCGTCACGAACAAGAGACTGATGCTGACTTCTTACGTAGAATCCTCAAAAAGAAGGACACAGAAGCCGCAGAACAAGCGGCTAACATAAAACAAATGGCACTCCTCTTCCAAGACATGGTAGGGATGATGTTACAGCCGGACCCTCCAGCTGAAGACCCTCCAGTCATTGTCGGAAATGACGGAGGGGAAACATCTGATCCTCCTCCTGCTCTTTCAGAAGCCAAGGAAGAAACCATTTCCAAGGCCGCGCTTGATGACTATATAGCTCAGCAAATACGAGCTCATCAGGCGAGTGAAGCAGCTGGGCAAACTGTTAGAACTGGACGACCCTATCCGGGCTGGTATGATCAAATCAGTTACCCGCCGGGGTATACCATCCCTAAATTCCACGTATATAAAGGGACAGGGAATCCGCATCAACATGTCGCTCAATTCAGGGCCTCATGCGGCAACACTGGAGGCGATGACAAATTGTTGCTTCGCCAATTCGTTGGCAGCTTAGCAGAAACAGCCTTTGAATCGTATTCGGAGCTACCTAACAACTCTGTCAAAACATTTGCAGAGATGGAGCTGCTGTTTACATAAAAATTCACGAGTGCTAGTGAACGCACCCCGATAACAGCGCTAATAAATGCCGGAATAAGGCCAGGCGAAACGTGGGTCCAATACGCAACACGATGGCGAAACCTATGGTCGAAATGCGAACAACGCATAGAAGAGGCACCTGCGGTAGGCATGTTTGTGAGCACTCTCGATCCGCAGGCGACCATCTCGCAATTCATGATGTTCTTCAGGCCGACCACCTTCCATGCCTTGATCGAAAAATTAGCCCAAATGGACCAGATGGGCCATGGACCGTCTCCTCCAAAACCAGATTCCCGAAATGAGAAAGGAAAAGGGAAAGCGATCGTCGTCGCCAATGCTCAGCAACAGTCGAACAACTCAAAGCCGGCCGTTCGCCAAAACAACGTGCGTCCACGTCCATCCCTCGAAGAGAGGCTAGGACGTCCTTACTCGTTTCCTCAGAATAAAACGAGAAGACTGTTCGATCTGGCAGTGCGCAACAGACTCATTAATCTGCCGAGTCCAAAGCGTCTGTCGCGGCCAGGCGATCTTAATAATCCCAATTATTGCCCTTACCACCAAACGGTAAGTCACCCGATCGAGGATTGTTTCGTCGTTAAGGGATGGATCGAGGATCAGTACCTACAAGGCAAGTTCGCGCTATCTGAAAAGTGGAAAGTAAACCCACCACAGCCGCACACTCAAAAAAAGACGGACACGCCGGGGGCAGCTTGTTCTTTTGTTGAGGACGAAAACGATGGAGAAGACTCATCAGATGAATCCGAGGACTACGTAGCGAGTTGTCGTGTGATCTCTCACTCATTGATAAATGATGAAGAGGCTCCTTGCACCGAGAAACCAAGGGCTGGTCCTGAACCAGAACTTCTGTGGCCATCAGACGAAATGATTGATGCATTCCTGAACGAAGCCCGTCTTAAAGGCAAAGCTGATCGAGAGCGTGAGATGGCCATATTCGAGAAAGCCAAACGCCGGCGACTAGATGAAAGGGTCGAAACACTCCTACCGGATCAAAGTACATCCGACACAAATGAAAGCGGGATTAAGACAAGGAAACGATTCGCCAAAGCCATATCAATGGGGATGAAGCTGCCCACTTTCAGAGAAAATTCTCCTGGCGGTATACATCTTGATGAAGCGGACGTGTATCCTAACTTCTGCTTATATCATCAGAAAATCGCACATCCTACTGAAGATTGTAACTCCTTTAAATGTTGGTGGCAAGAGTATGTCGCACACAGGCAACACTTCAATAGGACAAAGCGTGAAGCTCGTAGACAGCGGAAGAATACGACAGATGAGCATAAAAGAATTGCTGGAGATTGTCATAGGGTTGATCCCGAGGGACCGTGAGTTCTCACCTTCGAGAGCGACTCTGACAAAAAAGCATCCCTCGGCCCTCTCTTCAAGGAATCCATCTCTAAAACGAAAGAATTGAGGAGTTGCGAGAGCATTCAGCCTTGCAATTGCACGATACCCGGAAAAATTCTAGGCCCCACAAATAAAAGATCGAGCAAAAAGGATAAAGGGAAGGGAAAAATAGCCCTCGTAGCCAACACTCAACAGCAATCGAGTGGCCCTAGACCGGTTGTTTGCCGAAACAACAAGCGGCAACCCCTCTATGAAAAATTGAAACGTCCTTACTCACTTCCCCGGGATGAAACAAGGAGGCTGTTCGAACTAGCAGTGCGCGACGGACTTATCACTCTACAGGAGCCGAAATGCCAGCTACAACTGAATGAGGTCAACAATCCTAATTACTGCCCTTACCACCAAGTATTGGGCCATCCTATCGAAAATTGCTATATCTTCAAAAACTGGGTTGAAGTCCAATACCAACAGGGCAAGTTCGCGCTGTCCGAAAACTGGAAGGTGAGCCCGCCACAACCACATGCTCCGAAAAAGATGGATATGCCGGGGGCATCATGCTCATTCATAGAGAAAGGCCAATGGACCACTATGTCCTAAAACTGGCTATAGACCGAAAAGTCAGTAAACTAGAGATTCGCCTCAAATACGGCGACGGTAGACCGAAACGTCATTAAACTAACGATGGACCACTATGTCCTAAAACTGGCTGTAGACCGAAAGTCGGTAAACTAGAGATTCGCCTCAAATATGGCGACGGCGGACCACTACGTCCTAAAACTGGATATGGACCGAAACGTCCTTAAACTAACGGCGGACCGCAATGTCCTGAAACTTGCAAATGACCGAAACGTCGTTAAACTACTCCCAACCCGCAGCATCTTCAGGCTGACGCGGTAAAAAAACGGTACGTCCACAAGCAAAATGGGCACGGATGAAAACCCGAAAGGGCTCCGTGAGTAAAAAACAGCAGGGCTACCGGCAAGTGTTCGTGAAAACCCGAAAAGGCGTGACCTCGTTAAAAAAAATAAATAAATAAAAAGAATAAAAATAAATAAAAAATAAAAAGAACGGTATGTCCATAAGCAAAGGGGGCACGGATGAAAACCTGAAAGAGCTCCGTGAGTAAAAACAGCAGGGCTACCGGCGAGTGTTTGTGAAAACCCGAAAGGGCGCAACCTCGTTAAAGGACACTTACAGGGTCCTCTCGACATTCTAAGGAGAAACTACCCGCGTGAGATCCTTACGACTCACAGGGAAGCAACACATTTAGGGATCCTCACGATTCCTAAGGAGAAATTACACTTACGAGATCCTCACGACTCGTAAGGAGAACTCTCTTATGGGACCCTCACGGCTCATAAGATTTGAAAGTCTTAAGTTACAGAGACCTGAACCTGTTCTTAAGCAACTCCCACAACCTCTATTAATGCCCTACAAGCAGCTCAATACTGACCCTTGTATACAATCCACGGGTGCGAATAAATATTTCCCTAACAAAGTCCCACCCGTGACTGGGGATATGTCCATACGGTGAACAACCCTTGTGAGTCCTCTCGACTCATAAGAAGAAAACACTCTTGTAAGATCCTTACGACTTATAAGAGAACATACACTTAGGAGTCATCACGATTCCTAAGGAGAAAACGCACCTGCGAGATCCTCACGACTCGTAGGGAGAAATACCTTTGTGAGACCCTTACGGCTCATGAAGTCAAAAGCCTTAGTCGACGGGATCCTAACCCTGTTCGCTAAGCCACCTTTGTTCGACATCGACAGAGGAAAATGATGATTCGCTCCTGGCAATATCCCAGTTGTAGCGATGCTGACGCCTAAACCGGTATCAAATTCCAAGTCCTGTCATGGCAAATGATGATTCGCTCCTGGCAATATTCCAGTTGCAGCGATGCTGATGCCGAGATTGGCACCAGATTCCAAGTTCCACACTCACGATAAAGAAAAATCAGCGGGCCACAAATGCATATGACATAGCTGAAATGATGGGGCAACTTGCAACAAAATCAGCAAGTAAAAATATATGCATGCAAAATAGCCGAAATGATTGGGCAACTCGCAATAAAAAGCAGCGAGTAAAAATAAAACAAATAGCCGAAATGATTGGGCACCGCGAAAAATAGCCGAAATGATTGGGCAATCGCGACCTTCGCGATATAAAAAGCTGAAATGATAGAGCATCGCGGAAAGAATAAAAGAAATGATGGAAAAATGAAACCTTTTTGCCCTACAGATGATGCTAATCCCTGTATACAATCCAGGGGCGCAAACAGAGAAGGAGTCACACTCCTCCTCCCCAGGTTTCATTAGAAGAAGAAGCCGAATCTCGACGGGCCATAAATAACCTAGAGATCATCTCAACACTCGTCTCGTCACAGCGGACACATCATCAAGCAAAGCGGAACAGCAACAACTCCCAGTTCCATGACTCGACGATGTACTCCCACAGAGAGTCAAATCCCAACTCCGTGAAATACGGATATAATCAACAAAATTCCTGGTCACGTGGAACGCGGATAACGTCACTCTTTGACCCCGTGGAAAACGTCCAGAGCGGATCCTGGTCCTCGCAGAGCACGGCAGTGAACCCGTGTGAAGCATCCAGAGCGGAGCCTAGTCCTCGCCTAACGCGGCAGTGAACCCGTGTGAAGCATCTAGTGCAAAATTCCTGGTCACGTGGAACGCGGATAACGTCACTCTTTGACACCGTGGAAAACACCCAGAGCGGATCCTGGTCCTCGCAGAACACGGCAGTGAACCCGTGTGAAGCATCCAGAGCGGAGCCAAGTCCTCGCCTAACGCGGCAGTGAACCCGTGTGAAGCATCTAGAGCAAAATTCCTGGTCACGTGGAACACGGATAACGTCACTCTTTGACCCCGTGGAAAACGTCCAGAGCGGATCCTGGTCCTCGCAGAACACGGTAGTGAACCCGTGTGAAGCATCCAGAGCGGAGCCTAGTCCTCGCCTAACGCGGCAGATAACCCGTGTGAAGCATCTAGAGCAAAATTCCTGGTCACGTGGAACACGGATAACGTCACTCTTCGACCCCGTGGAAAACGTCCAGAGCGGATCCTGGTCCTCACAGAACACGGCAGTGAACCCGTGCGAAGCATCCAGAGAGGAGCCTAGTCCTTGCCTAACGCGGCAGTGAACCCGTGTGAAGCATCTAGTGCAAAATTCCTGGTCACGTGGAACGCGGATAACGTCACTCTTTGACCCCGTGGAAAACGTCCTGAGCGGATCCTGGTCCTCGCAGAGCACGGCAGTGAACCCGTGTGAAGCATCCAGAGCGGAGCCTGGTCCTCGCAGAGCACGGCAGTGAACCCGTGCGAAGCATCCAAAGCGGAGCCTAGTCCTCGCCTAACACGGCAGTGAACCCGTGTGAAGCATCTAGAGCAAAATTCCTGGTCACGTGGAACGCGAATAACGTCACTCTTCGACCCCGTGGGAAACGTCCAGAGCGGATCCTGTTCCTCACACCAACATGGAGTGATCACCACCGTGACATTCGTCTCGATACAGCAGACGCGATACCAGCAAACGAAGCGAAGGCCAAATTCCTAGCTTCAGGGTCTTGACGGCAAGTCATATAAAGCTTGAAAGACAATCGAAGATCATCCCACACCAGCGCGGAGTGGTCACCACCTCGACGTTCGTCTCGATACAGCAGATGAAATATCACCCCAGCGTTCTTCCCTCAACAGGATTCGGAAGCGACAAAGCAAACGAAGCGTAGGCCAAATTCCTAGCTTCAACGTCTTGACGGTAAGTCATATAAAACCGGAAAGACAAACAGAGATCATCCCACATGGAGTGGTCACCACCACGACATTCGTCTCGATACAGCAGACGAAATGTCACTACAGCGTCCTTCCTCCAACAGGATCCGGACACACCAAAGAAAACGAAGCGAAGGCCAAATTCCTAGCTCCAGGGTCTTAACGGTAAGTCATATAAAACCGGAAAGACAATCAGAGATCATCTCATACCAACATGGAGTGATCACCACCTCGACGTTCGTCTCGACATAGCAGACGCAACATCACCGAAAGGAGTCACGGCAAAATCCCTGGTTCCAGAGCTTGGCGGTTCACCAGCAACGTAGAGACAACCATGACATTCGTCTCGATACAGAGGACGCGATGCCAGCAAACGAAGCAAAGGCCAAATTCCTAGCTTCAGGATCTTAACGGTAAGTCATATAAAACCGGAAAGACAATCAGAGATCATCTCACACCAACATGGAGTGATCACCACCTCGACGTTTGTCTCGACACAGCAGACGCAACATCACCGAAAGGAGTCACGGCAAAATCCCTGGTTCCAGACCTCGACGGTTCACCAGCAACCTAGAGATAACCGCGACATTCGTCTCGATACAGAGGACGCAATGCCAGCAAACGAAGCGAAGGCCAAATTCCTAGCTTCAACGTTTTAACGGCAAGTCATATAAAGCCTGAAAGACCATCAGAGATCATCCTACACCAGCGTGGAGTGGTCACCACCTCGACGTTCATCTCGATACAGCAGACGAGATGTCACGACAGCGTTCTTCCTCCAGCAGGATTCGCACATGACAAAGCAAACGAAGCGAAGGCCAAATTCCTAGCTTCAATGTCTTAACGGCAAGTCATATAAAGCCTGAAAGACAATCGGAGATCATCTCGAACCAATGCGGAGTAGTCACCACCTCGACGTTCGTCTCGATACAGCAGACGCAACATCACCAAAAGGAGCCACGGCAAAATCCCTAGTTCCAAATCTCGACGGTTCACCAGCAACCTAGAGACAACCGCGACAATTGTCTCGATACAGAGGACGCAATGCCAGCGAAACGAAGCAAAGGCCAAATTCCTAGCTTCAGGGTCTTAACGGCAAGTCATATAAAGCCTGAAAGACTATCGGAGATCATCCCACACCAGCGCGGAGTGGTTATGACTCATCGGGGCTCTCCAAAATGAGCCTAACCTCAAGTAAAAAGCGGCATGGAAAATTCCTAGCGCTTTCTCTTCCGACGGTCAAACTGCCAAGGAGGATTGCTTGAAGACGTCTTGTCCAGCCCCCGAAGGGATCAGAGACACGGCAGTCGCAGGGCTACTCGAACAGCACAATTGCCTATCGAGGAATATATCAGCTCATGCGATGGTACGACGGCCAAAACCCTAAGTACCACAGACCCTAACGGACTTCTGTCGTAAAGAGCAGAGGTTAACTGTGACGTTAGGATATTCTTGCGTGATCTGCTCGATCCGTTTCGACTCGTGAGGAAATTGATGTCTTTGCGAGAACTTCTCGATTCGTCTCGACTCGTGAGATAAAGCCTTAGGCAGCGGGGATTAAAAAAAAACCTGTTTCCTAAGCACTGGGGCCCTGCAAGGCGATCCAAAACGGTCTCTTGCATACTATCCACGGGTCACACTCTCCAAAGTCGAATCTCGACTAGGAGGGAAACAACCACTTACGAGTCCTCTCGACTTATAAGCGGGAAAATTCTCTTGTGAGATCCTTACGACTTTCAAGAGAAAACACACTTAGGAATCCTCACGACTCCTAAGAAGAAAATACACCTACGAGATCCTCACGACTCGTAGGGAGAAAAGTCTTTATGAGACCCTCATGGCTCGTAAAGTTGAAAAGTCTTAGGTGGCAGATCCTACCCCTGTCTCCCAAGCCATCACTGCCCTGCAAAGAGGTCAAGATGGACCATCTATGAGCCACACTTGCCAAAGCTACATGCCACTGAAATGGAGAAGCTACTCATGAGCATATAAACTACTTCACGCCAGAGTAAGACATAAAAAAATGGAAGGGTGCGGCTTATGGAGTTAAGGGTTTAGAACTATATCTCTTAAGAGTCGAGATTTGAGTCAATGATAAATGACGACGCTTGTGTCCGCTCGTTATCTTCTCAGATCAAGATTCTGAAAGTTATATACCAACCCGAAACTGGTCATACACTATGCATTACTCTGCACTACTTCACCCACGTATATACTTACATGGGCAAACTAGTGGGGGGCATTTGTTCCCGCAAAAAATTTCTGCGCAGAAGAGTCCAAGGTATCAAATGGCAATGATACGCTTAAGGAAATGCGAACTAGTATCTTCCGGCCTGTATTTTGATAAACTCCCGAAGGAGGAACTATTAAATTCTGATGGTATTGGAAGCATCTCGAAAAACCCTTCGATTTGATATATTATGGGCCTCATAATTCATCCGGGATCCAAAGTTATGAGGCATCACGTGTCCACACGTGATGGACCTTTAAGAACCCGCTGGAGGAGTTAAAAGATATAATAAAAACTCAGAAAAGACCCCAATGGGGCATCACGTGCTCACACGTGACCATGGGTCACGTGCAGACACGTGATGGGCTCTTAAGGCCTCTAAAATAATGAATAGAATTAAATTCTAAAATCTGTTCCCTGATTAAAAATCAGAAGTCACCTCAATGAGGTATCACGTGCTCACACGTGACCAATGGTCACGTGTTGACACGTGATGGTTAAAACTGAAGCATAAATAAACGCTGAGAAAAGGACTCAATTGGGGGTCACGTGCTCACACGTGACCAAGGGTCATGTGTCAGCACGTGACTGGCTTCGAAAGCCTTACAGTTTAATGGAATTAAATTCTAAAAGCTTCTAAATCTTTCCAAATGGAAAAGGATTATGGGGACCGTTGGATTAAAGATCCAAGGGTGATTAAAAATTACCAATTTATGGAAAAATCTTAAATAAGGAAAGATCTCCCTAAATCTCACCGAAATAACAAACAGAATATCATTGGATTTAAAATCCAACGGTGAATAAAAATTCACTGTGTGATCTAAAGGGTCATATTAATTATGAAATCAAATCAAATCATTCAATGAGAGATTTTCTAAACAAATTGATTCTTTTCCTTCTCCTATAAATATGAGCCAAGAAAAGAAGAGATGGGATCTTTTTGGGGGGGAGAGAAAAACAGAGAGAGAAGAATTTAATTCTCAAGAGGGAAGAAAAGAAAGGAGAATTTAATTCTCAACAAAGAAAACCCTAGGTAAGAAAAGAGAGGCTTAAAAAGAGAATTTAATTCTCAAAAAAGAGTTTAACTCTTAGATAAAGAAAAGAACTTAGTTCTTTCTCTGGTGGAGGATCTGCAAAGTGCACATCTCCCCATGAATTGAGAATTTAATTCTCATTGGGTTGGGGTCCTGCCATGCAGATCCAAAACATAGAGGAGGAATTAAGTTTTGAGAATTCGATTCTCACAAAATTATAGGAATTTAATTCCTTTGGGATAAAATTAAGGTTTAACCCTATGTCATGGGAATTTAATTCCTTCAAACATGGACAGAACTAGGGTTTAACCCTCTATGGGAATTTAATTCTCCCAAACTAATTGGAATTTAATTCCTACAGAATCATAATTAGGGTTTTACCCTAAATAAGAATTTAATTCTCTCACAATAGGAATTTAATTCCTCCAATACAAAAATTAGGGTTTTACCCTAAATAAGAATTTAATTCTTAAAGATAAGGAGACTTAAAAGATCTTTGTGCATGAAAAGACTAAGGTCATGTGCCCCACGTGACCCCTGAACAGATCCCCCAAAAATGAGAAGAGGAAAACTTTGAGGCAACGCCTCACGTGTTCCCACGTGACCCTCATTATTTATGGAACAAAAGCAAAGGCAGAAACAATTCTGGGAGCTCTCATGTGATACCACGTGACCCCTAATAAATGTTCTAATAAATCAGGGCATGATTATACATCACGTGCCCACACGTGATGGCTATGAAAATTAAAAGTGTTTAACACTTGTTTGCAGAACAAAATAAAGAAGATCTGGCCCCACTTTTTGATGCCATCACGTGCTCCATGTGACCCCCGAAATACAGAAAGAAAGATCAAAGGAAGTGAAAGCTTTAGGCGCTCTCACGTGATTCCATGTGACCCCTTAGCAAACGCTTTAACAGTCAGCGCATAAATCACCGTCACGTGTCAACACGTGATGCTCAAAAGATGAAGAAGTGTTTAACACTTAATTGCAGAATGAAGAAAAGGGATCTGGTCCCACCTTTGGGCGCTCTCACGTGTCCACACGTGACCCCTCTGTCTTTAGTGTTTAACACTAATTTGGGGATTATATTTCCAGTGTTTAACACTGATTGTTTCTAGTGTTTAACACTAAATTAAAGATTATATTTCCAGTGTTTAACACTGATTGTCTTTTAGTGTTTAACACTAATTTGAGAGTTCTATCTCCAGTGTTTAACACTGTTGTTCTCTAAGTGTTTAACACTACTTTTAGCCAAATTGGCTAATTTTCCAGAGGCAAAAGTCCCTCCTCCAAATGAATCTCAAAATTGAAGAAATCAAAAACAAAATGCTGTCAGAGCCCCCAAACCTCTGTTTAACACTGTTGAATGATGAGGGGCTGAACCTAGACAAATGTCTAATGGTCCAAAGGGCCAATATTTCAAACATAACTGGACTTAGCCCAATTTTGGCCATAAGTCCTCAAATTAAATTGACTGAGCACGACTGCTCTCCCAAAATCAATTTACACATTGTTCAAGGGTACATCTCTGAACTCCTCTGATATTTATCGTTGTAATCTTTCAACGACGTCAGAGAGGTGACGGGTCCCGACGACCACACATCAACACGGACTGTGGGGTCCTTAAACTCATGGACTTATGCGTCCTTAAACCAAGATACGGACTGTGGGGTCCTTAAACCCACGGACTTATGCGTCCTTAAACTAATAGACTAATGCGTCCTTAAACACAACCATACGGACTGTGGGGTCCTTAAACCCATGGACTTATGCGTCCTTAAACTAATATCCGTCCCTAAAACGGGAATGATGGACCACTATGTCCCTAAACTGGAAAATGGACCACCACGTCCCTAAACTGGCAATGGACCACCATGTCCCTAAACTGGAGATGGACCACCACGTCCCTAAACTGGAACTTGGACCACTATGTCCCTAAACTGGAACAATAGAGCCAAATGCTCTTTTGTCGGATCTAAACGATCCCGTTAAGTCGATCTTAGTCCCAAACTGGACTAACGTATCCTTAACAACCGTTTAAGTTGATCTTAGCCTCAAATATGGCTAACATATCCTTAAACCTTCAAACAGACTTTAGTCCCAAATTGGACTATAAATCCCCCAATCAACTTTGGTTCAAGGGTACATCTCTGAACTCCTCTGACATCTGTCGTTGTAATCCTTCAACGTCGTCAGAGAGGTGATGGGTCCCGACGGTCATACATGTAATAGACCTCTATGTCCCTAAACTGGAACAATAGAGCCCAAATGCTCTTTTGTCGGATCTAAACGATCCCGTTAAGTCGATCTTAGTCCCAAATTGGACTGACGTATCCTTAACAAACGTTTGAGTTGATCTTAGCCTCAAATATGGCTAACGTATCCTCAAACCAAAACCCCAAATCCAAATCTAAGAAAATGCGGATTTGGACTAATCCATGTCCAACGGACGGCAACATAAATTAGTCTCCGTATACAATCCACGGGCAACCACAAACAAAACAAACACCCACGACACGAAGTGACCATCTGGAGAAGGAGAAAGTTGTTACCGCAATGCGGTAGCATAATTAACTGCAGGGGCTTGCGCCTGCAGGGAAGAGCGTCCCCATAATCAAAAACCCCTCAAACGAGGGGGAATCTGACGAAGTCTGCTACATCGGCCGCATCCGTTTAAACCTTCGATACATGGTGCCATAAATCAACTTGGCATCTTCGGAGAGGTGGACGGATAGCACCAAATAGCATCTGCCCCGAACTTCAGGCAAGACGTCCATGTCTCGGCCGCCGTTCGGAGGGGAACAAGTGTTATCAATGGTAATTGTCTTGGAAAAAGACATAAATCCTGCCGTCCATGTACAGTAGTTACCAATAACTCCCGAACTTAATTCAAGATCCAAATCTGCTTAAAGTGTCTGACTCAAGTCTGAGTCTATATCAATCTGAGTCTAACTCAATCTGAATCCAACCAGAATCCAATCCAAACATGAATCCAATCCAAATATGAATCAAATTCAACATGAATCCAAACTATAACATGTATACTTGAACCTGAACCTGAATACCAGAACAATATCAACATGCAAACATAACTTGACTTGACCGAACCATGGCTATATATTGACTTAATTACCTGACTGCTTATTTACATCCTGAACCTATTTACATGAACAACTTGTATCCATCATCTCGGCAAGTTTGATAACTATAAATCAATACAATATATATTACGGGGTTTTAACGGGGTAGATTGGTATGGAATGTATTAAAAGTGGCACAATGATGGATACTAAAAGACACTAGATTAACATCCATTGTCGTTGTCCCGTGGGTTTTGACGATGGCTTGTACTTTCATGTTCCCATAATCCACGAGATAGTTGGACTACTCTCTGTTAGAGATATATACCCTAGAGGTCATTGTTGTATCATACTGAATTGTATATTACTTAATGGGAGCTTGGGATATACACGGATATAGTAACAGTCTTGCTCAAAATGGTAGTATGCTACCTGGTTTGTTTATACCTCAATATGTGCACTTGTTTTCTTAGCATATCGCTTATATATATTGGTAGAGCCCTTAGGATCTTTGCTTGATTACCAGCTGTTCCCTCATGGGAATTGAATAAAATACAAATAAAGCAGCAAGGAAAACCCCCAAATGGGGCATCACGTGCTCACACGTGACCGGGCCACACGTGCAAACACGTGACCTTTTATGGGCAGATTCTATCTACGCCTGAATGCCTAATTGATAAAGTCACGTGCCCACACGCGATGGGCTCTTGAACCCACTGAATTAATAGAATTAAATTCTAATTAAAAGGAATTAAAAGCATTTGTTCCCTCATGCGAACTGAATAAAATACAAATAAAGCAGCAAGGAAAACCCCCAAAGGGGCATCACGTGCCCACACATGACCAGGTCTTACGTGCAGGCACGTGACCTTTTACAAGAAAAGCCTATAGGCGCTGAATGAAATAAACAATTGGAAATGCTTAATCAGTGGGGTCACGTGCCAACACGTGATGGGTTCCTGAGCCCTCTAAACTAATAGAATTAAATTCTAATTAAATGCTTAATCGGTGGGGTCACGTGCCAACACGTGATGGGTTCCTGAGCTCTCTGAACTAATAGAATTAAATTCTAATTAAATGCTTTATCAGTGGGGTCACGTACCAACACGTGATGGGTTTCTGAGCCCTCTGAACTAATAAAATTAAATTCTAATTAAATACTTAATCAGTGGGGGCACGTGCCAACACGTGATAGGTTCCTGATCCCTCTGAAGTCTGAACCAATAGAGTTAAATTCTAATTAAATGCTTAATTGGTAAGGTCACGTGCCAACACATGATAGACTCTTAAACCTTCTGAACTAATAGAATTAAATTCTAATTAAAAGAATCAAAAACCCTAATTGGAAAAATATTTCCCTAGATCTTTCCAAACAAAAAAGATTGCACTCTGTAAAAGGGAGTGTTTCCCCAACTAGAGCAAAGCTCTGCTCAGAATTAAAATTTTGAATTAAAGCTGCGCTTTTATAAAAACGCTGCGCTACAACTAGCGCACCCCGTGCAAAGCGCATAGGCGCTAGCACTAGATACGCTGCGCTCCAAGTAGCGCACTACGTGCAAAGCACGTGTGCGCTAGCGCTGCGCTCCAAGTAGCGCACCATGGGCAGAGCGCATAAGCGCTAGCGCTGGAACTAAAAGCTCCCCACCGTTAGATCAAAGATCTAATAATAATGATAAATCATTAATTAACCAGAATTAAATTCTATTAAGAAACGATTCCTCAAAATCTTTCCAAATAACAAGATTGTGCTCTGTAAATCAAAGCACCGTTGGATCAATGATCCAATGGTAAATAAAAATTAGCAAATGACAGAATAAATTGTGTATGGAAAGATTTTCCAATCTTGTTAAAATAAGAAAATTATCTTCTGTAAACCAGAAGCCCTTGGATCAAAGATCCGACAGTGGGGAAATTCCCAAATCAATTGGAGAAAAGATCTCCTTAACTGATTGAACAAACCATCTTGCCCTATATAAAGGCCTCCAGACTTCAAGTCTCAAAAGAGGAACCCCCCTATAAACTTTAAGAAAATCTCAAGAAGAAGAAGAAGCTCTCGGTAAAAGAAGACAATTCTTTTTCAAGGTAAAAAGAATATACAGACGAAATCGTCTTAATATAAACAGAAGTACTTACTTCTTCACAGATCATAGATCTATAAAACAAAGTTGTCTTTCACAAAAGAGATTATGAACATCTCATTATAAAGGGGGAGAATTATTCAATTCTCTTAGGATCACAGATCCACAAAGGCAAAGCCTTTCATCAAAAAAGAGATTGAACCAAGAACTTTGTTCTTAGAATCTTGAGACAAAGTCTCTTATCAAAGAACAGATAATCTGCAGAGCGCAAAGTTAACCTAAGAAGAGCCTAAGCGCTCCTAATCTAATAAGAGCCTTAGCGCTCCTAATTCAAAAGTGCCTTAGTACTCTTCATATAGCGCAAAGTGCTGCAGCGCCATAGCGCTTCAGGTACAGCGCACTGTGCTCATTGGCTAGCGCTCAGCACTAAGCGAGCCACGTGCTCCTCACGTGTGCGCCGCATTACTAAAAGCGCCCTGCGCTCATTAAATGGCACCAGCGCCAAACGCCTCAACGCTTCAACTAAAAGCGCATCAGCACTCTACATCTAGCGCAAAGAGCTAAGCACATCAGCGCTCTTCATTTAGCACAAAGCGCTAAGCGCATTAGCGCTTCATATTTGGCGCTAGTGCCAAGTGCGCCACATGCTTTTATGTGCGCTTGGACAGAACATAAACTGTTCTTTGAATAAACATGGAGCTATGATAAATTCACAGCATTCAACTAAAGACAAAACATTGTCAGAGACCAAACCAATGCTTAGCATTTTTTTAAAGGGATTGGACTCAAACAAACATACAACAACTCCAAAAACAAATGTTGAACATTGTAATTGAATGGACTTAGCCCTAATTGGCCATAAGTCCTCAATTCAGATTAATTGAGTTCATATGCTCATAAATCACAGATCTTAGTCCCAATTGGTGTTAGTGTATATGCCCTAGGGGCCATTATTGTATCATACTAGTTTGTATATTATTTAATGGAAGTTTGGGATATTCACAGTTATATTAACAGTCTCGCTCAACATACTAGTATGCTACTTGGTTTATATCTATCTTAATATGTGTATATGTTAGCATATCGCGAATACATATTGATAGAACCCTTAGGATCTTGCTTGACTACCAGCGTTGTGATGGCAGTCACACTAGTGGGGGCTGGGTAGTCTACAAGCACATCCTTTTTCAGGTCCGTAGTCGTAGGATTATCGAGACAGGGCATCAATACTCCAGAGTAGACTAGTGTGTACGCTTCTCATCCCAGCAGGGGAAATGGTTTGTCCCATAGCCATTAGTACATTGTACTAGAGATAGTATACAGGTGCTCATTGGGTTACGGGTACACCGAACAGGACTCGCAAGGAACTGTTGGTTGGAATTATACCCGTCGTCAGTTAACAGTTCCCAGATGACATGAGTACAGCATAGTCCGCAGACTTGACACTGCTGCTTCGTCTCGAGTGTGTTCCTACTGTTCTTAGATTGCTACCCTACCACGGCTCAAAGGAGTCGTGCAAACAGGTAGCAGTTGGGTGCAGTCCCGAAGCACTTAGAGGCAGTGGCGGTTAGATAGGATTCATCTCTCCCGGTATTGGGAGTTGATATCGTGCTGTGTTTGGAGAGCCATTACGTAAAGTCCCTGGCCAGGGCAAATGAGATTTACTGGTAGGATTTCCAGTAGCTTCTCAAGGTGTAATGGGCTTGTTCATACCAGAATATTGCATTTTATACCGCCCATTCTTACGCTCGTTTGGTTATAGGCAGGTGCTTTTAATCAGTGTTTGCTACATATTTACAGGATACTGGTTCTCAGCTCTAAACAATGAAATTCATGGAAAAGTATGACAAATTCCGGATTACTGCCAACCACAGATAAAACACGGGTCCCCGCTCTCTATCCGTATGTTGCCACACACCAGTTTAAGGGACAAAATGGCAAATCGGTTGTTGTTTTCATGCACAAAGCACAATGGCAACACAAAATCCAAGAAATCTACGCGGAGCTCGAGGAAATCATGGCAAAAGATCCACATCACATCACCTTTTGATCTACTGAAATTCTGGAAGAATTGTGAAGAGCTTCTGAGAAAAGTACTATACCACACTGAATAGAACTACACACCAGGAAAACACACCAAAGCACGTAGGCCAACTCCTCTAAACGGCCGCGTTTCCGCGGCATAAGCATGCTTAGGCCGCGGAAACGCGGCCGTACTGGCTCCGTGCTGTGTCGTTTTTCAGGGGCAGTTGGGTAATTTTATATGGAGCCCGATTCTTGCCCTAGGTTTCCAGTTCCCTGCCTATAAATACCTCAGTTCTGAGCCAAGCAAGGGAGTTCATTCTCATGCCCACTTTTTGTTAGTTTTAGTTTACTTCTTCTTCTTCTTCATTGTTTCCTCCATGAAATTGTTGTGAGAGCTTTTGAGTGGATGTTAAATGAAGATGAGGGTTTTTGTATCATTCTTTTGCTTAGCTTCCCCCTTGAGCTCTCTACCGTAACTTGATCTTGCAACCTCTTAAGTGAGCTTGCAAGTTTAAGCTTTGGTCATTGATCTCAAGGGGTTGTATCATTTTGTTCTCTCTTTTGTGCTTAATTCTCCATGAGTTCTTTGCCTTTTCTTGATCTTGCAACCTCTTAAGTGAGCTTGCAAGTTTAAGATTTGGTTATTGAACCCATGTCTTGTATTTGGTTCTATGGTTCTTGTTGTTATTTTCTTGCTTATTTCTTTCTTGCTTTTTCTTACCTTGCTTTACTTTCATGCAGTTAAATTCCATGCACTTTTAATTACTTGTTTGTAATCTTTTCTTTTCTTTGTTTATCTTTTCTTTTTCTCTTTTTGGTTCGTTTTGTGAATGGTTGTAATATGTGTTGTTAAGAATGAATTAGATATTGTAAGTTAATGTTTCTTTGCTCATTTTCTTTTCCCGTTATTTTCCTTTGAACTCTGCCCAAACATTACGCAAGCGCTCCGTTAGGCACCCTACCCTACCAAGGTAACGGTGATTCCTAAACGCGACCGGTTGCGTTCGGTTTGGCCGGAGGCTAAAGCAAGAGACAAGAACAGAAGGACAAGGGTAATTAAGTCGGATTCCACGAATACCGTGTTTAAATCCCCAATCTACGTTGTTGCCGATTGCTCTAGCTTCAATTGGTCAAGACTCGGCTCAAAGGTTTTGAGTGCGGATTTTCTTAGCTTACACTTTCGTATCTTTTTCTTAACAACTTTATACTTGCATATAAAACACATAGGTTAGATTTGAACAAACATATACAAATTCTTCATTGACTCGTCTAAAACTCGAACGGACATACAACCATCTCCCTGTGGATCGACCCGTGCTCAACCGGCTAGCTGCATAGCGACACCGTCCTGATCGCGGTTATAACTTTAGAACTTTGAACATCCGACACGCCAAAAGCGTGCGATCAAATGGCGCCGCTGCCGGGGAGACGGTAGCGTATTTTCTTTCTTGTTATTCGGGTTAATATTCTTTTTGTATATAGTTATAAAAAAAAAATCTTTTTGTTATTTTTGATCATTTTTGTGGGCAAGAGTGCAGATTTTTGCGGATTTGCAAACTGCGATTGTGGGGCGCAAAGTGTACGTTCAAGGTTAAGGTGATTACGAAGTACAGTGCCAAAGATCCGGGAAGTTTGACCCGCGCAAGCGAACTTTTCAAGCTTACCAGAATTGATTCAACGGGGGTTTCCTAACCCAAAAACTTAACGGTACGTATTTCTTAAACACCTTCTTCTCAAATCCGACGCATCCATTATACTATTCTTTGTAGGATTCTTTGCAAGTTCGCTAGCAAACACTAAAAATCGACTAACCCGTATTTGTTGCAGTGCCGCGCTTAAACTAAAAAAAACGATTGTTTGATTCTTTATAGAATTTTTATTAAATTACGCATTGCATACATTAATACGGACTTAAGGGCAAGTGAACCCCACAACATACGGTAAAGGATTTCATCACCTTTTCCGTGGCCCACAAATCACGAACTTGAGCATAACGTTTACCCGCACAAACTTTAAAAGAAACTAGACTTTAAGCCTTAAGGACTTCGCGCTCACTAGGAGAAGTTAACTGTGTTTAGAAGCTCGCTTAACGGTACATTGTTTACGGGGTGTCTAGGAAAGTGTTAACGGCGAAACCGCCAAAAGAGAAAGGGTATTTAATTAAGGACCTTCACGAAAGCGTCGGAAAACCTCCCCTTATCTCTGCACTTACCTGGCCTCGTGATCAGTGTATCTTAGAGCCCGTTTCTCGACACAGTTTTACTTCGACAATCAAGTTCTGGGGCAGGTCTAGTTGACCTAGGTGAACCCTAGAACGATTAGGTGTGTGGTATTTTTGTGCCGTGATTGTTTTTGGTCCAGATTCTTTTTGTGTGTATATTTCAATCTTTTGTTAATAGCTAACTAAAAAAAAATTAAAAAAAAATTAAAATAAAATCACATTCTTTTTTCCCCTCCTTTTCTCTGCCTTTCTTTCTTTCTCTCTTCATATCATGGATACCCCACCTCGCAAAACTCTTGCCGAACTTTGGTACCCACAACCAGACATAACTTCTTACGGTTCTTGCTTTGGCCGAACATCGAACGACCCCTCCATGCCCAAAATGTCATTGAAAGATCGCATAGACGCGTCTAGGACAAATACTTGCCCTCCGCATTCCACTTTGTATCAACCTTTTCAACCTCCCGCACCCGCTTATGTTGATACCCCTTTTGCAAGTCGTCCTTTGTCCATCGCTGAACGTATTGAACAATCTCATAGCCGATGTTTCACTCCTTTCACCACTTCAAATTCTTGGGATCAACAATTCCATTCACCTTCGTATCCAAATGTTGATCCTACCCCTGTCCAGCCATTCCATTCCTACCAGTCCTACCCGACTTTTACACCTTCCTTAGACATTGCTTCTGAACCGTCATTTGGGAGTTTCCAGTACCAAAACAACTTTGAATCTTTTACTGAAACCCCTTCACAACCCATGTCTAGTCTGGAACAGTCATTGGAAGACTTTAGGGTAACGTTGTACCAACAGATGATGGATTTGAATGCTTCCATGGCTGCCCTCATACAACCTAGTGACCCGGTAGCTAGTTTTCAACTAGCTCCAAATTTTCCAATGTATGAAGAGGCGATAGGACAGGTTGAGAATTTGAGCGGAGAGAGTGATCCATATACCCTTCCAAATCAAACCTACCCGTTTCAACTTGAATCCCACAACTCCTGTTTTGAAAGTCTATCGAGTGTCCCAAATGATTTATCAATTGAAGATAGAACAGATAATGAGTTGTGTGACCTTGTAGTGTTTGATTTGCCCGATTGTGAAGAGTCCCTTTCGAGTGAAACCGCACCCAACCCTTTTGACCTCTACACCTCCATCTTAGAACCTGAATTGATTGATATCCATGCTTTTGTTGAGGTGTCTGAGAATATAGATTTTCACTTGATTGAGCATATTGACGCTGGGAATATTTTGGATGATGAACCCGTAGATTTAGCTGAGTTTTTCTCTCCAATTCATCATCCCGAGTCATTAAATGTTTTTCCCGAACCCCATATGCGTCTGGATTTTGAGGATAAACGCATGGATGTGCTTAACTTTGAGGAGACTATTGAGGATATTTTTGAGGATGAACCAGTTTTAATTGATGAGTCGGATTTTCCAATTCATCCTGTTCC
Organism: Agapanthus africanus; assembly: GCA_030015575.1. Taxonomy (NCBI): domain Eukaryota; kingdom Viridiplantae; phylum Streptophyta; class Magnoliopsida; order Asparagales; family Amaryllidaceae; genus Agapanthus; species Agapanthus africanus. The sequence continues at coordinate 901,855,885 of JASDDO010000022.1, forward strand.
TTTCATTAACCGTGTACACCCTCCTGAACCTTTAACCGATAACCTTTCTCAATCACCTACCTCCATCCTTTCCATCATTCCGATATTGCAAGAAACCGTATCATTTTCACTTCCAGTGTCTGGTTTACCAAGTTCGGCGTAACCATGGTTTCTCACGAATCTTGAGGGATTTGACCCCATTTCTCGACGGGTTAATAGATTAGCACAATCGTTTTTTACACATCGGTCATCACGAATTGTGCTAATTTATTCGCTCCATTTCCACCCTCAAGTTCGTATTCCACTTCTTTCTCCCATCTGCCATTCTTCTCATCCACCGAGGCCGGACGCCACTTCTATCCCCACACGGTCTCGCGTGTTCCTTATTTCTTTTCTCTACACTCCATTCTTTCACCAACCGTCGCTGTATAACGATAAAATCTTTGAATGGTTGGTGTTAACTTTTGGTCTGTGTAAGGCCTTGTATAGATTGATACTATTCTCTTTCCCCCCTAATCCTGAACTTCAACGCTTAACAGTGGAAACACTGTTTCACTTAAGTTTGGGGGGAACCGTTTTTTTGTATATATCTTTTTTGGTTTTCTTTTTGTTTTGTATAAAATTTTCTTTTGGAAAGAGCCGACAATTTTGACCCTCTTGGTGTAGCCTGACAGTGAGAGCACTGTCAAGTTTAAGTTTGGGGGTGTGCTCGGTAAGCTTTCTTCTTTCGCATTCATTTGTATATTTTGCATTTGCATACCTATTTAAAAATCCATAAAAATCAGAAATTTTTCTAAAAACATAAAAACTTTTCTGTCAAGTTAGCTAGTGGGAGAACTCTGATTCAACATTTCAACGGTTTTGTTTGATAAGATAAGAATAACTAAATCTTATTTTTAGATTTTGAAAACCTGAAAGATAACTCTCCTTTGAAGTTAACTATAGCTGATATACGTCTTTACATCACACTACACGTGTCGTGAGTTTTGGAAATTAGATGACAAGTCTTTTATGTCTAAAAACTTGTAAATAGATAAATGATTTTCTGAGGATCAAATAGGTTTGTTCTGAAATAAGTAATATCAAGAATAGTTTATGAAGTGAAGTGAATATGAAGGAATGTTATTGATGCCTTAATTAGAACTAAGTCTGAAAAATAACCCATCTGGAACTTGATTGGAATGATTACACACCGAACCCACTAAACACGTCTTTTATCCAAAAAAATAACTGAACTGCCGGTTATATCTCTGTTCGGATTGAATCATCATGATTTTCACGCTAAATTGTCTTTTGTTTTTGGGCCTAGGTAACTTGAGTAATTAAGTCCGCTGGGGTGTCTCTACACCTAATTCCCTAAAGCCAACTGGTTTGGGTGCATTGGCCCAAAGCTCGTTAAGAAGCCTAGAAAGTCCAGATTAAAACAAAGTCAAGCAAGTGTTCTCTCTGAGTTAAAATTCCTAACAGTTCTTTGTGTGAGAATAATCTTGACAAAAGACGGGTTTTTATAAAAAATATTTCTAGCAGAGATATGAAGGTTTTATTCTATGATAAAGACTATTGCACGTTCACAGAGGTGTGTATGAAATGAAAACAAGAAAAAGGTGGAGTGAAAAATAAGACCTAGTTTCCTGTTAGGGAAGATAGAAATTCTGAAGCTGAAACTTTACTGGAAAACGAAACTTGAAAAATTCTTAACTCTTTATAAAACTTATGTGATCCTTTTAAAATTTTTATCTGGGCTTTATTATGTGACATGATGACTTTAATCGATCCTTCTGGAACTTAACGACACTACTTGCACTGCACGTAAAGACATAAAATCTTTAGTTAAATAAGAAGCGAGGTGTGAAAAATAAGGGTTCGATGGTCTAGACTTAGGATCATAGAATTGTTATTTTCTGAAACAAAACTTTAGGGTTTGAATCATAGTTATTTCGCAAAACTAGCTTGACCGGATTTTGTGGGTAGTATCCGCTGAAAACCCTCAGGAGACAACACTCCTCCTACTAGGGACACCTAGAGGTTTAACGGCTTGTTGCACATGCTCAGTGCAATCGCGTTCCCTGCGAAAGTGAAGTTAGGATTCTTTTTTTGTGAATAATTGGTTTTGCTCGGGACGAGCAAAAGTTAAGTTTGGGGGTATTTGTTCATACCAGAATATTGCATTTTATACCGCCCATTCTTATGCTCGTTTGGTTATAGGCAGGTGCTTTTAATCAGTGTTTGCTACATATTTACAGGATACTGGTTCTCAGCTCTAAACAATGAAATTCATAGAAAAGTATGACAAATTCTGGATTACTGCCAACCACAGATAAAACACGGGTCTCCGCTCTCTATCCGTATGTTGCCACACACCAGTTTAAGGGACAAAATGGCAAATCGGTTGTCGTTTTCATGCACAAAGCACAATGGCAACACAAAATCCAAGAAATCTATGCGGAGCTTGAGGAAATCATGGCAAAAGATCCACATCACATCACCATTTGATCTACTGAAATTCTGGAAGAATTGTGAAGAGTTTCTGAGAAAAGTACTATACCACACTGAATAGAACTACACACCAGGAAAACACACCAAAGCACGTAGGCCAACTCCTCTAAACGGCCGCGTTTCCACGGCATAAGCATGCTTAGGCCGCGGAAACGCGGCCGTACTGGCTCCGTGCTGTGTCGTTTTTCAGGGGCAGTTGGGTAATTTTATGTGGAGCCCGATTCTTGCCCTAGGTTTCCAGTTCCCTGCCTATAAATACCCCAGTTCTGAGCCAAGCAAGGGAGTTCATTCTCATGCCCACTTTTTGTTAGTTTTATTTTACTTCTTCTTCTTCTTCATTGTTTCCTCCATGAAATTGTTGTGAGAGCTTTTGAGTGGATGTTAAATGAAGATGAGGGTTTTTGTATCATTCTTTTGCTTAGCTTCCCCCTTGAGCTCTCTACCGTAACTTGATCTTGCAACCTCTTAAGTGAGCTTGCAAGTTTAAGCTTTGGTCATTGATCTCAAGGGGTTGTATCATTTTGTTCTCTCTTTTGTGCTTAATTCTCCATGAGTTCTTTGCCTTTTCTTGATCTTGCAATCTCTTAAGTGAGCTTGCAAGTTTAAGATTTGGTTATTGAACCCATGTCTTGTATTTGGTTTTATGGTTCTTGTTGTTATTTTCTTGCTTATTTCTTTCTTGCTTTTTATTACCTTGCTTTACTTTCATGCAGTTAAATTCCATGCACTTTTAATTACTTGTTTGTAATCTTTTCTTTTCTTTGTTTATCTTTTCTTTTGCTCTTTTTGGTTCGTTTTGTGAATGGTTGTAATATGTGTTGTTAAGAATGAATACGATATTGTAAGTTAATGTTTCTTTGCTCATTTCCTTTTCCCGTTATTTTCCTTTGAACACCGTCCAAACATTACGCAAGCGCTCCGTTAGGCACCCTACCCTACCAAGGTAACGGTGATTCCTAAACGTGACCGGTTGCGTTCGGTTTGGCCGGAGGCGAAAGCAAGAGACAAGAACGGAAGGACAAGGGTAATTAATTCGGATTCCACGAATACCGTGCTTAAATCCCCAATCCACGTTGTTGCCGATTGCTCTAGCTTCAATTGGTCAAGACTCGGCTCAAAGGTTTTGAGTGCGGATTTTCTTAGCTTACACTTTCGTATCTTTTTCTTAACAACTTTATACTTGCATATAAAACACATAGGTTAGATTTGAACAAACATATACAAATTCTTCATTGACTCGTCTAAAACTCGAACGGACATACAACCATCTCCCTGTGGATCGACCCGTGCTCAACCGGCTAGCTGCATAGCGACACCGTCCTGATCGCGGTTATAACTTTAGAACTTTGAACATCCGACACGCCAAAAGCGTGCGATCAGGGCTTCACTCCGACATGACTTATACCGCTTTTAGGGGACTGACGCTTGCCGCCCCCTAGGCCCGATATGCGATAGTCTTAGACGAACAGACTGGACTGTACGGAGATTGTCACATCAGGCTCAGTAGGAGTTCGGATGGGTTTCCTCATCGGCCTTCTTATCGACATCTACCTGGGGACCGTTACGTACCGCTAGTACCCCTTGCGGCCTGTGGTTAAACCCACTGTCAGCATAGTGTCGAGTCTTTAGAGTCCCACACAGAGAGTTTCCCTGCTTCAGGCGAAACGATATAGAGGTCGTATGGTTTTACGACAGGGTTCGGACACATACGTGTATTTATGCACGTACGATGTTCGGACAGTTTTTACTAGCGGGCTTTAGTTTAAGCCAGATTCTAGTATTGTATTATTGGATTTATACAGTCCCAGTATTTCCGTGTTTTCACGGATGGCAGGGGCATTCTCGTAATTAGTCGAGAAGCTTCTAGAAGAAAGGTAGGGTGGAGAGCTTAGGTGGAATTTGCATTAAATGGATTAGTGACTCATGGAGCGATTCATCCAAATGAGTTAATGAAGCATTTATTGTTTAATGACTCATGAGATGATTCATCCAAAGTGAATTAATGAAGCATGGTTGATATTATTATATGTTATTCATTTAGATAATTATCATGCTTCATATATTCACAAATGAGTTATAATTCATATGATTCTCACTTTCACATTCTCTCTCCTCAAGCTCTCTCTCTCTTCAAAGAACTAACCCTAATCCTCTAATGTGTTGAGATCCAAGGGTTAGCAAGACTAATAAATCCCTAATCCATCTCTATATCCTCTAGGTTACCTTGATTAGAAATCATAGCAACCTAGTTACCTCAAGTGAGAGGTTAAACCTTGGAAAATGAGCTCTTGGGTGGATCTTCTATCACATCGAAGAGGCCGACAAGGAGGAGATCTACAAGAACAAGAAGGACTAGAATCTTGAGGTATAATCATCTATCATAGTAGTTAATCACTTCTAGATAGTTTGCAAAGATCCGTAAAGTTGGTCGATGTTAACTTAAACAAAATGATTGTTTTACCTATTCCGCCTCCCCGCATCATGTGGGGTGTCTAACGTCGACTTACAGTGGTATCAGAGACTAGCTAAACCATAACTAACATATTAGCAAAGTCTTTAGAAATTCGATCGCAAAACGAACCCGAAAAGACATCATTTTCACATAGTTTCTGCCGATTTTTAAACGGGGTCTAAAAATTTTTTAGGGACCCTTAAAAATACAAGTAGGGTTTTTTAAGAATTGTGAAGAAATTTGGGACTGTGAATCGGCCATACCGCCGCGGAACCGCCGCCTATCCAAGCGATCCGCCGCGGATCCGCGGCCGAGTTGACTCCGAGTCAACCCAAATTTGCTCAGTTATTCTTCTGTGTTGATGTTGTGTTTTCTGGGATGATTTTTTTCTGCTCAGGTTTTATGTGCACAGAGAATTGTTTGGAGTAGATTCATTAGTGTTGCTTGATCGAAATTCTAAGATTTTTGGCTAACTTGATTATATCTGTATTGTGTTTAATGTGTTCGTAAACCTCCCCTAACTGCTAGTATGTCGGTTAGCAGGGGGTTGCACATTTCTGTAATGGTTTTTACTGGTTTGTGAATGTGGACTTGTTGGATTGCCGTGAATGGATAGCCGGGGATGTGAGACAAGTGTTTCTTTCATTCATATGTAAATTGTAATTTGTTGTAATATTCTTTTGCGGGGCACATCCGGGTTGAGGTTGTAGCCACCGTTGTATTATTTCATTTACTGTTTTCTGCTCCTAGGATAGACCCAAGGTGGGGTGCACAAACCCCCTGGTACTTTGAAGTGTTTAGTGGCCTACTCACGTCGTTGAGGGAGACCGCTTCACTTCGGGTACTTGGCGGATAGTTTGTCGTACCCGTAGGGGTCTAGGGTGGGGTTTTGGCTATTCATCGTGACTGTGTAATCCGTCTTTCTTTGCAGGCTTAAAAGGAATGCGGATTCGTAGAAAATCCAATATGTTCATCTGTGATCTGGAATGACTATTATTACGTCTGACGAATGTACAATATCTATATATGATATCTAGTATGCGTCACTTATGTTTTGCACCCGCACTAGCCCAGCCCCCGCTCTGTCGTTAGTTAAGTAACCTAACGGGTGAATAACATGGCCCAGTGGCGAATGCGGATGGCATAAGAGGACGTTGTATTTTCGTTGTTTTCTGCAATGATAGGTTAATTGATGGGACGCATTATATTAATGCAAAGAAAATAAACCAAAGTTGAATTGTCGGAACAATTTAAAAGAAACCACTCGGTTATTTTAAAAAGAGCAGAATTTTTAATTGCGGAGCTTTAACCACTCCTTTTAAAAAGCTATCAGGTTCCTTCGGTTATATCAAGTTCACGACGTTCACGGTTTCGCCAAAACTAGTTGTAGCCCTCCGTCATTTCATATGAATGGTCAGTAGTATTCAAGTTATGTTTGTTTGGCCCTTAGTCAAGATATAGTGATTGGTAGCTGCTGGGGTGTTCACATGTAGCATAGATAGATGAGTTGGTTTGGGACAGTCGTACTGCCATTTGGCCAACGTCAGGGGTATGTACGGATGGGTTCAAATTAATAAGATAATGATGGGTAGAACTTGACATGTGACTTATGATTTGTTGGCCCTTAGTCAAGGTCATAAGAGCATGGGGCAAAAATCCACATCGGGAGTTTCTAAAGAAACTGAAACTTGCTAGTGTTGCATACCATTTGGAGTTTGATAATATTGGTAGGATTCCTTCAGCATCATCACACGATGATATTTGGATCCCGATTCTACTGTGAGTATACGCTACTTATCGGGAGATTCGTCACTTGATCAATGTTATAAACCAAGTAGGTGTCGAGAAAGGTGTCAGCGCGGCTACGCCCCCAGAGAAAAGAGGTTATTTAATTAAGGAACTTCGCGAAAGCGTCGTAAAACCTCCACCGGCCTGGCTGAACGGTTAAGCAAGTATTGTACAGTGAGAATAGTCCTGACTAGTTCTTCCTTTTTGGTTTAAGGAGGGATTCGACAAACAGTGGGAGACATCCTGTTTAGATAAACTAAAAACCACTCTAAACTTGCAAGAGCATCATGCTAAAGTGTTTCCTCTCTCTCTCTTAACTGCAGCGACCTTGTGACCATGACTAGGTTACATCTAGATAACAAGTTGACTGAATCTGACTTTTATGACTGGCAAAGGTCTGTCCAGATGTCCATTGCCTATGACAAGCTAGACCACCCTATTACTACTCAAGCCCCCACCGTCCCAGGTCTAGTTCCCACCGTCACGGATATGGATATACGTCAGACATAGGAAAAGGACAGTGTGAGTGCCGAGTGCCGAGTGTTGGCTTCAGTTGATGGTGTATACCAGAAGCAGCACGAGAAGATAGACTTAGTTTCTATCTTCCTCCATAACAAAGATTTATATGAAGAGCAATCTCGTATCGCAAGATATGAGACCTCGAACGAATTGTTTCAAGCGAGGTTGGCTGACGGGTCATCTGTAGGGGACGACGTCCTTACAATGACTAGCTATATTGATAAGCTCACGGACCTGGAGACCACGTTGGGAAACGGGTCATGTACTGACTTATTTCCACAGTCCCTACCCTCTACTTACACCCTGAAAGAAACCAGGGAGACACCTGCTCTGCTTAATGGGGGACCTTCTTCTTCTACATCCAGGGCGAAAGAAAAGGGTGAAAAGAAGAAGACCTGCACAAAGCCGATATACGGTGTCATTGAAGTAGAAGGAAAGGGAAGAGCAAAAGTTTCAGGACTTGGTGTAGGGAAGGAGGGATGTTCCTATTGTTATGGAAAGGGGCATTGGCAGAAAGATTGCAGGGCTTTGGAAGCCAGTAGCCAGGATTCTAAGCATGTTGTGGCTTCGGCCTCAGGTGTGCTTGTAATTGAGAACTGTTTGTCAATTAACTCTACTTCCTGGGTACTAGATACCGGAGCAGGATCTCATATCTGTAATTTATTACATGCTTTGAGAAACCATAGAGTTATTAGGGTAGGCAATTTTTCTCTCAGAGTTGCGAACGGAATTAGCGTAGACGCTGAATCCGTGGGAGAATATCGCCTAGGTTTGACAAGTGGGCAGATATTGATTCTACGTAACTGTTTGTATGTACCTAGTTTGACTTGTAATATCATATCAGTGTCCTCACTTTCAAGAGAGGGATATGATTTTACATTCGTAAGCGATGTAGTAAAAATCCACCTAAATCAAGTTCTGATTGGGTCCGGTACATTAGATAACGGTATATACGTATTGAATCAAGCTCAGGTTTTCAATGTCCAGAACACACTTAAAAGAAAGTCTCTAGAAGTAAATCAGGCTTTCTTATGGTATTGTAGACTAGGTCACATCAATGAAACACGATTAACTAAGTTACATAGAGAAGGATATTTGAATCCGTTCGAATATCAATCTTATGCTACTTGTGAATCTTGTCTCATGGGAAAGATGACAAAGACTCCGTTTACTGGACACGGAGTAAGAGCGAGCGAGCTCTTGGGACTCGTACACAGTGACGTGTGCGGTCCAATGTCTACACATGCAAGAGGTAGTTATTCCTACTTCATTACTTTAACGGATGATTTCTCTAGGTATGGACATATCTTCTTGATGAAGCATAAATCCGAGGCCTTTGAGAAATTCCGAGAATACAAGAATGAAGTGGAAAAACAGACAGGCAAAAGTATCAAGACACTAAGATCTGATCGAGGTGGTGAATACTTAAGTGCCGAATTTCTGGGATACTTAAAAGAGAATGGAATTCTCTCTCAGCTTACTCCTCCATACACACCACTGCACAATAGTGTATCGGAAAGGCGGAATCGAACCCTATTGGATATGGTTCGTTCCATAATGAGTAAAGCTGAGTTACCGCGATCTTTCTAGGGTTATGCACTAGAATCAGCTGCATATCTTTTGAACCAGGTTCCAACCAAGACTGTGCCTACCACACCATATCAGATGTGGAGTGGGAAGAAACCCTGTCTTAAACACTTTAGGACATGGGGATGTCCAGCTTTTGTTAAAAAGCAGCATGCGGACAAGCTCAAGACACGCTCAGTACAGTGTAAGTTTGTGGGATATCCAAAGAACTCCAAGGGGTATTATTTCTATTACGCAGAGGAACAAAAGGTTTTTGTTTCTCGTCATGCCCACTTCTTGGAAGCTGAATTTTTAGAAAATCAGAAGAGTGGGAGCGCAATAGAACTGGAAGAAATTCCAGAACCACAAGCTGTTACTGAAAGTATGGTAGAACCAGAAGTTTCAGAAGAAAGGGACATCCCAGCGCCTATTCGCCGAAGTAGTAGGCAATCTCATCCGTCCGAGAGATACTACGGTTTTCTCATAGACGGGGATCGAGAGAATTGCATCATTGACAATGATGACCCTACTAGCTTCCAGCAGGCCATCCAGAGCGGCAACTCAGTAAGATGGCTGGATGCAATGCGGACCAAAACGGAGTCCATGTACACTAACAAAGTATAGACTTTGGACATTGCTCCAGATGGGGTAAAACCCATTGGATGCAAATGGATCTTCAAAAAGAAGATTGGTGTAGATGGACAGGTTGAAACCTATAAGGCCAGACTTGTTGCAAAAGGTTTTCGTCAAAGACCTGGTTTGGACTATGACGAAACCTTTTCTCCAGTGGCTATGCTCAAATCCATTCGGGTCCTTCTTGCCATTGCTGCCTTCCACGATTATGAGATCTGGCAGATGGATGTAAAGACGGCTTTTCTAAATGAAAATTTGGAAGAGTGCGTCTATATGGATCAGCCAGAGGGATTCATTCAGAGTGGGAGCAGCGGTAAAGTGTGCAAGTTGCTTAAATCCATTTATGGACTAAAGCAGGCATCACGGAGTTGGAACATCTGCTTTGATGATACTGTTAAAGAATTCGACTTTATCAAGAATCCAGATGAATCATGCATATACAGTAAGATTGGAGGGAGAGCTGTAGTATTCCTCGTCTTGTACGTGGATGACATTCTCCTAATAGGAAATGATATTCCTATACTACAGTCAGTCAAAGGATTCTTGTCACAGAAGTTCTCCATGAAGGACCTGGGTGATGCCACCTACATTCCGGGGATCCAGATCTATCGTGATAGATCAAAAAGGATGTTGGGACTTTCGCAGTCCAGGTACATAGACACCATATTGAAAAGATTCAGTATGGAAGATTCTAAGCATGGTAATTTACCGGCTTGTCACGGAATCACCCTCTCTAAAGAGATGTCTCCCAAGACTGATTTGGAAAGGGATCGCATGTCGATTATACCCTATGCTTCTGCGGTAGGCTCTATAATGTATGCGATGTTGTGCACCAGACCAGATGTAGCTTACGCACTGAGCGTGGTAAGCCGGTATCAGTCAGACCCAGGGGAGAAGCACTGGATAGCAGTAAAGAACATTCTCAAGTACCTGAGAAGGACTAAGGATATGTTCTTGGTTTATGGCGGAAAAGACCTCAAGATCGAGGCCTTTGCTGACTCCAGCTTCCAGAGTGACAAGGATGACTCCAAGTCCATGTCGGGTTATGTATTTACCCTCAATGGAGGGGCGGTGTGCTGGAAGAGTTCCAAGCAGGACACCGTTGTTGACTCGACGATGGAAGCGGAGTATATCGCTGCTTGCGATGCCATAAAAGAAGCAGTCTGGATGAAGAAGTTCCTCACTGAACTTCAGGTGGTTCCATCCATTGTTGATCCAATACCTCTGTATTGTGATAACAACGGGGCTATAGCTTTAGCAAAGGAACCCAGGTCCCATCAGAAATCCAGACACATCTTAAGGCGGTATCACCTGATCAGGGAGATCATAGATCGCCGGGAGATCGAGGTCCGGAGAGTTGCTACAGAGGAGGACACTGCAGATCTATTCACAAAGGCCTTACCTCAGATACAGTTCGAGAGGCTACTCGAGATGATAGGTCTTCGATAGGCCAGTACATGGCCCTAGTGCAAGTGTGAGATTGTTAGTGTATATGCCCTAGGGGCCATTATTGTATCATACTAGTTTGTATATTACTTAATGGAAGCTTGAGATATTCACAGTTATATTAATAGTCTCGCTCAACATAGTAGTATGCTACTTGGTTTATATATATCTTAATATGTGTATATGTTAGCATATCGCTAATACATATTGATAGAGTCCTTAGGATCTTGCTTGACTACCAGCGTTGTGATGGCAGTCACACTAATGGGGGCTGGGTAGTCTACAAGCACATCCTTTTTCAGGTCCTTAGTCGTAGGATTATCGAGACAGGTCATCGATACTCCAGAGTAGACTAATGTGTACGTTTCTCATCCCAGCAGGGGAAATGGTCTGTCCCACAGCCATTAGTACGTTGTACTGGAGATAGTATACAGGTGCTCGTTGGGTTACGGGTACACCGGACAGGACTCTCAGGGAACTGTTGGTTGGTATTATACCCTTCGTCAGTTAACAGTTCCCAGGTGACATGAGTACAGCATAGTCCGCAGAATTGACATTGCTGCTTCGTCTCGACTGTGTTCCCACTGTTCTTATATTGCTACCCTACCACGGCTCAAAGGAGTCGTGCAAACAGGTAGCAGTTGGGTGCAGTCCCGAAGCACTTGGAGGCAGTAGCGGTTAGATAGGATTCGTCTCTCCCGGTATTGGGAGTTGATATCGCGCTGTGTTTGGAGAGCCATTACGCAAAGTCCCTGGCCAGGGCAAACGAGATTTACTGGTAGGATTTCCAGTAGCTTCTCAAGGTATAATGGGCTTCACTCCAACACGACTTATACCGCTTTTAGGGGACTGACGCTTGCCGCCCCCAAGGCCCGATATGCGATAGTCTTAGACGAACAGTCCGGACTGTACGGAGATTGTCACATTAGGCTCAGTAGGAGTTCGGATGGGTTTCCTCATCGGCCTTCTTATCGACATCTACCCGGGGACCGTTACGTACAGCTAGTACCGCTTGCGGCCTGTAGTTAAACCCACTGCCAGCGTAGTGTCGAGTCTTTAAAGTCCCACACAGAGAGTTTCCCTACTTCAGGCGAAACGATATAAAGGTCGTATGGTTTTACGACAGGGTTCGGACACATACGTGTATTTATGCACGTACGATGTTCGGACAGTTTTTACTAACGGGCTTTAGTTTAAGCCAGATTCTTGTATTGGATTATTGGATTTATACAGTCTCAGTATTTCCATTTTTTCACGGATGGCAGGGGCATTCTCGTAATTAGTCGAGAAGCTTCTAGAAGAAATGTGAGGTGGAGAGCTTAGGTGGAATTTGCATTAAATGGATTAGTGACTTATGGAGTGATTCATCCAAATGAGTTAATGAAGCATTTATTGCTTAATGACTCATGAGATGATTCATCCAAAGTGAATTAATGAAGCATGGTTGATATTATTATATGTTATTCATTTAGATAATTATCATGCTTCATATATTCACAAATGAGTTATAATTCATATGATTCTCACTTTCACATTCTCTCTACTCAAGCTCTCTCTCTCTTCAAAGAACTAACCCTAATCCTCTTATGTGTTGAGATCCAAGGGTTAGCAAGACTAATAGATTCCTAATCCATCTCTATATCCTCTAGGTTACCTTGATTAGCAATCATAGCAACCTAGTTACCTCAAGTGAGAGGTTAAAGCTTGGAGAAGTAGCTCTCGGGTGGATCTTCTATCACATCGAGGAGGCCGACGAGGAGGTGATCTACAAGAACAAGAAGGACTAGAATCTTGAGGTATAATCATCTATCATAGTAGTTAATCACTTCTAGATAGTTGTTAGTTAGGATTTAGCAAAGATCCGTAAAGTTAGTCGATGTTAACTTAAACAAAATGATTGTTTTACCTATTCCGCCTCCCCGCATCATGTGGGGTGTCTAACGTCGACTTACAATTAGACTACAGGTCTCTCAACCCATACCGGTTTAAGGGTACATCTCTGAACTCCTCTGATATTTGTCGTTGTAATCCTTCAACGTCTTCAGAGAGGTGACGGGTCCCGACAACCATACATTTCATAGACTGTGAAGTCCTTAAACTCACGGACTATGATGTCCCTAACCTTGACTGTGAGGTCTTTAAACTCACGGACTATGATGTCCTTAACCTTGACTGTGAGGTCTTTAAACTCACGGACTATGATGTCCTTAACCTCGGACCGAGACGTCCTTAAACTAACATTGGACCGTAATTTCCTTAAACTAATCGACCGCAATGTCCCTAAACTAAACAATAGAGTCCAAATGCTCTTTTGTTGGATCTAAACGATCCCGTTAAGTTGATCTTAGTCTGAAATTAGACTAACGTATCCTTAACAAACGTTTAAGTTGATCTTAGTCTCAAATAAGACTAACGTATCCTTAAACCCAACCCCCAAAACCAAATCTAAGAAAATACGGATTTGGACTAATCCACGCCCTACGGGCGACAACATACATTAGTCTCCATATATAATCCACGGGCAACCAAAAACAAAACAAACACCCACGACACGAAGTGACCATCTTGAGAAGGAGAAAGTGGTTACCGCGATGCGGTAGCGTAATTAACTGCAGGGGCTTGCGCCTGCAGGGAAGAGCATCCCCACAATCAAAAACCCCTCAAATGAGGGGGAATCTGACGAAGTCTGCTACATCGACCGCATCCGTTTAAACCTTTGATACATGGTGTCATAAATTAACTTGGAATCTTCGGAGAGGTGGACGGATAGCACCAATTAGCATCTGCCCTGAAATTCAGGCAAGACGGACCCGCGCGATTGCGTCTCCGTGTTTCAGCGGGGAACAGATTCTGGCACGCCCGGTGGGACCTTTTCCTCTTTCCACTCCATACTTCGTGTGTCATGTTCGCGAATGAATCGCGGTTTGCTATGGTTGCCTTTAGGTTCGAGGTACTAAGATTTGGTGTCTTGCTCGGTGCAGAAAACGAAAGATCAATGGCGTCTACCTGCACAAAATGTTCTAGCTGCAACTGCAACTCCCGTTCCGCCTCATCTGGAGGAGTAACTTACGGGCCCCAGGCGGCCTCCCTGTTCACAATGCCGGTGGACCAAGTAACTTAAGCCACCAGTGGGCTATTCTTTGGGACTATGATCCCACCCATGAGCTTCAATGCCCTGATGCTGCCGCAAGAAACCCCAAAAAAGTCGGTCTTTGATCGAGTTACCACTGCCGCGGCCCCTCTCAACGGGTCGCCCAAGTCTAACACCTCAGTTTTCAACAGACTGGGCCAGAATGCCAACAAGCCCGCAATACCTGAAGCAGCCATCCCAAAGCGGATAGCCATCCCGGCTCAAGCGGACGAAATCATTGGAAAGGCTTCTCCTGACAAGAAGTCAGTCTTCACAAGGCTGGCCACTCCGGCTCCTGCTCCAAGCGAAGTCACCTCTGCCCAGAGGTCTGTATTCGATAGGTTGGACATTACTTCTCGGCGAACGTCGGTCTTCAAAAGGCTGGCACCGGTGACAACCCTCCGTCAAGACAGGGGGCATGTTGAAGTCACCCCTACAGCTGAGACAATCCCATCCGCACGACATGCTCGACGTCACCACTGGCGCCGAGTAAGGAAGGTCGGGGGCAACTCCCCCTCTGGGCTAACTCCGCCAGCTCCCATGGTGGAAATCAATGCTGCTGTTCCAACTGGGAATAGTTTTGAACCGCTTAGGAGGGTTCGCAAGAACTCTCCAACTGCTATGCTGAAAAGATCTCCTCCACCTATGAAGATTGCTACAGAAAAGAAGCCGGAGCAGCCCCCTCAGCGGCTGTCCTCCAAAATTTACAGAGTCTGGAGACAGGTCCAGGAATCGGTGATTGACCAGGACTACTCTCGCCGATCAAAGAAGCTTAAAGCTCAACAAGAAGAAAACCATCCTGTCAAGCCACAAAAGGCGACAGCCGTCTGGGTGCCCGCTGCAATGGCTCCTTCAACATCAGCCGCTCATAAGAGAAGGAGGCCAGAGAAAGCCCCCGTGAACGTGGTAAACTGCAAGGATGTCGAATCTAAACACCCCAAGTCCGGGGGCATAGTAATACATACCGTTTATATGGCTTCCGGAAAAGAGGAAACCCATGCTTCTACGGGTCATCGACCGCTTACTCAATCGATAACGAAGGCTCAGGAACAACAACAGCAGAAACTTCAGGAGATACTGACTGCAATGGCTGCACTCACGGGGCCAAAAGAAAATCCAGAGACCTTGGAGTAATGTCGGGAACAAGAAACGTATACCGAGTTCCTCCGAAGAATGCTCGAGAGGAAAGAAAAAGAGGTCGCGGAGCAGGCAGCCAATATAAAACGAATAGCTCTTTTGTTCCAAGACATGGCTGGGATGATGTTACAGCCGGAACCTCCAGCTGAAGACCCCCCGATCATCATTGGAGACGACAGAGGGGAGACATCGAACCCTCCTCAGGCTTTTTCAGCAACCAAAGAGGAGACTATCTCCAAGGCCACTCTGGATGATTACATTGCTCAGCAAATACGAGCTCACCAGGCAAACGAAGCGGCTGGACAGATCGTTAAGACTAGACGACCTTATCCAGGCTGGTATGACCAAATAAAGTACCCGCCGGGATATACGATCCCTAAATTTCATGTATATAAAGGGACGGGGAATCCACATCAGCATGTCGCTCAATTCAGAGCATTGTGCGGCAACACCGGGGGTGATGATAAACTTCTGCTCCGCTAGTTTGTCGGCAAGCTTGTCGAAGACAGCGTTCGAATGGTACTCTGAACTCCCGAACGACTCTGTCAAGACATTTGCGGAGATGGAGCTGCTGTTGACACAGAGGTTCGCGAGCGCTAGCGAGCGTAACCCGATTACCGCATTAATTAACGCCATGGTGAAGCCAGGAGAAACTTGGGTATAATACCTAATACGATGGAGGAATTTATGGTCAAAATGTGAGCAGCGCATCGAGGAAGCGTCGGCAGTGGGTATGTTCGTGAGCACTCTAGACCCTCAGGCGACTATTTCCCAATTCATGATGTTCTTCAAGACGACCACGTTCCAGGCCTTGATCGACAAACTGGCCCAAATGGACCAGATGGGTCATAGACCGTCTCCTTCAAAGCCGGAGCCGCGGAACGAAAAGGGTAAAGGGAAAGCGACCTTAGTTGCAAATACTCAACGGCAGCCCAGTGGCCCAAAACTAACTGATCGCCTAGACGAGAGGCGGCAATTCTATAATGAGAAGATGAAGTGCCCTTATTCGTTTCCCCAGGACAAAACGAAGAGATTGTTCGAGCTAGCAGTGCGCAACAGGCTCATCAATCTGCCGAATCCAAAACGACCGTTGCAACCCGGCAAGGCTAATAGTCCCAATTATTGCCCCTACCATCAAACGGTAAGCCATCCAATTGAAGATTGCTTCGTCTTCAAGGGCTGGATTGAAGACCAGTATCAACAGGGCAAATTTGCCCTGTCCGAGAAATGGAAAGTGAACCCACCACAGCCACACGCTCCCAAGAAGACGGACACACCGGGGGCAGCATGTTCTTTCATAGAAGAAGCTCTATGGGAGGTCGTTCTTTCAGCCAAGACTAAAAGAATGCTGAAGGATCTCCACACATGCCCGGCGATCAGATGGAAGAATCCACTGGAACCCGAGATTATCGAGAGAATGCTGAAGCCGCGCCCAACTCCAAAAATTGGTGATGATAGTCAAAGTGCTCACACCAAGCCGTCAAAGTTTTTGAAAAAGAAGAAGAAATCCAAGAAGCCCATGAAGCCTGGTGACAAGCGCACGGACCTGCAAAAACAGATTGACGCGTTGGAAGAATATATTCAAAAAGTGCGGACTCCAGTCACACTCCAAGAATTTCTCAGCCACGTCCTTGATGATGGAGATGATGACAATGAAGGAGACTCGTCGGATGAGCCTGAAGATTATATGGCAAGCTGCTATGTAATCTCTCACTCGTTAATAAACGATGAAGAAGCTTCTTACGCAGAGAAACTGGGGGCAGATCCTGAGTCGGAACTTCTAGGACCATCAGACGAAATGATTGATGCGTTCCTAAACGAACCTCTTCTGAAAAGCAAAACTGCTCGAGAGCGTGAGACGGCCATATTTGAAAAAGCCAAACGCCGGCAACTGGACGAAAGGGTTGAAACACTCCTACCAGATTAAAGTACATCCGCCACAGATAAAAGCAGGTTCAAGACGAGGAAGAGGTTCGCCAAAGGCATATCGATGGGAATGAAGCTGCCACCCTCCGAAGCGAACGCTCTTGGTGAAGCGGAAACACATCCTAGCTACTGTTTATATCATCGAAAGATTGCGCACCCCATTGAAGAGTGCAACGCTTTTAAAAGATGGTGGCAGGGATATGTTGCCCACCGACAACATTTCAAGTGGATGAAATACAAAGCTCTTCGGGAGTAAAGAAATACGACTGAGGAGCGCAAAAGAACCGCCGGCAACTGTCACATGGTCGACGCTGGGGGATCGCAAGTTCTCACCTTCGGGAGCGACTCTGACGAAGAAATGACTCTTGGCCCTCTCTTTAAAGAATCCACCTCAGGAAAAGAGGAAGAACCGAAGAGCTGTGAGAACATTCAGCTGCGCAATCGTACGCTACCTGAAAAGAATCTCAGACCTGCAAATAAGGGCTCGAACAAACAGGATAAGGGGAAAGAAAAAGTCCATGAGAATATCGCCCTCGATGATCAAGCCGTCGAAGAGCTGACATCCAAGGACCCGCCCAAGAAAAGTAAGGTGGATTACAATGTTCTGGCACACCTGAGAAAGATACTCTCACAACTCACCATTCTCGACGCCCTTCAGCTATCAAAAGAGGCGAGAGATTCGCTGATCAAGGCATTACAAGAGCCTGAACAATTCCAAACTTTCCTCGCCGAAGAAAAGATGAAGGACGAGCTGGAAGAAGTGCACACAGCCGATATCACATTTGGCGATGAAGATCTCCTCCTCGGGACGTATGAGCATAACCGCCCTCTTTATGTCTCCGAATACTGTCATGATATCAAAATAGGCAAAATCCTGGTGGACAATGGGTTCTCCGTTAATCTCTTCAATGTAAGAGTGTTGAAGGAAATCTGCATGAGCGTTCAACACCTCGCTCATAACAAAATCACCATCTCTGGTTTTGACTCCCAGTCGTCACGGATGCTCGAGTCTGTGATACTGACGCTGCGCTTTGGGCTGTTAGTCACTGACATTAATTCCATGTCATTGACGCTAAGACCTGCTATAACGCTTTACTCGGCCGACCTTGCTTACACGAGTACAATATCACCCCTTCTACACAACATCAGTATATGAAGTATTTCAAGGATGGTCTCGAGTATACTGTGACAGGGGAACTAAACCCATTCTCCGTGAACGAAGTCTGCAAATATGAGGATGCAAAATACTTCCTGCTAGATTTCGAAGACACAAAAAGATGTCGCAAATCGGAGGACAAGAACAAAGCTATCATCACTATTCCAGTCTTCGGAAGTGATACCGAGGAGGAAAAAGAAATAGTTTATTCAGGTCCGCCCCAATGCGACAAGCCGGGACCGTCCACCCCTATGTTGATCTTCGGCAGCGACTCGGAAAATGAAGTCAATGCCGCATTTTCTGTTCGGCCATCAATTCAAGCCTTTGCTGATGATCGGAGTTTGAAAATCGCCATGGTTCCACGGGAGCACTACAAAGAGCTCGATACACTTAATGCCTATAGTGTGCAGGAACTGCAGACATTCTACGTTCTCCCCAGGAGAAATGATGAAAAAGCGATCCTCTTTTATCGATCCACGGAAACCAAAGTGGAGAAGGAAATTTGGCATGGTGCGGATTCTACACTTGACAGGCTCCAGCCCATCCGTCTGCCCAGATATTACACAGACGGATTAAAAAGACTGTTGAGGCGCCAAGGCGTACCCCTTAAGCAGACTGCTCGACAAGCTCAGTTCTACAACAGGATCTGGAACATTCCCGGAACTCAACGAAAGTTTCCAAACGGGAGAATGGAGACGATCGGGCTTGGATATGTTCGGTCCAAGAAACGGGAGCTATTCCGCGACTGCTACGTCATACATGACTTTGATGAAGAAGGAGATGCTCTGTGGGAAGATGCTAATCCTGAACCAGAACGAGCTCTCGCCATGGAAATGCCAAGTCCGTCGTTTGAAGAACAGATGGACAAGCTTATAAGGAAAGCGGGTCAAAAGGTTCGAGACGATCATAATCATGAAATGGCCATCTATGAGAAAGCCAGAACGCAGCGCCTCCTTCAGCAGGTTGCGAAAAATGAAAATGCTCTTCCTTGTCAACCCGTTATACAAAAGGCCCGACGCAGAGGCAAAAATAAATCAAAGAGCGGGAAAGGCGTTCGACAGTGACAAAGCGGGACCAAGAAGCCACGCAATCGGGAATCGAGCAATCCCGATTCGTCTCTTATAAAGAAGATGGGTCGAGCATACTCTTTTCCCCAGGACAAAACATAGAAGATACTTGATCTTGCCATAAAATATCAAATGATTACCCTCCCGGAGTCCAAGCACCCCGAGGAAGCAGGCAAAGTCTCTCACCCGGACTATTGCTCCTATCACCGGGCAATAAGACATCCTCTCGAAGACTGCTTCACATTCAAAGACTGGGTAGAAGACCAGTATCAGCAAGGCAGGTTTGCTCTATCCAGCAGCTGGAGGGTAACTCTGCCGCAGAAGCATGAACCAAAAGCCGCGCATGCAACGAGAGTAGAACCAGATCAATATCGGTCTTGGAAGCGATCTCGTACCTATCATATGATAACGCTATCAGAAGAAGAAACCAAGAATATGGATGACTTCCCCTGGTGCTTCGAAAACAACGATGACGAGGTGATCTCAGAGTTTCCACCGGCGCCAAAAGAGCTGGAAGATGGGATACATACTACCGCAGATAACCTCACAAAAATTGACTTGGGAACGACAAACGACCCCCAGCCAACGTTCGTCAGTGAGCTGTTGTCTGAAGAAAGGGTGGCTACGCTAAAAGACGTGCTCATGCAGCATAAAGATTACTTCGCATGGAACTATTCCGAGATGCCAGGACTAGATCCAGAGATTGCTGTACAAAAATTGGCAATATCCCCGGACGTCAAGCCGATCAAACAAGCACCAAGAAGAATGCGGCTCGAGCTTGAGATGAGCATCAACGCCGAAGTCAAAAAGCTAATCGACTCCGGTTTTATCCAAGAGATTCAATATCCTGATCGGATCTCCAACATCGTCCCGGTCATGAAGAAAAATGGGACGGTGCGCATATGTGTGGACTTTCGGGATCTCAACAAAACTTGCCCAAAAGATGACTTCCCAGTGCCAGTTACCGATCCGATGATAGAAAATACGTCCACTCATGAAGTTTTCTCCTTCATGGACGCTCATCAGGTTACAATCAGATAAAGATGCATCCCGAGGACCAAAAGCATACCGCCTTCCGGAACCCTTTGGGTATATTCTGCTACAAGGTGATGCCTTTCGGTCTAAAGAACACCGGTGCCACCTATCAGAGGGCCATGGAGAAAATTTTCGATGACCCCATACATGAAATCGTCGAATTCTATATCGACGACCTCGTGGTTAAAAGCAAATCATACGAGGAACATTTAGAACATCTGAAGATCGTGTTTCAGCACCTTTGGAAATACAACTTGAAGATGAACCCTCTCAAATGCGCGTTCGGAGTTTCCTTGGGAAAATTCCTAGGATTCATCGTACGACATCGAGGCATCGAGATAGACCCGTCGAAGATCAAGGCGATCATGGAAATGCCCCCGCCAAAGACTCTCACGCAGCTGCGATCTCTCTAAGGAAAGCTCGCATATATCCGGCGATTCATAGCCAATCTTTCCGGCAAGTGTTGCCCCTACAGTCACTTGATGAAAAAGGGAACCCTGTTCGTCTGGGATCACAAATGCCAAAGCGCACTGGACGAAATCAAGCAATACCTGCAGAATCCGCCAGTGCTGGCCACCCCCGTTAAAGGAAAACCTCTCACTCTGTATACAACCGCCCTTGAGAGTTCTCTAGGCGTATTATGGGCATAAGAAAACGACCAAGAGAAGGAGAGAGCCCTTTACTATCTGAGTCGAGTTTTCCTGGGGGCTGAAAGCAACTACTCCCCCATCGAAAAACACTGCATGGCGTTGATCTTCGCGATAACGAAGCTCAGACACTACGCGTTGGCGCATGAGGTCCATCTCATATCAAAAGTGGATCCTCTCAAATACCTGATGTCGAAGGCCATATTAACAGGGCGGCTCGCTAAATGGGCCATGCTCTTGATGGAGTTCTCGATAACTTATCGACCCCTCAAGGCAGTGAAAGGCCAGGCCATCGCCGACTTCCTCGCTGAGCATCCGATACCTGCCGAATCTCCCTTGAACTACGAATTGCCAGACGAGCACACGTTTGACACGATCGACGAAGAGAGAAGAGAGAATGATACCCGGTGGGAACTCTATTTTGATGGGGCATCTTCCATGAAGAAGCGCAAACAAAGCACCCCTATAATCAAATCAGGGGTAGGCCTCATCTTCGTGACTCCACAAGCAAGGATAATGCGCTTTGCCTTCTCCTTAACAGAGCCGAGAACGAACAACGAAGCCGAATATGAAGCTTTGATAGCAGGTCTTGAGATCGCCATCGACATGGGAATTGAAGACCTCCTTATATACAGAGACTCTCAGCTGGTCGTTAGTCAAGTAAACGGCGACTATCAAACATTCAAGCCAGAGTTGGTGAAATACGGCGAGAGAGTGCAGCAATTGCTGACTCAAATTCCTTCCTACATCATGGAAGGCATACCGCGTGCGGAAAATAGCAAGGCGGACGCGTTAGCCAAGCTCGCTAAAGAACTGGCTGACGAGAGCCTCGATGACGTGAGGATCATTGTGCAAAGCCGTCGGGTTCTTGCACCGGCAGAAATATCTCCGAAGTCGTCCGAAAAAAAGGGAGCGACTGAGCAAATGGCTATGCAAATAAAAGACTAGAAAAAGGCTGAGAATTGGAGAGAAGTCTTTATAGACTACTTCAAATCCCGTCGAACACCTAAAGATACGTCCTCAAGACATCAGCTTATGAAACGAGCTCTGTCTTTTGCCTTCGTCAATGATACTCTGTATAAGAGATCATTTGATTCTCTGTGTTAAGATGCCTGGGACCTGAAGAGGCAAGGAGGGTCGTCCAAGAAACGCACGACGGGCTCTGCGTTTCTCACCAAGGCGGGCCGAAGATGAAACTGAAGATCAAACGGATGGGTTATTATTGGCCCACGATGATCCAAGACTGCTTAGAATACGAAAAGCAGTGCCACTCATGCCAGATTCACGAAGACTTTATCCATCAGCATCCAAATCCACTACATCCGACGGTGGCTAGCTGTACGTTTGAAATGTGGGAAACTGACATAATCGGCCCCATCGAGCCAGCATCGTCCAGAGGACATCGGTTCATTTTGGCGACAACTGATTACTTTTCCAAATAGGCAGAAGCAGTACCACTGAGGGAAGTGAAGACGGAAAATATATTCCATTTCTTTAAGACACACATCATTTATCGCTTCGGCACTCCGCGACGGATCATCTCCGATAACGGGCCAGCCTACAGAAGCCACAAGATCAGCCGCTTCGCACAACAGCATAACATAGACTGGAGATACTCTTCAGTCTATAATTCTCGAGCTAACGGTCTAGCTGAGGCTTTCAACAAGACATTGACAAAGATCATGAAAAAAACGGTGTCTCGGAATAAGAAGGACTGGCACGAGAGACTACATGAAGCTCTCTGGGCGTATCGAACTACGTTCAAAACGGCTACGAACACAACGCCGTACGCATTGGTATTCGGTACGGAAGCGGTACTCCCCCTTAAGATAGAGTTACCCTCTCTACGAGTGGCGGTTCGCTATGAGCTAACAGATGAAGAAAATGCTCACCTTCGGCTTGAGGAGCTCGATGCCCTTGATGAAACCCGGCTCATACCGCAACAAAATCTGGAGGCTTATAAAGCAAAGATGATGCGCTCATATGAGAGATTGATTAGGCCGAGAACATTCCGCCAAGACGAACTCGTGCTAGTGGTCAAAAGGCCTATGATCCCCGATCGTGCCAAGCGGAGGAAATTCGAGCCGAACTATGAAGGCCCGTATATCATAGACAAAGTTTACCGGGGAGGAGCATATCTACTCATGGACATGCATAGCGAAAGACCTTTCCAGCCAATAAACGGTCGCTTCCTAAAAAAATACTATGCCTAACGAGTCATGGCCTAGGTCAATGATAGATGACGACACCTATGTCCGCTCGCTATCTTCCTAAGCCTAAACTCTGTAAGTAGTAGCCGGCCTCCTTTTCTTGGACCGAAACGTCCTTAAACTAACAATGGACCACTATGTCCTAAAACTGGCGACGGACCGGAACGTCCTTAAACTAACGACGGACCACTATGTCCTAAAACTGGCTATTGACCGAGACGTCGATAAACTACTACGGACTGCAGCATCCTAAGGCTGACAAAAAAAAAAGGTATGTCCATAAGCAAAATGGGCACGGATGAAAACCCAAAAGGCTCCGTGAGTAAAAACAGCAGGGCTACCGGCGAGTTTTGTGAAAACCCGAAAGGGCGCAATCTCGTGAAAAGACACTTGCAAGGTCCTCTCGACCTTGTGAGGAGAAACCACCTGCGTGAGATCCTTACGAATCACAAGGGAGTAACACACTTAGGGATCCCCACGATTCCTAAGGAGAAACTACACTTGCGAGATCCTCACGACTCGTAAGGAGAACCCTCCTATGAGACCCTCACGGCTCATAAGATTCAAAAGTCTTAAGCTACAGGGATCTGAACATGTTCTTAAGCCATCACAACCTCCAATTTTGCCCTACAAGCGGCTCAATGCTGACTCTTGTATACAATCCACGGGCGCGAATAACCATTTCCCTACGAATAACCATTTCCCTAACAAAGTCATATCCGTGACTAGGGATATGTTTGCACAGTGAACCCCCTTGTAAGCCCTCTCGACTTATAAGGAGAAAGCACTCTTGTAAGATCCTTACGACTTATAAGAGACTATGCACTTAGGAATCCTAACGATCCCTATGGAGAAAACGCACCTACGAGATCCTCACGACTCGTAGGGAGAAATACCTTTATGAGACCCTTACGGCTCATGAAGTCAAAAGCCTTAGTCGACAGGATCATAACCCTGTTCACTAAGCCACCTTTTTTCGACATTGACATAGACAAATGATGATTCGCTCCTGGCAATATCCCAGTTGTAGCGGTGCTGATGCCGAAATCGGTGTCTAATTCCAAGCTTGCAGCGAAAAGCCAACGAGCATACACATGCATACGAAATAGCCGAAATGATGGGACAACTTGCAACAAAATCAGCAAGCAAAAATGTATGCATACAAAAATAGCCGAAATGATTGGACAACTCGCAATAAAAAGCAGCGAGTAAAAATAAAAAAAATAGCCGAAATGATTGGGCACCACGAAAAATAGCCGAAATGATTGGACAATCGCAACCTTCACGATATAAAAGCTAAAATGATAAAGCATCGCAGAAAGAAATAAAAAAAAATGAAATTTATGCCCTACAGATGATATCACATCAATCCCTGTATACAATCCAGGGGCGCAAACAGAGAGGGAATCACACTTTCCCTCCCCAGGCTCCATCGGAAGAAGAAGCCAAATCTCAACGGTTCACAGACAGTCTGGAGATCATCTCAACATGCGTCTCATTACAACAGGCGCAACATCAAGCAAAGCGGAACCGCGGCAATTCCCAGTTCTATGACTCGGCGGTGCACAGATGACCGAGAGTCAAACCCCGACTCCGTGAAGTGCGGATAAAGTCAACCGATCCTGGTCACGTGGAACACGGCCTATGTCAATCCTGACCCCATGGGAAACGTCCAGAGCGGATCCTGGTCCTCGCAGAACATGGCTATGACCCCGTGGGAAGCATCCAGAGCAAATTCCTGGTCACGTGGAACACGGCCTATGTCAATCCCGACCCCGTGGGAAACGTCTAGAGCGGATCCTGGTCTTCACAGAACACGGCTATGACCCCGTGGGAAGCATCCAGAGCAAATTCCTGGTCACGTGGAACACGGCCTATGTCAATCCTGACCCCGTGGTCAACGTCCAGAGCGGAGCCTGGTCCTCGCAGAACACGGCTATGACCCCGCAGGAAGCATCCAGAGCAAATTCATGGTCACGTGGAACGTGGCTTATGTCAATCCTGACCCCGTGGGAAACGTCCAGAGCGGAGCCTGGTCCTCGCAGAACACGGCTATATCAATAGACCCCATGGCACACGGCCTATGTCAATCCTGACCCCGTGGGAAACGTCCAGAGCGGATCCTGGTCCTCACAGAACATGGCTATGATCCCGTGGGAAGCATCCAGAGCAAATTCCTGGTCATGTGGAACACGGCCTATGTCAATCCTAACCCCATGGGAAACATCTAGAGCGGAGCCTGGTCCTCACAGAACACGGCTATGACCCCGTGGGAAGCATCCAGAGCAAATTCCTGGTCACGTGGAACGCGGCTTATGTCAATCCTGACCCCGTGGGAAACGTCCAGAGCGGATCCTGGTCCTCACAGAACACGGCTATGACCCTGTGGGAAGCATCCAGAGCAAATTCCTGGTCACGTGGAACACGGCCTATGTCAATCCTGACCCCGTGGGAAACGTCTAGAGCGGAACTTGGTCCTCGCAGAACACGGCTATGACCTCGTGGGAAGCATCCAGAGCAAATTCCTGGTCACATAGAACGCGGCTTATGTCAATCCTGACCCCGTAGGAAACGTCCAGAGCGGAGCCTGGTCCTCGCAGAACACAGCTATGACCCCGTGGGAAGCATCCAGAGAAAATTCCTGGTCATGCAGAATGCGGCTTATGTCAATCCTGACCCTGTAGGAAACGTCCAGAGCGGAGCCTGGTCCTCGCAGAACACGGCTATGACCCCGTGGTAAGCATCCAGAGCAAATTCCTGGTCACGTGGAACGCAGCTTATGTCAATCCTGACCCCGTGGGAAACGTCCAGAGCGGATCCTGGTCCTCGCAGAACAAGGCTATATCAGTCCTGACCCCGTGGGAAGCATCTAGAGCGGAGCCTCGTCCTCGCAGAACACGGCTATGACCCCGTGGGAAGCATCCAGAGCAAATTCCTGGTCATGTGAAACACGGTTAAAGTCAATCTTGACCCTGTGGGAAACGGCCAGGGCAACTCCTGACTCCGTGAAATGCGGATAATGGTAACCTCACCCATCACTTATGGGTCCTCATGACTCGTAAGGGAGAAAACTCTTTTGTGAGATCCTTACGACTCTCAAGAGAAAACACACTTAGGAATCCTCACGATTCTTAAGGAGAAATTACTCCTAAGAGATCCTCTCGACCTGTAGGGAGAAAATTCTTTATGAGACCCTCACGGCTCATAAAGCTGAAAAGCCTTATGATGGAGCTCCTTTTATGGTCTCCTTCAGATGTTGTCTACCGTCGATCTCCCGGTGGATCTTGGAGGTGATCTCCTGTTGCGTGTGGATCTCAATGGGTTTTGAGGAGATTAGTGATTTGAGGAGTTTAGCGCCGAGTAGCTGCAAAGAAGTCCCGGGGTGGTTTGGTACCATCGAGGACCCTCCAACGATCAAGTTAGTACGAGATCCGAGCAGAGTAACGGCTAAGTGGAATAAAGAATCGCTTACTTGACCCCTCTGTGATGGGGGTTTATATAGCGACGGCAGCACGCAACAGCAGGCGCGAGAATCTCGCCGGCAGTTACGCTCCTGACGTCACACCCGCATAAAGAGCGGATCGCCCATTAATGGGGATCGTGATGGTGTGGAACGTGGGACATTGCTGGCGGAGAATCTACGCGTGGCGAGATTTGCGGAGCGGCGGTTACGCCTGTGAGTAGTGGAGTTGGTCGGTCGGAGGGACCGAGGAAGATGGCCTCGGCTGGGGAGCTCGGAGACGAGCAAAAGAGCCGAGGAGTCTTGGTCCTGTGGCAGCTCGGGGCGAGCTGAGGGGCCAAGGAGGCCAATTTGCAGGGTCCCCGAGGAGGGCCAGCCTGTGCTTGCAGTTCGGGTACAAGGGTGGCCTGGTCGGCCTCTGTGGGCCCTTTCTTCTGGGTCTTGGGACATGTCATCTGCCACGTGTCCTGATCTGAAGATCGCTAATATTGAGCATCATCATTAGCCTCCCACTCTTGTCCCGACCAGCTAGCAGGTCGGGTCAGGAGTAGACTGTCGGGCCGCCCGGGGTAAGCTCCCTGCTAAGGTTTCGTCGGGACGCGTCCCCGGGCTGTCAGCTGTCTTTTCTGCCAGCGAATTAGGGCGAGATCTCTGCATTTAAAGAAGGTGCGCCGGTTCGTGCATCCTGCCACTGAAGCGACGGTCCATGCGTCAAGGGTCGGTTGGCCGACGTGACGTGTGCAGACCTGTGGCGTATGATGAGGCGCGGTCCAGTGTGGGAACGACAAGTGGAGCAATCGATCGTCGAGTTAACTTCGATCACATGATGTCTTTTGTTGGGGCTTTGGGTCCGCTGCATGTGATAGGCTCAGTGGCCTCGTTATGAGGGCTACAAACCTGCAGCGTCTGTTGAGCAGGAGGATGCCTGCTGGGGATGACCAAGCAGGGAAGCTGCTCGGTTGATCTTGGCGAGGGCCTTGATCCCTGGCGTTGCGAGTAGGGAAGCTACCAGCCAGGGATAGCCGAGTAGGGAAGCCGCTCGGCTGCCTTTGGGAGGACTTTGATCCTTAGCGTTGTAGGGGTTGTAAGAAGCCTGCCAAGGATAACCGGACAGTGAAGCTGCGCGGTTGCCTCTTGGCGAGGGCTTTGATCTTTGGCGTCATGGGTAGGCGACCGCCAGCCTGGGATGACCGAGCGGGGTAGCCACTCAGATGCCTCTTGCGAGGGCTTTTATCCCTGGCGTTGCGGATAGGGAAGCTACCGGCCAGGGATAGCCGAGCAGGGAAGCTGCTCGGCTGCCTCTAAGGAGGACTTCGATCCTTAGCATTGGAGAGGCCATAGGAGGCCTGCTAAGGATAACTGGGCAGTGAAGCTGGGCGTTTGCCTCTTGGCGAGGGCTTTGATCCCTGGCGTTGCGAGTAGGGAAGCTACCGGCCAGGGATAGCCGAGTAGGGAAGCCGCTCGGCTGCCTCTAAGGAGGACTTTGATCCTTATCTTTGTTGGGTAGGAAGCTACCCGCTGGGATGCGCCGAGCAGAAAGGGGCTCGGCGGCCTCGCGAAGTGGGCTTCAGATCCTCATCGTCTGATGGGCAGGAGGACGCCCGCCGGGGATGCGCCGGGCAGAAGGAACTCGGTGGCCTCCCAGTGAGGGCTTGAGATCCTCAGCATCTGATGGGCAGGAGGATGCCCGCTGGGGATGCGCCGAGCAAGAAGGATCTCGGCAGCCTCGCGATGAGGGCTTCAGACCCTCAGCGTCTGATGGGCAGGAGGATGCCCGCTGGGGATGCGCCGAGCAGGAAAGATCTCGGCGGCCTCGTAGTAAGGGCTTGAGATCCTCAACATCTGATGGGCAGGAGGATACCCTCTTGGGATGCGTTGAGCAGGAAGGAACTCGGCGGCCTCGCGGTGAGGGCTTGAGATCCTCAGCGTCTGACGGGCAGGAGGATGCCTGCTGGAGATGCGCCGAGCAGGAAGGAACTCGGCGGCCTTGCGGTGAAGGATTAAGATCCTCAGCGTCTGATGGGTAGGAGGATGCCTGCTGGGGATGCGCCGAGCGAGAAGGATCTCGGCAGCCTCAGGTGAAGGCTTCGATCCTCAGCGTGAGAGGGGCCGTGAGAGGCCTGCTGAAGATGGCCAAACAGGGTAGTTTCTCGGTGCCTCTTGGAGAGGGCTTGGATCCCTGGCGTCGTGGGTAGGGTCCTACTAACCGGGGATGACCGAGCAGGGTAGCTGCTCGGTGCCTCTTGGCGAGGGCTTTTTGATCCTTAACGTTGGAGAGGCTGTAAGAATGCCCACTGGGGATGCGCCGAGCGAGAAGGATCTCGGCGGCCTCAGGTGAGGGCTTCGATCCTCAGCGTGAGAGGGGCCGTGAGAAGCCTGCTGAGGATGGCCGAATAGGGTAGCTGCTCGGTGCCTCTTGGCGAGGGCTTGGATCCCTGGCGTCATAGGTAGGGACCTACCAGCCGGGGATGACCGAGCAGGGTAGCTGCTCGGTGCCTCTTGGTGATGGCTTTTTGATCCTTAGCATTGGAGGGGCTGTAAGAAGCCCACAAAGGATGATCGGGTAGTGAAGCTGTGCAGTTGCCTCTTGGCGAGGGCTTTGATCTCTGGCGTCGTGGGTAGGCAACTACCAGCCTGGGATGACCGAGCGGGGTAGCCGCCCGGATGCCTCTTGCGAGAGCTTCGATCCCTCCCGTCATGGGTAGGGAGCTACCAGCCGGAGATGACCGAGCAGGGTAGCTTCTCGGTTGCCTCTTGAAAGGGCTTTGATCCTTCAGGACGGGGACCGAGCAGGGTTACTTCCCAGTGCCTCTTGGCGAGGACTTTGATCCCTGTCGGTTGTGGTAGGATGCTACCAGCCGGGGATAGGCGAGCAAGGACTCGACCGCCTCTAGGAGGACTTTGGTCCTTGGCGCAAGAGGAGCTGTAAGAAGCCTACCAAGGACCCTTGGCCAGGCAGGGTTACTGCCCGGTGCCTCTTGGCGAGGGCTTTTTTCCTGAAGGATAGCCGAGCGAGGGATCCTCGGGCTCGACTGCCTCTGGGAGGGCTTTCTGATCCCTGGTGTAGCGGTAGGGAAGCTACCCGCCAGGAATAGCCGAGCGAGGGTCAGGCTCGACTGCCTCTGGGAGGACTTTCTGATCTCTGGCGTTGCAGTAGGGAAGCTACCCGCCAGGGATAGCCGAGCGAGGGTCGGGCTCGACTGCCTCTGGGAAGACTTTCTGATCCCTGGCGTTGCGGTAGGGAAACTACCCGTCGGGGATAACCGAGCAGGGTAGCTGCTGGGCTGATTCTTCATGAGGTTTTGCCCGACCATCCATTTGCAGGTATGGGGAAAGGAACGGTCGCTATGAACGTGCGCATAGCACGCGCATCGATTGTGCGGGGAGGCGAAGCACCAGGGTCGCGTCGTTTCGATTCTGCCAGAGGAGGCTCAATGATTGCCCAGCGGACAAGTATCGGCCCGTGAGATCTGTGGCCATGGGACGTAGCCTACCGGTGGTCAGCCGTGCCGATGAGGGCAGAGTCTTCTGTAGGCGGGGGAGCGGTGATCTGGGGCCCTGGCCTGGCAGTTTAGACTTTAGTCGGTCTATCAGCCGGCGAGGGCGTTGATGACGGTCACCGGAGAAGGTTGATCCGCGCCTCCGATGAGGAGGAGGCGGCGGCTGGTACTTGGATCTTCAGGGTGATCGCACGCCATGTAGACGAAGATCGGAAGGCCAACTTTTGTTCTTGTGGAGTTTTGTCTCCTACAGACGGCGCCAACTGATGGAGCTCCTTTTCTGGTCTCCTTTAGATGTTGTCTTTCGTCGATCTCCCGGTGGATCTTGGAGGTGATCTCCTGTTGCGTGTGGGTCTCAATGGGTTTTGAGGAGATTAGTGATTTGAGGAGTTTAGCGCCGAGTACCTGCAAAGAAGTCTCGGGATAGTTTGGTACCACCGAGGACCCTCCGACGATCAAGTTAGTACGAGATCCGAGCAGAGTAACGGCTAAGTGGAATAAAGAATCGCTTACTTGACCCCTCTGTGATGGGGGTTTATATAGTGACGGCAGCATGCAGCAGCAGACGCGAGAATCTCGCCGGCAGTTACGCTCCCGACATCACGCCCGCGTAAAGAGCAGATCGCCCATTAATGGGGATCGTGATGGTGTGGAACGTGGGACGTTGCTGGCGGAGAATCTGCGCGTGGCGAGATTTGCGGAGCGGCGGTTATGCCTGTGAGTGGTGGAGTTGGTCGGTCGGAAGGACCGAGGAAGACGGCCTCGGCTGGGGAGCTCGGAGACGAGCAAGAGGGCCAAGAAGTCTTGGTCCTGTGGCAACTCGGGGTGAGCTGAGGGGCCGAGGAGGCCAATTTGCAGGGGGCCCCGAGGAGGGCCAGCCTGTGCTTGCAGGTCGGGTACAAGGGTGGCATGGTCGGCCTCTGTAGGCCCTTTCTTCTGGGTCTTGGGACATGTCATCTGCCATGTATCCTGATCTGAAGATCGCCAATATTGAGCATCATCACCTTAGGAGGCAGATCTTAACCTGGCTCCTAATCCATCGCTGTCCTACAAGGAAATCAAAATAGATTGTCCATAAGATGCACTTACTAAAAGGGACACATCATCATGAAGCAAAATATGTCTTTTATTCATGCATCAAAATGAATACAAAGTAAAATTTATGAAAGAATCAAAAAATACTCTTATTCAGGAGTATGTACAAAAGAAGAATGAAAAAATATACAATTCTTCAAGCTGGCGGATGATTCAAAAGGTTCATCAGTTCATCCTTCCTTTCTTGGGTCTCTGCTTCAAAATTGATTTTGGCTGCGAGACGGGCCTCCGCTTCCGACTGTTGGGCCTGATGCGAGGCAAGCCGGCCTTCAAGCTCCTGCTCAATAGCTTTATGAGCGTCAACCATCGTGCGGGTAAAGGTAACAGCTTTATCAACAGCCACCACGTTCTTGATTGCGGCTTGAAGCTCCTACCAAAGTTCATATGCGTAGGTGGTCTTAGCTGTAAGTTCGGCTTGAAGCTCCCCGAGCGGGGTGGAATCCAGCTTCCTCTCTGAGAACTTTCGGCGGAGCCTCTTTTTACAGGAAAGCGTATTAGCGGCAGATCGCTTAATTAGTCCCTGCAAGCTTGTCTTCGCAGCCACCACTTCCGAAGGAAGGCGCATGCATTCAAGACTATATAAGCAAGCCTCCACTCGACGACAGAATTCGACCCAGACTTGCACAAATGCTTCACTGTGATAAGTGGCAATAAAGGGGAGAGAACCGTTTGCTTCGGCAGCAAATTCTTCGGCCGTGAGTGAGCTACCAACACGAAGATCTTCGATCGGCGCTAATAAAGAGTGAAGACTCAGCTTAGCCATACGTTCGGATGCACACAGCGCATAAGGGCCAGACGACATAAGAATGTGAATCTCCAATGGGGTAAAAGTAGGCAGAGCTGTTCAAGATTGATAAATGATCGGTAAAGGTTGCAAACAGAGGACAGATGCAAAAGCGTCGAAACCCTACTTACCCACGTTTATACAAGAAGAGTCTGGAAGATCTCCAGGCCCATCAAAGACCTCAACCTCATCGTCAGCTTCCATAACTACAGAAGACATGAACATTGTTACATGAAGAAGTAACGATATCGAGAAAGGAGTGAACAATACTAACCTTGCCCAGAGGATAGAATGATGCGCTGAGAGGATATCACCTGTGGAGCAGCCAGTTCCAGCAGACGCTAGAAAGACTTCTTGGGAGACAGGCCAGCGATGGACGTCGCCAATCCCCGTAGCTCTGAAAAGACAGGAAAGTTCAGATAATGAAAAGATCGTTAAAATAAAAGAAAGAACAATACCTTCGATGCTCCTCCCACTCTGGGTTGGAGGGATGGCATCTTCGGCGGCCTCCTCTGTGCCCCCAAGCACATCATCGGGGATGTGGGCCGGTATCATAACTTTCGGTGGAGGAGCAGTGACCATCGCTACAGGCTCCAATGAAAGGACGGTGGCCTCGACTACCTGTCCCGCAGTCTCCGGGCCGACCCCAGAGAGATCCATTGAATCCACAGCCGATGAAGATGCCTCTTCTGGAAGAGCAAGCACCTGGGGAGCAGGAATCACCGAGGGAAGCTCCATTGCAGGAACGACAATTGCATCGATCCCCTCCGCACTGATTAGTGCCTCATCAGGGATATTTGCAGAGTCCATAGTCAGGACGCGGCTTGGACTCAGAACCTCTGCCATCAGCGAAGTCCCTGCAAAGTTTGCACGAGAATAAGGATATGTATATATATATATATATAAGCAGTGCAAAATACTATAAAAGACTATATAAGTATACCAATGCGTAAAGGAGCTTCTCGTATGGATTTTTCAAGACGACACTCCTTCCCAAGGAGGTATGCCCGCCGGGGTTCGAGGGTAGACTCGTGGCCACCAGTCCATAACGAAAGTGCATCCTCGGCGTCAGCTGAGACAGCTTGCTTAAGGGATCTCTCGCCCCTTTCTTCCAAAGGACCTATGAATATCCGCCGTATCGATGGAGGATCTTCATAAAAGATGACGGCGGGATAAGGCCTCTTCGGGATCCTTACATTCTGGGATTCATCCTGTGAGCGTCTTATGGCCTCCGCCAGTTGTGCGGCTTCATCGGCAGATGAACCAGGAAAAAGAAGACTGTCTCCTGGAGGGCTAGTGACGGTCTTCTTCCCCCATTTTGGCCCAGAGCTAATGACTGTAGAAGATCGCTTCCTTCCCCTTACCGCCCGCTTTCTGAGCTGCTTCTCGGTTTTGACAGAGAGGGAAGACTTCTTCAGGACCTCCGCCAAGGGGATATTATCATCAGAGCTAGGTTTTACCTCCAGAACCGTTACGGTATCCATCATCGGTCGTTCAAGTGAAGCCTCTGTTGGCAATGAGGCGCGAAGCCTTTCCTCCTCTCCGAAGGTTTTAAGCGAAGCAGCAATGGCTTCTTCTGTAAAGGCACCTGTTGAAACAGCGGGCATCAGTAAAAGCATGATAAAAAGAAGAGTGAAATAAACAGCATAGAGATAAGGGAGAAGTATACCTGACTGCGCAAGGGCGGCCAGTTCTTTTTCAAGGATGGCTGACTGTTTGGAAGCTTTGATGGAAGCCTCCAAATCGGTATCATCGAGCGTCCCGAATAAACCCTCATTGGTCCCATATTCGCTAAAGCATTCGCTAGACGGAGCAAGGGGCGTCGAGCCTAATACGGTGTCTAAAGAAAGTACTTGTTTCTTTTTCTTCTGAGGACGAGCACCGGTGGCCGATAACACGAGTTTGCATTTAGTAGGCACCTATGGACGACGAGTCCTAATTTCTTTTCCTACGTCCGACTCGGAGGACGCGGCAGCCACCTCTTTTTCAGGCGCGCTGGATGGGGGCAAACTGTGCGTAGGGCTTAGCACGTGTGGGGGCTCAACTGCAGTGACCTCTCTCAAGGGAGCATGAACAATGTTCCGTCGCTTCAGAGGGATATTTCGATCACCAGTCGGCACTGCGCCCTTGCGATCAAGTAGCAATCGCTTTTCCTCCCTAATGACGGCACCCATCGAATGTTGGTACCACGCCACATACACATTCAGGGCTTGCGGAACACAACTCGGTTCGCTGATGAAGAAGTTAGACCCTGTGTTCAGGCGCAAAAAATGATGTAGTGCGCTCCGAGTACCCTCTTCAGTGGCAGCCGGTTCTGTCAAGAAAGCCTCGAGTGGGACGCCCTGATTGTAGCCTAACTGCTGGACGAAGCGATGCGGGTTATACCTCATAAATAAAGTCGAGTCATTCATCTTAAATACGAGAAAGCCCGGCCAGATAGAGTACAGATGAAGAATCTCCTGAGCTTTCAAGACGGAGGCCCCATCTTTAAATATATCCTGCAGTGGCAGCACCATCTTCCCCGACTCCTGGCCGACGGTCAAAACTTTATCAGTAAAAGACATGCCGGCTCCAACCGTGCACGGGCGAAGAAGCAAGCCTCTAGCTTCCCGTTGCGTCGGAGTCATGATAGAAGCGCCGACCAGTCGCATGATCCGAGGGAACCTGCACCTATCATAAAAACCCGGCCTCTTGTGGATGCCAAAGACGCCTAGCACGTGCAACTCAAGCCATGACGTGAAATAATGCATCGGGAAATTTACCGACTGCACCCCTGGATCAGTGGTATCAGCTGCCAAGCTGAGGCCGTGATACACATGGGCTAACCCAGCGATCCCCACAGCCACTTGTATCCCAGCAACCATCCGATGCGCAGGATAGAAGACAGACGGCCTCATAGGGCAAGGGTGCATGGGAAGCGCAAACCAACTCATCCATAACCCAAGGAACCCTAAAAAGAACGTTTCTTCGTCAATCCAGGAGTCGCCGGCTCTGCAAAAGTGATGACCGGGGTATCAGGTAGAAAGAAGCTCTTCTGATCTACCTCCGCCACCAGCAGGTTGCTCAAACCTAAACCAAAGGGGTCATCAAGACTGGCGAATTTCTCGACTTCTTCCTTCAATACTTCTGGGCGAAGAAAATCGGCGATAAAAGCCGTAAAATTAACTCCACGACCTTCGGATGCAAGAGAGAGGTTCTCATACATATTCAACACCTTTATCAAGCTCGGAAATTGGTGTTGAATGGCGTTCTCGGAAGTAAGACCCATTACCACTGATTTGGTGGCAAAAATATACTCATCCGGGGGAAGCAATTCCTCATAATGTTCCCCCCTAACGGGTAAACCCGAGACCTCTGCAAACTCCTTCAAAGAAATGGAGACTTCTCGATCTGATAAGAGGAAGGTGTGGGTCGGAATGTTCCACTGTTCCAGAAATGCCCTGACCCACCATGTAGGAGGTGTGGAATATTGAAACAAAGAAGCGTAAACGGCGGGATATAATCCGAGCTTCAGCAACTGTGATTTCATCGCTGATAAAATATACCGAGCCCACTGCAAATACCCGGCTGGGTGACGAGGAGTTAGTCCTACATTGTATGGCTGTCCCCACGGGCGCGCTTCGCCTTGACAAATGTGCCGTCCTAGAATGTCCAAGGCCACCGGCGGCCGCACTGGTATTGCGGCCACAGAAGGCCGAAGGAGACCCTCTGAAGTCCAGTTGACCTCCTCCACGGCGTAATTTATCGGAGGTGCATCTGCATAAGCGATCGCCGAAATAGGCTCCGAGGGTGTCGCACAGGAAAAGCTCCTTCGGCCCATGATAATTTGATCGTACCATTTCCCCCATAGATGCAGACTCTTGTGCTCCGGGTCATGGTCTTTGATCAGCGCAAAAACCTCTCGATCCATGGGCGCCTCAGGAAATCCGCCTTCTGAGCGGATGAATGGAAAAGAAGTGTCGAAAGACATGTCACCTGCGCGAAAAAGAACAAAAGTCAACCTTTGGTGCTATAATTTAAACTTTGACGCTTGGTACTCTAAAATCCGTACCGCACTGCAATGCAATCAAAATGGACCAAAAGGGACCCACAAAATCTAGATGACATCATCATTAATAAAACAGCCTCATCATTTGACGAGGCTGTCATTAAATGAGGAAATCCTCAAGTGATTCTCATTAAATGAGAAATCCCTTGGGCAGAGGAGTAAAACTCCCATTGAGAGCAACGCTCTTCACTAGACAGACGTCTGTCAAAGTCTAATGATGAGGGAATAAAATTCCTCAAGAAGAGCCTTGCTCTGAGAAGATGATGGAATAATCCATCAAAAATAAAATTTTATTTTTGATCTTCAAGATCCATGAACAAACTCTTAAGAGTTCTTCTATATGATCTGAAAGGAGCAAAGCTCCATTAATGGATTAAGAAATCATAAGCAAGATCCTTTTAGAAAGCAGAGCTCTGTTAATAAAACCCTAAAAAGGATTTTCTTTAGATCAAAGATCTATGAAGAGAAAATCTCTGTTAATGGGTGAAACCCTAAAAGATGTTTCAAAAAGATTTAATCTTTTACCTAATCTGACAGAGTTCTGTCCTTAAAAATTCTTAAGAAGAAGAGCTGCGCTCTTAAGAAGAAAATAATTTCTCAAGAAGGATTGAAGATGAACAGGAGTCATCTCAAGGGCCAAGGGTCCTATTTATAGGTAGTAAGCGCCGTTTCAATTGCTCAGTAGATCCAAGAGTCGAGATGTTGCCACCGCTGCACCCACGTTTGGGCCCCGTGAGCGCAACGGTGGAGGGGCATTTGTTTCCCTAATTAAAGCAAAGCTCTGTTCAGAATTCAAACTTTGAATTAAAGCTGCGCTTTTATAAAAACGCTGCGCTACAACTAGCGCACCCCGTGCAAAGCGCATAGGCGCTAGCGCTAGATGCACTGCTTTCCAAGTAGCGCACCACGTGCAAAGCACGTGTGCGCTAACGCTAAGAGTGCTGCGCTCCAAGTAGCGCACCATAGGCAGAGCGCATAAGCGCTAGCGCTGGAACTAAAAGCTCCCCACCGTTAGATCAAAAATCTAATAATAATGATAAATCATTAATTAACCAGAATTAAATTCTGTTAAGGAAAGATTTCTCAAAATCTTTCCAAATAACAAGATTGTACTCTGTAAATCAGAGCACCGTTGGATCAATGATCCAATGGTAAATAAAAATTACCAAATGACAGAATAAATTATGTATGGAAAGATTTTCCAATCTTGATAAAACAAGAAGATTATTTTCTGTAAACCAGAAGCCCTTGGATCAAAGATCCGGCGGTGGGGAAATTCCCAAATCAATTGAAGAAAAGATCTCCTTAACTGATTGAACAAACCATCTTGCCCTATATAAAGGCCCCTAGACTTCAAGTCTCAAAAGAGGAACCCCCTATAAACTTTGAGAAAATCTCAAGAAGAATAAGAAGCTCTAGGTAAAAGAAGACAATTCTTTTTCAAGGTAAAAAGAATATACAGACGAAATCATCTTAATATAAACAAAAGTACTTACTTCTTTCACAGATCATAGATCTATAAAACAAAGTTGTCTTTCACAAAAGAGATTATGAACATCTCATTATAAAGGGGGGAGAATTTTTCAATTCTCTTAGGATCACAGATCCACAAAGGCAAAGCCTTTCATCAAAAAAGAGATTGAACTAAGAACTTTGTTCTTAGAATCTTGAGACGAAGTCTCTTATCAAAGAACAGATAATCTGCAGAGCGCAAAGTTAATCTAAGAAGAGCCTTAGCGCTCCTAATCTAATAAGAGCCTTAGCGCTCCTAATTTAAAAGTGCCTTAGTGCTCTTCATATAGCGCAAAGTGCTGCAGCGCCATAGCGCTTCAGGCACAGCGCACTGCGCTCTTTGGCTAGCGCTCAGCGCTAAGCGCACCACGTGCTCCTCACGTGTGCGCCGCATTACTAAAAGCGCTCTGCGCTCATTACATGGCACCAGCGCCAAACGCCTCAACGCTTCAACTAAAAGCGCATCAGCGCTCTACATCTAGCGCAAAGAGCTAACCGCATCAGCGCTCTTCATTTAGCGCAAAGCGCTAAGCGCATTAGCGCTAAGCGCATTAGTGCTTCATATCTGGCGCTACTGCCAAGTGCGCCACATGCTTTTATGTACGCTTGGACAGAACATAAATTGTTCTTTGAATAAGCATGGAGCTATGATAAATGCACAACATTCAACTAAAGACAAAATATTGTCAGAGACCAAACCAATGCTTAGCATTTTTTTAAGAGGATTGGACTCAAACAAACATACAACAACTCCAAAAACAAATGTTGAACATTGTAATTGAATGGACTTAGCCCAAATTGGCCATAAGTCCTCAATTCAGATTAATTGAGTTCATATGCTCATAAATCATAGATCTTAGTCCCAATTGGACTACAGGTCTCTCAACCCACACCGGTTTAAGGGTACATCTCTGAACTCCTCTGATATTTATCGTTGTAATTCTTCAACGTCTTCAGAGAGGTGACGGGTCCCGACAACCATACATTTCATAGACTGTGAGTTCCTTAAACTCACGGACTATGATGTCCCTAATCTTGACTGTGAGGTCTTTAAACTCACGGACTATGATGTCCTTAACCTTGACTGTGAGGTCTTTAAACTCATGGACTATGATCTCCTTAATCTCGGACTGAGACGTCCTTAAACTAACATTGGACCGTAATTTCCTTAAACTAATCGACCGCAATGTCCCTAAACTAAACAATAGAGTCCAAACGCTCTTTTGTTGGATCTAAACGATCCCGTTAAGTAGATCTTAGTCTGAAATTAGACTAACGTATCCTTAACAAACGTTTAAGTTGATCTTAGTCTCAAATAAGACTAACGTATCCTTAAACCCAACCCCCAAACCCAAATCTAAGAAAATACGGATTTGGACTAATCCACGCCCTACGGGCGACAACATACATTAGTCTCCATATACAATCCACGGGCAACCAAAAACAAAACAAACACCCATGACACGAAGTGACCATCGGGAGAAGGAGAAAGTGGTTACCGCGATGCGGTAGCGTAATTAACTGCAGGGGCTTGAGCCTGCATGGAAGAGCGTCCCCACAATCAAAAACCCCTCAAATGAGGGGGAATCTGACGAAGTCTGCTACATCGGCCGCATCCGTTTAAATTTTCGATACATGGTGTCATAAATCAACTTGGCATCTTCGGAGAGGTGGATGGATAGCACCAGTTAGCATCTGCCTCGAAATTCAGGCAAGACGGACCCTCGCGGTCGCGTCTCCGTGTTTCGGCGGGGAACAGGGAGCACCGTTGGATTAAAAATCCAATGGTGATTAAAAATCACCAATTCATATAAAGATTCTATATAAGGAAATATTTTCCAAAAATTTGCCAGGAACAACAAATAAAATATCTTTTGGATTAAAAATCCAATGGTGAATAAAATTCACTGAGTGATCTAAAAGATCATGTTGGTTATAAAATCAATCAAAATCTCTCAATGAGAGATGGACTGAACAAACTGATTCTTTTCTTTCTCCTATAAATAGGAGCCAAGAAGGAAGAGAAAGAGGAGAATACAGAAGGGAGGACTGAACAGACAAAAACCTCTCCCTAAAAACAAAAGAAAAATAGAATTTAATTCTCCAGAGAGAAGAAGATCTCTTCAGAGAAGAAAGAAACTCTAGGTAAGAGAAAGAAGGAGATCATTCCATAAAACAAAAGAGAATTTAATTCTCAAAACCAAGAGTTTAACTCTTCTAAATAAGAACTTAGTTCTTCCTCTGGTTGAAAATCTACAGAAGCAGATCTCCCCATAACTTGAGAATTTAATTCTCATCGGGGAGATTCTACCATGCAGATCTAAAACCTAAGGAAAGACCTAAGTTCAGAGAATTCTATTCTCCCACAAAAACATATAGGAATTTAATTCCTCCAACAAGGATAGGGTTTAACCCCTAATATAAGAACTTAGTTCTTCCTCATGGTGATAGATTTGCAGAAGCAGATCTCCTCATAAAATTGAAAAGTTAATTCTCATTGGGGAGATTCTGCCATGCAAATTTCCGAGGAATTAAATTTCTATAAAAAAAGAAGAGAAGAGAAGTTAGTAAGAGACTTAAAACTCAGAATTATATGTATATTGATGATCACGTGGTAACACGTGACCCCCTTTCTTTGAACAAGAAAAAGAGATTTCCCAAAGTGTTTAACATTTATTTAAAAGAGAAAAGGGAAAACAATAAAGACAGTTTCTCTTTTAGGGTGTATCACGTGCTCCAACGTGACCCTTAAAAAGCTCATCAAAACAAAAGGGAGTAAAGCCAAAACAGTTTCTCTTTTAGGGTGTATCACGTGCTCCCACGTGACTCCTGACAAATACTTTTAATATCCAACGCATGGATACCCATCACGTGCCCACACGTGATGGTCATAAAGGTCAAGTGTTTAACACTTATATGCATATTCTTAGAGTAAAATAAAAGAAGCAAGGCCCAATCTTCAGGTGCCTCATGTGACCCCACGCGAGCGCTTCAGTTTTAGTGTTTAACACTACTTTAAGCGCCTCACGTGGGAGCACATGAGCGCCGAATGAACTCTAGTGTTTAACACTATATTTGAGTCAATCTTAGCCCAAATTAGCTAAGTCTTCAAGAGGAAAGATCCCCTGAAACTGAACCCCAACTATACTCTTGTCTTTCAAAATTGATCATCCCATATGACATTCAAAGTAATTCCCAGAGCCTTTCAATCAACATTGGTTCAAGGTACATCTCTTCATACCTCTGATATATGTCATTGTAATTCTTCAACGTCTTCAGAGAGGTGGAGGGTCCCAATAACCGATAACTTTTGGTGCATCCCCAAACGGTTGAATCAAAACCAAACAAACTATGACGTCTTTAAACTGGACTAAGATGTCCTTAAACTTTATAGACTATGGGGTCCTTAAACTCATGGAGTATGATGTCCTTAAACTTTATGGATGGTGAGGTCCTTAAACTCATAAACTATGATGTTTTTAAACTGGACTAAGATGTCCTTAAACTTTATGGACTGTGAGGTCCTTAAAATCATAGACTATGATATCTTTAAACTTTACAGACTATGACGTCTTTAAACTGGACCGTAATGTCCTTAAACTAATTATGGACCGCAACGTCCCTAAACTAAACCCTACAAACTATGATGTCTCTAAACTAGACTATGATGTCTTTAAACTCCATGGACTATGATGTCCTTAAACTTATGGACCGCAACGTCCCTAAACTAAAATAATAAAGCCCAAATGCTCTTTTGTTGGATCTAAATGATCCTGTTGAGTAGATCTTAGTCTAAAATTAGACTAACGTATCCTCAACAAATGTTTGATTTGATCTTAGTCTAAAACAAGACTAACGATCCTTAAACCCAACCTAAACCCAAATCTAAGAAAATACGGATTTGGACTAATCCACGCCCTACGGGTGACAACATAAATTAGTCTCCGTATACGATCCACGGGCAACCGAAAATAAAACAAACACATACGACACGAAGTGAGCATCTGGAGAAGGAGAAAGTTGTTACCGCGATGCGGTAGCGTAATTAACTGCAGAGCCTTACGTCTGCAGGAAAGAGCATCCCCACAATCAAAAACCCCTCACAACGAGGGGGAATCTGACGAAGTCTACTATATCGGCTGCATCTGTCTAAACCTCCGATATACGGTGCCATAAATCAACTTGGCATTTTCGGAGAGGTGGACGGATAAATCCTAAGAGCATATGCCCCCAAATTTAGGTCAGACGTCCCAATGTCCCGGTCGCGTCTTTCGACGGAGAACAGATTCTGGCACGCTTGGTGGGACCTTTTTCTCTTTCCACTCCACACTTCGTGTGTCGTGTTTCGCGAACAAGTCGCGGTTTGACATGGTTGCCTTTGGATGTGAAGTACTAAGATTTGGTATCTTGCTCCGTGCAGAAAAACAGAAGATCAATGGCTTCAAACTGCACTAATTGCAACAACTCTCACTCCGTCCTCGCCGGAGGAGTGACCTACGGGCCTCAAGCGGCCTCCCTTTTTACGATGCCTATGGACCAGGTGACGCAAGCCACCATAGGGCTATTCTTTGGGACCATGCTCCCACCAATGAGCTTCAACGCCTCATTGTCATCGCAAGAAGCTCCGAAGAAATCGGTCTTTGATCGGCTTACAACTACCGCGGCCCCTCTCAACAGGTCGCCCAAGTCCAGTGCCTCAGTTTTCAACAGACTGGGCCAAAGCTCAAGTGGGCCCGTGAAGAAGCCCGCGATACCTGAAG
The DNA here is from genome assembly GCA_030015575.1 of Agapanthus africanus. Taxonomy (NCBI): domain Eukaryota; kingdom Viridiplantae; phylum Streptophyta; class Magnoliopsida; order Asparagales; family Amaryllidaceae; genus Agapanthus; species Agapanthus africanus. The sequence continues at coordinate 901,898,231 of JASDDO010000022.1, forward strand.
CGGCCATCCCAAAGCGGATAGTCATTTCTGTTCCTGAAGTCATCAGAGCGACTTCCCCTGCTAAGGAGTCGGTCTTTGCAAGACTGACTGTTTCAGCTCCCGTTCCAGGCGAAGTCATCAAAACTGCTCCCTCTGCACGAAAGTCTGCCTTCGATAGATTAGCCATCCCCACTCAACGGACGTCAGTTTTCAAGAGGGTAACGCCGGCAGCAACCCTCCGCCGGAACAGGGGACATGACGAAGCCATCCCCATAACTGAGCCGGTCCCGTCAGCACGACATGCTCACCGTCATCACTGGCGCCGAGTAAGGAAGGCTGGGGGCAGCTCTCCTTCTGGAATGACTCCGCCATCTCCGATGGTGGAAATTGATGCTGCTGTTCCAACTGGGAACAGCTTTGTACCACTTAGGAGGCTACATAAGAACTCTCCGAAGGCCGTGCTAAAAAGATCTCCTCCACCTATGGAGAACGCTACAAAAGTGAAGCCAGAGCAGCCCCTTCAGCGGCTGTCCTCTAAAATTCATAAAGTTTGGCGACATGTCCAAGACTCGGTGATCAACCAAGACTACTCCCACCAACTGAAGAAGATGAAAGTTCAGCAAGAGAAGGACCACACTGTCATACCACAGGAGATGTCATCTGTTTGGGTGCCCGCTGCAACGGTTCCCTCAACTTCGACCGCCCACAAAAGAAGGAGGCCGGAGAAAGTCTCCATGTCCGCGACGAATCTTAAGAACACTGAATCTAAACGCCCCAAGTCTAGGGGCATGGTGGTGCACACTGTTTATATGGCATCCAAGAAAGAGGATAGCCGTATCTCTACGGGCCATCGACCACTCACCAGATCCGTAACAAGGGCCCAGGAGCAACAACAGAAGCTCCAGGAAATGTTAACACAGATGGCCGTACTCACTGGGCCAAAAGAAAGCCCAGAAACGTCGTCAGAGCAGCGTCATGAACAAGAAATTGATGCTGAGTTCCTCCGCAGAATCCTCGAGAAGAAGGATAAAGAGGCAGCGGAACAAGCTGCCAACATAAAACGAATGACGCTTTTATTCCAAGGCATGGTCGGGATGATGTTACAGCCGGATCCTCCAGCTGAAGACCCTCCGATTATCCTTGAAGACGATAGGGGAGAGACATCGAACCCTCTTCCGGCTTGTTCAGTAGCCAAGGAAGAGACCATTTCTAAAGCCGCCATGGATGACTATATCGCTCAACAGATACGAGCTCATCAGGCAAACGAAGAGGCCGGCCAAATTGTTAAGACTGGACGACCATATCCGGGTTGGTACGACCAAATAAAGTACCCGTCGGGATATACGATCCCTAAATTCCATGTATATAAGGGGACAGGGAATCCACACCAGCACGTTTCTCAATTCAGAGCCTTGTGCGGTAATACTGGGGGTGACGACAAACTGCTGCTTCACCAGTTTGTTGGCAGCTTGTCGGAGACAGCGTTTGAATGGTACTCCGAGCTCCTGAACGAATCCGTTAAAACATTTGCAGAAATAGAGTTACTATTTACACAAAGATTCGCAAGCGCTAGCGAGCACACCTCGATCACCGCATTAATTAACGCCAGAGTGAAGCTAGGAAAAACATGGGTGCAGTACGCAATACGTTGGTGGAATCTATGGTCGAAGTGCGAGTAGCGCATCGAAGAAGCATCTGCGGTAGGCATATTCATGGGTACTCTTGATCCGCAGGCGACCATATCCCAGTTCATGATGTTCTTCAAGCCAACTACTTTCCAGGCTTTGATTTACAAGTTGGCCCAAATGGATCAGATGGGTCATAGACCATCTTCTTCGAAGTTGGAATCTCGAAACGAAAAAGGGAAAGGGAAAGCGACCTTCGTCGCCAATGCTCAGCAGCAGCCCAGTGGTCCAAAACCAACTGATCGCCAAGATGATAGACGGCGATTCTTCAATGAGAAAGTGAAGCGCCCTTATTCGTTTCCCCGGGATAAAACAAGGAGACTGTTCGAGCTGGCGGTGCGCAACAGGCTCATCACCTTGCCGGATCCAAAACTCCCATTGCAACCCGGTGAAGCCAATAATCCCATTTATTGCCCCTATCACCAAGTGGTAGGCCATCCAATCGAAAATTGCTTCGTCTTCAAAGGCTGGATTGAGGACCAATACCAACAAGGCAAATTCGCACTGTCCGAGAATTGGAAAGTAAGCCCGCCCCAGTCGCACGCTCTTAAAAGAAGGGACACACCGGGGGCATCATGCTCTTTTATAGAAGAAGCTCCATGGGAGGTCGCTCTTTCAGCCAAGACGAAAAGAATGTTGAAGGATCTCCAAACATGCCCGGCAATCAGGTGGAAAAGTCCGCTGGAACCCAATATCATTGAAGGAATGTTGAAGCCGTGCCTGACTCCAAGAATTGGTAGCGATAATCAAAACGCTCAGGCCCAGCCGTCAAAGTCTTCGAAGAAGAAGAAGAAGACCAAAAAGTCCGTGAAGCCTGATGACAAGCGCACGGACCTGCAAAAACATATTGACGCAGTGGAGGAATATAACCAGAAGGCGCGAACCCCGGTCACACTCCAAGAGTTTCTCAACCACATCCTTGAAGATAGAGATGGCGATGAAGATGAGGAGAAGACTCGTTAGACAAACCTGAAGATTATGTGGCAAGCTGCCACATGATCTCTCACTCGTCAGTAGATGGTGAAGAAGCTCCTGACATAAAGAAACTGGGAGCAGATCCCGAACCGGAACTCCTAAGACCGTCAGACGAGATGATTGACGTATTCCTGAACGAAGTTCTTCTGAAAAGCAAAGCTGATCAGGAGCGTGAAATCGCCGTATAAGAAAAAGCCAAACGTCGGTGACTGAACAAAAGGATTGAAATACCCCAACTGGATAGGAGCACTTCGGCCGCCGGCAAAAGCAGGTTCAAGACAAGGAAAAGGCTCTCCAAAGTCATATCGATGGGAATGAAGCTGCCACCCTCCGAAGGAAACACTTCTGATAGGATACACCTTAACGAAGAGGATGCACATCCAAACTACTGCTTGTACCATCGGAGGACCACACACCCTACTGAAGAATGCAACGCCTTTAAAAATTGGTGGCAGGGATACGTTGCTCACCGGCAGCATTTCAAGCGGATGAAGCGCAAAACTCGTCGGGAATAAAGAAACACGACAAATGAGCATAAAAGAACTGCCGGTGAATGTCACATGGTTAATTCCGGGGAATTGCAAGTTCTCACCTTCGGGAATGATTTTGATGAAGAAATAGCCCTCGGCCCTCTCTTCAAGGAATCCATCTCTGAAACAGAAGAGATGAAGACCTGCGGGAACATTCAGCTGTGCAATCGCACGCTACCTGAAAAGAACCTCGGACCCGCAAACAAGGGATCGAACAAAAAGGATAAGGGGAAAGAAAAGGTCCCTGAGGATATCACCCTCCATGACCGAGTCGTCGAAGAGCTGGCAGCCAAGGACCCGCCCAAGAAAAACAAGGTGGATTACAACGTTCTGGCACACCTGAGGAAGATACCCTCGCAGCTAAGCATTCTCAACGCCCTTCTGCTATCCAAAGAGGCGAAAGATTCTCTGATCAAGGAATTACAAGAGCCTGACCAGTTTCAAGCTTTCCTCGCCGAAGAAAAGATGAAGGACGAGATAGAAGAAATTCACACAGCTGACATCACTTTCGGCGATGAAGATCTCCTTCTCGGAACATGCGAGCACAACCGTACCCTATATGTCTCTGGGTATTACCATGACATTAAGATAGATAAGATCCTAGTTGACAATGAGTCCTCTGTCAATCTCCTAAATGTGAGGGTGCTAAAAGAAATCTGCATGAGCATTCAACACCTCGCTCAGGATAAAATCACTATCTCCGGGTTTGACTCCCAGTCATCACGGACGCTCGGGTCTGTGATACTGACGTTACGCTTTGGGTTGCTCATCACTGATATCAAGTTCCACGTCATTGACACCAAGACTTGCTACAACGCTTTGCTCGGCCGGCCTTGGTTACACGACTACAACATTATCCCTTCTACACAGCATCAGTGTATGAAGTACTTCAAAGATGGGCTTGAATACACTGTGACAGGGGAGCTGAACCCATTCTCCGTAAACGAAGTCCGAAAGTACAAAGATGCAAAGTACTTCTTACAAGACTTTGAAGACACGGAAAGATGCCATAAACCTGATGATAAGCAAAAAGCTATCACCGCCATTCCGGTCTTCAGGAGCGATACCGAGAAGGAAGAAGAGATAGTCTATTCGGGACCTCCCCGATACAATAAACCAGGACCGTCTACCCCTATTCTGGTCTTTGGCAGTGACTCTGAAGATGAGGTCAATGCAGTATTCTCGGCTCATCCATCAGTGCAAGCCTTCATTGGAGATGAACAGAGTTTACAAATCGCTATGGTTCTGCGGCAGCACTAGAAAGAGCTCGATGCACTTGATACCTATAGTGTGCAAGAACTGCAGACGTTCTGCATCCTTCTCAGGCGAAGAGATGAAAAGGCGATCCTCTTTTATCGATCTACGGAAACCAAAGTGGAGAAAGAGATCTGGCATGGTGCCGATTCTACGCTTGACAGGCTCCAGCCCATCCGTTTGCCCAGATACTACATAGAAGGATTAAAAAGGCTGTTGAGGCGCCAAGGCGTACCCTTGAAGCAGACCGCGCGACAAGTCCAGTTCTACAACAGAATCTGGAACGTCCCTGGAACTCAGCGAAAATTGCCCAACGGGAGAATGGAAACAATCGGGCTTGGATATGTTCAATCCAAGAAACGGGAACGATTCCATGGCTGCTACATTATACATGACTTTGATGAAGAAGGAGATGCTCTGTTAGAGGACGCTAACCCTAAACCAAAACAAAGCCCCGCCATGAAAGTGCCAAGTCCGTCGTTCGAAGAACAGATGGATAAGCTAATAAGGGAAGCGGGTCAAAAGGTCCGGGATGACCATAGCCGCGAAATGGCCATCTATGAAAAAGCCAGAACGCAGCGCCTCCTTCAGCAGGCTACGAAAAATGACGATGCCCTTCTTCGCCAGCTCGTCAAATGGAAGACTCGACGCGGAGGCAAAAATAAACTGAAGAACGGAAAAAATGTTCGACGGCAGCAAAACAGGTCGAAGAAGCCTCGCGATCGAAAATTGAGCAGCCGGGATCCGTCTCTTATAAAGAAGATGGGTCGAGCATATTCTTTTCCCCAAGACAAGACAAGAAAGATATTCAGTCTTATCATTAAACATCAGATGATTACCCTCCCGGAGTCCAAGCACCATGAACAAGAAAGTGAGGTTCATCACCCAGATTATTGCTCCTATCACCGAGCAATAGGACATCCTCTCGAAGACTGCTTCATATTCAAAGACTGGGTAGAAAACCAGTATCAGCATGGCAGGTTTGCTTTATCCATCAGTTGGAGGATAACCCCGCCACAGAAGCATGAACCAAAAACCACGTATGCAACGAGAGTAGAAGCAGATCAACATCAGTCTCGAAAACAATCTTCTACCTGTCACGTAATAACGCTGACAGAAGAAGGAGTGCCCGAGAATATGGATGACCACTCATGGTGCTTCGAAAACGATGATGATGAAGTGATCTCAGAGTTTCCACCGGCGCCAAAAGAGCTGGAAGATGGGATACATACTACTGCAGATAACCTCAGAAAAATCGACTTGGGGACGGCAGACGATCCACGGCCTACGTTCGTCAGCGAGCTGCTGTCTAAAGAACAGGTGGCTACACTCAAAGACGTGCTCATATAGTATAAAGAATGTTTCGCATGGAACTACTCCGAAATGCCGGGACTAGATTCAGAAGTAGCTGTGCACAAATTGGCGATATCTCCGGACGTCAAGCCAATCAAACAAGCACCGAGAAGAATGCGGCTCGAACTTGAAATGAGCATCAACGCCGAGGTCAAGAAGCTAATCAATTCCGGCTTCATCCAAGAAGTTCAATACCCTGACTAGATTGCCAACATCATCCCAGTGATGAAGAAAAATGGGACGGTGCACATCTGCGTGGACTTTCGGGACCTCAACAAAGCATGTCCGAAAAATGACTTTCCCGTTACCGAGCTGATGATATATAACACGTCCACTCATGAAGTCTTCTTCTTCATGGACGGCTCATCAGGGTACAATCTAGTAAAGATGCATCCCGAAGACCAGAAGTATACCGCTTTCCGGACTCCGCTAGGCATATTCTGCTACAAAGTAATGCTTTTTGGCCTGAAGAACGCCGGCGCTACCTATCAGAGGGCCATGATGAAGATTTTCGATGACCTCATATATGAAATCGTCGAATGCTATATTGACGATCTCGTGGTAAAAAGCAAATCACATGAGGAGCATTGGGAGCATCTGAAGTAGTATTCCAACGTCTTCGGAAATACAACCTAAAGATGAACCCTCTCAAATGCGCGTTCGGAGTTTCCTCGGGCAAATTTCTAGGGTTCATCATACGACATCGAGACATCGAAATAGATCTATCGAAGATTAAGACGATTATGGAAATACCTTCGCCAAGAACTCTCAAGCAACTGCGATCTCTCCAAGGAAAGCTCGCATATATCCGACGATTCATAGCCAATCTCTCCGGCAAGTGCCGCCCCTACAGTCATCTAATGAAGAAGGGGACTCCTTTCATTTGGGATCGCAAATGTCAAAGCGCACTGGACGAAATAAAGCAATACCTGCAGAATCCGCCAGTACTGACCGCTCTGGTCAAGAGAAAGCCTCTCATCCTGTATACAACTGCCCTTGAAAGTTCCTTAGGCACGCTATGGGCACAAAAGGATGATCAAGGGAAGGAAAGAGCCCTTTACTACTTGAGTCGAGTTCTCCTGGGGGAAGAAAACAATTACTCCCCCATTGAAAAACACTGTCTGGCGTTAATCTTCGCGATAGCGAAGCTCCGGCATTATGCTTTGGCGCATGAGGTCCACCTCATATCAAAAGTGGATCCTCTCAAATATTTGATGTCAAGAGCCATACTAACAGGAAGGATCGCTAAATGGGCCCTACTCTTGATGGAGTTCTTGATAACATATCGACCGCTCAAGGCAGTGAAAGGCCAGAATATCGCTGAGCATCCTATACCTGCCGATTACCCCCTAAATTGCGAATTGCCAGACGAGCACGCATTTGACACGATCGATGGGGAGAAAGGAGAGAGTGACACCTGATGGGAACTCTACTTCGACGGGGCATCTTCCATAAAGAAGCAAGAGCACAACACCCCCATAATCAAATCTGGGGTAGGCCTCATCTTTGTGACTCCACAAGGAGGGATAATGCGCTCTGTCGAGGACAAACAATGAAGCCGAATATAAAGTTTTGACAGCAGGTCTTGAGATTGCTGTCGACATGGGAATCAAAAACTTCCTCATTTACGGAGACTCCCAGCTGGTCGTTAGTCAAGTAAATGGCGACTATCAAACGTGCAAACCAGAGTTGGTAAAGTACAGTGAGAGAGTGCAACAACTGCTGACTCGAATTCCTTCCTATACCCTGGAAAGCATACCATGGATGGAAAATAGCAAGGTGGATGCATTAGCCAAGCTCGCTAAAGAACTGGCCGACGAGAACCTCGATGACGTAAGGATCGTTGTGCAAAACCGTCGGGTTCTTGCACCGGCAGAAATATCTCCAGAGTCGTCCGAAGAAAAGGGAGCGACCGAGCAAACGGCCCTACAAATAAAAGACCAGAAAAAGGCTAAGGATTGGAGAGAAGTCTTTATAGACTACTTCAAATCCCGTCGAACACCTGAAGATGCGTCCTCAAGACATCAGCTCATGAAACGAGCTCTATCCTTCGCCTTCGTCAATGACACTCTATATAAGAGTTCATTTGATTCTCTATGGATATGATGCCTGGAACTTGAAGAAGCAAGGAGAGTCGTCCAAGAAACTCACGATGGACTCTGCGGTTCTCACCAAGCCGGGCCGAAGATGAAACTGAAGATCCAAAGGATGGGATACTATTGGCCCACAATGATCCAAGACTGCCTCGAATACGCGAAGCAGTGCCACTCGTGCCAGATTCATGGGGAATTTATCCACCAGCATCCAAATCCGCTACATCCAACGGTGGCTAGCTGGCCGTTCGAAATGTGGGGAACTGACATAATCGGGCCCATTGAACCAGCATCGTCCAGAGGACATCAGTTCATACTGGCGACAACTGATTATTTCTCCAAGTGGGCAGAAGCAGTACCATTAAGAGAAGTGAAGACGAAGAATATCCTCCATTTCTTCAAGACACACGTCATCTATCGGTTCGGCACTCCGCGACGGATTATCTCCGATAACGGGCCGGCCTACAGAAGTCACAAAATCAGCCGCTTCACGCAGCAACATAATATAGACTGGAGATACTCTTCGGTCTATAATTCCCGAGCTAACGGTCTGGCTGAGACTTTCAACAAGACCTTGACAAAGATCGTGAAAAAGACGGTGTCCAAAAATAAAAAGGACTGGCACGAGAGACTGCATGAAGCTCTCTGGGCGTATCGAACTACGTTCAAAACGGCCACAAACACAACGTCGTATGCATTGGTATTCGGCACTGAAGCAGTACTCCCCTTGGAGATAGAGCTACCCTCCTTACGAGTGGCAGTTCATTACGAACTAACGGACGAAGACAATGCTCATCTTCGGCTTGAGGAGCTCGACGCCCTTGAAAAAACCCGGCTCATGGCGCAGCAAAACTTGGAAGCTTACAAAGCAAAGATGACGCGCTCATACGAGAGATTGACTTGGCCGAGAAGATTCCGCCAAGGCGAACTCGTGCTAGTGGTCAAGAGACCTATGATCCCCAATCGTGCCAAACGGGGGAAATTCGAGCCGAACTATGAAGGCACGTACATCATAGACAAAGTCTACCGGAGTGGGGCTTACTTGCTTATGAATATGCATGGAGAAAGACCCTTCCGACCAATAAACGGCCGATTCCTTAAGAGATACTACGCATGACGAGTCACGAACCAGGTTAATGATAGATGACGACGCCTATGTCCGCTCGCTATCTTCTTGAGTCCGGACTTTGAAAATAGTATCCAACGATACCTCGTCCCAAACATAGAGAATAGAGGACCGAAACGTCCCTAAACTAATAGCGGACCGAAATGTCCCTAAACTAACGATGGGCCGCAATGTCCTAAAACTAGCAACTGACCGAGACGTCTATAAACTACTATGGACCGCAGCATCCCAAGGCTGACGCAAAAAAAATAATAAAAAATAAAATAAAATAAAATAAAATAAATAAAATAAAATAAATTGTACGTCCATAAGCGAAATGGGCACGAATGAAAACCCGAAAGGGCTCCGTGAGTAAAAACAGCAGGGCTATCGGCGAGTTTGTGAAAACCCGAAAGGGCGCAATCTCGTTAAAAGACACTTGCATGGTCCTCTCGACCCTGTAAGGAGAAAATACCTGCGTGAGATCCTTACGACTCACAAGGGAGCACACTTAGGGATCCCCACGATTCCTAAGGAGAAGTTACACTTACGAGATCCTCACGACTCGTAAGGAGAATTCCCCTTTGAGACCCTCACGACTCATAAGATTCAAAAGCCTTAAGCTGCAGGGATCTGAACCTGTTCTTAAGCCGTCATACACCTCAATTTTGCCCTACAAGCGTTTCAATACTGAACCTTGTATACAATCCACGGACACGAATAAACATTTCCCTAACAAAGTCCCACCAGCGACTAGGGATATGCTCACACGGTGAACGACCCTTGTAAGTCTTTTCGACTTATAAGGAGAAAACACTCTTGTGAGATCGTTACGACTTATAAGAGAACATACACTTAAGAATCCTCACGATTTTTAAGGAGAAAACGCACTTACGAGATCCCCACGACTCGTAGAGAGAAACACCTTTATGAAACTCTTACGGCTCATGAAGTTAAAAGCCTTAGTCAACAGGATCCTAACCCTGATTGCTAAGCCACCTTTGTTCGAACCGACAAAGGCAAATAATGATTCGCTCCTGACAATATCTCAGTTGTAGCGATATTGATGCCTAAATCGGTATCAAATCCCAAGTCTCATACTCACGGCAAAAGTCAGCGAGCCATAAATGCATATGAAATAGCCGAAATGGTAGGGCAACTCGCAACAAAATCAGCAAGTAAAATATATGCATACAAAATAGCCGAAATGATCAGGCAACTCGCAATAAAAAGCAACAAGTAAAAAGAAAAAAAAATAGCCGAAATGATTGGGCACCGCGAAAAATAGCCGAAATGATTGAGCAATCGCGACTTTCGCGATACAAAAAGATGAAATGATAGCGCATCGCGGAAAGAAAACAAAAAAAATAATATAATACATATAAAATGAAACTTTTGCCCTACATGTGAGATCACATCGATCCCTGTCTACAATCCAGAGGCACAAACAAAGAGGAACCATATCATCCCACCAGGCTCCATCAGAAAGAGAGCCAAGTCTTGATGGCAACATCTGCATCTCAAGAGATCAGCAACGGCATTCCTTCTCGTTCCAACCAGAAGCAGATACGGCATCAACAAACGGAGCCATAGCAAAGTCCCCTAGTTCCAAATCTCGAAGGTTTACAGACAGCCTAGAGACTATCTCGAAGCCACGGCAGAGTCTCTAGTTCCAAGTCTCGACGGTCGCATCTACAGCCTGGAGACCCACAACAGCGTTCCTCCTCATTCTAGCAGGATTCGGACGCGACAATCAAGCGGAGCCATGGCAAAGTCCCTAGTTCCAAATCTCGACGGTTCACAAACAGCCTAGAGACCACCTCAACATTCGTCTCGTTACAGCAGACGCAACGTCAGCAAAGCGGAGCCATGGCAAAGCCCCTAGTTCCAAATCTCGAAGGTTCATAGAAAGCCTAGAGACTATCTCGGAGCCGCGGTAAAGTTCCCAGTTCCATGGCTCGGCGGTGCACAGACAACCGAGAGTCAACTCCTGACCCCGTATGGCTAAAGTCAATCCTGACCCCGTATGGCTAATGTCAATCCTGACCCCGTATGGCTAAATTCAACCCCTGATCCCATGGAACACGGCTAAAATCAATCCTGACCCCGTGGAAAACGGCCAAAGTCAACCCTCGACCTCCCCGTCAAAGCAATGCTTTGATTCGGGAGCAGGTCAACTCATCAATCACTTACGAGTCCTCTCGATTTGTAAGGAAGAAAATTCTCTTGGGAGATCCTTACGACTCTCAAGAGAAAAACACACTTAGGAATCCTCACGATTCCTAAGGAGAAAATACACCTATGAGATCCTCTCGACTCGTAGGGAGAAAAATCTTTATGAGACCCTCACGGCTCATAAAGTTAGAAAGCCTTAGGAGGCAGATCTGAACCTGACTACTAAGCCATCGCTGTCCTACAAAGATATCAAAATAGATTATCCATAAAATGCATTTGCTAAAAGGGACACACCACCATGAAACAAAATATATCTTTTATTCATGAATCAAAATGAATACAAAGTACAATCTATAAAAGAATCAAAAAATACTCTTATTCAGGAGTAAGTACAAAAGGAGAATAAAAAGAAACATATACATTTGTTTAAGCCGGAGGATGGTTTAATAGATTCGTCAGTTCATCCTTCTTCCGCTGGGTTTCGGCTTCATAATTTGTTATTGCTATGAGACGGGCCTCCACTTGAGACTGTTGGGCCTGGTACGAGGCGAGCCGACTTTAAGCTCCTTTTCGGTAACTTTGTGAGCTTCAACCATCTCGCGAGTAAAAAATGACTGCTTTATCAATAGCTACCACCTCCCTGATAGTTTCTTGAAGCACCCGCCAAAGTTCATACGCACGAGTGGTCTTGGCCGTGAGTTCAGATTGAAGTTCCCCCAGCGCATTGGAAGCCAGCTCCCTCTCCGAAAACTTTCAGTTGAGCCTCTTCTCACATGACTGCAGAATTGCGGCACACCATTCAACCAGCCCCCGCAAGCTCGCCTTTGCAGCCATGAACTCTGAAGGTTGGCGCGTGCACTCAAGACTATGTAAGCAAGCCTCCACCTGACGACAAAACTCGACCCAAATATGCACCAATGTTTCATCATGGTAAGCAGCAAGAAAGGGGAGAGAAATGTTGGCTTCAGCAGCAAATTCTTCGGCCGTGATCGAGCTACCAGCATGAAGATCTTCGATGAGAGCCGACAAAGAGTAAAGGCTTTGCTCCACCATCCGTTCAGATGCGCGTAGGGCATAAGGGCCAGGTGGCATAAAGATGCGAGATTCCAACGGGATAAGAACGGGCAAAGCTATCAAGATTCATAAATAATCAGCGAGATTTACAAACAAAAAGCAGATGGAACAACGTCAAAACTTTACTTACCCACAGTCATGCAAGAAGGGTTTAAAAGATCTCCAAGCCCGTCAAGGATCTCAACTTCGTCGTCAGCTTCCAGAACTACAAAAGACATTAGCATCGTTACACGAAATAATAATAATGCCATTAGGAGGGGCAAATAACACTAACCTTGCCCGGAAGGAGGACGATGCGCTGCGGGGATATTGCCGGCGGAGCGGCCATCTCGAGCAAACGCTAGAAAGACTTTCTGGGGGATAGATCCACGATAGATGCCGCCAATCCGTGTAATTCTGAAAAGATGGAAGGATTCAGATAATGAAGAAATCATTAAATAAAAGATAGAAGAATACCTTCGATACTCCTCCCACTTTGAATAGGAGAGATAGCAGCTTCGGCAGCCTCCTCCATACCCTCAAGCACATCATCGGAGACATTTGCTGGTGTGACGGCTATCACTTTAGAGATGGCAATCTCGGTTACCTGTTCCACCATCTCCAGGCCATCACCAAAAAGGTCCATTAAATCCACGGCCGGAAGGGACACCTCTTCACGGTGAAAGGGCACAAGGGGAACAGAAGCCGCCAATGGAAGCTCTGCAGCAGGAATAGCAACTGTAGCGACCCCCTCCACACCTACTGGTGTCTCATCGGGGATATTTACAGAGTCCACGGTCAAGACGCTACTCGAGCTCAGATTCTCTGCCATGACCGAAGTCCTTGTAAAGTTTTACGAAGATAAGAAGACATAGAAAGCAAAACAAATTACTTGCCAAAGGAAAAATACAGAAAACGTGCATACCGATACGCCAAGATATTTCGAGTATAGCTTTTTCAAGCCGACGTTCCCTCCTAAGAATGTATGCTCGCCGGGGTTCTAGGGTAGATTCATGGCCGCCGGTCCACAACAACAACTCATCTTCAGAAGCGGCTGAGATAGGGTTTTTGAGGGCTATCTCACCCCCTGCTCCAGAGGACCTATAAATACTCGAGATGTGCACGTTCTCGGTCTCATCCTGGGAACGCCTTATAGTCTCAGCCAATTGTGCGGCTTCCTCGGTAGATGAACCTGGAGAAAGAAGACCATCATCCGGCTCTTGCATAGATATTGGTTCGTCTTGAACGATAGGCTCGGATTCCATTAAAAAGTCAAGCAGACCGGTGACTGTCTTCTTCCTCCGTTTCGACCCGGAACTAGCACTGGAAGATGATCGCTTCCTTCCTTTCGGGGATTTGGTGCGACGTTGCCCAACCTCGCCTCCAGTATCCTCTTTTGGCGATGCTACCGATGATGACACTGCCATCGATGATTCCGCAACTGATGGAACTGCTACCGACGCCTCATCAGAAGCCCTTGCCAACTGTGGGTGGAGTCAGGCCCGCATCCACCGCCTCAGGAATAAGTAAGGCACCAGTACCCCATAAGGGAGGGCGAACCATTGTCCGCGGTCACGGCAGGACTCCCATAGCCTGGATCGGGGCGGGAGCTCTATATCCAAAAAGTATCCTCTTCTCCTCAGCAATGATGGAACCAACTCGGTGGCGGTACCAACCCGTAAAAGCCCCCACACACCTTGGTATGTAGTCGGCCTCAGGGTTCATGAAGCGAGAGCCGGTGTTCAGCCGCATGAAGTGATGAGTGGCGTCACGAACAACTTCTAAAGATGAGCTGGGCTCCACTATGAATGCCTCGAAGGGAACACCCTAGTTATAATCCAATTGCCGGGCAAAGCGGTGTGGATTATACCGCATAAAAAGAACCGCATCGTTTTGACGGAACACCAAATAACCCGGTCTGATCGAATACAAGTGCATGGCTTCCCTAGGCTTCAAGGATGGTGCTCCCTCTTTCGATAAATCAAACAGCTGCTCATTAGGTCTCGAAGGAGCAGAGAGGACTCGATCATTGAATACCATCCCGCCTTCGTTGGCATAAGGATTAAGCAGCATACAAAGAGCCCCTAACTGATTCGGATCAGGAGCAGAAGCGTCCACCAATCTCATGAGCCGCGGGAAGGTATAAGAATCATAAAAACCCGGTCTCTGGTGTGCAGCGAATGCCCCTAACACGTGCATCTCAATCCACGATGTAAAATAATGAAGAGAGAAACTCACCACATCCACACCCGGAATCGAGGTATTGGCCGCAGTACTCAGCCCATGGTATAAGTGTGATAACCCTGCAATGCCCACGGCTAGTCGTGTCCCTTCGGCAATGCGATGAGCAGGATAAATGACCGAGGCTCTCATAAAGCGACGATGTGTTGGAATGACAAACCAACTGAGCCAAAGACTGATAAAACCGACGAAGAAAGTTTCTTCATCCATACCGGGAGCCTCAATCGACTCAAAAAGTACGGCCGACAAGATTGGGATGTAAAACTGTAGCAAATCTTCTTCTCTGGCCGGTAGCTTATTTAGCCCAAACCCAAAGGGGTCATTAATATTCGTGAATTTCAGAGCCTCCTTTGATAGGACATCTCCACGAAAGAAGCAGGCGATAAAACTCTTAAAGTGACGCCCTATTCCTATGACTCTGCGAACAGCTTCTCGAAAATACCCAGAGTCTTGATTAGACTTGGATACTTATGACGGACGGCATTTTCGGTCAACAAGCCGTCAAGCGTAGCAAGCACAGTTGCGAATGCATACTCGTCAGAAGGCAGCAATTCTTCATAGGGCACTCCCCTGATCGGCAATCCGGAGATCTCGCGAAACTCTTCCAAAGAAATCGAAACTTCGCGATCCCCTAACAAGAAAGTGTTAGTGGGAAGATTCCATTGATTTAGGAAAGTTTTAACCCAGCAGACATAGGGAGACTGATAATGACAGAGAGACGCGTACACCGCCTGATAAAGCCCGACCTTCTACAGTCACGCACGATGGGCAGACAAGATATAACGAGCCCAGAGAAGAAAGCCCGTTGGATAGCGAGGGATAAGCCCTATCTTATAGACTTGTCCCCAGGGCTGGGCTTCACCTTGGCAAATACGGTGCCCCAAGATGTCTATGGCTGGCAAAGGGTAGTTTGGTATCCCAGTTGTCGATGGCTCAAGCTGGCCCGTAGGAGTCCAATCCAGCACCTCTACGGCAAAGGCAGTCTGCGGACGCTCCATCGGCAAGAATGGGTGGAGAGGCTCTGTTGGCACTTCGCAAAGAAAGCTGCGGCAACCCCGAATGATATGCCCGTACCAGGTTCCCCACAAAAGAAGGTTGGTGCAATCTGGGTCATGAGCCCTAATCATTGCCATCAATTCTTCGTCAGACGGTGATTGAGGAAAAGCAGCCTCCGAGCGGGTAAAAGAAAAGTATGGAAGAGAAGCCATTGTTCCTGAAATAAGGGAAGGGAAAACTGTTAATGAAACCCACACGTGTGTGTGTGTGTGTATAAACAATGAAAGAAAACGACAAGCAGCTTATTTCATGGGACCATTGGTTGCAAAACACATGGGCCCCATAAAATCAATATGGCGGCTCACTAATGATGAGGCAGGGTAATCATTATGAGAACAAAAGGAAGATTCTTAATAAATGAATAGTGGAGTTCAAACATCTCTGCACATTCCCCCAAGGAAAAGCCCATCATGAACTCTGTGCAAATCAAACAGAATCTCTCCTAAAAATTTTTGTCAAGAACAACTGAGGATAAAAATCCCAAGAGGTCTTCTTGTTAGAACTAAGTTTTCTGAGGAAATTAAATTCCTTTTGAACAGAGAAATTAAATTCCAAGAAAATTTTCAGAGCTGAGCTCTTTGGAATGGAATTAAATTGCAGAAGAAAACAAGTACCATCATCAATCCCCTAAGAGCAGAAAAATGCCTAACATTGGGGCCTTACTACCTAAAGATCGTGCATTCTTAGAACTTGGAAAGATGAGTTTTTATTAAAGGGAAAAACCCTTGGTGTGGATTTAAAATCCAAAGAGAATTTTATAAAAAGTTCCTCGGCCGTTCAAGATCCTTACCTGAAAAAGGATTCTTTTTTGTTGACAGAATTAAACTCTGAATTTTGTTTTATTGAACAAAGAACTGAGCTCTGAGGAAGAGAATTAAATTCTCAAAGAAAATGAAGAAGGAAGAAGATGAAGGAATGGAGGCGTTACTGATGAGACCGCTGCATTTATAGGACGTGATAGGAAACGGTTCATATGCCCCGTTCCCTAGACAAATCCAACGGCCACAAAGATGGCAGTATTGCACTCACGTGCAAACACGTGAGAACAACTCTGTGGGGGAATTTGTTCTCTCATGGGAACTGAATAAAATATAAATAAAGCAATAAGGAAAACCCCCAAATGGGGCATCACGTGCTCACACGTGACCGGGCCTCACGTGCAAACACGTGACCTTTTATGGGCAAATTCTATCTACGCCTGAATGCCTAATTGATAAAGTCACGTGCCCACACATGATGGGCTCTTGAACCCACTGAATTAATAGAATTAAATTCTAATTAAAAGGAATTAAAAGCATTTGTTCCCTCATGGGAACTGAATAAAATACAAATAAAGCAGCAAGGAAAACCCCCAAAAGGGGCATCACATGCCCACACGTGACCGGGTCTCACGTGCAGGCACTGACCTTTTACAGGCAAAGCCTATAGGCGTTGAATGAAATAAACAATTGGAAATGCTTAATCAGTGAGGTCACGTGCCAACACGTGATGGGTTCCTGAACCCTCCAAACTAATAGAATTAAATTCTGATTAAATGCTTAATCAGTGGGGTCACGTGCCAACACGTGATGGGTTCCTGAGCCCTCTGAACTAATAAAATTAAATTCTAATTAAATGCTTTATCAGTGGGGTCACGTGCTAACACGTGATGGGTTTCTGAGCCCTCTGAACTAATAGAATTAAATTCTAATTAAATACTTAGTCAGTGGGGTGCCAACACGTGATGGGTTCCTGATCCCTCTGAAGTCTGAACCAATAGAATTAAATTCTAATTAAATGCTTAATTGGTAAGGTCACGTGCCAACATGTGATAGACTCTTAAACCCTCTGAACTAATAGAATTAAATTCTAATTAAAAGGAATCAAAAACCCCAATTGGAAAAATATTTTCCTAGATCTTTCCAAACGAAAAAGATTGCACTCTGTAAAAGGGAGCACCGTTGGATTAAAAATCCAATGGTGATTAAAAAACACCAATTTATAGAAAGATTCTATATAAGGAAATATTTTCCTAAAATTTACCAGGAACAACAAATAAAATATCTTTTGGATTAAAAATCCAATGGTGAATAAAATTCACCGAGTGATCTAAAAGATCATGTTGGTTATAAAATCAATCAAAATCTCTCAATGAGAGATGGACTGAACAAACTGATTCTTTTCTTTCTCCTATAAATAGGAGCCAAGAAGGAAGAGAAAGAGGAGAATACAGAAGAGAGGATTGAACAGAGAAAAAGAGAAAAACCTCTCCCTAAAAACAAAAGAAAAAGAGAATTTAATTCTCCAAAAAGAAGAAGATCTCTTCATAGAAGAAAGAAACATTAGGTAAGAGAAGAAGGAGATCATTCCATAAAACAAAAGAGAATTTAATTCTCAAAACCAAGAGTGTAATTCTTCTAAATAAGAACTTAGTTCTTTCTCTGGTTGAAGATCTGCAGAAACAGATCTCCCCATAAGTTGAGAATTTAATTCTCATCGGGGAGATTCTGCCATGCAGATCTAAAACCTAAGGGAAGACCTAAGTTCAGAGAACTCTATTCTCCCACAAAAACATATAGGAATTTAATTCCTCCAACAAGAATAGGGTTTAACCCCTAATATAAGAACTTAGTTCTTCCTCATGGTGATAGATCTGCAGAAGCAGATCTCCCTATAAAATTGAAAAATTAATTCTCATTGGGGAGATTCTGCCATGCAAATTTCCGAGGAATTAAATTCCTATAAAAAAAAGAAGAGAAGAGAAGTTAGTAAGGGACTTGAAACTCTGAATTATATGCATATTGATGATCACGTGGTAACACGTGACCCCCTTTCTTTGAACCAGAAAAAGAGATTTCCCAAAGTGTTTAACACTTATTTAAAAGGGAAAAGAGAAAACAATAAAGACAGTTTCTCTTTTAGGGTGTATCACGTGCTCCCACGTGACCCTTAAAAAGCTCATCAAAACAAAAGGGAGTAAAGCCAAGACAGTTTCTCTTTTAGGGTGTATCACATGCTCCCACGTGACTCCTGACAAATACTTTTAATATCCAACGCATGGATACCCATCACGTGCCCATACGTGATGGTCATAAAGGTCAAGTGTTTAACACTTATATGCATATTCTGAAAGTAAAATAAAAGAAGCAAGGCCCAATCTTCAGGCGCCTCACGTGAGCGCTTCAGTTTTAATGTTTAACACTACTTTAAGCGCCTCACTTGGGAGTACGTGAGCGCCGAATGTACTTTAGTGTTTAACACTATATTTGAGTCAATCTTAGCCCAAATTAGCTAAGTCTTCAAGAGGCAAGATCCCCTGAAACTGAACCCCAACTATACTCTTGTCTTCCAAAATTGATCATCCCATATGACATTCAAAGTAATTCCCAGAGCCTTTCAATCAATATTGGTTCAAGGGTACATCTCTTCATACCTCTGATATATGTCGTTGTAATTCTTCAACGTTTTCAGAGAGGTGGAGGGTCCCAATAACCGATAACTTTTGGTGCATCCCCAAACGGTTGAACCAAAACCAAACAGACTATGAAGTTTTTAAACTGGACTAAGATGTCCTTAAACTTTATGGACTATGGGGTCCTTAAACTCATGGACTATGATGTCTTTAAACTTTATGGACTGTGAGGTCCTTAAACTCATAGACTATGATGTCTTTAAACTGGACTAAGATGTCCTTAAACTTTATGGACTGTGAGGTCCTTAAACTCATAGACTATGATGTCTTTAAACTGGACTAAGATGTCCTTAAACTTTATGGACTGTGAGGTCCTTAAACTCATAGACTATGATGTCTTTAAATTTTACAGACTATGACGTCTTTAAACTGGACCGCAATGTCCTTAAATTAATTATGGACCGGAACGTCCCTAAACTAAACCCTACAAACTATGGTGTCTCTAAACTAGACTATGATGTCTTTAAACTCCATGGACTATGATGTCCTTAAACTTATGGACCGCAACGTCCCTAAACTAAAACAATAGAGCCCAAATGCTCTTTTGTTGGATCTAAATGATCCTGTTGAGTAGATCTTAGTCTAAAATTAGACTAACGTATCCTCAACAAATGTTTGAGTTGATCTTAGTCTAAAACAAGACTAACGATCCTTAAACCCAACCCAAACCCAAATCTAAGAAAATACGGATTTGGATTAATCCACGCCCTACGGGCGACAACATAAATTAGTCTCCGTATACGATCCACGGGCAACCGAAAATAAAACAAATACATACGACACGAAGTGACCATCTGGAGAAGGAGAAAATTGTTACCGCGATGCGGTAGCGTAATTAACTGCAGGGGCTTGCGCCTGCAGGGAAGAGCGTCCCCATAATAAAAAACCCCTCACAACGAGGGGGAGTCTGATGAAGTCTGCTATATCGGCCGCATCTGTCTAAACCTCCGATATACGGTGCCATAAATCAACTTGGCATCTTTGGAGAGGTGGACGGATAAATCCAAATAGCATCTGCCCCCAAAATTCAGGCCAGACGTCCCAATATCCCGGTTGTGTCTTTCAGCGGAGAACACCGGCATTGTGATGGCAGTCACAGTAGTAGGGGTTGGGTAGTCTATAAGCACATCCTATACAGGTCCCTAGTCGTAGGATTATCGAGACGGGGCATCGATACTCCATAGTAAACTAGTGTACACGCTTCTTATCCCAGAAAGGGAGATGGTCTGTCCCACAGCCATCAGTACGTCGTATTGGAGATAGTATGCAGGTGCTCATTAGGTTATGAGTACACTGGACAGGACTCGTCGGGAACTGTTGGTGGGTATTATACCTATCGTCGGGTAGCAGTTCCCAGGTGACATGAGTACAGCTTAGTCCGTCGACTTGACACTGCTATTTCACCTCGAGTGTGTTCCCACTGTACTTTAATTACTACCCTATCACGGCTCAAAGGAGTCGTGCAAACAGGTAGAAGTTGGGTGCAGTCCCGAAGCACTTGGAGGCAGTGGCAGTTAGATAGGATTCGTCTCTCCCGGTATTGGGGGTTGATATCGTGCTGTGTTCGGAAGGCCATTACACAAAGTCCTTAGCCAAGGCAAGCGAGATTTACTGGTAGGTATTCTAGTAGTTTCTCAGGGTGTTTGGGCTACTCTCCGACACGACTTATTACGCTATTAGGGGTCTGACAATTACCGCCCCTAGGCTCGATATGCGATACTCTTAGACGAACAGACCGGACTGTACAGAGATTGTCACATTCAGGCTCAGTAGGAGTTCGGATGAGTTAGCTCATCGGCCTTCTTATCGACATCTACCTGGGTAGCCGTTACGTGCAGCTAGTACCGCTTGCGGCTTGTGGTTAAATCCACTGCCAGCGTAGTGTCGAGTCTTTAGAGTCCCACATTGAGAGTTTCCCTGCACCGGGAAAAAGGTGTAGAGACCGTATGGTTTTACGGCAAGGTTTTGATCACTTACGTGTACTTGTGCACGTATAATGATCGGGCGGATAATATTAGTAGGCTTTGGTTTAAGCCAGATTCTAGTAATATATTAATGGATTGTTTCGTCTCTTAGTATTCGTTTTCTTCGAAATACGGATGCAGGTATGTATATACGGATAAAGGGCATTCTCGTAATTCCTCTGGATTGGCTTCTAGAAGGGGGACACCTATTAGGGTTTTATTCCTTTTGGATTAAACAAAATGGGTGGAGGAGATGAGGTGGATTTGAGCATTGAAACAAGCATGGATACTTGGTGACTCATGGTCATGAGTCACCACAAGATATTTGTGAGGGTTTGTTGATATTTTATTATGATATTTATCTCATAAAATATCTCATATTCATCATTCGATCAAAAATGGACAGCCATGCCTCCTTCAAGCTCTCTTCTCCTTTCTCATTTCCTCGAGCCTCTTCTCTTCATCAGAAACCCTAAAAGCTCTCATGTGTTGAGAATTCTAGGGTTCCAAGAGATAAATCTCTCCATCTTCTCACTCTACACAACTTAGGACTTCTAGTTTAGCGAACTAGAAGCCGTAGTTATCTCGGATTTGAGATAGGAGCTCGGACTATAGACTCTCGGGTGGATCGTCTTTGACTCGAAGAGGCCGTCAAGGTTGCTACGATCTGTTACAATCTTTGGAGCCGACGACAAGTGGAGGAAAGCGATAAAGACCTGAAGGACTTGAATCGTGAGGTATAACTTCGTATCATAGTAGTTAAACCTCATGTAGTTTGTTAGCTATGGTTTATGTTCGATCCTTGGTTCTAGTCGGTGTTGCGAAGCCCGTAAAAATCATTTTTTGCAATTTCTGCCTCCTCGCGAACACGTGGGGAGCACGACATCGACTTAAAGTGGTATAAAGCCTCTCATAAACCTTACATAGCTTGTAGCGACATTAGAAATCCACCGTTTTTGTCGCACAAAAACTGCCGAAAAACAGTTTCCAAAATTGATGTTTTGAGTTGTTTGCACACCCCGTGAGCTCACGGTTTGAACCGAGAAGCTGCAGGGTGGAGCGTGCGCACCCCGGGAACCCTCCATGGGGGGCCGAACGGCTGGGCCCACTCCCTAAGACCACCACAAGGTGGTCTTGGCGGTGGGGACCCGAAACTGCCCCACCTTGGGCAGTTTCGGGTCTGCCTCACCCCTTGGCCACCTCGTGGTGGCCTCGGGGGTGGGGTACCCCTTCTAGGACCCTCGGCTCGAAGTTAATTTCATGCTCTAACTCTCCGCAAAAATTCAGGCGGGTTTCAAGTTCGTTTCGACTCCCGGATTGGCTTAAAACGGTCGCTTTTGGAACTTTAGCTCACTGGATTTTCATGTTTTGGAAAATTGGTTAAGTTTGCTAATTGCGTGCAGAATTCTAATGTCGCGGTTACTTTAAAAGCTTTGTGATGTATATATGTGTTTGGAAACGTCGACTAATTGCTATACGTCGATTAGTCGGGGTTGCACATATCTGTGATGTTGGTTTGTGTATATGAACTTGTTGAATCGTCATGGATGAATAGCCGAGGATGTGAGATGAGGGTTTTCATTCTTTCATTCGATGTATAAATTTATAAAGTGATGTAATATTATTTTGCGGGGCACATCCGGGTTGAGGTTGTAGCCATCGTTGTATTATATCTTTTATTGTTTTTGCTCTAGGATAGACCTAAGGTGGGGTGCACAAACTACCGGGTACTTTGAAATGCCGAGTGGCCCAATCACTTTGCTGAGAGAGGTTGCTTCACTTCGGGTATTTGGAGGGTAGTTTGCCGCACCCGTAGGGGTCTAGAGTAGGGTTTGGCTATTCATCACGACCGTGGACTCTGTCTTTCGTTACAGGCTCAAACGAAACGCGGAATTCCTAGTATATCCAATATGTTCATCTGTGATCTGGAATGCCTATTATTGCGTGAGACAAATGTATATATCTATATATAATATCTAGTAAGCTTTACTTATGTTTTGCATCCGCGCTAGTCCAGCCCCCGCTCTGTCGTTAGTTAAGTAACCTAACGGGTGATGACGGGGTCCAGTGGCGAATGCGGATGGCATAAGTGGACGTGGTATTTTCGTCTTTTTCTGTGATGATAGGTGTAAATGATGGGACTGCATTACATTAATGCAAAGCAAACAAACCAAAGCTAAATCATTGGAACAAATTTTAAAACCACTCGGTTATTTTAAAACATGAGACTTTTAAATGCGGAGCTTAAACCACTCCCTTTAAAAGCTATCAGGTTCCTTCGATTATATTAAGTTCACTACGTTCACGGTTTTGCCAAAACCATTCGTAGCCCTCCGACATTTCAGTTGAATATTCAGTAGTATTCAAGGTATGTATTTTGATTTTCGCCAAGGCATAGTGTTTGGTAGCTGCTGGATCTTCATCTATAGCATAGATAGATGCGTTGTCGTACTACTATTTTGGCCTTCGTCAAGGGTATGCACGGGTGGGTTCAAATTAACCTGGACAATGACGGGTAGAACTTGACATGTGACTTATGATATGTTGGCCTTCATCAAGATCATAAGAGCATGGGGCAAAAATCCACATCGGGAGTTTCTAAGGAAGCTGAAATTTGCTAGTGTTGCATACCATTTGGAGTGTGATAATGTTGGTAGGATTTCTTCAGGATTATCACACGATGATATTTGGATCCCGATCCTACTGTGAGTATCCGCTGCTCCTCGGGAGATTCTTCACTTAACGATCAATGCTATAAACCAAGTAGGTGTCTAGAACGGTATTAGCGGGGCTACGCCTCCAGAGAAAAGAGGTTTTTTAATTAAGGAACTTCACGAAAGCGTCGTAAAACTTCCCTCGAAATACCGACACTAGTCTGGCCGAATGGTTAAGCAAGTATTGTACGGTGAGATCAATCCTGACTAATTCTTCTTTTATGGTTTGAGGAAGGATTCGAGAAACAGTGGGAGCCATCATGTTTAGATAAATTAAAAACCAATCTAAACTTGTAATAGTATCATGTTAAGTATTTTCTTCTCTCTCTCCTAGTTGCAGCGACCAGGTGACAAGATTAGGTTACAGATAGATAATAAAATGACTGGATTATATTATAGTGACTGGAAAAGGTTTGTCCAGATGTCCATTACCTATGACAAGCTGGACTACCTCATTACTACTCAAACCCCTGCCGTCCCAGGTCCAGTTTCCACCGTCGCGGATGTTGATATCCGTAAGACATGGGAATAAGACTGTGTGAATGCCAAGTGGCTTGTGTTAGCCTCAGTTGATGGTGTATACCAGAGAAAGCATGAGAAGATGGACTTAGTTTCCATCTTCCTCCATAACAAAGTTTTATATGGAGAGCAATCTCATATCGCAAGATATGAGACCTCGAAGGAATTGCTTCAAGCGAGGTTGGCTGTCAGATCATCTGTAGGGGACCACGTCCCTGCAATGATTAGCTATATTAAAAAGCTCACGGACCTGGAGACCACGTTGGAGAACGAGTCATATGCTGACTTGATTCTACAGTCCATACCTCCTACTTACACCCAGGGGAAGAAAATTATACTTCCAGTTGAAGGCACCCTGAAGGAAACCAGGGAGACACCCGCTCTGCTTATTGGGATTCTTCCTCTTCTGGATCTAAGGCGGATGCCAAAGGTGAGTAGAAGAAGACCTCCACAAAGCCAATAGGCGGTGTCAGTAAGGTAGAATGATGAGGCAGGGCAAAAGTTTCGGGGTTAACAGTAGGGAAGGAGGGATGTTCCTATTGTTATGGGAAAGGGCATTGGAAGAAGGGATGCAGGGCTTGGAAAGCCAGAATACAGGATCCGAAGTATGTTGTGGCTTCGACTTCGGGTGTGTTTGTGATTGAAAACAGTCTTTCAATTAACTCTACTTCCTGGGTACTAGATACCGGATCAGGATCTCATATCTGTAATTCATTACAGGCTTTAAGAAACCGTAGAGTTATCACGGCAGGTGATATGACTCTCAGGATTGCTAACGAAATGAGCATAGACGTTGTATCCGTAGGGTATATCACCTAGAATTGACATATGGGCAGATATTGATTCTACGTAACTGTTTGTGTGTACCAAGTCTAGTTTGTAAGCGATGTGGTTCACATCCACCTAAATCAAAGTTTGATTGGGTCAGGTACACTAGAGGACAGTATATATTGAATCCAGCTCAGGTTTTCAAACGTCCAGAACACACTTAAAAAAAGTCTCCAAAATTAAATAAGACTCTCTTAAGGCATTGTAGACTGGGTCATATCAATGAAACACGGTTGACGAAGTTACATGGGGAGGGATATTTGGATCCGTTCAAATATCAGTCTTATGCAACTTGTCAATCTTATCTCATAGGAAAGATGACAAAGACTCCATTCACTGGACACGGAGTAAGAGTGAGCGAGCTCTTAGGACTCATACACAGCGACGTATGTAGTACAATATCTACAGATGCACGAAGTGGTTATTCCTATTTTATTACTTTTATAGATAATTTCTCTAGGTTAGGACATGTCTTCTTGATGAAGCATAAATCCGAACCCTTTGAAAAATTCCAGGAATATAAGAATGAAGTGGAAAAACAAACAGGCAAAGTATCAAGACACTAAGATCTAATCGACGTGGTGAATACTTAAATTGCCGAGTTCCTGGATTACCTAAAAGAGAATGGAATTCTCTCTCAGCTTACTCCTCCACACACACCACAACACAACGGTGTATAGAAAAGACGGAACAGAACCCTATTGGATATTGTTCGTTCCATGATGAGTAACACTGAGTTGTCGCGATCCTTCTGAAGTTATGCACTAGAATAAGCTGCATATCTTTTGAATAAGGTTCCTACCAAGACTGTGCCTACCACACCATATCAGATGTGGAGTGGGAAAAAAACCCTATCTTCAGTATCTAAAGATATAGGAATGTCCAGCTTTTGTTGAAAAGCAGTATACGGACAAGCTCGAGGCATGCTCAGTACTATATAGGTTTGTGGGATATCCAAAGAACTCCAGGGGGTATCTTTCCTATTACGCAGAGGAACAAAAGGTTTTTGGTCCTCGTCATGCCCACTTTTTAGAAAATCAATTTTTTGTAAAAGGAAATAGTGGGAGCGCAATAGAACTAGAAGAAATTCCAGAACCACAAACTATTACTGAAAGTATGGTAGAACAAGAGGTTTCAAAAGAACTGGAAATCCCTACGCCAATCCGCATGACTAGTAGGCAGTCACATCCGCCCAAGAGATACTGCGGTTTTCTCGTAGACGGGAATCGAGAGGATTGCATCATTGACAATAATGAGCTAACCAGCTTCCAGTAAGCCATTCAGAGCGGCGACTCGGTAAAATGGCTGGATGCAATACGGACCGAAATGGAGTCCATGTACACCAACAAAGTATACACTTTGAACATTGCTCCAGAAGGGGTAAAACCTATAGGATGCAAATGGATTTTCAGAAAGAAGATTGGTGTAGTTGGATAGGTTGAAACCTATAAGGCTAGACTTGTTGCAAAAGGTTTTCGTCAAAGACCTGGTTTGGACTGTGATGAAACCTTTTTTCTAGTGGCTATGCTCAAATCCATTCGGATCCTTCTTGCTATTACTGCCTTCCAAGATTGTGAGATCTGGCAGATGGACGCAAAAATGGCTTTTCTAAATGGTTATTTGGAAGAGTGCGTCTATATGGATCAGCCAGAGGGTTTCAATCAGAGTGGGAGCAGCGGGATAGTGTGCAAGTTGCTTAAGTCCATTTATGGACTAAAGCATATATCGCGGAGTTGGAACATCTGTTTTTATTGAGACAGTCAAAGAATTCGACTTTATCAAAAATCCAGATGAACCATGCATTTATAGTAAGATTGTAGCAAGAACTGTGGAATTTCTCATTGAGTACGTAGATGACATTCTCTTGATAGGAAATGACATTCGTATGCTACAATCAGTCAAAGGATTCTTGTCACAGAGATTCTCCATGAAAGACCTGGGTGATACCAACTATATTCTGGGGATCCAGATCTATCGTAATAGATCAAAGAGGATGGTAGGACTTTCACAGTCAAGGTACATCAACACCATACTAAAAATATTTAGTATGGAAGATTCAAAGCGCGGTAGTCTACCGACTTATCACTGAATCACCCTCTCCAAAGATATATCTTCCAAGACTGATTTGGAAAGGCTCGCATTACATTTATACCCTACGCTTCTGCGGTAGGCTCTGTAATGTATGCGAAGTTGTGTACCAGACCAGATGTTGCTTATGCACTTAGTGTGGTAAGCCGGTATCAGTCAAACCCAGGGGAGAAGTACTGGGAAGCAATAAAGAACATTCTCAAGTACTTGAGAAGAACTAAAGAGATATTCTTGGTGTATGGCGGAAAAGGACCTCCAGATCGGGGCTTTTGCTAACTCTAACTTCCAGAGTGATAAGAATGACTCCAAATCCATATTGAGTTATGGCTTTACTCCCAGTGTAAGGGCGGTCTGTTGGAAGAACTCCAAGCAGGACACCGTTGCAGACTTGACGATGGAAACAGAGTAGTTCGCTGCATGAGACGCCGCAAAAGAGGCAGTCTGGATATAAAAGTTCTTAATTGAACTTCAGGTGGTTCCTTCCATTTGTTGGTCCAATACTTTAGTATTGTGACAACATACGGCGCTATAGCTTTAGGGAAGGAACCCAGGTCCCATCAAAGATCCAGACATATCTTGAGGCGGTACCACCTGATCAGGGAGATCGAAGATCCCAGAAGATCGAGGTGAGGAGAGTAGATACAGAGAACAACACTGCAGATCCACTCACAGAGGCCATCCCTCAGACAGTGTTCGAGAGGCTATTTGAGATCTTTGGTCTGCGATATGCCAGTATATGGCCTTAGTACAAGTGGGAGATTGTTAGTGATATATGCTCTAGAGGCCATTGTTGTATCATACTGGATTGTATATTACTTAATGGGAGCTTGGGATATACACGGATATAGTAACAGTCTTGCTCGAAATAGTAGTATGCTACCTGGTTTGTTTCTACCTCAATATGTGCATGTGTTTTCTTAGCATATCGCTTATACATATTGGTAGAGCCCTTAGAATCTTTGCTTGATTACCAGTATTGTGATGGCAGTCACACTAATGGGGGCTGGGTAGTCTATAAGCACATCCTATACAGGTCCCTAGTCGTAGGATTATCGAGACGGGGCATCGATCCTCCACAGTAGACCGGTGTGTTGGGGTCAAAATTTGCACCCCAGTTGACCGGGTTAAAGTCAAGGTCAACCCCCAAGTAAGCAGGCCCAAGCCCAAGCAAGTGGGCCCATGCCCAAGTCAAGCCCCGCGGCCGGCCCCCCATGCCAAAATAAAAAATCGTGTAATAAATAATTTTAATGTAATTTTTTTATGCATGAATGGGCATAAAGCCAAATTTTTGTAAAATCTATGGCTCATGTGCAAAAGAAATGAGCACATGAGGCATGGGAGGGGCAAAATACCATTTTGTAAAGCCCAAGGGGCTATATGTAAACGTGTAAGCCTATAAAAGGCAACATGATAATGAAACAAAGCATACAATTCATTCTTCCCAAAAACTAGGGTTTGTTTGCCTCCTTCCCCTTTCTCAGGGGTCGAAAACCTTCTTCCTCTTTTTGAATTAATCAAGAGTTTAACTCTTCCTTTCTAAAAAAAAGTAGTTTTTCACTACAAAACCCACAAAGGGGAGCTCGGATCTCCCATCAAATCTCTGAAAGGGGAGATTTTGAAACTCACTCCCCCTTTCCCCAAAGATTCGGCCAACCGAGAGGAAGAAGAAGGAGACCCATCTCCAAAAATCCCACGTTGGGAGGATCCAAGGCTCAAAAGAAGAGCCAAAGATTCCTAGGAGTTTAACTCCTTTCCATAAATTAAATTTCTGTCAGGAGTTCAACTCCAAAACCCTTTGGGAGTTCAACTCCCTAACCTAGGGGCTAAGCCCCTTCCTGCTGGTGTTTCCATGGTTGCGTGCCATGCACGTGACCCGCGGGTGCTCAGCGGTCGCGTGCATGGCACGGGACCCGCGGGCGCTAAAGCGCCCAATAGTCGCGTGCAGCGCACGTGACCCCAGGCACTAAAGCACCCACGTGACCCGTGGGCACTAAAGCGCCCACGTGTGTGCATGCCCTGCGATCGCGTGCAGCATACGTGACCCGCGGTCACGTGCAAGGCACATGACCCACGGGCACTATAACACCCACGTGCGCCCCATGCGACCCGCTCAGCGCCTAGTGGTCGCGTGCAGTGCACGTGACCCACGGGCGCCTCGCAGTCGTGTGCTGGGCACGTGACCCGCTGGCGCCCAGCGCCCACATGCTGCATACGTGACCAGCAGGCGCCAAGCGCTCACGCTCCAGGCACGTGACCCGTGGATACCATGCGCCCACGTGCCATGCACGTGTCTTTAAAACACTCCTCCCCCCATTTTTTATGCACTCCACATCAAAACACGTCCCTCGTTGGGAAAATTTTTCTAACGGGGCACTGTCCCGCACCCTACAAGGGGGCTGCTATCCCTCTTGACCTCCAGCCCGCTATCCGGGTAGCGAGACCCCCGTAAAACTCTGCGGGGCCCCCGATATATCTAAAACCCTTTTCACAACACACAGACACTACATATTGAGTTCGCATGACCTGTTTGACCAGTCAATTGGAGATTCCTTCGCTCCAAAGGCGAGGGGTAATTAACGGCAGCTTAGTCCGCGGCTACCGGAGATTCGGATCCCCACAATCAATAAACCCCAGCATATCCTACGTAGGGGGAATCTGTAGTACGCCTGACAAGCATGCGTATTCCCATCTCAATGGGGTGACGAAAAACACCCTACAGATTCTGGCACGCCCGGCGGGACGTTTCTCTCTTCCCATATTTCGGGTTAAACGTTCATGCGAACTCAATCAATATACATATCAATTGCCTGTACTGAAGTCATGCTTTTTTGTGCAGGTTAACAAATTTCAAATTGCCATCTTCAAATGCAAGTCGGTATTTGAACGACTTTCCTTGGCCCCAGTTGGGGGCAAGGCCATCGACACTGACAAAGTGATAAGACATCTCGGACAAGCTCCAGCGGTGCCCTTGAAAACTGCTCAATCGGGTATCTTCTCTAAGCTCCCCGTCAGTTGACCACCACATCGTTAAACTGGGAACAGTCGACCTCTAATTCGTTAAACTAGAGATGGAAAAATGTGTAAAAAAAACAAAACAAAACAAAAAAACCCCGAAATAATGGGGCAACTTGCAATCAAAATCAACAAGTAAAAATAAAAATGAAAATAAAGCCGAAATGATGGGGCAACCACGAATAAATAGCCGAAATGATAGGGCAATCGCGACCTTCGCGATAAGAAGCTGAAATGATAGAGCAATCGCGGTATAAAAAAAATGGCGAATGATGAGTCGCTCCTGGTACCATATTCCAGTGCAGCGATGCAGACGCCGTCCAAAACTCAAATCCCCAACGGCGAATGATGAGTCGCTCCTGGTACCATATTCCAGTGCAGCGATGCAGATGACAACCAAACTCTAAATGTCCCAACGACGAATGATGAGTCGCTCCTGGTACCATATTCCAGTGCAGCAATGCAGACGCCGTCCAAAATTCAAATCCCCAACGGCGAATGATGAGTCGCTCCCGGTACCATATTCCAATGCAGCGATGCAGACGCCAACCAAAATCTGAATTTCCCAATGGCGAATGATAAGTCGCTCCTGGTACCATATTCCAGTGTAGCGATGCAGACGCCAACCAAAATCCAATTTCCCAAAATTCTTCTGGCCCTACGGTTAGTCCCTAAGTTGACTACCGTATACAATCTACGGGCTCAAATAATTCTCACCATACCTATGCCCCACAGCAACCACCAGTCACGCGGCCGGGCTCCGCCCTTAGAATTATGCTCCATTTGGGAAGACCCACTCATGTGTCCTCACGATACATAAGGAGAACAAACTTACGAGATCCTCTCGACTCGTAAGAAAACACCTTCGTGAGATCCTTACGACTCACAAAGGAAAAACACACTTGAGAGTCCCCACGACTTCTAAGGAGAAAGTACACCTACAAGAGCCTTTCGACTCGTAAGGAGAAATGCTTTTATGGGACCCTTACGGCTCATAAAATTGAAAATTCTTAGGTGATAGGGACCTAAACCTGTCTCCTAAGCCATCGCTCCCCAATAGGAAACGACAAATGATGAATTGCTCCTGACACCTGTGCTTCAGTGTTAGCAACGCTGATACCGACCTTAACCCCGAAATTCCAAACTTCCGATCCAATAGACCCCTAAGTCTTTAAACTGGGAACAGATGACCTCTAAGTCATTAAACTGGGAACAGATGACCCCTAAGTCGTTAAACTGGGAACAGATGACCTCTAAGTCGTTAAACTAGGAACAGATGACCTCTAAGTCGTTAAACTGGAAACGAGGGAAATCCCCTCACGGTAAATGATGATTCGCTCCTGGTACCACATTCCAGTGTAGCGATGCTGATGCCAAACCAAAATAAAAATCCCAAGTCCTCCCAGGGCAAATGATGAGTTGCTCCTGGCATTATTCCAGTGCAGCAATACTGATGTTAAATAAATTCCAAATTCCTCTCAAATTCAAAAATCCCGCCGAATAACGCAAAAATCAAACAAATCAAACCAACCAATTCCAACATCGACCTCTGCGTCAAACAAAGAAACACTCAGTACCGGAGAAACGTCCAACACAGACACTCCATGCCAGGGACAAGTCAACCAGTGACACTCCATGCCGGGGAAACGTCGACCAGCAACACTCCGCCTCGGGGAAAATTCGACCAGCAACACTCCATGCCGGGAAACGTCACATACAGACACTCCGTCTCGGGGAAACATCCAACACAGACACTCCGTGCCGGGGGCACGTCAACCAGCGATACTCCGTAACGGGGAAACGTCAAGCAGACACTCCGTAACGGGGAAATGTCAAGCAGACACTCCGTAATGGGGAAACGTCAAGCAGACACTCCGTACCGGGGGACACGTCAACAAGCAGACACTCCGTAATGGGGAAACGTCAAGCAGACACTCCGTACCAGGGACACGTCAACCAGCAACACTCCATAACGGATAAACGTCAAGCAGACACTCCGTACCGGGGACACGTCAACAAGCAGACACTCCGTAACGGGGAAACATCAAGCAGACACTCCATACCGGGGACACTCCATACCGGGGACACTCCGTAATGGGGAAACGTCAAGCAGACACTCCGTACCGGGGACAAGTCAACCAGTGACACTCTGTACCGGGGACACGTCCACCAACGACACTCCGTGCCGGGGAAACGTCAAACAGACACTCCGCGTCAGGGATACGTTATACACCGACACTCCGTCTCGGAGACACGTCAAGCATCGACCGTCCATGTCGTAAAAAGGGCAGTGCCAGCTTCCCAATAAGCAGGAACCAAATCAAGTGGCCTCCACGTGAAAGAAAATCCATCAATTTCATGCACGTGACCCATATATGCGGTGTGCATTTATTAATGGGGGCACTTTGTTGGGGTCAAAATTTGCACCCCAGTTGACCGGGTCAAAATCAAGGTCAACCCCAAGTAAGCAGGGCCAAGCCCAAGCAAGTAGGCCCATGCACAAGTCGAGCCCCACGGCCGGCCTCCCCCATGCCGAAATAAAAAATCGTGTAATAAATAATTTTAATGTAATTTTTGTTATGCATGAATGGGCATAAATCCAAATTTTTGTAAAATCCATGGCTCATGTGCAAAAGAAATGAGCACATGAGGCATGAGATGGGCAAAATGCCATTTTGTAAAGCCTAAAGGGCTATATGTAAATGTGTAAGCCTATAAAAGGCAACATGATAATGAAATAAAGCATACAATTCATTCTCCCTAAAACTAGGGTTTGTGTGCCTCCTTCCCCTTTCTCAAGGGTCTAAAACTCTCTTCCTCTTTTTGAATTAAATCAAGAGTTTAACTCTTCCTTTCTAAAAGAAGTAGTTTTTCACCACAAAACCCACAAAGGGGAGCTCGGATCTCCCATCAAATCTCTGAAAGGGGAGATTTTGAATCTCACTCCCCTTTTCCCCCAAGATTCGGCCAACCGAAAGGAAGAAGAAGGAGACCCATCTCCAAAATTCCTACGTTGGGAGATCCAAGGCTCAAAAGAAGAGCCAAAGATTCCTAGGAGTTTAACTCCTTTCTAGAGCTATTGGAGTTTAACTCCATAAATTAAATTTTTGTTAGGAGTTCAACTCCAAAACCCCTTGGGAGTTCAACTCCCTAACCTAGGGGCAAAGCCCCTTCCCGCTGGTGTTTCCCATGGTCGTATGCCATGCACGTGACCCGCGGGTGCCCAGCGGTCGCATGCATGGCACGTGACCCGCGGGCGATAAAGCGCCCAATGGTCGCGTGCGCGCACGTGACCCCGGGCACTAAAGCGCCCACGTGCGCGCACGCCCCTCGATCGTGTGCAGCGCACGTGACCCACGGTCGCGTGCAAGGCACGTGACCCACGGTCGCGGGCATTATAGCACCCACATGCGCCCCACGCAACCCGCTCAGTGCCCAGTGGTCACGTGCAGCGCACGTGACCCGCGGGCGCCTCACGGTCGCGTGCTGCGCACGTGACCCGCTGGCGCCCAACGCCCACTTGTTGCGCACGTGACCAGCGGGCGCCAAGCGCTCACGCGCCAGGCACGTGACCCATGGGCACCATGAGCCCACGTGCCACGCACGCGTCTTTAAGACGCTCCTCCCCCCATTTTTTTATGCACTCCACATCAAAATACGTCCCTCGTTGGGAAAATTTTTCTAACAGGGCGCTGTCCGGCACCCCGCAAGGGGGCTGCTGGCCCCCTTGACCCCCAGCCCGCTATCCGGGTAGCGGGACCACCGTAAAACTCTGAGGGGCCCCCGATATATCCAAAACCCTTTTCACAACACACGGACACTGTGCATTGAGTTCGCATGACCTGTTTGACCCGTCAATCGGAAGTTCCTTCGCTCTAAAGGCGAGGGGTAATTAACGGCAGCTTAGTCCACGGCTGTCGGGGATTCGGATTCCCACAATCAGTAAACCCCAGCCTATCCTAGGCAGAGGGAATCTGTAGTATGCCTGAAAAGCGCGCGCGTATTCCCATCTCAATGGGGTGACGAAAAACACCCTACATAGAGTATACGCTTCTCATCCCAGAAGGGGAGATGGTCTGTCCCACAGCCATCAGTACGTCATACTGGAGATAGTATGCAGGTGCTCATTAGGTTATGAGTATACTGGACAGGACTCGTCGGGAACTGTTGGTGGGTATTATACCTGTCATCGGGTAGCAGTTCTTAGGTGACATGAGTACAGCTTAGTCAGACCACTTGACATTGCTAGTTCACCTCGAGTGTGTTCCCACTGTATTTTGATTACTACCCTACCACGGCTCAAAGGAGTCGTGCAAACAGGTAGTGGTTGGGTGCAGTCCCGAAGCACTTGGAGGCAGTGGCGGTTAGATAGGATTCGTCTCTTCTGGTATTGGGGATTGATATCGCACTGTGTTCGGAAGGCCATTACACAAAGTCCTTAGCCAAGGCAAGCGAGATTTACTGGTAGGTATTCTAATAGTTTCTCAGGGTGTTTTGGGCTACTCTCCGACACGACTTATTGCGCTATTAGGGATCTGACGATTACCGCCCCCTAGACCCGATATGCGATACTCTTAGACGAACAAACCGGACTGTACAGAGATTGTCACATTTAGGCTCAGTAGGAGTTCGGATGAGTTAGCTCATCGGCCTTCTTATCGACATCTACCTGGGTAGCCGTTACGTGCAGCTAGTACTACTTGCGGCTTATGGTTAAATCCACTGCCAGCATAGTGTCGAGTCTTTAGAGTCCCACATTGAGAGTTTCCCTGCACCGGGAAAAAGGTGTAGAGGCCGTTTGGTTTTACGGCAGGGTTTCCATCACTTATGTGTACTTGTGCACGTATGATGATCGGGCGGATAATACTAGTAGGCTTTGGTTTAAGCCGGATCCTAGTATTATATTGATGATTTGTTTCGTCTCTTAGTATTTATTTTCTTCGGAATACGGATGCGGGTATGTATATACGGATGAGGGTCATTCTCGTAATTCCTCGGGATTGGCTTCTAGAAGGGGGAAACCTATTACGGTTTTATTCCTTTTGGATTAAACAAAATGGGTGGAGGAAAGGAGGTGGATTTGAGCATTGTAACAAGCATGGCTACTTGGTGACTCATGGTCATGAGTCACCACAAGATATTTGTAAGGGTTTTTTGATATTTTATTATGATATTTATCTCATAAAATATCTCATATTCAGCATTCTATCAAAAATGGACAGCTTGCCTCCTTCAAGCTTTCTTCTCCTTTCTCATTTTCTCAAGCCTCTTCTCTTCATCAAAAACCCTAAAAGCTCTCATGTGTTGAGAATCCTAGAGTTCCAAGAGACAAATCTCTCCATCTTCTCACTCTACACAACCTAGGACTTCTATTTTAGCGAACTAGAAGCCGTAGTTACCTCGGATTTGAGGTAGGAGCTCGGACTATAGACTCTCGGGTGGATCGTCTTTGACTCGAGGAGGCCGTCGAGGTTGCTATGATCCGTTATGATCCTTGGAGCCGACGACGAGTGGAGGACAGTGATGATGACCCGAAGGACTTGAATCGTGAGGTATAACTTCGTATCATAGTAGTTAAACTTCATGTAGTTGGCTAGCTATAGTTTATGTTCGATCTTTGGTTCTAGTCGGTGTTGTGAAGCCCGTAAAAATCATTTTTTGCAATTTCCGTCTCCCCGCGAACACGTGGGGTGCGCGACATCGACTTACACTCTCCTATACACTGATATATTCTGTACCAAGCTATAAACAACTACGTTAGTGTAACAAACATATACTTGTACCAATTACCAGTTCTATTCTCTTTACTTGTCTATTCCATTCTTTCTTTTGGGACTTACCGAGCGCTAATTCGCTGGCGACATTCCTGTCTTTGTTTTTCTTTGGAATGTTTGTCAGGAGGACCCGACTCTCAGGAAACCAAGCCCAACCAAAGTACTTGGAGCAGATACCCGAGTAGCGCGACTACTAGCTTATTTGTACTTATTTACTTTTCATTTCATATGCCACTGTTTAGGCATTGCTTACATCCTTGTACTTTCCTTTTCAAATCAGTTGTAATGTAAAGAATGAATGTTAATAAAAGTTGTTTTTTATATTACATCTCTTGTTATTCTTGTGCTTTTATTTATCTATTGCTTATTTACGCTTAACGTATTTACTTCTGAGTAAATACGCCGCGGCCTCGCCACGTCTCCTTCCTCATACACCGGGAAGTGGGGCGTGACAGGCGTAAACTCATGAAAAGGAGACGAAAATAGACTCACAAAGTTCTCTCGACCTTATGAGGAGAATATCCCCGCGTGAGATGCTTACAACTCACAAAGGAGTAACACACTTAGGAATCCTCAGTATACACCTACGATATCCTCTCGACTCGTAGGGAGAAAATACTTTCATGAGACCCTTACGGCTCATAAAATTAAAAAGCCTTAAATGATAGAGTTCTAAACCTGTCTCCTAAGCCATCGCTCCCCAATGGGAAACGACAAATGATGAGTCGTTCCTGGCACCACGCTTCAGTGTTAGCGGTGTTGATGCTGACCCAAAACTCAAACCCTAAGTTTTCCCAAAGGCAAGTGATGAGTTGCTCCTGGCGCTATGCTTCAGTATTAACGATGCTGATGCCGACCAAAAACTCAAACCCAAAGTTTTCCCAAAAGCAAGTGATGAGTCGCTCCTGGCGCTACGCTTCAGTGTTAGCGGTGCTGATGTCGACCCAAAACCCAAATCCCAAGTCTTCCAAGAGCAAATGGTGAGTCTCTCCTAGCGCTATTCCAATGTAGCAATGCTAATGCCAAAGAAAACCCAAATTCTAAGTCCCACTCAATTTCAAAGGTCCCACCAAATAAGACAGAAATCAAATAAATCAAATCGAAGTCCCATCGGCAGTGGTTCCAAGCTCAAAAGGTCCCACGGAACGGACAAGAACTTCAAAACCAATCAAATTAACCGATTCAACACCAACGACCTCCTCGGTGGAATCAAGCTCCACCTCAGAAACTCAATCCCGATACCGCGTAAACCGGAGCAAGTCAAATCCAACCCCAACACCGTAAAAAACGGAGCAAGTCAATTTTAACCCTGACACCGCAGAAAGCGGAGCAAGTCAAATCTAACCCCGACACCGCAAGAAGTGGAGCAAGTCAACTTCAATCCCGACGCCGCAGAAAGCGGAGCAAGTCAAATCAAATCCCGACACCATAAGAAGCGGAGCAAGTCAACTTCAATACTGACACCGCAAGAAACGGAGCAAATCAAATCAAGCACCGACAGTCCAAGTCGCAATAATGGCAGCACCGACCGTCTAAGTCGCAAAAATGGCAGTCGGTAAAATGACTGCATACCCTCCATATCGTCAAAAAGGTATCTAACCAAATTAATCTCTATATATAACAAGATCCATCAATTTCATGCACACAACCCATACACGCGATGTGCATTTATTGATGATGGTATTTTGTCGGGGTCAAAAATTACATACTAAGTCAAAGTAAAAGTCAACCCCAAGTCAAGTGAGCCAGAGCCCAAGCAAGCGAACCCAAGCCCAAACCAAGTAGGCCCAAACCCAAGCCAAGACCGAGCATGGAAGGGCCGGCTCCCTACCAAAAAGGAGACAATAAATTAGTTTAAATGCAATTTTTAGAAATAAATGTATGAAAATGGGCAAAAATCCAAAATTTTGTAAACTCCATGGCTTATGTGCAAAAAGAAATAAGCACATAAGGTATGGGGAAGCACAAGTGCAATTTGGAAAAAGCCCAAGGGGCTATATGTAAAGTGTATAGCCTATAAAAGACAAACATGATGAGAAAATCAAGAACAACTTTCATTCTCTCATAATTTTTGGGGTTTTGTATCTCCTTTCTCTTCCTCAAAGTTTTAAACCTTCTTCTCTTATTTTGAAATAAATCAAGAGTTTAACTCTTCTTTTCCCAAAAAGAAATAGTTTTTCACCATAAAACCCTTGAAGGGGGGTTCAAATCTTCTATCAAATCTTTAAAGGGGGAGATTTTTAAATCTCACCAATCTTTTTCTCTAAGATCCAACTAACAGAGAGGAGGAAGAAATAGACTCATATCCAAAAATCCCACTTTAAGAGGCTCAAGGGAGAAGAAAGGGATCCCCTTTCATTATCTCCCAAAATCTTTCGGGAGTTTAACTCAAAATAAGAATATCTTCTTTAGGAATTTAACTCCCCCGAATTCCAAAAAAATAAAATAATAAAAATCTTTCTTTTCTCAGGAGTGTAACTCCAAAATCTTTCGGGAGTTCAACTCCCAGTTCAAGGGCTAGGTCCCTTTTTCCACTGGCGCCCAGTACCCACACGCCACGCGCATGACCAGCTGGCACCAGCGACCACGTGGCATCTCACGCGTCCTTAGGACGCTCCTCATCCCTCTTTTCCCACAGGTTTCACACTCGAAATATTTTCCTGTTAGAAAAAATTTCGAACGGGACGTGGCCCCGCGTCCTACAAGGGGCTACTAGCCCCCTTGACCCCAGCCTGCTATCCGGATAGCGGGACCCCCATAAACTCTACGAAGCCCCTGATACGTCCAAAACACCTTCAAAACACAACACGCACACACTGTACATTACCAGTTTTATCCGTTAATCGAAGATTTTCTCGCTCCAAAGGCGAAGGGTAACTAACCGCGGTTTAGTTCGCGGCTACTAGAGATTCAGATCCTCACAATCATTAAACCCCAGCCTACCCTAGACAGGAAAATCCGTATATACCTGACCAGCGTGCGTATTCCTATCTCAATAAGATGACAAAAAACACTCTACAACGTCTCCTCGTAGTTATCATGAAATGTATGATTTAGGTTAAGTTAGTTGTTTCGTTGTTTTCGTTACAAATTGAAATTTATTTTTCTCATACACAGAAATATATTTTAGACCTGATTTAAAATAGACATGACTCCTAAAATAGGAACCCAAACGAGGTGAGGTTTGATTTCTAGAACAACTCCAGTAAATTGGCTATATTTCTCTTCTATGTTAATTTCCCTAAAAACTAACAGAAACCCCTTTAAAATGTGTTTTCATACTGTGCGACGAATCTGGACAGAAGCAGAAATATTTGCACAACTGTAGTAAAACATGCATAACTCCCCACTTACTTATCGAAATGCGATAATTCTTTTTGGACATTGTTCATAACAGATAGATATTTAATTCTTGTTTTATAACCCAACCCAAATAACGACCAGAACCCTTTCCAAAATGCACTTTATCACTAGTATATGTTTTCTGAAAACCGCTTTGGCCAGCTCTGCGCAGCGTTACAAAAACATTCATAACATCCTCATTTGGAATCCAATCGAGTCAAATGCAGCCTCGTTGTTTGCACAACGTCCTGAACTAGAAATTTCTCCTTGATCATTATTTTCAAATTATAAACCGAAACTACTCTTTTCTGCATGTGGACTAGCACCCATTTTTCTGAACTGATATGATGTGCTTCATGACTTGTATAGTTGTATTCCATCTTGAATTTGACATGAATCCGTGGACCTTACATGAAACTGAAGCATTGCTTGTATCCATGAACTGTGTTAATTTATATATAAACTTGACGAAATATTTGACGGGCGTTGGGGTAGTTTGAGGATGGATTGGTTCAATTTGCTTCGAAGTCCCTTACATGAATTCGTGAATCTGATTTGCTGTGGTATCGAGCCGGAGCTGTACATTACTAACTAAAATCTCATGAGGCCGTTGAACACTCATGCCTTAAACTTACCTTAGAATAGTGAATCCACATATCAATGACCATGATATTTTTATTTGTTTGGATGTTAATTTCTTAATCTATTGTATCATGTTTATCTTACTGTCATTTACTTGATCTTCAATTATTATATTTTTTAATGTGGGACTTATCGAACTTTAGTTCGCTGACGGGCATTCCATTTTGTTGTTTTCTATTTTTTCCTTGGGAATGGCCGTCAGGTGACGCAGAGGCAGGTGTCGAGACACAATACGAGATCGAGCCCTCCAACATCTTTCAGCCCAAGCCAAGTTCTAGCTTGTTTCTTGTTTCCAGCATGCTTATTTATTTAAGGCTTATTATCCTATTTGCTCACTACTAGATATTGTGCATATTAGAGACCGTAATAAACGGTATTTAATACTTAGCATACGGTCTCCAATAGGTATTAGCGACCGTCCAAGTTTTATACGGTCGCTAATACCCAGTCGCAGAAAATATAGTCGTTGATAACCGTATTAGCGACCGTTTATATGATCGCTAATACATCTGTCATGAATTAAAAAAATAAAAATATTAGTATTGGCTACTGTCCAAACAGTCGCCAATACTTTCATTATAAATTTTTTTAAAAGGGAAAATCTGGAAGTCGCTCCTCCCAGATTTGGCCGAGGTTGTGGCGGAGGGAGAAGGAGCGAGAAGGCGGCGGGAGGAGGAGCGAGATCTGACCGAGGTCGTGGCGGCGCTGGTCGTGGATCGGTGAACGATCGAGAAGGCGGCGGAGCTCGGCCTCTTCCCTTTTCGCCGCGCTGCCACAACCCCATTTCACCTTATCGTCGTGGATCGGTGAACGATCGAGGAAGCGGAGGCGAAGCTCTGTCCCTCCCCTCCTCAATATCTCCCACTGTCTTTTTTTAACCCTTAAACAAAAGAAATTAAACAAATAAAATTAGGGTAAGCAAGCAATGGAGCGAGCGGGAAACTGGTGAACAGGATGAATCTCCGCCGTTTGATCTCCCAATCGAGGATATCCCAGCCGTTCATCCCCACCACCCCCCGCTGCATCTCCACCATCCCCTCCTCCTTCACCAATGGCATCGCTGGCGGCGTCGGCGACCATCACCACCGCCAGCAGCAGCAGTTGAGATCCATCTCGGTGGAGTCCTTGAAGCAAGAATTTAAAGAATTGGTAAGAAAAAATTGTGAGAATTGAGAATTATTTGAAAGAGATAAAAAAAATTAGCAAGAAAAAAGGAATTAGGAACTATTTGATTTGATGGAGAAGAAGTGTCTTCAAGGGTTTAAATTCATAAAATTTTTGAGGATGCCCCTTCGGGGACTGGTTTATTTTCGTAGGTATTAGAGACCGTTTAAACGGTCTCTAACATCTCAACAATCGCTAAAATTCGTGAAAACGGATGATATCCACGGGTTTATTTCGTATGTATTAGCGACCGTTTACACTGTCGTTAATAACTTGACAATCTCTAATACTGTATTAGAGACCGTTCGAAAATTAACGGTCTTTAATTCACGGTCTCTAATACTCACGTTTTTTTACCAGTGGCTTGTTTATTTCTTAATGTTTTTGAAACTTTTTGATCGGTTGAACCTTAAACTTGTAATAAATGATGTTAAATACTTTATTCATCATTTAGTTATTTTTTAAATTCTTGTAATATTTATCCTGTTTAATCCAGACGCTTAGCGTATTCGTATCGGAAAGATGTGTTTGTCGATGCGAGTAAGTCGCGGGCTTATCCGCTCTCGCATCCCGTCTTTTGGAGAGCGGGACGTGACACATAGCCGGGTCGTAAAACCTAGCTAAGTGGGATTATTCCCAAAAGATTCTGAAACAAATTGCTGACAGTCATCAAGGAAATTCTTTGCAATAATGATGGTATGAAAGGGTATCATATCAAGTTTAATTATCAAAGCCAGATAAATAATCAAAATAATTTCAATAAATGATATGTTTTTGGATTTGGTATCAATATTGCAAAATCCTTATTTAAAAAGCCACACCAAAATTTGTGTATGGACAAAATTAATCCCAGCTTCATCAACTTTTAATCCCCCCAAATCACACCACATCGCCTCTTCTTCGCCTGCAACCCTTATCCACCGCGTTGTCACCCTCGACCTCTCCTCCTCCAACCTCACTGGCCACAACCCCTCTCTCCCCATTTCCTTCTACCCCACCTCCACCTCCTCAACTTCTTCAACAACCTCCACCCTCTCCTCCGATTCGATTCTCTCACTCCAATGTCTCTCGACCATAGCGAATCTGCTGGCCATGATCGGCGGCGTGGAAGAGAGATCGGTGCTGTCAAGTACCGGCTCCCCGACGAGGCCCTCAATGCTCTCATCTTGATTTTGTTGTATGAGGATTTCGGCAACATGATGGAGAAGCTCGACCGCGTTGCTAACGAGCTAGTGAGACTGTGGATCTTCGTGAACTTGCCGATGACGATCATTCTGCGATCGACACAGGACGGTGCTATATAAATACTGTAAATGAGAGCAAGAGGAGGGACAATATAAAAAACAAAAATTAAAGACCGGTGTGGCCGGGCTTTATTTTTTCATACACAAGTATTGACGTGCACAAATAAAGTTTGGGCCACCGTTTTTGGGATTAGGGGAAATGTACGCTAATAACGTCACGTGCGCCATCTTTTAGGGTCTGGATGTCACGTGATATGCTCGAAATGCGTTGAAATAGAACTCGATGATCGAGAGAGAGATCGCACCCAAATCGAGATCTCTGAAACCCTAGATCTTAGATCGCTTGGCTCTTTCATTTTGGATCTCTATTGGATTAGGGTTTTTTGGGGAAGAGAGAGATGCCTGTGGCGGCATCGGCGATATACTTCCTGAATCTGAGGGGCGACGTCCTCATCAATCGCCTCTACCGCGATGATGTCGGGTATAATCCCCTATCTCATCTCTCAATTTTTTAGGGTTTCCATTGTACATTTTTACAGTACCAATATTGAAGCTTTTAATCATCAGAATCAGATTAGGGCTAATCGAGACCTTTGAATTATGTAATCTGAAAGCATCTCTTAATATTTGCTGCTGATGAGCTAATTATGCTTAATGAAATTTGAAATTAGATAGTTCAATTTGAAGCTGCGATGACGAGAATATGTTGTTTTTATTTGGTACGAATCTATAAGTATGGCGCCTTTATGTCTAGCTTGCT
Organism: Agapanthus africanus; assembly: GCA_030015575.1. Lineage (NCBI taxonomy): Eukaryota > Viridiplantae > Streptophyta > Magnoliopsida > Asparagales > Amaryllidaceae > Agapanthus > Agapanthus africanus. The sequence goes on from JASDDO010000022.1 coordinate 901,941,232, forward strand.
TCCTTTTAGCTTAACTTTTGCAACCCTTTTGACCTTGTCTTTGTTCAGTGGCAATATGGTGGATGCGTTCAGAGTGCATATAATGCAGACTAAAGATCTTGGCACTTGTCCAGTTCGGCAGATTGGAGGTTGCTCTTTCTTTTACATGAGGATTAGCAATGTGTATATTGTGATTGTTGTTAGCAGCAATGCGAATGTCGCTTGTGCTTTTAAGTTTGTTGTTGAGGTATGCATCGTTTATTGTACCGCTTCTTCTTTGTGTTTGTATTCCTAGTCTCATTCCTCGATGCTTTTTTTGTGGATATTTAGACATCCTGCCATGTAGACTAAATAATTACCCGACTTAGAGGCTATCAAACTCTTGCAATACGAAAGATATCTAGAGCTTTAATCAGTGCATAAATCAACCTAGGCTACTATTGTATATTGCTGCTACTATAGCTATGGCTATGCTATATCAATTTTTCGCTCAACTAAATGCCATTTGGTTAATCAATCTTCTTAGGTCCTTAATACCTTATAAAAATCTTGATATTCTTACGGGATTAACGAAATACACAGTTTTTCTTTTGTGAGATTCAAACATGCTATGGGCCTATGGCATTATGACTCCCACGGCTTCCATCTGATGGCCAATGGGAGGCAAAACAGCCTACAGCTAAGATGCTCTGGCATGTCTTCCTTACAAGAACTTCTTACAGTATATCTTTTCATCATGGCGTATTTCTTATGCTGTTTGATAGTTGTATATGAAGGAAAGGAAAAATGATCTTAACGAAAAAATTTATATCTTAAGCTGGTTGTTTGCTACACATACATGCATAGCTTAAGACATAGTTCTTTTATGTACTTTATTGTTATGACCAACATGTATTCTTGACTTCCGTTTATAGGCGGTGCATTTGTTCAAATCCTATTTTGGTGGAGCGTTTGATGAAGATGCAATTAAGAATAACTTTGTTTTGATCTATGAGCTTCTTGATGGTATGTCTTTCAAAGCCATTAATTTTGTCATGGTCGTTGTGTTGAGAGTGATAGTTTTCTTAGTTACTTATAGTTGTCATATGAGCCAGTTAATTCCTTCCATGTTTTGTAAATATGATTTGGTGAAAATATTGTGTCTATATAATCATATAATTTAAATTAATGTTGCCCATTACTTTAACATTTTTAAGTAATCATCAGATCATGTAAAAAAGGGTTGCATCGCATCATTTTGCACATTACTATGTTATAGATTGTGATGGTACTATGAGATTGTGATGGTACTATGAGATTTGCTTATATTAGATATGGATAGGATATGGGTGCTACCATATTCATATTTGTTTTTTGGTCATAAATACCTGTACAGATGTGAATATAGTTCCAAAATAAAGTTTGTATTTGTACAGTTGTACGTGATAAAATCGAATACAAACACACAACATTTATGAAAAACAAAAACGGATGTGAATTGGTTATGTATAGAGAGAATGAATTTATAGATGTTGTCAGGCTATGCCTTGAGATTGTAGAAAGCGCTAAGTGGTGCTGGGCGATAGGGGTACTAAGTGGTGCTTAGGCATCGTCGATACCGACTAGACGTGTTTACCTATATTATGTAAATATGTATGTATCTGCTAAAAATGGCAAAGATATGCTTGAGCAGTTCACCAATATTATAAAAATATAAAGAATAGGGAAAAATCCATTTATAAATATAGTGAATATAGGAGTAATAATGTAAAAAATGATGTAATATGGATAACATTACCTGAAGAATGATTGACAACAATTAAATTGACAAATATCAATGTATAAAACATATAGAAGCCGCTTAATTTTGACATAGGCGAGCCGAGCCGCATAAAATATGGGTTAGGCTCTCTGGCCGCTTAAGCCCTAAAGTGGAGCGTTCTAAGGCCATTCTGCCTAGCTGCCTAGACTGTTTTAAAACCATGGCCGTATAAATACTTTTCAAAGGTTATAAGTTGAAAATTTTCAATTAGGGATGAATTAGTTAGGTTAATTTACTTTTTTACTTTTGAGTACAGCTATGTAATCAATCATGATTGCGAACTTTTAGCGAGAGAACATAGTCCAACTATTATTTGGATAAACTTTGTCTACCGGAAATAATTAACTTATATTTGTTTGTATAAAACTTCATCCATGTATGGAAAATTTTAATCAGATATCCATATCCGGCCGGAAGTGGAATATTATAGACATACAATGATGATATTCGGATACAGATCCAATATGGTCAAACATAGCTGTATACAGATGCATCCCTACCCATATCATGGCAACCATAGTTATCAAAATTGTATGATATACGATTCATTTCTTACATACAATACAAAGTCCCTTTGATACATATCTTCTATGAAGCACGGATACTTGCAAATGTCTCGTGTACCGTCCCCGATCGCGAATCGGGGTCCGAAACTTTCGGATTCTTTCGGATTCACTCGGACTTGTAAATGTCTCACCAGACTCTTTCGAATCGACACCTCTCTTTCTCTTGAAAATCAAGGCTCGCAAAAATTTAATAGTGCATTGAATATCTAACATAATGCCATTATTTATTTATATTCTTATATGTTTATATGTATATCTTAATATATGTTCATATTTAATTAATTAAAATTGATTTAAAAACGTATCCTGTATCCTCGTTTTTTGAAAAATTGCGAATCCGCAAATCCGTTTCGTATCGTATCCTGGATCTGTATCACCCGTGCTACATAGCATACCCTAGGTTTGTGTTGCCGGAGATAAAATATCTTACGATATAATTTTGTGTATCCTACAATATACTGTTTCATATTATGATACAAAAATAAAATCAGTCCAAGTGTTATTTGGTCAGGTCTCCGTCATTAGGTGGGGTGAAAAACTTGGCATAGAAGCTATTTGGCCCCAAAAAATTCAATTGCACCCAGAAAACCCTAGAATCTCCTGCTTCTCACAGCAGCGATACTTTATCAAAATCTCTCTACCACAAGCTTATATTCTCTCACCAAGATAACTCCGCTTCATGAGCTGCTTCTCCCTTACACGAGCTTCTTTCCCACTTCTTCTCGCTGCCAGTAGTATCAGTTTCAACAATTCGTCACGACAAAAGCTTAGGCCATAAAATTTGTTGCATCGTGTACCTTGTTATGTGCATTTGTGTGGTTGTGTCACTTGTGTGACTTGCGCCTTACTAACTATTATATTTCTCTTGTATCATCCTACATTGCTAATCGATCTTCCTTGAAATATATATTGTTGTATACTTAGTTGCTTAACTATTGCACACGGAAAAGATACTATACGATATACGATGCGATTCGATATGTAATATGATATATAAGGAAAACAGTAAGATACAATCATACAATAGACAAGGTAAATGATAGGCGATACAGATCTTGCTTCGACAACTATGACGGCAACATTCAAACCCAAGAGATAAAATGTTACAACATAGGTAACATAATAGGTGTTCAAAAAATCTTGTTCATGTTCATCATTCAGGGACAACAAACTGGTCTTTGTATTTTTATGGGTTAATTGCAGAAAACACTCCTGTTGGTTACCATGTGCGGCACTTACACCCCCTCAAGTCATTTATTAGCACATACAACTCCTCTACTTATAGTTTAAGCTTTCTAAAATCTGTCAAATTCATTTCTAAATCACTCAAATGATGATCTAGTTTAAGTTTAGAACTTGTTTATGTTTTGTTTATGTTGTGTAGAGTAGACTTTCATCGTTTTTAGGGTTTTGGTCGATGAGTAGAAGGGGTGTATGTGCTGATAAATGACTTGAGGGGGTGTAAGTGCCACACAGGGTAAACCGCAGGGGTGTTTTCTACCCCTATTTTTATTGTTTGGAGTCAGATCGTGTTTTGATCACAGCATAATGATTCTTGGACAAACATTTTTCTTTTTAAAACCTTTTTTTGGGTTTCTTTGTTTTTTGTGTGTGTGGGGGGGGGATGGTGGGGATGTAATATGATCTTACAAGTAACATCTTTGGTAAGTGCAGCTAAATTATACCGATGTAGATGCAATGCCATGAGCCTATTGTCAGTCTTTGATTGACTCAACTGATCGATGGCGGCGGCTTGGTCCAAAGCCCATGAGTCGAATAAATCTTGGCGGCTGATTATTCTTGGACCTATGTGAGACTCATCTCCTTTCCTAAATAGATAGGATTAGGTTAGTTTCCTCGCCACTTGTGTGGTTACATGCCTTCAGATTTTGATCTCTCCTTACAATTCTCATTCCCATCCCAACTTTCCCGTGCCTTGTGAGAACGAAATATTCTCAGACTCTGTTGCATCCCTTTTCTTTTTGTGTTTCTGGGGAGTGTATTTAGGAATAATCTGTTTCTCTGTTCTTTGTTTCTTAGTGGATTTGGATTGATATCGAAGATTGGCATTTACTTTACTATATATCCCGTGTGTAGTTTCCTATGAACAAGTATGGTTACCCTTTGAACTAAATGTTTCTCTGCTGTATTTTTTCCATGTTAATGCTAGATATCTGAGTCAAGGATTGGGAAGCTGATGCGTTCGTTTTTTGTATTTACTAATTGTTTTTATATTTATTTTGCAGAAATTATGGATTTTGGTTATCCCCAAAATCTCTCACCAGAAATTTTGAAACTTTATATTACACAAGAAGGAGTTCGTTCACCATTTTCTTCAAAGGTAAGTATGGATTCTCCCCTTCCTCTTTTGGATACAAGTATTTAATATGTGTTTGTGTCATCCATTTAAATCATTTGGCTTCTATCTTTAGTCAGCATGCAGAGATGATTTTTACATCAAGATTAATTGTTCATTGCCTTTCCTTTCTGCAATAACAGTCCTCAGATAAACCTGTTCCTAATGCGACTCTACAAGTAACTGGTGCTGTTGGTTGGAGACGTGAGGGTCTTGCATATAAGAAGAATGAAGTAACCGTTTCTTTGATCCATTTTTTATTAACATTATAACGACAAACACAACCAGTGTTCTAACACTAGCATATTGCAGGTCTTTTTGGACATAGTAGAGAGTGTTAATCTTTTGATGTCTTCCAAAGGTAAAATTTGTGGAAAATATATTCATTAATTCTGGTAATATCATCTATTGTTTTTTAATATAAAAAGACAATGATATCTATATAGGGAGCGTGCTACGTTGTGATGTGAGTGGAAAAATTCTCATGAAGTGCTTCCTCTCTGGGATGCCTGATCTAAAACTAGGATTAAACGACAAAATTGGTCTGGAAAAGGAATCACAGATCAAGTCTAGGCCTACAAAAAGGTAGAGATCATCCCCTTTGTGATCCAGAGAATTGGTTTGCATTATCCCTCATTTATTTCAGTTCTACCTTTCAAGTTTGAAAAGCATACCTTTTGAGTTTGAATTGTTTGACTTTTTGTATTAGCATGACTTTTGGTTTATGTTTGTGAGGTCTTCATCCTTCGTATGATAGATCTGAAATGATGTTCTGCATGTCTTTTGGTTTGACGCAAGCTGCCCAAAGTACATGCGCATAACTACATGCACCCACACAGCATGCACATGCACAAGATATTTGTCCATAGCATGGTTTATATAGTCAGCATTATATTTGTCTGCATTTTCTTGCTACGCTAAGATGAGCTGCTCCATCCACACCATATTGTACAAGATATCACATACCTTGGGAAAAGTCAAACCAACATGTAATATTGAATTGCTTATTGTAGGTCCAACATGTCTTAGATACTTGTAATTTTCTTGTGATACACATATCCCTCTTCATTGCCAAATATAAATTACAGGTGTTTCTGTGGGATATGCCCATGTGAAGCATTTCTTTTGATATAGAGAAAGCTTGGACATGCACCTTAAAGTATAATAAATTCAGGCTATAAAGGAGACTTAGCTGGGCTGCGCTATTTATTAATATTAATATTGGCATCAAAAAATATTTTAAGGCTGCTAGCTTCCATGGTTTTATAACGATTTATTGATTCACTTACCTAGCTTGTTTTAATTACTTCATATGGCAGTTTTTAGTGCTTACAAGCATTTTTTTTCCCTTTTCCCAGTGGAAAGACCATTGAGCTTGATGATGTCACTTTTCATCAGTGTGTAAATCTGACAAGGTTCAACTCAGAAAAGACAGTCAGTTTTGTGCCTCCTGATGGTGAATTTGAATTGATGAAGTAATATTCATAACCTTTCCTATAAGTTAACTTTCTTCTATGCTAATATTTGACTGATGCATTTGTGATTCCTGAAATGTTGAATTTAAATGCATGTATTGCTACAAAGTGAAATTGCTGTGTACTGTTCAATGTAAAATTTGAACAAGATTGCTCCTTTTTTACTGATTTCTTGCTCCTAGGATGCTGTACGTTTAGATTAGTCTGGTGGATATTTCAGAACAAGCTTTATTTCATGCTTCTTCATAGAGACTGCTAATGTTCTCATAGACAAAAAACCTACACAAAAGCGTGGGAGAGTTTTGATCTATGCATAGTCATAAATCCTTTGTCCAATGTGTTCTTCATGATGATGAATTTTTCGGATACTGTTTTTCATATATCCTGTGTGATGGCCATCTCTGTTTTCTCATAGGTACCGAATTACTGAAGGTGTAAACCTTCCATTTAGAGTATTACCAACAATCAAGGAATTGGGTAGGACACGCATGGAAATAAATGTTAAGGTTTGTGAACTCTTTGATAAGTGTCTAAATTTCTTATACATTTTGGTTGTAGCTTAGCCAGATGCCAATTCTTATCAACATATTTGTGCATAGGTCCTGACACAACTAGTTTGCAGGTAAAGAGCGTCTTCGGTGCAAAAATGTTTGCACTTGGAGTTGTAGTGAAGGTTCCAGTGCCGAAGCAAACAGCCAAGACAAGTTTCCAAGTGACGTCAGGTCGAGCCAAATACAATGCTTCTATTGATTGCATTGTATGGAAGTAAGCGCTCATATCTCATTTCCGTATTGTTTATCTTCTTTTTTCTTGGTTGTAGGTTTCTTACTTTATTTTCTTTTTTCTTGGTTGTAGGTTTCTTACTTTATTTTCTTTTTTATGGTTGTAGTTTTCTTGCTTCTGTTCTCATGCATTCACTTGATGCTAAAGAATTATTTCCGTTTTATGTTTTCACAAAACGATCAATTATTTGCTTTATTAGGAGTTACACTAAGGATAATCAAGGTGTCTTCTGTGCATTCTTGATCATGTATTGCAAACAATGTTGTATCTGGACCTGTGTCCAACAGCTGCGGGCTTTAGGATAAAGGTTTCATTGATGGGAAACAGTATCGAGGACAACCATAATTTTTTAAGGAACCTACAATTGGTTAATAAGATGGCGGTTTCTTTAAATTTTCAATGCAGCTTATCTGCAGTGTGTAAATTGATCCACTTGTGGTGTCAAACTTGCTTCTTACAAGTACAACCTTGCTGTTATTGCATAATATCTAATTATCCTATTAAAGCTGCAGGCTTTTCTTTGGAAGACAAAACTAACTGCTTGGGTATACAATCATGTTGGGGATTTTTTTTTTTTTGCAATCATCAAAGTTTTCTGGTAACAATTAGTATGCTCCAACATCCGACATTTTTTTCCCAGCCATCTCTGTTTGTGCCTACTTGATGCATTGGCAAGAAAATTGGAATTTTGTAGGCACTCTAAATGACATAGATAAACTTTTATGGTGTATATTTTCGATTTAAATGTCCTATTGTTAAATTTTATTGGGAAGCATATGCTTTTAAGTTCTTTTGGAGCCATCCAATTTCACTTTTTCCTCTTGCTATCAAGCATAGATATCTCTCTCTAGCTTTAATGAATCTGCAAACACTTGTCTGACACTAAAATTTCAGGATAAGAAAGTTTCCTGGACAAACCGAACCAACCATGAGCGCAGAGGTTGAGTTGATATCTACAATGGGAGAAAAGAAATCCTGGACTCGACCACCGATTCAGATGGAATTTCAGGTTCAAGTTGTTTTAATTATGCAAAATGATGCATTCTCTGTTTTACCTGATAAAGAAACACTAAATAGTAAGATATTATATGCACTGGCCTCGTTCTATTTTCTTTTGTAACCAGGTCACATCTTTGTGCATCCAGAAAAGGGGGGAAAATATTACAATTTTTAATCTGATAATTTTATATAACCAATATATAATGGAATATCGGAATCATATATCTGGAAAAAAATTCGCTAGCTGATCAAATGTTGTTTGTAGGTTCCAATGTTTACTGCATCTGGTCTACGAGTACGATTTTTGAAGGTACAAGTTCAAATTACGGAGATGTAGCAGAATTTTAGAACCATATGCAAAAGCTATATGTTTATTTCTCGTATTTTTGTAGGTATGGGAAAAGAGTGGATACAACACAGTTGAGTGGGTTCGTTACATTACAAAGGCGGGATCCTATGAAATCAGATGTTGATGATTTCTTACTGCTTTTATGAAGTTGGGATTTTCTGGAGCTAATTATTGGGCCTGCGGTCGAAGCGTAGGTTTGAAAAAAGAAAGTGCTCCATATATGTAAAACTACAACTTATTTTCCTCAATAGAGAAGAGCTACATGTTTGTAGTGAAATATAATGTGCTGCCTATTGATTCTTTATTGCTAGTCCTATTCAGCTGTAATTTGTAAATGGCTTGAGAAGAGACGAAAGTTTGTATTTGAGTTGAAAATTTTATTTGTTTGTTACTAGATGTGCACCTATGTGCAAAGAAAATATGTGCTCATCATGAAAAGTACATGAATATGCTGCTTTTTTGGTTCTGCATGCATGTATTGATCTTGCAAATTCAAATGTAGGAGGAATTGAAAATTCTTGCATTTGCACCTTGTTCTTGATAGAACAAGCATAGGTTGTACCCTCATAATGTCACCATAGAACTTAGCAATGAATGAAATTAAATAGTTCTGCTGGCTATTATCTGTCGGCATAAATCCAAGTAGCTATTTTCTAATGTTGATTCATTTATTTATTTGATACTACCCTATATTCAGAGTTGCCTGTTCGTATTTAATGAATTTCTTGTGCTGTCTATTGAATTTGTTGATTATTGTTGGTAATACATATGTTTATTTTACATAATATGAAAGATTCTCAAAGATGATTTTTTCTCATGAAATCTTTCTGTGCTTTACTGGACTTTTCTTAAAACCATGCTCACGTTGGAGTCGGAGCCATCGTGGAATTCTTTTGAACTTTCATTGCATATAAACGTCTAAACCCCTTGTCGTTTATTGTTTAACGTTTAAACGTTGTCAACCAAGTAGTGGGTCACATGACCACTCGTGTGACTGGTTTTTAAATATTTTTGTGCTGAAATTACCCCTTAATTTGTTTACTATATTAGCTTATACTTCTCTAAATTCTCAAATCCAATTTTGGGCTTCTTCTCCATTCCTGACTTGAATATTTTTCTACATTGGGCCATGATATCTTCATCTAGACAAAGGTCCAATCCATCAGAGATCACGGTGTGTTAAATGTAAAAGCCCAAGTTCATTGCTTGTAGTTGAAAAAGTCAAGAATGTATTATATTTGTACTTTTGGTTGTGGCAAATTTAGTTGAAACTCTCTCTCTCTCTCTCTCTCTCTCTCTGTTCTCGCATTTGGAAAATTAGGAGAAACATGTGGCGAATTTCTATCAGAGAAAGAGAGGGTAATTAGGTCATTTTCTTTGGTAATTAATGGCAGGGGTTTTATGTGCAATGCGGAAAGTTCTGACGGTTTTGGTGGATGAGGGTGGTTTTGAGCAAATGAGGTAAATTATAGGATGGTTTCTAAAAATAAACCTATTTCATTTGGAGAAAACGGTATCTTAGGTGCAACAGGAGCATATTTTCTCATATGGCGTCGCAAAAAATTAACCGTACATTATTTTTTCCGTAGATCGGCATCCGCCATCTTCATCTTCATCGTCTAAGATGTGGATAGATCAAATTTCATGCGATTCTAACACCATTTCACTGTTGTTTTTGTGATGTAAAATTAACGGTATTCCGATAATACAATTTTTAGTATTTTTTACGTCAAAAAAACAAAACAACGGTGAAATAGTGTTAGAATCACATCAAATTTGATGTATCCATAGATAAAGACGAAGATGGTAAATACCGATTGTTGGAAAAAATGATCTAGGGTTGATTTTTTGTGACACCGTCTAAGGAAATATCCCCTGTGGCATCTAAGATTCCGTTTTCTCGTTTGATAATCATATGATCGATTTGAGTATCGTTCATATTATGTCAAAAATGCCACTTGTAAATGGCTTGAGAAAAGGCTTAAAAAATTTAAAAAATTTTAAACACCCCCCCCCCCCCTCCTTGGGGAACTCTAAATACTTGCTTATTTTTTTTATTTAAGAAAACACCTTTTAATCTTAGTATTTTTTATATTTCACTCTTAAAATTATGGGGTGGGCTACAGAAAAAATATAATTTGATACTAGATATGGATGTATTGGCAAATAAAGTATGTCATTTTTATGGAGTCTTTTTCAAGAAAAGCTCTCTATCAAATCCATCCTATACCAATGCGACCTCCAGATCGACACCGTCTATTCACTCTGCCCCAAAATGCTTCAGAAACACCGAACCATCTCTTCCATCAGCCCAGACTATATGGGATGCAATCATATAGGTTATAGGTATCTATCTGACACTATCCAACATCTGTATAGCAATTACAACCGCTTTACTCATCCGGGCCGTGCTACAACACCAATGATCAAACTATGCAACACTATCTAGGCTTAAACACTCTGGACGAATTGGCTAGTACGAAACAACCATACCTACGACAACCATTCTCTTCTGCTCCTGCAAGCCACCGCCACCTGCATTCATTCAACATGTCCTAGAACATCTTGCATCCATCAAGATCACCAGTGATGACATCCACTACAAGACCCTCATCTACTGGCTACTCACGATCGATATCTGATGATGCTCATAAGTGGGAGCTCCCCAGATCATGACACGTGACAGAAAACATGTTCCGATGCACACGGAAACAGGGCAATGACTGCATATTGGAAGCGTCCCCTAGGCTATAGTCCCGCGGCCTGGACCCGACCTTCGAGGATTCCCTAAACAGTCCTGTGGTCGGTGGGTATACGACCATTGGCCCACCTCCGAGCCCTCCTACACTCCGAGCTTCCTAGGCCCTCCCAGCTCGCCTCCAAGCTATCACAGAACCGAGCTTCCTCGGCCCCCCGCTCGCCTCCGAGCCCCCGCCGAGCTAAAATTCCTCGGTCTTATTGAGCGACCCAGAGCGCAGATCACATCCGTCTCCGCCACGGCTCCGTGAATCTCACCAGACGCGAGATATCCGCTGCCCCACGATCCCGCGTTCCACGCCGTCGCATCCTCCCATTAACGAGCGTATCTCGTCATTAAAGGGGGATCCCGCCATTCTCGCAGGCGTAACGGCCGGCGAGAATCTCGCGCCCGTCAGCCCATGGCTACCGCTATATAAACCCCTCTCTCAGACGACTCGGATATGGAAATTCTTATCCAATAGGCCGCTACTCTGTTCAAATGCCTTGACTAACTTGATCATCGGAGGGTCCACGGTGGTGCAACCATCCCGGGATTTCTTTGCAGGTAGCTCGGCTTCATTTCAAAACAAGCCCACTGAGTTCCACACACCTCAGGAGACAGTCCTCAAACCCAATCTTAGCCGTTCGCCAACGCTGTCGACAGATCGACGGAAGACAACATCTGAAGGAAGTCCGGAGCTCCATCAGTTGGCGCCGTCTGTGGGAATTTTGAAAATTCCACTCATCGAAAGTTGATCTTCCGATCTCGAGCTGATGGCGAGTGATCATCGCGACGATCCTAGCACTAGCCGTCGTCCTCCCCACAATGGGGGCACGGACGGATCCTCTCCTCCCCTTAACACCATTCACGCCCTGTCTGCACGGATCGACAGGCTCACGTCCATCGTGGATGCCCTTGTCCGTGTCCAAACAGCTGGACAAGCCACCCAGGTCTCCGTTCCCCCACCTCGGGACCGTGACCTCCGCAGAGGGGGAGACGACACTGCCCATGCTGGCATGATGGTACAGCGCCTCGCTATTTCCGGCGGCCACAGATCCCCCGTGGCGACCAATTCAATAACCCGCTAGGTACCTCACAGCTCCATGCCGAGGTCTCACGCAAGAGCACCCCGCCCTGAGGCCCATCGCGCTCCTGTCCCTTCCAAGGAGGTGTCGTTCAGCTCACCTGCTCCCAGGAATGGCCGGCACCCTCTCCCTCAACAGGGTTGCGCGGACGACACTCACCACGGTGGCTCGAGGACGACATCGCCAGGGGACTTAAGGAACATCATAGAACGGAACCGGAACCACGGCCAGGCGCAGGCCGCCAGCGGGAGGGGCCATAACTCCAAGTACGCCGAATCCGCAGGATACCACGACCGCTTTGATGCCCTCGAAAAGAAGATCGAAAGTATACATCAGGAGAGTCGTCCTTCAAGCGAGGGGGCCAGGTATGCCGCCGACTCACTTACGAAGCCCTTTACTGAAGAACTGCTCGCTGTTCGCGTCTCCTCCAGAAACAAGCCTTCAAAGGTGGCCCTCTTCGACGGAAAGTACGACCCGAAAGACCACCTAGACGCGTTCACGGCTGGGATGAGCTTCCAAGACAACTCTGACGCTGCCCAATGCCGAGCGTTCCCCGCCACTCTCATCCGTGCCGGATGAGATTGGTTCTGAGGACTCGCGCCTCGCTCTATCTCTACTTTCGATGTGCTGGCCGCCCAATTCCTCGGCCATTTTGTTGGGAACAAACGGCAGAAGCGTACCGTCGATTACCTCTTCACTATAAAGAGCGGGGATAAGGAATTCTTCAAAGGGTACGTCATCCGCTTCTACAACGCTCTTTTTGAGGTCCCAGAGCAACGGGACGAGACTGTCATCACGACCCTTAGGTCAGGTCTTAGGCACAAGAAGTGGCTCCGCTCCTTTGAATTAGCGCAAGCAAAGACCATGGCCGAGGTAAAGGCCTGGACCGAGCGAGAAATCCAACTCGAGTCTGAGGTAAATGCGAACCTACCTCGGAGCGACCAGGCCGATCAAAAGAAGAGAGGAAGAGAAGAGAAGAAGAAGATTGACCGGCCAAAAACATACTCCCCGAAGTTCCAGGAGTATACCCCGCTCAACATCTCCCAGACAGAGCTGTTAGAGGAGGCAAAGGGCGAGCGATTTTTTAAACTCCCTCCGGTCACCAATAGGGCAGCCAAACGGACACGGGGCCCTTACTGCACCTTCCACAGGCCGCAGGGACACCCCACCGAGAACTGCAAACAGCTCCGCGACTACATCGAGGAGTTTATTTGCTTGGGGAACCTGGCGAAGTACTTGCGGGAAAATCGACAAGCAGACCGAGAGCAAGAGAACCATCCCCCTCCCGGCGAGTTGACGATCGGCCAAATCATGGTCGTATCAACGGGGGGTGTGCCTGGAGCCGGCGAGATTTGACGCCTCCTGCTGGTCGAGGGGACTAGTGGCCAGCCCCGAAAGAAGAGCAAAGCAGCCGAGCCCATCACCTTCACCGATGAGGACCTCCACAGGATATCCTTACCTCACAACGACCCCCTAGTGATTACAGCACGGGTCCACTGCTACGAGGTTCAAAGGATACTGGTCGACTAGGGGAGCTCGGCAGACATCCTTTTCTACGACTGCTTTTTACATATGGGGCTTGGCCCATCGGACCTGACGCCGACCGCCCATATCCTGTCGAGGTTTACTAACCACTCCATCCCGGCAGAAGGAGTGGTCACCCTCCTACTTAATATCGGGAAGACGGGTCGTACGCGTACCACACCTGTGGAGTTCATCGTCGCTAGAATCCCATCGACCTACAATATCCTCCTGGGATGCCCGACGCTAAACTCCCTTCGGGCCCAGATATCGACCTATCACCTCGCGATCAAGTTTCCACTCGACCAAGGCAGAATAGGCCGGGCCTACGGGAACCAGCAAGCCGCAAAGATTTGCTTCACAGCGACATCTGTGCCCGAGGAACGAAGCGATGAACTTGAAAGCGCGGGTGATTTCCGGGGGTCCTTGGATACTCGGGACAAACAAAAAGAAATCCGAGAGGCCTCGATGGAGCCGCTAATAGAGGTCCCCCTCGTCGAAGGGGACAATGAACGAACCGTCCAAATCGGGTCACTCTTAACGGGGGCCCGGCGCGACGACTTGGTCCACTTCCTCAGAGGGAACTCGGACGTGTTCGCTTGGGCGCCCACCGACATGCCCGGGATCGACCCCAAAGTAATATCACATAACCTCGGGGTCGACCCTACGGTCCGACCCGTCAGGCAGAAGAAACGAGGTTTCGCCCCGATCAAACAAAAGGCGATCGAGGACGAAGTTAACAGGTTGCTCGCAGCCAACTTCATTCAAAACGTGGCCTACTCAGAATGGCTGGCGAATGTGGTAATGGTTAAAAAGACGAGCGGGAAGTGGCGCATGTGCGTCGACTTCACAGATCTTAACAAGGACTGCTCGAAAGACAACTATCCCCTCCCTCGGATAGATCAGCTCGTCGACAGTTCGGCAGGCCACAAGTTATTCAGCTTCATAGATGCTTTCTTCGACTATAACCAGATCCGTATGAATCCGGCGGACGAAGAGCTCACCGCATTCACAACGGACCGGGGGGTATACTGCTATAAAGTGATGCCCTTCGGCCTCAAAAATGCCGGGGCTATATACCAACACTTGGTCAACAGGATGTTCAAACCGCAGATCGGGAGAAACATGGAGGTTTACGTCGATGACATGCTCGTTAAATCGACCTCGTCAGATGAGCACGCCAAAGATCTTGGCGAGACTTTCGACATCCTCCGCAAATACAAAATGAAACCGAATCCCACTAAGTGCGCGTTCAGGGTCACTAGTGGAAATTCCTCAGATTCATGGTTACCCACCGAGGAATCGAGGCTAACCCGGAGAAAATCAGCGTCATCCTCAACAAGGCCGCGCCAAAGACCAACGTCGAAATCATGCGGTTCACGGGAATGGTAGCCGCTCTGAGTCGTTTCATGTTAAGGTCCAGAGAAAAATGCCTCCCATTCTTCGAAGCATTGAGAAAGATTCTAAGGTTCGAATGGTCGAAGGAGTGTCAGATCGCTTTCGAGCAACTGAAAATGTACCTGGCGACTCCCCTACTACTCACCCGACCAATTGGAGGAGACGAGCTATCACTATATCTAGTGGTGTCCAATTAAGTTGCAGGCTCGGTGCTCGTCCGAGAAGTCGAAAGAGTCCAGAAGCCGGTCTACTATGTAAGCCACGTCTTTAAGGATGTGGAAACAAGGTACCCGGCCATAGAAAATATTGTCTTGGCGCTTATCGTGGCCTCAAGGAAATTACGACACTACTTCCAGGTACACACCATCCTCGTTCTTACCGAGCGTCCTTTAGGGGCTATTCTCGCCCCCCGAGTCTTCTGGTCGTTTGGAGAAGTGGAGATGGGAGTTATCTCAATTCGACATCAAGTACCATCCAAGGCAGGCTATCAAGGCATAAGTCCTGACCGATTTTATTGTCGAATGCACTATCCCCAGTAAGGAGGCAGTGTCAGTGCCGACCTCCTGGTCTCAACCCTCGATCGAAGAGAGGCCCGACTCCACCCCCGACTGGGTCCTTTACGTCGATGGGTTGTCAACCGAGGATGGATGTAGTGCCGGCCTCATCATTCGAGGCCCGAACAAAGCTGAGATGGAGTATTCTTTGAAGCTCGGGTTCAAAGCCTCAAACAATGCCGCGGAGTACGGGGCCTTGCTAGCTGGAGACGATTCGAATCCGCAGTGACTCCGTCCTGGTCATTTCGAGGCATGGGAGCCTCTGATGGTGAAATATTTAGCCGATGTAAGAAGACTACAAAAAGACTTCGACGAAGTTCAAGTAGAGCAGATCCTCCGGCACCTAAACGTCCAGGCTGACGCTCTGAGCAAACTAGCTTCCTCCTATACGGACAATAACAAGAGAAATATCCTCTTCGAGGTCTTGCCACGGCCCAGCATGGAAAACAGAGAGACAACACTTCAAGTTTACGCTGTCCGGGAAGAAGGCCGGGATTGGAGGAAGCCCCTAATAGAATTTCTGAAGGAAGGTACGCTCTCAGAAGATCGAGGGGAAGCCCGCCGCCTCCGAGCCAAAGCCCGCCATTTCGTTTGGAGCAGTGGAAACCTCTACAAGAAAGCCTTCACTAAACCTCTGCTTTGGTGCGTCGACCCCCACGAGGCCGACTACATCCTCCGTGAGGTTCACGAAGGGGTCAGCAAAGCACATCAAGGGGCCCGCACCTTAGTCCAGAAGACGCTACTCCAAGGATACTATTGGCTGACCATCCATTAGGACGCTCAGAAGCTCATCAGAAGATGCAAAAGATGCCAACTCCATGGCAGCATACCCCGTCTTCCGGCTACCGAGCTAACGGCCCTGACCTCCCCATGGTCGTTTGCCCAGTGGGGAATGGACATGATAGGCCAACTCCATACTGGTACAGGCGGGCACAAATACATCCTCTTCATGGTGGACTACTTTACGAAGTGGATCGAGGCCGTCCCCATCAGAAAACCGGACGCCACCACGACCATCAAGTTCCTGCAGAACAACATAATATTTCGGTTCGGGATCCCGAGGTCTATCGTCATCGACCATGGGACGAATTTCGAAAACGATAAAGTTAAAGGATTCTGCAGCGAATACCATATACTGATGAAGTTTTCCGCGGTCGCACATCCCCAGTGCAACGGGCAGGCCGAGGTCGCTAACCGGGACATCATTTGAGGTCTTCGAGCTCGCCTAGAAGGACGGCAGGGCAGTTGGGTCGACGAATTATCCTGGGTTTTGTAGGCCTTGCGCACATCGAAGAAGACCCCCACTGGAGAGACCCCCTTCAGCCTCTGCTACGGAACCGAGGAGATGGTCCCAACAGAGATCGGGCTGCCTAGTTACAGGGTCAAGCACTTTGACAACGAAGTAAACACCTCGGCCCTCCAGACTAATTTGGACATCTTGTTGGAGAAGCGGGACCGGGCACAGATCAAAGCTGCCACTTATCAACAACAAACTGCCCGCTACTACAACATACGAGTCAAGTATCGTACCTTCAAGACCAGAGATTTGGTCTTAAGGCAGAACGAGTTCGTTGACCAGGTCAAGTTGCACAAGTTTTCCCCCAAAGTGGGACGGCCCATTCCTCGTCTCCGAAGTATTGCCCGGTGGGGCCTATCGCTTGCAAGACGTGGTGGGTCGCAAATTTCCATGGCCCTACAACGCCAAGAAGCTCAAGTTGTATCTTTGAAAATTGTATCTATGAATATATATTTCTTTTTTGCCAAAGCGATGTAGATTTTTCTAAGTATTTTGAATTAGAAGAAATTCCTTCTATGTGTTTCCTTCTTCCTCGGATCAAAGGTCATAAATTTCGTTTCGTGAAAATACTCAAACGCACCCAGAAAATAAAAAGGATGTAATAATATGCCGCAAAAAGAGAACTTTTTATCAAAGGTATTGTGGGCTCCTCAGCCTTACATGAAAATTAAAATTACACCAGAGGGGTACGGGGTTAAGGTAGAACTGCTGGTGGTACTCCGTGGAGATCTCCGCCAGCCGAGCCCTGGCCTCTTTAGCCCGCTCCCGGCGATGCTTCCCACATACCCGGGACGCCACGGAAGCACCGGGCCCCCTTCTGCCGAGCAGGGGCTTGAAATCTGCCTCTTTCGGAAGCACTCTAAAATAAGGGCCAAAGATCGGTCATGCCTGTTCTTCAAGATGAGGCCGAGGACATAGAGCGTACGCACCTTGTCAAGCGCCTCATCCAGCAGCTCCTCGGAGAGGGGGTTGTACAGCCCCGGGGACCTCCTCCAAATTGCGTACATCAACAATTAGAGGAGGGATGACCGACGAGGAAGTAGACGGCCGATGTGGTCCTCGATGCGTTGGACCACGCCCCGGTACGTCTCCTCGGAAACGGACTGGTCATATAGGTAAACGTCATCGGAAGTGATGATCTCTTCAATCGTGTGATGCGCCCGATCATCTAAGAAAAGCAATGCTGAAAGAAACCCATCTCCTTCCCTATTTATAACCTCAACAGAATCCCAAAGGCACAAATTTGCGCGCGCGTGGGTACGAATCCTAGGATTTTCTCGACTCTTCCAATACCGTACCGCCACGTAGCGGGCATCCCGTATTGCTCGGCCAACCGAAGTCGGAACGACGCGGATCTTGGAACGCCTCTCCTCACCTATGCGTTTCTGCCACGTGTCGCCCGCGATGGTCACTCTTCCGGATTATCACATGTCGAGGGAAGTCGGGCGACGCCTCGCAAAACCGAGTAGCTTCCCTGCTCGGTCAATCCATGGCTGGTAGCTTACTACCCACCGACGCCAAGGATCCAAAGCCCCCCTCAAGAGGCCACCGAGCAGCTTTCCTGCCCGGTCCATCCCTGGCTAGTAGTTTACTATCCACCGACGCTAAGGATCAAAGCCCTCATCAAGAGGCCACCGAGCAGCTTCCCTGCTCGGTCCATCCTTAGTAGGAAACTTCTTACCCATCTACGCTAAGGATCAAAACCCTCATCAAGAGGCCACCGAGGAGCTTCCATGCTCGGTCCATCCTTAGTGGGTAACTTCTTACCCATCTACGCTAAGGATCAAAGCCATCCTCAAGAGGCTACCGAGCAGCTTCCCTGCTCGGTCCATCCCTGGCTAGAGTTTACTACCTACCGATACCAAGGATCAAAGCCCTCATCAAGAGGTCACCGAGCAGCTCCACTTCTCGGTCCATCCTTAGTGGGTAACTCCTTACCCATCTACGCTAAGGATCCAAAGCCCTCCTCAAGAGGCCACCGAGCAGCTTCCCTGCTCGGTCCATCCCTGTCTGGTAGTTTACTACTCACTGACGCCAAGGATCAAAGCCCTCATCAATAGGCCACCGAGCAGCTCTACTGCTCGGTCCATCCTTAGTAGGTAACTCTTTACCCATCTGTACTAAGGATTAGAAGCACTCAACCTCGGCAAACGCCGACCAATCCGGACTAGGTTCTTGTCTAATTCATCCTAAAAGAAGTGGTCGCCGGTCCAACTCGGGGGAATGGGCAAATCCATACCTTCCTACTCGAAGAAGCCAACCGACGTACCTTAAGTGAGTGATCGCCACCTTGACTCCGGGGCCATAAGGACATCGACCTTACACCGGCCTGTGTACACTTATACAAATAATTGGACTTCACTCGACGCGTGATCGCCAACTAAAGGACCGTTCGCCGACCTAGCATGTGGCTCATCAGGCGAGGAAAATGCTAACAAGCTCACACAAATGAAAACATTGCCACACAAAAATTTGCAAAACGGCTTTATCCACAACTCGGGAGTCTTTACAAAGGTATTATAGGCTCCCCAGCCTTACAAAATTGCCCGAAAGCTTACAAAATTCCAAAACAAAAAAGGGAAGGCAGAAAGGCTCAGGCCTCGGGACCGGGGAGGACCTCGATATACTCTGCACCAGCATCGGTAGCCGGGGTGGTGGCTTTACGGTCGGCGCCCCCAACAGAAGCTTCGGCACTGGGAGCCGGGGTGATCGCCTTATCCCCAACGCTCCCACCGGGAGCCTTCCCCCCGGCGGCACTTCCGGAGGCATCCTCCTACGTCTCATCCTCGAGGGGGTACTCGAGCCGACGCCCACCGTCGGGAAACTATGGTATCAACGCCTTGACGGCAACGAGAGCCTGATGCCAGACGAGGGTTGAGGTGTCAGCAAGGTCGGTGTAGAATTGATCCGATATCTTGTAGCTCTCCACCGCCTTTGCGGCTCGGAGGTCGGTGCGCTTCATCCCTTCCTTCGACGCCTCGTTCTCCCTCTTAAGGGTGTCCCGCGTCTTCTTCAGAGTGGCGTTGAGCACCCTGGCCTCCTCCAACTTAGCCTCGACGATCTTGTTGGACTCCTTCAAAACTCGGATGGACTCCCTGCAGTTAGAGTTCACCCCCTCCTCGGCGGCCACCCGATCTTTGAGGATGGCGATCCTCTCCCTCGCCTGACGCATCTCCCGGCTCAGGCTCTCCTCCCGTGAGGAAGACTTGCCCGCAATCTGCATCGCCAGGGCAATTTCCTTGTGCTCTATGTTGGCAATGAGGGCACAGTGCTGGAGGACCTGAGGAAAACAAAAGGAGGGGTTAAAAAGTATCTGATCCTAAAAACAAAAGAGGCTTAATGAAAACCTAAACGGGAGGCGGACACTGACCTGCACAGCCTTTTGAGCTATGGCCGCGCTTGGGCCTTGAGGGTCCCCCGGGGGATTTTGCCCCCGGCCGATCGTTCCATCTCTGAGAGCAAGCTATCGGCGGTAGAAAGCCTCGAGGGCACCTCGAAGCAAACGTCCCCCTCCTGCACGAAGACCGGGGAAGACGGAGGTCGGGATACCGTCCTTTTGTGCCGCTTGAGGGGGGCCTCGAAGGGGTTGGCCTCATCTGCCACCTCCAAAACCCGAGGCTCCGACTCCTGAGCATGTTTACAGCTCTCCCCGCAGCTGGTATCCAGAGCCTAGGGCATGGTGGAACGCCTAGCCAATGCGGCCGCCGACAGGGCCGGGCTGGGAGCGGGGCATGACGAGCCGGCGCCTCCGGCCTACCTCCCCCTTTTCTCGGCCATGGCAGCCAGGAATTTGGATCGTTCCATCGGTTCTGCAAAAAAGGAAAATACACAATGGGAGTTAGTGACGCCGGAAAAAACAGAAGAAAAATGTGCAAGTCTAAACAGGTCACCTAAGCTCCTAACTTACCCGCGAATTGAGCAGGGCTGAGCCTGGCCCAACTAAGGGCCTGCTCGGAAAGCAAAACATCGGCCCGTTGGATAGGCTCCAATGCTGACACCGCCCTCACTTCGCGAGAGGACAACCGCCTCACCCACGGGCAGTCTTTCCTGTGCCACTGAACAGGCACAGGCCAATTCTCACCCTCGGGTGGCCCGACAAATAGGAACTTCTCCTTCCATTCATGGATGGAAGAAGGAATTGCTACGACCCCCGACCCGGCCGTCTCTCCCCTATGTTTTCTAAAGGAAACATATACCCAACTCGGCTCGTCCTTACGGGTGCCGGGATGATTTTTATAGCAAAGGGAGGAAAGGAGAAGGGTCAAGCTGAAGGGGATTTCTTCGAGTCTCAGCCGGACCAGGAACCCGAGGAGAATCCTCTACGAGTTCGGCACTAGCTGGCCCAGAGCTAGTTGAAAACAACGCAGTGCGGCGCTAACCTCGGGGGAGAAGGGAAGACGTATTCCAGCCCAAAAGGCATCCAGGTACAAGGCGATCTCCTTGCCTCGCACCTGGTCCGCTCTCTCTCCCTCCTTAGCTAAGCAAAGCGAATAGCTAGGGCGAGCCCGGATTGTAGTGAGCTCGTCTATATCCCTCAGGAGGGAGGGCACATCGCGAGCACTCTTCATACGCGCTTTGGGGACCGTCCCCGTTGCACGACCATGGGAAGCACGGGTAACCCTAACTCTCCGGAGGGAATCCGAATCGGATGGGGTAGAGGAAGAAGTAGCAGAAGACTCACTAGACTTTACCCTGACTATCTCAATAGACTCCCCAGAGGAAGACATCTAACCTGAGTCAAAGAAAGAGTCCTCCAAGGAAAGAGCGCGAAAGATCCGACCTAAAGGAAAGAGCTCCGAGCTAACTCTCGCAGCGATGAAGAAATGATAGCGAAGTGTGGACCCTGGGGGATCCCACTTCTATTTATAGAATTTGGCAAACGCATCCAACAGCGCAGATCGTTTCTCGCCAAAACAGCGCTTCGCGCTTGACGGTCGTCGATGTTCCACGTGTCGCACGACCATTGAACGCGTCCCTTCGAGCGCAGAGGACAGCGGCAACTCGTCACGTCAACCAACCGGTGTCGGACACGTGGCCTGGCGCCTCAACGAACGTACGATCGAATCAACGCTCCCTCTTTAATGCACGATCTCCTCTCTGATCCGCTGACGTCATCAAAAGATACGCCTAACTGCCTCGGGAATCCACGCCGACGAGGTCTTCAACTATGAATTGAGCCCGGGTGACCGATCGGACCACTCTCGACCCGATCCATAAATAGGTCGGGACGAGAGTAGGAGGCTAATGATGATGCTCATAAGTGGAAGCTCCCCAGATCATGACATGTGGCAGAAGACGTGTCCCGATGCATACGGAAATAGGGCAAGGACTACACATTGGAAGCGTCCCCCGAGCTATAGTCTCGCGGCTTGGACCCGACCTTCGAGGATTTCTTGAACAGTCCTGTGGTCGGTGGGTATACGACCATTGGCTCACCTCCGAGCCCTCCTACACTCCGAGCTTCCTCGGCCCTTCCATCTCGCCTCCGAGCTATCACAGAACCGAGCTTCCTCGGCCTCCCGCTCGCCTCCAAGCCCCCGCCGAGCTAAGATTCCTCGGTCTTATTGAGCGACCCAAAGCGCAGATCACAGCCGTCTCCGCCACGGCTCCGCGAATCTTGCCAGACGCGAGATATCCGCCGCCCTACGATCCCGCGTTCCACGCCGTCTCATCCCCCAATTAACGAGCGTATCTCGTTATTTAGGGGGGATCCCGCCATTCTTGCAGGCGTAATGTCAAGGGCGTAACGGCCGGCGAGAATCTCGCACTCGCTAGCTCATGGCTGCCGCTATATAAACCCCTCTCTCAGAAGACTCAGGTACGGCAATTCTTATCCAATAGACTGCTACTCTGCCTAAATATCTCGACTAACTTGATCGTCGGAGGATCCACGGTGGTGCAACCACCCCGGGACTTCTTTGCAGGTAGCTCGGCTTTGCCTCAAAACAAGCCCACCGAGATTCACACGCCTCAGGAGACAGTTCTCAAACCCAATCTTAGCCGTTCGCCAATGCTGTCGGCAGATCGATGTTAGTTATATGTATGCCCTAGAGGCCATTGCTATACATAGGATGTATATTATAGTGGATGCTGGGACATATATAGGGAGGACTTTCTTGCTCGACATGATAGTATGCTATCTGGTTAATCTTTACTTTAACGTGTACACTGATTGTCTCTCTGTTACATGTTGGTAAAGCCCTTAGGATGTGTACTTGACTACCTGGACTATGATGCGGATCATACTAGTAGGGACATGGTAGTCCATAAGTACATCCTTCAAAGTCCCTAGTCGTGGGTATATCGAGACGGGGCATCGATATACCAGAGTAGACTAGCGTATACCTTCTCGACCCATACAGATGGGCGATGGATGATCCCATATCCATTGGTGTTTGACATCAGAGATGATATACGGGTGCTCAGTGGAGACTGGGTACACTGGACGGACTCGCCGAGAACTCCCAGATGGTATTATACCTTACGTCAGATGGCAGTTCTCTGGTGACACTGGTACAGAGTAGTCTGTTGACCCGAGATCGTCATAGAGTCTTGTGTGGTTCCCACTGTGTTTTGATTTCCACCTTACCACGTCCAAGAGGGCGTGCAAAACGGTGGTTTTTGGGTACAGTCCCGAATCACATGGAGGCAATGAGCGATAGGAGGGGATTCGTCTCTCCCGGTATAGGGAGTTGATGTTGCGCTGTGTTCGATTGGCTATGACCGGAAATCCCTGGCCAGGGTTGCTGAGATTTACTAGTAAGTGTTACCAGTAGTTTCTCCCACTGTTATAGACCTCATATCGACACGACTTATCGAGCTATTGGGGTCTGACGTTTATCACCCCTAGGCGAGATATGCGACATATCAGACGACGAGACAGGACTGTACGGTAAGTGTTACTGGTTGGATTCACAGGAGTATGAGCGGGCTTGCTCGTCGATCTTCTGATCGCTCAATACCCGGGTGGCCGTTACGTTTAGCAGACCGCTTGCGGCTTGTGGGTGTTTGATATGATCATCACCTGCTGCCGGCGTATTGACGAGTCTTTAGAGTCCTACACAGAGGTTTCCTGGCTCAAGCGAAACGAAATAGGAGCGCATATGAGATATGTGCGGGACCGAGAATAATGCGTGTATGTGATACCATATTCTATTCTCGCGATGAATGTATCGATTGGTTGTATGCGATATAACCTAGTTATCGAATCAAGGATTGATTTGATAAGCCGATACATTGAATATTAGTCGGTCATATGCGATATGACCGGATCGTTAAATCAAGTGTTGATTTAATGATTTAATGCATAATTATATATTTGATATATTACTTTGCATTAACTAGTATTGGTTCACTTTAAATGGATTTTCTCACTTGAAGTTCACAAGTTGTATATGTGATATACTTTTGTGCACTCTTTTGTATCATGTTTGATGATACTTGCTAACTTGGTTAAGTGTATGATTAAACCATGGTTAGTTAATGGTTAGGGTTTCATTTGATTTATTTATGCATTTATTTATTTTGTTTTGACAAAACAAAAAGAGAAAATGGTTGCTTTCAAAGATGAAGCTTGTTGAAGCTTCATGAAGGTTTGACTAAAGTGACCATTTTGTCTTCATGCTTAACCCTAACCATTCATCTAACCTTAGTCAATTCTCTACACCTAACCATGGTTGATATTATGATAAGTATTCATTTTCTTTTCTATTTTTAATTAACTTATCATAATTATCTTCTTCTTCTTCTTCTTCTTCAAAGAAGAAAACCTTGCTTCCATCAATGGTGATTTGATGAAAAGAGTGAGAAATCCAATTCTAAAGTGAACCCACCTCCTATTTTTTCATCCTCTACCTCTTGCTAAGTAGTATAGGGTGTTTTCTTCACAAGTTTCATGACTTGGTGAAGTGGGAGCTTGATCTTGTGATGCCTCGACGTAGATCATCTTCGGCATCGAAGTCGACGACCTAGCCCGCCCATTTCTCCGATGAAGCCGACGCTAGAGCCCGGGATTCGATTTGGAAAGCAAGGAGACTTCATCATGGAGCTATGGAGGTGGAGGACCGGATCTACAAAGGTTGTATTTCCGTTCACTTAGTTAAGTTGTTAACTAGTTGCGTAGTTTCGCCTAAACTCTAGTCAACGATCCGTATTAGGGTTTCCCGGTACTTATAAAATTTGAAATTGGCATGGTTGATGCCTTGCGAGACCTCATTAGTGTGCCTAGAAACCCTTCGGTGGTATCAGAGCCTAGCTAGAGCCTTAGGCGATGCGTAGACGGAGTTTGAAGTCCGATCGAACCGAAACCCCAATTCCAAAATGCTCTCTGGACTTTTTTCAAAAACTGGGTTTTTTCCAGATTAAAAATTCTTAAAAAATTCAGCAGGGAATTATAAGAATTACGGTGCAAAAATTACCTAAAGATGCTTCTAAAACGCGGCGGAACCGCGGCAGAAGCTTGGCTTCTGCGGCGGTTCCGCGGCCATATTATGAGATCACTCTTCAATTTTTGCACAGTAATTCCTATTTTTTAGTTCTGGATTTTCTGGGATTTTTTAATATTTATTCAAGAGTTGAATATTCTAGGGTGTTTTGGAGCTTCATTGATTCGATCGAAAATTTCAAACTTTGTCTATGTGTTTTCCGGATAATTTTTGAATATGTTAAAAAGTTCGATCGGATATAAATACCCACTTTTTCCTCTGTTGGGAAATTTCCAAATGTTGGATCTTTCCGTGGTTTAATAACGTTCTAAGTAGTGCAAGTAACGCGATGGACCCTCTAGAAGACAACAAACCTTAACTCGATTATATGACCGTCTTGAACTGCCCTTTGAACCTGAGGGTTTGGGGCAGTACGGCGTGCCATATGTGAGGCGTTGGCTTGACCCTTCTACGGTTGGACCGTCAGTACTGAGGCATGAACTGGATGTTTTAAAACTTGTTTCATGTGTTGAGCTGTTTCGGGAAAACTTGGGTATTTGAATGTTCGATCGGAAAGTTTAACATTTTCTATTTATCTGGAATGGGATACAATAATTGGAATTCACAAGTAGTTATGAGATAACTGAATGAATGTTATAAACATAGCACTTTAGTCTCACTTGATCGGTTGCCACGGAATTTTGATGTGATCAAAAGTCCGTCGCAATCACGTAGCGTACGTGGATACTCGCCGGGTAAACTTAATAGACAGCCTCACTCCATAGCCCCGACCAAGTGACTGTAGGAGAACCCCGTCGCCGAAAGCATCCGTTCGGGTGCTAGCGGTAGCGGTGTTCCGCCTTGGTGCACTTCGTCGACGGCGTCGGGGGTGCGGCCGCCTACTAAAGTTTGCGACGAGCATTCGATCAGCATGTCGGGAATCCTGTTGAATTGCCCGACTTGATATTGAAAAGTGTTTTCGATTATGAGACTAAAATGCGGGGTTTATAATTGTTAGGCATGCGATGTCTAAGGTATTCATTTGATTAGGCATGCGATGTCTATGCAGATTGCGGATTCCAACTGTTGTAGTTTTACTCTTTCTTTTCTGTGACCGTAAGTGTAATATGTGATATCGCCGGTTTCGTTGCTATATGTCAACGACAATTGGGATGCGCATATTTACTTACGTTGATGACATGTGATGTTATGTGTTACTGGATATGTTATATTGGATCGTCGTGTTTGAATAGCCGGGGTTTTTTATGTGAGATGAGTGTTTTTCCATTTTCATTCATGTAAAAAACTTGTATGTAATATTCTTTTATTGGGGCACTTCCAGGTTGCGGAAGATGTCACCTTTTGTATATTATTTACTTTTCCGCACTAGGATAGACCCAAGGAGGAGGGCACAAGTAACCGGGTTCTGGGGTCCAGTGGGAGACCAACTCGAGGAGTCGAGTCCGGGTCTCCTAACCTTAGAATTGGTAGGGTTGCTTGCCGCTCTCGTAGGGGTCTAGGGGTGTGGGTTTGGCTATTTATCGCGACCGTGGAATCCGTATTTTATACTGGCTCGTATTGAAAACACGGACGTCCTAGTATATCCAATGTTTCATATGATTCTTCTGCTGCAATATCTGTGATGTGATCATGTGATATGTTCTGTGATAGACACTGTATATAGTATATATGATATATTATATAGATGTTACTTATGTTTTACACCCGCGCTAGCCCTTCCCTGCTCTGCCGTTAGTTACCTAACCTAACGGTGCACGAGGGGACATCGAGGCGAATGCGGATGGCATAAGTGTACGTCGTATTTATCTGTGATGTTTAGGTACTTAAATGATGGGACTTCATTAATGTGATTAATGAAATAAAAGAAACCTAAAGATGTTGTAGAATCGAATTTCAAAAATAAAACAGGTAGCTACAGTTCTTGCTTTGCACAGCGGTATATGTGATATATCCTGCACCTTATTCGATGAGGAAAGGACCGAGATCCCTTTACCGGGAGTGACTCCTTTAGCAATAACTGGCAGATGCTACACACTCGGTTTGTCTTCTGATTGCTTTTAAGAGTTTTTACTTTGCACAGTGATATATATGATATATCCCGCACCTCATTCGACGAGGAAAGGGCCGACGATCCCTTCACCGGGAGTGACCCCTTTAGCAAAACTAGAAAAGCCTCAAAAACACTCCATTTCAAAATCATTCGATCCTACAACGATATCAAGTTCATTACGCAATAGGTTTTCAGAAAAAAAACCTGTCGTAGCCCTCCGTCATTTCAGATAAGTGCTAGTTAGTATTCGTGCTATGTTTGTTGACCTCCGTCAAGGCGTAGTGTGCGGTAGCTAACTAATATTTATCTTCTTATGCATATGATGCAGATTGGATTAGGGTAGTCGTGCGGCCTTGTTGACCTCCGTCAAGCGTCGTGCGGGTGGGTTTAATTCGATCAAGAAATGACGGGTTGAACTTGACTAGTAGCCTATGGTTTGTTGACCTCCGTCAAGGTCATAGGGTGCTAGGGGCAAAATATTATCGGGAATTTCAAGTGTTGAAATTTGCAATGAGATTGCATACCTTCTATGAGATAGCTGGATCCCGATACCCTCTGCGAGTAATTGTTACTCCTGGGAGAGTTTTACACATTACAATTAGCCGATCAAGTAGGTGTCTAGAAAGGTGTTAACGAGGTTACGCCTCTGGGAAAACAAGGTTTACATTAATTAGGTTCGTGCGAAAGCACGGGGGACCTCCCTCAAAGTACCGACACTGGCCTGGCTGAAAGATTGGCGAACTTGTAGTGTGTAATTAATCCCGGCTAGTCTTTCCTTTTAGGGTTTGAAGGAAGATTTGATAAAACCAGTGGGAGCCATCCTGATTAGATAAAATAATAACCAATCTATTCTTGAAAGAGCGCACGCTGAGTGTTTTCTTCTCTCTCTTTCCAGGTAGCGACCATATCATGCCTTAATCAAGATAATAATACGGAATATTGACCGAACCCGCTTGTTATACTGAGCTGGGGAACGTTGATCCCGCACCAACTTATAATTGTTATAAGACAGAGCAGGAAATTAGGGATTACCAGAATTCCCGTGCCGCCCAAACGAAGAGAGTGCATGCTGATGCATCATCTTCGGGTGTGTTCGTTACAAAGAACTGTTTCTCAGTATCCTCCGCATCCTGGGTATATGATACCGGATCAGGATCCCAGAGATGTAATCTGTTACATAGGGCTGCAAAAAGGTAGAAAAACTGAGAACGGGTGATAAGTTTCATGAGGCAGAAAACGGGGCAAGTGTTGCAGCCAAGTCTGTTGGTCACTGTCACCCTGTATTCCAAATACATTGATTCTGAACGAATGTTATTAGATACCGAACCTGATATACAAAATCATATCAATCTCTTTATTAGTAAAGAAATGATAAAATTTTGTATAGTTGGATAATGTTTTGAACATTTCCTATATCAAAAGTTGATCGGTTCAGGCACGTTATCTAAAAGCATTGATGTTCTAAATCAAACTACAGTTATTTAGTATACGGAACACACACAAGAGGAAGAGTTCAAAAATGAACGAATCCTTCTTGAGACATTGTAGACAAGGTCATATCAATGCGATCCGACTGGCTGAAGTTACATTTTAGATGCATATTTAAATCAGTTTGAATTTACATCTTGTGAAACTTGCCAGTCATGTCACAGAGATAAGATGACCATAGCTCCGTTTACTGGAAACAGAGAAAGAGTTAGTGAACTCTTAGGATGATACATGTTGATGTATGTAGGTCCCCTGTCTACACTTGCCTAGACCGGTTCTTTATACTTCATTAAATTCTCTGATGATCTCTTTTGATTCAGACATATGTTCCTGTTGAAACACAAGTCAGAACCTTTTGAGATATTCACAGAATATAAGTTAGAAGTAGAGAACCAATACGGGTATAAGTATTATGTCCTTTGATGAGATCAAGGAGGAGAATACTTGAGCACGAAATTCTTGGACTTTTCTAAAGGAGAATGAGATTCTCTCTCAGCATTACTCCTCCGTATACACCATAGCATGATGGTATATCGGGGCGGAGCAATCACACCCTATATGATAAGGTGTGCTCTATGATGAGTCCTACTGAGTTACCTGTTTCCTTTTGGTGGTTATGCACTTGAGAAGCTGCATACCTATTGAATAGGGTTTGAATCAGATCACAGCCTACCACTCCATATGAGATATGGTATGGGAAGAGCCCATGTCTTAAGCAAGTTAAGATTTGGGGTTGTCCGGGCTATGTCTAAAAGCAAAATCCGGACAAGCTCGAGGCAAGGTCAGTTATGTAGAACTGGAAATGTTCCAGCTATACAAACTGCGGCTGATGATTTGATAGAACCAAAGGATTCAATAGTTACCAACGAACCTCAGCCTCTCCGCCGATCTACTGAGGTTCCTCACCCGCCTGAGAGATACTTCGGTTACTCTATGACAGTGGGAGCGAGGATTGCATCATGAGATGATGACCCAACTAGTTTCGAGCTGTCCATCAGGAGTGGGACTCTGTAAGAATGGCTGGATGCTTAGCGATCTGAGATGGAATCCATGTACACCAACAAAGTATGGACTTTGGTTGCTATATCTGAAGGGTTAAATCCCCATCAGGAGCAAGTATATCTTGAGAAGATTACTTGGTGTAGATGGAAAAGTTGAGACTTTCAAAGCTTGACTTGTTAAAGGTTTTCGTCATCTACCAGGCGTGGATTATGATGAAACCTTTTCAAGTGGCTATGCTTAAGTCCATCCAGATCCTACTTGCCACGGCTACATACCATGACTACGATATCTGGCGGTTGGGTGCCATGACTGCTTTTCTAAATGATGTTTTAGAAGAGAACGTCTATAAGTACACAGCCAGAGGGCTTCGTAGACAGTGGGAGCAGCGGAAACGTGTACAAGATGCTTTATAGGATAAAGCAGGTATCGCGGAGTTGGAACATCTGTTTTGATGTGTTAGTCAAAGAGTTTGACATCATCAAAATGGTAGATGAACCTTGTATATACAAAAAGGTAGTAGGAAGTATAGTGATGATCCTCGTAGAGTACGTGGATGACATACTCTTGATAGGGAAGGATTTTCCTATGCTACGCTCGATCAATCTCCGCTTATCACAATGATTCTCCATATAGGATCAAAGTGATACCTCCTAAATCCTGGATTTTGGATCTATGAGATAGATCTAATTGGATGTTAGGATTCTCACTAGTTGTAGTGAGATGGTATCAACCGATCCTGGGAAGAATTACTGGAAGGGTTCCAGGGTGATAAGGACGACTGAAAGTCAGTCACAGGCATTGTCTTTACCCTCAGTAAAGGGACGGTATGTTGGAAGAGTTCCAAGCTAGATACCGTGGCATACTAGACGATAAAGGCTGGATACATCGCTACTTAAGATACTACCAAAGAGGCTGTCTGGGTGTATATTAGTTCATGAGATGAACTTAGTTCCTCCTATTGTGTGACAATGGAGTTGGGGCTTATGCCAAGGAACGTCCGTCCCATCAGTGATCCAGACATATTCTAAGGCAGTATCACCTGATCATGGAGATAGTTGATCTCCAAAGTGATCGAGGTTAGGAGAGTAAACTCAGAGAACAACACGGCGGATCCACTCACAAAGGCCTTTTCCCAGAGAGAGACTTTTATGGGATGGTTGAGTATGAGATACTACAACCACTGCTATCAGATGGCCCTAGTGCAAGTGGGAGATTGTTAGTTATATGTATGCCCTAGAGGCCATTGCTATACATAGGATGTATATTGTAGTGGATGCTGGGACATATATAGGGAGGACTTTCTTGCTCTACATGATAGTATGCTATCTGGTTAATCTTTACTTTAACGTGTACACTGATTGTCTCTCTGTTACATGTTGGTAAAGCCCTTAGGATGTGTACTTGACTACCTGGACTATGATGCGGATCATACTAGTAGGGACATGGTAGTCCATAAGTACATCCTTCAAAGTCCCTAGTCGTGGGTATATCGAGACGGGGCATCGATATACCAGAGTAGACTAGCGTATACCTTCTCGACCCATACAGATGGGCGATGGATGATCCCATATCCATTGGTGTTTGACATCAGAGATGATATACGGGTGCTCAGTGGAGACTGGGTACACTGGACGGACTCGCCGAGAACTTCCAGATGGTATTATACCTTACGTCAGATGGCAGTTCTCTGGTGACACTGGTACAGAGTAGTCTGTTGACCCGAGATCGTCATAGAGTCTTGTGTGGTTCCCACTGTGCTTTGATTTCCACCTTACCACGTCCAAGAGGGCGTGCCAAATGGTGGTTTTTGGGTACAGTCCCGAATCACATGGAGGCAATGAGCGATAGGAGGGGATTCGTCTCTCCCGGTATAGGGAGTTGATGTTGCGCTGTGTTCGATTGGCTATGACCAGAAATCCCTGGCCAGGATTGCTGAGATTTACTGGTAAGTGTTACCAGTAGTTTCTCCCACTGTTATAGACCTCATATCGACACGACTTATCGAGCTATTGGGGTCTGACGTTTACCACCCCTAGGCGAGATATGCGACATATCAGACGACGAGACCGGACTGTACGGTAAGTGTTACTGGTTGGATTCACAGGAGTATGAGCGGGCTTGCTCGTCGATCTTCTGATCGCTCAATACCCGGGTGGCCGTTACGTTTAGCACACCGCTTGCGGCTTGTGGGTGTTTGATATGATCATCACCTGCTGCCGGCGTATTGACGAGTCTTTAGAGTCATACACAGAGGTTTCCTGGCTCAAGCGAAACGAAATAGGAGCGCATATGAGATATGTGCGGGACCGAGAATAATGCGTGTATGTGATACCGTATTCTATTCTCGCGATGAATGTATCGATTGGTTGTATGCGATATAACCTAGTTATCGAATCAAGGATTGATTTGATAAGCCGATACATTGAATATTAGTCGGTCATATGCGATATGACCGGATCGTCAAATCAAGTGTTGATTTAATGATTTAATGCATAATTATATATTTGATATATTACTTTGCATTAACTAGTATTGGTTCACTTTAAATGGATTTTCTCACTTGAAGTTCACAAGTTGTATATGTGATATATTTTTGTGCACTCTTTTGTATCATGTTTGATGATACATGCTAACTTGGTTAAGTGTATGATTAAACCATGGTTAGTTAATGGTTAGGGTTTCATTTGATTTATTTATGCATTTATTTATTTTGTTTTGACAAAACAAAAAGAGAAAATGGTTGCTTTCAAAGATGAAGCTTGTTGAAGCTTCATGAAGGTTTGACTAAAGTGACCATTTTGTCTTCATGCTTAACCCTAACCATTCATCTAACCTTAGTCAATTCTCTACACCTAACCATGGTTGATATTATGATAAGTATTCATTTTCTTTTCTATTTTTAATTAACTTATCATAATTATCTTCTTCTTCTTCTTCTTCAAAGAAGAAAACCTTGCTTCCATCAATGGTGATTTGATGAAAAGAGTGAGAAATCCAATTCTAAAGTGAACCCAGCTCCTAATTCTTCATCCTCTACCTCTTGCCAAGTAGTATAGGGTGTTTTCTTCACAAGTTTCATGACTTTGTGAAGTGGGAGCTTGATCTTGTGATGCCTCGACGTAGATCATCTTCGGCATCGAAGTCGACGACCTAGCCCGCCCATTTCTCCGATGAAGCCGACGCTAGAGCCCGGGATTCGATTTGGAAAGCAAGGAGACTTCATCATGGAGCTATGGAGGTGGAGGACCGGATCTACAAAGGTTGTATTTCCGTTCACTTAGTTAAGTTGTTAACTAGTTGCGTAGTTTCGCCTAAACTCTAGTCAACGATCCGTATTAGGGTTTCCCGGCACTTGTAAAATTTGAAATTGGCATGGTTGATGCCTTGCGAGACCTCATTAGTGTGCCTAGGAACCCTTCGATCGACGGAAGACAATATCTGAAGGAGGTCCAGAGCTCCATCAATATCTTAATACGTTGTTTTAATTTCTTCTATTATACTTATTTTTTCTTCTCTTTTCGGGTTTCCCCCTATATGTATATGTTGTTGTAAACTTGTAATCTCCTTTCACTTATCTATAATATTTGGGTCTCTGACCATTACAAAAAAAAATTAAAATGAAGCATGTGATTATTATAAAATTAAGCATCGATCAATTTACGTTTTATTTTCTTCATAAAAAATTAACCAAATTTTATAGAACACCGATCAACTTCTTAAGAGTTTTTTGAAATAACACCAATAAACTTTACAATACATGTTGTCTCTAAATATTTTCCATATGACAATACAATTTACATTTGTCAAATCGATATTTAAATCTACACAATGTCTCCCAAGAACAGTGTTTGTTCAATTAGGGAAAGAGAAGAACATTCTTCCCATGATGAGTATCCACCCACAAAGGCTATATTACCAGTAGACTTGGAGTGTGTTTCATATACACAGCAGCCAAGTTAATTGTAACGATCCAAAAATCCTAGTACCTTTGTATTTTCTCTTTTAATAAAAGATCGCTTTTCTTTCCCACCAGTTATATTTAATTCATGTTGAATATGCAAGAGCAAACTTGTATTCCATTGGTTAAGTCATTACACGTTGTTCTATAGCCCACATGTTTGAACCCTGGATCTTGTAATTATTTTTATCAAATTAATTTTTTAACCCTCTCATAAGTTACAGATGAATTATGTTCTTTCAATTTCTTTTTTCAAAACCCCAAAATGAATTTAAATAATAATTTAGAATGGTTATGAATAGTTATTATGACCATAAACCATCTTTTATATGTTCTCCCTTATCCTTCTTCCCATCTCTTACCTTGTCTCATTCTCCTTAATCAAATCTGAAAATCCATTTTCCATTGAGCTTGGAAAAGAATCAGTGCCCTCAAGTCTCGAAGCCTCGGTCAAGTCGAGGCTTTTACTTTGCTTCGGCAATACGGTTGTTATACCGTATAGCAGAACCTGTAATTTCCTCGAGTTTTCCTCCTCCCTCCGTCATCTTTCTAATGCCATGCTAGCGTAAGCCCACTGAAATTTTCTATAAAAAAAAAAACAATACCATGTTTTGTA
This sequence comes from Agapanthus africanus, assembly GCA_030015575.1. Lineage (NCBI taxonomy): Eukaryota > Viridiplantae > Streptophyta > Magnoliopsida > Asparagales > Amaryllidaceae > Agapanthus > Agapanthus africanus. The sequence goes on from JASDDO010000022.1 coordinate 901,975,693, forward strand.
TCAAAACCAATAGGTCAGCCATTAATGAATCAATATCACGATAACGTTTTAATGATGTTGCTATTCATGTTATCTTTCCCATGTTTATCTATTTTATAGTGTTCATATCTCGATAGAAATCACTACCATGTAGATACATTACACTCGACATGATTGTGTACCATAAGTTTACGCTAGAGTTGAATTGAACACAGACATGAACCCCTTGTTAATTAATGTTTTTAAACCTTATATAAATCTGGAATTCCGGACAGTCGGCCATAAAATAGATATATCTTTTGCTGTAGAACCCCGAATGTTGTATTTCTTGTTTTTAATAATAGCTAAACTTTTCGTGTTGATAGTTTTTTATGGAACAAATTAAAAATTGATTGTTTCTGTCAAAACTTTTTCTACTCGTGTGATTTCGGTGTTTCGAATATTGCCAGCCGAACCAGTATTTGATTTTTAATTTAATTTTAAATTATTTACAGATCCGTCTTTTGTGTTAAAAGGTCCTTTATGTTTTATATCCACATTAAAATGTTGGGACCATTCACGCCGCGTTAAAGTCACGACTTAGTGATGATAACTTGAGTGGACAAATTGGGAAAATCTCAGGTGGACAGTTTCAGAAAACTGATTTTCGACCCCGTTTTAAAATTATGATAACTGGAGTTTCCGAAACCCAAATCAGATGAAGCTTTTCGTTAAATAAAATTAAATCAAAAGATAAAACTTTTATTAGTTGACAAGTACTCTTTCTGAAAACTGACGAAAATACTTCATTTCTATCTTTTAATTTTGTGCGTCAAATCTAGACAGGAGCTGTCCTGATCTGCACAGTGTTACTAAAATCTCTGTAACTACCAAGTTAGGATCCGGATGTAGATAAACCCTATATATGAAGTTTTCTAATCGAGACAATCTAAAACGTTTATCTTGACGACCTTTCCAAATTAAGACCCGAAACTGCAATTTTCTGCATGCGAACTTAACATATCTTTTATAGCCTGAATCTGAACTGAATTGTTTGTAACTCATGTTTTAAATGCTTTCTTTAACATTCGTCTTTAACTTGATACGAACCTCGTGATACGTATACATCTAGAATCCGTGAATTGACAATCACACGTATCCATGGACTCGTATTCAAGTTGCATGTGAGCTTGGTAAATTCAGAAACGGGGTTTGTGGTTGTTTGAGAAATGAGATGTTTTCAATTTGCTCCGGGAGGCACCTTAGTAACACACGAATCCGTAAATCCATGTTGCTGTGGTATCGGGCCAAAACAGTATATTACTAATTCATGAATCCGTGTTGCTGTGGTACCGGGCCGAAACGGTACAGCTCCTGAAGTTGGTTGAACTCTCACGATCCAAACTTTACGTTAGTATAGTAAAAATTTTATATGCTCACTCATTCATAACATACTTATTACCATGATTACATGCTTAATCATATCATGTTTATTACCATGTGTACATGTTTAGTTACTGCCATGCTGTCTTCATGCTTATACTTCTGTTTTAAAACAAAATCAATACATTTTAATATGGGACGTACTGAGTGCAAGTTCGTTGACGGTCATTCCATTTTGTTTCTTTTCTATTTTGGGAATATTCTCCACGTGATACAAGAAAAGGTGAGGCGATTGAAGGAAAGGTCGAGATATCAGAGGATTTTCTTCAGTCACCCTCGCAGGCGAACTTCTAACTGCCTACTAGTTTTCATTCATGGTGCCCATTTGTTAAGGCTTTTTGTTTATTTTTATTTCAGTTGTACTGGATATTCAGACTTATAATCTGTCTTTCTTTGAATATTGTGGAATTGGAATGCAATAGATGTTGCCGGATTTATTTTTTCTTTAACTAAATTCTTGTGTAATTATATTGCTTGTCTTGACGCTCAACGTATTTATTTCGAGAAATATCTTTTCTTGCCATAGATACATCGCGGGTCTAGTCATTATCTGCTACCGTCTTTTGGGATTGAGCTGGACGTGGCATTAATAATTTACAAGAAAAGCGGTAAGAGTACACCATATAAAAGCTAACATCATTTTATTATCAATTGTCGGCTGTGAGGCCGATGATTACAACAGGTTACGGATGTTCCCAGGATGGCTCTTTTACATGTCACATGTTACATATTGCGGCAGGCAAGCCGATATTATTTCAGTACGTTCATAAAACAAGCTCATCCACCACGTGCCAGATTACACACATTATGGTTAAGACACGGGCTTAGGCACAAACGTCGGCAGACAAGGCTTCAATTGAGGCTTCATTCTACCGTCTCCCTAATGTTTTATATCGATACCTAAAATCCATTTTGGGAAACAAGGGATTTACATTATGTTGTAGTTGAGAGCGTTATTGTAGCGTTTCATACAAGATACCCCAAATCCCTTTTGGGAAATAGGGATTGACGTTGTTTATAGGACAGAAGCTTGTCAGAATATACTTATGACGTAAATCACGCAGTATACCAACATCAAAAGTTGGAAAATAGGACGTATTCATGAGGAGATCGGTTCATGTTATGTTGTGGAGAATCTTCCTAAAGATTATGATGAATTTGAATTAAATTAGTTGGAATTGGATGTAGGGATTTATTTTAATCTCTACCTAAATTCCAAGTTATCTCTAAAAGCTTATATATATATATATATATATATATATATATATATATATATATATATATATATATATATATATATATATATATATATTGTTTCCCCAATCAGAGCAAAGCTCTGTTTTGAATTTCAAAATTCAAAAATTGAAGCAACGCTTCAGATTCTGCGCGCTGCGCGCCACGTGTCAAACGCAGACGCGCTAGCGCCAGGTGCGCTGCGCCCTAGGCAGCGCACCTCCAATTAGAGCAAAACTCTGTTTTAAAATTTAAAAATTGAAGCAACGCTTCAAATCCAGCGCCAAGCACGTTGCGCGCCACGTGTCAAACACGGAATGTAGGTGCGCTAGCGCAAGGTGCGCCAGCGCTGTAATTAAAAATTCCCCACCGTTAGATCAAAATATCTAATAATAATAAATTATTAATTAATCAGAATTAAAATTCTGTTATGAAAAGATCTTTCCAATCTTATTAAAACAAGAAAATTATCTTCTGTAAAACAGAAGCCTTAGGATCAAAGATCCAACTGTAACGCCCCACGCCTCAGTACAGATGGTATTGTCCGCTCTGACTGAAACCGCACGGTTTTTCCCTTTAGAGCGAACCGGACCCCACCAGGGGCCACTTCCCAGGAGGTCACCCATCCTAAGACTTCCCTGGCCTGAGCACGCTTAACTACGGAGTTCTCAAGCTCCTGTAGTTCCGGTTCACTTAAAAGGCGCCTCTGTAATTGAGGGTGGTATCATTATATTTATAATGCAGTTCGGTCCTCTTTCGGAATGTGCTTTAAGGACCCGATCCCATTGTTCTGAAATGGCTCCCTCACTCAGATCACCAAGATGTCCGCAACAGACCGCACTGAGTGTGGACAGAGAAGATCACCATGATATCTTAAGACCGCACTGCTCGACAGAGTAGATCGCCATGATGTCTTAAGACCGCACTGCTCTGGGGTATTACATTCCCCCCATCTAAGAACAATGGTTCGTCCTCGAACTACAGACCTACTATTGAGGACCTGCATGGGCCACCATAAATGTAACGCCCCACGCCTCAGTACAGATGGTATTGTCCGCCCTGGCCGAAACCGCACGGTTTTTCCCTTTAGAGCGAACCGGACCCGACCAGGGGCCACTTCCCAGGAGGTCACCCATCCCAAGACTTCCCTGTCCCGAGCACGCTTAACTACGGAGTTCTCAAGCTCCTGTAGTTCCGGTTCACTTAAAAGGCGCCTCTGTAATTGAGGGTGGTATCATTATATTTATAATGCAGTTCGGTCCTCTTTCGGAATGTGCTTTAAGGACCCGATCCCATTGTTCTGAAATGGCTCCCTCACTCAGATCACCAAGATGTCCGCAACAGACCGCACTGAGTGTGGACAGAGCAGATCACCATGATATCTTAAGACCGCACTGCTCGACAGAGTAGATCACCATGATGTCTTAAGACCGCACTGCTCTGGGGTATTACACCAACAGTGGGAAATATTCCCAAATCAATCAGAGAAAGATCTCTTAAACTGATTCAACAAATCATTTGGCCCTATATAAAGGCCCCTAGACTTCAAGTCTAATATATACAGAAGAGATAGAGAAAACCCTCTGAAAACTTTGAGAAAACTCAAAGAGAAAAAAAGGCAAGCCTTTAGAAGAAGAAGATCATTTCTTCATCTTCAAGGTAAAGAATTAGTTCTTGAACCACAGAGATGAAATCATCTCATTAAAACAGAAGAACTATCTTCTAAAAGATCATAGATCTACAAAAGACTAAGGACTTTGATAACAAGAAAAAAGATCAAAAGATCTAATTATAAAAAAAACTAAAAGAAGTATTTTACTTCATTCAAAGATCTTTGATCCATAAAGGCAGAGCCCTTTTTATAAAAACAAGAACTTTTGTTCTTGGATCTTGAGGCAAGGCCTCCTTCAAGAAGAAGATAAATTTTTTCTTTGATCTTAAATCTGATCAAATGCGCTTTGCGCTATTAGAAAGTGTCTTGCACTCATGAATTACGCTTTTGCGCTTCTTGGACTGGTGCTTAGCGCCAAAACATGCCACGTGTCAACCAAAGACACAATCTGCGCTTCTGAAGCAGTGCACTGCGCTCATGGGCTGGCGCTCAGCGCCAAGCGTGCCACGTGTCACTCACTGGCGCGCCAACAGACTAGCGCAAAGCGCTCATAAATTAAAAGCGCAATGCGCTAATAAACTAGCGTTTAGCGCTAAGCGCGACACGTGTCCTTTTCGTGTGCGCTACCCGACAGAAGCGCAATGCACTCTTTAGCTGGCGCAAAGTGCCTGACGCGCCACGTGGTGCGCTGTCAGAACATATTTTGTTCTGATGAAGACAAAAGATGTCAGAACTCAATGCTTAGAATTATTAAAAGGGCCGGGCCCAAATAAATGCTTAATAGCCAGAGGAAGAATAAAAATGTTAAACATTTTTAATTGGACTTAGCCCAATTCTGGCCATAAGTCCTCAACTTATATTGAACTGAGCACATCTGTTCACAAATATTTAACAAATCTTAGTCCCAAACTGGGCTACAGATCTTTCAAACAATTCACACTGGTTCGAGGGTACATCTCGTTACTCTTCTGATATTTATCGTTGTAATCCTTCAACGTTTTCAGAGAGGTGACGGGTCCCGGCGATCATACATTTCCATGGACTGTGGGGTCCTTAAACTCACGGACTATGATGTCCTTAACCTTGACCGTGATGTCTTAAAACTAACATCGGACTGTGGGGTCCTTAAACCCACGGACTATGATGTCCTTAATCTCGACCGTGATGTCTTTAAACTAATATCGGACTGTGGGGTCCTTAAACCCACGGACTATGATGTCCTTAACCCCGACTGTGATGTCTTTAAACCAACATTGGACCGAGATGTCTTTAAACTAACAATGGACCGTAATGTCCTTAAACTAATCGACCACAATGTGCCTAAACTAAACAACAGAGGCAGCCCAAATGCTCTCTTGTTGAATCTAAATGATCCTGTTAAGTTGATCTTAGTCTAAAAATTAGACTAACGTATCCTTAACAAATGTTTAAGTTGATCTTAGTCTCAAATGAGGCTAACGTATCCTTAAACCCAAACCCCCAAACCCAAATCTAAGAAAGATACGGATTTGGACTAATCCACGCCCTACGGGCGACAACATAAATTACTCTCCGTATACAATCCACGGGCAACCACAAACAAAACAAACACCCATGACACGAAGTGACCATCTGGAGAAGGAGAAAATTGTTACCGCGATGCGGTAGAGTAATTAACTGCAGGGGCTTGCACCTGCAGGGAAGAGCGTCCCCACAATCAACAACCCCCCAGACGAGGGAGAATCTGACGAAGTCTGCTACATCGGCCGCATCCGTTTAAGCCTTCGATACATGGTGCCATAAATCAGCTTGGCATCTTCGGAGAGGTGGACGGATAGCACCAATTAGCATCTGCCCTGAAATTCAGGCTAGACGTCCGCCGCGTCTTCGTCGCGTCTTTCGGAGGAGAACAGATTCTGGCACGTCCGGTGGGACGTTTTCCTCTTTCCATTCCACACTTCGTGTGTCGTGTTCGCGAACGAATCGCGGTTTGATAATGGTTGCCCTTTGGTTTCGAGATACTAAGATTTGGTGTTTTTCTTGGTGCAGAAAGCGAAGAGTCAATGGCATCCACCTGCGTGAAGTGCTCCAGCTGCAACTGCAATTCACGTTCTGCCTCATCTAGAGGCATAGTTTACGGGCCCCAAGCGGCTTCCTTGTTCACGATGCCGGTGGACCAGGTGACTCAGGCCACCGCTGGTTTATTCTTTAGGACCATGCTCCCACCGATGAGTTTCAGCGCCCCTGTGCCAACACCGGAAGCTCCCAAGAAGTCGGTCTTTGACCGGCTTACAACTACTGCGGCCCCTCTCAACGGGTCGTCCAGCTCCAGCGCCTCGGTTTTCTCCAGATTAGGCCAAAGTTCCTGTGGGCCCAAGATGAAACCTGCAATTCAAGAGAGGGTTATTCCGAAAAGAGTAACCAACCCTGCCCCCGAAGTCGTCAAGGCGGTTTCTCCTGCCAAAGGGTCGGTCTTTGCAAGACTGACTGTTCTAGCTCCCACTACGGCTCCCGCCCCTGCTCAAAGGTCTATCTTTGACAGACTGGATACCGCTACTCAAAAGACGTCAGTCTTCAAGAGGCTGGCACTGGCGGTGCCTCACCTGGACAGGAGGCAAGACAAAACCATCCCCATCGCAGAACCAACCCCGACAGCTCGACACGCTCGACGTCGCCACTGGCGCCGAGTAAGGAAGACTGGGGACAACTCCCCCTCTGGGCTAACTCCACCAGCTCCAACGGTGGAAGTTAATACTGCTGTTCCAATCGGGAATAGCTTTGAGCTGCTGAACAAGGTACGCAGGAACTCGCCTACTGCCGTACTGAAGAGATCTCCGCCACCAGTGGAGACTGTCACAGGAATAAAGCTAGAGTAGCCCCCTCAGCGGCTGTCCTCCAAAGTTTACAAAATCTGGCGGCAAGTCTGAGAGTCGGTGGTTCATCAAGACTATCCCCGCCGGCAGAAGAAGCTGAAGGTCCGACAGGAAGAAAACCGTCCTGTTAAGCCACAGAAGGCGATGGCTACTTGGGTGTCCACTGCAACGACCCCCTCAACTTCGACCGCTCATAAGAGGAGAAGGCCGGAGAAAGCCCCCATGTCTGCGACAAATGTCAAGGGCACTGAGCCTAAACGTCCCAAGTCCGGGGGCATGGTGGTGCATACCGTCTATATGGCATCCGGAAAAGAGGATAGCCGTATCTCCACGGGTCATCGACCGCTTACGCGATCCGTGACAAAAGCCCAAGAGCAGCAGTAGAAGCTTCAGGAGATGATGACTGCGATGGCCGCACTCACCGGGCCAAAAGAAAGCCCGGAAACATCCGCGGATCAATGCTATGAGCAGGAAACTGATGCTGAATTCCTTCGGAGAATGCTCGAAAAGAAGGACAAGGAGGCTGCGGAACAAGCGGCCAATATAAAGCAAATGGCTCTTCTGTTCCAAGACATGGTGGGTATGATGATCCAGCCGGACCCTCCAGCTGAAGATCCTCTGATTATCCTCGAAGATGACAGAGGAGAGATGTCAAATCCACCTCCGGCTCTTTCAGCAGCGAAGGAGGAAACTATTTCTAAGGCCGCTCTAGATGACTATATTGCTCAGCAGATACGAGTGCACCAGGCAAATGAAGCGGCCGGCCAAGTCGTCAAAACTGGGCGACCGTATCCAGGCTGGTATGATCAGATAAAGTACCCGCCGGGCTACATGATCCCCAAATTCCATGTGTACAAGGGGACAGGCAATCCCCATCAACATGTCGCTCAGTTCAAGGCTCTTTGCGGCAACACCGGTGGCGATGATAAGCTTTTGCTCCGCCAATTCGTTGGAAGCTTATCGGAGACGTCATTTGAACGGTACTCCGAACTTCCAAACGACTCTGTCAAGACTTTTGCAGAAATGGAGTTATTGTTCACCCAGCGATTCGCAAGTGCTAGTGAACGCACCCTAATAACAACACTGATCAATACCAGGGTGAAGCCGGGCGAGACGTGGGTTCAGTACGCAATCCGATGGCGGAATCTGTGGTCGAAGTGCCAACAGCGCATCGAAGAAGCACCAGCGGTGGGCATGTTCGTGGGCACTCTAGACCCTCATGCAACTATTTCCCAATTCATGATGTTCTTCAAACCGACCACATTCCAGGCTTTGATCGACAAGCTGGCCCAGATGGACCAGATGGGTCATAGACCGTCTCCTCCAAAACTGAAGCCGCGGAATGAAAAAGGTAAAGGGAAGGCGACCTTCGTTGTGAATACCCAACAGCAGCCCAGTGCCCCAAAATTAACAGATCAATTGGAAGAGAGACGGCGCTATTATAATGAGAAAATGAAGCATCCATACTCGTTCCCACGGGACAAAACGAAGAGACTCTTCGAGCTGGCGATGCGCAACAGGCTTATCATTCTGTTGAATCCAAAGCGACCATTGCAACCCGGCGAAGCGAATAATCCCAATTATTGCCCTTACCACCAAACGGTAAGCCATCCAATCGAAGATTGCTTCGTCTTTAAGGGATGGATCGAGAATCAGTACCAACAAGGCAAGTTTGCGTTGTCTGAGAAGTGGAAAGTGAGCCCACCACAACCACATACTCCTAAGAAGATGAACACACCGGGGGCAACGAGCTCTTTTGTTGAAGAAGCTCCATGGGAGGTCGTTCTTTCGGCCAAAACCAAAAGAATGTTGAATGATCTCCAAACATGCCCGGCAATCAGGTGGAAGAATCTGCTAGAACCCCAGATCATCGAAGGAATGCTGAAGCCGCGCCCAAATCCAAAGATTGGTAGTGATAGCCAAAGTGTTCACACTCAACCGTCAAAATCTTCGAAAAAGAAGAAGAAAACCAAGAAGCCCGTGAAGCCTGGCGATAAGCGCACGGACTTGCAGAAACAGATCGACGCGCTGGAAGAGTACAACCAGAAAGCACGGACTCTAATCACGCTCCAAGAGTTTCTTGGCCACGTTCTTGAAGACAGAGATGATGGAGAAGCCTCGTCGGATGAATCTGAGGATTGCGTAGCAAGTTGCCATGCGATCTCTCATTCGTCGATAGATGATGAAGAAGCTCCTTGCACCGAGAGACTGGGGGCAGGTCCTAAACCGGAACTTCCAGGGCCATCAGACGAAATGATCGACGCATTCCTGAACGAAGCTCTTCTGAAAAGTAAAGCTGATCGGGAGCGTGAGATGGCTATATTTGAAAAGGCCAAACGCCGGCGACTGGACGAAAGAGTCGAGACATCCCTGCCGAATCAAAGGACATCTGTCGCAGATAAAAACAAGTTCAAGATGAGGAAAAACTTTGCGAAAGCCATATCAGTAGGAATGAAGCTACCACCCTCCAAAGGAAACACTCTTGGTGAAGCAAAAATGCATTATAGCTACTGCCTATATCATCGAAAAATTGCGCAGCCTACTGAGGAATGCAACGCTTTTAAAAGGTGGTGGCAAGGGTATGTTGCTCACCGGCAACATTTTAAGCGGATGAAACGCAAAACTCGTCGGGAGCGAAGAAGTACGACCGAGGAGCATAAAAGAACTATCGGCAACTGTTGCACGGTCAACGCCGGGGCGTCGCGAGTTCTCACCTTCGGAAGTGACTCCGACGAAGAAATGACTATTGGCCCTCTTTTCAAAGAATCTATCTCGGGGAGAGAGGAAGAACCGAAGACCTGCGAAAATATCCAGTTGCGCAATCGTACACTTCCAGAAAAGAATCTCGGACCTACAAACAGAAAAGATAAGGGAAAAGAAAAGGTCTCGGAGGATATCGCCCTAGATGACCAAGTCATGAAAGAGCTGACCGCCAAGGACCCGCCAAAGAAAAGTATGGCGGACTACAACGTTCTAGCGCACTTGAGGAAGCTACCCTCGCAGCTCAGCATTCTCGACACCCTTTTACTATCAAAAGAAGCAAGAGATTCATTGATCAAGGTGCTACAAGAGCCGGAGCAATTCCAAGCTTCCCTCGCCGAAGAAAGGATGAAAGACGAGCTGGAAGAAGTACACACAGCCGATGTCACCTTCGGCGATGAAGATCTCCTTGTTAGTTATATGTATGCCCTAGAGGCCATTGCTATACATAGGATGTATATTGTAGTGGATGCTTGGACATATATAGGGAGGACTTTCTTGCTCGACATGATAGTATGCTATCTGGTTGCTCTTTACCTTAACGTGTACACTGATTGTCTCTCTGTTACATGTTGGTAAAGCCCTTAGGATGTGTACTTGACTACCTGGACTATGATGCGGATCATACTAGTGGGGACATGGTAGTCCATAAGTACATCCTTCAAGGTCCCTAGTCGTGGGTGTATCGAGACGGGGCATCGATATACCAGAGTAGACTAGCGTATACCTTCTCGACACAGATGGGCGATGGATGATCCCATATCCATTGGTGTTTGACATCAGAGATCATATACGGGTGCTCAGTGGAGACTGGGTACACTGGACGGACTCGCCGAGAACTCTCAGATGGTATTATACCTTACGTCAGATGGCAGTTCTCTGGTGACACTGGTACAGGTTAGTCTGTAGACCCGAGATCGTCATAGAGTCTTGTGTGATTCCCACTGTGCTTTGATTTCCACCTTACCACGTCCAAGAGGGCGTGCAAAACGGTGGTTTTTGGGTACAGTCCCGAATCACATGGAGGCAATGAGCGATAGGAGGGGATTCGTCTCTCCCGGTATAGAGAGTTGATGTTGCGCTGTGTTCGATTGGCTATAACCGGAAATCCCTGACCAGGGTTGCTGAGATTTACTGGTAAGTGTTACCAGTAGTTTCTCAAACTGTTATAGACCTCATATCGACACGACTTATCGAGCTATTGGGGTCTGACGTTTACCACCCCTAGGCGAGATATGCGACATATCAGACGATCAGACCGGACTGTACGGTAAGTGTTACTGGTTGGATTCACAGGAGTGTGAGCGGGCTTGCTCGTTGATCTTATGATCGCTCAATACCCGGGTGGCCGTTACGTTTAGCAGACCGCTTGCGGCTTGTGGGTGTTTGATATGATCATCACCTGCTGCCGGCGTATTGACGAGTCTTTAAAGTCCTATACAGAGGTTTCCTGGCTCAAGCGAAACGAAATAGGAGCGCATATGAGATATGTGCGGGACCGAGAATGATGCGTGTATGTGATACCGTATTCTATTCTCGCGATGAATGTATCGATTGGTTGTATGCGATATAACCTAGTTATCGAATCGAGAATTGATTCGATAAGTCGATACATTGGATATTAGTCGGTCATATGCGATATGACCGGATCGTTAAATCAAGTGTTGATTTAATGATTTAATGTATAATTATATATTTGATATATTACTTTGCATTAACTAGTATTGGATCACTTAAGATAGATTTTCTCACTTGATGTGCACATTGTATATATGATATAGTTTTGTGCACTAGTTTGCATCATGTTTGATGATACATGCAAACTTGGGTGTGTGTTTATTTTAAACCATGTTTAGTTTAATGGTTAGGTTTTATATTTGTTTTATTTATTTTCTTTAATTAATTTTTGGAAAGATAAATGAAATGGTGGCTTGCTTTGTTGTTTTGTTGAAACTTCATGAAGCTTTGAATAAGTAACCATTTTGTTTTATCTTTAAACCTAACCATTACCTAAACTAGGGTTTGCTCTCTACATGAGTTAAACTAACCCAAGGTTGTATTATGATAAGATCAATTGATTTTATTTATTATGATGATATTCTTTTCTTCTTCTTCTTCTTCTTCAAGAAGAAGAAACCTTGCTACCTCCAATGGTGCCATGATCAAAAGAGTGAGAAATCAAAATCCAAAGTGAACCCACTTCCTATTTCTTCATCCTCTACCACTTGCCATGTAGTAGAGTGTGTTATCTTCACAAGTTTTATGACCAAGTGAAGATGGAGCTTGATCTTGAGTTGCCTCGACGTAGATCATCTTCGGCATTGAAGTCGACGACCTAGCCCGATCACTTCTTCGACGAAACCATCGTTAGAGTCCGGGATCTGATGATCGCAGAGGAGGGACATCATCATGGAGCTAAGGAAGTGGAGGACCGGATCTACAAAGGTTATAGTCATTTTCACTTTATAGCAAAGTAGTTTGCTTGTTGTAGTTTCGCCTTTACCTCTAGTAACGATCTAGTTTAGGGTTCTTTGGCACATAGAAATTTTTTAATTTGGCATGGTTGATCAGTTGTAGAACCTCATGGGTGTGCCTAGGAACCCTACAGTGGTATCAGAGCCTAGCTAGAGCCTTAGGCGATGAGTAGACGAAGTTAGAAAGCCGATCGAACCCGAAACCCTAATTCAAAATCCTTCTCTGTACAATTTTTCAAAACTGGTCTTTTTATGAATTAAAAATATGCAGAAAAATCAGCAGGCTTTTTTAAGAATTACTGTGAAGCACGTGCGCGTAACTCGACCAAATGGCCGCGAAACCGCGGCACGAGCATGGCAAGTGCGGCGGTTCCGCGGCCATATAGAAGCATCTTGTCATTTTCTTTGCACAGTAATTCCTATCTGTTAGTGCTGTATTTTCTGGGAATTTTTAAATTCTACTAAAGAGTTGAGTTTCCTGGGTTGTATTGGGAGTTCGTAGATTCGATCGGATTGTCTAATTTTGTCTATGTGTTTTTCCGGGTAATTTTAGAATATGTTAAAAGGTTCGACCGGATATAAATACCCAATTTTTCCCCTGTCGGGAAATTTCCAATTGTTGGATCTTTCCGTAGTTTAAGGACGTTCGAAGTAGTGTAAGTAACGCGATGGACCCTCTAGAAGACAACAAACCTTAACTCGATTATGTTACCGTCTTGAACTGCCCTTTGAACCTTAGGGTTTGGGGCAGTACGGCGTGCCACATGTGAGGCGTTGGCTTGACCCTTCGACGGCTGGACCGTTGGTACTGTGGCACGAAATGAATGTTCTTAAACTTATTTCATGTGTTGAGCTGTTTCGGGAAAACTTGGGTGTTTGACTGTTCGATCGGAAAGTTTAACATTTTCTGTTTATCTGGAATGTGATACAATATTTGGAATCCATAAATAGTTATGAGATAACTGAATGAATGTTATAAACATAGCAGTTTAGTCTCACTTGATCGGTTGCCACGGAATTTTGATGCGATCAAAAGTCCGTCGCAATCGCGTAGCGTACGCGGATACTCGCCGGTAAACTTAATAGACAGCTACGCCCCATAGCCCCGACCAAGTGACTGTAGGAGAACTCCATCGCCGAAAGCATTCGTTCGGGTGCTCGCGGCAGCGGTGTTCCTCCTTAGTGCACTTCATCGACGGTATCGGGGGTGCGGCCGTCTACTAAAGTTTGCGACGAGCATTCAGTCAGAATGCCGGGAATCTTGTTGAATTGCCCGACTTGGTATTGAAAAGTGTTTTCGATAATGAGACTAAAATGCGAGGTTTATAATTTTTAGGCACGCGATGTCTAAGGAATTCATTTGGTTAGGCATGCGATGTCTAAAGAGGTTGCAGATTCCAACTGTTGTTGTTTTACACTTTCTTTTCTGTGACCGTAAGTGTAATATGTGATATCGCCGGTTTCGTTGCTATATCTCAACGACAATTGGGATGGGCATATTTACTTACGTTGATGACATGTGATGTTATGTGTTGCTGGATATGTTATATTAGATCGTCGTGTTTGAATAGCCGGGGGGGGGGTTATGTGAGATGAGTGTTTTTCATTTTCATTCATGTAAAAACTTGTATGTAATATTCTTTTATTGAGGCACTTCCAGGTTGCGGAAGATGTCACCTTTTGTATATTATTTACTTTTCCGCACTAGGATAGACTCAAGGAGGAAGGCACAAGTAACCGGGTTCTGGAGTCCAGTGGGAGACCAACTCGAGGAGTCGAATCTGGGTCTCCTAACTCTAGAGTTGGTAGGGTTGCTTGCCGCTCTCGTAGGGGTCTAGGGGTGTGGGTTTGGCTATTCATCACGACCGTGGAATCCGTGTTTTATACTGGCTCGTATTGAAAACACGGACGTCCTAGTATATCCAATGTTTCATATGATTCTTCTGCTGCGATATCTGTGATGTGATCATTTGATATGTTGTGATAGATACTGTATATAGTATATATGATATATTATATAGACGTTACTTATGTTTTACACCCGCGCTAGCTCTGCCCCGCTCTGCCGTTAGTTACCTAACCTAACGGTGTACGAGGGGACATCGAGGCGAATGCGGATGGCATAAGTGTACGTCGTATTTATCTGTGATGTTTAGGTAACTTAAATGATGGGACTTCATTAATGAGATTAATGAAATAAAAGAAATCTAAAGATGTTGTGGAATCGAATTTTCAAAAACAGGTAGCTACAGTTCTTGCTTTGCATTGCGGTGTTCCTTGTAGAACATCCTGCACCTTATTCGATGAGGAAAGGGCCGACGATCCCTTCACCGGGAGTGACCCCTTAAGCAATAACTGGCAGATGCTACACCCCTCGGTTTGTCTTTTGATTGCTTCTATAGTTCTTGCTTTGCACGGTGATATATATGATATATCCCGCACCTCATTCGACGAGGAAAGGGCCGACGATCCCTTCACCGGGAGTGACCCCTTTAGCAAAACTAGAAAAGCCTAAAAAACACTCCATTTTAAAATCATTTGATTCTACAACGATATCAAGTTCATTACACAATAGGTTTTCAGAAAAACCTGTCGTAGCCCTCCGTCATTTCAGATAAGTTGTATATAGTATTCGTGCTATATTTGTTGGCTTTCGTCAAGATGTAGTGTGCGGTAGCTATATGCTGCTTATCTGCAGCATACGATGCGATTGGATTAGGGTAGTCGTATCGTCAAGGGTCGTGCGGGTAGGTTTAATTCAATCAAGAAATGTATGGGTTGAACTTGACTAGCGGGCTATGGTTTGTTGGCTTTCGTCAAGGTCATAGCACGTTAGGGGCAAAATTATCGGGAATTTCAAGTGTTGAAATTTGCAATGAGATTGCATACCTTCTATGAGATAGTTGGATCCCGATACCCACTGCGAGTAAGAGTTACTCTTGTGAGAGTTTTGCACTTTGCAATTAGCCGATCAAGTAGGTGTCTAGAAAGGTGTCAATGGGGTTACACCTTTGGGAAAACGAGGTTTACTTTAATTAGGTCCGTGCGAAAGCACGGGGAACCTCCCTCAAAGTATCGAAACTGGCCTGGCTGAAAGATTGGCGAACTTGTAGAGTGTAATTAATCCCGGCTAGTCTTTCCTTTTAGGGTTTGAAGGAAGATTTGATAAAAACAGTGGGAGCCATCCTGATTAGATAAAATAATAACCAATCTGATCTTGCAAGAGCATACGCTGAGTGTTTTCTTCTCTCTCTCTCCAGGTAGCGACCATATCACGCCTTAATCAAGATAATAATTCGGATGGATTGACCGAACCCGCTTGTTATACTGAGCTGGAGAACGTTGGTCCCGCTCCAACTTATAATTGTTATAAGTCAGAGCAGGAAATTGGGGAATACCAGATTTCCCATACCGCCCAAACGAAGAAAGTGCATGCTGATGCATCATCTTCGGGTGTGTTCATTACAGAGAACTGTTTCTCAGTATCCTCTACGTCCCAGGTATTAGATACCAGATCAGGATCCCGCAAATGTAATCCATTACATGGGCTACAGAAAGGTAGAGAACTGAGAACGGGCGATAAGTTTCATGAGACAGAAAACGGTGCAAGTGTTGCAGCCAAGTCTGTTGGTCACTGTCACCCTGTATTCCAAATACATTGATTCTGAATGAATGTTATTAGATACCGAACCTGATATACAAAATCATATCAGTCTCTTTATTAGTAAAGAAATGATAAAATTTTGTATTGTTGGATAATGTTTTGAACATTTCCTATATCAAAAGTTGATCGGTATGCACGTTATCTAAAAGTATTGATATTCTAAATCAAACTACAGTTCTTAGTATACGGAACACACAAAAGAGAAAGAGTTCAGAAATGAACGGATCTTTCTTGAGGTATTGTAGACTAGGTCATATCAATGCGACCCGACTAGCTAAGTTGCACATAGATGCATATTTAAATCTGTTTGAATTTACATCTTGTGAAAACTTGCCGGTCATATCACAAAGATAAGATGACCACAGCTCTGTTTATTGGAAGCAGAGAAAGAGTTAGTGTACTCTTGGGACTGATACATGATGATGTATGTAAGGTCCCCTGTCTACACATGCCAGGACCGGTTCTTTGTACTTTATTACATTCTCTGATGATCTCTCAAGATTCAGCCATATGTTCCTGTTGAAACATAAGTCCGAAACTTTTGAGATATTCACAGAATATAAGTTAGAAGTAGAGAACCAAAAACCGGGTATAAGTATTATGTCCTATGATAAGATCAGGGAGGAGAATACATGAGCACGGAATTCCTGGACTATTCTAAAGGAGAATGAGATTCTCTCTCAACATTACTCCTCCGTATACACCATAGCACGATGGTATATCGGGACGGAGCAATTGCACCCTATTCGATATGGTGCGCTCTATGATGAGTACTACTGAGTTACCTGTTTCCTTTTGGGGGTTATGCACTTGAGAAGCTGCATACCTATTGAATTAGGTTCGAATCAGATCACAGCCTACCACTCCATATGAGATATGGTATGGGAAGAGCCCATGTCTTAAGCTAGTTAAGATTTGGGGTTGACCTGCCTATGTCTAAAAGCAAAATCCGGACAAGCTCGAGGCAAGATCTGTTATGTAGAACTGGAAATGTTTCAGCTATACAAACTGCAGTTGATGATTTGGTAGAACCAAAGGATTCAATAGTTACCAACGAACCTCAGCCTCTCCGCCGATCTAGTAGGGTTCCTCATCCATCTGAGAGATACTTTTGTTTCTCTATGACAGTGGGAGCGAGGATTGCATCATGAGATGATGACCCAACTAGTTTCGAGCTGGCCATCAGGAGTAAGACTCTGTAAGAATGGCTGGATGCTTAGCGATCTGAGATGGAATCCTTTTACACCAACAAAGTATGGACTTTGGTTGCTTCATCTGAAGGGTCAAATCCCCATCAGGAGCAAGTATATCTTGAGAAGATTACTTGGTGTACATGGAAAAGTTGAGACTTTCAAAGCTAGACTTATTAAAGCTTTGCATCATTAACCAGGTATGGATTACGATGAAACCTTTTTCAGTGGCTATGCTTAAGTCCATCCAGATCCTACTTGCTACGGCTACATACCATGACTACGATATCTGGCGGTTGGGTGTCATGACTGCTTTTCTAAAATGATGTTTTAGAAGAGAGCGTCTGTAAGTACACGGCCAGAGGGCTTCGTAGACAGTGGGAGCAGCGGAAACGTGTACAAGATGCTTTATAAGATTAAAGCAGGTATCGCGGAGTTGGAACATCTGTTTTTGATGAGATAGTCAAAGAGTTTGACATCATCAAAATGGTAGATGAACCTTGTATATACAAAAAGGTAGTAGGGAGTATGGTGGTGATCCTCATAGAATACGTGGATGACATACTCTTGACAGGGAAGGAGTTTCCTATGCTACGCTCGATCAATCTCCGCTTATCACAAGGATTCTCTATAAAGGATCAAAGTGATATCTCCTAAATCCTAGGTTTTGGATCTATGAGATAGATCTAATTGGATGTTAGGATACTCACTAGTTGTAGTGAGATGGTATCAATCGATCCTGGGGAGAATCACTGGAAGGGTTCCAGGGTGATAAGGACGACTGAATGTCAGTCACAGGCATTGTCTTTACCCTCAGTAAAGGGACGGTATGTTGGAAGAGTTCCAAGATAGATACCGTGGCTAACTAGACGATAAAGGCTGGATACATCACTACTTAAGATGCTACCAAAGAGACAGTCTGGATGTATATTTGTTCATGAGATGAACTTAGTTCCTCCCATTGTGTGACAATGGAGTTGTGGCTTATGCCAAGAAACGTCTGTCCCATCAGTGATCCAGACATATTCTAAGGCAGTATCACCTGATCATGGAGATGGTTAATCTCCAAGAGATCGAGGTCAGGAGAGTAGACTCAGAGGACAACACGGCGGATCCACTCACAAAGGCATTTTCCCAGAGAGAGAATTTTAAGGGATGGTTGAGTATGAGATACTACAACCACTGCTATCAGATGGCCCTAGTGCAAGTGGGAGATTGTAAGTTATATGTATGCCCTAGAGGCCATTGTTATACATAGGATGTATATTGTAGTGGATGCTTGGACATATATAGGGAGGACTTTCTTGCTCGACATGATAGTATGCTATCTGGTTGCTCTTTACCTTAACGTGTACACTGATTGTCTCTCTGTTACATGTTGGTAAAGCCCTTAGGATGTGTACTTGATTACCTGGACTATGATGCAGATCATACTAGTCGGGACATGGTAGTCCATAAGTACATCCTTCAAGGTCCCTAGTCGTGGGTGTATCGAGACGGGGCATCGATATACCAGAGTAGACTAGCGTATACCTTCTCGACACAGATGGGCGATGGATGATCCCATATCCATTGGTGTTTGACATCAGAGATCATATACGGGTGCTCAGTGGAGACTGGGTACACTGGACGGACTCGCCGAGAACTCCCAGATGGTATTATACCTTACGTCAGATGGCAGTTCTCTGGTGACACTGGTACAGGTTAGTCTGTAGACCCGAGATCGTCATAGAGTCATGTGTGATTCCCACTGTGCTTTGATTTCCACCTTACCACGTCCAAGAGGGCGTGCAAAACGGTGGTTTTTGGGTACAGTCCCGAATCAAATGGAGGCAATGAGCGATAGGAGGGGATTCGTCTCTCCCGGTATAGGGAGTTGATGTTGCCCTGTGTTCGATTGGCTATAACCGGAAATCCCTGGCCAGGGTTACTGAGATTTACTGGTAAGTGTTACCAGTAGTTTCTCGAACTGTTATAGACCTCATATCGACACGACTTATCGAGCTATTGGGGTATGAAGTTTACCACCCCTAGGCGAGGTATGCGACATATCAGACGATCAGACCGGACTGTACGGTAAGTGTTACTGTTTGGATTCACAGGAGTGTGAGCGGACTTGCTCGTTGATCTTCTGATCGCTCAATACCCGGGTGGCCGTTACGTTTAGCAGACCGCTTGCGGCTTGTGGGTGTTTGATATGATCATCACCTGCTGCCGGCGTATTGACGAGTCTTTAGAGTCCTACACAGAAGTTTTCTGGCTCAAGCGAAACGAAAAAAGAGCGCATATGAGATATGTGCGGGACCGAGAATGATGCGTGTATGTGATACCGTATTCTATTCTCGTGATGAATGTATCGATTGGTTGTATGCGATATAACCTAGTTATCGAATCGAGGATTGATTCGATAAGTCGATACATTGGATATTAGTCGGTCATATGCGATATGACCGGATCGTTAAATCAAGTGTTGATTTAATGATTTAATGTATAATTATATATTTGATATATTATTTTGCATTAACTAGTATTGGTTCACTTAAGATAGATTTTCTCACTTGATGTGCACATTGTATATATGATATAGTTTTGTGCACTAGTTTGTATCATATTTGATGATACATGCAAACTTGGGTGTGTGTTTATTTTAAACCATGTTTAGGTTAATGGTTAGGTTTTATATTTATTTTATTTATTTTCTTTAATTCATTTTTGGAAAGATAAATGAAATGGTGGCTTGCTTTGTTGTTTTGTTGAAGCTTCATGAAGCTTTGAATAAGTAACCATTTTGTTTTATCTTTAAACTTAACCATTACCTAAACTAGGGTTTGCTCTCTACATGAGTTAAACTAACCCAAGGTTGCATTATGATAAGATCAATTGATTTTATTTATTATGATGATATTCTTTTCTTCTTCTTCTTCTTTTTCAAGAAGAAGAAACCTTGCTACCTCCAATGGTGCCATGATCAAAAGAGTGAGAAATCAAAATCCAAAGTGAACCCACTTCCTATTTCTTCATCCTCTACCACTTGCCATGTAGTAGAGTGTGTTATCTTCACAAGTTTTATGACCAAGTGAAGATGGAGCTTGATCTTGAGTTGCCTCGACGTAGATCATCTTCGGCATTGAAGTCGACGACCTACCCCGATCACTTCTTCGACGAAACCATCGCTAGAGTCCGGGATCTGATGATCGCAGCGGAGGGACATCATCATGGAGCTAAGGAAGTGGAGGACCGGATCTACAAAGGTTGTAGTCACTTTCACTTTATAGAAAAGTGGTTTGCTTGTTGTAGTTTCGCCTTTACCTCTAGTAACGATCTAGTTTAGGGTTCTTTGGCATATAGAAATTTTTTAATTTAGCATGGTTGATCAGTTGTAGAACCTCATGGGTGTGCCTAGGAACCCTACACTCCTCCTTGGGACATGCAAGCACAACTGTCCCCTATATGTCTCTGGATACTGTCATGACATCAAGATAGGTAAAATCCTGGTCGACAATGGGTCTTCCGTCAACCTCCTCAACGTGAGAGTATTGAAAGAAATCTGCATGAGCGTTCAACATCTCGCTCGGGATAAGATCACCATCTCCGGGTTCGACTCTCAGTCATCACGGACGCTTGGGTCCGTGATACTGACGTTACGCTTTGGGTTGCTCGTTACTGATATCAAGTTCCACGTCATTGACGCCAAGACATGCTACAATGTTTTGCTCGGTCGGCCCTGGTTACACGAGTACAACATCATCCCTTCTACACAACACCAGTGTGTGAAGTATTTCAAGGATGGTCTCGAGTATACCGTGACAGGAGAGCTAAACCCATTCTCCATGAACGAAGTCCGGAAATACGAAGATGCAAAATACTTCTTGCCAGATTTCGAGGACACGAAGAGATGTCACAAACAGGAGAACAAAGCTACCCCTACCATTCCGGTCTTCGGGAGTGATACCGAGGAGGAAGAAGAGATAGTTTACTTAGGTCCGCCCCAGTGCAACAAACCAGGACCGTCCGCTCCTATGTTGATCTTTGCCAGCGACTCGGAAGATGAGGTCCATGCTATATTTTCTGCTCGGCCTTCAATACAAACATTCGCTGATGAAGAGCAAAGTTTGCAAGTTGCCATGGTTCCGCCTAAGCATCATAAAGAACAAGACGCGATTGATACCTACAGTGTGGAAGAGCTGCAGACGTTCTATGTCTCTACCAGGCGAGAAGGTGAAGAGGCGATCCTATTCTACCGATCCGGGGAAACCAAAGTGGAGAAAGAAATCTGGTACGGCGCGGATTCTACACTTGACAGGCTCCAGCCCATCCGTTTGCCCAGATATTACACGAACGGAATAAAAAGGCTGTTAAGGCGCCAAGGCGTACCTTTCAAACAGACCGCTCGGAAAGCTAAGTTCTATGACAGGATCTGGAACGTCCCTGGAACTCAGCGGAAATTGCCCAACGGGAAAATGGAAACGACCGGGCTTGGGTATGTTCAATCCAAGAAACGGGAGCTGCTCCGCGACTGCTATGTCGTACATGACTTTGATGGAGAAGGGGATGCTCTATGGGAAGAAGCTAACCCTGAACCAGAAAGAGCTCCTGACGTGAAAATGCCCAGTCCGTCGTTCGAAGAACAAATGGACAAGCTTATAAGGGAAGCGGGTCAAAAGGTTCGAGACGACCATAATCGCGAAATGGCCATCTACGAGAAAGCCAGGACGCAACGCCTTCTTCAACAGGCCACGAAAGATGAAAATGCTCCTCCCTGTCAACTCGTTGTACAAAAGGCCCGGCGTAGAGGCAGAAACAAACCAAAGAACGGGAAAGGCGTTCGACAGCGACAAAGCGGGTCCAAGAAGCCGCGCGATCAAGAACCGAGCAACCAAGACTCATCTCTTATAAAGAAGATGGGTCGAGTGTACTCTTTTGCCTAAGACAAGACAAAGAAGATACTTGATCTTGCTATAAAATATCGAATGATTACACTTCCGGAGTCCAAACACCCCAAGCAAGCTAACGAGGTCTCTCACCCAGACTATTGCTCTTATCACCGAGTGATAGGACATCCTCTCGAAGACTACTTCACCTTCAAGAACTGGGTCGAAGACCAATATCATCTCGGTAAGTTTGTTTTATCCGACAGTTGGAGGATAACTCCGCCGCAGAAGAACAAACCAAAAACCATGCATACAGCGAGAATAGAACACGATCAATATCGGTCTTGGAAGCGAGCTCGTACCTGTCATATGATAACACTATCAAAAGAAGAGCCCGAGAATATGGATGACCTTCCCTGGTGCTTTGAAAACGATGATAACGAGGTGATCTCAGAGTTTCCGCCGGCGCCGAAAGAGCTGGAAGATGGAATACATACTACTGCAGACGATCTCAAGAAAATTAATTTGGGGACGACGAGTGATCCGCGGCCGACATCGTCAGTGAGTTGCTGTCTGAAGAAAGGGTAGCTACACTAAAAGATGTGCTTATGTAGCATAAGGATTGCTTTGCGTGGAACTATTCCGAGATGCCAGGACTAGACCCAGAGATTGCTGTGCACAAATTGGCGATATCTCCAGACGTCAAGCCGATCAAACAAGCACCGAGAAGAATGTGGCTCGAGCTTGAGATGAGCATCAACGCCGAGGTCAAGAAGCTAATCGACTCTGGCTTCATCCAAGAGGTTCAGTACCCTGACTGGATCGCCAACATCGTCCCGGTGATGAAGAAAAATGGGACAGTGCGCATATGTGTGGACTTTCGGGATCTCAATAAAACCTGCCCAAAAGAAGACTTCCCAGTACTGGTCACCGAGCTAATGATAGATAATACGTCCGCTCACAAGATTTTCTTCTTCATGGACGGATCATCAGGATACAATCAGATAAAGATGCATCCCGAAGACCAGAAGCATACTGCTTTCCGGACCCCTTTGGGTATATTCTGCTACAAGGTGATGCCCTTCGGTCTAAAGAACGCTGGCGCCACCTATCAGAGGGCCATGATGAAGATCTTCGATGATCTCATACATGAAATCGTCGAATGCTATATCGACGACCTCGTGGTGAAAAGCAAATCATATGAGGAACATTTAGAGCATCTGAGAATCGTGTTTCAACGCCTTCGGCAATACAACTTGAAGATGAACCCTCTTAAATGCGCGTTCGGGGTTTCCTCGGGTAAATTCCTAGGATTCATCATCCGACACCGAGGCATCGAGATAGATCCGTCAAAGATCAAGGCGATTATGGAAATGCCTCCACCAAGGACTCTCAAGCAACTGCGGTCTCTCCAAGGGAAGCTCGCGTATATCCGGCGATTTATAGCCAATCTCTCAGGCAAGTGTCGTCCTTACAGTCACCTGATGAAGAAGGGAACCCTGTTCGTCTGGGATCACAAATGCCAAAGCGCGCTGGACGAAATCAAGCAATACCTGCAGAACCCGCCAGTGCTGGCTGCTCCGGTCAAGGGAAAGCCTCTCATTCTGTATACAACTGCCCTCGAAGGTTCTTTAGGTGCATTATGGGCACAAGAGAACGACCAAGGGAAGGAAAGAGCCCTCTACTATTTGAGCCGAGTTCTATTGGGGGCAGAAAGCAATTACTCTCCCATTGAAAAAAACTGCCTAGCATTAATCTTCGCGATAACGAAGCTCAGGCACTATGCGTTGGCGCATGAAGTCCGACTCATATCGAAGGTGGATCCTCTCAAATACTTGATGTCAAGGGCCATATTGACCGGGCGACTCGCTAAATGGGCCGTGCTCTTGATGGAGTTCTCAATAACTTATCAGTCTCTTAAGGCAGTGAAAAGCCAGGCCATCGCCGACTTCCTCGCTGAGCATCCGATACCTGCCGATTCTCCCCTGAATTGCTAACTGCCAGACGAGCATGCGTTTGACACGATTAACGGGAGTGATACCTGATGGGAACTTTATTTTGATGGAGCATCTTCCATGAAGAAGCGCAAACAAAGCACCCCCATAATCAAATCAGGGGTAGGCCTCATCTTCGTAACTCCACAAGGAGGGATAATGCGCTTTGCCTTCTCCTTAACAGAGCCGAGGACAAACAATGAAGCCGAGTATGAAGCTTTGATAGCAGGTCTCGAGATCGCCATCGATATGGGGATTGAGAAACTCCTCATATACGGAGACTCCCAATTGGTCGTTAGTCAAGTAAACGACGATTATCAAACGTGCAAACCCGAACTGGTGAAGTACGGCAAGAGGGTGCAGCAACTGCTGACCCAAATACCTTCCTACACCTTGGAAAGCATACCGCGCGCGGAAAATAGCAAAGCGGATGCATTAGCCAAGCTTTCTAAAGAACTGGCCGACGAGAACCTCGATAACGTGAGGATCGTTGTGCAAAGCCGTCGAATTCTTGCACCGGCAGAAATATCCCCGGAGTCATCCGAAGAAAAGGGAGCGACCGAGCAAACGGCCCTGCAAATAAAAGAGCAGGAAAAGGTTGAAGATTGGAGGGAAGTCTTTATAGACTACTTCAAATCCCGTTGGACGCCTGAAGATGCGTCCTCAAGACATCAGCTCATGAAGCGAGCCCTATCTTTCGCCTTCGTCAATGATACTCTATACAGGAGGTCATTCGATTCTCTGTGGCTAAGATGCCTGGGACCTGAAGAAGCAAAGAGAGTCGTCCAAGAAACTCACGATGGACTCTGCGGTTCTCACCAAACCGGGCCGAAGATGAAGCTGAAGATCAAACGGATGGGTTATTATTGGCCCACGATGATCCAGGACTGCCTCGAGTATGCGAAGCAATGCCACTCGTGCCAGATCCATGGGGACTTCATCCATCAGCACCCAAATCCACTACATCCGACAGTGGCTAACTGGCCGTTCGAGATGTGGGGGACTGACATAATCGGCCCCATCGAACCAGCATCGTCCAGGGGACATCGATTCATTTTGGTGACAACCGATTACTTCTCCAAATGGGCAGAAGCAGTACCGCTGAGGGAAGTGAAGACGGAGAATATCCCCCACTTCTTCAAGACGCACGTCATTTATCGGTTTGGAACTCCACGACGGATTATCTCCGATAACGGGCCAGCCTATAGAAGCCACAAGATAAGCCGCTTCGCACAACAACATAACATAGACTGGAGATATTCATCGGTCTACAATCCCCGAGCTAACGGTCTAGCTGAGGCTTTCAACAAGACCTTGACGAAGATCGTGAAAAAGACGGCGTCTCGAAATAAGAAGGACTGGTATGAGAGACTGCATGAAACTCTCTGGGCATATCGACTACGTTCAAAACGGCCACGAACACAACGCCGTACGCATTGGTATTCGGTACAGAGGCGGTACTCCCCTCGAGATAGAGCTACCCTCTCTACGAGTGGCTGTTCATTACGAGCTAACGGACGAAGAGAATGCTCACCTTCGGCTTGAGGAGCTCGATGCCCTTGATGAAACCCGGCTTATAACACAGCAAAATCTGGAAGCTTATAAAGCAAAGATGACGCGCTCATACGAAAGATTGACTAGGCCGAGAACATTCCGCCAAGGAGAACTCGTGCTAGTGGTCAAAAGACCCATGATCCCTAATCACGCCAAGCGGGGAAAATTCGAGCCAAACTATGAAGGTCCGTATATCATAGACAAGGTCTACCAGGGTGGAGCCTATCTACTCATGGACATGCATGGCGAAAGGCCCTTCAGGCCAATAAATGGTCGCTTCCTGAAGAAATACTACGCCTAACGAGTCACGGCCTAGGTCAATGATAGACGACGACGACTATGTCCGCTCGCTATCTTCCTAAACCCAAACTCTATAAGTAGTAGCCGGCTTATGGGACTGAAACGTCCTTAAACTAACAACGGACCGAAACGTCCTTAAACTAACGACGGACCGAAACGTCCTTAAACTAACGACGGACCGAAACGTCCTTAAACTAACAACGGACCGTAATGTCCTAAAACTTGCAACTGACCGAGATGTCGATAAACTACGGTGGATTGTAGCATCCCAAAGCTGATACAAAAAAAGAATTAAAAAAAAGAGAAAAAAAGAAAACGGTATGTCCATAAGCAAAACGGGCACGGATGAAAACCCGAAAGGGCTCCGTGAGTAAAAACAGCAGGGCTACCGACGAGTTTTGTGAAAACCCGAAAGGGCACAGCCTCGTTAAAATAAAAAAAAGAAAAAAGAAAAAGAAAACGGTATGTCCATAAGCGAAAAGGGCACGGATGAAAACCCGAAAGGGCTCCGTGAGTAAAAACAACAGGGCTACCGGCGAGTTTTATGAAAACCCGAAAGGGCGCAACCTCGTTAAAAGACACTTGAAAGGTCCTCTCGACTTTGTAAGGAGAAACCACCTGCGTGAGATCCTTACGACTCACAAGGGAGCAACACAATTAGGGATCCACACGATTCCTAAGGAGAAATAACACTTGCGAGATCCTCACGACTCATAAGGAGAACCCTCTTATGGGACCCTCACGGCTCATAAGATTCAAAAGTCTTAAGTTACAGGGATCTGAACCTGTTCTTAAGCAGCCCCCACAACCTCCGATACTGCCCTACAAGCGGCTCAATGTTGACCCTTGTATACAATCCACGGGCGCGAATAAACATTTCCCTAACAAAGTCCCATCCGTGACTAGGGATATGTCTATACGGTGAACAACCCTTGTAAGTCCTCTCGACTTATAAGGAGAAAACACTCTTGTAAGATCCTTACGACTTACAGGAGAACATGCATTTAGGAATCCTTACGATTCTTAAGGAGAAACCGTACCTACGAGATCCTCACGACTCACAGGGAGAAATACCTTTATGAGACCCTTACGGCTCGTGAAGTCAAAAGCCTTAGTCGACAGGATCCTAACCCTGTCTACTAAGCCACCTTTGTTTGACATCGACTAAGGCAAATGATGATTCGCTCCTGGCAATATCCCAGTTGTAGCGGTGCCGATACCGAAATCAGTGTCTAATCCCAAACTTGCAGCGAAAAGCCAGCAAGCTACACATGCATACAAAATAGCCGAAATGATGGGGCAACTTGCAAATAAGAAGTCAGCAAGTAAAAATGTGTGCATGCAAAATAGCCGAAATGATTGGGCAACTCGTAATAAAAAATAGCGAGTAAAAATAAAACAAATAGCCGAAATGATTGGGCACCACGAAAAATAGCCAAAATGATTGGGCAATCGCGACCTTCGCGATATAAAAGCTGAAATGATAGAGTATCGCGGAAAGAAATAAAAAAATTGATGAAATTTATGCCCTACAGGTGATATCACATCAATCCCTGTATATAATCCAGGGGCTCAAATAAAGAGGGAATCATGCCTTTCCTCCCCAGATTTCATTAGAAGAAGAAGCCAAATCTCAACAGTTCACAGATGGCCTGGAGATCATCTCAACATCCGTTTCATTACGACAAACACAACATCAAGCAAAGTGGAACAACGGCAACTCCCAGTTCCATGACTCGGCGGTACACAGATGACCGAGAGTCAAACCCTGACTCCGTGAAATGCGGATGAAGCAAAATTCCTGGCTACATGAAATGCGGCTTATGTCAATCCTGACCCCGTGGGAAACGTCTAGAGCGGATCCTGGTCCTCGCAGAGCACGGCAATGACCCCGTGTGAAGCATCCAGAGCGGAGCCTGGTCCTCGCCGAACACGGCAGTGAACCCGTGGGAAGCATCCAGAGCAAAATTCCTGGCCACGTGGAACGCGGCTTATGTCAATACTGACCCCGTGGGAAACGTCCAGAGCGGATCCTGGTCCTTGCAGAGCACGGCAATGACCCCGTGTGAATCATCCAGAGCGGAGCCTGGTACTCGCCGAACACGGTAGTGAACCCGTGGGAAGCATCCAGAGCAAAATTCCTGGCTACGTGGAACGCGGCTTATGTCAATCCTGACCCCATGGGAAACGTCCAGAGCGGATCCTGGTCCTCGCAGATCACGGCAATGACCCCGTGTGAAGCATCCAGAGCGGAGCCTAGTCCTCGCCGAACACGGCAGTGAACCCGTGGGAAGCATCCAGAGCAAAATTTCTGGCTACGTGGAACGCGGCTTATGTCAATCCTGACCCCATGGGAAACGTCCAGAGCGGATCCTGGTCCTCGCAGATCACGGCAATGACCCCGTGTGAAGCATCCAGAGCGGAGCCTAGTCCTAGCCGAACACAGCAGTGAACCCGTGGGAAGCATCCAGAGCAAAATTCCTGGCTACGTGGAAGGCGGCTTATGTCAATCCTGTCCCCATGGGAAACATCCAGAGTGGATCCTGGTCCTCGCAGATCACGGCAATGACTCCGTGTGAAGCATCCAGAGCGGAGCCTGGTCCTCGCCGAACACGGTAGTGAACCCGTGGGAAGCATCCAGAGCAAAATTCCTGGCTACGTGGAACGCGGCTTATGTCAATCCTGACCCGTAGAAAATGTCCAGAGCGGATCCTGATCCTCGCAGAGCACGGCAATGACCCCGTGTGAAGCATCCAGATCGAATCCTGGTCCTCGTCGAACACAGCAGTGAACCCGTGGGAAGCATCAAGAGCAAAATTCCTGGTCATATGGAACACGGATAATGCCAACCCTGACCCCGTGGGAAATGTCCAGAGTGGAGCCTGGTCCTCGCAGAACACGGCAGTGAACCCGTGGGAGGCATTCAGAGCAACTCCTGACTCCGTGAAATGCAGATAAGGACAACTTCACCCATCACTTGCGGGTCCTCACGACTCGTAAGGGAGTAAATTCTCTTGTGAGATCCTTACTGTTGCGGTAAAAATTTGCACACTGGTTAACCGAATCAAAGTCAAGGTCAACCCCCAAGCCAGGTAGGCCCAAGCCCAGGTCAAGCAGGCCCATGCCCAAGTCGAGCCCGTGGCCAGCCTCCTCCATGCCAAAATATAGATCATGTAATAAATAAGTTTTTATGCATGAATGTATGCGAAATGGGCATAAAGCCAAATTTTTGTAAGCCCATGGCTTATGTGCAAAAAGAAATGGCACATGAGCCATGGGATGGCTAAAATGCTATTTTTGTAAAGCCCAAGAGGCTATATGTAAAGTGTATAGTCTATAAAGGAAAGGATAATGAAAATATCCCAACAACGTTTTCTCTCTCTAAAGAAAAATCTAGATCTGTGATCTTCTCCTTCCTCAAGGTTCTAAACCTTCCTCTTTTTTTAATTAAATCAAAAGTTTTACTCTTCCTTTTCCAAAACTAAATAGTTTTTCACCACAAAACCCACAAAGGGGAACTCAGATCTGCCATCAGATCTCAGAAAGGAGAGATTTTTAGAATCCCATATCTCTTGATCTTCAAGATCCGGCCAACAAAGGAAGAAGAAGGAGACCCATCTCCAGAAACCCCAGTTTGGGGAAGAACTAGGGCTCAAGGGGAGAAGCCCTTCATCAACTTCAAAATATCTTAGGAGTTTAACTCCTCATATATATATATATATATATATATATATATATATATATATATATACACAGAATAATAAGTGCTCCTTTCTGGGAGTACAACTCCCATTGCAGGGACCAAGTCCCTTTTGCGCTCGAGCGCCCACGTGTTGACACACGCGCTCTTGCGCTCAGAGCGCTAGCGCCCGAGCGCCCACGTGGTGTGCTAGTGCTCAATGTGCTAGCGCTCTTACGCTCAAAGTGCTGGCGCTGGCCCCACGCATCCTTTGGATGCCTTTTCCCCTTTCTTATATATATATACATATATATATATATATACATATGTATACATATGTACACACACACATACTCTACACCACTGTCCCTCCCCAAATTTTTTTGGGCCGGGACGCTGCCCCGCACCCCGCAAGGGGGCTGCTCGCCCCCTTAACCCCCAGCCCGCTATCAGGGTAGCGAGACCCCCGTAAAAACTCTGCGTAGCTCCCGATATATCCATACCCCCTTTCAAAACACAACACATGCACGCTGCATATTGAGTTCGCTTGACCAGTTTAACCCGTCAATCGGAGGTTCCCTCGCTCCAAAGACGAGGGGTAATTAACGGCAGCTTAGTCCGCGGCTGCCGGAGATTCGGATCCCCACGATCAATAAATCCCGGCCTACCCAAGGCAGGGGGGATCTGTAGTACGCCTGACAAGCGCGCGCGTATTCCCATCTCAATGGGGTGACGAAAAACACCCTACACTTACAACTTTCAAGAGAAAACACACTTAGGAATCCTCACGATTCTTAAGGAGAAATTACACCTACGGGATCCTCTCGACCGGTAGGGAGAAAATTCTTTATGAGACCCTCACGGCTCATAAAGTTGAAAAGTCTTAGGTGACAGATCCTAACCCTGTTTTCTAAGAATTGTCACCACCCTACGAAGAGTCCAAGGTGCTCACTCTATCATCTGCCGGCTATGTTTGCTAAAATGACATGCTGATAACAAAAAAAAAGAAGAAAGCAGAGAGATGACATAAGACATTGCGAAAGAAATGTATCTTTTATTCATGAATTCAATTGAGTACAAGCTACATCATTTGAAAGGATAAAGAAAAAATGAATACATTTTATTCAAAATTTACAAATGGCGCAAAATGCAACTATTGGGAGGGAAGCGTCTTCAGTAGGCCAATCAATTGCTCACGCACTCCCCTCAGCCTCTCGTCACGGTCAGCTGCCACGGCCAACTCCGTTTCAACCTGAGCCCGTTGCTACAAATGAGACGAAAGTCGCTCATCAACAACCCGCCGAGCTGCCTCACGACTCAGCGCATCCTGCTCGATGAGGTCGAGCTTTTGCCTTAGCGTCAGCCCATCAGAAATGCATCGTAAAAGGCCCTCAAAGATGGTTTTCAACTGCACAGCATTGGCGTCAACCTGAGCATGCAGTCGAGCAGATTCACTTGAAGTCTCTTCATATTCCTTATGCTTTAAGGCCGCTTCTTGTTCAAGATGACGGAAGTAAGGAGTGCTCTGCTCGACCCACGCAGCCCGTTGAGAGTTCACAGCCAGGACCTCGGGAGCAGGACGTCTGACCTCGAGCTCATACAAACAAGCCTCGATTTTCCTGCAGTGGCTAACCCAAGACTCAACGATGCCCTCACTATGAAAGTTCACGAGCGTCTCCAGCATAGGATTAACCTCGGCGGCAAAATCCGCAGCGAATATGGGAGTCTCCACGTCAAGCTCCTCGATGTAGTCACTCAACATACGCAGACTATTCACAGCGCCTTTGGAAGATGCCCGTCGAGAGAAGGGGCCCACTGGCATTATAACTTGAGATTCGAACGGAGTTGGAGTCGGTATCACCGCTGCAAAACAAATCACGGTCAAATGACGGTTCAAGAAATATAGAATGTTTATAAACAATGAAGTTTACTATACCGGCCGAGGTAGATGGCAAGGCCGGGAGTACTGGTAGAACTGTTCTCTCATCTCCTCCTTCAATCTGTAGTACTACAATCAAGGCAAAGGAGAATCAGAAATGATTTCACTGTTGGTAAAAGAAAGAACGTTAACCGAAGGCTGTATTCACCAGCGCCACTAGACGAAACAATCTCCAACGGAAAGGAGAAGTGGGGGTGCAGCACCTGGTACAGGTGGTCAAAAAGGACTCCTATAAAGACGCAATAATGCAACGTCAGTACATAAATTATACAGCCTAGAGATAAGACTGATGGGTCACAAATTCATACCTTCCAGCATCTGAGACGGTGCGAGAGAAGGTAGAGAGGTGGTCACCGTCAGGGCTGTAACTGACGGCGCTGCCTCGGGTAGCGCGACATCAGCACTAGCCTCACCTGCATTAGAAACAAGATAAACCCTGTCAGGAAAGATTGAAAAAGATTGCGGAATAAAAAGAAGGGCGGTGACCTAAAATCTACCTGATGAGTCGCCAGCCAGAACCGTGACGAGGGTGTCACTTGATACAACAACGGCGTCCCCCTCCTCCATCGGGGTGGTCTCACTTCCTGTCGCCTCATCCTCTGACTCCACGAGAGCCGTCGTCATGCTCGCTACGCCAGGAGACGGCAAAAAACCGTAGGCAGGAAGAGCGATGATCGGGGCGGTGCCCGACTCTTGAGAAAGAGCGGCCACCTCAGGCTCAGCAATTGTACCCATTTCGCTCGCCACCACCTTGGGCTCACTAATGGTAGCCGTCTCATCCGCCGCTACCTCAGGCTCGGCAATGGTAGCTATCTCGGGCAAAGCAATCGTGACTGTCTCGTTAGCCACTTCCTCGAGCCCGGCAATTACGGCCACCTCGCCTACTGCCGCCCCGGGTTCGGCAATCACAGCTACCTTCTCCATCGCTACCTCAGGCTCAGCGGTCGCCGCCACTTCTTTGGTAAGGCTCGGCCCTGCAAGATAAGATATATGAGAACTGATAATTTAAAACTTTGACAACGGAACCTTACGACACATTACCTGAAGTTGATTTACCGTTTTCTTCCCGAGCCGCCCGTGCCGCCCGTCTGTAAGCAGTAGACAAGGCAACCGGAGCGTCCTCTGAAGGAGTAGGCAGGGGCAACAGCGCTGGAACCTGCACCCGCATCCAAGGCGGGCTGTACACTCCCTTGCCGCACGCATCCTACGCTTCCTCTCCGCCCGGGCCGTGAGGGCAGATCTTCTAAAGACCTCCGTCAATGGAACGTCATCATCCACTCCAGGAGCTACTGGAGCCGTTATGGCGTCCGTCATCGGTTACTTGAGTAAAGCCTCTTTTGGCAACCCTGAGGAGGCCGGGACTTCGATGCCTGGCCCGGGAAGAATCCCCGCATCAGCTTGCGGGATCGGCATTGTGGTCCCTGCGATAAGATAAAGCGGGGTCAGATCACCTATATAAAAAAACGGGAACGGAGACACGATAAACTGAAGCATACCGATGCCTAAGGATGCTCGAAGTCTTTCCTCTTCCTCAAAAGTCTTGAGAGAAGCTGCGAGGGCTTCTTCAGTGGAAATGCCTGTTAAAGAAGGAAAAGCGTCAGTCAAAACACAATAATAGAAGTACGATGCAATGGCGAAAAATACAACTAATGATTACCTGATCGTGCGAGGATAGCCAACCCCTCTTCGCGGCTTGCCAATCGCTCGGAAGCTGGGATTGCAGCTGCCAGATCAGTATCATCTGGTGGCATGAATAAGCCCTCATTTGTCCCATACTCGCTCAAACCCTCACTATAAAGAGCATGAGGCTCCTGACCAAATACGACATCGGCAGAGAAGAGCGACTTCTTCTTCCTCTTCTGCGAGCGAGCTCCGGTTGCAGCCAGCACCAGCTTGCGCTTGGTGGGCACTTTGGGACGGCGAGTCCCGATATCTGAGCCCACGCCAGATTCGGGTGAAGCTACATTTACCGTCTCTACGGGAGCACGGGGCACTGATGGCACATCCACCGTCTTCACAGGAGCACGGGGCAATCCACGCGTAGGGCTTAGCACACGTGGAGGCTCAACTGCAGCAACCTCTCTTAGCGGAGGGGGGACAACCATCCGTCACTTTAAAGGGACGTTGCAATCGCTGGCAGGGGGCGCACTCTTGCGATCGAGCAGCAACCGCCTCTCTTCTCTGATAACAGCGCCCATCGCGTGTTGATACCAGGCCCCGTGTACGTTAAGCGCCCTCGGAACGCAACTCGGCTCGCTAATAAAGAAGTGGGAGCCCGTATTTAAACGCATAAAGTGATGTAGCGCATCCCGTATTCCCTCTTTGGTGGCAGCAGGTTCTTCCAAGAATGCCTCCAGTGGAACCCCCTGGTTATAACTCAACTTCTGGGCAAAATGATGGGGGTTGTATCTCATAAAAAGGGCCGCATCATTTTTCCTGAATACGAGAAAGCCCGGCCTGATGGAGTATAGATGTAGAATCTCCTGGGTTTTCAACACGGAAGCCCCGTTCTTAAAAACGCCGCGCAATGCCAGCACCGTCTTGGAAGTTTCCTGGCCGATCGTCAGGACTTTGTCCGTAAAAGACATACCAGCTCCGACCATGCGTGGATGAAGAAGCAAGCCCCTAGCTTCCCGCTGAGACGGATTCACGATAGAAGCGTCAACCAGCCGCATAATTCTCGGGAATTTGCAATTATCGAAAAATGAAGGTCTTTTATGAATGCCAAATACCCCGAGCACGTGCATTTCAATCCACGAAGTAAAGTAATGCATCGGGAAGTTGGCAGGATGCACCCCCGGTTCAATGGTATCCGCCGCCACGTTAAGACCATGGTATATATGGGCTAACCCGGCGATCCCGATAGCCACTTGTATTCCAGCCATCATTCGATGCGCTGGGTAAAAGACGGACGGCCTCATATAGCGAGGGTGCATAGGGAGCGCGAACCAGCACAACCACAGCCCAAGAAACTCAAGAAAGAAAGCCTCCTCGTCAATGCCCGGAGCGGCGACAGAGGAATGATTGCGGCATCAGGAAGGAAAAAACCTTTCTGATCTTCTTCCAGTACTGGTCGACGGTCCAAGCCGAAGCCGAAGGGGTCGTCGAACTTGGCAAACTTTCGCCTCGTTGCGATAAGATCTCCGGGCGAAGAAACCGGACAATGAAGTCTGCGAAACTGACCCCCCGGCCTCCGGATTCCAAGAAGAGGCTCTCGTACATGTTCAGCACCTTTATCAGACTAGGAAACTAGTGCTGAATGGCGTTCTCTGGCGTTAGGCCCATCACCATCGGTTTGGTGGCAAAAACGTATTCATCCGGAGGAAGCAGCTCCTCATAGTGCTCCCCCTAACCGGCAGACCGGAAATCTCAGCAAATTCTTCTAAGGAGATGGAGACTTCTCTGTCCAGTAGAAGAAAGGTGTGGGTTGGGATGTTCCACTGCTCCAAGAATGCCTTAATCCACCATGTCGGA
This sequence comes from Agapanthus africanus, assembly GCA_030015575.1. Lineage (NCBI taxonomy): Eukaryota > Viridiplantae > Streptophyta > Magnoliopsida > Asparagales > Amaryllidaceae > Agapanthus > Agapanthus africanus. Next base: position 902,010,690 of record JASDDO010000022.1, read on the forward strand.
GGAGTAGAATATTGGAACAATGAAGCATAAACCGCAGGATATAGGCCGAGCTTCAGCAGCTGCGTTTTCCTCGCTGACAAGATGTACCTGACCCATTGCAAATACCCGGCCGAATGTCGGGGGGTCAACCCGATGTTGTAGGGTTGTCTCCAAGGGCGCGACTCATCCTGGCATATGCACCGCCCCAAGGTATCCAAAGCTGCCGGCAGCTGCATGGGTATGGCGGCAATCGAAGGTTGAAGAAGACTCTCCGAAGTCCAATTGACAACCTCCACGGCATAGTTTACCGGGGGTGCATCTGCATACGAAATCGACGAGATCGGCTCCGACGGCGTCACACAAGAAAAGGTTTGACGACCTTTGATAATCTGGTCATACCACCTACCCCACAGGTGAAGGTTTTTGTGTTCCGGGTCATAGTCTCTGATGAGCGCGAGAACCTCCCGGTCCACAGGTGCCTCAGGGAATCCTCCCTCTGAACGAAAAAATGGGAAAGCGAGATTGGAAGACATATCGCCTGCGAGAAAGGTCAGAATTCAATTGTCAGTACTATAATTTAATTTTAAAATTCTGACACTCGGCACTTTAAAATTTGTACCACACTGCAATGCAGTGGAAAGGGGACCAAAGGGGGACCCACAAAATCCAGATGACAATGCATCAATTAATAAAACAGCCTCATCATTGGATGAGACTGTTAATTAATGAGGAGATCCTCAAGGAAATTCTCATTGAATGAGAAATCCCTCGGGAAAAGGAGAAAATCTCCTTTTGAGAGCAAAACTCTGTAACAGGGTGACACTTGTCAAACTCTGGTTATGAAGGAATAAAATTCCTTAAAGAGCCTGGCTCTGTAATGATGATGGAAAATCCATCAAAGATTAATTAAAATTAATTTTTGAGAATTAAAAATTCTGAGATCTTCAAGATCCATGAAAAAACTCTTAAGAGTTCTTCATCAAAGATCAAAAGATCCACATATTATCAAAGAGCAAAGCTCTGATTCATGGGCTAAGAAACCCCAAGAAAAGATCTCTTTAGATCTATGGGTTCATGAGAGCAAGGCTCTATTAATGAAACCCTAAAAGGGTTTTCTTTAGATCAAAGATCTATGAAGAGCAAGGCTTTGTTAATGGGTTAAAACCCTAATTTATTAAAAAAAATAATTTTACCTAAGTTTGGAAAGAGTTCTGACTCTTGAAAGTTCTTAATTGAAGAGCAAGGCTCTGAATAAAATTCTCAAGGAAAAAGATGATAATCATCTAAGGGACCAAAGGTCATATTTAAAGGCACTGAACCGCCTCTTCAACTTCTGAGTTGATCCAAGGGCTCAGATGTTGCCACCGCTGCACTCACGTGTGCGCCACGTGAGCGCAATGATGGGGAGGCATTTGTTTCCCCCAATCAGAGCAAAGCTCTGTTTTGAATTTCAAAATTCAAAAATTGAAGTAACGCTTCAGATTCTGCGCACTGCGCGCCACGTGTCAAACGCAGACGCGCTAGCGCCGGGTGCGCTGCGCCCTAGGCAGCGCACCTCCAATAAGAGCAAAACTCTGTTTTAAAATTCAAAATTTAAAAATTGAAGCAACACTTCAAATCCAGCGCCAAGCGCGTTGCGCGCCACGTGTCAAACACGGGTGCGCTAGCGCAGTTGCGCTGCGCGCCACTTGTCAAACACGGGTGCGCTAACGCAGTTGCGCTGCGCTGCGCGCCACGTGTCAAAAAACGGGTGCGCTAGCGCAGTTGCTCTGCGCTCTGCGCTGCGCGCCACGTGTCGAACGTAGGTGCGCTACCGCAAGGTGCGCCAGCGCTGGAATTAAAAATTCTCCACCGTTAGATCAAAAGATCTAATAATAATAAATTATTAATTAATCAAAATTAAAATTCTGTTATGAAAAGATCTTTCCAATCTTATTAAAATAAGAAGATTATCCTCTATAAAACAGAAGCCTTAGGATCAAAAATCCAACGGTGGGAAATATTCCCAAATCAATCAAAGAAAGATCTCTTAAACTGATTCAACAAATCATTTGGCCCTATATAAAGGCCCTTAGATTTTAAGTCTAATATATACAGAAAAGAAAGAGAAAACCCTCTGAAAACTTTGAGAAAACTCAAAGAGAAAGAAAGGCAAGCCTTTAGAAGAAGAAGATCATTTCTTCATCTTCAAGGTAAAGAACTAGTTCTTGAACCACAGAGATGAAATTATCTCATTAAAACAGAAGAACTATCTTCTAAAAGATCATAGATCTACAAAAGACCAAGGTCTTTGATAAAAAAAAAAGATCAAAAGATCTAATTATAAAAAAAACTAAAAGAAGTATTTTACTTCATTCACAGATCTTTGATCCATAAAGGCAGAGCCCTTTTTATAAAAACAAGAACTTTTGTTCTTGGATCTTGAGGCAAGGCCTCCTTCAAGAAGAACATAAATTTGTTCTTTGATCTTAAATCTGATCAAATGCGCTTTGCGCTATTAGAAAGTGCCTTGCACTCATGAATTACGCTTTTGCGCTTCTTGGACCGGCGCTCAGCGCCAAAATATGTCACGTGTCAACCAAAGACACAATCTGCGCTTTGCGCTTCTGAAGCAGCGCACCGCGCTCATGGGCTGGCACTCAGCGCCAAGCGCGCCACGTGTCACTCACTGGCGCGCCAACAGACTAGCGCAAAGCGCTCATAAATTAAAAGCGCAATGCGCTAATAAACTAGCGCTTAGCGCTAAGCGCGGCACATGTCCTCTTCGTGTGCGCTACCCGACAGAAGCGCAATGCACTCTTTAGCTGGCGCAAAGCGCCTGACGCGCCACGTGGTGCGCTGTCAGAACACACTTTGTTTTGATGAAGACAAAAGATGTCAGAACTCAATACTTAGCATTATTAAAAGGGCCGGGCCCAAATAAAGGCTTAATAGCCAGAGCAAGAATAAAAATGTTAAACATTTTTAATTGGACTTAGCCCAATTCTGGCCATAAGTCCTCAACTTATATTGAACTGAGCACATCTGTTCACAAATATTTAACAAATCTTAGTCCCAAACTGGGCTACAGATCTTTCAAACAATTCACACTGGTTCGAGGGTACATCTCGTTACTCTTATGATATTTATCGTTGTAATCCTTCAACGTTTTCAGAGAGGTGACGGGTCCCGGCGATCATACATTTCCATGGACTGTGGGGTCCTTAAACTCACGGACTATGATGTCCTTAACCTCGACCGTGATGTCTTAAAACTAATATCGGACTGTGGGGTCCTTAAACCCACGGACTATGATGTCCTTAAACTCGACCGTGATGTCTTTAAACCAACATTGGACCGAGATGTCCTTAAACTAACAATGGACCGTAATGTTTTTAAACTAATCGACCACAATGTGCCTAAACTAAACAACAGAGGCAGCCCAAATGCTCTCTTGTTGGATCTAAATGATCCTGTTAAGTTGATCTTAGTTTAAAAATTAGACTAACGTATCCTTAACAAATGTTTAAGTTGATCTTAGTCTCAAATGAGATTAACGTATCCTTAAACCCAAACCCCCAAACCCAAATCTAAGAAAGATACGGATTTGGACTAATCCACGCCCTATGGGCGACAACATAAATTAGTCTCCGTATACAATCCACGGGCAACCACAAACAAAACAAACACCTACGACACGAAGTGACCATTTGGAGAAGAAGAAAGTTGTTATCGCGATGCGGTAGCATAATTAACTGCATGGGCTTGCGCCTGCAGGGAAGAGCGTCCCCACAATCAAAAACCCCTCAGATGAGGGGAAATCTGATGAAGTCTGCTATATCGGCCGCATCCGTTTAAACCTTCGATACATGGTGCCATAAATCAGCTTGGTATCTTCGGAGAGGTGGACGGATAACACCAATTAGCATCTGTCCCGAAATTCAGGCTAGACGTCCGCCGCGTCTTCGTCGCGTCTTTCGGAGGGGAACATATATATCATAGATTAATTGGATTTTATGAAGATTTAAATTAATTTAAGTTTAAATTTCACATTATCTACAAGGTAGCCATTCACCTATATATATAATTGATTATTAAATCAATTACGTATGCATCCACCAAAAAAGATAAAAAAAGAAAATGAGAAGCCACGTTAATTTAACAGAGTCTTATTAAAGGGCGACAGTTGCTATGTTAAATTAATTTCACAAGGTCAAGGTGAATTAATTTGAGATATCATTGTATTAAGAGGGTGGCGGCTAATAGAGAGATTTGAGAGAAATCTCCTAACGTTGTTTGTAAACTTGATTCAAGAATTTAGTAGGCGTTTGCAGATTCCGCTCTGCCGGGGACTATCCATACGGTAGGTGAAACCCGTCAACAAATCTTTGTGCATCTCTGGTTTGCGTTTTCTATTTTATTCTCGCACTTGTTTAATTGCGTGATTGTTGTTATTTCGTGATTTGGTTTTTCGCGGGCATGGTTCCGTGTATCGATTTTCTCCCAATAACTAGTATCATAGCTTCGTTAAGAAACGTAGGGTTCTTCAAATTTACGATCTAGATCAACGGTGGTTAACGACAACTACGTCCTCTTCCCCACTGTAGGGTGTTTTTCGTTACCCCATTAAGATGAGAATTATGCGTCGTTTGTCAGGCGTATACAGATTCCTCCTGTTTAGAGTAGGCCGAGATTTATTGATTGTGGGGATCCGAATCTCCGGCAGCCGCGGACTAAACTGCCGTTAATTACCCCTCGCTTTTGGAGCGAGAGAACCTCTGATTGACAGGTAAAACTGGTCATGCGAACTCAATGTACAGTGTGAGCGTGTTGTGTTTTGGAGGGGACTTGGATGTGTTGGGGGCCATGCAGAATTTACGGGGGTCACTCTACCCAGATAGCGGGCTGGGGGTCAAGTGGGTTAGCAGCCCTCTTGCAGGATGTGGGGCAGCGTCCCGTTAGAAATTTTTTCTAACGGGGAGGTATTTTTAGTGTGGAGTGCATGGGAAAAGAGGGGCGAGAAGTGTCCTAAGGACGCGTGCGTGGCGAATGGGTGTCGGGCACCCGCGGGTTACGTGCCATCCGCGTGGGCGTCGGGTGCCTGCGGGTCACGTGCGCGGTATGTGACCGCTGGAAACATCAGCAGAGAAAGGGGCTTAGCCCCTGAGATAGGAGTTGAACTCCTTAGGGGTTTTGGAGTTGAACTCCCAAACAGGAATTAGGTATAAATTTGGAGTTAAACTCCCAAAAGATTTGGATTTAGAGTTAAACTCCTAAAAGGCTTGGATTTGGAGTTAAACTCCTAAAAGGTCTGGGTGTGGAGTTAGACTCCTTTGAGAATTTCGATCTTGGAGTTGAACTCCTCGAAAATCTTCGGAGGCGATCAAAGGGGATCCCTTTCTTCTCCCTTGAGTCTTGGATCTTCTCTTGAACCTTGGATTTTTCCAAAGTGGGATTTTTAAAGATGGGTCTCCTTCTTCTTTCTCTCTGTGGATGGATCTTGGAGGAAAGGGGGTGGACTTAAAAATCTCCCCTTTTGAGAATTTGATGGAAAATCTGAGCTCCATTTTCAGGATTTTATGGTGAAAAATTGTTTCTTTTTGGATAAAGAAGAGTTAGACTCTTAATTTAATTCATAAATGTAGGAAGGTTTAGAACCTTAAGGAAGGAGAAGGATGCACAGAAACCCTAACTTTTGAGGGGAATGAATTATTCTTCTTTATTTCATTATCATGTTGCCTTATATAGGCTTACAAATTTACACATAATCCCTTGGGCTTTACAAAATGGCATTTTACACATCCCATCCCTCATGTGCTCATTTCTTTTGCACATGAGCCATGGGCTTTACAAAAATTTAGCTTTATACCTATTTTTCTTACATTTATTCATAAAAATTACATCAAAATTATTTATTACATAATTTTCATTTTGGCATGGGAGAGGCCGTCCGCGGGGCTCGACTTGAGCATGGGCCCACTTGACCTGGACTTGGCCCATATGGCTTGGGGCTGACTTTGACTTTGACTTAGTCAACATAGGTGTAATTTTTTATCCCAACACCCACTTTCTTAGATCATCATTTTTGAAGGCATTGCTTCATATCTAAGGGAGAAGTTGTGTTTGCTGCGACGTGAGACGAAAGATGGCGGATGATAAAATAAGGATCGAAAAGTTCAATGGTCATAATTTTGGTTGGTGGCACATGCAGATGGAGGACTTCCTTTACCAGAAGGATTTGTATCTTCCGTTGATAGGTGAAAAGCCCGAGAAGACACCCAATGAGGTGTGGAATCTTTTGGATAAGAAAGTTCTAGCGACAATCAGGTTATCGTTGATTGCGTAAGTGACTTTTAATATCTTATAGGAGAAGACAACCATGACGCTAATGACGACGTTAGCGAAGTTGTATGAGAAGTCTTCAATATGAAATAAAATATTTTTAATGAAGAAGATTTTCAACATGAAAATGGCTGATGAAAATGGCTGAAAACGGCTCGGTGACGGAGCACCTGAATGAGTTCAACAACGTGACGAGCCAACTTGAATCGGTTGAAATCGTCTTTGAAGACGAGATTCGAGCACTTCTATTTCTCTGTTCGTTGCCGGAGAGTTGGGAGAACCTAGTGATGGCGGTTAGCAACTCGATCTCGGGGACTCTTACGTTTAATGATGCGGTGAGTTGCATATTAAACGATGAGATGCGGAGAAAGGCCGTGAGTGAGAGTTCAGGAACTTCTGCACTTTCGGTGGAGAATCGCGGTAAAACGATGGAAAGGGGAAAAGGCAAAAATGGCAAGTCTTAGAGCCGAGGAAAATCGAAGGCGAAAATTGAAGACAACTGTTGGAACTGTGGAAAGAAAGGTCACAGAAAAAGTGATTGTAAGGCTCTAAAGAAAAACTCGAATGAGAAGGCAGATGGAAAGGAGGCTAATATGGTGTCTACACAAGAACATGGGGAATAAGGTCTTTATTTATTGGTGAGCGAGTACACAAAGGCGGATACTTAGTTTCTTGATTCAGGGTCATCCTCCATTGCACTTCGGGGCAACATCACTTCAGCAAGTATATTTAGGGGGACCTTAGACATGTGACGGTGAGAAACGGTCAACCGTGTAAGATCTTTGGAAAGGGGACGATTATCTTGCAGTCGTCAGAAGGCGATCAATTAAAATTGAAGAATGCTCGTCATATTCCAAATTTTAAGAAGAGCCTGATTTCTCTACTAGTCAGCTTGACAACAAAAATTTTATTAGGACGTTTGGGAATTCGCAGTGGAAAATTACCAAAGGGTCGTTGGTGAGCGATTTGTTGTATTCCTTTAGTGGAAGTATCGGAGCTTCGGTTGCATTGGCAACGGGTTCGGAGTTAAATTCGGAGATTTCGTTGTAGCATAGGCGATTAGGGCACCTTAGCGAGAAAAACATGAAAATTCTTCAAGGAAAGGGGCTTCTTTCGGGGCTGAAAATGGTGGAGTTGGGGCTATGTGAGAGTTGTGTTTGCGGGAAGTAAAACGCGCTCAAATTTCAGATTGGAGGCATGGCAAAGAAGACCAAGAAGCTAGAGATAGTACATACGGACGTATGGTGGAGTTGGGGCTATGTGAGAGTTGTGTTTACGGGAAGTAAAACGCGCTCAAATTTCAGATTGGAGGCATGGCAAAGAAGACCAAGAAGCTAGAGATAGTACATACGGACGTATGGGGTCTGGCCTTGGTGGAGTCTTATGGTGGGAATCGGTATTTCGTGACGTTCATCGACGATTCAAGCCGGAAGACATGGGTGTATGCGATGAAGAAGAAATCTGATGTGTTTGGCATTTTCAAACACTGGATTACGCAAGTTGAGAACCAAACATGGACTAAGATAAATTGCCTTAAGTCCGATAATAGAGGGGAATATTGCACACAGGAGTTCGAGGCATTTTACTCGCAGAAGGGTATTCGTTGGCTGAAGACAGTATCGGAGACAACACAACAGAATGGCATCGCTGAAAGAATGAACAGAACGATCCTACAGCGAGTACGGAGCATGACCTTGGATGCGGATATGCCTAAGTTCCTATGGCCAGCGGCGGTCGAGACTGCTGTGTACTTGATCAATAGAAGCCCGACAAGTGCGCTTGATGGACGCATTCCGGAAGCAATTTGGTCAAGTAAACCGGTTGATTATTCGCACCTAAAAGTGTTTGGATGTGTTGCGTATTCTTTGGTTGATAAGGCGGAAAGGAGTAAGCTTGACTCCAAGTTTAGAAAGTGCGCTTTCATCAGATATGGTGGAAATGAGTTCGGATATCGGCTGTGGGATTACACAAGTAAGAATGTAATACGAAACCAGAATGTCATCTTTGATCAACAGCACTTGTACAAAGAGGAAAAGCAAGCAAAGGAAGGTGCAGTATGTGAGTTCATCGAGCTAGACGAAACTCAAGAGAGCATTCAGGTACCTACAAGTGGTGAACAAAACTTGGAGGAAGCCGCAGTGCAGGATCAGGTTTAAGAACAGGATGGTGACCATATTCAGCAACCAGATGTGCCAGTTCTGAGGAGATCTACGAGAGAAAGAAGCATACCTGAAAGACTTGTGATCGACTTCGTTTTGTACACAGATGCGGGAGAGCCCGAATTCCTTGAAAAAGCAACAAGTGATGGTGCTAGCAAGCAGTGGGAGCAAGCAATAGACGCTGGAGAAAAGAATCCGGCGGATATGTTCACCAAAGTCGTAGACAGAGATAAGTTGAATCTCTGTTGCAGCTTGGTGAATCTCTCCATGAAAATCTGATGAGAAGAGAGCAGCAGCGGAATCGTGTGGAGTCTATTAGCGTTGGAAATCAAGGTGGAAAAAATCTCTAAGTGAGAGAATACTATGTTGTGGAGAATATTCCTAAAGATTATGATGAATTTGAATCAAGTTAGTTAGAATTGGATATAGAGATTTATATTAATCTCTATCTAAATTCCAAGTTATCTCTAAAAGCTTATGGATATATATATATCATAGATTAATTGGATTTTGTGAAGATTTAAATTAATCTAAGTTTAAACTTCACATTATCTATAAGGAAGTCATTCACCTATATATGTAATTGATTAGTAAATCAATTATGTATGCATCCACCAAAAAAAAAGGAGAAGTCATGTTAATTTAACAAAGGTTTATTAAAGAGCTGCTGCTGCTATGTTAAATTAATTTCACGAGGCCAAGGTGAATTAATTTGAGAGATTATTGTATTGAGAGGGTGACGGCTAATAGAGAGATTTGAGAGAAATCTCCTAACATTGTTTGTAAACTTGATTCAAGCATTTAGTAGACGTTTGCAGATTCCGCTCTGTCGGGGACTAGCCATACGGTAAGTGAACCCCGTTAACAAATCCTTGTGCCTCTCTGGTTTACATTTTCTATTTTATTCTCACACTTATTTATTTATATTTCGTTGATTAATTGCGTGATTGTTATTATTGTGTGAATTGGTTTGTCACGGGTATTGTTCCGTGTATCGATTTTCTCCCAACAGTTCATTCAAGAAACGAGGGGTTCATGAATATTCAGGCCTAAACTCCTCGGTGCCTATTTCAGTCAGATCCCGAGTGCAAGTATTCACGCTGTATACCAAAACCATCTTTTGGAAAAACAGAGATTTACGCTATACATCTAAGGCCTAACCTCAGCAGACGTTGGGGAATTTGTGTCGGCCGAAGAGGCATTCTATGGTTGAAGAACTCGAGTTCAACCCCGACAAAGGCTTCACTTTCAGCTGACGCCATAAAATGGCAGGGATTACCTGTTGACGAAAGGGTTCACACTCTATTCCGGCAGGACCGTCGACAACATTGATCAATTGAGCTAGGCTACTCTTATGATATGCTAAGGCTTTGATATTTGATTAGTTGTCTGTTTGATTGATCAAGGATCCTCTTCTTTTTCCGTCTTTTTAGATTTTTAGCATTTGGAGTAGTGGTTGCGCCCTTGATTTAGCATAGTTACCCTCCATGTCTCATTCAGTTAACAGCCTGCGACCTCTATCCTTGTTCATATGTCGATCGAGCCTATTCTTTCACGACATTCTCCTATCATCGGCCGAATTGTCTTATCGGTCCACGACCGGGTTTAGAGTAGGAGATAAGCCGAATTGTGTATTTTGGCCTTGGCTGGTGTAGTCAAATTTTGGTGTACAATACTACAGAATTCCCTCAAACTTGCAATTCGCAGATTGAAATTGTTTGGTTTTCTTCTTAATTTGTACCAAATTAAACAGTTCATATTACATTGATACTTTAGTAGGGCTGCATGGCATTTTTAAAATTTATATTTGATGTTATTTTATTTTATTTAAGTTATTTTGTTGAGCTACATAATAATAATTAGGTAAAGCTATGCTACATAACTTAAAATAGCGAGCTACACTCCTCCCCTACGTCTCAGAGATACTGTTGGATTTAAGCTCTGACACCATGTTAATATTTTGAGTGTTGGGCTTTTATGAGTGCACATAGGCTTTTAATACATTTGAGATTCTATTCAAAAGACTTAATTAAGCTCTTTGGTGGGATATTGATCTATATCATATACCCACATACATCCATTATAATTTTTTTCTGGATGTGAGACTATTCCAACACTTTTATTGTTTCTCATTTGGGATTGTCCAACAGATTCCAAATGATCCAGACCTTCAATCCAGTTAGAATGCAAAAAATTTACAATGGTCTTCATCACTTTATGATATCTTGATACAGATCAACATAATATCAATGAATTACATAATACCTTTTATCTTTTATGCTTTTCCATCAATATAGGATTAGCAAGACAAAAATAGTATGTTGTTTTGGCAGTTGGATGTTGTACTTATACAGTAATATAACTAAATAACTAATAAAAAGAATACACCAACTATACAAAATAATTGTTTAAATTTAAGATTTTTTTTTTTTTTATTGATGTGTGTCGACACAAAATAAAATATAATCTATTACACAAGTTGATGTTCATAAAAATTAGCTCATAAACAAATTTATTTGTGGATGATCATCTCAAAATGGGTTTTGTCCTATGATAGACCTATCATCTAAGAAACACCTATGGTGTGAAGAGAAAATGCATCTCTTCCTTCAGTTCGCTTCATATATATTTTAGGATTCCCCAATATTCATTAAATTATGTGTACATCTATTTGAAATGCATACATTATCTTCAAAATTGCTGAAATATATCAAACACAGAAATTAAAAGAAAAAGGGCATGACATAGAAAATCACAGATCGAATCAATTTTAAAAAAAAGGATAAATTAAAGAACTCAAACAATTCATCAGCATAAAATTATAAGATGTTGTAGATCTATTATTCGTATAAAAAGAAAACGGAGGCAATTTAGGGGCGGATAGAAAAACAAACGGTAAATTGTCAAAAAACCCAAGTAGGTTTTCCACAGAAAACCCTGGCCCCGAAGTGCTTGTCAAAAACTCCTGAAAAGGTTTTCAGTAGTATATTATAAACCCTTGCCTTCTTTATCTGTATAGTTTCCTTATATATCTAGTTATTATGGGATATCTATGTACTTGCCTGCGATATATATCTATGCACTTGAATGTGATATATATGTATGACCTATTTATATATAGAATGCAAATATACATATACTACATGAAAATTTTTCAGAGGGTTTGGACAACAGTTTCGAGGCTAGGGGTTATTTCTTATTTGTCAATGGAAAAAAAACTGCTTGCGGGGTTTAATCAATTTAAACAAATTACTTGAAATACATAAATCTTGGAGTACGTAGTATATATATCTTCATTTCCTAATTGGACTTATAGTGAGTTTAGAAAGTTTAAGAACTTTAATTAAGTGAGGGAAAAGTTTCCTGAGAGCCAAAGATAGCTAAGCCTGGGGAAACTCTATGAGAAACCATATATAAAAAGACACGCCCATGCGAAATTTAGTTTAAAATTTCACAATATCTCATTGCAATTAAAAAACAATATAAACAACATTTATAAACAACATTTATATATATATATATATATATATATATATATATATATATATATAAGTCACGCCCCCTTAATATATTTTATTTCTAAAGGGAACAGAAACCTAATATAAATTAGAGTACTTATATACAATTTCAAATATATGTACTCAAACACTGGAGGAGAAGTGAAAATAAAACTAATATTATAGGTTGCTATGCTATATATAGTTAATTATATACCAAGTCCCATGAGCTACATGCACCAGAAACTTAAATTTCCTTTGATCTTAAAATTAATTATTAACTTCAGAAAGTTGGAGAAACGAACTCATGATTATCTTGATAATCTCTTTAGGAGTTGTCTGGCCCCTTAAAATATCAAAGATATAAACCTATAAAAAGTTGCATGTTGGTGAGGAACCCTAGTCCATATATGTCTATTCCTCAAAACATATAAATTGACTAATATTAATTTGTGGCGAAAAAGAAAAAGAAAACTAAATTATATGCCTAGCTAAATAGGTATATTATAGAAAGACCAAGTCCAATATATATACCCATAACTTACAATTTCTTAAGAAAATATTAATTACATAGATGAAGAAAAAAGAATCTGGAGAAATGAGTACTCTTTAATCAGTGTGCATAGGGCTTATCATCACATATGGAAAGAAAACAACAACAACAATACTATGCACTACAACAAGAAGAAATAGAAGAGAAATGATGATTAATTAGTGTAATTGCTCTAGTTTTTTAAGGGGAGAAAGAAGAATTCAAACCCCCATTGCTGAAATTAATTAATATTCAAGAGAAGTGAAAATCTTAAACAAGAAAACCCCACCAATTATAACAACATATAACAGGATCTGATCTCAGAAAGCGTAATCCAATTAAGTAGAAACAGGGATGACACAAACATCGATCACTACGTACCCAAGAAAATAATCTGGAGATTAAGAAGGGTTAATTGCATAACACTACTCTTCATCCATATATACTTCTTTCAACCATAACTTCTCAACCATTTTTAGTTCGAATTCACTCTGAAATTAGTATCGATTGATCGATCGATCGGCTGATATATATGCCAATTAATCGATTAGTTATAAGTGATGAATGATGTATCGATGAAGTGTGTGATTATCAATGAACCCTCCAAAATGAAGAAAAAAAGGACTAATTGTACACGTACATGCATGAAGCCTAACCTTAACCAATTCTTTTCAGATCCAAGTCTATCTCCAGTTCTGAAGAGTCCAATCATCAGGATGTCAAATAAGAGAGTCATACGAATTTTACGCATTTTGATGGTAGTTGATCTTTAGTACTACTGGACTCTCCTTATCCGAATGGCCCTGGCCGTCCTCCACCATTCCCCGCCCATCCATCCACTCCCATGTTCGGCATCGGCAAATTAAAGAACGGCAGCCCCGGAGATGGATCCGGGACCACCGGGTTAAACGCCCTTGAAACCGGCGGCCCGACCTGCCCGGCCCCCACCGCCCTCTCAACCCCCCCGGCCACCATCCCATCCTCCTCCTCCAGCGGCAGCCTCTCATAGGCCACATTCGTAAACGACGACCCCACCACGATCACGGGCCCAGCCGCCATCAAGGGCCCCACCACGCTACCGCCCACCACCTGCCCCTGCCCTCCAGCCAGAAACACCGTCAAGCTCGTGGCCCCGGGCGGGGCCGGCGGGGGCAGAAACGACCCCGACAAGGAAAGGATCTCAAACCTCCCATGCAACATCACCGCCGCGCCAGCTGTGGCCGGCTGGCGCAGGGTGACGTCAGCGACTGTCCCGCTGCCGCTGAGAACGCAGACGCCACGCTGGCGGCGGCGGGCGTAGGTGGAGACGCAGTCGAAGACGTCGGACCCCGCAGAGACTTCGAGGATGTGGGCCCGGAGAGTATTGGCGGATTCTCGGGTGATGATGACGGGTGGCTTGGGCTTGTTTTTCGAGCCGGCAGGGCGGCCACGTGGTCGGCGGTGGCCCACGATGCCGCCGGAGCCAGTGGGGCCATTGCCCAAGGGGTCGTCAGAATTGTTGGTGGTGTTGGTGTTGTCCTCGTCGGAGTTGTTGTAATTGGGGTGGTGGAGGTGGTGGTGGACGTAAAGAGATGTGCCAAGGTCGAGCTCAGCCATAATTAATACTATATATATATAACTGAAAAATTTTGGTTATAGGAATTTTTAAAGAGATTTAGGAAAGGTTGAGGATTTTTTCCCCCTTCTTATATTAAATGGTTTAGTTTGAGGAAGGGGAGGGGGAGGCTCTGCAAGAAGAGAGAAAAGGGAAGAGAAGAACCTATGAAGATCGATCGAGTGAAGAGTAAGGGATGGGGTTAAGACTTAAGAAGGATGAGAGAGAGAGATGATTGATGTATATGATGTGCTGTTATGGAAAGGTGATGTTTTCCTTTGACGGACTCATGTAATTTATAGCATGCATATACATCAATCATATATGATAACACCCTTCATGCATATACAACCTTGCCTCATTTTAAACTATCAAATTTTAACGTGATGATGTTGGATATCGTCGGTTTTCCAGATCGTGACACGTGGCAGATGACGTGTCCCGAAATTAGCAAGAAGGACCAGGAACGGTACGTCGGTAGAATACCCCGGGTCTGCGGCCCATGGACATGGACGGCCTTCTGCAACTGTCCACACCACTCCTGTACCCGTCTTACAAACAATCGTTGGCTCACCTCCGAGCCCCCTGCACAACTGGCCTCCTCGACCCTCTCAGCTCGTCTCCGGGCTTTAGCAGAACCAGGATACCTCAGCCTCCCGCTCGTCCCCGAGCCCCCCGCTCGTCCCCGAGGCTCCCGCCGAGCTCATCCTCCTCGGTCTCATCCTGACCGACCCGCAGTACTGATCACAGGCTCCCACGCCACGGCTCCGCGAATCTCGCCACGCCCGAGATATCCACCGCCCACGATCACTCGTTCCACGCCATCACGATCCCCCATTAACGAACCTGTCTCGCCATTAATGCGGGATCCTGCTTATCACGCGGGCGTGACGTCGGGAGCGTAACAGCCAGCATGATTCTCGCGTCTGCCTGCCCATCGTTGCTGCTATATAAACCCCTCTCTCAGACGATCGAGGTACGCCATTTTCTCCTTACTAGGCCGTTACTCTGCTCAAATATCTGGTCTAACATGATCGTCAGAGGGTCCTCGGTGGTACAACCACCCCGGGACTTTCTTGCAGATAGCTCGGCCTCAACCGCCTCAAACCCATTGAGGTCCACACGCTTTAGGAGGCAACCCCCAACTCAATCTCAGCCGTCCATCGTCGCTCGCAGCAGATCTATGGAAGGTAACATCTTGACGAGATCCGACATCCGTCAGCTGGCACCGTCTGTGGGAAACGATTGACTCCATTGAACAAAGTTCACCTTCCGATCTCAACTCAATGGCAAGCGATCACCGCGACGATCCAAGCGCTAGCCGCCGCCTCCCCCACAACGGAGGCGCGGACGAATCTCCTCCCCCGAACGCCATCAACGCTCTAGCTGCCCGGATAGATCGACTCGCGTCTGTCGTGGATGCACTCGTCCGTGTCCAAACGGCAGGGCAAGCTTCCCAGGTCGCTGCTCCCCCACCTCGGGACCGGGACCCATACAGAGGGAGAGAAGACTCTGCTCGTGTCGGCACGGCCGACCACCGCCTCGCTGCTTCCCACGGTCCGTCCTTAGCAGGCCCCTTACGCCCCCCTCGGCGCTAAGGATCAAAGCCCTCATCAAGAGGCAATCGGGCTTGCCTTTGTTCGGTTATCCTTGGCTGGTAGTTCCCTACCCCACAACGCCAGAGATCAAATCCCTCGCCAAGAGGCACCGGGCAGTAACCCTGCTCGGCCCATCCTTAAGGATCAAAGCCTTCGCCAAGAGGCACCGGCCAGCAACCCTGCTCGGCCCATCCTTAGCATGCATATTACGGCTCCTCCCGCGCTAAGGATCGAAGCCTACATCAAGAGGCAACCGGGCCCGCCCTTGCTCGGTTATCCCTGGCTGGTAGTTTCCTAACCCGCAACGCCAGAGATCTAAGCCCTCGCCAAGAGGCACCGGGCAACAACCATGTTCGGCCCGTCCTTAGCAGGCCTCTTACGGCCCCTCCCGCTAGGGATCAAAGCCCTCGCCAAGAGGTAGCTGTGAAGCTTCATTGCTCGGTCCATCCTTAGCAGGCCTTTTACGGCCCCTTCCGTGCTAAGGATCGATGCCCTCATCAAGAGGCAATCGGGCTCACCCTTGCTCGGTTATCCCTGGCTGGTAGTTCCCTACCCCACAACACCATAGATCAAAGCCCTCGCCAAGAGGCACCGGACAGTAACCCTGCTCGGCCCGTCCTTAAGGATTAAAGCCCTCGCCAAGAGGTACTGGGCAGTAACCATGCTCGGCCCGTCCTTACCAGGCCCCTTACGGCCCCTCCCGCGCTAAGGATCAAAGCCCTCATCAAAAGGCAATCGGGCTCACCCTTGTTCGGTTATCCCTAGCTGGTAGTTCCCTGCCCCACAACGCCAGAGATCAAAGCCCTCGCTAAGAGACACCGGGCAGTAACCCCGCTCGGCCCGTGCTTAAGGATCAAAGCCCTCTCCAAGAGGCACCGGGCAGCAACCCTGCTCGGCCCGTCCTTAGCAGGCCCTTTACGGCCCCTCCCGCGCTAAGGATCAAAGCCCTCACCAAGAGGCAACCGGGCTCGCCCTTGCTCGGTTATCCTTGGCTGGTAGATCCCTACTCCATAATGCCAGGGATCGAAGCCCTCACCAAGAGGCAGCCGAGAGGTTACCCTGCTCGGCTATCTCCGGCTGGTAGCTCACTACCCCACGACGCCAGGAATCTAAGCTCTCACCAAGAGGCAGCCGAGCGGCTACCCTGCTCGGCTATCCCTGTCTGGTAGTTCACTACCCTACAACACCAGGGACCTAAGCCCTCGCCAAGAGGCAAACGGGCAGAAACCCTGCTCGGTCCACTCTTAGCAGGCCTCTTACGGCCTAACCCGAGCTAAGGATCAAAGCCCTCGCCAAGAGGCCCCGAGCAGCAACAATGCTCGGCTAATTCTTTGGAAAGAACAAACCTTCCTGCAACAAAGGTTCCCTCAAATTATTCAAGTAAACGATCACCATCTCGACTCCGGGGGCTGGAGGACACCGACCTTCTTTCACAGCGGTTAACCGACAAGCACTCGAGGGCGATCGTTATCTAAAACATGGGCCATCGACCTGCGGCCTAACGCTTGATCGAGGTACTCTGGGCTCCCCAGCCTTACCAAATTGCCCGGAGGCATACAAAAAGAGAGAGAAAAAGGGAAAGCCAAAAAGTTCAGACCGCAAGCCCCGCGTAGAACTCACCTTCCTCGGTACTATTCCCAAGAGCCGGGGCTTCCGCTCTAGCAGCGGCCCCTCCTTCATCACCATTGGCCGGGGGCACGACCATCGAAAGTGGGACCCGAGTGCGGAGCTCACCGTCGGCAAACTCCGGAAACTGCGCCTTGACAGTATCAAGAGCTTCGTGCCATACAATGGCAGAGGATTCGCCGAGGTCGGCATAAAACTAGTCCGACCCCTTGTAATCGGCCACCGCCTTTCGAGCTCGAACCTCGGCAACCTTCGCCGCCTGAAGCGCATCCTCGGCATCCTGTCTGCTGGCATCCCTCGCCCTCTTCACTGCTGCATAGCGATCGGCCAGCTCCGCCAACTTAGCCTCGATGGCTCGGTGGGACTCACTTAGCCGGTGATAGAACTCCCGGCACTTTGAGACGGTGAGCTCCCCGGCGGCCAATTAGGCTTCGAGGACGGCCATCCTCTCCCTCTCTAAACGCAGCTCGAGTCGCAGATCCTCGGCCTCCGAAGAAGACTCCCCCGCCAACCTCATAGCACGGGCATTCTCCTCAGCCTCCATGCGAGCAACGAGGGTGAAGTGTTGAAGGACCTGATGAAAAATAGCAGAGAGACTTAGAGACACTCGAACTGAGAAAAGGACGCTCCAAATAACACATCAGGGAGTGCATACCTGCACCGTCTCCTGAGCTATAACTGCCACTTGGGCCCTCAGGGTCCCCCGCAGAATCTTACCTCCGGCCGACTCTTCCATATCAGCGAGCAGGCTGGCGGTAACGGAAAGCCCGGACGGGACTACGAAGCAGGCGTCCCTCTCCTGCACAAGAATCCCTTCGGGAACCTCAGTCGGTGGCACGCGAGAGTCCGTCTTCTTCCTCTTAAGAGGAACATCGTCTTCATCCTCTTTCGCTTCCCTCGTCCGGGGTCGGGAACCCGCGGATGCCTCTGGCCGTCGCCGCGGCAATCATCGGGGGCTCGGGTCCAGGCGGATGACCTCGTCGCCAGCAACTCTCTTAGTACGGAACTCGGGTCAGCCCGAGGCATGGCCACGCCCCCGGCTCTCTTCTGGGACAGAGCACTGAGGGCAGCAAGGATCCTGGATCGGTCCATTTGTTCTGCCAGGGGGGAAACATGCTCGACTCAAAAGAAGAAGAAGCAGAAGAAGAAAAAGAAGAATCTACGGGGGGCTTTCTAGACTCTACCTGATCTATTTCTACAAACTCTTCATAAGAAGACATCTAACCTGATAGAGAGAATGAGTTCTCGGAAGAAAACGCAGAGATCCGACCTAAAAAGGAGAGCGCCGAGTTAACGAGACTCTGGACGAGGAAATTATGAAGATGTATGGGTCCAGATGGGGACCCCACCTCTATTTATAGCTGTCGGCGTACACATTCAACGGCGACAGACATTTCCCGCCGAAACGACTCATTACATTCGACGGCCACCATCGCTCCACCTGTCGCACGCGCATTCATCGCACCCCATCGGACGCCAGAAATTTGCGGCCCGTCGCGTCAGCCAACCAGCGCCAGACACGTCGGCTGTTGCTTCGGTGAGCATACGCACGATCTGACGCATCCTCTTTAATGCAAGATCTGGCCCCTAATCCGCTGACGTCATCAAGAAAATACAGCTGATTGCCTGGGAATGCACGCTTACGATATCTATGAAAAGAAGCCCACCTCGGGTGACCCGGAAGACCACTCTCGACCCGACCCGCGAACAGGTCGGGAAGAGAGTGGGGGGCTAATGATGATGCTGGATATCGTCGGTTTGCCAGATGGTGACACGTGGCAGATGACGTATCCCGAAGCTAGTGAGAAAGGACCAGGAATGGTACGTCAGTAGAATACCCCGGGTCTGCGGCCCATGGACATGGCCGACCTTCTGCAACCGTCCACACCACTCCTGTACCCGTTTTACAAACAACCGTTGGCTCACCTCCGAGTCCCCTACACAACTGGCCTCCTCGGCCCTCTCAGCTCGTCTCCGGGCTTTTGCAGAACCAGGATACCTCGGCTCCCGCTCGTCCCCAAGCTCATCTTCCTCGGTCTCATCCTGACCGACCCTCAGCACTGATCACAGGCTCCGACGCCACGGCTCCGTGAATCTCGCCACGCCCGAGATATCCGCCGCCCACGATCCCACGTTCCACACCATCACGATCCCCCATTAATGAGCCTGTTTCGCCATTAATGCGGGATCCCGCTTATCACGCGGGCGTGACGTCGGGAGCGTAACGGCCGGCGTGATTCTCGCGCCTTCCTGCCCATCACTGCTGCTATATAAACCCCTCTCAGACGATCGAGGTACACGGTTTTCTCCTCACTCGGCTGTTACTATGCTCAAATATTCGGTCTAACTTGATCGTCGGAGGATCCTCGGTGGTACAACCACCTCGGGACTTTCTTGCAGGTAGCTCGGCCTCAACCGCCTCAAATCTATTGAGATCCACACGCTTTAGGAGGCAACCCCCAACTCAATCTCAGCCGTCCATCGTCGCTCGCAGCAGATCTACGGAAGGTAACATCTTGACGAGATCCGACATCCGTCATAACGGGTGTATCAGCCCATAACATCCTTAAAACTAATCAACGATCAAATCAAGAGCATATGGTTCACTATTAATTATATCATGAACATTCCTAAATAAGTTTGTCAACTGTCATATGTTGAATATATAAATCTTCTATGCTATATATAGTAATCCAAGAATGAACTGCTAATTAATAAATCAGATGAGAGATGATATGTGTTATACAATATACATGTATATGAAGTATGTTCTAAGCAATTAATCCTATTTTGATTTTACATATAAGAAAACATGTTTGTTTAAATTAAAGAAATACGTACAAGAAAAAGAAAAAGTGAATGAAAGAGATACATGCAGGCTTATAGAAAGTAAAATATAAAAAAATTAAAGCATATGATGAACATTTTAGAGGAAAAAGGGGAGATGATAGGATGCAATATGATGCACATAAGAGAAGAGATAGAGAGAGATAATGATGGGATGCATATGATGTATTACTAGTTTATTGTTATTAAGACAACTCATGTGCTTTAAGGCAAGGGTCAAGGTGTGGTTAAATGTAGGGTTAATTAGGTTTACGGTTAGGGTTAGGGTTGAGAGGGAGAGGAGTTGCTTCGGCGGATGGGGCCCACCTTGTTCCGGCTTGGCTACAAAAGAAACTAATTAAATTAAGCTGAATGAATTAATTATTCAAGAGTATATATATTTAGGCTTCATTATCTTGAATTCTTGATTGTAACTGTGTTTGAGCCATTTATGGTATGTCTAAGTTTAAAGAAATGGGTTACCAACAACTTGAACTATTTCTTATTTCTTGTTTATTTATTTAGCATGGCATCGATTGTCTTAGAAAGTGTTTAATTTTAAATTAATCAAAAACTGTGTAGTAAAAGTGTAGAATTATTATTTTTTAATTTGTTAGCCCGCAACAAATCATAGCTATCAAGCTTACTCAACTAAAAGCCTTTTGATGTCTAAAATGTATAGCTTTCGTTTGACAATCCATTAGAACCGAAATAAATAAATAATAATAATACAAAAATAGAAGGAAAAAAATTGGATCAAGAGTGATGCATATGCATGTGATCTCGATCGTTAACATGCTTATTTTTTCTTTTTCTTTTTCGAGTAGATATTTTGCTTGTAGTTAAGTATAGTCATAACAGGTCCGGTATATTGATTGAATATTTTTTTGAAAGGGCAACATTTATGTCAGCTTAATTAAACGTCATGTGACAAAAAAAAGCAGAAGAAGAATCATTTTGCCAGTTCCAGATAATGTCTAGAAGAAAGGAATATATTTGATCTTTGGATCAGTAAAATCTATCTCTACTATTATAACGTAAACTCCATGGATATATCTAAGGTCATCCATTGATGACCTATCTTCTAACATAAATAATTCAAAAAATAAGATCATCTATTGAGGATATCCACATCATCAATTAATTTTTTAAAATGCCATTTTGTCAAAATTCTCCCTTCTCTCTCTCTTGGTCTTAATAATTTAGACATTACTATCCAAGTCCTCCCTTTTAATTTTAATTCACAGAGATACCTATAAAACTTTATTCTAAGGCATAAATATTTAAATCATACCCACGTGCATTGCACATGTAAAAAAAACAAAAAACTATGGGGTAATATATAATGCCTTTTGATGCTATAAAATTGGCATATTAAAAGTGGGATTTTTTTATTCTTAATTTGTAATCTTAGGTATATCCCCAGCTTAATTAAATGTCCATCTCAAGAGAAGAGGAAGTGGGTATGTTAGCTATTTAAATTATTTGATCATTGTTTTATTCTATCTTATGTCTGATTATACTAAATCATCTCCCAATACATGCATGTTTTTGTTTATGTGTGTGCGTGTGTGAGGACAAATGATTGTTGGTTAGTACCTCGGACCTACTGAAATTTTAATACTTAATTGTTGGTTCTTTAAACATGAAGTATGCTAAAAGTAATGTTTCTTTTCTGACTATTTGGTTCATTTTTAATAAATCCTTCCCAATAAAAGATATTGTAAAAAAAATTAAATATTGTAGAACATAGAATAGATTTGATGTTGTATCATTAGAATATAAGGGTGTCTTTCTTAAGTATTATTACAATCATCTTTATCCTTATTACAAGGAGAAAGATTATATTAAGCTTTAACTCATTAGATACATTTATTTAGATGTTTTAGATAAGTCCACTAGAAAGGAGCAATGGTACCTCAATTGTACTTTACAAGTTTAGCTCATTCCTAGAAGATTTAGATTATTAATTGGCTTAATTGCACAAAAATACCAATGAACATTCATGTATCTTGCAATTGATATAATGAACTTTAATAATTGCAAGCAGATATCATGGTTACATTATAGACTTTCATATTTTTTTGCGATTGATATCAGGAATATAGTATTAAGTTGTAACCAGAAGTGGCAGTTCATGGTATATATATCTAATTATTAAAGCTCATGGTATCAAACGCAAAAAAGATGAAAGTTCATGGATACCTTCGAGCAATTTAGCCTTATTAATTATAAAGGCGCATAATTAATTAAGTTTTAGATCTTCTGAGAACTAATACTTGATGATCGATGTTCTGGATAATACATTATAGGTTGAATTTCCATAACATTAATTTAGTTATATTATTTTTAATAGTCCACACATCTCATTTGTTAAGGGTATATATTAATTTTCTTCTTTATGTGCTGTATTGTACTTCAGGATAGATCCAAATCCGCTCCAACTCAAATTTCAAATATACTATGATTCAAATTTAAATTATATATATAGTAAATTGCTTGAAAACTCTTCAACCTTTATGTTTAATGTATTTAGCGAAATATTAATTATATTTGTATCACCATCCAGCTAACCCAAATTAACAAGATCATGTAGATTGACTAATTCAAAATGTTGAAAATGTAATAATTAAGTGATAAACAATACAATATAATCAAGTGGAATCCTATCTCTCTCCCTTAATTAATTAATTATAGGCATTTATCGATCATGTGTTAGAGAGTTTGATCTAACGTTTGATTGGTTAAGAGATACCTAACCATTTAATGTTATGTTTATTAGTGCTAAAGTAAAAGGTTATACCTTCGTCATCAACTTAATCCTCAACGAATTAGGTTCTTTCTTCAGCTATATATAAGTTGTCTAAAAAATTGAAATCTTTTTTGTCATTGTTCAACTTACAACCCTTACTCCAACTATGCCAACGAAGATATTATTTGTAGATTAAAAATGGCATAAAGAGAGGGACAGAAGAAAAAGAATTAGAAGAAAAATTATTATCGATCTGTGATTCTTCATATGAAAAAATATAGCAAATTGGTATGGATGACGTGTGTGTGCACAGATAGCATAAGGACTGAACTGGTCAGGCTTCATCTTGGTTGGTGATGGAGGTCAAGATCTCCTTCAGATGTTGTCCTTCATCGATCTGTCGTGAGCATCAATTAACGGCTGGAATTGGATTTGAGGGTTATCTCCTGAAGCGTGTGGATCTTAGCAGGCTTGATTTGGAGCGAAGCCGAGCTACCTGAAAAGAAGTCCCGGGATGGTTGTATCACCGTGAACCCTCCGACGATCAAGTTAGCCGAGCTATTTGGGCAGAGTAGCGGCCTATTGGAATAAAATTGCGTTATCTGAGTCATCTGAGAGAGGGATTTATATAGCGGTCGCCATGGACTAGCTGGCGCGAGATCTTCGCTGGCCGTTACGTCCGTGGCGTTACGCCTGCGTGAATGGCGGGATCCCATATTAATGACGAGATACGCTTGTTAATTGGGGGATACGACGGCGTGGAATGCGGAATCGTGGGGCGGCGGATATCTCGCGTCTGGCGAGATCCGCGGAGCCGTGGCGGAGGCGCCTGTGATATGTGTTTTAGGTCGCTCGATAGAACTGAAGAGGCCTAGCTCGGTGAGAGGCCTAAAAGAGGGCGGAAGGCCAAGCCAGTTCAGTTCTGTGATAGCTCGGAGGCGAAGGGCCGAGGAGCTCGGCGTGTAGGAGGTCTCGGAGGCGAGCCAATGGTCATTTCCATGACGAGCAAAGGGATGTTCAGGGAATCCTCGGAGGTCAGGTCCATGCAGCGGGACGATAGCCCGGGGGACGCCTCCAATGTGTGGTTCTTGCTATGTTTCCGTATGCCTCGGGACACGTCATCTGCCATGTGTCATGATCTGGGGAGTTCCCACTTATGAGCATCATCATTAACCCCCCACTCTCGTCCTGACCTATTTATAGGTTGGGTCGAGAGTGGTCTGATCGGTCCCCCGGGCTCAGCTCATAGTTAAGGACCTTGTCAGCGCGGATTTCCGAGGCGGTTTGGCGAATCCTCAATGACGTCAGCGAATCAGAGAGAAGATCGTGCATTAAAGAGGGAGCGTCGATTCGATCGTACGTTCATTGAGGCGCAAGCCACGCGTCCGATGTCGATTTGCGAACGTGACAGGTCGTCGCTGTCTTCTGCGCCCGAAGGGACGTTTCCAATGGTTGTGCGACACGTGGAGCGTCGACGACTGGCGAGCGCGGAGCGTTGGCGGGAAACGATCTGAGCCGTTGGATGCGTTGCCAAAGTACTATAAATAAGGATGGGATCCTCCCAGGGTCCACACTTTCGCCATCACTTCCCTATTGCTGCGAGAGATAGCTTGGCGCTCTGTCCTTCAGATCGGATCTCTCGTGCTCTTTCCTTGGAGGACTCCTTCTTTTTGAATCAGGTTAGATGTCTTCCTCTGAGGAGTCTGTTGAGATAGTTAGGGTAGAGTCCAGGGAGTCTTCTTCTGCTTCCTCATCTGCCCTATCCGAGTCGGATTCCCCTCGTAGAGTTAGGGTTACCCGCGCCGCTCGTAGTCAGGCGAAGGGAAGGGTCCCCAAAGCGCGCATCAGAAACGCTCGCGATGCGCCCTCCTTCCTAAGGAATGAGGACGAGCTCACCACAATCCGGGCTCGTTTCCACATCCCCTCTAGCTATTCGCTTCGTTTAGCTAGGGAGGACGAGAGGGCGGATCAGGTGCATGTCAAGAAGATTGCCTTGTACTTGGACGCTTTCTGGGCTGGAATGCGTCTGTCCTTTCCCCCTGAAGTATGCGGGGCGCTACGTTGCTTCCAACTTGCCCCGGGCTAGCTAGTGCCGAACTCATGGAGAATTCTCCTAGGGGTCCTGGTCTGGTTGAGACTTGAAGAAATCCCCTTCATCTTGACCCTTCTCCTTTCCTTTCTTTTTTATAAAAATCATTCCGGCACCCGTAAGGACGAGTCGAGCTGGGCGTACATTTCCTTTAAAAACGTAGGGGAGGGGCGGCCTGATCGGGGGTAGTAGTAGTTCTTTCTTCCATCCATGAATTGAAGGAGAAGTTCGTATTCGTCAGGCCACCCGAGGGTGAGGATTGGCTTGTGCCTGTATAGTGGCATAGGGCAAACTGCGGTTATCCTCTTCCGAGGCGAGGGCGGTGTCAATGTGGGAACCGATCCAACGGGCCAGTGTTTTGCTATCCGAGCAGGCCCTTAGCTGGGCTGGGCTCAGCCCCACCCGATTCGTGGGTAAGTTAGGAGCTTGGACGATCTGTCTAGACTTGAATGTTTTTATTTTGCTCTTTCTTGTGTCACTAACCCCCTTTGTGTATTTTTATCTTTGCAGAGAAAATAGACCGATCTAAATTCCTGGCTGCCATAGCCGCAAAGAAGGGGAGGAAGACAGGGGGCGCTAGCTCGTCCCGCCTAGGTTCGAGCCCAGCCCCAAAGGCAGCCGCACCAGCTAGGCTTTCCACCACGCCTCGAGCTTCGGAAACCAGCCGCGGGGAGAGCCATAAGCATGCTTAAGAACCGGAGCCCCGGACGAGGGAGGTGGAAGATAAGACCGACCCCCCCGAGGTCCCCCTTAAGAGGTAGAAGAGGACGGTGTCCTGATCTCCGGCCTCCCCGATCTTTGTGCAGGAGGGGGACGTCTGTTTCGAGGTGCCCTCGGGGCTTTCTGTTGCCGATAGATTGCTTTCGGAGACGGAACGATCGGCCAGGGGCAAAATTCCCCAGGGGACCCTCAAGGCCTAAGTGGCCGCCATCGCTCAGGAGACCGTACAGGTCAGTATCTGCTTTCCGTTAAGGTTTTCATCAAGTATTTTTAGATCAGATACTTTTAATCCCATTCTTTACTTTCCTCAGGTCCTCCAGCTTTGCGCCTTCATCGTCAATATGGAGTCCGAGGAGATAGCCCCGGCGATGCAGAAGGCGGGCGAGTCTTTCTCGCGGGAGGAGGGCCTGTGCTTGGAGTTGCAGCTGGTGAAGGAGAGGATCTCCGCCCTCGACACCCGAGTGGCCGTCGAGGAGGTGGTGAACTCCAAATGGAAGGAGTCCATTCGCTTTCTAAAGGAATCCAATAAGGCCACCCAGGCTAAGTTGGAGGAGGCTAAGGTGCTAAACTCCACGATGAAGAAGTCGCGTGACACTTGTAAGAGGGAAACCGAGGCGGCGAAGGAGGCAGTGAAGCTCGCTGACCTCCGGGATGCAAAGTCGGTGGAGAGGTAAAAAACATCGGAACGGTTCTATGCCGACCTTGCTGACGCCTCGGCCATCGTTTAGCACCAGGCCCATGACGCTGTTAAGGCTTTGATGCCGGGGCTTGCCGATGGAGAGCTTCGGCTCCAGTACCCCCTCTCCAAAGATGAGCCGCAGAGGGAAGCCGCCGGGAGTGCCGCCAGGGGAGAGGCCGCCGGTGGGAATGCCGGAGATAAGGCTCCTGGTCGGAGCTTCGACCCAGAAGCAGTAACCCCGGCTCCCGGTGCCAAGGCTCCCGGTGGAAGCACCGACCCTAAAGCCGTAACTCCGGCTCCCGATGCCGGCGTAGAGCAGGTCGAGATCCTCCCCGGTCCTAAGGCCTGAGCATTCTTGCCTTCTTCTTTTTCTTTTTGAATTTTGTAAGCCTTCGGGCATTTTTTGTACGGTTGAGGAGCCCATAGTACCTTGTAAAGACTTTCAGATCGTGAATAAAACTATTTTGATTTTTCTTCATGGCAATGTTTTCTTGTGTGGGCTTGTTGGAGTTTTCCTTGTCCCACGAGTCTAGCCGTAGGTCGATGACCGGTCTTTTAGATGGTGATCGCGCGTCGAGTGAAAGCCAATTATTTGTCAAGTATAGAAAGGCCAGTGTCCTGGTGCTCCCGAAGTCCAGGTGACGATCGCTCATATAAGATACGTCGGCAGACTCCTTCGAGTAGAAAGGTGTAGATTTTCCGGTTTCTTTGAGTTGGACCGGGGACCACTTCCCTTAGCGTACCAAGTTTGAATTGGTCAGTGTTGGCCGAGCAGTAAAGCTATTCGGCGGCACCTGAACGAGGGCTTTAGACCCTTAGCGTAGATTGGTAGGAAGTTACCCGCTTAGGATGGACCGAGCAATGAAGCTGCTCGGTAGCCTCTTGTTGAGGACTTTTGATCCTTAGTGTAGTTGGGTAGGAAGTTACTCGCTAAGGATGGACCGAGCAGGGAAGCTGCTCGGTGTCCTCTTGGTGAGGGCGTCGATCCTTAGCATAAATGGATAGGAAGTTACCCGCTAAGGATGGACCGAGCAGGGAAGCTGCTCGGTGGCCTCTTGATGAGGGCTTCGATTCTTAGCATAGATGGGTAGGAAGTTACCCGATAAGGATGGACCAAGCAGGGAAGCTGCTCGGTGGCCTCTTGGTGAGGGCTTTTGATCCTCAGCGTAGTTTGGTAGGAAGTTACCCGCTAAGGATAGACCGAGCAGGGAAGCTGCTCGGTGGCCTCTTGATGAGGGCTTCAATCTTTAGCGTAGATGGGTAGGAAGTTACCCACTAAGGATGGACCGAGCAGGAAAGCTGCTCGGTGGCCTCTTGATGAGGGCTTCGATCTTTAGCATAGATGGGTAGAAAGTTACCCGCTAAGGATGGACCGAGCAGGGAAGCTGCTCGGTTCCCTGCTCGGTGGCCTCTTGGTGAGGGCTTTTGATCCTCATCATAGTTGGGTAGCAACTTACCCGATAAAGATGGACTGAGCAGGGAAGCTGCTCGGTGGTCTCTTAATAAGGGCTTCGATCTTTAGCGTAGATGGGTAGGAAGTTACCTGCTAAGGATGGACCGAGCAGAAAAGCTGTTCGATGGCCTCTTGACGATGGCTTCGATCTTTAGCGTAGACGGATAGGAAGTTATCCGCTAAGGATGGACCGAGCAAGGAAGCTGCTCGGTGGCCTCTTGGTGAGGGCTTTTGATTCTCAGCGTACTTGGGTAGGAAGTTACCCGCTAAGGATGGACCGAGTAGGGAAGCTTCTCGGTGGCCTCTTGGTGAGGGCTTTTGATCCTCAGCGTAGTTGGGTAGGAAGTTGCCCGCTAAGGATGGACCGAGCAGGGAAGCTGCTCGGTGGCCTCTTGTTGAGGGCTTCGATCCTTAGCGTAAATGGGTAGGAAGTTACCCTCTAAGGATGGACCGAGCAGGGAAGCTGCTCGGTGGCCTCTTGGTGAGGGCTTTTGATCCTCAGCGTAGTTGGATAGGAAGTTACCCGCTAAGGATTGACCAAGCAGGGAAGCTGCTCGGTGGCCTCTTGATGAGGGCTTTTGATCTTTGGCATCTGTGGGTAGTAAACTACCAGCCAGGGATGGACCGAGCAGGAAAGCTGCTCGATGGCATCCTGTCGAGTGCTTTGATCTTTAGCGTAGATCGGTCGGAAGTTACCCGCTAAGGATGGACCAAGCAGGGAAGTTGATCGCTTTTACGAGGCGTCGTCCAATCTCCCTCGACGTGTGAAAATCTGGAAGAGTGACCGTCGTGGGCGACACGTGGCTGAAACGCATAGGCAAGAAGAGGCGTTCCAAGATCCGCGTCGTTCCGGTTTCCGTTGACCGTGAGATATGGGATGGCCGACACACGGCAGCCCTGCATCGGGTATTATGAAAATATCCCAAAATTCACGCCCATGCACGCGCAAATCTCGACCCCTGGGGATTCTGTTGAGGCTATAAATAGAGAAGGTACATGGTTTTCTGTAAACTGAAGGTCTGTAGTTCGACCTGCATTGGCCACCAACAAAACCGGTTATGCCCCGCTTCCCAGTATATGGGCAGAGGGCGCGACGAGACCGCTACGTATTTACTCTGAAGTAAACACGCTAAGCGTATCTAAGCAATATAAGTAAAAATGCATAAGAGACATAGACAATAGATATAATTGAACAACAACTTTATTTATTCACATTCTTTTTACAATACATCAGAAAAGTAAATACATGGAATGAAAAATAATGCCTAAACAGTGACATAACAGAAATGGAAAGTACTGAAATGAAATGTACATGTATCTAGAGCTCCGGGTCGAAGGCTAGATGATCCAAGTCTTTGCTGGTGGGCTCGATCTCCTGAAGGTCCGAATCACCTAACGACATTCCAAAGAAGAAAGAGAGGGAATGCCGCCAGCGAACAATCGATCGGTAAGTCCCAAAGATAACGGAGAAGTAGAATAGATAGAAAGAGAGTGTAACTTTTAAAGTGGTATTATATTGTTATAATGTTGTATTTAGTGTTAACGTTGTTATTTGTAGCTTGGTCCAGAAGAGGTCAGTGTATACGAGAGGAGTCTCGTTAGACCAGAGACTAACGGTGAACGGAATACAAGGAACCGTAAAGCCACGGTACAATGGCAATTGAATTCAGGTTAGGTGTCTTAATGGTTGCATTCTCGTGCCACTTCTAACACCTTCCGTACCAATCTAGCCCTTAAACCCCGTGATGTATTGATTGTATTGTTTGTCTTGTATTGTAAATTTTATTGTCTTGTATTGTAGATGGATGACTTGCCGAAACTATGATATCAGTAAATGGATGTAACTGGAGAATCATGTAGATAGATGTATATTCATGGTTCGGTTCAGTCAAGTTGTATAGATTGATAGATTGAACAGATTGAATATATGGATTCATATTGAATTGTTATATATACTTGAATCATATTCAAGTCAGATTGATTATATTGAGACTCAGTCTGAGTCAAACAATTAGAAAAGAAATTGAATCCTGAATTAGGTTTTGGTGTTATCGGTAACCGCTGCACATGGACCGGCAGAATTTGTGCATTTTTCAAAAACGATTACCGTGTTGATAACACCGTTTGTTAAGTTGTCTACCTTAAATAGGCAAGCACCCATATCTCTGGCTCCCTGAGGCTCAAGAGACTGGTCCCGCTTAAACCTATGTTTACCAGGGTCCTTAGTGTAATTTAGTATAACTTGAGGGGGTTTTATGTAAAAATAATTTTGTATAATTTTCAAAATACACTTCAAGTATTTTATTATCGTCTTTAAAGTTTTCATTGATGTATATTTTATCATTGGGACATTTCAAGTGAATAAAACCTATTTTTCATAATATATGGTATTTATTTGTAATATTGGAATTTGTTTGGTATTTTCTTGTAAATGGAATGTTTTTCTTGGATTTTAGAAATGTGGAATATTATAAATATTAAAAATAGATATTTTGATATTAATTACATATATATATATATATATATATATATTTATTAAAAATATAAGTTTTATTTATAATAGAAATCACATTTTCTAAAGAATATTGTATTTTAAATCTTTCGAGATCGAATGCTCCTTGCGGAGGTCTGCATCTCGCACTACTAAGCCTGAGGATGTGCGATAATCTGCACCATCCTA
This sequence comes from Agapanthus africanus, assembly GCA_030015575.1. Classification (NCBI taxonomy): domain Eukaryota; kingdom Viridiplantae; phylum Streptophyta; class Magnoliopsida; order Asparagales; family Amaryllidaceae; genus Agapanthus; species Agapanthus africanus. The sequence goes on from JASDDO010000022.1 coordinate 902,041,195, forward strand.
AACGGGTTCCCCGAAATGGGTTGTAGCAGCACATTGCAAAGATTTGTTAAAAATACATATCGTGTAGAAAAATGTTTTTATAAGTTTGAGGCAGTTTTGTGTAAATCGTATTTTCACAAAACTATATTCCCAAAGATCATCGTGCTATGTTACATATGAGTGTTGTGAGGAGGTAGGTCATTATCTCATGAACTATCTAAAAGTATTGCAAGGAATTATAATGATTTATGTCAAAACTAAACTATATGGTATTTTTCTGAAAAAAGTGTGATAAAAATTACAATATGAATTCTTTTGCTATGAAACTTGTTCAATATATTTTGTTAATGTTTAATGGTCATGATGTGCAAGTTTGGTATTGTTGTATTTAAGAAAATTGGAACTTTTTAAAGAAAACCGAATCGGAAGTCGGATTAACTCCGCTTCTGTCGGATTTTAGAAATACAAGTTTTTAGAGTAGACAAGAGAAGGGGAGGAGGGACTTACTGGATTTTAGATTAGAAAAGAGGAAGAGGGAGTGGTAGGAGGTGCCGGTGCATCGTTTCGTCGCTGGGAGCTCCTAGGGTCATCGTCGGAAGTTCGTCGGAGTTTGGCCATTCGCTAACTCCACTTGTACACAAAAGCTCTAGGGATTTTTCTAGAGAGTTTGGACAGAGATTGTGAGTGAGTTGTGTATGTGATGGAGTGGTATTTATAGGAAAAGATTAGGGTTAGGGTTTGATAGAAAATGCGTTAAAGTTTATGCATTAAAATAGTTTTAATTGTATTTTAATTCCTCTGGAATAATGCAGGGATTTTAAACAGTACAGGAGTTATGGGTAGACCAAGAGGCACAGAAGAAAAGAAGAAAATTTAGGTTTGGAGCCAAGTCGGCCGGCGGCGCCGGCTTATCCACACGAGTCGCCGGCCGATTCAGGCTGAGTTGGGCCGAATCTCGCCGCCACGTGTCCCCCGCCGCTTGGTCTACGTCCTGAACTTGTTTGTTTTTAGTGTGACCTTTGAGTTTACGAGTTATGCACGTGTATACTCTTGGGCTTCTAAAAAGATTAAAAGAAATCAACATAAAAATAATGTGGCTGATGAGATTTGAACTCTGGTGCTTTGGTTCAGCAGTGCAAGGTCTTACCAATGAGCTAAAAGCTCCTTCTTGCTATTAAAAAGCAGAGCAAATACTTATAGTACTCACAGGAAATGTAAATATTCTAAGTATACATTAATTTTAAATGAATTTAATGTACACTAAAATTGGAGTTGTTACAGCATTTTTTTTCTTCTGAAAATGGCCTGGCTCATCTACTCCATCGGAGAGATTATCTCCCACGACGACGTGTACCTCTACAACTAGGAGTGCACAGAAGAGACGTACCGGACATTGTTCGAATGTATAGAGGACCACTTCGGCCGCCTACTTCCCCGGCGGTCGCCTTTCCTCCAATTGTTCATGTACGCCATTTGGAGGATGTCCCCGGGTTTGTTCAACGCCCTATCTCCGCAGCTGCAGGACAAGGCGATCGATAAGCTGCACACGCTCTACGTCCGCGGCCTCATCTCGAAGAACATGCATGATCGATCGGCGGCCCTTCTTTTGAAGTGTTTCTAAAAGAGGCAGATCGTCGATGGCTGCCCGGCGGGTGCGGCCTCCGGCCCTTCCATTGCATCGCGGGTCCGCGGGCAACACCAGAGGGAGCGGGCCGAGGAAGCAAGGGCTCGGCTGGCGGCGATCTCCTCGGAATACCACCATCAGTGTTTTCTTGACCTCCTACCCCCTCTGTTGTAATTTTACTTTTTTGTGTAAGGCTGGGGAGCCCATAATACCTTTGATGAATAAAATTCCTCTTTTGTGACGTGATACTATCTTATTTTATCATCTTTGCGTGTTTGAGTATATTCATAAAACGAGATCAGTGACATTTGAACCGAGGAAGAGGGAAACACATTGAAGAAGTTTCTTCTAATTCAGAAGACTTAGAAAAATTTACATCGCTTTAGCAAAGAAGAAACATATATTCACCGATAAAAATTTCGAATTCACTTGTACAATTTAAGCTTTTCGGCGTTGTAAGGTCGCAGGAACTTAAGAACATTCGCTTCTTGCAAGCGATAAGCTCCGCTGGGCAATACCTCGGAGACGAGGAATGGGCCGTCCCACTTCGGGGGAAACTTGTGCAGTTTGCCTTGGTCTACAAATTCGTTCCGCCTTAGGACCAAATCCCCAGTCTTGATGGTGTGATGCTTGACTCGTGCGTTATAGTAGCGGGCAGTTTGCTGTTGATAAGCGGTGACTTTGATCTGTACCCGGTCCCGCTTCTCTAGCAAGGTATCCAAATTAGTCCGGAGAGCCGAGGTGTTTGCTTTGTCATCGAAATGCTCGACTCTGTAACTGGGCAGTCTAATCTCTTCTGGGACCATCACCTCGGTGCCATAGTAGAGGCTGAAGGGGGTCTCTCAAGTGGGGGTCTTCTTCGATGTGCGTAGGGCCCATAAAACTCGGGGTAGTTCCTCGACCCAGCTGCCCTGTCTTCCTTCCAGACGAGTTCAAAGACCTCGAATGACGTCTCGGTTAGCGACCTCGGCCTGCCTGTTGCATTGAAGGTGCACTACCGGGGAAAAATTCATTAGTATGTGGTACTCGTTGCAGAATTCTTTGACTTTGTCGTTTTCTAAGTTCGTCCCGTGGTCGATAACAATACACCTTGGGATCCCGAACCAGGATATTACATTGTTCTGCAGGAATTTGGTGGATGTGGTGGCGTTTGGTTTTCTGATTAGGACGGCCTCAATCTACTTCGTAAAATAGTCTATCGCGACGAGGATATACTTGTTCCCGCCCGTGCCAGTTGGGAGATGGCCTACCATGTCCATTCCCCACTGGGCAAACGGCCAGGGGGAGGTTAGGGCATTTAGCTCGATAGCCGGAAGACGGGGTATGCTGCCATGGAGTTGACAACTTTTGCATCTTCTGACGAGCTTCTGAGTGTCTTGATGAATCGTCGTCCAATAGTATCCTTGGAGTAGCGTCTTCTGGACTAAGGTCCGGGCCCCTTGATGTGCTCCACCGACCCCTTCATGAATTTCACGCAGGACGTAGTCGGCTTCGTGGGGGTCAACACACCGAAGCAGAGGTTGCGCGTAGGACTTCTTGTAGAGGTTTCCATTTCTCCAGACGAAATGGCGGGGTTTAGCTCGAAGGCGGCATGCTTCTCCTCGATTTTCTGGGAAAGTACCTTCCCTCACGAACTGTACGAGAGACTTCCTCCAATCTCAGCCTTCCTCCTGAGTAGTGCATATTTGAAGTGCTGCCTTCCTGTCTTCCACGCTGAGCCGTGGCAAGACTTAGAAGAGGATATTCCTCTTATTGTTAGCCTTATAGGAGGAAGCTGGCTTGCTCAGAGCGTCGGCCTGGGCGTTCAGGTGCTGAGGAATCTTCTCCACTTGAACTTCGTCGAAGTCTTTTCGTAGTCTTTTTACCTCGGCTAAATATTTCACCACCAGAGGCTCCCGGGCCTCGAAACGGCCGGTCACTTGGCCTACAACTAAGGCGGAGTCGCTGCGAATTCGGATCGTCTTCAGTCCCACTCCGAAGGCGATTCGTAGTCCAGCTAGTAAGGCCTCGTACTCTGCGGCGTTGTTTAAGGCATTGAACCCGAGCTTCAAAGAGTACCCCATCTCCGCCTCGTTCGGGCCTCGAATGATAAGGCCGACACCACTCCCATCCTTGGTAGAGGATCCATCGACATAAAGGACCCAATCGGGGACGGATGTTCCCTTACAAAAAAGGGGTGGAAGAAAATTCCCTACTAAAACAACCCCACGTATTTAACACGTGAGTGCCTATATGCAACTCATATAGGCACCTCAGTTAAAACAACTGCTAGGCTAATGGAGCCTCGCATGCCTACACGTGAGCACTTATATGCAAAGCTTATAGGCGCTGCGTTTAAGCAACTGCTAGGCTAAAATTGAGCCTCACCTGTAAGCACGTGAGCGCATATATGCAAAGCATATAGGCGCTGCATTCAAATAGATGGCTAGCCAAAAAGGATCACGTGTTAACACGTGATACACTTATAAGCTGCTGCATATAAGCAAACAAGCTTAATCCCATTGGGATCACGTGCTCCACGTGAGTCTTAAAACCTTCGAAGCTGATAGAATTAAATTCTAAACAACAGGATTAAAACTATATTTGGAAAATATTTCTTTAAATTTTTCTAATATGGAAAGATCCTTCCCTAACAAAGAATCTTGGATGAACTATCTGATAGAATTAAATTCTATATACGTGGGAAATATTTTCCTGATCTTCCTTAAACTATAAAGATCTTCTTTGTTAAGCGAAAGACCTTTGGATCAAATATCCAACGGTGATCGTCTTATAGAGTAAAATTCTATAAAAGATATTCATATAAATAAAATTCTATGATATAATAAAATTCTAATCTTATTAAACTAATAAGATATTCATATGATAGAATAAAATTCTATCTTAGGAAAATATTTCCTAATCTGGTTAAAAAAACAAATAAGAAATCTTCTCTATTAAACAGAGAGCCTTTGAATTAAAAATCCAACGGTGAATAAAATTCACTAGATCAATTGGATTGATTATGAAATCAATCATGATTTCTCAATAAGGGATTTTCTTAACAAATTGATTCTTTTTCTTCTCATATAAATAGGAGTAAGGAGAGAAGGGAAAAAAAGAAGAGAAAAGAGAGAGAGGAGGGGCTACCCAGAGGGACTTCAAGAATATACAGTGAGAGAATTTAATTCACAGAAGAAAAGACTTGTTCCCTTGAAACACTAGGTAAAGGAAAAAACAAAAAACTGTTCTTTGCATCTCTAAGGGTTTAACCCTTCATCGAAGAATTTAGTTCTTTCTCTGGTTGAGATCGGCAGAAGCAGATTTTCTCATAAGTTGAGAATTTAATTCAAATCGGGAAAATTCTATCATGCAGATTAAAAAACGTAGGGGAAAGAACTGAGTTCAAAGAATTTAATTCTTACAGAAATATATGGGAATTTGATTCCTCTAAAAATTAAGGTTTAACCCTATACTAAGAAATTGATTCTTACAAAAACAAGAGGGATGAGATCCTCCAAAATCCTAGCATGAGATTAAAATCTCCAAACATTCAGAAGGAAAGATTGGTGATTCATTAGTAATACCACAACAAGATCTCATGTGCTCCACATGAGTGTCTCTAATGCATAAAAAGGGAAAGACACAAACCGCCTCGCGTGCTTGCACGTGAGCACCATAGGAATCAAGTGTTTAACACTTCTATATAAAAAGGGAGGAATAGTACCCAGAGAACAGCTCCTACTGAGGGGCACCTCATGTGCCCATACATGAGCGCTTCCAAAGTACATTGTTTAACACTGATTTAGAGCCTCACGTGGAAACACGTGAGTACTAAACATAACCAAGTGCCCAACACTTATAAAAAGAAAGGGGGAATAAAACCCAGAGAACAACTCCCACTTTGGGGCGCCTCACGTGCCCACACGTGAGCGCCTACAAAATGTAGTGTTTAAGGACCAAAGTCCTCCCAGAGGCAGTCGAGTCCTTGCTCGGCTATCCCCGGCTGGTAGCATCTTACCACAGCCGACAGGGATCAAAGTCTTTGCCAAGAGGCACCGGGCATTAACCCTGCTCGGTCCCCGTCCTGAAGGATCAAAGCCCTCGCAAGAGGCAACCGGGCAGCTACCCTACTCGTTCAACCTCGGCCGGTGGCTTCCTACCCACGAAGCCAGGGATCGGACCCCAGGCAAGAGGCATCCGAGCGGCTACCCCGCTCGGTTATCCCAGGCTGGTAGTTGCCTACCCACGACGCCAGGGATCGAAGCCTCCGTCCATCCTCGGCCCGAATAAGGCGGGCAGCCCTCTGCCCGCCACACGCAGACGGTCTGAGCTGCCAACTAGGGGCATCGGGTCCATCCAAGTCTCGAGCGATCTCCCCTTGACTTCGAGGCCATGGAGACGCCTTCTCCTCAGCAGCGCTTGGATCAACTCGACGGACGATCGCTGGGCAGATAGCCGACCTGACATGGAGGCCCAACAACGCAAGAAGAAAAATTTTATAAGCATCCTTCATGAACAAAAGACCAAAACGCAAATCAATGAAACCAAAGAAAGAAAAAGTTTTATTACTAAAAGGCGGTCTTTACAGAGAGTATTTTTGGCTCCCCAGCCTAACAAAATGCCCGGAGGCTTACAAAGTTCCAAACACGGCAAAATAAAAAGGAGGAGGAAGACGAGGGCTTTAGGCCTCGGGGCCAGGAGCGACCTCAAGGCCCTCAACATCCACCACGAGGCGAGCTGGGTCCTCGGCGACTTCCTCATCGTTAATCTCTTTCCCTTGCCCGCTAGTGTCCGTGAGGGGGTACTGGACCCGGAGCTCTTCATCGGCGAACCCCGGCACCCGGGCCTTAACAGCGTCGAGGGCCTCGTGCCAAATGAAGGTCGTGACGACGGCCAGGTCATCGTAGTAGTCCTTCGACTTCTTATAGCCCTCCACCGCCTTCGCCACCGAGAGGTCAGCCAACTTGGCCGCCCTCAAGTCGGCCGACTTGGCCCACTCAGCCGCCGCCCCCACCTCCTTCCAGAGGGTTTTCACTGTCTTCTTCAAGTTGCCGGCCAGCACCTGAGCGTCCTCAAGCTTGGCCTCAGCAACCACGGCGACCTCGCGGTGCCGGGCGACCTCCCGCTTCCTGGCCTCCACCTCGCCCTCCAAGGCGACAACCCTCGCCATCATCGCCTCCAGCTCCCACTTGGAGCTCTCTTCCAGCGAGGCGAGTTAGCCCGCAGCTTTCATCGCCGGGGCTACCACCTCGGCCTCCATGCGCAAAGCTAGGGCGACGTGCTGAAGGACCTGAAAAGCAGAAGAGAGATCAGGAAGACGAGAGAGGCATTGAACCTCGAAAATAATAATAATGAAAGACAAGCGCTTACCTGCACGGACTCCTGGATGATGGACGCCAGCTGAGCCCTGAAGGTCCCTCCCGGGACTCTACCCCCGGCCGATGCCTCTATCTTATGCAGCAGGCTATCCGCGATGGATAGCCCCGAAGGCACGGCGAACTGGAGACCGCCTTCCTCCACCGTGATTGGCAAAGACGGTCCCCGGGCAGATCTCCTCTTGAGCAGCTTCGAGGGAGAGCCGGTCTCCTCCTCCGAGGCCTGGTCTTCCAGAATCTGATCCTTCCTCCGACCCGACGCTTTGCTGGGCCCCGGGGAAAGATTCGTCTCTGAGTGCTCGCGGGGCGCTACCACCAGGGGAGAAGGAGCCTGAGCGGGCTGTGAACGGGAAGGGCCAGCACCCCCAACCTTCGCGACCGGCCTCGGCTGGCGCATGGACTTTCTGAGCAAGTCCATATCCATGGGTCCTGCACAAAACCGAGTGCAAAGGAGTCAGCGACACAAGAAATATACGAGCCAAAAAAGCAAACCTAACTTACCGACGAACTCAACGGGGCTTAGTCCGGCCCAACTCAGAACCCTCTCAGACAACAGCACGTTGTAGCGGGGGATGGGCTCCCACGATGCCACTCTCACCGCGGCGGGGTCACTGGACTGGTTCCCCGGCAAGTGCTTCTCCCTTGACCACTCTGTAGGCACGGGTCAGTTCTCGCCCCCGGGAGGGGAAACGAAGAAGAACTTCTTCTTCCAGTCGAGAATGGAAGAAGGCAGGGCCACAACCCCCGCCCGGGTGGCACCCCCTGGTCGCTTTCTGAAAGAGAGATAAACCCACCTCGGGTCGCCCGCTCTATCACCGGGGTGACTTTTGAAGACGAGGGGGAATCAAGGAGGGAAAGGCTGAAGGGGATCTCCTATAACTTCAGGCGGATCAGGAACCCGAGGAGAATCCTCCACGAGTTCGGCACCAACTGACTGGGAGCTAACCCGAAGAAGTTAAATGCTCCCACGACCTCAGGAGAGAAGGGCAGGCGCAATCCATCCCAGAATGCTTCCAAATACAGGGCGATCTCCCTGCTCCGTACTTGATCTGCCCTCTCTCCCTCCTTGGCCAGACGGAGCGTATAGCATGAGGGGATGTGGAAACGAGCCCGAGTGTTGGCAAGCTCGTCCTCATGCCTTATCCAACACGAGGCGCTAGGGGCAGCATCTACAGCCTCCTCACTGGGGACTGCCCCTGCCGCACGATCCCGGGAAGAGGGGCCGACCCCTGCCCCCCGGGAGGACTCAGACTCACTTAATGGGTTCCTGTAATCTACCTCAACGACATCTACTAACTCGAAAAGAGAATGTAACACCCGAATTCATTTATACCAATTCCAGTCTTCATATTTCTTTATTCGTGGTATTTTCTTGATTTATCGTATTTTGGGTGCGAATGGTATTTTACATTGTACATTGCATTCGACCCGACCCGCTTGCTTGAAACTTGTTTGATTCATATTTATGAACCACCTTGACTTGTTATGTAAACTTGTGCATTTTCAACTTTATCGCATACTGGCATTTTATCTGGCATGGCATCTTTTACCATATAACATTTTAAGTCACGTAAAATATTTTAAAAATACATTTCATAGCCTGCATGATACCCCTAACCCCGTGGTAGCGTCCGCGCATCTTGTTCTCGTCCCGTTCAGTGAAACAGACGTGTTTGGATAGCTACACGCACGTACGTGCATCCGTTCTTAAGGTATGCATTTTTCGTTACCTGATTATTCATTTTAAATTTTGGAAGTTGCATTTATTTTTCGTAATTAAAATCTGAATTTTTGGACCCAATCGGGGCGCGTTTTGAAATACTTTTGTATTCCGCAAAATTCTAATTATTTTATTTTTTTAAATTCGTTGATATATATTTTAACAGCCTAGAATTATTTTTACAGCTAATGAAAATATTTTAACAATTAAAATCTTTTTAAATTTTCTCTCAACCAATTCCAGTCCCCCTTTTTGTACTGGGCCCCACCACCACCGAGCCTCTCTCTCTCTTCCCTTCTCTTTCTCTCTCTCTTCTCTCTTTCTCTCTCCCCACTAAAATACAAATTTATCTCTCCTCTCCCCTCTCTCTCTCCCTCTTCTCTCTATCTCTCTCTTATCTCTCTCTCTCTCTCTCACTCTCTCAGAATCCCTCTCTCTCTCCTCTCGCTATCCATCTCTCTCTCATCTCTTATATATATATATATATACACCTTCTTCCTTCCTTTTTTTTTGAAAACCCACGAAACCCAAACCCTGCCGCCGCTGCCTCCCCCTCGTTCACCGTCGCCGACCCTCCTCTCGACCTCCACTATCATCTCAACCCCCGCAGCCACCCTCTCCTTCCTCGACCACCTCCTCTTCCCATAACCGACCCATCGCTTCTCCATTTTTATCTCACCGACCTCGTCGCCGCATATCACCGACGACCTTGTCGTTGTGATCCCCTCGGTCCACTCACCTTTCTCTCAACTCCCAACACCACCACCACTATTCTAGCCCGCCCCCGCGTACCTTCCCTGCACCTAAACTCAACCCCGCACCCTCGCTGCACCAAGCCGCCGGAGCTCCGATGACCTCGTCGTTGTCTCCACAACCGTCTTCTCCCTCTCCTATTCCTCTCCTCCTCTGCTAACGATCCCAGCCACCAGAATCTCGCGCGCACACACACACACACCAGAACCCAAACCGAGCCCTGCACATCTTCACATTGCCGGAGTTGATCGCCGCTGTCGACCTCGTTCTCGTCTCCCGACTCCAGTGCACCCAGTGAGCAGTTCCCTTCTTCCCCAATCTCGTTCTCCTCTTTTCCTTCCTTTCCTTCTTCTTTCTTTCCTTGTGTTCTTTTCTTTATGCTTTCTGTCTTTGTAGTTCGCCGGAAACCGGGCGTGCCGTCGATGATCCTGTTCCCCTCCGAAAGGCGGCGCACAGGACCGCGATGTCCTGACGCTGAGATTCGGGGCAGATGCTATTTGGTTTTATCCGTCCACCTCTCCGAAGATGCCAAGTTGATTTATGGCACCGTGTATCGGAGGTTTAGACGGATGCGGCCGATGTAGCAGACTTCGTCAGATTCCTCCTCGCTTGAGGGGTTTTTGATTGTGGGGACGCTCTTCCCTGCAGGCGCAAGCCTCTGCAGTTAATTATGCTACCGCATCGCGGTAACAACTTTCTCCTTCTCCAGAGTTTCACTCCGTGTCGTGTGTGTTTGTTTTGTTTGTGGTTGCCCGTGGATTGTATACGGAGACTGAGTAATGCCGTCGCCCGTAGGACGTGGATTAGTCCAAATCCGTATTTAATTTAGATTTGGGTTTGGTATTTTTTAGTTTAAGGATGCGTTAGTCGCGTTGTGGCTAAGATCAACTTAAACGTTCGCCAAGAATACGTTAGTCCTATTTTTGATTAAGATCGACTTGAACGGGATCGTTTAGATCCGAAAGAAGAGCAATTGGCTCCATTGTTCCAGTTTAGAGACGTGGTGGTCCATGTTCCAGTTTAGGGACGTGGTGGTCCGTCATTAGTTTAGGGACATCTCGGTCCGATATTAGTTTAGGGACGTCTCGGTCCGGTGTTAGTTTAGGGACGTTTCGGTCCGGTGTTAGTTTAGGGACGTTTCGGTCCGATGTTGGGTGTGTGGCCGTTGGGACCCGTCACCTCTTTGACGTCGTTGAGGAATTACAACGATGGATGTCAAAGGAGTTCGGAAATGTACCCTCGAACCGGATGTAGATTGATTTAGGAGAGCCATTTTGCTCAGCCAATTTAATTTAAGGACTTACGGCCACGATTGGGCTAAGTCCAGTTGAGAATATTCAACATTGCTTTTGCTTTTCTCTTTATTTTTATTTGGGCTTCGCCCAGAAAGGAAGCAGAACATAAATTTGTTTTGGGGCTCTGTTCTTTATAAATGATGCAGAGCATCAATTTTATTTGGGCTTAGCCCTTTTATTGCTTTGCAATTTATTTTGGCCTGCTAGGACTTTTTGATTTGGGCCTGGCCCTTCAAGTAATGCATTGCATTTGTGCAAACCACCAAGAATCTTTTAGATTCAAGAAAAGAAGTGCAGAGCACTTTTTTAATTTCTTGATCTAAATTTAGATCAAAGAAAAAAAATCTTTTCTTTCTTTCTGTCTCAGAGAACCAGAGGTTCATAGCAAGTGCAAGGCACTATTTTTATTATTTTTATTTATTTATTTATTTATTAATTGAAGATCACTGATCTTGTTTTTTAGATCAATGATCTATTCCTAAGAGAATTTTCTCTTATCTCAAAGGTTTTTTACCTTCTTTTTTGTGTTCTCAAGAAGTTCTTTTCTCTTTTTTTTTAATCCAATTGACTCTCCCTTTGAAATGGGGTCTGGGGTCCTTTTTATAGTGCTAAAAAATCAGTTAAATTTGTTAAAAAAATCTTTTCTGAGTGATTTGGGGAATTTTCCCCACCGTTGGATCTTTGATCCAAAGGCCCCTGTTTTACAGAAGAAATCTTCTTGTTTTAACAAAAACAGAAAAAATTTCCTTAAATCTTCATTCTGCTTTTGCGCAACTCCCCAGTGCATGACACATGTCGCGCAGTGAGGCGCTTGCGCAACTGCGCTTGCGCAACTGCGCGGACACGTGTCGTACAGCGGTGCGCTTGCGCAGTTGTGCTTACGCAACTGCGCGGACATGTGGCGCGCTGCGGTGCGCTTGCGCAACAGGGTTTGCGCAACTGCGCCGACACGTGGCGCGCAGCGGTGCGCTTGCGCAGTTGTGCTTGCGCAACTGCGCAGACACGTGTCGCGCTGCGGTGTACTTGCGCAACAGGGTTTGCGCAACTGCGCAGACACGTGTCGCGCAGCGGTGCGCTTGCGCAGTTGTGCTTGCGCAACTGCGCAGACACGTGGCGCGCTGCGGTGGGCTTGCGCAATCAGGGTTTGCGCAACTGCGCAGACACGTGGCGCGCTGCGGTGGGCTTGCGCAATCAGGGTTTGCGCAACTGCGCAGACACGTGTCGCGCTGCGGTGCGCTTGCGCAGTTGTGTTTGCGCAACTGCGCAGACACGTGTCACGCAGCGCAGCACTTGCGCAACTGAGCGTTGCTTTTGCTTTTTAAAGAGCCTTGCTCTGATTGGACGCACTGCCTTGGGCGTTGTGCTACCGAGTCAACTTCTGACACGTGACAAATTGCGCGCAGCGCACGGGATCTGAAGCGTTGCTTCAAAATTTGAATTTTTGAAATTCAAACAGAGCCTTGCTCTGATTGGGGGAACAAATGCCCCCCCACCGTTGCGCTCACGTGGCGTGCACGTGAGTGCAGCGGTGGCAAGATCCTGACTGTTGGATCATGGGGGTCAGTTGAAAGGGCGCAGGCGCCTATAAATAGGACCCTTGGTCCTTAGAAAATTCTTTACCACTTCAAGAATCTTGACTCAGAGTCTTGCTCTTGCTTTTTTTTCAAGAACTCCAGAGTTCATAACTTAGGATCACCTTAGGTAAAAATTTAGATTAATTTAAATTAAATTTAATTAACAAAGCCCTGCTCTTATAGATCTTTGATCTAAAGAAAACCCCTTTGGGGTTTCTTCAACAGAGCCTTGCTCTCATAGATCTCTGATCTAAAGAAAACCCCTTTGGGGTTTCATCAATGGAGCCTTGCTCTCATAGATTTACAGAGATCTTGTTCCTGGGTTTTAACCCATGAACAGAGCCTTGCTCATAGATCAAATGTAGATCTCCCCCCTTCTTTTCTTATATATATAAAAAAAAATGGAGAACTCCTAAAAGTTTCCCTGGATCTTTAAGATCCCAAAATTTTTCTTTTAATCCTTAAGAGTTATAGTTATCATTACTATTACAGAGCTAGGCTCTTTTTTTAAGAAGTTTTATTCCTTTGGGACCAGAGTTTGACAAATGTCACTCTGTGACAGAGCTTTGCTCTAAAAGAGGGGATTTTCTCCTTGTCTCTAGGGATTTCCCCCCCAATGAGGATATTCTCTTGGGGGTCTTTTTCATTAACTGACAGTCTCATCCAATGATGAGATTGTCTTATCAAATGATGCGCCATCATCTAGATTTTGTGGGTCCCCCTCTGGTCCCCTACTCACTGCATTGTAGTGTGATGTAGGACTTTGAAAGGTGAAGCATTGGAACGCTAACGGTTATATTTTTTTTTCTTTTTCTACAGGAAACATGTCTGAAGATTTGTCTTTCCCTTTCGTTCGCTCAGAAGGAGGGTTCCCACATTCGCCAGTGGACCGGGTGGTGTTTGCTCTGATTAAAGATCACGATCCCGAGTGCAAGAAACTTCACCTATGGGGAAGGTGGTACAGCCAGATCATCCAAGGCCGTCGCAGCTTTAGCTCCGCCTCGCCCTCTGAGCCCATAGTCGCTATCCCTTATGCGGACAAGCCTCCGGTGAAGTATGCCGTGGAGGTTAAAAATTGGAATTCCGACGACCTTCTCCAGCCTGCAATCAGTGCCATCCCGGTGCAACCGCCGCCGGCGATAGACATCTTGGGGAGGCGAATCTGTCAGGGTGAAGCACGCCCTTGGGGACAGGCTTATAATATTGGACTGATCCCGCGACCGCTTGCCGGATATTTGCCCTGGGCCCGCTACATCTTAGCGGCGAAAAGGACTCATCTGACGACGATTGGTTTATACTCGGCCGTCTACGTTTCACTTTTCGAATATCCCTCTCCTCCAACATGGTGGATAAAGGCCTTTATTGAACAATGGAATATCCCTACCCACACCTTCTTGACAGCGGATAGGGAAGTCTCCATCTCTTTGGAAGAATTTACTGAGATTTCAGGTCTACCAGTGAGGGGGGAGCACTACGAGGAGCTGCTTCCTCCTGACGAGTACGTCTTTGCCACCAAGCAGCTGGTATTTGACTTAACTCCGGAGAATGCCATCCAGCATCAGCATCCGGGCTTGGTGAAGGTGCTGGAGATTTATGAGGAACTGCATTTGGAATCGGGCGACCGGGGCGTCAGTTTCGCGGATTTCATTGCTCGCTTTATTCGCCCGGAGTTCCTATCAGAGCAGAGCGAGAAGTTCGCTCAGCTTGTTGACATTTTTGGTTTCGGCTTGGACCGCCGACCTACATCGGAAAATGACCAGCGGGATTTTTATCTCCCCGGCACTGCCAGCGTCCCTTTCTCAGAGATCGCCGTTCCTGGCATGGACGAGGAGAATTTTTTCATAGGGTTCTTGGGTTTATGGCTATGCAGCTTCGCGCTCCCCATGCATCCACGCCTCATGCGGCCCTCCGTCTTTTACCCGGCGCATCGAATGGCGGCTGGTTTGCAGCTATCGGTAGGGATTGCCGGGCTGGCTTACCTTTATAATGGACTTAGCGTAGCGGCGGACGCTAATGAGCCTGGGGTACAGCCTGCTAACTTCCCGATGCACTACTTCACTTCTTGGATGGAGCTGCATGTGCGAGGGGTGTTTGGTGCCCATAAGACTCCTCCGTTCTTTGAGAAATACAGACTCCCAAGAATCATACGGTTGGTCGGGGCTTCAATTGTGGTTGCACCTCCGCGGGAGTCTAGGGGACTGCTCCTGCGTTCACATCTAGTCGGAGCGAAGATCTCTTTTGTGGATAAGGTCATCACCATAGGCTCAGAGACCACTAAGTCAGTGGTGCCGCTGCGCGATGACTTTAAGGGCGGGGCTTCTGTACTGAAGGCTCGGGAAATCCTTCACCTTTACTCCATTCGGCCGGGCTACCTAGTATTTAGGCAGAATGAGACGGCTCTCTTTATGAGGTATAACCCACATCGATTTGCCCGACAATCGAGATATAAAAGGGATCCCGATGGAAGCCTTTCTGGAAACACCCGCGGCCAACCAAGGGGGAATAAGGAATGCGATGCATCATTTCACCCGGCTCAATACAGGCTCCTATTTTTTTATCAGTGAGCCTAGCTATGCCCCTAAAATAATCCATCCGTATGTAGCCTGGTATGCGCATGCTATGGGCCCCATCATTTTAATGGAGAAACGTCTGCTGGTTGACCGTAGGGCTGCACCTCCTGGCGGTGATCGCAAGGCTCCCTTGCAGCCAAGGATCCAGGTCACCCTCCCGATAAAAGATGCCGGAGCTGACCGACCGCGCGTGTTGAGCCCCCCGCGTGGATTGCCACTGCCTACTACGGTGGATGCACCCCCGGCGCCCCGTGCTCCCACAAAGACGGTTAAAGTGGTATCGCCAGGGTCTGGCGCAGGAGCGGATATCGGGACTCAAGTGACTGCCAAGCGCAAGGCTATTCCGAGTGGATCTAAAGCTGGCGGACAGAAGAAGAAGAAGTCCACCCTATCCCTCGACGCGATCCTTAGCTTAAAGCCTGCGGCTCCTCCTGCCGAGGCCATATGTGAGTATGGCAGCAATGAGGGCTTCGTGGTAGACCCTGCGGACACCAATTTGGCTGCCGCCATTGCAGCTTCGGAGCGATCGGCGAGGCTTGAAGCGATGTTAAGCAAACTCGCTGAGTCCGGTAATCATCAGACGCTTTATTTGTCGTTTTATTGCACTTTGTATTGTTATATTTAACTAACATTTGCTCCATTTTCAACAGGTGTCTCTACTGAAGAGGCTATTGCTGCCTCCCTGAAAACCTTCCAGGAGGAGGAGGAAAAGCGTGCCCTAGCAGGCGCTGGTATGTTTCACCCCTTTCTCTTTTATAAGGAAAGTTTGTTGTCTTTTTATGATAGTCAACCTGAACTTCTTTTGTTTCTTTGCAGGGGTTGTATCAATTGACGCAGGGATCCTTCCCGAGTCCGTCATCGAAGTCCCGGCTTCGCCGAATTTGCCACAAGAGCCTCGGCTTGACAAGACGACGAGGGATGCCCTGAAAAATCTAGAGGCGTCCCTATTCACGGACGAAGAAGCCTCACTCAAGGAAGCCCTAGTGGCATCCGTCTCAACGGCTCGAGAGGAGCGGAAGCGGTTGAGACGCGAAGCAAAGGCGCGCAGAGCTGCTTTGGCCACGGGAGCGGGCCCTAGCACTATTCCTCGTGCCGACACTCCTTCTGAAGAGGCCCCTGCTGCCCTGTCTACTGCTCATAGGCAAGTGGCGCGCGCGGCTCGGAGTGCAAACGATAAATCCTCTTTAGGTAGCATTTCTTTCAGAACCTTGTTGTAAGAATTATCAAGCCATTGGCTCATATGCATTCCATCTTGCAGGGCCAAGTCCGACTGAGGGGGAGGCGGAGACCGTCGAACCCAGGGGAATGGAGGAAGCGATACTTGCCGAACCCG
This sequence comes from Agapanthus africanus, assembly GCA_030015575.1. Lineage (NCBI taxonomy): Eukaryota > Viridiplantae > Streptophyta > Magnoliopsida > Asparagales > Amaryllidaceae > Agapanthus > Agapanthus africanus. Next base: position 902,057,400 of record JASDDO010000022.1, read on the forward strand.
AGCCAACAGTGAGCACCGTCGTCGGGGCCACGGCGCCTGAAACAGAAGTTGAAGGATCCGCCTTCGAGAAGGTCATTGATGCCGCGTCTGAAGTGGCGGCAGATGAGATGATTGTCGAGCCGAAGGCGGTAGAAGTCGAAGCACTTGAGGCTGGAGACGTCACGGTGCCGATGGACGAGACAACCGTGACCGCAGAAACCGAGGGAGTATCGGGTGAGGCGGCCACGATTCCTGAGGAGGAGCGAACCGCTCTTTCCCAGGAATCTGGTAATACTCCGATCATAGCCCTCCCCGCGTATGGTTCCTTGCCGTCTCCCGGGTTGCGAGCACAACAACGGTTCCTATCGAGTCGGGTGATGAGGCTACGGGCGGTGGTCTCATGTCGATGGATGAGGGGATTGCTTCAGTTTCTGCTGGTAGCTCGTCGGGTAAATTTTTGAGTCACCAGCGTTCCCCCCCTTTTCTATATATCTTGCGATCTCTTCTAACAAGCTTGTCTTTGCAGGTGCAGCCAGTGCCGATGCTCCATTGCTCAAGGGGGCACCGTCGACTACTGCTTTGGCGGTGGTCACCTCCCCGCCTTCCCTTATACCATCAGGGATGTTGGAAGGTATGGATTCACGACTCATGCATTAATCTTTCAAAAATGTAGCTTTGTACTAACGTTATACCATTGTGCCTTTGCAGGAGTGCTCTTCGATCATTTATATCAAGTGTTGCTCCCACACTTCTCTTTCCCATCCGAACTCGCTTCTCCCTCTGGTGGCGCCGGTGAGTATACTTTCACTATAATATCTTTATTTACCCCCTTTTTTCTAGCAATGGGATAATTTCTGACTTTTCCTTTTCTTTATTGCAGTGCCACAAATCGAAGGAGGGGATGCAAGACCTGCCGCGCTACCGGCTCTTCCGGCTTTGCCGTCCGTTGCAGCTGGTATAGTAAATTTCCTTTTTTGGTAACCCTTCAACATTTTCTGAACCATCGTTTAACCATGTTTTGTTTTGCAGCTATTGTTCCGGCTCCGGTCCCCTTTGAGGCTCGCGTCCTTTCACCGGCAGGCCCTTTCTTGAGACGTCCATCTTCAAAGGGTGCTGTGATGAGTTTGGGCATGCTGAGCGGGTACATTGAAGAGCTCAATATGGACGCTCTCCCTTCTGCCGTAGATTTTGCTGCGGAGGTTAACCCGATGTTGGCGGCGCTCATAAATTTTCATAACGAAGGCGTCGTCGAATCTTGGGTTAACCACTGCAGGGGGATCGAGGCCTGTCTATATCGGCTGGAGTCGACGCGCCCTTCTCCCGAAATTTTAGCCCTGAGCACCCAACGCACAACTTGGCTCGAGCAAAGCACTTCGCACTTCCGCCACTTAGAACAAGAAGCAGCTTCAAGACTAAGGGAATGCCAAAAGACCTCGAACGAAACGACCCATCTGCGCGCTGAGGTTGAGACAAATGCTGCCTAAGTGAAGACTATCTTCGAGGGTCTCTTGGAGCGTATCTCCCATGGGCTAAACTTGAAGCGGAAGCTTGACGTAGCTGAGCGTAATATCCCAAGTCGGGAAGCTGCCTATCAGGTCGTCAGGGAGCAGCTTGCGTCGGTCTTGCAGCAGCGAGCCCAAGTGGAGGCAGAGCTGGCGGTGGTAGCCGATCGAGAGAAGACGTGGAAGGAAGTATGCGAGCAATTGCTAAATCTATGCAAGACGCTTCCTTCCAAGTAATTTCTCCTTGTATCATTTGTACTTGTAAAATATATGTATATTTTTTTATTCTTTAGTACAATGTATCCTGTACCCAGTCAATATTCATGAATAAAAGATACACATTTTTGTAACGTCCTGTGTCATTTCTTCGTCTTTTTCATTCTTTTCAGCATGACATATTTAATGCACCTTATTGACAGATAACTTCATTTCTCCCAGAGATAATGATGGCCTAGACTGCAGGTTCAGATCTGCCGCCTAGGACTTTTCAACTCTATGAGCCGTGAGGGTCTCATAGAGACTTTTCTTCCTACGGATCGAGAGGATCTCGTAGGCGGGCTTTTCTCCTTAGGAATCGCGAGGATTCCTAAGTGTGGTTTTCTCTTACAAGTCGTAAGGCTCCTGCAAGAGAGTTTTTCCTTCTCACGAGTCGAGAGGACCCGTAAGCGGTTGTTTCCCTCCTTATCGAAACTCGATTTTAGAGAGTGAGTCCCGCGTATAGTGTGCAAGAGACCAATTTAGATCGACTTGTAGGGTCCCATTGTTCAGGAAGCAAGTTCTCCTACCTCTGATGCCTGAGGCTTCATCTTGCAGATTAAGAAGCAAGTTCAATTTGTTGAAGAAATCCCTTTTCTGAAAGATTTGGCGGGATTTCCCCCACCATCGGATCTTTGATCTAGGGGCTTCTGTTTTACAGAAGATAATAACCGAAAAGATTTCTTCAGAACCTTTTTGTTTAGCGCGAATGCTCCAGGGTATGACGCGTGTCGCACAGCACACAGTGCAGCGCAACTGCGCTAGCACATCTACGCCGACACGTGTCATGCAGCGCACGACGCATACGCCGCTGAAGCGTTGCTTCCCTTGGTTTTGCTTGAAATAGAGCTTTGCTTTGGCTGGGTGACTTGCTTTGGGGTGCTGCGCTGATGCGTTTGTGCCGGATACGTGGCGTGTAGCGCGCAGCGCAACGCAACTGCGCTAGCGCTTCCGTGCTGAAGCGTCGCTTCTTCAAGACAGGGCTTTGCTCTGATCGGGGAAGGACGAAGCGTTGCTTCATCTCCTGTCTTGGAATTCGAACAGAAATTCGCTCCAATTAGGGTAAACTGCCGTGACAACTCTTGGAAGTCGAAGAGGCACTTGAGGCCTATAAATAGGACCTTTGGTCCCCTCCAGATACTTATCGTCTTCCAGATTTCCATTTTCGAAGACTTCAGAGCTTTGTTCTTGCCTTTAAGAACTCCGGTGCCTTGCTCCTTTTTTAAAAGTTTTTTAGAAAAACTTTAGGTAAAATCGATTCTTAGATCAATCTTAAACAGCAGAGCTCTCGTCTAGTGGGTTTCATCTTTGAACATAGTTTTGCTCTCTAGGAATTTAGTCATCCATGTATATTATTGCTTTTCTATTGTTGATCTTCCTGTAATATTTTCTCCAGGCATAATGGCGGCGGTGCATCTATACAGTCTGCACGAGTTCATTACCTACGATGATATCCGCGCTCAGGGTCGTCAACAAAACCAGGAGTTTACAGACGCTGAATGTGCAGAAGTTATGGGTCGTCTGAACGCAAGCGGTGGTTGGCTGTTGCCTCGGCGTTCGGCTCTTTTGAAAGTCGTGCTGGGAGCAATATGGAGGGCACTTCCGGGTCTTCACGAGGCCCTACCACTCAATGCGCTGGATGATGCCGAGGACAAGGTGCATTCAGTGCACCTGACAGGGCTGATCTCGAAGAAACGACGGAACGACCTCGTTGACATCCTGCATCAAGTGCTTCAGCAGACGACGATCATTGCTGCTTATCAAAGGCCGGAAGGGCTTGCCGATGATATCGACACCGAGGAGCGCGAAAGACTGCGCATAAGAATAATTAGAAAGGCCAGAAGAACTCTGGATGGCCTTACTTTTGATTTCCTCAATCCGTGCCCCGGATCCGAGGTTATACCGTTGTAATAATTTGAACAATGTTTCTTATTCATTATTCTTATGCTTGTAAAAACTTTTAGCGGTATGAATGAAAACCCTCCCCTTTTCTATTTCAGCTTGTCTTATTTCTCGTCCTAAGTCTTCTGTCCATGCATAAATGAATGCGTCACGCATGCCAGATCAAATGTAGAACGGATATTCTTTCTGTCATCTTCTTTCTTTTAATGTCAGTAGGCTGTCTTAATAACCATGGTTGATGGATGTCTAAAACGAGTATTCCGACTTCCTCAGGAAATAGCGATGGCTTAGGCTGCAGGTTCAGGTTTACCGCCTAAGACTTTTCAATTCTATGAGCCGTGAGGGTCTCATAGAGGCTTTTCTCCCTACGGATCGAGAGGATCTCATAGGTGGATTTTCTCCTTAGGAATCGTGAGGATTCCTAAGTGTGGTTTTCTCTTATAAGTCGTAGGGATCTTATAAGAGAATTTTCCCTCTTACGAGTCGAGAGAATTCGTAAGCGGTTGTTTCCCTCCTCGTCGAAATTCGACTTCGGAGAGTGAGACCCGTGAATAGTATGCAAGAGACCATTTTGGATTGACTTGCAGGGCCCCATTGCTCAAGAAGCAAGCTTTTCAATCCTTGCTGTCTGAGACTTCTTCTTACAAATTGAGACGAATCGGGAATTTGCTCGCGGAGAGGGTGATGGCTCTGCGAGTTGACATGAGTTAAGAGGCTCTCATCACGGAGTGTTTGTATCCGTAAGTCGAGGAGTTTGCTAGGGATTATTTGTTTCCCGAGCACCAAGGATTATTTGTTTCCTTGGGGTTTGAAACGAGTCGAGGATTCCCACGGAGGCGCTGGTGGCTCTGCAGGTCGACGCGGATCAGGAGTCTCTCGTCAAGGAGTGTTTGTATCCTTGAGTCGAGGGATTTGCTAGGGATTATTTGTTTCCCAAGCGCCAAGGATTATTTGTTTCCTTGGGGTTTGAAACGAGTCGAGGATTCCCACGGAGGCGCTGGTGGCTCTGCAGATCGACGCGGATCAGGAGTCTCTCGTCAAGGAGTGTTTGTATCCGTGAGTCGAGGGATTTGCTAGGGATTATTTATTTCCCGAGCGCCAAGGATTATTTGTTTCCTTGGGGTTTGAAACGAGTCGAGGATTCCCACGGAGGCGCTGGTGGCTCTGCAGGTCGACGCGGATCAGGAGTCTCCCGTCAAGGAGTGTTTGTATCCGTGAGTCGAGGGATTTGCTAGGGATTATTTGTTTCCCGAGCGCCAAGGATTATTTGTTTCCTTGGGGTTTGAAACGAGTCGAGGATTCCCACGGAGGCGCTGGTGGCTCTGCAGGTCGACGCGGATCAGGAGGCTTTCGTCAAGGAGTGTTTGTATCCGTGAGTCGAGGAGTTTGTTGGGAGAGTATGGCTCCCTCTTTGTTTACGCCCTTGGATTGTATACAGGGATCGATGTGATCTTAACTGTAGGGCCAAAATTTTATCATCATTATTTTTTTTGTTTTATTTCCGCGATGCTCTATCATTTCAGCTTTTATATCGCGAAGGTCGCGATCGCCCAATCATTTCGGCTATTTTTCGCGGTGCCCAATCATTTCGGCTGTTTATTTTATTTCCACTCGCTGCTTTTTATTGCAAGTTGCCCAATCATTTCGGCTATTTCGCATGCATACATTTTACTTGCTGCTTTTTATTGCAAGTTGCCCTATCATTTCGGCTATTTCGTATGCATGTGCGGCTTACTGGCTTTTTGCCGTAAACCTGAACTTGGACACTGATTTTGGCATCAGCACCGCTACAACTGGGATGTTGCCAGGAGCGAATCATCATTTGCTTCTGTCATTTTCGAACAAAGGAGGCTTAGCGACCAGGGTTAGGGTCCTGTCGACTAAGGCTTTTGACTTTATGAGCCGTAAGGGTCTCACAAAGCTATTTCTCCCTACAAGTCGTGAGGATCTTATAGGTGTATTTTCTCCCTAGGAATCATGAGGGTTCCTAAGTGTTTTGTTCCTCTGTAAGTCGTAAGGATCCTACAGGAGGGTTTTCTCTTTGCAAATCGAAAGGATTTACAAGGGTTATGCGAACATATCCCCAGTCACGGATGGACCTTGGTTAGGGAAATGTTTATTCGCGCCCGTGGATTGTATACAAGGGTCAGTATTGAGCCACTTGTAGGGCAATATCGAAAGTTGTGGGGGTTGCTTAAGCACAGGTTTAGATCTCTGTAACTTAAGACTTTCAAACCTTACGAGCCGTGAGGGTCCCATAAGAGCGTTCTCCTTACTAGTCGTGAGGATCTCGCAAGTGTATTTTCTCCTTAGGAATCATAGGGATCCCTAAGTGTGTTGCACCTTTGTGAGTCGTAAGGATTTCACGCAGGTGGTTTCTCCCTACAAGGTCGAGAGGACCCTATAAGTGTCCTTTAACGAGGTGCGCCCTTTCAGGTTTTCACAAACACTCGCCGGTAGTCCTGCTGTTTTTACTCACGGAGCCCTTTCGGGTTTTCATCCGTGCCCATTTTGCTTATGGACATACCATTTTTTTTTATTCTTTTTATTTTCTTTTTCTCTTTTTTTTTTACGAGGTCGCGCTCTTTCGGGTTTTCACGAACACTCGCCGGTAGCCCTGCTGTTTTTACTCACGGAGCCCTTTCGGGTTTTCATCCGTTCCCCTTTTTGCTTATGGACATACCGTTTTTATTTTATTTTATTTTTATATATTTTTTTATATCTCGTCAGTCTAAAGATGCTGCGGTAGTAGTTTAAAGACGTTTCGGTCTGCTATTAGTTTAGGGACATTTCGGTCCGCTGTTAGTTTAGGGACATTTCGGTCCGCTGTTAGTTTAGAAGCTGGCTACTGCTTATAAAGTTTGAGCTTAGGAAGATAGCGAGCGGACATAGTCGTCGTCATCTATCGTTGACCTAGGCTGTGGCTCATTAAGCGTAGTATTTCTTTAGGAAGCGACCGTTTATTGGTCTGAAAGGCCTTTCACCGTGCATGTCCATGAGTAGATAGGCCCCACCCTGGTAAACTTTATCTATGATGTACGGGCCTTCATAGTTCGGCTCGAATTTTCCCCGCTTGGCGCGATTGGGGATCATAGGCCTTTTGACCACTAGCACGATTTCGCCTTGGTGGAATGTCCTCGGTCGGGTCAATCTTTCGTATGAGCGCATCATCTTTGCTTTATAAGCTTCCAGATTTTGTTGCGCTATGAGCCTAGTTTCATCAAGGGCGTCAAGCTCCTCAAGCCGAAGGTGAGCATTTTCTTCGTCCGTTAGCTCGTGGTGAACTGCCACTCGTAGAGAGGGTAACTCTATCTCGAGAGGGAGTACTGCTTCCGTACCGAACACCAACGCGTATGGCGTTGTGTTTGTGGCTGTCTTGAACGTGGTTCGATACGCCCAAAGAGCTTCTTGCAGTCTCTCATGCCAGTCTTTCTTATTTCGGGACACTGTTTTCTTTATAATTTTCGTCAAGGTCTTGTTGAAGGCCTCGGCGAGACCGTTAGCTCGTGGATTATAGACTGAGGAATATCTCCAGTCTATGTTATGCTGCTGTGCGAAGCGGCTGATTTTATGACTTCGGTAGGCTGGCCCGTTATCGGAGATGATCCGCCTCGGAGTTCCAAACCGATATATGACGTGCGTTTTGAAGAAATGGAGGATATTCTCCGTCTTCACTTCTCTTAATGGTACTGCTTTTGCCCACTTAGAGAAGTAGTCAGTCGTCGCTAGGATGAAACGATGTCCTTTAGACGATGCTGGTTCGATGGGGCCGACTATATCAGTCCCCCACATTTCGAATGGCCAGCTAGCTACCGTTGGATGCAACGGATTTGGGTGCTGGTGGATGAAGTCCCCATGAATCTGGCATGAGTGACATTGCTTCGCATATTCGATGCAGTCTTGAATCATCGTGGGCCAGTAATAGCCCATCCGTTTGATCTTCAACTTCATCTTTGGACCTGCTTGGTGAGAACCGCAGATTCCGTCATGAACTTCCTGAACGACTCTTTCCGATTCGTCCGGTCCTAAGCATCTCAGCCACAGAGAATCGAATGACCTCTTGTATAGAGTATCATTGACGAAGGCGAAAGACAGAGCTTGTTTTATGAGTTGATGTCTTGCGGACGCATCTTCGGGCATTTGGTGGGACTTGAAGTAGTCTATAAAGACTTCCCTCCAATCCTCAACCTTCTCATGTTCTTTTATTTGCAAGGTCGCTTGTTCAGTCACTCCCTTCTCTTCGGGTGATTCCGAAGGTATTTCTGCGGGGGCGAGCACCCGACGACTTTGTACCATGATTCTAACGTCATCGAGGTTCTCGTCAGCCATTTCTTTAGCAAGTTTGGCCAACGCATCCGCTTTGCTGTTATCCGCGCGTAGTATGCTCTCCAAAGTATAGGAGGGAATTTGGGTTAGCAGTTGTTGCACCTTTTCACCGTATTTTACCAATTCCGGTTTGCATGTTTGGTAATCGCCGTTTACTTGACTAACGACCAGTTGCGAATCTCCGTATATGAGGAGGTTTTCAATTCCCATGTCAATGGCGATCTCGAGGCCTGCTATCAGAGCTTCGTATTCGGCTTCGTTGTTTGTCCTCGGTTCCGTCAGGGAGAACGCGTAGCGCATTATCCCTCCTTGTGGAGTTATAAAGATGAGTCCTACCCCCGATTTGATTATAGGGGTACTTTGTTTGCGCTTCTTCACGGAAGATGCTCCATCAAAATAAAGCTCCCATCGGGTATTATCACCATCGATCGCATCAAACGCATGTTCGTCTGGAAGATCGCAGTTTAAAGGAGAGTCGGCTGGTATCGGGTGCTCAGCAAGGAAGTCGGCGATGGCCTGGCCTTTTACTGCCTTGAATGGTCGATATGCTATCGAGAACTCCATTAAGAGCAGGGCCCATTTAGCGAGTCGTCCTGTCAATATGGTCTTTGACATTAGATATTTGAGAGGGTCCACCTTTGAAATGAGATAGATTTCATGCGCTAATGCGTAATGTCCAAGCTTTGTTAGTGCGAAGATCAACGCCAGGCAGTGTTTTTCAATGGGGGAATAATTGCTTTCTGCCCCCAGCAGCACTCGACTTAAGTAGTAAAGTGCTCTTTCTTTCCCCTGGTCATTCTCTTGTGCCCATAATGCGCCCAAAGAACCTTCAAGGGCGGCCGTGTAAAGAATGAGAGGCTTTCCCTTCACTGGAGCAGCCAACACTGGAGGGTTTTGCAGGTACTGTTTGATCTCGTCTAGTGCGCTTTGGCACTTTTGATCCCAGACAAACGGGGTTCCCTTCTTCATCAGGTGGCTGTAAGGGCGGCACTTTCCTGAGAGGTTGGCTATAAATCGTCGTATGTACGCGAGCTTCCCTTGGAGAGACCGCAGCTGTTTGAGAGTTCTCGGCGGAGGCATTCCCATGATTGCCTTGATCTTGGACGGATCTATCTCGATACCTCGGTGTCGAACGATGAATCCCAGGAATTTGCCCGAGGAAACCCCGAATGCACACTTCAGAGGGTTCATCTTCAAGTTGTATTGTCGAAGACGTTGAAATACGGTCTTCAGATGCTCGAGATGTTCCTCATATGATTTGCTTTTAACAACGAGGTCGTCGATATAGCATTCAACGATTTCTTGTATAAGGTTATCGAAAATCTTCGTCATGGCCCTTTGGTAGGTTGCACCGGCGTTCTTTAAACCGAAGGGCATCACCTTGTAACAGAATGTTCCCAAAGGAGTCCGGAAAGCCGTATGTTTCTGGTCTTCAGGGTGCATTTTTATTTGATTATATCCTGATGAGCCGTCCATGAATGAGAAAATCTCATTCGTGGACGTATTGTCTATCATTAGTTCGGTGACTGGTACTGGGAAATCATCCTTCGGGCAGGCTTTGTTGAGATCCCGAAAGTCCACGCATATGCGCACCGTACCATTTTTCTTCATCACTGGGACGATATTAGCAATCCATTCAGGGTATTGAACCTCTTGGATAAAGCCGGAGTCTATCAGCTTTTTGACTTCCGCGTTGATGCTCATTTCGAGCTCAAGCCGCATTCTTCTCGGCGCTTGTTTGACCGGCTTGACACTTGGAGATATTGCCAGTCTATGTACAGCAACTTCTGGATCAAGTCCCGGCATCTCGGAATAGTTCCATGCGAAGCAATCTTTATGCTGTACAAGGACGTCCTTTAACGCAGCCACCTTTTCCTCAGACAGCAGCTCGCTGACGAATGTCGGTCGCGGATCGTTTATCGTCCCCAACTCAATTTTCTTGAGGTTATCCGCAGTGGTATGTATGCCGTCCTCCAGTTCTTTCGGAGCTGGGGAAATTCTGAGATCACCTCATCATTGCTGTTTTCGAGGCACCAGGGAAGGCTGCCCATGTTCTCGGATTCTTCTTGTAGCATCGTTATCATGTGACAGGTACGAATTCGCTTCCAATCCCAATGTGGAACTGATCTTTCTTTCGTGGCCTTAGGCTGGTGCTTTTGTGGTGGTGCTACCCTCCAGTTGTTGGACAGAGCGAATTTACCAAGCTGATATTGATCTTCGACCCAATTCTTGAAGGTGAAGCGATCTTCAAGAGGATGGCCTACTACTCAATGGTAAGAGCAATAGTCCGGGTGTGAGGCTTCGCCTGCTTGTTCAGGGTGTTTAGACTCCGGTAGCGCGAGCATCTGATGTTTTAGAGCAAGCTCAAATATCCTCCTTGTCTTATCCCGAGGAAAAGAGTATGCTCGACTCATTTTCTTCATGAGGGCTAAGTCAATAACGCTCGACTCTCGGATACGTGGTTTCTTAGCTCTGCCTTGTGGTTGTTGAGCGCCTTTTCGGCCTTTCGACTTATTTCTGCTTTTGAGCTGAGCCTTCTTTATAACGGGTTGACAAGGAGCGGCATTTTCACCCTTTACGGCCTGTTGGAGAAGGCGTTGCGTCTTGGCTTTCTCGTAGATGGCCGTCTCACGGTTGTGATCATCTCGGACTTTTTGACCAGCTTTCTTTATAAGTCTGTCCATTTGTTCCTCGAACGACGGACTGGGCTCTCTTGCATCTGGAACCTTCACTGACTTAGTATTAGCATCCTCCCATTGAGCATCCGCTTCTTCATCAAGGTCATATACGACGTAGCAGCCGGGTAGTAACTCTCGTTTCTTTGAACGGATGTATCCAAGCCCTCTTGTTTCCATTCTCCCGTTAGGCAGTTTACGTTGAGTCCCGGGAACATTCCAGGCCCTGTCATAGAATTTGGCCTCTCTAACGGTCTGTCTGAAGGATATCCCCTGGCGTTTCAGCAGCTTCTTCAAACCCTCTGTATAATATCTGGGAAGACGGATAGACTGAAGCCTGTCGAGCGCAGGATCTGCGCCATACCAGATCTCTTTTTTCATCTTGGTTTCTTCAGAGCGGTAAAACAGAATTGCTTTCTCGTTTTCTCGCATGGGAGGGATGTAGAATGTCCGCAGCTTTTCTATACTGTAGATATTAAGTGCGTCCAGTTCTTTATGATGTTTAGGCGGCACCATGGCGACTTGCAGACTTTGCTCTTCGTCAGCGGAAGCTTGTATTGAAGGTCGAGCAGAGAATACGACATGGACCTCATCCTCCGAGTCACTACCAAAGACCAATGTAGGAGTGGATGGTCCTGGCTTGTTATGTTGGGGCGGACCCGAATAAACGATCTCCTCTTCTTCCTCGGTATCACTGCCGAAGACAGGGATGGTGGCGTTAGTTTTATTTTCCGGCTTGTGACACTTCTCCGTGTCTTCGAAATCCGGCAAGAAGTATTTGGCATCTTCGTATTTGCGGACCTCGTTCACAGAGAACGGGTTCAGTTCTCCCGTCACGGTATACTCGAAACCATCCTTAAAATACTTCATACACTGATGTTGTGTAGAAGGGATGATGTTGTACTCGTGTAACCATGGTCGGCCGAGCAAAGCGTTGTAGCATGTCTTGGCATCTGTGACATGGAACTTAATGTCTGTGACGAGTAATCCGAAGCGTAGCGTCAGTATCACAGATCCAAGAGTCTTTGACGATTGGGAGTCGAACCCGGATATGGTGATCTTGTCCCGAGCAAGGTGCTGGACGCTCATGCAGATTTCCTTCAACACCCGCACGTTGAGTAGGTTAATAGACGACCCGTTATCGATCAGAATTTTGCCTATCTTTATATCATGGCAGTATCCCGAAACATAGAGAGGGCGATTGTGTTCGCAAGTCCCAAGTAGAAGGTCCTCATCGCCAAAAGTAACATCAGCCGTGTGTACTTCCTCCAACTCATCCTTCATCTTTTCCTCGGCCAGGCATGCTTGGAATTGTTCCGGGTCTTGGAGTGCCTTAATCAATGAATCTCTCGCCTCTTTTGATAGCAAAAGGGCGTCAAGAATGCTGAGCTGCGAGGGCAGTTTCCTCAGATGTGCTAAAACGTTGTAATCCACCTTATTCTTCTTTAGTGGGTTCTTAGCGGTTAACTCTTCCGCAACTTGGTCATCGAGAGTAATATCCTCAGAGACCTTTTCTTTCCCTTTATCTTTTCTGTTCAAGGGTCCGAGGTTCTTTTCAGGCAGCGTCCGATTTCGCAGCCGGATATTTTCGCAGACCTTCGGTTCTTCTTCTTTTCCTGAAGCGGACTCTTTAAAGAGAGGGGCAAGTTCTAGCTCTTCATCAGAATCACTCCCGAATGTAGGCACTTGTGATCCACCGGCGTCAATCATGCAACAACCACTGCTAGTTTTATCAAGCACTTTGATCATTCCGTTCTGCTCTCGGCGGGCTTTGCGCTTTTCCCGCTTAAACTGTTGCCGGTGAGTAACATATCCTTGCCACCACTTACCAAAAGCTTTGCACTCTTCGGTGGGATGCGACACCTTCCGATGGTACAAGCAATAGGAGGGGTGGTTTTCCATTTCACCCGTAATGTTTTTCTCGGAGTGTGGTAGCTTTATACCCATCGACACAGCCTTAGCGAATCTCTTCTTTATCTTGAACTTGATTTTATCTGTGGTGGGTGTATTTTGTTCTAGCGGGAGTACCGCAATTCTTTCGTCAAGGCGCTGGCGTTTGGCCCTTTCGAATATAACCGCTTCGTTATCCCGATCAGCTTTACCCTTTAAGAACGCCTGATTTAGGAATGCATCAATCACTTCATCCGACGGCTCCAGAATTTTTAGTGCAGGCTCTGCCCCCAGCTTTTCAGCGCGAGGAGTCTCCTCATCGCTTGTGGACAACTGGGAAATCACATAGCAACTTGCCACATGTTCTTCAGATTCATTTGACGAACTACTTCCCTCATCTTCTTCTTGGAAGACGTGGTTGAGGAACTCTTGCAATGTAATGGGAGTCCGCGCCTTCTGGTTGTACCCCTCTAACGCGTCAATTTGCTTTTGTAAGTCCGTGCGCCTATCGCTAGGCTTCACCGGCTTCTTGGCCTTCTTCTTTTTCTTCGAAGACTTTGACGACTGGCTACTAGTGCTTGAACCCCCATCATTGGTCTTTGGAGTTGGACGTGGCTTTAACATCCCCTCAACGACCTGCGGTTCCAATGGGCTTTTTCACTTGATCGCCGGACATGTCCGAAGATCATTTAGCATTCTCTTCGTTTTTGATGATAATACAACCTCCCACGGAGTTTCTTCAATGACAGAGCATGTTGCCCCCGGCGTATTCGTCCCTTTAGAGGTGTGGGGCTGCGGGGGATTCACCTTCCATTTGTCAGATAACGCAAATTTTCCCTGTCTATACTGGTTTTCAAGCCAATTTTTGAAAACGTAGCAGTCCTCAATCGGATGGCCTAGCACTCGATGATAGGGGCAGTAATTAGGTTCGTTGACGTCACTTGGTTGCAACAGACGTTTTGGATCTGGCAGATTTATGAGTCTGTTGCGTAATGCCAGCTCGAATAACCTCTTCGTTTTATCGTGGGGAAAGGAATAAGGACGTCCCATTCTATCCTCAAGGGGTACGTAAGGGCGCGTATTGTTTGGATGAGCAACCGGCTTCAAGTCGTTCGGTTGTTGTTGAGCATTAGCGACAATGATCGCTTTTCCCTTTCCTTTTTCATTTCGGGAATCTGGCTTTGGGAGAGGGGGTTTATGACCCATCTGGTCCATTTGCGCTAGTTTGTCAATCAAAGCCTGGAAGGAAGTCGGCTTGAAAAACATCATAAACTGTGAGATGGTTGCCTGTGGATCAAGGGGTCCAACAAACATTCCCACCGCAGGGGCTTCTTCTATGCGCTGCTCACACTTTGACCATAGATTACGCCACCGTATAGCGTACTGGACCCATGTCTCGCCGGGTTTTACCCTGGCGTTAATCAGTGCCGTCATCGGGGTACGTTCACTGGCACTTGCAAAACGCTGGGTAAACAGCAGCTCCATTTCCGCAAAGGTTTTGATAGAATCATTAGGGAGTTCAGAGTACCACTCGAATGCCGTATCTGATAGACTTCCAACAAACTGGCGGAGCAAAAGCTTGTCATCGCCGCCGGTGTTACCGCAAAGCGTCCTGAACTGGGCGACATGCTGATGGGGATTGCCAGTCCCTTTGTAGACATGAAACTTGGGAATTGTGTAACCCGGCGGGTACTTGATTTGGTCATACCAGCCTGGATATGGCCGCCCAGTTTTTACGACGTGGCCGGCTGCTTCGGCCGCATGATGAACCTTTATTTGCTGGGCTATGTATTCGTCCAGATCAGTCTTAGAGATTGTATCCTCTTTAGCTGTCAATAGAGCGGGCTGCGGATTTAATGTATCTCCCTTATCATCTCCAAGGACGGTTAGGGGTTCTTCAGTGGGAGGATCTTGTTGTATCATCATCCCTATCATTTCCTGGAAGAGGAGGCCCATCCGCTGTATGTTGGCCGCTTGTTCAGCAGCCTCTTTGTCCCTCTTTTCCAGTACTCGGCGAAGGAACTCGGCGTCGGTCTCTTCCTCCTGGCGCTCATCTAAGGACGCCTCAGGGTTCTTTTTTGGCCCAGTGAGTGCAGCCATTGTGGTCATCATCTCCTGGAGCTTTTGTTGCTGCTCCTGAGCCTTGGTCACTGATCGGGTGAGCGGTCGGTGACCCGTAGAAGTACGGCTTTCTTCCTTTCTAGAAGCCATATAAACCGTATGAACAATTATGCCCCCTGACTTGGGGCGTTTAGGTTCACCGCTTTTAAACTTTGCCGCTGACGCGGGAGCTTTCTCTGGCCTCCTTCTTTTGTGGGCCATCGAGGTTAAAGGAGCCGTTAGAGTGGGCATCCTAGCAACTGTCACCCTCTGCTGTTTAATGGGGCAGTTTTTGTTATTTTCCACCTTCGCCTTTTTCTGGTGACGCAAGTGGTCTGGATCGATCACGGAGTCTTGAACCCTCCGCCATACTTTATAAACTTTTGAGGATAGCCGTTGAGAGGGCTGTTCTTGTTTTGTTTCTGGAACTCTCTCCGCAGGTGGAGGAGATCTTTTCAAGGTAGCGGTTGGAGAGTTCTTACGCACTCTCCTCAGTAGTTCAAAGCTGTTCCCAGTTGAAACAGCAGCGTTAACTTCCACCATTGGAGCGGGTGGAGTTATCCCTGAGGGCGAGTTGCCTCCTGCTTTCCTCACTCGTCGCCAATGGCAACGTCGCGCACGACGAGCCGTTGGGACTGGCTCGGAAATCGAGATGGTTTCTTGTTGCCCCCTGTTTGAGTGTGGGGTAACTGCCGATGTCAGCCTATCGAAGATTGATGCCTTTTGACCAGCTGGGGGAGGAGTGGGAACCGTCAATCTTGTGAAGACCGACTCTCTGATGGGGGAAGTCGCTTTAACGACTTCCGAAGCAGCGGCCGTTGCCCTCTTTGGGACTGCCACTTTATAGTTCTGACCTAGCCTGGTGAAAACGGAGGCTGTCGGTTTAGTAGCGGGCGACCCGTTGACAGGGGCTGTCGAAACAGTGAGCCGGTTGAAGACCGACTTTCTACCCACTTCCGGTGCAGGTATTGGTGCAGAAAAGCTTGCAGGTGGGATCATAGTCCTGAAGAACAAGCCGGTGGTGGCTTGGGTCACCTGGTCTACCGGCAGAGTAAGGAAGGAAGCCGCTTGGGGCCCATATGCTACACCTCCTGGTGAGGTGGAGCGTCCGTTGCAGCGGCATTTCGAGCAGTTGGTACAGCTAGAGGCCATTGAATCTTGAATTCTGCGCCAGGTAAAAGACCAAATCTTAGTAACTTGAAATCCGAAGACAACCATTTAACGAACCGCGATTGGTTCGCGAAGACGACACACGAAGTGTGGAGTGGAAAGAGGAAGAGGTCCCACCGGGCGTGCCAGAATCTGTTCCCCTCCGAAAGGCGGCGCACAGGACCGCGATGTCCTGACGCTGAGATTCGGGGCAGATGCTATTTGGTTTTATCCGTCCACCTCTCCGAAGATGCCAAGTTGATTTATGGCACCGTGTATCGGAGGTTTAGACGGATGCGGCCGATGTAGCAGACTTCGTCAGATTCCCCCTCGCTTGAGGGGTTTTTGATTGTGGGGACGCTCTTCCCTGCAGGCGCAAGCCTCTGCAGTTAATTACGCTACCGCATCGCGGTAACAACTTTCTCCTTCTCCAGAGTTTCACTCCGTGTCGTGTGTGTTTGTTTTGTTTGTGGTTGCCCGTGGATTGTATACGGAGACTGAGTAATGCCGTCGCCCGTAGGACGTGGATTAGTCCAAATCCGTATTTAATTTAGATTTGGGTTTGGTGTTTTTTAGTTTAAGGATGCGTTAGTCGCGTTGCGGCTAAGATCAACTTAAACGTTCGCCAAGGATACGTTAGTCCTATTTTGGATTAAGATCGACTTGAACGGGATCGTTTAGATCCGAAAGAAGAGCAATTGGCTCCATTGTTCCAGTTTAGAGACGTGGTGGCCCATGTTCCAGTTTAGGGACGTGGTGGTCCGTCATTAGTTTAGGGACGTCTCGGTCCGATGTTAGTTTAGGGACGTCTCGGTCCGGTGTTAGTTTAGGGACGTTTCGATCCGGTGTTAGTTTAGGGACGTTTCGATCCGGTGTTAGTTTAGGGATGTTTCGGTCCGATATTAGTTTAGGGACGTTTCGGTCCGATGTTGGGTGTGTGGCCGTTGGGACCCGTCACCTCTTTGACGTCGTTGAGGAATTACAACGATGGATGTCAAAGGAGTTCGGAGATGTACCCTCGAACCGGATGTAGATTGATTTAGGAGAGCCATTTTGCTCAGCCAATTTAATTTAAGGACTTACGGCCACGATTGGGCTAAGTCCAGTTGAGAATATTCAACATTGCTTTTGCTTTTCTCTTTATTTTTATTTGGGCTTCGCCCAGAAAGGATGCAGAACATAAATTTGCTTTGGGGCTCTGTTCTTTATAAATGATGCAGAGCATCAATTTTATTTGGGCTTAGCCCTTTTATTGCTTTGCAATTTATTTTGGCCTGCTAGGTCTTTTTGATTTGGGCCTGGCCCTTCAAGTAATGCATTGCATTTGTGCAAAGCACCAAGAATCTTTTAGATTCAAGAAAAGAAGTGCAGAGCACTTTTTTAATTTCTTGATCTAAATTTAGATCAAAGAAAAAAAATCTTTTCTTTCTTTCTGTCTCAGAGAACCAGAGGTTCATAGCAAGTGCAAGGCACTATTTTTATTATTTTTATTTATTTATTTATTTATTTATTTATTTATTAATTGAAGATCATTGA
Source organism: Agapanthus africanus (assembly GCA_030015575.1). Classification (NCBI taxonomy): domain Eukaryota; kingdom Viridiplantae; phylum Streptophyta; class Magnoliopsida; order Asparagales; family Amaryllidaceae; genus Agapanthus; species Agapanthus africanus. The sequence continues at coordinate 902,074,714 of JASDDO010000022.1, forward strand.
TCTTGTTTTTTAGATCAATGATCTATTCCTAAGAGAATTTTCTCTTATCTCAAAGGTTTTTTACCTTCTTTTTTGTGTTCTCAAGAAGTTCTCTTCTCTTTTTTTTTAATCCAATTGTCTCTCCCTTTGAAATGGGGCCTGGGGTCCTTTTTATAGTGCTCAAAAATCAGTTAAATTTGTTAAAAAAATCTTTTCTGAGTGATTTGGGGAATTTTCCCCACCGTTGGATCTTTGATCCAAAGGCCCCTGTTTTACAGAAGAAATCTTCTTGTGTTAACAAAAACAGAAAAAATTTCCTTAAATCTTCATTCTGCTTTTGCGCAACTCCTCGCGCAGTGAGGCGCTTGCGCAACTGCGCTTGCGCAACTGCGCAGACACGTGTCGCGCAGTGAGGCGCTTGCGCAACTGCGCTTGCGCAACTGCGCAGACACGTGTCGCGCAGTGAAGCGCTTGCGCCAAAGAGTTTGCGCAACTGCGCGGACACGTGTCGCTCAGCGGTGAACTTGCGCAACAGTGTTTGCGCAACTGCGCGGACACGTGGCGCACAGCAGTGCGCTTGCGCAGTTGTGCTTGCGCAACTGCGCGGACACGTGGCGCGCTGTGGTGCGCTTGCGCAATCAGGGTTTGCGCAACTGCGCAGACACGTGTCGCACAACGGTGCGCTTGCGCAGTTGTATTTGCGCAACTGCGCAGACACGTGTCGCACAGCGCAGCGCTTGCGCAACTGAGCGTTACTTTTGCTTTTTAAAGAGCCTTGCTCTGATTGGACGCACTGCCTTGGGCGTTGTGCTACCGAGTCAACTTCTGATACGTGGCAAATTGCGCGCAGCGCACGGGATCTGAAGCGTTGCTTCAAAATTTGAATTTTTGAAATTCAAACAGAGCCTTGCTCTGATTGGGGGAACAAATCCCAACGACCTAGCGGGCGTACCTGACCCTTGTGATCACTTTGTGCGTTGTTTGGATCCGTTCCGTATACCGTGCGCGCGTCGCCACTTTTCCCGCCGACGTGTGACGTTCTGTATACCCGTTTCTTGATCCGATCAGGCAAGTAAAACTTGCTACATGCTATTTATAGTATTTCATATATATTTGCATATATATTAAGCATGAAGTTTGAATTTGGTGCCCTATATCACATTTTACCATCCGATGTCCGTTTATATCATTTTTGAGTTAATTATGAAAACACACCCGGTTGCATGTTAGATCACAATATTTTATGCCATGCCTATATTTATATCATAGTTCTTGGTCGCATAGCCATAGTACCCTTTAAATAGTTTATAACTGTTCAACACCCGTTTGCACCCATCTCGTCTAGTATACATATTATTGCATCCATTTAACCCTTTTTTATATATAATTGCATCAAGCAGTCTTTTAATACGTGATAATGTGATTTTAATATTCTATGTTCATTTAGGGTATGATACTTCATGTTGGGACCATAACCCTAACTCTAATCGATAACCGTACACCCATATAGTTTAATCTGTACCCATTTGCATATCATATTATAATGTTCCTGTTTATTGTTCTATTAGTACCCATGCTTGTTTTGTATACCCATGCTTATGATAGTTTGATTATGAGCACCCACTTGACATCTTGTGCACCCAGACAAGACTTGTTACACTTATTACTTGACACGACATGGCACCGTGCAACTCTTAACATGACATGACACCTATATACATTACTTGACTTGACCTGATGTACCATGGCTTTACTTGTTACCGGATTTGTGTCTAATGCCAACAAACCTGACCTGTTGTCCTTACGGACCGTTCCTGTTGTCTATCCAGACAAATCTGTACCTGTTGATCCTGCGTTGGCATTGGCCCCAGATTATTTAATACCTGACTTGAATACTTTTGACTTGGGGGTATGGGGAAATCAATGATGAAACCTGACTTGTAACTCGACAGTTCTATATCTGTTCTGATCAGTCTTACGGGCTAGGCCAGCCCTGGAGTGATGCTGCTGACATCACTTGTCATTACCTATTACCCTTTTACTGCCTTGCGGCACGTCTCGGTTTCAGCCGAGAGTCTTTGATCGTGATCCCGGGCACGCACGGGATACTATCCACTCTTTACTGCCTTGCGGCATGTCTCGGATTCAGCCCGAGAGTCTTAGACCGTGATCCCGGGCACGCATGGGATACTATCGAGTTAAACCGACGATTCATCAAATTGATTTCAAAGACTTGAGAGTAGTTAGCCCAATAGACCAGTTTAGGTTACTCACTACACATTACCTTACTGTCCCCATTTATATCACTGTTATGCCTGCTTTATGATCATACTTGCACGTCTTGCTACTCTGTTAATATATTATTGCTTGATGTTATGACGCACTGACGTCTGGGTTTTGCATGGCCCAGATTCTCTACCTTGTTGCAGACTGATCAGGAGTATTGCCGCTGTTAGACCGAGCGGTGAAGATCCTGTCGGTATGCAGTTTTACTTTCCAGGTGTTTTATTTATTGGATCCCTTGCTTCCGCATATTATATTATTTCTTGACTCATTTATTCTGGCTTATGGACATGTACTAGATAGTTTAGTTTACTTTCCTGTTCTTGATATCTCTACAGCCGTAATGTGACTGTGGAGGGATTTTTCCTATCCACAGGTAGCATGGTTGGCTATGTCACGTGCCCATCTTAGCGTGCTCTGGGAAGCGGGGCGTGACATGGTTCTTTTGGTATCAGAGCCATAGGATATAGGTTAATCGAGTTTGATTCTTTTGTAGTTGGGTATTGAACCCAATACACGAATCAGAATACTCGTGATTAGGAACATGCCCTGCCATCTTGTTATCGTAATTCTTGAATCATATCCTTCTTTTATCCTTCGCCTTAACGATATGCAAACCACTTGCATCTCGACTTGAAACCTTTTTTGGTTCACTATTGTTTCTCCCTGTTCCTTGATTCCGATACTAGGATTTGGGCGACTTGAGTGGAGTTATGTAATTGTACCCATGAACTGCAGCATGGTTACAATGCGGTACTCTATTTAAGTAACTTGGAGTCATGTTCTTGATTCACTTCCTTGTTTCATGGTTGTTATATTACCTTGCTTCTCTCGGTTTCACTGCTTACCAGTTCTTGTTTTACCGCCAGCTTGAATCATGCTTACCGTGCTTAATCCTCTTCAGTATCTTGACTTCGGATGAAGTCATTTTGGTATCCTACTTGTTCATATCTTTCCCGCATTGGAATTATTCAATTCCGGTGCATTCCTTGTTTGTTGTTGTCTTGGGAATGGATTTTCTTGGCACCTTCCACGCTCACATTGATTGTAGAGCAAGGAAAACGAATTTCCAGATTCCCGGACATCCGGAGGTTGTTTTTCTGGAGGAAGTAGTTCTGTCGGGCCAGTCGAGTTTAGGGCTAGGCCGAAAAACAAGGTTCTTTCGTCGATGGAAGTTGATAAGGAAGAAGCGCTGGCTATAGTTCGAGAATTCATGGACGTGTTCGAAGACATCTCGGGATTATCACCAAAATGAGGTGTGGAGTTTGCGATTGATTTTGTTTCTGGTGCAGCGCCAATCTCAAAGGCGTATTATCCAATGGCACCAGTGGGGTTGGAAGAAGTCGTGAAGTAGGTTACCGAATTGCTTGAAAAGGGTTGGATTCGCAGCAGAAATTTAATTTGGGAAGCTCCAGTTCTTCTAGTAAAGAAGATGATGTCACAAGGAGGATGTGCATCGATTATCGAAAATTAAACCGGGTGACTATTAAGAACAAATACCCGATCCCTCGCATTGGTGAATTATTTGAGCAGCTTAGTGGCGCGAGGGTATTCTCGAAGCTGAACTTGCGATCCGGATATCATCAAGTCCGAGTTAAATCAGAAAATATTTGCAAGAATGCGTTCCGAACTCGGTATGGACATTGCGAGTATTTAGTGATGCCATTCGGAATCACGAATGCACCGGCGATATTTGTGGACTTGATGAACCAAATCTCTTCACCATTCTTGGACCAGTTTAGAGTGGTGTTCATTGATGATATTCTGGTTTACTCGAGGAGCATTGAAGAGCATGCAGAACACTTGAAGATCGCACTGCAGACGTTGAGTCAAGAAAAATTATATGCAAAGATGAGCAAGTGTGAGTTTGGCTGGAAGAAGTGAAGTTTTGGGGCACGTTGAGGCTGGAGATGGAATCGCCGTTGATCCCGAAGGACTACAGCAGTTCGAGATTGGCCGATTCCGAAGAATGTTGCGGAGATAAGAAGTTTCCTTGGACTTGCCGAGTATTATAGAAGGTTCGTGGAGAATTTTACTCGTTTGGTTGAGCCTCTGACCAAGCTTACGTGCAAGGAAGTACCATTGGTGTGGACGGATAAGTGTGCGTCAGCCTTTGAGGCGTTGAAGCAGAGGTTGATAACCGCACTTGCTTTAACAGTACCATACGGTTCCGGAGAATTGGTGATTCACAGCGACGCATCTGGGAAAGGATTGAGATGTGTTTTGATGCAGTATGGGAAGGTGGTAGCTTACGCGTCGAGACAGTTGAAGACCCATGAGAAGAATTACCCAACTCATGACTTGGAGCTAGCAGCTGTGATTTTTGCTTTGAAGATTTGGAGACACTACTTATTGGGCGAAATGGTCGAAGTATTCATCGATCACAAAAGCCTAAAGTACGTGTTCACTCAGAAGGAGCTAAATATGAGACAGCGAAGATGGTTGAAGCTGATGGCTGACTACGATCTTGGTCTCAAGAACCATCCGGGGAAAGTTAATGTTGTGCCGGATATGCTTAGTCGGTTGCCAGCAATTCAGATGTTGACTGCACTAAAGGAACTTATTGAAGATTTTCGGAGATTCGATTTGGAGGTTGTGCTACCACATTCTTTGAGATAGTTGATGCAGCTGCAAGTACAGTCGTCGTTGATCGAAAATATTAAAGCAGCGCAATTGCAGGACCCAAGATTGCAGAAGTTTCGAGAATAGGTTGAAGCAGGACTTCGAACGGACTTATTGATTCATGAAGGTGATACGTTGCATTATGGTAGCCGTTTGTGTGTGCCAAGGGGAGATATCCGTGAAGAAGTTATGAAGGAGGCACACAGTTCCGCGTATTCCGTACATCCAGGAGGCACGAAGATGTACCGAGATATACGACAGCATTTCTGGTGGAAAGGCATGAAACGGGAGATTGCCCGCTTTGTAGCAAAGTGCTTGGTGTGTCAGCAAGTTAAGGATGAACATCAAAGGGTTGCTGGTTTATTGCAACCACTTCCGATTCCTCAATGGAAGTGGGAACATATAACCATGGATTTCGTGACAGCTTTACCGCGGAGTCCAAAAGGCAATAATGCAGTTTGGGTGATTGTTGATCGATTGACCGAGGCAGCTCATTTTATACCATTTCGAGTTGGTCAATCAACAGGAGCTTTGGCAGAACGGTGCATGCAGGAGATTGTAACATTGCATGGAGTACCGGTGAGCATCGTGTCCGACCGTGACACTCGTTTCTTATCGCATCTCTGGAGGAGCTTACAGGAAAGTTTGGGAACTCGATTGAAGTTTAGCACAGCTTATCATTCTCAGACAGATGGCCAGTTGGAGAGAACGATCCAAACTCTTGAAGGCATGTTGGGAGCTTGCATGTTAGACTTCAAGGGTTGATGGGAGGATCGTCTACGCTTAGTGGAGTTTCTTACAATAACAGTTTCCATGCGACTACAGATGACTCCATTCAAAGGTTTATATGGTCGCAAGTGTCGTTCACCTGTTTGTTGGGACGATGTCGGTGAACGAAGATTGTTGGGACCAGATTTGGTTGTGCAGACAGTTGAGAAAGTTAACGCTATCAGGAATCATATGAAAGCAGCACAAGACCGACAGAAGAGTTGGGAAGATACGTCGAGAAGACCTCTAGAGTTCTCTGTGGGTGATTTGGAAATTTGAAGATATCACCAACTAGAAGATTTATTCGTTTCGGAAGTCGAGGAAAGCTTAGTTCTCAATTCGTTGGGCCTTTTGAGATTTTTGAGCGTATTGGAGAAGTGGCGTATCGTTTGGCGTGACCACAATCCTTGGCGAATGTTCATGACGTGTTTCATGCATTTCAACTCCGTAGTATGTTCGAGATGAAGCACACGTACTGGATCATTCAGAGCTGGCTGTACGAGAAGATTTAACCTTTGAGGAATAACCGATGTCGATTGTGGATCGAAGGGAAAAGGTTCTTAAGAACGAAGTTATCCCTCTTTGTACTTGTTTTTTTTTTTGGAGTAATCGCTCACATGGAGAGTCAACTTGGGAATGAGAAGATGAAGTCCGACAGAAGATTTCCTATCTATCCTAGTAGTTTCTTGATTGTTTATCCTTTCTTATTCTTGAAATTTCGAGGAAGAAATTCTTTTTGTAGTTAGGTATAATGTAACACCCGAGTTCATTTATACCAATTCCAGTCCTCGTATTTCTTTATTCGTGGTATTTTCTTGATTTATCGTATTTTGGGTGCGAATGGTATTTTACATTGTACATTGCATTCGACCCGACCCGCTTGCTTGAAACTTGTTTGATTCATATTTATGAATCACCTTGACTTGTTATGTAAACTTGTGCATTTTCAACTTTATCGCATACTGGCATTTTATCTGGCATGGCATCTTTTACCATATAACATTTTAAGTCACGTAAAATATTTTAAAAATACATTTCATAGCCTGCATGATACCCCTAACCCCGTGGTAGCGTCCACGCATCTTGTTCTCGTCCCGTTCAGTGAAACGGGCGTGTTTGGATAGCTACGCGCACGTACGTGCATCCGTTCTTGGGGTATGCATTTTTCGTTACCTGATTATTCATTTTAAAGTTTGGAAGTTGCATTTATTATTTGTAATTAAAATCTGAATTTTTGGACCCGACCGGGACGCGTTTTGAAATACTTTTGTATTCCGCCAAATTCTAATTATTTTATTTTTTTAAATTCGTTGATATATATTTTAACAGCTTAGAATTATTTTTACAGCTAATGAAAACATTTTAACAATTAAAATCTTTTTAAATTTTCTCTCAACCAATCCCAGTCCCCCTTTTTGTACTGGGTCCCACCACCACCAAGGCTCTCTCTCTCTTCCCTTCTCTTTCTCTCTCCCCACTAAAATACAAATTTATCTCTCCTCTCCCCTCTCTCTCTCCTCTCGATCTCTCTCTTCTCTCTATCCTCTCCTTCTCTCTCTCCTCTCGATCTCTCTCTTCTCTCTATCCTCTCCTTCTCTCTCTCATCTCGATCTCTCTCCCCCCCTCTCTCTCTCAGAATCCCTCTCTCTCTCCTCTCTCTATCCCGCTCTCTCTCATCTCTTATATATATATATATATATATATATATATATATATATATATATACCTTCTTCATTCCTTTTTTTTTGAAAACCCATGAAACCCAAACCCTACCGCCGCTGCCCCCCCTTCGTTCACCGTCGCCGACCCTCCTCTCGACCTCCACTATCATCTCAACCCCCGCAGCCACCCTCTCCTTCCTCGACCACCTCCTCTTCCCATAACCGACCCATCGCTTCTCCATTTTTCTCTCACCGACCTCATCGCCGCATATCACCGACGACCTTGTCGTCGTGATCCCCTCGGTCTACTCACCTCTCTCTCAACTCTCAACGCCACCACCACTATTCTAGCTTGCCCCCGCGCACCTTCCCTGCACCTAAACTCAACCCTGCACCCTCGCTGCACCACGCCGCCGGAGCTCCGACGACCTCGTCGTTGTCTCCACAACCGTCTTCTCCCTCTCCTATTCCTCTCCTCCTCTGCTAACGATCTCAGCCACCAGAATCTCGCACACACACACACACACACACACACACACACCAGAACCCAAACCGAGCCCTGCACATCTTCACATCGCCGGAGTTGATCGCCGCCGTCGACCTCGTTCTCGTCTCCCGACTCCAGTGCACCCAGTGAGCAGTTCCCTTCTTCCCCAATCTCGTTCTCCTCTTTTCCTTCCTTTCCTTCTTCTTTCTTTCCTTGTGTTCTTTTCTTTATGTTTTCTGTCTTTGTAGTTCGCCGGAAACCAGGCGTGCCGTCGATGATCCCGACGACCTAGCGGGCGTACCAGACCCGTGTGATCACTTTGTGCGTTGTTTGGATCCGTTCCGTGTACCGTGCGCGCGTCGTGACTTTTCCCGCCGACGTGTGACGTTCCGTATACCCGTTTCTTGATCCGATCAGGCAAGTAAAACTTGCTACATGCTATTTATAGTATTTCATATTTATTTGCATGTATATTAAGCATGAAATTTGAATTTGGTGCCCTATATCACATTTTACCATCCGATGTCCGTTTATATCATTTTTGAGTTAATTATGAAAACACACCCGGTTGCATGTTAGATCACAATATTTTATGCCATGCCTATATTTATATCATAGTTCTTGGTCGTATAGCCATAATACCCTTTAAAAAGTTTATAACTGTTCAACACCCGTTTGCACCCATCTCGTCTAGTATACATATTATTGCATCTATTTAACCCTTTTTATATATAATTGCATCAAGCAGTCTTTTAATACATGATAATGTGAATACATGATAATGTGATTTTAATATTCTATGTTCATTTAGGGTATGATACTTCATGTTAGAACCATAACCCTAACTCTAATCGATAACCGTACACTCATATAGTTTAATCTGTACCCATTTGCATATCATATTACAATGTTCCTGTTTATTGTTCTATTAGTATCCATGCTTGTTTTGTATACCCATGCTTATGCTAGTTTGATTATGAGTACCTACTTGACATCTTGTGCACCATGACATGACTTGTTACACTTATTACTTGACACGACATGGTACCGTGCAACTCTTGACATGACATGACACCTATATACATTACTTGACTTGACCTGATATACCTGGCTTTACCTGTTACCGGATTTGTGTATAATGCCAACAAACCTGACCTGTTGTCCTTAGGGACCGTTCCTGTTGTCTATCCAGACAAACCTGTACCTGCTTGATCCTGCGTTGGCATTGGCCCCAGATTATTTAATACCTGACTTGAATACTTTTGACTTGGGGGTATGGGGAAATCAATGATGAAACCTGACTTGTAACTCGACAGTTCTATATCTGTTCTGATCAGTCTTACGGGCTAGGCCAGCCCTGGGGTGATGCTGCTGACATCACTCGTCATTACCTATTACCCTTTTACTGCCTTGCGGCACGTCTCGGTTTCAGCCGAGAGTCTTTGACCGTGATCCCGGGCACGCACGGGATACTATCCACCCTTTACTGCTTTGCGGCACGTCTCGGATTCAGCCCGAGAGTCTTAGACCGTGATCCCGGGCATGCACGGGATACTCTCGAGTTACACTGACGATTCATCAAATTGATTTCAAAGACTTGAGAGTAGTTAGCCCAATAGACCAGTTTAGGTTACTCACTACACATTACCCTACTGTCCCCATTTATATCACTGTTATGCCTGCTTTATGATCATACTTGCACGTCTTGCTACTCTGTTTATATATTATTGCTTGATGTTATGACGCACCGACGTCTGGGTTTTGCATGGCCCAGATTCTCTACCTTGTTGCAGACTGATCAGGAGTATTGCCGCTGTTAGACCGAGCGGTGAAGATTCTGTCGGTATACAGTTTTACTTTCCAGGTATTTTATTTATTGGATCCTTTGCTTCCGCATATTATATTATTTCTTGACTCATTTATTCTGGCTTATAGACATGTACTAAATAGTTTAGTTTACTTTCCTGTTTTTGATATCTCTACAGCCGTAATGTGACTGTGGAGGGATTTTTCATATCCACAGGTAGTATGATTGGCTATGTCACGTGCCCATCTTAGCGTACTCTGGGAAGCGGGGCGTGATAGAGAAGATATCTAACCTTGGGAAGAACGATCCTCAGGAAACGAAAGTGGAAGGAAGGAGATGAGCACCGAGCAACCGAGGCCTAGGACGAGAAAATATGAAGGAGTAGGGGCCCTGGAGCGGGCCACACCCCTATTTACCGTCACAAGCGACCTCATCCAACGGTTCCCTTCACCTCCCTCCAAGGCGCCTCTTCGCGTCCAACGACTCCGATTGCTCCACTTGTCATCCCCGCACTGGACCGCGCCCTTTCAGACGTCGCAGGTCTGCACACGTCTCGTCAGCCAATCGACGCTCGACACATAGGCCATCACTTCAAAGTGACACGAACCGGCGCACCCTCCTTAAATGCGGAGATCCCCCAACACCCCCCCGATGCGCTAGCAGAAAAGACAGCAGACGGCCCGGGGACGCGTCCCGACGAAACCTTAGGAGGGAGCTCACCCCGGGAGGCCCGGCAGTCCATTCCTGACCCGACCCTCTAACCGGTCGGGACAGAAGTGGGGGGCTAATAATGGTGCGCAATATTGGGGACCCCTAAGATCATGACACGTGGCGGACTGCGCGTCCCAGAACTCAGAAGAAAGGACCCATAAAGGCCGACCAGGCCACCTCTGTACCCGACCTGCCGGCACAAGCCAGCCCTCCTCGGGGCCCACTGCAGATTGGCCTCCTTGACCCCTCAGCTCGCCTTGAGCTGCCACGAGACCAAGTATCCTCGGCCTCCTCACTCGTCTACGAGCCCCCCGACCGAGGCCGTCTTCCTCAGCCCTCCGCCCAGCTCCACCGCTCACAGGCGTAATCGCCGCTCCGTGAATCTCGCTATGCGCAGATTCTCCGCCCGCAACATCCCACGTTCCACGCCTCCTCGATCCCTATTAATGGGCGATCCGCTCTCTACGCGGGCGGGACGTCGGGAGCGTAACTGCCGGCGAGATTCTCGTGCCTGCTGCTGCATGCCTCCTACACTATATAAACTCCCATCACAGAAGGGTCAGGTAAGCCATTTTTACTCCACCTAGCCGTTACGCTGCTCGGATCTAATACTAACTTGATCGTCGGAGGGTCCTCGGTGGTGACAAACCACCCCAGGACTTCTTTGCAGGTACCTGGCGTCAAACGCCTCCAATTACCAAATCTCCTCAAAACCCACTGAGACCCACATTCAACGGGAGATCCCCTCCAGAGTCCACCGGGAGATCGACGGAAGACAATATCTGAGGGAGATCTGAAAAGTACCTCCATCACTTTACCTACCGGATCGAATTCCTAGCACAATACATCTAAGAGACAAAACGGTGGGATCCACAACACCTAGATGCTAGTGTTAAACAAGTGGGTTCATGATGTTTGACTCTTGGATAGATCGTGGTAGGATTGTTTCAAGTGCGGTGGCTTAAGTATTTCTCGCTTAAATTAGCCAACCCGACTCTTGTGTGTATGGAGGCAAAGAAGGGATGGTGGAGGTCAGGTGTGGTCTGGGAGTCAAAGAACAAGGAGCGCAGGGCCACAGAATGAGTTGTCGGCCATGAGACCAGCTGTTTCTTTCCATTGGGAATTGAATTGAGAAATTAGACCATGGGTTTAAGAGCTCTCGATTCCTCTACCCATAGCTAGCTAGCTAATAGCTGACCGTAAAACCCGGGCAGCCCACCACTGATCTAATATTCGCACCCGACAGATCGGGCCTGCCTTGCTGCCCGTACTGTCCCCTGTGAAGGGTGGGCCCTGCTGCATGCCCCCAAGTACTCCTGCCCGCCCATTAGAGCCTGGATGTATAAATTCCTCAGAGCCAAGAAAAATGTGTAATTTCTCTTTGTAGTTTGCTTTTAGCCTCATCTACATTTTCCATATTACATATCTTCAACTTTTCACGTTGGAGAGAAAATTAATACTTACTAATTATGTTAAGCCTAGTTATACTCGGTCCAGGATACATCCATCACTGAACTAGAGATTACATTTGCAATTTATAAATTGAATAAGGGGCTGACAGCAAGATCTCAAAAAAAAGCAAGGAACATGAGAAAAAATACCCGTGCTTTCCGGGTACTTCAACAGGAAGACGCCGCTTTCACTGTTTCTCCCGCTCCCGGCCAATCCGATCTGTCCGCCGTCTTTCCCACCAATCAGATGTTGCCACGTCCCCACCATACGTCCTTGTCACCAGTCGCCATCACTGCGGTCAGACCCTTCACGGTACGATCACCCACCTCTCCTTTCAGTTAGTATGTGTTATCAAGGGCATGCTTTTTCTTCCAGTTATAATTCTCTTCATTTTCTTTTTTCTTCAATTTTTTCTTTTGTTTATTTATTTTATCACAGAAAGTTTTGCTTTCTTTTTTCTTCAATTTTTTCTTTTGTTTATTTATTTTATCACAGAAAATTTTGCATCCTCATACGTCTGCTAGAGTTGAATAAAATGATGGGGGGGGGGGGGGATAATTGATGGTTTAGACCTTTGAAGTTTGATACATATATATTAAAGTCTAAATTGCACCAAGATATCCAAGAACTTTCACCTTTTTGCGTTTAATATCATGAACTTCAATAATTAGAGATGGCTAGCATGAACTACCACTTCCGGTTGCAACTTAATACCATTTAATTTACTGATATCAATCACAAAATATGAAAGTTCTATAGTGTAACCATGGTATCCATTGCAATTATTAAAATTCATAGTATTAATCGTAAAAAACATGAAAGTTTATGTGTATCTTTGTGCAATCTAGCCGATATTAAATATTGTTTTTTAAATGGATTAATTAATTCATTATTCTTCAAGCTTCTATATTTAATTAACATCCTAATCATTGATTAATGACAACGAAAAAGAGGAATACTTTTATCAATCATAAGCTGTAGTTTCTTATGGTTTAACATATAATTAATATAATTTGTTATATTAAAGCGTAGTCTATATTTGTCATTTCTCTTAATTTAAGGACCGTTTTTCTAGAATGGAAAGAAAACATTATCACTTGTTTGTTAATTCCATTAGATATAGTGATGAGTGATTAATTAAGCCTTGTCCAAGCTCACATTCAACAAGATGGTTTTCTTGTTCATCATTGAGTGGCGGAGAGGGTACGATGATACTCATAAGTGAGAATTCACCAAATCATAACACGTGGTAGATAACGTGTCCTGAAGCTTAAGGGACAGGAGCAAACACGGTACATTAAAGGTATTCTCCGGGCCTTCACCCCGAGAATTGACCCAACCTTCGATGGCCTCCCAGAACATTCCTATGTTCGCCTTACAAGTAACCATCGGCTCGCTTCCGAGCCCTCCTACACGTTGAGCTTCCTCGGCATTCCGCTCGCCTCCGAGCCTCCCGCCGAGCTAAGCCTCCCCGGTTCTACCGAGCAACCAAGAACGCAGAGCCCAAGTGCCTTCGCCACGGCTCCGCGTATCTCTCCAGATGCGAGATATCCGCCACCCAACGTCTCGCGTTCCACGCCGTCGTATCCCCCTATTAACGGGCGTATCTCGTCATTAATGGGGGGATCCCGTCATACACACAGGCGTAACGTTAGGGGCGTAACCGACAGCGAAGATCTCGTGCCATCTCGCTCCAAGCGACCACTATAAAAAACCCTCTCTCAGACGACTCAAGTAAGATAATTTCAATCCAACAAGCCGCTACTCTGCCCAAATTTCTCGGCTAACTTGATCGTCGGAGGGTCCATGGTGGTACAACCATCCCGGGACTTCTTTGCAGGTAGCTCGGCTTCACCCCAAAATCAACCGATTGAGATCCACACGCTCAAGAAGACCATCATCAACGTCAATCTCAACCCTTCATTAACGCTCGCAATAGATCAACGAAAGAAAACATCTGAAGGAGATCAAGCCCTCCATCAGTTGGCGCCATTTGTGGGAAATCATCGATATTCTCCACCCATCAAAAGTTGATCTCCCGATCTCGACTTCATGGTGAGCGAAGACCGTGACGATCCCAGCACAAGTTGCCGCCCTCCCTATAACGGAGGCGCGGACGGGTCTACTCCCCCTCTGAACGCTATCCATGCCTTCTCGGCGAGGATCGATAGAATTGCATCCAAAGTCGACGCCCTTGTCCGTGTCCAGACGGCGGGCCCAGCCCCCCAGGTCGCCGTTCCCCCTTCCAGGGATCATGACCTCTACAGAGGGGCGGATGACACAGCCCACGCTGGCACCACCGAACAATGCCGCGACCGATTCCATGGCCTGCTGGGCACCACACGGCCCCACGCCGCGGTCTCGTGAAAGAGCCCATCACCCCGAGACCCGTTGTGTTCCCTTCCCTCCCCTGGAGGTATCTGTCCGCTCGTCTGCTCCCAAGCATGACCGACACCCTCTCCTTCGACGGGATCGCACGAACGACACACGCCGTGAAGACTCAAGAAGGAACTCGCCAGGGGACGTAAAGAATTTGATAGAACGGAATCGGAGTCGCAGCCTGGCGCAGACCACAAGCGGGAATGGCCGCCGTTCTGACTGCGCCGAATCCTCGAGGTATCACGACCGCCTAGACGCCCTCAAAAAGAAAATCGAGGGTATATATCGAGAAGGTCATACACCCGGTGAAGGACCCAGGTACGCCGTCGAATCACTTACGAAGCCCTTTACCGAAGAGTTGCTCGCCGTACACGTCTCGTCCAGGAACAAGCCTTCCAAGATGGCCCTCTTCGACGGGAAATCCGACCCAAAAGACCATCTGGATGCATTTACGGCGGGCATGAGCTTCCAGGATAGCTCCGACGCTGCTCAATGCCGAGCATTTCCCACCACCCTTATCTGGGATGGACGGGACTGGTTCCGAGAACTCACGCCATGCTCCATCTCTACCTTTGATGAGCTGGCCACCCAGTTCCTCGGCCACTTCATCGGAAACAGACGACAGATTCGAACTATCGATTACCTCTTCACCATAAAGAGCGGGGACAAAGAATCCTTTAAAGGATACGTCACTTACTTCTACAACGCTCTTCTAGAGGTTCCTGAGCACCGGGACAAAACAGTCATCACTGCCCTAAGGTCGGGTCTTAGGCACAAAGAGTGGCTCCGCTCTTTTGCATTAGCGCAACCTAAGACCATGGCCGAGGTAAAATCTTGGACCGAGCGGAAGATCCAACTCGCGTCTGAGGTGAACGCAAACCTGCCCCGGGGCAACCAAGCCGATCAAAAGAATAGAGGCAGAGAAGAGAAGAAGAAGGTCGACCGGACAAAACCGTACTCCCCAAAGTTCCAGTAGTATACTCCTCTCAACATCTCCCAGACTGAGCTGTTAGAGGAGGCGAGCTCCCGCCGGTCACCCATAAAGCGGCTAAACATATCCGTGGCCCATACTGCGCCTTCCATAGGTCACAGGGCCACCCGACCGAGAACTGTAAACAACTCCGCGATTACATCGAGGAGTTGATACGCTCTGGCCACCTGGCGAAGTACCTACGGGAAAAGCGACAGGCAGACAGGGAGCACGAGAACCAGCTCCCTCCCGGAGAATTAACGATCGGCCAAATCATGGTCGTTTCCTCGGGGTCTTCCTGCGGTGCCGGCGAGACTCACCGCCTCCTACCCGTCGAGGGAACAAGCGACCCGCCCCAGAAGAAGTGTAGGACCGCCGAGCCCATCATCTTCACTAATGAGGACCTCTACGGTATACCCATGCCTCACAACGACCCTCTCGTGATTACGGCACGGGTCCGCCATTACAATGTCCAGAGGATACTGGTAGATTCCGGGAGCTCGGCAGATATCCTCTTCTATGAATGCTTCCAGCATATGGGGCTGGGACCGTCCGACCTACGACCAACCTCCTACATACTATCGGTGTTTACCAACCACTCTATCCCGACCGAGGGAGTGGTCACCCTCCTCCTCAACATTGGGGAAGCGGGCCTTACGAGGACCGTGCCGGTGGAATTCATCGTCGCTAGGATCCCCTCGCCCTACAACATCCTCCTGGGACACCCGACATTAAACGCCCTCCGGGCTCAGATCTTGACCTACCACCTCATGATCAAATTTCCATTAGATCAAGGGGGATAGGCCGAGCCTACGGGAGCCAGCGACTCGCCAAGATTTGCTTCACCACGACATCAACCACCGAGGAACATAGCGACGACCTTGAAGACGCAAATGTTTTCTAGGGCTCCTTGGACACCCTCGACGAACATAAAGAAATCCGAGGAGCCCCAGTGCAGGCGCTAACAGAAATTCCCTTCATTGAGGGGAATGAGGGACGAACCATCCAGATCGGACCCCTTTTGACAGGAACCTGGCACGAAGACATGATCCACTTTCTTCGAGGGAACTCGGACGTGTTCGCCTGGGCGCCTGCTAACATGCCCGGGATCGACCCCAACGTAATCTCGCACAACCTCGGGGTTGACCCTAAGGCCCGACCCGTCAGACAAAAGAAGCGTAGTTCCGCACCGATCAAGCAAAAGGCAATCGAGGACGAGGTCGATAGATTGCTCACAGCCAACTTCATTCGAAACGTTGACTACTTGGACTGGCTGGCAAATGTAGTCATAGTTAAAAAGACGAGCGGGAAGTGGCGCTTGTGCGTCGACTTCATAGACTTGAACAAGGCCTGCCCGAAAGACAACTACCCCCTCTCTGGATAGACCGGCTGGTGGACAGCTCGGCAGGCCACAAATTGCTCAGTTTCATGGACGCTTTCTCCAGCTACAACCAGATTCGTATGAACCCGGCAGATGAAGAACTTACCGCGTTCACTACGGACTGGGCGGTATACTGCTACAAACTGATGCCCTTCGGCCTCAAAAATGCTGGGACTATATACCAACGCCTAGTTAACAAAATGTTCAAACCGCAGATCAGAAAGAACTTGGAGGTTTACGTCGACGATATGCTCGTGAAATCAACCTCATCGGACGAGCACACCAAAGATCTTGGCGAGACATTCGACATCCTCCGCAAATACAAAATGAAGCTGAATCCGGCCAAGTGCGCTTTCGGAGTCACTAGCGGGAAATTCCTCAGGTTCATGATTACCCACCGATGAATCGAAGCCAACCCGAAAAAGATCAGCGCCATTCTCAACATGGCCACACCCAAGAGCAACGTTGAAATCATGCGACTCACGGGGAGAGTGGCCGCTCTGAGTCGCTACATGTTGAGGTCCGGAGAAAAATGCTTCCTATTCTTCAAAGCCCTGAGAAAGATCTCTAAGTTCGAATGGTCGGAAGAATGTCAAAACGCTTTCGAGCGGCTCCAAGCGCACGTGGAAACTCCCATGCTGCTCACCCGACCAATCGAAGGAGACGAGCTATCATTGTACCTTGCATTCTCTGATCATGCTGTTGGCTCGGTGCTCGTCCGAGAAGTCGAAGGAGTACAGAAGTCGGTCTACTACGTGAGACATTTCTTCAAAGACGCGGAAATAACGTACCTGGCCATAGAAAAGATAGTCTTAGTTCTTGTTGTCACCTCAAAAAAACTCCAGCACTACTTCCAGGCACACACCTGTAGGGTTCCTAGGCACGCTAATGAGGTCTCATAAGGCATCAACCATGCCAATTTCAAATTTTACAAGTGCCGAGAAACCCTAATATGGATCGTTAACTAGAATTTTAGGCGAAAAAGGAAACTAGTTAACAACTTAACTAAAAGAACGGAAATACAACCTTTGTAGATCCGGTCCTCCACCTCCATAGCTCCGTGTAGACGTCCCTCCGCTGTAAAAATCGGATCTTGGACTATAGTGTCGGCTTCATCGGAGAAATAGACGGGCTAGGTCATCGACTACGATGCCGAAGATGATCTACATCGAGGCATCACAAGATCAAGCTCCCACTTCACCAAGTCATGAAACTTGTGAAGAAAACACCCTATACTACTTGGCAAGAGGTAGAGGATGAAGAAATAGGAAGTGGGTTCACTTTAGAATTGGATTTCTCACTCTTTTCATCAAGTCACCATTGATGAAGCAAGGTTTTCTTCAAGTGAAGAAGAAGAAGAAGATGAATATTATGATAAGTTATCTTCAAATAGAAAAGAAAATCAATACTTATCATAATACAACCATGGTCAAGTGTAGAGAATGAACTAGGGTTAAGTGGAGTGGTTAGGGTTAAGCATGAGACAAAATGGTCACTTAGTCAAAGCTTCATGAAGCTTCAAGATGCAAACAAAGAAAGCCACCATTTTCTCTTTATGCCATTTATTTTCCAAAAAGAATAAATAAATGAATAAGAAAATAAAACCCTAACCATTCATATAACCATGGTTTAATCTTTACACAAACCCAAGTTAGCATGCATCATCAAACATGATACAAACTTGTGCACAAAAATATATCACATATACAATGTGCACAAACAAGTGAGAAAAACCATTTAAAGTGAACCAATACTAGTTAATGCAAAGTAATATATCAAATATATAATTATGCATTAAATCATTAAATCAACACTTGATTTAACGACCCGGTCATATCGCATATAACCGATTAATATCCAATGTATCGGCTTATCGAATCAATCGTTGATTCGATAACTAGGTTATATCACATACAACCATTCGATACATTCATCGCGAGAATGGAATACGGTATCACATACACGCATTATTCTCGGTCCCGCACATATCTCATATGCGCTCCTATTTCGTTTCGCTTGAGCCAGGAAACCTCTGTGTAGGACTCTAAAGACTCGTCAATACGCCGGCAGCAGGTGATGATCATATCAAACACCCACAAATCGCAAGCGGTCTGCTAAACGTAACGGCCACCCGGGTATTGAGCGATCAGAAGATCGACGAGCAAGCCCGCTCATACTCCTGTGAATCCAACCAGTAACACTTACTGTACAGTCCGGTCTGTTCGTCTGATATGTCGCATATCTCGCCTAGGGGTGGTAAACGTCAGACCCCAACAGCTCGATAACAGTTCGAGAAACTACTGGTAAACACTTACCAGTAAATCTCAGCAACCCTGGCCAGGGATTTCCAGTTATAGCCAATCGAACACAGCGCAACATCAACCCCCTATACCGGAAGAGACGAATCCCTTCCTATCGCTCATTGCCTCCATGTGATTCGGGACTGTACCCAAAAACCACCGTTTTGCACGCCCTCTTGGACGTGGTAAGGTGGAAATCAAAGCACAGTGGGAATCACACAAGACTCTATGATGATCTCGGGTCAACAGACTACTCTGTACCAGTGTCACCAGAGAACTGCCATCTGACGTAAGGTATAATACCATCTGGGAGTTCTCGGCGAGTCCGTCCAGTGTACCCAGTCTCGACTGAGCACCCGTATATCATCTCTGATGTCAAACACCAATGGATATGGGATCATCCATCGCCCATCTGTATGGGTCGAGAAGGTATACGCTAGTCTACTCTGGTATATCGATGCCCCGTCTCGATATACCCACGACTAGGGACTTTGAAGGATGTACTTATGGACTACCATGTCCCCACTAGTATGATTCGTATCATAGTCCAGGTAGTCAAGTACACATCCTAAGGGCTTTACCAATATGTAACAGAGAGACAATCAGTGTACACGTTAAGGTAAAGATCAACCAGATAGCATACTATCATGTTGAGCAAGAAAGTCCTCCCTATATATGTCCAAGCATCCACTACAATATACATCCTATGTATAGTAATGGCCTCTAGGGCATACATATAACTAACAATCTCCCACTTGCACTAGGGCCATCTGACAGCAGTGGTTGTAGTATCTCATACTCAACCATCCCATAAAAGTCTCTCTCTGGGAAAAGGCCTTTGTGAGTGGATCCGCCGTGTGGTCCTCTGAGTCTACTCTCCTAACCTCGATCATCCTGGAGATCAACTATCTCCATGATCAGGTGACACTGCCTTAGAATATGTCTGGATCACTGATGGGACGGACGTTCCTTGGCATAAGCCACAACTCCATTGTCACACAATGGGAGGAACTAAGTTCATCTCATGAACAAATATACATCCAGACTGCCTCTTTGGTAGCATCTTAAGTAGCGATGTATCCAGCCTTTATCTTCTAGTATGCCACGGTATCTAGCTTGGAACTCTTCCAACATACCGTCCCTTTTACTGAGGGTAAAGACAATGCCTGTGACTGACTCTCAGTCGTCCTTATCACCCTAGAACCCTTCGAGTGATTCTCCTCAGGATCGGTTGATACCATCTCACTACAACTAGTGAGAATCCTAACATCCATTTAGATCTATCTCATAGATCCAAAACCCAGGATTTAGGAGGTATCACTTTGATCCTTTATGGAGAATTCTGGTGATAAGCGGAGATTGACCGAGCGTAGCATAGGAAACTTCTTCCCTATCAAGAGTATGTCATCCACGTACTCTACGAGGATCATCACCATACTCCCTACTACCTTTTTGTATATATAAGGTTCATCTACTATTTTGATGAAGTCAAACTTTTTGACAACTACATCAAAACAGACGTTCCAACTCCGCGATGTCTGCTTTATCCTATAAAGCATCTTGCACGCGTTTCCGCTGCTCCCACTTTTTACGAAGCCCTCTGGCTGTGTACTTATAGACGCTCTCTTCTAAAACATCATTTAGAAAAGCAGTCATGGCACCCAACCGCCAGATATTGTAGTCATGGTATGTAGCCGTAGCAAGTAGGATCTGGATGGACTTAAGCATAGCCACTTGAAAAGGTTTCATCATTATCCATGCCTGGTCGATGACGAAAAGCTTTAACAAGTCTAGCTTTGAAAGTCTCAACTTTTCCATCTACACCAAGTAATCTTCTCAAGATATACTTGCTCCTGATGGGGATTTAACCCTTCAGATATAGCAACCAAAGTCCATACTTTGTTGGTGTACATGGATTCCATCTCAGATCGCTAAGCATCCAGCCATTCTTACAGAGTCCCTACTCTCGATGGCCTGCTCGAAACTAGTTGGGTCATCATCTCATGATGCAATCCTCGCTCCCACTGTCATAGAGAAACCGAAGTATCTCTCAGGTGGGTGAGGAACCCTGCTAGATCGGCGGAGAGGCTGAGGTTCGTTAGTAACTATTGAATCCTTTGGTTTTATCAAATCATCTGCTGTAGTTTGTATAGCTGGAACATTTCCAGTTCTACATTACAGACCTTGCCTCGAGCTTGTCCGGATTTTGCTTTTTAGACATAGGGTGGACAACCCCAAATCTTAACTAACTTAAGAGATGGGCTCTTCCCTTATCATATCAAATATGAAGTGGTAGGCAACTGATTTGATTTGAACCCTATTCAATAGGTATGCAGCTTCTCAAGTGCATAACTCCCAAAAAGGAAATAGGTAACTCAGTAGTACTCATCATAGAGCACACCTTATCATATAGGGTGAGCTTGCTCCACCCCGATATACCATCGTGCTATGGTGTATACGGAGGAGTAATGCTAAGAGAGAATCTCATTCTCCTTTAGAAAAGTCCAGGAATTCCATGCACTAGTATTCTCCTCCCTGATCTCATCATAGGACATAATACTTTTACCCGTATTGGTTCTCTACTTCTAACTTATATTCTGTGAATATCTCAAAAGGTTCGGACTTGTGTTTCAACAGGAACATATGTCTGAATCTAAAGAGATCATCAGAGAATGTAATAAAGTACAAAGAACCGGTCTTGGCATGTGTAGACAGGGGACCTACATATATCAACATGTATCATCCCAAGAGTTCACTAACTCTTTCTCTGTTTCCAGTAAACGGAGCTATGGTCATCTTATCTCTGTGACATGACTGGCAAGTTTCACAAGATGTAAATTCAAACTGATTTAAATATGCATCTAAAATGTAACTTCAGCCAGTCGGATCGCATTGATATGACCTAGTCTACAATGCCTCAAGAAGAATTCATTCATTTCTGAACTCTTCCTCTTATTTGTGTTCTGTATACTAAGAACTGTAGTTTGATTTAGAACATCAATGCTTTTAGATAACGTGCCTGAACCGATCAACTTTTGATATAGGAAATGTTCAAAACATTATCCAACAATACAAAATTTTATCATTTCTTTACTAATAAAGAGACTGATATGATTTTGTATATCAGGTTCGGTATCTAATAACATTCGTTCAGAATCAATGTATTGGTAATACAGGGTGACAGTGACCAACAGACTTGGTTGCAACACTTGCCCCGTTTTCTGCCTCATGAAACTTATCACCCGTTCTCAGTTTTTCTACCTTTTTGCAGCCCTATGTAACAGATTACATATCTGGGATCCTGATCCGGTATCATATACCCAGGATGCGGAGGATACTGAGAAACAGTTCTTTGTAATGAACACACCCGAAGATGATGCATCAGCATGCACTCACTTCGTTTGGGCGGCACGGGAATTCTGGTAATCCCCAATTTCCTGCTCTGTCTTATAACAATTATAAGTTGGAGCGGGACCAACGTTCCCTAGCTCAGTATAACAAGCGGGTTCGGTCAATACATCCGTATTATTATCTTGATTAAGGCGTGATATGGTCGCTACCTGGAGAGAGAGAAGAAAACACTCAGCGTGCGCTCTTTTAAGAATAGATTGGTTATTATTTTATCTAATCAGGATGGCTCCCACTGCTTTTTATCAAATCTTCCTTCAAACCCAAAAAGGAAAGATTAGCCGGGATTAATTACACACTACAAGTTCGCCAATCTTTCAGCCATGCCAGTGTCGGTACTTTGAGGGAGGTCTCCCGTGCTTTCGCACGAACCTAATTAATATAAACCTCGTTTTCCCAGAGGCGTAATCTCGTTAACACCTTTCTAGACACCTACTTGATCGGCTAATTGTAATGTGTAAAACTCCCCCAGGAGTAACTCTTACTCGCTGTGGGTATCGGGATCCAACTATCTCATAGAAGGTATGCAATCTCATTGCAAATTTCAACACTTGAAATTCCCGATAATTTTGCCCCTAGCGTCCTATGACCTTGACGCAGGCCAACAAACCATAGTGCGCTAGTCAAGTTCAACCCGTCATTTCCTGATTGAATTAAACCCACCCGCACGACCCTTGATGCAGGCCAACAAAGTCGCACGACTACCCTAATCCAATCTGCATCATATGCATAAGCAGATAAATACTAGTTAGCTACCGCACACTACGCCTTGACGCAGGCCAACAAACGTAGCACGAATACTAACTACCACTTATCTGAAATGACGGAGGGCTACGACAGGTTTTTCTGAAAACCTATTGCGTAATGAACTTGATATCGTTGTAGAATCAAATGATTTTAAAATGGAGTGTTTTTTTAGGCTTTTCTAGTTTTGCTAAAGGAGTCACTCCCGGTGAAGGGATCGTCGGTCCTTTCCTCTTCGAATGAGGTGCGGGATATATCATATATATCACTGTGCAAAGGCAGAACTCTTAAAAGCATTCAAAAGAAAAACCGAGTGTGTAGCATCTGCCAGTTATTGCTAAAGGAGTCACTCCCGGTGAAGGGATCTCGGTCCTTTCCTCATCGAATAAGGTGCAGGATATATCACATATACCGCTGTGCAAAACAAGAACTGTAGCTACCTATTTTATTTTTGAAATTCGATTCTACAACATCTTAGGTTTCTTTTCTTTCATTAATCACATTAATGAAGTCGCATCATTTAAGTTACCTAAACATCACAGATAAATACGACGTACACTTATGCCATCCGCATTCGCCTCGATGTCCCCTCGTGCACCGTTAGGTTAGGTAACTAACGGCAGAGCGGGGCAGGGCTAGCGCGGGTGTAAAACATAAGTAACGTCTATATAATATATCATATATACTATATACAGCATTTATCACAGAACATATCATATGATCACATCACAGATAACGCAGCAGAAAATATCATATGAAATATTGGATATTCTAGGATGTCCGTGTTTTCAATACGAGCCAGTATAAAACACGGATTCCACGGTCGTGATGAATAGCCAATCCCACACCCTTAGACCCCTACGAGAGCGGCAAGCAACCCTACCAATTCTAGAGTTAGGAGACCCGGACTCGACTCCTCGAGTTGGTCTCCCACTGGACTCCAGAACCCGGTTACTTGTGCTCTCCTCCTTGGGTCTATCCTAGTGCGGAAAAGTAAATAATATACAAAAGGTGACATCTTCCGCAACCTGGAAGTGCCCCAAGAAAAGAATATTACATACAAGTTTTTTACATGAATGAAAATGAAAAACACCCATCTCACATAAAAACCCCCGGCTATTCAAACACGACGATCCAATATAACATATCCAGCAACACATAACATCACATGTCATCAACGTAAGTAAATATGCGCATCCCAATTGTCGTTGACATATAGCAACGAAACCGGCGATATCACATATTACACTTACGGTCACAGAAAAGAAAGTGTAAAACTACAACAGTTGGAATCCGCAACCTACATAGACATCGCATGCCTAATCAAATGAATTCCTTAGACATCGCATGCCTAACAATTATAAACCCCGCATTTTAGTCTCAAAATCGAAAACACTTTTTAATATTACGTCGGGCAATTCAACAGGATTCCCGACATACTGATCGAATGCTCGTCGCAAACTTTAGTAGGCGGCCGCACCCCCGACGCCGTCGACGAAGTGGACCAAGGAGGAACACCGCTACCGCAAGCACCCGAACGGATGCTTTCGGCGACGGGGTTCTCCTATAGTCACTTGGTCGGGGCTATGGAGTGAGGCTGTCTATTAAGTTTACCCAGCGAGTATCCGCGTACGCTACGTGATTGCGACGGAATTTTGATCACATCAAAATTCCGTGGCAACCGATCAAGTGAGACTAAACTGCTATGTTTATAACATTCATACAGTTATCTCATAACTACTTGTGAATTCCAATTATTGTATCCCATTCCAGATAAATAGAAAATGTTAAACTTTCCGATCGAACAATCGAACACCCAAGTTTTCCCGATACAGATCAACACATGAAATAGGTTTTAAGAACATTCACTTCATGCCACAGTAGCAACGGTCCAGCCGTAGAAGGGTCAAGCCAACGCCTCACATGTGGCACGCCGTACTGTCCCAAACCCGAAGGTTCAAAGGGCAGTTCAAGACGGTCACATAATCGAGTTACGGTTTGTTGTCTTCTAGATGGTCCATCGCGTTACTTGCACTACTTAGAACGTCTTTAAACCACGGAAAAATCCAACACTTGGAAATTTTCCGGCAGGGGAAAAGGTGGGTATTTATATCTGGTCGAACTTTTTAACATATTCAAAAATTATCCGGAAAACACATAGACAAAGCTTGATAATCCGATCGAATCTTCGATTCCCAATACAACCCCAGAACACTCAACTCTTGAGTCAAATTAAAAATTCCCAGAAAACTCAGCATCACAAAATAGGAATTACTGTGCAAAAAGTATTGGACATTTTGATAATACGGCCGCGGAACCGCCGCGGAAGCCATGCTTCTGCTGCGGTTCCGCCGCACATTTGACGAATTAGCCCCACGAATTTCACAGTAATTCTAATAGGACCCTGCTGAATTTTTTAGCAATTTTTAATTCACAAAAATCCAAATTTTCAGAAAATTTCCAGAGAGCATTTTGGAAATGGGTTTCGATGTTCGTTCGGATTTCAAACGTCGTCTAGACTTCGCCTAAGGCTCTAGCTTGGCTCTGATACCACTGTAGGGTTCCTAGGCACGCTAATGAGGTCTCACAAGGAATCAACCATGCCAATTTCAAATTTTACAAGTGCCGAGAAACCCTAATACGGATCGTTAACTAGAATTTTAGGCGAAAAAGGAAACTAGTTAACAACTTAACTAAAAGAACGGAAATACAACCTTTGTAGATCCGGTCCTCCACCTCCATAGCTCCGTGTAGACGTCCCTCCGCTGTACAAATCGGATCTTGGACTCTAGTGTCGGCTTCAACGGAGAAATAGGCGGGCTAGGTCATCGACTACGATGCCGAAAATGATCTACGTCGAGACATCACAAGATCAAGCTCCCACTTCACCAAGTCATGAAACTTGTGAAGAAAACACCATATACTACTTGGTAAGAGATAGAGGATGAAGAAATAGGAAGTGGGTTCACTTTAGAATTGGATTTCTCACTCTTTTCATCAAGTCACCATTGATGAAGCAAGGTTTTCTTCAAGTGAAGAAGAAGAAGAAGATGAATATTATGATAAGTTATCTTCAAATAGAAAAGAAAATCAATACTTATCATAATACAACCATGGTCAAGTGTAGAGAATGAACTAGGGTTAAGTGGAGTGGTTAGGGTTAAGCATGAGACAAAATGGTCACTTAGTCAAAGCTTCATGAAGCTTCAAGATGCAAACAAAGAAAGCCACCATTTTCTCTTTATGCCATTTATTTTCCAAAAAGAATAAATAAATGAATAAGAAAATAAAACCCTAACCATTCATATAACCATGGTTTAATCTTTACACAAACCCAAGTTAGCATGCATCATCAAACATGATACAAACTTGTGCACAAAAATATATCACATATACAATGTGCACAAACAAGTGAGAAAAACCATTTAAAGTGAACCAATACTAGTTAATGCAAAGTAATATATCAAATATATAATTATGCATTAAATCATTAAATCAACACTTGATTTAACGACCCGGTCATATCGCATATAACCGACTAATATCCAATGTATCGGCTTATCGAATCAATCGTTGATTCGATAACTAGGTTATATCACATACAACCATTCGATACATTCATCGCGAGAATGGAATACGGTATCACATACACGCATTATTCTCGGTCCCGCACATATCTCATATGCGCTCCTATTTCGTTTCGCTTGAGCCAGGAAACCTCTATGTAGGACTCTAAAGACTCGTCAATACGCCGGCAGCAGGTGATGATCATATCAAACACCCACAAGTCGCAAGCGGTCTGCTAAATGTAACGGCCATCCGGGTATTGAGCGATCAGAAGATCGACGAGCAAGCCCGCTTATACTCCTGTGAATCCAACCAGTAACACTTACCGTACAGTCCGGTCTGTTCGTCTGATATGTCGCATATCTCGCCTAGGGATGGTAAATGTCAGACCCCAACAGCTCGATAAGTCGTGTCGATATGAGGTCTATAACAGTTCGAGAAACTACTGGTAACACTTACCAGTAAATCTCAGCAACCCTGGCCAGGGATTTCCGGTTATAGCCAATCGAACACAGCGCAACATCAACCCCCTATACTGGGAGAGACGAATCCCTTCCTATCGCTCATTGCCTCCATGTGATTCGGGACTGTACCCAAAAACCACCGTTTTGCACGCCCTCTTGGACGTGGTAAGGTGGAAATCAAAGCATAGTGGGAATCACACAAGACTCTATGACGATCTCGGGTCAACAGACTACTCTGTACCAGTGTCACCAGAGAACTGCCATCTGACGTAAGGTATAATTCCATCTGGGAGTTCTCGGCGAGTCCGTCCAGTGTACCCAGTCTCCACTGAGCACCCGTATATCATCTCTGATGTCAAACACCAATGGATATGGGATCATCCATCGCCCATCTGTATGGGTCGAGAAGGTATACGCTAGTCTACTCTGGTATATCGATGCCCCGTCTCGATATACCCACGACTAGGGATTTTGAAGGATGTACTTATGGACTACCATGTCCCCACTAGTATGATCCGCATCATAGTCCAGGTAGTCAAGTACACATCCTAAGGGCTTTACCAACATGTAACAGAGAGACAATCAGTGTACACGTTAAGGTAAAGATCAACCAGATAGTATACTATCATGTTGAGCAAGAAAGTCCTTCCTATATATGTCCAAGCATCCACTACAATATACATCCTATGTATAGTAATGGCATCTAGGGCATACATATAACTAACAACACCATCTTCTTCCTCACCGAGTATCCTATAGGGACAATTCTCGCCTCCCTCGAGTCATCAGGTCGTCTAGAAAAATGGTGGGAATTATCCCATTTCGACATCAAATACCGCCTCGGGCAAGCCATCAAAGCTTAGGTCCTAGCTAACTTCGTGGTCGAATGTATTATTTTCACTAAAGAGGAAGCGGCCATACGGGACGGCGGGCCCCGATCCTCGGTCGAGGAAGTACCCGACTCCATCCCCGATTGGGTTCTCTACGTCGATGGGTCCTCCACCAAAGAAGGGAGCAGGGTTGGCTGTTCACATCATAATATTGTATTTTATATTCCCCATTCTTATGCAACAAACAGGTGCTTTTGACGCATGTCTGCTACATATTACATGTTACAGGTTCTTGGAGCGAAAACAGTGAAAAAGACAAAAGATGATACAAAAGAGGAACTTTTGACCAACAAGTAGAAGGATCCTAGTCGAGCCTAAATGAAGAACAGTTCACAATTGTACAAGGCAACGCAAGATCCAAAAATGTCAAAGTGAACAGTTAAAAGACCACGACAAGTTTCACTGAAAGATCTGGAGAAGACCCAGAAGCCAAATGGAGAAAAGAACTATAGAAATAAAAAGCCCAAAGCATTAAGAATTATCCCAAAAAAATTGATCAAGTGACCTCACCAAAGGGCCGCGGAACCGCGGCCCAACCCCCACCCATGCCGCGGTTCCGCAGCCATCTGCTTCACGTGTCGGTGCAGAATTCTCCTGGCGGTGCGTCGGTGCTTTTGTTGGGATTTTTCGGGGGTATATCTGTAATAGCACATATGCGAGCAATTGTAACCCTAATTTTCCTATTTTCTATAAGTATGTATTCTAAAGATTGTATTTGGGGGATGCCTCTTTTCAATAAATAAAAATTCAGATTTTTTGGAAGATTGAAGAGCATCATTCTTGTAAGTTCATCTTTTAATTTCTGCCGTAGTTTATAATTTAATTCTTGCCTTAGATTAATTAACCTTTTGCCTTAGTTAATTCTAGTGTAGAATCTCTTAAACTGCAGTAGGAAATTAATCCAGTAGATCTAAAAATACACAATCTTAAAATGATGTTTTTAATAAATCCCCTAATGAGCGAGTAATTTCCTCGCTTGTTAGGGTTAGGAATAAGGGAGAGATTGAGAGATGAAGATCTCTCATCTCTTTCGTGCCCAATTATTTTTAATAACTAGAACTTCATGCATGCATGCAAGATCCGCTCCCTACGGCACCCTACCCACGAGGTAATGGTGAAACCGTAGTATAAAGGACCGGACATACATGTCTTCCATGAAGGTTAGAGCAATTATTAGGAAAGGACGGACAAGGATCTAGAGGAAGAAACTTCGTTTCTTCCCGATCATCCTAATCCCTTTTACTAATGATTGCTATAACTTCTAAAAGATTTAATTTAGGGCATTGAAAGAGGTGTGACATTCAATCTTATCAAATTCCACCTTAGACCTAATCCTAGCAAGTTTCTAATCATCGTACAACTTAGTTTTTAGATTCAATTAAAAGACCAAACAACCATTGAAATTAGCTCGTAAGAACACTTAGGAAAATTACACATCCCTGTGGACCGACCCGTACTCACCGGCTAGCTGCAAAGCGACGCCGTTCTTGATTGCGGTAAATTATTTTTGATCGTTAAAAACCTACACTAATCACTGGCCTTATCATTTGAGGCCTGAACGAGGCAGAGATGGAGTACTCTTTGAAGCTCTTGTTCAGAGTATCGAACAACACCGCGGAATACGGGGCCTTGCTGGCCGAGTTACAAATCGCTTCCGGGATGGGGCTGAAGACGATCCGGATTCGCAGCGACTCCGCCCTAGTCGTCGACCAAGTGACCGAGCGCTTCGAGGCCCGAGAGCCACTCATGGTGAAGTACTTGGCTGAGCTGAAAAGACTACGAAAAGGTTTTGATAAAGTCCAAGTGGAACAGATACCCCGGCACCTGAACGCCCAAGCCGATGCCCTAAGCAAACTTGCATCTTCCTATACTTCCAATAATAAGAGGAATATCCTCTTCAAGGTCTTGCCATGGCCCAGCGTAGAAGACAAAGAGGTGACGCTTCAAGTGTACACTGCTCAAGAAGGAGGCCGGGATTGAAGGAAGCCCCTCGTGGAGTTCCTGAAAGATGGCATACTTCCGGAAGACTGAAGGGAAGCGCGCTGCCTCCGAGCCAAAGCCCGCCATTTCATCTGGAGCAATAGAAACCTTTACAAGAATTCATACACATAGCCTCTGCTCCAGTGCACCGACCCCTACGAAGCTGACTACGTCCTGCGTGAGATACATGAAGGAGTCGGTGGAGCGCATCAAGTGGCCCGTACATTGGTCCAGAAGACGCTACTCCAAGGATATTATTGGCCGATGGTACACCAAGACGCTCAGAAGCTCGTCAGAAGATGCAAGAGCTGCCAACTCCACGGCAGCATACCCCGTCTTCCGGCTACCGAGCTAACGGCCCTCACCCCCCTTGGTCGTTTGCCCAGTGGGGATGGAAATGGTGGGCCAACTCCTCACTGGTACGGGCGGACACAAGTATATCCTCATCGCGGTAGACTATTTTACGAAGTGGATTGAGACCGTCCCCATCAGAAGACCGGACGTCGCCACTACCATAAAGTTCCTGCAGAACAACGTAATCTCTCGATTCGGAATCCCAAGGTGCATCATTACCGACCACGGGATGAATTTCGAAAACGACAAAGTCAGAATTCTGCAACGAATACCACATACTAATGAAGTTTGATGCGGTCGCGCATCCTCAGTGCAACGGACAGGCCGAGGTAGCTAACCGAGACGTCATCTGAGGTCTTCGACCTCGTTTAGAAGGAAGGAAGGGAAGCTGGGTTGAGAACTACCGTGGGTAATGTGGGCCTTACGCACATCGAAGAAAACGCCCACGGAGAGACCCCCTTCGGCCTCTGCTATGGTACCGAGGCAATGGTCCCAGCGGAGATCGGACTGCCCAGTTACAGAGTCGAACACTTCGACGGCGAAGCCAACACCTCGGAGCTCCGGACCAATTTGGACATCTTGCTAAAGAAGCCGGACCGAGCACATATTAAAGCGGCTGCTTACCAGCAACAGACTACTCGCTACTACAACGCGCGGGTTAAGCATCGCGCCTTCAAGACGGGAGATTTGGTCTTAAGGCGGAACGAATTTGTAGATCAGGGCAAGCTGCACAAGTTCTCTCCAAAGTGGGACGGCCCTTTCCTCATCTCCGAAATATTACCCAGTGGCGCCTATCGCTTACAAGACGCGGGAGGATGCAAGTTTCTTCGGCTCTACAACGCTGAAAAACTCAAACTATACAAATGAATGTATTTTCTTCTTTTCGAAGCGATGTAATTTATTATTATTATTAATTCTTTCAAGTTATAAGAGACTTCTTCCATAAATTTTCTTCTCCCTCGGGTTCCAAACCCCTAGATTCGTTTTTGAGAAAATATGTAAAATGTGCTAAGAGATAAAAGAAAACAAAACACATCGAAGAAAAGAAGAATTTTATTCATTAAGAGGTATTATAGGCTTCTCGGCCTTACAAAAAAAAGATTATTACAGCAAAGCGAGCCGGGGATTGAGGAAGCATTGCTGATGATATTCCGACGAGATCTCTGCCAGCCGAGCACTAGCTTCCTCGGACGCCTCGGAAGCGCCACTCGCCGAAAAAAAATCAACGATCAACCTCTTCTGGAAACACTCCAGAGGAAGGCTCGCTGATTGATCCCGCCTGCTCTTCAAGATCAGGCCGAGATGGTAAAGCGAGTGCAACTTCTCGATCGCCTCATCCCTCAGCTACGGAGACAAGGCGATGTGTAGACCCAGGGACCTCCTCCAGATTACATAAATAAGCACTTGGAGGAGTGGAGCTCGCCGGGGAAGAAGGTGCCCAAAGTGGGCCTCCACACATTCTATCACCGCCTGTTCGGACCGGTCGAGCTTTGGGCGCGTCTTGACCCGTAAAGTTTGGAAGAGTGACCGTCGCAGACAATACGTCTGTTTGGACCGGTCGAGCTTTTAGAGGTACACATCGTCCCGGAAAATCATCTTGCTGATGAGCATGCACGGACGCCCAGCCATCTTCAGAAATGCAAGCTAAAAGAAACCAGCATGCCTTTTCTATTTATAGCCCCCAACGGAATCCCTGAAGGCCGAAATTTGCACTCGCAGCAACACGATTCACAGGATATTTTCAAATTTCCTAATACAGAGCTGCCACATGGCGGCCATGCCAATCCTCATGAGCCCCTAAGCGGTCAATGGGAGTTGGGACGGCGCGAACCACGGAGCGTCGCGTCTTGCCTGTGCGTTTCTGCTACATGTTGTCTGCGACGGTCACTCTTCCAAACTTTATGGGTCACGGGAAATTGAACGACGACCTATGAAGGCCAAAAGAAGTCTAAAAAGCCCTCACCTAGAGGCCATCGAGCAGCTTCACTGCTCGGTCAATCCCTGGCGGGTAGTCCCCTAGCCAACGACGCCAAGGATCTAAAACCCTCACCAAAAGGCCACCGAGCGCCATTCCTGCTCGGTCAATCTTTAGCGGGTAAATTCCTACCCACCTGCGCTAAGGATCGAAGCCCTCACCAAGAGACCACCGAGCAGCTTCCCTGCTCGGTCAATCCCTGGCTGGTAGATTCCTACCCATCTTCGCCAAGAATCTAAAGCCCTCACCGAGTGGCCTCCGAGCAGCTTCCCTGCTCGGTCAATCCCTGGCGGGTAGATTCCTACCCATCTTTGCCAACGATCGAAGCCCTCACCAAGAGGCCAACGAGCAGCTTCCCTGCTCGGTCAATCCTTAGTGGGTAACTTCCTACCCACCTACGCTAAAGATCGAAGCCCTCACCAAGAGGCCACCGAGAAGCTTCCCTGCTCGGTCAATCCTTAGCGGGTAACTTCCTACCCACCTGCGCTAAGGATTGAAGCCCTCACCAAGAGCCCACCGAGTAGCTTACCTGCTCGATCAATCCCTGGCGGGTAGATTCCTACCCACCTACGCCAAGGATCCGAAGCCCTCCTCATGAGGCCACCAAGCAGCTTCCTTGCTCGGTCAATCCCTGGCGAGTAGATTCCTACCCATCTTCACCAAGGATCTAAAGCCTTCCTCACGAGGCCACCGAGCAGCTTCCTTCCTCGGTCAATCCTTAGCGGGTAACTTCCTACACATCTACGCTAAGGATCGAAGCCCTTACCAAGAGGCCACCGAGTAGCTTCCCTATTCGGTCAATCCCTGGCGGGTAGATTCCAACCTATCTTCGCCAAGGATCTATAGCCCTCCTCACGAGGCCACCAAGCAGCTTCCTTGCTCGGTCAATCCTTAGCGGGTAACTTCCTACCCACTGTAACATCTCTGTTTTCAGTGTACAGAAATTTGTTTAAAAATTAATGTATAAATAGAGTACTTGCAATGCTGTGTATGCTATAAGTATTTGAATTGCTTTTGAACTGCTAGAAAACTGTAGCTCATTGGTAAATTCTTGCACTGCTGTGACATAGCCCCTGTGTTCAAATCACCCCAGCCACATTATTTTTTGTTAATTTTTCTTTTAAACTTTTAGAAGCTCAAAAGTTTACACGTACACTACACGTAAAATAAAAAATCACAGATTAAACAAACACATGCACTAAGATATACCAACAGACAGGGACATGTGGCGAAGATCCAAGCCAATTCCATCGGATCACAACCGGTGAAATGCGCTTGGTGACCGGCACCGCTGGCCCCTCCAATAGGGGATGCTCCCTAATTTTTAACCCTAAACCCCTTGGACTCCCCTCACTACTCCTATACTGTTTGATTTATCTGCACATTTCCAGAGAATTAAAAATGGGTATTAATCCACATTTTAATGCATATTTTAATTTTATTCCTCATTATCCTAAACCCTAATTTTCTCTATAAATACCACACCACATTTCACCCCTCCTCATTCAGAATTCCATTACAAAAACTTTCCAAAATTTTCAAGTCCCAAGTTATACAAGTGTTAGCAAAAGGCGAAGTTCCGGTGACATTCCAAGAAGAATCCGGCGACGAAACGACGTCCCGACGGTCCCGAAAGCTTCTTCTTTCTCCCTTCTTTCTTAATAGCCAATAAGTCCCCTCTCCCCACCTCTTTTACTATTCCAAAACTTCTCCTTTTCAAAACTCTTCGGAAGCGGAGTTATTCCGGCTTCCGATTCTCTTTTCTTTAAAAATCTAATTTTTCTTAATAACAAACCTAAAAAATTTTAATAGATTGTTTAGTAATCATAAAAAAACACATTAGAACAAGTTTCATCTCAAAAGAATCTATTAAGCAACTTTTATCGTATTTTTACGGTAAAATACCATATAATTTACTTTCAACACAATTCAACTTATTTCCTTGTATTGCCTTTAGATAACTCACGAGGTAATAACCTGCCTCATCACAACATATATTCTTGACATAGCACGATGAATTTTGGGACTCTAGTTTATGGGAAAATACAAGATTACGAATAAATACCTTGAACATTCAAAACCGTTTTCTTTAAAAAGTGTGTTAATTAAATTCCATGCAATTGCGCCTCTACAACCTATTTTGGGGAACCCCGATTGGGATGGTGCGGGTTATCGCACATTCTCGGGCCTAATAGAGCGAGATGCAGACCTCCGCAAGGAGCATTTGATCTCGATGTAATTTTTGATGCAATTTTTAAGAAAATGAGATTTCTAAAAAATAAATAAAATTTATTTTTATTATATATATATATATATATATATATATATATATATGAATATTATCAAAAGATCTATTTTTAAATATATTATATAAATATTCCATGTTTTCTATATCAAAGGAATCACAATTTCATGAAACTACC
Organism: Agapanthus africanus; assembly: GCA_030015575.1. Lineage (NCBI taxonomy): Eukaryota > Viridiplantae > Streptophyta > Magnoliopsida > Asparagales > Amaryllidaceae > Agapanthus > Agapanthus africanus. The sequence continues at coordinate 902,109,319 of JASDDO010000022.1, forward strand.
ATTACAATTCAATACAAATTCCAGCATTTCATTAAAATACCATATACAATGAAAATTAGGTTCTACTCGCTAGAAAATTTCACTTTTATAAAATATACATCTATAAAAACCCTAAAGACAATAATGAAATACTTGAGGTGTATTTTGAAAATATATCCAACTATTTTTACCTAAAAACCCCTCAAATTATATTAAATTACAATAAGGACCCTAATAAATATAGGTTTAAGCGGGACCAGTTCTCTTGAGCCTCAAGAAGCCGAAAAATGTGGGTGCTTGCCTATCTAAGGTAGATAACCTAACAACGGTGTTATCAACACGGTAATTATCTTGGAAAAAGACACAAATCATGCCGTCCATGTGCAGCAGTTACCGATAATATCAAAACATAAATCAGGACTTCAATTTCTTTTTAAAAAGTCTGACCCAGTTCAAGTCACGGTCAAATATACAAATCAATCTGACTTGAATATGATTCAAGTATAAACTGCAATTCAACATGAATCCGTCTATAACAGAACTCAATCTATATCAATCTGTCTCGACTAAACCGAACCATGAATATAATCTGTTTACATTTCTCTCCATTTATATGATATCATGGTTTCGGCAAGTCGAACAATCTATTACACAAGCAATACAAATCAATAATAAATACATTACGGGGTTTTTAAGGGGTAGAGTGGTACGGAATGTGTTAGAAGTGGCACGAGACAGTCACTTTAATACACCTAACATGAATATCCATTGTTGTTGTACCGTAGCTTAACAGTTCCTTGTGCTCCGTATATCTTAGTCTCCGGAATAGTGGGACTCCTCTCGTATACACTGGCATATTCTGTACTAAGCTACAAACAACCGCGTTAACATATAATCAAACATTACTAGTCATACTCTCTTTCTATCTATTTTATCTCTACCTATCTTTGGAACTTACCGAGCGATTGTTCGCTGACGACATTCCTTTTCTTCATTCTTTCGAATGTTGTCAGGTGGATCAGACTCACTAGTGATCGAGCCCAGTACCGAGGACCTGGAGCAGTTTGCCATCGACCCAGAGCTGTAGGCACTTATATATACTTTTCATTTCAATTATTCCATTGTTTAAGCATTGCTTTCTATTTCTGTATTTACATTTTCAGTTGTACTTGTAAAGAATTGTTAAATAAATAAAAGTTGTTGTTCATTTATATTCATGTCTCTTATGTATATTTTACTTTATATTGCTTAGATACACTTAGCGTGTTTACTTCTAAGTAAATACGTAGCGAACCTCGTCGAGCCTCCTTACCCGTACACTGGGAAGCGGGACGGCGAGGCATGACACCCACTTACGCTAAAGATCTAAAGCCCTCACCGAGAGGCCACCGAGCATCTTCCCTGCTCGGTCAATCCCTGGCGGGTATATTCCTACCCATCTTCGCCAAGGATCGAAGCCCTCACCAAGAGGCCACCGAGCAGCTTCCCTGCTCAGTCAATCCTTAGCGGGTAACTTCCTACCCACCTGCGCTAAGGATCGAAGCCCTCACCAAGAGGCTACCGAGCAACTTTCCTGCTCGGTCAATCCCTGGCAGGTAGATTCCTACCCATCTTCGCCAAGAATCTAAAGCTCTCATCAAGAGACCACCGAGCAGCTTTCTTGATCGGTCAATCTGAGTGATAAATTCCTATCGTCTCAAGAAGAAGGTCTATGAACTATATCGCAGGGGAACCAGTCAATGCCGACCAATTCTGACTTGGCTGTTGGTCAACTTATGCTAAGAGACGTGGTCGTCGGTCCGACTCTAAGGAATGGTCAGATACCGACCTCCCTACACGGAGATGTCTTCCGATGTATCCTAAGTGAATGATCGCCACCTCGACTCCGGGGCAGGAGGGCTCTGAACTTCCTCCACTTGGCGATTAACTGACTTACACTCGACGCACGATCGCCATCTAAAAGGCCGGTCATTGACCTACGGCCAATGACTTTGATCGAGGAAAAGACTGACAAGCTCAAGTACTCACGCAAGAAACACATTGCCATGCAGAGGAAAATAAACCCGGTTTTATTTATGTTCTGAAAATCTTTACAAGGTATTCTGGGCTCCTCAGCCTTACAAACGGTGCTCGGAAGGTTACAAAATTTGAAAAAGTAAAGGGAAAAAGGCAGGGAAGCTCAGGCCCCCGGGACCGGGGAGGATCTCGCCCTACTCGACACCAGCGTCGGGGACCGAAATGGCGGCCTATAGGTCGGTGATTCCATCGGCAGCCTCTCCCCCGGCGGCACTCCCGGCAGTCTCCCCCTGCGGCGCTGTAACATTTCAGAAAAATAAAATATTATTTTTGGGGATTTTTTTATAATTTAATAATATTATATTGAATATTTTAATAGGGCGGTATAATTAAATACCGATAAATGGGGAAAATTTTGGAAAATTATGGAAATTACTAAAAAGAGAGTGTTTTATGTGATTTATGCAAATTATGAAATTCTACGATTTATTATACACTATTTTAGTGCTAATCGCGATTAAATGTCGCTAATCGCGCATTAAGCTTGTTTTGTGCAAAACATGCACATGACTTTTTTTTTTAGCACTTGTTACATTTTTCCTTCATGCTTTCTTCTTTTATCATGCATGGTTATCAAAGAGAAGAGAAGAAAAAGGAAAAGAAAAGAATAGGAATAGAAATATGAATAAAGAAATGGGATATTGGTGAGAAAGGGAAAGGTGAGGGTTAACTTTAACTTGGCCACTCTCTCATCTAACAATCTTCATCACATTCTCTCCTCTCTCTCACTCTCTTGCTGCTGCTGCTGCTGCCCTCACTCACTCCCCCTCTTCAATCCTCTCAAATACCATTAAAAACATCTCAAAACCCAATACCCATTTCATTAAAAATATGCATGAGCTCACTAGCAACACATTGGACCAAGAAAGCATGCATTTTGGACAGTTAGAGCAACTCAAGAAAAATCTTGAGTTGCCAAATGAGATATTCTCTTAACCATTAGCCTAGTATTTCCATTGCTTTTACATCCATGTTAAATTAGAACCGATATTGTGTGGTTTTGGGAGGTTTGAAAACTTGAGTTGAGGATTAGGGTTTAAATTGAACCCAAAGGTGAAATTAAGGTTACTAGAGGCTATACAACCCCTGTAGTGATGTTATTTTGGACTAAAACCTTAGACAAACCCCAAGTTGCGAACTTTGAATTCTGCAGATACAGAAATTTTGTGGAATTTTGTAGGGAAAATGAAATCTGCTATCACCCGGAGCCTCTGAAAATAATTTAGCATACACAGTGACACATGCAGGCAACCTAGGACCCCCCACTGAAACCCTAGCCCCTAACCCTCAACCATGGCCGCAAATAAATTCATTCTGGCCGCAATTTATGGCCACAGTAGGGTGGAATCGGTTCGTGTTTGGTCTGTAGCTCTATCTCCTGTAAACTAGACCCTTAGCATATGCAAAATTGACTAATTTGACCTAGGGTAAAATCTGGGACCATTTTCAAGAGTTGCTGTTTTGATTCGGGGTTCCGTTTTGCGTATTTTGAAATCTGGATTTTTGTGATTTGTGTCGTATTCGATCACTTGACGTTTGTACGTCGAAATCGAGTGTTATTTGGTGGTTTTCAAAGCGTGGTCCATAGGTTCTAGCCTATAGGCTTTTAGCGTGTCGTTTTGGTTTTGATTTGGGTTTTAATGCGACACGATACGTTATGATGTGTAGCTACCCCACGAAGACTTCGAGACGACAAGCAAGCATGTGACGACGTCGGCAACGAAATGCGAAGAGCAAGATGAGTAGATTATATCTACGGGGGAAGTCGGGTGGATGGCGTATAGCACCCCCGCAGTTCGATGTTTAGTATGCTATATATATACTATATATATATGATAGATTTATGTGTAACATGGATATTCAAGATATATTTAGGTGTTCAATGGTTAGATTAGGGTTTTTAAAAAGTAAACTAGTATAGCTTCTTAGTGGTGAACCCTAGAATAGGTTTACACCCACACGCACACACATGCTTACTTTGTTATACTTGTGCGTATATGGGGATACATACATATATATACACACATAGGTATGGGACGACGTATATATATACACGTATACCTATACTTGGATGATGAGGATAGTGGATGATATTTGGAGATAAGTCGATGAGTTTGGGCATGGTGCCATGAGATCGGTGATATGATGCGGTTCGTATTATGAGATACGACATGAGTTATAGCGAGCCTTTGGGCGGGTGTTTTACACACGCATATATATATATATATATGGTATCAGTTTGTACTAGACTTAGGTCAGTATTCAGTTCATGAGAGATGATGATAAGGATACCAGATAAATGATGAGATGAATGTGATATTTGACCCGTGCCCAGATTTGGGATGCCGTACGATGGATTTACCGTACGAGCTTTATATTGATGATAGATCCGCACTCTTGGCTCGAGAATGTCATATGATATATTGTATCGTACGCGGTACTATTGAGGCAAGATCACCGACTATTATATATATATATATATATATATATATATATATATATCGACTCAAATTTAGATGGTTTCCGTACCCTTTCGATTAGCTTGTTAGTTAGATCCGTAGTTTACTTAGTATATGTTAGACTAGACCCGAGTCATACCTATTTCAAAACTAACAAATCGCGAGTATTTTAAAGACAGGCAAAAGGATTCTACGGATATTTTCAAAAGACGCATCTTTTCTTAAAAACACTGTAGCCCTTATTTTTCTAAAAATCCTGATTCGTCTTATTTCAAATGGAAAAACTGTATGACATTTATATATTGATGTAGATTCTTCACTGTTGCGTTTATTATTCGATTTCCGCATATTCTTACTATTCGCATCGCATCGCCTATGTAAATGTGTTTATTTTTATATTAAACCCATGCTGTCAGGACACCAGCACCATTTTCGATGATGCGTATGTTCTATGTACACCTACTTGCCGGCTCACACACTTCATCATCGATAATTACCATATCACTATACAGTAGGATTGCTGCATCAGATATGACTACTTGTACATCCATATTGGCATACACACATATTGTACACCCATACTTGCATACATACGTTTTTGCATATACATAGATTATTCTGGCTTGATTTTGGAGAATTAGGAACCGCAAGATACATTTTAAAACTGATTCATTTTAAAGGAGCGATTTTCCCTCGATATGTGCATATTACTGTTTTATGTTGCATGATATACGGATATTCTTACATTTCTATCATATGTCGTATACATCATGCCTTATGATTTTAAGCATTGAGATATGCCGTTTTCAAGAGATTTCTGGATTTGAGAACCGTGGTCATTTTAAAAGAAAGTATACATTGTTTAAAATCCCGGTTTCTCTTGATATGATATTTTAGTGCATCCACCATGCGTTTTCTCGGTTCTGAGACGTGTGACATGTGAAACCCAATTCGAGGAGCTGGATGAGGCCGATTGCGGGTACATGGTGGACCCGGTATGGTACCACGGGACGAGAATGGATCTGTCGTGCAGTAGGCGATGAGCCTGGCAGAGGGACCACTACCTACCGGTGATAGTATTTGGGCTCGGCGGATATCCGGAGGATACCGACCGGAGTCGAGAGATGATATGGGCCGATCCGGACTGACGGAGCCCGTGGACCGATCCGGACTGACGAAGCCCTATATATATGAGGATTTACGTGCTGATGCTGGGCACAGGTTTCATGATATTTTCGAGTGTCGATACTAGACACTCAGGTTCCATGATTTTGATATGTCGCGAGAGACAAATGTTGATTTATATTCTCATACTTCCATGCATATGCTTTATGATATTTACATGCATGATGTTTTGTATCATTGGTTGACGCGTGGACGAGATCCACATACATACAGACATTGATTACATTGATCACACCTCATATTTATGATATATTGCTATCTGAGGCACTGACACGAGCACTTGGTATTACACTAATGTATAGATATTTACCCTTACCAACTTATCATACTTCAGACTTATTCATATTGAGGATATATTATTACTGATCGTATTGACCTAGGATTGAGTCATACATACGATTTCTGCTCTGTGATGTTTTCTACTCACGAGTTGGCAACTCACCCCCGTTGTGCCACAGTTCTTGTAGGTTTTGCTGTATAGGTTTCATTGCGGCTTTCTGGCACACTGCTTCCTTTCTGGGTGATTGCTTTGGTAGGTGGGTTCACTCGCATCGTGACCACCCTTGTATTTATTTTAGTCAGTTGTATCTAGTAATTCCATCAACCAAACTTGTATATTTATTTCAGACTTAGAAAACCAGTTGTGTATTATTCCAACCTTAGAGTCGCGCGTTGTAACATTATGGTTTTCTTGTTGATTTTGAGTTTCCTTTTGAGTTTTGATCCTCGCCCTTCGGCGTTGTATATTATATTGCTTGCGTGGTTATGACCGTCGATTGACGAAGAGCTAGCTCCCGCTTGAGAATGCCTTTTATCATTATGCATATATTATTCTTGTTGTACCCTGTTTGGGGCCAGTATTTACAAAGGAAATTCTGCCGAAATTTTCAGAAAAGACTTGATGATTTAAAAATGCATATTCGACTTACCTATTTAAAAACCTTGTTTTTAAAACATGTTTTCTTCACTTCTTTAAAACTAGTTTTCCTTCATTTATTATTTAAAATGGTTTTAGATTTCTGGGCTTTTGGCTTACTTGAATTAGATGGGGTCCTATAGACTTCATATGATTCAAGGGCCAGTCACGTGCTATTTCGGGTCATGACAAAATTGGTATCAGAGCGCTAGGTTAACCTTGGTTCGAGTATAAGTTTGACTATGCGGAGCCTAGAGCGTTGTATATATACGGAACTTAGGCTTGACCTTACAGAACTTAGACTTAGTCGAGGGGGTATTAGACCCGAACTTTCGTCGTGTAAGTTGACCTTGGTTGATGGAGTAGATGACTTAAGGAGAGTGACGTACCGTGTGTATGTTCCGCGGCATACTTACGATACGCTACTCCGCTTAAGGAGCCTTAGGATGTACATTTCCTTGCACAGTATTATATTCATTCCTATGATCTATCCTCATCGATATTGGTTATGATTTTGCTGCCACGATTATACGGGCAGAGAGAGCTACGGCTAGAGTTGCTGTCAGCACGAGCTCGTCACGAACGAGGACTGACCAGAGCGTGATTCCAGAGATATACGATTGCATAGAGGCGTCGTTTTATTGTGTTTTCGCGCCATGAGCGTTTGATGGATCGCTTTTACGAGATTTATCGGACGTGCAGATCGGCACCAGAGGATTGAGCCACTGATAGAGGCCAGCCAGAGTGTGATGATCATTGATGTATCGCTTATTCATGACAATTGAGGCACTGTTCAGCGTGCAGATGAATGAGCCAGTTGTTGCGGCAAATAACGAGATATCGCCCAGATGTTGGAGCTACTGCAGCATGAGTATATACTTAGAGATATGATGGAAGGTCGCTAGTCACCCAAAGATGAATGGCTAGGACATGTGGTTCGTTCGCTTACCCGATGCGAGGTCATCAGATAGATTGATTCCAGCTAGAGACAACTTCACGCAAGTACGTTGAGAGTCGATGGAGACGATCGAATGTCAAGAGCCCATTTTCCAAGTTTAAAGTATTCAGAGACAAATGCAAGTAATGCTATGGACCCTCTAGAAGAATGAAACCCTAACTCTATGTAATGATCATGGAACGCCTTTGAACCTTAGGGTTTGCGGCAATTTAGCGGTGCCATTTGTGAGGCTTGGGTTTGCCCTTCTACGGTTGGTCCACAGGTGCTGTGGCATGTACCGGAGTACTATTAAACTGTACCCAAGATGTTTAGCTCTTGGGGGAAACTATGGAGCCTTGACAAATCGATCGAAAGGTTCGACATCTTTCGGATATCATGTGATGGGATGCATTGCTTGGGAGACACCAGATACGAGTATAGTCGTTGGAGCACAGTCCATGCAGCCACGATGAGACGAGTCCGAAGCAGTCGACAGCACAGAAAAGTGGAGTAAGAGCTTTGTACGAGATCTTGATGAGATGACGTTCCACTCCGCCGACTTCAGAGATGCTGTACGCATGCAGAGGCGTCGATTATTGATATATCTTCTAGAAAGAGTCGCGATGAGTATGCAGCCATTCCGGAATAAGTATATAGTAAAGGGTGGTAACTTCCGGGCAATTCGGCAGAAACGAGATTTGAGAGGGACCTCGACATGACCTTTCTGGAATACTATACGAGAAGACTTGGACCCAGGAGCGGTCATATTGCGCACACCCAGCAGGCCAGAGTTCGGTATCGTCGACGAGATAATTGGCCAGAGATCTGTAGAAGATGTGCCAGAGCGGGACTGTTTCCGTCGTCATTCCATATTGGGCCGTGAGCCGAGGAACTATCGATGACGGTATTTATGATTTGTGATTTGGTGATTCGATTATCACGTATCCGTCACCTTGTATTTCGCTATTTTGGGCGATCTATTCGCATGATTTAGTCTTGATGACTGAGTTTCATGATATTGTTTTCGTGCGCCATGGTTGCACCTACTGGGTATTTATATTTTGTTCATAGTTATTACACTTGAGTTATGCATTATACACCGTTGTGTTGATTTATGATTTGTGCACAGTTATTACACTTGATATCGTTTTGTGCCTTGGCTGCACATGTTTATAACTTCATGGACTTTATACAGTTGAGTCGATTTTGTGCATATGATACGCACACGATTTGGTATTTGCACTCGGTATACTTCACATATGCTTGCAGTGCATTGATACGTATTTGTGCACCACGGTTGCACCTGAATTCGATTCTGATATTGATGTTGATTTCGTGCACTCTGTGCATTTGATTTGGATTCTTGCGCATATTTGGCGTGCTTGGATTGGATTTTGTGTATGTTCAGCGCTTGATGTTGGATTTCATGATTTCGTGCACGTTGGATGCACATGATTTAGATTCTATTCGTGCATGATGGATGCACCTGATTTGTATTTTCGCGCATGTTGGGCGCATGTTATGAGATGCGATTTTGGTGCACACCAGATGCACTGAATCGGGATTCCTCGTGCATATCAGATGCACCTGATATTGTTGTCAGGCACACACGTTGCCTTTGACAGGTATTCCATGCACACCCGTTGCACGTAGATGTTGTTTCTATGCACATGTATGGCACATTCATGGATTTTGATTTCTGTGCGCACCAGACGCACATAGCATTCATATGCACATTTTGGGATTGATTTCTGTTGGAGCAGTACATTTTTATGATATTTGCTATTTGTTTTCTTACTGAGCAGGACTAATCCGAGAACAGTACCTGGATATATTTTGCATGTATTGATAGTTATCAAAGGGATTTCCAAAAAGGTGCTATAGCCTCAGTATTTACCTACGTGTCTGATATGACACGAAATGTTTAAAATAAAGAAACTCTTCTAAATTATTTTCAAAAACGGCGGGACGTACATATGAAATAAAGGATAAGTATATATATAGTTATTTTCTTATAATAGACGTCCGCCACGGTGCCGCGATACGCGCATCGCACAGCAACATGAAAAGAGTTTGGCATGCATTTCCTACAGATGTTTACATATATAGTTTTGATGTATATCATATTGGTTTTCGTATTGGATTTGGCATTTATGTCTTCACCATGACTCCGATGATTGCGGGATGCATGACGGAGTTTTGATTTTTGGTTTATATACCCATTTTCATACGCATGCATTGCGCTACGATGTATTTTATGTATTTATGATTTCGGAACCCCGACGACTTAGTCTTTTACTGAAATGTTTTAGTATTTGAGGGGTTTAAATTTAAATTCGAAGACTGAATTTCTTTAAGGGGGAAGATTGTAACATTTCAGAAAAATAAAATATTACTTTTGGGGATTTTTTTAATAATTTAATAATAATATATTGAATATTTTAATAAGGCGGTATAATTAAATACCGATAAATGGGGGAAAATTTGGAAAATTATGGAAATTACTAAAAAGAGAGTGTTTTATGTGATTTATGCAAATTATGAAATTCTACGATTTATTATATACTAATTTAGTTCTAATCGCGATTAAATATTGCTAATCGCGCATTAAGCTTGTTTTGTACAAAACATGCACATGTCTTTTTTTTAGCACTTGTTACATTTTTCCTTCATGCTTTCTTCTTTTATCATGCATGGTTATCAAAGAGAAGAGAAGAAAAAGGAAAAGAAAAGAAAAGAAAAGAATAGGAATATGAATAAAGAAATGGGGTATGGGTGAGAGAGAGAAAGGTGAGGGTTAACTTTGACTTGGCCATTCTCTCATCTCACCATCTTCATCACATTCTCTCCTCTCCTTCACTCGCTTGCTGCTGCTGCTGCCGCCCTCACTCCCTCCCCCTCTTCAATCCTCTCAAATACCATTAAAAACATCTCAAAACCCAATACTCACTTCATTAAAAATATGCATGAGCTCACTAGCAACACATTGGACCAAGAAAGCATGCATTTTGGACACTTGGGGCAACTCAAGAAAATTCTTGAGTTGCCAAATGAGGTATTCTCTTAACCATTAGCCTAGTATTTCCATTGCTTTTACATCCATGTTAAATTAGAACCGATATTGTGTGGTTTTGGAAAGTTTGAAAACTTGAGTTGAGGATTAGGGTTTAAATTGAACCCAAAGGTGAAATTAAGGTTACTAGAGGCTATACAACCCCTGTAGTGATGTTATTTTAGACTAAAACCATAGAAAAACCCCAAGTTGCGAACTTTGAATTCTGCAGATACGGAAATTTTGTGGAATTCTGTAGGGAAAATGAAATCTGCTATCACCCGGAACCTCTGAAAATTATTTAGCATACACAGTGACACATGCAGGCAACCTAGAACCCCCCACTGAAACACTAGCCCCTAACCCTCAACCATGGCCGCAAATAAATTCATTCTGGCTTCAATTTGCGGCCAGAGTAGGGTGGAATTGGTTCGTGTTTGGTCTGTAGCTCTATCTCCTGTAAACTAGACCCTTGGCATATGCAAAATTGACTAATTTGACTTAGGGTAAAATCTGGGACCATTTTCAAGAGTTGCTGTTTTGATTCGGGGTTCCGTTTTGCGTATTTTAAAATCTGGATTTTTGTGATTTGTGTCGTATTCGATCACTTGACGTTTGTACGTCGAAATCGAGTGTTATTTAGTGGTTTTGAAAGCGTAGTCCATAGGTTCTAACCTATAGGCTTTTAGCGTGTCGTTTTGGTTTTGATTTGGATTTTAATGCGACACGATATGTTATGATGTGTAGGTACCCCACGAAGACTTCGAAACGACAAGCAAGCACGTGGCGATGTCGGCAACGAAAAGCGAAGAGTAAGGTAAGTAGATTATATCTACGGGGGAAGTCAGGTGGATGGCGTATAGTACCCCCGCAGTTCGATATTTAGTATGCTATATATATACTATATATATATATATATATATGATAGTTTTATGTGTGACATGGATATTCAAGATATGTTTAGGTGTTCAATGGTTAGATTAGGGTTTTTTAGAAGTAAACTAGTATAGCTTCTTAGTCGCGAACCGTAGAATAGGTTTACACCCACACGCACACACATGCTTACTTTGTTATACTTGTGCATATATGGGGATACGTACATATATATACACATATAGGTATGAGACGACGTATATATATATACACGTATACTTACACTTGGATGATGAGGATAGTGGATGATATTTAGAGATGGGTCGATGAGTTTAGGCATGGTGCCATGAGATCGATGATATGATGTGGTTCGTATTATGAGATACGACATGAGTTATAGCGGGCCTTTAGACGTGTGTTTTACATATGCATATATATATATATATATATATATATATATATATATATATATATATATGGTATCAGTTTGTACTAGACTTAGCTCAGTATCCAGTTCATGAGAGATAATGATAAGGATACCAGATAAATGATGAGATGAATGTGATATTTGACCCGTACCCAGATTTGGGATGCCGTACGATGGATTTACCGTACGGGCTTTATATTGATGATAGATCCGCACTCTTGGCTCGAAGATGTCATATGATATATTGTATCGTACGCGGTACTATTGAGGCGAGATCACCGACTATTATATATGTATATATGTATATATATATCGACTCAGATTTAGGTGGTTTCCGTACCCTTTCGATTAACTTGTTAGTTAGATCCGTAGTTTACTTAGTGGATGTTAAACTAGACCCGAGTCATACCTATTTCAAAACTAACGAATCGCAGGTATTTTAAAGACAGGCAAAGGGATTCTACGGATATTTTCAAAAGATGCATCTTTTCTTAAAAACACCGTAGCCCTTATTTTTCTAAAAACCCCAATTCGTCTTATTTCAAACGACAAAACTGTATGACATTTATATATTGATGTAGATTCTTCACTGTTGCGTTTATTATTCAATTTCCGCATATTCTTGCTATTCGCGTCGCATTGCCTATGTAAATGTGTTTATTGTTATATTAAACCCATGCTGTCAGGACACCAACATCATTATCGATGATGCGTATGTTCCACGTACACCTACTTGCCGACTCACACACTTCATCATCGATAATTGCCATGTCTATTGGGGTAAAAATTTACACCCCGGTTGACCGAGTCAAAATCAAGGTCAACCCCCAAGCTAGGTGGGCCCAAGCCCAGGTCAAGTGGGCCCATGCCCAAGGCGAGCCCGCGGCCAGCCTTCCCATGCCAACAACGAAATCATGTCATGAATAATTTTTATGTAATTTTTTATGCATGAATGTAAACAAAATGGGCATAAAGCCAATATTTTGTAAGCCCATGGCTTATGTGCAAAAATGAAATGGCACATGAGCCATGGGATGGCTAAAATGCCATTTTTGTAAAGCCCAAGGGGCTATATGTAAATATGTAAGCCTATATAAGGCAACATGATGATGAATAAAAAAAACACTTTTCATTCTCTCCAAAAAAATTAGATCTGAGATCTTTTCTCCTTCCTCAAGGTTCCAAAACCTTCTTCTTTCTCTTGAATTAAATCAAGAGTTTTACTCTTCCTTTTCAAAAACAAAATAGTTTTTCACCACCAAACCCACAAAGGGGAACTTGGATCTGTCTTTAGATCCCCAAAAGGAGAGATTTTGAGATCTCACATCTCTTGATCTTCAAGATCCAGCAAACAGAGGAGGAAGAAGAAGAACCCCTTCCATTAACCCCAAAAACACATTTAGGAGTCCAACTCCACTCTGATTTCTCTTCCGAGAATCTTTTTTGGCTAAAAGCCTCTTTTCCTCGCCAGCGCTCAAGCGCAGAGCACCCACGTGCCGACACGTGGCGCGCTTGCGCTCAAGCGCTCAACGCTCAAGCGCAAAGCGCCGACGTGCCGACACGTGGCGCGCTTGCACAACAGCGCCCTGCGCTCGAGCGCAAAGCGCCCATATGCCGACAAGTGACGCGGTTGCGCTCAAGCGCAAGCACTCGAGCGCAAGTCGCCCCAGTGCCGACACGTGGCGCGCTTGCGCTCAAGCGCACAACGCTCTGGTGCAAGTCGCCCCCATGCCGACACGTGGCACACTTGCGCTCAAGCGCCCAGCGCTCAAGCGCAAGTCGCCTCCGTGCCGACACGTGGCGCACTTGCGCTCGAGCGTCAGGCGCTGAAGCGCAAAGCGCCCACGTGCCGACACGTGGCGCACTTGCGCTACAGCGCCCTGCGCTCAAGCGCAGAGTGCCCACGTGCCGACACGTGATACGCTAGCGCCTTAGCGCACAGCACCTGGGCGCACAGCGCCCAAGGCGCTGGCCCCACGCATCCTTTGGATGCCTTTTCCTCCTCTTTTTATGTGCATACATATACATATGTATACATATTTGCACACACATGTACACTGCACATTGAGTTCGCATGACCAGTTTAACCCGTCAATCGGAGGTTCCCTTGCCCCAAAGGCGAGGGGTAATTAACGGCAGCTTAGTCCGCGGCTGCCGGAGATTCGGATCCCACAATCAATAAACCCCGGCCTACCCTAGGCAGGGGGAATCTGTAGTATACGCCTGACAAGCGCGCGCGTATTCCCATCTCAATGGGGTGACAAAAAACACCCTACAATGTCACTACACAGTAGGACTGCTGCATCAGGATATGACTACTTGTACATCCATATTAGCGTACACACATATTGTACACCCATACTTGTATACATACGTTTTTGCATATACATAGATGATTCTGGCTTGATTTTGGAGAATTGGGAACCGCAAGATACATTTTAAAACTGATTCATTTTAAAGGAGCGGTTTTCCATCGATATGTGCATATTACTGTTTTATGTTGCATGATATACGGATATGCTTACATTTCTATCATATGTCGTATACATCATGCCTTATGATTTTACGCATTGAGATATGCCGTTTTCATGAGATTTCTGGATTTGAGAACCGTGGTCATTTTAAAAGAAAGTATGCATTGTTTAAAAACCCGGCTTCTCTTGATATGATATTTCTGTGCGTCCACCATGCGTTTTCTCGGTTCTGAGACGTATGACATGTGAAACCCGATTCGAGGAGCTGGATGAGGCCGATTGCTGGTACATGGTGGACCCGGTATGGTACCCCGGGGCGAGAACGGATCTGTCGTGCAGTAGGCGATGAGCCTGGCAGAGGGACCACTACCTACCGGTGATAGTATTTGGGCTCGGCGGATATCCGGAGGATACCGACCGGAGTCGAGAGATGATATGGGCCGATCCGGACTGACGGAGCCCGTGGGCCGATCCGGACTGACGGAGCCCTATATATATAAGGATTTACGTGACGATGCTGGGCACCGGTTTCATGATGTTTTCGAGTGTCGATGCTAGACACTCAGGTTCCATGATTTTGATGTGCCGCGAAAGACACATGTTGATTTATATCCTCATACTTACATGCATATGCTTTATGATATTTACATGCATGATGTTTTGTGTCATTGGTTGACACGTGGACGAGATCCACATGCATACAGACATTTATTACATTGATCACACCTCATATTTATGATATATTGCTACCTGAGGCACTGACACGAGCACTTGGTATTACACTGATGTATAGATGTTTACCCTTGCCACCTTATCATGCTTCAGACTTAGTCATATTGAGGATATATTATTACTGATCGTATTGACCTAGGATTGAGTCATACATACGATTTCTGCTCTGTGATGTTTTCTACTCACGAGTTGGCAACTCACCTTGTTGTGCCACAGTTCTTGCAGGTTTTGCCATACAGCTTTCATTGCGGCTTTCTAGCACACTGCTTTCTTTCTGGGTGATTGCTTTGGTAGGTGTGTTCACTCGCATCGTGACCACCCTTGTATTTATTTTAATCAGTTGTATCTAGTAATTCCATCAACCAAACTTATATATTTATTTCAAACTTTGAAAACCAGTTGTGTATTATTCCGACCTTAGAGTCGCGCGTGGTAACATTATGGTTTTCTAGTTGATCTTGAGTTTTCTTTTGAGTTTTGATCCTCGCCCTTCGGCGTTGTATATTATATTGCTTGCGTGGTTGTGACCGTCTATTGACGAAGAGCTAGCTACCGCTTGGAGATGCCTTTTATCATTGTGCATATATTATTCTTATTGTATCCCGTTTGGGGCCAGTATTTACAAAGGAAACTCTGCCGAAATTTTCAGAAAAGACTTGAGAATTTAAAAATGCATATTCGGTTTACCTATTTAAAAACCTTGTTTTTAAAACATATTTTCTTCACTTCTTTAAAATTTGTTTTCCTTCATTTATTATTTAAAATGGTTTTAGATTTCTGGGCTTTTGGCTTACTTGAATTAGATGGGGTCCTATAGACTTCATATGATTCAAGGGCCGGTCACGTGCTATTTCGGGTCGTGACATGCGCATTCTTGGAGAGAGGGTACTGGAGCCGAAGCTCGCCGTCAGCAAACCCCGGCATCAACGCCTTGACAGCGTCGAGGGCCTGGTGCCAAATAATGGCCGAGGCATCGGCGAAGTCGGCATAGAACTGGTCTGACGCCTTATACATCTCCATGGATTTCGAAGCCCGGAGTTCGGCAAGATTCACCACGTTAAGCGCCGCCTAGGTGTCCCTCTTGTAGGCATCCCGCGACTTCTTTATCGGGACGTTGAGCACCGTAGGCACCTCCAACTTAGCCTGGATGGCCTTATTGGATTCTCTCAGAAGTCGGACGGACTCCTTACACTTGGAGTTCGTCAACTCCTCAGCAGCCACCCGGGTTTCAAGGATGGCTATCCTCTCCCTTGCCTGTTGCAGCTCCATGCACAATTCTTCTTCCCGCGAGGACGATTCTCCCACCTTCCTCATGGCCGAGGCAATCTCCTCAGAATCCATGTTGATGGTGAGGGCGCAATGTTGGAGGACCTGAAGGAAGTAGTAGAAGGGGTTAAAAATGTTTGATCCGAGGAAAAATACTTGACAAAATTCTTAAAGGAAAACAAATACCGACCTGGACCGCCTCCTGAGCGATGGCAGTCACTTGGGCCTTTAGGGTTCCCTGAGGAATTTTGCTCCCGGCCGACCGTTCCATGTCCAGAAGCAGGCTATCGGCAACGGAAAATCCCGAAGGTACCTCAAAACAGACGTCCCCCACTTGCACGGGGTGTTAGGGTAAAAATTTACACTCCGGTTGACCGAGTCAAAGTCAGGGTCAACCCCCAAGCTAGGTGGGCCCAAGCCTAGGTCAAGCGGGCCCATGCTCAAGTCGAACCAGCGGCCAGCCTCCTCCATGCCAAAATATAGACCATGTAATAAATAATTTTTATGTAATTTTTCATGCATGAATGTAAACAAAATGGGCATAAAGCCAATATTTTGTAAGCCCATGGCTTATGTGCAAAAAATGAAATAGCACATGAGCCATGGGATAGCTAAAATGCCATTTTTGAAAAGGCCAAGGGGCTACATGTAAATATGTAAGCCTATATAAGGCAACATGATGATGAATAAAAAACAATACTTTTCATTCTCTCCACAAAAATTTTAGATCTCAGATCTTTTTGTGCCTCCTGCTCCTTCTCCAAGGTTCTAAACCTTCTCATTTCTTTTGAATTAAATCAAGAGTTTTACTCTTTCTTTTCAAAAACTAAGAAGTCTTCCACCACAAAACCCACAAAGGGGAACTTGGATCTACCATTAGATCTCAGAAAGGAGAGATTTTTAGATCTCACATCTCTTAATCATCAAGATCCAGCCAACAGAGGAGGAAGAGGAAGAACCCCTTTCATCAACCAAAACATTTTAGGAGTTTAACTCCATATATTTACATATATAAATATATATATATATATATATATATATAATAAATATTTCCTTTCTGAAGCATAGCTTCTGGTTCTGGGACTAAAAGTCCCTTTGTCTTGCCAGCGCCCAGCGCTCGAGCGCAAAATGCCCACGTGCCGACACGTGGCGCGCTTGCGCTCAGGCGCACTGCGCTCGAGCGCAAAGCGCCCACGTGCCGACACGTGGCGCGCTTGCGCTCAGGCGCACTGCGCTCGAGCGCAAAGCGCCCATGTGCCGACACGTGGCGCGCTGCGCTCAGGCGCAGTGCGCTCGAGCGCAAAGCGCCCACGTGCCGACACGTGGCGCGCTGCGCTCAGGTGCAGTGCGCTCGAGCGCAAAGCGCCCACGTGTCGACACGTGGCACGCTTACGCTCAAGCGCACTGCGCTCAAGCACAAAACGCCCACGTGCCGACACGTGGCGCGCTTACGCCTTAGCGCACAGCACCTAAGCGCACAGCGCTCAAGGCGCTGGCCCCACGCATCCTTTGGATGCCTTTCCCCCTCTTTCTTTTATATATATATATATATATACATATATACATATATATATATACATATATACACATATGTATACATATTTATACACACACATACTCCGCGACACTGTCCCTGTTAGAAAAAATCTAACGGGGCGCTGCCCCGTACCCCGCAAGGGAGCTGCTAGCCCCCTTGACCCCTAGCCCGCTATCCGAGTAGCGGGACCCCCGTAAAAACTCTGCGTGGCTCCCGATATATCCAAAACCCCCCTTTCAAAACACAACACACGTACACTGCACATTGAGTTCGCATGACCAGTTTAACCCGTCAATCGGAGGTTCCCTCGCTCCAAAGGCGAGGGGTAATTAACGGCAGCTTAGTCCGTGGCTGCCGGAGATTCGGATCCCCACAATCATTAAACCCCGGCCTACCCCAGGCATGGGGAATCTGTAGTATACGCCTGACAAGCGCGCGCGTATTTCCATCTCAATGGGGTGACGAAAAACACCCTACACGGGGATCCCAGAGAATGGAGAGCGAGAGACCGTCCATTTGTGCCTCTTGAGGGAGACCTCGGTGAGGCCGGCTTCATCCTCCACCTCTCTCGCCCGTGGCTCCGGTTCCCATGCGTGCTTCTGGCTCTCCACAGGGCTGACTTCCGGGGCTCGGGACGCAGCGGAAGGCTTCGCCGATGCAGTTGGCTTCGGGGCCGAGCTCGAACAAGGTCGAGACGAGCTAGCGCCATCGGTCTTCTTTCCTGCCTTCACGGCTATGGCGGCTAAGAATTTGGATCGGTCCATTTGCTCTGCAGAAAGGAGAATACACAAAGAGAGTTAGTGACGTTGAAAAGGGCAAAGAAAATTCATTAAAGTTTAAATAGATCGTATACGACGGCCCTAACTTACCCAAAAAGAAAGCAGGGCTGAGCCCAGCCCAGCTCAGGGCCTGCTCAAAAAGCATAACGTCGTCTCGCTGGATCGGCTCTCACATGAATACCGCCGTCACTTCAGGTGAGGACGACTACCTCGCCCTCGGGCAGTCGGCCCTATACCACTATGTAGGCACAAGCCAATCCTTACCTTCGAGTGGCCTGGAGAGTATATACTTCTCCTTCCAGTCGTGAATGGAGGAAGAGACGAATACTACCCCCGACCCGGCCACCCCACTCTTGGGTTTTTTGAAGGAAAAATACATCCAGCTCGGCTCATCCTTGCTGGTTCCGGGATGATTCTTATAACAATGGAAGGAGACTAGAAGGGTCAAACTGAAAGGGATATTTTCAAGTTTCAACCGGACCAGGGACCCGAGGAGGAGTCTCCACAAGTTCGGCGCTAGCTGGCCCGGGGCAAGTTGGAAATAACGAAGCACCCCGCATACTTCGGTTGAGAAGGGCAGACCCATTCCTGCCCGAAAAGCTTCCGAATACAGAGCAATCTCGTTGTCCTGCACCTGATCCGTCCGTTCTCCCTCCCTAGCTAAACAGAGCGAATAGTTAGAAGGGATATGGAAACAAGCCCGAATCTCGGCAAGCTCGCCCACATCCCTCAAGACGGAGGGTGCATCGTGGGCGTTCCCGATACGCACCTTAGGGGCCCTTGCCATTGCCTGGCGACGAGCGACGCGAGTGGCTCTGACTCTCGGATATGACCCCGACACAGAAGACGAAGAAGAAGACGAACCCTCTTGGCTATCTGAAGCCGGAGAGGAGGAAGATCCTCCGGACTCGGCTCCAACAACTGGAACTTCATCTCCCGACTCTACCATAACTATCTCTACAGACTCTTCAAATAGAGACATCTAACCTGATTCAAAGGAAGACCTTGACCGAGGAAAAAGCACGGGCGATCCGATCTAAAAGGTAGAAGCGACGGGCAATCTTCGGCAACGAAGGGAAATTATGAAGGAAGTACTGGCCCTAGGAGGTCCCCTCCTATTTATACCCTCCAGGAAAGGCATCCAACGGTCCAGATTAATTCCTGCCAAAATGAAGCTTCGCGTCCACCGGCCGTTAAGTTTTCACGTGTCGAACGACTATTGGGGACTACCCTTCGATCGCAGGTGACAGTGACAGGCTGTCGCGTCCGCCAACCCGCTGTCGATGCATGGCCTGCACTTCAACAGATGTACAAGCAAATCGGCGCCCTCTCTTTAATGCACGATCCTTTCCCCTGATCCGCTGATATCATCAGAGATGCGCGTAGAGATCCAAGTGCCCGAGATACGCCACGCGGGCTCGTAATTCTGAACGACGCAACTACCCTTCACCGAGTCGCCCCGGAAATTCGCGCCGATAAAATTTTGGCAACAGTCTGTATCACGCCCCGCTTCCAGGTATACGGGCAGAGAATGCAACGAGGCCGCTACGTATTTATTCTGAAGTAAATAAGCTAAGCTTAACTAAGCAATATAAAAAAAATGTACACAAGAGACAAATGTAATGAAACGGCAACTTTATTTATTAACATTCTTTTTACAATACATGGAAAATTAAATACATCTGAATGAAAGCAATGCCTAAATAGTGGCATAACAGAAATGAAAAGTACTGAAATAAAATGTGTACAATGAAGCTAGAACTCTGGGTCGTAGGCAAGCTGATCCAAGTCTTCGTTGGTAAGCTCGATCTCCTGAGTGTCCAGATCACCTGACAACATTCCAAAGAAGATGGAGAAGGAATGTCGTCAACGAACAATCGCTCGGTAAGTCCCAAAGATAAGAGAGAAACAGAATAGACAAAGAGAGAGAGAGAGTAGCTTTTAAAGTTGTATTATATGGTTAACGCTGTTGTTTGTAGTTTGGTACAGAAACATGCCAGTGTATACGAAAGGAGTCTCTATATGCCAGAGACTAAGGGCAACAGGAGTATAAGGAACCGTTTATGCCACGGTACAACAGCAACGGAAATACAGGTTAAGTGTCTTAAGTCTTGCAGTCTCGTGCCACTTCTAACACCTTCCGTACCAATCTACCCCTTAAACCCCGTGATGTCTTGATTGTATTGTTTATATTGTATTGCAACTTGTATTGTCTTGTAATATAGATTGTATAATTGGATGACTTGCCGAAACCATAATATCAGTAAATGGATGTAACTGGAGAATCATGGATGTAACTGGAGAATCATGTAGATGGAAGTATATCCATGGTTCGGTTCGGTCAATACAGATTGAATAGATGGATTCATGGATTCATATTAAATTATAGTTTGTACTTGAATCATATTCAAGTCAGATTATTTATAATGAGACACGGTCTGAGTCAGACAATTAGAAAAGAAATTGAAATCTTGAATTAGGTTTTAATGTTATCAGCAACCGCTGCACATGGGCGGCAGGATTTGTGTCTTTTTCAAAGATGACTACCGTGTTGATAACACCGTTGTTAAGTTGTTTACCTTAAATAGGCAAGCACCCATATCTCCGGCTCCCTGAGGCTCAAGAGACCGGTCCCACTTAAATCTATATTTACTAGGGTCCTTAGGTTAATTTATAGAACTTGAGGGGGTTTATTTAAAAATAATTTTGTATAGTTTTTAAATTACACTTCAAGTATTTAGTTATCGACTTTAGAGTTTTCATAGATGTGGATTTTATATATGTGACATTTCTAGTGAAAATGACCTAATTTCATAATATAGGGTATTTAATTGTAATATTGAACTTGTATGGAATTTCGTGGTATTTTCATGTAAAGTGATTCTTTTGACTTAAAAAAGTTTGATTATTGATATTATAAAAAAATAGATATTTTAATAATACATATATATTTATATATTTATAAAAATAATTTTTAATTTATTATTTTCTAGAAATCTCATTTTTTTAAGATATTTGTATTTTAAATCTCTCGAGATCAAATGCTCCTTGCGGAGGTCTGAATCTTGCACTACTAAGCCCAGGGATGTTCGATAATCCGCACCATCCTAGTCGGGTTCCCAAAAAATGGGTTGTAGCGGCGCTTTGCAAAGATTTGTAAAAATACGTAATATTGTAAAAAACGGTTTTAATAGTAAAAGGTAATTTTGTGTAAAATGATATTTCCCGAATCTATATTTCTCAAAAGGTATTATACTATATTGCATATGAGTGTTGTGAAGAGGTAGGTCATTACTTCGTGATCTATCTAAAGGTATAACAAGAAATATAATGTTTAAAGTCGAAACTATACTACATGGTATTTTACTGAAAAAGAGCGGTAAAATTTACAAAATAAAATATTTTTCTATGAAATTTATTCAACATGTCTTGTTAATGATCAATAGTCAAGATGTAAGAGTTTAGTATAGTTGTGTTAAGGAAAATTGAACTTTACAAAGAAAACCGAATCGGAAGTCAGATTAACTCCGTTTCCATCGGATTTTAGTTTTACAAAGTTTTAGTATGGAATAGAGAAGGGGGAAGAGGGAATTATGGGTTTAGAGTCAAGAGAAGAGGGAGAGGAAGTGGTAGGAGGCACCGGTGCGTCGTTTCGTCGCCGGGAGCTCCTAAGGTCGTCGTCGGAATTTCGCCGGAGTTTCGCCCTTCGCTAACTCCACTTGTACACAAAAATTCTATAGAGTTTTCTTAAGAGTTTTGACAGAATTGTGAGTGAGGGGTGTGTGTTTAGGGGTGGTATTTATAGGGTAATGCTAGGGTTTAGGGTAGGTGAAAGGTTGTATTGAAAATGTAATAAAAATTGTATTAAAATTATGGTTTAGTGGGGTTTTAATTCGATTTTAAAGGCTCTGTTAATTTTTAGAGAATTAAAAGTGTACAGGGGAGTTAAGAAGACCAAATGACAGAAGTTTCATGGATAGAATCGGCCGATCCGACTCAGCTCGGCCTGCCGCGGCGGGCCGAATCGGCCGAGTCGCCGGCCGAGTCACGGCGAGTCAGGCTGGGGCTCGCAGCCGTGGGTCGCTCATCGGTTGGTCTACTCCCTAGGACAGTTTGTTTTATATGTGACATGGGGTTTTTATGAGTTATGCACGTGTAGATCCTTAGACTTCTAAAAATTTAAAAGAAAACAATATTAAAAATAATGTGGATGCTAGAATTTAAACTCTGGTGCTTTGGTTCAGCAGTGCAAGGTATTACCAATGAGCTACAAGCTCTTTCTTGCTATTAAAAAGCAAAACAAACTTATAACTTGTGCTCAGGCAAAAATACCCCTTTCTGTATTTTTTGAAAAATTGTACAGAAAGTTGTATAGAAAGTTTAGGGTTGTTACAGTCTGCGCCCAGAAAACCAATCAGACCACTCTCGACCTGACCCATAAATAGGTCGGGACGAGAGTGGGGGGATAATGATGATACTCATACGTAGGAATTCCCCAAATCATGACACGTGGTAGATGACGTGTCCCGGGGCTCAAGGGACAGGAGCAAACACTGTACATTGAAGGTATTCCCCAGGCCTTCGCCCAGAGGATTGACCCGACCTTCGATGGCCTCCCAGAACACTCCTATGCTCGTATTACAAGTAACCATCGGCTCGCCTCCGAGCCCTCCTACACGCTGAGCTTCGTTAGCCCTCCCAGCTCGCCTCCGAACTATCACAGAACCGAGCTTCCTCGGCCTCCTGCTCGCCTCCAAGCCTCCCGCCGAGTTAAGCCTTCCCGGTTCTACCGAGCAACCAAGAACGCAGAGCCCAAGCGCCTCCACCACGGCTCCGCGTATCTCGCCAGATGCGAGATATCCGCCACCCAACGTCCCGCGTTCCACGCCGTCGTATCCCCCCATTAACGAGCGTATCTCATCATTAATGGGGGATCCCGTCATTCACGCAGGCGTAACGTCAGGAGCGTAACCGACGGCGAAGATCTCGCGCCATCTCGCTCCAAGCGGCCACTATAAAAATCTCTCTCTCAAACGACTCAGGTAAGACAATTTCAATCCAACAAGCCGCTACTCTGCCCAAATTTCTCGGCTAATTTGATCGTCGGAGGGTCCACGGTGGTACAACCATCCCGGGACTTCTTTGCAGGTAGCTTGGCTTCACCCCAAAATCAACCCATTAAGATCCACTCGCTCAAGAAGACCATCAACGTCAATCTGAACCCTTCATTAACGCTCGCAACAAATCGACGGAGGACAACATCTAAGGAGATCAAGCCCGCCATCAGGTTGTTTTCCCCACCATGCCAAGACCAGATCAAACGATGCAATGGAAGAGCAATACACCCATTGTCACTTTTAGACCAAGGATAGCGATCAAAATACATTTTTCTTCTTCTCGGTAATTGATGTCACATCGGATATCTAAGATCAAGGGAGAAAAATAAACCCTCTTAATCCACACCATAGATCAAAGTTGGGATCTCATTAGGTTTGTCATTATACATGATCCTTTTCCTAATTTGAATTTTAATCCAACTTCTTTTGTTTGCATTTCCTTCCGTATAAACCCTCTTGAGATCTCTCGAGGGGTAAGTTTATTTTACTTTTATAATCATGGCAATGGCCCGGGATCACGGTCTATGACTCTCGGGCTGAATCCGAGACGTGCCGCAAGGCAGTAAAAGGGTAGTAGGTGATGACGAGTGATGTCAGCAGCCTCACCCCGGGGCTGGCCTAGCCCGTAGGACTGATCAGAAAAGGTAGAGAACCGTCGAGTTACAAGTTAGGTTTCATCATTGATTTTCCCATACCCCCAAGTTATATGTATTCAAGTCAGGTATTAAATAATCTGGGTCTAATGTCAACACAGGATCAGGCAGGTATAGGTTTGTCTGGATAGACAACAGGAAACGTCCGTAAGGACAACAGGTCAGGTTTGTTGGCATTAGTCACAAGATCAGGTAACAGGTAAAGCCATGGTACATCAGGTCAAGTCAAGTAGTATATAGGTATCATGTCATGTCGAGAGATGCACGGTACCATGTCGTGTCAAGTAGTAGGTGTAACAAGTCATGTCAGGGGTGCACAAAATGTCATGTGGGTGATCATAATCAACTAACATAAGCATGGGTATACAAAACAAGCATGGGGTACTAATGGAATAATAAAATTGAACACTGTAATGTAAATGCAATCAGGTACGGATTAAGGTATATAGATGCACCGTTATGGTCAGGGTTAAAGTTAAAGTTCCAATACTAATTGAACTACAATATATCAAGTGTGGAATGTTAATATTGTAATATTATATATTCAAGTGATATATGGATGCAATAATATGTATATTAAACGAGATGGATGCAAACAGGTGTTTGAACGGTTATAAACTATTTAACAGGGTACTAAGGGCTATGTAAATAATTA
Source organism: Agapanthus africanus (assembly GCA_030015575.1). NCBI lineage: Eukaryota > Viridiplantae > Streptophyta > Magnoliopsida > Asparagales > Amaryllidaceae > Agapanthus > Agapanthus africanus. The sequence continues at coordinate 902,134,436 of JASDDO010000022.1, forward strand.
TTATGTGATTGAAATACGGATATGGGTACTAGGTATAGTAAATCAAAATGCAACATGATATGTTCCGAGTTATGAATCTAAAATGATAAAATGGACATCGAATGTTAAAATGTAACATGAGACATTGGATTAAATCTATAGGTTTAACATGCAATCAAATAAATATAAAATATTATGAATAGCATATAGCAAGTTTCACTTGCCTGATTGGATCACGTGACGGGTGTAAACGCAATGTCCGATGTCGGTAAAAGTCTCGGTGCACGCTCGCGTGTACGGAACAGGTCCACGCAATGCAAGAGAGTGACCACGCTGGCTGGGAACGTCCACTGGATTGCTCGGATCATCGGCGACGGTCACGGCTCCGGCGATCACCAGGAATCGGAATCAAGAAAGTAAAGAGAAGAAAGAAAAGAAGAAGAAAGAGAAGGAAGAAGAAGAAGTTTGTGTTTAGGGTTTGGTGTTTGGTTCGAGGGTTAAGGGACAGAGGATGGAACAGAGATGGTGACGCCGTCGATGATGGGGGTTTCCGGCGAGGTTTCACGGCAAGAAAGGCTGTGGGTTAAAGAAGTCGAGTCGGGGTTATATGCAGGGTTCTTGTGTGCAGGGTTCAGGTGTCGGGATCTGGGGAGAGGGAGGAGAGAGGAAGACGACGCAGGTGGAGGTGATGAGGGCGGTCGCCGGCGGTGGACTCGACGAGGCTTGTGCAGGGGCTCGGGTCGGTTCCAGCGATCGGGAAAGAGAGAGAGAAGAGCGAGGTGAGGAGAAGGGAGTAAGTCGTGGTGATGAGGGCGTGAGGTCGGCCGCGTCGGAGCCCCGGTGACGTAAGGATGCAGCGAGGGTGTCGTGGTCGTCGGGTTGCAGCCAGGTTTCTAGGGTTGGTGGGTTTGCACGGGGAAAGGAGAGTGGAGGAAGAAGAGGAGGATATGGAGGCGGTGTAGGTGATGAGGGGAGGCCGACGGCGACGATGAGGTCGGAGCTCCGGCGGCGAAGGCGCTGGCGAGGGTTGCAGCGTCGGTTTCTTGGGTCGTCGTGTTCGTCGGGGGTTGTGATGGAGAGAGGTGATGATGACGAGGGCAAGGTAGTGAGAGGATGAAGGCGAGGGCGGCGGCGGCGACGGCGATGGCGAGGGTGAGCGTGGGTTAGGGTTCACGCGAGGCGGGATGAAGAAAGAAAGGAGAAGATGAGAGGGAAGAGAGAGAGAGAGAGAGTACGTGAGTATGGGGTTTTTTTTTGAATAAAATGAAATAAAAGATTAGTTATACATATATATGTGTAGAGGGAGAGAGAGAGAGAAGATTTGGATTGGTTTTAAAAAATATATAGAAATATATTTTGGTTTAAAGAATCGTATAAAAAATAAACTTATATTTATAGTTAGAATAAAATATTAATATAATATTAGTACGTTTTGAGATTTTGGCAAATACAAATTTACTCCAAAACACGCCCGGGTCGGGTCTAAAAATTCAGATTTAAAATATGAAAAATATATGCGACTTTCAAAATTCAAAATGAATGCTAAGGTAACGAAAAAGCATACCCCCAAGAACGGATGCACGTACGTACGCGTAGCCATCCAAACACGTCCGTTTCGCTGAGCGGGACGAGAACAAGATGCGCAGATGCTACCACGGGGTTAGGGGTATCATGCAGGCTATGAAATGTATTTTTAAAATATTTTACGTGACTTAAAATGTTATATGGTAAAACATGCCATGCCGGGTAAAATGCCAGTATGCGATAAAGTTGAAAATACACAAGTCTACATAACAAGTCAGGGTGATTCATAAATATGAATCAAATAACTTTCAAGCAAGCGGGTCGGGTCGAATGCAATGTAAAATGTATAATACCACTCGCCCCCAAAATACGATAAATCAATAAAATACCACAGATAATAAAATACGGGAATTGGAATTGGTATAAATGAACCAGGTTGTTACATTATACCCAACTACAAAAAGAATTTCGTCCTCGAAATTCCAAGAACAAGAAAGGATAAACAATCAACAAACTACAAGAATAGATGTGAAAACTTCTGCCGGATTTCATCTTCTCGTTCCCAAGTTGATTCTCTATGTGAGCGATTTCCCCAAGAAACAAGTACGAGAGGGATAACCTTGTTCTTAAGAACCTTTTCATTTCGATCCACAATCAACATCGGTCGTTCTTCAAAGGTTAAATCTTCTTGTACAGTCAACTCCGAATGATCCAGCACGTGTGTTTCATCTCGAACATACTTACGGAGTTGAGATACATGAAACACGTCATGAACATTCGCCAAGTATTGCGGTAACGCCAATCGATACGCTACTTCTCCAACACACTCCAAAATCTTTAAAGGTCCAACGAATCGAGGAATAAGCTTTTCTCGACTTCTGAAACGAATCACTCCTCTAATCGGTGATATCTTCAAGAATAAAAAATCACCCATGGCGAACTCTAGAGGTCTTCTCGACGTATCTGCCCAACTCTTCTGTCGGTCTTGTGCTGCTTTCCTATGGTTCCGGATAGTGTTAACCTTCTCAACTATTTGCACAACCAAATCTGGTCCCAACAATCTTCGTTCACCAATATCGTCCCAACAAACAGGTGAACGACACTTGCGACCATATAAAGTCTCGAATGGAGCCATTTGAATAGTCGCCTGGAAACTGTTGTTGTAAGAAAACTCCACCAAGTGTAGATGATCCTCCCATGAACCCTTGAAGTCTAACATACGAGCTCTCAACATGTCTTCAAGAGTTTGGATCGTTCTCTCCGACTGGCCATCTGTTTGAGGATGATAAGCTGTGCTAAACTTCAATCGAGTCCCCAAACTTTCCTGTAAGCTCCTCCAAAAGTGTGATAAGAAACGAGTGTTGTCGGACACGATGCTCCCCGATACTCCATGCAATCTTACAATCTCTTGCATGTACCGTTTTGCCAAAGCTTCCGTTGATTGACCAACTCAAAATGGTATGAAATGAGCTGCCTTGGTCAATCGATCAACAATCACCCAAACTGCATTGTTGCCTTTGGACTCCGCGGTAAGGCCATCACGAAATCCATGGTTATATGTTCCCACTTCCATTGAGGAATCGGAAGTGGTTGCAATAAACCAGCAACCCTTTGATGTTCAGACTTAACTTGCTGACACACCGAGCACTTTGCTATAAAGCGGGCAATCTCCCGTTTTATGCCTTCCCACCAGAAATGCTGTCGTAGATCTCGGTATATCTTCGTGCCTCCTGGATGTATGGAATATGCTGAACTGTGCGCTTCCTTCGTAACTTCTTCGCGAATGTCTCCTTTTGGCAAACGTCTACCATATCGCAACGAACCATCTTCATGAATCAACAAGTCCGTTCGAAGTCCAGCTTCAACCTGTTCTCGAAACCTTTGCAATCTTGGGTCCTTCGACTACGCTGCTTTTATATTCTCGATCAACGACGACTGTACTTGCAGCTGCATCATCTGTCCCGAAGAATGCGGTAGCACAATCTCCAAATCGAATCTTCGAAAGTCTTCAATAAGTTCCTTCTGTACAGTCAACATCTAAATTGCTGGCAACCGACTAAGCGCATCCGGAACAACACTAACTTTCCCCGGATGGTACTTAAGATCAAGATCGTAGTCAACCATCAGCTCCAACCATCTACGCTGTCTCATATTAAGCTCCTTCTGTGTGAACACATACTTCAGGTTTTTGTGATCGGTGAATACTTCGACTCTTTCGCCCAATAAGCAGTGTCTCCAAATCTTCAAAGCAAAAATCACAGCTGCTAGCTCCAAGTCATGAGTTGGGTAACTCTTCCCATGGGTCTTCAACTGTCTCGACACGTAAGCTACAACCTTCCCATGCTGCATCAAAACACATCCCAATCCTTTCTCAGATGCGTCGCTGTGAAACACCAATCCTCCGGAACTGTCTGGTACGGTCAAAATAGGAACAGTTATCAACCTTTGCTTCAGCGCCTCAAAAGCTGACGCACACTTATCCGTCCATACAAATGGTACTTCCTTGTGCGTAAGCTTGGTCAAAAGCTCAGCCAAACGAGCACAATTCTCCACGAACCTTCTGTAATATCCGGCAAGTCCAAGAAAACTTCTGATCTCTACTACGTTCTTCGGAATCGGCCAATCTTAAACTTCTGCAATCTTCTCGGGATCAACGGCGATTCCATTTTCGGATACGACATGCTCCAAAAAACTTCACTTCTTCAAGCTAAAACTCGCACTTGCTCATCTTTGCATACAATTTTTTTCATGCTTCAATGTCTACAGTGCGATCTTCAAGTGTTCTGCATACTCTTCTAGGCTCCTCGAGTAGACCAGAATATCATCGACAAACACCACTATAAACTGGTCCAAGAACGGTGAAAATATTCGGTTCATCAAGTCCATAAATATCGTCAGGGCATTCGTTACTCCGAAGGGCATCACTAAATACTCGTAATATCCATACCGAATTCTGAACGCAGTCTTGCAAATATCTTCTGATTTAACTCAGATCTGATGATATCCAGACCGCAAATCCAGCTTCAAGAATACCCTCGCGCCACTAAGCTGCTCGAACAATTCGCCAATACGAGGGATCGGGTACTTGTTCTTAATAGTCACCCGGTTTAATTCTCGATAATCGATGCACATCCTTCTTGTGACATCATCTTCTTTACTAGAAGAACTGGAGCTCCCCAAGGTGAGTTACTGCTGCGAACCCAACCCTTCTTAGTAATTCGGTAATCTGCTTCTTGACTTCTTCCAACTCCACTGGTGCTATTGGGTAGTACGCCTTTGAAATTGGCGATGCACCAGGAACAAGATCAATCACGAACTCCATATCTCGTTTTGCGGTAAACCCGAGATGTCCTCGAACACGTCTATGAAATCCCGAACTACAGCTGGCGCTTCTTCCTTATCAACTTCCATTAATGAAAGAACATCGTTTGTCGGCCTAGCCCTAAACTCGACTGGCCCGACAGAACTGCTTCCTCCAGCAAAGATAAACTCTGGATGTCTGGGAATCTGGAAAATCGCTTTCCTTGCTCTACGATCAATGTGAGCGTGGAAAGTGCCGAGAAAATCCATTCCCAAGATAACAACAAACAAAGAAAGCACCAGAATTGAATAATTCTAATGCGGGAAAGATATGAACACGTAGAATACCGAGGTGACTTCATCCGAAGTCAAGATACTGAAGAGGATTAAGCACGGTAAACATGATTCAAGCTGGCGATAAAACAAGAACTGGTAAGCAATGAAACCGAGAGAGGCAAGGTAATATAACGACCATGAAATAAGGAAATGAATCAAGACCAGGACTCCAAGTTACTTAAATAGAGTACCGCATTGTAACCATGCTGCAGTTCATGGGTACAATCACATAACTCCGTTCAAGTCGCCTAAATCCTAGTATAAGAATCAAAGGAACAGGGGGAAACAAAATAAGGAACAAAAAGGTTTCAAGCCGAGATGCAAAGTCGTTTGCATATCGTCAAGACAAGGATAAAAAGAAAGATATGATTCAAGAATCACGATAACAAGGTGGCAAGACATGTTCCTAATCACGGATTTTACGATTCGTGCATTGGGTCCAATACCCAACTACAAAGAATCAAACCCGATTAAGCTATATCCTATGGCTCTGATACCAAAAGAACCATGTCACGCCCCGCTTCCCAGAGTACGCTAAGATGGGCACGTGACATAGCCAACCATACTAGCTGTGGATAGGAAATATCTTTCCACAGTCACATTACGGCTGTAGAGATATCAAGAACAAGAAAGAAAACTAAACTATCTAGTACATGTCCATAAGCCAGGGTAAATGAGTCAAGAAATAATATAATATGCGGAAGCAAAAGATCCAATAAATAAAATACCTGAAAAGCAAGACTGGATACCACAGGATCCTCACTGCTCGGTCTAACAGCGGCAGTGCTCCTAATCAGCCTGCGACAAAGGTAGAGGATCTGGACCATGCAAAACCCAGACGCCATTGCGTCATAACATCAAGCAATAATATAAACAGGGGTAGCAAGACATACAGGTATGTGTATGAACAGTAAAACATGTATAACAGCAATATAAATGAGAACAGTGAGGGTAATATGTAGTGAGTAATCTAAACCGGTCTATTGGGTTAACTACTCTCAAGTCTTTGAAATCAATTTGATTAATCATCGATGTAAATCAATAGTATCCCATGCATGCCCGGGATCACGGTCTATGACTCTCGGGCTGAATCCGAGACGTGCCGCAAGGCAGTAAAAGGGTAGTAGGTGATGACGAGTGATGTCAGCAGCATCACCCCGGGGCTGGCCTAGCCCGTAGGACTGATCAGAAAAGGTAGAGAACCGTCGAGTTACAAGTCAGGTTTCATCATTGATTTTCCCATACCCCCAAGTTATATGTATTCAAGTCAGGTATTAAATAATCTGGGGCTAATGCCAACACAGGATCAGGCAGGTACAGGTTTGTCTGGATAGACAACAGTAAACGTCCGTAAGGACAACAGGTCAGGTTTGTTGGCATTAGTCACAAGATCAGGTAACAGGTAAAACCATGGTATATCAGGTCAAGTCAGTTAGTATATAGGTATCATGTCATGTCGAGAGATGCACGGTACCATGTCGTGTCAAGTAGTAGGTGTAACAAGTCATGTCAGGGGTGCACAAAATGTCATGTGGGTGCTCATAATCAACTAACATAAGCATGGGTATACAAAACAAGCATGGGGTACTAATGGAATAATAAAATGGAACACTGTAATGTAAATGCAATCAGGTACGGATTAAGGCATATAGATGCACCGTTATGGTCAGGGTTAAAGTTAAAGTTCCAATTCTAATTAAACTACAATATATCAAGTGTGAAATGTTAATATTGTAATATTATATATTCAAGTGATATATGGATGCAATAATATGTATATTAAACGAGATGGATGCAAACAGGTGTTTGAACGGTTATAAACTATTTAAGAGGGTACTAAGGGCTATGTAAATAATTATTATGTGATTGAAATATGGATATGGGTACTAGGTATAGTAAATCAAAATGCAACATGATATGTTCCGAGTTATGAATCTAAAATGATAAAATGGACATCGAATGTTAAAATGTAACATGAGACATTGGATTAAATCTGTAGGTTTAACATGCAATCAAATAAATATAAAATATTATGAATAGCATGTAGCAAGTTTCACTTGCCTGATTGGATCACGTGACGGGTGTAAACGCAATGTCCGATGTCGGTAAAAGTCTCGGTGCACGCTCGCGTGTACGGAACAGGTCCACGCAATGCAAGAGAGTGACCACGCTGGCTGGGAACGTCCACTGGGTTGCTCGGATCGTCGGCGACGGTCACGGCTCCGGCGATCACCGGGAAACAGAATCAAGAAAGTAAAGAGAAGAAAGAAAAGAAGAAGAAAGAGAAGGAAGAAGAAGAAGTTTGTGTTCAGAGTTTGGTGTTTGGTTCGAGGGTTAAGGGACAGAGGATGGAACAGAGATGGTGACGCCGTCGATGATGGGGGTTTCCGGCGAGGTTTCACGGAAAGAAAGGCTGTGGGTTAAAGAAGTCGAGTCGGGGTTATATGCAGGGTTCTTGTGTGCAGGGTTCAGGTCTCGGGATCTGGGGAGAGGGAGGAGAGAGGAAGACAACGCACGTGGAGGTGACGAGGGCGATCGCCGGCGGTGGACTCAACGAGGCTTGTGCAGAGGCTCGGGTTGGTTCCAGCGATCGGGAAAGAGAGGGAGAAGAGCGAGGTGAGGAGAAGGGAGTAAGTCGTGGTGATGAGGGCGTGAGGTCGGCCGCTTCGGAGCCCCGGTGATGTGAGGATGCAGCAAGTGTGTCGTGGTCGTCGGGTTGCAGCCGGGGTTTTAGGGTTGGTGGGTTTGCACGGGGAAAGGAGAGTGGAGGAAGAAGAGGAGGATATGGAGGCGGTGTAGGTGATGAGGGGAGGCAGACGGCGACGATGAGGTCGGAGCTCCGGCGGTGAAGGCGCTGGCGAGGGTTGCAGCGTCGGTTTCTTTGGTCGTCGTGTTCGTCGGGGGTTGTGATGGAGAGAGGTGATGATGACGAGGGCAAGGTAGTGAGAGGATGAAGGCGAGGGCGGCGGCGGCGGCGGCGGCGACGGCGAGGGTGAGCGTGGGTTAGGGTTCACGCGAGGCGGGACGAAGAAAGAAAGGAGAAGATGAGAGGGAAGAGAGAGAGAGAGTACGTGAGTATGGGTTTTTTTTTTGAATAAAATGAAATAAAAGATTAGTTATACATATATATATGTGTGCGGGGGGAGAGAGAGAGAGAGAGCAGAAGATTTGGATTGGTTTTAAAAAATATATATAAATATATTTTGGTTTAAAGAATCGTATAAAAAATAAACTTATATGTATAGTTAGAATAAAATATTAATATAATATTAGTACGTTTTGAGATTTTGGTAAATACAAATTTACTCCAAAACACGTCCGGATCGGGTCTAAAAATTCAGATTTAAAATATGAAAAATATATGCGACTTTCAAAATTCAAAATGAATGCTCATGTAACGAAAAAGCATACCCCCAAGAACGGATGTACGTACGTACGCGTAGCCATCCAAACACGTCCGTTTCACTGAATGGGACGAGAACAAGATGCGCGGATGCTACCACGGGGTTAGGGGTATCATGCAGGCTATGAAATGTATTTTTAAAATATTTTACGTGACTTAAAATGTTATATGGTAAAACATGCCATGCCGGGTAAAATGCCAGTATGCGATAAAGTTGAAAATGCACAAGTCTACATAATAAGTCAGGGTGATTCATAAATATGAATCAAACAAGTTTCAAGCAAGCGGGTCGGGTCGAATGCAATGTAAAATGTATAATACCATTCGCACCCAAAATACGATAAATCAATAAAATACCACAGATAATAAAATACAGGAATTGGAATTGGTATAAATGAACTAGGTTGTTATATCCACCCCTAAAGTTGATCTTCCGCCCTCGACCTGTTGACGAGCGACAACCGCGATGATCCAAATACGAGCTGCCACAACGGAGGCTGGAGCGGCTCGTCTCCTCCTCCTAACGTGATCAATGCCTTATCCGTTTAGATAGACAAGCTCACATCGCTGGTGGATGCCCTCGTCCTCGTTCAAGCAGCGGGCCTTACCCACTAGTCTGTCGTTGCCCCTCCCCGGGATAACAACGTCCGTAGAAGGACGGATGGGCACGCTTAAGCCATCGATCTCACTCGTGCTCATCCCAGCGTCACCGAGCGCCGGCATGCCGACTCCGACCACCGTGACTTGCACGCGGTGATTGATTCCATGACCCACTTGGCGCTGGACAGCTCCACGCCCCGATCCCAGATAAGACTGGGTCGTCGCTCCGATTCCCGTCGCGCGTTCTCTCCCCCTGAGTAGGTGTCGGTCGGCTCGCCTGCTTCCAAGCATGACCGACGCCCCCACGCTCGCCGGGGCAGCGCGAACAGCGAACGCCGGGAGCACTCGAGGATGGCCTCACCTGAGGATTTGAGAAATTTAATAGAGCGGAATCGGAGCCGCACCATTACGCAGACCCGGAGCGGGGGTAGCCACCACTCTGATTGTGCAGAATCCTTGGGGTACCACCACCGAATTGAAGCTCTCGAAAAGAAAATTGAAGGCATATGACGGGTCAGCCATGCATCCGACGAAGGGCCAGGTACTCCGTCGACTCACTAAGAAAGCCTTTTACAGAAGAGCTGCTGGCCGAGCACGTCTCGTCCAGGAACAAGCCGCCAAAAGTGGCCCTTTTCGATGGGAAATCTGACCAGAAGGACCACCTAGATGTATTTACAGCGGGCATGAGCTTCCAGGATAACTCAGACGTGGCTCAATACCGAGCTTTCCCCACCACCCTCATCCGAGCTGCCCGGGACTGGTTCCGAGGACTTACACCACGCTCCATCTCGACCTTCAACGAGCTAGCCACCCAATTCCTCGGTCATTTCGTCGGAAACCGATGGCAAAAGAGGATGTTCGACTACCTGTTCACTATCAAGAGCGGAGACAAGGAATCCTTCAAAGGATATGCCCGCTTCTACAATTCCCACCTGGAGGTCCCCGAACACCACGATGAAACAGTTATCACCGCGCTGAGGTCGGGTCTTAGGCACAAAGTGTGGCTCCGCTCTTTTGCATTAGCGCAACCTAAGACCATGGCCGAAGTGAAAGGCTGGACCGAGGGAGAAATCCAGCTCGAGTCCGAGGTGAACTCAAACCTCCCCCGAGCCGACCAGGAGGACATAAAGAAAAGGGATAAGGAGGAGAAGAAGAAAGTCGATTGTCCGAAGCCTTACTTCCCGAGGTTTCAGGAGTACACTCCTCTAAACATCTCTCAGACCGAGCTGCTGGAGGAAGCTAAGGGTGAGAGGTTCTTCAAGCTCCCTCTAATCGTCCAAAGAGCGGGCAAGCATCTCCGTGGCCCATACTGTGCTTTCCACAGGTCGCAGGGTCACCCCACTGAGAACTGCAAACAACTCCATGACTACATCGAGGAGTTGATCCGCTCAGGCCACCTGGCGAAATACCCGCAGGACAAGCGGCAGGCGGAGCGTGAGCAAAAGGACCAAACCCCTCCTGGGGAATTAACGATCGGACAGATCATGGTCGTTACCTCGGATCTAGCTCGGGAAAGTGAAGGGGAACCACAACATCCTCCCGGTCAAAGGCACAAGTGATATACCACCTAAGAGGTGCAGAAGGGACGAGCTGATCATTTGCACCGATGAAGACTTCCACAGCATATCTCTCCCTCACAACGACCCTCTCGTGATAATGGCCAGAGTCCACCGTTACGAAGTTCAGAGGATATTGGTCAACTCGGGAAGCTCGGCGGATATTCTGATACATAACTGTTTCCAGCGTATGGGACTAGGACCATCTGACCTTCGACCTACCTCTCATGTCCTCTCCGAGTTCACCAATCATTCCGTCCCTGCCGAGGGATTGGTCACCCTCCTCCTCAACATTGGGGAAGCGGGCAATACGCGAACCATACCGGTGGACTTCCTCGTAGCCAAGGTCCCTTCATCCTATAACATTGTCCTGGGGCATCCTACCTTAAACGCTCTCCGGGCCCAGATCTTGACTTATCACCTTGAATTCAAAATTTCTTTGGATCAAGGGGGAATAGGTCGGGCCTACGGAGACCAGCAAACCGCTAAGATTTGCTTCACCTCGATGTCCACAGCCGGAGAGCAAGGCGACGATTTTAAGCCGCATGACTTCCAAAGGTCTTTAGATACACGCAACGACCAAAGGGGGGTTAGAGGTGCCCCGGTGGAAGCATTGACGGAAGTCCCCCTCGTAGAAGAGGTCGATGACCGAACAGTCCAGATTGGCTCTCTCTTGACAGGGAATCACCGTGAAGACCAAATCCGGTTCTTTTGAGATAACTCGGACGTATTCGCTTGGGCGCCAGAGGACATGCCCGGAATTGACCCTAGAGTGATCTCCCACAAGCTCGGAGTCGACCGAAGGTGAAGCCCGTCCAACAAAAGAAGAGGAGTTTTGTGCCGGGCAAACAAAAGGCGATAGAAGATGAGATGGATAGACTGCTCGCCGCCAACTTCATCAGAAACCTGGATTCCTCTGATTGGCTGGCGAACGTGGTCATGGTCAAGAAGGCAAACGGGAAATGGCGCATGTGCGTCGATTTCACGGATTTGAACAAGGCTTGCCCCAAATACAACTATCCGCTTTCTCGGATAGACCAGCTAGTAGACAGTTCGGCCGGCCATGAATTATTGAGCTTTAATGACTCTTTCTCCGGTTACAATTAGATCAGGATAAACCCGGTCGATGAAAAACTTACCGCCTTCACCACTGATCGGGGGGTATAATGCTATAAAGTGATACCTTTCGGACTCAAGAACGCCGGGTCCACATACCAGCGCCTGATCAATAAGCTGTTCAAACCTCAGAATGGCAGAAACATGGAAGTCTACGTCGACGACATGCTCATAAAATCCATCTCGGCAGCTGGGCACACTGAAGACCTCGGCGAAATATTTGACGTCCTGCGCAGCTAATTTCGCGTTCGGAGTCACTAGTGGGAAGTTCCTCGAGTTCATGATAACGCAACGAGGAATCAAAGCAAACCCTGAAAAGATCAGCGCCATCCTTAACATGGCAACTCCCAAGAGCAATGTCGACATCATGTGATACACGGGAAGGGTCGCTGCCCTGAGTCGCTTTATGTTCAGAGCCAGAGAGAAGTGCCTCCCATTTTTCAGGGCCCTAAGGAAAATCCCTAAGTTCGAATTGTTGGAGGAGCGCCAGAACGCTTTCGAACAACTCAAGGCCCATCTAGCGACCCCACCGCTACTCACCCAACTAGTCGAAGGTGACGAACTATCGCTATATCTGGCCATCTCCAACCAAGCTGCAGGCTCAGTACTTTTCAGAGAATACGAAGGCATACAGAGGCTGGTCTATTACATGAGCCATGTTTTCAAGGACACAGAAACGAGATATCCGGCCATAGAGATAATAGTCCTAGCACTTATCGTCGCCTCCAGGAAACTTAGGCATTATTTTCAAGCGCACACGATCCTCGTCATCACTGAGCGACCTTTAGGGTCAATTCTCGTCTCCCCCGAGTCATCAGGATGTCTGGAGAAGTTGAGGTGGGAACTGTCCTAATTCGATATCAAATACTGCCCCCGAAAAGCCATCAAAGCACAGTTCTTGGAGGATTTTGTTGTCGAATGCAAAAAAAACAACAACAACAACTGAGCCTTTTATCCCAAGCATATGGGGTAGGCTATATGAACCAACATGAGAATCACGCCGGGTCCAGCACATGAATCCTCTGCCTCCACTCACTCCTATCGAACAATATACTTTCATTGAATCCTTTGGCAACCATATCGTTTCGTATCACCTCCATCCATGTTTTCTTCGGTCTCCCTTTTGCCCTTTTGCCATTGCTCATATCGAGAGTATCTATTCGTCGGACTGGTGCTTCCATAGGTCTGCGTCGCACATGACCAAACCATCTTAGCGGTTTTCCCGCATCTTCTCCTCCATAGGGGCGACACCAACTTTTGTACGGATATCCTCATTTCGCACCTTATCTTTTCTAGTGTTACCGCACATCCAACGAAGCATGCGCATCTCCGCTACGTGCATCTTCTGTGTATGATGCTTTTTAGGAGCCCAGCATTCCGTACCATATAATAAGGCAGGCCGAATAGCGCTCCGATAAAACTTCCCTTTCAATTTTAACGGAAAGTTACGATCACACAAAATCCCTGTTGCACTCCTCCATTTCAACCAACCAGCTTGGATCCTTTGATTAACATCACTATCGATCTCCCCATTCTTTTGGATGATGGAACCTAGATATCTAAACTGGTCGCTCAGTGATATCACTTGCCCTTCCAATGTTATACCAATATGGTTTTGACTTCTCTGGTTACTAAATTTGCAATGCATATATGCTGTCTTGGACCTGCTCAATCTGAATCCCCGAGATTCCAATGTTTGCCTCCATAATTCCAATTTGGTATTAACCCCTGCTTTCGTCTCATTTACTAGAACAATATCATCAGCGAATAGCATACACCAAGGTACCTCATCTTGGATAGTTCTAGTAAGCTCATCCATCACGATGGTAAACAGGAATGGACTTAATGCAGATCCTTGATGTAAACCAATAGTAATTGGAAAATCACTCGTTAAGCCGCCGCAAGTTCTGACATTTGCCACTACTCCATCGTACATATCCTTGATTATGTCAATATACTTGACGGGGACCCCCTTCTTCATCATTGTCCTCCATAATACCTCTCTAGGTATCTTGTCGTACGCTTTTTCTAAATCAATAAATATCATATGCAAATCTCTTCTCTTCTCTCGAAAACGGTCGACAAGTTGACGAAGCAAATGAATAGTCTCTGTCGTTGATCGTCCAGGCATGAACCCAAACTAGTTTTCTGTTATCTTAATATCCTTCCTTAACATGTGTTCAATCACTCTCTCCCAAACTTTCATGGTGTGACACATAAGTTTTATTCCCCGGTAGTTTGAGCAACTTTGAATGTCACCCTTGTTCTTGTAGATAGGTACAAGGATACTTTTTTTCCATTCATTTGGCATCTTTTTTGTCTGCCAAATCTTATTAAACAGATCTGTCAGCCATTTAACGCCTATTTCTCCTAAGCATCTCCAAATCTCGATAGGAATCCCGTCAGGGCCAACCGCTTTTCTTAAACTCATTCTGTTCAAAGCTTCTTTAACCTCAGGTGGTCTTATTTTACACATGAAATCACGGTTTATATCTTGAGATTGAATGACAAGTCTATCCAAATTCTTAGTAAAGCTCTCATTGAACAATCAAAATAATCTCTCCATCTTTCCTTGATATCTTCATCTCGAACTAAAACCTTCTGATTTTCATTTTTGACACACTTCACCGCACATAAGTCTCTAGTCTTCCTTTCCCGCATCCGAGCAATCCGGTATATATCATTTGCAGCCTCTTTAGTGCATTATTTCTCGTACACCTATTTGTAGACCTTAGATTTAGCTTCCCGAACAGCTTTCTTAACTTCCTTTTTAGCCATTTTGTACTTCTCAAATCTCTCCACATCTCTACTTTTCTTCAAATCTTTATAAGAATCCCTTTTAATTTTAATAGCAGCCTTTACATCTTCATCATTGTCGAATGCACCATCCCCATTAAAGAAGAAACGCCGACACGGGGCCCCGAACCACTTCCGTCGGTCGAGGAGGTGCCCGACCCATTCCGGATTGGGTGCTCTATATGGACGGATCCTCCACCGAGGAGGGGAGTAGGGCTAGCCTGATCATCCGCGGCCCGGACGAAGCGGAAATGGAATACTCCTTAAAGCTTGGGTTCAGAGCATTAAACAACGCCACGGAATATGAGGCCTTATTAGCAGGATTGCGGATCGCCTCCAGGATAGGACTGAAGACCATCAGAGTTCGCAGAGACTCCGTACTGGTCGTCGACCAAGTAACTAGGCGCTTCAAACCCCAGGAACCGCTCATGATAAAATACCTGGCCGAGGTAAAAAGGCTTCGAAAAAATTTCGACGAAGTCCAAGTGGAGAAGATCCCCAGGAACTTGAACACCCGGGCCGACGGTTTGAGCAAGCTCGCTTCTTCCTATTCGGCCACCCGTAAAAGAAATATTCTCTTCGAAGACTTACCATGACCCAGCGTTGAAGAAGGGGAGGTAACATCCAGATCCACACAACCCAGGAAGAAGGCCAAGATTGGAGGAAGGCCCTCGTGGAGTTCCTGAAAAACGGTGTGCTCTCCGAAAATTGGGGAGAAGCTCGCTGGCTACGGGCCAAAGCACGCCATTTCGTCTGGAGCAACGGAAACCTATACAAGAAGTCGTACACTCAGCCTCTGCTCCGATGCGTCGACCCCCATGAGGCTAACTATGTTCTACAAGAAATACATGAAGGGGTCGGGGGAGCGCATCAAGGAGCCCGCACCTTGGTCCAGAAGACGCTGCTCCAAGGGTACTACTAGCCGAAATTGCACCAGGATGCCGAGAAGCTGGTCAGAAGGTGCAAGAACTGCCAAATCTTCAGCAGTATACCTCATCTTCCCACAACTGAACTAACGCCACTTAGCCCCCTTGGCCATTTGCATAATAGGGGATGGATATGATAGGTCAACTCCCCACCGGTACGGATGGACACCGATACATCCTCGTCGCTGTGGACTACTTCACAAAATAGATAGAGGCCTTACCCATAAGAAAACCGGATGCCGCCTCTACGATAAAGTTCCTGCAGAACAATATAATTTCTCGATTCGGAATCCCGAAGTGCATAGTTACCGACCATGGGACCAACATCGAAAACGATAAAATTAAAGAGTTTTGCAGCGACTACCATATACTGATGAAGTTTGCCACGATTGCACATCCTCAATGCAACGGGCAGGCCGAGGTAGCGAACCAAGGCATCATCCGCGGTCTCAGAGCCTGTTTGGAAGGAAGGCAAGGCGGCTGGGTCGAGGAACTGCCGTGGGTGCTATGGGTTTTACGAACATAGAAGAAAACACCCACGGGAGAAACCCCATTCAGCCTCTGCTACGGTTCCGAGGAAATGGTCCCCGCGGAGATTGGAATGCCCAGTTATAGGGTAGAATACTTTGATGATGAATCCAACACCTCGGCGCTCCGAAGCAACTTGGACATGTTATTGAAAAAACAGGATCGAGCGTAAATCAGAGTGGTCGCCTACCAGCAGCAAACTGCACGCTACTACAATACCTGAGTTAAACATTAGGCCTTCAAGATAGGAGACCTGGTCTTACGAAGAAATGAGTTCGTGGACCAAAGGAGACTGCACAAGTTCTCTCCGAAGTGGGACAGACCATTCCTCATAACGGAAGTATTTTTCGGTGGAGCATACCGCCTGTAAGACGTTGGGGGCATAATTTTCCTCGGCCTTATAATGCCGAAAAGCTTAAATTGTATAAATAAACATGTATCGTCTTTCAAAATAATGTAATTCCCTTTTTACATTTAACTAAGTTTTCCAGGCTAAGTCTTCTTGTAGAAAAGACTTTGTGTACCCCCGCGGGGCTCTAGCCCTTTGATTCTTTTCTCGGTTCCAAGACTCCGAAGTTTTTTGAGAAAACATAAAATTTGTATCAAGAAGAGGAAAAGAGATGGTACACTACAATGAAAGACAAGTTTATTTATTCAAGAGGTATTATAGGCTTCTCGGCCTTACAAAAATTACAACAAAAGAAGGAGGGTGTTAAAGAAACATTGTCGGTGGTACACCGAAGAAAGCTCCTCAAGCCGATCCCGAGCAGCTTCGACCCGCTCCCTCCGACGGTTCTCACGGACCCTAGAAGCCATGGATTCCCCGGACGAGGGAGGATCCTCTTCCGCCGAGCAGGAAGCGATGACTAACCTTTGCTGGAAACTCTCAAGAAGGAGGTCCACCGAGTGATCCCGCCTACTCTTTGAGATCGGACCAAGCCTATGGACCGTATGCATTTTGTCGAACGTCTCATCCATCAGCCGCAGGGATAGGGTATTTTGCAGACCCGGCGAAGTCCTCCATATCGCATAAATCAACACCTGAAGGAGAGGGGATCTCCGAGGAAGTAAGCGTCCTCAGTGACCCTCCAAGCGGTTTATCACCGCCTCATACGTTTCCAAGAACGATCAAGATTGTAACAGTATACGTCGTCAGGGAAAACGATCTCCCTGATAGTATGCACGCGGCCGACCATCTTCAGGGAGTGAGAGATTAGAAAGAAATCGATGGACCTTCAGTATTTATAGCCTCAACAAAAATCTTCCGACGGCCGAGATTTACTCGCACGGCGACACAAATCATGAAATATCGCACTTTTCCGATATGGCACTGCTACATGTCACCCGCGACGGTCACCATTCCCATCCTTTACGGGTCAAGGGAGGTTGAACGACGCCCAAGAAGATACTATAGAATAGATAAAGCCCTCGCCGCGAGGCGACCGAGTAGCTTCCTGCTCGGTTCATCCGCAGTGCGTAGCTTCCTGTCCATCTGCATTGTGGATCTAAAGCCCTCCTCATAAGGCCATCGAGTAGCTTCCTGTTCAGTCCATTCGCAGTGGGTAGCTTCCTGCCCATCAATGCTGTGAATCTAATGCCCTCCTCATGATGCCACCGAGTAGCTTCCTGCTCGGTCCATCCGCAGTGGGGAGCTTCCTGCCCAACTATGCTATGGATCAAAAGCCCTCCTCACGAGGCCACCGAGTAGTTTCCTGCTCGGTCCATCCGCAGTAGGTAGCTTCTTACCCAACTACGCTGTGGATCAAAATCCATCCTCACGAGACCATCGAATAGCTTCTTGCTCGGTCCATCCATAGTAGGTAGCTTCCTGCCATCAATGTTGTGGATCTAAATCCCTTCTCATGAGGCCGCAGAGTAGCTTCTTGCTCGGTCCATACGCAGTAGGTAGCTTCCTGCCCAACTAATGCTGTGGATCAAAAGCCCTCCTCATGAGGCCACCGAGTAGTTTCCTGCTCGGTCCATCCACAATGGGTAGCTTCCGGTCCATCAATGCTGTGGATCTAAAACCCTCTTCACGAGACCACTAAGTAACTTTCTGCTCGGTCCATCCGCAGTGGGTAACTTCCTGCCCATCAATACTGTGGATCCAAAGCCCTCGACGTCGAGGCGACCGAGTAGCTTCCTGCTCAGTCCATCTGCAGCGGGTAGATTCCTGCCCTACAAAGAAGCGGATCTAAATGCCCTCCTCACGAGGCTGCCGAGCAGATTCTTGCTCGACCCATCAATCGGTTCATACTCGACGCGCGATCGCCACCTCGACTCGGGGAAAAGGGAGGATGCCGACTTTCCTACACTTAGTTATCGTTCGATTTGATGCACCATTGCCATCTTGACTCCGGGGAAAAGGAGGACACCGATCTTCCTACACTTGGCTATCGTTCGACTCTGCTCGATGAACGGTCAGCGAGTGCAGGAAGGGTGGACATCGGCTTAGCACTTGCAAGATAAAGATACTTACGAGCTAAAAGTACTTGCAAGATAAAAAGACCCACAAGCTAAAAATACTTGCAGAATGAAGATTCAAACAATGAAAAGTATACGTGCTAAAAGTAATTACGCAGCGAGAAGACATTTAGGCAAAGGAAAAAGGAGTACTTTATTTATAATCAAAGATAAATACAAGGTATTCTAGGCTTCTCGGCCTTACAGAAATACCCGGAGGCTTACAAAATTTTAAGAAAAAAATCTTCAAGGAAGGAAAGCTTAGGACACCCGCTTGGCCGAGATCTCACATGTCTCGAGGCCGCCATCAGGGACCAAAACTGCGACCTCGGGGTTGGCGCTTCGACTGACAGCCTCACCTCCAACTGCAGCCTCGATGACTTCCCCTTGCTGTGCTTCCTCGGTCAGGAGGTACTTGGCGTTGAGCTCGCCGTCATCGAACCCCGGGATGGACTCCTTCATAGCGTCGAGGGTGTTGTTCCACACGACGGCCGCAGATTCGGCGATATCGGCGTAAAATTGGTCGGACGTCTTGTATCCCTCTACGGCCTTCGCCGCCTGGCTCTCGGCGAGCTTCACCACGTCCATAGCCACCCGGACATCCCTCTTGAGGATGTCCCTCGAATTCTTCATCAAGCTGTAGAGACCGTTCACCTCCTCTAACTTGGCTTGGATAGCTCGGTTGGACCTATCCAGGAACCGATGAGACTCTTTCAGCTTGGAGTTCATCAGCCCCTCGGCGACCAGTCGAGTGTCGAGGAGAGCCGCCTTCTCCTCCTCCTGCCGCAGTTGGAGGCGGAGTTCCTCCTCCCGCGAGGAGGATTCGCCCGCCTTTTTCATGACCGGGGTTACCTCCTCGGATTCCATGATGACGAGGAGAACGCAGTGATGAAGGACCTGAGGAAAGCAGTAAACGGGTTAGAAATCTCAAACCGAGGAAGTAAGACTTAAGAAATTTTAAGAAAAGTCAAGTACCGGTATGAACCGCTTCCTGTGCTATGGCGGCCACCTGGGCCTTCATGGTCCTCGGGGAATTTTGCCCCCGGCTGCCTCCTCCATGTCCGAAAGCAAGTCGTCAGTGACAGAGAGCCCTGAGGGCACCTCAATGCAGAAGTCACCCTCCTGCACTGGGATCCCGGTAGAAGGTGGCCGAAAGATCGTCCGCTTCTACCTTTTGAGGGGGATTTCGGAGGGCTCACCCTCCCCCTCCTCCTCTCTCGTCTGGGACGCCCGGTCCCACGCATGCTTATGACCCTACCCACGGTGTGCTTTTGGGCCTCGAGGAGCGGCGAAAGGCTTGGACGGTGGAGTTGTCCACAGGGCTGAGCTCGGACCGGGTCAAGACGAGCTTGCACCTCCGGCCTTCCTTCCTTGCGTCTTAGCGGCCATGGCGGCTAGGATTTTCGATCGGTCCATGAGCTCTGCAAAAAAAGAACACATAAACAAAAGGGGGTTAGTGACAATGAGAAGGAGAAGGAAGTTAACGAAGTATAAACAGGTTGTCGAAGGCCCTAACTTACCCAGAAAACACGCAGGACTGAACCCAGCCCAGCTCAGTACCTGCTTGGATAGCAGAACATCCGCCCGGTTCTCAATGGGACACCACCCTCGCCTCGGGGGAAGTCGACTGCTTTGCCCTTGGACAGTTGTCCCTGTGCCACTGCGTAGGCACGGCCAATCCTCGCCCTCAGATGGCCCGACGAGTACAAACTTCTCCTTCCATTCGTGGATGGAAGAAGGGACGACTACTACTCCCGACCCGACCGTCCCACCCTTACGTTTTTATACGAAAAATACACCCAGCTCGACTCTTCATTGCTGGTGCCGGGGTGATTTTTATAACAAAGGAAAGACACAAGGAGGGTTAAACTGAAGGGGATCTGATCGAGTTTTAACCGGGCCAGAAACCCGAGGAGGATTCTCCACGAGTTCGGTGCTAGCTGGCCCGGGACAAGACGGAAGCAACGAAGCATCCCACAAACCTCAGTTGGGAAAGGCAGATGCATTCCTGCCCGGAACGCTTCCAAATACAAGGCAATCTCCTTGTCGTGCATCTGGTCTGTCCGCTCACCCTCTCTATCTAAACGATGTGAGTACCTGGAGGGGATGTGGAATCGAGTCCGAATTTCGGAAAGCTCGTCCAGAATCTTCAAAATGGAAGGCGCATCATGGATGTTCCTGATGCGCAGCTTGGGAGCCATTGTCACCGCCCGACGGCAAGTGACAGGGGTGGCCCTGACTCTAGGGAGTGAACCCAACACAGAAGACGAAGAAGAAGAAGAACCCTCTTGGCTATCTGAAGCTGAAGAGGAGAAGGAACCACTGGACTCGGCCCCAGAAACTGAGGCCTCGTCGTCCGACTCTACCCTTACTACCTCTATAGACTTCTCGGATGAAGACATCTAACCTGATTCAAAGGAAGGGACTCGCCGAGAAAAAATCAACAGAGAATCCGATCTAAGAAGTGGAGCGCCGGGCAATCTCCAACAATGAAAGAGAATTAGAGCAAAGTGTCAGCCCTAAGATGGTCCCCTCCTATTTATACACCCCAAAGAAGAACATCCTACGGCCCAGATTGATTCTCACCAAAATGAAACGTCACGCCCAGCGGGGCTCCACGTAGAGATCGGCCATTGGGGACGTCTCTTCAACTGCAGAAGTTAGAAATAACCTGTCGCTTCCGCCATCCAACGTCGGACACGTGGCCCGTACCCCAACTGACGAATCAACTGAAACGACGCCCCCTTTTTAAAGCGCAATCATTTCACTGATCCGCTGACGCCATCGGAGATATGCGCGAAAATTCAGGCGTACGACGAGACGACACGTGGGCCCAAAGATCGAAACGACGCAACCGCCAAACGCCATGTCGTTCCCGGGAAATCTACATTCTGATTCTCGGTGCCAAACTGAGCCGAAGAAAAACCGAACAGGCCACTCTCGACCTGACTCATAAATAGCTCGGAACGAGAGTGGGGGGCTAATGATGATGCTCACATGTGGTATTTCCTCAGATTATGACACGTGGCGGATGACATGTCCCGAAGGCTACGGAGGTGGAATAAATGAGTTGCATTAGGGGCATTCCTCAGGCTCTCGTCTCGAGAAAGTGTCCGACCTTTCAGGAGACCTCCCTGAATATTTTCCACCTTCACCTAGCAAACTACCAACAGCTCGTCTCTGAGCTTCCTCGGTCTCCTTGCTCGTCTCCGAGCCTTCTGTCAGGTCGAGCTTCCTCGGCCTCCTTGCTCGTTTCCGAGCTTTCTATCAGGCCGAGCTTTCTCGGCCTCCCCGATCAACCGAGAGCGCAGAATCCAAGCGCCCGCGCAACGGCTCCGCGTATCTCGCCAGGGCGAGATATCCGCCTCCCCACGTTCCGCGTCCCACGCTAGTGCATCCCCCATTAATGGGTGCATCCCGCCATTAAATGCGAGGATAACTCTGGGGCGTAACTGACGGCGATGATCTTGCGTCAGCTCGCTCCACGCGACCATTATATAAACCCCTCTCTCAGATGACTCAGGTGACTCGAACTTATTTCCAATACGCCGTTACTCTGCACTTATTTCTCGGCACTGATTTGATCGTCGGAGAGTCCTACGGTGGTCATCCACCCCGGGACTTTTTTTGCAGATAGCTCGGCGTCAACGCCGATCCATTGAGATCCACACGCTTAAGAACTCCCAAATCAAATCTCAACCGTCAAAGACTGCCATCACAGGATCGACGGAGGACAACATCTAAAGGAGATCACAACCTCCATCACTACTTGAGATGACTTTGCCAGAAAATGAAGATTTAATAATTAGCATCTTTACTTGGAATAAATAAATTAAAATCTAATGGTGAGATATTAAATAAAAGTTTAACAAGTAAGATAGAAAGAGAAACAAAATTTGTGTAGTTAAAAATGTCAGTGATCACCTGAGACCATATAAATCTCACCTAAATAAAATCTCATTATTGAAGGTTATCCAAAAAAACATCACAAAAATAAATAATAGTTTAGAAAAGGATGAACAGACTTCAGAAAAGTTGTTCTTTTTTTCTTTTTGGAGAAAAGACCAGGGTCCAAAAGTACAAAATTATGACTAAACTAAACATTTTACGCAACCTTTCAATAAGCCCACCGCATTAAGGAACCGAAGAAAAGAGTTACAAACAAAAGAAAAAGATGAGAAGAAGGGAAGTGAGAAAAGGGTCCACAAAACATGGGATTAGCGAGTTAAGAAATTTCATTTTTTGCTGCTGCTCATTATTTATTGAGAAGACTTCAGCCTATCATTTCTTTCAGCAAATGATCATTCGCAAGAACTCCCCTTTGAGTAAACCTGCGCTTAAAAAAAGAATAAAGCAGTACCCGGTATATGTATATAACAATGAGTGTATAGTGTAAAAGATACGTATATAACAAAGTGAATCCTGCTCAGAGATAAATAAAAGTCACAATATATCATTCTTGTTTAAAGCCAAAAGGAATTTCCAGTAACAATTAAAATCCAGCACACTTAAAAAGATAAAAGAAAAACTCATTCTTGCCAAAACCTAAAAGAAATATTCTTTGAGGATATTGTCTCAGTCCACCAAAAGGAAAGATAAAAAAGGACAGGGACTCGCATATACTTAAAGATAAGAAACTCAGCATGTATTTCAAGATAAGAAAAGCATTATGCACCCAGATAGTTTTTGATAAAGAACTTGCCCGTATATTTAGAACATGCGAAAAACAACTTAAAATTTGATTATGGATATGTCAAGAATTACCAAGTTTTTAAAAACATTGAAACCCCAGTAAAAAATAGGCAAAAGAGTATTCAAAGATGTGCATAAACAATGAAAAAAGGTATAATCAATCAAAGACAGTAAAAATCAGCTAAAAATTTAGGGTCTTCTCCCAGACAGAATAAGTAGTTACATCAACAAAAAATGTTGGTAAAATACAAGAATGAGTATGACCGAGAAAACTTAGAAAAGGCAGAATGTACGACAAAAATATAGCAGCAGGTGAAGCAAACAATAAAAGTAAAAGTAGTCATATATCCAAAGTAAGTGAAGAAAGCCAGCTCTTACAATGGTACAAGAAAAGAAAGAGAAGAGCTGGGCTACAACCAAACCCCCTTAAAGAATTAAGAAGGGCTCATATCGCTTGCTTATAAGCGCATCCCCATCCCCAATATAAATATTCTTAAATGCAGAGAAAGTAAGTATAGTATTATATACTTAACATGTATCCGCGCCCACCCACGCACCCACCCACGCACCCACCCATCTAATTAAGGAAGTAATATAAAATAATGCTCAGAGTTTGAGCATGTGAGCAAATCATATTATTAAAAGTTTTGTTGTTCCTACATTTTCAGATATTCCAATATACAGAAAAGTGATTGTTATATATGTGTCATCCTTGGATATGCATGTGTTGTGTTCTTGTATGTGGTGTGCGTGGATGTGGTGTGTGTTATGTGCATAGATTAGAACTTACGGCCCGTGCAAAAAAAATATATAAATGTGCCACAATCAATGTCATTAACATGAATTATTCCAAGGGATTTTAAATGTTTAATTGTGTATAGAGGGAAAAGCAATCTAAAAGATAGTGTTCTTTACCCAAGTAAGAATAGAAATTGTTGCATGGGAAACAACTTCGCATGAAAGTTAAAAAAAAGGTGCATAATACTTGAAGCTTATATTGACATTTTCGTATGTATACGAATATACGAATATATAGGAGCATATATATAAAGTAACTAAGGAAGATCATGTGAAGGACTTGTTCCAACGCAAAGAAGAAAAAATCTACACTAAGACCAAAACATCGTCACCAAAGTCCACAAGAAATCGTTTTTAATTGATATTGAAATGACGAACCAACCCATAATCATATTTTAATTCTCCTTTTCATTGTCCAACTTGGAATCCTAATAGTTTTCAAGACTGAATATTAGCGCTAGACATAAAGTTCTGTTGTAGATTGTTTTTCGTCATCCTATTAAGATAGAAATACGCGTCGCTTGTCAGGCGTATTACAGATTCCTCATATCTGGGGTAGGCCGAGGTATATTGATTGTGGAGATTCGAATCTCCGGCAGCCGCGGACTAAACTGCCGTTAATTATCCCTCGTTTTTGGAGCGAGATAACCTCCGATTGACGGGTAAAACTGGTCATACGAACTCAATATGCAGTGTGCGTGTTTTGTGTTTTGAAGGGGTCTTGGACGTATCGGAGGCCTAGCAGCCCCTTGCGGGGTGCAGGACAGCGCCCTGTTAGAAATTTTTTCTAACGGGGATGTGTTTTGAGTATGAAGCGTGTGGGAAAAAGAGAGGTGAAAGGCGTCCTAAGGACGAGTGAGATAAAACGTGGGCGTTGGATGCCAGCGGGTCATGAGTCCGGCACGTGAGCGCTGGTCGCCAGCAGAAAAAGGGGCTTAGCACCTGGACTGGGAGTTAAACTCCCGATAGACTTTGGAGTTAAACTTCTAAAAAAAAGAATTTTTATTTGAAATTAAACTTCTGAAAGATCTGGATTTGGGGTTCAACTCTTTTGAGGATTTGGATCTTAGACTTGGAGTTGAGTCTCCCAAAAATTGATTTGGAGTTAAACTCCCAAAGAGTTCAGATCTTGGACAGTGAAAAAAGGTCTATTTTCTTCCTCTTTAAGTTTTAGACTTCTCTAAAATTGGTTCTTCTGAGATAAGTTCCTCCTTCATACTCTCTTTTTGTTAGATCTTGGAGAAAAGGGACGATGCTCCCTTTTAAAGATTTGATTGGAGATCTGAGCTTCCTTTCGAGAGTTTTATAGTGAAGTTTTATTAAGTTTTGAGAAAAAGAAAGCTATACTGTTGATTTAATTAGAAATAAAGAGGAAGAGAAAAAACTTGTGAGAGAGAAAATGGAGGCACAAACCTTAATGTTTTTTTAGGGGAATCAATTATACTTCATTTCATCATAATGTTGTATTATATAAGCTTACAAATTACACATAGCCCCTTGGGCTTTACAAAATTGCATTTTGCCTATCTCATGCCTTATGTGCTTATTTTTTTTTTGCACATGAGCCATGAACTTTACAAAAATTTGGTTTTATGCTTATTTTCCTTACATTTATTCATAAAAATTGAATTAAAATTATTTATTACATTCTTTCTTGGCATGGAGGAGGCCAGCCTCTTCATATTTGGACTCGACTTGGGCAAGGACCCATTTGGTCTGGACTTAGGCCCGCTTGGCTGGGTCAGGCTTGGCCTGTTTGACTTCTTTTCGGGCTTGGGCCGGCCCACTTGTTCATGGTTCGACTTTTATTTTGACTTTTGGCCAATTGGATGTAAATTTTGATCCCAACATCCGTAAGAAACAATTATTGTATCTTTTTATTGGGCCCTATTCACGTAATCATACACCTCACGACATACATTATAGATCAGCCGAAGGAAAAAAGATCGATAAAGTTTGGAGTCCTAATGTAGGATGACATGGCGCCCTTGTGATTGATAATGATTGTTTTGTCGCGCTAATCTTGTCTTGTAACATAGACAAAACTAGAGGTTTTCCACCAAATCATTACAAGTCTTCTCATTAATTTGATGAGGGATGTTCATGGTAATGTATAAAACATGTTTAGCCAATTAATTAATTTCTAATTAAGAAGGCATTAATTTGAAACATGCTGTGATATTCATAATCTAGATAAGTTACAATGCATGTATCGATTAATTAATTTAGAAAATTTCTCCACTTAATTTAATTCACATTGTCAACCTTTACCGTTGGGGTCATTTCTTAATGTTGGAGAATGATATATGCTTAGTTGAATTATTAAGTATTGTGTGCCACATTAGGTTTGTTGCACTAAAATACCCTCAAGAGTAATTTTACTGTAATAAAAATACTGAGGTATCCTAATGAAAGACATTGATAGTTAAGGGTAGTTTGTCGAAATTTACCATTTTTCCCAACTTCATATAAAAGATAGCTTATTTCACAAAACACATGTTATAGTTTACTCGAGTTTTCAAAAACCACCATATGGTTTAAAGTCATCACGAAAGCACCCTGAACTTTTATTTCGTTACGCAGAAACTCCGTGTGGTTATTTATTACAAGAATTGACTTAATTAACGTCATATTTAATAAAAATACGGATTCTCTAGATGCATTGAAGGTAAACCATACTCCTAGTGCCGTTTAATGGGCAATTTATCTTAATTCAGAGAATAAGACTTTAGCTTTGAGGATTTAGAGAAGAAACATTAATTTGAAATTGAATCAAAATATAGAGAAAAAGGGTGATATAATGAAATTAATTAGGATGGATAATTTACGTTAAAACTAGGAGAATCGGTCAAAAATGGGATGATATGGCCCGTTAATCACCGTAAAACTTTACAAATCAAACCATTAAGGGTATTTATACAGAGAACTGAAAATTCATGTGGTTTTCATAACACCTGATGGAGGGGCCATTCCCGGTCTCCTTCAGATGTTGTCTCCCGTTGATCTGCCGATGGCTTCGATTGACGGCTGGGATTTGATCTGGAGCATGATCTCCTGCGATGTGTGGATCTCAATGGGTTGGAGGAGATTTGCGCCGAGTACCTGCAAGGAAGTCGCGGGATGGTTTGGTACCACCGACGATCAAGTCAGTAACAAGATCCGAGCAGAGCAACGGCTTAGTAGAGTAAAAATGGCTTACTTGATCCCTCTGGGAGAGGGGTTTATATAGCGGCGGCAGCATGCAGGGGCAGGTGCGAGAATTGCGCCGGCCGTTACGCTCCCGACGTCACGCCCGCGTGATAAGCGGATCTTCCCATTAATGGCGAGACATGCTCGTTAATGGGGATCGTAATGGCATGGAACGTGGGATGTGGCCGGCGGAGATCTCACGCATGGCGAGATTCGCGGAGCGGCGGTTACACCTGCGAGTGGTACCACTGGTCGGTCGATGAGACCGAAAAAAATGGCCTCGGCGGGAAAGCTCAGGGCGAGCGGGAGAGCCGAGGCATCTTGGTCCCGTGATAGCTCGGAGGCGAGCTAGGAGGCCGAGGGAGCCAATTTGTGCATGGGGGCTCTGAGGAGAGCCAGCTTGTGCTTGCGGGTCGGGCACAGGGGTGGCCTGGTCGGTCCCTGTAGGCCCTTTCTTCTGAGCTCTGGGACACGTCATCTGCCACGTGTCACGATCTGGGAGATCGCCGATATCGAGCATCATCATTAGCCCCCCACTCTCGTCCCGACCAGCTGACGGGTCGGGTTGAGAGTGGATTGCCGGGCCACCCGAGATGAGCTCCCTTCGAAGATATCGTCGGGACGTGTCCTCGGGCAATCTGTTGTCTTTTCTGCCGGTGAATCATGGGCGAGATTTCTGCATTTAAGGAAGGTGCGCCGGTTCGTGAGTTCCGTCACTGAAGCGACGGTCCACGTGTTGAGCGTCGGTTAGGCGACATGACGTGTTGCAGACCTGCGGCGTCTGATAGGATGCGGCCCAATGCTGGAGCGACAGGTGGAGCAATCGGGGTCGTCAGACGCGAGGAGTCGTTTTGGCGGGAGATGAAGGGCACCGTTGGATGAGGGAGATGGCAGTAATAAATAGGGATGGGGTCCACTCCAGGGCCCCTATATCTCCATATTTCCCCCGCTTTAAGTACTGATAGCTCGGTGCTCTTCTTCCTTAGGTCAGATCTATAGATCGATCCAGGGATTTGGGTGTTTCGTCTCGGAGGGAGGCCAGTGGTGCGGCCGCGCCCCCAGCCGGCTCGAGCCCTGCGCAGAATTTTCTGCCGGCGGAGGGGCCGTCTGCTTCGCTGAGAGCTCCTGGCGATTGTCCCGGCAGCGGCCTGAGGCGTCCACGGGTTTCCGAGCCCCAGACGAGAGATGCAGGGGAGGGTGAAAACGGGACTCCCCTTAAGTGGAAGAGGAAGGTCTCTCGTGCACTGCCGTCGAGGGTCCCTGAGGGAATTCCCGTGCAGGAAGGGGACGCCGTTGTCACGATTCCGTCTGGGCTTTCCGTTGCTGCCGGCCTGCTCGGTGGAATGGAAGAGTCGGCAGAGGGCAATCTCCCGCATAGCACCCTTAGGGCCCAAGTGGCGGCCATAGCTCAAGAGGTGGTTCAGGTATGGACTCCTTCTTGTGTTGTTTTGACTCTTCTTTCTTTGGCTCGAGCGTCTCGAAGTTTCTCTTCCGTTTCTCGTCAGGTTCTTCAACACTGCGCCCTTGTTACCCGCATGGAGGCCGAGGGGGCTTTCCATGATGCGAGGCTGGTGGGAGAGTCTTCTTCGGAGGCTGAGGTCTTGTAACGTGACCTGCGTCTGGAGAGGGAGAGGGCCGATGTCCTGGCAGCCCGATCGGAGTCCACGGAGCTTGCCGTCTTAATGTGTCGGGAGTCCTATCGTCGCCTGAGCGTGTCCCACCGAATCGTTGAGGCGAAGCTGACGGAACTGACCGATCGCTTCGTGTCCATGAAGAAGGAGAGAGATGCCAGCAGGAGGGATGCCGAGGGGGCACTCCAGGCGGCCGAGGTCGCCGAGGTTCGGGCTAGGAAGGCGGTGGCCGATTACAAGGCGTCGGAGCAGTTTTACGCCGAACTTGGCGAGTATACCGCCGTCGCGTGGAATAAGGCTCTTGATGCCGTCAAGAAGCAGTTTCCTGAGTTTGCCGATAGTGAGCTCCGTGCTCGGGTCCCGCACTCGGTGGTCAAGCCTTCGGCAGACAGTGATGAGGGAAGTGAGGCGTAAGGGGGCTCGTGACTTAGGCTTTTTTTTTGATATTTCCTCTTCTCTTTTTTTGTAAGCTTCCGGGCCATTTGATAAGGCTGGGGAGCCCACAATACCCTTGTAAAGATATTGGTTTTTAAGCGAATAAAATTTTTGTTGTTTCATTGCTTGCACATTATCCTTTGTTCGGTGAAGAATACTCGTAGAATATTCGGACTTGCACCGTTGAGCTTCCATGTCAGGTCAGTTCATCGTCTAGCGATCGCGCGTCGAGTTGATTTTGTTGGAAAGAAGGTATCTCCATGGCCCCGAAGTCGAGGAGGGATCGCTCGGGCTTATATAGACCTGGTGTCTCTTGGAGAGTGCTTCAGATCCACGGCGTTTGATGGGCAGTAGGTTACCCACTGCAGATGTGCCGAGTCGAAGAGAGCTCGGTATCCTCACTCTGAGGGATTCAGATGCCTCTTGGCGAGGGCTTTGATCCCTGGCGTCGTGGGTAGGGAGCTACCAGCCGGGGATGACCGAGCAGGGTAGCCGCTCGGTGCCTCTTGGGGAGGGCTTGGATCCATGGCGTCGTGGGTAGGGACTTACCAGCCGGGGTTGACCGAGTAGGGTAGCCGCTCGGTGCCTCTTGGCGAGGGCTTGGATCCCTGACGTTGTGAGTAGGGAGCTACCAGCCGGGGATGACCGAGCAGGGTAGCCGCTCGGTGCCTCTTGGCGAGGGCTTGGACCCCTGGCGTCGTGGGTAGGGAGTGTTCTCCGCCGAAAGACGTGACCGGGACGTTGGGACGTCCGGCCTGTATTTTGGGGGCAGATGCTATTTGGTTTTATCCGTCCACCTCTCCAAAGATACCAAGTTGATTTATGACACCATGTATCGAAGGTTTAGACGGATGCGGCCGATGTAGCAGACTTCGTCAGATTCCCCCTCGTTTGAGGAGTTTTTGATTGTGGGGACGTTCTTCCCTGCAGGTGTAAGCCCCTGCAGTTAATTACGCTACCGCATCACGGTAACCACTTTCTCCTTCTCTAGATGGTCACTTCGTGTCGTGTGTGTTTGTTTTGTTTTCGGTTTCCCGTGGATTGTATACGGAGACTAATTTATGTTGTCGCCCATAGGGCATGGGTTAGTCCAAATCCGTATTTTTCTTAGATTTGGGTTTGGGGTTGGGTTTAAGAATACGTTAGTCTCATTTGAGACAAGATCAACTTAAATGTTAGTTAAGGATACATTAGTATAATTTTAGACTAAGATCAACTTAACGGGATCGTTTAGATCCAACAAGAGAGCAATTGGGCTCTATTGTTTAGTTTAAGGACATTGCGGTCGATTAGTTTAGGGACATTACGGTCCAAGGTTAAGGACATCATAGTCCATGGGTTTAAGGACCCCACAGTTCAAGGTTAAGGACATTATAGTCCATGAGTTTAAGGACCCCACGGTCCGAGGTTAAAGACGTCATAGTCTATGAAATGTATGGTTGTTGGGACCCGTCACCTCTCTGAAAACGTTGAAAGATTACAACGACAAATATCAGAGGAGTAAAGAGATGTACCCTTGAACTAGTTTTGGTTGGGAGATCTGTAGTCCAATTGGGATTAAGATCTGAGATTTATGAGCATATGGGCTCAGTTAATCTGAATGAGGGGTTTATGGCCAACTTGGGCTCGGCCCACTCAGTTAACATGTTAAACATTTGACAATGCTGAGCATTGATTTGAGTTCTGACAATATTTTTTTCTATTACAGAATGCTGAGCATTCATCATAGCTCGGGGGCTTTATTTTAAAGAACAGTTTATGTTCTATCAGCGCACACGTGAGAAACATGTGGCGCGCTTGGCGCTAGCGCTAGTCAATGAGCGCGGTGTACTATATTTGGAGCGCTAAGGCTCAGCAACGCTTTGCGCTGGATGTGGAGAGCTGAAGCTCTTCTAAATTAGGAGCGCTAAGACTCAACAGCACTTTGCGCTAAATGTGGAGCGCTGAAGCTCTTTTAAATTAGGAGCGCTAAGGCTCAGCAGCGCTTTGCGTTAAATGTGGAGCGCTGAAGCTCTTTTGTTAAGTAGCGCGCACGTGGGGAGCACGTGGCACACTTGGCGCTATGCGCCAGATAATGAGCGTAGTGCACTTCTATTGATTGGAGCGCTAAGGTTCAGCAGCGTTTGGCGCTAGATGTGGAGCACTGAAGCTCTTTTGTTAAGAAGCGCGCACGTGGGGAGCACGTGGCGTGCTTGGTGCTATGCGCCAGATAATGAGCGCAGTGCGCTTCTGTTGATTGGAGCGTGTTCATATCATAATATTGCAGTTTATATTCCCCAATTCTTATTTGTTTTATAAATAAACAGGTGCTTTTGACGCATGTCTGCTGCACGTTGCAGGATACAGGCTCTTGGAACGAAGACAGTGAAAGAGACAGAAGAAGACACAAAAAAGGGACTTTTGACCAACAAGTAGACGGATCTTACTCAAGCCTAGACGAAGAACCATTCACAAGGCAATGCATGGTCCGAAATGTTAAAGGAAACAGTTAAAAGACCATTACAAATTTCATTGAAGAATCTAGAGAAGATCCAGAATCCAACTAGAGAAAAGTACTGCAGAAATAGAGAGGAATAGACACCATAATGAAGCCCAGAAAGTTTGGTGAGCTGAGCTCACCAAAGGGTCGCGGAACCGCGGCCCAAGGCCCATCATTGCCGCGGTTCCGCGGCCATTCAGCGCCCGTGTCGGTGCAAAATTTCTGGGTCGGTGCGTCGGTGCGGGGGTTTGGATTTTTCGTGGGCAAATCTGTAATTGCACATGTGTGAATCCCGTAACCCTAAATTCTCCTGTTTACTTATAAAAATTGTAATCGAAAATTGTAAAACCCTATGCCTCTTTTCAATAACCAAATTCAGACCTGTTCTGTATTATTGCTTGGAGGGAGCCATCAAATTAGTAAGTTAATTTTATTTCTTCGCTTTTAATTCTCTTTTAATTAGAATGTCTTTTAATCTCCTAATGAACGAGTAATCTCCTCGCTTGTTAGGGTTAGCCTTAGGAAAAGGTTTGAGAGATGAGATCTCTTACCCCTTTCATGCCATTTCATACCTAAGAATTAGAACTCCATGCATGCACGCACACCCCGCTCCCTACGGCACCTTATCCCTCGAGCTAACGGTGAACCGTAGTATAAAGGACCGGTTGCGCGTGTTTTCCATGGAGGTTAGGGAAATTATCGATAAAGGAAGGATAAGAATCTAGAGGAAGAAACATCTTCCCAAAAGACTCTAATCCACTTTATTGATAATTACCGTAACATCTAATAGATCAAAAACAAGGCATTGAAAGCGGTTAGGAAATCTTTAATCTCCAAACTTCCCCTAAGCCTAACCGTAGCAAGACTTTAATTTAGATTAATTTAGTTTATTGATAGATCTGGGTTTTAGATTTAATAAATCAATCAAAACAACATTTGGAATCAACTCGTAAAAACACATTAAGAAAATTACACATCTCTGTGGATCGACCCGTATTCACCGGCTAGCTGCAAAGCGACGCCGTTTCTGATTACGGTAAATACAAATTTTTGGACTAATCAAATGGCGTCGTTGCCGGGGATGGCGTAAAATTTCTTTCTGTGTAATTTCAGGTTGATATAAATTTTAAAAAATTATAAAAATCTGAGAAAAAAAGAAATAAAAAATTATTAATTTTGATCTGTTTGAAGGGTTATCTTTTGAATTTTGCAGGAATAGCGAAGATTCTCGGATCTGGAATTTTACAGAGGCAAATCAGAAAAGTGAACATCAGATCAGAGGAGAAATAATACAACAGAGGGACAGATTTTTTTTGGAGCCTTGATCTCTCCACCAGGCCGCGGAACCGCGGCCAACGAGCACCCCAAGCCGCGGAACCGCGGCTCTTTAGCCTCCTCAGGTCCTAAATTTTGCAAGGTTTGTTTCTCTCTTCTCCCCTCTGCAACTTCCATATATCTTTCTGTGAAAATTTTCTGCAGGATTTCTTTGCGCTAAAAATCTTCTCTCCCCTTCTAAATAACAGATTTTCTGCAGGTTTCTTTGCGCCGCGCTAAAAAAAATTGATTGCAAGTGAATTTTATGTTTTGCATAATTTAATCGGACTTTAAGGGGCTAATTGACCAAACTCAGATTGGGTGGGGATTTCATCACCCTTCCCAGGACCCCAGAAATCACCTTAAAGCATTTTGCATCGACCACAATTAATTAAAAAATATTAGACTCAGCCCTAAGGACATCGAGCTCAATAGGAAAAGGACTAGTATAGGCATCGACCGTTTATCCTAACTGACCTTGCGGTGTCTAGGCAAGTGTGTCTAGGCTCGTGGTTATTAATTAGGCCCACTATTGTGGTTCCTTCCTACTTACCTGGCACTTACCTGGCCGCAATTGTCGGTGAAGAGGCGGTTTGAGGTCCTATTTCTATCCCTAGTTAGGAGCTGTCTAGCAGACCTAGGTGACCCTAGATCTAGGCCTGATTGCGCATGTGTGGTTGATACATTTGCGTCATAAGTCTTTTTTCAAAAACCTCTTTGCAAAACTCTTACATAAATAAAAAAAAAGAAAAAGAAAAATCTTTTCAAAACTTGCAACTTGTCGCTAAGAAAACTTGCACCTCGCTTACACCACTTCTTCTCATTGACGTTATCTTACCTCTACATTCTGTTTTTTCTTTTTTTTTCTGACTACACTACCCTTTTAGTGTATGTCACTTTGGACTAGGGATACTAACGCCCGATTAGTCCGTGTTTCGTTGGTACCGACCGACGAACCTTTCGACACCGAAGTCGAAATTCCCTCCATTTTCTTACCTCCACCTTCAAATTCTTCTTTCGAAGGTATGTCGGGACAGGACCCCAACGATACCTTACCGACGGGAATGATTCCACCTCCGTTAGGTGCGAATAACCCGAATCTTCCGGCTGTTGTAGCGCCCCAACGAATCGCGCTCCAGGATCTCTTCTACCCCGTCCGCACTTCTTTACCTACATGTCTTTCACCACCACCGGCAAATGGGGACAATTTTAAAATAAAACCACATTTCATCAATATGCTGCCAAAATTTCATGGTTTGGAATCTGAAGATGCGTATATCTTTATCAATAAATTCCAAAATGTGTGCGCTATGATGAAAACGACCCAATTAAATGATGACGCTATAAGGCTAAGGGTCATTCCTTTCACCTTATGTGACCTAGCCGAGAAGTGGCTATACAGCACCGCATCACATTCCATTAGAAATTGGGACGAGTTTGTGAGAGCTTTTCTGAAAAAGTTCTATCCTCATCACAAAACTGCTAGAATCCGTAACGAGATTATACAATTTTCACAGCTTCCTTCCGAACCATTTTGGAAGTGCTTCGAGAGATTTAAAGACCTACTCGTTCAATGCCCTCATCATGGGATCGAAAGTTGGCAACTTTGCCAAACATTATACGAGGGATTGAACTCAGCAACGAAGCAGTTGCTAGAAACCATATGTCAAGGTCATTTTCTCTCCAAGTCTAGCGACGAAGCGTGGCAGTTTCTTGAGGATCTTAGTGAGCAAACAATTCAGTGGGAAAGTACCAAGACCACATCATCTTCTTCTATTGGTCAATCTAGGGCAGGCATACATCAAGTAGATATGTCGATTGCTATGAAGGTCGAGATGGCCGTACTTATGAAAAAGCTAGAAGCCATTGAGACCAAAATCTCATCGCCTTCTCCTGCCCCTGCTTTACCCACACGAACTGTTTGTGCTTGTTGTTCGGATCCATCGCATCTAACCGAAGAGTGTCCTTATAATGCATCTACTCAAGGACAGGATCAAGTCAATGCTGCATTTCAGCAACGACAAAGAAACGATCCTTACTCTTCGACCTATAATCCGGGTTGGAGGAGTCACCCAAATTTCGCTTGGAACCAAAATCAACAAGTCCAAGGAAATAACAATTTTCAAAGATCTCCTCCTCCACAACAACAACAAGCACCTTCACAAACTCAAAACCAGCAACCTTTCCAATAACAACCTTATACAAATCAAACGAACAATTTTGTTCAACCAAATGATGATAAGGTTATCTCGCTCGAAAAAAGTCTAGATGCATTTTTTAAGCAATCTACAGAATCCGCAGCAACATTTGAAAATTATGTCCAGTCTTTGATGCATAACAATGCCTCACACGATCAAAGTATCAAATCTATTGAGGCACAAATTGCACAATTAACTGCTGCGTTGAGCGAGAGAGAAAAGGGAAAGCTTCCATCTCAACCATTGCCAAATCCTGGTCACACTCAAAACGCATATCACAATCACAATGTAAATGCGGTGACCACGTTGAGATCCGGAAGAGTGTTGCAAAATAATGTGGGTATTAGTGATGACATCCCCGCCGGTGGTTCTTCTTCTTCTTCTTCTTCTTCTCCATCGTCATCTTCCCCTTCTTCATTTTCTTCACTTTCTTCTTCACCTTTTTCTTTAGAGCCTATTCTCCACTCTTCACACGGCTCTACTTTTTCTAACTCGAATGGACCCATTTCTCACAACACGAACACATCCACACTGGGATCCGTTCCTACTCCACATTCGACTCCACAGACATTTGACTCAATAAATTTTCAAAATGCTCCATTTCCAAATAGGTTGAGTCCCAATAAACCAACTGCAAAAGTGGAGAAGATTGTGGAATTATTTAAGCAGGTTAGCATAAATATACCTCTCTTGGATGCTATCCAACAAGTCCCTTCATACGCGAAAATCTTAAAGGGCTTATGCACCTCGAAGAGAAAGGCATCTCAAGTACCCAAGAAAGTGCTAGTGGCTAGTGCAGTGAGCAATGCTATTAACCACCCTCAAACCTTACCCCAAAAACGAAAGGACCCAGGCTGTCCTACGATTTCAATTACAATTGGGGATAAGAAAATTAATCGAGCACTTTTAGATCTTGGGTCTAGTGTTAACCTGCTTCCCTACTCCGTGTACGAACAATTAGGGGTTGGAGAGTTGAAACCCACTCGTTGTACTCTCCAAATAGCTGATCGATCAATCACCCATCCAAGGGGTGAGCTAGAGGATATGTTGATCAAAGTTGGGGAGTTCATATTCCCCGTTGATTTTATTGTTATGCATACACAACCTGTTGCTAACCCACGGAACCAAATTCCGGTGATCCTCGGTCGACCATTTTTGGCCACTTCCAATGCTGTAATAAACTGTCGCAATGGCTCCATGACTCTATCCTTTGGGAAGATGTCTAGTGAGTTCAATATTTATACGATGGGAAGTCTGCCCCCCGTGCCTAAAACTAGTACACGAGAAGTTTGCTCTGTTCACGAAATCACGCAGGAGGACTGCGAGCTTGAAAGATTCTTGTTTGATGAAAACAGTTTTGACGCCACTAGTGCGTCCCTCCTTGAGCCTACCACCGTTGACACAACCGATATGGATTATGAATGTTTCACTTTTTCGGATGATGACGACTCACAGCCCGAATATGAGTCTTTTGAATTTGTGGACGAGTTAGTTGAACCATCCGAATCGGTTGTTTGCAGTGATTTCGAACCTGTGTTGGAGTCCTTTGAGTTCGAGGTAGATTCCGCAATGATTCTTTCGCCTCCGAAATTCGAACTCATGTCCTTACCGCCTCACCTTAAATATGCTTACATAGGTGAGAATGAGACTTTTCCCATTATAATATCAGCCTCTCTAGCCTTCGAGCAAGAGAACGCTATTTTAAAAGTCTTATAAGATAGGCGGCAAGTTTTCGGTTGGACTATGGCGGACATCGAGGAGATCAGTTCCCTTATAATTGAATATCATATAAAATTGATGGATGATGCCAAGTCAATAGAGGACCCACAGAAACATTTTGGGGGAATTGTGGTTAGTCAACCTCCTCCTTTAGAAATTGAACCACCCCCATTTCTTTTAAGAAGCTACGAGAATGCCAACATTCCACTGATTGCTGATCATTCGCATTCTCGTTTTGATTCATCACCACCTCCTGTCTATTCACCTCCATACCTTCCATACCACCACTTCTATCTTCCCCAATTCTTTATGGATCGCTACGACTTATTCTTCCACCAACTGATACTCTTTACTGATATATTTTTCAACTGGTTGGTGTTAACGTTTGGTCTATGCAAGGTTTGGCAGTAATGTCTAACATTGTTTAAATGAAGTTTGGGGGGGGCCTTTCTGTATATATTTTTGTTTTTCTTAACAATAAAAAAATTTGTAAATAAATAAACAGGGGAGTGCCGGTATTTTGACCCTCTTGGTTTAGCATGACAGTGAGGACACTGTCAAGTTCAAGTTTGGGGGTACGCTCGGTACGTCTTCTTCCTTCGCATTCATTTGTACATATTTTTGCATTTGCATACTTATTTGAAAACCCATAAAATTTGAAAAATTTCAAAATTATAAAAATTATTGTATTCAATTTTGGCTAATTGACTTGAGTTTGACAAATAGGTTAACTGGTTAGGAACAACTAGATCTTAGACTTAGTGAATTAAAAACCCTAAAAATAACATTCCTTAAAGTTTAACGGTAGAAAGATTTTGGGTTCACTTCTTGGGTTAAGTTAAAATGAGGGAAGAGTATTGATGTTCTCATTAGAGTATAAGTTTGAAAAATAGTTCCTAGCTTAAGTCTAGATTCTGAAAATGTATACCCTACAATTTGCACAATCACACACCTTGAAACTTGGAATAGTAGAAGAGACCTTGAAATACTCTTGTCTAAAGTCCTTAGTACAATGAAAAAAAATACAAGTGTGAATAAAGAATAAAAAAATGGACATTGGTTTTTGTGATTACTTAAGGCTGCAAAAATAGAAAAAAATATTTAGCAATGGTGCCTTATCACCTAGTGCCTTAGACCAACTGGTTTGGGAGTCACTGCTAAAAGCCTTAGGTGTTGCAAAACTAGGAAGTACGCTTTAAAGTGCTAACGCATCTTGTAATCGGTTGTTGGTACCTCAAGAAGTATTAACGGTCGCATGAAGGATGTGTAAGCAAAATTCTATTAAAAATTCACTAATTAATAAGTGGTTTGGACAATGGACGAGAGTACGATTGCTTAATTTGAATTTCCAAGTGTAGGGGTGATCTATACACACACGTGGGGATATGTGATTAGAGTTTAGATGAGAGAAAGGAATGAAGAATAAAACTTGTATCTTTAGTAGGGTTGATAGAAATTCCTAAGTGGAGATGGAACCCTAGAAGAAAAACTTAGGAGATGCCGAAAGCTAAGTAATTCTATAGAACATATATAATCTTAAGTTAAATAATGAGGAAGCATGAAGAATATGGGTGGATAATTTACAAGTAGAAGATAATAGAATTCCTTGTTAGAAAACCTAATTGGAGAACAAAAGTCGAAAGGCCGAATTGATAGGATTTTGTGGGTGTAATCCGCTGAAAACCCTCAGGAGACAACACTCCTCCTACTAGGGACACCTAGAGGTTTAACGGCTTATTGCACGTGCTCAGTGCAATCGCGTTTCTCTGCGAAAGTGTGGTTAGGATTTTAGTGAATAAAAATAAGTTTGCTCGAGGACGAGCAAAAGATAAGTTTGGGGGTATTTGTTCATATCATAATATTGCAGTTTATATTCCCCAATTCTTATTCGTTTTATAAATAAACAGGTGCTTTTGACGCATGTCTGCTGCATATTGCAGGATACAGGCTCTTGGAACGAAGACAGTGAAAGAGACAGAAGAAGACACAAAAAGGGACTTTTGACCAACAAGTAGACGGATCCTACTCAAGCCTAGACGAAGAACCATTCACAAGGCAATGCATGGTCCGAAATATTAAAGGAAACAGTTAAAAGACCATTACAAATTTCACTGAAGAATCTAGAGAAGATCCAGAATCCAACTAGAGAAAAGTACTGCAGAAATAGAGAGGAATAGACACTATAATGAAGCCCAGAAAGTTTGGTGAGCTGAGCTCACCAAATGGCCACGGAACCGCGGCCCAAGGCTCATCATTGCCGCGGTTCCGCGGCCATTCAGCGCCCGTGTCGGTGCAAAATTTCTGGGTCGGTGCGTCGGTGCGGGGGTTTGGATTTTTCGTGGGCAAATCTGTAATTGCACATGTGTGAATCCCGTAACCCTAAATTCTCCTGTTTACTTATAAAAATTGTAATCGAAAATTGTAAAACCCTATGCCTCTTTTCAATAAAAAAATTCAGATCTGTTCTGTATTATTGCTTGGAAGGAGCCATCAAATTAGTAAGTTAATTTTATTTCTTCGCTTTTAATTCTCTTTTAATTAGAATGTCTTTTAATCCCCTAATGAGTAAGTAATCTCCTCGCTTGTTAGAGTTAGCCTTAGGGAAAGGTTTGAGAGATGAGATCTCTCACTCCTTTCATGCCATTTCATACTTAAGAATTAGAACTCCATGCATGCACGCACACCCCGCTCCCTACGGCACCTTATCCCTCAAGGTAACGGTGAACCGTAGTATAAAGGACCGGTTGCGCGTGTTTTCCATGGAGGTTAGGGAAATTATCGATAAAGGAAGGATAAGAATCTAGAGGAAGAAATATCTTCACAAAAGACTCTAATTCACTTTATTGATAATTACCGTAATATCTAATAGATCAAAAATAAGGCATTGAAAGCGGTGAGGAAATCTTTAATCTCCAAACTTCCCCTAAGCCTAACCGTAGCAAGACTTTAATTTAGATTAATTTAGTTTATTGATAGATCTAGGTTTTAGATTTAATAAATCAATCAAAACAACATTTGGAATCAACTCGTAAAAACACATTAAGAAAATTACACATCTCTGTGGATCGACCCGTATTCACCGGCTAGCTGCAAAGCGACGCCGTTTCTGATTACGGTAAATACAAATTTTTGGACTAATCAGAGCGCTAAGGCTCAGCAGCGTTTTGCGCTAGATGTAGAGCGCTGAAGCTCTTTTGTTAAGTAGCGCGCATGTGGGGAGCACGTGGCGCGCTTGACGCTATGCGCCAGATAATGAGGGCAATGCGCTTCTGTTGATTGGAGCGCTAAAGCTCTTTAAAATTAAGAGCGCAAAGGCTCTGCAGCGCTTTACGCTAGATGTGGAGTGCTGAAGCTCTTTTAAATTAGGAGCGCTAAGGCTCTTCTTTTATGCAACTTAGATCAGTTTTGCGCTCTGAGAATTAAATTCTCTTTTTATAAGAGAGTTTGTCTTAAGGTTTTAAGAATAAAGTTCTTATATTTTATAGGAGATGTTTCAATCTCTTATTTTGATAAAAGGCTTTGCCTTTATTGATCTGTGATCAAAGAGAATTGAATTATTCTCCCCCCTTTTATAATGAAATGTTCATGATTTCTTTGTACAAAAGACCTTAGTCTTATAGATCTATGATCTGTGTGAAGAATTATGTTCTTCTTCTTATTTTATGATGAGATCCTTTAATTTCTTTGTGAAAGACCTTGGTCTTGTAAATCTACGATCTTAAAGAAAGAAGTGAATTCTTCTTTTTATATGAGACGATTTCATCTTTCTGTCTATTTTTACCTTGAAGAAAATCTTCCTTTTCTACCGAGAGTTTGGCTCTTCTTTCTGAGATTTCTCAAACTTTGGGGGGTTTCTCTCTTTGTTTCTCTATATCCGAGACTTGAAGTCTTGAGGCCTTTATATAGGGTGAGCTAATTTGTTCAATCAGTTAAGAAGATCTTTTCTCCAATTGATTTGGGGATTACCCACCGTTGGATCTTTGATCTAAGGGTTTCTGATTTACAGAAGGCAATTTTCTTGTTTTTAACAAGATTGGGAAATCTTTTCCATACAGAATTTATTCTGTGTTTTTGGTGATTTTTAATCACCATTGGATCATTGATCCAACGGTGCTCTGATTTACAGAGCGTCGTCTTTTTGTTTGGAAAGATTTTGAGGAATCTCTCCTTAACAGAATTTTATTCTGATTAATTGATAATTTATCATCTTTATTGGATCTTTGATCTGATGGTGGGGAGCTTTTAGTTCTAGCGCTAGCGCACCCGTGTTTTGCACGTGGTGCGCTGCTTAGAGTGCAGCGCATTTAGCGCTAGCGCACACATGCTTTGCACGTGGTGCGCTGCTTAAGTGCAGCGCTCTTAGCGCTAGCGCACACGTGCTTTGCACGTGGTGCCCTGCTTATAGCGCAGAGCTCTTAGCGCTAGCGCACACGTGCTTTGCACATGGTGCGCTACTTAGAGCACATCGTACTTGGCGCTGCTATAA
Organism: Agapanthus africanus; assembly: GCA_030015575.1. Taxonomy (NCBI): domain Eukaryota; kingdom Viridiplantae; phylum Streptophyta; class Magnoliopsida; order Asparagales; family Amaryllidaceae; genus Agapanthus; species Agapanthus africanus. Next base: position 902,175,904 of record JASDDO010000022.1, read on the forward strand.
AGCGTTGCATTATTTCAAAATTTGAAATTTGAACAGAGCTTTGCTCTGATTGGGGGAAACAAATGCCCCCCCACCGTTGCGCTCACGTGGCCCACATGTGAGTGCAGCGGTGGCAGCATCTGCGTCCTTGGATCAACTCAGAAACTGAACCGGCATCTCAGTGCCTGTAAATAGGGCCCTTGGCCCTTAGGATGATTTCTGTTCATCTTCATTTTTGTCTTCTGAGAATTTTTATTCTCTTTCAGAGTATAGCTCTTCATTTTAAGAACCTTCAAGAGTCAAAACTCTGCCAAATTTCTGGTAAGATTTGAACTTTATCAATAGAGTTTTGCTCTTCCTCAGATCATAGATCTCAAAATGTTTTTAGGGTTTTACCCATTAACAGAGCTTTGCTCTTTATAGATCATAGATCTAAAGAAAACCCTTTTAGGGTTTCATTAACAGATCTTTGCTCCCATAGATCTAAAGAGATCTTTCTTGGGATTTCTTAACCCATTAACAGAGCTTTTCTCTCTTGAATAATGAAGATTTGTTAATCTCTTATTAAGAACTCTTAAGAGTTTGTTCATGGATCTTGAAAATCTTAGAATTTTAATTCATTAAAAAAAAATTCTTTCAATTTTTCTGATGGGTTATTCCATCATTTTTACAGAGCAAGACTTGTTCCCCTCCGAACGGCGGCCGACAACGCTGAGGACGTCTTGCCTGAGATTCGGGGCAGATGCTATATGGTTTTATCCGCCTACCTCTCCGAAGATGCTAAGTTGATTTATAGCACCGTGTATCGGAGGTTTAGACGGATGCGGCCAATGTAGCAGACTTCGTCAGATTCCCCCTCGCTTGAGGGTTTTTTTTTTATTGTGGAGACGCTCTTCCCTGCAGGCGCAAGCCTCTGCAGTTAATTACGCTACCGCATCGCGGTAACAACTTTCTCCTTCTCCAGAATTTCACTTCGTGTCGTGGGTGTTTGTTTTGTTTGTGGTTGCCTGTGGATTGTATACGGAGACTGAGTAATGCCGTCGCCCGTAGGACGTGGATTAGTCCAAATCCGTATTTACTTAGATTTGGGTTTGGTGTTTTTAGTTTAAGGATACGTTAGCCGTATTTGAGACCAAGATCAACTTAAACGTTCGTTAAGGATACGTTATTCTGATTTGAGACTAAGATCAACTTAACGGGATCGTCTAGATCCATTTCCAGTTTAAGGACATAGTGGTCCATTTAATATATGACCGTCGGGACCCGTCATCTCTCTGACGACGTTGAAAGATTACAACGACATGTGTCAGAGGAGTTCAGAGATGTTCCCTTGAACCAAAGTTGATTGGGGGTCTTATAGTCCAATTTGGGACTAAATTCTGTTTGAATGTTTAAGAATACGTTAGCCATATTTGAGGCTAAGATCAACTTAAACGGGACCGTTTAGATCCGGCAAAAGAGCATTTGGAGGCTCTATTGTTCCAGTTTAGGGACGTAGTGGTCCATGTTCCAGTTTAGGGACGTGGTGGTCCATATTCCAGTTTACGGACGTATTGGTCCATATTCCAGTTTAGGGACGTGGTGGTCCATCGCCAGTTTAGGGACGTAGTGGTCCATCATTAGTTTAAGGACGTTTCGGTCCGACATTATTTTAAGGACGTTTCGGTCCACGAGTTTAAGGACCCCGCAGTCCGTGTTGATGTGTGGTCGCCGGGACCCGTCATCTCTCTGACGTCGTTGAAGGATTACAACGATAGGTGTCAGAGGGGTTCGGAGATGTACCCTTGAACCAAAGTTGATTGGGGGTCTTATAGTCTAATTTGGGACTAAAGTCTGTTTGAATGTTTAAGGATACGTTAGCCATATTTGAGGCTAAGATCAACTTAAACGGGACCGTTTAGATCCGGCAAAAGAGCATTTGGAGGCTCTATTGTTCCAGTTTAAGGACGTAGTGGTCCATGTTCCAGTTTAGGGATGTGGTGGTCCATATTCCAGTTTACGGACGTGGTGGTCCATATTCCAGTTTACGGACGTAGTGGTCCATATTCCAGTTTACGGACGTAGTGGTCCATCATTAGTTTAAGGACGTTTCGGTTCGACATTATTTTAAGGACGTTTCTGTCCACGAGTTTAAGGACCCCGCAGTCCGTGTTGATGTGTGGTCGCCGGGACCCGTCACCTCTCTGACGTCGTTGAAGGATTACAACGATAGGTGTCGGAGGGGTTCGGAGATGTACCCTCGAACCGGTCGTAAATTGATTTAAGAGAGCAATCTTGCTCAGTCAATTTAGTTTAAGGACTTACGGCCAAAATTCGGCTAAGTCCAGTTAAAAATGTCCACATTTTGTTTGCATTTGGCCTTTGTCTGGGCTTTCCCCTTTTTAGAATAATGCATAGCATTACTTCAGGCCATTTATGCCCATTTTGACTGGGCTCTGCCCTTTTTATTATAATACAGAGCATTTGTTTTGGTCCATTGGACCTCTCAATTGGGCTCTGCCCTTTTAAATAATGCATAGCATTTTTATTATTTTGTTTGGGCTCTGCCCATTTATAAATGATGCAGAGCATCAATTTAATTAGGCCTGCTTGGTCTTTTTGATTTGGGCCTGGCCCTTTAGGAAATGCATTGCATTTTCAGGCGCTTTGCGCCAATCAGAGAGCGCAAGCGCTTGTAGTATTGACACGTATTGCGCAAGCGCAGTGCGCTGCGCTTGCGCTGCTGACACGTGGCGCACTCTGGTGAGTTGAGCCAATTACAGAGAGTAAAACTCTATCTCAAGGCGCATAGCGCAAGTGGTTCAGATGTTGACACGTAGCGCTCTCCCAAGAGCGCAACAGCGCAGTTTGCAAGTGCAAAGCACTCTAAATTTGAGAATCTTTTAGATTCAAGAACCAAAGGTTCATAAAAGTGCAAAGCACTATATTTTTTATTTTGTTTCTTCTTGTTTTAAAGAACCAGTGGTTCATGAGTAGTGCAAAGCACTATTTTTATATGAAGATCATTGATCTGGTTTTTTAGATCAATGATCTATTAGAAGAAATTTCTTCTCTCTTGTGAAGGTTTTTACCTTTTTTCTTGGAATTCTTCTCAGAGTTCTCTCTGATTGAAGCTCTTGATTTTTTTAAAGAAATGTTGATGCCTTTGAATTGAGGTCTAGGGTCCTTTTTATAGTGCCCATAAATTAGTTAAATTTGTTAAAGAGATATTTCTCTGAGTGATTTGGGGAATTTTCCCCACCGTTGGATCTTTGATCCAAGGGCTTCTGTTTCACAGAAGAAAATCTTCTTGCTTTAACAAGAACAGAAAAGATTTCTTTAGAATTTTAATTCTGTTTGGCGCAAATGCCCCAGCGCGTGACACGTGTCGCACAGCGCACAGCGCAGCGCAACTGCGCTGACACGTGTCACGCAGCGCAAAGCGCAGCGTACCTGCGTTAGCGCATCTGCGCTGACACGTGTCGCGCAGCGCGGTGCTTGCGCAACTGAAGCGTTACTTTCTTTAATTTTAGTTTAAATAGAGCTTTGCTCTGATTGGGCGCGCCTTCTTGGGAGCTGTGCTGACGTATCAGTGCCTGACATGTGGCGCGTTGCGCCCGAGATTTGTAGCGTTGCTTCAAAATTTTGAATTTTGAATTTCAACAGAGTTTTGCTCTGATTGGGGGAAACAAATGCCCCCCTACCGTTGCGCTCACGTGGCGCACACGTGAGTGCAGCGGTGGCAAACTCCTGATTGTTGGATCAAGGGGTGAGCTGAAGGGGCGCAAGCGTCTTATAAATAGGACTCTTGGCCCTTAGAAAATCTTCACCATCTTCAAGATTTTAATTACCAGAGATTTGCTCTTGCTTGAGAATTTCAGAGCTTTGCTCATTTCCAAAGTTAGAAACTTTAGGTAAAATTAATTTAAATCAAATTAACTTAAATTAACCTTAACCAAAGAGCTTTTCTCTTACAGATCTTTTGATCTAAAGAGATCCCCATTGGGGTTTCATAAACAGAGCTTTGCTCTCAAAAACTTATAGATCTGCAGAGATCTTGTTCATGGATTCTAACCTATGGACAGGGCTTTGCTCTTTGAATCATCTGTAGATCTTTTAGATCTGAAAAATGAAGAAATTTTTATAAGTTGTTCATGGATTTTTCAAGATTCCAAAATTTTTAATTCTTTTAGGTGTAAACATTTTCTGATGGACCTTTCCATTATTACCATAGAGCTATGCTCTTTTAAGGAATGTTTTTTCCCTGAGACCAGAGTTTGACAAGTGTCACTCTGTGACAGAGCTTTGCTCTGAAAGAGGAGATTTTCTCCTTGTCTCTAGGGATTCTTCCCCCCTTTTTTTTATTAATGGGAATGTTTTCCTGGGGACCAACTGATAATCTCATCCAATGATGAGCTTGTCTTATTAACTGACGTATTGTCATCCAGATTTTGTGGGTCCCCCTTCGGTCTCCTACCCACTGCACTGCTGTGTGGTGTAATTAATTAATTTTAATTAAATTAAATTTTAATTTAATTGATTAATTAATGCATTTTTTTCTTTCTTAAACGCTAAGTGTTGGAATTGCAACAATAACGGCTAATTTCTGTTCACTTGCAGCGATCATGTCTCTCGACACCTCATTCCCGTTTGCTCGTTCAGAGGAGGGATTTCCCGAAGCGCCCTTGGATCGTGAAGTCCTGGCCATGATTAGAGAATACGACCCGGAGTACAAGAGTCTCCACCTTTGGGGGTCGTGGTATAACCAGATTATTATGGGTCGACGCAGCTTCACATGCGCAGTGCCGTTCGAGCCCATCACGGTGATTCACTATGCTACCCCACCCTCGGTGCAGTATGCCGTGGAGTTGGTGGATTGGACATCGAAGGGCTTTCTACATCCCGCCATAGATGCGATACCGGTTCAGCGTCCCATGGTTTTGGACATCCTAGGACGCCGTATCTGTCAAGGTGAAGCACGACCCTGGGGGCAATCATATAACCTTGGTCTGATCCCCCACCACCCGATTGGCTATCTGCCGTGGGCCCGGTACATCCTGTCGACGAAGAAGTCGCAGTTTATAAGATTAGGACTGTACACCGCGGTCTACATCTCTCTCTTCCAGTATCCCACGCTCCCCACCTGGTGGTTCAAGGCTTTCTTGGAGCAATGGAATATTCCTACCCACACTTTCCTTGCCATGGATCGGGAAGTGTCAATCTCCTTGGAGGAGTTCGCGGAGATATCCTGTTTACCAGTGATGGGGGAACATTATGAGGAGTTGCTCCCGACAGATGAGTACGTCTTTGGTGCTAAGCCGATGGTAAGGGGGCTCACGCCAGAGAATGCTGTTCAGCACCAGTTCCCAAGCCTGATTAAAGTATTGAACATATATGAGTCCCTCTTCGTCGAACATGGGAGTCGGGGAGTTAACTTTGAGGACTTCATTGCTCGGTTTCTTCGTCCAAGTGTCCTCTCATCAGAGGCTACTAAGTTCGCTACTCTGGATGACCCTTTCGGTCTAGGTGCGGATAACCTACCGGAGAAGGAGATAGACCAAAAGGGTTTTTTCCTTCCGGACTTCCCTACTATGTCTTTTGCAGAAATTGCGGCCCCTTGAATGGATGAGGAGGCCTTTTTCTTAGGATTTCTCGGGTTATGGTTGAGTTGGTTTGTAATTCCAATGCACTCTCACCGCATGCGGCCCTCTGTTTTTTACCCCGCCCACCGGATGACTATCGGGGTAAAGGTGGCCGTTGGGATCGCCGGCTTGGCGCACTTATATCATGGCTTCAGCCGAGCAGCGGATGCTAATGAGCCTGGGGTACTGCACGTGGTCTTCCCGATGCACTACTTTGTATCGTGGCTCGAGCTACACACGGCGGGTGTCTTCGGTATGCATAAAAGGCCCTCGTTCTTTGACAAGTGTGGTTTCCCTCGCATCATTCAGTTGATTGGCGCATCAATCGTGACCCCTTCACCACGGAACGCCAGGGGTTTACTGCTTTGCCCTCACACCGTTGGAGTCGGGATGTCCTTCATTGACAAGGTATTAACCATTGGAAAAGCGTCCACCGCTGTGGTGCGACCATTACAGGACTCCTTTAAGGATGGAGCTTCAGTTTTGACGGCCCGAGAGACCCTCCACTTGTATTCTATTAGACCGGGCTTCCTAGTCTTCAGGCAGGACGGTGCGGCAATCTTGATGAGATATAACCCGCATCGTTTCGCCCAACAACTGGGCTACGATCAAGGGGTACCCTTGGAAGCTTTCTTACTGGAACCTGCTGCCAATGAAGAAGGGATGGAGAACGCGTTACATCACTTCATGCGCCTGAACACGGGTTCTCATTTTTTTATCAGTGCGCCGGCCTGTGCTCCACGACTCCTTAATTTATATAAAGAGTGGTACAATTATGCGACGGGGGCCGTTATAAAGGAAGAGAGGCGAGTGTTGATCGACCGTAAAGGTGCACCTCCCGGCACCGACCGTAACGCTCCCTTAGTGCCAAGGACCCCGGTGGTTCCTCCTCTAAAAGATGCCGGGGCCAGACCATCGCGTGCGCAAAGTCCTCCACGTGGATTGCCGCTCCCTGATATCACAGATGCACCTCCCGCACCCTGTGCTCCAGTGGAGACAGTGGTTGTATCCTCGCCGGAGTCTGGCGTGGGTGCGGACATCGGGACCCGCCGTCCCAAGGTGGCTGCTAAGCGGAAGTCGATCCCACGTGAGCCTAGGGTCGGAGGGCAGAAGAAAAAGAAATCGCTCTTCGCTGCAGATGTCGTGTTCGGTCAGGAACCCCATGCTCCCTACGCCGAGGGCCTAATCGAATATGGGACTAACGAGGGATTAGTCATGCCGCCGCCGGATGACACAGACTTGGAAGCCGCTCTCGAAACTTCAGTGTGGTTGGCAAAGCGTGACGCGTGGCTAGCTGAGCTTGCGCAATCAGGTAACTACTAGTCGCATTTTCTTTATTGCATCATATTCTTCTCATTGCCTTTGACTAACGTTTTTCTTTCTTTTCTTCCAACAGGCATCACTGATGAGGAAGCCATTGCCGCTTCACTCAAGACCTTCCAAGAGGAGGAACGCCTTAGAGCGTCTTTAGGCCTCAGTAAGTTCCGATTCATCATGTTTTTATTCTCCTTGTGTTATGGTCAATCTAACCTCTCCCTTTTTATTGCAGAAACCTCAATGCCGTTCCCACCAAGCGACGCAAATGTTCCGCCAGCCGTCGATGTTCCCGCTTCCTCTGGGCCACCGCAGGAGGTTCGTCTTGAAGAGCCGATGAGAGATGCCTTAAAGGCTCTGGAGGCATCTCTGAACGAGGATGACAACGCCTTGAAGGAAGCGTCACAGAGGTCCATCGCGACAGCCCGGGAGGAACGGAAGCGATCGAGGTGCGAAGCAAGGGCATGCATGGCTGCCTTGGCTATGGGAGCGGGCCCCAGTACAGTTCCTCGAGCCGACACTCCGTCAGAAGAGTCCCCGATCGCCCTATCTACAGCTCATAGACAGGCGATCCGCGCCAATAGAGAAGCTAGCGACAAGTCTACCTCAGGTAATACTTCTTTCAGAATTTCGTTATAAGACTCATAAAGCTGTCGGTTCTTATATATTTTATCTTGCAGGGCCAAGTCCGACCGAGGGGGAGGCGGAGACCGTTGAACCCAAGGAAACAGAGGAGGCGGCGCCTGCCGAACCTGAGCCGATGGTGGGCAACATCGCTGAGACTTCGGAGCCTGAGATAGAGGTTGGGGGGTCTGCAGCCGAGAAGGTCATTGATGCCCAGCCTGAAGTGGCGACAGATGAAATGATCATTACAACTGAGCCCAGGGTGGTGGCGGACGAGGCACTTGAGGCCGACGATCTCGTGATGACGGCGGATGAGCCGATGGAGATCGAGGAACCCGCAGAAGTAGCGGGTGAGATGGGTACGACTCCTGGGGAAGAGTTAGCCACTCCCTCCCAAGAGTCCGGCAACACTCCAATCATTGCCCTCCCTGTGTACGATCTTCTGCCATCTCCTGGCCGCACGAGCACGACGACGGTCCCCATCGAATCGGGTAATGAGGCCATGGGCGGTGGCCTCATGTCGATAGAGGAGGGAGTCGCCTCCGTTTCAGCCGGGAGCTCCTCAGGTAAACCCCAAGTTGCTGTTTTTCTTTACTTTACAATCCTTTCTGACAAGTTCACCTTTCTTGTAACGCAGGTGCAGCCAGCGCCGATGCCCCACTGCTTGAGGGAGCGCCTTCAACGACTGCCTTGGCGGTGGTCACCTCTCAACCCTCTCTCATACCATCTAAGATGTTGGAAGGTATGGGTTTGCAATTTATTAATCTTATCTTCCAGATGCATAATTTGTGTACTAAAGTCACACTGTTGTGTCTTTCAGGAGTGCTTTTTGACCATCTCTATCAAGTGTTACTCCCACACTTCTCCTTCCCATCTGAATTCGCCTCTCCCTCTGGTGGCGCTGGTGAGTACCGTTCCCGATTGATATCTTTGTTTTTCAGTGGTAGAATTATTTCTAACTGTCTCTTGTCCTGACTGCAGTGTTACAAATCGAAGGGGGAGAAGAAAGATCGGTTGCGCCACCGGCCCTTCTGGCCTTGCCGCCTGCTTCAACCGGTATAGTAAACTATCTTATCAATGACTTTCTCCATATCTATTGAATCATCATCTAATCGTATTTTGTCTTTTTCAGCTGTCGTTCCAGTCTCGGTGCCTTTTGAGTCTCATATTACAATACCGGGCGGCCCTTCTCAGAGACGTCCGTCCTCAAAAGGTGCGGCGAATAGTCTGCGCATGTTGAGCGACTACATCGAGGAACTCAACGTCGAGACTCCTACATCTGCTGAGAACTTCGCTACGACGGTTAACCCGATGTTGGTGATATTTGCCACCTTCCATGACGAGGGCATTGTCGCCTCTTGGGTTAACCATTATCGGGAGATTGAGGCTCGCCTTCATCAGCTGGAGTCGATTCGTCTATCCCTCGAGACTTTGGCCGTGAGCACTCAACGGGGAGCATGGCTTGAGCAAAGCACTTCTCATTTCCGTCATTTGGAACAAGAAGCAGCTTTGAGGCTGAAGGAGTGTCAGGAGTCTTCAAGCGAAACCGCTCGCCTGCGCGCTGAAGTTGAGGCGAACGCCGCTGAGGTAAAGGTCTTCTTCGAGGGCCTTCTAGAGCGCATCTCAAATGGGCTGAAACTGAAGCGGGCACTTGATGTCGCTGAGCATGACATTCCAGGTCGTGAAGCTGCTCATCAGGCCGTCAGGGATCAGCTTGCATCTGTCTCGCAGCAACGGGCCCAAGTGGAGGCGAAGTTGGCAGTGGTGGCCGATCAGGAGAAAGCGGGGAAGGAAGTGCGCGAACAATTTCTAGAGCTATGCAGGACGCTTCCTCCTCAGTAACTCTCCTTGTATCGTTTGTACTTGTAAATGTATATATATTTTATTCTTTAGCACAATGTATCCTGTACTCAATCAAGTTTATGAATAAAAGATACACATTTTCTGTAACGTCTTGTGCCATTCCTCCACCTTTTCTTTCCTTTTATTATCAGCATGCCACCTTAGTAAAACATGGTCAACAGATAATAGAGCACGCATCTTGACTTTCTTAAGAAATAGCGATGGCTTAGGCCGCAGGTTCATATCTGCTGCCTAAGACTTTTCAACTCCATGAGCCATGAGGGTCTCGTAGAGATTTTTCTCCCTACGGATCGAGAGGATCTCGTAGGTAGGTTTTTCTCCTTAGGAATCGTGAGGATTCCTAAGTGTGGTTTTCTCTTATAAGTCGTAAGGATCCTATAAGAGAATTTTTCCCTCTTACGAGTCGAGTGGGCCCGTAAGCGGTTGTTTCCCTCCTTGTCGAGATTCGACTTTGGAGAGTGAGACCCGTGAATAGTATGCAAGAGATCTTTTTGGATCGACATGCAGGGTCCCATTGTTCAGGAAGCAAGTTTTTTAGTCCCTGCTGCCTGAGGCTTCATCTTGCAAGTTGAGACGAATCGGGAATTTTCCCGCGGAGACACTGGTTTCTCTGCGAGCCGACGCGAATCAGGAGGCTCTCGTCAAGGAGTGTTTCTATCCGTGAGTCGAGAAATTCGCTAGGGATTATTTGTTTCCCTAGCGCCAAGGATTATTTGTTTCCTTGGGGTTTGAAACGAGTCGAGAATTTCCCACGGAGGCACTGGTTGCTCTGCGAGTCGACGCGGATCAGGAGGCTCTCGTCAAGGAGTGTTTGTATCCGTGAGTCGAGAAATTTGCTAAGGATTATTTGTTTCCCTAGCGCCAAGGATTATTTGTTTCTTTGGGGTTTGAAACGAGTCGAGAATTTCCCACGGAGGCACTGGTTGCTCTGCGAGTCGACGCGAATCAGGAGGCTCTCGTCAAGGAGTGTTTGTATCCGTGAGTTGAGGAATTTGCTGAAGACACTGGTTTCTTCGGAGTTGGACTGAACCGTCAAGATTTGGCTTCGTCTTCTGGCGGAGCCTGTTGGGAAAGTATGGTTCCCTCTTTATTTACGCCCTTGGATTGTATACAGGGATCGATGTGATCTTAACTGTAGGGCCAAAGTTTTATCATCATTTTTTTTGTTTCATCTCCGCGATGCTCTATCATTTCAGCTTTTATAATCCGAAGGTCGCGATTGCCCAGTCATTTCGACTATTTTTCGCGGTGCCCAATCATTTCGGCTATTTATTTTATTTTTACTCGCTGCTTTTTATTGCGAGTTGCCCAATCATTTCGGCTATTTTGCGTGCATACATTTTTACTTGTTGCTTTTTATTGCAAGTTGCCCTATCATTTCGGCTATTTCGTATGCATGTGCGGCCTATTGGCTTTTCGCCGTAAACCTGCAATTAGACGTCGATTTTGGCATTAGCACCGCTACAACTGGGATATTGCCAGGAGCGAATCATCATTTGCCTCCGTCGGTGTCGAACAAAGATGGCTTAGCGAACAGGGTTAAGGTCCCGCCGACTAAGGCTTTTGACTTCATGAGCCGTAAGGGTCCCACAAAGGTATTTCTTCCTACAAGTCGTGAGGATCTTGTAGGTGTATTTTCTCCTTAGGAATCGTGAGGATTCCTAAGTGTTCGTTTCCTCTGTAAGTCGTAAGGATCCCACAGGAGGGTTTTCTCCTTATAAATCGAGAGGATTTACAAGGGTTGTTCACCATGCAAACATATCCCCAGTCACGGATGGAACTTGGTCAGGGAAATGTTTATTCGCGCCCGTGGATTATATACAAGGGACAGTATTGAACCACTTGTAGGGCAATATCGAAAGTTGTGGGGGTTGCTTAAGCACAGGTTTAGGTCTCTGTAACTCAAGACTTTCAACTCTTATGAGCCGTGAGGGTCCCATAAGAGAGTTCTCCCTACGAGTCGTGAGGATCTCGTAAGTGTATTTTCGCCTTAGGAATCATGGGGATCCCTAAGTGTGTTTCTCCCTTGTGAGTCATAAGGATCTCACGCTGGTGGTTTCTCCTTACAAGGTCGAGAGGTCCCTATAAGTGTCCTTTAACGAGGTTGCGCCCTTTCAGGTTTTCACAAACACTCGCCGGTGGCCTTGCTGTTTTTACTCACGGAGCCCTTTCGGGTTTTCATCCGTGCCCATTTTTGCTTATGGACGTACCGCTTTTTTTTATTCTTTTTATTTTTATATATTTTTACGAGGTCGCGCCCTTTCGGGTTTTCACGAACACTCGCCGGTAGCCCTGCTGTTTTTACTCACGGAGCCCTTTCGGGTTTTCATCCGTGCCCTTTTTGCTTATGGACATACCGTTTTTTATTTTATTTTATTTTTATATGTTTTTTTTATATCTCGTCAGCCTAAAAGATGCTGCGGTAGTAGTTTAAAGACGTTTCAGTCTGCTATTAGTTTAAGGACATTTCGGTCCGACTTTGAGAAGGCTGGCTACTGCTGATAGAGTTTGAGCTTAGGAAGATAGGGAGCGGACATAGTCGTCATCATCTACCATTGACCTAGACTGTGGCTCATTAAGCATAGCACTTCTTTAGGAAGCGACCGTTTATTGGCCTGAAAGGCCTTTCACCGTGCATGTCCATGAGTAGATAGGCCCCACCCTGGTAGACCTTATCTATGATGTATGGGCCTTCATAGTTTGGATCGAATTTTCCTCGCTTGGCGCGATTGGGAATCATAGGTCTTTTGACCATTAGCACGAGTTCGCCTTGGTGGAACGTCCTTGGTCGTGTTAATCTTTCATATGAGCGCGTCATCTTTGCTTTATAAGCTTCCAGATTTTGTTGCGCTATGAGTCGGGTTTCATCGAGGGCGTCAAGTTCCTCAAGCCGAAGGTGAGCATTTTCTTCGTCCGTTAGCTCATAGTGGATTGCCACTCGCAGAGAGGGTAACTCTATCTCGAGGGGGAGTACTGCTTCGGTACCGAATACCAACGCGTACGGCGTTGTGTTCGTGGCCGTCTTGAACGTAGTTTGGTACGCCCAAAGTGCCTCTTGCAGTCTCTCGTGCCAGTCTCTCTTATTTCGGGACACCGTCTTTTTCATGATTTTCGTCAGGGTCTTGTTGAAGGCTTCAGCTAAACCATTAGCTCGCGGATTATAAACCGAAGAATACCTCCAGTCTATATTATGTTGTTGCGCGAAGCGACTGATCTTGTGGCTCCTGTAAGCTGTTCCGTTATCGGAGACGATCCGTCGCGGAGTTCCAAACCGATATATGACGTGCGTCTTGAAGAAATGGAGGATATTCTCTGTCTTCACTTCTCTCAACGGCACTGCTTCTGCCTATTTGGAGAAGTAGTCAGTCGTCGCCAGGATGAAACGATGTCCCTTGGATGATGCTGGTTCGATGGGGCCGACTATGTCAGTTCCCCACATTTCGAACGGCCAGCTAGCCACCGTCGGGTGTAGTGGATTTGGATGTTGATGGATGAAAACCCCATGAATTTGACATGAGTGGCACTGCTTCGCATACTCAAGGCAGTCTTGAATCATCGTGGGCCAGTAGTAGCCCATCCGTTTGATCTTCAACTTCATCTTTAGGCCTGCTTGATGAGAACCGCAGATTCCGTCATGAACTTCCTGGACGACTCTTTTCGCTTCGTCAGGCCCCAGACATCTCAACCATAGGGAATCAAATGACCTCTTGTATAGAATATCATTGACGAAGGCGAAAGACAAAGCTCGTTTTATGAGCTGATGTCTTGTGGACGCTTTTTTAGGCGTTCGGTGGGACTTAAAGTAGTCTATGAAGACTTCCCTCCAATCCTCGGCCTTTTCCCGGTCTTTTATTTGCAGAGCCATTTGCTCAGTCGCTCTCTTTTCTTCGGATGATTCCAGAGGTATTTCCGCAGGGGCAAGCACCCGATGGCTTTGTACCACGATTCTTATGTCATCGAGGTTCTCATCAGCCAGTTCTTTAGCGAGCTTGGCCAATGCGTCCGCTTTGCTGTTTTCTGCGCGCGGTATGTTTTCCAAAGTGTACGAAGGGATTTGGGTCAACAGTTGCTGCACCTTTTCGACGTACTTCACCAACTCCGGTTTGCACGTTTGGTAGTCGCCATTTACTTGACTGATGACCAGCTGGGAGTCTCCATATATAAGGAGGTCTTCAATTTCCATGTCGATAGCGATCTCGAGGCCTGCTATCAAAGCTTCGTATTCGGCTTCATTATTCGTCCTCGGCTCTGTTAAGGAGAAGGCGAAGCGCATAGGGGTACTTTGTTTGCGTTTTTTCATGGAAGATGCTCCATCGAAATAAAGTTCCCATTGGGTATCACCACCGTCGATCACGTCAAACGCATGTTCGTCTGGCAAATAGCAATTCAGAAGAGAATCGGCAGGTATCGGGTGCTCAGCGAGGAAGTCGGCGATGGCCTGGCCTTTCACTGCTTTGAGAGGCTGATATGTTATCGAGAAATCCATCAAGAGCAGGGCCCATTTAGCGAGTCGTCCCATCAACATGGCCTTCGACATCAAGTATTTAAGGGGGTCCACCTTTGAAATGAGACGGACCTCATGCGCCAACGCATAGTGCCTGAGCTTTGTTATCGCGAAGATCAACGCCAGGCAGTGTTTTTCAATGGGAGAGTAGTTGCTTTCTGCCCCCAGCAGAACTCGACTTAAGTAGTAGAGTGCTCTTTCTTTCCCTTGATCGTTCTCTTGTGCCCATAATGCGCCTAAGGAACCTTCGAGAGCGGTTGTATAAAGAATGAGGGGTTTTCCCTTGACCGGAGCAGCCAACACCGGCGGGTTCTGCAGGTATTGCTTGATCTCGTCTAGCGCGCTTTGGAATTTTTGATCCCAGACGAATGGGGTTCCCTTCTTCATCAGGTGGCTGTAAGGACGGCACTTTCTTGAAAGGTTGGCTATAAATCGCCGTATATACGCGAGCTTCCCTTGGAGAGACCGCAGCTGTTTGAGAGTCCTTGGCGGAGGCATTTCCATGATTGCCTTGATCTTGGACGGATCTATTTCGATACCCCGGTGTCGGACGATGAATCCCAGGAATTTACCCGAGGAAACTCCGAATGCACATTTGAGAGGGTTCATCTTCAAGTTGTATTGCCGAAGGAGTTGAAATACAGTTTTTAGGTGCTCGAGATGTTCCTCGTATGATTTGCTTTTAACTACGAGATCGTCGATGTAGCATTCGACGATTTCATGTATGAGGTCATCGAAGATCTTTGTCATGGCCCTCTGATAGGTGGCACCGGCCTTCTTTAGACCGAAGGGCATCACCTTGTAGCAGAATATACCCAAAGAAGTCCGGAAGGCGGTGTGCTTCTGGTCTTCGGGATGCATCTTTATCTGATTATACTCTGATGAACCATCCATGAAGGAGAAAACCTCGTGAGTAGACGTATTGTCTATCATCAGTTCGGTGACTGGCACTGGGAAATCGTCTTTCGGGCAGGCTTTATTGAGATCCCGGAAGTCCACGCATATGCGCACTGTCACATTTTTCTTCATCACCGGGACGATGTTGGCGATCCATTCGGGGTATTGAACTTCCTGGATGAAGCCAGAGTCGATCAGCTTCTTGACCTCGGCATTGATGCTCATCTCAAGCTCGAACCGCATTCTCCTCGGCGCCTGTTTGACTGGCTTGATGTCCGGGGATATCGCCAATCTGTGTACAGCAATTTCTGGATCTAGTCCCGGCATTTTGGAATAGTTCCACGCGAAGCAATCTCTATGCTGTAGAAGCACGTCCTTTAACGCAGCCACCCTTTCTTCAGATAGCAGCTCGCTGATGAATGTCGGTCGCGAATCGTCTGCCGATCCCAACTCAATCTTCTTGAGGTTATCTGCAGTAGTATGTATGCCATCTTCCAGTTCTTTCGGAGCCGGTGGAAATTCTGAGATTACCTCATTGTCATTGTTTTCGAAGCACCAGGGGAGCTCATCTATGTCCTCGGGCTCTTCTTTTAATATTGTAATCATGTGACAGGTGCGAATTCGCTTCCAATCCCAATGTGGAACCGGTTCTTCTTTCATGGCCTTGGGCTCATGCTTTTGTGGCGGCGCTACCCTCCAGCTGTCAGACAGAGTGAATTTGCCAAGCTGATACTGATCTTCAACCCAATTCTTGAAAGTGAAGCAATTTTCAAGAGGATGCCCTATTACTCGATGGTAAGAGCAATAGTTCGGGTGTGAGACTTTACCCGCTTGTTCGGGATGTTTAGACTCCGGCAGTGTAAGTATTTGATGTTTTAGAGCAAGATCAAGTATCCTCTTCGTCTTATCCCGAGGAAAAGAGTATGCTCGACCCATTTTCTTCACGAGGGATAGATCAATAACGCTCGACTCCCGCTCGCGTGGCTTCTTAGCCCCGCTTTGTTACTGTTGAGCGCCTTTTTGGCCTTTCGACTTGTTTCTGCTTCTGCGTCGAGCCTTCTTCATAACAGTTTGACACGGAGTGATACTTTCATTTTTGACGGCCTGTTGAAGGAGGCGTTGCGTTCTGGCTCTTTCGTAGATGGCCATTTCGCGATTGTGATCATCCCGGACCTTCTGACTAGCTTCCCTTATAAGCCTGTCCATTTGTTCTTCAAACGACGGACCGGGCACTTTTGCATCAGGAACTTTTACTGGTTCAGGATTAGTGTCCTCCCGTTGCGCATCTGTTTCTTCATTGAAGTCGTGCATGACGTAACAGTCGCGGAGCAGTTCTCGTTTCTTGGGGCGAATGTATCCGAGCCCGATCGTTTCCATCCTCCCATTAAGCAGCTTGCGTTGAGTCCCAGGAACGTTCCGGACCGTGTCATAGAATTTGGCCTTTCTAACGGTCTGTTTGAAGGGTATCCCTTGGCGCTTCAACAGCTTCTTCAAGCCTTCTGTATAATATCTGGGTAGACGGATGGGTTGAAGTCTGTCCGGCGTAGGATCTGCCCAGTGCCAGATTTCTTTCTCCACTTTGTTTTCTTCAGAGCGGTAGAATAGAATTGCCTTCTCTCCTTCTCGCCTGGGAGGGATATAGAACGTTTGCAGCTCTTCTACATTGTAAATATTGAGTGCATCCAGTTCTTTATGGTGTTTAAGCGGTACCATAGCGACTTGTAGACTTTGCTCTCCGTCAGCGGAAGCCCGTATTGAAGGTCGAGCAGAGAATACAGCATGGACCTCATCCTCCGAATCACTACCAAAAATCAACGCAGGAGCGGATGGTCCCAGCTTGGTGTATTAGGGAGGACCCGAATAAACTATCTCCTCTTCCTCCTAGGTATCACTGCCGAAGACAGGGATGGTAGTGTTAGTTTTATTCTCCGGCTTGCGACACCTTTCCATATCTCCAAAATCCGGCAAGAAGTATTTGGTATCTTCATATTTGCGAACTTCGTTCACGGAAAAAGGATTCAATTCTCCCGTCACGGTATACTCGAGACCATCCCTAAAATATTTCATACACTGATGCTGTGTAGAAGGGATGATGTCGTACTCGTGTAACCATGGTCGGCCAAGCAGAGCGTTGTAGCATGTCTTGGCATCTATGACGTGGAATTTAATATCCGTGATGAGCAGTCCGAAGCGTAGCGTCAGTATCACAGATCCAAGAGTCTTTGATGATTGGGAGTCGAACCCGGAGATGGTGATCTTGTCTCGAGCGAGGTGTTGAACGCTCATGCAAATTTCTTTTAAAACCCGCACATTGAGTAGGTTGACAGACGACCCGTTATCGATCAGGATTTTGGCTATCTTTATATCATGGCAGTATCCTGAGACATAGAGGGGGCGATTGTGTTCGTACGTCCCAAGGAGAAGGTCTTCATCGCCAAAAGTGACATCGGCCGTGTGCACTTCTTCCAGTTCATCCTTCATCTTTTCTTCGGCCAGGAAAGCCTGGAACTGCTCTGGGTCTTGTAGTGCCTTAATTAATGAATCTTTCGCCTCCTTTGATAGCAAAAGGGCGTCAAGAATGCTGAGCTGTGAGGGTAGCTTTCTCAGATGCGCTAAGACGTTGTAATCCACCTTATTTCTTTTCGGAGGGTCCTTGGCGCTTAGCTCCTCCACAACTTGGTCATCTAAGACGATATCTTCAGGGACCTTCTCTTTTCCCTTATCTTTTTTATTTGAGGGTCCGAGATTCTTTTCGGGCAGCGTGCGGTTACGTAGCCGGATATTTTCGCAGACCTTCGGCTCTTTTTCTTTTCCCGAAGTGGATTCTTTAAAGAGGGGGCCAAGCTCCAGCTCCTCATCAGAATCGCTTCCGAACGTGAGCACTTGTGATCTCCCGGTGCTGACCATGCGACAATTGCCGGTGGTTCTGTTAAGCCCTTCGGTCGTATCGTTCCGTTCTCGGCGAGTCTTGCGCTTTTCCCGCTTAAAATGCTGCCGGTGAGCAACATATCCTTGCCACCATCTATCGAAAGCTTTGCACCCTTCAGTGGGGTGCGAAATCTTCCGATGATACAAGCAATAGGAGGGGTGCATTTCCGCTTCACCAGTAATTTTTTCTTCGGAGGATGGTAGCTTCATGCCCATTGATATGGCCTTAGCAAACCTTTTCCTCATCTTGAATTTGCTTTTGTCCGCAGTGGGTGTACTTCGCTCCAGCGGGAGTATCTCAATTCTTTCGTCAAGACGCTGGCGTTTGGCCCTTTCGAATATAACCTCCTCGCGCTCCCGATCATCTTTGCTTTTTAAGAGAGCTTCATTGAGGAATGCATCGATTACTTCATCCGATGGCTCTAGAATTTTTGGTTCGGGATCTGCCCCCAGCGTTTCAGTACAAGAAGTTTCCTCATCGTTTATGAACGAGTGGGAAATCACATGACAGCTCGCCACGCATTCCTCAGAATCATCAGATGAACTTTCTTCCTCATCTTCCATTTGAAAGACGTGATTGAGGAATTCTTGGAATGTAATGGGAGTCCATGCCTTCTGGTTGTATTCCTCCAGCGCGTCAATTTGTTTTTGCAAGTCCGTACGCTTGTCGCCAGGCTTCACGGGCTTCTTTGACTTCTTTTTCTTCTTCTTTGAAGATTTCGACGGCTGGTTATGAATGCTTGGGCCACCTCCATCAATCTTTTGAGTTGGACGAGGCTTCAACATCCCTTCAATGATCTGCGGCTCCAACGGGTTCTTCCACTTGATCGCTGGGCATGTCTGAAGATCGTTTAGCATCCTCTTTGTCTTGGTTGATAATACAACTTCCCAAGGAGCTTCTTCAATGACGGAGCATGTTGCCCCCGGCGTATTTGTCCCCTTAGAGGTGTGGGGTTGCGGGGGATTCACCTTCCATTTGTCAGATAACGCGAATTTGCCCTGTCGGTACTGGTTTTCAAGCCAATTTTTGAAAACGTAGCAATCTTCCATCGGATGGCTCAGTACTCGATGATAAGGACAGTAGTTGGGCTCGCTGACATCACTTGGTTGCAACGGACGTTTTGGATCCGGCAGATTTATGAGTCGGTTGCGCAATGCCAGCTCGAATAACCTTCTCGTCTTATCTCGGGGAAAGGAGTAAGAACGTCCTAGCCTCTCCTCAAGGGCTACGTATGGACGCGTATTATTTTGACGAATAACCGGTTTCGAGTCGCTCGGTTGTTGTTGAGCATTAGCGACAATGATCGCTTTTCCCTTCCCTTTGTCATTTCGGGAGTCCGGCTTTGGAAGAGGGGGTTTATGACCCATCTGATCCATTTGCGCTAGCTTGTCAATCAAGGCCTGGAAGGTAGTCGGCTTGAAAAACATCATAAATTGCGAAATGGTTGCTTGCGGATCAAGGGTGCCCATAAACATACCCACCGCGGGAGCTTCTTCAATGCGCTGCTCGCACTTTGACCATAAATTACGCCACCGTATAGCATATTGGACCCATGTCTCGCCCAGCTTTACCCTGGCATTAATCAGTGCCGTCATCGGGGTACGTTCACTGGCGCTTGCAAAACGTTGAGTAAACAACAGCTCCATTTCCGCGAAGGTCTTGATCGAGTCGTTCGGGAGCTCAGAGTACCACTCGAACGCCGTATCTGATAAACTTCCAACAAACTGGCGAAGCAACAGCTTGTCGTCACCGCCGGTGTTGCCGCAGAGTGCCCTGAATTGGGCAACGTGCTGGTGAGGATTGCCTGTCCCCTTGTAGACATGGAACTTGGGAATTGTGTAACCCGGCGGGTACTTGATTTGATCGTACCAACTTAGATATGGCCGCCCCGTTTTTACGACCTGGCCGGCTGCTTCAGTCTCATGATGAACCCGTATTTGCTGGGCTATGTACTCGTCCAAATCAGCTTTAGAGATTGTATCCTCTTTAGCCGTTGACAGAGCTGGCGGAGGATTTGATGTCTCTCCCCTATCGTCTCCAAGGACGATCGGGGGCTCTTCAGCCGGAGGATCTTGTTGTATCATCATCTCTATCATGTCTTGGAAGAGGAGGCCCATACGCTGTATGTTGGCTGCTTGTTCAGCAGCCTCTTTGTCCTTCTTCTCCAATATTCGACGAAGGAACTCGGGGTCGGTTTCTTCCTCCTGGCATTCATCCGAGGACGTTTCAGGGTTTTCTTTTGGCCCCGTAAGCGCGGCCATAGCGTTCATCATCTCTTGGAGCTTCTGTTGCTGCTCCTGCGCTTTGGTCGCTGATCGCGTAAGCGGTCGATGACCCGTAGATATGCGACTGTCCTCTTTACCAGACGCCACATAGATGGTATGAACTACAATGCCCCCTGTCTTAGGGCGTCTGGGTTCATCACCTTTGATATTCGCCGCGGGCGCAGGGGTTTTCTCCGGCCTTCTTCTTTTGTGGGCCGTTGAAGTTAAAGGGGCCGTTGCAGTGGGCACCCTAGCGATTGTCGTCCTTTGCTGTTTAAGAGGACGATCCTTTTCTTCTTGCACTTTCGCCTTTTTCTGTTGACGACAGTAACCTGGGTCAATCAAGGAGTCTTGGACCCTCCGCCAAACCTTGTATATTTTTGAGGACAGCCGTTGAGGGGGCTGTTCTTGCTTCGTTTCCGGAACTCTCTCTGCGGACGGAGGAGATCTTTTCAATGTAGCGGTTGGAGAGTTCTTACGTACCTACCTCAGCAGTTCAAAGCTGTTCCCAGTTGGAACAGCAGCGTTGACTTCCACCACTAGAGCTGGTGAAGTTAGCCCTGAGGGGGAGTTGCCCCCTGCCTTCCTCACTTGTCGCCAATGGCGACGTCGAGCACGACGAGCCGTTGGGACTGGCTCGGAGATAGAGATAGCTTCTTTTTGCCCCCTGTCTGAATGAGGTGCCGCCGGTGTTAACCTCTTAAAGACTGAGGTTGTCCTTTGAGGGGTGATATTCAACCTGTCGAAGGCAGATCCTCGAGCAGGGGCAGGAGCAGGAATAGTCAGTCTTGAAAAGACTGACTCTTTGACAGGGGAAGCCGTCTTGACGACTTCTGGGGCAGCAGTTATTGCCTTCCTTGGGACAGCCAATTTAGAGTTCTGATCCAGCCTGGCGAAGACCGAGGCTGTTGGTTTGGCAATGGGCGACCCGTTGACAGGGGTCGTCGTAGCAGTGAGCCAGTCGAAGAACGACTTCTTGTTCACTTCCGGAGCAAGTATTGGCATAGAGAAGCTTGTAGACGGGATCATGGTCCCGAAAAACAGGCCGGTGGTGGCCTGGGTCACCTGGTCTACCGGCAGAGCGAGGAAGGAAGCCGCTTGGGGCCCATATGCTACACCTCCGAGGGAGGTGGAGTGTCCGTTGCAGTGGCACTTCGAGCAGTTGGTGCAGTTAGAGGCCATTGATGTTTGAGTTCTGCGCCAGACAAAAGACCAAATCTTAGTAACTTGAAATCTAAAGGCAACCATTAACAAACTGCGATTCGTTCGCGAATACGATACACGAAGTGTGGAGTGGAAAGAGGAAAAGGTCCCACCGGGCGTGCCAGAATCTGTTCCCCTCCGAACGGCGGCCGACGACGCTGAGGACGTCTAGCCTGAGATTCGGGGCAGATGCTATATGGTTTTATCCGTCTACCTCTCCGAAGATGCCAAGTTGATTTATAGCACCGTGTATCGGAGGTTTAGACGGATGCGGCCAATGTAGCAGACTTCGTCAGATTCCCCCTCGCTAGAGGGTTTTTTTTTTATTGTGGGGATGCTCTTCCCTGCAGGCGCAGGCCCCTGCAGTTAATTACGCTACCGCATCGCGGTAACAACTTTCTCCTTTTCCAGAATTTCACTTCGTGTCGTGGGTGTTTGTTTTGTTTGTGGTTGCCCGTGGATTGTATACGGAGACTGAGTAATGCCGTCGTCCGTAGGACGTGGATTAGTCCAAATCCGTATTTACTTAGATTTGGGTTTGGTGTTTTTAGTTTAAGGATACGTTAGCCGCATTTGAGACTAAGATCAACTTAAACGTTCGTTAAGGATACGTTAATCTGATTTGAGACTAAGATCAACTTAACGGGATCGTCTAGATCCATTTCCAGTTTAAGGACAGTGTGGTCCATTTAATATATGGCCGTCGGGACCCGTCACCTCTCTGACGACGTTGAAGGATTACAACGACATGTGTCAGAGGAGTTCGGAGATGTACCCTGAACAAAAGTTGATTGGGGGTTTTATAGTCCAATTTGGGACTAAAGTCTGTTTGAATGTTTAAGGATACGTTAGCCATATTTGAGGCTAAGATCAACTTAAACGGGACCGTTTAGATCCGGCAAAAGAGCATTTGGAGGCTCTATTGTTCCAGTTTAGAGACGTAGTGGTCCATGTTCCAGTTTAGGGACGTGGTGGTCCATATTCCAGTTTACGGACGTATTGGTCCATATTCCAGTTTAGGGACGTGGTGGTCCATCGCCAGTTTAGGGACGTAGTGGTCCATCATTAGTTTAAGGACGTTTCGGTCCGACATTATTTTAAGGACGTTTCGGTCCACGAGTTTAAGGACCCCGCAGTCCGTGTTGATGTGTGGTCGCCGGGACCCGTCATCTCTCTGACGTCGTTGAAGGATTACAACGATAGGTGTCAGAGGGGTTCGGAGATGTACCCTTGATCCAAAGTTGATTGGGGGTCTTATAGTCTAATTTGGGACTAAAGTCTGTTTGAATGTTTAAGGATACGTTAGCCATATTTGAGGCTAAGATCAACTTAAACGGGACCGTTTAGATCCGGCAAAAGAGCATTTGGAGGCTCTATTGTTCCAGTTTAGGGACGTAGTGGTCCATGTTCCAGTTTAGGGACGTGGTGGTCCATATTCCAGTTTACGGACGTGGTGGTCCATATTCCAGTTTAGGGACGTAGTGGTCCATCATTAGTTTAAGGACGTTTCGGTCCGACATTATTTTAAGGACGTTTCAGTCCACGAGTTTAAGGACCCCGCAGTCCGTGTTGATGTGTGGTCGCCGGGACCCGTCACCTCTCTGACGTCGTTGAAGGATTACAACGATAGGTGTCAGGGGGGTTCGGAGATGTACCCTCGAACCGGTCGTAAATTGATTTAAGAGAGCAATCTTTCTAAGTCAATTTAGTTTAAGGACTTACGGCCAAAATTCGGCTAAGTCCAGTTAAAAATGTCCACATTTTGTTTGCATTTGGCCTTTGTCTGGGCTTTTAGAATAATGCATAGCATTACTTCAGGCCATTTATGCCCATTTTGACTGGGCTCTGCCCTTTTTATTATAATGCAGAGCATTTGTTTTGGTCCATTGGACCTCTCAATTGGGCTCTGCCCTTTTAAATAATGCATAGCATTTTTATTATTTTGTTTGGGCTCTGCCCATTTATAAATGATGCAGAGCATCAATTTAATTAGGCCTGCTTGGTCTTTTTGATTTGGGCCTGGCCCTTTAGGAAATGCATTGCATTTTCAGGCGCTTTGCGCCAATCAGAGAGCGCAAGCGCTTGTAGTGTTGACACGTGTCGCGCAAGCGCAGTGCGCTGCGCTTGCGCTGCTGACACGTGGCGCACTCTGGTGAGTTGCGCCAATTACAGAGAGCAAAACTCTATCTTAAGGCGCATAGCGCAAGTGATTCAGATGCTGACACGTAGCGCTCTCTCAAGAGTGCAACAGCGCAGTTTGCAAGTGCAAAGCACTCTAAATTTGAGAATCTTTTAGATTCAAGAACCAAAGGTTCATAAAAGTGCAAAGCACTATATTTTTTATTTTTGTTTCTTCTTGTTTTAAAGAACCAGTGGTTCATGAGTAGTGCAAAGCACTGTTTTTATATGAAGATCATTGATCTGGTTTTTTAGATCAATGATCTATTAGAAGAAATTTCTTCTCTCTTGTGAAGCTTTTTACCTTTTTTCTTGGAATTATTCTCAGAGTTCTCTCTGATTGAAGCACTTGATTTTTTTTAAGAAATGTTGATGCCTTTGAATTGAGGTCTAGGGTCCTTTTTATAGTGCCCATAAATTAGTTAAATTTGTTAAAGAGATGTTTCTCTGAGTGATTTGGGGAATTTTCCCCACCGTTGGATCTTTGATCCAAGGGCTTCTGTTTTACAGAAGAAAATCTTCTTGTTTTAACAAGAACAGAAAAGATTTCTTTAGAATTTTAATTCTGTTTGGCGCAAATGCCCCAGCGCGTGACACGTGTCGCGCAGCGTAATTACGCTAGCGTATCTGCGCTGACACGTGTCGCGCAACGCAGTGCTTGCGCAACTGAAGCGTTGCTTCCTTTAATTTTAGTTTAAATAGAGCTTTGCTCTGATTGGGCGCGTCTTCTTGGGCGCTGTGCTAACGTATCAGTGCCTGACATGTGGCGCGTTGCGCCCGAGATTTGAAGCGTTGCTTCAAAATTTTGAATTTTGAATTTCAACAGAGCTTTGCTCTGATTGGGGGAAACAAGACTCTTGAGGAATTTTTATTCCTTCATCATTAGAGTTGACAGATATCACTCTGCCATAGAGCACTGCTCTCAAGAGGAGATTTACTCCTTAGCCCGAGGGGTTCTTATTGAATGAGAATCAATTGAGGATTTCTTCATTTAATTACAGTCCCATCAAATGATGAGCCTATTTTATTAATGATGAACTGTCATCTAGATTATGTGGGTCCCCTTTGGTCCCTTTTCACTTCATTGTAGTGTGGTACAGATTTAAAGTACCTAGTGACAGAACTTAAACTGTAGCATTGGTGGCTGAAAATTTGTTCTTTTCCGCGCAGATACTATGTCTTTCGACACTTCCTTTCCATTCGTCCGTTCAGAAGGCGGATTCCCCGAAGCACCTGTAGACCGAGAGGTTTTTGTGCTGATCAAAGACCATGACCCGAAGCACAAGAATCTTCATTTGTGGGGAACATGGTATAACCAGATCATTATGGGTCGGCGCAGCTTCTCTTGCGCAACACCTTCAGAGGCCATCTCGGAGATTCATTATGCTGACGTACCCCCAGTGAACTATGCCGTGGACGTGGTTAATTGGACTTCAGAGGGTTGTCTTCATACCTCTATGGCTGCAATACCTGTACAACCGCCGATGGCTTTGGACATTCTGGGGCGGCGTATATGCCAGGGCGAGTCGCGCCCTTGGGGACAGCCATACAACATAGGCCTGACTCCCCAGCTGGATATCTGCAGTGGGCCCGATACATCCTATCGGCAAAGAAGTCAGAGTTGCTGAGGCTCGGGTTGTACCCCGCGATCTATGCTTCACTGTTTCAATATTCCCCACCTCCAGCCTGGTGGGTCAAAGCCTTTTTGGAACAGTGCAACGTTCCAACCTATACCTTCTATTCCCTGATTAAAAATCAGGAAAAACTTCAATAAGGTATCACGTGCTCACACGTGACCAATGGTCAGGTGTTGACACGTGATGGTTAAAACAACAACATAAATAAGCGGCTGAGAAGATGACGCAATTGGGGGTCACGTGCTCACACGCGACCAAGGTTCACGTGCCAACACGTGACAGGCTTTGAAAGCCTTAAAGTTTAATAGAATTAAAATTCTAAATTTCTCTAAAATCTTTCCAAATGGAAAAGGAATATGGGGAACCGTTGGATTAAAAATCCAGGGGTGATTAAATATCACCAATTTATGGAAAAAACTTAGACAAGGAAAGATTTCCCTAAATCTCACCGAAAATAACAAACAGAATATCTTTGGATTGAAAATCCAACGGTGAATAAAATTCACTGAATGATCTAAAAGATCATATTAATTATGAAAACAAACAAAATCTTTCAATGAAAGATTTATTAAAAAATTGATTCTTTTCCTTCTCCTATAAATAGGAGCCAAGAGGAGGAAAAGAAGGGGAGTTTCTTTTTGGAGAGATAGAATTTTGGAATCTTGAAATTTCAGAGAGAAAAAAAGGAGAATTTAATTCTCAACAAAGAAAACCCTATGTGAGAAAAGAAAGGGGATCAAAACATCAAAAAGAGAATTTAATTCTCAAAATCTAAGAGTTTAACTCTTCTGCAAAATAACTTAGTTCTTTCTCTAGTTGAAGATCTGCAGAAGCAAATCTCCCTATACGTTGAGAATTTAATTCTCATCGGGTTGAGATTTTGCCTTGCAGATCCAAAACTTAGAGGGAGAATTGAGTTCAGAGAATTTAA
Source organism: Agapanthus africanus (assembly GCA_030015575.1). Classification (NCBI taxonomy): domain Eukaryota; kingdom Viridiplantae; phylum Streptophyta; class Magnoliopsida; order Asparagales; family Amaryllidaceae; genus Agapanthus; species Agapanthus africanus. Next base: position 902,201,848 of record JASDDO010000022.1, read on the forward strand.
TTCTCCCAAATTGATATGAATTTAATTCCTCCAAGATAGATTAGGGTTTAAACCCTATCTGAGAATTTAATTCTCCCAATTTACAGGAGTTCAATTCCTTCATGATAAACTAGAGTTTAACCCTATATGAGAATTTAATTCTCCTAAAATTATAGAAATTTAATTTCTTCAAGATGAACAAAACCAGGGTTTAACCCTAATTGAGAATTTAATTCTCTCAAATTCACAGGAATTTAATTTCTCTTAAAAAGTAATTAGGGTTTAACCCTACATAAGAATTTAATTCTTTCACAATAGGAATTTAATTCCTCCAAAATCATAATTAGGGTTTAACCCTATAGAGAATTTAATTCTTAAAAATAACAGAGAAATCAAAAGATCTCCATGCATGCAAAAGACTAAGGTCACGTGTCCCCACGTGACCCCTGAACAGATCCCCCAAAGATGAGAAGAAAAAGCTCTGAGGCAACGCCTCACGTGCTCCCACGTGACCTCCAAGACACAGAAAGAAAAAGCAAAAGAAATATAAGCTTTGGGCGCCCTCACGTGTTATCACGTGACCCTACAGCAAGTGCCTTAACAATCAATGCCTAAATCCCTATCACGTGTCAACACGTGATGCTCAAAAATAAAAATATAAAAGAAGTGTTTAACACTTATCTGCAAAGCAAAGTAAAAGGGGATCAGGTCCCACCTTTGGGTGCCCTCATGTGGCCCCACGTGACCCATTCCTATTTAGTTTTTAAACACTAATTTAAAGGACTTATTTCCAGTGTTTAACACTGATTATTCTCTAGTGTTTAACACCAATTCGAGAGCTCTATTTCCAGTGTTTAACACCGATTGTTTGCTAGTTTTTAACACTAAATTGAGGATTATATTTCCAGTGTTTAACACTGATTATCTTTTAGTGTTTAACACTAATTTGAAAGTTCCATCTCCAGTGTTTAACATTGTTGTTCTCTAGTGTTTAACACTACTTTTAGCCAAATTAGCTAATTTTCCAGAGGCAAAAGTCTCTCTTCCAACTGAATCTCGAAATTGAGTAAAATTTAGAGCTATAATGTCCACTGCTCAATCAAAATGTTACCAAAGCCCTCAAACTCTTATTTAGCATTGCTAAATAATGTTGGCTGAAACCAGATAAATGTCTAATGGCCCAACAGAGGGCCAACACTTCAAACTTAATTGGACTTAGCACAAGTTGGTCATAAGTCATCAACTCAGACTTAACTGAGCCAATGTGCTTATAACATAATTAATTGATCTCAGTTCTAAGTTGGACTACAGATCATTTAATCCATCCTGGTTCAAGGGTACATCTCTTCACTCCTTTGATATTTGTCGTTGTAATTCCTCAACGTCTTCAAAGAGGTGACGGGTCCCGACAACCATACATTTCACGGACTGTGGGGTCCTTAAACCCATGGACTATGACATCCTAACCTCGACCGTGATGTCTTAAAACTATCATTGGACTGTGGGGTCTTTAAACCCATGGACTATGATGTCCTTAACCTCAACCGTGATGTCTTAAAAGTAACATTGGACTGTGGGGTCCTTAAACCCATGGACTATGATTTCCTTAACCTCAACCGTGATGTCTTAAAACTAATATTAGATTGTGGGGTCCTTAAACCCATGGACTATGATGTCCTTAACCTCAACCGTGATGTCTTAAAACTAATATTGGACCGAGATGTCCTTAAACTAACAATGGACCGTAATGTCCTTAAACTAATCGACCGCAATGTCACTAAACTAAACAATAGAGCCCAATTGCTCTTTTGTCGGATCTAAACGATCCCGTTAAGTTGATCTTAGTCTAAAATGAGGCTAACGTATCCTTAACAAACGTTTAAGTTGATCTTAGTCTCAAAAGAGGCTAACGTATTCTTAAACCCAAATCCCCAAACCCAAATCTAAGAAAGATAAGAATTTGGACTAGTCCACGCCCTATGGACGACGACATAGATTAGTCTCCGTATACAATCCACGGGCAACCAAACACAAAATAAACACCCACGACACGAAGTGATCATCTGGAGAAGGAGAAAGTTATTACCGCGATGTGGTAGCATAATTAACTGCAGGGGCTTGCGCCTGCATGGAAGAGCGTCCCCACAATAAAAAAAAACCCTCAAACAAGGGGGAATCTGACGAAATCTGCTACATCGGCCGCATCTGTTTAAACCTTCGATACATGGTGCTATAAATCAACTTGGCATCTTCGGAGAGGTGGACGGATAGCATCAATTAGCATCTTCCCCGAATTTCAGGCTAGACGGGCCATACGCGGTCGCGTCTCTGTGTTCGGAGGGGAACAGATTCTGGCACGCCCGGTGGGACCTTTTCCTTTTTCCACTCCACACTTCGTGCGTCGTGTTCGTGAACGAATTGCGGTTTGCCAATGGTTGCCCTTGGGTTTTGAGATACTAAGATTTAGCGTTTTGCTCGGTGCAGAGAACAAAGGATCAATGGCGTCCACTTGTGCAAAGTGTTCCAACTGCAGTTGCAACTCCCGCTCCGCCTCATCTGGAGGCATAGCTTACGGGCCCCAAGCGGCTTCCCTGTTCATAATGCCGGTGGAACGGGTTACTCAAGCCACCACAGGATTGTTTTTCGGGACCATGCTCCCGCCAACGAGCTTCACCGCTCCTGTGCCAACGCCAGAAGCTCCCAAGAAGTCTGTCTTTGATCGGCTTTCTACTACTGCGGCCCCTCTCAACGGGTCGTTTTGCTCCAACACCTCAGTCTTCGCTAGACTGGGCCAAAGTTCAGGTGGGCCCATGATGAAGCCTGCACCTCAAGAAAAGGTTATTCCGAAAAGAGTAACCAACCCTGCTCCCGAAGTCTTCAAGGCGGCTTCTCCTACCAAAGGATCAGTTTTTATAAGACTGACTATTCCGGTTCCTATTACGGTTCCTGTCCCTGCTCAGAAGTCTGTTTTCAACCGGCTGGATACCGCTTCTCAACGGACATCGGTCTTCAAGAGGCTGACGCCAGCAACAACCCCCCACCTGGATAGGGGGTAAGACAAAGCCATTCCCATCGCCGAACCAACCCCAACAACTCGACACGCTCGACGTCGCCACTGGCGCCGAGTGAGGAAGGCTGGGGGCAACCCCCCCTCTGGGCTAACTCCACCAGCTCCAACGGTGGAAGTTAATGCTGCTGTTCCAACGGAGAACAGTTTTGAGCTGCTGAACAAGGTGCGCAGAAACTCGCCTACCGCCATACTGAAAAGATCTCCGCCACCGGTGGAGACTGTCACAGAAATAAAGCCGGATCAGTCCCCTCAACGGCTATCCTCTAAAGTTTACAAAATCTGGCGACAAGTCCGAGAGTCGGTGGTCGATCAAGACTATTCTCGCCGGCAGAAGAAGCTGAAGGTCTGACAGGAAGAAAACCGTCATGTTAAGCCACAGAAGGCGACGGCTACTTGGGTGCTTATTGCAACGGCCCCCTCAACATCAACTGCTCATAAGAGGAGAAGGCTGGAGAAAATCCCCATGTCTGCGACAAATGTCAAAGGCACTGAGCTTAAACGCCCCAAGTCTGGGGGCATGGTGGTGCATACCGTCTATATGACATCCGGAAAAGAGGACGCCCCAGGTCTCCTCCGAAGCCGGAGCCATGGAACGAAAAAGGTAAAGGGAAGGCGACCTTCGTTGTAAATACCCAACAGCAGACCAGTGCCCCAAAATTAACAGATCAACTGGAAGAGAGACGGCGCTATTATAATGTGAAAATGAAGCGCCCTTACTCATTCCCACGGGATAAAACGAAGAGGCTACTCGAACTAGTGATGCGCAACAGGCTTATCAATCTGCCAAATCCTAAGTGACCACTGCAACCCGGAGAGGATAATAATCCCAATTATTGCCCTTACCACCAAACGGTAAGCCACTCCAATCGAAGATTGCTTCTTCTTTAAGGGTTGGATCGAAGATCAGTACCTACAAGGCAAGTTTGTGCTGTCTGAGAAGTGGAAAGTAAACCCACCATAGCCGCACACTCCTAAGAAGATGGACACACCGGGGGCAACGTGTTCTTTTGTTGAAGAAGCTCCATGGGAGGTGGCTCTTTCAGCCAAAACCAAAAGAATGTTGAATGAACTCCAGACATGCCCGGCGATCAGGTGGAAGAATTCGCTGGAACCCCAGATCATCGAAGGAATGCTGAAGCTGCACCCAACTCTAAAGATTAGTGGTGATAGCCAAAGTGTTCACACCCAGCCGTCGAAATCTGCGAAAAAGAAGAAGAAATCCAAAAAGCCCATGAAGCCTGGCGACAAGCGCACGGACCTACAGAAACAGATCGACACGCTGGAAGAGTATAACCAAAAGGCGCGGACTCCAATCACGCTCCAAGAGTTTCTCGCCCACGTCCTTGAAGACGGAGGTGATGGAGAAGAATCGTCGGACGAATCTGAGGATTACGTAGCAAGTTGCCATGTGGTCTCTCACTCATCGATGAACGATGAAGAAGCTCCTTGCATCGAAAGACTGGGGGCAGGTCCTGAACCGGAGCTTCCAGGGCCATCAGACGAGATGATCGATGCATTCTTAAATGAAGCTCTTCTGAAGAGTAAAGCTGATCGGGAGCGTGAGATGGCCATATTTGAAAAGGCCAAAAACCGGCGACTGGACGAAAGAGTCGAGGCATTCCTACCAAATCAAAGGACATCTGTCGCAGATAAAAACAAGTTCAAGATGAGGAAAAGGTTTGCGAAAGCCATATCAGTGGGAATAAAGTTACCACCCTCCGAAGGAAACACTCTTGGTGAAGCAGAAATGCATCCTAGCTACTGCTTATATCATCGAAAGATCGCACACCCCACCGAAGAGTGCAACGCTTTTAAAAGATGGTGGCAGGGATATGTTGATCACCGACAACATTTTAAGCGGATGAAACGCAAAACTCGTCAGGAGCAGAGAAGTACGACAGAGGAGCATAAAAGGACTACTGGTAACTGTCGCACGGTCAACGCCGGAGGATCGCAGATTCTCACCTTCGGGAGCGACTCCGACGAAGAGATGACTCTTGGCCCTCTCTTCAAAGAATCCATCTCAGGGAAAGAGGAAGAGTCGAAGACCTGTGAAAATATCCAGCTGCGCAATTGTACACTGCCCAAAAAGAATCTCGGACCCACAAACAGAAAAGATAAGGGAAAAGAAAAGGTCTCTGAGGATATCGCCCTAGATGATCAAGTCATGAAAGAGCTGACCGCCAAGGACCCGCCAAAGAAAAGTAAGGTGGACTACAACGTTCTGGCGCACTTGAGGAAGTTACCCTCGTAGCTCAGCATTCTCGACGCCCTTTTACTATCAGAAGAAGCAAGAGATTCATTGATCAAGGCGCTACAAGAGCCAGAGCAATTCCAAGCTTTCCTCGCCGAAGAATGGATGAAAGACGAGCTGGAAGAAGTACACATAACCGATATCACCTTCGGCGATGAAGATCTCCTCCTTGGGATGTGCGAACACAATCGTCCCCTTTACGTCTCCGGATACTGTCACGATATTAAGATAGGCAAAATCCTGGTCGACAATGGGTCATCCGTTAATCTCCTCAACGTGCGAGTGTTGAAGGAAATTTGCATGAGCGTTCAGCACCTTGCTCGTGATAAAATCACCATTTCCGGCTTTGACTCCCAGTCATCACGGACTCTCGGGTCCGTGATACTGACGTTGCGCTTCGGGCTGCTCGTCACTGATATCAAGTTCCACGTCATTGACGCCAAGACATGCTACAATGCTTTGCTCGGTCGGCCTTGGTTACACGAGTACAACATCATCCCCTCTACACAACATTAGTGTATGAAATACTTCAAGGATGGTCTCGAGTACACTGTGACAGGGGAGTTGAACCCATTCTTCGTGAACGAATTCCGAAAATACGAAGATGCAAAATACTTCTTATGAGAATTCGAGGATACGGAGAAGTGTCACAAACCGAAGGATAAAGCTATCACCACTATTCCAGTCTTCGGGAGTGATACCGAAGAGGAAGAAGAGATAGTTTATTCAGGGCCCCCTCAACGCAATAACCCGGGACCTTCCGCCCCCATGTTGATCTTCGACAGCGACTCGGAAGACGAGGTTAACGCTATTTTTTCCGCTCGGCCACCAATACAAGACTTCGCTGTTGATAGTCAGAGTTTGCAAATCACCATGGTTCCACAAGAGCATTCCAAAGAGCTTGATGTGCTCGAAACTTATAGTGTGCAACAACTGCAGACATTCTACGTCCCTTCCAGGCGAAAAGGTGAACAAGCGATCCTATTCTACCGATCCGAGGAAACCAAAGTGGAAAAAGAAGTTTGGCATGGCGCTAACTCTACGCTCGATAGGCTCCAACCCATCCGTCTGCCTAGATAGTACAAGGAAGGCTTGAAAAGGCTATTGAAGCGCCAAGGGATACCTTTCAGACAGACCACTCGACAAGCTCGATTCTATAATAGGATTTGGGACGTCCCCGGGACTCAACGAAAGCTGCCCAACGGGAGAATGGAAACGGTCGGGCTCGGATATGTCTAATCCAGGAAACGGGAACGAGTCCATGGTAGCTACGTCATATATGACTTCGATGAAGAAGAGGACGCCCTGTTAAAAGATGTTGATCCTGAACCAAAACAAGGTCCGGTCATCAAAGCGCCGAGTCTGTCATTTGAAGAACGAATGGACAGGCTAGTAAGGGAAGTGGGTCAAAAGATCCGGGATGACCATAACCGCAAGATGGCCATTTATGAAAAATCCAGGACACAGCGCCTCCTCCAACAAACCGCGGAGAACAACAATGCTCTTCCTTATCAACCCGTGATACAAAAGGCCCGACGCAGAGGCAAAAATAAATTAAAGAATGAGAAAAGCGTTCGAGAGCGACAAAGCGGGACTAAGAAGCCACGCGATCGGGAATCGAGCAATCCAGATTCGTCCCTTATAAAGAAGATGAATCGAGCGTACTCTTTTCCTCAGAACAAAATACGGAAGATACTTGATCTCTCCATAAGACATCGAATGATCAACCTCCCGGAGTCTAAACACCCCGAGCAAGCCAACGAGATCTCTCACCCAGACTATTGCCCTTATCACCGAGCGATAGGACATCCTCTTGAAGACTGCTTCACCTTCAAGAATTGGGTCGAAGACCAATATCAGCTCGGCAAGTTCGCTCTATCCAGCAGTTGGAGGATAAATCCGCCACGGAAGAACGAACCAAAAGCCGCGCATATAGCAAGAGTAGAACCAGATCAACATCGGTCTTGAAAGCGAGCTCGTACTTGTCATATGATAACGCTATCAAAAGAAGAGCCCGAGGATATGGGTGACCTCCCATGGTGCTTCGAAAAAAACGACGATGAGGTGATCTCGGAGTTTCCGCCGGCGCCGAAAGAGCTGGAAGATGGAATACATACCACTACAGATGAGCTCAAGAAAATTGACTTGGGAACGTCAAGTGATCCACGACCGACGTTCGTTAGTGAGTTGCTGTCTGAAGAACGGGTGGCTGTTAGTGTATATGCCCTAGGGGCCAATATTGTATCATACTAGGTTGTATATTACTTAATGGAAGCTTGGGATATTCACAGTTGTATATACAGTCTTGCAAAAAATGGTAGTATGTTACTTGGTTTGTGTCTACTTTAATATGTGCATATGTTTCTTGTAACGAATCACTTATACATATTAGTAGAGCCCATAGGTTCTTTGCTTGATTACTAGCATTGTGATGGCAGTCACACTAGTGGGGGCTGGGTAGTCTATAAGTAACTTCTTATACATGTCCCTAGTGTAGGGTTCCTAGGCACACTAATGAGGTCTCACAAGGCATCAACCATGCCAATTTCAAATTTTACAAGTGCCGAGAAACCCTAATACGGATCGTTAACTAGATTTTAGGCGAAACAAATACAAGTAAACGACTTTACTCTAAGTGAACGGAAATACAACCTTTGTAGATCCGGTGCTCTACCTCTATAGCTCCGTGATGAAGTCCCCTTGCTGTCCAAATCAAATCCCGGGCTCTAGCGTTGGCTTCATCGGAGAAATGGGTGGGCTAGGTCATCGACTACGATGCCGAAGATGATCTACGTCGAGGCATCACAAGATCAAGCTCCCACTTCACCAAGTCATGAAACTTGTGAAGAAAACACCCTATACTACTTGGCAAGTGGTAGAGGATGAAGAAATAGGAAGTGGGTTCACTTTAGAATTGGATTTCTCACTCATTTTCTCAAGTTGCCATTGTTGATAGCAAGCTTTTCTTCATGTAAAGAAGAAGAAGAAGAAGTATATTATGATAAGAATAATATTATAGAAAAGAAAATCAATTCTTATCATAATTTTAACCATGGTTTTGTGTAGAGAACTAACTTGAGTTTAGATGAATGGTTAGGGTTAAAAGAAGAAAACAAAATGGTCACTTGGTCAAAGCTTCATGAAGCTTCAACAAGCTTCATGAAAAGAAAGAAAGAAACCATTTTTGTTTTCTTTTATTTATTTCTCAAAAATGAATGGATAAATAAATAAGTGAATAAAACAAAACCCTAACCATTATCATAACCATGGTATAAGTCTTTACACAAAGCCAATTTTGCATGTATCATCAAACATGATACAAACAAGTGCATAAAAATATATCACATATACAATGTGCACATCCGAGTGAGAAAATCCATTTAAAGTGAACCGATACTAGTTAATGCAAAGTAATATATCAAATATATAATTATGCATTAAATCATTAAATCAACACTTGATTTAACGATTCGGTCATATCGCATATAACCGACTAATATCCAATGTATCGGCTTATCGAATCAATACTTGATTCGATAACTAGGTTATATCGCATACAACCAATCGATACATTCATCGTGAGAATAGAATACGGTATCACATACACGCATTATTCTCGGTCCCGCACATATCTTATATGCACTCCTATTTCGTTTCGCTGCCAGGAAACCTCTGTGTAGGACTCTAAAGACTCGTCAATACGCCGGCAGCAGGTGATGATCATATCAAACACCCACAAGCCGCAAGCGGTCTGCTAAACGTAACGGCCACCCGGGTATTGAGCGATCAGAAGATCGACGAGCAAGCCCGCTCATACTCCTGTGAATCCAACCAGTAACACTTACCGTACAGTCCGGTCTGTTCGTCTGATATGTCGCATATCTCGCTTAGGGGTGGTAAACGTCAGACCCTAAAAGCTCGATAAGTCGTGTCGATATGAGGTCTATAACAGTTAGAGAAACTACTGGTAACATTTACCAGTAAATCTCAGCAACCCTGGCCAGGGATTTCCGGTTATAGCCAATCGAACACAGCGCAACATCAACTCCCTATACCGGGAGAGACGAATCCCCTCCTATCGCTCATTGCCTCCATGTGATTCGGGACTGTACCCAAAAACCACCGTTTTGCACGCCCTCTTGGACGTGGTAAGGTGGAAATCAAAGCACAGTGGGAACCACACAAGACTCTATGACGATCTCGGGTCAACAGAGTACTCTGTACCAGTGCCACCAGAGAACTGCCATCTGACGTAAGGTATAATACCATCTGGGAGTTCTCGGCGAGTCCGTCCAGTGTACCCAGTCTCCACTGAGCACCCGTATATCATCTCTGATGTCAAACACCAATGGATATGGGATCATCCATCGCCCATCTTTATGGGTCGAGAAGGTATACGCTAGTCTACTCTGGTATATCGATGCCCCGTCTCGATATACCCACGACTAGGGACTTTGAAGGATGTACTTATGGACTACCATGTCCTCACTAGTATGATCCGCATCATAGTCCAGGTAGTCAAGTACACATCCTAAAGGCTTTACCAACATGTAACAGAGAGACAATCAGTGTACACGTTAAGGTAAAGATCAACCAGATAGCATACTATCATGTCGAGCAAGAAAGTCCTCCCTATATATGTCCAAGCATCCACTACAATATACATCCTATGTATAGTAATGGCCTCTAGGGCATACATATAACTAAAAATCTCCCACTTGCACTAGGGCCATCTGACAGCAGTGGTTGTAGTATCTCATACTCAACCATCCCATAAAAGTCTCTCTCTGGGAAAAGGCCTTTGTGAGTGGATCCGCCGTGTTGTCCTCTGAGTCTACTCTCCTAACCTTGATCCCCTGGAGATCAACCATCTCCATGATCAGGTGATACTGCCTTAGAATATGTCTGGAACACTGATGGGACGGACGTTCCTTGGCATAAGCCACAACTCCATTGTCACACAATGGGAGGAACTAAGTTCATCTCATGAACAAATATACATCCAGACTGCCTCTTTGGTAGCATCTTAAGTAGCGATGTATCGAGCCTTTATCGTCTAGTATGCCACGGTATCTAGCTTGGAACTCTTCCAACATACCGTCCCTTTACTGAGGGTAAAGACAATGCCTGTGACTGACTTTCAGTCGTCCTTATCACCCTGGAACCCTTCCAGTGATTCTCCCCAGGATCGGTTGATACCATCTCACTACAACTAGTGAGAATCCTAACATCCAATTAGATCTATCTCACAGATCCAAAACCCAGGATTTAGGAGGTATCACTTTGATCCTATATGGAGAATCATTGTGATAAGCGGAGATTGACCGAGCGTAGCATAGGAAACTTCTTCCCTATCAAGAGCATGTCATCCACGTACTCTACGAGGATCGTCACTATACTCCCTACTACCTTTTTGTTTATACAAGGTTCATCTACCATTTTGATGATGTCAAACTCTTTGACTAACACATCAAAACAGATGTTCCAACTCCGCGATACCTGCTTTATCCTATAAAGCATCTTGTACACGTTTCCGCTGCTCCCACTGTCTATGAAGCCCTCTGGCTGTGTACTTATAGACGTTCTCTTCTAAAACATCATTTAGAAAAGCAGTCATGGCACCCAACCGCCAGATATCGTAGTCATGGTATGTAGCCGTGGCAAGTAGGATCTGGATGGACTTAAGCATAGCCACTTGAAAAGGTTTCATCATTATCCACGCCTGGTCGATGACGAAAAGCTTTAACAAGTCTAGCTTTGAAAGTCTCAACTTTTCCATCTATACCAAGTAATCTTCTCAAGATATACTTGCTCCTGATGGGGATTTAACCCTTCAGATATCGCAACCAAAGTCCATACTTTGTTGGTGTACATGGATTCCATCTCAGATCACTAAGCATCCAGCCATTCTTACAGAGTCTTACTCCTGATGGCCTGCTCGAAACTAGTTGGGTCATCATCTCATGATGCAATCCTCGCTCCCATTGTCATAGAGAAACAGAAGTATCTCTCAGGTGGGTGAGAAACCCTACTAGATCGGCGGAGAGGCTGAGGTTCGTTGGTGACTATTGAATCCTTTGGTTTTATCAAATCATCTGCTGTAGTTTGTATAGCTGGAACCTTTCCAGTTCTACATTACAGACCTTGCCTCGAGCTTGTCCGGATTTTGATTTTCAGACATAGGCTGGACAACCCCAAATCTTAACTAACTTAAGAGATGGGCTCTTCCCTTATCATATCAAATATGAAGTGGTAGGCAACTGATTTGATTCGAACCCTATTCAATAGGTATGCAGCTTCTCAAGTGCATAACTCCCAAAAAGGAAATAGGTAACTCAGTAGTACTCATCATAGAGCACACCTTATCATATAGGGTGAGATTGCTCCGCCCCGATACACCAACGTGTTATGGTGTATTCGGAGGAGTAATGCTGAGAGAGAATCTCATTTTCCTTTAGAAAAGTCCAAGAATTCCGTGCTCAAGTATTCTCCTCCTTGATCTCATCAAAGGACATAATACTTATACCCGTATTGGTTCTCTACTTCTAACTTATATTCTGTGAATATCTCAAAAGGTTCGGACTTGTGTTTCAACAGGAACATATGTCTGAATCAAAAGAGATCATCAGAGAATTTAATGAAGTATAAAGAACCGATCTTGGCAAGTGTAGACAGGGGACCTACATACATCAACATGTATCATCTCAAGAGTTCACTAACTCTTTCTCTGTTTCCAGTAAACGGAGCTATGGTCATCTTATCTCTGTGACATGACTGGCAAGTTTCACAAGATGTAAATTCAAACTGATTTAAATATGCATCTATATGTAACTTAAGCTAGTCGGGTCGCATTGATATGACCTAGTCTACAATACCTCAAGAAGGATTTGTTCATTTCTGAACTATTCCTCTTGTGTGTGTTCCATATACTAAGAACTGTAGTTTGATTTAGAACATCAATGCTTTTAGATAACGTGCCTGAACCGATCAACTTTTGATATAGGAAATGTTCAAAACATAATCCAACAATACAAAATTTTATCATTTCTTTACTTATAAAGAGACTGATATGATTTTGTATATCAGGTTCGGTATCTAATAACATTCGTTCAGAATCAATGTATTTGGAATACGGGGTGACAGTGACCAACAGACTTGGCTGCAACACTTGCCCCGTTTTCTGCCTCATGAAACTTATCACCCGTTCTCAGTTCTCTATCTTGCTTTAGCCCTATATAACAGATTACATATCTGGGATCCTGATCTGGTATCACATACCCAGGACGTAGAGGATACAGAGAAACAGTTCTGTATAAAGAACACACCCGACGGAGATGCATCATATGCACTTTCTTCATTTGGGCGGCACGGGAATTCTGGTAATCCCCAATATCCTGCTCTGTCTTATAACAATTATAAGTTGGAGCGGGACCAACGTTCCCCAGCTCAGTATAACAAGCGGGTTCGGTCAATATTCCGTATTATTATCTTGATTAAGGCGTGATATGGTCGCTACCTGGAGAGAGAGAGAAGAAAACACTCTGCGTGCGCTCTAGCAAGAATAGATTGGTTATTATTTTATCTAATCAGGATGGCTCCCACTGCTTTTTATCAAATCTTCCTTCAAACCCTAAAAGGAAAGACTAGCCGGGATTAATTACACACTACAAGTTCGCCAATCTTTCAGCCAGGCCAGTGTCGGTACTTTGAGGGAGGTCCCCCGTGCTTTCGCACGAACCTAATTACAGTAAACCTCGTTTTCCCAGAGGCGTAACCTCGTTAACACCTTTCTAGACACCTACTTGATCGGCTAATTGTAATGTGTAAAACTCTCGCAGGAGTAACAATTACTCGCAGCGGGTATCGGGATCCAACTATCTCATAAAAGGTATGCAATCTCATTGCAAATTTCAACACTTGAAATTCCCGATAATATTTTGCCCCGAACGATCTATGACCTTGACAAGGTCAACAAACCATAGACCGCAAGTCAAGTTCAACCCGTCATTTCTTGATTGAATCAAACCCGCCCGCACGACTCTTGACAAGGTCAACAAGGCCGCACGACTACCCTAACCCAATCTGCATCATATACATAAGCAGATAAATACTGGTTAGCTACCGCACACTGCGCCTTGATAAGGTCAACAAACGCAGCACGAATACTAAACAGGACTTATCTGAAATGACGGAGGGCTACGACAGATTTTTCTGAAAACCTATTGCGTAATGAACTTGATATCGTTGTAGAATCAAATGATTTTAAAATGGAGTGCTTTTGAGGCTTTTCTAGTTTTGCTAAAGGAGTCACTCCCGGTGAAGGGATCGTCGGTCCTTTCCTCATCGAATAAGGTGCGGGATATATCATATATATCACTGTGCAAAGCAAAAACTCTTAAAAGCAATCAAAAGACAAACCGAGTGTGTAGCATCTACCAGTTATTGCTAAAGGAGTCACTCCCGGTGAAGGGATCTCGGTCCTTTCCTCATCGAATAAGGTGCAGGATATATCACATATACCGCTGTGCAAAGCAAGAACTGTAGCTACCTGTTTTATTTTTGAAATTCGATTCTACAACATCTTAGGTTTCTTTTATTTCATTAATCATATTAATGAAGTCCCATCATTTAAGTACCTAAACATCACAGATAAATACGACGTACACTTATGCCATCCGCATTCGCCTCGATGTCCCCTCGTGCACCGTTAGGTTAGGTGACTAACGGCAGAGCGGGGCAGGGCTAGCGCGGGTGTAAAACATAAGTAACGCCTATATAATATATCATATATACTATATACAGTATCCATCACAGAACATATCACATGATCACATCACAGATATCGCAGAAGAAGAATCATATGAAATATTGGATTTACTAAGACGTCCGTGTTTTCAATACGAGCCAGTATAAAACACGGATTCCACGGTCGCGATGAATAGCCAAACCCACACCCCTAGACCCCTACGAGAGCGGCAAGTAACCCTACCAATTCTAGAGTTAGGAGACCCGGACTCGACTCCTCGAGTTGGTCTCCCACTGGACTCCAGAACCCGGTTACTTGTGCTCCCCTCCTTGGGTCTATCCTAGTGCGGAAAAGTAAATAATATACAAAGGGTGACATCTTCCGCCACCTGGAAGTGCCCCAAATAAAAGAATATTACATACAAGTTTTTACATGAATGAAAATGAAAAACACTCATCTCACATAAAAAACCCCGGCTATTCAAACACGACGATCCAATATAACATATCCAGCAACACATAACATCACATGTCATCAACGTAAGTAAATATGCGCATTCCAATTGTCGTTGACATATAGCAACGAAACCGGCGATATCACATATTACACTTACGGTCGCAGAAAAGAAAGTGAAAACTACAACAGTTGGAATCCGCAACCTGCATAGACATCGCATGCCTAATCAAATGAATTCCTTAGACATCGCATGCCTAACTATTATAAACCCCACATTTTAGTCTCATTATTGAAAACTCTTTTCAATATCAAGTCGGGCAATTCAACAGGATTCCCGACATTCTGATCGAATACTCGTCACAAACTTTAGTAGGCGGCCGCACCCCCGACGCCGTCGACGAAGTGCACCAAGGCGGAACACCGCTGCCGCGAGCACCCGAACGGATGCTTTCGGCGACGGGGTTCTCCTACAGTCACTTGGTCGGGGCTAAGGGGTGTAGCTGTCTATTAAGTTTATCGGCGAGTATCCGCGTACGCTACGTGATTGCGTCGAACTTTTGATCACATCAAAATTCCGTGGCGACCGATCAAGTGAGACTAAACTGCTATGTTTATAACATTCATATCAGTTATCTCATAACTACTTGTGGATTCCAAATATTGTATCACATTATGGGTAAATAGAAAATGTTAAACTTTCCGATCGAACATTCAAACACCCAAGTTTTCCCGAAACAGCTCAACACATGAAACAAGTTTAAAAACATGCAGTTCATGCCTCAGTACCAACGGTCCAGCCGTAGAAGGGTCAAGCCAACGCCTCACATGTGGCACGCCGTACTGCCCCAAACCCGAAGGTTCAAAGGGCAGTTCAAGACGGTCACATAATCGAGTTAAGGTTTGTTGTCTTCTAGAGGGTCCATCGCGTTACTTGCACTACTTAGAACGTCTTTAAACCACGGAAAAATCCAACACTTGGAAATTTTCCGACAGGGGAAAAGGTGGGTATTTATATCCGGTCGAACTTTTTAACATATTCAAAAATTATCCGGAAAACACATAGACAAGATTAGACAATCCGATCGAATCTACGAACTCCCAATACAACCCAGAATATTCAACTCTTGAATAAATATTAAAAATTCCTAGAAAACTCAGCACTGCAAAATAGGAATTACTGTGCAATTTAAAATGAATTATGCCTCCTTACGGCCGCGGAACCGCCGCACGAGCCATGCTCGTGCCGCGGAACCGCGGCGGTTTGATTGATTTGGTCGGTCGGATTTCACAGTAACTCCTACAAACACCTGCTGATTTTCCTGCATATTTTTAATCTGGAAAAATCCACAGTTTACAAAAAAGTACAGAAAAGGGGTGAAAAGCGGGGATTTCGGGTTCGATCGGACTTCTAACATCGTCTACGCATCGCCTAAGGCTCTAGCTAGGCTCTGATACCACTGTAGGGTTCCTAGGCACACTAATGAGGTCTCACAAGGCATCAACCATGCCAATTTCAAATTTTACAAGTGCCGAGAAACCCTAATACGGATCGTTAACTAGATTTTAGGCAAAACAAATACAAGTAAACGACTTTACTCTAAGTGAACGGAAATACAACCTTTGTAGATCCGGTGCTCCACCTCCATAGCTCCGTTATGAAGTCCCCTTGCTTTCCAAATCAAATCCCGGGCTCTAGCGTTGGCTTCATCGGAGAAATGGGCCGGCTAGGTCATCGACTACGATGCCGAAGATGATCTACGTCGAGGCATCACAAGATCAAGCTCCCACTTCACCAAGTCATGAAACTTGTGAAGAAAACACCCTATACTACTTGGCAAGTGGTAGAGGATGAAGAAATAGGAAGTGGGTTCACTTTAGAATTGGATTTCTCACTCATTTTCTCAAGTTGCCATTGTTGATAGCAAGCTTTTCTTCATGTGAAGAAGAAGAAGAAGATGAAGTATATTATGATAAGAATAATATTATAGAAAAGAAAATCAATTCTTATCATAATTTTAACCATGATTTTGTGTAGAGAACTAACTTGAGTTTAGATGAATGGTTAGGGTTAAAAGAAGAAGACAAAATGGTCACTTGGTCAAAGCTTCATGAAGCTTCAACAAGCTTCATGAAAAGAAAGAAAGAAACCATTTTTGTTTTCTTTTATTTATTTCTCAAAAATGAATGGATAAATAAATAAGTGAATAAAACAAAACCCTAACCATTATCATAACCATGGTATAAGTCTTTACACAAAGCCAATTTTGCATGTATCATCAAACATGATACAAACAAGTGCACAAAAATATATCACATATACAATGTGCACATCCGAGTGAGAAAATCCATTTAAAGTGAACCGATACTAGTTAATGCAAAGTAATATATCAAATATATAATTATGCATTAAATCATTAAATCAACACTTGATTTAACGATTCGGTCATATCGCATATAACCGACTAATATCCAATGTATCGGCTTATCGAATCAATACTTGATTCGATAACTAGGTTATATCGCATACAACCAATCGATACATTCATCGCGAGAATAGAATACGGTATCACATACACGCATTATTCTCGGTCCCGCACATATCTCATATGCACTCCTATTTCGTTTCGCTTGAGCCAGAAAACCTCTGTATAGGACTCTAAAAACTCATCAATACGCCGGCAACAGGTAATGATCATATCAAATACCCACAAGCCGCAAGCGGTCTGCTAAACGTAACGGCCACCCGGGTATTGAGCGATCATAAGATCGACGAGCAAGCCCGCTCATACTCCTGTGAATCCAACCAGTAACACTTACCGTACAGTCCGGTCTGTTCGTCTGATATGTCGCATATCTCGCTTAGGGGTGGTAAACGTCAGACCCCAATAGCTCGATAAGTCGTGTCGATATGAGGTCTATAACAGTTCGAGAAACTACTGGTAACACTTACCAGTAAATCTCAGCAACCCTGGCCAGGGATTTCCGGTTATAGCCAATCGAACACAGCGCAACATCAACTCCCTATACCGGGAGAGACGAATCCCCTCCTATCGCTCATTGCCTCCATGTGATTCGGGACTGTACCCAAAAACCACCGTTTTGCACGCCCTCTTGGACGTGGTAAGGTGGAAATCAAAGCACAGTGGGAACCACACAAGACTCTATGACGATCTCGGGTCAACAGACTACTCTGTACCAGTGTCACCAGAGAACTGCCATCTGACGTAAGGTATAATACCATCTGGGAGTTCTCGGTGAGTCCGTCCAGTGTACCCAGTCTCCACTGAGCACCCGTATATCATCTCTGATGTCAAACACCAATGGATATGGGATCATCCATCGCCCATCTGTATGGGTCGAGAAGGTATACGCTAGTCTACTCTGGTATATCGATGCCCCGTCTTGATATACCCACGACTAGGGACTTTGAAGGATGTACTTATGGACTACCATGTCCTCACTAGTATGATCCGCATCATAGTCCAGGTAGTCAAGTACACATCCTAAGGGCTTTACCAACATGTAACAGAGAGACAATCAGTGTACACGTTAAGGTAAAGATCAACCAGATAGCATACTATCATGTCGAGCAAGAAAGTCCTCCCTATATATGTCCAAGCATCCACTACAATATACATCCTATGTATAGTAATGGCCTCTAGGCATACATATAACTAACACCTAGTCTTAGGATTATCGAGACAGGGCATCGATACTCCATAGTAGACTAGTGTGTACGCTTCTCATCCCAGTTGGGGAGATAGTCTGTCCCACAGCCATCAGTACGTCGTACTGGAGATAGTATACAGGTGCTCGTTAGGTTACGGGTACACCGGATAGGACTCGCAGGGGAACTGTTGGTTGGTATTATACCCGTCGTCAGTTAACAGTTCCCAGGTGACATGAGTACAGCATAGTCCGCAGACTTGACACTGCTACTTCGCCTTGAGTGTGTCCCACTGTTCTTAGATTGCTACCCTACCACGGCTCAAAGGAGTCGTGCAAACAGGTATTCCCGAGCACTTGGAGGCAGTGGCGGTTAGACAGGATTCGTCTCTCCCGGTATTGGGAGGTGGTATCGCACAGTGTCAGAGAGCCATTACGCAAAGTCCCTGGCCAGGGCAAACGAGATTTACTGGTAGGTTCCAGTAGTTTCTCAGGGTGTAATGGGCTACGCTCCGACGCGACTTATACCGCTATTAGGGGACTGACGCTTGCCGCCCCCTAGGCTCGATATGCGATAGTCTTAGACGAACAGACCGGACTGTACGGAGATTGTCACATCAGGCTCAGTAGGAGTTCGGATGGGTTTCCTCATCGGCCTTCTTATCGACATCTACCTGGGGACCGTTACGTACAGCTAGTGCCGCTTGCGGTCTGTGGTTAAACCCACTGCCAGCGTAGTGTCAAGTCTTTAGAGTCCCACACAGAGAGTTTCCCTGCTCCAGGCGAAACGATATAGAGGTCGTATGGTTTTACGACAAGGGTTCGGACGCGTACGTGTGTTTACGCACGTACGACGTTCGGACAGTTTTTACTAGCCGGCTTTGGTTTAAGCCAGATTCTAGTATCGGGATATTGGATTTATACAGTCTAAAGTTTTTCCGTGTTTTCATGGATAGGAGGGGCGTTCTCGTAATTTGTCGGGAAGCTTCTAGAAGGATGATGACATGGAGGGTAAGGTGGCATTAGCATTTAATGCATTTTGTGACTCACTTAGATGAATCATTCAAGTGAGTTAATGAAGCATTTATTGCTTAATGACTCACTTGATGATTCATCGCATATATTTAATGAAGCATGATGATAATGCATTTTGAATTATTCATTTTGATTTTCTTATGCTTCATTATATATTAGAAGTGAGAAGGATTTTCATTGATAACTCATGCTCACCTTCTCTCTCCTCAAGCTCTCTCTTGAAACCCTAATCCTCCCCTCTCATGTGTTGAGATCAAGGATTAGATAGACTAATTAATCCATAACCTCACTCTATATCCCCTAGGTAGCTTAGATTAGCACTTTGAGCAACCTAGTTATCTCAAGTTAGAGATCAAACTTGGAGTAGGAGCTCTCGGGTGGATCGTCTTTGACTCGAGGAGGCCGTTGAGGTGCCGATGTTCCGAGGAGCCTACGAGGAGTGGAGGACAACGATGAAGACCCGAAGGACAAGTAGCGTGAGGTATAACTTCGAATCCGAGTAGTTAAACCTCTCGTAGATAGTTAGTAACGGTTTAGATACGATTCATGCGCTCAAGTCCGTGTTACGAAGCTTTGATAATCGTTTTTCATATATTCCGCCTCCCCGTAAGTTCATGGGGTGCGTGACATGGACTTACAATGGTATCAGAGCCAACTAAACCATTACTAGCTTGTTAGCAACTAATTAGAACTTCGATCGTCGGAAAACACGAAAACAACACCCCGAACACCCTAACAGTTTCAGTTAATTTTAAACTTGTCGAAAAAAATATTTGATATACCTTAAAATTCATAGCAGGGAAATATAAGAAAACTGGGAAAATCCGAGCTCTCAACTCGGTTATATGGCCGCGGATCCGCGGCAAAATAGTGCTTTTGGCCGCGGATCCGCCGCCGAGTCAACTCCGAGTTGACTCGGATTTGCGCAATAATTCATATATTTTGGTGTTTTGTTTTCCTGTATATTCTGTTTCTGCCCAGGTTACTTCTGTGCTGTCTTGCAATTGGGGTAGACACGGAAAATGGTTGTCGATCGATGTTCTAAATTATTTGCTAATCGGGTTTTTATCTGTAATGTTTAATGTGTTCGTAAACCTCCCCTAACTGCTAGTATGTCGGTTGGTAGGGGGTTGCACATTTCTGTAATGTTTACTGTTTGTGTATATGAACTGTATTGGACTGTTGTGATGATTAGCCGGGGTTTGAGATGGGTTATTATATTCATTCATTCGATATAATTGTAATATGTTGTAATATTATTTTGCGGGGCACATCCAGGTTGCGGTTGTAGCCACCGTTGTATTATTTCATTTTACTGTTTTTGCTCCTAGGATAGATCCAAGGTGGGGTACACAAACTACCGGGTACGTCGAAGTGTTTAGTGGCCTACTCACGTTGTTGAGGGAGACCGCTTCACTTCGGGTATTTGGCGGATAGTTTGCCGTACCCGTAGGGGTCTAGGGTGGGGTAATGGCTATTCATCACAACTGTGTAATCCGTATTTCGTTGCAGGCTCAAAGAAAACGCGGATTGCTTGCATATCCAATAAAGTTCATCTGTGATCTGGAATGCTTATTATTGCGTCTGACGAATGTACAATATCTATATATGATAGCTATTAGACGTCACTTATGTTTTACACCCGCGCTAGCCCAGCCCCCGCTCTGTCGTTAGTTAAGTAACCTAACGGGTGATGACGGGACCCAGTGGCGAATGCGGATGGCATAAGAGGACGTGGTATTTTCGTTGTTTTCTGCAATGATAGGATAAATGATGGGACGCATTATTATAATGCAAAGAAAATAAACAAAAGATGAATCGTTGGAATAGTTTAAAAGAAAACCACTCGGTTATTTTTAAAACAGAAGATATTTTTTAATTGCGGAGCTTTAACCACTCCTTTTAAAAGCTATCAGGTTCCTTTGGGTATATCAGGTTCACTATGTTCACGGTTTTTCCAAAACCATTCGTAGCCCTCCGTCATTTCATTTGGGTATTCAGTAGTATTCAAGCTATGCATTTTGTCCAAAGTCAAGGCATAGTGTTTGGTAGCTGCTGGGTATTCATTTGTTACATAGATAGATGAGTTAGTTTGGGACAGTCGTATTATCATTTGACCAAAGTCAGGGGTATATACGGATGGGTTCAAATTAACCTGGATAATGACGGGTAGAACTTGACATGTGACTTATGACATTTTGACCAAAGCCAAGGTCATAAGAGCATGAGGCAAAAATCCACATCGGGGGTTTCTAAAGAAACTGAAATTTGCTAGTATTGCATACCATTTGGAGTTTGATGAATGTTGGTAGGATTCCTTCAACATTATCATACGATGATATTTGGATCCCGATCCTACTGTGAGTACAAGCTACTTATCAGGAGATTCGTCACTTAACGATCAATGCTATAAACCAAGTAGGTGTCGAGAAAGGTGTCAGCGAGGCTACGCCACCAGAGAAAAGAGGTTATTTAATTAAGGAATTTCGCGAAAGCGTTGGAAAACCTCCCTCGAAGTATCGACACTGGCCTGGCTGAACGGTTAAGCAAGTATTGTACCGTGAGAATTGTCCTGACTAATTCTTCTTTTATGGTTTGAGGAAGGATTCGAGAAACAGTGGGAGCCATCCTGTTTAGATAAACTAAAAACCAATCTAAACTTGCAACAGCATCATGCTAAAATGTTTTCTTCTCTTTCTCTCTTTGCAGCGACCTTGTGACCACACATAGGTTACATCTAGATAACAATTTGACTGAATCTGACTTATATGACTGGCAAAGGTCTGTCCAGATGTCCATTGCCTATGACAAGCTGGACCACCCTATTACTACTCAAGATCCCGCCGTCCCAGGTCCAGTTTCCACTGTCGCGGATATGGGTATCCGTCAGACAAGGGAAAAGGATAAAACGAAAGCCAAGTGCCTCATGTTGGCTTCAGTTGATGGTGTATACCAGAAGCAGCACGAGAAGATGGACTCAGTTTCCATCTTTCTCCATAACAAAGATTTATATGGAGAGCAATCTCATATCACAAGATATAAGACCTCGACCGAATTAATTCAAGCGAGAATGGCTGTCGGGTCATCTGTAGGGGGCAACGTCCTTACAATGACTAACTATATTGATGAGCTCCAGGACCTGGAGACCACATTGGGAAACATGTCATATGTTGACTTATTTCCACAGTCCCTACCCTCTACTTACACCAGTAAAATAGGAGGAAAGGGAAGATCAAAAGTTTCGGGACTTGGTGTAGCTAAAGAGGGATGTTCCTATTGTTATAAGAGCGGGCATTAGCAGAAAGATTGCAGGGCTTTGGAAGCCAGTAGCCAAGATACGAAGCATGTTGTGGCTTCGGTATCAAGTGTGTTTGTAATTGAGAACTGTTTGTCTATTTACTCTACCTTCTGGGTACTAGATACCGGAGCAGGATCTCATATATGTAATTCATTACATGCTTTGAGAAACCGTAGAGTTATAAAGGTAGGTGATTTGTCTCTCAGAGTTGCAAACGGAATGAGTGTGGACGCTGAATCCGTGGGAGAATATCGCCTAGGTTTGACAAGTGGGCAGATATTGATTCTACGTAACTGTCTGTATGTACCTAGTATGACTTGTAATATCGTATCAGTATCCTCACTTTCAATAGAGGGATAAGATTTTACATTTGTAAGCGATATAGTTCACATCCACCTAAATCAAGTTTTGATTGGGTCCGGTACATTAGATAACGACATATACGTATTGAGTCAAGCTCAGGTTTTCAATGTCCAGAACACACTTAAAAGAAAGTCTCCGGAATTAAATCAGGCTTTCTTATGGCATTGTAGACTAGGTCACATCAATGAGAGAAGGTTGACCAAGTTACATAGAGAAGGATATTTGAATCCGTTCGAATATCAATCTTATGCTACTTGTGAATCTTGTCTCATAGGAAAGATGACAAAGACTCCGTTTACTGGACACGGAGTAAGAGCAAGCGAGCTCTTGGGACTCGTACACAGTGACGTGTGCGGTCCAATGTCTACACATGCGCGAGGTGGTTATTCATACTTCATTACTTTTATAGATGATTTCTCTAGGTATGGATATGTCTTCTTAATGAAGCATAAATCCGAGGTCTTTGAGAAATTCCAAGAATACAAGAATGAAGTGGAAAACCAAACAGGCAAAAGTATCAAGACACTGAGATCTGATCGAGATGGTGAATACTTAAGTGCCGAGTTCTTGGGTTACTTAAAAGAGAATGGAATTCTCCTTCAGCTTACTCCTCCATACACACCACAATACAACGGTGTATCAGAAAGGAGGAATCGAACCCTATTGGATATGGTTCGTTTCATGATGAGTAAGGCTGAGTTACCACGATCTTTCTGGGGTTATGCGCTAGAATCAGCGGCATATCTTCTGAACAGGGTTCCTACCAAGACTGTGCCTACCACGCCATATCAGATATGGAGTGGGAAGAAACCCCATCTTCAGCATTTGAAAATATGGGGATGTTCAGCTTTTGTTAAAAAGCAGCATGTGGACAAGCTCAAGGCACGATCAGTACAGTGTAAGTTTGTGGGATATCCAAAGAACTCCAAGGGATATTATTTCTATTACGCAGAGGAACAAAAGGTTTTGTTTCTCGTAATGCCCATTTTCTAGAACATCAGGTTTTAGAAAAGGATACAAGTGGGAGCGAAATAGAACTGGAAGAAATTCCAGAACCGCAAACTACAACTGAAAGTTTGGTAGAACCAGTAGTTCAAGAAGAACAGGACATTTCCGCACCCCTCCGCAGGAGTAGTAAGCCGTCTCATCCGCCTGAGAGATACTACGGTTTTCTCATAGATGGGGATAGAGAGGATTGCGTCATTAATGATGATAACCCTACTAGCTTCCAACAAGCCATTCAGAGCGGCGACTCGGTAAAATGGTTGGATGCAATGCGGACCGAAATGGAGTCCATGTACACTAACAAAGTATGGACTTTGGACATTGCTCCAGATGGGGTAAAACCCGTAGGATGCAAATGGATCTTCAAAAAGAAGATTGGTGTAGATAGACAGGTTGAAACCTATAAGGCTAGACTTGTTGCAAAGGGTTTCCGTCAAAGACCTGGTTTGGACTATGATGAAACATTTTCTACAGTGGCTATGCTCAAATCCATTCGGGGCCTTCTTGCTATTGCCGCCTTCCACGATTATGAGATCTGGCAGATGGACGTAAAGACGGCCTTTCTAAATGGTAATTTGGAAGAGTGCGTATATATGGATCGGCCAGAGAGATTCATTCAGAGTGGGAGCAGCGGTAAAGTATGCAAGCTGCTTAAGTCCATTTATGGACTAAAGCAGGCATCGCGGAGTTGGAACATCTGATTTGATGATGCTGTCAAAGAATTTGACTTTATCAAAAATCCAGATGAACCATGCATATAAAGAAAGATTGTAGGGAGAGCTGTAGTATTTCTCGTCTTGTACGCGGATGACATTCTCCTAATAGGAAATGATATTCCTATGTTACAGTCAGTCAAAAGATTCTTGTCACATAAATTCTCCATGAAAGACCTGGGTGATGCCACCTACATTCTAGGGATCCAGATCTATCGTGATAGATCAAAGAGGATGTTGGGACTTTCGCAGTCCAGGTACATAGACACCATATTGAAAAGATTCAGTATGGAAGATTCTAAGCGCGGTAATCTACCGGCTTGTCATGGAATCACCCTCTCCAAAGATATGTCTCCCAAGACTGATTTGGAAAGGGATCGCATATCGATTATACCCTACGCTTCAGCGGTAGGCTCTATAATATATGCGATGTTATGTACCAGATCAGATGTAGCATACGCATTGAGCGTAGTAAGCCGGTATCAAGCAAACCCAGGGGAGGATCACTGGATAGCAGTAAAGAACATTCTCAAGTACCTGAGGAGGACTAAGGAGATGTTCTTGGTGTATGGCGGAAAAGACCTCCAGATTGAGGCCTTTGCCGACTCCGGCTTCCAGAGTGACAAAGATGACTCCAAATCCATGTCGGGTTATGTCTTTACCCTCAATGGAGGGGCGGTCTGTTGGAAGAGTTCCAAGCAGAAGACCGTTGCTGACTCAACAATGGAAGCAGAGTACATAGCTGCTTGCGATGCCGCAAAAGAAGCTGTCTGGATGAAGAAGTTCCTCACAGAACTTCAGGTGGTTCCTACCAGTGTTGAACCAATACCTCTGTATTGTGACAACAACGGCGCTATAGTTTTAGCGAAAGAACCCAGGTCCCATCAGAAGTCCAGACACATCTTAAGGCGGTATCACCTGATCAGGGAGATCGTAGATCGCCGGGAGATCGAGATAAAGAGAGTAGAGACGGAGAATAACATTGCTGATCCATTCACAAAGGCCATTCCTCAGACACAGTTCGAAAGGCTATTCGAGATGATAGGTCTACGATATGCCAGCTCATGGCCCTAGTGCAAGTGGGAGATTGTTAGTATATATGCCCTAGGGGCCATTATTGTATCATACTAGGTTGCATATTACTTAATGGAAGCTTGGGATATTCACAGTTGTATATACAGTCTTGCTAAAAATGGTAGTATGCTACTTGGTTTGTATCTACTTTAATATGTGCATATGTTTCTTGTAACGAATCACTTATACATATTAGTAGAACCCATAGGTTCTTTGCTTGATTACCAGCGTTGTGATGGCAGTCACACTAGTGGGGGCTGGGTAGTCTATAAGCAACATCCTATACATGTCCCTAGTCGTAGGATTATCGAGACAGGGCATCGATACTCTAGAGTAGACTAGTGTGTACGCTTCTCATCCCAGTTGAGGAGATGGTCTGTCCCACAGCCATCAGTACGTCGTACTGGAGATAGTATACAGGTGCTTGTTAGGTTACGGGTACACCGGACAGGACTCGCAGGGGAACTGTTGGTTGGTATTATACCCGTCGTCAGTTAACAGTTCCCAGGTGACATGAGTACAGCATATTCCGCAGACTTGACACTGCTACTTCGCCTCGAGTGTGTCCCACTGTTCTTAGATTGCTACCCTACCATGGCTCAAAGGAGTCGTGCAAACAGGTAGCAGTTGGGTGCAGTCCCGAGCATTTGGAGGCAGTGGCGGTTAGACAGGATTCGTCTCTCCCGGTATTGGGAATTGGTATCGCACAGTGTCAGAGAGCCATTACGCAAAGTCCCTGGCCAGGGCAAACGAGATTTACTGGTAGGTTCCAGTAGTTTCTCAGGGTGTAATGGGCTACGCTCCGACACGACTTATACCGCTATTAGGGGACTGACGCTTGCCGCCCCCTAGGCTCGATATGCGATAGTCTTAAACGAACAGACCGGACTGTACGAAGATTGTCACATCAGGCTCAGTAGGAGTTCGGATGGGTTTCCTCATCAGCCTTCTTATCGATATCTACCTGAGGACCGTTACGTACAGCTAGTGCCGCTTGCGGTCTATGGTTAAACCCACTGCCAGCGTAGTGTCGAGTCTTTAGAGTCCCACACAGAGAGTTTCCCTGCTCCAGGCGAAACAATATAGAGGTCGTATGGTTTTACGACAAGGGTTCGGACGCGTACGTGTGTTTACGCACGTACGACGTTCGAACAGTTTTTACTAGCCGTCTTTGGTTTAAGCCAGATTCTAGTATCGGGATATTGGATTAATACAGTCTAAAGTTTTTCCGTGTTTTCACGGATAGGAGGGGCGTTCTCGTAATTTGTCGGGAAGCTTCTAGAAGGATGATGACATGGAGGGTAAGGTGGCATTAGCATTTAATGCATTTTGTGACTCACTTAGATGAATCATTCAAGTGAGTTAATGAAGCATTTATTGCTTAATGACTCACTTGATGATTCATTGCATATATTTAATGAAGCATGATGATAATGCATTTTGAATTATTCATTTTGATTTTCTTATGCTTCATTTTATATTAGAAGTGAGAAGGATTTTCATTGATAACTCATGCTCACCTTCTCTCTCCTCAAGCTCTCTCTTGAAACCCTAATCCTCCCCTCTCATGTGTTGAGATCAAGGATTAGATAGACTAATTAATCCATAACCTCACTCTATATCCCCTAGGTAGCTTAGATTAGCACTTTGAGAAACCTAGTTATCTCAAGTTAGAGATCAAGCTTGGAGTAGGAGCTCTCGGGTGGATCGTCTTTGACTCGAGGAGGCCGTTGAGGTACCGATGTTCCGAGGAGCCTACGAGGAGTGGAGGACAGCGATGAAGACCCGAAGGACAAGTAACGTGAGGTATAATTTCGAATCCTAGTAGTTAAACCTCTCGTAGATAGTTAGTAACGGTTTAGATACGATTCATACGCTCAAGTCCGTGTTACGAAGCTTTGATAATCGTTTTTCATATATTCCGCCTCCCCGCAAGTTCGTGTGGCGCATGACATGGACTTACAGTGGCCATATTAAAAGACGTGCTTATGCAGCATAAAGATTGCTTTGCATGGAACTATTCCGATATGCCAGGACTAGATCCAGAGATTGCTGTCCACAAATTGGCAGTATCCCCAGACGTCAAGCCAATCAAACAAGCGCCGAGAAGAATGCGGCTCGAGCTTGAGATGAGCATCAACGCAGAGGTCAAGAAGCTAATTGACTCTGGCTTCATCCAAGAGGTGCAGTATCCTGACTGGATCGCCAACATCGTCCCGGTGATGAAGAAAAATGGGACAGTGTGCATATGTGTGGACTTTCGGGATCTCAATAAAGCCTGCCCGAAAGGCGACTTCCCAGTACCGGTCACCGAGCTGATGATAGAAAAAACGTCCACTACGAAGTTTTCTCCTTTATGGACGGCTCGTCAGGATACAATCAGATAAAGATGCATCCCGAAGACCAGAAACATACCGCTTTCCGGACCCCTTTAGGCATATTCTGCTACAAGGTGATGCCCTTCGGTCTAAAGAACGCCGGTGCCACCTATCAGAGGGCCATGACGATGATCTTCGATGACCCCATACATGAAGTCGTCGAATGCTATATCGACGACCTCGTGGTGAAAAGCAAATCATATAAGGAACATCTAGAGCATCTGAGAATCGTGTTTCAACGCCTTCGGCAATACAACTTGAAGATGAACCCTCTCAAATGCGCGTTCGGAGTTTCCTCGGGCAAGTTCCTGGGATTCATCGTCCAATACCGAGGCATCGAGATAGATCCGTTAAAGATCAAGGAAATTATGGAAATGCCTCCGCCAAGGACTCTCAAGTAATTGCGGTCTCTCCAAGGGAAGCTCGCGTATATCCGGCGATTTATAACCAATCTCTCAGGCAAGTGTCGTCCTTACAGTCACCTGATGAAAAAGGGAACCCCTTTCGTCTGGGATCACAAATGCCAAAGCACGCTGGACAAAATCAAGCAATACCTGCAGAATCCGCCAGTGCTGGCTGCTCCGGTCAAGAGAAAGCCTCTCATTCTGTATACAACCGCCCTTGAAGGTTCCTTAGGCGCATTATGGGCACAAGAGAACGAAAGGTTTCGTAAGCGCATTATGGGCACAAGAGAGCGATCAAGGGAAAGAGAGAGCGCTCTACTATTTGAGTCGAGTTCTGCTGGGGGCGGAAAGCAATTATTCTCCCATCCAAAAACACTGCTTGGCATTGATCTTCGCGATAACGAAGCTCAAGCACTATGCGTTGGCGCATGAAATTCGTCTCATATCGAAGGTGGATTCCCTCAAGTATTTAATGTCAAAGGCCATATTGACAGGGCGGCTCGCTAAATGGGTCCTGCTCTTGATGGAATTCTCGATAACCTATCGTCCCCTCAAGGCAGTGAAGGGCCAGGCCATCGCCGACTTCCTCGCTGAGCATCCGATACCTACCAATTCACTTTTGAATTGCGAACTGCCAGACGAACATGCGTTTGACACGATCGACGGAGGTGATACCCGGTGGGAATTTTATTTCGATGGAGAATCCTCCATGAAGAAGCGCAAACAAAGCACCCCCATAATCAAATCAGGGGTAGGCCTCATCTTCGTAACTCCACAAGGAGGGATAATGCGCTTTGCCTTATCCTTAACAGAGCCGAGGACAAAAAATGAAGCCGAGTATGGAGCTTTGATAGCAGGTCTCGAGATCGCCATCGACATGGGGATTGAGAACCTCCTCATATACGGGGACTCCCAGCTGGTCATTAGTCAAGTAAATGGCGACTGCCAAACGTGCAAACCAGAGTTAGTGAAGTACGGCGAGAGGGTGCAGCAACTGCTAATTCAGATTCCTTCCTACACCTTAGAAAGCATACCACGTGCAGAAAATAGCAAGGCGAATGCATTGGCCAAGCTCGCTAAAGAACTGACCGACGAGAACCTCGATGATGTGAGGATCGTGGTACAACGCCGTCGGGTTCTTGCACTGGCAGAAATATCTCCGGAGTCGTCCGAGGAAAAGGGAGTGACCGAGCAAATGGCCCTACAAGTGAAAGATCAGGAAAAGGCTGAGGATTGGAGAGAAGTCTTTATAGACTGCTTCAAATCCCGTCGAACGCCTGAAGATGCGTCCTCAAGACATCAGCTTATGAAACGAGCTCTGTCTTTTGCCTTCGGCAATGATACTCTGTACAAGAGGTCATTCGATTCTCTGTGGTTAAGATGCCTGGGACCTGAAGAAGCAAAGGGAGTCGTTCAAGAAACTCATGACAGACTCTGCGGTTCTCACCAAGCTGGGTCGAAGATGAAGCTGAAGATCAAACGGATGGGTTATTATTGGCCCACGATGATCCAGGACTGCCTCGAGTATGCAAAACAATGCCACTCGTGCCAGATCCATGGGGACTTTATCCATCAGCATCCAAATCCACTACATCAAACGGTGGCTAGCTGGCTATTCGAAATGTGGGGAACTGACATAATCGGCCCCATCGAACCAGCATCGTCCGGAGGACATCGATTCATTTTGGCGACAACTGATTACTTCTCCAAATGGGCAAAAACAGTACCGCTGAGGGAGGTGAAGACAGAGAATATCCTCCATTTCTTCAAGACACACGTCATTTATCGGTTCGGTACTCCACGACGGTTCATCTCCGATAATGGGACAGCCGACAGAAGCCACAAGATCAGCCTCTTCGCACAGCAGCACAACATAGACTGGAGATACTCCTCAGTTTATAATCCCCGAGCTAACGGTCTAGCTGAAGCTTTCAACAAGACCTTGACGAAGATCGTGAAAAAGACGGTGTCACGAAATAAGAAGGAATGGCACGAGAGACTGCATGAAGCTCTCTGGGCGTATCAAACTACGTTCAAGACGGCCACGAACAAAACTCCATACGCATTGGTATTCGGTACAGAGGCGGTACTCCCCCTCGAGATAGAGCTACCCTCTCTACGAGTGGCGGTTCATTACGAGCTAACGGACAAAGAGAATTCTCACCTTCGGCTTGAGGAGCTTGATGACCTTGATGAAACCCGGCTCATAGCGCAACAAAATCTGGAGGATTATAAAGTAAAGATGACGCGCTCATACGAAAGATTGACTAGGCCGAGGACATTCCGCCAAGGTGAGCTCGTGCTAGTGGTCAAAAGACCTATGATCCCCAGTCGTGCCAAACGGGGGAAATTCGAGCCGAACTATGAAGGCCCGTATATCATATACAAGGTCTACCAGGGTGGGGCCTATCTACTCATGGACATGCATGGTGAAAGACCTTTTAGGACAATAAACGGTCGCTTCTTGAAGAAATACTATGCTTGACGAGTCACGGCCTAGGTTAACGATAGATGACGATGACTATGTCCACTCGCTATCTTCCTAAGCCCAAACTCTATAAGTAGTAACCGGCTTCCTTTACAACGGACCGAAACGTCCTTAAACTAACAACGGACCGAAACGTCCTTAAACTAAGGACGGACCGAAACGTCCTTAAACTAACAACGGACCACTATGTCCTAAAACTAGCCGTTGACCGAGATGTCGATAAATTACGGTGGATTGCGGCATCCCAAAGTGGATACAAAAAAAAAGAATAAAAAAAAGAGAAAAAAATTAAAAAAACGGTATGTCCATAAGTAAAATGGGCACGGATGAAAACCCGAAAGGGCTCCGTGAGTAAAAACAGCAGGGCTACCGGCGGGTTTTGTGAAAACCCGAAATGGCGCAACCTCGTTAGAATAAAAAAAAGGGAAAACGGTATGTCCATAAGCAAAAGGGCACGGATAAAAACCCGAAAGGGCTCCGTGAGTAAAAACAGCAGGGCTACCGGCGAGTGTTTATAAAAACCCGAAAGGGAGCAACTTCGTTAAAAGACACTTGCAGGGTCCTCTCGAGTTTGTAAGGAGAAACCACCTGCGTGAGATCCTTACGACTCATAAGGGAGCAACACACTTAGGGATCCCCACGATCCCTAGGGAGAAATTACACTTGCGAGATCCTCACGACTCGTAAGGAGACCCCTTTTATGGGACCCTCACGGCTCATAAGATTCAAAAGTCTTAAGCCACAGGGATCTGAACCTGTTCTTAAGCAGCCCCCACAACCTCCGATACTGCCCTACAAGCGGTTCAGTATTGACCCTTATATACAATCCACGGGCGCGAATAAACATTTCCCTAACAAAGTCCCATCCGTGACAAGGGATATGTCTACATGTTGAACAACCCTTGTAAGTCCTCTCGACTTACAAGGAGAAAACCCTCTTGTAAGATCTTTATGACTTATAGGAGAACATGCACTCAGAAATCCTCACGATTCCTAAGAAGAAAAAGCACCTACGAGATCCTCATGACTCGTAGGGAGAAACACTTTTATGAGACCCTTACGGCTCATGAAGTCAAAATCCTTAGTCGAAGGGATCCTAACCCTGTCTACTAAGCCACCTTTGCTTGACATCGACGAAGGCAAATGATGATTCGCTCCTGGCAATATCACAGTTGTAGCGGTGCTGATGCCTAAATCGGTGTCTAAATCTAAGCTTGCAGCAAAAAGCCAGCAAGCCACACATGCATACGAAATAGCCGAAATGATGGGGCGACTTGCAACAAAATCAGCAAGTAAAAATGTATGCATGCAAAATAGCCGAAATGATTAGGCAACTGCAATAAAAAGCAGCGAGTAAACAATAAAACAAATAGCCGAAATGATTGGGCACCGCGAAAAATAGCCGAAATGATGGGGCAATCGCGACCTTCGCGATATAAAAGCTGAAATGATAAAGCATCGCGGAAAGAAAAAAAATGAAATTTTTTGCCTTACAGGTGGTATCACATCAATCCCTGTATACAATCCAGGGGCGCAAACAAAGAGAGAATTACACCTTTTCTCCCCAGGTTTCATCAGAAGAAGAAGCCAAATCTCAACGGTTCACAGATAGCCTGGAAATCATCTCAACATTCGTCTCATTGCAATAGACACAACATCAAGCAAAGTGGAACAGAGGCAACTCCCAGTTTCATGACTCGGCGGTACACAGATGACCGAGAGTCATACCCCAACTCCGTGAAATGCGGATAAAGTCAAAAATTCCTGGCTACGTGGAACGCGGCTTATGTCAATCCTGACCCCGTGGGAAACGTCCAGAGCGGATCCTGGTCCTCGCAGAGCACGGCAGTGAACCCCTATGAAGCATCCAGAGCGAAGCCTGGTCCTCGCCGAACACGGCAGTGAACCTGTGGGAAGCATCTAGAGAAAAATTCCTGGTTACGTGGAACGCGGCTTATGTCAATCCTGACCTCGTGGGAAACGTCCAGAGCGGATCCTGGTCCTCACAGAGCACGAAAGTGAACCCGTGTGAAGCATCCAGAGCGGAGCCTGGTCCTCGCCGAACACGGCAGTGAACCCGTGGGAAGCATCCAGAGCAAAATTCCTGGTTACGTGGAACGCGGATTATGTCAATCCTGACCCCGTGGGAAACGTCCAGAGCGGATCCTGGTCCTCGCAGAGCATGGCAGTGAACCCGTATGAAGCATCCAGAGCGGAGCCCGGTCCTCGCCGAACATGGCAGTGAACACGTGGGAAGCATCCAGAGCAAAATTCATGGTTATGTGGAACGTGGCTTATGTCAATCCTGACCCCGTGGGAAACGTCCAGAGCGGATCCTGGTCCTCGCAGAGCACGGCAGTGAACCCGTGTGAAGCATTCAGAGCAGAGCCTAGTCCTCGCCGAACACGGCAGTGAACCCGTGGGAAGCATCTAGAACAAAATTCCTGGTTACGTGGAACGCGGCTTATGTCAATCCTGACCCCATGGGAAACGTCCAGAGCGGATCCTGGTCCTCATAGAGTACGGCAGTGAACCCGTGTGAAGCATCCAGAGCGGAGCCTGGTCCTCGTCGAATACGGCAGTGAACCCGTGGGAAGCATCCAGAGCAAAATTCCTGGTTACGTGGAACGCAGCTTATGTCAATCCTGACCCCGTGGGAAACGTCCAGAGCGGATCCTGGTCCTCGCAGAGCACGGTAGTGAACCCGTGTGAAGCATCCAAAGCGGAGCCTAGTCCTCTCCGAACACGGCAGTGAACCCGTAGGAAGCATCTAGAGCAAAATTCCTGGTTACGTGGAACGCGGCATATGTCAATCCTGACCCCGTGTGAAGCATCCAGAGCGGAGCCTGGTCCTCGCCGAACATGGCAGTGAACCCGTGGGAAGCATCCAGAGCAATATTCCTGGTCACGTGGAACGCGGCTTATGTCAATCCTGACCCCATGGGAAACGTCCAGAGCGGAACCTAGTCCTCGCCAAACACGGCAGTGAACCCGTGGAAAGCATCTAAAGCAAAATTCCTGGTCACGTGGAACGCGGATAATGTCAACTCTGACCCTGTGAGAAACATCCAGAGCGGAGCCTGGTCCTCGCAGAACACGGCAGTGAACCCGTGGGAAGCATCCAGAGCAACCCCTGACCCCGTGAAATACGGATAAGGGCAACTTCACCCATCACTTGCGGGTCCTCACGACTCGTAAGGGAGCAAATTCTCTTGTGAGATCCTTACGACTTTCAAGAGAAAACACACTTATGAATCCTTACGATTCTTAAGGAGAAATTACACCTACGGGATCCTCTCGGCCGGTAGGGAGAAAATTCTTTATGAGACCCTCACGGCTCATAAAGTTGAAAAGTTTTAGGAGGCAGATCTTAACCCTGAATCCTAAGCCATCATTGTCCTGCAAAGGAACCGAGATAGACTATCCATAAAATACATTCAATAAGGGACCCACCATTGTGAAGAAAAATATGTCTTTTATTCATGAATCAAAATGAATACAAAGTACAATTCGTGAAAGAAACAAAAAATATACTCATATTCAGGAGTATGTACAAAGGAAGAGTAAAAAATATATATACAAGTCTTCAGGTCGGCGGGCGATTTAGCAGATTGGTCAGCTCATCCCTCTTTCGCTGGGCCTCGCCTTCGTGATTCAGTATCGCCAGAAGACGGGCCTCCGCCTGAGCTTGCTGGGCCTGGTATGAGGAGAGCCGGCCTTAGAGCTCTTTCTCAGTAGCCTTATGAGCCTCGACCCTTTCACGAGTGAACACGGAGGCTTTGTCGATGGCCATCACCTCCTTGATGGCCTCTTGAAGCACTCACCAAAGTTCATACGCTTTATTGGCCTTGGCTATAAGGATGGCCTGAAGCTCTATCAGCGCTTTCGAAGCCAGCTCCCTCTCCGAAAATTTGCGGCCAAGCCTCTTCTCGCACGACACCATGTTCACCGCGCACCGCTCAATCAAACCCCGCAAGCCCGCCTTCGTAGCCACAGCCTCCGAAGAAAGGAGGGTACACTCGAGCACGTGCAAGCAAGCCTCCACCTGCTGGCAAAACTCAACCCAGACTTGCACCACTGCTTCGCTATGATAGGTGGCAAGAAAGGGGAGAGAGCCGTTAGTTTCTGCAGCAAACGCTTCGGCCGTAATTACGTTGCCAGCACGAAGCTCCTCGATCAAAGATGACAAAGAGGAGAGGCGAGGCGAGGCTTGGCTATCCGTTTCGAGGCTCGCAAAGCATAGGGGCCAGGTGGCATAATGATGCGCGACTCCAGCGCAGTGAGAACTGGCAGAACTGTTCAGATTTATAAACAGTCAGCTGAATGTGTAAGCAAAAGAACAAATGGAACAACGTTGGGACTTTACTTACCCACAGTCATGCAAGAAGGAGCTGAAGACTCCCCTGGCCTCTCAAGAACCTCAACCTCGTCGTCGGCCTCCAGAACTGTAAAAGACATCAATGTCATTTTATGAAATAGTGATGATATTGTGAAAAGAAGGCAGACAACACTAACCTTGCCCAGAAGAAAGGAGGATGCGCTGAGGAGATATTGCTTATGGAGCAGCCATATCCAACAGGCGCTGAAAAGACTGCCTGGGAGACAAGTCGGCAATCGATGCCGCCAACCCGCATAATTCTGAAAAGACAAAAGAGTTCAGATAACGGAAAGATTACTAATTTAAAATGTAGAAGGTTACCTTCGACGCTCCTCCCATTCTGAGCGGGAGGGATAGCAGCTTCGACGGCCTCCGCCGTGACCTCGGGCACAATATCAGGGACGCGGGCTGGTGTAACGGCCTCTGAGGAAGGAGCAGCGGCTGCGGCTGCGGACTCCAACGAAAGGAGGGTAGCCTCGACTACCTCCATCCTAGCCTCTGGGCCGCCCTCAGGTAGACCCATTGGAACAACGACCACCAAAGGTGCCTCTCCCGAGGGAGCGAGGGCTTCGGCAACAGGAACCACCGCAGGAGGCTCTATCGCGAGAGGGACAGTTTCATCAACCCCCTCCACACCGAGCAGTGTTTCACTGAGGGTATCAACAGGCTCTACGGTCAGTAAACCCGTGGGAATCTTCGCCATCGCCGAAGTCTCTGCACAGTTCATACAAGGATAAGAATACATATATATGTGTGCAGACAATATGAAGTATCACAAAGAGATACAGGAACATACCAATGCGCAAGGAAGCTTACAGTATAGCTTGCTCAAGCCGATGCTCCTTCTCAAGGAGGTGTGCTCGCCAAGGTCCAAGGGTGGACTCGTGGCCGCCGATCCACAGTGAAAGCGCGTCCACGGCATCCTCCGAAGCAGCCAGTTTAAGGGCCCTTTCGCCCCATTCCTCTAAAGGGCCGATGAATCGTCGCCGGATCCACGGAGGGTCTTCATAAAAGATGACGGCGGGATAAGGCTTCTTCGGAATCCTTACGTTCTCCGACTCGTCTTGAGAACATCTTATAGCCTCAGCCAATTGTGCGGCTTCCTCGGCAGTTGAACTTGGAAAAAGTAGGCCAGCATCCGACTCTTGCATGGCCAACGGTTCGTCCTGAAGAATGGGCTCAGACTCTACTAAAGAGTCAAGCAAGTTGGTAGCCACTTTCCTCCACCGCTTGGATCCAGAACCGACTGCCGAGGACGACCGTTTCCGCCCCCGTGGAGCCTTAGCACGACGCCGACCCACCTCACCTTCAACACCTTCGTTCCCATCGCCCCCGCTTGGTGGTGCTACTGAGGATGACACGGCCATTGTCGACTCCACGGGTGGTGGTACTGCTACTGGAGCCCGATTAGCCCGCGACCGGTTACCCAATGGCATACCAATCATGGGGGTGAGGTCCACCCCCGACTCCCCCGGAATAAGCACGACACTGGTATCCCTCAGGGGAAAGCGGACCGGTGAGCGCGGTCACGGCGGAACTCCCGTGGCCTAAACCTGAGCAGGAGCACCATATCCAAGGAGCACCCTTTTCTCCTCAGCAATAATCGGGTTGACCCGATGAAGGTACCAGCCCGTAAAGGACCCCACGTATCGGGGAATGTCGTCAGCTTCAAGGATCATGAAGCGGGAACCAGTGTTCAGCCTCACAAAGTGGTGAGCAGCATCGCGAACAACTTCAGGTGAAGGAACCGACGCAA
This sequence comes from Agapanthus africanus, assembly GCA_030015575.1. NCBI lineage: Eukaryota > Viridiplantae > Streptophyta > Magnoliopsida > Asparagales > Amaryllidaceae > Agapanthus > Agapanthus africanus. The sequence goes on from JASDDO010000022.1 coordinate 902,238,911, forward strand.
CTGTAAAAGCCTCAAAGGGAACGCCCTGATCATAGCCAAGCTGCCGGGCGAAGCGGTGCGGGTTGTACCGCATAAAAAGGGCCGCACTGTTCTGACGGAATACCAGATAACCTGGCCTGATCGTGTACAAGTGCGTGGCCTCCCGGGGCTTCAAAGAAGGCACATCATCTTTCAACAGGTCGCAGAGTTGTTGAACTGGACCTGAAGGAGCAGATAGAACCCGATTAACGAATGCCAATCCGCCCGTGGTAGCGTAAGGAGCAATCAACACGCGAATGGCCCCAAATTGAGTCGGGTCAGGGGCAGAAGCATCCACTAACCGCATGAGTCGCGGGAAAGTATAGGCGTCGTAAAATGCGGGTCGCTGGTGCGCAGCAAAGGCCTGCAACACGTGCATTTCGATCCAAGACGTGAAGTAATGGAGAGTAAAGTTTACTACGTCCACGCCGGGAGTCGAAGTATTAGCCGCGGCACCCAACCCATGATAGAGATGCGCTAGCACCGGGATGCCTACGGCTAGCCGTGTCCCCTCAGCGATACGATGAGCCGGATAGATCACCGAGACTCTTATGAAGCGGCGATGCATGGGAATGACGAACCAGCTGAGCCAGAAACTGATAAAACCCATAAAGAATGTCTCATCATCCATGCTGGGAGCTGCAATCGATTCGAAAGATACCGGCGACATAATAGGAATGTAGTACTACGGTAAATCTGATTCCTTAGTCGGCCGCCTGTTCAAACCAAACCCAAAGGGGTCATTGATGTTTGCAAACTTCGGAGCCGTCTTCGACAGGACATCCTCGGGAAGGAAGCAAGCGATGAAGCTCTTAAAAGTGATGCCCTGCTCCTCAGATTCTGTGAACAGTTTTTCAAAGATGCCCAGGGCCTTGATCAAACTCGGGCGCTTGTGACGGACGTCGTTCTCGGTAGACAAGCCGTCGAGCATTGCGGGCTCAGTCTCAAAGACGTACTCGTCGAAAGGCAGCAATTCCTCATAAAGTGTCCCCCTGATTGGTAGCCCCGAGATCTCGCGAAATTCTTCCAAAGAAATCGAAACTTCGCGGTCCCCTAGGAGAAAAGTGTTGGTGGGGAGATTCCACTGGTTCAAGAAAGCCTTAACCCACCAGACGTGAGGGGATTGGTAGTGGAAGAGCGAGGCATATATTGCCTGATAAAGTCCGACCCTCTGCAGTCGTGCGCGATGGACGGACAGGATGTAGCGAGCCTAAAGAAGATAGCCCGTGGGGTGTCGAGGGGTGTGCCCTATCTTGTAAATCTGCCCCCATGGTTGGGCCTCGCCCTGGCAAATGCGGCATCCCAAAATATCTATGGCCGGGATATGATGATTCGGGATGCCAGTCGTCGAAGGCTCAAGCCGTCCCATCGGGGTCCAATTCGGCATCTCCACGGCAAAGACTGTCCTTGGAGGATCCATCGGCAGGAACGGAAAGGTAGGCTCCGTCGGTACTTCGCAAAGGAAACTCCGGTGACCCCGGATGATGTGACTGTACCAGATCCCCCACAACAGTAAGTTGGTGCGATTCGGGTCGTGAGCCTTGATCATCGCCATCACTTCCTCGTCAGATGGTGACTGAGGAAAAGCGGCTTCCGAGCGAGTGAAAGGAAAGTACGGGACAAATGTCATTATACCTGAAATAAAATAAGGGGAAGCTGTTAAAGCAAAGCCAACAGTGCATATATATATATAATTATAAATATATGTAAAGACCATGGAAGAAAATGACAGTAGACTTATTTTATGGGACCATTGGTTACAAAACACATGGGTCCCACAAAATCAAGATAGCGGCTAGCTAATGATGAGGCAAAGCAATTATAATGAGACAAAAGGAAGATTCTCATTAAATAAACAGTGGATTTCAAATGACCTTACACATTCCCCTAAAAGAAATCCATCTTGGACTCTGTGACAAATCAAACAGAATTAAGGGAATTAAATTCCTAGAAAACAACATTGCAAACTTCTTCTTCTTGGTTGTGAAGAAGACAACTCAGGGCAAGAAAACCCAAAGAGTTCTATGGGAAGAACTGAGTTCTTCATAGGAGTTAAATTCCTTTTGAAAAAGGGAATTAATTCCCAGAAACTTCTTTTTCCAGAGCCAGAGCTCTTTAAGGATGGAATTAAATTCCAGGGGAAAGACAAACATCACCATTGACCCCTGAAGATCAGAAAAACCCTAAGAGATCTATGATTTGAAGATTAAATGGTTCTCTGTTTTTTTAGAGAGTTTCAAAAGGATGGGTTCTTTATTAAAGGGAAAAACCCTTGGTCTGGATTTAAAATCCAATAGAAATTTCTGCAAAAGTTCTTCATTTGTTCAAGATCATTAGCTGAAGAAAAGGTCTTTTTTGAACAGAGTTAAACTCTGAAAATATTCGAGGCAGAGAACTAAGCTCTGGAAAGGAGATTAAATTCTCAAAAGAAAAAGTTTGCAAGGGAGAAGATGAAAGAGTGGAGGCGCTTCTGAAGAAACCCCTGCATTTATAGGATGTGATGGAAACGCTTCATCTCCCCGATTGGCTAGATGGATCCAACGGTCACAAAAGTGACAGCGTTGCACTCACGTGCAGACACGTGAGAGCAACGCTGTGGGGGCATTTGTTCCCTGATTAAAAATCACGAAAAACTTCAATAAGGTATCACGTGCTCACACGTTACCAATGGTCACGTGTTAGTTAAAACAGCAACATAAATAAGCGGCTGAGAAGAGGACTCAATTGGGGGTCACATGCTCACATGTGACCAAGGGTCACATGCCAGCACGTGACAGGCTTTGAAAGCCTTACAGTTTAATAGAATTAAAATTCTAAATTTCTCTAAAATCTTTCAAATGGAAAAGGATTATGGGAAACCGTTGGATTAAAAATCCAGGGGTGATTAAATATCACCAATTTATAGAAAAATCTTAGACAAGAAAGGATTTCCCTAAATCTCACCGAAAATAACAAACAGAATATCTTTGGATTGAAAATCCAACGGTGAATAAAATTCACTGAATGATCTAAAGGATCATATTAATTTTGAAAATAAACAAAATCTTTCAATGAAAGATTTATTAAACAAATTGATTCTTTTCCTTCTCCTATAAATAGGAGCCAAGAGGAGGAAAAGAAGGGGAGTTCTTTTTGGAGAGATAGAATTTTGGAATCTTGAAATTTAAGAGAGAAAAGAAAGGAGAATTTAATTCTCAACAAAGAAAACCCTAGGTGAGAAAAGAAAGGGGATCAAAACTTCAAAAAGAGAATTTAATTATCAAAATCTAAGAGTTTAACTCTTCTGCAAAAGAACTTAGTTCTTTCTCTAGTTGAAGATCTGCAGAAGCAAATCTCCCCATAGGTTGAGAATTTAATTCTCATCGGGTTGAGATTTTGCCATGCAGATCCAAGACTTAGAGAGAGAATTGAGTTCAGAGAATTTAATTCTCCCAAATTGATAGGAATTTAATTCCTCCAAGATAGATTAGGGTTTCAACCCTATCTGAGAATTTAATTCTCCCAATTTACAAGAGTTCAATTCCTTCACGATAAACTAGGGTTTAACCCTATATGAGAATTTAATTCTCCTAAAATTATAGGAATTTAATTCCTTCAAGATGAACAAAACCAGGGTTTAACCCTAATTGAGAATTTAATTCTCTCAAATTCACAGGAATTTAATTCCTCTTAAAAAGAAATTAGGGTTTAACCTTACATAAGAATTTAATTCTTTCACAATAGGAATTTAATTCCTCCAAAATCATAATTAGGGTTTAACCCTACAGAGAATTTAATTCTTAAAAATAACAGAGAACTCAAAATATCTCCATGCATGCAAAAGACTAAGGTCACGTGTCCCCACGTGACCCCTGAACAGATCCCCTAAAGATGAGAAGAAAAAGCTCTGAGGCAACACCTCACGTGCTCATACGTGACCTCCAAAACACAGAAAGAAAAAGCAAAAGAAATATAAGCTTTGGGCGCCCTTACGTGTTATCACGTGACCCCATAGCAAGTGCCTTAACAATCAATGCCTAAATCCCTATCACGTGTCAACACGTGATGCTCAAAAATAAAAATATAAAAGAAGTGTTTAACACTTATCTGCAAAGCAAAGTAAAAGGGGATCTGGTCCCACCTTTGGGCGCCCTCACGTGGCCCCACGTGACCCATTCCTATTTAGTGTTTAAACACTAATTTAAAGGACTTATTTCCAGTGTTTAACACCGATTATTATCTAGTGTTTAACACTAATTCGAGAGCTCTATTTCCAGTGTTTAACACTGGTTGTTTGCTAGTTTTTAACACTAAATTGAGAATTATATTTCCAGTGTTTAACACTGGTTGTCTTTTAGTTTTTAACACTAATTTGAGAGTTCCATCTCCAGTGTTTAACACTGTTGTTCTCTAGTGTTTAACACTACTTTTAGCCAAATTGGCTAATTTTCCAGAGGCAAAAGTCTCTCCTCCAACTGAATCTTGAAATTGAGTAAAATTTAGAGCTATAATGTCCACTGCTCAATCAAAAATGTTATCAAAGCTCTCAAACTCTTGTTTAGCATTACTAAATAATGTGGGCTGAAACCAGACAAATGTCTAATGGCCCAACAGAGGGCCAACACTTCAAACTTAATTGGACTTAGCCCAAGTTGGCCATAAGTCCTCAACACAGACTTAACTGAGCCAATGTGCTTATAACATAATTAATTGATCTCAGTTCCAAATTGGACTACAGATCATTTAATCCATCCTGGTTCAAGGGTACATCTCTTCACTCCTTTGATATTTGTCGTTGTAATTCCTCAACGTCTTCAAAGAGGTGACGGGTCCCGACAACCATACATTTCACGGACTGTGGGGTCTTTAAACCCATGGACTATGACGTCCTTAATCTCGACCGTGATGTCTTAAAACTAACATTAGACTGTGGGGTCCTTAAACCCATGGATTATGATGTCCTTAAGCTCGACCGTGATGTCTTAAAACTAACATTGGACTGTAGGGTCCTTAAACCCATGGACTATGATGTCCTTAACCTCAACCGTGATGTCTTAAAATTAACATTGGACTGTGGGGTCCTTAAACCCATGGACTATGATGTCCTTAACCTCGACCGTGATGTCTTAAAACTAACATTGGACCGAGATGTCCTTAAACTAACAATGGACCGTAATGTCCTTAAACTAATCGACCGCAATGTCACTAAACTAAACAATAGAGCCCAATTTCTCTTTTGTCGGATCTAAACGATCCCGTTAAGTTGATCTTAATCTAAAATGAGGTTAACGTATCCTTAACAAACGTTTAAGTTGATCTTAGTCTCAAAAGGGGCTAACGTATCCTTAAACCCAAACCCCCAAACCCAAATCTAAGAAAGATACGGATTTGGACTAGTCCACGCCCTACGGGTGATGACATATATTAGTCTCCGTATACAATCCACGGGAAACCAAACACAAAAAAAACACCCACGACACGAAGTGATCATCTGGAGAAGGAGAAAGTTGTTACCGCGATGCGGTAACGTAATTAACTGCAGGGGCTTGCGCCTGCAGGGAAGAGCGTCCCCATAATTAAAAAACCCCTCAAACGAGGGGGAATCTGACGAAATCTGCTACATCAGCCGCATCCGTTTAAACCTTCGATACATGGTGCCATAAATCAACTTGGCATCTTCGGAGAGGTGGACAGATAACACCAATTAGTATCTGCCCCGAATTTCAGGCTAGACGGGCCATACGCGGTCGCGTCTCTGTGTTCGGAGGGGAACACCTTCCTTATTCTAGATCGAGAAGTTTCCATCTCTTTGGAAGAGTTTGCGGATATCTCCGGCTTGCTTGTCAGAGGGGAGCATCATGAGGAGATCTTGCCCCCTGATGTGTATATTTTCGCTACCCGACTGGTAATGACGGGTCTAAACCCAGAGAATGCCATTCAGCACCGATTCCGTAGCTTGATCAAGGTGCTAAACATTTACGAGGGCTTATTTCTTGAATCTGGAAGCCATGGGGTTAGCTTTGCGGACTTCATCGCCCGTTTTCTCCGCCCAGAAGCTTTATCGCAAAAAGATGAAAGGTTTGCCAAACTTGAAGATCCTTTCGGCTTTGGCTTGAATAGCCGGCCAATATTGGAAGCTAATCAAAAGAGTTTCTTTCTTCCAAACGTCGCGATCGTCCCCTTTTCAGAAATTGCCGCTCCGGGCATCGATGAGGAAGCGTTCTTTCTAGGGTTCCTCGGTTTGTGGTTAAGCTAGTTCGCGCTTCCCATGCACCCTCGCTGCATGAGGTCGTCTGTATTCTACCCAGCTCATCGGATGGTTGAAGGGAGAAAGGTTGCTGTTGGGATTGCCGGGCTGGCTCATTTGTATCACAGCCTTAGTTTGGCAGCCGACACTAGTCAACTAGGGGTGCAGCCCGTGAACTTCCCGATGCATTATTTTACTTCATAGCTCGAGCTGCATGTGCTCGGTGCTTTTGGAATGCACAGGCGGCCTCATATCTATGAAACTTGAAATTTTCCACGGATCATGCGGCTGGTCAATGCTTCCATTGTGGAGCCAAGTCAGCAAGAGGCTCGGGGTGTAATTCTTTGCCCACGTACCGTCGGGGACGGCATGACCTTTGTTGATAAGGTTATGACCATCGGTAAGGAATCCGCTAAGACGGTGCAGCCATTACGGGATACCTTTAAGGACGGGGCTTCTACCTTGAAAGCTCGGGAGATTCTCCATTTGTACTCGATCAGGCCGGGATACTTAGTGTTCAGGCAGAACGACTCGGCTTTGTTTATGAGATATAACCCCCACCATTTTGCCCAGCAATCAAGTTATAATCAGGGCGTCCCGCTCGAGGCATTCTTGGCAGAACCGGTTTATACTGAAGAGGGTATCCGGAGCGCTTTGCACCACTTCATGCGCCTAAACACAGGATCCAATTTCTTTATTAGTGAGCCAAGTTGTGTTCTGAAAGCCCTGAACATATACATGGAATGGTATCAACACGCGATGGGTGTCGTCATCAGGGAGGAAAAGAAGTTGTTGCTCGACCGTAAGGGTGCAGCCCCTGCAGGTAATCCAGCCATCCCTTTGAAGCAATGGACCATCGTTCGTCCTCCTTTGAGAAAGGTTTCTGCGGTTGTGGTCCCGCGTGATAGGCCCAAACTACCGATACCCCGTGCTCCCGTGAAAGCGATGACTGTGGCGTCTCCCGAGTCCGGCGTGGGTTCAGATATCGGGACTCGTCGTCCCAAGGTGCCCACCAAGCGTAAGCTTATGCTATCGGCGACCGGTACTCGCTCGCAGAAGAAGAAGAAGTCAATCCTTTCTACAGATGTTGCACTCGTTCAGGAGCCTCATGCTCCTTATAGAGAGGGCCTGAGCGAATATGGGACCAATGAGGGTTTATTTATGGCACCGGATGATACCGACCTCGAGGCTGCTATTGCAGCTTCTGAGCGATTAGCAAGCTACAAAGCAGGACTGGTCATCCTCGCACAATCAAGTAAACTTCAACCGTATCTTTTTGCTGTTATGTTTTTGTTTTTATGTTTTGGCTGACACTCCTTCTTTAATAGGAATTTCGAATGAAGAGGCTCTCGCGGCTTCCCTCAAGACTTTTGAGGAGGAAGAGAGGCTTCGTGCTTCACTGGGCCTTGGTATATTTCGACTCATTGTGCCTTCATTCCCCTTTCTTATGGGTAATTTGACCCCTTTTTCATCTTATCGTAGGGACTACCTCGACTCAGGTCATTCCCGGTACAGTGCCAATCCCACAGGGTGATGCGGAAATACTTTCAGGGCCAGCTATCGAAGTCCCGGCCTCCCCAGCAATGCCAATAGAGACTTTACTTAAGCAACCGATGACGGACGCTATAACGGCTCCAGAGGTAGCTCCTGGCGCGGACGATGACGTCTCCTTGACGGAGGTCCTAAGAAGACCAGTTCTCACGGCCCAGGCGGAAAGGAAGCACAGAAGGCGTGCAGTAAGAGGACGTAACGCCGCCTTGGCCGTGGGTGCAGGATCAAGCGCTGCTTCCCCCATCCCTGCTTCTTTAAAGGGTGCTCCGGTTACCCTGTCTACCACTCACAGACAGGTGGCACGTGCGGCTCGGGAAGCAATTGAAAGGCCGACCCAAGGTAACGTAACACTAAGTCCTTTTGTCAAAGTTTTAATTTTCAGATTCTCATATATCCTATCCTGCAGGACCGAGTCTTGATGAGGAAGTGGTAGATGAGAAGGCGGAAACCACTGAGCGTGAAGTGGCTACTCTTTCTCAAGAGTCTGGAACTGCCCCAATTGCCACTCTTTCCCCTTGCGGTTCCTTGCCGTTGCCGGGCGCTGCGAGTATCACGGCGATTCTCGTGGACTAGGGGGATGAAGCTACGGGCGGCGAAACCATTCCAATCGAGGAGGGTGAAGCAATCACTGCACCTAGTGACGCCCTTGTCGCGGTTTCGACCAGCGACTCACCAGGTAGATTTTGGGTCATTGCTTTACTTTTCATTCTGCAATCCCTTTCAATCTCTTCTGACAGTATTTCTCTCGTTTCTAATGCAGGTGTGGTGAGCGTTGAGGTTGTGCCACCCGAGGAAGCATCACCAGTTGCTGCTTTGATGGTGACCGCCCATTTGCCTTCTCTCGTGTCCTCCCAAATGCTGGAAGGTATGGATTTGTGACTTATCGGTTTCGTTGTAGGCAATATACTTTATGTACTGACATTGCATTATTACACCCTTGCACCCACATTTCTCCTTCCAGTCGGAGATTGCTTCATCTAGTGGCGTTGGTGAGTACAATCTCTAGCTAATATCTTCTCTTTTCTTTTACGGGCAGCCAAGTCGTTCCTAATTCTTCTTTTTTTTGACAGCAGCACTACAGATTGAAGGAGGAGACGAAAGAATAGTTGTGCCACCGGTACTCCCGGCCTTGCCACCTGCCGCAGCCGGTATAGTATACTTCATCACTCATGTGATTTATTTATTTTGCGAGTTAGCTTTTAACCGTAATTCATTTTGAAGCAGTCGCACCGGTTCCTGCTCCCTTTGAATCTTTTATATTAATGCCAGCAGGACCATTTTTTAGATGTCCATCTTCTAAGAGCGCTGCGACCAGCCTTCGTATGTTGAGTGAATCCATTGAAGAGCTTGACGCGGAGATCCCTACACTCGCTGCAGATTTTGTTGCCGAGGTTAATCCTATGCTGGCGACGCTCGCGAACTTCCACAGCGAGGGCGTCGTTGAGTCTTGGGTTAATCACTGTAGGAAAATTGAGGCCTGCCTGCATGAGCTTGAGCTCGGACGTCCTGCTCCCGAGGTCCTGGCTGTGAACTCCCAACGGGCTGCGTGGGTCGAGCAGAGCACTCCCTACTTCCGCCATCTTGAACAAGAAGCGGCCTTAAAGCGTAAGGAGCGCGAAAAAACTTCAAGCGAATCTGTCCGGCTGCACGCTCAGGTTGACGCAAATGCTGTACAGCTGAAAGCTATCTTTGAAGGCCTTCTACGATGTATTTCTGAGGCAGAAGCTCGACCTCATCGAGTGAGATGCGTAAAGTCGTGGGGCAGCTCAACGGGTCATCGATGAGAAACTTTCATCTTATCTGCAGCAATGGGCTCAGGTTGAAGCGGAGTTGGCCACGGCAGCTGACCGTGAAAAGGGGCTGAGGGGAGTGCGCGAGCAACTAATTGGTTTATTGAAAAAGTCTCCCTCCCAATAGTTGTTTTTTGTACCAATTAACATTTGTAATTTTTGAATAACATATATCCATTTTTATTCTTTTATATGATGTATATTGTACCCAATCGAACTTATAAATAAAAGATATATTTCCTTCGTACTATCTGTGTTATCTCTTTCTTTCTTCTCTTTTCTTTGTTACCGGCATGTTACTTTAGTAAGCGTAGCCTGTAGATGATAGAGAGCATTCCATCTTGAACTCTTCGAGAGGTAGTGATGGCTAAGGAAACAGGTTCAGATCTGCTGCCTAAAGCTTTCCAACTTTATGAGCCGTGAGGGTCTCATAAAGGTATTTCTCCTTACGAGTCGTGAGGATCTCGTAAGTGTAATTTCTCCTTAAGAGTCATGAGGATTTCTAAGTGTATTTTCTCTTGAGAGTTGTAAGAATCTCATAAGAGAGTTTTTCTTGCTTACGAGTCGAGAGGACTCGTAAGTGGTTGTTTCTCTCTTCGTCGATATTTGATTTCGGAGAGTGTGACCCGTGGATAGTATGCAAGAGTCCATCTTGGACCGACTTGCAGGGCTCCAGTGCTTAGGAAACAGGTTTTTTTAATCCACATTGCCTAAGTCTTTGCCTTACGAGTCAAGATGAATCGAGAAATTCTCGCAAGGATGTCCTAATGTCACAGTTAACCTCTGCTCTATACGACAGAAGTCCGTTAGGGTCTGTGGTACTAAGGTTTTTGTCCGTCGTACCATTGCATTGGCTGATGTATTCCTCAATAGGCAATGTTGTTGTTCGAGTAGCCTCGCAACTGTCGTTTCTCTGATCCCTTCGGGGGCTGGACAAGACGTCTTCAAGCAATCTTCCTAGGCGATTTGACCGTCGGAAGAGCAAGCGTTAGGAATTTCGCCATGCTACTTTTTACTTGAGCTTAGGCTCAGTTTGGGAAGCCCCGATGAGTCATAACCACTCCGTGCTGGTGTGGGATGATCTCCGATAGTCTTTCAGGTTTTATATGAGTTTCCATCAAGACCCTGAAGCTAGGAATATTTCCTTTGCTTCATTTGCTGGCATCGCGTCTGCTGTATCGAGATGAATGTCACGGTGGTGACCACTCCATGCTGGTGTGGGATGATCTCCGATAGTCTTTCAGGTTTTATATGAGTTGCCGTCAAGACCTTGAAGCTAGGAATATTGCCTTTGTTTCGTTTGCTGGCATTGCGTCTGCTGTATCGAGATGAATGTCGCGGTGGTGATCACTCTACGCTAGTGTGGGATGATCTCCGATAGTCTTTCAGGTTTTATATGAGTTGCCGTCAAAACCTTGAAGTTAGGAATATTGCCTTTGCTTCATTTGCTGGCATCGCGTCTGCTGTATCGAGACGAATGTCATGGTGGTGACCACTCCGCACTGGTGTGGGATGATCTCCGATAGTCTTTCAGGTTTTATATGAGTTGCCGTCAAGATCTTGAAGCTAGGAATATTGCCTTTACTTCGTTTGCTGGCATTGCATCTGCTGTATCGAGACGAATGTCGCGGTGGTGATCACTCCGTGCTGGTGTGGGATGATCTTCGATAGTCTTTCAGGTTTTATATGAGTTGTCGTCAAGAACTTGAAGTTAGGAATATTGCCTTTGCTTCATTTGTTGGCATTGCGTCTGCTGTATCGAGACGAATGTCATGGTTGTCTCTAGGTTGTTGATGAACCGTCGAGGCTTGGAACTAAGGACTTTTCCATGTCTCAGTTGTTTTAACTTTGGGGTCAGTTGTTGACATTGTATCTGCATCCTGCTGGGGTTGAAAAAAAACGCCGCTGTTGATACTGCGCCTACTGTAACGAGACGAATATCGAGGTGGTCTCTAGGTTATCTGCGAACCATCGAGATTTAGAACTAGGGATTTTTCCGTGGCCCCGCTTTGCTGACTTTGCGTCTATTGTAACGAGACGGATGTCGAGGTGATCTCTAGGTTGTCTTGTAAACTGTCGAGACCTGGCTCTCTCTCTGATGGAGCCTGGTGGGATGATATGATTCTCTCTTTGTTTGTGCCCGTGGATTGTATACAGGAATCGATGTGATCTCATCTGTAGGGCAAAATTTTTATTTCATATGTATTTTTTTTGTTTTCTTTCTGCGACGCTCTATCATTTCAGCTTTTATATTACGAAAGTCGCGATTGCCCAATTATTTCGGCTATTTTTCGCGGTGCCCAATCATTTCGGCTGTTTGTTTTATTTACTCGCTGCTTTTTATTGCGAGTTGCCCAATCATTTCGGCTATTTCATATATATATATATATTTTTATTTGTTGATTTTGTTGTAAGTTGCCCCATCATTTCGGCTATTTCATATGCATTTGTGGATCACTGGTTTTTCGCTGCAAGTTTGGGATTTGACACCGATTGAGGCATCAACATCGCTACAACTGTAATATTGCTATGAGCGAATCATCATTTACCTCTGCCGATGTCGAACAAAGGTGGCTTAGTGAACAGGGTTAGGATCCTGTCGACTAAGGCTTTTAACTTCATGATCCGTAAGGGTCTCATGAAAGAATTTCTCCCTACGAGTCGTGAGGATCTTGTAGGTGCGTTTTCTCCTTAAGAATCGTGAGGAGTCCTAAGTGTGTGTTCTCTTATAAGTCGTAAGGACTTTACAAGAGTGTTTTCTCCTTATAAGTCGAGAGGACTTACAAGGGCCGTCCACTGTGTAAACATATCCCTAGTAGCGGGTGGGACTTTGTTAGGGAAATGTTTATTCGCACCCGTGGATTGTTTACAAGGGTCAGTATTGAACCACTTGTAGGGCAAAATCAGGGTGTATGACTGCTTAAGAACAGGTTCAGATCCCTGTAGCTTAAGGCTTTTGAATCTTATGAGTCGTGAGGGTCTCATAAGAGGGTTCTCCTTACGAGTCGTGAGGATCTCGCAAGTGTAATTTCTCCTTAGGAATCGTGAGGATTCCTAAGTGTGTTTCTCCTTTGTGAGTCGTAAGGATCTCACGCAGATATTTTCTCCTCACAAGGTCGAGAGGACCTTGCAAGTGTCTTTTAACGAGATTGCGCCATTTCGGGTTTCCACAAAACTCATCGGTAGCCCTGCTGTTTTTACTCACGGAGCTCTTTCGGGTTTTCATCCGTGCCCGTTTCTCTTATGGACGTACCATTTTTTTTTTGCCTTGGGATGTTGCGGTCCGTAGTAGTTTATAGACGTCTCGGTAGACAGCCAGTTTTAGGACATTGTGGTCCATTTTTAGTTTAAGAACGTTTCGGTCCATTATTAGTTTAAGGACATCTCGGTCCGTCATTGCCATATTTGAGGCGAATTTCTAGTTTACAGACTTTTCGATCCATGAGGCTTTTTCTATGAATGAGCATGATGCCCCCAGCATGTCCATCTTTTTCGGATCATGTGGTTGTGGCGGATTCACCTTCCAGTTTTCAGACAGCGCAAATCTTCCCGGTTGGTATTAGTTCTCAACCCAGCCTTCGAAGACGAAGCAATCTTCGATTGGATGGCTTACTGCTTGGTGGTAAGGGCAATAATTAGGATTGTTGACATCGCCTGGCTGCAATGGACGTTTTGGATCCGGCAGATTGATGAATCTGTTGCGCACTGCCATCTCGAACAGTCTCCTCGTTTTATCCCGGGGAAACGAGTAAGGATGTCCCAGTCTCTCCTCGAGGGATGGGCGTGGATGCACGTTGTTTTGGCGAACAACTGGCTTTAAGTTGCTTGGCTGTTGTTGAGTATCGGCGACGAAGGTTGCTTTCCCTTTCCCTTTTTCATTCCGCTGCTCCGGCTTCGAAGAGGAAGGCATGTGGTCCATCTGGTCCATTTGGGTCAACTTTTCAATCAAGGCCTAGAAAGTAGTTGGCTTGAAGAACATCATGAATTGTTAAATGGCCGCTTGAGGGTCAAGGGTCCCGACGAACATTCCTACCGCAGGCGCCTCCTCGATGCGCTGCTCGCACTTTGACCATAAATTCCGCCACCGTATCACGTACTGAACCCATGTTTCTCCAGGCTTCACCCTGGTATTGATTAATGCCGTGATTGGGGTGCGTTCGCTAGCGCTTGCGAAACGCTGGGTGAATAGCAACTCCATCTCTACAAAAGTCTTGACAGAGTCATTTGGGAGTTTGGAATACCACTCAAATACTGTCTCCGACAAGCTGCCAACGAATTGGCGAAGCAGTAGCTTATCGTCGCCTCCAGTGTTGCCACATAAGGCTCTGAATTGAGCGACATGCTGATGCGGATTTCCCGTCCCTTTATATACGTGGAATTTGGGGATCGTGTATCCCGGCGGGTACTTTATTTGGTCATACCAACCCGGATAGGGTCATCCAGTTTTAACAATTTGCCCAGTCGCTTCATTCGCCTGATGAACTCGTATCTATTGAGAGATGTACTCATCCATGGCGGCTTTTGAGATGGTCTCCTCCTTGGCTGCTGACAGAGCCGGCAGAGGATTTGATATCTCTCCTCTATCATCTTCAATTATTACTGGAGGGTCTTCGGCTGGATCATCATGCCAACCATATCTTGGAATAAAATGGCCATTTGTTTTATGTTGGCCGCTTGTTCCGCAGCCTCTTTGTCCTTTTTCTCAAGCATTCTTCGAGGAAATTCGGTATCCGTTTCCTACTCACGACGATACTCCGAGGATGTCTCCGGGCTTGCTTTCACTCCCGTAAGTGCGGCCATAGCTGTTCGCATTTCTTGGAGCTTTTGTTGTTGTTGCTCCTGAGCTTTAGTCACTGATCGCGTAAGCGGTCGATGACCTGTGGAGATACAGCTATCCTCTTTTCCGGATGCCATATAGATGGTGTGCACCACCATACCCTCAGACTTGGGGCGTTTATATTCAGTGTTCTTGCGATTTGTCGCAGACACCGGGATTTTCTCCAGCTTTCTCCTCTTGTGAGCGGTCGAAATTGAGGGGGCCGTTGCAGTGGACAACCAAGTAGCTGTCGCTTTCTATGGTTTGATAGGGTGGTCCTCTTCTTGCCGAACCTTCATCTTTTTCTGTCAGCGGGAGTAATCTGGATCAATCACCGAGTCTTGGACTTGACGCCCGACTTTATAAATTTTAGAGGACAACCGCTAAAAGGGCCGCTCCAGCTTCGTCATTGTAGCGTTCTCCATTGGTGGAGGAGATCTTTTCAGCACAGCATTTGGCGAATTCCTGCTTACCCTGTTAAGTAATTCAAAGTTGTTCCCGGTTGGAACAGCAGCATCAACTTCCACCACTGGAGCTGGCGGAGTCAGTACAGAAGGGGAATTGCCTCCAGCTTTCCTCACTCGGCGCCAGTGGCGACGTCGAGCATGTCGTGCGGCCGGGATCACCTCCGCTGTTGGCCCAGCTTTTTCATGCCCTCTATTCTGATGAGAGTATTTTGTTGGCGTCAGCCTATCAAAGACAGATACTCACTGAGAGGGAATGGCCAATCTTGATCAAGCCGATTTTCGTACAAGGGAAACGGCCTTGGTTACTTCACCCGGAGTGGGAGCTGAAACGGCCAGTCTTGTAAAGACCGACCCCTTAGCCGGAGAAGCCGCCTTGGTGACTTCAGGAGTAGGAATGGCTATTTTCTTCGGAATAACCCCCTACGGTATCACGGGCTTCTTTACAGGCCCACTTGAGCTTTGGCCCAGTCTGTTGAAAACTGAGGCACTGGATTTGGGCAACCCGTTAAGAGGGGCCGCGGTAGCTGTAAGCCGATCAAAGACCGACTTCTTCGGAGCTTCTTGCGATGGTAATGCGGCGTTGAAGCTCATTAGTGGGAGCATGGTCCCAAAAAATAGCCCTGTGGTGGCTTGCGTCACTTATTCCACTGGCATCTTAAAAAGGGAGGCCGCTTGAGGCCCGTAGGTCACTCCTCCGGTGAGGATGGAGTGGGAGTTGTTACAATTAGTGCAGTTTGAAACCATTGATCTTTTGTTTTTCTGCACGGAGCAAGATACCAAATCTTAGTACTTCACATCCAAGGGCAACCATAGCAAACCACGATTCGTTCGCGAAACACGACACACGAAGTGTGGAGTGGAAAGAGAAAAAGTTCCCACCGAGCGTGCCAGAATCTGTTCTCTGTCGAAAGACGCGACTGGGACGTTGGGACGTCCGGCCTGCATTTTGGGGACAGATGCTATTTGGTTTTATCCGTCCACCTCTCCGAAAATGCCAAGTTGATTTATGGCACCATGTATCGAAGGTTTAGACGGATGCGGCCGATATAGTAGACTTTGTCAGATTCCCCCTCGTTTGAGGAGTTTTTGATTGTGGGGACGCTCTTCCCTGAAGGCGCAAGCCCCTGCAGTTAATTACGCTACCGCATCGCGGTAACCACTTTCTCTTTCTCCAGATGGTCACTTCGTATCGTGTGTGTTTGTTTTGTTTGCGGTTGCCCGTGGATTGTATACGGAGACTAATTTATATTGTCGCCCATAGGGCGTGGATTAGTCCAAATCCGTATTTTTCTTAGATTTGGGTTTAGGGTTGGGTTTAAGGATACGTTAGTTTTATTTGAGACCAAGATCAACTTAAATGTTAGTTAAGGATACGTTAGTCTAATTTTAGACTAAGATCAACTTAACGGGATCGTTTAGATCCAACAAGAGAGAAATTGGGCTCTATTGTTTAGTTTAAGGACATTGCGGTCGATTAGTTTAGGGACATTACGGTCTAAGGTTAAGGACATCATAGTCCATGGGTTTAAGGACCCCACAGTCCAAGGTTAAGGACATCATAGTCCATGGGTTTAAGGACCCCACAGTCCGAGGTTAAAGACGTCATAGTCTATGGAATGTATGGTTGTTGGGACCCGTCACCTCTCTGAAGACGTTGAAGGATTACAACGATAAATATCAGAGGAGTAAAGAGATGTACCCTTGAACCAGTTTTGGTTGGGAGATCTGTAGTCCAATTGGGACTAAGATTTGAGATTTATGAGCATATGGGCTCAGTTAATCTGAATGAGGGGTTTATGGTCAACTTGGGCTCGGCCCACTCAGTTAACATGTTAAACATTTGACAATACTGAGTATTGATTTGAGTTCTGACAATATTTTTTTCTTTTACTGAATGCTGAGCATTCATCATAGCTTGGAGGCTTTATTTTAAAGAACAGTTTATGTTCTATCAGTGCACACGTGAGAAACACGTGGTGCGCTTGGCGCTAGCGCCAGTCAATGACCGCATTGCGCTATATTTGGAGTGCTAAGGCTCAGCAGCGCTTTGCGCTAGATGTGGAGCGCTGAAGCTCTTTTAAATTAGGAGCGCTAAGACTCGGCAGCGTTTTGTGCTAGATGTGGAGCGCTAAAGCTCTTTTAAATTAGGAGCGTTAAGGCTCAGCAGCGCTTTGCGCTAGATATGGAGCGCTGAAGCTCTTTTGTTAAGTAGCACGCATGTGGGGAGCACGTAGCGCGCTTGGCGCTATGCGCCAGATAATGAGTGCAGTACGCTTCTGTTGATTGGAGCGCTAAGGCTCAGCAGCGCTTTGCGCTAGATGTGGAGCGCTGAAGCTCTTTTGTTAAGTAGCGCATATGTGGGGAGCACATGGCGCGCTTGGTGCTATGCGACAGATAATGAGCGCAGTGCGCTTCTGTTGATTGGAGTGCTAAGGCTCTTTAAAATTAAGAGCACCAAGGCTCTGCAGCGCTTTACGCTAGATGTGGAGCACTGAAGCTCTTTTAAATTAGGAGCGCTAAGACTCTTGTTTTATGCAACTTAGATCAGTTTTGCGCTCTGAGAATTAAATTCTCTTTTTATAAGAGACTTTGTCTCAAGGTTCTAAGAACAAAGTTCTTATATTTTATAGAAGATGTTTCAATCTCTTATTTTGATAAAAGGCTTTGCCTTTATGGATCTGTGATTAAAGAGAATTGAATTATTCTCCGCCCTTTTATAATGAAGTGTTCATGATTTCTTTGTACAAAAGAACTTAGTCTTATAGATCTATGATCTGTGAGAAGAATTATATTTTTCTTCTTATTTTATGATGAGATCTTTTAATCTCTTTGTGAAAGACCTTGTCTTGTAGATCTACGATCTTAAAGAAAGAAGTGAATTCTTATTTTTATATGAGACGATTTCGTATTTCTGTCTATTTTTACCTTGAAGAAAATCTTCTTTTTCTACCGAGAGCTTGGCTCTTCTTTCTGAGATTTCTCAAAGTTTGGGGGGGTTCCTCTCTTTGTTTCTCTATATCCGAGACTTGAATTCTTGAGGCCTTTATATAGGGTGAGCTAATTTGTCCAATCAGTTAAGAAGATCTTTTCTCCAATTGATTTGAAGATTCCCCACCGTTGGATCTTTGATCCAAGGACTTCTGATTTACAGAAGGCAATTTTCTTGTTTTTAACAAGATTGGGAAATATTTTCCATACAGAATTTATTTTGTGTTTTTGGTGATTTTTAATCACCATTGGATTATTGATCCAACGGTGCTCTGATTTACAGAGCGTCGTCTTTTTGTTTTGAAAGATTTTGAGGAATCTCTCCTTAACAGAATTTTATTCTGATTAATTGATGATTTGTCATCTTTATTGGATCTTTGATCTGATGGTGGGGAGCTTTTAGTTCCAGCCACCCGTGCTTTGCACGTGGTGCGCTGCTTAGAGTGCAGCACATTTAGCGCTAGCGCACATGTGCTTTGCACGTGGTGCGCTGCTTAAGTGCAGCGCTCTTAGCGCTAGCGCACACGTACTCTGCACGTGGTGCACTGCTTATAACACAGAGCTCTTAGCGCTAGCGCACACGTGCTTTGCACATAGTGCGCTACTTAGAGCGCAGCGTATTTGGCGCTGCTATGAAGCGTTGCCTCATTTCAAAATTTGAAATTTGAACAGTGCTTTGCTCTGATTGGGGGGAAAGGGAGCTACCAGCCGGGGTTAACCGAGCAGGGTAGTCGCTCGGTGCCTCTTGGCGAGTGTTTTGATCCCTGGCGTCGTGGGTGGGGAGCTACCAGCCGGGGATGACCGAGCAGGGTAGCCGCACGGTGCCTCTTGGTGAGTGCTTTGATCCCTAGAGTCGTGGGTAGGGAGGTACCAGCCGGGGATGACCGAGCAAGGTAGTTGCTCGGTGCCTCTTGGCGAGGGCTTTGATCCCTGGCGTCGTGGGTAGGGAGCTACCAGCCGGAGATAACTGAGCAAGGGTCGGGCTCGGCTGCCTCTAGGGAGGGCTTTGATCCCTGGCGTCATGGGTAGGGAGCTACCAGCCAGGGATAGCCGAGCGAGGGTCGGGCTCGGCTGCCTCTAGGGAGGGCTTTGATCCTTCAGGACGGGGGCCGAGTAGGGTTATTGCCCGGTTCCTCTTGGCGAGGGCTTTGATCCCTGTCGGTTGTGGTAGGAAGCTACCAGCCGGGGATAGCTGAGCAAGGGTCGGGCTTGACCGCCTCTAGGGAGGACTTTGATCCTTAGCACGGGAGGGGCTGTAAGAAGCCTACTAAGGATGGGGGCCGGGCAGGGTTACTGCCCGGTGCCTCTTGGCGAGGGCTTTTATCCTTTAGGATGGGGCCGAGCAGGGTTACTGCCCGGTGCCTCTTAGCGAGGGCTTTGATCCCTGACGTCATGGGTAGGGAGCTACCAGCCGTGGATAGCCGAGCAGGGTAGCCGCTCGGCTGCCTCTAGGCGAGGGCTTTGATCCTTAGCGTTAAAGGGGCCGTAGGAGGCCAGCTAAGGATAACCTTGCAGTGAAGCTGCGCGGTTGCCTCTTGGCGAGGGCTTTGATCCCTGGCGTTGTGTGTAGTGAAGCTACCGGCCAGGGATAGCCGGGCAGGGTAGCTGCGTGGCTTCCTCTATACGAGAGCTTTGATCCTTAGCGTTGAAGGGGCCGTAGGAGGCCTGCTAAGGATAACCGGGCAGTGAAGCTGCGCGGTTGCCTCTTGGCGAGGGCGTTGATCCCTGGAGTTGTGTGTACGGAAGCTATCGGCCAGGGATAGCTGCGCGGCTGCCTCTAGACGAAGGCTTTGATACCTGGCGCTTAGGGGCTGTAGGAGGCCTGCTAAGGATAACCTTGCAGTGAAGCTGCGCGTTTGTTTCTTGGCGAGGGCTTTGATCTTTGGCGTTGTGTGTAGGGAAACTACCGGCCAGGGATAGCCGAGCAGGGTAGCTGCGTGGCTGCCTCTAGACGAGGGCTTTGATCCTTATTGTTGAAGGGGCCGTAGGAGGCCTGCTAAGGATAACCGGGCAGTGAAGCTGCGCGGTTGCCTCTTGGCGAGGGCTTTGATCCCTGGCGTTGTGTGTAAGGAAGCTACCGACCAGGGATAGCCGGGCAGGGTAGCTGCGCGGCTGCCTCTAGATGAGGGCTTTGATCCTTAGCGGTGGAGGGTCCGTAGGAGGCCTGCTAAGGATAACCGGGCAGTGAAGCTGCGTGGTTGCCTCTTGGCTAGACTTTGATCACAAAGACAGAACTTCTCCTTTTTGCATTGCTCTAACATTCCCTTTATTTGAAGTAGAAAGGATTTTTAGAGAACATTTACATCGTCTTGCGAAAGGACAGGTACACACTCGTAGGACTTGGTCTCATTGGTACAGTTTGAGCTTTTTGGCGTTGTAAGGCCGTGGGAACTTGCGTCCGTCCGCGTCTTATAAACGTAGGCTCCGCCGGGGAGTATCTCGGAGACGAGGAAAGGACCGTCCCACTTCGGGGAAAACTTGTGTAGCCTACTTTGATCGATGAACTCGTTCCGCCGTAAGACCAGATCTCCGGTCTTGAAGGAGCGACGCTTGACCCGCGCGTTGTAGTATCGAGCAATTTGTTGCTGGTAAGCGGCAGCTCTGATTTGAGCCCCGTCTCTCTTCTCCAGCAAGATGTCCAGGTTGGTCCATAGCGCCGAGGTGTTTGCTTCGTTGTCGAAGTGCTCGACCCGATGACTGGGTAGCCCGATCTCCGCTGGGACCATTGCCTCGGTCCCGTAGCAGAGGCTGAAGGGGGTTTCCTCAGTGGGGGTCTTCTTTGATGTGAGCAGGGCCCATAAGACCCGGGGCAGTTCCTCGACCCAACTGCCTTGTCGTCCTTCTAGACGGGTCCGGAGACCTCGGAGGACGTCTCGGTTAGAAACTTCGGCTTGCCCGTTGCATTGGGGGTGCGCGACCGCGGCGAATTTCATGAGGATATGGTATTCGCTGCAGAAATCTTTCACTTTTTCATTCTCGAAGTTTTTCCCGTGGTCGGTGATAATACACATTGGGATGCCGAACCGAAGTATCAGATTGTTCTGCAGTAACTTGATGGTCATGGCGGCATCCGGTTTCCTGATGGGGAAGGCCTCGATCCACTTTGTGAAGTAGTCTACCGCGACGAGGACATATTTGTACCCGTCCGCACTGGTGGGAACTGGCCTATCATGTCCAACCCCCATTGGGCGAATGGCCATGAGGATGTTAAGGCGGTCAGCTCGGTTGCTGGAAGGCGTGGTATGCTGCCGTGGAGTTGGCAACTTTTGCACCTTATGACGTGCTTGTGGGCGTCTTCGTGAACAGTGGGCCAGTAGTACCCCTGGAGCAATGCCTTCTGGATCATAGTTCGGGCCCCTTGGTGTGCGCCACCGACCCCTTCATGGGTTTCACGGAGGACGTAGTTGGTTTCGTGGGGGTCGACGCACCGGAGCAGGGGCTGGGTGAAGAATTTCTTGTAAAGGATTCCATTACTCCAGATGAAGTGACGGGCTTTGGCCCGAAGACGGCGGGCTGCTCCCCGATCTTCTGGCAGCGTACCGTCCCTTAGGAACTCTACGAGGGGCTTCCTCCAGTCTTGGTCGTCTTCCCGCGCCGTATATATATGGAGTATCGTCACTCCTTCCTCCACGCTGGGCTGGGGCAAGGTCTCGAAGAGGATAGACCGCTTGTTGTTGGCTGAGTAGGACAAAGCCAGCTTGCTCAGGGCGTAGGCTTGGGCATTGAGCTGCTTGGGTCTCGAAGCGGCCGGTCACTTGGCCGACGACTAAGGCTGAGTCGATGCGGATTCGAATTATCTTCAGCCCCAGCCCGGAGGCCATGCGCAGTCCAGCCAGTAGGGCCTCGTACTCTGCCGCGTTGTTTGAGGACTTGAATCCGAGCTTCAGAGAGTACTCCATTTCTGCCTCGTTCGGGCCCCGGATGATGAGGCTGGCACCGCAGCCTTCCTCGGTTGAAGATCCGTCGACGTAAATGACCCATTCAGGGACTGAGCCGAGCCTCTCCGCGATGGGGTGTCGGGCTGCGAGGGCTGGCACGGATTCCAGTTCATTGCCGGGGATGGTGCATTCAACGATGAAATCGACCAGGGCCTGCGCTTTGATGGCCTGCCTCGGGCGATATTTTATGTCGAACTGAGATAGCTTCCATCTCCACTTCTCTGAGCGGCCCGAGGATTCCGGTGATGCGAGGATAGCCCCCAACGGGCGCTCGGTGAGGACAAGGATGGTGTATGCCTGGAAGTAGTGTCGTAGCTTCCTTGAGGTCACCACGAGGGCCAAGACGATCTTTTCTATGGCTGAATACCTCGTTTCTGCATCCTTGAGGATGTGGCCCACATAGTACACCGGCTTCTGCACTCCATCGAACTCTCGGACAAGCACCGAGCCCGCTGCTTGGTCGGATACCGCCAGATACAGCGACTTGTCGTCTCCTTCGACTGGTCAGGTGAGCAGCGGTGGGGTCGCGAGGTGTCTCTTCAATTGGTCGAAAGCGATCTGGCACTCCTCCGACCACTCGAACCTCGGGATCTTCCTCAGAGCTTTGAAGAACGGGAGGCACTTCTCCCCCGACCTTGACATAAAACGGCTTAGAGCGGCCACTCGCCCCGTGAGCCGCATGATCTCGACGTTGGACTTGGGCGCGGCCATGTTGAGGATAGCGTCGATTTTCTCTGGGTTAGCCTCAATTCCACGGTGAGTGACCATGAAACCGAGGAACTTTCCCCGGGTGACTCCGAACGCGCATTTGGCAGAGTTTAGCTTCATTTTGAACTTGCGGAACACTTCGAAGGCCTCGCCGAGGTCTTTGGCGTGGCCGGCCGATGAAATGGACTTGACAAGCATGTCGTCGACGTAGACTTCCATATTTCTACAGATATGCGGCTTGAACATGCAGCTGACCAACCGTTGGTACGTAGCTCCGGCGTTCTTGAGACCGAAGGGCATCACCTTGTAGCAATAGACCCCCCGGTCCGTAGTGAATGCGGTAAGATCTTCGTCTGCCGGATTCATACGGATCTGATTGTAGCCGGAGAAAGCATCCATGAAACTTAACAGCTCATGGCCGGCCGAGCTGTCGACGAGCCGATCTATCCGAGGGAGGGGGTAGTTGTCCTTGGGGCAGGTCTTATTGAGGTCGGTGAAGTCGACACACATGCGACACTTCCCGCTTGACTTCTTGACCAGAACTACATTCGCCAGCCACTCTGAGTAGGGTACATTCCGGATGAAGTTGGCGGCGAGAAGTCGATCAACTTCTTCTTCGATAGCCTTTTGTTTGACCAGGACGAAGCTTCGCTTCTTCTGCCTGACGGGTCGGGCCGTAGGGTCAACCCCGAGCTTGTGAGAAATGATCTTGGGGTCGATCCCAGGCATGTCAGCAGGCGCCCAGGCGAAGACGTCGGAGTTTTTTCTGAGGAAACCGATCCGGTCCTCCCGCTGAGTTCCTGTCAGAAGTGATCCGACTTAGACGGGTTTTTCATCGTTCCCCTCTGCCAGGGGCACCTCGGTCAGTGGTTCGACCGGGGCCCCCCGAACTTCTTTTTGCTCGTCTCGGGTGTCCAGCGAGCCCTTGATGTCGTCTTCAACCTCGGCTCCTTCGGCCGGCTGCTCGGACGAAGACGTCTCAGTGAGGCATACCTTTGCGACCCGTTGGTCTCTGTAGACCCGACCTATCCCACCCTGATTGAGAGGGAACTTCATTGCCAGGTGATAGGTCGATATCTGGGCCTGGAGTAAGTTCAGCGTCGGGCGGCCGAGGAGGATGTTGTAAGCCGATCTGATTCTTTCTATGATGAACTCCACGGGTAATGTTCACGTGCGGTCGGCCTCCCCGACGTTAAACTGCAGAGTGACCACCCCTTCCGCCGGGATGTAGTAGTTGGTGAACCCTGAAAGGACGTGCGAGGTCGGCCTTAGGTCTGCCAGGGTGAGCCCCATGCGCAGAAAACAGTTGTGGAAGAGGATGTCCGCCGCGCTACCCAAGTCGACCAGTATCCTGTACACCTCGTATTGGTGGACCCGAGCAGTGATCACTAGAAGGTCGTCGTGTGGCAGAGATATTCCATGGAAGTCTCCGTCGTCAAAAGTGATCGGCTTATGGTCCCTGGTCTTCTTCATCGGGCGGCTGTCGGCCTCTGCTGCCGGCGGGGTGTGCGGAGTCTCGCAGGGGCTTGATGGACGCCCTGCTGACACGCCCATGATTTTTGATGAGCCTCGGCTCCTTCTGGCGAGGCCCCTTAGATCCTCCGGCGAGGACGTCTCCGATCTATCCCGGTGAGTCTCGTGTGCGTGACCCTGTCGAGAGAGGGGGTGCTGGTCATACCTGGAAGCAGGTGAGCTGACCGCCACCGCCTTGTAAGAGAGGGGTGCGACGAGATTCGGGACGAAGCTCTCTGATGTGAGACCTCGAGGTTAAATGGGATGGCTTGGGGGACCCGCGACTATCGGAGGCCGCGAGGCGGCTGCCGACGGAGGAGGAGGTGAGGTCATTCGGCGGAGGATGATCCGCGCCTTCGTTGAGGGGGAGGCGCCGGCTGGTGCTTGGATCTTCAGGGTGATCGCTCGCCATGCGGTTGGAGATCGGGAGACAAACTTTTGTTTTTGTGGAGTTAGTGCCCCACGGTGGGCGCCAGCTGATGGAGGGGCCGTTCCCGGTCTCCTTCAGATGTTGTCTCCCGTTGATCTGCCGATGGCTGCGATTGACGGCTGTGATTTGATTTGGAGCGTGATCTCCTGCGATGTGTGGATCTCAATGGGTTGGAGGATATTTGCGCCGAGTACCTGCAAGGAAGTCCCGGGGCGGTTTGGTACCACCGAGGACCCTCTGACGATCAAGTCAGTAACAAGATCCGAGCAGAGTAACGGCTTAGTGGAGTAAAAATGGCTTACTTGATCCCTCTAGGAGAGGGTTTTATATAGCGGCGGCAGCATGCATGGGCAGGAGCGAGAATTGCGCCGGTCGTTACGCTTCCGACGTCACGCCCGCGTGATAAACGGATCTTCCCATTAATGGCGAGACATGCTCATTAATGGGGATCGTAATGGCGTGGAACGTGGGATGTGGCCAGCGGAGATCTCACGCATGGCGTGATTCGCGGAGCGGCGGTTATGCCTGCGAGTGGTACCGCTGGTCGGTCGATGAGACCGAGGAAAATGGCCTCAGCGGGAGAGCTCGGGATGAGCGGGAGAGCTGAGGCATCTTGGTCCCGTGATAGCTCGGAGGCGAGCTGGGAGGCCGAGGGAGCCAATTTGTGCATGGGAGCTCTACGGAGAGCCAGCTTGTGCTTGCGGGTCGGGCACAGGGATGGCCTGCTCGGCCCCTGTAGGTCCTTTCTTCAGAGCTCTGGGACACGTCATCTGCCACGTGTCACGATCTGGGAGATCGCCGATATCGAGCATCATCAATACCACAGAGTGATTTAATTTGGAAAACTGGTGAAATAAGCCTAGAAACAATTATTAAAATGGACGGCCAAGATGTGATGTCATCACTTGTCCCATCTGTTAAAACGCATTCAAGGACGATGTACATAAAAGCAGCTGCATCAGCGCATGTATTCCCTCTGGTTTCGCACGTGCGAGTCATGCAGACACGTGCCTCGATCCTGGAGCAGCATGTGCAGCAACAGCTCCCCCATGCCATTATTTTCGTGCCGCTCGGACCCATGCCCCCACGTGAACGAAGCACGTGTGTGACCACCATGATGTGATAATTCTTTAATTACTCTTTCTGACGGTGTTGGTTATTTCGCAAACTCACACGGTTCCGTTTGATCCAACCATGGGCAGCTATAGAATCTACACGTACGAATTGCATTACTTATGCTCCACACTGCTTACGCTTTGGCAAGAGCATGATTCAATCTTCTCTTCTTTTTTGGATGCTGGCTCTTTTAGGAATCGAACCGGCCACCTCTCACTTTGGAGACGAAGGTTGTACCACTTGAACTAGACCCTATGCAACTTTGGTTATAGGTACTTCTCATATTGCAAAGTTGATGCTTAATGCATGATGTACAAAACTAGATTAGATTGCTAAAGGTTGCGCTTGGTATACTTTATTCATTTCTGGTAGTATATATTTGTGCAACCGTCGACCGGCGGTGGAGAAGGGCTGGTGGATGGCGGTGAGGCCAGCGACGAACGGCCAATCAAAGACGGGCCGGCAACGGACGGCGGGGCTGGCTACCGGATGACTGGCGACGAGCTACGGCAGGTCGGCGGCGAATGGACGATAGACGAACATCCTGCAACAGGCAGCGGTGCCGGCCTGCGGATGACCGGCGATGGACTACAGCCGGCAACGGACGGCGGGGCCTGCCGGCAGACGACCGGTGAAGAATTACGGCCGATCGGCGGCGAACGGCCGATCGGTGACTGCATGACGACAAACTACTGCCAGTCGGCAGCAGGCCGGCCGGCCGGTGAACGATTGGCAATGACTGGCGAGGTCGGCTTGCAGGTGGCGAGAAAGACCGATGGCGGATGGTCATGTCTAATTTCATATCAGACGGGAATGTTTCCTGTTATTCTGAGATAGACAAATATTTTCGGAAGAATAGGATTACCATGAAATGGGTTATTTGATTACCATGGTAATCCTATAATTCTGGAAACATCTCACACATCTAAACAAGTATGGTAATATTTCATGGTGATTTAGAATTACCACCTTAATTAGCTCCCACCAAACGCATCGTCAGAGATTTTGAGCTTCTACATTTTCATAAAGAAAATGCTTGTGTTGATTTTCTGGCTTCTATCGGATATTGAAGCTATGGATGGTGCTGTCGGGTTTGATGGGATGATATTTTCATAGGCTTTTATTGTAGCCTTTTCTTTTGAGATAATAGGTGGAATAAACTAATCATTCCCTCGTATAAATGGAAGACCTTGGGCTCGATCCCAGGCTCCCCAATGGGCTACTTCAAGCCTTTGGCTTTTATTGTAGTTGAATCGTAATGATAGCCAGAAACTTTTTTGTCAGATCCTAAGAAGTGTTCTGTGTCAAAAAAAAAGAGAAAGAAAAAGATACAAGAAAATCACGAATTTGGGATGGGTGCTATTATTTTGTCCCTATTATTTGATCCCACGGCCGGAAAATGGATAAAACAGGAGGGACCGGTTTGTGTTTTTCTTGATGGAAGATGAGAGGCTAAGATTGCACAGTAGCATCAAAATAGCAGCACGAGAATAGCATCAAAATAGCACCCCTGAGAAATACTTTCCTTCAAAAATGATAGGAAACAAATGAGGTTATGCCTTCAGTAATAATAGCATGCAAATTAACCTTAATTATGTCACTGCTTTTTACCTACCTATGCAGGCCACAACATGCCATTTATCCATAACTATGATGAACAAAAGCTTATCAATTTTCGTCGGATCATATGGGCTATAGCACGCTAAATATTAATGATATCATAAAAGAAAGGAGAACCCACACCAATTTTTTTTTCCATTTCTCGACTTTGTTATGCAAGAAATCGACTTAGGAGAACTAGATCCCAAATGCATATAAGATTCATATAATTTTCAAGTTTTAACTTAACTTTCATTTGTACAAGTATATAAAATACAAAATGCTTTAAATTAACTTCCAAATTTCCAATGATTTGAGCTATATATATAACATGCCAAACATACAGAATGGCTTAGAAAATAGCACACAACGCTTCTTACATATTAACGTATAGTGCAGCATGCCTTTGGAAACCGGTGATATGAAGAAACAAAATGTTGGATATGATGGTCGAGAATAAATAAAAAATAGTGAAGATGACCGATGCATATGAACCGAGTCCTTAAACAAGCAGCACGACGTAGGTAAGTCTCCGAAGTCTGCTTAAGTGAAAATGGACATTCACCCAACAACGTTGCAGCAAATTTCCTTCCAATTCTGGAGTGTCCTGTAAATAAATAAATATGGTATGTGAAACTGGATACTGAAGCAAATACTGCAGCAACGATTGGAGCTCACTCTGACAAATATATTGCATACAACGATGTTGCAAACCGAACAGGTTTATATATACGATCCATAACCAAATCACACTTGGTAAGGAACATAAAATATAAAGAGAGTTCGAAGCTTTCATTTCTAATTCCAGCAAAACAAAACATAATGATAAATTTCAACTCTTGGATAAGAAACGGCATGAATTAGGCCTTATCTCTCAAGACTTGCTGCAAGCTCTCAAAGAACACATCACTAAAGCAGATTCTGCTGATCGACGATTTCACACAGTAATTAAGTAATTGTGCTTCAGGCTACTAACCAAAAGAAACTTTCCCTGGTGATCATAATGTCGTGATAAAACTATGTTTTGTACTCACTATGATGTACATTAACCAAACAAGAATAAAACTAATACATACAGTGTCATGTTGAGATCTAATAGAACAGTATTTCAATTGTATCAGAGCAGATAATCATTCACTAGACATAACAACAGCAACAACGGTGTGAGCAGAGGGATTTAATTTGCATGGAGACCGAGAAATAAAATTAGAAAATAAAAATTCATCTTTATGCATCACAAGAGATAGCTCGAAATCCATGTCCGTCTCTTTTCCCTGCTCCTTATAGACATAAAAGAACTCACTGTTAGTAAATGCCTCAAATGCATATCGTTCCATCTGATATTAATTTATTTTTACAGAATACAGTGATAAATGAGACCACATAAAGGATCTCTTTATACATTAGTTCCATCTTATACCAATTCAGTACCGAGTTTTCATACTAACAAGCTTATATATACTTCTTCAATAACATTAGATTCACCAGTTTGATATCTGTATAAATCTCCCACCCTTCACCTTCTCATTTTCCTTGGGAACAATAATGGTAAGCACTCCATTCTCGATCTTAGCCTTAACATCATCAACTTTAGTATTAGCAGGCAACTTAACACTCCGGAAAAACTTATCAGAGCTCCGCTCGACCCGGTGCCACTTCTCATTCTTATCCTCACTCTCCTTGGTCCTTTGCCCGCTTATCTTGAGAATCTTCTCCTCTTCAACCTCGATCTTAACCTCCTCCTTCTTCAACCCTGGAACCTCTGCAATGAATACATGGGCATCTGGGGTCTCTTTCCAATCCATTCGGGTGGTAGAGAAACCAGGAGCACAGAAAGGGGTTGCAACGGCGTGAGAGAAGTCTTCGAATGGCTCCCATATGTCAAGAGAGATGGGCACGAGGGTGTTTGTTTTGCTTGCCTTGCGGCCAAAGGAAAATGGAAGGATGGACATGTTGGCTCAAGATTAATGTAACAACGAGATCAATGTGGAGTATGGTAATTCTGTCTAGCAATGATAGTTTGCTGGGGTATTTATAAACTTTGATGCTCCTTCTTTCCACACATTTCTAGACTAGTGTTCATTGATGGGGCATCTATGCTCATCGGTCATGAAACTTTCGTTGCTTAAATTGTTAAATGATTACGTTTAAGATGTCGACATTACAAGCAAATCAAAATGATACATTTATTAATATGATCATGATATTCTGTTTGGCACGATCTAAACTATATGCAGCTTTCAGGTCAGTATGAGCTTATTTTTTAACCTTTCTACCGTGATACAAAAATTAATCCGAGACATAATAAAATACTTATTTCCACAGAGAGATTCTTGGCATTTGAGAACAGGAAATCAGGCACCTTGTATTTGCACCCCTTCTTTCCGTAAAGGGATAAGATTTCATAGATAAAGGAAAACATTATGATTCCAATCTAGTGAGGGGAAATCATTCAGCTTTAAAAATTCTATGGAAGTTACATTCAGAGAAGAATGCATGAATCCTGGCTTGGAAAATTCATATGCTTTGTAGATAAGGAGAAGTTATTCCCCCACCATTATGTAACCTTTTTGCAAGGAATATTTATATCAACAGGAAATTGAAGTGACTGGGACTTATTTTGGCATTTTTATAAAATCATCTCTCTTTGATTTGCAGCCAACAATTTAATAACTATTGCAAGGAGAAGCCGAGAGGGTAAGATATGTGAAATAATCACCAATAATTAAGCAAAAAAGGTAGAAATCAAGTGAATATCACCTCTCTAACAATCCCAAAATTATCTATAAGAGGTATATGATTAATGCAGAATTAGAAGAATTTACTTACACTTTCCCCCTTCGAATGATTTTGTTTTGTTGCAGACTGCTTTGCACAACTGCCTCATCAGCTACGCCTGAGACACATTGCTGAAAGTTGAAGTCAGCCCAGTTTAGTATTATAAATATATATATAATGCCTTCATTCTCTAACTGAACACAATGAAAAAAAGGCAAACCTTTAATGTCAATTCGATGTTGGATCAAGCTCCCCTTCAACAATAACCAATCATTTGCATAATTAAACAGCAAGTAAGAAATGAAAATCGAGTTTTTATTGAAATTTCGACTCATTGCTAGATATAAATTCTGTTAATCTTCATTGTCCGTTTGTATGTACTCGTTCCTCTATTTGTACATAGCTCCATTCTGATACCATTTAAGCATGTCTCTTGAAGTTAGCAAAACACAACCTGTAGTTAGGGAAAAATAATAATAATAATAAATCTTTTGAACCCTATCTTAATTTGTAAGTTCTCTTCAATTCAAGCGCATATGAGGAACAAAGTGAAAAGTTCATGAATTGGCCAAATTCTAGACCAACTTTATACCGTTGTTTAATAAAATTAATTCACCATAATTAGTAAATTATCTGTTGAGAGCATTTCAAGAAGAAACTGACAGATATTTCAGTAGTGAACAACCAGGTTTTAATACCATGCGTTGGAGAATGGTTTTAAATTTACTTTAATTAGTATTAAGGAGTATCAATATTCTGTGGTATAGGAATGTTTGTATTTTTGCTATAAATAGGTTTGCATCTTATTGTAACAGGACAACAAGAACAAAAGAGAAATAAGATTATCTGTTGTATCCAAATTTTCTTCTCCACAAAAAATAGTGTTTTAAGCCATTGAAGATCCTTTGTTATTTTATCAAATTGGTATCAGAGCTTAGTTCATGGCTAGCACCGGCGTAACTCCGTTCGGGCATATGGCACTGCCTCGTCTGTCGAAAAATAACTACGACAATTGGAGTGTACAAATGAAGGCCTTGCTCGGTGCATAAGATGCGTGGGAAGTAGCAGAAACCGGCTCGGTGCACACGATGCGTGGGAAGTAGCAGAAACCGGCTATGAAGAGCCGGAAACAACGGGTACTATGACGGCGAATCAATTGAAGGCGCTTAAAGAGACCCGTATGAAAGATAAAACCGCTCTTTACCTTCTTTTTCAAGCGGTTGATAAATCCGGCATTGAGAAGATCGCTGGCGCGACAAAATCAAAGGAGGCGTGGGATATTTTAGAGAAGGCGTACAAAGGTGTCGACCGAGTAAAACAAGTTCGACTACAAACTCTACGTGGCGAGCTTGAGGCGATGAAAATGAAGGAGTCGGAAAGCGTATCCGACTACATCACGCGTGTGCAAACGGTGGTGAATCAACTCAAACGCAACGGAGAAACCCTAACTGATGCAAGGGTCGTGAAGAAGATTCTGAGGTCATTGATCGAGAATTTCGAAAACGTTGTATGCGCAATTGAGGAGTCGAAGGATTTAGAAGAGATGACCATCGATGATCTCGCCAGTTCCCTTGAGGCGCATGAACAACGAAAGAAGAAGCAGCAGCAAGAATTGCTGGCAGATGCGTTGCAAGCAAAGGTTACGCTAAAAGATGAGAAGCCAAGCTATGGTGATCGTGGTAGAGGTCAAGGCCGTGGCTACCATAGAGGTCGTGGTTCTGGTCGCGGTAGAGGCCGCGGTCATGGAAAAAGTGAAAACGAAGAAAGAAGCAACAACTATCGAGGACGCGGTCGTGGTAGGGGCGGCCGATCAAGCAAGCACAATGTGGAGTGCTACAACTGTGGCAAATATGGCCACTATGCAAGTGAATGTTGGTCTGAGAAGAAGGTAGAAGAGAATTCCAATCTTGTGGAAGAAGTAAAAAAGAATGAGGTTGTATTATTGGCGAATGAGGAATACGACCCCAAAGACGAAACCGTATGGTATCTCGACTCCGGCGCAAGTAACCACATGTGCGGTCACAAGCACATGTTCTGTGAGATGAAAGTTATCTCAAATGGCCAAGTTACTTTTGGCAATGACTACAAGGTGCGAGTAGAAGGTCGAGGTAATATCTCAATGCGGTTGAAAGACGGTACCCACAAACTCATCTCAAATGTCTATTATGTACCAGAAATGAAATGCAACATTTTGAGTTTGGGACAACTTACAGAACTGGGTTATTCAATTTTCATGAAAGGCAATGATTTTTTCTTACGTGATTAAAATAACCAGTTGATAGCACATGTTGAAATGACCAAAAACCGGATGTACAAGTTGAATCTGGTTAATGCACAAGAGAAATGTTTGAAGGCCTGAGTAGAGGATGACACTTGGATATGGCATTTAAGATACGGTCATATGAATTTTAGAGGTTTAAGAGAAATGGGAAGAAAGAAGATGGTGCGCGGATTACCCGAAATCAACATCCCCGACGAACTCTGTGAAGGGTGCATGATCGGAAAACAAACCAGAGATAGTTTTCCAAAGAAGAAGAATTTCGAACAAGAATTCCTCTCGAATTTATTCACGCCGACATCTGTGGACTAATCACTCCAAGTTCTTTTAGTGAGAAACGTTATTTCTTAACTTTTATTGACGATTTTTCTTGAAAGACTTGGGTCTATTTTTTGAAGGAAAAATCGGAGGCGCTTGTCACATTCAAGAAGTTTAAGAGCTTTGTCGAGAAGCAAAGCGGCTTTTACATCAAGGCTGTGAGATCAGATCGTGGTGGAGAATTCACATCTGCCGCATTCAACAAGTTTTGTGAAGAGCATGGCATAAAGCGTTTCCTGACTGCACCATACACACTTCAACAGAATGGAGTCGCTGAGCGAAAAAATCGGACCATACTCGACATGGTTCGAGGCATGCTGAAGAGCAAGAAGATACCGAAAGAATTTTGGGCTGAGGCGGTGAGCTGTGCTGTTTATTTACAAAATCGGTGCATGACAGCAAGTTTGGAGAACAAAACCCTACAGCAGGCATAGAGCGGCATGAAACCAGCGGTGACTCACTTGAAGGTTTTTGGGAGTGTTGCATATGCACACGTACCGGATCAAAGACGGGTGTAGCTGGATGATAAGAGTCTGAAGATGATCTTTGTCGGATATGATGAGAAGTCTAAGGCATACAAACTCTACGACCTGATAAACAAGAAGATTCACATAAGCCGAGATGTGCAGGTAAATGAAAAGGCGATGTGGGACTGGAGCGCCATGACAGAAGTATCACACGAGGAGAAAGAGAAGATGTGCACACCAGTACCGATTCCGAAGGTGAATGCTAATTCTGACAGGGAAGTAGTCGTAGAAACAACCTCTAATATGACTACATCAGATGATGAAAGAAGAAATCCGAGAACAAGGAGTCTGGAAGATCTCTACGAGTCAACAAGCGAGCTACACTTAGTGTGCTTACTATCTCAAGGAGAAGATATCTCATTCGAAGAGGCTATTGCAGTTAAGAGATGGCAAACCGCAATGCATGAAGAAATCCACGCCATTGAGAAGAATGAGATGTGGGAATTAACCGCTCTTCCTGAAGGACACAAGAAGATTGGTGTCAAATGGGTGTACAAGACAAAGACAAACCCCCAAGGCGAAGTAGTGAAGCACAAGGCGAGACTGGTGGCGAAAGGATACAGACAGAAAGCTGGGATTGACTACGAGGAAGTGTTCGCACCAGTAGCAAGAATGGAGACCGTTCGACTTCTAATCTCCATTGCCGCACAAGAAAAATGGCGAATCCATCAGATGGATGTCAATTCAGCATTTTTGAATGGCATCCTAGAAGAAGAAGTCTACGTGGAAGAACCACCCGGGTTCTTAATGAAAGGTAGTGAAGGTAAAGTGCTAAAACTCAAGAAGGCACTGTACGGGTTGAAACAGGCTCCTAGAGCATGGAACACTCGGATAGACCAGTATTTCAAATTGCATGGTTTTATTCAGTGTCCATACGAACATGCTGTTTATGTGAAGGCCGAAAATGGAGACATGCTAATAGTGGCTTTATACGTGGATGATCTAATATTCACGGGAAATAATGAGAAGATGGTTGGAGAGTTCAAGAAGACAATGATGCGTGAATTTGAGATGACCAATTTGGGGCTTATGTCCTCACTACTAAAATAGGGGGTTGCCCCTACGGATAATGAAATCTGTAGGGGCAGATTTCTTTTGGCCCTACGGATTAGTCCGTAGGGCCATACGGTTGCCCCTACGGTCTTGACGTATTAATTTAAAAATATTAAATCGTAAATTGTTGTTTGCCCCTACGGAGCCGCAAACCAAAGACCTACGGACTAATCCGTAGGGGTATCTAAATAGGGATTTAATTAAAAAGGCACAGATCCCCTACGCTGATTATCTCTTTCGATAATCTCGCGCGCGAACCCAAAATCCCCAAATCTCTTGTTCCCGCCGATCGCCGTTCTCGTCGTCGCCACCGCCCTCCGTTTCGTCGTCGCCACCTCCCTGGTTCTTCTTCGTCGCCGTTTTCGTCGTCGCCCCCGTTTCGTCGTCGCCACCGATCGATCGTCTCCTCCGTTTCGTCGTCACAGGTTAGTAAGTCTTCAATTAAACAAATTTTTGATTATTTTAGGGCTAGGGTTCATGGTTTGGGTACCGATGAGGGTTAGGGTTAGGCATCGGTTGGGGTTAGCGTTAGGGTTAGGGTTAGGGTTGGGGTTGCGGTTGGGGCTGGGGCTGGGGTTGCGGTTGGGGTTGTGGTTCGGCAGGGGTTGCGGTTGGGGTTGGGGTTGGGGTTAGGGTTGGGGTTGGGGTTCGGCTGGGGTTAGGATTAGGGTTGGGGTTGGGGTTTGGCTGGGGCTGGGGCTGGGGCTGGGGTTAGGGTTAAGGCCGGGTTAGGGTTAGGGTTGCGGTTGGGGTTGGGGTTGGGGTTGGGGAGGGAGTGTTTTGTGGAAGGTGTTCTTGAAAATTAATTGAACAAGAAACCAATAATCAGCATTTACATGAAACTACAATCGTGCATTTTTTAAACTATTTTTAAGCTACTGATTTTCTATAGTTTGACACTCAAATGCATACAACAACGATGACGAGAATGACAACAAAGTTTTTTTTATACAAAAATTAGGTGTGAACTACATAGATTATTTTCTTCCATTCAGTTGTTAAAGAGGCATCTTGTTCAATTAATTGAACAAATATTACATAATTTCAACTGTCCTTGTCTATGTTCATTTGAAATTGGCTTCAAATTTTCATTATTCCATTTTACTACTAGGGTCTATCATGCAAATGACTCGATAAAGTATACAAACACTCATCATCATTCTTATTGTAATAAAGCATTTTCCTTGAGAATGCATGGGGGCTACTGAACTATATACCTGCCAGTATCTATCAAATGGATCTAATGGCCAATTCAATAATATATCTAAAAGCATTTTCCATGGTAATGAATATGTATTTCTATATGTAAGCATTCATGGAGGAAAAGATTAATCATTCCATCTTTTTATTTTATTTTTTAAAGAAAGGGCTAAATTACCCTGCCTTCAATATGGTTTTTTGAATATGCCCTACTGTTTGTGACAGTCTATCCAAAGTATGATTAAAAAGGTCTTAATTCTCAAAAACTACTTAACTTAGGGGTTGCGGCAAGTAACTACCAAAATATGCATCTTAGTTCTTTAATGCTCAATTCTTCATATATCTTATTCTCAAGTTGCAACTTGCAAGTAACTAAGCAAGTATTATTTCATAAGTTTAAAATCATGTTATATCAGTTACTTTATATTTTATTTAAATACTTCGTATAGTCTATGTGACGAGAAGATTCAATCGTATGATAACCGATACAAGCCTTACCCTCGACAGCCGAAACACACACATACAACAAGAATACACAACAAACGCATCATTAGAGAGTGATTCAAGATGTTCAAGTTAAAACCAATATATGATACTCGATGATAATATGAAACTTTCATATTCTCATCGATACTCATATATGAAACTAAAAGCGCCACTTAGTTCCCGTCTATCGGTTAACATACGTTCGATGTTCGTCGTGACATAGAACTATACGAAGGTTGTTAAATATCGGACGGTATAGCTCGATACTAACAACCGTCGTATAGTCTATGTGACGAGAAGATTCAATCGTATGATAACCGATAGATTTGTCCCGTGTGGACAAGTTAGGAATGTATAAAGCAAACACCTTCATTCACTTGTGTTTTCATTCGTTTCGAGATATTTCGTCGGTACCTTTCCGCTGGTTCTCCGTATACAAAGATAGATTAGATGTTCATTTCAACGTTGTTTCACTGCTTTGAAATGATAATCTATTCTATTACAGTGTGCTCGGAGAACAGTGGGGAGGTGTTGCTGAAATTTACTCGAAACAGTTGAAAGTACAAGCGAATGGGTGTTCGCTCTATACATTCTTAATGGGATAGAAACCTTACCCCCGACAGCCGAAACACACACATACAACAAGAATACAACAAACGCATCATTAGAGAGTGATTCAAGTTGTTCAAGTTAAAACCAATATATGATACTCGATGATAATATGAAACTTTCATATTCTCATCGATACTCATATATGAAACTAAAAGTGCAACTTAGTCCCCGTCTATCGGTTAACATACGTTCGATGTTCGTCGTGACATAGAACTATACGAAGGTTGTTAAATATCGGACAATATAGCTCGATACTAACAACCATCGTATAGTCTATGTGACGAGAAGATTCAATCGTATGATAACCGATAGATTTGTCCCGTGTGGACAAGTTAAGAATGTATAAAGTAAACACCTTCATTCACTTGTGTTTTCATCCGTTTCGAGATATTTCGTCGGTACCTTTCCGCTGGTTCTCCATGTACAAAGATAGATTAGCTTTTCATTTCAACGTTGTTTCACAGCTTTGAAATGATTATTTATTCTATTACAGTATACTCGGAGAACAGCGGGGAGGTGCTGCCGAAATTTACTCGAAACGGTTGAAAGTACAAGCGAATGGGTGTTCGCTCTATACATTCTTAATGGGATAGAAGCCTTACCCCCGACAGTCGAAACACACACATACAACAAGAATACACAAACGCATCATTAGAGAGTGATTCAAAATGTTCAAGTTAAAACCAATATATGATACTTGATGATAATATGAAACTTTCATATTCTTATCGATACTCATATATGAAACTAAAAGCGCCACTTAGTCCCCGTTTATCGGTTAACATACGTTCGATATTCGTCGTGACATAGAACTATACGAAAGTTGTTAAATATCAGACGGTATAGCTCGATACTAAAAACTGTCGTATAGTCTATGTGACGAGAAAATTCAATCGTATGATAACCGATAGATTTGTCCCGTGTGGACAAGTTAGGAATGTATAAAGCAAACACCTTCATTCACTTGTATTTTCATCCGTTTCGAGATATTTCGTCGGTATCTTTCCGCTGGTTCTCCATGTACAAAGATAGATTAGATGTTCATTTCAACGTTGTTTTACAGCTTTGAAATGATTATCTATTCTATTACAGTGTACTCGGAGAACAGCGGGGAGGTGCTGCTGAAATTTACTCGAAACGGTTAAAAGCACAAGCGAATGGGTGTTCGCTCTATACATTCTTAATGGGATAGAAGCCTTACCCCTGACAGCCGAAACACACACATACAACAAGAATACACAACAAACACATCATTAGAGAGTGATTCAAGATGTTCAAGTTAAAACCAATATATGATACTCGATGATAATATGAAACTTTCATATTCTCATCGATACTCATATATGAAACTAAAAGCGCCACTTAGTCCCCGTCTATCGGTTAACATACGTTCGATAATTTATTCTTTTCAACAACAAACGCACACACAAAGCATATACACGGATTTTCTCCTTTGTCAGTAATTATCCCGTTCTTAGATTTCTCAATATAGTCACCATAACCTACAATTTATATGTTATACAGTCTAACATGGCCCATGAGTACGTCAGAGTTAAGGATTGGATGTATGTGAATTGGCAACAACGTATGCAACCTAAGTTTGTCGCAGGAGTTGCTGCTTTTATTGAATTTGCACGCGCACATAATAAGATCGTGATAGAGAAGATTCTCTGCCCGTGCGATAGATGTGGCAATAAGTACTGGCAGAAGGTAGAATTGGCAGAGCTTCATATCGTAAAATATGGTTTTACTAGATTTTATACAACTTGGAAATATCACGGGGAAGGAGAAGAACGCAGTAATGCGGCAGAAGAAGAAGGAGAACACGATAATGCAGCAGGAGAAGAAGGAGAATACGGTAATGTGGCAGAAGAAGAAGACGGTAATTTATTTCTATCAGAAGAAATGGAGGATATGGTAGAGGCTGCCATAGGCGAATCTATTCGTACCGAAGATGACATTCCTTCCGGTCAAGGACCGCGTGCGGATAAATATGAAAATTTCATGAATGATGCTAGAAAACCAATTTATGAGAATGCAAAGTATTCCACCCTGTTTCCCCAATCAGAGCAAAGCTCTGTTCAAATTCCAAGATTTTAAATGAAGCGACGCTTCTGCTTCCCCCAATCAGAGCAAAACTCTGTTTAAAAATTCAGGAGTCAAAAATCGAAGCAACGCTTCAGATCCAGCGCTCTGCGCTGGACGCGCCGCGTGTCAAACAAGGATGCGCTAGCGCAGCTGCGCTGCGCCCTAGGCAAAGCACCATGAGTACGCTAGCGCTAGGCACGCCGCGCGCCACGTGTCAAACACGGGCATGCTAGCGCAGTTGCGCTGCGCTGTGCGCCACAAATTAGAGCAAAGCTCTCTTTCTAAGATTGGAAAGCGAAGCAACGCTTCGTGAAAAGTGCTAACATCAAATGCGCCTGCAAAAAGAGTCAAAGGCTTTGAAACGGCGCTCACGTGCAAAGCACGGAAGCGCTAAGCGCCAGAAACGCTTCATCCTTGCAAGAATTACTTGCACCTGATTATAGCAAATTAAATTATGCAGCGCATAAACGCCTTACAAAAGAATAACAAAGAATTAAAAAACAAAGGAACACTTAGCAGATAATAAAATACTTAATTCAAACATCTTTTTATTATTACATTGAAAGCAGATCATCAGACATGGGATCAAAAGGACAGGGGTTCGCAAAGCTAAGGAGGAGATTGTCCAGTTCCCTCTCCGTCTTCTCCACCATGTCAAAACGGCGATCCTCTTGAGAAGTAGCCATCCATCGATCAACGCCGCACTCACCAGATAAAGTGGAGATAACGACCCGACGAGCTCGTATCTGGCTCAGCAAGTGGACAGAGTAATCCCTCAGGGCTTTAGTGATCAAATGCGCCTCGAAGAAGCACTCGATCTTGTCTTCAGTAGTATCGAGCATTGCTGAGGACATCTCTGCTAGAGGAGGGGGAATATTAGCGAGCACAGACACAAGGATCATCCGAAGCCAAATAGAGTGTGGGGGGAAATGGGACCCCATACGAGTCAAGAGCTCGTACAATGCAGCGTCGCATTGCTCATCCGTAAGAGAAAGATCCACCAAGCGCGCAGCAAAACGAGGAACAATGTCCTGGATGGGCACTTCCCATGGTTGTCGACGAGCATGTGGACGGTTACAAGCCATAATTGAGAGGGTTCTTTGGAGACGAGAAAAGAAAGAAGCTTTGCTTCAAGTTATAAAGACTAGACACATAAAACTTTGTGCACCATGGAGCTATTTCCAAAACTTGGGAAATGAAAGTTCTGGGGAATACAGGTTTTACTTAAAAAGAGAGGTGAAA
The DNA here is from genome assembly GCA_030015575.1 of Agapanthus africanus. Classification (NCBI taxonomy): domain Eukaryota; kingdom Viridiplantae; phylum Streptophyta; class Magnoliopsida; order Asparagales; family Amaryllidaceae; genus Agapanthus; species Agapanthus africanus. The sequence goes on from JASDDO010000022.1 coordinate 902,278,652, forward strand.
AGACACCTCTGTTGAAGCAACGCTTCAGATCCAGCACTAGCGCTAGACGCGCTGCGCGACACGTCTCAAACACGGGGGCGCTAGCACAGTTGCGCTGCGCTCTGCACTGCGCGCCACGTGTCAAATGCAGACGTGCTAGCGCAAGGTGCGCCAGTGCTGGAATTAAGAATTCCCCACCGTTAGATCAAAGGATCTAATGATAATGATAAATCATTAATTAATCAGAATTAAATTCTGTTAAGGGAAGGTTCCTCAAAATCTTTTCAAACAACAAGATTGTGCTTTGAGCACCGTTGGATCAAATGATCCAATAGTAAATAAAAATTACCAAAGACAGAACAAATTCTGCATTGAAAGATTTCTCAGTCTTATTAAAACATGAAGATTATCTTCTGCAAAGTAGAGGCCTTAGGATCAAAGATCCAACGGTGGGAAATATTCCCAAATCAATCAGAGAAAAATCTCTTAAACCGATTTAACAAATCAATTTGCCCTATATAAAGGCCCCAAGACTTAAAGTCTGATATAGAGAAACCCCCCTACAAACTTTGAGAAAACTCAAAGAAAGGAAAGCAAGCTTTTAGCAAAAAGAAGATCATTTCTTCATGGTAAAGAACATAAACAATGAACACAGAGATGAAATCATCTCTTAAAAAGAAGAATCGTCTTCTTAAAATATCATCGATCTATAAAGACCAAGGTCTTTCATAAAAGAGATCAAAGGATCTCATCAAATAATAAAGAAGAACGTATTCTTCATAAAGATCATTGATCTACAAAGGCAACCCCTTCTCAAAAATAAGAACTACTGTTCTTGAATCTTGAGGCAAAGCCTCCTTTAAAAAGAACATAAACTTGTTCTCTGATCATAAATTTGATCGAATGCGCTTTGCGCTATTGACAAGTACCTTACACTCATGAACTGCGCTTTTGCGCTCCTTGGACCGGCGCTCAGCGCCAAAAATATGCCACGTGTCAACCACAGATACAGCTTGCGCTTCGCGCTTTTGAAACAGCGCACTGCGCTCATGGGCTGGCACTCAGCGCCAAGCGCGCCACGTGTCACTCACTGGTGCACCACTAAACTAGCGCAACGCGCTCATAAATTGAAAGCGCAACGCGCTCATAAACTGGCGCTTAGTGCTAGACGCGACACGTGTCCTTTTCGTGTGCGCTACTTGGCAGAAGCGCAATGCGCTCTTTAATTGGCGCAAAGCGCCTGGCGCACTGTCAGAACACACATTGTTCTGATGAATGCTATACATTCAATACAAGACAAAAAATATCAGGATCTAATACTCAGCATTTAAAAGGGCCAAGCCCAAGTAAAGGCTCAACAGCCCAGAACAATAAAAATGTTAAACATTTTAATCTTATTGGACTTAGCCCAATTCTGGCCATAAGTCCTCAACTTATATTGAACTGAGCCCACCTGCTCACAAATATTCAATAGATCTTAGTCCCAAATTGGGCTACAGATCTTCCAATCAATTTACACCCGGTTTGAGGGTAAATCTCTTTACTCCTCTGATATCTGTCGTTGTAATCCTTCAACGTCTTCAGAAAGGTGACGAGTCCCGACAACCACACATTCCACGAACTACGATGTCCTTAAACTTCACAGACTACGATGTCTTTAAACTACGGACTGTGGGGTCCTTAAACTCATGGACTACGATGTCCTTAACCTGGACTGTGGGGTCCTTAAACCCATGGACTACGATGTCCTTAAACTTTATAGACTATGACGTTTTTAAACTACGGACTATGGGGTCCTTAAACTCATGGACTACGATGTCCTTAAACCCTATAGACTATGATGTCTTTAAACTACTGGACTTTGGGGTCCCTTTAAACCCACGGACTACGATGTCCTTAACCTGGAACGAGATGTCCTTAAACTACCGATGGACCGTAATGTCCTTAAACTAACATTGGACCATAATTGTCCTTAAACTAACTGACCGCAATATCCCTAAACTAAACAATAGAGTCCAAATGCTCTTTTGTTGGATCTAAACGATCCCGTTAAGTTGATCTTAGTCTAAAATTAGACTAACGTAATCTTAACAAACGTTTAAGTTGATCTTAGTCTAAAATAAGACTAACGTATCCTTAAACACAACCCCAAACCCAAATCTAAGAAGATATGGATTTGGACTAATCCACGTCCTACGGGCGACAAAATAAATTAGTCTCTGTATACAATCCACGGGCAACCACAAATAAAACAAACATACACGACACGAAGTGACCATCTGGAGAAAGAGAAAGTTGTTACCGCGATACGGTAGCGTAATTAACTGCAGGTCTTGCGCCTGCAGGGAAGAGCGTTCCCACAATCAAAAACCCCTCGAACGAGGGGGAATCTGACAAAGTCTACTACATCGGCCGCATCCGTTTAAACCTCCGATACGTGGTGCCATAAATCAACTTGGTATCTTCGGAGAGGTGGACGGATAGCACCAATTAGCATCTACCCCCAGATTCGCAAGACGTTCGTCTTCCCGGTTTCCGGCAGTAAACACACCTTCTCATGGTTCGTCCAACTTTTCCAGATTAAGTGCCTAAATGAATGGTGCAACAAGTCATTCATAATGCTTCTTTCGTTCTTGAAAGATTCTATGCCCCCGGGAAATAACGTGCCCGACAGCTGGTACGGAGCCCAGAAGATGATGTATGATTTGGGTCTAAAGTGCGAGAAGATTCAAGCATGTTCTAAAAATTGCGTGTTGTACCGGAAAGAAAATTCAGATTTGAAAGAGAGTCCAACATGCGGAGAGGCCAGGTATAAGCCGAAAGATTCTGATAAGAAGCCTGATATACCTGTCAAGATAGCACGATATTTTTCCATAACACAGAGGCTACAGAGGCTATTCATGTGCAAGAAAACAGCCGAGGCAATGATTTGGCATCACCGTACTCCTCCAAATGAAGATGGAAAAATGAGCCATCCAAGATATTCACCGGCATAGAAAGATTTCGATAGGAGGCACGCAATATTCAGTAGCGATCCTCGCAATGTCTGGACCGGTACAATATTGATGGATGTATCTCGTCGAGAGGTACGTGGAATTTTTCGTTTCGCGTAATTTTTAAAATTATTGTTGTCCTGTATGCCTGTATTTATTTATTCAACATATTATCTTTAGGTACCTCTACACTCTTAAAATGTATCTACGCAATAGAAATCGACCAGAGGGTTTTATCATGCAAGGTTATCTTCTTGATGAAGCAACCACATTTTGTTCCCGCTATCTGGACGAGAACATTGAGACGAGACTTAATCGGCCTCGAAGAATTCAAGACGGGCCATATGGTAAAGCCGATTATAAGAGGGTAGACACTATGTTTATCAACAAGATATACCGGTTTATCTTGCTTAATTGCGCATGTCTTGAACAAATTAGAGAGTGTTTTTTTTGGATTAATTGTTATATTTGTATTTGTGTGTGTATGAAATGATATAATATTAATGTCACCCTTATTTGTTGAAAACAAAATTCATTTTAACGAGATACGTGAGGGGCATCCTGATTGGAATGATGAACGATTGGAAAAATATCATCAGGATAATTTTTGCGATTGGGTCACAGATCATGTAAGTTATTCAAATAACATGTTATTGCTATCAGTTTTAATCTAAACTTATATCGTTGTGTATTTTTCATAAAATTTGTTTTGTTAGATCCATGATCCGAACTTGTCTGCATCATTTGATAGTGATTCAAGATGTTTAGCTCAATTTCCTAGTATGGAGGTTGCATATTATAAAGGATTCGATGTCCTTGGATACAAATTCAAAGTTAAAGACATAGAAACATCTAGAACCACTAAGAATAGTGGGATTGCGACGGTAGGATCGGACGGTGTGATTTATTATGGGTACTTAAATTGTATACTCGGCATCCACTATCCTGGACGATCAAAACCCTTTTATATATTCCAGTGTACTTGGTACGATACGCAAACCGATACGGATAAGTGGAGAAGCAATCTTGGGACTTGGAAAGATGAATATGGATTGAACAGTATGAACACACTTCGATTTTACGGTCAGGAAGATCCGTTTATCTTTCCGAACCAAGCGTTCAAAGTATACTACTCACAGTGTTTGAAGTATCTGGGATGGAGTGTCGTATGCCGTTGGAAACCCAGGAATGTCTACGATGTCCCAGAATTCGAGGACAGCGATGAGGATGAAGAAGAGAGAAGGCTTAGAGTGCTCCGACTGTCTGTTTCAAAAGACGGGTTGTCTTCGGCCGATCATGAAGTTACGTGGGTTAGAAATGATATCGATGATGAAATCCATGTAGATATGTCTAATGCGCCCACTAAACGAAAAAGGTTATCAGTAATGTTATATTATTACTTCATATTTTACGATCTATACATATATAGTCAATACTTGTAATGATTGTCTAATGCGTCCACGAACCGTTTATCTAGATTTGATGACGATGACAGGAGAAGCGAGGGGCGACAGGAGTTCCAGCCGCGGCACCGACAGAGGCAGAGACAGAGGCAGAGGCAGAGGCAGAGCAGTTCTGCCACCCGGAGAGCTGCGTAGGGAGCTTCAGAGGGCCGGTCTTGCACCCAGATCGGAGACCCCTTCGGATGCCTCCTTCTGTGTGGACTTTGCCACACCTCCAGGTATATTGCACGCATATCCATTTTGAATGTAATATTATAGATATTCATGCATGTTCATGTCAAAATTACCTATATTGTCAATGTTTGATTGTCTAGCTGTTGGTGATGCGTCCACATAAGGGACAGAGGCCACCCCCGCATCTCCAGGTATGTTTATATATCATATAGTGTATGTATATTGATTTAGAATGCTATATCATAAATATACACACATTCCTTTTGCTCTTACTTAGATAATCATTTTTTTTATTGTCTAGCTGTAGGTGGTGCCACCACCGCGGGTATGTTTATATATCGTATAGTGCATGCATATTGATTTAGAATGTTATATTATTGATCTATACATTCTTTTTGCAATTACTTATATAATCTATTTATATATATCCTATAGTGCATGCAATTACTTATACAGGTGGCTCGAGGAATATTACTCGCGCCATGGAGTTATCGGTAAATTACAATAGACCAGCCTTAGTGATATAATGCAATATTAAGAGTTATTTTCTAATATATATAATATTAAGAGTTATTTTCTAATATTGCAGAGAGCTCAGACCCTGACGCAAGGTGGTACACCGAGCGTGCTGTCCGCATATCTTGCCGTCCACGGCACCTCGACAGATCCCGCCACGGGCGAGCTTCGATACCCCGACGCCGCTACCCACGAGTATTGCGTAAGTGTTAATATTGATTCAACCCCTATTTGAAATTTTAGTTTTGAAAGGTTCAAATTTAAATGATATACTTATATTTTACTGGTTAATGTGGGTGTAGGAGCAGGTGGTTGAGCAGGCCGAGGCATCTGGGATCGATTTTACTGGACAGAACGATCCGATGTTGCTGACCCCAGTCCTAGACGCCGCACACGGAGGGCACCACGGAGGTTGGGAGAGAGGCAGGGGACTGGGCCCTAGCAGGGCCCATATGAGGTTGGACTCCACCCCGGCAGTTACTTCCTCCGTCTCCAGTGAGCGACGTTTCCAGCAGGAACTGGAGAGCTTGAAGGCCACCGTTCAGGAGTTGAAGGAGATGTTGGTATGTATACTACTTAATAGTAAAATATTATGTCATATTATAGATAGCAACATATCCAATATTAGTACGTAGCCTGAGCTTATTTGGTTGTAGACTTAGATTTGATTAATCATACATACATATCTAATTAAAATAAACTACGGTTTTCCAAACTAGATATCCAAACGAGGCCTAAGTCCCTAAGTATATATAGATTGGGGTTTCGAAATAACTTGATAATGATACGAATTCGAATAATACACAGTTCTTACTCGCTTATTACACACGTAGGTCCAGACGCGACAGGGTACATCGGCCGAGCCTCCACATGCATCTCCTTCGGCTGCGGCTCAGCAAGCCACTACATCGGCTGCGGTTCCGCAGACAGCTCCTATAGCTCCACTGCCCGCTCAGACTCCCGCAACCGTGGCTCCGCAAGCCACTACCTCGACGGCGGCTGCGCAGACCACTCCTACAGCTCCACAGCCCGCTCAGACCCCCGCACGCTCCGCATTGCATGATTTATTGATTCAGGATATATTTGAGGAGCAGGCGCGCTAGATTCTGGCGTTTATCAGAGATGGAGCTGGACTGAGCTAGGGTAGCTTTTTGATTCTTATATTTTAAACATGTATTTATTTATATGATACATATTGTACTACATTTTGAACGATATTGATATTGGTGGTGTTTGCGTGTTTATAATGATATCATATTCTGCTTGTTGATTTCTTTTGTATATTATGCGTGAGATGTGATTATGAATACTGCAATATATGTTCTACGTGATGATTAATTTTATATATGATGTATATATTATTGTGCACAGGGAGAGAAAAAAATAGGCAGCCCTTTTTTTAAAAAAACCCCTGATAATATGTACCTACGGATTTAACCGTAGGGCCCACCATTGCCCCTACGGATTAATCCGTAGGACCCAACAATGTACCTACAGATTTATCCGTAGGGGCAAAATATCAGGATACCTGATATTTTGCCTCTATGATCTCAGTATTAGGGATTACGCTTGCCCCTACGGATATATCCGTAGGGGCAAACAAATGCCCCTACACAGGTATCTGTCGGGACAAAATATCATGATACCTGATATTTTGTCCCTACGGATTGATACCTACGTACTTATCCGTAGGGGCAAATACTTGGCCTTACGGATAAGTCCGTAGGGACACCTAATTTATTTTATAAAATCATAAATTAAATAAATTTTTTGTCCCTACAGCCTAATCCGTAGGGACAACTGGACCTACACATTACTCCGTAGGGACAAATTTTTGACCGTAGGGGCATGTTCAAGGCTGCGACTTGCACCTACGGCGTTTGTACCTACAGGGTATTTTCTTGCCCCTACGGATATATCCGTAGGGGCATGGGTTTGCTCCTACGGATATATCCGTAGAGGCAACCCTTATTTTTAGTAGTGCCTATTTTCTCGGTCTTGAGATAAAGCAAGGAGATCAAGGAATTTTTGTATCGCAAGAGACATATGCAAAAGAGGTGTTGAAGAAGTTCAACATGATGGACTGTAATCCGGTTTCTACACCGGTTGAATGTGGCTTGAAGTTGTCTAGACGAGACGAAGGGAAGGTCATCGATACGACCCTATACAAGAGCCTGATTGGTAGCTTGAGATACCTGACATGCACGAGACCCGATATTCTATATGCGGTCGGGCTAGTGAGTCGGTACATGGAGGAACCAAAGTCGACACATTGGAAGGCTGTCAAAAGAATCCTCCATTATATCCGAGGAACTCTATCCCTTGGATTGTTATATGGTTCATCCGCTAATAACTTTGCACTTTATGGGTATTCAGATAGTGACTGGAGTGGAGATACTGATGACAGAAAGAGCACCTCGGGTTTTGTATTCTATATTGGAGACACGGCGTTTACGTGGCTGTCGAAGAAACAACCTATCGTGACACTCTCGACGTGTGAAGCAGAGTATGTAGCTGTAGGGTTACTAGGAACTCTAAGAAGGTTCTACAAGGCATCAACCATGCCCGATTAAAATTTTAGCCGTGCCGAATAACTCTAAACAAGATCTTTGCTAGATAATTAGGGTAACACATGCTAGTAAATAACAATTATCACTAAGTGAATACGAAATACAACCTTTGTAGGTCGGTCCTTCACTTCTAAAGCTCCTTGTTGTAGTCCCTTCGCTGCGATCATCGAACTCCCGGACTCTCGGACGGCTCCATGAGAAGATTGCAACGGTATTGCTTGAAGTCTTCGAGGCCGAAGATGATCTACGTCGAGGGAATACGAACTCAAGCTTCTACTTCACTAACTAGAGAATTAGTGAAGCAAACACCCTAAACTAAAGTACTAGTCTAGTAGAGGATGATGAAATAGGAAATGGGTACACTTTAGAATTTCTTTTCTCACTATATATCTCTCTCTTTATCAAACCCTAGAAAGAAATTGAAGGAGGAAGAAGATGAGCTCAAAATGAGAATGAAAACTAATCAAGAGAGAGAGTTAGCTAACCATGGGTGAGTGGGTATCATATACTAACTCATGTAGAGACATAACCATGGCTAATTATAGTGGTTAGGTTAATTAATATCTTAAGTAAAACAAAAATAGTGGACTAAGTCAATACAACCATAAGCTTCATGAAGCTTCATGCATGTGAGCTCATTATCCATTTGTTTTTAGAATTACTTTAAATATAAAAACCTAACCAATATAATTATAATGGTGTATGTCTCATACACCCATGTAGTGTGTATCAACAACCATGATACAAAATGAACACAAATTAATATATATCACATATATATTAAGTTGTGCACAAGTGAGAAAAACAATTCTTAAGTGAACCAATGTTAGTTAATGTAAATTAGTATATCACATATACAATTATACACTAAATTATTAAATCAACACTTGACTTAATAATCCGGTTATATCTCATATAACCGACTAACACAAAATGTACCAACTTATCGAATCAACACTTGATTCGATAACCCGGCTATATCTCATATAACCGGCCGATACAATAGTCGCGAGAATAGAATACGGTATCACATACATGCATTATTCTCGGTCCCTCACATATCATATATGCGCTCCTATTTCGTTTTGCCTGAGCCAGTAAAATCTCTATGTAGGACTCTAAAAACTCGTCAATACGCCGGCAGTAGGTGATGATCATATCAAGCACCCACAAGCCGTCAGCGGTACTAGATGGACGTAACGGCTATCCGAGTATTGAGCGATCAGAAGATCAGCAAGTAAGCCCGCTCCAACTCCTGCAAAAAGCCTGACAATGACACTACCGTACAGTCCGGTCTCCTCGTCTGATATGTCGCATATCAAGTCTAGGGGTGGTAAACGTCAGAACCCAATAACCGATAAATCATGCCGATATGAGGCTCATAACGGGTCGAGAAACTACTGGTAACACTTACCAGTAAATCTTTAAACCAGCCCTGGCCAGGGACTTCCCTGTTATGGCCAATCGAGCATAGCGCAACATCAACCCCCAATACCGGGAGAGACGAAACCCCTCCTATCGCTTATTGCCTCCATGTGACTCGGGACTGTACCCAAAAACCACCGTTTTGCACGCCCTCTTGGACGTGGTAAGGTGGAAATCAAAGCATAGTGGGAATCACACAAGACTCTATGACGATCTCGGGTCTACAGACTAACCTGTACCAGTATCACCAGAGAACTGCCATCTGACGTAAGGTATAATACCATCTGGGAGTTCTCGGCGAGTCCGTCCAGTGTATCCAGTCTCCACTGAGCACCCGTATATCATCTCTGATGTCAAACACCAATGGATATGGGATCATCCATCGCCCATCTACATGGGTCGAGAAGGCATACGCTAGTCTACTCTGGTATATCGATGCCCCGTCTCGATACACCCACGACTAGGGACCTTGAAGAATGTACTTATGGACTACCATGTCCCCACTAGTATGATCCGCATCATAGTCCAGGTAGTCAAGTACACATCCTAAGGGCTTTACCAACATGTAACAGAGAGACAATCAGTATACACGTTAAGGTAAAGAGTAACCAGATAGCATACTATCATGTCGAGCAAGAAAGTCCTCCCTATATATGTCTAAGCATCCACTACATTATACATCTCATGTATAGTAATGGCCTCTAGGGAATACATATAACTAACAATCTCCCACTTGCACTAGGGCCATCTGATAACAGTGGTTGAAGTATCTCATACTCAACCATCCCATAAAAGTCTCTCTCTGGGAAAAGACCTTTGTGAGTGGATCCGCCGTGTTGTCCTCTGAGTCTACTCTCCTAACCTCGATCCCCTGGAGATCAACCATCTCCATGATCAGGTGACACTGCCTTAGAATATGTCTGGATCACTGATGGGACGGGCGTTCCTAGGCATAAGCCACAACTCCATTGTCACACAATGGAAGGAACGAAGTTCATCTCATGAACTAATATACACCCAGACTGCCTCTTTGGTAGCATCTTTGGTAGCGATGTATCCAGCCTTTATCGTCTAGTATGCCACGGTATCTATCTTGGAACTCTTCCAGCATACCGTCCCTTTACTGAGGGTAAAGACAATGCATGTGACTGACATTCAGTCGTCCTTATCACCCTGGAACCTTTCCAGTGATTCTCCCCAGGATCAATTGATACCATCTTACTACAACTAGTGAGTATCCTAACATCCAATTAGATCTATCTCATAGATCCAAATTTCAGGATTTAGTAGGTATCACTTTGATCCTATATGGAGAATTATTGTGATAAGCGGATATTGACCGAGCGTAGCATAGGAAACTCCTTTCCCATCAAGAGTATGTCATCCATGTACTCTACGAGGATCACCACCATACTCCCTACTACCTTTTTTGTATATACAAGGTTCATCTACCATTTTGATGAAGTCAAACTCTTTGATTACAACATCAAAACAGACATTCCTACTCCGCGATGCCTGCTTTATCACATAAAACATCTTGCACACGTTTCCGCTGCTCCCACTGTCTATGAAGCCCTCTGACTGTGTACTTATAGACTCTCTCTTCTAAAATATCATTTAGAAAAGCAGTCATGACACCCAACCGCCAGATATCGTAGTCATGGTATGTGGCCGTGGCAAGTAGAATCTGGATGGACTTAAGCATAGCTTTGAAAGTCTCAACTTTTCGATGTACACCAAGTAATCTTCTCAAGATATACTTGCTCCTGATGGGGATTTAACCCTTCAGATAAAGCAACCAAAGTCCATACTTTGTTGGTGTATAAGGATTCCATCTCAGATCGTTAAGCATCCATCCATTCTTACAGAGTCCCACTCCTGATGGCCAGCTCGAAACTAGTTGGGTCATCATCTCATGATGCATTCCTCGCTCCCACTGTCATAGAGAAACTGAAGTATCTCTCAGGTGGGTGAGAAACCCTACTAGATCGGCGGAGAGGTTGAGGTTCGTTGGAAACTATTAAATCCTTTGGTTCTACCAAATCATCAGCTGAAGTTTGTATAGCTGGAACTCTTTCCAGTTCTACCTCATGACCATTAATTTCTTCACAAGAAATTCCTTTTACAAAGGTGGCATGTTGAGAAACAAAACATCTTTTGTTTCTCGGTTAGGTAGAAGATACTCCCTTGCGAATGCTTGGGATATCCAACAAACTTCTACAGAACTGACTTTGCCTTGAGCTTGCCCGGATTTTGCTTTTAGACATAGGTCGGACAACCCCAAATCTTAACAAACTTAAGATATGGGCTCTTCCCTTTCCATATCTTATATGAAGTGGTAGGCAACTGATTTGATCGGAACCCTATTCAATAGGTATGCAACTTCTCCAGTGCATAACTCCCAAAAGGAAATAGGTAACTCAGTAGTACTCATCATAGAGCACACCTTATCACATAGGGTGTGATTGCTCCGCCCCGATACACCGACTTGCTGTGGTGTATACGGAGGAGTAATGCTGAGAGAGAATCTCATTCTCCTTTAGAATAATCCAGGAATTCCGTGCTCAAGCATTCTCCTCCTTGATCACATCAAAGGACATAATACTTATACCCGTTTTGGTTCTCTACTTTCTAACTTATATTCTGTGAATATCTCAAAAGCTTTGGACTTGTGTTTCAACAGGAACATATGCCTGAATCTTGAGAGATTATCAGAGAATGTAATGAAGTACTAAGAACCGGTCTTGGTATGTGTAGACAGGGGACCTTCATACATCAGTATGTATCAATCCCAAGAGTTCACTAACTCTTTCTCTGCTTCCAATAAACAGAGCTATGGTCATCTTATCTCTGTGACATGACCGGCAAGTTTCACAAGATGTAAATTCAAACTAATTTAAATATGCATCTATATGTAACTTCAGCTAGTCGGGTCACATTGATATAACCTAGTCTACAATACCTCAAGAAGGATTCGTTCATTTCTGAACTCTTCCTCTTGTGTGTGTTCTGTATACTAAGAACTGTAGTTTGATTTAGAACGTCAATGCTTTTAGATAACGTGCCTGAACCGATCAACTCTTGATATAGGAAATGTTCAAAACATTATCCAACAATACAAAATTATATCCTTTCTTTAGTAATAAAGAGACGGATATGATGTTGTATATCAGGTTCGGTATCTAATAACATTCGTTCAGAATCAATGTATTCTAGTAATACAGGGTGATAACTACCAACAGACTTGGCTGCAACACTTGCACCGTTTCTATCTCATGAAACTTATCACCCGTTCTCAGTTCTCTACCTAACTGTAGCCCATGTAACAAATTACATATGTGGGATCCTGATCCGGTATCTCATACCCAGGACGTAAAAGATATTGAGAAACAGTTCTCTGTAATGAACACACCTGAAGATGATGCATCAATATGCACTTTCTTCGTTTGGGCGGCACGGGAATTCTGGTAATCCCCTATTTCCTGCTCTGTCTTATAACATTTATAAGTTGGAGCGGGACCAACGTTCCCCAGCGCAGTATAACATGCGGGTTCGGTCAATACATCCGTATTATTATCTTGATTAAGGCGTGATATGGTCGCTACCTGGAGAGAGCGAGAAGAAAACACTCTGCGTATGCTCTTGCAAGATCAGATTGGTTATAATTTTATCTAATCAGGATGGCTCCCACTGTTTTTATCAAATCTTCCTTCAAACCTTAAAAAGAAAGACTAGCCGGGATTAATTACACCCTACAATTTCGCCAATCTTTCAGCCAGGCCAGTGTCGGTACTTTGAGGGAGGTTCCCCGTGCTTTCGCACGGACGTAACCCCGTTTTCCCAGAGACGTAACCCCGTTGACATCTTTCTAGACACCTACTCGATCGGCTAATTGTAATGTGTAAAACTCTCCCAGGAGTAACAATTACTCGCAGTGGGTATCGGGATCCAACTATTTCATAGAAGGTATGCAATCTCATTACAAATTTCAACACTTGAAATTCCCGATAATATTTTGCCCCTAACGTGCTATGACCTTGACGAAAGCCAACAAACCATAGCCCGCTAGTCAAGTTCAACCCGTACATTTTTTAACTGAATTAAACCCACCCGCACGACCCTTGACGAAAGCCAACAAAGCCGTACGACTACCTTAATCCAATCGCATCTTATGCAGCAGATAAGCAGCATATAGCTACCGCACACTACACCTTAACGAAAGCCAACAAATATAGCACGAATACTATATACAACTTATCTGAAATGACGGAGGGGTACGACAGGTTTTTCAGAAAACCTATTGCATAATGAACTTGATATCGTTGTAGAATCAAATGATTTTAAAATGGAGTGTTTTTGAGGCTTTTGCTAGTTTTGCTAAAGAGGTCACTCCCGGTGAAGGGATCTCGGCTCTTTCCTCGTTGAATGAGGTGCATGATATATCTGTGCAAAGCAAGAACTAGAAAAGCAATCAAAAGACAAAACCGAGGGGTGTAGAATCTGCCAGTCATTGCTAAAGGGGTCACTCCCGGTGAAGGGATCTCGGCCCTTTCCTTATCGAATAAGGTGCAGGATGTTCTACAAGGAACACCGCGATGCAAAGCAAGAACTGTAGCTGCCTGTTTTTGAAAATTCGATTCCACAACATCTTTTAGGTTTCTTTTCTTTCATTAATCACATTAATGAAGTCCCATCATTTAAGTCACCTAAACATCACAGATAAATATGACGTACACTTATGCCATCCGCATTCGCCTCGATGTCCCCTCGTGCACCGTTAGGTTAGGTAACTAACGGCAGAGTGGGGCAGGGCTAGCGCGGGTGTAAAACATAAGTAACGTCTATATAATATATCATATATACTATATACAGTATCTATCAACACATATCAAATGATCACATCACAGATATCGCAACAGAAAAAACATATGAAACATTGGATATACTAGGACGTCCGTGTTTTATTTTGAGCCTCTATAAAACACGGATTCCACGGTCGCGATGAATAGCCAAACCCACATCCCTACACCCCTACGAGAGCGGCAAGAAACCCTACCAATTCTAGAGTTAGGAGACCCGGACTCGACTCCTCGAGTTGGTCTCCCACTGGACCCTAGAACCTGGTTACTTGTGCTCCCCTCCTTGGGTCTACCTAATGCAAAAAAGGTAAATAATATACAAATGGTGACATCAACCTCATCCCGGAAGTGCCCCAATAAAAGAATATTACATACAATGAATTTTACATGAATGAAAATAAAAACCCTCATCTCACATAAAACCCCCGGCTATTCAAAACGCGACGATCCAATATAACATATCCAGCAACACATAACATCACATGTCATCAACGTAAGTAAATATGCACATCCCAATTGTCGTTGACATATAGCAACGAAACCGGCGATATCACATATTACACTTACGGTCGCAGAAAAGAAAGTGTAAAACTACAACAGTTGGAATCCGCAACCTCCTTAGACATCGCATGCCTAACAATTATAAACCCCGCATTTTAGTCTCTATATCGAAAACACTTTTCAATACCAAGTCGGGCAATTCAACAAGATTCCCGATATTTGATCTAATATTCGTCGCAAACTTTAGTAGACGGCCGCACCCCCTGATGCCGTCGACGAAGTGCACTAAGGCGGAACACTGCTGCCGCGAGCACCCAAACGGATGCTTTTGGCGACGGGGTTCTCCTACAGTCACTTGGTCGGGGCTTTGGGGCTTGACTGTCTATTAAGTTTACCCGGCGAGTATCCGCGTACGCTACGTGATTGCAAGGGACTTTTGATCACATCAAATTCCGTGGCAACCGATCATCTGAGACTAAACTGCTATGTTTATAACATTCAAATTAGTTATCTCATAACTACTTGTGGATTCCAAATATTGTATCACATTCCAGATAAATAGACAATGTTAAACTTTCCGATCGAATGATCAAACACCCAAGTTTTCCAAATAGTTCTCAACACTTGAGGGGAGTTTAAAAACATCCATCACATGCCACAGTACCAATGGTCCAGCCGTAGAAGGGTCAAGCCAACGCCTCATATGTGGCAACGCCGTACTGCCCCAAACCCTAAGGTTCAAAAGGCAGTTCAAGACGGTCACAGAATCGAGTTAAGGTTTGTTGTCTTCTAGAGGGTCTATTGCGTAACTTGCACGATTTAGACGTTCTTAAACTACGGGAAAAATCCAACACTTGGAAATTTCCCGGGTCGGGAAAAAGTGAGTTATTGATATCCGTTCGAACTTATTAATACTTTCTAAATTATCCGGAAAAACATAACGAAATTAAATTTTCCGATCGAATCAACGAATACAAAATAAACCCCAGAACACTCAACACTTGATTCAAATTAAAAATACCCAGAAAACTAAACATGCAGCTACGGTCATTACTGTGCTAAAACGACTGCATAATGGTTCTGTACCGCAGCGGATCCGCGGTCCAAGCGCGGTAGGACCGCGGTTCCGCGGCGGTTTGTACGGCTTATGCCGTCGTTTTTCACTGTAATGCTTATATTAGCCTGCTGATTTTTTTAGGTATTTTTAATACAGAAAAATCACAGTTTTGAAAAATTTTCCAGAGAGAGGTTCAATATTGTCATATCGGGATTCGATTGGAGTTTTAACTTCGTAAACACGTCACCTAATGCTCTAGCTAGGCTCTGATACCACTGTAGGATTATTAGGCACTCTAAGAAGGTTCTACAAGGTATCAACCATGCCCGATTAAAATTTTAGCCGTGCCGAATAACTCTAAACAAGATCTTTGCTAGATAATTAGGGTAACACATGCTAGTAAATAACAATTATCACTAAGTGAATACGAAATACAACCTTTGTAGATCGGTCCTTCACTTCTAAAGCTCCTTGTTGTAGTCCCTTCGCTGCGATCATCGAACTCCCGGACTCTCGGACGGCTCCATGAGAAGATTGCAACGGTATTGCTTGAAGTCTTCGAGGCCGAAGATGATCTATGTCGAGGAAATACGAACTCAAGCTTCTACTTCACTAACTAGAGAATTAGTGAAGCAAACACCCTAAACTAAAGTGCTAGTCTAGTAGAGGATGATGAAATAGGAAATGGGTACACTTTAGAATTTCTTTTCTCATTATATATCTCTCTCTTTATCAAACCCTAGAAAGAAATTGAAGGAGGAAGAAGATGAGCTCAAAATGAGAATGAAAACTAATCAAGAGAGAGTTAGCTAACCATGGGTGAGTGGGTATCATATACTAACTCATGTAGAGACATAACCATGGCTAATTATAGTGGTTAGGTTAATTAATATTTTAAGTAAAACAAAACTAGTGGACTAAGTCAATACAACCATAAGCTTCATGAAGCTTCATGCATGTGAGCTCATTATCCATTTGTTTTTAGAATTACTTTAAATATAAAAACCTAACCAATATAATTATAATGGTGTATGTCTCATACACCCATGTAGTGTGTATCAACAATCATGATACAAAATGAACACAAATTAATATATATCACATATATATTAAGTTGTGCACAAGTGAGAAAAACAATTCTTAAGTGAACCAATGTTAGTTAATGTAAATTAGTATATCACATATACAATTATACACTAAATTATTAAATCAACACTTGACTTAATAATCCGGTTATATCTCATATAACCGACTAACACAAAATGTACCAACTTATCGAATCAACACTTGATTCGATAACCCGGCTATATCTCATATAACCGGCCGATACAATAGTCGCGAGAATAGAATACGGTATCACATACACGCATTATTCTCGGTCCCTCACATATCACATATGCGCTCCTATTTCGTTTTGCCTGAGCCAGTAAAACCTTTATGTAGGACTCTAAAGACTCGTCAATACGCCGGTAGTAGGTAATGATCATATCAAGCACCCACAAGCCGTCAGCGGTACTAGCTGGACGTAACGGCTACCCGGGTATTGAGCGATCAGAAGATCAGCAAGCAAGCCCGCTCCAACTCTTGCAAAAAGCCTGACAGTGACACTACCGTACAATCCGGTCTTCTCGTCTGATATGTCACATATCAAGTCTAGGGGTGGTAAACATCAGACCCCAATAACCGATAAATCATGCCGATATGAGGCTCATAACGGGTCGAGAAACTACTGGTAACACTTACCAGTAAATCTCTAAACCAGCCCTGGTCAGGGACTTCCCTGTTATGGCCAATCGAGTATAGCGCAATATCAACCCCCAATACCGGGAGAGACGAAACCCCTCCTATCGCTCATTGCCTCCATGTGACTCGGGACTGTAACCAAAAACCACCGTTTTGCACGCCCTCTTGGACGTGGTAAGGTGGAAATCAAAGCATAGTGGGAATCACACAAGACTCTATGACGATCTCGGGTCTACAGACTAACCTGTACCAGTGTCACCAGAGAACTGCCATCTGACGTAAGGTATAATACCATCTGGGAGTTCTCGGCGAGTCCGTCCAGTGTACCCAGTCTCCACTGAGCACCCGTATATCATCTCTGATGTCAAACACCAATGGATATGGGATCATCCATCGCCCATCTACATGGGTCGAGAAGGCATACGCTAGTCTACTCTGGTATATCGATGCCCCGTCTCGATACACCCACGACTAGAGACCTTGAAGGATGTACTTATGGACTACCATGTCCCCACTAGTATGATCCGCATCATAGTCCAGGTAGTCAAGTACACATCCTAAGGGTTTTACTAACATGTAACAGAGAGACAATCAGTATATACGTTAAGGTAAAGAGTAACCAGATAGCATACTATCATGTCGAGCAAGAAAGTCCTCTCTATATATGTCCAAGCATCCACTACATTATACATCTCATGTATAGTAATGGCCTCTAGGGCATACATATAACTAACAGTAGCAGCAGCAGGTTGTGTGTGTCTTGCGATCTGGTTGAAAAGGTTGCTGAAGGAGCTGAATTTCTCTCAAGAGCAAGCCACACAAATTTACTTGGACAGCAGATCGGCAATTGAGTTGGCGAAAAATCCTATCCACCATGAAAGCAGCAAGCATATTGATTTGAAATTTCATTTCATCCGAGAGCATGTGAAGAAAAAAGAGATTGAATTGGTGCACGTGAAAAGCGAGGATCAAGTAGCTGACATCTTTACAAAGCCACTGTCAACAAGATTATTTGAGAAACTGAGAAATCTACTCGGCATGAAGGATAAAAGTGAATTACGTTTAAGGAGGGGTGTTGTTTAATAAAATTAATTAATCATAATTAGTAAATTATCTGTTGAGAGCATTTCAAGGAGAAACGGACAGATGTTTCAGTAGTGAACAATCGGGTTTTAATATCATGCGTTGGAGAATGGTTTTAAATTTACTTTAATTAGTATTAAGGAGTATTAATATTCCGTGGTGTAGGAATGTTTGTATTTTTGCTATAAATAGGTTTGCATCTCATTATAACACGACAACAAGAACAAAAGAGAAATAAGATTATCTGTTGTATCCAAATCTTCTTCTCCACACAAAATAGTGCTTTAAGCCATTGAAGATCCTTTGTTATTTCATCATATTCTGTGACAATAAAATAGATGGAATTGATCCAAAATGGAGAGCTAGAGTAAAAAAGGAATCAGATGGAGGTTTATGTACATCACATAAGCAAGAGCAATCTTCTGCATTTCTTTAGAATCTAACTGAAAATAGAATATGTGCGGTCAAAAGAAATAATATTTTCACAATGTCAACTCAAATAAACTTTCGTTCAAAACTTCAACTGAAAAGAGGAACTCAAGCATCAAGCAGGGTATAGAACTGAATTATGTTTTGAGCGCCAGATTAGGAATCAAGGGAAGCAGTTGCAGATTTCAGATGCAATTTCAGTGAAGACCGCTATATCAAGTAACATGTACGAATATCAGTGGCTATTCTACAAGGTGGCCTCAACTTCAAAGTCGGCCTCAACAGGTTCTGGCACTACTTTGTTCCCGCCATCTCTCAATCGCGAAGAGACATTGTCAATGGCGGAATTAAGCCGGCTTATCTTTGCATTCAGAGTCTGGCGGGTCTTCTGATTTCCAAATTCGCAGAAAAGGGAGCTCCAATAAGAATATGAAAATTAGGAAGCAATGCATAAAATATTAAATGATGGTTTCTCACCTCTAAACCTTCGTCAAAATAAACGGGACTCTTGGCCCTGCAAAATCCATATTCATCTTCATTCAGTTGTGATCTCCTGATCCGCACAAGAAACAGTACAAACATTAAACATAGTCACTCAAATAGCTTACCTATAGCATGGCTTACAAGATTGAACACTAGGTAACACCTTAACAGTATCATTCATGCCAAGAATCTAATCTTCTTGAAAAAGGCATTTCAATACCTATTTCATAAAGCAATTGCATTCATCTCCAAAGCACAATATAAAAGATAAAAGGACAAGTGGGAACAGCATTCCAACCTTCGTTTATTGAAATGCAACATTAATTTGTTCCCATTGATATGTAGTGCTTCTGACAGTTCAAAATGGATTGCCACCACTAATGCTTCTAAGATATCTTTACATAGCATTTAACCTTCTAAAATAATTCTGGTTAATTCCACTTGTTAGTTACAAGACCAATTTGTGTAGACTGCATATACATAGCTGGGAATTTGTGGTATCTGCAAGTATATAAACTCAAATATGAACTGATTCGACAATGTATCGTAAGGAATACATGAGAAAAATATAAGGTGACATTAAATTGGAAATTAAAGAATCACCTGTGGGGCAAAGACATAGGCTAATGTGCCGAAGACTGCCCCTCCTAATAAGAAACCAGCAAGAAAGTCTCCACCTCCTCCTCTAGAATCATCCCTACAAATAAAAGAACTAGATGTCCAACATAAACGAGGGAAAAATAAAACTTGATGCTGAAAATTAAAATATGATGCTACCTATAGAAACAGCTGAATCGTTAACAAAAAGAGACCCTATGAATAATTTGCTATGTCCAACTGAGAAAAAATCGAGAACTTGCAACCAAACATTATAAATCTATTCCCAGACTTTTTCCATCAAAACCTCCTAGGTACCTCGATCAAAATTTTACAAAGAGTAGTGAGCCCTAATGGAAGAGCACTCTGTTTACTTTTTCGCTCTATTTTGTGCCTCAGAATTAAATACTTGCCTATCAAAAAAAAAAAAAAAAGCTTTCCTCCGCTACTATGACATTGCTCGTCTCTTATCTGTAATTTTATTGTCCCAAAACTTACACTAAATAAGAGACGATTCACATCAGGTCAACGGTTAGTCTTAAAATAATGTCAAAAGTTTGGGATAAACACTCTAATTTGTTGTTGAGCGCTTAAGAGACCATAATGGAAGAAACGGATTCAAATAAGCCGACCCCAAAATTTTGAGACAAAAGCTTCTTGTTGTTGTAGGCTGATGCCATGAGAAGGGGTGGACCAAGAATTAGGAACGATGAAATAAAAAGGGTGTAAGAAGAATATTAAGATGTTTACTTGATACAGAAATGGTCTTTGATTGAGCCAAATTGAAGAAAAGAATAATTGAAGGCCCAAAAGTTTGAGGCAAGGGTAATTATTGTCGATATGCAGACACCGTTAAAGCCGCATTGGATGATTATATCTTGCTGGAAAATCTAGGTTGAGGCAGGCAAAATGATATTGGATTTCGAATGTATTATCATTTAGATACCTTAGAATTTAAAAGATTTAGAATTAGTAAAACAAAAGCAGAATATATAAAATGTAATTTCAGTAAAATAGTGCGAAAGAAAAGGACGTACTATGCAAATTGATTGCCAAAAAATATCTAGATATAACTATTTTCGCTACTTAGATCTATATTAATCATGATGGGAAGACCGAGGAGGATATAACTCATAAGATCAAAACAAGATGGTTGAAGCGAAGAAGTGCTTCAGGGTGCTACGATTGTAGGATACTTTTGAAATTGAAAGAAATATTTTATAAGACGACGATAAGGTCGACACTTTTGGATCAAAATATTTGGCAATTAAGATAAGGACACAACATGCTAAAAAGATGAATATGGCTAAAATGAGAATGTTAAGATGGATGGATTATAATATACTAAAACATGAGATAAGGAATGAGCGTATTTGTAACAAGCCATACTCATAAATGTAGCAAAAAATGGTCAAGAATGATTGCTTGCATGCAGACATATGTACGTAGGCGCTAACAAGATACAGAAACTAATATACAGATTTCTTCTTAATATCATTATTAATGGCAGCACTCTATACAGAATCTATTGAGATTTATTTTTGTATATAACTAATAGATAGAAAATAACGGACATCAAGATGTGACAAACAATAGTTTACATCATTCAGAAGCTTTATAGCCCACAAATCCAAAAATGATCTACTTTACACTTTTGAGCTGATCTTTCTTAATATACAACATAACATCACTAGGTCATAGATATGTGCACGGCCCGTTTCTACAAGGTTCACTCCAATGAGCAACAATGCAACAACCAAGTTAGGCAGCCAACGTACAAACTCAACACTTCTTGGGGTTGGACGTACAATTTTTCTATCAACACTCTTCTGATAGGCAATCTAGTAATGTATAAGGCACCATTTCTGCTATATAAAATGGCAAGGATGAAAAATTCTGAGCTAGCCAAAGGTCCACAAGGACCACAACAACTGCACTTCCACCAAAATACTCGTTGAGAAATTGAAGCGGCTATGTGTTTGGCATGATTGTTTCCAATGGTGGTACGGTATAATTGGCTTGGAAAAGAAATTTGTGCTTTCAATTTTTCATATGATACATATAGCGCTAAGTCTTCCACTATCGCAACATTGAATAAAACCCCCTAATGTTTTTCCTTCTAACTTTCAATTCATTCAATAAGATATCTGCTTGCAATCCAAAGTGCATCATTCTCGCTTTCATGAACCAAGACAACTAAACTGAAACCCTAGTTCCCCAAATTTATCGACTATATCATAAATTTAAGAGATTAAAACAGAAGAAAAAATATCGAATTTTCACTAAGTGCCGAACCCTAAAATAGGAACCTAGGGTTACATCGATAAAAAAAAGATACAATAAAGTGATCAAAATTTGAGAATTCAAATGCTCGATTGATGCAAAATGAAACCCTAATTACAAACTAATGATGCTCACAAGTGGTATTTCCTAAGATTACGATACGTGGCGGATGACGTGTCCCGAAAACTATGGAGGTGGAATAAATTAGTTGCATTAGGGCGTTCCTTGGGACCTCGTCTCCTAGGACGTATCCGACCTTTCAGGAGACCTCCCTGAATGCTTTCCACCTTCAACTAACAAACGGCCAACAGCTCGTCTCCGAGCTTCCTTGGTCTCCTTGCTCGTCTCCGAGCCATCTGTCAGACCGAGCTTTCTCGGTCTTTTTGCTCGTCTCCAAACCATCTGACAGGCCGAGCTTCCTCGACCTTCATCTCCAAGCAATCTGACAAGCTGAGCTTTCTCGGCTTCTCTGATCAATCGAGAGCACGGAACCCAAGCGCCCCCGCAATGGCTCCGCGTATCCCACCAGGACGAGATATCCCCCTCCCCACGTTCCGCGTCCTACGCTAGCATGTCCCCCATTAATGGGCGTATCGCGCCATTAATGCGAGGATAATGCAGGGGTGTAACTGACGGCGATGATCTCGCGCCTGCTCGTTTCACGCGACCATTATATAATCCCCTCTCTCAGACGACTCAGATCACTCGAACTCATTCCAATACGCCGTTACTCTGCACTTATTCTCCAGCATTAAATTGATCGTCGGAGGATCCTACGGTGGTCACCCATCCCGGGACTTTTTTGGCAGATAGCTCGGCGTCAATGCCAACCCATTGAGATCCACACGCTCAACAACTCCCAAACTAAATCCCAACCATCAAAGACCACCATCACAGGATCGACGGAGGACAACATTTGAAGGAAATCTGATGGAGGTCCTTTTCAGATCTCCTTCAGATGTTGTTTTCCGTCGATCTTCCGGTGGATTCTGGAGGGGATCCCCTGTTGTGTGTGGGTCTCAATGGGTTTTGAGAAGATTTGGTGATTGGAGGAGTTTGACGCCAAGTACCTGCAAAGAAGTTGCGGGGTGGTTTGATACCACCGAGGACCCTCCGACGATCAAGTTAGTACTAGATCCGAGCAGCGTAATGGCTAAGTGGAGTAAAAATGGCTTACTTGATCCCTCTGTGATGGGGGTTTATATGGTGGTGGAGGCACACAACAGCAGGCGTGAGAATTTCGCCGGCAGTTACGCTCCCGACGTCACGCCCGCGTAGAGAGCGGATCGCCTATGAATGGGGATCGTGAAGGCGTGGAACGGGGGATGTTGCTGGAGGAGAATCCGCGCATGGCGAGATTCGCGGAGCGGCGGTTACGCCTGTGAGCGGCGGAACTGGTCGGAGGACCGAGGAAGACGGCCTCGGCCAAGGGGCTCGGGGACGAGCGAGAAGGCCGAAGAGACTTGGTCCTGTGGTAGCTCAGGGCGAGCTGAGGGGCCGAGGAGGCCAATCTGCAGGGAGCCCCGAGGAGGGCTAGCTTGTGCTGGCCGGTCGGGTACAGGGATGGCCTGGTCGGCTTTTGTGGGTCCTTTCTTCTGAGTTCTGAGTCATGCCATCCGCTACGTGTCCTGATCTCAAGTGTCGCAAATATTGAGCATTATCATTAGCCCCCCACTCTTGTCCCGACCAGCCAGCGGATCGGGTCAGGAGTGGACTGCCGGGCCGCCCGGGGTGAGCTCCCTCCTAATGTTTCTTCGGGACGCGTCCCCGGGCCGCGAGCTGTCTTTTCTGCCAGCGAATTAGTGCGAGATCTCTGCATTTAAGGAGGGTGCGCCGGTTCGTGTATCTTGCCTTTGAAGTGACGGCCCACATGTCGAGCGTTGGTTGGCTGACGCGACATGCGTAGACTTACGACGCCTGGAAGGATGCGGTCCAGTGTGGGAACGACAGGTGGAGCACTCTGAGCCGTTTGGACGAGAGGAGGCATTTCGGCGGGAGACGAAGGGCACCGTTGGATGAGGTTGCTCATGGTGATAAATAGGGGTGGGGCCTGTTCCATGGCCCCTAACCCTTCATCTTACCTTTCTTCTAAGTTTTGGCTGCTCGGCGCTCCTTTTCTTAGGGATACATGGTTCGTTCCCATTCTTTGGGTCGCTCGTTCCAGAGGGAGGCCCACGATGCGGCCGTGCCTCTGGCTGGCCCAGGTTCTGCGTCGAATGTTCTGCCGGCGATAGGGTCGTCCGCCTCGTTGGCGGCTCCTGGGGATTTTTTCGGCGGCGGTCAGAGGTGCCTGCGGTCATCCGAGCCCCAGACGGAAGACAAAGGGGGGCAAGGACGGGATCCCCCTTAAGAGGAAAAGGATAATCTCTCATGCTCCGCCGTCAATGGTCCCTGAAGGGACACCCGTGCAGGAGGGAGAGGTCGTTTTCATGGTCTCGTCTGGGCTTTCCGTCACTGTCGGCTTGCTCGCCGGGATGGAAGAGTCGGCAGGAGGAAGACTTCTGTGCGGCACCCTGAGGGCCCAAATGGAGGCCATAGCCCAGGGGGCGGTCCAGGTACGAACCTTTTCGCGCCTTGTTTTTGGCCTTCCTTTCTTTGCCCGAGCGACTCCCGGTTTCTCATCCGCTTCCTGTCAGGTCCTTCAAAACTGCGCCATCGCTGCTCGTATGGAAGCCGAGGGAGCGTTCCACGCACCGAGCCTAGTAGAAGCATTCCCTTCGGAGGTCGAGGTCCTGCGGCGTGACCTGCGTCTGGAGAGGGCCAGGGCCGATGTCCTGGCAGCCCGTGCGGAGTCTGCGGAGCTTGCCAATTCAGCGAATCAGGGCGTCCGCCGTCGCCTGAGTGCATCTCTACGGGTTGCCGAGAGGAAGTTGGAGGACTTGGCTGATCGCTTCGCGGCCATGGAGAAGGAGAGAGATGTCAGCCGGAGGGATGCCGAGGCGGCGCTTCTGTCGGCTCAGGCTGCTGAGGTCCAGGCCAGGAAAGCCATGACCGATTACAAGGTGTCAGAGCAGTTTTACGTCGAGCTCGATGAGTATTCCGCCGTTGCGTGGAATAAGGCTCTGGATGCCGTGAAGGAGCAGCTTCCCGATTTCGCCGATGGCGAGCTCCGTGCTCGGGTCCCGCTCCCGGTGGCAAGGCCTCCGGCTAACAATGATGGGGGAAATGAGGCGCGCCCCTGGTGGTAAAACCTCCGGTGGTGAAGCCTCCAGCGATGAGGGAAGCGATCGGCGCAGGAGGGGTTCGCGACTTAGGTCTTTTTGATATTTCTCGGTCCCCCTTTTGTAAGCCTCCGGGCAGTTTGTAAGGTTGGGGAGCCCAAAGTACCCTTTGTAAAGACGGTGCGTTTGATAATAAAACTTTTTCTTTGGTTTCATCGGTCCGCACTTTATTTTCTGTTTGCGCTGCTGGGCTTTCTCGTCGGGTCGGCCATCTGTTCAGTGATCGTTCGTCAAGTTGACTTTGACCACTTGCCAAGCGTTGCCGAGGATGGACCGAAGCTGCCCCGTTGCCCTTAGGCGTGGGCTTCTAATTCCTGGCGTTGTGGGTAGGCAACTACCGGCCTGGGATGACCGAGCCAGGTTGCCGCTCGGGTGCCTCTTGCGAGGGCTTCGATCCCTGGTGTCACGGGTAGGGAGCTACCGGCCGGGAATAGCCGAGCAAGGGCTCGACTGCCTCTAGGAGTACTTTCTGATCCCAGGCGTTGCGGTAGGGAAGCTACCCGCCGGGGATAACCGGGCAGAAATGACCGGGCAGTGAAGCCCCACGGTTGCCTCTTACGAGGGCTCTGATCCTTTAGGACGGGGACCGAGCAGGGTTACTGCCCAGTGCCTCTTGGCGAGGACTTTGATCCATGTCGGTCGTGGTAGGATGCTACCAGCCGGGGATAGCCGAGCAAGGACTCGACTGCCTCTGGGAGGACTTTGGTCTTGGTGCGAGAGGGGCTGTAGAAGCCTACCAAGGACCCTTGGCCGAGCAGGGTTACTGCCCGGTGCCTCTTGGCGAGGGCTTTTGTCCTGAAGGATAGCCGAGCGAGGGATCCTCGGGCTCGACTGCCTCTGGGAGGGCTTTCTGATCCCCGGTGTTGCGGCAGGGAAGCTGCCCGCCGGGGATAGCCGAGCGACGGTTGGGCTCGACTACCTCTGGGAGGGCTTTCCGATCCCTGACGTTGCGGTAGGGAAGCTTCCCGCCAGGGATAACCGAGCAGGGTAGCTGCTGGGTTGCCTCTATGGAGGACTTTGGTCCTTAGCATCGGGGGCTGTAGGAAGCCTGCTAAGGATAACCGGGCAGTGAAGCTGCGCGGCCGCCTCTTGGCGAGGGCTTTGGATTGTAAAGACAGAACTCTATTCGGGATGTTTCGACGTTTCTTTATTCGAATGGACAGGATTTTTAGAGAACGTTTTACATCATCTTTGCGAAAGAAAAGGGGGTACATACTTGCTTGCCTTGACCTCACTGGTATAGCTTGAGCTTCTCGGCGTTGTAAGGCCGCAGGAGCTTGCGTCCGTCCGTGTCTTGTAGGCGGTAGGCTCCGCCGGGGAGCACCTCATAGACGAGGAAGGGACCATCCCACTTTGGGGAGAACTTGTGAAGCCTGCCTTGGTCAATGAACTCGTTTCGCCGTAGGACCAGATCCCCGGTCTTCAAAGAGCGGTGTTTGACATGAGCGTTGTAGTATCAGGCCGTTTGTTGTTGATAAGCGGCGGCTCTGATCTGAGCCCGGTCTTTCTTCCCCAACAAGATGTCCAGGTTGGTCTGTAGAGCCGACGTGTTTGCGTCATCATCGAAGTGCTCGACCCGGTGACTGGGTAGCCCGATCTTCGCTGGGACCATTGCTTCGGTCCCGTAGCAGAGGCTGAAAGGGGTCTTCCCGGTGGGAGTCTTCTTTGACGTGCGCAAGGCCCATAAGACCCGGGGTAGTTTTTTGACCCAACTGCCTTGTCGCCCCTCTAGGCGGGTCCGGAGACCTTGGAGGACATCTCAGTTAGCAACCTCGGCCTGCCCGTTGCATTGGGGATCCGTGACCGCGGCGAACTTCATGAGGATATGGTATTCTTTGCAGAAATCCTTCACTTTCTCGTTCTTGAAGTTCGTCCCGTGGTCAGTGATGATACACCTTGGGATGCCGAACCGGAGTATCAGGTTGTTTTGTAGGAACTTGATGGTTGTGGCGGCGTTCGGTTTCCTGATGGGGATGGCCTCGATCTACTTGGTGAAGTAGCCTACCACAATGAGGACGTATTTGTGCCCGCCTGTACCGGTAGGGAACTGGCCGATCATATCCAATCCCCACTGGACGAACGGCCATGGGGATGTTAGGGCACTCAGCTCGATAGCCGGGAGGCGGGGGATGCTGCCGTGAAGCTGGCACCTCTTGCATCTCCTAACTAGCTTCAGGGCGTCCTCGTGAATAGTGGGCCAGTAGTACCCCTGGAGCAACGCCTTTTGGATCAAGGTTCGGTCCCCCTGATGTGCACCGCCCACCCCCTCATGGATTTCCCAAAGGACGTAGTCTGCTTCGTGGGGGTCAACGCACTGGAGTAGGGGCTGGGTGAAGGCCTTCTTGTAGAGGTTCCTATTGCTCCAAACGAAGTGGCAGGCTTTGGCCCGGAGACGGCGAGCGGCTTCCCGGTCTTCTAGGAGCGTGCCGTCCTTCAGGAATTCCACGAGGGGTTTCCTCCAATCCTGGTCGTTCTTCTGCGCCGTGTACACATGGAGTGTCGTCGCTCCGTCCTCGACGCTGGGTTGAGGCAAGGTTTCAAAAAGGATAGACCGCTTATTGTTAGCCGAGTATGATGAAGCCAGCTTGCTCAGGGTGTCGGCTTGGGCATTCAGCTGCCTGGGTATTTGTACCTGGACTTCGTCAAAGTTCCTTCGGAGCTTCCTCACCTCTTCCAAGTACTTCACCATCAGAGGCTCCCGAGCTTCGAAGCGGCCGGTCACTTGACCGACAACGCGGGCCGAGTCGCTGCGGATTCGAATTGTCTTCAGTCCCAGCCCGGCGGCCATGCGCAGTCCGGCCAGGAAGGCCTCATACTCTGTCGCGTTGTTCGAGACTTTGAAACCGATCTTTAGAGAGTACTCCATCTCTGCTTCGTTCGGGCCCCGGATAATAAGGCCGGCACCGTAGCCTTCTTCAGTCGAAAACCCGCCAACGTAGATGACCCACTCCGGAACCGAGCCAGGCCTTTCCGTGATGGGACACCGGGTTGCGAGGGGCGGCGTGGACTCCGGCTTCTTGCTAGGGATGATGCATTCAACGATGAAATCGTCCAGGGCCTGCACTTTG
Source organism: Agapanthus africanus (assembly GCA_030015575.1). NCBI lineage: Eukaryota > Viridiplantae > Streptophyta > Magnoliopsida > Asparagales > Amaryllidaceae > Agapanthus > Agapanthus africanus. Next base: position 902,307,096 of record JASDDO010000022.1, read on the forward strand.
ATGTCCTGCCTCGGGCGATACTTTATGTCAAACTGAGATAGCTCCCACCTCCACTTTTCTAAGCGGGCCGAGGATTCTGGTGAGGCTAGGATAGCCCCCAACGGACGCTCGGTGAGGACGATGATGGTGTGCGCTTGGAAGTAGTGCCGCAGTTTCCTCGAGGCTACCATGAGGGCTAAGACAATCTTCTCTATGGCAGGGTACCTCATTTCTGTATCCTTAAATACGTGGCTCATATAGTACACCGGCTTCTGCGCTCCATCGGCCTCCCGGACGAGCATCGACCCCGCTTCATGGTCGGATACCACCAGATACAGTGACAGCTCGTCTCCTTCGACTGGTCGGGTGAGCAGTGGCGGCGTCGCGAGGTGCTTCTTCAATTATTCGAAGGCGGCTTGGCACTCCTCCGACCACTCAAACCTCGGGATTTTCCTCAGAGCCTTAAAGAACGGAAGGCATTTCTCCCCTGACCTGGACATGAAAAGGCTCAGAGCGGCGACTCGTCCCGTGAGCCGCATGATCTCGACGTTGGTCTTGGGCGCGACCATGTTGAGGATAGCGTCGATTTTCTCTGGGTTGGCTTCAATTCCGCGGTGAGTGACCATGAACCCGAGGAACTTTCTCCCGGTGACTCCGAATGCACACTTGGCGGGGTTTAGCTTCATGTTGAACTTGTGGAGCACTTCGAAAGCCTCGCCCAGGTCCCTGGAATGGTTGACCGATGAGACGGATTTGACGAGCATGTCGTCAACGTAGACTTCCATATTCCTGCCGATCTGTGGCTTGAACATGCGGTTGACCAACCTTTGGTACGTGGCCCCGGCGTTCTTGAGGCCGAAGGGCATCACCTTGTGCAATACACTTCCCGGTTCGTTGTGAATGCGGTGAGATCTTCGTCTTCAGGATTCATACGGATTTGGTTGTAGCTGGAGAAACCATCCATAAAGCTCAACAGCTCATGCCCGGCCGAGCTGTCGACGAGCTGGTCTATCCGGGGGAGTGGATAGTTGTCCTTAGGGCAGGCCTTATTGAGGTCGGTGAAGTCGACGCACATACGCCACTTCCCGCTTGACTTCTTGACCAGAACTACGTTCTCCAGCCACTCCGAGTAGGGTACATTCCTGATGAAGTTGGCGGCGAGAAGCCGATCAACCTCCTCTTCGATAGCCTTCTGTTTGACCGGGACGAAGCTTCTCTTCTTCTGTCTGATGGGTCGGGCCGTAGGATCAACCCCGAGCTTGTGGGAGATGATTTTGGGATCAATCCTAGGCATGTCAGCAGGCGCCCAGGCGAAGACGTCGGAGTTGTTTCTGAGGAATCTGACCAGGTCATCTCGCTGAGTCTCCATCAGGAGTGATCCGACCTGGACGGCTTTTCCCTGGTCTCCTTCTGTCAGGGGCACCTCGGTCAGAGGTTCGACCGGTGCCCCCCCGATCTCTTTCCGTTCGTCTCGGGTGTCTAGGGAACCTTTGATGTCGTCACTTACCTCAGCGTCGTCGGCTGGCTGCTCGGACGAAGACGTTTCGGTGAGGCGTATCTTCGCGACCCGCTGGTTCCCGTAGGCCTGACCTATCCTGCCCCGATCGAGAGGGAACTTTATCGCCAGGTGGTAGGTCGATATCTGGTCCGGGAGGGAGTTCAGTGTCGGACCGCCAAGGAGGACGTTGTAGGCCAATGGGACTTTTGCTACGATAAAGTCCACAGGCAACGTACGCGTGCGGCCGGACTCCCCGATCGTGAACTGCAGGGTGACCACCCCTTGTGCCGGGATGGAGTGGTTGGTGAACCCCGAAAAGACGTGAGAGGTCGGTTTCAAGTCTGCTGGGGTGAGCCCCATGCGTAGAAAGCAGTCGTGGAAGAGGATGTCCGCCGAGCTGCCAGAATCGACGAGTATCCGGTGGACCTCGTACCGGTGGATTCGGGCCGTGATCACCAGTGGGTCGCTGTAGGGCACGAATATGCCATGGAGCTCCCCATCGCCAAAGGTGATAGGCTCGTGGCTTCTAACCTTTTTGCTCGGGCGGCCGCTGGCGTCTGTTGCCGGTGCGTAGTGCCGAGCCTCGCAGGAGCCCGACTGGCCCCCTGTCGCCATGACCATAGTCCTTGATGGGCCTTGGTTTCCTTCGACGGGGCCCGCGAAGCGGCGGCTGGTGTAGGGGCCGATGACATTTGGTTGAGGCTCGCCCATGCCTCCGTCGAGGGAAAGGTGGCGGTTGGGACCCGGATTTTCGGGGCAATTACTTGCCATGTGGATGGAGATCGGAAGGCCAACTTTGTTCTTATGGAGTTTTCGTTTCCCACAGACGGCGCCAACTGATGGAGGTCCTTTTCAGATCTCCTTCAGATGTTGTCTTCCGTCGATCTCCCGGTGGATTCTAGAGGGGATCCCCTGTTGTGTGTGGGTCTCAATGGGTTTTGAGGAGATTTGGTGATTGGAGGAGTTTGATGCCAAGTACCTGCAAAGTGTTGGAGATAGTGCCCTCAGAGTCAATTATTAGGTCACAGGTACGTGATTGTAATGATTGAGGGAGGACCTATCCCGGTAGGACAGTCTTACTCGAGATGATAGTATGCTATCTGGTTTACCTTTATCATCGTGTACTGTTTTAGGTGACCTGACACATCGCTATTACACGTTGATAGAGCCCCTAGGATTCTTGCTTGACCACCAGCAGTATGAGGGCGATCATATAAGTGGGAGCTGGGGGTCTACAAGCATATCCTTAAAAGGTCCCTAGTCGTGGGAGTTTCGAGACCGGGCATCGATACTCCATTAGTAGACTAGTGTATACAGTCGAGACCCCGAAGAGGGGCGGTGGCCGGTCTCACAAGCCACTGGTGTCAGTTGGATCACCTAAGATGTATACAGGTGCTCATTGGGTTATGAGTACACCGGACAGGACTCGCCGGGAACATGCTAGTTGGTCATATACCAGACGTCAGATGGCAGTTCCCTGGTGACATGTGTGCAGGTTAGTTCATCGACCTGGGGATCGTCATTTGTCTCATGTGAGTTCCCACTGTACTTTGATTACTACCCTACCACGGCTCAAAGGAGTCGTGTAAACAGGTTTTAGTTGGGTACAGTCCCGAGCCACATGGAGGCAGTGAGCGTATCTTCAGGGGTTCGTCTCTCCCGGTATTGGGGGTGAGGTCGTGCTGTGTCTAGGAGAGCCATTACACAAAGTCCTTGGCCAAGGCAAGGAGATTTACTGGTAGGTATTCCAGTAGTATCTCAGGGTGTTCTGGGCTACACTCCGACACGACTTGTACCGCTTTTGGGGGTCTGACTTTTACCAACTCCCTAGGCCCGCCATGCGATACTCATAGACGAACGGACCGGACTGCACGGATATTGTCACTGACAGGCTCAGTAGGGTGTCAGGATGAGTTCGCTCATCGACGTCCCTTTTAGTCAATAGCTGGTGGCCCGTTACGTATTGGCTTATACCTCTGACGTGCTAGTGGTTAAATCCACAGCCATAGTATTGACGAGTCTTTAGAGTCCACCACACTTCCAGTTACTCAAGCTTTCGGGCGAAACGCTGTAGAGGCCGTATGGAGATATGGCAGGGTCCGATCAGATACGTGCGGTATTGCACGGATCAAGATCGGACAGTTTGTACTAGTGGCCGTATGGTTGTATGGCAGGGTTCGATCAGATACGTGCGGTATTGCACGGATCAGGATCGAACGGATGTAACTAGCCGGCTTTGGCTTAAGCCGGTCCTAGTTTAGTACAGTGTAGATTTTGTCTCATTGCATTTGTATCCGGACGGAATACAGATGCGGGTGTGTATGCACAGTATGGGGTTTTCCTGTAATTTATTACGGGACCAGTTTTCTGGAGTTGCCAGTTTGCATTCCGTTCCGGCCGGTTTTTCTTTGTTCTTTCCCGGCCGGACTTTTCCGATGGAGGGGGTAATTTGCAGTTTTGCAAATTACACTTTGTGGAGGACTTATTTGCATAAGGGTTGATATGATAAGCATCTTTGCTTTTCATGCTTTATTGTGATAAGAAAGGATTAGGATTGATGTGTAGTTTTATGATGATTATGTTTGGATGTGGTCACCCTCCTCCTTTTACTACGATCACCTCCCTTCATGCTTCTTATTCTTTCTCCACCATTTCTAAGTTGATTAAGTTTTTCATAAGAATGAGAAGTTTTTCTTTCCATGGTTGAGTGAGAAGAAAATGAGAGCTTCATGTTTGAGAGGAGAAAAATGAGAGTGATTCATTTGGTGTATATCATTCTTCATCTCATTCCATTGCTAGAAAATTGAAAGCACCAATTTTCTATACACCATTCTTCCATCTATGGCAACCAACCCCAAAAGTGAGACATACACTCTACACTACACTTCCTACAGCAAATCTTGGACGCGTCGATTCGCCAGCTTCGCGCCCGAGTTGCCTCGGTATTGAGGTGGGAGCCCGTAAAAGATGCAGGCGACGTGGTGCCCTTCCGGCGAGGAGGCGACGACCGGAGATCCCGTGAGGAGATCGGAGTGGAGATGAAGACCGGAGGACTCGGATCAGTCGGTACATCTCTTCCCTTTCTTGTTAGTAGCTTAGACTAGTTTAATGGCACGATCCGGGGTTTAGTGCGCGGTGGTGCCGGTTTGCTAAGTCCGCAAAATTAAAGTTTATCATCGTTTCCGCGTTTGGCCGTCGGATTGACGGCCGGGGCGCCGCCGTGCACTTACAGTGGTATCAGAGCCTCGCCATTAACTTAGTCTAGCTTTGTGTAATGTGTTTTACGTTTCCGATCGAACAAAATCCCGAAAACACGTATTTCAACCACATCAGTTTCTGTCGAATTTTTTTTGAGTCCAAAAATTTTTCAGGTTGTCTCAGAGTGATGTGCAGGGAATTGTAAGCATACTGCAAAAATATGGTACCATGAACTCACTATACCGCCGCGGAAGGGCGGCCAAAACCCTGCTTTGGCCGCGCTTCCACCGCGGTTTTAACTGTTCACGCTCCCAACTGTTTGCAGTATGTTCCTGAGTTGAAAATATGGTTTTTGGAATATTAAAATTGGGCCCAGGTTTTCTGTGGGTGCTACAGTTTTGATTGGGGGCCCACTTGTTAAGTTTGATCAATCGAAAAATGTTAAACACATTTTTCACAGTATTTACATTATATCTGCGACCGTGAATGTCACTCGATCGGTAAATCCGGTCTAACTGCTATAGCCCGGTTAGACGGATTTGCGAACGTGACTTTCACGATGATGTTCTGTGTTTTGCTGTGATGTTGCGGATTGGTCGTGGGGATAGCCTGGATGCAATACTAGTACTGTTTTGTTGTATTATGTACATTTGAAATTGCGGGGCGAGCATCCGACTTGTGGACTGCCGTCACTGCCAATTTGTATTATTCTTTTGGGGCACGACCTGGTTGCGGTCGATGTACCCGGTGTATGTATATTTTACTTTCTGTACTAGGTTTACCCCGCGGTGAGGTGCACGGATAGCCGGGTTCTGGAGGGCAACAAGCCAACATCTCATGGCATTGGGACGGAAGGGGCTTCACTCCAGGATTGACGGGCTATTCGCCGCACTCGTAGGGGGTACAGGTTGACCCAGGAGGGGTGCCCAAGTTACCGGATTCCGTGAAGTGCTGGGTGGTCCATTCACGGCGCTGAAGGGGGCTGCCTCGCTTCAAGTTTTGGCGGGTAACTTGCCGCGCCCGTAGGGGTCTAGGATTTCATTGCACAGGCTATCCACACGACCAGGGGAACGTCGGGTTTCATTAGTGGCTCTGTGAAACCCGGGGATCCCAGATATCTGTATTGTTCTGTGATGCTGTACATTTCTGTGATGTTGCATTTCTTTTCACGCCTTGAGCGAAATATAATATATTGGTATATATATTAGTAGATGTTGTATATGTTTTTCATCCGCGCTAGTCCAGTCCCCGCTCTGTCGTTAGTAAGCTAACCTAACGAGTGATGACGGGACCCAGTGGCGAATGCGGATGGCATATACTACGTCAGTATATTTTCGTTCTTTGTGGTGTGATTAATTGATGGGACTGCGTTGATTCGGATTAATGCAAGTTAAACAAACCTAATCTGATGTTGTTGGAACACTTTTCAAAAAGCTGTTATTGCAAGGACGTTCACTTTTGTTTTGCATCGTGATATTCAGTTGGAATATCCTGCTCCTCAGTCGACGAGGCAAGGGCCGAGATCCCTTCACCGGGAGTGACCCCTTGGACAGAAGTTTGCGTCAGGGCATTAACTTCACTATAGCCGATTACTTTTGCTTTGCATCGCGGTATTCATTTGGAATATCCTGCACCCCATTCTACGGGGAAAGAGCCGAGATCCCTTCACCGGGAGTGACCTCTTTAGTAAAGGTTTTCGTCACTATATTTTCTAAAAAGCTATCCGTTCCTTCAACGATATCAAGTTCATAACGTTAAAGGTTTTCGCCAGAAACCATTCGTAGCCCTCCGTCGTTTCATATGGGTGGTCAATAGTATTCAAGCTGTGTATGTTGGCCAAAGTCAAGGCACAGTGATTGGTAGCTATTGGGGTATTCATATGCAGCATAGATAGATGCGTTGGTTTGGGACAGTCGTACTGCCATTTTGGCCAAAGTCAAGGGTATGTACGGGTGGATTCAAATTAACCTGGAGAATGACGGGTAGAACTTGACATGTGACTTATGATATGTTGGCCAAAGTCAAGGTCATAAGAGCATGGGGCAGAAATCACATCGGGAGTTTCAAAAGTACTGAAACTTGCCAAATATGCGCATACCTTCTGGAGTGTGATACCGTGAGCGGATTCCGTCACGTTATCATGCAATGATAGTTGGATCCCGATTCCCACTGATGAGTTGGTTTACTCCTCGGGTAACCCCGACTAATTCTTCTTTCAGGTTTGGAGGAGAATTTGAGGTACAGTGGGAGGTTTCCAGATTAGATAAATTGGTGACCATTCTGATCTAGGTTAGAGTGCACGCTGAGTGTTTTCTTTTCTCTCTCTCTTTGGCAGCGACCATTGACCCGACCCTAAGACTTTGACTCAGTGACCAAGTTGACCGAACCTTCTTAACACCGGCTTTTGGATTGTCAGAGTTGCGAACCTCATTGCCACTCCTACTTTTACCCTTTTCTCCAGGACACCCCGTATTACTACGAACGTCCACTTCCATTGGACAAAACCATCGTATGGTTAGATACGAACTTGAAGGAATTCGAGGATGGTTTCCGGTTCTGGAGAAAACGAATAGGATTATTCAGTTGTCTTTTCCTTTTACCCTCTCTCAGGTTACGAGTACTCCTTGGTTTAGGGGTAGTACACCTATTACGCAAATTGGATTGTCTTCTTCCAAACCTTAGACTGGTGCCGACCGGTAGGGAATGAAGAAAACCAATTAGCATAACGATGGTGTGCAGAAGGTATTAAGTTCAGACAAAGCAAGGGATTAGTAAGAGGACAAAGTAAATTGCAACAGATATTCACGACCAAACCAAATATTTCGTTACCACTCCCACATCACCTTTGTATTTCTCCAGGACACTCCGTATCACTACGAAGATCCACAGTTTATTTGGATACTCCATCGTATGGTTATATACGAACTCGAATGGAACTTGTTCCAGTTCGGGAATGGATTCTGGTTCAGGAGAAAAAGGAATAAAGTACATTCAGGTGTCTTTTATCTTCACCCTCTCTCATTGCGAGTGTTCCTAGGATTGGGACAGTACACCCATTATGCTTATTGGATAGTCTTCTTCCAAACCTTAGGCTGGTGCCGAACGGTAGGGAAGGAAGAAAACCATTTGGCCTAAAAGGGTGTGCAGAAGGTAAAGACTAAAGACATATGAAGGGATTTGGAGAGGTGGCAAAGAACTATACGGTTACAGTCGTGAATCTGGAAGAGGCATTACTAGGAATACCAGGATACCCCATCGAAACATTTCAATGTTTCAGTTTCACTGTGTAATGTTAAAAGAGAACTGATTTCCCGATTAGATACTTACTCAAGGGTATGTATTTACCAGGTATGATTCTCACATCTGTATGGTTTTACAGATGATGAGTGGGAGTACGTTATTGGGAATTGGGTGATCATCCTCATTATATCGGGATTCGTTGTAATCAGTGATATTTGAGGAAATCACCTGGGCTGTTTGCCGGTCGGCAAATATTTGGTTTTGAATATCCGCTGTTATGCACCAATTTCAAATTGATATATCTGTACGTCTATTTTCATAGAGTGAGATATACCTTTATGAAATTATGTCTACGACATTTACCTATATCAGTGGATGGTTAGGTAAGGAGCATTAAACAGCGGTGTAATTCTTCTTAACCATAAGTACAGTTTTCAACCTACGACACACAGTGAATGAGTTATCAGACTCAAGGGACTTATACAGAGTATTGTATGTTGTCCAGGGTCCATCAGGACAGAGGGGTAGGTCCTCGTACTATATTCGGTTTACTTATGACTCCTCTATTTTTTAGACAGGTGTTTCGTGGAAACACAGGGTCCGAATTTGGAGAAGTTATATGTATTTGAATAGAGTAGAGAACCATGTATAGCAAGTATCGGGATTCTTCAAAGAGATCGAAGATGTAGATACTTGTGTATGGTATTCAGTTGATAGTAATAATAAAGAGATCTTGCTTCTCTTTCAGGTTACTCATAATTGGAAGTATTCCTAAGTTGAGTAACGCTGATCGGCCTCCTTCCATTTAGTTGACATGCGCTGGGGACAGCTGCATGATTTGAATCCGGTTCAATTAAATCAGTGCCTCTGTTTCTATATTGGATATAGGACAGTTCATATCTTAACGATGTTAAGGTACGGGGAGTTGTCCGGTTTATGCTTAAAACCAGACACTGGACAACTCAAGGCACGTTTCTGTAATGGCTGTTTGTGGGTTGACCCAGGCTATGACGCGGGTTGACTTTCTACCATCTGGAAGATCAATAGCAATATTGTTCTTGACTCGCCACAGTTTTAAATTAAAAATTGATTTTTTCAGAAAACAGTAGTGGGAGTATGGTAGAACTGGAAGTGATTCCAGAACCACAAACGATTACTGAAGATTTGATAAGGAACCTAAAGATTCAATCTGGATTGACATTCCATTGGCCACTCCGCAGATAAGGTGGGTAACTTCAGGCACCCGAGAGGCACTACGGTGGCCTCAAGGACGGTGACAGGGAAGTTCTTGTTTACCCACAATTGCCATTGCTGTTGTTCCAGGTTACGAGACCCGGCGGGAGGATGAGTATAGCGTCGTTCTAAACTAGCTTTAGAAGTGCACGTCTATATGACTTTGCCAGAGGGTTGTCGTAGTCAGTGGGAGCAGCGGAAGCATTGGTGGACATCAGGCTTATGTCTATTTATAGACTAAAGCAGATATAGCGGAGATAGATCATCTATTTCTGATGTGACAGTCATAGGTTTGACGTCATCAGAATAGGGGATGGATCTGTTGAGAAGGTAGTAGGGTGTGATATCCTGGTATTTGGATGATATACACAGAGTAGGAAAAGAAACTCCTACACTACGATCGGTTATACTTTGGTCATCACACAGTTGTTTCTCCACAAAGGAAATGGATTTTATATCAGACATACTGGTTACTAGATCTATGGTTTTAGATCTAGATTTGGGTGGTTTCCCAATCAGGGTACTTGACAGCATTCTAAGAGTATTTAGGATGGACGACTCCTGGCACGGTAGCGTACCTGCAGGTAATGGAGTCACCCTCTCCAAAGGTGTCTTACAGACTAAAGGGGAGAGGGATGGGCATGATTGGCAGATCACTTGCTCAAGCAATTGAGTCAATCGTGAGATGTCAAGTACCACACCAGATGTTGTTCTTGCACTAGATGCAATAAGTTGACATTAATCCAATCCTGGAGAAACAGTCGGAAGCAGTTTTAGAACATAAGTGGATGTTCTAGGGATATGATAACGACAGCCTCATTCAGGAGACGGTTATCATTCCAGGCTTCCAAGGTGACATGGACGACAAGGAGGTTGTCAGAGTTATAGTTTTCCCTCTGACGAGGGGCAGTATTTTGGACAGGTGATCCAGGTAGATACTGAGGGAGGCATGGCGCAGGATACTGATTAAGTTCAGTTGACGATACAGTCTAAGAAGTTTGGATTTGGAGTTCATTTATGAGCCATGTCCCATCAGACATCCAGACACATTCTAAGACAGGTATTGCTCATTTCGGGAGATGGGTTTCTCCGCGAACTTGAGATATAGAGAGACATAGAAAGGAACATCAAGGCGGATCCACTCACTGAGGCTATTCCTCAAACGCAAGAGTTTCGCAAACAGGCTTTGTGAGACTGACTAGTAGAGGAGTTGGGTGTTCGGTATCACACGGGCTGTGAGTATGCGACATCGCAATAATTAGCCTTGAGTGCAAGTGGGAGATTGTTGGAGATAGTGCCCTCAGAGTCAATTATTAGGTCACAGGTACGTGATTGTAATGATTGAGGGAGGACCTATCCCGGTAGGACAGTCTTACTCGAGATGATAGTATGCTATCTGGTTTGCCTTTATCATCGTGTACTGTTTTAGGTGACCTGACACATCGCTATTACACGTTGATAGAGCCCCTAGGATTCTTGCTTGACCACCAGCAGTATGAGGGCGATCATATAAGTGGGAGCTGGGGGTCTACAAGCATATCCTTAAAAGGTCCCTAGTCGTGGGAGTTTCGAGACCGGGCATCGATACTCCATTAGTAGACTAGTGTATACAGTCGAGACCCCGACGAGGGGCGGTGGCCGGTCTCACAAGCCACTGGTGTCAGTTGGATCACCTAAGATGTATACAGGTGCTCATTGGGTTATGAGTACACCGGACAGGACTCGCCGGGAACATGCTAGTTGGTCATATACCAGACGTCAGATGGCAGTTCCCTGGTGACATGTGTGCAGGTTAGTTCATCGACCTGGGGATCGTCATTTGTCTCATGTGAGTTCCCACTGTACTTTGATTACTACCCTACCACGGCTCAAAGGAGTCGTGCAAACAGGTTTTAGTTGGGTACAGTCCCGAGCCACATGGAGGCAGTGAGCGTATCTTCAGGGGTTCGTCTCTCCCGGTATTGGGGGTGAGGTCGTGCTGTGTCTAGGAGAGCCATTACACAAAGTCCTTGGCCAAGGCAAGGAGATTTACTGGTAGGTATTCCAGTAGTATCTCAGGGTGTTCTGGGCTACACTCCGACACGACTTGTACCGCTTTTGGGGGTCTGACTTTTACCAACCCCCTAGGCCCGCCATGCGATACTCATAGACGAACGGACCGGACTGCACGGATATTGTCACTGACAGGCTCAGTAGGGTGTCAGGATGAGTTCGCTCATCGACGTCCCTTTTAGTCAATAGCTGGTGGCCCGTTACGTATTGGCTTATACCTCTGACGTGCTAGTGGTTAAATCCACAGCCATAGTATTGACGAGTCTTTAGAGTCCACCACACTTCCAGTTACTCAAGCTTTCGGGCGAAACGCTGTAGAGGCCGTATAGAGATATGGCAGGGTCCGATCAGATACGTGCGGTATTGCACGGATCAAGATCGGACAGTTTGTACTAGTGGCCGTATGGTTGTATGGTAGGGTTCGATCAGATACGTGCGGTATTGCACGGATCAGGATCGAACGGATGTAACTAGCCGGCTTTGGCTTAAGCCGGTCCTAGTTTAGTACAGTGTAGATTTTGTCTCATTGCATTTGTATCCGGACGGAATACAGATGCGGGTGTGTATGCACAGTATGGGGTTTTCCTGTAATTTATTACGGGACCAGTTTTCTGGAGTTGCCAGTTTGCATTCCGTTCCGGCCGGTTTTTCTTTGTTCTTTCCCGGCCGGACTTTTCCGATGGAGGGGGTAATTTGCAGTTTTGCAAATTACACTTTGTGGAGGACTTATTTGCATAAGGGTTGATATGATAAGCATCTTTGCTTTTCATGCTTTATTGTGATAAGAAAGGATTAGGATTGATGTGTAGTTTTATGATGATTATGTTTGGATGTGGTCACCCTCCTCCTTTTACTACGATCACCTCCCTTCATGCTTCTTATTCTTTCTCCACCATTTCTAAGTTGATTAAGTTTTTCATAAGAATGAGAAGTTTTTCTTTCCATGGTTGAGTGAGAAGAAAATGAGAGCTTCATGTTTGAGAGGAGAAAAATGAGAGTGATTCATTTGGTGTATATCATTCTTCATCTCATTCCATTGCTAGAAAATTGAAAGCACCAATTTTCTATACACCATTCCTCCATCTATGGCAACCAACCCCAAAAGTGAGACATACACTCTACACTACACTTCCTACAGCAAATCTTGGACGCGTCGATTCGCCAGCTTCGCGCCCGAGTTGCCTCGGTATTGAGGTGGGAGCCCGTAAAAGATGCAGGCGACGTGGTGCCCTTCCGGCGAGGAGGCGACGACCGGAGATCCCGTGAGGAGATCGGAGTGGAGATGAAGACCGGAGGACTCGGATCAGTCGGTACATCTCTTCCCTTTCTTGTTAGTAGCTTAGACTAGTTTAATGGCACGATCCGGGGTTTAGTGCGCGGTGGTGCCGGTTTGCTAAGTCCGCAAAATTAAAGTTTATCACCGTTTCCGCGTTTGGCCGTCGGATTGACGGCCGGGGCGCCGCCGTGCACTTACACAAAGAAGTCCCGGGGTGGTTTGATTCCACCGAGGACCCTCTGACGATCAAGTTAGTAGTAGATCCGAGCAGCGTAATGGCTAAGTGGAGTAAAAATGGCTTACTTGACCCCTCTGTGATGGGGGTTTATATGGTGGTGGAGGCACGCAGCAGCAGGCGCGAGAATCTCGCCGGCAGTTACGCTCCCGACGTCACGCCCGCGTAGAGAGAGGATTACCCATGAATAGGGATCGTGAAGGCGTGGAACGTGGGATGTTGCTGGCGGAGAATCCGCGCATGGCAAGATTCGCGGAGCGGCGGTTACGCCTGTGAGCGGCGGAACTGGTCGAAGGACCGAGGAAGACGGCCTCGGCCAAGGGGCTCGGGGACGAGCGAGAAGGCCGAGGAGACTTGGTCCTGTGGAAAATTAGGGCGAGCTGAGGGGCCGAGGAGGCCAATCTGCAGGGAGCCCCAAGGAGGGCTAGCTTGTTCTGGCCGGTCGGGTACAGGGGTGGCCTGGTCGGCCTTTGTGGGCCCTTTCTTCTGAGTTCTGGGATGTGCCATCCGCTACGTGTCCTGATCTCAAGGGTCGCCAATATTGAGCATTATCAAAATCGCAGCCTCCATCAGATGGCGTCGTCTGTAGGAAACGCTTCAGAAGCTTCTCCACCCCTAAAATTGATCTTCCGCCCTCGACCCGATGGCGAGCGACAACCGCGACGATCCAAATATGAGCCGCCATAAAGGAGGCGGGAGTGGCTCGTCTCTTCCTCTTAACGTGATCAACGCTTTATCCCCTCGGATAGACATGCGCACATCGTTAGTGGATGCCCTCATCCGCGTTCAAGCGGCGGGTCCTACCTACCAGATCGTCGTTCCCCCTTCCAGGGATAACGACGTCCGTAGAAGGACGGATGGGCACGCTCAAGCCCTCGATCTCACTCGTGCTCATCCCAGCATCACCGAGCGCTGGCGTGCCGACTCCGGCCACCATGATCCGCATGCGGCTATTGATTCCATGACCCGCTGGGCGCCGGACAGCTCCACACCCTAATCCCAGGGGAGACTGGGTCGTCGCTCCGATTCCCGCCGCGCATTCTCTCCCCCTGAGGAGGTGTCGGTCAGCTCGCCTGCTTCCAGGCATGACCGATGCCTCCACGCTTGCCGGGGACGCACGAACAGCGAACGCCGGGACTACTCGAGGATGGCCTCACTCAAGGATTTGAGAAATTTAATAGAGCGTAATCGGAGTCGCACCATCGCGCAGACCCAGAGCGGGGGTAGCCACCACTCCGACTGTGCAGAATCATCGAGATACCACCACCAACTTGAAGCCCTCGAAAAGAAAATCGAAGGTATACAACGGGATGGCCATGCGTCCAGCGAAGGGGCCAGGTACTTCGCTGACTCACTAACAAAGTCCTTTATAGAAGAGCTGCTGGCTGAGCACGTCACGTCCAGGAAGAAACCGTCCAAAGTGGCCCTCTTCGAAAAGAAGTCTGACCCGAAGGACCACTTGGACGCATTTATGGAGGACGTGAGCTTCCAAGATAACTCAGACGTAGCTTAATGCCGAGCTTTTCACGCCATCTTGATCCGAGCTGGCCGGGACTGGTTCCGGAGGATTACGCCGTGCTCTATCTCTATCTTTGAAGAGCTGGCTACGGAATTACTCGGTCATTTCGTCGGTATCCAACGACAAAAGAAGACAGTCGACTACTTATTCACTATCAAGAGTAGGGATAAGGAATCCTTCAAAGGGTATGTCACTCGCTTCTATAATGCCCTCCTGGAGGTACCCGAACATCGCGACGAAACGGTCATCACCGCGCTGAGGTCGAGTCTCAAGCACAAAGAGTGGCTCCATTCTTCTGCATTGGCGCAACCTAAGACCATGGCCGAAGTGAAAGCTTAGACCGAGTGATAAATCCAGCTCGAGTCAGAAGTAAACTCAAACCTATCCCGAGCCGACCAAGCAGATCGGAAGAAGAGGGACAGGGAAGAGAAAAGGAAAGACAATCGTCCGAGACTTTATTCCCCGAGGTTCCAGGAGTACATCCCTCTGAACATTTCCCAAGCCGAGCTATTGGAGGAAGCTAAGGGCGAAAGGTTCTTCAGGCTCCCGCCGGTTACCTGAAGCATGGGCAAACGGCTCCGAGGCCCGTATTATGCCTATCACCAGACACAAGGATATCGACCGAAGATTGTAAAATGCTGTGCGATTACATTGATGAACTGATCCGCTCCGGTCACTAGGAATACCTGCGAAACAAACGTCAAGAAGATAGGGGCAAGCCGACCAAATTATAGCCGAAGAGCTAACAATAGGGCGGATCATGGTCGTCACCAACTGACCCGAGTCCGAGCAATAAGGACACCCGCCAAATCCGTTCACTTAATATGGGATAGCTTAAATTAAATAATTAAATCTGTATTTTCTTTAATCATAAAGATTCTTGCTTCCCTGCAATCTGAATCGCTTCTCTCTGTTTCCATGCTATAACTCCCTGTAGGGCCGCCATGCAGCTTCCTGCTCGGTCCATCCGCATTGGGTAGCTTCCTGCCCAACAATGTTGTGGATTTAAAACCCTCTTCGTGAGGAGACCGAGTAGCTTCCTGCTTGGTCCATCCGCAGTGGGTAGCTTCCTTCCCAACTACGTTGTGGATCAAAAGCTCTCTTCACGAAGCCACTGAGTAGTTTCCTGCTTGGTCCATCCACAGTGGGTAGCTTCCTGCCCAACTACGCTGTGGATCAAAAGCCCTCCTCATAAGGCCACCAAGTAGTTTCCTGCTCGGTCCATCCGCAGTGGGTAGCTTCTTGCCCAACTACGCTGTGGATCAAAAGCCTTTCTCATGAGACCACCGAGTAGTTTCCTGCTCGGTCCATCCGCAGTGGGTAGCTTCCTGCCCGACAATGCTGTGGATCCAAAAGCCCTCCTCACGAGGCCACCGAGTAGCTTCCTGCTCGGTCCATCCGCAGTTGGTAGCTTCCTGCCCATAAATGCTGTGGATCTAAAGCCCTCCTCACGAGGCCACCGAGTAGCTTCCTGCTCGGTCCATCTGCAGTGGGTAGCTTCCTTCCCAACTACGCTGTGGATCAAAAACCCTCCTCACATGGCCACCGAGTAGTTTCCTACTCCGTCCATCCGCAGTGGGCAGCTTCATGCCTATCAATGCTGTGGATCTAAAGTCCTTTTCACGAGGCCACCGAGCAGCTTCCTGCTCGGTCCATCCGCAGTGAGTAGCTTCCTGCCCATCAATGCTATAGATCTAAAGCCCTCCTCATGAGGCCACCGAGTAGCTTCTTGCTCGGTCCATCCGCAGTGGGTGGCTTCCTGTCCATCAATGCTGTGGATCCAAAGCCCTCAACGTCAAAGCGATTGAGTACTTCCTGCTCGGTCCATCCGTAGCGGGTAGATTCCTGCCCTGGAAAGAAGCGGATCTAAAAGCTCTCCTCACGAGGCCGCCAAGTAGATTCTTGCTCGGCCCATCAATCGGTTCATACTCGACGCGAGATCACCACCTCAACTCGGGGGAAAGGGAGGATATCGACCTTCCTACATTTGGCTATCGTTCGACTCGATGCGTGATCTCCATATTGAATCTGGGAAAAGGAGGACACCGAACTTCCTATACTTGGCTATCGTTCGACTCTACTCGATGAACGGTCAGCAAGTGCGGGAAGGGTGGACACCGGCCTAGCACTTTCAAGATAAAGATACTTACGAGCTAAAACTACTTGCGCAGCGAGCAGACATTTGGGCAAAGGAAAAAGGAGTACTTTATTTATAATCAAAAGATAAATACAAGGTATTTCGGGCTCCTCGATCTTGCAGAAATGCCCGGAGGCTTAAAATTTTTTAAGAAAAATAAAAAAATCTTTAAGGGAGGAAAGCTCAGGCCACCCGCTCAGCCGGGATCTCGCCTTGCTCGATGCTACCATCGGGGACCAAAACTGCGACCTCGGGGTCGGTGCTTCCGCCGACATCCTCGCCCCTAATGGTCGCCTCAGCGACTTCCCCCTGCGGCATTTCCTCGGCCAGGGAGTACTTAGCGCGGAGCTCGCTGTCATCGAACCCCGGCATAGACATCTTGACGACGTCGAGGGCGCTATGCCACACGACAGCCGCGGATTCGGCGAGATCGGCATAAAATTGGTCGGACGTCTTGTATCCCTCCACGTTCTTCGCCTCTCGGCTCTCGGCGAGCTTCACCATGTCCATAGCCACAAGGACATCCCTTTTGAGGACATCTCTCGACTTCTTCATCAAGTTGTAGAGACTGTTCACCTCCTCCAACTTGGCTTGGATAGCTCGGTTGGACTCATCCAGGAGCCGATGAGACTCTTTCGTCTTGGAGTTCGTCAGCCCCTCGGCGACCAGTCAAGTGTCGAGGAGAGCCGCCTTCTCCTCCACTTGCCGCAGTTGGAGGCGGAGTTCCTCCTCCCGCGAGGAGGATTCGCCCGCCTTTTTCATGGCCGGGGCTAACTCCTCGGATTCCATGGCTACGAGGAGAGCGTAGTGATGAAGGACCTGAGAAAAGCAGCAAATGGGTTAGAAAGCTCAAACCGAGGAAACAAGACTTAAGAAATTTTAAAAAAAGTCAGGCACCGACCTAAACCGCCTTCTGCACTATGGCGGCCACCTGGGCCTTCATGGTCCCCGGGAGAATCTTGTCCCGCCTGCCTTCTCCATGTCCGAAAGCAAGCTGTCAGCAATGGAGAGCCCCGAGGGAACCTCAATGCAGAAGTCGCACTCCTACACTGGGATCCCGGTAGAAAGTGGCTGAGAGACCATCCGCTTCAGCCTTTTGAGGGGGATTTCGGTGGGCTCAGCCTCCTCCTCCTCTCTCGTCTAGGATACCGGGTCCCGCGTGTGCTTATGAACCCCTTCCCCCTCGCGGTGTTCTTCTAAGGCTCGAGGAGCGGTGGAAGGCTTGGACGGTGGAGTTGGCCTCGGGGCCGAGCTCGGACCAGGTTGGGCTGAGCTCGGACCGGGTCGGGACAAGCTTGCACCTCCGGCCTTCCTTCCTTGCGTCTTGGTGGCCATGGCGACTAGGATTTTTGATCGGTCCATGGGCTCTGCAAAAAAATAACACACAAACAAAAGGGGGTTAGCGACAATGAGAAGGCGAAGGAAGTTAATGAAGTCTAAACAGGTCGTCGAAGGCCCTAACTTATCCAAAAAATGCGCAGGACTGAGCCCAGCACAACTCAGTGTCTGCTCGGATAGTAGAACATCCGCCCACTGGATCGGTTCCCACTGAGACACTACCCTCTCCTCGGGGGAAGTCGACTGCTTTGCCCTCGGGCAGTTGGCCCTGTGCCACTGTGTAGGCACAGGCCAATCCTCGCCCTCAGGTGGCCCGACGAATACAAATTTCTCCTTCCATTCGTGGATGGAAGAAGGAACGACTACTACCCCCGACCCGGCCACCCTACCCTTGCGTTTCTAAAATACACCCAGCTCAGCTCTTCCTTGCTGGTGCCGGGATGATTTTTATAACAAAAGAAAGACATAAGGAGGGTCAAACTGAAGAGGATCTGATCTAATTTCAATCGGACCAGAAACCGGAGGAGGATCCTCTACGAGTTCAGCGCTACCTGGCCTGGGGCAAGATTGAAGCCAAGCACCCCACAAACCTCAGTTGGAAAGGGCAGACGCATTCCTGCCCGGAACGCATCCAAATACAGGATAATCTCCTTGCCCCGCACCTGGTCCGCTTGCTCATCCTCTCTAGCTAAACGGAGTGAGTAGCTAAAGGGGATATGGAATCGATTCCTAATTTCGGAATGCTCATCTAGACTCTTCAAAACGGAGGGCGCATCGCAGGTGTTCCCGATGCGCACCTTAGGAGCCCTTATCGCTGCCCGACGGCTAGTGACAAGGGCGGCCCTGACTTTAAGAGGCGAACCCGACACAGAAGACGTAGCAGAAGAGGAACACTCTTGGCTATCTGAAGCCGAAGAGGAGGAAAATCTACTGGACTCGGCCCCAGCAACTAGAGCTTTATCGTCCGACTCTACCCTTACTACCTTTACAGACTCGAGTCCGAGTTTCGGAAAGCTCGTCCAGACTCTTCAAAACGGAGGGCGCATCGCTGGTGTTCCCGATGCACACCTTAAGAGCCCTAGTCACCACCCGACGGTGAGTGAAAAGGAAGGCCCTAACTCTAGGGGCGAACCCGACACAGAAGACGTAGCAGAAGAGGAACCCTCGTGGCTATCTGAAACCGAAGAGGAGGAAGACCCACTGGACTTGGCACCAGCAACTAGAGCCTTATTGTCCAACTCTACCCTTACCATCTCTACAGACTCCTCGGATAAGACATTGTAACATTTTAAAAATAAATAAATAAATCATTTAGGATAACTTTCTAATAATCGGTAGATAAATTGTATTTTCCGTAAAACGTAACTATAATTATTTTTCATCATAGGCTTAATACGCCTATTTTAACTATGTAATTTCTAGTAATTGGTATTTATTTGGTCGCTTATAAATTGTTAGTTTAATTAAATATTTAAATATTATTATAAGCTATTATTTATACATTTAATTAGTGTAAATTACAAATTAGAATGGGTTAATTATACTTTAGTGAACCATGAAAATTTAGAATCAAGTTTGTAATATGTTCTCTTTTTCTCATTTTTGTCTCCATACTTCTAGTAAATTCAAGGAAAAATGAAGTTAGAAAATAAAATGAAATAAAAATATAATTGATGTGAGGTGCATTAATGAAGCTTGAAGGGTTTTCTTTACTTGGAAATTTCTACACACCTCACTCTCTCTCCCCTCCTTTGTTTTGGCCGAGCCCCCTTTGTAGCAACCCACATTTTCTCCACTTCAATTTCCTTTCAAAAATCCTCAAAATTCCATGAAAAATGTCATGCCCCGCTTCCCAGTATACGGGCAGAGGACACGACTGGCTGCTACGTATTTACTCTGAAGTAAATACGCTAAGCGTAAAATTGACAAGAGACAAAAACAATAGGTATAATTGAACATCAACTTTATTTATTAACATTCTTTTACAGTACATGGAAAAGTAAATATATCCGAATGAAAACAATGCCTAAACAGTGGCATAACAGAAAAGAAAAATACAGAATGTAAAAGAAAAGGTACAAGTGAAACTACAGCTCGGGATCTTCAATAAACTGTTCCAAGTCGTCACTGGTGGGCTCGATCTCTGGAAGGTCCGAATCACCTGACGAAATTCAAAAAAGAAGAAAGAGAATGTCGTCAATGAACAAATCGCTCGGTAAGTTCCAAAGATAAATGAGAAGTAGAATAGGCAGAGAGAGTGTGTAACTTTTTAAGTTGTATTTAGTGTTAATGTTGTTGTTTGTAGCTTGGTACAGAAGGATGCCAGTGCATACAAGAGGAGTCTCAGTAGACCAGAGACTAAAGTGAACGGAATGTATAAGGAACCGTTATGCCACGGTACAACAGCAACGGAATACAGGTTAGGTGTCTTAAATCTTGCAGTCTCGTGCCACTTCTAATACCTTCCGTACCAATGTACCCCTTAAACCCCGCGATGTCTTGTTTGTCTTGTTTGTATTGTAGTGTAAATTGTATTGTTTTGTATAGATGTATAATTGGATGACTTGCCGAAACCATGATATCAGTAAATGGATATAACTGGAGAATCATGGATGTAACTGGAGAATCATGTAAATGAAAGTATATCCATGGTTCGGTTCGGTCAATACAGATTGAATAGATTGAATATATGTATTCATGGATTCATATTGCATTGTAGTTTGTACTTGAATTATATTCAAGTGAGATTATTTATAATGAGACTCAGTCTGAGTCAGAACAATTAGAAAAGAAATTAAAGTCCTGGATTAGGTTTTGGTGTTATCGGTAACCGCTGCACATGAGCGACAGGATTTGTGTCTTTTTTAAAGACGATTACCGTGTTGATAACACCGTTTATTAAATTGTCTACCTTAAATAGACAAGCACCCACTTCTCCGGCTCCCTGAGGCTCAAGAGATTGGTCCCGCTTAAATTTATGTTTACTAGGGTCCTCATGGTAATTTATAGAACTTGAGGGGGTTATATGTAAAAATACTTTTGTATAATTTTCAAAATACACCCTAAGTATTTAATTATCGTCTTTAGAGTTTTCATAGATGTAGATTTTATATATGTGACATTTCTAGTGAAAATCACATAATTTCATAATATAGGGTATTTAATTGTAATATTGAACTTGTATAGAATTTCATGGTATTTTCATGTAAAGTGATTCTTTGATTTAGAAAAGTTGGAATATTTATATTATATCAAAAATAGATATTTTGATAATACATACATACATACATATATATATATATATATATATGTTTATATAAAATAAATTTTAATTTATTATTTTTCTAGAAATCTCATTTTCTTAAGATATTTATAATTTTAAATCTTTCGAGACCGAATGCTCCTTGCGGAGATCTGAATCTCGTACTACTAAGCCCAGGGATGTGAAATAATCCGCACCATCCCAGACGGGTTTCCCAAAATGAGTTGTAGCGGCGCTTTGCAAAAACTTGTTTAAAATACATAATCTTGTGAAAATGGTTTTTATAAGTTAGAGGTAGTTTTGTGTAAAACGTTATTTTCCTGAATCTATGTTTCCCAAAAGGTATTGTGCTATGTTGCATAAGAGTGTTGTGGGGAGGTAGGTCATTACCTCGTGATCTATCTAAAATTATAGCAAGATTAATGATGTTTTAAAGTCGAAACTAAACTACATGGTATTTTACTGAAAAAGTGCGATAAAAATTGAAATATACATTCTTTTGAAATCAAATTTGTTTTATATGTTTTATTACTGATTAATAGTCAAGATGTAAGCATTTGGTATGGTTGTGTTTAAGGGAAGTTGAACTTTTTAGAGAAAACCGAATCGGAAGTCGGATTAACTCCGCTTCCGTCGGATTTTAGTTTTACAAATTTTTAGAATAGAATAGATAAGAGGGAGGTGGGACTTACAGGATTTCAGATTAGAGAAGAGGGAGAGGGATTGTTAGTAGGTTCCGGTGCGTCGTTTTGTCGCTGGAAGCTCCTAGGGTCGTCGTCGGAATTTCGCCGGAGCTTCGCCCTTCACTAACTTCACTTGTACACAAAATTCTAAAGCGTTTTCTTGAGTTTTGGACAGAATTTGGAAGTGAGGGGGTGTGTTTAGGGGTGGGATTTATAGGAAAAGATTAAGGTTAAGGTAGGTGAAAGGGTGTGAAAGAAAAATGTATTAAATTTGTATTAAAAGGTTTTAATTGGATTTTTAATTGTCTCTGTTAAATTGCAGGTGATTTAAAGTGTACAAGAGTTATGAGAATGCAAAAAGACAGAGGGTTCAAGAAGAGAATCGGCCGATCCGACTCAGTTAGGCCGGCCTAGCCGGCCGATCCAGCCGTGCCGCCGGCCGAGTCACGGTGAGTCAGGCCGGGGATCGTCACCGTGGGTCTCTCGTCGGTTGGTTTGCATAGTGGGGTAGTTTGTTTTATATGTGACTTTTGGTTTTTACGAGTTATGCACGTGTAGACCCTTAGGATTCTAAAAAATTAAAAGAAAACAATATTAAAAATAATGTGGGTGATGGGATTTGAACTCTGGTGCTTTGGTTCAGCAGTGCAAGGTCTTACAAATGAGTTACAAACTCTTTCTTGCTATTAAAAAGCAAAACAATTACTTATAGTACTCACTAGAAATGCAAATACCCCAAGTATACATTAACTTTTAAACAAATTTTTGTACACTAAAATTGGAGTTGTTACAGTCTACCCTCTTTACAAAAATTTCGTCCTCGAAATTTACAAATTTTATTTTCAGGACTAGTTTACAAAGAGGTGAGGATATCTTGCACGCATCTCATCTTCCCTTTCCTAAGTCGATTCTCCTGGAGTGTCT
This sequence comes from Agapanthus africanus, assembly GCA_030015575.1. Classification (NCBI taxonomy): domain Eukaryota; kingdom Viridiplantae; phylum Streptophyta; class Magnoliopsida; order Asparagales; family Amaryllidaceae; genus Agapanthus; species Agapanthus africanus. The sequence goes on from JASDDO010000022.1 coordinate 902,329,670, forward strand.
TTTCTCCACATCACTCGAACCAAGTTGACTTCCTTGTTCCGAAGTGACTTCACTTTCCTATCCAGGATCTCCAGAGGTTGTTGCTCACACGATAAGTCGGGGTGTACAGTGAGCTCGGAATGATCGAGAATATAGCTGGGGTCACTCACATGCTTTCTGAGTTGGGATATGTGGAACACATTATGCACTCCTTCCAATGAAGGTGGAAGTGCCAAATGGTATGCCACTTCACCGACTCGTTCGAGTATGTCGAACGGTCCAATGTATCTCGGACTTAGCTTTCCCCGTCTTCCAAATCGAATCACTCTGCGGTTTGGAGATGTCTTTAAGAATACGTGATCTCCTGGCCGGAACTCCAAGTGACGTCACTTGGCATCAGCCCAGTGCGTCTGTCGATTTTTGGCTATGCGCATTCTTTCCCTGATAGTACGAACCACATCAACAGTTGCTACTATCATTTCAGGTCCAAGAAGTTCCCTATCGCTGATGTCGTCTCAACTTAATGGCGATCAACACTTCCTTCCATAGAGCGCTGCAAAAGGTGTCATTCCAATACTTTCCTGGTAGCTATTGTTGTATGAAAACTCCACAAGATGTAGGTGATCTTCCCACGATCCTCTGAAGTCTAGCATACACACCTGAGCATATCCTCCAAGATCTGAATAGTTCGCTCAGACTGACCATCAGTTTGTGGATGATAAGCCGTGCTGAAGTTCAGACTTGTTCCCAAGCTCGCTTGCAGACTCTGCCAAAATTGCGATCGGAACCTGGTGTCACGATCGGAAACAATGCAGACCGGTACTCTATGAAGTCTCACAATTTCCTGTATGAGTTCATGGGTATCAGAGAGTACATATTTGAAGAGTTTAAATCTTAAGTAGATTCTTACCTCCATGTATTTCTTTGCTAGTGTCTCAGTTGATTGGCCAACTCGAAATGGAATGAAGTGAGCCGACTTTGTGAGTCAATCCACAATGACCCATACCTCATCATTACCTTTTGTGCTGCAAGGAAGCGCAGTCACAAAATCCATCGTGATGTGTTGCCACTTCTATTCTGGGATAGGTAACGGTTGAAGTAATCCAGCAGTCCTGTGATGTTCAGCCTTTACTTGCTGACACACTAAGCATTTAGCGACGCTTCTGGCTACTTCACGCTTCATTCCATGCTACCAGTAATTCTGACGTAGATCTTTGTACATCTTTGTACCTCCAGGGTGTGCTGAGTAGGGAGAGCTGTGAGTTTCTTTCATTAACTCTTCCCAAATAGGACCTTTTGGTACACACAATCTGCTGCCGTATCTCAAAGATCCATCTTCATGGATGATGAAGTCTGTTCTGAGTCCATTCTCTACTTGTTCTCTGATCTTTTGCAATTTAGCATCACTTGCTTGAGTTGCTTTGATCTGATTGACAATTGTAGATTGAACTTGTAAATTCATCAAACTTGAAGCGTTACCTGGCATGACCACTTCAATCTCCAACTGATGCAAGTCTTGTTGAAGCTTACACTGAGCGGTGAGATACATTGCTAATGGTTGGCAACTAAGTGCATCAGGTACCATATTCACCTTTCCTGGGTAATATTGCAGGTTGATGTCGAAGTCCGCCATGAGTTCTAACCATCGTCTCTACCGCATATTAAGTTTCTTCTGAGTAAACACATATTTCAAACTTTTGTGATCTGTGTATATGTTCACTCGTTCACTAAGAAGATAATGGCACCAAATCTTGAGAGCAAAGATGACGGCTGCCAACTCCAAATCATGCGTCGGATAATTGCGCTCATGAATCTTCAGCTGTCTTGAAGCATAAGCCACAACCTTTCCGTGCTGATGTAGAACACATCCTAATTCCTTACCGGATGCATCGCAATGCACTTCGAAACCTCCAGATTGGTTCAGTATAACGAGAATAGGCGCCGATGTCAACCTTGACTTGAGTTCTATGAAAGCCTGTTCGCATGCGTCTGACCACACGAAGTCTTCATCTTTACGTGTGAGCTTGGTCAAGGGTGTTGCTATCTTCGAAAAGCCTTCAATGAACCTTCTGTAATATCCAGCTAAACCCAAGAAACTTCGAATGTCTTTCACTGACTTTGGTGTCGGCCATTCGCTTACTGCTGAAACTTTCGCTGGATCAACAAAGATTCCTTCGCCTGATACGATATGCCCAAGAAAACCAACTTGACTTAGCCAAAACTCGCACTTGCTGTACTTGGCATAGAGCTGATGTTGTCATAGAGTTTCCAGGATAATTCGTAGGTGTTCGGCGTGTTCTTTCCGACTCTTAGAATACACCAGGATGTCGTCGATGAAGATGACAAAGAACCTGTCTAAGTACTACCGAAAAACATGATTCATCATGTTCATGAATATTGCTGGTGTTTTGGTCACTCTAAATGGCATCACTAGAAATTCGTAATGACCATAGCGAGTTCTGAAAGCCGTTTTATGAATATCATCTTCCATGACCTTCACTTGATAAAAACCTGAACGAAGATCTAACTTGGAGAAAACACAAGATCCACTTAGCTGATTGAATAAATCGTCGATACGCGGTAGCGGATACTTGTTCTTTATCGTTACTTCCTTCAAGGCTCTATAATCGATGCACATTCTGTATGAACCTTCCTTCTTCTTCACAAGTAATACTGGTGATTCCAACTTGACGTGCTGAGACGAATCCATCCTTTCACCAATAATTCATCCAACTGAGTTCGGAATTCTTTCAAACCTTCCGGACTTAATCGATAAGGTGTTTTGATCACCGATTGTGCTCCTGGTACTAAATCAATGCTGAATTCAAGAGCTCGATCAGGAGGCAAACCTGATATATCGTCAGGAAACACATCGTCGAACTCTCGAACCACTTCTAGCTTTGATCCTTCCTCTACTTGAGTTGCTGCAATTACTGCCTTCTTTTGTTTCGCCTTGTAAGTACTTGGCTCCAGGGTATGGTCTCCACTTTTGAAATAGAAGATCGGATGGTCTGGAATCTCGAATACTACCCTCTTTTGACGACAGTCAATGGCAGCATAGAAGGTTCCTAGCCAATCCATTCCTAGAACCACATTGAAGTTCGGTATGTCCAGTACTTTGAAGTCGGCATAGAATTCTCTGCTGCAGATCTACTGGACACAAGCTGTATCCTATTGTTGCCTTTAGAACGCCATTTCCTGAACTAACATTCCAGCTGGATACAAGTGGTGTGACTGGAATCGCATAAGTTCAGACAAACTGTTGCGACATAAAGCAATGAGACGCTCCAGTATCGAAGAGTGCTAGTGCATAGAGTGAGGCTACTAAGATTGAACCTAAGGTATGTGGGATATGTTTTAGGTATAGGAAAAATATATGGATAGATATTAAGACTGAAAGGAAAGCTTGAAAAGAAAGGGTTACCAGTGATAACTTGGCCAGTGGCTTCAGCTTCTTCCACGGTCATCGTGAAAGCCTGTCGCCGTGGTACATTCCTCCTGGCCTGAGGAGCATCCCTCGGAATGTTCCGTTGAGTTTGATGGAACTGGCGAGGAGGAGGTGCAGTCGGTGGTCCTCTAGGTGGTGGAGAAGGTAGTGCAAATCTTGGAGCAGGTGCCTGAAGGGCTGGTCACTGCGGATAAGTGATTGCTAGCCTGGGTACAGTAACTGGGTTTTGTCTTTAGGGACAAGACCCAATATCATGAGTAGCTGAGCCGCAGACTAAGCAAAGACGGTTGGCACGCCGGCGGTCTTTTATCATATGTCCAACTCTCTTGCAGTAGGTACAAAAGGCTGGGTTGGGCCTGTTGATTGGTACTCCCAGTCTTCTTGGCACAAAAGGTGGCCTTGATGAGGCTCCTCCTGCCATCTGGTTGGCAGGGAGCTTAACTCCAGCAGATTGAGGTCTGCCTCTCATCTTTACCATTTCCTCATAACGGCGGGCAGCTTTCAAAGTTGATTCATGAGTTGGAAAATCTCCTGTGTCTAGTGCAGCCTGGATCTCTGAATCCAAACCTTGTTGAAATCGACGGGCTCTGATCTCATCCGTCGGTATCAGGTGTGCCACAAATCTGTTAAAGTATTGTGTTAGCTGTGTAGTATGTGATATATTAAAAAATCGAATTATTGATACATATCTTACCGACTGAGCATGGTGAACTCAGCGTCATATTCATCTACTGACTTTGTCCACAATGAACCTTGTTGCAGATGGATGAAATGCTGTTCCATGTCGAACCTGGCAGTCTCAGGGAAGTACTTTGCGTCGAACATGTCTCGGAAATTCTTCCATTCGATAGGTTGATCAAGACGGCTTTCTTCCGCCTTCCACCAGACCCGTGCATTGTCCATGAGCTGCAGTTTTGCAACACGGACCCAAGCTATATCTGGCATTTGTGCCGCTGCCAGATCATCTTTGATACTCTGAGCCCATTCCTTAGCTTCCAGTGGGCTCTCATTTCCTGAGAACTGTTTGGGGTGCAAAACCCTGAATTGCTTCACCCCAGGTGCTTCTGTCTCGAGACGGTTCATTAAAAGAGCAGTCTGCTGCTACTGTCCTTATAGGAGGCTGCAGATCGTCTCAAGCAGAACCGTCTGCTCGTTGAGCGGAGGAAGGATGGCAGGTGTGAGTGGTAGTGCTGAAGGTGTGTTGTTGATATTGGTGCTGTTGTTGTTCGGGGAATCCATAACTTTGAAAAAAAATTTGGGTTAGGACAGATTCAAAGTATATGAAATTGTAAGATTCAAGGAATATGAATTGTAAAGAATGTTTTCAGTTGCTGGTTCTTATGTTATATTGCTTAGGTTTTCCATGCAGAACTGAACTGCATGGTAGGGTTCCATAAAGCTCTGACCTGCATGGGCCACCAACAAAACCTGTCATGCCCCGCTTCCCAGTATACGGGCAGAGGACGCGACTGGATACTACGTATTTACTCTGAAGTAAATACGCTAAGCGTATCTAAGCAATATAAATAAAAATGCATAAGAGATAAAGGCAGTAGGTATAATTGAACAGCAACTTTATTTATTAATATTCTTTTACAGTACATGGAAAAGTAAATACATCTGAATGAAAGCAATGCCTAAACAATGGCATAACAGAAAAGGAAAATACAGAATGTAAAAGAAAAAGTACAAGTGAAACTACAGCTCGGGATCTTTAATAAACTGGTCCAAGTCTTCACTGGTGGGCTCGATCTCTGGAAGGTCCGAATCACCTGACGACATTCAAAGAAGAAGAAAGAGAATGTCGTCAGCGAATAAATCGCTCGGTAAGTCCTAAAGATAAAGGAGAAGTAGAATAGGCAGAGAGAGAGAGTGTAACTTTCTAAGTTGTATTTAGTGTTAACGCTGTTGTTTGCAGCTTGGTACAGAAGGATGCCAGTGTATACGAGAGGAGTCTCAGTAGACCAGAGATTAAGGTGAACGGAATGTACAAGAAACCGTTATGCCACTGTACAACAGCAACAGAATACAGGTTAGGTATCTTAAATCTTGCAGTCGCGTGCCACTTCTAATACCTTCCATACCAATCTACCCCTTAAACACCGCGATGTCTTATTTGTATTGTTTGTATTGTAGTGTAAATTGTATTATTTTGTATAGATGTATAATTGGATGACTTGCCGAAACCATGATATCAGTAAATGGATGTAACTGGAGAATCATGGATGTAACTGGAGAATCATGTAAATGGAAGCATATCTATGGTTCGGTTCAGTCAATACAGATTGAATAAATTGAATATATGTATTCATGGATTCATATTGCATTGTAGTTTGTACTTGAATCATATTCAAGTCAGATTATTTATAATGAGACTCAGTCTGAGTCAGAACAATTAGAAAAGAAATTGAAGTCCTGGATTAGGTTTTTGTGTTATCGGTAACCGCTGCACATGGGCGGCAGGATTTATGTCTTTTTCAAAGACGACTACCGTGTTCATAACACCGTTTATTAAGTTGTCTATCTTAAATAGGCAAGCACCCACTTCTCCGGCTCCCTGAGGCTCAAGAGATTGGTCCCGCTTAAACTTATGTTTACTAGGGTCCTTAAGGTAATTTATAGAACTTGAGGGAATTATATGTAAAAATATTTTTGTATAATTTTCAAAATACACCCCAAGTATTTAATTATCGTCTTTAGAGTTGTCATAGATGTAGATTTTATATATGTGACATTTCTAGTGAAAATCACCTAATTTCATAATATAGGGTATTTAATTGTAATATTGAATTTGTATGGAATTTCATGGTATTTTCATATAAAGTGATTCTTTGATTTGGAAAAGTTGGAATATTTATATTATATAAAAAAATAATTATTTTGATAATATATATATATATATATATGTTTATATAAAATAAATTTTAATTTATTATTTTTCTAGAAATCTCATTTTCTTAAGATATTTGTATTTTAAAATCTTTCGAGACCGAATGCTCCTTGCGGAGGTCTGAATCTCGTACTACTAAGCCTAAGGATGTGCGATAATCTGCACCATCCCAGACGGGTTCCCCAAAATGGGTTGTAGCGGCGCTTCGCAAAGACTTGTTTAAAATACATAATCTTGTGAAAATGGTTTTTATAAGTTAGAGATAGTTTTGTGTAAAACGTTATATTCCCAAATCTATATTTCCCAAAAGGTATCATGCTATTTTTCATATGAGTGTTGTGAGGAGGTAGGTCATTATCTCGTGATCTATCTAAACGTATAGCAAGATTAATAATGTTTTAAAGTCGAAACTAAACCACGTGGTATTTTACTGAAAAAGTGCGATAAAAATTGAAATATATATTATTTTGAAATGAAATTTATTCCATATGTTTTATTACTTATTAATAGTCAAGATGTAAGCGTTTCGTATGGTTGTGTTTAAGAGAAGTTGAACTTTTTAGAGAAAACCGAATCGGAAGTCGAATTAACTCCGCTTCTGTCGGGTTTTAATTTTACAAATTTTTAGAATAGAATAGATAAAAGGGAGGTGGGACTTACGGGATTTCAGATTAGAGGAGAGAGAGAGGGATTGGTAGTAGGTTCCGGTGCGTAGTTTCGTCGCCGGGAGCTCCTAGGGTCGTCGTCGGAATTTCGCCGGAGCTTCGCCCTTCGCTAACTTCACTTGTACACAAAATTCTAGAGATTTTTTTTGAGAGTTTTGGACCGAATTTAGAAGTGAGGGGTGTGTGTTTAGGGGTGATATTTATAGGAAAAGATTAGGGTTAGGATAGGTGAAAGGGTGTAAAAAAATGTATTAAATTTGTATTAAAAAGGTTTTAATTAGATTTTTAATTGTCTCTGTTAAATTGCAGGTGATTTAAAGTGTACAGGAGTTATGGGAATGCAAAAAGACAGAGGGTTCAAGAAGAGAATCGGCCGATCCGACTCAGTTAGGCCGGCCGAGTCACGACGAGTCGGGCCGGGGATCGTGCCGTGTGTCTCTCGTCAGTTGGTTTGCACAGTGGGGTAGTTTGTTTTATATGTGACTTTTGGTTTTATGAGTTATGCACGTGTAGACCCCTAAAAATTAAAAGAAAACAATATTAAAAATAATATGGGTGATGGGATTTGAACTCTGGTGCTTTGGTTCAGCAGTGCAAGGTCTTACCAATGAGCTACAAGCTCTTTCTTGCCATTAAAAAGCAAAACAATTACTTATAGTACTCACAGGAAATGCAAATACCCTAAGTATACATTAACTTTTAAACAAATTTTTGTACACTAAAATTGGAGTTGTTACAAAAAACCAACACAAAAATTCCACTAATTCATCATTTAACCCTTACCCATTATTCTTTGTTCAGTCAAGCATGAATCTTGAGGCAAGGTAGCAAGTTTGGAGGCTAAGTTGCAAGTTTGATCTCTTTTTTCTTGAGGTATAATCTCAACCCAATGAATTACATGTTGGATAATTACTTCAATCTAATCTAATTAGGTGTTTAATTATGATTTTAATTTCAAAATTTAATTTTCAACAGAAGGGTTTGGGGGCAAGTTAGGGTTTTTATCACAACATTAAGGTTGCAATATGTAGTTTAATACTTTTAGACATGCAAAATGTAATTTAGTTGTTAAATTACTAATTGTTATTTTTAAATTGTTCTAATTAAGCTAACTTGCAAATTAGATTTTTAGAATTAATGTAAATTGGTGAGATAAAATTTTGGTTATGCTTTGTGTGACTTAATTAAGATATTTAGTGAGTATTGTGACCACTAGATTTGTTAAAACAATTAGATTTGAACTAAAATGGTTAATGATCGCTTGCTAGGTTTTTGGAATAAATGGGTTTTAAGTAAGTTTGAGGTTGAATTGAACTACAACCTAATTCTTATAATATTTAATGTTTTGTAATTGCGAGATTTTTACGATTGGGTTTTAAGTTTTGGTATTTTCACGTATAGCGACCCTAGTTGTAGTTTGCGGCGTTGTCGCGAGTGCGTTCTGTGCACTAAGTGTGTGCGCGTCTAGTTAGTGCGCGTGATTGACTTGTGTCGTTTGTCCCGCGACTATCATTTATTTATCCTCTTAATTGCTTATGTGCGATCTTAGGATCGGATGCAGAGGCGTCGGATGTGGCGCAAAAAAAGACAAGGCGGAGATCGGATCAGATTAGCCGAGACGTCCCGGTGAGTAAATATACACATCTTTGGGGGGATCATCTGGATGGCGCGAGGCGCCCGATGGTATAGTATCATTTATAGTACTTGCATTATATGCGTAGTTTTCTAGTTATGCATCTCATTGCATTGTCTCATCTTATATATATATGTGTGTGTGTGTGTGTGTGTGTGTGTGTGTGTGTGTGTGTGTGACATCATTATAGGACACTTGCACCATTACCATTGGTTCCTGCCGCACATGCACTATTTATGTGAACACACACGCCTTTGGTAATTGCTATGTTACGAACACTATAGAACTTGATTAGGATCGGTAATTGTGCATTTGCATCATATATAATTCGTAGGCTTATACCAGTATATTTATTTCATTAAAATGGATACGTAGGATTAGGAAAAGAGAGTCTCACCTTATCACTTTTAGGAGCGGAACAAGTGCTAGTCAAATAGACTTTTTTCTGACAAGAAGAATAGATAGAGCTTGTTGTATCGACTGTAAGGTAATGCCAGGTGAGAGTGTAACCACTCAACACAGAATTTTAGTTCTAGATTTTAGATTTAGAAGAGGACTTAGGAAGATTAGACATAAGGTAGAGCCTAAAATTAAATGGTGGCGATTGAAAGAAGGTAACCAAAAGGGTTTTATAGATCGTGTAGTCCAAGTAGCGGATTGGCAGTCAGAAGATAATTCAGACAGAACATGGAACAAAATGGCTAGTTGTATCAAGAAGGAAGCTAGAGATTTAGTTGGTGAGTCAAGAGGTGGTGCTCCACCATCTAAGGACACATTATGGTGGAATAAAGAAGTAAAGGCTGCTATTAAAATTAAAAGGGATTCTTATAAAAATTTGAAGAAAAGTAGAGATGTGGAGAGATTTGAGAAGTATAAAATGGCTAAAAAGAAAGTTAAGAAAGCTGTTCGGGAAGCTAAATCTAAGGTCTACAAGGAGGTGTACGAGAAATTAGACACTAAAGAGGCTGAAAATGATATATACCGGATTGCTCGGATGCGGGAAAGGAAGACTAGAGACTTATGTGCGGTGAAGTATGTCAAAAATGTAAATCAGAAGGTTTTAGTTCGAGATGAGGATATCAAGGAAAGATGGAGAGATTATTTTGACAAATTGTTCAATGAGATCTTTACTAAGCATTTGGATGGACTTGTCATTCAATCTTAAGATATAAACCGTGATTTCATGCGTAAAATGAGACTACCTGAGGTTAAAGAAGCTTTGAACAGAATGAGTTTAAGAAAGACGGTTGGTCCTGACGGGATTCCTATCGAGATTTGGAGATGCTTAGGAGAAATAGGCGTTAAATGGCTGACAGATCTGTTTAATAAGATTTGGCAAACAAAAAAGATGCCAAATGAATGGAGAAAAAGTATCCTTGTACCTATCTACAAGAATAAGGGTGGCATTCAAAATTGCTCAAACTACCATGGAATAAAACTTATGTGTCACACCATGAAACTTTGGGAGAGAGTGATTGAACACAGGCTAAGGAAGGATATTAAGATAACAGAGAACCAGTTTGGGTTCATGCCTGGACGATCGACGACAGAGGCTATTCATTTGCTTCGTCAACTTGTCGAGCGTTTCCGAGAAAGGAGAAGAGATTTGCATATGATATTTATTGATTTAAAAAAAAGCGTACGACAAGGTACCTAGAGAGATATTATGGGGGAAAATGATGAAGAAGGGGGTTCCCGTCAAGTATATTGACATAATAAAGGATATGTATGATGGAGTAGTGGCAAATGTCAGAACTTGCGGTGGCTTAACAAGTGATTTTCCGATTACAATTGGTTTACATTAAGGATCTGCATTAAGTCCATTCCTGTTTACCATCGTGATGGATGAGCTTACTAGAACTATCCAAGATGAGGTACCTTGGTGTATGCTATTCGCTGATGATATTGTTCTAGTAAATGAGACGAAATCAGGGGTTAATGCCAAATTGGAATTATGGAGGCAAACATTAGAATCTCGGGGATTCAGATTGAGCAGGCCCAAGACAGCATATTTTCATTGCAAATTTAATAACCAGAGAAATCAAAACCATATTGGTATAATATTGGAAGGGCAAGAGATATCACCGAGCGACCGGTTTAGATATCTAGGTTCCATCATCCAAAAGAATAGGGAGATCGATAGTGATATTAATCAAAGGATCCAAGCTGGTTGGTTGAAATGGAGGAGTGCAACAGGGATTTTGTGTGATCGTAACTTTCCGTTAAAATTGAAAGGGAAGTTTTATCGGAGCGCTATTCAGCCTGCCTTATTATATGGTACAGAATGCTGGGCTCCTAAGAAGAATCATACACAGAATATGCACGTAGCGGAGATGCGCATGCTTCGTTGGATGTGCAGTAATACTAGAAAAGATAAGGTGCAAAATATGGATATTCGTGCAAAAGTTGCTGTAGCACCTGTGGAGGAAAAAATACGGGAAAACCGGCTAAGATGGTTTGGTCATGTGCGACGCAGACCTATGAAAGCACCGGTTTGACAAATAGATACTCTCGATATGGGCAATGGCAAAAGGGCAAAAGGGAGACCGAAGAAAACATGGATGGAGGTGATACGAAACGATATGGTTGCCAAAGGACTCAATGAAAGTATATTGTTCGATAGGAGTGAGTGGAGGCGGAGGATTCATATGGTGGACTCGGCGTGATTCTCATGTTGGTTCATGTAGCCTACCCCATATGCTTAGGATAAAAGGCTCAGTTTTTGTTGTTGTTGTTGTTGTTGGATACGTAGGATTGTTATTCATATGTACATACCACATTGCATCATGATTCATGCATAGTTTCTGGCCGTATTTTGCATGGTATATACTACCGTATCATAGATTTCCATCATCACCGGCATGTTTATATATTGTGATTCTTCTCTAGGATTTCAGTATTTATGAGATTTCTGGATTTTGGGGAAAACCGCAAGACTTTTATAAACTTATTATCATTTTAAAATGCAATTTGCGGTTTTCTCGTGATGTATAGTTCATCCACCATAAGTTTTCATGATTGCTGTTGGTTTTCGAGACCCAATTCGAGAAGTAGAATGAACCGTTTCGAGTACATAGTGGGCCCGGTATGGTACCCCGGGGCAAGAAGCTCGAGTTGTAGACGATGAGCCTGGCAGAGGTAGACTACCTACCGGTGATGTCTGGCGCGGCGGATATCCGGAGGATATCGACCGTAGTCGTGAGATTTGATAATTTGGGCCGAGACATTGGGATATTGAGGTATTGAGATATACATATTTAGTGTCGATACTTGACACGGATTTCAGTTGATTTCATTGATGATACTTCAGTTATTTCACAAAGTTTTACTAAGATAAGAATACAGATTTTCTCGTACCAAACATATTCAGGCTTCATGTGATTATGCATTCATGTTGCACCCATACTAGTGCATTGCGTCATATCGGTATATGTAGGTTGTGACGTATTTGCGTGCATACTTACGATAGCCTTATTAGATATTATTTACTACTCACGAGTTGGCAACCCACCCCCGTTGTGCCACAGTATCTTGCAGGTCTGACCCGTCAGCACAGTAGCGGCGGGCGTACTTTTTTTTCCGCTTCGTTTGCTTCGACTTGCAGCTTGCTCATAAGTGGGTTTTGGAGGATTTTCTTTTGTTCCCACCATGTATTTTATTTGTATCTTGTATACTCGATCTACCCTTATATATTGGACTAGACGGTGAGATTTGTGAGACTTGTATTTGTGGTTTTTTGTGTCGATGCTCATTTGAGCCGACGTGGTGTTTCTTATTTCTTGCTTACAGATGCTTATTTTCGTGCTTTTGATATACATATTGCATGTGGTTGTGATTCCGCCTTTGGCGAAGAGCTAGCTCCCGCTTGGGGATGTCTTTATTCTTGATTATATGTATTTTCTCGTGTTGTACCCGTTTGGGGGCCAGTATTTACAAAAGAGACTCTGCCGAAATTTTCGGGAAATTTGATGTATTTAAATGTTATAAGGTGACTCTTAATTTACAAAAATTATCTTTTAAATTAAGGTTTTCTTTCATTCTATTTCTTTATTTGGTTTAGATTTCTGGGCTTTGGATTAATTAGATTACGTTGCGCCTTGAGACGTTTCGTAATTTAAGTGCCAGTCACGTTTCGTACCTTTGGTTCGTAACAAAGTTGGTATCAGAGCGTAGGGTTTTAACTTTCTGAGTGTAGGATGACCCTTGGTAGATGGAGTAGGTGACATAAGCAGAATGACGCAGCGTGTGTATATTCCGCGGTATACTTACGATACGGTACTCCGCCTAAGTGACCTTAGGATATATATATATATATATATATTTATTTGCTTGTATTTCCTTTCTTGATTCCGGAAATCCTTTGATTCGATCGCGATGTCCCTATCAATCATGTTTCTTGTTCCAGCCACTATGCCGCCGAAGACTACGAGAGTCAGAGGGCTGCCGCCGGGGACGAGATTAGAGTAGGCTCGTTTGAGACGAGGACCGATTAGAGCGGTACGCCTACCTCTTAGAGACAGAGTGGTCCGCCTTCTCCAGGACGGATGGCTAGGCGGGAGTCGAGTATTCAGGAAGTATGACAGATGGTTGGATTATTAGTTTGGGTTAGCCGAGCTCCGAGAGCCGATGATGTCCCTCCTATTTCAGGGACTTTGTTTGTACCTGCTACTCAGGCAGCTGTTTCTGTTGTTACCGAGATTTTTCCCGTATCCTTACAGGAGTTTTTGAAGCTGAAGCCTCCAGTTTTCACCGGCATAAATGCGGCGGAGGATCCACAGACATTCCTTGATAGGATAGCTAGGATTGTCCTTCACAAAGATGTTCTGATGAGATATGGGTTAAGCTTGTGAGTTTCGTCTAGAGAGGTCCTGCTCAGACGAGGTACGAGTCGGTTGAGAGAGGCCGAGCTGCAGATCTACCTCTTATGACTTGGGATAAATTTACAGCTGTATTCTTGCTCATTTCCTTCCAAAGAGCGTTCAAGATGTCGAGCTTGTAGTTTTGAGTATTTGCATAAGACTTTAGGGATGACAGTGTCCGAGTATGATATTTAGTTTATTCAGCGGTCCGATATGCTCCTTACCTGGTGGACACTGAAGAAAAACGGATAAAGAGGTTCGTGTGGAGATTGGATATGCAATTATTTCTTGCTGTCGGCACCCAGTCTTTTGACACTTACGTCGCTACTATGAACACAACTTTACTGTTGAAGGAGCGCATTTCTGAGACTTCAGTCATTTTTGGACCATAGTGGATTCGTACCGGTATGCCAGCTCAGAGGCGGTTAGATAAACGCCGTTGTGACATGTATTCGTTCGGTGTTTTCTTACGATACGTATTTCTTTCTGGTGTCATTTGAAATGGTATCCACATAAATTGTATCGAAGTTTAGCCGATTATGGTCCTTGCTAAATCAGCTGCTTGTTGTTGTAAGTCGACGTTAGACACCCCACATGATGCGGGGAGGCGGAATAGGTAAAACAATCATTTTGTTTAAACTAACATCGAATAGCTTTACGGATCTTTGCCAAACCCTAACTAACAACATCATAGAAGTGATTAGCTACTATGAAAGATGATTATACCTAATGAATCAAGTCTTTCTTGTTCTCGTAGACCACCTCCTCGTCGGCCTCCTCGTTGTGATAGAAGATCCACCCGAGAGCTACTTCTCCAAGCTTAACCTCTCACTTGAAGTAACTAGGTTTCTATGAGTGCCAATCAAAGTAACCTAGAGGATATAGAAGAGGATTAAGGATCTATTAGTCTTGCTAACCCTTGGATCTCAACACATGAAAGGTTAGGGTTAGTTCTTTGAAGAGAGAGAGAGCTTGAGGAGAGAGAAGGTGAGAGTGAGAATCATATGAAATAATATCTCATTTGTGAATATATGAAGCATAATAATTATTAATTAAATAACAAATAATAATATCAACCATACTTCATTAACTCACTTTGTGTGATTCATCTCATGAGTCATTAAGCAATAAATGCATCATTAACTCCTTTGGATGAATCACACCATGAGTCATTAAACCATTTAATGCAAATTCCACCTAAGCCTCCAACTCATCAATCTTCTAGAAGCTTCTCGACTAATTACGAGAATTCCCCTCCTATCCGTGAAAACACGGAAATACTGAGGCTGTATAAATCCAATAATCCAATACTAGAATCTAGCTTAAACCAAACCCTGCTAGTATAAACTGTCCGAACATCGTACGTGCGTAAAAACACGTATGTGTCCAAACCCTGTCGTAAAACCATACGACCTCTATATCGTTTCGCCCGAAGCAGGGAAACACTCTGTGCGGGACTCTAAAAATTCGACACTACGCTGGCAGTGGGTTTAACCACAGACCGCAGACGGCACTAGCTATACGTAACGGTCCCCAGTTAGATGTCGATAAGAAGGCCGATGAGGAAACCCATCCAAACTCCTACTGAGCTTGATGTGACAATCTCCATACAGTCCGATCTGTTCGTCTAAAACTATCGCATATCCGGCCTAGGGGGCGGCAAGCATCAGTCTCCTAAAAGCTGTATAAGTCGTGTCGGAGCAAAGCCCATTACACCTTGAGAAGCTACTGGAAATCCTACCAGTAAATCTCGTTTGTCCTGGCCAGGGACTTTGCGTAATGGCTTTCCAAACACAGCGCGATATCAACTCCCAATACCGGGAGAGACGAATCCTATCTAACCGCCACTGCCTCAAAGTGCTTCGGAACTGCACCCAACTGCTACCTGTTTGCACGACTCCTTTGAGCCGTGGTAGTGTAGAAATCTAACAACAGCGGGAACACACTCGAGGCGAAGCAGCAGTGTCAAGTCTGCGGACTATGCTGTACTCATGTCACCTGGGAACTGTTAACTGACGACGGGTATAAAACCAACGAACAGTTCCCTGCGAGTCCTGTCCGGTGTACCCATAACCCAACGAGCACCTGTATACTATCTCCAGTACAACGTACTAATGGCTGTGGGACAGACCATTTCCTCTGCTGGGATGAGAACCGTACACACTAGTCTACTCTGGAGTATCGATGCCCCGTCTCGATAATCCTACGACTGGGGACCTGAAAAAGGATGTGCTTGTAGACTACCCAGCCCCCACTAGTGTGACTTCCATCACAACGCTTGTAGTCAAGCAAGATCCTAAGGGCTCTATCAATATGTATTCTTGATATGTTAACATATACACATATTAAGATAGATATAAACCAAGTAGCGTACTACCATGTTTAGCAAGACTGTTAATATAACTGCCAATATCCCAAGCTTCCATTAAGTAATATACAAGCTAGTATGATACAATAATGGCCCCTAGGGCATATACACTAACAATTTCCCACTTGCACTAGGGCCATGTACTGGCATAACGTAGACCTATCATCTCGAATAGCCTCTCGAACTGCATCTGAGGAATGGCCTTTGTGAATGGATTGGCAGTGTTATTCTCCGTATCTACTCTTTTCACCTCGATCTCCCGGCGATCTACGATCTCCCTGATCAGGTGATACCGCCTTAAGATGTGTCTGGACTTCTGATGGGACCTGGGTTCCTTCGCTAAAGTTATAGCGCCGTTGTTGTCGCAATACAGAGGTATTGGATCAACACTGGTAGGAACCACCTGAAGTTCTGTTAGGAACTTCGTCATCTAGACAGCTTCTTTTGCGACATCGCAAGCAGCTATATACTCCGCTTCCATCGTCGAGTCAGCAACAGTGTCCTGCTTGGAACTCTTCCAGCACACCACCCCTCCATTGAGGGTAAAGACATAACCTGACATGGACTTGGAGTCATCCTTGTCACTCTGGAAGCTGGAGTCAGCAAAGGCCTCGATCTGAAGGTTCTTTCCGCCATACACAAAGAACATCTCCTTAGTCCTTCTCAGGTACTTGAGAATGTTCTTTACTTCTATCCAGTGCTTCTCCCCTGGGTTTGCCTGATACCGGCTTACAACGCTCAATGCGTATACTACATCTGGTCTGGTACATAACATCGCATACATTATAGAGCCTACCGCAGAAGCGTAGGGTATAGTCGACATGCGAGCCCTTTCCAAATCAGTCTTGGGAGGCATCTCTTTGGAGAGGGTGATTCCGTGACAAGCCGGCAGGTTACCGCGCTTAGAATCTTCCATACTGAATCTTTTTAATATGGTGTCTATGTACCTGGACTATGAAAGTCCCAACATCCTTTTTGATCTATCATGATAGATCTGGATCTCCAGAATGTAGGTGGCATCACCCAGGTCCTTCATGGAGAACTTCTGTGACAAGAATCCTTTCACTGACTGTAGTATAGGAATATCATTTCCTATTAGGAGAATGTCATCCACGTACAAGACGAGGAATACTACAGCTCTCCTTACAATCTTACTGTATATGCATGGTTCATCTGGATTCTTGATAAAGTCGAATTCTTTAACAGTATCATCAAAACAGATGTTCCAACTCCGCGATGCCTACTTTAGTCCATAAATGGACTTAAGCAACTTGCACACCTTACCGCTGCTCCTACTCTGAATGAATCCCTCTGGCTGATCCATATAGACGCACTCTTCCAAATTTCCATTTAGAAAAGCCGTCTTTACGTCCATCTGCCAGATCTCATAATCGTGGAAGGCAGCAATGGCAAGAAGGACCCGAATGGATTTGAGCATAGCCACTAGAGAAAAGGTTTCATCATAGTCCAAACCAGGTCTTTGACGAAAACCCTTTGAAACAAGTCTAGTCTTATAGGTTTTAACCTGTCCATCTACACTAATCTTCTTTTTGAAGATCCATTTGCATCCTACGGGTTTTACCCCATCTGGAGCAATGTCCAAAGTCCATACTTTGTTAGTGTACATGGACTCCATTTCGGTCCGCATTGCATCCAGCCATCTTACCGAGTCGCCGCTTTGGATGGCCTGCTGGAAGCTAGTAGGGTCATCATTGTCAATGATGCAATCCTATCGATCCCCGTCTATGAGAAAACCGTAGTATCTCTTGGGCGGATGAGACTGTCTACTACTTCTGCGGATAGGCGCTGGGATGTCCCTTTCTTCTGAAACTTCTGGTTCTACCATACTTTCAGTAACAGCTTATGGTTCTGGAATTTCTTCCAGTTCCATTGCGCTTCCACTCTTCTGATTTTCTAAAAATTCAGTTTTCAAGAAGTGGGCATGACGAGAAACAAAAACCTTTTGTTCTTCTGCGTAATAGAAATAATACCCCTTGGAGTTCTTTGGATATCCCACAAACTTACACTGTACTGAGCGTGCCTCGAGCTTGTCCGCATTCTGCTTTTTAACAAAAGCTGGACATACCCATGTCCTAAAGTGTTTAAGACAGGGTTTCTTCCTACTCCACATCTGATATAGTGTGGTAGGCACAGTCTTGGTTGGAACATGGTTCAAAAGATATGCAGCTGATTCTAGTGCATAACCCCAGAAAGATCGCGGTAACTCAGCCTTACTCATCATGGAACGTACCATATCCAATAGGGTTCAATTCCTCCTTTCTGATACACCATTGTGTTGTGGTGTGTATGGAGGAGTAAGCTAAGAGAGAATTCCATTCTCTTTTAAGTATCCCAGGAACTCGACACTTAAGTATTCACCACCTCGATCAGATCTCAGTGTCTTGATACTTTTGCCTGTCTGTGTTTCCACTTCATTCTTGTATTCTCGGAATTTCTCAAAAGCCTCGGATTTATGCTTCATTAAGAAGATATGTCCATACCTAGAGAAATCATCCGTAAAAGTAATGAAGTAGGAATAACCACCTCTTGCATGTGTAGACATTGGACCGCACACGTCACTGTGTACGAGTCCCAAGAGCTCGCTCGCTCTTACTCCGTGTCCAGTAAACGGAGTCTTTGTCATCTTTCCCATGAGACAAGATTCACAAGTAGCATAAGATTGATATTCGAACGGATTCAAATATCCTTCTCTATGTAACTTTGTCAACCGAGTTTCATTGATGTGACCTAGTCTACAATGCCATAAGAAAGCCTGATTTATTTCCGGAGACTTTCTTTTAAGTGTGTTCTGGACATTGAAAACCTGAGCTTGATTTAATACGTATATACCGTCATCTAATGTACCGGACCTAATCAGAACTTGATTTAGGTGGATGTTTGCTACATCGCTTACGAATTTAAAATCATATCCCTCTCTCGAAAGTGAGGACACTTGATCAGTCGAAAATAATGCATTTTTAACACGTCAATTTCCCTACCATTTGCACTCATCTATAGGTGTTCGGTATAATTATAGCACATATTAGCAAAACATCCGTAAAATACCAAATAACTTGTGTTATGTATTAAAACCGACATTTTGAGGGAAATTGAGTGTTTATCATTGTATCGCATTATCTTTGTGTAGCGCAACACTTGTCTCGAGAACCTGTGCAGGAAATTCCAGGAGAAAAGCCGAAATTGTCAAAAGTGCTGATAAAAATACGCCAAGTCCAAGACTTATGATCTGGCAGTGAGCATGAGAGAATTATAAGATTCCACATATCAGAAACATACCATGAAGTCAGCACCAAGCATCACCAGAATTTCCATGCAGTGAAGCTTCTAATGGGCCGCAGATCCACAGCCAAAGTGCCCCTCACGCGGCGGATCCGTGGCCACGTCAACATGACGTCAGCGCAGCTTCACTTCAGTCTTCTCTTCTCAGTTTCAAAACCCCTTTAAGCCACTGCAAATTCCAGATAACTCCAGAATCTTCTGACAGGACAATAAGGCTTATTGTTCAAGCTAATCATCTTCAATCTTCCAAAGCAAGCTACTTAACTACCTAAAGCCTAGAAGCTTCTCCCTAACCTCCAAGCTTATGAAGGAAGCTACCCCTAACTAACTAACTCTAGAACCTTCTACCTAACCACCAAGCTTATAAGGGAAGCTAAACTAAACCTAGCTTCTAACGGAAGCTAATCCTAATCAAGGCTATAAAAGGGACCCTAAGGCTTCACTCTCAAGACTGTTCTCCAATTCCCAACACAAGTTGAGTGACACAACTTGTAATCCTAACCCTAATCCAATCAAATCTAAGCCAAAGCTCAAGATCTTCGAGTTCAAACCAAGCAAGAAGCCTTCAATCCTTTAGAAGCGACGCCGGACTTCATCGGAGCAAGTGATCCAAGGTGATCCGCGACTCAAGGAGACGAGCGAAGCCGAAATCAACGATCAAGTTCTTTCCTCTTGTAGATCTTGAGAGAATTGTAACAAAATTGTTGATAAATAAAGGTGAAATTTCTGTATCTTGCTTATCTTTCTATTTGAGCATTATGATTCGATCTAGATTCTTGAATGTGTTCTTTGTTATAATGCTCAAGTAAAATTCCGCTCGTGAAGGAGTCGAGAGAATCAATAGATGATGATGTTACAAATTTTGAAACGATTCTTAATTCCTATAAGTTTTGTAAACTCTTGTAAATTGAAGAATCGACAACCTAGTTTCGAGCGATGCTTTCTTGATTGTGTTCGCTCTTAATTAGTGATCCATGATCGATTCTTGAATTTACTAGAGGCTAGTTTTTGAATGAGATTCATCGAAAGGACAAAGGATGAGATGAAGAAACCCTAGTTTCTTTAAAAGATCCTTAAACCTCGATAGATCATCATCGATCTAGTATCAACTCATTAATGGATAAGAAAACATAATCAATAGTTTTCATCACGTCTATAGATTCAATCGATTCCTACGAGCCTCACTTCGATTCTTGATTACTATTTGGATTGGATATCATCAATTCTTCATTCTTGATTTTAAATGTTTTCTTGATTCTAGATTTAGATCTAGATAATTCTTGAACTTCAATTTTATAAATCTTGAATTGAATTGTCTTTTCTTTTCTTTTTAATTTTCAATTCATCTAATTCAAATTCGAACGGATCTCACTTTCCCTGTGGACGATCCGCACTCGCTAACGCGCTACAATCGACACCGTTATTGATTGCGGTCAAAAATTTCTTTGGTTTTGATTTCTATACATTTTCTACCGACACGAACCGAGAATTCATTCAATCAACACCGATATGATATTACAAGTCAAACTAGGTACATACAAACAGTTACGTAGAATCAATATCTGCCCACTTGTCAAACCTACGCGATATTCTCCCACGGATTCAGCGTCCATGCTCATTCCGTTCGCAACTCTGAGAGACAAATCGCCTGCCCTAATAACTCAACGGTTTCTCAAAGCATGTAATGAATTACAGATATGAGATTCTGCTCCGGTATCTAGTACCCAGGAAGTAGAGTTAATTGACAAACAGTTCTCAATAATAAACACACCCGAGGCCAAAGCCACAACATGCTTCGAATCCTGGATACTGGCTTTCAAAGCCCTGCAATCTTTCTGCCAATGTCCGTTCCCATAAAAATAGGAATATCCCTCCTTCCCTACACAAAGTCCCAAAACTTTTGCTCTTCCCTTTCCTTCTACTTTACTGACACCGTATATCGGTTTTGTGGGGGTCTTCTTCTTTTCACCCTTTGATTTCGCCCTGGATGTAGAAGAAGAAGGTCCCCCATTAAGCAGAGCAGGTGTCTCCCTGGTTTCTTTCAGGGTGTAAGTAGAGGGTAGGGACTGTGGAAATAAGTCAGGACATGACCTGTTTCCCAACGTGGTCTCCAGGTCCGTGAGCTCATCAATATAGCTAGTCATCGTAAGGACGTCGTCCCCTACAGATGACCCGACAGCCAACCTCGCTTGAAACAATTCGTTCGAGGTCTCATATCTTGCGATACGAGATTGCTCTCCAAATAAATCTTTGTTATGGAGGAAGATGGAAACGAAGTCCATCTTCTCGTGCTACTTCTGGTATATACCATCAACTGAAGCCAACACGAGGCACTTGGCACTCGCACTGTCCTTTTCCCTTTTCTGACGGATATTCATATCCGCGATGGTGGGAACTGGACCTGGGACGGCGGAGGCTTGAGTAGTAATAGGGTGGCCCATCTTGTCATAGGCAATGGACGTCTGGACAGACCTTTGCCAGTCATAAAAGTCAGATTCAGTCAACTTGTTATCTAGATGTAACCTAATCATGGTCACAAGGTCGCTGCAAAGAGAGAGAGAGAGAGAGAGGGAACACTTTAGCATGATGCTCTTGCAAGTTTAGAGTGGTTTTTAGTTTATCTAAACATGATGGCTTCCACTGTTTCTCGAATCCCTCCTCAAACCAAAAAGGAAGAACTAGTCAGGACTATTCTCACCGTACAATACTTGCTTAACCGTTCAGCCAGGCCGGTGTCGGTACTTCGAAGGAGGTTTTACGACGCTTTCGCGAAGTTCCTTAATTAAATAACCTCTTTTCTCTGGGGACGTAGCCCCGCTGACACCTTTCTCGACACCTACTTGGTTTATAGCATTGATCATTAAGTGACGAATCTCCCGATGAGTAACGGATACTCACAGTAGGATCGGGATCCAAATATCATCGTATGATAAAGCTGAAGGAATCCTACCAGAATTATCACACTCCAAATGGTATGCAACTCTTAGCAAATTTCAGTTTCTTTAGAAATTCTCGATATGGATTTTTTTGCCCCATGCTCTTATGATCTTGACTAAGGGCCAACAAATCATAAGTCGCATGTCAAGTTCTACCCATCATTATCTTGTTAATTTGAACCCACCCGTATATACTCTTGACTAAGGGCCAAACAAAGTAATACGACTGTCCCAAACCAACGCATCCATCTATGCTACATGTGAACACCCCAGCAGCTACCAATCACTATGTCTTGACTAAGGACCAAACAAACATAGCTTGAATACTACTGACCATTCATATGAAATGACGGAGGGCTACGACTGGTTTTGGCGAAACCGTGAACGTAGTGAACTTGATATAACCGAAGGAACCTGATAGCTTTTTAAAAAGAGTGGTTAAAGCTCCGTAATTAAAAATTTTGCTTTGTTTTAAAATAACCGAGTGGTTTCATTTAAACTGTTCCAACGATTCAACTTTGGTTTATTTTCTTTGCATTAATATAATGCGTCCCATCAATTAACCTATCATTGTAGAAAACAACGAAAATACAACGTCCTCTTATGCCATCCGCATTCGCCACTGGGTCCCGTCATTCACCCGTTAGGTTACTTAACTAATGACAGAGCGGGGACTGGGCTAGCGCGGGTGTAAAACATAAGTGACGCCTAATAGATATCATATATAGATATTTTACATTCGTCAGACGCAATAATAGGCATTCCAGATCACAGATGAGCATATTGGATATTCTACGAATCCGCATTCCTTTTGAGCCTGCAAAGAAAGACGGATTACACAGTCGCGATGAATAGCCAAAACCCCACCCTAGAACATTACGGGTACAGCAAACTACCCGCCTAGTACCCGAAGTGAAGCGGTCTCCCTCAACAACGTGAGTAGGCCACTAAACACTTCAAACTATCCGGTAGTTTGTGCACCCTATCTTGGGTCTATCCTACGAGCAGAAAACAGTAAATGAAATAATACAACGGTGGCTACAACCTCAACCCGGATGTGCCGTGCAAAAGAATATTACAACAATTTACAAATTACATTTGAATGAAAGAAACACTCGTCTCACATCCCCGGCTATCCATTCACGACAATCCAACAAGTCCACAAACACAAACCAGTAAAAACCATTACAAAAATGTGCAACCCCCTGCTAACCGACATACTAGCAGTTAGGGGAGGTTTACGAACACATTAAACACATCACAGATATAATCAAGTTAGTCAAACATCTTAGAATTTCGATCAAGCAAACACAAATGATTTTCCTCCAAATAATTCTCTGTGCACCTGAAACCTGAGCAGAAACAAAACATCCCAGAAAATACAAAATCAACACAAAAGAGTTACTGGGCAAATTTGGGCTGACTCGGCTTCAACTCGGCCGCGGATCCGCGGCGGATCGCTTTGGATCGGCCGCGGTTCCGCGGCGGTTTGGCCGATTTATGATCCCAAATTTCTCCAGTAATCTTATAATTCACTGCTTGTATTTTTAAGGGTCCCTGAAATATTTTTAGACCCCATTTAAAAAACGGCAGAAACTTCGTTAAAACATCGTATTTTCGGGTTCGTTTTGCGATCGAATTTCTAACGAATTTTCTAACAAGTTAGTTATGGTTTAGCGAGGCTCTGATACCACTGTAAGTCAACGTTAGACACCCCACATGATGCGGGGAGGCGGAATAGGTAAAACAATCATTTTGTTTAAACTAACATCGACTAACTTTACGGATCTTTGCCAAACCCTAACTAACAAAATCATAGAAGTGATTAGCTACTATGAAAGATGATTATACCTAATGAATCAAGTCCTTCTGGTTCTCGTAGACCACCTCCTCGTCGGCCTCCTCGCTGTGATAGAAGATCCACCCGAGAGCTACTTCTCCAAGCTTAACCTCTCACTTGAGGTAACTAGGTTGCTATGAGTGCCAATCAAAGTAACCTAGAGGATATAGAAGAGGATTAGGGATCTATTAGTCTTGCTAACCCTTGGATCTCAACACATGAGAGGTTAGGGTTAGTTCTTTGAAGAGAGAGAGCTTGACGAGAGAGAAGGTGAGAGTGAGAATCATATGAAATAATATCTCATTTGTGAATATATGAAGCATAATAATTATTAAATAAATAACAAATAATAATATCAACCATGCTTCATTAACTCACTTTGTGTGATTCATCTCATGAGTCATTAAGCAATAAATGTATCATTAACTCCTTTGGATGAATCACACCATGAGTCATTAAACCATTTAATGCAAATTCCACCTAAGCCTCCAACTCATCAATCTTCTAGAAGCTTCTCGACTAATTACGAGAATGCCCCTCCTATCCGTGAAAACACGGAAATACTGAGACTGTATAAATCCAATAATTCAATACTAGAATCTGGCTTAAACCAAAGCCTGCTAGTATAAACTGTCCGAACATCGTACGTGCGTAAAAACACGTATGTGTCCGAACCCTGTTGTAAAACCATACGACCTCTATATCGTTTCGCCCGAAGCAGGGAAACTCTCTGTGTGGGACTCTAAAGACTCGACACTACGCTGGAAGTGGGTTTAACCACAGACCGCAGGTGGCACTAGCTGTACGTAACGGTCCCCAGTTAGATGTCGATAAGAAGGCCGATGAAGAAACCCATCCGAACTCCTACTGAGCCTGATGTGACAATCTTCGTACAGTCTGGCCTGTTCGTCTAAGACTATCGCATATCTGGCGTAGGGGGGCGGCAAGCGTTAGTCCCCTAAAAGCTGTATAAGTCGTGTCGGAGCAAAGCCCATTACACCTTAAGAAGCTACTGGAAATCTGACCAGTAAATTTCGTTTGCCCTGGCCAGGGATTTTGCGTAATGGCTTTCCAAACACAGCGCGATATCAACTCCCAATACCGGGAGAGACGAATCCTATCTAACCGCCACTACCTCCAAGTGCTTCAGGACTGCACCCAGCTGCTATCTCTTTGCACGACTCCTTTAAGCCATGGTAGGGTAGCAATCTAAGAACAGTGGGAACACACTCGAGGCGAAGCAGAAGTGTCAAGTCTGCAGACTATGCTGTACTCATGTCACCTGAGAACTGTTAACTGACGACGGGTATAAAACCAACCAACAGTTCCCCGCGAGTCATGTCCGGTGTACCCGTAACCCAACGAGCACCTGTATACTATCTTCAGTACAACGTACTAATGGCTGTGGGACAAACCATTTCCCCTGCTGGGATGAGAAGCATACACACTAGTCTACTCTGGAGTATCGATGCCCCGTCTCGATAATCCTACGACTAGGGACCTAAAAAAGAAAGGATGTGCTTGTAGACTACCCAGCCCCCACTAGTGTGGCTGCCATCACAATGCTGGTAGTCAAGCAAGATCCTAAGGGCTCTATCAATATGTATTCTTGATATGCTAACATATACACATATTAAGATAGATATAAACCAAGTAGCGTACTACCATGTTTAGCAAGACTGTTAATATAACTGTGAATATCCCAAGCTTCCATTAAGTAATATACAAGCTAGTATGATACAATAATGGCCCCTAGGGCATATACACTAACAGTTGTGATTTCTTCCGTAGGCTAATCTTTTGTCACTCGAAATGTTTTCATTCGTGTTTGTTTGTTCGTATCGGAGATAGGGACTCTTATGTTAATTTGTTTCTTCTCGATTTGTTGGACTTCGAAGTTCTTCTGGGTATGAATTGGTTAGCCACGTGTTGTACGTCCGTAGACTGCCGTAAGGAGGCAATCAGATTTAGTTTTCCGGGAGAGCCAGTTCTTGTATTTCGGGGAGGCTGTAGCATCGCCTTTCCCGGCCGATTTCCTCTTTTCGTGCTAGTCAGCTTTTGAGAAAAGGATGTTAGGAATTCTTGGCGTATGTTTGTGATGTTAAGTGCCGCAGAGGTCCCGTTGGACCATGTTCCGATTGGGAGAGAGTTTCCAGATGTTTTCCTGACAAGTTGCTTGGTTTGTCGCTAGAGCGCGATATTGAGTTTTATTTTGACTTGATTTTCGACAAGGAGCCTTTTTCTATACCGCCATATCGGATGGACCCGGCGGAGGTTAAAGAACTGAAGGATCAGTTGCATGATTTGTTGGATAAAAGGCTTGTTCGTCCGAGTGAGTCACTTCGGGGAGCTCATGTTCTGTTCGTCAAGAAGAAAGACGGCAATTGTGTTGGTGCATCGATGATCGTCAGTTGAATCGAGTTACTGTTCGAAATAGATATCCCCTACCTCGCATCGACGATTTATTTGATTGGCTCCAGGGTGCGGGACATTTTTCGAAGATTGACTTGCGGTCAGGCTACTACCAGTTATGGGTTTGAGAGGATGATATTCCGAAGATTTCTTTTCACAAAAGTTACGGGCGTTATAAGTTTTGGTGATGTCGTTTGAGCTTACCAATGCCCCAATAGCATTTATGGATTGGATGAACCGAATATCTAGGCCAATCTTGATCAGTTTATCATCGTGTTCATTGAGGACGTCTTGGTGTACTTTTGGAGCCGAGCAGAGCCTGGACAGTAATTGAGGATTATGTTGCAGACTTGAGGGAGCGCCAACTATTCGCCAAATTATCCACGTATGTTTTCTGATTGGATAGTGTGGACTTTTGGGACCCGTAGTTACGAGAGATAGTATATGTATGGAACTAAAAGAGATCAGGGTCGTTCAGCATTGGCCCAGACCTGTATCAATGACGGAGGTTTGCAGCATTTTGGGTTTGGACAGATACTACTAATATTTCGTACAGGATTTTCGCATATAGCTGCAACGTTGACTGGGTTGACCCGAAAAGGAGTTCTTTTCTTTGAACTGAGGCATGAGAGCAGAGCTTTCAGCAGTTAAAGACTCGTTTGACTACGGCGCCGGTTTTATCTATGCCTTCAGGATCAGGCGGTTTTGTTGGTTATTGCGATACTTCTCGAAAGCTGAAGAAGCGTGAGCAAAACTATTCCACACATGATTTAGAGATGGCTGTAGTGATTTTTACACTTAAGATTTGGAGACGAGTCATGCCAGATATTTACGGATCACAAGAAACTTAAGGTATATCTTTCAGCGGTGAGATCTAATTTTAAGACAGCGCCGATGGATGGAGCTAGTGAAGACTATGACCGCGAGATTCTTTATCGTCTGGGCAAGAAGATTGTTCTGGCGGATGCTTTGAGTTGGAAGCCCGGAGGTAGCTTTTGTTGTTTGAGCACAGTTTAGAGACAGACGACGGCAGAATAGCAGATTCTATGTGATAGCCGAGTACAGTTCGAGTCTACTTCGACCGGGAGACAACTTGTCCGTGTCCGTGCACATCCACAGATATTTAATCATATCCGTGAGGCATAGTTCGATGACGTTCGTTGTCAGAGATCATGGAGCAGGTTCGACAGGACAGAGATTCAGAGTTCGTGATTGATGATCGGGGAGTACTACGATTTAGGGCTCGACTATGTATGCCAGATTCCGAGGGACTGAGACGCAGGATCTTAGAGGAGGCGCATCTATCAACATATATGAATTATGATTTGATAGAAGTCTACTAATGTGAAGGGATGAAGAGAGATGTCACAGATTTTGTTTCGCGATGCTGACTTGTCAGCAAGTCATGGCTGAGCATCAGAGGCCAGCAGGAGAATTACAACCTTTGCTCATTTTGGAGTGGAAATGGGAACATATTTACATGGATTTTATTGTGGGTCTACCTAGGACCAGTCAAGATTTGACTCTATTTGGGAGGTCGTAAACCGATTGACGGAAGAAGCCAACTTTATGTTAGTAAGACCACTTTCGGATTCGTTCAGTATGCTCAGAGATATGTTGATAAAATGGTGCAACTACATGGAGTTCCGATTTGTTTTATGTCCGACAGAGGCACCCAGTTCACCAGCCGACTATTGTAGAAACTTCAGAAGGCTTTGGACACCAATTGAATTTCATTACAGTTTTCTATCCGCAGACCGACGGTCAATCAGAGCGGACCATTCAGATTCTTGAGGACAGGCACCGAGCTTGCATTTTAGATTTCGTGGCAGTTGAGATCGCCACTTGCCCTTGATAAGGTTTTCCTATAATAACAGCTTCCAGGAGGAGATTCTGATGGCACCCTTCGAGGTATTATATAGAAGGAAATGTCGATCACCCATATGTTGGACAGAGCTCAGTGAGAGCAGTAGTTTGAGACCACAGATTGTGCAGGAGACGACCGAAAAGATTTAGTTGATTTGGGATAGAATGAGAGCGGCCCAGAGGCAGAAATCTTATGTGGATAGACGTCGTCGCAGAGTAGAATTCGCCTTAGGTGGTCATGTTTTCTTAAGGGTTTCTTTAATAGAGGGCGTGTTGAGATTCGAAATGAAAGGGAAGCTAAATCCCAGATATGTAGGTTTCTTAGAGATTATGGAGCGTATCGGCACAGTTGCGTATCGTTTGGCTTTTCCACCCGAATTCCTTGCCTGACTTCTCTGTTAATTCAATCTCTCTCTCGCCTTTAGCCTGAGCCTATTCTTCTTCACGTGAAAATGCCCCATCTCCTAGATGTTCACCCCGTGTTTCATGTATCGATACTCCGTAAGTACCTTCTTGATCCCTCTCACGCAATACAGCATCAGACGATCCAGCTGTAGCGCAATCTTTCTTTCACAGTGCAGCCGATGACACGTGGGAAGCCGAAGATGAGACGAGAGAGAAATATTCTTATCTCTTTGAGGGAACGCATAGTTAGATTTTAAATTCGGGGACCGAATTTCTTTAAGGGGGGAAGGTTGTAACGTTTTAAAAATAAATAAATAAATCGTTTAGGAGAATTTTTTGATAATCGGTAAATAAATTGTATTTTCCGTAAAACATGGCTATAATTATTTTTCATCATAGGCTTAAATACGCCTATTTTAACTATATAATTGCTAGTAATTGGTATTTATTTGGTCACTTATAAATTGTTAGTTTAATTAAATATTTTAATTATTATTATAAGCTTTTATTTATACATTTAATTAGTGTAAATTACAAATTAGAATGGGTTAATTATACTGTAGTGAACCATGACAACTTAGAATCAAGTTTGTTACATGTTCTCTTTTTCTCATTTTTGTCTCCATCCTTCTAGTAAATTCTTGGAAAAATGAAGTTAGAAAATAAAATAAAATAAAAATAGAATTGATGTGAGGTGCATTAATGAAGCTTGAAGGGTTTTCTTTACTTGGAAATTTCTACACACCTCACTCTCTCTCCCCTCTGGCCGAGCCCCCCTTGTAGCAGCCCACATTTTCTCCACTGCAATTTCCTTTCAAAAATCCTTAAAATTCCATGAAAAATCAACATAAAAATTCCACCAATTCATCATTTAACCCTTACCCATTATTCTTTGTTCAATCAAGCATGAATCTTGAGGCAAGATAGCAATTTTGGAGGCTAAGTTGCAAATTTGATCTCTTGTTTCTTGAGGTATAATCTAAACCAATGAATTACATGTTGGATAATTACTTCAATCTAATCTAATTAGGTGTTTAATTATGATTTTAATTTTAAAATTTAATTTTCAAGAGAAGAGTTTGGAGGCAAGTTAGGGTTTTTATCACGCCATTAAGGTTGCAATGTTTAGTTTAATACTTTAAGACATGCAAAATGTAATCTAGTTGTTAAAAACTAATTGTTATTTTTAAATTGTCCTAATTAAGCTAACTTGCAAACTAGATTTTTAGAATTAATGTAAATTGGTGAGATAAAAGTTTGGTCATGCTTTGTGTGACTTAATTAAGATATTTAGTGAGTATTGTGGCCGTTAAATTTGTTAAAACAATTAGATTTGAACTAAAATGGTTAATAATCGCTTACTAGGTTTTTGGAATAAATGGGTTTTAAGTAAGTTTGAGATTGAATTGAACTACAACCTAATTCTTATAATATTTAATGTGTTGTGATTGCAAGATTTTTACGATTGTGTTTTAGGTTTGGGGATTTTCACGTATAGCGACCCTCGTTGTTGTTTGCGGCGTTGTCGCGAGCATGTTCTGTGCACTAAATGCATGCGCGTCTAGTTAATGCACGTGATTGACTTGTGTCATTTATTCCGCGACTATCATTTATTTATCTTCTTAATTGCTTGTGTGCAATCCTAGGATCGGGTGCAGAGGTGTCGGATGTGGCGCGGAAAAAAGACAAGGCGGAGTTCGGATCAGATTAGCCGAGGCATCCCGGTGAGTAGATGTACACATCTATGGGGGGATCGTCTGGATGGCGCGAGGCGCCCGTAGTTTTCTAGTTATGCATCTCATTGCATTGCCCCATCTTATATGTGTGTGTGTGTGTGTGTGTGTGACGTCATCATAGGGCACTGCCGCACGTGCACTATTTATGTGAATACACACGTCTTTGGTAATTGCTATGTCACAAATACTATAGAACTTGATTATGATCGGTAATTGTGCATTTGCATCATATATGATCCGTAGGCTTATGCCAGTATATTCATTTCATTAAGATAGATACGTAGGATTGTTATTCATATGTACATACCGCATTCCATCATGATTCATGCATGTTTCTGGCCGTATTTCGCATGGTATATACTACCGTATTATAGATTTCCATCATCACCGGTATGTTTATATATTGTGATTCTTCTCGAGAATTTCAGTATTTATGAGATTTCTGGATTTTGGGGAAAACCGCAAGATTTTTATAAACTTATTATCATTTTAAAATGCAAGTTGCGGTTTTATGGTGATGTATGGGTCGTCCACCATGAGTTTTCATGATTGCTGTTGGTTTTTGAGACCCGATTCGAGGAGTAGGATGAACTGTTTCGGGTAAATGGTGGGCCCGGTATGGTACCCCGGGGTAAGAAGCTCGAGTTGTAGACGATGAGCCTGGCAGGGGCAGACTACCTATCGGTGATGTCTGGCGCGGCGGATATCTGGAGGATACCGACCGTAGTCGTGATATTTGATGATTTTGGCCGATCAGGACTGACTGAGCCCGAGATATTGAGACATTGAGATATTGTGACATTGAGATGTCGAGACATTGTGATATTGAGGTATTGAAATATACTTATTTAGTGTCGATACTTGACACGGATTTCAGTTGATTTCATTGATGATACTTCTGTTATTTGACAAAAGTTTTATTAAGATAAGAATACAGATTTTCTCGTACCAAACATATTCAGGCTTCATGTGATTATGCATTCATGTTGCACCCATACTAGTGCATTGCGTCATATCGGTATATGTAGGTTGTGACGCATTTGCATGCATAATTACGATAGCCTTATTAGATGTTACTTATTACTCACGAGTTAGCAACTCACCCCCGTTGTGCCACAGTATCTTGCAGGTCTGACCCGTCAGCATAATAGCGGCGGGCGTACTTTTTTTTCGCTTCGTTTGCTTCGACTTGCAGCTTACTGATAGGTGGGTTTTGGAGGATTTTCTTTTGTTCCCACCATGTATTTTATTTGTATCTTGTATACTCTATCTATCCTTGTATATTGTACTAGTCGGTGAGACTTGTGAGACTTGTATTTGTGGTTTTTGGTGTCGATGCTCATTTGAGCCGACGTGCTGTTTCTTATTTCTTGCTTACAGATGCTTATTTTCGTGCTTTTGATATACATATTGCATGTGGTTTTGATTCCACCTTTGGCGACGAGCTAGCTCCCGCTTGGAGATGCCTTTATTCTTGATTAAAAGTATTTTCTCGAGTTGTACCCGTTTGGGGGCCGGTATTTACAAAGGAGACTTTACCGAAATTTTAGGGAAATTTGATGTATTTAAATGTTTTAAGGTGACTCATACTTTACAAAAATTATCTTTTAAATTAAGGTTTTCCTTCATTCTATTTCTTTATTTGGTTTAAATTTCTAGGCTTTGGCTTACTTCGATTACGTTATGCCTTAAGACGTTTCGTAATTTAAGTGTCAATCACGTTCCGTACTTTCGGGTCGTGACACATCTAACCCGATTCAAAGGAAGGGTCTCGCCAAGGAAAAATCAACAGAGGATCCGATATAAGAAGTAGAGCGTCGGGCAATCTTCAATAATGAAATAGAATTAGAGCAAAGTGTCGGCCCTAGGATTGTCCCCTCTTATTTATACACCCTAAAAGAGAATATCCTACTGCCCAGATTGATTCCCACCAAAATGAAACGTCATGCCCAAGCGGCAGTCGAAGCTGTTTCCTGATTTAAAATCAGAAAAGCTTATGGGAAAAGCTTCAGAAAAGGGTCACGTGCTTACACGTGACCAGCAGTCACGTGTGGGCACGCGACACCTAAAAGTATCGACAAGGCAAATTCAGTTTCCCAAATGCGTCAAAGAAAGGGGCTTCAGAAAGGGTCACGTGCTCCCACGTGACCTGGGTCACGTGTCGGCACGTGACATTTAAAAGCAGCGGCAAAGACACAACGGTTCCCTGATCGAATCAAGAAAAAGGTTTCAGAAGAGGTCACGTGCTCCCACGTGACCAGGGTCACGTGTTGGCACGTGACACTCAAAACATCAGGCTCATTCTCCGGTTAAATCGAGAAGAAGGCTCCATGCCAGGGTCATGTGCTCACACGTGACCAGTTGTCACGTGGTGTCACGTGACAGCTAAACAGAGAACAGAAAGCAAAGCGCAGAAAGAAAGAAGAAGGCTCATTCCAAAGGGGGTCACGTGCCCACACGTGACCATGGGTCACGTGGTCACACGTGACCGGCTTTCAAAGCCCATTTTGTTAACAGAATTAAATTCTGAAGGAGATTCAAATCCTTCCAAAGGAAAGCGACTATCTAGAAACAATTAAATTAAAGGTTCAGAGGTGATTAAATATCACCTATTTATGGGAAAATCTCGGGTTTGGAAAGATTTCCCCTTTAAATCTAACCGAGATAACAAAAGAGAATCCCTGGATTTGAATTCCAATGGTGAATAAAATTCACCTAATAATCCAAAGGTCAAAAACGAATGATGGAGTCAAATCAAATCTCTCAATGAAGATTCGTCAAAAACTAATTGATTCGGCTGCTTCTCCTATAAATAGGAGCCAAGAGACACAAAAAAAATATATATACGCAGAGGGAAGGAAGGGAGAAAGAGCCCTAATACTTCGAGGAACTTGGATCTTCTGCAAAAGAAAACCCTAGGTAAGAAAGGGAAGGCTCCTTGAAAGAAAGGAGAATTTAATTCTCAACAGAGTTTAACTCTGATATATAAAACAGAAGAACATATTTCTTCTCTCTTTGATAGAGGATCTGCAAAGTGCACATCTCCCCTTGAAGTTGAGAATTTAATTCTCAATGGGTCGAGATCCTGCCATGCAGATCCAAAACATAGAGAGGGAACGGAAGCACGAGAATTTAATTCTCACAGAACTATAGGAATTTAATTCCTTTAAAATAAAATTAGGGTTTGACCCTGTGTCATGGGAATTTAATTCCTTCAGAACAAAGAGAAACAGGGTTTAACCCTAATTAAGAACCTAGTTCTGTTGAAACAGCGGGAATTTAATTCCCTTAATCATAATTTAACAGAGAATGGGAGTTTAATTCCTTAAAAGCTTTTATTAGGGTTTAACCCTATTCAGTTCTTCACATATATGAAGAATTTAATTCCTACAGAAAATTCAGAGTCCAACTCTATTCCGGAATATAAATCTTCGAAAGGAAGTAGGAATTTAATTCCTCTGAAATTATTGTCAGGGTTCAACTCTACGAGGAATTTAATTCCTGGAAAAGATTAACAGATCCTCTAAACAACATACATAGAGGCATGGTCATGTGCCACCACGTAACCCCCCAAAAGACCTACAGAAAGCCCCTTTGAGGCAGTGCCCCACGAGACCCACGTGACCCTTGACAGAAGCTTTAACACACAAGCATTTGAATGCCCGTCACGTGATGGCACGTGATGCTCTGAAAGATGCGATAATCTCAACAGAATAAATGAAGGGAGGGCGCTCTCACGTGTTGCCACGTGACCCCTCTTGCCTTAGTGTTCAACACTAAATTGGAACTCTCGAATCCAGTATTGAAACACTGTTGGGCCCTAGTGTTCAACACTAATCAAAGAACTTTATTCGCAGTGTTCAACACTGATTACCTTAGTATTTAACACTGATCTGAGATCTCCATTGCCAGTGTTCAACACTGATCTGTTTTAGTGTTTATGATAATTTGAAAGCCTTGTTGCTGGTGTTTAACACCAATTATTTTTTTAGTGTTAAACACTAACTTGTCAACCTCATTCCCAGTGTTCAACACTGATTGCTCTGTAGTGTTTAACACTAGGCTTTGGCCCAATTGGCTAAATGGATAGAGGCAAAGCCTCTCCTTCAATGGACCAACAAGAAGCCAATATCCCAGACATGATCGGACTTAGCCCAAGCTAGGCCATGAGTCTTCAATTCGTAATTAACTGGGCTAATGGGCTCATAACATAATTAATCGGTCTTGATCCCAAATTGGGTCAAGGACCATTTAAGCCATTCCGGTTCTAGGGTACATCTCTTCACTCCTTTGATACTTGGCATTGTAATCCCTCAATGTCTTCAAAGAGGTGACGGGTCCCGACGACCACACATGGATAAGGACTGTGGGGTCCTTAAACCCGTGTCTAATGTAAAATTCCTGGTTACGTGGAACGCGGATAACGTCACTCTTTGACCCCGCGGAAAACGCCCAGAGCGGAGCCTAGTCCTCGCCGAGCACGGCAGTGAACCCGTGTGAAGCATCTAGTGCAAAATTCCTGGTTACGTGGAACGCGGATAACGTCACTCTTTGACCCCGCGGAAAACGCCCAGAGCGGAGCCTGGTCCTCGCCAAGCACGGCAGTGAACCCGTGTGAAGCATCCAGAGCACATACCGGACTATGGAGTCCTTAAACCCATGGACTACGACGTCCTTAACCTGGACCGCAATGTCCTTAAACTACCCATGGACCGCAATGTCCTTAAACTACCCATGGACCGTAATGTCCTTAAACTAGAACAATAGAGCCCCGCATGCTCTTTTGTCGGATCTAAACGGTCCAGTTTAAGTTGATCTTAGCCTTAAAGATGGCTAACGTATCATTAAACCTTCAAACAGACTGGACTATGAATCCCCCCAATTAACTCTGGCTCGAGGGTACATCTCTGAACTCCTCTGACATCCGTCGTTGTAATCCCTCAACGTCGTCAGAGAGGTGACGGGTCCCGACGGTCATACATACGATGGACCACTATGTCCCTAAACTGGAACAATAGAGCCCTGCATGCTCCTTTGTCGGATCTAAACGATCCCGTTAAGTTGATCTTAGTCTCAAAGTTAGACTAACGTATCCTTAACAAACGTTTGAGTTGATCTTAGCCTCAAGTATGGCTGACGTATCCTCAAACCAAACTCCCAAATCCAAATCTAAGATAATACGGATTTGGACTAGTCCACGCCCTACGGGCGACGACATAACTCAGTCTCCATAAACAATCCACGGGCAACAAAACACAAAACAAACACCCACGACACGAAGTGACCATCTGGAGAAGGAGAAAGTTGTTACCGCAATGCGGTAGCGTAATTAACTGCAGGGGCTTGCGCCTGCAGGGAAGAGCGTCCCCACAATCAAAAACCCCTCAAACGAGGGAGAATCTGACGAAGTCTGCTACATCGGACGCATCCGTCTAAACCTTCGATACATGGTACCATAAATCAACTTGGCATCTTCGGAGAGGTGGACGGATAGCACCAATTAGCATCTGCCCCGAGTCTCAGTGCCAAGACATCGCAGTCTTGTGCGCCGCCATTCGGAGGGGAACAGAAGCTCCACATGGCGATCAGCCATTAGGGACGTCTCTTCAATTGCTTAAGTCAGAGACAGTCTGTCGCTTCCGCCAATCAACGTCGGACATGTGGCCTGTACCCCAACTGACGAATCGACTGAAACGGAGCCCTCTCTTTAAAGCACAATCATTTCACTGATCCGCTGACACCATCGAAGATACGCATGAAAATTCAGTCACACGACGAGATGACACGTGGGCCCAAAGGTCGAAACGACGCAACCGCCAAACGCCATGTCGTTCCCGGATGATCCACATTCTGATTCTCGACGCCAAACTGAGCCGAAGAAAAACCAAGCAGACTACTCTCGACCCGACCCATAAATAGGTTGGAATGAGAGTGGGGGCCTAATGATGATGCTCACAACTGGTATTTCCTCAGATTAGGACACATGGCGGATGACGTGTCCCGAAAGCTATGGAGGTGGAATAAATGAGTTGCATTAAAGGCGTTCTTCGGGACCTCGTCTCCTAGGACGTATCCGACCTTTCAGGATACCTCCCTGAGTGCTTTCCACCTTCACCTAGCAAATGGCTAACAGCTCGTCTCCGAGCTTCCTTGGTCTTCTTGCTCGTCTCCGAACCATCTGTCAGACCGAGCTTCCTCGGTCTTCTTGCTCGTCTTCGAGCCATCTGACAAGCCGAGTTTCCTCTGCCTCACTGCCCGTCTCCGAGCAAGCTGACAGGCCTAGCTTCCTCGACTTCCCCGATCAACCGAGAGTGCGGAACCCAAGTTCCCCCACAACAGCTCCGTGTATCCCGCCAGGGCGAGATATCCGCCTCCCCACGTTCCATGTCCCACGCTAGCGCGTCCCCCCATTAATGGGCGTATCCCGCCATTAATACGAGGATAACGCAAGGGCATAACTGACGGTGATGATCTCGCGCTTGCTCGCTCCACACGACCACTATAAAAACCCCTCTCTCATATAACTCAGGTAACTCGAACTCATTCCAATATGTCGTTACTCTGCACTTATTCTCCGGCACTAACTTGATCGTCGAAGGGTCATACGGTGGTCACCCACCCCGGGACTTTTTTTGCAGATAGTTCGGCGTCAACGCCAACCCATTGAGATCCACACGCTTAACAACTCCCAAACCAAATCTCAACTGCCAAAGACCGCCATCACAGGATCGACGAAGGACAACATCTGAAGGAGATTACAGCCTCCATCACAAACAGAAAGGAAACGTTAAGAAGCTCACCGGAGATGAAGAGCGTGGCGGAAGAGGTGGTGGTCTCCATTTGCGATCAAGGGAGGAACTGAGTCGAAGAGAAAATTAATGAGTATGATCGAGAGTTACCATGTTTGCCCTCGAGTTTTGTGATAAATTACGGAAGCGCTGCGTTGTGTGATGTGAGAATACCGAGTGATGGTTAGGGGTAGGAATGGGAAAGAGGGATCTTGATTTTTTTTTTTGGTCGAAGAGTCGTAACCAATTTTATTACAAAATGCAAATGTCAAATACATTTACATTGAGTGCATTTTAAAAATGGGGAGGAAAAGAAGATGAATTTCAGGAACCATACAAGTTTACAGTGATCGCACAAGATGCCAAATTATGAGACGCTTGGTTCTGAGTACACTTGATGAATCCAATTGACACCTCAGCATGAGTGTGGAGCAACCAACGACATTCATGAATTATCAGGGCAATCCGCTATGGAGGAGTTAACGAGGGGATTTAATCCACTCAATGACTTTGCAAGCGTCGTTTTGAATATGAATAGTATATGGTGTTGTAGCTGCGAATCGAAGGGAATTGAAAATGCCAATAGCTTCAGCTGTGACGGTGTAACGGCTCTGAATTTACTGTACGGAATTTTCCAGTTTAATATACAGAAATGAGTTATACAGCCTGAGATTGAGTTATAAGTTAATTTTGTTAAATCACAGCAAGAAATAACTTGTAGCTCACTGGTAAAATCTTGATGTAGCCCCTGTGTTCGATCCCCATCAGACATATTATTTCTTTTCTGATTTTTTTTTAATTTTTTGGAAACCCAAAAGTTTACACGTGCAATACACATAAAATTGAAAAGTCAGAAAAATCAAATATGTGCAAAAGGGTTTAAATACTGTGTTGATCATCTGGCACGAATCACGAGGCATGAAGCTCAAAATCGACCGGCGGAAACCCCAATTAGACCGGTACCGACGGCTTGGATGAGCCCATTTGGCTCCCGGCTTTGCACACTAACCCTTTAACCTACCCCTAACACCCCTGCACTGTTTGATTTCTCTACAATCAAACAGAGACTTTTCATTTCACAATTTATTATCTTTTTAAGGCATTTTAATTCATCATTTTAATTCCAAAACCCTAATTCTACATTATAAATACCACCCCACACTTTGGTTCTGTATTATTCTGAAATTTCTAGCCAAAACTCTCAAAATTTCTCTAAGTACAAGTGGAGTAAAGAGAAGTTAGCAAGTGGTCAACTTCCGGCGAAGAATCGAAGCTATTCCGGCTCTTCCGCGACTCCACGGTGACAAAAATCTCTTCTTCTATCTTTTCTTAATATAACCAAGTAGTAAGTCCCTCCTAAACTTCTTTTCTCTTCATTGAATTTACCTTTTTATAAAAATCGGTAAAAGTGGAGTTAATACCGATATCACTTTTTCCAAATCCTATAACTCCAATTCCTATTATTTTTTGGTCAAACAAATTTTTATACAATACTTGTAAGCTTAAACCCTAATATTTAGAATCAAAATTTCATCAAAATTCTCATGTGAAATAACAATAGTAACACCTTTTCATTTAAATACCATGAATTTTAAATATCACCACTTTTAGTTTTTGTTACAAACATACCTTTAGGAAAATTTCACGAGGTAACGACCTACCTCTCACATACACACTTGGTTTCATAGCACGATACTCTTTGAATGCATTTTTCGTTGCAAAGACATTATTACAAGAAATACCACTTATTATAAAAACCGGATTTTTTTTAAATTATATTTTAAATTCCTTTGCAATTATGCCTCTATAACTCTCTTTAGGAGACCCTCTATTGGATGGTGTGGATTATCGCACATCCTTGGGCTAGTAGAGCGAGATACAGAGCTCCTCACGGAGTATTTGGTCTCGAAAGGTTTTAAATACGGTTTTTAAGAAAAACGAATTTTTCTAATTAAATAAAATTAATTTTTTTAATAATTATATAAAATTACAAAATCTATATATTTTCAAAATATAATAAACTTACATTTTTTTAAATGAAAGAATTATAAGTTTCACTAAAATACTATCAAGATACCAACAAAAGACAATTAAGTTTTACAATAAAATATCATGAACTTTCCAAGCTAAGAAATTATCACTAAAATACATCAAATCCTTAAAATTCATATTATGACAACCCTAAATAATATAAATAATCGAGGTTTATTGTGAAATTTTATTAAAAATATTTTCATAAAACCCCCTCGAGTTATATAAAACAATATTTAAGAACTTTAGTAAATATAGGTTTAAGCGGGATCCATTCTCTTGAGCCTTAGGGAGCCAGAGAAAGTGAGTGCTTGCCTATCAATGGTAATTGTCTTGGAAAAAGACACAAATCCTGCCGTCCATGTACAGCAGTTACCGATAACTTCCGAACCTAATTCAGAATCTAAATCAGTTACAAGTGTCTGATTCAAGTCTGAGTCGATCTCAAACCTGAATCCAAGCTCAAGTCTGAGTCTATCTAAACCTGAATCTAAAATCAAACCTGAATACTTGAACATGAGCATGAATACTTGACTTGACTTGACCGAAACATGGTTATAACTTGACATGACTACTTGAATATATGATTACATCATGAACATGGATACTTGAACAAATTGTATCCATGGTTTCGGCAAGACTTGTAAATAATCTATACAATACATTACGCGGAGATAACATGGTAGATTGGTATGGAACGTATTAACGTAGCACGAGATGGTCACTTAAAAAACACCTACATAAACTCTCGTGCCATTATCCCGTGGGTTTTGACGGGGTTTTATACTACATATTATCATAGTCCACGGGATAAGATGGACTCCTCTCGTATACACAAATATCTTCTGTACCAAATCACAAACAACTACGTTAGAGTAACAATCATATACATGTACAACTTTACAGTTTCATTTAACATTACTTGTTCTATTCCATTCCTTCTTTTAGGATTTACCGAGCGGTAGTTCGCTAACGATATTCTTGTCTTTTCTTTCTTTGGAATGTTCGTCAGGAGGACCGGACTCTCAGGAGATCGAGCCTAGGCAGGAGGACTTGGACCAGCTCACTGCCCAGCCTGACTTCTAGCTCTCCTTGTATTTACTTTTAATTTGTATGCCGCTGTTTAGACGTTGTTTATATCATTGTATTTTTTCATTTTTAAATAGTTGTATGTAAAGTGAATGTAAATAAAAGTTGTTGTTTATTATTTTATATCACTTGTCATTCTTGTGCATTATATATATATATATATATATATATATATATATATATATATATATATTGCTTAATTACGCGTAACGTATTTATTATATATTGCTTAATTACGCGTAACGTATTTATTTCTTATTGCTTAATTACGCGTAACGTATTTATTTCTTAGTAAATACGTTGCGGCCCGCCACATCACCAATTCCGTACACTGAGAAGCGGGGCGTGACAGACGCGATCAGAAGAAGGGACATCACCTGAGCATAAGGAGAGAAGTTTGCTCTTTTTATCGAACTGTTGCTAGGGTCAATGAGGTTTTGCACAAGTATTATAGAACTATTCCAAGGTTGTGGTTGAGATATAGCTGAGCTAACAGCTAAAATCCAGCTATCTTTGAAAATATAGAGTTTGTCGCCGTTATATGTAGTCTAAGCTTAATAATTAGTAAGCAAGGTTTCAATAGTGGAGTGGATCCCTTTCCAGATTTGTGAGTTTGGTGAACGAAGAAGAGCATCGGGTATATGACATCGAGGAAAGTGCTTCGTCTTGAGTAAACATGCCCAGAGAGAGTTAGGATCAGAGAGCAACTTCCACCCTAGCTTCATAAATAAACATGTGTTTGTGGTTTTCATATTTCAAAACCCCAAGCCACCTTCAGGTTTAGAAAACTTAAGGTTGTCCCAAGACTTGAGATAAAGATGTGTGCCGTGAAATTGGAAGCCTCGATAAAAATTCCTTGATTTTCTCTCCAAATCTTTAATGATATTATTTGGAATAAGACCGAGAGTCATATGGTAGGAGGGAATAGAAACGATAGAGGACTTGATGAGAATCCCTTTTCAAGTTGAGACAATGAGTGCCTTTTGCATCCATGAAGTTTTTTCTTGATTTTCTCAATCTAGAAAATTATAGTTAGCGGTGCTTGAACGGCTGAGAAATAGAGAGCTGCCGAGATAAGTTGCATTGTGATCCATAAATTGGAACCCATGGATCCCTGCAAAATCTTG
The DNA here is from genome assembly GCA_030015575.1 of Agapanthus africanus. NCBI lineage: Eukaryota > Viridiplantae > Streptophyta > Magnoliopsida > Asparagales > Amaryllidaceae > Agapanthus > Agapanthus africanus. Next base: position 902,371,042 of record JASDDO010000022.1, read on the forward strand.
TTGGGAAGCATAGCTAAGATTGCTGGTAAAGGTAGTCGAAGATGTGCTGGCCAGAAATTTGAGAGTCAACGTGAAAGATCTCCTTCACCTTGTGCACCATGGCCAGGGAGGCTTCTCTAAACAGGATAGATCGCCCGCAAATATTAAATTAGTAAAACATGGAGCTTGGTGATTGATTTTCATGCCAATATATCCTCCTTTGTGCACCTCCTTTTGGATCATCATAGACAATGTCTCGGCCGATAAAATGTGAGATCTTGATTTTGATTATTGTTTTTTAACTCTGTGTTTGACTCCATTTTTTTAAGCTTTGGACTTGCAAATCAAAGTTTCCCATACCTACACAGAAAAATGAATAATAATTATCCCAACTCTTTATCCAAACAAGGGCTTAATGTAGCGGCAGTACTTCCGCTATTTTCATGATACTTCATGTCAAACAATCATACCCCAAGTCTAACGTCAAAACAAAAATATCAGCAGTTTGTATGGAAAACCAAAACGGAGCTTTTAAAATAAAAAGAATTGAACTCCAGAATATCCATAGTTGGTGAATTGGTAGTTTGGTACAAACTTAATCTAATTTGACTTTTCTAAGATTTATTGAAGTGGCTGATTCAAATTGCATTAGAAAATAGTGGTTTTGACAACTCTTATTTTAGGGGGAAAATGATGGTTTTCAGACATACAAATTCCACTTTCATTTTAACGTAAATAACAAACACGAAAATTTATCTTTTCTTCTATAGCACACTTCTTCCTTGTGGAAAAAGACACCATTTAAATGTAGCATTGTATAACTTTTGAAATAGAAACAAACAGAAAGGGGGTGGGTTTTTTTTTCTCCTTCTAATTATAACTCATCTGTAATTATTCAAACCAAATTAATTATCAATTTTCTATTCATTTTTTAGATATTTTATATGCTATGTGCCTGAGACTGACAGCTTTATTGTTTTTTTCTATATCTAATGTATTCTCTAATATTGACTTGCAAATTAAATTGCACCTATTGTATTGTCAATTTTTGGGTACTATAGGATATGATATACATGGCGACAGGATAAACAACCTTCTTGCATAGTATGTGATAGTATATACACAAACCAACATAATATTTAACAGCTTCTCTCTCCTCGGTTATGATAGTAAATGAGAGTTCACAAGTCACTAATCATATGTCATGGACAGTAAACTAGAAAGCTCTGTATTTTTATCTTTTATTATTGAACCGGCCCTCAAGACTAGCCAACACACACAAACACACAACATACACGCACCTAGAGAACCCATAAACTTGTCCGGAAAGCATTAAATTGTGGCCACTTTCCCACCTGGGCATCGAACCCCGCAATCTCCCCGGGAGAGCTCTGTATATATTGTGTCTGTGATGGTGAACAGACATCCATTACCCTTCACCAGTTGAGATAAAAGCAGGCAGGCAAGAGAAAGCAGGCATATATCAATGGTGCACTACCACACTGTGTTCTCATATAATGCTCTGCAAAGTTCAATGTTAATGGGTTACATGATAAAACTGCCAGTGTCAGCTCACTACCCCCAAAAACCCCTATAAAACCCCCGACATTTCTCTTCTTTCGTATTCACCTCAAGCAACACAACATTTTCATACCATGGCTACTACTAGTAATAGTGCTAAAGTTTTTTCTCTTGGTGTTGTAGTTGCGATGTGTCTCATCCCATTGTGTTCTACCTCTAGAGCCCTTTATGGCGGCGGCTATGGAGGGGGCACGGGTTCCGGAGCTGGCGGTTATGGTGGCTATGACGGAGGTTGGGAACATTTTGGTGGAGACAGACATGCTGACAGTGGCAGCAGCGGTGGTTATGGTTTTAACGGCGGGTCTTATAGAGGAGGTTCCAGTTGGTCTGAACACTGGGGTCAGAATGGTTACAGCGAAGGACATGGAAGCAGTTATAGCGGTAGTGGTTATGGCGGCGGCGGCGGAGGTGGTGGTGGTGGTGGAGGTGGAAGTTATGTTCCTTGATGCTGCTATAAAAGAGGACTATATATTGCTGACTGTGGATCTGTCGGACTGACAGGTCTGCCTATAGTGGATGTAGTAAAGGTCACATATATAAGATGTTCGAAATGTTTATCTAGCTCTCTTAGCAGTGCATGTATTAGGTTTTAAGTATCATAATCAGTTCGTGCCGCTATAGCGCAGTAGCAAAGGCCTTTTGCAATTGAGCGAAATGTCTCAAACTACGGGCTATTTATTTGATAAGTAAAAAAAGGATCTTGATTAGTTCATAGGGAAGGTCTCGTGGGCTTGTATCTACCTTAGTTTGCTTTAATGCATGGAATTTGATTGAACCCTTCTTATAGGAGAAGCAAGGCTTTTGAAACCAAGCATGTTGTGAAGATCTTTTTATCTATGTCCTATGGGATCATTCTAATAGTTCATTGTCGTTTTTGATGACGTTTCAAGGCATGTGTGTAGGTGCATGTGTGTGTTTGTGCAAAAAGAGAGAGAATAAGCGGAGGACAAAAATCTTAGAAGGAAAATAGTCCTACAGCGCATGGTTAAGTCAACCTTACATCTTCTTTATGGATGATCGACATCAGCCTTTTTGATTTTCATCGTCTTGAATTTGGATACAGCAATTTCAATGTGACTCTAATGCCTTTTAATCGTGGATTAAATTGAGCCAAAATGCTCAATTATCGGAAAACCCATTGATTTTGTCACGCACCGCTTCCCAAAAATGGTAGCAGGCAAGCGACGAGGTCCGCGACGTATTTATACCGAGAAAGGTTTTTTATCGAAATAACTACGTTAAGCGTAAAAGTAAGCAGTATTTAAAGGAACAAGAATTTGGTAAAAGGGTAAAATCCAGCTACAACTATTACATTCAATTCCAATAATAACAAAATGTTAGATATAGTGCTCTAAAGGCAATTGTTGTAATTGCATGTAGGCGATTATGATAATTGAAGAACATATACGGATAGAACAGTCTTGAGATGATAGTATACTATCTGGTTTGATTTTATCATTCGTGTGTATATGCTTTACTTGTTATTATGTGTCGCTAATATATAATGATAAAGCCTGTAGGATCTTTGCTTGACTACCCGTATTATGATTGCGATCATACATGTGGGAACTGGGTAGTCCATAAGCACATCCTTAAAAGTCCATAGTCATGAGAGTATCGAGACTGTGTATCGATATTCCCGAAAAGACTAGTATATACGTTTCATGACCTCGACGAGGGGCGATAGTCGGTCTCACAGCCATTATGTCAGCCACTAAAGATTGTATACAGATGATCATTGGGTTATAAGTTACACTGAACGTACTCGCCGAGAACTTCTAAATGGTACTATACTTATCGTCAGATAGTAGTTCTCTGGTGACATGAAAACAGAATAGTCTGTTGACCTGAGATCGTCATTTGTCTTGTGTGAGTTCCGACTGTACTTTGATTACTGCCCTACCACGGCTCTACTAAGTCGTGAAAATAGGTTTTAATTGGGTACAGTCCCGACCTACATGGAGGCAGTGAGCGGATTAAGGGGATTTGTCTCTCCCGGTATATTGAGTCGATGTTACGCTGTGTTCGGTTGGCTATCACCATAATTCTATGGCCACAACGGATGAGATTTTCTGATAGGAGATCAGTAGTTTCTCGGTAGGTGATGAGTTTGACACCGGCACGACATATTGGGTTATTAGGGGTCTGACGTTTATCACCTGTACAGACCGGACTGTACGGTGAATGTCACTTGTAGGCTCAATAAGCGTTCGTACGAGCTTGCTTGTCGATCTTCTTTTCGTTCAATACTTGGATAGCCGTTACGTACAGCTAGTGCCGCTGACGTGCTTGTGAGTTTTGGATATCATCCAGTAACTCACTACCAGCATATTATCGAGTCTTTAGAGTCCCATACCGAAAGTTTCCGGCTTTGGCAAAACGAGGTGATAGCTATGCTAGGTATGTGCAGAGGTCCGATTAAAATTAGTGCATTAGATACACTGACAGTAATCGGACGTTCGAAATACTAGCCAGTCTTTTAGAAATATGGATATTGAATCAAGTGTAAATTTAATATATTAATACATGTATTGGATATATGTATTTACTAGTATTTTGTCACTAATGATATTTGTCTCTTTTATGTATTTTTAATACATAGGAATATAATTAAAAGTGTGTGTGTGTATTGTAATTATTTTTCTTTTTCTTTTCTTCTCTCTTGGCTATGTTGTGCCATGAGACTAGCATATGCTTACTCGCTCTCATTTTGTCGACACATGAAGGGAAAAGATGAGGCTAGACACTTGTAAAGGTAGAGGAGATCCTATGTTTCATATTGATTTTCAATATGATAACAATATGAACCATAAAGAAAATCCTATGATAATTTTCATCCCTCTCCCTCTCTTCAAAGCTCCAAGCTCAAATCTTCCTCCTCCAAAATTCCCAAGAGAAATAGAAAAAAGAAAATAAAAAGAGAAAAATTAAATTGGTGAAGGAGCTACATCTCTAGATAGGATAAACTAGCAAACTACCTTATCTAGTTACTTCATTTTGAAGTTAAAGCAAAAGAAAATGAGCTCTCACGGTGCATCCATCTTTGACATGGGAGATCAACCATTAAGCTTGTTCACTCATCTTAGGAGCTTCGTTAGATTCCAACACAAATTGGAGCATATGAAGATACTGCAAATGTTGTAATTCTTTAACTCTTGTGTTTGTTCTCTAGGTTTTATAGTTTCAGTTGTTTGGGAAGATTTCCAGGGTGTGGATGCTAAGGTTTGTTATAGAATTTTTGTTGTGCACTTTGCTTCTGCTTCCACATTATACCTAGCATCCCTTCACAAAAGTCGATGCAAGTCAATTATCCGATACAATAGGAAAAGAAATGAAAGAAAAGTCTTAACAAGTAGGCATACGAAAATAAGACTGGTGTAGACTAGTAATCAGCTTGTGAAGTCTGAAAATAGTCCTCCGCCGTCGGCTCAATCTCTACTCATATCTCTCCACTTGTCCCTAAGTCACCTGACGAGCTCCCAAAAGAGAAGGAAACAGTGGAATCTCCGTCTGTGATCTTACGCTCGGTAAATTCCCGGTTTGCAATATGCGATAATGAATGTATGCATGTATACGAGAGTAGTCCGTTAAACCTATGGACCAACAGCACGTAGAGTTAAGCACCGTCAAACCTACGGAACAACGGCACACGAGATTCAGATTAAGTGATTTTTAGTGGACTTTCGTGTCATAGCATATGCTCACTACCAAACTACCCCTTTTCCCCTGTGTATGTTAAGTTATAAAGTTGACACAAGTTTTAAACGGATCCATTAATACGTTGGGGTGTTGCAAGTGCATGTCGAGTTCATATCAATACGTATCCATGGGTTGAATCAAGTTCGTATCAGGTATGCAATATATCTAATCACGTAATTCATATAGGTACAATAAAATGAGAAAGTCGCATGGCATGAAATGAGACAAGTGAAATATTCAAGCATAAACCAGAAAAAATATCTTAAAGAAGTGCTGGAAACTATCGATTATTCAACTCATATAAATTTAGAAATAAAACAAGAAATGTAGTCCTAGATGTTATGCAGACATGTGTTCAAGTCTGGCCTAATTTCGACTATCGGTTTGGAAGATAGAAGCATTTTCGTATCGCTGTGCAGAACATATCAGAATTTGTCCAGCACTGACACATATTTTAAAAACGCAGTTTGTGATACTTTCTGTTGATATTTAGGTCTCGAGATAAACTAGGAACAAGTAGATATTTCGGTCTAATTATTTAAACAACTTGAGCTTGCACGATTTGGATATCTGAAACTATAGTTATAATTCTTTTATTCTAAGGTTTTAAAACATATTTTATTTTCTGGATAGCAATGAGAGGGTGACTTGTAGAGCATATGTGTAATATCCTAAGTGGAGTTGGGGATGTATACCACCTATCCCGTGAGAAGTGAGATGTTATCCGGTATTGAGATAGGGATGTAACTGATATGGATACACACAGGGGCCCATTGTAGAACAATGGGGTTATCGAATTTCATTCCGAAAGAAGGCACGATCAAAACTATAAATTGAATGATACCATTCCTATAACAGGCGCTTTTTGGATGAACCGGAATTCCGGAGTTTGAAAAACTCCATAGTTAAGCATGCTCGAGCTAGGAAAATTCTGGGATGGGTGACCTCCTGGGAAGTGGCCCATTCTCGAGTCTGGTGCATTCCAAGGGATAAAACCGTAACATTTTGGAAAATTATAAATATTAATTTATAATTTAAATATAGATATAATGAGTTTACAAAAACGATATCATATATGACTTTTGGTATCGGATTGGTATCCGTAAAAATGTAATTATTTTGGGAAAAATAAAAAATGTGTGATATAATAAAAATGATAACTAAAATTGTTTTAATATGATATAAGATTTTATTATATGATTATGGTATTTAAGTATTATGATAAGTGTTTTATTCTTTTAAAAACATGAATTTAGATTTAGTATAACATGAAGGTATTTATTTTAAAAGGAGGTCTTTTATTTTGTTAAGAGAGTAGGTATATGTTTAAGCTAGTTAAACCCTCACAACCTCCACACCACACACACACACACAACCTCATCTCACTCCACCTCATCCTTTATTTACACCTCCTACTTTCTCTACCCAAATTCTTGACACATCCTTCTTCCCTCAAATCATCACTCTTAACTGAACCAACACCTTCTTCCAAACCCCATGTCCATAGTTGCTATCTTTTACAAAACTAAAGAGAAACTTGATGGTGCCTTCATGAAAATTTCTCATACCATCAAGTTGGAGCCACAACCACTTCAAGAAAGCTCAAGAAACCAATTCATGAGCTGGAAATTCCTTATGCACCATCCCTATAGGTAAATCTTCTCCCTCCTTACAAGTTTTAATTTGGACAAATATCAGTTTTTAGTGTCATATATCCAAAAATGAGATTTTGTGATATTTGTGAGGATCAATTTAAATCTGGAACTAGTAAGGTGGCCTATAGAAAAAACTAACAATACTATAATATGGTGAGACCAATAGGAGACAACCCCTAAACCCCGAGCCCCTAACTCCTCAATAAAACCGGCCATTTTTCTAAATTTCCTGCCGGTGGCGGTTTTCCTGTTGATTTGTATTTTGGGCTTTGGACTGTAGCTTTAGTTGGTGATAATTAAAGCTACTGTATTATTTGTTTTGTCCCGGATTTCATATAGAGAAATCTGGGAGTGTTTTAGTATTTTTTTTGGCAATATTTCAGATATTTATGATACGGTTTTTCGTATTTCTATATCTCGACTGAATTGTTGACGTTCGTATGTTGATGTCGGGGGTATTTGGTCGTAATTGGAGTAAGTGAGCTATAGGTTCTAACCTACTGTAGGGTGTTTTTCGTCACCCCATTGAGATGGAAATACACGCGCGCTTGTCAGGCGTACTACAGATTCCTTCTGCCTAGGGTAGATGGGGGTTTATTGATTGTGGGGATCCGAATCTCCGGCAGCCGCGGACTAAGCTGTCGTTAATTACCCCTCGTCTTTGGAGCGAAGGAACCTTCGATTGACGGGTCAAACAGGTCATACGAACTCAATGAGCAGTGTGCATGTGTTGTGGTTTGAAAGGGGGTTTTAGATATATCGGGGGCCTTGCAGAGTTTACGGGGGTCCCGCTACCCGGATAGCGGGATGGGGGTCAAGGGGGCTAGCAGCCCCCTTGCGGGGTGCAGGACAGCACCCCGTTAGAAATTTTTTCTAATGGGGAAGTATATTTAGTGTGGAGTGCATATAAAATGCAGGGGGGGAGTGTCTTAAAGACGCGTGCATGGTACGTGGGCGCTGGGCGCCTACGGGTCACGTGCCTGGCGTGTGGGCGCTTGGTGCCTACGGGTCACGTGCCTGGCGTGTGGGCGCTGGGCGCCAGCGGGTCATGTGCCTGGCATGTGGGCGCTGGGAGCCAGCGGGTCATGTGCGCAGCACGCGACCGCTGGGCACCAGTGGGTCATGTGCGCTGCACGCGACCGCTAGGCGCTGAGCGCCCGTGGGTCGCATGAGGCGCACGTGGGCGCTTAGCGCCTGCGGGTCACATTCCTTGCACGCAACCGCCGGGCGTCCACGGGTCACATGCGCGACACGCGACCGCTGGGCGCCCGCGGGTCACGTGTCATGCATGCGACTGCTGGCCACCCGTGGGTCACGTGCCCGGCACGCGACCATTGAGTGCCCGCAGGTCACGTGCGCGGAACGTGACCGCTGGACTCCCATGGGTCATGTGCGCGGCACATGACTTCTGGAAACACCAGCGGAAAAGGGGTATAGCCCATGGGTTAGGAGTTAAACTCCCAAGGGGGCTTTGGAGTTGAACTCCTAACAGCGATTATGTATAGAATTGGAGTTAAACTCCTAAAAAGGGGTTTGATTTATGGAGTTAAACTCCAACAGATCTTGAATGGAGTTAAACTCCTAGAGATCTTTAGATCTTCTTTTGAGCCTTAGATCCTCCCGGAATGGGATTTTTGGAGATAAATCTCCTTCTTCCTCCTCTTCGTTGGCTGGATCTTGAAGAAAAATGAGGGTGAGATTCAAAATCTCACTTTAGAGATCTGATAGGAGATCCGAGATCCCCTTTGTGGGTTTTATGGTGAAAAACTATATCTTTTTGAAAGAAGAAGAGTTAAACTATTGATTTAATTCCAAAAGGGAAGAAGGTTTTAGAATCTTGAGGAAGGGGAAGGAGGCACAAACCCTAGTTTTTGGGGAGAATGAATTGTATCATTTATTTCATCATCATATTGCCTTATATAGGCTTACACATTTACATATAGCCTCTTAGGCTTTACAAAATGGTATTTTGCTCATCCCATGCCTCATGTGCTTATTTCTTTTGCACATGAGCCATGAGCTTTACAAAAATTTGGTTTTATGCCCATTAAAAATTACATAAAAATTATTTATTACATGATTTTTATTTTGGCATAGGGGAGGCCGGCCGCTTCATGTTCGGGCTCGACTCGGGCATGAGCCCACTTGATCTGGGTTTGGGTCCACCTGGCTTGGGGTTGACCTTGACTTTGACTTGATCAACCGGGGTGCAATTTTCGACCCCAACAAAGTGCCCCCATCAATAAATGCACACCACATATGTGGGTCGTGTGCATGAAATTGATGGATCTTCTTTCACGTGGAGGCGATTTGATTTGGTTCCCGCTTTTTGGGAAGCTGGTACTGCCCTTTTTACGACATGGACGGTCGATGCTTGACGTATCTCCGAAACGGAGTGTCGGTGGTTGACGTGTCCCCAAGACGGAGTGTCTGTTTGACGTGTCCCCAGCGCGGAGTGTCGCTAGTTGACGTGTCCCCGGCATGGAGTGTCGCTGGTTGACGTATCCCCGGTACGGAGTGTCGCTGGTCGACTTGTCCCCCGCACGGAGTGTCGCTGGTTGTTCGACTTGTCCCCGGCACGGAGTGTCACTGGTCGACTTGTCCTCAGCACAGAGTGTCGTTGATCGACGTTTCCCCGGCATAGCGTGTCGCAGTTCGACTTGTCCCCGGCACGGAGTGTCGCTGGTCGACTTGTCTTCGGCACGGAGTGTCGCTGGTTGTAAAACTTGTCCCCGGTACGGAGTGTCGCTGTTCGACTTGTCCCCGGCATGGAGTATCGCTGTTCGACGTTTCCCCAGCGCGGAGTGTCGCTGTTCCACTTATCCCTGGCACGGAGTGTCGCTGGTCGACTTATCCCCAGCACGGAGTGTTGCTGGTTGTTCGACTTGTCCCCGGCACGGAGTGTCGCTGTTCGAATTGTCCCCAGCATGGAGTGTCGCTATTCGACGTTTCCCCGGTACGGAGTGTCGCTGTTCGACTTGTCCCTGGTACGGAGTTTCGCTGGTCGACTTGTCCCCGGCATGGAGTTTCGCTGGTTGACTTGATTCCGAGGCGGAGCATAATTCCGGCAGGGAAGGTAAATATCCCGAGGCAAAGCATGATTTCGATACGGGGTGCATTCTGGGACGAAGCATGATTCCGCCGCAGAGATTGTTGGTTTGATTTGGGTTGACATAGCATCGCTACACTGGAATATGGTACCAGGAGCGAATCATCATTTGCCATGAGTGGATTTGGGGATTTTGGTTTTGGCTTGGCATCAGCACCGCTTACACTGGAATATGGTACCAGGAGTGAATCATCATTTGCTATGAGGGGATCTCCCTCGTTTCTAGTTTAACGACTTAGGGGTCATCTGTTCCCAGTTTAACGACTTAAAGGTCATCTGTTCCCAGTTTAAAGACTTAGGGGTCTATTGAATTGGAGTTTGGAATTTTGGGGTTAGGTTAGGTATCAGCGTTGCTAACACTAAAGCACAGGTGCCAGGAGAAATTCATCTTTTGCCTTTGCCCGTTGGGGAGCGATGGCTTAGGAGACAGGTTTATGTCTCTATCACCTAAGACTTTTCAATTTTATGAGCCGTAAGGGTCTCATAAAAGTATTTTCTCCCTACGAGTCGAAAGGATCCCGTAGGTGTATTTTCTCCTTAGGAGTCGTGATAACCCCGAAGTGTGTTTTTCCTTTGTGAGTCGTAAGGATCCCACGAAGGTGTTTTCTTACGAGTCGAGAGGATCTCGTAAGTTTTGTTCTCCTAATGTATCGTGAGGACACATGAGAGGGTCTTCCCAAGTGGAGCATAATTCTAAGGGCGGAGACCAGCCGCTTGACGGGTGATTGCAGTGGGGTATGGATATGATGAGAATTATTTGAGCCCGTGGATTATATATGGTAGTCAACTTGGGGACCAACGTAGGGCTGAGAGAATTTTGGGAAATTGGATTTTGGTTGGCGTCTGCATCGCTACACTGGAATATGGTATCAGGAGCGACTCATGATTCGCTGTTGGGACATCCAGGGATTTGAAATTTTGGTTGGCGTCTGTATCGCTGCACTGGAATATGGTACCAGGAGCGACTCATCATTCGCCGTTTAAGAATTTGGATTTTGGTTGGCGTCTACATCTCTGCATTGGAATATGGTACCAGAAGCGACTCATCATTCGTCGTTGGGACATTCAGAGTTTGGTTGGCGTTTGCATCGCTGCACTGGAATATGGTATCAGGAGCGACTCATCATTCGCCATTGGGACATTCAGAGTTTGGTTGGCATCTGCATCGCTGCACTGGAATATGGTACCAGGAGCGACTCATCATTCGCCGTTGGGACATTCGGAGTTTGGTTGGCGTTAAGCGTAAAAGTAAGCAGTATTTAAAGAAACAAGAATTTAGTAAAAGGGTAAAATCCAACTGCAAATATTACATTCAATTCCAATAATAACAAAATGTTAGATATAGTGCTCTAAAGGCAATTATTGTAATTGCATGCAGGCGATTATGATAATTGAAGAACATATACGGGTAGAACAGTATTGAGATGATAGTATACTATCTGGTTTGATTTTATCATTCGTTTGTATATGCTTTACTTGTTATTATGTGTCGCTAATACATAATGATAAAACCCGTAGGATCTTTGCTTGACTACCCGTATTATGATGGCGATCATACTTGTGATAACTGGGTAGTCCATAAGCACATCCTTAAAAGTCCTTAGTCGTGAGAGTATCGAGACTGTGTATCGATATTCCCGAGAAGACTAGTATATACGTTTCTTGACCCCGACGAGGGGTGATGGTCGGTCTCACAGCCATTGTGGCAGCCACTAAAGATTGTATATAGATGATCATTGGGTTATCAGTTACACTGAACAGACTCGCCGAGAACTTCTAAATGGTACTATACTTATCGTCAGATAGTAGTTCTCTGGTGACATGAATACAGGATAGTCTGTTGACCTATGATCCTCATTTGTCTTGTTTGAGTTCCGACTGTACTTTGATTACTGCCCTACCACGGCTCTACTAAGTCGTGCAAATAGATTTAATTGGGTACAGTCCCGACCTACATGGAGGCAGTGAGCGGATTAAGGGGATTCGTCTCTCCCGGTATATTGAGTCGATATTACGCTGTGTTCGGTTGGCTATCACCATAAGTCTATGGCCACAACGGATGAGATTTTCTGATAGGAGATCAGTAGTTTCTCGGTAGGTGATGAGTTTGATACCGGCACGACATATCGGGTTATTAGGGGTCTGACGTTTATCACCTGCTAGACCCGGTATGCAACACTCTTTGACGAACAGACCAGACTGTACGGTAAATGTCACTTATAGGCTCAATAAGCGTTCGTACGAGCTTGCTTGTCGATCTTCCTTTCGTTCAATACTTGGATAGCTGTTACGTACAGCTAGTGCCACTGACGTGCTTGTGAGTTTTGGATATCATCCAGTAACTCACTACCAGCATATTATCGAGTCTTTAGAGTCCCATACCGAAAGTTTCCGGCTTTGGCAAAACGATGTGATAGCTATGCTAGGTATGTGCAGGGGTCCGATTAAAATTAGTGCATTAGATACACTGACGGTAATCGGACGTTCGAAATACTAGCCGGTCTTTTGGAAATATGGATATTGAATCAAGTGTAAATTTAATATATTAATTCATGTATTGGATATATGTATTTACTAGTATTTTGTCACTAATGATATTTGTCTCTTTTATGTATTTTTAATACATAGGAATATAATTAAAAGTGTGTGTGTGTATTGTAATTATTTTTCTTTTTCTTTTCTTCTCTTTTGGCTATGTTGTGCCATGAGACTAGCATATGCTTACCCGCTCTCATTTTGTCGACACATGAAGGGAAAAGATGAGGCTGGACACTTGTAAAGGTAGAGGAGATCCTATGTTTCATATTGATTTTCAATATGATAACAATATGAACCATAAAGAAAATCCTATGATAATTTTCATCCCTCTCTCTCTCTTCAAAGCTCCAAGCTCAAATCTTCCTCCTCCAAAATTCCCAAGAGAAATAGAAAAAAGAAAATAAAAAGAGAAAAATTAAATTGGTGAAGGAGCTACATCTCTAGATAGGATAGACTAGCAAACTACCTTATCTAGTTACTTCATTTTGAAGTTAAAGCAAAAGAAAATGAGCTCTCACGGTGCATCCATCTTTGATATGGGAGATCAACCATTAAGTTTGTTCACTCATCTTAGGAGCTTCGTTAGATTCCAACACAAATTGGAGCATATGAAGATACTGCAAATGTTGTAATTCTTTAACTCTTGTGTTTGTTCTCTAGGTTTTATAGTTTTAGTTGTTTGGGAAGATTTCCAGGGTGTGGATGCTAGGGTTTGCTATAGAATTTTTGTTGTGCACTTTGCTTCTGCTTCCGTATTATACCTAGCATCCCTTCACAAAAGTCGATGCAAGTCAATTATCCGATACAATAGGAAAAGAAATGAAAGAAAAGTCTTAACAAGTAGGCATACGAAAATAAGACTGGTGTAGACTAGTAATCAGCTTGTGAAGTCTGCAAATAGTCCTCCGCCGTCGGCTCAATCTCTACTCATATCTCTCCACTTGTCCCTAAGTCACCTGAGGAGCTCCCAAAAGAGAAGGAAACAGTGGAATCTCCGTCAGCAATCTTACGCTCGGTAAATTCCCGGTTTGCAATATGCGATAATGAATGTATGCATGTATACGAGAGTAGTCCGTTAAACCTATGGACCAACAACACGTAGAGTTAAGCACCGTCAAACCTACGGAACAACGGCACACGAGATTCAGATTAAGTGATTTTTAGTGGACTTTCATGTCATAGCATATGTTCACTACCAAACTACCCCTTTTCCCCCGTGTATGTTAAGTTATAAAGTTGACACAAGTCTTAAACGAATCCATTAATACGTCAGGGTGTTGCAAGTGCATGTCAAGTTCATATCAATACGTATCCATGGGTTGAATCAAGTTCGTATCAGGTATGCAATATATCTAATCACGTAATTCATATAGGTACAATAAAATGAGAAAGTCGCATGGCATGAAATGAGACAAGTGAAGTATTCAAGCATAAACCAGAAACAATATCTTAAAGAAGTGCTGGAAACTATCAATTATTCAACTCATATAAATTTAGAAATAAAACAAGAAATGTTGTCCTAGATGTTATGCAGACATGTGTTCAAGTCTGGCCTAATTTCGACTATCGGTTTGGAAGATAGAAGCATTTTCGTATCGCTGTGCAGAACATATCAGAATTTGTCCAGCACCGACACATATTTTAAAAACGCAGTTTGTGATAGTTTCTGTTGATATTTAGGTCTCGAGATAAACTAGGAACAAGTAGATATTTCAGTCTAATTATTTAAACAACTTGAGCTTGCACGATTTGGATCTCTGAAACTATAGTTATAATTCTTTTATTCTAAGGCTTTAAAACATATTTTATTTTCTGGATAGCAATGAGAGGGTGACTTGTAGAGCATATGTGTAATACCCCAAGTGGAGTTGGGGATGTATACCACCTATCCCGTGAGAAGTGAGGTGTTATCCGGTATTGAGGTAGGGATGTAACTGATATGGATACACACAGGGGCCCATTGTAGAACAATGGGGGTATCGAATTTCATTCCTAAAGAAGGCACGATCAAAACTATAAATTGAATGATACCATTCCTATAACAGGCGCTTTTTGGATGAACCGGAATTCCGAAGTTTGAAAAACTCCATAGTTAAGCATACTCGAGCTAGAAAAATTCTGGGATGGGTGACCTCCTGGGAAGTGGCCCATTCTCGAGTCCGGTACATTCCAAGGGATAAAACCGTAACATTTTGGAAAATTATAAATATTAATTTATAATTTAAATATAGATATAATGAGTTTACAAAAACGATATCATATATGACTTTTGGTATCGGATTGGTATCCGTAAAATTGTAATTATTTTGGGAAAAATGAAAAATGTGTGATATAATAAAAATGATAACTAAAATTGTTTTAATATGATATAAGATTTTATTATATGATTATAGTATTTAAGTATTATGATAAGTGTTTTATTCTTTTAAAAACATGAATTTAGATTTAGTATAACATGAAGGTATTTATTTTAAAAGGAGGTCTTTTATTTTGTTAAGAGAGTAGGTATATGTTTAAGCTAGTTAAACCCTCACAACCTCCACACCACACACACACACACAACCTCATCTCACTCCACCTCATCCTTTATTTACACCTCCTACTTTCTCTACCCAAATTCTTGACACGTCCTTCTTCCCTCAAATCATCACTCTTAGCTGAACCAACACCTTCTTCCAAACCCCATGTCCATAGTTGCTATCTTTTACAAAACTAAAGAGAAACTTGATGGTGCCTTCATGAAAATTTCTCATACCATCAAGTTGGAGCCACAACCACTTCAAGAAAGCTCAAGAAACCAATTCATGAGCTGGAAATTCCTTATGCACCATCCCTATAGGTAAATCTTCTCCCTCCTTACAAGTTTTAATTTGGACAAATATCAGTTTTTAGTGTCACATATCCAAAAATGAGATTTTGTGATATTTGTGAGGATCAATTTAAATCTGGAACTAGTAAGGTGGCCTATAGAAAAAACTAACAATACTAGAATATGGTAAGACCAATAGGAGACAACCCCTAAATCCCGAGCCCCTAACTCCTCAATAAAACCGGCCATTTTTCTAAATTTCCTGCCGGTGGCAGTTTTCCTGTTGATTTGTATTTTGGGCTTTGGACTGTAGCTTTAGTTGGTGATAATTAAAGCTACTGTATTATTTGTTTTGTCCCGGATTTCATATAGAGAAATCTGGGAGTGTTTTAGTATTTTTTTGGCAATATTTTAGATATTTATGATACGGTTTTTCGTATTTTTATATCTCGACTGAATTGTTGACGTTCGTACGTTGATGTCGGAGGTATTTGGTCGTATTTGGAGTAAGTGAGCTATAGGTTCTAACCTACTGTAGGGTGTTTTTCGTCACCCCATTGAGATGGAAATACACACGCGCTTGTCAGGCGTACTACAGATTCCTTCTGCCTAGGGTAGATGGGGGTTTATTGATTGTTGGGATCCGAATCTCCGGCAGCCGCGGACTAAGCTGTCATTAATTACCCCTCGTCTTTGGAGCGAAGGAATCTTCGATTGACGGGTCAAACAGGTCATACGAACTCAATGAGCAGTGTGCATGTGTTGTGGTTTGAAAGGGAGTTTTGGATATATCGGGGGCCTTGCAGAGTTTACGGGGGTCCCGCTACCCGGATAGCGGGATGGGGGTCAAGGGGGCTAGCAGCCCCCTTGCGGGGTGCAGGACAGCACCCCGTTAGAAATTTTTTCTAACGGGGAAAGTATATTTTGTGTGGAGTGCATATAAAATGCAGGGGGAGGAGTGTCTTAAAGACGCGTGCATGGTACATGGGCGCTGGGCGCCTACGGGTCACGTGCCTGGCGCGTGGGCGCTTGCGTCCGCGGGTCACGTGCCTGGCGTGTGGGCGCTTGGTGCCCACGGGTCACGTGCCTGGCGTGTGGACGCTTGGTGCCCATGGGTCACGTGCCTAGCATGTGGGCACTGGGCGCCAGCGGGTCACATGCGCAGCACGCTACCGCTGGGCCCCAGTGGGTCATGTGCGCTACACGCGACCGCTAGGCGCTGAGCGCCCGTGGGTCGCATGAGGTGCACGTGGGCGCTTAGTGCCTGCAGGTCACGTTCCTTGCACGCAACCGCCGGGCGCCCACGGGTCACATGCGTGACACACGACCGCTGGGCGCTGAGCGCCCGCGGGTCACGTATCATGCACGCGACCGCTGGCCGCCCGTGGGTCATGTGCCCTGCACGCGACCATTGGGTGCCCGCGGGTCACGTGCGCGGAACTTGACCGCTGGACACCCATGGGTCACGTGCGCGGCACATGACTTCTGGAAACACCAGTGGAAAATGGGCTTAGCCCCTGGGTTAGGAGTTAAACTCCCAAGGGGGCTTTGGAGTTGAACTCCTAACAGCGATTATGTATAGAATTGGAGTTAAACTCCTAAAAAGGGGTTTGATTTATGGAGTTAAACTCCAACAGATCTTGAATGGAGTTAAACTCCTAGAGATCTTTAGATCTTCTTTTGAGCCTTGGATCCTCCCGGAATAGGATTTTTGGAGATAAATCTCCTTCTTCCTCCTCTTCGTTGGCTGGATCTTGATGAAAAATGGGGGTGAGATTCAAAATCTCACTTTAGAGATCTGATGGGAGATCCGAGATCCCCTTTGTGGGTTTTATGGTGAAAAACTATTTCTTTTTTAAAGAAGAAGAGTTAAACTCTTGATTTAATTCCAAAAGGGAAGAAGGTTTTAGAATCTTGAGGAAGGGGAAGGAGGCACAAACCCTAGTTTTTGGGGAGAATGAATTGTATCCTTTATTTCATCATCATATTGCCTTATATAGGCTTACAAATTTACATATAGCCCCTTAGGCTTTACAAAATGGTATTTTGCTCATCCCATGCCTCATGTGCTCATTTCTTTTGCACATGAGCCATGAGCTTTACAAAAATTTGGTTTTATGCCCATTAAAAATTACATAAAAATTATTTATTACATGATTTTTATTTTGGCATAGGGGAGGCCGGCCGCTTCATGTTCGGGCTCGACTCGGGCATGAGCCCACTTGATCAGGGTTTGGGTCCACCTGGTTTGGGGTTGACCTTGACTTTGACTTGGTCAACCGGAGTGCAATTTTCGACCCCAACAAAGTGCCCCCATCAATAAATCCACACCACATATGTGGGTCGTGTGCATGAAATTGATGGATCTTCTTTCACGTGGAGGCGACTTGATTTGGTTCCCGCTTTTTGGGAAGCTGGCACTGTCCTTTTTACGACATGGACGGTCGATGCTTGACGTGTCTCCGAAATGGAGTGTCGGTGGTTGACGTGTCCCCGAGGCGGAGTGTCTGTTTGACGTGTCCCCAGCGCGGAGTGTCGCTGGTTGACGTGTCCCCGGCACGGAGTGTCGCTGGTTGACGTGTCCCCAGTACGGAGTGTCGCTGGTCGACTTGTCCCCCGCACGGAGTGTCGCTGGTTGTTCGACTTGTCCCCGGCACGGAGTGTCACTGGTCGACTTGTCCTCGGCATAGAGTGTCATTGATCGACGTTTCCCCGACATGGCGTGTCGCAGTTCGACTTGTCCCCGGCACGGAGTGTCACTGGTCGACTTGTCTCCGGCACGGAGTGTCACTGGTTGTAAAACTTGTCCCCGGTACAGAGTGTCGCTGTTCGACTTGTCCCCGGCATGGAGTATCGCTGTTCGAAGTTTCCCCGGCGCGGAGTGTCGCTGTTCCACTTATCCCTGGCATGGAGAGTCGTTGGTCGACTTATCCCCAGCACGGAGTGTTGCTGGTTGTTCGACTTGTCCCCGGCACGGAGTGTCGCTGTTCGAATTGTCCCCAGCATGGAGTGTCGCTATTCGACGTTTCCCCGGTACGGAGTGTCGCTGTTCGACTTGTCCCCGGCACAGAGTTTCGCTGGTCGACTTATCCCCGGCATGGAGTTTCGCTGGTTGACTTGATTCCGAGGCGGAGCATAATTCCGGCAGGGAAGGTAAATATCCCGAGGCAAAGCATGATTTCGACACGGGGTACATTCTGAGACGAAGCATGATTCCGCCGTAGAGGTTTTTGGTTTGATTTGGGTTGACATAGCATCGCTACACTGGAATATGGTACCAGGAGCGAATCATTATTTTCCTTGAGTGGATTTGGGGATTTTGGTTTTGGCTTGGCATCAGCACCGCTAACACTGGAATATGGTACCAGGAGCGAATCATCATTTGCTATGAGGGGATCTCCCTCGTTTCCAGTTTAACGACTTAAGGGTCATCTGTTCCCAGTTTAACGACTTAAAGGTCATATGTTCCCAGTTTAAAGACTTAGGGGTCTATTGAATTGGAGTTTGGAATTTTGGGGTTAGGGTAGGCATCAGCGTTGCTAACACTGAAGCACAGGTGCCAGGAGAAATTCATCATTTGCCTTTGCCTGTTGGGGAGCGATGGCTTAGGAGACAGGTTTATGTCTCTATCACCTAAGACTTTTCAATTTTATGAGCCGTAAGGGTCTTATAAAAGTATTTTCTCCCTACGAGTCGAAAGGATCCCGTAGGTGTATTTTCTCCTTAGGAGTCGTGATAACCCCGAAGTGTGTTTTTCCTTTGTGAGTCGTAAGGATCCCACGAAGGTGTTTTCTTACGAGTTAAGAGGATCTCGTAAGTTTTGTTCTCCTAATGTATCGTGAGGACACATGAGAGGGTCTTCCCAAGTGGAGCATAATTCCAAGGGCGGAGACCAGCCGCTTGACGGGTGATTACATTGGGGTATGGATATGATGAGAATTATTTGAGCCCGTGGATTATATATGGTAGTCAACTTGGGGACCAACCGTAGGGCTGAGAGAATTTTTGGAAATTGGATTTTGGTTGGCGTCTGCATCGCTACACTGGAATATGGTACCAGGAGCGACTCATCATTCGCTGTTGGGACATCCAGGGATTTGAAATTTTGGTTGGCGTCTGCATCGCTGCACTGGAATATGGTACTAGGAGCAACTCATCATTCGCCGTTTAAGAATTTGGATTTTGGTTGGCGTCTGCATCTCTGCACTGGAATATGGTACCAGAAGCGACTCATCATTCGTCGTTGGGACATTCAGAGTTTGGTTGGCGTTTGCATCGCTGCACTGGAATATGGTATCAGGAGCGACTCATCATTCGCCATTGGGACATTTAGAGTTTGGTTGGCATCTGCATCGCTGCACTGGAATATGGTACCAGGAGCTACCAGGAGCGACTCATCATTCGCCGTGCGGACATTCAGAGTTTGGTTGGCGTCTGCATCGCTGCACTGGAATATGGTAGCAGGAGCGACTCATCATTCGCCATTTTTTTTTTATTTATTTTACCGTGATTGCTCTATCATTTCATCTTTTCTTATCGTGAAGGTCACGATTTTCCTATCATTTCGACTATTCATTCGCAGTTGCCTCATCATTTCGGCTGTTTATTTTCATTTTTAATTTACTTGCTGATTTTTATTGTGAGTTTCCTCATCATTTCGGGTTTTTTTTACACATTTATACATCCCCAGTTTAACGACTTAGAGTTCGACTGTTCTCAGTTTAACAACGTGGTGGTCATCGGTTCCCAGTTTAACGACGTGGTGGTCGGCTGTTCTTAGAGAAAGGCAGATGTCTGAGAGAATCAGGTTCCCGAAGGACTTCGGTCTCCGTTTGTATGAAATTGGCGGTCGCAGCTTGACTGTTTGTTAACACGCATTTAGAAAGTTCTATCTCTCCTGTCTTGTATTGCTTTACAACCCAATTTTTGAAGAAGAAGCAGTCCTCAATGGCATGACCTATCACTCAGTGATAGGGGCAGTATTTAGGGTCGTCAGTCATATTTGCTTCTTGCGGTCTTTTTGATTCTGGAAATTGTAGACCGTTTCTTAAGTCGTCTTTGAATATTTTACGGATTTTGTCCTTTCTGAAGGAATAGACTTTATCCAGTTTCTCTTTCAGTGGAGATTCTTCTCCCTCTCCGAACACTGGCTTCTAAGACCGGTTGGCATTAGGCCCGCTCATCTCTTTCTTATTTCGGTTAGCCGAAGTGTTGAAAGATTCAGTATCGTCAGAATTTCCGCCTTTGCGATTTTCGTTCTTTCGGTTTCTCCAGGACCTATTATTATTTTGGGAGTTAGAGGAGGACTCTTACTTTGAGCGTTCCAACATCTGAACTTTCCTGGTCAGCTCTTAGATTGTTTTGAGACCCGCGGTGCATAGACATGGGGTGTTGGGTCGAAAATTGCACCCCGGTTGACCAAGTAAAAGTCATGGTCAACCCCAAGCCAAGTGGGCCCAAGCCCAGATCAAGTGGACCC
Source organism: Agapanthus africanus (assembly GCA_030015575.1). Taxonomy (NCBI): domain Eukaryota; kingdom Viridiplantae; phylum Streptophyta; class Magnoliopsida; order Asparagales; family Amaryllidaceae; genus Agapanthus; species Agapanthus africanus. The sequence goes on from JASDDO010000022.1 coordinate 902,391,891, forward strand.
ATGCCCGAGTCGAGCTCGAACATGAAGCGGCTGGCCTCCCCCATGCTGAAATAAAAAAAATCATGTAATAAATAAATTTTGATGTAATTTTTAAGCATGAATGGGCATAAAGCCAAATTTTGTAAAGCCCATAGCTTATGTGCAAAAAAAAAATTGCACATGAGCTATGGGATAGGCAAAATGCCATTTTGTAAAACCCAAGGGGCTATATGTAAATGTGTAAGCCTATATAAGGCAATATGATGATGAATAAAAGATGTACTTTTCATTCTCTCAAAAATCTAGGGTTCTTTGTGCCTTCTTCTCATTCCTCAAGGTTCTAACCTGCTTCCCCTTTTTCAATTAAATCAAGAGTTTTAGTCTTCCTTTTTCAAAACTAAACAGTTTTTCACCACAAAACCGACAAAAGGGAACCCAGATCTTCCATTAGATCTCAAAAATGGGAGATTTTTTTAAATCTCATACCTTTTGTTCTTCAAGAGTCAGCCAATAAAGGAGGAAGAAGGAGCCCCATCTCCAAAAACCACATTTTAGGGAAGATCCAGGGCTCAAGGGGAGAAGCTCCTTCATCAGCTCCAAAATATCTTAGGAGTTCAACTCCTCAAAAATATATATACATATATATACAAAATAATAAATATTTTCTTCTTGGAGCACAGCTCCCAGTGCAGGGACCAAGTCTCTTCTGCTGCTGATGCCTAGCGCCCGCGTGCCAGGCACGTGGGGCGCTAGCGCTCTGGCGCCCAGCGCCCGCATGCCAGGCATGTGGGGCGCTGGCGCTCTGGCGCACAGAGCCCGCGTGCCAGGCACGTGGGGCGTTGTGCCAGAGCGCCAGCGCCCCACGTTCCTAGCACGCGAGGCGCTAGCGCCTTCTCCCACGCATTCTTTGGATGCCCTTTCCGTTATATATATATATATGTATATATATATATATAGAGAGAGAGAGAGAGACATACTCCACCACACTGTTCCCGTTAGAAAAAATTTCTAACGGGGCGCTGCCCCGCACCCAGCACCCCGCAAGGGGGCAGCTAGCACCCTTGACCTCCAGCCCGCTATCCGGGTAGCGGGGCCCCCGTAAAAACTCTGTGGGGCCCTCGATATATCCAAAACCTCTTCAAAACAAAACGCTGCATATTGAGTTCGCATGACCAGTTTAACCTGTTAATCGGAGGTTCCCTCGCTCCAAATGCGAGGGGTAATTAACGGCATCTTAGTCCGCGGCTACCGTAGATTCGGATCCCCACAATCAATAAACCCCCGTCTACCCTAGGAAGGGGGGATCTGTAATGCGCCTAACAAGCGCACGCGCATTCCCATCTCAATGAGGTGACGAAAAACACCCTACAGATTCTAGCACGCCCGGTGGGACCAATCTTTCCTCCCATATTTCGGGTTAAACGTTCATGCGAGCTCAATCAATGTACATATCGATTGTCTATACTGAAATCATGTTTCTATTTGCAGCGGTTAACAATTTTCAATTACCATTTTTGAACGCAAGTTGGTATTTGAACGGCTTTCCTTGGCCCCAGCTGGGGGCAAGGCCATCAACACCGACAAAGTAATAAGGCATCTCATGCAAGCTCCAGCGGTGCCCTTGACAACTGCTCAATCAGGTATCTTCTCTAAGCTCCCCGTCAGATGACCACCAAGTCGTTAAACTGGAAACAGATGACCGCCAAGTCGTTAAACTGGAAACAGATGACCGCCAAGTCGTTAAACTGGAAACAGATGACCGCCAAGTCGTTAAACTGGAAACAGATGACCGCCAAGTCGTTAAACTGGACACAGATGACCGCCAAGTCGTTAAACTGGAAACAGATGACCACCAAGTCGTTAAACTGGAAACAGTTGACCTCGAAGTCGTTAAACTGGAACGATTGACCGCCACGTCGTTAAACTGGGAACAACTGACCACCACATCATTAAACTGAGAATGATAGACCTCTTAGTCTTTAAACTGGGAACCGCCGACCACCACGTCATTAAACTGGGAACAGTCGACCTCTAATTCGTTAAACTGGGGATGTAAAATATGTAAATTAAATATATATATATATATATGCATATGTAAATAAAAAAGCCGAAATGATGGGGCAACTTGCAATAAAAATCAGCGAGTAAAAATAAAAATGAAAATAAGGCTGAAATGATGGGGCAACCGCGAATAAATAGCTGAAATGATAGGGCAATCGCGACCTTCGCGATAAGAAAAGCTGAAATGATAGAGCAATCACGGTAAAAAATAAAAAAAATGGCGAATGATGAGTCGCTCCTGGTACCATATTCCAGTGTAGCGATGCAGACGCCAACCAAATTCCAAATCCCAAAACGGCGAATGATGAGTCGCTCCTGGTACCATATTCCAGTGCAGCGATGCAGACGCCAACCAAAATTCTAAATTTCTGAATGTCCCAACGGCGAATGATGAGTCGCTCCTGGTACCATATTCCAGTGCAGCGATGCAGACGCCAACCAAAATTCAAATTCCTAAAATTCTTCCAGCCCTACGGTTAGTCCCCAAGATGATCGCCGTATACAATCCACGGGCTCAAATAATTCTCACCATGCCCATGCCCCACCGCAATCACCAGTTACGCGGTTGGTCTCCACCCTCGGAATTATACTCCATTTGGGAAGACCTACTCATGTGTCCTCACGATACATGAGGAGAACAAACTTACGAGATACTCTCAACTCGTAAGAAAACACCTTCGTGGTATCCTTATGACTCACGAAGGAAAAATATACTTGGGAGTCCCCACGACTCCTAAAGAGAAAGTACACCTACGAGATCCTTTCGACTCGTAGGGAGAAAATGCTTTTATGGGACCCTTACGGCTCATAAAATTGAAAAGTCTTAGGTGATAGGGACCTAAACCTGTCTCCTAAACCATCGCTCCCTAATTTAGAGAGATTTTATAGATCAAAAATAATATTACCGCAATCAAGAACGGCGTCGCTTGGTAGCTAGCCGGTGAATACGGGTCGGTCCACAGGGATGTTGTAAATTTCCTAAATGTTCTTACGAGCTAATTCCAAAGGGTGTTGGATCTTTTAATTAAATCTAAAGACTAAGTTGAGTTATACCAGGATTAGGAAACTTGCTAGGATTAGGTTTAGGTAAAGTTTGGTAAATAAAGATCTACACCTCTTTTCAATGCCTTAAATTAGATATCATATTAGGGGTTATGGTAATTATTAATAAAGGGGATTAGGATGATTGGGAATGTAGGGTTCCTAGGCACACTCATGAGGTTCTACAACTGATCAACCATGCCAAAATCAAAAATTTGTGTGCCGAGAAACCCTAAACAAGATCGATAACTAGAGGTAAGGCGAAACTACAAGCAAGTTAACAACTTTAACTACAAGTAAAAGGGACTACAACCTTTGTAGATCCGGTCCTCCACTTCTTTAGCTCCATGATGACGTCCCTCCACTGCGATCATCGGGATCCCGGACTCTAGCGTTGGTTTCATCGGAGAAATGATCGGGCTAGGTCGTTGACTTCGATGCCGAAGATGATCTACGTCGAGGCAACTCAAACTCAAGCTCCATCTTCACTAGGTCATGAAACTTGTGAAGATAACACCCTATACAACATGGCAAGTGGTAGAGGATGAAAAAATAGGAAGTGGGTTCACTTTGGATTTGGATTTCTCACTTGATTTCATCACTTGGAATTTTTCAAGAATGGTTTTCTTCACTTGAAGAAGAAGATGAAGAAGAACAAGGAAAAAGAATTATCTTGAAAATAATAAATCAAGTGAATCTTATCATAATGCAACCATAGGTGAAGTAACACATGTAGAGAATAAACTAGGGTTTAGGTTGATGGTTAGGTTAAGGCATAAAACAAAATGGCTAGACTTTTCAAAGATCATGAAGCTTCTAGCAATTAACAAAGAAAGCCACCATTTTTGTTTTTGCCAAAAATAAATAAAGAAAATAAAGAAAATAAATAAAACCTAACCATTAACCTAAACATGGTTTAAAGAATACACACACCCAAATTTGCATGCACCATCAAACATGATACAATCTAGTGCACAAAAATATATCACATATACAACTTGTGCATATCAAGTGAGAAAATCAATCTTAAGTGAACCAATACTAGTTAATGTAAAGTGATATATCAAATATATAATTATACATTAAATCATTAAATCAATACTTGATTTAATGATCCGGTCATATCGCATATAACCGACTAATATCTAGTGTACCAATGTATCGAATCAACACTTGATTCGGTAACCCGGCTATATCACATATAACCGTCCGATGATACAAATCGCGAGAATAGAATTCAGTATCACATACTGATATTATTCTCGGTCCTGCACATATCTTATATGCGCTCCTATTTCGTTTCGCTTGAGCCAGGAAACCCCTGTGTAGGACTCTAAAGACTCGTCAATACGCCGGCAGTAGGTGGTGATCATATCAATCACCCACAAGCCGCAAGCGGTCTGCTAAACGTAACGGCCATCCAGGTATTGAGCGATCAGAAGATCAACGAGCAAGCCCGCTCACACTCCTGTGAATCCAACCAGTAACACTTACCGTACAGTCCGGTCTCGTCGTCTGATATGTCGCATATCTCGCCTAGGGGTGGTAAACGTCAGACCCCAGTAGCTCGATAAGTTGTGTCGATATGAGGTCTATAACAGTTCGAGAAACTACTGGTAACACTTACCAGTAAATTTCAGCAACCCTGGCCAGGGATTTCCGGTTATAGCCAATCGAACACAGCACAACATCAACTCCCTATACCGGGAGAGACGAATCCCCTCCTATCGCTCATTGTCTCCATGTGATTTGGGACTGTACCCAAAAACCACCGTTTTGCATGCCCTCTTGGACGTGGTAAGGTGGAAATCAAAGCACAGTGGGAATCACACAAGACTCTATGACGATCTCGGGTCTACAGACTAATCTGTACCAGTGTCACCAGAGAACTGTCATCTGACGTAAGGTATAATACCATCTGGGAGTTCTCGGCGAGTCCGTCCAGTGTACCCAGTCTCCACTGAGCACCCGTATATCATCTCTGATGTCAAACACTAATGGATATGGGATCATCCATCGCCCATCTGTATGGGTCGAGAAGGTATACGCTAGTCTACTCTGGTATATCGATGCCCCGTCTCGATACACCCACGACTAGGGACCTTGAAGGATGTACTTATGGACTACCATGTCCCCACTAGTATGATCCGCATCATAGTCCAGGTAGTCAAGTACACATCCTAAGGGCTTTACCAGCATGTAACAGAGAGACAATCAGTGTACACGTTAAGGTAAAGAGCAACCAGATAGCATACTATCATGTCGAGCAAGAAAGTCCTCTCTATATATGTCCAAGCATCCACTACAATATACATCCTATGTATAGTAATGGCCTCTAGGGTATATATATAACTAACAATCTCCCACTTGCACTAGGGCCATCTGATAGCAGTGGTTGTAGTATCTCATACTCAACCATCTCATAAAAGTCTCTCTCTGGGAAAAGGCCTTTGTGAGTAGATCCGCTGTATTGTCCTCTGAGTCTTCTCTCTTAATCTCGATCTCCCTGGAGATTAACCATCTCCATGATCAGGTGATACTGCCTAAGAATTATATCTGGATTTCTGATGGGACGGGCGTTCCTAGGCAACAGCCACAACTCCATTGTCACACAATGGTAGGAACAGCGTTCATCTCATGAACATAATATCTATCCAGACTGCCTCTTTGGTAGCATCCTTGGTAACGATGTATCTTGCCTTTAATCATCTAGTAAGCCACGGTATCTAGCTTGGAACTCTTCCAACATACCGTCCCTTTACTAAGGGTAAAGATAATGCATGTGACTGACATTCAGTCGTCCTTATCACCCTGGAATCTTTCCAGTGATTCTCCCCAGGATCGATTGATACCTTCTTACTACAACTAGTGATTATCCTAATATCCAATTAGATCTATCTCATAGATCAAAACACAAGGATTTAGAAGGTATCACTTTCATCCTATTTGGAGAATCCTTGTGATAAGAGGAGATTGACCGTACGTAGCATAAGAAACTCTTTTCCTATCAAGAGCATGTTGTCTACGTACAATACGATGATGACCACCTTACTCTCTACTACCGTTTTGTATATACAAGGTTCATCTACCATTTTGATGAAGTCAAACACTTTGAATACCACATCAAAACAGACGTTCCAACTCCGCGATGCCTGCTTTATTCTGTAAAGCAACTTGCACACGTTTCCGCTGCTCCCACTGTTTACGAAGCCCTCCGGCTGTGTTCTTATAGACGTTCTCTTCTAAATTATTATTTAGAAAAGAAGTCATGACATCCAACCAATAGATATCGTAGTCATAGTATGTAGCAATGGCAAGTAGGATCCGGATGGACTTAAGCATAGCCACTGGAAAAGGTTTCATCATTATCCACGCCTGGTCGATGAAAACCTTTAACAAGTCTAGCTTTGAAAGTCTCAACTTTTCTATCTACACCAAGTAATCTTCTCAAGATATACTTGCTCCTGATGGGGATTTAACCCTTCAGATATAGCAACCAAAGTCCATACTTTGTTGGTGTACATGGATTCCATCTCAGATCGCTAACCATCCAGCCATTCTTACAGAGTCCTTACTCTTGATGGCCTGCTCGAAACTAGTTGGATCATCATCTCATGATGCATTCCTCGTTCCCACTGTCATCGAGAAACCGAAGTATCTCTCAGGCAGATGAGGAACCCTACCAGATCGGCGGAGAGGCTGAGGTTCGTCGGGGACTATTGAATCCATTGGTTCTGTCAAATCATCAGCTGCAGTTTTGTATAGCTGGAACCTTTCCAGTTCCACAGAACTGACCTTGCCTCGATATTGTCCGGATTTTGCTTTTGATATAGGCCGGACAATCCCAAATCTTAACTTACTTAAGAGATAGGCTCTTCCCATACCATATCTTATATGGAGTGGTAGGCACTGATTTGATTCGAATCCAATTCAATAGGTATGCAGCTTCTCAAGTGCATAACCCCTTAAAAGAAACAGGTAACTCAACAGTACTCATCATAGAGCGCACCATATCATATAGGGTGTGATTGCTCTGCCCCGATACACCGTTGTGCTGTGGTGTATTCGGAGGAGTAATGCTGAGAGAGAATCTCATTCTCCTTTAGAATAGTCCAAGAATTCCATGCACAAGTATTCTCCTCCCTGATCTCATCATAGGAAATAATACTTATACCCAGTTTTTGGTTCTCTACTTTTAACTCATATTCTGTGAATATCTCAAAAGATTCGGACTTGTGTTTCAACAGGAACATATGTCTGAATCTTGAGAGATCATCAGAGAATGTAATGAAGTACAAAGAACCGGTCTTGGCATGTGTAGACAGGGGATCTTCATACATCAACATGTATTATCCCAAAAGTTCACTAACTCTTTCTCTGTTTCCATTAAACAGAGCTATGGTCATCTTATCTCTGTGACATGACCAGCCAGTTTCACAAGATGTAAATTCAAACTAATTTAAATATGCATCTATATGTAACTTCAGCCAGTCGGGTTGCATTGATATGACCTAGTCTACAATACCTCAAGAAGGATTCGTTCATTTCTGAACTCTTCCTCTTGTGTGTGTTCTGTATACTAAGAACTGTAGTTCGATTTAGAACATCAATGCTTTTAGATAACGTGCCTGAACCGATCAAATTTTGATATAGGAAATGTTCAAAACATTATCCAAAAATACAAAATTATATCCTTCTTTACTAATAAAGAGACTGATATGATTTTGTATATCAGGTTCGGTATCTAATAGCATTTATTCAGAATCAATGTATTTGGAAATACAGGGTAACAGTGACCAACAGACTTGGCTGCAACACTTGCACCGTTTTCTGTCTCATAAAACTTATCACCCGTTCTCAGTTCTCTACCTTTCTGTAGCCCATGTAACGGATTATATTTGCGGGATCCTGATCCGGTATCTAATATCTAGGACGTAGAGGACACTGAGAAATAGTTCTTTATAATAAACACACCCGAAGGAGATGCATCATATGCACTTTCTTCTTTTGGACGGCATAGGAATTCTGGTAATCCCCTAATTCCTGCTCTGTCTTATAACATTTATAAGTTGGAGCGGGACCAACGTTCCCCAGCGCAGTATAACAAGCGGGTTCGGTCAATACATTCATTTTATTATCTTGATTAAGGCGTGATATGGTCGCTACCTGGAGAGAGAGAGAAGAAAACACTCTGCGTGCGCTCTTGCAAGAATAGATTGGTTATTATTTTATCTAATCAGGTAGCTCCCACTGTTTTTATCAAATCTTCCTTCAAACCCTAAAAGGAAAGACTAGCCGGGATTAATTACACGCTACAAGTTCGCCAATCTTTCAGCCAGGCCAGTGTCGGTACTTTGAGGGAGGTGCCCCGTGCTTTCGCACGGACCTAATTAAAGTAAACCTCGTTTTCCCATAGGTGTAACCTCGTTAACACCTTTCTAGACACCTACTTGATCGGCTAATTGTAATGTGTAAAACTCTTCCAGGAGTAACAATTACTCGCAGCGGGTATCGGGATCCAACTATCTCATAGAAGGTATGCAATCTCATTGAAAATTTCAACACTTGAAATTCCCGATAATATTTTGCCCCTAACCTCCTATGACCTTGACAAAGGCCAACAAACCATAGGATACTAGTCAAGTTCAACCCGTCATTTCTTGATTGAATTAAACCCACCCGCACGACCCTTGACAAAGGCCAACAAGGTCGTACGACTACCCTAACCCAATCTGCATCATATGCATAAGCAGATAAGCACTAGTCAGCTACCGCACACTACGCCTTGACAAAGGCCAACAAACGCAGCACGAATACTAACTACTACTTATCTGAAATGACGGAGGGCTACGACAGGTTTTTCTGAAAACCTATTGCGTAATGAACTTGATATCTTTGTAGAATCAAATGATTTTGAAATGGAGTGTTTTTGAGGCTTTTCTAGTTTTGCTAAAGGGGTCACTCCCGGTGAAGGGATCGTCGGCCCTTTCCTCATCGAATAAGGTGCAGGATATATCATATATACCACTATGCAAAGCAAGAACTATAGAAACAATCAAAATACAAACCAAGTGTTGTAGCATCTACCAGTTATTGCTAAAGGGGTCACTCCCGGTGAAGGGATCTCGGCCCTTTCCTCATCGAATAAGGTGCAGGATGTTCTACAAGGAACACCACGATGCAAAGCAAGAACTATAGCTACCTGTTTTTGAAAATTCGATTCCACAACATCTATTAGGTTTCTTTTCTTTCATTAATCACATTAATGAAGTCCCATCATTTAAGACCACCTAAACATCACAGATAAATATAACGTACGCTTATGCCATCCGCATTCGTCTCGATGTCCCGTCTGCACCGTTAGGTTAGGTAACTAACGCCAGAGCGAAGCAGGGCTAGTGTGGGTGTAAAACATAAGCAACGTCTATATAATATATCATATATACTATATACAATATCTATCTGAACAAATCACATGATCACATCACAGATAACGCAGCAGAAAATATCATATGAAATATTGGATATACTAGGACGTCCGTGTTTTATTTTGAGCCTATATAAAACACGGATTCCACGGTCGTGATGAATAGCCAATCCCACACCCCTAGACTCCTACGAGAGCGGCAAGCAACCCTACCAATTCTAGAGTTAGAAGACCCGAACTCGACTCCTCGAGATGGTCTCCCACTGGACCCTAGAACCCGGTTACTTGTGCTCCCCTCCTTGGGTCTATCCTAATGCGGAAAAGTAAATAATATACAATGGTGACATCATCCTCAACCCGGAAGTGCCCCAATAAAAGAATATTACATACAAGTTTTTTATATGAATGAAAATGAAAAATACTCATCTCACATAAAAAAACCCCGACTATTCAAACACGACGATCCAATATAACATATCCAGCAACACATAACATCACATGTCATCAACGTAAGTAAATATGCCCATCCCAATTGTCATTGACATATAGCAACAAAACCGGCGATATCACATATTACACTTACGGTCGCAGAAAAGAAAGTGTAAAACTACAACAGTTGGAATCCGCAATCTCCTTAGACATCGCATGCCTAATCAAATGAATTCCTTAGACATCGCATGCCTAACAATTATAAACCACGCATTTTAGTCTCATTATCGAAAACACTTTTCAATATCAAGTCGGACAATTCAACAAGATTCCCGGCATCCTGAACGAATGCTCGTCGCAAACTTTAGTAGGCGGCCGCACCCCCGATACCGTTGACGAAGTGCACTAAGGCGGAACACCGCTGCCGCGAGCACCCGAACGGATGCTTTTGGCGACGGGGTTCTCCTACAGTCACTTGGTCGGGGCTATGGGGTGTAGCTGTCTATTAAGTTTACCGGCGAGTATCCGCGTACGCAACGTGATTGCGACGGACTTTTGATCACATCAAAATCCCGTGGCAACCGATCAAGTGAGACTAAACTGCTAGATTTATAACATTCAAATCAGTTATCTCATAACTATTTATGGATTCCAAATATTGTATCACATTCCAGATAAATAGAAAATGTTAAACTTTCCGATCGAATAATCAAACACCCAAGTTTTCCCGAAAAGCTCAACACATGAAATAAGTTTAAAAACATCCACTTCATGCCACAGTACCAACGGTCCAGCCGTAGAAGGGTCAAGCCAACGCCTCACATGTGGCACGCCGTACTGCCCCAAACCCTAAGGTTCAAAGGGCAGTTCAAGACGGTCACATAATCGAGTTAAGGTTTGTTGTCTTCTAGAGGGTCCATCGCGTTACTTGCACTACTTAGAACGTTCTTAAACTACGGAAAAATCCAACAATTGAAAATTTCCCGGCAGGGGAAAAAGTGGGTATTTATATACGGTAGAACCTTTTAACATGTTCTAAAAATTACCCGGAAAAACAAAAACAAAGTTAAACAATACGATCGAAATATCGAGTCCCCAATACACCCCAGATAACTTAACTCTTGAGTGTAATTTAAAAATTCCCAGAAAATTCAGATGGGCATTACTGTGCAGAGCACGTGACAAGAATCACCTTTATGGCCGCAGAACCGCCGCGAAAGCCAGGGTGGCGCCGCGGTTCCGTGGCTCATTAGTCGACTTGGGGGCACGTGCTCCACAGTAACTCTTATAAAACCCTGCTGTATTTTTTGGATATTTTTAATTAGTAAAAATCCACTGTTTTAAAAATTGTACAGAGAGGGGTGTAGTTTAGGGTTTCGGGGTTCGATCGGGTTTCTAGCTTCGTCTACCAATTGCCTAAAGCTCTAGCTTGGCTCTGATACCACTGTAGGGTTCTTAGGCACACTCATAAGGTTTTACAACTGATCAACCATGCCAAAATAAAAAATTTGTGTGCCAAGAAACCCTAAACAAGATCGATAACTAGAGGTAAGGCGAAACTACAAGCAAGTTAACAACTTTAACTACAAGTGAAAGGGACTACAACCTTTGTAGATCCGGTCCTCCACTTCTTTAGCTCCGTGATGACGCCCCTCCACTGCGATCATCAGGATCCCGGACTCTAGCGTTGGTTTCATCGGAGAAATGATCGGGCTAGGTCGTTGACTTCGATGCCGAAGATGATCTACGTCGAGGCAACTCAAACTCAAGCTCCATCTTCACTAGGTCATGAAACTTGTGAAGATAACACCCTATACAACATGGCAAGTGGTAGAGGATGAAGAAATAGGAAGTGGGTTCACTTTGGATTTGGATTTCTCACTTGATTTCATCACTTGGAATTTTTCAAGAATGGTTTTCTTCACTTGAAGAAGAAGATGAAGAAGAACAAGGAAAAAGAATTATCTTGAAAATAATAAATCAAGTGAATCTTATCATAATGCAATCATGGGTGAAGTAACACATGTAGAGAATAAACTAGGGTTTAGGTTGATGGTTAGGTTAAGGCATAAAACAAAATGGCTAGACTTTTCAAAGATCATGAAGCTTCTAGCAATTAACAAAGAAAGCCACCATTTTTGTTTTTGCCAAAAATAAATAAAGAAAATAAATAAAACAAATAAAATCAAACCATTAACCTAAACATGGTTTAAAGCATACACACACCCAAATTTGCATGCACCATCAAACATGATACAATCTAGTGCACAAAAATATATCATATATACAACTTGTGCACATCAAGTGAGAAAATCAATCTTAAGTGAACCAATACTAGTTAATGTAAAGTGATATATCAAATATATAATTATACATTAAATCATTAAATCAATACTTGATTTAATGATCCGGTCATATCGCATATAACCGACTAATATCTAGTGTATCAATGTATCGAATCAACACTTGATTCGGTAACCCGGCTATATCACATATAACCGTCCGATGAAACAAATCGCGAGAATAGAATTCAGTATCACATACTGATATTATTCTCGGTCCCGCACATATCTCATATGCGCTCCTATTTCGTTTCGCTTAAGCCAGGAAACCCCTGTGTAGGACTTTAAAGACTCGTCAATACGCCGGCAGTAGGTGATGATCATATCAATCACCCACAAGCCACAAGCGGTCTGCTAAACGTAACGGCCATCCGGGTATTGAGCGATCAGAAGATCAACGAGCAAGCCCGCTCACACTCCTGTGAATCCAACCAGTAACACTTACCGTACAGTCCGGTCTCGTCGTCTGATATGTCGCATATCTCGTCTAGGGGTGGTAAACGTCAGACCCCAGTAGCTCGATAAGTTGTGTCGATATGAGGTCTATAACAGTTCGAGAAACTACTAGTAACACTTACCAGTAAATCTCAGCAACCCTGGCCAGAGATTTCCGGTTATAGCCAATCGAACACAGCACAACATCAACTCCCTATACCGGGAGAGACGAATCCCCTCCTATCGCTCATTGCCTCCATGTGATTCGGGACTGTACCCAAAAACCACCGTTTTGCATACCCTCTTGGACGTGGTAAGGTGGAAATCAAAGCACAGTGGGAATCACACACGACTCTATGACGATCTCGGGTCTACAGACTAACCTGTACCAGTGTCACCAGAGAACTGCCATCTGACGTAAGATATAATACCATCTGGGAGTTGTCGGCGAGTTCGTCCAGTGTACCCATTCTCCACTGTGCACCCGTATATCATCTCTGATGTCAAACACCAATGGATATGGGATCATCCATCGCCCATCTGTATGGGTCGAGAAGGTATACGTTAGTCTACTCTGGTATATCGATGCCCCGTCTCGATACACCCACGACTAGGGACCTTGAAGGATGTACTTATGGAATACCATGTCCCCACTAGTATGATCCGCATCATAGTCCAGGTACTCAAGTACACATCCTAAGGGCTTTACCAGCATGTAACAGAGAGACAATCAGTGTACACTGTTCCCCTCCGAAAGACGGCGCACAGGACAGCGATGTCCTGACGCTGAGATTCGGGGCAGATGCTATTTGGTTTTATCCATCCACCTCTCCGAAGATGCCAAGTTGATTTATGGCACCGTGTATCGGAGGTTTAGACGGATGCGGCCGATGTAACAGACTTCGTCAGATTCCCCCTCGTGTGAGGGGGTTTTGATTGTGGGGACGCTCTTCCCTGCAGGCGCAAGCCCCTGCAGTTAATTATGCTACCGCATCGCGGTAACAACTTTCTCCTTCTCCAGAATTTTACTTCGTGTCGTGGGTGTTTGTTTTGTTTGTGGTTGCCCGTGGATTGTATACGGAGACTGAGTAATGCCGTCGCCCATAGGACGTGGATTAGTCCAAATCCGTATTTACTTAGATTTGGGTTTGGTGTTTTTAGTTTAAGGATACGTTAGCCGCATTTGAGACTAAGATCAACTTAAACGTTCGTTAAGGATACGTTAGTCTGATTTGAGACTAAGATCAACTTAACGTGGTGATCCGTTTAATATATGGCCGTCGGGACTCATCACCTCTCTGACGTCGTTGAAGGATTACAACGATATGTGTCAGAGGAGATCAGAGATGTACCCTTGAACCAAAGTTGATTTGGAGTTTTATAGTCCATTTGAATGTTTAAGGATACGTTAGCCATGTTTAGGGCTAAGATCAACTTAAACGGGATCGTTTAGATCCGGCAAAAGAGCGTTTGGAGGCTCTATCGTTCCAGTTTAGGGACGTAGTGGTCCATAAGTAGTTTAAGGACGTGGTGGTCCGTATTCCAGTTTAGGGACGTGGTGGTCCGTATTCCAGTTTAGGGACGTGGTGGTCCACCATTAGTTTAAGGAAATTTCGGTCCAACATTAGTTTAGGGATGTTTCGGTCCACGAGTTTAAGGACCCCGCAGTCCATATTGATGTGTGGTCGTCGGGACCCGTCACCTCTCTGACGTCGTTGAAGGATTACAAAGATGGGTGTCAGAGGAGTTCGGAGATGTACCCTCGAACCGGATATAAATTAATTTAAGAGAACAGCTGTGCTCAGTCAATTTAATTTGAGGACTTACGGCCAAACTTTGGCTAAGTCCAGTTGAAAATGTTCAACATTTTATTTATTTTTGGTCTATTAGACCTTTACTGGGGCTCTGCCCTTTTATAAATGATGCACAACATCTGTTTTTATTTGGGCTCTGCCCTTTTTTTTTTAGAATAATGCATTGCATTTAATTTGGCCTGTTAGGCCCTTTTTAATTGGGCTTGGCCCTTCTGTAAATGCATTGCATTTTCAGGCGCTTTGCGCCAATCAGAGAGTGCAAGCGCTTGTGATGACGACACGTGTCATGCAAGCGCAGTACGCTGCGTTAGTGCGCTGCGCTTGCGCTGCTGACACGTGGCGCTCTCCCAAGAGCGCAACAGCGCAGTTTGGAAGTGCAAAGCACTAAGAATCTTTTAGATTCAAGAACAGAAGTGCAAAGCACTATTTGATTTCTTGATCTAATTTAGATTAAAGAAAAGATAAGTTTTTTCTTGTTTTTTCTTATCTCAAAGAACCAAAGGTTCATAAAAAGTGCAAAGCACTATTTTATTATATATTTTATTATTTTTATTAAAGATCATTGATCTTGTTTTTAGATCTATGATCTGTTCATAAGAGAACTTCCTCTTCCTTCTAAAGGTTTTTTACCTCTTTTTTTTTCTTGAGGAGTTCTTCAGAGTTCTCTTTCTCTCTTTTTTTTTTAGAAAATGTTGATGTCTTTGAATTGAGGCCTAGGTTCCTTTTTATAGTGCCCATAAATTAGTTAAATTTATTAAAGAGATCTTTCTCTGAGTGATTTGGGGAATTTTCCCCACCGTTGGATCTTTGATCCAAGGGCTTCTGTTTTACAGAAGAAAATCTTCTTGTTTTAACAAGAACAGAAAGATTTCTTTAAAATCTTAATTCTGTTTGACGCAAATGCATCTGCTCTGACACATGTCGCGCAGCGCACAGCGCAGCGCGACTGCGCTAGCGCATCTGCTCTGACACGTGTCGCGCAGCGCACAGCGCAGCGCAACTGCGCTGACACGTGTCGCGCAGCGCAGTGCTTGCGCAACTGAAGCGTTACTTCCTTTAATTTTGCTTAAAATAGAGCTTTGCTCTGATTGGGCGTGCCTTCTTGGGCGCTGCGCTGACGTATCAGTGCCTGACATGTGGCACGTTGCGTCCGAGATTTGAAGCGTTGCTTCAAAATTTTGAATTTTGAATTTCAACAGAGCTTTGCTCTGATTGGGCGAAACAAATGCCCCCCCACCGTTGCGCTCACGTGGCGCACACGTGAGTGCAGCGGTGGCAAACTCCTGATCGTTGGATCAAGGGGTGAGCTCAAGGTGCGCAAGCGCCTTATAAATAGGACCTCTGGCCCTTAGAAAAATCTCACCGTTTCAAGATTTTTATTTTCCAGAGCTTTGCTCTCATTCAAGAACTTTCAGAGCTTTGCTCATTTCTAAAGTCAAAAACTTTAGGTAAAATTAATTAAACTTAATTTAACTTAATCTCAACCAAAGAGCTTTGCTGTCACAGATCTTTTGATCTAAAGAGATCCCCATTGGGGTCTCATAAACAGAGTTTTGCTCTCAAGAACTTATAGATCTGTAGAGATCTTGTTCATGGGTTCTAACCCATGAACAGAGCTTTGCTCTTTGAATCATCTGTAGATCTTTTAGATCTGAAAAATGAAAAAAATTCATAAGTTTTTCATGGATTTTTTTCAGGATTCCAAAAATTTTAATTCTTCTAGGTGTAACATTTTCTGATGGACCTTTCCATTATTACCATAGAGCTATGCTCTTTTTAAGGAATTTTATTCCTTTGAGACCAGAATTTGACAAGTGTCATTCTGTGACAGAGCTTCGCTCTGAAAGAGGAGATTTTCTCCTTGTCTCTAGGGATTCTTTTATTATTATTATTAGTGAGAATGTCTTCTTGGGGACCAACTGACAATCTCATTCAATGATTAGGTTGTCTTATTAACTGACATATTGTCATCTAGATTTTGTGGGTCCCCCTTCAGTCTTCTACCCGCCGCACTGCTGTGTGGTGTAATTAATTAAATTTAATTAATCGATTAACGTATTTTTCTTTTTAAACGCCAAGCGTTGGAATTACAACACTAACGACTAGATTGTTCTTTTGCAGCGACATGTCTCTCGACACCTCATTCCCGTTTGCTCGTTCAGAGGAGGGATTTCCCGAAACGCCCTTGGATCGTGAAGTCCTGGCCATGATTAGAGAATACGACCTGGAGTACAAGAGTCTCCACCTTTGGGGGTCGTGGTATAACCAGATCATTATGGGTCGACGCAGCTTCACATGCGCAGTGTCGTCCGAGCCCATCATGGCGATTCACTATGCTACCCCACCCTCGGTGCAGTATGCCGTGGAGTTGGTGGATTGGACATCGAAAGGCTTTCTACATCCCGCCATAGATGCGATACCGGTTCAGCGTCCCATGGTTTTGAACATCCTAGGATGCCGTATCTGTCAAGGTGAAGCACGACCCTGGGGGCAATCATATAACCTTGGTCTGATCCCCCGCCACCCGATTGGCTATCTGCCATGGGCCCGGTACATCCTGTCGATGAAGAAGTCGCAGTTGATAAGATTAGGACTGTACACCGCGGTCTACGTCTCTCTCTTCCAGTATCCCACGCTCCCCACCTGGTGGTTCAAGGCTTTCCTGGAGCAGTGGAATATTCCTACCCACACTTTCCTTGCCATGGATCGGGAAGTGTCCATCTCTTTGGAGGAGTTCACGGAGGTATCCGGCTTACCAGTCATGGGAACACTATGAAGAGCTACTCCCAACAGATGAGTACGTCTTCGGTGCTAAGCCGGTGGTAAGGGGGATCACGCCGGAAAACGCTGTTCAACACCAATTCCCAAGCCTGATCAAGGTGTTGAACATCTGCGAGTCTCTTTTTATCGAGCATGGGAGTCGAGGAGTTAATTTTGAGGATTTCATCGCTCGTTTCCTTCGCCCAAGTGTCATCTCATCAGAAGCTACCAAGTTTGCCACCCTGGATGACCCTTTCGGTCTAGGTTTGGATAACCTGCCGGTGAAGGAGATAGACCAGAAGGGTTTTTTTCTTCCGGACTTCCCGACTATATCTTTTGCAGAAATTGCGGCCCCCGGGATGGACGAGGAGGCCTTTTTCCTAGGATTTCTCGGATTGTGGCTGAGTTGGTTTGCGATCCCAATGCACTCTCATCGTATGCGGCCCTCTTTTTTTTACCCAGCCCACCGGATGGCCATCGGGGTAAAGGTGGCTGTGGGGATCGCCGGCTTGGCGTACTTATACCATGGCCTCAGTCGAGCAGCGGATGCTAATGAGCCCGGGGTACTGCACGTGGTCTTCCCGATGCATTACGTCGCATTGTGGCTCGAGCTACACACGGCGGGTGTCTTCGGCATGCATAAAAGGCCCTCGTTCTTTAACAAGTGCGGTTTTCCTCGCATTATACAGCTGATCGGCGCATCAATTGTAACCCCATCACCGCCGAACGTCAGGGGCTTACTCCTTCGCCCTTATACCGTTGGAGCCGGGATGTCCTTTGTCGATAAGGTATTGACCATTGGAAAGGTGTCTACCACTGCGACGCGGCCATTACAGGATGTCTTTAAGGATGGAGCCTCAGTTTTGACGGCTCAGGAGACCCTTCACTTATATTCCATTAGACCGGGTTTCCTAGTTTTTAGGCAGAATGGTGTGGCAATTTTTATGAGGTACAACCCGCATCGTTTCGCTCAACAACTGGGCTACGATCAAGGGGTCCCCTTGGAAGCCTTCTTGCTGGAACCCGCTGCTACTGAAGAAGGGATGGAGAACGCGCTGCACCATTTCATGCGCCTAAATACGAGCTCTCATTTTTTTATCAATGCGCCGGCTTACGCTCCGAGACTCCTCAATGTGTACAAAGACTGGTACAATCATGCAACAGGAGCAGTTATAAAGGAGGAAAGGCGACTGTTAGTCGATCGTAAGGGTGTGCCTCCAGGTACCGATCGCAACGCTCCTTTGGTTCCTAGGACTCCAGTAGTCGCTCCTCTAAAAGAGGTTAGAACCGGGCCACCACGTGCGCAAAGTCCTCCACGTGGCTTGTCGCTCCCTGATGTCACAGATGCACCTGCAGCGCCCTGTGCTCCAGTGGAGACAGTGATTGTATCCTCGCCGGAGTCTGGCGTGGGTGCGGACATCGGGACCCGCCGTCCCAAAGTGGCTGCTAAGCGGAAATCGATCCCACGTGGGCCTAGGGTCAGGGGACAGAAGAAAAAGAAGTCGCTCTTTGCTGCGGACGTCGCGTTTGGTCAGGAACCCCACGCTCCCTATGCCGAGTGCCTGAGTGAATACGGAACTAACGAGGGATTAATCATGCTACCTCCGGATGATACAGACTTGGAGGCCGCTCTCGAAACTTCAGCGTGGTTGGCAAGGCGTGACGCATGGCTAGCTAAGCTTGCGCAATCAGGTAACTACTAGTCACATTTTCTTTATTGCAACATATCTTCCTCATTGCCTTTGACTAACGCTTTTCTTTCCTTTCTTCCAACAGGCATTACTGATGAAGAAGCCATTGCCGCTTCTTTGAAGACTTTCCAGGAGGAGGAACGTCTTAGAGCGTCTATGGGCCTTAGTAAGTTTTAATTCATCAAGTTTCCATATCCCTCGTGTTATGGTCGATCTAACCTTTCCCTTTTTATCACAGGAATCTCAATGCCGCTCCCGCCAAGTGACGCAGACGTTCTGCCAGCTGCCGACGTTCCCGCTTCCTCTGGGCCACCGCAGGAGGTTCGTCTTGGAGAGCCGATGAGAGATGCCTTAAAGGCTCTGGAGGCATCTTTAAATGAGGTCGACGATGCTTCGATAGAGGAAGCGTCAAAGAGGTCCATCGTGACGGCCCGGGAGGAGAGGAAACGGTCGAGGCGTGAGGCGAAGGCGCGCAGGGCTGCCTTGGCTATGGGAGCAGGGCCCCAGTACCGTCCCTCGTGCTGATACTCCATCCGAAGAGGCCCCGTTCGCCCTGTCTACAGCTCATAGACAGGCGATCCGCGCCAATAGAGAGGCTAACGACAAGTCTACCTTAGGTAATACTTCCTTCAGAATTTCGTTACTAGACTCATAAAGCTGTCGGTTCTTATATATTCTATCTTGCAGGGCCAAATCCGACCGAGGGGGAGGTAGAGACCGTTGGACCCGAAGAAACAGAGGGGGCGGCACCTGCCGGACCTGAGCAGACGATAGGCAACGTCGCTGAGGCTTCGGAGCCTGAGATGGAGGTGGAGAGGTCTATAGCCGAGAAGGTCATTGATGCCGGCAGATGAAATGATCGTCGTAACTGAGCCCAGGATAGTGGCGGACGAGGCGCTTGAGGCCGGCGACCTCGTGGTGACGGTGGATGAGCCGATGGAGACGGCGGAGCCCGAAAAAGTAGCGGATGAGATGGGCACGACTCTTGGGGAAGAGTCAGCCGCTTCCTTCCAAAAATCCGGCAACGCTCCAATCATTGCCCTCCCTGCCTACGATCTCCTGCCGTCTCCTGGTCGCGCAAGCACGACGACGGCCCCCATTGAGTCGGGCGATGAGGCCACGGGCGGTGGTCTCATGTCGATAGAGGAGGGAATCGCCTCCGTTTCAGCCGGGAGCTCCTCAGGTAAACCCCAAGTTGTTGTTTTTCTTTATTTTACAATCCTTTCTGACAAGTTCACCTTTCTTGTAACGCAGGTGCAGCCAGCGCCGATGCCCCACTGCTTGAGGGAGCGCCTTCAACGACTGCCTTGGTGGTGGTCACCTCTCAACCCTCTCTCATACCATCTAAGATGTTGGAAGGTATGGGTTTGCAATTTATTAATCCTATACTTCAGACGTATAATTCGTGTACTAAAGTCATATTGTTGTGTCTTTTCAGGAGTGCTCTTTGATCATGTATATCAGATGTTGCTCCCACACTTCTCCTTCCCATCTGAACTTGCTTCTTCCTCTGGTGGCGTTGGTGAGTATGACTTCCATTGATATCTTTCTTTTTTCACTAATGGAATTACCTCTGACCCCTTTTTTCTCATCTCGACTGCAGTGCTACAAATTGAAGGAGGGGATAAAAGATCAGCTGCGCCACCGGCCCTTCCAACCTTGCTACCTGTCCCAACCGGTACAGCGACTATCACACTGGTAACTTTCCCCTCTTTATTTTCTGTACTGTTATCTGATCACATTCTGTTTCTTTTCAGCTGTCGTTCCGGCCCCGGCGCCTTTCGAGCCTCGCATTACAATGCCGGCGGGTCCTTATCTGAGAAGTCCGTCTTCAAAAGGAGCCGCGAATAGTCTGCGCATGTTGAGTGACTACGTCGAGGAACTCGACGTTGAAACTCCTACATCCGCCGCAGACTTTGCTACGGTGGTTAACCTGATGTTGGCAATACTCATAAACTTTCCTGATGAGGGCATCATCGCATCTTGGGTTAACCATTGCAGGGAGATCGAGGCCTGCCTGCATCAGTTGGAGTCGCTGCGTCTCGCTCCTGAGACCTTAGCCGCCAGCAATCAAAGAACATCATGGATTGAGCAGAGCGTTTCTTACTTCCGCCACCTCGAACTAGAAGTCATTTCAAGGCGTAAGGTGCACGGTGAGACTTCGAGCAAGTCTGCCCAACTGCATGCTCGGGTGGAGGCTAATGCCGCACGGCTGAGGGTTGTCTTTGAGGGCCTTCTGCAATGTCTCTCCGAAGGGTTATCATTGAGGCAACAACTTGACATTGTCGAGCGAGATGCACCCAGCCAGCAAGCAGCCCAGAAGGTGGCGGAGGAGCAACTTTCATCCTTTTTACAGCAGCGGACCCAGGTGGAAGCGGAGGTGGCCGCGGCAGCCGCTCAGGAGGAGGCGCTGAAGGAAGTGCGAGAGCAACTTGTGGATTTACTAAAGACACTTCCTCCTCAGTAGCTATCCTTCTTTGTATCGTTTGTGCTTGTAGATAAAAGAATGTGTATATACATATTATTTTTTTTATTCTTTAACACAATGTATTCTGTACCCAATCAAGTTTATGAATAAAAGATACACATTTTCTGTAATGTCTTGTGTCATTTCTCCGCCTTTTCTTTCTTTTATTATCAGCACGCCACATGAGTAAACATGGTCAACAGATAATAAAGCACGCATCTTGACTTTCTTAAGAAATAGCGATGGCTTAGACCGCAGGTTCAGATCTGCTGCCTAAGACTTTTCAACTCTATGAGCCGTGAGGGTCTCGTAGAGATTTTTCTCCCTACGGATCGAGAGAATCTCGTAAGTGGGTTTTTCTCCTTAGGAATCGTGAGGATTCCTAAGTGTGATTTTCTCTTATAAGTCATAAAGATCCTATAAGAGAATTTTTCCCTCTTACGAGTCGAGAGGGCTCGTAAGCGGTTGTTTCCCTCCTTATAGAGATTTGACTTTGGAGAGTGAGACCCGTGAATAGTATGCAAGAGACCTTTTTGGATCGACTTGCAGGGTCTCATTGTTCAGGAAGCAAGTTTTTTAGTCCCTGCTGCCTGAGGCTTCATTTGCAAGTTGAGACGAATCGGGAATTTCCCGCGGAGACACTGGTTTCTCTGCGAGCCGACGCGAATCAGGAGGCTCTCGTCAAGGAGTGTTTGTATCCGTGAGTCGAGGAGTTTGCTAGGGATTATTTGTTTCCCAAGCGCCAAGGATTATTTGTTTCCTTAGGGTTTGAAACGAGTCGAGGATTTCCTACGGAGGCACTGGTGGCTCTGCGAGTCGACGCGGATCAAGAGGCTCTCGTCAAGGAGTGTTTGTATCCGTGAGTCGAGGAGTTTGCTAGGGATTATTTGTTTCCCAAGCGCCAAGGATTATTTGTTTCCTTGGGGTTTGAAACGAGTCGAGGATTTCCTACGGAGGCACTGGTGGCTCTGCGAGTCGATGCGGATCAAGAGGCTCTCGTCAAGGAGTGTTTGTATCCGTGAGTCGAGGAGTTTGCTAGGGATTATTTGTTTCCCAAGCGCCAAGGATTATTTGTTTCCTTGGGGTTTGAAACGAGTCGAGGATTTCCCACGGAGGCACTGGTGGCTCTGCAAGTCGACGCGGATCAGGAGGCTCTCGTCAAGGAGTGTTTGTATCCGTGAGTCGAGGAGTTTGCTAGGGATTATTTGTTTCCCAAGCGCCAAGGATTATTTGTTTCCTTGGGGTTAGAAACGAGTCGAGGATTTTCCACGGAGGCACTGGTGGCTCTGTGAGTCGACGCGGATCAGAAGGCTCTCGTCAAAGAGTGTTTGTATCCGTGAGTCGAGGGGTTTGCTAAGGATTATTTGTTTCCCAAGCGCCAAGGATTATTTGTTTCCTTGGGGTTTGAAACGAGTCGAGGATTTCCCACGGAGGCACTGGTGGCTCTGCGAGTCGACGCGAATCAGGAAGCTCTTGTCAGGGAGTGTTTGTTTCCTTGAGTTGAGGTATCTGCTGAAGACACTGGTTTCTTCGGAGTTGGACTGAGCCGTCGAGATTTGGCTTCGTCTTCTGGCGGAGCCTGTTGGGAAAGTATGGTTCCCTCTTTTTTTACGCCCTTGGATTGTATACAGGGATAGATGTGATCTTAACTGTAGGGCCAAAGTTTTATCATCATTTTTTGTTTTATCTCCGCGATGCTCTATCATTTCAGTTTTTATATCGCGAAGGTCGCGATTGCCCAATCATTTCGGCTATTTTTCGCGGTGCCCAATCATTTCGGCTATTTATTTTATTTTTACTCGCTGCTTTTTATTGCGAGTTGCCCAATCATTTCGGCTATTTTGCATGCATACGCGGCCTAATGGCTTTTCGCCGTAAGCCGATTTCGGCATCAGCACCGCTACAACTGGGATATTACCAGGAGCGAATCATCATCTGCTTCCGTCGATGTCGAACGAAGGTGGCTTAGCGAACAGGGTTAGGATCCTGTCGACTAAGGCTTTGACTTCATGAGCCGTAAAGGTCTCACAAAGTTATTTCTCCCTACAAGTCGTGAGGATCTTATAGGTGTATTTTCTTCTTAGGAATCGTGAGGATTCCTAAGTGTTTGTTTCCTCTGTAAGTCGTAAGGATCCTACAGGAGAGTTTTCTCCTTGTAAATCGAGAGGACTTACAAGGGTCGTGCGAACATATCCCCAGTCATGGATGGACCTTGGTTAGGGAAATGTTTATTCGCGCCCGTGGATTGTATACAAGGGTCAGTATTGAGCCACTTGTAGGGCAATATCGAAGGTTGTGGGGGTTTCTTAAGCACAGGTTTAGGTCTCTGTAACTTAAGACTTTCAACTCTTATGAGCCGTGAGGGTCCCATAAGTGAATTCTCCTTACGAGTCGTGAGGATCTCGCAAGTGTATTTTCTCCTTAGGAATCGTGGGGATCCCTAAGTGTGTTGCACCTTTGTGAGTCGTAAGGATCTCACGCAGGTGGTTTCTCCTTACAAGGTCGAGAGGACCCTATAAGTGTCCTTTAACGAGGTTGCGCCCTTTCAGGTTTTCACAAACACTCGCCGGTAGTCCTGCTGTTTTTACTCACGGAGCCCTTTCGGGTTTTCATCCGTGCCCATTTTGCTTATGGACATACCGTTTTTTTTTCATTCTTTTTATTTTCTTTTTCTCCTTTTTTTTTTACTAGGTCGCGCCCTTTCGGGTTTTCACGAACACTCGCCGGTAGCCCTGCTGTTTTTACTCACGGAACCCTTTCGGGTTTTCATCCGTGCCCTTTTTGCTTATGGACATACCGTTTTTTTTTCATTCTTTTTATTTTCTTTTTCTCTTTTTTTTACGAGGTCGCGCCCTTTCGGGTTTTCACGAACACTCGCCGGTAGCCCTGCTGTTTTTACTCACGGAGCCCTTTCGGGTTTTCATCCATACCCTTTTTGCTTATGGACATACCGTTTTTTTCATTCTTTTTGTTTTCTTTTTCTCTTTTTTTTTACGAGGTCGCGCCCTTTCGGGTTTTCACGAACACTCGCCGGTAGCTCTGCTGTTTTTACTCACGGAGCCCTTTCGGGTTTTCATCCGTGCCCTTTTTGCTTATGGACATACCATTTTTATTTATTATATTTTTTTTATTTTTTTTTTATTCATCTCGTCAGCCTAAGGATGCTGCGGTATTAGTTTAAGGAAGTTTCGGTCCGCTATTAGTTTAAGGACATTTCGGTCCGACATTGAGAGGCTGGCTACTGCTTATAAAACTTGAGCTTAGGAAGATAGCGAGCGGGCATGGTCGTCGTCACCTATCATTGACCTAGGATGTGGCTCATTAAGCGTAGTATTTCTTTAGGAAGCGATCGTTTATCAGCCTGAAAGGCCTTTCACCGTGCATGTCCATGAGTAGATAGTCCCCACCCTGGTAGACCTTATCTATGATGTACGGGCCTTCATGGTTTGGCTCGAATTTTCCCCGCTTGGCGCGATTGGGGATCATAGGCCTTTTGACCACGAGCACGAGTTCGCCTTGGCGGAATATCCTCGGTCGGGTCAATCTTTCGTATGAGCGCGTCATCTTTGCTTTATAAGCTTCCAGATTTTGTTGCGCTATGAGCCGTGTTTCTTCAAGAGCATCAAGCTCCTCAAGCCGAAGGTTAGCATTTTCTTCGTTCGTCAGTTCGTAGTGGACTGCCATTCATAGAGAGGGTAGCTCTATCTCGAGGGGAAGTACTGCTTCTGTACCGAACACCAACGCGTACGGCGTTGTGTTCGTGGCCGTCTTGAACGTAGTTCGATACGTCCAAAGAGCTTCTTGCAGCTTCTCGTGCCAGTCTTTCTTATTTTGTGACACCGTTTTCTTTATGATCTTTGTCAAAGTCTTGTTGAAGGCCTCGGCTAGACCATTAGCTCGTGGATTATAAACTGAGGAATATCTCCAGTCTATATTATGCTGTTGCGCAAAGCGACTGATGTTGTGACTTCTGTAAGCTGGCCCGTTATCGGAGATGATCCGTCGCGGAGTTCCAAACCGATATATGACGTGCGTCTTGAAGAAGTGGAGGATATTTTCCGTCTTCACTTCTCTTAACGGTACTGCTTCTGCCCATTTAGAGAAGTAGTCAGTCGTCGCCAGGATGAAACGATGTCCCCTAGACGATGCTGGTTCGATAGGGCCGACTATGTCAGTCCCCCACGTCTCGATCGGCCAGCTAGCCACCGTTGGATATAGTGGATTTGGGTGCTGGTGGATGAAGTCCCCATGGATTTGGCATGAGTAGCATTGCTTCGCATATTCGAGGCAGTCCTGAATCATCGTGGGCCAGTAGTAGCCCATCCGTTTTATCTTCAACTTCATCTTTGGGCCCGCTTGGTGAGAACCGCAGAGTCCGTCGTGAACTTCCTGAACGACTCTTTTCGCTTCGTCAGGTCCCAGGCATCTCAACCACAGAGAATCAAACGATCTCTTGTACAGAGTATCGTTGACGAAGGCGAAAGATAGAGCCCACTTCATAAGCTGATGTCTTGTGGACGCTTCTTCAGGCATTCGGTGGGACCTAAAGTAGTCTATGAAGACTTCTCTCCAATCCTCAGCCTTTTCTCGGTCTTTTACTTGCAGGGTCGTTTGCTCAGTCGCTCCTTTCTCTTCGGATGATTTCGGAGATATTTCTGCTAGGGCAAGCACTTGACGGCTTTGTACCATGATTCTAACGTCATCGAGATTCTCGTCAGCCAGTTCTTTAGCAAGTTTGGCCAATGCGTCTGCTTTGCTATTTTCCGTGCGCGGTATGTTCTCCAAAGTATAGGAGGGAATTTGGATCAACAGTTGTTGCACTTTTTCGCCGTACTTCACCAGTTCTGGCTTGCACGTTTGGTAGTCGCCATTTACTTGACTAACGACCAGTTGAGAATCCCCGTATATAAGGAGGTCTTCAATTCCGATGTCAATGGCGATCTCAAGACCTGCTATCAAGGCTTCATATTCGGCTTCGTTATTTGTCCTCGGCTCTGTTAAGGAGAAAGCGAAGCGCATTATCCCTCCTTGTGGAGTCACGAAGATGAGGCCTACCCCCGATTTGATTATAGGGGTACTTTGTTTATGCTTTTTCATGGAAGATGCTCCATCGAAATAAAGTTCCCATTGGGTATCACCACCGTCGATCGCTTTCGTCTGGCAAATCGCAATTCAGAGGAGAATCAGCCGATATCGGATGCTCAGCGAGGAAATCGGCGATGGCCTGGCCTTTCACTGCCTTGAGAGGTTGATACGTTATCGAGAACTCCATCAAGAGCAGAGCCCATTTAGCGAGTCGACCTGTCAATATGGCCCTTGACATTAGATATTTGAGAGGGTCCACCTTCGAAATGAGACGGACTTCATGTGCTAATGCGTAATGTCTGAGCTTTGTTATCGCAAAGATTAGCGCCAGGCAGTGCTTCTCAATGGGAGAGTAATTGCTTTCTGCTCGCAGCAGAACTCGACTTAAGTAATAGAGTGCTCTTTCCTTCCCTTGATCGTTCTCTTATGCCCATAATGCGCCTAAGGAACCTTCGAGGGCGATCGTGTAAAGAATGAGAGGCTTTCCCTTAACTGGAGCAGCCAATACTGGAGGGTTCTGCAGGTACTGCTTGATCTCGTCCAGTGCGCCTTGGCATTTGTGATCCCAGACAAATGGGGTTCCCTTCTTCATCAGGTGGCTATAGGGACGGCACTTGCCTGAAAGGTTGGCTATAAATTGCCGTATGTATGCGAGCTTCCCTTGGAGAGATCGCAACTGTTTGAGAGTTCTCGGCGGAGGCATTTCCATGATCGCTTTGATCTTTGATGAATCCCAGGAATTTGCCTGAGGAAACTCCGAATGCACACTTGAGCGGGTTCATCTTCAAGTTGTATTGCCGAAGGCGTTGAAATACGGTTTTCAAATGCTCGAGATGTTCCCCGTATGATTTGCTTTTAACCACGAGGTCGTCGATATAGCACTCGACGATTTCATGTATAAGGTCATCGAAGATCTTCGTCATGGCCCTTTGATAAGTGGCACCGGCATTCTTTAAACCGAAGGGCATCACTTTATAACAGAATATACCTAGAGGGGTCCTGAAGGCGGTGTACTTCTGGTCTTCGGGATGCATCTTTATCTGATTATACCCTGATGAGCCATCCATGATGGAGAAAACCTCATTAGTGGATGTATTGTCTATCATCAGTTCGGTGACTGGCATTGGGAAATCATCCTTCGGGCAAGCTTTATTGAGATCCCGAAAGTCCACGCATATGCGCACCGTCCCATTTTTCTTCATCACCGCGACGATGTTAGCGATCCATTCAGGATATTGAACCTCCTGGATAAAGCCAGAGTCGATCAGCTTCTTGACCTCGGCGTTGATACTCATCTCGAGCTCGAGCCGCATTCTCTTCGGCGCCTGTTTGACTGGCTTGATGTCCGGGGATATCGCCAATTTATGTACAGCAATTTCTGGATCTAGTCCCGGCATTTCGGAATAGTTCCACGCGAAGCAATCTCTATGCTGCAGAAGCACATCCTTTAACGCAGCTACCCTTTCTTCAGATAGTAACTCGCTGATGAATGTCGGTCGTGGATCGTTTGCCGTCCCCAACTCAATCTTCTTGAGGTTATCTGCAGTGGTATGGATTCCATCTTCCAGCTCTTTTGGCGCTGGTGGGAATTCTGAGATTATCTCGTCGCTGCTGTTTTCGAAGCACCAAGGGAGCTCATCTATGTCCTTGGGCTCTTCTTTTAATATTGTAATCATGTGACAGGTGCGAATTCGCTTCCAATCCCAATGTGGAACCGGTTCTTCTTTCGTGGCCTTGGGCTCGTGCTTCTGTGGCGGCGCTACCCTCCAGTTGTCAGACAGAGTGAATTTGCCAAGCTGATACTGATCTTCGACCCAATTCTTGAAGGTGAAGCAATCTTCAAGAGGATGCCCTATTACTCGATGGTAAGAGCAATAGTCCGGGTGTGAGACTTCGCCCGCTCGTTTGGGATGTTTAGTCTCCGGCAATGTAAGCATTTGATGTTTTAAAGCAAGATCAAGTATCTTCTTCGTCTTGTCCCGAGGAAACGTGTACGCTCGACCCATTTTCTTCTTGAGGGATAGATCAATAACGCTCAACTCCCGTTTGCGTGGCTTCTTAGCCCTGCTTTGTTGTTGTTGAGCGTCTTTTTGGCCTTTCGACTTATTTCTGCTTTTGCGCCGAGCCTTCTTTATAACAGGTTGATAAGGAGCGGCATTTTCATCCTTTACGGCCTGTTGAAGGAGGCGTTGCGTTCTGGCTTTCTCGTAGATGGCCATTTCGCGGTCATGGTCGTCCCGGACTTTTTGACCTGCTTCCCTTATAAGCTTGTCCATTCGTTGTTCGAACGACGGACTGGACTCTTTTGCATTTGGAACTTTTACTGTCTCGGGATTAGCGTCCTCCCATTGAGCATCCGCTTCTTCATCGAAGTCATACATGACATAGCAGCTGTTTAGTAGCTCTCGTTTCTTTGACATGATGTATCCAAGTCCTTTTGTCTCCATTCTCCCATTAGGCAATTTGCGTTGAGTCCCGGGAACGTTCCAGACTTTGTCATAGAACTTGGCTTTTCGAACGGTCTGCTTGAAGGATATCCCCTAGCGTTTCAGCAGCTTTTTCAAGCCTTCTGTATAATATCTGGGTAGACGGATGGGTTGAAATCTGTCCAGCATAAGATCCGTCCCGTGCCAGATTTCTTTCTCCACTCTGTTTTCTTCAGAGCGGTAGAATAGAATTGCCTTCTCGCCTTCTTGCTTGGGAGGGATATAGAATGTCCGCAACTCTTCTACACTGTAGATATTAAGTGCATGCAGTTCTTTATGGTGTTTAAGCGGCACTATGGCGACTTGTAGACTTTGCTCTTCGTCAGCGGATGTTTGTATTGAAGGTCGAGCAGAGAATACAGCATGGACTTCATCTTCCGAGTCGCTGCCAAAGATCAATGTAGGAGCCGATGGTCCCGGCTTGTTGTGTTGGGGCGGACCCGAATAAACTATCTCCTCTTCCTCCTCAGTATCACTGCCGAAGACAGGGATGGTAGCGTTAGTTTTATTCTCCGGCTTGTGACACTTCTCCGTGTCTTCGAAATCCGGTAAGAAGTATTTGGCGTCTTCATATTTGCGGACCTCGTTCACAGAGAACGGGTTCGGTTCTCCCGTCACGGTATACTTGAAACCATCCTTAAAATACTTCATACACTGATGTTGTGTAGAAGGGATAATGTTGTACTCGTGTAACCATGGTCGGCCGAGCAAAGCGTTGCAGCATGTCTTGGCGTCTATGACGTGGAACTTAATGTCCGTGACGAGTAGCCTGAAGCGTAGCGTCAGTATCACAGATCCAAGAGTCTTTGACGATTGGGAATCGAACCCGGAGATGGTGATCTTGTCCCGAGTAAGGTGCTGGACGCTCATGCAGATTTCCTTCAACACCCGCACGTTGAGTAGGTTAACAGACGACCCATTATCGATCAGGATTTTGCCTATCTTTATATCATGGCAGTATCCCGAGACATAGAGAAGGCGATTGTGTTCGCACGTCCCAAGTAGAAGGTCTTCATCGCCAAAAGTAGCATCGGCCGTGTGCACTTCCTCCAATTCATCCTTCATCTTTTCCTCGGCCAGGCATGCTTGGAATTGTTCTGGGTCTTGGAGCGCCTTAATCAACGAATCTCTCGCCTCTTTTGATAGCAAAAGGGCGTCAAGAATGCTGAGCTATGAGGGCAGCTTCCTCAGATGTGCTAAGACGTTGTAATCCACCTTATTCTTCTTTGGCGGGTCTTTGGAAGCTAGCTCTTCCACCACTTGGTCATCCAAGACGATATCTTCAGAGACCTTTTCTTTCCCTTTATCTTTCCTGTTTAAGGGTCCGAGGTTCTTTTCAGGCAGCGTCCGATTCCGCAGCCGGATATTTTCACAGACTTTCGGCTCTTCTTCTTTTCCCGAAGTGGACTCTTTAAAAAGAGGGATGAGTTCCAGCTCCTCATCAGAATCGCTCCCGAATGTAGGCACTTGTGACCTGCCGGTGTTAACCATGCAACAATCGCCAGTAGTTCTTTTAAGCCCTTCGGTCGTATTTCTTCGCTCCCGCCGAGTTTTGCGTTTCTCTCGCTTAAAGTGTTGTCGATGAGCAACATATCCTTGCCACCATCTATCGAAAGCTTTGCACTCTTCAGTGAGGTGCGAAATCTTCCGATGATACAAGCAATAGGAGGGGTGCATTTCCATTTCACCAGTAATTTTTCCTTCGGAGGATAGTAGCTTCATGCCCATTGATATGGCCTTAGCAAATCTTTTCCTCATCTTGAATTTGCTTTCTTTCTTTTATTATCAGCACGCCACATGAGTAAACATGGTCAACAGATAATAGAGCACGCATCTTGACTTTCTTAAGAAATAGCGATGGCTTAGACCGCAGGTTCAGATCTGCTGCCTAAGACTTTTCAACTCTATGAGCCGTGAGGGTCTCGTAGAGATTTTTCTCCCTACGGATCGAGAGAATCTCGTAAGTGGGTTTTTCTCCTTAGGAATCGTGAGGATTCCTAAGTGTGATTTTCTCTTATAAGTCGTAAAGATCCTATAAGAGAATTTTTCCCTCTTACGAGTCGAGAGGGTTCGTAAGCGGTTGTTTCCCTCCTTGTCGAGATTTGACTTTGGAGAGTGAGACCCGTGAATAGTATGCAAGAGACCTTTTTGGATCGACTTGCAGGGTCTCATTGTTCAGGAAGCAAGTTTTTTAGTCCCTGCTGCCTGAGGCTTCATTTGCAAGTTGAGACGAATCGGGAATTTCCCGCGGAGACACTGGTTTCTCTGCGAGCCGACGCGAATCAGGAGGCTCTCGTCAAGGAGTGTTTGTATCCGTGAGTCGAGGAGTTTGCTAGGGATTATTTGTTTCCCAAGCGCCAAGGATTATTTGTTTCCTTAGGGTTTGAAACGAGTCGAGGATTTCCCACGGAGGCACTGGTGGCTCTGCGAGTCGACGCGGATCAAGAGGCTCTCGTCAAGGAGTGTTTGTATCCGTGAGTCGAGGAGTTTGCTAGGGATTATTTGTTTCCTAAGCGCCAAGGATTATTTGTTTCCTTGGGATTTGAAACGAGTCGAGGATTTCCCACGGAGGCACTGGTGGCTCTGCGAGTCGACGCGGATCAAGAGGCTCTCGTCAAGGAGTGTTTGTATCCGTGAGTCGAGGAGTTTGCTAGGGATTATTTGTTTCCCAAGCGCCAAGGATTATTTGTTTCCTTGGGGTTTGAAACGAGTCGAGGATTTCCCATGGAGGCACTGGTGGCTCTGCAAGTCAACGCGGATCAGGAGGCTCTCGTCAAGGAGTGTTTGTATCCGTGAGTCGAGGAGTTTGCTAGGGATTATTTGTTTCCCAAGCGCCAAGGATTATTTGTTTCCTTAGGGTTTGAAACGAGTCGAGGATTTTCCACGGAGGCACTGGTGGCTCTGCGAGTCGACGCGGATCAGAAGGCTCTCGTCAAGGAGTATTTGTATCCGTGAGTCGAGGGGTTTGCTAAGGATTATTTGTTTCCCAAGCGCCAAGGATTATTTGTTTCCTTGGGGTTTGAAACGAGTCGAGGATTTCCCACGGAGGCACTGGTGGCTCTGCGAGTCGACGCGAATCAGGAGGCTCTTGTCAGGGAGTGTTTGTTTCCTTGAGTTGAGGTATCTGCTGAAGACACTGGTTTCTTCGGAGTTGGACTGAGCCGTCGAGATTTGGCTTCGTCTTCTGGCGGAGCCTGTTGGGAAAGTATGGTTCCCTCTTTGTTTACGCCCTTGGATTGTATACAGGGATCGATGTGATCTTAACTGTAGGGCCAAAGTTTTATCATCATTTTTTGTTTTATCTCCGCGATGCTCTATCATTTCAGCTTTTATATCGCGAAGGTCGCGATTGCCCAATCATTTCGGCTATTTTTCGCGGTGCCCAATCATTTCGGCTATTTATTTTATTTTTACTCGCTGCTTTTTATTGCGGGTTGCCCAATCATTTCGGCTATTTTGCATGCATACGCGGCCTACTGGCTTTTCGCCGTAAGCCGATTTCGGCATCAGCACCGCTACAACTGGGATATTACCAGGAGCGAATCATCATCTGCTTCCGTCGATGTCGAACGAAGGTGGCTTAGCGAACAGGGTTAGGATCCTGTCGACTAAGGCTTTGACTTCATGAGCCGTAAAGGTCTCACAAAGTTATTTCTCCCTACAAGTCGTGAGGATCTTATAGGTGTATTTTCTTCTTAGGAATCGTGAGGATTCCTAAGTGTTTGTTTCCTCTATAAGTCGTAAGGATCCTACAGGAGGGTTTTCTCCTTGTAAATCGAGAGGACTTACAAGGGTCGTGCGAACATATCCCCAGTCATGGATGGACCTTGGTTAGGGAAATGTTTATTCGCGCCCGTGGATTGTATACAAGGGTCAGTATTGAGCCACTTGTAGGGCAATATCGAAGGTTGTGGAGGTTGCTTAAGCACAGGTTTAGGTCTCTGTAACTTAAGACTTTCAACTCTTATGAGCCGTGAGGGTCCCATAAGTGAATTCTCCTTACGAGTCGTGAGGATCTCGCAAGTGTATTTTCTCCTTAGGAATCGTGGGGATCCCTAAGTGTGTTGCACCTTTGTGAGTCGTAAGGATCTCACGCAGGTGGTTTCTCCTTACAAGGTCGAGAGGACCCTATAAGTGTCCTTTAACGAGGTTGCGCCCTTTCAGGTTTTCACAAACACTCGCCGGTAGTCCTGCTGTTTTTACTCACGGAGCCCTTTCGGGTTTTCATCCGTGCCCATTTTTCTTATGGACATACCGTTTTTTTTTCATTCTTTTTATTTTCTTTTTCTCCTTTTTTTTTACGAGGTCGCGCCCTTTCGGGTTTTCACGAACACTCGCCGGTAGCCCTGCTGTTTTTACTCACGGAACCCTTTCGGGTTTTCATCCGTGCCTTTTTTGCTTATGGACATACCGTTTTTTTTTCATTCTTTTTATTTTCTTTTTCTCTTTTTTTTTTACGAGGTCGCGCCCTTTCGGGTTTTCACGAACACTCGCCGGTAGCCCTGCTGTTTTTACTCACGGATCCCTTTCGGGTTTTCATCCATGCCCTTTTTGCTTATGGACATACCGTTTTTTTTCATTCTTTTTATTTTCTTTTTCTCTTTTTTTTTTACGAGGTCGCGCCCTTTCGGGTTTTCACGAACACTCGCCGGTAGCTCTGCTGTTTTTACTCACGGAGCCCTTTCGGGTTTTCATCCGTGCCCTTTTTGCTTATGGACATACCATTTTTATTTATTATATTTTTTTTATTTATTTTTTTTATTCATCTCGTCTGCCTAAGGATGCTGCGGTATTAGTTTAAGGAAGTTTCGGTCCGCTATTAGTTTAAGGACATTTCGGTCCGACATTGAGAGGCTGGCTACTGCTTATAAAATTTGAGCTTAGGAAGATAGCGAGCGGGCATGGTCGTCGTCACCTATCATTGACCTAGGATGTGGCTCATTAAGCGTAGTATTTCTTTAGGAAGCGATCGTTTATCGGCCTGAAAGGCCTTTCACCGTGCATGTCCATGAGTAGATAGGCCCCACCCTGGTAGACCTTATCTATGATGTACGGGCCTTCATGGTTTGGCTCGAATTTTCCCCGCTTGGCGCGATTGGGGATCATAGGCCTTTTGACCACGAGCATGAGTTCGCCTTGGCGGAATATCCTCGGTCGGGTCAATCTTTCGTATGAGCGCGTCATCTTTGCTTTATAAGCTTCCAGATTTTGTTGCGCTATGAGCCGTGTTTCTTCAAGAGCATCAAGCTCCTCAAGCCGAAGGTTAGCATTTTCTTCGTTCGTCAGTTCGTAGTGGACTGCCATTCGTAGAGAGGGTAGCTCTATCTCGAGGGGAAGTACTTCTTCTGTACCGAACACCAACGCGTACGGCGTTGTGTTCGTGGCCGTCTTGAACGTAGTTCGATACGCCCAAAGAGCTTCTTGCAGCTTCTCGTGCCAGTCTTTCTTATTTTGTGACACCGTTTTCTTTATGATCTTTGTCAAAGTCTTGTTGAAGGCCTCGGCTAGACCATTAGCTCGTGGATTATAAACTGAGGAATATCTCCAGTCTATATTATGCTGTTGCGCAAAGCGACTG
Organism: Agapanthus africanus; assembly: GCA_030015575.1. Taxonomy (NCBI): domain Eukaryota; kingdom Viridiplantae; phylum Streptophyta; class Magnoliopsida; order Asparagales; family Amaryllidaceae; genus Agapanthus; species Agapanthus africanus. The sequence goes on from JASDDO010000022.1 coordinate 902,426,486, forward strand.
ATGTTGTGACTTCTGTAAGCTGGCCCGTTATCGGAGATGATCCGTCGCGGAGTTCCAAACCGATATATGACGTGCGTCTTGAAGAAGTGGAGGATATTTTCCGTCTTCACTTCTCTTAACGGTACTTCTTCTGCCCATTTAGAGAAGTAGTCAGTCGTCGCCAGGATGAAACGATGTCCCCTAGACGATGCTGGTTCGATAGGGCCGACTATGTCAGTCCCCCACGTCTCGAACGGCCAGCTAGCCACCGTTGGATATAGTGGATTTGGGTGCTGGTAGATGAAGTCCCCATGGATTTGGCATGAGTAGCATTGCTTCGCATATTCGAGGCAGTCCTGAATCATCGTGGGCCAGTAGTAGCCCATCCGTTTTATCTTCAACTTCATCTTTGGGCCCGCTTGGTGAGAACCGCAGAGTCCGTCGTGAACTTCCTGAACGACTCTTTTCGCTTCGTCAGGTCCCAGGCATCTCAACCACAGAGAATCAAACGATCTCTTGTACAGAGTATCGTTGACGAAGGCGAAAGATAGAGCCCACTTCATAAGCTGATGTCTTGTGGACGCTTCTTCAGGCATTCGGTGGGACCTAAAGTAGTCTATGAAGACTTCTCTCCAATCCTCAGCCTTTTCTCGGTCTTTTACTTGCAGGGTCGTTTGCTCAGTCGCTCCTTTCTCTTCGGATGATTTCGGAGATATTTCTGCTAGGGCAAGCACTTGACGGCTTTGTACCATGATTCTAACGTCATCGAGATTCTCGTCAGCCAGTTCTTTAGCAAGTTTGGCCAATGCGTCTGCTTTGCTATTTTCCGTGCGCGGTATGTTCTCCAAAGTATAGGAGGGAATTTGGGTCAACAGTTGTTGCACTTTTTCGCCATACTTCACCAGTTCTGGCTTGCACGTTTGGTAGTCGCCATTTACTTGACTAACGACCAGTTGAGAATCCCCGTATATAAGGAGGTCTTCAATTCCGATGTCAATGGCGATCTCAAGACCTGCTATCAAGGCTTCATATTCGGCTTCGTTATTTGTCCTCGGCTCTGTTAAGGAGAAAGCGAAGCGCATTATCCCTCCTTGTGGAGTCACGAAGATGAGGCCTACCCCCGATTTGATTATAGGGGTACTTTGTTTGTGCTTTTTCATGGAAGATGCTCCATCGAAATAAAGTTCCCATTGGGTATCACCACCTTCGATCGCTTTCGTCTGGAAAATCGCAATTCAGAGGAGAATCAGCCGATATCGGATGCTCAGCGAGGAAATCGGCGATGGCCTGGCCTTTCACTGCCTTGAGAGGTTGATACGTTATCGAGAACTCCATCAAGAGCAGAGCCCATTTAGCGAGTCGACCTGTCAATATGGCCCTTGACATTAGATATTTGAGAGGGTCCACCTTCGAAATGAGACGGACTTCATGTGCTAATGCGTAATGTCTGAGCTTTGTTATCGCAAAGATTAGCGCCAGGCAGTGCTTCTCAATGGGAGAGTAATTGCTTTCTGCTCGCAGCAGAACTCGACTTAAGTAATAGAGTGCTCTTTCCTTCCCTTGATCGTTCTCTTATGCCCATAATGCGCCTAAGGAACCTTCGAGGGCGATCGTGTAAAGAATGAGAGGCTTTCCCTTAACTGGAGCAGCCAATACTGGAGGGTTCTGCAGGTACTGCTTGATCTCGTCCAGTGCGCCTTGGCATTTGTGATCCCAGACAAATGGGGTTCCCTTCTTCATCAGGTGGCTATAGGGACGGCACTTGCCTGAAAGGTTGGCTATAAATTGCCGTATGTATGCGAGCTTCCCTTGGAGAGATCGCAACTGTTTGAGAGTTCTCGGCGGAGGCATTTCCATGATCGCTTTGATCTTTGATGGATCTATTTCAATACCTCGGTGTCGAACAATGAATCCCAGGAATTTGCCTGAGGAAACTCCGAATGCACACTTGAGCGGGTTCATCTTCAAGTTGTATTGCCGAAGGCGTTGAAATACGGTTTTCAAATGCTCGAGATGTTCCCCGTATGATTTGCTTTTAACCACGAGGTCGTCGATATAGCACTCGACGATTTCATGTATAAGGTCATCGAAGATCTTCGTCATGGCCCTTTGATAAGTGGCACCGGCATTCTTTAAACCGAAGGGCATCACTTTATAACAGAATATACCTAGAGGGGTCCTGAAGGCGGTGTACTTCTGGTCTTCGGGATGCATCTTTATCTGATTATACCCTGATGAGCCATCCATGATGGAGAAAACCTCATTAGTGGATGTATTGTCTATCATCAGTTCGGTGACTGGCATTGGGAAATCATCCTTCGGGCAAGCTTTATTGAGATCCCGAAAGTCCACGCATATGCGCACCGTCCCATTTTTCTTCATCACCGCGACGATGTTAGCGATCCATTCAGGATATTGAACCTCCTGGATAAAGCCAGAGTCGATCAGCTTCTTGACCTCGGCGTTGATACTCATCTCGAGCTCGAGCCGCATTCTCTTCGGCGCCTGTTTGACTGGCTTGATGTCCGGGGATATCGCCAATTTGTGTACAGCAATTTCTGGATCTAGTCCCGGCATTTCGGAATAGTTCCACGCGAAGCAATCTCTATGCTGCAGAAGAACATCCTTTAACGCAGCTACCCTTTCTTCAGATAGTAACTCGCTGATGAATGTCGGTCGTGGATCGTTTGCCGTCCCCAACTCAATCTTCTTGAGGTTATCTGCAGTGGTATGGATTCCATCTTCCAGCTCTTTTGGCGCTGGTGGGAATTCTGAGATTATCTCGTCGCTGCTGTTTTCGAAGCACCAAGGGAGCTCATCTATGTCCTTGGGCTCTTCTTTTAATATTGTAATCATGTGACAGGTGCGAATTCGCTTCCAATCCCAATGTGGAACCGGTTCTTCTTTCGTGGCCTTGGGCTCGTGCTTCTGTGGCGGCGCTACCCTCCAGTTGTCAGACAGAGTGAATTTGCCAAGCTGATACTGATCTTCGACCCAATTCTTGAAGGTGAAGCAATCTTCAAGAGGATGCCCTATTACTCGATGGTAAGAGCAATAGTCCGGGTGTGAGACTTCGCCCGCTCGTTTGGGATGTTTAGTCTCCGGCAATGTAAGCATTTGATGTTTTAAAGCAAGATCAAGTATCTTCTTCGTCTTGTCCCGAGGAAACGTGTACGCTCGACCCATTTTCTTCTTGAGGGATAGATCAATAACGCTCAACTCCCGTTTGCGTGGCTTCTTAGCCCTGCTTTGTTGTTGTTGAGCGCCTTTTTGGCCTTTCGACTTATTTCTGCTTTTGCGCCGAGCCTTCTTTATAACAGGTTGATAAGGAGCGGCATTTTCATCCTTTACGGCCTGTTGAAGGAGGCGTTGCGTTCTGGCTTTCTCGTAGATGGCCATTTCGCGGTCATGGTCGTCCCGGACTTTTTGACCTGCTTCCCTTATAAGCTTGTCCATTCGTTGTTCGAACGACGGACTGGACTCTTTTGCATTTGGAACTTTTACTGTCTCAGGATTAGCGTCCTTCCATTGAGCATCCGCTTCTTCATCGAAGTCATACATGACATAGCAGCTGTTTAGTAGCTCTCGTTTCTTTGACATGATGTATCCAAGTCCTTTTGTCTCCATTCTCCCATTAGGCAATTTGCGTTGAGTCCCGGGAACGTTCCAGACTTTGTCATAGAACTTGGCTTTTCGAACGGTCTGCTTGAAGGATATCCCCTAGCGTTTCAGCAGCTTTTTCAAGCCTTCTGTATAATATCTGGGTAGACGGATGGGTTGAAATCTGTCCAGCATAAGATCCGTCCCGTGCCAGATTTCTTTCTCCACTCTGTTTTCTTCAGAGCGGTAGAATAGAATTGCCTTCTCGCCTTCTTGCTTAGGAGGGATATAGAATGTCCGCAACTCTTCTACACTGTAGATATTAAGTGCATGCAGTTCTTTATGGTGTTTAAGCGGCACTATGGCGACTTGTAGACTTTGCTCTTCGTCAGCGGATGTTTGTATTGAAGGTCGAGCAGAGAATACAGCATGGACTTCATCTTCCGAGTCGCTGCCAAAGATCAATGTAGGAGCCGATGGTCCCGGCTTGTTGTGTTGGGGCGGACCCGAATAAACTATCTCCTCTTCCTCCTCAGTATCACTGCCGAAGACAGGGATGGTAGCGTTAGTTTTATTCTCCGGCTTGTGACACTTCTCCGTATCTTCGAAATCCGGTAAGAAGTATTTGGCGTCTTCATATTTGCGGACCTCGTTCACAGAGAACGGGTTCAGTTCTCCCGTCACGGTATACTCGAAACCATCCTTAAAATACTTCATACACTGATGTTGTGTAGAAGGGATAATGTTGTACTCGTGTAACCATGGTCGGCCGAGCAAAGCGTTGCAGCATGTCTTGGCGTCTATGACGTGGAACTTAATGTCCGTGACGAGTAGCCCGAAGCGTAGCATCAGTATCACAGATCCAAGAGTCTTTGACGATTGGGAGTCGAACCCGGAGATGGTGATCTTGTCCCGAGTAAGGTGCTGGACGCTCATGCAGATTTCCTTCAACACCCGCACGTTGAGTAGGTTAACAGACGACCCATTATCGATCAGGATTTTGCCTATCTTTATATCATGGCAGTATCCCGAGACATAGAGAAGGCGATTGTGTTCGCACGTCCCAAGTAGAAGGTCTTCATCGCCAAAAGTAACATCGGCCGTGTGCACTTCCTCCAATTCATCCTTCATCTTTTCCTCGGCCAGGCATGCTTGGAATTGTTCTGGGTCTTGGAGCACCTTAATCAACGAATCTCTCGCCTCTTTTTATAGCAAAAGGGCGTCAAGAATGCTGAGCTATGAGGGCAGCTTCCTCAGATGTGCTAAGACGTTGTAATCCACCTTATTCTTCTTTGGCGGGTCTTTGGCAGCTAGCTCTTCCACCACTTGGTCATCCAAGACGATATCTTCAGAGACCTTTTCTTTCCCTTTACCTTTCCTGTTTAAGGGTCCGAGGTTCTTTTCAGGCAGCGTCCGATTCCGCAGCCGGATATTTTCACAGACTTTCGGCTCTTCTTCTTTTCCCGAAGTGGACTCTTTAAAAAGAGGGGTGAGTTCCAGCTCCTCATCAGAATCGCTCCCGAATGTAGGCACTTGTGACCTGCCGGTGTTAACCATGCAACAATCGCCAGTAGTTCTTTTAAGCCCTTCGGTCGTATTTCTTCGCTCCCGCCGAGTTTTGCGTTTCTCTCGCTTAAAGTGTTGTCGATGAGCAACATATCCTTGCCACCATCTATCGAAAGCTTTGCACTCTTCAGTGAGGTGCGAAATCTTCCGATGATACAAGCAATAGGAGGGGTGCATTTCCATTTCACCAGTAATTTTTCCTTCGGAGGATAGTAGCTTCATGCCCATTGATATGGCCTTAGCAAACCTTTTCCTCATCTTGAATTTGCTTTTGTCGGTAGCGGAGGTGTTTAGCTCCAACGGGATCGTCTCAGCTCCTTCATCAAGTCGCTGGCGCTTGGCCCTTTCAAATATAGCCGCCTCGCGCTCCCGATCAGCTTTACTTTTCAACCGGGCTTCATTAAGGAATGCGTCAATTACTTCATCTGATGGCCCCAGAACTTTTGGTTCAGGATCTGCCCCCAGCTTTTCGGTGCAAGGAGTCTCCTCATCGTTCGTGATCGAATGGGAAATCATATGACAGCTCGCCACATATTCCTCGGATTCATCCGATGAACTTTCTCCCTCATCTTCTTCTTGAAAGACGTGATTGAGAAACTCTTGGAGCGTAATGGGAGTCCGTGCCTTTTGGTTGTATTCATCCAACGCGTCAATTTGCTTTTGTAAGTCCGTGCACTTGTCGCCAGGCTTCACGGGCTTCTTAGATTTCTTCTTCTTCCTTTTCGAAGATTTTGACGGCTAGCTGCAAGTGCTTGAACCACCACCATCGGTCTTTGGAGTTGGACGTGGTTTCAACATCCCTTCAATGACCTGCGGTTCCAATGGGTTCTTCCACTTGATCGCTGGACATGTCTGAAGATCGTTTAGCATCCTCTTTGTCTTGGCTGATAATACAACCTCCCAAGGAGCGTCTTCAATGACGGAGCATGTTGCCCCCGGCGTATTCGTCCCCTTAGAGGTGTGGGGCTGCGGGGGATTCACCTTCCATTTGTCAGATAACGCAAACTTGCCCTGTCGGTACTGGTTTTCAAGACAATTCTTGAAAACGTAGCAATCTTCGATCGGATGGCTTAGTACTCGATGATAAGGACAGTAGTTGGGCTCGTTGACGTCACTTGGTTGCAACGGACGTTTTGGATCCGGCAGATTTATGAGTCTGTTGCGCAACGCCAGCTCGAATAACCTCCTCGTTTTATCTCGGGGAAAGGAATAAGGACGTCTCATCCTATCCTCAAGGGGTACGTACGGGCGCATATTATTTTAACGAGCAACCGGCTTCGAGTTGCTCGGTTGTTGTTGAGCATTAGCGACGACGATCGCTTTTCCCTTCCCTTTGTCATTTCGGGAGTCCGGCCTTGGAAGAGGGGGTTTATGGCCCATTTGATCCATTTGCGCTAGTTTGTCAATCAAAGCCTGGAAGGTAGTTGGCTTGAAAAACATCATAAATTGTGAGATGGTTGCTTGCGGATCAAGGGTTCCCACAAACATACCCACCGCGGGAGCTTCTTCAATGCGCTGCTCGCACTTCGATCATAAGTTCCGCCATCGTATAGCGTACTGAACCCACGTCTCGCCCGGCTTTACCCTAGCGTTAATCAGTGCCGTCATCGGGGTACGTTCACTGGCGCTTGCAAAACGCTGAGTAAACAATAGCTCCATTTCCGTGAAGGTTTTGATAGAGTCGTTCGGGAGCTCAGAGTACCACTCGAACACCGTATCCGATAAACTTCCAACAAACTGGCGAAGTAAAAGCTTGTCATCACCACCGGTGTTGCCGCAGAGTGCCCTGAACTGGGCAACATGCTGGTGAGGATTGCCCGTCCCCTTATAGACATGGAACTTGGGAATTGTGTAACCGGGTGGGTACTTGATTTGATCGTACCAACTTGGATATAGCCGCCCCGTTTTTACGACCTGGCCGGCTGCTTCGGTCGCATGATGAACCCGTATTTGTTGGGCTATGTACTCATCCAAATCAGCTTTAGAGATTGTATCCTCCTTAGCTGTTGATAGGGCCGGCGGAGAATTTGATGTCTCTCCCCTATCATCTCCAAGGACGATCGGGGGCTCTTCGGTCGGAGGATCTTGCTGTATCATCAGTCCTATCATGTCTTGGAAGAAGAGGCCCATACGCTGTATGTTGGCTGCTTGTTCAGCAGCCTCTTTGTCCTTCTTCTCCAATATCCGACGAAGGAATTCGGCGTCGGTTTCTTCCTCTTGGCGTTCATCCGAGGACGTTTCAAGGTTTTCTTTTGGCCTTGTAAGTGCGGCCATAGCGTTCATTATTTCTTGGAGCTTCTGCTGCTGCTCCTGTGCCTTGGTCACCGACCTCGTGTGCGGTCTATGACCTATTGATATGCGGCTATCCTCCTTTCCTGATGCCACATAAACTGTATGAACTATCATGCCCCCGGACTTAGGGCGTTTAGGCTCACCACCTTTGGCATTTGCCGCGGGCGCGGGGGTTTTCTCCGGCCTTCTTCTTTTATGGGCCGTTGAAGTTGAAGGGGCCGTTGCAGTGGGCATCTTGGTGATCGTTGTCCTCTACTGTTTAATAGGACGGTCCTTTTCTTTTTGCACCTTCATCTTCTTTCGTTGACGGGAGTGATCCGTGTCGATCACGGAGTCTTGAACCCTCCTCCAAACTTTATAAATTCTTGAGGACAGCCGTTGAGGGGCTGTTCTTGCTTTGTTTCTGGGACTCTCTCCGCAGGCGGAGGAGATCTTTTCAGTGTAGCGGTTGGAGAATTCTTCCGCACCCTCCTCAGCAGTTCAAAGCTGTTCCCAGTTGGAACAGCAGCGTTGACTTCCACCACTGGAGCCGTTGGAGTTAGCATTGAGGGGGAGTTGCCCCCTGCCTTCCTCACTCGTCGCCAATGGCGACGTCGAGCACGACGAGCCGTTGGGACTGGCTCGGAGATTGAGATAGCTTCTTTTTTCCCCCTGTCTGAATGAGGAGCCGCTGGCGTTAACCTCTTAAAGACTGAAGTTGTCTTGTGAGGGGTGATGTTCAACCTATCGAAGACGGATCCTCGAGCAACGGCAGGAGCAGGAATCGTCATTCTTGAAAAGACTGATTCTTTGACAGGGGAAGCCGCCTTGACGACTTCTGGAGCAGCAGTTATTGCTTTCCTTGGGACAGCCAGTTTAGAGTTCTGATTTAGCCTGGTGAAAACAGAGGCTGTTGGTTTGATAGTGGACGACTCGTTGACAGGGGCCATCGTAGCAGTGAGCCGGTCGAAGACCGACTTCTTGTTCACTTCCGGTGCAGGTATCGGCATAGAGAAGCTCGAAGGCGGGATCATGGTCCCGAAAAACAGGCCAGTGGTGGCCTGGGTCACCTGTTCTACCGGCAGAGCGAGGAAGGAGGCCGTTTGGGGCCCATGTGCTACACCTCCAGGTGAGGTGGAGCGTCCGTTGCAGTGACACTTCGAGCAGTTGGTGCAGTTAGAGGCCATTGATGCTGGAGTTCTGCGCCAGACAAAAGACCAAATCTTAGTAACTTGAAATCCAAAGGCAACCGTTAACAAACCGCGATTGGTTCGCGAAGACGACATACGAAGTGTGGAGTGGAAAGAGGAAAAGGTCCCACCGGGCGTGCCAGAATCTGTTCCCCTCCGAAAGACGGCGCACAGGACCGCGATGTCCTGTGCGCCGTCTTTCGGAGGGGAACAGATTCTAATCAGGCGATTGTGGGTTCGAGTCCCACCGGGCGTGCTAGAATCTGTTCCCCTCCGAAAGACGGCGCACAGGACCGCGATGTCCTGACGCTGAGATTTGGGGCAGATGCTATTTGGTTTTATCCGTCCACCTCTCCGAAGATGCTAAGTTGATTTATGGCACCGTGTATCGGAGGTTTAGACGGATGCGGCCGATGTAGCAGACTTCGTCAGATTCCCCCTCGCTTGAGGGGTTTTTGATTGTGGGGACGCTCTTCCCTGCAGGCGCAAGCCCCTGCAGTTAATTACGCTACCGCATCGCGGTAACAACTTTCTCCTTCTCCAGAATTTTACTTCGTGTCGTGGGTGTTTGTTTTGTTTGTGGTTGCCCGTGGATTGTATACGGAGATTGAGTAATGCCGTCGCCCGTAGGACGTGGATTAGTCCAAATCCGTATTTACTTAGATTTGGGTTTGGTGTTTTTAGTTTAAGGATACGTTAGCCGCATTTGAGACTAAGATCAACTTAAACGTTCGTTAAGGATACGTTAGTCTGATTTGAGACTAAGATCAACTTAACGTGGTGATCCATTTAATATATGGCCGTCGGGACTCATCACCTCTCTGACGTCGTTGAAGGATTACAATGATAGGTGTCAGAGGAGATCAGACATGTACCCTTGAACCAAAGTTGATTTGGAGTTTTATAGTCCATTTGAATGTTTAAGGATACGTTAGCCGTGTTTAGGGCTAAGATCAACTTAAACGGGATCGTTTAGATCCGGCAAAAGAGCGTTTGGAGGCTCTATCGTTCCAGTTTAGGGACGTAGTGGTCCGTATTCCAGTTTAGGGACGTGGTGGTCCATATTCCAGTTTAGGGACGTGGTGGTCCACCATTAGTTTAGGGACATTTCGGTCCAACATTAGTTTAGGGACGTTCGGTCCACGAGTTTAAAGACCCCGCAGTCCATATTGATGTGTGGTCGTCGGGACCCGTCACCTCTCTGACGTCGTTGAAGGATTACAACGATGGGTGTTAGAGGAGTTCGGAGATGTACCCTCGAACCGGATATAAATTAATTTAAGAGAACAGCTGTGCTCAGTCAATTTAATTTGAGGACTTACGGCCAAAATTGGGCTAAGTCCAGTTGAAAATGTTCAACATTTTATTTATTTTTGGTCTATTAGACCTTTACTGGGACTCTGCCCTTTTATAAATGATGCACAGCATCTGTTTTTATTTGGGCTCTGCCCCTTTTTTTTAGAATAATGCATTGCATTTAATTTGGCCTGTTAGACCCTTTTTAATTAGGCTTGGCCCTTCTGTAAATGCATTGCATTTTCAGGCGCTTTGCACCAATCAGAGAGCGCAAGCACTTGTGATGACGACACGTGTCATGCAAGCGCAGTGCGCTGCGCTTGCACTGCTGACACGTGGCGCTCTCCCAAGAGCGCAACAGCGCAGTTTGGAAGTGCAAAACACTAAGAATCTTTTAGATTCAAGAACAGAAGTGCAAAGCACTATTTGATTTCTTGATCTAATTTAGATCAAAGAAAAAATAAGTTTTTTCTTGTTTTTTTTTATCTCAAAGAACCAAAGGTTCATAAAAAGTGCAAAGCACTATTTTATTATATATTTTTTTATTTTTATTAAAGATCATTGATCTTGTTTTTAGATCTATGATCTGTTCATAAGAGAACTTCCTCTTCCTTCTAAAGGTTTTTTACCTCTTTTTTTTTCTTGGGGAGTTCTTCAGAGTTCTCTTTCTCTCTTTTTTTTTTAGAAAATATTGATGCCTTTGAATTGAGGCCTAGGATCCTTTTTATAGTGCCTATAAATTAGTTAAATTTGTTAAAGAGATCTTTCTTTGAGTGATTTGGGGAATTTTCCCCACCGTTGGATTTTTGATCCAAGGGCTTCTGTTTTACAGAAGAAAATCTTCTTGTTTTAACAAGAACGGAAAGATTTCTTTAAAATCTTAATTCTGTTTGGCGCAAATGCTCCAGCGCGTGACACGTGTCGCGCAGCGCACAGCGCAGCGCAACTGCGCTAGCGCATCTGCGCTGACACGTGTCGCGCAGCGCATCTGCGCTGACACGTGTCGCGCAGCGCAGTGCTTGCGCAACTGAAGCGTTGCTTCCTTTAATTTTGCTTAAAATAGTGCTTTACTCTGATTGGGCGCGCCTTCTTGGGCGCTGCGCTGACATATCAGCGCCTGACATGTGGCGCGTTGCGCCCGATATTTGAAGCGTTGCTTCAAAATTTTGAATTTTGAATTTCAACAGAGCTTTGCTCTGATTGGGCGAAACATACACGTTAAGGTAAAGATCAACCAGATAGCATACTATCATGTCGAGCAAGAAAGTCATCCCTATATATGTCCAAGCATCCACTACAATATACATCCTATGTATAGTAATAGCCTCTAGGGCATACATATAACTAACAGGGAAGATGTTTCTTCCTCTAGATCCTTATCCTTCATTTATCGATCCTTACCCTAACCTCCATGGAAAACTTACAGATCCGATCTTTTATACTACGGTATCACCGTTATCTCGTGGGTAGAATGCCGTAAGGAGCGGAATAAGAAAGTATGCATGGAGTCCTAATTGTTCATAAGAGATTGGCAAAGAAAGAGATGAGAGATCTTCATCTCTCAAACCCTTCCCTATTCCTAACCCTAACAAGCGAGGAAACTACTCGCTCATTGAGAGATCTACGAAAGACATAATTTTTATGATTTTGTTTTGATTTAAGAGATAAAAGATCTACTATAAGTTAATAAAAATTCTAAACTATATTAAACTAGAGTAAGAAAAGAAATTACCTAGGGCGGAAATTAAAACTAAAACTAGGGCAGAAAAATAAACCTACTTACGATTGATGCTCTCCAACTTCAAAGAAAACTGAAATTTTATTGATGAATAGAGGCATGAGAAAATACAATGAATTGGGTCTCTATTTATAGGACATAGAAAACCCTAGGTTTACAATTGCCGCACGTCTGCATTTACAAAAATACCCTAGGAAGACTAGTCAGCGCCGCAACTGTATTTTGGTAAAAAAATCTTCAAGCCCGGGCTCTATATGGCCGCGGAACCGCGGCGGGAGTAGGGGTTGGGCCGCGGTTCCGCGGCCCAATAAAAAGATCATTGGCTGATTTTTTGTGTGCTGCATTTAGGCTTTCTGGGCTTCCTGATTCTTTGGTTATTTTCTCCATTGGGATTCTAGGTCTTCTCCAGATCTTTCAGTGAATACTTGTCGTGGTCTTTTAACCGTTCGCTTTGACATCTTGGATCTTGCGTTGCCTTGTACATTGTGAACTGTTCTTCGTCTAGGCTTGACTAAGATCCTTCTATTTGTTGGTCAAAAGTCCCTCTTTTGTATTGTCTTTTGTCTTTTTCACTGTTTTCACTCCAAGAACCTGTAACCTGTACTATGTAGCAGACATGGGTCAAAAGCACCTGTTTAATTGTAAAATGCATAGGAATAGGGAATATAATAATGCAAGAATATGATATGAACAAATACCCCTAAACTTATCTTTTGCTCATCCTCGAGCAAACCTAGTTTTATTCTCGACAAAAACCTAACCTCACTTTCGCAGGGAAACGCGATTGCACTGAGCTCGTGCAACAAGCCGTTAAACCTCTAGGTGTCCCTAGTAGGAGGAGTGTTATCTCCTGAGGGTTTTTAGCGGATATTACCCATAAAATCCTATCAATTCGGCTTTTCGACTTTAATTCTCCAATTAGGTTTTCCAACAAGGAATTCTATTATCGTCGACTCGTAAATTATCCACCCATATTCTTCGTACTTGCTCATCATTTAACTTAAGATTATATATGTTCTATAGACTTACTTAGCTTTCGGCATTTCTTAAGTTTTCCTTCTAGGGTTCCATCTCCACTTAGGAATTTTTATCAACTTTACTAAAGATACAAGTTCTATTCTTCACTCCTTTCCCCCATTTAAACTCCAATCACATACCCCTACGTGTGTGTAAATATCACCCCTACACTTGGAAATTCAAATCAAGCAATCATACTCTTGTCCGTTGTCCAAAGCACTTATTAATTGGTGAATTTTTAATTGAATTTTGCTTACACATCCTTCATGCGACCGTTAATACTTCTTGAGGTACCAACAACCGATTACAAGATGCGTTAGCACTTTAAAGCGTACTTTCTAGTCTTGCAACACCCAAGGCTTTAGCAGTGGCTCCCAAACCAGTTGGTCTAAGGCACTAGGTGATGAAGCACCCTCTCTAATATTTTTCTAATTTTTTAGCCTTAAGTAATCACAAAAACCAGTGTTCATTTTTTTTCTTTATTCACACTTGTATTTTTTTTTATTTTCTTCGTACTAAGGACTTTAGACAAGAGCATTTCAAGGTCTCCTTTACTATTCCAAGTTTCAAGGTGCGTGATTGTGCAATTTGTAGGGTATACATTTTCAGAATCTAGACTTAAGCTAGGAATTATTTTTCAAACTTATACTCTATTAAAAATATCAATACTTTTCCTTTGTTTCGACTTAGCCCAAGAAGTGAACTTAAAATTTGAATAAACTACAAAGACATATACTTTCTACCGCTAAACTTTAAGAAAGGTTATTTTTAGGATTTTTAATTTACTAAGTCTAAGATCTAGTTGTTCCTAACCAGTTGACCTATTTGTCAAACTTAAGTCAAATACGCCAAAATTGAATACATTAATTTTTATAATTTTGTTTTGAAATTTTCAATTTTTTATGGGTTTTTCTTTTTATATTTTTTTGATTTTTTTCAATTTTTTTTGATTTTTATATAAGGATGCAATGCAGAAATATACAAATGAATGCGAAGGAAGAAGACTTACCGAGCATATCCCCAAACTTAAACTGGACAGTGTCCTAACTGTCATGCTGCACCAAGTGGGTTGATAATGTCGTCAATTTCATATTTACAAATGATACACACCCCCAAACTTATTTGAAAAAAAGTTTTGGAAAAAATTGATTGGAAATTCGGGGGTGAAAGTAGAGGAAAATCAATCGTTGTAAATCGGCTCCTGTAAAAACAGGAGCTCCTCCGAATGGTCCGCTGTGAAGAACGGTTTCAATCGATGTCCATTTACTTTGAATAAAGTACCGTCTTCTGGATTTTCAAGATCGACCGCACCGTACGGATAAACGGTGCGAACTATAAAAGGTCATTTCCACCTAGAACGGAGCTTGCCGGGGTGATAATGTAACCGAGTATCATAGAGTAAAACCTGTTGACTAGGTTTAAATGTTTTTCGCAGAAGGTGTTGATCATGGAACACCTTGGTTCGGTTTTTAACAATTACGGCATTATCATACGCCTCATCCCGCAGCTCTTCTAGTTCATTCAACTGCAGCTTTCGATGGCTACCCGCATCTCCTAATGATAAATTCAACTCTTTGATAGCCCAAAATGCCTTATGCTCAATCTCTACTGGGAGGTGGCAAGCCTTCCCGTAAACAAGCCGGTATGGGGACATACTAAGATCTGTCTTGTATGCAGTACGGAAAGCCCATAGTGCATCGATCAGTTTGAGTGACCAATCTTTACGGTTTTTAGAAACCGTTTTCTCCAAGATTTGCTTGATTTGCCGATTTGAAACATCGGCTTGCCCACATGTTTGGGGATAGTATGGCGTTGACAGCTCGTGGGTAATAGAATATTTGCGCATTAAGGACTCAAAAGTCCTATTGCAAAAGTGAGAACCATTATCACTTATTATCGCTCGAGGGTGCCCAAATCGAGAAAAGATATGTTCTTTAAGAAATCAAACGACAACCTTATTGTCATTCGTTCGGCTAGGCACAGCCTCGACCCACTTTGAAACGTAGTCAACAGCCAAAAGAATATAAACATTCCCAAAAGAATTTGGAAATGGTCCCATGAAGTCTATTTCCCAAACATCAAAAACATCCACAACCAAAATTGGTTGGAGGCATTTCGTTTCTCCGCGATATCCGGCCCAAGTGTTGGCACCGGGAGCAAGTCTTGCAGTATTCATATGCATCCTTAAAGAGTCGTGGCCAATAGAAACCACACTGCAAGACTTTCTCGGCTGTCTTCTTTGGGCCAAAGTGCCCGCCACATGCTTGATCGTGGAAAAAAGACAGCACACTCTTAAACTCGTTTTCCGGTACACACCGACGAATGATTTGGTCAGAACAGTATTTAAAAAGATAAGGTTCATCCCAGTAAAAATGCTTTGCTTGGGACAAGAATCGAAGTTTATCCTGTTTCGACCAATCTTTAGGGATCAAGCCGGTGGCTAAGTAGTTTACAATATCGGCGAACCATGGTTCGCAAGAAACGGTTAAGAGTTGCTCATCGGGAAAAACATCTTTGATTGGAAGTTCAAGTGTAGGCGAAGAAGGAAGTCGTGAAAGGCGATCGGCCACTACGTTTTCACATCCTCTTTTGTCCCTTATGACAAGGTCAAACTCTTGTAGCAAGAGGATCCAACGTATTAGCCTCGATTTAGCATCCTTCTTCGCAAAAAGGTGGCGAAGAGCTGAATGGTCCGTATAGACAATAACTGGAGAGCCGATTAAATAAGGCCGAAATTTTTCAAGTGCAAACACAACTGCTAAAACCTCTTTTACTGTTGTTGTGTAGTTTAGTTGGGCCTCATTTAATGTACAGCTAGCGTAATAAATCATGTGCGGCATTTTATTAATGTGCTGTCCAAGAACAGCACCAATGGCAAAATCTGATGCGTCGCACATAATTTCAAAGGGATGCGTCCAGTCTGGAGATGAAAGAATGGGCGCAGAAATGAGAGAGTGTTACCTCTTTTACTGTTGTTGTGTAGTTTAGTTGGGCCTCATTTAATGTACGGCTAGCGTAATAAATCATGTGCGGCATTTTATTAATGTGCTGTCCAAGAACAGCACCAATGGAAAAATCTGATGCGTCGCACATAATTTCAAAGGGATGCGTCCAGTCTGGAGATGAAAGAATGGGCGCAGAAATGAGAGAGTGTTTCAATGACTCGAACGCTTCCATGCAAGTTGAGTCAAAATCAAATGTTGTGTCCTTGGCCAATAAGAAAGTCAAAGGCCTAGCAATCTTGTTAAAATCCTTGATGAATCGTCTATAAAAACCGGCATGGCCAAGGAAAGCTCTGATGTCTTTGACGCATTTAGGAGGAGGAAGATTAGAAATGACTTCAATTTTTGCTCTATCAACCTCTATGCCGTTTTTCTAGATGACATGTCCCAGGACAATGCCTTCTCGTACCATAAAGTGGCACTTCTCTCAATTTAAAGTTAGATTCTTATCCGTACAGCGAGTAAGAACTGCGTCAAGGTGTAGCAAACACTCGTCGAAGGAGTCACCAAAAATGGAGAAATCATCCATAAAGATCTCCAAAAACTTTTCAACCATGTCTGAAAAGATCCCCATCATACACCGCTGAAATGTAGCGGGTGCATTGCATAACCCAAAGGGCATGCGACGATAAGCAAAAGTGCCAAAGGGACAAGTAAATGTAGTATTGTCTTGATCCTCTTTGGCTATGGGGACTTGGTTATAGCCGGAATAGCCATCTAAAAAGCAGTAGAACTCGTGCCCAGCCAATCGTTCTAGCATTTGGTCAATGAAAGGTAATGGAAAGTGGTCTTTCGTTGTCGCGGCATTGAGTTTTCTATAGTCGATGCAAACTCGCCACCCAGTTTAGGTGCGAGTAGGAATTAACTCATTTGCCTCATTAGTAATGACCGTGATGCCCAATTTCTTTGGCACAACATGAATGGGGCTAACCCATTGGCTATCCGAGATAGGGTAAATGATACCACTATCAAGACATTTAACAATCTCCTTCTTGGCAGCCTCTTTCATTATGGGGTTGAGGCGTCTTTGTGGATCCCTTACCGGCTTGGCATCATCCATCAAGTGTATATGATGTTCAACTATGAGGAGACTAATCCCCTTGATGTCCACCATAGACCAGTCAAAAGCTTGCCGATTATTTTGTAAGACCATTAAAAGGGCCTTCTCTTGCTCGAGAGCTAGAGAGGCCGATATGATGACGGGTAGGGTCTCATTCTCACCTAGATAAGCATATTTAAGGTGCGACGGCAAAAACTTTAGTTCGAGTTTAGGAGGTGAAACAATTGATGGTAACAATGGTGTAACTGTTTCAAACTCGAAGGATTCCATCAAAGGTTCAAATCGAGTGTACGCAACCGAGTCAGATGGTTCAACTAACTCATCCGAAAAAGCAAAAGACTCAAACTCGGGTGGTGAGTTTTCAAAATCATCTACAAAGGTGAAACACTCATAATCGTTGTCCGCCGTGAAAGCTGTGTCGGATTCTAGGAGAAACGCACTAGTGGCGTCAACACTGCTGTGGTCAAACATAAAATTTTCGAACTCACAGTCCTCCTCCGCGATCTCATTGATCGATCAAATATCAAGTACGCTAGAATTAGGCTCGGCAAGCTGATTTCCCAACTTAAAAATGTTGAGTTCAATTGTCATATTGCCAAAAGATAGATTCATTGAACCATTACGACAATTGATCACCGCAAGGAATGGTCGACCAAGTATCACCGGAATTTGACTCCGGGGGTTAGTGACAGGTTGTGTATCCATAACAATAAAGTCAACGGGGAAAATTAAATCCCCTACTCTAATTAACACATCCTCCAACTCTCCCCTAGAATGGATGATTGATCGGTCGGCCATTTGGAGAGTACAATGAGTGGGCTTAAGCTCTCCAACGCCTAATTACTCGTACACAGAATAAGGTAACAAATTGACACTAGCACCAAGATCTAATAGTGCTCTATTGATGTTCTTGTCCACAATTGTTATCGAAATAGTAGGACAACCGGGGTCCTTGTGCTTTTGGGGTAAACATTGGACAAGAGCATCGCTAACAGCATTAGCCACGAAAACTTTCTTTGGTATTTGTGACTTCCTCTTTTTGGTGCATAAGTCCTTTAAGATTTTTGCATATGAAGGAACTTGTTGGATTGCATCCAAGAGAGGGATGTTTATGCTAACCTGTTTGAACAACTCTACAATCTTCTCCATCTGTGGAGTTGGTTTATTGGATCTCAACCGGTTTGGAAAAGGAACATTTTGAAAAGTTGTTGAGTCCAATTTTTGCGGATCAGATTGTGGAGTTGGAACGGATCCCCGTGTAGATGTGTTCGTGTTGTGAGAAGTGGGTCCGTTCGAGCCAGAAGAAGTAGAGCCGTGTGAAGGATGAAGAATAGGCCCTAACAAAGAAGAAGAAGAAGAAGAAGAAGAAGGTGAAGAAGATGAAGAAGGACCACCGGCAGGGGTGTCATGGTTAATACCCACATTATTTTGCAACACTTTTCCGGATCTCAACATGGTCACAGCATTCACGTTATGATTCTGCTGTTCATATGCAACATGTGCGTGACCGGGATTTGGCAGTGGTTGAGATGGAAGCTTTCCTTTTTCTCGCTCTTTCAACGCAGCATTGAGTTGTGCAATTTGTGCCTCAATAGATTGATGCTTTGATCGTGTGAGGCACTATTTTGCACTAAAGATTGAATATAAGTTTCTAATCTTGCTGTGGATTGTGTAGATTGCTTTAGGAACGCGTCTAGACTTCTTTCGAGCGAGCTAACCTTGTCATTCTGAGGTGGAACAAAATTGTTTGGCGGGTAAGAAGTGTTAGGCACAAAATTGTTCACTTGATTGGGGTAAGGTTGATGTTGGAAAGGTTGTTGAAATTGAGTTTGTGGAGGTGCTTGTTGTTGTAGAGGAGGAGGCCTTTGAAAATTGTTGTTTCCTCGGAATTGTTGATTTTGGTTCCAAGCGAAATTTGGGTGACTCTTCCAACCCGGATTGTATGTCGAAGAGTATGGATCGTTTCTTTGTCGTTGCTGAAAGGCAGCATTGACTTGATCATGTCCTTGAGTAGATGAATTGTAAGGACACTTTTCGGTGAGATGTGAAGGATCCGAACAACAAGCACAAACAGTTCGTGGAGGCGCAACAGGGGCAGGAGAAGGTGCTAAGATTTTGGTCTCAATCGCTTCTAGCTTTTTCGTAAGAGCGGCCATCTCGGCCTTCATAGCAATCGACATATCTAAATGATGTATGCCTGCCCTAGATTGACCAATAGAAGAAGATGATGATGTGGTCTTGGTGCTCTCCCACTGAATTGTTTGTTCACTAAGATCCTCAAGAAACTGCCACGCTTCCTCACTAGATTTGGATAGAAAGTGACCTTGACAAATGGTTTCTAGCAACTGCTTCGTTGCTGGGTTCAATCACTCATATAATGTTTGGCAAAGTTGCCAATTTTCGATCCCATGGTGAGGGCATTGAACGAGTAGGTCTTTGAATCTTTCAAAACACTTCCAAAATGGTTCGGAAGGAAGCTGGGAAAATTGTATAATCTCATTACGGATTCTAGCAGTTTTGTGATGAGGATAGAATTTTTTAAGAAAGTCTTTCACAAACTCTTCCCAATTCTTAATTGAATGCGACGCGGTGCTGTATAGCCACTTCTCGGCTAAGTCACATAAGGTGAAAGGAATGACCCTTAGTCTTATAGCATCGTCGGATAATTGGGTAGTTTTCATCATAGCGCAAACGTTTTGGAATTTGTTGATAAAGATATATGCATCTTCGGATTCCAAACCATGAAACTTAGGCAGCATATTGATGAAGTGGGGTTTGATCTCAAAATTGTCCCCATTTGCCGGTGGGAGTGAAAGACAAGTAGGTAGGGCGGTGCGGATGGTAGAAAAGATCCTGGAGCGTGACTCGTTGGGGCGCTTCAACAGGCGGGTGATTCGGGTTATTCGCACCTAACGGAGGTGGAATCATTCCCGTCAGTAAGGTGTTGTTAGGATTGTATCCCGACATACCTTCGGAAGAAGAATGTGAAGGTGAAAGTGAAGAAGTGGAAAGGATTTCGACTTCGGAGTCGAAAGGTTCGTCGGTCGGTACCAACGAAACACGGACTAATCGGGCGCTAGTGTCCCTAGTCCAACCGGACATACACTAAAAGGGTAGTGTAGTCAAAAGATGAAAGACAGAATGTGGAGGTAAGAGAACGTCAATGTGAGTGCAAAGATTTCTTTAGCGACAAATTGCAAGTTTTGAAAAGATTTTTTCCTTTTTTATGTGAGATTTTTGCAAAAAGATTTTTAAGAAAAGACTTTTTTGACACAAATGCAATTAACCACAAATGCACAATCAGGCCTAGATCTAGGGTCACCTAGGTCAGCTAGACAGCTCCTAACTGTTCCAAAGGGCTAGAAATAGAACCTCAAACCGCCTCTTCACTGCCAATTGCGGCCAGGTAAGTGCCAGGTGAGTGGGAGGCTCCCCACTACAAGTAGTGGTCCTAATTAAGTAACCACTCGCCTTCAACACACTTTCCTAGACACCGCAAAGTCAGATTAGGATAAACGGCCGATGCCTATAACTAGTCCTCTGTCCTATTGAGCGCGACGTCCTTAGGGCTGAGTCTAGTATTTTTTAATTAATAGTGGTCAATGCAAATGCTTTAAGTGATTTCTGGGGTCCTGGGAAGGGTGATGAAATCCCCACCCAATTTGAATTGGTCAAAAGCCCCTTAAAGTCCGATTAAAATATGCAAAGCAGTAAATCACTTGCAATCAATTTTCTTTTAAGTGCGGCGCAAAGAATCCTGCAGAAAATAAATTTATTGGAAGGGGGAAGATTTTTTTAGCGCAAAGAATCCTGCAGAAGATTTGGCAAAAAGATATATGGAGGTTGGCAGAGGAGGAGAAAAGAAAACAAACAGAGCAAAATTCAGGAGCTGACGTGGTACAGTGACCGCGGTTCCGCGGTTTGGAGCGCAGTTAGGCTGCGGTTTAGCGGCGAGATGGTAGGATCAGGGCTCTAAAAAAAATCTGTAGCTCTGCTGTTCTAATCCTCTTCTGTTCTGATGTACCTTTTTCAGTTTTGCACTCTAGATTTTTCCAGATCCGTCGATCCTGCAAAGATTCACACGAGAAACCCTTCAAACAATAAAATATGATAGAATTTTTATATTTTTGATTTTTTCAAATTTTTATGGTTTTTATATTTTATATTAACCCGAAATTACAAAAAGGAAATTTTACGTCATCCCCGGCAACGGCGCCATTTGATTTAGAGAGATTTTATAGATCAAAAATAATATTACCGCAATCAAGAACGGCGTCGCTTGGTAGCTAGCCGGTGAATACGGGTCGGTCCACAGGGATGTTGTAAATTTCCTAAATGTTCTTACGAGCTAATTCCAAAGGGTGTTGGATTTTTTAATTAAATCTAAAGACAAAGTTGAGTTATACCAGGATTAGGAAACTTGCTAGGTAGGTTTAGGTAAAGTTTGGTAAATAAAGATCTACACCTCTTTTCAATACCTTAAATTAGATATCATATTAGGGGTTATGGTAATTATTAATAAAGGGGATTAGGATGATTGGGAAGATATTTCTTCCTCTAGATCCTTGTCCTTCCTTTATCGATCATTACCCTAACCTCCATAGAAAACTTACAGATCCGGTCTTTTATACTACGGTATCACCGTTACCTCGTGGGTAGAATGCCGTAAGGAGCGGAATAAGAAAGTATGCATAGAGTCCTAATTGTTCATAAGAGATTGGCAAAGAAAGAGATGAGAGATCTTCATCTCTCAAACCCTTCCCTATTCCTAACCTTAACAAGCGAGGAAACTACTCGCTCATTGAGAGATCTACGAAAGACATAATTTTTATGATTTTGTTTTGATTTAAGAGATGAAAGATCTACCACAAGTTAATAAAAATTCTAAGCTATATTAAACTAGAGCAAGAAAAGAAATTACCTAGGGCGGAAATTAAAACTAAAACTAGGGCAGAAAAATAAACCTACTTACGATTGATGCTCTCCAACTTCAAAGAAAACTGAAATTTTATTGATGAATAGAGACATGATAAAATACAATGAATTGGGTCTCTATTTATAGAACATAGAAAACCCTAGGTTTACAATTGCCACACGTCTGCATTTACAAAAATACCCTAGGAAGACTAGTCAGCGCCGCAACTGTATTTTGGTAAAAAAATCTTCAAGCCCGGGCTCTATATGGCCGCGGAACCACGGCGGGAGTAGGGTTGGGCCGCGGTTCCGCGGCCTAATAAAGAGATCATTGGCTGATTTTTTGTGTGCTGCATTTGGGCTTTCTGGGCTTCCTGATTCTTTGGTTATTTTCTCCATTGGGATTTTAGTTCTTCTCCAGATCTTTCAGTGAATACTTGTCGTGGTCTTTTAACCGTTCGCTTTGACATCTTGGACCTTGCGTTGTCTTGTACATTGTGAACTGTTCTTCGTCTAGGCTTGACTAAGATCCTTCTATTTGTTGGTCAAAAGTCCCTCTTTTGTATTGTCTTTTGTCTTTTTCACTCCAAGAACCTGTAACCTGTACTATGTAGCAGACATGGGTCAAAAGCACCTGTTTAATTGTAAAATGCATAAGAATGGGGAATATAATAATTCAAGAATATGATATGAACACTCCCCAGAAGGGAAAGGCAAATGATGAATTGATCCTAGCACCTATGCTTCAGTGATAGCAACGCTGATGCCGGTCCCTACCCCAAAATTCCAAGCTCGCCATCCATAGACCTCCACGTCTTTAAACTGGAAACAGATGACCTCTAAGTCGTTAACTGGAAATGGAAGACCTCTAAGTCTTTAAACTGGAAACAGAGGACCACCACGTCGTTAAACTGGAAACAATTGACCACTAAGTCGTTAAACTGGGAACAGATGACCCCTAAGTCGTTAAACTGGAAACAGATGACCCCTACGTTAAACTGGAAACAGATGACCCCTAAGTCATTAAACTGGGAACGAGGGAAATCTACTCATGTGTCCTCGCGATGCATGAGGAGAACAAACCTTACGGGATCCTCATGACTCGTAAGAAAACACCTTCGTGGGATCCTTACGACTCACGAAGGAAAAACACACTTGGGAGTCCCCACGACTCCTAAAGAGAAAGTACACCTACGAGATTCTTACGACTCGCAAGGAGAAAAGTACACCTACGAGATTCTTACGACTCGCAAGGAGAAAATGCTTTTATGGGACCCTTACGGCCCATAAAATTGAAAAGCCTTAGGTGATAGGGATCTAAACCTGTCTTCTAAGCAATCGCTTCCCAACAGGGAAAGGCAAATGATGGTTCGCTCCTGGTACCATATTCCAGTGTAGCGGTGCTGATGCCGACCCAAAAAACCAATTCCCAAATTCTCCCAGGGCAAATGATGAGTTGCTCCTGGTATTATTCCAGTGTAGCAATGCAGATGCCGCCAAAAAAACCAATTCCCAAATCCTCCCGGGGCAAATGATGAGTTGCTCCTGGCATTATTCCAGTGCAGCAATGCAGATGCCGACAAAAAACCAATCCCCAAATCCTCTCATGACAGATGATGATTCGCTCCTGGTACCATATTCCAGTGTAGCGATGCCGATGTCAACCCAAATCACAATCAGCAAGTCAAGTTTACCCCTAACACTGCAAAAAGCAGAGCAAGTCAAATCAAGCTTCGACCGTCCATGTCGTAAAAAGGGCAGTGCAGGCTTCCCACAAAGCGGGAACCAAATCGCTCCGGGCCAGGAAAAATTCTACCACGGGCACTCCGTCTCGGAGAAGCGTCAAGCGTCGACCGTCCATGTCGTAAAAAGGGTAGTGCAGGCTTCCCACAAATCGGGAACCAAATCGCTCCGGACCAGGGCGTCGACCGTCCATGTCGTAAAAAGGGCAATGCAGGCTTCCCACAAATCGGGAACCAAATCGCTTCGGGCCAGGGAAATGTCTACCACGGACACACCGCCTCGGAGACGCGTTGGGCGTCGACCGTCCATGTCGTAAAAAGGGCAGTGCAGACTTCCCACAAATTGGGAACCAAATCGCTCCAGGTCAGGACGTTAACCGTCCATGTCGTAAAAAGGGCAGTGCAGGCTTCCTACAAAGCGGGAACCAAATCACTCCGGGCCAGGAAAACGTCTACCACGGACACTCCGCCTCGGAGACGCGTCAAACGTCGACTGTCTATGTCATAAAAAGGGCAGTGCAGGCTTCCCACAAATTGGGAACCAAATCGTTCTGGGCCAGGGAAAAGTCTACCACGAAAACTCCGCCTCGGAGACGCGTCAAGCGTCGACCGTCTATGTCGTAAAAAGGACAGCATCGACCATCCATGTCGCTAAAAGGGCAGCACCCACCGTCTAAGTCGCTAAAAGGACAGCACCGACCGTCCAAGTCGCTAAAAGGGCAGCACCGACAGTCCAAGTTGCTAAAAGGGCAGCACCGACCGTCCAAGTCGCAAAGAGGGTAGAGCCGACCATCCCCGTCGCTAAAAAGGGCATAATCGACCGTCCAAGTCGTGAAAATGGCAGCACCGACCGTCCAAGTCGCAAAAAGGGCAGCATCGACTGTCCACGTCGCTAAAAGGGAAGCACCGACCGTCCAAGTCGCTAAAATGGCAGCACCGACGGTCCACGTTGCAAAAAAGGCAGCATCGACCATCCATGTCATTAAAAGGGCAGTGCATCCCAAAAAGTGGGAACCAAAGCAAGTCGCCTCCACGTGAAAGAAGATCTATCAATTTCATGCACACGACCCACATATGTGGTGTGCATTTATTGATAGGGGGCATTTTGTTGGGGTAAAAAATTGCACCCCGGTTGACCATATTAAAGTCATGGTCAACCCCAAGCGAAGTGGGCCCAAGCCCAGATCAAGTGGGCCCATGCCCAAGTCGAGCCCGAACATGAAGCGGCCGACCTCCCCATGCTAAAATAAAAAAAATCATGTAATATATAAATTTTGATGTAATTTGTATGCATGAATGGGCATAAACCAAAATTTTGTAAAGCCCATGGCTTATGTGCAAAAAGAAATAGCACATGAGCCATGGGATGGGCAAAATGCCATTTTGTAAAGCCCAAGGGGCTATATTTAAATGTGTAAGCCTATATAAGGAAACATGATGATGAATAAAAGATGGACTTTTCATTCTCTCAAAAATCTAGGGTTCTTTGTGCCTCCTTCTCCTTCCTCAAGGTTCTAAACCTTCTTCCCCTTTTTCAATTAAATCAAGAGTTTTACTCTTCCTTTTCCAAAACTAAATAGTTTTTCACCACAAAACCCACAAAGGGGAACCCAGATCTTCCATTAGATCTCAAAGAGGAGAGATTTTTTTAAATCTCATACCTCTTGTTCTTCAAGACCCGGCCAATAAAGGAGGAAGAAGGAGACCCATCTCCAAAGACCCCATTTTGGGGAAGATCCAGGGCTCAAGGGGAGAAGTCCCTTCATCAGCTCCAAAATATCTTAGGAGTTCAACTCCTTAAAAATATATATACATATATATACAAAATAATAAATATTTCTTTCTTGGAGCACAGATCCCAGTGTAGGGACCAAGTCCCTTCTGCTGCTGACGCCTAGCGCCCGCGTGCCAGGCACGTGGGACGCTGGGGCTCTGGCGCCCGCGTGCCAGGCATATGGGGCGCTGGCGCTATGGCGCCCAGCGCCCGCATGCCAGGCATGTGGTGCGCTGGTGCTCTGGCGCCCGCGTGCCAGGCACGTGGTGCGCTGGCGCTCTGGCGCCCGGCGCCCGTTGTGCCAGGCACGTGGGGCGCTGGCGCTCTGGCGCACGGTGCCCGCGTGCCTGGCATGTGGGGCGCTGGCGCTCTGGCGCACGGTGCCCGCGTGCCTGGCATGTAGGGCGCTAGCACCTTCTCCCACGCATCCTTTGGATGCCCTTTCCCTTATATATCCAAAACCCTTCAAAACATAACGCTGCACATTGAGTTCGCATGACCAATTTAACCTGTTAATCGGAGGTTCTCTCGCTCCAAAGGTGATGGGTAATTAACGGCAGTTTAGCCCGCGGCTGCCGGAGATTCGGATCCCCACAATCAATAAACCCCCGCCTCCCCTAAGCAGGGGGATCTGTAATGCGCCTGACAAGCACGCGCGCATTCCCATCTCAATGGGGTGACGAAAAACACCCTCCATGGGGCTATCCAATTGTTGAGATTTCCGACGAGGAGGCTGACAGATTGGTCCTACTCTATCGGCGGTTCACATTTGGTGGAGAGATTGTGCCATCGGGTTATAAAATCCATACTGCTTTCGTTGTTCTTTGGCTTGGTCCTTACGAGATCGGCAATGGTGATCTTATCACTGACGCTCATGAACCTCTGACGAAATAGAGACTCCATTTGGATGAAAGTAGTAACGGAGCCATCCAGTATGCTCGCATACCAGTCGAAAGCGACATCGGTTAAGCCATTAACGAACTGGCGGAGGAGAAGCGCATCATTTCCCCCAGTATTCCTGCATGAGGCTTTAAGATGGGCGATGTGCTGATTCGTATTTCCCGTCCTATCAAATCTTCCGAATTTGGGGATGACATAGCTGCTAGGAAATTCTACCAGATCATACTGAGCAGGATACGGTCTCCCACTGCTGCTGATATCTTTTTGCGCTTCGGCTTCGTCTACCAATGTTTTGACTTTATTGGCAACCAAATCCATGATTTGATCTTGCGTTAGCGGGTTGCTATCATCGGTAGCCAAGACATTTCCCAAGAAAGGATGCGAATGGGTTTCGTGCGGTCCGCCCACCTTTGGATTTAGGAGAATAGGCGTCAAGTGTCTTGGGACACCGTTTCCCAGTTCATGAGCAGAGCCCTGCGCTTGATTGAGCGGCTGAGAGGCAAGTTGGGCCGTGAGCTGTAAGACGACGTTTGTCAAGTCGTCAATTTTTGAGTAGAGCTTGGCTATCTCCTTGTCTTTGTTTCTGAGCTGTTTTCGGAGCTCATGGAGAAGTTTCTCCTCTGCGTTCTTGGGACAGAAGATTGGCTCCTTTTCGCTTTCTGAGCCCGACTCCTCATGAACCGAGGGATCTCTCTACTTATCAGCCTCACTGGAAGGGTCTTCATTACCTTCCAGAGGAGGCTGGTCTTGGAATGTGGCAACTATATTCACACCATATTGGATTTGAGATGCGGTGGCCCCATCCTTGCTTTTGCTGCGAAAGTTGTCGTTGGGACGTGTGACCACCATGTAGACGGTGTGGATAACACATTCAGCCATCCTTTCATCACTGACAGCTGATTTCGCGGAGCGGTCCGGGCTTTGGAAATTCATAAATCTCAATATGGTCAGAGCCCTAGCCCTTTTGTTAGCTCTGTATCTGAGCCGCATCTGCCTCAGCTTCTCTGCCTTGAGCGCTTGGCAGGCTTCTGCTCTTCGGGAAGCCGCCATAGGCCGAGTGATGGGGAGTCTTGAGAAGACATCTGCTCGCGTGTTAGTTGAAGGTATCGGCTGGGCTTGCCCGCGGCATCTGGCAACTTCTTTTGTTCTGACGGCTTTTCCCCCAGCTGGGGCCCTGGAGAGCCGTTCGGACACCGACTTGCATTTAGATCGGGGCGCCCTCGAGACCACCACATTTGGCCTCTTGCCTTTCGAGGCCGGTTTGTCGGTTACCAGAGCTTGAAGAGTAGGGACGGCGTTAGCTGGCACGAATACAATAGAGCCAAATGGTAGCAGTGGCTCCTCCCACTGTCGCCCGAGACTGGCCGGAAGGACCGTCCTGGTGTCCATCTTTATCGTGTAGAAGATGGGTGTTGTGCTGAGAGCTGAGATCGTCCTTAGAGACATTTTGCTGCGACCGAAGATTGCGATTGGAAAACGTTAACATGCACAAAAAAACATGATTTCAGTACAGGCAATTGATATGCATATTAATTGAGTTCGCATGAATGCTTAACCCGAAATATAGGAGGAAAGATAGGTCCCACCGGACGTGCCAGAATCTGTAGGGTGTTTTTCGTCACCCCATTGAGATGGGAATACGCTTGCGCTTATCAGACATACTACAGATTCCCCCTGCCTAGGGTAGGCGGGGGTTTATTGATTGTGGGGATCCGAATCTCCGGCAGCCAGGGACTAAGCTGCCGTTAATTACCCATCGCCTTTGGAGCGAAGGAACCTCTGATTGATGGGTCAAACAGGTCATGCGAACTCAATATGCAGTGTGCATGTGTTGTGTTTTGAAAGGGGGTTTTGGATATATCGGGGGCCTCGCAGAGTTTACGAGGGTCCCGCTACCCGGATAGCGGGCTGGGGTCAAGGGAGCTAGCAGCCCCCTTGCGGGGTGCGGGGAAGCGCCCCGTTAGAATTTTTTTCTAACGGGGGAAGTATATTTAGTATGGAGTGCATATACAATGAGGGGGATGAGCTTTTTAAAGACGCGTGCATGGCAGGTGGACGCTGGGCACCCACGGGTCACGTTCCTGGCATGCGGGCGCCTGCATCCGCGGGTCACATGCCTGGCGCGTGGGCGCTTGGCTCCCATGGGTCACGTGCCTGGCACGTAGGCGTTCGTCGCCAGTGGGACACGTGCGCAGCACACAACCGGTGGACGCCAGCGGGTCATATGCGCTGCACGCGACCGCTAGGCGCTGAGCGCCCGCGGGTCGCGTGAGGCGCACGTGGGCGCTTAGCGTCTGCGGGTCACATTCCTTCCACGCGACCGCCGAGCGTCCACGGGTCATGGGTGTGTCACGCGACCGCTGGGCGCTGAGCGCCCACGGATCGCATAAGATGCTCATGGGCGCTTTAGCGCCTGCGAGTCACGTGCCATACACGCGACCGCTGAGCGCCCGCAGGTCACGTGCCCTGCATGCGACCGCTGGGCGTCCGTGGGTCATGTGCACGACACACGAACGCTGGGCACCCATGGGTCACATGCGCGGCACGTGACCGCAGGGAACACCAGCGGAAAAGGAGCTTAGCCCCTGGGTTAGGAGTTAAACTCCCAAGAGGGCTTTGGAGTTGAACTCCTAACAGAGATTATGTATAGAATTGGAGTTAAACTCCTAAAAGGGGATTTGATTTATGGAGTTAAACTCCAAGAGATCTTTGGATCTTCTTTTGAGCCTTGGATCCTCCCAGATTGGGATTTTTGGAGATAGATCTCCTTCTTCCTCCTCTTCGTTGGATGGATCTTGAAGGAAAATGGGGGTGAGATTCAAAATCTCCCTTTAGAGATCTGATGGGAGATCCGAGTTCCCTTTGTGGGTTTTATGTTGAAAAACTATTTCTTTTTGAAAGAGGGAGAGTTAAACTCTTGATTTAATTCCAAAAGGGAAGAAGGTTTTAGAACCTTGAGGAAGGGGAAGGAGGCACAAATCCTGGTTTTTGGGGAGAATGAATTGTATCCTTTATTTCATCATCATGTTACCTTATATAGGCTTACACATTTATATATAGCCCCTTGGGCTTTACAAAATAGCATTTTGCTCATCCCATACCTCATGTGCTCATTTCTTTTGCACATGAGTCATGGGCTTTACAAAAATTTGGCTTTATGCCCATTAAAAATTACATTAAAATTATTTATTACATGATTTTTATTTTGGCATGGGGGAGGCCAACCGCTTCATGTTTGGGCTCGACTCAGGCATGAGCCCACTTGATCTGGGCTTGGGCCCACCTGGCTTAGGGTTGACCTTGACTTTGACTTGGTCAACCGGGGTGTAATTTTCGACCCCAATACCTACGTGTACTTAACTCGTTAAATTACTTGTTGATATGATTTTTTGGCCGTTGTGTTATAATTACAATTGTAGGATCGATCGAGGAGATTTCCGAGACGGCAAGGACGGGAAAACATATCGTGTATTTCGACTAGCTCGACAAGTTTGTGAATAGATTTATATCTACGGGGAAATCGGGTGGATGGCGTATAGCACCCCCGCAACCATTTAAGTAGGATAGTTATGCTATCTAGTTAGATTTTAATGATATGTTAGATAACTTAGCTTAATTATATTGATATTTATTTCGTATCCAGTAGGTTATACGTGTGGTTATATTTGAATATATAGTTATGGTGATATACGTACGTGACGATATATCCGTACGATATGAATATGATATTGGATGGACATTATATGAGAAATCATACCTTACTTGTGATGATAAGGATAATGTGCCAAATATGGCTGAGGTTCATATGAACTTATGGAGTCATGCGTTATCCCGATTTGGGATATTACAATTGATTGAGCTATACTCTTTTAAAAACAAACGATTCGTTTTCACTTTTATATGATAAATGACAAGGATGCGATACTATTTCCAAAACGAATATCTATTTAAAAATAATGCAGCTTCCTTATTTCCAAATAACGTTTCGTTCCCTTTTCAATGATAATGGTATACCTCATAGAAATTAGTTACGTTTAATAATTACGCGATACGCTTAGATTACCTTTATATGCTCGCGATACGCTTACCGATTATATACGTTAATTACGTTATTCTTTTATATGAACACATTGATAAAACAGTGCACAATTACCAATGAGTACTATATTGCACGAGCACAGATGCATATGTTACACTACACCTCATTGGTACTGCGATATCTATATAGATGCTAATACGAGTTGTTATGACTTCCCTATATCCGGGGGATTGGGTCGTATTTATATGCTGTGGATAGGGATGGGATTACATTCTGCTATGAACACTTATAGAACACTTGCAAAAATACTAATGACTGCCATGCTGCACAAGCACAGACGCATATGCTACACTACACATCCTTAATATTGAAATGACACAGTAAAACTGTTGCATTTGTTTACACGATTGACTATATTTACGTACGATGCATTTATTACCTGTTGATTAAATTGTGAATATCATTACCATGGGTATTTGTATTTGATTTTTAAGAATTTTTATGATATTTTTATCTGCGATGATATATATCAGCGGTATGGGACGCTGCTATATATATAGATTATATCATCAGAATGATATATGTAATTATTATTCTTCTTCACTTGATATTTTTTAGATACGATAAGTTGACGTCCACCATGACCTTGATATTTTCTGATTTGATTTTATTCCAAACCGAGTGGGGGAGTATACGATTACGGAAATTCTACATATCCGGACTGAGTGGGAGAGTATACAGTCGGATACATGGTGGACCCGGTCGAGGCAGGACAGCCGCATTTGAGGCGGAGAGCCTAGCGAGGACACTCGATACCAAAGATAGATTGAGCACGGCGGATATCCAGGGGATACTGACCAGGGCTATGGATATCGAGGGACGACCGATCTGATGAGACGGTGTCGACGATATTTGGATTTGCATGTCGGTGATAGACACGAGAGATATGATGATTTTGCGTGTCGGTGACGGACACGAGAGATATAATGATTTTGCATGTCAGTGACGGACACGAGAGATATGATGATTTAGGGTGTCGTGCTGGACACTCTTATATTAATGATTGTGCAATCATTCGAATTACGCCGTTATAGTTTATGCTATATTGTAGCCGAACAAGACTTATCCAGGGGACAGAACCTGAATACTATTTTTATATGTTTGATACATATAAAGGGATTTCCAAATGAGCTATAGTATCACTATTTTGACATGTTTGGGACGACACAAGGATCTTTTAAACAGAAACCCTCTTAAAACTCATTTTTAAAGAGCGGGACGTATATCTTAAATAAAACACATATCATACTTCATACTACTACGTCTGCTTCTCATGCCGTGACATACGTATCCCGCGGCTATTTTAAAAAATGGTTTTATATATATATTTCGGCTACCTTATAGGCTTATACATGGATGCATGTTATAGGCATATCAGATGATATGTTTTCGGGTTTACGCGATTGATATTGATGCGTTTATAGTATTTATGCATTATTCATATATTAGTACAGGATATGACAGTACTATACTTTATTACCTAGGTTTATCGTTATGCATTTCGATTTCTATCTTGCGATATATTTTTATTCACTGAGTTGGCAACTCACCCCCGTTGTGTCCCAATTTTTTGCAGGATTTACCACTCAGATCATTATCGGCTTTCGGCACACTCTTTTCTTTGGTGATTGCTTTGGTAGGTGGGTTACGGTTGTATCGTAACCACACATTGTATATGTATATATCCTTTTGTATCTAGTTAAAACTCCATCGACCCAGATCTTGTATATTGTAGACTTAGAAGCGAGACTTAGAGTTTATGTGTTTATGGGCGTCGCACTCATTGAAGTTGACTTTTTATACTTGTTGGTTTTGTTTCGTTTTTTCTTTTCTTCACTATTGGGCGTCGTATATTATCTACATGGTTGCTCTGCCGTTTGGACGTAGAAGGTAGCTCCCGTTAGGATGCTTTATATATTATGCTTGTATCAGATTTTATTCAAAATTTACAAAGAAGAGGTGCCCGATTTTTAAAACGTAATAGATGCTTTTCCAACAAACTTATTTAGACTTTAATGACTATTTTTAAACTGATTCCACCTGATGACTATTTTTAAACTCCACCTCCAATATTTTCATAAAAAAGTTTAGATTCCGGGTTTTTGGCTTATTCGAATCGCGTCGATATCTTTAGACGTCACATGATTTATGTGCCGGTCACGTGCCACTTTCGGGTCGTGACAAAAACCGTGCGGTTTTGGCCAGAGCGGACAATACCGTCTGTGTTTAGGGAGGGGTCATGACAATATATCAAGTTACAAATTTCTGAGTCCCAAAATATATTAAAAAAAAGTTGTAGGTATACTAATTTTGCATCCATACATCTAAAGTTTGTCAAAAACCAATTTCGGTAGTTTAATTTATGTCATTTTTGTGTCGATTTAAAAAGGCGGAATTGAGTTAATTCCGTCGCTTTATAAGTGTCTGGTAAAATTAAGAAAATCTAGATCTTTCTAGCTAGTTGTCAAAAACACTTAAGTACTCAGTTTGGATCTCGGAAAAGAGAGTTATGAATATTCGAAGATAACCGATCAAAACAGTTTTCAGGTTGCAAAAAAAAATTAGCGACAAAATATATGTGACGTAAAAGCCTAAACTAAATTTCGTTTCGATTCTGAAAATTTGATTAATGCGCGTATATAAAACTATCTGATTGTTAAACTTAATTTTCTTGAAATTTTCGGATATTAAAATTATATTTTTCTCTTGCCGAAATTGGTTTACTATCAAAAGGTTGACTTTTTAAAATATAGGTATTCCTTTATAAAAGCATATGGTTCGCATTCTAAAAAGAACTTCAAAGTAATATAGGGATCATTCATAACGAGAAATAATATAAATTTATGTACATAGAGCAAACACATAAAACGGTTGTAACCATATACCAAAGCGACCCTGGATCTTTAATTAAAGAAAACAGTCTTTTCTTACAAACAATCGAGTTCATGGGTTGATGTGTAAGTATGTCATGATGGATTCGTGGCTCTTATATTTATCAATATTTTAGATATTCATGTTATACATACAAAGAATAACGCAACGACCACTTAA
The DNA here is from genome assembly GCA_030015575.1 of Agapanthus africanus. Lineage (NCBI taxonomy): Eukaryota > Viridiplantae > Streptophyta > Magnoliopsida > Asparagales > Amaryllidaceae > Agapanthus > Agapanthus africanus. Next base: position 902,459,685 of record JASDDO010000022.1, read on the forward strand.
CATATTTGTCAAAACAATCGTATGCAAAACGAAACACAAACGCTCTAGACCACACATTCTAATTTATAAACTATTATTTTACATGAAATCAAACAGTTAGCGCGAGCATCGGCAAGTATCAAGACATGGAAAAAGAAGATGAGTTTTCAACAAGAAGGGAAGAAAGATGAAGGGAACTTACTCGCTTTGTGATACGGTATAGCAACCGTATCGCCGCTTCGGACCTAGCGGCGAGAACGAACCTCGGTGGCCTAGGCTCGAAAAACCAAGACAAGGATAAAGTTCGGTCCTTAGAATTAGAGCCTTTGAGAGAAACGAAACAAAGAGAAGGCAATACTAACAAAGTTTGTGAAAGGTACAATCTTTCGGTTCGTCTTGAATTCTAACGGACGAAAATGCACTCCGATGACACCGAGACTATGAGAGCTTTAAGGTTGAAGGTGGCAAGGATTTGTTTAGTTTTTGGTCCTGAAATTTCAGTATGAAAAAGAAGGGGAAGAAAACAAATAAAGTGGAAATACAATTAAGTGCATTGAATCAAGAATAAAGAAGAAGAATTAAAAGATGGGGTTTCTGATTTGAATTGGATGTTTTGGAATTCAAAAGGCAAACGCTCAAGTGCAAAGGAACTCATGCTAAAAAACCGAGCACGTGCGGGCCCTAATTTGCCACCGGGGACGGTTGGTTTGCCGTATGAGACGGCAGAAGCTCAAGCTTTGGGCTCGAGCTTCGACCGCCGGCTTGAGTCAATCCATATGTTTCAAAAATATATACCGTAAAAGGCGTTGTTAGGTTTCAAACACATGGACTATATAGGACAGCAGCGTAAGGACTTAACCAATAAACTAAAAGGCTGCTCTTGCATTAATTCAACAAGAAATAAATATATAGAGGTGATTGAAAGAAAAACTGTTTTTTATTTAAGAAGGAAAATACAATGGTACATGAATTTTGGAGTCCTTATGGATTTTGAGGGCCTCTAATATAACAGTTAAAAGTCAGAGACGGAGCTAAGTTGAGCCTAGATTGGGCAAATCAAAATTGCCTAAGCTGGATTTCCAAACTCCCAGGCAACAACTTTCATGTTTCAACATGATTTATCCATTTTATGTCACTCTTGCCCAGCCTGGATTTCCCACAAATGAGCTTGCCCAACCTGTATTCCCATCATGTGCTCAACTCTCATAAATAAACATAAAATTAACTTTGCTTTATTTATCGAATGACAAAACTATTTTTACCAATGTCATGATTTTGTTGAATGAAGTACATGTAATACACTGCTTTTTGAGCGTTCTTCTCGCGCCCCCCCCCCCCCCCCCCCCCGCGAAAAAGAATGGAACATGACATTTTGAAAAGTGATTTAAACAAATGAAATGCTTCGGTCTATGGGTTCCATACTGTTAATCAGCGATCTCGACCGATATGTTAAAAAAATTTAAACAAATGAAATGCAACATTTAAAATACTGATATCACCAATTGGCGGGTCTATGATCCGATACTGTTATATATAAGAATATCGACCGATATGTATATTAGTAAAATAATTAATTGGAACTGTAATTCAATAAAGATTTATTTTAACTGCCTAAAATATCTTCTTGCTGATAAAATAACTACAAATATATAAATAAAGCATAAAATACTTATATGCCTACCAATATTGAGTTATATACCAGCACCTAGCAACAATCGCCATTGGCACCGATTCATCAAGCTCTTTGATCCATCATATCATATTTCTTCCACCTCAACATGCTGAGGAAGCCATGATGGATCACATAGCACTCGTTCCACACCTAGTGCTATACCAAGTTCCCCTTTTCATTTCACATACCATAAGTTCCGAGTGTTGGGTAATTTTAGGCTGAGATTTTAATTTAGTACAATTTTAAATAATAATTATAAAAAAACACTTTTAAAAATAATTACAAAAAGAGACGATTTTCTACCACGTAGATGATGCAGGCGTCACGTCAACGCTAGCTCGCCGCAGGCGCTAGCGTCAATTAAAAAAAATTTAGGGATGCAATTTCGAATTGTATGGGACGCAGTTTCAAATTGCGGCTATATATTTTAGTCTAAAATAATTGGACGAATTTGAAAGTGGTCCATTCCCCTCTTTATATCGATCCGACACTAACTTTCCTCACTTCACTCTCTCTCTCTCTCTCTCTCTCTATCTTTCTCTCTATGCTCTCTCACTCTCTCTTCCCCTCCCCCGGGACGACTATTCCATCCTCCAACCAACCCTCCCCCACCCCCACCGACCTCCGAGCCTCTTCTTTTCCCTCCGACAACCTCTCTCCTCCGACCTCCCCTCAGCTTCCTCTGGTCTCTCTCTCCCATCATCCTCGTCCACTCAGTTTTCTCGATCTCACAGTCTTTTGCTTGTGCAGTTTCAGGTGGAAATTCACGGACGACCAATCACCTTCATACTCGCCATCATCATTATCATTGTGAGCATCTCGAAGATTACCTAAATCCTAATTTTATTTTTAAAAATTTGGTTAAAATTTCGTATTGGGTAAGCAATTCGAACAAATTAGGTATATATTAGGGGTTTTCCCTGATTTTACTTGTGACGGATCAATGAATAAGATACAAGTTATTACAATTTATTACATGCTATAAATATGGATTTTATTGTAATTTTATGTAATTAGTTGAGTATAATTGTGAAGATAAATAAGTAGCTTGTTTGATGAGAACTCTCAAAGTGTGTCAATATTTTTGGCAGGCGGAAAAATGACAGACAATTACATCCATCTAATTTGCTATTTCGGTTACCAATTAACGATTGGAAAAAAATAATATTTCTGAATATGTCAGTGGACAAATTAAGATGACTAGAATAAAAAAGTCTAGCACAGACAATGAGCTGTGTCAAGTGGTGTACAAAACTACCAAAATCAATCCGTTAGAGTTCAATATCTCCTTAATATGCAAATGGCGACGGAGCATGAATATACCGCCATTGAAGTATCTGATGATGAGGATACACAAGTCATGCTTGCATCGGAATCGAAATCGATCGAGCTGTTTGTGAAGAAAGAGATATTGACATCCGCTCAACTGCCCGAACCTTATTCTGAAGTGTCTGGTCCTTCTTTTCGAGCATCCAAGCAATACCCGCAAGGAGAAATGACACACATGCTCAATATGAATACTGATTCTACCAGATTTATGTCTTCCACCAATGATGAACAGTATATAAATCAAAATTACGTAGGTGAAGGCACATCAAGCAGGACGCCAGTGCATTCGTAGTTTACAAAATAAATATTACCTTGCATATCTTTATACCGCATATACATTTAGCAGATCACTATTTATTGATAGTGGATATATGCTATAGTTACTAAATATTCATCAATTTGTGTGCAGTGCTTATGTACCGCCGCCCGGTTATAGTTGTATATCACCGCCAAACTTCGGTTTTAATTGCATGCCAACACCAAACTTCGGCTCCAATATTATACCCTAAAATACCAAGCACATTCAGTCATACAATACGGAATACAATACAGGATGTACACTGTTTGGAGACGAAAGGTCGGGATTTCATCGGTATGAAACCGGAACATCAAGTACCATGCAAATCCCCAATATTGGTTCCATACATCCAACCGATATACGCACTATGGATCCAGCGATGTTGGAACATAATGGAGATGAAAGTGATGATGATGATGATAGTGATGAGGACGAGATTCAAGCACAAGATAGTATACAAATTGTACATGTCCTTACTGATGAAAATGATAGGCAATGGATTACTAATTCATGTGTTAACAATGATTTCGTTGAGTTTGAAGATCCACTTGCCGATAACATGACAGATGCCTACATGTTATCTACATCGGTAATTGAGAATGTCAACTTTCGTGTGGATAGGTTTTCGGCAGTCGATATTGAAAGTGGGTTGAAGGTCAACGATTTGTTCGAGAATATGGAGAAGTTAATTCAGGCAGTCAGCGTTTAGTCAATTAAACACGGAGTTTCTTTTAAACCAATCAAGATTAACACGACCAAGTACATCGTCGTTTGTAAAACAGACGCGAACTGCTCGTGGAGATTTCATGCATATATCTTAAAGAAATCACCGACAGGATTCTGGCAGATAAAAAAGTATATGGGTAATCATACTTGTGTGAATCCTGTAGTTAATTCAAATTATAAACAAGCCACTTCTACATTCATATGTAACAAGATATTTCCTTTTGTGAAGGCGGATATCGATTTGACCCCCAAAATGATTCAAATAAAAGATACATTATTTATTGAAATAAATTATATGAAGGCATGGAATGCGTTGAACAAGACATTGACTAAAATATATGGAGATTGGGAGGATTCGTATGAACATTTGCCACGATATTTTGCCGCCATCCAATCTACTAATCCCGGGACTTCTTCAAGATAATAACCGACGTTTTAAATACAGAAAGAATGGGAATATTTAGTGGTGTATTTTGTGCATTCGGACCGGCCATTGATGGTTTTGCTTATTGTCGTCCCGTTCTCAGTATTGATGGGACCCACTTATAAGACAGATACTGTCACGTCCCGCTTCCCAGTGTACGGAGAAGGAGACGTGATGGCACGCGACGTATTTACTCAAAAATAAATACGTTAAGCATAAATAAGCAATATATGAAATGCACAAGAAATGACAAGAGATATAAAATGAACAGTAAATTTTATTAACATTCATCTTTACAATACAACTGATTTGAAAAGGAAAAGTACAATGAATAAAGCAGTGCCTAAATAGTGGCATACAAACTGGAAGGTAAGTACAAGTAAGCTAGTAATCTGGCTGGGCCTCAATCTGCTCCAAGTACTCCTGGCTGGACTCGGTCTCCTGAGGGTCCTGTCCTTCCGATGAACATTCCAAAGAAAGAAATAGGCAGGAATGTCGTCAGCGAACTAGCGATCGGTAAGTCCCAAAAGAAATGAAGGAATACAACAAGTAATGTGGAAGGAAATTATTAAGTTATACAGGTATCGATTTATTATTCTAACGTAGTTGTTTGTAGTTTGGTACAGAAGGTATCAGTGTGTACAAGAGAAGTCCATCTTACCCCGTGAACTATGATAACATGTAGTAAAAGGCCTCGTCAAAACCCACGGGACAACGGCACGAGAGTTCATGTAGGTTTCTTTTAGTGATCATCTCATTCCATTTCTAATACATTCCGTACCAATCTACCCATTCAATCCCATAATGTGTTATATAGATTATATTTATCAGACTTGCCGAGACCATGGATACAAGTTGTTCAGGTTCATGATGTAAATAAGTAGTCATGTAATCAAGTCAAGTTATAACCATGATTCGGTCAAATCAAGTCATGTTTGCATATTGATATTGTTCTGGTATTCAGGTTCAGATTCAAGTATACATGTTAGAGTTTGGATTCATGTTTGAATTGGATTCTGGTTTGAGTTGAATTCAAGCTTGATTTAGACTCAGATTTGAGTCAGACACTTAGAACTGATTTGGATCCTGAATTATGTTCGAGAGTTATCGGTAACTGACACATATGGACGACAGGATTTATGTCTTTTCCCAAGACAATTACCATTGATAACACCGTTAAGTTTTTCTACCTTAAATAGGCAAGCAATCACTTTCTTCGGCTTCCTGAGGCTCAACAGAATTGATCTCGTTTAAATCTATATTTACTAAAGTTCTTAAATGTAATTTTATATAACTATAGGGGTTTTATGAAAAATATTTTTAAGATATAGGTCAAAATAATCTCGAGAAATTATTTATATTTTTTAGGGTTTCCATGGATGTGTATTTTAAGAATTTGAGGTATTTTAGTGTTAATTACCTTAACTTGAATAGTTCATGGTATTTTACTGTAAACTTGTCTTGTATTGATATCTTGATGGTATTTTTATGAAACTTGCAATTCTTTTATTTGAAAAAAATATAAATTATTATATTTTTAACATATATGGATTTTATAATATTTATATAATTATTAAAAATTAATTTTGATTATCAAGTAAAAAATTTCGTTTTTCTTAAAAATCGTATTAAAAACCTTTCGAGACCGAATGCTCCGTGAGCAGGTCTGCATCTTGCTCTACTAGCCCAAGGATATGCGATAATCCGCACCATCCAATAGTGGCCCCTAAAAAGGGTTGTAGATGCTTAATTGCAAAGGGTTTTGAAATACAATTTAAAGAAAACCGTTTTTTTTATAGTTGATGATATTTTAATTTAATATGGTAACAAAATATGTTCAAGGGACATCGTGCTATGGAAACATATATGTATGTGAGGAGTATGTCATTAACCCGTGAAGTTTTCTAAAGGTAAAGTATTAACAACATACTAAAAGGTGATATGTAAAGTTTATGGTATTTTAACGAAAAAATTAAATTGTGATTGTTTTACAAAACATTCTTGGATAAAATTTATTCTAGACATGAGTATTAAACTTATAAGTGAAGTGTTACAACTTGTTTGATCAAAAGTTAAAGGAAGATGGAGTTATAAACTTTAGAAAACGGAACTTCGATGATAACTCCACTTTTTACCGATTTTGATTAAAAAGAAATTTAAGAGATAGAAAGAAAGATTTGGAGGGACTTACTAGCTAGTAATTCTAAGGAAAGGTAGACGAGGGAGTGTTGGTCTTCGTGGTATCGCGGGGTCGCCGGAATAGCCTCGATTCCTCGCCGGAAGTTGATCGTTGGCTAATTCCTCTTCTACTCCACTTGTACTTGAGAAAATTTGAGAAAGAACTAGGGCATGAGATAGTATTTATAGTGTGGAATTAGGGTTTTGGAATTAAAAGAGTGAATTAAAATGTGATAAATTGGGGAATTGAGGGGTCTCTGTTTGATTGCAGAGTTATCAAACAGTGCAGGGGTAATGGGGGTAGGCCAAGGGACTTGTGTGCAAAACCCGGGCTTCACCCGTCGACGCCGGCCATAAAGGACATTCTACCGGTCGATCTTGAGGAAGGGGCCGGTGGATTCATGCCATGTGTCCTTCTCTGTATTTACAACATTTTACACATGTTTATTTTTCCAGACTTTTCATTTTTGTGTGCATTGCATGTGTAAACTTTTGGTTTCCAAAAAATTTAAAATAAAAATCATAAAAATATAATGTGTCTGATGGGATTCGAACACAGGGCTACGTCACAGCAGTGTAAGGCTTTACCAGAGAGCTACAAGTTGTTTCTTTCTGTTCTTAAACAAAAATTAACTTTTAAATTGTACCCAGGTTTGTAAACTCCTTTTTGTACATTAAATTGAAAAAAAAACCGTACAGTAAATTCAGAGTCGTTACAGATACAAAGGAACTTTACTCATTACTACCGGTGTCGATGCAAATTATGGTCTTTATCATTTGGCATATGCTATAGTTGGAGGTGAAACCACTGAAAATTAGGAGTGATTCATTGCTTGCATTCATCTCCACATTCCATCTGTGCGGGGAAAGCACATTACTTTCATATCTGACCAGATGAAAGTGATTCCAACTGCATTACGAAAATCATGGCCAGAATCTTATAGTCATCGTTATTGTATGCGACATATCAGAGCCAACTTGTCAACTGCTGGATTTAGTGGCAGAATCTTGGGGAGTTTGTTCTCTCAAATTGCATGTGCACCAGATAACCTGACTTATACAGATCCGAGAGAGGAACTTAAACGTATATGTTCAAGAGCAGATGCTTGAATTGAAAGTAGTCTAAAAAATGAAGAAAAAAGATGGGCTCTTTCAAAAGATGGTGGTAGGCGATTTTGCATGATGACTGCGAATACTTCAGAAAGGTTTAACGGGGTCTTAAAAAGATCTCGATCTTTGCCTATTCATGCCTTAGTAGGAAGGACTTTTTATAGGACGAACAAATACTTTTTTGCACGACATCAGGAGCGACAAGAGTGGACGATAAAGCTATGTCCTAAGTTCGAACAATTAATAACAAAGAGAGCTACTGATACTAGGCATGCTTGGATCGTGAGGTTCAGTCAGTCTGAATAGCATGTGACTGACAAAGAGAGAAAAAATTACGGCGTAGTCATCGATGGTAGGAACTGCAGTTGTACGTGCAATATTTCTAAGTTGCAAAACTTGCATTGTTCACATGTAATTTCAGCATGCACACGAGCAAAAGGTGGGGGGGGAACATTGCACATCACGATCTTGGTTCGAAGTGGTATTCTGTCCCCAAATACAAAGCTGCTTATGCCCCGTTGTTCCTTCTTGTACCTGATAACCGATATTTGGAGGCAACAATGGTCCAATTATATTACTACATATCAGTAGGAGACAAGCAGAACGACCACGTTTTACTCGTATCTAAGGTGTTATGGATGATTCATGAGAAGGACGTAGGCAAAATAGATGTAGCATCTGCAATAAGTATGGTCCCACGTCGCCATTGATAATCATCGCCTATATTTTGAAATACACATACACGTCCAAACACAAAAAACAAATATGCATCTACACACATACACGCACACATATGTTTTTTGTTATACATGCTAATTTTTTTAAAGATAATATAACTCGACTTTTTCATTATGCAGATATATCTATAGATCCTGGACCTATAGATACGAATGTTCTGTACTTGCAGACTAACCACAGGTCGACCAACGCCGCAGTAGTACAGGTAAAACTTTGCAATTTTATTTTTTTTAATTATATATGTTATCTATATGTTACTGATACAAGTCCTTTTATTGTAATTGGCAAACTGATCAGGTGATTACATGCATTGACCACTCGGTCTAGAGCAGCTGGATCCTAGCTGGAGATGTCTGTGTGCAGGATGAGCTGCAACGGGCAGGCTTTCATTTTCTATCCAGATTAGAGTATATATGTCTGGACAGAGCCTTGATTACGTCTTTGGTAGATAGATGGAGACCAGAGACCTGCACATTTCATTTTAAAGTTGGTGAGATGACTATTACCCTTCAGGACGTCGCTGTGCTGCTTGGTCTGCCTATAGACGGAGAAGTGGTTGCTGTAGAGTACAGCTATGATTGGTCAGACTTATGTCCCAGCTTGTTGGGTAGGATTCCGTTTGTTGGGCAGAAAAGAGGCAGTAACATTAACTTGAGTTGGCTGCGGGAGCCGTTTAGTGCTGAGCCTGCCATGGATGCTACCCCCGGAGCGATCGACCAGCACGCACGAGCCTACATTTTATATCAGATAGGGGTTCGCTTTTTCCTGGATAAGAGCAAGAGCAGAGTTAGTCTTACCAGGCTGCCTCTTTTAGCTGATCTCGACCAGTGTGCCACTTTATCGTGGAGGAGTGCAGTTCTGTTATTCCTCTACAGCGAGCTGAGGATGACTGCATTGATGGAGCAAAAGAGTTTTGGGGGCTGTTTGATGCTTCTTCAGGTATACAATATTTAAAACCGCATTCTACTAATTTTGCGTAATTAAATTGATATTCAATGAAAAACGTAATTCTATCATAGTGTATTTCAGATATGGTCATGGACAAACTTCTCTATTGGTCGCCCGACCATTACGACATAGTTCGTTTTAGATAGCCAAAAAACTATATGGATGCCAGTAAGTAATTGAAACTATACGCATATTTCAAATTTCGAGTTTTTTTTGGAATATTAACTTGTGTGTAATCTCTATGCAGGTGGAATGTGCCCAGGTCATGAGATGTGACACCAGATCGTAGCCTCCACTTCTACCACAATGAGTTCAATGTCATGGAGGAGACAGCGATTACATGGACCGTACACACATGACCTGATGGGCACTCTGCATCCATTATTCTTGGCAGGCGCCGACTTCTGGCGTGCACGAACGCCGATCATCTACAGCGATATTATTCAGATGCACGTGTCAGACTGTGTCCTTCTCCGATTCGGTTTGAGGCAGCACATACCAGGAGCGGTGAAGCAGACACCGCGATAGGATGGAGCGCTAGTTGAGGATGCTTGGCGCGTGGAGTATCAAATTTGGGTAGGTCGATGGTACGATCGGGTACACCACATAGCCGATGAGATACAGCCAGGTATACCAATAGATCAGTACCTTTCCTGGTATTGGATGATTACCCGCAGATTCTTCATCATAGTCGCCCCTCCACCCACCTCATATACGTCCCGAGGACCGATAGAGATAGATTTAGTAAAGTTTATATCAACCTTTTAAAACTAAAATTTTATTTTTATGAAATTCATTATCTTATTTACCATCAATATAGGTCCAAACCATTTACACGTTAGAGGATATAGCTGATGGGAGTATTAGTAGCCCCAGGGACTCAGCGAGCTGTTTTATGAACATCAAGTGTAACGCCCCACACCCAAGTACAGATAGTATTGTCTGCTCTAGCCGGAGCCGCACAGTTTTGTCCTTTAGAGCGAACCGGACTCGACCAAGGGCCACTTCTTAGGATGTCACCCATCCCAAAGACTTCCCTGGCCCGAGCATGCTTAACTACGGAGTTCTCAGGCTCTTGTAGTGCCGATTCACTTAAAAGGCACCTCTGTAATTGAGAGTGGTATCATTACATTTATAATGCAGTTCGATTCTCTTTTGGAATGTGTTCCGAATATTCCCCATTGTTCTACAGTGGGTCCCACAGAATCAAGAGGTGGCCCTCACGGATTCAAGAGGTGGCCAAGTGGCATCAAGCATGCCAAATCCAAATTTTTTATAGCGCTAGGCTAGACTTAACTAGATCTATAGCTAGGTGATTAGGGTTTAGGTTTGATATATACTAAACTATGAGAAATGAAAGAAGGCTATACCCTCGTAGATCGAGTCATTCACTTCACATGCTCCGTGTAGTAGTCTCGCGACTCCACTAGGCTCCACTTGAGGCTTTGGACGAGCTTCCTCGATGACCTTTGTGCCGAAGATGATCCACGCGAAGTCCCTCCAACTCAAGCTACCTCTACACTAAACTCTTTAGCGTAGTAAATACGCTACACTCGATCGCTAGTCAAGTGTAGGATGGTGAAGTAGGGGATGTTAAAGCTCACAAGTTTGTGTTCAAGTTTCATGGTTCACATCACTTATGAGGGTTGAAGCTTGAACCATGACATTTGAGGAAGAATGTGAAACTAGAGAGCAACCATGGGAGCAACTCATGAAAAATGGCTAAGTGTTGAGAATAAGCTTGAATGAATGGCAACTCTTGACCCCTCACTCATTCAAGCATGGAATTTTGCAATATAAAATTGCAACCATGCTTGAATAGTGAGTCAAGATGAATAAACAAATGTAAATCCCATGTTTGCAACCATGCTCTCATTTTCCACCACATTTCTATTTTCACAAAATAGAAAATCAAACCATGCTTCATTATATATATATATATATATATATATATATATTATGAAGAAAAATTAGTGAGCTAATGATATTAGTTAAGATATAATTATATCAAATATAATATATATCATATTATTAAATCAACACTTGATTTAATAACCCGGTTATATCACATATGACCGACTAATATCATTTATTTGAATATCACATTATCAAATCAACACTTGATTCGACAATCTGGTTATATCACATATAACCGAACCGATAACAGATAACTGCCAGATTACAATACGGTATCACATACACGTATTTAATCAGGCCCACACACATATCACACATGTGTCCTAGTTCGTTTCGCTTGAACCAGGAAAATTCTGTGTGGGACTCTAAAGACTCGTCAATACGCCAGCAGTAGGTGATGATCACATCAGTCACCTACAAACCGTCAGCGGTACTAGCTGGACGTAACGGCTACCCGGGTATTAAGCGATATGAAGATCAACAAGCAAGCTTGTCCATAGTCTCCATGAAGCCTATCAATAACACTACCGTACAGTCCGGCCTCTTCATCTGATATATCGCATATCATGTCTAGAGATGGTAAACGTCAGTCCCCAGTAATGTGATAAGTCATGCCGATGTCTGGTCTATAACGATTTGAGAAACTACCGATAACACTTATCAGTAAATCTCGGCAGCAGCCCTGGCCAGGGACTTCCATTTATAGCCAATCGAGCATAGCGCAACATCAACAGCCAATACCGGGAGAGACGAAACCCCTCCTATCGCTCATTGCCTCCATGCGACTCGGGACTGTACCCAAAATCTACTTGTTTGCACGTCTCCTTTGAGCGTGGGAGGGAGGAAATCAAAGCATAGTGGGAGCCGCACAAGACTCTATGACGATCTTGGGTCTACAAACTAATCTTTACCAGTGTCACCAGAGGACTGCTATCTAACGATAGGTATACTACCACTTAGGAGTCCTCGGTGAATCCTGTTCGGTGTACCCATTCTCCAATGAGCACCAGTGTACAATCTTTGATGTCACACACCAATAGTTATAGGATCAACCATCGCCCTCCAAGGGACAAGAAACGTACACACTAGTCTACTCTGGAATATCGATGCCCTAGTCTCGATATTCTCTCGACTAGGAACTGATTAAAGGATGTACTTTTGGACCACCATGGCCCCACTAGTATGATCTCATCATAATCCTGGTAGTCAAGTACATATCCTAAGGGCTTTATCAACATGTAAGAGACAGACAGTATAAATACCAGTCTACATGTTAAGATAAAGGTAACTTGATAGCATACTATCATGTCGAGCAAGAAAGTCCTCTATATATATGTCCAAGCATCCACTGTATCATTAATAATGGCCTCTAGGGCATACATATTACTAACACCTAGGCCTCGCGCTCGTCTCCGAGCCCCTGATGTGCCGAGCTTTCTCGGCCTCCCCCGATCAACTGAGATTGCGGAGCCCTGGCGCTTCCGCAACGGCTCTGCGTATCTTGCCAAAGCGAGATAACCACCGCCCCATGTCCCGCATCCCATGCTGGCACGTCCTCCCATTAATGAGCGTATCCCGTCGTTAATGAAGGGATCCCATCGTTCACGCACGCCTAACGTCAAGGATGTAACCGAAGGCGAAGATCTCGCGCCTGCTCACTCCATACGACCACTATAAAACCTCTCTCCCAGACGACTCAGGTAAGCAAACTGGCACTCAATAAGCCCCTACTCTGCCCAAATTTCCCGGCTAACTTAATCGTCGGAGGGTCCTACGGTGGTCACCCATCCCGGGACTTTTTTACAGGTAGCTCGGCTTCCACCTCAAACTCAACCCATTGAGATCCACACACTCAAGGAGGCAACCTCCGAATCCAATCTCAACCATCCAGCAACGCTCGTGACGGATCGACGGAGGACAACATCTGAAAGAGATCAAGGCCTCCATCAGACACCTAGCAATAATCGCCATTGGCACCGATTCAAACAGTGACAGGCACAAAATTTCATTCTTTTCACCAAACTTTGTTAGCACGAGCAAAACACGTACGAACTAATTAGTTTTCTGTACGGAAAATTCTTGCCTTGGCTAATTTAAAATTCTGACTCCGCCACTGTTAAAATTATATACGTTTTAGTACTTAATGAAGATGAAGATGGTCCGATTGTCACGAAAAATGGTATAGAATTGACTTTTGATCACCGTCATATAAGGATTTCACTCATATTGCCTTTCTCTTCCACCATTCTCATACACACACTCTTGAAGCTTATATTATATTTTCTTCCTTTAAAGATGCTCTCTTGTTAAAATACAAGTATGAATGTATATGGTAGATATTTTCTTTTGGAAAAAAAGAGAGAAGGTTTTATTGAAGAAAAAGTATCCATAAAATAACTCCAAAATTTGAACACCCTTTTGATGAAAATTAGCACTTTTTTCAAAGAGGAAAGTCGTGCGGAGTAACACATCGAGAAAGGGGATAAGGCCCATGCATTTGTGATGAGACCCATCATCCATCCTTTATTTTCCACTATCATATGTGACGCTGCACCACTAACCTCATATGTGCATATGTTCACTTCATCTTTATTTTTAGTTCAAAAGTAAAAAAATTATCTAAGATAGTTTTCTCTTTTCAAGACAAAAGGTGAAAACAAGGCAACCCAAAAAGAGTGTAAAAAAAAATAAAAAATCTATAACCCGATCTTAATTTTTTTTTGTTTTCTTTATTTGTTTGTGAACCTAACCTTGAGTAATTATATATTCACAACTAATTGAGAACTCACCATCCTTTCTCTCTCTCACCTACAATTTAAATCTCTACCTGTTAAATATGAACTAAGGATTTATAAAATATTTGATAAATTCTTACAAGATGACATCAACCCTCTTTTATTTTGTTTATTTAACGTTAAACCTACAGCCGAAGATTAATAGAAGACAGGAAATTCTCATGGCTCGAAATTATGTTATCCTCTAAAACAATCAAACACATTTATTTTGTTTCTCTAAAACAAGAAAACGTTCATAAAAAAAATTTAAGAAAACAACTAATCTAAAACTACTCCTCTAAATGAATGTTAAGATATACATATCTTTTATTATATCTTTTATATCGTTTTGTATTTATCCTTTTGTATTGGGGTTTATGTGTATTATACGTATATTACGTATTAGGGTTTTATTTTATGGGCTATCTATAGAGAGGCTTATTGTACATTGTATTTTGATCAATTGTTAATAATATTTTCCTCTTCCAAATTTATTGGTTTCTAACATGGTATCAGCTGAGCTTATCCTACCATTAATTATTGTCGCCATCGTTGATTAATCCTCCCCGCCATTTCGTCTTATCGTTTTCTCGATCGCCACATCTTCCCATCGTCGAATCCCTCTCCATCTGACGACTCCGACGCTACCGTCAATCTATTTCTCCTTCTTTCTCTTCGTTTCTTACTTATTTACCACAAGTTGATATTTCATATCAAAATCATTATCGACATCGCCATCATCATCTGAAATCGCAAAATCAGAATCTAATGAATCTGAATCCTCTTTTGTTCTTCTGCTCCTCATCCTCTTCGATTTTCCCTTCTTTTTCATTTTCTTTCTATTTTTTCCATGATTATTAATAACAATAAAATCCTCCTCAATAAAATTATCATCATAGGCATCCAAAGTTCTATTCATCCTCATGTTCTTGTTCTTCCTTTCCCGCTTATCAACAATAACATGATGCTTCACATCCATTATCGTCGTTCCCTTCTTTCATATCTTTCGCTGCTTCTACTTCTATTTGGGAAATACCATCTCTTATTTCTTCTTTTTCATCTGCCTCTACATCTTTTTGGCTACAATCAACTCCTCCTTTTAGTGGTTCTTCTTCTTCTTTTACCTCTGTATAGACCACGTCATCTTCCTTTTTCTTCGTCTTCCTCTTCTGCAACTACAAAGTGGGCAATTGCTTCATTTTGTTCTTCTAGTTCTTCTATTTTTTTGATGATATTATCTTCTCCTTTTTTTCTTCTACCTTCAATGTCCTCTCCTCCTTCTTTTCCTTCCTCTTTTAGTACTTCTACTTTAGTATAAGCGATACCGTTTGTTTCTCTTTCGTCTTTTTTTTCCCTATTAACTATTCTTCTTCTTATGATTTTATTTTTATCTTTCTTTTTATTCTTGGTCTTTTCCCTCTTGATCTAATTTCATCTAGATTTCTTGATCTTGAAATAATTTCTTCTTAATTCTTTTTTTTTCTTATTTTCTTGATAGGATTTCTTCTTGACCTATTGATCATTTTTATTCCTTTGTGGAATTTCTTTTTCATTTTTTGATTATTTTTATTCCTTTGTGAAATTTTTTCTTGATCTTTTAATCATTTTTATTTCTTTGTTGAGTTTCTTCTTGATCTTCTCCTTGATCTTTTGATCATTTTTATTCATTTGTGGAACCTTTTCTTGATCTTTTGATCATTTTTATTCCTTTATGGAATTTTTTCTTGATCTTTTGATCATTTTTATCCCTTTGTGGGACTTCTTCATGATCTTGGCTCAAAACCATATCAAGTCCAAGCAATTATTTTTGTATGAAGTCTTCTAGCAACATGATCTTCTTCCTTTAAGCATTTTCTACGTAAGAGACTGCAGATTATTCGTTCCATCTTGCAATCCAAGAAAGAGACCAAAGGGTATTAGTCAGCGGGGCTCGATGCTTTAGATCCGTTGTTCTTTTATGTTGTTTTACAAGTTTTATATTTTGGTTCAAGGTGTTATCCAAACTCTCGGTTATTCTCCTTGAGTTTGAGAGAGACTGTTAGATTATAAGATATTTGAATATAAATGTTAAGCAGATGGAGTGACTTTACCTACATCCATTCCATAGATCGAGTGGCCGATCTTTTTACGAAACCTCAAACACGTACCCAATTTATGCATTTCTTGTCCAAACTCTCGGTTTATAATCCACCGTGAGTTTGAGAGACTGTTAAAATATGTATATCTTTTATCATATCTTTTATATCGCTTTGTATTTATCTTTTTGTATTGAGATTTACGTGTATTTTACGTATATTATGTATTAAGGTTTTATCATGTGGGCTATATATAGAGAGGTATATTGTACATTGTATTTGGATCAGTCGTTAATAATATTTCCCTCTCCCAAATTCAACAACAAAAATAAGGAACCATTTTTTAGTAGTCCTTTTATTCTCATCCTATTTTTTGTGTACACCATTTATTATAGTGGGTTAAAATAATTATTATTCGAGAAGTGTAACTCAGAAAATGGAGTAAGAATATAAATTCAAATTTTTTTTAAGATAATATGGGTGGTAATATCATTGATATATTCACGTCGGTTTTTTTTCCTTCTTATCTATCATGTTTTTAACATCACTTTTTTCCAGAATTCATACTATTTAATTAGTGAAAAGGTGGTGTGAATATAATATAATTAGATATAATATTATGCCCTCTCTAGAATATTTGAATTCAAAAGGTGAGTAGTTAGAATAATTGTTCTCTCCTTTACTTTTATTCATAAACAATCTCTCCCTTCATTTTCTCCACTTTTTATTCTCTTTACCTTTCTTTTTCTCTAAATTTTCTTTGTCTGTTTGGTTTAGATGGTATAGATTTTTGAAGGAGAAGCTTCCGTGTCTTGGGTGTTTTAAATTAATTCAACAAAGGAAAAGTCTGTAATTCTAATATTTATGCTATTTGTCATACTCATCGATTTTATGGAATCAAGATGCCAAACTTCTTCAATAATTTTTTTGTTTTGTTTTTTTTATTTTTAGTTTTGGTGCTATCGTTGGCCATTTTAGGTGAGTAATTTTTTTCTACAACAAAGATGCTTGAGGAAAATAGTTGTTCTTTTAATCTTGTTGTTTATTTTCTTACTATCTTAAAAAAAATTCTTCAACAAAAGTGCATGATGAAAATAGTTGTTCTATTGATCTTGTTGTGTATTTTATTGCTATCTTAATTTATCTAAAACTACTCTACTAAATAAAAATGATGGATCAAGTTTAACAGTCATCTTTTATATTCTCACTCTTTTTTGTTGTATCTTATTTAAGAGGGTGCCAAAAAGTTTTTTACATAAGAAGTATACATATATCGGAAAATTGGAGTAATAATATAACTTTTATTTTCTATTTTCTTTGGTATTATTTATTTGGTATCCAAAAATTTAAAAAAAAGAACAATACAACTAAAATGGATGGTTGCATAGTTGAAAGGATGACTTTTATGAGGGATTGAATGACACGTGGTGGTATGTGAATGGGCGGCTGGTTTTTATTCCTTTTGTTTCAAGGATATTTTTGTAACAAAAAATTGAAATAAATAACCAATATTCTTAAGATATTGTGGGGGACTGCTGTTCAAATTTAGTCCTGACACCTTATTCAAAAAATTATTTGAATGTTGTTAAGATATCATATGTCTTTAGTATAAGATTTTTTTCTATATTTCTTCGAAATTGCACAATCTCTTTTTCAGTTTCTCAACTCCTTCCCATTATTGCAACTTCATTGTCACTCCCCGCTTCCCAAAATACGGATTATGATGGGTGACTAGGCTAGCCATGCTCCTACGATCAAGGAATAATCCCGCCATAGTAACATTTTGGCTTCTAGTATTACATGGTAGTCAGTAAACAATACTAGAGTAAAGGAAAATCACAGCTCACAACTTTATTATAATACAATAAAAAAGTTCGAAATACATTTATTTTGCATAAGGGAAAAACTAACCAACGAAATACAGGATGCTTAAAGCAAAAGAAATGGCGCTGATGATACAGTCTAGACCTCCGCGATCTCGAATGGCAGGTCCTGCTCTTGGGCTAGATCCACTTCGTCCTCTGAGCATGCACACTCAGGTCGTCAGGGCGACACATATAGCAATATATATGTGTGTGTGTGTGTGTGTGTGTGTGTGTGTGTGTGTGACGGGTACAATGCGATTAAACATGAAATGTGCAACAGAATGCAAAAAATGAGTATAATGAACATCATTACATATGAACAGTGTGGTATAAGTATCATGTCAGTAAACCAGGCAATATGGATGTCACTACTTATCAGTCACTAAGTCAATGAAATTAATTGGTGGAAAGGATGCTCGTGTTTAACAAGGGTCCCGTGCATGCCCGAGACTACGGTCCACTATTGCCCGGAACATAACCCTGCAGCCGTGCCGCCAGGCCCATGAGTATAATGAACATCATTACAACATTCTTTACAAACATGTTCCTTGAATCTTATCAATTTCATATTCTTTGAATCATATATTTTGAATCTGTCGTAACCCAATTTTTTCTTCAAGGTTATGGATTCCCCAAACAACAACAGCACCAACTTCAACAACACTCCACCTCCACTACCAATCACACCTACCATTCCTGCTCCACCCAATGAGCAAACGGTTCTGCTTGAGGCAATCCGCAGCCTCTTAGAGGGACAGCAGCAGCTCTTGAACCGTCCCGAGACTGAAGCACCTGGGGTGAAGCAATTCAGAGCTTTACATCCCAAACAGTTCTCAGTAAAGGGAAGCCCACTAGAAGTTGAGGAATGGGCACAAAGTATAGATGATGATCTGGCAGTAGCACAAGTGCAAGACATAGTTTGGGTTCGTGTAGCAAAATTACAGCTCACAGACAATGCACGGAACTGGTGTAAAGCGGAAGAAAGCCGTCTTGATCAGCCCATAGAATGGAAGAATTTTCGCGATAGGTTCGACGCGAAATACTTCCCTGAGACTGTTAGGTTCGACATGGAACAATAGTTTATTCATCTGCAACAAGGTTCAATATGGATCAAGTCAGTAGATGAGTATGACGCTGAGTTCACCATGCTCAGTCGGTATGATATGTCTCAATAATTTGAATTTTTAAATATCACATACTATACAGCTAACACAATACCATAACAGATTTGCGGCACACCTGATACCGACGAATGAGATCAGAGCATGTCGATTTCAACAAGGTTTGGACACTGAAATCCAGGCTTCACTAGCCACAGGGAAATTTCTGACTCATGAAGAGGCTCTGATAGCTGCCCACAGTTATGAGGCAGTGATAAAGGCGAGGGGCGGACCTCGGTCTACAGGAGTGAAGCGCCCTGTCAACCAGATGGCAGGAGGAGCCACATCAGGACCATCATTTGTACCAAGGAGACTGGGAGTACCAATCAACAGGTCCAACCCAACCTTTTGTACCTGCTGCAAGAGAGCTGGACATCTGATGGAGATTTGCCGACGAGCAAACGGTCTTTACCTGATATGTGGATCATCCTCACATACCATAGGAACTTGCCCACACAACCGAACTAATTCTAATTCTGCAGCTAGACCAGCTATCCAAGCTCCATCTACTCGGTTAACTTTTCCTGCACCACCTCCACGTGGACCACCTTTACCTCGACAATCAGCATTGTACCAGCATGTACGAAGAAACATGCCGAGACGCCAGGCTTACAATTTGGCGGCCATAGAATTGAAGACGTTTGGCCAGGATAACCCGGGTAATTCTCTTCAACCTTTTCAAACCCTTGTACCACCTTGTTATTTTACACTATCAAGTACTCCAGTCACCAAATTTCCTAAAATCTGTTACACCTTCCTTTTACAAATTTCGAGGACGAAATTTGTATAAGGAGGGTAGAATGTAACAACCCTAAATTTCCTGTACAATTTTCTATACAATTTTTTCAAAAATCCAGAAAGGGGTATTTTAGCCTGAGCACAAGATATAAGTAATTAATTTGCTTTTTAATTACAAGTTAAAATAATGTAACAACTCCATTTTTAGTGTACAAAATTTGCTTAAAAATTAATGTATACTTGGGGTATTTACATTTACTGTTATTACTTTAAGTAATTAATTAGCTCCATAATTATAAGAAGAAACTTGTAACTCATTGGTAATATCTTGTTAGTTGTATGTATGCCCTAGAGGCCAGTATTGTACAGATGATGTATATTATATTGGATGCTTGGACATATATAGAGATGACTTTCTTGCTCGATATGATAGTATGCTATCTGGTTGCTCTTTATCTTAACATGTACACTTGTCTCTTTAAACTGTCTTATAGTTACATGTTGGTAAAGCCCTTAGGATGTGTACTTGACTACCTGGACTATGATGCAGATCATACTAGTGGGGACATGGTAGTCCATAGGTACATCCTTCAAGGTCCCTAGTCATAGGTATATCGAGACGGGGCATCGATATACCAGTGTAAACTAGAGTATACGCTTCTCGACCCATGAGATGGGCGATGGATGATCCCATATCCATTGGTGTTTGACATCAGAGATGGTATACGGGTGCTCAGTGGAGACTGGGTACACTGGACGGACTCGCTGAGAACTCCCAGATGGTATTATACCTCACGTCAGATGGCAGTTCTCAGGTGACACTTGTACAGGTTAGTCTGTAGACCCGAGATCGTCATAGAGTCTTGTGTGATTCCCACTGTGCTTTGATCTCCACCTTACCACGTCCATGAGGGCGTGCAAAACGGTGGTTTTTGGGTACAGTCCCGAGTCACATGGAGGCAATGAGCGATAGGAGGGGTTTCGTCTCTCCCGGTATTGGGGGTTGATGCTGAACTGTGCTCGATTGGCCGTAACAGGGAAGTCCCTGGCCAGGGCTGATCAGAGATTTGCTGGTAAGTGTTACCAGTAGTTTCTCGACCCGTTATGAGCCTCACATCGGCACGACTTATCGGTTATTGGGGTCTGACGATTACCACCCCTAAACTTGATATGCGACATATCAGACGAACAGACCGGACTGTACGGTAAGTGTTACTGGTTGGATTCACAGGGGTGTGAGCAGGCTTGCTCGTCGATCTTCTGATCGCTCAATACCAGGGTGGCCGTTACGTTTAGCAGACCGCTTGCGGCTTGTGGGTGCTTGATATGATCATCATCTGCTGCCGGCGTATTGACGAGTCTTTAGAGTCCTACACAGAGGTTTCCTGGCTCAAGCGAAACGAAATAGGAGCGCACATGAGATATGTGCGGGACCGAGAATAATGCGTGTATGTGATACCGTATTTCATTCTCGCGATGAATGTTTCGATTGGTTGTATGCGATATAACCTAGTTATCGAATCGAAGATTGATTCGATAAATCGATACATTGAATACTAGTCGGTTATGTGCGACATGACCGGATCATTGAATCAAGTGTTGATTTAATGATTTAATGTATAATTATATATTTGATATATTACTTTGCATTAACTAGTATTGGTTCATTATAAAAGGATTTTCTCACTTGATGTGCACATTGTATATGTGATACATTTTTTTGTGTACACTTGATTGTATCATGTTTGATGATACATGTTAACTTGTGCATGTGTAAAGACTAAACCATGGTTATATGAATGGTTAGGGTTTTGTTCACTTGTTCATTTATTTATATTGATTGTTTATTTTGGAAAAGAAAAGGTAAATGGTGGCTTTCTTTGGTTCTTTCATGAAGCTTCATGAAGAGTTGAAAAGGTTGACCATTTTTTTTTCTTCTCTTAACCTAACCATAGTTTGCTCTCTACACTTGACTATGGTTAGGATATGATAAGTATTCATATTGTTTTTCTTTTTAAATGAGGAACTTATCATATTCTATCTTCTTCTTCTACTTCATCTTCAAGAAAAAGCTTGCCACCATTAATGGCATCTTGAGTAAAAGAGTGAGAAATCCAATTCTAAAGTGAACCCACCTCCTATTTCTTCACCCTCTACCTCTTGCCAAGTCTTATAGGGTATTTTCTTCACAAGTTTCACAACTTGGTGAAGTTGGAGCTTGATCTTGTGTAACCTCGACGTAGATCATCTTCGGCATCGTACCCGACGACTAGTCCGCTCATTTCTCCGATGAAGCCGATGCTAGAGTCCGAGATCCGACTTGGACAGCAAGAGGACGTCTACGTGGAGCTAAGGAAGTGGAGAACCGGATCTACAAAGGTTGTAGCTTCTCACTTTTAGTTAAGTCGTTAACTAGTTTTACTTTTCGCCTAAACTCTAGTCGACGAATCCATATTAGGGTTTCTCGGCACCCGTACAATAATTGAAATTGGCATGGTTGATGCCTTGTGAGACTTCATTAGTGTGCTTAGGAACCCTACAGTGGTATTAGAGCCTAGCTAGAGCCTTAGGCGATGCGTAGACGGAGTTTGAAGTCCGATCGAACCGAAACCCTAATTTAAATATGCTCTCTGGACTTTTTTCAAAAACTGGGTTTTTTCCATATTAAAAATGCTTAAAAAATTCAGCAGGGAATTCTATGAATTACGATGCAAATTTTTCAAAAAGATAAGTCAATAGCGCGGCGGAACCGCGGCAGAAGCCTGGCTTCTACGGCGGTTCCGCGGCCATATGATGACGTCATCCTTCCCTTTTTGCACAGTAATTCCTATTTTATGATGCTGAGTTTTCTGGGAATTTTTAAGATGACTCAAGAGTTGAGTGTTCTGGGGTTGCATTAGAAATCGATGTTTCGATCGGATTATCAAATTTTGTCTGTGTGTTTTTCCAGATAATTTTAGAATATGTTAAAAAGTTCGACCGGACATAAATACCCGCCTTTTCCCCGCCGGAAAATTTCCAAGTGTTGGATTTTTCTGTGGTTTAAGGACGTTCTGAGTAGTGCAAGTAACGCAATGGTCCCTCTAGAAGACAACAAACCTTAACTCGATTATGTGACCGTCTTGAACTGCCCTTTGAACCTTAGGGTTTGGGGCAGTACGGCGTGCCACATGTGAGGCGTTGGCTTGACCCTTCTACGGCTGGACCGTTGGTACTGAGGCATGAAATGAATATCTTTGAACTTATTTCATGTGTTGAACGGTTTCGGGAAAACTTGGGTATTCGATTGTTCGATCGGAAAGTTTAACATTTTCTATCTTATCCGGAATGGGATACAATAATTGGAATTCACAAACAGTTATGAGATAACTGGATGAATGTTATAAATCTAGCGGTTTAGTCTCACTTGATATTGAAAAGAGTTTTCGATAATGGGACTAAAATGCGGGGTTTATAATTGTTAGGCATGTGATGTCTAAGTATTTCATTTGATTAGGCATGCGATGTCTAAAGAGGTTGCGGATTCCAACTGTTGTAGTTTTACACTTTCTTTTCTGTGACCGTAAGTGTAATATGTGATATCGTCGGTTTCGTTGCTATATGCCAACGACAATTGGGATGCGCATATTTACTTACGTTGATGACATGTGCTGTTATGTGTTGCTGGATATGTTATATTGGATCGTCGTGTTTGAATAGCCGAGGGTTTTTATGTGAGATGAGTGTTTTTCATTTTCATTCATGTAAAAACTTGTATGTAATATTCTTTTATTGGGGCACTTCCAGGTTGCGGAAGATGTCACCGTTGATGTATATTATTTACTTTTCCGCATTAGGATAGACCCAAGGAGGGGAGCACAAGTAACCGGGTTCTAGGGTCCAGTGGGAGACCATCTCGAGGAGTCGAGTCCGGGTCTCCTAACCCTAGAATTGGTAGGGTTGCTTGCCGCTCTCGTAGGGGTCTAGGGGTGTGGGATTGGCTATTCATCACGACCGTGGAATCCGTGTTTTATACTGGCTCGTATTGAAAACACGGACGTCCTAGTATATCCAATGTTTCATATGTTTCTTCTGCTGCGATATCTGTGATGTGATCATGTGATGTTCTGTGATGGATACAGTATATAGTATATATGATATATTATATAGACGTTACTTATGTTTTGCACCCGCACCAGCCCTGCCCTGCTCTGTCGTTAGTTACCTAACCTAACGGTGCACGAGGGGACATTGAGGCGAATGCGAATGGCATAAGTGTACGTCGTATTTATCTGTGATGTTTAGGTGACTTAAATGATGGGACTTCATTAATGTGATTAATGAAAGAAAAGAAACCTAAAAGATGTTGTAGAATCAAATTTTAAATAAAAAGGGTAGCTACAGTTTTTCTTTGCATAGCGGTATATATGATATACTGTGCACCTTATTCGATGAAGAAAGGACCGAGATCCCTTCACTGGGAGTGACTCCTTTAGCAATAACTGGCAGATGCTACACACTCGGTTTGACTTTTGATTGCTTCTATAATTTTACTTTGCACAGTGATATATATGATATATCCCGCACCTCATTCGACGAGGAAAGGGCCGACGATCCCTTCACCGGGAGTGACCCCTTTAGCAAAACTAGAAAAGCCTGAAAATCACTCCATTTCAAAACTTCATTTGATTCTACAACGATATCAAGTTCATTACGCAATAGGTTTTAAGAAAAACCTGTCGTAGCCCTCCGTCATTTCAGATAATTCCTGTTTAGTATTCGTGCTGCGTTTGTTGACCTTGTCAAGGCGCAGTGTGCGGTAGCTAACCAGTATTTATCTGCTTATGCATATGATGCAGATTGAGTTAGGGTAGTCGTACGGCCTTGTTGACCTTGTCAAGGGTCGTGCGGGTGGGTTTAATTCAATCAAGAAATGACGGGTTGAACTTGACTTACGGTTTATGGTTTGTTGACCTTGTCAAGGTCATAGATCGTTTGGGGAAAAAGCATTATCGGGAATTTCAAGTGTTGAAATTTTCAATAAGATTGCATACCTTCTATGAGATAGTTGGATCCCGATACCCACTGTGAGTAAGAGTTACTCCTGGGAGAGTTTTACACATTACAATTAGCCGATCAAGTAGGTGTCTAGAAAGGTGTCAACGGGGTTACGCCTCTGGGAAAACGAGCTTTACTTTAATTAGGTCCGTGCGAAAGCACGGGGAACCTCCCTCAAAATACCGACACTGGCCTGGCTGAAAGATCGAAGAAGTTGTAAAGGTGTAATTAATCCCGGCTAGTCTTTCCTTTTAAGGTTTGAAGGAAGATTTGATAAAAACCAGTGGGAGACATCCTGATTAGATAAGATAATAACCAATCTGATCTTGCAAGAGCATACGCTAAAGTGTTTTCTTCTCTCTCTCTCCAGGTAGCGACCATGTCATGCCCTAATAAAGATAATAATATGGATGTATTGACTGAACCCGCATGTTATACTGTGCTGGGGAACGTTGGTTCCGTTCGTTCTTATAAGAGTTATAGGAATGAACAGGATATAGGGGAATACCAGGATTCCCATGCCACCCGATTGAAGAAAGTACATGGTGATGCATTTTCTTCGGGTGTGTTCGTTACAGAGAACTGTTTCTCCATTTGCCCTACGTCCTGGGTATTAGATACCGGGTCAGGATCCCATATATGTAATCAGTTACATGGGCTTAGAAAAGGTAGAGAACTTGGAGAAGGTGATAAAGACATTAGAGTTGGAAATGGTGCAATTGTTCCAGCTAAGACTGTCGGGGAATATCACCTTGTATTACCAACTGGTAATACATTGGTTCTGAACGAATGCTATTACATGCCGAACCTGATATGCAACATTATATCGGTTTCTTTATTGAGTAAAGAGGGATATAATTTTGTATTACAGGATAATGTTATGAACATTTTCCGTAACCAAAAGTTGGTTGGATCAGGCACGTTGTGCAATGGCATTTATGTTCTAAATCAATCAACAGTTCTGAGCATAACAAACACACACAAGAGGAAGAGTTCAGAACTGAACGAATCCTTCTTATGGCATTGTAGACTGGGTCACATCAATGTGACACGACTGGCTAAGTTGCATAAGGATGGATATTTGAAACCATTCGAATTTTCATCTTATGACACTTGCCAGTCATGTCTCAAAGGCAAGATGACCAAAACTCCGTTTACGGGACACGGAAAAAGAGTTACCGAACTCTTGGGACTGATACATAGTGATGTATGCGGTCCCATGTCTACACATGCCAGGGATGGTTCTTCGTACTTCATTACATTCACTGACGATCTCTCAAGATACGGACATGTGTACTTGATAAGATACAAGTCTGAAGCTTTTGAGAAATTTAGAGAATATAAACAAGAATTCTAAAACCAAACCGGAAAAGGTATTAAAATCCTTCGATCTGATCGAGGAGGTGAATACTTGAGCAATGAATTCCTGGACTTCCTAAAAGAGAATGGGATTCTCTCTCAGCTGACTCCTCCATATACACCACAGCACAACGGTGTATCAGAACGGAGGAACCGCACCCTATTAGATATGGTGCGCTCTATGATGAGCACAGCTGAGTTACCTATTTCCTTCTGGGGATATGCGCTGGAGACAGCAGCATACCTATTGAATCAAGTTCCATCTAAATCTGTACCTACCACACCATATGAGATATGGAGTGGGAAGAGGCCATATCTTAAACGAGTTAAGATATGGGGTTGTCCAGCCTATGTCAAAAGATAAAATCCGGACAAGCTCGAGGCACGATCAGTTCTTTGCAAGTTTGTGGGATATCCAAAGAACTCATATGGATATTTTTTCTACCACAGTGAGGAACAAAAAGTGTTTGTTGCTCAACATGTCACCTTTTTAGAAAAGGAATTCCTTGAAAAAGAAATTAGTGGCAAAGTGGTAGAGCTGGAAGAGGTTCCAGATACACAAACCGTAACTGAAGATTTAGTGGAACCAGAAGATTCAGTAGCTCCCAATGAACCCCAGCCACTCCGCCGATCTAGTAGGGTTCCTCACCCACCTGAGAGATACTACGGTTTTCTCATGGATGGCGGGAGCGAGGATTGCATCATGGAGGATGATGACCCAACTAGCTTCGAGCAGGCCATCACGAGTAAGGACTCAGTGAAATGGCTGGATGCTATGCGGTCCGAGATGGAATCCATGTACACCAACAAAGTATGGACTTTGGATGTTGCTCCTGAAGGGGTAAAACCCATTGGGAGCAAGTGGATCTTCAAGAAAAAACTTGGTGTAGATGGGAAAGTAGAGACTTTCAAAGCTAGACTTGTTGCAAAGGGTTTTCGTCAAAGACCAGGTGTGGACTACGATGAAACCTTTTCTCCAGTGGCTATGCTTAAATCCATCCGGATCATGCTTGCCATCGCTGCATATCATGACTACGAAATCTGGCAAATGGATGTTAAGACCGCCTTTCTAAATGGTGATTTAGAAGAGTGCGTGTACATGACTCAGCCAGAGGGCTTCGTAGACAGTGGGAGCAGCGGGAAGGTATGCAAACTGCTTAAATCCATTTATGGATTAAAGCAAGCATCGCGGAGTTAGAACATCTGCTTTGACGTCGTTATCAAAGAGTTTGATTTCGTCAAAAACCCAGAAGAACCTTGTATCTACAAGAAGGTAGCAGAGAGTAAGGTTGTCTTCCTCGTATTGTACGTGGACGACATACTCTTGATAGGAAATGATATTCCTATGCTGCAATCGGTCAAGCTCTTCTTGTCACAAAGATTCTCAATGAAAGATCTTGGTGATGCCTCCTGCATATTGGGAATTAGGATCTATAGAGATAGATCCAAACGGATATTGGGATTGTCCCAATCCAGGTACATTGACACCATACTAAAGAGGTTTAGTATGGAGGAATCCAAGCGTGGGAACTTGCCCACGATCTCTGGAGTCACTCTCTCCAAAGAGATGTCTCCCAAGACTGATTTGGAGAGAGCTCGCATGCAAGGGATACCCTATGCTTCGGCTGTAGGCTCTATCATGTACGCGATGCTATGTACCAGACCCGATGTAGCATACTCACTAAGTGTAGTGAGCAGGTATCAAGATGATCCTGGAGAGAGTCACTGGACAGCTTTGAAGAGCATTCTCAAGTACTTACGAAGGACTAAAGAGATGCTCTTGGTGTATGGTAACGGAGAACTCCAAGTGGAGTCCTTTACCGATTCGAGCTTCCAGAGTGATAAGGACGACTCTAAGTCGCAGTCGGGATTTGTCTTTACCCTTTACGGAGGGGCGGTTAGCTGGAAGAGTTCCAAGCAGGAAACCGTGGCAGACTCGACAATGGAGGCTGAATACATCGCTACCAACGATGCTGCTAAAGAGGCTGTCTGGATCAAGAAGTTCATTACTGAACTTGGAGTGGTTCCATCCATTGAGCATCCAATACCTTTGTATTGTGATAACAATGGAGCGGTGGCTTTGGCCAAGGAACCCAGGTCCCATCAGCGATCCAGGCATATTCTGAGGCGGTATCACCTGATCCGGGAGATAGTTGATCGCCGGGAGATCGAGGTCAGGCGGGTTGACACGAAGAACAACACGGCGGATCCACTCACGAAGGCCATTCCCCAGATACAGTTTGAGAGACTCTTCGGGATGCTCGGTATGCGATACTACAGCAACTGGCCCTAGTGCAAGTGGGAGATTGTTAGTTGTATGTATGCCCTAGAGGCCAGTATTGTACAGATGATGTATATTATATTGGATGCTTGGACATATATAGAGATGACTTTCTTGCTCGATATGATAGTATGCTATCTGGTTGCTCTTTATCTTAACATGTACACTTGTCTCTTTAAACTGTCTTATAGTTACATGTTGGTAAAGCCCTTAGGATGTGTACTTGACTACCTGGACTATGATGCAGATCATACTAGTGGGGACATGGTAGTCCATAGGTACATCCTTCAAGGTCCCTAGTCATGGGTATATCGAGACGGGGCATCGATATACCAGTGTAGACTAGCGTATACGCTTCTCGACCCATGAGATGGGCGATGGATGATCCCATATCCATTGGTGTTTGACATCAGAGATGGTATACGGGTGCTCAGTGGAGACTGGGTACACTGGACGGACTCGCCGAGAACTCCCAGATGGTATTATACCTCACGTCAGATGGCAGTTCTCAGGTGACACTTGTACAGGTTAGTCTGTAGACCCGAGATCATCATAGAGTCTTGTGTGATTCCCACTGTGCTTTGATCTCCACCTTACCACGTCCATGAGGGCGTGCAAAACGGTGGTTTTTGGGTACAGTCCCGAGTCACATGGAGGCAATGAGCGATAGGAGGGGTTTCGTCTCTCCCGGTATTGGGGGTTGATGTTGAACTGTGCTCGATTGGCCGTAACAGGGAAGTCCCTGGCCAGGGCTGATCAGAGATTTGCTGGTAAGTGTTACCAGTAGTTTCTCGACCCGTTATGAGCCTCACATCGGCACGACTTATCGGTTATTGGGGTCTGACGTTTACCACCCCTAGACTTGATATGCGACATATCAGACGAACAGACCGGACTGTACGGTAAGTGTTACTGGTTGGATTCACAGGAGTGTGAGCGGGCTTGCTCGTCGATCTTCTGATCGCTCAATACCCGGGTGGCCGTTATGTTTAGCAGACCGCTTGCGGCTTGTGGGTGCTTGATATGATCATCATCTGCTGCCGGCGTATTGACGAGTCTTTAGAGTCCTACACAGAGGTTTCCTGGCTCAAGCGAAACGAAATAGGAGCGCATATGAGATATGTACGGGACCGAGAATAATGCGTGTATGTGATACCGTATTTCATTCTCGCGATGAATGTTTCGATTGGTTGTATGCGATATAACCTAGTTATCGAATCGAAGATTGATTCGATAAATCGATACATTGAATACTAGTCGGTTATGTGCGACATGACCGGATCATTGAATCAAGTGTTGATTTAATGATTTAATGTATAATTATATATTTGATATATTACTTTGCATTAAATAGTATTGGTTCATTATAAAAGGATTTTCTCACTTGATGTGCACATTGTATATGTGATATATTTTTTAGTGTACACTTGATTGTATCATGTTTGATGATACATGTTAACTTGTGCATGTGTAAAGACTAAACCATGGTTATATGAATGGTTAGGGTTTTGTTCACTTGTTCATTTATTTATATTGATTGTTTATTTTGGAAAAGAAAAGGTAAATTGTGGCTTTCTTTGGTTCTTTCATGAAGCTTCATGAAGAGTTGAAAAGGTTGACCATTTTGTTTTCTTCTCTTAACCTAACCATTCACCTAACCCTAGTTTGCTCTCTACACTTGACTATGGTTAGGATATGATAAGTATTCATATTGTTTTTCTTTTTAAATGAGGAACTTATCATATTCTATCTTCTTCTTCTACTTCATCTTCAAGAAAAAGCTTGCCACCATTAATGGCATCTTGAGTAAAAGAGTGTGAAATCCAATTCTAAAGTGAACCCACCTCCTATTTCTTCACCCTCTACCTCTTGCCAAGTCTTATAGGGTGTTTTCTTCACAAGTTTCACAACTTAGTGAATTTGGAGCTTGATCTTGTGTAACCTCGACGTAGATCATCTTCGGCATCGTACCCGACGACTAGTCCGCTCATTTCTCCGATGAAGCCGATGCTAGAGTCCGAGATCCGACTTGGACAGCAAGAGGACGTCTACGTGGAGCTAAGGAAGTGGAGAACCGGATCTACAAAGGTTGTAGCTTCTCACTTTTAGTTAAGTCGTTAACTAGTTTTACTTTTCGCCTAAACTCTAGTCGACGAATCCATATTAGGGTTTCTCGGCACCCGTAAAATTTGAAATTGGCATGGTTGATGCCTTGTGAGACTTCATTAACGTGCCTAGGAACCCTACATATCTTGCACTGCCGAACCAAGCCACCAGAGTTCAAATCCCATACCCCACATTATTTGATATTGATTTTTTTAAAAACCTTTAGAATACCAAGGGTTTACACGTGCATATCTTACAAAAACCCCACTACACCCCATAAACTAAATATACCAGTGAGTGGATGAAGCGACGACACGGCCACTGACCCTCTGACTCGGCCCGACTCGGCCAAGTCGGACGGCCGTCCGGCCAAGTCCGGCCGGCGCCACCCCACATTATTTGATATTGATTTTTTTTAAAACCTTTAGAATACCAAGGGTTTACACGTGCATATCTTACAAAAACCCTACTACACCCCATAAACTAAATATACCAGTGAGTGGATGAAGCGACGACACGGCCACTGACCCCCTGACTCGGCCCGACTCGGCCAAGTCGGACGACGGACCGGCCGACTCGGGCCGGCGCCTCCGGCCGGACTCGGCCGGACGGCCGAGTCCCCAACATCAAAGTTGGGGCTCTTCATCTTCTAAACCCCTCTGCACACTTTATTTTCCCAGATCGGTTCCAGAGAATTCATAAAGCATCATTTACTCTATTTTTTAATACATTTTAATATATTTTTACATTTTTTCAATTTAAACTCTTCATCTACCCTAACCCTAACCTAACCCTATAAATACCACTCCTAAACACTACCCCCTTGCCCTAAAATTCTGAGCCAACTCTCAAGAAATTCCTAGAAAACCCTAGTGTGCAATCGAAGTGAGCAATGAGGCAAAGCTCCGGTGAATTTTCCGGCGACAATCCTACGAACTCCCGACGACGAATCGACGCACCGGCGAAGCCTACGTCTCCCTTTTCATCTCATCTAACCTTGAAAACCCGTAAGTCCCACCTTCCCCCTTCTCTACTCTTTCTGAAAATACGAAATTCTAAAACCCGACGGAATTGGAACAAATCCGATTTCCGATTCGGTTCTTCCTAAAATCTCACTTTTCCTTTAATGCAATCTTGTTAAACCATTACATGTTGACTATTAAACACTAACTAATTATATTGAACAAGTTCCATATAAAAAAAATTACTATTTCCATTTTACCGTACTTTTTCATTTAAATACCATATAGTTTCATTTCGACATTTAAACCATCATAAACTTGCTATACCTTTAAATAGATCATGAGCTAATGACCTACCTCCTCACAACACTCATATGCAATATAGCATAATACCTTTCGGGAATATAGAATAAGGGAAAGCGAAACATTTCAAATAAATACCATGAATTAATAAAACCATTTTCTAAAGGATTAAGTATTTTATACAAATCTTTGCAAAGCGCCGCTACAACCCATTTGGGGAACTCGATTGGGATGGTGCGGATTATCGCAGGTCCCTGGGTTTAGTAGTGCGAGATGCAGACCTCCGCAAGGAGCATTCGGTCTCGAAAAATTTAAAATACGAAAATCTTAAGAAAATAAGATTTCTAGAAGTATAATATATATTAAAATTTATTTTTATAAATAAATATATATATGTAATATCAAAATACATATTTTTGTTATAATATAAATATTCAAACGTTTCCAAATCGAAGAATCAGTTTACATTAAAATACCATGAATTCAATACAAGTTCAATATTACAATTTAATACCATATATTATGAAAATTAGGTTATTCTCACTAGAAATGTCACAAATATAAAATCTATATTTATTACAACTCTAAAGATGATAAATAAACACTTGGGGTGTATTTTGAAAATTATACAAAAGTATTTTTACATAAAACCGACTCAAGTTCTATAAATTACCCTAAGGACCCTAGTAAATATAGGTTTAAGCGGGACCAATCTCTTGAGCCTCGGGAAGCCGGAGAAGTGGGTGCTTGCCTATTTTAGGTAGACAACTTAACAACGGTGTTATCAATACGGTAATCGTCTTTGAAAAAGACACAAATCCTACCGCCCATGTGCAGCGGTTACCGATAACATCAAAACAATCAGGACTTCAATTTACTTTTCTAATTGAATGACTCAGACTGAGTCTTATTAATAATCTGACTTGAATATGATTCAATTACAATCTACAATCTACAATATTACAATGCAACATGAATTCATGAATCCAGTTATCAATCTATACAACTTAACTGAACCGAACCATGGATATACTTCCATCTACATGATTCTCCAGTTACATCCATTTAGTGATATCATGATTTTGGCAAGTCATCTATACAATTCAATTTTCAAGACAATACAATACAATACAATATCATCAATACAATCATTACTATCAATACAATAAATACACGGAGTATTGGGGTAGTTCATTCGTGAATCCAACATAATCTCAAGAGTCCTCATAGATTATGAATCCATGTCTACTAACACAAGCAAGCAATCATGAGGGCCCGTGTTTCCATGCTCCTGGACTGTGGCATGTTGAGTTTGGAATGCTTCGGCGACGGTCGAAGTCCCGCTACTAACATATCATTCGGGCCTGTGGTTCCCTACCCCTGGACTGTGGCCTGTTGGGTTTGAGAACACTCTTGAGATTAGTTGACATTCACCCTTGAACTTACAATAATAACAGCATTAACATTATAACAATATAATACAACTTTAAAAGCTACACTCTCTCTTTCTTCTTTTCTACTTCTCTCTTATCTTTAGGACTTACCGAGCGATTTGTTCGCTAACGACATTCTCTTTCTTTCTTCTTTGAATGTCGTCAGGTGTTTCGGACCTTCTGGAGACGGAGCCCAGCATCGAGGACTTGGACCAGATTATTGAAGACCCAGAGCTCTAACTTCATTGTACACATTTCATTCCAGTATTTTTCTTTTTCTGTTATGCCATTGTTTAGGCATTGTTTTCATCAGATGTATTTACTTTTCTATGTACTATAAAAAGAATGTGGATAAATAAAGTTGCTGTTCAATTATATCTTTTGTCTCTTGTGTATATTTCTTTTTTATTGCTTAGATACGCTTAGCGTATTTACTTCAGAGTAAATACGTAGCGGTCTCGTCACGCCCTCTGCCCGTACACCGGGAAGCGGGGCGTGACAACAGGAAAAATTCGAGGCCAAAACAACTTATCTGACCCGGTGAAATTGGACCAAAAACCGGCATGGCCGGTCCCCCATGCCCCATTTGGTCTCGTATTTTTGGGTGTTCTTGTAGCTTGGATTTTGGGTTTTCAGGTATTGTTTGATTAGTCCAAAATTACATGTGATGTTAATTTTGTTAAAGGGCTAATACAGAGTGTTTCGTAATCGTGTTTTTAACATTGTTTCGGGTTTAAGTTTGATATGGATGCAGTAGTTAGGATCCACATTAAATTAGTTTTGTGAAAACTAGTTTGTTTGTAAATCTAGTATTTTAGTCTCGGATAATCGGTTGTTACAGAGTCTTGATTCAGATCAAAACTCCGTCGCAATGGCTTATTGTACGTGAATACTCGCCAAATAATTTTGCTAGGTAACCACGCCCCATTGCCCCGACCAAGCGACTGTAGGAGAATCCTGGTGCCAAAAGCATCCACTCGGGTGCTTGCGGCCACGGTGTTCCGCCTTAGTGCACTTCGTCGACGGCATCGGGGGTTATTCGCCGCCAAAAGCCGGGAAGACAAACGTCTTGCCTGAATTTAGGGGCAGATGCTATTTGGTTTTATCCATCTACCTCTCCGAAGATGCCAAGTTGATTTA
Source organism: Agapanthus africanus (assembly GCA_030015575.1). Classification (NCBI taxonomy): domain Eukaryota; kingdom Viridiplantae; phylum Streptophyta; class Magnoliopsida; order Asparagales; family Amaryllidaceae; genus Agapanthus; species Agapanthus africanus. The sequence goes on from JASDDO010000022.1 coordinate 902,494,237, forward strand.
TGGCACCGTGTATCGGAGATTTGGACAGATGCGACCATTGTAGCAGACTTCGTCAGATTCCCCCTCGTGTACGAGGGGTTTTTGATTGTGGGGACGCTCTTCCCTGCAGGCACAAGCCCTGCAGTTAATTATGCTACCGCATATCGGTAACCACTTTCTCTTTCTCCAGATGGTCACTTCGTGTCTTGTGTGTTTGTTTTATTTTTGTTTGCTCGTGGATTGTTTACGGAGACTAATTTATATTGTCGCCCGTAGGGCGTGGATTAGTCCAAATCCGTATTTTCTTAGATTTGGGTTTGGGTTGGTTTAAGGATCGTTAATCTCTTTGAGATTAAGATCAACTTAAACATTTGTCAAGGATACGTTAGTCTAATTTAATACTAAAATCTACTCAACGGGGTTTGGGATCATTTAGATCCGATGATAGAGTATTTTGGCTCTATCGTCTTAGTTTAGGGACATTGCGGTCCATAAGTTTAAGGACGTCATAGTCCGTGAGTTTAGGGACCTCATAGTCCATAAAGTTTTAGGACATCATAGTCTAGTTTAAAGACGTCATAGTCTGTGGGGTTTAGTTTAGGAACGTTGCGGTCCATAAGTTTAAGGACATTATAGTCCATGAGTTTAGGGACCTTATAGTCTGTAGTGTTTAAAAACATCATAGTCCAGTTTAAAGACTTCATAATCTATGTGGTTTTGGTTCAACCGTTTAGAGATGCGCCAAAAGTTATTGGTTATTGGGACCAACCATCTCTCTGAAGACGTTGAAGAATTACAATGACATATACGAGAGGTATGAAGAGATGTACTTTTGAACCAATGTTGGTTGGGAGATCTGTAGTCAAGTTTGGGACTAAGATAGTTAAAAAGATTTATGAGCATATAGGCTCAATTAATCTGAATTAGGGATCCGTGGCAAACTTGGGCTCGGCCCACTCAGTTAAAATGTTGAGCATTTAATTAGACTCAGTCCTTTTTTATTTAACAATGCTAAGCATTGGTTTGGGTTCCGACAACTTTTTTTGTCTTTTATTGAGCGTTGAGCACTCATTATGGCTCTGGGGCTTTATTTAAAGGACCGTTTATGTTTCTTCAGCGCCCACGTGAGGAGCATGTGGTGCGCTTGGCGCTGAGTGCCAGACTTAGAGCACTAAAGCGCTTCCTATGAAATAGCGCACACGTGAGGAGCACGTGGTGCGCTTGGCGCTGAGCGCCACCTTTAAGCGCTGAGGCGCTTCTTATGAAATGGCGCACACGTGAGGAGCACATGGTGCGCTGGGCGTCATCCTTGAAGCGCTAAGGCGCTTCTTATGAAATGGCGCACACGTGAGGAGCACGTGGTGCGCTTGGCTCTGAGCGCCAGCCTTGAAACACTGAGGTGCCTCTTATGAAATGGTGCACACGTGAGGAGCACGTGGTGCGCTTAGCACTGAGCGCCAAATTTGGAACGCTGAGGCGCTTCTTTAAAATTGGAGCTCTAAGACTCTTTTTAGGCAGTTTTGATCAATTATGTGCTCTGAGAATTAAGTTCTCGTTTATAAGAGATTTTGTCTCGTGGATCTAAGAACTAAGTTCTTATTTTAATAGGAGATGTTCCAATCTCTTCTGTTTTTGTGAAAGACTTTGTCTTCATCTTATAGATCTGTGATCTAAAGAGAACTAAGTTCTTCTCCCTTCCTTTTTATGATGAGATACTACAATCTCTTCTACTTTTATGAAAGACTTCTGTCTTTGTAGATCTATGATCTAGAAAAAGAACTAAAGTTTTTCTTTTTTTTGATGAGATACTTTGATCTCTCTGTTTTATTTACCTTGAAGAAATTCTTCTTCCGAGAGCTTGCTCTTCTCTTTGAAATTTCTCAAAATTTGTGGGGAGGTTCCTCTCTCTAAGACTTGAAGTCTTGGGGCCTTTATATAGTGGAGGCTGATTTGTTGAATCCGTTAAGGAGATCTTTTCTCTAATTGATTTGGGGATGTTTCCCACCGTTGGATCTTTGATCCTAGGGCTTCTGTTTTACAGAAGAATCTTTCTTGTTACTTAACAAGATTGGGAAATTATTTTCCCATACAGAGATTGTTCTGTATCTTGGTGATTTTTAATCACCATTGGATCTTTGATCCAACGGTGCTCTGATTTACAGAGCACAATCTTTCCTGTTTGGAAAGATTTGAGGAGTATTCCCTCAACAGAATCTTATTCTGGTAATTTGATGATTTATCATCTTCGTTGGATGTTTGATCCAACGGTGGAGAATATTTAGTTGTGGCGCTTGGCGCTATCATGTCTTGCACGTGAGCGCTGCTTCAGAGACTTTGACTCTTAGCGCTGGCGCACTTGGCGCGAGCGCTCTCGTACTTTGCACGTGAGCGCTGCCTCAGAGTCTTTGACTCTTAGCGCCGGCGCTCCTGGCGCTAGCACACTCGTGCTTTGCACGTGAGCGCTGCCTCGGAGTCTTTAAATCTTAGCGCTGGCACCAGGAGCGCCAGCGCTCTCGTGCTTTTCACGTGAGCGCTGCCTCATTTCAAATTTCAAAATTTTGAACAGTGCTTTGCTCTGATTGGGGAAAACAAATGGCCCCCCACACCGTTGCGCTTACGTGGCTCACACGTGAGTGCAGCGGTGGTAGCCTTTCCACCATTGGATTGTTCTTAGAAGTCGGATCGACTTCTCCTGCCTATAAATAGGATCTTTGGCCCTTTGAGATGACTGCTTGTTCATCTTCTTGTTTTGTTTTTATTTCTTGAGAATTTAATTCTCTTTCAGAGCCCAGCACTTTTCCTTGAGAAATTTCTCAGAGTCAAATCTCTGCCCAAATTCGGTAAGAATTGACCTTATTAACAGAGCTTTGCTCTCTCATATCACAGATCTTAAAAATATATTTTAGGGTTTTACCCATCAACAGAGCCTTGCTCTCTTTTTTTTAAGATCACAGATCTTCAAGATATAATCTTTTTTAGGTCGATTTTAACCCATGAACTGAAGTATTATCCATCTTCTATGAAGAACTCTTAGAGTTTGTTCACAGATCTTGAAGATCTTGGAGTTTTTACTCTGTAAAAGCTTTTCTTTTTTTGGTTTTTGACGGATGATTCCATCGTCTTCATAGAGCATAGCTCTTAAAAATTTTAAGGAATTTTATTCCTCTCATGATTAGAGTTAACAAATGTCACCCTGTTGCAGAGCGCTGCTCTCAAGGGAGTTTTACTCCTTGGCCCAAGGGGCCCTCATTAAATGAGAATCCTTTTAGGATTTCCTCATTAATGAGTGATTGTCTCATCAATGATGAGCTGTCATCTAGATTGTGTGGGTCCTTTTTGGTCCTTTTCCACTGCATTGCAGTGCGGTACGGATTTAAAGTACCAAGTGCCAGAATTTAAATTGTAACATTGACTGCTAACTTTTGTTCTTTTTCGCGCAGGTACTATGTCTTTCTACATTTCCTTCCCGTTTGTTTGTTCGGAAAGCGGGTTCCCTGAAGCACCTGTAGATAAGGAAGTCTTCGCGTTGATCAAAGATCACGACCCGGAGCAAAAGAACCTTTATTTATGAAGGACGTGGTACAATCAGATCATCAGAGGTCGGCATAGATTTTCTTGCGCAGCACTTTTGGAGCCCATTTTGGCGATCCACTACGCCGACCCACCCCTAGTGAACTATACCATGGAGGAAGTCAACTGGACTTCAGAGGGTCTCTTTCAGCCTTCTATGGCTGCAATACCCGTACAGACTCCAATGACTTTGGATACCTTGGGGCGACGTATATGTCAAGGTGAGTCGCGCCCTTGGGGACAACCATACATGATAGGTTTGACTCCCCGCCATCCATCTGGGTAAATACAGTGGGCCCGGTACATTTTGTCTGCCAAGAGATCGGGGCTGCTGAAGCTCGGGTTGTATCCCGCGATTTATGTTTCTCTCTTCCAGTATTCCACGCCCTCTGTATGGTGGATCAAAGCCTTTTTGGAATAATGGAACGTTCCAAATCACACCTTCCTTTTATTAGATCGGGAAATCTCCATCTCTTTAGAGGAGTTCACGGAGATCTCCGGCTTGCTTGTCAGAGAGGAGCATTATGAGGAGCTACTTCCTTCTGATTGACATAGGCCATGTTCCGCAAGGACCAGGATCCGCTCTAGACGCTTCCCACGGGGTCAGGATTGGCATAGTTCGTGTTCCACGTGACCAGGATTTGCTCTGGATGTTTCCCACGGGGTCAGGATTGACATAGTCGTGTTCCGCAAAGACCAGGTTCCGCTCTGGACGCTTCCCACGGGGTCAGGATTGACATAGGCCGTGTTCCACGTGACCAGGATTTGCTCTGGATGCTTCCCACGGGATCAGAATTAACATAGGCCGTGCTCCACGTGACCAGGATTTGCTCTAGACGCTTCCCATGGGGTCAGGATTGACATAGGCCGTATTCCGCAAGGACCAGGATCCGCTCTGGATACTTCCGACGAGGTCAGGATTGACATAGGTCGTGTTCCATGTGACCAGGATTTGCTCTGGATGCTTCCCACGGGGTCATGATTGACATAGCCGTGTTCCGCAAGGACCAGGTTCCGCTATGGACGCTTCCCACGGGGTCAGGATTGACATAGGCCGTGTTCCGCAAGGACTAGAATCCACTCTGAACGCTTCCCACAGGGTCAGGATTGACATAGGCCGTGTTCCGCAAGGACCAGGATCCGCTCTGGACGCTTCCCACGAGGTCAGGATTTACATAGGACGTGTTCCGTAAGGACCAGGATCCGTTCTGGACGCTTCCCACGGGGTCAGGATTGACATAGGCCGTGTTCCACATGACCAGGATTTGCTCTGGATGCTTCCCACGGGGTCAGGATTGACATAGCCATGTTCTGCAAGGACCAGGTTCTGCTCTGGACGCTTCCCATGGGGTCAGGATTGACATAGGCCGTGTTCCGTAAGGACCAGGATCCGCTCTGGACGCTTCCCACGGGGTCAGGATTGACATAGATCGTGTTCCATAAGGACCAGGATCCGCTCTGGACGCTTCCCACGGGTCAGGATTGACATAGGCCGTATTCCGCAAGGACCAGGTTCCGCTCTGGACGCTTCCCACGGGGTCAGGATTGACATAGGCCGTGTTCCGCAAGGACCGGGAAGGGTTGACTTTATCCGCATTTCACGGAGTCGGGGTTTGACTCTCGGTTATCTGTGCACCGCCGAGTCCTGGAACTGGGAATTGCCGCAGTTCCGCTTTGCTTGATGTTGCGTCTGTTGTAATGAGACAAATGTTGAGATGATCTCCAGGCTGTCTGTGAACTGTCGAGACTTGGCTCTCTTTCTTTCTGATGGAGCCTGGTGGGAAGATATGGTTCCCTCTTTGTTTGTGCCCCTGGATTGTATACAGGGACCGATGTGATCTCACCTGTAGGGCAAAAAGTTTTTTTCTTATATATTTTTCTTTCCGCGATGCTCTATCATTTTAGCTTTTATATCGCGAAAGTCGCGATTGCCCAACCATTTCGGCTATTTTTCGCGGTGTCCAATCATTTCAGCTATTTGTTTTATTTACTCGCTGTTTTTTATTGCGAGTTGCCCAATCATTTCGGCTATTTCGTATGCATATATTTTACTTGCTGATTTTGCTGCAAGTTGCCCCATCATTTCGGCTATTTCATATGCATTTGTGGCTCGCTGACTTTTCGCCGCGAGTTTGGGATTTGATACCGATTTAGGCATCAAAATCGCTACAACTGGAATATTGCCAGGAGCGAATCATCATTTGCCTCTGTCGATGTCGAACAAAGGTGGCTTAGTAAACAGGGTTAGGATCCTGTCGACTAAGGCTTTTAACTTTATAAGTCGAAAGGACTTATAAGGGTTGTTCACCGCGTAAGCATATCCCTAGTCGCTGAAGGGACTTTGTTAGGGAAATGTTTATTCGTGCCCGTGGATTGTATACAAGGGTCAATATTGAACCGCTTGTAGAGCAAAATTGGAGGTTGTGATGGTTTAAGAACAGGTCCAGATCCCTGTAGCTCAAGGCTTTTGAATCTTATGAGCCGTGAAGGTCTCATAAGAGGGTTCTCCCTACGAGTCGTGAGGATCTCGCAAGTGTAATTTCTCCCTAGGAATCGTAGGGATCCCTAAGTGTATTGCTCCCTTATGAGTCGTAAGGATCTCACGCAGGTGGTTTCTCCTCACAAGATCGAGAGGACCTTGCAAGTCTTTTAACGAAATTGCGCCCTTTCGGGTTTTCACAAAACTCGCCGGTAGCCCTGCTGTTTTTACTCACGGAGCCCTTTCGGGTTTTCATCCGTGCCCATTTTGCTTATGGACATACCGTTTTCTCCTCTTTTTTTGTTTTATTATTTTCTTTTTTATTTTACTTTTTTTGTGTCAGCCTTGGGATGCTGCAGTCCGTAGTAGTTTATCGACGTTTCGGTCAACAGCCAGTTTTAGGACATAGTGGTCCATCGTTAGTTTAAGGACGTTTCGGTCTATTGTTAGTTTTAAGACATTTTGGTCCGTCGTTAGTTTAAGGACGTTTCAGTCCGTTTGTCGGCTACTACTTATGGAGTTTGGGCTTAGGAAGATAGTGAGCGGACATAGGCATCGTCATCTATCATTGACCTAGGCCGTGACTCGTCAGGCGTAGTATTTTTTTAGGAAGCGAACGTTTATTGGCCTAAAAGGTCTTTCACCATGCATGTCCATGAGTAGATAGGCTCCACCCTAGTAAACTTTGTCTATGATATACGGTCCTTCATAGTTCGGCTCGAATCTCCCCCGCTTGGCACGATTGGGGATCATAGGTCTTTTGACCACTAGCACGAGTTCGCCTTGGCTGAATGTTCTCGGCCTAGTCAATCTCTCATATGAGCGCGTCATCTTTGCTTTATAAGCCTCCAGATTTTGTTGTGCCATGAGCCGGGTTTCATCAAGGGCATCAAGTTCCTCCAGTCGAAGGTGAGCATTGTCTTCGTCCGTTAACTCGTAGTGAGCCGCCATTCGTAGAGAGGGTAACTCTATCTCGAGGGGGAGTACTGCTTCTGTGCCGAATACCAACACATAGGACGTTGTATTTGTGGCAGTTTTGAACGTAGTTCAATATGCCCAGAGAGCTTCATGCAGTCTTTCGTGCCAGTCTCTCTTATTTTGAGACACCGTCTTTTTCACGATCTTCGTCAAGGTCTTGTTGAAAGCCTCAGCTAGACCATTAGTTCAGGGATTATAGACCGATGAATATCTCCAGTCTATGTTATGCCGTTGTGCGAAGCGGCTGATCTTGTGGCTTCTATAGGCTGGCCCGTTATCGGAGATAATCTGTCGCGGAGTGCCGAACCGGTAAATGACGTGTGTCTTGAAGAAATGGAGAATATTCTCCGTCTTCACTTCTCTTAGCGGTATGGCCTCTGCCCACTTAGAGAAGTAATCGGTTGTTGCCAGTATGAACCGATGTCCTCTGGACGATGCTGGTTTGATGGGCCCGATTATGTCGGTTCTCCACATTTCGAACAGCCAGCTAGCCACCGTTGGATGTAGTGGATTTGGATGCTGATGAATAAAGTCTCCGTGAATTTGGCACGAGTGGCACTGCCTCGTGTATTCAAGGCAGTCCTGGATCATCGTGGGCCAATAGTAACCCATCCTTTTGGTTTTTAGTTTCATCTTCGGCCCGGCTTGGTGAGAACCGCAGAGTCCGTCGTGAGTTTCTTGGACGACTCTCCTTGCCTCTTCAGGTCCTAGGCATCTTAGCCACAGAGAATCAAATGATCTCTTATACAGAGTATCATTGACGAAGGCAAAAGATAGAGCTCGTTTCACGAGCTGATGTCTCGAGGATGCATCTTCAGGTGCTCGACGGGATTTGAAGTAGTCTATAAAGACTTCTCTCCAATCCTTAGCCTTTTCCTGGTCTTTTATTTGTAGGGCCATTTGCTCGGTCGCTCCTTTTCCTTCAGACGCCTCTGGAGATATTTCTGCCGGTGCAAGAACCCGACGGTTTTGGACGACGATCCTCACATCGTCAAGGTTTTCGTCAGCCGGTTCTTTAGCGAGCTTGACTAGTGCATCCGCTTTGTTATTTTCCGCACGCGGTATGCTTTCCAGGGTGTAGGAAGGAATTTGAGTCAGCAGTTGTTGTACTCTCTCGCCGTACTTCACCAACTCAGGCTTGCATGTTTGATAATCGCCATTTACTTGACTAACGATCAGCTGGGAGTCTCCGTATATGAGGAGGTTTTCGATTCCCATGTCTACAGCGATCTCAAGACCTGCTATCAAAGCTTCGTATTCGGCTTAATTATTCATCCTCGGCTCTGTTAAGGAGAAGGCAAAGCGCATTATCCCTCCTCGTGGAGTCACGAAGATGAGGCCTACCCCTGATTTGATTATGGGTATGCTTTGTTTGTGCTTCTTCATGGAAGATGCTCCATCAAAATAGAGTTCCCATCGGGTATCATTTTCTCTTCTCTCCTCGTCGATTGTGTCAAACGCATGTTCGTCTGGCAATTCGCAGTTCAAAGGAGAATCGGCAGGTATCGGATGCTCAGTGAGAAAGTCGGCGATGGCCTGGCCTTTTACTGCCTTGAGGGAACGATAAGTTATCGAGAACTCCATCAAGAGGATGGCCTATTTAGCGAGCCGTTCCGTTAATATAGCTTTCGATATCAAATATTTGAGAGGATCCACCTTTGATATGAGATGGACCTCATATGCCAACGCATAGTGTCTGAGCTTCGTTATCGCGAAGATCAATGCCAGGCAATGTTTTTCGATGGGGGGTAGTTGCTTTCTGCCCCCGGGAGAACTTGACTCAGATAATAAAGAGCTCTCTCTTTTCCTTGGTCGTTCTCTTGTGCCCACAGCGCGCCTAAAGAACCTTCGAGGGCTGTTGTATATAGGACGAGAGGTTTTCCTTTAACGGGAGCGGCCAGTACTGCAGGATTCTATAGGTATTACTTAATTTCGTCCAGTGCGCCTTGGCATTTGCGATCCCAGACGAACGGGGTTCCTTTCTTCATTAGGTGACTGTAAGGACAGCACTTGCCTGAGAGATTGGCTATGAACCGCCTGATATACACGAGCATTCCTTGGAGAGACTGCAGTTGCTTGAGAGTTCTTGGCGGAGGCATTTCCATGATCGCCTTGATCTTCGACGGGTCTATCTCGATGCCTCGTTGTCGGACGACGAATCCTAGAAACTTGCCTGAAGTAACTCCGAATGCGTATTTGAGAGGGTTCATCTTCAAGTTATATTTCCGAAGGCACTGAAACACGATCTTCAGATACTCTAAATGTTCCTCGTATGATTTGCTTTTAACTATGAGGTCGTCGATATAGCGTTTTACGATTTCATGTATGAGGTCATCGAAAATCTTCGCCATGACCCTCTGATAGGTGGCACCGGCGTTCTTCAGACCGAAGGGCATCACCTTGTAGCAGAATATGCCCAAAGGAGTCCGGAAAGCAGTATGCTTCTGGTCTTCGGGATGCATCTTTATCTGATTGTACCCTGATGATCTGTCCATGAAGGAGAAGACTTCATGAGTGGACGTATTATCTATCATCAGCTCGGTGACTGGTACTGGAAAGTCGTCCTACGGGCAAGCTTTATTGAGGTCCCGAAAGTCCGCGCAGATGCGCACCGTCCCATTTTTCTTCATCACTGGGACGATGTTGGCGATCCAGTCAGGATACTAAACTTCTTGGATGAAGCCGGAGTCGATTAGCTTCTTCACCTCGGCATTGATGCTCATCTCAAGCTCGAGCCTCATTCTTCTCGGTGCTTGTTTAATCGGCTTGATGTCTGGAGATATCGCCAATTTGTGCACAGCAATCTCCGGATCTAGTGCTGGCATCTCGGAATAGTTCCATGTGAAGCAGTCTTTATACTGCATGAGCACGTCTTTTACTATAGACATCCTTTCTTCAGACAACAGTTCAATGACGAATGTCGGTCGCGGGTCACTTGCCGTCCCCAAGTCAATTTTCTTGAGGTTATCTGCAGTATTATTTATCCCATCTTCTAGCTCTTTTGGCGCCGGTGGAAATTCTGAGATCAACTCATCTTTATTGTTTTCGAAGCACCAAGAAAGGCCATCCATATTCTCGGGTTCTTCTTCTGACAGCGTTATCACGTGGCAGGTACGAGATCGCTTCCAAGATCAATGTTGGTATGGTTCTACTCTCATCGCATAAGTGGCTTTTGATTCATGCTTCCGTGGCGGACTTACCCTCCAACTGTCGGATAGAGCGAACCTGCCTTGTTGATATTGGTCTTCGACCCAGTTCTTGAAGGTGAAACAGTTTTCGAGAAGATATCCTATTGCTCGGTGATAGGAGCAATAGTCTGGATGAGAGACTTCGCCTGCTTGCTCGGGGTGCTTGGACTCCGGGAGGGTAATCATCTGATGTTTTATGACAAGATCAAGTATCTTTCTTGTCTTATCCTGGGAAAAAGAATATGCTTGACCCATCTTCTTTATAAGAGACGAATCCTGGTTGCTCGATTCTCGCTCGCATGGCTTCTTGGTCCCGCTTTGTCGCTGTCGAACGTTTTTCCCGCTTTTTTCGCCCAATCAGAGCAAAGCTCTGTTGAAATTCAAAATTCAAAAATTCTGAAGCAACGCTTCAAGTCTCGGGCGCAACGCGCCACATGTCAGGCGCTGATACGTCGGCGCAGCGCCCAAGAAGGCGCACCCAATCAGAGCAAAGCTCTATTAAAGGAAGCAACGCTTCGGTTGCGCAGGCACCGCTTCGGTTGCGCAGACACGTGTCAGCGCAGTTGCGCTGCGCTGTGCGCAGCGCGACACGTGTCAGCGCAGATGCGCTAGCGCAGTTGCGCTGCGCGACACGTGTCACACGCTGGGGCATCTGCGCCAAACAGAATTAAAATTTTAAGAAATCTTTTCTGTTCTTGTTAAAATAAAAAGATTTTCTTCTGCAAAACAGAAGCCCTTGGATCAAAGATCCAACGGTAGGGAAAATTCCCCAAATCACTCAGAGAAAGATCTCTTTAACAAATTTAACTAATTTATGGGCACTATAAAAAGGACCCTAGGCCTCAATTAAAAGGCATCAATATCTTTCTAAAAAAAAAGAGAGAAAAGAACTCTGAGGAACTCCTCAAGAATAAAAAAGGTAAAAACCTTTAGAAAAAAAGAGAAAGTTCTCTTAGGAACAGATCATAGATCTAAAAACAAGATCAATGATCTTTAATAAAAATAAAATAAAAATAGTGCTTTGCACTTTTTATGAACCTTTGGTTCTCTGAGATAAGAAAAACAAGAAAAAACTTACTTTTCTTTGATCTAAATTAGATCAAGAAATCAAATAGTGCTTTGCACTTCTGTTCTTGAATCTAAAAGATTCTTAGTGCTTTGCACTTGCAAACTGCGCTGTTGCGCTCTTGGGAGCGCACCACGTGTCAGCAGCGCAACAGCGCAGTGCACTAGCGCAGCGCACTGCACTGTTGCGCTTGCACTCACCAGAGCGCGCCACGTGTCAGCAGCGCAACAGCGCAGCGCATTAGCGCAGCGCACTGCACTGTTGCGCTTGCGCTCACCAGAGCATGACACGTGTCTTCATCACAAGCGCTTGCGCTCAGTGAGTTGCGCAAAGCGCCTAACAAATGCAATGCAGGGCCAAGCCCAATTAAAAGACCAAACAGGCCTAATTAAATTGATGCTCTGCATCATTTATAAATGGGCAAAGCCCAAACAAAAATAATAAAATGCTATGCAGATGCCTTGCAGAGCCCAAAATAAATTGATGCTCTGCATCTTTTATGGGCAGAGCCCAAACAAGAAAATAGAAGTAATGCAATGCATTATTTAAGTATGGGCAAAGCCCTAGCACAGGTCTAATGGACTAAAAATAAATAAAATATTGAACATTTTCAACTGGACCTAGCCCAATTCTGGCCGTAAGTCCTTAAATTAAATTGAATTGAGCACAAATGCTCTCTCAAATCAATTTATATCCGGTTCGAGGGTACATCTCCGAACTCCTTTGACATCCATCGTTGTAATTCCTCAACGACGTCAAAGAGGTGACGGGTCCCAACGACCACACATCAATACGGACTACGGGGTCCTTAAACTCGTGGACCGAGACGTCCTTAAACTAATATTGGACCGAAACGTCCTTAAACTAATGTCGGACCACCATGTCCCTAAACTGGAATATGGACCACCACGTCCCTAAACTGGAGCATGGACCGCAACGTCCTTAAACTACCTATGGACCACTACGTCCCTAAACTGGAACAATAGAGCCTCCAAATGCTCTTTTGCCGGATCTAAACGGTCCCGTTTAAGTTGATCTTAGCCCCAAACACGGCTAACGTATCCTTAAACATTCAAATGGACTATAAAACCCTAAATCAACTTCGGTTCGAGGGTACATCTCTGAACTCCTCTGACACTTATCGTTGTAATCCTTCAACGACGTCAGAGAGGTGACAAGTCCCGATGGCCATATATTAAATAAATCACGTTTAAGTTGATCTTAGCCTCAACGAGGCTAACGTATCCTTAAACTAAAACATCAAACCCAAATCTAAGTAAATACAGATTTGGACTAATCCACGTCCTACGGACGACGGCATTACTCAGTCTCCGTATACAATCCACGGGCAACCACAAACAAAACAAACACATACGACACGAAGTGAAATTCTGGAGAAGGAGAAAGTGGCTACAGCGATGCGGTAGCGTAATTAACTGCAGGGGCTTGCGCCTGCAGGGAAGAGCGTCCCCACAATCAAAAACCCCTCTAGCGAGAGGGAATCTGACGAAGTCTGCTACATCGGCCGCATCCGTCTAAACTTCCAATACACGGTGCCATAAATCAACTTGGCATCTTCGGAGAGGTGGACGGATAAAACCAAATAGCATCTGCCCCGAACCTCAGGCAAAGACGCCCTAACGTCCCGGCCGCCGTTCGGAGGGGAACAGATTCTGGCACGCCCGAGAACTCAAGATTCAATGGCCTCTAATTGCACCAACTGCTCGAAGTGCCACTGCAACGCACGCTCCACCTCACTGGGAGGTATAGCATATGGGCCCCAAGCGGCTTCCTTCCTCACTCTGCCGGTAGGCCAGGTGACCCAAGCCACCACTGGCCTGTTCTTCGGGACCATGATCCCACTTACAAGCTTCCCTACACCAATACCTGCACCGGAAGTGAACAAAAAGTCGGCCTTCGACCGGCTCACTGCTACGACGGCCCCTGTCAACGGGTCGCCCGCTACCAAACCGACAGCCTCTGTTTTCACCAGGCTAAATCTGAACTCTAAAATGGCTGTCCAAAAGAGGGCAACAGCTGCTGCTTCAGAAGTCGTCAAGGCGGCTTCTCCTGTCAAAGAGTCAGTCTTTTCAAGACTGACGATTCCTGCTCCTGCTCCTGCCCCTGCTCGAGGATCCGTCTTCGACAGGTTGAATATCACCCCTCAAAAGACAATGTTTCCTGATTTAAAATCAGGAAAGCTTATGGAAAAAGCTAGAGGGTCACGTGCTTACACGTGACCAGCAGTCACGTGTTGGCACGTGACACCCAAAAGTACCGGCAAAGCAAGTTCAGCTTCCTGACTACATCAAAGAAAAAGGGCTTAAGAAAGGGTCACGTGCTCCCACGTGACCAGGGTCACGTGTTGGCACGTGACATTTTAAAGCGGATTCAAAGGCACATCGGTTCCCTGATCAAGTCAAAGAAAAAGAGTCCAGACCAGGGTCACGTGCTCACACGTGACCAGGGGTCACGTGCTCACACGTGACCAGGGGTCACGTGATGGCACGTGACGTTTAAGCAACAACCAGAAGACAGCGCAAAAAGAAAGAAGAAGGCTCATTCCAAAGGGGGTCACGTGCCCACACGTGACCATGGGTCACGTGGTCACACGTGACCGGCTTTCAAAGCCCATTTTGTCAACAGAATTAAATTATGAAAGAGATTCAAATCTTTCCAAAGGAAAGCGACTATCTGGAACCAATCGAATTAAAGATTCAGAGGTGATGAAATATCATCTATCTATGGGAAAATCTCGGGTTTGGAAGGATTTCCCCTTTAAATCTAACCGAAACAACAAAGGAGAATCCCGGGACTTGAAATCCAATGGTGAATAAAATTCACCTAATAATCCAAAGGTCCAGAACGAATGATGGATGCAAATCAAATCTCTCAATGAAGATTCGTAAAAAAACTAATTGACTCGGCTGCTTCTCCTATAAATAGGAGCCAAGAGACACAAAAAAAGGAGATACACGCAGAGGGAAGAAAGGGAGAGAGAGCCTTGATACTTCGAGGAACTTGGATCTTCTGCAAAAGAAAACCCTAGGTAAGAAAGGGAAGGCTCCTTGAAGGAAAAGAGAATTTAATTCTCAACAGAGTTTAACTCTGATATATAAAACAGAAGAACATATTTCTTCTCTCTTTGATAGAGGATCTGCAAAGTGCACATCTCCCCTTGAGGTTGAGAATTTAATTCTCAATGGGTCGAGATCCTGCCATGCAGATCCAAAACATAGAGAGGGAATGGAAGAACGAGAATTTAATTCTCACAGAACTATAGGAATTTAATTCCTTTGAAATAAAACTAGGGCTTGACCCTGTGTTATGGGAATTTAATTCCTTCAGAACAAAAGAAACAGGGTTTAACCCTAGTTAAGAACCTAGTTCTGTTGGAACAGCGGGGATTTAATTCCCTTGATCATAATTTAACAAGAGAGTGGGAATTTAATTCCTTAAAAGCTTTTATTAGGGTTTAACCCTATTTGGTTCTTCACATGTATGAGGAATTTAATTCCTACAGAAAATTCAGAGTCCAACTCTATTCAGAATATAAACCTTTAAGAGGAAGTAGGAATTTAATTCCTCTGAAATTACTGTCAGGGTTTAACCCTACGAGGAATTTAATTCCTGGAAAAGATTAACAGATCCTCTAAACAATATACATAGAGGCAGGGTCACGTGTCACCACGTGACCCCCCCAGGAGATCTACAGAAAACCCCTTTGAGGCAGCACCCCACGTGACCCATGTGACCCTTGACAGAAGTTTTAATACACAGGCATTTGAATGCCCATCACGTGATGGCACGTGATGCTCTGAAAGACGCGATAATCTCAGCAGAATAAATGAAGGGAGGGCACTCTCACGTGCTGCCACGTGACCCCTCTTGCCTTAGTGTTTAACACTAAATTGAAACTCTCGAACCCAGTGTTAAAACACTGTTGGGCCTTAGTGTTCAACACTAATCAAAAAGCTTTATTTGCAGTGTTCAACACTGATCTGTTTTAGTGTTTAACACTAATTTGAAAAGCCTTGTTGCTGGTGTTTAACACCGATTATCTTTTAGTGTTAAACACTAACTCGTCAACCTCATTCCCAGTGTTCAACACTGATTGCTCTATAGTGTTTAACACTAGGCTTTGGCCCAATTGGCTAAATGGATGGAGGCAAAGCCTCTCCTGATTGGACTTAGCCCAAGATGGCCATAAGTCTTCAATTTGTGATTAACTGGGCCAATGGGCTCATAACATAATTAATCGGTCTTGATCCCAAATTGGGTCAAAGACTATTTAAGCCATTCCGGTTCTAGGGTACATCTCTTCACTCCTTTGATACTTGGCATTGTAATCCCTCAATGTCTTCAAAGAGGTGACGGGTCCCGACGACCACACATTGATATGGACTGTGGGGTCCTTAAACCCGTGTTTAATGCAAAATTCCTGGTTACATGGAACGCGGATAATGTCACTCTTTGACCCCGTGGAAAACGTCCAGAGCGGAGTCTGGTCCTCGCAGAGCACGGCAGTGAACCCGTGTGAAGCATCCAGAGCACATACCGGACTGTGGGGTCCTTAAACCCATGGACTACGATGTCCTTAACCTTGACCGAGATGTCTTAAAACTAACAATGGACTGTGGGGTCCTTAAACCCATGGACTACGACGTCCTTAACCTTGACCGAGATGTCTTAAAACTAACAATGGACTGTAGGGTCTTTAAACCCATGGACTACGACGTCCTTAACCTTGACCGAGATGTCTTAAAACTAACAATGGACCGCAACGTCCTTAAACTACCCATGGACCGCAATGTCCTTAAACTAGAACAATGGAGCCCCGTATGCTCTTTTGTCGGATCTAAACGGTCCCGTTTAAGTTGATCTTAGCCTCAAAGATGGCTAACGTATCCTTAAACCTTCAAACAGACTGGACTATGAATCCCCCCAATTAACTCTGGCTCGAGGGTACATCTCTGAACTCCTCTGACATCCGTCGTTGTAATCCTTCAACGTCGTCAGAGAGGTGACGGGTCCCGACGGCCATACATATGATGGACCACTATGTCTCTAAACTGGAACATTAGAGCCCAAATGCTCTTTTGTCGGATCTAAATGATCCCGTTAAGTTGATCTTAGTCTCAAAGATAGACTAACGTATCCTTAACAAACGTTTGAGTTGATCTTAGCCTCAAGTATGGCTGACGTATCCTCAAACCAAACCCCCAAACCCAAATCTAAGATAATACGGATTTGGACTAGTCAACGCCCTACGGGCGACGACATAACTCAGTCTCCGTAAACAATCCACGGGCAACAAACACAAAACAAACACCCACGACACGAAGTGACCATCTGGAGAAGGAGAAAGTTGTTACCGCGATGCGGTAGCATAATTAACTGCAGGGGCTTGCGCCTGCAGGGAAGAGCGTCCCCACAATCAAAAACCCCTCAAACGAGGGGGAATCTGACGAAGTCTGCTACATCGGACGCATCCGTCTAAACCTTCGATACATGGTGCCATAAATCAACTTGGCATCTTCGGAGAGGTGGACGGATAGCACCAATTAGCATCTACCCCGAGTCTCAGTGCCAAGACATCGCAGTCTTGCGCGCCGCCATTCGGAGGAGAACAGATTCTGGCACGCCCGGTGGGACCTTTTCCTCTTTCCACTCCACACTTCGTGTGTCGTGACTCGCGAACCAATCGCGGTTCGCTAATGGTTGCCCTTGGGTTTCAAGATACTAAGAATTGGCGTCTCGCTTATTGCAGAAAGCAAAGGATCGATGGCTTCTACTTCCGTGAAATTCTCCAACTGCTCAGACTGCAATTGCAACCAACGCTCTGCCTCGCCAGGAGGTATAGCCTACGGACCCCAAGCTGCTTCGCTATTCACAATGCCCGTGGAACAGGTCACTCGCGCCACCACAGGATTGTTCTTTAGGACCATGCTCCCGCCGACAAACTTCATCGCTCCAGTGCTGACAACGGAAGCTCTCAAGAAGTCGGTCTTTGATCGTCTTACCCCTGTCGCGGCTCCTCTCAACGAGTCGCCCAACGTCAACGCCTCGGTCTTCTCTAGATTGGGCCAGAAATCCTGCGAACTCATCATGGGGCCTACAATCTCAGAGAAGGCTGCTTCTAAGAAGGTGGCCGCTCCTGCCCCCGAAGTCGTCAAGGCAGCTTCTCCGGCCAAAAGGTCGGTCTTTATAAGATTGACGGCTTCAGCTCCCGCTCCTGCTGCCCAAAGGACATCGGTCTTTGACAGGCTAATACCAACAGCGACCCCCCACCCAGACAGGGGGCAGGACGAAACCATTCTTACCGCTGACCCTACGCCGTCCGCTCGACACGCTCGACGTCGCCATTGGCGCCGAGTAAGGAAGGCTGGGGGCAACTCCCCCTCCGGGTTGACTCCATCGGCCCCGGTGGCAGAAGTTAATGCTGCTGTTCCAACTGGGAACAGCTTCGAAATGCTAAATAAGGTGCGAAGGAATTCTGCTACTGCAGTGCTGAAGAGGTCTCCTCCCCCATTAAAAAAGGTTGTGGAAATAAAACCCGAGCAGCCCCGATCTCCTCAACGGCTGTCTTCCAAAATCTATAAAGTTTGGCGGCAGGCCCGAGACTCGATCATCGATCCAAACTTCTCCCGCCAGCACAAGAAGCTGAAAATCCAACCGGAAGCTGGTCACCAGGCTAAACCCCAAAAGGCTGTTGATCAACTGGCCCATAAAAGGAGGAGGCCAGAGAAGACCCCCCAGCATGCAACGACGGCTAAAAGCACCGAGCCCAGACGCCCTAAGTCTGGGGGCATGGTGGTGCACACTGTTTACATGGCCTCTGGAAAAGAGGAAAGCCGCACTTCTACGGGCCACCGACCGCTAACCCGATCCGTGACGAAAGCCCAGGAGCAGCAACAAAAGCTTCAGGAAATGATGAATGCTATGGCCGCACTTACCGGGCCAAAAGAAAACCCAGAAACGTCCTCAGACGCGCGCCAGGAGGAAGAAACCGACACTGAATTCCTTCGCCGGACACTGGAGAAAAAGGACAAAGAGGCTGCTGAACAGGCGGCCAACATACAACGTATGGGCCTTCTCTTCCAAGATATGATAGGAATGATGATCCAGCAGGACTTACCCGCCGAGGATCCCCCAATCGTTCTTGAAGACGACCGAGGAGAAACGTCAAATCCACCACCAGCCCTCTCAACGGCCAAGGAGGAGGCAATCTCTAAGGCTGACTTGGTTGACTACATAGCCCAGCAAATCCGGGTTCATCACGCGACTGAGGCAGCTGGTCAAGTCGTGAAAACGGGGCGGCCGTATCCGAGCTGGTACGACCAAATCAAATACCCGCCAGGCTATACGATACCAAAATTCCACGTGTACAAGGGGACCGGCAACCCCCATCAACATGTCGCCCAGTTCCGGGCCCTCTGCGGTAACACCGGCGGTGATGATAAACTGTTGCTCCGCCAGTTCGTGGGCAGCCTAGCAGAAACTGCGTTCGAATGGTATTCAGAACTCCCGAACGATTCTATCAAAACGTTCGCTGAAATGGAGTTGTTGTTCACTCAGCGATTCGCAAGTGCCAGCGAACGCACTCCAATAACTGCACTGATTAACGCCAGGGTAAAACTAGGCGAAACCTGGGTCCAGTATGCTATACGCTGGCGGAACTTGTGGTCGAGATGTGAACAACGCATTGAGGAGGCACCCGCAGTGGGCATGTTCGTAGGAACCCTAGACCCTCACGCAACTATCTCCCAGTTTATGATGTTCTTTAAGCCAACCACATTCCAGGCTTTAATCGACAAGTTGGCTCAGATGGACCAGATGGGTCATAGACCACCTCCCCCGAAGTCGGAACCTCGGAATGACAAGGGTAAAGGAAGGTGTTCAGTCGATAAAACTGCACATTTGTAGTACATTTTTCCTACCATTTTTATATTAAAAAAGGACTTTATTATAATATATTATACATATGAGGGTTTATGTGTAAAAACATTATTTTCCATGTGTTAATATATTTAATTATCATTTGGTAGGAAAATGTATGCAAATAATATTATTGGTCTAATCCTAGTAGAACAAAGTCTACTAAAATCTTATATGAGTTGTTGTGCAGATTATTTCCAAGTTGTTATGAAGGATTTAACAAACAAATCAATTTGTTGAAGAATACTTTCCAAATTAAAGAGCAAACTTGGAGACTAAGTCTGGAAGCAACCGAGAAAATATTTTCAGATTCTGAAGAAGCCTAGGAATGCCAAATGTCACCATCAGAGAGCCCAAGAAAAACGACAAAATGATCCACACCATGGAGCGCGGATCCGCGGCCAAATCCACCCTGGGGCCGCGGATCCGCCGCGGTTTGATGAGGTCAGAATGCAATATTTTGGGAGATTTTCAAGTGCTGAATTTTACCAACTTCGCAACAAAAAGATTCTGGGTTTTCACTATATAAAGGCACCGAGGGCATCTTGGAAAAGCTATCAAGCCGAAGAGATCACGAAGCTCCCGACGCTCACGCATCCAGGCTGATCATCGACTGTTCGACTACCTCCCTAGGAAAGATCGAGAAGCAAATCAAGTTTTGTAATCATTTTCTATGGATTAAAAGTGTAGTTGAAGGAGTTGATTAATAAAGGTAGTTTTTATTTAATTGTTTGTTTTCTTTTACATTATGTTTTCCATCTCTTTCTTTTCATATTCTTCTCCCAACATGCGCGAGTAATTCTCCGCTTGTTAGGGTTCGTAGGATTAGGGTAGGCTAATGAACGATGAAAAATATCTAAACCCTTTTTAAGTCCTATAAAGTTTAGGAACTTTATCAAAATAATCATTAACATCCTAATCGGGCGCGCTAGCAATTCTTTACTAGTTCCGACCGCGATTAGAGATTAGATTAATGATTGTTTTGGTAAAGGCTAGATATGAACGGAGTTCCGTGTCGAGATAAGGGTTAAGAGTGGGATTCCTTTTCCCTCCAGAAACCCTAATCTACACGCATCGCCGTCGTTCTAGTTCTAAATCTATTAATGGATAAAAAGGGTAACTTTAATTAATCATTCATAACTACTAAATCCTAACGAACCCTACAAGCCCTTCTTATTATAATTAATCACATCTTTAAACTATTCTAGATCTATATTTACATTCTTATTAAACGTAGATCTAGAAACCATCCTACAACCATTCTTATTTCTTTCTCCTTTTCAACACATCTAAAGTAAAATTAAAAGGTTCCACGTTTCCCAGAGGACGACCCGTACTCATCTCGGTCTAGCTACGTGCGACACCGTTATTGATTGCGGTTAAACTAAAAACACGATTTTTCGTAACAATCAAATGGCGCCGTTGCCGGGGAATACGTGCGTAATTTTTTATTTTTACTATTTGTGTTGATTTCTTAGACGAGTCATATCATTATTAACACAAAACTGCAAATTGCATATTTAACGATTTGTGCGTGGATTTTTGCAAGGAGATCTGGAGTCACAGAATTGAGGAAAACAGGAAACAGAGACATTTTTAGAGATCCAGAGGAGCACAGAGGGACACAGGAAATTTTTCATCAAGCGATCCAACCACCTCGCGGCGGAAGCGCGGCATAAAGGCATCTTTGGCGGCGGAAGCGCGGCGTCTTGGATGGATTAGGGCTACAGAACTCTCTGGTATCTTTCTTAACTCCTCCTCTCTCCTCCCAAATCCAATAAAATCTATTTTCTGCAGGATTCTTTGCAAATTGCGCCGCTCAAAAATCTCTTTGCAAAAGTTTTGTGTTTGGTTTTGTTTTGCATATTTAATACGGATTTTAAGGGGCAAAGACCAAATCAAGATTAGGTGGGGATTTCATCACCCTTCCTAAGCCCCACAAATCACAAACCGAGCATATAGATCAACCCTTCATTAATTTAAAAAATATCTAGACCAGACTCTAAGGACTGTCGCGCTCAATAAGGACAGAGGAAGATCGTGGGTAATCTATCGTTTATCCGCATTACTTTTGTAGTGCCTAGGCAAGTGTGACAAAGGCTAGTGGTTTTTAATTAGGCCCACTGTAGTGGTGGTTCCTTCCCGCTTACCTGGCACTTACCTCGCTACAAGGGTAGTACGGAGGCGGTAGAGGATTTATCCTGCGGCTTGTCCTTTGGAAGTCTAGGAGCGGTCTAGAGACTGGACCTAGGTAACCTTAGTTCTAGGGTTGCTTGTGCATTTAGGGAAATTTGTCTTGAGTCCCACTTTTTCAAAACAAGCCAATTTTAAATCACACACACGCTGCCACTTGCACTAAACCCGCTTAGTGCATGCTCGGCTGGACACGGGATCCTAGTGCCCGTCTTGTCCGCGTTCCTGCTATCGACGCCGAAGTCGGTACTTCTTCATCTTCTTTTCCCCCACCACACACCACATCAACCGTGATGGACGGCACTCCATCTAATTATAACACCACGCTGCCACCACCCGCAGGTGAGCAGAATCCACCGCGCATCTCTCTCCAAGAGAGATGCTATCCTATTCGTGGTCCCCTTCCTACTTGTCTATCTCTTCCACCACCTAACGGGGATAATTTCGAAATTAAACCCCACTACATCAATCTGCTGCCCAAATTTCACGGGCTTGAGTCGGAAGACGCGTACGTTTTCATCACCAAATTCGAAAACGTATGCGCAATGATGGGTACTTCACAATTGACTTTAGATGCTATGCGCTTACGTCTTCTCCCATTCACACTATGCGACTTGGCAGAAAAATGGCTTTATAATACTGCCGCACACTCTATCGCTAATTGGGATGAATTCGTCATAGCATTTCTTAAGAAGTTTTACCCAAATCATAAGACTGCACATGTTAGGAGCGAGATCAATCAGTTCACCCAGCTTCCCAACGAACCATTTTGGAAGTGCTTTGAACGTTTCAAAGATCTGCTTGTCCAATGCCCCCATCACGGAATACAAAGATGGGATTTATGTCGGATTATATATGAGGGCATTAATCCAGCGACAAAGCAGATGCTTGAAACAATGTGTCAATGCAATTTCATGTCTAAAGATGACGGTGAAGCATGGAAATATCTGGAAGATCTCGCAGAAAGCACTTTGCAGTGGGAAAGCGTAAGACCACCTTCAACTAAGGGAGGTATTCACCAACTCGACGTTTCCATCGCAGTAAAAGCCGAAATGGCAGCGATGCAAAAGAAACTCGATGCTATGGAGAACAAATTTTCATCATTCTCCCTAAATCAGGTTACGCTTCCTAAGACCGTTTGTGGTTGCTGTTCGGATCCTTCACACTTAACGGAAGAATGTCCTATGAATGCATCGTTTCAAGCTAATGCTGCTTTTCAGCAGCGACCTAGAAACGATCCTTATTCTTCCACATATAATCAAGGATGGAGGAATCATCCTAACTTTGCTTGGAATCAAAACCAACAAAGTAATTATCAAAGACCTCCTCCACAGCAACCACAACCACAGAATCAGCCCCCCTTTCAGTCACAAAATTTCCAAAATCCGGCCAACATTTCTACACCACAAGTGGCCGGTATTGACAACTCACTTGCACAAACTTTGGATATGTTCATGAAACAATCCATGCAAAATTCGGCTGATATGAGGTCTTCTATTGATGCCCTAACGAAAAACTCCTCCTCCCATGGTGAGAGTATTAAATCAATAGAAAACCAAATCGCACAGTTAAACGCCGCATTGAGTGCGAGAGAGAAAGGGAAACTCCCATCTCAACCCCTACCGAATCCTGGCCATTCACAAAGTCATAATGTGAATGCCGTCACTACGTTGAGATCAGGGAGAGTGCTGAATAACCAAGTGGGCGAGCAGGTTGATGATAGTGACACATTTGATACCCCTTCTTCTTCTTCTTCCCCTAACTCGTCTAGTCTCCCACCTTCATCCGAGCCTATTCTCCGTTTTCCCCAAGGCTCAAACATTTCGCCAAATCTATCTAAGTCGATGCCCACTCCAATTTTGGGATCGAATCAGTCGCCACAGTCTTCTCCACAAACGTTGGACCCAAAACTTATTGATCGTGCTCCATTTCCAAACCGATTAAGGGCCAACCGACCTAACCCGCAAATGGAGAAGATTGTGGAAATGTTTAAGCAAGTTAGCGTGAATATTCCTCTTCTAGATGCTATTCAACAAGTCCCATCTTATGCAAGAATCCTTAAAGACTTGTGCACTAGGAAGAGAAAAACTCAAGTGCCTAAAAAGGTTTTCATGACGAGTAATGTTAGCACAGCTTTTACCCAACAAATACCAAAGAAACGTAAGGACCCCGGCTGTCCTACAATCTCTATTTCCATTGGGGGTAAAAATATAAATCGTGCTTTACTCGATCTAGGCGCTAGCGTCAACTTACTTCCTTATTCGGTATACGAGCAGTTAGGAATTGGAGAGTTAAAACCCGCCCATTGTACTCTTCAAATGGCTGATCGATCTATCACCAAACCTCGGGGCGAACTAGAGGATGTGTTAATTAAAGTCGGGGAATTCATATTTCCCGTGGACTTTATTGTTTTAGATACACAGCCTGTGGCAAACCCACGCAATCAAATCCCGGTGATACTTGGTCGACCCTTCCTAGCAACTTCTAACGCTGTGATTAATTGTCGTAACGGTTCTTTGAACTTATCCTTCGGGAAAATGACAATTGAGCTTAATATTTACAAGCTAGGAAGTCAGCCATCAGAACCTTCTGCTCATTTACTGGACGTTTGTTCCATCCACGAGATAGCTCCCGAAAGCTGCATGGATGAGGAACTTTGCTTTGATGTTCTCGACAACACTAATGAGACATCGTTTGATCTTGCACCACTTCACAGTGAGGATATGTTCAATGAGTCCGACCTTGAGATTGAACCCTTTGACTCGTTGCAAAAGTCAGCAGCACTTTCCGAGTCAATATCTTATGCAAGTTTTGAACCTCTTAAGGAGTCCGAGTATCATTCCGTTACCCCTCCTTCTATTGTCTCTCCGCCAATTCTTGATCTCAAACCGCTACCTTCTCATCTTAAATATGCATATTTAGGAGAGAATGAGACTTTGCCAGTGATTATTTCCGCTTCTCTAGCCTTAGAGCAAGAGAATGCACTTTTGGCAGTGTTGAGATCGAATCGGGAAGCATTTGGTTGGACAATGGCCGACATCAAAGGGATTAGTCCCTTAATTGTTGAACATCACATACATCTGATGGATGAAGCCAAACCAACCCGAGACCCACAAAGACGGTTAAATCCCGTTATGAAGGAGGCGGTAAAGAAAGAAATCGTCAAGTGTCTTGATAGTGGAATAATTTACCCCATATCTGATAGTCAATGGGTAAGTCCAATTCATGTGGTCCCTAAAAAGTCTGGCATCACGGTAATCACTAACGAGGCTAACGAGTTAATCCAAACACGCACCCAAACTGGGTGGCGCGTATGTATCGATTACAGGAAACTCAATGCCGCGACGAGGAAAGATCACTTCCCTCTACCTTTCATTGACCAGATGTTAGAACGATTAGCGGGACACGAATACTATTGTTTCTTGGACGGATACTCTGGTTACAACCAGGTCCCCATCGCCGAAAAGGATCAAGATAAAACCACTTTTACTTGTCCTTTCGGAACTTTTGCTTATAGACGCATGCCCTTTGGGTTATGCAACGCTCCCGCTACATTTCAGCGGTGCATGATGGGGATATTTTCAGATATGGTGGAAAATTTTCTAGAAATTTTTATGGACGATTTCTCCATTTTTGGGGACTCCTTTGAGGACTGCCTTCGTAATCTTGACGCTGTTCTTACCCGCTGTAAGGATAAGAACTTGACTTTGAATTGGGAAAAATGTCATTTTATGGTTCAAGAAGGTATTGTACTTGGACATATAATTTCACATAAAGGCATTGAGGTAGACAGAGCTAAAATAGATGTCATTCAAAACCTCCCTCGTCCCAATTGCGTCAAAGATATACGATCCTTTCTTGGTCATGCAGGATTTTATAGGAGATTTATTAAGGACTTTAGCAAAATTGCTAGACCCTTAACCCTTCTATTGGCCAAGGACACTACATTTCACTTCGATTCGGATTGTGAGGCTGCTTTTGAATCACTTAAAGAATCACTCACTACAGCCCCCGTTCTATCATCTCCGGATTGGAACCACCCGTTCGAGCTTATGTGTGACGCATCAGATTTTGCTATTGGTGCTGTCTTGGGACAGCATATTGATAAGATGCCACATGTAATTTACTATGCAAGTAGGACCCTGAATGATGCACAAATAAATTACACAACTACCGAGAAAGAACTCTTAGCAGTTGTATTTGCATTCGAGAAATTCAGGCCCTACTTGATTGGCTCGCCTATTGTGGTTTACACAGATCACTCCGCCCTCCGACATCTTTTAACGAAGAAGGATGCAAAAGCCAGGCTAATACGTTGGATCCTATTGTTACAAGAATTTGATCTTGTTATCAAAGACAAGAGTGGATGTGAAAACGTAGTAGCAGACCATCTTTCACGCATCACTTCTTCGCCAACTGTGACCGTGCCGATAAATGACTCATTTCCCGACGAACAGCTCTTGAATGTATCCTACGAACCTTGGTTCGGAGATATCGTGAACTATCTTGCGACGGGACTTATACCTAGCGATTGGTCGAAACAAGACAAACTTCGGTTTTTATCCCAAGTAAAATATTTTTACTGGGATGAACCATATCTATTCAAGTATTGTTCCGATCAAATCATTCGCAGGTGTGTCCCTAACGATGAATTCAAGAGCGTGTTATCATTTTGTCATGATCAGGCGTGCGGCGGTCACTTTGGACCTCGAAAAACGGCGGAGAAAGTTTTGCAATGTGGCTTTTATTGGCCAACATTATTTAAAGATGCATTTGAGCATTGCAAAACTTGTCCGCGATGTCAGCATTTGGGTCGGATTTCACGTAGGAATGAGATGCCGCTCCAACCTATCTTGGTTGTGGAAATATTTGATGTTTGGGGTATTGATTTTATGGGCCCTTTTCCCAACTCCTTTGGGAATCTATATATCTTGTTAGCAGTTGATTATGTCTCGAAGTGGGTGGAAGCTATACCGTGTCGCACTAATGACAACAAAGTTGTCATTAAGTTCCTTAAAGAAAACATCTTCTCGCGATTCGGACACCCTCGCGCTATCATTAGCGACAACGGGACACATTTCTGCAATAGGTCTTTCGAGGCCTTGATGCGGAAATATTCAATCACTCACAAGCTTTCTACGCCCTATCACCCCCAAACAAGCGGGCAGGCTGAGATCTCAAATAGGCAGATCAAACAGATATTGGAGAAGACGGTTTCGAAAAACCGTAAGGATTGGTCAACCAAATTGACGGATGCTCTTTGGGCATTCCGCACCGCTTATAAGACCGATCTTGGTATGTCTCCTTACCGCCTTGTGTTTGGGAAGGCATGTCACCTCCCTGTTGAGATTGAACATAAGGCAATGTGGGCAATTAAAGAGCTTAATTTTGATCTTGATCATGCTGGCGGCTTTCGGAAGCTGCAATTAAATGAGCTAAGCGAACTCCGCGATGAAGCTTACGATAATGCGGTGATAGTAAAGAATAGGACTAAAGTGTTTCACGATAAAAATCTTTCTAGAAAAACCTTCACATCGGGGCAACAAGTCCTTCTTTATGATTCACGTCTCCATCTTCATCCGGGTAAGCTTAAATCTCGTTGGAAAGGACCTTTTGTGGTGCGGTATGTACACCCGCACGGGGCGGTTGAAGTCGAAAATTTGAAAAACGGTTCGATTTTTAAAGTAAATGGGCATAGATTAAAACCGTATTTTTCTGCTGACCCCGCGGAGGAGCTCCTGTTTTTACAGGAGCCGCTTTATCAAAACTAAATTTCCTCCGCCTCACCTCCATGTTTTTTAAAAAAAAACATTTTCTCATTTTAAAAATGGAGGTGAGTAAAAAATGATTTGATTGAATATCTGTGCGTGTCAAAGAATAAGTTTGGGGGAATTTATCATTTAACTATTATTTTATCCCTTGTATCTCTCCCTTAGTATACAGGTCCATGTTCTCAAAAGGCTGCATCAGTGAGGACACTGCTAAAAACAGGTTTGGGGGGGGAGGTTTGTATTCACTGAATTATCTTTGACACCGGGCATTAAAAAAAAAAATAATAATAATAATAAAAAAAATTATAACAAAAGAATAGAAAGTGAAACATTACATCCAAAAGATAGGAATAGTTTAAGAAAACCAAGAAAATTAGAAGTTTTCTTATACGAACTAGTAATAAGTAGTTATGAGCTGTTGTCCCAAGGGTTAGTAAGATAGAGGAAGTCACTAATCTGAGGATAAAAATAAGTCTGAAAAATAGTTTCTATTCTGGAAGCCAAACATTTGAATGTTGATACCCTACTATATGCACTTACACACGTCTTGAAACTCGGGATAGTAGAGGATACCTTGAAATGCTCTTGTCTAAAAGCCAAAGTATGAAGGAAATGATGAAGAAAATATAAAATGGTGAAAATGAACACTGGTTTTGTATCACCAAGGCAGCAATAAAAAAATATAGCGAGGGTGCCTCTTCACCTAGTGCCCTAAGGCCAACTGGTCTGGGAGTCACTGCTAAGCCTTAGGTGGTGCAAGACAAGGAAAATATTATCACCAAATCAGCAAGCACATGAGTAATCGGTCGGTTAGTACCTCAAGAAGTATTAACGGTCGCATGAAAATGTGTAAGCAATTCTAAGTATTCATCAAAGAAAAAGTACTAAGGTAGATGGACAAGAATATGATAGCTTGAATTGAATTCTCTGAGTGTAGGGATGTTCTTTACACACACGTGGGGTTATATGATCAATGTTTGGACAAAAGGTAGGAATGAAGAATAAAGACGATGTTTTATTGAGGGATGATGTGATTTCTAACATTTTTTCATGACTATTAAGATAGGGCTCATGACAACTGAAAAGCTAGTATAGTTGGAAACTCTTCTTTTCAAAGTATTTCTTTTATGGTTCTTATCTTTATATGTAAATTTCACCATCTTTCTTTTGTTATAGGATTTTGTGGGTGTAATCCGCTGAAAACCCTCAGGAGACAACACTCCTCCTACTAGGGACACCTAGAGGTTTAACGGCTTGTTGCACGTGCTCAGTGCAATCGTGTCTGCCTACGAAAGTGTGCCTAGTTTTCTCCTTTCTTTTTCTTCTCTTAAATAAACTAATTTGCTCGGGACGATCAAAGATAAGTTTGGGGGTATTTGTTCAGTCGATAAAACTGCACATTTGTAGTACATTTTTCCTACCATTTTTATATTAAAAAAGGACTTTATTATAATATATTATACATATGAGGGTTTATGTGTAAAAACATTATTTTCCATGTGTTAATATATTTAATTATCATTTGGTAGGAAAATGTATGCAAATAATATTATTGGTCTAATCCTAGTAGAACAAAGTCTACTAAAATCTTATATGAGTTGTTGTGCAGATTATTTCCAAGTTGTTATGAAGGATTTAACAAACAAATCAATTTGTTGAAGAATACTTTCCAAATTAAAGAGCAAACTTGGAGACTAAGTCTGGAAGCAACCGAGAAAATATTTTCAGATTCTGAAGAAGCCTAGGAATGCCAAATGTCACCATCAGAGAGCCCAAGAAAAACGACAAAATGATCCACACCATGGAGCGCGGATCCGCGGCCAAATCCACCCTGGGGCCGCGGATCCGCCGCGGTTTGATGAGGTCAGAATGCAATATTTTGGGAGATTTTCAAGTGCTGAATTTTACCAACTTCGCAACAAAAAGATTCTGGGTTTTCACTATATAAAGGCACCGAGGGCATCTTGGAAAAGCTATCAAGCCGAAGAGATCACGAAGCTCCCGACGCTCACGCATCCAGGCTGATCATCGACTGTTCGACTACCTCCCTAGGAAAGATCGAGAAGCAAATCAAGTTTTGTAATCATTTTCTATGGATTAAAAGTGTAGTTGAAGGAGTTGATTAATAAAGGTAGTTTTTATTTAATTGTTTGTTTTCTTTTACATTATGTTTTCCATCTCTTTCTTTTCATATTCTTCTCCCAACATGCGCGAGTAATTCTCCGCTTGTTAGGGTTCGTAGGATTAGGGTAGGCTAATGAACGATGAAAAATATCTAAACCCTTTTTAAGTCCTATAAAGTTTAGGAACTTTATCAAAATAATCATTAACATCCTAATCGGGCGCGCTAGCAATTCTTTACTAGTTCCGACCGCGATTAGAGATTAGATTAATGATTGTTTTGGTAAAGGCTAGATATGAACGGAGTTCCGTGTCGAGATAAGGGTTAAGAGTGGGATTCCTTTTCCCTCCAGAAACCCTAATCTACACGCATCGCCGTCGTTCTAGTTCTAAATCTATTAATGGATAAAAAGGGTAACTTTAATTAATCATTCATAACTACTAAATCCTAACGAACCCTACAAGCCCTTCTTATTATAATTAATCACATCTTTAAACTATTCTAGATCTATATTTACATTCTTATTAAACGTAGATCTAGAAACCATCCTACAACCATTCTTATTTCTTTCTCCTTTTCAACACATCTAAAGTAAAATTAAAAGGTTCCACGTTTCCCAGAGGACGACCCGTACTCATCTCGGTCTAGCTACGTGCGACACCGTTATTGATTGCGGTTAAACTAAAAACACGATTTTTCGTAACAATCAGAAGGGCAACCTTTATTGCGAATGCCCAACAGCAACCTAACGCCCCGAAACCGGTAGATCAACTGGAGGAAAGACGTCGGTATTATAATGAGAAGATGAAGCGTCCCTACTCGTTCCCACGGGACAAGACGAAACGGTTATTCGAGCTGGCAATACGCAACAGACTTATAAACCCACCAAATCCAAGGCGACCGCCGCAACCTACCGAGGTGAATAACCCTAACTATTGCCCTTACCATCAAACGGTAGGCCATCCGATTGAAGATTGCTTCGTCTTCAAAGGATGGATTGAAGACCAGTACCTCCAGGGGAAGTTTGTACTGTCCGAAAAATGGAAGGTGAACCCACCACAACCGCATACTCCTAAGAAAGCAGATACACCGGGGGCAACCTGCTCCTTTATTGAAGAAGCTCCATGGGAGGTCGTGCTATCAACTAAAACCAAAAGAATGCTGAGAGACCTTCATGCGTGCCCTGCGATCGAATGGAAGGACCCTCTTGAACCTCAAATTATCGAAGGGATGCTAAGGCGCCGCCCAACTACAAAGACTCGCGATAAGAGCCCAAATACTCACGCCCAATCGTCAAAATCTTCGAAGAAAAAGAAGAAGAAATCCAAGAAGCCCGTGAAGCTTGGAAACGAGCACACGAACTTGCAGAAGCAAATCGACGCGCTGGAAGAATACAATCAAAAGGCGCGAACTCCTGTCACACTGCAAGAGTTCCTCAACCACATCTTTCAAGAGGAAGATGATGGAGAGAGCTCGTCAGATGAATCCGAAGGATATGTGGCGAGTTGTAACGTAATCTCCCACTCGTTTACCGATGATGGGAAAACTCCTGGCACTAAGAAGCTGGAGGCAGAGCCTGTACCAGAGCGTGCATGGCCAACAGACGAAATGATCGACGCTTTTCTAGACGAGATTCGTCTAAAATGTAAAGCGGACCAGGAGCGTGAGATGGCCACATCGGAAGGAGCCAAATGCGGGCAACTGAACGAAACAGTTGAACTATCGGAGCGAAAGGCATCCGAAGTAGACAAGAAGATATTCAAGACGAGAAAAAGGTTTGCCAAAGCCATGTCAATGGGGATGAAGCTACCGCCCTCGGAAGGAAACACACGCGATGGGGTGGAGAGGCACCCTGATTATTGCGCATATCACCGGAAAATATCACACCCCACAGAGGAGTGCGACGCCTTTAAGATATGGTGGCAAGGATATGTTGCTCGTCGGCAACATGTTAAGTGCATGAAACGCAAGGGCCGTCGGGAGCGAAGAAGTACTATCGATGGGCACGACAGAACTACTGGCAACTGTTACATGGTAAACGCCAGGGGGTCACAAGTTCTCACCTTTGGGAGCGACTCTGATGAAGAAATCGCTCTGGGCCCTCTCTTCAAAGAATCCGTTTTAGGGAAAGAGGAGGAATCGGAGATCTGCGAGAACATTCAGCTGCGCAATCGCACACTCCCAGAAAAGAATCTCGGGCCCGTAAGTAGAAAGGATAAGGGAAAGGAAAAGGTCACTGAAGATATCACTTTAGATGACCAAGTCATGAGAGAGCTGGCTGCCAAAGACCCTCCCAGGAAGGGTAAGGTGGACTATAACATCCTCGCGCACCTAAGGAAGCTACCTTCTCAGCTTAGCATTCTCGATGCCCTCCTATTATCAAAAGAAGCACGAGACTCACTAATTAAGGCGTTACAAGAACCTGAGCAATTCCAAGCCTTCCTCGCCACTGAAAAGATGAAGGATGAACTGGAGGAAGTGCATACGGCCGACATCACTTTCGGTGATGGAGACCTCCTTCTCGGGACGTGCGACCACAACCGTCCCCTATATATCTCCGGATACTGCCATGATATCAAGATAGGAAAGATTCTGGTGGATAATGGATCCTCCGTCAATCTCCTTAATGTTCGGGTGTTGAAGGAAATCTGCATGAGCGTGCAACACCTCGCTCGTGACAAGATTACTATCTCCGGTTTCGATTCACAATCGTCACGGACTCTCGGATCTGTGATACTAACATTACGCTTTGGATTTCTCGTCACAGACATCAAATTCCATGTCATTGACGCCAAGACCTGCTACAACGCCTTGCTCGGTCGTCCTTGGTTACACGAATACAACATCATCCCTTCTACACAACATCAGTGTATGAAGTACTTTAAGGATGGTTTCGAGTATACCGTAACAGGTGAGTTAAACCCATTTTCCGTGAACGAAGTCCGCAAATACGAAGATGCGAAGTACTTTTTGCCAGATTTCGAGGATACAGAAAGATGTCACAATCCGGAGAACAAAACCGCCGCCACCATCCCTGTTTTCGGGAGCGATACCGAAGAAGAGGAAGAGATAGTTTATACAGGGCCATCTCAACGCAACAACCTGGGGACGCCCGCCCCCATGTTGGTCTTCGGAAGTGATTCAGAAGATGAAGTTAATGCCGTGTTCTCCAATCGGCTGTCAATACAAACACTCCCTGGCGATGACCATAGTTTGCAAATCACCATGGTACCGCGAGAACACTACAAGGATCTCGACACGCTTCAAGCTCACAATGTGCAGGAGCTGCAAACATTCTACGTCCCTCCCAGGCAAAGGGATGAGAAGGTGATCCTATTCTACCGATCCTC
Source organism: Agapanthus africanus (assembly GCA_030015575.1). Classification (NCBI taxonomy): domain Eukaryota; kingdom Viridiplantae; phylum Streptophyta; class Magnoliopsida; order Asparagales; family Amaryllidaceae; genus Agapanthus; species Agapanthus africanus. The sequence continues at coordinate 902,526,871 of JASDDO010000022.1, forward strand.
AGAGTCGAAAATAGAGAAAGAGATCTGGCATGGCGCAGATGCTACACTCGACAGGCTCCAACCCATCCATCTGCCCAGATACTATACAAATGGATTAAAGAAGCTATTGAAGCGCCAAGGAGTACCCTTAAAACAGACTGTTCGACAGGCTCGGTTCTACAACAAGATTTGGGATGTTCCTGGGACTCAACGCAAATTGCCCAACGGAAAAATGGAAACACTCAGGCTTGGACACGCGAGAACCGGAAAACGGGAACGGGCTCACAGCAGCTACGCTATATATACCTTTGATGAGGAAGAGGACGCCCTGTCAGGAGATGCCAACCCCTCATCAAAACTAGACCCCGCGATTGAAGCGCCGAGTCCGTCGTTTGAAGAACGAATGGACAAGCCTATCATGAAAGTGGGTCAGAAAGCTTGGGAAGACCACGACCGCGAAATGGCCATCTACGAGAAGGCCAGGACGCAACGTCTATTTCAACGTGCTGCAAAAGACAAAGACGCTTATCCTCGTCAATCCGCTGTACGAAAGGCCCGACGCAGAGACGGAAATAAATCAAGAAGCAGCTCGGGTTTGTCCCTCATGAAGAAGATGAGTCGAGCGTACTCCTTCCCCCGAGACAAGACGGAGAGGTTACTTAACCTCGCTATAAAACATCAAATGATCACGCTTCCAGAGTCTAGACATCCTGAGCAAGCTAACAAGGCTTCTCATCTGAGTTATTGCTCTTATCACCAAGCCATAGGACATCCTACCGAAGACTGCGTCACCTTCAAGAACTGGGTCGAGGACCAGTACCAACGGGGCAGATTCGCTTTATCCGACGGCTGGAAGGTAACGCCGCCGCAAAAGCATGAGCCCAAGGCCGCAAGAGCAGAACCGGGTCCACCTCAGTCCGGGGAGCGGGTTCGCACTTGCTATACGATCACGATATTAGGAGAAGAGCCCGAAAACGTAGATGACCTTCCCCGGTGCTTTGAGAACAGCGATGATGAGGTGATCTCGGAATTTCCGCCCGCTCCGAAAGAACTGGAAGATGGTATACATACTACTGCAGATAACCTCAAGAAGATTGAGTTGGGATCGGCAGACGACTCGCGACCGACATTTGTCAGCGAGCTGTTATCCGAAGAGAGGGTGGCTGCGTTAAAGAACGTGCTTCTACGGCATAAAGACTGCTTCGCGTGGAACTACTCCGAGATGCCGGGATTAGATCCGGAGATTGCTGTGCATAGATTAGCAATATCCCCAGATATCAAGCCAGTCAAGCAGGCGCCAAGGAGGATGCGACTCGAGCTTGAGATGAGCATCAACGCCGAAGTCAAGAAGCTGATCGATTCTGGATTTATCCAAGAAGTCCAATATCCCGACTGGATCGCCAATATCGTCCCGGTAATGAAGAAGAATGGGACGGTACGCATATGCGTGGATTTCAGGGATCTCAATAAAGCCTGTCCAAGGGATGATTTCCCAGTACCAGTAACCGAGCTAATGATAGATAACACGTCCACTCACGAGGTTTTCTCCTTTATGGATGGTTCGTCAGGATACAATCAGATAAAGATGCATCCCGAAGACCAGAAGCACACCGCTTTCCGCACCCCTTTGGGTATATTTTGCTACAGGGTTATGCCCTTTGGTCTAAAGAACGCTGGCGCTACCTATCAAAGGGCCATGACAAAGATCTTTGATGACCTCATACACGACGTCGTCGAGTGCTATATCGATGACCTCGTAGTAAAGAGCATGTCATACGAAGATCATTTAAAGCATCTGGAGACTGTATTTCGACGCCTTCGGCAATATAATTTGAAAATGAATCCCCTCAAATGCGCGTTTGGAGTCTCCTCGGGCAAATTTCTGGGATTCATCGTTCGACACCGAGGTATTGAAATAGATCCGTCAAAGATTAAGGCGATCATGGAAATGCCTCCACCAAGAACCCTCAAGCAGTTGCGGTCTCTCCAAGGGAAGCTCGCATACATCCGGCGGTTTATCGCTAATCTTTCGGGCAAATGCCGTCCTTACAGCCACCTGATGAAAAAGGGAACTCCATTCGCTTGGGATCACAAATGTCTAGGTGCACTAGACGAGATCAAGCAGTACCTACAAAACCCTCCGGTGTTGGCCGCGCCGGTCAAGGGAAAACCCCTCATTCTTTATACGACCGCCCTCGATGGTTCCTTGGGCGCGTTATGGGCACAAGAGAACGATCAGGGGAGAGAGAGGGCACTCTATTACTTAAGTCGAGTTCTACTGGGGGCAGAAAGCAACTACTCTCCCATTGAAAAACATTGCTTGGCGTTAATCTTCGCGATAACAAAGCTCAGGCACTATGCGTTGGCACATGAAGTCCGTCTCATTTCAAAAGTAGATCCCCTTAAATACTTGATGTCAAAAGCCATATTGACGGGACGACTCGCTAAGTGGGCCCTGCTCTTGATGGAGTTCTCGATAACGTATCAACCTCTCAAGGCAGTGAAAGGCCAGGCCATTGCCGACTTCCTCGCTGAGCACCCGATACCGGCCGATTCTCCTCTGAACTGTGATTTGCCGGACGAGCATGCATTTGATGCGATTAGCGGCGGAAGCACCCGATGGGAACTCTATTTCGATGGAGCGTCCTCCATAAAGAAACAGAAACAAAGTATCCCAATGATCAAATCAGGGATAGGCCTCATCTTTGCAACTCCACAAGGAGGGATAATGCGCTTCGCCTTCTCCTTAACAGAGCCGAGGACAAACAATGAAGCTGAATACGAAGCTCTGATAGCAGGCCTCAAGATCGCCATCGACATGGGAATTGAAGACCTCCTTATATACGGGGATTCTCAGCTGGTCGTTAGTCAAGTAAATGGTGACTACCAAACGTGCAAGCCGGAGTTGGTGAAGTACGGCGAAAGGGTGCAATAACTATTGACCCGAATTCCCTCCTATACTTTGGAGAACATACCGCGCGCGGAAAACAGCAAAGCAGACGCGTTGGCTAAACTTGCTAAAGAACTGGCTGACGAGAACCTCGATGACGTCAGAATCGTGGTACAAAGCCGTCGAGTGCTCGCCCCGGCGGAAAAACCTCCGGAATTATATAAGGAGAAGGGAGAGACTGAGCAGACGACCCTACAAATAAAAGACCATGAGAAGGCCGAAGACTGGAGGGAAGTCTTCATAGACTACTTTAAGTCCCACCGAATGCCCAAAGAGGCGTCCTCAAGACATCAGCTCATGAAACGAGCTTTATCTTTCGCTTTCGTCAACGATATTCTATACAAGAGATCGTTTGATTCTCTATGGCTGAGATGCTTAGGACCTGACGAAGCAGAAAGAGTCATTCAGGAAGTTCATGACAGACTTTGCGGTTCTCACCAAGCAGGTCCAAAGATGAAGTTAAAAATTAAACGGATGGATTACTACTGGCCCACGATGATCCAGGACTGCCTCGAGTATGCGAAGCAATGCCACTCATGCCAGATTCATGGAGACTTCATCCACCAACATCCGAATCCACTGCACCCAACGCTGGCTAGTTGGCCATTCGAAATGTGGGGGACTGACATAGTCGGCCCCATTGAGCCAGCATCATCCCGGGGACACCGTTTTATCCTGGCGACAACTGATTACTTCTCCAAATGGGTAGAAGCAGTACCACTGAAGGAAGTGAAGACGGAGAATATCCTCCATTTCTTCAAGACGCACGTCATCTATCGGTTCGGAACTCCACGGCGGATTATCTCCGATAATGGGCCGGCCTACCGAAGCCATAAGATTAGCCGCTTCGCACAGCAGCACAATATAGACTGGAGATATTCTTCGGTTTACAATCCACGAGCTAACGGTCTGGCCGAGGCCTTCAATAAGACCTTGACGAAGATCATAAAAAAGACCGTTTCCAGGAATAAGAGAGAATGGCACGAAAGGCTGCAAGAAGCCCTTTGGGCTTATCGAACTACATTCAAGACGGCCACGAACACAACGCCGTACGCGTTGGTATTTGGGACGGAAGCAGTGCTCCCCCTCGAGATAGAGTTACCCTCTCTGCGAGTAGCAGTCCACCACGAGCTGACGAACGAAGAAAATGCTCACCTTCGGCTTGAGGAGCTTGATGCCCTCGACGAAACCCGGCTCATAGCGCAACAACACCTAGAAGCCTACAAAGCAAAGATGACGCGCTCGTATGAAAGATTGACCAGGCCGAAGACATTCCGCCAAGGCGAACTCGTACTGGTAGTCAAAAGACCTATGATCCCCAATCGTGCCAAGCGGGGAAAATTTGAGCCAAACTATGAAGGCCCGTACATCATAGACAAGGTCTACCAGGGTGGAGCCTATCTACTCATGGACATGCACGGTGAAAGGCCTTTCAGGCCAATAAACGGCCGCTTCTTAAAGAAGTACTATGCTTAATGAGCCACAGCCTGGGTCAATGATAGATGACGACGACTATGTCCGCTCGCTATCTTCCTAAGCTCAGACTTTACAAGCAGCAGCCAGCCTTCCCATATCGACGGACCGAAACGTCCTTAAACTAACGACGGACCGAAACGTCCTTAAACTAACGACGGACCGAAACGTCCTTAAACTAACGACGGACCTGAAACGTCCCTAAAACTACTACTGCGGCATCTTTAGGCTGACGAGATAAAAAAAGAGGAGAGAGAAAGAAAAAAATAAAAAATATATATATGAAAAAGAATAAAAAAAAAGAGACGGTATGTCCATAAGCAAAATGGGCACGGATGAAAACCCGAAAGGGCTCCGTGAGTAAAAACAGTAGGGCTACCGGCAAGCGTTCGTGAAAACCCGAAAGGGCGCGACCTTGTAAAAAAAAAAGTGAAAAAGAAAAAAAAAACGGTATGTCCGTAAGCGAAATGGGCACGGATGAAAACCCGAAAGGGCTCCGTGAGTAAAAACAGCAGGACTACCGGCGAGTGTTTGTGAAAACCCGAAAGGGCGCAACCTCGCTAAAAGACACTTGTAGGGTCCTCTCGACCTTGTAAGGAGAAACCACCTGCGTGAGATCCTTACGACTCACAAAGGAGCAACACACTTAGGGATCCTCACGATTCCTAAGGAGAAAATACACTTACGAGAGCCTCACGACTCGTAAGGAGAATTCTCTTATGGGATCCTCACGGCTCATGAGATTTGAAAGTCTTAAGTTACAGAAACCTAAACCTGTTCTTAAGCAAATCCTCCACAACCTTCGATATTGCCCTACAAGAGGCTCAATACTGACCCTTGTATACAATCCACGGGCGCGAAAAAACATTTCCCCAGCAAAATCCTACCCGTGACTAGGGATATGCCCACATGGTGAACAACCCTTATAATTCCTCTCGACTTATAAGGAGAAAGCCCTCTTGTAGGATCCTTACGACTTGCAGAGGAACATACACTTAGGAATCCTCACGATCCCTAAGGAGAAAATACACCTGCAAGATCCTCACGACTTGTAGGGAGAAATACCTTTGTGAGACCCTTACGGCTCATGAAGTCAAAAGCCTTGGTCGACAGGACCCTTAACCCTGTTTACTAAGCCACCTTTGTTCAATATCGACAGAGGCAAATGATGATTCGCTCCTGGCAACATCCCAGTTGCAGCGGTGCTGATGCCGAAATCGGTGTCCAAAATCCAAGCTTGCGGCGAAAAAGCTAGCAAGCCACACATGCCTACAAAATAGCCAAAATAATGGGGCAACTCGCAATAAAAAGCAGCGAGTAAAAAATAAATAAATAAATAGCCGAAATGATTGGGCACCGCGAAAAATAGCCGAAATGATAGGGCAATCGCGACCTTCGCGATATAAAAGCTGAAACGATAGAGCATCGCGGAAAAAGAAATAAAATAAAAATAAAATGTATGCCTTACAGGTGATGTTCCATCACACCCTGTATACAATCCAATGGCAGAAACAAAAAGGGAACATACCTCCCTCCCCCAGGTTTCACCAAAGAAAGAAGCTAAAGCTCGACGGGCCACAAGCGACCTAGAGATCAGCCCAACATTCGTCTCGTAACAACGGACACAACTTCAAGCTAAGCGGAATAGCGGCAACTCCCAGTTCCATGGCTCGGTGGTATACATATCGCCAACAGTCAAACCTCCATCCCGTGAAATGCTCATATATTCAGCAAAATTCCTGGTCACGTGGAACGCGGATAATGTCATTCTTTGACCCCGTGGAAAACGTCCAGAGCAGAGCCTAGTTCTCGCCTAACGCGGCAGTGAACCCGTGTGAAGCATCTAGTGCAAAATTCCTGGTCACGTGGAACGCGGATAATGTCACTCTTTGACCCCGTGGAAAACGTCCAAAGCGGAGCCTAGTCCTCGCCTAACGCGGCAGTGAACCCGTGTGAAGCATCTAGTGCAAAATTTCTGGTTACGTGGAACGCGGATAATGTCACTCTTTGACCCCGTGGAAAACGTCCAGAGCGGAGCCTAGTCCTCGCCTAACGCGGCAGTGAACCCGTGTGAAGCATCTAGTGCAAAATTCCTGGTCACGTGGAACGCGGATAATGTCACTCTTTGACCCCGTGGAAAACGTCCAGAGCGGAGCCTAGTCCTCGCCTAACGCGGCAGTGAACCCGTGTGAAGCATCTAGTGCAAAATTCCTGGTCACGTGGAACGCGGATAATGTCACTCTTTGACCCCGTGGAAAACGTCCAGAGCGGAGCCTAGTCCTCGCCTAACGCGGCAGTGAACCCGTGTGAAGCATCTAGTGCAAAATTCCTGGTTACGTGGAACGCGGATAATGTCACTCTTTGACCCCGTGGAAAACGTCCAGAGCGGAGCCTAGTCCTCGCCTAACGCGGCAGTGAACCCGTGTGAAGCATCTAGTGCAAAATTCCTGGTCACGTGGAACGCGGATAATGTCACTCTTTGACCCCGTGGAAAATGTCCAGAGCGGAGCCTAGTCCTCGCCTAACGCGGCAGTGAACCCGTGTGAAGCATCTAGTGCAAAATTCCTGGTTACGTGGAACGCGGATAACGTCACTCTTTGACCCCGTGGAAAACGTCCAGAGCGGATCCTGGTCCTCGCAGAGCACGGCAGTGAACCCGTGTGAAGCATCCAGAGCGGAGCCTAGTCCTCGCCTAACGCGGCAGTGAACCCGTGTGAAGCATCTAGTGCAAAATTCCTGGTCACGTGGAACGCGGATAATGTCACTCTTTGACCCCGTGGAAAACGTCCAGAGCGGAGCCTGGTCCTCGCCAAGCACGGCATTGAACCCGTGTGAAGCATCCAGAGCAAATACCGGACTGTGGAGTCCTTAAAATCCACGGACTATGACGTCCTTAACCTCAACCGTGATGTCTTAAAACTAACGATCAACCACCCCGATTCCCTACAGATTCTGCCTTGGTTTAAGGGTACATCTCTTCACTCCTTTGATGCTCGGCGTTGTAATTCCTCAACGTCTTCAAAGAGGTGACGGGTCCCTGCAACCAAACACCGGACTGTGGAGTCCCTAAATCCACGGACTATGAGGTCCTTAACCTTGACCGTGATGTCTTAAAACTAACAGCGGACTGTGGAGTCCTTAAATCCACGGACTATGAGGTCCTTAACCTTGACCGTGACGTCTTTAAACTACGATACCTTGATAGACCCCCGACTCCGTGAAACACGGATAAGGATGATCACATCCGGTACTTGCAGGCCCTCACGACCTGTAAGGAAGAAAAACTCTCTTGTGAGATCCTTACGACTCTCAAGGGAAAACCCGCTTAAGAATCCTCACGATCTCTAAGAAGAACTCACATCTATGGGATCCTCTCGACCTGTAGGAGAAAAACTCTTTATGAGACACTCGTGGCTTGTAAAAAGCAAAAGTCTTAGGAAGCAGATCTTAACCCTGAGTCCTGAGCCATTGCTGTCCTGCAAGGAGATCAAGATAGAATATTCGCAGAATACATTCAATGAAAAGGAAACACATCATTGAGAAGAAAAATGTATCTTTTATTCATAAACCAAAATGGGTACAAAGTACAATTCATGAAAGAAACAAAAAGAAAATACTCTCATCCATGAGTACGTACAAGAAGAAGGAAAAGATACAAATGTTTCAAGCCGGCGGGCGATTCAGCAGCTTGGTCAGCTCATCCTGCTTTTGTTGGACGACGACTTCATGACGCAAGATCTCCCAAAGACGAGCCTCCGCTTGAGCTTGCTGAGCCTGATACGAAGCGAGCCGAGCTTCAAGCTCTTTCTCAGTGGCCTTATGAGCTTTGACCCTCTCACGAGTGAACATGGCAGCTTTATCGAGAGCCACCACCTCTTTTGTGGACTCCTGAAGCACCCGCCAGAGTTCGTATGCTTTGTTGGCCTTGGCTGTGAGGCTGGCCTGAAGCTCGCTCTGCGCCTTAGAAGCCAATGCCCTCTCCGAAAATTTACGGCCGAGCCCTTTTCTCGCACAACAATATGTTCGCTACGTATCAGGCCACGTAAGCTCGCTTTCGCGACCGCGGCCTTGGAAACAAGACATTTACAAGACCGTATATATGGGCTTCCAGTCGACGGGAATAATCGATCTAATGTTAGTTATATGTATGCCCTAGAGGCCATTACTGTACATAGGATGTATATTGTAGTGGATGCTGGGACATATATAGGGAGGACTTTCTTGCTCGACATGATAGTATGCTATCTGGTTACCCTTTACCTTAACGTGTACACTGATTGTCTCTCTGTTACATGTTGGTAAAGCCCTTAGGATGTGTACTTGACTACCTGGACTATGATGCGGATCATACTAGTGGGGACATGGTAGTCCATAAGTACATCCTTGAAAGTCCCTAGTCGTGGGTGTATCGAGACGGGGCATCGATATGCCAGAGTAGACTAGCGTGTACCTTCTCGACCCATACAGATGGGCGATGGATGATCCCATATCCATCGGTGTTTGACATCAGAGATGATATACGGGTGCTCAGTAGAGACTGGGTACACTGGACGGACTCGCCGAGAACTCCCAGATGGTATTATACCTCACGTCAGATGGCAGTTCTCTGGTGACACTGGTACAGAGTAGTCTGTTGACCCGAGATCGTCATAGAGTCTTGTGTGGTTCCCACTGTGCTTTGATTTCCATCTTACCACGTCCAAGAGGGCGTGCAAAACGGTGGTTTTTGGGTACAGTCCCGAGTCACATGGAGGCAATGAGCGATAGGAGGGGATTCGTCTCTCCCGGTATAGGGGGTTGATGTTGCGCTGTGTTCGATTGGCTATAACAGGAAATCCCTGGCCAGGGTTGCTGAGATTTACTGGTAAGTGTTACCAGTAGTTTCTCGAATTGTTATAGACCTCATATCGACACGACTTATCGAGCTATTGGGGTCTGACGTTTACCACCCCTAGGCGAGATATGCGACATATCAGACGATCAGACCGGACTGTACGGTAGTGTTACTGGTTGGATTCACTGGAGTGTGAGCGGGCTTGCTCGTCGATCTTCTGATCGCTCAATACCCGGGTGGCCGTTACGTTTAGCAGACCGCATGCGGCTTGTGGATGTTTGATATGATCATCATCCGCTGCCGGCGTATTGACGAGTCTTTAGAGTCCTACACAGAGGTTTCCTGGCTCAAGCGAAACGAAATAGGAGCGCATATGAGATATGTGCAGGACCGAGAATAATGCGTGTATGTGATACCATATTTCATTCTCGCGATGAATGTATCGAATGGTTGTATGCGATATAACCTAGTTATCGATTCAAGCGTTGATTCGATAAGCCGATACATTGTATACTAGTCGGTTGTGTGCGACATGACCGGATCATTGAATCAAGTGTTGATTTAATGATTTAATGCATAATTATATATTTGATATATTACTTTGCACTAACTAGTATTGGTTCACTTTAAACGGATTTTCTCACTTGGTTTGTGCACATTGTATATGTGATATACTTTTGTACACTTGTATGTATCATGTTTGATGATGCATGCTAACTTGTGTTTTGTGTAAAGTTTAAACCATGGTTATGTAATGGTTAGGGTTTTCATTTTCATATCTATTTATTTATTTGTTTATTCATTTTGGAAAATGATAAGCATAATGCAAAATGGTGGCTTTATTTGGAAGCTTGTTGAAGCTTCATGAAGACTTTGACCATTTTGTATTTTAGCTTAACCCTAACCATTGCATTGAACCATGATTAATTCTCTACACATAACCATAGTTAGGATTATGATAAGTTTGGATATTCTTTTCATTTTAAAATAACTTATCATAACTTATCATCTTCTTCCTCTTCTTCTTCTTCATGAAGAAACCTTACTTCATCAATGGTGGATTGATGAAACAAGTGAGAAATCCAATTCTAAAGTCTACCCACTTCCTATTTCTTCATCCTCTACCTCTTGCCAAGTAGTAGAGTGTGTTCTCTTCACAAGTTTTTGGACTTGGTGAAGTCGGAGCTTGATTTAGCGATGCCTCGACGTAGATCATCTTCGGCACGTCGTCGATGACCTAGCCCGCTTCTTCTCCGATGAAGCCGACGCAAGAGCCCGGATTTCGGATTTGTACAGCGGAGATGACTTCTTCATGGAGCTATGGAGGTGGACAAATGGATCTACAAAGGTTGTATATCCGTATCCCTTAGTTAAGTGTTAACTAGTTAGCTTTTTCGCCTAGTTTTCTAGCAAACGATCCGTAGTCGGGTCTCTCGGCACCTAGAATTTTTGAAAATGGCATGTTCGATGCCTTGTGAGACATCATTAGGGTGCCTAGGAACCTTTCACTGGTATCAGAGCCTAGCTAGAGCCTTAGGCGAAGTCTAGACGACGTTTGAATCCCGATCGAACCCGAAACCCCATATTTCCCATGCTCTCTGTCCTTTTTTCAAAACTGTGCATTTTTACACATTAAAAATATGCAGAAAATCAAGCAGGGTTTTATATGAATTATTGTGAAATACGGGGGCCTAATTCGAATAAACCACCGCGGAACCGCGGCACTTGTTTGGCACGTGCGGCGGTTCCGCGGCCGACTGGTCTCCCCTTGCGTTGACTTTTGCACAGTAATTTATATTTAACAGTGATGTGTTCTCTGGATATTTTTAATATTTATTCAAGTGTTAAATAATCTGGGATGTTTTGGAGCTTCGATGATTCGATCGGGTTTATCAAATTTTGTCTGTTTGGCTTTCCGGATAAATTTTAGAATATGTTAAAAAGTTCGACCGGATATAAATACCCAATTTTTCCCCTGTCGGGAAATTTCCAAGTGTTGGATTTTTCCGTAGTTTAACGACGTTCTAAGTAGTGCAAGTAACGCAATGGACCCTCTAGAAGACAACAAACCTTAACTCGATTATGTGACCGTCTTGAACTGCCCTTTGAACCTTCGGGTTTGGGGCAGTACGGCGTGCCACATGTGAGGCGTTGGCTTGACCCTTCTACGGCTGGACCGTTGGTACTGAGGCACGAACTGAATGTTGTTAGACTTATTTCATGTGTTGATCTGTATCAGGAAAACTTGGGTGTTCGAATGTTCAATCGGAAAGTTTAACATTTTCTAATTATCTGGAATGGGATACAATAATTGGAATTCACAAAAGTTATGAGATAACTAAATGAATGTTATAAACATAGCACTTTAGTCTCACTTGATCGGTTGCCACGGAATTTTGATGTGATCAAAAGTCCGTCGCAATCACGTAGCGTACGCGGATACTCGCCGGGTAAACTTAATAGACAGCCTCACTCCATAGCCCCGACCAAGTGACTGTAGGAGAACCCCGTCGCCAAAAGCATCCGTCCGGATGCTCGTGGTAGCGGTGTTCCGCCTTGGTGCACTTCGTCGACGGTATCGGGGGTGCGGCGGCCTACTAAAGTTTGCGACGAGTATTCGATCAGACTGTCGGGAATCTTGTTGAATTGCCCGACTCGATATTGAAAAGTGTTTTCGATAATGAGACTAAAATGCGGGGTTTATAATTGTTAGGCATGCGATGTCTAAGGAATTCATTTGGTCAGGCATGCGATGTCGGAGATGGTTGCGGATTCCAACTGTTGTAGTTTTACACTTTCTTTTCTGTGACCGTAAGTGTAATATGTGATATCGCCGGTTTCGTTGCTATATATCAACGACAATTGGGATGCGCATATTTACTTACGTTGATGACATGTGATGTTATGTGTTGCTGGATATGTTATATTGGATCGTCGTGTACGAATAGCCGGGGGTTTTTATGTGAGATGAGTGTTTTTCATTTTCATTCATGTAAAAACTTATATGTAATATTCTTTTATTGGGGCGCTTCCAGGTTGCGGAAGTTGTCACCCGTTGTATATTATTTACTTTTCCGCACTAGGATAGACCCAAGGAGGAGGGCACAAGTAACCGGGTTCTGGAGTCCAGTGGGAGACCAACTCGAGGAGTCGAGTCCGGGTCTCCTAACTCTAGAATTGGTAGGGTTGCTTGCCGCTCTCGTAGGGGTCTTGGGGTGTGGGTTTGGCTATTCATCACGACCGTGGAATCCGTGTTTTATACTGGCTCGTATTGAAAACACGGACGTCCTAGTATATCCAATATTTCATATGATTCTTCTGCTGCGATATCTGTGATGTGATCATGTGATGTTCTGTGATAGATACAGTATATAGTATATATGATATATTATATAGACGTTACTTATGTTTTACACCCGCGCTAGCCCTGCCCTGCTCTGTCGTTAGTTACCTAACCTAACGGTGCACGAGGGGACATCGAGGCGAATGCGGATGGCATAAGTGTACGTCGTATTTATCTGTGATGTTTAGGTACTTAAATGATGGGACTTCATTAATGAGATTAATGAAATAAAAGAAACCTAAGATGTTGTAGAATCGAATTTCAAAATAAAACAAGTAGCTACAGTTCTTGCTTTGCACAGCGGTATATGCGATATATCCTGCACCTTATTCGATGAGGAAAGGACCGAGATCCCTTCACCGGGAGTGACTCCTTTAGCAATAACTGGCAGATGCTACAACCTTCGGTTTGTCTTTTGATTGCTTTTAAGTGTTTTTGCTTTGCACAGTGATATATATGATATATCCCGCACCTCATTCGACGAGGAAAGGACCGACGATCCCTTCACCGGGAGTGACTCCTTTAGCAAAACTAGAAAAGCCTCAAAAGCACTCCATTTTAAAATCATTTGATTCTACAACGATATCAAGTTCATTACGCAATAGGTTTTCATAAAAACCTGTCGTAGCCCTCCGTCATTTCAGATAAGTGCTGTTTAGTATTCGTGCTGCGTTTGTTGGCCTCCGTCAAGGCGCAGTGTGCGGTAGCTAACCAGTATTTATCTGCTTATGCATATGATGCAGATTGAGTTAGGGTAGTCGTGCGACCTTGTTGGCCTCCGTCAAGGGTCGTGCGGGTGGGTTTGATTCGATCAAGAAATGACGGGTTGAACTTGACTAGTAGCCTATGGTTTGTTGGCCTCCGTCAAGGTCATAGGGTGCTAGGGGCAAAATATTATCGGGAATTTCAAGTGTTGAAATTTGCAATGAGATTGCATACCTTCTATGAGATAGTTGGATCCCGATACCCGCTGCGAGTAAGTGTTACTCCTGGGAGAGTTTTATACATTACAATTAGCCGATCAAGTAGGTGTCTAGAAAGGTGTTAACGAGATTACGCCTCTGGGAAAACGAGGTTTACATTAATTAGGTTCGTGCGAAAGCACGGGGGACCTCCCTCAAAGTACCGACACTGGCCTGGCTGAAAGATTGGCGAACTTGTAGTGTGTAATTAATCCCGGCTAGTCTTTTCTTTTAGGGTTTGAAGGAAGATTTGATAAAAAGAAGTGGGAGCCATCCTGATTAGATAAAATAATAACCAATCTATTCTTGCAAGAGCGCACGCTGAGTGTTTTCTTCTCTCTCTCTCCTGGTAGCGACCATATCACGCCTTAATCAAGATAATAATACGGATTATTGACCGAACCCGCTTGTTATACTGAGTTGGGGAACGTTGGTCCCGCTCCACCTTATAATTGTTATAAGACAGAGCAGGAAATTGGGGAATACCAAGATTCCCGTGCCGCCCAAACGAAGAGAGTGCATGCTGATGCATCATCTTCGGGTGTGTTCATTATACAGAACTGTTTCTCAGTATCCACCGCATCCAGGTATATGATACCGGATCAGGATCCCAGATATGTAATATGTTACATAGGGCTACAAAAGGGTAGAAAAACTGAGAACGGGTGATAAGTTTCATGAGACAGAAAACGGGGCAAATGTTGCAGCCAAGTCTGTTGGTCACTGTCACCCTGTATTACCAATACATTGATTCTGAACGAATGTTATTAGATACCGAACCTGATATACAAAATCATATCACTCTCTTTGTTTGAAAAGAAAGGATATAATTTTGTATTGATGGATAATGTTTTGAACATTTCCTATATCAAAAGTTGATCGGTTCAGGCACGTTATCTAAAAGCATTGATGTTCTAAATCAAACTACAGTTCTTAGTATACAGAACACACACAAGAGGAAGAGTTCAGAAATGAACGGATTCTTCTTGAGGTATTGTAAACTAGGTCAGATCAATGTGACCCGACTAGCTAGAGTTACATAAAGATGCATATTTAAATTAGTTTGAACTTACATCTTGTGAAACTCGCCAGTCATGTCACAAAGATAAGATGACCATAGCTCCGTTTACTGGAAACAGAGAAAGAGTTATTGAACTCTTAGGATGATACATGTTGATGTATGTAGGTCCCCTGTCTACACATGCCAGGACTGGTTCTTTATACTTCATTACGTTCTCTGATAATCTCTCAAGATTCAGACATATGTTCCTGTTGAAACACAAGTCTGAACCTTTTGAGATATTCACAGAATATAAGTTAGAAGTAGAGAACCAGAATACGGGTATAAGTATTATGTCCTATGATGAGATCAGGGAGGAGAATACTTGTGCACAGAAATCCTGGACTATTCTAAAGGAGAATGAGATTCTCTCTTAGCATTATTCCTCCGTATACACCATAGCATGATGGTATATCGGGGCGGAGCAATTACACCCTATATGATATGGTGTGCTCTATGATGAGTACTACTGACTTACCTTTTTCCTTAAGGGAGTTGTGCACTTAAGAAGCTGCATACCTATTGAATAGGGTTCCAATCAAATCTGTTGCCTACCACTTCATATGTAATATGGAAAGGGAAGAGCCCATGTCTTAAGCTAGTTAAGATTTGGGGTTGTCCGGCCTGTGTCTAAAAGCAAAATCCGGACAAGCTCGAGGCAAAGTCTGTAATGTAGAACTGGAAAAGTTCCAGCAATACAAACTACAGTAGATGATTTGGTACAACCAAAGGATTCAGTAGATACCAACGAACCTCAGCCTCTCCGCCGATCTAGTAGGGTTCCTCACCCACCTGAGAGATACTTCTGTTTCTCTATGACAGTGGGAGTGAGGATTGCATCATGAGATGATAACCCAACTAGCTTCGAGCTGGCCATCAGGAGTAAGACTCTGTAAGAATGGCTGGATGCTTAGTGATCTGAGATGGAATCCTTATACACCAGCAAAGTATGGACTTTAGCTGCTATATCTGAAGGGTTAAATCCCCATCAGGAGCAAGTATATCTTGAGAAGATTACTTGGTGTACATGGAAAAGTTGAGACTTTCAAAGCTAGACTTGTTAAAAGTTTGCATCATTGACCAGGTACAGATAATGATGAAACCTTTTCAAGTAGCTATGCTTAAGTCCATCCAGATCCTACTTGGCACGGCTACATACCATGACTACGATATCTGGCGGTTGGGTGCCATGACTGCTTTTCTAAATATTGATTTAGAAGAGTGCGTCTGTAAGTACACAGCCAGAGGGCTTCGTAAACAGTGGGAGCAGCGGAAACGTGTGCAAGATGTTTTATCTGATAAAGCAGGCATCGCGGAGTTGGAACATCTGTTTTGATGAAGTAGTCAAAGAGTTTGACATCATCAAAATGGTAGATGAACCTTGTATAAACAAAAAGGTAGTAGGGAGTATGGTGGTGATCCTCGTATAGTACGTGGATAACATACTCTTGATAAGAAAGGAGTTTCTTATGCTACGCTCGATCAATCTCCGTATATCACAAAGATTCTCCGTGTAGGATCAAAATGATACCTACTAAATCCTGGATTTTGGATCTATGAGATAGATCTAATTGGATGTTAGAATACTCACTAGTTGTAGTGAGATCGTATCAATTGATCCTGGGGAGAATCAATGGAAGGGTTCCAGGGTGATAAAGACGACTGAATGTCAGTCGCAGGCATTGTCTTTACCCTCAGTAAAGGGACGGTATGTTGGAAGAGTTCCAAGCTAGATACCGTGATATACTAGACGATAAAGGCAGGATACATCGCTACTTAAGATGCTACCAAAGAGGCTGTTTGGATGTATAATGGTTCATGAGATGAACTATGTTCCTCCCATTGTGTGACAATGGAGTTGTGGCTTTTGCCAAGGAACGTCCGTCCCATCAGTGATCCAGACTTATTCTAAGGCAGTATCACCTGATCATGGAGATGGTTGATCTCCAAGGTGATCGAGGCAAGGAGAGCAGACTCAGAGGATAACACGGCGGATCCACTCACGAAGGCCTATTCCCAGAGAGAGACTTTTATGGGATGGTTGAGTATGAGATACTTCGACCACTGCTACAGATGGCCCTAGTGCAAGTGGGAGATTGTTAGTTATATGTATGCCCTAGAGGCCATTACTGTACATAGGATGTATATTGTAGTGGATGCTGGGACATATATAGGGAGGACTTTCTTGCTCGACATGATAGTATGCTATCTGGTTACCCTTTACCTTAACGTGTACACTGATTGTCTCTCTGTTACATGTTGGTAAAGCCCTTAGGATGTGTACTTGACTACCTGGACTATGATGCGGATCATACTAGTGGGGACATGGTAGTCCATAAGTACATCCTTGAAAGTCCCTAGTCGTGGGTGTATCGAGACGGGGCATCGATATGCCAGAGTAGACTAGCGTGTACCTTCTCGACCCATACAGATGGGCGATGGATGATCCCATATCCATCGGTGTTTGACATCAGAGATGATATACGGGTGCTCAGTAGAGACTGGGTACACTGAACGGACTCGCCGAGAACTCCCAGATGGTATTATACCTCACGTCAGATGGCAGTTCTCTGGTGACACTGGTACAGAGTAGTCTGTTGACCCGAGATCGTCATAGAGTCTTGTGTGGTTCCCACTGTGCTTTGATTTCCATCTTACCACGTCCAAGAGGGCGTGCAAAACGGTGGTTTTTGGGTACAGTCCCGAGTCACATGGAGGCAATGAGCGATAGGAGGGGATTCGTCTCTCCCGGTATAGGGGGTTGATGTTGCGCTGTGTTCGATTGGCTATAACAGGATGGCCAGGGTTGCTGAGATTTACTGGTAAGTGTTACCAGTAGTTTCTCGAATTGTTATAGACCTCATATCGACACGACTTATCGAGCTATTGGGGTCTGACGTTTACCACCCCTAGGCGAGATATGCGACATATCAGACGATCAGACCGGACTGTACGGTAGTGTTACTGGTTGGATTCACTGGAGTGTGAGCGGGCTTGCTCGTCGATCTTCTGATCGCTCAATACCCGGGTGGCCGTTACGTTTAGCAGACCGCTTGCAGCTTGTGGATGTTTGATATGATCATCATCCGCTGCCGGCGTATTGACGAGTCTTTAGAGTCCTACACAGAGGTTTCCTGGCTCAAGCGAAACGAAATAGGAGCGCATATGAGATATGTGCAGGACCGAGAATAATGCGTGTATGTGATACCGTATTTTATTCTCGCGATGAATGTATCGAATGGTTGTATGCGATATAACCTAGTTATCGATTCAAGCGTTGATTCGATAAGCCGATACATTGTATACTAGTCGGTTGTGTGCGACATGACCGGATCATTGAATCAAGTGTTGATTTAATGATTTAATGCATAATTATATATTTGATATATTACTTTGCACTAACTAGTATTGGTTCACTTTAAACGGATTTTCTCACTTGGTTTGTGCACATTGTATATGTGATATACTTTTGTACACTTGTATGTATCATGTTTGATGATGCATGCTAACTTGTGTTTTGTGTAAAGTTTAAACCATGGTTATGTAATGGTTAGGGTTTTCATTTTCATATCTATTTATTTATTTGTTTATTCATTTTGGAAAATGATAAGCATAATGCAAAATGGTGGCTTTATTTGGAAGCTTGTTGAAGCTTCATGAAGACTTTGACCATTTTGTATTTTAGCTTAACCCTAACCATTGCATTGAACCATGATTAATTCTCTACACATAACCATAGTTAGGATTATGATAAGTTTGGATATTCTTTTCATTTTAAAATAACTTATCATAACTTATCATCTTCTTCCTCTTCTTCTTCTTCATGAAGAAACCTTACTTCATCAATGGTGGATTGATGAAACAAGTGAGAAATCCAATTCTAAAGTCTACCCACTTCCTATTTCTTCATCCTCTACCTCTTGCCAAGTAGTAGAATGTGTTCTCTTCACAAGTTTTTGGACTTGGTGAAGTCGGAGCTTGATTTAGCGATGCCTCGACGTAGATCATCTTCGGCACGTCGTCGATGACCTAGCCCGCTTCTTCTCCGATGAAGCCGACGCAAGAGCCCGGATTTCGGATTTGTACAGCGGAGATGACTTCTTCATGGAGCTATGGAGGTGGACAAACGGATCTACAAAGGTTGTATATCCGTATCCCTTAGTTAAGTGTTAACTAGTTAGCTTTTTCGCCTAGTTTTCTAGCAAACGATCCGTAGTCGGGTCTCTCGGCACCTAGAATTTTTGAAAATGGCATGTTCGATGCCTTGTGAGACCTCATTAGGGTGCCTAGGAACCTTTCATCTAAAACGCGCTCACATCACCTGACGTGAAAGGCAACAAGAAAGGAAAGTGATGATAGCATTTGCAATTAAAGAAAGTTCTAATGAGAAGAATACAAAGTTTATTTATGCAAGCGGAAACATACATGCTAGCACCAAGCCTACATGGAATTTCGACATAAAGCGTAGAAAAGGAGGGACTAATTTAGAAATGTTCTACGCTAACGGAAAGGATCACCAAACAGGGGATCAGAAATACAAGGGTTAACAAAACAAAGAACAAGGTTCTCCATCTCTCTCTCTGCCCTCTCCAACACATCGAAGCGACGGTTCTCACGAGAAGTCGCTTCCCATCGATTGGCACCATGGCCATCTGCAAAAGCAGACATAACAGCCCGTCGGGCTCTTATCTCGCTCAGCAGATGAATTGAGCAGTCCTTCAAAGCCTGAGTAATTAGGCACGCCTCATGAAAGCCCTCGAGCTTTTCTTCCGCCGCATCAAGCATCGCCAGGGTCATTTCTGCCGGGTGAGGAGGGATGTCGGCAAGCACGGCCGTGAGGATCATCCGGAGCCAGAGAGAACCCATCGGGAGGGGGGACCCCCTACGGATCGAGAGTTCATGCATGGCTGAGTCGCATTCGTTGTCGGTAAGGAGGGGATCCACCAACCGAGCAGCAAAGCGGGGGAGCATCTCCTCGATAGGAACTTCCCATGGCTGTCAACGAGCGTGCGGACGATTGCAGGCCATGGCACTCGTTTGTCTCTCAAGACAAGTTACAAAAAAATAATAATAATATAAATCTCTCCGTAAAGGGAAAAGAAAGCTATAGCCTCATATATAAAGAAGTGCATTAAGTGCTGTGCGCGGAAAATCTTGCATGGTAAAGCTATTTCCAAGGCCAAAAAAAAAGGAAAGGCATCTAAAATCAAGGAGATGAAATTATTTCCAAGGCCCTTTCTCTGCATCCAATATTATGCACTGAAAATACGGCATGGGAAAATTTCGTGAACAGCCCCATCAAGGGACCCCATGTGCAGAACACGTGAGGCCTAAACCTGATGTACACTTAAAAGAAAATATATGGAATAGTACCCTGCATATTAAAAGCACAAACAACAACAGTAGCAAAATGACAGAATCCCAGAGAAAAGACATGCAAACATAGAAAGACCTAATAACACTTGTCACTCATACTTCAAGAGGTTCATACAAAATACAGAGGACACATTTACAACGGCAGAACTTCAGATGCGGGGCATGGGTTGAGAAACTCAAAATTAACTTTATTCAAGATCTTCCAAGCATTTCGAACCTCCCGAGTATGCTTCCTCTCACGATCACAAGCATCGGGGTCCCCGCGGATGTCCTCTACCCTCGGTAGGCGGCAAGTATGGCTGATTGCTGAAAAATCTGATGCAGGAGATCAATGAGATTATCCCGCCTTCTCTTTGAGATCAAGTGCATCAGATACACCGAGTGTACTTTATCCTCGGCGGCGTCCAACGCCCCAAGCGGCACACCAGCACAGAATAAAGGGAGAGCCTCCCTGATCGCCAGCACGATCAGCCTCAGAAGGGAAGAGCGACGGGGGAGTAGCCGATGGTTGTACTCGTCAAAGCGGCTCATGATCTCGGCACATTGAGCATCGGTGAACTCCTGGTTCTGACTGCGGCCCAGTGCACGAATATTCCCGTAGGAAATGATCTCGTCAAGACTATACAGATGGGCAGCCATGATACCTGAAATAAAGGTCATGAGAATCATTAGAAAACTACCATTTCATTAATTGCAGAAGAACAACCTCGGGCCAAGAGACCCCAGGAAACCTCTGTGTGAAGAAATCGAGTTCTTCATTGGAATTAAATTCCTTATTAAGAAAAGGGAATTAAATTCCCAGAAACATTTTTGGATGGAATTAAATTCCATGGAGTTGAAACGCCATCATCATCTCCCCAAAAATCATCTAAACCCTAAGAGATCTACAGTTCGAAGGTTAGGCGGTTTCAGGTTCTTATGGAAAAACATGAGGGAAAAAGGGTAAAAACCCTTGTTTTGGATTTAAAATCCAGAGGAATGAGAAGGTCCATCGTTTGTCCAAGAACATTACCTGAGGAAAAGAATTCTTTTCGAACAGAGTTAAACTCTGAAAATTGTTTCAGGACAGAGAACTAAGCTCTGGAAGCGAGAATTAAATTCTCAAGGAAAAAGTTCTCAGAAGAAGAAGATGAGCAAAGTGAAGGCTCCTATGAAGAGACAGAGGTATTTATAGAAGGCAATGGAAACGTTTCATCTCCCCAAATCCCTAAAGGAATCCAACGGTCGCAAGAGGTGACAGCGTTGCACTCACGTGCTGACACGTGAGAACAACGCTGTGGGGGCATTTGTTTCCTGATTTAAAATCAGGAAAGCTTATGGAAAAAGCTAGAGGGTCACGTGCTTACACGTGACCAGCAGTCACGTGTTGGCACGTGACACCCAAAAGTACCGGCAAAGCAAGTTCAGCTTCCTGACTACATCAAAGAAAAAGGGCTTAAGAAAGGGTCACGTGCTCCCACGTGACCAGGGTCACGTGTTGGCACGTGACATTTTAAAGCGGATTCAAAGGCACATCGGTTCCCTGATCAAGTCAAAGAAAAAGAGTCCAGACCAGGGTCACGTGCTCACACGTGACCAGGGGTCACGTGATGGCACGTGACGGTTAAGCAACAACCAGAAGACAGCGCAAAAAGAAAGAAGAAGGCTCATTCCAAAGGGGGTCACGTGCCCACACGTGACCATGGGTCACGTGCCCACACGTGACCATGGGTCACGTGGTCACACGTGACCGGCTTTCAAAGCCCATTTTGTCAACAGAATTAAATTATGAAAGAGATTCAAATCTTTCCAAAGGAAAGCGACTATCTGGAACCAATCGAATTAAAGATTCAGAGGTGATGAAATATCATCTATCTATGGGAAAATCTCGGGTTTGGAAGGATTTCCCCTTTAAATCTAACCGAAACAACAAAGGAGAATCCCGGGACTTGAAATCCAATGGTGAATAAAATTCACCTAATAATCCAAAGGTCCAGAACGAATGATGGATGCAAATCAAATCTCTCAATGAAGATTCGTAAAAAAACTAATTGACTCGGCTGCTTCTCCTATAAATAGGAGCCAAGAGACACAAAAAAAAGGAGATACACGCAGAGGGAAGAAAGGGAGAGAGAGCCTTGATACTTCGAGGAACTTGGATCTTCTGCAAAAGAAAACCCTAGGTAAGAAAGGGAAGGCTCCTTGAAGGAAAAGAGAATTTAATTCTCAACAGAGTTTAACTCTGATATATAAAACAGAAGAACATATTTCTTCTCTCTTTGATAGAGGATCTGCAAAGTGCACATCTCCCCTTGAGGTTGAGAATTTAATTCTCAATGGGTCGAGATCCTGCCATGCAGATCCAAAACATAGAGAGGGAATGGAAGCACGAGAATTTAATTCTCACAGAACTATAGGAATTTAATTCCTTTGAAATAAAACTAGGGCTTGACCCTGTGTTATGGGAGTTTAATTCCTTCAGAACAAAAGAAACAGGGTTTAACCCTAGTTAAGAACCTAGTTCTGTTGGAACAGCGGGGATTTAATTCCCTTGATCATAATTTAACAAGAGAGTGGGAATTTAATTCCTTAAAAGCTTTTATTAGGGTTTAACCCTATTTGGTTCTTCACATGTATGAGGAATTTAATTCCTACAGAAAATTCAGAGTCCAACTCTATTCAGAATATAAACCTTTAAGAGGAAGTAGGAATTTAATTCCTCTGAAATTACTGTCAGGGTTTAACCCTACGAGGAATTTAATTCCTGGAAAAGATTAACAGATCCTCTAAACAATATACATAGAGGCAGGGTCACGTGTCACCACGTGACCCCCCCCCAGGAGATCTACAGAAAACCCCTTTGAGGCAGCACCCCACGTGACCCACGTGACCCTTGACAGAAGTTTTAATACACAGGCATTTGAATGCCCATCACGTGATGGCACATGATGCTCTGAAAGACGCGATAATCTCAGCAGAATAAATGAAGGGAGGGCGCGCTCACGTGCTGCCACGTGACCCCTCTTGCCTTAGTGTTTAACACTAAATTGAAACTCTCGAACCCAGTGTTAAAACACTGTTGGGCCTTAGTGTTCAACACTAATCAAAAAGCTTTATTTGCAGTGTTCAACACTGATCTGTTTTAGTGTTTAACAATAATTTGAAAAGCCTTGTTGCTGGTGTTTAACACCGATTATCTTTTAGTGTTAAACACTAACTCGTCAACCTCATTCCCAGTGTTCAACACTGATTGCTCTGTAGTGTTTAACACTAGGCTTTGGCCCAATTGGCTAAATGGATGGAGGCAAAGCCTCTCCTGATTGGACTTAGCCCAAGATGGCCATAAGTCTTCAATTTGTGATTAACTGGGCCAATGGGCTCATAACATAATTAATCGGTCTTGATCCCAAATTGGGTCAAAGACTATTTAAGCCATTCCGGTTCTAGGGTACATCTCTTCACTCCTTTGATACATGGCATTGTAATCCCTCAATGTCTTCAAAGAGGTGACGGGTCCCGACGACCACACATTGATATGGACTGTGGGGTCCTTAAACTCGTGTTTAATGCAAAATTCCTGGTTACGTGGAACGCGGATAATGTCACTCTTTGACCCCGTGGAAAACGTCCAGAGCGGAGTCTGGTCCTCGCAGAGCACGGCAGTGAACCCGTGTGAAGCATCCAGAGCACATACCGGACTGTGGGGTCCTTAAACCCATGGACTACGATGTCCTTAACCTTGACCGAGATGTCTTAAAACTAACAATGGACTGTGGGGTCCTTAAA
This sequence comes from Agapanthus africanus, assembly GCA_030015575.1. Taxonomy (NCBI): domain Eukaryota; kingdom Viridiplantae; phylum Streptophyta; class Magnoliopsida; order Asparagales; family Amaryllidaceae; genus Agapanthus; species Agapanthus africanus. Next base: position 902,550,613 of record JASDDO010000022.1, read on the forward strand.
CCCATGGACTACGACGTCCTTAACCTTGACCGAGATGTCTTAAAACTAACAATGGACTGTGGGGTCCTTAAACCCATGGACTACGACGTCCTTAACCTTGACCGAGATGTCTTAAAACTAACAATGGACCGCAACGTCCTTAAACTACCCATGGACCGCAATGTCCTTAAACTAGAACAATGGAGCCCCGTATGCTCTTTTGTCGGATCTAAACGGTCCCGTTTAAGTTGATCTTAGCCTCAAAGATGGCTAACGTATCCTTAAACCTTCAAACAGACTGGACTATGAATCCCCCCAATTAACTCTGGCTCGAGGGTACATCTCTGAACTCCTCTGACATCCGTCGTTGTAATCCTTCAACGTCGTCAGAGAGGTGACGGGTCCCGACGGCCATACATATGATGGACCACTATGTCTCTAAACTGGAACATTAGAGCCCAAATGCTCTTTTGTCGGATCTAAACGATCCCGTTAAGTTGATCTTAGTCTCAAAGATAGACTAACGTATCCTTAACAAACGTTTGAGTTGATCTTAGCCTCAAGTATGGCTGACGTATCCTCAAACCAAACCCCCAAACCCAAATCTAAGATAATACGGATTTGGACTAGTCCATGCCCTACGGGCGACGACATAACTCAGTCTCCGTAAACAATCCACGGGCAACAAACACAAAACAAACACCCACGACACGAAGTGACCATCTGGAGAAGGAGAAAGTTGTTACCGCGATGCGGTAGCGTAATTAACTGCAGGGGCTTGCGCCTGCAGGGAAGAGCGTCCCCACAATCAAAAACCCCTCAAACGAGGGGGAATCTGACGAAGTCTGCTACATCGGACGCATCCGTTTAAACCTTCGATACATGGTGCCATAAATCAACTTGGCATCTTCGGAGAGGTGGACGGATAGCACCAATTAGCATCTGCCCCGAGTCTCAGTGCCAAGACATCGCAGTCTTGCGCGCCGCCATTCGGAGGGGAACAGACAACCTCAGTCTTTAAGAGGTTAACACCAGCGATGCCTCATTCAGACAGGGGGCAAAAAGAAGATGTCTCAATCTCCGAGCCGGTCCCAACAGCTCGTCATGCTCGACGTCGCCATTGGCAACGAGTGAGGAAGGCAGGGGGCAACTCCTCCTCAGGGCTCACTCCACCGGCTCCAGTGGTGGAAGTCAACGATGTTGTTCCAACTGGGAACAGCTTTGAACTGCTGAGGAGGGTACGGAAAAACTCTCCAACCGCTACACTGAAGAGATCTCCTCCACCTGCGGAGAGAGTTCCAGAAACGAAGCAAGAACAGCCCCCTCAACGGCTATCCTCAAGAATTTATAAAGTTTGGCGGAGGGTTCAAGACTCCGTAATTAACCCAGGTCACTCTCATCACCAGAAAAGGGCGAAAGTGCAAAAAGGAAAAGACCATCCTATTGAACAGCGGGGGACAGCAGCTGCAAGGCTGCCCCCTTCAACGGTTCCTTCAACCTCAACGGCCCACAAAAGAAGGAGGCCAGAGAAATGTCCCGCGTCAACGGCCAAAGTTAAAAATGGTGAACCTAAACGCCCCAAGTCAGGGGGCATAACAGTTCATACGGTTTATATGGCATTGGGAAAAGAAGATAGCCGCATATCAACAGGTCATAGACCGCACACGAGGTCAGTGACCAAGGCTCAGGAGCAGCAGCAGAAGCTCCAAGAAATGATGAACGCTATGGCCGCACTTACAGGGCCGAAAGAAACCCCTGAAACATCCTCGGACGAGCGTCAAGAACAAGAAACGGATGCTGAATTCCTTCGTCGCGTACTGGAGAAAAAAGATAAAGAAGCTGCGGAGCAGGAAGCCAACATAAAGAAAATGGCCCTCCTATTCCAGGATATGGTGGGTATGATGATTCAACAAGATCCACCTGCTGAAGATCCCCCAATCATTCTTGAAGACGATAGGGGAGAGACGTCGAATCCTCCACCAGTTCTGTCCACAGCTAAAGAGGATACAATCTCCAAAGCTGATTTGGATGAATACATCGCCCAGCAAATACGGGTTCATCATGCAACCGAAACAGCCGGCCAGGTCGTGAAAACGGGGAGACCATACCCGAGTTGGTACGATCAAATCAAGTACCCGCCAGGTTATACGATTCCCAAGTTCCATGTCTACAAGGGGACGGGCAATCCTCACCAGCATGTTGCCCAGTTCAGGGCACTTTGCGGCAATACCGGTGGAGATGACAAGCTTTTTCTTCGCCAGTTTGTTGGAAGTTTATCAGATACGGCGTTCGAATGGTACTCTGAGCTCCCGAACGACTCTATCAAAACCTTCGCGGAAATGGAGCTGTTGTTTACTCAGCGTTTTGCAAGCGCCAGTGAACGTACCCCAATGATAGCACTGATTAACGCCAGGGTAAAACCCGGCGAGACGTGGGTTCAGTACGCTATACGATGGCGGAAATTATGGTCGAAGTGCGAGCAACGCATTGAAGAAGCTCCCACGGTGGGTATGTTTGTGGGAACCCTCGATCCACAAGCAACCATCTCGCAGTTTATGATGTTTTTCAAGCCGACTACCTTCCAGGCCTTGATTGACAAACTAGCGCAAATGGATCAAATGGGCCATAAACCCCCTCTTCCAAGGCCAGAACCCGAAATGACAAAGGGAAGGGAAAAGCGATCGTCGTCGCTAATGCTCAACAACAACTGAGCGACTCGAAGCCGGTTGCTCGTCAAAATAATACGCGACCGTACGTGCCCCTTGAGGATAGGATGGGACGCCCTTATTCCTTTCCCCGCGATAAAACGAGGAGGTTATTCGAGCTGGCGTTGCACAACAGACTCATAAATTTGCCGGATCCAAAACGTCCGTTGCAACCAAGTGATGTCAACGAGCCCAACTACTGTCCTTATCATCGAGTACTAGGCCATCCGATTGAAGATTGCTACGTTTTCAAAAATTGGCTTGAAAACCAGTACCGACAGGGCAAGTTCGCGTTATCTGACAAATGGAAGGTGAATCCCCCGCAGCCCCACACCTCTAAGGGGACGAATACGCCGGGGGCAACATGCTCCGTCATTGAAGAAGCTCCTTGGGAGGTTGTATTATCAGCCGAGACAAAGAGGATGCTAAACGATCTTCAGACATATCCAGCGATCAAGTGGAAGAACCCGTTAGAACCGCGGGTCATTGAAGGAATGTTGAAGCCACGTCCAACTCCAAAGACCGATGGTGGTGGTTCAAGCACTTGCAGCCAACCGTCAAAATCTTCGAAAAAGAAGAAGAAGAAATCTAAGAAGCCCGTGAAGCCTGGCGACAAGCGCACGGACTTACAAAAGCAAATTGACGCGCTGGATGAATACAACCAAAAGGCACGGACTCCCATTACGCTCCAAGAGTTCCTCAATCACGTCTTTCAAGAAGAAGATGAGGGAGAAAGTTCATCGGATGAATCCGAGGAATATGTGGCGAGCTGTCATATGATTTCCCATTCGATCATGAACGATGAGGAGACTCCTTGCACCGAAAAGCTGGGGGCAGATCCTGAACCAAAAGTTCTGGGGCCATCAGATGAAGTAATTGATGCATTCCTTAATGAAGCTCGGTTGAAAAGTAAAGCTGATAGGGAGCGCGAGGCGGCTATATTTGAAGGGGCCAAACGCCAGCGACTTGATGAAGGAGCTGAAACGATCCCGTTGGAGCTAAACACCTCCGCTACTGACAAAAGCCAATTCAAGATGAGGAAAAAGTTTGCTAAGGCCATATCAATGGGCATGAAGCTACCATCCTCTGAAGGAAACATCACCGGTAAAGTGGAACGCACCCCTCCTATTGCTTATATCATCAAAAGATTTCGTACCCCACACAAGAGTGCAAAGCTTTCGATAGATGGTGGCAAGGGTATGTTTCTCATCGACAACACTTTAAGCAAGAGAAACGCAAAATTCATCAGGAGCAAAGAAAAACGACCGAAGGGAGTAAAAGAACTACCGGCGATTGTCGCGTAGTTAACAACGGCGGGTCACAAGTGCCTACATTCGGGAGCGATTCTGATGAGGAGCTGGAACTTGCCCCTCTCTTTAAAGAGTCCGCTTCGAGAAAAGAAGAAGAACCGAAGGTTTGTGAAAATATCCGGCTACGTAATCGCACGCTGCCCGAAAAGAACCTCGGACCCTCGAACAAAAAAGATAAAGGGAAAGAAAAGGCCTCTGAAGATATCGTCTTAGATGACCAAGTGGTGGAAGAGCTAGCTGCCAAAGACCCACCAAAGAAGAATAAGGTGGATTACAACGTCTTAGCACATCTGAGGAAGCTGCCCTCACAGCTCAGCATTCTTGACGCCCTGTTGCTATCAAAAGAGGTGAGAGATTCATTGATTAAGGCGCTCCAAGATCCGGAACAATTCCAAGCATGCTTGGCCGAGGAAAAGATGAAGGATGAATTGGAGGAAGTGCACACGGCTGATGTTACTTTTGGCGATGAAGACCTTCTACTTGGGACGTGCGAACACAATCTCCCTCTCTATGTCTCGGGATACTGCCATGATATAAAGATAGGCAAAATCCTGATCGATAACAGGTCGTCTGTTAACCTACTCAACGTGCGGGTGTTGAAGGAAATCTGCATGAGCGTCCAGCACCTTGCTCGGGACAAGATCACCATCTCCGGGTTTGACTCCCAATCGTCAAAAACTCTTGGATCTGTGATACTGACACTACGCTTCGGGCTGCTCGTCACAAACATTAAATTCCACGTCATAGATGCCAAGACATGCTACAACGCCCTGCTCGGCCGACCATAGTTACACGAGTACAACATCATCCCTTCTACACAGCATCAGTGTATGAAATATTTTAGGGGTGGTCTCGAGTATACCGTAACGGGAGAACTGAATCTGTTTTCCGTAAATGAAGTTCGCAAATATGAAGATACCAAATACTTCTTGCCGAATTTTGAAGACACAAAGAAGTGTCACAAGCCAGAGAATAAAACTAACGCTACCATCCCTGTCTTCGGCAGTGATACTGAGGAAGAAGAAGAGATGGTTTATTCGGATCCGCCCCAACACAACAAGCCGGGACCATCGGCTCCTACATTGATCTTTGGCAGCGACTCGGAAGATGAAGTCCATGCCGTATTCTCTGCTTGACCTTTAATACAAATGTCCGCTGACGAAGAGCAAAGCCTGCAAGTCGCCATGGTGCCGCCTGAGCATCATAAAGAACTGGATACACTTAATATCTACAGTGTAGAAGAGCTGCGGACATTCTATATCCCTCCCAAACGAGAAAGAGAAAAAGCAATTCTATTTTACCGCTCTGAAGAAACCAAGGTGAAAAAAGAAATCTGGCATGGCGCGGATCCTGCGCTCGACAGGCTTCAGCCTATCCGTCTTCCCAGATATTATACTGAGGGTTTGAAGAAGCTGCTGAAACGCCAGGGGATATCCTTCAAACAGACCGTTAGAGAGGCCAAATTCTATGACAGGGTCTGGAACGTTCCCGGGACTCAACGCAAACTGCCTAATGGGAGAATGGAAACAAAAGGGCTTGGATACATCCGGCCAAAGAAACGAGAGTTACTACCCGGCTGCTACGTCGTGTATGACCTCGATAAAGAAGCGGATACTCAATGGGAGGACGCTAATCCTAATCCAGTGAAAGTTCCAGATGCAAAGGAACCCAGTCCGTCGTTCGAGGAACAAATGGACAAACTTATAAAGAAAGCTGGTCAAAAAGTCCGAGATGATCACAACCGCGAGACGGCCATCTACAAGAAAGCCAAGACGCAACGCCTGCTCCAACAGGCCGTAAAGGATGAAAATGCCGCTCCTTGTCAACCTGTTATAAAGAAGGCTCAGCGCAAAAGCAGAAATAAGTCGAAAGGCCAAAAAAGCGCTCAACAGCAACAAAGCAGGGCTAAGAAGCCACGCAAACGGGAGGCGAGCGTTATTGATCTATCCCTCATGAAGAAAATAAGTCGAGCATACTCTTTTCCTTGGGATAAGACGAGGAGGATATTTGAGCTTGCTCTAAAACATCAGATGCTCATACTGCCGGAGTCCAAGCACCCCGAACAAGCAAGCGAAGTCTCTGACCCAAACTATTGCTCTTACCATCGAGTAATAGGGCACCCGCTCGAAGACTGCTTCACCTTTAAGAATTGGGTCGAAGATCAGTACCAGCTCGGCAAGTTCGCTCTGTCTGACAACTGGAAGGTAACGCCGCCACAGAAGCACGAGCCCAAGGCCACGAAAGAAAAACCGGTTCCACATTGGGATTGGAAGCGAATTCGCACCTGTCACATGATTACAATATTAAAAGAAGAGCCCGGGGACATAGATGAGCTCCCTTGGTGCTTCGAAAACAGCAGCGACGAGATAATCTCAGAATTCCCACCAGCGCCAAAAGAGCTGGAAGATGGAATCCATACCACTGCAGATAACCTCAAGAAGATTGAGTTGGGGACGGCAAACGACCCACGGCCGACATTCATCAGCGAGTTACTATCTGAAGAAAGGGTAACTGCGTTAAAGGATGTGCTTCTGCAGCACAGAGATTGCTTCGCGTGGAACTATTCCGAAATGCCGGGACTAGATCCAGAAATTGCTGTACACAGATTGGCGATATCCCCGGACATCAAGCCAGTCAAACAGGCACCAAGAAGAATGCGTCTCGAGCTTGAAATGAGTATCAATGCTGAAGTCAAAAAGCTGATCGACTCTGGCTTCATCCAGGAGGTTCAATATCCGGATTGGATCGCCAACATTGTCCCGGTGATGAAGAAAAATGGGACTGTGCGCATATGCGTGGATTTTCGAGATCTCAATAAAGCTTGCCCGAAGGATGATTTCCCAGTGCCAGTCACCGAACTGATGATAGACAACACGTCTACTCACGAGGTTTTCTCCTTCATGGATGGCTCATCAGGGTATAATCAAATAACGATGCATCCCGAAGACCAAAAGCACACAGCCTTCAGGACTCCTCTGGGTATATTCTGCTACAAAGTGATGCCCTTTGGTCTAAAGAACGCTGGTGCCACCTATCAGAGGGCCATGACGAAGATCTTCGATGACCTTATACACGAAATCGTTGAATGCTATATCGACGATCTCGTGGTTAAAAGTAAATCATACGATGAACATCTCGAGCATTTGAAGACCGTAATTCAACGCTTTCGGCAATACAACTTGAAGATGAACCCTTTTAAGTGTGCATTCGGAGTTTCCTCAGGCAAATTCCTGGGATTCATTGTCCGACACCGGGGTATCGAAATAGATCCGTCCAAGATCAAGGCGATCATGGAAATGCCTCCGCCGAGGACTCTTAAACTGTTATGGTCTCTCCAAGGGAAACTCGCATACATACGGCGATTTATAGCCAATCTTTCAGGCAAGTGCCGTCCTTACAGCCACCTGATGAAGAAGGGAACCCCGTTCGTCTGGGATCACAAGTGCCAAAGCGCACTAGACGAGATCAAACAGTACCTGCAAAACCCTCCAGTGTTGGCTGCTCCGGTTAAGGGAAAGCCTCTCATTCTTTATACAGCCGCCCTCGAAGGTTCTTTAGGCGCATTATGGGCACAAGAGAACGATAAAGGGAAAGAAAGAGCACTCTACTACTTAAGTCGAGTTCTACTGGGGGCAGAAAGCAACTACTCCCCCATCGAAAAACACTGCCTGGCGTTGATCTTCGCGATAACAAAGCTCAGGCACTACGCGTTGGCGCATGAGGTCCGTCTCATTTCAAAGGTGGACCCCCTTAAATACTTGATGTCAAAAGTCATATTGACGGGACGACTCGCTAAATGGGCTCTACTCTTAATGGAGTTCTCGATCACGTACCAACCTCTCAAGGCAGTGAAAGGCCAGGCCATCGCCGACTTCCTAGCTGAGCATCCCATACCCGCCGATTCTCCTCTAAACTGCGATCTTCCAGACGAACATGCGTTTGATACGGTCAACGGTGATGGTACTCGATGGGAGCTTTATTTCGATGGCGCATCTTCCATGAAGAAGCGCAAACAAAGCACCCCTATAATTAAAACGGGCGTAGGGCTCATCTTTGTAACTCCACAAGGAGGGATAATGCGCTTTGCTTTCTCCCTAACAGAGCCGAGGACAAACAATGAAGCCGAATACGAAGCTCTGATAGCAGGCCTCGAGATCGCCATTGACATGGGAATTGAAAACCTCATCATATACGGGGATTCTCAACTGGTCGTTAGTCAAGTAAATGGCGACTACCAAACATGCAAACCAGAATTGGTGAAGTACGGCGAAAAGGTGCAACAATTATTGACTCAAATTCCCTCCTATACTTTGGAAAACATACCGCGCACGGAAAACAGCAAAGCAGACGCTTTGGCCAAACTTGCTAAAGAACTGGCTGACGAGAACCTCGATGACGTTAGAATCGTGGTGCAAAGCCGTCGGGTGCTTGCCCCAGCAGAAATATCTCCGGAATCATCCGAAGGAAAAGGAGCGAGCGAGCAGATGGCTCTATAAATAAAAGTCCGGGAAAAGGCCGAGGATTGGAGGGAAGTCTTCATAGACTACTTTAAGTCCCACCGAATGCCTGAAGAAGTGTCCACAAGACATCAGCTCATGAAACGAGCTCTGTCTTTCGCCTTCGTCAATGATACTCTATACAAGAGGTCATTTGATTCTCTGTGGCTGAGATGCCTAGGACCTGACGAAGCGAGAAGGGTCGTCCAGGAAGTTCATGACGGACTCTGCGGTTCTCACCAAGCAGGCCCAAAGATGAAGTTGAAGATCAAACACATGGGCTACTACTGGCCCACGATGATTCAGGACTGCCTCGAATATGCGAAGCAATGCCACTCATGCCAAATCCATGGGGACTTCATCCATCAGCATCCAAATCCATTACATCCAACGGTGGCTAGCTGGCCATTCGAAATGTGGGGGACTGATATAGTCGGCCCCATCGAACCAGCATCGTCTAGAAGACATCGTTTCATCCTAGCGACGACTGACTACTTCTCTAAATGGGCAAAGGCAATACCGCTGAGAGAAGTTAAGACGGAGAATATCCTCCACTTCTTCAAAATGCACATCATATATCGGTTTGGAACTCCGCGACGGATCATCTCCGATAACGGGCCAGCTTACAGAAGCCACAAAATCAGTCGCTTCGCGCAACAGCACAATATAGATTAGAGATATTCCTCGGTTTATAATCCACGAGCTAACGGTCTAGCTGAGGCCTTCAACAAGACCTTGACGAAGATCATGAAGAAAACAGTGTCGCGAAATAAGAAAGACTGGCACGAAAGACTGCAAGAGGCTCTCTGGGCATATCGAACTACGTTTAAAACGGCCACAAACGCAACACCATATGCGTTAGTATTCGGGACAGAAGCAGTACTCCCCCTCGAGATAGAGTTACCATCTCTACGAGTGGCAGTCCATTACGAGCTGATGGACGAAGAAAATGCTCACCTTCGGCTTGAGGAGCTTGACGCCCTTGAAGAAACACGGCTCATAGCGCAACAAAATCTGGAGGCCTATAAAGCAAAGATGACGCGCTCATATGAAAGATTGACCCGACCGAGGACATTTCGCCAAGGCGAACTCGTGCTAGTGGTCAAAAGGCCTATGATCCCCAATCGTGCCAAGCGGGAAAAATTCGAGCCAAACTATGAAGGTCCGTACGTCATAGATAAGGTCTACCAAGGTGGGGCCTATCTACTCATAGATATGCACGGTGAAAGGCCTTTCAGGCCAATAAACGGTTGCTTCCTAAAGAGATACTACGCTTAATGAGCCACAGCCTAGGTCAATGATAGATGACGACGACTATGTCCGCTCTCTGTCTTCCCAAGCCCAAAACTCTATAAGTAGTAGCTGGCCAACGGACCGAAACATCCTTAAACTAATAGCGGACCGAAATGTCTTAAACTAATAGCAGACCGAAACGTATTTAAACTACTACCGCAGCATCTTTAGGCTGACGAGATATAAAAAAAACATAAAATAAAATAAAAACGGTATGTCCATAAGCAAAAGGGCGCGGATGAAAACCCGAAAGGGCTCCGTGAGTAAAAACAGCAGGGCTACCGACGAGTGTTTGTGAAAACCTGAAAGGGCGCAACCTCGTTAAAGGACACTTATAGGGTCCTCTCGACTTTATAAGGAGAAACCACCCACGTGAGATCCTTACGACTCACAAGGGAGCAGCACACTTAGGGATCCCCACGATTCCTAAGGAGAAAGTACACTTGCGAGATCCTCACGACTCGTAAGGAGAACTCTCTTATGGGACCCTCACGGCTCATAAGAGTTGAAAGTCTTAAGTTACAGAGACCTAAACCTGTGCTTAAGCAACCCTTACAACTTCCGATATTGCCCTACAAGTGGCTCAATACTGACCCTTGTATACAATCCACGGGCGCGAATAAACATTTCCCTAACCAAGTCTCATCCGTGACTGGGGATATGTTCACATGGTAAACAACCCTTGTAAATCCTCTCGATTTATGAAGAGAAAACCCTCTGGTAGGATCCTTACGACTTACAGAGGAACATACACTTAGGAATCCTCACGATTCCTAAGGAGAAAATACATCTACAAGATCCTCACGACTTGTAGGGAGAAATACCTTTCTGAGACCCTTACGGCTCATGAAGTTAAAAGCCTTAGACGACAGGACCCTAACCCTGTTCGCTAAGCTACCTTTGTTCAACATCGACGGAGGCGGATGATGATTCGCTCCTGGCAATATCCCAGTTGTAGCGGTGTTGATGCCGAAATCGGTGCCTAATTCCAGGTTTACGGCGGAAAGCCAGTAAGCCGCATATGCATAGCCGAAATGATTGGGCAACTTGCAATAAAAAGCAGCAAGTAAAAAGGTATGCATGCAAAATAGCCGAAATGATTGGGCACCGCGAAAAATAGCTGAAATGATTGGGCAATCGCGACCTTCACGATAGAAAATCTGAAATGATAGAGCATCGCGGAGATAAAACCAAAAAAAATAAAATAACTTTGGCCCTACAGTTAAGATCACATCGATCCCTGTATACAATCCAAGGGCGTAAACAAAGAGGGAACCATACTTTCCCAACAGGCTCCGCCAGAAGACGAAGCCAAATCTAGACGGTTCAGTCCAACTCCGGAGAAACCAGTGTCTTCAGCAAATTCCTCGACTCACGGATACAAACACTCCTTGACGAGAGCCTCCTGACCCGCGTCGACTCGCAGAGCCGCCAGTGCCTCCGTGGGAAATTCGCGACTCGTTTCAAATCTCAAGGAAACAAATAATCCTTGGCGCTTGGGAAACAAATAATCCTTAGCAAAGTCCTCGACTCACGGATACAAACACTCCTTGACGAGAGCCTCCTGATCCGCGTCGACTCGCAGAGCCACCAGCGCCTCCGTGGGAAATCCTCGACTCGTTTCAAACCCCAAGGAAACAAATAATCCTTGGCGCTTGGGAAACAAATAATCCTTAGCAAAGTCCTCGACTCACGGATACAAACACTCCTTGACGAGAGCCTCCTGATCCGCGTCGACTCGCAGAGCCACCAGCGCCTCCGTGGGAAATCCTCGACTCGTTTCAAACCCCAAGGAAACAAATAATCCTTGGCGCTTGGGAAACAAATAATCCCTAGCAAATTCCTCGACTCACGGATACAAACACTCCTTGACGAGAGCCTCCTGATCCGCGTCGACTCGCAGAGCCACCAGCGCATCCGTGGGAAATCCTCGACTCATTTCAGACCCCAAGGAAACAAATAATCCTTGGCGCTTGGGAAACAAATAATCCCTAGCAAACTCCTCGACTCACGGATACAAACACTCCTTGATGAGAGCCTCCTGATTCGCGTCGGCTCGCAGAGAAACTGTGTCTCCGCGGGAAATTCCTGATTCGTCTCAACATGCAAATGAAGCCTCAGGCAGCAGGGACTAAAAAACTTGCTTCCTGAACAATGGGACCCTGCAAGTCAATCCAAAATGGTCTCTTGCATACTATTCACGGGTCTCACTCTCCAAAGTCGAATTTCGACGAGGAGGGAAACAACCGCTTGTGGGTCCTCTCGACTCGTAAGAGGGAAAAAATTCTCTTATAGGATCCTTACGACTTGTAAGAGAAAACAACACTTAGGAATCCTCACGATTCCTAAGGAGAAAGCCCACCTACGAGATCCTCTCGATCCTTAGGGAGAAGAATCTCTATGAGACCCTCACGGCTCATGGAGTTGAAAAGTCTTAGGCAGCAGATCCGAAACTGCGGCCTAAGCCATCGCTATTTCTTAAGGAAATCGGGATACTCGTTCTAATCATTCGTTAACTATGTTTGCTAAAGTGATATGCTGATAGTAAAAGAAAGAGAAGACGGAGAAAATGACACATGACAAAAAAAAGGGTGTATCTTTTATTCATAAACTTGATCGGGTACAGGATACATTATGTCAAATATATATATATATATATACATTCTTTTATCTACAAGTACAAACGATACAAAGATGGATAGCTACTGAGGAGGAAGTGTCTTTAGTAGATCCACAAGCTGCTCTCGCACTTCCTTCAGCACCTCCTCCTGAGCGGCTGCCGCAGTCACCTCCGCTTCCACCCGGGCTTGCTGCTGCAAGAAAGATGAAAGTTGCTCCTCCGCCGCCTTCTGGGCTGCTTCCTGGATAGGTGCATCTCGCTCGACAACATCAAGGTGTTGCCTCAATGATAACCCTTCAGAAAGACATTGCAGGAGGCCCTCAAAGACAACCTTCAGCCGTGCGGCGTTGGCCTCCACCCGAGCATGCAGTTGGGCAGACTTGTTTGAAGTCTCACCACGCTCCTTACGCCTTGAAATGACTTCTTGTTCGAGGTAGCGGAAGTAAGGAGCGCTCTGCTCAATCCACGCTGTTCTTTGATTACTGCCAGCCAAGGCCTCGGGAGCAGGACGCAGCGACTCCAACTGATATAGGCGACCCTCGATCTCCCTACAATGGTTAACCCAGGATGCGACGATGCCCTCATCATGAAAGTTCACGAGTATTGCTAGCATCGGGTTAACCATCATAGCGAAGTCTGCGACAGATATAGGAGTTTCAACGTCGAGTTCCTCGACGTAGTCACTCAACATGCGCAGACTATTCGCGGCGCCTTTTGAAGACAGACTCCTCAGATAAGGACCCGCCGGCATTATGATGCGAGATTCGAAGGGCACCGAGATCGGAACGACAGCTGAAAAGAAACGAGATGTGATCAGATAACAGTTCTGAAAATAAAGAAGGAAGACTTTATCAATGTGATAGTTACTATACCAGTTGAGACATGTGGCAAGGTCGGCAGGGCTGGTGGCACAGCTGATCTCTTATCCCCTCCTTCAATCTGTAGCACTGCAGTTGAGATGAGAAAAAGAGGTTAGAGGTAATTCCATCAATAAAAAAATAAGGAAGGATGTCAACGGAAATCATACTCACCAACGCCACCAGAGGAAGAAGCAAGCTCGGATGGGAAAGAAAAGTGTGGGAGCAACATCTGATATACATGATCAAAAAGCACTCCTGGAAACACAACAGTGTGACTTTAGTACACAAATTATACGTCTAGAAGATAAGATTAATAAATCGTAAACACATACCTTCCAACATCTTCGAGGGTATAAGAGAGGGTTGAGAGGTGACCACCGCCAAGGCAGTCGTTGAAGGCGCTCTCTCGAGCAGTGGGGCATCGGCGCTGGCTGCACCTGCGTTACAAGAAAGGTGAACTTGTCAGAAAGGATTGTAAAATAAGAAAGACAGTAACCTAAGGTTTACCTGAGGAGCTCCCGGCCGAAACAGAAGCGACTCCCTCCTCTATCGACATGAGGCCACCGCCCGTAGCCTCATCACCAGACTTGATGGGGACCGTCGTCGTGCTACCGCGACCAGGAGACGGCAGGAGATCGTAAGCAGGGAGGGCAATGATTGGAGCGTTGCCGGATTCTTGGAAGGAAGCGACTGACTCTTCCCCGAGAGTCGTATCCATCTCACCCGCAACTACTTCGAGCTCCGCCGTCTCCATCGGCTCATCCACTGTCACCACGAGGTCGCCGGCCTCAAGCGCCTCGTCCGCCACCACCCTCGGTTCAGTTATAATGATCATATCATCTGCCGCCGCTTCAGGTTCGGCATCAATGACCTTCTCGGCTGCTGGCCCCTCGACCTCTACCTCAGGCTCCGAAGCCACAACGACGTTGCCCACCGTCGGCTCGAGTTCGGCAGGTACCGCCTCCTCTGTTTCTTTAGGATCAACGGTTTCCGCCTCCCCCTCGATCGGACTCGGCCCTGCAAGATAAGGGATATAAGGACCAATGACATTAAAAACCCTTATAACAAAAACTCTGAGAGAAATATTACCTGAAGCGGATTTACCGTTTGCGCTCCGAACTGCGCGCGCAACCTCTCTGCGGGCAGTGGATAAGGCAACAGGGGCCTCTTCAGATGGAGTATCGGCACGAGGGGCGGTGCTGGGGCCCGCTCCCGCAGCCAAGGCAGCCCGGCGCGCCTTCGCCTCACGCCTTTGCCGCTTCTTTTCCTCCCGGGCTGTCGCGATGGACCTTAGTGACGCCTCGTCATCCTCGTTCAGGGATACCTCCAGAGCCTTTAAGGCATCCTTCATCGGCTCTTCAAGACGAACCTCCTGCGGTGGCCCAGAGGAAGCAGGAACATCGGCAGCGGGTAAAACATCTGCGTCGCTTGGTGGGAACGGCATTGAAGATTCTGCAATAAAAAGAGAAAGGTTAGATCGACCATAACACGAGGGAGATGGAGACTTGATGGATTAAAACTTACTAAGGCCCATAGACGCTCTAAGACATTCCTCCTCCTGGAAAGTCTTCAGAGAAGCGGCAACGGCTTCTTCGTCAGTGATGCCTGTCGAAAGGAAAGAAAGAAAAGCGTTAGTCAAAGGCAATGAAGAGGATATGTTGCAATAAAGAAAAGGCGACTAATAGTTACCTGATTGCGCAAGCTTGGCCAGCCACGCGTCACGCTTTGCCAACCACGCCGAAGTTTCGAGAGCGGCTTCCAAGTCTGTATCGTCCGGCGGCGGCATCACTAGTCCTTCGTTCGTCCCGTATTCGATCAGGCCCTCGGCATAGGGAGCATGGGGTTCCTGACCGAACACGACGTCCGCAGCGAATAGCGACTTCTTTTTCTTTTGCCCTCTGACCCTAGGCTCACGGGGGATCGACTTACGTTTAGCAGCCACCTTGGGACGGCGGGTCCCGATGTCTGCACCTACACCGGACTCCGGCGAGGCCACGACCACTTTCTCTACTGGAGCACGGGGCGCTGGGGCTGCATCTTTAATATCGGGAAGCGGCAATCCGTGCGGAGGACTTTGCGCACGCGACGGTCTGCCCCTGATCTCTTTTAAAGGGGCAACTACTGGGGTCCTTGGGACCAAAGGAGCGTTGCGATCGGTACCTGGAGGCACACCCTTACGATCGACCAACAGTCGCCTTTCCTCCTTTATAACTGCTCCTGTTGCATGATTGTACCAGTCTTTGTACACATTGAGGAGTCTCGGAGCATAAGCCGGCGCATTGATAAAAAAATGAGAGCTCGTATTCAGGCGCATGAAATGGTGCAGTGCGTTCTCCATCCCTTCTTCAGTGGCAGTGGGTTCCAGCAAGAAGGCTCCCAAGGGGACCCCTTGATCGTAGCCTAGTTGTTGAGCAAAAAGATGCGGGTTATACCTCATAAAAATTGCCACACCATTCTGCCTAAAGACTAAGAAACCCGGTCTAATGGAATATAAGTGAAGGGTCTCCCGAGCCGTCAAAACTGAGGCTCCATCTTTAAGGACATCTTGTAATGGCCGCGTCACAGTGGTAGATACCTTTCCAATGGTCAATACTTTATCGACAAAGGACATACCGGCTCCAACGGTGTGAGGGCGAAGGAGTAAGCCCCTGGCGTTCCGCGGTGATGGGGTTACAATTGATGCGCCGATCAGCTGTATAATGCGGGGAAAACCGCACTTGTCAAAAAACGAGGGCCTTTTATGCATGCCGAAGACACCCGCTGTGTGTAGCTCGAGCCACGATGCAAAGTAATGCATCGGAAAGACCACATGCAGTACCCCGGGCTCATTAGCATCCGCTGCTCGACTGAGGCCATGGTATAAGTGCGCCAAGCCAGCAATCCCAACAGCTACCTTTACCCCGATGACCATCCGGTGGGCTGGGTAAAAGACAGAGGGTCGCATCCGATGAGAGTGCATTGGGATCGCAAACCAGCTCAGCCACAATCCAAGAAATCCTAAGAAAAAGGCCTCCTCATCCATTCCAGGGGCCGCAATTTCTGCAAATGACATAGTAGGGAAGTCCGGAAGAAAAAAACCCTTTTGATCTATATCCTTCTCCGGTAGGTTGTCCACACCTAGACCGAAGGGGTCATCCAGGGTGGCGAACTTGGCAGCTTCCGATGAGATGACGCTTGGACGAAGGAAACGAGCAATGAAGTCCTCAAAGTTAACTCCCCGACCCCCATGTTCGACGAAGAGGGACTCATATATGTTCAACACTTTAATCAAGCTTGGGAATTGATGTTGAACGGCATTCTCTGGTGTAACCCCCCTTACCATCGGCCTAGCACCAAAGACGTACACATCTGTCGGGAGCAGCTCCTCATAATGTTCCCCCATCACTGGTAAGCCGGATACCTCCGCAAACTCCTCCAAGGAGATTGACACTTTCCGATCCATGGCAAGGAAAGTGTGGGTAGGAATATTCCATTGCTCCAAGAAAGCTTTGAACCACCAGGTGGGGAGCGTGGGATACTGGAAAAGAGAGACGTAGACCGCGGTGTACAGTCCTAATCTTATCAACTGCGACTTCTTCGTCGACAGGATGTACCGGGCCCACGGCAGATAGCCAATCGGGTGGCGGGGGATCAGACCAAGGTTATAAGATTGCCCCCAAGGTCGTGCTTCACCCTGACAGATACGGCGCCCTAGGATGTCCAAAACCATAGGACGCTGAACCGGTATCGCATCTATAGCGGGATGTAGAAAACCCTTCGATGTCCAATCCACCAACTCCACGGCATACTGCACCGAGGGTGGGGTAGCATAGTGAATCGCCGTGATGGGTTCCGACGGCACCGCGCATGTGAAGCTCCGGCGGCCCATGATGATCTGATTATACCACGACCCCCAAAGGTGAAGACTCTTGTGTTCCGGGTCGTACTCCTTAATCATGGTCAGGACTTCACGGTCCAAAGGCGCCTCGGGAAATCCCTCCTCCGAGCGGACGAACGGGAATGAAGTGTCTAGAGACATGATCGCTGCAAAAGAACAATTTAGCCGTTAATGTTGTAATTCCAACATTTGGCATCTAAAAAAAAGCATTAATTAAATTAAATTAAAATTAATTAATTACACCACACAGCAGTGCAGTGAGTAGGAGACCAAAGGGGGACCCACAAAATCTGGATGACAATACGTCAGACAACCTCATCATTGGATGAGATTGTCAGTTGGTCCCCAGGAAAACATTCCCATTTATAAAAAAGGGGGTGGGAAGAATCCCTAGAGACAAGGAGAAAATCTCCTCTCTCAGAGCAAAGCTCTGTCACAGAGTGACACTTGTCAAACTTGGGTCCCAGGGAAATAAGGTTCCTTAAAAAGAGCATAGCTCTATGGTAATAATGGAAAGGTCCATCAGAAAATGTCTACACCTAAAAGAATTAAAAAATTTGAAATCTTGGAAAATCCACGAAAAACTTGTGAAAATTTTTCATTTTATCAGATCTAAAAAATCCACAGATGATCTATGAGCAAAGCTCTGTTCATGGGTTAAAACCTATGAACAAGATCCCTGTAGATCTGCAGAGCGAAGCTCTGTTTATAAAATCCCAATGGGGATCTCTTTAGATCAAAAGATCTGTAAGAGCAAAGCTCTATTAGTTAATTAAAATATTTAATTTAAGATTAATTTTACCTAAAATTTTCTAACTTGGAAAATGAGAGCAAAGCTCTAAAGTTCTGGAAACGAGAGCAAAGCTCTGGAGTTCTAAGCGAGAGCAAAGCTCTGGAAATCAAAATCTAGAAAATGGTGAGATTTTTCTAAGGGCCAGAGGTCCTATTTATAAGGCGCTTGCGCCCCTTGAGCTCACCCCTTGATCCAACGATCAGGAGTTTGCCACCGCTGCACTCACGTGTGCGCCACGTGAGCGCAACGGTGGGGGGGCATTTGTTTCGCCCAATCAGAGCAAAGCTCTGTTGAAATTCAAAATTCAAAAATTCTGAAGCAACGCTCAAGTCTCGGGCGCAACGCGCCACATGTCAGGCGCTGATACGTCAGCGCAGCGCCCAAGAAGGCGCACCCAATCAGAGCAAAGCTCTATTAAAGGAAGCAACGCTTCGGTTGCGCAGGTACTGCGCAGCGCAGATGCGCTAGCGCAGTTGAGATGCACTGTGCGCTGCGTGACACGTGTCAGCGCAGATGCGCTAGCGCAGTTGCGCTGCGCTGTGCGCTGCGCGACACGTGTCACGCGCTGGGGCATCTGCGCCAAACAGAATTAAAATTTTAAGAAATCTTTTCTGTTCTTGTTAAAACAAAAAGATTTTCTTCTGCAAAACAGAAGCCCTTGGATCAAAGATCCAACGGTAGGGAAAATTCCCCAAATCACTCAGAGAAAGATCTCTTTAACAAATTTAACTAATTTATGGGCACTATAAAAAGGACCCTAGGCCTCAATTAAAAGGCATCAATATCTTTCTAAAAAAAAAAGAGAGAAAAGAACTCTGAGGAACTCCTCAAGAATAAAAAAGGTAAAAACCTTTACAAAAAAAAGAGAAAGTTCTCTTAGGAACATATCATAAATCTAAAAACAAGATCAATGATCTTTAATAAAAATAAAATAAAAATAGTGCTTTGCACTTTTCATGAACCTTTGGTTCTCTGAGATAAGAAAAACAAGAAAAAACTTACTTTTCTTTGATCTAAATTAGATCAAGAAATCAAATAGTGTTTTGCACTTCTGTTCTTGAATCTAAAAGATTCTTAGTGCTTTGCACTTGAAAACTGCGCTGTTGCGCTCTTGGGAGCGCGCCACGTGTCAGCAGCGCAACAGCGCAGTGCACTAGCGCAGCGCACTGCACTGTTGTGCTTGCACTCACCAGAGCGCGCCACGTGTCAGCAGCGCAACAGCGCACTGCACTGTTGCGCTTGCGCTCACCAGAGCATGACACGTGTCTTCACCACAAGTGCTTGCGCTCAGTGAGTGGCGCAAAGTGCCTAACAAATGCAATGCAGGGCCAAGCCCAATTAAAAGACCAAACATACCTAATTAAATTGATGCTCTGCATCATTTATAAATGGGCAAAGCCCAAACAAAAATAATAAAATGCTATGCAGATGCCTTGCAGAGCCCAAAATAAATTGATGCTCTGCATCTTTTATGGGCAGAGCCCAAACAAGAAAATAGAAGTAATGCAATGCATTATTTAAGTGTGGGCAAAACCCTAGAACAGGTCTAATGGACTAAAAATAAATAAAATGTTGAACATTTTCAACTGGACTTAGCCCAATTCTGGCCGTAAGTCCTTAAATTAAATTGAATTGAGCACAAATGCTCTCTCAAATCAATTTATATCCGGTTCGAGGGTACATCTCCGAACTCCTTTGACATCCATCGTTGTAATTCCTCAACGACGTCAAAGAGGTGACGGGTCCCAACGACCACACATCAATACGGACTACGGGGTCCTTAAACTCGTGGACCGAGACGTCCTTAAACTAATATTGGACCGAGACGTCCTTAAACTAATATTGGACCGAAACGTCCTTAAACTAATGTCGGACCACCATGTCCCTAAACTGGAATATGGACCACCACGTCCCTAAACTGGAGCATGGACCGCAACGTCCTTAAACTACCTATGGACCACTACGTCCCTAAACTGGAACAATAGAGCCTCCAAATGCTCTTTTGCCGGATCTAAACGGTCCCGTTTAAGTTGATCTTAGCCCCACACACGGCTAACGTATCCTTAAACATTCAAATGGACTATAAAACCCTAAATCAACTTCGGTTCGAGGGTACATCTCTGAACTCCTCTGACACTTATCGTTGTAATCCTTCAACGACGTCAGAGAGGTGACGAGTCCCGATGGCCATATATTAAATAAATCACGTTTAAGTTGATCTTAGCCTCAACAAGGCTAACGTATCCTTAAACTAAAACATCAAACCCAAATCTAAGTAAATACGGATTTGGACTAATCCACGTCCTACGGGCGACGGCATTACTCAGTCTCCGTATACAATCCACGGGCAACCACAAACAAAACAAACACACACGACACGAAGTGAAATTCTGGAGAAGGAGAAAGTGGCTACCGCGATGCGGTAGCGTAATTAACTGCAGGGGCTTGCGCCTGCAGGGAAGAGCGTCCCCACAATCAAAAACCCCTCTAGCGAGGGGGAATCTGACGAAGTCTGCTACATCGGCCGCATCCGTCTAAACCTCCGATACACGGTGCCATAAATCAACTTGGCATCTTCGGAGAGGTGGACGGATAAAACCAAATAGCATCTGCCCCGAACCTCAGGCAAAGACGCCCTAACGTCCCGGCCACCGTTCGGAGGGGAACACCGCTCTTTGATTTATTTTTGCCTCTGCGTTGGATCTTTTGTATGACGGGTTGGCGACGAAGGGCATCGTCACTCTTTGTAACCTGCTGAAGGAGGCGCTGCGTTCTACTTTCTCGTAGATGGCCATTTCGCGGCTATAGTCATCCCGGACCTTTTGACCCGCTTCTCTTATTAGCTTGTCCATTTGTTCTTCGAACGACGGGCTTGGCATTTTCACGATGGGAGCTCATTTTGGTTCAGGGTTAGCATCTTCCCACAGAGCATCTCCTTCTTCGTCGAAGTCATGTATGACGTAGCAGTCGCGGAATAGCTCCGTTTCTTGGATTGAACATACCTAAGCCCGATCGTTTCCATTCTCCCGTTAGGCAAATTTCATTGCGTTCCGGGGACGCTCCAGATCCTGTTATAGA
Organism: Agapanthus africanus; assembly: GCA_030015575.1. Classification (NCBI taxonomy): domain Eukaryota; kingdom Viridiplantae; phylum Streptophyta; class Magnoliopsida; order Asparagales; family Amaryllidaceae; genus Agapanthus; species Agapanthus africanus. Next base: position 902,571,624 of record JASDDO010000022.1, read on the forward strand.
ACTGGGCTTGTCAAGCAGTCTGTTTGAAGGGTATGCCTTGACACCTCAACAGTCTTTTTAATCCGTCTGTGTAGTATCTGAGCAAACGGATGGGCTGGAGCCTGTCAAGTGTAGAATCCGCACCATGCCAAATTTCTTTCTCCACTTTGGTTTCCCCGGATCGGTAGAATAGAATCACCTTTTCACCCTTTCGCCTGGGGGGGACATAGAATGTCTGCAGTTCTTGCACACTATAAGTTTCAAGTGCATCAAGTTCTTTGTAATGCTCTTGCGGAACCACGGCAACTTGCAAACTTTGATTTTCATCAACAAAGGCTTGTATCGATGGCCAAGCAGAGAATACGACGTTGACCTCATCTTCCGAGTCGCTGCCGAAGACCAGAATAGGGGCGGACGGTCCCGGCTTGTTGCATTGGGGCGGCCCTGAATAAACTATTTCTTCTTCCTCCTCGGTATCACTCCCGAAGACCAGAATAGTGGTGATAGCTTTGTTCTTGTCCTTCGGTTTGCGAAATCTTTCTGTGTCTTCAAAATCTGGTAGGAAGTACTTGGCATCCTTATATTTGCGGACTTAGTTCATGGAGAATGGGTTTAGTTCCCCTGTCACAGTGTACTCGAGACCATCTTTGAAGTACTTCATACACTGATGTTGTGTAGAAGGGATAATGTTGTACTCGTGTAACTAAGGCCGTCCGAGCAAAGCATTATAGCAGGTCTTAGCGTCAATGACATGAAACTTGATGTCAGTGACCAGCAACCCAAAGCGCAGCGTCAGTATCACAGACCCGAGCGTCCATGATGACTGGGGGTCAAACCCGGAGATAGTGATCTTATCCCGCACGAGGTGTTGAACGCTCATGCAGATTTCCTTCAACACTCTTACATTGAGGAGGTTAACGGAGGACCCATTATCAACCAGGATTTTGCCTATCTTGATATCATGACAGTATCCGGAGACATAAAGGGGACGGTTATGCTCACACGTCCCGAGGAGGAGGTCTTCATCGCCGAAGGTGATATCGGCCGTATGTACTTCTTCCAGCTCGTCCTTCATCTTTTCTTCGGCGAGGAAAGCTTGGAATTGCTTGGGCTTTTGCAGTGCCTTGATCAAAGAATCTCTTGCTACTTTTGATAACAAGAGGGCATCGAGAATGCTGAGCTACGAGGGTATCTTCCTCAGGAGTGCCAGAATGTTGTAATCCATCTTGTATTTCTTGGGCGGATCCTTGGCTGTCAGCTCTTCGACGGCTTGGTCATCGAGGGTGATATCCTCAGGGATCTTTTCTTTTCCCTGATCCTTTTTGTTCGACCCCTTATTTACGGGTCCGAGATTCTTTTCAGGTAATGTGCGATTGCGCAGCTGAATATTTTCACAGGTCTTCATTTCTTCCGTTTCGGATGTGGGTTCTTTGAAGAGAGGGCCAAGGGCTATTTCTTCATCGGAATCGCTCCCGAAGGTGAGAACTTGCGATCCCCCAGCATACAGTTGCCGGTAGTTCTTTTGCGCTCCTCGGTCGTATTTCTTTGCTCCCGATGAGTTTTGCGTTTCATCCGCTTGAAATGTTGTCGGTGAGCAACATATCCATGCCACCAGTTTTTAAAAGCGTTGCACCCTTCGGTAGGGTGTGCAATCTTTCGATGATATAAGCAGTAGCTAAGATGTACATCCGCTTCATCAGGAGTGTTTCCTTCGGAGGGTGGCAGCTTCTTCCCATCGATATGGCTTTGGCGAAGCTTTTCATCGTCTTGAACCTTCTTTTATTTGCGGCGGATGTACTTTGATCTGGTGGGCTTGTTTTGACCCTTTCGTCCAGTCGCCAGCGTTTGGCCTTTTCAAATATGGCCATCTCGCGCTCCCGATCAGCTTTGCTTTTCAAAAGAGCTTCGTTTAGGAATGCATCAATCATTTCGTCTGATGGTCCTGGTAGTTCAGGCTCAGGATCTGCTCCCAGTTTCTCTGCGTAAGAAGCTTCTTCATCATTTGTTAATGAGTGAAAGATCACATGACAGCTTGCCACATAATCTTCAGGCTCATCCGAAGAGTCTTCTCCATTGTCGTCATCTCCGTCCTTAAGGATGTGGCTGAGAAATTCTTGGAGTGTGACTGGAGTCCGCGCCTTCTGGTTATATTCTTCCAGTGTGTCGATCTGTTTTTGCAGGTCCGTGCGCTTATCACCATACTTCACGGGCTTTTTGGTCTTCTTCTTCTTTTTCGAAGACTTTGACGGCTGGGTGTGAGCGTTTTAACTACCACCACCAATTTTTGGAGTTGAGCGCGGTTTCAGCATTCCCTCGATGATCTCGGGTTCCAGTGGATTTTTCCACCTGATCGCCAGGCATGTTTGGAGATCCTTCAGCATTCTTTTCGTCTTAGCTGGAAGAACGACCTCCCATGGAGTTTCTTCGACAAAAGAGCACGATGCCCCCGGTGTGTCCCCCCTTTTAAGAGCATGCGGTTGAGGCGGGCTTACTTTCTACTTCTCGGACAGGGCGAATTTGCCCTGTTGGTATTGATCTTCAATCCAGCTTTTGAAGACGAAGCAATTTTCAATTGGATGGCTTACCACTTGATGATAGGAGCAATAATTGGGACTATTAGCCTCACCGAGTTGCAGTGGGCGTTTTGGATCCGGCAAATTAATGAGCCTGTTGCGCACCGCCAGCTCGAACAATCTCCTCGTTTTGTCCCGGGGAAACGAATAAGGGCACTTTATTTTCTCGTTATAGTATCGCCGTCTCTTATCTAGGCGATCCATTAATTTTGGACCACTGGGCTGTTGTTGAGCATTGGTGACGAAGGTCGCTTTCTCTTTCCCTTTTTCATTCCGCGGCTCCGGCTTCGAAGAGGAAGGCCTGTGACCCATCTGGTCCATTTAGGCCAGCTTATCAATCAAGGACTGGAAAGTGGTCGGCTTGAAAAACATCATGAACTGGAAGATGGTCGCCTGAAGGTCAAGAGTGCCCACGAACATGCCTACTGCTGGCGCTGCTCGCATTTCGACCATAAATTTCGCCACCGTATTGCATACTGGACCCATGTTTCTCCAGGTTTCACCCTGGCATTGATCAATGCCGTTATTGGGGTGCGTTCACTAGCACTCGTGAAACGCTGGGTGAATAGTAGCTCCATCTCTGCAAAAGTGTTGACGGAGTCGTTGGGAAGCTCCGAATACCACTCAAATGCTGTCTCTGACAAGTTGCCAACGAATTGGCGAAGCAACAGTTTGTCGTCGCCTCCAGTGTTGCCGCACAAGGCCCTGAACTGAGCGACGTGCTTATGCGGATTTCCCGTCCTTTTATATACATGGAATTTAGGGATCGTATATCCCGGCAGGTACCTTATTTGGTCATACCAGCCCGGATAGGGTCGTCCATTCTTAACTATCTGCCCGGTCGTTTCGTTCGCTTGATGAGCTCGTATTTGCAGAGCGATGTAATCATCCAGAGCGGCCTTAGAGATGGTCTCCTCCTTGGATGCTGAAAGAGCCGGAGGAGGGTTCGATGTCTCCCCTCTATCGTCTTCAATGATAATCGGGGGGTTTTCAGCTGGAGATTCCGGCTGAAACATCATCCCAGCCATGTCTTGAAACAAAAGAGCCATTCTTTTTATGTTGACCGCCTGTTCTGCGGCCTCTTTTTCTTTCCTCTCGAGTATTCTTCGGAGGAATTCATTATCTGTTTCTTGTTCCCGACGCTGCTCTGAGGTCTCTGGATTTTCTTTTGGCCCAGTGAGTGCGGCCATTGCAGTCAGCATCTCCTGAAGTTTTTGCTGCTGTTGCTCCTGAGCCTTTGTTATCGATCGGGTAAGCGGTCGATGACCCGTAGAAGCACGGCTTTCCTCTTTTCCGGATGCCATATAGACGGTATGTGTTACCATACCCCCAAACTTGGGGCGTTTAGATTCAGCGTTCTTGCGGTTCACCGTGATCATAGGGGCTTTCTCTGGCCTCCTTCTCTTGTGAGCGGTTGAAGTTGAGGGAGCCGTTGTAGCAGGCACGGATGACATCTTCTGCGATACCACGAGATGGCTTTTTTCTTGCCTAGCTTTAATCTTCTTTGGTCGGCGAGAGTAGTCCTGGTCAATCACCGATTTCTGGACCTGTCGCCAGACTTTGTAAATTTTGGAGGACAGCCGCTGAGGGGCTGCTCCGGCTTCTTTTCCGTAGCATTCTCCACAGGTGGAGGAGATCTCTTCAGCATGGTGGTTGGAGAGTTCTTGCGAACCCTCTTAAGCAGTTCGAAGCTGTTCCCAATCGGAACAGCAGCATCGATTTCCACCATGAGAGCTGGCGGAGTCAGTCCAGAAGGGAAGCTGTCCCCGGCCTTCCTTACTCGGCGCCAGTAATAATGCCGAGCATGTCATGCGGATGGAGTTGGTTCAGCTATAGGGGTGACTTCCTCATGCCCCCTGTGTTGGTCAGAAGTTGTCGTTGTCAGCCTCTTGAAGACCGATGTCCGTTGAGAAGCAATATCCAATCTGTCAAAGACAGACCTCTGGGCAGGGGAAGCAGCTTTGAGGACTTCGCCTGGAGCGGGAGCCGGGACAGTCAGTCTTGTGAAGACCGACCCTTTGGCAGGAGAAGCCGCCTTGACGACTTCATGAGCAGGAATGGCTATCCGCTTAGGGATAACTCTTTCCGGTATCGCGGGCTTCTTCATGGGCCCAAATGAGCTTTGGCCCAGTCTGTCAAAGACTGAGGCGTTGGAGCTGGACGACCCGTTGAGAGGGGTCACAGTAGTGGTAAGTCGATCAAAGACCGACTTCTTTGGGGCTTCTTGCGACAGCAGCGGGGCGCTGAAGCTCATGGGTAGGAGCATGGTCCCGAAAAATAGCCCAGTGGTGGCCTGAGTTACTTACTCCACTGGCATCTTGAACAGGGAGGCCGCTTGGGGCCCATAAGCTACACCTCCGAATGAGACGAAACTGGAGTTGCAGTTGTAGCTGGAGCAGTTAGAAGCCATTGATGTTCTGTTTTCTGCACGGGAGCAAAACTAAATCTTAGTACCTCGAACCCAAGGGCAACCATATCAAACCGCGATTCGTTCGCAAACACGACACACGAAATGTGGAGTGAAAAGAGGAAAGGGTCCCACCGGGCATGCCAGAATCTGTTCCCCGCCAAAACACGGAGACGCGACCTCGTAGGTCCGTCTTGCCTGAATTTCGGGGCAGATGCTAATTAGTGCTATCCGTCCACCTCTCCGAAGATGCCAAGTTGATTTATGACACCGTGTATCGAAGGTTTAAACAGATGCGGCCGATATAGCAGACTTCGTCAGATTCCCCCTCATTTGAGGGGTTTTTGATTGTGGGAATGATTTTCTCTGCAGGCGCAAGCCCCTGCAGTTAATTACGCTACCGCATCGCGGTAACCACTTTCTCCTTCTTCAGATGGTCACTTCTTGTCGTGGGTGTTTGTTTTGTTTTTGGTTGCCCGTGGATTGTATACGGAGACTAATTATGTTGTCGCCCGTAGGGCGTGGATTAGTCCAAATCCGTATTTTCTTAGATTTAGGTTTTGGGTTGGGTTTAAGGGTACGTTAGTCTCATTTGGAACTAAGATCAACTTAAACGTTCGTTGAGAATACGTTAGTCTAATTTTAGACTAAGATCAACTCAACGGGATCATTTAGATCCAACAAGAGAGCATTTGGGCTCTATTGTTTAGTTTAGAGACATTACGGTCCATAATTAGTTTAAGGACATTACGGTCCAATATTAGTTTAAGGACATTTCGGTCCAATGTTAGTTTAAGGACATCTCGGTCTAAGGTTAAGGACATCGTAGTCAATGGGTTTTAAAGGACCCCACAGTCTGAGGTTAAGGATATCATAGTCCGTGGGTTTAAGGACCCCACAGTCCAGTTTAAAGACGTCATAGTCTATGGAATGTATGGTTGTCGGGACTCGTCACCTCTCTGAAGACGTTGAAGGATTACAACGACAAATATCATAGGAGTAAAGAGATGTACCCTTGAACCAAAGTTGGTTGGGAGATCTGTAGTCCAATTGGGACTAAGATTTGAGATTTATGAGCATATGGGCTCAATTAATCTGAATGAGGGTTCTGTGGCCACTTTGGGCTTGGCCCATTCAGTTAAAATGTTAAACATTTGACAATGCTGAGCATTGATTTGGGTTTTGACAATATTTTTGTCTTATATTGAATGTTGATCATTCATCATTAGGGGTGGTAATTGAACGAGCCAGCTCGGGTTCGATTAAGGTTCAGCTGAGTATCAGCTCGTTCAAATTCGGTTCATTTATTAATGAGCCGGACATGAGCCAGAAAGCCTGGCTCGTTTATTAAATGAGCCGGACTCGAGCTCAGTCAAGCTCGTTTGGTATTGACTCGGGTTCGGCTGGATTACACAGTTTGAAAAAAACAGTAATATGTAATATATAGCAGATTCTATACAACTCTCAGAACACTTAATTCAATTAAATGACAGTATATAAAATGTACTGACATAAATATAAAGCCCAGCACTTAGACCCATTCAATGCCCTAGATGTTAATATTTTTTTAATTTTTCCATATCTCAAAACCCTGAGTTTTAGGCATTATTGTTTATTATGTTTTTTTTCTTGGAAGATACTATTAATATGAGTAAATGAGCTGAAAACGAGCTCAATTGAGCTTGGCTCGTGAACTCGGCTCGTTTATTTAATGGGCCACAAATGAACCGAACACGAGCTGGACATGTTTAATCGAACTGGACTTGAGCTGAGCATCTCTAGCTCGATTAACTAAACGAGCCGGACTTGGGCCGACAAAAAGAACCCTGTGCCGAACTCAAGCCAAGCTCAGCTCGCTCAAGCTTGGCTCGTTTACACCCCTATTCATCATAGCCCTTAGCTTATTAAAGAACAATTTATGTTCTATCAGCGCAACACGTGACGCGCTTGGCGCTTTGCGCCAGTCAAATAGCACAGTGCGCTTCTGCCGAGTAGCGCACACATGACGGACACGTGTCGCGCTTGGCGCTAAGCGCCAGATGATGGGCGCATTGCGCCAGTTTTATGAACGCAGAGCGCTATCCTATGAGCTCATTACGCTATTAGTTCAGTGGCGTACACGTGAGTGACACATGGTGCGCCTGGCGCTGAGCGCCAGCCCATGAGCATAGTGCGCTATTTCAAGAGCGCAAAACGCTAACTATTAAGTGGCGCATACGTGAGTGACACGTGTCGCGTTTGGCGCTGAGTACCAGCCCAAGAGCGCAAAAGCGCGGTTCAAAAGCACAAAGCGCATCCGATCAATTTTATGATCTGAGAAATAAATTATCGTTTATAAGAGACTTTGTCTCAAGAACAAAAGTTCTTACTTTATAGAAGATATTTTAATCTCTTATTTTAGTGAAAGGTTTTGCCTTTATGGATCTTTGATCCTAAGAGAATTGAATTATTCTCCTCTTTTATGATGAGATGATCTCTGAAAGACAATTTGTCTTATAGATCTATGATCTGTGAGAAGAATTATGTTCTTCTTTTTATGATGAGATCTTTTGATCTCTTTGTGAAAGATCTTGGTCTTATAGATCTATGATCTTTTAAAGAAGTGAATTCTTCTTATTTTTTAATTATGAGATGATTTTATCTCTCTGTTCATTATCATTCTTTTACCTTGAAGAAAAATCTTCTTTCTCTGAGAGCTTGGCTCTTCTCTCTCAACTTTCTCAAAATTTTATGGGGAGGTTCCTCTGTATGCTTCTCTCTTTTGAGACTTGAAGTCTTGGGGCCTTTTAATAGGGCAAGTTGATCAGTTCAATCAGTTAAGCAGATCTTTTCTCCAGTTGATTTGCGGAATTTCCCATCGTTGGATCTTTGATCCAAGGGCTTCTGATTTACAGAAGGCAATCTTCTTGTTTTTAACAAGATTGGGTAATCTTTCCATATAGAATTTATTCTGTACTTTTGGTGATTTTTAATCACCATTGGATCATTGATCCAACGGTGCTCTGATTTACAGAGCGCAATTTTGTTGTTTGGAAAGATTTTGAGAAATCTTTCCTTAACAGAATTTAATTCTGGTTAATTAATGATTCATAATTATTATTGGATCTTAGATCTGACGGTGGGGGGCTTTTAGTTCCAGCGCTAGCGCACCCGTGCTTTGCACGTGGTGCGCTGCTTAGAGCGCAGCGCGCCTAGCGCTAGCGCACACGTGCTTTGCACGTGGTGCGCTGTTTAGAGCACTTGGCACTGCATCTGAAGTGTTGCTTCATTTCAAAATTTCAATTTTGAACAGAGCTTTGCTCTGATTGGGGAAACAAGGAGTTGTGCAAACAGGTGGATTTTTGGTACAGTCTCGAGTCACATGGAGGCAATGAGCGATAGGAGGGGTTTCGTCTCTCCCGATATTGTGGGTTAATGTTGTGCTATGCTCGATTGGCTATAACTGGAAGTCCCTAGCCAGGGCTGCTGCTGAGATTTACTGATAAGAGTTATCAGTAGTTTCTCGAACCGTTATAGGCCAGACATTGGCATGACTTATCACGTTACTAGGGTCTGACGTTTACCACCCCTAGACATGATATGCGACATATCAGAAGAAGAGACCGGACTGTACGGTAGTGTTACTGATAGACTTCATGGAGAGTACGGACAAGATTGCTTGCTGATCTTCATATCGCTCAATACCCGGGTAGCCGTTACGTCCAGCTAGTACTGCTGACGGTTTGTGGGTGACTGATGTGATCATCACCTACTGCTGGCGTATTGACGAGTCTTTAGAGTCCCACACAGAAGTTCCCTGGTTCGAGCGAAACGAAGTAGGACACATATGTGATATGTGTGTGGGCCTGATTAAATACGTGTATGTGATACCGTATTGTATCTGGCAGTTATCTGTTATCAGCTAGGTTAGATGTGATAAAAACATATTATCGAATCAAGTGTTGATTTGATAATGTGATATACAGATAAATGATATTAATCGGTCATATGTGATATAACCGGATTATTAAATCAAGTGTTGATTTAATAATATGATATATACTATATTTGATATAATTATATCTTAACTAATATCATTAGCTCACTAAATATTTTCTTATATGTATTAATATATATATATATAAATATATATATATATATATGTAGCATGGCATGAATTCTATTTTGTGAAAATAGAAATGAGGTGGAAATTAGGAGCATAGACGAAGGCATAGGATTTATTGTTTGTTTATTCATCTTGACTCACTATTCAAGCATAGTTGCAATTTTATATTGCAATTAATCCATGCTTGAATGAGTGAGGGTCAAAGGGTTGCCATTCACTTTATGATTCATTCCAACACTTAGCCAATTTGGCAAAGGTTGCTCTCTTACTCTCATGCTCTCTAGCTTCTTCATCTTCCTCATTGTCATGGTTCAAGTTTCAACCCTCACATATGATGTGAACCATGAAACTTGAACATATACTAGTAAGCAAACCAAATCCCCTACTTCACCATCTTACTCTTGACTAGCGATTAAGTGTAGCGTATTTCCTACGGAAAAGAGTTTAGTGTAGAGGTAGCTTGAGTTGGAAGGACTTCGCGTGGATCATCTTCGGCACGAAGGTCATCAGAGGAAGCTCGTCCAAACCCTCAAATGGAGCCTAGTGGAGTCACGGAACTACTACACGGAGCATGTGAAGTGAAGGACTCGATTTACAAGGGTATAGCCATCTTCACTTCTTATAGTTTACCTAGATATCAAACCTAAACCCTAGTAATCTAGTTAACGATCTTGTTAAGTCTAGCTTAGCACCTATAAAAATTTGAATTTGGTATGCTTGATTTCATTAGAATCTCATGGTGGTGCTAGGGTAGACTTTCAAGGATTGGGGTCATGGTCAACTTCAGTTTCAACAGCTCGAACGCTTGGGTGCATTCTTCTGACCATACATAAGGCACCTCCTTCCGTGTGAGCTTCGTCAAGGGTTCCGCTACTCCGGCGAAATCTTGGACAAATCGCCGATAGTACCCAGCCAATCCCAAGAAGCTTCTTATCTCAACAACTGATTTCGGTGTCGGCCAGTCCTTGATAGATTTGATCTTCGCCGGATCCACCGAAATGCCGTCACTCGAAACGACATGCCCCAGAAATTGCACCTTGTCGAGCCAAAACTCGCACTTGCTTAGCTTAGCATAGAGCTTCTCCTCCCGTAGAACCTGTAATATAATTCATAGATGCTCGGCGTGCTCTTCTCGACTTTTGGAATAGACTAGAATGTCGTCAATGAATACGACAAACTGATCCAAGTACTTGGAGAAAACCCTGTTCATCAAGTCCATAAATATGGCCAGTGCATTGGTAACATTGAACGGCATTACAAGAAACTCATAGTGGCCATAACGGGTTCAGAAAGACGCCTTGCATACATCATCTACCTTGACCCTGATTTGGTGATACCCTGACCGACGATCTAGTTTAGAAAATACCCGGGCACCACCAAGCTGGTCAAACAAGTCATCGATGCGTGGAATAGGGTACTTGTTCTACACGGTCACTCGGTTCAACTCTCGGTAGTCGATGCACATGCGCAAGGAACCGTCTTTCTTCTTCATCAGTAACACAGGAGCACCCCATGGGGAAACACTTGGTCGGATAAATCCCTTGTCCAAAAGATCCTATATCTGCTTCTTTAGTTTTGCCAATTCAACTGACGCCATCCTGCAGGAAACTTTCGAGACTGGTGATGTACCCGAAATCAAGTCGATTGAGAATCCCAAGACGCAGGGAGGTGGTAGACCTGGTAAATCTCCAGGGAACACATCAAGAAAATCCCGAACGATCTCTGGGGCTGGATTCTCATCAATCTCTATATCCGTCAACGCTTTTGGCTTAGCTCTAAACTTGGCTGGCTCCAAAGACCCGCTTTCGCCTTCAAAAACAAACTCAGTGTGATTGGGAATGCGGAAAGTCACTTTCCTAGCTCGGCAATCCATTATCGCATGGAAGGTGCTCATCCAATCCATCCGAGAATTACGTCATAACTGCCCGTCCCGATTAAAAGGAAATTCGCATAGAATTCCCCGCCGCACACTATCACTGGATATAACCTACACTCTTGGTTGGCCACAATAATTCCGTTACCCGTATGTATCTCCCAACACTTGGTCAACGACTCGTGAGGTATAGAGTGTGTGTCAACAAAGCACGTAGAAATAAAGCAATGTGAAGCACCCGAATAAAAAAGAACTCTAGCTAGTACAGAATAAACAAGGAGGGTATCTGTAACTACTTCTCCAAAAGCCTCTGCCTGCTCGACGGACAGGGTGAAAGCCCGCCCCTGAATCCGACCCGTATCCGTCTGCCTCTGATCGAATAACCGCTGCTGGGATACCCGAGGTGGACCCCTCTGAGCAGAAGTGTTGTATAACTGTTGATGTCACTCGATCTCTCCCTGTAGCTCATATCTCTAGGGACATCCGTTGACCATGTGCTCGCTGGATCCATAAATCAGACACTTCCCTTAGCTCTGTGACAATCTCTCTGTATATGTCCTGGCCTCTGGCAATAGTCGCAAAACAGGGCCCTCCGCTGCGGCTGCTGAGGTGAGAAAGTGTGCTTCATTTGTGTATACCCGGCCTGTGAACTGGGATCGCTCCACCGGGGGAAATGGTAGGTCGTGCTGGAACTACGTGAGGTCTCCTGTCCACCGATCGTTGGCCATTGGCCTTCTCCGCCAATTTTTCCTGCACTCGGGCAGCGTTCAATACTTGGGCAAAGGTTGGTAGATCGAGAGACGCGATAAGTTGCTGCAGTTCAATATCGAGCCCCTGCTGGAACCGTCTTGCCCTGGCGGCTTCGATGGCTACCATGTACGGTGCGAAGCGACTCAGCCGGTTAAATTCTGCGGCGTAGACATCCACTGAGCGTCCATTCTGTTTTAACATGATGAATTTCTCCTCCATTTCGACCTTGGCAGTGGCCGGAAAATAGTGATCCAGGAAGCATGCGGAGAACATGTCCCATCCAATATGTTTCTCTAGCCGGCTTTCTTCTACGGACCACCACGTGCGGGCGTTGTCCTCCAGCTGAATTTTCACTACGTTCACTCTGTCATCCTCAGAAACTCGAGCGGCCGTCAGAAGGTTCTCTACGTTGATGAGCCATTGCTTGGCCTTAAGTGGATTTGCTGATCCCGTAAAAACCGCTGGGTGGAGCCTCCTAAAGTCCGAAACAGTACCAACTCTAGCCTGTGTAGTCGGTACGAGGGTGCCCTCGGGGGTGGCGGGAACAGCCGTAGACCTCTCCAGAGTGGTAATTGTGGTCTCTTGTACCGCCTTTAATCCCTCGGCCAGGAGATCGGTCTTCCTCTCTTGAGCCTAGGCCAGGGTCGTCAGTGTGCTGAGGATCTTCTCAGTACGATCATGGGAACCGGCACCTGGGGAGTTGCCCGAGCAGTCCATATTTCTAAAAAATTATCATAAGAAATTAGATTCAAACAAGAGCTACATAATGATTCAACGAGGATTAGAAGGTGAACAGAAATGTAGTAAAGCACACGTCAAGGGTGTAACTCAATCTAGGGATCCTTCGACGGAACTGTAATTTCATCTGAAACCTGGCTTTGATACCAACAAAACCCATTATGTCACGCCCCACCCCCAATACAGAGAGTATTGTCCGTTTTGGCCGAAACCGCACGGTTTTGTCCTTCGGGACGAACCGGATCCGACCAGGGGCCATTTCCCAGGAGGTCACCCATCCCAGAACTTTCCTGATTCGAGCATGCTTAACTACGGAGTTCTCAAGCTCATGTAGTGCTGGTTCACTTAAAAGGCGCATCTGTATTGAAAAGTGGTATCATTACATTTATAATACAGATATGCCCTCTTTTGGAATGTATTCCGAAAATTCCCCATTGTTCTACAATGGGTCCCACGGACTCAACAGGTGACCCCCACGAATTCAAGAGGTGGCCCCCACCCCTTTGGCATGATACTTGGCGTGACACTTTGTTCCGTGTGGCATTTTATTCCGTGAGCAAGAACCGGGTTCCGACATTCATCATCTCTATTAAATTTCTGACAGTTTTCCCCTTATTATTAATTTGTAGAAAAATTGAGAACGAGACCAAATCTTTTCGCAAAAAATCAATCCCGCTCTTTTTGGTGACACCAAATTTCTTTGCGAAAAAACGATCTCTTTTTTCATGTCAGGTGAGTTTTGAAACCCTAATTTTTTTCTGTTGGCTAATTTTCTTCATTGAAAAAATTTATTAAATTAATCCATTTTATTTTCTTGCTTTGTTTCTCCGGATGTTTAATTCTTATTAATACTTATGTTCATATGATTGTTTCAGATCTCTTCTTCATGCTTTATTGTATTAAACCATTGAAAACGGCTAAGGGTGTTCTATATTGTTAGGTAAACTTTTGTTTTACATATATTATTTTGGTTTATATTTCCATTTCTTGAATTTATGTTTCGGCTATGTTTTAAATTAGAATCAATGTTAAAAATAGCGATGGCATACAGCATAGCATTCCACTGCCGAAAAATGTAAAGTGCAAATAGCATCGCGCATAGCGTAAGCTATATAATTTATTAATTTATTTATAATAATTATTCTTATGATCTTAAGCATAATAAATTTTATTATTATAAAAATATAAAATTAGCTTTTAGAACATAGAACTGTTTTAAAGAAATTAATAGATGTGATAACAATAAGTAACACAATAATATTTTCTAAATTTTCAATCCTCAGGTTCATATGTATGATTTATATTAGTATTAGACGTATCTAATAGGTCTATTAGATTTATAAATGCAAATTAATTAAAATCCTTAATTGAAAATCTTATAAAAAAATAGCATACGCGTAGCATAGCGTAAGCTATTTGTTAAATACGTAAGCTATTTGACAAAAACAGTGTAAGCTATTTTGTATTTAAGCTATTTTTGAATGCTGCGTAGCGAATAGGTTAAGCTACGCTATATAACGCAAAATAGCAAGTCACATAACGGGCTATTTTAAATATTGATTAGAATTTTATACAATTGACATTTCGTATTAATATGTTCCTTTTTTGTTGTTTTTAAGATGCTTCTCAACTATTTGAGTAAATGTCCATATAAGATGAAAAATGAGGGATCAAGTTTGGATAGTCCTTTTTTCTATTCTCACTCTGTCTTTTAGTTTAATCTATTTTTAGATGGTGTTTTAAAAAAAATCTAAACTAAATCAATCTACTAAAAGAAAATGAGAAGCCAAATTTGGTAGTACTTCTTTTATATTCTTAGCCTTTTAATTTATTCTAATTGAGAATATGCAAAAAAAAAAATTATTTACATAAGATGTGTAATTCAGAAAAAGGAAGTATGAATATAAATTTTGACACGGACATTGTTTGAATGGGCAGTTGTTTTCTATTCTCTTAAAAATTGATTTTCTTAAACAAAAAAATAAATAAATAGAAAGAAAGAACTGATCGGTGGTTGTATACTTGAGTTGTTCTCTTCGCTAGTGGGTTTTTAACAAAAAAATATTTTTTAAAAAAGAAAGAGATAACTAATTGGTGGATGCATGCTTAAGTTGACATTTGGTCTTTATTCCGAGATTTTATTGGTAACTAAAAAATAAAAAGAATGTATGAAATAACAGATGGTTTGGCATTGAAATGAATAAGAGAGGTGTTCTTATGAGAAGTCTAATTTCTTTTTATTTTTGATCGGTGCATTGAAAAGGTAATTTTAAGCATCTCCTTTATTTATAAGGACCAACTGATACTATGTCAAAATAATATTTTAATTCTTATTTTATCTATTTTATTCCTCATAATTACACAAAAAAAACTTCCAATTTGAAAATAACGGTATTTTTTTCAATGTCATTCACTGAATTTATAATTCATAAGATTAAATTTTATTCTTTCATTGAGTTTGTAATTTCTAAGATTAAAATATCTTTGTTTTTAATGGTTTTGTAAACATCTTTAATACATCTCAATACCTTCATACACATCTTATGTGAACTGCTTTTCAGAATCAAATTTCATAATTTTTTTCCTGCTGTTAAAACATCAAGAATTGATTAAATTTAATTGTGTTTTATAAGTCAATTGATTTCAAAAAAAAAATTAGGAAGAGATAATCATTCATTTAAATGCTTTAAGTTTGTTAAGTTTGAGCACTTGAACTCTTACAAATATTTTCTTAATCTAATTGTTTTTTTGTACTTTTCAAACTTTCGTTAAGAAAGGTAGTGCTGAGATAGCTCTAAGTAGTAGTGGGTTCTGCGTGTTACTTGAGTGGTTAAGAATATATTTATAAACTTGGTTTATATTAATTGGTATATTCTTAGACCACTTGGCTTAAAAAATTAATTTTACTGATATTTCTATATTTCTATATCTGTACAGTCAAATCAACTTTTTGAATAACAATTATTTATATCTGAACTAAACATATGATATGGTACAGTTGACTTTTGATTGAGCATGTAAAGCCTTAAGCTTCAGAGTGGTCATAACCATAACATTGCTTGCTTGTTTTATTTGCAGCAGAGTTATCTACTATGATGCATGTGTAAATGCAAAAAAATAAACAGTATGAATTTTCCATTTTTACAATATTTTGTTTAAAAATAATATATGATACCTACTAATTTAAGAAAACATTTGCGTCTGCAATTAAAATTAGTAAAGAATAGAAAGGGCATTTATGCGCGATGATTTGAGATGCTTTAATTTTAGAGAGTCATATAGAATTTCCTTCCTTTTTTGCTTTTATTTATGAAAAAAGAATGCCTTTTTTAATTTCATATTTTAGAGAATAAAGAAATGCTCCAATTGGATAAAATGAATGATTGTGATTTTATATTCTGTGGATGGTTTTTGGACAATGAAAATGAATGGTTTAGCAAGAGTTAAAATTAGAGAGAAATTGTGGATCGAGATGGTAAAGTGTAGTAAGCTGATAGTTTTCTTTAACTGTTGAAAATTTGAAAGAACGTCTTTATTATCATAGTAATGGTTTCGATGGAGTTCTTAATATTAATTGTTATATTTGTTAAGGTAAATATCATAATATTTGTTTTATGGCTTTGTTTATATTTTATGATATTATTGTTTGGCTAGATTATTCTTTCACCTTTAAATAATGCTATAAGGTATATTACTTAATGTAAAATAAAAAATTGAAAAAACCTTTATGAAAAATTGTTAAAACTTGGCAAAAAAAGTTATGGATATTGAAGGAAAAAGGCATGTAGAAACGCTACTTGTACACAATCAACTACGTAAGTTACTTACATGTATTATCAATATGAAATGATTTTGTTTCTTTAATTTAAATTAAATAATATGCCAACTTCACCATTTTTATTCAATTGTTTATAGGTATTTGTTGGGGATAAAGGTGGAAAATGAAAGTAAGGTTTTATGGATTTTATTGTTTGACAACGAAACAGAAAAATTATTTGATTGTAAAGTTGACGAACTATGCAAATTGAAGGTTGGATTTAAATGACAATTTAATTAGAATTATTTAAATTACACATGATTATTGTAATATTAGTTACTTATTATTCTTGTTTATAACACATGAACAAGATACTCATGTTTTTATCAATGTCTTCAAATTGAACATTCTCTTACAATTAAAGTTTCAGGGACCGAAATAGACTATCAGAAAAAATATTGGTACACATATATTGCATTGAATCAGATGATTCATGATTCTAAGAAAAAACTCAATAGATACTGACAATATTGTACTCAAATGTGAATGACAGATGATTTTTCAAAGATAACCTCACCATCAAAAAAAAAAATGAGAGAAGAAAGAGAAAGTCAGTCAAGCAAGCAAGGTGATGGAGAAATTTAAGTTTGGTTTTTAAAATTTTGGGTTTAAATTTTGTGGTTATATAAGAGTGTTGCTTTTTTCATGAAACTACTTTAGTTTATTATCTAATGATTTGAAGTTTAAAATGTGTTAACTAAGGGATATACTATTTAATCCATGTATGTTGTGTGTGTTTTGTGATAATATTTGATATTGAAAATGCTTCCTTCAATTTTCTATAACTGGTTAATGTTGTACATTATATGTGAATCCATCAGTATGTATTTAAAAGTTTTATTCTCGTGTGAAACAAAAACAAAGGTTTGTAGCTTCATCTTCATCTGTTTTGATTATTGAGGGTTTTTAATCAATTATAGAAAACTAAAAACTAAAAACAAAGACAAAGGTATATGGATCATCGTATTTCAAAACAAAAATTGTACAGACTCGTTTTCTTAAATGTTAATAAAAAAATAAGAACTTTCTTATATCAGAATTACTGGGCATGCATGCTTGAAATGGTTATATTGATGTAATAATTTATTGCATTTCTCCACGTGCATGGCACGTGCATAACACTAGCAGACTGACAAAAAGTAGATTTAATGTTTTGTAGAATTACCCTTTGAAGCAAAATCGTAGAAATAGCTTATGATGTGATATACGGACGGTTGAGATTTAAGAAAAGAAAAATGATAGCCTTAAAAGCTGAAGTTGGTTTCTGTTTTGATCTCAACCGTCTATATATCATATCAACCTTACATATAAAAAGAATAAAACAGATGGGTTAATGGGCTTAGATTATAAGGGTCCAAAACCAAGATCAACTTCTGAAACCCAAAACTCGCTGAATATCACAACTCATTTTCGTGCGATTCCATCGACGCTGCGATAACGCCAGCATCCTCAGGTATCAAACCCTAAACCCTTGAAATCACCAACAAAACAAATTAATCACAATAACGGAAATCGAAATCCACATGCTATTCGATTTCTCGATTCGGTTCCCTTCTTGAATCCTCAGTTTAAATTTGGATGCGGCGAATTTGTTTGCATCGATTTGTTTGATTTCCCCCAAAAATTCGAAATTTTTGAGGTTTAGTTCTCTTATTGGAGGCATTTTATGCGGTGTGGCATTTAAGTTAAAATTTTCCCACATTCTTTGTTGTTCATGGATTAAAAAGGAAAAATTGGACAACATTCAATCAATGTTCATGTTAGATTTTCTAATAATCTAATAAAAAAAAAAGATAACGGAGGAGCTTTATGTTCATTATTCATGGATTCTAGACTTATAAGTTATTTTATGTAGATGTGGAAAATTTAGTGCAAGATTGTAGCATCTGTTGAGTTATTTATGAGGTCTAAAGTTCGAGCCTCACTCACCCCCAAACTCCTTTTTGCTTGCAAACTATTTTGTCAAAAGGGGGGGAAAATTCCATCAATATTCATGTTAGATTCCTGAATAATCTAATAGATTTATGAAGCTGGAAGTCAGGAAGCTTAACCCCACTGCCAGAAGATGAGTAAATTGTTCATTTGTTTTCTGTATCGACAAAAAGCTACAGTTTTTTCTTCTATATCTTTTGTCACCTTTAAGAACATGCAAAATAAACTGCAAATTGTGGAGTATAAATTGTATATAGTTTAATGAAGAAATACTAAATATATACTATGTATAAGCAAACAACATCATATATAATGGGGTTTCACATATATATTACTCCATTATTATTGTTTGACCTTGCCCGTAAGCCTAACCCACATACACAACAACACCCACGCACACAACACACACGCACCCAAGGGGCCCATGAATTTGTCTCGAGAGCAATCAATTGGGGCTACTTTCTTTCCTGGGTATCAAACCCAACACTCTCTCCAGGACGGGAAGTGCCATATCAACTGAGCTGTCGCTCATTGGTCTCAAATATATAATCGAGTTTAAATTAAGGATCAAAGTTGTGTGTGTGTGTGTGTGTGTGTGTGTATTGGCCAAAGGCTAGGGCAAGAAGCCCAAACTTTTATTTATTAAAAAATAGTTACAAAAAGAAAATTGAGTACAAGAAAACAAGATCAAAGCTATGACAAACCGGTAGCTCAAGATCTAATTCTTAAAAAGGAGGTAATGCACTCTAATTTTGAGCAATTGGTTCACTACCAAAATCCTTAGCATCAAAGAATTTAGTATCCCGATTGAAGTATCGGAGATCATATTCCGAAGAACAATCTCTTTAGGCCTACACTGAGACCTAAAAATTCTATAGAACCGTTCTTCTCAAACATGCCAAACAATATCTGCAACCACCATACGAAGGAGTGCTCCAATTGGTTTCTTACTCGAGAACTTCAATTAGATGAAATTTATGATTTCATGGAGATTAGAAGGTATATTGCAAATGCCGCAATGAGCAAAAGATGCCCGTATCACCCAACTACATAATTGACAACCAAAGAATAGATGTTTACGTGCCTATGGCTCTCGGATTGGGCTTTGCAATGCTTCTTGCTTGCAGTAGGTCGAGGGTAATGCATTGTCCTCTCAGATGAGGATCAAAGCTGTAACTAGACCCAACAGTTGCTAAGACTGGGAAGCTCCCTTTGGGTAATTGGGTAAGCTCTTTCGGGTTTAATGACCCGATACCCAAAAAGCCCAAAGACCCAAAAACCATGTTTTAGGGTTTTTCCCCCTTGGGGATCCTTCAGCTCCAGCTTCAATCTCTTTCTCATCTTTGAAGTAAGCTCTCTCTTCCTCTTTCTTTTTGCAAAGATAACAAATTTTAATATCAATTTATGCAAACATGCAATTAATTTTCAGCCATTTTTGTGCTATTTTCTGCAAAAATGAAGAAGAGAAACCAGGACTTGGAAAAAAAAGAAGAAATTTAGTGATAAATCATAAAAATAAATGAAAAAAAAGTGTTGAGAGTTGGAAGAGCAGTGAATTAGTGATAACAATTGGTTTATTTGGTTAGCATTCACATGTCATTAAAGTCATTTATTATGTGTAATTTTGTGCCTCGTTCTTCATATATTTTCATAGAATTTACTTCATGTGTAACATGTGTTTATGAATTATAATCTGAGCATTTACATTTTTCATTTTCTTAAAAAGCAGATTTGATGAAAAGGAGCAAATCCTAAATCCCAACGAAAATGGTTGACCTCTGGTGGTCCCTGTTAGGCGCTGCGATCCCAGCAGTGATCACGGGGCAAGCCATCAGAATGAAGAGGCGGCGCACAGAGGAGCAGCGGCTTAAATCCGCTAGAGGGCGTGAGAAGAGCTCTGACGATGTCTTTGTATGCGAGAGAGTATGCACATCCAAGCGGATGCTGAACAAGGTTGGCGCGTTCTCTAAAGACCCGACTCCTGATACCTGTGTTACCGTTTGTGGCGTGTCGGAGCTAGATGCTTGCACAGATGCTTGCGCCAGGACTGTCTGTGTGAATCAGCATCAGGTGCCGAATTGGAATGACATTTGTCTGCGTCGGTGCCAGAGTGAGTGTCTGAAGTTGTCTTCATCCTATGTTGAGTAGAGCAGTTTTTTCCCTTCCATGTTAAGCAAATCGAACCTTAATCATATTTTTATAATCCGCATTGTTATGAACAATTCGATGGTTGCTTTGTTCATTCGATGGTTGCTTTCCTTCATTTTGAGGTATATTGCCCATCAATAGATGCAAAATACCATATTGGATTTATTTATGATGGAGTTAAGGAATGTTAGTTTGAAATTTGCTCTTCAAGCATACTTTTTTTTTTGAAGCAGAGTCGAATTTATTAATGAAGCAAATTTACATATTTACTTGTATAGCATCACCATCAATATTTCTGCAGTAGTAGAAAATAAGGCTCAAAGAGATATCTACAGAGCATTGAAACAAAATACAGCCGGAATAACATCTATACAGGACATCTAAAACCAAAGAAATTTGGCAAACTCTGAAGCTTCTTAAATTTAGCGGTCACAACCTGGGAAATGGAGGAAGATCAAGCTTGGCAAGCCATAGAATAGGCTCTGGGATGGCGAATGAAGGATAAATGTAGCTGACTTTTGTGATTTGGGCTTCCTTAGCAAGCAAATCTGGGACTGCATTATTTTCTCTGCAAGTGAAGTAAACTCTAGTGCCAGTTTTCCCCATCAGGTATTCGATTCCTTTTACAATGTAATGTATTCGCCATGGAATATTACACTTATCATCGATGCAGTCAGCTAAGAATTTAGAATCAGTCTATTATGATGTTAGAGGTTTTTAAAAGGTAGCATTTTATAAGCCCATCTAACATAGCTCTCACCAACTCCATAATAGAATCTGGAAGCAAATATAATGTCCCCTGTATGATTTGAGATTACTTAAAACTGCACCCCCTGTAATGATCTTATTTGAAGATTTAGCTCCATCCATATTCAATTAGTGTTGATTGGAGGAAGGTTTATCCCAGTTAGTGAGGGAAACTTTGTCCTTGTCTTTGATTGTGATGGAGATATCTGTCGGCTTCAATTTTTGAAGAATATGAATGTCAGCTTTAGTATTTAGTTCTAAGATCAAGAATCACTCTGTGCAAAAGTGATTTGTAAGGGAATCTAACACCTTGATATCTGTTCTCACATCTGCATTTCCTGATATTGTAGCATTCCAAATGTGGCATCATTTTTTATATTTCGGAAACAGAATTTTTTTTGTACCATACTTCAAAACTGTCTTCAGTATTGATCAAGTGTTCCAGATTCACTTTCATGTCTGACTAGCTATTAAAGTGCAGGAAAGCTTCATCCAGATCTATTTAGCCATGTCACCTGTTATAAACCAGTGCATTGCATCTTTTTGCCCTGGGTTTAAGCAACGACTACACTTGCTTGGTATGTGAAAACCCAAATCTCTTACAGCAGAATCGATAGGAATGGCATGTCCGAATAGCTTCCAGGAGATCAACCAAATCTTTTTTGGCAATTTATTCTGCAACAAATATTTAGCATACACAGGAGTAGGAATCTTGTCTCTACAGATGTTCCATGCCGAGGATAAGGAAAAGTATCCATCTTCGCTTTCCGTCCAAATAAGTTTCTCTGAGTTTGGTCTGCCAAAGTTTTCTTTGGGCTGGCAATTTTCCTCTAAGCTAACCGGTGATGGTGATCACCGCTGAATAGGCATGGACATTAGAACATGCTTAATTAAAATAAGTATCCCTGCAGTTGAGTAAGAATCCTGTTTTGCCATCCATGTAACATGCTTATGATTTTATCAACCAGCTCCTCAAAATATATAAATCTTTATTTCTCCCTTCCCTTTGTAAACGAGGGCTCCAAGATATTACATTGGCCATGTTAAGGATACATTTAGTTATTATTTCTTGACATATTTGTGGCGACTTTTTGAATAACTGCTTGTGATCTATTATTGTTTGTCCTTGAAATGTCAAATATTTGCATGCATAGAGTTTCATACACAAGTTTGAAGCTGCACATCTTTCTTTTCTGTTATGACATTGTATATAAGTTTCCGTAAGTAGGGTGCACTTGTCTTCTTATTTCAAGGAGAGTAGCTTTTGTGTCCAAATTGAAATATTCTTGCTTTTATTCTATAATCTGCATCGTGGCAAACTATAATTGTGCGTTTTGTGTTCCATTATCTGTTGTGGTTTTATTCATTATGGCGTGTAAGAAATGTTAGTTTGAAGTGTATGCATTAAGGTTACAATGAGGTTCATTATTCATAGAAAGTGAGATACTTAAATGTAATACATTGCGGCCTACACATCTTATTATTCACTGAAAGTTATGATTTTATGTGATTAACTCAAGCACTTTTGGCTGCAATTTTTGAATGAGTGCTTCTAGTACTATAATCATTTGTGGCAAATTTCACTAAAATACCCATAACTTTTGCTATTTTTACTAAACCGTCTTGAAACTTTTTAGTAACAGGAAACTCCCTTGGTTAGAAAAAGGTTTTTAACGAAGAAACTCTTAAATGCGGCATTTTAAGGGAGCTTACTGTGACAAAAAAACTGGAAGGCCGCTAAGTGGAAAAACGCTCGTAATAAAGGCAGTTTAGTGTAATTTAGCATATTTGTTTGTGCATCAGGTACCTAATAGGAATGATAGTTGCTTGCGTCCGTGCGAGAGTGACTGTTTGAAGTAGCTTTTGATTCTTCTTGTTTAGAAAATTGGATCTCCTTGGATTTAGTTTATCATTTGGTTGTCGCGGACGGCTTTATTTTGTGGGTTTTGGTCTTAATAGATGCAAAAACGATTTTGAATTTTGTTATTTCTATGTTTCTGTTGTTAGCAATTTGTTCTTTGTTTGATGGAGTTTAGGAAGTGTTATTTTGGAAATCCGCTTTAAGAATGTATTTAGTTTGTTGCGGTTATAGTCATGTTTATAACACATCTTGCTATTTGCTGAAAGCAGGCCTGTTATGAAATCTGTGCTTATTGCTGAGATTGTAATATATTATCCAGGCTAAGTTACCTATAATAATCGTTATTTTGCATTAACCTTTTTTTCCTTATCGTTGTTAGGTTATGTTGAAATTATGAGCCGAAGGTTGTTTGGTTTTGCAACTTTTTTATTACAGTTAATATTAATATATTAATGTGTAAATATTTTTGTTTTGCTGGTAATAGTAGAGATGCAATGCAAAGTTCATGCTTTTGCATCCACTGAAGCCAATCTTGCTGTATGTTGTTTCTGAAAGCTATATACTGCATTATTTTGCAACTGCATAGAGCTTCAAACTTGTATTATTGCAGTGTGAGATTTATGGTTGTATCAACATCAGAAGAATTTGATTCTGTGCTTTAGTTTTGGGCTCGCTATATACTCACAGCCACAACTTGAATTTTATTTTGAAATTGCTGCATTGGGTTGTTTCACATTTTTCAAGCCGCGGGAAAATGTTTTACCGCATGCTTGTATGCTCATTTGCATGCTTATACAGAGATGGTCTTTCTATATTAAAATGCGAATACCATCATGTCAGCTTTTGAGCTTGCATGTGAGTAAGGGGGAAAACAGAACTTTTGTATGTCTTTACCATTGAATGTACCATAAAGTCATTGAATCATTCTCAACTATATTTGTCATTTCTATGCTATAGTTTTTCTTATTCTGTTGTGCAGGATTTTTCAGAGCTCATAACTTAATTGAAAATAAATCTCAACAGATTGAGATAGTAGGATATTCTTTCAAGCAATATTTTCTATTCAATCGCAATCATCAGACAAATCATTTTTACTAGAAGCATTTCTCATAAGATATTGTACAAAATTTAAATGTTCCTGGGTTCGAGCTTTAGCATACTTTAAAAAATCCCATGGATCCCAGCTCTTCTGTTTTATACTATTTGTCTGATTTAGTTGTAGCCGAACCTAACTATGGATAGCTCATAGCGTAAAAAGATGGGAAAAAAAAAAAAAGAAGCAATAAAATTAGTAATATGTTAAATTACACTAAAATGCCCTAAACTATAATTTGCTAAAATAACCTGAAGTTCCTTTAGTACAGTAATAAAATACTAGAGCTGTGATAGTTGAGGGTATTTTGGTGCAATTTTTACCTTATTCCAAATAAAACGTACATACTTCCCCGAAACCCAAATCGATGGCACCTCCTCCTCAAAAGAGATACACCATCGGCCACGCCCTCTCTTCAAAGAAGCAGAAAACCCTAATCACTCCCTCTCTCCTCTCTCTCGCCTCATCTCGAGGCCTCGATCTCATCCCCATCGACCCATGG
This sequence comes from Agapanthus africanus, assembly GCA_030015575.1. NCBI lineage: Eukaryota > Viridiplantae > Streptophyta > Magnoliopsida > Asparagales > Amaryllidaceae > Agapanthus > Agapanthus africanus. The sequence continues at coordinate 902,596,149 of JASDDO010000022.1, forward strand.
CTCCCAATCTCATCCCAATTCACAAAGCTTCATCTCATCCTTCACAAGCTCTACGATGATGCTTGGATCTCTAAACTTGAAGATTTCGCTGCTGAGGATCCTTCTGTCCCCATCATTGATCGGCCCGAGTTGATCGAGAGGCTTCAGGATAGGATCTCGATGCTGAGATTTGTTTCTGAGCTTCAGATTCCAGCAAAAGAAGAGGTACCCAATTGAGTAAAGTTTTGTTTTTTATTGTGGTTGTTGGAGAATTAATTGTGTACAGATGGCAAAGATGTTAAATTTATGTTCGATTATGCATTGCTTGCAATTTTAGGGCAATGGGTTTTTGCTCTTTCAGTTTTTTGGTTAACTGTTGACAAAGTTTAATAAAGATGTGCTAGTTTGTACTCCTTAAGTAGGAAGGAATGCAAAAAGAGACAGACAGTTAGAAAGCATCTTTCTCTTGTAACATGTAATTTCTTTAAATTGCATTATATTTTATAGGATGTAAACGGATCGGGTATAGGTGTTAACATATCCATATCCGGCAATCGTAAAATTACTGCCCTTATTTAGCAGAAGTCGGTAAGGATACGGATATGATACGAAATTTGGAAGAATATATACTCAATAAACCAAAAAAATACTATTTTTGGTATTGGATATTCATATCCGGTGGTTGTTGATTGATCCGGATAGTTATCCGAAATGAAAATAATTATCCTGATTTAATAATAATTGGATATGGATATGGAGTTAGCTCGGATTGTCCTTATCCGTTTACTTCCCTAATATTTTTTGAGTAAAATGTGTGAGATCCAATAGTTAGTACTCAACTAGTATTTTTGGCACGTGTACTATGCACGGGTAGAAAATAAGTACTCTTATACAATATTGTGTGTGTGTGTGTGTGAGCGCGAGAGAGAGAAAAGGAGGGGGGGGGATAGGATGGCTGAATTCAAAATGAGCCAATTCAAAATTCTAAATAAAAAACAATGATATGGATAGCTTAGGAAAGTGTTTTTTTTGGGGGGGGGGGGATATCAAATTTTGAAAAGTTGATGTTGTGGCTATGTTTCAAATGAGATAATTTATTTGAGGATTTTTCACAATTTTCATAACCTTTTCTAAAAAAGATAGGCCATCAAATTAAGATATTTGCTACACCCTTGGAGTTTCCATTATATTAGTAGAGATGATGAAACTAACTTCCACTATGTAGTTCTGTTCCACACAGTATCCAATGGCTGGACAACTTACATCTAACTTGATCAAAATTAAGACTATATAAACCAGCATCCACAATATAAATAGTAGACAAGTTAGCAAAATGAGGAATCTTGGAAGTAGCCTTGGCTGAGTTCCGAGGTCGAAATCATATCCACCAACTATTGTCTTAAGTTTGAAGTTGAAATCATGATAGACAGCTTCGATCTCCTTGCTCGATGTTAATGTCATAATGCTTCCTTCAAAATATTTGCAAACAGTAATCATTTTCATGAATTTTAGCTTGCGACTTTTGTCATTTCCATTAGCTTATGTTGTTTCTTTTTAACCTAAATCACACTAAACTATCTTTAACTATGAGCGTTTTTCAGGTTACTGCCTAATTTTTTTAAAATCACAATTAGCTCCATTAAAAGCACACATTTGAGGCTATTCTAGGGGAAATGTCCCATAAAACTAAAGTATAAAGCAATTTACTGGAATTAAACAGAACTTTAAATTAATTAAGTGACTACTGCTTATAGATAAAGGTAGTTTGGTGCAATTCAGCTTTTCTTCCATGTCTTATTGCTAATGTGGGATCTTTTTTCATTCCCCCTTTCTGCAGGCTACCTTCGGAATCCCAAACCAAATCACTATCGACAATGCAAATGCACTATCCGATCCTTCTATTCATTCTGGTCTAAATTTCCCTATCATCTCCAAGCCCCTCGCTTCCGATGGAAGCACTGGGTCCCACAAAATGGCCCTCATCTTTAACCACAATGGTCTCTTGAAACAAACCCCGCCCCTTGTTCTTCAAGAATTCATCAACCATGGCGGCATTGTCTTCAAAGTATATGTTGTTGAGGACTATGTTAAGTGCGTCAAAAGAAAATCCCTGCCTGATCTCTCCAACGAGACATTAGAAGAATTTTCAAATGTGGGGTCGGTTTCTTTTTCTTTAATATCGAATTTGACATCGGCCCAAGATAAGTTTGAGGAGGTTGAGATGCCGCCAGAGTGCTTTGTCATGGAGATTGCAAAGGGATTGAGGAGTTCTACGAGATTGCATCTCTTTAACTTTGATATGATTAGGGATCAGAGGTTTGGGAATCGTTATCTTGTGATTGATATAAATTATTTTCCTGGGTATGAGAAGTTGCCAGGGTTTGAGACAGTGTTGACTGATTTCTTGTGGAGCATGGTTCACAAGGAGCAAGAAGGTGATTCATGTTCAGTGTTGGCAGATGAAGATGAAAAAGGGAAACCATTATGTAATGATCCTTGTGGTAATAAAGAACTTGAAAATGAGGGTTAAGATCCTAGCAAATGCTGTGTTGCTTGCCATCTCCATCGAATATTTGAGAGGTAAATTTGCTTATGACGGTTATAAAATTTTCATGCATATCATGAATCTTATGCCTTGATCTGTTCCATGTTTTGTTTTGTTTTGTTTTGTTTTGAAATGGATTGTTGGATCTTTCCACTTCTTCACCAAAATAGCATGTATCTCCGTCTTGAATCTTGGACCATTGGAAGAATTATCATGGTTAAATATACAATGGATGTTGTACAGTAATAAATTCATTAGCTTACTATGTTGGGCTCGATATGCTGAATAATAAAAGCCAACAAACAATACCATGTATTAGCAACTCACTAACATATTGAAAGACGTCCTCTGTTTCACAAATTACTATTAACTGTTTTTTTATTAAAAAAATTAGTTGTATCCCACCGAACTTCATTTGAGTAATGAAACATAGAGTTCATACGACACAGTACATCTAGATAGTCCATTGAGGCACATCCCCTTGAGCATATGCATTAATGACGATTTAAAACACCAAATGCCAACACAATCACGGCGAAACAAGTACTGCTGCTACAAACAAAATACATGAGTAGTACAAGAAATGTCGAGACCAACAAGCCATGACATTAGCAGACAAAACGCTATATTCCAGCATTCATTCAGTGGCCGACCTTGCTGCTGCCCTGAGCCCTCACAAGTTGATCAGAGATCCTAGTAAGAAGAACTCTGGCCTTTATCTTCTGCTTCGATTTCGCGGCCGCACCTGCCCGATTATCATTCACTGTTATCCCATTCCACATCCATTGTTATGAACTTTTGCAGACTGAATATTATCTTTGTTATCGACAATATTGACTACAGAAACCAAATATCTCCCCAAAATTCTTGGAACATGATTAATCCATGTAATTATCTTTGATAAGGAATTTTTTCTTTTTCGGCTTGCTTTCCATACTTTGGTCTTCATATGTCTTTTGCTTACCTCATCCAATTTCTAGCATGTTTATGCAACCAAAACATGCAAGAAAATTAAGCCAGTTTAATGCACTCTTGATAACTAAACTGGTACTGTTCAAAACTACTAACACAACACACAGATGTAATCAATAGCCACCCTTGCTACAAAATGAGGTATGCACCTACCTAATCCTTTATATTGTGTACCCCCAATAACCCACCTTTCAACTGCTTCAACAACACTAGGAACAAATAGATAAAGTCGAACATCAAAATCATTAGTTAGCAAAATTGAAACCCTTTAAAGCATGAATTTCCTCGAACATTCACTTAAATTCATATATTATAATAGTTGACGGTGTAGTTGCGATGGCGGCCTTTGAATATGTCAATGGAAAAAGTGATGCATACAATACCAAAAATGGGAAAGCAAGAATGTTAGAGCAATCAATTGTTCAGTTAAATTGCATATGGTTGCAATATCTTCTTTTGTCTACTCATATGATGCAAAGACATGGAATTTTTAACGCGTACCTGAAAATCAAACTTTGAGTGTCTTCAACATCATAAACAAAAGGGACATAATCAAGTAAACAGATGTTTCACCTTAGCTTGAGTATGAGCTAAGCATATATGTAATCCTTTTCGCCATGGGCTTGCAAAATTGCAACCCTTCAAAAGATCATGAATTTCTCTGAAAACACAGGGTTTATTCTTCATGTTTATAATAGTTGACAGTGTAGGTGTAGCTGCCATTCTTCTTCCCATGTTAAAACTATCTTCGCCTTCAGGTCAGATGTTCAATGGTGGCCTTTGGAATACTTTTCAAATAAATTAATGATGCATATCGTCGTCGTCTAAGCCCTATCCCATAAAATGGTGTGGTCTATCAAGGACAAATAAAATATTGAAGGCTAAATTACACTAAAATATCAGGACTTTTCTTTGTGTTTAGGTAGATGCCATAAACTTTAGTTGTTACTAATAAATACCATGAACTTTACATGTACATACCATTCGTTATTTTTTCATCCAGCATTGTTATATTAGTGAGAATGTGACCGCCGCATGCCCATTCATTACCAAATTGTTATATGCTATTAACACTGTCGTTCCTTCCGTCGTTTGCCCATTTTATAAAGTACACTTGAAGGCATAGATATGCCTTTATTGAGTTCAGTATTCTTCTTGTTTTCTTTTATTTGATGAGGGAATAAAAGGGAGAAGAAACAGGATGGAGTTTGTGGCGGAACTAGGATTGGAACATCAGGGGACCGAAAATGGACCAAAAAATTAAAAACGAAAGTAATGTATGATAAGTTTCAGCAATGAATATAAAAAAAAAGTGTAAAATGGTCACAAGACAACTTCTATAGACGATGCTTCTTGGGTTCATGATATTTGTCTGTAATAGATTAATTATATGGTATATATATCTGAAAATCAATGAGAAATCATGGTATATCCTTATAATTTAGCCAATATGTTTTAATCAGCATGTATTTACTTCTTGTTGTTATTTACTAAATTTTTTTCCATGAATATTGTGATAGCCCTCAGATTGGGGGCAAAGAAATACAGGTGTGGCTTCAGCAGTGAATTGTCTTCGAGACAGAAATACTTCTTACCTAATGAATACCAAGAACATGACTTTGGTTTCAAGAATATTTGCATTGTTTTGTTAACATATATAAATTAATAGATAATTACCTTTTCATTTAATTTTTTTTGGAACTGACCCCGTAAGCCATATCCACACGCATTCAAGGGCCTATGAATTTGTCCTGAAAACGTTAATATTTGGTCACTTTTCCTCCTGGCTTCGAATAATCCTGCCGCAACGACTATTGATTTTATGTTTATGTTGATAAGTTGTGAAATGACAGTTGGGTACACTCTCAAAGTACTAAATCTGCATTAGAATTAACATTAATCTCCCATATACTTTACACATTTTATCCATTCTTCTACTCAATTCACAAGAATCAAACAGGCTCATAAAACCAAAAAAAAAAAAAAACAAGTATGAATAGACCCCAGGAATACAACAAAAACTTATTTCCACGCAAGGGGTTTACATATAAAAGAATTCTCTATGGTATAACAATTTTTATTTTTCCTCAATACAAATCTAAGAAATAGTATAGCAACAAATCAATGAACCATTAATGTCTTGCCAATATCAACAAATGCTGCCTCCTCCATACATTCCATTCCTTCTCTTCAGCTATGATCTGACCAAGATATTTGGCTGCAAGATATCAAAGAAGTTGCATATAATCAGTTAATAAATCCTCCCATTTAAGTAAAAGGAAATAAATAAATCATAATTTGTTACAAAAATCAAACACTAATTAAGAGGAAACTACTTACTCAAGGATATCTTGCCATCCAAGATCACCATCAATATCATCAAGGGTTAGTCCACCCAATGGCTCAAACGGCGAGCTCTCAGCTGCACTCGAATAATTATTGGCTGCCACAAATTGTTGCGTTGAATCAAACGGTATAGAGCTTGGCGAACTATCGATACTCAAACTGGCTGCAGCAAATGATGACTGCGACGAGTCGAGCTCGGCCGAGCAAGAATCATGATTTACGGGAGCAACCAATTCGCTTGATATAGTATTAATTGATGGCATGCAATAATAATCTTGAAGGCCAAGAGAGCCATGATCAATATTTTGAGCAGCAGCAGCAGCATTAATAGCACTAGTGTTAGCTATAACTTGGATTAGGTTTTGGAGAAGCTGCAATTTTCGGAGTTGAAGAGCATTATGAATCAAAGGGTTTGTAGCAATAAGATTTGGAAAGGTAGAGAGTAGGTTGAGGTGATCAATCCTCGGCCTGTGTGTCACTGGATCAATGCCATTCATGAGGAGCTTCTTCCTCACATGCGTGTTCCAGTAGTTCTTGATCTCGTTATCCGTCCTGCCCGGTAATTTAGCGGCCATCACCGACCACCTTCATTAACAGAAGGAGAAAGGAAATAAGAATGCGGAATTAATATATATGAAGATCGTCTATAAGAGTTGGAGATATATAAATTAAAGCTTACTTGTTGCCAAGAACTGAATGAAGATGAACAATGAGCTGCTCCTCTTCCTCGGAGAACCGCCCTCGTTTAATGTCGGGTCGAAGATAGTTAGTCCATCGCAGTCTGCAGCTCTTCCCGCATCGATTTAGCCCCGCAAACTTTGGCAGATTGCGCCAATTGCCGCAACCGTTCTTCTCGATGTATTCCATGAGCTTCTGGTCTTCCTCCGGTGTCCATGGCCCCCTTTTCATATTTGCATCGGCATCGCAACATGGAGATCTCCCCATAGTGATTTTTGTAAGTTTCGCAATGAAATGTTGAAGTATGAGGGTGTTTAGTGAAAAAGAGTTTGAAGGGAAGGGAAGGAGGAGAGGGTATTGGTGTTTGGAAAAATTACGAGGGTTTATATAGCCTTCATAACCCCATGAGTTTCTCTCTTTTTTCATAGTTTGCTTACGTAACAATGCTATTTAAATATAACCAATTTGCATTAAATAATATTTCATCACATTGAATATTGGCATGCAATACATCTAAAACAAAATAAAAATAGCTGAAGAGATGATATACGATGAAAATCAATAAACAGATTCCGTTCCAATGATTTTGGTTGAAATTTTCTTTATCAAGCGTCTAATTGAAATTTTTTTGGTATTAGAGGATGGCGCACACTTGAGCCTCTGCCGCCACGTGGTTGGAGTGTAGAAGGTCAACCATGATGATTGACCTTAGAGAGACACAGAGTAATTGACACTTGTCCAGTTATTTTTTCAACACTAATATCCTACTATTTGAGGGAAGAGTTGGGGCAACCACAATTATGGGTGGCGTCTAAATTTTGTAATTCCTTGTCAAAGAGAACAAGCTCTCTCTAGCTCTCATGGGCATTTAGTTAGCTAACTAATCCTTTTTTTAATTCCTAGTTATTGGAAGAAATTAAGAGGGCCATGTCATCAAGGGCCTTGAGGATTAATTAAGACAAAATTTAATTTGTGGATGGGGAAAAATTAAGATTAATTTATTATTTTGGGTTTTCGAAAATTAATGAGAAGGAAATCTTTAATTAAATCATTCAAAGACCGGAAATTAGAAGCCTCAAACTAAAGTTATCGCTGATGTCGTTTGGAACCAAGTTGGACAATATTTATCATAGAAAGATCGGCTATGTTCCAAGCGAATTAAGACTTTGAGAAAACATTAAATTCTGCCGGTTGGATATATATGTATAAATACCACATGTACACCTATTTATATATGTTCATGAAATCGACATGTCAAATGCAACTTAACAAATCCGACTGACTTCGGTCGTGCAAATTGACTACTCAATTGAAAACTCAATAAATGTAAATGTTTGAACAAGATCAAGCCACCATAGCTTCAAATGGATCTTTCTTAAATTAATTATCATCATCATCATCGATGCCATCATCTTGAAATTTCATGGCATCATTAATTAAGTAGCTTTGAGCTTCTTCCTTTGTCCATTCATTTGAAGATCAATTTTTGGCTATATTGATTGGTTAAGCTCCCCTCACCCCAACAATTTGAATACTAACATTTTATTGTTTAAGTTTAGATTGCGTGGGCCACTTGAAATGGGGCACGTTTGGTTTTAATTATTATAAGCCAAGGCGATATTAATTTGTTGTTAATAGTTACATAAGTAAATGAGTAGCTTAAGAAAAAAGTAGGCGCTTTATATCTATATATAATAATCATGCATGCGTGTATATGTAGCAAGTCTTGGTCATAATTGAATATATGTACGTGTATATCTATCACCACTGGTCATTTACGAGGAAAAATTATTCTAGTATAAAATGGTACCTAGGAAATTTATTATATTAGTGATTGAAAAGTTAACCATCCAAGCGTTTTTTTAGGATGCCCGACACCGGCCATATTAATTTTCATACCCTAAAATCTCTTAGTACAAGTAATTTTCTGATCGTTTGGATTATCTTTACCATTCTTATAACATCCTAGAATGTTCTATTGTCAAAACTATTAATGTTGTAATCATTTGATGCACATGTGAAAGGTAATTCACGGACATTTAATGACCTAATATGATCGAGATGGTGGATGCCAATAGACGGTTCAATTTCAGAGTCGTCAATGTTGAAAATTTTCTATCACTTTATACTCTATTTTCTCTATGAACATTTAGGCAATCTTCAGGCATTAATATAGGGTTCCGTATTGTATTTCCTTTTCTTTTTTAACTGATTATGTTTTAGACGGTACACAAATTAAAAAATTTCTTTTCTAATTGATTATGTTTTAGGCAATCTCCAGGCACTAATATAGAGTTCCATATTGTATGGCGGCAGGTTGTATATATTCACCATAACGGGCCAAGTACTGTGAGTACGCCCGCCGCGAATCATTCCAAATGGACTGAAACCGTCGCTCATAATTTCCAGTCTCACGTTACGAGGGTCTGCACTGAACGGAGGGTATTTTTCATCTAAAACTTTCCATGATATCGAATTTTTAGAATGACTCATTTTTCCTTCTTCACGAGGTACTTTATGGTGCCACTGCATTTTGGACACCGTCTTCTCACACATAAATAACTGTTGTTGCAGTATTGGTATTAGTGGAAAATGACGAAGAATCTTCACGGCCACATCATTCGAATGAGAGTCTTATTTAGGCTTGAATTGATTGGTCCCGCACACGAAGCAGTTTCTGAGTGTAGTATGCTCATTCCAGAATAAAACACAGTCATCCTCGCATGTATGGATCTTATCACACTTTAGGCCAATATTTATGATTATCTTTTATGACCCGTACCATTTTGGTGACACTTCATTTCTGTCAGGAAAACCTTCCTTCAGCAATGCTTGAAAATCAGTGAAAAACTGGTTACTCCATCTGTTTTTGCACTTAATATGAAAGAGACGTACGAGAAAGGATGGTATTGAAAACCTTTTGCAATTTGGATATAGCGGGATTCTTTATTGAGCCCCGTACTTTTCCAATAACGAGGGTCCAGTGCTTTCCGTATCATCAGGAAGTCTCACGGAACTTATAAACTCATCCATGTCATCGATCGGCATGAATACAGAATTATCTTTTTCGATGGTTTCATCTTCTTCAAACTGTCATTCATCTTCTTCCTTTTCTTTTACTATCCCTTGTCATTTTTCAGTTTCTGTTTCAATCAATTCATTTTCCGTCTCTTGCATCCATGGCTCATCTTCTATTACAACAACTTCTTCTCCGTGAAATACTCACATAGTGTAATCTCTAACGAAACCGTTTTTCACGATATTTAACTCAACCTCTCTCTTCTTAAGCAATCGCGTGTTCATATACTTAGAACAAAGATATAATTAAGATTTCGTACTCTTTCGATAACCCAAGACGTGTATAGGCAAAATCGGTGAAAAAGTAAATATCGTTAAGAAAAAACTCATGCACACTCGAGAGAGTATCGACATACATTCAATTCTTGTTGTGGAGGTACGGAAGTGCTATATTGGAACAATTCGGACGAAACAATGTTCCTATAGACAAAAGTAATGAAATTAAGATTTTTTTACAAATACGTGATAGACAAATACTAAGAAGCGTTAGTGTTAGGTGTAATAGACAGTTTAGTTAAATTTAGTTTCAATTGACGATTTAGGTTAGATGTAGGCTAAGTAGCATGGATTCGGATACGGATGTTGGGGTCAAAATTTGCATCCCAGTTGACCAAGTCAAAGTCAAAGTCAACCCCAAACCAGACGGGCCCAAACCCGAGCAAGTGGGCCAATGCCCCGGTTGAGCCCGAACACGAGGAGTCCGGCCTTCCGCCATACCAAAATAAAAATCATGTAACAAATAATTTTGATGTAATTTTTTTTGTGCATGAATGTAAGCAAAATGGGTATAAAACCAAATTTTTGTAAAGCCCATGGTTTATGTGCAAAAAGAAATGGCACATGATCTATTGGATGGGCAAAATGCCATTTTTGTAAAGCCCAAAGCGCTATATGTAAATGTGTAAGCCTATATAAGGCAACAATATGATGAATAAAAGATAGACTTTTCATTCCCTCAAAAATCTAAAGTTCTTTGTGCCTCTTTCTCCTTTCTCAAGATTCTAAAACCTTCTTCTTTCTTTTGAATTAAATTAAGAGTTTTACTCTCCTTTTTCCAAAACTAAATAGTTTTTCACCACAAAACCCACAAAGGAGAACTTGAATCTGCCATTAGATCTCAAAAAAGGAAGATTTTTAAGTCTCACCCCCTTTTTCCAAGATCCGGCCAAACGACAGGAAGAAGAAGGAGACTCATCTCCAGAAACCCCACTTTGGGAAAGATCCAGAGCTCAAGGGGAGAAGACCCTTCATCAGCCTCAAAATATCCTAGGAGTTTAACTCCTCATATATATATATATACACACACACACAAAAAAAAAAAAAATAAGTGTTCCTTTCTGCGAGTACAACTCTCATTGCAGGGACTAAGTCCCTTTTGCCTCCTTAAGCGCTAGCGCCCTTGCGCTCAAAATGCTAGCGCTAGCGTCCGAGCGTCCACGTGCCTGGCACGTGGGACGCTAGCGCTCAAAGCTCTAGCGCTCTTGCGCCCAAAGCGCTAGCGCCCGAGCGTCCACGTGCCTGGCACGTGGGGCGCTAGCGCCCTTGCGCTCAAAGCGCTGGTGCCCGAACGTCCACGTGTCTAGCACGTGAGACGCTAGCGCTCGAAGCCCTAGCGCCCAAGCGCTTTCTCCCACGCATCCTTTGGATGCCCTTTTCCCCTATATATATACACACACACATACTCCACACTAAAAATACCTCCCTCGTTAGAAAAAAATTTCTAACGGGACGCTGACCCGCACCCCGTAAAGGGGCTGCTAGCCCTCTTGACCCCCAGCCCGCTATCCGGGTAGCGGGACCCCCATAAAAACTCTGCGGGGCCCCCGATATATCCAAAACCCCTTCAAAACACAACACTGCAGATTGAGTTCGCATGACCAGTTTAACCTATTAATCGGAGGTTTCCTCGCTACAAAGGCGAGGGGTAATTAACGGCAGCTTAGTCCGCAGCTGCCGAAGATTCGGATCCCCACAATCAATAAACCCCAGCCTACCCTAAACAGGGGACATCTGTAGTACGCTTGACAAGCGCGCGCGTATTCCCATCTGTAAGTCGACGTTAGACACCCCACGAGTTGCGGGGAGGCGGAAATAGGAAAAACAATCTTTTTCTTTAAACTAATATCGACTAACTTACGGATCTTTGCCAAACCCTAACTAACAACATCATAGGAGGGATTAGCTACTATGAAAGAAGATTATACCTAATGAACCAAGTCCTTCTTGTTCTCGATGACCACCTCCTCGTCGGCCTCCTCTTGGTGATAGAAGATCCACCTGAGAGCTACTACTCCAAGCTTGACCTCTAACTTGAGGTAACTAGGTTACTAAAAGTGCTAATCAAAGCAACCTAGAGGATATAGAATAGGATTAGGGATCAATTAGTCTTGCTAACCCTTGATCTCAACACATGAGAGGTTAGGGTTAGGGTTTGAAGAGAGAGAGCTTGAGGAGAGAGAATGTGATAATAATAATGAAATGGAATTAACTCATTTGTGTATATATATGAAGCATAAGATACTTTGCACAAATATCTCTTTGCACAAATATCTTCATGCTTCATTTAATACGTAATGAATCATCAAGTGAGTAATTAAAAACATTTAATGCATCATTAACTCTCTTGATGAATCATCTCCATGAGTCACAAAACCATTTAATGCATATAACACCTAAGCTCTCCTTGTCATCAACCTTCTAGAAGCTTCTCGATAATTTACGAGAACGCCCCTCCTATCCGTGAAAACACGAAAATACTGAGACTGTATAAATCCAATAATCCAATACTAGAATCTGGCTTAAACTAAAGCCCGCTAGTAAAAACTGCCCGAACATTGTACGTGCGTAAAAACACGTATGCGTCCGAACCCTGTCGTAAAACCATACGACCTCTATATCGTTTCGCCCGAAGCAGGGAAACTCTCTGTGTGGGACTCTAAAGACTCGACTACTACGCTGGCAGTGGGTTTAACCATAGGCCGCAAGCGGTACTAGCTGTACTTAACGGTCCCCAGGTAGATGTCGATAAGAAGGCCGATGAGGAAACCCATCCGAACTCCTACTGAGCCTGATGTGACAATCTCCATACAGTCCGGTCTGTTTGTCTAGGACTATAGCATATCGGGCTTAGGGGGCGGCAAGCGTCAGTCCCCTAAAAGCAGTATAAGTCGTGTCGGAGTGAAGCTCATTACACCTTGAGAAGCTACTGGAAAACCTACCAGTAAATCTCACTTGTCGTGGCCAGGGACTTTGCGTAATGGCTCTCCAGACACAGCGCGATATCAACTCCCAATACCGGGAGAGACAAATCCTGTCTAACCGCCACTGCCTCTAAGTGCTTCGGGACTGCACCCAACTGCTACCTGTTTGCACGACTCTTTTGAACCGTGGTAGGGTAGCAATCTAAGAACAGTGGGAACACACTCGAGGCGAAGCAGCAGTGTCAAGTCTGTAGACAATGCTGTACTCATGTCACCTGGAAACTGTTAACTGACGACGGGTATAATACCAACCAACAGTTCCCTGCGAGTCCTGTCCGGTGTACCCGTAACCCAACGAGCACCTGTATACTATCTCCAGTACGACGTACTGATGGTTGTGGGACAGATCATCTCCCCAACTGGGATGAGAAGCGTACACACTAGTCTACTATGGAGTATCGATGCCCTGTCTCGATAATCCTACGACTAGGGACCTGAAAAAGGATGTGCTTGTAGACTACCCAGCCCCTACCAGTATGACTGCCATCACAACGCTGGTAGTTAAGCAAGATCCTAAGGGCTCTATCAATTCGTACACACGTATTAAGATAGATATAAACCAAGTAGCATACTACCATGTTTAGCAAGACTGTTAATATAACTGTGAATATCCCAAGCTTCCATTAAGTAATATACAAGCTAGTATGATACAATAATGGCCCCTAGGGCATATACACTAACAATCTCCCACTTGCACTAGGGCCATGTACTGGCGTATCGAAGACCGATCATCTCGAGTAGCCTCTCGAACTGAATCTGAGGTAAGGCCTTTGTGAATGTATCAGCGGTGTTCTCCTCTATAGAAACTCTCCGGACCTCGATCTTCTGGACTTCTGATGGGACCTGGGTTCTTTTGCTAAAGCTATAGCTCTGTTGTTGTCGCAATACAGCGGTATTGGATCAACAATGTTAGGAACTTCTTCATCCATACCGCTTCTTTTGCGGCATCGCAAGCAGCAATATACTCCGCTTCCATCGTCGAGTCAGCAACGGTGTCCTGCTTGGAACTCTTCTAGCACACCGCCCCTCTATTGAGGGTAAAGACATAACCTGATATGGACTTGGAGTCATCCTTGTCACTCTGGAGGCTGGAATCAGCAAAGGCCTCGATTTTGAGGTCTTTTCCGCCGTAAACCAAGAACATCTCCTTAGTCCTTCTCAGATACTTGAGAATGTTTTTTACTGCTATCCAGTGCTTCTCCCCTGGGTCTGACTGATATCTGCTTACCACACTCAGTGCGTAAGCTACATCTGGTCTGGTGCACAACATCGCATACATTATAGAGTCTACCGTAGAAGCGTAGGGTATAATAGATATGCGATCCCTTTTCAAATCAGTCTTGGGAGACATCTCTTTGGATAGGGTGATTCCGTGACAAGCCGGTAAACTACCGCGCTTAGAATCTTCCATACTGAATCTTTTCAGTATAGTGTTGATATACCTGGACTGCGAAAGTCCCAACATCTTCTTGGATCTATCACGATAGATCCGGATCCCCAGAATGTAAGAGGCATCACCCAGGTCTTTCATGGAGAACCTGTGTGACAAGAATCCTTTGACAGATTGTAGTATAGGAATGTCATTTCCTATCAATAGAATGTCATCCACGTACAAGACGAGAAATACGACAGTTCGTGCTACAATTTTACTATATATACATGGTTCATCTGGATTTTTGATAAAGTCATATTCTTTGACCGTTTCATCAAAACAGATGTTCCAACTCCGCGATGCCTGCTTCAGTCCATAAATGGACTTAAGCAACTTGCACACTTTCCCGCTGCTCCCACTCTGATTGAAACCTTCTGGTTGATCCATATAAACGCATTCTTCTAAATTACCATTCAGAAAAGCTGTCTTTACGTCCATCTGCCAGATTTCATAATCATGGAAGGCAGTAATAGCAAGAAGGATCCGAATGGATTTGAGCATAGCCACTGGAGAAAAAGTTTCGTCATAGTCCAAACCAGGTCTTTGACGAAAACCCTTTGCAATAAGTCTAGCCTTATAGGTTTCCACCTGTCCATCTACACCAATCTTTTTCTTGAAGATCCATTTGCATCCTATGGGTTTTACCCCACCTGGAGCAAAGTCCAAAGTCCATACTTTGTTGGTGTACATGGACTCCATTTCGGTCCGCATTGCATCCAACCATCGTACCGAGTCGCCGCTCTGGATGGCCTGCTGGAAGCTAGTAGCTTCATCATTATCAATGGCGCAATCCTCTCTATCCCCATCTATGAGAAAACCGTAGTATCTCTCAGGCGGATGAGACGGCCTACTACTCCTGCGGAGGGGTGCGGGAATGTCCTGTTCTTCTTGAACTACTGGTTCTACCAAACTTTCAGTAGTAGTTCGTGGTTCTGGAATTTCTTCCAGTTCTATCTCGCTCCCACTTGTTTCCTTTTCTAAAAACTGTTGTTCTAGAAAATGGGCATGACGAGAAACAAAAACCTTTTGTTCCTCTGCGTAATAGAAGAAATACCCCTTGGAGTTCTTTGGATATCCCACAAACTTACACTGTACTGATCGTGCCTCGAGTTTGTCCGCATGTTGCTTTTTAACAAAAGCTGGACATCCCCATATCTTCAGATACTGAAGATAGGGTTTGTTCCCACTCCACATCTGATATGGTGTGGTAGGCACAGTTTTGGTAGGAGCCCTGTTCAAAAGATATGCCGCTGATTCTAGCGCATAACCCCAGAAAGATCGCGGTAACTCAGCATTACTCATCATGGAACGTACCATATCCAATAGGGTTCGATTTCATCTCTCCGATACACCGTTATGCTGTGGAGTGTATGGAGGAGTAAGCTGAGAGAGAATTCCTTTCTCTTTTAGGTAACCTAGAAACTTGGCACTTAAGTATTCACCATCTCGATCAGATCTTAGTATCTTGATACTTTTGCCGGTTTGGTTTTCTACTTCATTCTTATATTCTTGGAATTTCTCAAAAGTCTCGGATTTATATTTCATCAAGAAAATGAATCCGTACCTAGAGTAATCATCCGTAAAAGTAATGAAATAGGAAAAACCACCTCTTGCATGTGTAGACATTGGACCACATACATCGCTGTGTTTGAGTCCTAAGAGCTCGCTCGCTCTTACTCCATGTCCAGTGAATGGAGTTTTTGTCATCTTTCCTTTGAGACATGATTGACAAGTGGTATAAGATTGATATTCGAACGGATCCAAATATCCTTCTCTATGTAACTTAGTTAACCTTGTCTCATTAATGTGACTTAGTCTACAATGCCATAAGAAAGCCTTATTTATATATGGAGACTTTCTTTTTAGTGTGTTCTGAACATTGAAAATCTGTAATTGGTTTAAGACATATATACCGGTATCTAGTGTACCGGACTCAATCAAACCATGATTAAGGTGGATGTTAACAACATCGCTTACAAACGTGAAATCATAACCTTCTTTTGATAACAACGAAACCGATATGATATTACACGTTAAACTGGATATACAAAAACAGTTATGCAAAACCAAAATATGTCCACTCGTCAATCCAAGGTGATAATCCCCTACGGACACAGTACCCACGCTAGCTCCGTTAGCAACCTGGAGGGTCATATCACCAACCTTCAGCACTCTACGGTTTCTCAGTGCCTGCAATGAATTGCATATATGAGATCCTGATCCGGTATCCAATACTCAGGAAGTATAGTTGATTGACAGACAATTTTCAATTACAAACACACCTGAAGTCAAAGCCACAGCTTGCTTCGGCTCCTGGTTCTTGGCATTCCAAGCTTTGCAATCTTTCTTCCAGTGTCATTTCCTACGACAGTGGAAGCACTCGTCCTTTGCCACTACTGGCACCGCAACCTTTGCTTTTCCCTTGACTGCCACCTTACCAACACCACCTCTCGGTTTGGTGGCGGCCTTCTTCTTCCTTCCTTTGGCCCTAGCTTTGGACTCGGAAGAAGAAGCACCGCGAACAAACATAGAGGGTGTTTCCCTTGCCTTCTGCAAGGTGCCCTCTGCACTCCTCAACATGTTAAGGAGTTCTGGAAGTTCAACTTCTTTTCTTTGAATGTTGAAATTCAGAATAAACTGGGCGTAGGTGGAAGGAAGGGACTGAAGAATCAAGTCTGTATAGAGCTCGTTCTCCAAAGTCGTCCCGAGGTCCGCGAGCTCTTCTATATAGCCAATCATCCTTAGAACATGTTCTCCTACAGATGATCCGACAGCCAGCCTCGACTGAAACAAGTTCTTCGAGGTCTCATATCTAGCTATACGAGATTGCTCTCCATACAGATCCTTTGTATGGAGAAATATGGATTCAAGATCCATATCCTCATGCCTCCTCTGATGTTCATTATTCATAGAGGCAAGCACGATGCATTTGGCCTTCACGCAATCTAACTCCCAGGTCTTGTGGATTTCCTTATCCGCAATACTGGATTTTGGACCAGGGACAGCAGGTGCCTTAATAGTAAGGACATACCCCAATTTGTCATAAGTCAAAACCATTTTGACATTCCGCAGCCAATCTTTATAGTTTGGCTCTGTCAATATATTTTTCTCTAATAGTAACTTAAGGCCAATCATGTTTTGGGTCGCTGCAATGAGAGAGAGGGAACACTTTAGCATGATACTCTTGCAAGTTTAGAGTGGTTTTTAGTTTATCTAAACTGGATGGCTCCCACTATTTCTCGAATCCCTCCTCAAACCAAAAAGGAAGAACTAGTCAGGACTATTCTCACTGTACAATACTTGCTTAACTGTTCAGCCAGGCCGGTGTCGGTACTTCGAGGGAGGTTTCCCAACGCTTTCGCAAAGTTCCTTAATTAAATAACCTCTTTTCTCTGGGGGGCGTAACCCCGCTGACACCTTTCTTGACACCTACTTGGTTTATAGCATTGATCGTTAAGTGACGAATCTCCTGATGAGTGGCGGATACTCACAGTAGGATCGAGATCCAAATATCATCGTGTGATAAAACTGAAGGAATCCTACCAAAATTATCACACTCCAAATGGTATGCATCTCTTTGCAAATTTCAGTTTCTTTAGAAATTCCCGATATAAATTTCTGCCCCATACTCTTATGACCTTGGCGTTGGTCAAAATGTCATAAGTCACATGTCAAGTTCTACCCATCATTATCTTGTTAATTTGAACCCATCCGTACATACCCCTGACGTTGGCCAAATGATAATACGACTGTCCCAAACTAACTCATCTATTTATGCAACAAATTAATACCCAGCAGCTACCAAACACTATGCCTTGGCGTTGGTCAAAATACATAGCTTGAATACTACTGAATATCCAAATGAAATGACGGAGGGCTACGAATGGTTTTGGCAAAACCGTGAACGTAGTGAACTTGATATGATCGAAGGAACCTGATAGTTTTTAAAAGGAGTGGTTAAAGCTCCGCAATTTTAAAAAATATCCTCTGTTTTAAAATAACCGAGTGGTTTCTTTTAAACTGTTCCAACGATTCAACTTTGGTTTATTTTCTTTGCATTAATATAATGCGTCCCATCAATTAACCTATCATTGCAGAAAACAACGAAAATACAACGTCCTCTTATGCCATCCGCATTCGTCACTGGGTCCCGTCATTCACCCGTTAGGTTACTTAACTAACGACAGAGCGGGGGCTGGGCTAGCGCGGGTGTAAAACATAAGTGACGTCTAATAGCTATCATATATAGATATTGTACATTCGTCAGACGCAATAATAGGCATTCCAGATCACAGATGAACATATTGGATTTTCTATGAATCCGCATTTCTTTTGAGCCTGCAAAGAAAGACGGATTACACAGTCGCGATGAATAGCCAAAACCCCACCCTAGACCCCTATGGGTACGGCAAACTACCCGCCAAGTATCTGAAGTGAAGCGGTCTCCCTCAACAACGTGAGTAGGCCACTAAACACTTCAAAGTACCCGGTAGTTTGTGTACCCCATCTTGGGTCTATCCTAAGAGCAAAAATCAGTAAATGAAATAATACAACGGTGGCTACAACCTCAGCCCGGAGGTGCCCCGCAAAAGAATATTACAACAATTTACAAATTACATTTGAATGAAAAAACACCCGTCTCACATCCCCAGCTATCCATTCACAACAATCCAACAAGTCCACAAACACAAACAGTAAAATCATTACAGAAATGTGCAACCCCCTGCCAACCGACATACTAGCAGTTAGGGGAGATTTACGAACACATTAAACAAATCACAGATAGAATCAAATTAGCCAAATATCGTAGAATTTCGATCAAGCAAACACAATTGATTCTACTCCAAATACTTCACTGTGCACCTGAAACTTGAGCAGAAACAAAACATTTCAGAAAGAAAAAAATCAACACAGAAGAGTTACTGGGGAAATTTGGGTTGACTCGGCCCTAACTCGGCCGCGGATTGGCGGCGGATCGCTTGGATCGGCCGCGGATCCACGGCGGTTTGGCCGAGTTAGGATCCTAAATTTCTCCAGTAACCTTATAATTCCCTGCTTGTATTTTTAAGGGTCCCTGAAAAATTTTTAGACCCCGTTTTAAAATCGGCAGAAACTTGGTCAAAATGATGTTTTTTCCGGTTCGTTTTGCGATCGAATTTCTAACGACTTTGCTAACAAGTTAGTTATGGTTTAGCGAGGCTCCGATACCACTGTAAGTCGACGTTAGACACCTCACGAGTTGCGGGGAGGCGGAAATAGGAAAAACAATCTTTTTCTTTAAACTAATATCGACTAACTTACGGATCTTTGCCAAACCCTAACTAACAACATCATAGGAGGGATTAGCTACTATGAAAGAAGATTATACCTAATGAACCAAGTCCTTCTTGTTCTCGATGACCACCTCCTCGTCGGCCTCCTCTTGGTGATAGAAGATCCACCCGAGAGCTACTACTCCAAGCTTGACCTCTAACTTGAGGTAACTAGGTTACTAAAAGTGCTAATCAAAGCAACCTAGAGGATATAGAATAGGATTAGGAATCAATTAGTCTTGCTAACCCTTGATCTCAACACATGAGAGGTTAGGGTTAGGGTTTGAAGAGAGAGAGCTTGAGGAGAGAGAATGTGATAATAATAATAATAATGAAATGGAATTAACTCATTTGTGTATATATATGAAGCATAAGATATTTTGCACAAATATCTCTTTGCACAAATATCTTCATGCTTCATTTAATATATAATGAATCATCAAGTGAGTCATTAAAAACATTTAATGCATCATTAACTCTCTTGATGAATCATCTCCATAAGTCACAAAACCATTTAATGCATATAACACCTAAGCTCTCTTTGTTATCAACCTTTTAGAAGCTTCTCGACAATTTACGAGAACGCCCCTCCTATCCGTGAAAACACGGAAATACTGAGACTGTATAAATCCAATAATCCAATACTAGAATCTGGCTTAAACTAAAGGCCGCTAGTAATAACTGCCCGAACATCGTACGTGCGTAAAAATACATATGCGTCCGAACCCTGTCGTAAAACCATACGACCTCTATATCTTTTCGCCCGAAGCAGAGAAACTCTCTGTGTGGGACTCTAAAGACTCGACTACTACACTGGCGGTGGGTTTAACCACAGGCCGCAAACGGTACTAGCTGTACGTAACGGTCCCCAGGTAAATGTCGATAAGTAGGCCGATGAGGAAACCCATCCGAACTCCTACTGAGCCTGATGTGACAATCTCCATACAGTCCGGTCTGTTTGTCTAGGACTATCGCATATCGGGCCTAGGGGGGCGGCAAGCGTCAGTCCCCTAAAAGCGGTATAAGTCGTATCGGAGTGAAGCCCATTACACCTTGAGAAGCTACTGGAAAACCTACCAGTAAATCTCGCTTGCCCTGGTCAGGGACTTTGCGTAATGGCTCTCCAGACACAGCGCGATATCAACTCCCAATACCGGGAGAGACGAATCCTGTCTAACTGCCACTGCCTCCAAGTGCTTCGGGACTGCACCCAACTGCTACCTGTTTGCACGACTCCTTTGAGCCATGGTAGGGTAGCAATCTAAGAACAGTGGGAACACACTCGAGGCGAAGCAGCAGTGCCAAGTCTGTGGACTATGCTGTACTCATGTCACCTGAGAACTGTTAACTGACGACGGGTATAATACCAACCAACAGTTCCCTGCGAGTCCTGTTCGGTGTACCCGTAACCCAACGAGCACTTGTATACTATCTCCAGTACGACGTACTGATGGCTGTGGGACAGACCATCTCCCCAACTGGGATGAGAAGCGTACACACTAGTCTACTCCGGAGTATCGATGCCCTGTTTCGATAATCCTACGACCAGGGACCTGAAAAAGGATGTGCTTGTAGACTACCCAGCCCCCACCAGTGTGACTGTCATCACAACGCTGGTAGTCAAGTAAGATCCTATGGGCTCTATCAATACGTACACACATATTAAGATAGATATAAACCAAGTAGCATACTACCATGTTTAGCAAGACTGTTAATATAACTGTGAATATCCCAAGCTTCCATTAAGTAATATACAAGCTAGTATGATACAATAATGGCCCCTAGGGCATATACACTAACACATCTCAATGGGGTGACGAAAAACACCCTACAGATTCTGGCACGCCCGGTGGGACCTATCTCTCCTCCCATATTTCGGGTTAAATATCCATGCGAACTCAATCAATATACATATCGACTGCCTGTACTGAAATCATGCTTCTTTGTGCAGGTTAACAAATTTCAAATTGCAATCTCCGGACGCAGCAAAAATGTCTCCAAGGACAAGTTCAGCTCTCGACACGGCTCCCATCTCCTATACGATGAAGATGGACGCTAGGATGGTCCTCCCGGCCAGTCTCGGGCGACAATGGGAAGAGCCGCCGCTACCATTTGGCTCTATTTTGGTCGTGTCAGCTAACGCCATCCCAGCTCCTCAAGCCTCGGTGACAGACAAACCGGTCTCGAAAGGTAAGAGGCCAAATGTGGTGGTCTCGAAGACGCCCCAACTCAAACGCAAATCGGTGTTTGAGCGACTTTCCTTGGCCCCGGCTGGGGGCAAGGCCATCAACACGAACAAAGCAACGAGGCGTTTCGAGCAAGCTCCAGCGGTGCCCTCGACAACTGCTCGATCGGGTGTCTTCTCTAAGCTTCCCGCTAATCGACTCACGGTGGCTTCCCAGGAAATGGATGCCCGCCAAGCCCTTAAAATTGAGAAGCTAAGGCAAAAAAGGCTCAGATATAGAGCCAACAAAAGGGCTAGGGCTCTTGCTAGGCTGAACCTCATGAGGTTCGAAGAACATGGTCACCCCACCAAAGATGAGGAAATGGCTGGATATGTGGTCCACGCTGTCTACATGGTGGGCACGCGCAGCAAGAGCAAGGACGGGGCCACCATATCTCAAATCCAATCTGGCTTGAATGTGGTTGTGAAGATGAGCCAATCTTCCGTCCCAAGAACGCAGAGCAACAACTTCTCCAAGAGCTCCGAAAATAGCTCAGAAGTAAAGATAAGGAGATGGCCAAACTTTACTCCAAAATTGACGACTTGACGATGTCGTCTTGCAGCTCATGGCCCGACTTGCCTCTCAGCCGCCCAATCAAGCGCAGGGCTCTGCTCATGAACCGGAAAACAGTATCCCAAGGCAGCCGACGCCTATTCCCTCAAATCCAAAGGTGGGCGGACCGCATGAAAGTCGGTCGCATCCTATCTCGGGAAAAGTCTTGGCTACCGATGACAGTAGCCCGCTAACTCAAGATCAAATCATGGATTTGGTTGCCAACAAAGTTAAAACATTGGTAGCCGAAGCTGAAGCGCAAAAAGATATCAGCAGTAGTAGGAGACCATATCCTGCTCAGTATAATCTGGTAGAATTTCCTAGCGGCTATGTCATCCCTAAATTCGGAAGATTCGATGAGACGGAAAATGCGAATCAGCACATCGCCCACTTTAAAGCCTCATGCGGGAATACTAGGGGCAATGATGCGCTTCTCCTCCGCCAGTTCGTCAATAGCCTGGCCGATATTGCTTTCGACTGGTACGCGAGCATACCGGATGGCTCCGTCACAACTTTCGTCCAAATGGAGTCTCTGTTTCAGCAGAGGTTCATGAGCGTCAGCGATAAGATCACCATTGCCGATCTCGTAAGGACCAAGCCAAAGAACAACGAAAGCAGCATGGATTTTATAACCCGATGGCGCAATCTCTCCGTCAAATGTGAACCGCCGATAGAGCAGGACCAATCTGTCAGTCTCCTTGTCGGAAATCTCAACAATTGGATGGACCCGTTTCTATGCACCATGGGTCTCAAAACATTCCAAGAGATGACCAGAAAAGTCCAGATGTTGGAGCGCTCAAAGCAGGAGTCCTCCTCGGATTCCCAAAATAACAATAGGTCCTGGAGGAACCGAAAGGACGATAATCGCAAAGGCGGAAATTCCGACGATTCGGAATCTTTTAACACTTCGGCTAACCGAAATAAGCAAGGGATGAGCGGGCCCAATGCCAACCAGCCTCAGAAGCCAGTGTTCGGAGAGCGAGGAGAATCTCCACTTAAAGAGAAGCTAGATAAGGTCTATTCCTTCAGAAGGGACAAAATCCGTAAAATATTCAAAGACACCATGAGGAACGGTCTATAACTGCCAGAGTCAAAAGACCGCAGGAAGCGAATATGACCGACGACCCCAAATACTGCCCCTATCATAGAGTGATAGGTCATGCCATTGAGAACAGCTTCGTCTTCAAAGATTGGGTCGAAAAGCAATACAAGGCAGGAGAGATAGAACTGTCCAAAGGCGTGTTAACAAACAGTCAAGCCGCGACCGCCAATTTCATACAAACGGAGACCGAAGTTCTTCGTGAAGTTGATTCTCTCAGACATCTGCTTTTCTTTGAAAACAATCGACCACCACATCATTAAACTGGTAACATTCGACCTCTAAGTCGTTAAACTGGGGATACAAAAATGTATAAATAAAACAAAAAATATATGTATATAAATATATATATATATAAAGCCGAAATGATGGGGCAACTCGCAATAAAAATCAGTGAGTAAAAATATTTATGAAAATAAAGCCGAAATGATAGGGCAACCGCGAATAAATAGCCGAAATGATAGGGCAATCGCGACCTTCGTGATAAGAAAAGCTGAAATGATAGAGCAATCGCGGTAAAACAAAAAAAACGGCGAATGATGAGTCGCTCCTGGTACCATATTCCAGTGCAGCGATGCAGATGCTAACCAAATTCCAAATCCCATACCCCAACGACGAATGATGAGTCGCTCCTGGTACTATATTCCATTGCAGCGATGCAAACGCCAACAAAGTCCCGAAAACTTTCCGGCCCTACGGTCTGGATCATACATCCTGCAAAACCGTATACAATCCACGGGCGTAAAACGATCCCAATCTCTCCCAAGTCCTACTGGCGAGACCACATTCAAAGTCCCACCGGCGGTGAAGATTCAAAAAAAAGGGTATGTCCACTAGCAAAATAGGCACGAATGAAAACCCGAAAGGGCTCCGTGAGTAAAAACAGCAGGACTGCCGGCGAGTTTGTGAAAACCCGAAAGGGCACAAACTCGTGAAAAAAAGATGAAATGCACTTGCAAAATTCTCTCGATTTTGTAAGGAGAAAATTCCCGCGTGAGATCTTTACGACTCACAAAGGAAAAACACACTTAGGAGTCCCCACGACTCCTAAGGAGAAAATACACCTAGGGGATCCTTATGACCCGTAGGGAGAAAATGCTTTGTGAGACCCTTACGGCTCACAAAATTGAAAAGTCTTAAGGGATAAGGACCTAAACCTGTCTCCTAAGCCATCGCTCCCCAACAGACAATGGCAAATGATGATTCGCTCCTGGTACCATATTCCAGTGTAGTGATACTGATGCCAAGCGAAAACCAATTCCCAAATCCTCTCGGGTAAATGATGAGTTGCTCCTGACATTATTCCAGTGCAGCAATACAGATGCCGCCCCAAAAAGAATCCTCTCATGACAGATGATGATTCGCTCCTGGTACCATATTCCAGTATAGCGATGCAGATATCAAGCCATATCAAATCAAACCAATAACCTCTGCGGCAGAATCATGCTCCGTCCCAGAATCTACCCCGTGTCGAAATCAAGCTTCGCCTCGGTGTACCTGCCTTCCCTGTCGGAATTATGCTTCGGCTCGGAATCAACCAGCGACCTCCCTGTCGAAATTATGCTTCGCCTCGGAATCAAGTTGACTAACAAGCCCTGCGTCGGAATCATGCTTCGTCTCAGAGTGTACCCTGCATTGAAATCAAGCTTCGCCTCGGTGTATCTACCTTCCCTGTCAGAATTATGCTTCGGCTCGGAATCAACCAGCGACCTCCTCGTCGGAATTAAGCTCCGCCTCGGAATCAAGTCGACCAACAAGCTCTGCGCCGGAATCATGCTTCATCTCAGAGTGTACCCCGCGTCGAAATCAAGCTTCGCCTCGGTGTATCTGTCTCCCCTGTCGGAATTATGCTTCGGTTCGGAATCAACCAGCGACCTTCTCGTCGGAATTAAGCTCCGCCTCGGAATCAAGTCGACCAACAAGCTCTGCGCCGAAATCATGCTTCGTCTCAGAGTGTACCCCGCGTCGAAATCATGCTTCGCCTCGAAGTATTTGCCTTCCCTGTTCGAATCATGCTTCGCCGGGGAATCAACCTCTGCATCGAAATGATGCTCCGAACCCTGGAATCATGCTCCGCTCTTCGGAATGATGCTCCGAACCCTAGAATCATGCTCCACTCTTCGGAATGATGCTCCGATCCCTGGAATCATGCTCCGTTCTTCGGAATGATGCTCCGAACCCTGGAATCATGCTCCGCTTTTCGGAATGATGCTCCGATCACTGGAATCATGCTCCGCTTTTCGGAATGATGCTCCGATCCCTGGAGTCCTGCTCCGCTCTTCGGAATGATGCTCCGAACCCTGGAATCATGCTCCGCTCTTCGAAATGATGCTCCGGTCCCTGGAATCATGCTCCGCTCTTCGTAATGATGCTCCGATCCCTCGGAATGATGCTTCAATCCCTGGAATCATACTCCGTTCTTCGGAATGATGCTCCGATCCCTGAAATCATGCTCCGCTCTTCGGAATGATGCTCCGATCCCTGGAATCATGCTCCGCTCTTCGGAATGATGCTCCGACCCTGGAATTATGCTCCGCAAATCGGAATGATGCTCCAATCCTTCAGAATGATGCTCTGACCTTGGAATTATGCTCCACAAATCGGAATTATGCTCTGACTTTTCGGAATGATACTCCAACCCTGGAATTATGCTCCGCAAATCGGAATGATGCTCCGATCCTCGGGAATCATGCTCCCCGAGGGATGCTCCGCCCCCGGAATGATGTTCCGCCTCGAAGTCCAGTTTCAAGATCCATCAATTTCATGCACACAACTCATATGCGCGGTGTGCATTTATTGATGGGGGGCATTTTGTTGGGGTCAAAATTTGCACCCCAGTTGACCAAGTTAAAGTCAAGGTCAACCCCAAGCCAGGCGGGCCCAAGCCCAAGCAAGTGGGCCAATGTCCGGGTCGAGCCCGAGCATGAGACGTCCGGCCTTCCACCATACCAAAATAAAAATCATGTAACAAATAATTTTGATATAATTTTTTTTGTGCATGAATGTAAGCAAAATGGGCATAAAGCCAAATTTTTGTAAAGCCTATGGTTTATGTGCAAAAAGAAATGGCACATGAGCCATTGGATGGGCAAAATGCCATTTTTGTAAAGCCCAAGGGGCTATATATAAATGTGTGAGCCTATATAAGGCAACATGATGATGAATAAAAGATAGACTTTTCATTCTCTCAAAAATCTAGGGTTCTTTGTGCCTCTTTCTCCTTCCTCAAGATTCTAAAACCTTCTTTTTTCTTTTGAATTAAATTAAGAGTTTTACTCTCCCTTTTCCAAAACTAAATAGTTTTTCACCACAAAACCCACAAAGGGGAACTTGGATCTGCCATTAGATCTCAAAAAGGGGAGATTTTTAAGTCTCACCCCCTTTTTCCAAGATCCGGCCAAACGACAGGAAGAAGAAGGAGAGGCATCTCCAGAAACCCCACTTTGGGGAAGATCCAGGGCTCAAGGGAAGAAACCCCTTCATCAGCCTCAAAATATCCTAGAAGTATAACTCCTCATATACACACACACACACACAAAAAATAAAAAAATAATAATAATAATAATAATAATAATAATAAGTGTTCCTTTCTAGGAGTACAACTCCTATTGCAGAGACTAAGTCCCTTTTGCCTCCCAAAATCGCTAGCGCCCAAAACGCTAGCGCCCGAGCGCCCACGTGCCTGGCACGTGGAGCGCTAGCGCTCAAAACTCTAGCGCTCTTACGCTCAAAATGCTAGCGTCCGAGCGTCCACGTGCCTAGCACGTGGGGCGCTAGCGCCCTTTCGCTCAAAGCGCTAGCGCCCGAACGCGCACGTGCCTGGCACGTGCGGCGCTAGCGTCCAAAGCGCTAGCGCCCGAGCGCTTTCTCCTACGCATCCTTTGGATGTCCTTTTCCCTTATATATATATATATATATATATATATATATATATATATATATATATACACACACGCAGGCGTGTATACACACACACATATATATGTTTGTATGTATGTATATATATGTATATATACGTATATACACATACATACTCCACACTAAAAATACCTCCCCCGTTAGAAAAAAATTTCTAACGGGGCGCTGCCCCGCACCTCGCAAGGGGGCTGCTAGCTTCCTTGACCCCTGGCCTGCTATCCGGGTAGCGGGACCCCCGTAAAAACTCTGCGGGGCCCCTGATATATCAAAAACCCCTTCAAAACACAACACTGCACATTGAGTTCGCATGACCAGTTTAACCCGTTAATCGGAGGTTCTCTCGCTCCAAAGGCGCGGAGTAATTAACGACAGTTTAGTCTGCGGCTGCCGGAGATTCGGATCCCCACAATCAATAAACCCCAGCCTACCCTAGGCAGGGGGAATCTGTAGTACGCCTAACAAGCACGCGCGTATTCCCATCTCAATGCGGTGACGAAAAACACCCTACAACGGATACGAGACACCCATTCACTTGACGCTTTATTAGTTAAGTTTAGTTTCAATTGGCAATTTAGTTTAGGTGTAGGTGTAGGCTAAGTGGCATGCAACGACGTAACAGCTATCGGGTGTAAGGTTTCTATCCCATTAAGAATATATAGAGCATACACCTATTCACTTGTGTTTTCATCAATTTCGAGAAAATTTAGGCAGCACCTCCCCGCTGTTCTCCGAGTACACTGTAATAGAAAAGATAATTATGTTAATGCTGTCAAACAACGTTGAAATGAACAACTAATTTATTTTTGTACACGGAGAACCAACAGAAAGATACCGACGAAATATCAATGAATGAAAATACCAGTAAATGAACTTGTTTGCTTTATACAATCATAATCTGTCCATACTGGACAGTTCTATCGGTCATCATACGATAAATATTCATCACATAGATTACACGACGGTTGTTAATACCAAATGATACCATTCGATATTGACAAATTTCGTGTAGTTTATGTCACGACGAAAAGAAACATATGTTAGGTAATAGACGTGGTCTAAGAAGTGCAGTTTAGTTTCGATTGATGATTTAGTTTAGGTATATATATGGTTTCAATGTTGGTGTTCAATTGACGAATTTGTTAAATTTAGTTTCAATTGACGATTTAGTTTAGGTGTATGTATATGTTAAGCAGTATGTATTTGGATATGGGACACGATACCTTAAAAATTTTCCTAAAAACTTTAAATTTGCTCAATTTTACTAATTACACTAAAATACCCTTAACTATTGCTATTTTTTCACTATACTGCCTTAAAATTTTTCCGAAGCAACATATTTCTTCAATTTTACTAAATTACACTAAAATACCCTTAACCATTGTTGGTTTTTCACTAAACTACCTTAAAAATTTTAACTAAACAATTCATCATCTTAAATTAACTAAATTACTATAAATTTTACTAAAATACCCTTAACTATTGTTGTTTTTTCACCAAAATATCTTTAAAATTTTAACTAAAAAACCCCCATTTGTTTAGTTTACTTTTTTCCAATAAAATACCCTTAATTATTATAGCCTTTCCACTAACATACCCTTAACTATTATTATTTTCACTAAACTACCTAAAAAAATTCACTAAAATACCCTAACCTTAACACTTAACCCAAATGTCCTCATTAATTGACCTTAACCCTAACACCTAACCCGAAACCTAAAACTAACACTATCCTTAACCCCTAACATCTTCATAAACCTAACCCTAATCCTAACCCCTAACCGGCCGAACACCCTCTTCACTTTTCAACGAACAACAATAGCAGCAGCAGCAACAACAACAATTAAACCCCCGATATTCTCATATTTTCAACAAAAAAACCCTAATTTCTCCAAATCAAATTCAAATAACTGCGTATCTTGGAGGCGAGTCGGCTGAGTTGTTGGCGGCCACAGAGACGCGGCGACTATGGAGGCGAAGCTGCGGGGGCTCGATCGCGAGCTAGGGCTTCGACAGGGGCCCGACTACGGAGGCGAGGTGGCAGGGTCTCGATCGTGGGCTAGGGCTTTGACGGGGCCCAACCAAGGAGGCGAGGCGGCGAGGGCTACAACCACGGAGGCGAGGAGAGGAGGCGGGAGATTCTAGCTCGAATTTTTGGGAAAAGGAAAAAGAAAAGGCACGAGGGAGATTTGGGGGGAAATTGGTGTTTTATCTTAACATGATTGTGACGCCCACCATATATCGGCATTGGTAGCGGTTGGAACCGCTACCAATACCTTGGCAACCGTTACGAGTAATTAGTAGCGGTTGGAACCATTACCAATGTCCCGTTACTGTTGGGCACATTTGTGATAGTAAAACTAGAGTTATGGCTGATGTTGTTTGGAACCAAGTTGGATAATATTTATCATAGAAAGAGGGGCTATATTCGAAGCCAATTAAGAATTAGAGAAAACATTAAATTCTGCTAGTTGGATATATATGTATAAATACCGCATGTACACCTATTTATATATATTCATGAAATCGACATGTCAAATGCAACTTAACAAATCCGACCAACTTTGGTGGTGCAAATTGACTACTCAATTGAAAACTCAATAAATGTAAATGTTTGAACAAGATCAAGCCACCATAGCTTCAAATGGATCTTTCTTAAATTAATTATCATCATCATCGATGCCATCATCTTGAGATTTCATGGCATCATTAATTAAGTAGCTTTGAGCTTCTTCCTTTGTCCATTCATTTGAAGATCAATTTTTGGCTATATTGATTGGTTAATCTCCCCTCACCCCAACAATTTGAATACTAACATTTTATCGTTTAAGTTTAGATTGCGTGGGCCGCTTGAAATGGGGCACGTTTGGTTTTAATTATTATAAGCCAAGGCCATATTAATTTGTTGTTAATAGTTACATAAGTAAATGAGTAGCTTAAGAAAAAAGTAGGCGCTTTATATCTATATAATAATCATGCATATGTGTATATGTAGCAAGTCTTGGTCATAATTGAATATATGTACGTGTATATCTATCACCACTGGTCATTTACGAGGAAAAATTATTGTAGTATAAAATGGTACCTAGGAAATTTATTACATTAGTGATTGAAAAGAAGTTAATAGGATCTCGACACCGGCCATATTAATCTCCATGTCCTAAACTATCAATGCAGGTAGTTTTCTTATCGTTTGGATACTCTTTATCCATTCATATAACATAGCAGAATGTTATATTGTCAAAACCGTTAATGTTGTAATCATTTGATGCGCACGTGGAAACGTAATTCATGGACATTTAATGACATGATATGATCAAGATGATATTGGATGGCAATCGACGGTTAAATTTCCGAGTCGTCAATGTTGAAATTCTTTCTAACATATCACTTTACACTTTGTTTTCTCTATGAACATTTAGGCAATTTTCAGGCACTAATACAGGGTTCCGTATTGTATTTTCTTTTCTTTTCTGACTGACTGACCGACCGTGTTTTAGACGGCACACAAAAAAATTTCTTCCATTTCAACCCGGCAGAGAAAGAAATTTCTTGTTTTCATATGTAACTTCAAAACATCCAAAACTCCAACTATTTGAATAAAATTCACCACCCCAATTTAAGTAGGGGGTATTACAACAAAACTATTAATTACTTTGTACATTAAGCTTGTTTTTTTTTATTGTTTTGGCAATCATCAAAACTCGAAAAAATTAACTTCCAAACATTTGGTCAATGTGAGCATTTGATTACAATTTGCTGCTCATACTTTCTTGTTCCCTCTGACCTCACTAATTACATCCAGAAAATATCTTTCTTTTAATTTAGAAGCTAATTAAGGAAACTAGCATTGTTCACACTATTAGCAAGTAATGGGAACAAGCTTTTAATTTGGGAAAAAGTGTTTCCTTCTCAAAGTTTGCTACTCAAATCAGAAGCCCTGGGACTCCATTGCTGCTGAAAAAGCCGCAACTTAGGTATTGACTTCTCATATTTTTTAGGGTGAATTGTAATATACCCAAGCAGGTTTTCTTGTTGACAAAAAACCCCGGTCTTGAAGCGGTTGTCAAATACGTCTTGAAAATTTTTCATGCGTTATCAGTATAGTTGCCTGCTATATCTAAACTGCATAGATATCACATAATAACTAAATACACATTCAATCATATAGATACCGCATGCATTTTTTTTTATGGTTGAAAACTTTTTCAGAGGTTTTGACTTGTGCTTCGGGACCAAGGGTTTTTTATTAGCGGAAAAACCTACTTGGGGAATTTTGACAATTTAATTTTAATATACTAATGTGTGTGGTCAAAACTCTACTAAATCTTTGACAATACACACTCAAAACAAGTTTTAAAAAAAAAGTGTTAAAAAAATAAGTGATAAATTTATGGTTCAAAAATACATGAATAGAAGTTAGATTCATATTCCAAGAAAAAGACATGTTGACGTTCCATAACTTCTTTTAGAGTAAGATAATAGTGTTTTTCTTCTTAAAAGACAGATGGTCTTTTAACAGAGAAATTACTTGGTATATATATTATGAAAAGAGAGAAAGAAATAGAAATTATTGGACATGTTTTCGACGGCTTTGTGGGAATTTTAATACCACATACAAACAGATACAGGGTATATATACATTTTAACCGATACGATATACAATTAACTGACCTTTTCTAATGGATAATATAAGTTGGTAAAAAAGGGTCAATGGTTTCTAAACAAACGAAAGGTTTTTTTTCACCTAATAAACACCAATAGCAGATATGGCCCACCTTCTCTTAATTCAAAAAAGTGCAAGCAAAATGCAATCTATCCTCTTGCATCTTCCTCATTATCTGTCACCCCTGACATGATAGTTGATATATTAAAAATACATGCAAAATAAACAATGAGAGCGCTTCATTGCAAACATGCCTCTTTTTTTAAAAACGGGAATTTTCGATCCACGACATATTTGAACGAGAAACAATGAGAGCGCTTCATTACAAGCATGCCCCGTTTTTTAAAAACGGGAACTTTTGATCCACGACATATTTAAACGATCCGAACCGTTCAAGTTGATCATCCTACCTTCAAGTCTATGTGTATGAAAAATCAAAAGGTTTGAAGAATTTTGGCATGTGTATAGGATGAAGTTTATGCAGCTAGATTGAAAGACGTTCATTTTGCACTCATTTGATGCGTGTGTTAGAGATCTTCAAACTCTTTGATTTTTTATACACATATATTTGAGGATACGGTGATCAACTTGAACGGTTCGGATCGTTCAAGTATGTTGTGGATCAAGAGTTACCGTTTTTAAAAAAACGCGAACTTGGCAGATCACTCTCCCAATAAACAATCCTTTCATTCATTGCATATTTCAAAGTCCCTCTCTTTCCCCTGGCTGACTCATATTATGAGGTTTCCACAGACAAATGCTGCTCGTATACTGAATATCCTTGCAGGAAAAAAAAAACAGATGAGCTTTTCCAGATAATTTTATAGGGTCCATACTTCTATCTTTTATCTCTTATGACCGGACACATGCATCCGCTACATCGAAGATTTTTTTCCCCAACTGGGCCAACAACACAAATCCACTGAATTTTATCAGGGGAAAACTGTCAAAAAGCGCTCGGCCCGTTTCAAACTTGTGTAAGAAGCCCTGGGCTTTTTGCTCCAATCAAAAACCTATATATACTAGTTACCCTTAATATCTAAACAGTTGCTTGTAATATTTTAAGAGAATACAAGGCCTAAATGAAATACAAGGGTTTTTTACAAAGATTTTGAACGGTAGGCTCTTCCCAACAATTTCAAAAATTACAGGGGATTTTAGACAATGCAGGAGCGGGCCGGAGGCTTTTGACAAATAAGATAGAGAAATCAACAAATTGAGAAGAAAATCTCAAACAAAACTAAAAAGTATATTATATTAGTATATGTCAATATACATGAACCTTAATTTGTACTTTAACTTTGTACATCACAAATATTTTTTCTAGGTAGTTCCTGCTCACCCACAAACTATATAATCTAACAAATTCATCAGTTGATTACTCAATATCAACAAATGGCTCATGGCTCTCCTTCACTGATTCTGCTCTAATGAATTGCCCCAAGGTGTGTGGCTGCAACAACAAAGCACAAATGTCACGATCTTTTGCATTAGTGTAAGGCTAAATTAAACTAAACTGCCCTTAATTATTGTTGTTTTTCAGTTAACTACCTTAAAGTTTTTTTTTTATTAAAAAAACTCCCTTCTTTGGGCAATCAATAAATTAAATTAAAATAAAATATTTACAAGACAAATTATTAGTGCGTCAAGATAAACAATTAGTGTTTAGAGCTAATATCTCATGCTTTTATTTGTGGAAGGGGACGGACAATTGTCGTTAAAGTATCTTCCCCGGAAAAAACTTTAATTGAAAAAATTAAGGCAGTTTAATTATAACAGTAATAGCAATGGTAGTCAAGTGGAATCTACCCTTAATATATAACATTGTAAACTAATTTTCTCCAAGAACAGATCACTTACTCTAGAATGTCTTTCCAGCCAAGATCACCATAGAGATCATCTAGGGTTTGATCAACAGAGAAATTCTCAGGCGAAGCGGAAACCAATGAAGGCGTCGAATTTGTAGTTAGAGTACTCAAAAATGAAGTACTACTAGTACAACTATCGCCACGCATCAATGGTGCAAGCATATCATTTTCATTCATTGTGATGTTTGAGCCGAAAAGTGTTGGATTTAGACTGTGAAGTGCATAGGGTGATCCCAAATTGATATTTCGGGGTTGAGGAAGGTTTTGGAGAAGTCGATAATTTTGTAGTTGAACAGCATTCATCATCAAAGGGTTTGCTGTTGAAGAGGAGTTGTTGAGGTTTGCGGCGGCCGCGGCGGCGATGAGGCTTTGGAGATTTGCAAGGAGGTTGAGGTTGGTTCTCGGCCTGTGCGTCACAGGATCGATGCCCATCATGAGGAGCTTCTTTCTGATGTGTGTGTTCCAGTAGTTCTTGATCTCGTTGTCGGTTCTTCCAGGTAATTGCGCGGCAATTGTCGACCACCTGCAAGAAAATATGAAGAGCACGATGAGGATTGAAAAAATTATATGTATACTCTGCAAAAAAATAAAAATTTTGAAAAGAAATAAAACTATTTTATTTCTAGACTGATTGCAAGGAACAAACATTATTTCTTAACAATCTGTACTTCACCCGTAAAATTAAGAGAAAACGGGGTTTGCAGGGACTTACAGGCCCAAAACTGCAGTGGCCTCTCATATGGGCCAGTGAAGTCCAGAGGCCCAAGTGAAAAATAGCCAGTTAACCCCACTGGCCCATTTGAGAGGCCACTGCAGTTTGGGTAGGGGTGTCAAACAAGTCGGGTCTGGTCGAGTCATAAACGGGTCAAGTCAAGCTTGATCCGTCTGAATACGGGTCCGGGTCAACCAACACGAATAATAAACGGGTCAATTTATATCAATCCAAACCCGACCCGTTTATTAATCGGGTTTAGTTAACCCGACCCGAATTCTATTAAGCAACACCAAATTAGATACAAGGATCTCTTGTTAGAGTTTTCCAATCTGATAATTCTGAAAGTGAGTGTTCCGATATAGCTTGTTTAAAACATCTCAGTGCGAAAATTGTGGAAAATTTAAAAATCGCTTCACAAAATCCCCCAACAATTAATTTATACACAAACACATTAATCCAAAATAGACTAAAAGTAAGTGGTGAAGAAATATATATATATATATATATATATATATATATATATATATCCCCATCATTTGAAATGCAAAAATAGAAGAAAAGAAAGATAAATGTCATGTAATTTAACAGGTCGATCCGGGTCACAATCCTTGACCCGAACCCGACCGGTTAAAAAAATAAACGGGTTTTCAGATCACGTAATCGGGTTCGGGTCTTTTTGACAGGCATGCCTAGAAGGTCCATGCAAGGCTCTGTTTCCCCTAGAATTAACGGTTCTTAAAATTTTTAATTCTGCCATGATTTCCCATCCCTCCTTTTTGCACTAATATGAATTACTTGATACTTTCATTGAGAGATGACAAGAAAAAGTGGCAGAAAGGGAATACCAAACGTAAATTGTAGTACAGTTTCATGCTATAAAAGCAATAGCGCAATTTAAATATAACCTTATGCAATCAAAAATTCAAAATGCGTTTGTTCTTAATTTATTTTCACTAGAAGTTTAGTTATTTGTGATAAAAGAAACTTTGTTCTTACAATTTCAACTTCGCTCTTTCGTTTTAAACTTTTAATAAATTTGGGACATAATCTCTTAAATCTTGAATAAAACAATTTCATCTCTAAAGGGAAACGTTGGCCGATACAAGTATAACTAGAAAATTTAAGACATCGACCTCATTAAGAAATATATTTCCCATCAATAAAAATCTTACTTGTTTCCAAGAACTGAATGAAGATGAATGATGAGCCTCTCCTCCTCCTCAGAGAAAGCTCCTCTCTTGATATCAGGTCGAAGATAGTTAGTCCATCGAAGTCTACAACTCTTTCCACATCGATTCAACCCTGCTCGCTTCGGCAAATGCCTCCAGTTACCAGCACCATGTATCTCTATATAATCCATGAGCTTCTTGTCTTCCTCCGATGTCCACGGCCCTTTCTTCAAATTAGCATCAGCTTCGCAACACGGAGATCTTCCCATTTTTACAAAACAAGCTTGATTACAATGGAGAAGACTTGGTAAAATTTATGTGTGAAACCTTGGAATTGAAATGGTAGTAATGTGTAGGGTTTTATAGGGAGTTGATTGTATAGGAGAGGCGCCTCATTGTGGTCACAATCCTATATTTTTTAAAATAAGTCGATCGTAACATGTAATATATTATTCTCATGCATGAAACTGGATTTAGCGGGTCATCCCCAACATGCGTCCGGGGGACGATACGAGTCAACGGGACACTTGGATCTCTTGTGCAACACATCTTGTATGGTTAGGGTTAGGGCAACAGCAAGGTCAACGCTTAATAGTTCTAAATTAATCGGACTAGTTGTGTACTAAGATTAACAAATACCTTATTTTAGTAACATGCCAGGGTTTAAGAGAGACTATGTGGCTTGCTAAAATTAGACTAATTGATCAAGGAAAACCTCATGGATATAGTATATTAGTTGATGAGAGTAAGAATGACATAGGCTTCACTCATGTTATGAGAGTTGGGTTTTGGGGATTGGAGAACATGTACTAATTAAAATGTTTATACGATATCTTTAAGCTGACATCATTGAGTTTGTATCAGAAACCGAAGTGCGAGAATTAATTGCAATATATATAAGGTGATCTGTGACAGGTTTTAGTCGGTGACAGGCATGAAATTGAAACATACCTGTGGATAAGGGAGATTGTTCGGTTCAAAATCAGCCATCGGCAGAAAATCTTCTAGATCTTCCCAAACTGCAACACAAACCATTATAGCAAATGCAACCTTTGACTTCTGTTTCGCTAATTTAAAACACCTGTATAGTTTACATTTGTATATATAACTGACTTAACTCTTGCTGCGGGTTTGTTTGCTACCTTTTCTCCCCGGATATTTGATCACTGTTTTACCCGACTTAGATTTTGTTGCAGCTAACAAGGTTTTCGACACGTTTATAGCAGCAGCAACATAAATATTTTGCCTGACAAACAAATTAAGTCCCTGTTTGGATCTTGGAGTAGTTTGGTTTCGATGTGGAGTCGAGATAACTGGACAAGATTGCATGGACACGGATACGGAGACACGGATACGACGCGATGTGAGACGGCGACACGGAAAAATCTCAAAATAGAGGATACGGGGACACGGCTCTATATATAATCTTAATAAGGTAAATAAGATACCAAACTATTATAACGACATTAAACAAGGAAAAATTAACAAGTCTAACACGCGATACGCTAATAACATACTAAAAATATGTTTATATGCATATGACACACATAGAACACATACTATACATATATGACATATAAACAATGCATCCGATACGTATTGTGCAAGTTTCGTGCATGTGTCGGTGTCCGATACGTGTCGAACACAGATACGACAATCCGTTAGAAGTGTTCATACAACCTAGTAACTGGATCTATCTAAAAATTACTCTAGACTTCACCGAGAGTTTTAACACGTGACAAGGATCTAATAAGATATAACAAATGCTAGCAATAGTGTACAATCTAATATATTGTTCATGTAAACTCTTGAAAATGGCAACCCCAATAGTGTTCACCGAATCATATATAAGGTTTTTTTGTTCCAACACTACTCGATAGTATGCATATTAGAGACAATCACTAGTACAAAGATGACTTGCCCTTACAGATAATAAAATCCGTAGAGGCAATTAACGAATGCCTCTACGGATTACTCCGTAGGGACAACTAATACCCCTACGGATAAGACCATAGGAGTATATATAAATAAAAATTTAACTTATGTGGTTGTCCCTACAGTGCCGCAAGATGAGGTCCTACGGATATATCTACATGGGCAAATTTCAAGATTAAAATAAAATAAAAACCAAAGGTTATCTTTCCCGTCTCCACATTATACCCTAATTCCCCAATTCCTCCCAAAATTTTCCCGCACACGCTCGTCGCCTCTTCCCTCATCGTCTTCTTCGACCTCCAGCGCCGTTTTCATCACCTCTAACACCGTCCTCTTCATCAACGTCGAGCTTCTTCCCGGCTTTCTCGTCACCGTCGAAGTCGTCAACCGGTTAATTAATTTATTGATCAATTTAAATTTTTATTTTCGTAAATTGAATTTGGTGGGTAGGGCTTCAATTTGGGGATTTTAAATTATGGCGGCGGCTGTGCTCTGGGAATGTAGGTGGCCATGGCCGCGGCGGCGACTGTGGGCGACGGCGGCTGTGGTGGTTGCGTTGTAATTAGGTCTAGGGTTAGGGTTAGGATTAAGGTAATTAAAGTTAATTAGGTCTATGGTTAAAGTTAAGATAATTAGGGTGGGGTTATGGTTAGCGTATTTTAGTGTTAGTATAAGTGTGTGTGTGTGTGTGTTTGTGATATATATGATGATGATGATGTGTGTGTATGTGATATTGTTGATGATGATATGTATGTGTGTGAGATAATATTGATGATGATATGTGTATATTTGTGTGTGTGATCGTGATAATGATGATGTTTATCTCTCATATTAAACAAGGCCAAACTTTAATTTTAAACTTAATAGCAGAACTAAATCCAAAATCTTAAACTTAACACCGGAACCAAATCCAAAATCTTAAACTTGATTAAGAAAACCCTTAACTTTAAAAAACTTTACCCTAAACTAAAAACTTAAAACCCTTAAAATTGAAGCGTAAAACCAATTCAAGTTAAATTTTATAATAAGTGTATAAATGATAATCGATGATAATATAAAATTTTCATATGCTCATCGATAGTCATATGTGAAAATCAAAGCGCGCCTTAATCCCCGTCTATCGGTTAATATATGTTCAATATTCGTCATGACATAAAACTATACGAAAGTTGTTAAATATATGACAGTATCGTTCGGTGCTAATAACCGCCGTGTAGTCTATATGACGAGAATATTCAATCGTATGATAACCGATAGATTTGTCCAGTTTGGACAAGTTAGAAATGTATAAAATAAACACCTGCATTCACTTGTGTTTTCATTTGTTTCAAGTTATGTCGTTGGTACTTTTCCGTTGGTTTTCCGTGTACAAAGATAAATTAGATGTTCATTTCAATGTTGTTTCACGGTATTGAAATAATTATCTATTCTATTACAGTGTACTCGGAAAACAGCGAAAAGATACTGCCGAAATTTACTCGAAACGGATGAAAGTACAAACGAATGAGTGTTTGCTCTATAAATTTTTAATGGGATAGAAGTCTTACCCCCAACAGCCGAAACACACATATAACACAAATACACAACACGCACACACACAATACATACGCACTAACAACACTATACCTAAGCGAAATCATAAATTGAAACACATATACAGAATACAACTCATACTTAGGCATTTTCAAACCTAATTTTGCTAATCGATAATTTATCCTTTCAATGGCAAACTTGCCCCTATAGATTTTCTTTTTTGTCAATAACCATCTCGTTTTTAGATTTCTCAATATAATTATCATAAAAAACTAAAATCCATAACTTACAATTTATATGTTATACGGTCTAACATGGCCCATGTGTATATCAGAATTAATGACTAGTTGTACGTAGATTGGCAACAACACATGCAATCTAAGTATGTCACAGAAGTTGCTGCTTTTATTGAATTTGCACACGCACATGATAAGATCGTGTTAGAGAAGATTCTCTATTCGTACGATAGATGTGAGAATAAGTTATGGCGGAAGATAGAAATCGTAGAGCTTTATATCGTTAAACATAGTTTTACTAGACTTTATACAACTTGGTTATATCACGGGGAAAGACAAGAAGAAGACGGTAATGCGGCGGAAGAAGAAAATAATTTCTTTCCAGAAAAAGAAATAGAGGATATAGTAGAGGCTGCCCTCGGTGATAGTAAACCTACAAAAAAACATTATTTTCGGTCAAAGACTGCGTGCAGATAAGTATGAAAAGTTCATGAATGATACTAGAAAACCAATTTATGAGAATGCAAAGTATTCCACCATATCATTGTTCGGCCAACTTTTCCAGATCAAGTGTTTAAATGGATGGAGTAACAAGTCATTCACGATACTTCTGAAGTTCCAGAAAGATTCTATACCCCCAGGAAATAACGTGTCCGAGAGCTGGTACGAAACCAGAAGATGATGTCTGATTTGGGTCTGAACTGTGAAAAAATTCATGCATGTTCCAAAAGTTGCGTGTTGTACCGGAAAGAAAATTCAGATTTGAAAGAGTGTCCAACATGCGGAAAGGCCAGGTATAAACTGAAAGAATCTGATAAGAAAGCCGATATACCTGTCAAGATAGCACAATACTTTCCCATAACACAGAGGTTGCAGAGGCTATTCAGGTGCAAAAAAACAGCCGAGTCAATGATTTGGCATCACCGTGCTTCTCCAAGTGAAGATGGACAAATGAGTCATCCAAGAGATTCACCGGCATGAAAGGATTTCGATAGGAGGCACTAAACATTCAGTAGTGATTCTCGCAATGTCAGGCTCGGACTGGCTAGTGATGGCTTCAGCCCATTCAACCATATGTCTGGAAGCCACAGCACATGGCTCATTGTAATGATGGTTTGCAATCTATCGTCTTAGTTGGTTATGGATCAATCCTACTTTATGATATCTCTTCTTATTAATAGACCAAACTCATCGGAAAACAATATCGATGTCTATCTCCGACCTCTGATCGATGAGTTAAAATCCTTATTCATTGATGGTGTAGAGACTTACAATACAAATATAGATACAACCTTCACAATGCGTGCGGTTTTAATGTGGACAATTAAAGATTTTCATGTGTATGAAATACTATCAGGTTGGTCCGTACATGGTCACAAAGCATGCCCTTACTGCCATTAAGATACAATATCGAAATGGTTGAATTTTAGCATGAAGATTTGTTATTGCGGTCATCGACATTTTCTGCCACTAGATCATCCCTACAGATTAGACAATACCCACTTTAATGACTATTAAGAGCTTCTTGGGCCTCTAGCCTTATTGTCCGGAGAGAACGTGATTGTTTGGTGGGATGATTACAATAACGTGACTTTCGGGATAAATCCGGCAAAACAGGACAAACTACACTACTGGAACAAGTTAAGCATTTTCTACGAACTTCCGTACTGGTCAAAAAATTTAGTGCGTCATTGTCTGGATATCATGCATATAGAGAAGGGAGTATCCGAGCACGTACTTAACTTGCTTTTTTATAAAGACGGAAAATCAAAAGACAACCTCTAAGCTCGGATGGATGTTAAGGATTAGAAAATTAGAAGTGAATTGCATTCTAAATTAATAGCGGGTAAATCAGGCAAGTTTGTACTTCCTAATACAGCATATCATATGTCACAACTGGAGAAGAAAAGGTTCATACAGGCATTGCATGATTTGAAAGTTCCCATAGATTTCTCAGGATTATTTAGTAAGAAGATAAAGATTGTGAAAGGTAAGATCGATGGGCTGAAAAGTTATGATTACCATATTATTATGGAGCACCTTCTCCCATTAGCCCTCAAGACTTCCCTTCCCGCGTCGATTGCTCTAGTAATCAATGACCTTTGTTGCTTTTTTAGGAAATTATGAGCTAAAACCTTGGATGTGACGACGCTGGAGAATCTAGAAAATTCTATTTTGTTGATACTTTCCGAGCTTGAGCGTATTTTCCCTCCGTTGTTCTTCGATATCATAATACACCTGTGTAGGGATTCTCTAGCACCACACTAGGTTTAGGGTTGCATCACACATGCTACAACAAAAATTTAGAGGGTGCTAAGCAATTCCAAACATGAATCGAACTAGAAAAATAGAGTAACAAGCTATAGAAACACATACTATAAAGTGTCTAACACTAAGTGAGATGGAAATACAACCTTTGTAGACCTCCTCCTAGACTCCTTGGATCGTGTAGGGTTTGAATCGGTTGGCTTGTATCCTTCCACGTCCACGATAATCCACCACGAAATCTCTTTGCACCAAGCTCCAAGCTTCACTTGATCAAGGATGAAGATGAAGCAAACACTCCACTAAAGTGGGCTAGACTAAAGTGGAATGATGATGTGGGTTTGGATCTCACTACAAAACCTTTTCTTTTTAATCATTTCTCTTTCTTTTAAAACCCCAGTGAGCTTTTAGGAAAGAGAGGAAGAAGGAGATGGCTCAAGCTAAACTCAAGAGAGAGAATAATATGAGAATAATGAGATAACCTTAACTCAACTCAAGAGAGTAAGTGAGTGTCATCCATGCTAAACCATAGCTACAAAATATCTAGATATTTTGTAACTTGAGTTTAAGCAAAACCATGGGCAAAAGAAACCATTGACTTTGTCAACTCAAGAGAGTTGAATAGTCAACAATGATTTTAATCTCATTTTGCTTTTCTCAAATAATCAAAATATCTAAATATGTAACCATGTGAGTCTTGCATTGCCGCCACCAATGTATCATCAACCATGACACATGTATGCTTGCATGTGTACATGCACATCAACATATACATACACTCATGCATGCATAATAAATTTAATAAATGAGCTAATGGATTTAATATTAAATCAACACTTGATTTAATATCCCGGTCATATCACATACGACCCCTCCAATAGAAAACACCCGATTAAAATACGGTATCCAATACACGCATTTAATCAAGCTCCCGCGCATATCATATATGCACCCCACATCATTTCGCCTGAGCTAGGAGACTCTTTTGTGGGACTCTAAGACTCGTCAATACGCTAGCAGTAGGCAGTGATCACATCACATGCCCACAAACCGTCAGTGGCGCAAGCTGTACGTAACGGCTCCCAGG
This sequence comes from Agapanthus africanus, assembly GCA_030015575.1. Classification (NCBI taxonomy): domain Eukaryota; kingdom Viridiplantae; phylum Streptophyta; class Magnoliopsida; order Asparagales; family Amaryllidaceae; genus Agapanthus; species Agapanthus africanus. The sequence goes on from JASDDO010000022.1 coordinate 902,639,016, forward strand.
TATTGAGCGATCAAAAGAAACACAAGCAAACCTGCTAAAACTCCCGTCGAGCCAACTGGCAACACTTACCGTACAGTCCGGTCTCTTCGTCAAATATGCTGCATATGTGAGTCTAGGGATGGTATCGTCGACTCCAATAACCCAATAAGTCATGCCGGTATATGGGTCATAACAGATCGAGAAACTACTGATAACATTTATCAGTAAATCTCAGCAGTCCTGGCAAGAGACTTCCTGTTATAGCCAATCGTACATGGTGCAACATCAACCCCCAATACCGGGAGAAACGAAACCCCTCCTATCGCTCATTGCCTCCATGTGGCTCGGGACTGTACCCAAAATCCACCTGTTTGCACGACTCAGTAGAGTCGTGGTAGGGTGAAGATCAAAGTACAGTGGGAGTCACGCAAGACTCTATGACGATCTCGGGTCTACAGACTAATCTGTACCAGTGTCACCTGAGAACTGCTATCCGACGATAGATATAATACCACATAGGAGTTCTCGGCGAGTCCGTTCAGTGTACCCAATCTCCACTGAGCACCCGTATACGATCTTTGGTGTCACCACACCAATGGATATGGGATCATCCATCGTCCATCATATGGGACAAGTAACGTATACGCTAGTCTACTCTGGTGATATCGATGCCCCGTCTCGATATACCCAAGACTAGGAACATTTTAAGGATATGCTCATAGACTATACATGTCCCATTAGTATGATCCGCATCATAATCTCAGTAGTCCTGTATCATCCTAAGGGCTATATCAACATGTACCAAATGAATGAAAGCATGATCAAATGAACATGTTAAAATAAAAGGTGCAACCAGATAGCATACTATCATGTCGAGCAAGAATGTCCCCTGAATACACACACATACCGGTACATACACTATCATATAATGGTTTCTAAGGCATACATATATCCAACAACCTGACCGTTCATCTTACAATTGAGACTAAGTTTGCCGGACAGGTACAATATCGATGGATGTATCCTGTCGAAAAGTATGTTGATTTTTTCGTTTCACGCATTTTTAAAAATTATTGTTGTCTTATATGTCCGTATTTATTTATTTAATATATTTTTCTTTAGGTATCTCTATACTCTAAAAAAGTATATACGCGATAGAAATCGACCAGAGGGTTATATCATGCAAGGTTATTTTCTAGATGAAGTAATTACACTTTGTTCCGGCTATCTGGATGAAAATATTGAGACGAAGTTTAACAGGTCTCGGAGAATTCAGGATGGGCCATATGGTAAAGCTGAATATAAGAGAGTAGATCTCATATTTATCAACAAGATATATCGGTTTATCCTCTTCAATAGCGTAAGTCTTGAAGAAATAAGAAAGTAAGTTTTTTTGGATTAATTTTTATATTTGTGTGTGTGTATACATATATATGAAATGATATAATATTGATGTCATAATTTATTGTTGAGAACAGAATTCATATTGATGAGGTACGCGAGAGGCATCCTGTAATACCCAGACCTTTTTATACGTCTATAACGTATTTTCTCTTTACCTATAGAATTTATTTATAATTATTTAATTATTTTCAAAATCCTATTTAAACCCAGATCTTATCTTTCATTTCCTCTGGCTCAGCCGTTTTCCTTTTATTGAATTTAAACCCAAAACAAATGTTATGTACATTTCTCCGTCTAAAGTCAGCCCTGGACCCAAATCCTAATTCTAGTTATTTATCCTAAACCATAACCCTAAAACCAAATAAATTCCTTAAGCCCACTCATTTGTTTTCATCTAATTTTCTTTAATTTCCCTAGCCCAAACTTGCCTCAGGCCCGTTCCTATTTTTCCCAATCCATTTCCTATTAAATTATCAAGCCCAGCACCATTTTTCCTAAGCCTGGCCCTATCCTTTTTCTAATTTGTTTTCTGATTTTTCATCCCCGGCCCACACTTGCTCCAGCCCACGAGAAAAAGGAAACTCTTTTATTTTTCGGCCGGCCCAGCCCAACTCGTCCAAGCCCACGCCTCCTCAGCGACCCGACCCGACCGCTCCTACAGTGCATCTTCTTCCCAACGGCTCTCCCGCCAATCTCGCGCGCGTTTCCTTCGCCCGCTCCCTCCGCCGTCGCCCCCGCTCTGGCGACGTTACACCCACGACGCGCGACCCCGTCTCCACTACCTCTCCTCTCTACACACCTACACCCTCTATTCCTCATCTCGCTTTTCTCTCCCTCTCACAAACCCAGATCACCTCATCCCCTTACTGCCTCATCACTGTTTCCCCCTGCACCCAGCTCCCCACCACAAAATCCACCTCGCCGCAGCTCGTCGTCGTCGTCGCCACCACCTCCTCACCCGAGCACTCCGCTTTCCCCTCGCTTGCAAACCCAACCCATCTTCGCGAGCCCCTGCATCCTCGAACCCACAGCCCCGACCAATCACCGCCGGCATCACCAATCACTCCGACCTCGCCTCCCTCCCTATCTTCGCTCACCTCCTCGGCATCACTCTCCCCCTCTCCTTGTTTCCTCTATACTCTCCCTCTCTCTTCCCCTGCTCTCCCTCTCTCACACTCTGCATATTCCTTCTTTCTCTGTTCTCTGTCTCACACACATTCCTCTCTCTCTCTCTCTATAAACCTCTCTAATCTCTCTGTCACTCTCTCTCTGACTCCTTCTCTCTCGCGATATCTCTCCCCTCTGAAACCCCTCCACCAGCCGACCCCTTCACAACTCCATAGACGATCGCTACACCACCCCCTTCGTCACCAGTTGCCAAAACCAAGCCCGTGCCAACCAATTCAAGCCGAGGCCAAATATTGACGTTACCGCTCGAGCGTGTGTCACTGCCGTGCCGCACGTGTGTCGTGTCGCTGCCGTGTGCCCCAACGTCTTAAGGCAAGTCCCCACTTGCTACATGTTATTTATTATTAGTTTACAAATTATAATCGTATATATATCACATGTTTTGCCTTATGCTAAATATTACAACAAAACTGTTCGATGCTTGTTCTCATAGAAAATCATTATCAAATATGATGGAACTGGACTAATTACTTTGGCCCTAGCTGTGATGGATAACGTGTGCAAATTTCGCTGGAAAATTTGATCGTTAATGACCAAAACGGCTACCCCCAAGTTTAATCGTAAAACTGTACTTTTATTGTACCTGAAAACCGTTAAATTCACCATAAATTATATACACACTAGAATGGTACGTTCGAGGCTCAAATCGAAGCCGACTCGACGAACTTTAACGCTATACTAGTTTCCAGACATTCCTGTACTTAAACCGTGATGATATTCGGATCGGAGTGCGACTCTGGACTGCAGTCCAGAGCTACTCCAGTTGTTGCTTGCTGTTCCGTAATGGGTATCACAAGATCTCCTTAACTCATAGATTGCGGAACTCCACTGTTTATTATAGGTAAATCTGTTAGCTAGACAACACAATTAGTTTCATTCTGTTTCGTTACCGTTTGATATTTAATCTGTAATTTAGAAGATCGGGACGCATAACAGTCCCAACAGAATCAGGATTGACATATTAATAGTAAACAGTGTATATCTCCTGACGTACAGACGCGATCAAAGATCCGTCTATTGCGTTGAAAACTTTACTGAAAACTCTAGAATTCATCCAACTGTAGCGTCGCTAAATTCTGATCCCAATTGAGGTTAAAATGCGTTCCGAAACAGACATCTGATTCTGAAACCGGATTTCCAGCTGCGAACGCTTAAAATGAAGTGGTTATAATTAATGATCCTGGAACCCGATTGGCTTGAAAATAAATTCGATGGATGGATAACTGAACATACCAATTATTACCTATTATCATTTCGCTAAACTATACTCGTACGTTTCATGATAAATCGTGCAAGCGATAGAATACTATTTTTTTGTGACACCTTAATCGTGCTTATTTACTGTTCACGCATCATATCATACCCATATCATTGTAGTGATGACCTAGTGATATCGTGCATTTACCCAGTGTTAGATTCTAGTGATGATTGTGGTAAGTACGTCAGTGTTCGTGTATCCGTGATTAAGTAAAAGTGATACGTACTTGTACACAATCAGTGACCCTATTATTCATTTGCATTGTCGACGTCTGTGGGATGTGTGTACGTGTGACTATAAGTGGTATGGGACACTTATGGAAGCGCTTGCACGGGTGTCACAGATAAGGCACCAGACACTGCCATTTATCTTAGGTATTAGTCGGGACGTGCTTGATGGAGGTCCTGCCTCCAGTTCTCGCGCAGACTTGTCACGGATCGATTACTATTTAGGGTTATGGTTAGCGTTTGATGTAGACCACGGAGTGTGGGGTAGTTCAGGTGTGAGTTCAACAGAATCTGGGGAGTCCCATGCCGGCTTATATATTTAGGGAGATATATGGAGATTTACAAGGTATGTGATATACACCGTGATATACATGTTACATGTTGGGCCCGTGGTCCCTTGCCCTTGGGTTCTACCCTTGGGTGGAGGACACTCGCGAGTGGTTGACTCTCACACTTGGACTGACGATAGGCTTAGTAACCTGTACAGTGAGACTTAGAGACTGATAGGGATACGGGCATTTATATACCTTATATACTGTGTTGACATTCATGACATATCGTTCTACTACTTTACTGCTCCGCTGCATCGATTACTGCACATTCATATTCATGCTATCATTGATTTACTATTATTCATATCTATTACTACTGTTAGAACTGTCACTTGGTTTTATATATATTATATTGCTATTGTGTCGCTTTGACGACCTGAGTATGCATGCTCAGTGTGAGGAGAAGATTTAGCCTGGACCAGTGCATCACAGACTTCTTGACTTGCCATTCCGAGTTACGTTCGTTTGTTCCACTTCAGGTCAGTCTTTACATTGTTCCTTTCAGTTACTGCATTTCTCATTACCTGTGCATCATTTACTGTTTACCATGAAAAACTAGAAGTCGAAGTGTGACTACGGCAGGACATTTCCTTGACCGTAGGAGCATGGCTGGCCTTGTCTACCCCTCGTATTCCGTATTTTGGGAAGCGGGACGTGACACATCCTGATTGGAATGATGAACAATTGGAAAAATATCATCATGATAATTTTTGCAATTGAGTTGCAGATCATGTAAGTTGTTCGATTAATATGTTATTGCGACCAGTCTTAATCTAAACTTATATCGTTATGTATTTGTCGTAAAATTTGTTTTATTAGATCCACGATCCGAACTTGTTTGCATCATTAGAGAAAGATTCCAGATATTTAGCTCAGTTTCCTTGCATGGAGGCTGCATACTATAAAGGATTTGGTGTCCTTAGATACAAATTTGAAGTTAAGGACATAAAAACATCTCGAACCATTCAAAATAGTGGGATTGCGACCGTAAAATCGGAAGGTGTGTATCACGACCCGAAGGTACGGAACGTGACTGACACTTAAATTACGAACGTCTCAAGGCGTAGCATAATCTAAGTAAGCCAAAACCCAGAAATCTAAACCATATAAAGCAAAAGTAAAGGAAAACTTAGTTAAAGAAAGATTTTAAACAAAATAAGTCGCACTAAACATTTTTTTAAAACATTACAATATTTTCCAATAATTTCGGCAGAATCTCCTTTGTAAATACTGGCCCCCAAACGGGTACAACACATGAAAATAGATATAAATCATGAATAAAGGCATCCCCAAGCGGGAGCTAGATCTTCGCAAAAGGCGGAATCACAACCACATACAGTATGTATATCAAAAGCACAAAAATAAGCATCTAAAAGTAAGAAATAAGAAACACCACGTCGGCTCAAGTGAGCATCGACACCAAAAACCACAAATACAAGTCTCACCGTCTAGTCCAATATATAAGGGTACATAGAGTATACTAGATACAAATAAAATACACGGTGGGAGCAAAAGAAAATCCTCCAAAACCCACCTATGAGCAAGCTGCAAGACGAAGCAAATGAAACGGAATAGAAGGTACACCCGCCACTACTGTGCTGACGGGTCAGACCTGCAAGATACTGTGGCACAACGGGGGTGAGTTGCCAACTCGTGGGAAGTAAGTAACATGTAATAAGGTTATCGTAAGCATGCACGCAAATGCGTCACAACCTACATATACTGATATGATGTGATGCACTAGTATGTGTGCAACATGAATGCATAATCACATGAAACCTGAATATGTCTGGTACGAGAAAATCTGTATTCTTGTTTTAGTAAAACCCTTGTGAAATAACGGAAGCATCATCAATGAAATCCACAGAAATCCATGTTAAGTATCGACACAAAATATGTATATCTCAATGTCTCAATATCATAATGTCTCAATATCTCAATGTCTCAATATCTCGATATCTCAATATCTCGGGCTCAGTCAGTCCGGATCAGCCCATATCATCAATCTCACGACTACGGTCGATATCCTCCGGATATCCGCCGTGCCAACAATCACCGGTAGATAGTCTGCCCCTACCAGGCTCATCGTCTACATCTCGACCTTCTTGCCCCGGAGTACCTGACCAAGCCCACCATGTATCCGAAACGGTACATCCAACTCCTCGAATCAGGTCTCGAGAAAACTCATGGTGGACGACACATACATCATATCACGAGAAAACCGCAACTTGCATTTTTAAAGCGATAACAGGTTTATAAAATTCTTACGGTTTCCCAAAAATCCAGAAATTCCATCAATACTGAAATTCTCGAGAAGAATCACAATATATAAATATGTCGGTGATGATGTACATCTATGATACTGTAGTATATACCATGCGAAATACGTTCAGAAGCTATGCATGAATCATGATACAGTGAGGTATGCATATATAACTAACAATCCTACATAACCATTTAGTGAAATAAACATACAATTATAAGTCTATTGATCATATATGATGCAATTGCACTGTTACCGATTTTAAACAAGTTATATAGTGTTCGCGGCATAGCAATTACCAAAGACGTGTGTGTTCGCATGAATAGTGCACATGTTGTATGAACCAATGGTAATGGTGCAAGTATCTTATGATGATGTCACACACACACACATATATAAGATGAGGCAATGCACTGAGATCATAACTAAGAAACTACGCATACAATGCAAGTACTACAAATAATACTAAACCATCGGGCGCCTCGCGCCCTCCAGACGATCCCACATAGATGTGTACATTTACTCACCGGCACGCCTCAGCTAATCTGATCCGATCTCCGCCTTGTCTTTTTCCGCGCCACATCCGACGCCTCTGCACTACATCCTAGAATTGCACACAAGCAATTAAAAGGATAAATAAATGATAGTCGTGGAAACAAACGATACAAGATAACCATGCGCAATAAATAGACGCGCGCACACCTGGTGCACGAAACGTGCCGCGACAACGCCACAAACTACAACTAGGGTCGCTATACGTGAAAATCCCCAAACCTAAAACCCAAACGTACTCGTCGCGCACTTACAACACTCTAGATATTATATTAAATAGGTTATAAATCATCAAAACCTCAAACTCAAAAAAAGCTATTTATTCCGAAAACATAGTAAGCAACCCTTAACCTTTTTAGCACAATTCTAGATATTTTAACAATTCTAGTGGCCACAATGATCACTTAATAGCTTAATTAAACCACACAAATCTTTACTAAAATTTTATCTCACCAATTTATATTAATACTAAAAAGCTAGCTTGCAAAATTATCTAATTTGGACAATTTAAAAGTAGAAATTAGCAAATTAACAATTAGATTAGATTTTTCAAGTCTTTAGATACTAATCTACACATTGCAACCTTAATCAAGAAATAAAAACCCTAACTTGATCCAAACCCTTCTCTTGAAATTTTCAAATTTCAATTAAAACCATAATTAAACACCTAATAAGCTAAATTGAAGTAATTAACCAACATGTAATTCATTGGGTTAAGATTATACCTCATCAATCAAGAGATCACACTTGCAACATAGCCTCCCTAATTAGCTCATTTGCTCCAAGATCCATGCTAGATAAGCTAAGAAAAAATGGGTAAGGTTTAAATGAAGAATTAGTGAGAGTTTGTATTGATTTTTGAAGCAAGAAATGAAGAATTTTGAAGTGAGAAGAAGTGGAGAAGTGGGGCTACAGCTGGGGAAAAAGGGCTCGGCCAATGTGGGGAGAAGAAAAGAAAAGTGAGGTGTGTGTGTGGATGTATGTAGAAACTTCCCTAATTACACTTCTTTTAACTCTTTTTCTTTAATTATTTAATTTCTTTTATTTGATTGGATGAAGTGAGTTGAATGGAGAGAGGGGGGCTGCTGCCAAGAGGTTCGGCCACTTGGGAGAGGGATGTATATGGGTGTGTGTGGAATTTCCCATGTCAAGACAAAGCCCAATATTACATATATTAATTCATTTCTTAATTATTTACTTTTATTTTATTTATAACCTAGACTTTTCTAGAACTTGGAGACAATTTGAGAAGAAAAGAGCATGTTACAAACTTGATCTTAAGTTGTCATGGTTCACTAGTGAATGATTAAGCAATTCCAATTTGTAACTATCACTAATTAAATTTATAAGTGAAGGCTTAAAATAATATTTAAAATAATTAATTAAGAAAAATATTTAATTAAACTACAATTTATAAGTGACTAAATAAATACCAATTACTAGCAATTACATAGTTAAAATAGGCGTATTTAATTTTATGTTGAAAAATAATTACAGTTAATTTTTACAGAAAATATGACTTATTTTACCGAATATTGGAAAATTCATCTAAAGGATTTATTTATTTATTTATTTTTAAAACGTTACAGTGTGATTTATTATGGATACTTCAATTACATACTTGGTATCCAATATCCCGGACGATCAGAATTGTTTTGTATATTTCAATGTATTTGGTACGATACACGAACCGACACGGATAAGTGGAGCAACAATCTCGAGACTTGGAAAGATAAATATGGATTGACTATTGTAAACACATTTCGATTTTATGGTCAGGACGATCCATTTATCTTTCCGCAACAAGCGTTTCAAGTATACTACTCACAGTGCTTGAAGCATCCGGGATGGAGTATCGTATATCGTTAGAAACCCAAAGATGTTAATGATATCCCAGAATTCGAGGATCGTATGGAAGACGGTGATGAGGATGAAGAAAAGAGAAGACTTAGAGTGCTCCGACTGTCGGTCTCCAAAGACGGGTTGTTTTCGGCCGATCGTAAAGTTACGTGGGTTAGGAATGATATCGATGATGAAATCCAAGTAGATATGTCTAATACGTTTACGAAACGAAAAAGATTATCAATAATAGTTATATTATTACTTTACATTTTTACGATCTATACATATATTGCATGTATATGTAATGATTGTACTTTTATCTAGGTCTGATGACGACGTCAGGAGCAGCGAGGGACGGCATAAGCACTAGCGGCATATGCGGAAGCAGAGCGGTTCTGTCGCTCGGGAAGCTGCGTAGGGAGCTTCAGAAGGCTGGTATTGCATCCCGATCCGTATCCCTTTCGGATGACTCTTTCCGTGTAGACTTTGCCACGCCTCCAGGTATATTGCACGCATATTCATTTCGAATGTAATATTATAGATATGCATGCATATTTATTTTAAAGTTACTTATATAGTCAATTTTTAATTGTCTAGCTGTAGGTGTGTCCACATCAGAGGCAGAGGCCACTACCGCACCTGCAGGTATATTTATATATTATATATTGCATGCATATTGATCTAGAATGTTATATTATAAATATATACAAATTCTTTTTGCAATTATTTATATAATCAATTTTTGATTGTCTAGCTATAGGTGGTGCCTCCACATCCCGGGCAGAGGCCACCACCGCACCTGCAGGTATGTTTATTTCCTATATTGCATGCATATCGATTTAGATTGTTGTATTATAGATATATACATTCATTTTGCAATTACTTAATTTTTAATTGTCTAATTGTAGGTGGTGCATCCACATCTAGTGAAAATGCCACTCTCGTCACTTCCATATCCTCTGTGCAATCTGCAAATTAGTATTCTTAAATATATAAAAAATCACAAAAGAGACGATGACTTGGACACAATAGTCTATCCAAAAGGCCTAAATGGAAATGTTTTAAGCTCTCAATTAGTTTTACCTTTTTGGTGGATGTAGTCAGCCTTTATTTTTATGAAAATTAGTTTTTTCATTTTACATATCCTCTGAGAATAATCATGAACTTCATGTAATTTTATCGTCAATGTTTATTTTCTAGTTGGAGGAGATGCGTCCACGTCCGGGTGTCACGCCCCGCTTCCCAGAGTACGCAAAATTGGGCACGTGACATAGCCAACCATGCTACCTGTGGGTAGGACGTATCCGTCCACAGTCACATTACGGTTGTAGAGATATCAAGAACAGGATAATAAGCTAATCTAATACATGTCCAACTCCATAATAACAAGAATCAATAAACAATAAGTGCGGAAGCTAATGATCCAATACAATGAATAAACAGTACGTCCCATAATGCGGGCTCACATCTGGAAATGAAATGAAAAAAATAAACTAAACCCTAAAGAACTCACAGTTCAGCCTGCTGGCTGAAGTACTCCTGCTCGGTCGTCGACAATGGTACGGAATCTGGGCCATGCAAAACCCAGACGTCAGCGCGTCATGACATCAAGCATATAGTATAAACATGGTAATAAGCAATGCAAGTATGAACATGAAATAAGCAGTACTAAGAAATAACAGAGCAGGGTAACGTGCAATGGTGACTAAACTGTCCTATCCGGTTTCTACTCTATAGTCTTTGAAATCAATTGATGAATCGTCGATGTAACTCAATAGTATCCCGTGCGTGCCCGGGACCACGGTCAAAACCCTCGGGGCTGAATCCGAGACGTGCCGCTAAGCAGTAAAAGGTAGTAGGATGGACGAGTGATGTCAGCATCAACACTCCGGAGCTGGCCAAGCCCGTAAGACTGATCAGATCAATGTATCGAACTGTTGAGTTACAAGTCGGTTTCACCTTTGATTTCCCCATACCCCCAAGCTATGTATGTCAGGTCAGGTATTCAGTAGTCAAGGACTAATGCCAACACAAAATCCGGTAAAAGTAGGTCTGTCTGGATAGACAGCAGGAATGGTCAGGTTTTGTTGGCATTAGGCATGAGATCAGGTAACAGGTAAAGCCATGGTACATCAGGTCAACCAGGTAATGTATAAAGGTGTCATGTCATGTCAAGAGTGTACGGTACCATGTCATGTCAAGTAGGAAGTGTAACAGGTCATGTCAGGAAGCACAAGATGTCATGTGGGTGCTCATAATCAAACTAACATAAACATGTGTATAAATAAACAAGCATGAGTACTATCAGAACAATAACTGGAACATGTAATATGATATGCCAATAGATATAATTTCAAGGATATGGATGCACAGTTATCGATTAGGGTTACATTTATAGTTTCAATATTAATTAGGATACAATTTATTAAACATGGAGTGTTAATATCACATTATTATGTAGTGATGTGATCTATGGATGCAATTATATGTATCTTAAATGCGATGGATGCAAACGGGTATCCGAAAAGTTATAAAACTATAAAATGGTAATGTGGGATGTACAACTAAACAATATGTGATATAATAATATTAATATGGATAGCATATTCAAAGCGATTAGTAACTATAAAAGATGTATTGATTAACCATGCACAAGAAGGTTCCGTTCAGAAATTTAGCGTCATCCTAATTTGTAAAATAGCTTAAAAATAACAAATGTTCTCCAAAAGAGACGTATCTTATACCAAAACAAAGATAATTCAATAAGGTTTTCAGTTTTATAAGTATAAGCATCTCAGGTTATCCCTACAAAAAGTTATGAACATTCAAAGTAAAAAGTTATGAACATTCAAAGTTGAAAGTTTGCTGCTGGAATTTCCCTGGACAGCAGTTTAGAGACGTGTTCATTTGCATTTTACGTTAATTAAACAATTTATTTTGCAAGTAAATATTTTATAGAGTTATAGTATTCTGAATTATCTTCGTAACGAACTAAAGAACGTATCCTAATGATTTTTCTATGATTTATAATGAATTTTATAAGATAAGGTGTACAGTAAATTTCAGATTTGTCATATCCGATTTTTCAACGACACTTCATATGTAAACTATAAGATTTTCAAATGTATAATATTATAAAATGAAGATTATAAAAGTATATAGCATGTAGCAAGATTAACTTGCCTCGATGGGTCGCGAATCGGGAAAACGGAACGTTAACCGTCGGCGGGGAAAACTCGCGACGGCGCACGGTTCACGGAATGAACCCAAACGACGAACAAAGGAACCACACGGGTCGGGGTATCTCGCTGGAACGTCGAGAAACGTCACCGGCACGACGGAATTCCGGTAACAAAAGAACAGTTAAAAGAAATGAAAAACGAGACATGAAGCAAGAAGAGAAAAATGATAAAGAGAAGTACGAGAGAATATATAAGGGGTAGAGAGAGAGAGAAAGTGGAGAGAGAGAGAGAAGAAGGAGAGAGAGAAAGTGGGGACCACGGGGTTAAAGGGGAGGTTGCGATTGGCTGAGAGAATAAATTGAGAAGGATATAAAAGATTGTAAAAATATTATATGGTTAACTTAAAGATTTAAAAGATAGGTAATGAACAGTAAGATATCAGATTAGTTAGAAAAATATATGCGAAGGTTTTAATAATATTAAAAATTTGGGATTTTGGCGCCAAATGAAACATTTCCAAATTGCGCCCGGTTTGGGTCCAAAAATTCGAAATTCAAATAATAGGATTTTAAGCGGGTTCCAAATTTTAAAATGAAATGTTTTATGATTAAAAAGTATACTCTCAAAACGGACACACGTGCGTGCACGTAGCCATCCAAACTTGCCCGTTTTACTGAACGGGACGAGAACACAATGCACGGACGCTACCACGAGGCTAGGGGTGTCAAGTAGGCCAAGATGAATATTTTCAATTTTATTTTAGATGCTAAAATTTGTTATATGTAGAAATGACTTTGCCGGGTAAATTTTACAGTAAGCAACAAACAAGCAAATTAAATGAAATGAGTACCACATTATGCTCAAACAGTAACTGAAAATAGTAGTATTGGGCTCGGGTGTTACATTATACCCAACTACAAAAAGAATTTCGTCCTCGAAATTCCAAGAATACAAAGATAGATAACTACAAGAAAAGATGAGGAAACTTCTGCCGGATTTCATCTTCTCGTTCCCAAGTGGATTCTCCATGCGATCGATTACCCCAAGAAACTAGCACAAGAGGGGTAACCTTGTTCTTAAGAACCTTTTCTCTTCGATCCTTGATTTCAACTGGTCGCTCTTCAAAAGTTAGGTCCTCCCGTACGGTCAACTCCGAATGATCCAATACGTGGGTTTCATCTCGAACATACCTCCGTAGTTGAGATACACGAACCACATCGTGCACACCTGCCAAGGACTGTGGTAACGCCAAACGGTACGCTACCTCTCCAACACGCTCCAATATCTCGAAGGGTCCAACGAATCGAGAACCAAGCTTTCCCCGACTCCTAAAGCGAATCACCCCTCTAGTCGGTGATATCTTCAAGAATACCAAATCACCCACGGTGAACTCCAGAGGTCTTCTTGACGTATCTGCCCAACTCTTCTGTCGGTCCTGTGCTGCCTTCATATGATTTCTGATAGGGTTAACCTTCTCAACTGTCTGCACAACCAAATCTGGTCCCAATAATCTTCGTTCACCGACATCGTCCCAACAAACAGGTGAACGGCATTTACGACCATACAAAGCTTCAAATGGAGCCATCTGAATAGTTGCCTGAAAACTGTTGTTGTAAGACAACTCCACTAAAAGTAGATGATCCTCCCAAGACCCCTTGAAGTCCAACCTGCATGTTCTCAACGTATCCTCAAGAGTTTGGATCGTTCTCTCCGACTGACCATCAGTTTGAGGATGATAAGCTGTGCTAAACTTCAATCGAGTCCCCAAACTTTCCTGTAAACTCCTCCAGAAGTGTGATAAGAACCGAGTGTCCCGATCGGACACGATGCTCACCGGTACTCCATGCAATCTGACAATCTCCTGCATGTATCGCTCTGCCAAAGTCTCCGTCGATTGACCAACCCGAAAAGGAATAAAGTGAGCTGCCTTGGTCAACCGATCAACAATCACCCTTACTGCATTGTTGCCTTTTGGACTCCGCGGTAAAGCCGTCACGAAATCCATGGTTATATGTTCCCACTTCCACTGAGGAATCGGAAATGGTTGCAATAAACCAGCAACCATTTGGTGTTCAGCCTTGACTTGCTGACATACCAAGCACTTAGCCACGAAGCGAGCAATCTCCCGTTTCATGCCTTCCCACCAGAAATGCTGTCGAATATCTTGGTACATCTTTGTCCCTCCTGAATGTACAGAGTAAACTGAATTGTGTGCCTCCTTCATAAGCTCTTCACGCACATCCCCTTTTGGCACACACACACGGCTACCATACCTCAACGAACCATCTTCGTGGATCAATAAATCTGTTCGTAGTCCGGCTTCAACCTGCTCTCGAAACTTTTGTAGTCTAGGATCCTGCGATTGTGCTGTTTTAATCTTCTCAACTAAGGACGACTGTACTTGCAACTGCATCGACTGTCCCGTAGCATGTGGTAGCACAACCTCCAAGTCAAATCTCCGAAAATCCGCAATGATCTCCCTTTGTGCGGTCAATACCTGAATTGCTGGTAACCGACTTAGCGCATCTGGCACGACGTTAACTTTTCCCGGATGGTACTTAAGATCAAGGTCGTAGTCGGCCGTCAGCTCCAACCATCTGCGTTGCCTCATGTTCAACTCCTTCTGCGTGAACACGTACTTCAAGCTCTTATGATCTGTAAAAACTTCGACTCTTACGCCCAAAAGGTAGTGTCTCCAAATCTTCAAAGCGAAAATCACAGCCGCAAGCTCCAAGTCATGAGTTGGATAATTCTTCTCATGGGTCTTCAGTTGTCTTGATGCGTATGCTACGACCTTCCCATGCTGCATCAAAACACATCCCAATTCTTTCCCAGATGCGTCGCTATGAATCATCAGTCCTCCGGAATTGTCTGGTACGGTCAGGATAGGGGCGGTTATCAACTTCTGCTTCAACGTCTCAAAGCCAACGCACACTTATCCGTCCATACAAAAGGTACCTCCTTACGCATAAGCTTGGTCAGCGGTTCTGCCAAACGAGCAAAGTTCTCCACAAATCTCCTGTAGTATCCGGCTAATCCAAGGAAACTTCTTATCTCAGCTACATTCCTTGGAATAGGCCAATCTCGAACTGCTGCAATCTTTTCGGGATGGACGGCGATTCCATCACCCGACACGACATGTCCCAGAAATTTCACTTCTTCCAGCCAGAATTCGCACTACTCATCTTCGCATAAAGCTTCTCCTGTCTCAACATCTGCAGGACCTAATGATATCCGGATCGTAAATCCAGTTTCGAGAATACTCTCGCGCCACTAAGCTGCTCAAAAGTCCTCCAATGCGAGGGATCGGGTACTTGTTCTTAATAGTCGCCCGGTTCAATTCTCGATAATCAATGCACATCCTTCTCGTGCCATCCTTCTTCTTTACTAAAAGAACTGGAGCTCCCAAGGCGAGTTGCTGCTTCGAATCCAACCCTTCTCAAGTAATTCACCAACTTGCTTCTTAACTCCTTCCAATTCCACTGGTGCCATTGGATAGTAAGCTTTAGACACTGGCGCTGCACCAGGACTAAGGTCAATCGTGAACTCTACGTCTTGCTTCGGCGGTAAGCCCGATATATCTTCAAACACGTCCATAGAATCACGAACAACAGCCGGCTCTTTACTTCATCACTTCCATTGATGCAAGAGCATTGTTTGTCGGCCTAGCCCTAAACTCGACCGGCCCGACAGAACTGCTTCCTTACCGCAACTGCTGTCTGCTGTGAACTCCCAATTTTCCTGATATGCTCTGCTGTTCTCGAGCTGCCGTAAGAACCTGTGAGAAAGTGGTCAAACCCAGGGAGACGGTTTGCCTTTGGATGTCCACATCCAAGCTGCGCATGGACCTTCGTGCCCTGTCTGCATCGTTGGCGACTAAAGGTCCAGCGAAACTGCTGAGTCTCGTCCACTCTGCTGCATGCACATCCACGGGTGCTCCATTCTGCCTCAGCCTAATAAATTTCTCTTCCATTTCCTCCCACGCAGTCCGCGGAAAGAACTTCTCCAGGAAACTCTTAGAGAAATCCGCCTAACTGCTTGGCTTGGGCAAACGGTTCTCCTCCACAAGCCACCACTCTCGGCGTAATCCACTAGTTGAATGCGCACCACATCAACTCCTTTGTCCTCTGGAATCTGTGCCGCAATCAGCGAATTCTCCGTGCTGACTAGCCACTGCTCGGCTGGCATGGCTCCTCCAAACCAGTGAAAGTAGTAGGACCCACACGTCTGAACTCTGCCACGGTCCCTACTCGGTCAACTGGTCTAGTTCCAATCTTGTTCACAGACTGCTGAACGATCTGCAAACCTTCCTGAAACGAGTCCGCTTGCTGCTGGATCAGCTCGGGCTGTTTCTTTGATTTCCAGCATTCCTCTTATCACTCCAAACATGGCGGTTCCGTTCACACGCCTCTGGTACGTCTTCAACTTCTTACCTGTCATAATCCTGAACTCAAAACACCCAATATTAGCATGATGATAGATTCTGAATATGGATCAAGGCTAGAACTCCAAGATACTTAAATAGAGTACCGCATTGTAGCTATGCCGCGGTATCATAGTCGCAATTACTTAACTCCACCCAAGTCGCCTAAGTCCTACGGACAACAAGAAATTAGGTTTTCGAGTTGACAATGCAAAGTAAGTTTGCATGTCGACATGATCCGGAAGAATGATTCAAGGATGGTAAAACGGTCAAGGTGGCAGGACATGTTTCCTAATCACGGGTATTATGATTCGTGTATCGGGTGCAATACCCAACTACAAAGAATCAACCCAATTAACCTATGGCTCTGATACCAAAAGAACCATGTCACGCCCCGCTTCCCAGAGTACGCAAAATTGGGCACGTGGTATAGCCAACCATGCTACCTGTGGGTAGGACGTATCCGTCCACAGTCACATTACGGTTGTAGAGATATCAAGAACAGGATAATAAGCTAATCTAATACATGTCCAACTCCATAATAACAAGAATCAATAAACAATAAGTGCGGAAGCTAATGATCCAATACAATGAATAAACAGTACGTCCCATAACGCGGGCTCACATCTGGAAATGAAATGAAAAAAATAAACTAAACCCTAAAGAACTCACAGTTCAGCCTGCTGGCTGAAGTACTCCTGCTCGGTCGTCGACAATGGTACGGAATCTGGGCCATGCAAAACCCAGACGTCAGCGCGTCATGACATCAAGCATATAGTATAAACATGGTAATAAGCAATGCAAGTATGAACATGAAATAAGCAGTACTAAAAAATAACAGAGCAGGGTAACGTGCAATGGTGACTAAACTGTCCTATCCGGTTTCTACTCTATAGTCTTTGAAATCAATTGATGAATCGTCGATGTAACTCAATAGTATCCCGTGCGTGCCCGGGACCACGGTCAAAACCCTCGGGGCTGAATCCGAGACGTGCCGCTAAGCAGTAAAAGGTAGTAGGATGGACGAGTGATGTCAGCATCAACACTCCGGAGCTGGCCAAGCCCGTAAGACTGATTAGATCAATGTATCGAACTGTTGAGTTACAAGTCGGTTTCACCTTTGATTTCCCCATACCCCCAAGCTATGTATGTCAGGTCAGGTATTCAGTAGTCAAGGACTAATGCCAACACAAAATCCGGTAAAAATAGGTCTGTCTGGATAGACAGCAGGAATGGTCAGGTTTTGTTGGCATTAGGCATGAGATCAGGTAACAGGTAAAGCCATGGTACATCAGGTCAACCAGATAATGTATAAAGGTGTCATGTCATGTCAAGAGTGTACGGTACCATGTCATGTCAAGTAGGAAGTATAACAGGTCATGTCAGGAAGCACAAGATGTCATGTGGGTGCTCATAATCAAACTAACATAAACATGTGTATAAATAAACAAGCATGAGTACTATCAGAACAATAACTGGAACATGTAATATGATATGCCAATAGATATAATTTCAAGGATATGGATGCACAGTTATCGATTAGGGTTACATTTATAGTTTCAATATTAATTAGGATACAATTTATTAAACATGGAGTGTTAATATCACATTATTATGTAGTGATGTGATCTATGGATGCAATTATATGTATCTTAAATGCGATGGATGCAAACGGGTATCCGAAAAGTTATAAAACTATAAAATGGTAATGTGGGATGTACAACTAAACAATATGTGATATAATAATATTAATATGGATAGCATATTCAAAGCGATTAGTAACTATAAAAGATGTATTGATTAACCATGCACAAGAAGGTTCCGTTCAGAAATTTAGCGTCACCCTAATTTGTAAAATAGCTTAAAAATAACAAATGTTCTCCAAAAGAGACGTATCTTATACCAAAACAAAGATAATTCAATAAGATTTTCAGTTTTATAAGTATAAGCATCTCAGGTTATCCCTACAAAAAGTTATGAACATTCAAAGTTGAAAGTTTGCTGCTGGAATTTCCCTGGACAGCAGTTTAGAGACGTGTTCATTTGCATTTTACGTTAATTAAACAATTTATTTTGCAAGTAAATATTTCATAGAGTTATAGTATTCTGAATTAGCTTCGTAACGAACTAAAGAACGTATCCTAATGATTTTTCTATGATTTATAATGAATTTTATAAGATAAGGTGTACAGTAAATTTCAGATTTGTCATATCCGATTTTTCAACGACACTTCATATGTAAACTATAAGATTTTCAAATGTATAATATTATAAAATGAAGATTATAAAAGTATATAGCATGTAGCAAGATTAACTTGCCTCGATGGGTCGCGAATCGGGAAAACGGAACGTTAACCGTCGGCGGGGAAAACTCGCGACGGCGCACGGTTCACGGAATGAACCCAAACGACGAACAAAGGAACCACACGGGTCGGGGTATCTCGCTGGAACGTCGAGAAACGTCACCGGCACGACGGAATTGCGGTAACAAAAGAACAGTTAAAAGAAATGAGAAACGAGACATGAAGCAAGAAGAGAAAAATGATAAAGAGAAGTACGAGAGAATATATAAGGGGTAGAGAGAGAGAGAAAGTGGAGAGAGAGAGAAGAAGGAGAGAGAGAAAGTGGGGACCACGGGGTTAAAGGGGAGGTTGCGATTGGCTGAGAGAATAAATTGAGAAGGATATAAAAGATTGTAAAAATATTATATGGTTAACTTAAAGATTTAAAAGATAGGTAATGAACAGTAAGATATCAGATTAGTTAGAAAAATATATGCGAAGGTTTTAATAATATTAAAAATTTGGGATTTTGGCGCCAAATGAAACATTTCCAAATTGCGCCCGGGTTGGGTCCAAAAATTCGAAATTCAAATAATAGGATTTTAAGCGGGTTCCAAATTTTAAAATGAAATGTTTTATGATTAAAAAGCATACTCTCAAAACGGACACACGTGCGTGCACGTAGCCATCCAAACTTGCCCGTTTTACTGAACGGGACGAGAACACAATGCACGGACGCTACCACGAGGCTAGGGGTGTCAAGTAGGCCAAGATGAATATTTTCAATTTTATTTTAGATACTAAAATTTGTTATATATAGAAATGACTTTGCCGGGTAAATTTTACAGTAAGTAACAAACAAGCAAATTAAATGAAATGAGTACCACATTATGCTCAAACAGTAACTGAAAATAGTAGCATTGGGCTCGGGTGTTACACCGGGTCACCAGTTATTCCTCACCAGAGGAAATATCGTCCCATTCGTGGTACTTCCCGGGCCCAGGCTCGTACTGCTGTCGCTGGAGATATATATCACACGTCAATTTTCATTAATTCTTGATTTCTAAATACCATTTTGTCTTGATATTGCTTGTAGATGCAGGGCAGCCCACTCCGAGAGGGGAACTCGAGGGCCGAATCAGTCCCATGGGCTGACAGTCGATAGAACTAAAGGAAGACACCATTCCCCCTCTTCTTTACCCTCGATTATCGCTATACCGACGATTATGCCGAGAGGTCGACCGGTATATGGAGGATGAGAGCCGCATCCAAAAGAAGTATCATCTTCACGTTGAGTGAGACGATCAGCACCGACGCTCCTTTGCCCTTTTCTGGGATTGGACTCAGGTATTAATATATATTTTCATTTGACTTATCAAATGAATTTTTTTATTATTTAACACTTATAATTTAAATACATCATTTTCTTGTATTTGCAGTTCGATTACGACTTTCATCCTGTACCCGACCATGATCAACCAGACAGAGTGCTCGATCTTCATGCTCTTTACCCGGGTCTAATGAACATGCAATCCAAGGTCTGATATAATAGAAACGAGCTGAAAATTGATTGCTACATGCTATGGCTGGCAGCACCCGAGACGGAGAGAGCGGCTCTCCTACATTCTCCAGCATTTGCCAAAGTCGACGTAGATACATAACCTCTCTTATGCCAGAATTATGAGTCTGAGCGCAAACATGTTTGTAATTTAAATATAATTCATTGTTTAGTATATAATTTATTTTTTGTGTTGCTTAATTAGAAAATTAAATCTGATTGTGTTGTACAGAAACAGGCCGATCAAAATAAGGAGAATAGGAAGTCGGCGAAGAAGGGTCACCCCACTTACACAGGTGGTTAAAGGAACATTACTCATTCCATGGAGGTATCGGTAAATTACAATAGATCTATTTTGATATAATGTAATATTAAAAGTTATTTTATGATATATGTAAATTTTTGGCGAATTGCAGAAAGCTCAGACCCTGACGCAGGATGGTACACTTAGCGTGTTGACTGCGTATCTTGCCGTCCATGGCACCTCGACAGATCCCGCTATGGGTGAGCTTCGAATCCCTGACACTGCTACCCAGGAGTATTGTGTAACTGTTAATATTTATTCTAATTCGAATGAATTTGTTTTTGATAAGTTTAAATTTAAATGATATATTTATGTTTTAATGCTTAACAAGGGTGTAGGAGCGGGTGGTGGAGCAGGCAGAGGCACCAGAAATTGATTTCAATGGACAGACCGATCCGATCATATTGACCCCAGTCCTAGATCCCGCACATGGAGGGCACCATGGAGGTTGGGGGAGAGGCCGGGAACTTGATCATAGCAGGGTCCATATGAAGCCGGTCTCCACTCCGACGGTTACTTCCCCTATCTCGTGAGCAACGTCTGGAGTATGATGTTGCCGCATTGAAGACCATCGTTGAGAGGTTGAAGATATTGGTACATATATTATTTATTGGCAAAATATTATATCACATTATAAATAGTAGCATATGCAATATTAGTAGACTGAGCTTATTTGGTTTTAGATTTAAGTTAGTTTAATCAGACTTACATAAAACTATTTAATTAAACTGAACTCTATAATCATAACTATGCCACATCTTTCTTCATTTTGGAGTTTAAAAAGTTATGATTATACAAACTCAAAACTTGAGAAGAAAATATTTCTTTGTAAATTAGATAACTCCAAAACCAAGTATCCAATCAAAGCTAAATAATTGAGGAGAGATACGGGCTTACAAGTTAGAGTAAGCATCATTTCTACCTCCACTTAAAATAAACTACGTTTTTCCAAACTAGATACCCAAATTAGGCCTAAGCCCCTAAGTATTCTTAGATTGGAGGAGGGAAACAGTCTTGAATGTGTGGAATTTCAAAGTGTATAAATTCTCATACATAACATATGAATTTCAACAGAACGTGTTGACTCTCAATAAAGCATATATAAATTCGTGGTTCCGTAATAATCTGATAATGATACGAATTCGACTAAAATCTAATACACCATTCTTACTCGTTTATTACACAAACACAAAATTTTACAGATTCGGCAGGCTCCTCCGACTGCGACTCCGCATGCCTCTCCTTCGGCTGTAGCTCCGCAAGCCACTATCTCGGCTGCGGCTGTGCAGGCCATTCCTATAACCCCACAGCCTACTCAGACTCTTGCATAGACTGCTCCTTTATTAGTCGAGTTTTTGACGACCCAGGGCCGCACTGAGGAGAAGATTCGCCAGATTACGGTGATTATTAGAGGTGGAAGAGCTGGATTGGGCTAGAATATGTTTATTTATATTTTTTCGGATGGATGGATGTACTTATTTGATACATATTGTATGTTTTGAATGATATCGATGGTTATTTGGATGTTTACGATGATTTTATATTGATTTTGTATTCTATTTGTTTGTTTCTTTTATATATTATACGTGAGATGTTGTTTATGAATATTTCTATATTTGGCTATATGATATATATATTATTGTGCACAGGACGGGAGAAAAACGGAAAGCCCTTTTAAAAAAAACCTGATATAATGTCTCTACGGATTTATCAGTAGGAGAAACAATTGCCCCTATGGATTAATCCATAGGGATAAGTTTTGCCCCTACACATTTATCCGTAGGGACAAAAAATCAAAATATCTCTGATATTTTGTCCTTATGAACTTAGTAATATGGTCAAAACTTGTCCCTACGATGTAATCCGTAGGGCCATTTAGAAGGCCCTACGAATAACTCCGTAGGAGCAATTATTTTATTTTATAAACAGATAAATTAAAAAAGATTATGTCCCTACAAAATAATTCGTAGGGGCAATATTTACTCCGTAAGGGCATATTCAAGGCAAAGATTTGCAACCATGGCTTTTGGACCTACGATGATATTTTATGACCCTACGGATTAGTCCGTAGAGGCTACGGTTTGCCCGTATGGCTAATTCCGAATGGGCAAATGGATATTTGATCACTGTTTTACCTGACTTAGATTTTGTTGCAGCTAACAAGGTTTTCGACACCTTTATAGCAGCAGCAGCATAAATATTTTTCCTGACAAACAAATTAAGTCCCTGTTTGGATCTTAGAGCAGTTTGGTTTCGATGTGGAATCGAGATAACTGGACAAGATTCCATGGACATGAATAGAGAGATACGGATACGACACGATATGATACGGCGACACGGCAAGATCTCAAAATAGAGGATACGACTCCATATATAATCTTAATAAGATAAATAAAATACCAAACTACTATAACGACGTTAAATAAGGAAAAATTAACAAGTTTAGCACGCTACGCTAATAACATACTAAAGATATATTTATATGCATATGACACATAGAACACACATTATACATATATGACATATATACAATGTGTCTGTCGTGCATGTGTCGGTGTCCGATACGTGTCGGACACGGATACGATAACCTGTTAGAAGTGTCCATGCAACCTAGTAACTTGATCTATCTAAAAATTACTCTAGCCTTCACAGAGAGTTTAACACGTGAATCAAAGATTACACAAGGATCTAATAAGATATAACAAATGCTAGCAATAGTGTACAATCTAATATATTGTTCATGTAAACTCTTGAAAATGGCAACCCCAATCGTGTTCACCGAATCATATATAAGGTTTTTTTGTTCCCAAGTTAATCACTCTACATGTTAATTAGTCCAAAGGGCAACATTGTCATGATCACCACCTCGATTCCACATAACTAGATATCGTCGATGCCTTCAATTATTGTCAACAATGAAGACTATTTAAAGCAGCCTCATTTTCTTTCCATGGCGTCAGGATTATTAATTAAGACATGGCTTCTGGAAACGAACATGAATAATCCGCAAATCTATGTTATATAGCAATATCAAAAAATTTCATTAATAAAGACTAAGCATATAGTTAAGTGGAAATTTGACATAGTTAACTTGGAAACTTCTCTAGATGAAGCACATTTAATTACATTCAAACTGAAATTCTAATTAGTTGAAAACATCTTCCAAAATAAAATAATACTAGCAAGTATGAACGCAGCCTTCATGCAGCCTAAATGTGTTGAACAGATTATCATATATATTTTTCAACTGTAGATAAAATATAGGTTTCAATCTAGTAATAATTTGCGTCTAGAACAAGGTAATTATTATGTTAATTATCCTCCCTCTAGCATCACTAATTACATGCACAGAACATATGCTGTAATTAACAAATCAGGTAAGTTTCATCTCCAAACACAAGCAATTTTAAATTGTTTACTTTTCAAACTTTGCT
The DNA here is from genome assembly GCA_030015575.1 of Agapanthus africanus. Lineage (NCBI taxonomy): Eukaryota > Viridiplantae > Streptophyta > Magnoliopsida > Asparagales > Amaryllidaceae > Agapanthus > Agapanthus africanus. Next base: position 902,663,244 of record JASDDO010000022.1, read on the forward strand.
GCCTGAGAACTTGACCTTGGACTAATCGATCTTTACTCGTAAGAACTTTGAATACTTGATCAATTCATTAGTTCTATCGTTAGAATAAACTATAGGAGCTGCATTAGTAAATGAAAGGAGCTAGCATCAGTGTCCGACACTAGATTAAAAGTAACTCCCTTGATTAATTGATCGCCAGGGTATGCGTTTGACACCAGTTATATATAATATTATAGTCTTACCGCTAATAACTAATAAACACGATGATGTAAATCATCAATTAAATTTCAGAGGTCAACTGCTAACGATGACAAATCGATGACAAATCGTTTTACTTACGGGTTCAAATAGGAACACGGTAACTCTTCTGTTCTACTAAAACCGATACGTTGAGATCAATCTCATAATCTAGAGATTGGTCCCCATATCAACTTAGCCTCTGAATCGTCTAGAAGACTGCATCCATCTTTCAGAGGTCGGTTTTTTCTAATTTAAACTTCGGTCGTTTTGAAAGGAAAATAACCAGTCATGCCACGTATCCACGAAAACTTGGATTAATATTAATGTATATGCATGCAACAGAATTTGTCGACAGGCCAGGATAAGATGAAAATGATCTATGACCCTCTACAATTGGAAAGAGTTGGTTATGATAGTGTCAACAACAAGAAAAATACAACAAACTACAATTTAAAATAACTGATTTTAGTTTTAAATTGGTCTTCTAGAAATGAAAATATTTATGTAATGGCGTCAATAGTGAGATTAATATAACAAATTACAGCTATAAATTACTTCTTTCTTTATCGAAAAAATATGCTCCGGAGCTTAAAAGAAACCAAGCAATACTCATGAGATGCAATATATTTTTTTAAAAATAAATACTCGCTTGAAGCAATTTTTTTGGCGGAAACTATAAGAAATAATAATTACAAAATATTAAAATATTGGTAATAAAAAGTTTACTGAGGAATATAATGATGGTAGACATAGTCTGCACCTCATCATTGTCATCTGAGCTCGACATGGAGTTGGCTACAAATAACACTGTTTAAAAGTGAGTTCAATTCAAAGAACAAAAAAAAAACAGCTACAAGATTATAAATATTAATAATCAGAAGATTTAGAAAATGATGATTAATAGATATTACAATAAGAGCTGAATCAAAGCAGAATCAACATTAAAAATGGAACCTTTCATATTGCTTTTGCTGCATTGATCGCTTTCAAAATAGTTCATCTACAAAAGTTAGCTTGGATAATGATTGAAACTTTCCTATCAAAAGATTCGCAACTGTACATTCTTCGGCAAATTACAGATTAATATGTTAATAAGTAATTCCAGCATCCAAATAACTAAGAGAAACTAGTATATATGCATAATTATACTAAAAATACACCAAATATCTATACAAATTGAGAAGAAAGCACATTCAGCAAGAATATATACTCAGAATAAATTTCACTTAACAGAACATAAATAACATCTCTATAACAATTCAGATAATATAAATTTGAAGTCAAATATTAGGGGAAAATATATGATTAAAGATTCCCTTTTTAAGGGATTAAATTTATTCGCAAATTATGGGCGGGAGAGAGAGGTTACCATCGTATCATTATTCAGATAGGGTATCAGCGCGGGATGATTTCCTGCTATTTAACCACACATCCAGGGTTTCCTGCAATTGACCCTAAAATAACCCAAGGACCAACTTATCCTGGATTTGATGAAAAAAATTATCAAAAACTAACAATACCATAATTACAAAAACTTAAGCGAGCACTGAACAAAAAAGAAGAAGCAATCTTTAATTTTCTTTTTACCTGATGTTCATTTATCCTTTCCAATATCAGAGAAAGAGAAGAAACAAAATACATAGAAAAGAATAATGGGAACACGAATATTAACAATTATAGCTAAATATTTTTGGCGTTGACTGGTACCGGGCTCTCCACATAAGCGACCGCTTCGAAACGAGGGTTCCTAAAGAATCAGTAAATTTCCAGTGATTTCCTTAGCGGATCATACCAAAACAATGTATCCTGTCCATAATCTACCTAAATTAAAAGTTTTCCATCTCTCACCATGATGAGTTTGGAATAACATGGGCACCTCAATATTGATAATTCGACCATAAAAGAGTGGACCCATTTGTGGTCAGTGTTCCCTTCGTATATCCATATGTCACACTTTCCAACATAGGCGAAATGAAAGCAGAGCAAACCATCCAATTCACCCAGACAGAAACCGTTTTGATTATTTTCCTGTATATAACGCGCTAGTGAATCTATCTATGAGCCAAGAAGGGAGGGAAATAACTGAAAACTTGTCATCTATTCAGGATAGGATTTATGAAGACGGATTTCGATCTCAAAGTAGATGGCTCCGCCTGCAGACATGGCACACTGCGTACGCTTAATCGGGTATGGAGGGTCGTACGCCAAAACTCTCCAGGCAGAGTCGATTCCAATAGCGAAAACTTCGAAGCCTAGGCTGCATCTCCCAAGTCTGTAATTAAAGGACCGGTAAAAGAATTGACCGGCTTTGCAGAAATTGGTACCCGAAACAAAACCAGACCCAGTCCTCAAAGTCGCCAAACCGGCCTTCGAGAGAGAAATAGCGTTACGGCTGCCTTCCGGCAAGATAGATAATCCCTAGTGCTCGGGTTGAACATGAAAGGTTGAGAAAGGGTGCGTGATAACAATAAACCACTCATGTGATATACCGGTGTCAAGCCATGGTGCACTATAGGTAACCCAAACAAGAAACTACCATATTGCAAGGGTTGTCATCCGTACGCGTATTCAGAATTGCTCACAAGGAATAAGGATGAGCTTCCGTCTTTTCCTTAACTCGATCCAAGTGGTGCAAAAAAGAAAGGATCAGATATTTGAATCTTGCATAGCACAGGCACTTGAATTTTAATTTAAAAAAAAAACCAGTGGGAGTCTTATGGCATCTCCTACCAAGTCTCAACCACCGGTGCACGATTATGGGAACAATAGTTACGCACCATGTCTTCCTTGTCCATATTATCTATAGCAGTAATGCCACCATAGCCTAGTGGTAAAACCTACTTGAAGCTGAGCGGGAGGTCTGGGGTTCGAAACCGCTTGCCTATCATTCCACCATATTATCTATAGCCACAACAAAGCATCAACTTCCCCACCGGCGGTAACGGAATTCAAATATCAACATATAACCTAAGAGAATAAAGAAAAAATAACTCAAGTTTCCATAGATTATATTTTTAGACAAAAAGGGCAAAAAATTTCGACTTATTAGGGTTCTGAGCAAATAAAATTTAAAAATGGCACCGTTCATATCATAAAAATAAAGATTCAGCAGAAAAATAACTCGAATTTATTCACTTCTACTTAAATCTACCTTCAAATAAAAATGAGAAAAAATGGCACCGTTCATATCATAAAAATAAAGATTCAGCGGAAAAATAACTCGAATTTATTCACTTCTACTTAAATCTACCTTCAAATAAAAATGAGAAAAAATGGCACCGTTCATATCATAAAAATAAAGATTCAGCGGAAAAATAACTCGAATTTATTCACTTCTACTTAAATCTACCTTCAAATAAAAATGAGAAACTGAACATACATTTTTCTCAAAAATAAAAATGAGAAACTATTATTCATACCTTAATTGAAACTCAAGATACACCCCCAATAACCATAAAAATTGAGCACAAGGCATATTCATAAACAATAACCGAAGGATAAATTTCATTCATTGGGCAAATCGCACTCAATTTCAGTTTCGACATCGAATTTTTGGGCAAAATTAGATTTTCAAAAAAATAAAAAAAAGTTACCCTTTTGAGCCTAGGGAGAGAGGTTACCGCCTTAGCGGGTCGGGAACGGAGGTAGACCCGGTAACAGTATGACAGTTGGGCTTGGCCAGCAGAGAGAGGGCCCCAACCAATATTTCTTTTCTTAGATATTGTAATACATGTGATATTCCTCTAAAAAATTTCCTTCTAATATTCAGGTATTCGGTTCTATTGTTCTACTGAAATTTGACATATACACGTATCATACTTTCAAATTACTAGTGTGATTAATTACCCAGGTACAAAAAGAACCGCTGTGTGAGCAGTAGTTCCATCTCCGTAAATATCTTGACAGAGTCATCTGGGAGCTCGGAGTACCATTCAAATGCCATCTCCGACAAGCTGCCAACAAATTGGCGAAGCAACAGTTTGTCATCGCCCCCAGTATTACCGCACAAAGCTCTGAATTGAGAAACGTGCTGATGCGGATTGCCCGTTCCCTTATACACATGGAATTTGGGGATCGTATATCCTGGCGGGTACTTAATTTGGTCGTAACAGTCTGGATAAGGTCGCCCAGTTCTGACGATTTGTCCTGCCTCTTCGTTCGCTTGATGAGCTCGTATTTACTGAGCTATATAGTAATCAAGGGCAGCTGTGGAGATCATCTCCTCCCTGGCTGCTGATAAAACCAGAGGAGGGTTTGATGTCTCCCCTATGTCGTCTTCAATGATTATTGGAGGGTTTTCGGCCGGAGGATCCGGTTGGATCATCATCCCCACCATGTCTTGGAACAAAAACGCCATTTGTTTTATATTAGCCACTTTTTCCGCGGCCTCTTTGTCTTTCTTTTCAAGAACCCTCCGTAGGAATTCAGTGTCGGTCTCCTGTTCCTGGCGTTGTTCCGACGATACTTCCGGGCTTTCTTTCTGCCCCGTAAGTGTGGCCATCCTTATCAATATCTCCTGGAGCTTTTGTTGTTGCTCATGAGCTTTCGTCACAGACCATGTGAGTGGTTAATGACTCACGGAAGCACGACTATCCTCTTTTCCGGATGCCATGTAGACGGTATGCACAACCATGCCCCCAGACTTGGGGCGTTTGGGTCCACTGCCTTTGATATTTTTCGCCAGTGGTGGGAGATTCTTAGGCCTTCTCTTTTTGTAGGAGGTTTTCACGCCCCGCTTCCCAGAGTACGCTAAAATAGGCGCGTGACATAGCCAACCATGCTACCTGTGGATAGGAAAAATCCTTCCACAGTCACATTACGGCTGTAAAGATATCAAGAACAGGAAAGTAGACTAAACTATCTAGTACATGTCCATGAGCCAGAATAAATGAGTCAAGAAATGATAATATGCGGAAGCAAAAGATACAATAAATGAACCACCTGGAAAGTAAAACTGCATACCGATAGGATCTTCACCGCTCGGTCTAACAGTGGCAATACTCCTGATCAGTCTGCAGCAAAGGTAGAGGATCTGGGCCATGCAAAACCCAGACGTCAGCGCGTCTTAATATCAAGCAATAATATATAAACAGGGTAGCAAGACATGCAAGTATAATCATAAAAGGTTAAGCAATTGTAATAGCAATATAAATCAGGGCAGTGACAGGTAGTGTGCAGTGAGTAATCTAAACTGGTCTATTGGGTTAAATACTTTCAAGTCTTTGAAATCAATTTGATGAATCATCGATATAACTCAATAGTATCCCGTGCGTGCCTGGGACCACGGTCAAGATTCTCGGGCTGAATCCGAGACGTGCCGCTAGACAGTAAAAGTGTAGTATGTAAAGATGAGTGATGTCAGCATCATCACCCCCGGGGCTGGCCTAGCCCGTAAGACTGATCAGAAAAGGTGTCGAACTGTCGAGTTACAAGTCAGGTTTCATCATTGATTTCCCCATACCCCCAAGTTATAAGTGTTCAAGTCAAGTATTAAATAATTTAGAACTAATGCCAACACAGGATCAGGCAGGTACAGGTTTGTCTTGATAGACAACAGGAACAGTCCGTAAGGACAACATGTCAGGTTTGTTGGCATTAGGCACACGATCAGGTAACGGGTAAAGCCATGGTACATCAGGTCAGGTCAAGTAGTGTATTTAGGTGTCATGTCATGTCAAGAGTGAACGGTACCATGTCATGTCAAGTAGGAAGTGTAATAGGTCATGTCAGGAAGCACAAGATGTCATGTGGGTGCTCATAATCAAACTAACATAAGCATGGGTATAAATAAACAAGTATGGGTACTATCAGAACAATAAACTGGAACATGTAATATGATATGCAAATAGGTACAGAATAAACTAGATAGATGTACGGTTATCGATTAGAGTTCGGTTTATGGTTCTAACATTAGGTATCAAACACTTGAACAAATATGGATTGTTAAAATCTCGTTATTATGGGTTAAATGAACTAGAGATGTAATGATATCTAAAATATGTTCAATGGATGCAACCAGGTATTCGGAGTAGAAACTATCTAAAAGTGTTATGGGTTATGCAGATATTTATTAAGTAATTTAAACACGGATGTGGGTACACGATATGGTGCTCTAACATGCAACAACTTATATTTTAAGATCCGAGTCTACAATGATATAATCTGACATCGAAATGCAATAATGAAAACTAATAGCCTTAGGTGCAATTTACAGGTTTAATCATGAAATAAATATGTATAAATAATATAGTAGCATGTAGCAAATTTCACTTGCCTCGGGGATCCATAAATGCACGGCACGCGGCAAGAATGCGAGAAAACGACGGAAAACTCCATTGGGGCATTACGCCGAACACTTTGCGCACACAAAATACAGGACAAAACCAGGCAATGCAAGAATGTAACCGCGTAGGTAGGGAACGTCCACTGGGTCGCCTGGATCGGCGGCGGCGAGCACGGCTCCGGCGGTGATCGGAAATACGTGAATCCAAGAAATCACGAAAAGAAGACGAATGAGAGAAGAAGAAGAAGAAGAAGAGGGAGAAGGCTGTTCTCTGGGGTTTGGTGCTCCGGGGACAGAGACGGGGCAAGGGAGACGTCGACGATGGATCGACGACGTGAGATCGACGGCAAGGCAGTGGGTAACCGGGGTTTTTGATGTCGGGTCGGGGTTCTGTGCAGGGGATGAGCTCGAGATATTTGGGGAGGAGAGAGGAGAGAGGGGGAAGAAGGCGTCGACGGTGAGGGATGGTCGACGACGACAACGGGGCGACGACGACGACGAGGTCGAGGCTGTGGGGTTGGGCGTGCGATGATGGGTTAGGTTGCAGGGAGTTTGGTGAGGAGGTGGAGTCCTGGTGACGAGGGGAGGCCGACGTGGGTGAGGGAGACAAGGGGTGAAGTCGGCAGTGGGGTTGGCGACGAGGTGTGCAGGCGACAGGCGTGGGTATGGGTTGCAGTGGTCGGGTTTGTCGGGAATGGAGGGGAGAGGAAGGTGATGAGGTGGTTGAGAAAAGGAGGAGAGGTAGTGGGTATGAGCGTGAAGGCGACGGCGAAGTCGTCTGCGGCAAGAATGACGACGAATGATGGGTGTCATGGTTGTGGGTTCTTGGGTCCTCATGCCGGGGAGAAGAGGTGAGCGAGGAGAGGAGGTCGAGGAGTGGACGAGGGTGTGGGGGCGACGGCGATGAGAGGACGGCGACGAGCGCGACGAGGGTCGCAGGGAAGGGTTTTGGTTTTTTTTTCGGCGGGAGGAAGAAAGAGAGAGGTGAGGAAGAGAGACTGGGTTTTTAAAAAAAGAATAAAAAATAGAGGAGAGAGAAAGATACGTGCATGTGAATTTAGGTTAAAAAATATATGTTAGGTAAAGAAATATATTTATGTAGGGGGAGAGAGAGAGATAACAGAGTGGTTAAATGAAATTATATTTGAATATTTTTAGTTAAAGAAACGTTAATAGGAAAATAAGATTATAATATTATAATATTAACCCGTTTTGAGATTTTGGCAAATACAAACTCACTCCAAAACATGCCCGGGTCTGATCTAAAAATTCAGATTAAAAATATGAAAAATATATGCGACGTCCGAATTTTAAAACAAGTAATCAGGTAACGAAAATGCGTACCCCCAAGAACGGATGCACGTACGTGCGCGTAGCTATCCAAACACGTCCGTTTCACTGAACGGGATGAGAACAAGATGCGCGGACGCTACCACGGGGTTAGGGGTATCATGCAGGCCATGAAATGTAAATTTTTAAAAATATATTCTGTGACTTAAAAGTTATTTGATAAACATGCGATGTCAGATAAAATACCAATATGTAGTTTATACTAGATGCACGTGTCAATGCAACAAGTCAAGGTAATCTATGAATACGAATCAAACAAGTTCAAGCAAACGGGTCGGGTCGAATGCAAAGTAATATGTAAAATATCATTCGCACCCAAACACGCTAAATCAAGAAAGACCACGGATAAGTAAATACGGAAACTGGAATTGGTATAAATGAACTCGGGTGTTACAGAGGTCGAGATTGAGGGGCCGTTGCGGCAAGCACCCATGCAGATGATACCTTTCATGGTATGGCGGTTGGATGGTCCTTCTCTTGCCGAACCTTCGTCTTCTTCTGTCGGCGAGAGTAATCTGTGTCAATTACAGAGTCTTGGACTTTCCGCCAAACTCTGTGGATCTTGGAGGACAACCGCTGAGGAGGCTGTTCCGGCTTCACCTGTGTTGTGTTTTCGACTGATGGAGAAGACTTCTTCAGTATGGCGATGGGATAGTTCTTGCGCACCCTCATGAGTAGCTCGAAGCTGTTACCAGTTGGAACATCAGCGTCAGTTTCCACCATTGGAGCTGGTGGGGTAAGTCCAGAAGGAGAGTTGCCTCAGCTTTCCTCACTCGGCGCCAGTGGCGACGTCGAGCATATCCTGCGGATGGGATCACCTCAGTTGTAGAAGCGACCTCGTCATGCCCCTTTCTTTGATGAGAGACTGCTGTTGGTGCCAACCTGTCGAAGACTGATGTCCGTTGAGAGGGAATGTCTAACCTGTCGAAGACTGACTTTCGAATAGGGGAAGCACTTGTAATGACCTCACTCGTAGCAGGAGTTGTAAAGGCCAGTCTCGCGAAGACCGATCCCTTAGCAGGAGAAACCCCTTTGATGACTCCGTCTACCGGAGCTGGAATGGGTATCCGCTTCGGGATAACCCCTTCAGGTATTGCAGGCCTCTTTATGGGCCCACTGGAGCCTTGGCCCAGTCTGTTAAAGACTAAGGCGTTGGAATTGGACGGCCCGTTGAGAGGGGCCGTGGTAGTTTCAAGCCGATCGAAGACCGACTTCTTTGGAGCCTCATGTGATGTCACTAAAACATTGAAGCTCATTGGCGGGAGCATGGTCCTGAAGAACAATCTAGTGGTGGTCTGAGTCACCTGCTCCACTGGCATCGCAAAGATGGAGGTCGCTTGGGGCCCATAAGTCACTCCTCCAACAGGGACGGTGTCACACCCCGCTTCCTAGAGTACGCTAAAATGGGCACGTGACATAGCCAACCATGCTACCTGTGGGTAGGAAGTATCCATCCACAGTCACATTACGGCTGTAGAGATATCAAGAACAAAATAAAACTATTTAAAACATGTCCATAATCCAAGATAACATGAGTCAAGAATAATAAAATGCGGAAGCGAAAGATCCAATACAAAATAACTGGAATGTATGTCCCATAATGCGGGCTCACATCAAGAATAAAATGCAGGAAGAAAAACTAACTACTGTTGACACTCACAGCTCAGCCTGTTGGCTGAAGTACTCCTGCTCGGACTGCAACAGTGGTACAGAATCTGGGCCATGCAAAACCCAGACGTCAGCGCGTCATGTCATCAAGTCATAACATATAAACAGGGTAACAGTCAATGCAAATATAAACATGAATAAAGCAAGGGTAACAATAATATAAATCAGGGCAGTGCAGGATAGTGTGCAGTGGGTAAACTAGACTGTTCTATCAGGTTTTCTGTTCTAAAGTCTTTGAAATCAAATTGGTGAATCATCGATGTAACTCAATAGTATCCCGTGCATACCCGGGACCACGGCCCAGATTCTCGGACTGAAACCGAGACATGCCGCTAGGCACTAAACAGGAATATGTACAGATGAATGATGTCAGCAGCATCATCCCAAGGCTGGCCTAGCCTCTAAACTGATCAGAACAGGTAGTGAACTGTTGAGTTACAAGTCAGGTTTCACCTTTGATTTCCCCATACCCCCAGGTTATATGTGTATGTCAAGTCAAGTATTCAGTAATCAAGAACTAATGCCAACACAGGATCAGGTAAGCAGGTTTGTCTGGATAGACAACAGGAACGGTCCATGAGGACTACATGTCAGGTTTGTTGGCATTAGACACAAGATCAGGTAACGGGTCAAATCATGGTACATCAGGTCAGGTCAAGCAGTATATGGTACCATGTCGGGTCAATCAATATGTATGTAGCAAGTCAGGTCAAGATGTAAACGATATCATGGGTGTGCTCATACTCAGTTACATAATCAAGCATAGTTATCAACAACATAAATCTAAGCAACGAATTAAACAATAAAGAAGCTTCAATTAATTAGCAGCACAGTTATCAGTTGTGTTTCAGAGGTGATTTCAACGTTATAAGAATACAATATGACAGTTATGGCCGTTAAATCATGTTAACAAGTTTAAGAATTTTATGGATGCAATGATATATATATATATATATATATATATATATATATAGGTTCAATGGATGAAATCACAGCTAATACAGGTTAAATGTACACGAGTGTCCGAATGAAGTAAAACTATAGAGAAAGTGCCATAGGCTATGTTCAGTTGATAAAACTGCACATTTGTATTACATTTTTCCTACCATTTTCATATTAAAAAGGGACTTTATCATAATATATTATACATATGAGGGTTTATGTGTAAAAACACTATTTTCCATGTGTTAATATATTTTAATTAGCATTTGGTAGGAAAATGTATGCAAATAAATTTATTGACCAAATTCTAGTAGAACTAGGTCTACTAAATCTTATTTGAGTTGTTGTGCAGAATATTTCCAAGTTGTGCAGAATTTTCCAAGGCTAGAATCAAGCAAATCAAGTTGTTGAAGAAAACTTGCCAAATTAAGAAGCAAAACTTGGAGACCAAGTCTGGAAGCAACCGAGAGAAGATTTCTGAATTATGAAGGTGCTTAGGATTGCCACATGTCAAAATCACAAAGCCCAAGAAAACTCATCAAGAGATCTCCACCTTTGGCCGCGGAACCGCGGCTAAACCCCCCTGTTGGCCGCGGATCCGCGGCAATCTAGAGAGATCTTTTGCTACAATTTTGGGAGATGAATCTTTGCTATATTTTACCAAGTTTCCAACCTAAAGATTCTGGCTTTGCACTATAAAAGGGCACCGAGAGCCTCTTGGAAAATTTATCAAGCCGACGCGATCACGAAGCTCCAGACACTCACGCATCCAGGATGATCATCAACTGTTCATCTACCTCCTTAGAAAAGATCGAGAAGCAACTAGTTTGTAATCATTTTCTACGGAATAAAAGTGTAGATTGTTCAAGTTGATTAATAAAGGTAGTTGTTTTATTTAATTCTCTTGCATTTTACATTATGTTTTCCCTCTCTTTCTTTTCATCTTCTTTTCCCAACATGCGTGAGTAATTCTCCGCTTGTTAGGGTTCGTAGGATTAGGGTAGGCTAATGGATGATGAAAATAACTAAACCCTTTTTAAGTCCTATAAAGTTTAGGAACTTTATCAAAAGAATCATTAACATCCTAATCGGGCGCGCTAGCAATTCTTTGCTAGTTCCGACCGCGATTAGAGATTAGATTAATGATTGTTTTGGTAAAGGCTAGATATGAACGAAGTTCCGTGTCGAGATAAGGGTTAAGAGTGGGATTCCTTTTCCCTCCAGAAACCCTAATCTACACGCATCACCGTCGTTCTAGTTTTAAATCTATTAATGGATAAAAAGGGTAACTTTTAATTAATCGTCCATAACTACTAAATCCTAACGAACTCTACAAGCCCTCTTATTATATTAATTACATCTTTAAAATAATCTAGATCTATATTTTACATTCTTGTTTAACGTAGATCTAGAAACCATTCTATAAAATTCTTTATCCCTCCTCTCTTTCTCAACACATCTAAAGTAAGAATAGAAGGTTCCACGTTTCCCAGAGGACGACCCGTACTCATCTCGGTCTAGCTACGCGCGACACCGTTATTGATTGCGGTTACACTACAATACACACTCTTTCGTATCAATCAAATGGCGCAGTTGCCGGGGATACGTGCGTAATTTTTTTTTTTTACTATTTGTGTTGAATTCTTAGACGATTCATATCATTATTAACACAAAACTGCAAATTGCATATTTAACGATTTAGTAGGTTTAATACAGTAATTGCAAATGGTAGGTTTCAAGTTTGGAAGATAAAATGATATAACACGACATTGAATACGAAAATGGGAAATTATAGTACCAAAGTTAAACTGCAGGTTTAGGGTGTTATCAATGTATATGTAAATATTATTTAGCATGCAGCAAGGGGTACTTGTCTCGACAGGTCGCGAATCGGGAAAACGGAACGTTAAACGTCGGCGGGGAAAATCTCGCGACGGGCGCACGGTTCACGGAATGAACCCAAACGACGAACAGTGGAACTACACAGGTCAGGGTACTTCGCTGGATCGTTGAGACACGTCGTGGGCATCACCGGATTCCGGCGAGACACAAAACAGTGAACAATCAAAAATGAAAACAAGAAAAGAAAAGAAAAATAAAGAAGAAGGGAAGGAGGATAGAGAAGGGGGTGCTCACGAGGATCTGTGGGAAGGTTGTGGTCGTCGATCCCGTCGATGAAGCTCCGGGGGTCAGCCTACGACGACGGAGACAAAATCTACAGATCAAGAAAACATGAACAGAGAAGAAAGAAGAAGAAAGGAGAAGAGGAGAAGTATGTTACGCTCACCGAGGAGGGTGTTCGCGAGACCAGGGAACGGATGAAGATCGCCGGCGGCGATCACTCGACGTGCTGCAGCGTGTAGGGGTGCACGGTGCTCGTGCAGGGTCCTCGGGGAGAGGAGGAAGGAGGAAGGAGATGCAGTGGAGCTGACGAGGGCGAAGAGGCGAGGAGGCCGGTGATGGTGGCGTCGGCGTATGGGCGAAGGTGAGGGAGAACGAGGCGGCTAGGGCTCGCGACGGTGGGTTCTGCGTTTTGAGAAAAGAAAAATGGAGGAGGAAAAATATATAGAGAGGAGAGGGGGAGAGAGAGAGAGAGAGAGAGAACGGGAAATGGTGGGGCCCACGGGGGTTAAAGAATGAAGGGGATTGGCTGGGAGAAAAAATTTGTGAAAGATTTAAGGGAACTGAAAAAATATTCTGGGGATTTAAAAAAATTATATTCGACGGTATAAAATACTAGAAATTAGGATTTGGCGCAAATGCAAAATATTTCCAAATTGCGCCCGGGTCGGGTCCAAAAATTTGAAATTGAAATAAGAAAAATTTAGGCGGGATCCAAAATTTAAAATGAAGTATTTTACAATCAAAAAGCATACCCCCAAAACGGACACACGTACGTACGCGTAGCCGTCCAAACTCGCCCGTTTCGCTGAACGGGACGAGAACACGATGCAAAGACGCTACAATAGGGTTAGGGGTGTCGAGCATGCCATGACAAATATTTTTAATTTTTATTTTAGATGCCTTAAATTGTTATATGCAGAAATGAATTGTCGTGTAAAATTTATAACTAACAACAGGCAAGTAGGATCAATGAAATAATACCATACACCATTCATACGGTAACAGAAACTAGTAGCATTGGGCTCGGTTGTTACATTATACCCAACTACAAAAAGAATTTCGTCCTCGAAATTCCAAGAATACAAAGATAGACGACAAATAACTACAAGAAAAGATGAGGAAATTTCTGCCGGATTTCATCTTCTCGTTCCCAAGTGGACTCTCCATGCGAGCGATTACCCCAAGAAACAAGTACAAGAGGGATAACCTTATTCTTAAGAACATTTTCCCTTCGATCCACAATTTCAGTCGGTCGCTCCTCAAAAGTCAAGTCTTCTCGTACCACCAGCTCCGAATGATCCAATACATGCGTTTCATCACGAACATACTTACGGAGTTGAGATACGTGAAACACATCGTGCACATTCGCCAAGGACTGCGGTAACGCCAAACGATACGCTACCTCACCAACACGCTCCAAGATCTCAAAGGGTCCAACAAATCGGGGACTGAGCTTCCCTCGACTTCCAAAGCGAATCACCCCTCTAGTCGGTGATATCTTTAAGAATCCAAATCACTCACGGTGAACTCTAGAGGTCTTCTCGACGTATCCGCCCAACTCTTCTGTCGGTCCTGAGCTGCTTTCATATGATTCCTGATAGTATTAACTTTCTCTACTGTCTGCACAACCAAATCTGGTCCCAACAATCTTCGTCCACCGACATCGTCCCAACAAACAGGTGAACGACATTTACGACCTTACAAAGCTTCAAATGGAGCCATCTGGATAGTTGCCTGGAAATCGTTGTTGTAAGATAACTCCACCAAATGTAGATGATCCTCCCATGAACCCTTGAAGTCCAACATGCACGCTCTCAACATATCTTCAAGAGTTTGGATCGTTCTCTCCGACTGACCATCAGTTTGAGGATGATAAGCTTTGCTAAACTTCAATCGAGTCCCCAAACTTTCCTGTAAACTCCGCCAAAAGTGTGATAAGAACCGAGTGTCCCGATCGGACACGATGCTCACCGGTACTCCATGCAATCTTACAATCTCCTGCATGTATCGCTCCGCCAAAGTCTCTGTTGATTGACCAACCCGAAAAGGGATAAAGTGAGCTGCCTTGGTCAATCGATCAACAATCATCCATACCGCATTGTTGCCTTTTGGACTCCGCGGTAAAGCCGTCACGAAATCCATGGTTATATGTTCCCACTTCCACTGAGGAATCGGAAGTGGTTGCAATAAACCAGCAACCCTTTGATGTTCAGCCTTAACTTGCTGACACACCAAGCACTTTGCCACAAAGCGAGCAATCTCCCGTTTCATGTCTTCCCACCAGAAATGCTGTCGAATATCTCGGTACATCTTTGTGCCTCTTGGATGTACAGAATAAGCTGAACTGTGTGCTTCTTTCATAAGCTCTCCACGAATATCTCCCTTTGGCACACACAAACGGCTACCATACCTCAACGAACCATCTTCGTGGATCAATAAATCTGTTCGTAGTCCGGCTTCAACCTGTTCTCAAAACTTTTGCAGTCTAGGATCCTGCGATTGCGCTGCTTTAATACTCTCGATCAATGACGAATGTACTTGCAGCTGCATCAATTGTCCCGAAGAATGCGGTAGCACAACCTCCAAGTCAAATCTTCGAAAATCTTCAACGAGCTCCTTCTGCGTAGTCAACATCTGAATCGCTGGTAACCGACTGAGCGCATCCGGCATGACATTAACCTTCCCCGGATGGTACTTAAGATCAAGATCATAATCAGCCATCAGCTCCAACCATCTACGTTGCCTCATATTAAGCTCCTTCTGCGTGAACACATATTTCAAGCTCTTATGATCAGTAAAAACTTCGACCCTTTCGCCCAAAAGGTAATGTCTCCAAATCTTCAACGCGAAAATCATGGACGCAAGCTCCAAGTCAGGAGTTGGGTAATTCTTCTCATGGGTCTTCAACTGTCTTGATGCGTACGCTACAACCTTCCCATGCTGCATCAAAACGCATCCCAATCCTTTCCCAGATGCGTCGCTGTGAATCACCAATCCTCCGGAATTGTCTGGCATGGTCAGAATAGGGGCGGTTATCAACTTCTGTTTCCACGTCTCAAAAGCTAACGCACATTTATCCGTCCATACAAAAGGTACCTCCTTGCGCGTAAGCTTGGTTAACGGCTCCGCCAGACGAGCAAAGTTCTCCACAAATCTTCTGTAATACCCGGCGAGTCCAAGAAAACTTCTTATCTCCGCAACATTCTTTGGAATTGGCCAATCACGAACTGCTGCAATCTTCTCGGGATCGACGACGATTCCATCTCCAGACACAACATGCCCCAAAAACTTTACTTCCTCCAGCCAAAACTTGCACTTACTCATCTTCGCATATAACTTCTCCTGTCTCAACGTCTGCAGTGCAATCTTCAAATGTTCTGCATGCTCTTCAAAACTCTTCGAGTAAACCAGAATATCGTCAATGAATACCACAATAAACTGGTCCAAGAATGGTGAAAAGATTCGGTCATCAAGTCCATGAATATCGCCAGTGCATTCGTTACTCCGAAGGGCATTACTAAGTACTCGTAATGTCCATACCGAGTTCGGAACGCCGTCTTGCAGATATCTTCTGCTTTTACTCGGACCTGATGATATCCGGATCGCAAATCCAGCTTCAAGAATACCCTCGCGCCACTAAGCTGCTCAAAAAGTTCTCCAATGCGAGGGATCGGGTACTTGTTCTTAATAGTCACCCGATTTAATTCTCGATAGTCGATGCACATCCTTCTTGTGCCATCTTTCTTCTTTACTAGAAGAAATGGAGCTCCCCAAGGCGAGTTACTGCTTCGAATCCAACCCTTTTCAAGCAATTCGACAACCTGTTTCTTGACTTCTTCCAACTCCACTGGTGCCATTGGATAATACGCTTTGGATACTGGCGCTGCACCAGGAATAAGATCAATTGCGAACTCCACGTCTCGCTTCGGCGGTAAACCCGATATATCTTCAAACACGTCCATAAAATCACGAACAACAGCTGGCTCCTCACTTTTATCAACTTCCATTGATGCAAGAATATTGTTTGTCGGCCTAGCCCTAAACTCGACTGGCCCGACAGAACTGCTTCCTCCAGTGAAGCTAAACTCGGGATGTCCGGGAATCTGGAAAATTACTTTCCTTGCCCTACAATCAATGTGAGCATGGAAAGTGCCAAGAAAATCCATTCCCAAGACGACTTCGTAGCTGCCCGTATCAATCACCAAGAAATCTGCAAAAAGCTTCCGTCCGCACACAACAACTGTACAATCTTTACATTCCCTACTAGCTATGATTTTCCCATTCCCGGTGTATATGTCCCAGAAACTAGACAGGGTCGTGCAGGTAATCGAGTGTGTAGTTATAAACTTGGATGACATAAAACAATGGGATGCACCAGAATCAAATAACGCTAATGCGGGAAAACCATGAACGAGTAGAATACCTGAAACAACTTCTCCTGAAGCCTTAGCTTCTTCAGCTGTCAAGGTAAAAGCTCGAGCCTGATTAGGTCATTGAGTCAGCTGTTTCAGTCCCTGGAACGGTCTCTGCGGGGGCTTCTGAATATCATCCCTCGTACGAAGCTTCGACGGACAAGCGCTGACAGCGTGATTTGCCGCTCCACAAACTAAACAGAGTCCCAGTCTCCTTCGACATTCCTTTTGCACGTGGCCAGGTAAATTGCAGTAGTTACAAGTCATGCTCTTTCTTCGATCGATGACAACAGGCTTCTTCATGGGTTCTACGCTTCGACGGTCTACTGGAATACCTCTGCGACCATGAGCTCGGTTTGGTACAAATGCTGGCTTCCTTACCGCAACTGCTGTCTGCTGCAAACTCCCCTTCATCCCAGATAGACTCTACTGCTCTCGGGCTGCCGCAAGTACTTGTGAGAAAGTGGTCAAACCCAGAGAGACAATCTGCCTCTGGATGTCCACATCCAAGCTGCGCATGAACCTCCGTGCCCTGTCTGCATCGTTGGCAACTAAAGGTCCAGCGAATCTACTGAGTCTTGTCCATTCTGCTGCATGCACATCTACGGTTGCTCCATTCTGCTTTAGCCCGATGAACTTCTCTTCCATTTCCTCTCGTACGGTCCGCGGGAAGAACTTCTCTAGGAAACTCTTTGAAAAACCCGCCCACTTGATCGGCTTGGGCAAGCGGTTCTCCTCCACAAGCCACCATTCTCGGGCGTAGTCCACTAACTGAATGCGTACTACATCAACTCTTTTCTCATCTGGAATCTGTGCCGCAATAAGCAAATTCTCTGTGTCAACTAGCCACTGCTCCGCTGGCAACGGCTTCTCCAAACCAGTAAATGCAGACGGACCCAAACGCCTGAAATCTGTCACGGTCCCTGCTCGGTCAACTGGTTTAGCTCCAACATTGTTCACAGACTGCTGAACGATCTGCAAACCTTCCTGAAACGATTCCGCTTGCTGTTGGATCAGCTCGGTCTGTCTCTTTTGATTCTCCAGCATTTCCCTTATCACTCCAAGCATGGCGGCTTCGTCTACACGTCTTTGGTACGTCTTCAAATTCTTATCTGCCATATTCCTGAAATCGAAACACCCAATATTAGCATGATAATAGATTCAAAATATAGATCAAGGCTAGAACTCCAAGTTACTTAAATAGAGTGCCGCATTGTAACTATGTCGCGGTATCATAGCCACAATTACATAACTCCACCCAAGTCGTCTAAGTCCTAGAGATGACAAGGAATCAGGTTTTCGAGTCGACATGCAAAGGAAATTTGCACCTCGTAAAAGATATAATCAGGAAGAATGTGATTCAAGAATGGTAAAACGGCAAGGTGGCAGGACATGTTTCCTAAACACGGGTATTCTGATTTGTGTATTGGGTACAATACCCAACTACAAAAAGAATCAACCCGACTAACCTATGGCTCTGATACCAAAAGAACCATGTCACGCCCCGCTTCTCAGAGTATGCTAAAATGGACACGTGACATAGCCAGCCATGCTACCTGTGGGTAGGAAGTATTCATCCACAGTCACATTACGGCTGTAGAGATATCAAGAACAAAATAAAACTATCTAAAACATGTCCATAATCCAAGATAACATGAGTCAAGAATAATAAAATGCGGAAGCGAAAGATCCAATACAAAATAACTGGAATGTATGTCCCATAATGCGGGCTCACATCAGGAATAAAATGCAGGAAGAAAAACTAACTACTGTTGACACTCACAGCTCAGCCTGTTGGCTGAAGTACTCCTGCTCGGACTGCAACAATGGTACAGAGTCTGGGCCATGCAAAACCCAGACGTCAGCGCGTCATGTCATCAAGTCATAACATATAAACAGGGTAACAGTCAATGCAAATATAAACATGAATAAAGCAAGGGTAACAATAATATAAATCAGGGCAGTGCAGGATAGTGTGCAGTGGGTAAACTAGACTGTTCTATCAGGTTTTCTGTTCTAAAGTCTTTGAAATCAAATTGGTGAATCATCGATGTAACTCAATAGTATCCCGTGCATACCCGGGACCACGGCCCAGATTCTCGGGCTGAAACCGAGACATGCCGCTAGGCACTAAACAGGAATATATACAGATGAATGATGTCAGCAGCATCATCCCAAGGCTGGCCTAGCCTCTAAACTGATCAGAACAGGTAGTGAACTGTTGAGTTACAAGTCATGTTTCACCTTTGATTTCCCCATACCCCCAGGTTATATGTGTATGTCAAGTCAAGTATTCAGTAATCAAGAACTAATGCCAACACAAGATCAGGTAAGCAGGTTTGTCTGGATAGACAACAGGAACGGTCCATGAGGACTACATGTCAGGTTTGTTGGCATTAGACATAATATCAGGTAACGGGTCAAGTCATGGTACATCAGGTCAAAACAAGCAGTATATGGTACCATGTCGGGTCAATCAATATGTATGTAGCAAGTCAGGTCAAGATGTAAACGATATCATGGGTGTGCTCATACTCAGTTACATAATCAAGCATGGTTATCAACAACATAAATCTAAGCAACGAATTAAACAATAAAGAAGCTTCAGTTAATTAGCAGCACAGTTATCAGTTGTGTTTCAGAGGTGATTTCAACGTTATAAGAATACAATATGACAGTTATGGCCGTTAAATCATGTTAACAAGTTTAAGAATTTTATGGATGCAATGATATATATATATATATATATATATATATATATATATATATAGGTTCAATGGATGAAATCACAGCTAATACAGGTTAAATGTACACGAGTGTCCGAATGAAGTAAAACTATAGAGAAAGTGCCATGGGCTACGTCAATAGTGAAAGTGTGATTAAAACATGTAAATGTGGTTATTAGGTTTAATACAGTAATTGCAAACGGTAGGTTTCAAGTTTGGAAGATAAAATGATATAACACGACATTGAACACGAAAATGGGAAATTCTAGTACCAAAGTTAAACTGCAGGTTTAGGGTGTTATCAATGTATATGTAAATATTATTTAGCATGCAGCAAGGGGTACTTGTCTCAACGGGTCGCGAATCGGGAAAACGGAACGTTAAACGTCGGCGGGAAAAATCTCGCGACGGGCGCACGGTTCACGGAATGAACCCAAACGACGAACAGTGGAACTGCACAAGTCAGGGTACCTCGCTGGATCGTCGAGACACGTCGTGGGCATCACCGGATTCCGGCGAGACACAAAACAGTGAACAATCAAAAATGAAAACAAGAAAAGAAAAGAAAAATAAAGAAGAAGGGAAGGAGGATAGAGAAGGGGGTGCTCACGAGGATCTGTGGGAAGGTTGTGGTCGTCGATCCCGTCGACGGAGCTCCGGCGGTCAGCCTACGACGACGGCGACAAAATCTACAGATCAAGAAAACATGAACAGAGAAGAAAGAAGAAGAAAGGAGAAGAGGAGAAGAATGTTACGCTCACCGAGGAGGGTGTTCGCGAGACCAGGAAACGGATGAAGATCGCTGGCGGCGATCACTCGACGTGCTGCAGCGTGTAGGGGTGCGCGGTGCTCGTGCAGGGTCCTCGGGGAGAGGAGGAAGGAGGAAGGAGATGCAGTGGAGCAGACGAGGACGAGGAGGCGAGGAGGCCGGTGATGGTGGCGTCGGCGTTGGGGAGAAGGTGAGGGAGAACGAGACGGCTAGGGCTCGCGACGGTGGGTTCTGCGTTTTGAGAAAAGAAAAATGGAGGAGGAGAAATATATATAGAGGAGAGAGAGAGAGAGAGAACGGGAAATGGTGGGGCCCACGGGAGTTAAAGAATGAAGGGGATTGGCTGGGAGAAAAATTTTGTGAAAGATTTAAGGGAACTGAAAAAATATTCTGGGGATTTAAAAAAATTATATTCGACGGTATAAAATACTAGAAATTAGGATTTGGCGCAAATGCAAAATATTTCCTAATTTCGCCTGGGTCGGGTCCAAAAATTTGAAATTGAAATAAGAAAATTTTAGGCGGTATCCAAAATTTAAAATGAAGTATTTTACAATAAAAAAGTATACCCCCAAAACTGACACACGTACGTGCGCGTAGCCGTCCAAACTCGCCCGTTTCACTGAACGGGACGAGAACACGATGCAAGACACTACAACAGGGTTAGGGGTGTCGATCATGCCATGACAAATATTTTTAATTTTTATTTTAGATGCCTTAAATTGTTATATGCAGAAATGAATTGTCGGGTAAAATTTATAACTAAAAACAGGCAAGTAGGATCAATGAAATAATACCATACACTATTCATACGGTAACAGAAACTAGTAGCATTGGGCTCGGTTATTACAGACGGAGTAGTAGTTGCTGTTGCAATTGGTGCAGTTGGAAGCCATCGATATCATCTACTCTTCTGCATGGAGCAAGACACCAAATCTTAGTACCTCGAATCCAGGGGCAACCATATTAAACCGCGATTCATTCGCGAACACGACACACGAAGTGTGGAGTGGAAAGAGGAAGAGGTCTTACCGGGTGTGCCAGAATCTGCTTACCGCCGAAAACAGAGACAAAATCGCGTAGGTCGTCTTGCCTGAATTTAGGGGCAGATGCTATTTGGATTTATCTATCCATCTCTCCGAAGATGCCAAGTTGATTTATGGCACCGTGTTTCGAAGGTTTAGACGGATGCGGCCGTTGTAGCGGACTTCGTCAGATTCCCCCTCACTGTGAGGGGTTTTTGATTGTGGGGACGCTCTTCCCTGCAAGCGCAGGCCCCTACAGTTAATTACGTTACCGTGTAGTGATAACCACTTTCTCCTGCTCCAGATGTTCACTTCGTGTCGTGTGTGTTTGTTTTATTTTTGCCTGCCCGTTGATGTATAAGGAGACTGATTTGTGTTGTCGCCCGTAGGGTGTGGATTAGTCTAAATCCGTATATTCTTAGATTTGGGTTTGGTTTATTTTAAGGATCGTTAATTTTGTTTGAGATTAAGATCAACTTAAATGTTTATTGAGGACACGTTAGTCTAATTTTAGACTAAGATCTACTCAGTAGGGGTTTTGGATCATTCAGGTCCAACAAAAGAGCATTTGAGCTCTAAAGCTTTAGTTTAAGGACGTTACGGTCTATAGATCGCCATTTTTGGTATGTGGGTTTAGTTTAAGAACGTTGCGGTCCACAGCTAGTTTAAGGACATTATGGTCCATAGTTAGTTTAAGGACATTACGGTCCATTGGGGTATGCTCATGGGTTTGAGAGTGCATCCAAGAGCCGTTGGTTGTCGGGACCCTCCACCTCTTTGACATCGTTGAAGAATTACAACGACATGTATCAGAGGTGTGAGAAGATGTACCTTTGAACCGAACTCCAGATTGAAGGGAAGGACCATGGTGGAACAAACATCATTTTAGATGCCATGTGTCAGGAGATCATTGGTCATCTTTGGAACTAAGATCGATTTGGGGAGACCTGAGTATAGGAGGACTCGGTTGATTGATGGTCAAAAGGTTTTGGCCTCGGAAGACTTGGCTAATTTGCGCTAAGGTTGGCCTCTCACAGTGTTAAACACTGATATTTGCTCGACGCTCGCGTGCTCCCACGTGAGGCTCTAAATCAGTGTTAAACACTGCAATTTGGAGCGCTCACGTGAGGCACCTGAGAGTTGGTGTGGTATCCTTGGGTTCAAATCCCCGTATATATATATATATATATATATATATATATATATATATTAAACACTTAAATCTTGTGGCCATCACGTGTAGACACATGAGGCGCCCCCGAGTTAGGCACTGCCTCCTTTGGATTTATCCTCCTGTTCTTTTCTAAGTGCTAAGCACTATTGGAGGTCACGTGTGATCACGTGAGGCACCCCAAAAATGGGAAGTGTCTGAATTTATTTCCCTCTTCCTTTTGAAAGTGCTAAGCACTATTAAGGGGTCACGAGGGATCACGTGAGGCGCCCCAGAATGGGAACTGTCTTTAATTTATTCTCTCTTTCCTTTTGAAAGTGCTAAGCACCATTACGGGGGTCACGTGGGATCACGTGACTCGATCTCAGGCGTTCCTTTCTGTTCCTCAGAGGTGCTCACGTGGAAACACGTGATCTGTTGTTATAGCATTATACGCTAATCGTTGTTTTTATGTGCATGGAGATCATGACCTGAGTTTTGAGAATTTCATATCCTTTGTTTTATAAGAATTAAATTCTTATGCAGGGTTAAACCCTAGTTTCATCAGAGAAATTAAATTCCTATATCTTTTGGAAGAATTAAATTCTTCAAATTTAGTTCTTTTCTCTAAGTTTTGGGACTGCATGACAGAATCTCCCCGATGAGAATTAAATTCTCAACTTGTGGGGAGATCTGCTTCTGCAGACCTTAACCAGAGGAAGAACTAAGTTCTTGTTTGGAAAAGTTAAACTCTTGTAAGAGAAGATAAAATGATCTCTAGGTCTTTTTTTTACACCTAGGGTTTCTTTTCTTCAAAGAGAACTCTTCTTCTTCTTTTTTGTTTCTCAAATCTTATGGGGGTCTCCTCTCTTGTTCCTTTCAGTCTCGGGTCCTTCATATAGTAGAGGCACGTTTGTTGATTTAGTTAAGAAAATCTCTCATTGACAGATTTTTTCATTGATTCGGGGATTTTATCCACCGTTGGATCTTTGATTCAGCGACTTCTGTTTTACAGAAGATATTTTTCTTATTTTTAATAAGATTGGGAAAATATTTTCCCATACAGAGCTTATTCTATAGCTTGGTGATTTTTAATCACCATTGGATTTTTAATCCAACGGTGCTCTGTTTTACAGAGCGTAATCTTTCTTGTTTAGAAAGATCGGGAAAATATTTTCCCATACAGAGTTTATTCTGTAGCTTGGTGATTTTTAATCATCATTGGATCTTTAATCCAACGGTGCTCTGTTTTACAGAGCGTAACATTTCTTGTTTAGAAAGATTGGGGAAATATTTTCCCATACAGAGTTTATTCTGTAGCTTGGAGATTTTTAATCACCATTGGATGTTTTAATCCAACGGTGCTCTGTTTTACAGAGCGTAATCATTCTTGTTTAGAAAGATCTGAGAAAATATTTTCCAAATAGGATTTTGATCCCTCTTATTTAGAATTTAATTCTATCGGCTCAGAAAGCATTAGGAACCCTCACGTGTAGCACGCGACCCCAATGGCATTAAACCGGTTTGTTTTTATGCAGCAGTCCCAGAGAAAGGCATCGCGTGTTGGCACGTGAGCTGATGTTCAGGAATGTCACGTGTGGCACGTGACCCCCACGAAGTTAAGCCCAACAAAGAGCATCACGTGCTGACACGTGCTGACACATGGGCTTTTCTGGCCTGTTATTTGTTTTGGAAAGGCGCCTATATACTTTGTATATAGATGCTCACGTGCCTGCACGTGAGGCTCAATTTCAGCCTTATTTGTTAAGCGCAATGCCTATATTCTTTGCTCCAAGACGCATCACGTGTGGGCACATGATGCTCTATTTGGGGGAATTTTTCCCATCGCTTTTTATTTATTATTTATTTTTTATAAGGGAACAGCAGCCTACCCAGGAAGAGGGTCAAAACAGCTGAGCCCATCATCTTTACCGACGAGGACCTCCACGGGATATCCCTACCTCACAACGACCCCCTGGTGATTACAGCACGGGTCCACCGTTACGAAGTGCAAAGGATATTGGTCGAATCGGGAAGCTCGGCAGACATCCTCTTTTACTACTGCTTCATACGCATGGAACTTACCCCGTCGGACCTGAGACCGACCGCCCACATCCTATCGGGGATCACCAACCATTCCATCCCGGCAGAAAGGGTGGTCACCCTCCTGCTTAACATCGGGGAGTCCGGCCGCACGCGTACCGTGCCTGTGGAGTTCATCGTCGCCAGAATTCCATCGGCCTACAACATCCTCCTGGGACGCTCAACGCTAAATTCCTTTCGGACCTAGATATCGACCTACCATCTAGCAATCAAGTTTCCCCTCGACCAAGGCGGGATAGGTCGGGCCTACGGGAACCAGCAAACCGCGAAGATTTGCTTCACAACGACATCTAAGCCCTCGCCAAGAGGCCACCGAGCAGCTGCCCTGCTCGGTCCATCCATGACTGGTAATTCACTACCCACCGACGCCAAGGATCAAAGTGCTCGCCAAGAGGCCACCGAGCAGCTGCCCTGCTCGGTCCATCCTTAGCGGGTAACTTCTTACCCATCTACGCTAAGGATCAAAGCCCTCGCCAAGAGGCCACCGAGCAGCTGCCCTACTCGGTCCATCCATGGTTGGTAGTTCACTACCCACCGACGCCAAGGATCGAAGCCCTCGTCAAGAGGCCACCGAGAAGCTTCACTGCTTGGTCCATCTTTAGCGGGTAACTTCTTACCCATCTACGCTAAAGATCAAAGCCCTCGCCAAGAGGACACCGAGCAGCTGCCCTGCTCGGTCCATCCATGGCTGGGCCCTCGTCAAGAGGCCACCTAGCAGCTTCACTACTCGGTCCATCCTTTGTGGGTAACTTCTTACCCATCTACACTAAGGATCAAAGCCCTCACTAAGAGGCCATCTAGAAGCTACACTGCTCGGTCAATCCATGGGTGGTAGTTTACTACCCACCGACGCCAAGAATCGAAGCTCTCGTCAAGAGGCCACCGAGCAGCTACCCTGCTCGGTCAATCCTTAGCGGGTAACTTCTTACCCATCTACGCTAAGGATCAAAGCCCTCACCAAGAGGCCACCGAGCAGCTTCACTGCTCGGTCCATCTTTAGCGGGTAACTTTTTACCCATCTACGCTAAGGATCTAAGCCCTCACCAAGAGGCCACCGAGCAGCTTCATTGCTCGGTCCATCCTTAGCAAGTAACTTCTTACCCATCTGCGCTAAGGATCTAAGCTCTCGCCAAGAGGTCACCGAGCAGCTGCCCTGCTCGGTCCATCCATAGTTGGTAGTTCACTACCCACCGACGCCAAAGATCAAAGCCCTCGCCAAGAGGCTACCGAGCAGCTGCCCTGCTCGGTCCATCCATGGCTGGTAGTTCACTACCCACCGACGCCAAGGATCAAATCCCTCGCCAAGAGGCCACTGAGCAGCTGCCCTGCTCAGTCCATCCATGGCTGGTAGTTCACTGCCCACCGACGCCAAGGATCTAAGCCTTCGCTAAGAGGCCACCGAGCAGCTGCCCTGCTCGGTCCATCCATGGCTAGTAGTTCACTACCCACCGACGCCAAGGATCAAAGCCCTCATCAAGAGGCCACCGAGCAGCTGCCCTGCTCGGTCTATCCTAAGTGGGTAACTTCTTATCCATCTATACTAAGGATCTAAGCCCTCACCAAGAGGCCACCGAGCAGCTTCACTACTCGGTCCATCCTTAGCAGGTAACTTCTTACCTATCTACGCTAAGGATCAAAGCTCTCGCCAAGAGGCCACCGAGCAGCTGCCCTGCTCAGTCCATCCATAGCTGGTAGTTTACTACCCACCAATGCCAAGGATCGAAGCCTTCGTCTAGAGGCCACCGAGCAGCTTCCCTGCTCGGTCCATCCTTAGTGGGTAACTCCCTACCCATCTGTGATAAGGATCAGAAGTCCTTAATCTCGGCGACGCTGGCCAATCTTAAGAGCGGTGGTCGCTGGTCCAACTCGACGTATCTTCAACGAGCGATCGCCACCTCGACTTCGGGGCCACGAGGACACCGGCGGCCCGTCGCGTCAGCCAACTAGCGCCGGACGTGTGGCCTGGCGCCTCTGCGAACATACGGTCGAATCGGAGCTTCCCATTTAATGCACGATCTCTCCTCTGGTCCGCTGACGTCATAAAAAAATATAACTAATTGCCCGGGAATCCCTGCCGACGATGTCTTTAAATAAGAACTTAGCCCAGGTGACCGATCAGACCACTCTCGACCCGACCCATGAATAGGTCGGTCCGAGAGTGGGGGGCTAATGATGATGCTCAATACTGAGAACTCCATAGCTCACGACACGTGGCAGATGACGTGTCCAAGGCTTACGGGAAAGGAATAAGAACGGTACATTGAAGGTGTACCCCGAGCCTTTCTCCAAAGGATATTCTCGACCTTCGGTGGCCTTCCAAAACACTCCTATGCTCGTCTTACAAACAACCATTGGCTCGCCTCCGAGCCCTCCCGCACGCTGAGCTCCCTCAGCCCTCCTAGCTCGTCTACGAGCTATCACAGAATCAAGATCCCTCGATCTCCCGCTCGTCCCCGAGCCTCCCGCCGAGCTTAGCTTCGTCGGTATCACCGGCCGACCCACAACACAGATCACAGGCGTCTACTCCACGGCTCCGTGAATTTCGCCAGACACGAAATATTCGCCGCCCACGATCCCGCATTCCACGCTATCGCGTTCTCCCATTAACGAGCGTATCTCTTCATTAATGGGGGATCCCGCCTTTCACGCAGGCGTAACGCCGGGGACGTAACGGCCGGCGTGAATTTCGCGCCCGCCAGCCCATGGCTGCCACTATATAAACCCCTCTCTCAGATGACTCAAGGAAGGCAATTCTACCTCAATAGGCCGTTACTCTGCCCAAATAGCTCGACTAACTTGATTGTTGGAGGGTCCATGGTGGTACAACCACCCAGGGACATCCTTGCAGGTAGCTCGGCTTCATTCCAGACAAGCCCACTGAGATCCACACGCATTAAGGGGCAACCCTCGAATCCAATCTCAGCCATTCACTAACATTCGCAGCAGATCAACGGAAGACAGCATCTGAAGGAGATCCTGAGCTCCATCAATCCTGATGTAGAGCTCGTAGTCGAAGTCGTTGTGGACAGAGAAAAGAATACTTTGAGATGAAGAGTTTTTCTATGAAATCCTTAAAAAAGACAAATTTTGTGACCCCAAAACAAAAAACGGAGAGAGTGTGTGTGTGTGATTTACTACAAATTTGAGGAGCACTAAACTTAGGTTGGAAATTAGGGATGACGCCATCAGGTTTGCACTCTTCCTTTTTTCTATTTTTCTTTTTTAATATTTAGGACATTTGAATTAGGTTTTTTTGCATGAAATGGCCGCTTATTTCATAAAAACACCCCTGTAGTTTACCCATCCCTTAACTACCTACATGAGCCTTTTATATTACACAATAACCTCCTCTGTAGTTTCATTCTGTACTAAATATCCCCTAACGAATTAACCTCGAGTTACCGACCTAACTACGCCTCCCTAGTCTTACTAAATTCATGTTATTATTCTTCTCCAAATGCAAGCGCAGTCCGGTTCGCATCAGGGCACCCAAGTTCAAGTTCATTTTTTTTGTGGGGGGTGGGGGGAGGGAGGAAAAGGAGAAATCGAAAAGACCGTTATAGTTTTAAATTGGAAGAAAATAATACAATCGGAATATAGTTAGAATAAAATGGGCCATGTGCTTGATACATGATCTATTTCCTTCCGGTCTCTTTTCAATGCTTAGCGGTATCAGATCATAGGATATTTAAGAGGCAACAGAATGAAACCACACAGAGTTTATTGGTTTACTATAAATTCTTAGAGAGGCTTTTAAGGGGAAAAAGGGTATACCATAAGCATGCTTTCATAAAATAAAATAAATTACAATTAGTAGGTGGTGTGAGAGTGAAACCAACCTTGTTTTTCAGTAGCTGACACAACAGACCAGATATATCTCTATTTTTCTATTATCATAGAGAAAAAGGAAGGGGTATTTAATTTTGAAATCGATTTGGTGACATGGCATTCTTATTTGCAAGAAATCAACTAAAATATTATTAAAAAATCACATTAAATTTCATAACTGCAACTACTAAATTTAATAGATACAATTTATTTTCCTTTTTATTTCTCCTAATAAAACTCGTCCCAATAACCCCTCTCTATTTGAAGAAACCATTCTCATTATCTAAATTAACTTATTTGGTTTCTAAAAAAAATCTTATTTATTATATGCGTGCAGCGCACGTGCACAACACTGGAATATATATCTTTATTACAGTGCAAAAGTCATGAGATCTCCAATTTTGAAACCAATTAACAGCTAAGGCTATCTAATTTGCAAGAGAAATTCAATATAAAACAATAAAAATTGAATCTTAAATTATAACCGCAACTAACCCCATACATCTATTCCAATAACTAACATGATCCATCAATTTCCGCAACATTTGATTTACTGATCTCACGCGGACGCTATTTTTTCCCGGTATGTATGGAGAATATTGCCAAGTTTAGGATTTAATTTAATTTTATATTTTAGCATTGGGTTTAGAAATATTAGATTTTTCTTTTCTTTTTCTATAGTTGTTTATTTAGTTTTCTAAGATTTGATTTAGTTTAGCGCAACATACCGAGTCTGTGCCCATTGCCCGCAAATGCAAGCACATAGGGTGCGTGGGTCCCACTTTGCTTGCATTCGCAGGCACGAGCCTGCGGAACTTCTTAGACCCAGTTTTCTCTCCAGTAATTTTACATCCCATTTCATTTGAGTCCTATTAGGTTTAGAGTACTTAATGTTTAGAAGAGGCTTCATTATAACTTTTATGTACGAAGTGTTTCTTGGAAATTATAATTCAATTATTAAGTTAGAGTTAAATTTAAGTTTTAAATTTAAATAATTAGCTGAGAAAGATTCGAATATTTTGAGATTTAAATTTAAGTTTTATATATTAGTTATGTTAGCAGTAAGATTTTTTAGAGAGAAGTAAGCATCCTAGATTTAAAAGTTTAGTTTATCTTGTAAGTACTGTATATAAAGAGTTATTGTTCGTAGTTTGTAATTAAGAGAGAGAGAGAGCATTGAGAAATATTATTAAGAGAGCCTGAAGGCTAATAAAGCACGTGAGTTTCTTCTCCACAAATTTTTTATTTTTAGATAATCGGATATAGATTGTTATAGGTATATATTTTAACTGGGATGACGATATTGCTTAACTTTTATTTGATAAATCTAAACTAAAACTTGTTTATGGACAAAATTAATCCCAATTATACCAGCCTTTAATTTTTGTCATTTTATGCTGTCCTTCCCCTTGATCCCGATCTGGATCCCATTTACGGTGTCGATATAGCACTGTCCCGTATCGATCGCAAGATAGTCTTCGTTAGCGAGATCACGAAGATCCGCAGCCTCGCACGAAAATACACAGCCTTGTGGGCTTGTCGGCAACATGATCGAGCTCCTCCATTATGTTGCCGAGGATACTCCTGCGATGAGATTGAGATAAGGACGTCGAGGTCTTCGTCTGGGAGCTGATACTTGACAACGCCGTTCTCGCCTTTGAACACACCGCCAATCTTGACCAGCAGGATTGAGAAACGTCAGAGCGAGAGGATCGGGTCGGAAAAGACGGCGAAGGTTGTTAGAAAGGTTGAGGAGGCGGAGATGAGAGAGAAAGGAGATGGGGAGGGAGGGGATAGGGCTGGTAAGGCTAGAAGAGGAAAGGTCGAGGATGACGACGCGACGGGTGAGGGGTCGTAGGCGAAGGAAAGGTGATCTATCCTCATATCCTTCCACGTTTGTATAACTATATCTATTTCCCATGTCTTCCGCGACGCTATGTTCTCATATGTAATTCTTTGTGTTCGTTTTATAGTTGTCAGTATATTACGATATACTCTGCATATCCTATGATAATGACACGACACGATATTATAGTTTTTTGATTCGATACAAAATAATAGCTATAGAATAGTGCATGATACAAAAGTTGGATTCTAAATTCTACTTCGGTTTGATTCCTCTCATATTGGTTAATTATCTTATAAGCTAAAAATGTTCATTTGAATTTACTCGATTCATGTATTTTATATTGTTACGAATGATCTGTAGGGTGTTTTTCGTCACTCTATCGAGATGGGAATACGCGTCGCTTGTCAGGCGTACTAAAGATTCCCTCTGTCCAGGGTAGGCAAGGGTTTATTGATTGTGGGAATCTGAAACTCCGGCAGCCGCAGACTAAACTGCCGTTAATTACGCCTCTCTTTTGGAGCGAGAGAACCTCCGATTGACGGATCGAACTGGTCATACAAACTCAATGTGCAGTGTGCGTATGCGTGTATTGAGAGATTTTGGATATACTGGGGGCCTCACAGAGTTTACGGGGGTCCCGCTATCCGGATAGCGGGCTGGGGGTCAAGGGGGCTAGCAGCCCCCTTACGGGGTGCGGGGTAGCACCCCGTTAGAAAAATTTTCCTAACGGGAAACGTGTTTCTGGTGTGGAGTGTGCGGAAAATGAGGGGTGAGAAGCGTCTTAAAGACGCGTGCATGGCACGCGGGCGCTGGACGCAAACAGTTCACGTGCGCAGCATGCGACCGCTGGGCGCCAGCGGGTCACGTGGGCAGCACGCACCCGCTGGGCACTGAGCGCCCGTGGGTCGTGTGAGGCACACGTGGGCGCTTAGCGCCCGCGGGTCACGTGCCCAGCACGCGACCGCTGGACTCCCGCGGATCACGTGCATGGCACACGACCGCCGGAAACACCAGCGGGAAAAGGAGCTTAGCCCCTGGGTTAGGAGTTGAACTCCTAATAGTGATTATGTATAGATTTGGAGTTAAACTCTTAAAAAGAGGGTTGATTTATGGATTTAAACTCCAACAAATCTTGAATGGAGTTAAACTCCTAGAAATCTTTGGATCTTCTTTTGAGCCTCGGATTTTCTTGAAATGGGATTTTTGGAGATGGGTATCCTTCTTCTTCCTCTATGTTGGCTGGATCTTGGGGGAAAAGAAGATGTGAGACTTAAAATCTCCCCTTCTAGGGATTTGATGGCAGATCCGAGCTCCTCTTCAAGGGTTTTATGGTGAAAAACTATTTATTTTTGAAAAAGGAAGGGTTAAATTCTTAATTTAATTCAAAAAGGGAGAGGGTTTTAGAACCATGAGGAAGGGGAAGGAGGCACAAACCCTATAATTTGAGAGAATGATATATTGTCTTTATTTTATTATCATGTTGCTTTTTATAGGCTTACAAATTTACACATAGCCTCTTGAGCTTTACAAAATGGTATTTTACCCATCCCATGCCTCATATGCTCATTTCTTTTTGCACATGAGCCTTGGGTTTCATAAAAATTTGTCTTTTTGCCTATTTATTTTACATTCATGCATGAAAATTATATCAAACTTATTTATTACATAATTTTCTTCTTGGCATGAGGGAGCCGGCCTCTTCATGTTCGGGCTCGACTCGGGCATGGGCCCACTTGACTTGGGCTTAGGCTCACTTGGCTTGGAGTTGATTTTGACTTTGACTTTGACTTGGTCAATCGGGGTGTAATTTTTGACCCCAACATGATCGAGATAAACGCGGAAACAAAAATAAAAAAAATCGCAGAAAAAAGAAAAAATCAACTCAAGAAGACAGAGATTTTACATGGAAACCCACACAGGAAAAAATCATGGGCAGCAGGAGAGAATGTTTCTGTCACGCCCCTCTTCCCAGTGTACAGGCAGAGGGCGCGACGAGACTGCTATGTATTTACTCAGAAATAACCACGCTTACCGTATCTGAGTAATATAAAATAAAGTACACAAGAGACAAGATGTAAAGGAACAACAACTTTATTTATTAAATATTCTTTTTACAATACAATGAAAAGTAAATACATGGAATGAAAGCGATGCCTAAATCATGGCATAACAGAAATAAAAATGGAAAAAGTGCAAGTGGCTACAGCTCTGGGTTTTCGGTGTACTGCTCAGGGGACTGCTCCTAAATGCTCCTGACTGGTCTCGTACTCCTCAGCGTCGGGTCCTCCTGACAACATTCTAAAGAAGAAGAGAAATAGAAATGTCGTTAGCGAACAATTGCTCGATAAGTCCCAAAGATGAGGGAGAAGTATAATAGACAGAGAGAGAGAGTATAGTTTTATAATGTTTTATTATAATGTTAGCGCAGTTGTTTGTAGTTTGGTACAGAAAATGCCAGTGTATACGAGAGAAATCCCACTTACACCGGAGACTTTGGTAACCTGTAGTACAAGGCCCCGTCGATAATACCATGGAACAACGGTATGGATGTAATTACGTCTTAAGTGACCACCTCGTGCCACTTTTAACATGTTCCGTACCAGTCTACCCCTTATAAACCCCGCGATGTGTTTATTGTACTGTATTGATGGTATTGTATAATAGTCTTGTATTATAAGTATATAGATGGATGACTTACTGAAAGCATGATATCAGTAATGGAACGGATATAATGGAAGAACATGTAAATGGAATATATTCATGGTTCAGTTCAGTCAATACAGATTGATTTAGATTGAATAGATGTATTCATATTGAATTATGTTGTATTGTACTTTGTACTTGAATCACATTCAAATCAGATTGATTAGATTGAGACTCAGTCTGAGTCAGACACTTTTGAAAGAACTTGAAATCCTGATTGTTTTGGTATTATCGGTAACTGCTGCACATGGACGGCAGGATTTGTGTCTTTTTCCAAGACAATTACCGTGTTGATAACACCGTTTGTTAAGTTGTCTACCTTAAATAGGCAAGCACCCATATCTCCGGCTCTCTAAGGCTCAAGAGACTGGTCCCGCTTAAACCTATGTTTACTAAGGTCCTTATTGTATTTTAATATGACTTAAAGGGGTTTTATGTAAAAATAGTTTTGATATAATTTCAAAATACTACTCAAGTATTTAATTATCGTCTTTAGAGTTTTCATAAATGTATATTTTATAAATGTGAAATTTCTAGTGAATATAACCCAACTTGATAGTATATGGTATTTTCTTAAAATGTTGTACTTGTATTGTATTTGGATGGTATTATCATGTAATAGAGATTCCTTTGATTTTAGAAAACTTGGAATATTTATATAATTAAAATAGATATTTTGATAATAGTTATCTATATATTTAATGAAAATAATTTATTTATTTTCTTGTAGAAATCTCATTTTCTAAATAAAAATGCATAAAAATTCTATCGAGATCGAATGCTCCTTGCGGAGGTTTGCATCTCGCTCTACTAAGCTCGAGAATGTGCGATAATCCGCATCATCCCAAACGGGGTCCCCAAAATGGGTTGTAGAGACGCAATTGCATGAAAATGTTTTAATAAATATTTTAAAGAAAACAGTTTTATAAGTTAAAGGGATTTATTTGCAAAGTCGTATTTCCCGTATTCTATTGTCCCAAAATTCATCTTGCTATGATAGATATGTGTGTTGTGAGGAGGTAGGTTACTTCATGGGCTATCTAAAGGTATAGTAAGGAATTATGATGGTTTATGTCGAAACTAAACTATACGGTATTTTTCTGAAAAAATATGATAAAAGTTACAAAAATGATTATTTTGATGTGAAAGTTGTTTTGTTGAGTTTGTTAATGTTTAATAATCAACATATGAGAATATGGTTTTATCTTATTAAGGAAAAATGTAGTTTATAAAGAAAACTGAATCGGAAGTCGGATTAACTCTGCTTCCGTCGAGTTTTAGAAATGGAACATTTTAAAGATGAATATGAAAGGGGAAAATGGGACTTACTGGCTTTGATGAGAGGGGGGAGGTATAAGAAGGTCTAGAATTTGTCGGTGCTTCATTTCGTTACCGGAAACTCCTCGTATCGTTGCCGGAACTTCGTCGGAGTTTCGCCCTTTGCTAACTCCACTTGTACACTAAAAGACTTGGGATTTTGGTATAATTTTTGCAAGATAATTCTGAGTGAGAGGGGTGTAATATGGGGTGGGTATTTATAGAGCAATATAGGGTTTAGGGGGAATGAATAATGCATTAAAATTTTGCATTAAAAATAGAATTTGAAGGGTTTACTATTCTCTGTAAATATGCAGAGTAAATAAGCAATACCGGAGTTATGGGGGGGGTCCAAAGGTCCAGGGCAAAAGAAAAAATTTGGGTTTGGGCCAAGGAAAACCAGCAGCGCCGGCCTATGGAGCCTTCTCGCAGGTCCGATCAAGGTGGTGGGGGTTCGGATTGGGGCCACGTGTCCCTGACGGTCTAAATACTAATTTGTATCTGTTTGTTTTGAGTGTGACTTTTGGTTTTACATGTTGTGTACGAGAAAACTCCTGGGATTCTAAAAGGTTAAAAGAAAATAAAACAAAAGGATAATATGGCTGATGGGATTTGAACTCTGGTGCTGTGTCTCAGCAGGGCAATACTTTACCAATGAGCTACAAGTTGTTTCTTACTGTTCAAAAGCAAAACAAACTTATAACTCGTGCTCAGGCTTAAGTATTCTTTTCTGTAAATTTTTTTTGAAAAAATTTGTACAGAAAGTTTGGGTTGTTTCAGTTTCACTATTTGTGGAGAATTACAGAATTTCTTCTTTTTCTGACTCTAAACAATTGGCTTCATATTTATAGCCTACAATTAATCCTTCTGGATAAGTATAAGATTTAAATTTGAATCTAATCAAGTATATAATTTAAATCAAATATCTAATTTAAATCTTCTCTAAATAACTAATTTGGATTTATCTCTAATAAACAAATTCTAAAGCAAATATGGTTAGGATTATAGAATCGTTTCTAATAATCTCCACCTTGATTTTAAAATCTGTCAGTTGTGAACCGTCCTGCCAGAAATCTGCTGCTACCGATCGCTCCTAGGTTGCGCTTGGTACATGGACAAGAAGATTACCGGAAATTCTCGCATTCTCGGGAATGGGATGACCGGATATTTAATTCCAAGAAATCTTGCATTAACGTGCTTGGTATATTTTAATCATTCCCGGTAATATATGTGTGTGTCCGCGCGCGCGCGCGGAGGAGAGCCGGTGGATGACAGCCAGACCGGTGATGAACTATCGGCAGCGGGTCAACGAGCGGCCGGTGGCGAACTACGGCCGGCCAGAGGTGGCTTGACCGGTGAACAATCGGCGGCCGACCGACGGCCGACCGATGATGGGCGAAGGGTGGCAAGAGAGGCCGGCGGCGGATGGTCATAGCTCATGCAACAACCCTAAACTTTCTGTACAATTTTTTCAAAAATACAGAAAGGGGTATTTTTGCCTGAGCACAAATTATAAATTTGATTTGCTTTTTAATCGCAAGAAAGAGCTTGTAGCTCATTGGTAAGAGCTTACACTGCTGAACCAAAACACCAGAGTTCAAATCCCATCAGTCACATATTATTTTTAATTATTTTTCTTTTAATCTTTTAGAAGCCCAAGAGTCTACACGTGCACAACACGTAAAAACCAAGAGTCAAACATAAAACAAACGAGTCCACTGCAGTAGACCAAGCGTCAGGAACGCGTGGCAAGAAGTTGGACCCCGACTCGCCCGACTCGGGCCGGCTAAGCGCCTGACTCGCCGCCGCCGGGTCAACTCGGTCGATTCCACATTTTTCTTGGATCCCCTACAGCCTTTGGACTACCCCACTCCCCCTGCACTATTTAAAATCTCTGAAATTAAACAGAGAATTAAAACACCCCCGTTTAATTTTTTAATGTAAAATTAAATACAATTTTTATCACACCCTTTCATTTACCCTAAACCCTAATTTTTTATGTAAATACCACACCTAAAATCATCCCTCCTCACTCCCAAATTCCTGCCCAAACTCTCAAGAAAATTCCCAAGACTTTTTGTGTGCAAGTGGAGTTAGCAAAGGGCGAAACTCCGACGAACTTCCGACGGCAATCCGAGGAGTTTCCGGCGACGAAACGACGCACCGGTGTTTCCTCAATCTTCCTTTTCTTTTGACCCTAATCCAGTAAGTCCCTATTTCTCTTCTCTTTTATATTCTAAACAATATTCAAAACTAAAACCCGACGGAAGCGGAGTTAATCCGACTTCCGATTCGGTTTTTCCATAAAAAGTCTATTTTTCTTAAACACAATATTACCAAACTCTTATGTCATGACCATTAAATACTAAGAAAGGCAGTAGAATAAGTTTGACATTAAAATGATAATTATAGAAAGTTTTATTCCATTTTTACATTAAAATACCTCTATATTTCATATCGAAATGTTTATACCTTTTAACTATTCTAGTTATAGAAAGCTCATGAGGTAATGACCTACCTTCTCACAGCACTCATATGTAACATAGCACGATGATCTTTGGGAACATAGTTTTGGGAAAATACGATTTTATACAAAACTATCTCCAACCTATAAAAACCTTTTTCTATAAGATATGTATTTTTAACAAATCTTTGCAATGTGCCGCTACAACCCATTTCGGGGAACCCGTTCAGGATGGTGCAGATTATCGCACATTCTCGGGTTTAGTAGTGCGAGATGCAGACCTCCGCAAAGAGCATACGGCCTCGAAAGATTTAAAATACAATTTTCTTTAGAAAATATGATTTCTATTATAAATAAAATTTATATTTTTAATAAATAAATATATATGTAATTAATATCAAAATATCTATTCTTAGTATTTATAATATTCCACATCTCCAAAATTTAAGAAAAATATCTCATTTACAAGAAAATACCATACAAATTCCAATATTACAAATAAATACCATATATTATGAAAAATAGGTTTTATTCACTAGAAATGTCACAATGATAAAATATACATCAATGAAAACTTTAAAGATGATAATAAAACACTTGAGGTGTATTTTGAAAATTATACAAAATTATTTTTACATAAACCCCCCTCAAGTTATACTAAATTACAATAAGGAACCTAGTAAACATAGGTTTAAGCAGGACCAGTCTCTTGAGCCTCAGAGAGCCGGAGATATGGGTGCTTGCCTATTTAAGGTAGACAACTTAACAAACGGTGTTATCAACACGGTAATCGTCTTTGAAAAATACAAAAATCCTGCCGTCCATATGCAGCGGTTACCGACAACACTAAAACTAATTCAGTATTTCAATTTCTTTTCAAATTGTCTGACTCAGACCGAGTCTCAATATAATCAATCTGACTTGAATGAGATTCAAAAATATATAACAATTTAATATGAATCCATATATTCAAACTATTCAGTCTATCAATCTATATTGACCGAACCGAACCATGGATATAAATCCATCTACATGATTCTCCAGATACATCCATTTACTGATATCATGGTTTCGGCAAGTCATCCATCTATACAATCTATAGTACAAGACAATACAATTTACAATATAATACAAATAATACAATCAAGACATCGCGGGGTTTATAAGGGGTAGATTGGTACGGAAGGTGTTAGAAGTGGCACGAGACTGCAACCATTAAGACACCTAACCTGAATTCAATTGCCGTTGTACCGTGGCTGAACGGTTCCCTGTATTCTGTCCACCGTAGTCTCTGGTCTATTGAGACTCCTCTCGTACACACTGGCCTCTTCTGTACCAAGCTACAAACAACGGCGTTAATAATATAATATAACTTTAAAAGTTACACTCTCTCTCTGTCCATTCTATTTCTCTATCATATTTGGGACTTACCGAGCGATTTGTTCACTGACGACATTCTCTTTCTTTTTCTTTGGAATGTCGTCAGGTGATTTGGACTTTCAGGAGATCGAGCCCACTAGCGAGGACTTGGATCAACTAGCCTTCGACCCGGAGCTCTAGTTACTTGTACATTTCATTTCAGTATTTTCCATTTCTGTTATGCCACTGTTTAGGCATTGATTTTCATTCCATGTATTTACTTTTTAGATGTATTGTAAAAAGAATGTTAATAAATAAAGTTGGTTTTCAATATATATATATATATATATATATATATATATATTGTCATTATCTCTTGTGCATTTTACTTATATTGCTTAGATGCGCTTAGCGTATTTAGTTCAGAGTAAATACGTAGCGGTCTCGTCGCGTTCTCTACTCGTACACTCGGAAGCGGGGCGTGGCAGCTCATTCATGTTAGACAGGAATATTTCGTGGTAATTTAGGATAGATATATGTTTTGGGGGATAGAATTACCATAAAATGGGGTAATTTGATTACCATGGTAATCTTATATTTCCGGGAATATTTTTTACACCTAAACAAGTATTGTAATATTTCATGGTAATTTAGGATTACCATCTAGACTACCTCCCACCAAACGCACTCCTAGGGTTATCTCCATCTATCAATGCTGAGTAAGTCCAAATAATATCTGAACTTGCGAGTAGGTACCGGCTTAGTATATATATTTGGGTTGTCTTCTGTACCAACCTTTTGTATCTTGATCCTTTTATCAGTTCGAATGAAGTGATATCTCATATAGAAATGCTTAGTCCTGTCATGATGCACCTGATTCTTTACTAAACATACAAATTCAAGCTGTTACAAAACAACACAGTTTAATCATGATGTAAGTCGAGATCACCGGCTAAACCTTTTAACCAGTCTTCCTTTGCTGCTTCCGTCAATGCCATATACTCTGCCTCTATAGTAGATAAGGTAACCGAATGCTGTAATGTAGCCTTCCAACTAATGAAAAAACCAGCTAATGTGAAAACGTAGCCTGTCACCGATCTTCTCTCATCAAGATCGGCTGCATAATCTGAATCAGAATAACCTGCTACTTCACAACACGTATCAATTCCTCTGCCATCCCTCCGAGATATCAAAATATCCGCTTCACTGCTTGCCAATACTCCTTTCCAGGCTGAGCCATGTACCTGCTAACAATGCTAACCACGTGTGCAATATCTAGCTTAATGCACACCATAGTGTACATCAAAATTCCCACAACACTAGCATATGGGACTTGAGGCATATGCTCTGCTTCTTCTTCTGATTGAGGTGAGAAAGCTGCCGAAAGACGGATATTAGCACCCAATGGAGTACTTACAAGCTTCGCAACTGACATGTTGAATCTCCTCAACATCTTCTGAATGTAGCTTTCTTGTGATAAGAAAATCTTCCACTGCTTGTGATCCCTGTATATTTCATACCCAA
This sequence comes from Agapanthus africanus, assembly GCA_030015575.1. Classification (NCBI taxonomy): domain Eukaryota; kingdom Viridiplantae; phylum Streptophyta; class Magnoliopsida; order Asparagales; family Amaryllidaceae; genus Agapanthus; species Agapanthus africanus. Next base: position 902,703,059 of record JASDDO010000022.1, read on the forward strand.
AATCTTTCGAGCTGTTCCAGGATTCTTCATCTCGAATTCACCACTAAGAAGCATCTTTAATTTCTTAATCTCCGATTTGTCTCGAGCTATAATAAGCATGTCATCTACATATAGGAGTAAATAAACAAATGAGATGTCCTCCAGTCTCCTATGATAAACACAGCAATCATACGGACTCCTATTGTAGCTATGCTTCACCATAAACTTGTCAAATCTCTTGTACCACTGTTTCGGAGACTGCTTTAATCCATACAACGATTTCCGCAATCTGCAAATATGATCTTTCTTACTGTGAACAATGAATCCTTCTAGCTGACTCATCAAGATATTCTCCTCTAACACACCATGAAGAAAAGCCGTCTTCACGTCGAGTTGCTCTAACTCCAGGTCCTGATGTGCTACCACAGCAAGCAACATGCGAACAGAAGTATGCCTCACAACGGGGGAAAATTTTCGTTGTAATCTACTCTCTCCTTTGAACTGTATCCCATAGCAACTAGACGATCCTTAAATCTTGTTCCTTGTTCATCTAAGATTCCAGACTTCTTCTTAAAGATCCACTTGTATCTTACAATTTTTGGAATTTTGGATTGAAATGATGCCATGAAAAGATGCATTTATGCCAACGGTCATATTGTTTGGAAGAGTTATCTTTCAGTGAATATATTGGATTGAAAAGATACCATGAAAATGTGTATTTAAACCTATTTAAATGAATGCCAGGAACAATTGCAAATCACACTTTCCTTCATAAACGTATGCTCTCTCTCTCTCATACTTGTATTATCTAAAATATCCAATAACTAATTTTGAAGTTCTAAGAAGAATCTTCAGTTTTGCTGAGTGCCGATTTCTGGATTGCTTTAGTATATCTTAGAGGTGATTTGCTACGGTCCCATCAGCAAACTCTTTCGAGTGGGGGCAAATAATCACCTTAAGGATCATAGTGATATCAAGATTTGAAACAATAACTCAATTCCACTTCTATTCCCAATTTTTCCAATTAGTGCCTTCTTATGCCGACTACATGAGGGTTCTATACGCCGACAATATTCTTGAAGAGGCAGAGACGATTGAGATGCCGGCTTAGTATACATCGTAACGAGATGGTGGGGAAGATATGCTGTTTAATTACAGGTATTAATTCATGAAATTGCGATTACAATGAAAAGGATACAGGGAAATATTTTTGCTTAGGAGCCCCCAAGACATATTGCACTACTCACCTTGCTCAATCGATGCGCCGCAGGTGCCTCAACACTATTGCATATATGCTACACCAGAAGATGGCAACATCGTTTTCATTCTGGTACTAACTTGTTGTTTCTTACAGGATTTTAGTATAATTGATTCTTCTACTGTTGTTTTTTTGTAAGGAATATATATGTTTGAATTTGAAATATGAGGAAGAAATCTGATTAATGATATATATGTAGCAGCCAAACTATGCTCAAAGAAAAACCCTTAACTTAATCTCTTCTATTTATTGAGGGGATCAATTGCAAATATGCAAAAACGTTTAAATAAATTAAACAAATTGCTAATATATCTGTACTACTATTATAAAGAAATTTTTCCGAAGTTTTCAAGTAGTACATGGATGCCAGATCGTCGAGATCGGTAGTCGCATTCAACCATCCCCAACCATGTCTTCCTGATAGAAAAAGAGAAAATGGGACCTGCAAGAACCCTGCAGGTCCAAAACTACAGTGCTCACATGGGCCGATGGGATCCAGGGGCCTAACTGTAAAATAGACAGTGGGTCTCACTGACCCATATAAGAGGCCACAGCAGTTTGGGACTGCATGCCCCGTTTTCTCAGGAAAAAAAAGTGTTTTTATTATAAAAAAAAAATCTAACTCGAGGATTATATTAATTTTTTTACTGTTCACCTGTTGACTGTTGACCTAAGTGGTCTTCAATGTGCAAAATAGAAGTTAATAAGGTTATATTTATGTGGGTGTAATTTCCAAGAAAAATAGGGTGTAATTAATAAAAGAGTATATGGGCCCGGCGAGGTCTTTAACAGTCCTGCAAATAAAACCAAAAGAAATAAAATATGGGCCGGTTGTTTGGGCCCCTCATTGTTTCTTCCTTTCTTCATTGGAAAGGATTATTAGGTTAAAAAAATTATTTTGATAGTTACAGATTTTTATGAAAATATATTTTTGATAGTTATAGATTTTTGCCCCCTTAATATTCAACTGGTCAAAATTCAATTTAATTTTCTGTTCCCTGACGCTTATCTCTACTATTATATATAACCAACACTTTTGAGATTTACAATTTTGAATTCAAATTTAAAACAAATTAAACACATTTTTTCCGACACGATACATCCACAAAATACTGGTGATGATTAATTAATAATAAGCTTTCAATCCATTTCATTAAAAAAAAAACAATGGAAAATCAGTCATAAACCCGGCGCTCGTTTTGAAGGAATCTTCAAATATTCCGAGTTCTTTTTTCTTTCTCTATTATTTTCTTCCCTCCTAACTCTATCAGTACCGTGCTTAAATATTTTACTTTATCATTGTCTGTATCAAGAGAAAATAACGTGAAATGTTGTGTTAGGTGTCTAAGCGACGCATTGCATCGACAGCACCTAATTTGATGATAAGCGGGCAAGGATGGTCCAGGGATGTAATAAAACTATGGTAAATATAGGATATAAATTATGGTATACAGAAAAAAACTGCGGTAAATATAGGATATAAATTATGATACACCTAAAAAATTTGGAACAAATATGAGAGGCATATGCTAGTGGGCAAAACACTATATTCAGGATTCATATAACCAACCCACAAAGTTTGGGACAAAAACTTATTGTTGATGTTGTTGTTGGGGGTTGTGCTATCTTTTTCCTTTCTTTATCTTTTGCGTTTTGTTCTAACAAACACCTAAGAAAACTCTGCCCCTAATTCTTATATGTTCTATCGAACAAACAAATATATTTGATTGGTTGTAAGTTGCAAATATCGAAAATGATTGATAGAAAAGATTTACACTGTTCATGTTCATCAATACAAGTGATTTTGTATATTTGTCTAATTTTGGTTGATGATTGAATAGAATTGACGAGAAGCAGTTTGCTGTTTTCTGGACTAAATTTCCATATCCTAGAAATAGATGTGGAAAAAGGAGAAGACTAATTGCTACAGAAGCCAGAAAGAACAAATTATTACAATCCAAAATTATGTTTTGATTAAAAGATGGGAAAATTGTTTCCAAACCCGACTTGGAAAGATGACTTATATAAGAAACGGGGCCTGCAGGAATTCTATAGCGGCCTCTCACATGGACCGATAGATTCCAGGGGCCTATCTTATAAAACCCACGCAGTTTCAAAATTGTGAAAAAAATCCTATATTTATAAAATAACGGATGTTTCGACTCCAAAATAGATTGTGTGTTTTATACTTATGATCTTTTTGCAAAAATTCCGGTTTCACCCCTATTCTTATTAATCAAATATATATATGATTATTCTTTTAAAAAAATTATTCATATGAATGAATTTCTCTTGCGACTAATATGCTTCTCTTCTCCTTCCTCAATGCTGCTCTCCCAATTCTTCAATTTTCTTCTTAATCTATTCCTTCAAAATCTGAATCTCTGTTTTTAAATCTCTCATCTGCAATCCAGTTTCTCCGAATCCCCCATCCACGTTTTCAATTTCCATATATTCTTCTTCATATCTCTAATTTTCAATCCAATGTCCTTGATTTCCCTATCTCCCCTCACAATTCTCCAATCTTCTCTCTTGTTTTCAGCATCGTCACTCGCATGACAGCTGAAACTAGAGCAATCAATAATAAAAAGAGCATAATGATAAAAATTTGAAAACGATGGCAAACAATAATAAAGAGGGTAAGAAACAATAAAAAATGGGTTTAGAAAAGGATTATGGCAAATAATCATGAAGAGAGAATAATAAAATAAGGCATAGAAAACTATAGGTTCATAACCAAAATTCTCATGTTCTAAACTTCTAATGTTTTAGGGAATCTAAAAATATATAGGTTTTTTTCTGTATATCACCCCCAAAACTTACCTAATTCTAAATATCACACTCAAAACTTCATATTTCCATATATCGTTTCCAAAACTATAATGTTCTCCAAAAACATCCCTTTAACCATTTAATCATTTTTTTAAAAACTAAACTTGGGTTAACTTCTCTTCCATCTCCCTTTTAAATCCATAAACCTAACAAATATCATCTCTATTTCTTTCATTCTAATCCTACTAAATTGTTGATTGTTTGGAGGAGTTTAATTAGAGGAAGAGATAGAGCGTTTTTTTGATGTATTTGAAGAATTGATTATGACTATTGTAGAGTTAAAAGATTGATATAGGTGGAGAAATTATTGGTTTCATGAGATTAAAAGGGAATGGAGATGGGATTGTTAGGTTCATAAAATTAGATGGAAAGATGTTGAGATGATATTTTTTAGGTTTATGGATTTAAAAGGGGGAGGGGGAAGAGTCAAGTTAATCCAATTTTAGTTCTTAAAAAATGATTGAAATGGTTAAATGTTTTTTTTTTATAGAGAATATCATAGTGTGTGTATATTTGGGAGGGGGTCATATTTAGAATTAGGGAAGTTTTGTGGGTGATATATAGATATAACCCAAAAGTCTAATGTTCTAATATCTTAAAAAATATTAAAAGTGTATTATAGGCGATGCATACATAAATACGATTACAAATTAGGATCTGTGTTTAAAATAATGTCAAAGTATATTTTTGGTTTTTTTTTATAATTTTGAAACTTTGTGGGCTTAAAAATAAGCCATTTTTTCAAACTGGGCTTGGAAACAATTTTCCCTTAAAAGAAAAGGTAAATTATCAAAAAGCCCCTAGCCCCCTCGAGAGTTGTCTAAGAACCCCTGCAATTTTCAAATTGTTAGGAAGAGTCTACTGTTCAAAATATTTATGAAAAAACCCTAGGCTGTATTTCATTTAGGCATTCTATCCCCCCAACCGCTTAGATATTACAGGCAGGTGCTTACATATTACTGATTGGATATTACAGGCAACTGTAACTGCTTAGAAACTACAACCAACTGCTTAGATATTACATGTAACTGGTATACAGGGGTTTTTGATTGGGCCCAAGTTTATTTTAACAAGAGCAAAAGGCTTAGGGTTTTTTACACAAGTTTGAAGCGCCCGGGGTGCTCTTTGACAATTTACCCAAAAAGAAATTAAGCATTGGACTTAGGAAGGGTCCTCATTAATGACACACAATTGGGAGCTTTGTGCAAATCACAAAATCACGTGCCCCAAAACTTCCTCTAACCAAGATCAAACCAGACAAACCCTAAATTTTAATTTTTCCCTCACTCATTAAATCATCAAAGCCTTAGTGCAAAGATTCCTTTTTGGTCATGTCAATGACAAGACCTAGGGAAACATAAAGCACTAAATGAGAATGGAACACTTCTAGGCCCAGTCACATTTTAATCTCCTAACCTTGCATCTTTGTATTAATTAAACCCTCACTTCTCATCTCCCAATGACGGGTTGACACCGGTTCACCTCTAATTTGTAGCTATTCTCTAATTTACTACATGGATTAATCATTTCTTGATGACAATGTCAAAAGCATTCCTTGATTGGAATACTCAGTTTTTCTATAAATATCTTCCGTATTTTAAATAAGTGTTTTTTTCCAAAATTTTTCTATTTAAAATTCTACAATTAGTATTTCCTATATTTTTTCTAAATATTATTCCCAATTTTATTTTCCTGACCTAAACCTTAAACCCTAACCCTTTTTTATATTTCTCCTAACCCAAACCCCAGCCCCAAGCCCAGCCCATGAACCCACTTCCCTCTTTCCCTAAACCTTTCCTACTCGACCCGCACCCCCCAACTCCTTTCTTCTTCTTCTCCCCTTCTTTTCTCCTTCCCGCTTTTTTCCTCGTCCCGTCGCCCGTGCCGTGACGACCGTGTCCACTGCGCCAACGTCCCCGCGAGATCTCCTCCCCCGAATCCTCATTCGCTCCCTTCTCTCGCATCGCCGACGTCCCCCACGACTCGCACAAACTCATGACCCGCACAAAACCACGACCCTTTCTCCTTCGCCAACAACCGCTCCGCGATCCCCTCGCTTGCTCTCCTCCTTCGCCGCAACCGTCCCGATTCTCGTGCCCAACCCCATGATCTCCTCGCCAACTCCCCATCACCCTCAATAATCGAGCCCTCAACCCTCCACGAGCCTTCATCCACCATCTTCACCTCCCTGACTCCTCATCTCCTCGCCTAGCCCCAACCAACCGAGCTCCCCTACAACCTCCTCGTCCTCTTCTCCTCACCACCAAACACCTCTCACCATAACTTCCCCAACACCGCCATCAACCTTCACCATCGCACCGAATGCCTCTCCGACCCCACGCCTGCAAAACCCCATCGCCGGCAGTCCCATCTCCAACACTTCACCGTCGGCATCCCCATGGATTTGAGCTTTTCCCTCCAAGGACACCACCAACCACAATCGCCACCCGCTTCCCCGCCAGCCAAGCTTCCTCCCCGCGCCAGCTCCATTGCATCGACGACCACCTTGCAACCACCGCCGGCGCCCACGCATCCATAACGACCACCCACCAGAGCTCGACGAACACCACTAACGTTTCCAACAGCCTCTATCACCATCGTTCTGCATCAACAGCTCGCATCCTCAACCTCGTGACCACACTCACCGCCACGAGCATCGACCACCACCATCGTCGTCGGCTCACCCCAACACCGCCTGAGCATCCACACGACCACCCCACGTTGCCAACAGCTGCAGCTCGTCACCAACCTCAAAGCCCTGTACCCGAGCTCCCTTTGCTCCCACCACTTGCTCCTGCTACGACCCAGCACCGCACGATGACTACTCCACCATCGACGACCTCATCTCTACGAACTCGGAGCCTTCAAGTGCCGCTACCAATGTCGATCTGTGCAAACTGTAGCCAATCGAAAGCAAAAATTCGAGGCTACGCCACAGCGATTTTAAGGCTCGCAAACTCCGGTTTTGTCGCAACGACCGTTTTCGCATCCGTGACGTGCATTGCAGAGTCCGACCGATCCACTTGTTTTCATGCTATAGTAGGGACAGTTTGTATATAAATACAACGCTTTTAATACAAACTGAACCTGTAAATCCCCGTTACCAAGTTAATAAAAGTTTTTTTTTTCTATTTTCCACATCCTAGAAATTTACTTTTCCTCGTATATTGTTGGAGGAAGGTGGTTGCTTGAATCCCAATGTTTATATTTTTCCTTAACCCTAAAAGTCAAAACCCAGATTTTTAAAACCCCAAACCCTTTGTTAAAAAAAACCTCAGCCCATTCATAAGTTTTTATATAAATCCCTTAATAATTATCAGCCCAGCCCGTATCCCCCTACTCAGCCCACTTCGTTTTATTTAAAAAGGAATTTTTCAAAACTAGCCCAAGCCCAACTAGCTTCAGCCCGCAAAGCTTTTAAATAAATAAAAAAATGAAGGATTTTGTACCCGGCTCGCCTCCTCAACCTTACCCGACCCGTTTCTTTACCTCCTCTTCCCCATCTCATTTCTTCCCGCTCGTTTCCTTTCCCTCGTCGCGACCCCCACGTCCCCGAACTCCCCACGTCGCCCTCGCCGTTGCCCACGACCCGCGACCCCCGACCACGTTTCCACGCCCCTCAAACTCCCCGTCTCCAACTCCTCTCGTCACTCTCCCTCTCCAACTCACTCCTTATCTCGCTCTCTACACCCACCGAGCCCCAACTTCGAGCAACCCACTGCAGACCTCCACCTCTGACGACGACAACCCCTCGGCAACCCTCGATCGCCCCTCCTCCACCAACCTCCTCCCTCTACGACCCCACCTTCTTTAACCCGAGCCCCTACCGAGCCCTCTGCATACAAAAACCCATCACCCGACCGAGCTCGAGTTACCCCTGGCACTCGACGCCGGCGAGCCCCTCTTCGCCTGAACCACCTCTGCGACCCTCTACATCCTCAGCACCATCTCTTCCCGAGCCCCACTATCTCTCTCTCCCTCTCTCCAAAAACCTACACTAACCCAATTCTTGTCCCGAGCACTTCACTGTGCACGTCGCCCGAGCGACCACCGCCGATATCGTCGACCCCAGCAAGCCCCAGGCCAACCACAGAGCACCACCTCCTCTTCCAGAGCGCACTTGACGGCTCCGGGGAACTCCGACGTCAAACCCGTGTCGCGAGCCAAGCTCGCGCAATTCGTTTTGCGGCGTACATCACGCGTTCGTGACACCGTTGCTGCCGTGCGACCCCGAGACCTCTTCCAGGCAAGTGTTTACTTGCTTCATGCTAAAATATTAGTGGTACAAACCTGAAATCATATAGTTATAAACTTACCGAATAACGATATATATTGTGCCATATGTGTTCGATGCTAGATCCCAATGGAAATAATAGTTTATTTTGACGGCAATATAGGTTTTCTGTTGGCCCTCGTAATGATAAACATCGTGTATGAAAATCACTAGAAAATACGATTGTTAGAGACAAAAATTGATACCCCCAAATATGCCGTTAAAACTAGAATTTTCTCGTACCTGAAAACGAATAAAATCACCATAAATTATATTCAAATTGGAATGATGCGTTCGAGGGCTTAAATCGAAGCCGACTCGACGATATTTAACCCTATGTAAAATTATAAGGATTTCTGTTCAGTAATCGTGATGATAATTAGATCGGAATGAGACTTTGGACTGCAGTCCAGAGCGTTTCTGATTATTGTGTGCTGTCCCAATACCTGTGCCACTGTGTTTCTTGAAGCCGTATGTTACGGAACCCTACAGTAGATTAAAGATAACTCTGTTAGCTAAATAAAACAGGTGATTCCATTCTGTTTCATAGCCATTTGCTATTTCAAACTGTATTTAAAAGGACAGAACGTATGACTGTCCAGAACAGATTCTGAAATGACACACTGAGATTAAACTGGGTATAACTTTCAACGTACAGATGTGATTGAGGATCCGTCGGTTGAGTTGAATACTACATTGGAAACCCTAGATTTCATGCAACTGTAACATCGCTAAATTCTGAGCCCAACTGGGTACAATTCGTGCCGCGAAATGGACGTTCAGTTCTGAAACTGAATTTCCAGCCGCGAGCACTTAAACTGAAATAGCTATATCTTGAGAACCGGAATCCCGATTGAACTGAAACAAATCTTGATGAATTGCTGACTGAGTGTTCTAATTGTCTTACTTATATCATTTTACTGAATTCGTAACATATTAATTTATGCAAATTATTTTAGTTCATGACATGCATGTTGATTCATAACATACAGAGCTCATTGGTAGCATACATACATATATCATACCTTTGCCATATACTCAGTGTTAGTACGTGTGGACATTGCATTATCGTACGTGATAGATGTTGGTTTAGTTGTGACGAGTACACCAATGGAAAGTGAATATTCGTGACAGTGATTGATACAGTGAACAGTGATAAAACCGTGCCATTGGTATACTCACACACAACTAGATCAAGATCATAACTAGTGAGAACCTGGGGAAAAAGGGGAAATCAAAGTGGAAAGAGTATCGTATTTAGCGGGACCGTGTTTAGAGGATGATCATTCGAACAGAGATACTGATACATGTAGGATAGGATCTAGCGATCCGGCTGACAGGGTTATGTCCTGAGCATGTGGGCCGTTGTCTCGGGTATGTACGAGACTCCTGTTAAACATGATCCTCCTTCCACTATGTGATTTCAAACATGACCTAGAGACCGATAGGGACACATAACATATTCTGCATCATCTTGTGACATAGTGATTACTTGCATTGTTCTTGCACCAGTATTACCTCATATACCTGTCTCATCTTATTATAATAATATTATTGTTGTGTCGCTCTGACGACCTGAGTATGCATGCTCAGATCCCGCGGGAGGACCAGCACAGGAGACGGATCTACACTTCGAGTTCACGGAGATTTAGACTGGTGTACTTTCTATTTTTCTGCTTTCCATAAAAGTGATCGTAAGTTTAACTTTGATTAGTATTTGTTCTTGTTATCTGTAATTTGTGAACAATGGAATAGTAATGTAATAAGTTAGTGATGTGATTCCTTTACCACTGCGCTTTATTTACTGATTACCATGTAATGCTAGAAGCCGAAGTGTGACTACGGCGGGATGATTCCTTGACCGTAGGAGCATGGCTGGCCTAGTCATCCCTCGTTTTCCGTATTTTGGGAAGCGGGACGTGACAGAACCGAAATTGAAACTCTAGTGTAAATCACCCATTAATGTTTGTGGACTATGTAACCAATGAATTTTATACATGATGACGAACAATATATTGAAAATTGGCACCAATTGGATAATGTTTGACTACGTATTCTATACCCCCAAGCCGCGTATCGAAACAGATTAATACGGCTCTCTTTAGGTCAATCCTCTTCTTTACGCCTTGATGGCGGTACCACTGATGCTTATGTATGTTTAGTGATAGATAGCGACACATTAAAAGTTTCGTAGCAAAGAACGCAATTTCACACCTAAAGTGATGCCCCTAATGTCTATACAGAAACTCGCGTTGTACCGAACACTTAACACTGTTAAATTCATAATTAATTTTTGAAAAATCCAATCACAGCGTGTATGGGTTCGTTGCGAAGGGTACTGCATAATATTTAACACGAGATGTAGGTTTAGTATTAGGCATATCCTTTGAACATCGAAAACAAAGAACTTACCTAACTTTGGACTGCAGTCCAGAGCAGGAACTTACCCTTGACATGCTTATATACCCCTGAAACCTTACTGTTTAATTGTGATAGTGTGAGGAGACAATTACCGCGGCGTAGACAATTGTTTTGGATTTCCAATGGTACTAGTTTTACTAAATTCCAGTATCATTTGGTATTTAAATCATATTTTAATCGGATGACATGTGTGGCAGATTTCTCTCATTTCAGCTTGCACCCTTCATCAGTAATCTGATCATAACTCCTAAATCAAGATGACTATTGTTGATCTGTCTCCTGCACTGTAAAGTTAACTCATAACCCTACAATTAGTTGATATAGCGTCGCCTAATTATATTCCCAACAGAGAGTAAAACGTGTTACGAAACGGACTTTCAGTTTGAAATTGGATTTCCAGCAGAGAACACTTAAAATGAAATGACCATAACTCTTAAACCTGAAACCCGATTGACACGAAACTAATTTTTCTGTACAGATAATTAAATATACTTCCTACTCTTTTTATATCGTTTTGCTTGATTATGCACGTATGATTTTATGTGATTTTTCTAATCCAACCGACACCGGTTGCTCATATGTATTTAGTAGTGCATTTACTGTATCCACATCATGTTGCATGACTGTTATACTCTTGTAAATAACGTTCATTTACATCAATATTCTAGTGACCGAGTTACATTACCAAGCGATAAATATTAGTGATTGGATTGTGGCAAGTACGTTAGTGTAAAAACGTGATTGAATAGTGGAAGTGACGCGTACTTGTACATAATCAGCGGAACCAATTAGTTATTGCATTGTCGACGTTTATGGGGCATATATAAGTATAACTATAACCGATATGGGACGGGTATGGAAGCACTTATATTAGTGTCATAGGTAAGATATCGAATACTGTCCATTTATCTTAGATACCAGTCGAGACATGTTGGATGAAGACCCCGTCTCCAGTTCTCGCGTAGATTTGTCATGGAGTGACTAGTATTTAGATTCATGGTCGGTGTTTGATATAGACCGTGGGGTGTGGGGTAGTTTGAGTGTGAGTCTGATCAACGGAATCTCAGGAGTCCCACTGCCGGCATATGTAGTAATTTCGGGAGTCATATGGATGGTGTTTCTGATTATTAGCGAGCGTGATTCGAGCCCGTATTCACTTGCCCCTGGTGCCTACTCTTGGGTTGGGGATACTCCTGCGGTGGTTGACACTCACATTTGGACTGACGATAAGTTTAGTAACTTGGACATTGAGACTTAGAGACTGATAGTTTTGGTGACATGGACATTGCATTGATTACTGATCTGATACAATTGCTTTATCGTTTCATGTACCGGTTATTCATGCTCGCGTCATTATTCTATGTTACTGCACATATTATATATTCATATATATTGCTATTGTGTCGATCTGACGGCCTGAGTATGCATGCTTAGAGTGAGGGGTGGATTTAGCTCGGATCAGGACCAGCCTTACCTCGAGAATATTGCGGACATCTAGATCAGCGACGCCAGCGCTACTTTCCCCTTTGATTCTATCTGGTTGGTTTTATATCTGTTGATAGAATTAGTGACTGCGTTTCTCATTACCTGTGCTATGATTACTGATTACGCCGTAATACTAGAAGCCAAAGTGTGACTATGGCAGGATAATTCCTTGACCGTAGAAACATGGCCGGTCTTGTCACCCCTCGTATTCCGTATTTTGAAAAGCGGGGCGTGACAATGTTGATGGTGTATAGAGCCATCAACAATAGAATTACATGTATTTGTTTGAATTCCATCAATTGCTCGAATCAACAGAAACATGAGTTTCATACCATTTCGGTATTTATGGCATGCCGGCAAATTTAATCATGTGTTCTGCTTGTAGAGCAGAAATACAGGTTCTAAATGTACCATCTAAATATTTATTCAAAATGAAGGTTGGATTTATTTGTATCTTAATCGATAAGAAAATCACTCCTATCCTATTTGATTAGCTAAATCGAGATAATTATTTACAATGATTAAGTTTTATCCATAGGCATTAATTTCCACAGAATGCTCTTCTCATTGATATATCAATTAGGAGGACCTAATTTTCTTTTTGTTTTGTTTTGAGAGAATTGCATTCCACAGAAAAAACTAAAAAATATTAAGATGCTCTATATTTGTGTCTCACTTTAAATTAGGGTTACAAAAAGTTCCAAGAACAAAATAGATAACTGCTATGGTGAGCTAGGGAATAGAGAGGTTGGTGCATGTTATTCATTTAATTATTTTCTAGCTTGAATTTTGACTATGAGGTTATTGCAAGGGCCCCATATATATATATATATTTCAATCTAATGGAAGTGGGCACTAAAACTTGAAAACTTGAGAAACAGAGCATTAATGGCCATGAGAGGCTGCTCTTATGAGTATCAATCTTGGTTTTAATTATTAATTTCATGGTCACGCATGCATGTGACACAGTTTCTTGGGTAGCATAAATAAACATGGGGGAATGAGCAAAGATGTCACATAATATTGTAAAGGGGAAATTATTTCCAAAGCCTAATTTAGAGAAATGATTTGTTTTAAAATCCATGTATTTCTAATATCATCAAAAAAACTCAATACTTTGAAAATACAAAAGATCAAAACCCAAAATGGCTTATACGTATAATAATTAGGATGTTTTTTCTAAAAATCTCAATGTTCCCCTTATTCTTATATGGCAAAGTATTTTCTAAAAAATGTGTATAATAGATGTGAGATCTTTTACTAGCTCGTTCTTTTCTTCTCCTTCATCGCAAAAGGATCTCTCCTATTTTCTCATATTCAAGCTCCGACAGGGAAATTAAATGTGCATTAATGTTGAACCCTAATTCTAATTTCCATTCTCTCTGTTCCCAGTTTTCAATTAATTCTAATATGCTTTACATAATTTTGGATGCATATAGTAGTTTTATTTTTTTTAATTTTATTTGTTATAGATGTGATTGAAGAATGATATTGGTTTTTGTTTTCCCTGTGAATGGTTCATGTACTTCAATGATGACGCTTGATATTCAAAAGTAAGTTCTCAGGGATTTGAAACATGATTCTTTTATCTTTTTCTTATATAATTGTGAGGATGTTGATTAGTTAGATTGTGCATATAAAACAGAGAATTTATTATTCATTGATGTATGCATTAGCTCTACAAAATAAAAAATAAAAATACGAACCATGACAATCTTCATAAACATGTGAGCGGAAATAATAAGGAAGCCGCCTGAAATTTTATGTGTCGTAACCAACAATATCAAGTTATAATATCATGGGAAATCTTAAAAACCCCACATTCTTATATTTTGGAAAATCTTAAAAGAGTTTTATAGGCAGCACATACATAAATATATATGCGAATAAGAGTTTGGGTTTAAAATGATGTGGAACTATATTTTTGGGTTCTCTGAGGATTTTCGAATTTCATGGGTTTAAAAATAAATGGATTATGAAACTGGGTCCAAAAATAATTTTCCCTGTTTTAAAACAATTTTGGAATAGAAATTTTAATGCATGTGAAATATTAAAAGGCATTTTTGAAGAATAACTGCAATTTTGTACTTAAACCCTTTATCTTTTTTTAGTCCTATTTTTCTTTTTACACACCTGTTAAAAAGATCGCAACCACTTTAAAATTTAAAATGTCATAAATAGGAAATTCTAATTTAATCTTATAATAAACTCTCAATTAGGGATAAATTTCAATCATGCAAAAGTGCCTTCGTTTTAGAATCATTCTAAATGCACTGGTAATTTGGAAAACAATAAACAAAAAGAACAAAAAAGGTCCAGTAAAAACAAACGGAGTAAGTTATCTCACTGCAAAATAAATAGGTCTATTTTGTCGGGGTGTTTATTCCGTCTGCTATTAGCCCATGGAATAAGCACCCAATAAAGTAAATGCCGTAAAGCTTTAATATTTTTATTGGGTTATTACTTCGGCTAATAGCCGACGGAATAACCCAATAATTTAAAGGGGGCTTAGGTTGAGCTCTCCCCTCATGATCTATATTTATACTTTAAATTTGACAATTGTTTGGGTATAGTAGATTGGTCAAATATATCGCTTTTCTCGTTAACAATGCATTGATTTCTTGATTTTCAGGTTTGATGAGTTAGGGAGCAGCAAATGTGCGGAGACGATTTAGACTTGAAGAGCAAGAAGAATATTGAAATGCAGTGCCAAAGATCTGGGTAAATGTACCCTAACAAGCGAACATTGTAAGCACTCGGGATCGAATTAACGGGGTTTCTTAACCCAACACTTTTGGTACGTACTTTTCTAACTCCTCTCTCGAATCCCGACACCTTTCAATATTTCTATTTTCTGCAGAATTCTTCGTAAACTTCGCCGTAAAAGAATATAGAACCAATTCGTATTTTTTGCAGCGCTTAAGTATAAAATGAAAAAGATGTGCTTGATTGTTTGATTGATTAAATTCTTTTATTGATTGCGCATTTGCATCTTAATACAGACTTTAAGGATAAGCGAACCCCGACAAGATATAGTAAGGGATTTCATCACTCTTTCCGTAGTCCACAAATCACAAACCGAGTATTCTTGCATTCCCCTAGTAATTTTAAAAATTAATTAGACTCCACCTTAAAGAAAACGCGTTCATTAAGGAAAGTTAACTATATTTAGAATCTTACTTAACGGTGTACTATTCCAAGTGGTGTATAGACAAGTGTAAAAGGTGAAACTGCCGAAAAGAGTGAAGGTTATTCTAATTAAAGAATTTCACGAAAGCGTTGGAAAACCTCCATGATCTTTTGCACTCACTTGGTCTCTTGATTAGTATAATCTTGGGTTTGATTCTTAATCCAGTTTTACTTCAATAATCAGGTTTTCGAGCAGCTCTAATTGACTTAGCATAATATAGACTACCAGGGTATGATATTTTTGTCTTTTTTGATTTTTGTGAATGCTTGTAGATATGAGTGACACGCATTTTTTTCCGATTCTTCACGATCCATATTATTTATTTAAGACACATCCCTAATTCTTTTGTTTAAATTGTCAATATTCTTCCCACATTCTTAAAAACCATCCTTTCGTAGGATGTAATGACCGCGTCAGAATTTTGATATTGGTCCACACCCTAACACTTTTGATCCCAAGCCCACTTCAAATTTAGAGCAATTGATTGGGAACTTAGAGAAAGAGGTAGACCGGATGTCTGTTTATGCATCGCCACAAGCACAACCTTCCTTTCCCGAAACAACTGTCATATTTATAGGGTTTGATAGTAAGATGGATGTTAGGTTGACTACTTTAGAAAAAAAGTTCATAAGTGATGATTGCAGTCGAGAATCAAACAGTTTCAACTCTAACCATATTCATACAATAATTTGATCAATTGTTTCATGCTCAATCGCAATCATTGGCTAAAATCGGTGAATAAACGAAACAATTAGCTGTACAGATTTTAGAGAGTGAACACAGTCAAACTGAAACTAATAATGGAGAAATCTGTCGACTCGGAAGTCAACCGAGTGAGATACATGACCAAACAATTTTTGATGATTTCATAGACAATGTTGAAGATACAATTATTGATTTGAATGGGTGTTATAAGGACAAACAAGAAAACCTTCTGAGTCAGTCCGAAACTAATCTTCAGGTACCAATCAGACCTCCAATCATTTGTAGCTTTGAAGAAGATTTAACTGATAAAGTACTTGAAGACGAGATTCTTAAACCAACTGATTATAGCGAGAAATTTTTGAGGAGACTTATGAATTTGATGGGTATGATGTTGATATACCGTTCGAGAAAATTAATGATAAGGAACCCATTAATTTAGTTTTACCGATTGATATGGTTTTTGATGAAACTTTAGAGTGGGAATCTACATTCTTAGATGACATAGATCTTCCCGTAAACGATTGTGATGAGGGAGAATTTGTATTGAGAGATGTGAGCTGTGATGTTATTGATGAGAATATGATTTTAGAGGAGTATAGGGAGAAAGCTAATTTTAAAAAATATTCTTTCATGCCGAGTTTTGAGAAGATTTATGCGGATGAACTTTCTATTCTTGATGAGTTTAAGTTAAAATTAATTTGGGAACATTCTAAGGGCCTCTCTTTTAATGAACATTTTGAGGATGAACTCCAATGTTTGAACGAACTTGACTATAAAACTCTGCACATGATTCTTGTAGACATAATTCATCCGAGCAACACTCATTTAACTCCTTCAAAATTTCATCTTCTTCATCAACATTTTCAGATCTCTCCATTCACTCACCCATGTCCAATGCTAACATCTAACCATAACATTAACATTTTTTTTGTATACTATTTGTTCGATCGGCCCTGGTCTTACATTGACAAAACTTTTGAATGGCTGGTACTAATTTGTAGACTAGCAAAATCTCCTAACTTTTAACTACTGTAATTATCTCTTAGGTTTCTTTTCTATGAATAAAAACTCACCCTATATGTCTAAGTCTAGCAACCGGAGACAGGGGCAACGATGAGAATATCTCAATCTCAGGTTTGGGAGTGAGCACTCCGTTTTCTTTGTTGCATCATGTATAAATTCTGCTTTGCATATATATTAGGAAACCCATAAAATTTTGAAATTTTTTCAAAAACATAAAACTTTGTCATCAAATTAGCTAGTGGGAAAACTTAGACTTAAAGTCTGACAGATTAGCTTAATAGATTAGAGTAACTAAATCTTAGGTTTAGAAATTGAAAGTCTGAAAAATAAGCTCCTTTGAGTTTAACCGCAGCAAATTTACGTCTTTGCATCACACTACAGGTGTCGTGATTTTTAAGAATTAGATGATAAGTTTGAAATGTCCTAAAAACTTTTAAACTTGAGGAACTTCTTAATGATCAAACAAGTTTCTTTTGAAGCAAGTAATATTGAGTATAGTTCATGAGTAAAGTTAATATGAAGGGAAAATATTGATTAATTCCAACTTGGCTGAAAGATAACACATTTTGAACTTGATTAGAGTGATTACACACCTTATCCATACAAATACGGCTTGGGGTGAAAAGAATAACTGGAAATGTCTTCGTTGGTTTTCTTTCTAAGAATTTTCATGCATAAAAATAAGTCTTTTTTGTGGCCTAGATGACTTGGGCAATTAAGTCCTATGGGTGTCTCTACAGCTAATGCCTTAAAACCATCTGGCTTGAGAGTCATTGACCTAAAACTCGCTAAGAAACCTTGAAAGCCTAATAAAACAAGTCAAAAAAATGTTCTCTCCTGGTTAAAAGTTCTTGCAGTTCTTTGTAGGAGAATAATCTTGGCTAGGACGAATTTCGGGTGCAAGCTAAAAAGCAAATTTTTGGAAAGGGAATTTAACAAAGATATGAAGGTTTGAATTGAAAGATTAAAAGAATTTTTGTACAATCACGAAGGTGTGTATGAACGAAGACAGGTGAGAGGTGGAGTGAAGAATAAAACTACGTTTTTTGTTAAAAATGATAGAAATCCTAAATTTGAGGTCTAACTATAGGATGAAAACTCGAGAAAAGCTTAGGACATTACAAACTTGCGATATACTTTTGGAAGTTTTTCCTGTTCTTTATTGGAGGCATTGAAAACTTTCAATCGAAGTTCTTGAAGCAAAACGGCACTATTTCACGAGCACGTAATGATGTAAAGGAGCTTATGTTAAATAAAGAAGTGGGGTGTGAAAAATAAGGGTTTGATATTTCTAACTTAGGTTGATAGAATTTCTAGTTTAGATTCTGAACTTTAGGATTAGAATCGACAGTTAACTCACGAAACTAGCTTGACAAGATTTTGTGGGTGTAATCCGCTGAAAATTCTCAGAAGACAACACTCCTCCTCTAAAGTAACCTAGAGGTTTAACAGCCTGTCGCACATACTCAATGCAATTGCGATTTCTGCGAAAGTGAGATTAGGATTTTGTTTTGCTCAGAACAAGCAAAAAATAGGTTTGGAGGTATTGTTCATTGCGATAAACTGCATTTATTACCATCCATTTTGTATCATTTTGTTAATAATCTAGTGCTATCAATATGAGATTGCGACATAAGTACATGGTACATGTACTCAGGGCAATTTAACTGAAAACATACACAGTGCATGCACAACATCGACAATTTCAAGTCAAAACTGCAACGGGACGAAAAAACGATCAAGTTCTAAAATTTTTGTAGCAAATAAGTAAAGCTTGTGTACAAATCAGCACAAGTGGGCACATGAGCAGCCATGGAGCACAAGTGGGCATTGCAAGTTGTTTAGAGGGAATGACGGTGTTTTGAATAAATAAAGTGTTGATTTGAGACAAATCCGTGACAATCGCTCATTGCTTTCATATGGATCATGACTGTACCTAACTAAAACCTATTTGCACGACTTCTTTGAGCTGTTTTAGGATAGTAATCTAAATACAGTGGGAACTCACACGAGAAAAATTATGATCTCAGGTCAAAAGACTAACATGTACTTATGCCACTAGAGAACTACTATCTGACGATAGATATAATACCATCTAAAAGTTCTTGGCGAGTCCATCCAGTGTACTCATCTCCAATGAGCACCTGTATACTATCTTAGGTGACAAAACACCAATGGCTTGTAAGACTGGTCATCGTTTCTCGTCAGTGTCTAAAAATGTATACACTAGTCTACTCGGGAATATCGATACCCAGTCTCGATACTTTCTCGATTAGGGAAATTTAAGGATGTGCTTATGGACTACCCAGCTCTCATGTATATGATCGCCATCATAATGCTGGTAGTCACGTAAGAATCCTACAGGATTCATCATTATGTATTAGCGACACGTAATAACAACTAAAACATATACACATCAATGATAAAGACAAATCAGATAGCTAATATCATTTCGAGTAAGATTATTCTACCGGTATAGGTTCTCCCTCAATTATCATAATCGCTTACCTGCAATTACAATAATTTCCTTGAGAGTACTATATCCAACAATCTCCCACTTGCACTTAAGGACAATTATTGCGGTATCGCATACCCATAGCTCACGTGCTACCGAAAACCCAACTTCTCTGCTAATCAGTTTTGCAAACCGTATTTATGAAACATCCATGTTTGGGAAATAGCCTCAGTGAGTGGATCCACTACAATGTTCCAACTTTCTCTTTCTATATCTCAACTTCGCGGAGATTAAAAATCTCCCAAATTGAGTGATACCCTATTTGATGGGACCAAGTTTATAAATGAACTAATTTATCTAACAAATTTCTTGGGCTGTATCCTCCGTTGCGTCACTAGTATCCTGCACCGTGTCTATCTCAGTATCTCTACTGGAAGCTTATCCAATATACTGCACCTCAGAAGAGGGTAAACTTAAAACTCTGACAGCATCTCTGTCATCTAGGTCACCTTGGAAGCCTGAACCAATAACCGCCTCCTGAAGAAAACTGCTGTACCATATACCAAGAACATCCTCTTATGTTCTTAACCGCTTCTCTTTTTTTCTCCAGGATTGGATTAATATTTGCTTACTATGACAAGTGCAGAAACAACATCTGGTTTGGTACATGATATCACATGATTGACTCAATTGGCTAAACAAGTGATATTACATTCATGCAAGTCCGTCTCCTCACCAGTCTAGAAGACATCTCTTAAGAGAGGGTGGCTCTATCACCTGCGGGTATACCACCACATTAGGAGTCATCCATTCTTAAACACTTTTAGAATGGTGACTAAGTACTCGTATTGTGACACTTCCCAAATCTAGATCTAAAACCATATATCTAGTCACCAGAATTCCCGATATTTTATCCAGATCTTATCTAGAGAAACATCTGTAACAACTAAATTTTGACTGATTGTAGTATAAGAACACCACTTCCTATCAGAAGTATGTCATCCAAATCCCAGGACATAACTCCCAACATCTTTCTTACTAGGTTCATCTGTTGTTTTGATAAAATTAATCACCTTGACTGTCACATCAAAGATAGATGATTCGTCTCCACTTTGCATGCTTTAGTTTACAAATAGACATAATCTGCTTGCACACCTTCCGCTGCTCTCACTAACTACAATAACCTTTTGGCAGATTTGTTGGGGGCAAAAATTACACTCCGGTTGACCAAGTCAAAGTCAAAATCAACTCCAAGCAAGCAAGCTCAAGCCCAGGTTAAGTGGGCTCATGTCCAAGTCGAGCCCGAACATGAAAAGGCCGGCCTCCCCCATGCCAAGGAGAAAATTATGTAATAAATAAGTTTGATATAATTTTCATGCATGAATGTAAAATAAATGGGTAAAAAACTAAATTTTTTTAAAACTCATGGCTCATGTGCAAAAAGAAATAAGCACACGAGGAATGAGAGGGGCAAAATGCTATTTTGGAAAGCCCAAGAGGTGCCTATATAAGAAATATGATAATGAAATGAAAAATAATTCATTCCCTTAAAAAATATTAGGGTTCTCACGCGTTCTTAGGACACTCCTCACCCCTCTTTCCCAAACGTTCCTCACTAAAAATACTTCCCCTGTTAGAAAATATTTCTAACGAGATGCTGCCCCGCACCCGTTAAACTCTGCAAGTCCCCTGATACGTCCAAAAAACCTTCAAAACACAACACACGTACACTGCACATTGAGTTCGCATGACCAGTTTTACCTGTCAATCGGAGATTCCCTCACTCCAAAAGCGAGGGGTAATTAACGGTAGCTTAGTCCACGGCTGCCGGAGATTTGGATCCCCACAATCTATAAACCCCAGCCTACCATAGACAGAAGGAATCTGTAATATGCCTGACAATCGACGTGAATTTTTATCTCAATAGGGTGACGAAAAATACTCTACAGATTCTGGCACACCCGGTGGGATCTTTCTCTCCTCCCATATTTCGGGTTAAACGTTCATGCGAACTCAATCAACATATACATCGATTGTTTGTACTGAAATCCTGCTTACTTTTGCAGGTTAACAGCTTTCAGTCACAATCTCGAACTCAGCAACCATGTCTCCCAAGATGAACTTCGTTTCTGACGCAACTCCGGTGACCTATATGGTCAAGACGAACACCCATGTGATTCTCCTGGTGAATCTCATAACGCAGTGGGAGGAGCCTCCATGCTAATTTGGTTCCGTCATCAACTACCCCGCCGGAAGCACGCATCTGATGGAAACCTCGGAAAACCAAGTGGACAAACCGACCTCAAGGGGCAGGAGTCCAAATATGGTAATCGCAAGGGCACCAAAACTCAAGTGCAAGTCGGTGTTTGAACGGCTTTCCATGGCTCCAGTTGGGGGCAGAGCTGTTGGAACAAAAGAAGTCGCCAGACGTCGCGGGCAAGGTCAGGCCTTCGATGGACGCACGTGAGGATGTCTTCTCAAGGATTCTTATCACTCGGCCTATGGCGGCTTCCCGAAGAGAAAAAGCCTACCAGGTGATCAAATCAGAAAAGCCGAGGTGAAAGCAGCTCAGATATAAGGCCAACAAAAGGGCCAGGGTTCCGACCAAGTTCAATTTTATAAAGTTCCAAGTCCCGGACTGCTCCGCGACTACAGCCGTGTCAGCCGTGAAAACCCGCAATTCTTTCGAACCCTTAAACTGGGTCTAGAAGAATGCGATATCTGCCAAGATTAAGAAGGCCACAATTCAAAATGTGCTACGAAGAGATGTGTCCACGCTCCGGCGCAAAAGGAATGACACCCTCTCTTCAGAAGTCTACTAAGCAGTTCGTGCAGTGCAAAAGAAGCGGGACAAAACCAGAAAAGAAGCGCCAGCGCCACTCAAGGACCTATCCATACCAACCGTCTTCAGTCGCTTGTCCTTTCCTAAGGATGAAAGGCCACGACGACGGTCCGAAAAATCAGCCGCCAAAGATAAAGCGATGGCTGGATATGTGATCCACACTGTCTATATGGCAGGCACGCGGTGCAAAAGTAAGGATGGAGCCACCAAATCTCAAGCCCAATTTGGTTTGAATGTGGCAACCGCTTTCCAAGATTAGCCTTCTCCGCAGGATAATGAAAACCCCTCGATGAGACTGATGAGAAGAAGGACCCCTCTGTCCATTTAGAATCAAGCTCGGACAATGAAGAAGGGCTGATTTTCTGTTCTAGGACCGCAGAGCAGGAGCTCCTCTAAGAGCTCCGAAAACAGCTCAGAAGTAAAGACAAGAAGATGGCCAAACTTTACTCCAAAATTAACGACTTGACGTATGTCGTGATGCAGCTCACGGCTCAGGTTACCCGGACGCCATCTAATCAAGCACAAGTCTTTACTCATGAGCCATGTGACAACAACCCGAAGCAGCCAACGCATGCCCCTTTAGGTCCAAGTATGGGCGAGCCACATGAAAGCCAGTTGCATTCCGCTTCTGGGATGCCTTGGCCCCAGATGGCACCGTTCCATTAACGCAAGAGCGGATAATGATTTGGTCACCAACAAAGTCAAATAGTTGGCAGTCAAAGCCGAAACGCAAAAAGATATCAGCAGTAGCGGGAGACCATATCCTGCTCGGTAAGATTTGGTAGAGTTTCCTAGTGGCTATGTCATCCCCAAATTCGGAAGATTCGATGGGATAGAAAATGCAAACTAACACATCGCCCACTTTAAGCCCTCATGCGGGAATACTGGGGCAATGATGCGTTTCTCCTCCGCTAGTTCGTTAATTGCCTAACCGATGTCGCTTTCGACGGGTACGCGAGCATACCGGATGGCTCCGTTACTATTTTCGTTCAAATGTAATCTTTATTTCGATAAAGGTTCATGAGTGTCAGTGATAAGATCACCATTGCCGACATCGTAAGGACCAAGCCAAAGAACAACGAAAGTAGCACGGATTTTATAACCCGTTGGCACAATATTTCCGTCAAATGTGAGCCACTGTTGGAACAAGACCAGTCCGTCAATCTCCTCATCGGAAATCTCGGCAATTGGATGAATCATTTTTTATGCACCGCGGGTCTCAAAACATTCCAAGAGCTGACTAAGAAGGTCCAAATGTTGGAACGCTCAAAGAAAGAGTCCACCACAGACCCCCAAATTAATAATAAATCCTAGAGAAACCAAAAGGACGATAATCACAAAGGCGGAAATTCCGACGATGCTGAATCTTTTAACACTTTGGCTGATCGAAATAGACGAGGGACAAGCGGGCCCAATGTCAACCAACCTCAGAAGCCATTGTTGGGAGGGGGAGGAGAATCGCCTCTGAAAGAGAAGCTGGATAGGGTCTATTCCTTCAGAAGGTACAAAGTCTACAAGATATTCAAGAACGCCCTAAGAAACAGTCTACAATTGCCAGAATCAAAAATACCGTAAGAAGCGAATATGACCGACGACCCCAAATATTGCCCTTATCATAGAGATCATGCCATTGAGGACTGCTTTGTGTTTAAAGATTGGGTCGAAAAACAATATAAGACAGGAGAGATAGAACTGTTTAAAAGTGTGTTAGAAAATAATCAAGCTGCGAAAGCCAATTTCATATAAACAGAGACTGAAGCCCTTCGGTAAACTGCTTCTTTCAGTTGTTTACCCTTCAATGAAAAGAGCGGACCAAGGCAATAAGCCAAAAGCCAAACGAGCAATATTGCCAATGAAGAAGTAGTGGATGGGTACATGACCCATATGATCTACATGGTGGAGCCCAGAGAAACAAGTCCTCTTATGCCTTATAGTTATGACAATGATTTGGTTGTTGCCATCCAACACCGGCTCGGTCTAGATGATGAAGAGCCCGCTCAGGCCATTAAGCAAAAGGAGCCCGTGGTTCCTACGGAATCGAGCTCATGCAGTAAGGATGACCCGATTATCATACCCGGAACTATAGAGCAATTATTATTCCAATGGCTTCAAAAGCAGCTTCAGGATAGGGACGAGAAGTTGGCCAAGGTCCATTTCAAAGTCGACGAGCTGGAAAACGTCGTGGTAGATCTTACGATCCAAGTTGCCCGATTGCAATTATAGCAAAATCAAAATTTGGTTCATGAGCCAGGGATTGATATCCTGAAACAGCCAACCGATACTCCCTCCAGCCCAAAAGCGGAACACCTTTGCAAAAAATGGCCGCGATCAGCTTCCAGTTCCTCTGATACTTACACTGAATGGGGTAAGCGGACAACAGGAAAACCAAAGACCGATCGGTCTCGAGGACTAGCATCAAGAAAGGCGCTGACTCTAATGGAAAGAAAGAAGAAAGTATATTCCTTCAAGAGAGACGAAGTCCGAAAAATATTCGAGGACGCCTTGAAAAACGGTCTGCGATTGCTTATTCCAAAGAGGCCACATGAATTGAATATAACCGACAATCCCATATACTGCCCATATTATTGGATGGTGAGTCATACCATCGAAAACTGCTATGTTTTCAAAGATTGGGTAAAGAACCAATACAAGGCTGGGAAAAACCTACCGTCCCCGGATGTACCGGCATACCACCAACTTACGGTCATCAACTCAGCCCCGCCAAGATCAAAGTTTGAGAGGCTTGGATAAGCAGACATAGATGATCTCTATGTCATTAAACTGGGAACTGTCGACCCCTACGTCGTTAAACTGGGAACAGATGACCCCTAAGTCGTTAAACTGGGAGTGTAAAAAAAGTTTTGTGTAAATAAATAAATAATATAAAGCTAAAATGATGGGAAAACTCGCAATAAAAAGCAACGAGTAAAAAAATGAAAATAAAGCCGAAATGATGGGGCAACTCGCAATAAAAATCAGTGAGTAAAAAATGAAAATAAAGCCGAAATGATAGGATAACTGCGAATAAATAGCCAAAATGATGGAGCAATGGCAGTAAAAAAATATGTATATAAATAAATATTTCAAAACCCTCCAAAGACGAATGATGCCTTCGCGATAAGAAAAGCTGAAATGATGGAGCAATGGCGGTAAAAAATGTGCATATAAATAAATATTGAAAACCCCTCCAAAGGTGAATGATGAGTCACTCCTAAAACCATACTCAAGTATAACCAATACAGACGCCAACCAAATTTCAAATCCCGAAATTCCCCGACGGCGTATGATGAGTCGCTCTTGGTACCATCCCAGTATAGCTATATAGATGCCGACCAAGAAACCAAGACCCAAATTCCCCAAATTCTCCCAGCCCTGCGGCCGATCCCTAAAATGACCACCGTATACAATCCACGGGAACAAATGATCCCCATCCCAACCAAATTCTACTATACCAGCCCTACGGTCAGCCTTCAAATTGACTACCGTATACAATCCATGAGCATAAACAAGCTAAATCACACACATGCCCCACCGCAATCACCAGTCCCACAGCCGATCTCCGCCTTTGGAATTATGCTCCATTTGGAAAGATCCATTCATGTGTGTTACGCCCCGCTTCCCGGTGTACGGGCAGGGGATGTGACGAGACCGCTATGTATTTACTCCAACAAAACCTGTCACACCCCACTTCCCGGTATATGGGCAGAGGATACGACGAAACCGCTACGTATTTACTCTGAAGTAAATACACTAAGCGTATCTAAGCAATATAAAAATATACACAAGAGACAAAAGATATAATTGAACAACAAGTTTATTTATTCACAATTTTTTGTACAATACATGAAAAAGTAAATACATCTGACTGAAAGCAATGCCTAAATAATAGCATAACAGAAATGGAAAGTACTGAAATGAAATGTGTATAATGAATCTAAAGCTCTGGGTCATAGGATAGCCGATCCAAGACCTCACCGGTAGGCTCGATCTCCTGAAGGTCCGAAACACCTAACAACATTCCAAACAAGAAGGAGAAGGAATGTCGTCAGCGAACAATCGCTCGGTAAGTCCCAAAAATAAGGGAGAAGTAGAATAGACAGAGAAAGAGTGTGTGTGTAACTTTTAAAGTTGTATTATGTTGTTATAAAGTTGTATTTAATATTAACGTTGTTGTTTGTACCTTGGTACAGAAAAATGCCAGTGTATACGAGATGAGTCTCACTTGCCCCGGAGACTAATGTATCAGGAACTCAAGGAACCGTTTATGCCACGGTACAATAGCAACGGAATATAGGTTAGGTGTGTTATGGTTGCAGTCTCGTGCCACTTCTAACACCTTCCGTACCAATCTACCCCTTAAACCCAGCGATATCTTGATTGTATTGTTTGTATTGTATCCTGTATTGTCTTGTAATATAAATTGTATAATTGATGACTTACCGAAACCATGATATCAGTAAATGGATGTAACTGGAGAATCATGTAAATGGAAGTATATCCATGGTTCGGTTCAGTCAATACAGATTGAATAAATTGAACATACATATTCATGGATTCATGTTGGTTTATAGATTGTACTTGAATTATATTCAAGTCAGATTATTATAATAAGACTCAGTCTGAGTCAGAATAATTAGAAAAGAAATTGGAATCTTGAATTAAGTTTTGGTGTTATCGGTAACTGCTACACATGGACGGCTGGATTTGTGTCTTTTTCAAAGACAATTACCGTATTGATAACACCGTTGGTTAGATTGTCTACCTTAGATAGGCAAGCACCCATATCTTTGGCTCCCTGAGGCTCAAGAGACTGGTTCTGCTTAAACCTATATTTAGTAGGGTCCTTATTGTAATTTATATAACTTGAGGGGGTTTTATGTAAAAATAATTTTGTATAGTTTTCAAAATATAACTCAAGTATTTAATTATCGTCTTTATTTACATATGATAATTTAATGATCAAGATAAATATGTATACATGTTCGAATAGCATGAAATGAGTCAAGTATATTATTCGAGTAATTACCATAAACAATGCTGTAAAGAAATATTATATACGACTAATCAATCAAGTCAATCAATGCGGAATATAAACAGAAATATGATTATAAGTGTTTTACACGTGTGAGCTCCATTCGCACCTAAATATGACTACCGATTTGGGAGATACATTCATTTTCGTTTTGTCGCGCAGAACAGATCAGAATCTGTCCAGCACTGTCGTATATTTTTAAAACATAGTTTAAGTTAATTTCCATCAGGTTTTAGGTTACGATGATTATTAGAAAATTGTAGGTATTTCGATATACTTATCTAAAACACTAATATTTGCACGATTTGGATTTCTAAAACTCTAGTTATGATCATTTTAATATCAACGTTTGAAACAGAAATTCAGATTTCTGGACAGCAACTATATGTTATATTGCAAAGCCTATATCGGACTGTTTCATGCATTTCTAAGTAATATAATATACAGAAAATTATAACTTTATCAATTATGTATCTACACATCTAAATTTTGTCACGAAAGGATATCGGGATTTCGAGTTATGTCCTATTTAAAAACAGTGTGCGAATCAGGACAGATTCTTTCCAGATTCATCGCTTAATTTTGTAACGCAGTTTTCTATATTTTACATCGGTTTTCAGTAAAAACTTAAAACTATTAAAATCTATATATTTCGATGTATATGACCAAAACTCCTGAGTTTTCTCAATTTGGACATCGTTAGACCGAGTTATGCGTCCTAGAAATTGACCGATAACTGCATTTTTCTGTTTTACGAACAGTGAATAAAAATGATATAATTTCTAAACCGTTAAGTGATTCAATCTAAAATTTTTACAGCATGTACAAAATAATATAATCTATCATATGTAAATTTCCTAAAATTTTCAGAAGTAAAAATTAATTTCTAAAAATTATTTTAGAGCTAAAGGTATTGATGTGTATACTAAAATCGGCAAAAATATTAACTAGTATTTTATGCAGGCTTCTATTTTTCTTTTAATAGACAAACCGATTTCTTGAGACATTATAGATATATTGTGGCATGAAATTTGTGTTCTCACAACTTGTAATAAACATTCATAGTCATGAAAAAAATTAAAAACACTTTAATTTGAACAAGATGCAATAAGGTATTATTAAACCATATAAAACAATATATATCTAGACTTATATATATGTATATGTTTATATTTATCTTCTCTTACGGATTACGATATGAAAAGAATAGGGGGTTCATGAGGTATGACAAGAGGAAAATAAGAGATGGGGGGAAGGAGAGAGAAGGGACTTACATACACAAGCCGGTATTGTTACCGGACTTGTCTATCCGTCGATAGCCTCACGTTACCAGCGAGACCTTCTTGAAGACTTCTTCATGTTCTTCTTCTAGGACTCTAGGTGAAGAGGGAGAAGTGAGAGATAGAAAAATATGAGAAAGGAAAAAATAGAGGAGGACAAATAAAGATGGTGTAATGGTGAATTATGTATAATAATATATGTATTCAATATGGGAATTAAAAGAGAAATGAAAGGTCATCATTCATTTTGGAAATGAAAGGTTTGTAAGTTATGAGAAGAATAAAATATTGATAAAAAAATAATTGCAAGAATGGGGATTTGAACATGTGATCTATGAAATAATAATGTAAAGACTTAACCAATGAGCTACAAGGTTGTTCATACATATATTTAATAAGAATTAAATATATGATGTTGCTTAAAAAAAGTGGGCTTTTGGATTCATAGTTTTATTAAAGAAAATGAAAATGAAATTGGATTTGAATTATGGGCTGGGTTAGGTCTTATGTTTAATTTGAAAAAAAGTTAAAATTTAGTTTTAAAGAAATGTGTTTAGGAAAAATAGATAGAAGAATAAAATAATATATTTATAAAAAACAAAATATACAGAAAATACTAAGAATAAATAAATACAATATTTTACTAAAGAAAGAAAATACGAAGGTACAGTAATACTAGGGTCGTTACAATGTGTCCTCATGATGTATGGGGAGAACAAAGCTTACGAGATCCTCTCGACTCGTAAGAAAACACCTGTGTGGGATCCTTATTACTCAAAAAGGAAAAACACACTTGGGTGTCCCCACGACTCCTAAGTAGAAAATACACTTATAAGATCCTTTCGACTCGTAGGGAGAAAATGTTTTTATGGGACCCTTACGGCTCATAAAATTGAAAAGTCTTGGGTGATAGGGACCTAAACATGTCTCCTAAGCCATCGCTCCCCAACAGGCAAAGGCAAATAATGAATTGCTTCTGGCACCTATGCTCCAGTGTTAGCAACGCTGATACTGGCCCCAACCCTAAAATTCCAAGCTTTCAAATCCAGATGACCCCTAAGTCATTAAACTGGGAACATATGACACCTAAGCCGTTAAACTGCGAACGAAGGAAATTCTCTCACGGCAAATGATGAGTCGCTTATGGTATTACGCTTCAGTGATAGCGGGGCTGATCCTGAGCCAAAATCCAAATCTCACATTCACAAAATCCTTTCGAACTTGTGAAGAGAATATTCCTGCATGAGATCCTTACAACTCACAAAGGAGCAACACACTTGAGGGTCTCACGACTCCTAAGGAGAAAATACACCTACGAGATCCTCTTGACTCGTAGAGAGAAAATGCATTTATAAGACCCTTACGACTAATAAAATTGAAAAGTCTTAGTTAACAGGGGCTTAAACCTGTCTCCTAAATCATCATTCCCCAATGGGCATGGCAAATGATGATTTGCTTATGGCACCATATTTCAGTGTAGCGATACTGATACCAAACCAAAATCCCTCAATCCTCTCATGGCAAATGATGATTCGCTTCTAGTATCATATTTCAGTGTAGCGACACTGTAAGTTGATGTCATACACCCCACAAGGTTTATGGAGAGGAAGAATTTACAAAAAGTGATTTTAAGATAAGTAATATCGATTAAACTTCCAAGATCATTCAGAAACCTTAACTAACTAAACCCACAAAGTTCTAAACTACTATGATAGTGTGTTATGCCCCGCTTCCCAGTATACGGGTCTTTCTGTTCAAAATTGAATCAAATACTTATAGTACTCACAGGATATGTAAATACCCCAAGTATACATTAACTTTAAATCAATTTTATGTACATAAGAATTGGAGTTGTTACATAGTGTTTTATACCTTGATGATTCTAGTCCTTCGGGTCTTCTTCTCCTCTTCTTGAGCTCCTAGAAGGTACAGATCGTGCTTGATCATCGGCCTCCTCGTGTCGAAGACGGTCCACCCGAGAGTCTTTGGTTCAAGCTCTAACCTCAAGGGTGAGCTATCTAAAGTACCTAGTTTGCTAATCTAGATAGCTTAGGAGATGTAGAGAGTTGATTAGACTATTTTATCTCAAAGAACCCTAGGATTCACAACATATGTGAGGGTTAGGGTTTGAGGAAGGAGAGGAATGGAAAGAGAGAGAGCAAAGTGTAGAATGATGATAGATTGAGCAAGTAAAGAATAGCTAAGTCTTTTTCCAATAATCAAGCATGCAATATTTTTCCATTGAAAAATGCAATCATGCTTGAATAGTAAAGTCAAATGAATAAACAAAAGAATTAGTCATGCTTCAAACCATACCACAAATATCTCCATTTTCTACCTCATTGTCTATTTACCAAAAATAGATATAACCAAAATGAGGTGTCCCCTTCTAGAAGCATATCTTGTAAAATTACAAGAATGCTCTCATCCTATATACATACCTGTATTTGTACTACAAAAAATACGAATACCAAGAGATAAAAATAATCCAATAATATAACACTAGAATGCGGCTTAATTCTAAGCCCACTAGTATTATCCGTCCGAACAACATCCGTGTAGCCAGTACACGTATATGATCGGAACCCTGCACGTAAAACCATACGGCCACTAGATCATTTCTTCTGAACCAAGGAAACCCTCTGTGTGGGAATCTAAAGACTCGACAGTACGCTGGCAGTGGATTTAACCATAAGTCCGTCAGTGGCACTAGCTGTACGTAACGGCTACCCAGGTATCTGTCGAAAAGAAGACCGACGAGCAAACTCATACAAACCCCTACTGAGCCTGTCCGTGATAATCTCCGTGCAGTCCAGTCTGTTCTTCTAAGAGTATCGCATGCCGGGTCTACGGGGTGGATCATGTCAGACCCCTAATAACCTGACATGTCATGCCGATGTGGCTCAAGACCATCCGAGAATTTACTGGTCCAACTACCAGTAATTCTCAATCCGCCCTGCCAAGGGACTTATGGTGTTGGCTAACCGAACACAGCGCGACATCGACTTCTTATACCGGGAGAGACGAATCCCCAACAATCGCTCACTGCCTCTATGCGGCTTGGGACTGTACCCAACTAAAACATATTTGTACGACTCAGTAGAGCCGTGGTAGGGTAGTAATCAAAGCACAGTGGAAACCCACACAAGAAAAATGACGACCTCAGGTCGACAGACTATCTGCACTCATGTCGCTAGAAAACTACTATCTGATATTAGGTATAATACCATCTAGCCAGTTCTCGGCGAGTCCGTCCAGCATACTCATCCCTAGTGAGCACCTGTATAAAATCTTAGATGCACCTCACCAATGGCTGCGGGACCAACCATTGCTGCTCGTCAGGGTCTAGATATGTATACACCAGTCTACCCTAAAGTATCGATGCCTAGTCTTGATACTCCTATGACTAGGGACATTTTAAGGATGTGCTTATCAACTACCCAGCTCCCATAAGTATGATTGCCATCACAACGTTGGAAGTCAAGTAAGGATCCTACGGGATTTATCAACATGTATATGAGATATGAAATAACAAGTAAAACATATCACATGTTAAGACAAAGACAAACCAAATAACATACTATCATATAGAGCAAGATTGTCATGTACATACATATCCCTAGTATCTTATACAATGAAGACCTATAGGGCATACATATCCAATAGAAACCAAAATTCAAATCCCATATTCTCCACGGCAAATGATGATTCTTTCTTGCTACCATATTCCAGTGTAGCGATACTGATGCCAAATAAAAACCCAAATTCCAAGTCCCATGCTCAAAATCCCTGTTGGACGGATAAGCAACTCCCAAATCAAATCAAATCGACAAGTCAACCAATGAACTTCCCGTCGGAATCGAGTTCCGCCTCGGAAACAAGTCAACCAACAAGCTCTACGTTGGAACTATGCTTCGTCTCAGAATATACCCCGCGTCAGAATCATTCTTTACCTCGGAGTATCTTCCTTCCCTGTCGGAATTATGCTTCGACTCGGAATCAACCTCTGCATCAAAATTATACTTCGTTCAGAATGTCTACCTCTGCGTCGGAACTATACTTCGTCTCAGAATATGCCCCGTGTCGGAATCATGCTTCGCCTCGGAGTATTTTTCTTCTATAACGAATCTGAAAACTCTGTACAGAATTATTTGTTTAAATGTATAAAAGAGGGTATTTTAACCTGTATAGGAGTTGCAAGTTATTTTTGTTCAATAAAAGCAAGAAGCAACTTTTAGCTCACTGGTAAAGCCTCTACACTAATGCGACATAGCCTGTGTGTTCGGATCCCATTAGACTCAATTATTTTTTAAGATTTTCTTTTTAATTTTTTCGGAAGCCCAAAGGTTGCACGTGCAATACACGGAGAAACGAAAATTTTTAGAAAAATCAAACAAGCACAAAGAGGATAATCACCAAACTAGACACATGGCACGAATCTCGAGGCAAACCAACCAAATCGACCGCCCGTTTCCTTCTATTGGCCGGCGCCGACGGTTGGATTACCCCCAATTTCCTCCATGTTTTGTACACTCGTCCCATCGACTCCCCTTGACTCTCCTGCTCTGTTTGATTTCCTTGGAATCAAATAGTCACTATTTAATTCACCATTTAACACCCATTTTAATTTTTTTAATCCAATTTTTTATTCCTAAACCTTAAATTTTTCACTATAAATACCATCCCATACCCTAGCTCCCCTCTATTCTAAAAATTTCTTTCAAAATTCTGCCAAAAGTTTCTAAGCGCAAGTGGAGTTAGCAACCAAGCTCTTTTCGTTGAAATCAAAGTCGTTTCTGGAGTTTCCGCGACGCCATGAAACCCCTCCTTTCTTCTTTAATCTCTTCCCAACGCTACACAATGAGTAAGTCCTTCCTGTATCTTTTTCTTTCATCTCAAATTATCTTCTAAAAACATATCGGTAAGGTGGAGTTAATTTCGATATGTGTAATTTTAAGTTCTTGTACGCCCCTCATTAAGCAAGATAGGTCAAACTAACTTTCTCACACCATTCGTAACCTTATTTGCAATCATTTAGATTTTAGTTTAATAAAGTTTTCATGAGAAATAATCAAATAACAAACTTTTTCATTAAAATACCATTAACTTTAGTTTAACCTTTCTCGATAACTAGTTTATCTACTTTTATGAAAACTTCATGGGGTAACGACCTACCCCACACGCACACTATGGTTTCATAGCATGGTATTCTAGGTATACGGGTAATTCAAGGAAGAAGCCTTTCATTAAAATACCATATTTTTTCAAAACGGGTTTCTTTTAAATCGATATTTTAAATTCTTGGCAATACGCCTTGTTCAGTCGAAAATATTGCACATTTGATGGAACGTTTTCTTACTTTTGTTAAGTACTTAAATGTGTTTATCGTAATTATGGAACATATGTGGGTTTATCTGCAAAAAACTCTTTATCGTATGTTTATATATTATAATTAATATTATGAAGGAAAATATATGCATAAAATATTTATATGAATTATTATAATTAAATATGCATATCATATCAAATAATCTTAATCAAATTTCTTAAAAATTTAATACTGTATAAAATGATTAAGATAATATCTCAAATATAAAAAATATTACTAATACTATAAATTGAGATATTGTGCAGATTTAGCTCAGGTCTGGAGATCGAGATATTCGAGAGGTCGTGAATGAAATCTGCCGATAAAGTTGAATAAAATCATAAATGGCAGAGACTCAGAGAAAATTTAAAGAATCCAGACATTACAACAATCTCCACGTGTCAATATGAGGCAACACCAGAATTTTGGAATCCTGATGCCACCATGCCGCCGCCTAACCGCGGCCAATAGCTTACATTTGCGGCAAATCCGCGGCAAGATCAGGGCCGTAGGATCTAAGATTTTCTAAGGGTGATCACAACAATAAATCCTAACACATAGGATCTAGGGTTTATGCTTATGTGCTATTTAAAAAACCGAGAGCTATATTTTGAAATCTATCACCTTTTACCACCGAGCAAATCATCGACAAGATCAAGAGATCCGAGACGGTCCACGAATCAATGTGATTAAGTGACGTGATCATCGATTGAACATTTACTTCTTATGAGATAAAGATCGAGAGCAACACGAGAGTTCTTTGTATTCTAAATTTCAAAGGAGTTGTACATGTTAAAGTTGATTAATAAAGATAGGTCTTTAGTTTAGTTCTTTGGATTTTACTTTCTGCATTTAAATTCTGCATTACTTTCTACATTATGATTTCCTTCTCTATCCTTTCTTCTTCTTCTTAAAACATGCGTGAGTAATTCTACGCTTGATAGGGTTCGTGGGATTATGATAAATCAATGAATGATAAAATCCCTTAACTTCTTTTATATCTTTTAAAATTTATAAATTTTAGCAAAGTAATTGTTAACATCCTAATCGGGCGCGCTATCAATTTATTGATAGTCTCGACCGCGATTTGAGATTAGATTAACAATTTTTTTGATAAAGGCTAAACATGAATAGATGTCAATGAAAAGATAAAGGTTAAGAATGGGAACACTATTCCCTCCAAAAACCCTAATCTTTATTCACCACTATCGATCTAGTTTTAAATCTATTAAAACATAAAAGGAGTCATCTTTAATTAATTATCCATTACTACTAAATTCTATGAACCCTAAAAGGCTCTTCTTCATAAATTCTACATCCGTGTTCAATATAGATCTAAATACAATCATCCTATTTTCAATCAACTCATCTAAAGCAAGTTTAAAGTTTCACGCATCCCTGCGGACGACCCGTACTCATCTCGGCTAGCTACGAGCGACACCGTTATTGATTGCGGTTACTTTACTACGAACACTCTCCATAAATCTAGAATCAATCAAATGGCGTCGTTGTCAGGGATCGAACTCGGGTCACCCACGTGACTGGCGGGAATACTCACCACTATACTACAATATTTATCTAGTCGAAATTATTGCACATTTGTTGGAATATTTTCCTTACTTTTATTTAGTACTTAAAGGTGTTTATCGTAAATATGGACATATGTGGGTTTATCTGTAAAATATTTATTAACATATGTTTCTACATTATAATTAACATTATGAAGGAAAATATATGCATAAAATATTTATATAAAATATTAATAATTAAAATATGCATATCATATCAAATATTCTAATCAATATTCTTAAAATATTGTATCATATAAAATGATTAGGATAATATCTCAAATATAACAAATATTACTAATACTATGACTTGAGATATTATGCAGATATGAGCTCAGATCTGGAGATCGAGATATTCGAGATGTCGGGAATAAATCCGCCGATAAAGTTGAATCGAATCGTAAATCATAAACGACAGAGACTCAGAGGAAGATTTGAAGAATCCATACATCACAGTAATCTCCACGTGTTAACATCAAATGGCAGATGAATTTTCAAAGCATGATCCCACCATACCTAAAGTCCATGTATATGCGGCGGATCCACAGCAAGATCATGGCCGTAGGATTCTGGATTTTGTGGGTGTGATCGTATCAACAAATCCTAACATATGGGATCTGGGGTTTTCTGCTTGTATGGCTATTTAAAGGACCGAAAGCTTCATATGATGATCATCTCGAAATAGACCACCTTTTAGATCATCAAACTGAAGAGATCACGAGGTCAATAGGGTGTTAATCCTGCCGCAAAAAATAGGGTTCTTGTACTCTACTTTAAAAGAATTTGTACATGATAAAACCTTATTCCCTCCAAAAACCCTAATCTTCATTCATCACTATCGATCTAGTTTTAAATCTATTAAAAAATAAAAGGAGTCATCTTTAATTAATCACCCATTACTACTAAATTTTATTAACCTTACAAGCCTCTTCTTCCTAAATTCTACATCCGTATTCAATATAGATCTAAATACAATCATCCTATTTTCAATCAACTTGTCTAAAGCGAGTTTAAAGTTCCACGCATCCCTGCGGACGACCCGTACTCATCTCGGCTAGTTATGAGCGACACCGTTATTGATTGCGGTTACTTTACTACGAACACTCTCCACAAATCTAGAATCAATCAAATGGCGCCGTTGCCGGGGATACGTGCATAATTTTTTTTCTTACTATTCATGTTGAATTATTATAAAATCCAGTAAAAATATTATAAACGAGAACCAAAACCGCATCTTGTGTATTTAATGATTATTGTGTGAGTTTTTCAAGGGAATCTGGAGCAACCAGAATGAGAAATTAGAGATTCAGAGACTTTCAACATATTCCAGAGGAGCAAGGGGGTGCACTAAAGAAAAACGAACAAAAGAACTCTCCTTTCTGCCACGGAACCGCGGCAATTGTGTGCAAAGTGCGGCGGAGCCGCGGCTCGGTGGTGGAATTAGGTCTCCAAACTCCTCTGGTATCTTTCTCTCTCCTCTAAAATCCAATAATCTGATATTTTCTACAGGATTCTTTGCAAATATCGCTGCTCAAAAATCTTTTTACGTGTTTTGATATTGGTTTGTTTGTGCATATTTTAATACGGACTTTAAGGGGCAATAACCTAAATTCAGATTAGGTGGGGATTTCATCACCCTTCGTAGGCCCCACAAATCACAAAACGAGCATCCGCATAACCCTACATTAATTAAAAAATATCTAGACCAAGCCTCTAAGGACCACCGCGCTCAATTAGGACAGATGAGGGTCATGGGTAATCTATCGCTTAGCCGCATTTCTCTTGTGGCGTCTAGGCAAGTGTGACTAAGGAAAGTGGTTACTTAATTAGGCCCGTTATTTCGGTGATTCGTATAGTAGATACCTCCCACTTACCTGGCACTTATCTGGCCACAGGAGTAATAATGAGGTGGTAGAGAATTGATCCTGCGGCTTGTCCTTTGGAAGTCTATGAGCGGTCTAGTGCTCGACCTAGGTGACCGTGGTTCAAGGGTTGATTGTGCATTTTTGTGATTTGTTGAGTCAAGCCTCACGTTCGACTTTTTCAAAAACAAATATTTTTAAATCGTTCTCATACACGCTGCACGTGCGCTAAACCCGCTTAGTGCATGATTGGTTGGACACGGGATTCTAGTGCCCGTCTTGTCCGTGTTTTTTCTATCGACTCTGAAGTCGGTATTTCTTCATTTTCTTTTTTCCTTCCACCCACCACATCTACCGAGATGGATGGTTCTCCATCAGATTTTACCAATACCACCCTACCACCACCTGTAAGTGCACAGAATCCACAGCGCATCTCTCTCCAAGAAAGATACTACCCGATACGCGGTCCCCTTCCCACTTGTCTATCTGTTCCACCAGCCAATAGGGAAAATTTCGAAATTAAACCCCAATTCATCAAAATATTGCCCAAATTTCACGTGCTTGAATTTTAAGACACACACGTTTTCATAAACAAATTCGAAAATGTATGTGCAATGATGTCCACTTCACAACTTTCAGTGGATGCTATGAGATTACGTCTTCTCCCTTTTACCTTGTGCGATATAGCAGAAAAATGGCTTTATAATACTTCCGCACACTCTATTGCCAAATGGGATGAATTCGTTATAGCATTCCTTAAGAAATTTTATCCCAATCATAAGACCGTCCGTATTCGAAGCGAGATTAACCAGTTTACCCAACTTCTCAACGATCCATTTTAGAAATGTTTTAAACGGTTTAAAGATCTTCTACAATGCCCCCATCACAGAATCAATAGATAGGACCTTTGCCGAATTATATATGAGGGTGTTAATCCTGCCATAAAACAGATGCTTGAAACCATTTGTCAATACCATTTCATATCAAAAGACGATGGGAATGCTTGGCAATTCTTAGAAGATCTCGCTGAACAAACTTTACAGTGGGAAAGCGTTAGACCAATATCGTCTAGGGAAGATATCCATTAGCTAGATGTTTTTATCATAGTAAAATCCGAAATGGCCGCGATCCAAAAGGAACTCGAAGCTATAGAAACCAAAGTCTTTTCAGCCTCCCTAAACCAAGTCATGCTTCCCAAAACCGTGTGGTTGCTGTTCGGACCCATCACATTTGACGGAAGAATATCCCTTGAATCCTCCATTTTAAGGTCAAGAACAAACTAATGCTGCTTTTCAGCAACGACCTAGAAATGATCCTTATTCTTTCACATACAATCAGGGATGGAGGAGTCATCCTAATTTTACTTGGAACCAAAACCAAACTCAAACTCAAAATGTGTTCCCAAGCCAAAATAACTATTAAAGACCTCCTCCACAGTAACATCAACCACCACAACCGAGTCAGCACCCTTTCAACCGCAAACTTTGTAAAATCCGGCCAACAATTTTGCACTTTATATAATTCTTTCCCAACAGCCGGTACCGAAAAATCCTCTGCACTCGATCGAAGCTTGGAAACGTTTATTAAACATTCCACGCAAACAACGGCCAATTTAACGTATTCTATCCAGACTCTAGTGCAGCACACTACTTCCCACGGTGAAAGCATAAAATCGATTGAAGCAAAACTTGTATAGTTAAATGCTGCGATGAGTGAGAGAGAGAAAGGGAAACTTCCATCTCAACCCCTACCGAATTCTGGCCACTCAAAAAGTCATAATGTGAGTTCCCTAACCATTTTGAGATCGGAAAGAGTGCTGAACAATCAAGTCGGGGAACAGGTTGATGATGATGAATCAATTGAAACCCCGGCTTCTACTTCTAACCTAATTCGTTTTGTTCACCACCTTCTTCCGAGCCTATTCTCCGTTTTCCAATAGGCTCAAAACCTCCGCCCACTTTCTCGAGTCAACCTAAAACGATCCCAACTCTAATTCTGGGATCAATTCCATCCCCATAAACTTCTTCTCCAATGTTGGACCCAACCCTTATTGATAAAGCTTCTTTTCCAAACAGGTTGAGGGCCAACAAACCTAATACACAAATGGAGAAAATTGTAGAAATATTTAAGCAAGTTAACCTCTCCTAGATGGTATTCAACAAGTTCCGTATTATGCAAAAATCCTTAAGGACTTATACACTAGGAAGAGGAAAACTCAAGTGCCTAAAAAAGTGTTCTTAACGAGTATTGCGAGCACGGCTTTTACCCAACAATTATCTAAAAAACGTAAGGACCCCGATTGTCCTACAATATAACTATTGGGGGGTAAAAGCATCAATCGTGCTCTACTTGATCTAGGCGCTAGTGTTAACTTGCTTTCGTACTTTGTCTATGAGTAGCTAGATATAAGAGAGTTGAAACCTGCACATTGCACTTTCCAGATGGCAGATCGATCTATCATCCACCTAGGGGTGAGCTAGAGGACGTGTTAATCAAATTCGGGGAATTTCTATTCCCTGTGGATTTTATTGTTTTAGATACACAGCCTGTGACGAACCCACGAAACCAAATCTCGGTGATTCCGGGTCGGCCTTTTCTAGCAACTTCTAATGCTGTAATAAATTGTCATAATGGTTCTATGAACCTATCTTTTGGAAAGATGACAATTGAACTTAACATTTACAACCTAGGAAGTCAACCGTCTGAACCTTTTGCTCATCTAATCGATATTTGTTCTGTCAATGAGATAGCCTCCGACAGCGGCGAAGTTGAAGAACTTTGCTATAATGATATTGAAGACACTAGTGCGTCATTGTTTAATCCAGCAAATTACTATACGAGTGAGGAAATCTTTGACGAGTCGACCCTCGAGTTCGAATCCTTTGACCCTTCGTAAAAGTTAGTTGAGCTTTCCGAGTCAATTTCCTACGCTAGTTATGAACCTCTTAGGGAGTACGAGTATCATTCCCCTACCCTACCGTCTATCGTCTCCCCACCGATACTAGATCTCAAGCCACTTCCTTCTCATATTAAATACGCATATTTAGGTGAGAACGAGTCTTTGCTAGTTATCATATCAGTTTCTCTAGTTTTAGAGCAAGAGAGGTCTCTTTTGTCAGTCTTGAGATCAAATCGGCAAGCTTTTGGTTGGACAATGGTAGATATCAAAGGGATTAGTCCTTTGATTGTTGAACATCATATACATTTGATGGATGAAGCCAAACCAGCCCAAGACCCATAAAGACGGTTGAATCCCTTCATGAAGGAAGCGGTAAAGAAAGAAATCATCAATTGCTTAGATAGCGGTATAATTTACCCAATATCTGATAGCCAATGGGTAAGTCCTATTCATGCGGTCCTTAAAAAGTCTGGCATCATGCTCATAACTAATGAGGCTAATGAGTTGATCCAAACACACACCCAAACTGGGTAGCTGGTATATATTGATTATAGGAAACTCAATGCCGGAACGAGGAAAGATCACTTCTCTTTACCTTTTATTGATCAGATGTTGGAACGATTAGCTGGACATGAATACTATTGTTTCTTGGACGGATACTTCAGCTATAATCAGATCCCCATCGCCGAAAAAGATCAAGATAAAACAACATTTACTTGTCCTTTCGGTACTTTTGCTTATAGACGCATGCCCTTTGGGTTATGCAACGCTCCCGTTACATTTCAGCGGTGTATGATGGGGATATTCTCAGACATGGTTGAGAATTTTCTGGAGATATTTATGGACGATTTCTCCATATTTAGGGACTCATTTGAGGAATTCCTACGTCATCTTGACGCGGTTCTTACCCGTTGTAAGGATAAGAACTTAACTTTGAATTAGGAAAAATGTCATTTCATGGTCCAAGAAGGTATTATCCTTAGACATATCATTTCACGAAAAGGCACTGAGGTAGACAGAGCTAAAATAGATGTCATCCATAACATTCCTCCTCCCAAATGCGTCAAAGATATACGATTCTTTTTTAGTCATGCAGGATTTTATAGGCGTTTCATTAAGGACTTTAGCAAAATTGATAGACCCTTAACTCTCTTCTTGGTCAAGGATACGACATTGGCGAGACGAATCGAGACAAATTATTTTGAATCGCCTCCGTGAGTCTGAATTATTTTGAATCTCTGATTTCCCTGGGGTCGAGTCGAATCAAGAGATTTGTTCCCGCCAAAATTTTCGGCCAAGAGCTACTTGTTCCCTTATAAAAAAGGGGGAGGATCATCAAAATTTGGCATCACGTGTAAAACACGTGAGCACTCATATGCAAAGTGTATGAGCGCTGAATAAAACAATTAAGGGCCAAACAGGCATCACATGTTAAACACGTGAGCGCTCATATGCAAAGCATATGAGCGCTGAATAACATAAACTTATAGGGCCAAACAGGCCTCATGTGTAAAACACGTGAGCGCTCATATGTAAAGCATATAAACACTGAACAAAAATCACCAATGGCCAAACATACCTCAGGTGTAAAACACGTGAGCGCTCATATGCAAAGCATATGAGCGTTGAACATAAACAGGCTAAAATCTACAGCAGGGGTCACGTGTTAAACACATGAGTTCTCTTGCCTCTCATATGCAAAGCATGTGAGCGCCCCAATTTAAAATGCTCCTATCAAATTCTAGAATTAAATTCTATTTTGGAAAATATTTTCCTGATATTTCTCAAACTAAAAGTATCTTTTCTATTAAACAGAGGACCTTTGGATCAAAAATCCAACGGTGATCATCTGGTAGAATAAAGTTCCATCATAGGAAAATATTTTCCTAATTTTTTTAAATTAACAAGATATTCATATGATCAGAATTCTATGTTAGAATAAAATTCTAATCTTATTAAACTAACGAGAAATCTATATGATAGAATTAAATTCTATATTAAGAAAATATATTTCTGATCTTGTTAAACTAAAAAGATATGATAGAATAAAATTCTAATCTTGTCAAAATTAATAAGATATTCATAATCTTGTTAAACAAACTGTTAAACAGAGGGCCTTTGGATTTAAAATCTAACGGTGAATAAAATTCACCGATTGATCTAAAAGATCATGAAATCAATTATGATCTCTCAATGAGGGATTCCCTTACCAAATTGATTCTTTTTCTTCTCATATAAATAGGAGCAAGGGGAGAAAAAAAAGGAGACAGAGGGAGAGGGGAAGAAAAATAGAGAGAATTTAATTCTCTAAAGAAGAGGAACCCATCCCAAAAGCCCCCACAAAAAGAGAATTTAATTCTCAAACCAAGAGTTTAAATCTTCTTAAAGAACTTAGTTCTTTCTCTGGTTAAGATCCGTAAAAGCAAATCTCCCCACAAGTTGAGAATTTAATTCTAATCGGGGAGATTCTATCATGCAGATTCAAAACTTAGGGGAAAGAACTGACTCCAAAAGAGTTTAACTCTTACAAAACATGTGGGGATTTAATTCCTCTGAAACTAGGTTTTAACCCTTTAAAAAGAATATAATCGCTACAAGAACAGAAGGAGAAATTGATTCCTCAGAACTATAGAAGAACAGCCTGGTGATTCATTAGCGTTCAACGCTACACAATAAAAGCTCACGTGTTCCTACGTGAGCACCTTTGAGGAACGAAAAAGGAAAGACTGAGATCTAGCCACGTGACCCCACGTGACCCCTGAGAAGTGCTCGGTACTTATAAAAGAGAAAAGGGAATAAACCCTATTTTTGGGACGCCTCACGTGATCCTACGTGACCCCCTAACAGTGCTCGGCACTAGAATAAGAGAATAAAAGAGGCAGTGCCCAACTCTAAGCGTCTCACATGCCATATGTGAGCGCCCCAACTTTCAATGTTCAACACTGCTATGGCGCCTCACGTGTCACATGTGAGGGCTGCTATGGCCCCTCATGTGCCACACGTGAGCATCTCAGATCTCAATGTTTAATACTACCTTAGAATATGACGTGGGAGCATGTGGGCACTGAGCATACACTAGTGTTTAACATTATAAGAGGCCAACTTCAACCCCAGATTGGCTAAGTCTTTTCTGAGATTAAATCTCTAAATAAACCGAGCCTCCATGCTCATGACTGATGTTTCCTCAATTTGGAATTTGGTTCAAGGGTATATCTCTCCACACCTCTGATACATGTCGTTGTAATTATTCAACGTCTTCAGAGAGGTGGTGGGTCCCGACGACCAATAACTATCTGGTGCATTTCCAAACCCATGGTTACATCTAAA
Source organism: Agapanthus africanus (assembly GCA_030015575.1). NCBI lineage: Eukaryota > Viridiplantae > Streptophyta > Magnoliopsida > Asparagales > Amaryllidaceae > Agapanthus > Agapanthus africanus. Next base: position 902,746,858 of record JASDDO010000022.1, read on the forward strand.
CTGTGGACCGTAATTTTCTTAAACTAACTATGGACCGTAATGTCCTTAAACTACCTGCGGACAGTGACATCCTTAAACTAAATTTCATAGACTATGATGTCCTTAAACTGAAAAAAACCTTACAGACTATGATGTCTTTAAACTCATGGACTATGATGTCTTTAAACTTACGGACCGCAACATCCCTAAACTAAATCCTACGGACTATGACGTCCTTAAACTTATGGACCGCAATGTCCCTAAACTAAAACGATAGAGTCCAAATATTCTTTAGTTGGATCTAAATGATCCCAAAGTCTTGTTAAGTAGATCTTAGTCTAAAATTAGACTAACGTATCCTTAACAAGCATTTAAGTTGATCTTAATCTAAAACAAGATTAACGATCCTTAAACCAACCCAAATCCAAATCTAAGAAAATACGGATTTGGACTAATCCACGCCCTACGGGCGACAACATAAATTAATCTCCGTATATGATCCACGGGCAACCAACAACAAAACAAACACACACGACACGAAGTGACTTTCTGGAGCAGGAGAAAATGGTTACTGCTACGCGGTAACATAATTAATTGCAGGGGCTTGCGTCTGCAGGGAAGAGCGTCCCCACAATTAAAAACCCCTCACAACGAGGGGGAATATGATGAAGTCTGCTACAACGGCCGCATTCGTCTAAACCTCCGATATACGGTGCCATAAATCAACTTGGCATTTTCGGAGAGGTGGAAGGATAAAACCAAATAGTATCTGCCCCTAAAATTCAGGCCGGATGTCCCAACGTCCCGATCGTGTCTTTCGGCGGAGAACAAATTCTGGCATGCCCGGTGGGACCTTTTCCTCTTTCCACTCCACACTTCGTGTGTCGTGTTCGCAAACGAATCATCGTTTAATATGGTTGCCTTTGGATTCGAGGTACTAAGATTTGGTGTCTTGCTCCCGTGCAGAGAAAATGGCTTCCCACTGCACCAACTGCAACAACAACAACCACCCCATCCTCGCTAGAGGAGTGACCTATGGGCCCTAAGCGGCCTCCATCTTCACCATGCTAGTGGAACAGGTGACACAGGCCACCGCGGGATTGTTCTTCGGGACCATGGTCCCACCGGAAAGCTTCAATGCTCCAGTGCCGTCGCAGGGAGCTCTAAAGAATTCGGTCTTCGATCGGCTTACAACTACCACGGCCCCTCTCAACGGGTCGTCCAATTCCAATGCCTCAGTCTTTGACAGGCTAAACATGAGCTCTAGTGGGCCCGTAAAGAAGCCTGCAATACCCGGAGGAGTTATCCCGAAGCGGATAGCCATTTCAGCTCCAGTAAACAAAGTCATCAGAGGGGACTCTCCGGCCAAGGGGTCGGTCTTTGCAAGACTGGCCGCTCCAACTCCCGCTTCAGGCAAAGTCACCAAGGCTACTTCCCCTGCCCAAAAGTCAGTCTTCGACAGGCTGGACATTCCTTCTCAATGGACATCAGTCTTCGACAGGCTGGCACCAACAGCAGTTTCTTATCAAAGCATGAAGCACGATGAAGCTACCCCAACAACGGAGGTGATCCTGGATGCACGACATGCTCGACGTCGCCACTGGCGTCGAGTGAGGAAAGATGGGGGCAGTTCCCCTTCTGGACTGACTCCGCCAGCTCCAATGGTGGAAATTGATGCTGCCGTTCCAGCTGGAAACAGCTTTGAACCACTCAAGTGGGTGCGCAAGAACTCTCCAACCGCTACATTGAAGAAGACTCCTCCACCTGTGGAGAACGTTACAAAGCCAAAGTCAGAACAGCCTTCTCAGCGGCTGTCCTCCAAAATTCATAAGGTCTGGCGGAGAGTCCAAGACTCCGTAATCGATAAGGACTACTCCCGCCGACAGAAGAAAATAAAGATTCAGCAAAAGGAGGACCATCCCTCCGTCCCGCCACGAAAAGTGTCGTCTACACGGGTGCCTACATCAACAGCCCCCTCAACTTCAATCGTCCATAAAAAGAGGAGGGCGGAGAAAATCCCTATGCCTGTGACGAATCTCAAGAGCACTGAACCCAGACGCTCTAAGTCTGGGGCATGGTAGTGCACACCGTCTACATGGCTTCCGGAAAAGAGGATAGCCGCATCTCAATGGGTCATCGACCACTCACCCGATCCATGACAAAGGCTCAGGAGCAACAGCAAAAGCTCCAGAAGATGCTAACGATGATGGCCGCACTCACCGGGTCAAAAGAAAACCCGGAGACGTCGTCGGAGCAGTGTCAAGAACAGGAAACCGACGCCGAATTCCTCTGAAGAATGCTCGAGAAGAAACACAAAGAGGCCGCGGAACAAGCGGCTAACATAAAGCAAATGGCGCTTCTGTTTCAAGATATGGTCGGGATGATGATACAGCCGGATCCCCTAGCTGAAGACCCTCCGATTATCCTTGAAGACGACAGATGAGAGACATCGAACCCTCTTCCGGCTCTATCAGCATCCAAGGAAGATACCATATCCAAAGCCGCCCTTGTCGACTATATAGCTCAACAGATACGAGTTCATCAGGTGACCAAAGCCGCTGGCCAAATCGTCAAGACTGGACGACCTTATCCAAGCTGGTACGATTATATTAAGTACCCACCAGGATATACGATCCCTAAATTCCATGTGTATAAGGGGACAGGCAATCCACACCAGCACGTTGCTCAATTCAGGACTCTGTGCGGTAATGCTGGGGGTGACGACAAACTGCCGCTTCATCAGTTTGTTGGCAGCTTGTCGGAGACAACATTCAAGTGGTATTCTGAGATCCCGAATGACTCTGTCAAGACATTTGCAGAAATGGAGCTCCTGTTTACACAAAGGTTCACAAACGCCAGCGAACGCACCCCAATCACGACGTTGATTAATGCCAGGGTGAAGCCAGATGAAATATGGGTTCAGTATGCAATACGATGGCGGAACCTATGGTCGAAGTTTGAACAGCGCATAGAAGAGTCTCCTGCAGTGGGCATGTGGGAACCCTCGATACGCAGGCGACCATATCTCAATTCATGATGTTCTTCAAGCCGACCACCTTCCAGGCCTTGATTAACAAGCTGGCCCAAATGGACCAGATATGCCATAGGCCTTCTTCTTCAAAGACGGAGCCTCGGAATGAAAAAGGGAAAGGGAAAGTGACCTTCGACACCAATGCTCAGCAACAGCCGAGTGGCCCGAGACCGGTTGTTCGCCAAAGCAACAAGCGGCGATCCCTCGATGAGAAGTTGAGACGTCCTTACTCGTTTCCCCGGGATAAAACAAGGAGACTGTTCGAACTGGCAGTGCGTAACGGGCTCATCACTTTACCGGAGCCGAGACACCCACCGCAACCGAACGACGTCAACAATCCCAATTACTGCCCCTACCACCGAATATTGGGCCATCCGATCGAAGACTGCTACGTCTTCAAAAACTGGGTTGAAGACCAGTACCAATAGAGCAAGTTCGCGCTGTCCGAAAACTGGAAGGTAAATCCGCCACAGCAGCACACTCCTAAAAGGGTAGACACGCCGGGGGCATCATGCTCATTCATAGAGGAAGCTCCGTGGGAAGTTGTCCTTTCAGCCAAAACGAAAAGAATGCTGAAAGATCTGGAAGCATGTCCGGCGATTAGGTGGAGGATCCCGCTGGAGCTTGAGATTATTGAGGGGATGCTGAAGCCGCGCCTAACACCGGGAGTTGGTAGTAATAGGCAAAATACCCAGGCCCAGCCGTCGAAGTCTTCGAAAAAGAAGAAGAAGACCAAAAAGCCCGCACAGTCTGACGACAAACGCACGGACCTGCAAAAGCATATTGACGTGTTGGAAAAATATAACCAGAAGGCGCGAACCTCTGTCACACTCCAAAAGTTTCTCAACCATAACCTTGAGGGCGGAGATGATGACAATGACGAGGGAGACGACTCGTCAGAAGAACCCGAGGATTACGTGGCAAGTTGTCACATGATCTCTCATTCGTCACTAAATGATGAAGAAGCTCACTCAGCGTTAGAACATAACATAGAGGAGCTGGGGACAGAATTGGCACCAAAATCCTTGGAACCGTCCGATGAGCTGATTGACGTGCTGCTAAATGAAGCCCGTCAGAAGAGTAAAGTTGATCGAGAATGCAAAATGGCCATATTCGAAAAAGCCAGGCGTCGACGTCAAGTGAAAGAAGTCGCGGTAGGGATGGATCACAAAACACCCCAACGAAACCAAATCATGCCCTAAATGGGTGTATCCCAATTTATCGTTATGTATCCCTTCACGTGACAAATACATGTGCATACAGGATGAACGACGAACCGAAACATCCCTAAACTAACAATGGACCGTAATGTCCTAAAACTAGCTACGGACCGAAACGTCCCTAAACTAACAACGGTACGAAATGTCCCTAAAACTAACAATGGACCGTAATGTCCTAAAACTAGCTGTGGACCGCAATGTCCTAAAACTAGTGACGGACCGAAACTTCCTTAAACTACTACAAACCGTAGCATCCTAGGGCATGTAAGTCCATATTGCGACCCCCGGTTCTTACGGGGAGGCGGAAACGGTATAAAAAACAAATTTTTATCGCAAGAGGCAACATGGACTAAACTAGGTCGGGATCGTTACCTAAACTAAAACTAGCAAACTAAGCTAAAGAGATTTAGCTACTCGGATAGAGATGGTTATACCTAAACTTGAACTCCTTCTTCTTCAAACTTTGTGGAGGTTGATGGTTCTCTTCTCTTGTCGCCTTCTTCAGTCGAAGATGGATCCACCTCGAAGGCTCGACCTTTGGGCTCTTTCTCGAACTTGGAGTGAACTAGAATCGCCGGCTTGCTAAACCCTTGATCCTAGAGTGAGTAGAGAGAGTGTCTAAGGGTTGCTTTTTTTTTTTAAAGAGAATGATTCTCAACTCATGAGAAGGTTTCTCTTTGCTAGAGGAAGAAGAAGATGAAGAGAGGAGAGAGAATGAGAATGATAGAATGAGCTATATTTTTTCTTTCTTGCAACCATAATGCAAAAGAAAAGAATTATCTAATAATAATAATTGAAAATGAGAATAGTTGATGGCAATTTGGAATGACCACAACCATGCTTCATTTAAAAATGTAAGCATAAATCAAGGAAGACTTTTGAAGCATGATGGTGGTCAACTTTCAACCATGGTCAACAAGTCAACCATGGTCAACAAGTCAACAAAATCAACCATAACAAAATTCTCATTTAATTACTATTATAAATAGATAATCCATAAATCCATTAGGGTTTGGAAAAAGATAACTGTCAACTGTGCATACGCACCCGTTCCGAAACCCTAATGAAATACCTCATCCTCCGCCTCAAGCAACTGTGCATACACACCTGCATTCTCGTTCCGAGGAACAAGAATACCAAGATATAAAAGCAACCCCAAATATATATACCAGTATCTGGCTCAAACCAGAGCCTGCCAGTATAATCCGTCCGGACTCCAAACGTGCACAAGTGCGCGGATGAGAACGAACCCTGTCGCAAAACCATGCGACCTTTACTCTGTTTTGCCCAGAGGCGAATACCCTCTGTGTGGGACTCTAAAGACTCGACACTACGCTGGCAGTGGGTTTAACCACAGACCGCAAGCGGCACTATCTGTGCGTAACGGTCCCCAGGTAGATGCCGACAAGAAGGCTGACGAGGTGAAACCCCATCTGAACTCCTACTGAGTCTGAATGTGACAGTCTCCGTACAGTCCGGTCTGTTCGTCTGATACATCGCATGGCGGGCCTAGGGGGCGGTAAACGTCAGTCCCCCAATAGCGGTACAAGTCGTGCCGGAGCGAAGCCCAAAACACCCTGAGATAACACTGGAAACCTACCAGTATATCTCGTTTGCCCTGGCCAGGGACTACTCGTGTAATGGCTCTCCTAGACACAGCGCGATGTCAACCCCCAATACCGGGAGAGACGAATCCTGTCTAACCGTCACTGCCTCCAAGTGCTTCGGGACTGCACCCAACCACCACCTGTTTGCACGACTCCTTTGAGCCGTGGTAGGGTAGTGATCAAAGTGCAGTGGGAACACACTTGAGGCGAAGTGCCAGTGTCAAGTCAGCGGACTAAGCTGTACTCATGTCACCTGGGAACTGATAACTGACGATAGGTATAATACCAACCTGTCAGTTCCCGACGAGTCCTGTCCAGTGTACTCGTAACCCAACGAGCACCCGTATACTATCTCCAGTACGACGTACTGATGGCTGTGGGACAGACCATCTCCCACACTGGGATGAGAAGCGCATACGCTAGTCTACTCCGGAGTATCGATGCCCTGTCTCGATAGTCCTGCGACTAGGGACCTGTATAAGGATGTGCTTATAGATTACCCAGCCCCCACTAGTGTGACTGCCATCACAACGCTGGTAATCAAGCAAAGATCCTAAGGGCTCCACTAATGCGTATAAGTGATATACTGAAATAAACACAAGTACACATTGAAGTAGAAACAAACCAAGTAGCATACTACTATTTTGAGCAAGATTGTATATACAAGGTGAATATCCCAAGCATCCATTAAGTAATATACAAACTAGTATGATACAGTAATGGCCTCTAGGGCATATACACTAACAGGGCAGACTAAAAAAAACGGTACGTACACAAGCAAAATGAGTACGGATGAAAACCCAAAAGGGCTCCGTGAGTAAAAACAGTGGGGCTACCGGCGAGTTTGTGAAAACTTGAAAGGGTGCAGACTCGTTAAAAAAAACGGTACGTCCATAAGCACAATGGGCACGGATAAAAACCCGAAAGGGCTCCGTTAGTAAAAATAGCAGGGCTACCAGCGAGTTTGTGAAAACCTAAAAGGGTGCAGACTCATTTAAAAAAAATAAGAAAAAAAATGGAACGTCAATAAGCAAAATGGGTACGGATTAAAACCCGAAAGGGCTGCGTAAGTAAAAATAGCAGGGCTACTGGCGGGTTTGTGAAAATCCGAAAGGGCGCAGACTCGTTAAAAAATTCATGCACACTTGCAAGGTTCTTTCAACCTTGTGAGGAGAAAATACCTGCGTGAGATCCTTACGACTCACAAGGGAGCAACACACTTAGGGATCCTCACGATTCCTGAGGAGAAATTACACTTACGGGATCCTCACGATTCTTGAGGAGAAATTACACTTACGGGATCCTCACGACTCGTAAGGAGAATCCTCTTATAAGACCTTCACGGATCATAAGATTCAAAAGCCTTAAGCTACAGGGATCTGAACTTGTTTTTAAGCCATCACTTTCCCAAACTGCCCTATAAGAGGTTCAGTACTAACCCTTGTATACAATCCACGGGCACAAATAATCATGCCCTTGCCGAGTCCCACCAATGACGAAGAATGCCCTCATTTGATGAACAAACACTTGTAGGTCCTCTCGATTTACATAGAGAAAACAATCTTGCAAGATCCTTACGAATTACAAGAGAACATACACTTAAGAATTCTCATGATTCCTAAGGAGAAATCGCACCTATGAAATCCTCACGACTCGTAGGGAGAAACACCTTTATGAGACCCTTACGGCTCATGAAGTCAAAAGCTTTAGTCGATAGGATCCTAAACCTGTTTGCTAAGCCGCCTTTGTTCAAATCGACAGAGGCAAATGATGATTCGCTCCTGGCAATGTCCCAGTGGTAGCGATGCTGATGCTTAAATCGGTATCAAATTCCAAGTCCTTTCAAGGCAAATGATGATTCACTCCTGGCAATATTCCAGTCGCAGCGATACTGATTCTAAGATTGGTATCAGGTCTTGAGTGCCATACTAGCAATAAAATCGGCGAGTCAAAAATGCATATGAAATAGCCGAAATGATAGGGCAACTCGCAATAAAAATCAGCGAGTAAAAGATATGCATATAAAAATAGCCGAAATGTTCGGGCAACTCGCAATAAAGAGCAGCGAGTAAAGAAAAAGAAAAATAGCCGAAATGATTGGGCACCATGAAAAATAGCCGAAATGATTGGGCAATCGCGACTTTTGCGATATAAAAAGCTGAAATGATAGAGTATCGCGGAAAGAAATAAAAAAGTGAAAGAATGAAACTTTTGCCCTGCAGGTAAGTCCATACTGACCCCTGTATACAATCCATGGGCATACACGAAAAGGGAACCACATGTCCCAACAAACCCTGTCAAAGGGAAGTCATAGCTCGACAGCAACATCTGCATCCCAGAAGACCAACAACGGCGTTCTTCCTTATGCCAGCAAGGCACGGACGCGACACCACCAATCGGAGCCACGGTAAAGTCCCCAGTTCCAAGAATCCACGGCAGACAATCTAACATCATCCAATGACCCCGTCTCGGAAATATGTCATCCAATGACCCCGTTACGGAAATATGTCATTCAATGACCCAATGACCCCGTTACGGAAATATGTCATCCAATGACCCCGTCGCGGAAATACGGCAGCAAATGACCCCGTCTCGGAAATACGTCATCCAATGACCCCGTCTCAGAAATACGTCAGCAAATGACCCCATTGCAGAAATACGCCAGCAAATGACCCCATTGCGGAAATACGTCATCCAATGACCCCGTCTCAGAAATACGTCATCCAATGACCCCGTCTTGGAAATACGTCAGCAAATGACCCCGTCGTGGAAATACGTCATCAAATGACCCCGTCGCGGAAATACGTCAGCAAATGACCCTGTCGCGGAAATACGTTATCCAATGACCCCGTCTCGGAAATACGTCAGCAAATGACCCCGTCGCGGAAATACGTCATCCAATGACCCCGTTGCGGAAATATGTCATTCAATGACCCTGTCTCGGAAATACGTCAGCAAATGACCCCGTCGCGGAAATACGTCATCCAATGACCATGTTTTTGAAATACGTCAGCAAATGACCCCGTCTCGGAAATACGTCATCCAATGACTCCTTCTCGGAAACAAGTCAACCAGCCTCCAGGGAAATCGGTGTCCTTGGCAAGACCTCTCGATTCAAGGAAATCAGCGTCCTTAGCGAGAAATCTCTCGTTCCGCGTCGACCCGCAAGGAAATCAGTGTCTTTGCAGGAATCTCTCGATTCGTCTCGACCCCAGGGAAATCGGTGTCCTTGGAAAGACCTCTCGATTTAGGGAAATCAGCGTCCTTGGCGAGAACCTCGATTCGCGTCGACCCGCAAGGAAATCAGTGTCTTTGTAGGAATCTCTCGATTCGTATCGACCCTAGAGAAATCAATGTCCTTGGCGAGAATCTCTCGATTCGCGTCGACCCGCAAGGAAATCCGTGTCTTTGCAGGAATATCTCGATTCGTCTCGACCCCAGGGAAATTAGTGTCCTTGGCAAGACCTCTCGATTCAGGGAAATCAGCGTCCTTGGCGAGAGACCTCTCGATTCGTGTTGACCAGCAAGGAAATCGATGTCTTTGTAGGAATCTCTCGATTCGTCTCAACCCCAGGGAAATAAGTGTCCTTGGCAAGACCTTTCGATTCAGGGAAATTAGCGTCCTTGGTGAGAACCCCTCGATTCGTTTCGACCCGCTAGGAAATCAACGTCTTTGTGAGAATCTCTCGATTCGCCTCGACCTGCGGGGAAATTAGTGTCCCTACACATAAAAAAATTCTCTTGTAGGATCCTTACAATTCTCAAGAGAAAACACACTTAGGAGTGCTCACGACTCTTAAGGAAAAGACACCTATGGGATCCTCTCGACTCGTAGGGAGAAAAGTTTTTATGAGACCCTCATGGCTCATAAAGTTGAAAAGTCTTAGGTGTCAAATCCTAACCTTATCTCCTAAGCCATCACTGCTCTACAAGGAGATCAAGATGGACTATCTACGGGCCACATTGCCAAAGCCACATTCGCCAAGGAAATAAAGAAGCTACTTACGGGTCCTCTCGATTCGTAAGAAGATCTACCCGAGTGAGATCCTTATGACTCACGGAGGCGATGAACACTTAGGAATCCTCACGATTCCTAGGGAGAAAATACATCTACGGGATCCTCTCGACTCGTAGAGAGAAAAAACCTTCTTAAGACCCTTACGGCTCATGAAGATGGGGAAAGTCTTAGGCTACAAGGAACCTAAACTTGTCTCTTAAGCCCTCAATACTATGGCCATGCATAACTCTGCACTACTTCACCCACGTACATACTTACGTGGGCAAAGTAGTAGGGGGCATTTGTTCCCGTCAAATTCTTCGGCCAAGAGCTATTTGTTCCTGTTTACATCGGTTTAAGTTTCGTTTACAGATATGTGTGAAATGGGACTCATTCATACACGCACATGCACACATCAGAGAAAGAGCAGGTTTTAGAAAGAGAGCACTTGGTGGTCAATGACAAAAAGAAAACATTTAATTGAATATTCTATTCTACAGGAAATAGATCACCAAACATAGGATCGAAAGTACAGGGATTCACAAAACTATGGATAAAATTATCTAACTCCCTCTCTGCCTTCTCCACCATGTCAAAGTGGCGACCTTCACGAATAGTCGCTTCCCAATGGTCAGCACCGTGCCCATCAGCAAAGGCAGACATGACGACCCGCTGAGCCCGTATCTGGTTTAGCAGTTGAACAGAGCGATCTCTCAGAGCAGTGGTAATCAAAAGTGCCTCGTGAAAGCACTCGATCTTGTCCTCTACAGCGTCGAGAATTGCCAGAGTCATCTCCACTTGATGAGGAGGGATATCATCTAGCACGGACAAGAAGACCATCCGAAGACAAATGGAGCAGATGGGGAGAGAGGATCCTCTAAGAGTCAAGAGCTCGTACAGCACCGTATCGCATTGGTCATTCGTAAGATCAGGGTTCACCAAGCGTGCAGCAAAATGAGGAACGATTTCCTCAATAGGCACCTTCCATGGTTGCAGGCGGGCATGCGGGCGATTACAAGCCATAGCTCTGCTCTGTTAAGATAATTCTCTGAAAGTGAGAGAAAAGAGAAGCATTGCTACAAATTATAAAGATAGACATTTAAGTCTAGGCACAGAAAATTCTGTGCATGATGGAACTGTTTCCAAGCTCTGTTAAGAGAAGGCATTGGGAAAGAGAAGTCTGACTCAGGAAAAGCGGAGAAAGAAGGTGAAAAGGCACCTTCAGTAATGAGGCAGCGCCTCACGTGCAAAGTACAAGAGCAATATCGCCAGGAGCGCCAGCGCTAAAGACTCTGAGGCAGCGCCTCACGTGTAAAGCACGAGAGCGCTGGTGCCAAGAGCGCCAGCGCTAAGAGTCAAAGACTCTGAAGCAGCGCTCACGTGCAAAGTACGAGAACGCCAGCGCCAGCGCCAGGAGCGCCAGCGCTAAAGTCTTTGAGGCAGCGCCTCATGTGCAAAGCACGAGAGCGCTGGCGCCAAGAGCGCCAGCGTTAAGAGTCAAAGACTCTGAGGTAGCGCTCACGTGCAAAGCACGAGAGCGCCGGCGCTCTCGTGGGCAGCGCCTCACGTGCAAAGCACAAGAGCGCTGGCGCCAAGAGCGCCAGTGCTAAGAGTCAAAGACTCTGAAGCAGCGCTCACGGGCAAAGCACGAGAGCGCTAGCACCAAGAGCGCCATCGCTAAAGACTCTGAGGTAGCGCCTCACGTACAAAGCACGAGAGCGCTAGCGCTAAGAGTCAAAAGACTCCGAGGCAGCGCCTAACGTGCAAAGCAAGAGAGCGCCAGCGCCAGAACTAAAAGTTCTCCACCATTGGATCAATGATCCAACGAATATGATAAATCATCAGATTACCAGAATTAAATTCCGATTAAGGAAACACTCCTCAAATCTTTCCAAATAGGAAAGATTGTGCTCTATAAATCAGAGCACCGTTGGATCAAAGATCCAATGGTGATTAAAAATCACCAAGATACAGAATAAGTTCTATATGGGAAAGTATTTTTCCAATCTTGTTAATAACAAGAAAAATGTCTTCTGTAAAACAGAAGCCCTTGGATCAAAGATCCAATGGTGGGATAAATTCCCAAATCATTTAAAGATCTCTCAATGAGAGATTTCCTTAACTGATTCAACAAATCAGTCTCCACTATATAAAGAACCTAAGACTTCAAGTCTTGTACAGAGAAACCTCCCAATAAGTTCTGAAATCGAAAGAAGAAAAAAAGAAGAACCCCTTCCTATAAGCTTCAAGTTTTCAGAAAAGAAAAAGAGAAGAGCAAGCTCTAAGAAGAAGAACCTTCTTCAAGGTAAATAAAAAGAAGAGAGATCATAGTATCTCTTGATAAAAAAATAAGAACTTAGTTCTTTTTCTAGATCATAAATCTATAAGACAAAGTCTTTCAAAAAAACAGAAGAGACCATAGCATCTCTTCATCAAAAGAAGAACTTAGTTCTTAGATCCATGAGACAAAGTCTCTTATAAACGAGAATTTAATTCTCAGAGCACAGAACTGACCAGAACTGCCAAAGAAGCGCTTCAGTACTCCAAGTCTGGCACTCAGCGCCAAGCGCACCACGTGCTCCTCACGTGTGCGCTATTTCATAAGAAGCGCTTCAGCGCTCCAAGTCTAACGCTCAGCACCAAGCGCACCACGTGCTCCTCACGTGTGCGCTATTTCAAAAGAAGCACTTTAGCGTTCCAAGTCTGGCGCTCAGTGCCAAGCGCACCACGTGCTCCTCACGTGTGCACTATTTCATAAGAAGCGCTTTAGCACTCCAAGTCTGGCGTCAAGCGCACCACGTACTCCTCATGTGTGCGTTATTTCAAAAGAAGCGCTTCAGCGCTCCAAGTCTGGTGTTCAGCACCAAGCGCACCACGTGCTCCCCACATGTGCGCTATTTCATAAGAAGCTCCTTAGCGCTCCAAGTCTGGCGCTCAGCGCACCACGTGCTCCCCACTTGTGCGCTATTTCATAAAAAGCGCCTTAGTGCTTCAAGTTTGGCGCTCAGCACACCACGTGCTCCTCACATGTGCGCTATTTCACAAGAAGCGCCTTAGTGCTCTAGGTCTGGCGCTCAGTGCCAAGCGCACCATGTGCTCCTCACGTGTGCGCTGAGGGAACACAAAGCGTTCTATAAATAAATCCCAGCGCCATAAAAAGTGTTCAACACTCAGTAAAAGACAAAAGTAAAAGGGTTGTCAGAACCCAAATCAATACTCAGTAGTCCCTTGATAAAAAAGGGACTGAGCCTAAATAAATATTCAACATTTTATTCAAAACTAAGTGGGCTGAGCCCAAGTTGGCTACAAATCCCTAATTCAGATCAACTGAGCTCATGTGCTCATAATCTTTTTAATTGGTCTTGGTCACAAACCTGACTATAGATCTCTCAACCAATATTAGTTTAAGGGTACATCTCTTCATACCTCTGATACATGTCATTGTAATTCTTCAACTTCTTCAGAGAGATGGAGGGTTCCAATAACCAAAAAACTTTTGGCGCATCCTTAAATTTTGAAACCAAAATACCAGACTATGACGTTTTTAAACCAGACTATGATGTCTTTAAACCAGACTATGTGGTCGTTAAACTCATGGACTATGATGTCCTTAATCTTTACGGACTAGAGGTCTTTAAACTCATGGACTATGATGTCCATAAACTTTACGGACTATGAGGTCCTTAAAATCATGGACTATGATGTCCTTAAAATTTACAGACTATTATGTCCTTAAACCCAATGGACCATGACATCCCTAAACTCATGGACTATGAGGTCCTTAAACTTTACGGACTATGAGGTCCTTAAACTCATGGACTATGATGTCCTTAAACAGTGGACCGCAATGTCCTTAAACAAAAACGATAGAGTCCAAAAACTCTTTCGTGGGATCTAAATGATCCTAAAATCCTGTTGAGTAGATCTTAGTCTAAAATAAGACTAACAATCCTTAAACCAACCCAAACCCAAATCTAAGAAAATACGGATTTGGACTAATCCACGCCCTATGGGCGACAACACAAATTAGTCTCCGTATACAATCCACGGGCAACAAAAAATAAAATAAACACACACGACACGAAGTGACCTTCTGGAGCTGGAGAAAGTGTTTATCGCTACGTGGTAACGTAATTAACTTCAGGGGCTTGCGCCTGCAGGGAAGAGCGTCCCCACAATCAAAAACCCTTCACAACGAGGGGGAATCTGACGAAGTCTGCTACAACGGCCGCATCCATCTAATCCTCCGATATACGGTTCCATAAATCAACTTGGCATCTTCGGAGAGGTGGATGGATAAAACCAAATAGCATCTGCCCCCAAAATTCAGGTCGGACGTCCCAACGTCCTGGTCGCGTCTTTCGGTGGAGAACAGATTCTGGCACGCCCGGCGGGACCTTTTCCTCTTTCCACTTCACACTTTGTGTGTCGTGTTCGCGAACGAATCACAGTTTAATATGGTTGTCCTTGGATTCGAGGTACTAAGATTTGGTGTCTTGCTCAGTGCAGAAGAGAAGATGACGTCAATGGCTTCCAACTGCACCAACTGCAACAACAACTTCCACTTCGTCCCTGCTGGAGTAGTGACTTATGGGCCCCAAGTGGCCTCCATTTTTGCAATGCCGGTGGAACATGTGATACAAGACACCACTGGGTTGTTCTTCGGGACCATGCTACCGCCAATGAGCTTCAATGCTCCAATGCCGACGCAGGAGGCTCCAAAGAAGTCGGTCTTTGATCGGCTCACCACTACCACGGTCCCTCTCAACGGGTCGTCCAAGTCCAACGCCTCAGTCTTTAATAGACTAGGCCAAAGCTTAAGTGGGCCCATGAAGAAGCCTGCAATACTTGAACGCGTCATCCCGAAGCGGATAGCCATTCCAACTCCGACGGACGAAGTCGTTAAAGGGGCTTCTCCTGCTAAGGGATCGGTCTTTGCGAGACCGGCCATCCTAATTTCTGCTTCGGGTGAGGTCGTCCAAACTACTCCCCCTGCCTAAAGGTCAGTCTTCGACAGGTTGGACGTTTCTTCTCAGCTGACGTCAGTCTTTGACAGGCTGGCACCAACAGCAACCCTTCACCAGAATAAGGGGCATGATGAAGCCACCCCCATAACTGAGCTAGTACCGTCTGCAAGACATGCTTGACGTCGCCACTGGCGCCGAGTGAGGAAAGCTGGGGTAGTTCCCCTTCCGGACTTACCCCACCAGCTCCAACGGTGGATGTTGATGCTGCTGTTCTAACTGGGAACAGTTTTGAACCATTCAAGATGGTGCGCAAGCACTTTCCGACCGCCGTGCTAAAAAGGTCTCCTCCACCGGTGGAGAACATTATTAAAGAAAAGCCGGCACAACCCTCTCAACAGCTGTCTTCCAAAATCCACAGGGTCTGGCGAAGAGTTCAAGACTCTGTGATTGACAAAAAATACCCCCACCGACAGAAGAAGATGAAGGTTTGGCAAGAGAAAGATCACCCTGTCGTACCACAGAAGGTGTCGTCTGCTTTGGTGCCTGCTGCAGCAGCCCCCTCAACTTCGACCACCTATAGAAGGAGAAGGACAGAGAAAATCCTCGTGTCCACGACAAAGTTCAAAGGCACTGAATCCAAATGCCCTAAGTCTGGGGGCATGGTGGTGCACACCATTTACATGGCTTCCGAAAAAGAGGATACCCGTATCTCCATGGGCCATCGACCACTCACCCGATCCATAACAAAAGCCTAGGAGCAACAATAGAAGCTCCAGGAAATGTTAACAAAGATGGCCGCGCTCACTGTGCCAAAAGAAAGATCGGAGACATCATCGGAGCAACGCCAGGAGTAAGAAACCGATGCCAAGTTTCTTCGCAGAATGCTCGAGAAGAAAGATAAAGAAGCCGCGGAATAAGCGGCCAACATAAAACAAATGACGCTATTATTCCAGGATATGGTGGGCATGATGATCCAGCTGGACCCTCCAGCGGAGGAGCCTCCGGTGATCATTGAAGACGACAGAGGGGAGATATCAAACCCTCTTCTGGCCTTTTCAGCAGCTAAGGAGGAAACAATCTCGAAAGCTGCGCTCGATGACTATATAGCTCAACAGATACGAGCTCATCAGGCGAGCGAAGTGTCCGGCCAAATCGTTAAGACTGGATGACCCTATCCGGGTTGGTACGATCAAATAAAGTACCCGCCTGGATATACGATCCCTAAATTCCATGTGTATAAGGGAACAGGTAATCCACACCAGCACGTTGCTCAATTCAGGGCTCTGTGCGGTAATACTAGGGGTGACGAAAAACTGCTGCTTCGCCAGTTTGTTGGTAGCTTGTCGGAGACAGCATTCGAATGGTACTCCAAGCTCCTGAATGACTCTGTCAAGACATTTTCAGAAATGAAGCTACTGTTTACACAAAGTTTCGTACGCGCTAGCGAACGCACCCCAATCACGGCATTGATCAATGCCAGGGTGAAGCCAGGCGAAACATGGGTTCACTATGCGATACGATGGCGGAACCTATGGTCGAAGTGTGAACACCGCATAGAAGAGGCTCCTGCAGTAGGCATGTTTATAGGAACCCTCGATCCGCAGGCGACCGTATCTCAATTCATGATGTTCTTCAAGCCGACCACCTTCCAGGCCTTGATTGACAAGCTGGCCTAAATGGACTAGATGGGCCATAGGCCCTCCTCCTCAAAGTCGGAGCCGCAGAATGAAAAGGGGAAAGAGAAAGCGACCTTCGTCGCCAATGCTCAGCAACAGCCGACTGGTCCAAAACCAGCTGATCACCAAAACGATAGACATCGATTCCTCAACAAAAAGTTAAGACGTCCTTACTCGTTCCCCGGGATAAAACAAGGAGACTGTTCGAACTGGCAGTGCGCAATGGGCTCATCACTCTACTTGAGCCGAAACACCCACCGCAACTGAACGACATCAACAATCCTAATTGCTGCCCCTACCACCAAATTTTTGGCCATCCGATCGAAGACTGCTACATCTTCAAAAACTGGGTTGAAGACCGGTACCAACAAGGATGTTCGCGCTGTCCGAAAACTGGAAGGTAAATCTGCCACAACATCACACTCCTAAAAGGGTAGATACGCCGGGGGCATCATGCTCATTCATAGAGAAATCTCCATGGGAAGTATTTCTTTCGGCAAAAACGAAAAGAATGCTGAAGGATCTTCAAGCATGCCCCGCAATCAGGTGGAAAAGCCCGCTAGAGCCCGAGATCATTGAGGAATGCTGAAACAGCGCCTGACACCGAGAGTTGGTAGCAATGAGCAAAATACCTAGGTCCAGCCATCAAAGTCTTCGAAGAAGAAGAAGAAGAAGACCAAGAAGCCTGCGCAGCCTGATGACAAGCTCCCGGACCTACAAAAGCATATTGACGCGCTGGAGGAATACAACCAGAAGGCGCGGACCCCAGTCACACTCCATGAGTTTCTTAACCATATCCTTGAGAAAAGAGGAAATGACAATGAAGAGGGTGACGACGCGTCAGAAGAACCCGAGAATTACGTGGCAAGTTGTCACAGGATCTCTCATTCGTCACTAAATGATGAAGGAGCTCACTCGGCGTTAGAAGATAACATAGAGGAGTAGGTGAAAGAATCGGCACCAAAATCGTTGGAACCGTTCGATGAGCTGATTGACGTGCTGCTAAACGAAACCAGTCAGAAGAGCAAAGTTGATCGAGAACGCAAAATGGCCATATTCGAAAAAGCCAGGCGTCGATGTTAAGTGGAAGAAGTCGCGGTAGGGATGGATCACAAAATACCCCAACCAAACCAAATCACACCTTAAATGGGTGTATCCCACTTTATCGTTGTGTATCCCGTCACGTGATAAATACACGTGCATATAGGATGAACAATGGACCGTAATGTCCTAAAACTAGCTATGGACCGGAATGTCCTAAAACTAGCTACGGACCAAAACGTCCCTAAACTAACAACGGACCGAAATGTTCCTAAACTAATAATGGACCGTAATGTCCTAAAACTAGGTATGGATCTCAATGTCCTAAAACTAGTGACGGACCGAAACGTCTTTAAACTACTACAAACCCCGGCATCCCCAAGCCATCGTGGCAAAAAAAAAAAAAAACGGTACGTCCATAAGCAAAATGGGCACGAATGAAAACCCAAAAGGTCTCCATGAGTAAAAACAGCAAGGCTACCGGTGATATTTGTGAAAACCCGAAAGGGCTCAGACTCGTAAAAAAAGAAAAAAAAACGATACGTCCTTAAGCAAAATGGGCACAGATGAAAACTCTAAAGGGCTCCGTGAGTAAAAACAGATAGGCTACCGCGATATTTGTGAAAACCCGAAAGGGCGCAAACTCGTAATATATATATATATATATATATATATATATATATATATATTCATGCACACTTGCAAGGTCCTCTCGACCTTGTAAGGAGAAAACACCCGCGTGAGATCCTTACGACTCATAAGGGAGCAACACACTTAGGGATCCCCATGATTCCTGAGGAGAAATTACACTTACGAGATCCTCACGACTCGTAAGAAGAACCTTCTTATGAGACGCTCACGGCTCATAAGATTCAAAAGTCTTAAGTTGCAGAGATCTGAACCTGTTCTTAAGCCATCACATTTCCCAATTTTCCCTACAAGCGGTTCAATACTGACCCTTGTATACGATCCACAGGCACAAATAATCATTTCCCTCACCAAGTCTCACCAACAACGAGGAATTTCCTCATTTAATGAACAAACACTTGTAAGACCTCTCGACTTATAAGAGGAAAACACTTTTGTAAGATCCTTACGACTTATAAAGGAACACACACTTAAGAATCCTCATGATTCTTAAGGAGAAAACGCACCTACGAGATCCTCACGACCCGTAGGGAGTAACACCTTTATGAGACCTCTGTTCCCCTCCGAAACGCGGAGACGCGACCGCGCGGGTCCGTCTTGCCTGAATTTCGGGGCAGATGCTAATTGGTGCTATCCGTCCACCTCTCCGAAGATGCCAAGTTGATTTATGACACCATGTATCAGAGGTTTAGACGGATGCGGACGATGTAGCAGACTTCGTCAGAGTCCCCCTCATTGGAGGGGTTTTTGATTATGGGGACGCTCTTCCCTGCAGGCGCAAGCCCCTGCAGTTAATTACGCTACCGCATCGCGGTAACCAATTTTTCCTTCTCCAGATGGTCACTTCATGTCGTGGGTGTTTTTTTTTGTTTTTGGTTGCCCGTGGATTGTATACGGAGACTGATTTATGTTGTCGCCCGTAGGGCGTGGATTAGTCCAAATCCGTATTTTCTTAGATTTGGGTTTGGGGGTTGGGTTTAAGGATACGTTAGTCTCATCTGAGACTAAGAGAAACTTAAACGTTTGTTGAGAATACGTTAGTCTAATTTTAGACTAAGATCAACTCAACGGGATCGTTTAGATCCAACAAAAGAGCATTTGGACTCTATTGTTTAGTTTAGGGACATTCGGTCAATTACCAGTTTAAGGACATGGTGGTCCAATGTTAGTTTAAGGACATCTCGGTCCAAGGTTAAGGACATCATAGTCCGTGGGTTTAAAGGGACCCTACAGTCCGAGGTTAAGGATATCATAGTCCGTGAGTTTAAAGGGACCCCACAGTCCAGTTTAAAGACGTCATAGTCTATGAAATGTATGGTTGTCGGGACCCGTCACCTCTCTGAAGACGTTGGAGGATTACAACGAAAAATATCAGAGAAGTTCAGAGATGTACTCTTGAACCAAAGTTGATTGGGGGATCTGTAGTCCAATTTGGAACTAAGATCAATTAATTAGATTATGAGCACATTGGCTTAGTTAAATCTGAATTGAGAACTTATGGCCAATTTGGGCTAAGTCCAATTAAGTTTGAAATGTTGGCTCTTTATTGGACTATTGAACATTTCTCTGGGTTCAGCCCCCCCATTATTTAGCAATGCTAAACAGGGCTTGGGACTCTGACAACATTTTGTCTTTGTCTGGGCACTGACCATTCATCATGGCTCTGGGATTTTATTTTGGATGTCATATAAAATGATCAAGTTTGGAAGAATGTAGTCGGGGTTCAATCAAAGGAGAGATCTTGTCTCAGAAAGACTTAGCCAATTTGGGCTAAGACTGGTTTGAGAATAGTGTTAAACACTAACATATATTTGGCGATCATATGTTCCCACTGATGCGCTTTAAAACAGTGTTAAACACTGGGGACAAAATGCTCAAAATAGTGTTAAACACTAAAAGTGGGGTGGTCACGTGGGGTTACGTGAGGCGCCTGAGAATTGGGCCAAACCTCCTTTATTTTGTTATCAGAATATTCAAATAAGTGTTAAACACTTTTTGTCTTTAGGCCATCATGTGTTGGCACGTGATGGGTATCCATGTATTGATTATTAAAGTGTTTATTAAGGGGTCACGTGGGGACACGTGAGGGCGCCCAAAATCAGTACTGCTTTTGGCTTTGTTCTATTCATTTATGAGGGTCACGTGTGAGCACGTGAGACATTGCCTCCAAGCTTCTTTTCTTCTCATTTTGGGGAGTCTATTTAAGAGTCACGTGGGAACACATGATCTAGTTTTGTTCTTTCTTTTCTGCTAATTGATAATGGGGGTCACGTGTTACCACGTGACCAACTTCTTTACGTGCATGGAGAGCTTTAAGTCTCTTGTTTTAAGAATTAAATTCTCTGTAGGGTTAAACCCTAATTCTGTTTTAGAGGATTAAATTCCTATGTATGTGGAAGAATTAAATTCTTATGTAGGGTTAAACCCTAATTTCATTTAGAGGAATTAAATTCTTATGAATTTGGGGAGAATTAAATTCTCATGCAGGGTTGAACCCTAGTTTTATTTGGAGGAATTAAATTCCTATGAAATTGAGAGAATTAAATTCTCATATAGGGTTAAACCCTAGTTTTATTTGGAGGAATTAAATTCCTATGAATTTGGGGGAATTAAATTCTTTAAACTCAAATTCTCCCTCTAGGTCTTGGATCTGCATGGCAGAATCTCCCCGATGAGAATGCAATTTTTAACTTGTGGGGAATCTGCTTCTGCAGATCTTCAACCAAAAGAAGAACTAAGTTCTTATTCAGAAGAGTTAAACTCTTACACTTGAGAATTAAATTCTCTTTTATTTTATGGAGCTTAGATCCCTTTCCCCTTTCTCACCTAGGGTTTCTTTTCTCTGAAAGGAACTTCTTTTCTCTCTTGAGAATTAAATTCTCCTTTCTTTTCTCTCTGTTGTTGTTTTTCTCCAGAAAATCAAAATTCCCAAAGATCCCTCCTCTTCTCTTCTTGGCTCCTATTTATAGGAGAAAGAAAAGAATCAATTTTTTTAATCAATCTTTCATTGAAAGATTTTGGTTGTTTCTGTAACTAACATGATCTTTTAGATCACTCAGTAAATTTTATTCACCATTGGATTTTTAATCCAGAAGATATTCTGTTTGTTATTCTTGGTGAATTTCACGGAAATCTTCCCTTGTATAAAATCTTTCCATAAATTGGTGATTTTTAATCACCATTGGATTTTTAATCCAACGGTGCTCTATTTTACAGAGCACCATCTTTTTTGTTTGGAAAGATTTAAAGAAATATTTTTCCAGTTAGGGTCTTTGATTTCCCTTAATTAGAATTTAATTCTATTAGTTCAGAAGGTTTTAAAAATCTATCACGTGTTGGCACGTGATCCCATTATTTGATTATTAAATAGAATTTAATTCTATTGATTAAAAAGCTTAGGAGCCCATCACGTGTTGATACGTGACCGGAATTTAATTCTATTTTTAGGGAGCTGAGGAATCATCACGTGTGAGCACGTGACGCCTCATTGAGGTTTTTTCTTGCTGTTTTGTTACATTTTTGTTTGACTAGAATTTAATTCTATAAAGGATCATAGGAACCTATCACGTGTTAGCACGTGACTCTTAGTCACGTGTGAGCACGTGATACCCCATTGGGGTTTTTCCTTACTGTTTTGTTATATTTTTGTTTGACTAGAATTTAATTCTATAAAGTAGATATCACAGGAACCTATCACGTGTCAGCACGTGACCCTTGGTCACGTGTGAGCACGTGATACCCATTGGGGAATTTCTTGATATTTTATCAGGGAACAAATGCCCCCACAGCGTTGTTCTCACGTGTTTGCACGTGAGTGCAACGCTGTCACCTTTGTGACCGTTGGATCTGTCTAGCGAACAGGGGAGATGAACCGTTCCCCATCACATCCTATAAATGCAGGAGTCCCTTCAGAAGCGCCTCCACATTTTCCATCTTCTTCCTTACTTGTTTTTCCTCTGAGAATTTAATTCTCTTTCCCAGAGCTTAGTTCTCTATTCAAAAATTTCCAGAGTTTCACTCTGTCAACAAAAGATTTCCTTTTTCAGGTAAGAATTTTGAACGGCCGAAGAACTTTTTGTAGAAATTTTCGTTGGATTTTAAATCCATACCAAGGGTTTTTCTCTTTAACAAGAACCCATTTTTAAAAGTTCTTTAAAAAGAAAACTGCTCAATCTTTAAATCATAAACCCCTTTTGTTAGGGCTCCTTTGATCTTAGAAATCGATGGCAATACTTAACCTTTATCTGGAATTTAATTCCATTCCAAAGAATGTTGGCTCTGAAAAATGTCTTCTGGGAATTTAATTCTCCTGTTCTGCTTGATTTTCGCAGAGTCCAAGATGGGTTTCTCTTTAGGGGAATGTGTAGAGTCATTTGAAATCCACTGCTCATTTATTGAGAATCTTCCTTTTGTTCTCATAATGATTACTCTGTCTCATCATTAGTGAGCCGCCATATTGATTTTGTGGGGCCCTTGTGTTTTGTAACCAACGGTCCCATAAAATAAGTCTTTTGTCGCTTTCTTCCACTGTCTTTATCTATATATTTATAAATAGATATACACGCGTGGGCTTCACTAACAGTTTCTTTTCTTTTGTTTCAGGAGTAATGGCTTCTCTCCCATACTTTCCCTTTACTCGCTCAGAGGCGGTTTTTCTTCAATCACCGTCGGATGAAGAGGTGATGGCGATGATCAAGGCCCATGACCCGAATTGCACCAATCTACTCTTATGGGGGACTTGGTATGGTCACATTATCCGCGGTCGCCGTAGCTTTCTTTGCGAGGTACCGACAGACCCTACCTATCCATTTCTGCCGATGGATCATCCACGGACCACCTTTGCTGTGGAGATGCTGAATTGGACCCCTATGGGACGGCTTGAGCCATCAACAACTGGTATTCCGAACCATCCTGTGCCGGCTATAGAAATTTTAGTGCGCCACATTTGCCAAGGCAAAGCCCAGCCATAGAGACTGATCAGTCGAAAATACTGCATTTTTAAAACGGCAATTTCCCTACCTTTTGCATTCATGTAAAGGTATCCGGTATTCATATCGCACATATTAGAAAAACACATGTAAAATACTGGATTACTTGTACTGTATACTAAAAACCGGCACTTTTAGGGAAATTGTGTGTTTTTCATGGAATCGCATCACCCTAGTATTGCGCAACTCTTGTCTTGGGGTCTAATGCAGGAAATTCCCGAAGCAGAGCCTAAATTGGGAAAAGAACTGATAAAAGACACGCCAATTCAAAGGCTAAAGATCTGGAGCAATACAGAAGGCCAAATGAGATTTCACATATTGTATAAAGGCCCACCAGGAAGCCCAAGAGTTACCATAAAAAAATAAAGCACCAAGGCCACTAATGGACCGCGGATCCGCGGTCCAAACCCCCTTGGCGCCGTGGATCCGCGGCCTTATTAAGAGATCACAGCTTCAAATTTTGTCACGTGCTTATCTCTAACGGCCCAAGCTTTCAGAAGACTCCAGAAGCTCCACGTGGCGCATCTAGAAGGCTCGGCTTAACAAACTATTTCTAGAAGGCTCTCTTAACAAACTTTTGGAGGGAAATTCAAATCTTTGGCTAACAAACTTGTGGAGGGAAATTTCAAATTTCAAATCCTAGATCTAGAATTTGGAGGTCTATAAAAGAGAGCCTAAATCTAGGGTGAAGGTTGTTCAAGAATCACCATCATCTTCTACCCACAAGTTGAGTGACACAAATTGTGCCTCAAAAATCCAATTCAAAATCAAGATCAAGATCCCAAGAGCAATTCAAGCAAGAGAGCCTTCAACCTTTAGAAGCGACGCCGGATTTCAACGGAGTAAGAGATCCACGCCGATCCGCGACTCAAGGAGCCGAGCGAAGCCGAAATCGACGATCTAGTTCCTTCCTTTTGTAAATTCAAGAGAGTTGTAACGAAATTTGTCGATAAATAAAGGTGAATTTTCTATATTCTTGCTTATCTTTTAATTCAAGCATAATGATTAGATCTCAATTTGTGATTGTGTTTGTGATCATGATGTTTGAGTAATCTCCGCTCGTGTAGGAGTTGTGACGATCTTTAGATGATGATGATTTAGATATTTTTACAATTCTTAAATCCTATAATGTTTGGAAATTCTAGTGAATCAAATGATTAATGACCTAGTTTCGAGATGATACTTTCTTGATCGTGTTCACTCGAAACTAGGGAACAACTATTGACCATTTGATTAACTAGAAGGTAGAATTTGAATACGATCCATCGAAAGGACAAAGGATGAGTTGCGAAATCCCTAATTTCCTCGCAAGATCCTTAAACCTCGATGAATTTGCATCGATCTAGTATCAATTCGTTAATGGATAAGAATGCGTAATCATTAGATCTCATCACATCTATAGATCCGATCTACTCCTACGAGCCATACTTCTAATCTTGATTGTTGGTTGGAAATTATCACACATCTCAATTCTTGTTTTAATGCTTTCTTTTAGATCTAGATTTTTCTTATTCTTGATCTTCAATTGCAAATCATGAATTGTTTTCTTTTCCTTAAATTTTCAACTCATCTAATTCGGAAATTGAACGGATTACACTTTCCCTGTGGACGATCCGCACTTACTAACGCGCTACATCCGACACCGTTATTGATTGCGGTCAAAATATTTTTTGGTTGTGATTTCTCTTTACTATTTTCCAACAACTTACACAATCGGAAATCGTATTCAATCAGGGACAGATTTACAAGATAGGGCTTACCTCTCGACATCCCACGGGCTACCTTCTCTGGGCCCATTATATCCTGTCTGCCCATCGTGCGTGACTGCAGAGCGTTGGACTCTATCAGGCGATATATGCGTCTCTTTTCTACTATCAGTCTTCCCATGTCTGGTGGGTTGAGGCCTTCTTGAACCAATGGAATCTTCCTACCAACACCTTCTTTCGAGGGGACCGCGAAGTTTCAATTTCTCTAGAAGAGTTTCGCGAAATCTCAGGGTTGCCGGTCAGGGGGACACTCTATGAAGAACTACTGTCTCCCGATGAGTATGTCTTCGAAACCGAGCCTGCCATGCTTGACGGCCTGTCGACCGAGAATGCCATGCTTGACGGCCTGTCGACCGAGAATGCCATCCGCTACAAGCGCTCTAGTTTGATCAAGACTCTGAGCATTTTTGAGAAGTTATTCTTAGAGTCAGAGGAGCAGGGCGTCACTTTTAAAAGCTTTATTGCCTGCTTCTTTCGCGAAGATGTCCTATCAAAGACGGCTCCGAAGTTCGTGAATATCAACGACCCCTTTAGGTTCGGTTTAAATAAGCGGCCGGCTAAAGAAGAGGACTTGCCGCAGTTCTACATTCCCATCATGTCGGCCGTATCTTTCGAGTCGATCACAGCTCCTGGTATGGACGAGGAGAATTTCTTTATGGGCTTCATCAGTGTTTGGCTCAGTTGGTTCGCCATTCCCATGCACCTTCGTTTCATGAGAGCCTCAGTTATTTACCCTGCTCATCGCGTTGCCGAGGGGACGCGACTAGCTGTTGGCCTGTTCTGACGAGTTCTCTCAATTCACTCAAACCATGAAATTACTCTTGTCAAATTTCACGGAAATGTCGGCCGAGGTTAGGTCTTCCGTCGGTGAGATAAAGAAAAACTCAGCGTCCCAAGCTGAGAGTATCAGAACGATGGAAGCTGAGATTGCACGACTTAAGGCCGAAATGAGTGCGAGAGAAAAAGGGAAACTTCCATCTCAACCCCCACCGAATCCTGGGCATTACAATGTAAATGCCGTCATAACGTAGAGATCCGGAAGAGTGCTGGATAACCATGTTGGGGAAGAAGTTGATGATACTGAAAATCTTATCAACACCCCGGCTGAGACCTTTCCTCACACACACACTTCTACGTCTGATTCTTGTTCTCCTACCCCACCGCCTTCTCGCGAGCCTATTCTCTATTTCCCTCTAGGCTCGACACCTCAGCCCACCTCTTCTAGCTCTTCACAGACGATCCCCACTCCTCTTTTGGGATCTCGTCTACCCCCTCTTCCTTCTCCTATGATGGACCCAGCGCTCATTGCTAAATCACCTTACCCGAACCGGTTAAGGGCTAACAAATCGAGTCCTCATATGGAGAAAATTATGGAAATTTTCAAACAGGTTAACATCAACATCCCTCTCCTAGATGCGATTCAACAAGTCCCCGCTTATGCGAAAATTCTTAAAGACTTGTGCACTAGGAAGAGGAAGACTCAAGTGCCGAAGAAGGTCTTCATGTCCAATAACATTAGCACTGCTTTTATCCCTCAGCTACCAAAGAAACGTAAGGACCCAGGATGTCCTACGATATCGATTTCTATTGGGGGTAAAAACATCAACCGTGCTCTTTTAGACCTTGGCGCAAGTGTTAACCTACTTCCATATTCTGTATATGAGCAGCTAGGGATTGGAGAGTTGAAACCTGCTCACTGCACTCTCCAAATGGCAGACCGTTCGATCACCAAACCTCGAGGTGAACTAGAGGATGTGTTGATAAAGGTCGGGGAATTTGTATTCCCTGTAGACTTCATTGTTCTCGATACACAGCCTGTAGCAAACCCCCGGAGCCAAATTCCGGTGATTCTGGGTCGACCATTCCTTGCCACTTCCAATGCTGTCATCAACTGTAGAAATGGTTCAATGAACTTATCATTTGGAAATATGACCATTGAACTAAACATCTACAAAATTGGAAGTCAGCCATCAGAACCTTCTGCTCATATCCTTGATGTGTGCTCTGTCCACGAGATTGCTCCCGAAAGTTGCGGAGTTGAGGAACTTTGCTTTACAGATCTCGACGACACTACCACATCACTGTTTGACCTGACACATGATCTTAGTGAGGACACCATTTCCACGCTTGAGTCTGCCACTCCTGACTCATCACCATCCGAGTCTGTATCTTTTACAGGCTGTGAGCTTCTTTGTGACTCCGAAAATCATTCGATGATCCCACATTCTATTATTTCTCCGCTATTATTAGATCTCAAAATTTTACCTTCTCACCTTAAATATGCATATTTAGGTGAGAATGAGTCTTTACCGGTTATCATTTCCGCTTCTCTAGCATCAGAGCAAGAGAATGCACTCTTATCGGTATTGAGATCTAATAGGAAGGCGTTTGGTTGGACCATGGCAGACATCAAAGGGATTAGTCCCTTGATTGTCGAACATCATATACACTTGATGGATGATGCCAGACCAACCCGAGAACCACAGAGACGGTTGAACCCCGTCATGAAGAAAGCGGTGATGAAAGAGATCGTCAAATGCCTTGATAGTGGTATCATATACCCAATCTCCGATAGCCAATGGGTAAGTCCTATACATGTCGTCCCTAAGAAATCTGGCATCACTGTTATTACCAATGAGGCAAATGAGTTAATTCAGACACGCGCCCAAACTGGATGGCGTGTATGTATTGATTACAGAAAACTCAATGCCGCCACGAGGAAAGACCACTTTCCTCTACCTTTCATTGATCAGATGCTGGAACGCTTAGCTGGACGTGCGTATTATTGCTTTATGGATGGATACTCTGGCTATAATCAGGTCCCCATAGCCAAAAAGGATCAAGATAAAACCACTTTTACTTGTCCTTTTGGTACCTTTGCTTATAGACGCATGCCCTTTGGGTTATGCAATGCTCCCGCTACCTTTCAGCGGTGTATGATGGGGATATTCTCTGACATGGTAGAGAATTTTCTGGAGATATTTATGGACGATTTCTCGATTTTCGGAGACTCTTTTTCCGACTGCCTATCGAATCTTGACGTAGTTCTTACTCGTTGCAAAGAGAAGAACTTAACTTTGAACTGGGAAAAATGCCATTTCATGGTCCAAGAAGGAATTGTACTTGGACATGTTATCTCACGGAAAGGCATTGAGGTTGACAGAGCTAATATAGACGTCATTCAAAATCTTCCTCATCCCAAAAGCGTCAAGGATATCCGATCATTTCTTGGCCATGCGGGCTTTTATAGGAGATTCATTAAGGATTTTAGCAAAATTGCTAGACCTTTAACTCTTCTCCTGGCCAAGGATACGACCTTCCACTTTGACTCGGATTGTGAGGCAGCTTTCGACTCACTTAAACACTCCCTCACTACAGCCCCCGTTCTACCGTCTCCAAATTGGGACTACCCCTTTGAGCTGATGTGTGATGCATCTGATTTTGCAGTTGGTGCAGTCTTAGGACAGCACATTGAAAAGATGCCACACGTGATTTACTATGCGAGTAAGACCCTGAATGATGCACAAATCAATTTTACAACTACTGAAAAAGAGCTTTTGGCGGTTGTATTTGCACTAGAAAAATTCAGGCCTTACTTGATTGGCTCACCAATAGTTGTGTACACAGACCATTCCGTCTTGAAACATCTTCTGGCGAAGAAAGATACAAAAGGTCGGCTAATACGTTGGATCCTTCTGTTATAAGAATTTGATCTTGTTATCAAAGATAAGAAAGGATGTGAAAACGTAGTAGCCGACTATCTTTCACGCATCTCTTCTTCCCCTGTGACCCTGCCGATCAATGATTCGTTTCCTGATGAACAACTCTTGAGCGTATCCAATGAACCTTGGTTCAGGGATATTGTGAACTATCTTGTCACGGGACTGATACCCAGCGATTAGTCAAAACAGGACAAATACCGTTTTCTATCCCAAGTAAAACACTTTTACTGGGATGATCCATATTTGTTTAAGTATTGTCCTGATCAGATCATTCGCCGGTGTGTCCCGAAAGAAGAGTTCAAGAGTGTTCTTTCTTTTTGTCATGATCAGGCCTGTGGGGGTCACTTCGGTCCTAAAAAGACGGTGGAGAAGGTTTTGCAATGCGGTTTTTATTGGCCGACCTTATTCAAGGACGCATTTGATTATTGCAAAACCTGTACACAAGTCAGTACACGGGTAGAATCTCCCGGAGAAATGAAATGCCTCAGCAACCCATCTTGGTTGTTGAAATTTTCGATGTTTGGGGTATTGATTTTATGGGTCCCTTTCCCAACTCCTTTGGGAATTTGTACATACTGCTGGCGGTTGATTATGTCTCAAAGTGGGTTGAAGCCATTCTATGTCGCACTAATGACAGAAAAGTTGTCATTAAGTTCTTAAAAGAGAATATCTTTTCGCGATTTGGACACCCACGCACTATCATTAGCGACAACGGGACACATTTCTGCAACAGGTCTTTTGAGACTATGATGCGGAAATACTCAATCAACCACCGACTTTCTACACCCTATCATCCCAAACAAGCGGGCAGGCTGAGATTTCAAATAGACAGATCAAACTAATCCTGGAGAAGACTGTTGCTAAAAATAGAAAAGACTGGTCGACCAAACTGACGGATGCACTTTGGGCATTCCGAACTGCATTTAAAACCGACCTAGGGATGTCTCCATATAGGATAGTGTTTGGGAAGGCATGTCATTTACCCGTCGAGATTGAGCATAAAGCATTGTGGGCTATTAAGGAAATTAACTTTGACTTAAACCAAGCCTGCAACTTTCGGAAGCTGCAACTTAATTAGCTAAGCGAACTCCGCGATGACGCTTATGATAACGCTGTAATCGTAAAGAATAGGACCAAGGTTTTTCACGATAAAAACATTTTGAGGAAAACATTTTCACCTGGTAAACAAGTCCTTCTTTATGATTCACGACTACACCTTCACGCGGGTAAGCTTCGATCTCGGTGGAAGGGACCTTTTGTTGTGCGGTCTGTATACCCGCACGGGGCAGTAGAGGTAGAAAATGTTAAAAACGGCACATTTTTCAAAGTGAATGGACATAGACTAAAGCCGTATTTTTCCACTGACCCCACGGAGGAGCTCCTGTTCTTACAGGAGCCATTTTACCTTGATTAAAATTCCTCCGTCTCACCTCCATGTCCTGTATATTACTGCATCATCTTGTTGAATGGAGGTGAGTGAAAAGAATAAGTTTGGGGTAAGATCTTTACTTATATATTTTGCCCCCACTAATAAATTCCTCGCAGGCTTACAGGTTTTGTAGATATAGCGGTTGGCAACAGTGAGGACACTGTTGAAAACAAGTTTGGGGGAGGTTTGTGCTTAGTTTTGCATCACTTGCATATCATTTGCATAAGCACAAAACATTTCTTTAAAAACCTATAAAAATTTAAAAATTTTCAAAACCCATAAAATTTTTGTATAAATATTTTTTGTAAATAATATTTTCAAAATCCATAAAAATTCAAAAATTTTCAAAACTCATAAAAATTTTTCAAA
The DNA here is from genome assembly GCA_030015575.1 of Agapanthus africanus. NCBI lineage: Eukaryota > Viridiplantae > Streptophyta > Magnoliopsida > Asparagales > Amaryllidaceae > Agapanthus > Agapanthus africanus. The sequence goes on from JASDDO010000022.1 coordinate 902,777,298, forward strand.
ATTTTCAAAATATAAAAATATTTAATATTTATGATAATAAAAGATTAGATAGTGAACAATTACATCCATGAGATTAGAAAAATTTAAGAAAACCAAGAAAATTAGAAGTTTTCTTATACGAACTAGTAATAAGTAGTTATGAGCCGTTGTCCCAAGGGTTAGTAAGATGGAGGAAGTCACTAATCTGAGGATAAAAATAGGTCAGAAAAATAGTTTCTATTCTGGAATGCCAAGCATTTTGAACGTTGATACCCTGCTATTCGCACTTACACACGTCTTAAAGCCCGGGATAGGAGAGGATACCTTGAAATGCTCTTGTCTTAAAGCCAATGTATGAAGGAAATAAAAAAAAAATGAATAAAATATAAAGTGGTGAGAAAAATGGACACTGGTCTTTGTTATCACCAAGGGCAATAAAAAAATGTATAGCGAGGGCGCCTCTTCACCTAGTGCCCTAAGACCAACTAGTCTGGGAGTCACTGCTATGCTTAAGGTGGTGCAAGACGAGGAAAAATACACCAAATAAGTAAACACATGAGTAATCGGTCGGTTAGTATCTCAAGAAGTATTAACGGTCGCATGAAAGTGTGTGAGTAAATTCGTCTAAATATTCATTAATTAAAAAGTACTGAGGCTGATGGACAAGAGTATGATAGCTTGAATTGAATTCTCCGGGTGTAGGGATGTCCTTTACACACACGCAGGGTGATATGATCGATGTTTGGAAGAAAGATAGGAATGAAGAATAAGACGATGTTTTATTGAGGGAGGACGTGATTTCTGACAATTTTTTTATGACCATTAAGATAGGGCTCATCACAACCGAAAAGCTAGCTTAGTTGGAAACCCTAATTTTCAAGGCTTTTCTTTTACAATTCTTTTCTTTAAATGTAATATTCATGATCTTCCTTTTATTATTGGATTTTTTAGGTGCAATCCGCTGAAAACCCTCAGGAGACAACACTCCTCCTACTAGGGACACCTAGAGGTTTAAAGGCTTGTTGCACGTGCTCAGTGCAATCGTGTTGCCTACGAAAGTGTGCTTTTCTCTTTCTTTATTTTCTCCTTCTCTTTTTAAAAAAACAGTTTGATCGAGACGATTGAAAATAAGTTTGGGGGAATTTTATCAGTCGAAATTACTGCATTTTTAACACGGTAATTTCCCTACCTTTTGCATTCATGTAAAGGTATCCGGTATTCATATCGCACATATTAGAAAAACACATGTAAAATACTGGATTACTTGTACTGTATACTAAAAACCGGCACTTTTAGGGAAATTGCGTGTTTTTCATAGAATCGCATCACCCTAGTATTGCGCAACTCTTGTCTTGGGGTCTAATGCAGGAAATTCCCGAAGCAGAGCCTAAATTGGGAAAAGAACTGATAAAAGACACGCCAATTCAAAGGCTAAAGATCTGGAGCAATACAGAAGGCCAAATGAGATTTCACATATTGTATAAAGGCCCACCAGGATGCCTAAGAGTTACCATAAAAAAATAAAGCACCAAGGCCACTAATGGACCGCGGATCCGCGGTCCAAACCCCCTTGGCGCCGCGGATCCGCGACCTTATTAAGAGATCACAGCTTCAAATTTTGTCACGTGCTTATCTCTAACGGCCCAAGCTTCCAGAAGACTCCAGAAGCTCCACGTGGCGCATCTAGAAGGCTCGGCTTAACAAACTATTTCTAGAAGGCTCTCTTAACAAACTTTTGGAGGGAAATTCAAATCTTTGGCTAGCAAACTTGTGGAGGGAAATTTCAAATTTCAAATCCTAGATCTAGAATTTGGAGGTCTATAAAAGAGAGCCTAGATCTAGGGTGAAGGTTGTTCAAGAATCACCATCATCTTCTACCCACAAGTTGAGTGACACAACTTGTGCCTTAAAAATCCAATTCAAAATCAAGATCAAGATCCCAAGAGCAATTCAAGCAAGAGAGCCTTCAACCTTTAGAAGCGACGCCGGATTTCAACGTAGCAAGAGATCCACGCCGATCCGCGACTCAAGGAGCCGAGCGAAGCCGAAATCGACGATCTAGTTCCTTCCTTTTGTAAATTCAAGAGAGTTGTAACGAAATTTGTCGATAAATAAAGGTGAATTTTCTATATTCTTGCTTATCTTTTAATTCAAGCATAATGATTAGATCTCAATTTGTGATTGTGTTTGTGATCATGATGTTTGAGTAATCTCCGCTCGTGTAGGAGTTGTGACGATCTTTAGATGATGATGATTTAGATATTTTTACAATTCTTAAATCCTATAATGTTTGGAAATTCTAGTGAATCAAATGATTAATGACCTAGTTTCGAGATGATGCTTTCTTGATCGTGTTCATTCGAAACTAGGGAACAACTATTGACCATTTGATTAACTAGAAACTAGAATTTGAATGCGATCCAACGAAAGGACAAAGGATGAGTTGCGAAATCCCTAATTTCCTCGCAAGATCCTTAAACCTCGATGAATTTGCATCGATCTAGTATCAATTCGTTAATGGATAAGAATGCATAATCATTAGATCTCATCACATCTATAGATCCGATCTACTCCTACGAGCCATACTTCTAATCTTGATTGTTGGTTGGAAATTATCATACATCTCAATTCTTGTTTTAATGCTTTCTTTTAGATCTAGATTTTTCTTATTCTTGATCTTCAATTGCAAATCATGAATTGTTTTCTTTTCTTTTCCTTAAATTTTCAACTCATCTAATTCGGAAATTGAACGGATTACACTTTCCTTGTGGACGATCCGCACTTACTAACGCGCTACATCCGACACCGTTATTGATTGCGGTCAAAATATTTTTTGGTTGTGATTTCTCTTTACTATTTTCCAACAACTTACACAATCGGAAATCGTATTCAATCAGGGACAGATTTACAAGATAGGGCTTACCCCTCGACATCCCACGGGCTACCTTCTCTGCGCCCGTTATATCCTGTCCGCCCATCGTGCGCGACTGCAGAGCGTTGGACTCTATCAGGCGATATATGCGTCTCTTTTCTACTATCAGTCTTCCCATGTCTGGTGGGTTGAGGCCTTTTTAAACCAATGGAATCTTCCTACCAACACCTTCTTTCTAGGGGACCGCGAAGTTTCAATTCTCTAGAAGAGTTTCGCGAAATCTCAGGGTTGCCGCTCAGGGGGACACTCTATGAAGAAATACTGCCTCCTGATGAGTATGTCTTCGAAACCGAGCCTGCCATGCTTGACGGCCTGTCGACCGAGAATGCCATGCTTGACGGCCTGTCGACCGAGAATGCCATCCGCCACAAGCGCTCTAGTTTGATCAAGACTCTGAGCATTTTTGAGAAGTTATTCTTAGAGTCAGAGGAGCAGGGCGTCACTTTTAAAAGATTTATTGCCTGCTTCTTTCGCGAAGATGTCCTATCAAAGACGGCTCCGAAGTTCGTGAATATCAACGACCCCTTTAGGTTCGGTTTAAATAAGCGGCCGGCTAAAGAAGAGGACTTGCCGCAGTTCTACATTCCCATCATGTCGGCCGTATCTTTCGAGTCGATCACAGCTCCTGGTATGGACGAGGAGAATTTCTTTGTGGGCTTCATCAGTGTTTGGCTCAGTTGGTTCGCCATTCCCATGCACCTTCGTTTCACGAGAGCCTCAGTTATTTACCCTGCTCATCGCGTTGCCGAGGGGACGCTACTAGCTGTGGGCATTGCGGGGCTAGCGCATCTGTATCATGGGTTAAGCGCCGCGGCCAATACCTCAACTCCAAGCGTAGATGTGGTAAATTTCTCTCTTTATTACTTTACGTCCTGGATTGAGATGCACGTGTTGGGGGCATTTGTTGCGCACCAAAGACCCAGCTTTTATGATGGTTACACTTTTCCGTGACTCATGCGGCTGGTGGACGCTTCTGCCCCTGACTCGACTCAGTTCGGAGCTATTCATGTGCTGATTAATCCCTATACCAATACGGGTGGGATGGTATTCAACGATCGAGTCCTCTCTGCTCCCTCAGGACCGATTCTACAGCTTTGTGACTCGTCGAAAGAGAGAGTACTTTCTCTGAAGCCCCGGGAAGCCATGCACCTATATTCGATTAGACCAGCTTATCTGGTATTTCGTCAGAACGGTGCGGCCCTTTTTATGCGGTACAACCCACACCGCTTTGGTCGGAAACTCGGATATGACCAGGGTGTCCCCTTTGAGGCATTTATAGTGGAGCCTAGCCCATCGTCAGAAGTATTTCGTGACGCCGCTCATCACTTCATGCGGCTGAACACTGGCTCTCGCTTCGTGATTCCTGAAGCTGATCATATTCCTCGATGTGTGGTGTCCTTCATGGGCTGGTACCTCCACCGAGTCAGTCCTATTATTGCCGAGGAGAGGAGAGTGCTCCTCGGATATAGGGTTCCCACTCCGATCGAAGCCACGGGAGTTCCACCGCGACTGCGTGCAGCGGTTTACCCTCCCTTGAGAGATACTAGCGTCGTGCTTATTCCGGAGGCGGCGGAAGTGGATTTAACTCTCACAGCTGGTATGCCACTGCATACTAGAGCTCAATCAAGGGCCAATAGGGTGCCAGTAGCAGTGTCATCAGCTGCGGCGTCAGCAATGGCCGTGTCGTCATCGGTAGCACCGCCGAGCGAGGACATTGAAGGCGAAGTGGGTCAACGCCGTACCAAAGCACCAAAGGGAAGGAAGCGATCGTCTTAGGCGGTTAGTTCTGGGCCCAAGAGGCGGAGGAAGACGGTCACCAATCTGCTCGACTCTTTAGTGGAATCCGAGCCTATTCTTCAAGATGAACCACTAGCCATGCAAGAATCGGACGATGGTCTACTTTTCCCGGGTTCATCTGCCGAGGAAGCCGCACAATTGGTTGAGGCTATAAGACGCTCACAGGATGAATCCGAGAATGTAAGGATCCCGAAGAGGCCTTATCCTGTCATCATCTTTTACGAAGACCCTCCATCGATATGGCGGATATTCATAGGTCCTTTGGAAGAAGGGGCGAGAGATCCCTTAAGCAGGTTGTCTCAGCCGACGCCGAAGATGCACTTTCGTTGTGGATCGGTGGCTACGAGTCTACCCTCGAACCTCGGCGAGCATACCTCCTCAGGAAGGAGCGTCGGCTCAAAAAAGCCATACTAGAGGCTCCTTTGCGCATCGGTATGCTCATGTATCTCTTTGTAATATTTTGTATTGCACATATACATATACATATATATATATCCTTATCTTCGTGAAAACTTTGCAGGGAATTCGGCAATGGCGGAGGATCTGAGTTCAAGTCGCGCTTTGACTGTGGACTCTGCAAATATCCCCAATGAGACACTAATCAGTGTGGAGGGGGGTCGATGCAACTGTTGCTCCTGCGATGGAGCTTTCCTTGGTGATTCCCGCTCCCCCAAGTGCTTGCTCCTCCTGAAGAGGCATCTTCATTGATCGCCGATTCAATGGATCTTTCTGGGGACGGCTCGGAGACTAAGGAACAGGTAGTCGAGGCTACAGTCCTTCCGTTGGAGCCTGTGGTAGTGGCCTCTACTCCTCGATCGGAAGTTATTATACCGGCCCACGTCCCCGATGATGTGCCTAGGGGCATGGAGGAGGCCGCCGAAGCTGCTATCCCTCCAGTCCAGAATGGGAGAAGCATCGAAGGTAGCCTTCTATATTTTATATTAATAATCTCTTCATTATCTAAACTTTTCTGTCTTTTCAGAATTGCGCGGATTGGCGGCTTCTATTGCTGATCTGTCTCCCAGGAAGTCTTTTCAGCGCCTATTAGAGATGGCCGCTCCGCAGGCGATATCTCTTCAACGCATCGTCCTCTCTTCCGGGCAAGGTTAGTGTCGTTTGCCCTCTCCTCACGGTGTTATTATTATTTCATATAATGACATTGATGTCTTCTACAGTTCTGAAAGACGATGATGAGGTTGAGATTCTTGACGGGCCTAGGGAGCCTTCAGACCCTTCTTGCATGACTGTGGGTAACTAAAGTCTCAACATTGTTCCATCTGCTCTTTGCTTACAAGTCTCGCTGATTGTTTATAAATCTTAACAGCTTTTCCAGTTCTTATCACGCTGGAATCTCGTATCGTCATGCCACCCGACCCCTATGCTCTACGTGCCCCGGCAGTTTGATCACGGCCGAAGCGTTTGCCGCCGAGGCCAACGGTTCTCTTCCCTTTCTTGCCACCTACCATAGTGAAACATTGGTGCAAGTCTGGGTTGAGTTTTGTCGGCAGGTGGAGGTTTGCTTGCATATTCTTGAATGTACACGTCTTCCTTCAGAGGTTGTGGCCGTGAAGGCGAGCTTACGGGGGCTGATTGAGCGGTGCGCTGCGAACATGACATCATGCGAGAAGAGGCTCAGCCACAAGTTTTCGGAGAGGGAGCTGGCTTCTAAAGCGCTGATGGAGCTTCAAGCCAATCTTACGGCCAAGACCACTAGGGCATATGAACTTTGGCGGGTGCTTCAAGAGGCTATCAAGGAGGCGTTAACCTTTGATAAGGCCGTCATTTTTACTCGTGAAATGGTCGAAGCCCATAAGGTTACTGAAAAAGAGCTTAAAAGCCTGCTTACCTCATACCAGGCCCAACAGGCTTAAGCGGAGGCTCTAGATGCTTCCCACGGGGTCTGATTGACATAGCCATGTTCTGCGAGGACCAGGCTCCACTCTGGATGTTTCCCACGGGGTCAGGATTGACATAGGCCGTGTTTCATAAAACCAGGAAGGGTTGACTTTATTCGCATTTCACGGAGTCAGGATCTGACTCTCGGTCATCTGTGCACCGCCGATTCATGAAACTGGGAATTGCCGCGATTCTACTTTGCTTGATGGTGCGTCTGTTGTAATGAGACGAATGTTGAGATGATCTTCAGGCTGTCTGTGAACCGTTGAGATTTGGCTTCTTCTTCTGCTGAAGCCTGGGGAGGGAAGGTGTGATTCCTTCTTTGTTTGCGCCCCTGGATTGTATACAGGGATTGATGTGATATCACCTGTAGGGCAAAAGGTTTCATTTTATATATTTTTCTTTCCGCGATACTCTATCATTTCAGCTTTTATATCGCGAAGGTCGCGATTGCCCAATCATTTCGGCTATTTTTCGCCGTGCCCAATCATTTCGGCTATTTGTTTTATTTTTACTCGCTGTTTTTTTATTGCGAGTTGCCCAATCATTTCGTCTATTTTGCATGCATATATTTTTACTTGCTGATTTTGTTTGCAAGTTGCCCCATCATTTCGGCTATTTCGTATGCATTTGTGGCTCGCTGGTTTTTCGCCGCGAATTTTGGGATTTGACACCGATTTTGGCATCAGCATCGCTACAACTGGGATATTGCCAGGAGCGAATCATCATCTGCCTTCGTCGATGTCGAACAAAGGTGGCTTAGTAGACAGGGTTAGGATCCTGTGGACTAAGGCTTTTGACTTCATGAGCCGTAAGGGTTTCATAAAGATATTTCTCCCTATGAGTTATGAGGATCTTGTAGGTGCGTTTTCTTCTTAAGAATCGTGAGGATTCCTAAGTGTATGGTCACTTATAAGTTGTAAGGATCTTACAAGAGTGTTTTCTCTTTATAAGTCGAGAGGACTTACAAGGGCTGTTCACTGTGCAAACATATCCCTAGTCATGGATGGACTTTGTTAGGGAAATGTTTATTCGCGCCCGTGGATTGTATATAAGGGTCGAGACGCTTGTAGGGCAGAATTGGAGGTTGTGATGGCTTAAGAACAGGTTCAGATCCCTGCAGTTTAAGACTTTTGAATCTTATGAGCCGTGAGGGTCTTATAGGAGGGTTCTCCTTACGAGTCGTGAGGATCTCGCAAGTGTAATTTCTCCTTAGGAATCGTGGGGATTCCTAAGTGTGTTGCTCCATTGTGAGTTGTAAGGATCTCACGCAGGTGGTTTCTCCTTACATGGTCGAGAGGACCTTGCAAGTGTCTTTTAACGAGGTTGCGTCCTTTCGCGTTTTCATAAAAACTCGCCGGTAGCCCTGCTATTTTTACTCACGGAGCCCTTTCGGGTTTTCATCCATGCCCATTTTCTTATGGACATACCGTTTTCTCTTTTATATATATATTTTTTATTTTATTATTTTTTTGTGTCAGCCTTGGGATACTGCATGCAGTCCACAGTAGTTTATCGCCGTCTCGGTCAACAACCAATTTTAGGATATAGTGGTCCATTGTTAGTTTAAGGACGTTTCGGTCCGTAAACAGGCTACTACTTATAGAGTTTAGGCTTAGGAAGATAGCGAGTGAACATAGGCGTTGTCATCTATCATTGACCTAGGCCATGACTCGTCAGGCGTAGTATTTTTTTAGGAAGCGACCGTTTATTGGCCTGAAAGGTCTTTCACCATGCATGTCCATGAGTAGGTAGGCTCCATCCTGGTAAACTTTGTCTATGATATACGGGCCTTCATAGTTCGGCTCGAATTTCCCCCGTTTGGCACGATTAGGGATCATAGGTCTTTTGACCACTAGCATGAGTTTGCCTTGGCGGAATGTTCTCGGCCTAGTCAATCTCTCATATGAGCACGTCATCCTTGCTTTATTAGCCTCCAGATTTTGTTATGCTATGAGCCGGGTTTCATCAAGGGCATTGAGCTCCTCAAGCCAAAGGTGAGCATTTTCTTCGCCTGTTAGCTCGTAGTGAACTGCCACTCGTAGAGAGGGTAACTCTATCTCGAGGGGGAGTACCGCTTCTATACCGAATACCAACGCGTACGACGTTGTGTTCGTGGCCGTTTTGAACGTAGTTCGATACGCCCAGAGAGCTTCATGCAGTCTCTCGTGCCAGTCCTTCTTATTTCGAGACACCGTCTTTTTCACGATCTTCGTCAAGGTCTTGTTGCAAGCCTCAGCTAGACCGTTAGCTCAAGGATTATAGACTGAAGAGTATCTCCAGTCTATGTTATGCTGTTGTGCGAAGCGGTTGATCTTATGGCTTCTGTAGGCTGGCCCGTTATTGGAGATGATCCGTCGCAGGGTTCCAAACCGATAAATGACGTGCGTCTTGAAGAAATGGAGGATATTCTCCGTCTTCACTTCCTTCAGCGGTACTGCTTCTGCCCACTTGGAGAAGTAATCAGTTATCGCCAAAATGAATCGATGTCCTCTGGACGATGCTGGTTTGATGGGGCCGATTATGTCAGTTCCCCACATTTCTAACGGCCAGCTAGCCACCGTTGGATGTTGTGGATTTGGATACTGATGGATAAAATCCCCGTGAATCTGGCACGAGTGGCACTGCCTCGCGTATTCAAGGCAGTCCTGGATCATCGTGGGCCAATAGTAGCCCATTCTTTTGATCTTCAGCTTCATTTTCGGCCCGGCTTGGTGAGAACCATAGAGTTCATCGTGAGTTTCTTGGACGACCTTCCTTGCCTCTTCAGGTCCTAGGCATCTTAGCCACAGAGAATTAAATGATCTCTTATACAGAGTATCATTAACAAAGGCGAAGGAAAGAGCTCATTTCATGAGGTGATGCCTTGAGGATGCATCTTCAGGTGTTCGACGGGATTTGAAGTAGTCTATAAAGGCTTCTCTCCAATCCATAGACTTTTCCTGGTCTTTTATTTACAGAGCCATTTGCTCGGTTGCTCCCTTCTCCTCGGGCGACTCTGGAGATATTTCTGCCGGTGCAAGAACCCAATGACTCTGTACCACGATCCTCACGTCATCGAGGTTTTCATCAGCCAGTTCTTTAGGGAGCTTGGATAATGCATCCGCTTTGCTGTTTTCCGTACGCGGTATGCTTTCCAAGGTGTAGGAAGGAATTTGAATCAGCAGTTGCTATACTTTATCGCCGTACTTCACTAACTCTGGCTTGTACATTTGATAGTCGCTGTTTACTTGACTAACGACCAGTTGGGAGTCTCCGTATATGAGGAGGTTTTCAATTCCCATGTCGACAGCGATCTCGAGACATGCTATCAAAGCTTCGTATTCGGATTCATTATTCGTCCTCGGCTCTGTTAAGGAGAAGGCAAAGCGCATTATCCTTCCTTGTGGAGTCACGAAGATGAGGCCTATCCCTGATTTGATTATGGGGGCGCTTTGTTTGCGCTTCTTCATAGAAGATGCTCCGTCGAAGTAAAGTTCCCATCGGGTATCATTCTCTCTTCTCTCCCCGTCGATCGTGTCAAACGCGTACTCGTCGGGCAATTCGCAGTTCAAAGGAGAATCGGCGGGTATCGGATGTTCAATGAGGAAGTCGGCGATGGCCTGGCCTTTCACTGCCTTGAGATGACGATAAGTTATCGAGAATTCCATCAAGAGCAGGGCCCATTTAGCGAGCCGTCCTGTTAATATGGCCTTCGACATCAAATACTTGAGAGGATCCACCTTTGATATGAGATGGACTTCATGTGCCAACGCATAGTGTCTAAACTTTGTTATCGCGAAGATCAATGCCAGGCAGTATTTTTCGATGGGAGAATAATTGCTTTCTGCCCCAGTAGAACTCGACTCAAATAGTAGAGGGCTCTCTCCTTCCTTTGGTCGTTCTCTTGTGCCCACAGCGAGCTAAAAGAACCTTCGAGGGCTGTTGTATACAGAATGAGAGGCTTTCCCTTGACCGGAGCGGTCAGTACTGGCGGATTCTGCAGGTATTTCTTAATTTCGTCCAGTGCGCCTTGGCATTTGCGATTCCAGACGAAAGGGGTCCCCTTCTTCATTAGGTGACTGTAAGGATGGCTCTTGCTGGAGAGATTGGCTATGAATCGCCGGATATACGCGAGCTTTTCTTGGAGAGACCGCAGTTGCTTGAGAGTCCTTAGCGGAGGCATTTCCATGATCGCCTTGATCTTCGAGGGGTCTATCTCGATGCCTCGGTGTCGGATGACGAATCCTAGGAACTTGCCCGAGGAAACTCCGAACGCGATTTGAGAGGGTTCATCTTCAAGTTGTACTTCTGAAGGCGCTGGAACACGATCTTCAGATGCTCTAAATGTTCCTCGTATGATTTACTTTTAACTCCGAGGTCGTCAATATAGCACTCGACAACTTCATGTATGAGGTCATCGAAAATCTTCATCATGGCCCTCTGATAGGTGGCACCGGTGTTCTTTAAACCGAAAGGCATCATCTAGTTGCAGAATATGCCCAAAGGGGTCCGGAAAGCGGTATGCTTCTGGTTCTCGGGATGCATCTTTATCTGATTGTATCCTGATGAGCCGTCCATGAAGGAGAAAACTTCGTGAGTGGACGTATTATCTATCATCAGCTCAGTGACTGGTACTGGGAAGTCGTCCTTCGGGCAGACTTTATTGAGATCCCGAAAGTCAAAACATATGCGCACCGTCCCATTTTTCTTCATCACCGGAACGATGTTGGCGATCCAGTCAGGATATTGAACCTCTTGGATGAAGCCGGAGTCGATTAGCTTCTTGACCTCGGCGTTGATGCTCATCTCAAGCTCGAGCCGCATTCTTCTCGGTGCTTGTTTGATCGGCTTGACGTCCGGGGATATTACCAATTTGTGTACAACAATCTCTAGATCTAGTCCTGGAATCTCGGAATAGTTCCATGCGAAGCAATCTTTATGTTGCATGAGCACGTCCTTTAGCGTATCCACCCTTTCTTCAGACAACAGCTCATTGAAGAATGTCGGTCGTGGGTCACTTGCCGTCCCCAAATCAATTTTCTTGAGGTTATCTGCAGTAGTATGTATCCCATCTTCTAGCTCTTTCGGCACCGGTGGAAACTCTGAGATCACCTCACCATCATCGTTTTCGAAGCACCACGGGAGGTCATCCATATTCTCGGGCTCTTCTTTTCACAGCGTTATCGCGTGACAGGTACGAGATCGTTTCCAAGATCGATGTTGATTTGGTTCTACTCTCTCTATACGTGTCGCTTTCGGTTCATGCTTCTGTGGCGGGCTTACCCTCCAACTGCTGGATAGAGCGAACCTACCTTGTTGATATTGGTCTTCGACCCAGTTCTTGAAGGTGAAGTAGTCTTCGAGAGGATGTCCTATTGCTCGGTGATAGGAGCAATAGTCTCGGTGGGAGATCTCGTTCGCTTGCTCGGGGTGCTTGGACTCCGGGAGTGTCATCATCTGATGCTTTACGACGAGATCGAATACCTTCTTTGTCTTGTCTTAGGGAAAAGAATATTCCCGACCCATCTTCTTTATAAGGGACGGATCCTGGTTGCTCGACTCTTGCTCGCGTGGCTTTTTAGACCCGCTTGGCTGCTGTTGAACGTTTTTTTTCTGTTCTTTGGTTTATTTTTGCCTCTGCGCCGGGTCTTTGGCATGAAGGGCTGGCGATGAGGAGCATTGTCATTCTCCACGGCCTGCTGAAGGAGGCGCTGCGTCCTGGTTTTCTCGTAAATGGCCATCTCACGGTTATGGTCATCCCGGACCTTTTGACCCGCTTCCTTGATTAGTTTGTCCATCCATTCTTCAAACGACGGACTCTGCATTTTGATGGCAGGACCTTGTTTTGGTTTAGGGTCAGCGTCTTTTAACAGGGCGTCTCCTTCTTCATCAAAGTCATGTATGACGTAGCTACCATGGACTCGTTCCCGTTTCTTGGATTGGACATATCCAAGCCCGACCGTTTTAATTTTCCCGTTGGGCAACTTTCGCTGAGTTCCGGGGATGTCCCAAATCCTGTTGTAGAACCGAGCTTGTCGAGCAGTCTGTCTAAAAGGTACCCTTTGGCGCTTCAATAGCTTTTTCAAACCTTCTGTATAATATCTAGGCAGACGGATGGGTTGGAGCCTGTCAAGTGTAGAATCCGCACCATGCTAAATTTCTTTCTCCACTTTGGTTTCCGTGGATCGATAAAAGAGGATCACCTGTTCATCTCTTCATCTAGGAGGGACATAGAATGTTTGCAGTTCCTGCACACTATAGGTACCAAGCGCGTCGAGCTCTTTGTAATGCTCTTGTGGAACCATGGCAATTTTCAAACTCTGATCATCGCTAGCGAGGGCTTGCATTAATGGCCGAGCGGGAAATACAGTATTGACCTCATCTTCCGAATCGCTGCTGAAGATCAACATAGGGATGGACGGTCCCGGCTTGTTGCATTGGGGCGGCCCTGAATAAACTATCTCTTCTTCCTTCTAGGTATCACTCCCGAAGACCGGAATAGTAGTGATGGCTTTGTTCTTCGGTTTGTGACATCTTTTCGTGTCCTCGAAATCTGGTAAGAAGTATTTCGCATCTTCGTACTTCGTTCATGGAGAATGGGTTCAGCTCCCCTGTTACGGTATACTCGAGACCATCCTTGAAATATTTCATACACTGATGTTGTGTAGAAGGGATAATGTTGTACTCGTGTAACTAAGGCCTGCCGAGCAAAGCATTGTAGCATGTCTTGGCGTCAATGACATGAAACTTAATGTCCGTGACAAGCAGCCCAAAGCGTAATGTCAATATTACAGACCCAAGTGTCCGTGATGACTGGGAGTCAAACCCGGAGATGGTGATTTTATCGCGAGCGAGGTGCTGAACGCTCATGCAGATTTCCTTCAACACTCTCACATTGAGGAGATTGACGGAGGACCCATTGTTAACCAGGATTTTGCTTACCTTGATATCATGACAGTATCCGGAGACATAAAGGGGACGGTTATGCTCGCACGTCCCGAGGAGGAGATCTTCATCGCTAAAGGTGATATCGGCTGTGTGCACTTCTTCCAGCTCGTCCTTCATCTTTTCTTCGGCGAGGAAAGCTTGAAATTGGTCGGGCTCTCATAATGCCCTGATCAGAGAATCTCTCGCCTCTTTGGATAGTAGAAGGGAGTCGAGAATGCTGAGTTGCGAGGGTATCTTCCTCAGGTGTGCAAGAACGTTGTAATCCACCTTACTTTTCTTTGGCGGGTCCTTGGCTGTCAGTTCTTTAACGACTTGGTCATCAAGGATGATATCCTCAGGGACCTTTTGTTTCCCCTTATCTTTTCTATTTGACCTACTGTTCGAGGGCCCAAGATTCTTTTCGGGCAGCGTACGATTGCGTAGCTGAATATTTTCACAGGTCTTCGATTCTTCCTCTTTTTCCGAGGTGCATTCTTTAAAGAGAGGGCCAAGAGTCATTTCTTCGTCAGAGTCGCTCCCGAAGGTGAGAACTTGCGATCCCCCAGCGTCAACCATGTGACAGTTGCCGGTAGTTCTTTTACGCTCCTCGGTCGTATTTCTTTGCTCCCGACGAGTTTTGCGTTTCATCCGCTTGAAATGTTGCCGGTGAGCAATATATCCCTGCCACCATCTTTTAAAAGCGTTGCACTTTTCGGTGGGGTGTGCAATCTTTCGATGATATAAGCAGTAGCTAGGATGTATTTCCGCTTCACCAAGAGTGTTTCCTTCGGAGGGTGGCAGCTTCATTCCCATCGATATGGCTTTGACGAACCTCTTCCTCGTCTTGAACCTGATTTTATTTGCGGCGGATGTACTTTGATCTGGTGGGAGTGTTTCAACCCTTTCGTCTAGTCGCCGGCGTTTGAATTTTTCAAATATGGCCATCTCACGCCCTCGAGCAGCTTTGCTTTTAAGAAGAGCTTCATCCAGGAATGCATCAATCATTTCGTCTGATGGACCTAGAAGTTCTGGCTCAGGATCTGCCCTCAGTTTCTCTGCATAAGGAGCTTCTTCATCGTTTATTAACAAGTGGGAGATCACATGGCAGCTTGCCACATAATTTTCAGGTTCATTTGACGAGTCTTCTCCATTGTCGTCGTCTCCGTCCTCAAGGACGTGGCTGAGAAATTCTTGGAGTGTGACTGGAGTCCGCGCTTTTTGATTATATTTTTCCAACGTGTCAATCTGTTTTTGCAGGTCCGTGTGCTTGTCACCAGGCTTCACGGGCTTTTTAGTCTTCTTCTTCTTCTTCGAAGACTTTGACGGCTGGGTGTGAGCGCTTTGGCTATCACCACCAATCTTTGGAGTTGGGCGCGGTTTCAGCATTCCCTCGATGATCTCAGGTTCCAGTGGATTTTTCCACCTAATCGCCGGATATGTTTGGAGATCCTTCAGCATTTTTTTAGTCTTGGCTGAAAGAACGACCTCCCATGGAGCTTCTTCAACAAAAGAGCACGATACCCCCGGTGTGTCCGTCTTCTTAAGAGCGTGTGTTCATATATAATTTTGCATTATTTTATTCCCCATTCTTATTCAGTTTACAAATAAACAAGTGCTTTTGACCCATGTCTGCTACGTAGTTGCAAGTAACAGGTTCTCGGAACAAAAACAGTGAAGAAGGTGAAAAGACGATACAAAAGTGAGACTACGACCAACAAATGGAAGAATCTTGATCAAGCCTACAATTGGAGAATAAACGAAGATTAGTTCACAAAGTACAAAGGTAGCGCAAGGTTCAAGACTTTGATACGAAGCAAACGGTAAAAGTCTACTACATTTATTCACTGTGGAAATCTGGAAGAAAACTAGAAGACATTCTGAAGAACCAACTGAATAAAACCGAAGACACCAGCAACAGACATAACCCCAGGAAATTTCAGCCCACAAGCCCAATAAATGGACGCGGAACCGCGGCCAAACAAGGGTTTTGGCCGCGGTTCCACGGCCGTATTAAACCCGTGTCGGTGCAAAAATCTTTATGGCGCTGGCGGTGCGTTGACTAGTTCTTTTCTTAGGGGGTAAACTTGTAATAGCAGATGGTGTCAATTGTAACCATAGGGTTTTCTATGAATCTATAAATAGAAGCCCTAAAACCTTTTTTAAGTTATGCCTCTTCTTGTGCCTCATTGTAAATCTCAAATTCAGATCTGTAAATTTCTGTAAAGAATGAAGAGTGCATCAAATGAGAGTAAGTTTTCAATTCTTGCCCTAGTTAATTTTATTATCTACCCTAGTATAATTTCTTTCTTGCCCTAGTTAGATCTTTATTCTCTGCCCTAGTTAGATAGTATAGATCATATTTTTCAATTCCCTAATGAGCGAGTAGTCTCCTCGCTTGTTAGGGTTAGATTTGGGGAAGGCTTGAGAGATGAAGATCTCTTACCCCTTTCTTGCCCATCACACGTTTTTATAGGACTCCATGCATACATGCACACACCCCTTTCTTGCCCATCACACGTTTTTATAGGACTCCATGCATACATGCACCCTATTCCACGAGGTAGCGGTGATACCGTAGTATAAAGGATCGGTTGAGCGTGTCTTCCATGGAAGTTAGGGTAAGAATTAAGAAAGGAAGGACAAGAACCTAGAGGAAGAAACACCGTTTCTTCCCGATGGTACTAATCCACTTTATTAATTATTACCATAACACCTAATGGATCTTAATTTAGGCATAGAAAGGGGTGAGGAATATTGACTTTCCAAACCTAACCTAAACCTAACCCTAGCAAGATTTAGATTTAGATCAATTTAATTTTTAGATTTAATCAAATCGACACCAATCGGAATTAACTCGTTAGAACAAATCGAGAATACACAAAATCCCTGTGGACCGACCCGTACTCACCGGCTAGCTATCAAGCGACGCCGTTCTTGATTGTGGTTAACAAATATTTTTGATTTATCTTCGAAAGCACATAAGCACTAAATCTCTAAAATCAAATGGCACCGTTGCCGGGGATGGCGTTGTTATTCTCTTTTTGTATTTCGGGTTAATGTAAATTGAAAAATCATAAAAAAACTGAAAAATAAAAAATAATTTTTTTTATCATCTTGTTATTTTGTGAAGGGTATTTTTGTTTGAATTTTGCAGGATCGAAGAACAAACTCAGATCTGGAAAAATCCAGAAAGCAAAACAGAAAACGGTAGATCTGAACGACAGAGAAAAATCATAACAGAGAAGCAGAAGAAATTTCGGGAATCAAACCGCCAAGTCAACCGCGGAACCGCCGCGTTGACCCACTTTTGACCGCGGAACCGCTGCGGGGAAGTGACGCCATAAAAAAAAAAAAACCGGCCGCAGAACCGCAGCGGTAGCACTACTTTGGCGGCGGAAGCGCGGTAAAAAAAATTCACTTTAAGTTTTCTTTCTCCTTCCTCTGCAACCCCTGATATCTCCTCTGTAAATTTGCCTGCAGGATTCTTTGCGCTAAAAATCTCTCCCCCTTCTAATAATTGATCTTGTGCAGGATTCTTTGCGCCGCGCTAAAAAAATTTGTTTGCAAGTGATTGTGTTTACTGCTTTGCATATTTTAAAACTGACTTTAAGGGGCTTTTACACCAATCCAGATTGGGTGGGGATTTCATTACCCTTCCCAGGACCCCAGAAATCACATAAGGCATATTGCATTGACCTTCAATTAATTAAAAAAGATTAGACTCAGCCCTAAGGACTTCGTGCTCAATAGGACAAAGGAATAGTTGTAGGCATCGACCGTTGATCCTAACCTGACTTTGTGGTGCCTAGGCTAGACAGGTAGTGAAAGGTAACTTTAAAAGGCCCGTCTCACGATGATTCATGAGCGGATCCCTCCTCTCTCTACTTGTGCTTATCTGGCCACAATTGGCGGTGAAGAGGCGGTTTGAGGTCCTACTTCTTGCCCTTTGGAACAGTTAGGAGCTGTCTAGTAAACCTAGGCGACCCTAGATCTAGGCTTGATTGTGCATTTGTGGTTGATTGAACCTGTGTCTAAGCCTTTTATCGAAAATCTTTTTGCAAAAAGCTCCATAAAAAAAACACAAAAAGGAAAAACTTTTACAACAAAAAAAGACTTGCAAATTTTGTCGCTAAGAAATCCGTGCACCCCACTTACAACCACCTTCTTTTTCTTCTCCTTCTTACATCATGGGTACCCCACCTCACAAAACCTTCGCCGAACTTTGGTACCCTGAACCAAACTCTGCTTCATACACGAATTGTTTTGGTCGAATTACGGACGACCCCTCCATGCCCAAAATTACTTTGAAAGATCGAATAGAAGCGTCTAGGAGAAACAGTTGGACTCCGCAATCCACTTTGTATCAACCGTGTCAACCTTCACCACCTTCTTACGTTGATACTCCTTTTTCGAGTCCTGTTATAACTCCGAAACCCATGTCTATTGCTGAACATATAGAACAATCTCGTAACCGATCTTTCACTTTTTTCAACACTTCCAGTTCTTGGGATCAACAAGTCCATTCACCTTTTTATCCAAATGTTGATCCTATTCCTGTCCAACCATTCAATTCCTACCAGTCCTACCCGAATTTCGTACCTTCCCTAGACATTGCTTCTACACAGCAATTTAGGAGTTTCCAGAATCCAAACAACTTTGAATCTTTTACTGAAACCCCGTCACAACCCATGTCTAGTCTGGAACAGTCGTTGGAAGCTTATATTGTAGCAACAAACCAACAGATGAGCAATTTGAATGTGTCCATTGCCGCTTTTAATTCATCAAGACAACCTAGTGAACCGGTAGCTAGTTTCCAACTAGCTCCAAATTTTCCAATGTATGATGAGACGGTTGGACAGAGTGAGAATTTGAGTGATGAGAGTGAGCTGTACACACTTCCAAAGCAAACCTACCCGCCCCCAATTGAATCCCACTACTCCGGTTTTCAATCAAGTGTCCCAAATGATTCACCAGTTAAAGATAAAACGTGTAATGAGTTATGCAACTTTGTAGTGTTTGATTTACCTGATTGTGAAGAGCCCATTTCGAGTGAAACCGTTGTAAGTGCACGGCGGCGTCCCGGCCGTCCACCCGACGCCGGAAATGCGGAAACGAAAAACTTTGCGAAACTTGCAAACTGGCACCACCGCGCACTAAAACCCCGGATCGGGCCATTAACCTTGTAGGGTTCCTAGGCACCCTAGTTAGGTCTCACAAGGCATCGAACATGCCAATTTCAAAAATCTAGGTGCCGAGAGACCCGACTACGGATCGTTTGCTAGAAAACTAGGCGAAAACATAAACTAGTTAACATTTAACTAAGGGAATACGGAAATACAACCTTTGTAGATCCGGTCCTCCACCTCCACGGCTCCGAGACGAGGTCCTCCCCGCTGTCCAAATCAAATCCGGGCTCTAGCGTCGGCTTCGTCGGAGAATGGGCAAGCTAGGTCGTCGATGTCCATGCCGAAGATGATCTACGTCGAAGCATCGCAAGATCAAGCTCTCACTTCACCAAGTCATGAAACTTGTGAAGAAAACACACTTTACTACTTGGCAAGAGGTAGAGGATGAAGAAATAGGAAGTGGGTTCAATTTAGAATTGGATTTCTCACTCTTTATCATCAATCACCATTGATGAAGAAAGCTTTTTCTTCATGAAAGAAGATGAAGAAAATAGAAGAATATTATGATAAGAATTATATTTTATAAGAAAAGAAAAACCATCCTTATCATAATAGTAACCATGGTTTAATGTAGAGAATTGATCATGGTTAGTGAATGGTTAGGTTTCAACAAGATGACAAAATGGTTGCAATGGTCAAAGTATTCATGAAGCTTCATGAATGAAACAAAAATGCCACCATTTTATCATGCAATATTTTCTTTTCCAAAAAGAAATAAACAAATGAATAAAATGAATAATCAAATGGTAAACCCTAACCATTCCATTAACCAAGGTTTAATTCTATACACTTAACAAAAAGGGCATGCACCATCAAACATGATACAAGCAAGTGCACAAATCATATCGCATATGAAATGTGCACACCCGAGTGAGAAAATCCATTTAAAGTGAACCGATGCTAGTTAATGCAAAGTAATATATCAAATATATAATTATGCATTAAATCATTAAATCAACACTTGATTTAATGATCCGGTCATATCGCATATAACCGACTAATATCGACAGTAACAACTTATCGAATCAACACTTGATCCGATAACCCGGCTATATCGCATATAACCGATCAATGTCACATATCGCGAGAATCGAATACAGTATCACATACTGGTATCATTCTCGGTCCCACACATATCTCATATGCACTCCTATTTCGTTTCGCTTGAGCCAGGAAACCTCTGTGTAGGACTCTAAAGACTCGTCAATACGCCGGCAGCGGATGATGATCATATCAAACACCCACAAGCCGCAAGCGGTCTGCTAAACGTAACGGCCATCCGGGTATTGAGCGATCGGAAGATCGACGAGCAAGCCCGCTCACACTCCAGTGAATCCGACCAGTAACACTACCGTACAGTTCGGTCTGATCGTCTGATATGTCGCATATCTCGTCTAGGGGTGGTAAACGTCAGACCCCAATAGCTCGATAAGTCTTGTCGATATGAGTTCTATAACTGTTCGAGAAACTACTGGTAACACTTACCAGTAAATCTCAGCAACCCTGGCCAGGGATTTCCTGTTATAGCCAATCGAACACAGCGCAACATCAACCCCCTATACCGGGAGAGACGAATCCCCTCCTATCGCTCATTGCCTCCATGTGACTCGGGACTGTACCCAAAAACCACCATTTTGCACGCCCTCTTGGACGTGGTAAGATGGAAATCAAAGCACAGTGGGAACCACACAAGACTCTTTGATGATCTCGGGTCAACAGACTACTCTGTACCAGTGTCACCAGAGAACTGCCATCTGACGTGAGGTATAATACCATCTGGGAGTTCTCGGCGAGTCCGTCCAGTGTACCCAGTCTCTATTGAGCACCCGTATATCATCTCTGATGTCAAACACCAATGGATATGGGATCATCCATCGCCCATCTGTATGGGTCGAGAAGGTACATGCTAGTCTACTCTGGTATATCGATGCCCCGTCTCGATACACCCACGACTAGGGACTTTGAAGGATGTACTTGTAGACTACCATGTCCCCACTAGTATGATCCGCATCATAGTCCAGGTAGTCAAGTACACATCCTAAGGGCTTTACCAACATGTAACAAAGAGACAATTAGCATACACGTTAAGGTAAAGGGTAACCAGATAGCATACTATCATGTCGAGCAAGAAAGTCCTCCCTATATATGTCCCAGCATCCACTACAATATACATCCTATGTACAGTAATGGCCTCTAGGGCATACATATAACTAACAATCTCCCACTTGCACTAGGGCCATCTGTAGCAGTGGTTGCAGTATCTCATACTCAGCCATCCCATAAAAGTCTCTCTCTGGGAACAGGCCTTTGTGAGTGGATCCGCTGTGTTGTCCTCTGAGTCTACTCTCCTAACCTCGATCTCCCTGGAGATCAACCATCTCCATGATCAAGTGATACTGCCTTAGAATATGTCTGGATCACTTATGGGACCGGCGTTCCTTGGCATAAGCTACAACTCCATTGTCTCACAATGGTAGGAACATAGTTCATCTCATGAACCAATATACACCCAAACAGCCTCTTTGGTAGCATCTTAAGTAGCGATGTATCGTGCCTTTATCGTCTAGTATGTCACGGTATCTAGCTTGGAACTCTTCCAACATACCGTCCCTTTACTGAGGGTAAAGACAATGCCTGTGACTGACATTCAGTCGTCTTTATCACCCTGGAACACTTCCAGTGATTCTCCCCAGGATCGATTGATACCATCTCACTACAACTAGTGAGAATCCTAACATCCAATTAGATCTATCTCATAGATCCAAAACCCAGGATTTAGTAGGTATCACTTTGATCCTATGTGGAGAATCATTGCGATAAGCGGACATTGATCGAGCGTAGCATAGGAAACTCCTTCCCTATCAAGAGTATGTCATCCACGTACTCTACGAGGATCGTCACCATACTCCCTACTACCTTTTTGTTTATACAAGGTTCATCTACCATTTTGATGATGTCAAACTCATTGACTACTTCATCAAAACAGATGTTCCAACTCCGCGATGCCTGCTTTATCAGATAAAACATCTTGCACACGTTTCCGCTGCTCCAACTGTTTACGAGGCCCTCTGGCTGTGTACTTATAGACGCACTCTTCTAAATCATCATTTAGAAAAGCAGTCAAGACACCCAACCACCAGAGATCGTAGTCATGGTATGCAGCCGTGGTAAGTAGGATCTGGATGGACTTAAGCATAGCCACTGGAAAAGGTTTCATCATTATCCACGCCTGATCAATGAAGAAAACCTTTAACAAGTCTAGCTTTGAAAGTCTCAACTTTTCCATCTACACCAAGTAATCTTCTCAAGATATACTTGCTCCTGATGGGGATTTAACCCTTCAGATATAGCAACTAAAGTCCATACTTTGTTGGTGTATAAGGATTCCATCTCAGGTCACTAAGCATCCAGCCATTCTTACAGAGTCTTACTCTTGATGGCCAGCTCGAAACTAGTTGGGTCATCATCTCATGATGCAATCCTCGCTCCCACTGTCATAGAGAAACCGAAGTATCTCTCAGGTGGGTGAGGAACCCTACTAGATCGGCGGAGAGGCTGAGGTTCGTTGGAATCTACTGAATCCTTTAGTTCTATCAAATCATCTGCTGTAGTTTGTATAGCTGGAACCTTTCCAGTTCTACATTACAGGCCTTGCCTCGAGCTTTTCCGGATTTTGCTTTTAGACATAGGCCGGGCAACCCCAAATCTTAACTAACTTAAGATATGGGCTCTTCCCTTTCCATATCACATATGAAGTGGTAGGCAACTGATTTGATTCGAACCCTATTCAATAGGTATGCAGCTTCTCAAGCGCATATCTCCTAAAAAGGAAACAGGTAACTCAGTAGTACTCATCATAGAGCACACCTTATCACATAGGGTGTAATTGCTCCACCCCGATATACCATCGTGCTATGGTGTATTCAGAGGAGTAATGCTGAGAGAGAATCTCATTCTCCTTTAGAATAGTCCAGGATTTCCGTGCTCAAGTATTCTCCTCTTTGATCTCATGAAAGGACATAATACTTATACCCGTATTTTGGTTCTCTACTTCTAACTTATATTCTGTGAATATCTCAAAAGGTTCGGACTTGTGTTTCAACAGGAACATAGGTCTGAAACTCGAAAGATCATCAGAGAACGTAATGAAGTATAAAGAACCATTCCTGGCATGTGTAGACAGGGGACCCACATACATCAACATGTATCATCCCAAGAGTTCACTAACTCTTTCTCTGTTTCCAGTAAACGGAGCTGTGGTCATCTTATCTTTGTGACATGACTGGCGAGCTTCACAAGATGTAAATTCAAACTGATTTAAATATGCATCTAAATGTAACTCAGCCAGTCGGGTCGCATTGATATGACCTAGTCTACAATACCTCAAGAAGGATTCGTTCATTTCTGAACTCTTCCTCTTGTGTGTGTTCTGTATACGAAGAACTGTAGTTTGATTTAGAACATTAATGCTTTTAGATAACGTGCCTGAACCGATCAACTTTTAATATAGGAAATGTTCAAAACATTATCCAACAATACAAAATTTTACCGTTTCTTTACTAATAAAGAGACAGATATGATTTTGTATATCAGGTTCGGTATCTAATAACATTCGTTCAGAATCAATGTATTGTAATACAGGGTGACAGTGACCAACAGACTTGGCTGCAACTCTTGCCCCGTTTTCTGCCTCATGAAACTTATCACCCGTTCTCAGTTCTCTACCTACCTGTAGCCCTATGTAACAGATTACATATCTGGGATCCTGATATGGTATCACATACCCAGGACGTAAAGGATACTGAGAAACAGTTCTTTGTAACGAACACACCCGAAGATGATGCATCAGCATGCACTCTCTTCGTTTGGGCGGCACGGGAAATCTGGTATTCCCCAATTTCCTGCTCTGTCTTATAACAATTATAAGTTGGAGCGGGACCAACGTTCCCCAGCTCAGTATAACAAGCGGGTTCGGTCAATAATCCGTATTATTATCTTGATTAAGGCGTGATATGGTCGCTACCTGGAGAGAGAGAGAAGAAAACACTCAGCGTACGCTCTGTCAAGAATAGATTGGTTATTATTTTATCTAATCAGGATGGCTCCCACTGCTTTTTATCAAATCTTCCTTCAAACCCTAAAAGGAAAGACTAGCCGGGATTAATTACACACTACAAGTTCGCCAATCTTTCAGCCAGGCCAGTGTCGGTACTTTGAGGGAGGTCCCCCGTGCTTTCGCACGAACCTAATTAATGTAAACCTCGTTTTCCCAGAGACGTAACCCCGTTGACACCTTTCTAGACACCTACTTGATCGGCTAATTGTAATGTATAAAACTCTCCCAGGAGTAACTTTTACTCGCAGCGGGTATCGGGATCCAACTATCTCATAGAAGGTATGCAATCTCATTGCAAATTTCAACACTTGAAATTCCCGATAATATTTTGCCCCTAGCTCGCTATGACCTTGACGAATGCCAAACAACCCATAGTCCACTAGTCAAGTTCAACCCGTACATTTCTTGATTGAATTAAACCCACCCGCACGACCCTTGACGAATGCCAAACAACGCCGTACGAATACCCTAATCCAATCGCATCATATGCTCAAGCAGATAAATACTAGTTAGCTACCGTACACTACGCCTTGACGAATGCTAAACTACCGCAGCACGAATACTAACTAGTACATATCTGAAATGACGGAGGGCTACGACAGGTTTTTCTGAAAACCTATTGCGTAATGAACTTGATATCGTTGTAGAATCAAATGATTTTAAATGGAGTGCTTTTTTGAGGCTTTTCTAGTTTTGCTAAAGGAGTCACTCCCGGTGAAGGGATCGTCGGTCCTTTCCTCGTCGAATGAGGTGCGGGATATATCATATATATCACTGTGCAAAGCAAAACTCTTAAAAGCTATCAAAAGACAAACCGAGTGTGTAGCATCTGCCAGTTATTGCTAAAGGAGTCACTCCCGGTGAAGGGATCTCGGTCCTTTCCTCATCGAATAAGGTGCAGGATATATCACATATACCTCTGTGCAAAGCAAGAACTGTAGCTACCTGTTTTATTTTGAAATTCGATTCTACAACATCTTAGGTTTCTTTTATTTTCATTAATCACATTAATGAAGTCCCATCATTCTGTACCTAAACATCACAGATAAATACGACGTACACTTATGCCATCCGCATTCGCCTCGATGTCCCCTCGTGCACCGTTAGGTTAGGTAACTAATGGCAGAGCGGGGCAGGGCTAGCGCGGGTGTAAAACATAAGTAACGTCTATATAATATATCATATATACTATATACTGTATCTATCACAGAACATCACATGATCACATCACAGATATCGCAGCAGAAGAAACATATGAAATATTGGATATGCTAGGACGTCCGTGTTTTCAATACGAGCCAGTATAAAACACGGATTCCACGGTCGTGATGAATAGCCAAACCCATACCCCTAGACCTCTACGAGAGCGGCAAGTAACCCTACCAATTCTAGAGTTAGGAGACCCGGACTCGACTCCTCGAGTTGGTCTCCCACTGGACTCCAGAACCCGGTTACTTGTGCTCCCCTCCTTGGGTCTATCCTAGTGCGGAAAAGTAAATAATATACATCAACGGTGACAACTTCCGCAACCTGGAAGGGCCCCAATAAAAGAATATTACATACAAGTTTTTACATGAATGAAAATGAAAAACACTCATCTCACATAAAAACCCCCGGCTATTCAAACACGACGATCCAATATAACATATCCAGCAACACATAACATCACATGTCATCAACGTAAGTAAATATGTCCATCCCAATTGTCGTTGACATATAGCAACGAAACCGGCGATATCACATATTACACTTACGGTCACAGAAAAGAAAGTGTAAAACTACAACAGTTGGAATCCGCAACCACCTCAGACATCGCATGCCTGACCAAATGAATTTCTTAGACATCGCATGCCTAACAATTATAAACCCCGCATTTTAGTCTCTTTATCGAAAACACTTTTCAATACCAAGTCGGGCAATTCAACAGGATTCCCGACATTTTGATCGAATGCTCGTCGCAAACTTCAGTAGACGGCTGCACCCCCGATACCGTCGACGAAGTGCACCAAGGCGGAACACCGCTACCGCGAGCACCTCGAGGGATGCTTTCGGCGACGGGGTTCTCCTACAGTCACTTGGTCGGGGCTATGGAGTGAGGCTGTCTATTAAGTTTACCCGGCGAGTATCCGCGTACGCTACGTGATTGCGACGGACTTTTGATCACATCAAAATTCCGTGGCAACCGATCAAGTGAGACTAAATTGCTATGTTTATAACATTCATTCAGTTATCTCATAACTATTTGTGAATTCCAATTATTGTATCACATTCCAGATAAACAGAAAATGTTAAACTTTCCGATCGAACAATCGAACACACAAGTTTTCCCGATACAATCAACACATGAAATAAGTCTAACAACATTCAGTTCGTGCCTCAGTACCAACGGTCCAGCCGTAGAAGGGTCAAGCCAACGCCTCACATGTGGCACGCCGTACTGCCCCAAACCCGAAGGCTCAAAGGGCAGTTCAAGACTGTCACATAATCGAGTTAAGGTTTGTTGTCTTCTAGAGGGACCATCGCGTTACTTGCACTACTTAGAACGTCGTTAAACTACGGAAAAATCCAACACTTGGAAATTTCCCGACAGGGGAAAAATTGGGTATTTATATCCGGTCGAACTTTTTAACATATTCTAAAATTTATCCGGAAAGCCACACAGACAAAATTTGATAATCCGAACGAACATACGAATCCCCAAAACAACTCCTGAAAATTAAAACTCTGGAAAAATATCAAAAATACCCAAGAAAAACAGCACTGCATATTATGAATTACTGTGCAAATTTGGATCCCAGAAAAGACAAAACGGCCGCGGATCCGCCGCACGAGCCAAGCTCGTGCCGCGGAACCGCGGCGCATTGAAGGAATTGGGTGCACGAATTTTACAGTATCCCTTAGAATTGCCTGCTGATTTTTCTGCATATTTTTAATGTTGAAAAATACCAGATTTTAGAAAAAGGACAGAGAGCTATTTTGGGTTCGTGTTTTCGGTTCGTCCGGGTTTCAAACTCCGTCTAGACTTCGCCTAAGGCTCTAGCTAGGCTCTGATACCACTGTAGGGTTTCTAGGTACCCTAGTGAGGTCTCACAAGGCATCGAACATGCCAATTTCAAAAATCTAGGTGCCGAGAGACCCGACTACGGATCGTTTGCTAGAAAACTAGGCGAAAACATAAACTAGTTAACATTTAACTAAGGGAATACGGAAATACAACCTTTGTAGATCCGGTCCTCCACCTCCACGGCTCCGAGACGAGGTCCTCTCCGCTGTCCAAATCAAATCCGGGCTCTAGCGTCGGCTTCGTCGGAGAATGGGCAAGCTAGGTCGTCGATGTCCATGCCGAAGATGATCTACGTCGAAGCATCGCAAGATCAAGCTCTCACTTCACCAAGTCATGAAACTTGTGAAGAAAACACACTCTACTACTTGGCAAGAGGTAGAGGATGAAGAAATAGGAAGTGGGTTCAATTTAGAATTGGATTTCTCACTCTTTATCATCAATCACCATTGATGAAGAAAGCTTTTTCTTCATGAAAGAAGATGAAGAAAATAGAAGAATATTATGATAAGAATTATATTTTATAAGAAAAGAAAAACCATCCTTATCATAATAGTAACCATGGTTTAATGTAGAGAATTGATCATGGTTAGTGAATGGTTAGGTTTCAACAAGATGACAAAATGGTTGCAATGGTCAAAGTATTCATGAAGCTTCATGAATGAAACAAAAATGCCACCATTTTATCATGCAATATTTTCTTTTCCAAAAAGAAATAAACAAATGAATAAAATGAATAATCAAATGGTAAACCCTAACCATTCCATTAACCAAGGTTTAATTCTATACACTTAACAAAAAGGGCATGCACCATCAAACATGATACAAGCAAATGCACAAATCATATCGCATATGAAATGTGCACACCCGAGTGAGAAAATCCATTTAAAGTGAACCGATGCTAGTTAATGCAAAGTAATATATCAAATATATAATTATGCATTAAATCATTAAATCAACACTTGATTTAATGATCCGGTCATATCGCATATAACCGACTAATATCAACAGTAACAACTTATCGAATCAACACTTGATCCGATAACCCGGCTATATCGCATATAACCGATCAATGTCACATATCGCGAGAATCGAATACAGTATCACATACTGGTATCATTCTCGGTCCCGCACATATCTCATATGCACTCCTATTTCGTTTCGCTTGAGCCAGGAAACCTCTGTGTAGGACTCTAAAGACTCGTCAATACGCCGGCAGCGGATGATGATCATATCAAACACCCACAAGCCGCAAGCGGTCTGCTAAACGTAACGGCCACCCGGGTATTGAGCGATCTGAAGATCGACGAGCAAGCCCGCTCACACTCCAGTGAATCCGACCAGTAACACTACCGTACAGTCCGGTCTGATCGTCTGATATGTCGCATATCTCGCCTAGGGGTGGTAAACGTCAGACCCCAATAGCTCGATAAGTCGTGTCGATATGAGATCTATAACTGTTCGAGAAACTACTGGTAACACTTACCAGTAAATCTCAGCAACCCTGGCCAGGGATTTCCTGTTATAGCCAATCGAACACAGCGCAACATCAACCCCCTATACCGGGAGAGACGAATCCCCTCCTATCGCTCATTGCCTCCATGTGACTCGGGACTGTACCCAAAAACCACCGTTTTGCACGCCCTCTTGGACGTGGTAAGATGGAAATCAAAGCATAGTGGGAACCACACAAGACTCTATGACGATCTCGGGTCAACAGACTACTCTGTACCAGTGTCACCAGAGAACTGCCATCTGACGTGAGGTATAATACCATCTGGGAGTTCTCGGCGAGTCTGTCCAGTGTACCCAGTCTCTACTGAGCACCCGTATATCATCTCTGATGTCAAACACCAATGGATATGGGATCATCCATCGCCCATCTGTATGGGTCGAGAAGGTACAGGCTAGTCTACTCTGGTACACGCTAGTCTACTCTGGTATATCGATGCCCCGTCTCGATACACCCACGACTAGGGACTTTGAAGGATGTACTTATAGACTACCATGTCCCCACTAGTATGATCCGCATCATAGTCCAGGTAGTCAAGTACACATCCTAAGGGCTTTACCAACATGTAACAAAGAGAAAATCAGCATACACGTTAAGGTAAAGGGTAACCAGATAGCATACTATCATGTCGAGCAAGAAAGTCCTTCCTATATATGTCCCAGTATCCACTACAATATACATCCTATGTACAGTAATGGCCTCTAAGGCATACATATAACTAACAAACCTAACTCTAGCAAACTAGAAAATGGGAAGAAAGCTATACCGAGCGATCCGTGTCCTTCGGTCTTCGGCCTCCACTCCGATCTCCTCGCGGAATCTCCGGTCTTCAGCTCCTCGTCGGAACGGGCACCACATCGCCGGGTTCTTTTACGGGCTCCCACCTCTGGACCGAGGCAACTCGGGCACGAAGTTGGCGAGCCGACGTGCCCAAGGGTACTGTAGATGTAGTGTAGAATCGTAGTTTCTTTGGGGTAGTGAAGTTGCCATGGATGTGGAGGAGAAAAGAATAATGGAGAATGAATTTTGGAGAAAGAAATGGAGCTCTCAATTTTGCAAGGAATGAGATGAGAAAAATCACCCATCAAATGAACCTCTCTCTCTCCCACATATAATGTGGCCGGCCCCCTCATAAAATGGTGGTGGGAATAAAAGGGAATAAAACAAGAAAGAATCATCATGAGAAAATAAGTCATGATCAAAGAAAAGAAAAAAACCACATCTTTTTCTTTTCCATCACAATAAATGCAAGACAAGTGATCCAAAAGGAATCTCATGATGACAACAACCATCATGAAGCCACAAAATGCAAGAAACCCCCTCCACAAAAAGTTATTTGCAAACTTGCAAATAACCCCCTCCATCAGAAAGTCCGGCCGGGAAGGAACAAAGGAAAACTGGCCGGAACGGAATGCAAACTGGCAACTTCAGAAAACTGATCCCGTAATAAATTACAGGAAAACCCCGCTACTCTATATACAAACCCGCATTTGTATTCCCACTGAATACAAATACAAAGAGACAAAATCTACACTGTACAATACTAGGATCCGGCTTAAACCAAAGCCCGCTAGTATTATCCGTCCGATCATGATCCGTGCAATACCGCTTGTATCTGATCGAACCCTGCCATATTTCCATACGGCCTCTACAGTGTTTCGCCCGAAACTTGAGTAACTGTATGTGGGGGACTCTAAAGACTCGTCAATACTATGGCTGTGGATTTAACCCCTAGCACGTCAGAGGTATTAACCATACGTGACGGGCCACCAGTTATTGACCAAAATGGACGTCTGCGAGCGAACTCATCCTGACACCCTACTGAGCCTGTCAGTGATAATATCCGTACAGTCCGGTCCGTTCGTCTATGAGCATCGCATGGCGGGCCTAGGGGGTTGGTAAAAGTCAGACCCCCAATAGCGGTACAAGTCGTGTCGGAGTGTAGCCCAGAACACCCTGAGATACTACTGGAATACCTACCAGTAAATCTCCTGCCTTGGCCAAGGACTTCGTGTAATGGCTCTCCTAGACACAGCACGATCTCACCCCCAATACAGGGAGAGACGAAACCCTTGTCGATCCGCTCACTGCCTCCATGTGGCTCGGGACTGTACCCAACTAAAACCTGTTTGCACGACTCCTTTGAGCCGTGGTAGGGTAGTAATCAAAGCACAGTGGGAACTCATACGAGACAAATGACGATCTTAGGTCGATGAACTAACCTGTACACATGTCACCAGGGAACTGCTATCTGACGTCAGGTATAATACCAACTAGCATGTTCCCGGCGAGTCCTGTCCGGTGTACTCATAACCCAATAAGCACCTGTATACATCTTAGTGTGGACCAACTGACACCAGTGGCTTGTGAGACTGGCCACCGCCCCTCGTCGGGGTCTCGACTGTATACACTAGTATACTCTGGAGAATCGATGCCCTGTCTCGAAACTCCCACGACTAGGGACCTTTTAAGGAAATGCTTATAGACCCCAGCTCCCATGTATATGATCGCCCTCATACTGCTGGTAGTCAAGCAAGAATCTTAGGGGCTCTATCAACGTGCAATAGTGACCTGTAAGGTCATCTAAAGTTGTACACGATGATAAAGATAAACCAGATAGCATACTATCATCTTGAGTAAGACTGTCCTACCGGGATAGGTCCTCCCTCAATCATTGCAATCACGTGCCTGTGATCCAATAATTGACTCTGATGGCACTATCTCCAACAATCTTCCACTTGCACTCAAGGCTAATTATTGCGATGTCGCATACTCACAGCCTGTGTGATACCGAACACCCAACTCCTCTACTAGTCAGTCTCACTAAACCTGTTTGCAAAACTATTGCATTCGAGGAATAGCCTCAGTGAGTGGATCCGCATTGATGTTTCTTTCTATGTCTCTCTATATCTCAAGTTCGCGGAGAAAGCCATCTCCCGAAATGAGCAATACCTGTCTTAGAATGTGTCTGGATGTTTGATGGGACCTAGTTCATAAATGAACTCCAAATCCAAACTTCTTAGACTGTATCGTCAACTGAACTTAATCAGTATCCTGCGCCATGTCTCCCTCAGTATCCGCTTGGACCTTCTGTCCAAACTATTGCCCCTCGTCAGAGGGAAAACTATAACTCTGACAGTCACTCTGTCATCCAGGTCACCTTAGAAGCCTGGAATGATAATCGTCTCCTAAAGGAGGCTGCCGTTATCAAATCCCTAGAACATCCACTTATGTTCTAAAACTGCTTCCGATCGTTTCTCCAGGATTGGATTAATATCAACTTATTGCATCTGCTGCAAAAACAACATTTGGTGTGGTACTTGATATCTCATGATTGACTCAATTGCCTAAGCAAGTGATCTGCCAATCATGCACATCCCTCTCTATTTTAGTCTGTAAGACACCTTTAGAGAGGGTGACTCCATCACCTGCAGGTACACTACCGTGCCAGGAGTCGTCCATTCTAAAAACACCTTTAGAATGCTGTCTAAATACCCAGATTGGGAAACTACCCAAATCTAGATCTAAAACATAGATCCAGCAACCAAAAATGTCTGATACAATATCCAAGTCCTATGTGGAGAAACCACTGTGTGACAACCAAAATATAACCGATCGTAGGAATATCACTTCCTACTCTGTGTATGTCATCCAAATACCAGGACATCACACCCTACTACCTTCTTAACAGATCCATCCCCTATTCCGATGAAGTCAAACCTATGACTGTCACATCAGAAATAGATGATCTATCTCCGCTATATCTGCTTTAGTCTATAAATAGACCTAAGCCACCTGCCCACTATGCTTCCGCTGCTCCCACTGACTACGACAACCCTCTGGCAGAGTCACACGTGCACTTCTAAAGCTAGTTCAGAATGACGCTATACTCATTCTCCTGCCGGGTCTCACAGTCTGGAACAACAGCAATGGCAAGTCTGGGTAAACAAGAACCTCTCTGTCACCATCCTTGAGGCTACCGGAGTACCTCTCGGGTGCCTGAAGTTACCCACCATATCTGCGGAGTGGTCAATGGAATGTCAAATACAGATTGAATCTTTAGGTTCTTTATCAAATCTTCAGTAATCGTTTGCGGTTCTGGAATCATTTCCAGTTCTACCATACTCCCACTACTGTTTTCTGAAAAAATCCATTTTTATTAAAGCTGTGGCGAGTCAAGAACAATATTACTATTGATCTCCCAGATGGTAGAAAGTCAACCCTCGTCATAGCCTGGGTCAACCCACAAACAGCCATTACAGAAACGTGCCTTGAGTTATCTAGAGTCAGGTTTTAAGCATAAGCTGGACAACTCCCCGTACCTTAACATCGTTAAGATATGAACTGTTCTATATCCAATACAGAAATAGAGGCACAGATTTAATTGAACCAGATTCAAATCATGTAGCTGTCTCCAGTGCATGTCAACTAAATGGAAGGTGGCCGATCAGCGTTACTCAACTTAGGAGCTCTTCTAATTATGAGTAACCTGAAAAAGAAGCAAGTTCTCTTAATCATTACTATCAACTGAATACCATACACAAGTTTCTACATCTTCGATCACCTTGAAGAATCCCGATACTTGCAACTCCTAGTTTTCTACGTTATTCATATACCTATAACTTCTCAAAACTCAGACCTTGTGTTTCTACGAAACACTTGTCTAAGAACCAGAGAAGTCATAAGTAAATAGAATATAGTACGAGGACCAACCCCTCTGTCCTAATGGACACTGGACAATATACAATACTCTGTACAAGTCTCTTAAGTCTAATAACTCATTCGCTGTGTGTCGTAGGTTGAAAACTGTACTATGGTTATGAAGAATTACACCGCTGTTTAATGCTCCTTACCTAACCATCCACTGATATAGGTAAATGTCACGGACATAATTTCAAAAAGGTATATCTCACTCTATGAAAATAGACGTACAGATATATCAATTTGAAATTGGTGCATAACAACGGATATTCAAAACCAAATATTTGCCGTCCGGTAAACAACCCAGGTGACTTCCTCAAATATCACCAATTACAACGAATTCCGATATAATGAGGAAGATCACCTAATTCCAAATAACTTACTCCCACTCATCATTTGTAAAACCATACAGATGTGAGAATCATACCTGGTAAATACATATCCTGGAGTAAGGGCTAATTGGGAAATCAGTTTTCTTTTAACAGTACACAGTGAAACTGAAATATTGAAATGTTTCGTAGGAGTATCCTAGTATTCCTAGTCATGCCTCTTCCATTATCAGATTCACAACTGTAACCGTATATTTCTTTGCCATCTCTCCAAATCCCTTTATATGTCTTTAGTCATTACCTTCTGTACACCCCTTTAGGCCAAATGGTTTTCTTCCTTCCCTACTGTTTGACACCAGCCTATGGTTTGGAAGAAGACTATCCAATAAGCATAATGGGTGTACTGTCCTAATCCTAGGAGCACTCGCAATGCGAGAGAAGGTGAAGATAAAAGACAACCGAATAAACCTTATTCCTATTTCTCCTGAACCAGAATCCATCCCCGAACTGGAACAAGTTCCTTTCGAGTTCGTATATAACCATATGATGGAGTATCCAAATAACTGTGGATCTTCATAGTGATACGGAGTGTCCTGGAGAAATACAAAGGTGAAATGGGATTGGCGAAGAAATACTTGGTTTGGTCGTGAATAGCAGTCGCAGTTTACTTTGCCCTCTTACTAATCCCTTGATATGTCTTTTCTTAATACCTTCTGTACACCATCGTTATGCTAATTAGTTTTCTTCATTCCCCACCGTTCGGCACCAGCCTAAGGTTTGGAAGAAGACTATCCAATTTGCGTAATAGGTGTACTATCTCCTAAACCAAGGAGTACTCGCAACCTGAGAGAAGGTAATAGGAAAAGACAATTGAATAGTCCTATTCGTTTTCTCCAGAACCGGAAACCATCCTCGAATAAATTCCTTCGAGTTCGTATATAACCATACGATGGTTTTATCCAATGGAAGTGGATGTTTGTAGTAATACGGGGTGTCCTGCAGAAAAGGGTAAAAGTAGGAGTGGCAATGAGGTTTGTAACTCTGACAATCCAAAAACCAGTCTTATAAGAAGGTTCAGTTAATCTTGGTCACTGAGTCATAGTCTAGGGTCGGGTCATGGTCGCTGCCAAAGAGAGAGAGAAAAGAAACACTCAGCGTGCACTCTAACCTAGATCAGAATGGTTATCACTTTATCTAATCAGGAAACCTCCCACTGTAACGTCAAATTCTTCCCCAAACCTGAAAGAAGAATTAGTCGGGATCACCCGAGGAGTAAACTAACTCATCAGTGGGAATCGGGATCCAACTATCATTGCATGATAACGTGACGGAATCCGCTCACGTTATCACACTCCAGAAGGTATGCGCATATCTGGCAAGTTTCAGTTTCTTTAGAAACTCCCGATGTGATTTTTGCCCCATGCTCTTATGACCTTGGCGTGAGGTCAAAATATCATAAGTCACATGTCAAGTTCTACCTGTCATTGTCCAGGTTAATTTGAACCCACCCGTACATACACTTGACGTAGGCCAAAATAGTAGTACGACTGTCCCAAACCAACGCATCTATCTATGCAACAGATAAATACCCGGCAGCTACCAATCACTATGCCTTGGCGTGAGGTCAAAATACATAGCTTTAATACTACCGAATATTTAACTGAAATGACGGAGGGCTACGAATGGTTTCTGGCGAAAACCTTTGACGTAATGAACTTGATATCGTTGAAGGAACTGATAGCTTTTATAAAAATATAGTGGCGAAAACCTTTACTAAAGAGGTCACTCCCGGTGTAGGGATCTTGGCTCTTTTCCCGTAGAATGAGGTGCAGGATATTCCAACTGAATACCACGATGCAAAGCAAAAGTAAATGACTATAGTGAAGTTATTGCCCTGACGCAAACTTCTGTCCAAGGGGTCACTCCCGGTGAAGGGATCTCGGCCCTTGCCTCGTCGACTGAGGTGCTGGATATTCATAATCGAATACCACTGTGCAAAACAAAAGAGAACGTCTTTGCAATAACAGCTTTTTGAAAAATGTTTCAACAACATCAGAATAGGTTTGTTTAGCTTGCATTGATCCGAATCAACGCAGTCCCATCAATTGATCACACCAATAAAGAACGAAAATAATGATGTACGTATATGCCATCCGCATTCGCCACTGGGTCCCGTCATCACCCGTTAGGTTACTTAACTAACGACAGAGCGGGGACTGGACTAGCGCGGATGCAAAATATATACAACATCTACTAGTATATATATCAATATATAATATTCGCTCAAGGCGTGGAAAAATGCAATATCACAGAAATGTAATAAGCATCACAGAACAATACAGATATCTAGGATCCCCGGGTTTCACAGAGCCGCTACTGAAACCCGACGTTCCCCTGGTCATGTGGATAGCCTGTGCAATGAAATCCTAGACCCCTACGGGCGCGGCAAGTTACCCGCCAAAACCTGAAGCGAGGCAGCCCCCTTCAACAACGTGAATGGACCACCCAGCACTTCACGGAATCCGGTAACTTGGGCATCCCTATTGGGTCAACCTATACCCCCTACGAGTGCGGCGAATAGCCCGCCAATTCTAGAGTAAAGCCCCCTCCGTCTCAATTCCATGAGATGCGGGCCCGTTGCCCTCTAGAACCCGGCTATCCGTGCACCCCTCCGCGGGGCAATCCTAGTACAAAATGTAAAATATACATACAACGGGTACATCGACCTCACCCCGGTCGTGCCCCAAAAGAATAATATACAAACAGGCAGTGACGGCAGTCCACATGTCGGACGCTCGCCCCGCAATATCAAATGTACATATAAAACAAAACTGTACTAACATTGTATCCAGGCTATCCCCCACGACCAATCCGCAATATTACAGCACAACACAGAACATCAACGTGAATGTCACGTTCGCAAATCCGTCTAAAAGGGCTATAGCAGTTAGACAGGATTTACCAATCAAATGACATTCACGGTCGCAGATATAATGTAAATACTGTGAACTAGCATGTTTAAAATATCCGATCGAATAAATTTACCGAAATGGGCCCCAAGCACTACTGTAGCTCTCACAGAAAATCCGGGCCCAAAAAGAATATCCCAAAAACCCTATTTTCAACCCAAAAGCCCACTGAAAAAATTTGGCACATTGAACACTCAAAGTGGCGGCGGAACCGCGGCCCAAGCATGGGTTTGGCCGCGGTTCCGCGGTGAAAAGATGATGTCACACTACCAAATTTTCACAGTATGCTTATAATTGCTTGCATCTGTTTCTGCAACAACCTGAAAAAATTTTGTAGCTAAAAAAATTTCGACAGAGAACAAATTCACTAAAAATAGGGTTTTTGGGATTTTAGTTCGATCGAGTTCTAAACATACTAGAGCATGCTAGACTAAGTTAATGGCGTGGCTCTGATACCAATGTAAGTGCACGGCGGCGCCCCGGCTGTCCATCCGACGCCGGAAATGCGGAAACGAAAAACTTTGCGAAACTTGCAAACTGGCACCACCGCGCACTAAAACCCCGGATCGGGCCATTAACCTAACTCTAGCAAACTAGAAAATGGGAAGAAAGCTATACCGAGCGATCCGTGTCCTTCGGTCTTCGGCCTCCACTCCGATCTCCTCACGGAATCTCCGGTCTTCAGCTCCTCGTCGGAACGGGCACCACATCGCCGGGTTCTTTTACGGGCTCCCACCTCTGGACCGAGGCAACTCGGGCACGAAGTTGGCGAGCCGACGTGCCCAAGGGTACTGTAGATGTAGTGTAGAATCGTAGTCTTTTTGGGGTAGTGAAGTTGCCATGGATGTGGTGGAGAAGAGAATAATGGAGAATGAACTTTGGAGAAAGAAATGGAGCTCTCAATTTTGCAAGGAATAAGATGAGAAAAATCACCCATCAAACGAACCTCTCTCTCTCCCACATATAATGTGGCCGGCCCCCTCATAAAATGGTGGTGGGAATAAAAGGGAATAAAACAAGAAAGAATCATCATGAGAAAATAAGTCATGATCAAAGAAAAGAAAAAACCAAATCCTTTTCTTTTCCATCACAATAAATGCAAGACAAGTGATCCAAAAGGAATCTCATGATGACAACAACCATCATGAAGCCACAAAATGCAAGAAACCCCCTCCACAAAAAGTTATTTGCAAACTTGTAAATAACCCCCTCCATCAGAAAGTCCGGCCGGGAAGGAACAAAGGAAAACTGGCCGGAACGGAATGCAAATTGGCAACTTCAGAAAACTGATCCCGTAATAAATTACAGGAAAACCCCGCTACTGTATATACATACCCGCATTTGTATTCTCACTGAATACAAATGCAAAGAGACAAAATCTACACTGTACAATACTAGGATCCGGCTTAAACCAAAGCCCGCTAGTATTATCCGTCCGATCATGATCCGTGCAATACCGCATGTATATGATCGAACCCTGCCATATTTCCATACGGCTTCTACAGCGTTTCGCCCGAAACTTGAGTAACTGTGTGTGGGGGACTCTAAAGACTCGTCAATACTATGGCTGTGGATTTAACCACTAGCACGTCAGAGGTATTAGCC
Source organism: Agapanthus africanus (assembly GCA_030015575.1). Taxonomy (NCBI): domain Eukaryota; kingdom Viridiplantae; phylum Streptophyta; class Magnoliopsida; order Asparagales; family Amaryllidaceae; genus Agapanthus; species Agapanthus africanus. The sequence goes on from JASDDO010000022.1 coordinate 902,815,291, forward strand.
ATACGTGACGGGCCACCAGTTATTGACCAAAAGGGACGTCTGCGAGCGAACCCATCCTGACACCCTACTGAGCCTGTCAGTGACAATATCCGTACAGTCCGGTCCGTTCGTCTATGAGCATCGCATGAGGGCCTAGGGGGTTGGTAAAAGTCAGACCCCCAATAGCGGTACAAGTCGTGTCAGAATGTAGCCCAGAACATCCTGAGATACTACTGGAATACCTACCAGTAAATTTCCTGCCTTGGCCAAGGACTTCGTGTAATGGCTCTCCTAGACACAGCGCGATCTCACCCCCAATACCGGGAGAGACGAAACCCCTGTCGATCCGCTCACTGCCTCCATGTGGCTCGGGACTGTACCCAACTAAAACCTGTTTGCACGACTCTGAGCTGTGATAGGGTAGTAATCAAAGCACAGTGGGAACTCACACGAGACAAATGACGATCTAGGTCGATGAACTAACCTGTACACATGTCACCAGGGAACTGCTATCTGACGTCAGGTATAATACCAACTAGCATGTTCCCGGCGAGTCCTGTCCGGTGTACTCATAACCCAATGAGCACCTGTATACATCTTAGGTGAACCAACTGACACCAGTGGCTTGTGAGACCGGCCACCGCCCCTCGTCGGGGTCTCGACTGTATACACTAGTCTACTCTGGAGAATCGATGCCCTGTCTCGAAACTCCCACGACTAGGGACCTTTTAAGGAAATGCTTATAGACCCCAGCTCCCACATATATGATCGCCCTCATACTGCTGGTAGTCAAGCAAGAATCCTAGGGGCTCTATCAACGTGCAATAGTGACCTGTAAGGTCACCTAAAGCAGTATACGATGATAAAGATAAACCAGATAGCATACTATCATCTTGAGTAAGACTGTCCTACCGGGATAGGTCTTCCCTCAATCATTGCAATCATGTGCCTGTGATCCAATAATTGACTCTGAGGGCACTATCTCCAACAACCGTCACCAATCCTTTTGACCTCTACACCTCCACTCTAGAACCTGAATTGATAAATATCCATAATTTTGATGAGGTGTTTAAAAAAATTGATCTTCACTTGATCGAGGATATTGACACCGGGAATATTTTGGATGATGAACCCGCAGATTTAATTGAAATTGTCTCTCCATTTCATTATCCTGAATCATTAAATGTTTTTCCCGAACTTCATATGCGTCTTGATTTTGATGATAATGACATGGATAAGCTAAATTTTGAGAAGAATATTGAGGAAATTATTGAGGATGAACCAGTTTTGTTTGATGAGTCAGATTTTCCAATTCATCTTGTCTCTTCCACTGATTGTGTACACCCTCCTGAATCTTTAACCGATACCCTTCCTCACTCACTTCCCTCCATCATCGTTCCGACCACGCAAGAGACCGTATCGCTTTCATTTCCAATGTCTGGTTTACCAAGTTCGACATACCCATGTTTGCTCACGAATCTTGAGGGATTTGACCTCATTTCTCAGTAGGTTGATAGATTAGCATAATCGCTTTTTATACATCGGTCATTACAAAATGTGCTAATTTAAACACTCCATTTCCACCCTCAAGTTCGTATTCTACTTCTTTCTCCCACTTTCTTTTGTTCTTCTTCTAATATTCATTTAATGATAGCGAGTGTTAATGAATCACTATCCGATATTTTAAGTTCGATAATTCTAGAAAAACAACTTGATTTAAACTCTTTTGAAAATGAGGTAGATGAGCCTTACGAGTCTCCTACCTCCGTAATTTTTGAAAAATCAAGTGTGTTGAATTCTGGCGTGACACTTATTGACATTGAAACGTTCAATCAAACCTTCGATGAAAGTTTCGAAGATATTTTCGCCGACGAACTCGCATTCTTAAACAATACGGACTTTGTGATTAATCAACCTCCACTTGAAGAAGTCGAACCACCACCATTTCTTTTTCTCTTCAGCCATTCTTCTCCTCCACCGAGACCGTATACTGCTTCTATCTCCACACAGTCTCGTGTGCTTCTCATCTCCTTTCTCTACACTCCATTCTTTCACCAACCTTACCATTATAACGATAAAATTTTTGAATGGTTGGTGCTAATCTTTGGCCTGTGTAAGGCTTTGTATAGTTTGATTTTTCTCCTCCCTAACTCTGAACTTTAACGTTTAAAACAGTGGAAACACTGTCTCACTTAAGTTTGGGGGGACCTTTTTGTATATATTTTTTGTTTTTCTTTTAACAATAAAAAAAATATATATAAATAATAAACAGGGGAGTGCCGACAATTTTGACCCTCTTGGTGTAGCCTGACAGTGAGGACACTGTCACGTTTAAATTTGGGGGTATGCTCGGTACGCTTTCTTCCTTCATGTGTATATTTTTGCATTTGCATACTTATTTTAAAATCCATAAAAATTGAAAAGTTTTAAAAATTATAAAAATTGAAAAGTTCAATTTTGGCCATATTTGACATGACAGTTGACTAATTAGGAAAAACTAGATCCCAAACTTGGTAAATTAAAAATCCTAAAAATAACCTTTCTTAAAATTTAACGGTAGAAAATATATGTCCTTATAGATTATTTAGAAATGGGCAAATTTTGAGTTCAGTTCTAGGGCTAAGTCAAAATAAGGAAAGAGTATTGAAATTTTTATTAAAGTGTATGTCTGAAAAATAATTCTGAACCTTAAGTCTAAATTCTTAGAATATATACCCTACAATTAGAACCTACACGCACCTTGAAACTTGGAATAGTAGAGGATACCTTGAAATGCTCTTGTCTAAAAGCTTTAGTATGAAGGAAAATAAAATAAAAATATAAGTGTGAATAAAGAGAGATAAAAAAATGAATACTGGTTTTGTAATTACTTAAGGCTGCGTAAAATAAAAAATATATAGCGAGGGTGCTTTATCACCTAGTGCCTTAGACCAACTGGTTTAGGAGTCACTGCTAAAGCCTTAGGTATTACAAGACGAGGAATTACGCCTTAATGCGCAAACACATTTTGTAATCGTTCGTTAGTACCTCAAGAAGTATTAACGGTCGCATGAATGATGTGTGAGCTATTTTATCTAAAAATTCACCAATTAAAAGTATTTTGGACGATGGACAAGTGTATAATAGCTTGATTTGAATTTCCAAGTGTAGGGGTGATACATACACACACGTAGGGGTATATGATTGGGTTTGGATGAGTGGTAGGAATGAAAAATAGAACTTATATCTTTAGTAGAAATGATAGAAATTTCTAAGTAGAGATGGAACCTTAGAAGGAAAACTTAAAAAATACTGAAAGCTGAATAAATTTGCAGAACATATACGGTCTTAAGTTAAATGATAAGTGAGTGTGAAAAATACGGGTTGATAATTTCTAAGTTGAAGATAATAGATTTCTTGCTAGAACAGTGAATTGAGGAATGAAAGTCTATAGGCCAAATTGATAGGATTTTGTGGGTAGTATCCGCTGAAAACCCTCAGGAGACAACACTCCTCCTACTAGGGACACTTAGAGGTTTAACGGCTTGTTGTACGAGCTCAGTGCAATCGCGTTTCTCTGCGAAAGTGAGACTAGAACTTTTTCGAGAATAAAATTAGGTTTGCTCGAGGACGAGCAAAAAATAAGTTTAGGGGTATATGTTCATACATAATTTTGCATTATTTTATTCCCCATTCTTATTCAGTTTACAAATAAACAGGCGCTTTTGACCCATGTCTGCTACATAGTTGCAGGTTACAGGTTCTCGGAACAAAAACAGTGAAGAAGGTGGAAAGACGATATAAAAGTGAGACTACGACCAACAAATGGAAGAATCTTGATCAAGCCTACAATTGGAGAATAAACGAAGATCAGTTCACAAAGTACAAAGGCAGCGCAAGGTTCAAGATTTCGACACGAAGCGAACGGTAAAAGTCCACTACATTTATTCACTGTGGAAATCTGGAAGAAAACTAGAAGACATTCTGAAGAACCAACTGAATAAAACAGAAGACACCAGCAACAGACATAACCCCAGGAAATTTCAGCCCACAAGCCCAATAAATGGACGCGGAACCGCGGCCAAACAGGGGTTTTGGCCGCGGTTCCGCGGCCGTATTAAACCCGTGTCGGTGCAAAAATCTTTATGGCGCTGGCGGTGCGTTGACTAGTTCTTTTCTTAGGGGGTAAACTTGTAATAGCAGATGGTGTCAATTGTAACCCCAGGGTTTTCTATGAATCTATAAATAGAAGCTCTAAAACCTTTTTTAGGGTATGCCTCTTCTTGTGCCTCATTGTAAATCTCAAATTCAGATCTGTAAATTTCTGTAAAGAATGAAGAGTGCATCAAATCAGAGTAAGTTTTCAATTCTTGCCCTAGTTAATTTTATTATCTGCCCTAGTATAATTTCTTTCTTGCCCTAGTTAGATCTTTATTCTCTGCCCTACTTAGATAGTATAGATCATGTTTTTAAATTCCCTAATGAGCGAGTAGTCTCCTCGCTTGTTAGGGTTAGATTTGGGGAAGGCTTGAGAGATGAAAATCTCTTACCCCTTTCTTACCCATCACACGTTTTTATAGGACTCTATGCATACATGCACACACCGCTCCCTACGGCACCCTATTCCACAAGGTAGCGGTGATACCGTAGTATAAAGGACCGGTTGAGTGTGTCTTCCATGGAGCTTACGGTAAGAATTAAGAAAGGAAGGACAAGAATCTAGAGGAAGAAACACCGTTTCTTCCCGATGGTACTAATCCACTTTATTAATTATTACCATAACACCTAATGGATCTTAATTTGGGTATAGAAAGCGGTGAGGAATATTGACTTTCCAAACTTAACCTAAACCTAACCCTAGCAAGATTTAGATCTAGATCAATTTAGTTTTTAGATTTAATCAAACCGACACCAATCGGAATTAACTCGTTAGAACAAATCGAGAATACACAAAATCCCTGTGGACCGACCCGTACTCACTGGCTAGCTACCAAGCGACGCCGTTCTTGATTGTGGTTAACAAATATTTTTGATTCATCTTTCGAAAGCGCATAAGCACTAAATCTCTAAAATCAGCGTGTGGTTGAGGCGGGCTTACTTTCCACTTCTCAGACAGCGTGAATTTGCACTGTTGATACTGGTCTTCAATACAGCCCTTGAAGACGAATCAATCTTCAATTAGATGGCTTACCGTTTGATGGTAGGGGCAATAATTGGGACTATTAGCCTCGCCGGGTTGCAACGGTCGTTTTGGATTCGGCAGATTGATGAGCCTGTTGCGCACCGCTAGCTCGAACAATCTCTTCGTTTTGTCCCGGGGAAACGAATAAGGGCGCTTCATCTTCTCATTATAGAATTGCCGCCTCTCGTCTAGGCGATCAGTTAGTTTTGGGCCACTGGGCTGCTGTTGAGTATTCGCGACGAAGGTCGCCTTCTCTTTAACCTTTTCGTTCCGCGGCTCCGACTTTGAAGGAGACAGTCTATGACCCATTTGGTCCATTTGGGCCAGTTTGTCGATCAAGGCCTGGAACGTGGTCGGCTTGAAGAACATCATGAATTGGGAAATAGTTGCTTGAGGGTCAAGAGTGCCCACGAACATGCCCACTGCCGGCGCTTCTTCGATGCGCTGCTCACATTTCGACCATAAATTTCGCCATCGTATTGCGTACTGCACCCATGTTTCACCTGGCTTCACCCTGGTATTGATCAATGCCGTTATTAGGGTGCGTTCACTAGCACTCGCGAAACGCTGGGTGAATAGTAGCTCCATCTCTGCAAAAGTCTTGACGGAGTCGTTTAGAAGTTTAGAATACCACTCGAATGCTGTCTCCGACAAGCTACCAATAAACTGGCGGAGCAGAAGTTTATCATCACCCCCGGTGTTGCCGCACAAGGCTCTAAATTGAGCGACATGTTGATGTGGATTCCCCGTCCTTTTATATACATGAAATTTAGGGATCGTATATCCCGGCGGGTACCTTATTTGGTCATACCAGTCTGGATAAGGTCATCGAGTCTTAACGATCTATCCAGCCGCTACGTTTGCCTGGTGAGCTCGTATTTGCTGAGCAATGTAATCATCTAGAGCGGCCTTGGAGATGGTCTCCTCTTTGGCTGTTGAAAGAGCCGGAGGGGGTTCGATGTCTCCCCTCTGTCATCTTCAATAATGATCGGGGGGTCTTCAGCTGGAGGTTCAGGCTGTAACATCATCCCAGCCATGTCCTGAAACAAAAGAGCCATTCGTTTTATATTGGCCGCCTTCTTCACAGCTTGTTTTTCTTTCCTCTCAAGCATTCTTCAGAGGAATTCAGTATCTGTTTCTTGTTCCCGACGCTGCTCTGAGGTTTCTGGATTTTCTTTTTGGCTCAGTGAGTGCGGCCATTACAGTCAGCATCTCCTATAGTTTCTGCTGCTGTTGTTCCTGAGCCTTCGTTATCGATCGGGTAAGCGGTCGATGACCCGTAGAAGCACGGCTTTCTTCTTTTCCGGAAGCCATATAAACAGTATGCACCATCATGCCCCCAGACTTGGGGCGTTTAGGTTCGGTGTATTTGCGGTTCGTCGCGGACACAGGGGCTTTCTCCGGCCTCCTTTTCTTTTGAGCGGTTGACGTTGAGGGAGCCATTGCAGCGGGCACCTAGACGGATGACATCTTCTGTGGTACCTCGAGATGGCTCTTTTCTTGCTGAGCTTTGAGCTTCTTTGGCCGGCGAGAGCAGTCCTGGTTAATCACCGATTTCTGAATCTTTCGCCAGACTTTATAAATTTTGGAGGACAGCCGCTGAGGGGGCTGCTCCGGCTTCTTTTCTGCAGTAATCTCCATAGGTGGAGGAGATCTCTTTAGCATGGCGGTCGGAGAGTTCTCGCGAACTCTCTTAATCGGTTCAAAACTATTTCCAGTTGGAACAACAGCATTGATTTCCACCATAGGAGGTGGTGGAGTTAGTCTGGAAGGGGAATTGCCCCCAGCCTTCCTTACTCGGCGCCAGTGGCGACATCGAGCGTGTCGTGCGGTTAGGATTGTCTCAGCTGTAGGGGTGACTTCCTCATGCCCATTGTTTTGGCGAAGGGTTGTTGCCGACGTCAACCTCTTAAAGACCGATGTCTATTGAGAAGTAATATCCAACCTGTCAAAGACAGACCTCTTGGCAGGGGAAGCAGCTTTGAGGATTTCGCCTGGAGCAGGAGCCAGAGCAGTCAGCCTTGTGAAGACCGACCCTTTGGCAGGAGAAGCTGCCTTGACGACTTCATGAGCAGGAATGGCTATCCTTTTTAGGATAACCTTTTCTGGTATCACGGGCTTCTTCACAGGCCCATTAGAGTTTTGGCCCAGTCTGTTAAAGACTGAGGCGATGGGGCTGGACGACCCGTTGAGAGGGGCCGCAGTAGTTGTAAGCCAATCAAAGACCGGCTTCTTCTGGGCTTCTTGTGATGGTATAGGAGCACTGAAGCTCGTTGGCGGGAGCATGGTCCCGAAGAACAATCTAGTGGTGGCCTGAGTGACCTGTTCCACCGGCATAGCGAAGATGGAGGCCGCTTGGGGCCCGTAAGTCACTCCTCCGGATGGGACGGAGCGAGATTTGGAGTTGCAGTTAGTGCAGGTTGAAGCCATTGATCTTCTGTTTTATGCACGGAGCAAGACACCAAATCTTAGTACCTCGAACCCAAGGGCAACCATATCAAACCGCGATTCGTTCGCGAACACGACACACGAAGTGTGGAGTGGAAAGAGGAAAAGGTCCCACCGGGCGTGCCAGAATATGTTCCCCTCCGAAACGCGGAGACGCGACCGCACGGGTCCATCTTGCCTGAATTTCGGGGTAGATGCTAATTGGTGCTATCCGTCCACCTCTCCGAAGATGCCAAGTTGATTTATGACACCATGTATCGGCGGTTTAGACGGATGCGGCCAATGTAGCAGACTTCGTCAGATTCCCCCTCGTTGGAGGGGTTTTTGATTGTGGGGACGCTCTTCCCTGCAGGCGCAAACCCCTGCAGTTAATTATGCTACCGCATCGCGATAACCACTTTCTCCTTCTCCAGATGGTCATTTCGTGTCGTGGGTTTTTGTTTTGTTTTTGGTTGCCCGTGGATTGTATACGGAGACTAATTTATGCAGTCGCCCATAGGGCGTGGATTAGTCCAAATCCATATTTTCTTAGATTTGGGTTTGAGGGTTGGGTTTAAGGATACATTAGTCTCATTTGAGACTAAGATCAACTTAAACGTTTGTTGAGGATACGTTAGTCTAATTTTAGACTAAGATCAACTCAATGGGATCGTTTAGATCCAACAAAAGAGCATTTGGACTCTATTGTTTAGTTTAGGGGCATTGCGGTCGATTACCAGTTTAAGGACATGGTGGTCCAATGTTAGTTTAAGGACATCTCGGTCCAAGGTTAAGGACATCATAGTCCGTGGGTTTAAAGGGACCCCACAGTCCGAGGTTAAGGACATCATAGTTCGTGGGTTTAAAGGGACCCCACAGTCTAGTTTAAAGACGTCATAGTCTATGAAATGTATGGTTGTCGGGACCCATCACCTCTCTGAGGACGTTGAAGGATTACAACGACAAATATCAGAGGAGTTCAGAGATATACCCTTGAACCAAAGTTGATTTGGCGATCACATGTTCCCACGTGATGCGCTTTAAAACAGTGTTAAACACTGGAGACAAAATGCTCAAAATAGTGTTAAACACTAAAAGTGGGGTGGTCACGTGGGGTCACGTGAGGCGCTTGAGAATTGGGCCAAACCTCCTTTATTTTGTTCTCAGAATATTCAAATAAGTGTTAAACACTTTTAGTCTTCAGGCCATAACGTGTTGGCACATGATGGGTATCCATGTATTGATTATTAAAGTGTTTATTAATGGGTCACGTGGGGACACGTGAGAGCGTCTAAAATCAGTACTGCCTTTGGCTTTGTTCTCTTCATTTATGAGGGTCACGTGTGAGCACGTGAGGCATTGCCTCCAAGCTTTTTTTCTTCTCATTTTGGGGAGTCTGTTTAAGGGTCACGTGGGAACACGCGATCTAGTTTTGTTCTTTCTTTTCTGCTCATTGAGAATGGGGGTCACGTGTTACTACGTGACCAAGTTCTTTACGTGTATGGAGAGCTTTAAGTATCTTGTTTTAAGAATTAAATTCTCTGTAGGGTTAAACCCTAATTTTGTTTTAGAGGAATTAAATTCTTATGTATGTGGAAGAAATTCTTATGTAGGGTTAAACCCTAATTTCATTTAGAGGAATTAAATTCTTATGAATTTGGGGAGAATTAAATTCTCATGTAGGTTGAACCCTAGTTTTATTTGGAGGAATTAAATTCCTATGAAATTGAGAGAATTAAATTCTCATATAGGATTAAACCCTAGTTTTATTTGGCGGAATTAAATTCCAATGAATTTGGGGGAATTAAATTCCTTAAACTCAAATTCTCCCTCTAGGTCTTGGATCTGCATGGCAGAATCTCTCCGATGAGAATCAAATTCTCAACTTATGGGGAGATCTGCTTCTGCAGATCTTCAACCAAAGGAAGAACTAAGTTTTTATTCAGAAGAGTTAAACTCTTAAACTTGAGAATTAAATTCTCTTTTATTTTATGGAGCTTAAATCCCTTTCCCCTTTCTCACCTAGGGTTTCTTTTCTATGAAAGGAACTTCTTTTCTCTCTTGAGAATTAAATTCTCCTCTCTTTTCTCTCTGTTGTTGTTTTTCTCCAGAAAATCAAAATTCCCAAAGATCCCTCCTCTTCTCTTCTTGGATCCTATTTATAGGAGAAAGAAAAGAATCAATTTGTTTAATCAATCTTTCATTGAAAGATTTTCGTTGTTTCTGTAACTAACATGATTTTTTAGATCACCCAGTGAATTTTATTCACCATTGGATTTTTAATCCAGAAGATATTCTGTATTTTATTCTTGGTGAATTTCAGGGAAATCTTCCCTTGTACAAAATCTTTCCATAAATTGGTGATTTTTAATCACCATTGGATTTTTAATCTAACGGTGCTCTATTTTACAGAGCACCATCTTTTTTGTTTGGAAAGATTTAAAGAAATATTTTCCCAGTTAGGGTCTTCGATTTCCCTTAATTAGAATTTAATTCTATTAGTTCAGAAGGCTTTTAAAAGTCTATCACGTATTGGCATGTGATCCCATTATTTGATTATTAAATAAAATTTAATTCTATTGATTAAAGAGCTTAGAAGCCCATCACGTGTTGACACGTGACCAGAATTTAATTCTGTTTTTAGGGAGCTGAGGAATCATCACGTGTCAGCACGTCACCCTTGGTCAAGTCTGAGCACGTGACGCCTCATTGAGGTTTTTCCTTGCTGTTTTGTTACATTTTTGTTTGACTAGAATTTAATTCTATAAAGGATCACAGGAACCTATCACGTGTCAGCACGTGACCCTTGGTCACGTGTGAGCACGTGATACCCATTGGGGTTTTTCCTTGCTGTTTTGTTATATTTTTGTTTGACTAGAATTTAATTCTATAAAGTAGAGATCATAGGAACCTATCACGTGTCAGCATGTGACCCTTGCTTATGTGTGAGCACGTGATACCCCATTAAGGAATTTCCTGATATTTTATCAGGGAACAACCCCTACGGCTCATGAAGTCAAAAGTCTTAGTCGACAGGATCCTAACCCTGTTTGCTAAGCCACCTTTATTCGAATCAACAGAGGCAAACGATGATTCGCTCCTGGCAATGTTCCAGTAGTAGTGATGCTGATGTCTAAATCGGTAACAAATTCCAAGTCCTTTCACGGCAAATGATGATCCACTCCTGGCAATATTCTAGTCGCAACGATACTGATACTAAGATTGGTATTAGATCCCAGGTTCTATACTCACGGCGAAAAGTCAGTGAGCCATAAATGCATATGAAATAGCCGAAATGATAGGGCAACTTGAAACAAAATCAGCAAGTAAAATATATGCATACAAAAATAGCCGAAATGATTGGGCAACGCGCAATAAAAAGCAGCGAGTGAAAAGAAAAATAGCCGAAATAATTGGGCACCGCGAAAAATAGCCGAAATGATTGGGCAATTGCGACTTTCGCGATATAAAAATCTGAAATGATAGAGCATCACGGAAAGAAATAAAAAAAAGAATGAAAGAATGAAATTTTTTCCCTGCAGGCAAGTCCATACTGACCCCTGTATACAATCCATGGGCATAAACGAAAAGGGAACCACATGTCCCAACAAACTCTGTCACAGGGAAAGGCAGATCTCGACAGCAACATCTGTATCCCAGAAGACCAACAACAGCGTTCCTCCTCATGCCAGCAGGGCACGGACGCGACACCACCAATCGGAGCCACGACAAAGTCCCCAGTTCTAAGACTCTATGGTTCATAGACAACCTAGAGTCAGCCCCGACACCGCAGAAAGCGGAGCAAGTCAACCTGAACCCGTCGCGGAAACACATCATCCAATGACCCCGTCTCGAAAATGCGTCAGCAAATAACCCCGTCTCGGAAATATGTCATCCAATGACTCCGTCCCGGAAACAAGTCAACCGACCCTAGGGAAATCAGTGTCCTTGGCAAGACCTCTCGATTCAGGGAAATCAGCATCCTTGGCGACAACCTCTTGATTCGCGTCGACCCACAAGGAAATCAGTGTCTTTGCAGGAATCTCTCGATTTGTCTTGACCCCAGGGGAATCAGTGTCCTTGGCAAAACCTCTCGATACAGGGAAATCAGCATCCTTGGCGAGAACCTCTCGATTCGTATCGACCCGCAAGAAAATCAGTGTCTTTGCAGGAATCTCTCGATTCGTCTCGACCCAATGGTAATCGGTGTCCTTGGCAAAACCTCTCGATTCAGGGAAATCAGCGTCCTTAGCGAGAACCTCTTGATTTGGATCAACCCACAAGGAAATCAGTGTCTTTGCAGAAATCTCTCGATTCGTCTCGACCCTACGGAAATCAGTGTCCATGGCAAGACCTCTCGATTCAGGGAAATTAGCGTTTTTAGCGAGAAACTCTCGATTCGCGTCGACCCGCAAGAAAATCAGTGTCTTTGCACGAATCCCTGGATTCGTCTCGACCCCAGGAAAATCAGTGTCCTTGGAAAAACCTCTCGATTCAGGAAAATCTGCGTCCTTGGCGAGAACCTCACGTGAATTCTCCGGCCAAGAGCTATTTGTTCCTGTTTACACCGGTTTATGTTTCGTTTACATATATGTGTGAAATCGGACTCATTCATACACGCACATGCGCACATCAGAGAAAGAGCAGGTTTTAGAAAGAGAGCACTTGGTGGTCAATGACAAAAAGAAAACATTTAATTGAATATTCTATTCTATAGGAAATAGATCACCAAATATGGGATCGAAAGTATAGGGATTCACAAAACTATGGATAAAATTATCTAACTCCCTCTCTGCCTTCTCCACCATGTCAAAGTGGCGACCTTCACGAACAGTCTCTTCCCATCGGTCAGCACCATGCCCATCAGCGAAGGCAGACATGACGACCCGCTAAGTGCGTATCTGGGTTAGCAGCTAAACAGAGCGATCCCTCAGAGCTGTGGTAATCAAAAGTGCCTCATGAAAGCACTCGATCTTATTCTCTGTGGAGTCGAGCATTGCCGGAGTCATCTCCACTGGATGAGGAGGGATGTCATCGAGCAAGGACAAGAAGACCATCCGAAGCCAAATGGAGCAGAAGGGGAGAGGGGATCCTCTACGAGTCAAGAGCTCGTACAGCACCGTATCGCATTGGTCATCCGTAAGAGCAGGGTTCACCAAGCGTGCAGCAAAATGAGGAACGATTTCCTTAATAAGCACCTCCCATAGTTGCACGGGGGCATGTAGGCGATTACAAGACATAGCTCGGCTCTGTTAAGATGATTCATTAAAAGTAAGAGATAAGAGAAGAATTGCTTAAAATTATAAAGATAGACATTTAAGTCCAGGCACAGAAAATTCTGTGCATGATAGAACTGTTTCCAAGCTCTGTTAAGAGAAGGCATTAGGAAAGAGAAGTCTGACTCAGGAAAAGCGGAGAAAGAAGGTGAAAAGGCACCTTCAGTAATGAGGCAGCACCTCACGTGCAAAGCACGAGAGCGCTATCGCCAGGAGCGCCAGCGCTAAAGACTCTGAGGCAGTGTCTCACGTGCAAAGCACGAGAGCGCTGGCACCAAAAGCGCCAGCGATAAGAGTCAAAGACTCTGAGACAGCACTCACGTGCAAAGCACGAGAGCGCCAGCGTCAGGAGCGCCAGCGCCAGGAGCGCCAGCGCTAAAGTCTCTAAGGTAGCGCCTCATATGCAAAGCACGAGAGCGCTGGCACCAAGAGCGCCAGCGCTACGAGTCAAAAACTCTGAGGCAGGGTTCACGTGCAAAGCACGAGAGCGCCAGCGTCAAGAGCGCCAGCGCTAAAGACACTGAGGCAGTGCCTCTCGTGCAGCGTTAAGAGTCAAAGACTCTAAGGAAGCGCTCACGTGCAAAGCACGAGAGCGCCGGCGCTAAGAGTGCCGCTAAGAGTTAAAGACTCTGAGGCAGCGTTCACATGCAAAGCACGAGAGCGCCAACGCTAAGAGCGCCAGCGCTAAAAACTCTGAGGCAGCACCTGACGTGCAAAGCACGAGAGCGCTAGCGCCAAGAGCCCTAGCGCTTAGAGTCAAAAAACTCTGAGGCAGCGCCTAACATGCAAAGCACGGGAGCTCCAGCGCCATAACTAAAAGTTCTCCACCATTAGATCAAAGATCCAACGAAGATGATAAATTATCAGATTACCAAGAATTAAATTCTCAACTTGTGGGGAGATCTGCTTCTGCGGATCTTAACGAGAGGAAGAACTAAGTTCTTTAAGAAGAGTTAAACTCTTAGTTTGAGAATTAAATTCTCTTTTTATGGGAGCTTTTAGGAGGGGTTCCTCTTCTTTAGAGATTTAAATTCTCTTTCTATTTTTCTTCCCCTCTCCCTCTGTCTCCTTTTTATCTCCCCTTGCTCCTATTTATATGAGAAGAAAAAGAATCAATTTGTTAAGGGCTTCCCTCATTGAGAGATCATGATTGATTTCATGATCTTTTAGATCAATCGGTGAATTTTATTCACCGTTGGATTTTTAATCCAAAGGCCCTCTGTTTAACAGAGAAGATTTCTTGTTTGTTTAAGAAGATTATGAATATCTTGTTAGTTTTGAGAATATTAGAATTTTATTCTATCATATCTTTTTAGTTTAATAAGATCAGAAATATATTTTCTTAATATAGAATTTAATTTTATCATATAGATATCTCGTTGGCTTAATAAGATTAGAATTTTATTCTAATAAAGAATTCTGATCATATGAATATCTTATTATTTAACAAGGTTAGGAAAATATTTTCCTATGATAGAATTTTATTCTACCAGATGATCACCGTTGGATCTTTGATCTAAAGGTCCTCTGTTTAACAGAGAAGATTTTTTTAGTTTTAGAAAGATCAGGAAAATATTTTCCAAAATAGAATTTAATTCTAGAATTTGATAGGAGCATTTTAAATTGGGGCGCTTAGATGCCTTGCATGTGAGAGGCAAGAGAACTCATGTGTTTAACACATGACCCCTGCTGTGGGTTTTAGCCTATTTATGTTCAGCGCTCATATATTTTGCATATGAGCGCTCACGTGTTTTACACGTGAGTTCTGTTTGGCCATTGGTGATTTTTGTTCAGTGCTTATATGCTTTGCATATGAGTGCTTACGTGTTTTACACATGAGGCCTGTTTGGCCCTTTAAGTTTATTTTATTCAGCGCTCATATACAAAGCATATGAGCGCTCACGTGTTTAACATGTGATGCATGTTTGGCCCTTAACTGTTTTATTCAGCGTTCATACGCTTTGCATATGAGCGCTCACGCGTTTTACACGTGAGGCCAAATTTTGAGGACTCTCCCCCCTTTTTTATAAGGGAACAAGTAGCTCTTGGCCGAAAATTTTGGCAGGAACAAATGCCCCCTACTACTTTGCCAACATAAGCATGTACGTGGGAGAAATAGTGCATAGTTATGCATGGCCATAGGATTGAGGGCTTAAGAGACAAGTTTATGGTTCTTGCAGCCTAAGACTTTTTTCATCTTCATGAGCCGTAAGGGTCTCATGAAGGTTTTTTCTCGCTACAAGTTGAGAGGATCTCGTAGGTGCAAATTCTCCCTAGAAATCATGAGGATTTCTAGATGTTCATCGCCTCCATGAGTCGTAAGGATCTCACTCGGGTATTTTTCCTTACGAATCGTGAGGACCCGTAAGTACCTTCTTTATTTCATTGGTGAATGTGACTTTAGCAAATGTGGCCCGCAGATAGTCCATCTTGACCTTCTTGTAGAGCAGTGATGGCTTAGGAAATAGGTTCAGATCTGCCACCTAAGACTTTTCAATTTTATGAGCCGTGAGGGTCTCATAATGATTTTTCTCCCTACGAGTCGAGAGGATCCCGTAGGTGTCTTTTCTCCTTAGGAGTCGTGAGGACACCTAAGTGTGTTTTCTTTTGAGAATCGTAAGGATCTCATAAGAGAATTTTCTTTATGCGCAGGGACACTAATTTCCCCACAGGTCGAGACGAATCGAGAGATTCCCGCAAAGACGCTGATTTCCTTGCGGGTCGACACGAATCGAGAGGTTCTCACCGAGGACACTGATTTCCCTGAAGCGAGAGGTCTTGCTAAGGACACTGATTTCCCTGGGGTCGGGACAAATCGAGAGATTCCTGCAATGACACTGATTTCCTTGCGGGTTAAAGCGAATCGAGAGGTCTCTCGCCAACGATGCTGATTTCCCTGAATCGAGAGGTTTTGCCAAGGACACTGATTTCCCTGGGGTCGAGATGAATCGAGAGATTCCTGCAAAGACACTGATTTCCTTGCGGGTCGACGCGAATCGAGAGATTCTCGTTAAGGACGCTGATTTTCCTGAATTGAGAGGTCTTGCTGATTTCCCTAAGGTTGAGACGAATCGAGAGATTCCTGCAAAGACACTGATTTCCTTGCGGGTCGACGCGAATCGAGGTTCTCGCCAAGGATGCTGATTTCCCTAAATCGAGAGGTCTTTCCAAGGACACCGATTTCCCTGGGGTCGAGGCGAATTGAAAGATTCCTGCAAAGACACTGATTTCCTTGCGGGTCGATGTGAATCGAGAGGTTTCTGACCAAGGACGCTGATTTCCCTGAATCGAGAGGTCTTGCTAAGGACACTGATTTCCCTGGAGGTTAGTTGACTTGTTTCAGAGACGGAGTCATTGGATGACGTATTTCCGAGACGGGGTCATTTGCTGACGTATTTCCGAGACGGGGTCATTGGATGACGAATTTCCGCGATGGGGTCATTTGCTGACGTATTTCCGAGACGGGGTCATTGGATGACGTATTTCCGAGACGGGGTCATTGGATGACGTATTTCCGAGACGGGATCATTTGCTGACGTATTTCCGAGATGGGGTCATTGGATGGTGCATTTCCGCGACGGGGTCATTTGCTGACATATTTCCGCGACGGGGTCATTTGATGACATATTTCTGCGATGGGGTCATTTACTGACGTATTTCCGAGACAGGGTCATTGGATGACGTATTTCCGCAACGGGGTCATTTGCTGACGTATTTCCGCAACGGGGTCATTTGCTAACGTATTTCCGAGACGGGGTCATTGGATGACGTATTTCCGAGACGGGGTCATTTGCTGACGTATTTCCTCAACGGGGTCATTGGATGACATATTTCCGCAACGGGGTTATTGGATGACGTATTTCCAAGACGGGGTCATTTGCTGACGTATTTCCGAGACGGGGTCATTGGATGACGTTAGATTGTCTGCCGTGGAGTCTTGGAACTAGGGACATTGCCGTGGCTTCGATTGGTGGTGTCGTGTCCATGCTTTGCTGGAATGAGGAGGAACGCCGTTGTTGGTCTTCTGGGATGTTGATGTTGCCGTCGAGTTCTGACTTTCCCTTTGACAGAGTTTGTTGTGACATGTGGTTCCCTTTCGTGTATGCCCATGGATTTTATACAGGGGTCAGTATGGACTTACCTGCAGGGCAAAAGTTTCATTCGTTCATTTTTTTAATTTCTTTCCGCGATGCTCTATCATTTCAGCTTTTTATATCGCGAAAGTCGCGATTGCCCAATCATTTCTGCTATTTTTCGCGGTGCCCAATCATTTCGGCTATTTTTCTTTTTCTTTACTCGCTGCTCTTTATTGCAAGTTGCCCGAACATTTCAGCTATTTTTATATGCATATCTTTTACTCGCTGATTTTTATTGCGAGTTGCCCCATCATTTCGGCTATTTCATATGCATTTTTGACTCGCCAATTTTGTTGCGAGTATAGCACTTAAGACCTGATATCAATCTTAGCATCAGCATCGCTGTGACTGGAATATTTCCAGGAGCGAATCATCATTTGCCTTGAAAGGACTTGGAATTTGATACCGATTTAGACATCAGCATTGCTACCACTGGGACATTGCCAGGAGCGAATCATCATTTGCCTCTGTCGAATTGAACAAAGGTGGCTTAGCAAATAGGGTTGGGATCCTGTCGACTAAGGCTTTTGACTTCATGAGCCGTAAGGGTCTTATAAAGGTGTTTCTCTCTACGAGTCGTGAGGATCTCATATGTGCGATTTCTCCTTAGGAATCGTGAGGATTCTTAACTGTATGTTCTCTAGTAAGTCGTAAGGATCTTGCAAGAGGGTTTTCTCCTTGTAATTCGAGAGGACCTACAAGTGTTTGTTCATCAAATGAAGGAATTCTTCGTCGTTGGTGGGACTCGGCAAGGACATGATTATTTATGCCTGTGGATTGTATACAAGGGTTAGTACTGAACCGCTTGTAAGAAAGTTTAGGAAAAGTGATGGCTTAAAAACAAGTTCAGATCCCGGTAGCTTAAGGCTTTAGAATCTTATGAGCCGTGAGGGTCTTATAAGAGTGTTCTCCTTACGAGTCGTAAAGATCTCGTAAGTGTAATTTCTCTTTAGGAATCGTGAGGATCCCTAAGTGTGTTTCTCCCTTGTGAGTCGTAAGGATCTCACGCAGGTATTTTCTCCTCACAAGGTCAAGAGGACCTTGCAAGTGTGCATGAATTTTTTAACGAGTCTGCGCCCTTTCGGGTTTTCACAAACTCGCCGGTAGCCCTGCTGTTTTTACTCACGGAGCCCTTTCGGGTTTTCATCCGTGCCCATTTTGCTTATGGACGTACCGTTTTTTTTTCTTTTTTTTAAACGAGTCTCTGCCCTTTCAGGTTTTCACAAACTCGCCGGTAGCCCTGCTGTTTTTACTCACGGAGGCGTCGACCCGCAAGGAAATCAGTGTCTTTGTAGGAATCTCTCGATTCGTCTCATCCCAGGGAAATCAGTGTCCTTGGCAAGACCTCTTGATTTAGGGAAATCAGCGTCCTTGGCGAGAGACCTATCGATTTGCGTCGACCCACAAAGAAATTAGTGTCTTTGCAGGAATCTCTCGATTCGTCTCGACCTTAGGGAAATCAGTGTCCTTGGCAAGACCTCTCGATTCAGGAAAATCAGCGTTCTTGGCGAGAACCCCTCGATTCGTTTCGACCTGCAAGGAAATCAGCGTCTTTGCGAGAATCTATCGATTCGCCTCGACCTGCGGGGAAATTAGTGTCCCTACGGATAAAGAAAATTCTCTTATGAGATCCTTACGATTCTCAAGAGAAAACGCTCTTAGGTGTCCTCACGATTCCTAAGGAGAAAAGACACCTACGGGATCCTCTCGACTCGTTGGGAGAAAAGTCTTTATGAGACCCTCATGGCTCATAAATTTGAAAAGTCTTAGGCGGCAGATCCTAACCTTGTCTCCTAAGCCATCACTGCTCTACAAGGAGATCAAGATGGACTATCTGCGGGCCACATTTGCCAAAGCCACATTCGCCAAGAAAATAAAGAAGCTACTTACGGGTCCTCACGATTCGTAAGGAGAAATACCCGAGTGAGATCCTTATGATTCACGGAGGCGATGAACACCTAGGAATCCTCACGATTCCTAAGGAAAAAATACATCTACGGGATCCTCTCGACTCGTAGAGAGGAAAAACCTTCTTGAGACCCTTACGGCTCATGAAGATGGGGAAAGTCTTAGGCTACAAGGACCTTAAACTTGTCTCCTAAACCCTTAATCCTATGGCCATGCATAACTCTGTACTTATTCACCCACGTACATACTTACGTGGGCAAAGTAGTAGGGGGCATTTGTTCCCGTCAAATTCTTCAGCAAATGATCCTGTCTTGGAAATATGTAATCCAATGACCCGTCTCAGAAATACGTCAGCAAAAGACCCCGTTGCGGAAATACGTCAGCAAATGATCCCATTGCGCAAATACGTCATCCAATGACCCTGTCTCGGAAATATGTCATCCAATGACCCCTTCTCGGAAATACGTCAGTAAATGACCCCGTCGCGGAAATACGTCATCAAAGGACCCCGTCGCGGAAATACGTCAGCAAATGACCCCGTCGTGAAAATACGTCATCCAATGACCCCGTCCGCGGAAATACGTCATCCAATGTCCCCGTCTTGGAAATACGTCATCAAATGACCTCGTCTCGGAAATACGTCAGCAAATGACCACGTCGCGGAAATACTTCATCCAATGACCCCGTCTCGGAAATACGTCAGCAAATGACCCCGTCGTGGAAATACGTCATCCAATGACCCCGTCTCGAAAATACGTCAGCAAATGACCCCGTCTCGGAAATACGTCATCCAATGACTCCGTCTCAGAAATAAGTCAACCAACCTCCAGGGAAATCAGTGTCCTTGGCAAGACCTCTCGATTCAGGAAAATCAGCGTCCTTGGCGAGAAACCTCTCGATCCGCGTCGACCTGCAAGGAAATCAGTGTCTTTGCAGGAATCTCTTGATTCGTCTCGATCCCAGGGAAATCAGTGTCCTTGGCCAGACCTCTCGATTCAGGGAAATCAGCGTCCTTTGTGAGAACCTTGATTCGCGTCGACCCGCAAGAAAATCAGCATCTTTGCAGGAATCTCTCGATTCGTCTCGACCCTAGGGAAATCAGTGTCCTTGGCAAGACCTCTCGATTCAGGAAAATTAGCGTCCTTGACGAGAACCTCTCAATTCGTGTCGACCCGCAAGAAAATCAGTGTCTTTGCAGGAATCTCTCGATTCGTCTCGACCCCAGGGAAATCAGTGTCCTTAGCAAAACCTCTCGATTCAGGGAAATCAGCGTCCTTGGCGAGAGACCTCTCGATTCACGTCGACCCGTAAGGAAATCAGTGTCTTTGCAGGAATCTCTTGATTCGTCTCGACCCCAAGGAAATCAGTGTCCTTAGCAAGACTTCTCGATTCAGGGAAATCAGCGTCCTCGGCGAGAACCTCTCGATTCGCGTCGACCCGTAAGGAAATCGGCGTCTTTGCGGGAATCTCTCGATTCGTCTCGACCTGCGGGGAAATTAGTGTCCCTGCGCATAAGGAAAATTCTCTTATGAGATCCTTATGACTCTCTAAAGAAAACGCACTTAGGTTCCTCACGACTCCTAAGGAGAAAAGACACCTACGAGATCCTCTCGACTCGTAGGGAGAAAAATCTTTATGAGATCCTCATAGCTCATAAAGTTGATAAGTCTTAGGTGACAGATCTGAACCTGTTTCCTAAGCCATCACTGCTCTATAAGGAGGTCAAGTTGGACTATCTGCGGGCCATATTTGCCAAAGCCACATTCGCTAATGAAATAAAGAAGCTACTTACGGGTCCTCACGATTCGTAAGGAAAAATACACGAGTGAGATCCTTACGACTCACGGAGGCGATGAACACCTAGAAATCCTCACGATTTCTAGGGAGAATTTGCACCTACGAGATCTTTTTGACTTGTAGAGAGAAAAAACCTTCTTGAGACCCTTACGGATCATGAAAATGAAAAAAGTATTAGTCTACAAGGACCCTAAACTTGTCTCTTAAGCCCTTAATCCTATGGCCATGCATAACTATGCACTACTTCACCCACGTACATGCTTACGTTGGCAAACTAGTAGGGGGCATTTGTTCCCGCCAAAATTTTCGGCCAAGAGCTACTTGTTCCCTTATAAAAAAAGGGGGAGAGTTCTCAAAATTTTGCCTCATGTGTAAAACACGTGAGCGCTCATATGCAAAGTGTATGAGCGCTGAATAAAACAATTAAGGGCCAAACATGCATCATGTGTTAAACATGTGAGCGCTCATACAAAGCATATGAGCGCTGAATAAAATAAACTTAAAGGGCCAAACAGGCCTCACGTGTGCAACACGTAAGCGCTCATATGCAAAGCATATAAGTGCTGAACAAAAATCACCAATGGCCAAACATGCCTCACGTGTAAAACACGTAAGCGCTCATATGCAAAGCTTATAAGCGCTGAACATAAACAGGCTTAAACCCACAACATGGGTCATGTGTTAAACACATCAGTTCTCTTGCCTCTCACATGCATAGCATGTGAGCGCCCTAATTTAAAATGCTCCTATCAAATTCTAGAAGTAAATTTTATTTTGGAAAATATTTTCTTGATCTTTCTCAAACTAAAAAGATCTTCTCTATTAAACAGAGGACTTTTGGATCAAAGATCCAATGGTGATCATCTGGTAGAATTAAATTCTATCATAGGAAAATATTTTCCTAATCTTGTTAAATTAACAAGATATTCATATGATCAGAATTCTATGCTAGAATAAAATTCTAATCTTATTAAACTAACGAGATATCTATATGATAAAATTAAATTCTATATTAAGAAAATATATTTCTGATCTTGTTAAACTAAAAAGATATGATAGAATAAAATTCTAATCTTGTTAAAACTAACAAGATATTCATAATCTTGTTAAACAAATAAGAAATCTTCTCTATTAAACAGAGGGTCTTTGGATTAAAAATCCAACGGTGAATAAATTCATCGATTGATCTAAAAGATCATGAAATCAATCATAATCTCTCAATGAGGGATCCCCTTAACAATATGATTCTTTTTCTTCTCAAATAAATAGAAGCAAGGGGAGAAAAAAAGGAGACAGATGGTGAGAGGAAGAAAAATAGATAGAGAATTTAATTTTCTAAAGAAGAGGAACCCCTCCCAAAAGCTCCCACAAAAAGAGAATTTAATTCTCAAACCCAGAGTTTAATTCTTCTTAAATAACTTAGTTCTTCCTCTGGTTAAGATCTGCAGAAGCAGATCTCCTCATAAGTTGAGAATTTAATTCTTGGTAATGTGATGATTTATTATCTTCGTTGGATCTTTGATCCAATGTTGGAGAGCTTTTAGTTCTGGCGCTGGTGCTCTCGTGCTTTGCATGTTAGGCACTGCCTCAGAATCTTTTGACTCTTAGTGCTAGCGCTCTTGGCCCTAGCGCTCTCGTGCTTTACATGTGAGGTGCTACCTTAGAGTCTTTAGCGCTGGCGCTCTTGGCGATGGCGCTTTCGTGCTTTGCACGTGAGCGCTGCCTCAGAGTCTTTGACTCTTAGCGTTGGCGCTCTCGTGCTTTGCACGTGAACGCTGCCTCAGAGTCTTTGACTCTTAGCACAGCCTCAATGTCTTTAGCACTGGTGCTCTTGGCGCCAGTGCTCTCGTTCTTTGTATGTGAGGCACTGCCTCAGAGTCTTTAGCGCTGGAGCTCTCGTGTTTTGCACGTGAGCGCTGTCTCAGAGTCTTTAACTTTTAGCGCTGGCGCTCTTAGCGCCAGCGCTCTCGTGCTTTGCACGTGAGGCGCTGCCTCAGAGTTTTTAGCGCTGGCGCTTCCGGCGATAGCGCTCTCGTTCTTTGCACGTGTGGCGCTGCCTCATTACTGAAAGTACATTCTCACCTTCTTTCTCCGCTTTTCCTGAGTCAGACTTCTCTTTCCCAATGCCTTCTCTTAACAGAGCTTGGAAATAGTTCTATCATGCACAGAATTTTCTGTGCCTAGACTTAAATGTCTATCTTTATAATTTGAAGCAATACTTCTCTTCTCTCTCACTTTCAGAGAATCATCTTAACAGAGTAGAGCTATGGCTTGTAATCTCCCACATGCCCTCCTGCAACCATAGGAGGTGCCTATTGAGGAAATCGTTCCTCATTTTGCTGCACGCTTGGTGAACCCTGCTCTTACGGATGACCAATGCGATACAGTGCTGTACGAGCTCTTGACTCGTAGAGGATCCCCTCTCCCCTTCTGATCCATTTGGCTTCGGATGGTCTTCTTGTCCGTGCTCGATGACATCCCTCCTCATCCAGTGGAGATGTCTCCGGCAATACTCAACGCCGCAGAGGAAAAGATCGAGTGCTTTCACGAGGCACTTTTGATTACCACAGCTCTGAAGGATCGCTCTGTTTAGCTGCTAAGCCAGATACGGGCTCAACATTTCATCATTTCTGCCTTCGCTGATGGGCATGGTGCTGACCGATGGGAAGAGACTGTTCGTGAAGGTCGCCACTTTGACATGGTGGAGAAGGCAGAGAGGGAGTTAGATAATTTTATCCATAGTTTTGTGAATCCCTGTACTTTCGATCCCATGTTTGGTGATCTATTTCCTGTAGAATAGAATATTCAATTAAATGTTTTCTTTTTGTCATTGATCAGCAAGTGCTCTCTTTTTAAAATCTGCTCTTTCTCTGATGTGTGCATGTGCGTGTATGAATGAGTCCGATTTCACACATATCTGTAAACGAAACTTAAACCGGTGTAAACAGGAACAAATAGTTCTTAGCCAAAGAATTTGATGGGAACAGACATTTCACTTTGATTCGGATTGCGAAGCTGCTTTTGAATCGCTTAAAAGTTCCCTCACTACAGTCCCTGTTCTATCATCTCCGGATTGGAACCATCTGTTCGAGTTTATGTGTGATGCATCCGATTTTGTTATTGGTGCAGTTTTAGGACAACACATTGATAAGATACCACATGTAATTTACTATGCAAATAGGATCTTGAACGATGCCTAAATTAATTATACAACTACTGAGAAAGAACTTTTGGCAGTTGTATTTGCATTAGGAAAATTCAGGACTTACTTAATTGGCTCGCCAATAGTAGTTTACACCGATCACTCTGCCCTAAGATATCTTTTATCGAAGTAGGATGCTAAAACCAAGCTAATACGTTGGATCCTATTATTACAAGAGTTTGATCTTGTCTTACAAGACAAGAGTGGGTGTGAAAACGTAGTAGCTGACCATCTTTCACGCATCTTTTCTTCACCAACGTTGACTTTTCTAATAAACGACTCCTTTCCTGATGAACAGCTCTTGACCGTATCCTGTGAACCTTGGTTCGTGGATATTGTGAATTATTTAGCAACAGGACTTATACCCAGCGATTGGTCGAAATAGGACAATCATCGATTTCTATCCCAAGTAAAACATTTTTACTGGGATGAACCTTATTTGTTTAAGTATTTTCCCGATCAAATCATTCGCTGATGTGTCCCCAATGATGAATTTAAGAGTGTATTGTCTTTCTACCATGATCAGGTATGTGGCGATCACTTTGGTTCACGGAAAATAGCAGAGAAAGTTTTGCAATGTGGATTTTATTGGCCAACATTATTTAAAGATGCATATGATCATTGCAAAACTTGTCCTCGGTGTCAACACATGGGTCAGATTTCATGGAGAAATGAGATGCCGCTCCGACCTATCTTGGTTATGGAGATATTCGATATTTAGGGTATTGATTTTATGAGCCCATTTCCCAACTCTTTTGGGAATTTATACATCTTATTAGCGATTGATTATATCTCAAAATGGGTGGAAGCGGTACCGTGTCGCACTAATGACAACAAGTTGTTATTAAGTTCCTTAAAGAAAATATCTTTTTGCGATTCGGACACCCTTGCGCTATAATTAGCGACAACGGGACGTATTTATGTAATCGGTCTTTCGAGGATTTGATGCTGAAATATTCAATCAACTGCAAGCTTTTTACGCCCTATCATCCCCAAATGAGCGGGCAAGCTGAGATCTCCAATCGACAGATCAAACAAATTTTGGAGAAAACGGTTTCTAAGAACCGTAAAGATTGGTCCACCAAATTGACGGATGCTCTTTGGGCATTCCGTACCGCTTATAAGACCGATCTTGTTATGTCTCCTTACCGACTTATGTTTGGGAAGGCTTTCCACCTTCCTGTCGAGATCGAAGATAAAGAAATATGGGCTATTAAGAGCTAAACTTGGATTTTGATCAAACCAGCAGCTATCGGAAGCTGCAATTAAATGAGCTAAGCTAACTTTGGAATGAAGCTTGCGATAATGCGGTTATAGAAAGAACCGGACTAAAATGCTCCACAATAAAAACTTTCTTAGAAAAACTTTCACACTGGGACAACAAGTCATTCTTTACGATTTCTGTCTCCACCTTCATCCGGGTAAGCTAAGATCTCGTTGGAAAGAACCTTTTGTGGTGCGGTATGTGTACCCGTATGGTGCGATGGATATTGAAAATGTTAAAAGAGGTTCTATTTTTAAAGTAAATAGGCATAAATTAAAACCGTATTTTTCCGCTGACCCAGCGGAGGAGCTCCTGTTTTTATAGGAGCCGATTTATCATAACTAATTTTCCTCCGCCTCACATCTATGTTTCGATAACACCGTTTCATCTAAGAATAGAGGTGGGTGAGTTAAGATATAACTGAATATCTGTGCGTGCCAAAGAACAAGTTTGGGGGTAGTTTTCATTTAACTATTATTTCACCCCTATTATTTTCCACCTATGTATACAGGTCTATGCGCTCAAAGAACAATATCAGTGAGGAAACTGCTGAAAACAGGTTTGGGGGGAGGTTTGTATTTACTGATATGACATTTGGCATTAGGCACTAGATAAATTTTTTTTAGATGAACTTATGAAACATTTTTCTTTGATAGTAAAAGTTAGAAAGTGAAAATTTACATTTGAAAGATAGGAATAGTTTGAGAAAAACAAGAAAGTTAGATGTTTTCTTAAACAAAGCTAGTAATAAGTAGTTATGAGTTGTTGTCCCAAGGGTTAGTAAGATGAAGAAAATTACTAATCTAAGAATAAAAATAAGTCTGAAAAATAGTCCATATTCTTGAGGCCAAATATCTGAACGTTGATACCCTACTATACGCACTTATACACATCTTGAAACTTGGGACAGTAGAGAATACCTTGAAATGCCCTTGTTTAAAAAGCCTTAGTTTGAAGAAAAATGAAAATATAAATGGTGAAGAAAATGAACACTGGTTTTGTAATACTTAAGGCAGCATAAAAAAATATAGCGAGAGTGCTTTATCACCTAGTGCCCTAGACCAACTGGTTTGGGAGTCACTGCTAAATCTTAGGTGTTGTAAGAAGAGAATAATTACGCCTAAATGAGCAAGCACATTTGGTAATCGGTCGGTAAGTATCTCAAGAAGTATTAACGGTCGCATGAAGGATGTGTGAGCAATTCCATCTAAAATATTCACCGACTAAAAAGTACTATGGAAGATGGACAAGAATATGATAGTTTGAATTGAATTCTCTAAGTGTAGGGATGTCATTTACACATACGTAGGGATATATGATCGATGTTTGGATGAAAGATAGGGAGGAAGAATAAAGACGATGTTTTATTGATGGATGATGTGATTTTTAATATCTTTTCACGACCATTAAGATAGGGCTCATGGAAAATGAAAAGCTAGTGTAGTTTTAAACTCTTATTTTCAAGTTCTTTCTTTTATATAATCCTTATCTTTGTATGTGATTTTCATCATATTTCTTTTATTATGGGATTTTGTGGGTGTAATCCGCTGAAAACCCTAAGGAGACAACACTTCTCCTACTAAGAACACCTAGAGATTTAACGGCTTATTGCACGTGCTAAGTGCAATCGTGTTGCCTACGAAAGTGTGCTAGGTTTTTTCTTTTTTCTCCCTCTCTTGAATAACTAGTTTGCTCGAAATGATCAAATTTAAGTTTGGGGGTATTTGTTCAGTCGAAAATATTGCACATTTGATGAAATATTTTCCTTACTTTTGTTAAGTATTTAAAGGTGTTCATCGTAATTATGGAACATATGTGAGTTTATCTGCAAAATACTCTTTATCATATGTTTATATATTATAATTAATATTATGAAGGAAAATATATGCATAAAATATTTATATGAATTATTATAATATGCATATCATATCAAATAATTTTAATCAAATTTCTTAAAAATTTAATACCATATAAAATGATTAAGATAATATCTCAAATATTACTAATACTATGAATTGAGATATTGTGCAGATTTAGCTCAGGTTTGGAGATTGAGATATTCGAGATATCGGGAATGAAATTTGCCGATAAAGTTGATTAAAATCATAAAATCGTAAATGGCAGAGACTCAGAGAAGATTTAAAGAATCCAGACATCACAACAATCTCCACGTGTCAACATGAGGCATCACCGGAATTTTGGAATCCTGATGCCACCATGCCGCTGCCCAACCGCGGCCAATAGCTTACATTTGCGGCAGATCCATGGCAAGATCAGGGCCGTAGGATCTAAGATTTTCTGGGGGGGATCACAACAACAAATCTTAACACATAGGATTTAGGGTTTCTGCTTATGTGCTATTTAAAAAACCGAGAGCTATACTTTGAAATCTATCACCTTTTACCACCGAGCAAATAACCGACAAGATCAAGAGATCCGAGACAGTCTACGAATCGACGTGATTAAGCGACATGATCATCGACTGAACATCTACTTCTCACGAGATAAAGATCGACAGAAACACGAGAGTTCTTTGTATTCTAAATTTCAAAAGAGTTGTACATGTTAATGTTGATTAATAAATGTAGATCTTTAGTTTAGTTCTTTGCGTTTTACTTTCTGTATTTAAATTCTACATTACTTTTTGCATTATGATTTCCTTCTCTATCTTTTTTCCTTCTTCTCAAAACATGCGTAAGTAATTCTACGTTTGATAGGGTTCGTGAGATTAGGATAGATCAATGAATGATAAATTCTCTTAACTTCTTTTGCATCTTTTAAAATGAGATGCAGAACTCCTCAAGGAGTATTCGGTCTCGAAAGGAAAGAAAAATACAGTTTTTAAGAAATACGACTTTTCTAAACAAAACTAAATTTTTGGAAAATTATATAAAACTATAAATTCGTATCTTCAATAAAAACAAATTATGAAACTATAATTTTTAAAATGAAAAATTAGAAGTTTTAATAAAATTTCATTAAGTTTCCAAAAGAGCTAGTTTTCATAAAAATACCAAAAACTTTTAAAAACTAGGTTTTATCACCAAAAACACCACAACAATTAAGATACATGGTCATGAAAACCCTAACATTATAAATCATCCTCGAGATTTATTTTTTAAACTATATTAAAGTATTTTTCCTAAAACCCTCTCGAGATATACAATCAATATTTTAAGGACTCTAGATTAATATAGGCTTAAGCGGTATCATTTCTCTTGAGCTCCAGGAACCGGAGAATGTGAGTGCTTGTATATTCAGGTTAGACAACTTAACAGAGTTATCAAATGACAATTGTCTTGGGAAAAAACACAAATCATGCCGTCCATGTGCAACAGTTGCCGATTTTTCCGAACATAAGAATTTTAACAGTTTAAAACAATCCATATGAAAAAGATATGAACTCGAATCCAAATTTGAATCTAAACTTGAATCTAAACTCGAATTCTAACCCAACCAGAATCTAAACTTGAACTCAAACTTGAACTCGAACCCAATTTACAGGAACAAACTTGACTCGAACCTAGATTGCAATTGTCATGACTCGCATATTACTCGATTCACTCGACTTCATTCTACACCTTTTGCAATCTATGGTTTCGAACAAGATATGTCATAATCAACCAATCAAATCAACTAAGGCTATCTTACAATTATATATATATTATACCTGTGGTGCTTGGGATAGTTTTTTGTGTGAATCTAACAGAGCTTCAGGAGTCCCGTATTAACCACTTTTTTTTATTTTACTCGAATATTAGTCGGGTTGACTCATTCACAGTCTAGAGCCCCGATGCTAACATATGAAATGGGCCCGTATTTCTTTGGTCCTGGGGTCCCACTCTTGAGCGCGTGAATACTTCTACGGCTGTGTTGACATTCACACTTGGAACTTAACGTTAACATAGTGACCATATAGAGACGTATAGTGCATTTCACTCATGAACATATACTCTTACGCCTTATCTATATATTCTATATTTGTCATTTTCTTTACTCTTACTTAATCCTTAGGACTTACCGAGCGCTAGTTCACTGACGGGCATTCCACCCATTCTTGTTTTCTTGGAATGTTCGTCAGATACGATCGAGACAGAGGAAGTGGAGGCTATAGAGGAAGTGCAATACCCAGTCCCGTTTTATACGACAATGCTAGTATTTAAATTAAATGTTAGTGTAAATAGTTTACCCATATTAATTTTCCTTTGTATTTTATTTATTTTGTTTCCTACAACCAAACCCAAGGCCCAAGCCTGTTAGCCCAAACCTTCCACTTTTTCCCCAACAATTTCTTTCAACCGTTTCAAATTTTAAAATTATTCTCATTTAAAAACCAAATCCTAACCCAATCAATTTCAGTAAATCTCTAATTAAATTTTAATAATTATAAAATTAAATCTCTCCATTACACTCTCCCGTTTACTCTCTCTACTTCTTCTTTATTTTTTTCCTTTATTAATTTTAAACCCCTCCCCACATTCTTCTCTCTCTCTCTATTATCACGCTCTCTCCTCTCGACCACTCTCTCTCTCTTCTCCCTGCTCGTCACCTCCACCCCAAGCACACCTCGCCTTCACCAACCCCCGCCGTCTGTTTCCTCCCATCGCCTCCCCCGAGCTCCCATCGCCTCCACTCTCATTTACCGAGCCCTCAAGCCTTGCACTAAGCCCTGACGAGCCTATCACCAAACAACCATGCACCCATCTCCTCCATCTTCAACTCGTCTCTGTCGCCGTCTCCACCCTCGACTTCATTCCCTCTTCTTCACCCTCATCCCGACCACCATCTCCTTCCCTTCCTCCACTTCCCTTCTTCCTCCCGCAATCCCTGCACAACCCGAGAACCCACAGCGGCCATCTCCCCTCGTCACCGTCCCAGTCCCCGTTTCCTCACCTCGTCTGCACGCCCTCGTTGCCGATTATCCCTCGCCGTCACCTCAGCACCCTCTCCTCAACGAGACCTCCAGTGCCCCTCATCGCCACCAACACGCTCCCCATCACTATCAGCTCCGCACCTAACCACCGCTCGCCGTCGCGTCGGAGCCATCCCTGCCACGCCACCATCGGAACTCTTTTCTTTTCCCGCTGTTCAGTCGAAAATATTGCAATTTTTAACATAACAATTTCCTCACTTTTCTAAACATCTAAGGATGTTTGTTATAAATATAACACGTATTACAAGTTCGTCTGGAAAATACCAAATACCACGTGTTATACATTATAATCAATATTTTGGAAGAAAATTGTGTGTTTATTATTTCACGCATAAAATTGTATATCTCAACATTCTTCATTGAGATTTTTGCGCAGAAAATTATTTTAGGACAGATATCGCAATCGCAAATTCACCGACAAAATACAGAAAATCAAAGAGTTAAATTCTGATAGAGATTCATAAGAGATAAAAAGATTCCAGATATCAAATATAAACCCAGAGATCAACACAAAACTACACAAGAAAAATGAAGCAACGATCTCACAAATCGACCGTGGATCCACGGCTGAGTCAGGCCAATCTGCTACAGATCCGCGGCCGAGTTGGGGGCTCCGGTGACGATACTTTTCCAGAAGCTTCATCTCAACTTCCTAGCTTGCTAAGGATGCTCCATTGTTACAATCTTGTTCTGGAAACTTCCCTACAACAGCCTAGCTTCTTGAGGAAGCTTGATAACTACCATATTCTAGAAGATTCCCTATAACTACCTAGCTTCTTAGGGAAGATTGATCTGGCTTCTAGTGGAAGATTAGTGGAGGGCTATATAAAGGACTCTAGTCTTCATTTTGATGGTTGAAAAATTCATTACACAAGTTGAGTGACACAACTTGTAACTCCAATTTCAAATCAAGATCCAAATCAAGAATCGTTGAGAACAATATCGAGCAACGACATTCATGATCCTTTACGTGAAGCCGATCGTCATCAAGAGCACGTGATCCGCGATAGATCCAAGACTCACGGTGATTGAGCAAAGCAAAATTCGACAGAATAGTTACCTCTTCAAGGGAGCGATCGGGAGCAATTCTTGTAATCTCGGAATGAAGGAAAGTGTAATTAGAAGTTGAATAATAAAGGTGATCAATTGTTAATTCTCGCTTTCTTTAAATTTTCGCATTATGAAATTTCTAATTCTTGATTCTTTTATTTTCATGATGCGTGAGTAAATCTCCGCTTGCCAAGGATTCGAAAGAATTTGGTAGATCAAATGGTGATAAAATCCTATACGCATCTTAATTCTTATGAGAATTATGAACTTTAGGAAAAAAGAATCGTCAATGACCAAATTTGGAGCGAGATCACCATTCTTGATAATTTCATTGCAATTCGGGATTAAATGATTGATGATTCTCTTTGCTAAAGGCTAGATTTGAATGATGATCAATGAAAAGACAAGGGAGAGTGAAGGAGAAACCCCAGTTTTTTCAATAGATCCCTAATCTTCATTCATCGCCATCGTTCTAGCTATAATTTATCAATAGATAAGATGAGTCATTATTAGTATTCATCATTGCTACTAATTCCTATCGAATCCTACAAGCTATTCTTCAATTTTCTTGATAACTAAAATTGATATTGGACACTTTGTTGATTACTAAATCTTAAACTCTTCCTTAATTTTTCTTGAAATGATAAACTCAATTAAATCTTGAAATCTCATTTTCTTGAATTTTCTTTACTATTTTCTTTCGGCTCAACTAAAGCAAGACGAATAAATACACGAATCCTAGTGGACGACCTATACTCATTAACAAACTACATCGACACCGTTATTGATTGCGGTTATAAATTCTTTGATTGTGATAATATTTCATATCAACGAAATTCTCTCTCTCTCTTTCATACCAATCAAATGGCGCCGTTGCCGGGGATGCGTGCGTAATTTTTTGTTCTTGCTATTTGAGTTGAAATATTATTATTCCATCAAAAATTTGAATCAAAATCGCATCGTGTGCTTAACGATTGGTGTGTGAATTTTGCATGGAAATCTGGAATCACTGCAGCAGGGAGGAAATTATTCAGATCATTTCATCTAGGACAGAGGAGCAAAGGGTGCAGCAGTACAAAATTTCGTTCAAAGAACCGTTCAATCAACCGCGGAACCGCGGCAAAATGCATGTATTGGCGGTGGATCCGCGACATTCTTGACGATTTAGGGCTCCAGTTCTCTGTAGTATATTCTCTATTTTCTTATCTTTTCTCTGATATGTCCAATAACAACTTTTCTGCAGGATTCTTTGCAAAAATTTGCCGCCCAAAAAAAATTATTTTGTTGCGTGTTTTGATATTGGTCGTTTGTGCATATTTTAATACAGAAATTAAGGGGCAAAGACCAAATTCAGATTAGGTGGGGATTTCATTACCCTTCCTAAGCCCCAAAAATCATAAAACTAGCATCCGGATCACCCCTCATTAACTCAAAAAATATCTAGACAAGACTCTAAGGACGACCGCGCTCAATTAGGAAAGAAAAAGGTCGTGGGTAATCTATTGCTTATCCGCATTTCTTTTGTGGTGTCTAAGGCAAGTGTGTTTAAGACAAGTGGTTACTTAATTAGGCCCGCTACACACGTAATGGATACCTCCCACTTACTTGGCACTTACCTGGCTACAGGAGAGATAAAGAGGTAGCAGAGGATTTATCATGTGATTTGTCTTCTGTAAGTCTATGAGCGGTCTAGTGACTTGACCTAGGTGACCGTAGATCGGGTTGATTGTGCATTTTTGTTGTGATTTTTTCTAAATCCGTCTTTTTCAAAACAAACCAAAAACAAACCACTTTCTCTAATTAATTAATGCTGCCACTTGTGCTAAACTGTTCAGTGCATGCTCGGCTGGACACAGAATTCTAGTGTCCGTCTTTTCCGCATTCCTCCTATCGACTCCGAAGTCGGTAATTCTACATTTTCTTTTTCCTAACCACACACCACATCCACCGCGATGGACGAATTTCCATCAAACTTTAATAACACCACACTGCCACCGCTCGCAGGTGCGCAGAACCCACCGTGCATCTCTCTCCAAGAGAGATGCTACCCTATTCGAGGTCCCCTTCCTACTTGTCTTTCCATTCCACCAGCCAATGGGGATAATTCCGAAATCAAACTACACTATATCAATCTTTTACCTAAATTTCATGGTCTAGAGTCTGAAAACTCATACGTTTTTATTACCAAATTCGAAAACGTATGTGCTATGATGGACACTTCATAACTTTCTGTGGATGCCATGCGTTTACGTCTCCTCTCGTTCTCTTTGTGCGATTTAGCCGAAAAATGGCTTTATAACACAGCTGCGCACTCTATTTCCAACCGGGATGAATTCGTCATAGCATTCGTTAAGAAATTTTATCCTAATTATAAGACCGCCCGTGTCCGTAGCGAAATCAATCAATTTACGTAGCTTCCCAATGAACAATTTTGGAAGTGTTTTGAACGATTCAAGTATATTCTAGTCTAATGTCCTCATCACGGAATCCATAGATGGGATCTCTGTCGAATCATATATGAGGGCATTAATCCAATAATATAGGAGATGCTTGAATTCATGTGTCAAGGAAATTTCATGTCTAAAGACGACGGTGAAGCTTGGAAATTTTTAGAAGATTTTGCTGAAAAAACTTTGCAATGGAAGAGTGTTAGTCAACCATCATCTAGGGATGGTATCCATCAACTTGATGTTTCCATAGCAGTCAAAGCGGAAATGGCAGCAATACAAAAGAAACTTGAATCTATGGAACACAAATTTTTATTAGCCTCCATAAACTAGACACTCCCTAAAACCGTGTGTGGATGCTGTTCCGATCTATCACATTTGACAGAAGAATGTCCTTTGAATTCTCCGTTTCAAGGTCAAGAACACACTAATGCTGCTTTTCAGTAAAGACCTAGAAACGATCCTTATTCTTCCACATATAATCAAGGTTGGAGGAATTACCCTAATTTTGCTAGGAACCAACAACAAACTGAAAATACGGTTTCAACCAAAATAACTTTCGAAGGGTCCCTCCACAACAACAGCACCCACTACAACTAATTCAACACCCTTTTCAATCAAAAAATTTTCAAAATCCGGCCAACACTTCTGCACCGTATAATAATTCTTTGCAATTAACCAGTACCGATAATTCCTCTTCATTCGAACAAACCATGAATTTGCTTCTAAAAAATTACATGCAAGTTTCGGCTGAGATAAATTCTTCTGTCGATAATATAAATAAAGACTCTGCCTCCTACGGTGAGAGTATTAAATCGATAGAAGTATAAATTGCACGATTAAACGCCGAAATGAGTGCTAGAGAGAAAGGGAAACTTCCATCTCAACCCCTACCGAATCCTGGGCACTCACAATACTACAATGTGAGCGCCATTACAACGTTGAGATCCGGAAGAGTGCTGAATAATCAAGTCGGTGAACAGATTGATAATAATGAAATAATCAATGACACCCCGGCTTCCACTTCCATTTATCACCTTAGTTCATCTTCTTCCGAGCCTATTCTTCATTTTCCCCAAGGCTCAAACCCTCCCCCACCTTCTTTGAGTTCACCTGACTCGATCCCCACTCCAATTCTGGGATCTGTTCCACCCACACAACCTTCTCCAATGTCGGACCCAGCTCTTATTGCTAAAACTCCTTATCCAAATCGGTTTAGGGGAAACAAACCAAGTCCATATATGGAGAACATTATGGAAATGTTTAAACAGGTTAACATCAATATCCCTCTCCTAGATGCTATCCAACAAGTTCCGGCTTATGCGAAAATCCTTAAGGACTTGTGTACTAGGAAGAGGAAGACTCAAGTGCCCAAAAAGGTATTCATGACAAATAATGTTAGCACAGCTTTTACCCCACAATTACTAAAGAAACGTAAGGACCCTAGATGTCCTACAATCTTTATTTCTATTTGGGGTAAAAATATTAACCGTGCTTTAGTTGGCCTTGGCACTAGTGTTAACCTGCTTCCATACTCTGTCTATGAGCAGTTAGGGATTGGAGAGTTGAAACCCGCTCATTGTACTCTCCAGATGGCAGACCGATCCATCACCAAATCTCGGGGTGAGCTTGAGGATGTGTTGATAAAAGTCGGAGAATTTATATTCCGACTTTATATAGATACACAACCGGTAGCGAACCCACGAAACCAAATTCCGGTGATTCTCGGTCGACCCTTCTTAGCCACTTCCAATGCTGTCATTAATTATCGAAACGGTTCCATGAACTTATCCTTTGGGAAAATGAAAATTGAGCTTAACATTTACAAGATTGGAAGTCAGCCATTTGAACCCTCTGCTCATATTCTTGATATCTGTTCTGTCCACGAGATAGCTCCCGAAAGCTGCAAGGCTGATGAACTTTGCTTTGATGATCTCGATGACATTAGCACATCATTTTTTGATCTTGCACATTATAGTGATGACACCTTTGATGAGTCCACCCCTGAGTTTGAACCTTCTGACTCATCACAAAAGTCAGACACACTTTCCGAGTCTGTATCCTTTACAGGCTATGATCTTCTTCGAGAATCCGAATGTCATTCACTTACCCCACCTTCTATTGTCTTTTTGCCGACATTAGATATCAAATTGTTACCTTCTCACCTTAAATATTCATATTTAGATGAGAATGAGTCTTTTCCTGTGATCATATCCGCTTCTTTAGCCTTATAGCAAGAGAACATTCTTTTGATGGTCTTGAGATCTAATAGGCAAGCCTTTGGTTGGACAATGGCGGACATTAAAGGGATTAGTCCCTTGATTGTTGAACATCATATATATTTGATGGATGAAGCCAAGCCAACCCAAGAACCATAAAGACGGTGAAATCCTGTCATGAAGGAGGTGATAAAGAAAGAAATCATCAAATGCCTTGATAGTGGTATCATTTACCCAATCTTTGATAGCCAATAGGTAAGTCCTATTCATATAGTCCCTAAGAAATCTGGCATCACAGTCATAACTAGTGAGGCTAATGAGTTGATCCAGACACGCACTCAAACTGGGTGGCGTGTATGTATGGATTATAGAAAACTCAATGCCGCAACGAGGAAAGACCACTTCCCTCTACCTTTTATTGACCAGATGTTGGAACGATTAGCTGGACATGAATATTATTGTTTCATGGACGGATACTTTGGCTATAACCAGGTCCCTATTGCCGAAAAGGATCAAGATAAAACCACATTCTTGTCCTTTCAGTACCTTTGCTTATAGATGCATACCCTTTGAGTTATGCAATGCTCCCGCTACATTTCAGCGATGTATGATGGGGATATTCTCGGACATGGTCGAGAATTTTTTAGAGATTTTCATGGACGATTTCTCTATATTTGGGGACTCTTTCAATGATTGCCTATCTCATCTTGACGCAGTTCTTACTCGTTGTAAAGATAAGAACTTAACTTTGAATTGGGAAAAATGTCATTTCATGGTCCAAGAGGGTATTGTGCTTGGACATGACATTTCACGGAAATGCATTGAGGTCGACAGAGCTAAGATAGATGTCATTCATAACCTCCCTCATCCCAAATGCGTCAAAGATATACGATCTTTCCTTGGTCATACAGGATTTTATAGGAGATTCATTAAGGATTTTAGCAAAATTGCTAGACCCTTAACTCTTCTCTTGGCCAAGGATACAACATTTCGCTTTGATTCGGATTGTGAGGTTGCTTTTGATTCGCTTAAAAATTCCCTCACTACAGCCCTCGTTCTATCATCTCCTGATTGGAACCATCCGTTTGAGCTAATGTGTGATGCATCAGATTTTGTTGTTGGCGCAGTATTAGGAAAACACATTGATAAGATGCCACATGTGATTTATTATGCAAGTAAGATCTTGAATGATGCCCAAATTAATTATACAACTACCGAGAAAGAACACTTGGCAGTTGTATTTGCATTAGAAAAATTCATGTCTTACTTGATTGGCCCACCGATTGTGGTTTACACTGATCACTCCGCCCTAAAACATCTTTTATCGAAGAAGGATGCTAAAGACAAGTTAATACGTTGGATCCTATTATTAAAAGAATTTGATATTGTCATACGAGATAAAAAAGGATGTGAAAACATAGTAGCCGACCATCTTTCACGCATCTCTTCCTCACCAACTGTGACCTTACCAATTAACGACTCTTTCCCGGATGAACAGCTCTTGACTGTATCTGGCGAACCTTGATTCGTGGATATTGTGAATTATCTTGCAACGGGACTTATTCCAAGTGATTGGTCTAAACAAGAAAATTATTGATTTCTATCCCAAGTAAAGAATTTTTACTGGGATGAACCTTATTTGTTTATGTATTGTTCTGACCAAATCTTTCGCAGATGTGTCCCCAATGATGAATTCAAGAGTGTTTTGTCTTTCTGTCATGATCAGGCATGTGGAGGTCATTTTGGTCCATGTAAGACGGCGGAGAAGGTTTTGCAATGTGGTGTTTACTGGCCTACATTATTCAAAGATGCATTTGATCATTGCAAAACAGGTCCACAAGGTCAAAACACGGGTCGGATTTCTAAAAGAAATGAGATGCCACTTCAACCGATCTTGGTTATTGAAATTTTCGACGTTTGTGGTATTGATTTTATGGGCCATTTTCCCAACTCTTTTGGAAATTTATATATCTTGTTAGCGGTTGATTACGTCTCGAAATGGGTGGAAGCTATTCTATGTCGCACTAATGAAAACAAGGTTGTCATTAAGTTCCTCAAAGGAAATATCTTTTCGCGATTTAGACACTCTCGCGCTATCATTAGCGACAACGGGACACATTTCTGTAATCAGTCTTTCGAGACTTTAATGCAGAAATATGCAATCAACAATGCACTTTCCACTCCCTATCATCCCCAAATGAGCGGGCAAGCTGAGATTTCCAATAGGTAGATCAAACTAATTCTGGAGAAAACAGTTTCTAAAAACTGGAAAGATTGGTCAACCAAATTGACGGATGCTCTTTGGGAATTTCGTAACGCTTATATGACCGATCTTGGTATGTCTCCTTATCGCCTAGTATTTGGAAAGACTTGCCACCTTCCCGTCGAGATTGAACATAAAACAATGTGGGCCATTAAAGAACTTAACTTCGATTTGAATCAAGCCTGCAACTTTCGGAAACTGCAATTAAATGAGCTAAGAGAACTCCGCGATGAAGGTTACGATAATGCGGTGATAGTAAAGAACCGGACTAAGCTATTTCACGATAAAAATATTTTAAGAATTTTTTTTACCCCGGGACAACAAGTTCTTCTTTATTATTCCCGTCTCTATCTTCATGTGGGTAAGCTACGATCTCGTTGGAAAGAACCATTTGTGGTGTGGTATATCTACTCGCATGAGGCAGTTGAAGTTGAAAATAGAAAAAAACGGTACAATTTTTAAAGTGAATGGGCATAGATTAAAACCGTATTTTTCCACTGACCCCACGGAGGAGCTCCTGTTTTTACAGGAGCCGATTTATCATAACTAAATTTTCTCCGCCTCACCTCCATGTCTCGATAATATTGTCTCATCTTACGATTGGAGGTAGGTACTAGAAAATAAGTTTGGGGGAAGATTTCACTTTCAATTATACTTGCCCCCATTAATAACTTTTCCTCCCAAGCCTATAGGTTGCGAGATTTAAAAGAGACAATAGTGAGGACACTGCTGTAAACAGTTTTGGGGGAGGTTTGTGCTTATTTACGCATACTTTGCATTACACTTTGTATTGGATATAGTGCCCTCAGAGTCAATTATTGGATCGCAGGCATGTGATTGCAATGATTGAGGGAGAACCTGTACCGGTAGGACAGTATTACTCGAGAGGTTTGTATACTATCTGGTTTGCCTTTATCATCATGTACATGCTTTAGGTGACATTGTAGTTCAGTATTACACGTTGATAGAGAATAGTATGCTACCATGGTTTATCTTTATCATCGTGTACAGTTTTAGGTGACCTTACAGGTCACTATTGCACGTTGGTAGAGCCTTCAGGATTCTTGCTTG
The DNA here is from genome assembly GCA_030015575.1 of Agapanthus africanus. NCBI lineage: Eukaryota > Viridiplantae > Streptophyta > Magnoliopsida > Asparagales > Amaryllidaceae > Agapanthus > Agapanthus africanus. The sequence goes on from JASDDO010000022.1 coordinate 902,854,424, forward strand.
ACGGCCAGCAGTATGATGGCGATCATATACGTGAGAGCTGGGGTCTATAAGCACATCCTTAAAATGTCCCTAGTCGTGGGAGTTTCGAGACTGCGCATCGATACTCCAATAGTAGACTAGTGTATACAGTCGAGACCCTGACGAGGGGCGGTGGCTGGTCTTACAAGCCATTGGTGTCAGTTGGTTCGCCTAAGATATATACAGGTGCTCACTGGGTTATGATTACACCGGACAGGACTCGCCGGGAACATGCTAGTTGGTATTATACCTGACGTAAGATAGCCGTTCTCTGGTGACATGTGTACAGGTTAGTTCATCGACCTGAGATCGTCATTTGTCTCGTGTGAGTTCCCACTGTGCTTTGATTACTACCCTACCACGGCTCAAAGGATTCGTGGAAACAGGTTTTAGTTGGGTACAGTCCCGAGCCATATGGAGGCAGTGAGCGGATCGGCAGGGGTTCGTCTTTCCCGGTATTGGGGGTGAGGTCGCGCTGTGTCTAGGAGAGCCATTACACGAAGTCCTTGCCCAAGGCAGAAGATTTACTGGTAGGTATTCCAGTAGTATCTCAGGATGTTCTGGGCTACACTCCGACACGACTTGTACCGCTTTTGAGGGTCTGACTTTTACCAACCCCTTAGGCCCGCCATGCGATGCTCATAGAAGAACGGACCGAACTGTACGGATATTGTCACGGATAGGCTCAGTAGGGTGTCAGGATGAGTTCGCTCATCGACCTCCCTTTTGGTCAATACCTGGTAGCCCGTTACGTACGGCTAATACCTCTGACGTGCTAGTGGTTAAATCCACAGCTAAAGTATTGATGAGTCTTTAGAGTCCCCCACAGACAGTTTCTCAAGTTTCGGGCGAAACGTTGTAGAGGCCGTATGATATATGGCAGGGTCCGATCATATACGTGCAGTAGTGCACGGATCATGATCGGGCGGATCATACTAGCGGGCTTTGGTTTAAGCCGGATCCTAGTATTATATTTGTTGGATTACTTTAGTCTCATCGCATTCGCATTCAGTCGGAATGCGGATGCAGGTATATATATACAGGTGAGGGGTATCCTTGTGATCCGTCACGAGTTTACTTTAGATGTTGCCATATCTTTTTATTGTTTCAAACATTTGGATTAATGTTTGTTAATGGAAATTATGAGCACAAAATCATGATTAAGATCATTAATTGTGACACATGCACAAGTGATGACTGATGGTCTCTTTTCTTGTGCATGTGTCACATTATATGATGGTTTTGTGAGTTGATTTGATGAAAGGAGAGAGAGGGGCAGCCAAGGGCAAGGTTGGCTCTTGTATTATTCTATTCTTGCTCTCATTATCATTTTGCAACAACAAAAGAAAAAGAAACCTCTTCTTCTTCTTCTTCCTCTAGCTCATTATCTCCATCAATAGCAACACTTTTAACCTCCATCCAAATCAATGAATGTAAGAGACAAAGTGATCACAAACATTCTCTACATCACCTTGGACACGTCGGCTAGCACACTTCGTGCCCGAGTTGCTTCGGATGATGCGGGAGCTCGTAAAAAGAATCGATGATGTGGTGCCCTTTCCGACGAGGAGATCGAGACCGGAGATGCCGCGAGGAGCTTTGGATGGTGGCCAAAGACCGAAAGACACGGATCGATCGGTATAGCCTTTCTATCCCTTCTCTAGATAGCCAGTTGTAGGTTATTGGTTTGATCTGGGTTTTAAACATACGATAGCGCCAGTTTCTAATTAAGAAAAAGTTTTTGTTTCCGCATTTTGGCCTCGGACAGAAGGCCGGGACGCTACCGTAGACTTACATTGTATCAGAGACACGCCATTAACCTTTACTAGCTTGCTCTAACGTGTTTAGAACTTCGATCTGACGAATTTTTGAAAACCGCAATTTCATAGTCACAGTTTCTGTCGAATTTTTCCTGTGGTCAAAAAATTATTTAGTGTGCTGCAGAAAAACAGGCAGGGTTTTTTAAGAGTTCTGTGAAAATTTGGTAAAGTGATCGTACTGTTACGCCGCAGAACCGCGGCCATACCTTTATTTTGGCCGCGGTTCCGCCGCAGTAAAGATCCTTCACTGCACTAAATTTTGTACAGTGTTCTCTGACTTGGAATTGGGGTTTCTGGTAATTTTTGTTTTGGCTCAGATTATTTTGAGTACTGGGTATTGTACTTGGGGCCCACATCGGGAAATTTTGTCGATCGAAAATTTTAAACATGTTAGTTCACAGTATTTACATTATATCTGCGACCGTGAATGCCATTTGATCGGTAAATCCTGTCTAATTGCTATAGCCCTTTTAGACGGATTTGCGAACGTGACATTCACGTTGATGTTCTGTGTTGTGCTGTGATGTTGCAGATTTGTCGTGGTGGATAGCCTGGATGCAATGGTAGTACAGTTTGGTTGTATTTGTACATTTGATATTGCGGGGCGAGCGTCCGACATGTGGACTGCCATCACTGCCTGTTTGTATATTATTCTTTTGGGGCATGACCGGGCTGAGGTCGATATACCCGTTGTATATTTTACTTTCTGTACTAGGATTACCCCGCGGTGGGGTGCACGGGTAGTCGGGTTCTAGAGGGCAACGGGCCCGCATCTCATGGCTTTGAGACGGAGGGGGCTTCACTCTAGAACTGGCGGGCTATTCGCCGCACTCGTAGAGGGTACAGGTTGACCCAAGGAGGGGTGCTCAAGTTACCGGATTTCGTGAAGTGCTGGGTGGTCCATTCACTTTGTTGAAGGGGGCTGCCCCGCTTCAGGTTTTGGCGGGTAACTTGCCGCGCCCGTAGGGGTCTAGGATTTCACTGCACAGGCTATTCATACGATCAGGAGAACGTCGAGTTTCAGTAGCGGCTCTATGAAACCCGGGGATCCCAGATTATCTGTATTGTTCTGTAATGCTTATTACATTTCTGTGATGTTTCATTTTATCACGCCTTGAGCGAATATTATATATTGATATATATACTAGTAGATGTTGTATATGTTTTACACCCGCGCTAGTCCAGTCCCCGCTCTGTCGTTAGTTAAGTAACCTAACGGGTGATGACGGGACCCAGTGGCGAATGCGGATGGCATATACGCACATCGTATTTTTGTTCTTTTGTGGTGTGATCAATTGATGAGACTGCATTGATTCGGATCAATGCAAGCTAAACAAACCTATTCTGATGTTGTTGGAACGTTTTTCAAAAAGCTGTTATTGTAAGGACGTTCTCTTTTGTTTTGCACAGTGGTATTCGGTTATGAATATCCGGCACCTCAGTCGACGAGGCAAGGGCCGAGATCCCTTCACCGGGAGTGACCCCTTGGACAGAAGTTTGCGTCAGGGTAATAACTTCACTATAGCCGATTGCCTTTTTGCTTTGCATCGTGGTATTCTGTTGGAATATCCTGCACCTCATTCTACGGGGAAAGAGCTGAGATCCCTTCACCGGGAGTAACCTCTTTAGCAAAGGTTTTCGCCACTATATTTTTATAAAAAGCTTTCTGGTTCCTTCAACGATATCAAGTTCATTACGTTAAAGGTTTTTCGCCAAAAACCATTCGTAGCCCTCCGTCATTTTAGAAAGGTAGCACTTAGTATTCATGCTATGTTTGTTTGCCTTCGTCAAGGCATAGTGAATGGTAGCTGCTTGTTACTTTCCTGCTGCATAGATAGATGCTTTGGTTTGGGACAGTCGTATAGCCTTGTTGGCCTTCATCAAGGGCTTGTACGGGTGGGTTCAAATTAACCTGAACAATGACGGGTAGAACTTGACATGTGACTTATGATTTGTTGACCTTCGTCAAGGTTATGAGAGCATGGGGTAAAAATCACATCAGGAGTTTCTAAAGAAACTGAAACTTTCCAAATATGCGTATACCTTCTGGAGTGTGATAATGTGAGTGGATTCAATCACGTTATCATGCGATGATAGTTGGATCCTGATTCCCACTGATGAGTTGGTTTACTCCTCGGGTGACCCCGACTAATTCTTCTATCAGATTTGGAGGAGAATTTGAGGTTACAGTGGGAGGTTTCCTGATTAGATAAACTGATAACCATTCTGATCTAGGTTAGAGTGCACGCTGAGTGTTTCTTTTCTCTCTCTCTTTGGCAGCGACCATGACCCGACCCTAGACTATGACTCAGTGACCAAGTTAACCGAACTTTCTTAAAACACTGGCTTTTGGATTGATAGAGTTGCATACCTCATTGCCACTCCTACTCTTACTTTTTTCTCTAGGACACCCCGTATTATTACGAACATCCACTTCCATTGGATAAAACCATCGTATGGTTATATACGAACTCGAAGGAACTTGTTCCAGATTCGAGGATGGTTCCGGTTCTGGAGAAAACGAATAGGACTATTCAGTTGTCTTTTCCTTTTACCTTCTCTCAGGTTGCGAGTGCTCCTTGGATTAGGACGGTACACCTATTATGCTAATTGGATAGTCTTCTTCCAAACCATAGGCAGGTGCCGAATGGTGGGGAATGAAGAAAACCAATTAGCCTAACGAAGGTGTACAGAAGGTATTAATTAAAGACAAATAAAGGGATTAGTAAGAGAGCAGAGTAAATTGCGACTGCTATTCACGACCAAACCAAGTATTTCTTCGCCAATCCTACATCACCTTTGTATTTCTCCAGAACACTCCGTATCACTACGAAGATCCACAGTTTATTGGATACTCCATCGTATTGTTATATACGAACTCGAAGGAACTTGTTCTAGTTCGGGGATGGATTCTGGTTCAGGAGAAATAGAAATAAGGTTTATTCAATTGTCTTTTATTTTCACCTTCTCTCAGGTTACGAGTACTCCTAGGATTAGGAGAGTACACCCATTATGCTTATTGGATAGTCTTCTTCCAAACCATAGGCTGGTGCCGAACGGTAGGGAAGGTAGAAAACCATTTAGCATAAAAGGGTGTACAGAAGGTAATGACTAAAGACATATAAAGGGATTTGGAGAGATGGCAAAGAATTATACGGTTACAGTTGTGAATCTGATAATGGAAGAGGTATTACTAGGAATACCCGGATACCCCTTCGAAACATTTATATGTTTCAGTTTCACTGTGTATTGTTAAGAGAAAACTGATTTCCCAATTAGTCCTTGCTCCACGGTATGTATTTACCAGGTTTGATTCTCACATCTGTATGATTTTACAGATGATGAGTGGGAGTAAGTTATTGGGAATTGGGTGATCATCCTCATTATATCGGGATTCTTTGTAATTGGCGATATTTGAGGAAATCACCTGGGTTGTTTGCCGGATGGTAAATATTTGGTTTTGAATATCCGTTGTTATGCACCAATTTCAAATTGATATATCTGTACATTTATTTTTATAAAGTGAGATATAACATTTTGAAATTATGTCTATGATATTTACCTATATCAGTGGATGGTTAGGTAAGGAGCATTAAACAGCGGTGTAATTCTTCTTAACCATAAGTACAGTTCTCAACCTACGACACACAGGGAATGAGTTATTAGTCTCAGGGGACTTATACAGAGTATTGTATGTTGTCCAGTGTCCATAAGGACAAAGGGGTTGGTACTCGTACTATATTCTGTTTACTTGTGACTTCTCTAGTTCTTAGACATGTGTTTCGTAGAAATGCAAGGTCTAAGTTTTGAGAAGTTATAGGTATAAGAATAAAGTAGAGAACCAGGTGTTGCAAGTATTAGGATTCTTCAAGGTGATCGAAGATGTAGATACTTGTGTATGGTATTCAGATGATAGTAATGATTATGAGAACTTGCTTCTCTTTCAGGTTACTCATATCTGGATGTATTCCTAAGTTGAGTAATGCTGATCAGCCTCTCTCCATTTAGTTGACATGCACTAGAGACAGCTGCATGATTTGAATCTGGTTCCAATTAAATCAGTGCCTCTGTTTCTATATTGGATATAGAATAGTTCATATCTTAACAATGTTAAGGTACGGGGAGTTGTCTGGCTTATGCTCAAAACCAGACTCTGGATAACTCAAGGCACGTTTCTGTAATGGATGTTTATGGGTTGATCCGGGCTATGACGAGGGTTGACTTTCTACCATTTGGAAGATCAATAGTGATATTGTTCTTGACTCACCACAGTTTTAAGTAAAATGGATTTTTTTCTAGAAAACAGAAGTGGGAGTATGGTAGAACTGGAAGTGATTCCAGAACCGCAAACGATTACTGAAAATTTGATAAGAACATAAAGATTCAATCTGGTTTGACATTCCATTGGCCACTCCACAGATATGGTAGGTAACCTCAGGCACCCGAGAGGTACTCTGGTAGCCTCAAGGACGGTGACAGGGAGGTTCTTGTTTACCCAGATTTGACACTACTGTTGTTTTAGGCTATGAGACCCGGCAGGAGGATGAGTATAGGGTCATTCTAAACCAGCTTTAGAAGTGCACGTGTATATGACTCTGCCAGAGGGTTGTCGTAGTCAGTGAGAGCAGCGGAAGCATAGTGGACAAGTAGCTTATGTCTATTTATGGACTAAAGTAGATATAGAGGAGATAGATCATCTATTTCTGATGTGACAGTCGTAGGTTTGACTTCATCAGAATAGGGGATGGATCTGTTAAGAAGGTAGTAGGTGTGATGTCCTGGTACTTGGTTGACATACACAGAGTAGGAAGTTAAATTCCTATATTACGATCGGTTATACTTTGGTTGTCACACAGTGGTTTCTCCACAAAAGATCTGGATATTATATCAGGTATTCTGGTTACTAGATCTATGGTTTTAGATCTAGATTTGGGTAGTTTCCCAATCTCGGTACTTAGACAGCATTCTAAAGGTATTTTAGAATGGACGACTCCTGGCATGGTAGTGTACCTGCAGGTGATGGAGTCACCCTCTCTAAAGATGTCTTACAGACTAAAGGGGAGAGGGTTGTGCATGATTGGCAGATCACTTGCTTAGGCAATTGAGTCAATCATGAGATGTCAAGTACCACACCAGATGTTGCTTTTGCACTAGATGCAATAAGTTGATATTAATCCTATCCTGGAAAAACGTTTGGAAGCAGTTTTAGAATATAAGTGGATGTTCTAGGGATATGATAACGACAGCCTCTTTCGGGGGACGGTTATCATTCCGGGCTTCCAAGGTGACTTGGATGACAGAGTGACTGTCAGAGTTATAGTTTTCCCTCTGACGAGGGGCAGTATTTTGGACAGGTGGTCCAAGCGGTACTGAGGGAGGCATGGCGCAGGATACTGATTGGTTTCAATTGACGATACAGTCTAAGAAATTTGGATTTAGAGTTCATTTATGAATTAGGTCCCATCAGATATCCAGACATATTCTAAGACAGGTATTGCTCATTTCGGGAGATGGCTTTCTCCGCGAACTTGAGATAAAGAGAGACATAGAAAGAAACATCAGGGCGGATCCACTAGCTGAGGCTATTTCTCGAACGCAATAGTTTTGCAAACGGGCTTTTTGAGACTGATCAGTAGAGGAGTTGGGTGTTCGGTATCACACGGGCTGTGAGTATGCGATATCGCAATAATTAGCCTTGAGTGCAAGTGGGAGATTGTTGGATATAGTGTCCTCAGAGTCAATTATTGGATCGCAGGCACGTGATTGCAATGATTGAGGGAGGACCTGTACCGATAGGACAGTCTTACTCGAGAGGTTTATATACTATCTGGTTTGCCTTTATTATCGTGTACATGATTTAGGTGACATTGTAGTTCACTATTACACGTTGATAGAGAATAGTATGCTACCATGGTTTATCTTTATCATCTTGTACAGCTTTAGGTGACCTTACAGGTTACTATTGCACGTTGGTAAAGCCCTTAGGATTCTTGCTTGACGGCCAGCAGTATGATGGCGATCATATACGTGGGAGCTGGGGTCTATAAGCACATCCTTAAAATGTCCCTAGTCGTGGGAGTTTCGAGACTGGGCATCGATACTCCATTAATAGACTAGTGTATACAGTCGAGACCCCGATGAGGGGCGGTGGCTGGTCTCACAAGCTATTGGTGTCAGTTGGTTCACCTAAGATATATACAGGTGCTCATTGGGTTATGAGTACACCGGACAGGACTCGCCGGGAACATGCTAGTTGGTATTATATCTGATGTCAGATAGCAGTTCCGTGGTGACATGTGTACAGGTAAGTTCATCGACCTGAGATCGTCATTTGTCTCGTGTGAGTTCCCACTGTGCTTTGATTACTACCCTACCATGGCTCAAAGGAGTCGTGCAAAAAGATTTTAGTTGGGTACAGTCCCGAGCCATATGGAGGCAGTGAGCGGATCGGCAGGGGTTCGTCTCTCCCGGTATTGGGGGTGAGTTCGTGCTGTGTCTAGGAGAGCCATTACACGAAGTCCTTGGTCAAGGCAGGAGATTTACTGGTAGGTATTCCAGTAGTATCTCAGGATGTTCTGAGCTACACTCCGACACGACTTGTACCGCTTTTGGGGGTCTGACTTTTACCAACCCCCTAGGCCCGCCATGCGATGCTCATAGACGAACGGACCGGACTGTACGGATATTGTCACTGACAGGCTCAGTAGGGTGTCAGGATGAGTTCGCTCATCGACCTCCCTTTTGGTCAATACCTGGTAGCCCATTACGTACGGCTAATACCTCTGACGTGCTAGTGGTTAAATTCACAGCCAAAGTATTGACGAGTTTTTAGAGTCCCCCACAGACAGTTTCTCAAGTTGCGGGCGAAACGTTGTAGAGGCCGTATGATATATGGCAGGGTCCGATCATATACATGCAGTAGTGCACGGATCATGACCGGGCGGATCATAGTAGTGGACTTTGGTTTAAGCCGGATCCTAGTATTAGATTTGTTGGATTACTTTAGTCTCGTCGCATTCGTATTCTGTCGGAATGCGGATGCGGGTATGTATATATAGGTGAGGGGTATTCTTATGATCCATCACGAGTTTACTTTATATGTTGCGGTATCTTTTTATTGTTTCAAACATTTGGATTAATATTTGTTAATGGAAATTATGAGTACAAATTCATGATTAAGATCATAATTGTGACACATGCACAAGTGATGACTCATGGTCTCTTTTCTCGTGCATGTGTCACATTATATGATGGTTTTGTGAGTTGATTTGATGAGAGGAGAGAGAGGGGCAGCCAAGGGAAAGGTTGGCTCTTGTATTATTCTATTCTTTCTCTCATTATCATTTTGCAACAACAAAAGAAAAAGAAACCTCTTCTTCTTCTTCTTCTTCTTCTTCTTCTTCATCCTCTAGCTCATTATCTTCATCAATGGCAACACCTCTAACCTCCATCTAAATCAATGGATGCAAGAGACAAAGTGATCACAAACATTCTCTACATCACATTGGACACATCGGTTAGCATACTTCATGCCCGAGTTGCTTCGGATGAAGCGGGAGCCCGTAAAAAGAATCGATGATGTGGTGCCCTTTCCGACGAGGAGATCGAGACCGGAGATACCGCGAGGAGCTTGGGATGGTGGCCAAAGACCGAAGGACACGGATCGATCGGTATAGCCTTTCTATCCCTTCTCTAGATAGCTAGTTGTAGGTTAATGGTTCGATCCGGGTTTTAAGCATATGATAGCGCCGGTTTCTAGTTAAGAAAAAGTTTTTGTTTCCGTATTTTGGTCTCGAACAGACGGCCGGGACGCTACCGTAGACATACACTTTGCATAAGCAAAAATTTTTCAAAAAAATTCTTTTATAATAAAAGATTAGAAAGTGAAAAATTACATTTAAAAGATTGGAAGAATTTAAGAAAACTAAGAACGTTAGATGTTTTCTTAAACGAAACTAGTAATAAGTAGTTATGAGCCGTTGTCCCAAGGGTTAGTAAGATGAAGGAAGTAACTAATCTGAGGATAAAAATAAGTCTGAAAAATAGTTCCTATTCTGGAAGCTAAACATCTGAACATTGATACTCTGCTTAACGTACTTACACACGTCTTGAAACTCGGGATAGTAGAGAATACCTTGAAATGCTCTTGTCTAAAAGCCAAAGTACGAAGAAAATAATAAATGAAGCATAAAAGTATAAAATGGTAAAGAAAAATGAACACTGGTTTTGTAATCACCAAGGCAGTATAAAAAAATATAGCAAGGGTGCTTCATCACCTAGTGCCTTAGACAAACTGGTTTGGGAGTCACTGTTAAGACTTAGGTGTTGCAAGACGGGGAAATTGCTATTTACGCCTATTATGTGAGCACATTTAGTAATCGGTCGGTTAGTACCTCAAGAAGTATTAACGGTCACATGAAAAATGTGTGAGCAATTCCATCCAAAATATTCACCGACTAAAAAGTGCTGAGGTAGATGGACAAGAGTTTGAGAGCTTGAATTGAATTCTCCGAATGTAGGGATGTTTTTTACACACACGTAGGGGTATATGATCGGTGTTTGAAAGAAAGGTAGGGATGATGAATAAAGGTGATGTTTTATTGAGAGATGATGTGATTTCTAACATCTTTTCATGACTATTAAGATAGGGCTCATGACAACCGAAAAGCTAGTGTAGTTGAAAACTCTGATTTTCAAGTTTTTTTCTTTTACAGTTCTTATCTTTAAATGTAACTTTCACAGTATTTCTTTTATTATGGGATTTTGTGGGTGCAATCCGCTGAAAACCCTCAGGAGACAACACTCCTCCTATTAGGGACACCTAGAGGTTTGAAGGCTTGTTGCACATGCTCAGTGCAATCGTGTTGCCTATGAAAGTGTGCTAGTTAGTTTTTCTTTTTCTTTCTATTTTTTCCTTCTCTTGAATAAAAGAATTTTGCTCGAGACGATCAAAATCAAGTTTAGAGGAATTTGTTCAGTTGAAAATATTGCAATCTTTAACATAATAATTTCTTCACTTTCTAAATATCTAAGGATGTTTGTTATAAATATAACACGTATTACAAGTTCGTCTGGAAAATACCAAATACCACGTGTTATACATTATAATTAACATTTTGGAAGGAAATTGTGTGTTTATTATTTCATGCATGATATTGTATATCTCAACATTCTTCATTGAGATTTTTGCGCAGAAAATTATTTCAGGACAGATATCGGAATCGCAAATTCGCCGACAAAATGCAAAAATCAAAGAGTTAAATTTTGGCAAAGATTCAGAAGAGATTAAAAGATTCCAGATATCAAATATAAACCCAGAGATCAACACAAAACTACACAAGAAAAATGAAGCAACGATCTCACAAATCGACCGCGGATCCGCGGCCGAGTCAGGCGGATTCGCCGCGGATCCGCGGCCGAGTTGGGGGCTCCGGTGATGATACTTTTCCAGAAGTTTCATCTCAACTTTCTAGCTTGCTGAGGACGCTCGATTGTAACAACCTTGTTCTGGAAATTTTCCTACAACAGCCTAGCTTCTTGAGGAAGCTTAATAACTACCTTATTCTAGAAGATTCACTACAACTACCTAGATTCTTGGGGAAGATTGACCTAGCTTCTAGTGGAAGATTGACGGAGGGTAATATAAAGGACTCTAGTCTTCATTTTGAAGGTTGAACAATTCATTACAGAAGTTGAGTGACACAACTTGTAACACCAATTCCAAATGAAGATCCAAATCAAGAATCGTTAAGAACAACAGCAAGCGACGACATTCAAGATCCTTTACGCGAAGCCGATCATCATCAAGAGCACTTGATCCGCGATAGATTCAAGACTCATGGTGATCGAGTAAAGCGAAATTCGACGGAATAGTTATCTCTTCAAGGGTGCGATCGAGAGCAATTCTTGTAATCTCGGATTGAAGAAAAGTGTAATTAGAGGACGAATAATAAAAGTGATCAATTGTTAATTCTCGTTTTCTTTAAATTTTCACATTATGAAATTTCTAATTCTTGATTCTTTTATTTTCATGATGCATGAGTAAATCTCCGCTTGCTAAGGATTCGAAAGAATTCGGTAGATTAAATGGTGATGAAATACTATACGCATCTTAAGTCTTATGAGAATTATGAAGTTTAGGAAAAAAAATCGTCAACGAACAAATTTGGTGTAAGATCACCATTCTTGATAATTTCATTGCAATTTGGGATTAAATGATTGATGATTCTTTTTGCTAAAAGATAGATTTGAATGGTGATCAATGAAAAGACAAGAGATAGTGAAAGAGAAACCCTGGTTTTTTCAATAGATCCCTAATCTTCATTCATCGCCATCGTTCTAGCAATAATTTATTAATATATAAGATGATTCATTATTAGTATTTATCATTGCTACTAATTCCTTTCGAATCCTACAAGCTATTCTTTAATTTTCTTGATAACTAAAATTGATATTGGACACTTTCTTGATTACTAAATCTTAAACTCTTCTTTGATTTTTCTTGAAATGATAAACTCAATTAAATATTGGAATCTCATTTTCTTAAATTTTCTTTACTATTTTCTTTCGGCTCAACTAAAGCAAGAACGAATAAATACACGAATCCCAGTGGACGATCCGTACTCATTAACAAACTATATCGACACCGTTATTGATTGCGGTTATAAATTCTTTGATTGTGATAATATTTCATATCAAATCGACGGAATTCTCTCTTTCTCTCTCATACCAATCACCAGCTCAACGTCGACCACCGCCATCGCCCGTTGGCCCCGAGCGTCTCCTCCACTGCACCCCGTGCCCACTGCTTGCCCGATCCCAAGCCACTACATTCCCCGACTCGAGCCATTTCGTGCCCACTGCGTGCCCGATCCCAAGCTACTACGTGCCCCGACTCAAGCCGTTTGTGCCAAACATCGTGCCCGCACCAGTGCCACTACGTGCCCCGACTCGTGCTCGTTCCGTGTCTAGCACCGTGTTGCCATTACACTGCGTACGCACCGCCACCGTGCCCCGTACCGTGTCGCCACCGTACCTGGCTCCATGTCACAGTCTCATGTGTTGAGGCGAACCCTACCATTCGTCGCTTCATATCAGCGACTGAAGGCAAGTGGAAACCCCCTTCCCTTGCAAATCATGCTATTATAATTTATATAAATTATATCGTATTGTTACTTAATTATAGGTATATACGTACGTGTGTTATCGTGCGTAGATATATAAATTTCATGATAGAGATAAGTTTAATTGGACACATATATCTCGATTCATCGAGTTTGGTGATATTGAATCGGACCCACCTTGGGTTTATTGGTCGTATAAATATAACTTAGATTTCTCATGAATTAATCGGGTTAGAATCGTCACTTGTGTACACCGGTAAAGAGCTCAATGTGAAAACCAAATCAAATATGGCGGAACTTAGGTGTAACGTATTAGCTTAGTGATAATGAATACTATGTAAAGAGTTGGGTCAAAAATACGGACCCTAACACCGTGAAATACCATCCCTATTTAGATCCGTCAAATCTGAAACTTTCCGTACCTGAAATTTATGAAAATCATAGTAAATTGGAAACACACTGGAATGTTGTGTTCGAGGGCTCGTATCGAATCCAACTCAACAACTTAGAACCCCATATAATTTATATTTTGTTTCTATTTTATAGAGGTGATGGAAACTGTTCGGGAATGCGGCTCTAGACTGCAGTACATAGCAGCACTGCTTGTCGATACTTGATTTGAAATGCTTTTAAATCTCTGTGTGAAAATGGTATTATGTGTAACCCTATACCTTAGCGAAGATTAATCTGTTATTTAACTATTGGAAATGATTTCATTCGTTTTACTGTCGTTTGCTATTTTAATCATATTTTAAATCATCAGTACATACTGCAGTCCTAAGTAGGGACAGAACGTATATCCCGACCTTAAATAATGTATAACTCCCAGTACACAGTGGATATTATCAATCCGTATGCTTATTTGGAAGCCTAACTGATAAGCCTAAATATTATCCAACTGAAGCATTGCCTAATTATGATCCCAACAGGGTGAAAACTGTGTTACGAAATGTACTTTCAGTTTAGGAACTGAATTTCCAGCAGAGAACACTTAAAAAGAAATGACCGTAATTCATAAAAACGAGACCCGATTGACTTGAAACCAATTTTGTTGAACTTCTGGTTAAGTTTACTTTTTACCTCTTTTGTATCATTTTACTTAATTCTGAACTTACGATTTAATGTGATTTTTCTAAGTTTATAAGACGCGCAATGACTTGTATTGCATATGATTTGTTCAGTAGCATAATTCACATTTTAACCCGACTGTAATACCTCTAATGATAATGAGTGTCCTTATTAATTCTCTGTGTATAATTCATTGTCGAACGTGAATGGTATCGGTGTAGTTGTGTCGAGTACGCCAGTAAAATGTGAATGATTCGTGATAGTGAACAACACAGTGAGTAGTGAATAAAGCAGTGTTATTGGTGCGTACTTATACACAACTAGCCAATACTTATAGATAGTGAAAGTTGGGGAAATGGGGAAATCGAAGTGAAAAGGAACTTGTATTTAGCGAGGTTAGCGATTTTAGACGATGATCATTCGAACAACGACTCTTATATATATTAGGTTTGGACTTAGCGGTCCGGCTGACAGGGTTATGTCCCGAGCAACAGTGGGCCGTAGTCTCGGGTATGTACGAGACCCTCGTTAAACATGATCACTCCTTTCCGCAACTCGATTTCAAAAAAAATTGACTTAGAGACCGATAGGGACACAGATCATACATTGCATTGTTTATTGACATATTGATTACCTGCATATATTATCTCCACCGTTATTAATTTATTTCTTGCCTCGTTATTATTAATATAATATTACTATTACGTCGCCCGGATGACCTGAGTATGCATGTTCAGTGATAGAAGTGGGTCCGTCTGATCTCGAGAAGACCGCGGAGATCCAGACCAGTGAGCCATTTGTATATTTCCCTTGATATCCCTGGTTAGCTGCCCTCTTGTTTACTTCCTTTGCGCTCAGTTTTCTTTATACCCGATAGTTCTAGTGACTGCATTCACTTTATCCATGTTGGACTTTACTGATTACCATATAATGCTAGAAGCCGAGATGTGACTACGGCAGGATTTTTCCTTGTTCGTGGGAGCATGGCTGGCCCAGTCAGCCTCGTATTCCATATTTTGGGAAGCGGGGCGTGACATGGTTTTTTTGGTATCAAAACTAGGTTTAGAATAAGATTGCAGTTCAATTTAGGGATCCCTTGAATTATACTTTGTTCCCTTGCTTTCACTTCCATATACTACTTGTGCATCACCACTCAAGTTCATATTTTTGAATCTTATCTACCTTACCGTTTCCTCATGTTCTGCATCATTAGTTGTTTTTTCCTTCGTTTTCCATTGTCTAATCATGACCTTTGCTTTTCAGGCCATGGCCAACCATGGGGCAGCACCGCTTATCAATGAGGACACTCGGTCCTGCATTTCTTTCGAATGTATATTTGTGAGTTCAGAAGACGAGGTCGATGGCCCATAGGTTATTTTCGACGACAGCGAATCCGAGGACGAGAGAGGTGAATTCGCAGCTCCAGAGATCAATATGATTAATGACTCTGACGATGAAAAGGAGGACCCAGAAGAAAACCCTGAAGAGGTGGATCCTGAAGAAGACCCGATAGAAGGGGATCCACAGGAAAATGCAGTGGAAGAGGATCCAGAAGAAGACCCTTAAGAGGAGGATCTCAAAGGAGACCCGATAGAAGAGGATCCATAGAAAAATGTAGTAGAGAAGGATCCATATGAGGATCCTAAAGAGGAGAATCCTGGGGAAGACCCTATGGAAGAGGATCCAGAAAGGGACCCGAAAGAGGCGGAGCATATGGAGGAGGATTCCGATCAGGAAGCTCCCACCGAAGAGGAAGAGCCAAGAGAAGAAAAACCTATAGGGGAGGAATCTAAAGAAGAAGCTCTAGCCAAGGAGGAGTCGAAGGATGAAACCTCGAGTGAAGAGGAACTCGAGGCTGAAGAACCTTAAGCAAATTGAAAGTCGATCCTAGCACCACCATGAGGTTCCAAGTGGCATCAAGCATGCCAAATTCAAATTTTTATTGGTGCTAAGCTAGACTATACAAGATCTTTGCCAGAATATTAGGGTTTAGTAAAACTAGTAGAAGTGAAAGATGGCTATACCCTCGTAGATCGAGTCCTTCACTTCACATGCTCCGTGTAGTAGTCCTGCGGCTCCACTAGGCTCCACTTGAGGCTTTGGACGAGCTTCTTGCGATGATCTTCGGGTCGAAGATGATCCACACGAAGTCCCTCCACCTCAAGCTACCTCTACACTAAACTCTTTAGCATAGTAAACACGCTACACTCGATTGCTTGTCAAGTGTAGGATGGTAAAGTAGGGGATGTTAAAAGCTCACAAGTTTGTGTTCAAGTTTCATGGTTCACATCACATGTGAGGGTTGAAGCTTGAACTATAGCAATTAAGAAAGAGGAAGAAGCTAGAAGGCAACCCTGGGAGCAACTCAAGAAAATGACTAAGTGTTTAGAATGAGCTTAGAATGAATGAAAACTCTTGACCCCAACTCATTCAAATATGGAATTTTGCAATATAAAATTGCAACAATGCTTGAATAGTGAGTCAAGATGAATAAACAAAAATAAATCCCATACTTGCAACCATGCTCTCATTTTCCATCTCATTTCTATTTTCACAAAATAGAATTTTATGCCATGCTTCATTATTATTATATATATGTATATATATCGTATATATTAATATATATATTGTGAAGAATAATTAGTGAGCTAATGATATTAGTTAAGATATAATTATATCACATATAATGTATATCACATTATTAAATCAACACTTGATTTAATAATCTGGTTATATCACATATGACCGTTTAATATCATTTATCTGTATATCACATTATCAATTTAACACTTGATTCGACAATCTGGTTATATCACATATAACCGAACCGATAACAGATAACTGCCAGATTACAATACGGTATCATATATACGTATTTAATCAGGCCTACACACATATCACATATGTGTCCTATTTCGTTTCGCTTGAACCAGGGAACTTCTATGTGGGACTCTAAAGACTCGTCAATACGCCAGCAGTAGGTAATGATCACATAAGTCACCCATAAGCCGTCAGCGGTACTAGCTGGACGTAACGGCTACCCTGGTATTGAGCGATATGAAAATAAAAAAGCAAGCTTGTCCATAATCTCCATGAAGCCTATCAGTAACACTACCGTACAGTCCGGTCTCTTCGTCTGATATGTCGCATATCATATCCAGGGATGGTAAATGCCAGTCCCCAATAACATGATAAGTCATGCCGATGTCTGGCCTATAACAGTTCGAGAAACTACTGATAACACTTATCAGTAAATCTCGGCAGCAGCCCTGGCCAGGGAATTTCAGTTATAGCCAATCGAGCATAGCGCAATATCAACCACCAATACCGGGAGAGACAAAAACCTTCTTATCGCTCATTGCCTCCATGTGACTCGGGACTGTACCCAAAATCCACCTGTTTGCACGTCTTCTTTGAGCGTGGTAGGGAGGAAACCAAAGCACAGCGGGAGCCGCACAAGACTCTATGACGATCTCGTGTCTACAGACTAACCAGTACCAGTGTCACCAGAGGACTGCTATCTGACGATAGCTATACTACCACAGACGAGTCCTCGGTGAGTCCTGTTCGGTGTACCCATTCTCCAATGAGAATATATGTACAATCTTTGATGTCACACACCAATAGTTGTGGGATCAACCATCGCCCTCTAAGGGACAAGAAACATACACACTAGTTTACTCTGTAATATCGATGCCCTATTCTCGATATTCCCTCGATTCGGAACTGATTAAAGGAAGTACTTATGGACCACCCTGGCCCCACTAGTTTGATCTCATCATAATCCTGGTAGTCAAGTACATATCCTAAGGGTTTTATTAACATTTAAGAGACAGACAGTATAAATACCAGTCTATATGTTAAGATAAAGGAAACCTAATAGCATACTATCATGTCGAGCAAGAAAGCCTCTATATATATGTCTGTTGGATATAGTGCCCTCAGAGTCAATTATTTGATCGCAGGCACGTGATTGCAATAATTGAGGGAGGACCTATGCCGGTAGGACAATCTTACTCAGGATGATTGTATACTATCTGATTTGTCTTTATCATCGTATACATGTTTTAGGTGACATTGTGGTTCACTATTACACGTTGATAGAGAATAGTATGCTACCATGGTTTGTCTTTATCATTGTGTACTGCTTTAGGTGACCTTACAGGTCGCTATTACACGTTGATAGAGCCCTTAAGATTCTTGCTTGACTACCAGCATTATGATGGCGATCATATACGTGGGAGCTGGGGTCTACAAGCATATCCTTAAAAGGTCCCTAGTCGTGGGAGTTTCGAGACTGGGCATCGATACTCCATTAGTAGACTAGTGTATACAATCGAGACCCCGACGAGGGGCGGTGGCTGGTCTCATAAGCCATTGTTGTCATTTGGTTCATCTAAGATGTATACAGGTTCTCATTGGGTTATGAGTACACCGGACATGACTCGCCGGGAATATACTAGTTGGTATTATACCTCGCGTCAGATAGCAGTTCCCTGGTGACATGTGTACAGGTTAGTTCATCGACCTGAGATCGTCATTTTTCTCATGTGAGTTCCCACTGTGCTTTGATTACTACCCTACCACGGCTCAAAGGAGTCGTGCAAACAGGTTTTAGTTGGGTACAGTCCCGAGCCACATGGAGGCAGTGAGCGGATCGGCAGGGGTTTCGTCTCTCCCGGTATTGGGGTGAGATCGCTCTGTGTCTAAGAGAGCCATTACACGAAGTCCTTGGCCAAGGCAGGAGATTTACTGGTAGGTATTCCAGTAGTATCTCAGGGTGTTCTGGGCTACACTCCGACATGACTCATACCGCTTTTGGGGATCTGACTTTTACCAACTCCCTAGGCCCATCATACGATGCTCATAGACGAACGGACCAGACTGTACGGATATTGTCACTGACAGGCTCAGTAGAGTGTCAGGATGAGTTCGCTCATCGACCTCCCTTATGGTCAATACCTGATAGCCCGTTACATACAGCTAGTACCACTGACGTGTTAGTGGTTAAATCCACAGCCAAAGTATTGACGAGTCTTTAGAGTCCCCCACAGATAGTTTCTCAAGTTTCGGGCGAAACGATGTAGAGGCCGTATGATATATGGCAGGGTCCGATCATATACATGCAGTAGTGTACGGATCATGATCGGGCGGATCATACTAGTGGGCTTTGGTTTAAGCCAGATTCTAGTATTAGATTTGTTGGATTACTTTAGTCTCATCGCATTCGCATTAAGTCGGAATGCGGATACTGGTATGTATATACAGGTGAGGGATATCCTTGTGATCCGTCACGAGTTTACTTTAGATGTTGCCATATCTTTTTATTATTGCAAACATTTGGATTAATGTTTGTAAATGGAAATTGTGAGCTATATGTCATGATAAGGAGCATTTATTGTGACACATGCACAAGTGGTGACTCATGGTCTCTTTCTTCGTGCATGTGTCACATTTGAGATTGATTTGTGAGTTGATATGAGAGGAAGAAAGAGAAAGGGCAACCATATGGTTGTAGTTAGCTCTTGTATTCTCATTCTTACTCTCTCTCACTATTATTATCATTTTGCAACAACAAAAGAAAAGAGAGAGGAAACACTTTCTTCTTCCTCTTTCATAATCTCCATTAATAGCAACACCTCTAATCTCCATCCAAATAAAAGGATGCAAGAGACAAAGTGATCACAAACATTGTCTACATCACCTTGGACACGTCGGCTAGCACACTTCGTGCCCGAGTTGCTTCGGATGAAGCAGGAGCCCGTAAAAAGACTTGTAGATGTGGTGCCTTTTCCGATGAAGAGATTGAGACCGGAGTTGCCGCGAGGAGCTTGGGATGGTGGCCAAAGACCGAAGGTCACGGATCGATCGGTATAGCCTTTCTATCTCTTCTCTAGATAGCTAGTTGTAGGTTAATGGTTCGATCCGGGTTTTAAGCATACGATAGCGCCGGTTTCTAGTCTGAAAAAGTTTTCGTTTCTGCATTTTGGCCTCGGAAAGACGGCTGGGGCGCTACCGTAGACTTACATGGTATCAGAGCCACGCCATTAACCTTTACTAGCTTGCTCTAACGTCTTTATAACTTCGATCGAACGAAATTTCCAAAACCGCGATTCCAATTTGTGCAGTTTCTGTCGAAATTTTTTTCGTCAAAAAATTATTTTGTGTGTTGCAGAAATACGTGCAGGCTTTTCTAAGATATCTGTAAAAATTTGGTTGACTGTTGTTACTGTTGCGCCGCGGAACCGCGGCCTTACCCATGTTTTGGCCGCGGTTCCGCCGCCATTCTATCTCTTCACTGCACCAAATTTTGTACAGTGTTCTCTGACTTGGAATTGAGGTTTCTGGTAATTTTTGTTTTGGCCCAGATTATTTTGAGTACTAGGAATTGTACTTGGGGCCCACATCGGGAAATTTTGTCGATCGAAAATTTTAAACATGTTAGTTCACAGTATTTACATTATATCTGCGACCGTGAATGTCATTTGATCGGTAAATCTTGTCTAACTGCTATAGTTCTTTTAGACAGATTTGCGAACGTGACATTCACGTTGATATTCTGTGTTGTGCTGTGATGTTGCGGATTTGTCGTGGTGGATAGCCTGGATGCAGTGGTAGTACAGTTTGGTATTATTTGTACATTTGATATTGCGGGGCGAGCGTCCGATATGTGGACTGCCGTCACTGCCTGTTTGTATATTATTCTTTTGGGGCACGACCGGGCTGAGGTCGATATACCCGTTGTATATATTTTACTTTCTATACTAGGATTATCTCGCGGTGGGGTGCACGGATAGCCGGGTTCTAGAGGGCAACGGGCCTGTATCTCATGGCTTTGAGACGGAGGGGGCTTCACTCTAGAATTGGCGGGCCATTCGTCGCACTCGTAGGGGGTACAGGTTGACCCAAGGAGGGGTGTTCAAGTTACCGGATTCCGTGAAGTGCTGGGTGGTCCATTCAGGTTGTTGAAGGGGGCTGCCTCGCATCAGGTTTTGGCGGATAACTTGCCGCGCTCATAGGGGTCTAGAATTTCATTGCACAGGCTATCCACACGACCAGGGGAACGTCGGGTTTCAGTAGCGGCTCTATGAAATCCGGGGATCCCAGATTATCTGTATTGTTCTGTGATGCTTATTACATTTCTGTGATGTTGCATTTTATCACGCCTTGAGCGATTATTATATATTGATATATATATTAGTAGATGCTGTATGTGTTTTACACCCACGCTAGTCCAGTCCCCGCTCTGTCGTTAGTTAAGTAACTTAACGGGTGATGACGGGACCCAGTGGCGAATGCGGATGGCATATACGTACATCGTATTTCGTTCTTTTGTGGTGTGATTAATTGATGGGACTGCATTGATTTGGATCAATGCAAGCTAAACAAACCTATTCTGATGTTGTTGGAACATTTTTCAAAAAGCTGTTATTGCAAGGACGTTCTCTTTTGTTTTGCACAGTGGTATTCGGTTATGAATATCCAGCACCTCAGTCGACGAGGCAAGGGCCGAGATCCCTTCACCGGGAGTGACCCCTTGGACAGAAATCTGCGTCAGGGTAATAACTTCACTATAGCCGATTACTTTTTACTTTGCATCGTGGTATTCAGTTGGAATATCCTGCACCTCATTCTACGGGGAAAGAACCGAGATCATTTCATCGGGAGTGACTTCTTTAGGAAAGGTTTTTGCCACTATATTTTTATAAAAAGTTATCCGGTTCCTTCAACGATATCAAGTTCATTACGTTAAAGGTTTTTCGCCAAAAACCAACTATAGCCCTCCGTCATTTCAGATTAGTATTGCTTAGTATTCGTGCTACGTATGTCGTGCTCAGCCGAGGCGTAGTGTGCGGTAGCTCTGTAATGCTTTTCTGTCTTATGGATATGTGATTGGTTAGGACAGTCGTACGGTCATTTTGGCTCAGTCAAGGACTCGTGCGGGTGGGTCTAATGCAATCAAGATAATGACGGGTTGAACTTGGCTAGGATCCTTTGATATGTTGGCTCAGTCAAGGTCACTTGAGTCCCAGAGGTAAAAACACACATCGGGAGTTTCTAAAGAAACTGAAACTTGCCTGGTATGCGCATACCTTCTGGAGTGTGATAACGTCAGTGGATTCCGTCACGTTATCATGTGATGATAGTTTGATCCCGATTCCTACTGATGAGTTTGTTTACTCCTCGGGTGATCCCGACTAATTCTTTTTTCAGGTTTGGAGGAGAATTTGAGGTTACAGTGGGAGATTTTCTGATCAGATAAAGTGATAACCATTCTGATCTAGGTTAGAGTGCACGCGGAGTGTTTCTTTTCTCTCTCTCTTTGGCAGCGACCATAGCCCGACCCTTGACTATGACTCAGTGACCAAGTTGACCGAACCTTCTTAAAATACTGGCTTTTGGATTGTCTGAGTTGCATACCTCATTGCCACTCCTACTTTTACTCTTTTCTCCAGGACACCCCGTATTACTACGAAAATCCACTTCCATTGGATAAAACCATCGTATGGTTATATACGAACTCAAAGGAACTTGTTCCAGATTCGAGGATGGTTTCCGGTTCTGGAGAAAATGAATAGGACTATTCAGTTGTCTTTTCCTTTTACCTTCTCTCAGGTTGCGAGTGCTCCTTGGATTAGGACAGTACACCTATTACGCTTATTGGATAGTCTTCTTCCAAACCATAGGTAGGTGTCCAACGGTAGGGAATGAAGAAAACCAATTAGCCTAACGATGGTGTACAGAAGGTAATAAGTTAAGACAAATAAAGGGATCAGTAAGAGGGCAAAGTAAATTGCGACTACTGTTCACGACCAAACTAAGTATTTCATCGCCACTCCTATTTCACCTTTGTATTTCTCTGGAACACCCCGTATCACTACGAAAATCCACAGTTTATTGGATACTCCATCGTATGGTTATATATGAACTCGAAGGGACTTGTTCCAGTTCGGGGATGGATTCTGGTTCAGGAGAAATAGGAATAAGGTTTATTCAATTGTCTTTTATCTTCACCTTCTTTCAGGTTACGAGTACTCCTAGGATTAGGAGAGTACACCCATTATACTTATTGGATAGTCTTCTTCCAAACCATAGGCTGGTGCCGAACGGTTGGGAGGGAAGAAAACTATTTAGCCTAAAGGGGTGTGCAGAAGGTAATGACTAAAGACATATAATGGGATTTGGAGAGATAGCAAAAAAAATATACGGTTACAGTTGTGAATTTGATAATGAAAGAGTCATTACTTAGAATACCCGGATACCCCTTCGAAACATTTATATGTTTCAGTTTCACTGTGTATTGTTAAAAGGAAACTGATTTCCCAATTAGTCCTTGCTCCAGGGTCTGTATTTACCAGGTTTGATTCTCACATCTGTATGGTTTTACAGATGATGAGTGGGAGTAAGTTATTGGAATTGGGTGATCATCCTTATTATATCGGGATTCGTTGTAATTGGTGATATTTGAGGAAATCGCCTGGGTTGTTTGCCGGACGGTAGATATTTGGTTTTGAATATCCGTTGTTATGCACCAATTTCAAATTGATATATCTGTATGTTTAATTTTATAAAGTGAGATATAACTTTTTGAAATTATGTCTATGACATTTACTTATATCAGTTGATGGTTAGGTAAGGAGCATTAAACAGCGGTGTAATTCATCTTAACTAAAAGTACAGTTTTCAACCTACGACACACAAGGGAATGAGTTATTAGACTCAGGGGACTTCTACAGAGTATTGTATGTTGTCCAATGTCCATTAGGATAGAGGGGTTGGTCCTCGTACTATATTCTGTTTACTTATGACTTCTCTAGTTTTTAGACAAGTGTTTCGTAGAAATGTAAGGTCTAAGTTTTGAGAAGTTATAGGTATATGAGTAAAGTAGAGAATTAGCTATTGCAAATATCGGGATTCTTCAAGGTGATCGAAAATGTAGATATTTGTCTGTGGTATTCAGTTGATAGTAATGGTTTTGAGAAACTTGTTTCTCTTTCAGGTTACTCATATCTGGATGCATTCCTAAGTTGAGTAATGCTGATCGGCCTCTCTCCATTTAGTTGACATGCACTGGAGACAGCTGCATGATTTGAATCTGGTTCCAATTAAATCAGTGCCTCTTTTTCTTTATTGGATATAGAATAATTCATATCTTAACATTGTTAAGGTATGGGGAGTTTTCCGGCTTATGCTTAAAACCAGACTCTGGATAACTCAAGGCACGTTTCTGTAATGGCAGTTTGTGGGTTGACCCAGGCTATGATGAGGGTTGACTTTCTACCATCTGGAAGATCAATAGTGATATTGTTCTTGACTCGCCTCAGTTTTAATAAAAATGGATTTTTCAGAAAACAGTAGTGGGAGTATGGTAGAACTGGAAGTGATTCCAGAACCGCAAACGATTACTGAAAATTTGATAAGAACCTAAAGATTCAATCTGGTTTGACACTCCATTAGCCACTCCGCAGATATGGTGGGTAACCTCAGGCACCCAAGAGGTACTCCGGTATTCTCAAGGACGGTGACAGGGAGGTTCTTGTTTACCCAGACTTGCCATTGCAGTTATTCCAGGCTATGAGACCCGGCAGGAGGATGAGTATAGCATCGTTCTAAACTAGCTTTAGAAGTGTACGTGCATATGACTCTGCCAGAGGGTTGTCGTAGTCAGTAGGAGCAGCGGAAGCACAGTGGACAAGTAGCTTATGTCTATTTATGGACTAAAGCAGATATAGCGGAGAAAGATCATCTATTTCTGATGTGACAGTCATAGGTTTGACTTCATCAGAATATGGATGGATCTGTTAAGAAGGTAGTAGAGTGTGATGTCCTGGTATTTGGATGACATACACAGAGTAGGAAGTGAAATTCTTAGACTACGATCGGTTATATTTTGGTTGTCACACAGTGGTTTCTCCATAAAGGATATATATATATAATATCAGACATTCTGGTCACTAGATCTATGGTTTTAGATCTAGATTTGGGTAGTTTCCCAATCTGGGTACTTAGACAGCATTCTACAGGTATTTTAGAATGGACGATTCCTGGCATGGTAGTGTACCTACAGGTGATGGAGTCACCCTCTCTAAAGGTGTCTTACAGACTAAAGGGGAGAGGGATGCGCATGATTGGAAAATCACTTGCTTAGGCAATTGAGTCAATCATGAGATGTCAAGTACCACACCAGATGTTGTTTTTGCATGAGATGCAATAAGTTGATATTAATCCAATCCTGGAGAAACGATCGGAAGCAATTTTAGAACATAAGTTGATGTTCTAGAGATAAGATAACGGCATCCTCCTTCGGGAGACAGTTATCATTCCAGGCTTCCAAGATGACCTGAATGACAGAGTGACTGTCAGAGTTATAGTTTTCCCTCTAACGAGGGGCAGTATTTTGGACAGGTGGTCCAAGCGGATACCGAGGGAGGCATGGCGCAGGATACTGATTAAATTCAGTTGTCGATACAAGTCTAAGAAGTTTGGATTTGGAGTTCATTTATGAACTAGGTCCCATCAGATATCTAGACATATTCTAAGACAGGTATTGCTCATTTCGGGAGATGGCTTTCTCCGCGACCTTGAGATAAAGAGAGACATAGAAAGAAACATCAGGACGGATCCACTAGCTGAGGCTATTTCTCGAACGCAATAGTTTTGCAAACGAGCTTTGTGAGACTGCTTAGTAGAGGATTTGGGTGTTCGGTATCATACGGGCTGTGAGTATGCGAAATCGCAATAATTAGCCTTGAGTGCAAGTGGGAGATTGTTGGATATCGTGCCCTCAGAGTAAATTATTGGATCGTAGGCACGTGATTGCAATGATTAAGGGAGGACCTATGCCGGTAGGATAATTTTACTCAGGATGATTGTATACTATCTGGTTTGTCTTTATCATCGTGTACATGTTTTAGGTTACATTGTGGTTCACTATTACACATTGATAGAGAATAGTATGCTACCATGGTTTGTCTTTATCATCGTGTACTGCTTTAGGTGACCTTACAGGTCGCTCTTACACGTTGATAGAGCCCTTAGGATTCTTGCTTGACTACCAGCAGTATGATGGCGATCATATACGTGGGAGCTGGGGTCTACAAGCACATCCTTAAAAGGTTCTTAGTTGTGGGAGTTTCGGGACTGGGCATCGATACTCCATTAGTAGACTAGTGTATACAATCGAGACCCCGACGAGGGGCGGTGGCTGGTCTCACAAGCCATTGGTGTCAGTTGGTTCACCTAAGATGTATACATGTGCTCATTGGGTTATGAGTACACCGGATAGGACTCGCCGGGAACATGCTAGTTGGTATTATACCTAGCGTCAGATAGCAGTTCCCTGGTGACATGTGTACAGGTTAGTTCATCGACCTGAGATCGTCATTTGTCTCGTGTGAGTTCCCACTGTGCTTTGATTACTACCCTACCACGGCTCAAAGGAGTCGTGCAAACAGGTTTTAGTTGGGTACAGTCCCGAGCCACATGGAGGCAGTGAGCGGATCGGCAGGGGTTTCGTCTCTCCGGTATTGGGGGTGAGATCGCGCTGTGTCTAGGAGAGCCATTACACGAAGTCCTTGGCCAATGCAGTAGATTTACTGGTAGGTATTCCAGTAGTATCTCAGGGTGTTCTGGGCTACACTCCGACACGACTTGTACCACTTTTGGGGGTCTGACTTTTACCAACCTCCTAGGCCCGCCATGCGATGTTCATAGACGAACGGACCGGACTGTACGGATATTGTCACTGACAGGCTCAGTAGGGTGTCTGGATGAGTTCGCTCATCGACCTCCCTTATGGTCAATACCCGGTAGCCCGTTACATACAGCTAGTACCACTGACGTGCTAGTGGTTAAATCCACAGCCAAAGTATTGACGAGTCTTTAGATTCCCCCACAGACTGTTTCTCAAGTTTTGGGCCAATCGATTTAGAGGCCGTATGATATATAGCAGGGTCCGATCATATACGTGCAGTAGTGCACGGTTCATGATCGGGCGGATCATACTAGTGGGCTTTGGTTTAAGCCGGATCCTAGTATAAGATTTGTTGGATTACTTTAGTCTCATCGCATTCGCATTCAGTCGGAATGTGGGTGCAGGTATGTATATACAGGTGAGGGGTATCCTTGTGATCCGTCACGCGTTTACTTTAGATGTTGCCGAATCTTTTTATTGTTGCAAACATTTGGATTAATATTTGTAAATGGAAATTGTGAGCTATATGTCATGATAAGGAGCATTTATTGTGACACATGCACAAGTGGTAACTCATGGTCTCTTTCTTTGTGCATGTGTCACATTTGAGATTGATTTGTGAGTTGATATGAGGGGAAGAAAGAGAAAGGGCAACCATATGGTTATAGTTAGCTCTTGTATTCTCATTCTTACTCTCTCTCTCTCACTATTATTATCATTTTGCAACAATAAAAAAAAGAGAGGAAACTCTTTCTTCTTCCTCTTTCTTCTCTAGCTCATAATCTCCATTAATGGCAACACCTCTAACCTCCATCCAAATCAATGGATGCAAGAGACAAAGTGATCACAGACATTCTCTACATCACCTTGGACACGTCGGCTAGCACACTTCGTGCCCGAGTTGCATCGGATGAAGCGGGAGCCCGTAAAAAGACTCGTAGATGTGGTGCCCTTTCCGAAGAGGAGATCGAGACCGGAGTTGCCACGAGGAGCTTGGGATGGTGGCCAAAGACCGAAGGACACGGATCGATCGGTATAGCCTTTCTATCCCTTCTCTAGATAGCTAGTTGTAGGTTAATGGTTCGATACGGGTTTTAAGCATACGATAGCGCCGGTTTCTAGTTTGAAAAAGTTTTCATTTCTGCATTTTGGCCTCGGAAAGACGGCCGGGGCGCTACCGTAGACTTACAATGTCCTAGCATCCATTATATTATCAATAATGGCCTCTAGGGCATACATATTCCTAACAATCTCCCACTTATACAAAGGCCAGTTGTTATAGTGTCTTATACCCGACGTCCAAAAAGTCTCTCGAATAGCATCTCGGGGATGGCCTCGGTGAGTGGATCCGCTGTGTTATCCACTGTGTCAATTCTCCTGACCTCGATCTCCCGGAGATCAACTATCTCCCTGATCAGGCGATACTGTCTAAGAATATGTCTGGATCGCATACGGGACTGAGGTTCCTAGGCGAAAGCCACAACTCCATTGTCATTACAATACACATGTATTGGATGTTCAATGGTAGGAACCAAGTTCATCCTAAGAACTTTTTCATCCAGACAACCATTTTGGCAGCATTTTTGGTAGCGATGTAATTAGCCTCTATCAACGAGTCTGCTACGGTATATAGCTTGGAACCCTTCCAACATACCGTCCCTCCACTGAGGGTGCAGACAAAACCCGAGACTGAATTTAAGTCGTCCTTATCACTCTGGAAGCTCAAATCCGTAAAAGACTCCATCTGGAGTTCACAGTTACCATACACCAAGAACGTCTCTTTAGTCCTTCTCAAGCACTTAAGAATGTTCTTCTGCTTTCCAGTGGTTTTCTCAAAGATCTATTCGAGTAAGTAAGCTACATCTGTTCTGGTATAGGGTATCCCTTGTATGCGAGCCCTCTCCAAATCAGTCTCGAGAGACATCTCTTCGAAGAGAGTGATTCCTGAACAAGCAGGTACATTACCACGCTTAGAAACATCCATACTAAATCCCTTTAGCATGGTGTCTATGTACCTAGATTGGGACAATCCCAAATCCATTTAGATATATCTCTATAGATCTATATCCCCAGAATGTAGGAGATATCAGTTAGATCTTTCATGGAGAACCTGTGTGATAAGAGGTGCCTGACCGAGTGTAGCATAGGCACACCCTTTCCTATCAAGAGTATGTCATCCGCGTACAATACGAGGAAGACAACCATACTCTCTACAGCCTTCTTATTTATACATGGTTCATCTACATTTTTGATGAAGTCAAACTCATTGACAGCTTCATTAAAACAGATGTTCCATCTCCGTGATGCCTGCTTTAACCCGTAGATGGATTTAAGCAGCTTGCACATGCTTCTGCTGCTCCCACTGTCTATGAAGCCCTCTGGCGGTGTCATATACACGCTCTCTTCTAAATCATCATTTAGAAAAGCGGTTTTGACGTGCAGTCTGCCAGATTTCGTAGTCATGGTATGTAGCAATGGCAAGTAGGATCCCGACGGACTTAAACATAGATTTGAAAGTCTTAACTTTTTCATCTACACCAAATTATCTTTCTCAAAGATCCTCTTGTTCCCGATAGGTTTTACCCCTTCAGGAGCAACATGCAAAGTCAACACTTTGCTGGTGTACATGGATTCTATCTCAGATCGCATAGCATCCAGCCATTTAACATAGTCTCCATTTTTGATGGCCTGTTCGAAACTAGTTGGGTCATCATCTCCATGATGCAATCCTTGCTCCTACCGTCTACGAGAAAACTATAGTATCTCTCAGGTGGATGTGGAAACCAACTAGATCTGCGGAGTGGCTTCAGTTCGTCAGGAACTATTGAATCTACCGGTTCCACCAAATCGTTAGTTATAGTTTGCTTTGCTGGAACTTCTTCCAATTCTACCTCATCGCCACTAGTTTCTTCCACAAGAAATTCCTTTTCTGAAAATGTGGCATGTCGAGAAACAAAATACCTTTTGTTCCTCAGTGTGGTAGAAGATATACCCTCGCGAACGTTTGGGATATCCTACCAAGTTGCACAGAACTGACCTTGCCTTGAGCTTGTCTGGATTTTGTTTTTCAATATAGGCCGGAAAAACCCATATCTTAACTCGTTTAAGAGATGGTCTCTTCTTATTCCATATCTCATATGGAGTGGTAGGCAACGGATTTGATCGGAAGTCTATTCAATAGGTATATATCTTCTCAAGTGCATATCCCTGAAAGGAAATAGGCAACTCAGCAGTACTCATCATAGAGCGCACCATATCTTATAGGGTGCTATTCCTCCATCCCGATATACAGTTGTGGTGTGGTGTATATGGAGGAGTAAACCGAGAGAGAATCTCATTCTCTTTTGAATAGTCTCAGAATTCCGTGCTCCAGTATTCTTCTCCCCAATCATATCGAAGGATTTGAATACATTTACACATCTGGTTCTCTACTTCGTACTTATCTTCCTTGATATTCTCAAAACATTCAGTTTTGTGTTTCAATAAGAACACATGTCCGTATCTTGAGAGAACATCGGTGAATGTAATAAAGTACGCGTAACCATCCCTGGCATATATAGACATAGGACCACATACATCACCATGTATCTGTCCAAGAGTTCAGTAGCTCTTTCTCCATTTCCAATAAACGGAGATTTGGTCACCTTATCTTTGAGACAAAACTGGCAAGTTTCATAAGATATAAATTTGAACGGATTCAAATATGCATCCTTATGGAATTTCAGCTATTCTTGTTTCATTGACATGACCTAGTCTACAATGCCTCAAGAAGATTTCGTTCATTTCTGAACCGTTCCTCTTGTGTGTGTTCTGTCTGTTTAGAACTATAGTTTGATTCAGAACGTGTGCACTGTTATACAACATACTTTACCCAATCTGTTGGAGATAGTCCCCTCATAGTCAATTATTGGATCGCAGGTACGTGATTGCAATGATTGCGGAGGACCTATACCGGTAGGACAGTCTTACTCAAGATGATAGTATGCT
Source organism: Agapanthus africanus (assembly GCA_030015575.1). Classification (NCBI taxonomy): domain Eukaryota; kingdom Viridiplantae; phylum Streptophyta; class Magnoliopsida; order Asparagales; family Amaryllidaceae; genus Agapanthus; species Agapanthus africanus. Next base: position 902,885,134 of record JASDDO010000022.1, read on the forward strand.
ATCTGGTTTGCCTTAATCAGTCGTGTACATGTTCAGGTGACTGATTACATGTTACACTTTGATAGAGCCCTTAGGATTTTGCTTTACTACCAACAGTATGATGGCGATCATATACGTGAGAGTTGGGTGGTTTATATGCATATCCTTAATTGTGGTCCCTAGTCGTGGGAGTTTCGAGACAGGGCATCGATACTCCGGAGTAGACTAGTGTATATAGTCGAGACCCCGACGAGGGGCGGTGGCCGGTCTCACAAGCCACTGGTGTCAGTTGGATCACCTAAGATGTATACAGGTGCTCATTGGGTTATGAGTACACCGGACAGGACTCGCCGGGAATCTGCTAGTTAGTATTATATCTATCGTCAGATAGCAGTTCCCTGGTGACATGTGTACAGATTAGTTCATCGACCTAAGGTCGTCATTTGTCTCGTGTGAGTTCCCACTGTGCTTTGATTTCTACCCTACCACAGCTCAAAGGAGTCGTGCAAACAGGTAGTTTTTGGGTACAGTCCCGAGCCATATGGAGGCACGTGAGCGGATCGGCAGGGGATTCGTCTCTCCCGGTATTGGGGGCGAGGTCGTGCTGTGTCTAGGAGAGCCATTACACAAAGTCCATGGTCATGGCAGGAGATTTACTGGTAGGTACTCCAGTAGTATCTCAGGGTGTTATTGGGCTTCACTCCGACACGACTTATACTGCTATTGGGGGTCTGACGTTACTAGCCCCCTAGGCAGATATGCGATACTCATAGACGAACGGACCGGACTGTATATATATTGTCACTGTTAGGCTCAGTAGGGTTTCTGGATGAGTTCGCTCATCAGCCTCCCTTGAGGTCAGTCCATGGGCAGCCGTTATGCATAGCTAGTGCCGCTGACGGTTTGTGGTTAAACCCACTACCAGAGTACTGACGAGTCATTAGAGTCCCCCACAGACAGTTTCCCAAGTTCGGGCGAAACGTTGTAGAGGCCGTATGGTTTTACGGCAGAGTTCGGAAAATGCACGCGCGTTTACGCACGTGTTATTTTTCGGGCAGATGATACTGGTCGGCTTTGGTTTAAGCCGGATCCGAGTATTATATTGAGTAGGTATAATATCTTTGTCTCAGATGCATTTGTATTCGGTCGTAATACAAATGCGGGTATATTTATACAGTTACGGGGTTATTCTGAAAGTCGTTTCAGGATCACTTTTGGAAGTTGCCAGTTTCCAGTTTTCTATCAGCCATCTTTTAACATTCGGTTAAAGACGGATTTATCTTTTCTTGGATGAGAGTGAGTCATGCTTCTAGAAGGTTCTAGAAAGGGTGACTTGACTTGGTGAGTCATTAGTGCTTTAATGGAGCCATTAATACAATGGTGACTAGGTTAATGAATCACCATTTGCATTAATGAGGTTTTGTTTGCTTAAGGATATTTTTCTTGTGTTCACACATGATATTTCTTTCTTAAGGTCACCCTCTTCTCTCCTACACTCACCCCCCTCCCTATAAGTGGCCGGCCCCCTCTCCTCCTCCACTCATTCACTTGAGAAAATTATGGTTGCTAAAAAGAAAAGACTAAATTTTTGGGTGCATGGAAATTTCATAGTTCATTTCTTGTTCCAGTTCATTTCCATCGGCAACTTCATTAACCGTTCGTCCATGGTTTTAGACGAAGTGAGACAAAGTCATCTACTCATTCTCTACATCATTCTTGGTCGTCTCTTTTAGCAAACTTGACGACCGAGTTGTCTCAAGTCAGAGGCGGGAGCCCGTTTAAAGAATCAGTGACGTGGTGCCACCTGGACGAGCATATCGGAGATCGAAGAGATCGGTGCAGCCGCAACGGAGCGTGGGATGATGGTTAAAGAACGAAGGACTCGGACCGTTTGGTATAACCTTTCTACACTCTTTACAGTTTGTTAGTTTAGCAATAATGGCAGATCCAGGTTAAAGTATACGATAGCGCCAGTTAAAAGTTTTTTGTTCCGCATTTGGCGTCTGTAGACGGCCGGGGCGCTAGCGTAGACTTACACAATCAACACTTGATTTAGGAAAATATTCACAATATTATTGGTACGAAATAACAGTCGCTCAGAATCATCGTATTATCAGTTGGTAACACTAGGTGATATTTGCCAACTGCTTTGGCCGCAACAATTGCACCATCTCTACTATTAGAGATATATCATCCCATCCCAGTTCTCTACCTGTCTTTAGCCCATGTAACAAATTACATATATAGGATCCTGATCCGGTATCCAATACCCAGGACGTAGAGGTAACTAAACAATTCTTGGTTACGAACACACCCGAAAACAATGCATCAACATGCTTTTTCTTCATTTGGGTGGCGTGGGAATCCGAATATTCCCCTATTCCTTACTCAGACTTATAACAATCATAATATAGAGCGGAACCTAGCCCAGTATAATAAGTTGGGTCGGTCAAAACATCCATATTATTATCTTGATTAAGGCATTTCATTGGTCGCTAACAGGAGAGAGAGAAGGATAATCACTTTGCATGCGCTCTTTGCAAGATTAGATTGGTTATTATCTTATCTAATTAGGATGGCTCCCACTGTTTTTATCAAATCTTCCTTCAAACCCTAAAAGACAAGATTAGCCGGGATTAATTACACTCTACAGGTTCGCCAATCGTTCGGCCAGGAAGGTATCAGTACTCCGAGAGAGGTTTCCCGTGGTTTCGCACGGACCTAATTAAAATAAACCTCATTTTCCTAGAGGTATAACCCCGTTGACACCTTTCTAGACACCTACTGGATTAGCTAATTGTAATGTGCAAAATTCTTCCAGGAATAACTCTTACTCACAGTGGGTATCAGGATCCAACTATCACATAGAAGGTATGCAATCTCATTGCAAATTTCAACACTTGAAATTCCTGATAATAGTTTTTTCCTCTAGCAACTTATGACCTTTTCTATGGTCAACAAATCATAAGTGCTAACCAAGTTCAACCCGTCATTTCTTGATTGGATCAAAACCACCCGTGCGACCCTTGGCTAAGGTCAACAAAGCCGCACGACTACCCTAATCCAATCGCATCGCATGCCACAGACAAGCATTAATTAGCTATCGCACACTACGCCTTGGCTAAGGTCAACAAACGTAGCATGAATACTAAATAGTATTTATCTGAAATGACGGAGGGCTACACAGGTTTTTAAGAAAACCATGAACGTAATGAACTTGATACCGTTGTAGAATCTAGTAATTTTGAAAGGAGTGTTTTTAAGGCTTTTGCTAGTTTCGCTAAAGAGGTCACTCCCGGTGAAAGGATCTCGGCTCTTTCCTCATCGAATGAGGTGCTGGATATTCATCAAGGAATACCACTATGCAAAGCAAAAACTAGAGCTACCCTTTTTGAAAATTTAATTCTACAACATCTTTTGGTTTCTTTCTTTTCATTAATCTTATTAATAAAGTCCCATCAATTAATGTTTCCTAAACATTACAGAAAAATGAAACGAAAATGGAACATACGCTTATGCCATCCACATTCGCCACGGGACCCCGTCATGCACCGTTAGGTACTTAACTACCGGCAGAGTGGGGGCTGGACTAGCGCGGGTGCAAAACATAAGCAACGTTTATAATATATCATATATATAATAGTACATTCGTCTCACGCAGTTATATGATCAACATCACAGAATCAAGCAGCAGAAGTAACAAATGAAATATTGGATATACTAGGATGTTTGTGTTTTAAATTTAGCCAGTTATGTAAAACACGGATTCCACGGTCATGATGAATAGCCAAACCCACATCCCTAGACCTCTATGAGAGTAGCAAAAGTAACCCTGCCAATTATAGAGTTAGGAGACCCGGTCTCAACTCCTTGAGATGGTCTCCCACTGGACTCTAGAACCCGGTTACTTGTGCTCCCTTCCTTGGGTCTATCCTAATGCGGAAAAGTAAATAATGTACAAAAGTGGTGACATCATTCTCAACCCGGAAGTGCCCCAATAAAAGAATATTACATACAGATTTTACATGAATAAAAATAAAAACTCTCATCTTACATAGAACCCACAGCTATTCTTTCACGACGATCCAATAAATTATATCAACAGCAACACATGATATCGCATATCATCAACGTAAGCAAATATGCGTATCCATAAATCTCGTTGACATATAGCAACGAGATTGGGATACCCCACTTAATACACTTACGGTTGCAGAAAAGAAAATAAAAAACTAGAATAATTAGAATCTGCAATATCCTTAGACATCATAAACCCGGAATATCTCATATTCTGGATTTTATGTCTAACTTATAAAACTTGCATTTTAGTCTTAAATTGAAAACCCTGAAGAGGAGGACCCAGAAGAAGACCCTGAAGATGAGGATCCAGAAGAAGACCCGATAGAAGGGGATACACAGGAAAATGCAGTGGAAGGGGATCCAGAAGAAGACCCTTAAGAGGAGGATCCCGAAGAAGACCCGATAGAAGAAGATCCACAGGAAAATGCAGTAGAGGAGGATCCAGATGAGGATCCTGAAGAGGAGAATCTTGGGGAAGACCCTATGGAAGAGGATCCAGAAAGGGACTCGAAAGAGGCGGAGCATATGGAGGAGGATTCCGATGAGGAAGCTCCCACTGAAGAGGAAGAGCCAGGAGAAGAAAACCCTATAGGGGAGGAATCTGAAGACGAAGCTCCAGCCAAGGAGGAGTCGGAGGATGAAACCTCGAGTGAAGAGGAACTCAAGACCGAAGAACCTCAAGCAGATTGCAAATCGACCCTAGCACCACCATGAGGTTCCAAGTGGCATCAAGCATGCCAGTTTCAAATTTTTATTGGTGCAAAGCTAGACTATACAAGATCTTTGCTAGAATATTAGGGTTTAGTAAAACTAGAAGAAGTGAAAGATGGCTATACCCTCATAGATCGAGTCATTCACTTCATATGTTCCGTGTAGTAGTCCCGCGACTCCACTAGGCTCCACTTGAGGCTTTGGACGAGCTTCCTCCGATGACCTTCGTGCCGAAGATGATCCACGTGAAATCCCTCCACCTCAAGCTACCTCTACACTAAACTCTTTAGCATAGTAAACACGCTACACTCGATCGCTAGTCAAGTGTAGGATGGTGAAGTAGGGGATGTTAAAAGCTCACAAATTTGTGTTCAAGCTTCATGGTTCACATCATATGTGAAGGTTGAAACTTGAACTATAGTAATTGAGGAAGAAGAAGAAGCTAGAGAGCAACCATGGGAGCAACACAAGAAAATGGCTGAGTGTTGAGAATGAGCTTAAAATGAATGGCAACTCTTGACCCCCACTCATTCAAGTATGGAATTTTGCGATATAAAATTGCAAACATGCTTGAATAGTGAGTTAAGATGAATAAACAAAAATAAATCCCTTGCTAGCAACTATGCTCTCATTTTCCACCACATTTCTATTTTCACGAAATAGAATTTTATGCCATGCTTCATTACACACACACACACACACACACCATATATATTAATATATATAAATATTATGAAGAATAATTAGTGAGCTAATGATATTAGTTAAGATATAATTATATCACATATAATGTATATCACATTATTAAATCAACACTTGATTTAATAATCCGATTATATCACATATGACTGACTAATATCATTTATTTGTATATTACATTATCAAATCAATACTTGATTCGACAAGCTGGTTATATCACATATAACCGAACCGATAACAGATAATTGCCAGATTACAATACGGTATCACATACACGTATTTAATCAGGCCCACACACATATCACATATGTGTCCTACTTCGTTTCGCTTGAACCAGGGAACTTCTGTGTGGGACTCTAAAGACTCGTCAATACGCCAGCAGTAGGTGATGATCACATAAGTCACTCACAAGCCGTCAGCGGTACTAGCTGGACATAACGGCTATCCGGGTATTGAGCGATATGAAGATCAACAAGAAAGCTTGTCTATAGTCTCCATGAAGCCTATCAATAACACTATCGTACAGTCCGGTCTCTTCGTCTGATATATCGCATATCATGTCTAGGGGTGGTAAACGTCGTTCCCCAATAACGTGATAAGCCATGCCTGTTCCCCGCCGAAAACGCGGAGGCGCGATAAATGACTCACCTGAATTTCGGGGCAGATGCTAATTGGTGCTATCCGTCCACCTCTCCGAAGATGCCAAGTTGATTTATGGTATCGTGTATCGAAAGTTTAAACGGATGCGGCCGATATAGCAGATTTCGTCAGATTCCCCCTCATTTGAGGTGTTTTTGATTGCGGGGACGATCTTCCTTGCAGGCGTAAGCCCCTGCAGTTAATTACGCTACCGCGTCGCGGTAACAACTTTCTTCTTCTCCAGATGGTCACTTCGTGTCATGTGTGTTTATTTTGTTTTTGGTTGCCCGTGGATTGTATACGGAGACTAATTTATGTCGTCGCCCGTAGGGCGTGGATTAGTCCAAATCCGTATCTTCTTTGATTTGGGTTTGGGGGTTGGGTTTAAGGATACGTTAGTCTCATTTAGGACTAAGATCAACTTAAAGGTATGTTAAGGATACGTTAGTCCACTTTTAGACTAAGATCAACTTAATGGGATCGTTTAGATCCTACAAAAGAGCATTTGGACTCTACTGTTTAGTTTGGGGACGTTGCGGTCGATTAGATTAAGGACATTGCGGTCCAATGTTAGTTTAAGGATATCTCGGTCCAATGTTAGTTTAAAGACATCATGGTCGAGGTTAAGGACATCATAGTCCGTGAGTTTAAAGACCTCACAGTCAAGGTTAAGGACATCATAGTCCATGAGTTTAAAGACCTCACAGTCAAGGTTAAGGACGTCATAGTCCGTGAGCTTAAAGACCTCATAATCAAGGTTAAGGACATCATAGTCCGTGAGCTTAAAGTCCTCACAGTCAAGGTTAAGGACATCATAGTCTGTGAGCTTAAGGACCCCACAGTCCGTAGAGTGTTTGGTTGTCGGGACCCGTCACCTCTCTGAAGACGTTGAAGGACTACAACGACAAATATCAGAGGAGTAAAGAGATGTACCCTCGAACCGGCGTGAGTTGGTTGAAAGATCTGTAGTCCAATTTGGGACTAAGATCTGTTAAAATATTCATGAGCAGATGGGCTCAATTAATATGAGTTGAGAACTTATGGCCAATCTTGGGCTAAGTCCAATAAATGTTTAACATTCTTATTTTGGGCTGTTGAGCTTTTATTTGGGCTTGGCCCTTTTAACAATGTTTTTATCTTGTATTGAATGTTGAGCATTCATCAGAGCTCTGGGCTTATTAAAGAACAATTTATGTTCTGTCAGCGCAACACGTGGCGCAAAAGGCGCTTTGCACCAGTCAAAGAGCTCAGTGCGCTACTGCCAAGTAGCGCACATGTAAGGGACACGTGTCGCGCTCAGCACTAGGCGCCAGATGACGAGCGTATGATTCCAGTTTATAAGCGCTTAGCGCTAATCCATGAGCGCATTGCGCTTTCAGTTTAGTGGCGCACACGTGAGTGACACGTGGTGCGCTTGGCGCTGAGCGCCAGCCCATGAGCGCAGTGCGCTATTTCAGAAGCGCAAAGCGCAAGTTGTTAATTGGCGCATACGTGGTTGACACGTGGCGCATTTGGCGCTAAGCGCCAGTCCAGAGAGCACAGAAGCGCAGTTCAGGAGCGCAAGGCGCATTTCAAAAGCGCAAAGCGCATCTGATCAATTTTATGATCTAAGAACAAATTTATGTTCTTTTAAAAGAGGCTTTGTCTCAAGATCTAAGAACAACAGTTCTTATTTTGCAGGAGATATTTCCAATCCCTTATTTTGATGAAAGGTTTTGCCTTTATAGATCCATGATCTGTGAGAAGAATTATGTTCTTCTTTTATTTTAAGATGAGATCTTTTGATCTCTTTGTGAAATACTTTTTGTCTTGTAGATCTATGATCTTTTTAAAGAAATAAATTTTTCTTTTTATGAGATGATTTCATCTCTGTGTTCATCATCCTTCATCTTTACCTTGAAGAAATATCTTCTTGCAAGAGCTTGCTCTTTATCTTTGTTTTCTCAAAGTTTGGGGGGTTTCTCTATATCAGACTTGAAGTCTTGGGGCCTTTATATAGGGCAAGCCGATTTGTTGAATCGGTTAAAGAGATCTTTCTCTGATTGATTTGGGAATGTTTCCCCACCATTGGATCTTTGATCCTAGGACTTCTGTTTTACAGAAGGCAATCTTCTTGTCTTTAACAAGATTGAAAAATCATTCCATAATAAAATTTAATTCTGATTAATTAATGATTTATCATTATTATTAGATTTTTTGATCTAACGGTGGGGAGTTTTTTAATTCCAGCGCTAGCGCACCCGTACTTTGCACGTGGTGCGCTGCTTAGAGCGCAGCGCTCTTAGCGCTAGCGCACCTATATCTTACACGTCGTACGCTACTCGGAACGCAGTGCACCCTGCGCTAGCGCACCCTTGTTTGACATGTGGTGCGCTACTTTGTGCGCAGCGCACCTAACGCTAGCACACACATGGTGCGCTGCCTAGGGCGTAGCGCACTTGGCGCTGTATCTGAAGCGTTGCTACAATTTTGAAATTTGAATTTCAAACAGAGCTTTGCTCTGATTGGGTGAAACAAATGCCCCCCACCGTTGCGCTCACGTGGCCCACATATGAGTGCAGCGGTGGCAGCATCTGCGCCCTTGGATCAACTCAGAAGTTGAAAAGGTATTTCAATGCCTATAAATAGAACCTTTGGTCCTTTAGATGATTCTGTTCATCTTCTTTCTTTTGAGAATTTTTATTCAGAGCATAGCTCTTCTGCTTAAGAACTTTTCAAGAGTCAAAACTCTGTTAAAATCTTGGTAAAGTTTAAATCTTTTAATAATCTAGTGTTTTACCCGTTAATAGAGCCTTGCTCTCCATAGATCTTTGATCTAAAGGAAACCCTTTTTAGGGTTTCATTACCAGAGCTTTGCTCTCTTGAACCCATGAAGAACTCTTAAAAGTTTGTTCATGGATCTTGAAGATCTTAGAATTTTTAATTCATAAAAAATTGATTTTAATTTTTCTGATGGATTCTTTCATCATCATTTTTCCAGAGCAAGGCTCTTGAGGAATTTTTATTCCTTCATGATCAGAATTTGATAAGTTCACTCTGTCACAGAGCATTGCTCTCAAAGGGAGATTTACTCCTTTGCCCGAGAGATATCTCATTTAATGAGAATCTTCTTGAGGATTTCCTCATTTAATTAACAGTCTCATCAAATGATGAGGCTGTTTTATTAATTGATGAATTGTCATCTAGATTTTGTGGGCCCCCTTTGGTCCCTCTCTACTGCATTGCAGTGTGGTACAAATTCTAAAGTACCAAGTGTCAGAATTTAAATTAAATTATAGCACTGACAGTTCACTTTTGTCTTTTTTCGTGTAGGCGACATGTCTTTCGACTCTTGTTTTCCATTCATCCGCTCAGAAGGCGGATTTCCTTAGGCGCCTGTAGACCGAGAGGTTCTTGCGCTGATCAGATACCATGACCCGGAATACAAGAATCTTCACCTATGGGGTAGGTGGTATGATCAAATTATCAGAGGCCACCGGAGCTTTTCTTGCGCGACACCTTCGGAGCCAATCTCGGCGATCTCTTATGCAGATGCACCTTCGGTGAACTATGCTGTGGAGGTGGTTAATTGGACTTTGGAGGGTCTCCTTCAGACTTCTATGGCTGCGATTCCTGTGCAGCCACCGGCGGTTTTGGACACCCTAGGGCGGCGCATATGTCAGGGCGAGTCACGCCCTTGGGGACAGCTCTACAACATCAGGCTAACTCATCGTCATCTGGCCGGATACTTGCAGTGGGCCCGATATATCTTATCGACAAAGAAATCGCAGCTACTGAAGCTTGGTTTATACCCTGCGGTCTACACTTTTTTGTTCCAGTATTTTGCACCTCCCACATGGTGGATCAAGGCGTTTTTAGAGCTGTGGAACATTCCGACCCATACCTTTCTCCTATTGAATAGAGAGGTCTCCATTTCCTTGGAAGAATTTGCCGAGATTTCTGGTTTACCAGTTAGGGGGGAGTACTACGAGGAGCTGCTTCCTCCGGATGAATATGTTTTTGCCACCAAATCAGTGGTGATGGGTCTTACCCCAGAGAACGCCATTCAGCACCAGTTCCCAAGTCTGATAAAGGTGTTGAACATGTATGAGAGCCTCTTTCTTGAATCCGGAAGCTGGGGGGTCAGCATTCCGGACTTCATTGCCCGTTTTCTTCGCCCAGAAATTTTGTCGCGACAAGAACAAAAGTTTGCTAAACTTGATGATCCTTTCGGCTTTGGTTTGGATCGTCGGCTAATACTGGAAGCCGATCAAAAGGGTTTCTTTCTTCCTGACGTCGCGATCGTCCCCCTGTCAGAAATTGCCGCTCTGGGCATTGATGAGGAAGCGTTCTTTCTCGGGTTTCTCAGTTTATGGTTAAGCTGGTTCGCGCTACCTCTGCACCCTCGTTACATGAGACCTTCTGTCTTCTACCCCGAGCATCGCATGGTTGCCGGAATACAAGTGGCCATCGGGATCGCCGGTTTAGCCCACCTATATCACGGCCTCAGCTTAGCAGTGGATACCACTGAACCAGGGGTGCATCCTGCCAATTTCCCAATACATTACTTCACTTCATGGATGGAGCTGCACGTGCTTGGGGTCTTCGGTATCCACAAAAGACCTTCTTTTTACGATAGATGCAGGTTTCCACGGATAATGCGGCTGGTTGACGCCTCTATCGTGAGTCCGTCACCGTGGGAAGCTAAGGGCTTGCTCCTTCATCCGCGCACGGTAGGAGATGGTAAGTCTTTCACAGAAAAAGTCTTGACCATCGGCTAGGAAACTTCAAAAGCGGTGCTGCCATTGCAAGACATCTTTAAAGACGTGGCCTCTGTGTTGAAAGCCCGGGAGATTCTTCATTTGTACTCCATCAGGCCGGGCTTTCTCATATTCAGGCAAAATGATGCGGCATTATTCATGAGATACAACCCGCATCGTTTCGCCCAGCAGCTGAGTTATAATCAGGGCGTCCTACTTGAGGCCTTTTTGGCAGAACCTGCTGCTACCGAAGAGGGAATGCGGAGTGCACTGCATCATTTTATGTGCCTGAACACAGGGTCTCACTTCTTTATCAGCGAACCGAGCTGTGTCCCGAAGGCCCTTAATGTACACGTGGCCTGGTACCAACATTCAATGGGCGCTGTTATCAGGGAGGAGAAGCGACTGCTGCTCGATCGCAAAGGTGCACCCCCTGCTGGTGATCGAAATGTCCCTCTGAAGCGACGGACCATTGTCCCGCCTCCCTTAAGAGAAGCTGCCGCGATTGAGGTCCCGCATGACAGGCCCGAGCTACCGATACCCCGGGCTCCTGTAGAAAAGGTGACTGTAGCTTCCCCCGATTCTGGCGTGGGTTCAGATATTGGGACTCATCACCCCAATGTGCCCGCTAAACGTAAACTTGTGCTTGCGGCGACCGGAACTCGCTCGCAGAGGAGGAGGAAGAAGTCGATCTTCTCTGCCAACGTTGTATTTGGTCAGGAGCCTCATGCTCCTTATAGTGAGAGCTTGGGCGAATATGGGACCAATGAGGGTCTATTCATAGCGCCGGACGATACTGATCTGGAGGCTGCTATTGCAGCTTCTGTGCGATCGACAAGCCACAAAGCGGGACTGGCCATCCTCGCGCAATCAAGTAAACATCAGTCGTATCTTCTGTTATTGCATTATATTTTTATTATCATGTTTCGACTGAAACTTTTCCTTTTTTAACAGGCATTTTCACTGAAGAGGCTCTAGCGGCTTCCCTCAAGACTTTCGAGGAGGATGAGAGGATTCGCGCTTCGTTGGGAGTTGGTATATCTCGGCTCATTGCATCTTCATTCTCCTTTCTTATGAAAAATCTGACCCCCTCCTTATCTTATCGCAGGGACTACAATGACAATCCCGAAAGGTGAAGCGGGGATGCTTCCAGGGCCCACCATCAAAGTCCCGGCCTCCTCAGCACTGCCGAAAGAGGCCTTACTCAAACGACCGATGACGGATGCCAAAACGGCTTCAAAGGTAACCTTTGGCATGGACGATGACATTCTATTGATAGAGGCTTCTAGAAGATCCGCTCTCACAGCCCGAGCAGAAAGGAAGCGTAGAATGCGCGCGGCAAGGGAGCGTAGTGCCGCCTTGGCCGCGGGTGCAGGTTCGAGCACCACTACCCCTGCCCCTACTCCTTCAGAGGATGCTCCGGCTGTCTTGTCTACTGCCCACAGACAGGCAGCAGGTGCGGCTCGGGAAGCAATCGGAAAACCGACTCAAGGTAACGTGACATTGGGTTCTTTTGTCAAAGTTTTAACTTTCAGGCTCTCATATACCCTATCTTGCAGGGCCGAGTCTTGCCAAAGAAGTGGCGGCAACCACCAAGCCTGAAGTAGCGGCAGGTGAGATAGCCACAATCGCCGAGCCCGAGGTAGCGGTAGGTGAGATGGCTACAATTGCCAAGCCCGAGGTAGCGGTGGGTGAGATGGCTACAGTCGTCGAGCCCGAGGTAGCCACTCTTTCTAAAGAGTCAGGCACTGCTCCAATCGTCGCTCTTTCCCCTTGCGGCTCCTTGCCGTTGCTCGGCGCTGCGAGTGTCACGACGATTCTCGTGGAATCGGGGGATGAGGCTACGGGTGGCGAGACCATTCCGATGGAGGAGGGTGAAGCATTTGTTGCCTCCAGTGATGCCCTTGTCGTGGTCTCGACCGGCGACTCACCAGGTAGATTTTGGGTCATTACTTTCCCCTTTATTCTGCAATCCCTTTTAATTTCTTTATGACAGCGTTTCTCTTATTTCTAATGCAGGTGTGATGAGCGTTGGGGTTGTGCCACCCGAGGAAGCATCTCCAGTTGCTGCTTTAACGATGACCGCTCCTCTACCTTCTCTCGTACCATCTCAAATGCTGGAAGGTGCGGATTTGTGACCCATCAATTTCATTGCAGGCTGTATACTTTATGTACTGACATTGCATTACTGCATCCTTACAGGAGTCCTTTTTGATCACCTATATCAGGTGCTACACCCATACTTCTCTTTCCAGTCAGAGATTGCCTCATCTAGTGGCGCTGATGAGTACAGGCTTCAGCTAATGTTTCTTCTTTTACGGGCAGCCAAATCATTTCTAATTCTTCTTTGTTTTGATTGCATCACTACATAACGAAGGAGGAGACAAAAGAGCAGTTGCGCCACTGGTACTCCCGGCTTCGCCACCTACTGCAGCCGGTATAGTAAACTCTATTGTTCATGAACTTCCTCTATTTCTCGAACCGTCATTTGACTGTGATTTGTTTTGCAGCGGTGATATCGACATTAGCTCCGTTTGAGTCTCAAGTTATAATGCCCGCAGGCCCTTTTTCTCGACGTTCATCTTCCAAAGGCGCTATGAATAGTCTGCGCATGTTGAGCGACTATATCGAGGAGCTTGACGTGGAGACTCCCACATTCGCTGCGGATTTTGCCGTGGAGGTTAATCCTATACTGGCGACGCTCATGAACTTTCATAGTGAAGGCGTCGTTGAGTCTTGGGTTAATCACTACAGGAAAATTGAGGCTTGCCTGTATGAGCTCGAATTCGGACGTCTTGCTCCTGAGGTCTTGGCTGTGAACTCTCAACGGGCTGCATGGGTTGAGCATAGCACTCCCTACTTTCGTCATCTTGAACAAGAGGCGGCCTTAAAACGTAAGGAGTGCGAAGAGACATCAAACGAGTCTACCCGGCTGCACGCTCAGGTTGATGCAAATGTTGCATAGTTGAAAGCTATCTTTGAAGGCCTTTTGCGATGCATCTCTGATGGGCTAACATTGAGGCAGAAGCTCGACATCGTCGAGCGGATGCACAGAATCGTGGGGCAGCTCAGCGGGCCGTCGAAGAGAAACTTTCGTCCTACTTGCAGCAACGAGCTCAGGTCGAAGCAGAGTTGGCCGTGGCAGCTGACCGAGAAAAAGGGCTGAGGGAAGTGCGCGAGCGGCTGATTGGACTATTGAAAGCGCTTCCCTCTCAATAATTGTTTTTGTACCATTTGTAATTTTGAATAAAATGTATCCATTTTTTTATTCTTTCATAAGATGTATTCTGTACCCAATTGAATTTATGGATAAAAGATACATTTCTTTCGCAATGTCTTGTGTCATCTCTTTGCTTTCTTCTTTTCTTTGTTGTCAGCATGTCACTTTAGTAAGCATAGCCTGCAGATGATAGAATCATTCCGTCTTGAACTCTTTGAGAGGTAGCGATGGCTTAGGAAACAGGTTAAGATCTGCTGCCTAAGACTTTTCAACTTTATGGGCCGTGAGGGTCTCATAAAGACTTTTCTCCCTACGAGTCGAGAGGATCTCGTAGGTGTATTTTCTTCTTAGGAATCGTGAGGATTCCTAAGTGTGTTTTCTATTATAAGTCGTAAGGATCTTACAAGAGAGTTTTCTTCCTTACGGGTCGAGAGGAGCCGTAAGTGATTGATGGTGTTGCCATTATCCGCATTTCACGGAGTCAGGAGTTGCTCTGGGCGTTTCCCACGGGGTCAAGATTGACTTTAGCCGTGTTCCACGGGACCAGGATTTGCTCTGGATGCTTCCCATGAGGTCATAGCCGTGTTCTGCGTGGACCAGGCTCCGCTCTGGACGTTTCCCACGGGGTCAGGATTGACATAAGCCGCGTTCAACGTGACCAGGAATTTTTCTCTGGATGCTTCCCACGGGGTCATAGCCGTGTTCTGCGAGGACCAGGCTCCACTCTGGATGCTTCCCATGGGGTCATAGCAGTGTTCTGCGAGGACCAGGATCCGCTCTGGACGTTTCATACGGGGTCAGGATTGACATAAGCCGCGTTCAACGTGACCAGGAATTTTGCTCTGGATGCTTCCCACGGGGTCATAGCCGTATTCTGCGAGGACCAGGCTCCGCTCTGGGCGTTTCCCACGGAGTCAGGATTGACATAATCCGCATTCAACGTGACCAGAAATTTTGCTTTGGATGCTTCCCACGGGGTCATAGCCGTATTCTGCGAGGACCAGGCTCCGCTCTGGATGCTTCCCACGGGGTCAGGATTGACATAAGCCGCGTTCAACGTGACCAGGAATTTTTCTTTGGATTCTTCCCACAGGGTCATAGCCGTATTCTGCGAGGACCAGGCATCGCTCTGGACGTTTCCCACAGGGTCAGGATTGACATAAGCCGCGTTCAACGTGACCAGGAATTTTGCTCTGGATGCTTCCCACGGGATCATAGCCGTATTCTGTGAGGACCAGGCTCCACTCTGGATGCTTCCCACGGGGTCATTGCCGTGTTCTGCGAGGACCAGGATCCGATCTGGACGTTTCCCATGGGGTCAGGATTGACATAAGCCGCGTTCAACGTGACCAGGAATTTTGCTCTGGATGCTTCCCACGGGGTCATAGCCGTGTACTGCGAGGACCGGGCTCCGCTCTGGACGTTTTCCACGGGATCAGGATTGACATAAGCCGCGTTCCACGTGACCAGGAATTTTGCTATGGATGCTTCCCATGGGGTCATAGCCGTGTTCTGCGAAAACCAGGCTCCGCTCTGGACGTTTCCCACGGGGTCAGGATTGACATAAGCCGCATTCCACGTGACTAGGAATTTTGCTATAGATGCTTCCCACGGGGTCATAACCGTGTTCTGCTAGGACCAGGCTCCGCTCTGAACATTTCCCACGAGGTCAGGATTGACATAAGCCACGTTCAACGTGACCAGGAATTTTGCTCTGGATTCTTCCCACGGGGTCATAGACGTGTTCTGCGAGGACCAGGATCCGCTCTGGACGTTTCCCACGGGGTCAGGATTGACATAAGCCGCGTTCAACGTGGCCAGGAATTTTGCTATGGATGCTTCCCACGGGGTCATAGCCGTGTTCTATGAGGACTAGGCTCCGCTCTGGACGTTTCCTACGGGGTTAGGATTGACATAAGCCGTGTTCCACGTAACCAGGAATTTTGCCCTGGATGCTTCCCACGGGGTCATAGCCGTGTTCTGCGAGGACCAGGCTCCGCTGTGGATGCTTCCCACGGGGTCATAGCCGTGTTCTGCGAGGACCAAGATCCGCTCTGGACGTTTCCCACGGGGTCAGAATTGACATATGCCGCGTTCAACGTGACCAGGAAGGTTGACTTTATCCGCATTTCATGGAGTCGGGGTTTGACTCTCGGTCATCTGCGCACCGCCGAGTCATGGAACTGGGAATTTCCACGGTTCTGACTTGCTTGATGTTGCGTCTGTTGTGATGAGACAAATGTTGAGATGATCTCCAGGCTGCTTTGTGAACTGTTGAGATTTGGCTTCTTCTTCTGATGAAGCCTGGGGGGAAAGGTGTGATTCCTTCTTCGTTTGCGCCCCTGGATTGTATACAGGGATTGATCCGATATCACCTGTAGGGCATAAATTTCATTTTTCTTTATTTCTTTCCGCGACACTCTATCATTTCAGCTTTTATATCGCGAAAGTCGCGATTGCCCAATCATTTAGGCTATTTTTCGCGGTGTCCAATCATTTCGGCTATTTGTTTTATTTTTACTCGCTGCTTTTTATTGCGAGTTGCCCAACCATTTCGGCTATTTTGCATGCATATATTTTTACTTGCTATTTTTTATTTGCAACTTTGTCACGTCCCGAAAGTACGGAACAAGACCGGCACTTAAACTACGAACGTCTCGAGGCGTACGTAATCTAAGTAAACCGAAACCCCAGAAATCCAAACCAAGAAAAGTAGTAGAGTGAAGGAAAACCAATTCAAATCAAGTAGTTTTAATAGCATAAGCCGAATTATGCGTTTTAAAAAAAAAATCAAATATTTACTGAAAATTTCGGCAGAGTCTCCTTTGTAAATACTGGCCCCCAAACGGGATACAACATGAATAGTATACGAAATCAAAAAAAAGGCATCCCCAAGTGGGAGCTATCTCTTCGTCAATCGACGGTCACAACCACACAAGCAAAATAATATATAACGCCAACGGCGAGGATCAAAATTCAAAAGGAAACTCAAAACCACAAGAAATCCACAGAAATATAATGCGCGACTCTACGGTCGAAAGAATAACATCACTGGTCTCTATCTCAAAATAAATACATATTTGGTTGATGGAACTTCTAGATACAACAGAATAATAATATACAAGATATAATGATGGGTGTGATACAAATAAACCCACCTACTAGCAAGTCACCCGGAAATGGAAATAGTGCCAGCAAGCCGTAATGAAATCTGTATGGCGAAACCTGCAAGAAACTGTGGCACAACGGGGGTGAGTTGCCAACTCGTGAATAGAAAAACACATACGCACAGAAATCGCATAAATAACGCAACCTAGGTCAATGATCATAATATATCCTCAAATATATGTATAACATGCAGCCTATAACAAGGCCAGGGTAAATATCTAACCCGAGTGTAATTCCATATGCCCGTGTCAGTGCCTCAGGTAGCAATGTATCATATGGATGATGTATGAATGCATGAAACAGAATGCATGTACTGAAGAAACTGCTTTCATAAATCAGTGAGATTTCTGTATTTTAAAAGTGAGGTACCGTAAATGAAATCAGCATAAAATAGTGCCCAGCATCGACACAAAACAAGTGTCCAAATATCTCGATATCTCTGTATCACAATCTCTGTACCTCAATATCTCAAACACAATATCTAGGGCGCCGTCGGTCCAGACCGGCCCCTACCATCCATCTCAAGACCACGACGGTATCCTCCGGATATCCGACGCGTCGGGTAAAATCACCGGTAGGTAGTGCTCCCCTGCCAGGCTCACATCGTCATCATCACGCGCTTCTTGCCCCGGGGTACCTTACCGGGTCCACCATGTACCCGAAACGGTTCACCCGTCTTCTCGAATCGGGTCTCGAAATCCATCAGCAAACTCATGGTGGACGACTCATACATCATGGGAAAAACCGCACTTTTATTTAAAAAGAGAGAAATCAGTTTATATATGTTTTGCGGTTTTCCTCCAAATCCAGAAAATATCATGGAAATCCGAATCATCAATAGCATGTAAAACTATGAATATAAGCATGAGAATGAACAACAGTATGCATGAAGCGACAAGTAATAACTACAATATCTAAGCTGGCATATAAGGTATGTACACTAATATTATGTCAAACTACTGGCTATCAAGCTAAGTTAAGCAACAATATTTTCTAAGGTGTACGTGACATGGCAATTACCGATGAGGATGTGTGTGAGCCGGCAAGTAAGTGTATGTGGTACATACGCATCATCGGTAATGGTGCTGGTGTCCTAACAATATGATATCAACAATGCATTAAGAAATTATAACATAAGTATGCGATGCGGAGCGAACAGCAATAATGAACGGAATACTAGACACAACGATAACTAAACTGCATTACCCTAATATAAATCCTACAAATGGTGCCTTTTGAAATAACACGAATCATGGGGTTTTGAAAATAGGGGCTACGGTGTTTTTATGAAAAGATACGTCTTTTGAAATATCCGTAGGATCCCTTGGGCTGTCCTTTAAAATACCCACGATTCGTTAGTTTTAGAAATATGTAAGAATCGAATCTAATCTAACAACTAAACTAAACTAAAGGACTAAGTTAACAAGCTGGACTACAGGTAAGGAAACCTCCTAACATCTGAGTCGATCCATATACATACCTGTATATATATTAGTCGGTGATCCCGCCTCAATAATATCATATCCGATACCATATCTATAATCAGACATCCTAAGTCAAGAGTGCGGATCAATCATCAAAATATAGCTCGTACGCAAATCCGTCGTACGGCATCCCCAAATCTGGGTACGGGTCAATATCACATTCCTCATACTATTCACATGGGATCCTCTTTATCAAATATCATGATCGGGGTACTGATCTACGTCTAATACAATATTGATACCGCCTGAGTATGCATGCACGTGTGTGAAACACTACGTCAAGGACCCGCTACAACGTCATGTCGTATCTTAAATACGAACCCTGCTATATCACCGATCTCACGGCCTCAAAATCAAATCTCATCGACTCATCATAAATCCCAAGTATCATTCTCAAATCCGTATATGAACACATAGTCCCATACCCATGTGAACACATAACTGTATAATCCCGTAAGCACAGATGAAAGAAGAAAGTATGCCAGTATGGGTTGGTGTGTGCATGTGTGGTGCGACCACTACTCTAGGGTTTCGCGACACTAACTATCCAAGAACACCAAATATCCATATTATCATCAATATACTCAAACAATGTATAAACAATATATATATGTGTGTATACATATTCGTATACATCACCACGAACTGCGGGGGTGCTATACGCCATCCACCCGACTTCTCCCCGTAGATATAAATCTACTCACCTGGTCCTCGTTCGCCGGTGCCGACGTCGCCACGCGCTTGCTTGTCGTCTCGAAGTCCATATGGGATACCTATATATCATAACGCACCGTATCATATTAAAATCCGATTCATGACCAAAACGACACATGAATCCCACATAGGTCAAAACCTATGGTTGCTTTCACAAATCAACCCAAAAACCCTCGACGTCGGCGTACAAACGCCAAACCATCGAGAAAAACTCAAACGTATCAATCGTGGTTTCACAACACCTTAAATATATATAAAAAAAAGTTAAAATCACCAAAACTTCAAATTCGCTTTAAAGCTATTTTTCCGAAAACCTAATAAGCAAAAATTATCTGCTTCAATACAACATCTTGATGTTTAAACGAATCTCGCGGCCATAATTTTCACTAAATATCATAACAAAGTCATATAAACCATTCCTATAATTTATTCTCATCAATTTCCATAAATTCCAAAATTCTAGTTTACAATATACCCAAATTTAACAATTTTATAATAAAAATGCACAAACAACAATTTAGCTTGGATTTTCATGAACTAAAGTATTAAACTATATTTTATAATGTTAATAAAGTCATGAAAAACCTAATTATATTTTTAGTCTAACATTTGCAATAAATTTCCAAAACCTAGTTTGCATAAAATTCCAATTTTAACAATTACAAGTATCAATTAGTAAACTAGCAACTACGTTAGTTTTAGCATCACATTAACATGTTAATCCCCACATCAAGATCAATACCCAATGAAGAAAACCCTAATTTGATTTACAAACCCTTTTCTTGAATTTTTCCAAATAAGCAATTAAACCTAATTAAACACCTAATTAGCTAGATTAAGGTAATTAAGCAACAATTGAACCTAAGGGAAAGGATTTTATACCTCACAAATTGGTAGATCAACATGAAACTAAGCCTCCCAAATTAGCTACCTTGCTCAAGATCCATCCTTGATTGTGCTAAGGAATAAAGGGTTAGGATTTAACTAGGAATTAGTAGTAATTTGGAAGGATTTTTGATGGAAAATGAGAAGATTCTTGAGGGAAAAATGAGATGGAGAATTGTTGGGGCTGCTCATGGGGAGGCTTGGCTGAATTTTTGGATAGGGGAGAGAGAGAATGTGAGTGTTGAAATGATTGTGAAGTCAAGACAAGAAGAGAAAAGCCCATACCTCTTTTAATTAACTCCATGCCTTCATTATTCTATTCATTCTCTTTTCTTTCTTTTTTTTTTTTTGAAGAGAGGGCTGCTGGAATGTGGTGGTGGGGCCGGCCATGTGAGTGGGTGAGAAGAGAGGGTGTGTGTGTGGAGTAATGAACACCAAATACCAATACAATATGCACCAAAACCCTTTTATTTTCACAAAATAAGCTTTTTTCCTCAATATTTTCTAAACCGTTTTGGCAAACTTTCAAAAACCACATGATAAAATTTTATTTAATGTTTTATGATGTACAAAATTTTTTTCAACTCATTCCAATTTGTAATTTTCCCTAATTAAATATATTAGTGACGGCTTAAAATAATTAATTTCGGAAAATTTTTCGGAAAATTTGAAATTTCACCAGTGGCTCAATAAACACCAAATACTAGCAACTATATAGCTAGAATATGTATATTTAATTTTATAATAAAGATATTTGCATTTTGACTTTTTACAGAAAACCCCCTTATTTTACCGTTTTTTTCGAAATTTCACCGAAACGATTTTCAAAACGTTACAAACTTGCCCCATCATTTCGGCTATTTCGTATGCATGTGTGGCTTGCTGGCTTTTCGCTGCAAGCTTGGAATTAGACACCGATTTCGGCATCAGCATCGCTGCAACTGGGATATTGCCAGGAGAGAATCATCATTTGCCTCTGTCGATGTCAAACAAAGGTGGCTTAGCGAACAGGGTTAGGATCCTGTCGACTAAGGCTTTTGACTTCATGAGCCGTAAGGGTTTCATAAAGGTATTTCTCCCTGCGAATCGTGAGGATATCGTAGGTGCGTTTTCTCCTTAGGAATCGTGAGGACTCCTAAGTGTATGGATTCTTGTAAGTCATAAGAATCTTACAAGAGGGCTTTCTCCTTATAAGTCGAGAGGACTTACAAGGGCTGTTCGCTGTGTAGGCATACCCCTAGCCACGGATGGGACTTTGTTAGGGAAATGTTTATTCGCGCCCGTGGATTGTATACAAGGGTCAGCATTGAGCCGCTTGTAGGGCAAAATTGGAGGTTGTAGTGGCCGCTTAAGAACAGGTTCAGATCCCTATAGCTTAAGACTTTTGAAACTTATGAGCCGTGAGGGTCCATAAGAGGGTTCTCCTTACGAGTCGTGAGGATCTCGCAAGTGTAATTTCTCCTTAGGAATCATGAAGATCCCTAAGTGTTTCTCCCTTGTGAGTCGTAAGGATCTCACACAGGTGGTTTCTCCTCACAAGGTCGAGAGGACCTTGCAAGTGTTTTTTAACGAGATTGCGCCTTTTCGGGTTTTCATAAAACTCGTCGGTAGCCCTGCTGTTTTTACTCACGGAGCCCTTTCGGGTTTTCATCCGTGCCCATTTTGCTTATGGACATACTGTTTTTCTTTTTCTTTCTTCTTCTTTTTTTTATTCTTTTTTTTATTCTTCTTTTTTGTGTCAGCCTTGGAATGCTGCAGTCTACAGTAGTTTATCGACGTCTCAGTCAACAGTTATTTTTAGGACATAGCGGTCCATCGTTAGTTTAAAAACGTTTCGGTCCGTCGTTAGTTTAAGGATATTTCGGTCCGTTGTTAGTTTAAGGACATTTCGGTCCAATAGCCGGCTACTACTTATAGAGTTTGGGCTCAGGAAGATAGCGAGCGGACATAGTCATCGTCATCTATCGTTGACCTAAGCCGTGACTCGTCAGGCGTAGTATTTCTTTAGGAAGCGACCGTTTATTGGCCTGAAAGGTCTTTCACCATGCATGTCCATGAGTAGGTAGGCTCCACCATGGTAAACTTTTTCTATGATATACGGGCCTTCATAGTTCGGCTCGATTTTATCCCGTTTGGCGCGATTAGGGATTATAGGTCTTCTGACCACTAGCACGAGTTCGCCTTGGCGGGATGTTCTCGGCCTAGTCAATCTCTCATATGAACGTGTCATCTTTGCTTTATAAGCCTCCAGATTTTGTTGCGCTATGAGCCGGGTTTCATCAAGGGCATCGAGCTCTTCAAGCCGAAGGTGAGCATTCTCTTTGTCGGTTATCTCGTAATGAACCGCTACTCTTAGAGAGGGCAACTCTATCTCAAGAGGGAGTACCGCTTCTGTGCCGAATACCAATGCGTACGGCGTTGTGTTCATGGCCATTTTGAACGTAGTTCGATATGCCCAGAGAGCTTCATGCAGTCTCTCATGCCAGTCCCTCTTATTTCGAGACACCGTCTTTTTCACGATCTTCGTCAAGGTCTTCTTGAAAGCCTCAGCTAGACCGTTAGCTCGGGGATTATAGACTGAAGAGTATCTCCAGTCTATGTTATGCTGTTGTGCGAAGCGGCTGATCTTGTAGCTTCTGTAGGCTGGCCCGTTATCGGAGATGATTCATCGCGGAGTTCCAAACCGATAAATGACGTGCGTCTTGAAGAAATGGAGAATATTCTCCGTCTTCACTTCCCTCAGCGGTACTGCTTCTGCCTACTTGGAGAAGTAATCAGTTTTCGCCAAAATGAACCGATGTCCTCTAGACGATGCTGGCTCAATGGGGCCAATTATGTCAGTTCCCCACATTTCGAACGGCCAGCTAGCCACCGTTGGATGTAGTGGATTTGGATGCTGATGGATAAAGTCCCCATGAATTTGGCACGAGTGGCATTGCTTCGCATACTCGAGATAGTCCTAAATCATCGTGGGTCAATAGTAGCCTATCCTTTTGATCTTCAGCTTCATCTTCGGCCCAGCTTGGTGAGAACCGCAGATTCCGTCATGAGTTTCTTGGACGATTCTTTTTACCTCTTCAGGTCCCAGGCATCTTAACCATAGAGAATCAAATGATCTCTTATATAGAGTATCATTAACGAAAGCAAAAGACAGAGCTCGTTTTATAAGCTGATGTCTTGAGGACGCATCTTCAGGTGTTCGACGGGATTTGAAGTAGTCTATAAAGACTACTCTCCAATCCGTAACCATTTCTTAGTCTTTTATTTGCAGAGCCATTTGCTCGGTCGCTCCCTTCTCTTTAGACGACTCCGGAGATATTTCTGCCGGTGCAAGAACACGACGGTTTTGCACAATGATCCTCACGTCATAGAGGTTCTCGTCGGCCAGTTTTTTAGCGAGCTTGGCTAGTGCATCCACCTTGCTATTTTCCACGCGCGGTATGCTTTCCAAGGTGTAGGAAGAAATTTGAATTAGCAGTTGCTGCACTCTCTCGCCGTATTTCAACAACTCAGGCTTGAACGTCTGATAGTCGCCGTTTACTTGACTAACGACTCAGGCTTGAACGTCTGATAGTCGCCGTTTACTTGACTAACGAACAGTTGGGAGTCTCCGTATATGAGCAGGTTTTCAATTCCCATGTCGATAGCGATCTCGAGACCTGCTATCAAAGCTTCATACTCGGCTTCATTGTTTGTTCTCGGCTCTGTTAAGAAGAAGGCAAAGTGCATTATCCCTCCTTGTGGAGTCACGAAGATGAGACCTACCCCTGATTTGATTATGGGGGTGCTTTGTTTGCGCTTTTTCATGGAAGATGCTCCATTGAAGTAGAGTTCCCAGCGGGTATCATTATCTCTTCTCTCTTCGTCGATCGTGTCAAACGTGTGTTCGTCCGGCAATTTGCAGTTCAAGAGAGAGTCGGCGGGTATCGGATGCTTAGTGAGGAAATCGGCGATGTCCTGGCCTTTCACTGCCCTTAGGGGACGATAAGTTATCGAGAACTCCATCAAGAGCAGGGCCCATTTAGCGAGCCGCCCCGTCAATATGGCCTTTGACATCAAATATTTAAGAGGATCCACCTTTGATATGAGATGGACCTCATGTGCCAACGCATAGTGTCTAAGCTTCGTTATCGCGAAGATCAATGTCAGGCAGTGTTTTTTGATGGGAGAATAATTGCTTTCTGCCCCCAGTAGAACTCGACTCAAATAGTAAAGGGCTCTCTCCTTCGCTTAGTCGTTCTCTTATGCCTATATCGTGCCTAAAGAACCTTCGAGGGATGTCGTATACAAGATGAGAGGTTTTCCTTTAACGGGAGCGGCCAGCACTGGAGGATTCTGCAGGTACTGCTTGATTTCGTCCAGTGCGCTTTGGCATTTGTGATCCCAGACGAACGAGGTTCCCTTTTTCATTAGGTGACTATAAGGACGACACTTTCCTGAGAGATTGGCTATGAACCGTCGGATATACGCGAGCTTTCTTTGAAGAGATCGCAGCTGCTTGAGAGTCTTTGGCAGAGGCATTTCCATGATCGCCTTGATCTTCGACGGGTCTATCTCGATGCCTCGGTGTCGGACGATGAATCCCAGGAACTTGCTTGAGGACACTCCGAACGCACATTTGAGAGGGTTCATCTTCAAGTTGTATTGCCGAAGGCGTTGAAATACAATCTTCAGATGTTCTAGATGTTCCTCGTATGATTTGCTTTTGACTACGAGGTCGTCAATATAGCACTCGACGATTTCATGTATGAGGTCATCGAAAATCTTCGTTATGGCCCTCTGATAGGTGGCACCGGCGTTCTTTAGATCGAAAGGCATCACCTTGTAGCAGACTATTCCTAAAGGGGTCCGGAAAGCGGTATGCTTCTGGTCCTCGGGATGCATCTTTATCTGATTGTACCCTGATGATCCGCCCATGAAGGAGAACACTTCGTGAGTGGAGGTATTATCTATCATCATCTCCGTGACCGGTACTGGAAAGTTTTCCTTCGGGCAAGCTTTGTTGAGATTCCAAAAGTCCACGGAGATGCGCACCGTCCCGTTTTTCTTCATTACCGGGACAATGTTGGCAATCCAATCAGGATACTGAATCTCTTGGATGAAGCCGGAGTCGATTAGTTTCTTGACCTCGGCGTTGATGCTCATCTCAAGCTCGAGCCGCATTCTTATTGGTGCTTGTTTGATCGGTTTGACGTCTGGAGAAATCGCCAATTTGTGGACAACAATCTCTGGATCGAGTCCCGGCATCTCTGAATAGTTTCATGCGAAGCAGTCTCTATACTGCATGAGCACGTCCTTAAGTGTAGCCACTCTTTCTTCAGAAAACAGCTCGCTGACGAATGTCGGCCGCGGGTCACTTGCCATCCCCAAATCAATTTTCTTGAGGTTATCTGCAGTAGTATGTATTCCATCTTCCAGCTCTTTTGGCGTCGGTGGAAACTCTGAGATCACCTCGCCATCATCGTTTTCGAAGCACCAGGGGAGGTCATCCGTATTCTCAGGCTCTTGTTCTGACAGCGTTATCTTATGACAAGTACGAGATCGCTTCCAAGACCGATGTTGATCTGGTTCTACTCTCGTGGTCTTCGGTTCATGCTTCTGCGGCGGGGTTATTCTCCAACGGCTGGAAAGAGCGAACCTGCCTTGTTGATATTGGTCTTCGACCCAATTCTTGAATGTGAAGCAGTCTTATATAGGATGTCCTATTGCCCTGTGATAGGAGCAATAGTCCGAGTGAGAGACTTCGCCTGCTTGCTCGGGGTGCTTGGACTCCGGGAGTGTCATCATCTGATGTTTTATGACAAGATCGAATATCTTCCTTGTCTTGTCTTGGGAAAAGAATATGCTCGACCCATCTTTTTTATAAGAGACGAATCCGAACTGCTCGATTCCTGATCGCGTGGCTCCTTGGACCCGCTTTGTCGCTGTCGAACGCCTTTCCCGTTCTTTGGTTTATTTCTGCCTCTGCGTCGGGCCTTTTGTACAACGGGTTGACAAGGAGGAGCATTTTCATTTTTCACAGCCTGTTGAAGGAGGCGTTGCGTCCTTGCTTTCTCGTAGATGGCCATTTCGCGATTATGTTCGTTTCGAACCTTTTGACCTGCTTCCCTTATAAGCTTGTCCATTTGTTCTTCAAACGACGGACTGGGCATTTTCACGGCGGGAGCTCGTTCTGGTTCGAGGTTAGTATCTTCCCACAGAGCATCTCTTTCTTCATCAAATTCATGTATGACGTAGCAGTCGCGGAACAGCTCCCGTTTCTTGGATCGAACATATCCAAGCCCGACCGTTTCCATTTTCCCATTGGGCAACTTCTGCTGAGTTCCGGGGACGTTCCAGATCCTGTTGTAGAACCGTACTTGTCGAGCAGTTTGCTTAAGGGGTACACCTTGGCATCTCAAGGGTCTCTTTAGTCCGTCTGTGTAATATCTGGGGAAACAGATGGGCTGGAGCCTGTCAAGTGTAGAATCCGCGCCATGCCAGATTTCTTTCTGCACTTTAGTTTCCCTGGATCGGTAGAATAGGATCGCTTTTTCACCCTTTCGCCTGGGAGGGACGTAGAATGTCTGTAGCTCCTGCACACTATAGGCGTTAAGTGTATCGAGCTCTTTATAATACTCCCGCAGAACCATGGTGATTTGCAAACTCCGATCATCATCAGCAAAGGCTTGTATTGATGGCCGAGCAGAGAATACGGCATTGACCTCATCTTCCGAGTCGCTGCCGAAGATCAACATAGGAGTGGACGGTCCCGGCTTGTTGCGCTGGGGCGGACCTGAATAAACTATTTCTTCTTCCTCCTCAGTATCACTCCCGAAGACTGGAATAGTGGTGATAGCTTTGTTCTTCGGTTAGTGACATCATTCCATGTCCTCAAAATCTGGTAAGAAGTATCTTGCATCTTCGTATTTTCGGACTTCGTTCGCGGAGAATGGGTTCAGCTCTCCTGTTACGGTATACTCAAGACCATCCTTGAAATACTTCATACAGTGATATTGCGTAGAAGGGATAATGTTGTACTCGTGTAACCAAGGCCGGCCGAGCAAAGCGTTATAAAAAGTCTTAGCGTCAATGACGTGGAATTTAATGTCAGTGACTAGCAGCCCAAAGCACAGCGTCAGTATCGCAGACTCGAGCGTCTAAGACGACTGGAGTCAAAATCGGATATGGTGATTTTGTCACGAGCGAGATGTTGAACGCTCATGCAGATTTGCTTCAACACTCTTACATTGAGGAGATTAACGGAGAACCCAATGTCCACCAGAATTTTGCCTATTTTGATATCATGACAGTATCCGAGACATAAATAGGGCGGTTATGCTCACACATCCCGAGGAGGAGATCTTCATCGCCGAAGGTGATATCGGCTATGTATACTTCTTCCAGCTCGTCCTTCATCTTTTCATCGGTGAGGAAAGCTTGGAATTGCTCGGGCTCTTGTAATGCCTTGATCAAAAACTCTCTCGCCTCTTTAGATAGCAGAAGGGCGTCGAGAATGCTTAACTGCGAAGGTAGCTTTATCAAGTGTGCCAGAACGTTGTAATCCACCTTGTTTTTATTGGGCGGGTCCTTGGCTGTCAGCTCTTCGACGGCTTGATCATCAAGGGCGATATCCTCAGGAACCTTTTCTTTCCCCTTATCCTTTTTATTGGATCCCTTGTTTGCAGGTCCGAGATTCTTTTCAGGCAGCGTGCGATTGCGCAGCTGAATGTTCTCGCAGTTCTTCGGTTCTTCCTCTTTTCCCGAGGTGGATTCTTTGAAGAGAGGGTAATAGTCATTTCTTCATCAGAGTCGCTCCCGAAGGTGAGAACTTACGATCCCCCAGCGTCGACCATGTGACAGTTGCCGATAGTTCTTTTACGCTCCTCGGTCGTATTTCTCTGCTCTCGACGAATTTTGCGTTTCATTCGCTTGAAATGGTGTCGGTGAGCAACATATCCCTGCCACCATCTTTTAAACTCGTTGCATTCTTCAGTGGGATGCGCAATCTTTCGATGATTTAAGCAGTAGCTAGGATGTGTTTCCGCTTCACCAAGAATGTTTCCTTCGGTGGGTGGCAGTTTCATTCCCATTGATATGGCTTTGGCGAACCTCTTCCTCATCTTGAACCTGTTTTTATTTGCAGCGGCGTACTTCGATCCGGCAGGAGTGTTTCAACTCTTTCGTCCAGTCGCCGGCGTTTGGCCTTTTCAAATATGGCCATCTCACGCTCCCGATCGGCTTTGCTTTTGGAAAGTGCTTCGTTCAGGAATTCATCAATCATTTCTTCTGATGGCCCTAGAAGTTCAGGCTCAGGATCTGCCCCCAATTTCTCTGTGTAAGGAGTTTCTTCATCTTCTATCGACGAGTGCGGGATCACATAGCAACTTGCCACATAATCTTCAGATTCATCCGACGAGTCTTCTCCATTGTCATCATCTCCGTCCTCAAGGACGTGGCTGAGAAACTCTTGAAGTGTGACTGGAGTCCGCGCCTTCTGATTATATTCTTCCAGCGCGTCGATATATTTTTGCAGGTCCGTGCGCTTGTCACTAGGCTTCACGGGCTTTTTGGTCTTCTTTTTCTTCTTCGAAGACTTTGATGGTTGGGTGTGAGTGCTTTGGCTATCACCACCAATCTTTGGAGTTGGGCGCGGTTTCAGCATTCCCTCGATGATCTCGGGTTCCAGTGGATTTTTCCACCTGATCGCCAGGCATATTTGGAGATCCTTCAGCATTCTTTTTGTTTTGGCTGAAAGAGCGACCTCCCATGGAGCTTCTTCTATAAAAGAGCATGATGCCCCCGTTGTGTCCGTCTTCTTGGGAGCGTGTGGCTATGGCGGGTTCACCTTCCAATTTTCGGACAGTGCAAACTTGCCCTGTTGGTATTGATCTTCGATCCAGCCTTTAAAGACGAAGCAATCTTCAATTGGGTGGCTTACCGTTTGGTGGTAGGGGCAATAATTGGGACTATTAGCCTTGCCGGGTTGTAACGGTCATTTTGGATTCGGCAGATTGATGAGCCTGTTGCGCACCGCCAGTTCGAACAGTCTCTTCGTTTTGTCCCGGGGGAACGAATAAGGACGCTTCATTTTCTTATTATAGTATCGCCGTCTCTCTTCTAGGCGATCCGTTAATTTTTGACCACTGGGCTACTGTTGAGTATTCGCAACGAATGTCGCCTTCCCTTTACCCTTTTCGTTTCGCGGCTCCGGCTTTGGAGGAGACGGTCTATGACCCATCTGGTCTATTTGGGCCAGTTTATCGATCAAGGCCTAGAACGTGGTCGGTTTGAAGAACATCATGAATTGGTAAATAGTTGCCTGAGGGTCCAGAGTGCCCATGAACATGCCCACGGCCGGCGCTTCTTCGATGTGCTGCTCATATTTCGACCATAAATTTCGCCATCGTATTGCGTGCTGCACCCACGTTTCACCTGGCTTCACCCTGGCATTGATCAATGCCGTTATTTGGGTGCGTTCACTAGCGCTCGTGAATCTCTGCGTAAACAACAGTTCCATCTCTGCAAATGTCTTGACAGAGTCGTTTAGAAGTTCAGAATACCACTCGAATGCCTTCTCCGACAAGCTACCAACGAACTGACGAAATAGCAGTTTATCGTCGCCTCCGGTGTTGCCATATAGAGCCCTGAACTGGATGACATGCTGGTGGGGATTGTCCATCCCTTTATATACATGAAATTTAGGGATCGTATATCCTGGTGGGTACCTTATTTGGTCATACCAGCCTGGATATGGTCACCCGGTTTTAACAATTTGGCCGGCCGCTTCATTCTCCTGGTGAGCTCGTATTTGCTGAGCAATGTAGTCATCCAGAGCGGCCTTGGAGATGGTTTCCTCTTTGGCTGCTGAAAGAGCCGGAGGAGGGTTCAATGTCTCCCCTCTGTCGTCTTCAATGATGATCGGGGGATCTTCAGCTGGAGGTTCCGGCTGTAACATCATCCCAGCCATGTCTTGGAATAAAAGAGCCATTCGTTTTATATTGGATGTCTGCTCCGCAGCCTCTTTTTCTTTCCTCTCGAGCAATCTTCAGAGGAACTCGGTATCAGTTTCTTGTTCCCAATGCTACTCCGAGGTCTCTGGGTTTTCTTTTGGCCCAGTGAGTGCGGCCATCGCAGTCAGCATCTCCTAAAGTTTCTGCTGCTGTTGTTCCTGAGCCTTCGTTATCGATCGGGTAAGCGGTCGATGACCCGTAGAAGCACGACTTTTCTCTTTTCCAGAATCCATATAAACAGTATGCACCATCATGCCCCCAGACTTGGGGCGTTTAGATTCGGTGTCTCTACGGTTTTCCACGGTCACAGGGGCTTTCTCTAGCCTCCTTCTCTTGTGAGCAGTTGAAGTCGAGAGGGCCGTTGCAACGGGTACCCAGGTAGCTGTCGCCTTTTGTAGCTTGACAAGATGGTCCTTTTCTTGCCGAACTATTATCTTTTTCTGTCGGAGAGAGTAATCTTGATCAATTACTGAGTCCTGAACCTGTCGCCAGACTTTGTAAATTTTGGAAGAAAGTCGCTGATGCATTAATTGATCCTTCTTACAATTGTACTCTATCAAGATTTCCTGAATAATAAAGTTTTAGTTCGATCAAATTTTTCCTAGAGTATTGTACCTTTAAAGCCCGCTTGATGCATTAATTGATCCTTCTTACAAAATTTCTTTCCTTTATTGCAAGTAATTACATTATCCCATCCTTGAACCTCGTAATCACCTGACCCCCAATTTAGCTAACACAGAAGGAAGTGCCTTACGTAGGGACAGAGGAATGTACTCAGGCTTTTAAGATACTGAAACAAAAGTTGACCACGGCTCCTATTCTTACAGTGCCAGATAATTCAGGTGGTTTGGTGATACACAGCGATACTTCAGGGAAAGGTTTAGGCTGCGTCCTGATGCAGCATGGTTGGGTAGTTGCTTATGCCTCACGACAGCTGAAGAATCACGAGAGGAACTAACCAACACATGACTTGGAGTTATTTGTAGTGGTTTTCGCATTTAAAATATAGAGACACTACCTATTAGGCGAAAATGTAGAAGTGTACACGGATCATAAGAGTCTGAAATACGTGTTCACTCAGAGAAAATTGAATATGAGACAACGCCGATGGCTAGAACTAATGGCGGACTATGACTTGGACTTACAGTACCATCTGGAGAAAGTAAATGTCGTGCCCGTCGCTCTCAGTCGCAAGCCAGCGGTCATGATGTTGACCAGTCAGAGGAGCATCATTGAGGATTTTTAGAAGTTCGAACTAGAGGTTGTTACACCGAATGCAACCGGGTAGTTTTGGTAGTAACAGGTGCAGTCTTCACTCGTAAATCGCATTAAGGCTGCACAGGCTTATGATCCTTGATTGCAAAAGTTCAGAGGGCAAGTGGAAGCTGGACTAAGGACAGACTTGCTCATACAGCGAAACGGCTCTTTGAGATTCGATAGCAGACTCTGCGTCCCCAAGGGGGATGTTCGAGAAGAATTACTAGCTGAGGCTCATAGTTCAGCTTATTCTGTGCATCCAGGAGGCACGAAAGTGTATCGAGATCTAAGGCAGCACTATTGGTCGAACAGGATGAAGAGAAAGATTGCACGGTTTGTATCCAAGTGCTTAGTATGCTAGCAAGTAAAGGCAGAACACCAAAGAATAGCTGGACTGTTGCAGCCGCTTCCGATACCCGAATGGAAATGGGAGCCCATCACTATGGATTTTGTGACTGCTTTACCACGGAATCCAAGAGGCAACAATGCCTTTTGGGTTATCGTCGACCGTCTTACAAAATCAACACACTTTATACCTTTCTGAGCGGGACAGTCGACAGAGTTGCTTGTGGAGAAATACAAGCAAGAATTAATGCGACTTCATAGAGTTCTGGTCAGTATAGTATCAGATCGAGACACCAGGTTCTTTTCGCATTTTTGAAAGAGCTTATAGGAGATTCTGGGTATACATCTCAAGTTCAGCACAACATACCATCCAAAGACGGCTGGACAGTCTGAGTGTACTATTCAGACGCTCGAGGACATGTTGAGGACGTGCATGCTAGACTTTTAGGGCTCTTGGGAGGATCACCTCTATCTAGTGGAGTTTTCTTATAACAACAGTTTCCAAGCTAGCATCCAGATGGCTCCATTCGAAGTATTTTACGAACGGAAATGTCGATCCTCTATTTGTTGGGATGAGGTTGGTGAGCGAAGACTACTGGGCCCCGAAATTATAGTTCAGACGTTAGACAAGGTCCAGAAGATCAGACAGCACATTAAAACGGCTTAGGACCGACAGAAGAGTTGGGCAGATGCCAGCAGGAGATCGCTAGAGTTCAAAGTCGGTGATCATGTGTTTCTGAAGATTTCACCTACCCGCTGTATTATCAAGTTTGGAAGTTGCGGGAAACTCATTTCCCGATTCATCGGACCATTCGAGATATTGGAACGAGTAGGAGAAGTGGCTTACCTCCTTGCCTTACCCTATCGCTAGCTGGCGTACACAACACGTTTCATGTGTAACAGTTGCGACGCTACGTTCGAGACAACAGTCACATTCTCGATCATTCTGAATTGACCTTAGGTACCGATTTATCTTATGTGGAGCAGCCTACTACTATAACTCGACCGAAGAGAGAAGGTACTGAAGAATAAAGTAATTCCGTTAGTCTGAGTGTCTTGGGGCGGTCGTTCACCTGGGGAATCTACCTGGGAACGTGAGGATAATATCCGTTCATGGTTTCCACATCTTTTTCGAGTAGCCTTTTGTATTGCCGCTTTCTCTTTTCCACCCTTTTAATTTCGAAGACGAAATTTTTGTAAGGGTGGTATGATGTAATACCCAGTCCCGTTTTATACGACAATGCAAGTATTTAAGTTAAATATTAGTATAAATAGTTTACCCATATTAATTTTCCTTTGTATTTTATTTATTTTGTTTCCTACAACCTAACCCAAGGCCCAAGCCCGTTAGCCCAAACCTTCCAGTTTTCCCCAACAATTTCTTTCAACCTTTTCAAATTTTAAAATTATTCTCATTTAAAACCCAAATCCTAACCCAATAAATTTCATTAAATCCCTAATTAAATTCTAATAATTATAAAATTAAATCTCTCCATTACTCTCTCCCGTTTACTCTCTCTACTTCTTCTTTATTTTTTTCCTTTATTAATTGAAACCCCCCCCCCACGTTCTTCTCTCTCTCTCTCCTCTCGATCACTCTTTCTCTCCTCTCTCTCTCTTATCCCCACTCGTCACCTCCTCCCCCGAGCACACCTCGCCATCACCAACCTCCGCCGGCTGCCTCTCTCCATCGCCTGCCCCAAGCTCCCCTTGCCTCCACTCTCATTTCTCGAGCCCTCAACCCCTGCACCAAGCCCCGACGAGCTCATCACCGAACACCCACACACCCTTCTCCTCCACCTTCAACCCATCTGCGTCGCCGCCTCCACCCTCGACTTCATCCCCTCGTCTTCATCCTCACCCTGACCACCATCTACTTCCTTTCCTCCACTTCCCTTCTTCCTCCCGCAATCCCTGCACAACCCGAGAACGTACTGCGGCCATCTACCCTCGTCACCGTCCCCGTCTCCTCACCTTTCCTTCATGCCCTTGTCGCCGGTGATCCTCGCCGTCACCTCAGCACCCTCTCCTCAACGAGACCTCCAGTGCCCCTCATCGCCGCCAACATGCTCCCTACCACCATCAGCTCCGCACCCATTATTATTAATATAATATTGCTATTACGTCGCCCTTATGACTTGAATATGCATATTCAGTGATAGAAGTGGATCCTTCCGATCTCAAGAAGACCGCGGAGATCCAGACCAGTGAGCCATTTGTATCTTTCCCTTGATATCCCTGGTTAATTTCCCTCTTGTTTACTTCCTTTGCGCTCAGTTTTCTTTATATTCGATAGTTCCGGTGACTGCATTCTCTTTATCCATGTTGTACTTTACTTATTACCATATAATGCTAGAAGCCGACATGTGACTACGGCAGGATTTTTCCTTGTTCGTGGGAGCATGGCCGGCCTAGTCACCCTTGTATTCTGTATTTTGGAGAGCGGGGCATGACATGGTTTTGTTGGCATAGTCACCCTCGTATTCCGTAGTTAGGGTTGTTACAATTGTATTTACTTTCTAGTTGAAACTCATGTATTTATAAATATTGGAAGTTGAATGTAAATAAAGATATTTGTTGAAAAATTTTACAGTCTCCATTTGTTCTTGCATTGTGTATTATTGTTTCAATATGCTTAGTATATTTATTTGGGGAATGACCTTCTCTGAATAAATATACCGCGGGCTTGCCACGTCACCGTTTCCGTCTACTGGGAAACGGGGCGTGACACTTTCCCTGTCGGAATTATACTTCGTCTTGGAATCAACCTCTGCATCAGAACAATGTTTCGTTCAGAATGTCTATCTCTGTGTCGAAATCATGTTAAGTCTCAGAATATACCCTGTGTCAAAATCATACTTCACTACGGAGTATCTGCTTTCCCTGTCGGAATTATGTTTCGACTCGGAATCAACCTCTATGTTGAAACTATGCTTCGTCTCAGTATATATCCTCCCCTGAAATTATACTCCGCTCATCGGAATGATGCTCTGACCCTGAAATTATGCTCCTAGAATTATGCTACACTCCTCGGGATGATGCTCCAACCCAGGAATTATGCTCCACTCTTCGGGATGATACTCCAACCCTGGAATTATACTCCTCGGAATGATGCTCTAACCCTGAAATTATTATCCTCGGAATTATGCTCTGTACCCTAGAATTATGTTCCATACATCGGAATGATGCTCCGACCCCTAGATTTATGCTCCCGGAAGGATGCTCCGCTCCCGGAATGATACTCCACCTCAAAGTCAAACTTCCCACGGAACAGGATCCATCAATTTCATGCGCATAACCTATATACACGGTGTGCATTTATTGATGGGGGCATTTTGTTGGGGGCAAAAATTACACCCCGGTTGACCAAGTCAAAGTCAGAGTCAACTCCAAACAAGCAGGCCCAAGCCAGGTCAAGTAGGCCCATGCCCAAGTCGAGCCCGAACATGAAAAGGCCAGCCTCCCCATGCCAAGAAGAAAATTATGTAATAAATAAGTTTGATATAATTTTCATGAATGAAAGAAAAATAAATGGGCAAAAATCAAATTTTTGTAAAGCGTATAGCTCATGTGCAAAAAAAAATAAGCACATGAGGTATGGGATGGGTAAAATGCTATTTTGGAAAGCCCAAGGGGTTATATATAAACTTGTATGCCTATATAAGGAAACTTGATGATGAAATGAAAATTAATTCATTCCTCTAAAAAATATTAAGGTTCTGTGCCGCTTTCTCCTTCCTCAAGATTCTAAACCTTCTTCCTTTTTGGGAATTAAATTAAGAGTTTAACTCTTTTTTTTCCCAAAATAAATTAGTTTTTCACCATAAAACTCTCGAAGGGGAGCTCAGATCTCCTATCAAATCTCTAAAAGAGATACTTTTAATCTCAACGCCCCCTTTTCACCAAGATCCAACATAAAGAGAGGAGGAAGAAGGAACTAATCTCGGAAGGAACCATTTTAAGGAAGTCGAAGGCTCGAAAAGGACGAAAAGGGACCACCTTTTACTATCCAACATCTAAATTCTTTAGGAGTTTAAATCCAAATCAAATTTTGAGGAGTTCAACTCCAAAATCCAAATCCTCAAAAGAGTTTAATTCCAAATCTAGACATTTTAGAAGTATAAATCCAAATCCAATCCTCTTGAGAGTTTAAATCCAAATCCAAGCCTATTTGGAGTTTAACTCCAAATCCACATCCAATTTCTTCCTTAGGAGTTTAACTTCAAAACCCCTCAGAAGTTCAACTCCCTACCCAGGGGCTAAGCATCTTCTTCCGCTCGTGTTTCTAGCGGTCGCATGCCTCGTGCGTGACCCACTGGCGCCCAGGGGCTAAGCATCTTCTTCCGCTCGGGTTTCACATGTTCTTAGGACGCTCCTCACCCCTCTTTTTCCCAAAAGTTGCCCCCTAAAAGTACTTCCCTCGTTAGAAAAAATTTCTAACGGGACACTGTCCCACATCCCGCAAAGGGGCTGCTAGCCCCCTTGACCCCCAGCCGTCTATCCGAGTAGCGGGGCCTCCGTAAACTCTGCGAGGCCTGATTAGTCTAAAAAACTATCTATTACCGCAATCAAGAACGGCGTCGCATGAAGCTAGCCGGAGAATACGGATCGGTCCACAGGGATATTGTGAATCTCCTAATCGCGCTAACGAGTTAATTCCGAAGGGTGTTCGGATTGATTATTAAATCTAAAAACCTAATTATTCTATACTACGATTATCTAGATCTACTCTTGCTAGGGTTGGGTTTAGGGATGGTTTGGAAATGCAAGTAAATCTCAACGCTTTCTATACCCGAATGAAGATCTATGAGGAGTTATGGTAATTATCAATAAAGGGGATTAGATCCATTCGGGAAGGTGTTCCTTCCTCTAGGTTCTTGTCCTTCCTTTAGAGATCCTTACCCTAACCTCCATGGAAAACGCGCGCAACCGGGCTTTTACACTACGGTATCACCGCTACCTCGAGGGGTAGGATGCCGTAGGGCGCGGTGTGTGCGTGTATGCATGGAGTCCTATTGAAAATATATGATGGGTAAGAAAGGGATGAGAGATCTCATCTCTCAAAAGCCTTCCCCAAAGCTAACTCTAAACAATTATCTACGGCAATGAATTAAATCTACCTAGGGCAAAGAATTAAAATCTAAACTAGAGTAATTAATTAAAACTACTTACAGATGGCTCTCTCCAATCATCAACGCAGGTTTGTCAGATCTGAATTTCTGAATTGAAAAGAGGCACCGATGCTCTCCATAAAGAATTCTGAAATTTATTATTAAAAGGAGGCATAAGAAATTACAATCTTTAGAGTTCCTATTTATAGAGAATAGGAAACCCTAGGTTACATTTTGATCCGCATGTCTAAATTTACAAAAATAGCCCTAGGTCAACTTTTCGGCGCCGCCAAAACAAGTCGCAGAAATTTCCCAAGTCCCGGGCACTATACGGCCGCGGAACCGTGGTCCCAGCCTGGGTTTGGCCGCGGTTCCGCGGCCAAACTAGGGAATTGGGCTCTGGGATTTTGGGTACTGATCTCTGGATCTTTGGTCTTCTTAATTCTTTGGTTCTTTTCAGAACTTGGCTTCTGATTCTTTTCCAGATTTTCCGGTGAAGAATTGTGTTGGACTTTAACCGTTTGCTTTGACATCTTAGACCTTGCGTTGCTTTGTTAATCTTGAACTATTCTTTGATGTAGGCTCGATCAAGAATCTTCTGTTTGTTGGTTAAACTCCACTTTTTTCATCGTCTTTACATCGTTTTCACTGTTTTCTGTCCAAGAACCTGTAACCTGTAACATGTAGCAGACATGCGTCAAAAGCACCTATTTATTTATAAAAAGAATAAGAATGGGGAATATAATAATGCAATATTATGGTGTGAACAAATTCCCCCAAACTTATCTTTTGCTCGTCCTCGAGCAAACTTATTTTTATTCACTAAAATCCTAACCGCATTTTCGCAGGGAAGCGCGATTGCACTGAGCACGTGCAACAAGCCGTTAAACCACTAGGTGTCCCTAGTAGGAGGAGTGTTGTCTCCTGAGAGTTTTCAGCGGATACTACCCACAAAATCCTATCAATTCGGCTTTTCAACTTTTTTTCTCCAATTAAGTTTTCCAACAAGAAATTCTATTATCTTCTACTCGTAAATTATCCACCCACATTCTTCACACTTCCTTATCATCTATCTTAAGATTATATATGTTCTGCAGACCTACTTAGCTTTCGGCATTTCTTAAGTTTTCCTTCTATGGTTCCATCTCCACTTAGGAATTTTTATCAATTCTACTACAGATACAAGTTCTATTCTTCATCCCTTTCTCTCATCTAAACTCCAATCACATATCCCCACGTGTGTGTATAAATCACCCCTACACTTGGAAATTCAAATCAAGCAATCATACCCTTGTCCGTTGTCCAAAGTACTTATTAGTTGGTGAATTTAAATGAATCTTACTTACACATCCTTCATGCGACCGTTAATACTTCTTGAGGTACCAACAACCGATTACAAGATATGTTTGCACTTTAAAGCGTAAATCCTAGTCTTGTAACACCCAAGGCTTTAGCAGTGACTCCCAAACCAGTTGGTCTAAGGCACTAGGTGATGAAGCATCCTTGCTAAATATTTTTCTATTTTTGCAGCCTTAAGTAATCACAAAAACCAGTGTTCTTTTTTTTTATATTCTTTATTCACACTTATATATATATATATATATATTTCATTGTACTAAGGACTTTAGACAAGAGCATTTCAAAGTCTCTTCTACTATTCCAAGTTTCAAGGTGCGTGATTGTGCAAATTGTAGGGTATACATTTTCAGAATCTAGACTTAACCTAGGAATTATTTTTCAAACTTATACTCTAATAAAATATCAATACTTTTCCTTCGTTTCGACTTAGCCCAAGAAGTGAACCCAAAATTCGCCTATTTCTAAATAAACTACAAAGACATATACTCTCTACCATTAAACTTTAAGAAAGGTTATTCTTAGGGTTTTTAATTTACTACGTATAAGATCTAGTTGTTCCTAGATAGTTAACCTATCTGTCAAACTCTAGTCAAATAAGCCAAAATTGAATACAATAATTTTTATAATTTTTGAATTTTTTAAATTTTTATGGGTTTTCAAATAAGTATGCAAATGCAAAGAATATGTACAAATGAATGCGAAGGAAGAAGACGTACCGAGCATACCCCCAAACTTGAACTTGACAGTGTCCTCACTGTCATGCTACACCAAAAGGGTCAAAATGCCGGCACTCCCCTGTTTATTTATTTATAATTTTTTTTATTTTATTTTTATTTTTTATAGAAAAAGAAAACAAAAATATATATACATATATACAACAAGGTTCCCCCCCAAACTTAAGCTTGGCCTTACACAAGCCAAAGGTTAACACCAACCATTCAAAAATCTTATCGTGGTAATGGTCTAGTTGGTGAAAGAATGGAGTAGAAAGAAAAGAGATGAGAAACACACGAGACCGAATGCGAAGAAGAGAATATGGTCTCGGTGGGGGAGAAGAATGGTGGAAAGGAGAAAGAAGTGGAGTACGATCTTGAGGGTGTAAATCGAGTGAATAAATTAGCGTAATTTGTGATGACCGATGTGTTAAAAGCGATTGCGCTAATCTATCAACTCGCCGTGAAATGGGGTCAAATCCCTCAAGATTCGCAAGAAAACATGGGTACGCCGAACTTGGTACAGGAGATGAAAGCGTAATGGTCTCTTGTACGGTCCGAACGATAGGAAGGACGAAAGGGAGTGAATTAGGGATAGTATCATTCTCACCGTAGTAAACTGTCTCGAACTTGAAAGATTCCATTAATGGTTCGAAACTACTGTAAGCAACCGAGTCTGATGGTTCAACTAACTCATCTGAAAATGTAAATGATTTAAACTCGGGCAGTGAGTCATCAATATCGTCCGAAAAAGTGAAACACTCGTAAGTGTTATCATCTGTGAGAACAGTATCAGATTCAAAGGAAAATTTTTCAAGTTCACAGTCTTCAAGCGTGGTCGGAACGATGGAAAGGAGGGAGGGTGATATAACAATTAAAGGTTCGGGAGGATGAATTGGAAAATAAGACACGTCAAACAAAAATGGTTCAACCTCAATATGATCCTCAATACTATCCTCATAATCCTCCTCCATGCCATTATCATCAAAATCCAGATGCATATAAAGTTCGGGAGAAACATCTAATGATTCGGGATGATGAATTGGACACAAAATTTCAATCAAATCTATGGGTTCATCATCTAAAATTTTCCCGGCGTCTATATCCTCAATCAAGTGAAAGTCAATTTCTTTAGACACCTCCTCAAAAGCATAGCTGTTTATCAATGTAGGTTCTAGAGTGGAAGTGTAAAGGTCAAACGGATTAGGTGTGGTTTCACTCGAAAGGGGTTCTTCACAATTTGGCAAATCAAGCACTACAAAATCACACAACTCGTTTTTATTTTCAACTGGTGACTCATTGGGGACAATCGATGGAAAACTGGAGTTGAGGACTTCAATTGGGTAAAGGTAGGTTTGATTTGGAAATCCTCTCACATTCACATTCTGTCCAACCGCCTCCTCATACATTGAAAAATTTGAAGCTAGTTGGAAACTAGCTACCGGTTCACTAGGTTGCATAAGGGCGGCCATTGACGCTTCCACATTCCTAACCATTTTGTTTGTTGCTGCTATATATGCCTCCAACGACTCTTCCAAACTAGACTTGGGTGGTAAGGGGGTTTCGGTAAAAGATTCGAAATTGTTTGGATATGTGAAACTCCCAAAAGGCTGTGTAGAAACAGTGTCTAGTGAAGGTGGGAAAGTCGGACAGGATTGGTAGGAAGTGGGTGGTTAGACAGGGGTAGGGTCAACATGTGGATAAAAAGGTGAATAGTCTTGTGGATCCCTAGAACTATATGTATGGAGAGGGGTGAAAGATCGGCTACGAGATTGAGTAATATGCTCAGCAATGGACATCGGTTTAGGAGTTACAGCAGGACTTGAAAAAGTGGTATCAACATATGGAGGTGGTAAAGGTTGACTTGGTTGACACAAAGTGGGTTGAAAAGTCGA
The DNA here is from genome assembly GCA_030015575.1 of Agapanthus africanus. Taxonomy (NCBI): domain Eukaryota; kingdom Viridiplantae; phylum Streptophyta; class Magnoliopsida; order Asparagales; family Amaryllidaceae; genus Agapanthus; species Agapanthus africanus. The sequence goes on from JASDDO010000022.1 coordinate 902,926,124, forward strand.
ACTGTTTCTCCTAGACGCTTCTATTTGATCTTTCAAAGATATTTTGGGCAAGGAAGGATCGTCTTTAAATTGACCGAACAAATTGACGTACGACGCAAAATTAGGTTCGGGATACCAAAGTTCGGCAAGTGATTTATTATGTGGGGTACCCATGTTAGAAGAAAGGGGAAAAGAAAGAATGTTTGTTGTGGTGCAAGGATTTATTTGCGACAAAAGTTTTGCAAGTTTTCTAATAAAAATTTTCCATTTTTCTTTTTCTTCTATTTTAACTTTTATTTGGAAAAATTTTGTTGCAAAAAGATTTTCGAGAAAAAATATGCAACAGAAAATTTACTTGCAATCTATTTCTAATTTAAACGAGGCGCAAAAATCCTGCACAAGATTGTTATTTGGAAAGAGAAAGATTTTTAAAGCGCACATAATCCTGCAGAAATTTTTCAGAAATATATTGAAATTTGCAGAGGAGAAATAACAGGAAGCTTACAGTGCAAATTCCAGAGGATGATGTCACCTATGCGCAGTGTTTCCGCGGCAAAAGAGGTCTCGGGCGGCGGAACCGCGGTCACACGTGCAGATCACGCCTTCAAATTCTCCTGACGTCACCAAAGAGCCGCCCTTCCACGGTGGGAGCAGCCAAATGCGGCGGAACCGCGATCTATGGAGCTGAACACTGCTTCGAATTTCTTCTGTGGTTCTTTTAATAAAAGCCTCCTCTGTTCTGATCTTCTGATTTTTGTTTTGCTTTCTGGAAATTTCCAGATCCGAATTTGTGTAGATCCTGCAAGATTCAAACAAAAAAGTACCCTTTCCAAAAATAACAGATGATATATTTTTATATTTTTTGTGATTTTTCAGATTTTTATGATTTTTTTAATTTAAGATTAACCCGAAATTGCAAAAAGGAAAAACTACGCCATCTCCGGCAACAGCGCTATTTGATTGGACTTAAAAACTATCTATTACCGCAATCAAGAACGGCGTCGCATGAAGCTAGCCGGTGAATACGGGTCGGTCCACAGGGATGTTGTGAATCTCCTAATAGCGCTAACGAGTTAATTCCGAAGGGTGTTCGGATTGATTATTAAATCTAAAAACTTAATTATTCTATACTACGATTATCTAGATCTAGTCTTACTAGGGTTAGGTTTAGGGATGGTTTGGAAATGCAAGTAAATCTCAACGCTTTCTATACCCGAATGAAGATCTATGAGGAGTTATGGTAATTATCAATAAAGGGGATTAGATCCATTCGGGAAGGTGTTCCTTCCTCTAGGTTCTTGTCCTTCCTTTAGAGATCCTTACCCTAACCTCCATGGAAAATGCGTGCAACCGGGCTTTTACACTACGGTATCACCGCTACCTCGAGGAGTAGGATGCCGTAGGGCGCGGTGTGTGCGTGTATGCATGGAGTCCTATTGAAAATATATGATGGGTAAGAAAGGGATGAGAGATCTCATCTCTCAAAAATCTTCCCCAAAGCTAACTCTAAACAATTATCTACGGCAATGAATTAAATCTACCTAGGGCAAAAAATTAAAATCTAAACTAGAGCAATTAATTAAAACTACTTACAGATGGCTCTCTCCAATCATCAACGCAGGTTTGTCAGATCTGAATTTCTGAATTGAAAAGAGGCACCGATGCTCTCCATAAAGAATTCTGAAATTTATTATTAAAAGGAGGCATAAGAAATTACAATCTTTAGAGTTCCTATTTATAGAGAATAGGAAACCCTAGGTTACATTTTGATCCGCATGTCTAAATTTACAAAAATATCCCTAGGTCAACTTTTTAGCGCCGCCAAAACAAGTCGCAGAAATTTCCCAAGTCCCGGGCACTATACGGCCGCGGAACCGCGGTCCCAGCCTGGGTTTGGCCGCGGTTCCGCGGCCAAACTAGGGAATTGGGCTCTGGGATTTTGGGTACTGATCTCTGGATCTTTGGTCTTCTTAATTCTTTGGTTCTTTTCTGAACTTGGCTTATGATTCTTTTCCAGATTTTCCAATGAAGAATTGTGTTGGACTTTAACCGTTTGCTTTGATATCTTGGGCCTTGCGTTGCCTTGTTAATTGTGAACTATTCTTTGATGTAGGCTTGATCAAGAATCTTCTGTTTGTTGGTTAAAGTCCACTTTTTTCATCGTCTTTACATCGTTTTCACTGTTTTCTGTCCAAGAACCTGTAACCTGTAACATGTAGCAGACATGCGTCAAAAGCACCTGTTTATTTATAAAAAGAATAAGAATGGGGAATATAATAATGCAATATTATGGTGTGAACAAGGCCCCCGATACGTCCAAAACACCTTCAAAACACAACACGCGTACACTGCACATTGAGTTCGAATGACCAATTTTACCCTTCAATTGGAGGTTCTCTCGGTCCAAAAGCGAGAGGTAATTAACGGAAGTTTAGTCCGCGGCTGCTGGAGATTTGAATCTCCATAATCTATAAAACCCAGCCTATCCTAGACAGGGAGAATCTATAATACGCCTGACAAGCGACGCGCGTTGCTATCTCAATAGGATGACAAAAAACACTCTATAGTCTCTATATATTACCTTCTGTACACCAACTTAGACTAGTTGGTTTTCGTCCTTCTCTGCCTTTCGGCAGCAACCTAAGGTTAGGAAGAAGAGTATCCAATAAGTTTAATAGGTGTAATCTGCTAGTATAAGGAGCTCTCACAACCTGAGAGAAAATAAAGAGAAAAGACAACCGAATAATCCTATTCAATTTCTGTAGAATCAGTGACCATCCTCGACTGAAGTAACTTCTTCGAGTTCGTATGTAACTATACGATTGTTTTTCAAGCGTTATGGATCATCATGGTAATATGGTGTGTTCTGGAGAAGGATAAAGAAAAGCAGCAGTAGCAGGAAAATATGTGACTTTGTCTTGAATCATGACAATCCAAAGCCAAATGGTAAAATGGTTCGGTCAACTTGGTTTACGAGTTTTAGTTTAAGATAAATCATGGGTCATTGCCAGAGAGAGAAAAGAAACACTTAGCGTACGCTCTATCAAGATTAGATTGGTTATTCATTTTATCTGATCAAGATGGCTCCCACTATATTCTCGAATTCTCCTTCAAACCCTTAAAGGAGAACTAGTCGGGATCATGTACACCTTACAAGTTCGCTAAATATTCGGTCAGGCCAGTGTTGCTACTCTGAAGAAGGTCCCCCGTGTTTTCGCACAGACCAAATTAAATAACCTCGTTTCCGCAGAGGAGTAACACCGTTAACACTTTCTAGACACCCAATAGGTTAGCTAATTGTGAACTGAAAATCACCCGCAACGTAATACATACTCATCAGTGGAAATCGGGACCCAACTATCAGTGGGAATCAAGAATCCACCTCTTGCATATACATAAATTAGACTACATGCATCACTGTGTGTGAGTCCCAAGAGTTCTGTAGCTCTTTCTCTGTGTCTCGTAAACGAAGTTATCATCTTTCTTTTGAGACAAGACTGACAAGTTTCATAAGATGAAAGTTCGAACGGATTCAAATATCCATATTTATGCAACGTACATAGTCTTTTCTCACCGATATGATCAAATCTACAATGCTACAAGTAGGCTTTATTCACATCTGAACTATTTCTTTTGCGTGTGTTTTATACATTAAAAACTGTATTTTGATTAAGAATATAGATACCATTATATAATGTACCTTCTGCAACTAGTACCAGATTAAAGTAAATGTTCATGATATTTCTATCCAGAACAAAATTATATTCATCTTTATCTAGTAAAGAAACCGATATAATATTGCAAAGCATGGAAGGTACATAGTAGCAGTTGTTCAAATTCCTAATGTTGCCATTTGGCAACACTAGGTGATATTCGCCAATGGCAGCAGTATCTACTTGTGCTCCATTCCATACTCTGAGGGATATATCACCTGGTCCAACCATTCTACTTTTTCTCAATTCTTATAATAAATTACATATATGAGATCCCGATCCGGTATCTAGTATCCAGGAGGTAGAGCTGACCGAAAAATAGTTTTCAATAACAAATATTCCCGAAAGAGATGCATTAGAATGCTCATCCTTCACTGAGGTCATCAAGGAATTCATATAATCCTCTTTCCTTTGCTCATGATCGCGACATTTTTCATAAGTCAGAGCTGAACTGACGTTCCCTAGCTCCGAATAAGAATCCGGGTCGGTCAAGTCATACATTTTATTATCTTGATTAAGACGTAACATGGTTGCTATTTGGAGAGAGAGAGAAAAGAAACACTCAGCGTATGCTCTTGCATGATTAGAGTGATTTTTACTTTATCTAATCAGGATGGCTCCCACTGTTTTCTCGAATTCTCCTTCAAACTTTAAAAGGAAAACTAGTCGGGATCATTCAGACCTTACAAGTTCGCTAATCGTTCAGCCAGGTAGGTGTTGGTACTCCGAGGGAGCTTCCGCGTATTCTCGTACGGACCTAATTAAAATAAAACCTGTTTCCGTATAGGCATAGCCTCGTTAATACCTTTCTAGACACCTAATAGGTTAGCTGATTGTGAAGTGAAAAATATCTCCCAAAGAGTAATATAATGACTCTAAAATTTCTGTAAAGAAATTTCTTGTTATTATACAGAAAAGGATATTACGGCCTGTGTAAGAGTTAAAAGTTATTTTTTTAAAAATAAAAACAAAAAGCAACTTGTAGCTCACTGGTAAAGCCTCTGCACTATTGTGGCAGCCTGTGTGTTTGATTCCCATCGACCCAATTATTTTTAGGATTTTTATTTTTAATTTTTCGTAAGCCCAAGAGTTGCACGTGCAATACACAGAGAAACAAAAAGTTTCAGAAAAATCAAACAGGCGCAATGAGGTGTACACACCCAACTTGACACGTAGCACAAATCTCAATACAGACCATCAAGATCCGACCGCTCGTTTTCATCATAGGGCCGGTGCCGATGGTAGATGTAGCCCCACAATTCCCCCCGTGCTTTGTACACACACCCTTCGATTCCCCTCAACTCCCATGCACTGTTTGATTTTCCTGCAATCAAACAGAGGCTCTTCAATTCACCATTTAACACCATTTAAATTCTTTTGATCCGCATTTTTAATTCTTAAACCCTAATTTTTCACTATAAATACCACCCCATGCCCTAGCTCTCCTCCATTCTGAAATTTCTATAAAAAATTCACTCAAACTCTCTAAGTATCAAGTGGAGTTAAGCACCCAAGTGGAGTAGCAAGACAAACTCGATGAACGGAGCATCTCCGATGAAACCACGACACCCGAATGCTTCTTCTCTCTCTTGTTAACCATCTAAACTTGTAAGTCTCTCTTCTCTCTTCTTCTTTCATCTCAAAACCATCTTCTAAAATTATATCGGAAAAGTGGAGTTAACTCCGATATGTGTAGTTTTAACCTATGTACTCCCCTTCCTAAAACAAAATAGGTCATAATAACTTTCTCACACTACTTGTAACTTGGTTTACAATTTTTTAGTTTTTTAGTTTAATCAAAACTTTCATGTGAAACTATCATAAAACAAACTTTTCATTAAAATAACATGAAATTTAGTATAACCCCCTTTTCATAATAGTTAAAATTTACCTTTAGGAAAACTTTACGGGATAACGACCTACTCCACACACACACTATGGTTTAATAGCACGGTACTCTAAACATATAGCTAATTTAAAAAATAAATTTTATATTAAAATACGACACCTTTATAAAACGGGTTTCTTTTAATCTGTATTTTGAAATTCTTGGCAATTACGCATCTACAACTCTCGTTAGGGGATCCGCTAATGGATGGTGCAGATTATCGCATATCTTTGAGATAGTAGAGCAAGATGCAGAAATCCTCACGGAGTATTCGGTCTCGAAAGGAAATAAAAATACGTTTTTTCAAGAAATGCGACTTTTCTAACCAAAACTAATTTTTGAAAAATTATATAAAAATTATGAATCCGTATTTTCAATAAAAACATATTATGACACTATATTCTTTAAAATGAAAATTTAGAATTCTTAATAAAATATCATCAAGTTTCCAAAAGTAGTAGTTTTCACAAAAATACCATAAACTTTCAAAAACCTAGGTTTTATCACCAAAACACCATAACAATTAAAATACATGTTCATAAAAATCCTAAATATTATAAATCACCCTCGAGGTTATTTTAAAAAAATATTAATATATATTTTTCATAAAACCCCATCGAGATATGCAAACAATATTTTAAGAAGTTTAGAATTAATATAGGTTTATGCGGTATCATTTCTCTTGAGCCCTAGGGAGCCGGAGAAAGTGAGTGCTTGTCAATTCAGGTTAGACAACTTAACGGAGTTATCAATGGCAATTGTCTTGAAAAAAACACAAATCCTGCCGTCCATGTGCAGTAATTGCCGATTTCTTCCGAACATAAGATTTTTAACTATTTACATCAATTCCTATGAAAAAATGAACTCGAATCCAAACTCGAATGTAAACTTGAACTCAAACTTAAACACAAACTTGAACTCTAACTTAACTCGAATCTAATCTCGAATATGAACTCGAACCCAATCTACTTGAACCAACTTGACTCGAACCAAGATTGTAATTGTCATGATTCACATATTACTCGACTCACTCGACTATATTCCACTCCTTTTATAATTTATGGTTCCGATAAAGTCATGTTAATCAATCAATCAAAAAAATTAAGTATATTAACCAGTTATATATATTATACTCGGGGTGTTTGGGATTGTTTCTTGTGTGAATACAATGGAGCTTCAGGAGTCCCGTATTAACCTCCTTTTTTTTACTCAAATATCAGTCGGGTTGACTCATCCACAGCCTAGAACCTCAATGCTAACACATGAAATGGCCCCGTGTTTCCTTTCTCCTAGGACCCTACTCTTGAGCTCGTGAATAATTCTACGGCTGCGGTGATATTCACACTTGGAACTTAATATTAACATAATGACTATATAGAGACCTATAGAATATATTTACCCATGATCATATACTCTTACTCGTCATATAAATATTCTGCAATTGTCATTTTCTTTACTCTTACCTATCTTTGGGATTTACCGAGTGCTAGTTTGCTGACGGGTATTCCACCCACTTTTCTTATCTTAGAATGTTCATCACATACAGTCGAGACAGAGGAAGTGGAAGCCACAGAGGAGGACTATAACCAGATCGCTACTCATGGCTAACTCAGCTTCATTTTTCTTCAGTTTATATATGCCACTTGTTTAGGCGTTTTCCTTATTGTATTTACTTTCCAGCATAAACACATGTATTTGTAAATATTGGAAGTCGAATGTAAATGAAGATGCTTGTTGAAAAAAATTATAGTCTCCATTTATTCTTGTATTGTGTATTATTTTTTCAATACGCTTAGTATATTTATTTAGGAAATGACTTTTTATGGATAATTATGCCGCAGACTTGCACGTTACAGTTTCCGCCTACTGGGAAGCAGGGCATGATAGGTTTTGTTGGTGGCCCATGCAGCTCAGTTTTGCAAGAACTCGTAAACAATATACCATAAGAATTAGAATTAATGAACTCAACAAACATTTACATTCCTTTCATTTCAAATTCATTGAATCTATCCTAACCTATCTTTTATATCAAGGTGATTGATTAATCATCTTCGTGTGTTTTTGGAAATATTTCACAACCAAAGAAATTTATACCGAAATCAATTAACGGTGTCGATGTAGCGCGTTAATGAATACGGATTGTCCACTGAGAAAGTGTGATTTGTTCAAAATCGTTTTATTTGAGTTGAAAAGAAAAGATAAAAGAAAATGATTCAATATTCATGAGATTTTAGTTTCAAGAACATAAAGAAACAGATCTAAGATCAACAATTAATAAAGATCAAGAAAATGTCCAAACCAATTGAACTCTCAAGATTTGTAAAGTAGTTTGTAGGAATCCATCAAATTGATAGTGAGGATTTGTTGCTAGATCGATGATGATCAACGAGATTTAGAGATTTATTGAAGAAACTAGGGTTTCTCCTTCATCATCCCTTGTCCTTTAATTGATTATCATTCAAATTCTATCCTCTAGCAAATTCAATCACCGATCGTTGATCTCTAATTTTGAGCGAAAACATTCAAGAAAGCGATCTCGCTCAAATTAGGTCTTCGATGATTCAATTTCCTAAAATTTACAAAACTCATAAGACTTAAGAATCGTTCAAGAATTTAATCATCATCATCATCTACCTATTCTCTCGATTTCGCTACAAGCGGAGATTTCACTTACACATCATGAAAAAGGAAAGAATCAAGAATCGATAACTTTTCATAATACAAGAATGTAAAGAAAAGCAAGATTTACAATATTCACCTTTATTAATCGACGATTAGATACAACACACTCAACTCGAGGTTACAAGATTTGAGGAGGTAACTAGATTCGCCGAAATTCGCTTCGCCTCGATCTTCTTAAGTTGCGGATCGTCGTGGATTTCTTGCTCGGATGAAGGTCGGCGTTGCTTCAAATGATCTTCATTTGCTTGCTTGATTCGCTTCTCGATGGATCTTGATTTGGCTTTTGAATTTGATTTGGGCTAGGTTTTTATTACAAGTTGTGTCACTCAACTTGTGTAAATTTGGCTCAATATTCAACCACTCAATTAATGAAAAAACTTTGTAATGAAACCATAGGTGCTCTTTTATTGTTTTCCCTCAAGCTTCCCCTAGAAGCTTGGTCAATCTTTTCAAGGAAGCTTGGTTGTTATGAGGCTTGCATGAGAAGCTTGGTAGGTATCAAACTTGTATAAGAAGCTTGGCTATTAGAAGGGAAGCTTCAGGAGAAATCTACACAATTCGAAACTTCTTGGAGAAGTTTGGCCGTTAAAAGAAAGCCTCTGCAAAAAGTTTCCACCGCCGACAAGTCAGAACGGCCGCGGATCTGCGGCGGATCGGCCTGACTCGGCCTCGGATCCGCAGCCGTTTTAGGTGATCTCTGCATGAAAACTTCAAGGTTGTTTCATGTTGGCTTTATGGTGGTTTTATGATGTCTGGAAACTTATAATTATCTCTTGTTTGCTGCCAGATCTCAAGTCTTGGAGTTGATGTATTTTATCAGCACTTTTAACAGTTCCGGCTCTTTTGCCTGGAGAATTTCCTGTACACAATCTCGAGACAAGTGTTGTACAAAGATCATGCGTGTAGTTGTAGGGTGTTTTTCATCACCCCATTGAGATGGGAATACGTACGCGCTTGTCAGGTGCATTACAGATTCCCCCTGCTTAGGTTAGGCTGGGGTTTAATGATTGTGGGGATCCGAATCTCCGGCAGCCGCGGACTAAGCTGCCGTTAATTACCCCTCGCATTTGGAGCGAGAGAACCTCCGATTGATGGGTTAAACTGGTCATGCGAATTCAATGTGCAGTGTTGTGTTTTGAAGGGGTTTAGGATATCTCGGGGGCCCGCAGAGTTTTTACGGGGGTCCCGCTACCCGGATAGCGGGCTGGGGGTCAAGGGGGCTAGCAGCCCCCTTGCGAAGTGCGGGGCAGCACCCCATTAGAAATTTTTTTCTAACAGGGACAGTGTCGTGGAGTATGTGTGTGTGTGTATGTATACATATGTATATATACAAAAAAAGGGAAAGGGCATCCAAAGGATGCGTGGGAGAAAGCGCTCGGGCGCTAGCGCCCCACGTGCCAGGCACGCGGGCGCTCGGGCGCTAGCGCTATGAGTGCAAGAGCGCTAGAGCTTTAAGCGCTAGAGCCTCACGTGTCAGCACGTAGACGCTCGGGCGCTAGCGCTTTGGGCGCTAGCGCTCTGAGCATAAGAGCGTTGGCGCCCCACGTGTCAGCACGTGGGCGCTCGGGTGCTAGCGCTTTAAGCGCAAGGGTGCTAGTGCTTTGAGCGCTAGCGCCCCATGTATCAGCACGTGGGCGCTCGAGCGCTAGCGCTTTGGGCGCTTACGTTTTGAGCGCAAGGGGGCTAGCGATTTGAGCGCTAGCGCCCCACGTGGGTGTTCGGGCGGTAAAAGGGACTTAGTCCCTGTAATAGGAGTTATACTCCCAGAAAGAAGCACTTATTATTTTGTATATGTGTGTGTGTGTGTGTGTGTGTGTATATGAGGAGTTAAATTCCTAGGCTATTTTGAAACTGATGAAGGGGGGCTTCTCCCCTCGAGCCATGGAGCTTCCCCAAAGTGGGGTTCCTGGAGATGGGTCTCCTTCTTCTTCCTTTGTTGGCCGGATCTTGAAGATCAAGGAGTATGATATTTTAAAAATCTCTTCTTTTTGAGATCTGATGGCAGATCTGAGTTCCTCTTTGTGGGTTTTGTGGTGAAAAACTATTTAGTTTTTGAAAAGAAAGAGTAAAACTCTTGATTTAATTTAAAAGAAAGAAGAAGGTTTAGAACCTTCAGAAAGGGGAAAAAGGCACAAACCCTAGATTTTGAGGAGAATGAAAAGTGTATTCTTTATTCATCATCATTTTGCCTTATATAGGCTTACACATCTACATATAGTCCCTTGGGCTTTACAAAATGGCATTTTGCCCATCCCATGGCTCATGTGCCATTTCTTTTTGCACATAAACCATGGGATTTTAAAAAAAATTGGTTTTATGCCCATTATGCATAAATTCATGCATAAAAAAAAATTACATAAAAATTATTTATTACATGATCTATATTTTGGCATGGAAGAGGCTGGTCGCGGGCTCGACTTGGGCATGGGCCCGTTTGACCTGGGCTTAGGCCCATCTGGGTTGGGGTTGACCTTGACTTTGACTCGGTCAACCGGGATGCAAAATTTGACCCCAACAAAGTGCCCCCCAGCAATAAATGCACACCGCACATTTAAGTTGTGTGCATGAAATTGATGGATCTTGAAGCTGGACTTCGAGGTGGAACATTATTTCAGGGGCGGAGCATCCCTCGGGGAGCATGATTCCCGGGGATCGGAGCATCATTCCGATTTGCGGAGCATAATCCCAAGGTCGGAGCATCATTCCAAAGAGTAGAGGCATGATTCTAAGGATCGGAGCATCATTCCGAAGAGCGGAGCATGATTCCAGGGATCGGAGCATCATTCCGACGAGCGGCAGACATTCTGACCGAAGAATAATTTCGATGCAGAGGTTGATTCCCAGGCGAAGCATAATTTCGACGGGGAAGGAAAATACTCCAAGACGAAGCATGATTTCGACACAGGGTACATTCTGAGACGGAGCATGATTCTGGCACAGGGCTTGTAGGCCGACTTGATTCCAAGACGAAGCATAATTTCGACAGGGAAGACAGATACATCGAGGCGAAGCATGATTTCGACACGGGTGCACATTCTGAGACGAAGCATGATTCCGACGCAGAGCTTGCTGGTTGACTTGATTCCGAGGCGGAGCATAATTCCGACGAGGAGGTCGTTGGTTGATTCCGAGCCGAAGCATTATACCGACAGGGAAGGCAGATACACCGAGGTGAAGTATGATTTCGACACGGGGAGCATTCTCAGACGAAGCATAATTCCGGTGCAGAGCTTGTTGGTTGACTTGATTCCGAGGCGGAGTATAATTCCGACGAGGAGATCGTTGGTTGATTCCGAGCCGAAGCATGATTCCGACAGGGAAGGCAGATCACCGAGGCGAAGCATGATTTCGACACGGGGTGCACATTCTGAGACGAAGCAAGATTCCGACGCAGAGCTTGCTGGTTGACTTGATTCCGAGGCGGAGCATAATTCCGACAAGGAGATCGTTGGTCGATTCCGAGCCGAAGCATAATTCCGATAGGGAAGGAACATACACCGAGGCGAAGCTTGATTTTGATGTGGGGTACACTCTGAGACGGAGCATGACTCCGACACAGAGCTGGTTGGTTGATTTGATTCCGAGGCGGAGCATAATTTCGGCATGGAGGTCGTTTGTTGATTCTGAGCCGAAGCATAATTCCGACAGGGAAGGCAGATACACCGAGGCGAAGCATGATTTCGATACGGGGTGCACATTCTGAGACGAAGCATGATTCCGACGCAGAGCTTGCTGGTTGATCTGATTCCGAGGCGGAGCAAAATTCCGGCAGGGAAGGTAGATATCCCAAGGTGAAGCATGATTTTGACACGGGGTAAATTCTGGGATGGAGCATGATTCCGCCGCAGAGGTTGGTTTGATTTGATTTGGGTTGACATCAGCATCGCTACACTAGAATATGGTACCAGGAGCGAATCATCATTTGCCATTAGAGGATTTGGGGATTTTTTTTTGTCGGAATCTGCATTGCTGCACTGGAATGATGCCAGGAGCAACTCATCATTTGTCCCGGGAGGATTTAGGAATTAGTTTTTGCTTGGCATCAGTATCGCTACACTGGAATATGGTACCAGGAGTGAATCATCATTTGCGCTTGTTTATCAGGAAGCGATGGCTTAGGAGACAGATTTTAGGTCCCTATCACCTAAGACTTTTCAATTTTGTGAGCCGTAAAGGTCTCACAAAGCTTTTTCTCCCTACGGGTCGTAAGGATCCCGTAGGTGTATTTTCTCTTTAGGAGTCGTGGGGACTCCTAAGTGTGTTGCTCCTTTGTGAGTCGTAAGGATCTCACGCGGGAATTTTCTCCTCACAAAATCGATAGGACTTTGTGAGTGCATTTCATCTCTTTTTCACGAGTTTGAGCCCTTTCGGGTTTTCATAAACTCGCCGGCATTGCTGCTGTTTTTACTCACGGAGCCCTTTCGGGTTTTTATCCGTGCCTATTTTGCTTGTGGACATACCATTTTTTTGGGACTTTGAATGTGGTCTCACCAGTAGGACGTGGGAGAGATTGGGATTGTTTTACGCCCATGGATTGTATACGGTTTTGCAGGATATATGATCCAGACCGTAGGGCCTGTTGAAGTTGAAAATTGCAACCCGGTTGACCAAGTCAAAGTCAAAGTCAACCCCAAACCAAACGGGCCCATGCTCAGGTCGAGTCCGAACATGAAGCGGCCGACCCTCCCCCATGCCAAAATATAGATCATATAATAAATAATTTTTATGTAATTTTTTATGCATGAATGGGCATAAAACCAACTTTTTGTAAAGCGCATGGCTTATGTGCAAAAAGAAATGGCACATGAGCCATGTGATGGCCAAAATGCCAATTTTGTAAAGCCCAAGGGGTTATATGTAAAGTATATAGCTTATAAAGGCAAGGATAATGAAAATATCCCAACTTTTTCTCTCTCCAAAAAAATCCAGATCTGTGATCTTCTTCCTCAAGGTTCTAAAACCTTTTTTTTCTTTTGAATTAAATCAAGAGTTTTACTTTTCCTTTTATAAAACAAAATAGTTTTTCACCACAAAACCCACAAAAGGAAACTCAGATCTGCCATCAGATCTCAGAAAGGAGAGATTTTTAAAATCTCATACTTCTTGATCTTCAAGATCCGGCCAACAAAGGAAGAAGAAGGAGACCCATCTCCAGAAACCCCACTTTGGGGAAGAACTAGGGCTTAAGGGGAGAAGCCCTTCATCAGCTTCAAAACATCCTAGAAGTTTAACTCCTCATATATATATATATATATATATATATATATATATATATATATATATATATAACTACAGAGAATAATAAGTGCTCCTTTCTGGGAGTAAAACTCCCATTGCAAGGACCAAGTCCCTTCTAGCACCCGAGCGCCCACGTGCTGACACGTGGGGCGCTAGCGCTCAAAGCGTTAGCGCTCTTGCGCTCAGAGCGCTAGCGCCCGAGAGCCCACGTGCTGACACGTGATGCGCTAGCGCTCAAAGCGTTAGCGCTCTTGCGCTCAGAGCGCTAGCGCCTGAGCGCCCACGTGCTGACACGTGGTGCGCTAACGCTCAAAGCGCTAGCGCTCTTGCACTCAGAGCGCTAGCACCCAAAGCGCTAGCGCCCGGGCGCCCACGTGCTGACACGTGGTGCGCTAGCGCTCAAAGAGCTAGCGCCCAAAAACGCTAGCACCCACGTGCTGACACGTGGTGCGCTAGCGCTCAAAACGCTAGCGCTCTTGCGCTCAAAGCGCGAGCGCCCAAAGCACTGGCGCTTTTCCCATGCATCCTTTGCATGCCCTTTCCTTTTTTTATTTTATATATACATGTATACATACATACACACACACACACACATACTCTACAACACTATCCCTCTCAAAAAAAATTTAGGCCGGGACGCTACCCCGCACCCCGCAAGAAGGCTGCTAGCCCCTTGACCCCCAGCCCGCTATCCGGGTAGCGGGACCCCCTTAAAAACTCTGCGTGGCTCCCGATATACCCAAGCCCCCTCCAAAACAAAACACACGTACACTGCACATTGAGTTCGCATGACCAGTTTAACCCGTTAATCGGAGATTCCTTCGCTCCAAAGGTGAGGGGTAATTAACGGCTGCTTAGTCCGCGGCTGCCGGAGATTCAGATCCCCACAATCAATAAACCCCTGCCTACCCTAGGTAGGGGGAATTTATAATGCGCCTGACAAGCGCGCGCGTATTCCCATCTCAATGGGGTGACGAAAAACACCCTACAGATTCTGGCATGCCCGGTGGGACCTGTCTCTCCTCCCATATTTCGGGTTAAGCATTCATGCAAACTCAATCAATATACATATCTATGTTTATACTAAAATAATGCTCTTTGATGCAGATTTTCAAGCAATCACCTTTCAACGATGTCTCCGAAGATGAACTCAGCTCCCATCTCCTACACGATGAAGATAGACTCCAGGAAGGTCCTTCCGGCCAGTCTCGGGCGACAATAAGAGGTGGAGCTGCTACCATTTAGCTCTATTATGTTCGTGTCAGCTAATGCCGTCCCAGCTCCTCAAGCTCCGGTAACAGACAAACCGGTCTCAAAGGGAAAGAGGCCAAATGTGATGGTCTCGAAGATGCCCCAACTCAAACGTAAGTCGGTGTTTGAATGACTTTCCTTGGCCCCAGCCGGGGGCAAGGCCATCAACACAAGCAAAGCAACAAGGCATCTCAGACAAGATCCAGTGGCGCCTCTGAGAACTGCTCAATTGAGTGTCTTCTCAAGCCTCCCCATCACTCAGCTTATGGCAGCTTCCCGAAGAGCAAAAGCCTGCCAAGCGCTCAAGGTAGAGAAGCTGAGGCAGAAGCGGCTCAGATACAGAGCCAACAAAAGGGCTAGGGCTCTGGCCATGTTAAAATTTATGAATTTCCAAAGCCTGGACCGCTCCGCGAAATCAGCGCCAAAGATAAAGAGATGGCTGGGTATGTGGTTCGCACTGTCTGCATGGTCGGACATGAAGAAACGAATCCTCCTCTTCTTCACAGCCATGGTGATGATATGATTGACGCTACCCAGTATCGGCTCGATCTAAGTGATGAAGAGCCCGCTCAGGCCATTAAGCCAGAGGAGCCCGTGGTTCCTGCGGAATTAAGCTCAGGCAATAAAGATGACCCGATTGTCATGGCCGGAACTACAGAACAAGCGTTATTCCGATGGCTTCAGAGGCAGCTTCAGGATAGGGACGAGAAGTTAGCCAAGGTACAGTCCAAGGTCGACGAATTGGCAAACGTCGCGGCAGATCTCGCGGCCCCGGTCGCCCGATTGCAATTACAGCAGAATCAAATTTTGGTTCATGAGCCATAGATTGATACCCGGAGGCAGCCAACTGATACCCTTTTCAACCTAAGAGCGGAGCGCCTTCGCGAAAAACGGCCGCAATCAGCCTCCAGTCCCTCCGATAAATAAGCCGGGGGGGAATCGCCTCTGAAAGAGAAACTGGAAAAAGTCTATTCCTTCAAAAGGGAAAAAGTCCACAAGATATTCAGGGACGCCCTAAGAAACGGTCTACAACTGCCAGAATCAAAGAGACCGCAAGAAGCGAATATGACCGACGACCCAGAATATTGCCCCTATCACAGGGTGATAGGTCATGCCATTGAGGACTGCTTCATCTTCAAAGATTGGGTCGATAGGCAATACAAGACGGGAGAGATAGAACTGTCTAAAGGCGTGTTAGCAAACAGTCAAGCTACGACCGTCGATTTCATACAAATGGAGACCGAAGCCTTTCGGGAACCTAATCCTCCCATACATGTGCCATTATCTGAAAAGGGCAAACCAAAGACTGATCGGCCTTGAGGACCAGTATCAGTAAAGGCACCTACTCTAATGGAGAGAAAGAATAATGTATACTCTTTCAGGAGGGATGAAGTCCGCAAAATATTCGTGGACGTCTTGAACAACGGTCTGCCATCGAAGACTACTATATTTTCAAAGATTGGGTGGAGAACCAATACAAGCTTGGAAAAACCTCACAGTCCTCGAATGTATCGGCAAGCCACAGAGCTACGGTCATCAACACTGCTCCGCCAAGATCAAAGTTCAAGGGGCTAGGATAATCAAAGAGGACCACCACGTCATTAAACTGGAAACACCAGAGGACCACCATGTCATTAAACTGGGAACAATCGACCGCCACGTTATTAAACTGGGAATAACCGACCTCTAAGTCGTTAAACTGGGAACGTAAAATATATATATATATGTAAATAAAAAAATGTGTAAATAAAAGAGAAATAAAGAAAAGCCGAAATGATGGGGCAACTCGCAATAAAAATCAGCGAGTAAAATAAAAATGAAAATAAAGCCGAAATGATGGGGCAACTCGCAATAAAAATTAGCGAGTAAAATAAAGATGAAAATAAAGCCGAAATGATTGGGCAACCGCGAATAAAAGCCGAAATGATAGGGCAATCGCGATCTTCGCGATAAGAAAAGCTGAAATGATAGAGCAATCGCGGTAAAAAAAACAAAAAAACAACGACGAATGATGATTCACTCCTGGTACCATATTCCAGTTCAGCGATGCAGACGCCAACCAAAACCCAATTTCCCAAAATTCTTCCGGCCCTACGGTTAGTCCCCAAATTTACTACCGTATATAATCCACGGGCTCAAATAATTCTCACCATACTCATGCCCCACTGCAATCACCAGTCCAGCGGTTGGTCTCCGCCCTTGGAATTATGCTCCATTGGGAAGACCCACTCATGTGTCCTTACGATGCATGAGGAAAACAAACCTTCGTGGGATCCTTACGACTCATAAAGGAAAAACACACTTGGGAGTCCTCACGACTCCTAAGGAGAAAATACACCTACGGGATCCTTACGACCCATAGGGAGAAAATGCTTTCATGGGACCCTTACGGCCCTTAAAATTGAAAAGCCTTCGGTGATAAGGACCTAAACCTGTCTCCTAAGACATCGCTCCCCAAACTCTCAAATGGCGAATGATGAGTCGCTCCTGGTACCATATTCCAGTGTAACGATGTAGACGCCAACGAAATTCCAAACTCAAATTCCCAACGGCGAATGATGAGTCGCTCCTGGTACCATATTCTAGTGCAGCGATGCAGACGCCAACCAAACCCAAACTCTCAAATGGCGAATGATGAGTCGCTCCTGGTACCATATTCCAATGTAGCGATGCAGACGCCAACCAAATTCCAAATTCAAATTCCCAAGTGGCGAATGATGAGTCGCTCCTGGTACCATATTCCAGTGCAGCGATGCAGACGCCAACCAAATTCTAAATCTCATACCCCAACGGCGAATGATGAGTCGCTTCTGCTACTATATTCCAGTGTAGCGTTGCAGACGCCAACCAAAATCCAAACTCCTAAGTGGCGAATAATGAGTCGCTCCTAGTACCATATTCCAGTGCAGCGATGCAGACGCCAACCAAATTCTAAATCCCAATGCCGAATGATGAGTCGCTCCTGGTACCATATTCCAGTGCAGCGATGCAGACGCCAACAAAGTCCCGAAATGTTTCTGGCCCTACGGTCTGGATCATACATCCTGCAAAACCGTATACAATCCACGGGCGTAAAACAATCCAAATCTCTCCCAAGTCACACCAAAAAAAAGGGGCATGTCCACAAGTAAAATGGGCATGGATGAAAACCCGAAAGGGCTCCGTGAGTAAAAACAACAGGACTGCCAGCGAGTTTGTGAAAACCCAAAAGGGCGCAAACTCGTAAAAAAAAGATGAAATGCACTCACAAAGTCCTCTCAATTTTGTGAGGAGAAAATTCCCGCGTGAGATCCTTACGACTCACAAAGGAGCCACACACTTAAGAGTCCCCACGATTCCTAAGGGGAAAAAACGCCTATGAGATCCTTTCGACTCGTAGGGATAAAATGCTTTTATGGGACCCTTACGGCCCATAAAATCGAAAAGCCATAGGTGATAGGGATCTAAACCTGTCTCCTAAGCCACCAACTCCTAAATCCTTCCGGGGCAAATGATGAGTTGCTCCTGGCATTATTCCAGTGCAGCAATATAGATGCCAAACAAAAAACCAATTCCCAAATCCTTCCGGGGCAAATGATGAGCTACTCCTGGTATTATTCCAGTGCAGCAATGCAGATGCCAAACAAAAAACCAATTCCCAAATCCTCCCGGGGCAAATGATGAGTTGCTCCTGGCATTATTCCAGTGCAGCAATGCAGATGCCGACAGAAAACCAATTTCCAAATCCTCTGATGACAAATGATGATTCGCTCCCGGTACCATATTCCAGTGTAGCGATGCTGATGTCAACTCAAATCAAACAAATCAAACCAACCAATTCCAACATCGACCTTTGCGTCAAACAACGACACCCCGTAACGGGGAAATGTCAAGCAGACACTCCGTCTAGGGGACACGTCAACCAGCCGACACTCTGCATCGGGGAAACGTCCAACACAGACACTCTGTACCGGGGACAAGTCGATCCGCGACACTCCCCGCCGGGACAAGTCGAACAGCGACACTTCATGCCGGGGACAAGTCGATCAGCGACACTCCGTGCCGGGGACAAGTCGAACATCAGCGACACTCGGTGCCGGGGAAAAGCCGATCAGCGACACTCCGTGCCGGGGAAAAGCCGATCCGTGACACTCCGTGCTGGGGACAAGCCGAACAGCGACACTCCGTGCTGGGGAAAAGTCGACCAGCGACACTCTGTGCCGGGGACAAGTCGAACATCAGCGACACTCCGTGCCAGGGACAAGTCGATCAGCGACACACCGTGCCGGGGACAAGTCGAACAGCCACACTCCGTGCCGGGGAAAAGTCGATCAGCGACACTCCGTGCCGGGGTCAAGTCGATCAGCGACACTCCGTGCCGGGGACAAGTCGAACATTAGCGACACTCCGTGCCGGGGACAAGTCGACACGCGACACTCCGTGCCGGGGACAAGTCGACCCGCGACACTCCGTGCCGGGGACAAGTCGAACAGCGACACTCCGTGCCGGGGACAAGTCGAACATCAGTGACACTCCGTGCCGGGGATAAGTCGATCGGCGACACTCCATGCCGGGGACAAGTCGAACATCAGCGACACTCCGTGGCAGGGACAAGTCGATCAACGACACTCCGTGCCGGGGAAACGTCGACCAGCGACACTCCGTGCCAGGGGCACATCTACCAAATCACTTCGGGCCAGGGAAACGTCTACCACGAACACTCCACCTAGGAGGCACGTCAAGCGTCGACCGTCCATGTCGCAAAAAAGATAGTGCAGGCTTCCCACAAATCGGGAACCAAATTGCTCCGGATCAGAGCGTCGACCGTCCATGTCGTAAAAAGGGCAGTGCAGGCTTCCTACAAAGCAGGAACCAAATCACTCCGGGTGAGGAAAAAGTCTACCACGGACACTCCGTCTCGGAGACACGTCAAGCGTCGACCGTCCATGTCGTAAAAAAGGCAGTGCATCCTTAAAAGTGGGAACCAAAGCAAGTCGCCTCCACGCAAAAGAAGATCCATCAATTTCATGCACACGACTTACATATGTGGTGTGCATTTATTGATGGGGGCACTTTGTTGAAGTCGAAAATTGCACCCCGGTTGACCAAATCAAAATCAAAGTCAACCCCAAGCCAAACGGGCCCATGCCCAGGTCGAGTCCGAACATGAAGCGACCGACCCTCCCCCATGCCAAAATGTAGATCGTGTAATAAATAATTTTTATGTAATTTTTTATGCATGAATGGGCATAAAGCCAACTTTTTGTAAAGCCCATGGCTTATGTGCAAAAAGAAATGGCACATGAGCCATGTGATGGCCAAAATACAATTTTTGTAAATCTCAAGCGGCTATATGTAAAGTGTATAGCCTATAAAGGGAAGGATAATGAAAATATCCCAACAACTTTTTCTCTCTCCAAAAAAATCCAGATCTGTGATCTTCTTCCTCAAGGTTCTAAAACCTTTTTTTTCTTTTGAATTAAATCAAGAGTTTTACTCTTCCTTTTATAAAACAAAATAGTTTTTCACCACAAAACCCACAAAGGGGAACTCAGATCTGCCATCAGATCTCAGAAAGGAGAGATTTTTAAAATCTCATACTTCTTGATCTTCATGATCCGGCCAACAAAGGAAGAAGAAGGAGACCCATCTCCAGAAACTCCACTTTGGGGAAGAACTAGGGCTCAAGGGGAGAAGCCCTTCATCAGCTTCAAAACATCCTAGGAGTTTAACTCCTCATATATATACATATATATATATATATATATATATATATATACAGAGAATAATAAGTGCTCCTTTCTGGGAGTACAACTCTATTTGCAGGGACCAAGTCCCTTCTAACGCCCGAGCGCCTACGTGCTGACACGTGGGGCGCTAGCGCTCAGAGCGCTAGCCCCCAAAGCGCTAGCGCCCGAGCGCTCACGTGCTGACACGTGGTGCGCTAGCGCTCTTGCACTCAGAGCGCCCACGTGCTAACACGTGGTGCGCTAGCGTTCTTGCACTCAGAGCGCTAGCGCCCGGGCGCCCACGTGTTGACACGTGGTGCACTAGCGCTCAAAGCGCTAGCGCCCTTACGCTCAAAGAGCTAGCGCTCAAGCGCCCACGTGCTAACACGTGGTGCGCTAGAGCTCTTGCGCTCTTTCGTGGCTCCCGATATACCCAAGCCCCCTCCAAAAAAAAACATACGAACACTACACATTGAGTTCGCATGACCAGTTTAACCCGTTAATCGGAGGTTCGCTCACTCCAAAGGCGAGGGGTAATTAACGGCAGCTTAGTCCGCG
Source organism: Agapanthus africanus (assembly GCA_030015575.1). Lineage (NCBI taxonomy): Eukaryota > Viridiplantae > Streptophyta > Magnoliopsida > Asparagales > Amaryllidaceae > Agapanthus > Agapanthus africanus. The sequence continues at coordinate 902,947,141 of JASDDO010000022.1, forward strand.
GCTGCCGGAGATTCGGATCCCCACAATCAATAAACCCCTGCCTACCCTAGGTAGGGGGAATCTGTAATGCGCCTGACAAGCGCACACGTATTTCCATCTCAATGGGGTGACGAAAAACACCCTACAGGGCCGGAAAAATTTCGGGATTTTGTTGGCGTCTGCATCGCTGTACTGGAATATGGTACCAGGAGCAACTCATCATTCGCCATTGGGGTATGGGATTTGGAATTTGGTTGGCGTCTGCATCGCTGCACTGGAATATGGTACCAGGAGCGACTCATCATTCGCCATTGGGGTATGGGATTTGGAATTTGGTTGGCGTCTGCATCGCTGCACTGGAATATGGTACCAGGAGCGACTCATCATTCGCCATTGGGATTTTCGTTTGGAATTTGGTTGTCGTCTGCATCGCTGCACTGGAATATGGTACCAGGAGTGACTCATCATTCGCCATTAGGATTTGCGTTTGGAATTTTGTTGGCGTCTGCATCGCTACACTAGAATATGGTACCAGAAGCGACTCATCATTCGCCGTTGCCTGTAGGGGAGTGAGAGCTTAGGAGACAGGTTTAGGTCCCTATCACCTAAGGCTTTTCAATTTATGGGCCGTAAGGATCTCATAAAGCATTTTCTCCCTACGGGTCGTAAGGATCCCATAGGTGTATTTTCTCTTTAGGAGTCGTGAGAACTCCTAAGTGTATTTTTCCTTTGTGAGTCGTAAGGATCCCACGAAGGTTTGTTCTCCTCTGGCATCATGAGGACACATGAGTGGGTCTTTCCCAATGGACCATAATTCCAAGGGCGGTGACCAGCCGCGTAACCGGTGGTTGCGGTGGAGAATGGGTATGATGAGAATTATCTGAGCCCGTGGACTGTATACGGTAGCCAACTTGGGGACCAACCATAGGGCAGGGTGAATTTTGGGGAAATTGGATTTTAGTAGGCGTCTGCATCGCTGCACTCGAATATGGTACTAGGAGCGACTCATCATTCGCCGTTAGGTAGAGGATTTGGAATTTGGTTGGCGTCTGCATCGCTGTACTGGAATATGGTACCAGGAGCGACTCATCATTCACCGTTTTTTTTTGTTTTACCGCGATTGCTCTATCATTTCAGCTTTTCTTATCGCGAAGATTGCAATTGCCCCATCATTTCAGCTTTTATTCGCGGTTGCCCCATTATTTCGGCTTTATTTTCATCTTTATTTTACTCCCTGATTTTTATTGCAAGTTGCTCCATCATTTCGGCTTTTCTTTATTTTTCTTTTATTTACACATTTTTTGTTTATTTACATATATATATATATATATATATATATATTTTACATTCCCAGTTCAACGACTTAGAGGTCGACTGTTCCCAGTTTAATGACGTGGTGGTCGATTGTTTTCAGAGAAAGGCAGATGTCTGAGAGAATCAGTTTCATGAAGAACTTCGGTCTCCGTTTGTATGAAATTGGCGGTCGCAACTGGACTGTTTGTTAACACGCCTTTAGACAGTTCTATCTCTCCTGCCTTGTATTGCTTTTCGACCCAATCTTTGAAGATGAAGCAGTCCTCAATGGCATGACCTATCACTCTGTGATAGGGGCAGTATTTGGAGTCGTCGGTCATATTCGCTTCCTGTGGTCTTTTTGACTCTGGCAATTGTAGACCGTTCTTCAGGGCGTCTTTGAATATTTTACGGATTTTGTCCCTTCCGATGGAATAGACCTTATCTAGCTTCTCTTTGAGTGGAGATTCTCCTCCCTTTCCGAACACTGGCTTCCGAGGCTGGTTGGCACTAGGCCCACTCATCCCTTGCTTATTTCGGTTAGCCGAAATGTTAAAAGATTCAGAATCGTCGGAATTCCCGCCTTTGCGATTTTCATCCTTTCGGTTTCTCCAGGACCTATTGTTATTTTGGGAGTCAGAGGAGGACTCCTGCTTTGACCGTTCCAACATCTGGACTTTCCTGGTCAGCTCTTGGAATGTTTTGAGACCCGGGGTGTGTAGAAACGGGGCCATCCAATTGTTGAGATTTCCGACGAGGAGACTGACAGATTGGTCCTGCTCTATCGGCGGTTCACATTTGACGGAGAGATTGCGCCATTGGGTTATAAAATCCGTGCTGCTTTCATTGTTCTTTGGCTTGGTCCTTACGAGGTCGGTGATGGTGATCTTATCGCTGACACTCATGAATCTCTGCCGAAACAGAGACTCCATTTTGACGAAAGTTATGACAGAGCCATCCGGTATGCTCGCGTACCAGTCGAAAGCAATATCGGTCAAGCTATTAACGAACTGGCGGAGGAGAAGCGCATCATTGCCCCCAGTATTCCCGCATGAAGCTTTAAAATGGGCGACGTACTGATTCGCATTTCCCGTCCTATCAAATCTTCCGAATTTGGGGATGACATAGCCGCTAGGAAATTCTACCAGATCATACTGAGCAGGATATGGTATCCCACTACTGCTGATATCTTTTTGTGCTTCAGCTTCGGCTACCAAGGTTTTGACTTTGTTGGCAACTAAATCCATGATTTGATCTTGAGTTAACGGGCTACTATCATCGGCAGCCAAGACATTTCCCGAGATAGGATGCGACTGATTTTCATGCGGTGCGCCCACTTTTGGATTTGAGGGAACGGGCGTCGGCTGTTTCGAGACACCATTTCCCGGTTCACGAGCAGAGCCCTGCGCTTGATTGGGCAGCTGAGAGGTAAGTCGGGCCGTGAGCTGCAAGACGACGTTCGTCAAGTCGTCAATTTTGGAGTAAAGTTTGGCCATCTCCTTGTTATTGTTTCTGAGCTGTTTTCGGAGCTTTTGGAGAAGTTGCTGCTCTACATTCTTGGGATGGAAGATTGACTCCTTTTCACTTTCCGAGCCCGACTCCTCATGAACCGATGGCTCTCTCTGCTTATCAGCCTCACTGGAAGGGCCTTCATTATCTTACCGAGGAGGCTGGTCTTGGAATGTGGCAGCCATATTCACACCAGGTTGGATTTGAGATGTGGTGGCCCCATCCTTGCTTTTGCTGCGAAGATTGTTGCTGTGACGCGTGCCCACTATATAGACAGTGTGGATAACACATTCAGCCATCCTTTCATCACTGGTAGCTGGTTTCGCGGAGCAGTCCAGGCTTTGGAAATTCATAAATTTTAACATGGCTGGAGCCCTAGCCTTTTTGTTGGCTCTGTATCTGAGCCGCTTCTGCCTCAGCTTCTCTGCCTTGAGTGCTTGGCAGGCTACTGCTTTTCGGGAACCCACCATAGGCCGAGTGATGGGGAGGCTTGAGAAGACATCCGCCCGCGTGTCCGTCGAAGACATCGCCTGGGCTTGCCCGTGACGTCTGGCAACCTCTTCTGTTCTAAAGGCTTTGCCCCCAGCTGGGGCCATGAAAAGCCATTCAGACACCGATTTGTGTTTGGGTTGGGGCGCCTTCGAGACCACCATATTTGGCCTCTAGCCTTTCGAGGCCGGTTTGTCGGTTACCGGAGCTTAAGGTGCAGGGATAGCATTAGCCGACACAAACATAATAGAGCCAAATGGTAGCGGCGGCTCCTCCCATTGTCGTCCGAGACTGGCCGGAAGGACCATCCTGGAGTCTATCTTCATCGTGTAGGAGACGGGGACTATGCTGAGAGCTGAGATCGCCCTTGGATACATTTTGTTGCGTCCGAGGATTGCATTCGAAAGTCATTAACCTGTAAATAGAAGCATGGTTTCAGTACAGGAAATCAATGTATATGTCGATTGAGTTCGCATGGATATTTAACCCGAAATATGGGAGAAGAGATAAGTCCCACCGGGCGTGCCAGAATCTGTAGGGTGTTTTTCGTCACCCCATTGAGATAGGAATACGCACACGCTTGTCAGGCGCATTACAGATTCCCCCTTCCTAGGTTAGGCTGGGGTTTATTGATTCTGGGGATCCGAATCTCCGGCAGCCACGGACTAAGCTGCTGTTAATTACCCCTCGCATTTGGAGCGAGAGAACCTCTGATTGACGGGTTAAACTGGTCATGCGAATTCAATATGCAATATTGTGTTTTGAAGGGGTTTGGGATATCTAGGGGGCCCCGCAGAGTTTTTACGGGGTCCCGCTATCCGGATAGCGGGCTGGGGGTCAAGGAGGCTAGCAGCCCCCTTGCAGGGTGCGGGGCAGCATCCCGTTAGAAATTTTTTTCTAACAGGGACAGTGTCGTGGAGTATGTGGGTGTGTATGTATACATACGTATATATACAAAAAAACGAAAAGGGCATCCAAAGGATGCATAGGAGAAAACGCTCGGGCGCTAGCGCTTTGAGCGCTAATGCCCCACGTGCCAGGCACGTGGGCGCTCGGGCGCTAGCGCTTTGAGCGCTAATGCCCCACGTGCCAGGCACGTGGGCGCTCGGGCGCCAACGCTCTGAGCAAAAGAGCGCTAGCGCCCCACGTGTCAGCACGTGGACGCTCGGGCGCTAGCACTTTCGGCGCTAGCGCTCTAAGCGCAAGAGCGCTGGCACCCCACGTGTCAGAATGTGGGCGCTCGGGCGCTAGCGTTTTGGGCGCTAGCGCTTTGAGCGCAAGGAAGCTAGCGCGTTGAGCGCAAGCACCCCACGTGTCAGCACGTGGGCGCTCGGGCTCTAGCGCTTTGGGTGCTAGCGTTTTGAGTGTAAGGACGCTAGCGCTTTGAGCGCTAGCGCCCCACGTGTCAGCACGTGGGCGTTCGGGTGGCAAAAGGGACTTGGTCCCTGTAATGGGAGTTGTACTCGTAGAAAGAAGCACTTATTATTTTGTGTGTGTATGTGTATGTGTGTGTGTGTGTGTGTATGAGGAGTTAAACTCCTAGGCTATTTTGAAACTGATGAAGGGGGGCTTCTCCCCTCGAGCCCTGGAGCTTCCCCAAAATGGGGTTCCTGGAGATGGGTCTCCTTCTTCTTCCTTTATTAGCCGGATCTTGAAGATGAAGGAGTATGAGATTTTAAAAATCTCTTCTTTTTGAGATCTGATGGCAGATACGAGTTCCCCTTTGTGGGTTTTGTGGTGAAAAACTATTTAGTTTTTGAAAAGGAAGAGTAAAACTTTTTATTTAATTCAAAAGAAAGAAGAAAATTTAGAACCTCAGAAAGGGGATAGAAGCACAAACCCTAGATTTTGAGGAGAATGAAAATTGTATTCTTTATTCATCATCATGTTGCCTTATATAGGTTTACACATTTACTTATAACCCCTTGAGCTTTTACAAAATGGCATTTTGCCCATCCCATGGCTCATGTGCCATTTCTTTTTGCACATAAGCCATGGGCTTTACAAAAAATTTGGCTTTATGCCCATTTTGCATACATTCATGCATAAAAAAATTACTGTAACATTTCAAATAAATAAAATATTATTTTTGGGAATTTTTATATTTTAATAATAAAATATTGAATATTTTAATAAGGCGTTATAATTAAATACCGATAAATTGGGAAAAATTTTGGAAAATTATGGAAAATTATAAAAGAGGGTGTTTTATGGAATTATGCAAATTTTAAGTTTTTATGAGTAATTATATGCTAATTTAGTGCTAATCGCGATTAAAAATCACTAATCGGATTTTAAGCGGGTTTTGTGCAAAACATGCACCATTCCATTTTTTACACTTGTTACATTTATTTCCATGACTTTCCTACATGTTTTATAGCATGGTTATTGATTTATTAGAGAGGGAAAAAGAAAAGAAAAGGAAAGGAAAAGAGTATAATATATAGGTATGGGTGAGAGAGAGAAAGGTAAGGGTTTACCTTTGACCAAGCCTTGAGCCATTCCTTCTCCATTTCCCCACCCATTCCTCTCCCCTCTCCTCATGCTGCTGCTGCCGCTGCTCCTTCTCCCTCCCCTCTTCATCTCCCCAAAAACTATATGAAAAACATCTCAAAACTCAAACACGATTTCACAAAAAAGGTGCCCAAGCTCACAAGCGACCTTATGGACCAAGAAAAATATGATTTTGGCGTTGTAGGAGATTCTTGGGAGCTAGATGAGGTAACCCCTTTTATAATTAGTGTGGTGTTTCACGTGCTTTATCCTCATTACAAGTTTAACATCGTTTTGGCGAAGTTTTGTGGACTTTGGAAAAGCCTAGAAAGGGTTGAGGTTATTTTGAGTAGGATTTAGTGCTAATAAGCCTTATTAGTGACCTAAACCCTCGTGATTGTAGAAAACCCAGACCAACCAAACCTGAAACCCAAAAATACGGAATTTCAGAACTTTCATGTCGGTTTATGAACTTTGAGTGTGCAGGCAAATCTGGAATGAACTGGGACTTTTGCAGGAAAAATAAACAACTCAAGAGACCCATTTGAGACCATAGGAACCCACTGTAGAAAGACGAACCACAATGGGGACCCCCAGGCCGGCGAGACCGGTTTTTCATGGGTTAGGGCTCGACCACTTGGTATGGGGTAGTGTCCAGGTTTCTTCTGTAGGTCACAAGTACCCTATATATCAGCCTAGTATTGTTTGCTCACATGGTTTTCACCCTCATCCAAATCTGGGACCAATTTCCTACAATGTAGTATCATGACGTTGCCACGATTTAAACCATAGATAGCAAATCTTGGTTTTGTGTTAAATTGGTAGCCTACAGGGATCTGGAGTGACCCTCGACACTTACAGGAAAAACTAGCAAGACCATTACCTTATATTGACTACCAGGAGACTACCCTACAAACCTGACACCCCAATTCCCTACCAGGGCTGGCATCGCCGGAATTTCATGGTAAGGGCCCGGCCACCTTGTGGAGTCAGGAGCCCAGGTTGCTTCCATAGCTCATTTACACTTTGTACATCACTTCAGTATTGTTTTGGAACATTGGTTGCACCTTAATCAAAATCTGGGACTGAGTGCATGTGTTGCTATTTTGATTCGAATTATGGTTTTGCGTATTTTGAATTCTAGATTTACGTATTTGTGTTTTGCCTCGATCATTTGACGTTTGTACGACGATATCGAGGGTTGTTTAATGGTTTTGAAAGCGTAGACCATAGGTTCTGACCTATAGGCTTTTAAGCATATCGTTTTGGTTTTCGTGTGTTGTTTTGGTTTCGATTTGGTTTTAATGCGATGCGATACATGTAACATGTAGGTACCCCCACGATGATCCGAGACGATGAAGAAGATGGTGGCGACATCGACATCGGTAAGCAAGATCAAGGTGAGTAGATTATATCTATGGGTGAAGTCGGGTGGATGGCGTATAGCACCCCCGCAGTTCGATATCTAGTATACTATATATATACTATATATGATAGCTTATTGTGTAATATGGATATTCTAGATGTGATTAGGTGTATTATGGATAGATTAGGGTTTAGAAGTAAACTAGTATAGTTTCCTAGTTGCGAACCCTAGAATAGGTTTACACCCACACACACGCACATGCTTGCTTGTTATACCTATACCTGGATGATGAGGATAGTGGATGATATTTGGAGATGAGTCGATGAGATTGGGCATAGTGCTATGATATCGGTGATATGATGTGATTCATATTTGGTATACGACATGAGTTTTTAGCGGGCCTTTAGACGTGTGTTTCAAACACGCATTTATATTTATATAGATGGTATCGATTTGTACTAGACTTAGATCAGTACCCCAGATCATGAGATATGATGATAAGGATGCCAGATAATTGATGAGATGAATGTGACATTGACCCGTACCCAAATTTGGGATGCCGTACGATGACTTGCCGTACGAGCATCATATTGATGATAGATCCGCACTCATGACTCGAGAATGTCATATGATATTGTATCGTACGCGGTACCTTTGAGGCGGGATCACCGACTATTATATTTATATATATGTATATATCGACTCAGATTTAGGTGGTTTCCATACCCCTCCTGATTGATTTGTTAGTTAGCGCCGTAGTTTTGCTAGTAGATGTTAGGCTAGGCCGATATCATACCTATTTCAAAAACTAACGAATCGGGAGTATTTTAAAGACAGGCAAAGGATTCTATGGATATTTTCAAAAGACGTATCTTTTCTTAAAAACACCGTAGCCCTCATTTTTCTAAAAACCCCGATTCGTCTTATTTCAAATGGAAACAACAGTATGACATAGATACATTGATGTAGATTCTACATTGTTGTGTTTATTATTCATTTGCCGCAGATTCTTACTGTTTGCATCGCATTGCATGCTAAGTATGTTTATTGTTGTATCAAATCCATGCTGTTAGGACACCAGCACCATTATCGATGATATATATATTTCACGTACACCTGCTTGCCGGCTCACACACTTCATCATCGATAATTGCCATGTCACTACACTGTAGTACTGTTGCATTCAGGATATGACCCTTGCATGGAATACTTGTGCACATACCTATTGTACATTCTTATTCGTGTCCTTACATCTTGTACGCCCATACTTGTACACATACTCATTTGCACATACATAGATGATTCTCGCTTGATTTGGAGATTTGGGAACCGCAGGATACTCTTTAAAACCGATTCATTTTAAAAGAGCGGTTTCCCTCAATATGTGCATATCACTATTCCATGTTGCATGATATACGGATATGCTTACATTCTTTTACATGTCGCATACATCATGCTTTTTGATTATACGCATTGAGATATGTTGTTTCCATTATATTTCTGGATTTGGAAACCGTGGGTATTTTAAAAGAGAGTATGTAATTGTTTTTAAAACCCGGTTACCCTTGATATGATATTTCAGTGCGTCCATCATGTGTTTTCTCGGTTCTGAGAGCGACATGTGAGACCCGATTTGAGGAGGCGGATGAGGCCGATTGCGGGTACATGGTGGACCCGGTATGGTACCCCGGGGCGAGAACGGATCGCTGTGTAGTAGACGGTGAGCCTGGCAGAGGGACTACTACCTACCGGTGATTGTATTTAAGCTCGGCGGATATCCGGAGGATACCGACCGAAGTTGAGAGATGAGGCGGGCCGATCTGGACTGACGGGGCCCTATGTATATGAGGATTTACGTGCCGATACTAGGCACAGGTTTCATGATGTTTTCGAGTGTCGATGCTTGACACTCAGGTTCCATGATTTGATATGTCGCGAGCGACACATGTTGATTTACATCCTCATACTTCAATGCTTATGCTTTATGATATTTACATGCATGATGCTTATTGTCATTGGGTGACACATGGACGATTTCCATATACTTATAGTTGACATTGATGACATTGATCACATAGTTGGATGATATCCACATACTCATAGACTTCATGATATAGTTGACTTTAATCATACCTCATATTTAGGATATGCTATTACCTGAGGCACTGGCACGAGCACTTGGCTCTACACTCATATATATAGATGTTACATTGCCACTTTATCATACTTCAGACTTATTCATTTGAGGTTTATATATATATCTGATCGTATTGACCTAGGATTGAGTCATACATACGATTTCTTCTCTGCGATGTTTTCTATTCACGAGTTGGCAACTCACCCCCGTTGTACCACAGTTCTTGCAGGTTTTGCCGTACAGGTTCGATTGCGGCTTTTCTGGCATACTGCTTCCTTTCTGGGTGATTGCATTGGTAGGTGGGTTCACTCGCATCATGACCACCCATGTATTTATTTTACTCTGTTGTATCTAGTAATTCCATCAACCAAACTTGTATATTGTTTCAGACTTAGAAAACCAGTTGTGTATTATTTTGACCTTAGAGTCGCGCGTTGTAGTATTCTGGATTTCATGCTGATTTTGAGTTTCCTTTTTGAGTTTTGATCCTCGCCCTTCGGCGTTGTATATTATACTGCTTGCGTGGTTGTGACCGTCGATTGACGAAGAGCTAGCTCCCGCTTGGGGATGCCTTTTACCATTGTATATATTATTCATGTTGTACCCCGTTTGGGGCCAGTATTTACAAAGGAAACTCTGCCGAAATTTTCAGAAAAGACTATAGATTTTAAAAATACATATTCGGCTTACTTATTTAAAAACCTTGCTTTTAAAACATGTTTTCTCACTTCTTAAAAACTAGTTTTCTTTATTTACTCCTTAAAATGGTTTTAGATTTCTGGGCTTTTGACTTACTTGAATTAGATAGGGTCCTATAGACTTCATATGATTCAAGTGTTAGTCACATGCTATTTTGGGTCGTGACAAAGTTGGTATCAGAGTGCTAGGTTAACGTTGGTTCGAGTCTAAGTTTGACTATGTGGAGCCTAGAGCATTTACATATATACGGAACTTAGGCTTGACCTTACGGAATTTAGACTTAGTCGAGGGAGTATTATACCCGGGCTTTCGCCGTGTAAGATGACCCTTGGTTGATGGAGTAGGTAGCTTGAGTAGAGTGACGTACCGTATGTATGTTCCGCGGCATACTTACGATACGCTACTCCTCTTAAGAAACCTGAGGATGTACAGTTCCTTACACAGTATTATATTCATTCATATGATCTATCCTCATCGATACTGGTTATGATTTTGCTACCACGATTACACAGGCAGAAAGAGCTACGGCTAGAGTTGCGTTAGCTTGAGCACGTCACGGACGAGGACTGACCAGGGCATGATTCCAGAGACGTACGATTGCATAGAGAGGCGTCGTTTTAGTGTGTTTTCGCGCCATGAGCGTTTGACAGATCGCTTTTACGAGTTTTCCCGGATGTGCTGATCGGCACCAGAGGATCAGGCTATAGAGGCCAACCAGGATGTGATGACCATTGATATATCGCTTAATCATGATGATTGAGGTGCTGTTCAGTATACAGACGAATGAGCCAGTTGTTGCTGCAAATGACGAGATATCGCCCAGATGTTGGAGCTACTGCAGCATGAGTATATACTTAGAGATATGATGGGAAGTCGCTAGTCACCCGAGGATGAATGACTAAGACATGTGGTTCGTTCGCTTACCCCGATGCGGGGTCATCAGATAGATTGATTTCAGCTAGAGACAACTTCACGTAGATTCGTTGAGAGTCGATAGAGACGATCGAATGTCAAGAACCCGATTCCAAGTTTAAAGTATTCGGAAGACAATGCAAGTAATGTTATGGACCCTCTAGAAGAATGAAACCCTAACTCGACGTAATGACCATGGAACGCCTTCGAACCTTAGGGTTTATGGCAGTTTAGCGGTGCCATTTGTGAGGCTTGGGTTTGCCCTTCTACGGTTGGTCCACAGGTGCTGTAGTATGTACCGGAATACTATTAAACTGTACTCAAGATGTTGATCTCTTGGGGGATTATGAGGTTCTGACAAATCGATCGGATGGTTCGACATCATTCGATATCATGTGATGGGATACATTGCTTGGGAGACTCCAGATACGAGTATAGCCATTGGAGCGCAGTCCATGCAGCCACGAGAAGAAGAGTCCAAATCAGTCGACATTGGGACAGAGTGGAGTAAAGAGTTCGCATGAGATTTCAACGAGATGAAGTTCCACCCTGCTGACATCAGAGATGCGATACGCATGCAGAGGCATTGTATATGGATATATCCTCCAGAAGGAGTCACGATGAGTATGCAGCCATTCCGAAACGAGAAACAGATATAGTAAGGGTGGTAACTTCCGGGCAATTCGGCAGAAGCGAGATTTGAGAAAGACCTCGGCAGGACCTTTCCGGAATACTATACGAGAAGACTTGGACTCAGGAGCGGTCATATTGCACACACCGAGCAGGCCAGAGTTCGGTATCGTCGACGAGATAGTTGGCCAGAGAGCTGTACAGGATGTGCTAGAGCGGGACTGTTTCCGTCGTCATTCCATATTGGGCCGTTGAGCCGAGGCGCTATATATCTAGCAATGCACAATGAGAGACAAGAGCCTAAAAGCACCAGACGACAGGTCATGAACAGGAGGCAAGTAGATATCTTGCTCTGCTAGCATTGGATGCATCGACACCTTCTTGACTGCGAAGGAGGAAATATCAACGACGGTATTTATGATTTGTCATTTTTTGATTTGATTATCACGTATCCGTCACCTTGGATTTCGGTATTTTGGGTGATCTATTCGCCTGATTTAGTCTTGATGGCTGAGTTCCATGATATTTGTTTTCATGTACCATGGTTGCACCTACTGGGTATTCATATTTGTGCACAGTTATTGCACCTGATATCGTTTTTGTGCCTTGGTTGCACATGCTTATGACTTCATGGATTTCATACAGTTGGGTTGATTTTGTGCATATGTTATGCACACGATTTGATGTCATTCGATATGTTGATTTTGATTTCATGCCTATGTATGTATGTGATTTGACTTATGCTTTCGACATCGTTTTTATGCTCTTTTAGTGTTTTGATTTGATTGTGTACGCTGATGCACATTGTTGTGAGCTTATATACCGCGGTATACCTGTTTTTGATTGAGCCGTATTGTATACCATCGATTTCGATTCTGATATTGATTTTGATTCCGTGCAATCTGTGCACTTCATTTGGATTTTCACGCGTGTTGAGCGCATATTTCGAGGTACGATTTTGGTGCACACCAGATGCACTAAATCGGGATTCTTCGTGCATGTCAGATGCACCTGATTTTGCTGCCAGGAATACACGTTGCCTATGACAGATGTTTCGTGCACACCCGTTGCACCTAGATATTGTTTCTGTGCACATGTATGGCACATATACGGATTTTGATTTCCGTGCACCCCAGACGCACAGGGTATTCTTATATACATTTTGGTTTTTGATTCCTTATGAAGCAGCACGTTTTTATGATATTTGCGATATGTTTTCGTATTGAGCAGGACTAGTCAGAAGGCAGTACCTGGATATATTTTGCATGCATTGATAGTTATCAAAGGGAGTTCTAAAAAGCGAGCTATAGTCTCAGTATTTACCTACGTATCTGATATGACACGACGCGTTTAAAATAAGGGGACCCTCCTAAATTGTTTTCAAAACGGCAGAACGCACATATTAAACAAAAGATATATACATATATGGTTATTTTCTTAGACGTCCATCGCTGTCCCGCGATACGTGCATCGCACAGCAACATGAAAAGTTTGGCATGCATTCTTTCAGATATTTTCATGTATAGATTTAATTTCTACTGGTATGGTTTTAATATATATCATATTGGTTTTGTCTTGGATTTGACATTTGTGTCTTTACCATGACTCCGATGATTGCGGGATGCTTGACGGAGTTCTGATTTTGAGTTATCTGCTCATTACTCATGCGCGTGCATCGTGCTATGATGCGTTTTATGTATTGATGATTTCGGAACCCCGACGACTTAGACTTTCATGGAAATGTTTTAGAATTTGGGGGTTTAAATTTAAATTCGGGGACCGAATTTCTTTAAGAGGGAAATATTGTAACATTTCAAAGAAATAAAATATTATTTTTGGTAATTTTTATATTTTAATAATAAAATATTGAATATTTTAATAAGGCGGTATAATTAAATACCGATAAATTGGGAAAAATTTTGGAAAATTATGGAAAATTCTAAAAGAGGGTGTTTTATGGAATTATGCAAATTTTAAGTTTTTATGAGTAATTATATGCTAATTTAGTGCTAATCGCGATTAAAAATCGCTAATCGGATTTTAAACGGGTTTTGTGCAAAACATGCACCATTCCATTTTTTACACTTGTTACATTTATTTCCATGACTTTCCTACATGTTTTATAGCATGGTTATTGATTTATTAGAGAGGGGAAAAGAAAAGAAAAGGAAAGGAAAAGAGTATAATATATAGGTATGGGTGAGAGAGAGAAAGCTAAGGGTTTACCTTTGACCAAGACTTGAGCCATTCCTTCACCATTTCTCCACTCATTCCTTTCCCCTCTCCTCATGCTGCTGCTGCTCCTTCTCCCTCCCCTCTTCATCTCCCCCAAAACTATATGAAAAACATCTCAAAACTCAAACCCCATTTCACAAAAAAGGTGCACAAGCTCACAAGCGACCTTATGGACCAAGAAAAATATGATTTTGGCGCTTTAGGAGATTCTTGGGAGCTAGATGAGGTAACCCCTTTTACAATTAGTGTGGTGTTTCATGTGCTTTATCCTCATTACAAGTTTAATATCGTTTTGGCGAAGTTTTGTGGACTTTGGAAAAGCCTAGAAAGGGTTGAGGTTATTTTGAGTAGGATTAAGTGCTAATAAGCCTTATTAGTGAACTAAACCCCTATGATGGTAGAAAACCCAGACCAACCAAACCTGAAACCCAAAAATACAGAATTTCAGAACTTTCATGTCGGTTTATGAACTTTGACTGTGCAGGCAAATCTGGAATGAACTGGGACTTTTACAGGAAAAATAAACAACTCCAGAGACCCATTTGAGACCATAGGAACCCACTGTAGAAAGACAAACCATAATGGGGATCCCCAGGCCAGCGAGACCGGTTTTTCATGGGTGAGGGCTCGGCCACTTGGTATGGGGTAGTGTCCAGGTTTCTTCTGTAGGTCACAAGTACCCTATATATCAGCCTAGTATTGTTTGCTCACATGGTTTCCACCCTTATCCAAATTTGGGACCAATTTCCTACAATGTAGTATCATGACGTTGCCACGACTTAAATCATAGATACAAAATCTTGGTTTTGTGTTAGATTGGTAGCCTACAGGGATCTGGAGTGACCCTCGACACTTACAGGAAAAACTAGCAAGACCATTACCCTATATTGACTACCAGGAGACTACCCTACAAACCTGACACCCCAATTCCCTACCAGGGCCGGCTTCTCCGGAATTTCATGGGAAGGGCCCGGCCACCTTGTGGATTCAGGAGCCCAAGTTGCTTCCATAGCTCATTTACACTTTGTACATCACTTCAGTATTGTTTTAGAACATTGGTTGCACCTTAATCAAAATCTGGGACTGAGTGCATGTGTTGCTATTTTGATTCGAGTTATGGTTTTGCGTATTTTGAATTCTAGATTTACGTATTTGTGTTTTGCCTAGATCACTTCACGTTTGTACGACGATATCGAGGGTTGTTTGATGGTTTTGAAAGCGTAGATCATAGGTTCTAACCTATAGGCTTTTAAGCATATCGTTTTGGTTTTCGTGTGTCGTTTTGGTTTCGATTTGGTTTTAATGCGATGCGATACGTGTGACATGTAGGTACCCCTACGATGATCCGAGACGATGAAGAAGATGGTGGCGACATCGACATCGGCAAGCAAGATCAAGGTGAGTAGATTATATCTACTGGGGAAGTCGGGTGGATGGCGTATAGCACCCCCGCAGTTCGATATCTAGTATACTATATATATACTATATATGATAGCTTATTGTGTAATATGGATATTCTAGATGTGATTAGGTGTATTATGGATAGATTAGGGTTTAGAAGTAAACCAGTATAGTTTCCTAGTTGCGAACCCTAGAATAGGTTTACACCCACACACACACACACACACACACACATGCTTGCTTGTTATACCCATACCAGGATGATGAGGATAGTGGATAATATTTGGAGATGAGTCGATGAGATTAGGCATAGTGCCATGATATTGGTGATATGATGTGATTCGTATTTGGGATACGACATGAGTTTTTAGCGGGCCTTTAGACATGTGTTTCACACCCGCATTTATATTTATATAGATGGTATCGATTTGTACTAGACTTAGATCAGTACCCCAGATCATGAGATATGATGATAAGGATGCCAGATAATTGATGAGATGAATGTGACATTGACCCGTACCCAAATTTGGGATGCCGTACGATGACTTGCCGTACGAGCTTCATATTGATGATAGATCCACACTCATGACTCGAGGATTTCATATGATATCGTATCGTACGCGGTACCTTTGAGTCGGGATCACCGACTATTATATTTATATATATGTATATATCGACTCAGATTTAGGTGGTTTCCAAACCCCTCCCGATTGACTTGTTAGTTAGAGCCGTAGTTTTGCTAGTAGATATTAGGCTAGGTCGATATCATACCTATTTCAAAAACTAACGAATCGGGAGTATTTTAAAGACAGGCAAGGGATTCTACAGATATTTTCAAAGGACGCAACTTTTCTTAAAAACACCGTAGCCCTCATTTTCCTAAAAACCCCGATTCGTCTTATTTCAAATGGCAAAAACAGTATAACATAGATACATTGATGTAGATTCTACACTGTTGTGTTTATTATCCATTTGCCGCAGATTCTTACTGTTTGCATCGCATTGCATGCTAAGTATGTTTATTGTTGCATCAAATCTATGCTGTTAGGACACCAGCACCATTATCGATGATGCATATGTTTCACGTACACCTGCTTGCCGGTTCACACACTTCATCATCGATAATTGCAAGTCACTACACTATAGTACTGTTGCATTCAGGATATGATCCTTGCATGGCATACTTGTGCACATACCTATTGTACATTCTTATTTGTGTCCTTATATCTTGTACGCCCATACTTGTACACATACTCATTTGGACATACATAAATGATTCTCGCTTGATTTGGAGATTTGGGAACCACAGGATACTCTTTAAAACTGATTCATTTTAAAAGAGCGGTTTCCCTCAATATGTGCATATCACTATTCCATGTTGCATGATATACGGATATGCTTACATTCTTTTACATCATGCTTTTTGATTATACGCATTAAGATATGTTGTTTCCATTATATTTCTGGATTTGGAAACCGTGGGTATTTTAAAAGAGAGTATGTAATTGTTTTAAAAACCCGGTTACCCTTAATATGATATTTCAGTGCGTCCACCATGTGTTTTCTCGGTTCTGAGAGCGACATGTGAGACCCGATTTGAGGAGGCGGATGAGGCCGATTGCGGGTACATGGTGGACCGGTATGGTACCCCGGGGCGAGAACGGATCGCTGTGTAGTAGACGGTGAGCCTGACAGAGGGACTACTACCTACCGGTGATTGTATTTGAGCTCGGCGGATATCCGGAGGATACCAACCGGAGTTGAGAGATGATACGGGCCGATCTGGACTGACGGGGCCTTATGTATATGAGGATTTACGTGTCGATACTAGGCACAGGTTTCATGATGTTTTCGAGTGTCGATGCTTGACACTCAGGTTCCATGATTTGATATGTCGCGAGCGAAACATGTTGATTTACATCCTCATACTTCCATGCATATGCTTTATGATATTTACATGCATGATGCTTATTGTCATTGGGTGACACGTGGACGATTTCCATATACTTATAGTTGACATTAATGACGTTGATCACATAGTTGGATGATATCCACATACTCATAGACTTCATGATATAGTCGACTTGGTTCATACCTTATATTTAGGATATGTTATTACCTGAGGCACTGGCGCGAGCACTTGGTACTACACTCATGTATAGATGTTACATTTCCACTTTATCATACTTCAGACTTATTCATTTGAGGTTTATATATATATCTGATCGTATTGACCTAGGATTGATTCATACATACGATTTCTTCTCTGCGATGTTTTCTATTCACGAGTTGGCAACTCACCCCCGTTGTGCCACAGTTCTTGCAGGTTTTGCCGTACAGGTTCGATTACGGCTTTTCTGGCACACTGCTTCCTTTCTGGGTGATTGCATTAGTAGGTGGGTTCACTCGCATCGTAACCACCCTTGTATTTATTTTACTCTGTTGTGTCTAGTAATTCCATCAACCAAACTTGTATATTGTTTCAGACTTAGAAAACCAGTTAGTGTATTATTTCGACCTTAGAGTTGCGCGTTGCAGTATTCTGGATTTCATGCTGATTTTGAGTTTCCTTTTTGAGTTTTGATCCTCGCCCTTCGGCGTTGTATATTATACTGCTTGCGTGGTTGTGACCGTCGATTGACGAAGAGCTAGCTCCCGCTTGGGGATGCTTTTTACCATTGTATATATATTATTCATGTTGTACCCCGTTTGGGGCCAGTATTTACAAAGGAAACTCTGCCGAAATTTTCAGAAAAGACTATAGATTTTAAAAATGCATATTCGGTTTACTTATTTAAAAACCTTGCTTTTAAAACATGTTTTCTCACTTCATAAAAACTAGTTTTCTTTATTTACTCCTTAAAATGGTTTTAGATTTCTGGGCTTTTGGCTTACTTGAATTTGATGTGGTTCCATAGACTTCATATGATTCAAGTGTCAGTCACGTGCTATTTCGGGTTGTGATAATTACATAAAAATTATTTATTACATGATCTATATTTTGGCATGGAGGTGGCTGGCCGTGGGCTCGACTTGGGCATGGGCCCGCTTGACCTGGGCTTGGGCCCACCTGGCTTGGGTTTGACCTTGACTTTGACTCGATCAACCGGGGTGCAAATTTTGACCCCAATAGTAGTAATAAACACACAATTTCCCTCATAATACCGGTTATAATGTATGACACATGTTATTTGATATTTCACAGACGAATTGCTAATATGTATTATATTTATACCAAACACCTTTAGATGATTACAAAGAGTAGGGAAATTGATGTGTTAAGAATGCAATATTTTCGACTGATCAAATTTCTCCAAACTTAATTTTGGTCGTCTCGAGCAAACTTGTTTTATTTAAGAGAAGGAGAAAATTTATTAAGAAAAAGAAAAACTAAATAGCACACTTTCGTAGGCAACACGATTGCACTGAGCATGTGCAACAAGCCTTTAAACCTCTAGGTGTCCCTAGTAGGAGGAGTGTTGTCTCCTGAGGGTTTTCAGCGGATTGCACCCACAAAATCCCATAATAAAAGGAAGACTGTGAAAGTTACATTTAAAGATAAGAACTGTAAAAAAAAGACTTTGAAAATTAGAGTTTCCAACTACACTAGCTTTTCGGTTGTCATGAGCCCTATCTTAATAGTCATGAAAAGATGTTAGAAATCACATCACCCCTCGATAAAATATTTTTTTTATTCTTCATTCCTATCTTTCTTCCAAACATTGATCATATACCCCTATGTGTGTGTAAAAGACATCCCTACACTCGGAGAATTCAATTCAAACTATCATACTCTTGTCCATCACCTTAGTACTTTTTAATCGATGAATATTTAGATGAATTTGCTGACACATTTTTCATGCGACCGTTAATACTTCTTGAGGTACTAACCGACCGATTACTCATGTGCTTGCTGATTAGGCGTAAGTAGCATTTTCCTCATCTTGCAACACCTAAAACTTAGCAGTGACCCCAAACCAGTTGGTCTAAGGCACTAGGTGATGAAACACCCTCGCTATATTTTTTTATGCTGCCTTGGTTATAACAAAACCAGTGTTCATTTTTCTACACCATTTTATATTTTCTTCATTTATTATTCCCTTCATAGTTTGGCTTTTAAACAAGAGCATTTCAAGGTATCCTCTACTATCCCGAGCTTCAAGACGTGTGTAAGTGCGTATAGTAGGGTATCAACATTCAAATGTTTGGCTTCCAGAAATAGGAACTATTTTTCGGACTTATTTTTATCCTCAGATTAGTGACTTGTTTCATCTTACTAACCCTTGGGACAACGACTCATAACTACTTATTACTAGTTCGTTTAAGAAAACTTCTAATTTTCTTGGTTTTCTTCAATTTTTCTAATCTTTTGGATGTAATTTTTCACTATCTAATCTTTTATTATCTTATTTATGTACAATTTTTTTTTGTGCTTATGCAAAGTATGATGCAAAGTGATGCGCAAATAAGCACAAACCTTCCCCAAACTTGTTTTCAACAGTGTCCTCACTGTTGCTATCTGCTGGATCACAAAAACTTGTAAGTTTAGGAAGAAATTTATTAATGGGGGAAAGATATATGATCCTGAAAATCCTCCCCCAAACTTATTCTTTGGCTCATCATTTTGAGTAAAAAAATTTATTTTCAAGTGCCAGATTATTCCCCCCAAACTTGAATTAAACAATGTTAAGCTTTGAAAATCACAAGAGAGGGTCAAAATTACTAGTCAATGCCAAGCTTTGCAAAGACCGAAAGTCAACACCAACCATTCGAAGATTTTATCGGTGTAGTGCATCGGTTGGTGGAAGAACATGTTATAAGGAGCCAGGAAGAAGTGGGGAAAAGATAAATGGTGTGATATAAAGGGTTTGCGTCTCGTTTTGGAGAGACGACACGGTGATTGTGATGATGGATTACTCGCATTCTCATGATTGTTCAGAAGAAGGGGTGAAGGTTCAATTTTTTTGTTTTGGAGATGATTCATCTCAACACCCGTGTTTGCTAAAAATGCGAGTTCATCAGCGAAAATTTCCTCAAAGGTTTCATCGATAACCCGAAGAATAATGTCATCAAAAAGTGCGGGGTGATCTTCAGACTCCAAAAACTGTTCATAATCAGTGTTAGTTGTTGACCTGGACAACTCGGTGGAAGATTCCGTATGTGTATGATATATAGTTGGGTCAAACAACAACATATGAAAAGAGTCTAGATCAGTATCATGAGGCTGATCAAATTCGCTACCGTCGACATCAACTAATTCGACAGAACATGCATGAGCAGAAGGTTCGGAGGGTACACTTCCCAACTTGTAAATGTTCAACTCAATTGACATCTTCCCGATGGATAGGGTCATAGAGCCATTGCGACAGTTGATTATAGTATTGGAAGTGGCCAAAAAGGGGCGACCAAGGATCACCGGAATTTGATTCCGTGGGTTCACTACAGGCTGTGTATCTAGAACAATAAAGTCCACAGGGAATACAAATTCTCCGATTTTTATTAACACATCCTCGAGCTCACTCCTAGGTTTGGTGATTGATAGGTCGGCCATCTGGAGAGTGTAGTGAGCTGGTTTCAATTCTCCGATCCCTAACTGCTCATAAACCGAGTAAGGAAGCAGGTTAACACTTGCGCCAAGATCAAGTAGAGCACGGTTAATGTGCTTACCCCCAATAGAAATAGAAATTGTAGGACAGGCAGGGTCCTTACGTTTTCTAGGTAATTGTTGGGGAAAAACTGTGTCTACAGTACTCGACATGAACACCTTTTTGGGCACTTGAGTCTTCCTCTTCCTAGTGCACAAGTCCTTGAGAATTTTCGCATAAGCCGGGACTTATTGTATAGCATCTAGGAGAGGGATATTGATGTTAACTTGCTTAAAGATTTCAGTGATCTTCTCCATTTGCGGACTTGGTCTGTTTCCCCATAACCGATTCGGATAAGGAGCTTTAGCAATAAGAGCGGGGTCCAACATTGGAGAAGATCGTGTGGATAGAAAAGATCCCAGAATAGGAGTGTGGATCGTCTTTGGTGGACTAGAAGAAGTGTGCTGAGGGTTCGAGCCTTGGGGAAAACGGTGAATAGGCTCGGACGAAAATGGTGAGGTAGACGAACTGGGGTTAGAAGTAGAAGTGGAAGGAAAAGTCTCAGCCGGGGTATCATCGATTGATTCTTCATTATTATCAATCTCTTCACCAACATGGTTGTCAAGCACTCTTTCAGATCTCAACGTGGTGATTGCATTCACATTGTAGTGTTGTGAATGTCCAGGATTCGGTAGGGGTTGAGACGGAAGTTTCCCTGTCTCTCTAGCACTCATTTCGGCTTTTAATTGTGCAATTTGTGCTTCCATCGATTTAATACTCTCACTTTGGGAGTCAGAGTATTTCTGGATTTTATCGACGGAAGACTTCATCTCAGCCGAAACTTGCATGAAATTTGTCAGAAGCAAATTCATGGTTTGTTCGAGTGAAGAGGAGTTATCAGTACTGGTCAATTGCAAAGAATTGTTTTACGGTGCAGAAGTGTTGACCGGATTTTGAAAGTTTCGGAATTGATAAGGGTGTTGACTTATTTGAAGTGGTTACTGTTGTGGTGGAGGACCCCTTTGGAAATTGTTTTGGTTTGGAACCGTGTTTTGAGTTTGTGATTGGTTCCAAGCAAAGTTAGGGTGATTTCTCCAACCCTGATTATAAGTGGAAGAATACGGATCATTTCTAGGTCTTTGTTGGAAAGCAGCATTGGTATGCTCTTGACCTTGAAACGAAGAATTTAAAGGACATTCTTTCGTAAGATGAAATGGATCAAAACAACATCCACAGACAGTTTTGGGGAGTGACATCTAATTTAGGGAGGCTGCTAAAAATTTATGTTCCATAGCTTCGAGTTTCTTTTGCATTGCTTCCATTTCAGCTCTAACTCCTATGGAAACATCAAGTTGATGAATGCCACCCCTAGACGATAACTGGTTTACACTCTCCCACTGTAAAGCTTTCTCAGCGAAATCTTCTAAAAATATCCAAGCTTCACCATCATCTTTATTCATGAAGGTGCATTGACACATGGATTCAAGGGTCTGTTTTGTTGTAGGATTAATGCCCTCATATATGATTCTGCACAGATCCCATCTAGGGATTCCGTGATGAGGACATTGAACTAACAGATCTTTGAAGCATTCAAAACACTTCAAAAATGGTTCATTGAGAAGCTGGGTAAATTGATTTATTTCGCTATGAACTCGAGGTGTCTTATGATTAGGGTAGAATTTCTTTAGGAAAGCTGTTACGAATTCTCCTCGGTTCGAAATAGAATGTGCGGCTGTGTTATAAAGCCACTTCTCGGTTATATCGCACAAAGTGAATGGGAGAAAACGTAATCTCATAGTATCCACATAAAGCTGTGAAGTACCCATCATAGCGCATACATTTTCAAATTTGGTAATAAAGACGTATGCGTCTTCAGACTCGAGACCGTGATATTTTGGTAGAAGATTGATGTATTGAGGTTTGATTTCAAAATTGTCCACATTGGCTGGTGGAATGGTGAGACAGGTCGAAAGAGGACCTCGCATAGGGTAGCATCTCTCTTGGAGAGAGATGCAGGACGGATTCTGCGCACCTGCGGACGGTGGCAGAGTAGTGTTAAAGAAGTTCGATGGAGAACCGTCCATCGAAGTGGGTGTGGTAGTGGGTGAAGAAAAAGTAGACGTAGAATTACCGACTTCGGAGTCAATAGGAGGAACGCGGACAAGACGGGCACTAGAATCCCGTGTCCAGCCGAGCATGCACTAAATGGTTTAGCACAAGTGGCAGCGTTGAGTGATAATTAGAGAAAAGATGAGTTGGTGTTTGATTTGAAAAAATACGGATTTTTGAAAAATCAAATCACAAAATATGCACACACAACTCTAGATCTAATGGTCACCTAGGTCAAGTCTCTAGACCGCTCCTAGACTTCCAGAAGACAAGTCGCAAGATAGATCCTCTACTGCCTCTTTGCCCCTTCTGTGGCCAGGTAAGTGCCAGGTAAATGGAAGGTTCTCCACTACGTAAGTAGTGGGCCTAATTAAGTAACCACTTTCCCTTGACACCATAAAAGAAACGCGGATAAGCAATAGATTACCCACGACCTCCTTCTGTCCTAAGTGAGCATGACGGTTTTTAGAGTCTTGTCTAGATATTTTTTAGTTAATGAGGGTGATGCGAATGAAAATTTGTGATTTTTGGGGCTTAGGAAGAGTAATGAACTCCCCACCCAATCTGAATTTGGTCTTTGCCCCTTAATTTTCATATTAAAAATGCAAACAATCAAGATCAAACACGCACAATTTTTCTTTTTGCGGCGCTGCAAATTTTTGCAAAAAAACCTGCAGAAATTGGATATTGGACAGAGCAGGGAGGAGATAAGAAAGTCAGAGATGGACCTAAAAAAATTTGGTACAGTGAAGCCTTCAAATCACCGCGTTTCCGCCGCAATAAGGCACCAAAAACTGTGGATCCGCCGCAGTTTAATGTGTTCCTTGCACAGAAATTGGTGCAGATGCTCCTGTACCTTCACTGAGCTCTCTGAGATGTCCTGAAAAAAAATTTCTCTCGCTCCACAGATTCCAGATCTTCTTGCAGCAAATCGCAACAAATCATTAAGCGCTTGTTGCGAATTTTGATCTAAAAATTCTGATGGAATAATAAATTTTCCAACTCAAATTACAAAAACGAAAAAATTAGCACACGATCCCGGAAACGGTGCCATTTGATTGATCATCTTCGTGTGTATTTGGAAATGTTTCACAACCCAAGAAATTTATACCGCAATCAATTAACAGTGTCGATGTACCGCGTTAATGAATACGGATCGTCCACTGAGAAAGTGTGATTTGTTCGAAATCGTTTTATTTGAGTTGAAAAGAAAAGATAAAAGAAAATGATTCAATATTCATGAGATTTTAGTTTCAAGAACATAAAGAAATAGATCTAAGATCAACAATTAATAAAGATCAAGAAAATGTCCAAACCAATTGAATTCTCAAGATTTGTAAAGTAGTTTGTAGGAATCGATCAAATTGATAGTGATCATTAATACTATTGATTACAAATTCTTATCTATTGAGCATTTGTTGCTAGATCGATGATAATCAACGAGGTTTAGGGATTTATTGAAGAAACTAGGGTTTCTCCTTCATCATCCCTTGTCCTTTCATTGATTATCATTCAAATTCTAGCCTCTAGCAAATTCAATCACCGATCGTTGATCTCTAATTTGGAGCGAAAATATTCAAGAAAGTGATCTCGCTCAAATTAGGTCTTCGATGATTCAATTTCCTAAATTTTACAAAACTCATAAGACTTAAGAATCGTTCAAGAATTTAATCATCATCATCTACCTATTCTCTCGATTCCGCAACAAGCAGAGATTTCACTCACACATCATAAAAAAGGAAAGAATCAAGAATCGGTAACTTTTCATAATGCAAGAATGTAAAGAAAAGCAAGATTTACAATAATTACCTTTATTAATCGACGATTAGGTACAATTCACTCAACTCGAGGTTACAAGATTTGAGGAGGTAACTAGATCCGCCGAAATTAGCTTCGCATCGATCTTCTTGATTCGCGGATCGTCGTGGATCTCTTGCTCGGATGAAGGTCGGAGTTGCTTCAAAGGATTTTCATTTGCTTTCTTGATTCGCTTCTCGATGGATCTTGATTTGGCTTTTGAATTTGATTTGGACTAGGGTTTTGATTACAAGTTATGTCACTCAACTTGTGTAAATTTGGCTCAATATTCAACCACTCAATTAATGAACAACCTTTGTAATGAAACCATAGGTGCTCTTTTATAGTTTTCCCTCAAGCTTCCCCTAGAAGCTAGGTCAATCTTCTCAAGGAAGCTTGGTTGTTATGAGGCTTGCATGAGAAGCTAGGTAGGTATCAAACTTGCATGAGAAGCTTGGTTGTTAGAAGGGAAGCTTCAGTAGAAATCTACACAATTCGAAGCGTCTTAGAGAAGTTTGGCTGTTAAAAGAGAACCTCTGCAAAAAGTTTCCACCACCGACGAGTCAGAATGATCGCGGATCCACGGCGGATCGGCCTGACTCGGCCGCGGATCCGCGGCCACTTTAGGTGATCTCTGCATGAAAACTTCAGGGTTGTTTCATGTTGGCTTTATGGTTGTTTTATGATGTCTGGAAACTTAAAATTATCTCTTGTTTACTGCCAAATCTCAAGTCTTGGCCTTGATGTATTTTATCAACACTTTTAGTAGTTCCGGCTCTTTTACCTGGAGAATTTCCTGCACACAATCTCGAGACAAGTATTGATATATAAAGATCACGCGTGTAGTAATAAACACACAATTTCCCTCATAATACTGGTTATAATGTATAACACATGTTATTTGATATTTCATAGACGAATTGCTAATATGTGCTATATTTATACCAAACACGTTTAGATGATTACAAAGAGTAGGGAAATTGATGTGTTAAGAATGCAATATTTTCGACTGATCAGTGATGGAATCTCTGAACAATACCAGCACAAACATCAATGTCAATACTCCACCACCTACGCTAACACCACCATCTACAGTTGCCACTCCTATTAATGAGCAAACAGTACTGCTTAAGGCTATCAAGAGCCTATTGGAGGGTCAGCACCAGCAGACTGCTATCCTTATGCACCGCCACGAAACCGAAGCACCCGAAGTTAAGAAATTTCAGGCACTGTACCCAAAGAACTTCTCGGGTAAAGAGAGTCCGCTTGAAGCAGAAGAATAAGCTCAAGAGATCGAGGATGATTTGGCAGCAGCTTATGTGTCAGATATTGCCTGAGTGAGAGTTGCTAAGTTGCAACTGACCGATAACGCCAGAATTTGGTGGAAGGCTGAGGAGAGCCGTCTCGCACAACGGATAGAATGGAAAACATTCTGAGACCTCTACGATGCCAAGTACTTCCCAGAGATTGTCCGCTTTGATATGGAGCAGCAATTCATCCATTTATAGCAAGGCTCGATGTGGGTCAAGTCGGTGGATGAATATGATGCTGAATTTACCATGATCAGCATGTTCGCTGCACACCTTATTCTCACTGCTGAGATCCGGGCCCGGCGATTTCAACAAGGGTTGGACCCCGAAATCCAAGCTGCACTCGCTACAGGGGATTTCCCAACCCATGAGCTTGCTTTGAAGGCTGCCCGACACTATGATGCAATTGTGAAGAAGAAGGGCAGGCCGCATACTGCCGGTGTGAAACGCCCTGTGAACCAGATTACAGGAAGGGCCTCTTCCAGGCCAGCCTTCAATAGACCATCTCAGAGGCCAGTAGGTTCGTTCGCTAACAGCAAGCCAGACTTTTGCATCTACTGCAAAATAACATGCATCTTGTGAAGAACTGTCGCAGGGCGAACAACTTGTGCCAGATCTGTAGGTCTTCTACTCACGCCATTAGAGCATGCCCCCAGAACCGAGGACCCAACAATCCTCCAGCTAGACCGGCGATCCAAGATCCTCCTCCCCGGTTAGCTCTACCAGCTCCAACTTTCCTCACCCAGACCACTCAACCTCAACGCAGAGTGTTTAATCAGGCACAGAGGAAAGTGCCGCAATGCCAAGCATTCACTATGTCGGTCGAAAAGGCCGAAGCTATGGGTCAGTTTAGCACTGGTAAATCTCTTCCCTATTCTCTTTCAAGACCTTTCAATTCATAGCAATCTTATGCGGACATCAAGGTGCTGGAGATACCGAACTTTGACATAGTGTTTGGAATGGACTGGCTTGGAACTTTCTTCTCTACCATCGACTGTCACTAAAGGAGGGTAGTGTTCGAAATACCAGATCATCCTGTGTTCTACTTCAAAAGTGGAGACCGAACCTTGGAACCTTGCGTCTACCGAGAAAAATCAAAGAAGGCAGAGATTGCAGCATTGCAAGAAGAAGAATCGAAGCCAAAGGTAGTTCGAGAGTTCGAGGATGTATTCTCAGAAGATATATCAGGTTTGCCTACCAATTGAGCTCTTGAATTCAGTATCGATTTACAACCCGACGCACAACCAGTAATAAAAGCTCTGTACCGATTAAATCCGGAAGGATTGAAGGAGATCCACATTCAATTGGACAAACTCCTGAAGAAAGGTTGGATTCATCCCAGTACTTCAAGCTGGGGATCTCCGGTGCTACTGGTGAAGAAGAAGGAAGGTTCCTACGGGATGTGTGTGGATTATCGAGCTCCGAATGAAGTGAAAATTACGAACAAGTATCCACTACCGCGCATCGATAACATTTTTGATCAGTAAAGTAGATCTTGTTTCTTTTCAAAGCTAGATCTTCATTCGGATTACCATCAGGTGAAGGTCAAAGAGTCTGACATTCCGAAGACAGCGTTTCGGACTCGATATGGCCATTATGAATATTTTGTAATGCCATTTGGATAGACCAATGCACCTGCCATCTTTATGAACTTGATGAACCAAGTTTTCCAGGAGTACTTAGACAGGTTTACTGTCATCTTCATCGATGACGTCCTGGTGTATTCAAAGAATCGGAAAGAACATGCCGAGCACTTACGGATTGTCCCGGAGATATTACGACAACATCAGCTCTACGCCAAGTACAAGAAGTGTGAATTTTGGCTAGATCAAGTCAGATTTTTCGGACATATCGTTTCAGGTGAAGGAATCTCTGTGGATTCAACTAAGGTGTCAGCTGTCAGCGAGTGGCCGACACCAAAGACAGTGAAAGATATAAGAACATTCTTGGGCTTAGCAGGATACTACCGACGATTCATTGAGGTATTCTCAAAGATTGCAGCACCCCTGACCAAGCTCACACGTAAAGACGAAGTATTCGTGTGGTCAGAAGTATGGGAAAAATCTTTTGTAGAACTCAAGTAGAGATTAACCACTGTAACGACTCAGAAATCTTGTACAGAAAATTTTCCTGTTAATATACAAAAAAAGAGTATTTCAGCCTGAGTTCGAATTATAAGTCACTTTTATTAAATAAAAGCAAGAAACTACTTGTAGCTCACTGATAAAGCCTTGAACTACTGTGATGTAGCCCTTGTGTTCGATTCCCATGAGACACAATTATTTTTTTCTGATTTTTCTTTTTAACTTTTTGGAAGCCAAAAAGATTGCACGTGCAATACACGGGAAATGAAAAGTTCAGAAAAATTAAACATGTACAAAATGGTTTTAAACAGAGATTAAATCAAATGGCACGAATCTCGAGACCAGATGTCACAAATAGACCGGCGGAAATAAGGTTTGGACCGGCATCGATGGCTCAGATAAGGCCAATGAACCCCGTGCTTTGCACACACACCTCTTCAGCTACCCCTAACTCCTCTGCACTGTTTGATTTTTCTGCAATCAAACAGAGACCTTTCATTTCACAATTAAACACAATTTTAATACTTTTAATTCACATTTTTAATTCCCAAACCCTAATTCTCCACTATAAATATCACCCCCTACTTTGGCTCAGCACCATTCTGAAAATTCTAGCCAAAACTATCTAAAAAGTTCCTAATGCAAGTGAAGTAAAGTGGAGTTAGCGAGCAAGTTGGTTCCGGTGAAGATCTAAGCCAATTTCGGAGCTCTCACGACGACACGATGACACTCTTCCCTTCCTCACCCTCTTCCCAAGCTTTCTAAACCGTAAATTCCTCCCAAATCTCCTCCTTTCTATTAAAATTCCTCTTCAAATTTTGTATCGGTAAAAGTGGAATTAATACCGACATCTTCTTTTCTAAAACATATAACTCTCTTTTCCTTTACAATTTAGTCAATCTAATTTTACTACATCCCTTGTAACCATAAATACTAATGTTTAGAATCGAATTTAATCAAAATTCTCATGTGAAACAACCATAGTAGAACTTTTTCATTAGAATACCTTGAACTTTATAAACACCCATTTTAGTATTTTTTTTAAAACAATACCTTAGGAAAAAAACTTCATTGGGTAACGACCTACCCCACACGCACACTTAGTTTCATAGCATGATACTCATTGTATGTATGAAGAGCAATATTTACAATAAAATACCACATACTTTAAAAACCGGATTTCTTATAAAACAGTATTTCATTTCCTTTACGATTATACATCAACAACCCTCTTTAGGGGACCCACTAATAGATGGTGCGGATTATCGCACATTCTTGGGCTAGTAAAACGAGATGCAGACATCCTCACAAAGCATTCGATCTCGAAAGGAATTAAATACGTCTTTTAAGAAATATGAATTTTCTCAATAAAATAAAATTAATTTTGTAAAAATTATAAATCCATATTTTCAAAATATAATAAACCTATATCTTTCCAAAAAAAAAGGAGAAATATAAACAAATGACAATAAAATACCATGAAGATAACAAAAATGATAAGTTTTTCAATAAAATACTATGAACTTTCCAAGCTAAGTAATTATCACTAAAATACCCAAGACTTAAAATCCATGCTCATGAAAACCCTGAGTAATCTAATCACCTTCGAGGTTTACCTTTTAATTATATTAAAATATTTTTTCATAAAACCCCATCGAGTTATATATAAAACAATATTTAGGGACTTTAGTAAATATGAGTTTAAGCGGGATCAATTCTCTTGAGCCCCAGAGAGCCGTAGAAAGTGAATTCTTATCTATGTAAGGTAGACAACTTAACGGATGTTATCAATGACAATTGTCTTGGAAAAAGACAAAAATCCTGTCGTCCATGTGCAGCAGTTGCCGAGAACTCCCGAACCTAAGAAATTCAAGAGTTAAATCAGTACAAGTGTCTCACTCAGTCTGAATCTAACCTCAAACCTGAATCCAAACTCAAACACGAATAGTTGATCATGAACATGAATACTCAATTCCAAACATCAAAATCAAACATGTATACTTGACTTGACTTGACCGAACCATGGTTATAATTTGACATGACTACTTGAATACTTGATTATATCTTGAACATGAATATTTGAACATTTTATATCCATGGATTCAGCCAAGATCTATAATCATAATTTATACAATACATTACGTGTGGATACAGGGGTAGATTGGTACAGAACGTATATCGTGGCACGAGAGGTCACCTATATGAATTCACGTGCCGTTGTCCTGTGTGTTATGACGGGGCCTTGTACTACATTTTACCATAGTCCACAGGGTAAGATGGACTCCTCTCGTATACATGAATACCTTTTTTATCAAGCTACAAATAACCACATTAGAATAACTATCATATACCAGTAATTGATCCTATACACTTACCTGTTCATTTCACATTACTTGTTATATTCTCTTTCTTCTTTTGGGACTTACTGAACGTTAGTTCGCTGACGACATTCCTTTCTATTCTTTCTTTGGAATGTTCGTCAGGAGAATTGGACTCTGAGGAGATCAAGCCTAGCCAGGAGGACTTGAATCAGCTCACCGCTCAGCCTAACTACTAGTTCACCTGCGCTTTCATTTTGTATGCCACTGTTTAGGCATTGCTTTACATCATTGTATCTTTTATTTCCAAAACAGTTGTATGTAAAGATGAATTTAAATAAAGTTGTTGTTTAATTTATTCACTTGTTATTCTTGTTCATTTTATATATTTCTTAATTAACCTTAACGTATTTATTTCTTAGTAAATACATTGCGGCCTGCCACGTCGCCGCTTCCGTCTAAATGAGAAACGGAGCGTGACAACAGCTGCACCTATTCTTGTAATACCGAATCAATCTGGCGGATTTGTTGTGCATTGTTATCCATCCGGTAAAGTATTAGGTTGTGTTCTACACCAGCATGGAAAAGTTGTGCCTTTTGCATCAAGGCAGTTAAAAGTTCATGAACGCAACTATCCAACACATGATATAGAACTAGCAGCAGTAGTCTTCGCACTCAAGATCTGGCGCCACTATCTTTTGGGAGAACGAGTGGATATATACACTGACCATAAAAGTCTTAAGTATGTATTTACTCAGAAGGAACTCAACATGCGGTAGAGAAGATGGTTAGAACACATGGCGGATTTCGACATCAACCTAAAGTATCATCCTGGGAAGGTGAATGTACTTCCTGATGCACTTAGTCGCCATCCATTAGCAATGAACCTCACCGCTCAATGGAGACTACAACAAGAATTGCATGGATTGGAAATTGAAATAGTTGTGCCATCTAATGCTTCATATTTGATGAAGCTACAAGTCCAGTCCACTCTTGTAAATCAGATCAAGGCAGCTCAAGCAAATGATGCTAAGCTAAAAAATATCCGAGAAAAAGTAGAAAGTGGACTTCGAACTGACTTCATCATCCACAAAGATGGATCCTTACGATATGAAAGCCGATTATGCATGCTAGTCGACCCTGTTCGAGAAGAGTTGATGAAAGAAGCTCACGGCTCTTCTTATTCTGTACATCCCGGTGGTACAAAGATTTACAAGGATCTACGGCAACACTACTGGTAGCATGGAATGAAGCGAGAAGTGGCAACGAGTGTAGCCAAGTGTTTGGTGTGTCAGCAAGTGAAGGATGAAAATCACATGACTGCTGGTCTACTTCAGCCGTTACCAATCCAAGAATGGAAATGGCAGCTCATTACCATGGATTTTGTGACTGCTCTCCCTCATAGCACGAAGGGTAAAGATGCAATTTGAGTTATTGTGGATCGATTCACCAAGTTGGCTCACTTTATTCCATTCAGAGTTGGCTAGTCAACCGAGACTTTGGCAAGGAAATACATGGAGGTGAGTAAAAATCTAAAATAAGATTTAAAACCTTCAAGATGTACCATACTTGATACCCGTAAACTCATGCAGGAGATTGTGAGATTACATGGAGTACCTATTTGCATCGTCTCCGATCGTGATACGAGATTCCGATCTCAGTTCTAGCGGAGTCTACAAGCTAGCTTGGGAACGAGTCTAAATTTCAGCACGACGTACCATCCACAAACAGACGGACAGTCCAAGCAAACAATTCAGATACTAGAAGATATGCTGAGAGCCTGTATGTTAGACTTTAGAAGTTTTTGGGAAGATCACCTACATCTTATGGAGTTTTCATACAATAACAGCTATCAGGTAAACATTGGGATGCCACCTTTCGCAGCACTCTACGGACGGAAATGTCATTCCTCGCTGAGTTGGGAAGATATTGGAGATCGTGAACTCCTTGAACCAGAGATGATCGTGACAACTGTAGATGTGGTTCACACGATCAGGGAAAAGATGCGCATAGCCCAGGACTGATAGAAGTATTGCGCAGATACAAAGCGTCGCCACTTGGAGTTTCAACCCGGAGAAAATTTATTCTTGAAGATCTCTCCAAACAGAGGTGTGATACGTTTTGGCAAACGAAGTAAGCTAAGTCCAATATATATAGGACCGTTCGACATACCCGAACGAGTTGGAAAAGTGGCGTACCGTTTAGCACTACTACCCACGTTGGAAGGAGTGCACAACATGTTCCACATATCCCAACTACGACAATAAGTGAGTGACCCCAGCCACATACTTGATCACTCAGAGCTCACAGTACAAACTAACCTAATCTGCGAGCAGCAACCAGTTGAGATTCTGAACCGAAAGGTGAAAACATTACGGAACAAGGAGGTAAACTTGGTCCGAGTGATATGGAGAAAGGATTTGCCAGGAGAATCAACTTAGGAAAGAGAAGAAGATATGCGTACACGATATCCTTACCTTTTTGAAAATTAGTCTCTATGTAATTGTAAATTTCGAGGACGAAATTTTTATAAGGAGAGTAAAATGTAACGACTCTGAAATTCCTGTACAGAAATTTCTTGTTATTATACAGAAAAGGGTATTACAGCCTGTATAAGAGTTAAAAGTTATTTTTGTTAAATAAAAGGAAGAAGCAACTTGTAGCTCACTGGTAAAGCCTCTGCACTGCTGTGACATAGCCCGTGTGTTCGATTCCCATCAAACCCAATTATTTTTAGGATTTTTCTTTTAATTTTTCGGAAGCCCAAGAATTGCACGTGTAATACACGGAGAAACGAAAAGTTTCAGAAAAGTCAAACAGACGTAATGAAGTGTACACACCCAACTTGAAACGTGGCAAAATTCTCAAGACGGATCATCAAAATTCGACCCCCCGTTTCATCATAGGGCCGGCGCTGACGGTCGATGTGGCCCCAATTCCTCCTATGCTTTGCACACATACCCCTTCGACTCCTCTCAACTCTCCTGCACTGTTTTATTTTCCTGCAATCAAACAAAGATTCTTCAATTCACCATTTAATATTATTTAAATTCTTTTAATCCACATTTTTTATTCCCAAACCCTAATTGTTCACTATAAATACCACCACATGCCCTAACTCTCTCCCATTCTGAAATTTCTATCAAAAATTCTCTCAAACTCTCTAAGTATCAGATGGAGTTAAGCACTCAAGTGGAGTAGCAAACCAAACTTGACGATCGGAGCATCTTCGACGAAACCACGACATCCGAAGGCTTCTTCTCTCTCTTTTTAACCATCTAAACTTTTAAGTCTCTCTTCTCTCTTCTTCTTTCATCTCAAAACATCTTCTAAGAACATATCAAAAAATTGGAGTTAACTCTGATATGTGTAGTTTTAACCTTTTTACTCCCCTTCCTAAAGCAAAATAGGTCATAATAACTTTCTCACACTACTTGTAACTTGGTTTACAATCTTTTAGCTTTGAATTTAATCAAAACTTTCATGTGAAACTATCATAAAACGAACTTTTCATTAAAATACCATGAACTTTAGTATAACCGTTTTTTCATAATTGTTAAAAAGATACCTTTAGGAAAACTTCATAGGGTAACGACCTACCCCACACGCACACTATGGTTTCATAGCACGGTACTCTAAATATATAGCTAATTTAAAGAATAACTTTTACATTAAAATACCACACCTTTAAAAAACGGGTTTCTTTTAATCGGTATTTTAAAATCCTTGGCAATTACACCTCTACAACCCTCGTTAGGGGACCTGCTAATAGATGGTGTAGATTATCGCACATCTTTGGGATAGTAGAGCGAGATGAAGAACTCCTCACGGAGTATTCGGTCTCGAAAAAAAATAAAAATACGGTTTTTTAAGAAATACGACTTTTCTATACAAAACTAATTTTTGAAAAATTATATAAAAATTATGAATCCATATTTTCAATAAAAACATATTATGAAACTATATTCTTTACAATGAAAAGTTATAATTCTTATTAAAGTATCACCAAGTTTCCAAAAGTAGTAGTTTTCACAAAAACACCATAAACTTTCAAAAATGCTAGGTTTTATCACCAATACACCACAACAATTAAAATACATGTTAATGAAAACCCTAAATATTATAAATCACCCTCGAGGTTATTTTTAAACAATATTAATATATATTTTTCATAAAACCCCTCGAGATATATAAACAATATTTTAAGGACTCTAGAATTAATATAGGTTTAAGCGGTATCATTTCTCTTGAGCCCTAAAGAAGCGGAGAAAGTGAGTTCTTTCCTATTCAGGTTAAAAAAAAGTTAACGGAGTTATCAATGTCAATTGTTTTGGAAAAAACAAAAATTTCTCCGTCCATGTACAGCAGTTACTGATTTCTCCCGAACATAAGATTTTTAACAATTTATATCAATTCCTATGAAAAAGGCATGAACTCGAATCCAAACTCGAATCTAAACTTGAACCTGAACTTGAACACAAACTCAAACTCTAACCTAACTCGAATCTAAACTCGAATATGAACCCGAACCCAAACTACTCGAATCAACTTGACTCGAACCAAGATTGCAATTGTCATGACTCGAATATTCCTCGACTCACTCGACTACATTCCACCCTTTTTGCAATCTATGGTTTCGATCAAGACATGTTAATCAATCAATCAAACCAATTAAGTATATTTACCAGTTATATATATTATACTCAGAGTGTTTGGGATAGTTTCTTGTGTGAATCCAACAGAGCTTCAGGAGTCCCATATTAACATCTTTTATTATTTTACTCGAATATCAGTCGGGTTGACTCATCCACTGCTTAGAGCCCCGATACTAACACATGAAATGGGCATGTGTTTCCTTTCTCCTGGGGCCCCACTCTTGAGCTCGTGAATAATTCTACGGCTGCGTTGACATTCACAGTTGGAACTTAACGTTGACATAATGACCATATAGAAACCTATAGAATATAT
This sequence comes from Agapanthus africanus, assembly GCA_030015575.1. NCBI lineage: Eukaryota > Viridiplantae > Streptophyta > Magnoliopsida > Asparagales > Amaryllidaceae > Agapanthus > Agapanthus africanus. The sequence continues at coordinate 902,982,455 of JASDDO010000022.1, forward strand.
TTACCCATGATCATATACTCTTACTCTTTATATAAATATTCTACAATCGTCATTTTATTTACTTTTACTTATCTTTGGGACTTACCGAGTGTTGATTCGCTGACGAGCATTCCACCCACTTTTCTTCTCTTGAAATGTTCGTCAGATACGGTCGAGAGGGAGGAAGTGGAAGCCACAGAGGAGGACTATAACCAGATCGCTACTCAGGGCTAGCTCAGCTTCACTTTTCTTCAATTTATGTATGTCACTTGTTTAGGTATTTTCCTTATAGTATTTACTTTCCAGCATAAACTTATGTATTTGTAAATATTAGAAGTTGAATGTAAATGAAGATACTTGTTGAAAAAAAATTTACGGTCTCTATTTATTCTTGTATTGTGTATTATTGTTTCAATACGCTTAGTATATTTATTTAGGGAATGACCTTCTCTGGATAAATATGCCGCGGGCTTGCCACGTTACCGTTTTCTTCTACTGGGAAGCGGGGCATGACAAATAACAAATACTCACAGTAGGATCGGGACCCAACTATCATCGTGTGATAACTAGATGGAAGTCACTCTAGTCACCATACTCCAGAAGGTATGCATCACTAGCAAGTTTTCTGTATATTTGAAACTCCTGATGTTGTTTTTTCTCCATATGCTTATGACCTTGACATTGGTCAATAAATCATATCACGCAAATCATGTTCTACCCATCATTATCCATATTAATTTAGACCTACCCGTACTCACCCTTGACTTTGGCTAATAAGATGGTACGACCGTCCTAAACCAATGCATCTATCTATGCTACGGATAAGAAACATATAACTACCATTCACAATACCTTAAATTTGGCCAAAAAACAGCGCATGAATACTATGTACCACTTATCTAAAATGACAGGGGGTTACGGATGGTTTTTGGCAAAAAATCGTGAACATATTGAACTTGATATCGTCGAAGGAACCGAATAGTTTTGAAAATGAGTGGTTTCTGCTCCGCTTTTAAAAACAAATGGTTTTAAAAAAAAACCCTGAGTAATCTATAGTATCACAAACTTTTGCTTTAGAGAGAAATCCCTTTGAAGGGATCAAGGCTCATCCCTCATCGAATAAGGCGCATGATATTCTTAACCAAATATCTTTATGCAAAGAAAAAGATTACGATTATATTTTTTCTAAAAATTTATTCCAACAACATCATATTAGGTTTATTTTTTCTTGCATTAATCAAAATTAATGCGGTCCCATCAATTAATTCCTATCACACCAGAAAACAACGAAAATAGAATGTACATATATGACATCCGCATTCGCCACGGGGTCCAAGGACTTCACTGTAAGGTTACTTAACTTACGGCAGTGCATGGGCAGGGCTAACACAGATGCAAAATATATACAACACACACACACACACACACACACATATAGTCATGTCAGGCATGATACAAAAACATCAAAGGTATGCCATAAACAAAATGGAATATCAGATAATTTAGGAGCCCCGCGTTTCATTTGTTCCGCAAATGAAACTCACAGTTCCCCGGTCATTTGGATAGCCCGTTCAATATCAAACCAAGACCCCTACGAGCGCGGCAAGTTACCCGCCAATTCTGGAAGTGAGGCAACCCACACTCTAGGTCATGAGTGGGCCACCCGGCATTTCACGCAATCCGGTAACTTGAGCACTCCACTATGGGTCTTCCTAAAACCCCTGCAAGAGCAACAAATAACTCGGTAATTCTATAGCAGGGTAGCTCGAACTCACCACTACAAGATGACTACCTAGCGCACTCTAGAACCTGTCTATTCGAACATTTCTCCGTGGGTTTATCCTAGTACAGAAATGAAATAATATACAATGGTGACATCGAGGTCAACCCGGCTATGTCCCAATAAAAAATATACAATCAGTCAGAAACGGCAGGCCACAAGTCAGACGCTCATCCCAGAATAATGAATATATAAAAGACACAACTGTACAACTAATATCGCATGAGAGGCTATCCAACACGACAATCCGTATAAACCACCACAGAGATATATATCACAACAACACAAGCAAAGTATGTGAAACCCCATCTAAATGTAATATAGCAATTAGACGACGTTTGAAACACATAAACAACATCATAGACATCAACGATGCAAAAGTTTCAAGTTTTAAAACTTTCCATGTTGCCGCAAAACATAAACAGTACTAAACCAAATCTGGGGAAAAAATAAGTATTCCAAAACCCAGGACACTGGAAAAAAAACGAGATCAAACAGAAAAAATGTTCGCAAATTTCGGCCTAATAGAATTTTTAAGTGGCTAAGTCTACTCAGATTTGGTTCATTTTCATTCTGTTTCTATAGCATACATATATCATTCTTCTGCAATACTCCAAAAAAAATTTATAGACCAAAAAAATTCGAACAGAAACTTAAGAATTGGGTTTTGAAAAAAAAACGGAATTTTGTTGTTTTCAAAACTTAAATATCGTCTATAACTAGTTTACGTATTTATGTGGCTCTGATGCCATTGATGGGTTAGTCAGCGCAGCGGAAACTCGCCGTGGCGCCCAAAGGTCCTCGGCAACTATTTTTTACGTTGTCCCCTCGTGACGGACTACAACTCGCAGAACTAATCCGCATGGGGCACCGTAGGGGTAAGAGCCCGCGTTTCGCCATTACTGTCATACAGTGAGAACCTCCTGGCACGCCTCGCTTCCGAGTAGACGGAAATAGTGACGTGGCAGTCGCAACGTATTTACTGTAAAATAAATACGTTAAGAGTAATTAAGAAATATATATAAATGAAAAAGAATGACAATTGTAATAAAATAAACAACAATTTTATTTACATCCAACTTTATATACAGCTGTTTGGAAGTAAAAAGATACAATAAGCAAAAGCAATGCCTAAACAATGGCATACAAAAAATTAGGTGCAGGAAGAACTAGTAGTCTGGCTGTACAGCAAGCTGGTCTATGTCCTCATGACTCGGCTCTGTCTCTTCAATATCTAGTCCTCCAGACGAACATTCCAAAAAATGAAACGGAAAAGAATGTCGTCAGCGAACTAGCGCTTGGTAAGTCCCAAAAGAAGAAATAGATGATATTATGTAATGTGAGATAAACAGGTAAGTTATATATGGTTGTTCAAAGGATTAGGATAATTATTCTAACGTGATTATTTGTAGTTTGATAAGGAAGATATTCATATAAACGAGAGGAGTCCATCTTATCCCGTAGACTATGGTAACATGTAGTATAATGCCCCGTCATAACCCATGGGACAACGGCACGTAAATTCATATAGGTGTCTTTTAAAGTGACCTCTCGTGCCACGATATACGTTCCGTACCAATCTACCCCTTTATCCCCGTGTATTGTATTTTATGGATTAGGATTACAGGTCTTGACCGAAACCATGGATATAAAATGTTCAATTTCATGTTCAAGATGTAATCATGTGTTCAAGTAGTCATGTCGAGTTCATGTCAAGTTATAACCATGGTTCGAAAGGAGTGAGTGGAGGCGGAGGATTCATGTGCTGGACCCGGCATGATTCTCATGTTGGTTCACGTAGCCTACCCCATATGCTTAGGATAAAATGCTCAGTTGTTGTTGTTGTTGTTCGGTCAAGTCGAGTCAAGTATAATAGTTTGAATTTGATATTGATTTTGAGTATTCATATTCATGATCAAGTATTCAAGTTCTTGTTTCATTTTGGATTCAGGTATGAGTTTGGACTCAGCTTGAGTCAGACACTTATAAACGGATTTAACTCATGAATTTCTTAGGTTCGGGAGTTATCGGCAACTGCTGCACATGGATGACAGGATTTATGTATTTTTTCAAGACAATTGCCATTGATAACTCCGTTAACTTGTCTAACCTGAATAAGCAAACACTCACTTTCTCCGGCTCCATAGGGCTCAAGAGAATTGATCCCGCTTAAACTCATATTTACTAGAATTCTTAAAATATTGTTTTGCATATCTCGAGGGGGTTTTATGAAAAATATTTTAATATAGTTTTAAAATAAACCTCGAGGGTGATTTGTATTATTTAAGGTTTTCATGAGCATGTATTTTAAGTATTGGGGTATTTTAATGATAAATACTTAGCTTTAGAATGTTTATAGGATTTTATTGAAAACTTGCCCTTTTTGGTAATTTGATGGTATTTTATTAATATTTTTTAATCTTTCATTTTTAGAAAAATATAGTTTCATAATATTTTGAAAATATGGAATTATAATTTTATGTAATTTTAAAAATTAGTTTTATTTATAAAATTCGTATTTCTTAAAAACCGTATTTTATCTCATTTCGAGATCGAATACTACGTGAGGAGTGCTGCGTCTCGCTCTACTATCCTCAGGATGTGCGATAATCCACACCATCTATTAGCGGGTCTCCTAATAAGGGTTGTAAATGCATAATTGCAAAAGAATACGAAATAGCTCTTTAAAAGAAACCCGGTTTTAAAATATGTGGTATTTTATTGTAAAGATTATTCTTTGAACCAAATACATATATATAGGCATCATGCTATGAAACCAAAGTGTGCATGTGGGGTAGGTTGTTACCCCTTGAAGTTTTTCCTAAAAGTATTTAACAATTATCGAAAGAGCTGATATTAAAGTTCAAGGTATTTTAATGAAAAAGTTCGTTATTTGCATATTGAACATGAAATTTTGGTTTCATAAAAAGACAATAGATGCGAGTTTTATTTTAAAAAGATATTAAGCTGATTATATGAAATTTAAACATATTAAGCATGATAAAATGTTTAGAAACGAAGGTTGTTACGTGTTAACTCCACTTTTGTCGATGTTTTGAATAAATACAATTTAAGATAAAAGAGAAGAAGGGAAGATGGACTTATGGTTTGGAATTCTTAAGAAAATGGTGAGGAAGAGAAGAGTGTCTTCATGGTGTCGTGGGAGCTCCGGAAATGGCTTTGATCTTCAACGGAACAAGCTTGCTCGTTAACTCCACTTTACTCCACTTGCACTTAGGAACTTTTTTAGAGAATTTTTGCCAGTATTTTCATAATGGTGCTGAGCTAAAGTATGGAGTGGTATTTATAGTAGAGAATTAAGGTTTGCGAATTAAAATTTTGGATTAAAAATCATTAAAATGATGTTAAATGGTGAAATGAAAGGTCTCTATTTGATTGCAGGGAAATCAAACAGTACAGAGGAGTTAAGAGGAGCTGAAGAGACGAGTGTGCAAAGCATAGATCAAATTGGGTGCATCAAGACCGCCGCCGGCCCTAGGGGCATTTTGGTCGGTCGATCCTCGAGCTATGGCCTCGAGATTCGTGCCACATGATTAATTTTTTGTTTACTCCGTTTTGCGCATGTTTGATTTTTATGAACTTTTCATTTCCCCGTGTATTGCACGTGCAACCTTTTGGGCTTCCAAAAATAAAAAAGAAAAATCGGAAAAAAATAATTATGACTGATGGGAATTGTTCATACCATAATATTGCATTATTATATTCCCCATTCTTATATATTTTACAAATAAACAGGTGCTTTTGATGCATGTCTGCTACATATTACAGGTTATAGGTTCTTGGACAGAAAACAGTGAAAACGATGAAAAAGACGAAACTTGATACAGAAAAGGAACTTTTGACCAACAAGTAGACGGATCATAGTCAAGCCTAGACGAAGAACAATTCACAATTGTATAAGGCAATGCAGTCCGAAATGTCAAAGTGAACAGTCAAAAGATCCTTACAAGTTTTCACTTAAGATCTGGAAAAGACCAAGAAGCCAAACAGGAAAAAATAGTGAAGATAAACAAGCCCAAATACCCATCATGAATCCCAGAAAATATAATGAGCCAAGCCCACCAAAGGGCCGCGGAACCGCGGCCCAAGGCCCATCATTGCCGCGGTTCCGCGGCCATTAAGTGCGCACGTCGGTGGATTTTTCTCGTATCGGTGCGTCGGTGCGGGTGTTGGGATTTTTCGTGGGCAAATCTGTAATTGCACATGTGCGAGAGTCTGTAACCCTAGTTTCCCTTTTTCCTATAAATTGTAATTACAGATCTGTAAAACGTATGCCTCTTTTCAATAAAAAATTTCAGATCTGTTCTGTATTCTCGCTTGGAGGGAGCCATCAAATTAGTAAGTAATTTTATTTTTTGTGCTTATAATTCTCTTTTAATTATTATGTTTTATCATCCCCTAATGAGCGAGTAATCTCCTCGCTTGTTAGGGTTAGCCTTAGGGAAAGGTTTGAGAGATGGGATCTCTCACCCCTTTCATGCCATCCACACCTAAGAGTTAGAACTCCATGCATGCACGCACAACCGCTCCCTACGGCATCCTACCCCTCGAGGTGACGATGAACCGTAGTATAAAGAGCCGGTTGCGCGCGTTTTCTATGGAGGTTAGGGTAATTATCGATAATGGAAGGATACGAATTTAGAGGAAGAAACATCTTCCCAAAAGATTCTTATCCACTTTATGGATAATTACTGTAACATCTAATAGATCAATAATAAGGCATTGAAAGCGGTGAGGAAACCTTTAATCTCCAAACTTCCCCTAAACCTAACCCTAGCGAGACTTTAAATTAGATTAACTTAGTTTATTAATAGATCTAGGTTTTAGATTTAATCAATCCAAACAACATTTAGAATCAACTCGTAAAAACACAAATAAGAAAATTACACATCTCTGTGGATCGACCCGTACTCACCGGCTAGCTGCAAAGCGACGCCGTTTCTGATTACGGTAAATACAAATTTTTGGACTAATCAAATGGCGCCGTTGCCGGGGATGGCGTAAAATTTTTTCTGTGTAATTTCGGGTTGATATAAAAATTATAAAAATCTGAAAATAATAAAAAATAAAAAATTTATCAATTTTTATCTGTTTGAAGGGTGTATCTTTTGAATCTTGCAGGAACAGCGAAGAATCGCAGATCTGAAGATTTACATAGGGCAAATCAAGAAAAATCACATCAGAACAGAGGAGAATTGGAGAACAGGAGCCACACAATTTTGTTCAGGAGCTGATCCCATCAACAGAGCTCGATACCGCGGCCAACTGGGGCATAAAGCCGCGGAACCGCGGTGGTGTAGTGGCAACACTGCGCGAAATTTTTTTGGTTTGTTCCTCCTTCTCCCCTCTATCAACCTACATATATCTCTCTGTGAAAATTTTCTGCAGGAATTCTTTGCGCTAAAAATCTTCTCTCCCCTTCTAAATAACAGATTTTCTGCAGGTTTCTTTGCGCTGCGCTAAAAAATTGATTGCAAGTGAATTTTATTGTTTTGCATAATTTAATCGGACTTTAAGGGGCTAATTGACCAAACTCAGATTGGGTGGGGATTTCATCACCCTTCCCAAGACCTCAGAAATCACCTTCAAGCATTTTGCATCGACCACAATTAATTAAAAAATACTAGACTCAGACCTATGGACATCGAGCTCAATAGGAAAAGGACTAGTATAGACATCGACCGTTTATCCTAACTGACTTTGCGGTGTCTAGGCTAGTGGTTTTTAATTAGGCCCACTACTGTGGTTCCTTCCCACTTACCTGGCCGCAGTGTCGGTGAAGAGGCGGTTTGAGGTCCTATTTCTAGCCCCAGTTAGGAGCTGTCTAGCAGACCTAGGTGACCCTAGATCTAGGCCTGATTGTGCATGTGTGGTTGATACATTTGTGTCACGAGTCCCTTTTCAAAAACTTCTTTGCAAAACTCTAACATAAACATAAAAAAAAAATCTTTTCAAAACTTGCAACTTGTCGCTAAGAAAACTTGCAACTCACTTCCACCACTTCCCTCCATTGACGTCATCTTACCTGCACATTCTGGTTTTTTTTTTCTGACTACACTACCCCTTTTAGTGTATGTCATTTTGGACTAGGGATACTAACGCCCGATTAGTCCGTGTTTCGTTGGTACCGACCGACGAACCTTTCGACACCGAAGTCGAAATTTCCTCCATTTCCTTACCTCCACCTTCAAATTCTTCTTTCGAAGGTATGTCGAGACACGACCCCAACGATACCTTACCGACGGGAATGATTCCACCTCCGTTAGATGCGAATAACCCGAATCTTCCGCCTGTTGTAGCGCCCGCACGAGTTGCGCTCCAGGATCTCTTTTACCCCGTCCGCACTTCTTTACCTACATGTCTTTCACCCCCACCGGCAAATGGGGACAAGTTTGAAATAAAACCACATTTCATCAATATGCTGCCAAAATTTCATGGTTTGGAATCCGAAGATGCATATATTTTTATCAATAAATTCCAAAACGTTTGCGCTATGATGAAAACGACCCAATTAAGTGATGACGCTATAAGGCTAAGGGTCATTCCTTTTACCTTATGTGACCTAGCCGAGAAGTGGCTATACAGCACTGCATCACATTCCATTAGAAATTGGGACGAGTTTGTGAGAGATTTTCTGAAAAAGTTCTATCCTCATCCCAAAATTGCTAGAATCCGTAACGAGATTATACAATTTTCACAGCTTCCTTCCGAACCATTTTGGAAGTGCTTCGAGAGATTTAAAGACCTACTCGTTCAATGCCCTCATCATGGGATCGAAAGTTGGCAACTTTGCCAAACATTATACGAGGGATTGAACTCGGCAACGAAGCAGTTGCTGGAAACTATATGTCAAGGTCATTTTCTTTCCAAGTCTAGCGACGAAGCGTTGCAGTTTCTTGAGGATCTTAGTGAGCAAACAATTCAGTGGGAGAGTACCAAGACCACATCATCTTCTTCTGTTGGTCAATCTAGGGCAGGCATACATCAAGTAGATATGTCGATTGCTATGAAGGCCGAGATGGCCGCACTTATGAAAAAGCTAGAAGCCATTGAGACCAAAATCTCATCGTCTTCTCCTGTCCCTGCTTTACCCACACGAACTGTTTGTGCTTGTTGTTCGAATCCATCACATCTAACCGAAGAGTGTCCTTATAATGCACCTATTCAAGGACAAGATCAAGTCAATGCTGCATTTCAGCAAAGACAAAGAAACGATCCGTACTCTTCGACATACAATCAGGGGTGGAGGAGTCACCCAAATTTCGTTTGGAACCAAAATCAACAAGTCCAAGGAAATAACAATTTTCAAAGACCACCTCCTCCACAACAACAACAAGCACCTTCGCAAACTCAAAACCAGTAACCTTTCTAACAACAACCTTATACAAATCAAACGAACAATTTGGTTCAACCAAATGATGATAAGGTTATCTCTCTAGAAAAAAGTCTAGATGCATTTCTCAAGCAATCTACAGAATCCGCAGCAAGATTTGAAAATTATGTTCAATCTTTGATGCATAACAATACCTCACACGATCAAAGTATCAAATCTATTGAGGCACAAATTGCACAATTAACTGCTGCGTTGAGCGAGAGAGAAAAGGTAAAGCTTCCATCTCAACCATTGCCTAATCCCAGTCACACACAAAACGCATATCACAATCACAATGTAAATGCGGTGACCACGTTGAGATCCGGAAGAGAGTTGCAAAAATAATGTGGGTACTAGTGATGACATCCCCGCCGGTGGTTCTTCTTCTTCTTCTTCTCCATCGTCATCTTCCCCTTCTTCATTTTCTTCACTTTCTTCTTCACCTTTTTTTAGAGCCTATTCTCCACCCTTCACACGACTCTACTTCTTCTAGCTCGAACGGACCCATTTCTCACAACATGAACACATCTACACCGGGATCCGTTCCTACTCCACATTCTACTCCACAGACATTTGACTCAACGAATTTTCAAACTGCTCCATTTCCAAACAGGTTGAGTCCTAATAAACCAACTGCACAAGTGGAGAAGATTGTGGAGATATTTAAGCAGGTTAGCATAAATATAGCTCTCTTGGATGCAATCCAACAAGTCCCTTCATACGCAAAAATCTTAAAGGGCTTATGCACCTCGAAGAGAAAGGCATCTCAAGTACCCAAGAAAGTGCTAGTGGCTAGTACAGTGAGCAATGCTATTAACCACCATCAAACCTTACCCCAAAAACGAAAGGACCCCGGCTGTCTTACGATTTCAATCACAATTGGGGATAAGAAAATTAATCGAGCACTTTTAGATCTTGGGTCTAGTGTTAACCTGATTTCCTACTCCGTGTACGAACAATTAGGGGTTGGAGAGTTGAAACCCACTCGTTGTACTCTCCAAATGGCTGATCGATCAATCACCCATCCAAGGGGTCAGCTAGAGGATGTGTTGATCAAAGTTGGGGAGTTCATATTCCCCGTTGATTTTATTGTTATGGATACACAACCTGTTGCTAACCCACGGAACCAAATTCCGGTGATCCTCGGTCGACCATTTTTGGCCACTTCTAATGCTGTAATAAACTGCCGCAATGGCTCCATGACTCTATCCTTTGGGAAGATGTCTAGTGAGTTCAATATTTATAAGATAGGAAGTCTGCCCCCCGTGCCTAAAACTAGTACACGAGAAGTTTGCTCTGTTCACGAAATCACGCAGGAGGACTGCGAGCTTGAAAGATTTTTATTTGATGAAGACAGTTTTGACGCCACTAGTGCGTCCCTACTTAAGCCTACCACCGTTGACACAACCGATATGGATTATGAATATTTCACTTTTTCGGATGATGACGACTCTCAGCCCGAATATGAGTCTTTTGAATTTGTGGATGAGATAGTTGAACCATCCGAATCGGTTGTTTGCAGTGATTTCGAACCTGTGTTGGAGTCCTTTGAGTTCGAGGTAGATTCCGCAATGATTCTTTCTCCTCCAAAACTCGAACTCATGTCCTTACCGCCTCACCTTAAATATGCTTACATAGGTGAAAATGAGACATTTCCCATTATAATATCAGCTTCTTTAGCCCTTGAGCAAGAGAACGCCCTTTTGATGGTCTTACAAGATAGGCGGCAAGTTTTCGATTGGACTATGGCGGACATCGAGGAGATCAGTTCCCTTATAATTGAATATCATATGAAATTGATGGATGATGCCACGTCAATAGAGGACCCACAGGAACATTTTGGGGATATTATGGTTAGTCAACCTCCTCTTTTAGAAGTTGAACCGCCCCCATTTCTTTTAATGAGCTACGAGAATGCCAATATTCCACTGATTGCTGATTATTCGCATTCTCGTTTTGATTCATCACCACCTCCTGTCTATTCACCTCCATACCTTCCATACCACCACTTCTATCTTCCCCAATTCTTTTTGAACCGCCACAACTTATTCTTCCACCAACCAATACTCTTTACTGATAAATTTTTCAACTGGTTGGTGTTGACTTTTGGTCTATGCAAAGTTTGGCAGTAATGTCTAACATAGTTTAAATGAAGTTTGGGGGAGGGCCCTTCTGTATATATTTTTGTTTTCCTTAACAATAAAAAAAATTATAAATAAATAAACAGGGAAGTGCCGGTATTTTGACCCTCTTGGTTTAGCATGACAGTGAGAACACTGTCAAGTTCAAGTTTGGGGGTATGCTCGATACGTTTTCTTCCTTCGCATTCATTTGTACATATTTTTGCATTTGCATATTTATTTGAATACCCATAAAAATTTGAAAAATTTCAAAAATTATAAAAATTATTGTATTCAATTTTGGCGTATTTGACTTGAGTTTGATGAATAGGTTAACTAGCTAGGAACAACTAGATCTTAGACTTAGTAAATTAAAAACCCTAAAAATAACCTTCCTTAAAGTTTAACGGTAGAAAGTATATGCCTTGTAGTTTATTTAGAAATAGGCAAATTTTAAGTTCGCTTCTTGGGCTAAGTCGAAACAAAGGAAGAATATTGATGTTCTTATTAGAGTATAAGTTTGAAAAATAGTTCCTAGTTTAAGTCTAGATTCTGAAAATGTATACCCTACCAATTGCATAATCACACACCTGGAAACTTGGAATAGGAGAAGAGACCTTGAAATGCTCTTGTCTAAAGTCCTTGGTACGAAGAAGAAAAAAAAGAATGAAAAAAAGGGTGAATAAAGAAAAAAATGGACACTGGTTTTTGTGATTACTTAAGGCGGTAAAAATAGAAAAATATTTAGCGAGGGTGCCTTATCACCTAGTGCCTTAGACCAACTGGTTTGGGAGTCACTGCTAAACCCTTGGGTGTTGCAAAACTAGGAAGTACGCTTTAAAGTGCTAACGCATCTTGTAATCGGTTGTTGGTACCTCAAGAAGTATTAACAGTCGCATGAAAGATGTGTAAGCGAAATTCAAAATTCACGAATTAATAAGTGCTTTGGACAATGGACGAGAGTACGATTGCTTGATTTGAATTTCCAAGTGTATGGGTGATTTATACACACACGTAGGGGTATGTGATTGGGATTTAGATGAGAGAAAGGAGTGAAGAATAGAACTTGTATCTTTAATAGAGTTGATAAAAATTCCTAAGTGGAGATGGAATCCTAGAAGGAAAACTTAAGAAATGCCGAAAGCTAAGTAGATCTACATAACATATATAATCTTAAGTTAAATAATGATGAAGTGTGAAGAATGTGGGTGGAAAATTTACAAGTAGAAGATAATAGAATTCGTTATTGGAAAACTTAATTGGAGAATTAAAGTAAAAAAGTCGAATTGATAGAATTTTGTGGGTAGTATCCGCTGAAAACCCTCAGGAGACAACACTCCTCCTACTAGGGACACCTAGAGGTTTAACGGCTTGTTGCACGAGCTCAGTGCAATCGCGTTTCCCTGCGAAAGTGCGGTTAGGTTTTTGTAGAGAATAAAAAATAAGTTTGCTCGAGGACGAGCAAAACATAAGTTTGGGGGTATTTGTTCATACCATAATATTGCATTATTATATTCCCCATTCTTATATATTTTACAAATAAACAGGTGCTTTTGATGCATGTCTGCTACATATTACAGGTTATAGGTTCTTGGACAGAAAACAGTGAAAACGATGAAAAAGACGAAACTTGATACAGAAAAGGAACTTTTGACCAACAAGTAGACGGATCATAGTCAAGCCTAGACGAAGAACAATTCACAATTGTATAAGGCAATGCAGTCCGAAATGTCAAAGTGAACGGTCAAAAGATCCTTACAAGTTTTCACTGAAGATCTGGAAAAGACCAAGAAGCCAAACAGGAAAAAATAGTGAAGAATAAACAAGCCCAAATACCCATCATGAATCCCAGAAAATATAATGAGCCAAGCCCACCAAAGGGCCGCGGAACCGCGGCCCAAGGCCCATCATTGCCGCGGTTCCGCGGCCATTAAGTGCGCACGTCGGTGGATTTTTCTCGTGTCGGTGCGTCGGTGCGGGTGTTGGGATTTTCCGTGGGCAAATCTGTAATTGCACACGTGCGAGAGTCTGTAACCCTAGTTTCCCTTTTTCCTATAAATTGTAATTACAGATCTGTAAAACATATGCCTCTTTTCAATAAAAAATTTCAGATCTGTTTTGTATTCTCGCTTGGAGGGAGCTATCAAATTAGTAAGTAATTTTATTTTTTGTGCTTTTAATTCTCTTTTAATTATTATATTTTATCATCCCCTAATGAGCGAGTAATCTCCTCGCTTGTTAGGGTTAGCCTTAGGGAAAGGTTTGAGAGATGAGATCTCTCACCCCTTTCATGCCATCCACACCTAAGAGTTAGAACTCCATACATGCACGCACAACCGCTCCCAACGGCATCCTACCCCTCGAGGTAACGATGAACCGTAGTATAAAGGGCCGGTTGCGCGCGTTTTCCATGGAGGTTGGGGTAATTATCGATAAAGGAAGGATACGAATCTAGAGGAAGAAACATCTTCCCAAAAGATTCTTATCCACTTTATGGATAATTACTGTAACATCTAATAGATCAATAATAAGGCATTGAAAGCGGTGAGGAAACCTTTAATCTCCAAACTTCTCCTAAACCTAACCCTAGCGAGACTTTAAATTAGATTAACTTAGTTTATTAATAGATCTAGATTTTAGATTTAATCAATCCAAACAACATTTAGAATCAACTCGTAAAAACACAAATAAGAAAATTACCCATCTCTGTGGATCGACCCGTACTCACCGGCTAGCTGCAAAGCGACGCCGTTTCTGATTACGGTAAATACAAATTTTTGGACTAATCAGGAATCGAACGAACACACAGGCTACGTCACAGCAGTGCAAGGGCTTTACCAGTGAGCTACAAGTTGTTTCTTATTTTCATTTAACAAAAGTAACTTATAATTCATACACAGGCTATAATGCTCTTTTCTGTACATTAACAAGAAAATTTCTGTACAGTAATTTCAGAGTCGTTACATTCTACCCTCTTTATAAAATTTCGTCCTCGAAATTTACAATTATATAGGGACTAATTTTCAAAGAGATAAAGCTATCATGTATGCATATCTTCTTCTCGTTCCCATGTTGATTCTCCTGGCGAATCCTTTCTCCATATCACTCGGACCAAGTTTACTTCTTTGTTCCGCAATGTCTTCACCTTTCGGTTCAGGATCTCAACTGATTGTTGCTTAGGTCAGTCTGTACTATGAGCTTCGAATGATCAAGTATGTGGCTGAGGTCGCTCACATATCGTCGTAGCTAGGATATATGGAACACGTTATGCACTCCTTCCAATAAGGATGGTAATGCTAAGCGGTATGTCACTTCTCCAACTCGTTCGAATATATCGAATGGTCTTATGTATCTTGGACTGAGTTTACCCCTCTTTCCAAAACGGATCACTCCTCTATTTGGAGAGATCTTCAGGAATACATGGTCTCCAAGTTGGAACTCCAGATGTCGATGCTTTGCATCTACCCAATGCTTCTGTCGGTCTTGGGCTATGCGCATCCTTTCCCTGATCGTGCGAACTACGTCCATAGTCGCCACGATCATCTCTGGTCCAAGAAGTTCACGATCTCCAATGTCATCCCAATTTAGTGGTGAACGACACTTCCATCCATAGAGGGCTGCGAATGGTGACATTCTAATGCTTGTTTGATAGCTGTTGTATGAAAACTCCACAAGGTGTAGGTGATCTTCCCACAAACCTCCGAAGTCTAACATACATGCTCTTAACATTTCTTCCAGAATCTGAATTGTTCGCTCAGACTTTCCCTCCGTTTATGGATGATATGCCGTGCTGAAATTCAGAATCGTTCCCAGGCTAGCTTGCAGACTCTACCAAAACTGTGATCGGAATCTTGTATCACGATCGGAGACAATGCAAACAGATACTCCACGTAATCTCATGATCTCCTGCATGAGTTCATGGATATCAAATATGGTACATTTTGAAGGATTAAATATTACTTTAGATTTATGCTTGCCTCTATGTACTTCTTTGCTAACATATTGGTTGACTGGCCAACTCGAAATGGAATAAAATGAACCGACTTGGTGAGTCGATCCACCATAACCCATATTGTGTCGTTGCCCTTCGTGCTACGAGGAAGGGCAGTCATGAAGTCCATGGTAATTATTCACCGCAGAAAACCGGGAAGACAAACGTCTTGCCTGAATTTAGGGGCAGATGCTATTTGGTTTTATCCGTCCACCTCTCCGAAGATGCCAGGTTGATTTATGGCACCGTATATCGGAGGTTTGGACAGATGCGGCCGTTGTAGTAGACTTCGTCAGATTCCCCCTCGTGTACGAGGGGTTTTTGATTGTGGGGACGCTCTTCCCTGCAGGTGCAAGCCCCTGCAGTTAATTACGTTACCGCATAGCGGTAACCACTTTCTCCTTCTCCAGATGGTCACTTCGTGTCGTGTATGTTAGTTTTATTTTTGGTTGCCCGTGAATTGTATACGGAGACTAATTTATGTTGTCGCACGTAGGGCGTGGATTAGTCCAAATCCGTATTTTCTTAGATTTGGGTTTGGGTTGGTTTAAGGATCGTTAATCTTATTTTAGATTAAGATCAACTTAAATTCTTGTT
Source organism: Agapanthus africanus (assembly GCA_030015575.1). Lineage (NCBI taxonomy): Eukaryota > Viridiplantae > Streptophyta > Magnoliopsida > Asparagales > Amaryllidaceae > Agapanthus > Agapanthus africanus. Next base: position 902,998,315 of record JASDDO010000022.1, read on the forward strand.
AAGGATACGTTAGTCTAATTTTAAACTAAGATCTACTTAACAAGACTTTGGGATCATTTAGATCCAACGAAAGGGTATTTGGACTCTATCGTTTTAGTTTAGGGACATTGCGGTCCATAAGTTTAAGGACGTCATAGTCCATGAGTTTAAGGACGTCATAGTCCGTAGGATTTAGTTTAGAGACGTTGCGGTCCATAAGTTTAAGGACATCATAGTCTATAAGTTTAAAAACATCATAGTCTGTAAGGTTTTTTTAGTTTAAGGACATCATAGTCCATGAAGTTTAGTTTAAGGACGTCCCGATCCGTTGTCAGTTTAAGGACGTTACGGTCCAGAGTTAGTTTAAGGACATTACGGTCCATCATTAGTTTAAGGATGTTGCGGTCCATTGTTTGGATGTGATCATGGATTTGAAAATGCACCAGATAGTTATTGGTCATCGGGACCCACCACCTCTCTAAAGACGTTGAAGAATTATAATGACATGTATCAAAAGTGTGAAGAGATGTACCCCTGAACCAACCAAATGCCAAATTGAGAAGCAATGGGATGAACATTATTGTAAATGCCATCTGAGATGATTAATTTTGGAAGACCTGAGCATAATTCGGGCTCGGTTAAAAAAACAAAGTTTTGGTTTTGGGAGACTTAGCTAACTTGGGCTAAGGTTGGCCTATCACAGTGTTAAAAACTGGCATATGTTCGACGCTCACGTGCTCCCACGTGAGGTCTTAAAGTATTGTTTAAATACTGAAGATCTGAAGCGCTCACGTGGGGTCACGTGAGGCGCTTGAAGTAGCGTTAAATGCTGAGAGTTTGAGGCACTCACGTAGGGTCACGTGAGGCGCTTGAAGTAGTATCAAACACTAAGAATTTGAGGCGCTCACGTTGGGTCACATGAGGTGCTTAAAGTTGGGCACTGCCTCTTTGATTCTCTTATTCTAGTGCTAAGCACTGTTGGGTCTCGTGGGATCACGTGAGGCGCCCCAGAATGGGAACTGTCTTGGGTTTATTCCCCTTTTCTCTTTTATAATTGCTGAGCACTTCTCAGGGGTCACGTGGGATCATGTGAGGCGCCCCAAAATAGGGTTTATTCACTTTTCTCTTTTATAAGTGTTAAGAACTTCTCATGGGTCACGTGGGGTCACGTGGCTAGATCTCAGTCTTCCCTTTTTTTTTTCTTAAAAGCACTCACGTGGGAACACGTAAACTTTTATTGTGTAGCATTGAACACTAATATGCATGGAGCTCTGGATCTGAGTTTTGTGAATTTCAGGTCCCTTATTTTTATAATAATTAAATTTTTTTATAGGGTTAAACCCTTGTTTTATCAGAAAAATTAAATTCCTATATCTTTTTGGTAAGAATTAAATTCTTTGAACTTAGTTCTTTCCCCTGGATTTGAATCTACACAACAGAGCCTCCCCGATGAGAATTAAATTCTCAACTTATTGGGAGATCTGCTTCTGCAGATCTCAACCAGAGGAAGAACTAAGTTCTTTTTAGAAGAGTTAAACTTTTATAGAGGTGAAAAAGAGATGAGATATTCTCTGTGTTTTGTTCCTTCTCTTACCTAGAGTTTCTTTCTCTCTTTTAAAAGGTCTTCTTCCCTCTGGAGAATTAAATTCTCTTTTCTTTTAAGCTTACCAGAAGGTTTCTCTCTTTCTTTCTTTTTTTTTGTATTTTTGAACTTGAAATTTATGGGGGGGGTTCCTCTGTACAAGACTTGAAGTCTTGGGTCCTTTATATAGGGGAGGTTGATTTGTTGAATCAGTTAAGGAAATCTCTCATTGAGAGATCTCTTGTTGATTTGGGGAATGTTTCCCACCGTTGAATCTTTTGATCAAAGGGCTTCTGTTTTACAGAAGATGGTTTTTTTGTTATTAACAAGATTGGGAAAATATTTTCCCATACAGAATTTATTCTGTATTTGGGTGATTTTTAATCACCATTGGATTTTTGATCCAACGGTGCTCTGATTTACAGAGCACAATCTTTCCTGTTTGGAAAGATTTTGAGGAGTATTTTCTCAACAGAATTTTATTCTGGTAATTTGATAATTTATCATCTTCGTTGAATCTTTGATCCAAGGGTGGAGAACATTTAGTTCTAGCGCTGGCGCTCTCGTGCTTTGCACATGAGGCGCTGCCTTAGAGTCTTTGACTCTTGATACTAGCGCTCTTGGCGCGAGCACTCTTGGCGCTACCACTCTCGTTCTTTGCACGTGAGGCACTGCCTCAGAGTCTTTGACTCTTGGCGCTAGCGCTCTCGTGTTTTGCACGTGAAGCGCTGCCTCAGAATCTTTAGCGCCGGCGCTCTTGGCGCAGGCGCTCTCATGCTTTGCACGTGAGCGCTGTCTCATTTCATATTTCAAATTTTGAATAGAGCTTTGCTCTCTGATTGGGGGAAACAGTAATGTGCTGCTATTTCCATTCTGGAATTGGTAACGGCTGAACTAGACCAGTAGTTCTATGATGTTAAGCCTTCACTTGCTGACGCACCAAACACATGGCTACGCTCCTTGCTACTTCACGCTTCATTCCATGCCACCATTAGTTTTTCCGTAAATCCTTATACATCTTCATACCGTCGGGGTGTACCAAATACGGAGAGCTGTGAGCTTTTTTCATCAACTCTTCTCGAACTGGGCCGATTGGTACATATAAACAACTTTCATATCGCAAGGATCCATCTTCGTGGATAATGAAGTCAGTTCAAAGTCTACTTTCTACTTGTTCTCGGATCTTTTGTAGCTTGGCATCCTTTTCTTGATCTGATTTACAAAAGTGTACTAGATCTGTAAGTTCATCAAATATGAAGCGTTACCTGGCATAACTACTTCGATCTCCAATCCATGCAAGTCTTGCTGTAACTTCCACTGAGCGGTAAGGTTTATTGCTAATGGCCGGTGACTAAGTGCATCAGGAACTACGTTCACCTTCCCAGGATAATACTGTAGGTTGATGTCGAAGTCCGCCATGAGTTCTAGCCATCTTATCTGCCGTATGTTGAGTTCCTTCTGAGTAAATACATACTTCAGACTCTTGTGGTCAGTGTATATATCCATTCATTCTCCCAAGAGATAGTGGCACCAAATCTTAAGTGCGAAGATGACGACTGCCAACTCCTAATCATGTGTTGGATAGTTGCGCTCATGAACATTTAGTTGTCTTGATGCAAAAGCCATAACTTTTACATGCTGGTGTAGAACACATCCTAATCTTTTACCAGACGCATCACAATGCACAATGAATCCTCCAGATTGATCCGGTATTACGAGGATAGGAGCAGAAGTTAACCTCGACTTGAATTCTACAAAATCTTTTTCACATGCTTCTGACTACACGAATGCTTTGTCTTTACGTGTGAACTTGGTCAGGGGTACTGCAATCTTTGAAAATCCTTCGATGAATCATTGGTAGTGTTGGGGTAAAAATTTACACCCCGGTTGACCAAGTCAAAATCAAAGTCAACCCCAAACCAGGTGGGCCCAAGCCCAGATCCATTGGGCCCATGCCCGGATCGAGCCCGAACATGAAGCGGCCGGCCTTCCCCCATGCCAAGATAAAAATTTGGTAATAAATAATTTTGTTGTATTTCTTTTATTTTATTTTATGGATAAATGTAAGAAAAATAGGCATAAAGCCAAATTTTTGTAAAGCCCATGGCTTATGTGCAAAAAGAAATGGCACATGAGCCATGGGATAGGCAAAATGCCATTTTGTGAAGCCCAAGGGGCTATGTGTAAAGTGTGTAGCCTATAAAGGCAAGGATAATGAAATATCCCAAAAAAAAACCTTTTTCTCTCTCTCAAAATTTTCTTCAGATCTGAGATCTTTTCTCCTTCTTCAAGGTTCCAAAACCTTCCTTTTTCTCTTGAATTAAACCAAGAGTTTTACTCTTCTTTTATAAAACAAATTAGTTTTTCACCACAAAACCCATCAAGGGGTAACTCATATCTTCCATTAGATCTCAAAAAGGAGTGAATTTTAAAATCACATATCTCTTGATCTTCAAGACCCAGCTAACAGAGGAGGAAGAAGAAGAACCCCTCCCATTAACCCAAAAAAAAAAACACACTCAGGAGTTCAACTCCTCTTTGATTTCTCTTCTGAGAAATTTTTTTAAGGCTAAAAGCCTCTTTTTCTCGCCGGCGCTCAAGCGCAGAGCGCCCGCGTGCCGACACGTAGCGCGCCTGCGCTCAAGCGCTCAGCGCTCGAGCGTAAGTCGCCCTGGTGCCGACACGTGGCGCGCTTGCACCCAAGCGCAAGCGCTCGAGCGCAAGTCGCCCCCGTGCCGACACGTGGCGCACTTGCGCTCCAGCGCAAGCGCTCGAGCGCAAGTCGCCCCCGTGCCGACACGTGGCGTACTTACGCTCAAGCGCCCAGCGCTCAAGTGCAAGTCGCCCCCGTGCCGACACGTGGCGCACTTACGCTCAAGCGCCCAGCGCTCAAGCGCAAGTCGCCCCCGTGCCGACACGTGGCACACTTGCGCTCCAGAGCAAGCGCTCGAGCGCAAGTCGCCCCCGTGCCGACACGTGGCGCACTTGCGCTCAAGCGCCCCGCGCTCGAGCGCAAGTCGCCCCCGTGCCGACACGTGGCGCACTTGCGCTCAAGCGCCCGGCGCTCAAGCGCAGAGCGCCCACGTGCCGACACGTGGCACTCTAGCGCCTGAGCGCATAGCACCTAGGCGCACAGCGTCCAAGGTGCTGTCCCCACGCATCCTTTGGATGTCTTTTCCCCTTTTTATATATACATATGTATATCTGTACATATGTATACATATTTACATACACACATACTCCACGACACTGTCCCTGTTAGAAAAAAATTTCTAACGGGGCGCTGCGTGGCTCCCGATATATCCAAAACCCCCTTTCAAAACAAAACACACGTACACTGCACATTGAGTTCGCATGACCAGTTTAACCCGTTAATCGGAGGTTCCCTCGCCCCAAAGGCGAGGGGTAATTAACGGCAGCTTAGTCCGCGGCTGCCGGAGATTCGGATCCCCACAATCATTAAACCCCGGCCTACCCTAGGCAGGGGGAATCTGTAGTACGCCTGAGAAGCGTGCGCGTATTCCCATCTCAATGGGGTGACGAAAAACACCCTACAGATTCTGGCACGCCCGGTGGGACCAATCTCTCCTCCCATATTTCGGGTTAAACGTTCATACAAACTCAATCAATATACATATCGATTGCCTATACTGAAATGATGTTCTTTTTTCCATGCAGCAATCAACCTTCGACGACAATGTCTCCCCAGACGAATTCAGCTTCCAACATGACCCCGATTCCGTACGTGGTCAAGATCAACCCTCGTGTGGTTCTCCCCGCGAGCCTCAGTCGACAGTGGGAGGAACCTATTAGTTGTATGTATGCCCTAGAGGCCATTACTGTACATAGGATGTATATTGTAGTGGATGCTGGGACATATATAGGGAGGACTTTCTTGCTCGACATGATAGTATGCTATCTGGTTGAACTTTACCTTAACGTGTATGCTGATTGTCTCTCTATTACATGTTGGTGAAGCCCTTAGGATGTGTGCTTGACTACCTGGACTATGATGCGGATCATACTAGTGGGGACATGGTAGTCCATAAGCACATCCTTCAAAGTCCCTAGTCATGGGTGTATCGAGACGGGGCATCGATATACCAGAGTAGACTAGCGTATACCTTCTCGACCCATACAGATGGGCGATGGATGATCCCATATCCATTGGTGTTTGACATCAGAGATGATATACGGGTGCTCAGTAGAGACTGGGTACACTGGACGGACTCGCCGAGAACTCCCAGATGGTATTATACCTCACGTCAGATGGCAGTTCTCTGGTGACACTGGTACAGAGTAGTCTGTTGACCCGAGATCGTCATAGAGTCTTGTGTGGTTCCCACTGTGCTTTGATTTCCATCTTACCACGTCCAAGAGGGCGTGCAAAACGGTGGTTTTTGGGTACAGTCCCGAGTCACATGGAGGCAATGAGCGATAGGAGGGGATTCGTCTCTCCCGGTATAGGGAGTTGATGTTGCGCTGTGTTCGATTGGCTATAACAGGAAATCCCTGGCCAGGGTTGCTGAGATTTACTGGTAAGTGTTACCAGTAGTATCTCGAATTGTTATAGACCTCATATCGACACGACTTATTGAGCTATTGGGGTCTGATGTATACCACCCCTAGGCGAGATATGCGACATATCAGACGAACAGACCGGACTGTACGGTAGTGTTACTGGTCGGATTCGCAGGAGTGTGAGCGGGCTTGCTCGTCGATCTTCTGATCGCTCAATACCCGGGTGGCCGTTACGTTTAGCAGACCGCTTGCGGCTTGTGGGTGTTTGATATGATCATCACCTGCTGCCGGCGTATTGACGAGTCTTTAGAGTCCTACACAGAGGTTTCCTGGCTCAAGCGAAACGAAATAGGAGCGCATATGAGATATGTGCGGGACCGAGAATAATACGAGTATGTGATACTGTATTCGATTCTCGCGATGTGACATTGATCGGTTATATGCGGTATAGCCGGGTTAACGGATCAAGTGTTGATTCGATAAGTTGTTACTGATGATACCAGTCGGTTATGTGTGACATGACCGGATCATTGAATCAAGTGTGGATTTAATGATTTAATGCATAATTATATATTTGATATATTACTTTGCATTAACTAGTATCGGTTCACTTTAGACGGATTTTCTCACTTGGTTCGTGCGCATTGCATATGCGATATGATTTTGTGCACTTGTTTGTATCATGTTTGATGATGCGAGCATGCTAGGGTTTTGTGTAATGAGTTAAACCTAGGTTAAGTAAATGATTAGGGTTTTCTTTTATTAATTCATTTATCTTTTCATTTGGATATAAAAGATAAATGAGAAGAAGAAAACAAAAGGGGTTTCTTTCATGAAGCTTAGTGAAGCTTCATGAAGCTTTGACCAATCTAACCCTTTTGTCTTCATCTAACAAACCCTAACCATTCATTTAACTATGGTCAACTCTCTACACATTACCATAGTTAAATTATGATAAGAAATGATTATTCATTTTCTATTCTATTATTCTTATCATAATTTTTTAGCTTCTTCTTCTTCTTCCTTCAAGTGAAGAAAAGCTTGACCATCAATGGCAACTTGATGAAATGAGTGAGAAATCCAATTCTAAAGTCTACCCACTTTCTATTTCTTCATCCTCTACCTCTTGCCAAGTAGTAGAGTGTGTTTCCTTCACAAGTTTTCAAGACTTGGTGAAGGTGGAGCTTGATTTAGCGATGCCTCGACGTAGATCATTTTCGGCATGGACATCGACGACCTAGCTCGCTTATTCTCCGACGAAGTCAACGCTAGAGCCCGGATCCTTTTTGGACAGCGGAGAGGACCTCATCTCGGAGCCGTGGAGGTGGAGGACCGGATCTACAAAGGTTGTATTTCCATTTTCCCATTAGTTAAGTGTTAACTAGTTTTGTTTTCGCCTAGTTTTCTAGCAAACGATCCGTAGTCGGGTCTCTCGGCACCCGTAAATTTTTATATTGGCATGTTCGATACCTATTGAGAGTGCCTAGGAACCCTACAGTGGTATCAGAGCCTAGCTAGAGCCTTAGGCGAAGTCCAGACGGATTTTGAAGTCCGAACGACCCGAAACCCCAACCGGAAAATGCTCTCTGGACGTTTCATGAAAACGTGGATTTTTTCAAATTAAAAATTGCTAAAAAATTCAGCAGGAAAAAATAAGAATTATGATGCAAATTTTTTTCGATGAACAGTACAAACCGCGGCGGAGCCGCGGCAGAAGCCTGACTTCTGCGGCGGTTCCGCGGCGGAATGATTACGTCATCGTACACTGTTTGCACAGTAACTCCTATTATTTTATGCTGGATTTTCTGGGTATTTTTAAAATTTATTCCAGAGTTGTATTTTCTGGGATTATTTTGGGGATTCGGTGTTTCGATCGGGGTATCAAATTTTGTCTGTGTGGCTTTCCGGATAATTTTTAGAATATGTTAAAAAGTTCGACCGGATATAAATACCCAATTTTTCCCCTGTCGGGAAATTTCCAAGTGTTGGATTTTTCCGTAGTTTAACGATGTTCTAAGTAGTGCAAGTAACGCGATGGTCCTTCTAGAAGACAACAAACCTTAACTCGATTATGTGACCGTCTTGAACTGCCCTTTGAACCTTCGGGTTTGGGGCAGTACGGCGTGCCACATGTGAGGCGTTGGCTTGACCCTTTTACAGCTGGACCATTGGTACTGAGGCACGAACGGAATGTTGTTAGACTTATTTCATGTGTTGAGCTGTATCGGGAAAACTTGGGTGTTCGATTGTTCGATCGGAAAGTTTGACATTTTCTATTTATCCGGAATGGGATACAATAATTGGAATTCACAATAAGTTATGAGATAACTGAATGAATGTTATAAACATAGCACTTTAGTCTCACTTGATCGGTTGCCACGGAATTTTGATGTGATCGAAAGTCCGTCGCAATCACGTAGGGTACGCGGATACTCGCCAGGTAAACTTAAAAGACAGCCTCACCCCATTGCCCCGACCAAGTGACTGTAGGAGAACCCCGTCGCCGAAAGCATCCGTTCGGGTGCTCGCGGCAGCGGTGTTCCGCCTTGGTGCACTTTGTCGACGGTATCGGGGGTGCGGCCGCCTACTGAAGTTTGCGACGAGCATTCGATCAGGATGTCGGGAATCTTGTTGAATTGCCCGACTTGAATATTGAAAAGTGTTTTCGATAATGAGACTAAAATGCGGGGTTTATAATTGTTAGGCATGCGAGGTCTAAGTAATTCATTTGGTCAGGCATGCGATGTCTGAGGTGATTGCGGATTCCAACTGTTGTAGTTTTACACTTTCTTTTCTGTGACCGTAAGTGTAATATGTGATATCGCCGGTTTCGTTGCTATATGTCAACGACAATTGGGATGCGCATATTTACTTACGTTGATGACATGTGATGTTATGTGTTGCTGGATATGTTATATTGGATCGTCGTGTTTGAATAGCCGGGGGTTTTTATGTGAGATGAGTGTTTTTCATTTTCATTCATGTAAAAACTTGTATGTAATATTCTTTTATTGGGGCACTTCCAGGTTGCGGAAGTTGTCACCGTTGATGTATATTATTTACTTTTCTGCACTAGGATAGACCCAAGGAGGGGAGCACAAGTAACCGGGTTCTGGGGTCCAGTGGGAGACCAACTCGAGGAGTCGAGTCCGGGTCTCCTAACCCTAGAATTGGTAGGGTTGCTTGCCGCTCTCGTAGGGGTCTAGGGGTGTGGGATTGGCTATTCATCACGACCGTGGAATCCGTGTTTTATACTGGCTCGTATTGAAAACACGGACGTCCTAGTATATCCAATATTTCATATGTTTCTTCTGCTGTGATTTATCTGTGATCATGTGATGTTCTGTGACAGGTATTATATATAGTATATATGATATATTATATAGACGTTGCTTATGTTTTACACCCGCGCTAGCCCTGCCCCGCTCTGCCGTTAGTTACCTAACCTAACGGTGCAGACGGGACATCGAGGCGAATGCGGATGGCATAAGCGTACGTTATATTTATCTATGATGGTTAGGTGGACATAAATGATGGGATATTCATTAATGAGATTAATGAAAGAAAATAAACCTAATTGATGTTGTGGAATCGAATTTCAAAATAAAAACAGGTAGCTACAGTTCTTGCTTTGCAACGCGGTGTTCATTATAGAACATCCTGCACCTTATTCGATGAGGAAAGTGTAAGTCCGTGTTGCCCACCCCGGTGCTTACGGGGAGGCGGAAAACATAATAAAAATCGGATTTTTAATGACTTAGGCAACATGGACTATGCTTGTGAGGATCTTTGCTAAACTTAAACTAGCTAACCCTAACTACAAAGTAGCTAAGTGATGAAAGGTTATACCTTTGGTCTTTAGTCCTTCTCTCCTTGCTCCTAGGTATGGTAGAAAAGGATCACCTTGCTTGTCTTCTCCCGTCAAAGAAGGATCCACCCGAAAGCCACCACCTTTAGCTTCAACTCCAAGCTAGGAGTAACTAGAGTGCAAGAAATGCTAAGACTTGAACCCTAGAAGTGAGTAGAGAAGATCAAGAGAGGGTTTTTCTCAAGCTTTTTGTTTCTCAACACATGAGAGGGAGAGAGCTTGAGGGAGAGGATGAGCAAGAGAGAGAAAAGAAATGAGAGAATGAGAATAATAGTGAGCCATTCTCACTAATATGTGTGAGTTATTTTAATTAATCAATTAGCAAGAAAATTGTCATGGTTTAATCAAGAAGTGACCATTATCATTTCATTATTAATGCAAATTGCAAGAATCAAAGAGCATCTTCCAAATGAAATGATCATGGTCAAATTGTCAACTTGGTCAACAAGTCAACAAAGTCAAAGTGTCAACAACAACAACCATGCACAATAATTAAGCTAATTATTAATTAACAATAATACACACAAAACAATAGGGTTAATAAAATGACAATAGTCATTAACCCTAAACAAGGTCCTCTCCCTCAATCTCAAGCAACCGTGCATACGCACCCGCATTCGTGAACCGAGGAACACGAACACAATGAGAAAAACCAATCTCAAATCATATACTAGGATCCGGCTTAAACCAAAGCCCGCTAGTATAAACTGTCCGGACAGCAAACGTGCACAAGTGCGCGGATGCGAACGAACCCTGTCGCAAAACCATGCGACCTCTACTCATTTTGCCTAAAGGCGAATAGCTCTCTGTGTGAGACTCTAAAGACTCGACACTACGCTGGCAGTGGGTTTAACCACAGACCGCAAGCGGCACTAGCTGTACGTAACGGTCCCCAGGTAGATGTCGATAAGAAGACTGACGAGGTGAACCCCATCTGCACTCCTACTGAGCCTGTATGTGACAGTCTCCGTACAGTCCGGTCTGTTCGTCTGATACATCGCATGGCGGGCCTAGGGGGGCGGTGAACGTCAGTCCCCTAATAGCGGTACAAGTCGTGTCGGAGTGTAGCCCAGAACACCCTGAGATAACACTGGAAACCTACCAGTATATCTCGCTTGCCCTGGCCAGGGACTACTCGTGTAATGGCTCTCCTAGACACAGCGCGATGTCAACCCCCAATACCGGGAGAGACGAATCCTGTCTAACCGTCACTGCCTCCAAGTGCTTCGGGACTGCACCCAAAAACTACCTGTTTGCACAGCTCCTTTGAGCCGTGGTAGGGTAGTAATCAAAGTGCAGTGGGAACACACTCGAGGCGAAGTGACAGTGTCAAGTCAGCGGACTAAGCTGTACTCATGTCACCTGGGAACTGATAACTGACGATAGGTATATTACCAACCAACAGTTCCCAACGAGTCCTGTCCAGTGTACTCGTAACCTAACGAGCACCCGCATACTATCCCAAGTACGACGTACTAACGGCTGTGGGACAGACCGTCTCCCACACTGGGATGAGAAGCGCATACGCTAGTCTACTCCGGAGTATCGATGCCCTGTCTCGATAGTCCAACGACCAGGGACCTGTATAAGGATGTGCTTATAGATTACCCAGCTCCCACGAGTGCGAGCGCCATCACAACGCTGGTAATCAAGCAAAGATCCTAAGGGCTCTACTAATATGTATACCAGCAATATGCTAAAAGAAACACATGCACATATTAAAGCAGAGACAAACCAAGTAGCATACTACCATTTCGAGCAAGATTGTATATACAACTGTGAATATCCCAAGCTTCCATTAAGTAATATACAAGCTAGTATGATACAGTAATGGCCTCTAGGGCATATACACTAACAGAAAGGACCGAGATCCCTTCGCCGGGAGTGACTCCTTTAGCAATAACTGGCAGACGCTACAACCCTCGGTTTGTCTTTGATCGCTTCTATAGTTTCTGCTTTGCACAGTGATATATATGATATATCCCGCACCTAATTCGACGAGGAAAGGGCCGGCGATCCCTTCACCGGGAGTGACCCCTTTAGCAAAACTAGAAAAGCTTCAAAAACATTCTATTTAAAAACCATTTGATTCCGCAACGAGATCAAGTTCAAAGCGTTAAAGGTTTTCACAAAAACCATTCGCAACCCTCCGTCATTTTAGGAAGTAGAGTACTTAGTATTCGTGCTACGTTTGTCGACCATAGCCGAGGCGTAGTGTGCGGTAGCTAAGTGATGTCTTCCTACACAGCATATGATGCGATTAGTTAGGACAGTCATGTGGCTTTGTTGACCTTAGCCAAGGGTCATGTGGGTGGGTCTAATTAATCACGAAATGACGGGTAGAACTTGACTAGTACCTATGATTTGTTGACCTTAGCCAAGGTCATAGGTGCTAGGGGTAAAAAATATTATCGGGAATTTCAAGTGTTGAAATTTGCAATGAGATTGCATACCTTCTATGAGATAGTTGGATCCCGATACCCGCTGCGAGTAAGAGTTACTCCTGGGAGAGTTTTATACATTACAATTAGCCGATCAAGTAGGTGTCTAGAAAGGTGTCAACGGGGTTACGCCTCTGGGAAAACGAGGTTTACATTAATTAGGTTCGTGCGAAAGCACGGGGGACCTCCCTCAAAGTACCGACACTGGCCTGGCTGAAAGATTGGCGAACTTGTAGTGTGTAATTAATCCCGGCTAGTCTTTCCTTTTAGGGTTTGAAGGAAGATTTGATAAAAAGCAGTGGGAGCCATCCTGATTAGATAAAATAAAAACCAATCTATTCTTGCAAGAGCGCACGCTGAGTGTTTTCTTCTCTCTCTCTCCAGGTAGCGACCATATCACGCCTTAATCAACATAATAATACGGAATATTGACCGAACCCGCTTGTTATACTGAGCTGGGGAACGTTGGTCCCGCTCCAACTTATAATTGTTATAAGACAGAGAAGGAAGTTGGGGAATACCAGAATTCCCGTGCCGCCCAAACGAGGAGAGTGCATGATGATGCATCATCTTCGAGTGTGTTCATTACAAAGAACTGTTTCTCTGTATCCTCTGCGTCCTGGGTATGTGATACCAGATCAGGATCCCAGATATGTAATCTGTTACATAGAGCTATTGAAAGGTAGAGAACTGAGAACGGGTGATAAGTTTCATGAGACAGAAAACGGGGCAAGTGTTGCAGCCAAGTCTGTTGGTCACTGTCACCCTGTATTACCAATACATTGATTCTGAACGAATGTTATTAGATACCGAACCTGATATACAAAATCATATCAGTCTCTTTATCAGTAAAGAAACGATAAAATTTTGTATTGTTGGATAATGTTTTGAACATTTCCTATATCAAAAGTTGATCGGTTCAGGCACGTTATCTAAAAGCGTTGATGTTCTAAATCAAACTACAGTTCTTTAATATACGGAACACACACAAGAGGAAGAGTTCAGAAATGAACGAATCCTTCTTGTGGCATTGTAGACTAGGTCAGATCAATATGACCCGACTAGCTAGAGTTACATATAGATGCATATTTAAATCAGTTTGAATTTACATCTTATGAAACTCGCCAGTCATGTCACAAAGATAAGATGACCAAAGCTCTGGTTATTGGAAACAGAGAAAGAGTTAGTGAACTCTTGGGATGATACATGTTGATGTATATAGGTCCCCAGTCTACATATGCCAGGACTGGTTCTTTGTACTTCGTTACATTCTCTGATAAATCTCTCAAGATTCAGACATATGTTCCTGTTGAAACACAAGTCCGAACCTTTTGAGATATTCACAGAATATAAGTTAGAAGTAGAGAACCAAAATACGGGTATAAGTATTATGTCCTTTGATGTGATCAAAGAGGAGAATACTTGAGCACGGAATTCCTGGACTATTCTAAAGGAGAATGAGATTCTCTCTCAGCATTACTCCTCTGTATACACCATAGCACGATGGTATATCGGGGCGGAGCAGATACACCCTATATGATATGGTGTGCTCTATGATGAGTACTACTGAGTTACCTATTTCCTTTTGGGAGTTATGCACTTGAGAAGCTGCATACCTATTAAATAGGGTTCAAATCAAATCTGTTGCCTACCACTTCATATTTGATATGATAAGGGAAGAGCCCATCTCTTAAGTTAGTTAAGATTTGGGGTTGTCCAGCCTATGTCTAAAAGCATAATCCGGACAAGCTCGAGGCAAGATCTATTATGTAGAACTGGAAATGTTCCAGCTATACAAACTACAGCAGATGATTTGATAAAACCAAAGGATTCAATAGTAACCAACGAACCTCAGCCTCTCCGCCGATCTAGTAGGGTTCCTCACCCACCTGAGAGATACTTCGGTTTCTCTATGACAGTGGGAGGGAGGATTGCATCATGAGATGATGACCCAACTAGTTTCGAGCTGGCCATCAGGAGTATGACTCTGTAAGAATGGCTGGATGTTTAGCGATCTGAGATGGAATCCTTATACACCAACAAAGTATGGACTTTAGTTGCTATATCTGAAGGGTTAAATCCCCATCAGGTGCAAGTATATCTTGAGAAGATTACTTGGTGTAGATGGAAAAGTTGAGACTTTCAAAGCTAGACTTGTTAAAGGTTTTCTTCATTGACCAGGCGTGGATAATGACGAAACCTTTTCCAGTGGCTGTGCTTAAGTCCATCCAGATCCTACTTATCACGGCTGCATACCATGACTACGATCTCTGGTGGTTGGGTGTCTTGACTGCTTTTCTAAATAATGATTTGGAAGAGAGCGTCTATAAGTACACAGCCAGAGGGCTTCGTAGACAGTGGGAGCAGCGGAAACGTGTGCAAGATGCTTTATAGGATAAAGCGGGCATCGCGGAGTTGGAACGTCTGTTTTGATGTGTTAGTCAAAGAAGTTGACATCATCAAAATGGTAGATGAACCTTGTATAAACAAGAAGGTAGTAGGGAGTATGGTGACGATCCTCGTAGAGTACGTGGATGACATACTCTTGATAGGGAAGGAGTTTCCTATGCTACGCTCGATCAATCTCCGCTTATCATAATGATTCTCCATATAGGATCAAAGTGATACCTCCTAAATCCTGGATTTTGGATCTATGAGATAGATCTAATTGGATGATTAGGATACTCACTAGTTGTAGTGAGAAGGTATCAATCGATCCTGGGGAGAATCACTGGAAAGGTTCCAGGGTGATAAGATGACTGAATGTCAGTCACAGGCATTGTCATTACCCTAAGTATAGGGACGGTAAGTTGGAAGAGTTCCAAGTTAGATACCGTGGCACACTAGACGATAAAGGCAGGATACATCGCTACTTAAGATGCTACCAAAGAGACTGTCTGGGTGTATATTAGTTCATAAGATGAACTTAGTTCCTCCCATTGTGTGACAATGGAGTTGTGGCTTATACCAAGGAACGCAGGTCCCATCAGTGATCCAGACATATTCTAAGGCAGTATCACTTGATCATGGAGATGGTTGATCTCCAGGGAGATCGAGGTTTGGAGAGTAGACTCAGAGGACAACACAGCGGATCCACTCACAAAGGCCTGTTCCCAAAGAGAGACTTTTATGGGATGGTTGAGTATAAGATACTACAACCACTGCTACAGATGGCCCTAGTGCAAGTGGGAGATTGCTAGTTGTATGTATGCCCTAGAGGCCATTACTGTACATAGGATGTATATTGTAGTGGATGCTGGGACATATATAGGGAGGACTTTCTTGCTCGACATGATAGTATGCTATCTGGTTGAACTTTACCTTAACGTGTATGCTGGTTGTCTCTCTGTTACATGTTGGTAAAGCCCTTAGGATGTGTGCTTGACTACCTGGACTATGATGCGGATCATACTAGTGGGGACATTGTAGTCCATAAGTACATCCTTCAAAGTCCCTAGTCGTGGGTGTATCGAGACGGGGCATCGATATACCAGAGTAGACTAGCGTATACCTTCTCGACCCATACAGATGGGCGATGGATGATCCCATATCCATTGGTGTTTGACATCAGAGATGATATACGGGTGCTCAGTAGAGACTGGGTACACTGGACGGACTCACCGAGAACTCCCAGATGGTATTATACCTCACGTCAGATGGCAGTTCTCTGGTGACACTGGTACAGAGTAGTCTGTTGACCCGAGATCGTCATAGAGTCTTGTGTGGTTCTCACTGTGCTTTGATTTCCATCTTACCACGTCCAAGAGGGCGTGCAAAACGGTGGTTTTTTGGTACAGTCCCGAGTCACATGGAGGCAATGAGCGATAAGAGGGGATTCGTCTCTCCCGGTATAGGGAGTTGATGTTGCGCTGTGTTCGATTGGCTATAACAGGAAATCCCTGGCCAGGGTTGCTGAGATTTACTGGTAAGTGTTACCAGTAGTATCTCGAATTGTTATAGACCTCATATCGACACGACTTATTGAGCTATTGGGGTCTAACGTATACCACCCCTAGGCGAGATATGCGACATATCAGACGAACAGACCGGACTGTACGGTAGTGTTACTGGTCGGATTCGCAGGAGTGTGAGCGGGCTTGCTCGTCGATCTTCTGATCGCTCAATACCCGGGTGGCCGTTACGTTTAGCAGACCGCTTGCGGCTTGTGGGTGTTTGATATGATCATCACCTGCTGCCGGCGTATTGACGAGTCTTTAGAGTCCTACACAGAGGTTTCCTGGCTCAAGCGAAACGAAATAGGAGCGCATATGAGATATGTGCGGGACCGAGAATAATACGAGTATGTGATACTGTATTCGATTCTCGCGATGTGACATTGATCGGTTATATGCGGTATAGCCGGGTTATCGGATCAAGTGTTGATTCGATAAGTTGTTACTGATGATACCAGTCGGTTATGTGTGACATGACCGGATCATTGAATCAAGTGTGGATTTAATGATTTAATGCATAATTATATATTTGATATATTACTTTGCATTAACTAGTATCGGTTCACTTTAGACGGATTTTCTCACTTGGTTCGTGCGCATTGCATATGCGATATGATTTTGTGCACTTGTTTGTATCATGTTTGATGATGCGAGCATGCTAGGGTTTTGTGTAATGAGTTAAACCTAGGTTAAGTAAATGATTAGGGTTTTCTTTTATTAATTCATTTATCTTTTCATTTGGATATAAAAGATAAATGAGAAGAAGAAAACAATAGGGGTTTCTTTCATGAAGCTTAGTGAAGCTTCATGAAGCTTTGACCAATCTAACCCTTTTGTCTTCATCTAACAAACCCTAACCATTCATTTAACTATGGTCAACTCTCTACACATTACCATAGTTAAATTATGATAAGAAATGATTATTCATTTTCTATTCTATTATTCTTATCATAATTTTTTAGCTTCTTCTTCTTCTTCCTTCAAGTGAAGAAAAGCTTGACCATCAATGGCAACTTGATGAAATGAGTGAGAAATCCAATTCTAAAGTCTACCCACTTCCTATTTCTTCATCCTCTACCTCTTGCCAAGTAGTAGAGTGTGTTTCCTTCACAAGTGTTCAAGACTTGGTGAAGGTGGAGCTTGATTTAGCGATGCCTCGACATAGATCATCTTCGGCATGGACATCGACGACCTAGCTCGCTTATTCTCCGATGAAGTCGACGCTAGATGTTACGCCCCGCTTCCCAAAATACGGAATGCGAGGGGTAGACAAGGCCAGCCATGCTCCTACGGTCAAGGAAAAGTCCTGCCGTAGTCACACTTCGGCTTCTAGTTACTCATGGTAAACAGTATATAATGCGCAGGTAATGAGAAATGCAGTAACTGAAGGAAAACAATATAAAGACTGACCTGAAGTGAAACAAATGAATGTAACTCGGGAGGGCAAGTCAAGAAGTCTGTGATGCACGTCTAGTTCTGGTCCAGGCTAAATCTTCTCCTCACACTGAGCATGTATACTCAGGTCGTCAGAGCGACACAATAGCAATATATTATATATGAAATCAAGTGATAGTTCTAACAGTGGTAATAGATGTGAATAACGGTAAAACAGCATGAATATGAATGTACAGTAATCAATGCAGCGGAGCAGTAAAGCAGTATAACGATATGTCATGTATGTCAACACAGTATATAAGGAATGTAAATGACAGTAACCCTATCAGTCTCTAAGTCTCACTGCAGAGGTCAATAAGCCTATCGTCAGTCCAAGTGTGAGAGTCAACCACTCGCGAGTGTCCTCCACCCAAGGGTAGAACCCAAGGGTAAGGGACCACGGGCCCAACATGTAACGAGTGTATCACGGTGTGTATATCACGTAACCTGTAAATCTCCATATAACTCCCTAAATATATAAGCCGGCATGGGACTCCCGAGATTCTGTTGAACTCACACTTAAACTACCCCACACCCCGAGGTCTACATCAAACGCTGACCATCAATCTAAATACTAATCGATCCGTGACAAGTCTGCGCGAGAACTGGAGGCAGGACCTCCATCAAGAACGTCCCGACTAGTACCTAAGATGAATGGTAGTGTCGGATGCCTTATCTGTGACACCCGTGCAAACGCTTCCATAAATGTCCCATTCCACTTATTAGTCACACGTGCACGCATCCCACAGACGTCGACAATACAATAGAATAATAGGGTCACTGATTGTGCACAAGTACGTATCACTTTCACTTAATCACGGATACACGAATACTGACGTACTTGCCACAATCATCACTAAAATCTAACACTGGGTAAATGCATGATGTCACTAGGTTATCAATACGATGATATGGGTATGATATGATGCATGAACAAGTATATAAACATGATGAGGATGTTATGAAACAACATTCTTTCACTTACACGATTTATCATGAAACCTACGTATATAATTTGGCAAAAAGATAAACAGGTAGTAATTAGCATGTTCAGTTTTCCAACCATAGAATTTAGTTTCAAGCCAATCGGGTTCCAGGATCATTAGTTATAACCATTTCATTTTAAGCGCTCGCGGCTGGAAATCCCGTTTCAGAATCAGAAGTCCGTTTCGCAACGCATTTTAATCCCAGTTGGGATCATATTTTAGCGACGCTACAGTTGGATGAATCCTAGGGTTTTCAGTAATGTTTTCAACGCTACAGACGGATCATCAACCTCATCTGTACGTTAGGAGTTATAATTTGTTTAATATTAACATGTCAATTCTGATTCTGCTGGGACTGTTATGTGTCCCGATCTACTAAATTACAGATTAAATATCAAACGGTAACGAAACAGAATGAAACCAATTGTGTTGTCTAGCTAACAGAGTTACCTGTACTAAGCAGCAGAGTTCCACAACCTACGAGTTAAGGAAATCCTGTGGTACTCAATACGGAACAGCAACCAATAACTGGAGTCGCTCTGGACTGCAGTCCAGAGTCGCGCTCCGATCTGAATATCATCACTGTTTAAGTATAGGAATGTCCCGAAACTGGTATAGGGTTAAAGTTCGTCGAGTCGTCTTCGATTTGATCCCTCGAGCGCATTAATCCAGTGTGTATATTATTTATGGTGAATTTAATGGTTTTCAGGTGCAAAAGAATTACAGTTTTACGATTAGACTTGGGGGTAGTCGTTTTGGTCATTAACGATCAAATTTTCCAGCGAAATTTTCACACGTTATCCATCCCTACAAGGGACAATGCAATATGTCCAGTCCCGCCAAATTTGATAAGAAATTTCATTGGGAACACACACCGAACAGTTATAACGTCTAATTGATTTAACACTATAACGTGATAATCTAAGTGATCTAAGATTTTAACTTAGGTAAAATAGCATGTAAGCAAGTAAAGAACTTGCCTGGAGACGCTTTGACGATGCACGACAGTGGCAACGGCACGAACGCGCGACGAACGTTGCAGTTAGGGTTCACGGCCTCGGCTCGCGACTCGGTTTCGTCGTCGAAGTTGTCCCGAGAACGACTCGTGGTCACTGGAAGCGGAGGGGGTGTTCTGTGGATCTCTGTAAGTGCGCTGGGGTCGACGATGGTCGGCGGTGTCGTTCCAACGACGGGCAGCAGTGGGGGTGAGGTTTGCAGCGAGGTTTGAAAGAGAGAGAGATGGTGGGGCTCGGGTGTGGGTGTAGGAGAAGATGATGAAGATGTAGAGGGTGCAGGGTTGTCGACCGGGGCGGTTCAGGGAGTGAGGGATCGCCGGCATCGGGTGCAGGCGGTGGCCGTGGTCGGATGCGAGTGAGGTCGGCGTGGGTTGAGAGAGCTCGGTGGTGGAGGAGTGTGGGACGATGCTGATGGAGAGAAGAGAGCAAGGGAGGAAGTCTGAGGGGTTGCAGGAGGTCGGAGGACGTCGTCGGAGGGAAGCGAGGTGAGGGATCTCGAAGCAGTGGGTTGTTCGTGGGAAATTTTGAGAGGGAGAAGAGTTTTGAGAAGGACTTGGAGAGTGAGAGGGAGAGAAGAGTTGGAGATGGGGAGTTTGAGGGAGTCGTGGCCGGGGTCGCGGGGACGTGGGAAACGGCACGGGCGACGTTGGCGAACGTGCGCGACGTGGGTTGAAGGAGAAGGAAAGATTTTCGAGCGGGAAAACTTACGTTAGGAAGAAGAGATGGGTGTTAAGGAAGCGGGTCGGGTTTGGTGGGTGTGGGCCGGGCCGGTGAAACTGGGCTTTGGAAATTAATTAAATTCCTATTTACTTTTCCTGGGCTGAGGAGATAGGGCCGGGGGATTTAAAAGTTAATAAAAATCTTTTTTTTTCCTGGGCTGGAAAGGAAAGGAAAGTGTGGGCTGAAGGGGACTTGGGCCGGGAAAAATTAATTTAAAAGGGGAAAGAAATGGGGTTGATATATATACAGTTTTAGCTTTTGGGCTTTGATTTTAAAGATTCAAAAAGATTTAAATACGAAAAATCTAGCAACCAATTTCTTACGAAATCACGTGTAACAAGGAAAAGGGAAAAATATAGAAAAATAATAGAGAGAGTAGGCCGACTCAGGTTGGGTATTAAATGGAAGGTAGAGAGTCAATGAAATTGGGGAATTTGGGCCGGGCTGTTAGGGGTCATAGGAAAAGCAAGGGAAATGAACGGACTGGGAAATAAAAATAAATAAATAAATATGAAATTAGGGTTCTGGCTCGGCTGAGGGAAAAATCAAAAAGGGATTTTAGTTTATGAAATGATAAAGGAATGGGATTGGGAATTTGAATGAATTAATTAGATAAAGGGATGAGCTGGGTTAAAGAAATATAGGATAAAAGAACAGGGTTTGGGTTTTAAGAATAATAGGGAAGCTTAAATTTAATAAATAGGGGAAAGCGCTCACTAAAATAAATGGGCTGAGGAAAGAGTGGGTTGGGCCGGAACAGGAATAATAATAAGTAAAACAAAATGAAGAGGCCAGCTGGGAAAATAAAATAAGAGAGTGGAGAACTAAAATAGGTTGGGAAGTTTTAAAAAAATAAATAGTTGTGCATAAAATTTTATAGATGAAAAGGAAATACGGATATAGACGTACAAAAATGGCTGGGTATTACACTAGAGCCCGGATCCTTTTTGGACAGCGGAGAGGACCTCATCTCGGAGCCGTGGAGGTGGAGGATCGGATCTACAAAGGTTGTATTTCCGTTTTCCCATTAGTTAAGTGTTAACTAGTTTTGTTTTCGCCTAGTTTTCTAGCAAACGATCCGTAGTCGGGTCTCTCGGCACCCGTAAATTTTTATATTGGCATGTTCGATACCTATTGAGAGTGCCTAGGAACCCTACAGAACCGCCCCGCCAGTTTGGCTCCATCATCATCTACCCTGCCGGAAGCGCTCATCTGGCGGAGATCCCGGCGGAACAGGTGGCCAAGCTGGTCTCAAGGGGTAAGAGGCCGAATGTCGTGATCACCAAGGCACCACAACCGAAACTTAAGACGGTATCTGAACGATTCTCTGGTGCTCCAGCGGGGTGCAAGAACTTCAGTACAAAAGGCAAAATCAAATGTTGCGGACGAGCTCAGGCGATGACTCCAACAAATGCACAATCGAGCGTATCTCCAAGGCCCTCCATCGCCCGGTCTACGGCATCTTTCCAAAGAGCCGAAGTCTGCCGGGTGCTTAGAACAGAAAAGTTAAGGCAGAAGCGGCTCAGGTATCGAGCCAACAAGAGGGCCAAGGCTTCGGCAAAATGGAATCATGTGAAGTTCCAAGTGCAGGGTTGCCCCACGACGACAGCTGAGTCGGACGTAAGAATCAGCAATTCCTTCGAGCCCCTGAAGTGGGTTCAGAAAAATGCTATGACGGCCAGAATCAAGAAGACAGCGGTCCGAATAGTGCCACAAAGAGACGTGTCCCGGCCCCAACAGAAAAAGTATGACACTGTCTCTTCAAGAGTCTATCAAGCACTCTGTGCCGCACAAAAGCAGTGGGGCAAACCCAGAAAAGAAGCGCCAGCACCATTCAAGAACCTGGTTTGGCCAGCCGCCTTCAATCGAGTACCAGCTACCGAAACAAGGGGGTCAAGACAGCGATCCGTGAAATCAGCTGCCAATGATAGAAAGACGGCCGGATATATCATCCATGCGGTCTATATGGCGGGCGGGCGCCCCAGCGACAACCTTCGCAGCAAAAGCAAGGATGGGGCCACCACATCCCAAGCCCAATCTAGCCTGAATGTGGTTGCCGCTGCCTAAGAACAGCCGCCCCCGCTGGATGAAGAAAACCCTCTCAATGAGGATGATAGGCAGAAAGACCCCTCGGTCCACGCAAAGTCAAGCTCGGACAGCGAGGAAGAGCCGACTTTCTGCCCCAGGACTGCGGAGCAAGAGCTGCTTCAAGAGCTTCGAAAACAGCTCAGGAGCAAAGATAAAGAGATGGCCAAGCTCTATTCGAAGATTAACGACTTAACGAACGTGGTGATGCAGCTTACGGCTCAAATTGCTCGAGCGCCTCCCAATCAAGCACAAGCCACCACTAATCAGCCGGGTGATGACAATCCGAGGCAGCCAATGCCTGTTCCTTTGGGACCAAGACTGGTCGAGCCGCATGAAACCCGGCCACATTCCGCTTCTGGGGACGCCTTGGCCCCAGATAACACTATCCCGCTAACACAGGATCGGATAATGGATTTGGTCACCAGCAAGGTTAAAACATTGGTGGCCGAAGCTGAAGCTCAGAAAGAAATCGGCAGTAGCGGGCGGCCATATCCCGTGCAGTACGATCTGATTGAGTTCCCAAGCGGCTACGTTATTCCTAAGTTCGGAAGATTTGATAGAACGGGGAATGCAAATCAGCACGTCGCCCACTTCAAAGCATCGTGCGGAAATACAGGGGGCAATGACGCGCTCCTTCTTCGTCAGTTTGTCAATAGCCTGACCGGCGTCGCCTTCGACTGGTATGCGAGTATACCGGACGGGGCCGTCATTACCTTTGCCCAAATGGAGTCCCTATTTCGGCAAAGGTTCATGAGTGTCAGTGATAAAATCTCCATTGCCGACCTTGTGAGGACCAAGCCGGGGAAGAATGAAAGCAACACCGACTTTATTGCCCGATGGCGTAATCTCACGGTCAAGTGCGAACCGCCGCTGGAGCAGGACCAGTCCGTCAGCCTTCTCATTGGGAACCTCAGCAATTGGATGGTCCCATTCTTGTGTACAGCAGGCCTCAAGACGTTTCAAGAGCTAACCAAGAAAGTCCAAATGCAGGAACGCTCAAAGCAAGAGTCCCCGCCGGACTCTCAGAGAGACAAAACTTGGAAAAGCAAGCGGGACGACAGCCGTAGAAGCGGGAGTTCCAGCAGTACCAATGTCTTCAATGCGTCCGACAATGAAGAAAAGCGAAGGGCGGCCGAATCCAAAACTAACCGGTCTCGAAAGCCATTGTTGGGAGGAGATGGGCCTTCCCTAGAGGAGAAAAAGAACAAGGTTTACTCTTTCAGAAGGGACAAAGTCCGAAAGATATTTAAAGATGCCTTGAACAACGGCCTCCAATTGCCGGAGTCGAAAAGACCCCAAGAAGCAAAAATGACCGACAATCCTCTGTATTGCCCGTACCACCGAGTAGTGAGCCATGCGATCGAGGATTGCTATATCCTCAAAGACTGGGTCGAGAAGCAGTACAAGGCTGGAGAGATCGAGCTGTCCAAAAGCGTGTTGGTGAACAATCAAGTTGCAACCGCCAACTTTATACAGACAGAAGTTGAAGCTTTCTTGGAGCAGACAGCTGAACCTGCTGTCCTGACAAACGAAACTGACTCATCGCGGCCTCCGTGGAGTACGCACATATCTAATAAGATGAAGAAGATGCTAAAGCTACTTCAGAAAGAGCCCAGGATGGAATGGCAAGGACAGAAGAAGCCTACCAGTCCAGCTGCCAATGCGGCTCCATCAGGCTCAAAATCCAAGAAGCTCAAGAAGAAGAAAAGTGCAGCTCGGCGCGAAAAAAAGTCTGCAGGGAAATTGACCATTCAAAAATATATCGATTCCCTCGAAGAATATGAACAAAAGGAAAGAACATTGATTCAATTGAAGGAGTTCTTCCCTGTACAAGCGGCTAAAATTCTGGAGGAGTTAGAAGAAGACTCCAATGAAGAGATCCCAGTAGTGACCTGCTACGCCATCCATCTTGGCAGCGACTCGGAAGAGGAGCTCTGTTTTCCCGAAGAGGACGAAGAGCTCGCCACAACGGCCAATCAAATCCAGCTCAGAAGCGGCAGGGCTCTACCGCCAAATCAGGGCAACGCCCTAAAAGGGAAGGAAAAACAAGTCGCTAATGAAGAAGATGGCAGAGAACCGGCTGATGAAAACACAAGTCCTTCCTCGGTGGACTATAATGTCTTGGCACATCTCCGGAAGCTTCCGTCTCTCCTGAGCATCTATGATGCCTTGGTCCTATCTAAGGAGCTTAGAGATGTTCTCATTCACGCTCTACAAAACCCCGAGCGGTATCAGGCTCACTTTGCTGAAATTAATATGAAAGAAGCCCAGCACGCTTTGCATGCCGCCGCAGTCACATTTAAGGATGAAGACTTGCTACTGGGAACGGCTGAGCATAATCGGCCGCTTTACGTGACCGGGTACAGCGACGGAGATCGAATTAATCGCATATTGATTGATCCGGGGTCCTCAGTGAACATCATGAACTTGCGAACTCTGAAGAGTTTGTCAATGGACGTCCGACACCTGTCAAGGGAAAGGATTGTCATTCAAGGCTTCAACCAAAATTGCCAGCAAGTTCTGGGGTCTATAGCTTTGCCAATCAAATTCGGGGATCTGCAAACTGAAGCTAAGATATACGTGATCGACGCCGACACGTCTTATAAGATTCTCTTGGGGCGGCCGTGGCTCCACGATTACGGCATCATTCCGTCAACTCTCCATCAATGCATGAAGTATACTAAAAATGGTGAAGAAAGACGCATTGACGGAGACATCCAGCCGTTCGGTGTGCATGAAGTCCGATATGAAGATTCTCGGTACTTTATGAACCACCAAAATGCTAAGCCACAACTGATTGAGGATAGATCGGCCCTAAGACTCAAAAGCAAATCTGCGCCGGCTATCACTTTCAAAAGCAAAAATACCCAAGTGCGCCCGCATTTCGGCAGCGACACTGATGAGTCCGACGCTGGAAGCCCGTCCTTCCGCAAAACTCGCCCTCATTTCGGCAGCGATACGGACGAATCTGTTACTGAAGGCCCATCTAGCAGCAAAGCCCGCCCTCATCTTGGCAGTGACACTGAAGAGTCAGAAGAAGAGGACCTGCCGTGCAACAGCTGTGCAGATTGGCCCCCCATGCAGCAAGCGAAACTACGAGAGACCTTCGAAGTCGCAGAAAGGTCCCTAGCCGTCATAAGGGTACCAGAGCAGATGTGCAAAGAGCTCGATGCGTTGTCGGTCTCCACCATAGACCAGCTGAAAACTTTCTACGCTCCTGGGAGGAAAAGTGGACAGAAGGGCATCCTGTTTTATGGGTCAAACCCCGTTGTGCATCCGGACGATTTGTCTGTCGCATGCCTTCCATATGATAGAGGCATAAGGGCCGTCCTCAATCCCAGATACTATGCGCCCGAGATGCGGGAATACTTCAAAAAGTGCAGATGCCGGTTATATCAAACGGAGTCCGAAGCAAAGTTTTACGAAGGGCTATGGTATCCTCCCCAGGTCCGAGCACTCATCGATGGACGAATTCCAGATAGACGGGGCATAGGCTAGATTCAACCTGATTCCAAAGCGTGCTACATGATCCATGTTGGAAAGGACAGCGAAAGATCAAATGATGATGACGAGATAGCCGAGCCAGAAGAAGCTCCTCAAGAGCTCGAAGATGGTGGACAAGCAACCTTTGACGAGCTAACCAAGATTGACTTAGGAACGCCCGATAATCCAAGGCTGACCTACATCAGCTCGCTCTTGTCAGAGGAAATGAAAGCGCAGATAATTACCCTGCTGCATGAGTTCGTCGACTGC
Source organism: Agapanthus africanus (assembly GCA_030015575.1). Classification (NCBI taxonomy): domain Eukaryota; kingdom Viridiplantae; phylum Streptophyta; class Magnoliopsida; order Asparagales; family Amaryllidaceae; genus Agapanthus; species Agapanthus africanus. The sequence continues at coordinate 903,024,656 of JASDDO010000022.1, forward strand.
TTCGCGTGGACATACAACGAAATGCCAGGCCTTTCCCCTGAAGTGGCTGTGCATAAGCTGGCTATATCTCCTGATGCTAAGCCAGTCAAACAAGCTCCTCGAAGAATGAGAAGGGAACTAGAAGAAAAAGTCATCGAGGAAACCAAGAAGCTCATCGACGCCGGCTTCATCAGGGAAGAGAAATATGCGGACTGGATCGCATGCAAAGTCCCAGTGAAGAAGAAAAATGGGCAGATCCGAGTTTGTGTCGATTTCAGGGACCTCAACAAGGCATGTCCTAAAGACGACTTCCCGCTACCGGTCATGGAAATGATGGTCGATGACACCTCAAATTACGAGCTGTTCACCTTTATGGATGGCTCGTCTGGATACAATCAGATCAAGATGTCGCCTGAGGATGAGAAACACACCTCATTTCGAACCCCGATCGGAATATATTGCTACAAGGTCATGCCGTTCGGACTGAAGAACGCAGGTGCTATATATCAAAGGGCAATGACTAATATCTTTGATGACCTAATCCATAAAGTCGTCGAATGTTATGTTGATGATCTGGTCGTCAAAACTAAAGCCAAGGCCGACCACATCCAAGATCTTAGGATTGTTCTCACCAGACTGAGGGAATACGATCTGAAGATGAATCCTCTGAAGTGCGCTTTTGGCGTGTCATTGGGAAAATTCCTGGGCTTCATAGTCCGACATCGAGGGATCGAAGTTGACCCATCAAAGATAAAGGCCATCATGGAGATGCCCCCTCCGAAGAGTCTGACGCAGCTAAGATCTTTTCAAGGAAAGCTTGCTTATATACGGAGGTTTATCTCAAATTTATCGGGGAGATGTAGGCCCTTCTCAAAGCTCATGAAGAAAGGAGCTTCTTTTATCTGGGATGCCGAATGTCAAGCAGCGTTCGAAAGCGTCAAACAATACTTGTTGCACCCTCCAGTGCTGGCCGCTCCCATTCCAAATAAACCGCTAATTCTCTACACTGCCGCGCTGGATGAGTCACTCGGTGCGCTCCTTGCCCAGAATAACGAGGAGGGAAAAGAAAATGCCCTCTACTACCTTAGTCGAACTCTAGTCGGGGCGGAACACAACTATTCCCCAATCGAAAAGCAATGCCTGGCTCTGATATTTGCAGTGAAGAAGCTGAGGCACTATCTGCTTGCTCATCGGGTTATGCTGATCTCCAAGGTCGACCCGCTCAAACACTTGATGACTAGAGCGAGCTTAGCCGGCAGAATGGCAAGATGGGCTGTCATGTTACTTGAGTTTGACATAGTTTATACCCCTCAGAAAGCAGTAAAAGGGCAAGCTCTTGTAGACTTTCTCGCTGCTCATCCCATACCAGAAGGGTCGCCGCTAAATTGTGAGTTACCCGACGAACAAGTGCTGCACCTCGAGGAAGATGAGCCATGCTGGGAGCTCTACTTCGATGGGGCCTCATCGATAAGGACCTCCAGTAAATCAAGCGTCCCGGAGATAAAAGCAGGGATAGGATTGGTGTTCATCACGCCATCAATGGAAACCCTACGGCATTCTTTCGCTCTCACCGAGCCTCGGACAAACAATGAAGCTGAGTATGAAGCTCTGATAGCTGGTTTGGAGCTCGCCATAGAAATGGAAATCCGTCGGCTACGAGTTTACGGTGACTCCCAGCTCGTCATCAACCAAGTAAGCGGTGATTATAAAATATACAAACCCGAGTTAGCTCGGTACAGAGGCCGAGTGGTGGAACTCATGAAACGGTTCACTCACATTGAACTAATGAGAGTCCCTAGAGCGTTGAATGGAAAGGCTGACGTACTCGCTCGCTTAGCCAAGGAGCTGGCTGATCCTGACATGGACGAAATTCTGATCACAGTCAGGAGCCGACAAATTCTACCCCCAGTCTCTCTACGAGAAGAGGAAAGCGCGAAACAGAAGAGCAGTCCTGCCGAAGAAGCTTCGATCATCCAAGACGAGCCCGATTGGAGAGAACCCTTCATAGAGTACCTCCGATACGACAGGATGCCCGAAGAAAAATCTGCGAGGATTCAGCTGAAGAAGATAGCTCTCCGATACGTGTTTGTAAATGATACGTTATACTGCGGGTCATATGACCAACTCTGGCTCAGGTGCCTGTCATCGGCTGAAGCCCAAAAAGTCATGAAAGAAGTTCACTCAGGCGTTTGCGGTGCTCACCAATCTGGCCCCAAGATGCGACTGCAGATTAAACGGCTTGGGTATTACTGGACCACCATGATACGGGATTGCGGAGAGCATGCAAAGAAATGTTATATCTGCCAAATTCACGGTGATTTTATTCACAAGCATCCCAATCCATTGCATCCTACGGTGGCGTCGTGGCCCTTCGAAGTCTGGGGCACCGACATTGTTGGCCCAATTGATCCTCCGTCATCCAAAGGCCATCGGTTCATACTGGCCGCGACAGACTACTTCTCCAGATGGGCTGAAGCTGTCCCGCTAAAAGAAGTCAAGACAAAAGATATTCTGACATTCTTCCAGCATAATATTCTATACCGCTTCGGTACACCAAGAAGAATCATTTCTGACAACGGGCCTTCTTTCAAGAGCTTCAATGTCTCAAGGTTCGCTACTCAGCATAAGATAGACTGGAGATATTCCTCCATCTATAATCCAAGAGCCAACGGGCTAGCCGAAGCCTTCAATAAGACTCTATGCAAGCTCCTGAGGAAAAATGCTTCAGCCAACAAGAGAGACTGGAATCTCAAACTTCACGAGGCGTTGTGGGCATATCGTACCACGCACCATACTCCAACTCAGTCCACTCCATACTCATTGCTCTTTGGAGTGGAGGCGGTCCTCCCCCTCGAAGTCGAAGTTCCAAGCTTAAGAATGGTCGTTCAGCACGAGTTGACGGAGGAGGAAAACGTGCTCCTTCGACTTGAAGAGCTCGATGCCCTCGAAGAAAAGAGGCTCGCGGTGCAGCAAAGTCTGGAGCTATACCGAGCCCAAATGTCACGGGCCTATGACAAGATAACCCGTCTCCGCGCTTTCAAAAAAGGTGAATTGGTGTTGGTTCTCAAAAGACCGATCATCCTCAATCGACATGCCAAGGGAAAATTCGAGCCAAACTGGGAAGGACCATACGTCATCGAGAAAGTGTTCGACGGAGCATCCTACCAACTAATAAGTGCCAAGGGAGAAAGGCCCATGCCACCCATCAATGGCCGATATCTTAAGAAATACTACACATGAATACTCCAAGTCGCAGGCGAATTGAGCACATCAGCCCTACGGTCTAGATCAGACATCCTGCAAAACCGTATACAATCCACGGGCGTAAATGACCCCTATCTCTCCCAAATCCTGCCGGTGAGACTACTTTTAAAGTCCCACCAGCGACAAAAAAAGAAGAAGAAGAAGAAAAAAAGAGAAAAAAAAAAGAAAAAAAAAGAGAAAAAAAACGGTATGTTTACAAGCAAAACGGACACGGATGAAAACCCGAAAGGGCTCCGTGAGTAAAAACAGCAGGACTACCGGCGAGTTTGTGAAAACCCGAAAGGGCGCAGACTCGTGAAAAGAGATGAAATACACTCGCAAAGTCCTCTCGACCTTGTGAGGAGAAAACCCCTGCGTGAGATCCTTACGACTCACAAAGGAGCAACACACTTAGGAATCCTCACGATTCCTAAGGAGAAAATACACCTGCGGGATCCTTACGACTCGTGGGGAGAAAATGCTTTTATGGGACCCTCACGGCCCATAAAATTGAAAAGTCTTAGGTGATAGGGACCCAAACCTGTCTCCTAAGCCATCGTTTCCCAACGGGCAACGGCAAATGATGAGTCGCTCCTGGCATTTCGCTTCAGTGTTAGCGGTGCTGATGCCGACCAAAAACCCAAATCCCAAGTCCTCCCAAGGCAAATGATGAGTTGCTCCTGGCATTATTCCAGTGCAGCAATGCTGATGCCAAACAAGATCCAAATTCCAAGTCCCCAAATGGCGAATGATGAGTCGCTCCTGGTACCACATTCCAGTGCAGCGATGCAGACGCCAACCAAAATCCGATTTCTCAAAATTCTCCCGGCCTTACGGTGGGTCCCCAAGTTGACCATCGTATACAATCCACGGGCTCAAATAATTCTCATCATACCCATGCCCCACCGTAATCACCAGTTACGCGGCCGGTCTCCGCTTTAGGAATGATGCTCCATTGATAAGACCCACTCATGTGTCCTCACGATATATGAGGAGAACAAACCTTTATGGGATCCTTACGACTCATAAAGGAAAAACACACTTAGGAGTCCTCACGACTCCTAAGGAGAAAATACACCTGCGGGATCCTTACGACTCGTAGGGAGAAATTGCTTTTATGGGACCCTCACGGCCCATAAAATTGAAAAGCCTTAGGCGATAGGGATCTAAACCTGTCTCCTAAGCCATCGCTCCCCAATCCCCAAAATGGCGAATGATGAGTCGCTCTTGGTACCATATTCCAGTGTAGCGATGCAGACGCCAACCAAATTCCAAATCCCATACCCCAACGGCGAATGATGAATCGCTCTTGGTACCACATTCCAGTCCAGCGATGCAGACGCCAACAAAGCCCTGAAATTTTTCCGGCCCTACGGTCTGGATCATACATCCTGCAAAACCGTATACAATCCACAGGCGTAAAACAATCCCAACCTCTCCCAAGTCCTACCGGTGAGACCACATTCAAAGTCCCAAAAAAAAAAATCCTTCCGGGGCAAATGATGAAATGCTCTTGGCATTATTCCAGTGCAGCAATGCAGATGCCAAACAAAAACCAAAATCCCAAAATCCTCTAAATGACAGATGATGATTCGCTCCTGGAAGCGGAGCAAGTCAAGTCTACCCCTGACACTGCAAGAAGCAGAGCAAGTCAAATCAAGCATCGACCGTCCAAGTCACAAAAAAGGGCAGAACCGACCGTCCAAGTCGCAAAAAGGGCAGCACCGACCGTCCAAGTCGTAAAAAGGGCAGTATCGACCGTCCACGTCGCTAAAAGGGCAGTATCGACCGTCTAAGTCGCAAAAAGGGCAGCATCGACCGTCCACGTCGCTAAAAGGGCAGCATCAACCGTCCACGTCGCTAAAAGGGCAGCACCGACCGTCCAAGTCGCAAAAAGGGCAGCATCGACCGTCCACGTCGCTAAAATGGCAGCACCGACCATCCATGTCGCAAAAAGGGCAGAACCGACCGTCCAAGTCGCAAAAAGGGCAGTACCGACCGTCCACGTCGCTAAAAGGGCCGCATCGACCGTCCATGTCGTAAAAAGGGCAGTGCCAGCTTCCCAAAAGGTGGGAACCGAATCAAGTCGCCTCCACGTGAAAGAAGATCCATCAATTTCATGCACACGACCCATATATGTGGTGTGCATTTATTGATGGGGGGCAATTTGTTGGGGTAAAAATTTACAACCTGGTTGACCAAGTCAAAATCAAAGTCAACCCCAAACCAAGTGGGCCCAAGCCCAGATCCATTGGGCCCATGCCCGGATCGAGCCCGAACATGAAGCGGCCGGCCTTCCCCCATGCCAAGATAAAAATTTGGTAATAAATAATTTTGTTGTATTTCTTTTATTTTATTTTATGGATAAATGTAAGAAAAATAGGCATAAAGCCAAATTTTTGTAAAGCCCATGGCTTATGTGCAAAAAGAAATGGCACATGAGCCATGGGATAGGCAAAATGCCATTTTGTGAAGCCCAAGGGGCTATGTGTAAAGTGTGTAGCCTATAAAGGCAAGGATAATGAAATATCCCAAAAAAAAACTTTTTCTCTCTCTCAAAATTTTCTTCAGATCTGAGATCTTTTCTCCTTCTTCAAGGTTCCAAAACCTTCCTTTTTCTCTTGAATTAAACCAAGAGTTTAACTCTTCTTTTATAAAACAAATTAGTTTTTCACCACAAAACCCATCAAGGGGAAACTCAGATCTTCTATTAGATCTCAAAAAGGAGTGATTTTTAAAATCCCATATCTCTTGATCTTCAAGACCCAGCTAACAGAGGAGGAAGAAGAAGAACCCCTCCCATTAACCCAAAAAAAAAACACACACTCAGGAGCTCAACTCCTCTTTGATTTCTCTTCTGAGAAATTTTTTTAAGGCTAAAAGCCTCTTTTTCTCGCCGGCGCTCAAGCGCAGAGCGCCCGCGTGCCGACACGTGGCGCGCCTGCACTCAAGCGCTCAGCGCTCGAGCGCAAGTCGCCCTGGTGCCGACACGTGGCGCGCTTGCGCCCAAGCGCAAGCGCTCGAGCGCAAGTCGCCCCCGTGCCGACACGTGGCGCACTTGCGCTCAAGCGCCCCGCGCTCAAGCGCAAGTCGCCCCCGTGCCGACACGTGGCGCACTTGCGCTCAAGCGCCCGGCGCTCAAGCGCAGAGCGCCCACGTGCCGATACGTGGCACTCTAGCGCCTGAGCACACAGCACCTAGGCGCACAGCGCCCAAGGTGCTGTCCCTACGCATCCTTTAGATGTCTTTTCCCCTTTTTATATATACACATGTATATCTGTACATATGTATACATATTTACATACACACATACTCCACGACACTGTCCCTGTTAGAAAAAAATTTCTAACGGGGCGCTACCCCGCACCCCGTAAGGGGGCTGCTAGCCCTCTTGACCCCCAGCCCGCTATCCGGGTAGCGGGACCCCCATAAAAACTCTGCGTGGCTCCCGATATATCCAAAACCCCCTTTCAAAACAAAACACACGTACACTGCACATTGAGTTCGCATGACCAGTTTAACCCGTTAATCGGAGGTTCCCTCGCCCCAAAGGCGAGGGGTAATTAACGGCAGCTTAGTCCGCGGCTGCCGGAGATTCGGATCCCCACAATCATTAAACCCCGGCCTATCCTAGGCAGGGGGAATCTGTAGTATGCCTGAGAAGCGTGCGCGTATTCCCATCTCAATGGGGTGACAAAAAACACCCTACATGTAGTAACCTGCTAATCCCAAGAAACTTCGTATATCTTTCACCGTCTTTGGTTTCAGCCACTCACTGATAGCTAACACCTTAGCTGGATCTACAAAGATTCCTTTGCCTAAAACGATATATCCGAGAAATCCGACTTGATCTAGCCAAATTCACACTTTCTGTACTTGGCGTAGAGCTGATGTTGTCGCATTGTCTCCAGGATAATCCGTAAGAGATCGGCATATTCTTTCCGATTCTTTGAATACACCAGGATATCGTCGATGAAGATCACAACGAACCTGTTTAAGTACTCTCGGCAAACTTGGTTCATCAGGTTCATAAAGATGGCAGGTTCAATGGTCACTTCAAATGTCATTATGAGATATTCATAATGACCATATCGAGTCCTAAACGCCGCCTTCAGAATGTCGGACTCTTTGACCTTCACCTGATGATAACCTGAACGAAAATCTAGTTTTGAAAAGACACAAGACCCACTTAACTGATCGAAAAGATCATCAATGCGCGGTAGTGGATTCTTGTTCTTAATCATCACTTCGTTCAGAGATAGATAATCCACACACATCCTGTAAGAACCTTCTTTCTTCTTTACTAGTAGTACCGGAGATCCCCAACTTGAAGTACTGGGTCGGATCCAACCTTTCGTTAGCAGTTTGTCCAACTGAATGCGGATCTCCATCAATCCTTCCGGACTTAACCGATATGGAGCTTTGATTACAGGTTGTGCACCAGGTTGTAAATCAATACTAAACTCAAGAGCTCGATCGAGAGAAAAACCTGATATGTCTTCAGAGAACACATCCTCGAACTCTCGAACTACTTCGGGCTTTTCTTCTTTCGCCGGTAGAGAGAACACTTATGCATTCTTCGGTTTAGCACAGTAGCTTCCAGGCTCCAAAGTTATATCTCCACTTTTGAAATAGAAGACTGGGTGATCTGGTATCTCAAATACTACTTTCCTTTGACAGCAATCAATAGTAACATAGAATACTCCCAGCCAATCCATTCCCAACACAACATCGAAATTTGGTATATCCAGTACTTTGAAATTTGCATAGAATTCTCGTACGCAAACTACAACTGGACACTGATCATACCCCATAGTTGCTTTCAAGACTCCATTCCCGGAACTGACATTCCAGCTTAAAATGAGTGGCTTCACGGGAATCACGTGCATTCTCTCGAATCATTGCGACATGAAGTAGTGTGAAGCTCCAGTGTCGAAAAATGCGAGTGCAGGAAGGGTGGCTACTAGTATAGTACCTTAATTGTGTGAGGTTGGGTTTAGATATAGGAAAAATATAGTGATACACAAGTATTGAAAGATTGAAAGGATGGGAAATTACCAGTGATGACTTGTCCTGTGGTTTTGGCCTCCTCGACCGTCATTATAAAAGCCCGAAGTCTTGGTACATTCCTCCTTGCCGGAGGCACATTTCTTTGTCCTTAGGGAACGTTTCTCTGCCCTTGAGGAAAGTTTCTCTATGCCTGATAGAATTGACGTTGAGGCTGTGCAGGTGGTCCACGCGGAGCTGGTGCAGAAAGAGCTAGGCGAGGTACAGGAGCCTGAATGGCTGGCCTCTGCAGGGCTGTGATTGTGGGTCTAAGTGCTGGTGCTATATTAAAACCATATAGGCATACTCCTATAGAGTGAGTAGATGTGCCACAAATCAAACACAGGCCATTTGCACGCCTGCAGTCCTTTTCCAGCTGTCCAATTCTCTTGCAGTAGAAATAGAAATCTGGACTGGACCGGTTAAATGATCTTCCCGGTCTCCTGGGTGCAAAGGTCGGCCTAGAAGAGGCTCCTCTTGACATCTGTGCGGTAGGATGTTTGATTCCAGCTGTTTGGGGCTTACCCTTCTTCTTTACCACAGCTTCATAAAGACATGCTGCCTTCAGGGCGAGTTCATGAGTCGGGTAGTCTTCTATGGCTAACGCTGCCTGAAACTGCGGGTCTAACCCCTGTTGAAATCGTTTAGCCTGAATCTCATCAATCAGGATCAAATGTGCCGCGAACCTGATAAGATGTTGATGTCAGGATAGAGATGTGTTTTACAGAACAGAATTTGATACGAATTCTTTACCTGCTAAGCAAGATGAATTCGGCATTATATTCGTCCACGGATTTTACCCACATAGAAGCTTGTTGTAGGTGGATGAACTGTTGTTCCATCTCGAAACAGATAGTCTCAGGGAAGAACTTCGCATCGAACAGATCGCGGAACGTCTTCTACTCTATGGGTTGGATGAGACGGTTTTCCTCATCCTTGCACTAGACTCTTGCATTGTCGGCCAGTTGCAATTTAGAAACTCTTACCCAGGCAATATCTGGCACTTAAGCTGCTGCCAGATCATCTTCGATCGCTTGAGCCTATTCTTCTGCCTTAAGTAGGCTCTATTTTCCTGGGAAGTGTTTTAGGTGCATTGCCCGGAACTGTTTGACTCCGAGTGTCTTAGTTTCGAGGCGGTGCATGAGGATTGCAGTTTGCTGCTGCTAACCCTCCAATAGTCTCTTGATCGCCTCAAGCAGTACCGCTTGCTCATTGATAGAAGCTGCAACGATAGGTAGTAGTGGTAGAGTATGTGGTGGAGTATTGACGTTGACGTTCGTGCTGGTGTTATTGGGAGAATTCATTACCTTGATAGAAAAGGAAATGTTAGGATAGATTCAAGAAATTTGAAATATAAGGAATATATAGTTGATGATGCTTATAATTCTTGTGATATATTGATTAAGACTTCATGCAGAAGTAACCTGCATGGGCCGCCAACAAAACCTGTCACGCCTCGCTTCCCAGTAGATGGAAACGGTGACGTGGCAGGCCACAACGTATTTACTGTGAAATAAATACGTTAAGCGTAATTAAGCAATATATATAAATGAACAAGAATGACAAGTGTAATAAAATAAACAGCAACTTTATTTACATTCAATTTTACATACAACTGTTTGGAAGTAAAAAGATACAATAAGCAAAAGTAATGCCTAAATAATGGCATACAGAAAAGTAAGTGCAGGAAGAAATAGTAGTCTGGCTGTGCAGTAAGCTGGTCCAAGCTCTCCTGGCTCGGCTCTATCTCTTCAGTGTCTGTTCCTCCTGACGAACATTCCAAAGAAAGAAACAGAAAGGAATGTCGCCAGCGAACTAGCGTTCGGTAAGTCCCATAAGAAGAAATAGATGATATTATGTAATATGAAATGAACATGTAAGTTATATATGATTGTTTACAGGATTAGGATTATTATTCTAACGTGGATATTTGTAATTTGATAAGGAAGGTATTCATGTATATGAGAGGAGTCCATCTTACCCCGTAGACTATGGTAACGCGTAGTACAAGGCACCGTCATAACCCACGGGACAACGTCACGTGAATTCATTTAGGTATCTTTTAAAGTGACCTCTCGTATACGTTCTGTACCAATCTACCCCTCTATCTCCGCGAATTGTATTGTATAGATTAAGATTACAGGTCTTGACCAAAACCGTGGATATAAAATGTTTAAGTTCATGTTCAGAATGTAATCATGTGTTCAAATAGTCATGTCGAGTTCATGTCAAGTTATAACTATGGTTCGGTTAAGTCGAGTCAAGTATACAAGTTTGAATTTGATATTGATTTCGAGTGTTCATATTCATGATCAAGTATTCAAGTTCTTTTTTTGATTTTGGATTCAGGTTTGAGTTTGGACTCAGCTTGAGTCAGACACTTGTAAACGGATTTAACTCTTGAATTTCTTAGGTTCAGGAGTCATCGGCAACTGCTGCATATGGATGGCAGGATTTGTGTCTTTTTCCAAGACAATTGCCATTGATAACTCCGTTAAGTTGTCTAACCTGAATAGGCAATCACTCACTTTCTTCGTCTCCGTAGGGCTCAAGAGAATTGATCTCGCTTAAACTTATATTTACCAGAATCCTTAAAATATTGTTATGTATATCTCGAGGGGGGTTTATGAAAAATATTTTAATATAGTTTTAAAATAAACCTCGAGAGTGATTTATATTATTTACGGTTTTCATAAGCATGTATTTTAAGTATTAGGGTATTTTAATGATAAATACTTATCTTTTGAACGTTTATGGTATTTTATTGAAAACTTGCCCTTTTTGGTAACTTGATGGTATTTTATTAACATTTTTTAATCTTTCATTTCTAGAAAAATATAGTTTCATAATACTTTGAAAATATGGAATTATAATTTTATGTAATTTTAAAAATTAGTTTTATTTAGAAAATTAGTATTTCTTAAAAACCGTATTTTATATCCTTTCGAGATCGAATACTCCGTGAGGAGTGCTGCATCTCACTCTACTATCCTAAGGATGTGCAATAATCCGCACCATCCTGTAATGCCCCTGCCCCAGTACAGATGGTATTGTTCGCTCTGCCCGTAACCGAACGGTTTTTCCCTTTTAGAGCAAACCGGATCAGACCAGGGGCCACTTCCCAGGAGGTCATCCATCCCAAGACTTCCCTGACCCGACCATGCTTAACTAAGGAGTTCTCAAACTCCTGTAGTTCCCGTACACTTAAAAGGCGCCTCTGTAATTGAGAATGGTATCATTATATTTATAATGCAGTTCGGTCCATTTCGGAATGTGTTCCGAAAATTCCCCATTGTTCTACAGTGGGTCCCACGGACTCTAGAGGTGGCGTCCTGTTTATCACAAAAAACTGCATTTCAATAACGCTCATTCATTATCTGTTTCGTTATAGATCGGTATTATTAATCAGTGTCTGCTCTGTAATTACAGATTACAGGTATCCGTGACAAAATACTGGAAACACATTCAAATGTACGGATATTACATTAGTGAGCCGACACTGCAACCGGAACTGCAAACCGATCGATACCCAAAGAGTTCTTTAGCAAATAAATGTGTGCACACTATTTTGGTCCAACACAATACAAGTGTGCACACAACTCTTTGGCATGGACCATGGTGGGGCTGCCAGGATGCAAGGGGCACAAGTGAAAAGTGATGTGTTATAAATGCAAAAAGATGTGATGTGATATAAAGCTACAAGTTTCCCTCCAAATCCCTGAATACAACCCAGGCTTCTACATAAAAATCAAGCAATATCGGTGGGATTATGGAGAGCACACAACATCACACAACAAACACGAGCCTACTCGTCTCTATTTGGACCGGCGATGTCATCTCAAAAACCGGCCCCAATGGTTTTATTAGCTCCAATTGTCCCCAATTTTCCTCCGGCCTTCCCTTGCAGTCACATCATCCATATTATATTGCTTATTTAATCTTATTTTGGGCCTATAAAAGCCAGATCAGTGAGCAAGGGAAGGGGGCCATACTTTGTATACTTTTGTCCAAGACTTCATACTCTTTTTGTTTTGTTTTTTTCATTTTAGTTCTTGTACATATCTAGTTTCCCTTGAGCTCCTTACCTTCTCTTGTGCTTGCAACCTCTTCATTGAGCTTGCAAGTTTAAGTTTTGGTTATTGAATTCAAGATTTGTATCATTATTTGGAATCAATAAAGCTTTCATTTTGCCTTGAGTTCTTAGCCTTCTCTTGATCTTGCAATCTCTTCATTGAGCTTGCAAGTTTAAGTTTAGATTATTGAACCCATGGTTTGTAATATCGCTTTTGGTTCTTAGTATTTCTATCTCTTTACTTACTTGCAATTTTAATTCTTGCCCTTTTACTTACTTGCTCATTTTTATTATCTTGCACTTACTTTCTTGTAATGTTGCTCTTTTTTTCCTTTTATCTTTTCATTTGCTCTCTCTTTTTGTAGTTTTGATGTTTGTGAATAAACGATGTTGTTAGGAAAAGAATGGTGTTGTAAATTAAGGTTTTCTTTTCTCATCTCCTTTGCCCGATATTTTCTTTTGAACTCCGCCCAAAACTTACGCAACGCTCCGTTAGGCACCCTATCCTATCAAGGTATCGGTGATCTCTAACCGCGACCGGTTGCGTTCGGTTTGGCTTGAGATAAAAGTCAAGAGACAAGAACGGACGGACAAGGGTCAATAAGCTGGATTCCTCAAATACCATGCTTGAGCACCCTAATCCACGTTGTTGCCGATTGCTCTAGCTTCATTTGGTCAAACTCGGCACAAAGTATTGAGTACGGACTTCACTAACTTACACTAACCTATCTATTCCTAACAAACTTATACTTGCATATAAACACACAGGTTCGAAATGAACCTTTCCGACCCTCGCATTAACTCGTGATAACAAGAACGCAAAACGCACCGTCTCCCTGTGGACTACCCGTGCTCATCGCGGCTAACTACACGCGACGCCGTCCAGATTGCAGTTATCTTTAGAACTTAAAAGACGAAACGTGTGAAAGCGCTATTTCAATCACACCCACAGATTCAAGAGGTGGCCCCTGCCCCTTGGTATGACAATTGGCGTGGCACTTTTTTCTGTGTGGCACTTTATTCCGTGAACAAGAACCGAATCCCGACATTTGTCACGCCCCGCTCCCCAGCATACGGAGAAGGAGACGTGACGAGGCCCGCAACGTATTTACTCAGAAGTAAACGCGTTAAGCGTAAATAAGGAATATAATAAAATGTACACAAGAAAGACAAGAGATATAAAATAACAACAACTTTTTATTGATCAGCATTCTTTATATACAACTGGAAAGTAAATACAATACTGGAAAGCGATGCCTAAACAATGGCATATGAACTGAAAGTAAAAGTATGTATAAGTAGAACTAGAGCTCGGGATCCTCAATGAACTGCTCCAAATCGTCCTGACTGGGCTCGATCTTCTGAGAGTCGGATCCTCTGGATAACATTCCAAAGAAAGAAGAGAAAAGGAATGTCGTCAGCGAATAATCGCACGGTAAGTCCCAAAAGAGAGATAGATCAAGTAAAAGTAATAGATTTTGTAATTTATTTGTTTTTTTTTATACTAATATAGTTGTTTGTAGTTTGGTACATGTTCATATCAGAATTTTGCATTATTATATCACCCATTCTTAATCACATTACAAATAAATAGGTGCTTTTGATCCATATCTGTTAAATAGTTACAGGTTCTCAGAACAATACAGTAAAATTCATGAAAAGACGTTACAAATGTGAGACTACGACCAACAATAGATGAATCCATATGATGCCGCCTACCAGTTCAAGGAACAAATGAAGATCAGTAGACAGTTCAATGCACAAAGCACAAGGGTAGCAAAAGATTCAGGACTTCAACGCAAAGCTCACGATAAAAGTCCACTTAATTCTGCACTGTTGGAAATCTGGAAGAAAGTAGAAAAGATTCTGAGGAACCAAGTGAAGAAAAAAGAAGGAAAAAGCAACATGAAGCATCACTGAAGAATTAAGCCCAAGAGCTAATTAAATGGCCGCGGAACCGCGGCCAAACATGGCTTTCTGCCGCGGAACCGCGGCCGTGCAGTGCACGTGTCGGTGCATATGTCAGTAGGTGTCGGTGCTTTGACCTGGCTTTCTTAGGGTAGTTCTGTAAATTCAAATGTGGATCAAATGTAAACCTAAGGTTTCTCCTATCTATAAATAGGAAAGCCGAAAACCTAATTTGGCATGCCTCTTTTTATTTTCTATATTAAAATTTTATTTTCTTGTAATTGTTGAATAGGTCATCAATAAAGTAAGTTTGTTTTTTTATCGTGCATTTTTTATCAGAATTTAATTCCTGCAATTTTTTACCTGTCTTTCTTTATCTGAAATTTAGTTTTCTAATATAAAAATTATAAAAATGAATTTTATCGTTAACTTCCTAATGAGTGAGTAATTCCTCACTTGTTAGGGTTAGGATTGGGAAGGTTTGAGAGAAGAAAATCTCTCTCACTCCTTTCCTTACCCCTATAATTTTAATTAATACGGACTCTATTTATATTAACCACACATCGCTCACTACGACACCCTATCCTACAAGATAGCGGTGATTCCTTAGTTAGACCGGTTGTGGTTGATTTAAATAGGGGTTAGGGCTAAGAGTTAAGAAAGGACGGACAAGGACCAAAAGGAAGAAACTACGTTTCTTCCGAGTCGTGCTAATCCCCTTTGTTGACTATTACCCTAACACCTATATTCTTAACTAAGGCATTAAAAGCAGTGAGTAGAATCCTTTTTCCAAACTAACCTAATCCTAACCCTAGCAAGACTTTAAATCAATTTAATCTCATTCTTAGATTTAAAACAAAACCTACCAAAAATATAACTTAACCCGTTAGAACTTAAAGAAAGAACACCATTTCCCTATGGACCGACCCGTACTCAACCGGCTAGCTACCAAGCGACACCGTCTTGATTGCGGTATTCTTAAATAATTTTATAAAACGCACGTACACAAAATCTCAAACAATCAAATGGCGTCGTTACCGGGTAAACGGTAGTTATTTTCTTTTTGTAATTTCGGGTTAATTGAAATTGACAAATTATAAAAATTGAAAATATAAAATCTAAAAAAAATCATCTTGTTCTTTTTGATCGGTTTTTGTGCGAATTGTGCAGGAACGGAAGACGGACTGATTCAGATCTGGAGCAAGCCCAGTGAACAAATCAACAAACAGAAGATCTGAACAGACAGAGAAGAACCATAAAAGCACACAGAAAAATTTTGGAGGCCTGAACCGACTTATCCACCGCGGAACCACGGCCGTTTGCTGACGCCAGCACTTCAAAATTCCCTGTAAGTATTTTTGTCCTCTCTCTTATCCTCTGATCTCCACTAAAAAATTTCCTGCAGGGTTCTTTACGCAAAACTTCTTCTCCCTCTCCAATAAATCATTTTGTGCAGGATTCTTTGCGTCGTAAATAATAATAAAAAAATTGGCAAGTGTTTTAGATTTTGTGTGTTAATTGCTTTGCATATTTAAAACGGAATTTAAGAGGTTATAACACCAGTCAAGATTGGGTAAGAATTTCATTACCCTTCCTAAAACCCCAGAAATCACAAAAAGCATATGCATCACCCTTGAATTAATTAAAAAATATCTAGACTCAGCCAATTAAGGACTATCGCGCTCATTAGGACAGAGGAAGGTTGTGGGCATTCAGTCGTTTATCTAAACCTGACTTTGTGGTGCCTAGGCTAGACAAGTGAGAAAGGTAATTTTAAAAGGCCCGTCTTACGGTGATTCGTGAGCGGAACCCTCCTTTCTTCACTTGTGCTTACCTGGCCACAATTGACAGTGAAGAGGCGATTTGAGGGATATCTCACAACTTGTCGCTTTGGACCAGTTAAGAGCAGTCTAGTTGACTTAGGAGACCCTAGCTCTAGGCTTGATTGTGCATGTTTAAATTGTGACTGCTTGAAAGTGTGTCGTAGTTCCTTACAAAATCTTTTGCAAAACTCTTTATAAAAAAAACCCAAAACAAAATTTTTTATAAAAACTTGCCATTTGTCACTAGAATTCCATTGCACCCAACCTTCACCCACATTTCCCCATTAACGTTTTCTTACCCTCACATTCTACGTTTGACTACACTAAGACTTATTTAGTGTATGTCCGGTTGGACTAGGGACAGTAGCGTCCGTTTAGTCCATATCTCGTTAGTCGCTACTGACGACGCGTTCGACTCCGAAGTCGAAACTCTCTCCAATTCTTTTTCATCTTTACCTTCATCTTCACATTCATCATCTTCTAAGGAGATGTCGGGATTCAATCCTAACAACCCCTTACCAACCTCGGGACTGATTCCACCTCAGCTGGGTGCGAATAACCCACAACAACCTCGTGTTGAAGCGCCACAGCGAATCGCGCTCCAGGATCTTTTCTATCCTACCCGCTCCGCACTTCCTACTTGTCTTTCACTTCCGCCGGCTAATGGGGACAATTTCGAAATTAAGCCCCACTTCATCAATATGTTGCCAAAATTTTACGGACTGGAATCCGAAGATGCCTATATCTTCATTAACAAATTCCAGATTGTTTGTGCAATGATGAAGACCACCCAACTATTCGATGATGCTATAAGGCTAAGAGTCATTCCCTTCACTTTATGTGACCTACCTGAAAAGTGGCTATATAGTACAGCATCACATTCCATAAACAGTTGGGAAGAGTTTGTTAAAGCTTTTCTTAAAAAGTTTTACCCACATCACAAGACCGCGAGAACTCGCAATGAAATTAACCAATTTTCCCAGCTTCCTTCCAAACCTTTTTGGAAGTGTTTTGAACGATTTAAAGACCTTCTTGTGCAGTGCCCTCATCATGGTATTGAGAACTGGCAACTTTACCAAATTTTATACGAAGGACTGAACCCAGCAACTAAGCAGTTGCTGGAAACCATTTGTCAAGTTCACTTCCTAACCAAATCTGACGAGGAAGCTTGGAAATTTCTCGACGATCTTGCTGAACAAACACTTCAGTGGGAAAGCACTAGACAGACCTCTTCGTCCACTTCATCTACTTCATCCGGTCCGTCTAAGGCAGGTGTTCATCAACTTGACATGTCAATTGCAATGAAAGCCGAAATGGCCGCAATTACACGAAAACTAGAAGCCATTGAGAGCAAATTCTCATCGCTTTCTCCTGCCCCTGCTTTACCCCCTCGCACTATATGCGCTTGTTGTTCGGATCCATCCCATTTAACTGAAGAGTGTCCTTACAACCCACCTGCTCAAGGACAGGATTAAGTCAATGCTGCCTTTCAGCAAAGACAAAGAAATGATCCATACTCTTCAACTTACAATCCTGGTTGGAGGAACCACCCCAATTTCGCTTGGAATCAAAATCAACAACAATTCCAAGGCAACAACAATTTTCAGAGGCCTCCTCCTCAACAACAAGCCCCTCAACAAACTCAATATCAGTAACCTTTCCAGCCCCAAAATCAAATGAACAATTTTGCAAGAAACAACTCTTTTCCTCAAAACAATTTTGTCCAGCCAAATAACGATAAGGTTTTCTCGCTAGAACGAAGTCTGGATGCTTTTTTAAAACAATCTACTCAATCCTCAGCCAACATCCAATCTTCCATTCAGTCTTTGGTGCAACACACCGCATCACATGGGCAAAGTATCAAAACCATTGAATCCCAAATTGCACAACTGAATGCTGCTTTAAGCGAGCGAGAGAAGGGAAAGCTGCTATCTCAACCACTGCCAAATCCCGGTCATCCACAAAATGCACATGTTGCTCATGAACAACAAAATCGTAATGTGAGTGCCGTGACTACATTGAGATCTGGAAGGACGTTCAACAACAATGTTGGCATTGATGATAACACCCCGGCCGCCGCTTCTTCTTCTTCTTCTTCTTCTTCTTCTTCTTCTTCATCTTCGTCTTCTTCGTCTTCAGAGCCTGTTCTCCATTCTTCACAAGGCTCTACTTCTTCTGATGTGCCGAACGGACCCACATCTCACTCCACGAATACACAAGCACTGGGATCCGTTCTTACTCCATAATCTCCTCCACAAACATTAGACTCAACCAATTTTCAAAATGTCCCATTTCTAAACAGGTTGAGATCCAATAAACCAACTCCACAAATGGAGAAGATTGTGGAGTTATTTAAACAGGTTAGCATTAGCATACCCTTCTTGGATGCAATCCAAAAAGTCCCTTCTTACGCTAAAATCTTGAAGGACTTATGCACCAAGAAGAGGAAATCACAGGTACCTAAGAAAGTTTTCTTGGCTAGTGCAGTAAGTGATGCTCTTACCCAACCTTTACCTCAAAAACAAAAGGACCCTGGCTGTTCTACAATTTCAATAACTATTGGGGATAAGAATATCAACCGTGCACTATTAAATCTTAGTGCCAGTGTTAACCTGCTTTCTTATTCAGTATATGAGCAATTAGGCGTTGGAGAGTTGAAACCCACACGTTGTACTCTCCAAATGATCGACCGATCCATCACTAATCCTAGGGGTGAGTTAGAGGATGTGTTGATTAAAGTAGGGGACTTCATATTCCCCGTCGATTTCATTATTATGGACACACAGCCTGTAACTAACCCCCGGAGTCAAATTACTGTGATACTCGGTCGACCATTCCTTGCGACTTCGAATGCGGTAATCAATTGTCGAAATGGATCAATGAACATATCTTTTGGAAACATGACAATTGAACTCAACATTTGTAAGTTGGGGAATCAGCCCTCCGAACCTAATGCTAATATATTTGATGTTTGCTCAATCCAAGAGATCATCCAGGAGGACTGTGAACTCGAGAAATTTCTGTTCAATCACAGCACTTTTGACGCCACTAGTGCATTCCTCCCTGAATCTGATACTGCTTTCACACCCGATAATGATTACGAGTGTTTCACTTTTTTGGATGATCTTGAAGAATCACCACCCGAGTTTGAATCCTTTGAATTTTCGGATGAGTCAGCTGAACCATCGGACTCGATTGCTTACACTCGTTTTGAACCTCTGTTGGAATCCTTCGAGTTTGAGACAATTTCACCAATTTTACATTCAATTGTTTCGCCTCCAACACTCGAACTCAAGCTATTGCCGTCTCACCTTAAATATGCTTACTTAGGTGAAAATGAGACCCTTCATGTTATCATCTCGGCTTCTCTAGCCCCCGAGCAAGAGAAAGCCCTTTTAATAGTCTTGCACAGCAATCGACAAGCTTTTGGCTGGACTATGACGGACATCAAGGGGATTAGTCCCCTAATTGTTGAACATCATATTCATATGATGGATGATACCAAGCCAGTAAGGGATCCACAGAGACGACTCAACCCAATAATGAAGAAGGCTGTTAAAAAGAAGATCGTAAAATGTCTTGATAGTGGTATCATTTACCCTATCTCTGATAGCCAGTGGGTTAGCCCCATTCACGTTGTCCCAAAGAAATCGGGCATAACGGTCATAACTAATTAGGCGAATGAGTTAATACCTACTCGCACCCAAACTGGGTGGCGAGTATGCATCGATTATAGAAAACTCAACGCCGCGACACGGAAAGACCGCTTTCCATTACCTTTTATTGACCAAATGCTAGAATGATTGGCCGGGCATGAATTTTATTGCTTTTTGGATGGCTACTCCGGATATAATCAAATTCCCATCGCCGAAAAGGACCAAGACAAGACCACATTCACTTGTCCGTTCGGTACGTTTGCTTACCGTCGCATGCCCTTTGGGTTATGCAATGCACCCGCTACCTTTCAGCGGTGTATGATGGGTATTTTTTCAGACATGGTGGAAAAAATTTTGGAAATCTTCATGGATGATTTCTCCATTTTCGGCGACTCCTTTGATGGGTGTTTGCTACATTTAGACGCAGTCCTTATCCGTTGTAAAGATAAGAACCTTACTTTAAATTGGGAAAAGTGCCACTTTATGATACGAGAAGGTATTGTCTTAGGACATATCATCTCACAAAATGGCATTGAGGTAAATAAAGCTAAGATTGAAGTCATTTTCAATCTTCCTCCTCCCAAATGCGTCCGAGACATTCGAGCCTTCCTTAGCCATGCCGGTTTCTATAGACGGTTCATCAAGGATTTTAGCAAGATTGCTAGACCCTTGACTCTTTTGTTGGCCAAGGACACCACATTTGATTTCGATTCGAGTTGTATGAAGGCGTTCGAGTCATTGAAAAACTCACTTATTTCTGCTCTCATTCTTTCTTCTCCTGACTGGACGCATCCATTTGAAATTATGTGCGATGCATCTGATTTTGCCATTGGTGGTTTTTTTGGACAACACATTAATAAGATGCCGCATGTAATTTATTACGCTAGCCGAACCTTGAACGAGGCCCAATTAAATTACACAACAACTGAGAAGGAATTCTTAGCTGTTGTGTTTGCTTTAAAAAAGTTCAGGCCCTATTTAATCGGCTCTCCAGTCATCGTTTACGCTGACCACTCAGCTCTTCGCCATCTATTTGCGAAGAAGGACGCTAAATCTCGGGTGATACGTTAGATTCTCTTACTACAAGAGTTTGACCTTGTCATCAGAGACAAGAGAGAATGCGAAAACGTAGTCGCCGACCATCTATCATTCCTCCCTTTTTCGCCGACTCTTCAATTTTCTATAAAAGACGTTTTTCAAGATAAGCAGCTCTTAACTGTGTCATGCGAACCGTGGTTCGCAGATATTGTGAATTATTTGGCCACCGGACTTATACCAAATGAATGGTCGAATCAGGACAGACT
This sequence comes from Agapanthus africanus, assembly GCA_030015575.1. Lineage (NCBI taxonomy): Eukaryota > Viridiplantae > Streptophyta > Magnoliopsida > Asparagales > Amaryllidaceae > Agapanthus > Agapanthus africanus. The sequence continues at coordinate 903,045,687 of JASDDO010000022.1, forward strand.
CCGATTCCTATCCCAGGTAAAACATTTTTACTGGGATGAACCTTACCTATTCAAGTACTGTCCCGACCAAATCATTCGTTGGTGTGTCCCCGACAATGAATTTAAGAGTGTGCTGTCATTCTGCCACGATCAAGCGTGTGGCGGGAATTTTGGCCCTAAAAAGACAGCCGAAAAGATCTTGCAGTGTGGTTTCTACTGGCCATAACTTTTTAAAGATGCACATGATTACTGCAAGACATGCTCCCGGTGCCAACACTTGGGCCGGATATCTAGGAGAAACGAAATGTCGCTCCAACCAATATTGGTTGTGGAAATTTTTGATGTTTGGGGGATAGATTTTATGGGACCGTTTCCAAATTCTTTTGGGAACGTGTATATTCTCCTCGCTGTTGACTTTGTTTCTAAGTGGGTCGAGGCTGTGCCCAGCCGGACTAATGACAGCAAGGTTGTTGTTAGATTCCTCAAAGAAAACATTTTTTCTCGGTTTGGGCACCCCCGCGCAATCATCAGCGATAATGGAACTCATTTCTGTAATAAGACTTTCGAGTCCTTAATGCAAAAATATTCCATTAATCACAAGCTATCTACGCCCTATCATCCCCAAATGTATGGGCAAGCCGAGATTTCAAATCGGCAAATTAAACAGATATTGGAGAAAACGTTTTCCAAAAACCGTAAGGATTGGTCGTCAAAACTTATTGATGCCCTTTGGGCATTTCGAACTGCCTATAAGACGGATCTTGGCATGTCTCCGTATAGTCTTGTTTATGGAAAGGCTTGCCACCTTCCAGTTGAAATTGAGCATCGATCATTTTGGGCAATAAAAGATTTGAATTTATCTCTAGAAGATGCGGGCAGCCATAGAAAGTTGCAATTGAATGAATTAAACGAGCTTCGGGATGAAGCTTACGAGAATGCTGTTGTCGTCAAAAACCGAACGAAGGTGTTTCACGATAAACACCTTATGCGCAAAACTTTCAAACCTGGTCAACAGGTTTTACTTTACGACACCCGGCTAAATTTCCATCCCGGCAAACTTAGATCTCGATGGAAAGGGCCTTTTTTGGTACGCACCGTATATCCGCACGGTGCGGTCGATTTAGAAAATCCGGAGGACGGTTCACTATTTAAAGTGAATGGACATAGACTTAAACCGTTCGTCACCGCGGACCCTTCAGAGGAGCTCCTGCTTTTGCAGGAGCCGATTTACATTGACTGATATTCCTCCATCTATCCCTAAATTTCGGTTATCCAGCCATAAACAGTAAAAACACTGTTTCAAATAAGTTTGGGGGTATGTATCACTTGTAATTATATAAAAAACAAAATAAAAATATAAAAATAAAATAAAATAAAATAAAAATTCGGGGATATTTTTGTAAATTTTCAGTTTTAATAAAAAATAAATAAATAAATAATTTTATTTACAAATAAATACCTCTTTTTAAGAGGTCCTTTTTACAAATAACCAAAAATACCCCCTATAAAAAGAACCCGACCCTTCTCTGACTTTTCATAACCCTAATTTCCACTCTCTAAAAACCCTAGCCGCCGCTCAAATTTCTGTAGAGAGATCATCTCCAGCCGCCGCGCAACCGCCGCCGATCCCTGCATTGTGCCGCTGATCCGCCGCTCCCTGGTGTCATCTCCCTCTGAAATCTTCAGAGGAGGTTTGCATTCTCCAATCTTCTCTGTTAATTTATAAATTCTGCAACTTTCATTCTCTGTGATGGCACCCATGTTGCAATTTGAAAGAGATTTTTCGCAAATATTTGCACACACGATCTACGGTAGCTATTTCGGTGAAGAGATCCGAAGGCGAGAGTGGAATTTCTTACTTTTTAACCATCCAAACTCCTTCGCGCTTTCAGATCTCGTCGCCCGATTTTACGAGTGCATGGAGGATGGTTGCCTATCACAACACGGGTACATTAGGCTAATTTGGGGTGATAGGGAAGTAATAATCGATAGGGACTTCATCCATGAAGTCACCTTAATTCCTAAACTACCTACCCATGACCAACCCCTCCAATTCGAGGATTATCTACCCTTGATGGGTAATGACTGTTCGAGGGAGCCACGTAAGGGCATCTAGGCTAGAACCCGCTTTGCGAATGTACTAACTGTGTGTCGTTGGGCACAAAATAACATTTTTGGTAGTTCGCACAATACGATATTTTGCACACCATCCCTCCATATTGTGCACACTTTAATGACTAGGAACCCAAGCTATGATATGTGCACGGTATTACTTCATTCGATTGGTGAGGGCAAAAGGGCTGCCAATTACCCATGCCCTATGTTGGTGACACAACTGTGTCGCTATTTCCTCTCTGTGGAGGAATTCGAGTTTTATATGAATGGAGGGATCCCTATTAGACCTCTTATTGAGGGCGTATCCACGTTCTACACACGCTTAAATGATGTATGGTCGCGCACCGAGCCGGCTGAGGACGTACCCACCAAGACACCCAGCTCCAGCTCGACCGCGAGCGAGGAAGAGCTTACCCCTGCAGCACATGCACGTTTACTTAAGAAAGCAACTAGGGGGATAGACGGATTAATAGGGATGGTGACCAACCTGGATCACCGTGTGACAGAAATAGAGCATGGCATGACTACCCTGCTGGCGAGAGAGGAACGTTCCCGTTCATGTTCGAGGGGACGGCGAGGCCATGAGCAGTGAGGGCACTGCTTTTGATAAGTTTGGGGATGGAGGTGGTTTGTAAATAGTTATCTTTGCATTTGCATATTTTTATTTTTGTACATATTTGTTTCTTCTTTCTTTGCATATTTAATTCCGCATTGCATCTTTATAAAAAAATATATATATATAAAAATTAAAAAATTTTAAAAAATATATAAAAATAAAATCAAATAAAAAAATTGAAAAACTTTTAAAATTATAAAAAAATTGAAAAGTTCAATTTTGGCCATATTTGACTTAAATTCGACAAGACGGTTGACTAGCTAGGAAAAACTACGTCCTAAACTTAGTAAATTAAAAACCCTAAAAATAACATTTCTTAAAGTTTAACTGTAGAAAATATATGTCCCTTTAGATTATTTAGAAATAGGCAAATTTTAAGTTCAGTTCTTGAGCTAAGTCAAAATAAGGGAAGAGTATTGAAATTTCTATTTGAAGTGTAAGTCTGAAAAATAATTCCTAACCTTAAGTCTAAATTCTGAAAATATATACCTTACAACTGGCACATACACGCACCTTGAAACTTTGGATAGCAGAGGATACCTTGAAATGATCTTATCTAAAATCCTTAGTATGAAGGAAAATAAAATAAAAGTACAAGAGTGAATCAAGAGATATAAAAAAATGAACACTGGTTTTGTAATTACTTAAATAAAAAATTATAGCGATGGTGCTTTATCACCTAATGCCTTAGACCAACTGGTTTGGGAGTCACTACTAAAGCCTTAAGTATTACAAGACGAGAAATTACGCCTTAATGCGCGAACACATTTTGTAATCGGTCGTTAGTACTTAAAGAAGTATTAATGGTCGCATGAAGGATGTGTGAGCAATTTAATCCAAAATTCACCAACTAAAAGTACTTTGGACGATGGACAAGAGTATGATAGCTTGAATTGAATTTCCAAGTGTGGGGATGATACATACACATATATAGAGGTATATGATTAGGGTTTGGATGAGAGATAGGAATGAAAGATAAGGCTTATACCTTTAGTAGAGATGATAAAAATTCCTAAGTTGAGATGGAACCTTAGAAGGAAAATTCAAAAGATGCTGAAAGCTGAATAAATTTGCAAAACATATACGATCTTAAGTTAAATGATAAGTGAGTGTGAAAAATACGGGTTGGTGATTTCTAAGTTGACGATAATAGAATTTCTTGCTAGAATACCGAATTGAAGAATGCGAGTCAACATGCCAAATTGATCGGATTTTGTGGGTAGTATCCGCTGAAAACCCTCAGGAGACAACACTCCTCCTACTAGAGAAACCTAGAGGTTTAACGGCTTGTTGCACGAACTCAGTGCAATCGCGATTCCCTGTGAAAGTGAGATTAGGATTTTGTTGAGAATAAAAATGGCTTTGCTCGGGACGAGCAAAAGATAAGTTTGGGGGTATTTGTTCATATCAGAATTTTGCATTATTATATCGCCCATTCTTAATCGCATTACAAATAAATAGGTGCTTTTGATCCATATCTGCTAAATAGTTGCAGGTTACAGGTTCTCAGAACAATACAGTGAAATTCATGAAAAGACGTTACAAATGTGAGACTACGACCAACAATAGATGAATCCATATGATGCCGTCTACCAGTTCAAGGAACAAATGAAGATCACTAGACAGTTCAATGCACAAACCATAAGGGTAGCAAAAGATTCCGGACTTCAACGCAAAGCTCACAATAAAAGTCCACATAATTCTGCAATGTTGAAAATCTGGAAGAAAGTAGAAAAGATTCTGAGGAACCAAGTGAAGAAAAAAGAAGGAAAAAGCAACATGAAGCATCACTGAAGAATTGAGCCTAAGAGCCCATTAAATGGCCGCAAAACCGCGGCCAAACATGGCTTTCTGCCGCGGAACCGCGGCCGTGCAGTGCACATGTCGGTGCACGTGTCGGTGGGTGTCGGTGCTTTGACCCAGCTTTCTTAGGGTAGTTCTGTAAATTCAAATGTGGATCAGATGTAAACCTAGGGTTTCTCCTATCTATAAATAGGAAAGTCGAAAGCCTAATTTGGCATGCCTCTTTTTATTTTCTACATTAAAATTTTATTTCCTTGTAATCGTCGAAGAGGTCATCAATAAAGTAAGTTTTGTTTTTTTTTATCGTGCATTTTTTTATCAGAATTTAATTCCTGCATTTTTTTATCTGTCTTTCTTTATCTGAAATTTAGTTTTCTAATATAAAAATTATAAAAATGAATTTTATCATTAACTTCCTAATGAGTGAGTAATTCTTCACTTGTTAGGGTTAGGATTGGGAAGGTTTGAGAGAAGAAAATCTCTCTCACTCATTTCCTTGCCCCTATAATTTTAATCAATACGGACTCTATTTACATTAACCACACATCGCTCACTACGGCACCCTATCCTACAAAATAGCGGTGATTTCCTAATTAGACCGATTGTGGTTGATTTAAATAGGGGTTAGGGCTAAGAGTTAAGAAAGGACGGACAAGGACCAAAAGGAAGAAACTACGTTTCTTCCTAGTCGTGCCAATCCCCTTTGTTGACTATTACCCTAACACATATATTCTTAACTAGGGTATTAAAAGCAGTGAGTAGAATCCATTTTCCAAACTAAGCTAATCCTAACCCTAGCAAGACTTTAAATCAATTTAATCTCATTCTTAGATTTTTAAAAAAAACTACCAAAAATAGGACTTAACTCGTTAGAACTTAAAGAAAGAACACCATTTCTCTGTGGACTGACCCGTACTCAACCGACTAGCTACCAAGCGACACCGTCTTAATTGCGGTATTCTTAAATAATTTATAAAACTCACGTACACAAAATCTCAAACAATCAGTACAGAATATATCAATGTATATGAGAAGAGTCCAACTTTCTCCATGGACTAAGGCATATGGAGTATAAGGCCCCGTCAAAACCCACGGGACAACGACAATGGATATTCAGGTTAGGTGTATTATAGTGGTCGTCTCATTCCACTTCTAATACATTCCGTACTAATCTACCCCTTAAACCCCCCATAAATGCATATTGTGTTGTTTTATAGATTTAAGACTTGCCGAGACCATGGCATAAATTATTCACGTAAACGGATAAGGATGTAAGTGGATAGTCATGTAGTCAAGACAATATATATCCATGGTTTGGTCAAGTCAAAAAATGTTGCATGTTTGATAATATTCTGGTATTCATGTTCATGTTCCAGTATATATGGATTCATGTTGTATTGGAATTATGTTTGGATTGTATTCATATTTAGATTGTATTTAGATTAGACTGAGACTCTGACTGAGTCAGACACTTAAACAGAATTGGATTCCTGAATTAGGTTTTGGAGTTATCGGTAACTGCTGCACATGGACGACAGGATTTATGTCTTTTTCCAAAACAATTACCATTGATAACCCCATTTTAGTTTTCTAACTTAACTAGGCAAGCACCCACTTTCTTTGGCTCCATGAGGCTCAAGAGAATTGGTCCCGCTTAAACCTATATTTACTAGGGTCCTTATTGTAATTTAATATAACTTGAGGGGTTTTATGAAAAATAGTTTTAGTATACTTTCAAAATAAACCTCAAGTATTTATTTATCGTATTTAGGGTTTTTATGGATGTAATTTTTAAAAATGAGGTATTCTGGTGAATATAAATCTAGATTGAATAATATATGGTATTTTAGTGTAAAGTTGATTTGTATGGATTCTTGATGATATTTTCATGAAACTTGTAATTCTTTTCTTTTGGTTTAGAAAATATGAAATTTATTATATATTTAAAATATATGGTTTGATAATATTTATATATATTTATTAAAAATAAAATTTATTTATTAAATAGAAATCACTTTTTTCTTAAAAATTGCATTAAAAATTCCATCGAGATCGTATGCTCCATAAGGAGGTCTGCATCTCGTCCTACTAGTCCGATAGATGTGCGATAACCCGCACCAACCGAATCGGATTCCCCAAAAGTGGGTTGTAGAGACACAATCGTAAGGAATTTAAATAATACAATTTAAAGAATACGGTTTTTAATAGTTTATGGTATTTTAATGTAAAATTCGTATTTGTCATATATTGTAAAAAGAAAATCATGCTATGTCAAGATGCGTATTGTGAGAGGTAGTTCATTATCTCATGAGATATTCTAAAGGGAATATGAGCAAAGAGATTAAAGATGTCGTATGTAAAGTTTGTGGTATTTAAACGTAAAAGTGTAATAAAAGTTGTTTTATATGAAGTTTTGGAATGAAACTTGTTTCTAATTATTGTTCAATGTTCAACAAATAAAGTAAAATGATTTTGATAATTAGTTCTTAAGAAAAGATATTATTTTAAAAAGTTTTAGAAATGAATGTCGGTATAACTCCACTTACCGGCATCATTGAAAAGAAGAAATTTTGAGATGTGAAAAGGAAAAGAAGAGAGGGGACTTACAGGAGGAAAGAAGAGATGAGAGGTGTAGAAATAGAGTGGTGGTTTCATGGAGTCACGTGGTCGCCGAAATCATCTCGAATCATCGCCGGAACTTGACCTTGGGCTAACTCCACTTGTACTCTTCTTTGACTTGGAAAATTTTGAGGATTTTAACAAGAGATTTCAGAATGAAGAGGGCTAGGGTGTGGGGTTGTATTTATAGGGTAGAATTAGGGTTTATAGATTGAAGAGAGAATTAAAAATGCATTAAAAATTGAATTTATGAGTGAATTTACACTCTCTGTTAATTTACAGAGAATTCAAACAACATGGCGGTAGTGGGGTAGGCCAAAGGGTGTTGGGTTCAGAATATGGAAGCATTACCTACGGTTTGGCCCGGCGGCGTCGACCCTTATGCTCATCTCGCCGGCCATCTTGGGGTGTTGGGTCTCTGGATGTTTGCCATGTGTTCTCCTTTATTCATACAACATTTTCTACATGTTTGTTTTCTGTGACTTTTCATTTTTACGTGTATTGCACGTGTAAACTTTTGGGGTTCCAAAAAGTTTAAAAGAAAAATCATTAAAAATAATATGTGGCTATGGGAATTTGAACACAGGGGCTATGTCACAGCAGTGCAAGGCTTTACCAATGAGCTACAAGTGTTTTCTTGCTGTTCTAAAACAAATTAAATTTATAACTTGTACTCAAGCTTGCAAATACTCCATTCTGTACATTAACTTTAAGAAAACTTTGTATATTAAAACAGATTCGTTACATTCTACCCTTCTTATAAAAATTTTGTCCTCGAAATTTAAAATTATTTAAGGACTAATTTACAAACAAGTAAAGGTATCTTGCACGCATGTCATCTTCTCTTTCCCTTGTTGATTCTCCTGACGAATATTTTCTCCACATCACTCGAACCAAGTTTATTTCTTTATTCTGAAGTGTTTTTACCTTTCTGTCCAGAATCTCAACAGGTTGTTGCTCACAAGATAAAACTGTCTGTACAGTGTGCTCGAAGTGATCAAGAATGTGGCTGGGGTCATTTACATATCTTCGGAGCTGGGATATGTGGAACACGTTGTGCACTCCTTCTAATGAGGGTGGAAGTGCCAAACGATATTCCACTTCTCTGACTCATTCAAGTATGTCGAACGGTCCAATGTATCTCGGACTGAGTTTACCCCTCTTACCAAATCGGATTACTCCACGGTTTGGAGAGATCTTAAGAAAGACGTGATCTCCTGGTTGGAACTCCAAGTGTCGGCGTTTTGCATCAGCCCGGTGCTTCTGTCGGTCTTGGGTTATGCGCATTATTTTTCTGATCATGCGAACTACATCCACAGTCGCCACGTCATTTCAGGTCCAAGAAGTTCTCTATCTTTGATGTCGTTCCAACTTAATGGCGAACGACACTTCCTTCCATAAAGAGCTGCAAATGGTGTCATTCCAATACTCGCTTGGTAGATGTTGTTGTATGAAAACTCCACAAGATATAGGTGATCTTCCCACGATCCTCCGAAATCTAACATACAAGCTCTTAGCATATCTTCAAGCATCTAAATCGTTTGCTCAGACTGTCCATCTGTTTGTGGGTGGTAAGCTGTGCTGAAGTTCAGACTTGTTCCCAAGCTAACTTACAGACTCTGCCAAAACTGTGATCGGAATCTAGTGTCACGATCGGAGACAATGCAAACCGGTACTGCATGTAATCTCACGATCTCCTGCATGAGTTCATGGGTATCAGAGATAGTACACTTTGAAAATTTTAAATCTTACTTAGATTCAGACTTACCTCCATGTATTTCTGTGCTAATGTCTCGGTAGATTGGCCAACTCGAAAAGGGATGAAGTGAACCGACTTTGTGAGTCAATCCACAATAACCCATACAACATCGTTACCTTTCGTGCTGCGAAGAAGTGCAGTCACGAAGTCCATGGTGATGTATTGCCACTTCCATTCTGGAATAGGTAACGGTTGAAGTAAACTAGCAGTCCTGTGATGTTCAACATTTACTTACTGACACACCAAGTATTTGGCTATGCTTCTGGCTACTTCACGCTTCATTCCATGCCACCAGTAATGTTGACGTAGATCTCTGTATATCTTTGTACCACCAGGGTGTACTGAGTAAGGAAAGTTGTGAGCTTTTTTCATCAACCCTTCCCGAATAGAACCTTGTGGTACACATAATCTGCTTCTGTATTCTATCTTCATAGATGATGAAGTCTATTCGAAGTCAACTTTCTACTTGTTCTTTAATCTTTTGCAACTTAGCATCACTTGCTTGAGCTGTTTTGATCTGATTGACAATTGTAGACTGAACTTGTAAGTTATTAAATACGAAGCGTTACTTGGCATGGCCACTTCAATCTCCATCTTATGCAAATCTTGCTGTAGTTTCCACAGTGCGATGAGATTCATTGATAATGGTTAGCAACTAAGTGCATCAGGAACTACATTCACCTTCCCTGGATGATATTGTAGGTTGATGTCGAAGTCCGCCATAAGTTCTAACCATCTTCTCTGCCGCATGTTCAATTCTTTATGAGTAAACACATATTTCAGACTTTTGTGGTCTGTGTGTATATCTACCCGTTCACCAAGAAGATAATGGCACTAAATATTAAGTGCAAAAATAACAGCTGCCAGCTCCAGATAATGCCTTGGATAGTTGCACTCATGAATTTTCAGCTGTCTTGATGCATAAGCTACAACTTTACCGTGATAATGTAAAACACATCATAATCCCTTACCGAATGTATCGTAATGCACTATGAATCCTCCATATTGGTCCGGTATTATGAGAATAGGTAATGATGTCAATCTTGACTTGAGTTCTACGAAAGATTGTTCGCATGTTTCTGACCACACGAATTCTTCATCTTTACGTGTGAGCTTGGTCAGGGGTATTGCAATCTTCGAAAAGCCTTCTATGAATCTTCGGTAGTATGCTGCTAATCCCAAGAAACTTTGAATGTCCTTCACTGTTTTTGGTGTCGGCCATTTACTTACTACTGATATTTTAGCTGGATCTACTGAGATTCCTTCGCCTGAAACTATATGCCTGAGAGATCCGACCTGATCTAGCCAAAACTCGCACTTACTGTACTTGGCATAGAGTTGATACTGTCGCAAAGTCTCCAGGACAATTCGTAAATGTTCAGCGTGTTCTTTCCGACTCTTTGAATACACCAGGATGCCGTCGATGAAAATAACAACAAACCTGTCTAAGTACTCTCGAAAAACTTGGTTCATTAGATTCATGAATATGGCTGGTGCGTTGGTCACTCCAAATGGCATCACGAGATATTCGTAATGTCCATAGCGAGTTCTGAATTCCGTTTTAGGAATATCAGATTCTTTGACATTCACCTGATGTAACCCGAACGAAAATCTAACTTGGAGAAAACGCAAGACCCACTTAGCTGATCGAACAGATCGTCGATGCGCGGTAGTGGATACTTGTTCTTTATCATTATTTCGTTCAATGCTCTATAATCAACGCACATTCTATATGAACCTTCCTTTTTCTTCACAAGTAAAACTGGAGATCTCCAACTGGAAGTGCTGGGACGAATCCATCCTTTCTTCAGAAGTTCGTCCAACTGAGTACGGATCTCTTTCAAGCCTTATGGATTTAAGCGATATGGTGTTTTGATCACCGGTTGTGCTCCAAGTACTAAATCAATACCGAATTCAAGAGCTCAATTGGGAGGCAAATCTAATATGTCTTCAGGAAATATATCATCGAACTCTCGAACTATCTCTAGCTTCGATTCTTTCTCTACTTGTAGTGTTGCAACCACAGCTTTCTTTGGTTTATCTTAGTATGTGCTAGGCTCCAGGGTACGGTCTCCACTTTTGAAATAAAAGACTGGATGCTCTGGAATCTTGAACAATACCCTCCTTTGACGACAGTCGATGGCAGCGTAGAAAGTTCCTAGCCAATCCATACCCAAAACTATATCGAAATTCGGTATGTCCAGCACCTTAAAGTCGGCATAAAATTCTCTGCTGCAGACGACCAGTGGACAAAGATCATATCCCATCGCTGCTTTTAGAACGTCATTCCCTGAACTGACATTCCAGCTGTATAAGAGCGGTTTGACTGGAATCGTATAAGTTCGGACGAACCGTCACGACATAAAGAAATTAGATACTCCGGTATCGAAGAGTGGTAGTGCAGGAAGTGAGGTTACTAAGATCGCACCTAAGTTATGTAGGATATGTTTTAGGTATAGAAAATAATATTTTGATATGTATAAAGGTTGAAAGAAAGTTTGAAAGAAAGGGAGTTACTAGTAATGACTTGGCCAGTGGTTTCAGCTTCTTTCACAGTGATTGTGAAAGCCTGTCGCCTCGGTACATTCCTCCTTGTTGGGGGAGCATTCCTTTATCCATCCCTCTGTCCCTGAGGTAGGTTCCTTTTTGCTTGTTGGAACTGACGAAGAGGAGGTGCAGTAGGTCCACGAGAAGGTAGTGCTGGGAGAGCAAGTCGAGGAGCAGGTGCTTAGATAGCTGGCCGCTGCGGATAGGTGATTGCTGCTCTGGGTGCAGGATTTGGATTGAGTCTACGAGGAAAAGATCCAATATCTGTTGGATATAGTGCCCTCAAAGTCAATTATTGGATCGCAGGTACGTGATTACAATGATTGAAGCAGGACCTATACCGATATCACAGTCTTGCTCGAAATGATAGTATGCTATCTGGTTTGTCTTTATCATTGTATACATTCTTTAGTTCGCTATTGCATGTTGATAGAGCCCATAGAATTCTTGCTTGACTGCCAGCGGTATGATGGCGATCATATACATGGGAGCTGGGGTCTGTAAGCACATCCTTAAAGTGTCCCTAGTCGTGGGAGTTTCGAGACAGGGCATCGATACTCCAGAGTAGACTAGTGTATACAGTCGAGACCCGGATGAGGGGCGGTGGGCGGTCTCACAAGCCATTGGTGTCAGTTGGTTCACCTAAGATGTATACAGGTGCTCATTGGGTTATGAGTACACCGGACAGGACTCGCCGGGAACATGCTAGTTGGTATTATACATATCGTCAGATAGCAGTTCCCTGGTGACATGTGTACAGGTTAGTTTGTCGACCTGAGATCGTCATTTGTCTCGTGTGAATTCCTACTGTGCTTTGATTCCTACCCTACCACGGCTCAAAGGAGTCGTGCAAACAGGTATTTTTTGGGTACAGTCCCGAGCCACATGGAGGCAGTGAGCGGATCGTCGGGGATTCGTCTCTCCCGGTATTGGGGGTTGATGTCGCACAGTGCACGGGTGGCCATCACAAGAAATGCTCGGCCGAGGTAGTGGAGAATTACTGATTCGAATCAGTATTTTCTCAGGTGGTGATGGGCTTCATACCGACACGAATTATCGCGTTATTAGGGGTCTGACTTTATCCACCCCTTAGACTCGATATGCGATACTCTTTAGACGAACGTACCGGGATGTTTGTATATTGTCACTGTTAGGCTCAGTAGGGTTTATGGATGAGTTCGCTCGTCAGCTTCCCTTCCAATCAATACATAGGCAACCGTTACGTACAGCTTGTACCTCTGACGTGCTAGTGGTTATACCCAGTGCCAATGTGTTAATGAGTCATTAGAGTCCCCCACAGACAGTTTCCCAAGTTCGGGCGAAACATTGTAGAGGCCGTATGGTTTTATGGCAGGGTTCGGAAAATGCACGTGCGTTTACGCACGTGTCATATTTCGGACAGATAATACTGATAGGCTTTGGTTTAAGCCGGATCCGAGTATTATACTTTGTAGATATAATATCTTTGTCTCAGTTGCATTTGTATTCGGTCGTAATACAAATGCGGGTATGTTTATACTGTTACGGGGTTATCCTGAAATTCGTTTCAGGATCACTTTTGGAAGTTGCCAGTTTCCAGTTTTCTATCAGCCATATTTAACATTCGGTTAAATGCGGATTTATCTTTTCGTCGCTTGGGTGAGTCATGAGGGTGAGTCATGCTTCTAGAAGTTTCTAGATGATGACTAGGTTCATGAATCTTAGTGACTCATTAGTGCATTTAATGATGGATGATGATGTGTTGTTATGATTCATCACTTGCATTTATAGTTTTGCAAGGTGTGCATTATGACTCATCCTCTTCATTATTGCTAATGGTCACTTTCTTGATTCCTACACTCACCTCCCTCCCCTTTATATTTGGCCGGCCATTCCTTGTAGGGAATTATGGTTGTTGATTTAAAAAGATTAGGGTTTTGGCTTCATGGAAATTTCACATATTCATTTCTCATTTCATTTGAATCCAAAAGGCAACTTCATTAACCGTTCGTCCATAGCTTTGGACGTAACGAGACAAAGTGTTCTACTCATTCTCTACATCAATCTTGGTCATCTCTTTTGGCAAACTTGATGATCGAGTTGCCTCGGTTCAGAAGCGGGAGCCCGTTTAAAAATCCGTCGACGTGGTGCCACCTGGACGAGAAGACTGGAGATTCAGGAGATCGGAGCAGCCGCAACAAAGCGTGGGATGATGGTTGAAGACCGAAGGACTCGGATCGTTCGGTATAACATTTCTACCCACTTTGTAGTTTGTTAGTTTAGTTTTAATGGCAGATCCGGGTTATAGTACGCGATAGCGCCAGTTGTAAAAGTTTTTGTTCCGCATTTGGCGTCTGTTAGACGGCCGGAGTGCTACCGTGGACTTACAGTGGTATTAGAGCCTCACCATTAAGCTTTACTAAATTGTGCTAACGCGTTTAAAATATCGATCGAACGGAATTTCGAAAACTGCAATTTTTTGGTTTAAAGTTTCTGTCGATTTTTAAAAGGGTCTAAAAATTATTTTGCATATCACAGAAAAGAGAGCAGGCTTTTTTAAGAATTATGGTGAAATTTGGTCAACTGAAGCTTCCAAAGCGTCGCGGAACCGCCGCGCAAACCCTAGTTTGGCCACGGTTCCGCCGCCGTTTTGGAGCTACAGTAAACCATTTTTCTACAGTAGGTTCTTCTTGTAAAATTGTGGATTTTGGAATATTTCTTTTGGGCCCATATTTTATTACTGTACAGCAGATGTGTGTGGGGCCCACTTTGGGATATTTTGTCGATCGAAATTTAAACGTGTTAGTTTACAGTACTTATATTATATCTCCGACCGGGAATGTCATTTGAGCGGTAAACCGCGTCTAATTGCTATAGTTCTTTTAGACAGGTTTGCGAACGTGACATTCACGTTGATGTTCTGTATTGTGCTGTGATGTTGCGGATATGTCGTGGTGGATAGCAGTGTGCAATGATAGTGCAGTTTCAATTTATTTGTACATTTGATATTGCGGGGCGAGCGTCCAACATGTGGACTGCCGTCACTGCCTGTTTGTATAATATTCTTTTGGGGCACGACCGAGCTGAGGTCGATGTACCCGTTGTACATATTTTTATTTCTGTACTAGGTTTATCCCGCGAAGGAGTGCACAGATAGCCGGGTTCTGGAGGGCAACGGGTCCGTATCTCATGGCTTTGAGAGGCAAAGGGACCTCACTCTAGAATTGGCAGACTATTCGCCGCACTCGAAGGGGGTACAGGTTGACCCAAGGAGGGGTGCTCAATTTACCGATTCCGTGAAGTGCTGGGTGTTCCATTCACTATGCTGTATGGGACTATCTCGCTTCAGGTTTTGGCGGGTAACATGCCGCACCCGTAGGGGTCTAGGTTTCATTGCACAGGCTATCCACACGACCAGGGGAACGTCGGGTTTCAGCAGCGGCTCTGTGAAACCCGGGGATCCCAGATTATCTGTATTGTTCTGTGATGCTTATTACTTTTCTATAATGTTGCATATTATCACGCCTGGAGCGATTATTGTATATTGGTATATATACTATTAGATGTTGTATATGTTTTACACCCGCGCTAGTCCAGCCCCCGCTCTGTCGTTAGTTAAGTAACCTAACGGGTGATAACGGGACCCAGTAGCGAATGCGGATGGCATATACGTACATTTTATTTTCGTTCTTTTCTGGTGTGATTGATTGATGGGACTGCGTTGATTCTAATCAATGCAAGATAAAACAAACCTATATTTAATGTTATTGGAACTAATTTAAAAAGTGTTATTACAAAGACGTTTCTTTTTGTTTTGCATAGCGATATTCAGTTTAGAATATCCTGCACCT
Organism: Agapanthus africanus; assembly: GCA_030015575.1. Taxonomy (NCBI): domain Eukaryota; kingdom Viridiplantae; phylum Streptophyta; class Magnoliopsida; order Asparagales; family Amaryllidaceae; genus Agapanthus; species Agapanthus africanus. The sequence continues at coordinate 903,060,955 of JASDDO010000022.1, forward strand.
CATTCGACGAGGTAAGGGCCGAGATCCCTTCACCGGGAGTGACCCCTTAGGCAGAAGTTTGTGTCAGGATAATAACTTTAATATAGTCGATTACAAGTTGCTTTGCATCGCGGTATTCAGTTAGAATATCCTGCACCTCATTCCACGAGGAAAGAGCCGAGATCCCTTCACCGGGAGTGACCTCTTTAGCAAAAGGTTTTCGCCACTATATTTTTATAAAAAGCTATCAGGTTCCTTCAGCGATATCAAGTTCATTACGTTAAAGGTTTTTCGCCAAAAACCAGCCGTAGCCCTCCGTCATGTCTTATGGATGGTCAGTAGTATTCAAGCTATGTTTGTTTGGCCAAAGTCAAGGCATAGTGTTTGGTAGTTGCTGGGTATTCATCTGTTGCGTAGATAGATGCGTTGGTTTGGGACAGTCGTATTACCTTGTTGGCCAAAGTCAAGGGTATGTACGGGTGGGTTCAAATTAACCTGGATGATGACGGGTAGAAATTGGCATGTGACTTATGATGGGTTGGCCAAAGTCACGATCATAAGAGCATGGGGCAAAAATCATATCGGGAGTTTCTAAAGAAACTGAAACTTGCCAAGTATGCGCATACCTTCTGGAGTGTGATAACGTGAGTGGATTCCGTCACGTTATCATGCGATGAGAGTTGGATCCCGATTCTCACTGATGAGTTGGTTTACTCTTCGGGTTATCTTGACTAATTCTTCTTTCAGGTTTGGAGGAGAATTTGAGATTACAGTGGGAGGTTTCCTGATTAGATAAAGTGATAACCATTATGATCTAGGTTAGAGTGCATGCAGAGTGTTTCTTTTCTCTCTCTCTCTTTGGCAGCAACCTTTGACCGACCCTAGACTATGACTCAGTGACCAAGTTGACCGAACCTTCTTAAAATACTGGCTTTTGGATTGTCTTAGTTGTATAAGTCATTTGCCGCTCCTTCTTTTACCCCTTGTATTTCTCAGAACACCCCGTATTACTACGGATATCCACTTCCATTGGATAGATCCATCGTATGGTTATATACGAACGCAAAGGGACTTCTTCGAGGATGGATCCAGGTTCAGGAGAAATAGAATTGGTTTAATCAGTTGTCTTTTAATATCACCTTCTCTCAGGTTGCGAGGGCACCTTAGTTTAGAAGAGTACACCTATTACGCTTATTGGATAGTCTTATTCTAAACCATAGGCTGGTGCCGAACGGTAGGGAAGGAAGAAAACCAATTAGCCTAAGTAGAGTGTACAGAAGGTAATGACTAAAGACAAAATAAAGGGATTAGAAAGAGGGCAAATTAAATTGCGACTGTTATCATTCACGACCAAACCGCGTACTTCATCGCCACTCCTATTTCACCTTTGCTTTTCCCCAGTTCGGGAGAAATAGAATAAAGTATTATTCAGTTGTCTTTTATCATCACCTTCTCTCAAGTTACGAGTACTCCTAGGATTAGGAGAGTACATCTATTATGCTTACTGGATAGTCTTCTTCCAAACCATAAGCTGGTGCCGAACGGTAGGGAAGGAAGAAAACCATTTAGCCTAACGAATGTGTACAGAAGGTAACGACTAAAGACAAATAAAGAGATTTGGAGAGATGGCAAAGAAATATACGGTTATAGTCATAAATTGGATTTTGGAAGAGGCATTACTAGGAATACCAGGATACCCCTACGAAACATTTTAATGTTTTAGTTTCACTGTGCATTGTTAAAGGAAAACTGATTTCCCGATTAGATACTTACTCTAAGGTATGTATTTACCAGGTATGATTCTCATATCTGTATGGTTTTACAGATGATGAGTGGGAGTAAGTTATTGGGAATAAGGTGATCATCCTCATTTTATCAGAATTCATTGTAATTGGTGATATTTGAGGAAATCGCCTGGGTACAGTTTTCAACCTACGATGCATAGGTTTTGAGTTATTCAAACTCAGCGGACTTATATAGAGTATTGTATGTAGTCCAGTGTCCATCAGGACAAAGGGGTAGATCCTCATACTATGTTCTGTTTACTTATGACTTCTCTAGTTTTTTAGACAAGTGTTTCAAAGAAATACAATGTCTAAGTTTTGAGAAGTTGTGGGTATAGGAATAAAGTAGAGAACCAGGTGTCGCAAGTATCAGGATTCTTCAAAGAAATCGAAGATGTAGATTCTTGTGATTGGTATTCAGTTGATAGTAACGGTTTTGAGAAACTTGTTTCTCTTTCAGGTTACTCATAATTGGATGGATTCCTAAGTTGAGTAATGTTGATTAGCCTCTCTCCATTAAAGTTGATATGCACTGGAGACAGCTGCATGGTTTGAATCTGGTTCCAATTAAATTAGTGCCTCTATTTCTATATTGTATATAGAATGGTTCATATCTTAACGATGTTAAGATATGGGGAGTTGTCCAGCTTATGCTTAAAACCCGACACTGGATAACTCAATGCACGTTTTTGTAATAGCAGTTTGTGGGTTGACCCTGGCTTTGACGAGGGTTGATTTTCTACCATATGGAAGATCAATAGTGATATTGTTCTTGACTCGCCACAGTTTTAGTAAAATGGATTTTTCAGAAAATAGTAGTGGGAGTATGGTAGAACTGGAAGTGATTCCAGAACCGCAAACGGTTACGGAAAATTTAATAGGACCTATATATTCAATCAGGTTTGACATTCCATTAGCTACTCCGCAGATATGGTGGGTAACCTCAGACACCCGAGAGGTACTCCGGTAGTCTCAAGGACGGTGACAGGGAGGTTCTTGTTTACCTAGACTTGACACTACTGTTGTTCCAAACTATGAGACCCGGCAAAAGGATATGTATAGCGTCGTTCTAAACAGGCTTTAGAAGTGTACGTATATATTAATCTGCCAGAGGGTTGTCGTAGTCAGTGGGAGCAGCGGAAGCATAGTGGGCAAGTAGCTTATGTATATTTATAAGTTGAGCAGATATAGCGGAGATAAGATCATCTATTTTTGATGTGACAATCATGGCTTTGACTTCATCAGAATAGGGGATGGATCTGTTAAGAAGGTAGTAAGGTGTGATATCCTAGTATTTGGATGACATACATAGAGAAGGAAGTAAAATTCCTATACTACGATCGGTTGTACTGTGGTCGTCACACAGTTGTTTCTTCACACAGGATATGGATATAATATTAGACATTCTGGTTTCTAGATCTACGGTTTTAGATCTAGATTTGGGTAGTTTCCCAATGTGGGTACTTAGACAGTAATTCTAAAAGGTATTTAGAATAGATGACTCTTGGCATGGTGGTGTACCTGCAGGTGATGGAATCACCCTCTCTAAAGGTGTCTTACAGACTAAAGGAGAGAGGGATGTGCATGATTGGCAGATCACTTGCTTAGGCAATTGAGTCAATCGTGAGATATCAAGTACCACACCAGATGTTGTTTTTGCACTGGATGCGATAAGTTTATATTAATCCAATCCTGAAGAAACATAAGGAAGCAGTTTTAGAACATAAGTGCATGTTCTACGGATTTGATGACGGCAGCCTCCTTCGGGAAACGGTTATCATTCCAGGCTTCCAAGGTGACATGGTTGACAGAGTGATTGTCAGATTTATAGTTTTCCCTCTGACGAGGGACAGTATTATGGACAGGTGGTCTAAGAGGATACTGTGGGAGGCATGGTACTGGATACTGATTAGGTTCAGTTATCAATAAAGTCTAAGAAGTTTGGATTTGGAGTTCATTTATGAACTAGGTCCCATCAGATATTCAGACATATTCTAAGACAGGTATTACTCGATTCGGGAGATGGCTTTCTCCGCGAACTTAAGATTAAGAAAGACATAGAAAGAAACATCAGGGCGGATCCACTCACTGAGGCTATTTCTCGAACACAAGAGTTTTACAAACTAGCTTTGTGAAACTGATTAGAAGAGGAGTTGGGTATTCGGTATCACACGGGCTGTGAGTATGCGACATCGCAATAATTAGCCTTAAGTGCAAGTGGGAGATTGTTGGAGATAGTGCCCTCAAAGTCAATTATTGGATCGCAGGTACGTGATTACAATGATTAAGGCAGGACCTATACCGATATGACAGTCTTGCTCGAAATGATAGTATGCTATCCGGTTTGTCTTTATCATCGTATACATGCTTTAGTTCGCTATTGCATATTGATAGAGCCCATAGGATTCTTGCTTGGCTGCCAGCAGTATGATGGCGATCATATACGTGGGAGCTGGGGTCTGTAAGCACATTCTTAAAGTGTCCCTAGTCGTGGGAGTTTCGAGACAGGGCATCGATACTCCAGAGTAGACTAGTGTATACAGTCGAGACCCCGACGAGGGGCGGTGGCCGGTCTCACAAGCCATTGGTGTCAGTTGGTTCACCTAAGATGTATACAGGTGCTCATTGGGTTATGAGTACACCGGACAGGACTCACCGGGAACATGCTAGTTGGTATTATACATATCGTCAGATAGCAGTTCCCTGGTGACATGTGTACAGGTTAGTTTGTCGACCTGAGATCGTCATTTTTCTCGTGTGAGTTCCCACTGTGCTTTGATTCCTACCCTACCACGGCTCAAAGGAGTCGTGCAAATAGGTATTTTTTGGGTACAGTCCCGAGCCACATGGAGGCAGTGAGCAGATCATCGGGGATTCGTCTCTCCCGGTATTGGGGGTTGATGTCGCACAGTGCACGGGTAGCCATCACTAGAAATCCTCGGCCGAGGTAGTGAAGAATTACTGATTCGGATCAGTATTTTCTCAGATGGTGATGGGCTTCATACCGACACGAATTATCGCCTTATTAGGGGTCTGATTTTATCCACCCCCTAGACTCGATATGCGATACTCTTTAGACGAACGGACCGGGCTGTATGTATATTGTCACTGTTAGGCTCAGTAGGGTTTATGGATGAGTTCGCTCGTCAGCTTCCCTTCCAATCAATACATAGGAAACCGTTACGTACAGCTTGTATCTCTGACGTGCTAGTGGTTATACCCAGTGCCAGTGTGTTAATGAGTCATTAGAGTCCTCCACAGACAGTTTCCCAAGTTCGGGCGAAACATTGTAGAGGCCGTATGGTTTTATGGCAGGATTCGGAAAATGCACGTGTGTTTACGCACGTGTCATATTTCGGGAAGATAATACTGATAGGCTTTGGTTTAAGCCGGATCCGAGTATTATACTTTGTAGATATAATATTTTTGTCTCAGTTGCATTTGTATTCGGTCGTAATACAAATGCGGGTATGTTTATACTGTTACGGGGTTATCCTGAAATTCGTTTCAGGATCACTTTTGGAAGTTGCCAGTTTCCAGTTTTCTATCAGCCGTATTTAACATTCGGTTAAATGCGGATTTATCTTTTCGTCCCTTGGGTGAGTCATGAGGGTGAGTCGTGCTTCTAGAAGTTTCTAGATGATGACTAGGTTCATGAATCTTAGTGACTCATTAGTGCATTTAATGATGGATGATGATGTGTTGTTATGATTCATCACTTGCATTTATAGTTTTGCAAGGTGTGTATTATGACTCATCCTCTTCATTATTGCTAATGGTCACTCTCTTGATTCCTACACTCACCTCCCTCCCCTTTATATTTGGCCGGCCATTCCTTGTAGGGAATTATGGTTGTTGATTTAAAAAGATTAGGGTTTTGGCTTCATGGAAATTTCACATATTCATTTCTCATTTCATTTGAATCCAAAAGGCAACTTCATTAACCGTTCGTCCATAGCTTTGGACGTAACGAGACAAAGTGTTCTACTCATTCTCCATATCAATCTTGGTCATCTCTTTTGGCAAACATGATGATCGAGTTGCCTCGGTTCAGAGGCGGGAGCCCGTTTAAAGATCCGTCGACGTGGTGCCACCTGGACGAGAAGACTGGAGATTCAGGAGATCGGAGCAGCCGCAACAAAGCGTGGGATGATGGTTGAAGACCGAAGGACTCGGATAGTTTGGTATAACATTTCTACCCACTTTGTAGTTTGTTAGTTTAGCTTTAATGGCAGATCCGGGTTATAGTACGCGATAGCGCCAGTTGTAAAAGTTTTTGTTCCGCATTTGGCGTCTGTTAGACGGCCGGGGCACTACCGTGGACTTACAATATCATGTATCGATGAGCCACAGACTATGCACAGGTGATTAGCATGCCTGCAGTGCTTCGCCAGGTGTCATTCCTTTTGCGGTAAAAGCAAAAATCTGGATTGAGCCGATTAAAAGGTACTCCCGGTCTCCTGGGTACAAACAATGGCCTGGAAGAGGCTCCTCCTGATATCTGAGTAGCATGGCGCTTCACACCGGCAGATTGAGGTATGCCCTTCTTCTCCACTACTGCTTCGTATTGACGGACAGCCTTCAGAGCTAGATCGTGAGTTGGGAAATCCCTTGTAGCTAGACCAGCTTGGATCTCCTGGTCCAACCCTTACTGAAATCGTCTAGCCCTGATCTCAGCAGTCGGTATGAGGTGTGCTGCGAACCTGTTATAGTCTTGTGTTAGCTGTGTAGTATGTGATATTAGAAAATTGAATATCTGAGACATATCTTACCTGCTCAGCATGATGAACTCAGCATCATACTCATCCACAGATTTCCTCCACATAGAGCATTATTGCGGGTGGATGAATTGCTACTCCATGTCAAGACGGGAAGTATCGGGAAAATATTTCGTATCGAACATTTCGCGAAATGTCTTCCATTCGATTGGCTGGGTAAGTCGGCTTTCTTCAGCCTTCTACCATACTCTGGCATTGTCAATAAGTTGCAGCTTCGCAACCCTTACTCAAGTAATATCTGACATTTGTGCTGCTGCCAGATTGTCCTCAATTGACTGAGCTCATTCTTCAGCCTCCAAGGGGCTCTCTTTCTCTGAGAATTGTTTCGGATGCAGTGCCCGGAATTGCTTCACTCCGGGTGCCTCCAATTCTGGACGGTTCATTATGATAGCAGTCTGCTGCTGCTGTCCCTCCAAGAGGCTCTTGATTGCCTCAAAAAATACCGTCTGCTCATTGATCGGAGTTTCTACTGTAGGTGTAAGTGGAAGAGGTGATGGAGTGTTGACGTTTGTACTCGTGTTGTTCAAGGAATCCATAACTTTGAAAGAAAATTATGGTTAAGATAGATTCAACGAATATAAAATGTAAAGAATATTTAGTTGCTGAGTCTTATAATTCTTGTGATATATTGCTTAGGTTTCCATGCAGAACTGATCTGCATGGGCCGCCAACAAAACTTGTCACGCCCCGCTTCCCAACGTACGGAGAAGGAGACGTGACGATGCCTGTGACGTATTTACTCAGAAGTAAACATGTTAAGCGTAAATAAGCGATATAATAAAATGTATACAAGAAAGACAAGAAATGTAAAATAACAGCAACTTTTTTATTGATCAACATTCTTTACATACAACTGGAAAGTAAATACAATACTGGAAAGCGATACCTAAACAATGGCATATGAACTGAAAGTAAAAGTATGTACAAGTAGAACAAGAGCTCGGGATCCTCAATGAACTGCTCTAAATCATCCCGGCTGGGCTCGATCTCCTGAGAGTCGGGTCCTCCTGAAAACATTACAAAGAAAGAAGAGAAAAGGAATGTCGTCAGCGAACAATCGCTCGGTAAGTCCCAAAATAGAGATAGATCAAGTAAAAGGAATAGATTTGGTAACTTATTTGTTTTTGTTATACTAACGTAGTTGTTTATAGTTTGGTACAGAATATATCAGTGTATATGAAAGGAGTCCAACTTGCTCCATGGACTAAGGTACAAGGCCCCATAAAAACCCACGGGACAACGACAACGGATATTCAGGTTAGGTGTATTATAGTGACCGTCTCATTCCACTTCTAATACATTCCGTACCAATCTACCCCGTAAATGCAAATTGCGTTGTTTTATAGATGTAAGACTTGCCGAGACTATGGTATAAATTGTTCATGTAAACGGATAGTCATGTAGTCAAGTCAATATAAATCCGTGGTTTGGTCAAGTCAAGACATGTTGCATATTTGATAGTATTCTGGTATTCATGTTCATGTTCCAGTATACATGGATTCATGTTGTATTGGAGTTGTATTTGGATTGTATTCATGTTTAGATTGTATTCAGATTAAACTGAGACTCAGACTGAGTCAGACACTTAAACAGAATTGGATTCCTGAATTAGGTTTTGGAGTTATCGATAACTGCTGCACATGGACGGCAGGATTTGTGTCTTTTTCCAAGACAATTACCATTGATAACCCTGTTTTAATTTTCTAACTTAAATAGGCAAGCACCCATTTTCTTCGGCTCCCTGATGCTCAAGAGAATTGGTTCCGCTTAAACCTATATTTATTAGGGTCATTATTGTAATTTAATATAACTTGAGGGGGTTTTATAAAATATGGTTTTAGTACAAAATAAACCTCAAGTATTTATTTATCGTATTTAGGGTTTTCATGGATGTAATTTTTAAAAGTAAGGTATTCTAGTGAATATAAACCTAGATTGAATAATACATGGTATTTTAGCGTAAAGTTTTCTTGTATGGATTCTTAATGATATTTTCATGAAACTTGTAATTCTTTTCTTTTGGTTTAGAAAACATGGAATTTATTATATATTTAAAATAGATGGTTTGATAATATTGATATATATATTTATTAAAAATAAAATTTATTTATTAAATAGAAATCACGTTTTTCTTAAAAATTGCATTAAAAATTTTATCGTGATCGTATGTTCCGTGAGGAGATCTGCATCTCGCTCTAGTAGTGCGATGGATGTGCGATAACCCGCACTAACTGAATCGAATTCCCCAAAAGTGGGTTGTAGAGACACAACGTAAGGAATTTAAATAATACAATTTAAATAATACGGTTTTTAATAGTTTATGGTATTTTAATGTAAAAGTCGTATTTGTCCCAAATATATTATAAAAAGGAAATTGTGCTATATCAAGATGCGTGTTGTGAGAGGTGGGTCATTATCTCGTGAGATGTTCTAAAGGTAATATGAGCAAAGAGATTAAAGATGTCGTATGTAAAGTTTGTGGTATTTAAACGTAAAAGTGTAATAAAAGTTGTTTTATATGGAGTTTTGGAATGAAACTTGTTTCTAATTATTATTTAATGTTCAACAAACAAAGTACAATGACTTAGATAATTAGTTCTTAAGAAAAGTTGTTATTTTAAAAAGTTTTACAAATGAATGTCGATATAACTCCACTTACCGACATCATTAAAAAGAAGAAGTTTTGAGATGTGAAAAGGAAAAGAAGAAAGGGGACTTACAAGATGAAATGAGATGAGAGGTGTAGGAATAGAGTGGTGGCTTCGTGGAGTCGCGGGGTCGCCGAAATCATTGCCAGAACTTGACCTTAGGCTAACTCCACTTGTACTCTTCCTCGACTTGAAAAATTTTGAGGATTTTAACAAGAGATTTCAGAATGAAGAGGGCTAGGATGTGGGGTTGTATTTATAGGGTTTAGAGATTAACGAGAGAATTAAAAATGTATTAAAAATTGAATTTATGAGTGAATTTACACTCTCTGTTAATTTACAGAGAATTCAAACAACATGGAGGTAGTGGAGTAGGCCAAAGGGTGTTTGGTTCAGAACATGAGTGCATTACCTACGGTTTGGTCCGGCGGCGCCGGCCCTTATACTCATCTCGCCGGCCATCTTGGGATGTTGGGTCTCTGGATGTTTGCCACGTGTTCTCCTCTATTCATAGAGCATTTTCCCCATGTTTGTTTTCTATGACTTTTCATTTTTACATGTAATGCATGTGTAAACTTTTGGGCTTCTAAAAAGTTTAAAAGAAAAATCATTAAAAATAATATATGGCTGGGGGGATTTGAACACCGGGGTTATGTCAAAGCAATGCAAGGCTTTACCAATGAGCTACAGGTGCTTTCTTGCTGTTCTAAAACAAATTAAATTTATAAGTTGTACTCAGACTTGCAAATACTCCATTCTGTATATTAACTTTAAGAAAATTTTGTATATTAAAACAGAGTTGTTACACATCCATTAGCGGGTCCCCTAACAAAGCTTGTATATGCAATTGCAAAGGAATATGAAATACCGCTTTAAAAGAAACCGGTTTTAAAATATGTGGTATTTTATTGTAAAGATTATTCTTCGAACCAAACACACACACACACACACACACACAGGCATCGTGCTATGAAACCAAATTGTGTGGGGGGATAGGTCGTTATCCCGTGAAGTTTTTCCTGAAAGTATTTAACAATTATCGAAAGAGGTGATATTAAAGTTTAAGGTATTTTAATGAAAAAGTTCGTTATTTGCGTATTGAACATAAAATTTTGGTTTCATAAAAAGACAATAGATGTAAGTTTTGTTTTAAAATGATATTAAGGTGATTATATGACATTTAGACATATCAAGCATGAAAAAATATTTAGAAACTAAGGTTGTTACGTGTTAACTCCACTTTTGTCGATATTTTGAATAAATACGATTTGAGATAAAAGAGAAGAAGGGAAAAGAGACTTATGGTTTGGAATTCTTAAGAAAAGGGTGAGGAAGAGAAGAGTGTCTTCGTGGCGTCGTGGGAGCTCCCGAAATGGTTTCGATTTTCGACGGAACAAGCTTTCTCGTTAACTCCACTTTACTCCACTTGCACTTAGAAACTTTTTAAGAGAATTTTTGCTAGTATTTTCAGAATGGTGCTGAGCTAAAATATGGGGTGGTATTTATAGTGGAGTATTAGGGTTTTGGAATTAAAATTTTGGATTAAAAAGTATTAAAATGATGTTAAATGGTGAAATAAAAGGTATCTCTTTGATTGCAGGGAAATCAAACAATGCAGAGGAGTTAAGAGAAGCTGAAGAGACGAGTGTGCAAAGTACGGATCAAATTGAGTGCATCAAGACCGTCGCCGTCGGCCCCAGGGGCATTTTGGCCGGTCGATTCTCGAGCTATGGCCTCGAGATTCGTGCGACATGATTAATTCTATGTTTACTCCATTTTCTGCATGTTTGATTTTTCTGAACTTTTCATTTCCCCGTGTATTGCGCGTGCAACCTTTTGGGCTTCCAAAAATAAAAAAAGAAAAATCAGAAAAAATAATTGTGTCTGATGGGAATCGAACATATAGACTACCTTATAGCAGTGCAAGGGCTTTACCAGTGAGGTACAAGTTGTTTCTTTCTTTTATTTCATAAAAGTAACTTATAACTCATACATAAGCTGTAATACTCTTTTCTGTACATTAACAATAAAATTTCTGTACAGTGATTTCAGAGTCGTTACACCCCCCATGGGTCGGTATCCCTTCCAAGTAGTTTTGATACCATGATGAAGTTCCTGGTGCTCTAACCGCTACAACCGCAGTCTTTACGGAATAAAAACCGAAAAATTTCGAAAAGGCGCTAGAAACTAAAACCCTAGAATCTTAACCAAACACTAAAACTAGCAAAGCTATAAGGAGATTTATACTATTCGGTTGGGATTACAACTTTTGTAGTTGTGTCCTTCATCTTCTATCCACTTCTTTAGCTTCTCGAGGCTGCTGGATCAAGCTTGGAAGCCGGTGTTCCTATATCGAAGATGATCTGCTTGAGGGAACAAGTTCAAGGATCTAGCTTTACACTAATCGACCAAGTGAAGCAGTTAGGAATCAAAACTTATTGAGAAGTGATACTTAGGATTCAGTGAAGTTGTTCAAGTGTTTATCAATTTCATTCCTTTGATTCTCAACACATGAGAGTGTAGGGAAAACAGAGGAGGAGGAGTTCAAGAACATGGAGCAAAAATGAGAGAGAAGATCAAGTAAAGAAATGAGCCAAGTCTTATGAAAAAGAGCTACCCAATTATGGTTTTGATAAAAGATTTTTAGCCGTACTTGAATAGCATGGACAAATGAATTAACAATTTATTTGTCCATGCTATTCACCATTCCACTCTCCATGCCTTTGCCATCTCACCCCTCCACCTCTTATCAATTTTTCAAAAATAGAAAATCCAATTATGAGGTGTCATCCTTATAGAATGCATGCTTGTAAAAATACACGAATACATCTCCTTATATACATACCTATATTCGTATCGAAATACGAATACCCAAAGAGATAGAATAATACAATAAAAATAATAGTAGAATATACATATCGAAATATATATATATATGTAACTTATTAAATCAATACTTGATTTAATAATCCGGCTTAATTTTATGTCGGCTAGTATTAACATCCGTTCGATTAAAGTCCTCAGTGAAGCGGAAACTGGCCGTGGCGCCCATAGGTCTCTCAGCAGCTACTTTATATGTAATCCCCTCACGACGGACTACAACCTTGACAGGTATATCTGGATTCTTATCAAATACTTTCAGCTTATACCTATCCTTTCCGTATGTGAGACACTCTTTCAAATCCGAGTTCTTTTTCCAGTGCAGCGCGCAATTTTTGGGACATGCATGAATTTTTTCACAGTTCAGACCCAAATTACATCATCTTTTGGCTTCATACCAACCCCCGGGCACATTATTTCCCGGGATATAGAATATTTCAGGAACTTGAAAAGTATCGTGAATAACTTGTTACTCTATCTATTTAGGCACTTAATTTAGAAAAGTTGGACAAACCATAATAGTGTGGAATACTTTGCATTCTCATAAATTGGTCACCTGGTATCATTCATGTACTTCCCATACTTATCTGCACGCTGTTCTTGAATGGAAGGAATATCTTCTTCGGTCGAATTACTATCACAAATAGCAGTATCTACTATAACCTCTATTTTCTCTCCTGAAAAGAAGTTATCTTCTTCTTCTTTCGCTGCATTACTGTTTTCTTCTTCTACTCCAGCTGCATTACCGGATTCTCCTTCTCCTTCCTCATGATATATCCAAATTGGATAAAAATCTGGTGAAATCATGCTTAATGATGTGAAGCTCTACGATTTCTATCTTCTGCCGAAACTTATTCCCATACCTGTCGTACGGAAAAAGAATCTTTCCCAACATGACCTTATTATGTTCGCGTGGAAATTCGATGAAGGCAGCAACTCCATTGACAAACTTAAGGTTCATGCGTTGTTGCCAATCCACGTATATCCAGTCCTTAACTCTGAAGTACTCATCGGTTAAGTTAGACTGTGTAATATATAAATTATAAATTTCACAAATTGAAGAAAGTGGTGAAGTTATGGAAGTTGGTTTTTGATGATGACTTGATAAATCTAAGAACGAGATGGTTATTGGTAAAGAAGAGAACAGGAAGAGCAAGTTTGTCGTTGATTTCAATTTATGATTTCTCTTAGGTGTAGCGTTGTTATTGTGTGTGTGCTTTGTGTGTGTGATGTGTATGCGTGTTGTGTGTGTGTGTGTTTCGACAGTCAGGGGTAAGGGTTCTATCCCATTAAGAATGTATAGAGCAGATACCAATTCGCTTGTGCTTCATCCGTTTCTAGAAAATTTCGACAGCACCTTCCTGTTGTTCTCCGAGTACACTGTAATAGAACAGATAATCATTTCAATATTGTGAAATAATATTGAAATGAATATCTAATCTATCTTTGTACACGGAGAACCAGTGGAATGGTACAAACGAAATAATCCGAAACGAATGAAAACAAAAGTGAATGCAAGTGTTTGATTTATACATTCCTAACTTGTCCATACTGGAATAATCTATCGGTTATCATAAGATTGAATTTTCTCATCATATAGACTACACGACGGTTGTTAGCATCAAATAATACCGTCCGGTATTTAACAATTTTCGTTCGACGAATATCTAACGTATGTTAATCGATAAACGGGGACTAAGGTGCGCTTTGATTTTCACATATAATTATCGATGAGAATATGAAAATTTCATATTAATATCGAGTATCATATATACACTTAGTGTAAGATTTAACTTGAATTAGTTTTACATTACGTTTCAGTTTCACGGTTTTGAAGTTTTTAGTTTAGGATAAAGTTTTTTACGTTTACTGTAAAGTTTTATGTTTACATTATTATCCAGTATCATACGCTTAGCTATAGTTATTTTTCACTAAAATGCCTTAAAAAATTTCTTAAGCAACCTATTTCTTTAATTTTACTAAATTACACTAAATTACCCTTAACTATTGTTGGTTTTTCACTAAACAACCACCTTAACAAAAAATTTAACATTAAAATACCCTTAACTATTGTAAGTTTTTAAAACTAAAATACCCTAAGCTATTATTGCTTTTCACTAAACTACGTACAACAATTCACTACATATTACCCGAATCCTAACACTTAAACCTAATAACAAGATAACCCCCTAATTAACCCTAACCCTAACAACTAATCTTGACCCTAATTAATCCTAATCCTTGACCTAACCCTAATCAACCCTAACCCCCTAATTAACCCTAACCCTAATTAAGCCCTAACCCCTAACCCTAGCCCAAATTAACCCGGCCCTAACCCCTAACCCGACCCTAACCCTTAACCCTAACCCTAGCAGCAACAATAACATCAGCAACAACAAAATTAATTGCTAAATTCTTAAAATTGAAGAAATCAAAAACTAAATTTAGGAAAATTAAAATTAAATTTGAAGAAATTAACTAGCTAACCTCTAAATTAGAACCGCAGACGACGAGGAGGGTGGCGGCGAGGAGAAGGCCGGGAAGGAGGAGGAGGCTAACAACGAGGAGGAGGCAACGCGAGTAGGAGGAAGCGACGCACACACGAAAGCTGGATAGACGATGAGAACACGGCGATGGAGCTCGACGACGGCAATGGAAAAGACGCGGCAATGGAAAAGACGCCGGCGATGGAGCTCGACGACGGCAATGGAAAAGACGCGGCAATGGAAAAGACGCCGGCGATGGAGCTCGAGGGGGGAGGGGGATTTTTTTGTGAGGGGCACAAGAGGATTAGGGCTGTGGAAAAAAAATTGAGGAGGAGAGACTTGTCTGATTTTATTTTTTTCAAATACCCTTAATTATCTATACGGTGCCCACCATAAGGATTTCTTTTTCGACACCGTAGAAAACAATAGCTGAAGTAAGATTTTAATAATTTTTATTTAAATATGCCCCTACGATATGATACGTAGGGACGGTGTGAACCGTAGGGGCAAACAAAAATTGCTCCTGCGGATTTTTCCGTCCGTAGGAGAAACCCACATTTATAGTAGTGATAATCGCTTTCTTTTTCTATTTTAAAAAAGTCTAATTTATCAAATATGTGCTACGGACGTGAAAAATACTAGTATTTATAGGTATGTATTTCTTGTAACTACTAGAAACCAGAAGCATGGACGACAAGTAGTGATGGGCAAAAGAATGATCAAATCAGGGGTAGAACAAGAAGTACAATGAATGAAAAAGACAGACACATGCAAATAAATTATAGGGTAAATTATAAAAAATCCTCCCTTCCATTCAGCAGTTGTTTAAAAACTCCCGTAATTTTCAAAATTATTGAAAAATGATCAACCGTTCCAAATTTTTGTGAAAACCGCTGGGCTTTATTTCATTTAGATTTTGTATTCTCTCAACTGTTTGGATATTACATAAATCTATTTAGATACAGGCAACTGCAACTGTTTAGATATTACAGAAAACTAGCTAGTATAAGAGGTTTTGATGGGTCCTAGGAGTTTTCTAACACGAGCAAAAAGTTACACAAGCTTGAAACGGGCAGGGGGCTTTTTGACAAGCTTTTTTGACAATTTACCCTAAATTATATATAACGTGGGTCACCAACAAGTTTAATCTGAGCACATTAGAGATTCTTTGATACAATCTGAGAGTACTAATCACACTTGTTGAACATTTGTCAGAATATAATATAATCAAGTACACGTGTAATTATTCCATAGGTTTCTTGGATCAAGATTTAGAAAGAGTAGGCTTGTGTCTGGCCTGTTTGGTTGCAGGATTATGGAATTTGGATTTCAAAATAGTACCGTTGAAATTTCTGGATTTGGTAATTTGTTGTTTGGTTGGTTTTGAATTCTTAGTATTGGATTTGTAGATCCTTGTAATCTTTATTTGGTTGGTGTAAAAAGAGTGGGATTTGGATTTGAGGATTTTAGAGAGAGATGAATAGAGAGGGGATTATTAAATAAATAAAGTACACGGGTCCCATCTAAAAATACAATGAATAATGCCAAATCCTTGAAAATCCTTGAAATTTTTTAGGATTCAAGAATCCTTGTTTTGTGGTGGACCGCTCATAAAAAACAAAGGAATCCTAAAAATCCAAATTCATCAACCAAATACAAAATTATGGGATATATGATTCCACAATCCAAAATCCAAATCCAAATCCATAATCCTGCAACCAAACAGGCACTTACAAAGAATGGTACCCCATAACGTACATATAGTCAATTATTACTTAAATATACTTAATTAGGTAATGTAACGAAGAAGGAAAAAAAAGATGATGAATAATACATTTTTTTTATCAACTGTAGCATTTGAACCTAACATGAATTTCTTACCCTTACATACCAATAAAGAAGAAATAATCACTTGTAACTTGAAGTTTGAAACCAAAAATAAATGAATGTTCTAAAAGAGTGTATAACTGGCTGACAGAAATAGGAAAAATTATTTTACTATTATAAAAAAGTCATTTTTTCAACGTTAACTAATAAGTGGGGCTCATTCAAAACTTGGTTGGGTATGATCTTAAAATCAGTTTTGAAAAATATTTTACAAGTATACGATCAGTTTTATATATATATATATATATATATATATATATATATATATATATATATATATATATATATATAACAGAAAATAGATAGAAAATAAAGTTATAACTCTAATATATTGATTCCCTATGTTTTTCTAAGTGGATATAAAAACGAGAAAATTTCACGCTATCTATACCCTTGAGAGAGAGAGAGATTTCAAAGCTATCCATGGCATACTTCTTTTTATTTAAAATTTTAAATTGATTCTTTTAATTTAACTTCCTTATACTCATCCTCTCTCCCTCACACACGATAATAAATACTGTGTAAAATATTGATTTCTTTACGTGCATCGTATATGCAAAAAAGCTAACCGAAACGTCCCGGGGTAGATAATTCATGGAACAAATGACTTAAGAGTGAGAGACTGAGTGAAGAAAGCATGAACCTAATTAGCCTTAGAAACTATCATCTTAATCAAAGCTGGTTATGATTATAAATTTATAATAGTGGCAGTTTTAAATATGTTGGGCATATGATAATTGAACAAAGTTCCTCTTTGTAATTTAAATTATATCGTACTTTATTCATTGAAAAGGAGAAATGAGGGAAATTAGTTGTGGATGAAATGTCAAATTTTAAAAATAGGGATGAAATGGGTAGGTATCAAGGAATTCATGTCCCACCAACCAGACATACAAACCCCGCAAGTGATATGTATTCTACATGTCACATTTCTTCTTTCCCTAAGAGATTATTGTTTGTAAACAGCTTCAAAAGTGTGTGCCACCAGCCCCCAAAAATTCCAAGTAAAAGTTATAAATATCCTTAAAGTGCTAAATTGCATAAAATGTCTCTTTTTACACTCGGAATCTTGAATAGCATAAAATCATCCTAACGTCTAGAAATCTTTATTTTATCTCTACTCTAACAATTATCAGAAATTTTTGATTCTACAACCTTTTAATATATCTTTCAAAAATAATAATTGATGAAATTATTAAATATTTGTTGAGGAAGGGAGGAGCCGTTACACGGAACAATGCTCCCGACAACACAATCACGCAATCAATACAACCACGCAATTAATCAGCGAAAGATAAAATGATAAACGATGCGATAATAAATAAGAAATCAAACACAAACAAGAGAGAATTTGTTAATAAGGTTCACCTACCGTGTGACTAGTCCCCAGCAGAACAGAATCTGCAAACGTCCGCTAGAATTCTTGAATCAATTACAAGCACGAGCAACCCTTGGAGATTTCTCTCAAATTTCTCAAGATCTCATAAACCCTAGCCGTCACCCTCTCAATACAATGATCTCCCTCTAGGTTAATTTAGACAACATCTAATACATGTATGAGAGGTTCTCTTATATAGACAAGCCCTAAACCTATTCAAAATTGAGATAAATCTCAATTTATCAAATAAAAATCCGCTGCAGTTTTTTCGTCGACAGATGTCTAACCCATGTTTGGGCAGATGACTGCCTTTGATCTATACATTTTTATTTCCCTTGTGCAAACGTCTGGTTTATCCCAGACGTCTAGTCTTAAGTCTCGGGTTGGGCTTCTTCTCTTCACTAGGCGTCTGAACCACACTTGGTCAGACGTCTGACTTTCAGTATCGTCTTGGGGTTTGGTCTTCTACAAACTTTTTCCGTTGCTCTATTGTTCTGAAATATTTCTCTTGTGCACGTCCAGACGTCTGCTGTTGTCCCAGATATACGTCTGACCTAAAGGAAACTCCACAATTTCTAACAATCTCCCACTTGGAGATTCTTCAGCCTTAATTACCAACGCTAGTGGACTTTACACGATTCCACTCTACTCTCTCCGCATCAGAATTTCATGGAAAGATTCACCAACTCGCAATAGAGCTCCAACTTGTCTCTGTCTATGAATTTAGGAAACATATCCGTCGGATTCTTTTCTCCCGCGATCTTTGCATGTCAACTCACTTTCTTCCACCACAATGCGAATGAAATGATACTGCACCTTATGCGCTTCGTCCTCGAGTGATAGGCCACATTCTTCGCTAAATGTATCGCACTTTGGTTGTCACTCCTCAAGGTATTGAAGTCTTACTTCTTGCCCAATTCTTCAAGTAACCCTTACAACCATATCATCTCCTTGTTAAATTCTGTGATCGTCACGTATTCAGTCTCTGTTGTTGACAATACCACCACCTTTTGTAGTTGAGAGACCCAACTCACCAACATTCCCCCAACTGTAAATACGTATTTCATTATGTTCTTCCCGCCATCTCGATCATTCGAATATTCTGTATCAACGTAACCTTACACTTTTAGAGAGTTACACCCGAAGCATAAATAGTGACTTAACATACCCATTAGATATCTCAACATCCACTTCAACACATTCCAATGGTCCTTACCCGGGTTCTGCATGTACCTGCTAACAACTTCCACTGCATGTGCAATATCTGATCTCGTACTCGTCGTCGCATATATCAAACTCCTCACCGCAGATGCATATGGGATACTTGTCATCTCATCTTTCTGCTCTTGAGTGTCGGGCACAACTCCTTACTGAGTTTGAAATACTTCTCCAAATACGTACTCACCAGTTTTGACTTTACATGTTGAACCTTTCAAAACCTTATCGATATAGCCCCTTTGTGATAACCACAGCTTCCGCTACTTTCTATCTCTTACGATTTTCATGCCAAGATTTTTTTTTCCGCTCCCAAATTCTTCATGGAGATTTTTTCAGCCATCGTCTTCTTCAAATTTTGAATTTTCTCGAAACTCGGACCCGCTACTAGCATATCATCTACGTACAGTGATACAATAATATAGTAGTCGTCCTTAAAACTCTGAATATAGACCCATCGGATTCACATCGCACAAATCCCGTCTCTAACATGAACTGATCGAATTTGAAATACCACAGCTTAGGAGCTTGCTAGAGGCCATACAAGCTCTTTCACAGTTTACACACCAAAGTTTCTTTCCCCTTCACTTCGTATCTCGGTGGCTGCATCATATAGGTCTCTTCCTCCAAATCTTTATGAAAGAACACAATCTTGACATCCAGCAGATCTAAGTGCAAATCCTCCATTGCCACGATACTAAGAATCACTCGAATAGATGTTATCTTTACAACTAGAAAAAATATTTCTTGATAGTTAATATCTTACTTTTGTGCGTAACCCTTGACTACCAAACGAGCCTTATACCGCTTCACATCATTGACCTCATCTTTAATTTTGTACACCCACCCATTCAGCAACGCTTTCCGACCCTTGGGTGGCTTCAATAGATCCCATGTACGGTCTTTCTTCAAAGAATCCATCTTCTCATTCATATCTTGCTCTCACTGCTTACTAGCACCGTCGCTTATTGCTTCTTCAAGGGATTCGGGCTCACCTAAATCTGCGTACAATACAAAGTCAATCACAAATATTTCAGGTAGTCGCCTATCTCGCGTAGATCTCTTTAGAACTGGTACATCTGGTTGCTGAACACGGTCACCATCCTGTTCTTGAATCTGATTCTGCACTATAGCTTCCTTTACATTCTGATCTCCACCTGTAGCTACCTGAATGCTTTTTTGAGTTCCGTCTAACTCTACAAACTCTGATACTGCACCTTCTTGAGCTTTTTCCTCTTCTTTGTACAAGTGTTGCTCATCAAAGACGACGTTTCGGTTTTGTATTACCTTCTTGCTTGAATAATCTTATAACCGATATCCGCACTATTCTCCACCATAGCCAACGAAAGCACACTTCTTAGATTTTGAGTCAAGCTTACTCTTTTCTATCTTATCAATCAAAGATTATGCATGCAACCAAAAATTTTAAGGTGTGTATAATTAACCGGTTTACCTGACCAATTTTCTTCCAAAATACCTCCATCAAGCGTACTTACCGGGCTTTTATTGATCAGATACACAGTAGCATCGATAGCTGCTACCCATAGGAATTTTGGCACATCTGCATCCAAGGTCATACTCCACACTCGCTCTATGATTTTCATGTTCATCCTTTCAGCGATGTCATTCTGCTGTGGCGTCCCTGGTACCATTTTCAACCAACAAATATCCTTGTGCGATCAAAACTTATAACGACCGTGTTTTCTAATACCCTATAAAGGTCTTTTATTTAGTATGAAGTATTTATTTACATATTTAATTGATGGAGAAATATTTTATTTTAATGATTTTATTTTTAAAAGTAATGTTAGTAATTTTTAAAGTATTGAAATATAATTAAAGGAATTTTCTAAAATCTACTTATATTTTTCTGGGCTTAAAATATTTTAATGAAATTTTATAATGCCTTCAAATAATTTACATATTTTTATTATCAATTAAAATAACTATTTTGTAATTAAAATGATTTTAAAGGATAAACTAGATTTTAAATAATTATAATAACTAACAAATATCATAGATATGGGAATATTATTTAGTTTTAGTCCAAAATCATTTTTAAACTGAAGATAACAATAAAATATAATTTTCTACTTTTTCTCATATTTTTCCGTATTTTTAAAATATTTTAACAATTTTTTAAAAACAAAATCGATTTAATAAAACAGTTTTAGATTTTAAAATAAAAAGAAATAAAAAAATAAAAAATATATAAATGGGGAAACCTGGACCATTAGATTCAAAATTCAACGGCCCAGAATCATGGCGGCTACGGTGCAATCATCAGGCGATGATTGTATTCATTGTGAGTATGGATTCTGGGATTTTTTGATGAGATTTAAACCGGATTTTGGGATTTTATTGTTCGGAGAAAAACCATATAAATAGAAACCTTCAAACTCTACTTTCTCACACCACAAAACTCTAAAATTTCTGAAAAAATACCCAGACCTTCGTATCGCCGACGCTGTGGTTCCACCCGATCGTGGAGGAAAAAAGCAAAACACGGAGGTATTCATGTTTTAGTGCAACGAGACATATTCGGCTTTTTCATCTCAAAACAAAGGTAGGAGCCGCCTCTCACCATCTTATATTTGTCACTTTCTTTCTTAACTCCTAAATCTGAAATTTTTTAATCTCTTCACACTCAATAAAATGATATTAAAAATAAATATTGCTTATTTAGATTACAGTGCCATCATATTATAATAAAAACCATAACTTTGATAAGGATATCACGGGGTAATGACCTATCCCTCATGTATACACATATCTATGATCATAAAAACTACACTTGCTTATTGGATGCTAAGTTGATACGACAATCTTACCTTATTGTAACAACCCTAAACTTTCTGTATAACTTACTGTACAAATTTTTCAAAAAAATAAAAAAGGGGTATTTTTGCCTGAGCACAAGTTATAAGTTTGTTTTGCTTTTTATTAACAAGAAGGAGCTTGTAGCTCATTGGTAAGACCTTGCACTGCTGAACCAAGCTACCAGAGTTCAAATCCCATCCCCCACATTATTTTTAATATTTTTTTTCTTTTGAATTTTTAGAAGTCCAAGAGCATACACGTGCATAACTCATAAAAACCCCACTACACATATAAAATAAACTATCCCAGAATCTACACCATACGACATAGGACACGTGGCAGCGAGCCCCGGTCCGACTCGGCCGACTCGAGCCGGCGACTCGGTCGACTCGGCCCGCCGCCGCCGGCCGAGTTAAGCCGGATAGCCGAGTTGTCTTCTTAGGAGTTATGTCTTTTGGTCTCCCCATTACTCCTATATGGTTTAAATTTCCTGCACATGAACAGAACACTTTAAAATCCCATTAAACCATATTTTTAATACAATTTAATACATTTTTCTTTACACCCTTTCACCTACCCTAAACCCTAGTTTTACCCTATAAATAACACCCCTAAACACACACCCCTCACTCAAAATCCTGTCCAAACTCTCAAGAAAACTCTATAGAATTCTAGTGTACAACTGGAGTGAGCGAAGGGCGAAACTCCGGCGATCTTCCGACGACGGCCCTAGGAGCTCCCGGAGACGAAACTACGTTTTCCTCTCCCTCCTACATTTTCCTCTCCCTCTTCTCTATACTACAAACCCGTAAGTCCCACCTCTCTCTTTTCTAATCTATTCTTAAAATTTCTTTTACTAAAACCCGACGGAAGCGGAGTTAAATTCGACTTCCGATTCGGTTTTCTTATAAAGTTCAATTTCCCTTAACACAACCATATTAAACTCTTACATCTTGACTATTAATCATTAACAAAACATGTTGAACAAGTTTCATAGCAAAACATTTCATTTTGTAAGTTTTACCGCTCTTTTTCAGTAAAATACCATGTAATATAGTTTCGACTTTAAAACATCATTAATCATGCTATACCTTTAAATAGATCACGAGGTAATGACCTACCTCTTCACAACACTCATATGCAACATAGCACAATACCTTTCGGGAACATAGAATACGGGAATACGAATTTATAATCAAATACCTTTTACTATTAAAACAGTTTTTTACAAGATTACGTATTTTTATAAATCTTTGCAAAGCGCCGCTACAACCCATTTTGGGGAACCCGACTGGGATGGTGCGGATTAACGCACATCCCTAGGTTTAGTAGTGCGAGATTCAGACCTCCGCAAGGAGCATTCGGTCTCGAGAGATTTAAAATACAAATATCTTAAGAAAATGAGATTTCTAGAAAATAATAAATTAAAATTATTTTATATAAAAAAAATATATATGTATTATCAAAATACTTATTTTTGATATAATATAAATATTTCAAATTTTCTATATCAAAAGAATCACTTTACATGAAAATACTATGAAATTCCATACAAGTCCAACACTTTACAATTAAATACCATGTATTATGAAAAATAGGTTTATTCACTAGAAATTTCACAAATATAAAATCCACAGCTATGAAAACTCTAAAGATTAACTACTTGAGGTGTATTTTGTAAAGTATACAAAATTATTTTTGCATAAAACCCTCTCAAGTTTTATAAATTACAATAAGGACCCTAATAAATATAGATTTAAGCGGGACCAATCTCTTGAGCCTCAGGGAGCCGGAGAAGTGGGTGCTTGCCTATTTTAAGGTAGACAACTTAACAAACGATGTTATCAACACGTTAATCGTCATTGAAAAAGACACAAATCCTGCCGCCCATGTGGAGCGGTTACCGATAACATCAAAACTTAATTCAGGACTTCAATTTCTTTCTAATTGTTCTGACTCAGACTGGGTCTCATTATAAATAATCTGACTTGAATATGATTCAAGTATCCAAACTAAAATTCAATATGAATCCATGAATTCATATATTCAATCTATTCAAACTATTCAATCTGTATTGACTGAACCGAACCATAGATAACTTCCATTTACATGATTCTCCATTTACACTCATGATTCTCCAGTACATCCATTTTACTGATATCATGGTTTCGGCAATTCATCCAATTATACAATCTATATTACAAGACAATACAAGTTGCAATTCAATACAAACAATACAATCAAGATATCGCGGGGTTTAAGGGGTAGATTGGTACGGAAGGTGTTAGAAGTGGCACGAGACAGCAATCATAAGACGTAATTACATCCATACCGTTGTTCCGTGGTATTATCGACGGAGCCTTATACTTCCATTTGTATTAGTCTCTGGCATATAGAAACTCCTCTCGTATACACTGGCATCCTTCTGTACCAAGCTACAAACAACAGCGTTAACACTAATTACAACTTTGAAAGTTATACTCTCTCTCTCTCTTACTCTCTGTCTATACTACTTCTCTCTTATCTTTGGGACTTATCGAGCGATTTGTTCGCTGACGACATTCTCTTTCTTCTTCTTTAAATGTCGTCAGGTGTTTCGGACCTTCCAGAGATCAAGCCCAGCACTGAAGACTTGGACCAGCTTATTGAAGATCCTGAGCTGTAGTTACAGTTGTACACATTTCATTTCAGTACTTTCCATTTCTATTATGCCACTGTTTAGGCATCGCTTTATCCCATGTATTTACTTTTCCATGTATTGTAAAAATGAATGTGAATAAATAAAATTGTTGTTCAATCATTACATTTGTCTCTTGTGCATTTTTATTTATATTGCTTAGATACGCTTAGCGTATTTACTTCAGATTAAATACGTAGCGGCCCCGTCACTTTCTCAGCCCGTACATTGGAAAGCGGGACGTGATAGGTTTTGTTGGTGGCCCATGCAGGTCAGAACTGTATGGAACCCTACTATGCAGTTCTGTTCTGCGTGAACAACCTAAGCAATATAACACAAGAACCATCAACTGAAAACATTATTTACAATTCATATTCCTTGAATATTACAATTTCATATATTTTGAATCTGTCCTAACCCAAAATTCCCTCACCTCTTTTACAATCTTATCAAAACCTTCGCATCCTTTCGTTCTTTTACATATTTTTCATACAGTACCAATAGTTCTATCATCAAACTTTCCATGAATCGGTTACACTTTCCTTTTACAAATTTCGAGAACGAAATTTTTATAAGGAGGGTAGAATGTAACGGCCCTAAACTTTATATACAACTTTCTGTACAAATTTTTCAAATAAATACAGAAAGGGGTACTTTTGCCTGAGCACAAATTATAAGTTTTTTTTGCTTTTTAATAGCAAGAATGAGGTTTTAGCTCATTGGTAAGACCTTGCACTGCTGAACCAAGCGACTAGAGTTCAAATCACATCCCTCACATTATTTTTAATACTGTTTTCTTTTGAATTTTTAGAAGTCTAAGAGTCTACACGTGCATAACTCGTAAAAACCCCACTACACAAATAAAACAAACTGTCCCAGGATCTACACCATACGACATAGGACATGTGGCAGCGAGCCCCGGCTCGACTCGGCCGACCTGGGACGGCGACTCGGTCGACTCGGCCCGCCGCCGCGGCCGAGTTGAGCCGGATCGCCGAGTTGTTTTCTTAGGAGTTGTGTCTTTTGGTCTCCCCATTACACCTATATAGTTTAAATTTCCTGCATATGAACAGAACACTTTAAAATCCAATTAAATCTTATTTTTAATACAATTTAATGTATTTTTCTTTACACCCTTTCACCTACCCTAAACCCTAGCTTTACCTTATAAATACCACCCATAAACACACATCCCTCACTCACAATACTTTCCAAACTCTCAAGAAAACTCTATAGAATTCTAGTGTGCAACTGGAGTTAGCGAAGGGCGAAACTCCGGCGATCTTCCGACGACGACCTTAGGAGCTCCCGGCGACGAAATGACGCACCGATGCCTCCTACGTTTTCCTATCCCTCTTCTCTATACTATAAACCTGTAAGTCCCACCTCCCTCTTCTCTAATCTATTCTTAAAATTTCTTTTACTAAAACCCGACGGAAGCGAAGTTAAATCCGACTTCCGATTCGGTTTTCTTATAAAGTTCAATTTCCCTTAACACAACCATATTTAACTCCTACATCTTGACTACTAATAATTAACAAAACATGTTGAACAAGTTTTATAGCAAAACATTTCATTTTGTAAGTTTTACCGCTTTTTTCAGTAAAATACCATGTAGTATTGTTTTGACTTTAAAACATCATTAATCTTGCTATATTTTTAAGTAGATCACGAGGTAATGACCTATCTCTTCACAACACTCATATGCAACATAGCACAATACATTTCGGGAACATAGAATACGGGAATACGAATTTACAATCAAATACCTTTTACTATTAAAACCGTTTTCTATAAGATTACGTATTTTTACAAATCTTTGTAAAGCACCACTACAACCCATTTTTGGGGAACCCGACTGGGATAGTGTGGATTATCGCACATCCTGGGTTTAGTAGTCCGAGATTCAGACCTCCACAAGGAGTATTCGGTCTCGAGAGATTTAAAATACAAATATCTTAAGAAAATGAGATTTCTAGAAAATAATAAATTAAAATTATTTTATATAAAATATATATATGTATTATCAAAATACTTATTTTTGATATAATAAAAATATTTCAACTTTTCTATATCAAAAGAATCATTTTACATGAAAATACCATGAAATTCCATACAAGTCCAACACTTTACAATTAAATACCATGTATTATGAAAAATAGGTTTATTCACTAGAAATATCACAAATATAAAATTCACAGCTATGAAAACTCTAGAGACAATAATTAAATATTTGAGGTGTATTTTGTAAAATATACAAAATTATTTTTACATAAAACCCTCTCAAGTTTTATAAATTACAATAAATACCCTAGTAAATATAGGTTTAAGCGGGACCAATCTCTTGAGCTTCAGGTAGCCGGAGAAGTGGGTGCTTGTCTATTTTAAGGTAGACAACTTAACAAACGGTGTTATCAACACGGTAATCGTCTTTGAAAAAGACACAAATCCTGCCGCCCATGTGCAGCGGTTACCGATAACATCAAAACCTAATTCAGGACTTCAATTTCTTTCTAATTGTTCTGACTCAGACTGAGTCTCATTATAAATAATCTGACTTGAATATGATTCAAGTATCCAAACTACAATTCAATATGAATCCATGAATCCATATATTCAATCTGTTCAAACTATTCAATCTGTATTGACTGAACCGAACCATGGATATACTTCCATTTACATGATTCTTCAGTTACATTCATGATTCTCCAATACATCCATTTTACTGATATCATGGTTTCGGCAAGTCATCCAATTATACAATCTATATTACAAGACAATACACGTTGCAATACAATACAAACAATACAATCAAGATATCGCGGGTTTAAGGGGTAGATTGGTACGGAACGTGTTAGAAGTGGCACGAGACAGCAACCATAAGACGTAATTACATCCATGCCGTTGTTCCGTGGTATTATCGACGGAGACTTGTACTTCCATTTGCATTAGTCTCTGGCATATAGAGACTCCTCTCGTATATACTGGTATCTTTATGTACCAAACTACAAACAACAGCGTTAACACTAATTACAACTTTAAAAGTTATACCCTCTCTCTTACTCCTGTCTATTCTACTTCTCTCTTATCTTTGGGACTTACCGAGCGATTTGTTCGCTGACGACATTCTCTTTCTTCTTCTTTAAATGTCGTCAGGTGTTTCGGACCTTCCAGAGATGAAGCCCAGCACTGAAGGCTTGGACCAGTTTATTGAAGATCCCGAGCTGTAGTTACACTTGTACACATTTCATTTCAGTACTTTTCATTTCTATTATGCCACTGTTTAGGCATCGCTTTAACCCATGTATTTACTTTTCCATGTATTGTAAAAAGGAATGTGAATAAATAAAGTTGATGTTCAATCATTACATTTGTCTCTTGTGCATTTTTATTTATATTGCTTAGATACGCTTAGCGTATTTACTTTAGAGTAAATACGTAGCGGCCTCGTCGCATTCTCTGCCCGTACACTGGAAAGCAGGACGTGACACGTATGATACCAATTAAGTATCGAAATAGGTTACTTCCACAAAATACCTTCATTTTATTAATACGTTATATTTAATTAAAATATCCACATGATACAGGGCATTATGAATATAATACTTTTGGCACATTAAAATGATATTTTATTTTTACTCTTATCCACTAATTACTTTAGTTTTATTAAAATCTTTTTACCATTTGAAAAGGGTTAATACTAATCTAAATAATTATACTATGGTTTCCAACTTAACCCCTTTCACTTAGAGAGAATATTTTTATATTAATATTTTTTCGGCCTTTTAACTAAGGTTTAATAAAATACTCTAATAGGGTAATATTTTACATGAAACACCCTGTAGTTACTGGACAATCGTCTCTAAAAAGGAAAAAAATCCTGTCGTCCATATGCAGCAGTTGTCAACGTGGAGTTTTATTTTGTAGAATATCACTTTTAATATAATACCCTAATTTTATAAGTTAATTTTTTTCGTAAATATCTCGTGGTTGATAGGCAATCGTCCCTAAAAAAGACACAAATCATGCCGCCCATATACAGCGGTTGCCAACACGGACGTATTTCTAAAGTGTTACCGCCAAATAAATACCATAACTTTATTAAATTATTATTTACAATAAAATACCTTAATCCATCCTAAAAGGATATAATTTCATTTAAATACCTTAATCTTTACTAAAAGGCTATTTTCAGCAAAAACCATAACCTTTATAAATGATATTTTACAAAAAGAAGATCTAAAACTTTATTAAAAGATAATTTCAAATAAATACCATAATCTTTCATTAAAAAGATATTTTCATTAAAATACCATGGGTTTCCCAAAATTATAATTACTCTAAAATATTATAGTTTTTTTTATAAGCAATAACTACCATTAAATGCCATGATTTTTATTAATTAAAAGTTCTATAAAATATTATCACACACCTTACGGACTTTAAAAGATAACAAGATAAAATGAGTAGTGGTGGAAGACCATATTAAACGAGATCAACTATCCAAATACGAACTTACGACATACCTGACACATGATACGGTTACGGTTAGAATGCGCGAACCTAGGTATGGAATACTTTATAAATGAAGATCCCTGCAGGTAAGGTGGACAGTCAAATATGTGGACGACTACTAACCCGATATTCGGGCGAATACTAACCCGGTCTTCGGGCGAATACCAACCCGGTCTTCGGGCGAATACCAACCCAATATTCGGGCGAATACCAACCCAATATTCGGGCGAATACTAATCCTAGTTTGAGGGCGAATAATCCAATATGTGGATGACATACAATGTGGAAATTCCATGCCTAGATGATATACGCACTAACTCTAATTTGTCAAAACCTTTATACTGAACAATGGGGATGGGTAGTTTGATTAGGTAAGGAGATGCGGAATTCGGATTCCCCTACTACTCGATCATGATCTCGGGAAGTGAAATGGTACATTTCATTTCCCCATTTGTTGTTCCGTAGCAACAACGGAATAATTGCGAGTATCCGGACCCTTTTTTAACAAACTAATGCGAACTTTTGCCTAACAGATATCTGATACAACATACTCTTATTCTCATATAGCTCATACAACATACTCTTATTCACATATATCTCATTCAACATACCTTTATTTCCATACACCTCATATTCTCATACCTATATACATCATATATGTATATGATTGATTATGCGAAAAGAAGTGTTTTGTAAATAATTGCAATTAAAACGGTGTTACTAGTAGCTAGCCGCGATGAGTACGGGTCGTTCGCAGGAAGACGTGAACTCTTTTCTTGCTTTAGACGAGTTGATAAAAGAGATGGGTGATTGTTGTCGTTCTATTTTAATACGGATATAAAATTTATAATAAAAAGGCTTGTAGGGTTCATAGGACTTAGTAGTTAATGAATGAATATTAAAAATGATTCCTTTTATCTTTTAATAGTTTAAAACTAAACCGATAGCGATGAATGTGGATTAGGATTCTTAGAGGGAATTAGGGTTTCCCACTACCGATCTTTGCCTGTCTATTTATTTTTATTCATGTCAAGCCCTTAATAAAACAAGTGTTTGACCAATCTTAAATCGGGGTCGTGAGTATCAATAAATTGGTAGAACGTCCAATAAGGAGCTTAACATTTTTTTTGCTAAAATTTATAAACTTTAAAATGTTAAGTTAAAAAAAATTCATCCGTTATTCTACTCTATCTTACAAACCCTAGAAAATAAGGAATTACTCGCTCATGGTTAATTTTGAAGAGAGGTTGAAGATGAATAAAAGCATAATGAAGATGCAGAAAAGTAATGCGTAAAATAAACGCTGAAAAGTAAATGCCAAAAAAATTAAAACAAAAACTACGTTTATTAATCAACTATTATATACAGCTTTTCTCCTTAGAAAGTAGATTATAAAAACCCTAGTTTGCTTTAGATCTCTCTCTTTATGGAGGTAGATGAATAGATGATTATGTGATCCTTGGATAATTTTGAATGTATAGCTCTCGGTCCTTTATATAGTCTTTGAAAGTAGAAACCCTAGATTTC
Organism: Agapanthus africanus; assembly: GCA_030015575.1. Taxonomy (NCBI): domain Eukaryota; kingdom Viridiplantae; phylum Streptophyta; class Magnoliopsida; order Asparagales; family Amaryllidaceae; genus Agapanthus; species Agapanthus africanus. The sequence continues at coordinate 903,091,529 of JASDDO010000022.1, forward strand.
ATATGAGAGTAAATGCCGTTAAGATCAAATCCACAAAATCCCATATCCAACGGCTATCAAAGAGCCGTGGTTCCGCCGCATTGTACCACGTATGGATCCGCCGCTTCATGGTGGAACTAAGTTTTGAGATTTCTTCTGGCTTTTTGTGTCGATATTTGGAGATACTTTTTATGTATAGATTCTAAAAATATAGCTCTAAGTCTCTACCGTTGCCAGATTTCTCGATTTGCTTCTAAAATTTGGCAGATTCGGTTCCGATATCCCGATTTGATTTGGATCTCTTACTTGGAAATCAGACCTGAGCTAATACCTGCACAATATCTCAAATCAAAGTGTGAGTAGTATTTGGTATTTTAAAGATATTATTCTAACCATTTATATGATATAATATCTTAAGAATATTGATTAGGAATATTTGATATGATATGCATATTTTAATTACTAATATTTCATTTAAATATTATATGCATATATTTTCCCTAATTATATTAATTAAAATATAGAAACATATGATAATAATTTTTTACAAATAAACCCACATATGTTCTTTATTTACAATAAACATTTTTTAGTAGTTAACAATAGTAGGGAAAATGTTCATACAAATGGCAATATTTTAAACTAATCAAATACCTCCAAACATATTCTTGATCGTCCCGAGCAAACTAGTTATTAAAGAGAAAAAGAAAAACCTAATTAGCACACTTTTGTAGGCAACACGATTACACTTAGCACGTGCAAAAAGCCTTTAAAACTCCAGGTGTCCCTAGTAGGAGGAGAGTTGTCTCCGGAGTGTTTTCAGCGGATTACACCCATAAAATCCCATAATAAACGAAAGAAAATGAAAATTACATACAAAGATAAGGAACATATAAAAGAAAAACTTGAAAAGAAGAGTTTCAAACTATACTAGTTTTTTAGTTTTCATGAGCCATATCTTAATGGTCTTGAAAAAATGTCAGAAATCGCATCACCCCTCAATAAAACATCGTTTTTAGTCTTCCTCCCTATATTTCTTCCAAATATCGATCATATACCCCTATATGTGTGTAAAAGACATCTCTACACTTAGATAATTTAATTCAAGCTATCATACCCTTGTCCATTTTTCTTAGTATTTTTAGTCGGTGAATGTTTTTAGATTTTGCTCACACATTCTTCATGCGAATGTTAATATTTCTTGAGGTACTAACTAACCGATTACCAAATGCGCTCACTCATTAAAGTGTAATTAGCAATATTCTAGTCTTGCAACACCTGAGGCTTAGCAATGACTCCCAAACCAGTTGGTTGAAGACACTAGGTGATAAGGCACCCTCGCTATATTTTTTATGCTGTCTTAAGTAATTAAAAAACCAGTGTTCATTTTTCTTCACCTTTTATATTTTCTGTATTACTTATATTTTTTTTCTTCATACTAAAGTTTTTAGACAAAAACATTTCAAGGTATGCTCTACCATCCCAAGTTTCAAGATGTGTGCAGTTGCGTATAGTAGGATATCAACGTTCAGAAGTTTGGACTCAAGAATATGACCTATTTTTTAGACTTATTTCTATTCTCATATTAGTGATTCCTTTCATTTTACAAACCCATGGGACAACAGCTCATGATTACCTATTACTAGTTTCGTTTTAAATCATCTAATTTTTTTGCATTTCTTAAATCTCTTCCCATCTTTTATATGTATTTTTTCACTTTCAAATTTTTATTATCAAAAAATTTAGTGTTTTTATTTAGTATAATGCAAAATGATGCGTGAACAAGCACAAACCTCCCCTAAATCTATTTGCAGCAGTATCCTCACTGATGTCATCTTTTAATCTCAAAACCTGTAGATTTGGGAGGAAAAAAATCTCAATGATTAGTAAAAGGGACAAGAATCAATGACAGTGAAATCCTCCCCCAAACCTGTTTTTGGCTCACAATCGTGTAAAAATTTTCTTTTTGTTCTAAAGCCAAAATATTTTTCTCCCCCCCAAACTTAATTAAAACAGTATTTTCATTACTAAGTATTTAAAATCATAAGAGGGGGGTAATATTATTGGTCTATGCAAAACTTTATAAAGACCAAAAGTCAACACCAACCATTCAAATATTTTGTCAATGTAACACTATGGTTGGTAGAAGATCATGTTACATATAGATGTGAAGATATGAGGAGAAGATAAGTGGTGTAATTGAACGGGTTTACATCTCGGTTGGTAGAGACGAAACAGTGATGGTGGATGAAAACGAGAATATGAAAGATAAAGAATAGGTAGAATAGTTGCATTCTCGTACGGGATAAGAAGAAGGGGTGGCGGTTTAACTTCTTCGGGTGGAAATTGATTCATCACAACATCCATGTCTTTTAGGAATGCGAGTTATTCGGCGAAAATGTCTTCAAAACTTTCATCGATATTCCGAATGATAATCTTATCGAAAAGAAAGGTATGATACTCGGATTCCATAAAAAGTTTATTTCTAGTGTAAGGGATCGACTCGGATAACTTGACTAAGTCATTCGACAAGCCAAATGATTCGGACTTAGGTGTGGACTTGTAGACAGAAGGGTCCTCACATGTATAATAAAAAGCAGGATCAAACAATAATATACTAGTGGCGTCAAGATCATTATCGTGAAGCTCCTCAAATTCGCAATTGTCGGAAGCTATCTTGTCGACAGAACATATATCAATTATATGAGTATAAGGTTCGGAGGGTTGATTTACTAACTTGTAGATATTAAGCTCAATTTTCATCTTCCTAAAGGACGGGCTCATCGAACCGTTACGACAATTGATTATTGTGTTGGAAGTTGCTAGAAAAGTTCGATCTAGTATCACCAGAATTTGGTTCCGTAGATTTGCCACAGGCTATGTATCTATAACTATAAAGTCTATAGGGAATATAAATTCCCCGACTTTGATCAACACATCCTCTAGCTCACCCTTAGGGTGGGTGATAGATCGATCGGCCATCTGGAGAGTACAGTGCGCAGGTTTCAACTCTCCAATGCTTTATTGCTCATAAACAGAATACGGGAGTAAGTTAACACCAGCACCTAAATCGAGTAGAGCGCGATTGATATTTTTCCCCCCAATAGAAATAGATATTTTAGGAAAACCGGGGTTCTTACGTTTCTTGGACACCAATTGGGTAAGAGAATTGCTCATATTACTCGCTAAGAAATATTTTTAGACAATTGAATTTTTCTTTTCCTAGTGCACAAGTCCTTTAGAATTTTCGCATAGAATGGAACTTGGTTGATAGCATCTAAGAGATAAATATTTATGTTAATTTTCTTAAAAATTTCCAATCTTCTCCATGTGTGGAATTGGTCTGTTGGCTCTCAACCTGTTTTGAAAAGGAGCTTTATCAATAAGGATTGAATCCAATATTTGAGGAGAAGTTTGTGGGGATGGAATGGATTCCAAAATTGGATTTGGGATGGTTGTAGATGGTAATTCCTTCAAGGAAGTAGGACGAGAGATCGAGCCTAGTAGAAAACGGAGAATAGGCTCGGAAGAAAATGTTGGATCAGACGAAGTAGGAGTAGAACTAGTAGCTAGGGAATCATTTGTATCATCAACTTCAACTTGTTCACCAACTTGGTTATTCAGCACTCTTCCCGATCTCAACGTGGCTACGACACTCACAATATGATTTTGAAAGATAAGATTTGCGCTTTGTGAGTGACCAGAATTTGGTAGAGGTTGAGATGGAAGTTTCCCATTCTCTCTCTTACTCATTGCGGCATTTAACTGTGCAATCTGTGCTTCTATCGATCTTATGCTTTCTCCGTGGGAAGTAGTTTGTTGCATCAATGTTTGGATAGACGATATTAAATTAGCCATTATTTGTGTAGATTTTTTAATAAAAGTTTCTAAACTTCATTCGAGTGCAGAGATTTTATTGGTATCGGCCGTCGAAATATTATTATAACGTGCAAAGTTGTTGGCCGGATTTTGAAAAGTTTGCGATTGAAAGGGCTGCTGAATTTGTTATTGTGGCGGTTGTTGCTGTGGAGGAAGCCTTTGATAGTTATTTTGTCTTGGCAACTGATTTTGATTTTGAGATTGGTTTTGGTTCCAAGCAAAATTAGGATGATTCCTCCATCCCTGATTATATGTAGATGAATAAGGGTCATTCCTAGGTTGTTATTGAAAAACACTATTAGTTTGTTCATGACCTTGAGACGGAGAATTCAAAAGACATTTTTCTGTTAAATGTGATGGGTTAAAACATCAACCACACACAGTTTTGGGAAGCGTAACTTGGTTTAGGGAGGCTGAAGAGAATTTGCTTTTCATAGTTTCGAGTATCTTTTGCATTGCATGGAAGCATCAAACTGATGGATATCTTCCCTTGATGAAGACGATATTGGTTTAGTGCTCTTCCATTGTAAGGTTTGTTCAGCGAGATCTTCCAGAAATTGCCATACTTCGCCATCGTCTTTTGACATGAGATGACATTGACAAATGGTTTCTAGCATTTGTTTTGTCGCTAAATTAACACCCTCAGATATAATGTAACAACTCCATTTTTAATGTACAAAGAATTGATTTAAATTCAATGTATACTTGGAGTATTTATTGTTGCTGATATCTCTTTAAGTATTTATTTCACTCCATAATTACAAGCTGGAGCTAGTAGCTCATAGCTCATTTTTGAGTAGGCCGGGATTTTCCCATTCTTTGTATTAAATAACTTAGACGAACTTTGGTAATACCTTGCACTGCTGAACCAAGCCACCAGAGTTCAAATCCCATGCCCCATATTATTTTTAATATTATTTTGTTTTGATTTTTTAGAATACCAACCTTTACACATGTGTTTCTCACAAAATTCCTTCTACAAATAAAAAGTTAGATGCACCAAAAATCCCCTTAGGAGGCCTCCCACCCATCGGCACTTCGACTCGGCCGAGTTGGCCGGCGGGCCGGCGCCGCCGGCCGGACTTTGCCGGACGGCCGAGTCGTCAAAATAGGAAACATGCATCTTAATTTGGTCTTCTCACCTACACACACTAAATTCCTTGACAGGTTACAGAAAGCCCAATAAATCCCTTTTACTCCAAAATTTTAATGATTTTAATGATTTTTATATATTTTTATATTTTTTTAATTGAAAACCCTAACCCTAGCCTAACCCTGTATATACCCCCCATACCCTCTACCCTCTCATCCTAAATTCCTAAGTCCACTCTCTCAAAATCCCAAGAGAACTTTGGTACGTTGGAAACGAGCGAAAGGCGAAGCGCTGACGAAATCGACGGCGAAATTCCGGTGATCGTGCTAGGAGCTCTCAACGATGATTCAACGCACCGGTAAACCCTCTACTTCCCTTTCACTCTCTAGCGTTGTCCAAGCCCGTAAGTCCCTCTTTTCTACCTTTCTTTTCTTTCATAAAATACGACTTTACAAACCCGACGAAAATCGGAACAAACCGATTTCCGATTCGGTTTTCTATCAAATCTCACTTATCACCAATTCCATAATACTTAAACATCTCCATGTTGACTACTAATCACTTAACAACTAATTTGAATAAGTTTTCTCACATGAAATGATAACGTTTCCATTTATCGTATTTCTTTCACTTAAATACCACAATGTTTAGTTCTCACATTTAATCCCTTAACATTGCCATACCTTAAAGTAGACCACGAGGTAATGACCTACCTCCACACACACGCAAATACAACCCTAAATGATATCATCAAAACTTAGAATACGATAATACAAGATTTTACATTTAAATACCCTTTTCTTATAAAACCTTTTCTAAAAGTTTTAGGTTTAATACACTTTCAAAACAAATATCTTTTAATAGGAAAATACGATATGTCGTGGACATCGATCGTTTATCTAAACCTGACTTTGTGGTGTCTACGCTAGACAAGTGAGAAAAGGTAACTTTAAAAGGCCCGTCTCACGATTCGTGAGCGGATCCCTCCTTTTCTCATTTGTACTGACCTGGCCACAATTGGCGGTGAAGAGGCGATTTGAGGCTTCTAACGACTTGTCGTTTAGACGATTTAGAAATATTCTAGTTGAAATATAAAACCCTAGAATCTAAAATACGGAAAAATCAACTTTTGCAAATAAATACCTTTTACTTTAATAAAACCGTATTCTAAAGGTTTAGTATTTATAAATCTTTGCAAAGCGCCACTACAACCCATCTTTGGGGAACCCGTTAGGGATTGTACGGTTTATCGTGCACCCTCGTCTTAGTAGTGCGAGATTCAGACCTCCGCAAGGAGCACTCGGTCTCGAAAGGTTTAAAATACGATATCTTAAGAAAATTATATTTTTTAATATAAAATATTTATTGAAATTATTTTTGTATAAATATATGTATATTATCATTAAAAGACCTATTTTGTTATATATAAATATCCCACTTTTTCTAAAAATCACAAGACTAGATTTTACATTAAAATACCATGAATTTCATATAAATCAATATTACAGATAAATACCTTTATTTATGGAATTAGAATATTTTCACTATGAAATATCACAAATAAAATTTACACTCATTATAAGTATAAAGACCAATAATAAATACTTGGGGTGTTTCTTGAAAACTATACATAAGTATTTTTACATAAAACCCCCTCAAGTTTTATAAATTACAATAAGGACCCTAACAATTATAGAACTTCAACTTACATTTCTTTTGGTCTGACTCGGGTTTGAGTCTGATTATTTCTGACTTGAATATGATTCAAGTAACTCAATATGAACACATGAATCCCACAATCCACTTCACAATCTATATAACTTGACTGAATCAAACCATGGATATACATCCATTATTCCATTATTCCATTTACCTGATTATGCAGTTACAATCTGTTTACTGATATCATGGCTTTGGTCGGTCATCCAACTTACACAATACAATACAACAATACAATCAAAACACTACGGGGTTTAAGGGGTAGATTGGTGCGGAAGGTGTTAGAAGTGGCACGAGACGGTAAGATTAAGACACCTAACCTATATTCCGTTGTTGTTGTACTGTGGCTTAACGGTTCCTTGTACATTCCGTTTGCCCTGGTCTCTAGCATACTGAGACCCCTCTCGTATATACACTGGCATCCTTCCGTACCAAGCTACAAACAACAGCGTAAACACAATATTCTACAACATTATAGTTTAGAAGATATCTCTTATTCTGTCTTTTCTAATTCTTCTTTATCTTTAGGATTTACCGAGCGACCTGTTCGCTGACGACATTATATTTCTTTCTTCATTGAATGCCGTCAGGTGTTTTGGACCCAGCAGAGATCGAGCCCACCGGTGAAGGTTTGGATCAGTTTCACGAAGACCCCGAGCTCTAGACATTGTACCTTGTTCTAATCAGTATTTTCATTTTCTGTTATGCCATTGTTTAGGCATCGCTTTTCATTCCAGTTGTATTTACTTTTCATGCATTGTACAAAGAAAGTTATTAATAAAGTTGCTATTATTTTTATATCTCTTGTCTCTTATGACTTACCTTTATATTGCTTAGATACGCTTAACGTATTTACTTCACAGTAAATACGTAGCGGACCTCATCGCGTCCCCTTCGCGTACACCGGGAAGCGGGGCGTGACAGGTTCGCGGCACACTTGATACCAACAGACGAGATCAGAGCCCATCGTTTTCAACAAGGACTGGACACGGAGATTCAGGCTGCTCTAGCCACGGGAAAATTTCTGACTCATGAGGATGCTCTGGAAACTGCCTGCAGTTATGAGGCAGTGATAAAAGCAAGGGGCAGACCTCAGTCTGCAGGAGTCAAACGCCCTGCCAATCAGATGGCAGGTGGAGTTTCGTCCAGGCCACCTTTCGTGCCAAGGCGATCCGGAGTACCAAACCATCGTCCCAGCCCAGCCTTTTGCACCTACTGTAAGAGAACTTGACATATGATGAAAGACTCCCGTCGAGTCAACCATCTTTGCTTAGTCTACGGCTCAGCTACTCATGATATTGAGTCTTGTCACCAAAGACAAAACCCAGTTGCTGCATCCAGGCCAGCAATTACCTATCCGCAGCGACCAGCTCTTCAGGCACCTGCTCCACTACCTGCACCACCCAGAGGATCACAAGCTGCACCACCTCCTCGTCGGTTCCATCAAGCTCAAAGGAACGTTCCGAATGCTCCTCAGGCCAGGAGGAATGTACCAAGGCGCCAGGCTTTCACGATGTCCGTGGAAGAAGCTGAGGCCACTGGCTAAGTCATCACTGGTAAACTTTTCTTTTCAAACTTTGCTTTTCTATTCTGCTACTTGGTTACATATTTCCTATACCTAAAACAAATCCCACATACCTTAGGTACAATTTTAGTATCCTCAATCCCTGCACTTGCACTGTTTGATACTGGAGCATCACACTGCTTTATGTCGCAACGGTTTGTCCGAACCCATGCGATTCCAGTCTCACCGCTTGTATCCAGCTGGAATGTCAGTTCAGGAAATGGCGTTCTAAAGGCAACTATGGGATACAGCTTGTGTCCAGTCGTCGTCTGCAGCAGAGAGTTTTATGCTGACTTCAAAGTGCTGGACATACCGAACTTCGATGTGGTTCTAGGAATGGATTGGCTTGGAACTTTTTATGCTACCATAGACTGTCGTCAAAGGAGGGTAGTATTCGAGATTCCAGACCATCCAGTCTTCTATTTCAATAGCGGAGACCATACACTGGAGCCAAGTACCTACAAAGTGAAACCAAGGGAAGCAGTAGTTGCAGCAGCTCAAGCAGAGGAAGAATCAAGGCCAGATGTGGTTCGAGAGTTCGACGATGTATTTCCTGACGATATATCAGGTTTGCCTCCCAATCGAGCTTTTGAATTCAGTATTGATTTAGTACCAGGAGCACAACCGGTGATCAAAGCACCCTATTGTTTAAGTCCGGAAGGTTTGAAGGAAGTCCGAACACAGTTGGACGAATTACTGGCGAAAGGATGGATTCGTCCCAGCACTTCAAGTTGGGGATCACCTGTATTACTTGTGAAGAAGAAAGAAGGTTCATACAGAATGTGCATCGATTACAGAGCCTTGAACGAAGTCACTATAAAGAACAAGTATCCACTTCCGCGCATCGACGATTTATTCGATCAGCTAAGTGGATCTTGTGTTTTCTCTAAATTGGATCTTCGTTCAGGTTATCATCAAGTGAAGGTCAAGGAAGCTGATATTCACAAAACAGCTTTCAGAACTCGTTATGGACATTACGAATTTCTATTGATGCCATTTGGAGTGACCAACGCACCCGCAATATTCATGAACCTAATGAATCAAGTTTTCCGGGAGTACTTAGACAGGTTTGTTGTCATCTTCATCGACGACATCTTGGTGTATTCTAAGAGTCGGAAAGAACATGCAGAGCACTTACGAAGTATCCTAGAAACTCTTCGACAACATCAGCTTTATGCCAAGTACAGCAAGTGCGAGTTTTGGTTAAAGCAAGTTGGTTTTCTTGGACATATCGTATCAAGAGAAGGAATCTCTGTGGATCCAACAAAAGTTTCAGCAGATAGCGAATGGCCTACACCAAAGTCAGTGAAGGAAATTCGAAGTTTCTTGGGTTTAGCTGGATATTACAGAAGGTTTATTGAAGGCTTTTCAAAGATAGCAACGCCCCTGACCAAGCTCACACGTAAAGATGAAGAATTTGTGTGGTCAGAAGCATGAGAACAAGCTTCGTAGAACTGAAGTCAAGATTGACATCAGCACCTATTCTCGTCATACCGGATCAATCTGGAGGATTCGAAGTGCATTGCGACGCATCCGATAAGGGATTAGGATGTGTTCTATATCAGCACGGTAAGGTTGTGGCTTATGCTTCAAGACAGCTGAAGATTCATGAGCGCAATTATCCGACGCATGATCTAGAGTTGGCAGCCGTCATCTTTGCTCTCAAGATTTGGCGTCATTATCTACTTGGTGAACGAGTGAACATCTACATAGATCATAAGAGCCTGAAGTACGTGTTTATTCAGAAGGATTTGAATATGCGGCAGAGAAGATGGTTAGAACTCATGGCGGACTTTGACATCAACTTGCAATATCACCCAGGGAAGGTGAATGTAGTACCTGATGCTCTTAGTCGCCAACCATTAGCGATGAATCTCACCGCGCAGTGGAAGCTTCAACAAGACTTGCATCAGATGGAGATTGAAGTACTCATGCCAGGTAATGTTTCAAGTTTGATGAATTTACAAGTTCAATCAACCATTATCAATCAGATCAAGGCAGCTCAAGCAAGCGATGCTAAGTTGCAAAAGATCAGAGAATAAGTGGAGAATGGACTCAGAACAGACTTCATCATCCATGAAGACGGATCTTTGAGATACGGCAGCAGATTGTGTGTACCAAAAGGTCCTGTTCGGGAAGAGTTATTGACTCACAGCTCTCCCTACTCAGTACACCCTGGAGGTACCAAAATGTACAAAGATCTACGTCAGAATTATTAGTGGCATGAAATGAAGCGTGAAGTAGCCAGAAGCGTCGCAAAATGCTTGGTGTATCAGCAAGTAAAGGCTGAACATCACAGGACTGCTGGATTACTTCAACCGTTACCAATCCCAGAATGGAAGTGGCAACACATCACGATGGATTTTGTGACTGCTCTTCCTCACAGTATAAAGGGTAACGATGCTGTATGGGTCATTGTGGATCGACTCACAAAGTCGACTCACTTCATCCCATTTCGAGTTGGCCAATCAACTGAGACACTAGCAAAGAAGTACATGGAGGTAATAATCTAATTAAGATTTAAACTCTTTATAATGTATTATCTCTGATACCCATGAACTCATACAGGAAATTGTGAGACTTCATGGAGTACCGGTCTGCATTGTCTCCAATCGTGACACCCGGTTCCGATCGCAATTTTGGCAGAGTCTGTAAGCAAGCTTGGGAACAAGTCTGAACTTCAGCACGGCTTATCATCCACAAACAGATGGTCAGTCGGAACGAACTATTCAGATCTTGAAGGATATGCTCAGAGCGTGTATGCTAGACTTCAAACGATCGTGGGAAGATCACCTACATCTTGTGGAGTTTTCGTACAACAACAGCTACCAAGCAAGCATAGGAATGGCGCCTTTTGCAGCACTGTATGGAAGGAAGTGTCGATCTCCATTAAGTTGGGACGACATCGGAGATAGGGAACTTCTTGGACCGGAGATGATAGTAGCGACTGTTGATGTGGTTTGTACTATCGGGGAAAGGATGCTCATAGCCCAAGATCGACAGAAGCACTAGGCTGATGCAAAGAGACGACACTTGGAGTTCCAGTCAGGAGATCACGTATTCTTGTAGATATCTCCGAACCGCAGAGTGATCCGATTTGGAAGACGGGGTAAGCTAAGTCTGAGATATATTGGACCGTTCGACATACTCGAACGAGTCGGTGAAGTGGCATACCGTTTAGCGCTTCCACCTTCATTGGAAGGAGTGCATAATGTGTTCCACATATCCCAACTCAGAAGGTATGTGAGTGACCCCAGCCATGTTCTCGATCATTCCGAGCTTACTATACAGCCCGATTTGTCTTGTGAGCAACAACCTGTGGAGATCCTGGACAGGAAAGTGAAGACACTTCGGAACAAGAAAGTTAACTTGGTTCGAGTGATGTGGAGGAAAGACACTCCAGGAGAGTCCACTTGGGAAAGGGAGGATGAAATGCGTACTAAATATCCACACCTCTTTGTAAACTAGTCCTCAAATAAAAGTTGTAAATTTCGAGGACGAAATTTTTGTAAGGAGGGTAGACTGTAACAACTCCATTTTTAATGTACAAAGAATTGATTTAAATTCAATATACTTGGAGTATTTATTGTGGCTGATATCTCTTTAAGTATTTATTTCACTCCATAATTACATGAAGGAGCTTGTAGCTCATTGGTAATACCTCGCACTGCTGAACCAAGCCACCAGAGCCCCACATTATTTTTAATATTATTTTGTTTTGTTTTTTTTTAGAATACCAACCTTTACAAGAGCGTTTCTCACAAAATTCCTTCTACACATAAAAAGTTAGATGCACCAAAAATCCCCCCAGGAGGCCCCCCACTCATCGGCACTTCGACTCGGCCCGACTCGGCCGAGTCGGCCGGCGAACCGGCCAACTCGGGCCGGCGCCGCCGGCCGGACTTGGCCGGACGGCAAAGTCGTCAAAATGGGAAACGTGCATCTTAACTTGGTCTTCCCACCTGCATACACTAAATTCCTAGATCGGTTACCGAATGCACATTAAACCTCTTTTACTCCCAAACTTAATGATTTTTTAATAATTTTTATATATTTTTATATTTTTTTTAATTAAACCCTAACCCTAGCCTAACCCTATATATACCCCCCATACCCTCTACACTCTCATCCTAAATTCCTAAGTCCACTCTCTCAAAATCCCAAGAGAACTTTGGTATGTTGAAAACGAGCGAAAGGCGAAGCGCTGACGAAATCGACAGCGAAATTCCGGTGATGGTGCTAGGAGCTCTCAACGACGATTCGACGCACCGGCAAACCCTCTACTTCCCTTTCACACTCTAGCGTTGTCCAAACCCGTAAGTCCCCCTTTTCTACCTTTCTTTTCTTCCATTAAAATACGACTTTTCAAACCCGACGGAAATCGGAACAAACCGATTTCCGATTCGGTTTTCTATCAAATCTCACTTATCACCAATTCCATAATGCTTAAACATCTTCATGTTGACTACTAATCACTTAACAATTAATTTGAATAAGTTTTCTCACATGAAATGATAACGTTTCCATTTATCGTATTTCTTTCACTTAAATACCACAATGTTTAGTTCTCACATTTAATCCCTTAACATTGCCATACCTTAAAGTAGATCACGAGGTAATGACCTACCTTCACACACACGCAAATATAATCCTAAATGATATCATCAAAACTTAGAATACGATAATACAAGATTTTACATTTAAATACCCTTTTCTTATAAAATCTTTTCTAAAATTTTTAGGTTTGATACACTTTCAAAACAAATATCTTTCAATAGGAAAATACGATATGTCGTGGACATCGATCGTTTATATAAACCTGACTTTGTGGTGTCTAGGCTAGGCAAGTGAGCAAAGGTAAGTTTAAAAGGCCCGTCTCACGATTCGTGAGCGGATCCCTCCTTCCTCACTTGTACTTACCTGGCCATAATTGGCGGTGAAGAGGCGATTTGAGGCTTCTAACGACTTGTCGTTTAGACCATTTAGAAATAGTCTAGTTGAAATATAAAACCCTAGAATCTAAAATACGGAAAAATCAACTTTTGCAAATAAATACCTTTTACTATAATAAAACCGTATTCTAAAGGTTTAGTATTTATAAATCTTTGCATAGCGCCACTACAACCCACCTTTGGGGAACTCGTTAGGGATAGTACGGTTTATCGTACACCCTCGGCTTAGTAGTGCGAGATTGAGACCTCCGCAAGGAGCATTCGGTCTCGAAAGGTTTAAAATACGATATCTTAAGAAAATTATATTTTTTAATATAAAATATTTATTGAAATTATTTTTGTATAAATATATGTATATTATCATTAAAAGATCTATTTTGTTATAATATAAATATCCCACTTTTTCTAAAAATCACAAGACTAGATTTTTACATTAAGATACCATGAATTTCAAATAAATCAATATTATAGATAAATACCTTTATTTATGGAATTAGAATATTTTCACTAAGAAATATCACAAATAAAATTTACACTCATTATAACTATAAAGACGAATAATAAAGACTTGTGGTGTTTCTTGAAAACTATACAAAAGTATTTTTACATAAAACCCCCTCAAGTTTTATAAATTACAATAAGGACCCTAACAATTATAGAACTTCGACTTACATTTCTTTTGGTCTGACTCGGGTTTGAGTCTGATTATTTCTGACTTGAATATGATTCAAGTCAATCTACATTCTTTAATATTGCAACGCAATATGTACACATGAATCCCAGAATCCAGTTAACAATCTATACAACTTGACTGAATCAAACCATAGATATACATCCATTATTCCGTTATTCCATTTACCTGATTATACAATTATAATCTGTTTACAGATATCATGGTTTTGGTCGGTCATCCAACTTACACAATACAATCAAAACACTACGGGGTTTAAGGGGTAGATTGGTGCGGAAGGTGTTAGAAGTGGCACGAGACGGTAAGATTAAGACACCTAACCTATATTACATTGCTGTTGTACCGTGGCTTAACGGTTCCTTGTATATTCTGTTTGCCTTGGTCTCTAGCATACTGAGACCCCTCTCGTATACACTGGCATTCTTCCATACCAAGCTACAAAAACCAGCGTAAACAAAATATTCTACAACATTATACTTTAGAAGATACCTTTTATTCTGTCTTTTCTAATTCTTCTAATCTTTGGGACTTACCGAGCGACCTGTTCGCTGACGACATTATATTTCTTTTTTCTTTGAATGTCGTCAGGTGTTTTGGACTCGTCAGAGATCGAGCCCACCGGTGAAGACTTGGATCAGTTCCACGAATACCCCGAGCTCTAGACATTGTACCTTGTTCTATTCAGTATTTTTTTCATTTCCTGTTATGCCGTTGTTTAGGCATCGCTTTTATTTCAGATTTATTTACTTTTCATGCGTTGTACAAAAAAATGTTATTAAAAAAGTTGTTGTTAATTTTATATCTCTTGTCTCTTGTGATTTACCTTTATATTGCTTAGATACGCTTAGCGTATTTACTTCACAGTAAATACGTAGTGGGCCTCGTCGCGTCCCCTTCGCCGTACACCAGGAAGCGGGGCATGACAGGTTTTGTTGGTGGCCCATGCAGGTCAGAGCTGTATAGAACCATACTATGCAGTTATGTGCTGCGTGAACAACCTAAGCAATATAATACAAGAACCAGCAACTAAAACATTCTTTACAATTCATGTTTCTTGAATCTTACAAATTTTTATTCCTTGAATCTTATCATTTCATGAATTTGAATCTGTGCTAACCCAAATTTTTCTTCAAGGTTATGGATTCCCCAAACAACACCAGCACCAATGTCAACAACACACCTCCAGCACTACCTCTCACACCGGCTGTTCCTGCGCCAACTACCGAGCAAACAGTGCTACTTGAGGCAATCCGCAACCTTCTTGAGGGACAGCAACAACTTCTGAACCGTCCCGAGACCGACGCACCGGGAGTGAAGCAATTCAGGGCTTTACACCCCAAGCAGTTCTCTGGAAAAGGAAGCCCTCTTGAAGCGGAAGAATGGGCACAAGGCATAGAAGACGATCTGGTAGCAGCTCAAGTACCAGACCTAGCTTGGGTCCGTGTGGCGAAACTACAGCTCGCGGATAATGCTCGCAACTGGTGGAAGGCGGAAGAAAGCCGTCTGGTACAACCTATTGAATGGAATACTTTTCGCGAGAAGTTCGACACGAAATACTTTCCTGTGACTGCCAGGTTTGCAATGGAGCAGCAGTTTATTCATCTACAACAGGGTTCGATGTGGGACAAATCAGTAGATGAGTACGATGCTGAATTCACTATGCTAAGCCGGTAAGATATGTCACAACAGTTCAATTTTTAAAACTCACATACTACACAGCTAACACAATCTTTAAATAGATTCGCGGCACACTTGATACCGACGGACGAGATCAGAGCCCGTCGCTTTCAACAAGGACTGGACACGGAGATTCAGGCTGCTCTAGCCACGGGAAGATTTATGACTCATGAGGATGCTCTAGAAGCTGCCCGCAGTTATGAGGCAGTGGTAAAAGCAAGAGGTAGACCTCAGTCTGCAGGAGTCAAGCGCCCTGCCAATCAGATGGCAGGTGGAGCCTCGTCCAGGCGACCTTTCATGCCAAGGCGACCCGGAGTACCGAACCATCGTCCCAGCCCAGCCTTTTGCACCTACTGCAAGAGAACTGGACATATGATGAAAGAATGCCGTCGAGCCAACCGTCTTTGCTTAGTCTGCGGCTCAGCTACTCACGATATTGGGTCTTGTCCCCAAAGACAAAACCCAGTTGCTGCACCCAGGCCAGGGAAGGTGAATGTTTTACCTGATGCTCTTAGTCGCCAACCATTAGCGATGAATCTCACCGCGCGGTGGAAGCTTCAACAAGACTTGCATCAGATGGAGCTTGAAGTATTCATGCCAGGTAATGCTTCAAGTTTGATGAATTTACAAGTTTAATCAACCATTGTCAATCAGATCAAAGCAGCTCTAGCAAGTGATGCTAAGTTATAAAAGATCAGAGGACAAGTGGAGAATGGACTCAGAACAGACTTCATCATCCATGAAGACGGATCTTTGAGATACGGCAGCAGATTGTGTATACCAAAAGGTCTTGTTCGGGAAGAGTTAATGAAAGAAGCTCACAGCTCTCCCTACTCAGTACACCCTGGAGGTACCAAAATGTACAAAGATCTACGTCAGAATTATTGGTGGCATGGAATGAAGCGTGAAGTAGCCAGAAGCGTCGCAAAATGCTTGGTGTGTCAGCAAGTAAAGGCTGAACATCACAGGACTGCTGGATTACTTCAACCGTTACCAATCCCAGAATGGAAGTGGCAACATATCACGATGGATTTTGTTACTGCTCTTCCTCGCAGCACAAAGGGTAACGATGCTGTATGGGTCATTATGGATCGACTCACAAAGTCGGCCCACTTCATCCCATTTCGAGTTGGCCAATCAACTGAGACACTAGCAAAGAAGTACATGGAGGTAATAATCTAATTAAGATTTAAACTCTTCATAATGTATTATCTCTGATACCCATGAATTCATATAGGAAATTCTGAGACTTCATGGAGTACCGGTCTGCATTGTCTCCGATCGTGACACCAGGTTCCGATCGTAATTTTGGCAGAGTCTGCAAGCAAGCTTGGGAACAAGTCTGAACTTCAGCACGGCTTATCATCCACAAACAGATGGTCAGTCGGAATGAACTATTCAGTTCTTGGAGGATATGCTCAGAGCGTGTATGCTAGACTTCAAAGGATCGTGGGAAGATCACCTACATCTTATGGAGTTTTCGTACAACAACAGCTACCAAGCAAGCATAGGAATGGCACATTTTACAGCACTGAATGGAAGGAAGTGTCGATCGCCATTAAGTTGGGACGACATCGAAGATAGGGAACTTCTTGGACCAGAGATGATAGTAGCGACGGTTGATGTGGTTCGTACTATCAGGGAAAGGATGCGCATAGCCCAAGATCGACAGAAGCACTGGGCTGATGCAAAGAGGCGACACTTGGAGTTCCAGCCAGGAGATCACATATTCTTAAAGATATCTCCGAACCGCGGAGTGATCCGTTTAGGAAGACGGGGTAAATTGAGTCCGAGATATATTGGACCGTTCGACATACTCGAACGAGTCGGTGAAGTGGCATACCGTTTAGCGCTTCCACCCTCATTGGAAGGAGTGCATAACGTGTTCCACATATCCCAACTCAGAAAGTATGTGAGTGACCCCAGCCATGTACTTGATCATTCCGAGCTCACTATACAGCCCGATTTGTCTTCTGAGCCACAGCCCGTGGAGATCCTGGACAAGAAAGTGAAGACACTTCAGAACAAGGAAGTTAATTTGGTTCGAGTGATGTGGAGGAAAGACACTCCAGGAGAGTCCACTTGGGAAATGGAGGATGAAATGCGTACTAGATATCCACACCTCTTTGTAAACTAGTCCTCAAAAAAAAGTTGTAAATTTCGAGGACGAAATTTTTGTAAGGAGGTTAGACTGTAACAACTCCATTTTTAATGTACAAAGAATTGATTTAAATTCAATGTATACTTGGAGTATTTATTATTGCTGATATCTCTTTAAGTATTTATTTCACTCCATAATTACAAGCAGGAGCTTGTAGCTCATTGGTAATACCTTGCACTGTTGAACCAAGCCACCAGAGTTCAAATCCCATGCCCCACATTATTTTTAATATTATTTTGTTTTGATTTTTTAGAATACCAACATTTTCACGTGCGTTTCTCAAAAAATTCCTTCTACACATAAAAAGTTAGATGCACCAAAAATCCCCCCAGGAGGCCCCCCACCCATCGGCACTTCGACTCGGCCCGACTCGAGCCAGCGCCGCCGGCCGGACTTGGCCGGACGGCCGAGTCGTCAAAATAGGAAGCGTGCATCTTGACTTGGTCTTCTCACCTGCACACACTAAATTCCTTGACCGGTTACAGAAAGCCCAATAAATCCCTTTTACTCCAAAATTTTAATGATTTTAATGATTTTTATATATTTTTATATTTTTTTAATTGAAAACCCTAACCCTAGCCTAACCCTATATATACCCCCATACCCTCTACCCTCTCATCCTAAATTCCTAAGTCCACTCTCTCAAAATCCCAAGAGAACTTTGGTACGTTGGAAACGAGCGAAAGGCGAAGCGCTGACGAAATCGACGGCGAAATTCCGGTGATCGTGTTAGGAGCTCTCAACGACGATTCGACGCACCGGCAAACCCTCTACTTCCCTTTCACTCTCTAGCGTTGTCCAAACCCGTAAGTCTCTATTTTCTACCTTTCTTTTCTTTCATAAAATACGACTTTACAAACCCGACGGAAATCGGAACAAACTGATTTCCGATTCGGTTTTCTATCAAATCTCACTTATCACCAATTCCATAATGCTTAAACATCTCCATGTTGACTAATAATCACTTAACAACTAATTTAAATAAGTTTTCTCACATGAAATGATAACGTTTCCATTTATCGTATTTCTTTCACTTAAATATCATAATGTTTAGTTCTCACATTTAATCCCTTAACATTGACATACCTTAAAGTAGACCACGAAGTAATGACCTACCTCCACACACACGCAAATACAACCCTAAATGATATCATCAAAACTTAGAATACGATAATACAAGATTTTACATTTAAATACCCTTTTCTTATAAAACCTTTTTCTAAAAGTTTTAGGTTTGATACACTTTCAAAACAAATATCTTTTAATAGGAAAATACGATATGTCGTGGACATCGATCGTTTATCTAAACCTGACTTTGTGGTGTCTACGCTACACAAGTGAGAAAAGGTAACTTTAAAAGGCCCGTCTCACGATTCGTGAGCGGATTCCTCCTTTTCTCATTTGTACTTACCTGGCCACAATTGGCGGTGAAGAGGCGATTTGAGGCTTCTAACGACTTGTCGTTTAGACGATTTAGAAATATTCTAGTTGAAATATAAAACCCTAGAATCTAAAATACGGAAAAATTAACTTTTGCAAATAAATACCTTTTACTTTATAAAACCGTTTTCTAAAGGATAGTATTTATAAAATCTTTGCAAAGCACCACTACAACCCACCTTTGGGGAACCCGTTAGGGATTGTACGGTTTATCGTGTACCCTCGGCTTAGTAGTGAGAGATTCAGACCTCTGCAAGGAGCATTCGGTCTCGAAAGGTTTAAAATACGATATCTTAAGAAAATTATATTTTTTAATATAAAATATTTATTGAAATTATTTTTGTATAAATATATGTATATTATCATTAAAGATCTATTTTGTTATCATATAAATATTCCACTTTTTCTAAAAATCACAAGACTAAGTTTTACATTAAAATACCATGAATTTCAAATAAATCAATATTACAGATAAATACCCTTATTTATAAAATTTGAATATTTTCACTAAGAAATATCACAAATAAAATTTACACTCATTATAACTATAAGATGAATAATAAATACTTGGAGTGTATCTTGAAAACTATTCAAAAGTATTTTTTACATAAAACCCCCTCAAGTTTTATAAATTACAATAAAGACCCTAACAATTATAGAACTTCGACTTACATTTCTTTGGTCTGACTCGGGTTTGAGTCTGATTATTTCTGACTTGAATATGATTCAAGTCAATCTACATTCTTTAATATTCCAACTCAATAAGAACACATGAATTCCAGAATCCAGTTATCAATCTATATAACTTGACTGAATCAAACCATGGATATACATCCATTATTCCGTTATTCCATTTACCTGATTATGCAGTTACAATCTGTTTACTGATATCATGGTTTTGGTCGGTCATCCAACTTACACAATACAATCAAAACACTACGGGGTTTAAAGGATAGATTGGTGCGGAAGGTGTTAGAAGTGGCACGAGACGGTAAGATTAAGACACCTAACCTATATTCCGTTGCTGTTGTACCGTGGTTTAACGGTTCCTTGTACATTACGTTTTCCCTGGTCTCTAGCATACTGAGACCCCTCTCGTATACACTGGCATCCTTCCGTACCAAGCTACAAACAATAGCGTAAACACAATATTCTACAATATTATACAACTTAAGAGGATACTTCTTATTCTGCCTTTTTCTAATCTTTGGGAATTACCGAGCGACCTGTTCGCTGACGAAATTCTATTTCTTTCTTCTTTGAATGTCGTCAGGTGTTTTGGACCCAGCAGAGATCGAGCCCACCGGTGAAGACTTGGATCAGTTTCATGAAGACCCCGAGCTCTAGACATTGTACCTTGTTTTATTCAGTATTTTCATTTCTTCTTATGCCATTGTTTAGGCATCGCTTTTGTATTTACATTTCATGCATTGTACAAAAGGATGTTATTAATAAAGTTGTTGTTATTTCTATATCTCTTGTCTCTTGTGATTTACTTTTATATTGCTTAGATACGCTTAACGTATGTACTTCTAAGTATATACGTAGCGGACCTCGTCGCGTCCCGTCGCCGTACACCGGGAAGCGGGGTGTGACATATAATTCGGCAAAGTTTTCATCTATCGATTCCATGATGAGAGTATTGGACAAGAAGATTTTCAAACCGTTCAAAGCATTTCTAAAAAGGTTCGTTGGGAAGTTAGGCAAACTGGTTAATCTCGCTCCGAATATGGGCGGTCTTGTGATGAGGATAGAATTTCTTAAGGAATTTTATAACGAATTCATCCCATTTTGCGATAGAATGTGCAGCGGTGCTATAAAGCCACTTTTCTATGAGATCGCACAAGGTAAAAGGGAGAAAACGTAATTGCAGTGTATCCCCTGAAAGTTGGGTGGTACTCATCATAGCACATACATTTTCGAATTTTGTTATAAAAACGTATGCATTTTCGGATTCAAGTCCGTGAAATTTGGGCAATAAGTTGATGAAGTAGAGTTTAATTTTGAAATTATCCCCATTGGCCGGTGGAAGAAACAGACACGTAGGAAGGGGTCCGTGTACGGGATAACATCTGTCTTAAAGAGTGATGCATGGTGGATTTTGCGCACCACGGGTGGTGGTAGGGTGGTGTCGTTAAAACTCGATGGAGATCCTTCCATTTCGGAAGATATTGTGGGTGAAGGAGAAATAGAAGCTGAAGAAGTGTCGATTTCGGAGTCGACAGCAAAAACGCGGACTAGACGGGCACTAGAATCTCGTATCCAGCCGATCATGCACTAAGCGAGTTTAGTGCACGTGGCAGCGTGTGATGTGTGTGAGAACGATTTTAAGAAAGCTTGTTTTGAAAAAGATGTCGGACGTGAGGCTTGACTCAACAAATTACAAAATGCACAATCAATCCCTAGAGATAGGATCACCTAGGTCAAATCACTAGACCGCTCCTAGACTTCCAAAGGACAAGACGCATGATCAATCCTTTACTACCTTCTTATAAATCTTATGGTCAGGTAAGTGCCAGATAAGTGGGAAATATACGCTATATGAATCACCGAAATAGCGGGCCTAATTAAGTAACCATTTTCCTTAGTCACACTTGCCTTGACATCATAAGAGAAATGCGGATAAGCAATAAATTACCCACAACTTTCCTCTATCCTAATTGAGCACGAATGTCGTTAGGGGCTAGGTCTAGATATTTTTTTATTAATGTAGGGTGGCAGTATACTCGTTTGTGATTTGTAGGGCCTAGGAAGAGTGATGAAATCCCTACCTAATCTGGATTTGGGTTTATTTCCCCTTAAAGTCTAGTTTAAATATGCAAAAACAAATCGAAATCAAAACACACAAAAAGATTTTTGAGCGACGCTGTTTGCAAAGAATCCTACAGGTAAAATCAGATTATTGGAGTTTTAGAGAAGAGAGAAAGATAATAGAAAAATACCACAGAAATTTGGGGGCCCAAATCGTCAAACAAGCCGCGGTTCCGCCTCTAAATGCATTTAATGCCACAGTTCCGCTGCCATTGAAGAATCTTCTGCTACAATTTCTTCAGAACACCTCTATACTCCTCTGGTCCAAGTTTAAAGTCTTTGAATCTCCGTTAGCTTTCTCCAATTACTCCAGATTTTCTTTCAAAACTCGTACAATAATCGTTAAAAACACAATATACGGTTTTGGTTCTCGTTTATTTATGTTTGCTGGTTTTTATAAGAAATCAACCCGAATAACAAGAAAAAAAATTACGACCGTCTCTCCGGCAACGGCGCCATTTGATTGTTCATGCGAAAAGAAGTGTTTTTTAATAATCGCAAACAAAACGGTGCCGCTAGTAGCTAGCCGTGATGGGTACGGTCATCCGCAGGAAAACGTGAAATGCTTTCTTGTTTTAGACAAGTTGATAAAAGATATGTGTGATTGTTTTCATTCTATTTTAATATGGATATAAAATTTATAATAAAAAAGCTTGTAGGGTTCATAGGACTTAGTAATTAATGGATGAATATTAAAAATGACTCGTTTTTTCTTTTAATAATTTCAAAGTAGAACGATAGCGATGAATGTGGATTATGGTTCTCGGAGGGAATTAGGGTTTCCCACTACCGGCCCTTGTCCGTCCATTGATCTCTATTCATGTTAAGTCCTTAACAAAATAAGTGTTTAACCAATCTCAAATCGTGGTCATGACTATCAATAAATTGATAGCACGCCCGATAAGAAAGTTAATATTTATTTTGCTAAAATTTATAAACTTTAAAATGTTAAGAAGTTAAAATATTTTTCATCCATTATTCTACCATATCCTATAAATCCTAGCAAGTAAGGAATTACTCGCTCATGGTTAATTTAGAAAAAAGGTTGATGATGAATGAAAGCATAATGAAGATGCAGAAAAGTAATGCGTAAAGTAAATGCTGAAAAGTAAATGCAAAAAGAATTAAAACAAAAACTATTTTTATTAATCAACTATTGCATACAACTTTTCTCCTTAGATAGATTACAAGAACCCTAGTTTGCTCTAGATCTCTCTTATTATGGAGGTAGATGAATAGATGATTATGTGATCCTTGGATAATTTTGAATGCACGGCTCTAGGTTCTTTATATAGTCCCTGAAACCAGAAACACTAGATTCCATATGAGAGTAAATGCTGTTAAGATCAGATCCATAAAATCCCACATCCAACGGCTATCAAAGAATCGCAGTTCCGTCGCATTATACCACGTATGGCCATGGATCCCCCGCTTCATGGTGGAACTAGGTTTTGAGATTTCTTCTGGCTTTTGTGTCGATATTTAGAGATCCTTTTATATATAGATTCTGAAAATATTTTTCCGAGTCTCTACCGTTGCTAGATTCCTCGATTTGCTTCTAAAATTTGGTATATTCGGTTCCGATATTCCGATTTGACTTGGTTCTCTTACTTGGATTCCAGACCTGAGCTAATACCTGCACAATATCTCAAATTAAAGTGTGAGTAGCATTTAGTATTTTTGAGATATTATTCTAACTATTTATATGATATAATATCTTAAGAATATTGTTAGGAATATTTGATATGATATGTATATTTTAATTACTAATATTTCATTTAAATATTATATGCATATATTTTCCCTAATTATATTAATTAAAATGTAGAAATATATGATAATAATATTTTACAAATAAACCCACATATGTTCTTTATTTACACTAAACACCTTTTAGCATTTAACAATAGTAAGAAATATGTTCATACAAATGTGCAATATTTTAGACTAATCAGTATACACACATCATACCTGTATACATTTGCTCATTTTTTTACCTTTACTTGCTTATGAGGCAATCCTACTCGAGTGTAACTCGCTAATTGACCATTCTTTTCTCTATCTTTGGAATGTCCGTTATGTGAGGATGTGTATTATGGTGAGGATCAAGGTGTGGAGCCTACTAATGAAGATTATGCGGACTTGATGATGGAAGACTAGCTAGTTATATTTTTGTTTGTTGCCCACGTGTTAGGGCTTTTGCTTCTTTTTTTGATGTAATTAAACTATTTATTTTATTTTACTCATTCTTTTGGGACGTAATAAAGTTTAGTTAATGGAAATAAATGCCTTCCGCTTTTATTATATTGTTTTGGTACATATTCTGCATGTTATAGATATTCATACGCTTAACGTAACTGTATTGAATAGACCACTTTCAATACAGTTAGGTTGCGGACCATATCACGTTACCCCTTCACCTTCTTTTGGGAAGCGGGACGTGACAGGTTTTAGTGGTGGTCCATGCAGGTCCTCAATGTACTAAAATGAAACCGTTAATTGCCTTATTATATTTGTGAATCTCATCTACTTATATTGATTTCATAATTTCCTCTTGTTCCTTGTTCTTTCCTTAGCATTCTTCATCCTGATCATGGCCTTTCTTTTAGGTCATGGCCAATATTTCGGACGAGAACAATATGTCAGACATCACCTTTGAGTCTACGCTTGGATACGGATGATGAAGTATTAGGACCCAGACAATTATCTCTGACAACTACTCGGAGGATGAGGAAGTCAATGTTGCAGTATCGGAGTCTATGATGACCAATGACTCTGAAGACGAAGAAGAAGATCCTATAGACGATGAACCTATAGAAGATGATCCTGTAGAGGTGGCTTCCGTAGAAGAAGAAGACCCTATAAAAGTGAAGTCCGAGAATGAGGCTCCAGCCGAGAACGAGTCAAAAGATGAAATTTCGAGTGAGGAGGAATTCAAGATCGAAGAATGTCAGGTAGTTGTCCCCGCAAGACATTGTGGGAATAGCCGTATCTCTTTTAGTGTGAGAGTCTGTCACAACTTGTTGAGCTCCCATAATCGAGATTAATAAGACTTATTTTCCTTTTGGCCGAATAAAAACATGTTTAGTGGTAAGGACATGTCCTTTCTTTTCATTTGTAGTCCCCTTATTGAAGTTGGATAATAAAATATTAGTTTCGAGCAAAATCTCTCTTGTGTCTCTTGCTCTTCTTTTTATTAATTTTCCTCTTGCATTAATTATTTTTCTTTCATGCAAATTACTATCTTATCTCACCCCTTAGTTTGTTTGTAACCTAACCCCCTTAAAATTTAGATCACAATGGTCGGACGACACCCTAACCGTAACAGAAGAGGAAATAGGATCAATGAAGTCGCTGCTCAACAAGCAGCCATGTTATAAATGATGTAAGGACTACTAGAACAACAACAGCAACAGACGACTGCCCTTCATCAGGAGCTTCGAGAAAATAGACAGCTACAAGCGGAGGTTTTAAGGAAGGCAATAGCCCCAGTTTCTCAAGGTTCGGCAGGAGTGAAGCAATTCAGATTATCACTCTAAGACTTTTTTAGTGAAACTCCCTTAGAAACTGAAGAATGGCTCAAAGAAACTGTCAATGATTTCGGTGCCGCTCAAATTTCTAAGGATGCGTGGGTAAACATTGCTAAATTGCAACTTATGGATAATACCAGAATATGATGGGAGTCATAGGAAAGTAGACTGAAGGAGTCCATCGACTGGGAAATGTTCAAACAGCGTTTTGATACCCAGTACTTTCCAACCGTGGCACACCTAGAGATGGAAAGGGAATTTGTACAACTCTAAAATGAGAGTTTGTGGGATAAGCCTGTAGACGAGTACGCTTCAGAGTTTGCAAGGTTAAGTCGGTTCGCACGTCGTCTGGTGGCAACCCTAAAACTATATGCTAAGAGGTTCCGATAAGGGTTGGACCTGAAGACGTAGTACTCCATATTTTCTGCTACCCTTTCGACTTATGACGCAATCTTAGATGCAGCACGAAACTTTAAATATCTACAGAAATGCATAAGGAAGAATGACCATTCGTCAGGTGTTAAGCAACCGGCAAGCCAATTTTCTGGAGAATCGTCTTTCAAATTCAACGAGGGCAGCAATTCAAGAGGCCAGTAGGGCCAACTGTCTCAAGAAAACTAGCCGTTATATGCAACCATTGTGGTAGAACTGGACACTACATTAGAGACTGGCACGTTGAAAAAATTCTGTATAGTCTGTGGGTCTCTGGATCATGCTATTGGGGACTTTTCTTAGAGAAGGAGACAATTAGGCCATGTCAATAAGCTGGTTAACTATGGGACACCACAGCAGGAAAACCAGCCACTTTCCACCACTAAACCAATCAGTCAAGGGGCGTCACCAAAGAGACCGCCCTTGCCATCACAGAAGCGTGTTTTTCAGCAAGCGCACCGAAATGGACCCAAACGCCAGACCTTTACCATGACAGCCGAGAAGGCTGATGCTACAGGGCAAGATAACATAGATACTCTTTTCTTTTTTAACCTTCCTTTTCAATACCATACTTATTTATCTTTCGATGCAAATCTTAGTTAGACTCACCATAATTCTTTTAGTTTCCGTAGTTTCGACTAGTTGTCTTTATGTTTATATCTCTCAAGTTTTCCATCAATTCACTTATACATTTCTTATTAGTTTAGAAATACCTATAACCCTCCTTCAACTTTAAAACTTTTCTATCCGGAAGCAACTACTGATTTTACACTTTCTGATTCTTTATATCTAAACCATTCATAGACTTTCCATGTATCAAGCGACACACCAACTCCTGTGAGTGACACATGTAGTAAAAGAGGGTTCCTTATAGCATCACTAATTTTCATGCCTAGTAGTTGCTACTCCTTTGAAAATTTCAAATATGAAATTATTCTAAGAAGGGTAGATCATGACTATCGCACCCATTCTTACCATTCCTAGCAGACCCGGAAGTTTTAACATCCACTATGATATTTCGGGGAAGGGATTTGGTGGTGCGGTGTATCAGCACGGCGATATAGTTGCATATGCATCAAGACAACTAAAGACTCGTGAACGCAACTATCCTATCCAGATCTAGGACTGGCAATTGTGATATTCATCTTGAAGATATAGAGACACTACTATAAGGAGAACATGTGGACACGGATGGTTGAAACACATGAAGCAGATGAGAGGGGTCAAGTTTTATATGGGAGAAGTGGAGATCTATTGGGACGATCCTGAATATTGAGAACTTGTAAGATTGAGATAATTATAGAAACAATGGAGATAGTGATACAATACAGAAAGCGCGGAAAGCTCGTCCCACGACTCATCGGTCGTTTAACATCCTAAAAAGTGATTGTGGGATTGCGTATAGCCTAGATTTGCTACTTTCTTTAGAGAGCGTACATAATGCTTTTATATCTCACAGTTAAGAGAGTATGTCGGCGAACCTAGTCACATTTTTTATCATTCCGAAATCACAGTAAGAGCTGGCGAAACCTACGAGCAGCAACCAGTCGGGATACTAGAAGGATAAGATCTTGATAGAAAAGACGATCCAGCTGGTTAGAGTTATGTGTAGGAAGAACTCTCAAGTGAACCTACGCGGAAACGAGAAAACGGGACGAGAGAGCAAGACCCAAATTTTTAACTACGATAATCCCTTTAGTAATTTTTCCTTAGCCACTACCTTCTGAAATTTCGAGGACGAAATTATTTTAAGGAAGGTAGATTGTAACGACCGTGTTTTCTAATACCCAATAAAAGGTATTTTATTAGTACCAAGTATTTATTTTCATATTTAGTTGATAGAGAAATATTTTATTTTAATGATTTATCTTTAAAAGTAATGTTAGTAATTTTTAAAGCATTGAAATATAATTAAAAGAATTTTCTAAAATCTATTTATATTTTTCTGGGCTTAAAATGTTTTAATGAAATTTTATAAGGCCTTAAAATAATTTACATATTTTTATTATCAATTAAAATAATTATTCCGTGATTAAAATGATTTTCAAGGATAAACTAGATTTTAAATAATTATAATAACTAACAAATATCATAGATATGGGAATATTATTTAGTTTTAGCCCAAAATCATTTTTAAACAGAAGATAATAATAAAATATATATTTTTTGATTTTTCTCATATTTTAAAAAAAATTTCAAGACAAATTCGATTTAACAAAACGGTTTTAGATTTTAAAATAAAAAGATAAAATAATATATATATATATATATATATATATATATATATATATATATATGGGGGGGAAAGCTGGACCGTTGGATTCAAAATCCAACAACCCAGAATCATGGCGGCGGCGGCGCAATCGTCATGTGATGATTGTAATCATTGTGAGCACGGATTCTGGGATTTTTTGATGAGATTTGAAACGGATTTTGGGATTTTATTGTTCGGGAAAAAAACTTATAAATAGAGACCTTCAAACTCTATTTTCTTACACCACAGAACTCCGAAAATTCTGGAAAAAAAACCCGACGTTGGATCGACAACGCTGACGTTGTGGTTCCACCCGATCGTCGATAAAAAAATCAGAACGTGGAGGTATTCGTGTTTTAATGTAATGAGACGTTTTCGGCTTCTTCATCTCAAAACAAATATAGGATCTGCCTCTCACCATCTTATATCTATCACTTTCTTCATTAGCTCCTAAATCTAATTTTTTTTAATCTCTCCACACTCAATAAAATGATACTAAAAATAAATATTACTTGTTTAGATTACAGTGCCATCATATTTAAATAAAAACCATAACTTTAATATGGAGATTACGGGGTGATGACCTATCTCTCATATATACACATATTCATGATCATAAAAACTACACTTGCTTATTGGATGCTAAGTTGACACGATAATCTTACCCTATGATACCAATTAGGCATCAAAATAGGTTACTTCCATAAAATACCATCATTTTATTAATACGTTATATTTAATTAAAATATCTATATGATATATGGCATTGTGAATAAAATACTTTTGACATATTAAAATGATATTTTATTTTTACTCTTATCCACTAATTACTTTAGTTTTATTAAAATCCTTTTACCCTTTGAAAAGGGGTAATACTAATCTAAATAAATATTATGGTTTCCAATTTAACCCCTTTCACTTAGAGAGAATATTTTTATATCAATATTTTTCGCCTTTTAACTAAGGTTTAATAAAATACTCTAATAGGGTAATATTTTACATGAAACAACCCGTGATTACTGGAAAATCATCCCTAAAAAGGACACAAATTCTACCATCCATGTACAGCGGTTGTCAACGCGGAGTTGTTTTTGTAGAATATCACCTTTAACAAAATACACTAATTTTATAGGATAATGTTTTACGTAAATATCTCGTGGTTGATAGGCAATCGTCCCTGAAAAGAACACAAATCTTGCCGCCCATATGCAGCAGTTGCCAACACTGACGTATTTCTAAAATTTTACCTCCAAATAAACACCATAACTTTATAAAATTATTATTTACAATAAAATATCTTAATCCATCATAAAAGGATATAATTTCATTTAAATACTTTGATCTTTACTAAAATGCTATTTTCAGCAAAAACCATAATCTTTATAAATGATATTTTCCAAAACGAATACCTAAAACTTTATAAAAAGATAATTTCAAATAAATATCATAACTTTCATTAAAAAGATATTTTCATTAAAATACCATGGGTTTCCTAAAATTATAATTACTCTAAAATATCATAGTTTTCTTACAAACAATAACTACCATTAAATGTCATGATCTTTATTAACTAAGGATTCTATAAAATATTATGACACACCTTAATGATTGTAAAAGGTAACAAGAAAAAATGAGTGGTTGTGAAAGTCCATATTAAATGAAATCAACTATCCGAATACGAACTTACGACATACCTTATACATGATACGGTTAGGGTTAGAATACGCGAACTTAGGTATGGAATACTTTATAAATGAAAATCCCTGCAGACAGGGTGAACAGTCCAATATGTAGAAGACTACTAACCAGATATTCGGGCGCATACTAAGTGGGTCTTCGGGCGAATACTAACCCGTTCTTCGGGCAAATACTAACCCGATATTCGGGCAAATACTAACCATAATTTGAGGGAGAATAATCCAATATATGGATGACATACAATATGGAAATTGCATACCTAGATGATATACGCACTAACTCCAATTCGTCAAAACCTTTATACTAAATAATGGGGATGGGTAGTTTGATTAGGTATCTAGATGCGGAACTCGGATTCCCCTACTACTCGATCATGATCCCGAAAAGTGAAACGGTATATTTCACTTCCCCAGTTGTTGTTCCGTAGCCACAAAGGAATAATCACGAGTATCCGGACCTATGTTTAATAAACTAATGCGAACTTTTGCCTAACAGATACCCGATACCACATATGCTTATTCACATATACCTCATACAACATACTCTTATTCACATATATTTCATTCAACATACCCTTATTTCCATACACCTCATATCCTCAGACCTATATACATCGATAAACACAGCTGTTGGGGTCAAAATTTGCACCCCAGTTAACCAAGTCAAAATTAAGGTCAACCCCAACTAAGCGGGCCCAAGCCCAAGCAAGTGGGCCCATGCCCAAGTCGAGCCCCGCGGCCGGCCTCCCCCATGCCGAAATAAAAAATCATGTAATAAATAATTTTAATGTAATTTTTTATGCATGAATGTAAGCAAAATGGGTATAAAGCCAAATTTTTGTAAAGCCCATGGCTTATGTGCAAAAGAAATTAGCACATGAGGCATGAGATGGGCAAAATGCCATTTTGTAAAGCCTAATGGGCTATATGTAAATGTGTCAGCCTATATAAGGCAACATGATGATGAATAAAGCAGACACTTTTTCATTCTCTAAAAACGCTAGGGTTTTTGTGCCTCCTTCTCCTTACTCAAGGTTCTAAAACCTACTTCCCCTTTTCAATTAAATCAAGAGTTTTACTCTTCCTTTTGCAAAACTATATAGTTTTTCACCATAAAACCCAAAATGGGAAGCTCAGATCTTCTATTAGATCTCAAAAAGGAGAGATTTTTAAAATCTCACCCCCTTTCTCCAAGATCCGACAAGCCGAGAGGAAGAAGAAGGAGACCCATCTCCAGAAATCCCATCTTGGGAATATCCAGGGCCAAAGGGGAGAAACAAAGCAGCCCCCTTTGATCATTTCTAAATATTTTTAGGAGTCTAACTCCATTCAAGATCCATTAGAGTTTAACTCCTTAAATTAATCTCTGTCAAGAGTTCAACTCCATAATTCAAATCGGGAGCACAGCTCCCAGTGCAGGGACCAAGTCCCTTTTGCTGCTGACGCCTAGCGCCCGCGTGCCAGGCACGTGGGGCGCTGGCGCTCGGTGCACAGCGCCCGCGTGCCTGGCACGTAGGGCGCTGGTGCTCAGCGCATAGCATCCGGCGTCGAGCACCCGCGTGCTGCGCACGTGAGGCACTGGCGCCTTCTCCCACGCATCCTATGGATGCCCTTTCCTTTATACACACACACACATACACACATACTCCACAACACTGTTCCCGTTAGAAAAAATTTGTTGGAGATAGTGCCCCCGTTACCCTCAGCCCGCTATCCGGGTAGCGGGACCCCCGTAAAAACTTGTTGGAGATAGTGCCCTCAGAGTCAATTATTGGATCACAGGCACGTGATTGCAATGATTGAGAGAGGACCTATGCCGGTAGGACAGTCTTACTCAAGATGATAGTATGCTATCTGGTTTATCTTTATCATCGTGTACTATTTTAGGTGACCTTACAGGTCACTATTACGCGTTGATAGAGCCCTTAGGATTCTTGCTTGACGGCCAGCAGTATGATGGTGATCATATACGTGGGAGCTGGGGTCTATAAGCACATCCTTAAAAGGTCCCTAGTCGTGGGAGTTTTCGAGACAGGGTATCGATACTCCAGAGTAGACTAGTGTATACAGTCGAGACCCCGACGAGGGGCGGTGGACGGTCTCACAATCCACTGGTGTCAGTTGATTCACCTAAGATGTATACAGGTGCTCATTGGGTTATGAGTACACCGGACAGGACTCGCCGGGAACATGCTAGTTGGTATTATACCTGACGTCAGATGGCAGTTCCCTGGTGACATGTGTACATGTTAGTTCATCAACCTGAGATCGTCATTTATCTCGTGTGAGTTCCCACTGTGCTTTGATTACTACCCTACCACGGCTCAAAGGAGTCGTGCAAACAGGTTTTAGTTGGGTACAGTCCCGAGCCACATGGAGGCAGTGTGCGGATCTGCAGGGGTTCGTCTCTCCCGGTATTGGGGGTGAGGTCGCGCTGTGTCTAGGAGTGCCATTACACGAAGTCCTTGGCTAAGGCAGGAGATTTACTGGTAGGTATTCCAGTAGTATCCCAGGATGTTCTGGGCTACACTCCGACACGACTTGTACCGCTTTTTGGGGTCTGACTTTTACCAACCCCCTAGGCCTGCCATGCGATGCTCATAGACGAACGGACCGGACTGTACGGATGTTGTCACTGACAGGCTCAGTAGGGTGTCAGGATGAGTTCGCTCAAAGACCTCCCTTTTGGTCAATACCTGGTAGCCCGTTACGTATGGCTAATACCTCTGACGTGCTAGTGGTTAAATCCACAGCCAAATTATTGACGAGTCTTTAGAGTCCCCCACGGACAGTTTCTCAAGTTTCGGGCGAAACGCTGTAGAGGCCATATAGATTTATGGTAGGGTTCGAACGTACGTGTGCACTTGTGCATGTGTTATGGTTCGGACGGATAATACTAGCGGGCTTTGGTTTAAACCGGATCCTAGTATTGTACAGTGTAGATTTTGTCTCATTGCATTTGTATTCTGTCGGAATACAAATGCGGGTATGTATATACAGTCGTGGGGTTTTCCTGTAATTTATTACGGAATCGTTTTTTTTTAAGTTGCCAGTTTACATTCTGTTTCGGCCATTTTCCTTTCTTTCTTTCTTTGGCTGAAAATTGATGGGAGCGGCTTATTTGCAAATGTGCAAATTAGCAAAATGGAGGGTGTTTTGTGGTGGAGGGTTCATGACGGTTCTAGCATCCTTTGACTTCTTTTGGCATCATTACTTGCTTTTTGAGATGAGATTGGTGATGGGACTTGATGAGGAAATGAGTGTGGGTTTTTATTGTTTTTTCCTTGTGGTCACCCTCTTTGGTTTATGCTCACCCCCTCCCTCCCCCCCTCTCAAAAGTGGCCGAGCCTCCTTCTTGGACAGCCCCAATGATTTGGTGTGAGGTTTTTTTGTGGTATCTTATTTTTCCATTCATGCAAAAAGATAGCTCCATTTTCAAATTCATTCTTCCACCTTCACCTCCATTGTGGCAACTTCATTAACCCCTTGAGACAAACCGTTCTACACTCAGTCTACAGCAATCTTGGACACGTCGGCTTGCCAACTTCGTGTCCGAGTTGCCTCGGTTCAGAGGTGGGAGCCCGTAAAAAGACTCGGTGATGTGGTGCCTTTTCCGACGAGGAGATCGAGATCGGAGATGCCGCGAGGAGATCGGGATGGTGGCCGAAGACCGAAGGACACGGATCGCTCGGTATAGGTCCCTACCCTTTCTCTAGTTAGCTAGTAGTAGGTTAATGGTCCGATCCGGGTTTATAGTCCGCGGTAGCGCCGGTTTCTAGTTATAGAAAAGTTTTTGTTTCCGCATTTTGGCCTCGGAAAGACGGCCGGGGTGCTACCGTAGACTTACATGGTATCAAAGCCACGCCATTAACCTTTTCTAGCTTGCTCTAACGTGTTTAGAACTCGATCGAATGAAATTGCCAAAAACCACAATTTCAAAAGCATCAATTTCTGTCGATTCTGTTTTTTTGTCAAAAAATTATTTGGTATATTGCAGAAATATGTGCAGGCCTTTTCAAGAGAACTGAAAAAATTTGGTCGGCTGATTTCACTGTAGAGCGGCGGATCCGCAGCCATAACCACGTTTTGGCCGCGGAACCGCCGCTGTACTGTAGCCACAGTGCACCAAATTTCTTCAATAGGTCTCTGTGATGGAATTGGGGGTTTTGGTATATTCTGTTTGGGCCCAGATTTATTTTGAGTGCTACAGTTGTGCTTGGGGCCCACTTCGGGATTTTGTCGATCGAAAATTTTAAACATGTTAGTTCACAGTATTTACATTATATCTGTGACCGTGAATGTCATTTGATCGGTAAATCCTGTCTAATTGCTATAGCCCTTTTAGACGGATTTGCGAACGTGACATTCACGTTGATGTTCTGTGTTGTGCTGTGATGTTGCGGATTTATCGTGGTGGATAGCCTGGATGCAATGGTAGTACAGTTTGGTTGTATTTGTACATTTGATATTGCGGGGCGAGCGTCCGACATGTGGACTGTCGTCACTGCCTGTTTGTATATTATTCTTTTGGGGCACGACCGGGCTGAGGTCGATGTACCCGTTGTATATTTTTTTACTTTCTGTACTAGGATTACCCCGTGGTGGGGTGTACGGATAGCCAGGTTCTAGAGGGCAACGGGCCCGCATCTCATGGCTTTGAGACGGAGGGGGCTTCGCTCTAGAATTGGCGGGCTATTCGCCGCACTCGTAGGGGGTACAGGTTGACCCAAGGAGGGGTGCTCAAGTTACCGGATTCCGTGAAGTGCTGGGTTGTCCATTCACGTTGTTGAAGGGGGCTTCCTCGCTTCAGGTTTTGGCGAGTAACTTGCCGCACCCGTAGGGGTCTAGGATTTCATTGCACAGGCTATCCACACGACCAGAGGAACGTCGGGTTTCAGTAGCGGCTCTATGAAACCCGGGGATCCCAGATATCTGTATTGTTCAGTGATGCTTATTACATTTCTGTGATGTTGCATTTTATCAGGCCTTGAGCGATTATTATATATTGATATATATACTAGTAGATGTTGTATATGTTTTGCATCCGCGCTAGTCCAGTCCCCGCTCTGTCGTTAGTTAAGTAACCTAACGGGTAATGATGGGACCCAGTGGCGAATGCGGATGGAATATACGTACATCATTATTTTCGTTCTTTATTGGTGTGATCAATTGATGGGACTGCATTGATTCGGATCAATGCAAGCTAAACAAACCTATTCTGATGTTGTTGGAACATTTTTCAAAAAGCTGTTATTGCAAGGACGTTCACTTTTATTTTGCACAGTGGTATTCAGTTGGAATATCCTGCACCTCAGTCGACGAGGTAAGGGCCGAGATCCCTTCACCGGGAGTGACCCCTTGGATAGAAGTTTGAGTCAGGGCAATAACTTCACTATAGTCGTTTACTTTTGCTTCGCATCGTGATATTCAGTTGGAATATCCTGCACCTCATTCTACAGGGAAAAAGCCGAGATCCCTTCACCGGGAGTGACCTCTTTAGCAAAGGTTTTCGCCACTATATTTTTATAAAAGCTATCTGGTTCGTTCAACGATATCAAGTTCATTACGTTAAAGGTTTTTCGCCAAAAACTATTCGTAGCCCTCCGTCATTTCATATGGATAGTCAATAGTATTCAAGCTGTGTTTGTTGGCCAAAGTCAAGGCATGGTGATTGGTAGCTATTGGATATTCATATGCAGTATAGATAGATGCGTTGGTTTGGGACAGTCGTACTGCCTTGTTGACCAAAGTAAAGGGTAGGTACGGGTGGGTTCAAATTAACCTGGAGAATGAAGGGTAGAACTTGACATGTGACTTATGATTTTTTGGCCAAAATCAAGGTCATAAGAGCATGGGGTAAAAATCACATCGGGAGTTTCTAAAGAAACTGAAACTTGCCAGATATGCGCATACCTTCTGGAGTGTGATAACGTGAGTGGATTCCATCACATTATCATGCGATGATAGTTGGATCCTGATTCCCACTGATGAGTTGGTTTACTCCTCGGGTGATCCCGACTAATTCTTCTTTCAGGTTTGGAGGAGAATTTGACGGTACAGTGGGAGGTTTCCTGATTAGATAAAGCGACAACCATTCTGATCTAGGTTAGAGTGCACGCTGAGTGTTTCTTTTCTATCTCTCTTTGACAGCGACCATGACCCGACCCTAGACTATGACTCAGTGACCAAAATTAACCGAACCTTCTTAAACACTGGCTTTTGGATTGTCAGAGTTGCAGACATCATTGTCACTCCTACTTTTACCCTTTTCTCCAGGACACCCCGTATTACTACGAAACCTCCACTTCCATTGGATAAAACCATCGTATGGTTATATACGAACTCGAAGGAATTTATTCGAGATTGGTTTCTGGTTCTGGAGAAAACGAATAGGACTATTCAGTTGTCTTTTCCTTTTACCTTCTCTCAGGTTGCGAGTGCTCCTTGGATTAGGGGATAGTACACCCGTTACGCCTATTGGATAGTCTTATTCCAAACCTTAGGCTGGTGCCGAACGGTAGGGAATGAAGAAAGCCGATTAGCCTAAGTGTGGTGTATAGAAGGTATTAAGTTAAGACAAATAAAGGGATTAGAAGGAGGGCAAAATAAATTGCGACTGCTGTTCACGACCAAAACCAAGTATTTCATTACCACTCCCACTTCACCTTTGTATTTCTCCAGAACACTCCATATCACTACGAAGATCCACAGTTTATTGGATACTCCATCGTATGGTTATAGACGAACTCGAAAGGAACTTGTTCCAGTTCGGGGATGGATTCTGGTTCAGGAGAAATAGGAATAAGGTTTATTCGGTTGTCTTTTATCTTCACCTTCTCTCGCATTACGAGTGCTCCTAGGATTAGGACAGTACACCCATTATGCTTATTGGATAGTCTTCTTCCAAACCATAGGCTGGTGCCGAACGATAGGAAAGGAAGAAAACCATTTAGCCTAAGAGGGTGTACAGAAGGTAATGACTAAAGACATATGAAGGGATGTGGAGAGATGGCATAGAAATATACGGTTACAGTTGTGAATCTGGATAATGGAAGAGGCATTACTAGGAATACCCGGATACCCCTACGAAACATTTCAATGTTTCAGTTTCACTATGTACTGTTAAAAGAAAACTGATTTCCCAATTAGCCCTTGCTCCAGGGTATGCATTTACCAGGTATGATTCTCATATCTGTATGGTTTTACAGATGATGAGTAGGAGTAAGTTATTGGGAATTAGGTGATCATCCTCATTATATCGGAATTCGTTGTAATTGGTGATATTTGAGAAAGTCACCTGGGTTGTTTGCCGGACGATAAATATTTGGTTTTGAATATCCGATGTTATGCACCAATTTCAAATTGATATATCTGTACGTCTATTTTTATATAGAGTGAGATATACCTTTTTGAAATTATGTCTATGACATTTACCTATATCAGTGGATGGTTAGGTAAGGAGCATTAAACAGCGGTGTAATTCTTCTTAACCACAAGTACAGTTTTCAACCTACGACACACAGGGTTTGAGTTATTCGAATCAGAGGACTTATACAGATGATTGTATATTTTCCAGTGTCCATTAGGACAGAGGGGTTAGTATTCGTACTGTATTCGGTTTACTTATGACTTCTCTAGTTTTTAGATAGGTGTTTCGTAGAAACACAGGGTCCAAGTTTTGAGAAGTTGTAGGTATATGAATAAAGTAGAGAACCAGGTAATGCAAGTATCGGGATTCTTCAAGATAATCGAAGATGTAGATACTTGTGTATGGTATTCAGTTGATAGTAATGATTAAGAGAACTTGCTTCTCTTTCAGGTTACTCATAATTGAAAGCACTCCTAAGTTGAGTAATGCTGATCGTCCTCTTTCCATTTAGTTGACATGCACTGGAGACAGCTACATGATTTGAATCTGGTTCAATTAAATTAGTGCCTCTGTTTCTATATTGGATATAGAACAGTTCATATCTTAACGATGTTAAGGTACGGGGAGTTGTCCGGCTTATGCTTAAAACCAGACTCCGGATAACTCAAGGCACGTTTCTGTAATGGCTGTTTGTGGGTTGACCCGGGCTATGACGAGGGTTGATTTTCTACCATCTGGAAGATCAATAGTGATATTGTTCTTGACTCGTCACAGTTTTAATAAAAATGGATTTTTTCAGAAAACAGTAGTGGGAGTATGGTAGAACCGGAAGTGATTCCAGAACCGTAAACGATTACTGAAAATTTGATAAGAAACTAAAAATTCAATCTGGTTTGACATTCCATTGGCCACTCCGCAGATATGGTGGGTAACCTCAAGCACCCGAGAGGTACTCCGGTAGACTCAAGGACGGTGGCAGGGAGGTTCTTGTTTACCCAGACTTGCCATTGCTGTTTGTTCCAGACTACGAGACCCGGTAGGAGGATGAGTATAGCGTCGTTCTGAACTAGTTTTAGAAGCGTATGTGTATATGACTCTGCCAGAGGGTTGTCGTGGTCAGTGGGAGCAGCGGAAGTATAGTAGACAAGTAGCTTATGTCTATTTATAGACTAAAGCAGATATAGCGGAGATAGATCATCTATTTCTGATGTGACAGTCATAGGTTTGACTTCATCAGAATAGAGGATGGATCTGTTAAGAAGGTAGTAGGGTGTGATGTCCTGGTACTTGGATGAAATACACAGAGTAGGAAGTGAAATTCCTATACTACGGTCGGTTATACTTTGGTCGTCACACAGTGATTTCTCCATATAGGACTTGGATATTATATCAGATATTCTGGTTACTACATCTATGGTTTTAGATCTGTATTTGGGTAGTTTCCCAATCAGGGTACTTAAATAGCATTCTAAAGGTGTTTTAGAATGGACGACTCCTGGCACAGTAGTATACCTGCAGGTGATGGAGTCACCCTCTCTAATGGTGTCTTACAGACTAAAGTGGAGAGGGATGTGCATGATTGGCAGATCACTTGCTTGGTCAATTGAGTCAATCATGAGATGTCAAGTACCACACCAGATATTGTTTTTGCAGTAGATGCAATAAGTTGATAATAATCCAATCCTGGAAAACCAATCGGAAGCAGTTTTAGAACATAAGTGGATGTTCTAGGGATATGATAACGGTATCCTCCTTCGGGAGACAGTTATCATTCCAGACTTCCAAGGTGACCTGGATGACAGAGACGTTGTTAGATTTATAGTTTTCCCTCTGACGAGGGGCAGTATTTTGGACAGGTGGTCCAGGAGGATACTGAGGGAGGCATGGCGCAGGATATTGATTAAGTTCAGTTGACGATACAGTCCAAGAATTTTGGATTTGGAGTTCATTTATGAGCTAGGTCCCATCAGATATCCAGATATATTCTAAGACAGGTATTACTCATTTCGGGAGATGGTTTTTCTCCGCGAACTTGAGATAAAGAGAGACATAAAAAGAAACATTAGAGCGGATCCACTCACTGAGGCTATTCCTCGAACGCATTAGTTTCGCAAGCGGGTTTTGTGAGACTGATTAGTAGAGGAGTTGGGTGTTCGGTATCACACGGGCTGTGAGTATGCGACATTACAATAATTAGCCTTGAGTGCAAGTAGGAGATTGTTGGAGATAGTGCCCTCAGAGTCAATTATTGGATCGCAGACACGTGATTGCAATGATTGAGGGAGGACCTATGCCGATAGGACAGTCTTACTCAAGATGATAGTATGCTATCTGGTTTATCTTTATCATCGTGTACTGTTTTAGGTGACCTTACAGGTCACTATTACGCGTTGATAGAGCCCTTAGGATTCTTGCTTGACGGCCAACAGTATGATGGCGATCATATACGTGGGAGCTGGGGTCTATAAGCACATCCTTAAAAGGTCCCTAGTCGTGGGAGTTTTCGAGACAGGGCATCGATACTCCAGAGTAGACTAGTGTATACAGTCGAGACCCCGACGAGGGGCGGTGGCCGGTCTCACAAGCCACCGGTGTCAGTTGGTTCACCTAAGATGTATACAGGTGCTCATTGGGTTATGAGTACACCGGACAGGACTCGCTGGGAACATGCTAGTTGGTATTATACCTGACGTCAGATGGCAGTTCCCTGGTGACATGTGTACATGTTAGTTCATCGACCTGAGATCGTCATTTCTCTCGTGTGAGTTCCCACTGTGCTTTGATTACTATCCTACCACGGCTCAAAGGAATCGTGCAAACAGGTTTTAGTTGGGTACAGTCCCGAGCCATATGGATGCAGTGAGCGGATCTGCAGGGGTTCGTCTCTCCCGGTATTGGGGGTGAGGTCGCGCTGTGTCTAGGAGTGCCATTACACGAAGTCCTTGGCCAAGGCAGGAGATTTACTGATAGGTATTCCAGTAGTATCCCAGGATGTTCTGGGCTACACTCCGACACGACTTGTACCGCTTTTTAGGGTCTGACTTTTTCCAACCCCTAGGCCCGCCATGCGATGCTCATAGACGAATGGACCGGACTGTACAGATATTGTCACTGACAGGCTCAGTAGGGTGTCAGGATGAGTTCGCTCATCGACCTCCCTTTTGGTCAATACCTGGTAGCCCGTTACGTATGGTTAATACCTCTGACGTGCTAGTGGTTAAATCCACAGCCAAAGTATTGAAGAGTCTTTAGAGTCCCCCACAGGCCGTTTCTCAAGTTTCGGGCAAAACGCTGTAGAGACCGTATGGAGATATGGCAGGGTTCGATCATATACGTGCGGTATTGCACGGATCATGATCAGACGGATAATACTAGCGGGCTTTGGTTTAAGCCGGATCCTAGTATAGTACAGTGTAGATTTTGTCTCATTGCATTTGTATTCGGTCGGAATACAAATGCGGGTATGTATATACAGTCGCGGGGTTTTCCTGTAATTTATTATGGGATCGGTTTTTTGAAGTTGCCAGTTTGCTTTCCGTTTCGGCCATTTTTCTTTCGTTCCTTCTTTGGCTGAAAAATTGGTGGAGGAGGGTTTATTTGCAAATGTGCAATTCATCATGGTGAAGAAT
This sequence comes from Agapanthus africanus, assembly GCA_030015575.1. Classification (NCBI taxonomy): domain Eukaryota; kingdom Viridiplantae; phylum Streptophyta; class Magnoliopsida; order Asparagales; family Amaryllidaceae; genus Agapanthus; species Agapanthus africanus. The sequence continues at coordinate 903,132,406 of JASDDO010000022.1, forward strand.
TTTTTGTGATGATTGGTTCTCATGATGGTTCTTACTTCCTTTGACTTCTTTAGTTCTTGATGGCTTACTTTATGTGATGGGAGTAGGTTGAGACTTTTCGGTGTGATCATGACTCCTCATCATCACCCATTTTCTTTTCTCTCTCTTGCTTTATCTTGGCTCACTCCCTCTTCTCATTCTTGAGAGAATGGCCGGCCACAACAAGTGTGGGGCTGTCCAAAAATATGGTGAGGGATTTTGTTCTCTTGATGCTTACAAAAAATTCCCAAGTTCATCCAAAAAGTTTACATCTCATTCCTCCATCAAACATGGCAACTTCAACCCTTTAGAGACATGGTAATCTACATATAGCCTACAGCATTCTTGGACACGTCGACTCGCCAACTTCGTGCCCGAGTTGCCTCGGTCCAGAGGTGGGAGCCCGTAAAAGAACCCGGCGATGTGGTGCCATTTCCGACGAGTAGATGAAGACCGGAGATTCCGCGGGGAGATCGGGATGACGACGAGAAGACCGAAGGACACGGATCGCTCGGTATATCTCTCTACCCCTTCTCTTGTTAGCTAGGTGTAGGTTAATGGCCCGATCCGGGTTTATAGTGCGCGGTGGTGCTGGTTTACAAGTTTCGTAAAAGTATCGATTCCGCATTTTGGCCTCGTTCAGACGGCCGGGGCGCCGCCGTGCACTTACAAAACTCTGCGGGGGCCCCGATACATCCTAAACCCTTTCAAAACACAACACTGCATATTGAGTTCGCATGGCCTATTTGATCTGTCAATCGGAGGTTCTCTCGCTCCAAAGGCGAGGGGTAATTAACGGCAGCTTAGTCCGTGGCTCCAGGAGATTCGGATCCCCACAATCAATAAACCCTAACCTACCCTAGATAGGGGGAATCTGTATTACACCTGACAAGAGTGCGCATATTCCCATCTCAATAGGGTGACGAAGAACACCCTACAGATTCTGGCACACCTGGTGGGACCAATCTCTCCTCCCATATTTCGGGTTAAATATTCATGCGAACTCAATCAACATATACATTGATTGCTTGTACTGAAATCATGTTTCTATTTGAAGGTTAACAATTTTCAATTGCCATCTTCGAACGCAAGTCGCTATTTGAACGACTTTCCTTGGTTCCAGCTGGGGGCAAGGCTATCAACGTCAACGAAGCAAAGGGGCATCTCGGGCAAGTTCCAGCGGTACCCTCGACAACTGCTCAATCGGGTATCTTCTCTAAGCTCCCCGTCAGATGACCACCAAGTCATTAAACTGGAAAAAGATGACCACCAAGTCGTTAAACTGGAAACAGATGACCTCTACGTCGTTAAACTGGAAGCAGATGACCTCTAAGTCATTAAACTGGAAACAGATGACCACCAAGTCGTTAAACTGGAAATAGATGACCTCTACATCGTTAAACTGGAAACAGATGACCACCAAGTTGTTAAACTGGAAACAGATAACCACTAAGTCGTTAAACTGGAAACAGATAACTTCTAAATCGTTAAAATGGAAACAGATGACCACCACGTCGTTAAACTAGGAAGTCTTTAAACTGGGAACCGCTGACCACCATGTCATTAAACTAGGAACAATCGACCCCTTATTCGTTAAACTGTGAATGTAAAAATGTGTAAATAAAACAAAAATTAAAAAATTAAAAAGCCGAAATGATGGGGCAACTCGCAATAAAAATCAGCGAGTAAAAATAAAGATGAAAAATAAAACCGAAATGATGGGGCAACTGCGAATAAATAGCCGAAATGATAGGGCAATCGCGACCTTCGCGATAAGAAAAGCTGAAATGATAGAGCAATCGCCGCAAAAAAAACGGCGAATGATGAGTCGCTCCTAGTACCATATTCTAGTGCAGCGATGCAGACGCCAACCAAATTCCAAATCCCAACAGCGAGTGCAGCGATGCAACGCCATCAAAATCCAATTTCTCAAAATTCTTTCGGCTCTACGGTTGGTCCCCAAGTTGACTACCGTATACAATTCAGGGGCTTAAATAATTCTCACCATACCCCTGCCCCACCGCAATCACCAGTCACGCGGCCGGTTTCCGCCCTTGGAATTATGCTCCATTAGGAAAGACCCACTCATGTGTCCTCACGACACATGAGGAGAACAAACCTTCGTGGGATCCTTACGACTCATAAAGGAAAAACACACTTGGAATTCCCCACGACTCCTAAGGAGAAAGTACACCTATGAGATCCTTTCGACTCGTAGGGAGAAATGCTTTTATGGGACCTTTACGGCCCATAAAATTGAAAAGCCTTAGGCAATAGGGACCTAAACCTGTCGCCTAAGCCATCGCTTCCCGACAGGAAAAGGCAAATGATGAATTGTTCTTAGCATATGTGCTTCAGTGTTAGCAACGCTGATGTCTATCCTAACCCCAAAATTCCAAACTCCAATCCAATAGACTCCTAAGTCTTTAAACTGGAAACAGATGACCTCTAAGTCGTTAAACTGGAAAGAGATGACCCCTAATTCGTTAAACTGGGAACGAGGGAAATCTTCTCATGGAAAATGATGATTCGCTCCTAGTACCATATTCCAGTGTAGCGATGCTGATGCCAAACCAAAACCAAAATCCCCAAATCCACTCATGGAAAATGATGATTCGCTCCTGGTACCATATTCCAGTGTAGCGATGCTGATGTCAATCCAAATTAAATCAAACCAACAACCTCTGCAGCGGAACCATACTTCGTCTCAGAGTGTACTCCGTGTCTAAATCATGCTTCGCCTCGAAGTATCCACCTTCCCTGTCGGAATTATGCTTCGTCTGGGAATCATCCTCTACATCAAAACCAGTGACAGTCCGTACCTGGAATCAAGTCAACAAGCGACCTCCTCATCGGAATTATGCTCCGCCCTGAAACGGATTTAAAGGTCAAGTTTTATTAACAAGCGACCTCCTCATCGGAATTATGCTCCGCCCTGGAATCAAGTCAACAAGCGATCTCCCCATCGGAATTAAGCTCCATCTCGAAATCAAGTCGACTAACAAGCTCTGCGTTGAAATCATGCTTCGTCTCAGAATGTACCCCGTGTCGAAATCATGCTTCGTCTCGGAGTATCTGCTTTCCCTTTCGGAATTATGCTTCGCCTGGGAATCAACCTCTGCATCGAAATTATGCTTTGGTCAGAATGTCTGCCGCCCATCGGAATTATGCTCCGACCTTCTTTGGAATCATGCTCCGCTCATCGGAATCATGCTTCGATCCCTGGATTCATGCTTCGCCCGTCGGAATTATGCTCCGACCCCTTTGGAATCATGCTCCGCTCATCGGAATCATACTCAGATATCTGGAATCATGCCTCTACTCTTCGGAATTATGCTCCGACTCTTCGGAATGATACTCCGACCGTGGAATTATGCTCCGCAAATCGGAATGATGCTCCGATCCCCAGGAATCATGCTCCCCGAGGGATGCTCCGCCCCCGGAATGATGTTCCATCTCGAAGTCCAGTTTCAAGATCCATCAATTTCATGCACACAATTCATATGCGCGGTGTGTATTTATTGATGGGGGCATTTTGTTGGGGTCAAAATTTGCACCCTAGTTGACCAAGTCAAATTTAAGATCAACCCCATCTAAGTGGGCCCAAGCCCAAGCAAGTGGGCTCATGTCTAAGTCAAGCCCCGCGGCTGGCCTCCCCATGCCGAAATAAAAAATCATGTAATAAATAATTTTGATGTAATTTTTTATGCATGAATATAAGCAAAATGGGTATAAAGCTAAATTTTTGTAAAGCTCACGGCATATGTGCAAAAGAAATGAGCACATGAGGCATGAGATGGGCAAAATGCCATTTTGTAAAGCCCAAGGGACTATATGTAAATGTGTAAGCCTATATAAGGCAACATAATAATGAATAAAGCAGACACTTTTTCATTCTCTAAAAACGCCAGGTTTTGTGCCTCCTTCTCCTTCCTCAAGGTTCTAAAACCTTCTTTCCCTTTTCAATTAAATCAAGAGTTTTACTCTTTCTTTTCCAAAACTAAATAGTTTTTTACCACAAAACCCAAAATGGGGAGCTCAGATCTTTTATTAGATCTCAAAAAGAAGAAATTTTTAAAATCTCACCCCTTTTCTCCAAGATCCGGCAAGCCGAGAGGAAGAAGAAGGAGACTCATCTCCAGAAATCCTATCTTGGGAATATCTAGGGCCAAAGGGGAGAAACAAAGAAGCCCCCTTTGATCATTTCTAAATATTTTTAGGAGTCTAACTCCATTCAAGATCCATTGGAGTTTAACTCCCTAAATTAATCTCTGTTAAGAGTTCAACTCCATAAGTCAAATCGGGAGCACAGCTCCCAGTGCAGGGACCAAGTCCCTTTTGCTGCTGACGCCTAGCGACCGCATGCCAGGCACGTGGGGCGCTGGTGCTCTGGCGCATAGCGCCCGCGTGCCTGGCACGTGGGGCGCTAGACGCATAGCGTCCGGCGCCGAGCGTCCGCGTGCTGCGCACGTGAGGCGCTGGTACCTTCTCTCACACATCCCATGGATGCCCTTTCCTTATATATATATATATATATATATATATATATATATATATATATACATATATATATATATATACATATATGCACACACACACATACTCCACCACACTGTTCCCGTTAGAAAAAATTTATAACGGGACGCTGCCCCGCATCCCGCAAGGGGGCTGCTAACCCCCTTGTCCACCAGCCCGTTATCCGGGTAGCGGGACCCCCGTAAAAACTCTGCGGGGCCCCCGATACATCCAAAACCCCTTCAAAACATAACAGTGCATATTGAGTTCGCATAGCCTGTTTGACCCGTCAATCGGAGGTTCTCTCGCTCCAAAGGTGAGGGGTAATTAACGGCAGCTTAGTCCGCGGCTGCCGGAGATTCGGATCCCCACAATCAATAAACCCCAACCTACCATAGGCAGGGGAAATCTGTAGTACGCCTGACAAGCGCGCGCGTATTCTCATCTCAATGGGGTGACGAAAAACACTCTACAACAGCCTTTGTTCCCCTTATTTTTGTGTAGACACCACATTTGCTCCCTTTTCATCCTCCTTCTCATCTGAGCCTTTCTCATTCATTTTTCCTGTGACCCTTCTTCGAAGAATTACAACACAAACCTTGAATTTTTCCTCGAGATTTTCCTCTGCTTTTAGATTTGCCCTTCTTCCCTTTTCCCCTTTCCATCAACTTGCTGCGATTCTCCACTGCAAGCGCAGAAGTTCCCGAACTCCCACTCACTGCTTTTCTCCTGACGTCATCACCTCACAACATCATTAAATATGAGAGTTCTTGAGATAGAGTTGATAACCGCCATCATGAGATTTTCCTAACTCTCCGGTAACGAACAGAGAAATAGCAGGGCTCGGATCTCATCTTCAAATATAATTGAAACGGATTCTAATTGGCTTGTCACGTTGTTGAAATCATTCAAGTGTTTTGTCACCAAACCACTTTCTGCCATCTTCATGTTGAAAATCTTCTTCATCGGGAATATTTTGTTTGATATAGAAGGCTTCTCATACAACTTGGCTAACGTCGTCATTAGCCCTATGATTGTCTTCTCTTTCGAGATATTAAAGGCCACCCGCGGAGTCAACAACAACCTGATTGTCGCCAAGGATTTTGTATCCAAAAGATTTTACGTCTCATCGGCCATCTTCTCGAGCTTCTCGCCTATCAACGGAAGATATAGATCATTTAGATATAGTCTTCTATCTGCATGCGCCACTAACCATAATTATGACTATTGAATTTTTCGATCCTTATCTTATCGTCCATCATCTTTCGCTCTACAGTCGTAACAAACATAACTTCTCTCTTAGATTTGAAGCAACACCTTCAAAATAACGATCTAAGAAAGTGAGGAAAAGAACGTAGTTGTCGTTACTCACTGTTGACCTAAATCATAGAATTAAAGAACCCTAAATTTCTTAACCAAGCTCTGATATCAGTTGTTGGGGAGGGGAGGAGCCGTTACATGGAACAATGCTCCCGACAACACAATAACGCAATCAACACAACCACGCAATTAATCAGTGAAAAGATAGAATGATAAACGATGCGAGAATAATTAAGAAATCAAACACAAATAAGAGAGTATTTGTTAATGAAATTCATTGTCACGCCCCACTTCCTAAAAGAAGGTGAAGGGGTAACGTGACATGGTCCGCAATCTAACTGTATTAAAAGTGGTCTATTCAATACAGTTACATTAAGCGTATAAATATCTATAATATTCAGAATATGTACCAAAACAAAATAATAAAAGCGGAAGACATTTATTTCCATTAACCAAATTTTATTACATCCCAAAAGAATGAGTAAAATAAACTAAATAGTTTAATTACATCGAAGAATGAAGCAAAAGCCCTAACACGTGGGCAACAAACAAAAATATAACTAGATAATCTTCTGTTTTCAAGTCCGTATAATCTTCATTAATAGGCTCCACACCTTGATCCTCATCATAATACTCATCATCACCTAATGGACATTCCAGAGATATAGAAAAGAGAAAAGGAAGGTCCGTCAGCAAGTTACACTCGAGTAGAATTACCTAATAAGGAAGTAAAGGAACAAAAACGAGCAAATATATATAGGTATGATATGTGTGTACAGATATGATGTATATAGGTATGAGGATATGAGGTGTATGAAAATAAGGGATGTTGAATGATGTATATGTGAATAAGAGTATATTGTATGAGCTATATGTGAATAAGAGTATATTGTATGAGGTATCTATTAGGCAAAAGTTCGCATTAGTTTGTTAAACAAGAGTTCGGATACTCGCGATTATTCCGTTGTGGCCACGGAACAACAACTGGAAAAGTGAAATGTACCGTTTCACTTTCCGGGATCATGATCGAGTAGTAGGGGAATCCAAGTTCCGCATGCATCTCCTTACCTAATCAAACTACCCATCCCCATTGTTCAGTATAAAGATTTTGACGAATTAGAGTTTGTAACGACTTTGAATTTTCGGTACGAAAATTTTTCAAGTTAATATACAGAAAGGAGTTTACAAGCCTGGATACAATTTATAAGTTATTTTTTGTTTAAGAACAGCAAGAAATAACTTGTATCTCATTGGTAAAGACTTGCACTGCCATGATGTAGCCCCTGTGTTCGAATCCCCTCAGGCACATTATATTTTTCCTGATTTTTATTTTAATGTTTTTGGAAGCCCAAAAGTTTACACGTGTAAAAAGTTTGAAGAAATCAAACATGTGCAAATTAGAGTTAATACAAGCATGGACACATGGCATCAATCCACCGGCTTCCCCGCACATTTCAACCGGCGAGATCACTCCTATGGCCGGCGCCGATGGGCCCCCGTAGGGAAAAAGTGCCCGGGTTTTTCACACTCAACTCTTGGCCTATCCCTATTATCACTGCAACGTTTGATTTTCTTGCAATCAAACAGAAACATCAATTTCACCTTAAAATCAAATTTTAATACATTTTAATTAACTTTTTTAATCCCAAAACCATAATTTTACACTATAAATACTAGCCCATGTCCTAACCCATCCTTATTCTGAAAATTCTAGCCAAAACCCTCAAATTTTCTCAAGTACAAGTAGAGTAGAAGTGGAGTTAGTCAACGACCAACTTTCGGCGATGAATCGAGGCTATTCCGGCGACCCCGCGACGCCACGAAGATCAACACTCTCTCGTCTACCTTTCGTTAGAATTACTAGATTGTAAGTCTCTTCCCATTCTTATTCTCTTTCTCTAAAAAAATCTCTTTTGTCAAAACATGTCGGTAAGTTGAGTTAACACCGACTTTTGATTCTAAAACCTTGAAATCACACTTTTTCTTAATCATTGCTCATCCATATTTTTACACCATGTTTGTAATCATAAAAGTAATGTTTAGAACAACTTTCACTCAAAAAAATCATGCTAAATAACTTTAATCTAGCTTTTACATGAAAATACCATGAGCTTGATATACACCATCTTTATTACTTGGTTTGAGCATACCTTTAGAAAACATCACGGGGTAATGACCTACCCCTCACAAACACACAAGGTTCCATAGCACGATTCTCCTTGAACCTAATTTTGTGGCGATTACAATATATTGCATTAAAATACCATGTACTATACAAAACGGTTTTATTTTAGATCGTATTTAAAATCTCTTTGCAAATAAACCTTCACAACCCTCTTTAGGGGACCCGCTATTGGATGGTGTGGATTATCGCACATCTTTGGGCTAGTAGAGCAAGACGCAGACCTCCTCATGGAGCATTCGGCCTCGAAAGGTTTTTAATTCGATTTTAAGAAAAACGAAATTTCTACTTAATAATAAAATTAATTTTTTATAATTATATAAATATTACAAATCCATATATTTTCAGAATATAATAACTTATATTTTTTTCAACTAAAAGAATTACAAGTTTCATCAAAATACCATCAAGATATCAATACAAGACAAGTTACAGTAAATACCATGAACTATTCAAGTTAAGGTAATTATCACTAAAATACCTCAATTCTTAAAATACACATCCATGGAAACTATAAAGAATATAAATAACTTCTCGATGTTGTTTTGAACTATATTAAAAATATTTTTCATAAAACCCTCTCGAGCTATATAAAACACCGTTAAGAACTTTAGTAAATATAGGTTTAAGCGAGCTCAATTCTCTTGAGCCTCAGAGAACCGGAGAAAGTGAGTGCTTGCCTATTTAAGATAGAAAAACTTAACGGTGTTATCAATGGTAATTGTCTTAGAAAATACATAAATCCTGTCGTCCATGTGCAGCAGTTACCGATAACGCCCGAACATAATTCAGGATCCAAATCAGTTCTAAGTGTCTGACTCAAGTATGAGCCTAAATCAAGATTGAATTCAATCCAAACCGGAATCCAATCCAAATATGAATCCAAACTCTAACATGTATACTTGAACCTGAATTTGAATACCAGAATAAGATAAACATGCAAACATGGATTGACTTGACCGAACCATGGTTATAACTTGACTTGATTACATGACTACTTGTTATATCCTGAACCTGATTATATGAATAACTTGTATCCATGGTCTCGGCAAGTCTAATAATTATAATCTATATAAAATATTACACGGGGTTAACGGGGTAGATTGGTACGGAATGTATTAAAGGTGGTACGATGATGGACACTAAAAGACACCTACATGAACTCTCATGCCGTTGTCCCGTGGATTTTGATGGGGCCTTGTACTTACATGTTACCATAGTCCATGGGATAGTTGGACTCCTCTCGTATACACTGATATGTTCTGTACCAAGCTGCAAACAACTACGTTAGAATAATAAACGGATACCTGTATAACTTAACAGTTCCTTCCACATTACTTGTTTTATTCTTTTCTCTCTTTTGGGACTTACCGAGCGCTAATTCGCTGACGACATTCCTGTCTATTTCTTTCCTTGGAATGTTCGTCAGGAGGACCGGACCTTCAGAAGACCGAGCCCAGCCAGGAATACTTAGAGCAAATTGAGACACAGCCAGACTACTAGTTTACTTGTACTTACTTTCCAGTTTGTATGCCATTGTTTAAGCATTGTTTTTATCATTGTACATTTCCTTATCAAACCAGTTGTATTATAAAGATGAATGTCAATAAAAGTTGATGTTTACATTATATCTCCTGTCATTTCTTATGCATTTTATATATATTGCTTATTTACGCTTAATGTGTTTACTTCTAAGTAAATACGTTGCGTGTCCGCCACGTCTCCTTCCCCGTATACCGAGAAGCGGGGCGTGATAGAGTTAGTGCGTATATTATCTAGGCATGGAATTTCCATATTGTATGTCATCCGCATATTCGATTATTCGCCCTCAAAATAGAGTTAGTATTCACCCGAAGACCGGGTTAGCATTCGTCCGAAAACCGGGTTAGTATTCACCTGAATATCGGGTTAGTAGTCGTTCACATATTGGACTGTTCACCCTGCCTGCAGAGATCTTCATTTATAAAGTATTCCAAACCTAAGTTCGCGCATTCTAACCCTAACCGTATCATGTGCCAGGTATGTCGTAAGTTCGTATTCGGATAGTTGATCTCATTTAATATGGTCTTCCACAACCATTCATTTTATCTTGTTACCTTTAAAGTCTGTAATGTATATCATAATATTTTATAGAATCCTTAGTTAATAAAAATCATGGTATTTAATGGCAGTTATTGTTTATAAGAAAACCATGATATTTTAGAGTAATTATAATTTTGGGAAACCCATGGTATTTTAATGAAAATATGTTTTTAATGGAAGATTATGGTATTTATTTGAAATTATCTTTTAATAAAGTTTTAGGTATTCTTTTTGGAAAATATCATTTATAAAGGTTATAGTTTTTGCTGAAAATAGTTTTTTAGTAAAGATCAAGGTATTTAAATGAAGTTATATTCTTTTAGGATGGATTAAAGTATTTTATTGTAAATAATAATTTTATAAAGTTATGGTATTTATTTGGAGGTAACATTTTAGAAATACGTCCGTATTGGCAATCGTTGTACATGGGTGAAAGGATTTGTGTCATTTTCAGGGATGATTGCTGATTGTTCTTGCGAAAAGTGTTCTATGTGTTTTTGTAAATAACCGCAATCAAAGCGGTGTTGCAAATAGCTAACCGTGATGAGTACGGGTCGTCCACAGGGAAACGTGAACTTCTTTTCTTATTTTAGACGAGTTGATAAAAGAGAGAATGGGTTGTTGTCGTTTTATTTTAATATGGATATAAAATTTAAAATAGAAGAGCTTATAGAGTTTATAGGACTTAGTAAGGGCAGATCCATTTTTCAGGTATGAAAATAAAGCACCAGCATTTTTGAGTGGTTTTCAGCTATTTGAAACGGATGAATATTTAGAAATATTTCTTTTGATCTTTTAATAGTTTAAAATTTAGAGAGATAGCGATGAATGTGGATTAGGGGTTCTTGGAGGGAACTAGGGTTTCCCATTACTACCCCTTGTCTTTCTATTGATCTCTATTAATTTCAACCCTTTAACAAAACTAGCGTTTAACTAATCTCGAATCGTGGTCGTGACTATCAATAAATTGATAGCACGCCCGATAAGAGAATTAACATTTATTTTGCTAAAATTTATGAACATTAAAATGTCAAAAGGAATTTAAAGATATTTCATCCATTATTCTAGCATATCCTACAAATTCTAGCAAGCAAGAAATTACTCGCTAATGATTAGTAGCGATTTAGAAGAGGGGTGGAAGATGAATGGAATCATATTAGAAGTGCAGAAAGTAATGCAGAAAAAGTAATGCGGAAAAGTAATGCGGAAAAAGTAAATACGAAAAGTAAATGCGGAAAAGTAAATACAAAAAGAATTAAAACATAAACTATCATTATTAATCAACTATTGCATTACAAATTTTTCTTCTTCAAAAGTAGATTACAAGAATCCTAGTTTTGTTCGTAAATCTCTCTCTTGAAATTTGAGTTTGGGATCTTCAATTGTTGGATTATTGGATGATTTTTGAATGCACAGCTCTCGATCCTTTATATAATGTCTAAAACTCGAAGCCCTAGATGTCATATGTGAGTAGATGTAGATACGATCATGCCCCAAAATCTTAGATCCAACGGCCACCAAAGGACCGCGGTTCCGCCGCCTAATGCCACGTATGACCGCAGATCTGCCGCCTCCTAGTAGGATTGGGTCTTGAGATTTTTTCTGGCTTTTCGTGTCGATATTTGGAGATCCTCTTAATATATAGGTTCTGAAAATATTGTCTTTAGTCTCTATCATTGCTACATTCCTCAATTTGCTTCTAAAATTTGGTAAATTCAGTTTCGATATCCCGATTTGACTTGGATCTCCTATATAGATTTCAGAACTGAGCTAATACCTGCATAATATCTCAAATCAAAGTGTTAGTAGTATTTGGTATTTTTTAGATATTATTCCAACCATTTATATGATATAAAATTTTAAAAATATTGATTATGAATATTTGATATGATATGCATATTTTAATTACTAATATTTCATTTAAATATTATATGCATATATTTTCCCTAATTGTATTAATTATAAATGAAGAAACATATGATAATAAACTTTTACAAATAAATCCGCATATATTCTTTATTTACAATTAACACCTTTTATTTATTTATAATAGTAGGGAAAATATTCATACAAATGTGCAATATTTTAGACTAATCAATTACCTATCAACCACGAGATATTTATGTAAAACATTATCCTATAAAATTAGGGTATTTTATTAAAAATGATATTCTACAAAAACAACTCCGCGTTGACAACCGCTGCACATAGACGGCAGCATTTGTATCCTTTTTATGGACGATTGTCTAGTAACCACGGGGTGTTCATATAAAATATTACCCCATTAATGTATTTTATTAAACCTTAGTTAAAAGGCCGAAAAAATATTAATATAAAAATATTCTTTCTAAGTGGAAGGGGTTAAGTTGGAAACCATAATATAATTATTTAGATTAATATTACCCATTTTCAAAAGGTAAAAGGATTTTAATAAAACTAAAATAATTAGTGGATAAGATTAAAAATAAAATATCATTTTAATATGTCAAAAGTATTTTACTCACAATGCCCTATATCATATGGGTACTTTAATTAAATATAATATATTAATAAAATGATGGTATTTTGTGAAAATAACCTACTTCAACATCTAATTGGTATCATAGAGTAAGATTGTCGTATCAACTTAGCATCCAATAAGCAAGTGTAGTTTTTATGATCATGGATATGTGTATACATGAGGGATAGGTCATTACCCCGTGATATCCATATCAAAGTTATGGTTTTTATTTAAATATGATGGCACCGTAATCTAAACAAGCAATATTTATTTTGAATATCATTTTATTGAGTGTGGAGAGATTAAAAAAATTTAGATTTAGGAGCTAAGGAAGAAAGTGACAGATACAAGATGGTGAGAGACGGATCCTACCTTTGTTTTGAGATGAAGAAGCTGAAAACATCTCGTTACACTAAAACAAGAATACCTCCGCGTTCTGATTTTTTCTCGACGATCGGATGGAACCACAGCGTCGGCGTTGTCGATACGAAGGTCTGGGCATTTTTTTCCAGAATTTTCAGAGTTCTGTGGTGTGAGAAAATAGAGTTTGAAGATCTCTATTTATAGGGTTTTTCTCCCAACAATAAAATCCCAAACTCCGGTTCAAATCTGATAAAAAAAATCCCAGAATCCGTGGTCACAATGATTACAATCATCGCCTGATGATTGCGCCGCCGCGCCACGATTCTGGGCCATTGGATTTTGAATCAAACGGTCCAGGTTTCCTACTTATATATATTTTATTTTATTTTATTTATTTAGTTTAAAATCTAAAACTGTTTTATTAAATCGAATTTATTTTGAAAAAATTGTTAAAATATTTTTTAAATTACGGAAAAATATGAGAAAAACAAGAAAAATATATTTTATTGTTATCTTCAGTTTAAAAATGATTTTGGGCTAAAACTAAATAATATTCCCATATCTATGATATTTTTTATTTATTATAATTATTTAAAATCTAGGTTGTCCTTGAAAATCATTTTAGTTATGAAATAATTATTTTAATTGATAATAAAAATATGTAAATTATTTTAAGGCATTATAAAATTTCATTAAAACATTTTAAGCCCAGAAAAATATAAATAGATTTTTGAAAATTCCTTTAATTATATTTCAATACTTTAAAAATTACTAACATTACTTTTAAAAATAAAATCAGTAAAATAAAATATTTCTTGATCAACTAAATACACAAATAAATACTTGGTACTAAATAAAAGACATTTTATTGGGTATTAGAAAACACGGCCGTTACATTCATCTACCGTATGACTAGTCACCGGCTGAGTGGAATCCGCAAACGTCTACTAGAATTCTTGAATCAATTACAAGCACGAGCAAGCGTAAGAGATTTCTCTCAAATCTCTCAAAATCTCACAAAGCATAACTGTCACCTTCTCAAGACAATGGTTTCTCTCTAGATTAATTTAGGTAGTATCTAATACATGTATGAGAAGTCTCCTTATATAGGCAAGCTCTAAAGCTATCCAAAATTGAGATAAATCTCAATTTACCGAATAAAGATTCGCTGCAGTTTCGCCGTCGACAAACGTTTGACCCATGTTTGGGCAGACGTCTGCCTTTGATATGCATATCTTGATTTCCCTTGTGCAGACGTCTGGCTTGTCGCTAGACGTCCGGTCTCTAGTCTTGGATTGGGCTTCATTTCTTCACCAGACGTCTGAAAAACACTTGGTCAGACATCTGGCCTTCAGTCTCGGGTTGGGACGGTCTTCTGCAAACGTCTGTCGTGCTGCTTCAGACGTTTGCCGTTACTCTGTTGTTCTAACATGCTTCTCATGTGCATGTTCCGACATTTGTTGTTGTTCTAGACAGACGTCTGACTTGAAAGAAACTCAACAATTTCTAACAATATGGAATATTTAAAAAAAAAGTTGATACAAATTTGAATAGAGAATGTCAAGAAATAACAATTTCTAACCTTAATTATGAAGTTTAGATCTAAAGTGCAAACTTTTAAAATTTAGAAAAGTATCCCATTTTAGCCTCCTCAAATATTCATCTTTCTGTCTCTCTCATATACAACTGTCATTCTCTCTTAACAGCACACTAGTAATTTATTACGCAACCTTTTGCCCCCACAACCCATATACAAAACAACCCATCTCAACTTGAGATCATATTATTCATCTCCCACATCAAATCACATTAACACTAGTAGTTACACTTGAAGTTGAAGAAGAAGAAGAAGATCAAGAAGAAGAAGAAGAAGAAGAATATATAGAGCTCTTACTTGCTAAAAAGATGGAGCTTTTTCCAATGCAACCAGACCTAACCTTGCAAATTAGCCCCCCAAACACAAAACCCACTTCAAGCTATAGAAAACCTACACATGAAGAAGAGAACAACATGGATCTAGGGTTTTGGAGAAGAACCCTAGACTCCACCACCACAAAACCCACAAACCCTAATATCGCTCCCGGCATCGATCTCTCGTTGTCAAGCTCAAACTCCATCACAAACCCTTTCAATATCCAGTATCCCCAAAACTCTCATTTCCACTTCAACCCCCACCAAGATTATTCTTTCTTGAGACCCATTAGAGGAATCCCTTTATATAACCACAACCCTAACTTGCATCATCATCAACAACAACACCAACAAAAGTACCATTTCTATGACTCATCATCAAATATATCCAACATTAATGCTTTTCAAGGGCTATCGAGATCGAGATTCTTATCACGGGCGATGCCCGTGAAAAGAAGCATGAGGGCACCGAGGATGCGGTGGACGACGATGCTTCATGCAAGATTTGTTCATGCAGTGGAGCTTTTAGGAGGCCATGAAAGTAGGGATCTATTTATCTTTTTCTCCCTCTTAATATAGAAGTAGTACTTTTTCTTTGTTGAGTTATTTAATTTATATTGAAGTTTGGCATTTTGGGGTTTGATTAATTAGGAGCAACACCCAAGTCAGTGCTTGAGCTTATGGATGTGAAGGATCTCACCTTGGCTCATGTGAAATCTCACTTGCAGGTATGAGAATGATTCTTGATCTTAGTTGGAATATTTATTAATTATTGAAGAAAAATAATTAAATCCTCATGTTTTAAAAATATTTTTAGACTTGCTTCAAAAAATAAAATTTCCTCAAAAAAAATTCTTTAAGCCTCAATTGAACTTGGTAATTTTGCTAGCATCAAAGAAAAACAGCTGAAATGGCTAAGAATTATTTTTGAGGTCATACCGAGACAAAGAAAATATCTAATTTCATATTTATTTCTTTTCCCTATTTTGCGCTATATATACCTTCACTACTACATGTACATGTTAGTGATCTCTGCAAGAAGTAATTTAGTACCCACATTTTATTTTAAAGTGAATATAAAATCTAATATGTAAGATCTTAAGGCTTATCATTACAATCACATGTTAATAACACAATGTGGAATTCATGAATATATATGCTCATTTCTTCATGCTGCCCATTGTGACTAAGTATACTATACACATATATCATATGGATATTAATCAATTTTATAAGTGTGCATGTATGATATTATTATAGATGTATCGAACAGTGAAGAGCACAAATGCGGCTGCAGCTTCTTCAGGTATACAAATTTCTTCATGAGATTTAATTTTCTTGATATCGATCATTTTTGATGTGCAAGTATTTTTCAATTACTTTTCATATATGCAGGGCAATCTGATGGGTTTGATAATGGTTCCGCTGGTGAGATTTCTGATGACAATATCTCATCAAATCAAGATGGAGGAAGGCCAGGGATTAATTTGCAGGGAGTCAACAATCAGTATGGTCTGTGGAGCAACTCTTCAAGGTGATTAAAAACTTTAAACCTTGTTTACGTTAGGATAAAGTTTCGATAGAACACTATCGACAGGAAGATTTTGTGATAAAACCGATGAACTTTTTATGTCTCCTATGAACCCATCCTGAACTGGCAGTTGGGTTTGACTTAAGAAGAATCAGGATTCAATTTAAGAAAACTCATGGCTATAACACACTGAGATTGACTAGTTTTAATTGAAAATTAAACTCTAAACCTTCTTCTGCCAAAATCTATTTTTCCTTAATTAAACCAAACCCAAATCAAGCTGTTTCAGATTGACCTGTAGTTTAGGAGGATTTGTGGTAGTTTTAAAGATCCTTGGTGATATCTCGAAAAGCGTCTTGAAAAGTTGATGTTGTTTCATAGAATTTACCCTTAACTTTATTTATTTATGATCAAATGCACTTTACTTTTATTGGCCTTTGTATGATTAATGGATAGGTTTAATAAGCAATCTTGCAAAATCTACACTTATCCACATAGAGAACTTTATAATTACAATTTCATAACTAAAATATGCATCTCATTATCTAGAGAAATATAAGCATACTATGATACTATCTACCAATGAAAACCTCATTTAAAAAACAATTTATTTTACATGCGTTATGGGTGTTCTCAGACAGGCAGATATAAATATTTAGTCTAATTAATTAGCATTAGGAAACTTGATCATGAACGTGTTTAATATTAACTTCAAGATTGTTTATTGTTAAATTAAGTGATACAAAATACTTCCAATTGATTAATTAACCCAACTTCAAACTTCCTTATGAGAAATTATTTTGAAATAACCTCAAGGATAACACATGTTCAATGTATCAAACCCCGGCGGGGGTGGGGGGTGGGGTGGGTGGGTTGGGGGGTGGAGGAGAGTTGTGATGTAGCACAATTTTTTTTAAATAAAAAAGAAAATAAATCATTGTGATATCCTATGCTCTCTCTAGCTTGCTCTCTCTAATCTTCATGCAAGTTGTGCTCCAAAAGGGAGCACACATCTAATAGTGTTGTTCCATCTGTCATAATCAGTAGCATGTTAAAAACCCATGATGGGACAATGATTTTCTCTTTTTTCTTTTGAAGTAAAATGATGGTACAATGATGTCTCTCTCTCTCTCTCTCTCTCTCTCTCTATATATATATATTAGTCTTTTTACAAAGGCTGAATTGTTGTATGAATGAAATTTCCTCTGGGAAATGAGCTAGCTTACTTTATTTTCACATTATTTCAATCATGTATATTTTTGAACCAAGGCATAATTGTTAACAAGCTAGTAGTAAAATTTGTACATATAAAAGTTATACTCATATGGTGATTTTTCAGTAGGGGAAACTGGGTTAATGGCACACCAAGGGATTCCTTCACAGGGAGCAAGCCCTGCTTTGAGGTACCCAATTCATTTTATTTATTTTTCCATTTCATTTTCTTCAAATTTTAATCTTGGTTTCCATAGAAGAAGAAGCTAACTTAAGACTAAGGATTTGTAGCTCTAAATGATCCCCTTGATATGTACATATTTTAGAGTTTTAACACTAGCTATTCAATTTGGCTAAAATTTCTTTTCTATTAATTTTGGTGCCAGGTTGGGACAGAGATAGACCATAAGAATAATGATTCATTTGGATAGAGAGGAATTAATTCGTGAATCGATTGGAATGGATGTCTTAATTAATTCAATATATTCTGAGCCACATAGAAGTATTTATGGCATGATATGATTGTGTGTTGTCCTATTAGCAAAAACGATCATGATAGGTTGATGGAGATGAGGACATTATTAATACATGCGCTTATGAAGTTCTATATAAACTACTTAAAATATATAGCTAGTCATGCTGTGTTGATATCTTCACTATGATTATGATGCATAATGTCAATTATGATTGATGGAATGAGATGTCTAATCACCTTCTTTTTTTTTCTTTTTTTTAATTTGCCCCCTTGTGCAGAAAACACAATCCAAAAAAATGGAGATCATATCAGATCTGAATTCATCTTGCTGTGTTACATTGGTAGATAGGCCCAACCTTGAGTTCACCTTGGGAATGCAGCTCTAATCTCACTTTGAAGATCACAACATGCAACAAAGTAAAAGAGAGAAAAACAAGGAGACCATTGAAAGCAAAGGAGAAAAAGAAAGTTGTATTAAAGCCTATCTTTCCCTGCAAAGCCAGCTTGAGCTTATCTATCATAGGAAAGCTAGAGAGAGAGAGAGAGAGAGAGAGAGAGAGAGTAACTATGCATAAATATGAGTTTTTTGGATTACCCCTTCTCTAACTAGAAAACTTACAAGAAAGAAAGATAGGGTAGAGGAGAGGGTTCTTACAACTTTCAAGTGACATTAAAAGCCTAGAAGGGCATTTGTTTTGCTTTGTAGTTTCCCAACAAAGAGAAAAGGCCAAAGGAAGGACAAAGCATTTCAATCATACAAAGGGATCCATCATGCATGGCCAATTGCTACTTTAATGTTAAATCTTTTATTTAACTTTTCAATATATTTTATCCTAGAGGGAATTAATCTCAAGTTATTTCACAGTCAAGAATTTACAAATGAAATGGCCGTAAACAAAATCCAAGGGCTATTCAAAATTCTAGCCATTTGATTTCTAAATCCATATGTAAATTGAGATGATAACTTTAATGTTGGACGGATGTCGGCACGGTTACCACTCAGCGGCGGCTGCCAGTGTGTCGACGCCTGGCCGGTGGGTATCGGTGACCGGCCATTGGCAGCAGTGGCTGATCTACGGAACTCGGCGGCCTCCTGGTCGACTACATTCATCGATCGACGGGCAGCGCTGACGATCGGCACGGCGCTATGTCGGTCGTTGATGGTGGTGGTGGCGCGTAGCAGCTATGGTGCCGGCCACTCAGGAAACGACGTTGTCGGTGACGTTGGCAGCCGGTTAGCGAATGCCGATGGTCGATGGTCAATGGTCAATGGAGACGACGGTGTCTGCGGGTCAAAATTAAGGTGTCTACAAGGCGGCGACAACCAGTAAGAGGGTGTGTCGATTGTCGACAAGGTGACGACGACCAATCTGATGGCGGCGGCGACGACGGAGGATGAACGACAATCGGCGGTGGCGATGGTGGTCAGGAACGGGCCCAAGAATTTTGGTCAGAGAAGACACGTCGGCAACCACACATAATAAAGACTTTTTAAGAGCTCAACTACACTATATATTTACTTCCGCCATCACAATTTAATAATTGACAACAAAAATTTAAATTAATATAAGCATAATAATTTTTACAATATTTTATATATCTGAGCTTCATAACTTGGACAATAAGCTTTAATTTAAAAGTTTCTAGTTGTTCTTTTTAAATCTTTAGTGTGGGACTAAACTTTCCTTGTTAAAATACGTATATTATATAAAATCGAAATTAATAATGAAGCGTAGAGGTATTTGAACCCATGACCAACTATTTTAAAATCAAATACACTACCATTTGAGTCATGTGTATGTTCTAAGTGATTAGTTTTTAAGAAGTAAATATATATAATACATATCTACTTTTCAATTGAAACAATACTAAACATTTCTTTTTCGAAATTTGAGATGTGGCACATGCCCCTTCAGCTTGCTCTAGGTGTGCCTCTGATGGCGGTGGCCGGTTTGGCGGGTGGCGGAGACCGCAGACAGCGACAAAGTCAGGGTTGGCGATGGTGGTGGTTGCGCGCGACGGCTTGCTGGTGAGCGGTGGCAGTTGGCAGATGATGGATGTAATTGTAGATATTCCGAGGGTGTATTGTGATATTGAGTTTGATGGATTTTATTATTTCTGTACTACAACTTGAATGACAAACTTCATAATTCTAGTTCTAACATTGTGAAACGCTAATTTCGACCCACACTAAAAAACGAATACCAATTTCAAATGGTTTGGGACCAACGCTATTTAAAATTCCTGATTTGGATTTTGAAAATGACTTAATATTATTTATGACCTACCAAATGAATAAAAAACCAACACACTTCATACACTCCATCAATTTAACATGGTATTTATTTAAACATTCTTATGCATATCAACATTTCTTAATTTATTTTTTGGAGTAGGGTTTCTAACCACACTTTTTTCTTTCCTCAAAATTGAAGATGAACATCAATATATATATCCACCAACAAACAACCTAGCTAAATTCACTGACATCAAGCATTAATGCTGCCAATGGTTCTTTTTCTAGCTTCTTAAAATTGTGCTAGCATGTGCACAAGAAATGTCTATAATATTATAACTTGTAACACCCACTAAACAAGTTGGTTAAACAAGTTTATATATGCTCCTTGTTGGCAAGCTTTAAGTGCAAGTCTTTTTTGCAATATTGTTATTCATACAAGTTTTTTGCAAAAGGTGAGAATGAAAAATCAATTGTTTCATTGTGTACAGTATTTTCTTATGTGGTTAAGTATTTATTATTAATTTTTTTCTAACGAAAATTATTTTTTAAGCTTAAGGTTGGATCGACATCCATTCATAAATAATGTGTCTTGCCTCTTCCTCCCTTTTTTTTTGGGTTGTTAAATACTTAAATTTCTGGCCTTCTTATCTTAAATTTTATGCCCTGCCAGATTCATCCTCTTATAAAAGTCATGATAAATCTAAATTAAATATAGTCATATTTACAGGCCAGATAACATTTGTAATAGTGAGAAATAGGCTGAGTTGACATGTCTATTCTCCTGTACTAGAAATTACAATATTTGATGTATTCAAATTCTTAGTAAGAGTAAATGGGGGCAGCAGGCCCAAACTGCAGTAGCCTCTCATATGGACCAGTGGGGCCTGCTGAATATTTTGCAGTTAGGTCTCTGGACCCCACTGGCTCATATGAGAGGTCACTGTAGTTTTGGGCCTGTAGGATCACCGCAGGCCCTGTTTTCTCTCTCTCAATAATGTACAATATTTGCTGCTATAGTTCAAAAAACAGGCCCTTAGATTTGTTCCATATCAATAATATGAACTTCATAATTAGAGAAAAAGTGGGAACTTAAAATTTTTTTTTTTGGGGGAACAACTTGAAGAACATTGACTTTCAAGTGGTCCACCTCATATATTTATTGTAATACACTTCATGAGCCAGTATAATGCTTCAGAAAACAAAACAAAAGGGAAGCACATTGATGATATATATTGTTTGGTGCAACATTCATGTAGTGATGGCACCGGCAAGATGCAGAAGAAGACATGATAAAATACATTAATACATTATAATATATGCTACAATTAATGCGTATTTGTGAGGCTGTGAGCCTATCAACTGTACTGACTCTCTCATTACATATGTTCCCTACAAATTCAATGGCCATCTTAATTATGTCACATCCAAGCACAACATAAATCAAATGTAAATTTTGTGTCCAATTAAAACTATGTGGACAAATAGCTTATTTGCCTTGGGTTTGAAGCAAATTGAAAGCAATAGATCCCAACATCTTACACTTTAAAGGCAGATGAGTATATGATAAAAGGTTTCTGTTTAGAGCCTTAATTAATACCCTCTTTTTTCTTTATCCAGCTCACTGAAAAAATGAAGAAAAGAAAAGGAGAAGCCTTTATCCTCAAATAATTAAAGAATGATTTCAAAGATACATACACTATGAGTCCAAATTAAACCCTTCTCTCACTAGTACTACCCCCCCCCCCCCCCCCCCGCCTCCCTCTTCAAATAATTAAAAAATGGTTAACTATTGTATAAGAGCCGATTTCTAGGTAGCCCGACTTTACCGCAGTCCCAAACCTCCAAAGTTATGGTAGGCATCGAGAAATATAACGTATCTTCTATGATCTTACGGATTGTGTACCAGTTCCGTGAGCTAAATGGTGTTTTACATATTGTTATCCACTTCTTAAATAAACGTATGATGGATATCCTGAATCTGTATTGCTCTAATACCTTGTGTAGCACGGATTTTTTGTTGAGTAAACTTATCCATATCGAATTTTTAATTAGCGTAACATCCATGTTAGATTCTTTGAGATTCATTTAGAACTTAGGAAACACTTCTTGTACATCCTAAAATGCATATTGTATTGTACGAATCTAAAATGTACCTATGGCTATAAGACACCAACAAACTTGTGCATCTACACCACCAAATTATCTATATTCTTAGCCTTACATTTGCTAAAATGTTTTTGTATATACTCAAATGAAACAATTATTAGTCTTTCCCAAATAATCCTATCCTAGACTTTTGAAAAATTACATCTAAACTGACTCGTGTCGTGTCTTGAATTCATATGTAATGTGGATCTATTCCATGTAACACACCATGTTAATGTCTATGCATTTGCACCTAAACTATGAAGCTAATGGGTGCAGTAATTGTACATTTTATAAGATGAGTCTAACAATATCCTTGTTCTCCCCCCCCCCCCGCCCCCCCTTCTCTCACATCAAATTATTAAGGAGTCATTACTCAATGATAGTATATATGATGTACAAGAGTCCAAAAGCTTCTCTCTCTCTCTTCTTCCTTAACAAAGGGACAAGGGGGTTGTAATTGATGCTCTTATGACTGTGTTGAGAGAGAGAGAGAGAGAGAGAGAGCGAGAGCTTCAGAAGACATCAAGTCTCTGAGCCCCATGAAATGACATGTCTCTATGAGGTATTGTTTTCATCAAAACCCTAGTCCTTGTAACCCCTGCACAAAAATAGCTTCTTGCCTATTCCCCATGCAATACAAGCCTTGAGAGATGAGCCCTTTTCACTGTTGAGTCTTCCTTAGTGTGGGCCCAGGTCAACTTTCTATCAGGACATTTAGTCAACAGTCAACAGGAGAGTGTATATGTTGGTGTTGATTTGTCAACTGCTCTATATACTATGCCCTTGGGATTTTATATGAGGTGATGGTAATTTCTCATTGCTCGAGGGGATGCATGGCATCTTGTGTAGTTTGGATTACTGAAAAATTTAAACAATAAGTAAACTATATACAAACAAGCCTTCATTATTGTTCAATATTCAGTTACTATATTGATGTAGGTAGCTATATAGGAAACTTTTGTACAACACTATTTTCTATAAACTTCGTAAGTATGCTTTTTTGTTGGATCAATATTTAAATAGGTTTACAAGGAATTTGATGGACAAAGACCGTCTTATAACACAGCATCAAAACTTTGATGATGTACGAGAATTAAATAATATAGTTTCATACACTACTACGAATAGGGCCTGCCCCTACGGTTAGGACCGTAGGGGCAAAAAAACCATCCGTATATCTAAAGGCCGTAGTGGCAAGTTTCTGTCTCTACGGATGAAAATTTGTTCCTTCGGACATAATCTTCGGGCTAACTGCCCTTATGGTTTCCAACATAGGGGTGGTTATGTGATGGAGGCGTAGATCTCCTTCAAATGTTGCCCTCCGTTAATCTGCAGATGGCTGCGATAAGTGGCTGAGATTGGATCTGGAGGCTGTCGCTCTTGAAACGTGTGGATCTCAATGGATTTGAGGTTGTGGTCGCCGAGCTACTTGCAAGGAAGCCCTGGGGTGGTTGTACCACCGAGGACCCTCCGACGATCAAGTTAGTCTAGAGATCCGAGCAGAGCAACAGCTTAGTGGAGTAAAAATGGTTTACTTGAACCGTCTGAAGAAGGGGTTTATATAGTGGTGGCAGTAGGCAAGGCAGGCGCAAGAATCACGCCGGCCGTTACGCTCCCGACGTCACGCCCGCTTGATGAGCGAGACCTCCCATTAATGGCGAGACAGGCTCGTTAATGGGGGATCGTGGTGGCGTGGAACATGGGATGTGGCCGGCGGAGATCTCGTGCATGGCGAGACTCGCGGGATGGCGGTTACGCCTGCAAGCGGTGCCGTTGGTCGGTCGATGAGACCGAGGAAGATGACCTCGGCGGGAGAGCTCGTAGACGAGCGGGAGAGCCGAGATATCTTGGTTCTGCGGTAGCCCGGAGACGAGCTGTGAGGCCGAGGAGGCCGGTTATGCAGGGGGCTCGGAGGTGAGCCAGCGTTTGCTCGGTAGGACGAGCACAGGTGTGGTCTGGTTGGCCACTGTAGGTCCTTTCTTGTATACTCTGGGACATGTCATCTGCCACATGTCCTGATCTGAGAGATCACCGATATCGAGCATCATCATTAGCCCCCCACTCTCGTCCCGACCAGCTGACGGGTCGGGTCGAGAGTGGTTTGCCTGGTCACCCGAAATGAGCTCCTTTTCGAAGATATCGTCGGGCGTGTCCCTGGGCAATCGGCTGTTTTTTCTGGGTGATGTCAGCGAATCAGGACGAGATCTCCGCATTAAAGAGAGTGTGCCAGATCGTGTGCACTTTTGCTGAGGCGACAAACCACGTGTCGGGTGCCGGTTGGCTGATGTGACGTGCCGCAGGCTTCTGTCGTCCGATGGGATGCTGCGCTTACAACAGGTAGAACGATCGTGGCCGTCGAGTGCAGTGAACCGTTTTGGCGGGAGTCAACCGTCGCCATTGGATGAGGACGCCGGCAATATAAATCGAGGGGAGGCCTGATTCGGGATCTCTCTCTCTCTTCACATTTTCCCCATTCTGAGTCTTGTTAGCTCGGCGCTCTCCCCTTTAGGTCGGATTTTGCGTTTTCTCTTCTCAAGGATGTAGATTTTGTAGGGGTAGATACTAGGGATTCTTCCCCTGGGTTGGAGCCCCTTCGGGAAATTGGGGTCAGATCCTCTTCTCGGGGTCGTGCGTCTGCGGCGGTTCCCGGAGCGGTGGCGGCGGACGTCCCTGGTGCGTCGTCCTCAGTTAGATATGAGGACGGGCTTGTCACCGCTCGGGCTCGTTTCCATATTCCTTCCGGCTACACGCTATGATTGGCCGAGAAAGAAGAGAGGGCAGATCAGGTGCGGGGTAGAGAGATCGCCTTGTACCTGGAAGCCCTTTGGGCCGGAATGCGCCTGCCTTTCTCTCCTGAAGTTGTAACTGCGCTAAATTACTTTGGGCTAGCACCGGGCCAGCTAGTGCCGAACTCCTAGAGGATTCTCCTAGGGTTTCTGGTCCGGCTGAAACTGCAGATGATCCCCTTTAGTTTGTCCATCCTTACCTCCTCTCTTGTTTACAAAAGTCACCCCGGAACTCGCGCGGGCGACCCGAGGTGGGTTTACCTCACCTTTAGGAAGCAACGGGGGAGTGTAGCCCGGTCAGGAGTTGTCGTCTTGCCTTCTTCCATCCATGATTGGAAGAAGAAGTTTTTCTTCGTCGGGCCGCCAGAGGGTGAGCACTGGTCCGTAAGCATCCAGTGGTTTAGGGATAGGTGCTGGCAGGGAAATTCGTCCAATAACCCCGACACGGTGAGGGTGGCAGGGTGGGAGCCTATTCCCCGGGCCGAAGTGTTGCTTTCTGAACGGGCCCTTAGTTGGGCCGGGTTCAGCCCCTCCCAGATCGTCGGTAAGTTAGGCTTGCGTTTGTTTTTGTTTCTGTTTGTGTCACTGATTCCATTATATTTTGTCTTGTGCAGAAACCATGGACGTGGACCTCCTCCGAGCAGCCATGCGCAAGCCGAAGAAAGGGTCGAAGGCCGGAGGGGCCAGCTCTTCTCGTTAGACGCCAGTCCCGGTTCCCCCCGCAGCTGTCCCGCCCTAGCGCTCGAGTGCGGGTAACGCCCCGGAGCCTGGCCAGGCGCCGAGCAGAAAAACGGCTCGAGGAAAGGATGCCCAGGCTTCGGAGGTGGAGACGAGCTCCCCGCCGTCGTCTCTTAAGAGGTTCCCCCGAACAGTTCCACGGACCCCGGCCTCTCCGATCTTGGTGAATGAGGGGGAGCTCCGCTTTGAGGTGCCCTCAGGGCTTTCCATAGCTGACAGCTTGCTGCATGACATGGAGAGGTCGGCCGGGGGTCGGGTCCATGGGGGGATGCTGAAGGCACAAATGGCGTCCATCGCCCAAGAGGTCGTGCAGGTTAGTGCTCGTATATCGTCTCATCGCTTGCGAGATTTGGTGTCTCCTTTTCTTCCTGACCCCCTCCGATCTCCTCAGGTCCTCCAGCACGTCGCTATCGTCGCCCGTATGGAGGAGGAGGAGATAGACCCGGCGATGCGAGCCGCAGGCGAGTTCTCCTCGCTGGGGGAGAGCTCGAAACGGGAGCTGGAGGCGGCGATGGCGAGGGTTGCTGCTCTTGAGGGCGAGGAGGAGGCCGAGAAGCAGGAGGCGGCGGTCGCGAGGCAGGAGGCGGCGGCCGTGAGGCAGGAGGTGGTGGCCTCAAAGCAGGAGGTTGCCAGGTTCCGTGAGGCCGCCCAGGCGTCCGAGGCCAAGCTTCGGGACTCCAGAGTGCTCGTCGGCACCATGAAGAAGTCCATGAGCACCCTCCGGAAGGAGTTGGAGGCCGCGGGAGAGGCGACGAAGCGAGCCGACCTCAAAACGGCGAAAGCGGTGGAGAACTTCCAGAAATCAGAACAGTTCTACACTGTCCTAGCTTCGGCCACCACCGCCATCTGGCATGAGGCCCTCGACGCCGTCAAGGCCCGGATGCCGGAGTTCGCTGACGAAGAGCTCCGAGCCGAATATCCCCAAGGGGATGACGAGCAGGAGGATGGCCCCGGGGAGATACCCGACGAGGGCGACGCCGAGGCTCCTATGATGGGTGCTGGGCTTCCTGAGGTTGCGTCCGGCCATGAGGCCTGAAGCCCCTTGTTTTCATGCTTTTTTCTTCTTTTTGTTGCCTCGGGTATTTTGTAGGCCTTCGGGAATTTTTGTAAGGCTGGGGAGCCCACAGTACCATTGTCAGAGCTTTGACTTTGTGAATAAAGATTTTGTTTTTGCAGTAGTGTTTGTGCTTGTATTTTTCTTTGTCGGTAAACACTCGTATTTTCGCAATACTGCCTTCGTTTTATGTTGGTTCTCTGTCTATGGATCACACATCAAGTTGAATCTGTTCGCTTGCCGAATGTGTAATGATCGGTGCGAAGACGGTATCTCCATGGTCCCAAAGTCAAGGTGGAGTTTGCTTAGACGTAGAACCGGATGCCTCTTGGTGAGGTCATGTTCCTTAGCGTGGGAAGCTTGGAGAGGCATGCTGGTGATCGACCGAGCAACGTAGCTGCTCGGTGCCTCTTGGCGAGAGCTTTGATCCCTGGTGTGTTGGGGTAGGGAGCCACCAGCCGGGAATAACCGAGCAAGGGTGGGTCCGGTTTCCTCTTTCGAGGGCTTTTGATCCTTAGCGTGGGAGGGGCCATGAGTGGCCTACTAAGGATGGGGCTGAGCAAGGTAGCTACTCGGTGCCTCTAGGCGAGGGCTTTGATCCTTAGCGTGGGTGGGGCCGTGAGTGGCCTACTAAGGATGGGGCCGAGCAGGATAGCTGCTCGGTGCCTCTTGGCGATGGTTTTGATCCTTAGCGTGGGAGGGGCCGTGAGTGGCCTACTACGGATGGGGCCGAGCAGGGTAGCTGCTCGGTGCCTCTTGGCGAGGGCTTTGATTCTTAAGGACGGGCCGAGCAGGGTTACTGCCCAGTGCCTCTTGGCGAGGGCTTTGATCCCTGGTTTGGTAGGGAGCTACCGGTCAGGGATAACCGAACAAGGGCGGACCCGGTTGCCTCTTGGCGAGGGCTTTGATCCCTGGTTTGGTAGGGAGCTACCAGTCAGGGATAACCGAGCAAGGGCGGACCCGGTTGCCTCTTGGCGAGGGCTTTGATCCCTGATTTGTTGGGGTATGGAGCTACTGGCCAGGGATAACCGAGCAAGGGCGGGCCCGGTTTCCACTTTCGAGGACTTTTCATCCTTAGCGCGGGAGGGGCCGTAAGTGGCTTACTAAGGATGACCGAGCAGGGTTGCTGCCCGGTGCCTCTTGGCGAGGGCTTTTTGTTCTTAAGGATGGCCGAGCAGGGCTTTTGGCGAGGGCTTTGATCCCTGGTGTTGTGGGGTAAGGAAGCTACCAGCCAGGGATAGCCGAGCAGGGTAGCTGCTGGGTTGCCTCTTCGTGAAGGCTTTGATCCTTAGCGCTGAAGGGGCCGTGGGAGGCCTGCCAAGGATGAACCAAGCAGTGAAACTGCTTGGTCGCCTCTTTGTGAGAGCTTAGATTCCTGGCATTGTGTGGTAGGCGAGCTACCAGTCAGGGATAGCCGAGCAGGGTAGCTGCTGGGCTGCCTATTCGTGAGGGCTTCGATCCTTGGCGGTGGAAGGGCTGTGGGAGGCCTGCCAAGGATGAACCAAGCAGTGAAACTGCTCGGTCGCCTCTTTGTGAGGGCTTAGATCCGTGGCATTGTGGGGTTGGGAAGCTACCAGCCAGGGATAGCCGAGAAGGGTAGCTGCTGGGCTGTTTCTTCGTGAGAGCTTCGATCCTTGGCGCTGGAGGGGCCGTGGGAGGCCTTCCAAGGATGAACCAAGCAGTGAAGCTGCTCGATCGCCTATTTGTGAGGGCTTAGATCCCTGGCGTTGTGTGGTAGGCGAGCTACCGGCCAGGGATAGCCGAGCAGGGTAGCTACTGGGCTGACTCTTCGTGAGGGCTTCGATCCTTGGCGCTGGAGAGGCCGTGGGAGGCCTACCAAAGATGAACCAAGCAGTGAAGCTGCTCGGTCGCCTCTTTGTGAAGGCTTAAATCCCTGGCGTTGTTTGGTAGGCGAGCTACCGGCCAGGGATAGCCGAGCAGGGTAGCTGTTGGGCTGCCTCTTCGTGAGGGCTTTGGGAAGATGGATAGTCGCGAGTGACACGCGCCATGAACACGTGGAGGAGGCGAAGTGCCAGAGCCGCGTCATTTCGATTTCGCCAAGAAAGGCTCGAGGTTTGCCGCGTGGCGGTACAGTTGTGGGCGAAACGGGCGACTGTTGGATTCTCGAGGGCGCAGCGGGCTATAAAGCGGAGAGAGCGTTGATGAATCCTTTCTTCACAGCCAAAACATAAGAATGGAAGACTTCCCTTTCACCATCCCCGAGATCATAAATTTCGAGGACGTGTACTTCTACGATCAGTATTGTACTGAGGACACGGTGCAGTTGGTGATAGGCCGCATCGAGGATCATTTTGGGCAGTTGCTTCCCCGATGCTCCCCCTACTTCAGCTGTTGATGTATTCCATCTGGAGGGCATCGCCGGGGCTCTACAACCCCTTATACGAGCAGCTGAAAGACGAGTCCATTGGCAAGCTGAGGTCTCTGAGGCGCTTCGGCTTAATCTCTGCGAGCCGTCTAAATCGCTCGGAGGCGCTCGTCTTTGAGTGCTACTACTTGAGGCTCGATGCCGACGCCAGCGGGGGTCGTCGAAGGGACATGTTAGACACGGCGAGGGCTCGGCTGGCGGAAATATTCTTAGAGTACCACGAACAGTGCTCTCTATACCCCATTCCCCTGCTGTTGTAAAATTTTTTTTTGACGTACGACTGAGGAGCCTATAGTACCTCTTGAATGAATAAGTTTCTTTTTCTTTTCTGCAATGCTTTATTGATCCCTATATTATATAAGCAAAATATCTCAAGAAAGATGTACATTGCTCTGAAAAGAAAATACATGCCAGTAGATGTTCTTATTCATACAACTTGAGCCCCCCGGATGTCTGTTGGCATCTATGCCCGGCACATGGCACTGAGCTTCGCGGGTACCAGGCGTATTCCCCGCTGACACTGCCATGATCTGGCCGATGGTCAGCTCGGTGGGAGGGGGACGCTGCTCCTGCTCGCGGTCAGCTTGCCGCTTGTCCCTTAGGTACGCTTCGCGGTGCCCCGAACGGATAGGCTCTTCAATATAGTCTCGGAGTTGTTTGCAGCTCTCCATGGAGTGGCCCAGCGATCTGTGAAAACCGCAGTAGGGGCCCCGGGTTCGCTTTGAGGCCATTCGCAAGACCGGGGGAAGCTTGAAGAACCCCTTGCCCTTGGCCTCCTCTAGTAGCACCGCCTGGGAGACGTTGAGCGGGGTGTACTCCTGGAATTTTGGGAGATAGGGTTTTTGTCGCTCAGGTCCCCTTCTCTCTTCTCAAGCCCTCTTTTTTTGGTCGGTTTGCTCTGCCCGGGGGAGATTTGCGTTCACCTCGGACTCGAGCTGGACCTCACGTTCGGTCTAGGCCTTTACCTCGGCCATGGTCTTAGGTTGCGCTAATGCAAAGGAGCGTAACCACTCCTTGTTCCTAAGACCAGACCTCAGAGCTGTGATGTCCGTCTCGTCCCAGTGTTCTGGGACCTCGAGAAGGGCGTTGTAGAAGTGGGCAATGTATGCTTTGAATGTCTCCTTGTCCCCGCTCTTGATCATGAAGAGATGGTCGACTGTGCGTTTCTGTCTCCTGTTCCCGACGAAGTGGCCGGGGAATTGTGTGGTCAGCTCGTCGAAGGTTGATATTGAGCGCGGTTTAAGTCCTCGGAACCAGTCTTGCCCAGAGCGGATGAGAGTGGTCGGGAAATCTCGGCACTGGGCGGCGTCGGAGTTGTCTTGGAAGCTCATCCCCGCGGCGAATGCATCCAAGTGGTCCTTCGGGTAAGATTTGTCGTCGAAGCGGGAGACCTTTGGGGGCTTGTTGCGGGAGGAAATGTGGACGGCGAGCAGCTCCTCTGTGAATGGTTTGGTGAGTGAATCAGCGGCATACTTAGCCCCGTCGCTCGAACGGTGACCTTCCTGATGCATACCCTCGATCTTCTTCTCGAGGGCGTCGAGTCAGCCGCGGTACCCCGACGACTCGGCGCATTCTGATCCTAGGCCTCTGCTGTTGGAGGCCTGCGTCTGGCCGCGGCTTCGGTTCCTCTCAATGAGGTTCCTTAGATCCCCCGGTGAGGTAGCCTTCGAGCCGCTGCGGTGAGTCCCGTTCGCGCGACCCCGTCGAGGGAGGGGGTGTCGGTCATGCCTGGTAACAGGCGAGCCGACAGACATCTCCTCGGGAGGGACAGGTGTGCGGAGGACCTCGGGGCGAGGTGCTCTGGTGACGGACCTCGGTGTCGAACTGTGGGGTGCACAGCGGGTCTCAAAACATATAGGTCCGGGAGATCCGCGACCGTGGGAGGCAGCGAGGCGGTGGTCGGCAGTGCCGATGCGGACGGAGCCTTTTCTCCCCCTGTAGGGGTCCTGGTCCTGAGGCGGGGGAGCGGCGACTTGGTGATCTTTCCCCGCCGTTTGGACGCGGATCAGTGCCTCCACAACCGACGCGAGTCGGTCTATGCGGCCGGCAAGGGCGTTGATGGCATTCGGCGGAGGAGGTTCGTCCGCGCCTCCGTTGAGGGGGAGGCGGCGGCTGGTGCTTGGATCGTCGTGATGATCGCTCGCCATTAGGTTAAGATCGGAAGGCGAACTTTTGTTTTTGTGGAATCAAGGGTTTCGATTCCCATAGACGGCGCCAGCTGATGGAGGCGTGGATCTCCTTCAGATGTTGCCCTCCGTTGATCTGCTGATGGCTGCGATGAGTGGCTGAGATTGGATCTGGAGGCTGTCGCTCCTGAAGCGTGTGGATCTCAATGGGTTTGAGGTTGTGGTCGCCGAGCTACCTGCAAGGAAACCCCGGGGTGGTTGTACCACCGAGGACCCTCCGATGATCAAGTTAGTCTAGAGATCCGAGCAGAGTAACGGCTTAGTGGAGTAAAAATGGCTTACTTGAACCGTCTGAAGAAGGGGTTTATATAGTGGTGGCAGCAGGCAAGGCAGGGTCTAGAATCACGCCGGCCGTTATGCTCCCGACGTCACGCCCACTTGATGAGCGAGACCTCCCATTAATGGAGAGACAGGCTCATTAATAGGGGATCGTGGTGGCGTGGAACGTGGGATGTGGCCGGCGGAGATCTCGCGCATGGCGGTTACGCCTGCAAGCGGTGCCGTTGGTCGGTCGATGAGACCGAAGAAGATGACTTCAGCGGGAGAGCTCACAGACGAGTGGGAGAGCCGAGGTATCTTGGTTCTGCGGCAGCTCGGAGATGAGCTGTGAGGCCGAGGAGGCCAGTTATGCAGGGGGCTCGGAGGTGAGCCAGCGTTTGCTCGGTAGGACGAGCACAGGTGTGGTCTGGTTAGCCACTGTAAGTCCTTTCTTGCATGCTCTGGGACACGTCATCTGCCACATGTCCTGATCTGGGAGATCACCGATATCGAGCATCATCATTATGTTTTTTTTAGTTTATGCAAAAAAATTTAAAAAGGCCTTCATTTTAATAAAAAAAAATTTAAAAATTGTAATTTATACCTATACGGTTGTTACCGTGGAGACATAAATTTGGCCCTACGGGATTATACCGTAGGACCATACTTTCATTTTAATAATATTTTTTAAAAGAAAATTGTTATTTATGTTCCTACGGTTGTCGCCGTAGCGGCATATATTCAACCCTACGGATTACTCCGTAGGTGCAAAATATCAGTTTTTTTCTAATATTTTGTCACTATGACTGCAGCCTCAGGGGCATATATTGCCCCTACGGTGATAATGGCAGGGGCAAAGTTTCATATATTTTTTTTAAAAAATACTTTCCCCGTTTTTCCCCGCCAGGTACATAATAATATATATATATATATATATATAACGCACAGTTTATCATATAACCAAATACAGAAATATTTAAAAATATATATATAACGCACAGTTTATCATATAACCAAATACAGAAATATTTAAAAACAAAATTCCACGCATAATATATAACGAAATAAACAAAAACAATACGAACTCAATCTAAAGTCATGATAATAGACATCATATACAACAACCGATGTCCGAAATATATAATATGTATCAAATAAAGTACACACATTCTCTAGAAATCCAAAAAATATAAATAAATCTATGCTAGTGTCGTCCAACTGCCACACCTCTAAGTATTTGGAAAATCTGGCGCATTTGCTTCTCGTTGCAGTCCTGTGCTGACAAAATCTCGAGTAATAAAGGAGTGGCCTGTGCAGGAGTAGGAGTGGGCTGTGGAGCCGAAGGAAGAGCATGCACAGAAGAACCTGGATGGGTGGCCAGCGAAGACGGATCCGTAGGAGTGGCCTGCGCAGCCGCGGCCGAAGGAGGGCATGTGGAGCCGTAGCTGAAGGAGGGGCATGTGGAGCTGCAGCCGAATAAGTGGCATGTTGAATCTGTAAAGTTTTTAAGTTTGTGTAATAAACGAGTAAGGAACGGTATACTAGATTTAATCTATATGTATAGTTGTGAAATTTGAAGTCTAGAAATCAAGTCTTGCAAGTTGAAATGATGTGCTATTGATCTATAGGCTCGTCGCTCAGGTTTGTCTTTATGCTTGTTGTTGTTGTAATTATTGTTGTGTTGTTGTTGTCTATGTGTGTGTCTCTGTCTGTGTGTGTGTCTGTGTGTGTGCGTGCGCACGCGCATGCTTGTGTGTGTATGTGTATGTGCGTCTGTAACATACGTACCTTGCAGTGATCGAATTTGGAGTTCAGCACGTCGAACCGTTGCTCCAGACATCGCTCGCGGCTGTAGGAGAAGTAATTGCTAGAGAGGAGGACAACTTCAAATTAGCTCTGTTGGGACCAAGTTTCCGGCCTCTCTCCCAACCACCGTGGTGCCCTCCGTGTACGGCATCTAAGACAGGGATCAGCATGGCCGGATCGGTCGCTGCGGTGAAATCAATCCCTGATGACTGCACTTGCTGCACCACCCGCTCCTACGCCATGTAAAGTATTGAAACGTAAGTAAACCATTTAAATTTAAACTATTCAGAACAAAATTTCATTCAAATTAGAACAAATATTAACACTTATACAATACTCCTACGTAGCAGTGTCGGAATATTGAAGCTTGCCGGTGGCCGGATCTGTCGATGAGGCGTCAAAGGATAAATAATTTTTCAACACGCTCGGTATACCACCCTGAGTCAGGGTCTGAGCTCTCTGCAATTCACCAAAAATTTACATATATAATAACATAACTTTTCATATTATATTATATCAAAATAGATATATTATAATTTACCGCTGCCTCCATGGCACGAGTATTATTCCTCGAGCCACCTGTGTGGGTAGGTCAAGCTCTTTTCGCGGACTTCCGATTCTCCTTGTATTGAGCGACATGTTTCTGCACAACTTAATCAAATTTATTTTCCTAATTAAGCAACAAAAAAATAAATTATATGTTAAACGCCGAATTATATTTAAATTACAAATCTGCTTGCGCTCAAACGCAAAAAACTGGCACAAGAGAGGCCATGTATCTACATTGACCCTGCTAAAGGCCGAAAACTGCAGGAGAGCCGCTCTTTCCACCTCGGGAGTCGTCCGACATAGCTCGTAGCAATTATTTTTCATCTCATTCCTATGATGCCGGACCTTATTCTGCATGTTGTTCATGAGGCCTCGTAAAGAGCGTAAAGATCAAGTGCTCTATCAGGGTGATCGGTATCGGGTACGGGCTGAAAGTCGTAATCCGACTGCAAATAAAAGAAATGAATGGACTTAAATTATAAGTGTCAAATGATAGTAAATTTATTTAATAAATCAAATTAAAATATATAATAATACCTGGGCCTGCTCCCAGAACAGGGCAAAGGAGCTGGTGTGTTGCTCGCCCCAGTCAACGTGAAGAAAATACTTCTTTTGGATGCGGCTCTCATCCCCTAAATACTTGCCGAACCTCTCAGTATTATCGCCAATGTAGCGATGATCGGAGGTAAAGAAGAGGGGAATGGTCCATGCCCCTTAGCGGCATCGGGTCTCAACTTGTAGAACTGTTTGGGTCCTTGAGTCCTCCTCTCGGGTCGTGGCTGCCCTGCATCTACAAAATGTATAAATATACAAGCAATATCAAGACAAAATAATATTTAAAATGCAAGAATTAACGAAAAGTGAAGTGCGATATATAACTCCGGCGACATCACTACGAGCCTGAGCCCAGGAAGCGGGATGATAATTTCTCCGGTGAGGAACAACCGGCGACCTGGATGTGGATGCATCCCTCCAACTAGATAACAAATAATGATGATATAAGTAACTTCTGAATAAAATAATACATAATCAATTTGACGTATTAAAATAATACTAACTTGCAGACTTCGCGGAGGGTACGGATCGTACGGGAGCGGCCTCTGTCCCGGATGAATATGCGTGTATATCTATAATAAGTAATTTTGAAATGAATATGAGTGTATATCTATAATATAATATTAAAAATAAATATGCGTGCAATATAGAATATATAAACGTACCTGCTGCAGGTGTCGGAGCGTCCTGTGCACCACTTACAACTAAAGAGGAAAAAATGACTATATAAGTAACTTAAGAATTAATATGCATGTATATCTATAATATAACATTCAAAATGAATTAATATGCGTGCAATATATCTGGAGGTGTGGCAAAGTCCCCACAGATTGACTCGACTGGAGAGGGTACAGACGGCGTGGCTGCATCCACACTTAATGGGAGATCTGGAGGTGGTACAGATGGGGGTGCAAGAGCACCCCTCTGCTGCAGGATCTGCACTCTACGCAGATCCCCAGGCAGCAGAATCCCTCTGCCATTGACCCTGCCTCTGCCGCTGTCTCTGTCGGTGCCACCGCCGGTGTCTCTGGTGCCCCTCTCTGCTCCTGAACTATCAATCATCTCTAAATAGAAGTACAATCATTATATATGCATGCAATAAAAATATAGATCGTAGAAAATGTGAATTCATAAAAGAAAATTAATGATAACTTTTTTCGTTTCGTAGACGCATTAGATATCTTAGGAATATTTACTAGGATCTCATCATCAATATCATTCTGTCACGATCCGAAATTGGCACGTGACTGACACTTAGATTGTGTGACGTCTAAAGATATTGACGCAATCCAAGTAAGTCAAAAACCAAGATCTAAACCTTTTTTGAAGAATAAAGGAGGTTAATTGATATGAAACCCCATTTTTTGTATTACAAAGATTGTTTAATTTAAAGCATACAACAAGTGATTTGAAAAAGGGTTAAGAAAAGTTTTCGCCATTAGAAATTTCGGCAGCACCCCCTTTGTAATTTTTGGAGAAAACAAGTACATAATAACAATTATAATAGCATCCCCATGTTTCCTTATAAAAAAAGAGAAGAAGAAGATGAGAGAAAGAAAGGGGAGAAATTCCCTACTAACAAGCCTCGCGTATTAAACACGTTGTTTCCCCCAATCAGAGCAAAGCTCTGTTGGAAATTCGAAATTCAAATTTTGAAGTAACGCTTCAAATTCCGGACGCAACGCGCCACATGTTAGGCACTGATACGTCAGCGCAGCGCCCAAGAAGGCGCGCCCAATTAGAGCAAAGCTCTATTAAAAAACAAAAGGAAGCAACGCTTTAGTTGTGCAAGTACTGCGCTGCGCGACACGTGTCAGCACAGATGCGCTAGCGCAGTTGCGCTGCGCTTTGCGCTGTGCGACACGTGTCAGCGCAGATGCGCTAGCGCAGTTGCGCTGCGCTGTGCGCTGCGCGACACGTCTCACGCGCTGGGGTATTTGCGCCAAACAGAATTAAGATTTTAAAGAAATCTTTCTGTTCTTGTTAAAATAAGAAGATTTTCTTCTGTAAAACAGAGGCCCTTGGATCAAAGATCCAACGGTGGGGAAAATTCCCCAAATCACCCAGAGAAAGATCTCTTTAACAAATTTAACTAATTTATGAGCACTATAAAAAGGACCCTAGACCTCAATTCAAAGAGAGGAACATTTTGTGAGAAATCAAAATTTTCAAATAGAGAGAACTCTGAAGAAATCTCAAGAAGAAAAAAGGTAAAAACCTTTAAAATAGAAGAATTTCTTATAATAGATCATTGATCTAAGAACAAGATCAATGATCTTCAATAAAAAACAAATAAAAATAGTGCTTTGCACTTTTTATGAACCTCGGGTTCTCTGAAATAAGAAAAACAAGAGGAACTTGTTTTCTTTGATCTAAATCAGATCAAGAAAACAAAAAGTGCTTTGCACTTTGTCATGAACCATTGGTTCTAAAAAAATTCTTAAATTATAGTGCCTTGCACTTGCAAACTGCGCTGTTGCGCTCCTGGATTGGCGCAAACCACCAGAGAGCGCCACGTGTCAGCATCTGAACTATCTGCGCTATGCGCGTTTGAAATAGAGCCTTGCTATCTGGAATTGGCGCAACTCACCAGAGCGCGACACGTGTCAGCAGCGCACTGCACCTGCATGACACGTGTCAACACCCCAAGCGCTTGCGCTCTCTGATTGGCGCAAAGCGCCTGACAAATGCAATGCATTTCCTAAAGGGCCAGGCCCAAATCAAAAAGACCTAGTAGGCCTAATTAAATTGCAAAGCAATAAATGGGCAGAGCCCAAGTAAAATTAATGCTCTGTATCATTCATAAATGAGCAGAGCCCAAAATAAATTGATGCTCTGCATCTTTTATGGGCAGAGCCCAACCAAAAATAGAAAATAATGCAATGCATTGTTTAAAAATGGGCCAAGCCCTGGTACAAAATAAAAAAAAATAAAAGTGTTGAACTTTTTCAACTGGACTTAGCCCAATCATGGCCGTAAGTCCTCAAATTAAATTGACTGAGCACAGCTGCTCTCTTAAAAATCAATTTACATCCGGTTCGAGGGTACATCTCCGAACTCCTCTGACACCTATCGTTGTAATCCTTCAATGACGTCAGAGAGGTGACGGGTCCCGACGACCACACATCAACACGGACTGCGGGGTCCTTAAACTCGTGGACCGAAACGTCCTTAAACTAAAGTTGGACCGAAACGTCCTTAAACTAATGTTGGACCACCACGTCCCTAAACTGAAACATGGACCACCACGTCCCTAAACTGGAACATGGACCGCAACGTTCTTAAACTACCTATGGACCACCACGTCCCTAAACTGGAACAATAGAGCCCAAATGCTCTTTTGCCGGATCTAAACGGTTCCGTTTAAGTTGATCTTAGCCCCAAACACGGCTAACGTATCCTTAAACACTCAAATGGACTATAAAACTCCAAATCAACTTTGGTTCAAGGGTACTTCTCTGAACTCCTCTGATACCTATCGTTGTAATTCTTCAACGACATCAGAGAGGTGACGAGTCCTGATGGCCATGTAACAAATGGATCACCACGTTAAGTTGATCTTAGTCTCAAACAGGACTAATGTATCCTTAACGAACGTTTAAGTTGATTTTAGCCTCAATACGGCTAACGTATCCTTAAACTAAAACACCAAACCCAAATCTAAGTAAATACGGATTTGGACTAATCCACGTCCTACGGGCGACGGCATTACTCAGTCTCCGTATACAATCCACGGGCAACCACAAACAAAACAAACACCCACGACACGAAGTGAAATTTTGGAGAAGGAGAAAGTTGTTACCGCGATGCGGTAGTGTAATTAACTGCAGGGGCTTGCGCCTGCAGGGAAGAGCATCCCCACAATAAAAAACCCCTCAAGCGAGGGGGAATC
Organism: Agapanthus africanus; assembly: GCA_030015575.1. Classification (NCBI taxonomy): domain Eukaryota; kingdom Viridiplantae; phylum Streptophyta; class Magnoliopsida; order Asparagales; family Amaryllidaceae; genus Agapanthus; species Agapanthus africanus. Next base: position 903,171,112 of record JASDDO010000022.1, read on the forward strand.
TGACGAAGTCTGCTACATCGGCTGCATCCGTCTAAACCTCCGATACACGGTGCCATAAATCAACTTGGCATCTTCGGAGAGGTAGACGGATAAAACCATATAGCATCTGCCCTGAATCTCAGGCTAGACGTCCTCACGTCGTCGCCGTCTTTCGGAGGGGAACAGATTCTGGCACGCCCGGTAGGACCTTTTCCTCTTTCCACTCCACACTTCGTGTGTCGTCTTCGCGAACGAATCGCGGTTTGTTAACGGTTGCCTTTGGATTTTCAAGTTACTAAGATTTGGTCTTTTGTCTGGCGCAGAACTCAAGCATCCATGGCCTTTAACTGCACCAACTGCTCGAAGTGCCACTGCAACGGACGCTCCACCTCACCTAGAGGTGTAGCATATGGGCCCCAAGCGACTTCCTTCCTCGCTCTGCCGGTAGAACAAGTGGCCCAGGCCACCACCGGCCTATTTTTCGGGACCATGATCCCGCCTTCAAGCTTCTCTATGCCAATACCTGCACTGGAAGTGAACAAAGAAGTCGGTCTTCGACCGGCTCACTGCTACGACGGCCCCTGTCAACGGGTCGTCCATTACCAAGCTAACAGCCTCTGTCTTTGCTAGGCTGGATTAAAACTCTGAGGGGCCCACCAAGAAGCCTGTGAATCCCAAGGTGGCTGTCCCAAGGAAGGCAATAGCCGCTGCTCCAGAAGTCGTCAAGGCGGCTTCCCCTGTCAAAGAGTCAGTCTTTTCAAGAGTGACTATTCATGCTCCTGCCCCTGCTCGAGGATCTGTCTTCGACGGGTTGAATATCACCCCTCAAAGGACAACTTCAGTCTTTGAGAGGTTAACACCAGCGGCGCCTCATTCAGACAGGGGGCAAAAAGAAGCTGTCTCTATCTCCGAGCCAATCCCAACGGCTCGTCATGCTCGACGTCGCCATTGGCGGCGAGTAAGAAAGACAGGGGCAACTCCCCCTCAGGGCTAACTCCACCTACTCTAGTGGTGGAGGTCAACGCTGCTGTTCCAACTGGGAACAGTTTTGAACTGCTGAGGAGGGTACGTAAGAACTCTCTAACCGCTACATTGAAAAGATCTCCTCTGCCCGCGGAGAGAGTTCCGGAAACAAAGTAAGAACAGCCCCCTCAACAGTTGTCCTAAAAAATATACAAGGTTTGGCGGAGGGTTCAAGACTCCGTGATCGACCCAGATCACTCTCGTCAACAGAAGAAGGCGAAGGTACGAAAAGAAAAGGATCGTCCTATTAAACAGCAGAGGACAACAATCGCTAGGATGCCCACTGCGATGGCCCCTTCAACTTCAACGGCCCACAAAAGAAGAAGGCCGGAGAAAACCCCCACGCCCGCGGCAAATGCCAAAGGTGGTGAACCTAAATGCCCTAAGTCTGGGGGCATAACAGTTCATACAGTATACATGGCGTCGGGAAAGGAGGACAGCCGTGCATCCACAGGTCATAGACCACTTACACGGTCAGTGACCAAGGCTCAGGAGAAACAGCAAAAGCTCCAGGAGATGATGACCGTGATGGCCGCACTCACTGGGCCAAAAGAAACCCCTGAAACGTCCTCAGATGAACGTCAGGAACAAGAAACTGACGCCGAATTCCTTCGTCGCATACTGGAGAAGAAGGATAAAGAAGCTGCGGAACAGGCAGCCAGCATAAAGAAGATGGCCTTCCTGTTCCAGGATATGGTGGGTATGATGATTCAACAAGATCCACCTGCTGAAGATCCCCCGATCATCCTTGAAGATGATAGGGGAGAAACATCGAATCCTCCTCCGGCTCTGTCAACAGCCAAGGAGGAGGCAATCTACAAAGCCGACCTGGACGAATATATAGCTCAGCAGATCCAGGTTCATCAAGCGACTGAAGCAGCGGGTCAGGTGGTAAAAACGGGGCGACGGTATCCGGGCTGGTACGACCAGATCAAGTACCCGCCAGGTTATACGATACCAAAATTCTATGTGTATAAGGAGACTGGCAATCCTCACCAGCATGTTGCCCAGTTCAGGGCGCTCTGCGGCAACACCGGCGGTGATGATAAGTTGTTACTCCGCCAGTTCGTTGGTAGCTTGTCAGATACGGCGTTCGAGTGGTATTCCGAGCTCCCGAATGACTCTATCAAGACCTTTGCTGAAATGGAACTGCTATTTACCCAACGTTTCGCGAGTGCCAGCGAGCGTACCCCGATAACGGCATTGATTAATGCCAGGGTAAAGCCTGGCGAGACATGGGTCCAATATGCTATACGGTGGCGCAATTTATGGTCAAAATGCGAGTAGCGCATAGAAGAAGCTCCCGCAGTGGGAATGTTTGTGGGAACCCTTGATCCGCAAGCAACCATCTCGCAATTTATGATGTTCTTCAAGCCGATCACCTTCCAGGCACTAATCGACAAGCTGGCGCAAATGGATCAAATGGGCCATAAACCTCCTCTTCCAAAGCCGGACTCCCGAAATGAGAAAGGAAAAGGAAAAGCGATCGTTGGCGCTAATGCTCAACAGCAGCCGAACATCTCGAAGCCGGTCGTTCGTCAAAATAATATGCGCCCGTACGTAGCCCTTGAAGAGATGATGGGACGTTCTTACTCGTTTTCCCGGGATAAAACGAGAAGGCTATTTGAGCTGGCGTTGCGCAACCGACTCATAAATCTGCCGGATCCAAAACGTCCTTCGCAACCAAGTGATGTCAATGAGCCCAACTACTGTCCTTATCATCGAGTACTGGGTCATCCGATCGAGGATTGCTACGTCTTCAAAAATTGGCTTGAAGACCAGTACCGACGGGGCAAGTTTGCATTGTCCGACAAATGGAAGGTGAATCCACCGTAGCCCCACACCTCTAAGGGAATGAATACACCGGGGGCAACATGCTCTGTCGTTGAAGAAGCTCCTTAGGAGATTGTGTCACGCCCCGCTTCCCAGAGTACGCAAGATTGGGCACGTGACATAGCCAACCATGCTACCTGTGGGTAGGAAGCATCCATCCACAGTCACATTACGGTTGTAAGGATATCAAAACAAGATAAAAAAAACTAATCTAATACATGTCCAAACCATAATAACAGGAATCAATAAACAATAAGTGCGGAAGCAATGATCCAATATAATAATAGAAAGGTACGTCCCAGAATGCGGGATCGCACCTGGAAATAAAATGCAATAAACGAACTAACCACTATAGAACTCAAATCAGCCTACTGGCTGAAGTACTCCTGCTCGGTCGTCGACAGTGGTACGGAATCTGGGCCATGCAAAACCCAGACGTCAGCGCGTCATGACATCAAGTATATAATGTAAACATGGTGATAAGCAATGCAAATATGAACATGAATAAAGCAGTACTAAGAAATAACAGAGCAGGGTAATGTGCAATGGTGACTAGACTATCCTGTCAGGTTTCTACTCTATAGTCTTTGAAATCAATTGATGAATCGTCGATGTAACCCAATAGTATCCCGTACATACCCGGGACCACGGCCACAATATTCTCGGCTGCAGCCGAGACATGCCGTTAGGCACAGAATAGAAAAGTGTACACTCGGTATTACCCCGTACATACCCGGGATCACGGCCACAATATTCTCGGCCGAAACCGAGACATGCCGCTGGGCACAGAATAGGAATGTGTACACTCGAACGGTAGTGAACTGTCGAGTTACAAGTCAGGTTCATCTTTGATTTCCCCATACCCCCAAGCTATGTATGTCAGGTCAGGTATTCAGTAGTCAAGGACTAATGCCAACACAAAATCCGGTAAAAGTAGGTCTGTCTGGATAGACAGCAGGGATGGTCGGGTGTGTCGGCATTAGGCATGAAATCATGAAACAAGTCATGTCACGGTACAACAGGATGAGTCGGTATGTATGTATATGTCATGTGTAGCAGGGTCAGGCCAATATGTAGTGCAATCGGGTATGTGCTCACAACAGGTATACAATCAAATAATGAACAGCAGCAGGAAATAGTAAATAACCATAATATTCCATGTAAACACAATGATGTTTTGTATTCTCTTATTAACAGGTTCACGCACCTTTGGGGTGCAATAGCCACAAGGTGAAGCAATATCCACAATCATAAAGTAACGAAGCTACATGAATTTAAACTAAGTATAATAATTGTCTCGTGAATGATTTAACAATTAAAGCAGATATGATCCAATCGTTTTATTCAATTGAAATATGGATTGATAGTGGGTTGATTAATTACGAGAAACTATTATAACGATTCCATGTTAAAGATAACTGCAACTGTCAATTCTAACTTATCATATAATATCAATTACCATCATTAAGTTGTAGTATTATATAGTATGATATTCAACTGCATGGCAAGACTAGATCTCGCACGCTAGCATGTTAAAGCAAGTATTCAGATACTTGCATCGACGGTTTTGCAAACCGGAACACGGATGCGATGTCGGCAGAAAACACGATATAGGTGCACGGGACACGGATCGAGTCCCAACAGAGAACAACGGGATCACACGGACCAGGGTACTTCGCTGGAGCGTCGGGTTCACAAGACGGCACGGTCGGATTCCGGCAACAACAACGGCAACGGAGTTAGCAACAAAGATAAACTTAAAACGATCAGCGGGGGTTTATGCACAAAGGGAAAGATGAGGAAGCTTACAGAGAGATATACCAGGGTGACCCCGGCGGGCTCGACGGCACTGGAACGCCGGCGAGGCAGCGACGGCGGCTGCGAAGACTTGAACGGCCTCGGGGTTCGCTGGAGAGGGTGTTGCGACGAGTGGAGGAGGGAGGTGGTCGGCTCTGGTGGTCGAGGGGAGAAGGAGGTGGTCGGAGGTGGCGCGGGTGACGTCGACGAGGGTCGACGGCGCGGTTCCCGATGACCCGGGGATGGTGCAGGGTCGGGCTCGGGCCTGCTGGTGATCCGGCGAAGGGAGGATGAAGGCGTCGACGAGGTCGCGACGAGGAGGAGGAGAGGGAGTCGCGGGCGTCGTCGGTGGCTGGAGGCGACGTCGACGACGAGGTCTGCGGTGCGAAGGGTGGCGTCGGGGTTGGGTGCAGGCACGGGAAGAGGAACGGAGGAAGGAGGAAGCGGGTGCGGTGAGGTCGAGGAGGTGATGGCGGCGACGGCGAGGATGCGGGGAGGTCGGCGGTGCGGTTACGAGGTGGCTAGGGTTAGGGTTCAGGGTTCGCTAGGGTGTTCTCGCGATGGAGGAGGAAAACGAATGGGGGCGGCTGCATGAGGAGTTTAAATATAGGAAGAGAGAGAGAGAGATTGGAGAGAGAGGGGGAGAGAGATTTTGGATGAGAGAGAGAGAGATAGGGAAAGGATTTAGAGGCGGGGCCCACGAAATTCAGCCTCGTGATTGGCTGATCACGAGATAAAGGAAAATATTAAAGATTTGAAGGGATTTGAAACTGTTAAGGATATATATAATCGTTTATAAATAGTTTGGTGATATTAAATTAAATGAGCCTTTTTGGCGCGAAATGAAACATTTCCAAATCGCGCCCGGGTTGTGCCCAAATGTTCCAAATTCAAATTATAGGATTTTAAGCGGTTTCCAAATTTTGAAAAGAGGTGTTTAATGATTAAAATGCATGCCCCCAAGTCGGACACTTGCACGCGCACGTAGTCGTCCAAACTTGCCCGTTTAGCCGAACGGGACGGAATCTCGACACGCGGATGCTACCACGCGACTAGTGGCGACGAGTAGGCCAACATGGATATTTTAAATTTCGTTTTAGGAGTTAAAATTTGTTATGTGCCAAAATGACTTAACCGGTTAAAATTTAGCAATAAACACCAGAAAATCAGGAAAATTGGAATGAGCAATATATAACCCTCAACTAGTAATATAAATAGTATTGTTGGGCTCGGGTGTTACATCATACCCAACTACAAAAAGAATTTTGTCCTCGAAATTCCAAGAATACAAGATAGCCAACTACAGGAAAAGGTGAGGGAATTTCTGCCGAATCTCGTCTTCTCGCTTCCAAGTGGATTCTCCATGCGATCGATTACCCCAAGAAACTAACACAAGAGGGATAACCTTGTTCTTAAGAACCTTTTCTCTTCGATCCTTGATTTCAACTGGTCGCTCCTCAAAGGTTAGGTCCTCCCGTACAGTCAACTCTGAATGATCCAAGACATGAGTCTCATCACGAACATACCTCCGTAGTTGAGACACATGAAACACATCGTGAACTCCTGCTAATGACTGTGGTAACGCCAACCGGTACGATACCTCTCCAACACGCTCCAATATCTCGAAGGGTCCAACGAATCGAGGACTAAGCTTTCCCCGACTTCCAAAGCGAATCACCCCTCTAGTCGGTGATATCTTCAGGAATACTAAATCACCCACGGCGAACTCTAGAGGTCTTCTTGACGTGTCGGCCCAACTTTTCTGTCTGTCTTGAGCTGCCTTCATATGCTTCCTGATTGTATTCACCTTCTCGACTGTCTGTACCACCAAATCTGGTCCTAGTAACTTTCGTTCACCAACATCATCCCAACATACAGGTGAACGGCACTTACGACCATACAGTGCTTCAAACGGAGCCATCTGAATAGTCGCTTGGAAGCTATTGTTGTAAGAAAACTCCACCAGGTGTAGATGATCTTCCCAAGAACCTTTGAAGTCCAACATGCAAGCCCTCAACATATCTTCAAGGGTCTGGATCGTTCTCTCCGATTGTCCATCAGTTTGAGGATGATAAGCTGTGCTAAACTTCAATCGAGTCCCCAAACTTTCTCGTAAACTCCTCCAAAAGTGCGACGAGGACCGAGTGTCCTGATCGGACACGATGCTTACCGGTACTCCATGCAATCTCATAATTTCCTGCATGTACCGCTCTGCCAAAGTCTCTGTCGATTGACCAACCCGAAAAGGAATAAAGTGAACTGCCTTGGTCAAACGATCGACAATCACCCATACGGCATTGTTGCCCTTTGGACTCCGAGGTAAAGCCGTCACGAAATCCATGGTTATATGTTCCCACTTCCACTGAGGAATCGGAAGTGGTTGCAACAAACCAGCAACCCTTTGGTGTTCAGCCTTGACTTGCTGACACACCAAGCACTTAGCCACGAAGCGAGCAATTTCCCGTTTCATACCTTCCCACCAAAAGTGCTGTTGAATGTCTCGGTACATCTTTTTCCCTCCTGGATGTACAGAGTAAGCTGAACTGTGTGCCTCCCTCATGAGCTCTTCACGCACATCTTCTTTTGGCACACACACACGGCTACCATATCTCAACGAACCGTCTTCATGGATCAGTAAATCGGTTCGTAGTCCGGCTCCAACCTGCTCTCGAAACTTTTGCAGTCTAGGATCCTGCGATTATGTCGCTTTAATCTTCTCAACTAAGGACGACTGTACTTGCAACTGCATCAACTGTCCTGTAGCACGTGGACGCACAACCTCCAAGTCAAATTCTGAAAATCCGCAATGATCTCCCTTTGTGCGGTCAACACCTGAATTGCTGGTAACCGACTTAGCGCATCTGGTACGACGTTAACTTTTCCCGGATGGTACTTAAGATCAAGGTCGTAGTCGGCCATCAGCTCCAACCATCTGCGTTGCCTCATGTTCAACTCCTTCTGAGTGAACACATATTTCAAACTCTTGTGATCCGTAAAGGCTTCGACTCTCTCGCCCAAAAGGTAGTGTCTCCAAATATTCAGGGCGAAGATCACGGCTGCAAGCTCTAAGTCATGAGTCGGATAGTCCTTCTCATGAGTCTTCAGTTGTCTCGATGCGTAAGCGACGACTTTCCCATTCTGCATCAAAACACATCCCAATCCTTTTCCAGATGCGTCGCTGTGAATCACCAGTCCTCCTGAATCATCCGGTACGGTTAGGATAGGGGCGGTTATCAACTTCTGCTTCAACGTCTTGAAGGCCAATGCACATCCATCCGTCCAAACAAACGGTACCTCCTTACGCGTAAGCTTGGTTAACGGCTCAGCTAAACGAGCGAAGTTCTCCACAAATCTTCTGTAGTAACCGGCGAGTCCAAGAAAACTTCTTATCTCCGCAACATTATTGGGAATAGGCCAATCTCGAACTGCTGCAATCTTTTCGGGATCGACGGCGATTCCATCGCCCGACACGACATGCCCCAGAAACTTCACTTCTTCCAGCCAGAATTCGCACTTACTCATCTTCGCGAATAATTTCTCTTGTCTTAGCGTCTGCAATGCGATCCTTAAATGCTCAGCATGCTCCTCCGGACTCTTCGAGTACACCAGAATATCGTCAATGAATACCACAATAAACTGGTCCAAGAACGGTGAAAAGATCCTGTTCATCAAATCCATAAATATTGCTGGCGCATTAGTCACTCCGAAGGGCATCACTAGATACTCGAAATGTCCATATCGAGTTCGAAACGCCGTCTTGCAAATGTCTTCTGATTTTACTCGGACCTGATGATATCCTGATCGCAAATCCAGTTTCGAGAATACCCTCGTACCACTAAGCTGCTCAAAAAGTTCTCCAATGCGAGGGATCGGGTACTTGTTCTTAATAGTCACCCGGTTCAATTCTCGATAATCAATGCACATCCTTCTCATGCCATCCTTCTTCTTTACTAAAAGAACTGGAGCTCCCCAAGGTGAGTTGCTGCTTCGAATCCATCCCTTCTCGAGTAATTCACCAACTTGTTTGTTAACTTCTTCTAATTCCACCGGTGCCATTGGATAATAAGACTTTGATACTGGCGCTGCACCAGGAATAAGGTCAATCGCAAACTCCATATCTCGCTTCGGCGGTAAGCCTGATATGTCTTCAAACACATCCATAAAGTCGCGGACAACTGCCGGCTCTTCATTACTATCAACTTCCATAGCTGCAAGAATACTGTTTGTCGGCCTAGCCCTAAACTCGACTGGCCCGACAGAACTGCTTCCTTACCGCAACTGCTGTCTACATTGTTGGCCACGAAAGGTCCAGCAAGACTACTGAGTCTCGTCCATCCTGCTGCATGCACGTCCACGGTTGCTCCATTCTGCCTTAGTCCGATGAACTTCTCTTCCATTTCCTCCGTGCAGTCCGCGGAAGGACTTCTCCAGTAAACCCTTAGAGAAATCCGCCCACTGTTTGGCCTGGGGCAAGCGGTTCTCCTCCACAAGCCACCACTCTCGGGCGTAATCCACTAGTTGGATGCGCACTACATCAACTCCTTTGTCCTCTGGAATCTGTGCCGCAATCAGCAAATTCTCCGTGTCACTAGCCACTGCTCGGCTGGCAATGGCTCCTCCAGACCAGTGGAAGTAGACGGACCCAAAAGTCTGAAGTCTGCTACAGTCCCTACTCGTTCGACTGGTCTAGTTCCATCGTTGTTTACAGACTGCTGAACGATCTGCAAACCTTCCTGAAACGAATCTGCTATTACTGGATCAGCTCAGTCTGTCCCTTTGATTTCCAGCATTCCTCTTATCACTCCAAGCATGGCGGCTTCGTTCACACGCCTCTGGTAAGTCTTCAACTTCTTACCTGTCATAATCCTGAACTCAAAACACCCAACATTAGCATGATGATAGATTCTGAATGTGGATCAAGGCTAGAACTCCAAGATACTTAAATAGAGTGCTACATTGTAGCTATGCCGCGGTATCATAGCCGCAATTACTTAACTCCACCCAAGTGGCCCAAGTCCTAGGGATAACAATAAATCAGGTTTCCGAGTCGACATGCAAAGTAAGTTTGCACGTCGTAAAAGATATAATCAGGAAGAATGTGATTCAAGAATGGTAAAACGGTCAATGTGGCTGGACATGTTTCCTAAACACGGGTATTCTGATTCGTGTATTGGGTACAATACCCAACTACAAAGAATCAACCCAATTAACCTATGGCTCTGATACCAAAAGAACCATGTCACGTCCCGCTTCCCAGAGTACGCAAGATTGGGCACGTGACATAGCCAACCATGCTACCTGTGGGTAGGAAGCATCCATCCACAGTCACATTACGGTTGTAAGGATATCAAAACAAGATAAAAAAAACTAATCTAATACATGTCCAAACCATAATAACAGGAATCAATAAACAATAAGTGCGGAAGCAATGATCCAATATAATAATAGAAAGGTACGTCCCAGAATGCGGGATCGCACCTGGAAATAAAATGCAATAAACGAACTAACCACTATAGAACTCAAATCAGCCTACTGGCTGAAGTACTCCTGCTCGGTCGTCGACAGCGGTACGGAATTTGGGCCATGCAAAACCCAGACGTCAGCGCGTCATGACATCAAGTATATAATGTAAACATGGTGATAAGCAATGCAAATATGAACATGAATAAAGCAGTACTAAGAAATAACAGAGCAGGGTAATGTGCAATGGTGACTAGACTATCCTGTCAGGTTTCTACTCTATAGTCTTTGAAATCAATTGATGAATCGTCGATGTAACCCAATAGTATCCCGTACATACCCGGGACCACGGCCACAATATTCTCGGCTGCAGCCGAGACATGCCGTTAGGCACAGAATAGGAAAGTGTACACTCGGTATTACCCCGTACATACCCGGGATCACGGCCACAATATTCTCGGCCGAAACCGAGACATGCCGCTGGGCACAGAATAGGAATGTGTACACTCGAACGGTAGTGAACTGTCGAGTTACAAGTCAGGTTCATCTTTGATTTCCCCATACCCCCAAGCTATGTATGTCAGGTCAGGTATTCAGTAGTCAAGGACTAATGCCAACACAAAATCCGGTAAGAGTAGGTCTGTCTGGATAGACAGCAGGGATGGTCGGGTGTGTCGGCATTAGGCATGAAATCATGAAACAAGTCATGTCACGGTACAACAGGATGAGTCGGTATGTATGTATATGTCATATGTAGCAGGGTCAGGCCAATATGTAGTGCAATCGGGTATGTGCTCACAACAGATATACAATCAAATAATGAACAGCAGCAGGAAATAGTAAATAACCATAATATTCCATGTAAACACAATGATGTTTTGTATTCTCTTATTAACAGGTTCACGCACCTTTGGGGTGCAATAGCCACAAGGTGAAGCAATATCCACAATCATAAAGTAACGAAGCTACATGAATTTAAACTAAGTATAATAATTGTCTCGTGAATGATTTAACAATTAAAGCAGATATGATCCAATCGTTTTATTCAATTGAAATATGGATTGATAGTGGGTTGATTAATTACGAGAAACTATTATAACGATTCCATGTTAAAGATAACTGCAACTGTCAATTCTAACTTATCATATAATATCAATTACCATCATTAAGTTGTAGTATTATATAGTATGATATTCAACTGCATGGCAAGACTAGATCTCGCACGCTAGCATGTTAAAGCAAGTATTCAGATACTTGCTGTTGGAGATAGTGCCCTCAGAGTCAATTATTGGATCACAGGCACGTGATTGCAATGATTGAGGGAGGACCTATCCCAGGAGGACAGTCTTACTCGAGATGATAGTATGCTATCTGGTTTACCTTTATCATCGTGTACTGCTTTAGGTGACCTGACATGTCACTATTACACGTTGATAGAGCCCCTAGGATTCTTGCTTGACGACCAGCAGTATGATGGCGATCATATACGTGGGAGCTGGGGTCTATAAGCACATCCTTAAAAGGTCCCTAGTCGTGGGAGTTTCGAGACTGGGCATCGATACTCCATTAGTAGACTAGTGTATACAGTCGAGACCCCGACGAGGGGCGGTGGCCGGTCTCACAAGCCACTGGTGTCAGTTGGTTCACCTAAGATGTATACAGGTGCTCATTGGGTTATGAGTACACCGGACAGGACTCGCCGGGAACCTGCTAGTTGGGCTTATACCTGACGTCAGATAGCAGTTCCCAGGTGACATGTGTACAGGTTAGTTCATCGACCTGAGGATCGTCATTTGTCTCGTGTGAGTTCCCACTGTGCTTTGATTACTACCCTACCACGGCTCAAAGGAGTCGTGCAAACAGGTTTTAGTTGGGTACAGTCCCGAGCCACATGGAGGCAGTGAGCGGATCTGCAGGGGTTCGTCTCTCCCGGTATTGGGGGTGAGGTCGCGCTGTGTCTAGGAGAGCCATTACGCAAAGCCCTCGGCCGAGGCAGGAGATTTACTGGTAGGTATTCCAGTAGTATCTCAGGGCGTTCTGGGCTACGCTCCGACACGACTTGTACCGCTTTTGGGGGTCTGACTTTTACCAACCCCCTAGGCCCGCCATGCGATACTCATAGACGAACGGACCGGACTGTACGGATATTGTCACTGACAGGCTCAGTTGGGTGTCGGGGTGAGCTTCCTCATCGACGTCCCTTTTGGTCAATAGCTGGTGGCCCGTCACGTATTGGCTTATACCTCTGACGTGCCAGTGGTTAAATCCACAGCCATAGTATTGACGAGTCTTTAGAGTCCACCACACTTTCAGTTACTCAAGCTTTCGGGCGAAACGCTGTAGAGGCCGTATGGAGATATGGCAGGATCCGATCAGATACGTGCGGTATTGCACGGATCAGGATCGGACAGTTTTGTACTTGTGGCCGTATGGTTATATGGCAGGGTTCGATCAGATACGTGCGGTATTGCACGAATCAGGATCGAACGGATTTTACTAGCCGGCTTTGGTTTAAGCCGGTCCTAGTTTAGTACAGTGTAGATTTTGTCTCATTGCATCTGTATCCGGTCGGAATACAGATGCGGGTGTGTATGCACAGTGTCGGGGTTTTTCCTGTAATTTATTACGGGACCAGTTTTCTGGAGTTGCCAGTTTGCATTCCGTTCCGGCCGGTTTTCCTTTGTTCTTTCCCGACCGGACTTTTCCGATGGAGGGGGTTATTTGCAAGTTTGCAAATAACACTTTGTGGAGGTTTTCTTTGCATATTGTTTGATTATGATATCTTTCATCCATGCTTGCTTTATGTTGATTAGAAAGGGTATGGGTTTAAAGTGGAAAGCATGGTTGAATGTTTATTTGTCTCTTGATGTGGTTACCTCCTCTTTTCACCCTACACTCACCTTCCTTCTTACTTCTTATTACCTCCTCCACCCTTCTCATTTTGGAGATGATAAGTTTCTCATTTAGAAAAGAAGAAGAAGAAAAAGAAAGAGAGAAAGAAAAAGAATGAGAGAGTTCATCTTAGTTTTGTGAGGAATTCTTCATCTCCTTCTTCTTCTTGTTTCGGAAAAATGAAAGCACCATTTTTCCTAACCCCAATCCTCCATCATGGCAACTAAAAACCCCAAGTGAGACAACCATCTTCTACACTACATTCTACAGCATATCTTGAGCATGTCGAGTTGCCGGCTTCATGCTCGAGTTGCCTCGGTATTGAGGCGGGAGCCCGTAAAAGACGAAGGCGATGTGGTGCCCCTTCCGGCGAGGAGGCGACGATGTGGAGCCAAGACTTTCCGCGGGAGATCGGGATGATGAAGAGAAGACCGGAGGACTCGGATCACTCGGTATACTTCTCACCCTATCTCTTGTTTGCTAGCGTAGGTTAATGGTTATCGATCCGGGTTTTCTTTGTCCGCGGTAGCGCCGGTTTCCGAGCAAGGAAAATTTTTGATTCCGCATTTTGGCCTCGAGTAAGAGGCCGTGGCGCTGCCGTGGCGCAACATGGTATCAGAGCCACGCCATTAACCTTACCTAGCTTGTTCTAATGCGTTTTACTTATCCGATCGACCAAAATCTCAAAAACCGTATTTTAGTTCACATCAGTTTCTGTTGAAATTTTTTGGTGTCTAAAAATTTTTCAGGTGGTCTCAGAAAGTTGTGCAGGGAGTTCTAAGAACTCTGGGAAAAAACGACAAAGTGATCCCTCAATTAGACCGCGGAAGCGCGGCAATTACCCTCTTTCTGCCGCTCTTCCGCCGCACTATGGTGGGCCCAGTTTGTCATTTTTCTTCAGTTGTCTTATGGGCTTAAACTAGGGCTTTTGAGATATTAAAATTGGGCCAGTTATTTCTGTGAGTGCTACAGTTTTCTTTTGGGGCCCGCTTGTTAATTTTTTGATCGATCGGATATTTTAAACACATTATTTCACGGTATTTACATTATATCTGCGACCGTGAATGTCACTCGATCGGTAAATCCGGTCTAACTGCTATAGCCCGGTTAGACGGATTTGCGAACGTGACTTTCACGTTGATGTTCTATGTTTATGCTGTGATGTTGCGGATCGGTCGTGGGGGATAGCCTGGATGCAATGCTAGTACAGTTTTGGAGTATTATGTACATTTGATATTGCGGGGCGAGCGTCCGACATGTGGACTGCCGTCACTGCCTGTTTGTATTATTCTTTTGGGGCACGACCTGGTTGCGGTCGATGTACCCGGTGTATGTATATTTTACTTTCTGTACTAGGGTTGCCCCGCGGTGGGGTGCACGGATAGCCGGGTTCTGGAGGGCAACGGGCCCGCATCTCAGGGCATTGAGACGGAGGGGGCTTCAGTCCAGGATTGGCGGGCTATTCGCCGCACTCGTAGGGGGTACAGGTTGACCCAGGAGGGGTGCCCAAGTTGCCGGATTCCGTGAAGTGCTGGGTGGTCCATTCACGGTACTGAAGGGGGCTGCCTCGCTTCAGGTCTTGGCGGGTGGCTTGCCGCGCCCGTAGGGGTCTAGGATTTCATTGCACAGGCTATCCACACGACCAGGGGAACGTCGGGTTTCAGCAGCGGCTCTGTGAAACCCGGGGCTTCCAGATATCTGTATTGTTCTGTGATGCTGTACATTTCTGTGATGTTGCATTTTATTCACGCCTTGAGCGAAATACTATATATTGGTATATATATTAGTAGATGTTGTATATGTTTTACACCCGCGCTAGTCCAGTCCCCGCTCTGCCGTTAGTTAGCTAACCTAACGGGTGATGACGGGACCCAGTGGCGAATGCGGATGGCATATACGTACGTCAGTATATTTTCGTTCTTTGTGGTGTGATCAATTGATGGGACTGCATTGATTCGGATCAATGCAAGATAAACAAACCTAATCTGATGTTGTTGGAACATTTTTCAAAAAAAAGCTGTTATTGCAAGGACGTTCACTTTTGTTTTGCATCGTGGTATTCATCTGGAATATCCTGCTCCTCAGTCGACGAGGCAAGGGCCGAGATCCCTTCACCGGGAGTGACCCCTTGGACAGAAGTTTGCGTCAGGGCATTAACTTCACTATAGCCGATTACTTTTGCTTTGCATCGTGGTATTCAGTTGGAATATCCTGCACCTCATTCTACGGGGAAAGAGCCGAGATCCCTTCACCGGGAGTGACCTCTTTAGTAAAGGTTTTCGTCACTATATTTTCTAAAAGGCTATGCAGTTCCTTCAACGATATCAAGTTCATTACGTTAAAGGTTTTTCGCCAAAAACCATTCGTAGCCCTCCGTCATTTCTTATGGGTATTATTTAGTATTCGTGCTGCGTTTGTTGACTCCGTCAAGGCGTAGTGTACGGTAGCTAAGTGGTGCTTGTTTGTTGCATAAGTGGGATTGGTTAGGACAGTCGTGCGGCCTTGTTGACTCCGTCAAGGGCACGTACGGGTGGGTTTAATGCAATCCAGATAATGACGGGTTGAACTTGACTAGGACTCTTTGATTTGTTGACTCCGTCAAGGTCACTTGAGTCCTAGGGGTAAAAATCACATCGGGAGTTTCAAAAGAACTGAAACTTGCCAGGCATGCGCATACCTTCTGGAGTGTGGTGACGTGAGTGGATTCCGTCACGTTATCATGCGGTGATAGTTGGATCCCGATTTCCACTGATGAGTTGGTTTACTCCTCGGGTGATCCCGACTAATTCTTCTTTCAGGTTTGGAGGAGAATTTGAGGTACAGTGGGAGGTTTCCAGATTAGACAAAGTGGTAACCATTCTGATCTAGGATAGAGTGCACGCTGAGTGTTTCTTTTCTCCCTCTCTGGCAGCGACCATTGACCCGACCCTGGACTATGACTCAGTGACCAAGTTGACCGAACCTTCTTAACACTGGCTTTTGGATTGTCAGAGTTGCAGACCTCATTGCCACTCCTACTTTTACCCTTTTCTCCAGGACACCCCGTATTACTACGAACGTCCACTTCCATTGGACAAAACCATCGTATGGTTATATACGAACTCGAAGGACTTCGAGGATGGTTTCTGGTTCTGGAGAAAACGGATAGGATTATTCAGTTGTCTTTTCTTTTCACCTTCTCTCAGGTTGCGAGTACTCCTTGGTTTAGGAGTAGTACACCTATTACGCAAATTGGATAGTCTTCTTCCAAACCTTAGGCTGGTGCCGAACAGTGGGGAATGAAGAAAACCAATTAGCATAACGATGGTGTACAGAAGGTATTGAGTTAAGACAAAGAAAGGGATTAGTAAGAGGGCAAAGTAAATTGCGACTGCTATTCACGACCGAACCAAGTATTTCTTCGCCAATCCTAAATCACCTTTGTATTTCTCCAGGACACTCCGTATCACTACGAAGATCCACAGTTTATTTGGATACTCCATCGTATGGTTATATACGAACTCGAAAGGAACTTGTTCCAGTTCGGGGATGGATTCTGGTTCAGGAGAAATAGGAATAAAGTACATTCAGGTGTCTTTTATCTTCACCTTCTCTCGCATTGCGAGTGCTCCTAGGATTAGGACAGTACACCCTTTATGCTTATTGGATAGTCTTCTTCCAAACCATAGGCTGGTGCCGAACGGTAGGGAAGGAAGAAAACCAATTGGCCTAAAGGGGTGTGCAGACGGTAATGACTAAAGACATATAAAGGGATTTGGACAGGTGGCAAAGAATTATACGGTTATAGTTGTGAATCTGGATAATGGTAGAGGCATTACTAGGAATACCAGAATACCCCACAGAAACATTACAATGTTTCAGTTTCACTGTGTACTGTTAAAAGAAAACTGATTTCCCGATTAGACACTTATTCCAGGGTATGTATTTACCAGGTATGATTCTCACATCTGTATGGTTTTACAGATGATGAGTGGGAGTAAGTTATTGGGAATTGGGTGATCATCCTCATTATATCGGGATTCGTTGTAATCGGTGATATTTGAGGAAGTCACCTGGGTTGTTTGCCGGTCGGCAATTATTTGGTTTTGAATATCCGCGGTTATGCACCAATTTCAAATTGATATATCTGTACGTCTATTTTCATAGAGTGAGATATGCCTTTTTTGATATTATGTCGATGACATTTACCTATATCAGTGGATGGTTAGGTAAGGAGCATTAAACAGCGGTGTAATTCTTCTTAACCATAAGTACAGTTTTCGACCTACGACACACAGTGAAAGAGTTGTTAGACTCAGCGGACTTATACAGAGTATTGTATGTTGTCCAGTGTCCATCAGGACAGAGGGGTTGGTCCTCGTACTATATTCGGTTTACTTATGACTTCTCTAGATTTTAGACAGCTGTTTCGTGGAAACACAGGGTCTAAGTTTTGAGGAGTTATAGGTATTTGAATAGAGTAGAGAACCAGGTGTAGCAAGTATCGGGATTCTTCAAAGAGATCGAAGATGTAGATACTTGTGTATGGTATTCAGTTGATAGTAATGATGAAGACAGATTGCTTCTCTTTCAGGATACTCATAATTGGAAGCGTTCCTAAGTTGAGTAACGCTGATCGGCCTCTCTCCATTTAGTTGACATGCACTGGAGACAGCTGCATGATTTGAATCTGGTTCAATTGAATCAGTGCCTCTGTTTCTATATTGGATATAGAACAGTTCATATCTTAACGATGTTAAGGTACGGGAAGTTGTCCGGCTTATGCTTAAAACCAGACTCCGGATAACTCAAGGCACGTTTCTGTAATGGCTGTTTGTGGGTTGACCCAGGCTATGACGAGGGTTGACTTTCTACCATCTGGCAGATCAATAGAAATATTGTTCTAGACTCGCCACAGTTTTATTAAAAATAGATTTTTTCAAAAACAGCAGTGGGAGTATGGTAGAACTGGAAGTGATTCCAGAACCGCAAACGATTACTGAAGGTTTAATAAGGAACCTAAAGATTCAATCTGATTTGACATTCCATTGGCCACTCCGCATATAAGGTGGGTAACTTCAGGCACCCGAGAGGTACTCCGGTAGCCTCAATGACGGTGACAGGGAAGTTCTTGTTTACCCACACTTGCCATTGTTGTTGTTCCAGGCTGCGAGACCCGGCAGGAGGATGAGTATAGCGTCGTTCTAAACTAGCTTTAGAAGTGCACGTCTATATGACTCTGGCAGAGGGTTGTCGTAGTCAGTGGGAGCAGCGGAAGCATTGGTGGACTTTGTGCTTATGTCTATTTATAGACTAAAGCAGATATAGCGGAGTAAGATCATCTGTTTCTGATGTGACAGTCATGGGTTTGACGTCATCAGAATAGGGGATGGATCTGTTGAGAAGGTAGTAGGAAGTGATATTCCTATACTACGATCGGTTATACTTTGGTCGTCACACAGTGTTTTCTCCACAAGGGACTTGGACATTATGTCAGACATACTGGTTACTAGATCTATGGTTTTAGATCTAGATTTGGGTGGTTTCCCAATCATGGTACTTTGACAGCATTCTAAGAGTATTTAGAATGGACGACTCCTGGCACTGTAGTGTACCTGCAGGTAATGGAGTCACCCTCTCTAAAGGTGTCTTACAGACTAAAGGGGAGAGGGATACGCATGATTGACAGATCACTTGCTTAGGCAATTGAGTCAATCATGAGATGTCAAGTACCACACCAGATGTTGTTCTTGCAGTAGGTGCAATAAGTTGATATTAATCCAATCCTGGAAAAACAGTCGGAAGCAGTGAATGTTCTAGGGATATGATAACGGCTGCCTCCTTTAGGAGACGGTTATCACTCCAGGCTTCCAAGGTGACATGGACGACAAGGAGGTTGTCAGAGTTATAGTTCTCCCTCTGACGAGGGGCAGTATTTTGGACAGGTGGTCCAAGGCAATACTGAGGGAGGCATGGCACAGGATACTGATTAAGTTCAGTTGACGATACAGTCTAAGAAGTTTGGATTTGAAGTTCATTTATGAGCTAGGTCCCATCAGACATCCAGACGTTCCAAGACAGGTATTGCTCATTTCGGGAGATGGCTTTCTCCGCGAACTTGAGATATAGAGAGACATAGAAAGAAACATCACAGCGGATCCACTCACTGAGGCTATTCCTCGAACGCAATAGTTTCGCAAACGAGCTTTGTGAGACTGACTAGTAGAGGAGTTGGGTGTTCGGTATCACACGGGCTGTGAGTATGCGACATCGCAATAATTAGCCTTGAGTGCAAGTGGGAGATTGTTGGAGATAGTGCCCTCAGAGTCAATTATTGGATCACAGGCACGTGATTGCAATGATTGAGGGAGGACCTATCCCAGGAGGACAGTCTTACTCGAGATGATAGTATGCTATCTGGTTTACCTTTATCATCGTGTACTGCTTTAGGTGACCTGACATGTCACTATTACACGTTGATAGAGCCCCTAGGATTCTTGCTTGACGACCAGCAGTATGATGGCGATCATATACGTGGGAGCTGGGGTCTATAAGCACATCCTTAAAAGGTCCCTAGTCGTGGGAGTTTCGAGACTGGGCATCGATACTCCATTAGTAGACTAGTGTATACAGTCGAGACCCCGACGAGGGGCGGTGGCCGGTCTCACAAGCCACTGGTGTCAGTTGGTTCACCTAAGATGTATACAGGTGCTCATTGGGTTATGAGTACACCGGACAGGACTCGCCGGGAACCTGCTAGTTGGGCTTATACCTGACGTCAGATAGCAGTTCCCAGGTGACATGTGTACAGGTTAGTTCATCGACCTGAGGATCGTCATTTGTCTCGTGTGAGTTCCCACTGTGCTTTGATTACTACCCTACCACGGCTCAAAGGAGTCGTGCAAACAGGTTTTAGTTGGGTACAGTCCCGAGCCACATGGAGGCAGTGAGCGGATCTGCAGGGGTTCGTCTCTCCCGGTATTGGGGGTGAGGTCGCGCTGTGTCTAGGAGAGCCATTACGCAAAGCCCTCGGCCGAGGCAGGAGATTTACTGGTAGGTATTCCAGTAGTATCTCAGGGCGTTCTGGGCTACGCTCCGACACGACTTGTACCGCTTTTGGGGGTCTGACTTTTACCAACCCCCTAGGCCCGCCATGCGATACTCATAGACGAACGGACCGGACTGTACGGATATTGTCACTGACAGGCTCAGTTGGGTGTCGGGGTGAGCTTCCTCATCGACGTCCCTTTTGGTCAATAGCTGGTGGCCCGTCACGTATTGGCTTATACCTCTGACGTGCCAGTGGTTAAATCCACAGCCATAGTATTGACGAGTCTTTAGAGTCCACCACACTTTCAGTTACTCAAGCTTTCGGGCGAAACGCTGTAGAGGCCGTATGGAGATATGGCAGGATCCGATCAGATACGTGCGGTATTGCACGGATCAGGATCGGACAGTTTTGTACTTGTGGCCGTATGGTTATATGGCAGGGTTCGATCAGATACGTGCGGTATTGCACGAATCAGGATCGAACGGATTTTACTAGCCGGCTTTGGTTTAAGCCGGTCCTAGTTTAGTACAGTGTAGATTTTGTCTCATTGCATCTGTATCCGGTCGGAATACAGATGCGGGTGTGTATGCACAGTGTCGGGGTTTTTCCTGTAATTTATTACGGGACCAGTTTTCTGGAGTTGCCAGTTTGCATTCCGTTCCGGCCGGTTTTCCTTTGTTCTTTCCCGACCGGACTTTTCCGATGGAGGGGGTTATTTGCAAGTTTGCAAATAACACTTTGTGGAGGTTTTCTTTGCATATTGTTTGATTATGATATCTTTCATCCATGCTTGCTTTATGTTGATTAGAAAGGGTATGGGTTTAAAGTGGAAAGCATGGTTGAATGTTTATTTGTCTCTTGATGTGGTTACCTCCTCTTTTCACCCTACACTCACCTTCCTTCTTACTTCTTATTACCTCCTCCACCCTTCTCATTTTGGAGATGATAAGTTTCTCATTTAGAAAAGAAGAAGAAGAAAAAGAAAGAGAGAAAGAAAAAGAATGAGAGAGTTCATCTTAGTTTTGTGAGGAATTCTTCATCTCCTTCTTCTTCTTGTTTCGGAAAAATGAAAGCACCATTTTTCCTAACCCCAATCCTCCATCATGGCAACTACAAACCCCAAGTGAGACAACCATCTTCTACACTACATTCTACAGCATATCTTGAGCATGTCGAGTTGCCGGCTTCATGCTCGAGTTGCCTCGGTATTGAGGCGGGAGCCCGTAAAAGACGAAGGCGATGTGGTGCCCCTTCCGGCGAGGAGGCGACGATGTGGAGCCAAGACTTTCCGCGGGAGATCGGGATGATGAAGAGAAGACCGGAGGACTCGGATCACTCGGTATACTTCTCACCCTATCTCTTGTTTGCTAGCATAGGTTAATGGTTATCGATCCGGGTTTTCTTTGTCCGCGGTAGCGCCGGTTTCCGAGCAAGGAAAATTTTTGATTCCGCATTTTGGCCTCGAGTAAGAGGCCGTGGCGCTGCCGTGGCGCAACACTTGCCTCGACGGTTTTGCAAACCGGAACACGGATGCGATGTCGGCAGAAAACACGATATAGGTGCACGGGACACGGATCGAGTCCCAACAGAGAACAACGGGATCACACGGACCAGGGTACTTCGCTGGAGCGTCGGGTTCACAAGACGGCACGGTCGGATTCCGGCAACAACAACGGCAACGGAGTTAGCAACAAAGATAAACTTAAAACGATCAGCGGGGGTTTATGCACAAAGGGAAAGATGAGGAAGCTTACAGAGAGATATACCAGGGTGACCCCGGCGGGCTCGACGGCGCTGGAACGCCGGCGAGGCAGCAACGGCGGCTGCGAAGACTTGAATGGCCTCGGGGTTCGCTGGAGAGGGTGTTGCGACGAGTGGAGGAGGGAGGTGGTCGGCTCTGGTGGTCTAGGGGAGAAGGAGGTGGTCGGAGGTGGCGCGGGTGACGTCGACGAGGGTCGACGGCGCGGTTCCCGATGACCCGGGGATGGTGCAGGGTCGGGCTCGGGCCTGCTGGTGATCCGGCGAAGGGAGGATGAAGGCGTCGACGAGGTCGCGACGAGGAGGAGGAGAGGGAGTCGCGGGCGTCGTCGGTGGCTGGAGGCGACGTCGACGACGAGGTCTGCGGTGCGAAGGGTGGCGTCGGGGTTGGGTGCAGGCACGGGAAGAGGAACGGAGGAAGGAGGAAGCGGGTGCGGTGAGGTCGAGGAGGTGATGGCGGCGACGGCGAGGACGCGGGGAGGTCGGCGGTGCGGTTACGAGGTGGCTAGGGTTAGGGTTCGGGGTTCGCTAGGGTGTTCTCGCGATGGAGGAGGAAAACGAATGGGGGCGGCTGCATGAGGAGTTTAAATATAGGAAGAGAGAGAGAGAGATTGGAGAGAGAGGGAGAGAGAGATTTTGGATGAGAGAGAGAGAGATAGGGAAAGGATTTAGAGGCGGGGCCCACGAAATTCAGCCTCGTGATTGGCTGATCACGAGATAAAGGAAAATATTAAAGATTTGAAGGGATTTGAAACTGTTAAGGATATATATAATCGTTTATAAATAGTTTAGTGATATTAAATTAAATGGGCCTTTTTGGCGCGAAATGAAACATTTCCAAATCGCGCACGGGTTGCGCCCAAATGTTCCAAATTCAAATTATAGGATTTTAAGCTGTTTCCAAATTTTGAAAAGAGGTGTTTAATGATTAAAATGCATGCCCCCAAGTCGGACACTTGCACGCGCACGTAGTCGTCCAAACTTGCCCGTTTAGCCGAACGGGACGGAATCTCGACACGCGGACGCTACCACGCGACTAGTGGCGACGAGTAGGCCAACATGGATATTTTAAATTTTGTTTTAGGAGTTAAAATTTGTTATGTGCCAAAATGACTTAACCGGTTAAAATTTAGCAATAAACACCAGAAAATCAGGAAAATTGGAATGAGCAATATATAACCCTCAACTAGTAATATAAATAGTATTATTGGGCTCGGGTGTTACAGATTGTATTATCAGCTAAGACAAAGAGGATGCTAAATGATCTTCAATTTTGCCCAGCAATCAAGTGGAAGAACCCGTTGGAGCCGCAGATCGTTGAAGGGATGTTGAAGCCTCGTCCAACTCAAAAGATCGATGGAGGTGGCCCAAGCATTCACAACCAGCCGTCGAAATCTTCAAAGAAGAAGAAAAAGAAGTCGAAGAAGCCCGTGAAGCCTGGCGACAAGCGCACGGACTTGCAAAAACAAATTGACGCGCTAGAGGAGTACAACCAAAAGGCACGGACTCCCATTACACTCCAAGAATTCCTCAATCATGTCTTTCAAGAGGAAGATGAGGGAGAAAGTTCATCTGATGAATTCGAAGAATACGTGGCGAACTGTAATATGATTTCCCATTCCTTCATGGGCGATGAGGAGACTCATTGTACTGAAACGCTGGGGGCAGATCCTGAACCAAAAATTCTGGGGCCCTCAGATGAAGTAATCGATGCATTCCTCAATGAAGCTTTCTTAAAAAGCAAAGCTGATCGGGAGCGCGAGGCGGTTATATTTGAAAGGGCCAAACGCCAGCGCCTTGACGAAAGAATTGAGATACTCCCGCTGGAGCAAAGTACACCCACTGCGGATAAAATCAAATTCAAGATGAGGAAGAGGTTTGCTAAAGCCGTGTCAATGGGTATGAAGCTACCATCCTCTGAGGAAAGCGTTACTGGTGAAGCGGAAATGCACCCCTCCTATTACTTGTATCATCGGAAGATTTCGCATCCCACTGAGGAGTGCAAAGCTTTCGATAGATGGTGGAAAGTATATGTTGCTCACCGACAACAGATTAAGCGGGAGAAGCGCAAGATTCGCCGGGAGCAAAACAGTGCGACCGAAGGGCTTAATAGAACTACCGGCAATTGTCGCATGGTCAACGCCGGAAGATTATAAGTACTCACATTCGGGAGCGATTCTGATGAGGAGTTGGAGCTTGGCCCCCTCTTTAAAGAGCCCACTTTGGGAAGAGAAGAAGAGCCGAAGATTTGTGAAAATATCCGGCTGCGTAATCGCACGTTGCCCGAAAAGAATCTCGGACCCCCAAACAAAAAAGATAAAGGGAAAGAAAAGGTCTCTGAGGACATCGCCCTAGATGACCAAGTCGTGGAAGAGCTAACTGCCAAAGACCCGCCGAAGAAAAATAAGGTGGATTACAACGTCTTAGCGCATCTGAGGAAGCTACCCTCGCAGCTTAGCATTCTTGACGCCCTTTTGTTATCAAAGGAGGCGAGAGATTCATTAATCAAGGCATTACAGGATCCGGAGCAGTTCCAAGCTTTCCTAGCCGAAGAAAAAATGAAGGATGAATTAGAGGAAGTGCACACGGCCGATGTCACTTTTGGCGATGAAGACCTTCTCCTTGGGACGTGCGAACACAATCGCCCCCTCTATGTCTCTGGATACTGCCATGATATAAAGATAGGCAAAATCTTGATCGATAACGGATCGTCTGTTAATCTCCTTAACGTGCGGGTGTTGAAGGAAATCTGCATGAGCGTCCAGCACCTTACTCGAGACAAGATCACCATCTCCGGGTTCGACTCCCAATCATCAAAGACTCTTGGATCTGTGATACTGACGCTACGCTTTGGGCTGCTCGTCACGGACATTAAATTCCACGTTATAGATGCCAAGACATGCTACAATGCTCTACTCGGCCGGTCATGGTTACACGAGTACAACATCATCCCTTCTACACAGCATCAGTGTATGAAATATTTTAGGGATGTTCTCGAGTATACCGTGACAGGAGAACTGAATCTGTTTTCCGTAAACGAAGTTCGCAAATATGAAGATGCCAAATACTTCTTGCCGAATTTCGAAGACACGGAAAGGTGTCGCAAGCCGGAGAACAAAACTAACGCAACCATCCCTGTCTTCGGCGGTGATACCGAGGAAGAGGAGGAGATAGTTTATTCAGGTCCTCCTCAATACACCAAGCCGGGACCATCTGCTCCTACGTTGATCTTTGGTAGTGATTCGGAGGATGAGGTCCATGCTATATTCTCTGCTCGGCATTCAATACGAATGTCCGCTAACGAAAAACAAAGTCTACAAGTCGCCATGGTGCCGCTTAAACACCGTAAAGAACTAAACGCACTTAATATTTACAATGTAGAAGAGCTACAAACATTCTATATCCCTCCCAGGAGAGAAGGCGAAAAACCAAGTCTATTCTACTGCTCTGAAGAAACCAGAGTGAAGAAAGAAATCTGGCATGGCGCGGATCCTACGCTTGATAGGCTTCAGCCCATCCGTCTCCCCAGATATTATACAGAAGGCCTGAAGAGGTTGTTGAAGCGCCAAGGGATACTCTTCAAACAGACCGTTAGAAAGGCCAAATTCTATGACAGGGTCTGGAACGTCCCCGGAACTCAGCACAAGCTGCCTAGCGGGAGGATGGAGATGATCGGGCTCAGATACATTCGCTCCAAGAAACGAGAGCTGCTCCGTGATTGTTACGTCTTGCATGACTTCAATAAAGAAGGGGATGCTCAACGGGAGGACACTAATCCTGAACCAGTAAAGGTTCCTGATGCAAAAGTGCCCAGTCCGTCGTTTGAAGAACAAATGGACAAGCTTATAAGGAAAGCTGGTCAAAAAGTCCGAGATGATCATAACCGCGAAATGGCCATCTACGAGAAAGCCAAAACGCAACGTCTCCTTCAACAGACCATGAAAGATGAAAGTGCCGCCCCCTGTCAACCTGTTATAAAAAAGGCTCGACGCAGAGGCAGAAATAAGTCGAAAAGCCAAAAAAGCGCTCAACGCCAACAAAGCGGGGCTAAGAAGCCACGCAAACGGGAGTCGAGCGTTATTGATCTATCCTTCGTGACGAAAATGAGTCGAGCGTACTCGTTTCCTCGGGACAAGATGAAGAAGATACTTGACCTTGCTCTAAAACATCAAATGCTTACACTGTCGGAGTCCAAAAACCTCGAACAAGCAGGCGAAGTCTCCGACCCAAATTATTGCTCTTACCATTGAGTAATAGGGCATCCTCTTGAAGATTGCTTCACCTTCAAGAATTGGGTTGAAGATCAGTATCAGCTTGGCAAATTCGCTTTGTCTGACAACTGGAGGGTAGCGCCGCCACAGAAGCATGAACCCAAGGCCACGGAAGAAGAACCAGTTCCACATTGGGATTGGAAGCGAATTCGTACTTGTCACGTGATAACAATATTAAAAGAAGAGCCCGAGAACATGGATGACCTTCCCTGGTGCTTCGAAAATAGCAATGATGAGGTTATCTCAGAGTTTCCACCAGCGCCGAAAGAGCTGGAAGATGGAATCCATACCACGGCGGATAACCTCATGAAAATTGAGTTGGGGACGGCGAATGACCCGCGACCGACATTCATTAGTGAGCTGCTGTCTGAAGAGAAGGTGGCTTTATTAAAAAACCTGCTTATGCAGCACAGAGATTGCTTCGCATGGAACTATTCCGAAATGCCGGGACTAGATCCAGAAATTGTTGTGCATAAATTGGCGATATCCCCGGACGTCAAGCCAGTCAAACAGGCGCCGAGAAGAATGCGGCTCGAGCTTGAGATGAGCATCAATGCCGAGGTTAAGAAGCTGATCGACTCTGGCTTTATTCAGGAGGTTCAATATCCGGAATGGATCGCCAACATCGTCCCGGTGATGAAGAAAAATGGGACAGTGCGCATATGCGTGGATTTTCGGGATCTCAATAAAGCCTGCCCGAAGGATGATTTCCCAGTGCCAGTCACCGAACTGATGATAGACAATACATCCACTCATGAGGTTTTCTCCTTTATGGACGGCTTGTCAGGGTATAATCAGATAAAGATGCATCCCGAAGACCAGAAGCACACCGCCTTCAGGACTCCTTTGGGTATATTCTGCTACAAGGTAATGCCCTTCGGTTTAAAGAATGCCGGTGCCACCTACAAAGGGCCATGACGAAGATCTTCGATGACCTTATACACGAAATCGTCGAATGCTATATCGACGATCTCGTGATTAAAAGCAAATCATACGAGGAACATCTCGAGCATCTGAAAACTGTATTTCAACGCCTTCGGCAATACAACTTGAAGATGAACCCTCTCAAGTGCGCATTTGGAGTTTCCTCGGGAAAATTCCTGGGATTCATCGTCCGACACCGGGGTATCGAGATAGATCCGTCAAAGATCAAGGCGATCATGGAAATGCCTCCGCCAAGGACTCTCAACCAGCTGCGGTCTCTCCAAGGGAAGCTCGCATATATACGGCGATTTATAGCTAACCTTTCAGGCAAGTGCCGTCCTTACAGCCACCTGATGAAGAAGGGAACCCCATTCGTCTGGGACCAAAAATGCCAGGGCACGCTGGACGAGATTAAACAGTACCTGCAGAACCCGCCAGTGTTGGCTGCTACGGTCAAAGGGAAGCCCCTCATTCTTTATACAACCGCCCTCGAAGGTTCTTTAGGCGCATTATGGGCGCAAGAGAATGACCAGGGGAAAGAAAGAGCACTCTACTACTTAAGTCGAGTTCTTCTGGGGGCAGAAAGCAACTATTCTCCCATTGAAAAACACTGCTTGGCGTTGATCTTTGCGATAACAAAGCTCAGGCACTATGCATTAGCATATGAAGTCCGTCTCATCTCGAAGGTGGACCCTCTTAAATATTTAATGTCGAAGGCCATATTGACGGGACGACTCGCTAAATGGGCCCTGCTCTTGATGGAGTTTTCGATAACCTATCAACCTCTCGAGGCAGTGAAAGGCCAGGCCATCGCCGACTTCCTCGATGAGCATCCGATACCCGCCGATTCTCCTCTGAATTGCGATCTGCCAGACGAACATGCGTTTGACGCGATCGACGGTGGTTATACCCGATGGGAGCTTTATTTTGATGGAGCATCTTCCATGAAAAAGCGCAAACAAAGTACCCCTATAATCAAATCAGGGGTAGGCCTCATCTTCGTGCCCCCACAAGGAAGAATAATGCGCTTCGCTTTCTCCTTAACAGAGCCGAGGACGAATAACGAAGCTAAATACGAAGCTTTGATAGCAGGCCTCGAGATCGCCATCGACATGGGAATTGAAAACCTCCTCATATACGGAGATTCTCAACTGGTCGTTAGTCAAGTAAACGGCGACTACCAAACGTGCAAACCGGAGTTAGTGAAGTACGGTGAAAAGGTGCAACAACTGTTGACCCAAATTCCCTCCTATACTTTGGAAAGCATACCATGCGCGGAAAATAGCAAAGCGGACGCGTTAGCTAAGCTCGCTAAAGAACTGGCTGACGAGAACCTCGATGACGTCAGAATCATGGTACAAAGCCGTCGAGTGCTCGCCCCAGCAGAAATATCTCCGGAATCATCCGAAGAAAAGGGAGCGACTGAGCAAATGACCTTACAAATAAAAGACCGGGAAAAGGTTGAGGACTGGAGGGAAATCTTCATAGACTACTTTAAATCCCACCGAATGCCTGAAGAAGCGTCCACAAGACATCAGCTCATGAAACGAGCTCTGTCTTTCGCCTTCGTCAATGATACTCTATACAAGAGGTCATTCGATTCTCTGTGGCTGAGATGCTTAGGACCTGACGAAGCAGAAAGAGTCGTTCAGGAAGTTCATGACGGAATCTGTGGTTCTCACCAAGCGGGCCCGAAAATGAAGTTGAAGATCAAACGGATGGGATACTACTGGCCCACGATGATTCAGGATTGCCTCAAATATGCGAAGCAATGCCACTCATGCCAAATCCATGGGGACTTTATCCACCAACATCCAAATCCATTACATCCAACAGTGGCTAGCTGGCCATTCGAAATGTGGGGGACTGACATAGTCGGCCCCATCGAACCAGCATCGTCTAGAGGACATTGTTTCATCCTGGCGACGACCGATTACTTCTCCAAATGGGCAGAGGCAGTACCGCTGAGGGAAGTGAAGACGGAGAATATCCTCCATTTCTTCAAGACGCACGTCATATATCGGTTTGGAACCCCGCGACGAATCATCTCCGATAACGGGCCATCCTACAGGAGCCACAAGATCAGTCGCTTCGCGCAACAACATAATATAGACTGGAGGTATTCTTCGGTTTATAATCCGCGAGCTAATGGTTTAGCCAAGGCCTTCAACAAGACCCTGATGAAGATCATGAAAAAGACGATGTCCCGAAATAAGAAAGACTGGCACGAGAGACTGCAAGAAGCTCTTTGGGCGTATCAAACTACGTTCAAGACGACCACGAACACAACGCCATACGCATTGGTATTCGGTATGGAAGCAGTACTCCCTCTCGAGATAGAGTTACCCTCTCTACGAGTGGCAGTCCACTACGAGCTGACAGACGAAGAAAATGCTCACCTTCGGCTTGAGGAGCTTGATGCCCTTGATGAAACCCGGCTCATAGCGCAACAAAATCTGGAAGCTTATAAAGCAAAGATGACGCGCTCATATGAAAGATTAACCCGACCGAGGACATTCCGCCAAGGCGAACTTGTGCTAGTGGTCAAAAGGCCTATGATCCCCAATCGCGCCAAGCGGGGATAATTTGAGCCAAACTATGAAGGCCCATATATCATAGATAAAGTCTACCAGGGTGGAGCCTATCTACTCATGGATATACACGGTGAAAGGCCTTTCAGGCCGATAAACGGTAGATTCCTAAAGAAATACTACGCTTAATGAGCCACAGCCTAGGTCAATGATAGATGACGACGACTATGTCCGCTCGCTATCTTCCTAAGCTCATACTTTATAAGAAGTAGCCAGCCGTTTCCTGGACGGACCGAAACGTCCTTAAACTAATGGCGGACCGAAATGTCCTTAAACTAACAAAGGACCGGAACGTCTTTAAACTAATGCCGCAGCATCCGTAAGCTGACGAGATAAAAAAAAGAAGAAAAATATAATAAATAAAAACAGTATGTCCATAAGCAAAAGGGGGCACGGATGAAAACCCGAAAGGGCTCCGTGAGTAAAAACAGCAGGGCTACCGGCGAGTGTTCGTGAAAACCCGAAAGGGCGCGACCTCGTTAAAAAAGAGAGAGAAGAAAATAAAAAGAATAACAAAAAAAAAACGGTATGTCCATAAGCAAAATGGGCACAGATGAAAACCTGAAAGGGCTCCGTGAGTAAAAACAGCAGGACTACCGGCGAGTGTTTGTGAAAACCCGAAAGGGCGCAACCTCGTTAAAAGACACTTATAGGGTCCTCTCGACCTTGTAAGGAGAAACCACCCGCGTGAGATCCTTACGACTCACAAGAGAGCAACACACTTAGGAATCCCCACGATTCCTAAGGAGAAAGTACACCTGCGAGATCCTCACGACTCGTAGGGAGAACTCTCTTATGAGACCCTCACGGCTCATAAGATTTGAAAGTCTTAAGTTACAGAGATTTAAACCTGTGCTTAAACAGCCCCCACAACTTCCAATATTTCCCTACAAGTGGCTCAATACTGGCCCTTGTATACAATCCACGGGCGCGAATAAACATTTCCCTAACTAAGTCCCATCCGAGACTAGGGATATGTTCGCATGGTGAACAACCCTTGTAAATCCTCTCAACTTACAAGAAGAAAATCCTCTTGTAGGATCCTTACGAATTACAGAGGAACAAACACTTAAGAATCCTCACGATTCCCAAGGAGAAAATACACCTACAAGATCCTCACGACTTATAGGGAGAAATAACTTTGTGAGAACCTTACGGCTCATGAAGTCAAAAGCCTTAGTCGACAGGACCTTAACCCTGTTCGCTAAGCCATCTTTGATCGAAATCGACAGAGGCAAATGATGATTCGCTCCTGGCAATATCCCAGTTGTAGCGGTGCTGATGCCGAAATCGGTGTCTAATTTCAGGTTTACGGTGAAAAGCCGGCAGGCCGCACATGCATACGAAATAGCCGAAATGATAGGGCAACTTGCAATAAGAAGCAGCGGGTAAAAATGTATGCATGCAAAATAAGCCGAAATGATTGGGCAACTCGCAATAAAAAACAGCGAGTAAAAATAAAATAAACAGCCGAAATGATTGGGCACCGCGAAAAATAGCCGAAATGATTGGGCAATCGCGACCTTCGTGATATAAAAGCTGAAATGATAGAGCATCGCGGAAATAAAAAAAATGATGATAAAACTTTTGCCTTACAGTTAGATCACATTGATCCCTGTATACAATCCAAGGGCGCAAACAAAGAGGGAATCATACTTTCTCAACAGGCTCCGCCAGAAAACGAAGCCAAACCTCGACGGTTCATCTCAACTCCGAAGAAACCAATGTCTTCGGCAAAATACCTCAACTCAGGGAAACAAACATCCTTGAAGAGAGCCTCCTGATCCGCGTCGACTCGCAGAGCAACCAGTGCCTCCGTGGGAAATTCTCGACTCGTTTCAACACCAGGGAAACAAATAATCCTTGGTAAATACCTCAACTCAGGGAAACAAACAATCCTTGACGAGAGCCTCCTGATCCGCATCGACTCGCAGAGCAACCAGTGCCTCCATGGGAAATTCTCGATTCGTTTCAACACCAGGGAAACAAATAATCCTTGGCAAATACCTCAACTCAGGGAAACAAACAATCCTTGATGAGAGCCTCCTGATCCGCGTCGACTCGCAGAGCAACCAGTGCCTCCATGGGAAATTCTTGACTCGTTTCAACACCAAGGAAACAAATAATCCTTGGCAAATACCTCAACTCAGGGAAACAAACAATCCTTGACGAGAGCCTCCTGATCCGCGTCGACTCGCAGAGCAACCAGTGCCTCCGTGGGAAATTCTCGATTCGTTTCAACACCAGGGAAACAAATAATTCTTGGCAAATACCTCAACTCAGGGAAACAAACAATCCTTGATGAGAGCCTCCTGATCCGCGTCGACTCGCAGAGCAACCAGTGTCTCCGTGGGAAATTGTCGATTCATTTCAACACCAGGGAAACAAATAATCTCTGGCAAATACCTCAACTCAGGGAAACAAATATCCTTGACGAGAGCCTCCTGACTCGCATTGACTCGCAGAGCCACCAGTGTCTCCGTGGGAAATTCTCGATCCGTTTCAACACCAAGGAAACAAATAATCCTTGGCAAACACCTCAACTCAGGGAAACAAACATCCTTGATGAGAGCCTCCTGATTCGCATCGACTCGCAGAGCAACCAGTGTCTCCGTGGGAAATTCTTGATTCGTTTCAACACCAGGGAAACAAATAATCTCTGGCAAATACCTCAACTCAGGGAAACAAACATCCTTGACGAGAGCCTCCTGACTCGCATCGACTCGCAGAGCAACCAGTGTCTCCGTGGGAAATTCTCGATCCGTTTCAACACCAAGGAAACAAATAATCCTTGGCAAACACCTCAACTCAGGAAAACAAACATCCTTGACGAGAGCCTCCTGATTCGCATCGACTCGTAGAGTAACCAGTGTCTCCGTGGGAAATTCTCGATTCGTTTCAACACCAGGGAAACAAATAATCCTTGGCAAATACCTCAACTCAGGGAAACAAACATTCTTGACGAGAGCCTCCTGATTCGCGTCGGCTCGCAGAGAAACCAGTGTCTCCGCGGTAAATTCCCGATTCGTCTCAACTTGCAAGATGAAGCCTCAGGCAGTAGGGATTAAAAAACTTGCTTCCTGAACAATGGGACCCTGCAAGTCGGTCTAAAACGATCTCTTGCATACTATTCACGGGTCTCACTCTCCAAAGTCGAGTTTCGACAAGGAGGGAAACAACCGCTTACGGGTCCTCTCGACTCGTAAGAGGGAAAAATTCTCTTATAGGATCCTTACGACTTATAAGAGAAAACACACTTAGGAATCCTCACGATTCCTAAGGAGAAAACCCATCTACGAGATCCTCTCGATCCGTAGGGAGAAAAGTCTCTATGAGACACTCACGGCTCATAGAGTTGAAAAGTCTTAGGCGGAAGATCTGAACCTGCGGCCTAAGCCATCGCTATCTCGTGAAGAAATCAAGATGTTTACTCTATTATCTGCTAAGATTCAATTCTCAAAGGAGCTTAGTTCTTCATAGGAGCTTAGTTCTCCAAGTTAGGGTCTTAGCCGCCCTTCCCATAATGCGCATATGCGCAAGCGTCATGTACGCCACGTGTGACGCACGTGCGTCCGTCACGTGCACACCACGTGCAACGCATATACGCCCGCCACGTGCGCGCTACATGCAAAAATTCAATCCTCAAAGGAGCTTAGTTCTCCAAGCTAGGGCCTTAGCTGCCCCTCCATAATGCGCAAGCGCCACGTGTGAACCACGTGCAATGCACGTGCACCCGCCACGTGCGCCACGTGTGAACCACGTGCAATGCACGTGCACCCGCCACGTGCGAGAATTCAATTCTCAAAGGAGCTTAGTTCTCTAAGCTAGGGCCTTAGCTGCCTCCCATGATGCGCATGTGTGCAAACGTCATGTGTGACGCACGTATGCCCACCAAGTGCGCACTACGTGCGACGCACATGCGTCCAACACGTGCGACGCACGTGCGCGAATGCAAAGAAGCCTTTTTCAGCAGTTAGGAGTTTAAGATCCAACCCGTTCTTTCCCATGATGAGTGGGGACATGGTTCAAATGGTGCATCCCTCCACATCTTCGATATATGGCGATATAATCCCTCAACGTCATCGGAGAGGTGGTGGGTTCCAACAACCAATAATCTCTCTTTCCAAATAAGAAAGAGACCACCACATAAAATTCTGTAAAAATACAGAAAGCTCTCAAAATAACAAAGAATTTAATTCTGAATAAAGAAGAAGATTTTCCTCCTCTCAAACCCCAGGTAAAGAAACCACAGAGATCAAAATATCTTCTTTACCTATCATGGCATATCTAAGGGTATAACCCTTCTCAAGAACTTAGTTTTTTCTCTGGATCTGAGATCCATAAGACAAGTCTCTCACAAGTTGAGAATTTAATTCTCATCGGGAAGATCTTGTTCTTGAGAATCAAAGATTCAAGGAAGAACAAAGTTGAAAAGAAAGAAGATGGAGTCCATAATACTCCAAGAACTTAATTCCTTCAAATCAAGAACTTAGTTTTTTAAGAACCCGATCCAAGATCCTCAAAATAGTGATCTTGGTGATCGTTAATAGTCAAAATACCATTAACAAAGATTTAACCTCTTTGAAAATATGAACAGAAAAATATGGATAAAAGAACATGGAGAATATGGAATTCATAATACTCTACGAACTTAGTTCCTTCAAATCAGGAACTTAATTCTTTTAAATCAAGAACCTGATCCCAGGTCCACAAAATAGTGATCTTGGTGATCATTAATGGTCAAAATACCATTAACAGAGATTTATGTTCTCTAAAAACATCAACAGATATTAAATCTCCGAAGAACTCAGCGTCTTACGTGAAAAGCACGACCCATGGCCAAGTTATATAGCGCCTCACGTGAAACACACGTGAGCGCCAGAAAACAGAAGAGTTTAGTGTTTATCACTAGTGCAGCGCCTAACATAAAACACATGTGAGCGCCAGATGCTCAGCGCCTCACGTGAAACATACGTGAGTGCCAGACGTTCATCGCCTCACGTGAAACACACGTGAGTGCCACAAAAAATTAGTGCTTAGCACTATTTCAACACCTCACGTGAAACACACGTGAGCGCTATATACAACTACGTGCTTAGCACTGCTGGGTGATACAAAAACCCAATCTTAGCCCAAATTGGCTAAGCTTATGTTTGTGATATCCAAACTGATCTTAGTCCCATACGTGACTAACGATTTTCATTCCAGACTTTCTAAGTTAATCTTAGTCTCAAATAAGACTAATGATTCTTAGATGATCGACCATGATTTTTTTCCTCAAATACGGGATTTGGTTTAAGGGTACATCTCTCTACATTTCTGATATATGTCGTTGTAATCCCTCAACGTTTTCATAGAGCTGGCGGGTCCCGACAACCAACAACCCTTTTCTCGTCCCAACTTGATGTAAAATTTCATCAAGACAGGGAATGATATATCCCACATTGATGCACTTCCAAATTGACGTGCACACCTTAAATCGGATCGCACCCCAAATTGGACGCATTCTATATCACCATCGTTCACTCCACCACGTAATAAATACACGTGCGCGCAAGATGGATAATTAACCGAAATGTTCTTAAACTAACATTCATCCCCGGAATGGGAATATTGGACCGAAATGTCCTTAAACTAATATTCGTCCCCAAAATAGGAATGTTAGACCAAAATTTCCTTAAACTAACATTCTCCCCAAAATGAGAATAATGGACCGAAATGTTTTTAAACTAACATTTGTCCCCAAAACGCGAATGTTGGACCGAGATGTACCTAAACTAGAAATTCTCCCCAAACTCGGCGATAATGGACCAAAAGGTCCTTAAACTAACATTCGTCCCCAAAATAGGAATGTTGGACCAAGATGTACCTAAACTAGAAATTCTCCCCAAACTCGGCGATAATGGACCAAAAGGTCCTTAAACTAACATTCGTCACCAAAATGAGAATGTTGGACCGAGATATCCCTAAACTAGACATTCGCCCCAAACAAGGCGATAATGAACCGAAACGTCCTTAAACTAACATTCGTCTCAAACGGGGAATGTTGGACCGTGATGTCCTTAAACTAAAATAATTGAGCCCATATGCTCATTTGTTTCTAAGTCGATCTTAGTCTCAAATATGACTAACGATCCTTAGATCAAACCTAAATATCCCATGAACTGATGGACCTTATTTGTATGAGATCTGCGTCCTAAGCTAATTCCCGTTGGCAAACCAAGCTACCAACGTGGACCCTGTCAAGAAAAATCCTTGACCCAAACCCAAATCACAAATATATGTATTTGGACTAATTCGCTCCCTACGGGCGACGATATAAACTAGTCTCCGTATACAATCCACGGGCAACCAAAATAAATAAAATAAACACACGACACGAAGTGAACTATCAGAGCAGGAGAAAGTGGTTATTGCAACGCGATAACGTAATTAATTGCAGGGGCTTGCACTTGCAGGGTAGAGTGTCCCCACAATTAAAAAAACCCTCATAAAACGAGGGGAAATCTGATAAAGTCTGGTACTATGGTCGCATCTGTCCAAACCTCCGATATACGGTGTCATAAATCAACTTGGTATCTTCGGAGAGGTGGATGGAGAAGTCCAAATAGTATCTGCCCTAAAATTCAGGCTAAACGTCCCAACGTCTCGGTCCCTGTCTTTCGGCGGTGAACAAACGGGACTTCTGTGGCTCCAATATCCTGAATAAACGCCAAGAACCCACGACATCTCTTTCTCAAAAGACTAGTAGCACTGAGTGCAAAAATCAGATTGGCAGGAGTTGTACTACAATAACCCTATACTACAAAAATTGGCTAACAAGGAAAACAGAATCCGACCGCCTTCCCATGGCAATCAACACACGCATAACAAGTGGCTAGCCAATCCATACCGAGAAGTACGTCAAAATCTAGCATATCAAGAAGGATCAAATCGACTAACGAATCTCTATCACCAATACATATGAAACATGATCTGAATACTCATCATGCTACAAAATAATCTCCCACTGGAGTAACCACAACTAACGGTACATCTAAACAAGACGAATCTCTCCCCAGTGAAGGTGCAAAGTGTGCAGATACATATGAGTGTGTAGATCCTGGATCGAATAAAATATGCGCATCTAGGGAACATATGGAGAGAGTATCTGTAACCACTGCATTGGATCCCAGGGCATCCTGTGGAGTCAAAGCCAAAACCCTAGCCAGACCCTTACCAGCATCCTGATGTCCTCTACCACGGTTCCCTCGTCCCCTCTGAGCATGCCCAGCAATACCACGGTCTCTCGGTGCAACTGCCTAGCATAGAGTAGTAGCTGGTGGAGAAAGCAATGTCATCGAAGAAGAAGGTGGAGGGAGTAAAGCAGCCTGCGGAATAGTAGGCCTTCCCTGACGTCTACAATCCCTAGCGAAATGTTCTGGATGTCCGCAAATGAAACATGCCGAAGGCGGCCTCTGTCCCTCAGGGTACGAGCCATACATCCGGCCCTGAGTCCAACCTCAACTGCTACCGCATCCTGGAACAAATTCGCCATGGCCTCTGCGAAACTGCCCGGAAACTGATCCAATGGGTCTGGCTCGCTTTGATTCTGGAACAACCGCCGTCTCGTTCAGACGCTCCTCCACTCGAATCGCCGCGTCCATAGCCTGTGCATATGTATCGAAGTGCTAGAAGCCCATAGCAAGGAACAGCTGCGTATCAAGGCTCCTCACAAATCTCTTCACCCTAAACTCTTCTGTGGGAACTAAATATAGAGTATAACGTGATAACTGGGTGAACTAGAAGTCAAAGTCAGCCATGGACATATCGATGGGTTTCCGCAATGCCTCAAAGCTACTGGCCCTGGCGTCTCTCATGCTCTGTGGAAGAAATCGGGCAAGGAAAACCTCGAAAAAATCTGCCAATGTCATCGGAGGAAAACCTGCTACTCGACCTCTCTCCATCAACTCACACCATGTCTGGGCAAGTCCCTCCAACCGAAAACTGATCAGCTCTACCGATCTCACATCTAAGCATCTCAAAGACCTACTGATCCTAGCCATCCGGTCGAGAAATGACTGCGGATCCTATGCCGCATTTGTCCCTGTGAACACTGGAGATCTCAACCTCGTGAACTCTGGGAGCGATACCTTCATAACCCATGTGACCACGGATGCGACTGTTCGAACGGGCTGTATAACGGACTCTAGAATAGGCGATACATGATTCGGCCTCTGAATACGGGTAGCCTCGGCCAACTGTCCCATCAACTCCTGTAAACCCAACATGCCCTCCTCCATTCTAGTCATCCGATTGAGAAGAGGAGGATCGACATGTCCCTGTGCCATCGGGATGTCCTGCTGGTCAGTCTCCGTCACTGGCAGATCTGCCTTGATTTCATCCCTGGCTGTGGCTCACCTAGCTCGCGTGTCCATGGTAACTGGAATAAGAAAACGAAAGTTGATAAAGTGTAACAATAGGAACAAACGGATACAGAGAGTCAAAGGAAGAATTAATCAAGACATATATTCTAAGATCACTTAGGCGGGGTATCGTATTGTAAATATGCCGCGGAACATATGTACGGTATGTTACACTATCTGAGTTACCTACTCTATCATACCAAGGTCAATCTAAGTAACGAAAGTTCGGCTCTAATACTCGCAAAGTCAAGTCTAGATTTCGTAAGGTTAAGCATAGGTTTTGAAAATATATACCCTAGACTCCGCATAGTCAAACCTAAGATTTGACAAAGGTTAAACCTAACGCCTTGATACCAACTTTGTCACGAACCGAAATTAGCACGTGACCGGCACTTAGATTGTGTGACGTCTAAAGATGTCGATGCAATCCAAGTAAGCTATAAATCGAAATTGGCACGTGACCGGCACTTAGATTGTGTGATGTCTAAAAATGTCGACGCAATCCAAGTAAGCCCTTTTTGAAGAATAAAGGGGTACAGTTTTAAAAGAAGTAATTCATATGAAACCCTATTTTTGTATTACAAAGATTGTTTAATTTAAAGCATACAACAAGTGATTTTAAATAGGGTTAAGAAAAGTTTTTTCCATTAGAAATTTCGACAGGACCCCCATTGTAATTTTGGGAGAAAACAAGTACATAATAACAATTATAACGACATCCCCACTTGGGAGCAACATCAACACCTATTGGCGGAAACAAACCCACGCAATGCATATACGACGATCAAAAGTGAAGAATCACGAGCATATTATAAGTAAAAGTGCACAATTCATGATAACTAGACGATTCTACTCAAGTCGACCAAATATACATAAGTTCCAACTTGCTCTAAATCAAACAACAAAATCGGTCTGATGGAGTGATACTAGATACAAAGTATAATATACATAAAAGAGACGGTTACTATGCATGTAACCCACTTAGCAAAATCTATGATGAAAAACCTAAGATATAAGTCCGCAACGCTGCTATGCATCCACACGGTCTATCCTGCAGGAACTAAGGCACAACGGAGGTGAGTTGCCAACTCAGTGAATAAAACTAATATCATAAAGTGGGAATTGTATGCATAACTGAAATAACGAATAATTAAACCTATACACAATATAATCATGATGTATAATAGAATGCGAATAATTATAAAATTGAATATGTCACAACAGTATCCGTATAAAAGAAAATAGAAATCTCATCAAAATATCCCAATATTTAAACTATATCCATAACTATCCTCAAGCCCTGTGTCAAACATCGATATAAATCTTCAATTCTCGCAGGCATCATTTCTCCAAACAATCCTGACACCTACTAACACTGGTCGATATTTTCCAGATATCCGCCGTGTTTCTCAACTATCTCCGGAATCGAGTGTCCTCGCTAGGCTCCCCGCCTCAAATGCGGCTTTCCTACCCCTCAGTCTTGACTAGATCCACCATGTATCCAACTGTATACTCCCTCACTTATTCCGGATATCATAAGAATCCGCAACCGTATATTTCCCCCATTCGGTTCGGAATAAAATAAAATCAGAAAAACATCAAGCTCATGGTGGACGTATCATCATATATCACAAGAAGCCGTAAAATTATAAATGAGATCTAATATTATTAACTATATCATGCAGTGCCTCAAAACTCGTAGCAACAGAAATCTCATAAAACAACATCGCATAATAAAACATGATAACTATGGCAATGAGGTATAATATATCAAACAATACGTAATGATGAGTAATAATATTTATCTACGATACTAACAGTGTGCAATAGGATATAAGTGACATGGTAAGTTCTAGGTGTGCATATGGCATGTTAAGTTCTAAGTGTGTATGTGGCATGTTAATTTCCGATGGGTGTAGGTGTAGCATATAGGTATGTGCAAGTGCAATATAAGCTCATCGGCAATAGTGCAAGTGTCCTAGCATGTGTTAAGCAATAGTGTTTAAAATGTATGAATACGTACAATGCGAATCTAAGTATAGTTATACAAATGAAATGATTAGAAAGCAATATATAACAAGTTTTAGGTTTCAGGCGCTATATGCCATCCATACAATGTCCCCGATAGTT
Organism: Agapanthus africanus; assembly: GCA_030015575.1. Classification (NCBI taxonomy): domain Eukaryota; kingdom Viridiplantae; phylum Streptophyta; class Magnoliopsida; order Asparagales; family Amaryllidaceae; genus Agapanthus; species Agapanthus africanus. Next base: position 903,211,205 of record JASDDO010000022.1, read on the forward strand.
ATTTAGTCTACTCACCGGAACAAGTCATGATTTACTCAAATCCGATCGCTCTCTTTCCCTTCCTTTCCGCTTTCGAAATCTCTGCGACCGATCCTAATATCGAAATACAACTTTCACACGTGAAAAGCTAATTTTCCGATATGACGAATATACATATAAAAAGCAAACGAGCTTACTTAACGTAAAACGTGTGATTATCATGTGCTAATCAGACGTGAAACTACCTGAAACTACCCCGAATCGTCTTGATTAGAGAAAACACGAAAACGTGATATCAAATATCCGTATCATACGCTAATAATTCACACTACGCCTAGTAAACACCTTCCATATTTTTGTATAGGCAATCTAGGAAAAAACTAAGTATATCAGAGACCTTATATAAGAAACAGAAAGCTCCAGTCAAAACTCAGCACCTAATTTCCTAACAAAACTGTCGGTGGCGGGAAAAATGCAAATTCCGGCGGTCGAAACAAAAGGAATGGGCTTGGGTTTTAAGGGTGTATTCTAGGTTCTAAAATAAACTTTCGGTAATGTTAGATTATTTTTGTGAACACTAAAAAGATAGCAGATTCAAATTGAGCTATAAAATCTTATACTAACCAAAACTTCAAATATCATGCACACTACTTGTGACTACAACTCTTAAGAAATCATGAAACGGTTGGGTTTTTACCTAACTTAAAGAATTCCACAGAAATCAAACCTCAAGAAATGCACACTTGAAGTTGTGAAAGCCTAACCTTGGTGTTTGGACCAATATCCATGAAAAATCTAACTTTTCCTTTTCCTTATAAGATAGTGAAGAACTATTGATTTTGGTGTTAAAGTGTTGGAAAAATATTTTGTTCAGTTTGATAATCCAAAAATAAAAATGAGTGTGGTGTTTTGATGGAAGGAGGAAGAGGTGTGTGAAGAGAGGGTGAGGTGTGTGTAGAGCAAGGAGGAGGTGCTGGCTCATGGTGCATATCAAGATAAGTTGTGTGAGGGTTAATTTAACATAACACCTACTAAATCTGACCTTTGTACTAAAACCCCCATACAACTTACAAACCCTCTTTGTAAATAAAACTTTTTATCCATAAAAACCCTTTTGCACATAATTATCATCTAAATTTAATTACTATAACACTTAACTACCATAATTTTTAAAAAAACAGTTTTATTATTATTTAAAATTTTAAACTAACATTTAAAAATTTCTAAAACGTTACACATTCCTAACCCACGTAACTTCACGCTCAGCCGAAGACAGCCCGTTTACAAAGACAGACGATTGAAGTACTCTAAGTCTTCTCTCTTCATCTTTTTCATCGTTGTCATCCATACGATTCTTGAATTTTGGGACATCATAAATATCCATGGGTTTCCATCGGCATACGACACTCCATCCTGAATGCTTCAAGCACTCTGAGTGGTAACTTGAAATGTTTGTTGCGGAAAGATAAATGGATCGTCCTGATATCAAAATCGATGTGTGATTATACTAGTCAATCCATATTCATCTTTCCAAGTCCCGAGATTGTCTCTCCACTTATTCGTATCGGATCATGTATCGTACCAAATACACTGAAAAATATAAAACGGTTCTGATCGTCCGGGATATTCGATACCAAGTATGCAATCTAAATACCAATAATAAATCACACCATTCGATCATACGGTCGCAATCCCACTGTTCTTGGTGGTTCGAGATTTTTCTACGTTCTCAACTTCAAATTTGTATCAAAGGACACCGAATCCTTTATAATATGCAACCTCCATGTAAAAAAACTGAGCTAGACATCTTGAGTCTCTCTCTAATGATATAAATATGTTCGGATCTTAGATCTGACAAAACAAATTATTTGGCAAATACATAATGATATCCATTTAGATTAAGACTAGTCGTAAAAACATGAAATTCAAACATCTTACATGATCTGCAAACCAGTCGTAGAAATTGTCCTGATGATATTTTTCAAATAGATCATCATTCCAATCAAGATACTCCTCACGTACTTCATTGTTATGAATTCTGTTACCAACATTAAATTTTGATGTCAATTTATATTATTTCATATATATACACATATAAAGAAAAATTAATGCAAAACATATTTACTCTCTAACTTCATCTGGACATCCGCTATTGAGAAGGATAAACTGATGTATCTTTTTGATAAACATGGGTTCTACTCCCTTGTAATCAATTTTTTCATATGGTCCGTGCTGAATTCTCCGAGGTCTGTTAAGCCTCGTCTCAATATTTTCGTCCAGAGAGCGGAACAAAATATGGTTATTTCATATAGGAGATAACCTTGCATGATAGAACCCTCTGGTTGATTTCTATTGCGTATATTATTTTTTAGAGTGTAGAGGTACCTAAAAACATATGTTAAATAAAGAAATAAAAACATATAAAATAGCAAAAATCTTACAAAATGCGTGAACCGAAAAATTCAAGGAACCTTTCGACGGGATGCATCCATCGATATTGTACCGGTCCGGCAAGTTTAGTCTCAGTTACAAGATGAACCATCAGGTGTATTATGGTATTGAAGAACGACAGTGGGAAAATCCGCTCAAACTTGCACAGTATCAAGGAAATTGCATTTTCTATCTTCTCCAGCATGTCAACCTTAATATTTTTAGCGCACAATTGCCTAAAGAAGTAGAAAAGATCATTGATTACTAGTCTAACTGATTCGTGAAGTGAAGTCTAGAGGGATAATGGGAGATGGTGCTCCATAATAACATGGTGATCATGACTTTTCAGCCCATCGATCTTACTTTTCACAAATTTTATTTTCTTACTAAATGATCCTAAGAAACCTATAGAAACTCTCAAATCATGTAACACCTGCATGAACCTTTTCTTTTTCGGTTGTGACATATGATACATAGCATTAGGAAGTAAAAACTTGCCTGATTTATCCGCTATCGGTTTAGGATATAAATCATTTCTAATTTCCTGGTCTTGAATATCCATGCGAGCACAGAGATTGTCTTTCGATTTTCTATCTTTACAAAGAAGCAAATTAAGTACGTGCTTGGATACTCCCTTCTCGATGTGCATAACGTCTATACAACGACACACTAAATTTGTTGATCAGTACGGTAACGCGTAGAAAATGCTAAATTTTTTCCAGTAGGGTGGAGTGTCCTGTCTTGACGGATCTATATCGAAGATCACGTTATCGTAACCAACCAACTGAGCAATCACATCTTCTCCGAAAAATGGGGGTGGAGGCCCAAGAAGTTTCTGATGACCATCAAAGTGAGCATCTAGTAGCAGGAAACGCCGATGACCGCAATAATAAATCTTCTTGCTATAATTCAACCAAATCGATGATGTATCTTGGTGGCAGTAAGGACATACTTTATAACCATGTACAAACCAACCTGATATCATTCCATATGCAGGAAATTCTTTAATTATGCATATTAAAGTGCATGCATATGTATTTACATCGTAAGTCTCCACGCCATCAATGAATAAGGATTTTAACTCACCGATCAGAGGTCGGAGGTATACGTCGATATTATTTCCTGATGATTTCGGGCCGTCAATAAGAAGATGCATTATAAAGTAAGACTGATCCATACCCAACCACGGCGACAGATTATAAACCATCATTATAACGGGCCATGTGCTATGGCTTCCACCCATATAATTGAATGGGAAGAAACCATCACTAGACAGTCCGAGCCTGACATTGCGAGGATCACCTCTGAAAGTTGTGTGCCTCCTATCGAAATCCTACTATGCCAGCGAATCTCTTAGATGACTCATTCTTCCGTCTTTGCTTGGAGCAGCACGGTGATGCCAAATCATTATCTCCGCTGTCTTCTTACACCTGAATAGCTTCTGCAGTCTTCGTATTATAGGAAAGTATCATGCTACCTTGACAGGTATATCTGATTTCTTATCATACACTTTCGGCTTATACATATCCTCTCCGCAGGTAGGACACTCTTTCAAATATGTTTTCTCTTTCTTGTATAGCACGCAATCTTTGGGACATGTATGAATCTTCTCACAGTTCAGACCCAAATTGTCACGCCCTGCTTTCCAGTAGACGGAAACGATGACGTGACAGGCCGCAACGTATTTACTAAGAAATAAATACGTTAAGCGTAATTAAGTAATATATATATATATAATACACAAGAATGACAAAAGATATAAAATAAACAGCAACTTTTATTTACATTCATCTTTACATACAATTGTTTTGAAAAGGAAAGATACAATGAAATAAGCAGTGCCTAAACAGTGGCATACAAAATGAAAGTAAGTACAAGAAGAGCTAGTAGTCTGGCTGAGCGGTGAGCTGGTCCAAATACTCCTGGCTAGGCTCAATCTCCTGAGAGTTCGGTCCTCCTGACGAACATTCTAAAGAAAGAAATAGACAGGAATGTTGTCGGCGAACTAGCGCTTGGTAAGTCCCAAAAGAAGAAATGGAATATAACAAGTAATGAGAATTGAACTGGTAAGTTGTACAAGTATATGATTTTTATTCTAACGTGGTTGTTTGTAGGTTGGTACAGAAAGTATTTGTGTATATGAGAGGAGTCCATCTTACCCCGTGGACTATGGTAACATATAGTACAACGCCCCGTCAAAACCCATGGGACAACGACAAGAGAGTTCATATATGTGTCTTTTAAGTGACCATTTCGTGCCACGTTAATACGTTCCGTACCAATCTACCTCGTTATCCCCGCGTAATGTATTGTATGGGTAATGTTTACAAGTCTTGCGAAGACCATGGATACAAATTGTTCAAGTAATCAGGTTCAGGATGTAATCATGTATTCAAGTAGTCATGCCAAGTTATAACCATGGTTCGGTCAAGTCAAGTCAAGTATTCATGTTTGATATTGGTGTTTGAATTCAAGTATTCAGGTTCGTGCTTAAGTATTCATGTTTGACTTTGGATTCAGGATTGAAATGGACTCTGACTGAGTCAGGCACCTGTAACTGATTTAGATCTTGAATTAGGTTCGGGAGACATCGGTAACTGTTGCACATGGACGGCAGGATTTGTGTCTTTTTTCAAGACAATTACCATTGATAACCCTGTTATGTTGTCTATCTTAAATAGGCAAGCACTCACTTTCTCCGGCTCCCCGCGGTTCAAGAAATTGATCCCGCTTAAACCTATATTTACTAAAATCCCTAAATATTGTTTTATAAAACTCGAGGGGGTTTTATGAAAAATATTATAATATAGTTAAAAATAAACCTCGAAGGGTTATTTATTTTATTAGGGTTTTCATGAGCATGAGTTTTAAGGATTTGAGGTATTTAGTGATAAGCCTTTAGCTTTGGAAAGTTCATGGTATTTTATTGAAAAAGCTTGTCTTTTGGTAACTTGAGGGTATTTTATGGAAACTTGTTCTTCTTTCATTTTTTTTTTGAAAAAATGTAAGTTTATTGTATCTTGAAAATATAGATTTTTAATTTTTTATATAACTATTAAAATTAAATTTTTTATTTATTTAGAAAATTCATTTTTCTTAAAAAAAACGTATTTAAAACCTTTCGAGACCAAATACTCCGTGAGGAGGTCTGCATCACGCTCTACTAGCACAAGAATGTGCGATAATCCGCACCATCCATTAGCAGGTCCCTTAAAGAGGGTTGTAGAGGCATAATTACAAAGGAATCGAAATACTATTTTAAAAGAAAACCGGTTTTTAAAGTAAGTGGTATTTTAATGTAATATTTTATTCGTACAAAAATTCATACAAAAAGGCATCGTGCTATGAAACAAGAGTGTACGTGAAGGGTAGGTCGTTACCTCATGAAGTTTTTCCTAAATGTATAGTTTTAACAAAACTAAAAGAGATGATATTTAAAGTTCATGGTATTTTAATGAAAATGTTAAATTAAAGTTATTTTACATGATATTCTTGATTAAAATTTATTTTAAACACTAGTATTATGATTACAAGTATTGTGTAAGAATTTGGATGAATAATATATAAGAAAAAAGGGAGTTTCTAGGGTTTAGAAAATAGATATCGGTATTAACTCCACTTATACCGATTTTAATTAAAAAGAATTTCAAAGAAAAGAAAATGGGTTTGGGAGGGACTTACTATTAGGTTACGCTAGGAAGAGGTAGAAGAAGAGGAGAGTGTTGTCGTGGCGTCGCGGGAGCTCCGGATGTTGCTTCGATTTTTCGCCGGAAGTTGACCGATGGCTAACTTCTCTTTACTCCACTTGTATTTAGAAATTTTTTGAGATTTTTGGCTAGAAATTTCAGAATGATACTGAGCCAAAGTGTGGGTGGTATTTATAATGGAGAATTAGGGTTTTGGAATTAAAATGGTGAATTAAAATGCATTAAAATTGTGATAAATTGTGAATTGAAGGGTCTCTGTTTGATTGCAGGGAAATCAAACAGTGCAGTAGAGTTAGGGGTATGTGAAAGGGTTGGTGTGCAAAGCCCGGGCCTCATTGGGCTTAATCCAACCGTCGGGGCATAGGGGCTCTGGATTTTTGCCACGTGTACATCTCAGTGTTTACTCCATTTTCCACATGTTTGATTTTTCTGACTTTTCATTTTTCTGTGCATTGCACGTGTAGACTTTTGGACTTCCAAAAAGTTAAAAAGAAAAATCAGAAAAAAATAATGTGTCTAATGGGGATCGAACACAAGGGCTACGTCACAGCAGTGCAAAGGTTTTACCAGTGAGCTACAAGTTGTTTCTTGCTGTTATTTAACAAAATTTACTTATAACTCAAACTCAGGCTGTATAACTCATTTCTGTATATTAAACTGGAAAATTTCGTACAGTAAATTCAGAGTCGTTATATTCTACCCTCCTTAAAAAAAAATCGTTTTCGAAATTTATATTTACATAGGAACTAATTTACAAATAAGTAAGGGTATCTTGCACGCATGTCTTCTTCTCGTTCCCACGTTGATTCTTCTGGTGAATCTTTTCTCCACATCACTCGAACCAAGTTTACTTTCTTGTTCCGTAATGTCTTCACTTTTCGATCCAGAATCTCAACGGGTTGTTACTCGCAAGTCAGGTCAGTCTGGACTGTGAGCTCTGAGTGATCAAGTATGTGGCTGGGGTTGCTCATATATCTTCGTAGTTGAGATTTGTGGAACACGTTCTGCACTCCTTCTAATGATGGTGGTAGTGCCAAACGGTATGCCATTTCTTCGACTCATTCGAGAATGTCGAACGGTCCTATGTATCTTGCACTGGGTTTACCCCTCTTTCCAAAACGGATCACTCCTCTGTTTGGAGAGATCTTTAGGAAAACATGGTCTCCAGGTTGGAACTCCAGATGTCAGCGCTTTGCATCTGTCCAATATTTCTGTTGGTCTTGGGATATGCGCATTCTTTCCCTGATCATGCGAACTACGTCCAAAGTTGCCATGATCATCTCTGGTCCAAGGATTTCACGATCTCTGATGTCATCCCAACTTAGTGGTGAACGACACTTCCATCCGTAGAGTGCTGCGAATGGTGTCATTCCAATGCTTGCCTGATAACTGTTGTTGTATGAAAACTCCACAAGGTGTAGGTGGTCTTCCCACGAACCTCCGAAGTCTAACATACAAGATCTTAACATGTCCTCCAGAATCTGAATTATTCGCTCAGGCTGTCCGTCAGTTTATGGATGGTAAGCCGTGCTGAAATTCAGACTCGTTCCCAGGCTAGCTTGCAGACTCTGCCAGAATTGTGATCGGAATCTGGTATCACGATCGGAGACGATGCAAACTGGTACTCCATGTAATCTCACAATCTCCTGCATGAGTTCATGGGTATCAAATACGGTACATTTTGAAGGTGTAAATCTTACTTTAGATTTATGCTTACCTCCATATACTTCTTTGCTAGCGTCTCGGTTGATTGGCCAACTCAAAATGGAATAAAGTGAGCCGACTTGGTGAGTCGATCCACAATAACCCATACTGCATCGTTACCCTTCATGCTGCGAGGAAGGGCAGTCACGAAATTCATGGTAATGTGTTGCCATTTCCATTCTGGGATTGGTAACTGTTGAAGTAGACCAGCAGTTCTGTGGTGTTCATCCTTTACTTGCCGACAAACCAAACACTTGGCTACGCTTCTGGCTACTTCACACTTCATTCCATGCCACCAGTAGTGTTGTCGCAGATCCTTGTAAATTTTTATACCACCGGGATGTACCGAGTACGAAGAGCTATGAGCTTCTTTCATCAACTCTTCTCGAATAAGACCATGTGGTACACATAATCAACTTTCATATCGTAAGGATCCATCGTTGTGGATGATGAAGTCAGTTCGAAGTCCACTTTCTACTTATTCTCGGATCTTTTGTAGATTGGCATCATTTGCTTGAGATGTTTTGATCTGATTGACAAGAGTGGACTGGACTTGTAAGTTCATCAAATGTGAAGCGTTACCTAGCATAACTACTTCGATCGCCAATCCGTGTAATTCCTGCTGTAGCTTCCACTGAGCGGTGAGATTCATTGCTAATAGCTGGCGACTAAGTGCATCGGGAACTACGTTCACCTTCCCGGGATGATACTGTAGGTTGATGTTAAAGTTCGCCATGAGTTCTAGCCATCTTCTCTGCTGCATGTTTAGTTCTTTCTGAGTAAATACATATTTCAGACTCTTGTGGTCAGTGTATATATCCACTCGTTCTCCCAAAAGATAGTGGCGCAAAATCTTAAGTGCGAAGATAACGGCTGCCAACTCCAGATTATGTGTTGGATAGTTGCGTTCATGAACCTTCAGTTATTTTGATGCAAAAGACACAACTTTTCCATGATGGTGTAGAACACATCCTAATCCCTTACCGGATGCATCGCAATGCACAACAAATCCTCCAGATTAATCCAGTATAACAAGATTAGGAGCAGAAGTTAATCTTGACTTGAGTTCTACAAAAGCGTTTTCATATGCTTCTGACCACACGAATACTTCATCTTTACGTGTGAGCTTGGTCAGAGGTGTTACAATCTTTGAAAAGCCTTCAATGAATCGTCGGTAGTATCCTGCTAATCCCAAAAAACTTCGTATATCCTTCACCGTCTTTGGTGTCGGCCATTCGCTGACAGCTGACACCTTAGCTGGATCTACTGAGATTCCTTCTCCTGAAACAGTATGTCCGAAAAATCCAACTTGTTCTAACCAAAATTCACACTCTCTGTACTTGGCATAGAGTTGATGTTGTCGCAATGTCTCCAGGAAAATCCGTAAATGCTCGGCGTGTTCTTTCCGATTCTTTGAATACACCAGGATGCCGTGGATGAAGATAACAACGAACCTGTCTAAATACTCTCGGAAAACTTGGTTCATCAGATTCATGAATATGGCAGGTGCATTGGTCACTCCAGATGGCATTACAAGATACTCGTAATGACCATATCGAGTCCTAAACGCCGTCTTCGGAATATCGGACTCTTTGACCTTCACCTGATGATAACCCGAACGAAGATCTAGCTTTGAGAATACACAAAACCCACTTAGCTGATCGAACAGATCATCGATGCGCGGTAGTGGATACTTGTTCTTGATCGTCATTTCTTTCAAAGCTCGATAATCCACACATATCCTGTATGAACCTTCGTTCTTCTTCACAAGCAATACCGGAGATCCCCAGCTTGAAGTACTGGGATGAATCCAACCTTTCTTCAGGAGTTCATCCAATTGAATACGGATCTCTTTCATTCCTTCTGGACTTAACCGGTACAGAGCTTTGATTACAGGTTGCACACAAGGTATTAAGTCAATGCTGAATTCAAGGGCTCGATCGGGAGGCAAACCTGAGATATCTTCAGGGAATATATTCTCGAACTCTCGAACTACTTCTGGCTTTTCTTCTTCCTCCGGTAGAGTAAACACTTCTACATTCTTTGGCTCAGCACGGAAGATTCCTGGCTCCAAATTTCTATCTCCGCTCTTGAAGTAGAAGACTGGGTGATCTGATATCTCAAATACTACCCTCCCTTGACGGCAGTCAATCGTAGCATAGAAAACTCCCAGCCAGTCCATTCCCAACGCAACATCGAAATTTGGGATGTCCGGTACTTTGAAATTCGCGTAGAATTCTCGTCCGCTAACTACAACTGGACACTAATCAAATCACATATTTGCTTTCAAGACTCCATTCCCGGAACTAACATTCCAGCTTAAAATGAGTGGCTTCACGGGAATCGTATGCATTCTCACGAATCGTTGCGACATGAAGCGGTGTGACGCTCCAGTGTCAAACAGTGTGAGTGCAGGAAGGATGGCTACTAGTATAGTACCTAACTTCTGTGAGATTGGTTTTAGATACAGGAAAAATATAGTGATATACATGGATTGAAAAAATGTGAAAGAATTAGGAATTACCAGTGATGACTTGGCATGTAGCTTCGGCTTCCTCGACAGTCATCATAAAAGCCTGATGTCGTGGTACATTCCTTCTTACTGGAGGTACATTCCTCTGTCCTTGGGATACGTTTCTCTGCCCTGAGGCACGTTTCTCTGTGCCTGGTGGAATTGACGAGGAGGTTGTGCAGGAGGTCCACGTGGAAGTGGAGCAGGGAGAGCTAGGAGAGGTGTAGGAGCCTGAATAGCTGGCTGCTGCGGGACTGTGATTGCGGGTCTAGGTGTTGGTGCTGAGTTGAGACGGTATAGACATGCTCCTATGGCGTGAGTAGATATGCCACAAACCAAACACAGGCCATTTGCACGCCTGCAGACCTTAGCCAGGTGTCCATTTCTTTTGCAGTAGAAGCAAAAGTCTGGACTGGGCCAGTTAAATGACCCTCCCGGTCTCCTGGGTGCAAATGTCGACCTAGAAGAGGCTCTTCCTATCATCTGGGTAGCAGGGCATTTCACACCGTCAGTTTGCGGTCTGTCCTTTTTCTTCACAACTGCCTCATAGCGTCGGGCAGCCTTCAGAGCAAGCTCATGGGTTGGGAAGTCCCCTATAGCAAGTGCATCTTGGATTTCCGGGTCCAACCCTTGCTAAAATCGTCGTGCCCGGATCTCAGCAATAGGAATTAGGTGTGCCGCGAACCTATTATGACCTTGTGTTAGCAGTGCAAAGAGCGAAATCAGGAATTTGACTTTGAGACAATATCTTACCTGCTAAGCATGGTAAACTCAGTATTGTATTCATCCACAGACTTGACCCACATCGAGCCTTATTGTAGATGAATGAAATGTTGTTCTATGTCAAAACGGGCAGTCTCAGAGAATTAATTCGCATCGAAAAGATCGCGAAATGTCTTCCATTCAATCGGTTGGGTGAGACGGCTTTCTTCAGCCTTCTACCAGATTCTGGCATTGTCTGTCAGTTGCAGTTTCGCAACTCTCATCCTGGAAATCTCTGGAACTTGTGCTGCTGCCAGATCATCTTCTATCGACTGAGCCCATTTTTCTGCCTCCAGTAGGCTCTCTTTTCCTGAGAAGTGTTTTGAATGCAGTGCCCGGAATTGTTTGACTCCGGGTGCCTTGGCTTCGGGACGGTGCATGAGGATAGCAGTCTGCTGCTGCTGACCCTCTAAGAGGCTCTTGATTGCCTCAAGCGGTACCGTTTGCTTATTGATAGGAGCTGCAATGGTAGGAAGTGGTGGTGGTAGAGTAGGCGATGGGGTGTTGCCATTGACGTTTGTGCTGGTGTTGTTGGGAGAATTCATGATCTTGATAGAAAAAGAATGATTAGGATAGATTCAAGAAATTTGGAATGTAAAGAGTGTATAGTTACTGATTCTTATAATTATTGTAATATATTGTTTAAGACTTCATGCAGAACTGACCTGCATGGGCCGCCAACAAAACCTGTCATGCCCCGCTTCCCAGTAGACGGAAACAGTGATGTGGCAGGCCGCAACATATTTACTAATAAATAAATATGTTAAGTGTAATTAAGAAATATATATATATATATATATATATATATATATAATGCACAAGAATGACAAGAGATATAAAATAAACAGCAACTTTTATTTACATTCATCTTTACATACAATTTTTTTGAAAAGGAAAGATACAATGAAATAAGCAATGCCTAAATAGTGGCATACAAACTGAAAGTAAGTACAAGAAGAGCTATTAGTCCGGCCGAGCGGTGAGCTGGTCCAAATCCTCCTGGATAGGCTCGATCTCCTGAGAGCCCGGTCTTCCTGACGAACATTCCAAAGAAAGAAATAGACATGAATGTCATCAGCGAACTAGCGCTCGGTAAGTCCCAAAAGAAGAAATGGAATATAATAAGTAATGAGAATTGAACTGGTAAGTTGTACAAGTATATGATTGTTATTCTAACGTGGTTGTTTGTAACTTGGTACAGAAGGTATTTGTGTATATGAGAGAAGTACATCTTATCCCGTGAACTATGGTAACACGTAGTACAAGGCCCCGTCAAAACCCATGGGACAACGGCATGAGAGTTCATATAGGTGTCTTTTAAGTGACTATCTCGTGCCACGTTAATACGTTCCGTACCAATCTACCCCATTATCCCCGCGTAATGTATTGTATGGGTTATGTTTACAAGTCTTGCCGAGACCATAGATACAAATTGTTCAAGTAATTAGGTTCAGGATGTAATCATATATTCAAATAGTCATGTCAAGTTATAACCATGGTTCGGTCAAGTCAAGTCAAGTATTCATGTTTGATATTGGTGTTTGAATTCAAGTATTCAGGTTCATGCTCAAGTATTCATGTTTGACTTTGGATTCAGGATTGAAATGGACTTTGACTGAGTCAGACACTTGTAACTGATTTAGATCTTGAATTAGGTTCGGAAGTCATCGGTAACTGCTGCACATGGACGGCAGGATTTGTGTCTTTTTCCAAGACAATTATTATTGATAACTCCGTTATGTTGTCTACCTTAAATAGGCAAGCACTCACTTTCTCCGGCTGCCTGGGGCTCAAGAGAATTGATCCCATTTAAACCTATATTTACTAAAGTCCTTAAATATTGTTTTATATAACTTGAGGGAGTTTTATGAAAAATATTATAATATAGTTAAAAATAAACCTCGAGGGGTTATTTATTTTATTAGGGCTTTCATGAGCATGATTTTTAAGGATTTGAGATATTTTAGTAATAAGCCTTTAGCTTTGGAAAGTTCATGGTATTTTATTGAAAAAGCTTGTCTTTTGGTAACTTGAAGGTATTTTATGGAAACTTGTTCTTCTTTCATTTATTTTTTTTTTTGAAAAAATGTAAGTTTATTGTATCTTGAAAATATGGATTTGTAATTTTTTACATAATTATTAAAATTAAATTTTTTATTTATTTAGAAAATTCGTTTTTCTTAAAAAACCGTATTTAAAATCTTTCGAGACCGAATACTCCGTAAGGAGATCTGCATCTCACTCTACTAGCCCAAGAATATGCGATAATCCGCACTATCCATTAGTAGGTCCCCTAAAGAGGGTTGTAAAGGTATAATCGCAAAGGAATCGAAATATTGTTTTAAAAGAAAGCCGGTTTTTAAAGTAAGTGGTATTTTAATGTAATATATTCTTCGTACAAAAATTCATACAAAAAGGCATCATGCTATGAAACAATAGTGTACATGAGGGGTAGGTCGTTACCCCGTGAAATTTTTCCTAAAGATATAGTTTTAACAAAACTAAAAGAGATCATATTTAAAGTTCATGGTATTTTAATGAAAAAGTTAAATTAAAGTTATTTTACATGATATTCTTGATTAAAATTTATTCTAAACATTGGTATTATGATTACAAGTATTTTGTAAGAATTTGGATGAACGATATATAAGAAAAAGTGGAGTTTCTAGGGTTCAGAAAATAGATATCGGTATTAACTCCACTTATACCGATTTTGATTAAAAAGAATTTCAAAGAAGAGGAAGTGGGTTTGGGAAGGGCTTACTATTAGGTTACTCTAGGAAGAGGTAGAAGAAGAGGAGAGTGTTGTCGTGGCGTCGCGGGAGCTCCGGATGTTGCTTCGATTCTTCGCCGGAAGTTGACTGCTTGCTAACTCCTCTTTACTCCACCTGTACTTAGAAATTTTTTAAGAGTTTTGGCTGAAAATTTCAGAACGATGATGAGCCAAAGTGTGGTGTGGTACTTATAGCGGAGAATTAGGGTTTTGGAATTAAAATGCATTAAAATTGTGATAAATTGTGAATTGAAGGGTCTCTGTTTGATTGCAAGGAAATCAAACAGTGCAGGGGAGTTAGGGGTAGGTGAAAGGGTAAGTGTGCAAAGCCCGGGCCTCATTGGGCTTAATCCAACCGTCGGCGCCGACCTGATGCCTAATTCCGCCGGTCGATCTAGGGCATAGGGGCTCTGGATTTGTGCCACGTGTATATCTCAGTGTTTACTCTATTTTCCATATGTTTGATTTTTCTGATTTTTAATTTTTCTGTGCATTGCACATGTAGACTTTTGGGCTTCCAAAAAGTTAAAAAGAAAAATCAGAAAAAAATAATGTGTCTGATAGGGATGGGGATCGAACACAGGGGCTATGTCACAGCAGTGCAAAGGCTTTATCAGTGAGCTACAAGTTGTTTCTTGCTGTTATTTAACAAAATTTACTTATAACTCAAACTCAGATTGTATAACTCATTTCTGTACATTAAACTGGAAATTCCGTACAGTAAATTCAGAGTCATTACACAAATCAGACATTATCTTCTGGGTTTCATACCAACTCTCGGGCACGTTATTTCACGGGGCATAGAATCTTTCAAAAACTTGAGAAGAATCGTGAATGACTTGTTACTCCGTCTATTCAGGCACTTAATCTGGAAAAGTTAGACAAATCATGATAGTTTTGAATACTTGCATTCTCATAAATTGGTCTCCTTCCATATTTCATGTACTTCTCATACTTATCCGCATGCTGTCTTTGACCAGAAAAAATGTCTTCTTCGGTAGGAATACTATCACCGAGAGCAGCATTTACCATATCTCCCATTTTCTCTCCTGGAAAGAAGTTATCTTCTTCTTCCGCCGCATTATCGTCTTCTTCTTCTACTTCCACCGCATTACCGGCTTCTTCATCTTCTTCCTCGTGATATAGCCAAGTGTATAAAATTTAATAAAACCATACTTAACGATGTGAAACTCTACGATTTCTATCTTCTGACGCATGGACAAATGATCTTCCCCAACACGACCTTATTATGTTCGCATGCAAATTCGATGAAGGCAGCAACTCCATCGACAAACTTATGGTTCATGCGTTGTTGCCAATCTACGTACATCCAGTCCTTAACTTTGATATACTTATGGGTCATGTTAGACTGTACAATATATAAATTATAAGTTTCACAAATTGAAAAAAGTAGTGAAATTATGGAAGCTGATTTTTGATGGTGACTTGAGAAATTTAAGAACGGGATGGTTATTGACAAAGAAAAGAATGGGAAGGGCAAATTTGTCATTAATTTCAATTTATGATTTTTCTTTGGTGTAAGGTTATTATTGTGTATGTGCTTTGTATATGTGTGTATTGTGTATGCGTGTTGTATGTGTATATTTCTGCTGTCGGAATAAAGCTTTTATCCCATTAAGAATGTATAAAGTAGACACTCATTCTCTTGTGCTTTCATCCATTTCGAAAAAAATTCGGCAGCACCTCCCCGCTGTTCCCGAGTACACTGTAATGGAACCGATAATCATTTCAATATTATGAAACAATATTGAAATGAATATCTAATCTATAATTGTATACGGAGAACCAATGGAAAGGTACCGATGATATAACTCGAAACGAATGAAAATACAAGTGAATCCAGTTGTTTGCTTTATACATTCCTAATTTATCCACACTGGACAAATCTATTGATTATTATATGATTGAATCTTCTTGTCACATATACTTAGTGTGAAATTTAACTTGAATTGGTTTTAACTTTAAGTTTCAATTTCACGGTTTTGAAGTTTTTAGTTTAGGGTGAAGTTTTTTACGTTTACAGAAAAGTTTTACGTTTACGTTATTATCGAGTATCATACACTTAGCTATTGTTGTTTATCACTAAACCACCTTAAATTTTTCCTAAACAATATATTTCTTCAATTTTACTAAATTAAACTAAAATACCCCTAACTATTGTTTGTTTTTCACTAAACTACTATCTTACCAATTTTTTTAACACTAAAATACCATTAACTATTGTAGGTTTTTTCACTAAAATACTCTACTATTGTATCTTTTCACTAAACTACCTATAACAATTCACTACATATTACCCGAATCCTAACACTTAAATCTAATAATAAGTTTAATCCTAAACCTAACCCTAACCCCCTAATAAATCACTAACCCTAAACCTAACCCTAATCATAACTCTAACCTTAATCAACCCTAACCCCTTAATTAACCCTAACCCTAATTAAGCCCCCTAATTAACCCGGCCCTAACCCCTAACCATAACCCTAACAACAACAATAACACCGGCAACAATGACAAAATTAATTGCTAAATTCCTAAAATTGAAGAAATCAACAACTAAATTTAGGAAAATTAAAATTAAATTTGAAGAAATTAACTAGCTAACCTCTAAATTAAAGCCGCTGGCGACAAGGAGAGTGGCGGTAAGGAGGATCCAGGCCGAGAATGAGGGGGAGGAGGCCGACGAGGAAGGGGAGGCATCGCGAGCAGGGGGAGGGGGAGGCGGTGCACACGCGAGCTCAACGACAACGAGAAGACGGTGATGGAGCTCGACACGCGGGGGTATTTTTTTGTGAGGGGCGTAAAAGGATGCGTGGGAAAAAATTTTGGAAAGGGAGATCGAGAGACTTATCTGGTTTTATTTTTTTTAAATACCCTTAATTGCCCTTCCGGTGTCCACCGTAGGGGTTTCTCTTGCGGCACCGTAAGGACAACAACTGAAGTAAGATTTTATTAAATTTTTATTTAAATATGTTCCTACAATATGAACCGTATGGACATTGTTTGCCCTTACGGTTCATAAGGGCAAACAAAAATTGCCCTTACGGATTTTCTCGTCCGTAGAGGCAACCCACATTTGTGGCAGTGATATTAATATTGTAGTTTAAGATGGTGTGATGTCTAGCTAGTTTCCAAACTATCAAATGTTGCGGAATTTTCCCGATATAAGTATAATTGACATTATCTAATCCAACAAAATATAATAATGATACAATCAATAAAAACTTGAAAGAAAAATTGATGGCCTAACAAACATCCTAAAAAACTATGAATCATAAGAGTAACCATCTTTTTTTAACGATCTATGATTATGTGGTGTGGGATAAAGCTTACACATGGGTTTATTTATTTCTTTATATCAGTTGTGTGCAGTTCAATATAACTTAATTGCATCTACATACGTACATGCAATTTTGACTGCAGCAGTTAGATATCAATCCCATTATTTATATTTCCGGCCGATTCCTCCTCCTACAGTTACAAACATGCACGTTCTAGTTTACGTTGCATTTGCAATCGATTTGAGCAAGTTTCCAATTATTATAGAATATAATTCCCTATGAGAGAATCGAAAGGCCAATTAATCCAGCCAAGCATCAAACAATCCCATAATTTTATGCATGCAAGAATATTCTACATATAACAATGAATGGCAAAGATGTTGTGTAAAATAGAGCAGCAGTACGGAATATTAAATTCTTTAATTTCTTGTATTCTTATGTACTAATTTTTAAATAATAATTTAAAGAAAACGGGAAATGATTTGGTACTCAATTGCTTTATGATTGGATTGGGACTGAGGTGTGACCTGTGACCCCTGCCCGAGAGCTGACCGTAGCCTGACTAAGGCCAGGCCTTTGTCCTTTCACATCCCCGGGCAGCACGGGCAGCCTTCATGGGTGGGACCCACCTCTGCCTGCGCCCTTTGCATTCATTTGCTGAAAGCCCTCTCATTACTCATTTGTCCCCCCAGATTTTTATCTTCTCTTTTCATTCTTTTGCCATTTAGTGTAAAGCTAACACTAATTCCAGTGTATGATACAATGAACTTGGTGACAGATCGAGGTACTTTATGCAAAACAAATGCAAAATTTCAACTACTTTAGCTATGTTTTTGAGTTCTTCATGCAGAAGGGTTAGTGACCAAAATTTAAATCATAGAAGGTTATATGCGCAAATTAGTAGCAAATGAATAACATGTTGAAACCGAAAATCAAAAAAATAAATAATAATAATAAGTAGAATACAGTCGGATCTAATTTTGGAGCAAAACTAACAACAGAACTCCTCCTGCAGCAACCAAGTTTGGGCCTGAGGGGAGCCATGCCCAGAAATAAACCTATATAGACCAAGATAAAATAAAGGGAAAATTGTCAAAAAGAACTCGGCCAACTTCAAACTTGTGTAAGAACCCTGGCCTTTTGCTCTTGTTAAAAAATCACAGGCCCAATTAAACTACCTTTATACCAGTTGCCTGTTAATATCTAAAAAGTTGTTTCTAATATGTAAGAAGTTAGAGAGAATAAAGGCCTAAATGAAATGCGGCCCAGATGATTTTGCATAATGATTTTGAGCAGAGTAGACCCTTTCCAGCAATTTTGATATGAACACGAGCGTCGAGGTTTTTTACAAATTACCTAAAGCCCAGATTTTGGCATGAACACGAGCGTCCAGTCATATCCTCCGTTGATTTGTGATTTATCTCTTTATCTTGTGCATTTTCATTATCAAACTTCTTCCAAAATAAAAAAATACCTAATAAGCTAAGCTGGTAACAAATTAAATTAATATAACATATATATACTTATACTTCAGAATCATCTGATCGTTATTTTCATATTGTTAATTAAATCACGAGCATTACACTTGCCAAATTGCTAGTTTCTATACTTAAAACCTCTCTACACGATAATCACAGTAGAGAGCTCCTTAAGTAAAAGAAACTAGATGATAATCGTAACATACTCCTAAACCAAATTAGGCCGCTTCTAATTATTCTTACCTAACTAATGATTTAATTTGAACTTTTACGTCATAATTCTCCCGTCAGCCCAAATAAAGTGGGCTATGGTCCATGATACCAAACCAACATTGTTGATCCAACGGACAGGAAGCAAGAAACCCACATCTTAACAAAATGTTCGGCCCAAAAGCAAGAAGCCCAGATGTTCGGCCTAAAAGCAAGAAACCCACCTAACGTCTGAAAACGCCCATTTTGCTCCTCTCACTCAACTCTTGTTAAACTTGCCATTCAAAAATTACACATATTAAAAAAATGCCCATACAAAAGAAAGAAGAAAAAATTTGCACTCTTTTCTCCGCACTAACCAGCCTCTGATCCGATCCCCCGCCACCCTTTCGACTAGACCGACCCCTCCGGTGGGCCAAACCCCACTCCGGTGAAAACAATGCTACCATTTCTTCTCCAAAAAGAAAATGGGGTTGATTAGGGTTTTTGATATAGGGTTTCAATGAAGAATTTGATTTGGGTTTTAAATTGAAATCTTAATTGAAACCCTATTCAAAACCTAAATCTAACCCCTAATTCAAACTCTAATTGAAACCTTGAAGGAAGAGTGGGATGGGGCTGAGTGCAATGCATGTAGTTGGGTTAATTATGGAGATTAGGGCTTTTTGTCTTTTGGATAGACACTACAACAAAAACGATCTAGAGACATTGATAACCATTGCGATAGACTTAAATATCCGCCTCCGTAACTTGGAGACATATTGTAAAGTGTTCCACAAAAAGTGCCCCAATAAGTCCTATCTCTGTAGCGGCAATTATAACTGCCGTTGTAGACATGATATCTATAGTGGCACTTTAAAACGCCGCCATAGCTTTGCTTAAATTAGCACTCGATAATCAAAGATCATGTGGACAAAGGCATTTTAAAACGCCTCTATAGGCCTGTTAAATTTGTAAGAAAATATTTACGTATTACATTTATAGTGACACTTTACAAGCCTTTATAGGCTTGGTGTAATAAAAAAAAATTGCACATTGCGTTTATAGTGGCAGTTTAAATACCACTAGGATTGTAAGAAAATATTTATATATTGTATTTATAGGGCGGCATTTCAGTCCAACAATTTATAATGCAATTAAAAATCTTGAAAATATAACAACTAATAAACTAATTTCCTAAAAGAACAATTAACATATCAATTAAAAACCTGAGTTTGTTATGTATGCTTTAACATATCAGTTAATTAAAAGAACGATTAACATATCAATTAAAATACACTTGGGTTTTCAAACATCAGAACTATTTACACTTTGATTTTCAAACTAGAAATGTTTCCACATTGATTTACGAACATAGAAATAGTTTCCACCTAATTGTGTTTTGCGAGATTACATTACCATTTAATTATTTTTGTATTTTTTAAAAAATAGGTGGCAGCATCAACTGCGGTATCTGTAATTGTGTTTCGCGAGATATCGGATTTGGCAGGAAGAGAAGAAGCTAGCTTGGACAAATTCTCTTAAAGCTGCAGTGGAGTTTGTGGGAGTGATTGGGAAGAGAAAATCATTTACCTTGCTTTCATATGAAGCATCCACATTTTAGTGTGTGCATGTATGTAACAACTAAATAAATCCGAATTTTAGTGTATGTTGCATGTAATTGCTATACTGGTTAAATAAATATTTGACCGCTTCGGTTTGTTTGGCCACTTCATATATGTAATGGATAAAAAGAAATACAACAATAAAAAAGAAGTTGATCAATTTTCTATCACTTTCATTCCACTTTTTATTTTCTATGTAGCTAGAAAGCGAAATCTTAAAATAAAAAAATATATAAAACTAAAATCTACAACTATTAAGATATGTATGGAATGGATCGAGACCTGGATCCACCAGTTTATCCTACGGGTCCAGACCCATCCGTTTATCCTATGCGTCCTGACCCATCCATTCATCCTACGGGTATGTATGGAATAGATCCAGATCCGGATTCATTAATAATTGGGCCAGACCCGTCTGTTTAGCTTTCTTTTGATTTTCTTATAAAAATAAATCAATTGTTTATCTCATCAAGTTATGTATTGTGAAATAAATGCATCATCAAAATCTCACAACTTACTTTTAGAAGCAAGCAAGCTGCATATTAAAAATCAACCAGAACCATATATAGTTTATTTCTCTAATTTGCAACTTTTGCGACTTAAAAATTTATGATTCATAATCTATCAAGATAATGTATATATAAAATTCACGACCGTTAAGATGCATTGAGAAATTAAAAAAATACATATAGAACTAAAATCTACAACTATTGAGATATCTTTTAATCTTCTTACAAATAGTATAAAAGAGATAACAAATGCATTACTTGTATCAAACATTTAAACGGGTTCTGAACCAAAAAGACCCAGACTCGGCCCATTTATTAAACTAATAAACGGGTCTGGGTCTGGATGGGTCCATACCGGACCTCGATTTTTTAACGACGGGTCTCGGTGGGGACGGGCCTAATACCCTAACAGCAAATGGCTCCCCACTCCCCCCCTGAATGGACCAACCCTCCAGCAGCACTACCGTTACCGAGCCTAGAATAAGAACAAGAAGCAGGATCTCAGCAAACCACCCATCCCTCCTCCTCCTCCTCCTCCTTTTTCCAAATCCAGGCCCAATTCACCGTCTCATTTCCCCCCCTCTTTTTCAAATCCCTCAATTTCCCCCTCTTTTTCAAAAACCCAAACCTTTTTATTTCACCGAACAAACCCCAAATGCTCTCCGCTCTCCAATCCTTCACCCCTCCATCATCATCATCATCCTCATCCTCATCTCTGCTCCAACCCCAAAGAGCTCCAGCAGCTCCTCCCCCACCTCCTCAAACACAACCACTTCTCCCACCCCTTCACCCAAATCAAGCTCATCTCCCTCTTCTCCCGCTTCAGCGACCTCCGAAATGCCTCCCTCCTATTCTCCTCGGCCCCCGAGAAGCCCCATGAGCTCTACCACTCGATTCTTAATGGCCATTGCCACCATTCCTCGCTTCATCAAGCCATCCTCTTCTTTTGCCTCATGATGCATGCCCAGGTCCGCGTCTCGGTCCGCAACTTCACGTACCTCTTGAAAGCTTGCGGCGACCATGAGGACCTTTTGGTAGGTAGGGAGGTACATGCCCAACTGGTTGCTAGTGGGCTTGGTTCCAATGTCTTTGCAATGACTGCGGTGGTGAACATGTATGCCAAATGTAGGAAGGTCAAAGACGCTCGCATGATGTTTGAGAGAATGCGTGAGAGGGACCATGGGTATGCACAAAGAGGTGATGCTACAGAGGCGACGAGTTTGTATAAGAGAATGTTGGCGTTTGGAGTTAAGGCCACCGAGGTCACGATTTTAGCTGCATTGAATGCTTGCAGTGAATTGGGCGATATCGCAGAGGGGACTAAAATTCACGAGCTCGCATTGGGCATTGGGTTGGGGTCAAATGTTTCGGTAATGAACACTCTTATCACAATATACTCCAAATGCAAGAAAGTTGATCTTGCTCGAAATGTGTCCGGCAAATTGAAGGCTGAACGCTACGATATTGGGATACACTCAAAACGAATGCTCCGATGATGCAGTCAAACTCTTCACCAAGGTGAAATCAGAAAACATAAAACCAGATTCTTTCACATTTGTCAGTGTGATTCCAGCTTTAGCTGACATATCAGTCCTGCGACGAGCCAAATGGATCCATGGCTACGCTGTAAGGATGTGTTTTGATCGAATATCTATGTGGCGACCGCACTTGTTGACATGTATGCGAAATGTGGAAATGTTGTGCTAGCCCAAAAACTATTTGATTCTATGATTGATCCACACGTGACAACATGGAATGCGATGATTGATGGGTATGACACAAATGGGCTTGCGAGAAAGCCCTCGATCTTTTAGAAGAGATGAAGAAGAGCTCGATCGAGCCCAATGATGTAACATTTCTTTGTATCCTATCTGCCTGTAGCCATTCCGGGTTACTCGAAGAAGGGAAAAGTCTATTTTCGAGCATGAAAAATGAATTTGGGCTCTAGCCGACGATGGACCATTATGGGGCCATGGTGGACCTGTTGGGCCAGGCTGGCAAGCTCGAAGAGGCTTGGAATTTCATCGAAAACATGCCATTTGAGCCAGGGATTAGTGTTTATGGTGCAATGCTCGGTGCATGCAAAATTCATAAGAATGTCGAACTAGGAGAAGCTGCAGCAATGAGGCTATTCAAGCTGAACCCACAAGGAGGTTACCATGTTTTGTTAGCCAATATTTACGCGACATCGTCTAAATGGGAAGATGTCTCCAGAATCAGAAAACAGATGGAAAGGAATAACTCGCAAAAAACGCCCGGCTGCAGTTTCATCGAACTGAGGAACGAGGTGCATGCACTTTACTCCGGCAGTATGAATCACAAACAATCGAAAGTGATTTATAAAAGGTTGAAAAGATTGATAGAGGAGATTAGAGAGATCGGGTATGTTCCTGATACCGAATCGATTCATGACGTCGAAGACGATTAGCAGGTTCGGTTGCTCGAAAGCCATACCGAGAAGCTCACTATTGCTTTCAGGCTTTTAAATACAAAGAGCGGGGAAACGATCCAAGTAAAGAAGAACTTGCGAGTTTGTAGAGATTGTCATACCGCGACGAAGTTTATATCGAAAGTTACTCGGAGAGAGATTATTGTGAGGGATATGCAGAGGTTTCATCGTTCTAAGGATGGAAAATGCTCATGTGGAGATTATTGGTAGAAGGTTATGAAATTGTTGTGAATTTGTGGAGATAAATATATAATCAATCATTCTGATTTGCATATTGCTTAATGTTCTTAGCAGCTATTTTTTTCATGAGTTTGCTCACAATTGGTGCTGAATGTATTTAATTTGCTTATACAGATGTTTTCACCAACAATCTATCTATGTATCTATATATCTTCTATCTATCTATTATATTATATACGAATGAGAATAATCCTTCCTATCCTATCCTATATAAAGCCCTAAAAAGCTTGATTCAAGCTTTTCATTTCCCAATTTTGTCCCTTGCATTCAATTTAATTAATATTTTGTTCTAAATATCTTCAATCTTTTCTTTTGTCTTCATGAATGGAAAATTAGACTCCATTCCTTTAGTTTAAGAAAATCCGCTTTTAGCCTCTTATTGCAAGAAATTAATCCTCCGCTCCCTATAATAATTTATAGTTAATATGGATTTGACACATTCTAAGTTTATCTTCAGATTCATGCGATATATTTTCTGATGAATTTTCTGAAATTATTTTTGTACAAGTTATCACTATTCAATCTAAATTATATCAAAACATTTATGGAAATTATTTTCTTCATGGACACATGTGGATGGAAAATTAAATGAGATATATAATATCTTTGAAAATTGCAATCAACAAGTCCATCATTAATTTGTATATGTACATGTATGGAAAATTAAATGAAGCTCAGATGTATTTTGAAAAACCGCCGTCAACACTTTCATTATTACTTTGTATACATTACATTCTCGGATAGGTCCGTCCATTATACTTTGCATAAGTACATAGATAAAAAATTACATGAGGCTCAAAAGTTTTTAAAAAAATTACAATCAACATTTTCACTATTATTTTTTATATGTTCTCATCGTCCGGATACACATCAGATGTAAATGTTATCATATTCGTATCATGTGGTCATTGGCGGATGCAAATATGGATATGAATAGTTATAAGATATGAAAATCATACATTATAGATCTACTACCAATGATATTATGAAATATATATTAAAAATTACATACACTTATGAAATATATATATTAAAAGCGGTGAGTTGAATTATAAAATATGAAAATTAGCAAGAGAAGAGTATGTAATGAGTGAAGACAACCGTCGTCTGAAAGAGAACGGAGATCGGAAGCAATCAGTGATGATGACAGGAAGATTGCGGAGAAAATCTTTTAAAATTTCAAATGCGGTCGGTGATGATTGGATGAATTTTTGAATGTAATTTGTCATCCGTTAAATACATGCAATAGGCAGAAATGTGTAAGGACGGATATTTTTCTGGAATTATTTTGAGAGAAAAATAAGAAATTTTCTAAATTGTTTTGAAAGGAACTCGATTTATGTTAGATTTGAACGATTTGCTTGGAATAAAATATAGTTAAATTTAGTCTTTTATGCGATATCATTTTTTTGGGCAACTCCTCAAATCTGTGTATAGCACGGGGGCACTTGCTAGTCTATATATAAAAAGCTATGCGGCAAATTTCAAGCTTTTTTTTTGTCCTCTAGCGCCCCCCCTCTATATATATTATCTATATATTATGAGAATAATGGAGGAAAGAGACCCTAGAAGACTTTTTCTTCAGGTGGCATCACAATATTACACCCTCCACCATTTTATTCGACTGTTGGCATCGTCTAATTTGATCTTCATCGTCTATTATGTCGATACACCAAATTTCATTCGATTCTAACACCCTTTCACCGTTGATTTAACAATGTAAAAAGTTCTATTGTCGATAAATTGTTAATTTTGCACTCACTAAATCAACGATGAAAAGGTATTGGAATCATAAGAAATTTAAGGTATCGCTATATTAAATGATGAATATCAAGATGGACAGTGTCGATCATCAAATAAAATGGTGGAGGGTGTAGTTTTTTGACGCCATAGGAGGAAATTCTCTCCTATGGCACATTTCCTCCATTATTCTCTCTTTCTCTCTCTCTCCACATACACAGAAGAGACCAGAGGAGGGAATTTACTGCTATGGCGTCGAATAAATACAACATCCATTATTTTTTTCGATGACCGGCTTCCATTATCTCCATCTTTATTATGCGATTTTATTACCCTTTCACCGTTAAATTATCAATGTAAAAAGTTCTATTGTTGGTAAACCGTTAATTTTGCACGCACTAAATCAACGGTGAAAATGGTAGAATCACGTGAAATTTGGTATATCTACATCTTAGATGATGAAGATGGAGGTGATGGGTGCTGATCGTCGAAAAGAATCTTGGGGGGTATATTTTTTCAACGCCATAGGAGGAAATTTCTCACATGGCACCTTTCCTCCATTATTCTCATATATATATATATATATATATATATATATATAGCTATGAATTTTCAAGCTCAATTTTGTCTTTATGCGGAAAAAATGTATGGAAGCCCCTTAATTTTAAGGTATCTATGGAAAATTATATGGAGCACCCTCACTTCCACAATTTTGTTACGGTTGAAAATTTTCGTAAATAAACTCCCATAACATACTTTAATTTCGTCATGCAAAATTTTTAGCTTCCGACAAGTATCTTACTGCCGCTATATTGGGAAACTATCGCTTAATGCACTGTTCATTTTACTTTTAAATGTACAGATGGAAATTTCGGTTTTTCATATTTTTTAAGGCATCTAGTAGATAATTATTGGAAGACCTTTATTTTCAAAATTTTGTCATGATTGCAAACTTTTTTAAACAAACTCCAATACTACACTTTAATTTCATCATGGAAAATTTTTAATCTGCGGCAACAATCTTATTGCAGCTGTATTGCGAAATCATCGCTTAATACAGTGTTCATTTTGCTTTCAAATGTATAGATGAAAACTTCGGTTTTTCATGCTCATTTTGGCATCTGGTGTGTTGAACTTAAAATTTTAACTCTTAAAATGTGAAAAATACTTATATAAGTATTTTTACAAAAATACATCCTAGTGATCCTGTCACGTCCCGCTTCCCAAAATACGGAATGCGAGGGGTGACTAGGCCAGCCATACTCCTACGGTCAGGGAATAATCCCGCCGTGGTTACACTTCGGCTTCTAACATTACATGGTAGTCAGTAAACAGTACTAGGGTAAAGGAAATCACAGTTCACAACTTTATTACATTAAAATAAAAGAGTTCGAAATACATTTATTTTGCATAAGGAAATAACTAACCAACGAAATAACAATGTGCTTATAGCAAAAAGGGAGGCGCTGATGACGCGGTCTAAACCTCCATGATCTCGAATGGCAGGCCCTGCTCCATGGCTGGGTCTACTTCGTCCTCTGAGCATGCACACTCAAGTCGTCAGGGCGACACATATAGCAATAAATATATAATGTGCGTACAATATTATTAAATATGAAATGTGCGACAGAATACAGAAACATTAGAATAATGAATATCATTTGAATATGCACAGCGCGATATATGTATCATGTCAATAAACTAGGTAATGTGTATGTCACTACTTATCAGTTACTAAGTCAATGAAATCAATTGGTGGAAAGAATGCTCGTGTTTAACAAGGGGCTCATGCATGCCCGAGACTACGGTCCTTTATTGCCCGGGACATAACCCTGCAGTCGTGCCGCTAGGCCCACGACCTAATGTATATATATCACTAATATCGAATGATCATTCTCTAAGTCACTGTACCTCGCTAAATACGAGTTCAATCCCATCTTGATTTTCCCATTCCCCGGGTTCTAATATGTGTTCAGGTATTAGATAGGTTGTGAACAAATATGTATCTTTTTCACTTTCAATCACGCTTCCACTTATCAATATCACTTTCAATCACTGGTTCACTATCGTACTTTCCACAACCCAATCATTAACACTTATATCGACAATGCAGATCAATCGATATGACTTGCAAAATTCACCATAAATCACACGTATAGAAACGACCAAAACAATATAAAAAGAATACGAAGTATACTTGATTATCTAAGCGGTAAAATTAATTTCATGTCAATAGAAATTCAGGTAAAGGACTTATCATCATTTTAAATCAGAAAGCAGTTGCTGAAATTCCAGTTTCAGAACTGAAAGTTCAATTTCACGCGCGGTTTATTAGGGATTGTGTTTAGATTCAGATGTTGCCCCAGTTGAGGAAAACCTAGTTCTATCTGTTAGGTTTCCGACGCATCAAGAGTATCCATGATATCCTTTCTGTACTAGGAGATATGCCATGTTTAGTGTGAAGGTGAAAGAAAATGTCACTACAGAAACTGCAAAACACGTCGACAATCTAAAATATAAACAAAATACCAAATGACAGTGTAACTCAACGAGACCAGTTTCATATGTTATCTAAATAAATTATCTACGCAACTATATCGGACTCCGCGCATTTTCAGTTTTATGTAGGTACGTGCAGGCGCTTAAGTTTAGGTATCCTCGTGGAATGCTGCCCCGGACTGCAGTTCAGAGCCGCATTCCCAGTCAGTTCTTGTTGCTGTGGTCTATCGGTATCGAAATATAAACTATAGAAGGTTCTAGATTATCGAGTCGGCTTCTATATGAGCCATAGAACATTACATTCCGACATGTAACTAATTTAATATCAATTTAACACTACTACATGTACTGTAAAGCCAGATTTGACGTCATGTCTTTGGGACGTTGTTTCCTTGCGCGGTACTTTGTTATTTGAGTTCAGTTTTCTACTTAATATTCGTAAGTAGCAAAAGAAATTATTGGTAAAACTTTGATCATGTTTGACGTGGTTTTGTTTCAGTTTACGATATCGAATTCTTAGTGTACAATATGAAGAACCATTGAATTAAAGTCGGTTTTGCTCAACTCGTGAAAACGGTATCTAATAATTACAATTCCACACGATATTAATATGATATTTTAGATCCGATTACGCTCAAAACTAATATTTTATGATTTCTATGGTTTTCCATGAAAATACGGTGATGGCTTACAATATATACATGATAGTATACTACTTAACACATGTTCGTAATAATCTATCTAATATAATTCTAGCACGAAATCATAGTTCATAGCATGTTAAAGCAAGTGAGGGCTTCACTTGCCTTCGGTCGCTGATATTGAAGCGACACCACTTGCGGACTTTGTCTCTACACATGAAACGATGCGATGCTGGACATGGTGCGTGGCACGAGCGTGATGCGTGGAGATCCGATACCGGGCACGGTGACAATGCGGGTGTGACACAGTAGTGGGTGTGGTCTTGGATCTGTGCGTGGTGTGGGAGTGGCACGGCGTGACACGGTACCGGACGCGATGTTGGTGCGGGAGTGGGCACGGTGCGTGCACTGGATCGGGGTACGGCATGGCACGGAGGCTGGCACGGCGTGGCACGGGGACTGGCGTGGCATGGCACGGGGACTAGCGTAGCGTCGCAAGTGGTCGCGGTGGCGGGCGAGGGCTGTGGGTTGCAGAGAAGGTGAATGGGTTGCAGAGCAGAGGCGACGACGCGGTAAGGAGGCAGCCGGTGACGTTGGGTTGCGAGTGTAGGACCGGGGTGGAGCTCGGTAAAGGAGGTACGGAGGAGTTGTGGGTTCATTGGGGAAGACGAGGAGGGTGGTGGTGATGGTGAGAGTGTGGGTGGTCGACGGTGGAATGAGGTGATGGACGGGGCTCGAGCTCGTCGGTGGAGGAGGTGGGTTTTTGACGAGGAAGTGATGGAGTGAAAGAGAAAGAGAACGAGAGGGAAAGAGATGGAGAGGGAGACGTTGAGGGGAGAGAGAAGGCCGGCGCTGAGATCTCGGGGTTAGTTGGGACGGGGATTCATCATAGGTGGAGCGGGTCTCACAGGCGCGGGCGCTAGCGGGAAGGGAGCCGTTGGCGAGAGGGAGAGAGAGGAAATGAGAGGGGATGGAGGAGGAGGTGGCTGCGGAGATCGCGAGGGTCGTTGGTGAGCGGGGGTGGCGTCGACGAGGGTCGGGTCGGGGTCGAGCGTGGTAAGGGGGAGTCGTTGGGGATGTGGCGGGAAAAGAAAGATAAGAAGAAGAAGAAGAAGTGGGGGGTTCAGGTCGGGTCGAGTAGGGTCGGGTCGGGTAATTTAGGGTTTGGGATTAGGAAAATTAATAAATAAAATAATAAAAATATAAAAATGTGCAAAAATAATAGGAAAATTCTGGAAAAATATATACATGGAACTGGGAATTTACATCATACCCCTTTTACAAAAATTTCGTCCACGAAATTAAAGAATGAAAACAACTGAACAAACAACACTACTCAAACAGGTGCGGAAAACGTGGACGGATGTCCTCCTCGCGTTCCAAGGTAGACTCTCCTGGAGAACGACCACCCCAAGAAACTCAAACCAAGGGAATGACTTTGTTCTTTAGAACTTTTTCCCGACGATCGAGAATGGTGGTAGGCTGCTCCTTATAAGACAGATCGGTGCCCAACGTTAATTCTGAATGGTCCAGGATATGGCTATCATCCTGAACGTAGCGCCTCAACTGAGATACATGGAAAGTATTTTGTACATCAGCTAGCGATGGAGGTAAGGCAAGTCGATAAGCCACCTCTCCTACTCGCTCTAGCACCTCAAAAGGTCTGATGAATCGGGGACTGAATTTCCCCCGACTACCAAACCTGATCACTCCCCAAGTGCGCGATATCTTCTGAAATACATGGTCACCAATACCAAACTCCAACAACCTTCTGCCGGCATCTGTCCAACTTTTCTGTCGTTCCTGAGCCGCCTTGATTCGTTGCCTGATCGTCTGAACCTTGCTCACTGTCTGTACTATAAGCTCAGGGCCCAACAACCTTCGTTCACCTACGTCATCCCAACAAAGAGGGGACCGACACTTCCGTCCATACAGAGCTTTGAACGGTGCCATCTGGATGCTAGCTTGGTAGCTGTTTTTATATGAAAACTCTACCAGATGGAGGTGATCCTTCCAAGAGCCCTGAAAATCAAGCATGCATGCCCTGAGCATATCCTCGAGCGTCTGGATAGCACGCTTGGATTTTCCATCTGTCTGCGGATGATAGGCTGTGCTGAACTTGAGACGAGTGCCCAAACTCTCCTGCAGGCTCTTCCAGAAATAGGAAATGAACCTGGTGTCCCGATCAGACACGATACTAACGGGCACTCCATGCAGTCTCACAATCTCCTGCATATACTTCTCCACAAGCGACTCCGTAGATTGTCCGACTTGGAAAGGTATGAAATGGCTTCCTTCGTGAGGCGATCAACAATAATCCAGACCGCATTATTGCCCATTGGGCTTCGAGGTAGTGCCGTCACAAAATCCATGGTGATGTGCTCCCATTTTCACTCTGGCACTGGAAGGAGTTGTAGCAACCCAACTATTCTCTGATGCTCGGCTTTCACCTGTTGGCATACCAGACATTGAAGACAAAGCGAGCAATCTCCCTCTTCATCCCGTTCCACCAGAAGTGTTGCCTCAGATCTCTGTACATCTTGATGCCTTCCGGATGCACCGAGTAAGCGGAACTGTGTGCCTCAGCTAGGACTTCATCTAGAATACCCCCTTTGGAACACACAGTCGTCTGCCAAATCTCAGAGAACTATCTTCGTGAATCTGCAAATCCGTCCTCAAATCAGCCTCAACTAACCTTCTGAACTTCTGCGACTGAGAGTCTCCAGCCTATGCAGCTTTAATGCGATCTATAAGCGATGATTGTGTTGGGATTCCATAGCACCCCGCTAGGTTTTCAAGACATCAAGCATGCCAATTTAAAATTTTCAAGAGTGCTAAAGAACCATAACCTAGGATCTAGCTAGAGTAAATAGATGAAACTAAACATGTAATCAAAAATTACACTAAGTGAATGAGAAATACAACATTTGTAGACCGGTCCTTCATTTCTAAAGCTCCGTGTAGTAGTCCCTTCGCTGCGAGTATCGATCTCCCGAACTCTAGTATGAGTTCCCTTGGAGAAGTGAACAAACTCGCTCGAAGTCTTCGAGGCCGAAGATGATCTACGTCGAGGAGACTCAAACCCAAGGTACCTCTTCACTAGGTGATGCACTTTATGAAGAGAACACCTTAAACTAAATGGCAAGTAGTAAAGGATGATGAAGTAGGAAATGGGCTCATTTTAGATTTTATTTTCTCATAATATTTTCTCACCATTATAAAAGCTAGAGAGCTTTCATGAGGAAGAAGATGAAATGATCAAAATGAGAAAATGAAAACTAATGAGGTAAGAATAGCAACCATGGGTAAGCTAATAACAAGAGCGGAAATGCCGACAACAGCCTTGAGTCTGCGGCATATTAACTATTGTAGAGACATAACCATAGTTTAAGATAATGGTTTGGTTAATAAATATCTTGAATCAGACAAAATTAGTGGACTAAGTCAAAAATGCTTTAAGCTTCTCCAAGCTTCTAAGCATAACATAATACCACTAATTTTGAATTACTAAAATAAATAAAATCCTTACCATTATCTTAATTATGGTGTAAGTCACACACACACCCATATTTGCATGTATCATCAAGCATGATACAAAAACATGTACACAAATATATATCACATATATACTTAATGCACAATCAAGTGAGAAAAAAAATCTTAAGTGAGCTAATACTAGTTAATGTAAATTTATATATCAAATATATAATTATACATTAGATTATTAAATCAACACTTGATTTAATAATCCGGCTATATCACATATAACCGACTAATATCATGTGTATTAATTTATCGAATCAACACTTGATTCAATAACCCGGCTATATTACATATAACCGACCGATGACATAAATCGCGAGAACAGAATACGGTATCACATACTCGTATTAATCTCGGTCCCGCACATATCACATATGTGCTCCTACTTCGTTTCGCTTGAGCAAGAAAACCTCTGTGTAGGACTCTAAAGACTCGTCAATATGCCGGCAGTAGGTGATGATCATATCGAACACCCACAAACCGCAAGAGGCCTGCTAAACGTAACGGCCACCCGGGTATTGAGCGATAAGAAGATCAACAAGCAAGTCTGCTCATACTCCTGCGAATCCAATCAGTAACACTACCGTACAGTCCGGTCTCTTCGTCTGATATGTCGCATATCTCGCCTAGGGGTGGTAAACGTCAAACCCCAATAGCTTGATAAGTCATGCCGATGTAAGGTCCATAACGGGAGAGAAACTACTGATAACACTTATTAGTAATTCTCATCTACCCTGACTAGGGATTTCAGTTATGGCCAATCGAGTATAGCGCAACGTCAACCCCCAATACCGGGAGAGACGAATCCCCTCCTATCACTCATTACCTCCATATGACTCGGGACTGTACCCAAAAACCACCTGTTTGCACAGCTTAGTAGAGCCGTGGTAGGGTGGAAATCAAAGCACATGTGAGACACACAAGATTCTATGACGATCTCGGGTCGACAGACTAACCTGTACCAGTGTCACCAGAGAACTGCTATCTAACGTGAGGTATAATACCATCCAGGAGTTCTTGGCGAGTCCGTTCAGTGTACCCTGTCTCCACTGAGCACCCGTATACCATCTCTGATGTCAAACACCAATAGATATGGGATCATCCATCGCCCATCACATGGGTCGAGAAAATATACGCTAGTCTATTCTGGAATATCGATGCCCCGTCTCGATATTCTCACGACTAGGAACATTGAAGGATGAACTCATGGACTACCCAGGCCCCACTAGTATAATCTGCATCATAATCCTGGAAGTCAAGTACACATCTTAAGGGCTTTATCAACATGTAACAGAGAGGCAATAAGTGTGCATGTTAAGATAAAGAGCAACCAGATAGCGTACTATCATATCGAGCAAGAAAGTCCTCCCTATATATGTCCAAGCATCCACTATTATATACAGGCCTCTAGGGCATACATACAACTAACAATCTCCCACTTGCACTAAGGCCAGTTGTTGTAGTATAGCATAACCAACGTCCTATAAAAGTCTCTCGCAGGAAAGGCCTCAGTGAGTGGATCCGCCGTGTTAACCTCTGAGTCTACTCTCCTAATCTCGATCTCTTGGAGATCAACCATCTCTATGATCAGGTGATACTGTCTTAGAATATGTCTGGGTCACTGATGGGACCGGGGTTCTTAGGCCAAAGCCACACCTCCATTGTCACACAATGGTGGGAACCTAGTTCATCACATGAACAAATATACACCCCGACTACCTTTTTGGTAGCATCGTTGATAGCGATATATTCAGCCTTTATCGTCTAGTTTGCCCCGGTATCTAGCTTGGAACTCTTCCAACATACCGTCCCTCCACTAAGAGTAAAGACAATACCTGTGACTGACTTTCAGTCGTCCTTACCACTCTGTAAGCTATCTAGTGATTCTCCCCAGGATCGATTGATACCAACCCACCACACCTAGTGAGAATCTTAACATCTACTTAGATCTATCTCATAGATCCATAAACCAGGATTTAGGAGGTATCACCTAGATCCTACATGGAGAATCAATGTGATAAGAGGAGATTGACCGAGTGTAGTATAGGAAACACCTTCCCTATCAAGAGCATGTCATCTACATACAATACGAGTAAGACCTCTTTACTCTCTACTACCTTTTTGTAAATACAAGGTTCATCTACCATTTTGATGAAGTCAAACGCTTTGACTATCACATCAAAACAGATGTTCCAACTCCGCGATGCCTGCTTTAACCCGTAAAGCAACTTGCACACGTTTCCGCTGCTCCCATTGTCTACGAAGCCCTTTGGCTGTGTAGTTATAGATGCTTTCTTCTGAATCAGTATTCAGAAAAGTAGTCATGACACCCAACCGCCAGATATCATAGTCATGATATGTAGCAATGGCAAGTAGGATCTGGATGGACTTAAGCATAACTATTGGAGAAGAGGTTTCATCATAATCCATACCTGGTCGATGACGAAAACCTTTTTCAACAAGTCTAGCTTTGAAAGTCTCAACTTTTTCATCTACACCAAGTAATCTTCTCAAGATATACTTTCTCCTGATGGGGATTTAACCCTTCAGATATAGCAACCAAAGTCCATACTTTGTTGGTGTATATAGATTCCATCTCATTTCGCTTAGCATCCAGCCATTCTTACAGAGTCCCCATTTGTGATGGCCTGCTCGAAACTAGTTGGGTCATCATCTTATGATGCAATCCCCGCTCCCACTGTCATCGAGAAAACCTTAGTATCTCTCAGGCGGATGAGGAACCCTACCAGATCGGCGGAGAGGCTGAGGTTCGTCGGGAGCTATTGAATCCTCCGGTTCTACCAAATCATCAGCTGTAGTTTGTACAGCTGGAACTCCTTCTAGTTCTACCTCATAAACACAAATTTCATTTCAAAATAAATTCCTTTTCTCAAAAGTTGGCATGCTGAGAAATAAAACACCTTTTGTTCCTCGGTTCGGTAGAAGATATTCCCTTGCGAATGCTTGGGATATCCAACAAACTTTCACAGGACTGACCTTGCCTCGAACTTATCCGGATTTTGCTTTTAGATATAGGCCGGACAACCCCAAATCTTAACTTACTTAAGAGATGGGCTCTTCCCATACCATATCTCATATGGAGTTGGTAAGCTTCTGATTTGGTTGGAACCCTATTCAATAGATGCACAGCTTCTTAAGTGCATAACCCCAAAGGAAATAGGCAACTCAGTAGTACTCATCATAGAGCACACCATATCTAATAGGGTGCAATTGCTCCGCTCCGATACACCGACGTGCTATGGTGTATACGGAGGAGTAACGCTGAGAGAAAATCTCATTCTCCTTTAAAATAGTCCAGGAATTCCATGCACAAATATTCTCCTCCCTGATCTCATCAAAGGACAATACTTATATCCGTTTTGGTTCTCTACTTCGGATTTATATTCATTGAATTTCTCAAAAGCTTCAGGCTTATGTTTCAACAGGAACACATGTCCGAATCGTGAAAGATCATAAGTGAACATAATGAAGTACAAAGAACCAGACCTGGCATGTGTAGACAGAGGACCACATACATCATCATGTATCAGTCCCAAGAGTTCACTAACTCTTTCTCTATTTTAAGTAAAACGGAGCTATGGTCATTTTATCTTTGTGACATGACTGGCAAGTTTCGCAAGATGTAAATTCAAACTGATTTAAATATGCATCTTAATGTAACTTAGCTAGTCGGATCGTATTGATATGACCTAATCTACAATGCCATAAGTAGGATTCATTCATTTATGAACTCTTCCTCTTGTGTGTGTTCTGTACGTTAAGAACTATGATTTGACTTAGAACGTATATGCTATTAGATAATGTGCCTGAACCGATCAACTCTTGATATAGGAAATGTTCAAAACATTTATCCAACAATACAAAATTATATCCTTCTTTACTTAATAAAGAGACTGATATGATGTTGTATATCAGGTTCGGTATCTAATGACATTTGTTCAGAATCAATGTATTTGGTAATATAAGGTGATAACTGCCAACTTATTTGGCTGCAACAATTGCACCAATCTCTTTACTTAGAGACATATCACCCTATTCTCAGTTCTCTACCTATCGGTAGCCCATGCAACAGATTACATATGCGGGATCCTGATCCGATATCAAATACCTAGGATGTAGAGGATACTGAGAGATAGTTCTCTGTAATGAAACACACCCGAAGAAGATGCATCAACATGCACTTTCTTCGTTTGGGCGGCATGGGAATCCTGGTATTCCCCTATTTCCTGCTCGGTCTTATAACAATTATAAGTTGGAGCGGGACTAGCGTCCCTAGCTCAGTATTATAAGCAGGTTTGGTCAATACATTCATATTATTATTTTGATTAAAGCGTGACATGGTCTCTACATGGAGAGAGAGAGAAGAAAACACTCTGTGTGCGCTCTTGCAAGATTAGATTGGTTATATATTTTATCTAATCAGGATGGCTCCCACTGTTTTTATCAAATCTTCCTTAAAACCCTAAAAGGAAAGACTAGCCGGGATTAATTACACTCTACAAGTTCGCCAATTTTTCAGCCAGGCCAGTGCTGGTACTTTGAGGGAGGTTCTCCGTGTTTTCGCACGGACCTAATTAAAATAAACCTCGTTTTCCCAGGGGCGTAACCCCGTTGACACCTTTCTAGACACCTACTTGATCGGCTAATTGTAAAGTGCAAAACTCTCTAAGGAGTAACAATTACTCGCAGTGGGTATCAGGATCCAACTATCTCATAAAAGGTATGCAATCTCATTGCAAATTTTAACACTCGAAACTCCCGATAAAGGTTTTTACCCCTGGCACTTATGGCCTTGACTATGATCAATATATCATAAGCACTAGTCAAGTTTTACCCGTCATTTCTTGATTAATTAGACCCACCCACATGACCGTTGACTATAATCAACATAATCACATGACTGTCCTAACTAATCGCATCATATGCTGTGTAAGAAGACGTCGCTTAGCTACCGTACACTGCGCCTTGATTATGATCAACATACGCAGCACGAATACTAAGTACTCTACTTCCTAAAATGACGGAGGGTTGCGGATAGTTTTTAAGAAAACCTTTAACGCTTTAAACTTGATGTCGTTGTAGAATCAAATGGTTTTAAAAAGGAGTGGCTTAAGCTCTGCATTTTGAAACTTTGCTTTTTCGTAAAAAGCCGAGTAGGTTTCAAATCTGATTCTACAACATCTTTAGGTTTATTTTTTTCATTAATCTCATTAATGAACATCCCATCATTTAAGTTACCTAAGCATCACAGATAAATACAACGTACGCTTATGCCATCCGCATTCGCCACGAAGTCCCATCATGCACCATTAGGTTAGGTAACTAACGGCAAAACGGGGCAGGGCTAGCGCGGGTGAAAAATATAAGCAATGTCTATAATATATCATATATATTATATTGTATCCATCTCAGAATATAAAGTGATCACATCACAGAATATCAGCAGCAGAAGACAACACATGAAATATTGGATATACTAGGATTTCCGGGTTTTAATTTAAGCCTGTATAAAACACGGATTCCACGGTCGTGATGAATAACCAATCCCACATCCCAAGACCCCTACGAGAGCGGCAAGTAACCCTACCAATTCTAGAGTTAGGAGACCCGGACTCGACGCCTCGAGATGGTCTCCCACTGGACTCTAGAACCCGGTTACTTGTGCTCCCCTTCTTGGGTCTATTCTAATGCGGAAAAGTAAATAATATACATCAACGGTGACATCTTCCTCAACCCGGAAGTGCCCTAATAATAGAATATTACATACAAGTTTTTACATGAATGAAAATGAAAAACTCTTATCTCACATAAAAAAAACCCCGGCTATTCAAACACGACGATCCAATATAACATATCACAACAACATATAACATCACATGTCATCAACGTAAGTAAATATGCGTATCCCAATTGTCGTTGACGTATAGCAACGAAACCGGCGATACACCACATATTACACTTACGGTCGCAGAAAAGAAAGTGAAAACTACAACGATTTGGAATCCGCAAGCTCCTTAGATATCATAAATCCGAAATATCTCATATTCCGAATTTCATGCCTAACAATATGAATTCCTTAGATATCTCATATTCTGAATTTTTTGCGACTTGGACGGTCGGTTCTGCCCTTTTAGCGACTTGGACGGTCGGTGCTGCCCTTTTTGCGACTTGGACGGCCGGTGCTTCCCTTTTAGCGACGTGGACGGTCGGTGCTTCCCTTTTAGCGACTTGGACGGTCGGTTCTACCCTTTTTGCGACTTGGACGGTCGGTGCTGCCCTTTTAGCGACGTGGACGGTCGGTGCTTCCCTTTTAGTGACGTGGACGGTCGGTTTCGCCCTTTTTGCGACTTGGAGGGTCGGTGCTGCCCTTTTGGCGATGTGGATGGTCGGTTCTGCCCTTTTTGCGACTTGGACGGTCGGTGATGCCCTTTTTGCGACATGGACGGTCGGCTCTGCCCTTTTTGCGACTTGGACGGTCGGTGCTGCCCTTTTAGCGACGTGGACGGTCGGTGCTTGATTTGACTTGCTCCGCTTCTTACGGTGTCAGGGTTGAAGTTGACTTGCTGATTCGATGTGATTTGGGTTTACATCAGCACCGCTGCACTGGAATATGGTACCATGAGCGAATCATCATTTGTCATGAGGCGATTTCCCTCATTCTCAGTTTAACGACTTAGGGATCATCTGTTCCCAGTTTAACGACTTAGTGGTCATCTGTTCCCAGTTGAAAGACTTAGGGGTCTATTGGATTGGAGTTTTGGGATTTTGGGGTTAGGGTAGGCATCGGCGTTGCTAACACTGAAGCACACGTGCTAGGAGCAATTCATCATTTGCCTTTTCCTGTTGGGGAGCGATGGCTTAGGAGACAGGTTTAGATCCCTATCATATAAGGCTTTTCAATTTTATGAGCCGTAAGGGTCTCATAAAAGCATTTTCTCCCTACGAGTCGAAAGGATCTCGTAGGTGCACTTTCTCCTTAGGAGTCATGGGGACTCCCAAGTGTGTTTTTTCTTTGTGAGTCGTAAGGATCCCATGAAGGTTTGTTCTCCTCATGTATCGTGAGGACACATGAGTGTGTCTTCCCAAATGGAGCATAATTTCGAGGGCAGAGACCATCCGTGTAACAGGTGATTGCGG
This sequence comes from Agapanthus africanus, assembly GCA_030015575.1. Lineage (NCBI taxonomy): Eukaryota > Viridiplantae > Streptophyta > Magnoliopsida > Asparagales > Amaryllidaceae > Agapanthus > Agapanthus africanus. Next base: position 903,250,445 of record JASDDO010000022.1, read on the forward strand.
CGGGGCATGGGTATGCTGAGAATTATTTGAGCCCATGGATTGTATACGGCAGTCAATTTGGGGACTAACCGTAGGGCCGGGAGAATTTTGAGAAATTGGATTTTGGTTGGCGTCTGCATCGCTACACTGGAATATGGTACCAGGAGCGACTCATCATTCGCCGTTTGGAGACTTGGAATGTGGATCTTGTTTGGCATCAGTATTGCTGCACTGGAATAATGCCAGGAGCAACTCATCATTTTCCCCGGGAGGACTTGGGATTTGGTTTTTGGGTCGGCGTCAGCACCGCTAACACTGAAGCAATGCCAGGAACGACTCATCATTTGCCGTTTCCCGTTGGGGAGCGATGGCTTAGGAGACAGGTTTATGTCCTTATCACCTAAGACTTTCAATTTTATGAGCCGTAAGGGTCCCATAAAAGCATTTTCTCCCTACAAGTCGAGAGGATCTCGCAGGTGTATGTTCTCCTTAGGAATCGTAGGAATTACTAAGTGTGTTGCTCCTTTGTGAGTCGTAAGGATCTCACGTAGGGGTTTTCTCCTCACAAGGTCGAGAGGACTTTGTGAGTGTATTTTATTTCTTTTCATGAGTTTGCGCCCTTTCGGGTTTTCACAAACTCGCCGGCAGTCCTGCTGTTTTTACTCACGGAGCCCTTTCGGGTTTTCATCCGTGCCCGTTTTGCTCGTGGACATACCGTTTTTTTTTGTTTTTTGCACTGGCGGGACTTTGAAAGTAGTCTCACCGGCAGGACTTGGGAGAGATAGGGGTTGTTTATGCCCGTGAATTGTATAAGGTTTTACAGGATGTATGATCTAGACCGTAGGGCTGGTGTGCTCAATTCGCCTGTGACTTGGAGTATTCACGCGTAGTATTTCTTGAGATATCGGCTATTGATGGGTGACATGGGCCTTTCTCCCTCAACATTTATCAGTTTGTAGGATTCTCCGTCAAACACTTTCTCGATGACGTATGGTCCTTCCCAGTTTGGCTCGAATTTTCCCTTGGCATGTCGATTGGGGATGATCGGTCTTTTGAGGACCAACACCAATTCACCTTTCTTGAAAGCACGGGGACGGGTTATCTTGTCATAGGCCCATGATATTTGGGCTCGATATAGCTCCAGATTTTGCTGTACCGCGAGCCTCTTTTCTTCGAGGGCATCGAGCTCTTCAAGCCGAAGGAGCACGTTTTCCTCCTCCGTCAACTCGCGCTGAACGACCAATCTTAAGCTTGGAACTTCGACTTCGAGGGGAAGGACCGCCTCCACACCGAAGAGCAATGAGTATGGAGTGGACTGGGTTGGAGTACGGTGCGTGGTACGATATGCCCACAAGGCCTCGTGAAGCTTGAGATTCCAGTCTCTCTTGTTGGCTGAAGCATTTTTTCTCAGGAGCTTGCATAGAGTCTTATTGAAGGCTCCGGCTAGCCCATTGGCTCTTGGATTATAGATGGAGGAATATCTCTAGTCTATCTTGTGTTGAGTAGCGAATCTTGAGACTTTGAAGCTCTTGAAAGAAGGCCCGTTGTCAGAAATGATTTTTCTTGATGTACCGAAGCGGTATAAAATATTATGTTGGAAGAACATAAGAATATTTTCTGTCTTGACTTCTTTTAGCGGGACAGCTTTAGCCCATCTGGAGAAATAGTTAGTTGCGGCCAATATGAACCGGTGGCCTCCGGATGACGGAGGGTCAATTGGGCCAACTATGTCGGTCCCCCAGACTTCGAAGGGCCATGACACCACCGTAGGATGCAACGGATTGGGATGCTTGTGAATGAAATCGCCGTAAATTTGGCAGATATAACATTTCTTTGCATGTTCTCCGCAATCCCGTGTCATGGTGGGCCAATAATACCCAAGCCGTTTAATTTGAAGTCGCATCTTGGGGCCAGATTGGTGAGCACCGCAAATGCCCGAGTGAACTTCTTTCTTGACTTTCTGGGCTTCGGCCGATGACAGACATCTGAGCCAGAGTTGGTCATATGACCTGTGGTATAGCGTGTCATTTACAAACACGTATCGGAGAGCTCTCTTCTTTAGCTGAATTCTTGCAGACTTTCCTTCGGGCAGCTTGTCGTATCGGAGGTACGCTATGAAGGGTTATCTCCAATCGGGCTCGTCTTGGATGATCGAAGATTCTTCGGCAGGACTTCTCTTCTGTTCCGCGCTTTCCTCTTCTCGTAGAGAGACTGGGGGTAGAATTTGCCGGCTCTTGACTGTGATCAGAATTTCGTCCATGTTAGGATCTGCCAGCTCCTCGGCTAGGCGAGCGAGTATGTCAGCCTTTCCATTCAATGCTCTAGGGACTCTAATTAGTTCTATGTGAGTGAACCGTTTCATGAGTTCCACCACTCGGCCTCTGTACCGAGCTAACTCGGGTTTGTATATCTTATAGTCACCGCTTACTTGGTTGACGACGAGCTGGGAGTCACTGTAAACCCGTAGCCGAAGGATTTCCATTTCTATGGCGAGCTCCATACCAGCTATCAGAGCTTCATACTCAGCCTCGTTGTTTGTACGAGGCTCGGTGAGAGCAAAAGAACGCCGTATGGTTCCCATCGATGGCGTGATGAACACCAATCCTATCCCTGCTTTTATCTTCGGGACGCTTGATTTATTGGAGGTCCTTATCGATGAGGCCCCATCGAAGTAGAGCTCCCAACATGGCTCGTCATTCTCGAGGTGCATCACTTGTTCGTCAGGTAACTCGCAATTGAGCGGTGACCCCTCTGTTATGGGATGAGCAGCGAGAAAGTCCGCAAGAGCTTGCCCTTTTACTACTTTCAAAGGAGTATAAACTATGTCAAACTCAAGTAACATGATAACCCATCTTGCCATTCTGCCGGCTAGGCTTTCTTTGGTCATCAAGTGTTTGAGCGGGTCGACCTTGGAGATCAGCATAACTCGATGAGCGAGCAGATAGTGCCTCAGCTTCTTCACAGCAAATATCAGAGCCAGGCATTGCTTTTTGATTGGGGAATAGTTGTTTTCCGCCCCGACTAGAGTTCGACTGAGCTAGTAGAGGGCATTTTCTTTTCCCTCCTCGTTGTTCTGGGTAAGGAGCGCACCGAGTGACTCATCTAGCGTGGCAGTATAGAGAATCAGCGGTTTATTTGAAATGGGAGCGGCCAGCACTGGAGGGTGCAACAAGTACTGTTTGATGCTTTCGAACGCTTCTTGACATTCGGCATCCCAGACAAAAGGAGCTCTTTTCTTCATGAGCTTTGAGAAGGGCCTACATCTCCCCGATAAATTTAAGATAAACCTCCGTATATAAGCAAGCTTGACTTGAAAATATCTTAGCTGTGTCAGACTCTTCGGAAGGGGCATCTCCATGATGGCCTTTATCTTGGATGGGTCAACTTCAATCCCTCGATGTCGGACTATGAAGCCCAAGAATTTTCCCGATGAAACGCCAAAATCGCACTTCAGAGGATTTATTTTCAGATCGTACTCTCTCAGTCTGGTGAGAACGGTCCTAAGCTCTTGGATGTGATCGGCCTTGCTTTAGTCTTGACGACCAGATCATCAATATAACATTCGACGACCTTATGAATTAGGTCATCAAAAATATTGGTCATTGCCCTTTGATATGTAGCACCCGTGTTCTTTAGTCTGAACGACATCACTTTGTAGCAGTATATTCCGATCGGGATTCGAAATGCTGTGTGCTTCTCATCCTCAGGTGACATCTTGATCTGATTATACCCAGACGAGTCATCCATAAAGGTGAACAACTCGTAATTTAAGGTGTCATCGACCATCATTTCCATGATCGGTAGCGGGAAGTCGTCATTAGGACAAGCCTTGTTGAGGTCCCTGAAATCGACAGAAACTCGGATCTGCCCATTTTTCTTCTTCACTGGGACTATGCATGCGATCCAGTCCGCATATTTCTCTTCCCTGATGAAGCCGGCATCGATGAGCTTCTTGGTTTCCTCAATGACCTTTTCTTCTAGTTCCCTTCTCATTCTTCGAGGAGCTTGTTTGACTGGATTAGCATCAGGAGATATAGCCAGTTTATGCACGGCCACTTCGGGGGAAAGTCTAAGCATTTCTTTATACGTCCACATGAAGCAGTCGACGAACTCGTGCAGCAGGGCGATTATCTACGCTTTCATTTCCTGTGACAAGAGTGAGCTGATGTGTAAGTCCACGTTGCCCACCCCGGTGCTTGCGGGGAGACGGAAACGTTATGAAAAATAGGATTTTTACAACACTAGGCAACATGGACTATGTAAAGGAGGGATCTTTGCTAAACAAAACTAACTACAAAGCTAAAGAGAGTTTAGCTACTCGGAAAGGGGGTTATACCTAGGTCTTCAAGTCCTTCTCTTCTTGCTCTTTGGAGTAAAAGAACGGATCGTCTCGTCGCCTTCTCTTGCCGAAGAAAGATCCACCCGAGAGCCTCTACCTTTGGCTCCAACTTCAAACTAGAAGTAACTAAGGTGCTTGGTGTGCTAAATCTAGGATCTTAGAAAGAGTAGAGAGTATTTTTGAGAGTTTTATCTCAAGCTCAAGGGGTTCTCAACTCATGAGAGGGGAGAGCTAGAGAGAGAGGAAGAGGAGGAGAGAGAATGAGAATGATAGAATGAGATAGCTTTTTACAACCATAACAATATAAGTGAATTAATCAAATTAATAATTTTAATCAAATGAAAAAGTTGATGGTTGGTTTGATGAGACAATTATCATTTCACATTAAATGGTTTTTTGCAAAGATCAAAGAGCATCTTTGATGTGTAATGATGATGGTCAAAGTTTCAACCATGGTCAACTAGTCAACCTTGGTCAACAAGTCAACAAACCCAACCATGACACAATTTCATTTAATTAATATTATTAATTGATATATCACAAATTCATTAGGGTTTGGAAAAATACGGCTGTCAACTGTGCATACGCACCCGTTCCAAAACCCTAATGAAAATCCTCTTCCTCTGCGTCAAACAACTGTGCATACACACCCGTATTCGTGTCCGAGGAGCACGAATACAATGAGATAAAACCAATCCCAAATCATATACTAGGATCCGGCTTAAACCAAAGCCCGCTAGTATAAGCTGTCCGGACACCAAACGTGCACAAGTGCGCGGATGTGAACGAACCCTGTCGCAAAACCATGTGACCTCTACTCATTTTGCCTAAAGGCGAACAACGCTCTGTGTGGGACTCTAAAGACTCGACACTATGCTGGCAGTGGGTTTAACCACAGACCGCAAGCGGCACTAGCTGTACGTAACGGTCCCCAGGTAGATGCCGATAAGAAGACTGACGAGGTAAACCCATCTGAACTCATACTGAGCCTGTATGTGACAGTCTCCATACAGTCCGGTCTGTTCGTCTAAGAATATCGCATGGCGGGCCTAGGGGGCGGTAAACGTCAGTCCCCTACTAGCGGTACAAGTCGTGTCGGAGTGTAGCCCAGAACACCTGAGATAAAACTGGAAACCTACCAGTCTATCCCGCTTGCCCTGGCCAGGGACTTTGTGTAATGGCTCTCCTAGACACAACGCGATATCAACCCCCAATACCGGGAGAGACGAATCCTATCTAACCGTCACTGCCTCCAAATGCTTCGGGACTGCACCCAAAAACTACCTGTTTGCACGACTCCTTTGAGCCGTGGTAGGGTAGTAATCAAAGTACAGTGGGAACACACTTGAGGCGAAGTGACAGTGTCAAGTCAACGGACTAAGCTGTACTCATGTCACTTGGGAATTGATAACTGACGATAGGTATAATACCAACCAACAGTTCCCGACCAGTCCTGTCCAGTCTACTCGTAACCTAACGAGCACCCGCATACTATCTCAAGTACGACGTACTGACGGCTGTGGGACAGACCATCTCCCAAGTTGGGATAAGAAGCGCATGCGCTAGTCTACTCCGGAGTATCGATGCCCTGTCTCGATAGTCCTGCGACTAGGGACCTGCATAAGGACGTGCTTATGGATTACCCAGCCCCCACGAGTGTGACTGCCATCACAACGCTGGTAATCAAGCAAAGATCTTAAGGGCTCCACTAATGTGTAAAGGCGATATGCTAAAAGAAACGCATGCACACATTAAAGCAGAAACAAACCAAGTAGCATACTACCATTTTGAGCAAGAATGTCAATACAAGGTGAATATCCCAAGCTTCCATCAAGTAATATACAATCCAGTATGATACACTAATGGCCTCTAGGGCATATACACTAACATGATGTAGGTCGGCCTTAGATTATCGGGCGTCCCTAAGTCAATCTCATCTAGCTTGTCGAAGGTTGCTTGTCCGCCATCTTCGAGCTCTTGAGGAGCTTCTTCTGGCTCGGCTATCTCATCATCATCATTTGATCTTTCGCTGGCTTCACCAATATGGATCATGTAGCACGCTTTGGAATTAGGTTGAATGAAGCCTATGCCCCGTCTGTCTGGAATTCGTCCATCGATGAGTGCTCGGACCTGGGGCGGATGCCATAGCCCTTCATAAAACTTTGCTTTGGACTCTGCTTGATATAACCGGCATCCACACTTTTTGAAATATTCCTGCATCTCGGGTGCATAGTATCTGGGATTGAGGACGACTCTTATGCCTCTCTCATAGGGAAGGCACACGACAAACAAATCGTCCGGGTGCACAACAAGATTTGACCCATAAAACAGGATGCCCTTCTGTCGAATTTTCCTCCCGGGAACGTAGAAAGTTTTCAGCCGGTCCACGGTAAAGACTGACAATGCATCGAGCTCTTTCCACATTCGTTCCGGCACCCTTGTGATGGCCAGGGACCCTTCTGCAATTTCGAAGGTCTCTCGTAGTTTCGCTTGCTGCATGGGGGTCCAATCTGCACAGCTATTGCATGGCAGGTCCTCTTCCTCCGACTCTTTAGTGTCGCTGCCAAGATGAGGGCGGACTTTGCTGCTAGATGGGCTTTCAGTATCGGATTCGTCCGTATCGCTACCGAAAAGAGGGCGAGTTTTACGGAAGGACGGACTTCCAGCGTCGGACTCATCAGTGTCGCTACCGAAATGCGGGCGCACTTCGGCATTTTTGCTTTTGAAAGTGACAGCCGGCTCAGATTTTCTTTTGAGTCTTGGGGCCGCTCTATCCCCAATCAGTTGTGGCTTAGCATTTTGGTGGTTCATGAAGTACCGAGAATCTTCATATCGGACTTCATGCATACCGAACGGCTGGATGTCTCCGTCAATGCGTCTTTCTTCGCCATTTTTAGTATACTTCATGCATTGATGGAGAGTTGACGGAATGATGCCGTAATCGTGGAGCCACGGTCTTCCCAAGAGAATTTTATAAGACGTGTCAGCGTCGATCACGTATATCTTAGCTTCAGTTTGCAGATCCCCAAATTTGATTGGCAAAGCTATAGACCCCAGAACTTGCTGGCAGTTTTGATCGAAGCCTTGAATAACAATCCTTTCCCCTGACAGGTGTCGGACGACCATTGACAAACTCTTCAGAGTCCGCAAGTTCTTGATGTTCACCGAGGACCCCGGATCAATCAATATGTGATTAATCCGATCTCTGTCGCTGTACCCAGTCATGTAAAGCAGCCGATTATGCTCAGCCGTTCCCAGCAGCAAGTCTTCGACCTTAAACGTGACTGCGGCGGCATGCAGAGCATACTGGGCTTCTTTCATATTAATTTCCGCAAAGCGAGCCTGATACCACTCAGGGTTTTGTAGAGCATGAATGAGAACATCTCTAAGCTCTTTAGATAGAACCAAGGCATCGTAGATGCTAAGGAGAGACGGAAGCTTTCGGAGATGAGCCAAGACATTATAGTTTACTGAGGAAGGACTTGAGTTTTCATTAGTCGGTTCTCTGCCATCTTCCTCATTAGCCACCTGTTTTTCCTTTCCTTTTGGGGAATTTCCCTGATTTGGCGGTAGAGCCCTGCCGCTTCTGAGCAGGATTTGGTTGGCCTTAGTGGCGAGCTCTTCATCCTCTTCGGGAAAACAGAGCTCCTCTTCAGAGTCGCTGCCCAGGTGGATGGCGTAGTAGGTCACTATAGGGATCTTTTCATTGGAGTCTTCTTCTAACTCCTCCAGAATCTCAGCCGCTTCTACAGGGAAGAACTCTTTCAATTGAATTAGAGTTCTTTCCTTCTGTTCATAGTCTTCGAGGGAATCAATATATTTTTGAATGGTCGATCTCCCTGCAGACTCTTTTCCGCGTCGAGCTGCACTTCTCTTCTTCTTGAGCTTTTTGGATTTTGAGTCTGATGGAGCTAGATTGGCAGCTGGTACGGTGGGCTTCTTCTGCCCTTCCCATTCCGTTCTGGGCTCTTTCCAAAGTACCTTTAGCATCTTCTTCATCTTATTAGATATGTGCGTACTCCATGGAGACCGCGGTGAGTCCATTTCATTTCTCAGGGCAGCGGGTTCGGCTGTTTTCCCCCAGAAGGCTTCAGCTTATGTCTGTATAAAGTTGGTGGTTGCAATTTGATTGTTCACCAACACACTTTTGGACAGCTCGATCTCTCCAGCCTTGTACTGCTTCTCGACCCAGTTCTTGAAGATATAGCAATCCTCGATCTCATGGCTCACTACTCGGTGGTACAGGCAATACAGGGGATTTTCGGTCATTTTTACTTCTTGAGGTCTTTTTGACTCCGGCAATTGTAGACCGTTGTTCAAGGCATCTTTAAATATCTTGCCGACCTTGTCCCTTCTGAAAGAGTAAACCTTGTTCTTTTTCTCCTCTAGGGAAGGCCCATCTCCTCCAAGCAATGGATTTCGAGGCCGGTTGGTTTTGGATTCGCCCGCCCTTTGCTTTTCTTCATTGTCAGACGCATTAAAGACATTGGTGTTGCTGGAACTCCCGCTTCTACGGTTGTCGTCCGCTTGCTTTTCCAAGTCTTGTCTCTCTAAGAGTCCGGGGTAGGCTCTTGCTTCGAGCGTTTCAGCATTTGGACTTTCTTGGTTAGCTCTTGAAACGTCTTGAGACCTGCTGTACACAAGAATGAGACCATCCAATTGCTGAGGTTCCTAATGAGAAGGCTGACGGACTGGTCCTGCTCCAGCGGCGGTTCGCACTTGACCGTAAGATTACGCTATCGGGCGATAAAGTCGGTGTTGCTTTCATTCTTCCCCGGCTTGGTCCTTACAATGTCAGCAATAGAGATTTTATCACTGACACTCATGAACCTTTGCCGAAACAGAGACTCCATTTGGGCAAAGGTAATAATGGACCCGCCTGATATACTCGCGTACGAGTCGAAAGCAACACCGGTCAGGCTGTTGACAAACTGACGAAGAAGGAGTGCATCATTGCCCCATGTACTTCCACACGATGCTTTAAAGTGGGCGACGTGCTGATTTGTATTTCCTGTCCCGTCAAATCTTCTGAACTTAGGAATGACGTAGCCGCTCGGGAACTCGATTAGATCGTACTGTGTGGGATATGGCCGCCCATTACTGCCAATTTCTTTCTGAGCTTCAGTTTCGGCCACTAATGTTTTAATCTTGCTGGTGACCAAATCCATTATCCGATCTTGTGTTAGCAGGATAGTGCCATCTAGGGCCAAGGCGTCCCCAGAAGCGGAATGTGGCCGGCTTTCATGCGGCTTGACCAATCTTGGACCCAAAGGGACAGCCATCGGCCGCTTCGGATTGTCGTCATCTGGCTCATGAGTAGAAACTTGTGCTTGATTGGAAGGCGCTCGAGCAATTTGAGCCGTAAGCTGCATCATAACGTTCGTTAAGTTATCAATTTTCGAATAGAGCTTGGCCATCTCTTTATCTTTGCTCCTGAGCTGTTTTCGAAGCTCTTGAAGCAGCTCTTGCTCCGCGGTCCTGGGGCGGAAAGTCGGCTCTTCCTCACTGTCCGAGCTTGACTCTACATGGACTGAGGGGTCTTTCTGCCTATCATCCTCATCGAGAGGGTTTTCATCATCCGGCGGAGGCGGCTGTTCTTGGGAAGCGGCAACACATTCAAGCCAGATTGGGCTTGGGATGTGGTGGCCCCATCCTTGCTTTTGCTGTGAAGGTTGTCGCTGGGGCGCCCACCCGCCATATAGACCGTATGGATAACATATCCAGCCGTATTTGTATTATCGGTGGCTAATTTCACGGATCGCTGCCTTTACCCTCTTGTTTTGGTAACGGGCAGTCGACTGAAGGCGGCTAGCCTGGCTGGATTCTTGAATGGTGCTGACGCTTTCTTTTTGGTTTTGCCCCGCTGTTTTCACACGGCACAGAGCGCCTGGTAGACTCTTGAAGAGACCGTGTCATACTTTTTCTGTTGGGGCCGGGACACATCTCTTTATAGCGACGTTTGGACCGCTGTCTTCTTGATTCTGGCGGTCATAGCATTTTTCTGAACCCACTTCAGAGGTTCGAAGGAATTACTGATTTTTACGGCCGACTCAGCCTTCGTCACGGAGTAACCCTACTCTTAGAACCTCACAATATTCCACTTAGCCGAAGTCCTGGCCCTCTTTTTGGCTCGATACCTGAGCCGCTTCTGCCTTAACTTTTCTGTTTTAAGCACTTGGTAGACTTCAGCTTTTTGGGAAGACGTCATAGACCGGGCGATGGAGGACCTTGGAGATACGCTCGATTGTCCATTTGTTGGAGTCATCGCCTGAGCTCGTCCGCAACATTTGATGTTGCCCTTTGTACCGCTAGTCTTGCCCCTAACTGGAGCGCCAGAGAGTCGTTCAGACACTGTCTTAAGCTTCGGTTGTGGTGCCTTCGCGATCACAACATTCGGCCTCTGGCCCCTTGAGACCGGCTTGGCCACCTGTTTTGCCGGAATTTCTGCCAGATGAGCGCTTCCGGCAGGGTAGATGATGACGGAACCAAACTGGCGGGGCAGTTCCTCCCACTGTCGACTGAGGCTTGCGGGGAGAACCACACGAGCATTGATCTTGACCATGTACGAGGTCGGGGCCGCGTTGGAAGCTAAATTTTTCTTGTGAGACATTGTCGTTGAAAGTTGATTGCTGCACGGAAAAAAAACATCATTTCAGTATAGGCAATCGATATGTATATTGATTGAGTACGCATGAACGTTTAACCCGAAATATGGGAGGAAAGAAAGGTCCCATCGGGCGTGCCAGAATCTGTAGGGTGTTTTTCGTCACCCCATTGAGATGGGAATACGCGTGTGATTCTTCGTATGTCAAAAACTATCTATAACCGCAATCAAGAACGGCGTCGCATGAAGCTATCCGGTGAGTACGAGTCGGTCCACAGGGATGTTGTGAATTTCCTAATCGCTCAAACGAGTTAATTCCGATGGGAGCCGGATTGATTATTAAATCTAAAAACTAAATTAATGTATATCTAAGTCTTGCTAGGATTAGGTCTAGGTTAAGTTTGGAAAGTCTATAAATCTCACCGCTTTCTATACCCATATGAAGATCTAATTAGGTGTTACGGTAAATATTAATAAAAGGGATTAGGATGATTGGGAAGATTGTTCTTCCTCTAGATCCTTGTCCTTCCTTTCTTAATCTTTACCCTAACCTCCATGGAAAACCTTAAAATCCGGGCCTTTAGACTACGGTATCACCGCTACCTCGTGGGTAGAGTGCCGTAGGGAGCGGAATAAGAAGGTATGCATGGAGTTCTATGAAAATATATGATGGGCAAGAAAGGGGATGGGAGATCTTCGTCTCTCAAACCTTCCCCAGATCTAACCCTAACAAGCGAGGAGACTACTCACTCATTAGGGAATTAAAATACATTTATCTAGGGTAGAGAATAAAAGATTAACTAGGGCAAGAAATTAAATTTCTCTAAGGCAAGAATAGAAAATTAACCTAGGCAGAAAATAAAGAACTTACAACTTGATGCTCTCCAAAAGAATGCTGAAATTTATTAATGAAGGGAGGCATAGCCTTTATAATGATTTAGAGTTCCTATTTATAGAGGATAGGAAACCCTAGGTTACAATTGATTCGCATGTCTACATTTACCAAAATATCCTTAGGAAGACCTAGTCAAAGTAGACTTCAAACGTTGGTAAAATTTTATGTCACTGTCTTTTTAAAAGGAAGTATTGGGCCTTGAAATTTCCTTTGTAGGCTCTTCTGTCTTTGGGCTTCCTTATTATTTGGTTCTTTTATTAAAATAGCTTCTATGTTTCTTCTAGATCTCCAGTGAATAATTGCGGTGGACTTTTAACCGTTCGCTTGTAATCTTGGACCTTGCATTGCCTTGTACTTTGTGAATTTTATCTTTGATATAGGCTTGATTAAGATCCTTCTATTTATTGGTCAAAGTCCTATTTTTGTGTCGTCTTTTGTCTTTTTCACTGTTTTCGCTCCAAGAACCTGTAACCTGTAATAAGTAGCAGACATGCGTCAAAAGCACATGTTTATTTATAAAAAGAATAAGAATGGGGAATATAATAATGCAATATTATGGTGTGAACAAATACCCCCAAACTTATCTTTTGCTCGTCCTCGAGCAAACTTATTTTTATTCACTAAAATTCTAACCACACTTTCGCAGGGAAACGCGATTGCACTGAGCACGTGCAACAAGCCGTTAAACCTTTAGATGTCCCTAGTAGGAGGAGTGTTGTCTCCTGAGGGTTTTCAGCGGATTACACCCACAAAATCCTATCAATTCGGCCTTTCGACTTTTGTTCTCCAATTAGGTTTTCTAACAAGGAATTCTATTATCTTCTACTCATAAATCATCCACCCATATTTTTCACACTTCCTCATTATTTAACTTAAGATTATATATGTTCTATAGACTTACTTAGCTTTCGGCATTTCTTAAGTTTTCCTTCTAGGGTTCCATCTCCACTTAGGAATTTCTATCAACTCTACTAAAGATACAAGTTCTATTCTTCATCCCTTTCTCTCATCTAAACTCCAATTATATACCCCCACGTGTGTGTATAAATTACCCCTACACTTGGAAATTCAAATCAAGCAATCATGCCCTTGTCCGTTGTCCAAAGCACTTCTTAATAGGTGAATTTTTAATTGAATTGGGCCCATATGTCACTCCTCTAGTTGGAGCGAAGTGGGAGTTGCTGTTGCAGTTTGTGCAGCTTGAAGCCATTGATCTTTTTTCTTCTTTTGCATAGGAGCAAGACACCAAATCTTAGTACCTCGAATCTAAAGGAAACCATAGCAAACTGCGATTTTTGTTCGCGAAACACGACATACGAAGTGTGGAGTGGAAAGAGGAAAAGGTCCCATCGGGCATGCCAGAATCTGTTCACCGCCGAAAGATTCGACCAGGACGTTAGGACGTATGGCATGACTTTTGGGGGCAGATGCTATTTGGATTAATCCGTCCACCTTTCCGAAGATACCAAGTTGATTTATGGCACCGTATATCGGAGGTTTAGACGTATGCGGCCGTTGTAGCAGACTTCGTTAGATTCCCCCTCGTTTACGAGGGTTTTTTGATTATAGGGACGCTCTTCTCTGCAGGCGCAAGCCCGTAGGGCGTGGATTAATCCAAATCTGTATATCTTAGATTTGGGGGTTTTATTTAAGGACCGCTAATCTATTTTGGGATTAAGATCAACTTAAACGTATATGAGCATTTGGGGCCTCGGTTGGTTTTTTGTTAAGGATACGTTAGTCCAATTTGAGACTAAGATCTACTTAACAAGATTTTAGGATCATTTTGTTTCAGATCCAACAAAAGAGCATTTAGGCTCTGTTGTCTTAGTTTAGGGACATTTCGGTCCATTGATTACCATTTTGGAGGTGATATTTTAGCTTAAGGACGTCTCAGTCCGTTGTTGCCATTTTATAGGTGAGAGTTTAGTTTAAGGACGTCTCGGTCCGTTGGGGTGAGGTTTTAGGTTAAGGACGTCTCGGTCCGTTGATCACCATTTTGGAGGTGAAGTTTTAGTTTGAGGATATCTCGGTCCGTTGATCACCATTTTGGAGGTGAGATTTTAGTTTAAGGACGTTTCGGTCCGTTGATCACCGTTTTGGAGGTGTGATTTTAGTTTAAGGACGTTTCGGTCCGTTGTTACCATTTTGGAGGCAACGGTTAGTTTAAGGATGTTTCAGTCCGTTGATCACCATTTTGCGCACACGTGTATTTGTTATGTGACGGGCTGAACAATGATGATTTGGGATGCACCCATTTTGGGGTGTGGTCTAATTTGAGGGGTGCACATCAATTTGGAAGTGCACCAAAAAGCTGTTGGATATTAGGATCTACCACCTCTCTGAAGATATTGAGAAATTACAACGACGTGGATCAGAGGTGTGGCGAGATGTACCCTTGAACCAATTCCCGTATTTGAGAGAAAAATGAGATAGTGGTAAACCCGGATTTCCTCGGGAGGATGTGGGATAAGTATCGTTTTGCATATCATCAGTTGGAAGATCAGTAGTCACATTTGGGACTAAAATCAGTTCGGGAAAATATGAACACAGAGGCTCGGTCGATTTGGAGATCAAAGAAGTTTTGACCTCGGGAAGACTTAGCCAATTTGTGACTAGGTTTGGGTATCCATATTTACCCCTGTAGTGCTAAGCACTAATAAATGTAGTACTCACGTGTATCCTGCGTGAGGCATTGGACCAGTGTTAAACACTGAATTTTGGGGCGCTCACGTGTGAATCACGTGAGGCGTCCCAAAGTGGGCGTTGTTCTTTTGATTTTATTCCTTTTTTTTATATATAAGTGCTGAGCACTTGGTTCTTGTGGCGCTCACGTATGAACACGTGAGGCGCCCCCAAAGTTGGGTACTGCATTTTGGGTTTTATCCCCTCCCTTTTTTATAAGTGCTAAGTACTTAATTGGAGATCGCGTGCAAAACACGTGATTGCCCTAGGAGGCAATTCTTGTTCTTCTTTTAAGCGCTCACATTGGAAACACATGTGGTCCTCGTTATAGTATTCGAACACTAATGAATCATCATTCTTTCCTTCTGTGTATTTGGAGATTTTTATAGGGTTAAACCCTAGTTTTCAGAGGAATTAAATTTCCATGTGTTTTATTAGAATCAAATTCTTTGAACTCAATTCTTTCCTCTAGGTTTTGAATCTGCATGACAGAATCTCCCCAATGAGAATTAAATTCTCAACTTGTGGGGAGATGTACTTCTGCAAATCTCAACCAAAGAAAGAATTAAGTTCTTGTATGAAGGGTTAAACCCTTAGAGAGGCAAATGAAAAGTGTTTTTCTTTTTACCTAATGTTTCAAAGAAGCAAGTCTTTATTTTGAGAATTAAATTCTCCTATTCCTCCAAAGCTCACTATATATTCTTCCTCTCTTTTTTTTCTTCCTCCTCCCTTTTTCTTTTTGAGATTTGAAGTCTCGGGTTCTTTATATAGTGGAAAGAACTTTGTTTGATTCTGAGAAAATCTCTCATTGAGAGATCCAATTGATTTAATTGGTCTCAGAATTGATTTGGGAAATTTTACCCACCGTTGGATCTTTAATCCAAGGACTTTTGTTTTACAAAGATATTGTTCTTGTTTTTAACAAGATTGGGGGTATTCTCCCATATATACAATAAAATTCTATCGAGCGGTGACATTTTAATCACCATTGGATTTTTAATCCAAGGGTGTTTAATTTAACAGAGTATAATCTTTCTCTGTTTAGAAAGATATAGAAAATATTTTGGATCTTTGATCCCTTAACTCTCTGTCTAACAGAAAATATTCTTCCCAATAGAATTTAATTTTATGTTTAATCACTGTTGGATCCTTGATCCAACGGTTCATTAAATAGAATTTAATTCTACGTAAGGAGGTGTCTTCACGTGTTTAGCATGTGAGGCTTTATTTTAGCCTATCTGTAGTTTAATTGCATCGCCTGTATGCTTTGCATATAGACGCTCACGTATTTAACACGTGAGGCTTTGTTTAGCCTATCTGTAGTTTAATTGCAGTGCCTATAAGCTTTGCATATAGGCGCTCACGTGTTTAACACTTAAGGCTTTGTTTCGCCTATCAGTAGTTTAATTGTAGTGCCTATATGCTTTGCATATAGACGCTCACGTGTTTAACACGTGAGGCTTTGTTTAGCCTATCTGTAGTTTACTTGCAGCGCCTATATGCTTTGCATATAGGCGCTCACGTGTTTAACACGTGATGCTTTATTTAGCCTATCTGTAGTTTAATTGCAGTGCCTATACGCAAAGCATATAGGCGCTCACGTGTTTAACACGTGAGGCTTTGTTTACCCTATTTGTAGTTTAATTGTAGCGCCTATATATTTTACATGTAGGCGCTCACGTGTATAACACGCGGGGCTTGTTTAGTGAGAAGTTTCCCCCTTTCTTTCTTTCATCTTCTTTTCATCTTCTTTTTTCTTTTTCTTTTTATAAGGAAACATGGTAGTTCTTCTCGTGAGTTTTCAGCTGACGAGAGGCGTAAGACACCACTCGACCGTGCTGCATTAAAACATAGCCTAAACCTTTTCCTAACGCATCACTATGAACAACCAAGCCACCCGAGCTGTCTGGCACAGTCAGGATTGGGGCCGTGGTTAACTTCAGTTTCAACAGCTCGAACGCCTGGGTGCACTCCTCCGACCAAACATATGGCACCTCCTTCCGTGTGAGCTTCGTCAAGGGTTCCGCTACTCTGGTGAAATCTTAGACAAACCGCCGATAATACCCAGCCAATTGCAAGAAGCTTGTTATCTCAGCAACTGATTTCAGTGTCGGCCATTCTTTGATAGATTCGATTTTCGTTGGATCCACTGAAATGCCGTCACTCGAAACGACATGCCCCGGAAATTGCACATTGTCGAGCCAAAACTCGCACTTGCTTAGACGAGTGCCCAAACTTGGCTCTGATACCAACAAAACCATGTCATTCCCCGCTTCCCAAAATACAGAATGTGAGGGGTGATTAGGCCAGCCATGCTCCTACGGTCAAAGAATAATCCCGCCATAGTTACACTTCGGTTTCTAGCATTATATGGTAGTCAATAAACAGTACTAGAGTAAAGAAAATCATAGTTCACAACTTTATTACATTAAAATAAAAGAGTTCGAGATACATTTATTTTGCATAAAGAAATAACTAACCAACGAAATAATAATGTGCTTATAGCAAAAAGGGCGGCGCTGATGTCGCGGTCTAAACCTCCGCGATCTCGAATAGCAGGTCATGTTCCTTGGCAGGGTCTACTTCGTCCTCTAAGCATGCACACTCAGGTCGTCAGGGCGACGCATATAGTAATAAATATATAATGTGCGTACAATGTTATCAAATATGAAAGATGCGACAGAATACAGAAAACATGAGAATAATAAATATTATTTGAATATACACAGCGTGATATATGGATCATGTCAGTAAATCAGGCAATGTGTATATCACTACTCATCAGTCACTAAGTTAATGAAATCAATTGGTGGAAAGGATGCTCGTGTTTAACAAGGGTCCCGTGCATGCCCGAGACTACGGTCCACTGTTTCCCGAGACATAACCCTGCAGCCGTGTCGTTAGGCCTACGACCTAATGTGTGTGTGTGTGTGTGTGTGTGTGTGTGTGTGTATCGTTAATATCGAATGATCATCCTCTAAGTCACTATACTTCGCTAAATACGAATTCAATCCCACCTTGATTTCCCCATTCCCCAGTTTCTAGTATGTGTTCAGGTATTAGATAGGTTGTGAACAAATACGTATCGCTTTCACTTTCAATCATGCTTCCACTTATCAATATCACTTTCGATCACCGGTTCACTATCGTACTTACCACAACCCAATCACTAACACTTATATCAATAATGCAAATCATTCACTAGGTCTCAATGTAAACGATTACTATGCAGAAGGTATAAAGCAAACATAAAATAAGGTAGAAATGCACTGAACAGATATTCACTAAGTTATGACAGCCAATACCATATGACTTGCAAAAATCACCATAAATCACACGTATAGAATCGACCAAAACAATATAAAAGGCGTACAAAGTATACTTGATTATATAAGCGTTAAAATTAGTTTCATGTCAATAGGAATTCAGGTTAGGGACTTATCATCATTTTAAATCAGCGATTAGTTGCTGGAATTCCAGTTTCAGAACTGGAAGTTCAAATTCATGCGCGGTTTATTAGGGATTCTGTTTAGATTCAGACATTGCCCCAGTTGAGTAAAACCTAGTTCTATCTGTTAGGTTTCTGAAACATCAAGAGGATCCATGATGTCCTTTCTGTAATAGGACATATGTCCTTTTTAGTGTGAAGGTGAAAGAAAATGTCACTGCAGAAATTGCAGAACACGTCGATAATCTAAAATATAAAAAAAATACCAAATGACGGTGTAACTGAATGAGACTAGATCCATATGTTATCTAACTAAATTATCTACGTGAATATATCAGACTCTGCGCTTTTTCAGTTTTATGTAGGGACGTACAGGCGCTTAAGTTCAGGTATCCTTGTGGAATGCTGCCTCAGACTGCAGTCTAAAGCCGCATTCCCAGTCAGTTATTGTTGCTGTGGTCTATCTGTATCAAAAGATAAACTATAGAGAGTTCTATATTATCGAGTCGGCTTAGATATGAGCTATAGAACATTACATTCCGACATATAACTAATTTAATATCAATTTAACACTACTACGTGTACAGTAAAGCCTGATTTGACGGCGCGTCTTTGGGGCGTCGTTTCCTTACCCGATGCTTTGTTATTTGAGTTCAGTTTTCTACATAGTATTCATAAGCAGCAAAAGAAATTATTGGTAAATCTTTGAGCATGTTTGACGGGGTTTTGGTTCAGTTCATGATATCGAACTCTTAGCGTACAATATCAAGACCCATTGAATTAAGGTTGGTTTTGCCCAACTCATGAAAAAGGTATCTAATAATTACAATTCCACACAGTATTAATATGATATTTTAGATTCTATTACGCTCAAAACTAAATCTTAGGATTTCTACGGTTTTCCATGAAAATGCGGTGATGACTTACAATATATACATGATAGTATACTACTTAACACATGTTCGTAATAATCTATCTAATATAATTCTAGCACGAAATCATAGTTCATAGAATGTTAAAGCAAGTAAGGGCTTCACTTGCCTTCGGTCGCTGATATTGAAGCGACACCACTTGTGGACTTCGTCTCAACACACGAGACTATGCAATGCTGGACACAGTGTGTGGCGTGAGCGTGATGCGTGGAGATCCGGTATTGCATATGGTGACTACGTGAGCGTGACACGGTAGTGGGCGTGGTTTTAGCTCGGTACGTGGTGCGGGAGTGGCGGCGCAACACGGTACCGGACGCTATGCTGGTGCAGGAGTGGGCACGGTGCGTGCATTGGCACGGAGGATGGCACAGCGTGGCACGGGGGCGGGCACGGCGTGGCACTGAGGACTGGCGCGGCGTGTTACGGGGACTGGCGTGGCACGACATGGAGGACTGGCGCGGCACGGCATGGAGGCGGGCACATCGTGGCACGGAGGCAGGCACATCGTGGCACGGGGACTGGTGCGGCATAGCACGGGGACTGGCACGGCGTGGGACGGAGGCTGCTGCGTCGTCAGTGGTCGTGGTGGCGGGCGAGGGCTGTGGGTTGCAGAGAAGGTGAAGAGGTTGCAGAGCAGAGACGACGGTGCGGTGAGGAGGCAGCCGATGGCGTTGGGTTGCGAGTGTGGGGCCGGGGTGGAGCTCGGTAAAGGAGGTACGGAGGAGTTGTGGGTTCGTCATAGAAGACGAGGAGGGTGGTGGTGATGGTGAGAGTGTGGGTGGTCGACAGTAGAGTGAGGTGATGGACGGGGCTCAAGCTCGTCCGTGGAGGAGGAGGGTTTTTGAGGAGGAAGTGAGGGAGTAAAAGAGAAAGAGAACGAGAGGGAAAGAGAACGAGAGGGAGACATTGAAGGGAGAAAGAAGGTCAACGCTGAGATCTCGGGGTTAGTTGGGGCGGGGATTCGTCGTAGGTTGAGCGGGTCTCACAGGCGCGGACGCGAGCAGGAAGGGAGCTGTTGGCGAGAGGGAGAGAGAGGAAACGAGAGGGGATGGAGGAGGAGGTGGCTGCGGAGATCGCGGGGGTCGTTGGCTAGCGGGGGCGGCGTCGACGAGGGCCAGGTCGGGGTCGAGCACGATAAGGGGGAGTCGTTGGGGGTGTGGCGGGAAAAGAGAGAGAAGGAGAAGAAGAAGAAGTGGGGGGTTTGGGTCTGGTCGGGTTTGGGATTAGGAAAATTAATAAATAAAATAATAAAAATATATAAATGTGCAAAATTAATAGGAAAATTCTGGAAAAATATATACATGGAACTGGGGATTTACAGATCCATTTTTTGATCAAAAACATGATCGAGTTCATCACTAGTGGGACCCTCTACCTAGAGAGGTCCTCCTTAATACAACTCACAATTGAGTTGTCTTGACTCAAATTTTACTTGATTTGGGGCATCCTCCTCCCAATCTCGGGAGGCCCCTAAATGGAGTGTCCCGACACTAAATAGTGTCGGGATCTTCTTCTTCAGAACATGTTTGACCTATTTTTTAGGATATCCCATTTTCCTTGATATCCAGGGAGTAGTTAGTGATCCAATTTTTGATCAAATCATGATCGAGAACAAACCAAAGGCTTGTTCATCACTGATGGGACCCCATGCCTAGGGAGGTCCCCTTTAAACTCAAAATTGAGTTGATTTGGGGCTTCCACTATTGGAATACCTCCTCCCGACCTCAGGAGACCCCCTCCTGATACCGGGAGGCTCCTAAATAAGGTGTCTCGGTGCACCCGTCTTCTAAGACAGCTTCGAGACCTTTCCTTTCGAATAAGTTTGACCTATTCTTCCGGAGATAGTGGCGGGATTTCCACCCCCCAAACTTTTCCTGATATCGAGAGAGTAGTTACTACTACTCCCTATAAATACCCCCTGTGAGAAACTGATGGGAAAAAAAGCCGAGAAGAATTCTTTGGCCGAGAAGCTCTGAACTTTTGCTAAAGTTCTCAAAAGAAGAGAAAAATTAGTAAAAGAAGAGGAAAAAAAGAAAAAGGAATATGATACTCACATTCCTTCACTCTTCGAATTCCTCTCTCTCTCTTCCCCCCATCTCTCTCTCTCTCTCTCTCTCTCTCTGATCAGAGAGAGAATCATGAAAACACATACAAGTTTTCAGCATTAACAGAGGACCTTGGATGCCACGGCTATGGCTTCCTCCATGATGAAGGAGATTTAGAACACAAAGGTGTTCTTCATCAATATGAACCAAACCAGGAATATGGGCCATCCCACATTCTGCATGTTTAATTGAGAAATGGACCATCCTGTTTCCTAACATGTAAATAAAAATAGATGAACTATTTCTTAAAGAACATAGGTCAAAACCTTATGTTCTTTTTTTAAAACCAGAAATGGTGAATAGAAAATTCTATTTGTTCTGAAACATACATGTGCGTCTCTAAATCACATGAATGGAAATCCTATTCATTCCCTAAGATATAAAAGTATGTTTTTAGGATATTTATGAATAGGAAAACCCTATTCATGAAACATGAAAATCATGTCTCCTGACTTATGAATAGGAAAACCCTATTCATGCTCTTGATATGTGAATAGGAAAACCCTATTCATCTTCAGATATAAACATGTATGTGTGTGATGTATGTCTATAACAGACATACATGAATGGAATACTCTATTCATGTCCTGAAACATGAAAACCATGTCTTCAAGCTCTTCAGGAATAGGGAAATCCTATTCTCAACCCATTTATGAATAGGAATATCCTATTCACTTAACAGACATGCAATGCATGTCTGTTTCTAAGAAACTCTAAAGATATTTTGACTTGACTTGAAGCAGCTTTCAGGAGGCCCCAAAAATGGCCTCCCGGCTGCTTCGGGACCCTCTCCCGGTCCCTCGGGAGGCCCTAAATAGGCCTCCCGAAATGAAAAGATCTTTGTTTCCTTAACATATGTGGATCCCATCTAAGGGACCCATATACACTTCGAATGAATTGTTCCCTACTTCAAATGAAATAGTGTGGACCCACCTAAGGTGTCTTATTCATGCATGACTAGTGTGGACCTCACTTAGGGTGTCCCATTTGCATTTCAAATGAATGCCACCTATACTTCAAATGAAATATTACTTATACTTCAAATGAAGTGATATCATTGCGTTAAAGGAGGTAGTGTAGACCCCACCCAGGGTGTCCCACTTGCACACCAGCATAAGTGATGTGGCCCCCACATAGGACAGTGCCCATCAACTTTCACCAAGTTGACACCAAAATAGCTTTAAGTATTTCCGTTCAACTCTTAAATGAGAGCTCTATGTATTTTACATTCTTTTTTTAAATATCAATGTATTTATATTCAAGCCGTATATAAACTTGAACAAAATGAAAAAAATATTCATTCTTTTGCTTGGCCTATGCTTGGTATTTACTTTACTAATATATACACGAATCCCCACAATATAATGATGCGATTCGAAATGTGCTAGTATGGTATCCGTTCAGGTATGTGCTGTGACAATGAGGTGTAATTAACGGTAAGTGCTTGCGCTGCTAAAAGTTTCGAACTCAGAACCTTCTGGTCGATTCTTAAAACACTAAATAATTTGTTTTATTTCAACTCACCTTTGTTTTAACATTCAATCGTTGAAGGTCCTAAAGAGGGTAAACATGGTGGATTATTATATGGAAGATCCTCATTTTCAAAATTTAGTCATGGTTGCAAAATTTTGTAAATAAACTCCAATAATACATTTTAATTTCATCATGGAAAATTACACTTCTTCTTTATGGAAATGTTTTAATCTATCACAGCCATGTTGCTATAGCTATATTGGGAAATCTTTGCTTAATGTGCTGTTCATTTTGCTTAATGCATTCAAGCAATTCAATATTTCATGTTTCTTGTTCCTGTCTCAACAACAAGATTTACCATCATATCAAAGCTTACTTGTCAACAAATCAAAAACTACAATATCATCAAGTCAAAGAGATTATACAACAGTTTGAATTCTCCATCTCTATAGGTGACATATGAGAATTCAAATATGGTCATGTACTACACATATCATTATATACTCTCATGACATACACCTGGAGAATCTCCATTCTCGGCGATTAAGACACACCACCACATCTCACATGTCAGTGTCATGCATGATAATCTGTCACAACTCTAACTATCTTTTGCTAGTCGTAGGTTAAGTCCTCAATTTAAGAAATTATTAAAGTAGATTATACCTCCATGCAAATGACCCATCATAGTGCATGATCTAACAATATAATTTCTAAGGATATTATAACAATTATAAATAAATAAGAATACCCACATTATAAATTATTAAGTGCAATTATAAACCTTATTAATATTCCACTAATATTACATGAATTATAATAGATGTTTAAGGACATATATTACTATTCTAGCATCCATGTGCTCGACCCGGCTTGATTCTCATGTTGGTTCATATAGCCTACCTGATATGTTTGGGATAAAGGCTCAGTTGTTGTTTATTGTTGATGAGTTTTAGCTATTTTTAATAGTTGACACCTGATGATGCAGGTGTAATATGATACTTGAAAATTTTCTTTTTGGGTAAAAAATATGATATTTGAATTAATATTAAAGAAAGTTAGATACCACTGGTTGTATCAAACTCTATTAACAAACACAATGCTGGTCCACTTAATTGTTATATATTAATTTTAAATTTTTTTATCTACCTATTGGACACTGATTTTCTTACGGTTTGTTATTTAGATCAGCATGCTAAAATTCAATCTGATACCAAACTAGTAAATTTATTTTTAAGCAATGTCATTGGTTTTGTGACGTTAGTATCATTACAGGTTGAGTTGCCGAAGTGTGCAAATGAAACTTATTGCTTACTGGAGACGCCTAAAATAGTGAGTGGATTAAAAGCATCAACCGCCGATGTGTCTATGGACAATGCTGTTTATCGTGAGTTTCTTTTCAAAAAGGTCAGAGTATCAACGGTCGATGAGGAGAGTGCGGCCGTTGTGATGGTAAGCAAAAGCTCCCTTATAGTTTATTCCGTCCCTTTGTTGATTTGAGTTGGATTTGCGTTGTGTTAAGGGGTGTTTGTGCTTATAAATCATTTGAGGGCGTATTCTTTATGGGGTAAACAATAGGGATGTTTTGTGCAAGTGACTCTAATATTGAATGCAGTTAAATTTGATTACTGTCATAAACTATCTGATTTATTTTGATTAACCCTTTTCTGCCATAAATAGAGAGAGTTGCATAGCCTTTTAAATAATTTCATCACCTTTTAATTATTTTTAATAGATGGCAACATCAATTGGGGTACCTGTAATTGTGTTTCGCTCGGTATCAAATTTGGCAGGAGGAGAAGCAACATGGTCGTCGACAAGCCTAATGGAACTAGCTTAGATGAATATGCGGTGGAATTTGTTGGAGTGATTGGGAAGAGAGAAACATTTACCTTTGCTTTCAAATAAGGTGTCCACATTTTAGTGTATGCATGTATGTAACTACTATATTGGGTGGTTAAATGTTTGAATGCTTCAGTGTGTTTGGCCACTAATTCATATATGTATTGTCTTGGATAAAAAGAAATTAATCATTTCTTTATCTCACTTTCCATCCTCTTTCAATGGAGTTAGAAAGTGAAATCGAAAAGAGGAAGAGAGGATGATGTGGCAGCCCATCTACCATTACTTTCAAACTCTTTGTTTTCATAACCAAATAAAGAAGGTAGAAAAGTAGATCCATTCTTCAACTTTCCTTTCCTACTTTCATCTACCACCAACCAGGGGCAACTCTGTTGGTGCAAATTTTCATTTCAACATGATACGTCGCACAAGTTTGATCACCGAAGGGGTGTGATTTCCAAAAAAGATACTTTCCTCTTACCAAAGAGGTCCTAAATCAAACTCCGGCCATTCGATGAAATCATGGCCACGTCTGGATAATTGTAGGTAACATGTGGAAACAGCTTCGGCTCAATTTTATAAAGTTTTTGTGTGATTTTGTAAGGCTAAAATCAAAAGAGAGACGCCCAAACCCACCATCAGTCTCCCTCTCCTCCCAAATCAAAAATAATAAACCTTAATAGTATAGCTCCACCCCTCTTGAATGGACCCACCCACCACCACCACCAAGCCTAGAAGCAGGATCTCAGCAAACCACCCATCCCTCCTCCTCCTCCTGCAGTGCTGCACCTCCCTCCGCTCTTTTATCCAAATCCAGGCCCACTTCACCGTCTTCTCCCTCCACTCCTCCTCCCCATTCACCGTCACCGACGCCCGCAGGGTGTTCGACCAGATGGGAAGTGATAGAAGAGACTTGGTTTCTTGGAACTCGATGGTTAACTGGTATGTGAGGGTTAGGGATCCGGGGCGTGCACGGGAGGTGTTTGACGGAATGTCGGAACAGAATGCGGTCTCTTAGAATGTGATGGTCGGGGGTACTTGAAGGGGAGGAGGATGGAGGCGGGGTTGAGGCTGGTGAGAGAGGATGGGGGCCGGTAGGAAGGGGATGGATGTGAAGACAATGGTCATGGCGGCGTCCGGTTGCGGGCGGACAGGGTTGGAGAGGGAGGGTTGGTCCGTGCATGGAAGGTTTGTACGGAAGTTCATGGAGGAGAAGGAGGGAAACTTGAGGCTAGGGACCGCATTGGCAGATATGTACAGGAAATGCAGGAGGATGGGTGACGTGAGGAGCGTGTTTGGTGACTTACTCCTGTGCAGAAAAAATCAATGGCTTCCAACTGCACCTTTTGCAACAGCAACTCTCGCTCCGCCCCAGCTGGAGGAGTGACTTACGGGCCTAACGTGGCCTCTATCTTTTCAATGTTGGTGGGGGCAATTTACACAAGCCACTACTAGGTTGTTCTTTGGGACCATGCTCCCACCGATGAGTTTCGGTGCCTCAGAGCCGCAAAAGGAAGCTTCCAAGAGGTCGATCTTCGATCGACTAGCGACCACAACGGCCCTCTCAACGGGTCGTCCAAATCTGGTGTCTCAATCTTCAATAGGCTGAGCAAAATCTTGAACGGGCCTGCAAAGAGGCTCGTAATATCTAAAGGGGCTGCCCAAAAATGGATAGCCCTCCTAACTCCTCCTGCAGATGAAGATGTCAAAGGTGCTTCCCTTACCAGAAAGTCGGTCTTTGAAAGATTGGTCGGCCCTCCTCAAACTCTGCCAAGAACGTCGGTCTTCAACAGGTTGACGCCAACATCAGCCCCTCAGCAAAGCCGGGGGCACAAAGAAGCCGCTTCCAAAACTGAGGCGATCCCATTTGCAAGATACGCTCGACGTCGCCACTGGCGCCGAGTGAGAAAAGATGGGGGCAATTCTCCTTCTGGACTTACCCTGCCAGCTCTAATGATGGAAGTTGACGATGCTATTCCAACCGAGAACAGCTTTGATCTGCTCAGGAGGGTACGCAAGAACTCTCCAACGGCGGTGCTAAAGGAATCTCCCCTGCCTACAGAAGCCACAGTGCAGGAAAAGACGGAGCGCCCCCATCAACGGCTCTCCTCCCAAATTCACAGGGTCTGGCGGAAAGTCCAGGGCTCTGTGATCAACAAAGATTACTCTCGTCGACCGAAGAAATCGAAGGCTCGGCAAGAGAAAAACCATCCCTCCGTCATACAGCGAGGGACTTGTTCTACACAGGTGCCTGTTACAACGGCTCCTTCAATCTCGACCTCCTACAAAAGGATGAGGTCGGAGAAAATCCCACCGTTGGCGGAAAATTCCAAAGGCGATGGACCCAAACGCTCCAAGTCTGCATACAATCCACATGGCTTCCGAGAAAGAAGAAAGCCGTGTTTTCGTAGGTCATCGGCCGCAAACTCGGTCGCTGACAAAAACTTAGGAGCAACAACAAAAGCTCCAGGAAATGCTGACCAAAATGGCAGCACTTACCGGGCAGAAAGAAAGCCCAGACACAACAGTCGAACGGCGCCAGGAGCAGGAGACCGATACAGAGTTACTGCGAAGGGTGCTTGAAAGAAAGGACAAAAAAGTTGCTGAGCAGGCTGCTAATATAAAGCAGATGGCTCTCTTGTTCCAAGACATGGTTGGGATGATGATCCAGCCAGAACCCCCAGCCGAGAATCCGCTGATAATCATCGAGGATGACAGAGGGGAAACATCAAATCCTTTTCCGTCTTTATCGGCAGCCAAGGAAGAAACGATCTCCAAAGCTGCTCTTGATAATTATATCGCTCAACAAATACGAGCTCATCAAGCTAATGAAGCCGCATGCCAAATCGTCAGAACTGGGCGACCGTATCCAGGCTGGTATGACCAAATTAAATACCCGCTGGGATATATGATCCCCAAGTTCCATGTGTACAAGGGGACAGGCGACCCACATCAGCACGTCATGCAGTTCAGAGATCTGTGCAGCAACACTTGAGGCGACGACAAACTGTTGTTTCGCCAGTTCGTTGGCAACCTGTCAAAGATGGACCTTGAATGGTATTCGTAGCTCCCAAATGACTCCGTGAGAACATTCACAGAGATGGAACTGCTGTTCACACAGCCGTTCACCAGCGCAAACGAGCGCACCCCGATCACGGCATTAATCAATGCCAGAGTAAAGCCAGGAGAAACCTGGGTCCAATATGCGATCCGGTGGCGGAACCTATGGTCAAAGTGCGAACAGCGCATCGAAGAATCCCACACCGTAAGCATGTTCATTGGGACCCTTGATTCTTAAACGACTGTGTCCCAGTTCATGACGTTCTTCAAACCAACAACCATCCAGGCTCTGATCGATAAACTGGCCCAAATGGATCAGATGGGCCACGGGCCTTCCTCCTCAAGTAAGGACCCTCGAAATGCCAAGGGTAAAGGGAAAGCGACCTTCCTTGCCAACACTCAACAACTGAGTGGCCCAAAACCGGCTGCTCGCTAAAACAACGCACGTCCACGCTTATCCCTGGAAGAAAGGCTAGGATGCGCTTACTCGTTTCTCCGTGATAAGACGAAGAGACAATTCGAATTGACAGTGCGTAACAAACTCATCACATTGTTAGACCTACGGCGTCCACCGCAACCCGGCGACGTCAACAACCCCAACTACTGCTCCTATCACAGAATGATGAGCCACCCAATTGAGGATTTCTACGTTTTCAAGAATTGGGTCGAGGACCAGTATCAACAGGGGAAATTTGCGCTGTCGAAGAACTGGAGGGTGAACCCACCAAAGAAGCACACTTCCAAAAAGTTGGATGCGCCGGGGCATCATGCTCGCTCGTGGAAGAAACTTCATGGGAAGTCGTTCTTTCAGCTAAAACTAAAAGAATACTGAAGGATCTACAGACATATCTGGTAGTCAGGTGGAAAACCCCACTTAAACCTGAAATCATCGAAATGCTGCTGAAACCACGTCCCGTACCGAAGATTGTTGACAAAGGGCAAAATCCCCAAGTCAAGCCTTCAAAGTCTTCGAAAAAAAGAAGAAGACCAAGAATCCTGTGCAGCCTGCCGAGTATGATGACAAGCGCACAGACCTATAAAAGTACATTAACGCGCTAGAAGAGTACAACCAGAAGGCGCGAACATCAGTCACTCTCGAAGAGTTCCTCAAGCATATTCTTAAGAACGAAAATAGTGACAACGATGAGGAAAATGATTCATCAGAAGAAACCGAAGACCATACAGCAAGTTGCCACATGGTCTCCCATTCGTTGTTAAATGACAAAGAAACTCTCTTAGCGTCAGAAAACAATGCAGAGGAACTGGGGGCAGAATCGGCGCTAACCCGAAACTGCCAGAAGACTCGATCAATAGGCTGTTAAATGAAGCCTTTCGAAAAAGCAAAGCTGACCGAGAACGCGAAACAGCCATATACGAAAAGGCTAAGCGTCAGTTTCAGGATGAAGAAGCCGCGACAAGGTGGAGTCGTAAAGTACTCCAACCAAACCAAGGCATACCCGCGACAAATAAGAGCAGGTCAAGGCAAAGAAGCGGTTCGCCAAAGACCTGTCAATGGGAATGAAGCTGCTACCTTTGGTAGGAAACACTCCTAGGGTCATATGCCTCGACGGAGAGAATTCACATCCAGACTACTGCCTATATCATCGGAGGGTTACCCACCCCACCGAAGAATGCAGTACCTTCAAGAAGTGGTGGCAAGGATATGTTGCTCATCAAAAACACTTCAAGAGGATAAAACGGAAGCTCATCGACGGCAAAAGAGTGCGACAGATGCGCCTGAAAAAATGACTAGCAACTGTCATATGGTTGGTACCAGTTCAGAAGGGGAAAACCCTAAGTTCTTACTTTCGGGAGTGATTCTGAGGACGAAATACCCCTCAGCCCTCTCATCAAAGACTCCAGCTCCGAAAAAGAAGAGGAGGAGAAGAACTGCGAGAATATTCAGCTGCGTAACCGCACGCTGTCTGAAAAGAATCTCGGACCTACAAACAAAGGATCGAGTAAAAAAGGCAAAGGGAAAGAGAAAATCTCTGAGGAAATTGCCCTCGACGATGGAGTTGTCAAAGAGCTCACAGCAAGGGACCCGCCTAGGAAAAATAAGGTGAATTACAATGTCCTAGCACATCTGAGAAAAATACCCTCACGGTTGAGCATATTGGATGCCCTCCTCTTGTCCAAAGAGGCACGGGAGTCTCTGATCAAGGCATTACAAGAGCCCGATCAGTTCCAGGCTTTCCTTGCAGAAGAGAAGATGAAGGAATAGCCGGCAGAGGTTCACACAGCTGACATTACATTCAGCGATGAAAATCTCCTCCTCGGTACGTGCGAATATAGTCGCCCGTTCTACGTCACCGAGTACTGCCACGACATCAAAATAGGGAAAATCCTTGTCGACAATGGATCCTCTGTCAACCTTCTCAATGTGAAAGTGCTGAAGGAGATTTGCATGAACGTTCAGCACTTGGCCCGAGACAAAATTACAATCTCCGGATTCGACTCACAGTCGTCACGGACGCTTGGGTCCGTAATACTGACGTTACGGTTCAGGTTGCTCTTCACTGATATCAAATTTCACGTCATTGACGTCAAGACTTGCTATAACGCTTTACTCGGCAGGCCCTGGTTGCATGAGTACAACGCCATCACTTCTACACAACATGAAGTATTTCAAGGACGGCTTGGAATGTACCGTCACAGAGGAGCTAAATCCGTTCTCCATAAACGAGATCCGGAACTATGAAGACGCAAAGTACTTCCTACCGGACTTCGATGATACAAAAAGGTGTCATAAGCCGGAGGATAAACAGAAGTCCACCGCCACTATCCCGATCTTTGGGAGCGATTCCGAAGAAGATGAAGAAATAGTCTACTCGGGGCAACCTCAGAAAGAAAACAACAGGCCCGGACTATCTACCCCTATTCTAGTCTTTGGCAGCGACTCTGAGGAAGAGGCCAACGCAGTGTTCTCCATCTGTCCGTTAGTGCAAACCCTTGACGAAGCAGATTACAGTCTGCAAATCACAATGGCTCCGTCTCGGCATTACAAGGAACTTGATACGCTCAATACATACAGTGTATAAGAACTACAGATTTTCTACGTCCTTCCCAGGCGCAGAGATGAAAAGGCGATTCTCTTCTACCAATCTACGGAGACCAAAGTAGAAAAGGAAGTCCGGCACAGGCTTCAACCAATCTGTCTGCCAAGATACAACGTGGAGGGATTGAAAAGGCTATTAAGATGCCAATGTGTACCCCTGAAACAAACTGTTCAACAAGCCCAATTCTACATAAAAATTTGGGATATTTCCGGGACTCAGCCAAAGATACCCAACGGGAAGATGGAGACAACCAGGCTCGGATACGTTCGGTCCAAGAAACGGGAGCTGTAAATCCCCGTCCCCATCTATAAAATTTTTCTAATTTTCCTGGTTCCCCGATGTTTTCCTTTTCCTCGTAGTTTTGTGTAAAATTGGTTGCCTAAGTTTTTGGTGCTTAATTTTCCTAAACCATGACAATTAAAA
This sequence comes from Agapanthus africanus, assembly GCA_030015575.1. Classification (NCBI taxonomy): domain Eukaryota; kingdom Viridiplantae; phylum Streptophyta; class Magnoliopsida; order Asparagales; family Amaryllidaceae; genus Agapanthus; species Agapanthus africanus. The sequence goes on from JASDDO010000022.1 coordinate 903,281,289, forward strand.
TCAAACCCAAACCAACTTTTAATAAACATATCTTTAAATCCCTTTTCTTCAGCCCAACACAAAAACAAAATAAATTAAATAAATTTTTGCCCAAGCCCAGCACCACTGAAGCCTAGCCCGAAGAAAACTAAAACTAAATATAAATTAAACTTAATTCCTCAGCCCACACTCCCCACCGGCCCAATCCCTAACCCAACACCTATACTCGCGCTCGCGCCGACCCGACCCGACCCGACTCTTCTCCTTCCCTACTCGTTCTAAAATTTTCCCGCTTCTTTATTTCCACAACCCACGTCGCTTCCATGTCGCCAACGCCCTGCTCGTCTCCCACGACCGCGCGCCCCTCGAGCTCCTCAACCTCTCCTCGTCTCTAACTCCCTTCTCCTCACACTCTCGATCTCTTGTTCTGCTCACTCTCGGTCTCTCTCTCAAACCCCCTGCCTCACCGAGCTTCGAACCCCATCATCCTGAACCCCGACGATGACGACGACTACGACCACCACTGTTTCCTCCCTCGCTCTCTTCTCCTCAGAACTCGAACCCCACTTCACCTCCCCTCCTCCTCCACCAACCAAGCTCTATCCTCCAACTCAACCCTCACTGCACCACCTCGGCCACCACCGCACCACGGCTTAAGCTCCCCACCAACGAGCCCCTGAACCACCTCGTCGACTCCCCTACATCCTCAGCATCACCTCCTCCAAACCCGAGCCCCCACTGCTCCCTCTCTCTCTCCAAAACCACCAAGCTCCAAACCCACACCAAAGTCCTCGCTGTGCCCATCGCCGGAGCGACCACCGCCGACCATCGCCTATCCCATCACGCCCCAGGAGATCCACAGCACCACACTCCGCTTCCAGTGATCGCGAGCCATCCCCGGGCAACTCCGACGACGAACCCGAATCGCGAGCCAAGGCCGTGAATCCAAACCGTGCCGTTCGTCGCGCGTTCGTGCCGCTGCCGCTGCCGTGCGTCGCCAAAGCATCTCCAGGCAAGTTACTTACTTGCTGCATGCTAATTGTTTTACTACAACTTGAAATACCGTTAAATTCCACATAAACACTTAGTGCGACTTAAGATAGCGTATGTGTTCGACGTAGAATCTGAACGAAAACCTTCCACCAAACTGACGGAACTTGATCATATATGCTGGCCCGTGTGGCAATGAACATTGTGGTGAAATTTTACTGGAAAATATAATCGTTACTGGCTTGAACGATCACCCCCAACTACACCCGTTAAAACTGAATATTTCCCGCGTCTGAAACTTGTTAAAATCATAATTAATTATGTACACATTGAAATGATGCGTTCGAGCACTCAAATAGAAGCCGACTCGACGACCTGGAACTCTATAAGAGTTGTTAATTGTTTCTGTACCGAAAATATGACAAGAACTGATTCGGAGAGTGGCTCTGGACTTTAGTCCAGAGCAGCTCTGGTTGTTGATTTCTATCTCGTAATGCTTACTACTTTGCTGCCTGAACTTGTATGTTGCGGAACCCTATACTTTATTGAAGATGAAACTGTTAGCTAAATAACGCAAGTAATTTCACCCCTTTTTAACATCGTTTGCTATTTAAACGGTAATTTAAAAGAACAGGATGTATGGCAGTCCCAAACAGAAACAGAACTGATACCCTAGTGTTGAACAGTGCATAACTTCTGACGTAGAGACGCGATTGAGAAACCGTATGGTGTGTTCGAAACCCTATTGAAAACCCTAAATTTCATTCAACTGTAGCACCGCTAAATTCTGATCCCAACTGGGTGAAAATTGTGCCGCGAAACGGACGTTCAGTTCAGAAACTGAATTTCCTGCAGTGAGCACTTAAATTGAAACGGCTGTAACTTGCAAACCGAAAATCCGATTGCACTGAAACCAATTTTGCTAAACTGCCGATAGAGTATACTTGTTACTGTATTTGTATTATTTCATTGAATTCTGAACATATGATTTAATGCAATTTTTATAAGCTCATGAGGTGCATAATAGTTCATATTACACATGACTAGTTAACTGCATAAATGTACATATCTTACCCGATTGCCACACCCATAGTGATAGTGCGCGTTACTATTCAGTGTACAATGCATTATTGTGCGTGAATGATATTGGTTTAGGAGTGTCAAGTACGCCCATGGAAAAGTGAATGATTCATGACAGTGATTAATACAGTGAACAGTGACAAAACCGTGTTATTGGTGCATACTTGTACACGACTAAATCATAATCATCAATAGTGTAAACCTGGGGAAAAAGGGGAAATCGTAGTGGAAAGAGCATCGTATTTAGTGAGGGCCGTGATTTAGATGATGATCATTCGAACAGCGACTCTTATATATATTCGGTAGGATCTAGCGATCCGGCTGACAGGGTTATATCCCGGGTGTGTGGGCCGTTGTCTCGGGTATGTACGAGACTCCCGTTAAACATGATCCTCCTTTCCACAACTCGATTTCAAACATGACTTAGAGACTGATAGGGACACGGATCATACTTTGCATCATTTAGTGACATAGTGATTATCTGCATTTTACTTCCACTGTTATTACCTTATTTGCCTGTTTCATGTCATTATTATAATATTGCTTTTACGTCGCTCTGACGACCTGAGTATGCATGCTCAGACCTCGAGGAAGAACCAGCGCAGGAGTCGGATTTATCCTTCGAGCTAGCGGAGATTTAGTCTGGAGTATCTCTTTCATCTTTTACTGCTTTTCCTAAAAGAGACCTTGTATTCGAACTTGGTTAGTAGTTCTTTTCTTGTTTATTTGTAAATTGTGGACAATGAACTTTGATGTAATATTTTAGTGATGTATTTTCTTTACTTCTGTGCTTTGTTTACTGATTACCATATAATGCTAGAAGCCGACGTGTGACTACGGAGGGATTATTCCTTGACCGTAAGAGCATGGCTGGCCTGGTCATCCCTCGTTTTTCCGTATTTTGGGAAGCGAGGCGTTACAGGAGCAGTTCCACAGCTGCCGCGTCATAAAAGGCTACCGCGAAGGGGAAAACACTCTTCCGAATGGCCGCGATATTGAAATAGAGCGTGAGCCCGCTCTAAGAACGTTAGCCCGCTCTAAGAACGTTAAGTCCGTCGCTCGAAGAACAAATAGATAAGCTAATAAAAGAAGCTTGTCAAAGGAGCCGAGACGATCACAGCCGCGAAATGACCATTTATGAAAAGGCCATGACGCAGGGCCTCAATCAGCAATCCGTAGAGAAGGAAGACTATAATGCTCTTCATCCCTGGCCCGCTGTATGTCCTCGCGAAAGAAGAAAATACTGAAATAAAGGGAAAAACAGGGTAAAGAACGCAAAAAACGTTCGAAAACAACGAAGCGGATCCAAGAGGCTGTGCAATCGAGAAAAGGTCGATTAGAACCCGTCCTTTATAAAGAAGATGGGTCGGGAATATTCTTTCCCTCAAGATAAGACAAGGAAAACATTCAACCTTGTCATGAAGCATCAAATGATGACGCTCCCGGAGTCTCGGCATCCCGAACAAATAAATAAGGTCCATCATCCAGATTATTGCTCCTATCACCGAGTAATAGGTCATCCACTTGAAAACTGCTTCACCTTCAAAGAATGGGTAGAAGAACGGTATCAGCAAAACATGTTCGCTTTATCCGATAGCTGGAGGGTAACCCCACCGCAAAAGCATGAGCCAACGATGATCTATACCGTGAGGATAGGACCGGCTCAACCACAAAAAGGGAAGCGGACTCGTACCTGCCATATGATAACATTCTCAAAAGAGGGAGGGCACGCGATTATGGATGACCTCCATATGTGCTTCGCAAATGAAGATGTGGACGAGGTGATCTCAGAGTTTCCTCCAATGCCAAAAGAGCTGGAAGATGGGATACACACTACGACAGACAACCTGAGGAAAATTGACTTAGGAGTGGAAAAAGATCCGAGGCCAACGTTCATCAGTGAGCTACTATCTGAAAAACAGGTAGCTACGTTAAAAGACGTGCTCATGCAGTATAAAGACTGTTTCTCATGGAACTATTCAGAGATGCCATGTCTAGATCCAAAAGTGGCGGTACACAAATTGGCCATATCGCCGGACATAAAGCCAGTCAAACAGGCGCCAAGAAGAATGCGGCTCGAGCTTGAGATGAGTATCAACACTGAGTCAAGAAACTAATCGACTTCAGCTTCATCCAAGAAGTTCAATATCTCGACTGGATCGCTAACATCATTCCAGTGATGAAGAAGAATGGGACGGTGCGACTCTGCGTGGATTTTTAGGACCTCAACAAAACTTTCCTGAAAGATGACTTCCCAGTACCTGTTACTAAGTTGATGATCCATAACACGTCTTCCCATGATGTCTTCTCCTTCATAGATGGATTTTCAGGATACAATCAAATAAAAATGCATCTTGAAGACCAAAAACATACCACCTTCCGGACCTCACTGAGCATATTCTGCTATAAGGTGATGCCTTTCGGTTTAAAGAATGCTGGCGCTACCTACCAAAGGGCCATGACAAAGATCTTCAATGACCTCATCTATGAGATTGTCAAATGCTACATTGACGACCTTGTGGTAAAGAGCAGATCTCACGAGGAGCATTGGGAACATCTAAACATAGTGTTCCGACGTCTTCGGAAGTATAATATGAAGACGAATCTTCTAAAATTCGCGTTTAGAGTCTCCTCAGGAAAATTCTTAGGATTCGTCATATGGCACCAGGGTATCGAAATTGATCCCTCAAAGATCAAGGCGATTATGGAAATGCCCACGCCAAGAACTTTCAAACAATTGCGATCTCTTCAAGGAAAGCTTGCATATATCCGGCGGTTCATAGCCAACCCTCCGAAAATGCCATCCCTACAATCATTTGATGAAGAAGGGTACCCCGTTCGTTTGGAATCAAAAGTGTCAAAATGCACTAGACGAAATCAAGCAATACCTGAAAAATCCGCCGGTATTGACCGTTCCGGTTAAGGAAAAACCCCTTATCATATATACGACAGCCATTGAAGGTTCTCCAGGCGTGCTATGGGCACAAGAGAACGATCAGGGAAAGAAGAGAGCTCTGTACTATTTGAGTCGAGTTCTTCTGGGGGCAAAAAACAATTACCCCCCATCGAAAAGCATTTCCTGGCACTGATCTTCGCAATAATGAAGCTCAGACATTACGCCTTGGCACATAAGGTCCATCTCATTTCAAAAGTTAATCCTCTCAAATATCTGATGTCAAGGGCCATATTAATAGGAAGGCTTGCCAAATGGGCCCTCCTCCTGATGGAGTTCTCGATAACGTTGTTCATATCATAATTTTGCATTAATATATTCCCCATTCTTATTCATTTTACAAATAAACAGGTGCTTTTGATCCATGTCTGCTACATAGTTGCAGGTTACAGGTTCTCGGAACAAAACAGTGAAAATGATGAAAAGACGATACAAAAGTGAGAGTACGACCAACAAATGGAACAATCTTGATCATGCCTACAGTTTGAGGGACAAATAAAGATCAATGAACAAGTTCACAAAGTACAAAGGCAGCGCAAGGTTCAAGACTTCGACACGAAGTAAAGGGTAAAAGTCCACGACATTATGCACTGTGGAAATCTGGAAGAGACTAGAAGATTTTCTGAAGAACCAAGTGAAGAAAAGCCACGTAAAATGCAACAGGAAGCAGCCCAGAAGAATCCAGCAAAAGACCCCACTATATGGCCGCGGATCTGCGGCCAAACAGGGCATATGGCCGTGGATCCGCGGCCCTGCTAAGCACGTGTCGGTGCAAACTTTGACGGCGGCGGCGGTGTGTTGACTAGGCTTCTTAGGGTAATTTTGTAAATACAGATAGGAATCAGATGTAACCCTAGGGTTTCTATAATCTATAAATAGGAACCCTACAGCTCTTTTTGGAGCATGCCTCTTTCTGTGCCTCTTTTCATTTATCAAATTCAGAATTTTAATTCTTGTAATGTTTGAAGAGTGCATCAAATAAAAATTAAAGTAAGTCTTTCTTTTCTTGCCTTAGTTAATTTCTTTTCTGTCGTAATTTAGCAATTTTATTTATCTGCCCTAGTTAATTAGTTAGAAATTTTATTTATTTGCCGTAGTTTAATAATCAGGTTATTAAAAGCAATCATAAAAATGTCTTTTTTTATCAATTCCCTAATGAGTGAGTAGTTCCTCACTTGTTAGGGTTAGGAATATGAAAGGTTTGAGAGATGAAAATCTCTCACCCCTTTCTTGCCCATCGCATATTTTTTATAGGACTCCATGCATACATACACACACCGCTCACTATGGCACCCTATCCCACGAAGTAGCGGTGATACCGTAGTTTAAAAGACCGGTTGTGTATGTTTTCCATGGAGGTTAGGGTAAGAGTTAAGAAAGGATGGACAAGGACCTAAAGGAAGAAACCTAGTTTCTTCCCGATGGCACTAATCCACTTTGTTAATTATTACCTTAACACCTAAATAGATCTTAATTAGGGCATAGAAAGTGGTGAGAAATATTGAATTTCCAAACTTAACCTAAACCTAACCCTAGCAAGATTTTAATCCTAATCAAACTCATTTCAATTTTTAGTGATAATCAATCCAACCCCAATTGGAATTAACTCGTTAGAACAAATAGAAAATACACAAAATCCCTGTGGACCGACCCGTACTCAACCGGCTAGCTACCAAGCGACACCGTTCTTAATTGCGGTTAAATATTCTTTGATTCATCTTTTAAAAGCGAAAGCGCATATAAAAGCTCTTCCAATCAAATGGCGCCGTTGCCGGGGATGGCGTAGTTATTTTCTTTTTGTAATTTCGGGTTAATATAAAATTGAAAAATCATAAAAACTAAAAAATAAAAAAATATATAAAAATTTATCATCTTGTTAATTTTTGAAGGGTTTTCGTTTGAATTGTGCAGGATCGACGAACAGATTCAGATCTGGAAAAATCCAGTGAGCCAAACAACAAACAGCAGATCTGAACAAATAGAGAAGTACCACAACAAACAACAGAAGATTTTTTGGAGGCTTGAACCCATTAGAAGACCGCGTTTCCGCCGCAAATCCCACTTTTTGCCGCGGATCCACTGCGGGTTGCTGACGTCAGCAATCCAAAACCTCTCTGTAAGCTTTCTTTTCTTCTTCTGAACCTCCTGATCTCCTCAGAAAAATTTTTCCTGCAGGGTTCTTTGCGCAAAAACTTCTCTCCCTTCTCCAATAACTTGATCTTGTGCAGGATTCTTTGCGCCGTAATAAAAAAAAATTGGCAAGTGTTTGTGTGTTTTACTGCTTTGCATCTTTAAAACTGACTTTAAAGGACTTTAACACCAATCCAGATTGGGTGGGGATTTCATTACCCTTCCTAGGACCCCAAAAATCACAAAAAGCATATTGCATTAACCATCGAGTTAATTATAAAAGATTAGACTCAGCCTATAAGGACTGTCGTGCTCGATAGGACAAAGGAACAGTTGTAGGCATCGATCGTTTATCTAAACCAGACTTTGTGGTGTCTAAGCTAGACAAGTGGGGAAAGGTAATTTTAAAAGGCCTGTCTCATGGTGATTCGTGAGCGGATCTCTCCTTTCTTTACTTATGCTTACCTTGCCACAATTGACGGTGAAGAGGCGATTTGAGGACCTCACAACTTGCCCTTTGGAACAATTAGGAGCAGTCTAGTTGACCTAGGAGACCCTAGATCTAGGCTTGATTGTGCATATTGTGATTGCTTGAACGTGTGTCTAAGCTTCTTATAAAAATCTTTTTGCAAAAAGCTCCTTATAAAAAAAACACAAAACAGAAAATTTTACAAAAAAAGAACTTGCCAATTTGTCGCTAGAAATCCTTTGCACCCACATTCTTTTTCTTCTCCTTTCTTACATCATGGGTACCCCACCTCGCAAAACTCTTGCCGAACTTTGGTACCCTCATCCAAACATTGTTCCTACGCGAATTGTTTTGGTCGAATTACGGACGACCCCTCCATGCCCAAAATTTCTTTGAAAGATCGAATAGAAGCGTCTAGGAGAAACAGTTCGACTCCGCAGTCCAGTTTGTATCAACCATTTCAACCTTCACCACCTTCTTACGTTGATACTTCTTTTTCGAGTTCTGTTGTAACTCCGAAACCCATGTCTATTGCTGAACATATTGAACAATCTCGTGACCGATCTTTCATTCCTTTCAACACTTCCAGTTCTTGGGATCAACAAGTCCATTCACCTTTTTATCCAAATGTTGATCCTACTCCTGTCCACCCATTCAATTCCTACCAGTCCTACCCGACTTTCGCACCTTCCCTAGACATTATTTCTACACAACCATTTGGGAGTTTCACGTATCCAAACAACTTTGAATCTTTTACTGAAACCCCTTCACAACCCATTTCTAGTCTGGAACAGTCGTTGGAAGCTTATATTGTAGCGAAAAACAAACAGATGAGGAATTTGCATGCGTCCATTGCCGCCCTCATGCAACCTAGTGACCCGGTAGCTAGTTTCCAACTAGCTCCAAAAATTCCAATATATGATGAGGCGGTTGGACAGATTGAGAATTTGAGTGGACAGAGTGAGCTGTGCACCCTTCCAAATCAAACCTACCCATCACCAATTGAATCCCACAACTCTGGTTTTGAATGTCTATCAAGTGTCCCAAATGATTCACCAGTTGAAAATAAAACTTTTAATGAGTTGTGCGACTTTGTAGTGCTTGATTTGCCAGATTGTGAAGGATCCCTTTCGAGTGAAACCATCACCAATCCTTTCGACCTCTACACCTCAAATCTAGAACCTGAATTGATAAATATCCATGCTTTTGATGAGGTGTCCGAAAAAATTGATTTTCATTTGATTGAGGATATTGACGCAGGGAATAATTTGGATGATGAACCCGCAGATTTGACTGAATTTTTCTCTCCAATTCATCATCCCGAGTCATTAAATGTTTCTCCCAAACATCATATGCGTCTTGATTTTGATGATAATTGTATGGATGAGATAACTTTTGAGGAGAATTATGAGGATAGTATTGAGGAGAGTATTGAGGATAGTATTGAGAATGAACCAGTCTTGTTTGATGAGTCAGATTTTCCAATTCATCCTCCTGAACCTTTAATTGTGACCCTTCCTAAATCACTCCCCTTCGTCCTTTCCATCGTTTCGACCGCGCAAGAATCCGTCACGCTTCCATTTTCAATGTCTGGTTTACCAAGTTCAACGTACCCATGTTTTCTCGCGAATTTTGAGGGATTTGACCTTATTTCTAGACGGGTTGATAGATTAGCACAATCGTTTTTAACACATCGATCATCACAATTTGTGCTAATTTATTCACTCAATTTACACTCTCAAGTTCGTACTACACTTCTTTCTCTCTTCCGCCATTCTTCTCCTAATATACCGAGACCATATTCCACCTTTCTTCCCATCCGGTCTCGTGTGTTTCTCATTTCTTTTCTCTACACTCCATTCTTTCACCAACCACACCATTATAACGATAAAAATTTTGAATGGTTGGTGCAATCTTTGGCCTGTGTAAGGCCTTGTATAGCTTGATACTGTGTTTTTCTCCCCCCTAACTCTAAACTTTAACGTTTAAACAGTGGAAACACTGTTTCACTTAAGTTTGGGGGGGGGGCCTTTTTGTATATATATTTTGTTTTGTTTTTTCTGTTAACAATAAAAAAAATAAACAAGGGAATACCGACCATTTTGACCCTCTTGGTGTAGCCTGACAGTGAGGACACTGTCAAGTTTAAGTTTGGGGGTGTACTCGATAAGTTTTCTTCCTTCGCATTCATGTGTATATTTTTACATTTGCATACTTATTTTAAAAACCCATAAAAATTGAAAAATTTTAAAAATTATAAAAATTGAAAAATTCAATTTTGGCCATAATTGACTTAAGTTTGACAAGACGGTTAACTAGCTAGGAAAAAACTAGATCCTAGACTTAGTAAATTAAAAACCCTAAAAATAATCTTTCTTAAAATTTAACGGTAGAAAATGTATGTCTTTGTAGTTTACTTAGAAATAGGCAAATTTTGAGTTCACTTCTTGGGCTAAGTCAAAATAAAGGAAGAGTATTGAAATTTTTATTAAAGTGTAAGTCTGAAAAATAATCACTAAGCTTAAGTCTAAATTCTGAAAATATATACCCTACAACCTGCACAAACACGAAGCTTGAAACTTGGAATAGTAGAGGAGACCTTGAAATGCTCTTGTCTAAATCCTTAGTATGAAGGAAATTAAATTATAAGTGTGAATAAAGAGATATAAAAAAAATGAACACTGGTTTTGTAATTACTTAAGGCTGCATAAATAAATAAAAAAATTAGCGAGGGTGCTTTATCACCCAGTGCCTCAGACCAACTAGTTTGGGAGTCATTGCTAAAAGCCTTAGGTATTACAAGACGAGAAATTATACTTAAATGCGCGAACACATTTTGTAATCGGTCGTTATTATCTCAAGAAGTATTAACGGTCGCATGAAGGATGTGTGAGCAATTTCATCTAAAAATTCACATACTAAAAGTATTTTGGACAATGGACAAGAGTATAAGAGCTTGAATTAAATTTCCAAGTGTAGGGGTGATTCATACACACACGTAGAGGTATATGATTGGAGTTTGGATGAGAGATAGGAATGAAAAATAGGACTTATATTTTTAGTAGAGATGATAAAAATTCCTAAGTTGAGATGGAACCTTAGAAGGAAAACTCAAAAGATGCTAAAAGCTAATTGAATTTACAGAACATATACAATCTTAAGTTAAATGATAAGGAAGTGTGAAAAATATGGGTTGATAATTTCTGAGTTGAAGATAATAGATTTCTTGCTAAAAAACCTAATTGGAGAATAAAACTCAATAGGCCGAATTGATAGGATTTTGTGAGTAGTATCCGCTGAAAAACCTCAGGAGACAACACTCCTCCTACTAGGGACACCTAAAGGTTTAACGGCTTGTTGCACGAGCTCGGTGCAATCGCATTTCCCTGCGAAAGTGAGGTTAGGTCTTTTTCGAGAATAAAACTAGTTTTGCTCGAGGACGAGCAAAAGATAAGTTTGGGGGTATTTGTTCATATCATAATTTTGCATTAATATATTCCCCATTCTTATTCATTTTACAAATAAATAGGTGTTTTTGATCCATGTCTGCTACATAGTTGCAGATTACAGGTTCTCGGAACAAAACAGTGAAAATGATGAAAAGACGATACAAAAGTGAGACTACGACCAACAAATGGAAGAATCTTGATCATGCCTACAGTTTGAGGGACAAATGAAGATCAATGAACAAGTTCACAAAGTACAAAGGCAGCACAAGGTTCAAGACTTCGACACGAAGTAAAGGGTAAAAGTCCACGACATTATGCACTGTGAAAATCTGGAAGAGACTAGAAGACATTCTGAAGAACCAAGTGAAGAAAAGCCAAGTAAAATGCAACAGGAAGCAGCCCAGAAGAATCCAGCAAAAGACCCCACTATATGGCCGCGGATCCGCGGCCGTGCTAAGCACGTGTCGGTGCAAACTTTGACTGTGGTGGCGGTGCGTTGACTAGACTTCTTAGGGTAATTTTGTAAATGTAGATAGGGATCAGATGTAACCCTAGGGTTTCTATAATCTATAAATAGGAACCTTACAGCTCTTTTTGGAGCATACTTCTTCCTGTGCCTCTTTTCATTTATCAAATTCAGAATTTTAATTCTTGTAATGTTTGAAGAGTGCATCAAATAAAAATTAAAGTAAGTCTGTCTTCTCTTGCCTTAGTTAATTTCTTTTCTGCCGTAGTTTAGCAATTTTATTTATCTGCCCTAGTTAATTAGTTAGAAATTTTATTTATTTGCCGTAGCTTAGATAATTAGGTTATTAAAAATAATCATAAAAATGTCTTTTTTTTATTAATTCCCTAATGAGTGAGCAGTTCCTCACTTGTTAGGGTTAGGAATAGGAAAGGTTTGAGAGATGAAAATCTCTCACCCCTTTCTTGCCCATCACATATTTTTTATAGGACTCAATGCATACATACACACACCGCTCACTACGGCACCCTATCCTACAAGGTAGCGGTGATACCGTAGTTTAAAAGACCGGTTGTGTATGTTTTCTATGGAGGTTAGGGTAAGAGTTAAGAAAGGACGGACAAGGACCTAGAGGAAGAAACCTAGTTTCTTCCCGATGGCACTAATCCACTTTGTTATTATTACCTTAACACCTAAATAGATCTTAATTAGGGCATAGAAAGCGGTGAGAAATATTGAATTTCCAAAATTAACCTAAACCTAACCCTAGCAAGCTTTTAATCCTAATCAAACTCATTTCAGTTTTTAGTGATAATCAATCCAACCCCAATTGGAATTAACTCGTTAGAACAAATAGAAAATACATAAAATCCCTGTGGAACGACCCGTACTCAACCGGTTAGCTACCAAGCGACACCGTTCTTAATTGTGGTTAAATATTCTTTGATTCATCTTTTAAAAGTGAAAGCGCACATAAAACCTCTTCCAATCAAACGTATCGACCCCTCAAAGCAGTGAAAGGCCAGGCTATTGCCGACTTTCTCGCGGAGCATCCGATACCAGCCGACTCCCCCTTAAATTGCGAGTTGCCGGATGAACATGCGTTCGACACAATCGAAGAAGAGAAGGAAGAAAATGATTCCCAATGGGAACTCTATTTCGATGGAGCATCTTCCGTGAAAAGGCGAAAGTAAAACGCCCCCATAATCAAAGCCGGGGTAGGCCTTATCTTCGTGACTTCGCAAGAAGGGATATTGCGTTACACCCTTTCCATAATGGAGCCAAGGACTAACAACGAAGTTGAATATGAAACTTTGATAGCAGGTGTCGAGATTGGTATCGACATGGGAATCAAAGACCTTCTCATAAATGGAGACTCCCAGCTGATCGTTAGCCAAGTAAATGGCGACTATCAGACATGAAAGCCAGAGCTAATAAAGTATGGCGAAAGAGTGCAGCAACTGCTGACACAAATCCTTTTCTACATCCTGAAGAGTATACCGCGTGCAAAAAACAGCAAGGCGGACGCATTGGCCAAATTGGCTAAGGAACTGGCTGATGACGACCTCGGTGACGTAAAGATCATTATGCAAAGACGCAGGGTTCTCACACCAATAGATATATCTTCGGAAGATCTGATAGAGTCATTCGAAAGAAAAGAAACGACCGAACAAGAAGCCCTTCAAATAGAGGATGAAGAAATGGTCAAGGAATGGAGGGAAGTCTTCATAGACTACTTTAAGTCCCGATGAATGCCCGAAAATGCGTCGTTTATACATCAGCTCAAGAAACAAGTTTTGTCTTTCACCTTCGTCAATGATACTCTATATAAGAGTTCGTTCAACTGTCTATGGCTTAGATGCCTGGGGCCGGAAGAAGCAAAGAAATTTGTTCAAGAAATTCACGACGGGCTCTGCAGTTCTCACCAAGCTGGGCTAAAGATGAAGATGAAGATCAAAAGAATGGGTTACTATTGGCCCACAATGATTCAGGACTGCCTCGAATATGCGAAGCGGTGTCACTCGTTCCAAATCCATGGGGACTTCATCCACCAACATTCAAATCGGCTACATCCAACAGTGGCTAGCTGACCGTTCGAAATGTGGGGAGCCGATATAATTGGCCCCATTGAACCGGTGTCGTCCAAAAGACATCGGTTTATATTGGCAACAACCGACTACTTCTCTAAGTGGGAAGAAGCAGTACCACTAAGGAAGGTGAAGACGGAGAATATCCTCCATTTCCTCAGGACACATGTCATCTATCGGTTCGACACTCCGCGAAAAATTATCTCGGATAATGGGCCAGTTTATAGAAGTCATAAAATCAGTCGCTTCGCTCAACAACATAAAATAAATTGGAGATACTCTTCAGTCTATAACCCTCAGGCCAACGGTCTAACTGAAGTTTTCAACAAGACCTTGACAAAAATTATAAAGAAAACAGTGTCCAGAAACAAAAGAGACTGGCACGAAAGGCTGCATGAAACTCTCTGGGCATACCGAACAATGTTCAAAACGGCCATGAATATAACACTATACGCGTTGGTATTCGGCACGAAAGTAGTGTTTTCATTAGAAATAGAACTCTTTTCTTTACGAGTAGCAGTTCGATACGAGTTGACAGATGAAGAAAATGCTCATCTTCGGCTTGAGGAGCTCGATGCCCTCGACGAAATACGCCTTATAGCACAGCAAAATCTGGAAGCTTACAAGGCGAGAATGATACGGTCATACGAAAAATTGACCAGGCCGAGAACATTCCGCCAAGGCGAACTCGTGCTAGTCATCAAAAGACCGATGATCCCCAATCGTGCAAAATGGGGGAAGTTCGAGACAAACTATGAAGGCCCTTACATCATAGAGAAAGTCTACCAGGGTGGAGCTTACCTGCTCATGGATATATATGGTGAAAGACCCTTCCGGCCAATAAACGGCCGATTCCTCAAAACATACTACGCTTGACGAGTTACGACTTAGGTCAATGATAGATGACGACGCTTGTGTCCGTTCACTATCTTCCTGAGTCAGAATTATGAGGATAGTATATAAAAAGCTTCGTCGCCCCAAAAACGACAACGGACCGAGAAGTCTTTAAACTAAGTATCTGTCTCAAATATGGCAACATCGGACCGAGAAGTCCTTAAACTAAGTATTCGCCTCAAATATGGCGACATCGGACCTAGAAGTTCTTAAACTAATTATCCGCCTCAAATATGGCGACATCGGACCGAGAAGTCCTTAAACTAATTATCCGCCTTACACTAATTATCCGCCTCAAATATGGCGACATCGGACCGAGAAGTCCTTAAACTAAGTATCCGCCTCAAATATGACGACAGCGGACCGAGAAATCCTTAAACTAATTATCCGCCTCAAATATGGCAATATAGGACCGAGAAGTCCTTAAACTAATTATCCGCCTCAAATATGGCAACAATGGACCGAGAATTTCCTAAACCAACAACGGACCGAGATATTCCTAAACTAGAATCTCGCCTCAAATATAGCGACATTGGACCGAGATGTCCCTAAACTAAAATTTCGCCTCAAATATGGCGATAATGGACCGGAATGTCCCTAAACTAGCACATCGCCCCCAAATACGATGATATACTCCCTTGAGATCTATATTGCAATCGAAGTCCTAACGGCGAAGGTTGCAACTCAAATCTCACTGGCTACACAGCTACTCCAGCGATGAAGCCACCCTCAAATCCCACCGGCAAATAGATAGGTCACCTGCGACGAAGCTACTTCCGAGAGTTTCGCAAAAAAAAATGGTATGTCCACAAATAAAATGGGCACGGATGAAAACCCGAAAGGGCGTCGTGAGTAAAAACAGCAGGACTACCGCCGAGCTTGTGAAAACCCGAATAGGGGGCAAACTCGTAAAATAAAAAATTCACGTGCACTTGTAAGGTCCTCTCAACCTTGTGAGGAGAAAATACCTGCGTGAGATCCTTACGAATCATAAAGAAGCAACACACTTAGCAATTCTCATGATTTCTAAGGAGAAATTACACTTACGGGATCCTCATGACCCGTAAGGAGAATTCCCCTTCTGAGACCCTTATGGCTCATAAAATTCAAAAGCCTTAAGCTACAGGGATCTGAACCTGTTCTTAAGCCATCATATCCCCCAAGTTGCCCTACAGGCGATCCATATTGACCCTTATATACAATCCACGGGCACGAATAAATATTCCCTTACCAAGTTCTACTAATGGCAAGAAATGTGCCTATATGGTGAACGACACTTGTAAGTCCTCTCGACTTATAAGAAGAAAACAGTCTTGGAAGATCCTTACGACTTACAAGAGAAAATATCACTTAGGAATTCCTATGATTTCTAAGGAGAAAATACACTTACGAGATCCTCTCGACTCGTAGGGAGAAATACCTTTATAAGACTCTTACGACTCATAAAGTCAAAAGCCTTAACCGACAGGATCTTAAACCTATTTGCTAAGCCATCTTTGTTCAAATTGACAAAGATAAATGATGATTCTCTCATGGCAATATCCCAGTTGTAGCGATGTTGATGCCAAGGTTGGTATCAGATTCCAAACTCACAATAAAAACAGCAGCGAGTATGTAACACCCGAGCCCAATAATACTATTTATATTACTGGTTGAGTGTCATATATTGCTCATTTCCAATTATTCTGATTTTCTGGTGTTTACTGCTAAATTTTAACCGGTTAAGTCATTTTGGCACATAACAAGTTTTAACACCTAAAATGAAATTAAAAATATCCGTGTTGGCCTACTCGTCGCCACTAGTCGCGTGGTAGCATCCGCGTGTCGAGATTCCGTCCCGTTCGATGAAACGGGCATGTTTGGACGACTACGTGCGCGTGCAAGTGTCCGACTTGGGGGAATGCATTTTAATCATTAAACACCTCTTTTCAAAATTTGGAACTCGCTTAAAATCCTATAATTCGAATTTGGAACATTTGGGCGCAACCCGGGCGCGATTTGGAAATGTTTCATTTAGCGCCGAAGTTGCCCATTTAATTAATTAATATAAACTATATAATATATTCTCAACCATAAATTTTACTAGAATCTTACTGTTTTCTAAAATCCCTTTTAAATCTTTTTGAATTGCCCTGGCCAATCACGAGGGGATTAATCCCTCGTGGGCCCGCCCTTAACACCCTCTTTCTCTCTCCGTCTCTCTATCTCCGTTCCCTATCTCTCTCTCTCTCTAACTCTCTCTCTCTCTCTCTCTCTCTTCTCATCAAATCTCTCTCTCTCCCTCTATATATATTTCCCCCATTGTTCCTCGTTCAAACCCACGAGAACCCACCGTGAGAACCCTAACCCTAACCCTAACCTCGTCGTGATCTCGCCGCCGACCTCCCCGCGACCTCGCCGTCGCCGTCATCGCCTCCTCAGCCTAGCCGCACCCTCCTACCTCCTTCCTCCGCTCTCTTCCGCGCCTGCACCCAACCCCGACGACGCCACCAACCACCGCAGGTCTCGTCGCCGACGCCGCCTCCAGTCACCGACGACGCCGGAGACTCCCTCTCCTCCTCCTCGTCGCGACCTCGTCGTCGCCTTCCTCCTCCCCTCGCCGGACCACCAGCAGACCCGAGCCGACCCTAGCACACCCCCGGGTCGTCGGAGAACGCGCCGTCGACCCTCGTCGACGTCACCCGCGCCACCTCCTTTCCCCCCTCGATCACCAGAGCCGACCACTACCCTCCTCTACTCGTCGCACCCTATCTCCAGCGAACCCGAGGCTGTTCAAGCCTTCGCAGCCGCCGTCGCTGCCTCGCCGGCGTTCCAGCGCCGTCGAGCCCGCCGGGGTTACCCCTGGTGTCTCCCGGTAAGCCTTCCTCATCGTTCCTTTGTGCTAGATCCCTTTCCCCGCTGATCCTTGTTATGGTTATCGCATTTGCTAACATTGTTACTTTCGACTTTGCCGGT
The DNA here is from genome assembly GCA_030015575.1 of Agapanthus africanus. Lineage (NCBI taxonomy): Eukaryota > Viridiplantae > Streptophyta > Magnoliopsida > Asparagales > Amaryllidaceae > Agapanthus > Agapanthus africanus. The sequence goes on from JASDDO010000022.1 coordinate 903,298,741, forward strand.
TTCCGACCGCGCCGTCTTTTGAACCCGACGCTCCAGCGAAGTCCCCTGGTCCGTGTGATCCCATTGTTCTCTGTTGGGACTCGATCCGTGGCCCGTGCACCCGTCTCGTGTTTTCTGCCGACATTGCATCCGTGCTTTCCGGTTTGCGAAACCGTCGAGGCAAGTATCCGAATACTTGCTTTAACATGCTAATACACAATATCAAGTCTTGCTTTACTCTTGATTATCATATTATTTTATAACTTAAAACTGACGGTCACAATAATCCTTAACATTAAATCAGTATGGTAGTTCTTGTAATTAATCAGTCTGCTATCAATCCTCGCTTTAAACTAATTAAACCAATTAGAACGTCCTTGCTTAACTTGCTAGATCACCCTTGTGACTATTATCCATGCTGTAGTTTTAATAGCTTCATTGCTTCGTGTTATTAATATCGTTTACCTTGTGACTATTGCACCCCAAAGGTGCGTGAACCTTTTAATAAGAGAATACAAAGCATCACTGTGTTTACATGGAGTAATATTGTTATTTACTGTTCCTGCTGTTGTTTCCTTAATCGTTACTATACCTGTTATCAGTATACATTTGATTGCATTACATATTGACCCGATTTTGATACACCTGACACATGTACTGATACACCGGACAAGACACCCTATACATACTGACCCAACCTATTGGACTACAACATGACTTGGGGTCCTTTTGGACCATTCCTGCTGTCTATCCAGACAGACCTACTTTGATCATGTGTTGGCATTGATCCTTGACTACTGAATACCTGACCTGACATATATAACTTGGGGGTATGGGGAAATCAAAGATGAACCTGACTTGTAACTCGACAGTTCACTACCGTTCGAGTGTACACATTCCTATTCTGTGCCCAGCGGCATGTCTCGGTTTCGGCCGAGAATATTGTGGCCGTGATCCCGGGTATGTACGGGGTAATACCGAGTGTACGCATTCCTATTCTGTGCCTAACGGCATGTCTCGGCTGCAGCCGAGAATATTGTGGCCGTGGTCCCGGGTATGTACGGGATACTATTGAGATACATCGACGATTCATCAATTGATTTCAAAGACTATAGAGTAGAAACCTGATAGGACAGTTTAGTCACCACTGCACATTACCCTGCTCTGTTATTTCTTAGTACTGCTTTATTCATGTTCATACCTGCATTGCTTATTACCATGTTTATATTATATTATTTGGTTGACATGACGCGCTGACGTCTGGGTTTTGCATGGCCCAGATTCTTTACCACTGTCGCTGACCGAGCAGGAGTACTTCAGCCAGCAGGCTGATTTGTGAGTTCTGCAGTGGTTAGTTCATTTATTGCATTTTATTTCCAGGTTCGATTCCGCATTATGGGACGTACCTTTCCATTATTGTATTGGATCATTGCTTCCGCATTTATTTTTCATTGACTCTTATCATTATGGATTTGGACATGTGTTAGATAGTTTATTTATCTTGTTCCTGATATCTCTACAACCGTAATGTGACTGTGGATGGATACTTCCTACCCACAGGTAGCATGGTTGGCTATGTCACGTGCCCAATCTTGCGTACTCTGGGAAGCGGGGCGTGACATGGTTCTTTTGGTATCAGAGCCATAGGTTAGTTGGGTTGATTCTTTGTAGTTGGGTATTATACCCGATACACGAATCAGAATACCCGTGTTTAGGAAACATGTCCTGCCACCTTGACCGTTTTACCATTCTTGAATCACATTCTTCCGGATTATATCTTTTACGACGTGCAAACTTACTTTGCATGTCGACTCGGAAACCCGATTTCTTGTTATCCCTAGGACTTGGGTGACTTGGGTGGAGTTAAGTAATTGCGGCTATGATACCGCGGCATAGCTACAATGCAGTACTCTATTTAAGTATCTTGGAGTTCTAGCCTTGATCTACATTCAGAATCTATCATCATGCTAATGTTGGGTGTTTTGAGTTCAGGATTATGACAGGTAAGAAGTTGAAGACGTACCAGAGGCGTGTGAACGAACCCGCCTTGCTTGGAGTGATAAGAGGAATGCTGGAAATCAAAGAGACAGACTGAGCTGATCCAGCAACAGCAGATTCGTTTCGGGAAGGTTTGCAGATCGTTCAGCAGTCTGTAAACAACGATGGAACTATACCAGTCGAACGAGTAAGGGCCGTAGCGGATTTCAGACTTTTGTGTCCGTCTACATTTACTGGTTTAAAGGAGCTGTTACCAGCTGAGCAGAGGCCAGTGACACGGAGAATTTGCTGTTTGCGGCACAGATTGCAGAGGACAAAGGAGTTGATTCAACTAGTGGAATACGCCCGAGAAGGGTGGCTTGTGGAGGAGACCCGCTTGCCCAAGCCAATCTGTTGGGTGGATTTTTCTAAAAGTTTCTTAGAGAAAAGTCTTCCCGCGGACTGCACGGGAGGAAATGGAAGAGAAGTTCATCGGACTAAGGCAGAATGGAGCGACCGTGGACGTGCATGCAGCAGAATGGAGGAGACTCAGTAGTCTCGCTGGACCTTTCGCGGCCAACGATGCAGACAGCAGTTGCGGTAAGGAAGCAGTTCTGTCGGGCCAGTCGAGCTTAGGGCTAGGCCGACAAACAGTGTTCTTGCAGCTATGGAAGTTGATAGTAATGAAGAGCCGGCAGTTGTTCGCGACTTTATGGATGTGTTTGAAGATATATCAGGCTTACCGCCGAAGCGAGATGTGGAGTTTGCGATTGAACTTATTCCTGGTGCAGCGCCAGTATCAAAATCTTATTATCCGATGGCACCGGTAGAATTGGAAGAAGTTAAGAAACAAGTTGGTGAATTACTCGAGAAGGGATGGATTCGGAGCAGCAACTCACCTTGGGGAGCTCCAGTTCTTTTAGTAAAGAAGAAGGATGGCACGAGAAGGATGTGCATTGATTATCGAGAATTGAACCGGGTGACTATTAAGAACAAGTACCCGATCCCTCGCATTGGAGAACTTTTTGAGCAGCTTAGTGGCGCGAGGGTATTCTCGAAACTGGACTTGCGATCAGGATATCATCAGGTCCGAGTGAAAGCAGAAGACATTTGCAAGACGGCGTTTCGAACTCGATATGGACATTTCGAGTATTTAGTGATGCCCTTCGGAGTGTCTAATGCGCCAGCAATATTTATGGATTTGATGAACAGGGTCTTTTCACCATACCTGGACCAGTTTATTGTGGCATTCATTGACGATATTCTGGTATACTCGAAGAGTCCGGAGGAGCATGCTGAGCATTTAAGGATCGCGCTGCAGACGCTGAGACAAGAGAAGTTATTCGCGAAGATGAGTGAGTGCGAATTCTGGCTGGAAGAAGTGAAGTTTCTGGGGCATGTCGTTTCGGGCGATGGAATCGCCGTCGATCCCGAAAAGATTGCAGCAGTTCGAGATTGGCCTATTCCAAAGAATGTTGCGGAGATAAGAAGTTTTCTTGGACTCGCCGGTTACTACAGAAGATTTGTGGGGAACTTCGCTCGTTAGCTGAGCCGTTAACCAAGCTTACGCGTAAGGAGGTACCGTTTGTTTGGACGGATGGATGTGCATTGGCCTTCGAGACGTTGAAGCAGAAGTTGATAACCGCCCCTATCCTAACCGTACCGGATGATTCAGGAGGACTGGTGATTCATAGCGACGCATCCGGAAAGGGATTGGGATGTGTTTTGATGCAGAATGGGAAAGTCGTCGCTTACGCATCGAGACAACTGAAGACTCATGAGAAGAACTATCCGACTCATGACTTAGAGCTTGCAGCCGTGATCTTCGCCCTGAAGATTTGGAGACACTACCTTTTGGGCAAGAGAGTCGAAGTCTTTACAGATCACAAGAGTTTAAAGTATGTGTTCACTCAGAAGGAGTTGAACATGAGGCAACGCAGATGGTTGGAGCTGATGGCCGACTATGACCTTGATCTTAAGTACCATCCGGGAAAAGTCAACGTCGTGCCGGATGCGCTGAGTCGGTTACCAGCAATTCAGATATTGACTGCACAGAGGGAGATCATTGTGGATTTTCGGAGATTTGACTTAGAGGTTGTGCTACCACCTGCTACGGGACTGTTGATGCAGTTGCAAGTGCATTCGTCCTTAGTTAAGAAGATTAAAGTGGCGCAATCGCAGGATCCTAGGCTGCAAAAGTTTCGAGGGCAGGTTGAAGCCGGACTACGAACCGATTTACTGATCCATGAAGACGGTTCGTTGAGATATGGTAGCCGTGTGTGTGTGCCAAAAGGAGATGTGCGTGAAGAGCTTATGAAGGAGGCACACAGTTCAGCTTACTCTGTACATCCAAGAGGGACAAAGATGTACCGAGATATTCGACAGCACTTCTGGTGGGAAGGTATGAAACGGGAAATTGCTCGCTTCGTGGCTAAGTGCTTGGTGTGTCAGCAAGTCAAGGCTGAACACCAAAGGGTTGCTGGTTTGTTGCAACCACTTCCAATTCCTCAGTGGAAGTGGGAACATATAACCATGGATTTCGTGACGGCTTTACCGTGGAGTCCACAGGGCAACAATGCCGTATGGGTGATTGTCGATCGTTTGACCAAGGCAGCTCACTTTATTCCTTTTCGGGTTGGTCAATCGAAGGAGACTTTGGTAGAGCGATACATGCAGGAGATTGTCAGATTGCATGGAGTGCCGGTAAGTATCGTGTCCGATCGGGACACTCGGTTCTTGTCGCACTCTTGGAGGAGTTTACAAGAAAGTTTGGGGACCCGATTGAAGTTTAGTACAGCTTATCATCCTCAGACTGATGGACAATCGGAGAGAACGATCCAGACTCTCGAAGATATGTTGAGGGCTTGCATGTTAGACTTCAAAGGTTCTTGGGAGGATCATCTACACCTGGTGGAGTTTTCGTACAACAATAGCTTCCAAGCGACAATTCAGATGGCTCCGTTTGAAGCACTGTATGGTCGTAAGTGCCGTTCACCTGTTTGTTGGGATGATGTTGGTGAACGAAGGTTACTAGGACCAGATTTGGTGGTACAGACAGTCGAGAAGGTGAATACAATCAGGAAGCATATGAAGGCAGCTCAAGACAGACAGAAAAGTTGGGCCGACACGTCAAGAAGACCTCTAGAGTTCGCCGTGGGTGATTTGGTATTCCTGAAGATATCACCGACTAGAGGGGTGATTCGCTTCGGAAGTCGGGAAAGCTTAGTCCTCGATTCGTTGGACCCTTCGAGATATTGGAGCGTGTTGAAGAGGTAGCGTACCGTTTGGCGTTACCACAGTCATTGGCAGGAGTGCACGATGTGTTTCATGTGTCTCAACTACGGAGGTATGTTCGCGATGAGACTCATGTCGTGGATCATTTGGAGTTGACCGTATGGGAGGACCTGACTTTTGAGGAGCGACCAGTTGAAATCAAGGATCGAAGAGAAAAGGTTCTTAAGAACAAGGTTATCCCTCTTGTGCTAGTTTCTTGGGGTAATCGATCGCATGGAGAATCCACTTGGGAGCGAGAAGACGAGATTCGGCAGAAATTCCCTCACCTTTTCCAGTAGTTAGCTATCTTGTATTCTTGGAATTTCGAGGACGAAATTCTTTTGTAGTTGGGTATGATGTAACACCCGAGCCCAATAATACTATTTATATTACTAGTTGAGTGTCATATATTGCTCATTTCCAATTATTCTGATTTTCTGGTGTTTACTGCTAAATTTTAACCGGTTAAGTCATTTTGGCACATAACAAGTTTTAACACCTAAAATGAAATTAAAAATATCCGTGTTGGCCTACTCGTCGCCACTAGTCGCGTGGTAGCGTCCGCGTGTCGAGATTTCGTCCCGTTCGATGAAACGGGCATGTTTGGACGACTACGTGCGCGTGCAAGTGTCCGACTTGGGGGCATGCATTTTAATCATTAAACACCTCTTTTCAAAATTTGGAACTCGCTTAAAATCCTATAATTCGAATTTGGAACATTTGGGCGCAACCCGGGCGCGATTTGGAAATGTTTCATTTAGCGCCGAAGTTGCCCATTTAATTAATTAATATAAACTATATAATATATTCTCAACCATAAATTTTACACGAATCTTACTGTTTTCTAAAATCCCTTTTAAATCTTTTTGAATTGCCCTGGCCAATCACGAGGGGATTAATCCCTCGTGGGCCCGCCCTTAACACCCTCTTTCTCTCTCCGTCTCTCTATCTCCGTTTCCTATCTCTCTCTCTCTCTAACTCTCTCTCTCTCTCTCTCTTCTCATCAAATCTCTCTCTCTCCCTCTATATATATTTTCCCCCACTGTTCCTCGTTCAAACCCACGAGAACCCACCGCGAGAACCCTAACCCTAGCCCTAACCTCGTCGTGATCTCGCCGCCGACCTCCCCGCGACCTCGCCGTCGCCGTCATCGCCTCCTCAGCCTAGCCGCACCCTCCTACCTCCTTCCTCCGCTCTCTTCCGCGCCTGCACCCAACCCCGACGACGCCACCAACCACCGCAGGTCTCGTCGCCGACGCCGCCTCCAGTCACCGACGACGCCGGAGACTCCCTCTCCTCCTCCTCGTCGCGACCTCGTCGTCGCCTTCCTCCTCCCCTCGCCGGACCACCAGCAGACCCGAGCCGACCCTAGCACACCCCCGGGTCGTCGGAGAACGCGCCGTCGACCCTCGTCGACGTCACCCGCGCCACCTCCTTTCCCCCCTCGATCACCAGAGCCGACCACCACCCTTCTCTACTCGTCGCATCCTATCTCCAGCGAACCCGAGGCTGTTCAAGCCTTCGCAGCCGCCGTCGCTGCCTCGCCGGCGTTCCAGCGCCGTCAAGCCCGCCGGGGTTACCCCTGGTGTCTCCCGGTAAGCCTTCCTCATCGTTCCTTTGTGCTAGATCCCTTTCCCCGCTGATCCTTGTTATGGTTATCGCATTTGCTAACATTGTTACTTTCGACTTTGCCGGTTTCCGACCGCGCCGTCTTTTGAACCCGACGCTCCAGCGAAGTCCCTTGGTTCGTGTGATCCCATTGTTCTCTGTTGGGACTCGATCCGTGGCCCGTGCACCCGTCTCGTGTTTTCTGCCGACATTGCATCCGTGCTTTCCGGTTTGCGAAACCGTCGAGGCAAGTATCCGAATACTTGCTTTAACATGCTAATACACAATATCAAGTCTTGCTTTACTCTTGATTATCATATTATTTTATAACTTAAAACTGACGGTCACAATAATCCTTAACATTAAATCAGTATGGTAGTTCTTGTAATTAATCAGTCTGCTATCAATCCTCGCTTTAAACTAATTAAACCAATTAGAACGTCCTTGCTTAACTTGCTAGATCACCCTTGTGACTATTATCCATGCTGTAGTTTTAATAGCTTCATTGCTTCGTGTTATTAATATCGTTTACCTTGTGACTATTGCACCCCAAAGGTGCGTGAACCTGTTAATAAGAGAATACAAAACATCACTGTGTTTACATGGAGTAATATTGTTATTTACTGTTCCTGCTGTTGTTTCCTTAATCGTTACTATACCTGTTATCAGTATACATTTGATTGCATTACATATTGACCCGATTTTGATACACCTGACACATGTACTGATACACCGGACAAGACACCCTATACATACTGACCTAACCTATTGGACTACAACATGACTTGGGGTCCTTTTGGACCATTCCTGCTGTCTATCCAGACAGACCTACTTTGATCATGTGTTGGCATTGATCCTTGACTACTGAATACCTGACCTGACATATATAACTTGGGGGTATGGGGAAATCAAAGATGAACCTGACTTGTAACTCGACAGTTCACTACCGTTCGAGTGTACACATTCCTATTCTGTGCCCAGCGGCATGTCTCGGTTTCGGCCGAGAATATTGTGGCCGTGATCCCGGGTATGTACGGGGTAATACCGAGTGTACACATTCCTATTCTGTGCCTAACGGCATGTCTCGGCTGCAGCCGAGAATATTGTGGCCGTGGTCCCGGGTATGTACGGGATACTATTGAGATACATCGACGATTCATCAATTGATTTCAAAGACTATAGAGTAGAAACCTGATAGGACAGTTTAGTCACCACTGCACATTACCCTGCTCTGTTATTTCTTAGTACTGCTTTATTCATGTTCATACCTGCATTGCTTATTACCATGTTTATATTATATTATTTGGTTGACATGACGCGCTGACGTCTGGGTTTTGCATGGCCCAGATTCTTTACCACTGTCGCTGACCGAGCAGGAGTACTTCAGCCAGCAGGCTGATTTGTGAGTTCTGCAGTGGTTAGTTCATTTATTGCATTTTATTTCCAGGTTCGATCCCGCATTATGGGACGTACCTTTCCATTATTGTATTGGATCATTGCTTCCGCATTTATTTTTCATTGACTCTTATCATTATGGATTTGGACATGTGTTAGATAGTTTATTTATCTTGTTCCTGATATCTCTACAACCGTAATGTGACTGTGGATGGATACTTCCTACCCACAGGTAGCATGGTTGGCTATTCACGTGCCCAATCTTGCGTACTCTGGGAAGCGGGGCGTGACAGAGTAGCAAAAAAATATGCATATAAAAACAGCCGAAATGTTTGGGCAACTCGTAATAAAAAGCAGCAAGTAAAAATATTTAAAAAAATAGCCGAAATGATTGGGCACCGCTAATAAACAGCCGAAATGATTGGGCAATTGCGACTTTCACGATATAAAAGGCTGAAATGATAGAGCAATCGCGGAAAAATAAAAATATATATAATAAAGAAATGGAAATGTAACTTTTCTGCTCTGCAGGTGAGTCCACACTGACCCCTGTATACAATCCATGGGCACAATGAAAAGGGAACCATATTTCCCACTAGGCTTCGTCAAAGGGAGAGCTAGGTCTTGACGGTACATATACACAACCTAAAGACTATCCCTGTGTCCCCTCCCTCCTCATTCCAGCAGAGGCAGACACGTCAATCAAATAAAAGTGAAGTGATGGCAATATCCTAACTTCAGTCTTAATGGAAACATCTAAAGCCTAGAGATCACCCCGACGTTCTTCACATTCCAGCAGGATACAGATGCAACATCAACAAAAGACCCAAGGGTCAAAGAAAAAATAGAGCCATGGCAAAATCCTAGCTCCAAGTTTTGACGGTACATATACAACCTAGAGACTATCCCGGCGTTCCCCCTCATTCAGCAGGATGCGAACGCAGCTATCAATGAAATTGGAGCAATGGAATATTCCTAGATCCGAATTTCAACTGCAATACACGCAGCATAGAGGTCCTACATATGTCTACCCTGCTTCAGCAAAGAATCGGCGCGATATCGTCAAAGAAAAAAATGAAGTGACGCATATTCCCAGCTTCGGGTCTCGACGGCAACTCATATAAAGCCTAAAAGACTATCGGAGATCATCCCATACCAAAGCGGAGTGGTTATGACTCATCGGGGCTCCAAATTGAGCCTAATCTCAAGTAAGAAACGTCACGGCAAATTCCTAACGCTTACCCTTCTTACAGTCAATATGAACTAAGGAGAATACTGAAGACATCTTGTCTAGCCCCCGAAGGGATCAGAGACACGACAGTCGCGGGGCTACTCGAACAACAGCTTGAAAACTGCATATCGAGGATACATCAGCCAACGCGGTGGTACCATGGACTAAAACCCTAGTACCACAAACCTAAAGGACCTCTGTCGTAAAGAATGGGGGTTATCTGCATATAACGTTAGAAAAAATTTGCCTGTAAACCCAAGGGAGTTAAACTAAAGCACTCCGAAATGAGTACATAAACTAGAGACTCCGTAAATGAGTGAATAAACTACGAACTCCAAAATGAGTACATAAACTAGAAACTTCGAAACGAGTGAATAAACTACAAACTCCGAAATGAGTACATAAACTAAAAACTCCGAAACGAGTGAATAAACTACAGACTCCGAAATGAGTAAATAAATTAGAGACTCCAAGACGAATGAATAAACTAATTGGCGCTAAATTAAGACATCAAGAAACAGAAAAGCGCAACTCATAGACCTCGGGGCTCGGAATTACGTTTCTTAAGGATCAAGACCTGATTTAATCATGGATGACGACGCTTGTGTCCATCCACTTTCAAAATTCTAATGACATGCCAGCCCGAAACCAGCCATATATTATACTTCACTCACGGGTATACCACCGTGAGCAAGGTGGTAGGGCAAAGAATTTGTTCACATCAGTCCAGTACTCACCTATGTCTAGATGCATGCATCAGGAAACTTCTAAGGTTAAAATACAAAATATACGTGCAGAGCAAGATGCCCACATGGATATGTGCTGGGGGTGAAACGTTCAGCGTTCAACAAATTTTTTATTTATTTATTCCACAGAAAAAAGATCACCAAATATGGGATCAGAGATACAGAGATTAGTAAAACAATAAACAAAATTCTCTAACTCCTCTCTTCCTTCTCTACCATATCGAAGCGGCGATCTTCAAGAGAGGTCGCTCCCCATCGGTCAGCGTCATGCCCATCAGTGAAGACGGACATGACGGCCCGCTGAGCCCGCATCTGACTTAGCAACTGAGCAGAACGGTCTTTCAGAGGCTGGGAAATCAAATATGCCTCATAAAAGTACTTGATCTTGTCCTCCGCTGCATTGAGCATCGCCGAGTCATCTTCGCTGATGAAGGGGATGTCAGCAAGCACGGACAGGAAGATCATCCGGAGCCAAATGGAGCCGATAGGAAGAGGAGAGCCCTTACGAGCCAAAAGCTCGTACATCACCGTGTCATACTAGTCATCAGTGAGAACGAGATCCACTAATCACGTAGTAAAACGGGGAACAATTCCCTCGATAGGTACTCCCATGGTTGTCGACGAGCATGGGGACGATTGCAAGCCATAACTCTTGGTCTGTAAAAAAATGGCTTTCTTCTTGTGAAGAAGAAGAAGATAATCACTTCAGAATATAAAGAGAAGCATTTAAATTTAGGCACAGAAAACGTGTGCATGGTTGGAACTCTTTCCAAGGCCTGGCAAAAAAGGCAATGGGAAAAGAAAGAGTTGACTCATGGGAATTAGAGCAAGAAGGTGAAACTATTCCCTCAGCGGCGCCCGACGGTGCCTGACACGTGAGCATTGGCGTTGATTCTCTCTGGGATTAGAGCAGCGCCCCACGTGCATGACATGTGAGCGCTGGGTGCTAGGTTCTTTTCGGGATTAAGTCTGCAATAACGCCTCACGTTCGTGACATGTGGGCGCCGGCGTTTTTTTATATGTAATAATACCTCATACAAGCATTGGCGTAAGAAAATGGAGCTTTGTCATTCATACTTCAAAGAAATTTATACATTGGTGATAAGGGTGATAAAAATGAGACATCATCAAAATGTTTACAATGGCAAAATGCTGAATTCCGGAGACGGATTCATGAACTTAGAGGCAAGTTTGAGTAAAGTGCTTCTGGCTTGTTGACTATCTTCTTATGCATTTTCTCACGAATGCAAATGTCGGGATCTCCGCTGATGTCATCTATCCTCTGGTCGCGGATATTATCTCCTTCTGTTGGAAGGCGCGATGCAAAACAGCGACAAGATCATCTCTCCACTTCTTTGAAATCAGGCCTAACAGATATCTGAATGTACCTTGTCTTCAACATTATCAAGTGCCTCGAGCGGCATAGCCTCATCAAGCTCAGGAAGTGTTTCCCAAATCGACCCAACGACAATCTTCAAAGAGAAGAACGGCGGGGGAGCAATTGATCATTGTAATCGTCAAAGCGATGTATCACCTCAGCGCATTGGGTCGTCAGTAAACTCCTGGCCTTGAGAGCGGTCTTGGATGCGAATCTTCTCATAAGAGATAATTTCTTCAAAATCATACAGATGGGAAGCCATAGTATCTGAAAAGAACAACCAGTAAAGGGTTAGCAATCAAAATACCAAAATCATTAGCAATCTACAAGAAAAACAGTGGCTCCCCACAAAATCAAGGTGATGCCTCATCAATGATGAGGCAGGCACCCATTATGAAAATCCAAAAGGATTCTCATTTAATGAAAAATCTCATTGAACAGCGGAGTTCAAGGCTCCCAATGGCCTCGAAAAATGTGTTCTACAGCAGATTGAAATCTACAAGAAGAACCCTAAAAAGAAAATAAGAAAAAGGAATAAAATTCCAAAAAGAATTTTCAAAAGAAAATTTTCTCAGAAATCCCCACGGGAAATGGAATTAAATTCCAAATAACCCTCAAAGGTCAAAGTCACTAACAGGGTAAAAACCCTAAATTCTCTAAGACCCATGGTCTACCCAAATAAGTTTTTTTAAGATCTCTAAGAGATCGTTCCAAGAGAAGTGTAAAGCTCTGTTAATAATTAAAAACCCCAAAAACGAGAAGAGATTCTTTTAAGAGTTTCTTTAAGAGTTAAATCGTAGTCAAAATCTTACCAATTTTTGGACAGAGTTTAACTCTGAGAAAGTTCTGAGAACAGAAATCTAAGCTTTGAGGAGAGAATTAAATTCTCAAGGAAGAAGAAGACTCAAGATGATGATGGAACGACGGTCATCTCAAGGGCCAAAGGCCCTATTTATAAGAAATGAAGGGACAGTTCAACTCCCTAGGAGATCGAACGGTAGAAAAGGTGACACCGTTGCACTCACATGTAAGCCACGTGAGCACAATGGTGGGGGCATTTGTTCCCCCAATATTTAACCTAATAAAAGAGCAAAGCTCTGTTGGAATGAGACAGCGCCTCACGTGCTCTCCACGAGGGCGCCAGCGCCAGAGCCAATTTTATAGGATTAAATCCTATTATGGCACCTCACGTGCTCTTCACGTGGACGCCAATATGCAAAGCACATGAGTGCTTCCTGTATAAATGTTAAATTCTTATACGGCGTCGCACGTACTCCTCACGCAGGCGCCAATGTGCAAAGTACAGGAATACCTATCTTAAGAATTAAATTCTTAAGTGGCGCCCACATGCACAACACGTGAGCGCCAGTGCCCAGGTAGAATTAAATTTTACAATACTCTCTGTTAAATAGAGCCGTTGGATCAAAAATCCAACGGGGATGATAAATCACCAAAATATAGAATCAAATTTATTAGGAGAAAATATCTCCCATATCTTTCTAAATAAGAAAGATACTCTCGGTTGGATCAATGATCCAATTCTTTTGGAATATATTCTCTCAATCTTTCTAAATAAAAAAGATTTCTCTCTGTAAAACAGAGAACTCTTGGATTAAAAATCCAACGGTGATTAAAAACTACCATTTTACAGAATAAATTCTGTATAGGGGAAAATATTTCTCCAATCATGTTAGAAATAAGAAATCATATTCTGTAAAATAGAAAACCCTTGGATCAAAGATCCAACGGTGGGTAAAATTACCCAGATCAATTTTGTGACCAATTAAATCAATTGGAATCTCTCATAAGAGATTTTCTCAAAACAAGTTAACAATCTGCCTCCACTATATAAAGAACCGAGACTTCAAGTCTCGGGGGGGGGGGGGGGGAACAGGCGGAGAGAGAAAGAGACCACAGATAGAAAGAACAGAGAATTCAATTCTCAAAGAAGAATAGCTTCCTTCTCAAAACCCTAGGTAAAAAAAGAGATCAAAATATCTCTATTACCTATAATATCACATCTAAAGGTTTAACCCTTATTAAAAGAACTTAGTTCTTTCTCTGGATCTGAGATCCATAAGACAAGTCTCCCACAAGTTGAGAATTTAATTCGCATCAGGAAGATCTTGTCCTTGAGAATCAAAGATTTAGGGAAGAACAAATTTAAAGAGAAAGAAGAAAGAGTTCAGAATACTCCAGGAACTCAGTTCCTTTAAATCGAGAACTTAGTTCTTTAAAAACTTAACCTAAAATTCTTAAATATAGTGATTTTAGCGAGTGTTAATGGTCAAAGCACCATTGATAAAGGTTTAACCTCTCTGAAAATATCAACAGATATTAAATCTCCATATAAAAAAAACTAGCGCCTCACGTGCTTCACATGTGAGCGCCCCTTTTTAACAGTACCTAGCGCCTCATGTGAAATACACGTGGGCGCCTAAACCAGCGCCCAGCGCCTTATGTGCTCTTCACGTGGGCGCCATACAAAAGTGCTTAGCACTTCATATACAGCCAAGATGGCCAAGTGCTTTGCACTTATTGGGAAGCGTCCATGTCTAAGCGCCTCATGTGATACACATATGAGCGCTAGAGCGCCAGTGAAGTGCTCAACACTTCTGCAATAAAAAGAAAACTGAGCAGACCAAGCCAAAATTGGCTAAGTCCCTCTGGAGTCAATTGCAACTAAGCCCAAATGCTCTGTTGTTAGATCTCAACTAAAATTTGATGATCCTTAAATGTTGCTAACTTGATCTTAGTCTTAAATAAGACTAACGTATCCTTAGTTAAAAAGCCCAAACGCTCATATATTTAAGTTAATCTTAATCTCAAACTAGATTAACGGTCCTTAAACCAAACAAAATATTTTTGAATTAAAGGAACATATAACCTAAGTTCAAAACCCAATCTTAGCCCAAATTAGCTAAGCTTATGTTTGTGATATTCAAACCGATATCCAAAGTCTCAAATATGACTGACAATTCTTAGGTCCATTACCCTTTTTCCCTCAAATACGAGATTTGGTTTAAGGGTACATCTCTTCACACCTCTAATATATGCCGTAATTTCTCAACGTCTTCAGAGAAATGGCGGGTCCCGACAACCAACAACTCCTCGTCCCAACTTGATGTAAAATTTCATCAAGATAGGGAATTATACACCCCACACTGATGCACTTCTAAACTGACGTACACACCTCAAATCGGACCGCACCCCAAATTAGGCACATTCCTTGTCACCATCATTCACTCCGCCATGTAACAAATACACGTGCGCACAAGGGGAATGTTGGACCGAAATGTCTTTAAACTAATATCCGTCCCCAAAATAGGAATGTTGGACTAAAATGTCCCTAAACTAATATTCGCCTCAAACATGGAAATAATGGACCGAAACGTCCTTAAACTAACATTCGTCCCAAACAGGGAATATTGGACCGTGATGTTCTTAAACTAAAATAATTGAGCCCATATGCTCATTTGTTTCTAAGTTGGTTTTAGTCTCAAATATGACTAACGATCCTTAGATCAAACCCAAATATCATATGAACGGATAGACCTCATAAATGAGAGAAATACGTACTAAGTTCATTCCCGTTGGCAAACTAAGCTACCAACGTAGACCCCCGTCAAGCAAATCCTTGACCAAAACCCAACATATATACAGATTTGGACTAACCCACGCCTTACGGGCGACGACATAAACTAGTCTCTGTATACAATCTACGAGCAAATAAAACAAACAAAAACACACACGACACGAAGTGAACTGCTGAGAAAGGAGAAAGTGGTTATCGCAATGCGGTAATGTAATAAACTGCACCAAGCCCCTGCCGGGAAAACCGTCCCCACAATTAAAAACCTCTCAAAAAATAAGAGGGAAGCTGATATAGTCTGCTACAACGGTCACGTCTGTCCAAACCTCTGATATATGGTACCATAAATCAACTTGGTATTTTCGGAGAGGTGAACGGATAAATCCAAATAGCATCTGCCCCCCAGATTCAGGAAAGATGATCCATCCCGGTTCGTCTCTATTTCCGGCGGTAAACAAGGACCATTATCGAAAGTTTATAATCGTTGGAAATTTGAAATTCAAACTAGAAAAAGATTTTTTGAAAAAGGCCTATAACTATTATGGACGTTGGGGGGACGTCCACAGGGATATCCTAGGGGACGTTTGATATTGATACATCAGACACAGAAGTCCCTTTGGATGTCTAAAAAGTTTATAAAGGTTTGTTCACCGCCGGAAGACGGACCGGGACATTGGGACGTCTGGCCTGAATTCTGGGGGCAGATACTATTTGGATTTATCCGTCCACCTCTCCGAAAATACCAAGTTGATTTATAGCACCGTATATCAGAGGTTTGGGCGGATGCGACCGCTGTAGCAGATTTCGTCAGATTCCCCTCCGTTTGTGAGGGGTTTTTGATTGTGGAGACGCTCTTCCCTACAGGCGCAAGCCCCTGCAGTTAATTACGTTACCACATCGTGATAACTACTTTCTCCTGCTCCGAAAGTTCACTTCGTGCCGTGTGTATGTTTGTTTTATTTTTTGTTGCCCTTGGATTATATACGGAGACTAGTTTATGTCGTCGCCCGTAGGGCGTGGATTTGTCCAAATCCGTATATTTTTAGATTTGGATTTGGGTTGATTTAAGGATCGTTAATCTGGTTTTAAGATTAAGATCGACTTAAAACATATGAGTGTTCGGGCCCAAGTATTTTAGTTTAAGGACACCGCGGTCAATTATCGCCATATTGGAGGCGAGGTGTTAGTTTAAGGACGTTTCGGTCCTTTATCGCCGTATTTGGGGATGAATATTAGTTTAGGGACATTTCGGTCCTTTATCGCTGTATTTGGGGGCGAATATTAGTTTAAGGACATTTCGGCCCATCATTCATCCTATGCGCACGTGTATTTATTACGTGGCAGAGTGAACAATGGAGATATGGAATGTGCCCAATTTGGGGCACGATCCGATTTGAGGTGTGCACTTCAGTTTGGAAGCTCATCACCGAAAAAAGTTGTTGGTCATCAGAACCCGACACCGCTTTGAAGACATTGAGAAATTACAACGACATATATCAGAGGTCTGGAAATATGTACTCTTGAACCAAATCCCGTATTTGAGGGAAAAAGAGGTCGCGGTGGACCTAAGAATCGTTAGTCATATTTGAGACTAAGATTATCTTAGGAGATATAGGATGAATATCATTTTGGATGTCATCAATGAGAGATCATTAGTCATGTTTGAGACTAAGATTGGTTTGGAAATCATGAGCAATATGGGCTCAGTTGGTTTAAAAATCAAAGAGGTTTACCCTCAGGAAATTTAGCCAATTTGGGTTGAGACCGGGTTTCTGTACTACCCAGCAGTGCTAAGCACTTAGTTATATAGCACTCACGTGTGTTTCGCGTGAGGCACTGAAATAGTGCTAAGCACTTGTTTTTGTGGCGTCCACGTGTGTTTCACGTGAGGCGCTGTATTAATGCTAAGCACTCGCTTTTTGCGGCGCCCACGTGCGTTTCACATGAGGCGTTGCACTAGTGCCAAGCACTAGATTTTTGTGGCACCCACGTGCGTTTCACGTGAGGCGCTGTGTAGCTTGTCCTTGAGCGCTCACGTGTTTTTCACATGTGGTGCTGAGTTCTTTTGGAGATTTAATTTCTGTTGATATTTTTAGAGAACTTAAATCTCTGTTAATGGTATTTTGACTATTAACGATCACCAAGATCATTATTTTGAGGATCTGGGATCATATTCTTTAAGAACTAAGTTCTTGATTTGAAAAAACTAAGTTCCTGGAGTATTATGAACTCCATGTTCTTCATGTTCAACATTATTCTTTCCTGAATTTTTGATTCTCAAGAACAAAATCTTCTCGATGAGAATTAAATTCTTAATTTGCGGAAGACTTGTCTTGTGGATCTCAGATCCAGAGAAAGAACTAAGTTCTTTGAGAATGGTTAAACCCTTAGATGCGATATGATAAGTAAAGGAGACATTTTGATCTCTTCTTTTTTCTTTACCTAGGATTTCTAGGAGGGAGATTCTCTTTTTTTTTAGAGAGAATTAAATTCTCTATTCTTTTTAGAGCCTTCTATATTTTTACAGAAGCTTCTACGGGGTTTCCTTTTCTTTTTTCCTCCTCCTCTTTGATTAATCTCTTTTCTTCTATTTATAGGAGAAGAGAAAAATCAATTTTTTGAGAAAATCTCTCATTGAGAAATCATGATTGATTTCATTATCAATCAGAATGATAATTTAGATCAATCGGTGAATTTTATTCACCGTTGGATTTTTAATCCAAAAACTCTCTGTTTAACAGAGAATATTTCTTGTTTGTTTTACAAGATTAGGAAATATTTTTGTAAAATAGAATTTTATTCTATCATATAAATATCTTGTTAGTTTAACAAGATTAGAATTTTATTTTATCTTATTAATACCTTGTTATTTTAAAAAGATTAGAATTTTATTTTATCATATTAATATCTTGTTATTTTAAAACGATCAGGAAGATATTTTCTTAACATAGAATTTTATTTTATAATATGAATATCTTGTTAGGATTTTATTTTATTAGATGAATATCTTATTAGTTTAACAAGATCACAATTTTATTTTATCATATGAATATCTTGTTAGTTTAACAAAATTAGGAATATATTTTTCTAAGATAGAATTTTATTCTATCAAATGATTGATAGGTGATTTTATAATCATCGTTGGATTTTTGATCCAAGGGTTCTCTGTTTAACAGAGAAGATCTTTCTAGTTTAAGAAAGATCAGGAAAATATTTCCCACATAGAATTTAATTCCATCAGATGGTTTAATTGGTGATATATTATCACCATTGGATTTTAAATCCAAGATTCTCTGTTAGAAAAAAATCTTTTCATATTATAAAAATCAGGGAAAAATATTTCCCAAATAGAATTTAATTCTATCATATAGAATTTAATTCTATCAGATGGTAGCATTTTAAATTGGGGCGCTCACATGCTTTGCATGTGAGTGCTGCCAAAGAAAGCGGTAAGAGAACTCACGTGTTTAACACGTGACCCCTAGTGTGGGTTTTGGCCTGTTTATCTTCAGCGCTCATATGCTTTTGCATATGAGCGCTCACA
Organism: Agapanthus africanus; assembly: GCA_030015575.1. Classification (NCBI taxonomy): domain Eukaryota; kingdom Viridiplantae; phylum Streptophyta; class Magnoliopsida; order Asparagales; family Amaryllidaceae; genus Agapanthus; species Agapanthus africanus. The sequence continues at coordinate 903,317,464 of JASDDO010000022.1, forward strand.
TGTTTAACACGTGAGGCATGTTTAGCCTTTTGGTTATTTATGTTCAGCGCTCATATGCTTTGCATATGAGCACTCACGTGTTTAACACGTGAGGCCAGTTTGGCCTTTAGGTTTATTTTATTCAGCGCTCATATGCTTTGCATATGAGCGCTCTCGTGTTTAACACATAAAACCAATTTGACCCTTAGTTATTTGTTTTCAGTGCTTATATGCTTTGAATATGAACGCTCATGTGTTTAACACGTGAGGCCGGTTTGGCCTTTAAGTTTATTTTATTCAGCGCCCATATGCTTTGCATATGAGCGCTCACGTGTTTAATATGTGAGGCCAATTTAACCCTTAGTTATTTGTTTTCAGCGTTTATATGTTTTGCATATGAGCACTCACGTGTTTAACACGTTAGACCATTTTGACCCTTTGTTATTTGTTTTCAGCGCTTATATGCTTTGCATATGAGCGCCCACGTGTTTAACACGTGATGCCAAACTATAAGGGTTCTTTTCCTCTTTCTTTTCTCTCCCTTTTGTTTTATAAGGGAACAAATAGCTCTTTGCTAAAAATTTTGGCGGAAACAAATTCCCCCCACTAGTTTGCCCACGTAAGTATGTACATGGGTGAAGTAGTGCAGAGTTATGCATGGCCGTACAATTGAAGGTTTAGGAGACAAGTTTATGGTCCTTGTAGCCTTAGGCATTTTTCATCTTTCTGAGTCGTAAGGGTCTTAAGAAGGTTTTTTCTCACTACGAGTCGTGAGAATCTCATCGGTGTATATTCTCCCTATAAATCATGAGGATTCCTAAGTGTTCATCGCCTCCGTGAGTCGTAAGGATCTCACTCGGGTATTTTTTCCTTATAAGTCGTGAGGACCCATAAGTAGCCTCTTCATTTCATTGGCATGTAACTTTGGCGAATGTGGCCCGTGGATAGTATACAAGAGTCCATCTTGACCTCTTTGTAGGGCAGCGATAGCTTAGGAAACAGGTTTGATCTGTCGCCTAAGATTTTTCAACTTTATGAGCCGTGAGGATCTCATAAAGATTTTTCTCCCTACGAGTCGAGAGGATCTCGTAGGTGTATTTTCTCCATAGAAGTCGTGAGAACTCCTAAGTGCGTTTTATCTTGAGAGTCGTAAGGATCTTACAAGAGAATTTTCCCCTTACGAGTCGAGAGGACTCGTAAGTGGTTTCTCCTCCTCGTCGGTATGCGAATTTGGAGAATGTGGCCCAAGGATAGTATATAAGAGTCAGTTTGGACCTACTTGTAGGGCCACAGTGCTTTGGAAATAGGTTGATATCCCCGTCGCCTAAAGCTTTTCACCTTTATGAGCCCTGAGGGTTTCATAAAGATGTTTTTCCCTAGAGTCGAGATGAGTCGAGAGGATATCACAGGTGTATCCTAACGTGAAATATAGATAACCCCTATTCTTTACGACAGGGGTCCGTTAGGTTTGTGGTACTAGTGTTTTAGTCCGTGGTACCGTGGCGTTGGCTAATGTATTTCTCGATATACAGTCTTTAAGCTGTTGTTCGAGTAACCCCGCGACTGTCATGCCTCTGATCCTTTCGGGGGTTGGACAAGACGTCTTCAAGTAATCTCCTTAGGCTATATTACCGTCGGTAGAGCAAGCGTTAGGAGTTTGCCATGACGCTTTTTACTTGAGATTAGACTCAGTTTGGAGCCCCGATAAGTCATAACCACTCCGCACTGGTGTGGGATGATCTATGATAGTCTTTTAGGTTTTATATGAGTTGTCGTCGAGACCCGAAGCTGGGAATATGTCGTCTTTTCATTTTTATTTTAACGATGCCGCGCTGTTTCTTTGCTGAAATAGGGTAGACATCTGTATGACCTCTATGCTGTATATATTGCAGTTGAAGCCCGGAGCTAGGAATATGCCATTGCTCCAATTTCATTTGATAGTTGCGTCCGCATCCTGCTGAAATGAGGGGGAACGCCGAGATAGTCTCTGGGTTGTATATGCGCCGTTGAGACTTGGAGCTAGGATTTTGCCATTACTCCTTTTTTATTTGGTTCCTTAGAGCTTTGTTAACGTCGCATCTGCATTCTGCTGGAATGAGAAGGAATGCCGTGTTGGAGCTAGGATTTTTTCCATTACTCCGTTTTTGTTTGTTGACGTTGCGTCTGCCCCGAGAGGGAACGTCGAGTTGGAGCTGGGATTTTACCATTACTCCTTTTTGATTTGTTGACGTTCCCTCTGCCCCTAGAGAGAACGTCGAGTTGGAGCTAGGATTTTACCATTACTCATTTTTGATTTGTTGACGTTGCGTCTGCACCGAGAAGGAACGTCGAGCTAGAGCTGGGATTTTGCCGTTACTCCTTTTTTGTTCGACCCTTGGGTCTTTTATGACGTTGTGTCTATATCCTGCTGGCATGAGAAGCACATCGAGCTGGAGTTAGGATTTTGCCGTCACTCAATTTTTTTTTTGGCGCCTTGGAGCTTTGTTGACGTTGTCTCTGCATCCTGTCGGAATGAAAAGAACATCGGGATGACCTCTAGGCTGTACATGCTGCCATTAAGATCTGGCTCTCCTTTTGATGGAACCTGGTGGGAAAATATGGTACCATTTCTTTCATTTTTGCCCATAGATTGTATACAGGGGTCAGTGTAGACTTACCTGCAGGGCAGGAAAGTTTTTTTTCTTTTTCCGCGATGCTCTATCTTTTAAGCATTTCATATCGCGAAAGTCGCGATTGCCCAATCAATTCGGATTTTATCCTCGGTGCCCAATCATTTCGACTATTTTTTTTATATTTTTACTCACTACTTTTTATTGCGAGTTGCCCAAACATTTCGGCTATTTCATATGCATTTTTTCTCGCCCGCTGCTGTTTTTATTGGGAGTTTAGAATCTAATACCAAACTTGGCATTAACATCGCTACGACTGGAATATTGCAAGAAGTGAATCATCATTTGCCGTAAAAGGATTTGGAGTTTGACACCTGTTTAGGCATCAGCATTGCTACCACTGGAATATTGCCAGAAACGAATCATCATTTGCCTTGAGAGGACTTGGGGTTTGACACCTATTTAGGTATCAGCATCCTTACAACTGGAATGTTGCCAGGAGCGAATCATCATTTGCCTTTGTCGATTTGAACAAAGATGACTTAGTAAACAAGGTTAGGATCCTGTCGACTGAGACTTTTTGACTTTATGAGTCGTAAAGGTCTCATAAAGTTATTTCTCTCTACGAGTCGTGAGGATCTCGCAGGTGTATTTTCTCATTAGGAATCGTGGGGATTCCTAAGTGTGTGTTCTCTTATAAGTCGTAAGGATCTTATAAGAGTATTTTCTCCTTATAATTCGAGAGGATTACAAGTGTCGTTCACCAAATGAGGACATTTCTTGTCATTGGTGGAACTTGGCGGGAAAATCATTTATTTGCGCCCATGGACTATATACAAGGACTAATATTGGACCACCTGTAGGGAAACTTGGGGGACACAACGGCATAAGAACAAGTTTGGATTCCTGTAGCTTAAGACTTTTGAATCCTGTGAGCTGTGAGGGTCTCATAGGAGGAGTTCTCCTTACGAGTCAAGATGATCTCGTAAGTGTAAAAAATTTTACGAGATTGCGCCTTTCGGGTTTTTACAAGCTAGCCAGTAATCCTGTTGTTTTTACTCATGGCACCCTTTTCGGTTTTTCATCCGTGCCCATTTTGCTCGTGGACGTACCCTTTTTTTTATGATTCATATGTTTGTCGGTGGAACTTTGGAGGTGACTTCACCGCTGGAGTAGCTGTGTAGCCAGTGGGACTTGAGTTGCAGTCTTCGCCGTTGGGTCTTCTATTGCAATATAGATCTCAAGGGAGCATATCACCGATTTGGAGGCGATGTGCTAGTTTAGGGACATCTCGGTCCGTTATTGCCATTTTTGAGACGAAGTTTTAGTTTAAGGACATCTCGGTCCGATGTCGCCATATTTGAGACGAGGTTCTAGTTTAAAGACATCTTGGTTCATTATTGTCATGTTTGGCACGAATTTTTAGTTTAAGGACATCTCGGTTCGTTGTCGCAATGTTTGAGGCGGATTTATAGTTTAAGGACATCTCGTTCTGTTGTCTCCATGTTTTATGCGGATTTTTAGTTTAAGTTCATCTTGGTCCGTCATTCCCCATTTAGGGACGAGTATTAGTTTAGGGACATCTCGGTCCAATGTCGCCATGTTTAAGGCGAAGTTTTCTTGAACACTACTTTCAGAGTTTTGACTCAGAAAGATAGCGAGCGGACACAAGCGTCGTTATCTATCGTTGAACTTATTCATGACTCATCAAGCGTAGTATTTCTTGAGCAATCGGCCATTTATTGGCCGGAAGGGTCTTTCGCCATGCATATCCATGAGCAGATAGGCTCCACCTTGGTAGACTTTTTCTATGATGTACGGGCATTCATAGTTCGGCTCGAACTTTCCCCGTTTGGCATGTTTGGGGATCGTCAGTCTTTTGACGACTAGCACGAGCTCGCCTTAGCAGAATGTTCTCGGCCTACTCAGTCTTTCGTATGACCGTGTCATCCTTGCCTTATAAGCCTTCAGGTTTTGCTGTGCCATAAGGCGGGTTTCGTCGAGGGCATCGAGCTCCTCGAGCCTAAGATGAGCATTTTCTTCATCTGTCAGCTCGTATCGAACTGCTACTCGTAGAGAGGGGAGCACTATTTCTAGTGGGAGCACTGCTTCCGTGCCGAACACTAACGCGTACGGTGTTGTATTCATAGCAGTCTTGAACGCCGGTCGGTATGCCCAAAGAGCTTCGTGCAACCTTTTGTGCCGGTCTCTTTTGTTTCTGGACACTGTTTTCTTTATAATCTTTGTCAAGGTCTTATTGAAGGCTTCAGCTAGACCGTTGTCCCGAGAATTATAGACCGAAGAGTATTTCCAATCTATTTTGTGTTGCTGTGCGAAGCGACCGATTTTATGTCTTTTGTAGGCTAGCCCATTATCCAAGATAATTCTTCACGGAGTGCCGAACCGATAGATGATATGTGTCCTGAAGAAATGGAGGATATTCTCCGTCTTCACTTCCCTTAGTGGTATTGCTTTTGCCTACCTGGAGAAATAGTCGGTCGTTGCCAGTATGAATCGGTGTCCTTTAGATGATCCTGGTTCAATGGGGCCGATTATATCGATTCCCCATATTCGAACGGCCAACTAGCTACTGTTGGGTGTAGCGGGTTCGGATGCTGGTGGATGAAGTCCCCATGAATTTGGTATGAGTGACACTGCTTTGCATATTCGAGACAGTCCTGAATCATTGTGGGCCAATAATAACCCATTCTTTTAATCTTCAGCTTCATTTTTGGCCCAGCTTGGTGAGAACCGCAGAGTCCATCGTGAGTTTCTTGGACGACTCTCTTCGCTTCTTCTGGTCCTAGGCATCTTAGTCACAAATAGTCGAACGATCTCTTATATAGAGTATCATTGACGAAGGCGAAGGACATAGCTTGTTGCATGAGCCGATGTCGAGAAGACGCATTTTTGGGCGTTTGTCGAGATTTGAAGTAGTCTATGAAGAATTCCATCCAATCCTTGACCTTTTCTTCATCTCTATTTGGAGGGCTACTTGTTCGGTCGTTTCTTTTCCTTCGGATGGCTCTGTTAAGTCCTCCGAAGATATCTCTGTTGGCGCGAGGATCCTGCGACTTTGCACGATGATCTTCACGTCATCGAGGTCTTCGTCAGCTAATTCTTTAGCCAGTTTGGCCAACGCATCCGCCTTACTGTTTTCTGCACGCGGTATGCTCTCTAGGATGTAGAAGGGGATTTTGCGTCAGCAGTTGCTGCACTCTTTCGCCGTGTTTTATCAGCTCTGGCTTGCACGTCTGATAGTCGCCATTTACTTGGCTAACGATCAGCTGGGAGTCTCCATATATGAGGAGGACTTTAATTCCCATGTTGACAGTGATATCGAGACCTGCTATCAAAGCTTCATATTTAGCTTCGTTATTAGTCATCGGCTCTGTTAAGGAGAGGGCATAACACAATATCCCTCCTTGTGGAGTCATGAAGATAAGGCCCATCCCGGCTTTGATTATGGGGGTGTTTTGCTTTCGCCTCTTCATGGAAGATACTCCATCGAAGTAGAGTTCCCATCGAGAATCATTTTCTTCCTTCTCTCCCTCGATTGTGTCGAACGCATGGTCATCCGGTAACTCACAATTTAAGGGGGAGTCGGCTGGTATTAGATGTTCGGCGAGAAAGTCGGCGATGGCTTGTCCTTTCACTGCTTTGAGGGGTCGATACGCTATCGAGAACTCCATCAGGAGGAGGGCCCATTTGGCAAGCCTTCCTATTAATATGGCCTTTGACATCAGATATTTGAGAGGATCCACCTTTGATATTAGATGGACCTTATGTGCCAAGGCGTAATGTCTGAGCTTCGTTATCACGAAGATCAGTGCCAGGCAATGCTTTTCGATGGGGGGTAGTTGTTTTCTGTCCCCAAGAGAACTCGACTCAAATAGTACAAAGCTCTCTCCTTTCTCTGATCGTTCTCTTGTGCTCATAGCGTGCCTAGAGAACCCTTAAGGGCCGTTGTATATAGGATAAGGGGTTTTCCCTTAACCGAAGCGGTCAATATCGGCGGATTTTGCAGGTATTGCTTGATTTCGTCTGGTGCATTTTGGCACTTTTGATCCCAGACGAACGGGGTCCCCTTCTTCATTAGATGACTGTAGGGACGGCATTTTCCGGAGAGGTCAGCTAGATATAGGCGAGCTTTCCTTGAAGGGATCGCAACTGTTTGAGAGTTCTTGGCGTGGGCATTTCTGTAATCGCCTTGATCTTTGAGGGATCGATTTCGATACCCCGGTGCCGTATGATGAATCCTAGGAATTTTCCTGAGGAGACTCCAAACGTGCATTTCAGAGGATTCATCTTCAGACTATACCTCCGGAGACGTTGGAACACTACGTCTGGATGTTCCCCGTAAGACTTGATCTTCACCACCAGGTCGTCGATGTAGCATTTGACAATCTCATAGATGAGGTCATCGAAGATCTTCGTCATGGTCCTGTGGTAGGTAGCGCCAGCTTTCTTTAAACCGAAAGGCATCTCCTTGTAGTAGAATATGCCCAGCGGAGTCCGGAAGGCAGTATGCTTTTGATTTTCAGGATGCATTTTTATTTGATTGTATCCCGAAGATCCTTCCATGAAGGAGAAGACCTCATGGGTAGACGTTTTATCGATCATCAGCTCAGTAACAGGTATTGGGAATTCATCATTCGGGCAAGCTTTGTTGAAGTCCCGAAAGTCCATGCAGATGTGCACCGTTCCATTTTTCTTCATCACCGAAATGATGTTAGCGATCCAGTCGGGATATTGAACTTCTTGGATGAAGCTGGAGTCGATTAGTTTCTTGACCTCGGCATTTATGCTCATCTCAATTTCAAGCCGCATTCTTCTCGGCGTCTGTTTGACTGGCTTTATGTCCGGCGATATGGCCAGTTTATGTACTGCTACCTCTGGATCTAGACCCGACATTTCGGAATAGATCAATGCGAAGCAGTCTTTATACTGCATGAGCATGTCCTTTAACGTGGCTACCTGTTTTTCAGATAGTAGCTCACCGACGAACGTTGACCTCGGGTCGTTTTCCGTCTCTAAGTCAATTTTTCTTAGATTATCCGCCGTAGTGTGTATCCCGTCTTCCAGCTCTTTTGGTGCTGGTGGAAACTCTGAGATCACCTCGTCCTCATCTTCATTTGCGAAGCACTTGAAGGGGTCATCTATAGTCTCATGCCCTTCCTCATTTGAGAGTGTTATCACATGGCAGGTACCGGTTCGCTTCCATTCTTGATGTTGATCTGGTCCTATCCTCACGGTGCAGGTCCTCTTTGGCTCATGCTTTTGCGGCGGGGTTACCCTCTAGCTGTCGGACAAAGCGAACCTGCCTTGTTGATATTGGTCTTCGACCCAGTCTTTGAAGGTGAAGCAATCTTCAAGGGGATGACCTATTGCTCGGTGATAGGAGAATTAATCCGGATGATGGACCTCGTTTATTTGTTCAAGGTGTCGAGACTCCGAAAGTATCATCATTTGATGGTTCATGACAAGGTTGAATATTTTCCTTGTCTTGTCTTGAGGGAAAGAGTATTCCCGACCCCTCTTCTTGATAAAGGACGGGTTCCAACTATGTTTTTCAGGATGGCACGGCCTCTTAGATCTGCCCTATTGTTTGCGAACGTTATTTGCGCTCCTTGTCCTATTTTTTCCTTTATTTCTGGATTTTCCCATTTTGCGAGGACATACAGCGAGCTGGGGTTGGAGGGCATTGTAGTTTTCCTTTTCCGCGGACTGTTGATTGAGGCATTGCGTCCTGACTTTTTCATAGATAGCCATTTCACGGCTGTGGTTATCCTGAATCTTTTGACAGGCTTCTTTTATTAGCTTGTCAACTTTTTCTTTGAACGATGGACTTAACGTTCTTAGAGCGGGATCTCGTTCTGTTTCAACATCTCGACTATTTGGAAGAGCGTTCTCTTCTTCACCAGAGCTGTTTATGATGCGGCAGCTGTGGAACTGCTCCCGTTTCCTGGACTGAACGTATCCGAGCCCTGTTGTCTCGATCTTCCCGTTGAGCATCTTTCGCTGGGTCCCAGGGATATCCCAAGCCTTTTGTAGAATTGGGCTTGCCGAATAGTTTGTTCGAGGGGTACATCTTGGTATCTTAACAGCCTTTTTATTCCCTCCGCGTAGTATCTTGGCAGATGGATTGGTTGAAGCCTGTTTAGTGCATAATCGTCACCATGCCAAACTTCTTTCTCTACTCCGATCTCCGTAGATTGGTAGAAGAGGATCGCCTTTTCACCTCTTCGCCTGAGAGGCACGTAGAAAGTCTGTAGTTCCTGAACGCTGTATGTATCGATCGCATCAAGTTCCTTGTAATGCTGAGGTGGAACCATTGTGATTTGCAGGCTCTGGTCTGTTTCGTCGAGGTTTTGCACTGACGGGCGGATGGAGAACACTGCGTTGGCCTCGTCCTCAGAGTCGCTGCCAAAGACCAAAATAGGGGTCGATGGTCCGGGCATGTTGTTTTCTTTCTGGGGTTGCCCCGAGTAGACTATCTCTTCATCTTCTTCGGAGTCGCTCCCAAAGATTGGGATAGTGGCGACGGACTTCTGTTTATCCTCCGGCTTATGACGTTTGTCACGCCACGCTTCCTAGAGTGCGCTAAGACCGGCACGTGACAGAGCCAACCATGCTACCTGTGGTTAGGAAACATCCCTCCACAGTCACGTTACGGCTGTCTATAAGATATCAAGAACAGTATAAAATAAACTATCTAGTACATGTCCATATGCCAGAATAAACGAGTCAAGAAATAATATGCGGAAGCAGTAAATCCAAATAACAATAACATCTGGAAAGTACGTCCCAAATACGGGCTCACATCGGGAAATGAAAGTACGGAAATAAAACTAAACTAAACTAGATACTAACATGATCCTCACTGCTCGGCCTGACGGCGGAAATACTCCTGATCAGCCTGCGAAAAAGACAGAGGATCTGGGCCATGCAAAACCCAGACGTCAGTGCGTCATAATATCAAACAATAAAATATAATCAGGAGGTAACAAGATATGCGGGCATGAGTATGAACAGTAATAAGTGTATAACAGTAACACGAATATAGAACAGTGAAGTGTATGTGCATGCGGTGAGTAATCTATGCTACTGGGTTAATTACTCTCAAGTCTTTGAAATCAATTTAATGAATCGTCAATATAACTCAATAGTATCCCGTGCATGCCCGGGACCACGGTCCAGATTCTCGGGCTGAAACCGAGACGTGCCGCTAAGCCCAAAACAGGAAACATGTACAGATGAATGATGTCAGCAGTAACATCCCGGGACTGGCCTAGCCCCCAAAACTGATCAGTATAAGCATCGAACTGTTGAGTTACAAGTCAGGTTTCATCATTGATTTCCCTTTACCCCCAAGTTATGTATTCAAGTCAAGTATTGATAAATCTGGAGCTAATGCCAACACAGGATCAAGCAGGTACAGGTTTGTCTATACAGACAACAGAATACGTCCGTCAGGACAACATGTCAGATTGTCGGCATTAGAAACAGGATCAGGCAATATGTCAGGTAGTGCTATATCAGTTCATGACCGGTAGTGCACAGGTATCAAACGGATGCTCATAATAAAACTGTAGCGAGTACGGGTGCACGATAAAAGTACGGATGCACAGTAAAATACGGATACACAAATATTTATTAGGGATTACATCTATAACTCCATGACTATGCATGATGCACATTATCAAGCATGGGGTGTTAATATAACAGTAACATGATATAATATGATATGGCATGTAACTAGATGTATAATAAATGATACGGATACGAACGGGTATCGTAAAACAGTAAAACGGTAATATGGGATGCATAATGAAATAAACATGCAATATTTTTATTAATATAGATGCAAGTATAATAATATAGCATGTATTAAGCTAACTTGCATGCAACTAGATATGTAATTAATGATACGGGTACGAACGGCTATCCGAAAACAGTAAAACAGGAATATGGAAGCACAATGCAGTCAACATGTGATATTTTTTATTCATATGGATGTAAATATAATAACATAACATGTAATAAGATAAACTTGCATGCGACTAGATATGTAAATAACGGTATGGAAGCATACGAGTATCAAAAAACTGTAAATTTATAACATAGGACACACAATGCAGTAAACATGTGATATTTTTATTCATATGGATGCAAATATAATAATATAGTATGTAGCAAGATAAACTTTCCTGATCGGATCTCACGACGGGGTGCGTACGCTGCGTCTGACATCGGGTAAACGCCGCAATGTACACGTGCGCGTACAGAACAGGACCAGGCAAAGCAAGAACACGACCACGCTGGTTGGGGATACCCACTGGGTCGCCCGGATCGTCAGCGACGGCACGGCTCCGGCGATGGCCGGGAAAAACCAGATCAAGAAAAGAGAAAAGAAGGAAAGAAAAAGGAGAAGAAAAAAGAGAAGAAGGAGGCTGGGGTTTGGTGTTCTGGGTTTGGGAGAAGGCGAGGAGGTTGTTGTGATGACGAGGAGGCGACGGGAAGATCGGAGCTCTGGTTATGAGGGTTCAGGCGACGATTTCGGGTAAGGCTGCAGGTGTTAGGGTTCTTAGTGTGCAAGGAAGGGCTCTGGTGTTGGGTTGGCGAGAGGGGAGAGGAGAGGAAAGAGAGGTGGTCGAGGGTGTGGAGGCGACAATGAGGTGGTCAGCAATGGGTCGGCGACGTGAGGGCGCCGGCACGGGTTTCGGGTTTGCAGTGTTAGTGGATTTGCTCGGGAAAGGAGAGTGGAGGAAGACGAGGAGGAGATGGAGGCGAGAGAGGTGAGGTGAGCGAAGTCATCGTCGGTGGTGGCGACGGCGAGGCACGGCAAGGGATAGGGTTAGGGTTCGTGAGGGGGGAGGCGGTGAGATTAAAGAAGACGAAGGAGGTGAGTGTGGCGGGGGTATGGTGATGGGATCCTCGTGGGGGTTTTAAAAAGAAGAGAGAGAGAGAGAGAGAGAGAGAGAGAGAGTTAAAAGATTGTTAGGATTTGATTAAAAATTTTATATAATAAAATATATAGTACGAGATAAAGAGAGGGAGCATGTGAGGAAAATATATGAACACATATATTATCTATTAAAGGTAAAATTTAAACAGTTAGAATTAAATGATAATATAATATTGGTAAATTTTGAGTTTTCAGGCTAATCTAAAATTACTCCAAAATGAGTCCGGGTTGGGTCTAAAATTATGGTTTGAAAATACGGAAAATATACGTAGTGACCAAAACCAGAATAGGATATCCGGGTAACGAAAATGCATACCCCCAAGAACGGATACACGTAGCGTGCACGTAGCTATCCAAACCAGTCCGTTTCACTAAACGGGACGAGAGCAAGATGTACGGATGCTACCACAGGGTCAGGGGTATGATACAGGCCATGCAAGATATTTTTAAAATATTTTATTTGAATTTATTTGTTATACTAAAAAAATGCAAATGCCAGATGTAATGCCAGTATGCAGTATAAACAATATGAAAGTGCACGGATTCTCATAATTAGCCGGGATAAATCATAAATAGGAATCAAGACGGGTTTCCAGCAAGTGGGTCGGGTCGGATGCAAAGACATATACCAATACACTATTCGCACCCAAAACACAATAAATCAATAATAGCCACAAATAAGAAATACTCAAAATAGAACTGCTATAAATGAACTAGGGTGTTACAACATCTTTCCGTGTCTTCGAAGTCTGGTAGGAAGTATTTTGCGTCTTCATATTTCCGAACCTCATTTACGGAGAATGGATTCAGCTATCTTGTGACGGTGCATTCCAAACCATCCTAGAAATACTTCATACACTGATGTTATGTAGAAAGGATGACGTTGTACTCATGCAACCAGGACCTGCCAACCAAAGCGTTATAGCAAGTCTCGGCATTAATGACGTGAAATTTAATGTCAGTGATGAGCAACCCGAAGCGTAATATCAGAATTATGGACCCAAGCGTCCGTGACGACTGTGAGTCGAACCCGAAGATGGTAATTTTGTCCCAAGCCAAGTGCCGGACGTTCATGCAAATCACCTTCAGCACTTTCACGTTGAGAAGATTGATGGAGGATCCGTTGTCGACAAGGATTATGCCTATCATGATGTCGTGGTAGTACCCAGTGACGTATAACAGGTGATTATGCTCGCACGTTCCGAGAAGGAGATCTTCATCGCCGAATGTAATGTCAGCTGTGTGAACCTCTGCCAGCTCATCCTTCATCTTCTCTTCTGCGAGGAAAGGTTGGAACTGATCAGGCTCTTGTAATGCCTTGATCAGATAATCTCGTGCCTTTTTGGACAGGAGGAGAGCATCCAGTATGCTCAGTTGTGAGGGCATTTTCCTCAGATATGCTAAGACATTGTAATCAACCTTGTTTTTCTTAGGCGGATCCCTAGCTGCAAGCTCTTTGATGACTCCATCATTGAGGGTGATTTCCTCAGGGATTTTTTCTTTCTCTTTGTCTCTTTGGTTCGAACCTTTGTTTGTAGGTCCGAAATTCTTTTCAGGCAGCGTGCGGTTACGCAGCTGAATGTTCCCACATTTCTTCTCCCCCTCTTTTTTTCGGAGGTGGGGTCTTTGAAGAGAGAGCTGAGGGTCATTTCTTCCTCCGAGTCGCTCGCGAAGGTAAGAACCTGGGGTTTATCCCTTTCCGAACTGGTATCAACCATATGAAAGTTACCAATCGTTTTCTCACGCGCACTTGCCGCATTTTTTTGCTATCGACGAGCTTCGCGCTTCATCCTCTTAAAGTGTTTTTTAACATGCAACGTATCCTTGCCACCACTTCTTGTAGGCACTGCATTCCTCGGTGGGGTGGGTAAACCTTCGATGATATAAGCAGTAGTTTGGATGTGAATTCTCTCCGTCGAGGCATATGACCCCGGGAGTTTTTACGAGAGGTGCCGGCTTCATTTCCATTGAGAGGGCTTTGGCGAACCGCTTATCTGCCTTGATCCTGCTCTTATTTATAGCAGGTATGCCTTGGTTTGGTTGGAGTACTTTACGACTCATTCTCACCGCAGCATCTTTATCCTGACGTTGACGCTTAGTCTTTCCGTATATAGTTGTTCTGCGTTCTCGGTCGGCTTTGCTTTTCCGAAAGGCTTCGTTTAACAGCCTATCGATCGGGTCTTCTTCTAGCAGTTCCGGGGATTTTAGCACCGCATCTGCCCCCAGTTCCTCTACATTGTTTTCTGACGCTGAGGGAGTTTCTTCGGCATTTAACAACGAATGGGAGACCATGTGGCAACTTGCTGCATAGTCTTCGGTTTCTTCTGATGAGTCATTTTCCTCATCGTTGTCACTATCTTCGTTTTTAAGAATATACTTGAGGAACTCTTCAAAGGTGACAGGTGTCCGCGGTTTCTGGTTGAACTCCTCCAACGCGTCGATGTACTTTTTTATGTTTGTGCGCTTGTCGTCATACTCGGCAGGCTGCACAGGTTTCTTGGTCTTCTTCTTTTTCTTCGAAGACTTTGAAGGCTTGACTTGGGGATTTTGCCCTTTGTCAAAAATTTTCGATATGGGACGCGGTTTCAGCATCTCTTCGATGATTCCGGGTTCAAGTGGACTTTTCCACCTGACTGCCGGACATGCCTATAGATCTTTTAGCATTCTTTTGGTCTTTGCTGAAAGAACGACTTCCCATGGAGTTTTTTCCACGAGCAAGCATGATGCTCCCGGTGCATCCATCTTTTTGGGAGTGTGCTTCGGTGGCGGGTTCACTCTCCAGTTCTCAGAATGCACGAACTTCTCCTGTTGATACTGATCCTCGACCCAGTTTTTGAAGATGTAGTAATCCTCAATTGGGTAGCTCACCATTCTGTGATAGGAGCAGTAGTTGGGGTTGTTAACGTCGCCGGGTTGCGGTGGACGCCGTGGGTCTGACAATGTGATGAGTTTATTACGCATTGCCAACTCAAATAGTCTCCTCGTCTTATCGCGGGAAAACGAGTAAGTGCGTCATAGCCTTTCTTCCAGGGATAGGCGTGGACGTGCATTATTTTGGCGAGCCATTGGTTTTGGGTCGCTCAGTTGTTGTTGAGTGTTGGTGACGAAGGCCGCTTTCCCTTTACCCTTGGCATTTCGAGGGTCCTTATTTGAGCAGGAAGGCCCGTGACCTATCTGGTCCATTTGGGCCAGTTTATCAATTAGAGCCTGGAAAGTTGTGGTCTTGAAGAACGTTATGAACTGGGACACCATCGTTTGCGGATCTAGGGTCCCGATGAACATGCCCACGGCGGGGGATTCTTTGATGCGTTGTTCGCACTTTGACCACAGATTCCGCCACCGGATCGCATAATAGACCCAGTTTTCTCCCGGATTTACCCTGGTATTAATTAATGCCGTGATCGGGGTGCACACTCTTGTGCTGGCGAACTGTTGTGTGAACAGCGGTTCCATTTCTGTGAATGTTTTCACGGAGTCATTTGGGAGCTCCGAGTACCATTCAAAGGCCGTTTCTGACAGGCTGCCAACGAACTGGCGAAGCAACCGTTTGTCATCACCTCTAGTGTTGCCGCATAAAGCTTTGAACTGCGCGATGTGCCGGTGTGGATTGCCTGTCCCCTTTTACAAATGGAACTTAGGGATCGTATATCCCGGCGGGTACTTAATTTGGTCATACCAGCCTAGATACGGTCGTCCAGTTCTGACAATTTGACTGGCCGCTTCATTTGCTTGATGAGCTCGTATTTGTTGAGCGATGTAATCATCAAGAGCAGCCTTGGAGATCGTTTCCTCCTTAGCTATTGACAAAAACGGAAAAGAGTTTGATATTTCCCCTCTGTCATCCTCGATAATTATTGGCAGATCCTTGGCTGTAGATACTGGCTGGATCATCATTCCAACCATATCCTAGAACAAGAGTGCCATCTTCTTTATGTGGGCGGCTTGCTCGGCAGCTTCTTTGTCTTTTCTTTCAAGCACCCTTCGCAGGAACTCTGTATCGGTCTCCTACTCTTGGCGTTGTTCAGATGCTGGTTCCAGACTTTCTTTCTATCCAGTGAGTGTTGCCATTTTGGTCAGCATTTCCTGGAGCTTTTGTTGTTGCTCCTGAGCTTTTGTTAACGACCGAGTTTGCGGTCGATGATCTACGGAAGCACGGCTTTCCTCTTTTTCGGAAGCTATGTAAACCGTGTGTACGATCATGCCATCAGACATGGGGCGTTTGGATTCATCTCCTTTGGAATTTGCCGCGGGCGGTGGGATTTTCTCCGGCCTCCTCTTGTGGGAGGTCGAAGTTGAAGGAGCTGTTGTAACAGGCACCCATGTAGAAGAAGTCCCTCGCTGTATGGTGGAGGGATGGTCTTCCTTTTGCCGAGCCTTCGATTTCTTCGGTTGACGAGAGTAGTTTTCGTCGATCATAGAGTCCTGGACTTTTCGACAGACTCTGTGAATTTGGGAGGAGAGCCGTTGATGGGGGCGCTCCGGCTTTGCCTGTACAGTGACCTTTGCAGACGGAGGCGATTTCTTTTATACCGCTGTGCTGGGTTCCCTTGGTCACCGCTGGGTTTCGAGAGGCATCGACCATGCCGTTTTTAAAAAAATAGCGCGCTAAAGAACCCTAACCTAGAATTTTAACTAGAGAATTAGACGAAATTATAATGTAAATATCTTTACATCCAAAGTGAATAAGGAATACAACCTTTATAAATCGGTCCTTCACTTTAATAGTTCCATGTAGTAGTCCCTTCACTCCAAGTAGCTAACTCCCGGACTCTAGAAAGGCTCCACAAGATGAACGGAACAAGCTTGCTTAAAGTCTTCAAAGCCGAAGATGATCTACGTCGAGAAGACACCAACTCAAGCTACATCTTCACTAATATGGAATCAGTGAAGCGAACACCCTAAACTAAATGGCTAATATAGTAGAGGATGATGAAGTAGGAATTTTTCTCACTTTAGAAATATTTTTCTCACTCATTTTCTCCACCTCCCAAAAAGCTAGTGAACTTGAGGAAGGAGATGAAGAAGAAGCAACCATGGAAAAATCTCAAGTGTTATGGCAACCATGGGTGAGTTAATATCATATACTAACTTCTAGAGACTAAACCATGGCTAATCATAATGGTTGGGTTAATAAATATCTTAAGTAAAACAAAATTGGTGGACTTAGTCAATGATTCTACAAGCTTCCACTAAGCAACAACCATGACTAATTTCCTCCAAATTTTGAATTACTTTAAATAAATAAAACCCTAGATTATGTTAAGCATGGTGTGATTCTCATACACCCATGTCATATGTATCATCAAGCATGACACACAAAAAATGTACATTAATATATATCACATATATACTAAATGCACACAAGTGAGAAAAAGAAATCTTAAGTGAGTTAATATTAGTTAATATAAATTAATATATCAAATATATAATTAAACATTAAATTATTAAATCAACACTTGATCGTATCGCGAGAATAGAATAATATCAAATACAACCGACTATATCACATACAACCGACTATTATCAATCGTATCAACTTATCGAATCAACACTTGATCCGATAACCCAGCTATATCACATATAACTGACCGATATCACATATCGCGAAAATAGAATACGGTATCACATACTTGTATTAATCTCGGTACCGCACATATCACATATGTGCTCCTACTTTGTTTCGCTTGAGCCAGGAAACCTCTGTGTAGGAATCTAAAGACTCGTCAATACGCCGACAGTAGGTGGTGATCATATCAGTCACCCATAAGCCGCAAGCGTTCTGATAAACATAACGGCCACCCGGATATTGAGCGATCAGAAGATCAACAAGCAAGCCTGCTCATACTCCTATGAATCCAATCAGTAACACTACCGTACAGTTCGGTTCTTCGTCTGATATGTCGCATATCACAGCGTGGGGGTGGTAATCGTCAGACCCCAATAGCCTGATAAGTCATGCCGATGTGAGGCTCATAACGGTTCGAGAAACTACTGATAACACTTACCAGTTGATCTCAGCAACCCTGACCAGGGATTTCCTGTTATGCCCAATCAAGCATAGCGCAACATCAACCCCCAATACCGGGAGAGACGAAATCCCCTCCTATCGCTCATTGTCTCCATATGACTCGGGATTGTACCCAAAAACCACCGTTTTGCACGATCTCTTGAACGTGGTAAGGTGGAAATCAAAGCACAGTGGGAATCACACAAGACTCTATGACGATCTCGGGTCGACAGACTAACCTGCACCAGTGTCACCATAGAACTGCTATCTGACGATAGGTATAATACCATCTAGAAGTTCTCGGAGAGTCCGTCTAGTGTACTTAGTCTCCACTGAGCACCCGTATACCTTCTCTGATGTCAAACACCAATAGATATGGGATCATCCATCGCCCATCATATGGGTCGAGAAGCGTATATGCTTGTAACAACTCCAATTTTTGTACACATAAAATTGATTTAAATTTGAAGTATACTTAGGGTATTTAATGTTGCTGTTAACACTTTAAGTAATTATTTTCCCACAATAATTACAAGAAGGAGCTTGTAGCTCATTGGTAACACCTTGCTTTGCTGAACCAAGCCACCAGAGTTCAAATCCCATGCCCCACATTATTTTAATATTATTTTTGTTTTAAATTTCTTGGAAGCCCAACAATCCACAGGCCATAACTCCCAAAAGTTGAACTTCACATAAAAATTTAAAAGTACCAGAACCTTAACCCCGAGCCTCCCCACCTCTGAGACCCCTGACTCGGCCGGCGGACCGGTCAACTCGGGCCGGCGCCGTCGGCCGGACTCGGCCGGACGGCCGAGTCCCCAAAACAAAAATGTGGCCTTTTGTATTCCCTAACCCCCTGCACACACCATTTATTTGGATCGGTTCCCGAATCTTAAATACACCCCATTTACTACAATTTTTAATGATTTTTCCTATATTTTTACATTTTTTTAAAAATAAAAACCTTTCACCTATCCTACCCTAGCCTACCCTATAAATACACCCCCTACCCTCTACTCTCTCATCCCAAAACCCTAAGCTTACCCTCTCAAAAATTTTCCAAGAGTGTGTAATTTGAAAACGATTGCACGGCGAAGCCCCGGCGAAATTCCGGCGAGAATTCCGGCGACGTTTTTAGAAACAACCGGCGACAAAGCAACACCTCGGCAAATCCTTTAGTTCCCCTATACTTCTTCGTATAGATCGAAACCCGTAAGTCCCATTCTTTCCCCCTTTCTATTTCTCTAAAATACGGAATTACGAAACCCGACGGAATCGGAACAAATCTGATTTTCGACTCGGTTTTCTACAAAATTTCACTTCTAACCAATACATTCATGCCTAAACATCTTTATCTTGACTATTAAACTTTTAAAAATCAATTTGAACATGTTTTCTCACATGAAATGATAACCTTTCCAATTTATCGTATTTTTCACTTTAATACCATCATGTTTCGATTTCACATTTAACCCCTAAACTTTGCTATACATTTAAAGTAGAGCACGAGGTAATGACCTACCTCCACACACACGCAAATACAACCCTAAAACGATATCATCAAAACATAGAATACGATAAAAACAATAATTTCATTTAAATACCACATTCTTAATAAAATCAATTCTAAAAGTTTAGCTTTAATACACTTTTAAATACATACCTCTTATTAGGAAAACACGATAAGTTGTGGACATCGATCGTTTATCTAAACCTAACCTTGTGGTGTCTAGGCTAGGCAAGTGAGCAAAGGTAACTTTAAAAGGCCCGTCTCACGATTCGTGAGCGGATCCCTCCTTCCTCACTTGTACTTACCTGACCACAATTGGCGGTGAAGAGGCGATTTGAGGCTTCTAACGACTTGTCGTTTAGACCATTTAGAAATAGGCTAGTTGGCTTAGGAAACCCTAGAATCTAAAATACGGAAAATTACACTTTGCTAATAAATACATTTTACTTTATAAAACCGTTTTCTAAAGGATTAGTATTTTACAATGTTTGCAAAGCGCCGCTACAACCCATTTTTGGGGAACCCGTTCGGGATCGTGTGGTTTATCGCGCACCCTCGGGCTAGTAGTGCGAGATTCAGACCTCCGCAAGGAGCATTCGGTCTCGAAAGGTTTAAAATACGACATCTTAAGAAAATGAGCTTTTTGGAATATAAAATATTTATTAAAATTATTTTTGTATAAACATATGTATATTTATCATTTAAATATCTATTTTATTATAATATAAATTTTCCACCTTTTTCTAAAAATCACAATAATAAATTTTACACTAAAATACCATGAACTTCAAATAATCAATATTACAGATAAATACCCTTATTTATAAAACTAGGATATTTTCACTAGAAATGTCACAACATAAAATCCACCCTCATTACAACTCTAAAGACGATTAATAAATACTTGAGGTGTATTTTGAAAAGTATATAAAAGTATTTTTACATAAACCCCCCTCAAGTTTTATAAATTACCCTAAAGACCCTAGCAATTAAAAGACCTAGATTCACAATTCTGATTGTCTGACTCGGTTTGAGTCTGATTAATCTGACTTGAATATGATTCAAGTTCAACCTATAATCTACAAGATTCCAATTCAATATGAACACATGAATCCATGAATCCAAATATCAATATATACGACTTGACCGAACCGAACCATGGATATATATTCCTTTACATGATTCTCAGTATTCCATTTATATGACTCTACGGTTATAACTATTTCCTGATATCATGGTTTCGGTCGGTCGGTCAATCACTCATACAATCAATACAAATTTTACAAGATAACAATAAAAACATGACATCGCGGGGTTTAAGGGGTAGATTGATACGGAAGGTGTTAAAGGTGGCACGAGGTGGTTAGATTTAATACACCTAACATGAATCCAGTTGCTGTTGTACCGTGGCATAAACGGTTCCTTATACTATACGTGCCCCTAGTCTCTGGCAAATAGAGACTCCCCTCGTATACACTGGCATTATTCTGTATCAAGCTACAAACAATAGCGTTAACATAACATTCAACAATAGTATACACTTTAAAAGTTATCTTCTTATTCTGTCTTTTTCTACCTTCCTCTTACCTTTGGGACTTACCGAGCGACCTGTTCGCTGACGACATTCTGTTTCTTTCTTCTTTGAATGTCTTCAGGTGATCTAGACCCGGTAGAGATCGAGCCATCGCAAGAAGACTTGGAGCAGTTTGCCGAAGACCCTGCACTTTAGTTTCATTGTACACTTCTCCTCTTTGTACTTTTCATTTCCTTTTATGCCACTGTTTAGGCATCTTTTTATTTCAGTTGTATTTCCTTTCATATATTGTACAAAGAATGTTCATAAATAAAAGTTGTTGTTCTTTTTATTTCTTGTCTCTTGTGTATTTATTTTATGTTTCTTAGATACGCTTAGCGTATGTACTTCTGAGTATATACGTAGCGGACCTCGTTGCGTCCCCTTCGCCGTATACTGGGAAGCGGGGCGTGACAATGCTAGTCTACTCTGGAATATCGATGCCCCGTCTCGATACTCCCACGACTAGGAACAATTGAAGGATGTACTTATCAACTACCTCTACCCCACTAGTATGATCTACATCATAATCCTGGTAGTCAAGTACTCATTCTAAGGGCTTTATCAACATGTAATAGAGAGACAATAAGTGTACATGTTAAGATAAAGTGCAACCAGATAGCATACTATCATGTCGAGCAAGAAATTCCTCCCTATATATGTCCAAGCATCCAATATAATATACATCATATGTATAATAATGGCATCTAAGTCATACATATAACTAACAATCTCCCACTTGCACTAAGGCCATTTGTGGTAGTATCTCATACCCAACGCCCCATAAAAGTCCCTCTAGGGAAAAGCCTTTGTGAGTGGATCCGCCGTGTTATCCTTCGCGTCAACTCTCCTAACCTCGATCCCCAGGAGATCAACCATCTCTCTGATCAGGTGATACTGTCCTCAGAATATGTCTGGATCGCTATTGGGACCGGTGTTCCTAGGCCCAAGCCACAACTCCATTGTAGTCACAATAACAGTTATTGGACGCTCAATGGTAGGAACCATGTTCATCTCATGAACAAGAATTATCCAGACATCCACTTTGGTAGCATCGTTGGTAGCGATGTATGCAGCCTTTATCGTCTAGTTTGCCACGGTATATAGCTTGGAGCTCTTCCAACATACTGTCCCTCCACTGAGGGTAAAAACAAAGCCCGAGACTGACTTTCAGTCGACCTTATCACTCTGGGAGCTGGAATTGGGAAAGGACTCCCACTGGAGTTCACCTTTACCAAACACCAAGAACATTTCTTTAGTGCTTCTCAAGTACTTAGGAATGTCCTACACAGCTGTCCAGTGATTCTCCCAAGATCCGATTGATTCCTAATCACTACACCTAGTGAGTTAGCTACATCTGGTCTGGTACATAACATCGCACACATGATAGAGCCTACTGCCGAAGCATAGGTTATTGCTTGCACGCGAGCTCTCTCCAAATCAGTCTTGGAAGATATCCTTTTAGAGAAAGTGATTCCTGAGTTAGTGGGCGAACCACCATGCTTAGAATCATCCATACTAAACCCCTTTAGTATGGTGTTAATGAATCTGGATTTGGGAAACTCCCAACATCCACTTAGATCTATCACCATAGATCATAATCCATAAGATGTAGTAGATATCATCTAGATCTTCCATGGAGAATCATCATGATAAGAGGAGCTTGACCGAGTGTAGCATAGGAAACTGTTTCCTATCAAGAGTATGTCATCTACGTACAATACGTGGAAGACAACCTTACTCTCTACAACCTTCTTGTATATACAAGATTCATCTACCTTTTTGATGAAGTCAAACACTTTGACTGCCACATCAAAACAGATGTTCCAACTCCGCGATACCTGTTTTAATCCTGATGGACTTAAGCATAGCCACTGGAGAAAAGGTTTCATCATAAAACGGACCTGGTTATTGACGATAGCCTTATACTACATGTGTAGCTTTGAAAGTCTTAACTTTTCCATCTACACCAAGAATCTTCTGAAGATCCATTTGCTCCTAATGGGTTTTACCCCTTCAGGTGCAACATTCCAATTCATAATTTGTTGGTGTACATGAATTCCATGTTTTATCGCATAGCATCCAGCCATTTCACAGAGTCCCCACTCGTGATAGCCAGCCTGAACCTGGTTGGGTCATCATCTACCATGATGCAATCCTCGCTCCCACCGTCACCGAGAAAACCGTAGTATCTCTCAGGTGGATGAGGAACCTTACCAGATTCGCGGAGAGGCTGGGGTTCGTTGGAGACTATTGAATCCTTTGGTTTTACCAAATCATCAGCCGTTAGTTTGTCTAGCTGGAACTCTTCCAGTTCTACCTCATGACCACTAATTTCTTCATAAGAAATTCCTTTTCTAAAAAGGTGGCATGCTGAGAAATAAAACACCTTTTGCTCCTCAGTGTGATAGAAGATATTCCCTCGCAAATGTTTAGGATATCCAACAAACTTATACAGAACCGACCTTGCCTCAAGCTTGTCCGGATTTTGCCTTTCAACATAGGCCGTACAACCCCATATCTTAACTCGTTTAAAATATGGTCTCTTCCCATACCAAATCTCATATGGAGTGGTAGGCATTGATTTGGATGGAACCCCATTCAATAGGTATACATCTTCTCAAGTGCATAACACCTAAAGGAAACAGGTAACTCAGCAGTACTCGTCATAGAGCGCACCATATCTCATAGGATGCGTTACCTCCGTCCTGACACACCGTTGTGCTGTAGTACTCGAAGGAGTAAGCTGAGAGAGAATCCCATTCTCCTTTTAGAAACTCTAGGAACTCCATGCGCAACTATTCTCCTCCTTGATCTCATGGAAGGACTTAATACTTCTACCCGTATGGTTCTCAACTTCAAGCCTATATTCCTTGAATTTCTCAAAAGTTTCAGACTCGTGTTTCAACAGGAACATATGTCCGAATCCTGAGAGATGGTCAGTGAATATAATGAAGTACGAGGAACCAGCCCTGGAATTTGTAGACATAGGACCGTATACATCATCATGTATCCGTCCCAAGAGTTCAGTAACTCTTTTTCTGTTTCCAGTAAACGGAGTATTGGTCATTTTACCTTTAAGACAAGACTGGCAAGTATCATAAGATGAAAATTCGAATAGATTCTCATATTCATCCTTATGTAACTTAGCTGATCGTGTCGCATAGATATGACCGAGTCTACAATACCACAAGAAGGATTCGTTCATTTCTGAACTACTCCTCTTGTGTGTTTTCTATATATTTTGAACTGTGGTTTGATTTAGAACGTATATGCTATTACATAGCGTGCCTAATGCAATCAACTCTTGATTCAGGAAAATGTTCATAATATTAACCTCAAATACAGAATTATATCCTTCTTTAACTTAAAAAAGAATCTGATGTAATCTTGTATATCAGGTTCGGTATGTAATAACATTCGTTCAGAATCAATGTATTTACCATTTGGTAATACAAGATGATATCTGCCAACTGACTTGGCTGCAACAATTGAACCATTCTCTAACACTTAGAGACATATCACCCAATCCCAGTTCTCTACCTTTCTTTAGCCCATGTAACAGATTACATATATGGGATCCTGATCCGGTATCTCATGCCTAGGACATAGAGGATACTGAGAAATAGTTCTTGGTAATGAACATACCTAAAGAATATGCATCAACATGCTTATTCCTCGATTGGGTCACGTAGGAATCCGGATATTCCCCTATTTCCTGCTCGGACTTATAACAATTATAAGATTGAGCGGAATCAACGTTCCCCACCTCAGTATAATAAGCAGGTTCGGTCAATGAATCCATATTATTATCTTGATTAAGCCATGACATGGTCGCTACAAGGAGAGAGAGAGAAGAAAACACTTAACGTATGCTCTTGCAAGATCAGATTGGTTATTATTTTATCTAATCAGGATGGCTCCCACTGTTTTTATTAAATTTTCCTTCAAACCCTAAAAGGTAAGACTAGCCGGGATTAATTACACCCTACAAGTTCGCCAATCTTTCGGCCAGGTCAGTGTCGGTACTTTGAGGGAGGTTCCCCGTGCTTTCGCACGGACCTAATTAAAATAAACCTCATTTACCAAGGGGCGTAACCCCGTTAACACCTTTCTAGACACCTACTTTGATCGGCTAATTGTAATGTGCAAAACTCTTCCGGGAGTAACTCTTACTCGCAGTGGGTATTAGGATCCAACTATCTCATAGGTATGCAATCTCATTGCAAATTTCAACACATGAAATTCTCGATAATATTTTACCCCTAGTGACTTATGACATTAACTATGGTCAACAAATCATAAGCACTAGTCAAGTTCTACCCGTCATTTCATGATTAATTAGACCCACCCACATGACCCTTAACTATGATCAACAAAGTCATATGACTGTCCTAATTAATCGCATCATATGCTATGTAAGAAGACATCATTTAGCTACTGCACACTACGCCTTAACTATGGTCAACAAACGTAGCACAAATACTAAGTACTCTACTTCCTAAAATGACGGAGGGTTACAACAGGTTTTTAAGAAAACCTTTTGCGTAATGAACTTTATATCGTTGTAGAATCAAGTGATTTTGAAAATGAATGTTCTTGAGGCTTTTGCTAGTTTTGCTAAAGAGGTCACTCCCAGTGAAGAGATCTTGGCTCTTTCCTTATCGTATAAGGTGCTGGATATTTCACAAATACCACAATGCAAAGCATGAACTAAAAAAGCAATCAAAAGACAAAACCGAGTGGGTTGTAGCATTTGTTAGTTTCGCTAAAGAGGTCACTCCCGGTGAAGGGATCTCGGCTCTTTCCTTATCGAATAAGGTGCTGGATATTCTACAAGGAATACCACTATACAAAGCAAGAACTAGAGCTACCGGTTTTTAAAACAAGATTCTGCAATATCTTTAGGTTTCTTTTATTTCATTAATCTCATTAATGAAGTCCCATCAATTATGCTTCCCAATCATTACCGAAGAAACGAAAGCAGCAATATTTATTATATATCATATATATAATATAAGCATTCGTCTCAGAATATAAAGTGATCACATCACAGAATATCAGCAGCAGAAGAACACATATGAAATATTGGATATACTAGGAATTCCGTATTTTAAATTAAGCCACTAAAAAACGCGGATTCCACGGTCGCAATGAATAGACAAACCCACATCCCTAGACCCCTACGAGAGCGGCAAGCAACCCTACCAATTCTAGAGTTAGGAGACCCGGTCTCGACTCCTCGAGATGGTCTCCCACTAGACCCTAGAACCTGGTTACTTGTGCTCCCCTCCTTGGGTCTATCCTAATGCGGAAAAGTAAATAATATACATCAATGGTGACAACATCCTCAACCCGGAAGTGCCCTAATAAAAGAATATTACACAAAAGCTTTTACATGAATGAAAATGAAAAACTCTCATCTCACATAAACCCCCGGCTATTCAAAACACGACGATCCAATATAACATATCACAACAACACATAACATCACATGTCATCAACGTAAGTAAATATGCGTATCCCAATTGTCGTTGATATATAGAAACGAAACTGGCGATACACCACATATTAAACTTACGGTCACAGAAAAGAAAGTGAAAAACTATAACAATTGGAATCCGCAACCACCTTAGACATCATAAACCCAATGTATCACATACTTTGGATTTCATGCCTAACCAAATGAATTCCTTAGACATCGCATGCCTAATAATTATAAACCCTACATTTTAGTCTCGATATTGAAAACACTTTTCAACAACCAGTAGGGTAATTCAACAAGATTCCTGACAACCTGATCGAATGCTCGTCGGAAACTTTAGTAGACGGCCACACCCCCGATGTCGTCGACAAAGTGCACTTAGGTGGAACACTGCGGCCGCGAGCATCCGAACGGATGCTTTTGGCGACGGAGTTCTCCTACAGTCACTTGGCCAGGGCTATGGGGTGTGGCTATCTAGTAAGGTTACCCGGCGAGTATCCGCGTACGCTACGTGATTGCGACGGACTTTTGATCCACATCAAAATCCCATGGCAACCGATCAAATGAGACTGAATTGCAAGATTTATAAAATTCAAATTAGTTTTCACAAAACTAAATATTGTGGATTCCAAGTATTGTATCACAATCACAGATAGCTAGACGATGTTAAACTTTTCGATCGAATAAACAAACACCCAAAATTTCCCAAAAAGCTCAATACTTAAGCGGAGTTTAAAAAGTACCCAGAACATGCCACAACACCTATGGACCAACCGTAGAAGGGTCAACCCTTGTCTCAGCTATGGCGCCGCGGAACTACCACAAACCCTAGGGTTTGGTGGCGGTTCCGACGGTCACAGAATCGAGTTAGGGTTTCGTTCTTCTAGAGAGTCCATAGAAAACATCTGCATGATTTTCTAAAGATTTTAAACTCGGAAAAATCCAACTCTTGGAAAATTTCCAGCGAAGGAAAAAATGGGTTATTGATATCCGTTCGAACTTTTGGATTGTCTAAAATAACCCGAAACAATATTAAAAATATGAATACGAAACACTCCGAATTGCCAATACAGTAAGACCACATCATATGCAATCTTAGGAAAAACAAGGAACACCTGAAGTACCAAAACCCAGAGACTGGAACACCATAAAAAATTCAACCCAAAACTATGTAGAAAAACCGAGCAGGCCGGTTTTTGGAGCAATGTGGCCGGCCATTTTCCGGCAAGAGGGGTTCAATTTTCTGTGGTGTCCATGTTACATCTCATATAACATTCTTCAATTGCTTAAAAAAAATTTAGAGGCCATTTAAAAATCGACAGAAACTAGGTTTTAGTGTTGCATGTTTCGGAGTAGTTTCGGTTTCGTAATCTAACAAACATCGTCTAATTCTCTAGCATGTCTCTGATACCACTGCTGGGTTCCCTTGGTCGCTGCTGGGTTTCAGGAGGCATTGACCATGCCGTTTTTTAAAAATGGAGCGCTAAAGAACCCAAACCTAGAATCTTAACTAGAGAATTAGACGAAACTATAATGTAAATATCTTTACATCCAAAGTGAACAAGAAATACAACCTTTATAGACCGGTCCTTCACTTCAATATCTCCGTGTAGTAGTCCCTTCGCTCTAAGCAGTTAACTCCCGGACTCTAGAAAAGGCTCCACAAGATGAATGGAACAAGTTTGCTTGAAGTTTTCGAGGCCGAAAATGATCTACGTCGAGGAGACACCAACTCAAGCTACCTCTTCACTAATATGGAATTAGTGAAGTAAACACACTAAACTAAATGGTTAATATAGTAGAGGATGATGAAGTAGGAATTTTGCTCACTTTAGAAATATTTTTCTCACTCATTTTCTCCATCTCCCAAAAAGCTAGTGAGCTTGAGGAAGGAGATGAAGAAGAAGCAACCATGGAAAAATCTCAAGTGTTATGGCAACCATGGGTGAGTTAATATCATATACTAACCCTTGTAGAGCTTAAACCATGGCTAATTATAATGGTTGTGTTAATAAATATCTTAAGTAAAACAAATGGACTTAGTCAATGATTCTACAAGCTTCCACTAAGCAACAAGCATGACTAATTTCCTCCCAATTTTGAATTACTTTAAATAAATAAAACCCTAGATTATGTTAAGCATGGTGTGAGTCTCATACACCCATGTCATATGTATCATCAAGCATGACACACAAAAAATGTACATTAATATATATCACATATATACTAAATGCACACAAGTGAGAAAAAGAAATCTTAAGTGAGCTAATATTAGTTCATGTAAATTAATATATCAAATATATAATTATACATTAAATTATTAAATCAACACTTGATTTAATAACCCGGCTATATCACATACAACCGACTAATATCAATCATATCAACTTATCGAATCAATAATTTATCCGATAACCCGGCTATATCACATATAACCGACCGATATCACATATCGCGAGAATAGAATACGGTATCACAAACTCTTATTAATCTCGGTACCGCACATATCACATATGTGCTCCTACTTTGTTTTGCTTGAGCCAGGAAACCTTTGTGTAGGACTCTAAAGACTCGTCAATAAGCCGGCAGTAGGTGGTGATCATATCAGTCACCCACAAGCCGCAAGCGGTCTGCTAAACGTAACGGCTACCCGGGTATTGAGCGATCAGAAGATCAACAAGCAAGCCTACTCATACTCCTGCGAATCCAATCAGTAACACTACCGTACAGTCCGGTCTCTTCGTCTGATATGTCGCATATCACAGCCTGGGGATGGTAATCGTCAGACCCCAATAGCCTGATAAGTCATGCTGATGTGAGGCTCATAACGGTTTGAGAAACTACTGATAACACTTACCAGTAGATCTCAGCAACCCTGGCCAGGGATTTCCTGTTATGGCCAATCAAGCATAGTGCAACATCAACCCCCAATACTGGGAGAGACGAAATCCCATCCTATCGCTCATTGCCTCCAGGTGACTTAGGACTGTACCTAAAAACCACCATTTTGCACGATCTTTTGAACGTGGTAAGGTGGAAATCAAAGCACAGTGGGAATCACACAAGACTCTATGACGATCTCGGGTCGACAGACTAACCTGTACCGGTGTCACCAGAGAACTGCTATCTGTCGATAGGTATAATACCAATTAGAAGTTCTCGGCGAGTCCATCCAGTGTACCCAGTCTCCACTGAGCACCCGTATACTTTCTCTGATGTCAAACACCAATGGATATGGGATCATCCATCGCCCATCATATGAGTCGAGAAGCGTATACGCTAGTCTACTCTGGAATATCGATGCCCCGTCTCGATACTCCCACGACTAGGAACAATTGAAGGATGTACTTACCGACTATCTATGCCACATTAGTATGATCTACATCATAATCCTGATAGTCAAGTACTCATCCTAAGGGCTTTATCAACCTGTAATAGAGAGATAATAAGTGTACATGTTAAGATAAAGTATAACCAGATAGCATACTATCATGTCGAGCAAGAAAGTCCTCCCTATATATGTCCAAGTATCCACTATAATATACATCGCATGTATAATAATGGCCTCTACGGTATACATATAACTAACACGCTATTGGAGAGCTCTTTCGGACCTTCCTAAGCGGTTCAAAGCTGTTCCCGGTTGGAACAGCGGCATCGACTTCCACCATTAGAGCTGGTGAGGTAAGTCCAGAAAGGGAGTTGCCCCGGCTTTTCTTACTCGACATCAATGGTGACATCGAGCGTGCCTTGCTGAAGGGACCGTCTCGGTTTCGAAAACGGTTGCAGCTTGCCCCTGGTTTTGTTAAGGAGCTCCAGCTGTTGCCAGCCTGTTAAAGACCGACGTCTTTGGCAAGATTTAATTGGAGGTGATCAGCCTCTCGAAGACTGATCGCCTGACTGGTGAAGCATTTTTGATAGCTTCATTTGCAGCGGGAATTAGGAGGGCTATCCTTTTCTGGGTAGGCCCTTCGGGAATCACGGGCTTCTTTGCGGGCCCACTTGAGCTTTGGCTCAGCTTATTAAAGACTGAGACCCCCTTTTTGGACGGCTCATTGAGAGGAGCCGTTGCAGTCGTCAGTCGGTGGAAGACCGACTTCTTGGGAATATCGGGTTGCGGCGTTGAGGCACTGACGCTCATTGGTGGGAGTATGGTCCCAAAGAACAATTCAATAGTGGCTTCTGTTGGCTTTCCCTACCGGCATTGAAAAAATGGAGGCCGCGTCGGGCCCATAAGTCACTCCTCCAGTTGGGACGAAGCGGGAGTTGCTCTTGCAAATTGTGCAGCTGGAAGCCATTGATTTTTCTTCTTCTTCTGCACAGGAGTAAGACACCAAATCTTAGTATCTCGAATCTAAGGGCAACTATAACGAACCGTGATTTTGTTCGCGAAACACGACACAAGAAGTGTGGAGTGGAAAGAGAAAAATGTCCCACCGGGCGTACCAGAATTTGTTCACCGCCAGAAGACGGACCGGGACGTTAGGACGTCTGGCCTAAATTCTGGGGGCATATTCTATTTGGATTTATCCGCCCACCTCTCTGAAGATACCAAGTTGATTTATGGCACTGTATATCGGAGGTTTGGACGGATGCGGCCGTTGTAGCAGACTTCGTCAGATTCCCCCTCGTTTGTGAGGGGTTTTTGATTGTGGAGACGCTCTTCCCTGCAGACGCAAGCCCCTGCAGTTAATTATGTTACTCAATCGCGATAACCACTTTCTCCTGCTCCGGAGGTTCACTTCGTGTCATGTGTATGTTTTTTTATATTTTTGGTTGCCCGTGGATTATATACGGAGACTAGTTTATGTCGTCGCCCGGAGGGTGTGGATTAGTCCAAATTCATATATTTTTAGATTTGAGTTTGGGTTGATTTAAGGATCGTTAATCTAGTTTTGAGATTAAGATCGACTTAAAACGTATGAGTGTTCAGGCTCAAGTATTTTAGTTTAAAGACATCGCGGTCCATTATCGCCATGTTTGACGCGAGGTGTTAGTTTAAGAACGTTTCGGTCATTTATCGCCGTATTTGGGGACGAATATTAGTTTAGGGACATTTTGGTCCTTTATCGCCATATTTGGGGACGAATATTAGTTTAAGTACATTTCGGTCTATCATTCATCCTATGCGCATGTGTATTTATTACGTGGCAAAGTGAACAATGAAGATATGGAATGTGCCCAATTTAGGGAACGATCCGATTTGAGGTGTGCACGTCAGTTTAGAAGCGCATCAGCGAAAAAAGTTGTTGGTCATCGAGACCCACCACCTCTCTGAAGACGTTGAGGAATTACAACGATATATATCATAGGTGTGGAAAGATTTACACTTGAACCAAAACCCATATTTGAGGGAAAAAGGGGTTGCGGTGGACCTAAGAATCGTTAGTCATATTTGAGACTAAGATTATCTTAGGAGATATGGGATAAATATCATTTTAGATATCATCAATGAGAGATCATTAGTCATGTTTGAGACTAAGATCGGTTTGGAAATCATGAGCAATATGAGCTCGGTTGATTTAAAAATCAAAGAGGTTTGCCCTCAGGAAATTTAGCCAATTTAGGCTGAGACCGGATTTCTGTACTACCCAGCAGTGCTAAGCATTCAGTTATACAGCACCCACGCGTGTTCCACGTGAGGCGCTGAAATAGTGCTAAGCACTGGTTTTTGTGGCGCCCGCGTGTGTTTCACGTGAGGCGCTATACTAGTGCTAAGCAATGGCTTTTTGTGGCGCCCACGTGCGTTTCACGTGAGGCGCTGCGCTAGTGCTAAGCACTAGATTTTTGTGGCGCCCAAGTGCGTTTCACGTGAGGCACTATGTAACTTGGCCATGAGCGCTCATGTGTTTTTCACGTGAGCCGCTGAGTTCTTTTGGAAATTTAATTTCCGTTGATATTTTTAGAGAACTTAAATCTTTGTTAATGGTATTTTGACCATTAACGACCACCAAGATCATTATTTTGAGGATCTGAGATCATGTTCTTTAAGAAGAAAGTTCTTGATTTGAAAAAACTAAGTTCCTGGAGTATTATGAACTCTATGTTCTTCAAGTTCAATCTTGTTCTTCCCTGAATCTTTGATTCTCAAGAACAAAATCTTCCCGATGAGAATTAAATTCTCAACTTGTGAGAGACTTTTCTTATGGATCTCAGATCCAGAGAAAGAACTAAGTTCTTTGAGAAAGGTTAAACCCTTAGATGTGATATGATAGGTAAAGGAGATATTTTGATCTCTTCTTTTTTCTTTACCTAGAATTTCTAGGAGGGAGATCCTCTTTTTTTTGAGAGAGAATTAAATTCTCTGTTATTTTTAGAGCCTTCTGTATTTTTACAGAAGCTTATGGGGGGTTTCCTCTCCTTTTTTCCTCCTCCTCTTTGATTAATCTCTTTGCTCCTGTTTATAGGAGAAGAGAAAAATCAATCTGTTGAGAAAATCTCTAATTGAAAGATCATGATTGATTTCATAATCAATCAAAAATGATCTTTTAGATCAATTGGTGAATTTTATTCACCGTTGGATTTTTAATCCAAAGACTATCTAATTAATAGAGAAGATTTCTTGTTTGTTTTACAAGATTAGGAAATATTTTCCTAAAATAGAATTTTATTCTATCATATAAATATCTTGTTGGTTTAACAAGATTAGAATTTTATTTTATCTTATTAATACCTTGTTATTTTAACAAGATTAGAATTTTATTCTATCATATTAATATCTTGTTATTTTAAAAATATTAGAAAGATATTTTCCTAATATAGAATTTTATTTTACAATATGAATATCTTGTTAGAATTTTATTTTATCATATGAATATCGTGTTAGTTTAACAAGATCAGAATTTTATTTTATCATATGAATATCTTGTTAGTTTAATAAGATTAGGAATCTATTTTCCTAAGATAGAATTTTATTATATCAAATGATCGATGGGTGATTTTATAATCACTGTTGGATTTTTGATCCAAGGGTCCTCTGTTTAACAGAGAAGATCTTTCTACTTTGAGAAAGATCAGGAAAATATTTCCCACATAGAATTTAATTCCATTATATGGTTTAATTGGTGATATTTTATCACCATTGGATTTTAAATCCAAGATTCTCTGTTAGAAAAAGATCTTTTCATATTAGAGAAATCAGGGAAAAATATTTCCCAAATAGAATTTAATTCTATCATATGGTAGCATTTTAAATTGGGGCGCTCACATGCTTTGTATGTTAGTGCTGCCAAAGAAAGCGGCAAGAGAACTCACGTGTTTAACACTTGACCACTAGTATGGGTTTTGGCCTGTTTATCTTCAGTGCTCATATACTTTTGCATATGAGCTCTCACGTATTTAACACGTGAGGCCTGTTTGGCCTTTTTGTTATTTATGTTCAGCGCTCATATGCTTTGCATATGAGTGCTCACGTGTTTAACACGTGAGGCCAGTTTGGCCTTTAAGTTAATTTTATTCAGCAATCATATGCTTTGCATATGAGCGCTCACGTGTTTAACACGTGAGACCAATTTGACCCTTAGTTATTTGTTTTCAGCGCTTATATGCTTTGCATATGAGCGCTCACGTGTTTAACATGTGAGGCCGGTTTAGCCTTTAAGTTTATTTTATTCGCGCTCATATGCTTTGCATATGAGCGCTCATGTGTTTAACACGTGAGGCTAATTTGACCCTTAGTTATTTGTTTTCAGCGTTTATATGCTTTGCATATGAGCACGCATGTGTTTAACACGTGAGGCCAGTTTGGCCTTTAAGTTTATTTTATTCAGCGCTCATATGCTTTGCATATGAGTGCTCACGTGTTTAACACGTGAGGCCAATTTGACCCTTAGTTATTTATTTTCAGCGCTTATATACTTTGCATATAAGCGCCCACGTGTTTAACACGTGATACCAAACTATGAGGATTCTTTTCCTCTTTCTTTTCTCACCCTTTTGTTTTATAAGGGAACAAATAGTCTTTGCCAAAAATTTTGGCTGGAACAAGGTTTTGTTGATTTTATAAAATTCTAATCAAAAGATATAGAGAATTAGGGATTGGAAAAGAGATTCTAACTAATGAGATCGACTCTAGACTCAAAGAAAATAGAAGTCTTGAATACGTCCGCTTGCTTGACTTCTTCGATATTTCCTTTGAACTTGAATTTTGATCTTTAAAGTCGTTCATCGTTTGATGCTATTGTTGTATTGCCAGTTGCAGTGTCGATTGTTCTCTTACTTGAATAAATCCATTACTTTTAGCACTTAACATATAATATCTTTGAATTATAGTTTTTGTAAAATAATCAAAACTAAAGAGAATGAGACTCATAGGTCAACAACCTCCCCTGTTTTGATATTTTACAAAACTTAATTAATAAAATTTAAGATAAGAATATTTAATATATATTTCAAAAAGATTATCATTTAAATGCTCCTCTGAATATATGCATATTCTTCTCTTTTTTAGAAATATCAAAAAGTGTTAGTATGGAGGAAGAATAATAAAATATTAGGGAGCAAAATGAAATGAACGTATTAAGCACTTAATAAATACAAGATAATAAGATGCAAATAGATACTATTAAGCACTTAATAAATGTGAGATAATAAGATGCAAATAGATACTATTAAGCATAAAGTTCATAAATGGCATAAGCATATACAACCATCATAGTTGCAAGGAAATACAAGCAACTACCAAGGTCTACAGAATAAAAATGAATAACTACGCGTCGTCGTCGGGCTAACAGCATTACGAAGAAACACATACATAAGCATACATAGCGACACCAATTAAACAAACACATAAACATACAAAGAAACTAAAACCAACCTACGACGAACTCCTGGACCTAACGGATTTCTCGAGGCTCGGGAGATGCTTCCAGTACTCTGTCGTTTTCGTCTCGCTTTTCTTGATGAAAACTTCTTTGACCCAATCAAATATCTGGGTATGAACATTATTCACTTCATACCGAGCAATGAATCATGAAACGCTGAGTAGGCGGCAGATGAACATAAAAAGGATCATTAGCTCCGGTTCCATGTCCAGTTAGGTCAAAGTGATATCGATTATTATTAGGAACATTTGGTGGTGGTTCTTGATCTAGTGGATTGGTAGCCGGAGGATTATCCATGGGGATTTCTTCCGCCTGAGGTGCATGAAATGAGTGCTGTTCGAAAAACTCCTTTGACGAGTCTTTTGAAGGATCCTTAGTAAATGAACATGAAGGTGTTCCCTTCCGAAAGACGGCGCACAAGACTGCGATGTCTTGGCACTGAGATTCGGGGCAGATGCTAATTGGTTTTATCCGTCCACCTCTCCGAAGATGCCAAGTTGATTTATTGCACCGTGTATCGGAGGTTTAGAAGGATGCGGCCGATGTAGCAGACTTCGTCAGATTCCCCCTCGATTGAGGGGTTTTTGATTGTGGGGACGCACTTTCCTGCAGGCGCAAGCCCCTGCAGTTAATTACGCTACCGCATCGCGGTAACCACTTTCTCCTTCTCCGGAATTTCACTTCGTGTCGTGGGTGTTTGCTTTGTTTGTGGTTGCCCGTGGATTGTATACGGAGACTGAGTAATGCCGTCGCCCGTAGGGCGTGGATTAGTCTAAATCCGTATTTACTTAGATTTGGGTTTGGTGTTTTTTAGTTTAAGGATGCGTTAGTCGCGTTGCGGCTAAGATCAACTTAAATGTTCGTTAAGAATACGTTAGTCCAGTTTGAGACTAAGATCAACTTAACGGGATCGTTTAGATCCGACAAAAGAGCATTTGGGCTCTATTGTGCCAGTTTAGGGACATGGTAGTCCAATACCAGTTTAAGGACATAGTGGTCCACCGTTAGTTTAAGGACGTTTCGGTCCGATATTAGTTTAAGGACGTTTCGGTCCACGAGTTTAAGGACCCCGCAATCCATATTGACATATGTGGTCGTCGGGACCCGTCACCTCTCTGACGTCGTTGAAGGATTACAACGATAAGTGTCAGAGGAGCTCGGAGATGTACCCTCGAACCGGATATAAATTAATTTAAAAGAGCAGTCGTGCTCAGTCAATTTAATTTAAGAACTTACGGCCAAAATTGGGCTAAGTCCAGTTGAAATGTTCAACATTTTATTTGCTTCTGCCTTGCATTTCTTTTTATTTTTATTTGGGCTTTGCCCAGAAAGGATGCAGAGCATCAATTTGTTTTGGGCTCTGCCCTTTAGGAATGATGCAAGGCATCAATTTTATTTGGGCTCTGCCCTTGTATAAAGGATGCAAAGCATCAATTTATTTGGACTCTGCCCATTTATTGCCTTGCAATTTATTTTGGCCTGTTAGGTCATTTTGACTTGGGTCTGGCCCTTTAAGTAATGCATTGCATTTGTGCAAAGCACTGTTAATTTGAGAATCTTTTAGATTCAAGAACCGATGGTTCATAAAAGAAGTGGAAAGCACTATTTGATTTAGATCTAAGAAAAAAAAGATTTTTCTTGTTTTTCTTATCTCAGAGAACCAAAGGTTCATAAAAGTGCAAAGCACTATTAATTTAAGAACCTTTTAGGTTCAAGAACCGATGGTTCATAAAACAAGTGCAAAGCACTATTTGATTTAGATCTAAGAAAAAAAAGTTTTTTCTTGTTTTTCTTATCTCAGAGAACCAAAGGTTCATAAAAGTGCAAAGCACTATTAATTTAAGAACCTTTTAGGTTCAAGAACCGATGGTTCATAAAACAAGTGCAAAGCACTATTTGATTTAGATCTAAGAAAAAAAACAAGTTTTTTTCTTGTTTTTCTTCTCTCAGAGAACCAAAGGTTCATGAAAGTGCAAAGCACTATTTTATTTATTTATTTATTTATTTATTGTTGAAGATCCATGATCTTGTTCTTAGATCAATGATCTGTTCATAAGAGAATTTTCTCTTCTTTTAAAGGTTTTTACCTTTTTTTTATTCTTCAAGAGTTCTCTTCTCTTTTTTTTTTAGCAAGATGTTGATTCCTCCTTTTCTTTTAATTGAGGCCTAGGGTCCTTTTTATAGTGCCCATAAATTAGTTAAATTTGTTAAAGAGATCTTTCTCTGAGTGATTTGGGGAATTTTCCCCACCGTTGGATCTTTGATCCAAGGGCTTCTGCTTTGCAGAAGAAAATCTTCTTATTTTAACAAGAACAGAAAAGATTTCTTGGAAATTTAATTCTGTTTGGCGCAGATGCCCCAGCGCGTGACACGTGTCGTCCAGCGCGGAGCGCAGCGCAGCTGCGCTAGCGCATCTGCGCTGACACGTGTCGCGCAGCGCAGTGCTTGCGCAGCTGAAGCGTTGCTTCATAAAAATAGAGCTTTGCTCTGATTGGGCGCGCCTTCTTGGGCGCTGCGCTGACGTATCAGCGCCTGACATGTGGCGCGTTGCGCCCGAGATTTGAAGCGTTGCTTCAAAATTTTGAATTTTGAATTTTAACAGAGCTTTGCTCTGATTGGGCGAAACAAATACCCCCCACCGTTGCGCTCACGTGGCGCACACGTGAGTGCAGCGGTGGCAAACTCTTGATCGTTGGATCAAGGAGTGAGTTCAAGGGGCGCAAGCACCTTATAAATAGGACCTCTGGTCCTTAAAATTTTTTTTACCATTTTCAAGAACTTGAATTTCAGAGCCTTGCTCTTGTCTAAGATTTTTAGAGCCTTGCTCTCATTTCTTTCCAGAGTTCAGATTTTAGAACATCTTAGGTAAAATTTAAATTAAATTAAATTAAATTAAACTTGATTAACAGAGCCTTGCTCTTATAGATCTTTGATCTAAAGAAAACCCCTTTGGGGTTTTATTAACAGAGCCTTGCTCTCAGAAATTTATAGATCTACAGAGATCTTGTTCATGGGTTTTAACCCATGAACAGAGCTTTGCTCATAGATCAAATGTAGACCTTTTCTGATCTGAAAGTGGAGAACTCTTAAAAGTTTTTGTGGATCTTTAAGATCCTAAATTTTTAATTTTTAGAAGTTAAAGTTTTCCTTTTTGATGGCTCTTCCATCATTATTAGAGAGCTGGGCTTTTTTCAAGGAAAATATATATATATTTTTTATTCCCTTGAGACCAGAGTTTGACAAATGTCACTCTGTGACGGAGCTTTGCTCTCTAAAAGAGGAGATTTTCTCCTTGTTTCTGGGGATTTCCCATCAATGAGGATATTCTCTTGGGGATCTTCTCATTAACTGACAGTCTCATCCAACGATGGAACTGTCTTATTAAGTGATGCGCAGTCATCCAGATTTTGTGGGTCCCCCTTTGGTCCCCTACCCACTGCATTGCAGTGTGATGTAAGATTTTAAAATGTGAAGCATTGGAACACTAACGGTTATTATTTATTTTTTTTTGTTTTTTCTTCAGGAAACATGTCTGAAGATTTGTCCTTCCCTTTTGTTCGCTCGGAAGGAGGGTTCCCCCATTCGCCAGTGGACCGGGTGGCGTTCGCTCTCATTAAAGATCATGACCCTGAGTGCAAAAAGCTCCACCTGTGGGGAAGGTGGTACAGCCAGATCATCCAAGGCCGTCGCAGCTTCAGTTCCGCCTCGCCGTCTGAGCCAGATCTGCTGCCTAAGACTTTTCAACTCTATGAGCCGTGAGGGTCTCATAGAGACTTTTCTCCCTACGGATCGAGAGGATCTCGTAGGTGGGTTTTTCTCCTTAGGAATCGTGAGGATTCCTAAGTGTGGTTTTCTATTGTAAGTCGTAAGGATCTTACAAGAGAATTTTTCCCTCTTACGAGTCGAGAGGACTTGTAAGCGGTTGTTTCCCTCCTTGTCGAAGTTCGATGTTGGAGAGTGAGACCCGTGGATGGTATGCAAGAAACCGTTTTGGGCCAACTTGCAGGGTCCCAGTGCTTAGGAAACAGGTTTCTTTTATGCCCACTGCCTAAGGCTTTATCTCACGAGTTGAGCCGCCTCAACAATTTTTTTCGCAAGTCGAGACGAATCGAACGTTTCTCGTAAGAACATCTTAACGTCGCATTTAACCTCTGCTCTTTACGACAGAAGCCCGTTAAGGTTGGTGGTACTTAGGGTTTTGGCCATCGTACCGTCGCATAAGCTGATATAGTCATCGATAAGCAATCGTGCTGTTCGAGTAGCCCTGCGACTGCCGTGTCTCTGATCCCTTCGGGGGCTGGACAAGACGTCTTCAAGCAATCCTCCTTGGCAGTTTGACCGTCGGAAGAGCAAGCGTTAGGAATTTGCCATGTCGCTTTTTACTTGAGGTTAGGCTTATTTTGGTGAGCCCCGATGAGTCATAACCACTCCGCGCTGGTGTGGGGATGATCTCCGATAGTCTTTCGGGCTTTATATGAGTTGCCGTCAAGACCCTGAAGCTAGGAATTTGGCCTTTGCTTCGTTCGCTGGCATTGCGTCTGCTGTATCGAGACGAATGTTGCGGTGGGAACTAGGGATTTTGCCGTGGCTCCTTTTGTTTGATGATGTTGCGTCTGCTGTGTCGAGACGAACGTTGGGGTGACATCTTGTCTGCTATATCGAGACGGACGTCGAGGTTGTCTCTAGGTTGCTGGTGAACCGCCGAGGTTTGGAACTAGGGATTTTGCCGTGGCTCCATTCGTTTGATGACGTTGCGTCTGCTGTGTCGAGACGAACGTTGGGATGATATCTCGTCTACTGTATCGAGACGGACGTCGAGGTGGTGACCATTCTGTGCTGGTGCGAGATGATCTCCGATTGTCTTTCCAGTTTTATATGAGTTACCGTCAAGACGTCGAAGCTAGGAATGTGGCCTTCGCTTCGTTTGCTTTGGTGTGTCCAAATCCTGTTGGAGGAAGAACGCTGGGGTTGACATTTCGTCTGCTGTATCGAGATGAACGTCAAGGTGGTGACCACTCTATGCTGGTGCGAGATGATCTCCGATTGTCTTTCCGGTTTTATGTGAGTTACCGTAAAGACGTTGAAGCTAGGAATGTGGCCTTCGCTTCGTTTGCTTTGTCACGTCCGAATCCCTGCTGGAGGAAGAACGCTGGGGTTGACATTTCGTCTGCTGTATCTAGACGAACGTCAAGGTGGTGACCACTCTGTGCTGGTGCGAGATGATCTCCGATTGTCTTTTCGGTTTTATGTGAGTTACCGTAAAGACGTTGAAGCTAGGAATGTGGCCTTCGCTTCGTTTGCTTTGTCACGTCCGAATCCCTGCTGGAGGAAGAACGCTGGGGTTGACATTTCGTCTGCTGTATCGAGACGAACGTCAAGGTGGTGACCACTCTATGCTGGTGCGAGATGATCTCCGATTGTCTTTCCGGTTTTATGTGAGTTACCGTAAAGACGTTGAAGCTAGGAATGTGGCCTTCGCTTCGTTTGCTTTGTCACATCCGAATCCCTGCTGGAGGAAGAACGCTGGGGTGACAA
This sequence comes from Agapanthus africanus, assembly GCA_030015575.1. Classification (NCBI taxonomy): domain Eukaryota; kingdom Viridiplantae; phylum Streptophyta; class Magnoliopsida; order Asparagales; family Amaryllidaceae; genus Agapanthus; species Agapanthus africanus. The sequence goes on from JASDDO010000022.1 coordinate 903,357,952, forward strand.
CTCGTCTGCTGTATCGAAATGAACATCGAGGAGGTGACCACTCCATGTGAGATGATCTCCGGTGGTCTTTCAGGCTTTATATGGCTTGCCGTTAAGACCTTGAAGCTAGGAATTTGGCCTTCGCTTCATTTGCTCACACTGCTTCTGGTGTATTGAAGCGAATGCTGAGGTGGAGCTGGGATTTTGCCGTCACTCCGCTTTGTTTCGACCATGGGGTCTTTTGTTAACTTTGCATATACACCCTGCTGGACTGCGAAGGAACGCCGTTGTTGACATTGCGTCTGCTGTAATGAGACGAATGCTAAGGTGGAGTTGGGATTTTGCCGTTACTCCGCTTTGTTTCGACCGTGAGGTCTTTTGTTGACGCCGCAGCTGCCTCCAGCTGGACTGCGGAGGAACGCTGTTGTTGACATTGTGTCTACTGTATCGAGACGAATGCTGAGGTGAAGCTGGGATTTTGCCATCGCTCCGCTTGATGGTGTAATATCTGTGTCCTGCTGGAATGAGGAGGCACACCGTTGTTGGTCTCCAGGCTGCAGATGTGGCCATTGAGATTTGGAACTAGAGACTTTGCCATGGTTCCGTTTCGTTGCGATTCTGAGGTCGGTTGTTGACGTCATGTCTACATCTAGTTGGAGTGAGGAGAAACGCCGTTGGTGATTTCTAAGTTGTCGATGTTGACGTCGAGACCCTGAAGCTCGGGATCTTCGTTTGCTTCGTTTGTTGACATCGTGTCTGTAATATTGCGACAAATGTCGAGATTGTCTCTAGGTTGTCTATGAACCGTCGAGATTTGGCTTCGCTTTTTGATGGAGCCTGTTGGGAAGGTATGGTTCCCTCTTTATCTGTGCCCCTGGATTGTATACAGGGATCGGTGTGATTTCACTTGTAGGGCAAAAAGTTTCATTCTTTCATTTTTTTTATTCTTTCCGCGATGCTCTATCATTTCAGCTTTTATATCGCGAAGGTCGCGATTGCCCAATCATTTCGGCTATTTTTCGCGGTGCCCAATCATTTCGGCTATTTATTTTATTTTTACTCGCTTCTTTTTATTGCGAGTTGCCCAATCATTTTGGCTATTTTGCATGCATACATTTTTACTTGCTGCTTTTTATTGCAAGTTGCCCTATCGTTTCGGCTATTTCATATGCATTTTTGGCTCGCTGATTTTTTTATCGCGAGTGTGGATTTTGGGATCTGATACCAATCTTAGCATCAGCATCGCTGCGACCGGAATATTGCCAGGAGCGAATCATCATTTGCCGTGAAAGGACTTGGAATTTGATACCGATTTAGGCATCAGCATCGCTACAACTGGGATATTGCCAGGAGCGAATCATCATCTGCCATGGAAGGACTTGGAATTTGATACCGATTTAGGCATCAGCATCGCTACAACTGGAATATTGCCAGGAGCGAATCATCATTTGCCTTTGTCGATATCGAACAAAGGGTGGCTTAGTAAACAGGGTTAGGATTCTGTCGACTAAGGCTTTTGACTTCATGAGCCGTAAGGGTCTCACAAAGGTATTTCTCCCTATGAGTCGTGAGGATCTCGCAGGTGCGTTTTCTCTTTAGGAATCGTGAGGATTCCTAAGTGTATGTTCTCTTATAAGTCGTAAGGATCTTACAAGAGTGTTATCTCCTTATGAGTCGAGAGGACTCACAAGGGTTGTTCACCGTGTGGACATATCCCCAGTCACGGATGGGACTTGGTTAGGGAAATGTTTATTCGCGCCCGTGGATTGTATACAAGGGCCAATATAGGACCACTTGTAGGGCAATGTCGAAAGTTGTGGGGGTTGCTTAAGCACAGGTTTAGGTCTCTGTAACTTAAGACTTTCAAATCTTATGAACCGTGGGGGTCCCATAAGAGAGTTCTCCTTACGAGTCGTGAGGATCTCGCAAGTGTATTTTCTCCTTAGGAATCGTGGGGATCCCTAAGCGTGTTGTTCCCTTGTGAGTCGTAAGGATCTCACGCGGGTGGTTTCTCCTTATAGGGTCGAGAGGCCCCTATAAGTGTTTCTTAACGAGGTTGCGCCCTTTCGGGTTTTCACAAACACTCGTCGGTAGTCCTGCTGTTTTTACTCACGGAGCCCTCTCGGGTTTTCATCCGTGCCCGTTTTGCTTATGGACATACCGTTTTTTTTTCTTTTATTCTTTTTATTTTCTTCTTCTTCTTCTTTTTTACGAGGTCGCGCCCTTTCGGGTTTTCACGAACACTCGCCGGTAGCCCTGCTGTTTTTACTCACGGAGCCCTTTCGGGTTTTCATCCGTGCCCTCTTTGCTTATGGACATACCGTTTTTTTTTATATATATATTTTTTTCGTCAGCCTAAGGATACTGCGGTAGTAGTTTAAAGACATTTCGGTCATTCGCAAGTTTTAGGACATTGCGGTCCATCATTAGTTTAAGGACATCTCGGTCCGCCGTCGCCGTATTTGAGGCGAATATCTAGTTTATTGACTTTTCGGTCTATGAGTCCTTCTCCATGAATGAACATGATGCTCCCGGCGTATCCATCTTTTTCGGAGCGTGCGGTTGTGGCGGACTCACCTTCCAGTTCTCAGACAGCGCAAACTTGCCATGTTGGTATTGGTCTTCAACCCAGTTTTTAAAGACGCAGCAGTCTTCGATCAGGTGACCTACTGTTTGGTGGTAAGGGCAATAATTAGGATTATTAACATCGCCTGGCCGCAACGGACGTTTTGGACCCGGCAGATTAATGAGTCTGTCGCACACTGCCAGCTCGAACAGTCCCCTTATTTTATCTTGCGGAAACGAGTAAGGACGTTTCAATTTTTCCTGGAGGGGTTGCCGCTTGTTGCTTTGGCAAGCAACCGGTCTAGGGTCACCTGATTGTTGTTGAGCGCTGACGACGAGGGCCTTTTTTCCTTTTCTTTTATCCTTTTTGTTCGCTCCGTTGTTTGCGGGGTTGGGATTTTTTCCGAGTAGCATGCGATTGCATGGCTGAACGTTCTCGCAGCTTCTCAATTCCTTTATTTTTGAAATAGATTCCCCGAGGGAAGAGTTGGGGATAGCTTCTTCGTCAGAGTTGCTTCCAAAGGTGATAATTTGTGATGCCTTAGAGTCGGCTATATGGTAATCATCGGCGACTCTTTTGCGCTCATATATCGCATTTTTCCGATGTCCACAAGCTTCACACTTTGTCCCGTCGAAGTGTTGCTTTTGAGCGACATACCCTTGCCACCAACAGTTAAAGGATTCGCAGTCTTCGGTAGGATGTATGATCTTCTGATGATATAACCAGAAGTTAGGGTGCATCTCTGCCTCAGCGAGAGTATTTTCTTCAGAGAGCGGTAGCTTCATTCCTATTGACAGAGCTTTGGCGAACCTTTTCCTCGTCTTGAATTTGTTTTTACCTGCAGTGTATGGCTTCTGATTTGACGGGAATGCCTTGGCTCTTTTCAGTATGGCCATTTCATGCTCTTGATTGGCTTTTGCTTTCAGACGAATTTCATTTAGGAAGGCATCGATCAACTCGTCTGACGGCCGCGGAATTTCTGTTTCAGGGTCCGCCCTCGTTTTCTCGGCGCAAGGAGCCTCTTTATTATCTGCCAATGAGTGAGAGATCACATGACAAGTTGCCCCCGGCGTGTTTGTCTTCTTTGGAGTATGCGGCTGTGGTGGGTTCACCTTCCAGCTTTCAGATAGCGCGAACTTGCCTTGTAGGTATTGATCCTCGATCCATCCCTTAAAGACGAAACAATCCTCAATCGGGTGACTTACCGTTTGGTGGTAAGGGCAATAATTGGGATTATTAAGATCGCCTGGCTGCGACAGACGCTTTGGACTCGGCAGATTAATGAGTCTGTTGCGCACTGCCAGCTCGAACAGTCTTCCCGTTTTATTCTGAGGAAACGAGTAAGAACGTCCTAGCCTCTCTTCGAGGGATGGGCGTGGACGCGCGTTGTTTTGGCAAACGACCGGCTTTGAGTTGCTCGACTGTTGTTGAGCATTGGCGACGACGATCGCTTTCCTTTTTCCTTTCTCATCTAGGGAATCTGATTTTGGAGGAGACGGTCTATGGCTCATCTGGTCCATTTGGGCTAATTTGTCAATCAAGGCCTGGAAGGTGGTCGGCCTGAAGAACATCATGAATTGTGAGATGGTCGCATGCGGATCGAGAGTGCCCACATAAATGCCTACCGCAGGTGCCTCTTCTATGCGTTGTTCGCATTTCGACCATAGGTTCCGCCATCGTGTTGCGTATTGAACCCACGTTTCGCTTGGCCTTATCCTGGCATTTATCAGTGCTGTTATCGGGGTGCGTTCACTAGCACTAGCGAATCTTTGTGTAAACAGCAGCTCCATCTCTGCAAATGTTTTGACAGAGTCGTTAGGTAGCTCCGAATACCATTCAAAGGCTGTTTCTGCTAAGCTGCCGACGAATTGACGTAGCAACAATTTGTCATCGCCTCCAGTGTTGCCGCATAAGGCCCTGAATTGAGCGACATGCTGATGCGGATTCCCTGTCCCTTTATATACGTGGAATTTAGGGATCGTATATCCTGGCGGGTAACTGATTTGGTCATACCAGCCCGGATACGGTCGTCCGATTCTAACAATTTGCCCAGCCGCTTCATTCGCCTGATGAACCCGGATCTGCTGAGCTATATATTCGTCTAGGTCAACTTTGGAGATTGCCTCCTCCTTGGCTGTTGACAGAGCCGGCGGAGGATTTGACGTTTCTCCCCTGTCGTCTTCAAGGACGATCGGAGGATCTTCAGCAGGAGGGTCCGGCTGTAACATCATCCCTACCATATCTTGGAAGAGGAGCGCCATCTGTTTTATGTTAGCCGCTTGCTCTGCAGCTTCTTTGTCCCTCTTTTCGAGGACTCTGCGTAAAAAGTCAGCGTCGGTTTCTTGTTCTTGACGCTCATCCGAAGACGTTTCAGAGCTTTCTTTTGGCTCAGTGAGTGCAGCCATTGTAGTCATCATTTCCTGAAGCTTTTGTTGTTGCTCCTGGGCTTTCGTCACGGATCGGGTGAGCGGTCGGTGGCCCGTAGAAGTGCGGCTTTCCTCCTTTCCAGAAGCCATATAGACATTGTGCACCACCATGCCCCCAAATTTGGGGCATTTGTGTTCAGCGCTTTTATGCTTCGCCATGCTCACAGGGGCTTTTTGTGGCCTCCTTTTTTGAGTGATTGGAGTTAAGGGAGCCGTTGTAGTGGGCACCCAAGTAGCTTTTGCTTTTTGTGGCTTGACAGAGTAATCCTTCTCCTGCCGCACCTTCATCTTTTTCTGTCGGCGGAGATAGTTTTCATCAATCACTGACTCTTGGACCTGTCGCCAGACTTTGTAAATTTTAGAGGACAGCCGTTGAGGGGGCTGCTCTAGCTTTTTCTCTGGAGTATTCTCCACAGGTGAAGGAGTTCGTTTCAACATCGCAGTAGGAGAGTTTCTGCGCACCTTGTTGAGCAGTTCAAAGCTATTCTTGGTTGGAACAGCAGCATCGATCCTCACCATCGGAGCTGACGGAGTAAGTCCAGAGGGGGAGTTGCCCCCAGCCTTCCTCACTCGGCGCCAGTAGCGACGTCAGGCATGTCGTGCTGATGGAGTTGTTTCAGCTATAGGGGTGACCTCCTCATGCCCCCTGTGTTGGTCAGAATATACAGATACCAGCTTTTTAAAGATCGACGTTCGTTGAACGGGGACGGCCAACTTGTCAGAAGCGGACTTCTGAACATGGGAAGCAACCTTGGTGATTTTGCCAGGAACGGGAGTTGGAATGGCTATCCGCTTCGGGATAACGCCTTCTGGTATGGCAGGCTTCTTCATGAGCCTGTTAGAGCTCTGGCCTAGTCCGTTAAAAACTGAAGCAGTGGAGTTGGACGACCCGTTGGGAGGGGTCGCGGCAGCGGTAAGTCGATCGAAGACCGACTTCTTTGGAGCTTCTTGCAATGTCATTGGGGCGTTGACGCTCATCGGTGGGATCATGGTCCCAAAGAACAGCCCAGTGGTGGCCTGAGTTACCTGTTCCACCGGCATAGCGAAGATGGAGGCCGCCTGAGGCCCATAAGTCACTCCTCCGGACGGGATGGAGCGAGAGTTGCAGTTGCAGGTAGTGCAGTTTGAAGCCATTGATCTTCTGTTTTCTGCACGGAGCAAGACACCAAATCTTAGTACCTCGAATCCACAGGCAACCACAGCAAACCGCGATTCGTTCGTAAACACGACATACGAAGTGTGGAGTGGAAAGAGGAAAAGGTCCCACCGGACGTGCCAGAATCTGTTCCCCTCCGAAAGACGGCGCACAAGACTGCGATGTCTTGGTATTGAGATTCGGGGCAGATGCTAATTGGTTTTATCCGTCCACCTCTCCGAAGATGCCAAGTTGATTTATGGCACCGTGTATCGGAGGTTTAGACGGAGGCGGCCGATGTAGCAGACTTTGTCAGATTCCCCCTCGATTGAGGGGTTTTTTATTGTGGGGACGCTCTTCCCTGCAGGCGCAAGCCCCTGCAGTTAATTACGCTACCGCATCGCGGTAACCACTTTCTCCTTCTCCAGAATTTCACTTCGTGTCGTGGGTGTTTGCTTTGTTTGTGGTTGCCCGTGGATTGTATACGGAGACTGAGTAATGCCGTCGCCCGTAGGGCATGGATTAGTCCAAATCCGTATTTACTTAGATTTGGGTTTGGTGTTTTTTAGTTTAAGGATTCGTTAGTCGCGTTGCGGCTAAGATCAACTTAAATGTTCGTTAAGAATACGTTAGTCCAGTTTGAGACTAAGATCAACTTAACGGGATCGTTTATATCCGACAAAAGAGCATTTGGGCTCTATTGTGCCAGTTTAGGGACATGGTGGTCCAATACCAGTTTAAGGACATAGTGGTCTACCGTTAGTTTAAGGACGTTTCGGTCCGATATTAGTTTAAGGACGTTTCGGTCCACGAGTTTAAGGACCCCGCAATCCATATTGACATATGTAGTCGTCGGGACCCGTCACCTCTCTGACGTCGTTGAAGGATTACAACGATAAGTGTCAGAGGAGCTCGGAGATATACCCTCGAACCGGATATAAATTAATTTAAAAGAGCAGTCGTGCTCAGTCAATTTAATTTAAGGACTTACGGCCAAAATTGGGCTAAGTCCAGTTGAAATGTTCAACATTTTATTTGCTTCTGCCTTGCATTTCTTTTTATTTTTATTTGGGCTTTGCCCAGAAAGGATGCAGAGCATCAATTTGTTTTGGGCTCTGCCCTTTAGGAATGATGCAAGGCATCAATTTTATTTGGGCTCTGCCCTTGTATAAAGGATGCAAAGCATCAATTTATTTGGGCTCTGCCCATTTATTGCCTTGCAATTTATTTTGGCCTGTTAGGTCATTTTGACTTGGGCCTGGCCCTTTAAGTAATGCATTGCATTTGTACAAAGCACTGTTAATTTGAGAATCTTTTAGATTCAAGAACCGATGGTTCATAAAAAAAGTGCAAAGCACTATTTGATTTAGATCTAAGAAAAAAAAAGTTTTTTCTTGTTTTTCTTATCTCAGAGAACCAAAGGTTCATAAAAGTGCAAAGCACTATTAATTTAAGAACCTTTTAAGTTCAAGAACCGATGGTTCATAAAACAAGTGCAAAGCACTATTTGATTTAGATCTAAGAAAAAAAAAGTTTTTTCTTGTTTTTCTTATCTCAGAGAACCAAAGGTTCATAAAAGTGCAAAGCACTATTAATTTAAGAACCTTTTAGGTTCAAGAACCGATGGTTCATAAAATAAGTGCAAAGCACTATTTGATTTAGATCTAAGAAAAAAACAAGTTTTTTTCTTGTTTTTCTTCTCTCAGAGAACCAAAGGTTCATGAAAGTGCAAAACACTATTTTATTTATTTATTTATTTATTTATTGTTGAAGATCCATGATCTTGTTCTTAGATCAATGATCTGTTCATAAGAGAATTTTCTCTTCTTTTAAAGGTTTTTACCTTTTTTTTTATTCTTCAAGAGTTCTCAAGAGTTCTCTTCTCTTTTTTTTTTAGCAAGATGTTGATTCCTCCTTTTCTTTTAATTGAGGCCTAGGGTCCTTTTTATAGTGCCCATAAATTAGTTAAATTTGTTAAAGAGATCTTTCTCTGAGTGATTTGGGGAATTTTCCCCACCGTTGGATCTTTGATCCAAGGGCTTCTATTTTGCAGAAGAAAATCTTCTTATTTTAACAAGAACAGAAAAGATTTCTTGGAAATTTAATTCTGTTTGGCGCAGATACCCCAGCGCGTGACACGTGTCGCGCAGCGCACTGCGCAGCGCAGCTGCGCTAGCGCATCTGCGCTGACACGTGTCGCGCAGCGCGTCGCGCAGCGCAGCTGCGCTAGCGCATCTGCGCTGACACGTGTCGCGCAGCGCAGTGCTTGCGCAGCTGAAGCGTTGCTTCATAAAAATAGAGCTTTGCTCTGATTGGGCGCGCCTTCTTGGGCGCTGCGCTGACGTATCAGCGCCTGACATGTGGCGCGTTGCGCCCGAGATTTGAAGCGTTGCTTCAAAATTTTGAATTTTGAATTTTAACAGAGCTTTGCTCTGATTGGGCGAAACAGAAGGGAAGCGAAGAAAGGTAAACGACAAAATCTGAGATGGATTCGGTGTTAGTCAAATTGGGGAAAGAGGTTCTTGATTTGAATATCAGGTTTCTTGCAGGAAGGGGACCCTTTCTCGACAATAGGGGTGTTCCCAGTAGAAATAGTACGCCTTGACATGGTACGTGTGGATGTGTGTAGGTTTTTGGGAAGGAGGAGAATGGAAAGTGAATTTTGAAATGAAAATTCACTTTTGTTTATAGAGAGGAACTATAACAACTGATTAGAAGTTTTAAAAATCAAAAATCAGTTTCTAAAACGTTTAGAAAATTTCACAGTTTGAAATATCAAAAACAATAGGAAAGTTCACAAAACTGTTGTGTCAATTTTAAAGAACAGACACGACTATAGACGTCTACAATAGGATAGAGACGTCTATAAACCTATGGAATTTTAGGTGAATTTTATTTTATAATATTTTGGTTAAAAAAGGTTTGTAGGGGTTATGTATATAGTTCTAGTATGTTGAGTTCATCCCTTATTTTTGCAAAGCAAGTTCTATCTTAAAGGTTTTGTGAATGTATCAGTCACTGTGATTCAGTCAGTATATATTCAAGAATGATATTGCCTTTATGATATTTAACATCTATATGTTTGGTTCTACAATGTTGGTCAGTGTTCTTAGTCATTTGGACAGTGCTAGTATTGTCACAGAGTATTGGAATTTTAGAGACTATTTCCTTATAGTCTTTTAAAGTATATTTTATCCATAAACTCCAAGAACAGCAAGCTCCAGCGGCAATATATTCTGCTTTAGCAGTAGATAAAGCTACTAATACTTGTTTCTTAGAATTCCAAGAGATAAACTACCTAAGAAATGACATATGCCACTAGTACTCTTTCTATCTGTTTGACTCTCAGCATAGTCAGCATCCGAATAACTTATTAAGTGGAACACGTTATTCTTGGGATACCATAATCCAAGATTAATAGTGTCTTTGAGATTTCTAAATATTCTCTTAACGGCTACTAAATGTGATTCTCTAGGATCTGCTTGGAATCTAGCATACAGACACACGCTATACATAATATCAGGTATACTAGTAGTTAAATACAGTAAACTACCAATCATACCTCGGTAGAGTCGTGTATCTACCGTCTTTCCAGTTTCATCATTGGTAAGTTTAGTTGTTGTCATTAGGGTTTCACATATTTTTGCATTCTCTATGCCGAACTTCTTGATAAGTTCTCTAGTGTAATTGGCTTGAGTGATGAATAGTTCTCCTTGACTTTGTTTGATTTGAAGTCTGAGGAAGAAATTCAATTCTTCCATCATACTCATCGTAAACTCATCCTGCATAGGCTTTAAGAATTCTTAGCAGAGCTGTTCACTAGTAGAACCAAATATAATATCATTAACATAAATTTGAACTACTATAATAGCATTTCCATAGATTTTTATAAATATGGTTTTATCAACCATGTCTTTTGTATATCCTATCTTTATTAAGAATGTACTTAATCTCTCATACCAAACTCTAGGGGCTTGTTTGAGACCGTACAAAACTTTATCTAGTTTAAATATATATTCAGGATGTTTGTGATCTTCAAAACCTGGTGGTTGTGCTACATATACTTCTTCTTCTTCTATTCTATCGTTCAGGAATGCACTTTTGACCTCCATTTGAGAGATTTTAAAGTTCTTGAAACAAGCAAAGACTAATAATATCTTAATAGCCTCGAGTCTAGCAACGGGTGCGTAAGTTTCATCATAATCAATTCTTTCGACTTGATTATAACTTGAGCAACTAATCGTGTTTTATTCCTTACTACTGTTAGTGTATATGCCCTAGGGGCCATTATTGTATCATACTAGCATGTATATTACTTAATGGAAGCTTGGGATATTCACAGTTGTATATAACAGTCTTGCTAAACATAGTAGTATGCTACTTGGTTTGAGTCTACTTTAATATGTGCATATGTTTCTTGTAACGTATCACTTATACATATTAGTAGAGCCCATAGGATCTTTGCTTGATTACCAGCGTCGTGATGGCAGTCACACTAGTGGGGGCTGGGTAGTCTGTAAGCAACATCCTATATAGGTCCCTGGTCATTGGATTATCGAGATAGGGCATCGATATTCCGGAGTAGACTAAGTGTGTACGCTTCTCATCCCAGTTGGGGAGATGGTCTGTCCCACAACCATCAGTACGTCGTACTAGAGATAGTATACAGGTGCTCGTTAGGTTACGGGTACACCGGACAGGACTCGCCGGGGAACTGATTGGTTGGTATTATACCCATCGTCAGTTAACAGTTCCCAGGTGACATGAGTACGGCATAGTCCGTAGACTTGACACTGCTACTTCGCCTCGAGTGTGTCCCACTGTTCTTAGATTGCTACCTTACCACGGCTCAAAAGAGTCGTGCAAACAGGTAGCAGTTGGGTGCAGTCCCGAGCACTTGGAGGCAGTGGCGGTTAGATAGGATTCGTCTCTCCCGGTATTGGGAGATGATATCGCGCTGTGTCAGAGAGCCATTACGCAAAGTCCCTGGCCAGGGCAAGCGAGATATACTGGTAGGTTCCAGTAGCTTCTCAGGGTGTAATGGGCTTCGTTCTGACACGACTTATACAGCTATTAGGGGACTGACGCTTGCCGCCCCCTAGGCTTGATATGCGATAATCTTAGACGAACAGACCGGACTGTACGGAGATTGTCACATCAGGCTCAGTAGGGGTTCGGATGGTTTTCCTCATCGGCCTTCTTATCGACATCTACCTGGGGACCGTTACGTACAGCTAGTGCCGCTTGCGGTCTGTGGTTAAACCCACTGCCAGCGTAGTGTCGAGTCTTTAGAGTCCCACACAAAGAGTTTCCCTGCTCCAGGCGAAACGATATAGAGGTCGTATGGTTTTACGACAAGGGTTCGGATGCGTACGTGGGTTTACGCACGTACGACTTTTCGGACAGTTTTTACTAGCCGGCTTTGGTTTAAGCCAGATTCTAGTATCGGGTTATTGGATTTATACAGTCTAAAGTTTTTCCGTGTTTTCACGGATTGGAGGGGCGTTCTCGTAATTTGTCTGGAAGGTTCTAGAAGAGTGGTGACTAAGGGGTTAAGGTGGCATGAACATTAATTGCTTAATGACTCATTTGTGTGATTCATGCTTTGTATTAAATGATTCATTAATGTGTTAGTGAGTCATATGATGAATCACACTAGATGAATGAATCTAACCATGATGATAAATCATTTTTATTATTTCTTTGATTAATTGTTATGGTTGATATATTCATATGAATTCATTATTCTTTTCATTATCATTCTCACCTTCTCTCTCCTCAAGCTCACTCTCTCTTGAAACCCTAACCCTAATCTCTCATGTGTTGAGATCAAGGGTTAGATAGACTAAAACATCCATAACCTCACTCTATATCCTCTAGGTAGCTTAGATTAGCACTTTAAGCAACCTAGTTATCTCAAGTTTGAGATTAAGCTTGGCGTAGGAGCTTTCGGGTGGATCATCTTTGATTCGAGGAGGCCGTGAAGTTGCCGATGTTCCAAGGAGCCTACGAGGAGTGGAGGATAGCGATGAAGACCCGAAGGACATGTAACGTGAGCTATAACTTCGGTACCGAGTAGTTAAACCTCTAGTATATCGTTAGCAATGGTTTAGATTACGATTCATGTGCTCAAGTCCGTGTTACGAAGCTTTGATAATCGTTTTTCATATATTCCGCCTCCCCGCAAATTCGTGGGGTGCGTGACATGGACTTACAGTGGTATCAGAGCCAACTAAACCATTACTAGCTTGTTAGCAATTGATTAGAAGTTCGATCGACGGAAAACACGGAAAACAAAACCCTAATCCTTAACAGTTTCTGTAAATTTTAAAAGTGTCACAAAATTTTTTTGACATACCTTAAAATTCACAGCAGGGAATTGTAAGAAATCTGGGAAAATTCGAGGAGGCAACTCGACTAAACGGCCGTGGAACCGCGGCCAAATGGTGCTTTTGGCCGCGATTCCGCCGCCGAGTCAACGCCGAGTTGACTCGGAGTTTCACAGTAATTCTTTTTTTTTTTTGTGTTTTGTTTTCCTGTATATATTGTTTCTGCCCAGGTTGCCTCTGTGTTGATTTGCTTTTGGGGTAGACACGGGTATAGGTAATCGATCGATGTTCTAAACTATTTGCTAATTGGATCTTTATCTGTAATGTTTTATGTGTTCGTAAACCTCCCGTAACTGCTAATATGTCGGTTGGCAGGGGGTTGCACATATCTGTGATGTTATATATAACTGTTTGTGTATATGAACTGTGTTGGACTGTTGTGATGATTAGCCGGGGTTTGAGATGTATTTAATATTCATTCAATGTAAATGTAATTTGATGTAATATTCTTTTGCTGGGCAAAACCAGGTTGCGGTTGTAGCCACCGTTGTATTATTTCTTTTTACTGCTTTTGCTCCTAGGATAGACCCAAGGTGGGGTACACAAACTACCGGGTACGTCGAAGTGTTTAGTGGCCTACTCACGTTGTTGAGGGAGACCGCTTCACTTCGGGTACTTGGCGGGTAGTTTGCCGTACCCATAGGGGTCTAGGGTGGGGTAATGGCTATTCATCACAACTGTGTAATCCGTCTTTTATTGCAGGCTCAAAGCAAAATGCGAATTGCTAGAATATCCAATAAAGTTCATCTGTGATCTGGAATGCTTATTATTGCGTCTGACGAATGTATAATATCTATATATGATAGCTATTAGACGTCACTTATGTTTTACACCCGTGCTAGCCCAGCCCCCGCTCTGTCGTTAGTTAAGTAACCTAACGGGTGATGACGGGACCCAGTGGCGAATGCGGATGGCATAAGAGAACGTGGTATTTTCGTTGTTTTCTGCAATGATAAGATTAATGATAGGACGCATTATTATAATGCAAAGAAAATAAACCAAAGTTAAATCGTTGGAACAAATTTAAAAGAAACCACTCGGTTATTTTAAAAGGATCAGATTTTTAATTGCGGAGCTTTAACCACTCCTTTTAAAAAGTATCAGGTTCCTTCGATTATATCAAGTTCACTACGTTCACAGTTTTGCCAAAACCATTCGTAGCCCTCCGTCATTTCTTATGGATGGTCAGTAGTATTCAAGCTATGTTTGTTGGCCCTTAGTCAAGACATAGTGTTTGGTAGCTGCTGGGGTATTCATTTGTTGCATAGATAGATGCGTTGGTTTGGGACAGTCGTATTACTTTGTTGGCCCTTAGTCAAGAGTATGTACGGGTGGGTTCAAATTAACCTGGACAATGACGGGTAGAACTTGACATGTGACTTATGATTTGTTGGCCCTTAGTCAAGGTCATAAGAGCATGGGGAAAAAATCCACATCGGGAATTTCTAAAGAAACTGAAATTTGCAGAGAGATACATACCATTTTGGAGTTTGATGAATGTTGGTGGGATTCCTTCAACATTATCATACGATGATATTTTGGATCCCGATCCTACTGTGAGTACAAGCTACTTATCAGGAGATTCGTCACTTAACGATCAATGCTATAAACCAAGTAGATGTCTAGAAAAGTGTCAGCGGGGTTACGCCCCCAGAGAAAAGAGGTTATTTAATTAAGGAACTTCACGAAAGCGTTGGAAAACCTCCCTCGAAGTATCGACACTGGCCTGGCTGAACGGTTAAGCAAGTATTGTACGTTGAGAATTATCCTGGCTAATTCTTCTTTTATGGTTTGAGGAGGGATTCGAGAAACAGTGGGAGCCATCCTGTTTAGATAAATTAAAAACCAATCTAAACTTGCAACAGCATCATGCTAAAATGTTTTTTTCTCTCTCTCTTAATTGCAGCGATCTTGTGACCACACATAGGTTACATCTAGATAACAAATTGACTGAATCTGACTTATATGACTGGCAAAGGTCTGTCCAGATGTCCATTGGCTATAATAAGCTGGACCACTCTATTACTACTCAAGATCCCGCCGTCCCAGGTCCAGTTTCCACTGTCGCGGATATGGATATCCGTCAGACAAGGGGAAAAGATAAAGCGAAAGCCAAGTGCCTCGTGTTGGATTCAGTTGATGGTGTATACCAGAAGCAGCACGAGAAGATGGACTTAGTTTCCATCTTTCTCCATAACAGAGATTTATATGGAGAGCAATCTCATATCGCAAGATATGAGATCTCGAACGAATTAATTCAAGCGAGGTTGGCTGACGGGTCATTTAGAGGGGACAACGTCCTTGCAATGACTAGCTATATTGATGAGCTCCAGGACCTGCAGACCACGTTGGGAAACGGGTCAGATGTTGACTTGATTCTACAGTCTCTACCTTCTATCCTGAAGAAAACCAGGGAAGTAGAAGGAAAGAGAAGGGCAAAAGTTTCGGGACTGGATATAGTAAAAGAGGGACGTTCCTATTGTTGTGGGATTGGGCATTGGCAGAATGATTGCAGGGCTTTAGAAGCCAGTAGCCAGGATACGAAGCATGTTGTGGCTTCGACTTCGGGTGTGTTTATGATAGAGAACTGTATGTCAGTTAACCCTAATACCGGATCAGGAACTCATATCTGTAATTCATTACAGGCTCTGAGAAATCGTAGGGTTATCGGGATAGGTGATATGACCCTCACAGTTGCTAACGGAATGAGCATGGACGCTGAATCCGTAAGGGAATATCATCTTGGAATGACAACTGGGCAGATGTTGATTCTGCGTAACTGTTTTTATGTACCAGGTACGACTTGCAATATCATATATATACCCTTACTTTCTAAAGAAGGATATGATTTTGCTTTTACAAGAGATGTGGTTCACATCCACCTAAATCAAGATTTTATTGGGTCAGGTACATTAGAAAACGGAATATACGTATTAAATCAAGCTCAGATTTTCAGTGTCCAGAACACACTTAAAAGAAAGTCTCCGGAATTAAATCAGGCTCTCTTATGGCATTGTAGACTAGGTCACATCAATGAGAGGAGGTTGACTAAGTTACATAGAGAAGGATATTTGAATCCGTTCGAATATCAATCTTATGCTACTTGTGAATCTTGTCTCATAGGAAAGATGACAAAGACTCCGTTCACTGGACACGGAGTAAGAGCAAGCGAGCTTTTGGGAATCGTACACAGTGACGTGTGCGGTCCAATGTCTACGCATGCGCGAGGTGGTTATTCCTACTTCATTACTTTTACAGATGATTTCTCTAGGTATGGATATGTCTTCTTAATGAAGCATAAATCCGAGGCTTTTGAGAAATTCCAAGAATACAAGAATGAAGTGGAAAAACAAACAGGCAAGAGTATAAAGACACTGAAATCTGATCGAGATGGTGAATACTTAAGTGCCGAGTTCCTGGGTTACTTAAAAGAGAATGGAATTCTCTCTCAGCTTACTCCTCCATACACGCCACAACATAACGGTGTATCGGAAAAGAGGAATCGACCCCTATTGGATATGGTTCGTTCCATGATGAGTAACGCTGAGTTACCACGATCATTCTGGGGATATGCACTAGAATCAGCTGCATATCTTTTGAACCAGGTTCCTACTAAAACTGTGCCTACCACACCATATTAGATGTGGAGTGGGAAGAAACCCTGTCTAAAACATTTTAAGACATGGGGATGTTCAGCTTTTGTAAAAAAGCAGCATGCGGACAAGCTCGAGGCACGCTCAGTAAAGTGTAAGTTTGTGGGATATCCAAAGAACTCCAAGGGATATTATTTCTATTATGCAAAGGAACAAAAGGTTTTTGTTTCTCGTCATGCCTGCTTCTTAGAAACTGAATTTTTAGAAAATCGGAAGAGTGGGAGCGCAATAGAACTGGAAGAAATTCCAGATCCACAAGCTATTACTGAAACCTTGGTAGAACAAGAAGGTTCAGGTGAACAGGACATCCCGACGCCACTCCACAGGAGTAGTAGGCAATCTCATCCGCCCGAGAGATACTACGGTTTTCTCATAGACGGGGATAGAGAGGATTGCACTATAGACTATGATGAGCCTACTAGCTTCCAGCAAGCCATTCAGAGCGGTGACTCAGTAAAATGGCTGGATGCAATGCGGACCGAAATGGAGTCCATGTACACTAACAAAGTATGGACTTTGGACGTTGCTCCAGATGGGGTAAAACCCGTAGGATGCAAATGGATCTTCAAAAAGAAGATTGGTGTAGATAGACAGGTTGAAACCTATAAGGTTAGACTTGTTGCAAAGGGTTTCCGTCAAAGACCTGGTTTGGACTATGACGAAACCTTTTCTCCAGTGGCTATGCTTAACTCTATTCGGGTCCTTCTTGCTATTGCTGCCTTCCACGATTATGAAATCTGGCAGATGGACGTAAAGACGGCCTTTCTAAATGAAAATTTGGAAGAAAGCGTCTATATGGATCAGCCAGAGGAATTCATTCAAAGTGGGAGCAGCGGTAAAGTATGCAAGCTGCTTAAGTCCATTTATGGACTAAAGCAGGCATCGCGGAGCTGGAACATCTTTTTTGATGATGCTGTCAAAGAATTCGACTTCATCAAAAATCCAGATGAACCTTGTATATACAGTAAGATTGTAGGGAGAGCTGTAGTATTCCTCGTCTTGTACGTGGATGACATTCTCCTAATAGAAAATGATATTCCTATATTACAGTCAGTCAAAAGATTCTTATCACATAAATTCTCCATGAAAGACCTGGGTGATGCCACCTACATTCTGGGGATCCGGATCTATCGTGATAGATCAAAGAGGATATTGGGACTTTCGCAGTCCAGGTACATAGACACCATAGTGAAGAGATTCAGTATGGATGATTCTAAGCGCGGTAACCTACCGGCTTGTCACGGAATCACCCTCTCCAAAGAGATGTCTCCCAAGACTGATTTGGAAAGGGATCGCATGTCGATTATACCCTACGCTTCTGCGGTAGGCTCTATAATGTATGCGATGTTATGTACCAGACCAGATGTAGCATACGCACTGAGCGTTGTAAGCCAGTATCAGGCAAACCCAGAGGAGAAGCACTGGATAGCAGTAAAGAACATTCTCAAGTACCTGAGAAAGACTAAGGAGATGTTCTTGGTGTATGGCGGAAAAAACCTCCAGATAGAGGCCTTTGCCGACTCCGGCTTCCAGAGTGACAAAGATGACTCCAAATCCATATCGGGTTATGTCTTTACCCTCAATGGAGGGACGGTCTGTTGGAAGAGTTCCAAGCAGGAAACCGTTGCAGACTCAACGATGGAAGCGAAGTACATAGCTGCTTGCGATGCCGTAAAAGAAGCTGTCTGGATGAAGAAGTTCCTCACAGAACTTCAGGAGTTCCTTCCAGTGTTGGTCCAATACCTCTGTATTGTGACAACAACGGCGCTATAGCTTTAGCGAAGGAACCCAGGTCCCATCAGAAGTCCAGACACATCTTAAGATGGTATCACCTGATCAGGGAGATCGTAGATCGCCGGGAGATCGAGATGAAGAGAGTAGAGACAGAGAATAACATTGCTGATCCATTCACAAAGGCCCTTCCTCAGACGCAATTCGAGAGACTATTCGAGATGATAGGTCTACAATATGCCAGCTCATGGCCCTAGTGCAAGTGGGAGATTGTTAGTGTATATGCCCTAGGGGCCATTATTGTATCATACTAGCATGTATATTACTTAATGGAAGCTTGGGATATTCACAGTTGTATATAACAGTCTTGCTAAACATAGTAGTATGCTACTTGGTTTGAGTTTACTTTAATATGTGCATATGTTTCTTGTAACGTATCACTTATACATATTAGTAGAGCCCATAGGATTTTTGCTTGATTACCAGCGTCGTGATGGCAGTCACACTAGTGGGGGCTGGGTAGTCTGTAAGTAACATCCTATACAGGTCCTTGGTCATTGGATTATCGAGATAGGGCATCGATATTCCGGAGTAGACTAAGTGTGTACGCTTCTCATCCCAGTTGGGAAGATGGTCTGTCCCACAGCCATCAGTACGTCGTACTAGAGATAGTATACAGGTGCTCGTTGGGTTACGGGTACACCGGACAGGACTCGCCGGGGAACTGATTGGTTGGTATTATACCCATCGTCAGTTAACAGTTCCCAGGTGACATGAGTACAGCATAGTCCGCAGACTTGACACTGCTACTTCGCCTCGAGTGTGTCCCACTGTTCTTAAATTGCTACCCTACTACGGCTCAAAGGAGTCGTGCAAACAGGTAGCAGTTGGGTGCAGTCCCGAGCACTTGGAGGCAATGGCGGTTAGATAGGATTCGTCTCTCCCGGTATTGGGAGATGATATCGCTCTGTGTCAGAGAGCCATTACGCAAAGTCCCTGGCCAGGGCAAACGAGATATACTGGTAGGTTCCAGTAGCTTCTCATGGTGTAATGGGCTTCGCTCTGACACGACTTATACAGCTATTAGGGGACTGACGCTTGCCGCCCCTTAGGCTTGATATGCGATAGTCTTAGACGAACATACCGGACTGTACGGAGATTGTCACATCAGGCTCAGTAGGGGTTCGGATGGTTTTCCTCATCGGCCTTCTTATCGACATCTACCTGGGGACCGTTACGTACAGCTAGTGCCGCTTGCGGTCTGTGGTTAAACCCACTGCCAGCGTAGTGTCGAGTCTTTAGAGTCCCACACAAAGAGTTTCCCTGCTCCAGGCGAAACGATATAGAGGTCGTATGGTTTTACGACAAGGGTTCGGATGCGTACGTGTGTTTACGCACGTACGACTTTTCGGACAGTTTTTACTAGCCCGTTTTGGTTTAAGCCAGATTCTAGTATCGGGTTATTGGATTTATACAGTCTAAAGTTTTTCCGTGTTTTCACGGATTGGAGGGGCGTTCTCGTAATTTGTCAGGAAGGTTCTAGAAGAGTGGTGACTAAGGGGTTAAGGTGGCATGAGCATTAATTGCTTAATGACTCATTTGTGTGATTCATGCTTTGTATTAAATGATTCATTAATGTGTTAGTGAGTCATATGATGAATCACACTAGATGAATGAATCTAACCATGATGATAAATCATTTATATTATTTATTTGATTAATTGTTATGGTTGATATATTCATATGAGTTCATTATTCTTTTCATTATCATTCTCACATTCTCTCTCCTCAAACTCACTCTCTCTTGAAACCCTAACCCTAACCTCTCATGTGTTGAGATCAAGAGTTAGATAGACTAAAACATCCATAACCTCACTCTATATCCTCTAGGTAGCTTAGATTAGCACTTTAAGCAACCTAGTTATCTCAAGTTTGAGATTAAGCTTGGCGTAGGAGCTTTCGGGTGGATCGTCTTTGATTCGAGAAGGCCGTGAAGTTGCCGATGTTCCAAGGAGCCTACGAGGAGTGGTGGATAGCGATGAAGACCAGAAGGACATGTAACTTGAGGTATAACTTCGGTACCGAGTAGTTAAACCTCTAGTATATCGTTAGCAATGGTTTAGATTACGATTCATGCGCTCAAGTCCGTGTTACGAAGCTTTGATAATCGTTTTTCATATATTCCGCCTCCCCGCAAGTTCGTGGGGTGCGTGACATGGACTTACAACTATATTGCCGGACTTATTTAATTTGTTTCTAAAAACCCACTTAGTACCAATTATTGGCCTATCTATGGGTTTTGGAACTAGTTTCCAAACATTATTTCTTTCAAACTGGTTTAACTCATTTTGCATTGTTTCTATCTAATGCTCATCATTTTCAGTTTCTTTAAAGTTCTTCGGTTTTATAACTGAGATAAAGGTTGAATTAATGCATAGATTAAACGTTGATGACCTAGTAAATACTCCTTTATCTGTATCTCCTATTATTAAGTCCTTATGGTGATCTTTGTTGAATTGCCAATTTTTTGGAAGAGCAGTATCAATAACTTGCTCTTGTTGTTCCATTTAATTGGTTTCAACATCATTGTTTATAAAATTTTGACAGGATAGAGTCATCATCATCTATGAGATTTAAGGAGTTAGTTTTATCAAATTGAACGTACATACTTTCTTGAATGGTTAAAATTCGTTTATTATAAACGCGATAGGCTTTACTGGTCATAGAGTAACCAACAAATATTTCTTCATCACATTTAGAATCGAACTTTCCTTAATTATCTAAGGTATTTAATATGTAGTATTTACAACAAAAAACATTAAAGCATTTAATGTTTGGTGTATTACCATAAAATAATTCATATGGGTTTTATTTAAATATTTTCTAATTATTACTATATTCATTATCTCTAAAAGTGACATTGCCTCTTTCTTCTCTTGATAGCGTTTCGAAACTTTGAATATTTCCATTCATATTTCTCGAGTATCCACTATCAAGAATCCAACGACTGCTACATCTTTGGAGGTTTTGCAAAGCAGGAAGAAGAAAGTGTGACCTTTGGAACCCATATCATACATGGTTCGTTTGGGTCTGTCTTTGGAGCAAAATAATATTTGTAAGTTGAGTTGTTTTTAATTATACAATATTGAGATATGTGTCCTATCGTGCAACAATAGTTACATGTAGAATTAGCATATTTGTTTCCATATCTATAATAGTATTTATTTCTAAATGGTTTAGTCTTAGGGACTAATTCAGAATATTTATCATACCCAATACCTTTTTTCTTACGGTGTTTAATTGATTGTCCTAACATTACGTCTAAATTATCTTTACTTTTACTAAATTTTAAAAACATTTTATTTTTTAAGTCAACTTTTCTTTTTAAGTCAAGGATATCAAAATTTAACATATTATTAGTTTTAATTAACTCATCATTAGTTGAAGTTACGGATTTTAACTTTTCATTTAAATTTTCATTTTCTAATTTAATTTATTTTGAGTTGATATTTTTAAATTATCTTTAGAATACATATTTGATTTTAATGTTTTATACTTAGTATTAACCTTATCATAATTATCTTTAAGATAATGACAAAGATCCATTAAATCTTTTTTACTAAAAGATTCTGAACCAAAGTCATCATCGGTTACCTCATCTTCTTATGCCATGAAGCACATGTGCGTCTTTTCAGCTTCTGAGTTACTGTAATTAGTATTATTCTAAATTGCTTGAAATAAACGCTTTTTGATTCCTTCTTTGACTTTCACTTATCCTTGTTGAGCGTAGGACATTCCGAATTAATATGATCTTCCTTATTGCATTCAAAACAACGCAGAGTTTTATTAGAATTAAAAAAATTTATTAGATTTATAAGTACCTTTCTTCTGAGGGAATTTTCCGGACTTCAGATACTTCCTGAAGTGTTTAGCAATATTGGTCATTTCTTCATTGTTGCTTTCTTCATCACTAGATATTTCCTTAGGTTTGGACTTACTAGTCAATACCTTTAGCGCGATATTTTTCCTTTCAGTGTCCTCTTGCTGTTGCCTTAGATCATCTAGTTGCATTTCGTATGTCTTTAACTTGCCTATTAGGGAGTCGATAATCAATGTTGCCATATCATTGGCTTCTTCGATGACAGCGATCTTGGGTTGCCAAGAGATCATTAGAGATCTCAGCAATTTGTAACACTTTCTTTCTAATCGAATTTCTTACTTAGGTTAAAGAGTTCTGTAATGACATTGTTGAATCTAGAATACATAGAGCCGATGGTCTCATCGTCTCTCATTTGGAACATCTCATATTCGTGCATGAGACGATTAATCTTACCCTCTTTAACTTGACTGGTTCCTTCATGTGCAGTCTGGAGAGTATTTCAAATCTCATTTAACGTTTGACACATAGAGATTATGTTGAATTCTTTTGAATTCAAAGAACAATGAAGTGTATTCATTGCGTTGACATTTAATGTCATTGATCTCTTGTCGGCATCAGACAATGGATTTGTGGTAGGGGCGACAAAGGGTTTTTCAATGGTTTCTAAGATTTCTAGATCTATACACTGAAGGAAAACTATAATCTTAGTTTTGCGGAACTGATAGTTGGTACCATTGAAAAGAGACTGACGGTTAGTGGATTGTCCTTACATATGATTTGCCATAGGATCAGATACTCAAGAGATTAATCTTAAAATAGATTAACCTGCTCTGTACCAATTGAAAACAAGCTTAGAGGGGGTGAATAAGGTTTTATGGAAAAGTTAGTGCAATTGTGTAGATTCAAGAAATTTTGCAGCGGAATAAAAAATCAGAGTATAAAATTAAAACAATTTCATAAACACAGAGTGCACAAAAAGTAAATGATAGAGAATTGTTAAGTAGGGTTCATCTACTCTGTGAGTAATCCCCGCCTGAGAGCTCCTTCTCAGGATTCAACTTCACTATCAAGTGACTCCTTACGGGTGGAGAAACCCAGAGTTTTTACCAGGCTCAGATCTTAGAACCTTTACACTTGCCGGTGGTGAATACCTAGATTTTTTCTCTAAGGCTCAAGTCTGAAACCTTTTATACTTATAGGTAGTGAACACCTAGACTTTTTATTAGGCCTCAAGTCGGAAACCCTTACAGTTGTGAAGAACACATACCTTCTTCATTAGATCTTACAAATAAGATTTTTATAAATTTTTACAGAACCAACTATACAATCCTATTGATTTCAGAGGATAAATCAAGTTTCAATTCAAAGGAGATAATAGATTGTGTTTTGGTGATTAAGAAAGTTTAAAAATGATTTGAAGAAGTTCTTAAATGATTTTAAGAAAATTTTA
Organism: Agapanthus africanus; assembly: GCA_030015575.1. NCBI lineage: Eukaryota > Viridiplantae > Streptophyta > Magnoliopsida > Asparagales > Amaryllidaceae > Agapanthus > Agapanthus africanus. The sequence continues at coordinate 903,381,161 of JASDDO010000022.1, forward strand.
AAAACAGAAACTTCTTCCACAATTTCAGAGATCTTACAATTCTAATAACTAGAAAAATCTAAAGCCTTGAAAGATCTCTTCTCTCAAAAAGGTTAGTAAAAACTTTAGATCATGGGAGTGACAGAGTTTTCACGAAAGAACTAAAGAATGAGAAAAACATGAAATCGTGAAAGCGTTAAAGATTAGTTCTGTGAAAACTCTTTTGAAAATTGGTCTTTTATATAGAAATTTGAAAATGGACAGTTTGGGAAATTAGAATAACTGCTCCTAAAAATTAGGACCATTATTGATAGTTTATATCTATTGGAAATTTGAAATTCAAACTAAAATAGATTTTTTTAAAGGAGCTATAACTGTTATGGACATCAGGGGAGTCCACAGGGACGTCTGATGTTGATACATCAGACACAGATGTCCCTTAATTTGGATGTCTAAAAAGTTTATAAAGGTTTTTGTTGGTTTTAGAAAACTATAATCAAAAGATATAGAGACTTAGGGATTGGAAAAGTGATTCTAACCAATGAGATCGACTCTAGACTCAAAGAAAATAAAAGTCTTGAATACATCCGTTTGCTTGACTTCTTCGATATTTCCTTTGAACTTGAATTCTGATCTTCATAGTCGTTCATCGTTTGATGTTACTGTTGTATTGCCAGTTACAGTGTCGACTGTTCTCTTTCTTAACTAAATCCATTGCTTTTAGTATTTAACATATCTGGCAAGGCTAGTAACATATAATATTTTTGAAATATAGTTTCACGCCCCGCTTCCCAAGATACTGAATGCGATAGGTGGCTAGGCCAGCCATGCTCCTACGGTCAAGGAATAATCCAGCCGTAGTCACACTTCGGCTTCCAGCATTATATAGTAATCAGTAAACACAGTACTAAAGTAAAGGAAAATCACAGTTCACAACTTTATTATATTAAAATAACAGAGTTCAGGATACATTTATTTGCATAAAAGAAATAACTAACCAAAGAAATAACAGTTTTCTTATGGCGATAGCGCTAATGTCGCAGTCTAAACCTCCATGATCTCGAATGGCAGGTCTTGCTCCTTAGCTGGGTCTACTTCGTCCTCTGAGCATGCACACTCAGGTCGTCAGGACGACACATATAGCAATAAATATGTAGTGTGTGTGCTATGTTATTAAGTGTGAAATGCAATGCAGAATACAGTAACATAAGAATAAGAAAATATCAAGTGAAATGAATTACGAGGTATATACATCATGTCAGCAACCCATGCAATGTGTATGTCACTACTTATCAGTCGCTAAGTCAATTGAAATCAATCGGTAGAAAAGGATGCTCGTGTTTAACAAGGGTCTCGTGCGTTCCCGAGACTACAGTCCACTGTTGCCCAGGACATAACCCTGCAATCGTGCCGCTAGGCCTACGACCTAATGTGTGTGTGTGTGTCATTAATATCGAATGATCATCCTCTAAGTCACTGTACCTCGCTAAATACGAGTTCAATTCCACCTTGATTTCCCCTTCTCCCCAAGTCACAATAATTATACGTATAGGACTATTTGTGTACAAGTACGCGCTAAATCGCGATCTTATTCACTTTCATTGCACGGTTCACTTCCATGAATCAATCACTTATCACTGGAGTACTTGACACAACTAATCCAATACCACTCACGTTCGACAATGCAAAGTTTGCTATAAATCACTATGAACGTTCTCTATCGCTAAAGGTATCACGGTCGCGTAAAATACGGTAAAGATGCAATATGGCAAGTCATGTATGATGTGAAACACAATGTGCATTACGAGTTCAGAAAAACATATTAATTCGTACGATCATAATTAGACAAAATGCTACAAAGAAAACAATAAGTAAATTCAAATAGCGATCCAGCAAAATTTGTTTCCTATCAATCGGGTTTCAGGTTTGCGAGATGCGGTCGTTTTATTTTAAGTTTTCATCTTTGGAAATTCAGTTCCTAAACTGAAAGTCTAATTTGTAACACATTTTTCACGCTGTTGGGATCATAATTAGACAATGCTACAGTTGAGGAATATTTAGACCTATCAATTAGGTTTTCAACACACTAGACGGATTGACAATATCCACTGTGTGCTGGGAGATACGTTCTGTTCAAGGTCAGAACATCCGTTTTCTCCCTGCTTGGGACTGCAGTACACTTTGACTGTTTAAATTTCAATTAAAATATCAAATGGCAGTAAAATTAAACAAAACTAAAACCAATAGTTAGCTAACAGGATTATCTTTACAACGGTATAGGGTTACGCGTAATTCCATGTTCATAAAGCGCTACACATTCATTTAAAGTCAGGTGTCAAAATGGAATGCTGCTCTGGACTGCAGTCCAGAGCCGCATTCTAAGTCAGTTCTCGTTACTTTGATCTATTAGTATCGAAGGATAAACTATAGTGGGTTCTATATTATGGAGTCGTCTTCGATATGACCCATAGAACATTGCATTCTGACATGTATCTAATTTTATATTAATTTAACATCTCGACATGTACAGTAAAATCAGAATTGACGTCGCTTCTCTGGGGCGTCGTTACACATGCGATACTTCGTCATTTTGAGTTCAGTTTTCTACGCGACATTCATAAGCAACAAAAAGGGAGTATGGGTAAAAGGTTTGAGCATGATCTACAGGGTTTAAGTTCAGTTCTCTAGATTGAACTAACAACACACAATATTGAGAATTATCGAATTAAAGGTGGTTTTGTCTAACACGTGGAAATAGTGTCAAATGCCTACAATTCTGATGAAAATGTGAGGTTTGAATTCTACTACACTCAAACTAGTTATCCTAGATTATCATGGATTTACATAAAGATACGATGATAACTTACGAATAATATACGATAATAGCTAACTGTCATGGACTAATAATAATCTATCTAGTATACGATTAACACGAGTTTACAATTTTAAGTATGTAGCATGTAGAAGCAAGTGAGGCTTCACTTGTCTTCGGTCGCTGATATAGAAGCGACACAACGCGTGGGATTTATTTTGACACATGAGATGGTGCGATGCTGGACACGGTGCGTGGCACGTGCACGATGCATGGTGACCCAGTACTGGACGTGTTGGCGACGCCGGCATGACACGGTAGTGGGCGTGGTGATGACGCGGGCGTGACACGGTACTGGGCACGGTCTTGGCTTGGTGCGTGGTGCGGGTGTGGCATGGCGCGACATGGTATTGGATGCGGAGCTAGGCACAACTGGACATGGTGCTGGTGTGGGAGTGGGAACGGTCGTGGTGCGTAGGTGGGCACAGTGTAGGGTTACTAGGCATTCTAATAAGGTTCTATAAGGTATCAAACATGCCGGATTAAAATTTTAGCCGTTCCGAATAACCCTAAACAAGATCGTTGCTAGAAAATTAGGGTTTCATATGCTAGTAAACTACGTTTACGACTAAGTGAATACGAAATACAACCTTTGTAGATCGGTCATTCACTTCTTTAGCTCCTTGTTGAAGTCCCTTCGCTGCGATCATGGTTCTCCCGGACCCTTGCATGGCTTCACGAGGCGAAAGACGCATCCTTGCTTAAAGTCTTCAAGGCCGAAAATGATCTACGTCGAAGGGATGCCAACTCAAGCTTCTACTTCACTAACTTGAGAATTAGTGAAGCAAACACCCTAAACTAAAGTGCTAGTCTAGTAGAGGATGGAGAAATAGGAAGTGGGTTCTCTTTAGAATTTTATTTCTCACAAAGTTTCACTCTTTTTTCAAAACCCTAGCAAGCTTTTTCTTTTGCTCAATGAAGAAGAAGATGAACAAAAGAAAAGAATGAGGATAATGATCAAGTGAGAAAACTAACCATGGTGAGTGAGTATCATATACTAACTCTTGTAGAGACTTAACCCATGGCTAATCCTTATGGTTGGGTTAAGAAATATCCATAGTAAAAACAAATTTAGTGGAATTGGTCAATGCTTCCACAAGCTTCCACAAGCTTCAAGCATTTAGCTAATCCTCCACTAATTTTGTAATTACTTTGAATATTAAAAACCCAACATAATATGTAGCATGGTGTAAGTCTCATACACCCAAGTCATGTGTATCATCAACCATGATACAAAAAGAAAACACAATTTTAATATATATCACATATATATCAAAGTTGTGTACATGTGAGAAAAAACCTAAAGTGAACAAGTGTTAGCTAATGTAAACTAGTATATCAAATATACAATTATACAATAAATTATTAAATCAACACTTGACTTAATAATCCGGTCATATCACATATAACCGACTAACATCCAATGTATCGACTTATCAAATCAACACTTGATTCGATGACCCGGCTATATCATATATAACCGACCGATACAAAAAGTCGCGAGAATAGAATACGGTATCACATACACGCATTATTCTCGGTCCCGCACATATCACATACGTGCTCCTATTTCGTTTTGCCTGAACCAGTAGAACCTCTATGTAGGACTCTAAAGACTCGTCAATACGCCGGCAGTAGGTGATGATCACATCAAGCACCCACAAGCCGTCAGCGGTACTAGCTGGACGTAACGGCTACCCGGGTATTGAACGATCAGAAGATCAGCAAGCAAGCCCGCTCCAACTCCTGTAAAAGCCTGCCGGTAACACTTCCCGTACAGTCTGGTCTCCTCATCTGATATGTCGCATATCAAGTCTAGGGGTGGTAAACGGCAGACCCCAATAACCGATAAGTCGTGCCGATATGAGGCTCATAACGGGTCGAGAAACTACTGGTAACACTTACCAGTAAATCTCTAAATCAGCCCTGGCCAGGGACTTCCCTGTTACGGCCAATCGAGCACAGCGCAACATCAACCCCCAATACCGGGAGAGACGAAACCCCTCCTATCGCTCATTGCCTCTATGTGACTCGAGACTGTACCCAAAAACCACCGTTTTGCACGCCCTCATGGACGTGGTAAGGTGGAACTCAAAGCACAGTGGGAATCACACAAGACTCTATGAAGATCTCGGGTCTACAGACTAACCTGCACAAGTGTCATCAGAGAAATGCCATCTGACGTGAGGTATAATACCATCTGGGAGTTCTCGGCGAGTCTATCCAGTATACCCAGTCTCCACTGAGCACCCGTATACCATCTCTGATGTCAAACACCAATGGATATGGGATCATCCATCGCCCATCTCATGGGTCGAGAAGCGTATACGCTAGTCTACACTGGTATATCGATGCCTCGTCTCGATACACCCATGACTAGGGACCTTGAAGGATGTACTTATGGACTACCATGTCCCCACTAGTATGATCCGCATCATAGTCCAGGTAGTCAAGTACACATCCTAAGGGCTTTACCAACATGTAACTATAAGACAGTATAAAGAGACAAGTATACATGTTAAGATAAAGAGCAACCTGATAGCATACTATCATATCGAGCAAGAAAGTCCTCTCTATATATGTCCAAGCATCCAATATAATATATATCATCTGTACAATACTGGCCTCTAGGGCATACATACAACTAACAATCTCCCACTTACACTAGGGCCAGCTGCTGTAGTATCGCATACCAAGCATCCCGAAAAGTCTCTCAAACTGTATCTGGGGAATGGCCTTCGTGAGTGGATCCGCTGTGTTGTTCTTCGTGTCAACCCGGCGATCAACTATCTCCCGGCGATCAACTATCTCCCGGATCAGGTGATACCGCCTCAGAATATACCTGGATCGCTGATGGGACCTGGGTTCCTTGGCCAAAGCCACTGCTCCATTGTTATCGCAATACAAAGATATTGGATGCTCAGTGGATGGAACCACTCAAAGTTCAGTAATGAACTTCTTGATCCAGACAGCCTCTTTGGCAGCATCGTTGGCAGCGATGTTTTCAGCCTCCATCGTCGAGTCTGCCACGGTTTCCTGCTTGGAACTCTTCCAGCTAACCGCCCCTCCGTAAAGGGTAAAGACAAATCCCGACTGCGACTTAGAGTCGTCCTTATCACTCTGGAAGCTCGAATCGGTAAAGGACTCCACTTGGAGTTCTCCGTTACCATACACCAAGAGCATCTCTTTAGTCCTTCGTGAGTACTTGAGAATGCTCTTCACAGCTGTCCAGTGACTCTCTCCAGGATCATCTTGATACCTACTCACTTCGCTTAGTGAGTATGCTACATCGGGTCTGGTACATAGCATCGTGTACATGATAGAGCCTACAGCCGAAGCATAGGGTATCCCTTGCATGCGAGCTCTCTCTAAATCAGTCTTGGGAAATATCTCTTTGGAGAGAGTGAGCCCTGAGATCGTGGGTAAAATCCCACGTTTGGACTCTTCCATACTAAACCTCTTTAGTATGGTGTCAATGTACCTGGATTGGGACAATCCCAGTATCCTTTTAGATCTATTTCTATAGATCATAATTCCCAGTATGCAGGAGGCATCACCTAGATCTTTCATTGAGAATCTTTGTGATAAAAAGAGCGTGACCGATTGTGTTGGATATATGTATGCCCTAGAGGCCATTATGTGATAGTGGATGTATCTATACATGTATATATATATATATTCAGTATGCATTCTTGCTCGACATGATAGTATGCTATCTGGTTCTACTTTATCTGACATGTTGATTTGATCATGCTTTTATTCATTCATACATGCTGATAAAGCCCTGAGGATATTGGCTTGACTACTCTGATTATGATGGAGATCATACTAGTAGGACATCTGTAGTCTATAAGCATATCCTGGAAAGTCCCTAGTCGTAGGTATATCGAGATGGGGAATTGATATACCAGAGTAGACTAGCGTATATGATACTAGACCCATGTGATGGGCGATGGATGATCCCATATCCATTGGTGTTTGACATCAAGATCATATACAGGTGCTCAGTGGTGACTGGGGACGGACTCGCCGAGAACTCCTATATGGAATTATATCTATCGTCGGATAGCAGTTCTCAGGTAACACTGGTACAGGTTAGTCTGTAGACCCGAGATCGTCATGGAGTCTTGTGTGCTCTCCCGCTGTACTTTGATTGCCACCCTACCACGGCTCTACTGAGTCATGCAAGCAGGTGGCCGTTGGGTACAATCCCGAGACACACGAAGACAATGAGCGATAGGAGGGGTTTCGTCTCTCCCGATATTGGGGGTTGATGCTGTGCTGTGTCCGACTGGTTATATCAGTAAGTCCCTGGCCAGGGCTGCTGAAATTTGCTGATAAGTGTTATCGGTAGTTTCTCGATCTGTTATAGACCATTCACCGGCACGACTTATTGAGTTATTAGGGTCGACGTGACCATCCTTAGGCTCGATATGCAGCATATCTGACGAAGAGACCGGACTGTACGGTAGTGTTGCCGGATGGCTCGACGGGAGTTGTAACAGGTTCGCTTGTTTTCTTCTGATCGATCAATACCCGGGTGGCCGTTACGTTTAGCTGACCGCTTGCGGCTTGGGGGTGCTTGATGTGATCATCACCCACTACCGGCGTATTGACGAGTCTTAGAGTCCCACATAGGAGTTACCTAGTCCAGGCGAAACGTTGTGGTGCGCGTATGAGATATGCGCTTGGACCCGATTAAAATGCGTGTATGGGATACCGTATATTAATTGGGCGGCTTGCTAATGGTCGGGTCGTATGTGATATGACCGGATTAGTGAATCAAGTGTTGATTTATCATTAGCTTCTCACTACAAATCCTATCTTATTTATTTTGGATGTATGCATGCATGTATACATTCATTCTTGTTCATGCACATATGGATGTGCATGCACACATGCATACATACATCATTTTATCATGGTTGCTTATACAATGAGAATGGTGGCAATATAAGAATCATACCATAGTTATTTCTATGGATTATTATTGCTTTTAAATTAAATCAAAAAGGAAATAAAAAATGGGTTAAATCAAAAAGGTTTCTACACTCTTCTTAACCTTACTATTCTCACCTAACCTTTAACCCATAGTTTATTTTCTTTTTGTGCTTTTGATTTTAATCCAATAATAATCCTTAGAGTTAACCATGGTGAGATATGAGAGAGGAAAAATATATATACTCATTTTTCCTTTTTTCTTTCAATGGTTCTATTATTCTCTTCTTCACAAAAGACCACCATCTTCATCAACCTTGATTCTTTGCTCTCTAGTTCTTTCAAGAGAGCAAAATACTCATAAAAATAGGATTTTGCAGTAAGATCCTTAGCCACAACATCATTCTAATCAAGTTTAGCCAACTTGATTAGAGTGTTCTCTTTGTTTTTCCAAAGTTGCAAGCTTGGACGGGAAACTCCGGGTGGATCGTCGTGGACGTGAGAGGACTACAAGTGGACCTTCTTCCAACATCCAAGAGTCTAAGGAGTCAAGCAAAAAGGGAGCTACAAAGGTTGTAGTCTCGAAACCCTAATTTTTATTAGCTAAAAGTTTAGTAACCCTAATTTTCTAGGATCGATTCCTTTGCGTGTTTGTTTAGCACCATAAAAATACATACTTTGAGACATGTGATGCTTCAAAACTCATTATAGGGTGCTAGGCAAACCTAACATTGGTATCAGAGCCGACCTAGAACATTAGGCGATGCTTTAGCGAAGTAAAAACTCCGATCGAAACAAAATACGGAATTACGGGACACTCTCTGGAAATTTTTTAAAAACTGACATTTTTCAGAATTAAAAATACTCAAAAAATAGTGCAGGTAAATATAAGACAATCTGGAGAATTCGTGACCATGAACAGTACTTTTGGCCGCGTAACCGCGGCGCAAGCAAGCTTAGGCCACGGATCCGCGGCCATACAAAGGGATCTCACACTATATTTTGCACAGTGTTTTTCCTTACCTGCTATAGTATATTTTTAGTATGTTTAATCTGAATCTACTGTTGAAAATTCTGGAGATGGTTTTGCACTCGTCGTTTCGATCGGAATTTTCATTTCGTTTCTTTTTCCGGGTAAACTAAAAAGTATTGAAGTGTTCGAACAACTATCATTTACTCACCTTTCACGGAGTTTGAAAATATTGGAGATACGTGCAAGTTTTTTGGTGGTCCCTCTAGAAGACAACAAACCATAACTCGATTATGTGACCGTCTTGAACTGCCCTTTGAACCTTAGGGTTTGGGGCAGTACGGCGTGCCACATGTGAGGCGTTGGCTTGACCCTTCTACGGCTGGACCGCTACTACTGTGTCACACTCCGGTTTTTTGAACTCTGCTCAAGTGTTGAGCTTTAGTGAATCTTGAGTATTTGATCGATTGTTCGAAAACTTTAATACTGTCTTTTTATCCGGAATTTGATGCAATGTGTGGAATTCATATTATTAGACATGAAATACGGAATATGTGATATTTTACATTTGCGATGTCTAAAGAGAATGTGGATTCCAGATATTGCAGTTTTACACTTTCTTTTCTGTGACCGTAAGTGTAGTATGTACGATATCGCCGGTTCATTGCTATACATCAACGACAATTGGGGTATGCATACTTACTTACGTTGATGATATGAGATATTATGTGTTACTGAGATATGATGTGCAGGATTGTCGCGATTGAATAGCCGGGGGGTTTTATGTAAGATGAGAGTTTTATATTTTCATTCATGTAAATTCAAATATAATGTAATATTCTTTTATTTGGGGCACTTCCGGGTTGAGGTTGTGTCACCAGTGTTGTATATTATTTACTTTTCCGCATTAGGATAGACCCAAGGAGGGGAGCACAAGTGACCGGGTTCTGGGGTTCAGTGGGAGGCCATCTCGAGGAGTCGAGACCGGGTCTCCTAAACTCCAGGATTGGTAGGGTCACTTGCCGCTCTCGTAGGGGTCTAGGGGTGTGGGCTTGGCTATTCATCGCGACTGTGGAATCCGTATTTTCTATTATTGGCTGAATACTAAATACGGACGTCCTAGTATATCCCACGTTATATCTATGTTTCTGCTGCCTGTGTTCTGTGATATCTGAGACGAATGACATATTATATATATGATATATAGTAGATGTGGCTTATGTTTTTCATCCGCGCTAGTCCCGTCCCGGTATGCCGTTAGTTAAGTAACCTAATGGTGCATAACGGAACATTGCGGCGAATGCGAATGGCATAAGCGTACGTGTTATTTTCGTTTCTTTTCTGTGATTGGCTTAAGGACTTAAATGATGGGATTACATTAATGTGATTAATGTAAAGAAAATAAACCTAAAAGATGTTGTAGAATCAGATTTCAAAACCACTCGGCTATTTATGAAAAAGCTATATTTCAAAACTGCGGAGCTTAAGCCACTCCTTTTGAAAACCATTTGATTCTACAACGATATCAAGTTCAAAGCGTTAAAGATTTTCTTAAAAATCATCCGCAACCCTCTGTCATTTTAGGAAGTAGAGTACTTAGTATTCGTGCTACGTTTGTTGACCTTAGCCAAGGCGTAGTGTACGGTAGCTAAGTGATGTCTTCCTACAAATGCATATGATGCAGATTAATTAGGACGGGCATATGACTTTGTTGACCTTAGCCAAGGGTCATGTGAACGGGTCTAATTAATCAAGAAATGACGGGTTGAGCTTGAATAGTACTCGTGATTTGTTGACCTTAGCCAAGGTCACGAGTATTAGGGGTAAAAACCACATCGGGAATTTCAATAGTTGAAATTTGCAATGAGATTGCATACCTTCCATGTGATGGTTGGATCCCGATCCCACTGTGGGCAATAGTTGCTCCTAGGAGAGTTTTACAGTTTACAATTAGCTAACTCATTAGGTGTCTAGAAAGGTGTTAACGGGGCTCCGCCTCTGGGAAAACAAGGTTTACTCTAATTAGGTCCATGCGAAAGCACGGGGAACCTCCCTCAAGTACCGACACTGGCCTGGCTGAACGGTTAGCGAAGTTGTAGACTGTAATTAATCCTGGCTAGTTTTTCTTTTTAAGGTTTGAAAGAAAAACTCGATAAAAAGCAGTGGGAAACATCGATTAGACAAGATAATAACCAATCTAATCTATGCAAGAGCTTTCGCTGAGTGTATTCTTTTCTCTCTCTTAATGGCAGATACCCATGACTGGACTCAAGCTTTTACTAGATAAAAACAAACTGAATGGGACCAACTATAAAGACTGGCTGAGGAATCTGAAAATCGCCTTGACTTATGATAAAGTATCATATGTCCTCATGGCTTCAGACCCGCCCGTCCCTGGTCCAAAATCCTCAGTTGCGGACATTGAAGTCCGCAAGACATGGGACGCTGACTGTGCCACGGCCACATACCTCGCGCTTGCATCGATGGATAACACACATCAAAAGCAGCACGAGGACATGGACATTCACGGTATATTGCTCTATACAAAGGAGTTGTATGGGGAGCAATCCCGCGTATTACGATACGAAGCATCAAAGAAATTGTTTCAGATGCGAATGGCCCCTGGCACACCAGTAGGAGACCATGTTCTGAAGATGATAGCTCTTATAGAAGAGCTTGAGGACCTTGGATGGACAATGGACAATGAACAATATATAGATATTATTCTGCAGTCCCTCCCCTCCACCTTTGCTCAGTTCATAGTGAACTTCAACATGCATGGCATGGAGAAGGACCTCCCTGAACTCCTTAATATATTAAGGAGTGCAGAGAGCACTATGAAGTTAGCAAAAACTCCCGTTATGACTATTGGACAGTCTTCCTCTTCTCGCCCGAAAGCCAAGGCCAAGGGAAAGAAAAAGAAGAAACCCACTAATCCTAAGGGCGGAGTTAAAAAGGTGAAGGGAAAGGGAAAGTCCAAGGCTGGAGACTCGGGGAAGGGCGAATGTTTTCACTGCCACAAGACAGGACATTGGAAGCGCAATTGCACGGAGTACTTAAGTCTCAAGAAGAAGCATGGTGATGCTTCTGCTTCAGGTGCGTTTGTGACTGAAAACTGTTTTTCTATAAACTCTGCTTCCTGGGTATTGGATACCGGTTCAGGTTCTCACATTTGCAATTCTATGCAGGGGCTGAGAAATAGCAAGGTTTTGAGGACAGGTGACCATACTCTCCGCGTTGGAAATGGTTCCAATGTACATACAGTCGCAGTGGGAGAGTATCACTTGGGGTTGCCATCTGGATGTATTTTGGTTTTAAATCCATGTTATTTTGTACCAAGTATGCTATGTAATATAATATCCGTTTCTTTGTTGGACAATGAAGGGTATAATTTTGTATTACAGAACAATGTTATGAACATTAACCTGAATCAAATGTTGGTTGGGTATGGTACGCTTAACAACGGAATATATGTCCTAAATCAACACACAGTTTTCAGTATACAACACACTAATAAAAGAAAACTTTCAGAGTTAAATGAAACTTTTCTTTGGCACTGTAGACTTGGTCATATTAACGAAACAAGACTAAACAAGTTACACAAAGATGGATATTTAAATTCTTTTGAATATAAATCTTATGCGACTTGCCAGTCCTGTATCAAGGGTAAAATGACCAAAACTCCGTTTACCGGACACGGAGAAAGAGCTACTCAGCTCCTGGGCCTCATACATAGTGATGTATGTGGGCCTATGTCTACACAGGCTAGAGGCGGTTTTTCATACTTCATTACATTCACTGATGATTTCTCAAGATTCGGTCATGTATTTTTGTTAAAACACAAGTCCGAAGCTTTCGAGAAATTCATTGAATATAAACAAGAAGTAGAAAAACAAACCGGCTTGAGTATCAAAATGCTTCGATCAGATCGAGGTGGTGAATATCTCAGTGCAGAATTTGCAAACTTCCTAAAAGAGAATGGGATTCTCTCTCAACTCACTCCTCCTTACACACCACAGCACAACGGTGTGTCAGAAAGACGGAACAGGACCCTGTTAGATATGGTCCGGTCCATGATGAGTGACGCTGAGTTACCGGTCTCGTTTTGGGGGCATGCATTGGAGACTGCAGCGTTTCTGCTAAACAAGGTTCCAACCAAAACCGTGTCTACCACTCCATATGAGATATGGCATGGGAAGAGACCATCTCTTAAGAGAATTAAGATTTGGGGTTGCCCGGCCTATGTTAAAAAGCAGAATCCGGACAAACTCGAGACACGGTCAGTCATGTGTAAGTTTGTAGGATATCCAAAGAATTCTTATGGATATCTATTCTACCACAAAGAGAAACAAAAAGTGTTCGTTTCTCAACATGCCACATTCTTGGAAAAAGAGTTTTTCACAGACAAAGGTGATGGCAAGGTGGTGGATCTAGAAGAGGTTCTAGAGACACAAACTACAAATGACGATTTGGTTGAACCGGCTGTTACAGCAGAAACTGAAGAACCTCGGCCACTCCGTAGGTCTGGTAGGACTTCTCGCCCACCGGAGAGGTACTACGGTTTCCTCATTGATGGTAACGGAGAAGACTGCATCATGGATGATGATGATCCTACCAGTTTTCAGCAAGCTATCACGAGTAAAGACTCTGTGAAGTGGCTGGATGCCATGAGATCTGAAATGGAGTCTATGTACACCAACAAAGTGTGGACTTTGGACATTGTACCCCCTGGGGTAAAACCTGTAGGGTGCAAATGGATCTTTAAAAGAAAGATTGGTGTAGATGGGCAGGTAGAGACCTATAAGGAAGACTTGTGGCGAAGGGTTTTCGTCAAAGACCAGGTTTGGACTATGACGAGACTTTTTCTCCCGTAGCCATGCTTAAATCCATTCGGATCCTACTTGCTATTGCTGCTCACTACGACTATGAAATCTGGTAGATGGACGTTAAAACCGCATTTCTAAATGGAAATTTGGAAGAATGCGTTTATATGGATCAGCCAGAGGGCTTCATTGATAGTGGGAGCAGCGGGAAAGCATGTAAATTGCTTAAATCCATATATGGGTTAAAGCAGGCATCACGGTGGAACATCTGTTTCGATGATGTCATCAAAGAGTTTGATTTCATCAAAAATCCAGATGAACCTTGTGTTTATAAGAAGGCTGTAGGGAGAGCTGTCACATTCCTCGTATTGTACGTGGACGACATTCTTCTGATAGGAAATGATATTCCTATGCTACAGTCGGTCAAATCTTTCTTATCACTGAGGTTCTCCATGAAGGACCTGGGTGATGCCACATACATTATGGGCATAAGGATCTATAGGGATAGATCCAAAAGTTGTTGGGATTGTCCCAAACCAGGTACATTGACACCATCCTAAAAAGGTTTAGTATGGAAGATTCCAAGCGGGGTGCCTTACCCGCTTGCCATGGGGTCACTCTCTCCAAGGATTCTTGTCCAAAGACCGATGAAGAGAGAGCTCGCATGAGTATTATACCCTATGCTTCGGCAGTAGGATCTATAATGTATGCGATGTTATGTACACGCCCAGATGTAGCTTACGCACTTAGTGTTGTAAGTAGGTATCAATCTAACCCAGGGGAGAATCACTGGACAGCTGTGAAGAACATTCTTAAGTACTTGCGAAAGACTAAAGAATTGTTCTTGGTGTATGGTAATGGAGATCTCCGAATGGAGGCATTTACCGATTCGAGCTTCCAGAGCGATAAGGACGACAGCAAATCTATCTCTGGGTTTGTATTTACCTTTTATGGAGGGGCGGTGAGTTGGAAAAGTTCCAAACAAGATACCGTTGCAGACTCTACGATGGAAGCTGAGTACATTGCTGCAAATGATGCCGCCAAGGAAGCCGTCTGGATGAAGAAGTTCGTCTCGGAGCTAGGAGTAGTTCCAACCATTATTGATCCAATACCTTTGTATTGTGACAATAATGGGGCTATGGCGTTAGCCAAGGAGCCCAGATCCCATCAGCGGTCCAGACACATCCTGAGGCGTTTTCATTTGATCCGGAAGATTGTAGATCGCCGCGAGATCGAGATTAGGAGGGTAGACACAAAGAATAACGCCGCGGATCCATTCACCAAGGCCCTCCCTCTGCCGCAGCATGAGCGACTTTTTGAGATGTTGGGTATGAGATACGCCAATAACTGGCCTTAGTGCAAGTGGGAGATTGTTGAATATATGTATGCCCTAGAGGCCATTATGTGATAGTGGATGTATCTATATATGTATATATATATATATATTCAGTATGCATTCTTGCTCGACATGATAGTATGCTATCTGGTTCTACTTTATCTGACATGTTGATTTGATCATGCTTTTATTCATTCATACATGCTAATAAAGCCCTGAGGATATTGGCTTGACTACTCTGATTATGATGGAGATCATACTAGTGGGACATCTGTAGTCTATAAGCATATCCTGGAAAGTCTCTAGTCGTAGGTATATCGAGACGGGGCATTGATATACCAGAGTAGACTAGCGTATATGATACTAGACCCATGTGATGGGCGATGGATGATCCCATATCCATTGGTGTTTGACATCAAGATCATATACAGGTGCTCAGTGGTGACTGGGTACACTGGACGGACTCGCCGAGAACTCCTATATGGAATTATATCTATCGTCGGATAGCAGTTCTCAGGTAACACTGGTACAGGTTAGTCTGTAGACCCGAGATCGTCATGGAGTCTTGTGTGCTCTCCCGCTGTACTTTGATTGCCACCCTACCACGGCTCTACTGAGTCGTGCAAGCAGGTGGCCGTTGGGTACAGTCCCGAGACACACGAAGACAATGAGCGATAGGAGGGGTTTCGTCTCTCCCGATATTGGGGGTTGATGCTGTGCTATGCCCGACTGGTTATATCAGTAAGTCCCTGGCCAGGGCTGCTGAAATTTGCTGATAAGTGTTATCGGTAGTTTCTCGATCTGTTATAGACCATTCACCGGCACGACTTATTGAGTTATTAGGGTCGACGTGACCATCCCTAGGCTCGATATGCCGCATATCTGACGAAGAGACCGGACTGTACGGTAGTGTTGCCGGATGGCTCGACGGGAGTTGTAACAGGTTCGCTTGTTTTCTTCTGATCGATCAATACCCGGGTGGCCGTTACGTTTAGCTGACCGCTTGCGGCTTGGGGGTGCTTGATGTGATCATCACCCACTACCGGCGTATTGACGAGTCTTAGAGTCCCACATAGGAGTTACCTAGTCCAGGCGAAACGTTGTGGTGCGCGTATGAGATATGCGCTTGGACCCAATTAAAATGCGTGTATGGGATACCGTATATTAATTGGGCGGCGTGCTAATGGTCGGGTCGTATGTGATATGACCGGATTAATGAATCAAGTGTTGATTTATCATTAGCTTCTCACTACAAATCCTATCTTATTTATTTTGGATGTATGCATGCATGTATACATTCATTCTTGTTCATGCACATATGGATGTGCATGCACACATGCATACATACATCATTTTATCATGGTTGCTTATACAATGAGAATGGTGGCAATATAAGAATCACACCATAGTTATTTCTATGGATTATTATTGCTTTTAAATTAAATCAAAAAGGAAATAAAAAATGGGTTAAATAAAAAGGGTTTCTACACTCTTCTTAACCTTACCATTCTCACCTAACCTTTAACCCATGGTTTATTTTCTTTTTGTGCTTTTGATTTTAATCCAATAATAATCCTTAGAGTTAACCATGGTGAGATATGAGAGAGGAAAAATATATATACTCATTTTTCCTTTTTTCTTTCAATGGTTCTATTATTCTCTTCTTCACAAAAGACCACCATCTTCATCAACCTTGATTCTTTGCTCTCTAGTTCTTTCAAGAGAGCAAAATACTCATAAAAATAGGATTTTGAAGTAAGATCCTTAGCCACAACATCATTCTAATCAAGTTTAGCCAACTTGATTAGAGTGTTCTCTTTGTTTTTCCAAAGTTGCAAGCTTGGACGGGAAACTCCGGGTGGATCGTCGTGGACGTGAGAGGACTACAAGTGGACCTTCTTCCAACACCCAAGAGTCTAAAGAGTCAAGCAAAAAGGGAGCTACAAAGGTTGTAGTCTCGAAACCCTAATTTTTATTAGCTAAAAGTTTAGTAACCCTAATTTTCTAGGATCGATTCCTTTGCGTGTTTGTCTAGCACCATAAAAATACATACTTTGAGACATGTGATGCTTCAAAACTCATTATAGGGTGCTAGGCAAACCTAACAGATTGCAGCATAGGAATGTCATTTCCTATCAAGAGTATGTCGTCCATGTACAATACGAGGAAGACAACCTTACTCTTTGCCACCTTCTTGTAGATACAAGGTTCATCTACGTTTTTGACGAAATCAAACTCTTTGATAACGACGTCAAAGCAGATGTTCCAACTCCGCGATACTTGCTTTAATCCATAAATGGATTTAAGCAGCTTGCACACCTTCCCACTATCTACGAAGCCCTCTGGCTGAGTCATGTACACGCACTCTTCTAAATCACCGTTCAGAAAGGCGGTCTTAACATCCATTTGCCAGATTTCGTAGTCATGAAATGCATCGATGGAAAGCATGATCCGGATGGATTTAAGCATAGCCACTGGAGAAAAGGTTTCGTCATAGTCCACACCTGGTCTTTGACGAAAACCTTTTGCAACAAGTCTAGCTTTGAAAGTCTCTACTTTCCCATCTACACCTAGTTTTTTCTTGAAGATCCACTTGCTCCCAATGGGTTTTACCCCTTTAGGAGCAACTTCCAAAGTCCATACTTTGTTGGTGTACATGGATTCCATCTCGGACCGCATTGCATCCAGCCATTTTACTGAGTCTCCACTCGTGATGGCCTGCTCGAAGCTAGTTGGGTCATCATCAACCATGAAGCAATCCCCGCTCCCACCATCCATGAGAAAACCGTAGTATCTCTCAGGTGGGTGAGGAACCCTACTAGATCGGCGGAGAGGCTGAGGTTCGTTGGGAATTACCGAATCCTCTGGTTCCACTAAATCTTCAGTTGCAGTTTGTGTATCTGGAACTTCTTCCAGCTCTACCACTTTGCCACTAATTTCTTTTACAAGAAATTTCTGTTCTAAAAAGGTAGCATGTTGAGCAACAAACACCTTTTGTTCCTCACTGTGGTAGAAAAAATACCCATATGAGTTCTTTGGATATCCCACAAACTTGCAAAGAACTGATCGTGCCTCGAGTTTGTCCGGATTTTGTCTTTTGACGTAGGCCGGACAACCCCATATCTTAACTCGTTTAAGATATGGCCTCTTCCCACTCCATATCTCATATGGTGTGGTAGGTACAGATTTAGATGGAACTTGATTCAATAGGTATGCTGCTGTCTCCAGTGCATACCCCCAGAAGGAAATAGGTAACTCAGCTGTGCTCATCATAGAGCGCACCATATCTAATAGGGTGCGGTTCCTCCGTTCCGATACACCGTTGTGCTGTGGTGTATATGGAGGAGTCAGCTGAGAGAGAATCCCATTCTCTTTTAGGAAGCCCAGGAATTCATTGCTCAAGTATTCACCTCCTCGATCAGATCGAAGGATTTTAATACTTTTCCCGGTTTGGTTCTCGACTTCTTGTTTATATTCTCTAAATTTCTCAAAAGCTTCTGATTTGTGTTTCATCAGGAACACATATCCAAATCTAGAGAGATCGTCAGTGAATGTAATGAAGTACGAAGAACCATCCCTGGCATGTGTAGACATGGGACCGCATACATCACTATGTATCAGTCCCAAGAGTTCGGTAACTCTTTCTCCGTGTCCCATAAACGGAGTTTTGGTCATCTTGCCTTTGAGACATGACTGGCAAGTGTCATAAGATAAAAATTCAAACGGATTTAAATATCCATCCTTATGCAACTTAGCTAGTCGTGTCGCATTGATGTGACCCAGTCTACAATGCCACAAGAAGGATTCGTTCATTTCTGAACTCTTCCTCTTGTGTGTGTTTGTTATGCTCAGAACTGTTGATTGATTTAGAACATAAATGCCATTACACAACGTGCCTGATCCAACCAACTTTTGGTTAAGGAAAATGTTCATAACATTATCCTGTAATATAAAATTATATCCCTCTTTACTCAACAAAGAAACTGATATAATGTTGCATATCAAGTTCGGCATGTAATAGCATTCGTTCAGAATCAATGTATTACCAGTTGGCAATACAAGGTGATATTCCCCGACGGTTTTAGCTGCAACAATTGCACCATTTCCAACTCTTATGTCTTTATCACCTTCTCCAAGTTCTCTACCTTTCCTAAGCCCATGTAACTGATTACATATATGGGATCCTGACCCGGTATCTAATACCCAGGACGTAGAGCAAATGGAGAAACAGTTCTCTGTAACGAACACACCCGAAGAAAATGCATCAACATGTACTTTCTTCATTCGGGTGGCATGGGAATCCTGGTATTCCACTATATCCTGTTCAGTCCTATAACTCTTATAAGAAAGAACGGAACCAACGTTCCCCAGCATAGTATAACATGCGGGTTCGGTCAATACATCCATATTATTATCTTTATTAAGGCATGATATGGTCGCTACCTGGAGAGAGAGAGAAGAAAACACTTTAGCATATACTCTTGCAAGATCGGATTGGTTATTATTTTATCTAATCAGGATGGCTCCCACTTTTTTTATCAAATCTTCCTTCAAACCCTAAAAGGAAAGACTAGCCGGGATTAATTACACCCTACAATTTCGCCAATCTTTCAGCCAGGCCAGTGTCGGTACTTTGAGGGAGGTTCCCCGTGCTTTCGCACGGACCTAATTAAAGTAAACCTCGTTTTCCCATATACGTAACCCTGTTGACACCTTTCTAGACACCTACTTGATCGGCTAATTGTCCTGTGTAAAAATATCCCAGAAGTAACAATTACTCGTAGTGGGTATCGGGATCCAACTATCTCATAGAAGGTATGCAATCTCATTGCAAATTTCAATACTTGAAATTCCCGATAATATTTTGCCCCAAACGATCTATGACCTTGACAAGGTCAACAAACCATAGACCATAAGTCAAGTTCAACCCGTCATTTCTTGATTGAATTAAACCCACCCGCACGACCCTTGACAAGGTCAACAAGGCCGTACGACTACCCTAAAACAATCTGCATCATATGCATAAACAGATAAATACTGGTCAGCTACCGCACACTACGCCTTGACAAGGTCAACAAACGCAGTACGAATACTAAGCAAGACTTATTTGAAATGACGGAGGGTTATGACAGGTTTTTCTGAAAACCTATTGCGTAATGAACTTGATATCGTTGTAGAATCGAGTGAATTTTGAAATGGAGTGATTTTGAGGCTTTCATTAGTTTTGCTAAAGAGGTCACTCCCGGTGAAGGGATCTCGGCTCTTTCCTTATGGAATAAGGTGCAGGATATATCATATATATCACTATGCAAAGCAAAACTCCAAAAGCAATCAAAAGCAAACCGGGTGTTGTAGCATCTGCCAATTTTGCTAAAGAGGTCACTCCCGGTGAAGGGATCTCGGCTCTTTCCCCATCGAATAAGGTGCGGGATATATCATATATATCTCTGTGCAAAGCAAAACTGTAGCTACCCTTTTTTGAAAAATTTGATTCTACAACATCTTTTTAGGTTTCTTTTATTTTATTAATCACATTAATGAAGTCCCATCATTTAAGCCACCTAAACATCACAGATAAATACGACGTACACTTATGCCATCCACATTCGCCTCGATGTCCCCTCGTGCACCGTTAGGTTAGGTAACTAACGGCAGATCAGGGCAGGGCTGGCGCGGGTGTAAAACATAAGTAACGTCTATATATAATATATCATATATACTATATACAGTATTTATCACAGCACATCAAATGATCACATCACAGATATCGCAGCAGAAGAAACATATGAAACA
Source organism: Agapanthus africanus (assembly GCA_030015575.1). Classification (NCBI taxonomy): domain Eukaryota; kingdom Viridiplantae; phylum Streptophyta; class Magnoliopsida; order Asparagales; family Amaryllidaceae; genus Agapanthus; species Agapanthus africanus. Next base: position 903,401,872 of record JASDDO010000022.1, read on the forward strand.
TTGGATATACTAGGACGTCCGTATTTTATTTTGAACCTCTATAAAACACGGATTCCACGGTCGCGACGAATAGCCAAACCCACACCCCTAGACCCCTACGAGAGCGGCAAGTAACCCTTCCAATTCTAGAGTTAGGAGACTCGGACTCGACTTCTCGAGTTGGTCTCCCACTGGACTCTAGAACCCGGTTACTTGTGCTCTCCTCCTCGGGTCTATCCTAGTGCGGAAAAGCAAATAATATACAAATGGTGACATCAACCTCATCCCGGAAGTGCCCCAATAAAAGAATATTACATACATTTAATTTTACATGAATGAAAATAAAAACTCTCATCTCACATAAAAAAAACCCGGCTATTCAGAACGCGACGATCCAATATAACATATCCAGCAACACATAACATCACATGTCATCAACGTAAGTAAATATGCGCATCCCAATTGTCGTTGACATATAGCAACGAAACCGGCGATATCACATATTACACTTACGGTCGCAGAAAAGAAAGTGTAAAACCACAACATTTGGAATCCATAATCTCTTTAGACATCGTAAATCCGAAATATCACATATTTCGCATTTCATGCCTAACTGTATGAATTCCACATATTGTATCACATTCCAGATAAATAGACAGTATTAAACTTTCCGATCGAATAATCAAATACCCAAGATTTCCTAAATAGCTCAACACTTGAGCGGATTTCAAAAATTCCAGAATACGTCACAGTAGCAACGGTCCAGCCGTAGAAGGGTCAAGCCAACGCCTCACATGTGGCACGCCGTACTGCCTCAAACCCTAAGGTTCAAAAGGCAGTTCAAGACGGTCACATAATCGAGTTAAGGTTTGTTGTCTTCTAGAGGGTCCATCGCGTCACATGCACGTTTTTCCGAAAGATTTAAACCCGAGAAAAATTCAACACTTGAATGTTTTTCGTGCCGGGAAAAATTGAGTTAATGATATTCGTTCGAACATTTTAATACTTTCGAAATTATCTGGAAAAACAAAACAAAATTAAGTTCTCCGATCGAATCGACGATTACAAAATAAACCCCAAAATACTCAACACTTGAGTTAATTTAAAAATACCCAGAAAATACAAATAACAGAAATAGTAATTACAGTGGAAAAATGAGTGCATTATTCCTCATTACTGCCGCGGATCCGCGGCCCAAGGGAGGTACGGCCGCGGTTCCACGGTGGTGTGTACAGATTGTGCGCTCAATTTTCACCGTAGTTCTTAGAAAACCCTGCTGAATTTTTTAAGTATTTTTAATTCTGACGTGTTCGGGTTCGTTCGGAGTTTTAACTTCGTTAACACATCGCCTAATGTTCTAGCTAAGCTCTGATACCACTGTAGGGTTACTAGGCACTCTAATAAGGTTCTACAAGGCATCAACCATGCCGGATTAAAATTTTAGCCGTGCCGAATAACCCTAAACAAGATCGTTGCTAGAAAATTAGGGTTTCATATGCTAGTAAACTACGTTTACGACTAAGTGAATACGAAATACAACCTTTGTAGATCGGTCATTCACTTCTTTAGCTCCTTGTTGAAATCCCTTCGCTGCGATCATGGTTCTCCTGGACCCTTGCATGGCTTCACGAGGCGAAAGACGCACCCTTGCTTGAAGTCTTCGAGCCCGAAGATGATCTACGTCGAGAGGATGCCAACTCAAGCTTCTACTTCACTAACTTAAGAATTAGTGAAGCAAACACCCTAAATTAAAGTGCTAGTCTAGTAGAAGATGGAGAAATAGGAAGTGGGTTCTCTTTAGAATTTTATTTCTCACAAAGTTTCACTCTTTTTTCAAAACCCTAGCAAGCTTTTTCTTTTGCTCAATGAAGAAGAAGATGAACAAAAGAAAAGAATGAGGATAATGATCAAGTGAGAAAACTAACCATGGTGAGTGAGTATCATTTACTAACTCTTGTAGAGACTTAACCCATGGCTAATCCTTATGGTTGGGTTAAGAAATATCCATAGTAAAAACAAATTTAGTGGAATTAGTCAATGCTTCCACAAGCTTCCACAAGCTTCAAGCATTTAGCTAATCTTCCACTAATTTTGTAATTACTTTGAATATTAAAAACCCAACATAATATGTAGCATGGTGTAAGTCTCATACACCCAAGTCATGTGTATCATCAACCATGATACAAAAAGAAAACACAATTTTAATATATATCACATATATATCAAAGTTGTGTACATGTGAGAAAAAACCTAAAGTGAATAAGTGTTAGTTAATGTAAACTAGTATATCAAATATACAATTATACAATAAATTATTAAATCAACACTTGACTTAATAATCCGGTCATATCACATATAACCGACTAACATCCAATGTATCGACTTATCGAATCAACACTTGATTCGATAACCTGGCTATATCATATATAACCGACCGATACAAAAAGTCGCGAGAATAGAATACGGTATAATATACACACATTATTCTCGGTCCTGCACATATCACATACGTGCTCCTATTTCGTTTTGCCTGAGCCAGTAAAACCTCTATATAGGACTCTAAAGACTCGTCAATACGCCGGCAGTAGGTGATGATCACATCAAGCACCCACAAGCCATCAGCGGTACTAGCTGGACGTAACAGCTACCCGGGTATTGAGCGATCAGAAGATCAGCAAGCAAGCCCGCTCCAACTCCTGTAAAAGCCTGCCGGTAACACTTCCCGTACAGTCCGGTCTCCACGTCTGATATGTCGCATATCAAGTCTAGGGGTGGTAAACGGCAGACCCCAATAACCGATAAGTCGTGCCGATATGAGGCTCATAACAGGTCGAGAAACTACTGGTAACACTTACCAGTAAATCTCTAAATCAGCCCTGGCCAGGGACTTCCCTGTTACGACCAATCGAGCACAGCGCAACATCAACCCCCAATACCGGGAGAGACGAAACCCCTCCTATCGCTCATTGCCTCCATGTGACTCGAGATTGTACCCAAAAACCACCGTTTTGCACGCCCTCTTGGACGTGGTAAGGTAGAAATCAAAGCACAGTGGGAATCACACAAGACTCTATGAAGATCTCGGGTCTACAGACTAACCTGCACAAGTGTCACCAGAGAACTGCCATCTGACGTGAGGTATAATACCATCTGGGAGTTCTCGGCGAGTCCGTCCAGTGTACCCAGTCTCCACTGAGCACCCGTATACCATCTCTGATGTCAAACACCAATGGATATGGGATCATCCATCTCCCATCTTATGGGTCGAGAAGCGGATACGCTAGCTACACTGGTATATCGATGCCCCGTCTCGATACACCCACTACTAGGGACCTTGAAGGATGTACTTATGGACTACCATGTCCCCACTAGTATGATCCGCATCATAGTCCAGGTAGTCAAGTACACATCCTAAGGGCTTTACCAACATGTAACTATAAGACAGTATAAAGAGACAAGTATACATGTTAAGATAAAGAGCAACCAGATAGCATACTATCATATCGAGCAAGAAAGTCCTCTCTATATATGTCCAAGCATCCAATATAATATACATCATCTGTACAATACCGGCCTCTAGGGCATACATACAACTAACGCACAGTGACGACACGAAGTAGGCATGATGGTGGTACGGCACACGGCACGGGCAGCACCGGACTCGGCTTCGAAGATGGCACAAACGGCGATGGGCGGCAGCTCGGCTCAGTTGGGGGCTGGAGAGAGGGGGTGGTGCTGTACGGTGGTGGCGATGAGAGGCGGCAGCTATGATCTGTGAGGTGTTCCTCAGAGTTTGTGGCAGCGGCGGTGGAAAGGAGTCGGGCTCGGTTAGAAGGGGGATGCGGTTGGTTGAGGTGAGGTGAGGAGGCTCGTCGAAGGTGCTCAGGGGTCGGCCGACGGTGTTGCAAGCGAGGGATTCGGTGAGGCGGTTGGAGGAGCTGAGTGATGGGTTTGGGAAGTGGAGGAGCTCGGCTTCAAAGGGATGAAGAAGAGGGTGGAAGAGTGGGGAGCTTGTGGTGGTGTTGAGGAGAAGTCGGAGGCGAGGTTCGTCGGTGAGGGGAGTTCACCGGCGAAGTATTGGAGGGAGCGAGAGTGGTATAGAGAGGGGGCTAAAGAGATGGAGAGGGTAGATATGAGAGAGACAGAGAGAGAGGACGGTTGAGAGAGAGGAGGAGGTGAGGATTTAGAGAAGGGGGTCTTGGAGGGATCGTTGGCGGGCTGGTCATCGTGGACACGATTCTCACGGCTTGGGGCGAAGGAGGGGAGGTAACCATTGGGTTGAGGAAGAGAAAGAACGAAAGGGAAAGAGATGGTCGTTAAGGGCGATAGGGAGAAGAAAGAGAAGATCTGGGGTTGTTAGGATCGGGCGCGGCATCGATGAGGACCGAGTCGGGGTCGAGTGCGAAAGAGGAGGGGAGTCGTGGGATCGAGGCGGGAAAAGAGAAAGTAGGAGAAGAATAATAAGAAAGAGAAAGATACGAAAGGAGAGAGAGAAGGAAAGGGGGTATGGGTCGGGTCGGGTCGCGTGGGTTTGGGCCGGGCTCGGGCTGGGGATTTGGGTAAAAAGAGAAATAGAAAATTGGAAAGGAAATATATATATATATATATATATATATGAAATTGGATTAAGGTTTAAAGGGAAAAAGAATTTGAAGAGTTTTGGGAAAATATTTAGGAATTTAATTTGGGAATTTGAACGAAAATTTATTGGGATTAAAATTTTAATTACAGGAAATATAACGGAATTGGGGATTTACATAATACCCCCCTTACAAAATTTCTTCCTCGAAATTAAATAACGAAAATAACGGAACAAACAAACAAACAACTACTCAAACAGGTGCAGAAATCGTGAACAGATGTGCTCCTCGTGTTCCTAGGTAGACTCCCCTAGAGAACGACCACCCCAAGAAACACGAACCAAGGAAATGACTTTATTCTTCAACACTTTCTCCCCACGATCGAGAATGGTGGTAGGCTGCTCCTCGTAAGACAGATCAGTGCCTAACGTCAACTCTGAATGGTCCAAGACATGGCTGTCATCCCGAACGTAGCGCCTCAACTGAGATACATGGAAAGTATTGTGCACAGCAGCTAGCGATGGAGGTAAGGCAAGTAGATAAGCCACATCTCCTACTCGCTCTAGCACCTCAAAAGGTCCGATGAATCAGAGGCTGAGTTTTCCCTGACTACCAAACCTAATCACTCCCCGAGTGGGTGATATCTTCAGAAATACGTGGTCACCAACACCAAACTCCAACGACCTTCTGTCGGCATCTGCCTAACTCTTGTGTCGGTCCTGAGCAGCCGTGATACATTGCCTGATTGTCTGAACCTTGCTCACTGTCTGTAATATAAGCTCAGGGCCCAGCAACCTTCGTTCACCAACGTCATCCCAACAAAGAGGGGATCGACACTTTTGTCCATAAAGATCCTCAAATGGTTCCATCTGGATGCTAGCTTGATAGCTGTTGTTATACGAAAACTCTACCAAGTGGAGCTGATCCTTCCAAGAGCCCTGAAAATCAATCATGCATGCCCTCAACATATTTTCAAGTGTCTGGATAGTACGCTCGGATTGCCCGTCCGTCTGCGGATGATAGGTCATGCTGAATTTGAGACGAGTGCCCAAACTCTCATGCAAGCTCTTCCAGAAATGGGAAATGAACCTGTTGTTTCAATCAGACACGATACTAACGGGCACTCCGTGCAGTCTCACAATCTTCTAAATATACTTCTCCGCAAGCGACTTCGTCGATTGTCCGACTCGGAAATGTATAAAATGTGATGCCTTCGTGAGACAATCAAAAATAACCCAGATAGCATTGTTGCCCCTTGGAATTCGAAGTAGTGCCGTCACAAAATCCATGGTGATGTGCTCCCATTTCCACTCTAGCACTGGAAGCGGTTGCAACAACCCAGCTACTCTCTGATGCTCGGCTTTCACCTGTTGGCATACCAGACATTTGGAAACAAAGTGAGCAATCTCCCTCTTCATTCCGTTCGACCAGAAGTGCTGCCTCAAATCTCTGTACATCTTGGTTCCTCCTGGGTGCATCGAGTAAGCGGAACTGTGTGCCTCAGCTAGAATTTCATATCGAATACCCCCTTTGGAACATACAGCCGACTGCCAAATCTTAGGAAACCATCTTCGTGAATCTACAAATCCGTCCTCAAACCCGACTCAACTAACCCTCTGATCTTCTGCAACTGAGAGTCTCCAGCCTGTGCAGCTTTAATGCGATCTATAAGCGATGATTGAACTTACAACTGCCAAGCTATCCGGGCACACCCGGTGTAACTACTTCTAACTCGAGTCTCTGAAGGTCATCGAGAATCCCCTTCTGACAAGTCAGCAACATAGCTGACGGCCTGCGACTGAGAGCATCAGGGACGACGTTCACCTTCCCCGGGTGATATTGCGGATCAATATCGTAGTCTGCTATCAGTTCCAACCATCTGCGCTGTCTCATATTCAGCTCCTTCTAAGTGAACACTATTTCAAACTTTTATGATCCGTGTACACCTCTACTCTTTCGCCTAGCAAGCAATGCCTCCATATCTTTAAAGCGAACACAATGGCCGCTAATTTCAGGTCATGCGTAGGGTAGTTCTTCTCATGAGTCTTCAACTGACGAGAGGTATAAGCCACCACTTGACCGTGTTGCATCAAAACACAGCCTAAACCTTTTCTCGATGCATCACTATGAACAACCAAGCCATCGGAGCTGTCTGGCACAGTCAGGATTGGGGCCGTGGTCAACTTTAGTTTTAACTGTTCGAATGCCTGGGTGCACTTCGCCGACCAAACATAAGGGACCTCCTTCCATGTAAGTTTCATCAAAGGTTCTGCTAATGTAATACCCAGTACTTATTATACAGTCAAATACGAATTTAAATAAAATTTATTTATTCTAATTTATTTCTTTGTATTTTACATTCCTTTTATATTTCCTCACATTGGCCAAATTGTGTTATTTTTATTACTTATTATTAATAAGGTTGATTTGTCACAAATTGTTATTATATTGCATTTTAAAAACATACTTATTAATTTCTTAAGCTTGACCATTTATTATAACCAATTTCCATAATTCTATTTCTTAATTATAATAATTTTACCCCTAACCTATTTAAACCCTAAACCAACCCAATCTCACACTCTTTCTTAACCCAAACCCCCACAGCTAGGCATATATCTTTTATTTACCTAATTTCCTTAACCTAAAGGCCCTAATCCCATTTCGTTATCCTAACAATTAATCTAGCCCATTCTCTATTTCTTTATATCTAATTCCCAAGACCCAATGGCCCAAAGCCCTACCCCTATAACCTAACACCCTAGCTCAACTGCCACAATGCTTTTGAATTCCCCCATTTAAATCTCATTTAACACCCAAATCTTACCCCAATTAACTTCATTAAATCCTAATAATTATATATTAATTTTCATTTACTCTCTCTCTCTCTCTCTCATCTCGTTCCCTCTCCTTCTTTCTCCCGAGCTCGAGCCCCTCCTCCCTTCACCACCCTTATAAACCCACGGAGCTCCGGCCGACCCCATCATGCCGGCAAGCTCCTCCCACTGCTACTGCACTACCGAAGCCACATCCAGCACCGCCGACAAGCCCCTGTCAACACCACGCCTCCACAACACCACCACGGCATCACCCGAGCCTTTATCCTCCAACCTTTCCTCCAGCAACCGAGTAACCCACTGCACTCCATAACCTCCCACAGCCAAGCACTCCTTAACTCACCGCCGCCGGCCAACACCGCCGTCGAGCAGCCACCGCGACCACTACATTGAGCTGACTCACCTCCTCCATCTCTACAACTCCACTTCCCCATGACCGACCACCCTCTATCGCCATAAGCGGATGCCACCATAGCCGAGCTCCTTCCCCAGTGCATCGACCCTCCTCCTCCGACCATCCCACTCCCAGCCGAGCAGACCCATCTCCATTGAAATTGAGACCACTAGCTTCCTGAACCCATAACCCATCTTCTCCGATCAACCCTATCACCCTCTCGACCCCATCAACCACAGCTCAAAACCCCACCAAGCTCACAGAAACTACAGCGACCACCTCCGACGACGAAATGCCGTTGTACCCAACATGCTGTGAGCTCCACTGCTACATCGTGCCGCCACCAACCCGAGCTCCACTTGCCGCCATCACACCAACCACCGACCCAACTCAGGTGAACACCCCGGCCCCCTTTTGCCTCATCGCCGATGACTACCGCTGCCTTGACGTCAACCGCCGCAGCCCCGTCTCCAAGCTCAATCCCCGCGACACAATCCTAAGCCTAGCTGAATCTCGTCGTGTTGCCGATGCGCTGTGCCCAAGCCGTGCTCACTAACACTGACCACATCACCACCAGTCTCCACACAGTCGCCTAGCTCCCTTCTACTCACCGCCGTCAATCTCTGCCACTATTGGACCCAAGTCGATACCACCGTCAAGCCCCGACATTTCATCGAACACCTGTATCCATCGACAATTACCGCTATTCCAACCACCGTCATCGCCGTCCAAGCCATCTCCACCATCATTGTGCCCATCGCCTTCATCGACACAGCAGCCGTCACAACGCCAGCGCACGTCTGTCGCACCCACCGAGACATCAAGTACAAGATCGAGCTCCACCGAGGCCAACCCTTGTCGTGGTTGCGTCGTGCCGTCACAATAGATTACCGTTGCTGCCGTGCTGTTGCCGCGTCGCTACCGTATCGTCATCAATGTTAGTTATATGTATGCCCTAGAGGCCATTACTGTACATACGATGTATATTGTAGTGGATGCTAGGACATATATAGGGTGGACTTTCTTGCTCGACATGATAGTATGCTATCTGGTTATACTTTATCTTAACATGTACTATGATTGTCTCTATGTTACATGTTGATAAAGCCCTTAGGATATGTACTCGACTACTGGGACTATGATGAGATCATACTAATGGGGCCACGGTAGTCGATGAGTACATCCTATAACTGTTCCTAGTCGAGGGTGTATCGAGACAGGGCATCGATACACCAGAGTAGACTAGCGTATACGCATCTTGACCCATATGATGGGCGATGGATGATCCTATATCCATCGGTGTTTGACATCAAGGATGGTGTACGGGTGCTCAGTGGAGACTGGGTATACTGGACGGACTCGCCGAGAACTCCCAGATGGTATTATACCTCACGTCAGATGGCAGTTCTCCGGTGACACTGGTACAGAGTAGTCTGTTGACCCGAGATCGTCATAGAGTCTTGTGTGATTCCCACTGTGCTTTGATTTCCATCATACCACGTCCAAGAGGGCGTGCAAAAAGGTGGCTTTTGGGTACAGTCCCGAATCACATGGAGGCAATGAGCGATAGGAGGGGATTCGTCTCTCCCGGTATAAGGAGTTGATGTTGTGCAGTGTCCGATTGGCTATAACCGGAAATCCCTGGCCAGGGTTGCTGAGATTTACTGGTAAGTGTTATCAGTAGTTTCTCGAACTGTTATAGACCTCATATCGACACGACTTATCGAGCTACTGGGGTCTGACGTTTACCACCCCTAGGCGAGATATGCAACATATCAGACGACGAGACCGAACTGTACGGGAGTGTTACTGATTGGATTCACAGGAGAATGTACAGGCTTGCTTGTTGATCTTCTGAGCGCTCAATACCTGGGTGGCTGTTACGTTTAGCTGACCGCTTGCAGCTTGTGGGTGTTTGATATGATCATCACCTACTGCCGGCGTATTGACGATTCTTTAGAGTCCTACACAGAGGTTTCTTGACTCAGGCAAAACGGGGTAGGAGCACATATGTGATATGTGCGGGACCGAGGATAATGCGGTATGTGATATCGTATTGGATTCTCGCGATATGAGATATCGGCCGGGTATATGTGATATAGCCGGGTCATCGTATTAGTCGGTTATATGCGATATAGCCGGATTGTCGGATCAAGTGTTGATTCGATAATTTAATGTATAATAATATATATGATATATTAAATTACATTAACTAATATTAGCTCACTAAAAGATTCATTTTCTCACGGGATAATACATTGATATATATGCGATATATGTTAATTGTATTATTTTCTATTGTTACAAAATATATTGTATATGTGATATATAATATTGTAACATGTTAGGATTACAAATTTAACAATGGTTTAGGGTTTAAACTTGGTTAGGGTTTGGATTAGGGTTAGCTTTTGCATGAAGCTTCCATGAAGCTTCATGAAGCTTTGACTTTGTTTTTAGCTAGATATTTTGTTAACCCAATCCAAACCATTAACTCTAGTCTATTCTCTACATGGGTTAACTCCTTCATGCTTAACCCTTGGTTAGATTTATAACCACTACAATAATTCATTATTCATCACAAAAGGATTATAATATTCATTCTTCTTCATCCTTGAGTTCCTTCTTGAAAAAGCTTTCTAATTTTGCTTTTGTGATGAAAGTAAGTGAGAAAAAGATTATAAAAGAGAGCAAAAATCCTACTTCATCATTCTCGTCTACCCTTGCCATTTAGATGAGGGTGTTCACTTCATTTAGTGAGTGTTAGTTTGTGTTAATGAAACTTCAAGGTAGATCATCTATGTTATCGAAGATCGGAAGCAAGGTTGCATCATTATCTTCGTGAAGACTCTCGAGAGTCCGGAACACGATGATCGCAGCGAAGAGACCTCAACACGGAGCTTAAGAAGTGAAGGACCAGATCTACAAAAGTTGTAATCCCTCTCACTTAGTGTTAAAGAGTTTAACATGCTTGTTTTCGCCTAAACCCTAGTTTAAAGATCCGGCTACGTGTTGTTCGGCATGGCTAAATTTTTAATCGGGCATGGTTGATACCTCATAGACCCTTGTGCGCGTGCCTAGCAACCCTACAGTGGTATCAGAGCCAAGCTAGAGCTTTAGGCGAAGTTTAAAGTCCGATCGAACCCCGAAACCCCGATAAAACCCCTTCTCTGGAAATTTTTCAAAACTGTGATTTTTTTCATATTAAAAATGCTCAAAAAAATCAGCAGGTAAATACAACAGTTACTGTGAAACACGTGCCTGTAATACGACTAAAGCGTCGCAGAACCGCGGCCGTACCATGGCATTGGCGGTGGTTCCGCGGCCAAAAAGTAGCTTCATGGATCACTGTTTCCACAGTAATAACCGTTTTTGTTTCCTGATTCTTCTGGGTATTTTTAATTTTACTCAAGAGTTGCGTTTTCTAGGGTTGTATTGGTGACCTCTTTAGTGAAACTAGCAGATACTACAAACTCGGTTTGTCTTTTGATTGCTTCTATAGTTCTTACTTTGCATAGTTATATTTGTGAAATATCCTGCACCTTATTCGATGAGGAAAGGGCCGACGATCCCTTCATCGGGAGTGACCACTTTAGCAAAACTAGAAAAGCCTCAAAAACACTCCATTTAAAATCACTCGATTCTACAACGATATCAAGTTCATTACGCAAAGGGTTTTCTTAAAAACCTGTCGTAGCCCTTCGTCATTTCAGATAAGGACTGTTTAGTATTCGTGCTGCGTTTGTTGGCCTTTGTCAAGGCGTGGTGTGCGGTAGCTGAATAGTACTTATCTGCTTATGCATATGATGCAGATTGGATTAGGGTAGTCGTGCGACCTTGTTGGCCTTTGTCAAGGGCCGTGCGGGTGGGTTTAATTCAATCAAGAAATGACGGGTTGAACTTGACTAGCAGCCTATGGTTTGTTGGCCTTTGTCAAGGTCATAGGAGGCTTGGGGCAAAATATTATTGGGAATTTCAAGTGTTGAAATTTGCAATGAGATTGCATATCTTCTATGAGATAGTTGGATCCCGATACCCGCTGCGAGTAAGAGTTACTCCTGGGAGAGTTTTACACATTACAATTAGCCGATCAAGTAGATGTCTAGAAAGGTGTTAACGGGGTTAAGCCCCTGGAAAACGAGGTTTACTTTAATTAGGTTCGTGCGAAAGCACGGGGGACCTCCCTCAAAGTACCGACACTGGCCTGGCTGAAAGATTGGCGAACTTGTAGCATGTAATTAATCCCGGCTAGTCTTTCCTTTTAGGGTTTGAAGGAAGATTTGACAAAAACAGTGGGAGACATCCTGATTAGATATATTAGATAACCAATCTAATCTTGCAAGAGCATACGCTGAGTGTTTTCTTCTCTCTCTCCAGCTAGCGACCATATCACGCCTTAATTAAGATAATGATACGGATATATTGACTGAACCCGCTTGTTATACTGAGCTGGGGAACGTTGGTCCTGCTCCAACTTATAAATGTTATAAGACAGAGCAGGAAATAGGGGATAACCAGAATTCCTGTGCCGCCCAAACGAAGAAAGTGCATGCTGATGCATCTTCTTCAGGTATGTTCATTACAAAGAACTGTTTCTCAGTATCCTTTACGTCCTGGGTATGAGATACCGGATCAGGATCCCGCATATGTAATCAGTTACATGGGCTACAGATAAGTAGAGAACTGAGAACGGGTGATAAGTTTCATGAGATAGAAAATGGTGCAAGTGTTGCAGCCAAGTCTGTTGGTCACTATCACCCTGTATTACCAGAATACATTGATTCTGAACGAATGTTATTAGATACCGAACCTGATATACAACATCATATCGGTCTCTTTATTAGTAAAGAAAGGATATAATTTTGTATTGTTGGATAATATTTTGAACATTTCCTATATCAAGAGTTGATCGGTTCAGGCACGTTATCTAAAAGCATACACGTTCTAAATCAAACCACAGTTCTTAGTATACAGAACACACACAAGAGGAAGAGTTCAGAAATTAACGAATCCTTCTTGAAGCATTGTAGACTAGGTCATATCAATGCGACCCGACTAGCTGAAGTTACATAAAGATGCATATTTAAATTAGTTTGAATTTACATCTTGTGAAACTTGACAGTCATGTCACAGAGATAAGATGACCACAGCTCCGTTTATTGGAAACAGAGAAAGAGTTAGTGAACTCTTAGGATTGATACATGTTAATGTATGAAGGTCCCCTGTCTACACATGCCAAGATTGGTCCTTTGTACTTCATTACATTCACTGATTATCTTTCAAGATTCAGACATATATTCCTGTTGAAACAAAAGTCCGAAGTTTTTGAGATATTCACAGAATATAAGTTAGAAGTAGAGAACCAAAATACGGGTAAAAGTATTATGTCCTTTGATGTGATCAAGGAGGAGAATACTTGAGCACGGAATTCCTGGACTATTCTAAAGGAGAATGAGATTCTCTCTCAGCATTACTCCTCTGTATACACCACAGCACGTCGGTGTATCGGGGCGGAGCAATGGCACCCTATGTGATATGGTGTGCTCTATGATGAGTACTACTGAGTTTCTTATTTCCTTTTGGGAATTATGCACTTGAGAAGCTGCATACCTATTGAATAGGGTTCAAATCAAATCAGTTGCATACCACTTCATATGTGATATGGAAAGGGAAGAGCCCATATCTTAAGTTTGTTAAGATTTGTGGTTTTCCAGCCTATGTCTAAAAGCATAATCCGGACAAGCTCGAGGCAAAGTCAGTTCTGTAGAACTGGAAGGAGTTCCAGCTATACAAACTACAGCAGATGATTTAGTAGAACCAAAGGATTCAATAGTAACCAACGAACCTCAGCCTCTCCGCCGATCTAGTAGGGTTCCTCACCCACCTGAGAGTTACTTCAGTTTCTCTATGACAGTGGGAGCGAGGGTTGCATCATGAGATGATGACCCATCTAGTTTCGAGCAGGCCATTAGGAGTGGGACTCTGTAAGAATGGATGGATGCTTATACGATCTGAGATGGAATCCTTATACACCAACAAAGTATGGACTTTAGTTGCTTTATCTGAAGGGTTAAATCCCCATCAGGAGCAAGTATATCCTGAGAAGATTACTTGGTGTACATAGAAAAGTTGAGACTTTCAAAACTATGCTTAAGTCCATCCAGATCCTACTTGCCATGGCTATATACCATGACTACGATATCTGGCGGTTGGGTGTCATGACAACTTTTCTAAATGATGATTTGAAAGAGAGCGTCTATAAGTACACAGCCAGAGAGATTCGTAGACAGTGGGAGCAGCGGAAATGTGTGCAAGATATTTTATATGATAAAGCAGGCATCGCGGAGTTGGAACGTCTGTTTTGATGTGGTAGTCAAAGAGTTTGACTTCATCAAAATGGTAGATGAACCTTGTATATACAAAAAGGTAGTAGAGATTATGGTGGTGATCCTCGTAGAGTACGTGGATAACATACTCTTGATAGGGAAGGAGTTTCCTATGCTACGCTCGGTCAATCTCCGCTTATCACAAGGATTCTCCATATAGGATCAAAGTGATACCTCCTAAATCCTGGGTTTTTGGATCTATGAGATAGATCTAATTGGATGTTAAGATTCTCACTAGTTGTAGTAAGATGGTATCAATTGATCCTGGGGAGAATCACTGGAAAGGTTCCAGGGTGATAAGGACGACTGAATGTCAGTCGCAGGCATTGTCTTTACTCTCAGTGGAGGAACGGTATGTTGGAAGAGTTCCAAGCTAGATACCGTGACTTACTAGACGATTAAAGGCAAGATACATCGTTACCAAAGATGCTACCAAAGAGGAAGTCTGGATATATATAAGTTCATGAGATGAACTTCGTTCCTACCATTGTGTGACAATGGAGTTGTGGCTTTAGCCAAGGAACTACCGTCCCATCAGAAATTCAGATATAATTCTTAGGCAGTATCACCTGATCATGGAGATGGTTGATCTCCAGGGAGATCGAGGTTAGGAGAGTGGACACAGAGGACAACAGCGCGGATCCACTCACAAAGGCCTTTTTCCCAGTAGAGACTTTTATGGGATGGTTGAGTATGAGATACTTCAACCGCAGCTAATTGTTGGGTATGTGATACCACAACAGATGGCCCTAGTGCAAGTGGGAGATTGTTATTTATATGTATGCCCTAGAGGCCATTACTATACATACGATGTATATTGTAGTGGATGCTAGGACATATATAAGGAGGACTTTCTTGCTCGACATGATAGTATGCTATCTGGTTGTACTTTATCTTAACGTGTACTCTGATTGTCTCTATATTACATGTTGATAAAGCCTTTAGGATATGTACTCGACTACTGGGACTATGATGAGATCATACTAGTGGGGCCACGGTAGTCGATGAGTACATCCTATAACTGTTCCTAGTCGAGGGTGTATCGAGACAGGGCATCGATACACCAGAGTAGACTAGCGTATACGCATCTTGACCCATATAATGGGCGATGGATGATCCCATATCCATCGGTGTTTGACATCAAGGATGGTGTACGGGTGCTCAGTGGAGACTGGGTACACTGGACGGACTCGCTGAGAACTCCCAGATGGTATTATACCTCACGTCAGATGGCAGTTCTCCGGTGACACTGGTACAGAGTATTCTGTTGACCCGAGATCGTCATAGAGTCTTGTGTGATTCCCACTGTGCTTTGATTTCCATCATACCACGTCCAAGAGGGCGTGCAAAAAGGTGGCTTTTGGGTACAGTCCCGAATCACATGGAGGCAATGAGCGATAGGAGGGGATTCGTCTCTCCCGGTATAGGGAGTTGATGTTGTGCAGTGTTCGATTGGCTATAACAGGAAATCCCTGGCCAGGGTTGCTGAGATTTACTGGTAAGTGTTATCAGTAGTTTCTCGAACTGTTATAGACCTCATATCGACACGACTTATCGAGCTACTGGGGTCTGACGTTTACCACCCCTAGGCGAGATATGCGACATATCAGACGACGAGACCGAACTGTACAGGAGTGTTACTGATTGGATTCATAGGAGAATGTACAGGCTTGCTTGTTGATCTTCTGAGCGCTCAATACCTGGGTGGCTGTTACGTTTAGCTGACCGCTTGCAGCTTGTGGGTGTTTGATATGATCATCACCTACTGCCGGCGTATTGACGATTCTTTAGAGTCCTACACAGAGGTTTCTTGACTCAGGCAAAATAGGGTAGGAGCACATATGTGATATGTGCGGGACCGAGGATAATGCGGTATGTGATACCGTATTGGATTCTCGCGATATGAGATATCGGCCGGGTATATGTGATATAGCCGGGTCATCGTATTAGTCGGTTATATGCGATATAGCCGGATTGTCGGATCAAGTGTTGATTCGATAATTTAATGTATAATAATATATATGATATATTAAATTACATTAACTAATATTAGCTCACTAAAAGATTCATTTTCTCACGGGATAATACATTGATATATATGCGATATATGTTAATTGTATTATTTTCTATTGTTACAAAATATATTGTATATGTGATATATAATATTGTAACATGTTATGGTTACAAATTTAACAATGGTTTAGGGTTTAAACTTGGTTAGGGTTTGGATTAGGGTTAGCTTTTGCATGAATCTTCCATGAAGCTTCATGAAACTTTGACTTTGATTTTAGCTAGATATTTTGTTAACCAAATCCAAACCATTAACTCTAGTCTATTCTCTACATGGGTTAACTCCTTCATACTTAACCCTTGGTTAGATTTGTAACCACTACAATAATTCATTATTCATCACAAAAGGATTATGATATTCATTCTTCTTCTTCCTTGAGTTCCTTCTTGAAAAAGCTTTCTAGTTTTTCTTTTGTGATGAAAGTAAGTGAGAAAAAGATTATAAAAGAGTGCAAAAATCATACTTCATCATCCTCATCTTCCCTTGCCATTTAGATGAGCGTGTTCACTTCATTTAGTGAGTGTTAGCTTGTGTTAATGAAACTTCAAGGTAGATCATCTATGTTATCGAAGATCGGAAGCAAGGTTGCATCATTATCTTCGTGAAGCCTCTCGAGAGTCCGGAACACGATGATCGCAGTGAAGGGACCTCAACACGGAGCTTAAGAAGTGAAGGACCGGATCTACAAAGGTTGTAATCCCTCTCACTTAGTGTTAAAGAGTTTAACATGCTTGTTTTCGCCTAAACCCTAGTTTAAAGATCCGGCTACGGGTTGTTCGGCACGGCTAAATTTTTAATCGGGCATGCTTGATGCCTCATAGACCCTTGTGCACATGCCTAGCAACCCTACAATCAATACGTCGCCAGGCAAGTTCAAATACTTGCTTACATGCTATACTATATTTATATTGATGCGTACGAACTATATCAAGAAATTACCATTGCGATTTAATAATAAACCATATTTTAATTTTAGTAATATTGTTTGAGATATAATCAAGTCTATAAGCTAGTGATAACATTGTAAGAAAATTGTTGAATCAAATACTGTTTATTGGATGAAACAAACGAGCGTTTCGGTTGCGAATCAAATGTTTATCATAGGTGCTCGATGCAAACCCTAAACTAAAAACCATCTTAAAATGGAGGAAATCATGATAAATAGATCTTTTTACTGTTAACAAATATCATGTGAAAATTTAGTTGTAAAATAAAAATCGTTTACCCCAGGAAATGACACCCTGAGACTCGATGCGGAATCTAGATTTTATCACGTACCTTACTATGTTAAATTCATAGTTAATTATGTATATATCGGATTGTGGCGTTTCAGGACTCATATCGAAGATGACGGAATAACCTACAGTAATATATTTTTTTCCGCTGAATTTTAATAAGTCATGATAAAGAAAATTGAGGAGAATTGCGGCTCTGGACTACAGTACCTTACCTTTGATTGTTGAACATCATATACATTTGATGGATGAAGCCAAACCAACCCGAGACCCACAAAAACGGTTAAATCCCGTTATGAAGGAGGCGATAAAGAAAGAAATCGTCAAGTGCCTAGATAGTGGTATAATTTACCCAATATCTGATAGCCAATGGGTAAGTCCTATTCATGAAGTCCCTAAAAAGTCTGGCATTATGGTCATAACTAATGAGGCTAATGAGTTGATCCAAACACGTACCCAAACGGGATGGTGTGTATGTATTGATTATAGGAAACTCAATGCCGCAACGAGGAAAGATCACTTTCCTCTACCCTTCATTGACCAGATGTTGGAACGATTAGCTGGACATGAATACTATTGTTTCTTGGACGGATACTCTGGCTATAACCAGGTCCCCATCGCCAAAAATGATCAAGATAAAACAACATTTACTTTTCCTTTCAGTACTTTTGCTTATAGACGCATGCCCTTTGGGTTATGTAACGCTCCCGCTACATTTCAGTGGTGTATGATGGAGATATTCTCAGACATGGTGGATAATTTTCTGGAGATATTTATGGACGATTTCTCTATATTTGGGGACTCCTTTAAGGATTTCCTACGTCATCTTGACGCGGTTCTTACCCGCTGTAAGGATAAGAACTTAACTTTGAATTGGGAAAAATTCCATTTCATGGTCCAAGAAGGTATTGTGCTTGAACATATCATTTCACGAAAAGGCATTGAGGTAGACAGAGCTAAAATAGATGTCATCCATAACCTTCCTCATAGCAAATGCGTCAAAGATATACGATCCTTCCTTGGTCATACAGGATTTTATAGGAGATTCATTAAGGACTTTAGCAAAATTTCTAGACCCTTAACTCTTTTCTTGGCCAAGGATACAACATTTTACTTCGATTCGGATTGCAAGGCTGCTTTTGAATCACTTAAAAGCTCCCTCACTACAGCCCCCGTTCAGTCATCTCCCGATTGGAACCACCCGTTCCAGTTTATGTGTGATGCATCAGATTTTACCATTGGTGCAATCCTAGGACAGCACATTGATAAGATACCACATGTAATTTATTATGCAAGTAGGACCTTGAACGATGCCCAAATTAATTACACAACTACCGAGAAAGTACTCTTGGCAGTTGTATTTGCATTAGAAAAATTCAGGCCTTATTTGATTGGCTCACCGATAGTGGTTTACACCAATCACTCCTCCCTAAAACATCTTTTATCGAAGAAGGATGCTAAGGCCAGGTTAATAGGTTGGATTCTGTTGTTATAAGAATTTGATCTTTTCATACGAGACAAGAATGGATGTGAAAACGTTGTAGCAGACCATCTTTCACGCATCTCTTCTTCACCTACAGTGACCTTGCCAATAATGATTCCTTTTCTGACGAACAGCTCTTGACCGTATCCTGTGAACCTTGATTTATGGATATTATGAATTATCTAGCAACGGGACTTATTCCTTGCGATTGGTCGAAACAAGACAAATTTTGATTTCTATCCCAAGTAAAACACTTTTACCGGGATGAACCATGTTTGTTTAAGTATTGTTCCGACCAAATCATTTGCAGATGCGTCCCTAATGAAGAATTCAAGGGTGTATTGTCTTTTTGTCATGATCAAGCATATGGGTGTCACTTTGGTCTACGTAAAACGGCGGAGAAAGTTTTGCAATGTGGATTTTATTGGCCAACATTATTTAAAAATGCATACGATCATTGCAAAACTTGTCATCGGTGTCAACACATGGGTCGGATTTCATGTAGAAATGAGATGCCGCTCCAACCTATCTTGGTTGTGGAGATATTCGATGTTTGGGGTATTGATTTTATGGGCTCTTTTCCCAACTCTTTTGGGAATTTATATATCTTGTTAGCGGTTGATTATGTCTCAAAATGGGTGGAAGCAATACTGTGTCACACTAATGACAACAAGCTTGTTATTAAGTTCCTTAAAGAAAATATCTTTTCGCAGTTCGGACACCCTCGCGCTATAATTAGCGACAACGGGACGCATTTCTATAATCGGTCTTTTGAGGCTTTGATGCGGAAATATTCAATCAATCACAAACTTTCTATGCCCTATCATCGCCAAACGAGCGAGCAAGCTGAGATTTCTAATAGGCAGATCAAAAAAAATTTAGAGAAGACGGTTTCTAAAAACCGTAAAGATTGGTCAACCAAATTAACGGATACTCTTTGGGCATTTCGCACCGCTTATAAGACCGATCTTGGTATGTCTTCTTACCGCCTAGTGTTTGTGAAGGCTTGCGACCTTCCTGTTGAAATCAAATATAAAGCAATGTGGGTTATTAAAGAGCTAAACTTCGATTTCAATCAAGACAGCAGCTATCGGAAGCTGCAATTAAATAAGCTAAGCGAACTTCGCGATAAAGCTTACGATAATGTGGTTATAGTAAAGAACCGGACTAAAGTTTTCCACGATAAAAACCTTTTTAGACAGAGCTTCACACCGGGACAA
Organism: Agapanthus africanus; assembly: GCA_030015575.1. NCBI lineage: Eukaryota > Viridiplantae > Streptophyta > Magnoliopsida > Asparagales > Amaryllidaceae > Agapanthus > Agapanthus africanus. The sequence goes on from JASDDO010000022.1 coordinate 903,422,057, forward strand.
CAGGTCTTTCTTTACGATTCTCGTCTCCATCTTCATCCGGGTAAGCTAAGATCTCGTTGGAAAGGACAATTTATGGTGTGTAATGTATACCCGCACGGGGCAATTGAAGTTGAAAATATTAAAAATGGTTCTAGTTTTAAACTAAATGGGCATAGATTAAAACCGTATTTTTCCGCTGACCCCGCGGAGGAGCTCCTGTTTTTACAGGAGCCGCTTTATCATAATTAAATTTCCTCCACCTCACCTCCATATCTCAATAATATTGTCTTATCTTAAGAATGGAGGTGAGTGAAAAAGGGACTTAACTGAATATCCGTGCGTGCCAAAATACAAGTTTGGGGGTAGTTTTCATTTGACTATTATTTCACCCCTATTATTTTCTCGCCCTAAGTCTACAGTGTTTCCCCAATCAGAGCAAAGCTCTGTTCAAATTTCAAAATTTGAAATGAAACAGCACTTTATAGCAGCGCCAAGTGCGCCGCACTCTAAAAAGCGCACCATGTACAAAGCACGTGAACGCTAGCGCTAAGAGCGCTGCACTCCAAGCAGCGCACCACGTGCAAAGCACGTGAGCGCTAGCGATAGAATAAAATGTTCTCAGCCCTTGGATCAAAGATCCAATGAACATGATTAAAAATCATCAATTGACCAGAATAAAAATTCTATTGAGGAAACATTCCTCAGAATCTTTCCAAACAGGAAATATTGTGCTCTGAAAATCAGAGCACCATTGGATCAATGATCCAATGGTGATTAAAAATCACCAAAATACAGAATAAATTCTGTATGGGGAAAATTTTCTAATCTTGTTAAAAACAAGAAGATTACCTTCTGTAAAACGGAAGCCTTTGGATCAAAGATCCAACGGTGGGGAAATCCCCAAATCAATTAGAGAAACGATCTCTTCAACCGATTCAACAAATCAGCCTACCCTATATAAAGGCCCCAAGACTTCAAGTCTGATAGAGAGGAACCCCTCCCTCCCCCCCCCCCATAAACTTTGAAAATTTTCAGAGAGAAGAGCAAGCTCTCAGCAGAAGAAGAATTTCCTCAAGCTAAAGTAAAGAGATCAAAGCATCTCATCAGAAAAAGAAACTTAGTTCTTTTGACAGATCATAGATCTATAAGACAAATTGGCTTCCACAAAAGAGATCATAACATCTCATTATAAAAAGGGGGGAGAATAATTCAATTCTCTTAATATCATACATCCATAAAGGCATAGCCTTTCACCAAAAACATATGAGATTGAAAACATCTCCTATAAAATAAGAACTTTGTTCTTAGATCCATGAGACAAAATCTCTTATAAGAGAGAATTTAATTCTCAGGACGCAAATCTTCCTAAAAAGAGTCCTAGCGCTCCAATTAAAATAAGCACTTCAGCGCTCCAAAACTAACACACAGGGTTGCAGAGCCTTAGCGCTCCAAATTTCACAAGAAGCGCTCTGCGCTCATTGACTGGCGCCCAGCGCTAAGCACGCCACGTGCTCCTCACGTGTGCTCTATTTAACAGAAGCGCTCTGCGCTCATTGACTGGCGCTCAACGCCAAGCGCGCCACGTGTTCCTCACGTGTGCGCTGCTTAATAGAAGCGCTTTGCGCTCATTGACCGGCACTCAGCGCCAAGCGCACTACGTGTTTCTTACGTGTGCGCTAAGAGAACATAAACTTTTTTTTAAATAAAAGCCCCAGAGCTGTGCTCAGCACTCAATAAAAGACAAAAATAATTATCAAAAACCAAACCAATGCTTAGCATTTTAACTGAATGGGCTGAGCCCAAGTTGGCCACAGATCCCTACTTCAGATCAATTGAGCCCATATGCTCATAAATCTTTGATCTTAGTTCCAAATTGGACTACAGATCTCCCAACCAATATTGGTTCAAGGGTACATCTCTTCATTCCTTTGATATGTGCCGTTGTAATCCTTCAACGTCTTCAGAGAGGTGACGGGTCCCGACAGCCAGACATTCCATGGACTGTGGGGTCCTTAAACTCATGGACTATGATGTCCTTAAAATTTACAGACTATGATGTCTCTAAACTACCATGGACTATGATATCCTTAAACTCCATGGACTATGATGTCCTTAAACTTATGGACCGCAAAGTCCCTAAACTAAAACAATAGAGCCCAAATGCTCTTTTGTTGGATCTAAATGATCCTGTTAAGTAGATCTTAGTCTAAAATTAGACTAACGTATCCTTAACAAACGTTTAAGTTGATATTAGTCTCAAATGAGATTAACGATCCTTAAACCCAGCCCAAAACCAAATCTAAGAAAATACGGATTTGGACTAATCCACGCCCTACGGACGACAACATAAATTAGTCTCTGTATATAATCCACGGGCAACCAAAAACAAAACAAACACACACGACACGAAGTGACCATCTGGAGAAGGAGAAAGTGGTTACCGCAATGCGGTAGCATAATTAACAGCATGGGCTTGCGCCTGCAGGGAAGAGCATCCCTACAATCAAAAACCCCTCAACGAGGGGGAATCTGACGAAGTCTGCTACATCGGTCGCATCCGTTTAAACCTTCGATACACGGTGTCATAAATCAACTTGGCATCTTCGGAGAGGTGGACGGATAGCACCAAATAGCATCTGCCCCCAAAATTCAGGCCGGACGTCCCAACGTCCCGGTCGCGTCTTTCGGCGGAGAACAGATTCTGGCACACCCGGTGGGACATTTTCCTCTTTCCACTCCACACTTCATGTGTCGTGTTCATGAACGAATCACGGTCTTATATGGTTGCCCTTGGGTTCGAGGTACTAAGATTTTATTTTTCTCCCGTGCAAAAAAAAGAACATCAATGGCCTCTAACTGCTCCAGCTGCAACAACAATTCCCGTTCCGCCTCATTTGGAGGAGTAACCTACGGGCCCCAAGCGGCCTCCCTTTTCATAATACCGGTGGAACAAGTGACCCAAGCCACCACTGGGCTGTTCTTCGGGACCATGATCCCACCAACGAACTTCAGCGTTCAGATGCCGTCATAGGAAGCTGCGAAGAACTCGGTATTCGATCAGCTTGCAACCACTACGGCCCCTCTCAACGGGTCGCCCAAGTCCAGTGCCTTAGTTTTCAGCATACTGGGCCAAAGCTCAAGTGGGCCCGTGAAGAAGCCCACAATACCTGAAGGCGTTATCCCGAAGCGGATAGCCATTCCTGCTCCTGAAGTCGTCAAGGTGGCTTCTCTTGCTAAAGCGTCGGTCTTCACAAGACTGGCCGTTTCAGCTCCCGTTCCAGGCAAAGTCATCAAGACTGCTCCCCCTGCGCGAAAGTCCGCCTTCGACAAGTTGGCCATCCCCTCTCAGCGGACGTTGGTTTTCGACATGCTAACGACGACGACAGCCCCTTATCAGAGCAGGGGGCATGAAGAAGCCATCCCCATAGCTGAGCCAGTACCGTCTGCTCGACACGCTCGACGTCACCACTGGCGCCGAGTGAGGAAAGCTAGGGCAATTCCCCTTCTGAACTTACGCCGCCAGCTCCAACGGTGGAAGTCGATACTGCTATTCCAACTGGGAACAGCTTTGAACCACTCAGGAGGATGCGCAAGAAATCTCCGACGGCCGTGCTAAAAAGGTCTTCTCCACCTATGGAGAACGTTACAAAGGTGAAGCCAGAACAGCCCCCTCAGCGGCTGTCCTCTAAAATTCACAAGGTCTGGCGACAGGTCTAAGACTCGGTGATTAACCAAGATTACTCCCGCCGACCGAAGAAGATGAAAGTTCGGCAAGAGAAGGACGACCCTGTCGTACAACATAATATGTCGTCTACTGGGATGCCCGCAGCAACGGCCCCCTCAACTTCGACCGCTCACAAAAGGAGAAGGCCGAAGAAGATCCCTGCGTCTTTGACGAATCGCAAGGACATTAAACCTAAACGCCCTAAGTCTGGGGGCATGGTGGTGCATACTATTTATATGGCTTCTGGAAAAGAGGATAGCCGTATCTCCATGGGTCATCGACCACTTATACGGTCTGTGACTAAGTCTCAGGAGCAACAACAACAGAAGCTCTAAGATATGCTAACGGCCATAGCCGCACTCACTGGACCAAAAGCAAGCCCGAAGACATCCTCGGAGCAGCGTCGTGAGCAGGAAACTGATGCCGAATTCCTTCGGAAAATGCTTGAGAAGAAAGACAAAGAGGCCGCGGAACAAGCGGCCAACATAAAACAAATGGCCCTTCTATTCCAAAATATGGTGGGCATGTGTAGGGTTAATAGGCACACTCACAAGGGTCTACAAGACATCAACCATGCCCGATTTAAATTTTAGATGTGCCGAACAACCCTAACCAAGATCGTATACTAGAGATTATGCGAAAACAATAAGCAAGTAAACAACTTTACTACCAATAGTTTCGGATTACAACCTTTGTAGTCCGGTCCTTCACTTCAATAGCTCCATGTAGTAGTCCCTTCGCTGCAATCACGATCGTTCAGACTCTAGAGAGGCTCCCGTGAAGAAACGAACGTGCTTGCTTCGATGACTTCGAGGCCGAAGATGATCTACGTTGAGGAGACACTAAATTAAGCTATTCCTTCACTAGGTCATGAACTTTGTGAAGAGAACACACTCTACTACATGGAAAGTGGTAGAGGATGAAGAAGTAGGAGGTGGGCTCATATTAGAATTGATTTTCTCACATTATTTCTCAAAACTCCATTGAAGCTAGCAAGCTTTTTCATCAAGCTTGAACAAGAAGAAGAAGACTTGTGAATAATTCATCCAAATGAATTATTGCACCCTTGGTTGAGTTAAGCCCTCATGGCTAACTCATGTAGAGAATTAACTCATTGCTATGGTTAAAGCTTGGGTTTGATAAATATCTTAAACTAGACAAAAGGGTTGACTTTGTCAAAGCTTATCCATAAGCTTTTGTGCAAGTTTTAGCATAAAAAACTCAATCTCTTTTGAATTAGCTTAAAATAAATAGAAACCCTAACTTAACCCTAGCATTATGTTAATCTCATACACCCATCTTTTATGTATCATCAAATATGACACAATCCATGTGCACAAATGTACATATCGCGTATATACATACAATGTGTACATCATGTGAGAAAAAGAAATCATTAGTGAGCTAAATATTAGTTAATGTATTATAATATATCAAATATATAATTATACATTACATTATCAAATCAACTCTTGATTTAATAATCCGGCTATATCATATATAACCGACTAATATCAAATGCAATATCTTATCGAATCAACGCTCGATCCGATAACTCGGCTATAACACATATAACCAATCATGTCACACATCGCGAGAATATAATGCGGTATCACATACTCACATTAATTTCATTCCTGCACATATCACATATGCGCTACTACTCCATTTCGCTTGAGCCAGGAAACCTCTGTGTAGGACTCTAAAGACTCGTCAATACGACGGCAGTAGGTGATGATCATATCAAACACCCACAAGCCGCAAGCGGTCTGCTAAACGTAACGGCCACCCGGGTATTGAGCGATCAGAAGATCAACAAGAAAGGCTGTACATTCTCCTGCGAATCCAATCAGTAACACTCCCGTACAGTCCGGTCTCGTCATCTGATATGTCGCATATCTCGCCTAGGGGTGGTAAACGTTAGACCCCAGTAGCTTGATAAGTCGTGTCGATTTGAGGTCTATAACAGTTCGAGAAACTACTGATAACATATATCAGTAAATCTCAGCAACCCTGACCAGGGATTTCCAGTTATAGCCAATCGAACACAGCGCAACATCAACTCCCTATACCGGGAGAGAGGAATCCCATCCTATCGCTCATTGTCTCCATATGATTCGGGACTGTACCCAAAAGCCACCGTTTTGCACGCCCCATTGGACGTGGTGTGATAGAAATCAAAGCACAGTGGGAATCACACAAGACTCTATGACAATCTCGGGTCTACAGACTAACCTGTACCAGTGTCACCAGAGAACTGCCATCTGACGTGAGGTATAATACCATTTGGGAGTTCTCGGCGAGTCCGTCCAGTGTACCCAGTTTTCACTGAGCACTCGTATACCTCCTCTGATGTCAAACACCAATGGATATGGGATCATCCATCGCCCATCATATAGGTCAAGAAGCGCATACGCTAGTCTACTCTGGAGTATCGATACCCTGTCTCGGTACTCCCACGACTAGGAACATTTGAAGGATGTACTTGGCGACTACACTGTCCCCACTAGTATGATCTACATCATAGTCCTAGTAGTCAAGTACTTATCCTAAAGGCTTTATCAACATGTAATATAAAGACAATCAGAGTACATGTTAAGATAAAGAGCAACCAGATAGCGTACTATCATGTCGAGCAAGAAAGTCCTCCCTATATATGTCCAAGCATCCACTACTATATACATCGTATGTATAGTAATGGCCTCTAGGGCATACATATAACTAACAATCTCTCACTTGCACTAGGGCCATCTGTTTTGGTATCACATACCCAACAATCAGCAGTGGTTGAAGTATCTCATACTCAACCATCCCATAAAAGTCTCTACTGGGAAATAGGCCTTTGTGAGTGGATCCGCGTTGTTTTCCTCTGTGTCTACTCTCCTAACCTCGATCTCTCTGGAGATCAACCATCTCCATGATCAGGTGATACTGCCTAAGAATTATATCTGGATTTCTGATGGGACGGGGGTTCCTTGGCTAAAGTCACAACTCCATTGTCACACAATGGTAAGAACTGAGTTCATCTCATGAACTATTATCTATATCCAGACTGTCTCTTTGGTAGCATCTTTGGTAACGATGTATCTTGCCTTTAATCGTCTAGTAAGTCACGGTATCTAGCTTGGAACTCTTCCAACATACCGTCCTTCCACTGAGGGTAAAGACTATGCCTGCGACTGACATTCAGTCGTCCTTATCACCCTGGAACCTTTCCAGTGATCCTCCCCAGGATCGATTGATACCATCTCACTACAACTAGTGAGTATCCTAACATCCAATTAGCTCTATCTCATACATCCAAAACCCAGGATGTAGGAGTTATCATTTTGATCCTATATGGAGAATCCTTGTGATAAGTGGAGATTAACCGAGCGTAGCATAGGAAACTCCTTCCCTATCAAGAGTATGTAATCCACGTACTCTACGAGGATCACCACCATACTCCCTACCACCATTTTTGTATATACAAGGTTCATCTACCATTTTGATGAAGTCAAACTCTTTGCCTACCTCATCAAAACAGACGTTCCAACTCCGCGATGCCTGCTTTATCCCAGAAAGCAACTTGCATACGTTTCTACTGCTCCCACTGTCTACATAGCCCTCTGGCTGTGTACTTATAGACATTCTCTTCTAAATTATCATTTTAGAAAAGCTGTCATGACACCCAACCGCTAGATATCGTAGTTATGGTATGTAGCAATGGAAAGTAGGATCTGGATGGACTTAAGTATAGCTTTGAAAGTCTCAACTTTTCCATGTACACCAAGTAATCTTCTCAAGATATACTTGCTCCTGATGGGGAGTTAACCCTTCAGATAAAGCAACTAAAGTCCATACTTTATTGGTGTATAAGGATTCCATCTCAGATCGCTTAGCATCCAGCCATTCTCACAGAGTCCTACTCCTGATGGCCAGCTCGAAACTAGTCAGGTCATCATCTCATGATGCAATCCTTGCTCCCACTGTCATAGAGAAACCGAAATATCTCTCAGGTGGGTGAGGAAACCTACTAGATCGGCGGAGAGGCTGAGGTTCGTTGGAAACTATTGAATCCTTCGGGTTTACCAAATCTTCAGCTACAGCTTGTATAGCTGGAACCTTTCCAGTTCTACAGAACTGACCTTGCCTCGAGCTTTGTCCGGATTTTGCTTTTAGACAAAGGCCGGACAACCCCAAATCTTAATACCCTTAAGAGATGGGCTCTTCCCATACCATATCATATATGGAGCAGTAGGCTTCTGATTTGATTGAAACCCTATTCAATAGGTATGCAGGTTCACAAGTGCATAATTCCCAAAAGGAAATAAGAAACTCAGTAGTACTCATCATAGAGCGCACCATATCAAATAGGGTGTGATTGCTCCGGCCCGATACACCGTGGTGCTGTGGTGTATACGGAGGAGTAATGCTGAGAGAGAATCTCATTCTCCTTTTAGAATAGTCCAGGAATCTCGTGCTCAAGTATTCTCCTCCTTGATCTCATCAAAGGACATAATACTTATACCCGTTTTTGATTCTCTACTTCTAACTTATATTCATTGAATTTCTCAAAAGGTCCAGACTTGTGTTTCAACAGGAACATATGTCCGAATCTTGAGAGATAAACAGTGAATGTAATGAAGTATAAAGAACCGGTCTTTGCATGTGTAGACAGGGGACTTACATACATCATCATGTATCAATCCCAAGAGCTCATCAACTCTTTCTCTGTTTCCAATAAACAGAGCTGTGGTCATCTTATCTTTATGACATGACCGGCAAGTTTCACAAGATGTAAATTCAAACAGATTTAAATATGCATCTAAATGTAACTTTAGCTAGTCGGGTCGCATTGATATGATCTAGTCTACAATACTTCAAGAAGAATTCGTTCATTTCTGAACTCTTCCTCTTGTGTGTGTTCCGTATACTAAGAACTATAGTTTTATTTAGAACGTCAATGCTTTTAGATAACGTGCCTGAACCGATCAACTCTTGATATAGAAAATGTTCAAAACATTATCCAACAATACAAAATTATATCCTTCTTTACTAATAAAGAGACAGATATGATGTTGTATATCAGGTTCGGTATCTAATAACATTTGTTCAGAATCAATGTATTTGTCAATACAGGGTGATAACTACCAACAGACTTGGCTGCAACACTTGTACCGTTTCTATCTCATGAAATTTATCACCCGTTCTCAGTTCTCTACCTTTCTGTAGCCCATGTAACAAATTACATATGTGGGATCCTGATTCGGTATCAAATACCCAGGACGTAAAGGACATTGAGAAACAGTTCTGTGTAATGAACACACCCGAAGAAGATGCATCAACATGCACTTTCTTCGTTTGAGCGGCACGGGAATTCTGGTATTCCCCAATTTCCTGCTCTGTCTTATAACAATTATAAGTTAGAGCGGGACCAACGTTCCCCAGCTCAGTATAACAAGAGGGTTCGGTCAATTCATCCGTTTTATTATCTTGATTAAGGCGTGGTATGGTCGCTACCTGGAGAGAGAGAGAGAAGAAAACACTCAGCGTGCGCTTTTACAAGATTAGATTGGTTATCAATTTATTTAATCAGGATGTCTCCCACTGTTTTAGTCAAATCTTCCTTCAAATCCTAAAAGGAAAGACTGGCTGGGATTAATTACACCCTATAAGTTTGCCAATCTTTCAGCCAGGCTAGTGCCGGTACTTTGAGGGAGGTTCCCCATGCTTTCGCACGGACCTAATTAAAGTAAACCTCGTTTTCCCAAGGGCGTAACCCCGTTGACACCTTTCTAGACACCTACTTGATCGGCTAATTGTAATGTGTAAAACTCTCCCAGGAGTAACTCTTACTCGCAGCGGGTATCGGGATCCAACTATCTCATAGAAGGTATGCAATCTCATTGCAAATTTCAATACTTGAAATTCCCAATAATATTTTACCCCTAGCACTTATGACCTTAACTAAGGTCAACATATCATAAGCACTAGTCAAGTTCTACCCGTCATTTCATGATTAATCAGACCCACCCTACATGACCATCAACTATGGTCGACATAATCACATGAATGTCCTAACTAATCGCATCATATGCTGTGTAGGAAGACATCACTTAGCTACCGTACACTACGCCTCAACTAAAGTCGACATACGCAGCACGAATACTAAGTACTCTACTTTCTAAAATGACGGAGGGCTACGACAGGTTTTTAAGAAAACCTTTTGCGTAATGAACTTGATATCGTTGTAGAATCGAGTGATTTTAAATGGAATATTTTATAGGCTTTTCTAGTTTTCCTAAAGAGATCACTCCCGGTGAAGGGAACGTCGGCTTTTTCCTCATCGAATAAGGTGCAAGATATTATGCAAATACCACTATGCGAAGCAAGAATTATAGAAGCAATCAAAAGACAAACCGAGTTTGTAGCATCTACTAGTTTCACTAAAGAGGTCACTCTCGGTGAAGGGATCTCGGCTCTTTCCTTATCGAATAAGGTGCTGGATGTTCTACAAGGAACACCGCTATGCAAAGCAAGAACTAGAGCTACCAGTTTTTAAACAAGTTTCTACAATATCTTTAGGTTTCTTTTAGTTTCATTAATCTCATTAATGAAGTCCCATTTTATTATACTTCACAAGCATCACATTTGAAACGAAATCTGCAATATAACATATATCTCATATATATAATATAAACATTTATCTCAGGCAGTAATATGATCTCATCACAGAACATTGCAACACAAGAACATATATGAAATATTGGATATACTAGGACATCCGTGTTTTTAATACGAGCCTGTATAAAACACGGATTCCACGGTCGCGATGAATAGCCAAACCCACATACCTAGACCCCAACGAGAGCGGCAAGCAACACTGCCAATTCTAGGGTTAGGAGACCCGGTCTCGACTCCTCGAGATGGTCTCCCACTGGACTCTAGAACCCGGTTACTTGTGCTCCCCACCTTGGGTCTACCTAATGCGGAAAAGTAAATAATATACAATGGTGACATCATCCTCAGCCCGGAAGTGCCCCAATAAAAGAATATTACATACAAATGAATTTTACATGAATGAAAAAGAAAAACTCTCATCTCACATAAAACCCCCGGCTATTCAGAACGCGACGATCCAATATAACATATCACAACAACACATAATATCTCATATCATCAATGTAAGCAAGTATGCGTATCCCGATTGCCGTTGATGTATAGCAACGAAATCGGCGATACACCACATACTACGCTTACGGTCACAGAAAAGAAAGTGTAAAACAACAATAGTTGGAATCCGCAACCTCTTTAGACATCGCATGCCTAACCAAATGAATTCCTTAGACATCGCATGCCTAACAATTATACACCCCGTATTTTAGTCTCATTATTGAAAACTCTTTTCAATATCAAGTCGGGCAATTCAATAAGATTCCCGATATCCTGATCGAATGCTCGTCGCAAACTTTAGTAGACGGCCGCACCCCCGATGCCGTCGACGAAGTGCACTAAGGCGGAACACCGCTGCCGTAAGCACCCGAACGGATGCTTTTAGCGACGGGGTTCTCCTTCAGTCACTTGGTCAGGGCTATGGGTCGTGGCTGTCTATTAAGTTTACCCGACGAGTATCCACGTACGCTACGTGATTGCGACGGACTTTTGATCACATTAAAATCCCGTGGCAACCGATCATTTGAGACTAAACTGCTAGATTTATAACATTCAAATTAGTTATATCATAACTACCTGTGGATTCCAAATATTGTATCACATTCCAGATAAAAAGACAGTTTTAAACTTTCCGATCGAATAAACAAACACCCAAGATTTCCCAGACAGCTCAACACTTGAGCGGAGTTCAAAAAGTATCCATCACATGCCACAGTACCAATGGTCCAGCCATAGAAGGGTCAAGCCAACGCCTCACATGTGGCACGCCGTACTGCCTCAAACCCTAAGGTTTAGAGGCAGTTCAAGACGGTCACATAATCGAGTTAAGGTTTGTTGTCTTCTAGAGGGTCCACCGCGTTACTTGCATGATTTTCCGGAAGTTTCAAACTCGAGAAAAAATCCAACTTTTGAAAAAATTTCCGACAGGAGAAAAAGTGAGTTATTGATATCCGTTCGAACTTTTTAACAGTTTCTAAAAATTATCCGGAAAAACTTAAACGAAGTTAAATTATCCGATCGAATCAACGAGTCCCCAATCCAACCCAGAAAACTCAACACTTGATTGGAATTAAAAATTCCCAGAAATAGCCAAAAGTACATACGGATCAACTGTAGCAAAACCTAACAATCAATCCCCAATACCGGCCGCGGAACCACCGCCAATACCCTATTTTGGCCGCGGTTCCGCGGCGCTTTGAGCGATTTAGAGTTTCGTTTTGCACACGTGTCCATAGAATTCCCTGCTGATTTTTTTAAGTATTTTTAATATGAAAAAAGTCAACTTTTGAAAAATTTCCAGAGAAGGGTCAAAACTAAGGTTTCGGGGTTCGATCGGACTTTAAACTTCGCCTAGACTTCGCCTAAAGCTCTAACCTGGCTCTGATACCACTGTAGGGTTATTAGGCACTCTCACAAGGGTCTACAAGGGATCAACCATGCCCGATTTAAATTTTAGACGTGCCGAACAACCCTAACCAAGATCGTATACTAGAGATTATGCGAAAGCAATAAGCAAGTAAACAACTTTACTACTAATAGTTTCGGATTACAACCTTTGTAGTTCGGTCCTTCACTTCAATAGCTCCGTGTAGTAGTCCCTTCGCTGCGATCACGATCGTCCGGACTCTAGAGAGGCACCCTCGAAGAAACGAACGTGCTTGCTTCGATGACTTCGAGGCCGAAGATGATCTACGTCGAGGAGACACTGAATCAAGCTATTACTTCACTAGGTCATGAACTTTGTGAAGAGAACACATTCTACTACATGGCAAGTGGTAGAGGATGAAGAAGTAGGAGGTGGGCTCACATTAGAATTGATTTTCTCACATTATTTCTCAAAACTCCATTGAAGCTAGCAAGCTTTTTCATGAAGCTTGAAGAAGAAGAAGAAGACTTGTGAATAATTCATCCAAATGAATTATTGCACCCTTAGATGAGTTAAGCCCTCATGGCTAACTCATGTAGAGAATTAACTCATGGCTATAGTTAAAGGTTGGGTTTGATAAATATCTTAAACTAGACAAAAGGGTTGACTTTGTCAAAGCTTATCCATAAGCTTTTGTGCAAGTTTTAGCATAACAAACTCAATCTCTTTTGAATTAGCTTAACATAAATAGAAACCCTAACTTAACCCTAGCATTATGTTAATCTCATACACCCATCTTTTATGTATCATCAAACATGACACAATCCATGTGCACAAATGTACATATCGCGTATATACATACAATGTGCACATCATGTGAGAAAAAGAAATCATTAGTGAGCTAAATATTAGTTAATGTATTATAATATATCAAATATATAATTATACATTAAATTATCAAATCAACTCTTGATTTAATAATCCGGCTATATCACATATAACCGACTAATATCAAATGCAACATCTTATCGAATCAACGCTCGATCCGATAACTCGGCTATAACACATATAACCAATCATGTCACACATCGCAAGAATATAATGCGGTATCACATACTCGCATTAATTTCGTTCCCGCACATATCACATATGCGCTACTACTCCGTTTCGCTTGAGCCAGAAAACCTCTGTGTAGGACTCTAAAGACTCGTCAATACGCCGGCAATAGGTGATGATCATATCAAACACCCACAAGCCGCAAGCGGTCTGCTAAACGTAACGGCCACCCGGGTATTGAGCGATCAGAAGATCAACAAGCAAGGCTGTACATTCTCCTGCGAATCCAATCAGTAACACTCTCCTACAGTCCGGTCTCGTCGTCTGATATGTCGCATATCTCGCCTAGGGGTGGTAAACGTCAGACCCCAGTAGCTTGATAAATCGTGTCGATTTGAGGTCTATAACAGTTCGAGAAACTACTGATAACATATATCAGTAAATCTCAGCAACCCTGGCCAGGGATTTCCAGTTATAGCCAATCGAACACAGCGCAATATCAACTCCCTATACCGGGAGAGACGAATCCCATCCTATCGCTCATTGTCTCCATGTGATTCGGGACTGTACCCAAAAGCCAATGTTTTGCACGCCCCATTAGACGTGGTATGATGGAAATCAAAGCACAGTGGGAATCACACAAGCCTCTATGACGATCTCAGGTCTACAGACTAACCAGTACCAGTGTTACCAGAGAACTGCCATCTGACATGAGGTATAATACCATCTGAGAGTTCTCGGCGAGTCCGTCCAGTGTACCCAGTTTTCACTGAGCACCCGTATACCTCCTCTGATGTCAAACACCAATAGATATGGGATCATCCATCGCCCATCATATAGGTCAAGAAGCGCATACGCTAGTCTACTCTGGAGTATCGATGCCCTATCTCGGTACTCCCACTACTAGGAACATTTGAAGGATGTACTTGGCGACTACACTGTCCCCACTAGTATGATCTACATCATAGTCCTAGTAGTCAAGTACTTATCCTAAAGGCTTTATCAACATGTAACATAAAGACAATCAGAGTACATGTTAAGATAAAGAGTAACCAGATAGCGTACTATCATGTCGAGCAAGAAAGTCCTCCCTATATATGTCCAAGCATCCACTACTATATACATCGTATGTATAGTAATGGCCTCTAGGGCATACATATAACTAACAGCATGATGATCCAGCCGGACCCTCCAGCCGAAGATCCTCCAGTAATAATTGAAGATGATAGAGGAAAGACATCAAATCCTCTACCAACTCTGTCAGCAGCCAAGGAGGAGACCATCTCTAAAGCCATGCTCGATGATTATATAGCTCAACAAATACGAGCACATCAAGCGAATGAAGTAACCGGCTAAGTCGTTAAAACTGGACGACCCTATCCGGGTTCGTACAATCAAATAAAGTACCCACTAGGATACAAAATTCCTAAATTCCATGTGTACAAGGGGACAGGCAATCCCCATCAACATGACGCTCAGTTCAGGGCTCTCTGCGGCAACACTGGAGGGGATGATAAGCTACTGCTTTGCCAATTCTTCGGCAGCTTGGCGGAGACGGCGTTCGAATGGTACTCAGAGCTTACCAACGACTCCGTCAAAACTTTTACGGAGATGGAATTGCTGTTCACCCAACGTTTCGCAAGCGCTAGCGAACGCACCCCAATCACAGCATTGATCAATTCTTTGGTGAAGCAAGGCGAAACATAGGTTCAGTATGCGATACGGTGGCAGAATCTATGGTCGAAGTGCGAACAGCGCATAGAAGAGGCTCCTGCAGTAGGCATGTTCGTAGGTACCCTCAATCCGCAGGTGACCATATCCCAGTTCATGATGTTTTTCAAGTCGACTACCTTCCAGGCCTTGATTGACAAACTAGCCCAATTGGACCAGATGGGCCATAGACCATCCTCCTCAAAGACGGATCCTCGGAATGAGAAAAGGAAAAGGAAAGCAACCTTCCTCGCCAACGCTCAACAACAACCGAGTGACCCGAGACCGGTTGTTCGCCAAAGCAACAAGCGACAATCCCTCAATAGGAAGTTGGGACATCCTTACTCGTTTCCCCGGGATAAAACAAGGAGAATGTTTGAACTAGAAGTGCGCAACGGGCTCATCATTCTACCGGAGTCGAGACATCCACTACAACTGAACGATATCAACGATCCTAATTACTTCCCCTACCAACGAGTATTGAGCCATCCGATCGAAGACTGCTACGTCTTCAAAAATTAGGTTGAACACCAGTATCAACAGGGCAAGTTCGCGCTGCCCGAAAACTGGAAGGTAATCCCGCCACAACAGCACACCCCTAAAAGGGTGGACACGCCGGGGGCATCATTCTCATTTATATAGGAAGCTCCATGGGAGGTCGCTCTTTCAGCTAAGACGAAAAGAATGCTGAAGGAT
Source organism: Agapanthus africanus (assembly GCA_030015575.1). NCBI lineage: Eukaryota > Viridiplantae > Streptophyta > Magnoliopsida > Asparagales > Amaryllidaceae > Agapanthus > Agapanthus africanus. Next base: position 903,437,743 of record JASDDO010000022.1, read on the forward strand.
CTCCTAACATGCCCGGCAATCAGGTGGAAAAGTCCGCTGGAACCCGAGATCATCGAGGGGATGCTGAAACCACGCACAACACTAGGAGTTAATAGCGATGGCCAAAACACCCAGGCCCAGCCGTCAAAGTCTTCGAAGAAGAAGAAGAAAACCAAAAAGCCCGTGAAGCCTGATGAAAAGCGCACGGACCTGCAAAAACATATTGACGCGCTGGAGGAATATAACCAGAAGGCGCGGACCCCGGTCACACTCCAGGAATTTCTCAACCATATCCTTGAGAACAGAGGCAATGACAATGAAGAGGGAGACAGCGCTTCAAAAGAACCCGAAGATTACATGGCAGGTTGTCAAATGATCTCTCACTCGTCAATAGATAATAAAGAAGCTCCTAGTGCAAAGAAACTGGGGGTAGATCCAGAACTAGAATCAAAATCTCTGGAGCCATCAGATGAATTGATTGACAGACAGCTGAGCGAAGCTCTTCAGAAAAGCAAAGCTGACAGAGAGTAGGAAACGGCCATATACGAAAGGGCCAGACGTCGGCATCAAGTTAAAGAAGCTCTGGTAACGAGAAGCCATAGAATACCCCAACCGGATCGAAGCATCCCTATCGCCAGCAAAAGCAAGCTTAAAGCAAGGAAACGATTCGCTAGGACCCTGTCAATGGGAATGAAGTTGCTCTCTTTCAAAGGAAATTCTCCTAGCAGTATAAATCTTGATGAAGCGGACGTACATCCTAACTTCTGCTTATACCATCAGAGGATTGCACACCCTACCGAAGAGTGCATAGCCTTTAAAAACTGGTGGCAGAGATATGTTGCCCACCGACAACACGTTCAACGAGTAAAGCACAAGGCTCGTCGGGAACAGAGAAGAACGACAGATAAGCGTAAAAGAACTGCCGGCAAATGTCACATGGTTGACACCAAGGGATTGCAAGTTATCACCTTTGGAAGCGACTCTGACGAACAAATCGCCTTCGGCCCTCTCTTCAAGGAATTCACCTCCGACATAAAAGATGCGAAGATTTGCGAGAACAGCCAACTGCGTAATCGTACGTTGCCCGAAGAAAATCTCGAACCTACGAAAGCCTAACCGAAACGTCGTTAAACTACTATAAACCGCAGCATCCTAGGGCTGACGCGTTAAATAAAATGGTACGTCCATAAGCAAGATGGGCACAGATGAAAACCCGAAAGGGCTCCATGAGTAAAAACAGCAGGGCTACCGGTGAGTTTGTGAAACCCCGAAAGGGCGCGATCTCGTTAAAAGACACTTGCAAGGTCCTCTCGACCTTGTAAGGAGAAAACTACCTGCGTGAGATCCTTACGACTCACAAAGGAGCGACATACTTAGGGATCCCCACGATTCCTAAGGAGAAATTACACTTACGAGATCCTCACGACTCGTAAGGAGAATTCCTCTTATGAGACCCTCACGGCTCATAAGATTCAAAAGCCTTAAGCTACAGGGATCTGAACCTGTTCTTAAGCCATCACACTCTCCAGACTGCCCTACAAGCGGTTTAATATTGACCCATTTATACAATCCATGAGCATAAATAAACATTTTCCTAATAGAGTCCCACTAGCGACTAGGGATATGCTCACACGGTGAACGACCCTTATAAGTACTCTCGACTTATAAGGAGAAAACACTCTTGTAAGATCCTTACGACTTATAAGAGAACATACACATAAGAATCTTCACGATTTTTAAGGAGAAAACGCACTTACGAGATCCCCACGACTTGTAGGGAGAAACACCTTTATGAGACCCTAACGGCTCATAAAGTTAAAAGCCTTAGTCGACAGGATCTTAACCATGTTTGCTAAGCCACCTTTGTTCGAACCGACAAAGGTAAATAATAATTCGCTCCTAGAAATATCCCAGTTGTAGTGATGCTGATGCCTAAATCGGTATCAGATCCCAAGTCTCTTACTTGCAACATAAAGCCAGCGAGCCATAAATGCATATGAAATAGCCGAAATGATGGGGCAACTTGCAACGAAATCAGCATGTAAAATATATGCATACAAAAATAGCCGAAATGATTGGGTAACTCGCAATAAAAAGCAGCGAGTAAAAAAAGAAAAATAGCCAAAATGATTGGGCACCGCGAAAAAATAGCCGAAATGATTAGGCAATCGCGACTTTCACGATATAAACAGCTGAAATCATAGAGCATCGCGGAAAGAAAAAAAATGAAAGAATAAAACTTTTGCCCTACAGGTGAGTCCATACTAACCCATGTATACAATCCATGGACATAAACAAAAAGGGGACCATATTTCCCCACCAGACCTTGTCAAAGGGAGAGTCAGATCTTGACGGCAGCATCTGCATCCCAGAAGAACAACAACGGCGTTCCTCCTCATTCCAGCAGGATTCGGACGCGATGTCAACAAAGAAGAGCCACGGCAAAGTCCTAGTTCCAAGACTCTACGGTCCACAGACAACCTAGAGTCAACCAATGACCTTCCCGCCGGATCAACGCTCCATCTCGGAAATGAGTCAACCAATGACCTCCCCGCCGGATCAATGCTCCGCCTCGAAAACAAGTCAACCAACCTCGAGGAAATCAGTGTCCTTGGCAAAAACCTAGATTCAGGGAAATCGGCGTCCTTGACGAGAGCATCTCGATTCGCGTCGACCCGCAGAGAAATCAGTGTCTTTGCAGGAATACCTTAATTCGTCTCAACTCTGAGGAAATCAGTGTCCTTGGCAAAAACCTCGATTCAGGGAAATCAGCGTCCTTGACGAGAGCATCTCGATTCGCATCGACCCGCAGAGAAATCAGCGTCTTTGCAGGAATACCTCGATTCTTCCAAACCCCAGGGAAATCAGTGTCCTTGGAAAAAACCTCGATTCAGGGAAATCAGTGTCCTTGACGAGAGCATCTCGATTCGCGTCGACCCGCAGAGAAATCAGTGTCTTTGCAGGAATACCTCAATTCGTCTCAACCCCAGGGAAATCAGTATCCTTGGAAAAAACATCGATTCAGGGAAATCAGCATCCTTGACGAGAGCATCTCGATCTGCGTCGACCCGCAGAGAAATCAGTGTCTTTGCAGGAATACCTCGATTCGTCTCAACCCCAGGGAAATCAGTGTCCTTGGCAAAAACCTCGATTCAGGGAAATCAGCGTCCTTGACGAGAGCATCTCGATTAATGTCGACCCGCAAGGAAATCAGTGTCTTTGCAGGAATCTCTCAATTCGTCTCAACTCCGAGGAAATCAGTGTCCTTGGCAAAAACCTCGATTCAGGGAAATCAGCGTCCTTGACGAGAGCATCTCGATTCGCGTCGACCCGCAGAGAAATCAGTGTCTCTGCAGGAATATACGACGTCAGCAAAACGGAGCCATGGTAGAGTCCCTAGTTCCAAGTCTCGAGGGCCAAGTGTACAGCCTGGAGACCCACAATAGAGTTCCTCCTCATTCCAGCAGGATTCGGATGCAATAATCAATCTCGGAGACATGGCATAGTCCATAGTTCCAAATCTCGACGGCCACATCTACAGCCTGGAGACCCACAACAGCGTTCCTCCTCATTCCAGCAGAATTCAGATGCGACAATCAACCTTGGAGCCATGGCAAAGTCCCTAGTTCCAAATCTCGACGGTTCACAGACAACCTAGAAACCACCTCGACATTCATCTCATTACAGCAGACGCAATGTCAGCAAAGCGGAGCCGCGGCAAAGTTCCCAGTTCCATGACTCGGCGGTGCACAGACAACCGAGAGTCAACTCCTGACCCCATATGGCTAAAGTCAATCCTGACCCAGTATGGCTAAAGTCAATCTTGACCCTGTATGGCTAAAATCAATCCTGACTCCGTATGGCTAAAGTCAATCCTGACCCCGTATGGCTAAAGTCAATCTTGACCCTATATGGCCAAAGTTAACCCCTGACTCCGTGGAACACGGCTAAAATCAATCCTGACCCCATAGAAAACGGCCAAATTCAACCCTTGACCTCCTCGTCAAAGCAATGTTTTGATTTGGGAGCAGGTCAACTCATCAATCACTTACGAGTCCTCTCGACTTGTAAGGAAGAAAATCCTCTTGTGAGATCCTTACGACTCTCAAGAGAAAAGCACACCTAGGAATCCTCACGATTCCTAAGGAGAAAATACACCTACGAGATCCTCTCGACTCGTAGGGAGAAAATTCTTTGTGAGACCCTCACGGCTCATAAAATTGAAAAGTCTTAAGTGGCAGATCCTAACCCTGTCTTCTAAGCCATCGCTGCCCTGCAAGGAGGTCAAAACGGACTATCCACAGGCTACACTCTCCGAGGCCAGACGTCAACAAGGAGGGAAACAACCACTTACGAGTCCTCTCGACTTATAAGGAAGAAAAACTCTCTTGTGAGATCCTTACGACTCTCAAGTGAAAAACACACTTAGAAATCCTCACGATTCCTAAGGAGAAAATACACCTACGAGATCCTCACGACTCATAAGGAGAAAAGTCTTTATGAGACCCTCACGGCTCATAAAGTTGAAAAGTCTTGGATGGAAGATCCAAACCTGTTTCCTAAGCCATCGCTACCCTGCAAAAATAGTCCAAGATAGACAGCTACCTACTATCTACATACCACACTCGCTAAAATCACATGATGACAACACAGCAAAGAGAAGAAAGTAACAGTAGGAGATTAAAAAATGTGTATCTTTTATTCATGAATTCAATTGAGTACAAGATGAATCATACAAAAGAATAAAAAATGGATACATGTTATTCAAAGATTACAAATGTTTAATTGATACAAAGGCAGCTACTGAGAAGGAGGTATTTTCAATAAGTCAGCCAGTTGCTCGCGCGCTCCTCTCAGCTCCTTTTCATGGTCAGCCGCTGCGGCCAGCTTCGTTCGACTCGAGCCCGTTGCTCCAAGCCAAACGAAAGTTTCTCATCGATTTCCCATTGAGCAACTTCGCGATTCCGCAAAACCCGCTCCAGAAGGTCGAGCTTTTTCCTTATTGCTAGTCCGTCCGAAATGCATTGTCGCAAATTGTCAAAGGCAGCCCTCAATTGCGGAGCGTTTGCTTCAACTTGGGCACGTAGCCGGGCGGATTCACTTGAAGCCTCCGCGCATTCCTTTCGCCTCAAGGTCGCTTCTTGTTCGAAATGGCGGAAGAAAGGAACGCTCTGCTCAACCCATGCGGCCCGTTGAGAGTTCAAAACCAACATTTCTGGAACGGGACGCCTGAGCTCAATCTTATGCAGACAGGCCTCGATCTTCCTGCAGTAGTTTACCCAAGACTCAAAAACGCCTTCGCTATGGAAGTTCACGAGCATCGCCAACATGAGATTAACTTCAGCAGCAAAATCTGCAGCAGATGCAAATGCCTCGGCGTCAAGGTCCTCGACGAACTTGCTTAACATCCGCAGGCTATTCATAGCACCCCTGGAAGAAAGGCGTTTAGTAAAAGGCCCTGCCGGCATGGGAATCTGAGACTCGAAGGGAGATGGAGTCGGTGTGATTGCTGCAAAAACAAATCATAGTCAGACATCGGTTTAAGAGATAAAGAAGATGCAAGAGCGATGAAGGCTACTATACCGGCTACGACAGGTGGCAGAGCTGGGAGTATTGGTGGCGCGACAATTCTCTCATCCCCTCCTTCAATTTGTAGTGCTGTAATCAGTTTACAGTAGCAACGGCAGGGTCATCCGTTAAAGAAAAGAAAAGATGTCGGCTAGAAAAGATACTCACCGGCACCAGCAGGCAGACTAATTTCCGACTGGAAGGAGAAGTACGGATTCAGCACTTGATACAAATGATCAAAGAGAACTCCTGCAAGGTTACGATGATACATAGTCAATACACGAAAGACGTTATCCTCGATTTAAATTAAATCACAAACCCATACCTTCCAGCATTTGATAGGAAGCGAGAGAAGGCGAAGGGTCGGCGACCGCCAGAGCGGCAACCGGCGACGCTTCTTCGAGTGGCACGACCTCAATGCTCACAACACCTGCATTAGATACAAAAGAAATGTCGTCAGAAGGGATTGAAAGGGATTGCGGAATAAAAAGGAAAACAATGACTCAAAATCTACCTGATGAGTCGCCAATCGAAACTGCGACAAAAGCATCACTAGACACAGCGACTCCTTCGCTCTCCTCCATTGGAAGGGTTTCGGCACCAGTGGCTTCATCCCCCGATTCTACGAGAGCCGTCGTGGCACTCGCAATGCCAGGCGATGGCAGGGAACCGCAAGGGGAAAGAGTGATAGTTGAGGCAGTCCCGGACTCCTAAGAAAGAGTGGCCACTTCAGGATCGGTGGTTGCCGTCATCTCACCTGCCACCTCCTCATCAGGACTTGGCCCTGTAGGGTATGATATATGAGAATCTGAAGATCAAACTCTAATAAAATGACCCAGTATTACATTACCTTGGGATGGCCCTTCAATTGCCTCCCTAGCCGCGCGTACCGCCTGTCTATGAGCGGTAGACAGGGCGGCCGGAGCACCCTCTGGAGAAATAGGGACAGGGAAAGCAGCACTCGAGCCTGCACCTATAGCCAAGGCTGCGTTACGTTCTCTTACTGCATGCCTCCTACGCTTCCTTTCTGCTTGGGCCGTGAGAGCTGATCTTCTTAAGACCTCCGCCAAGGAGACGTCATCGTCCGAGCCAGGAGCTACCTCTGGAGCCGTTATGGCGTCCGTCATCGGTTGCTTAAGTGAAACCTCTTTTGGCAATACTGGGGAAGCTGGAACTTCTGAAGCCGGCCTTGGAAGCATCTCCACACCATCCTGCGAAATCGACACTGCACTCGGGATAACTCGGGTCGAAGTAGTCCCTGCAATAAGATGAAAAGGGAGGATCAGTCTACCTATAAAAAAAGGGAAGGAAAGAAGGCACAATGAGCCGAAATATACCGAAGCCCAAGGAAACACGAAGCCTCTCTTCCTCTTCAAAAGTCTTAAGAGAAGCCACTAGAGCCTCTTCTGTGGAGACGCCTGTTGAAAAAGAAGTGTCAGTCAAAGCATAATAATAAAAAAAATGTGTGTGATGTAACCACGCAAAGATACGGCGGAAGTATACCTGACTGCGCGAGGATGATCAGTCCTGCTTTATTGCTAGCTAGTCGCTCGGACGCTGCGATTGCAGCCTCCAGATCAGTATCATCCGGTGCCATGAATAAACCCCCGTTGGTCCCGTATTCGCTTAAGCCTTCGCTATAAGGAGCATGGGGCTCCTGAACGAATACGACGTCTGCAGAAAGAATCGACTTCTTCTTCTTCTGGGAGCGAGTACCGGCCGCCGGTAACACGAGCTTGCGTTTAGCGGGCAACTTCGGGCGACAAGTCCCGATCTCCGCACCCAAGCTAGACTCAGGAGATGCCACAGATGCCACTTTGACGGGAGCACGGGGTAGCGGCAGCTCGAGCATCACACGTGGTACCACAACCGCAGCAACCTCTCTCAAAAGAGGGCGAACGACGGTCCGTTGCTTCAAAGGAATAGCTGGATTACCAGCAGGGGCTGCACCCTTACGATCAAGCAACAACTTCTTTTCCTCCCTGATGACGGCACGCATCGCGTGCTGGTACCACGCCACGTACACGTTCAACACCTTCGGGACGCAGCCTGGCTCACTGATAAAGAAGTTAGACCCGGTGTTGAGCCTCATGAAATGGTGTAGCGCGTTGTGGGTGCCTTCTTCTGTGGCAATCGGCTCAGCTAGAAAGGCCTCGAGCGGAACACCCTGATTATAGCCAGATTGTTGGGCGAAATGATGCGGGTTGTATCTCATAAACAACGCCGCATCATTCTGCCTAAACACTAGAAAGCCCAGCTTGATTGAATATAGATGAAGAATCTCCCGAGCTTTCAAGGTAGAGGCGCCGTCTTTAAAGGTGTCTCGCAGCGGCTGCATCGTCTTTGCTGATTCTTTACCGATATTTAAGACCTTATCAACGAAGGTCATGCCATCCCTGATGGTACGCGGGGGAAGGAGTAAGCCCCGAGCCTCTCACGGAGTCAGTTCCAAAATGGAAGCGTCAACTAGCCGCAGTAGTCGAGGAAAGTTATATCTTTCATAAAAGGGGGGCCTTTTGTGAACTCCAAAGGCGTCAAGCACATGCAACTCGAGCCACGAGGTGAAATAATGTATCGAGAAGTTTATGGGCTGCACCCCCGGTTGGGTAGTATCTACCGCTAGGCTGAAGCCATGATAGAAATAGGCTGACCCGGCGACCCCGACGGCCACTTTCACCCCAATAACTATTCGGTGAGCTGGGTAGAAAACGGACGGCCTCATACGGCGAGGGTGCATCGGAAGCGCAAACCAGCTTAGCCATAGCCCGAGAAACCCCAAAAATAATGCTTCTTCGTCGATCCCAGGAGCTGCAAACTCTGCAAAAGAGACGACCGGGGTGTCGGGGAGAAAGAAACTCTTCTGATCCACCTCCGCCGTCGGCAGGTTGCCCAAGCCTAAGCCAAAAGGATCGTCGAGTTCGGTGAATTTCACGGCTTCCTTCGACAAGACTTCCGGGCGGAGAAAATGAGCGATGAAGTCTGTGAAATTAACCCTACGGCTCCCAGATTCAAGAAATAAGCCCTCGTAGATATTCAACACCTTAATCAAACTTGGAGATTGATGTTGAATGGCATTTTCTGGGGTAAAGCCCATCATCACCGACCTGGCAGCAAAGATGTTCTCATCATGAGGAAGTAGTTCCTCATAATACTCCTCTCTGACAGGCAAGCCAAAGATCTCCGCGAACTCCTCTAGAGAGATTGAGTGTCACGCCCCGCTTCCCAGTATACGGCGAAGGGAACACGACGAGGTCCGCTACGTATATACTCAGAAGTGCATATGCTAAGCATATCTAAGCAATATAAAATAAAGGAAAAGTGTACAATGAAACTAAAGTGCAGGGTCTTCGGAAAACTGCTCCAAGTCTTCTTGGGATGGCTCGATCTCCACTGGGTCCAAACCACCTGACGACATTCAAAGAAGAAAGAAATAGAATGTCGTCAGCGAACAGGTCGCTCGGTAAGTCCCAAAGATAGGAGAGAAATAGAAAAAGAGTAGGAGAGAGGGAGTAGCTTTTAATGTCGTATTGTATTGTTGTAATGTTGTATTAACGCTGTTGTTTGTAGTTTGGAACAGAAGAATGCCAATGTATACGAGAGGGGTCTCTATATGTTAGAGACCAGGGCAAACAGAATATAGAGTACAAGGCTCCGTTAGAAGGCCCAGAACAACGGCAATTGGATTCATGTTAGGTGTCTTAAATCTGACCGTCTCGTGCCACCTTTAACACCTTCCGTACCAATCTACCCCTTAAACCCCGCGATGTCTTGTTTGTATTGTTATCTTGTAAATTGTATTGATTGTAAGTTTGATTGACGGACTGACCGAAACCATGATATCAGGAAACGGTTATAACCATAGAGTCATGTAAATGGAATACTGAGAATCATATAAAAGGAATATATATATCCATGGTTCGGTTCAGTCAAGTTGTATAAATTGATAATTGTATTCATGGATTCATGTGTTCATATTGAATTGAAAACTTGTAGATTATAGGTTGACTTGAATCATATTTAAGTCAGATTAATCAGACTCAAACCCGAGTCAGACAATCAGGAATGTGAATCGAAGTCTTATAATTGCTAGGGTCCTTAGGGTAATTTATAAAACTTGAGGGGGTTTTATGTAAAAATACTTTTATATACTTTTCAAAATACACCTTAAGTATTTATTGTTCGTCTTTAAAGTTGTAATGAGGGTGGATTTTATGTTGTGACATTTCTAGTGAAAATATCGTAGTTTTATAAATAAGGGTATTTATCTGTAATATTGATTTATTTGAAGTTCATGGTATTTTAGTGTAAAATTTATTCTTGTGATTTTTAGGAAAAGGTGGAAAATTTATATTATAATAAAAGAGATATTTAAATGATAAATATACATATGTTAATACAAAAATAATTTTAATAAATATTTTATATTCCAAAAATCTCATTTTCTTAAGATGTCGTATTTTAAACCTTTCGAGACCGAATGCTCCTTGCGGAGGTTTGAATCTCGCACTACTAGCCCGAGGGTGTGCGATAAACCGCACGATCCCGAACGGGCTCCCCAAAGATGGGTTGTAGCGGCGCTTTGCAAAGATTGTAAAATACTAATCCTTTAGAAAACGGTTTTATAAAGTAAAATGTATTTATTTGCAAAGTGTAATTTTCCGTATTTTAGATTCTAGGGTTTCCTAAGCCAACAAACCTATTTCTAAATGGTCTAAACGACAAGTCGTTAGAAACCTCAAATCGCCTCTTCACCGCCAATTGTGGCTAAGTAAGTACAAGTGAGGAAGGAAGGATCCGCTCACGAATCGTGAGACGGGCCTTTTAAAGTTATCTTTGCTCACTTGCCTAGCCTAGACACCACAAAGTCAGGTTTAGATAAACGATCGATGTCCACAACTTATCGTGTTTTCCTAATAAGAGGTATTTATTTAAAAGTGTATCGAAACTAAACTTTTAGAATTGATTTTATTAAGAAAATGGTATTTAAATGAAAGTATAGTTTTTTTATCGTATTCTAAGTTTTGATGATATCTTTTAGGGTTGTATTTGCGTGTGTGTGGAGGTAGGTCATTACCTCGTGCTCTAATTTAAATGTATAGCAAAGTTTAGGGGTTAAATATGAAATCGAAACATGATGGTATTAAAGTAAAAAAATACGATAGATTGGAAAGCTTATCATTTCATGTGAGAAAACTTGTTCAAATTGATTTTTACAAGTTTAATAGTCAAGATAAAGATGTTTAGGCATGAATGTATTGGTTAGAATTGAAATTTTATAGAAAACCGAGTCGGAAATCGGATTTGTTCCGATTCCATCGGGTTTCATAATTTCATATTTTAGAGAGATAGAAAGAGGGATAGAATGGGACTTACGGGTTTCGATTAGGCAAAGGAGTGTAGGGGAAACTAAGGGAGTTGCCGAGGCGTTGCTTCATCGCCGGTTGTTTCTAAAAACATCGCCGGAATTCCCGTCGGAATTTCGTCGGAGCTTCGCCGCGAACTTGTTTTCAAAGCACACACTTCTTGGAAAATTTTGAGAGAGTGAGCCTAGGGTTTTGGGATGAGAGAGTAGAGGGTAGGGGGTGTATTTATAGTGTAGGGTAGGTGAAAGGTTTTTAATTAAAAAAATGTAAAAATTGTAGAAAAAATCATTAAAAATTGTAGTAAATGGGTGTATTTAACTCTCGGGAACCGATCCAAGTAAATGGTGTGTGCAGGGGAGTTAGGAATGCCAAGAGCCACATTTTTCATTTTGAGGACTCGGCCGTCCGGCCGAGTCCGGCTGGCTGCGCCGGCCCGAGTCGGCCGGTCCGCCGGCCGACTCGGCCGATCACGGCTGAGTCGGGGGTCGAGGGGGTAGGGGGTTCTCAGGTGAAGGCTCTGGTATTTTTATTTTTTTATATTTAGTTCAAATTTTGGGAGTTATGGCCTGTGGACTGTTGGGCTTCCAAGAAATTTAAAACAAAAATAATATAAAAATAATATGGGGCAGGGGATTTGAACTCTGGTGGCTTGGTTCAGCAGTGCAAGGTGTTGCCAATGAGCTACAAGCTCTTTCTTGTAATTATTGTGGGAAAATAAATACTCAAAGTGGTAACAGCAACATTAAATACCCCAAGTATATTTCAAATTTAATTCAATTTTATGTATACAAAAATTGGAGTTGTTACAATCTACCCTCTTTACAAAAATTTCGTCCTCGAAATTTACAACTTTTATTTAAAAACTAGTTTACAAAGAGGTGGGGATATTTTGCACGCATTTCATCTTCCCTTTCCCAAGTGGATTCTCCTGGAGTGTCTTTCCTCCACATTATCCGGACCAAGTTAACTTCCTTGTTCCGAAGTGTCTTCACTTCCCTGTCCAGGATCTCCACAGGCTGTTGCTCACAAGATAAGTCGGGCTGTATAGTGAGCTCGGAATGATCAAGAACATGGCTGGGGTCACTCACATACTTCCTGAGTTGGGATATGTGGAACACGTTATGCACTCCTTCCAATGAGGGTAGGAGCGCTAAGCGGTATGCCACTTCACTGACTCGTTCGAGTATGTCGAACGGTCCAATGTATCTCGGACTCAATTTACCCCGTCTTCCAAATTGGATCACTCCGCGGTTCGGAGATATCTTCAAGAATACATGGTCTCCTGGCTGGAACTCCAAGTGTCGTCTCTTCGCATCAGCCCAGTGTTTCTGTCGATCTTGGGCTATGCGCATTCTTTCCCTGATAGTACGAACCACATCAACGGTCGCTACTATCATCTCTGGTCCAAGAAGTTTCCTATCTCCAATGTCATCCCAACTTAATGGTGATCGACACTTCCTTCCATACAATGCTGCAAAAGGTGTCATTCCTATGCTTGCTTAGTAGCTGTTATTGTACGCGAACTCCACAAGATGCAGGTGATCTTCCCACGATCCTTTGAAGTGTAACATACACGCTCTGAGCATATCCTCCAAGATTTGAATAGTTCGTTCCGACTGACCATCTGTTTATGGATGATAAGCCGTGCTAAAGTTCAGACTTGTTCCCAAGCTTGCTTACAGACTCTGCCAAAATTGCGATCGGAACCTGGTGTCACGATCGGAGACAATGCAGACCGGTACTCCATGAAGTCTCACAATTTCCTGTATGAGTTCATGGGTATCAGAGATAGTACATTATGAAGAGTTTAAATCTTAAATAGATTATTACCTTCATGTACTTCTTTGCCAGTGTCTCGGTTGATTGGCCAACTCGAAATAGGATGAAATGAGCCGACATTGTGAGTCGATCTACAATGACCCATATAGCATCGTTACCCTTTGTGCTGCGAGGAAGAGCAGTCACAAAATCCATCGTGATGTGCTGCCACTTCCACTCTGGGATTGGTAACGGTTGAAGTAGTCCAGCTGTCCTGTGATGTTCAGCCTTTACTTGCTGACACACCAAACATTTTGCGACACTTCTGGCTACTTCACGCTTCATTCCATGCCACCAATAATTCTGACGTAGATCTTTGTATATTTTGGTACCTCCAGGATGTACTGAGTAGAGAGAGCTGTGAGCTTCTTTCATTAACTCTTCCCGAACAGGACCTTTTGGTACACACAATCTGCTGCCGTATCTCAAAGATCTGTCTTCATGGATGATGAAGTCTGTTCGAAGTCCATTCTCCACTTGTTCTCTGATCCTTTGCAACTTAGCATCACTGGCTTGAGCTGCTTTGATCTGATTGACAATGGTTGATTGAACTTGTAGATTCATCAAACTTGAAGCATTACCTGACATGACTACTTCAATCTCCATCTGATGCAAGTCTTGCTGAAGCTTCCACTGAGCGGTGTGATTCATCGATAATGGTTGGCGACTAAAAGCATCAGGTACTACGTTCACCTTCCCTGGGTGATATTGCAAGTTGATGTCAAAGTCCACCATGAGTTCTAATAATCTTCTCTGCCGCATATTCAACTCCTTCTGAGTAAACACGTACTTCAGACTTTTATGATCTGTGTAGATGTTCACTCGTTCACCAAGTAAATAATGGTGCAAAATCTTGAGAGCAAAGATGAAGGCTACCAACTCCAGATCATGCGTCGGATAATTGCACTCATAAGTCTTCAGTTGTCTTAAAGCATAAGCCACAACCTTACTGTGCTAATGTAGAACACATCCTAATCCCTTACCGGATGCATCACAATGCACTTCAAATCCTCCAGATTGATCCGGTATTACGAGAATAGGTGCAGCTGGTGGTCCTCTGGGTGGTGCAGGTAGTGCAAGTCTTAGAGTAGGGGCTTGGATGGCTAGACGCTGTGGATAATTATTTGCTGGCCTGGGTGCAGCAACTGGATTTTGTTTATGAGTACAAGCCCCAATACCATGAGCAGCTGAGCCGCAGATCAAGCAAAGGTTGTTCGCACGTCGGCAATCTCTCGCCAGATGCCCATTTCTCTTGCAGTAGTTACAAAAGGCTGGGCTGGACCTGTTGATTGGTGCTCCAGGACGTCTTGGAACAAAAGGTGGTCTGGACGAGGCTCCACCTGCCATCTGGTTGGCAGGACGCTTGACTCCTGCAGACTGAGGTCTGCCCCATGCTTTTATCACTGCCTCATAACTGCGGGCAGCTTCCAGAGCATCCTCATGAGTCAAAAAATTTCCTGTGGCTAGAGCAGCCTGAATCTCCGTGTCCAGTCCTTGTTGAAAGCGACGGGCTCTGATCTCGTCCGTCGGTATCAAGTATGCCGCGAATCTGCTTAAAGATTGTGTTAGCAGTGTAGTATGCGATATTTAAAAATTGAACTATTGCGACATATCTTACCGGCTTAACATGGTGAGTTCAGCGTCGTATTCATCTACTGATTTGTCCCACATCGATCCTTGTTGTAGATGAATGAACTGATGCTCCATGGAAAACCTGGCAGTCACAGAGAAGTATTTCGCGTCGAACTTCTCGCGAAAAGTCTTCCATTCAATAGGCTGTGCAAGAAGGCTTTCTTCCGCCTTCCACCAGTTGCGAGCATTGTCCGTGAGCTGTAGTTTCGCCACACGGACCCAAACTATGTCTGGCACTTGAGCTGCTACCAGATCGTCTTCTATGCTTTGTGCCCATTCTTCAGCTTCAAGAGAGCTTCCTTTTCCAGAGAACTGCTTCGGATGTAAAGCCCTGAATTACTTTACTCCAGGAGCATCAGTCTCAGGACGGTTCAGGAGTTGTTGCTGTCCCTCGAGAAGGCTGCGGATCGCCTCAAGTAGCACCGTTTTCTCGGTAGGTGGCGCAGGAACAGCTGGTGTGAGAGGTAGTGCTGGAGGTGTGTTGTTGACATTGGTGCTGGTGTTGTTGGGAGAATCCATAACCCTGAAGAAAAATTTGGGTCAGGACAGATTCAAGTACATGAAATGATAAGATTCAAGGAATATGAAATTGCAAGATTCAAGGAACATGAATTGTAAAGAATGTTTTAGTTGCTGGTTCTTGTGTTATATTGCTTAGGTTGTTCACGCAGAATAGAACTGCATGATAGGGTTTCATACAGCTCGGACCTGCATGGGCCACCAACAAAACCTGTCACGCCCCGCTTCCCAGTGTACGGCGAAGGGAACGCGATGAGGTCCGCTACGTATATACTCAGAAGTACATACGCTAAGCGTATCTAAGCAATATAAAATAAATACACAAGAGACAAGATATCAAAAGAACAGCAACTTTTATTTATTAACATTCTTTTGTACAATACATGAAAAGGAAATACAACTGAAATAAAAAGATGCCTAAACAGTGGCATAACAGAAAATGAAAATACATAAAGGAAAAGTGTACAATGAAACTAAAGTGCAGGGTCTTCGGCAAACTGCTCCAAGTCTTCTTGGGATGGCTCGATCTCCGCCGGGTCCAAACCACCTGACGACATTCAAAAAAGAAAGAAATAGAATGTCGTCAGCGAACAGGTCGCTCGGTAAGTCCCAAAGATAGGAGAGAAATAGACAAAGAGTAGGAGTGAGAGAGTAGCTTTTAATGTCGTATTGTATTGTTGTAATGTTGTATTAACGTTGTTGTTTGTAGCTTGGTACAAAAGAATGCCAGTGTATACCAAGGGGGTCTCTATATGCTAGAGACCAGGGCAAACGGAATATAGAGTACAAGGCTCCGTTAGAAGGCCCGGAACAACGGCAATTGGATTCATGTTAGGTGTCTTAAATCTGGCCGTCTCGTGCCACCTTTAACACCTTCCGTACCAATCTACCCCTTAAACCCCGCGATATCTTGTTTGTATTGTTATCTTGTAAATTGTATTGATTGTAAGTTTGATTGACTGACTGACCGAAACCATGATATCAGGAAACGGTTATAACCGTAGAGTCATGTAAATAGAATACTGAGAATCATGTAAAAGGAATATATATATCCATGGTTCGGTTTAGTCAAGTTGTATAAATTGATAATTGTATTCATGGATTCATGTGTTCATATTGAATTGGAAACTTGTAGATTATAGGTTGACTTGAATCATATTCAAGTCAGATTAATCAGACTCAAACCCGAGTCAGACAATCAGGAATGTGAATCGAAATCTTATAATTGCTAGGGTCCTTAGGGTAATTTATAAAACTTGAGGGGGTTTTATGTAAAAATACTTTTATATACTTTTCAAAATACACCTCAAGTATTTATTGCTCGTCTTTAGAGTTGTAATGAGGGTGAATTTTATGTTGTGACATTTCTAGTGAAAATATCGTGGTTTTATAAATAAGGGTATTTATCTGTAATATTGATTTATTTGAAGTTCATGGTATTTTAGTATAAAATTTATTCTTGTGATTTTTAGGAAAAGGTGAAAATTTTATATTATAATAAAATAGATATTTAAATGATAAATATACATATGTTTATACAAAAATAATTTTAATAAATATTTTATATTCCAAAAATCTCATTTTCTTAAGATGTCGTATTTTAAACCTTTCGAGACCCAATGCTCCTTGCGGAGGTCTGAATCTCGCACTACTAGCCCGAGGGTGCGCGATAAACCGCACGATCCTGAACGGGTTCCCCAAAGATGGGTTGTAGCGGCGCTTTGCAAAGATTGTAAAATACTAATCCTTTAGAAAACGGTTTTATAAAGTAAAAGGTATTTATTTGCAAAGTGTAATTTTCCGTATTTTAGATTCTAGGGTTTCCTAAGCCAACTAGACTATTTCTAAATGGTCTAAACGACAAGTCGTTAGAAGCCTCAAATCGCCTCTTCACCGCCAATTATGGCCAGATAAGTACAAGTGAGGAAGGCGGGATCCACTCACGAATCGTGAAACAGGCCTTTTAAAGTTACCTTTGCTCACTTGCCTAGCCTAGACACCACAAAGTCAGGTTTAGATAAACGATCAATGTCCATAACTTATCGTGTTTTCCTAATAAGAGTTATTTATTTAAAAGTGTATCGAAACTAAACTTTTAGAATTGATTTTATTAAGAAAATTGTATTTAAATGAAAGTATTGTTTTTTTATCGTATTCTACGTTTTGATGATATCGTTTAGGGTTGTATTTGCATGTGTGTGGAGGTAGGTCATTATCTCGTGCTCTATTTTAAATGTATAGAAAAGTTTAGGGGTTAAATGTGAAATCGAAACATGATGGTATTAAAGTGAAAAAATACGATAGATTGGAAAGGTTATCATTTCATGTGAGAAAACTTGTTCAAATTGATTTTTAAAAGTTTAATAGTCAAGATAAAGATGTTTAGGCATGAATGTATTGGTTAGAAGTGAAATTTTATAGAAAACCGAGTCGGAAATCGGATTTGTTCCGATTCCGTCGGGTTTCGTAATTTCGTATTTTAGAGAGATAGAAAGGGGGATAGAATGGGACTTACGGGTTTCGATTAGGAAAAGGAGTGTAGGGGAAACTAAGGGAGTTGCCGAGGCGTTGCTTCGTCGCCGGTTGTTTCTAAAAACGTCGCCGGAATTCCCGCCGGAATTTCGTCGGAGCTTCGCCGTGAACTTGTTTTCAAAGCACACACTTCTTGGAAAATTTTGAGAGAGTGAGCCTAGGGTTTTGGGATGAGAGAGTAGAGGGTAGGGGGTGTATTTATAGGGTAGGCTAGGATAGGGTAGGTGAAAGGTTTTTAATTAAAAAAATGTAAAAATTATAGAAAAAATCATTAAAAATTGTAGTAAATGGGGTGTATTTAACTCTCGGGAACCGATCTAAGTAAATGGTGTATGCAGGGGAGTTAGGAATGCCAAGAGCCACATTTTTCATTTTGACGACTCGGCCGATCCCGGCCGAGTCGGGGGTCGAGGGGGTGGGGGGTTCTCAGGTGAGGGCTCTGGTATTTTTATTTTTTTATGTTTAGTTCAACTTTTGGGAGTTATAGCTTGTGGACTGTTGGGCTTCCAAGAAATTTAAAACAAAAATAATATAAAAATAATGTGGGGCAGGGGATTTGAACTCTGGTGGCTTGGTTCAGCAGTGCAAGGTGTTACCAATGAGCTACAAGCTCTTTCTTGGAATTATTGTGGGAAAATAAATACTTAAAATGGTAACAGCAACATTAAATACCCCAAATATATTTCAAATTTAATTCAATTTTATGTATACAAAAATTGGAGTTGTTACATTGAGACTTCCCAGTCCAACAAAAGGAATGTGTGAGTTGGAACGTTCCATTATTCCAAAAAGGCTTTTACCCACCATGTAGGAGGCGTGGAGTACTAAAAGAGGGAAACGTAAATTGTGGGATACAACCCGAGCCTCAGCAACTGCAACCTCTTGGCGGACAAAATGTACCGGGCCCACTGCAAATATCCGGCTGGGTGACGGGGAGTTAATCCTATGCTATAAGGCTGTCCCCAAGGGCGCGACTCACCTTGAAATATACGTCGCCCCAAGATATCCAACGCCATTGGAGGCTGTACGGGTATCGCAGCCAAAGAAAGCGGAAGGAGACCATCTGAAGTCCAATTGACCTCCTCCACAGTGTAGTTCACTAGGGGTGGGTCAGTGTAAGAGATCGCTGAAATGGGCTCCGAGGGTGTCGCGCAAGAAAAGCTCCGTCGGCCCTTGATAATTTGATTGTACCATATTCCCCATAGATGAAGATTCTTGTGCTCTGGGTCGTGATCTTTTATCAGCGCAAAGACTTCTCTGTCCATGGGCGCTTCGGGGAATCCGCCTTCCGAACGGACGAACGGGAAAGAAGTGTCGAAAGACAGAGTGCCTGCGCGAAAAAGAACAAAATTTTCATCATTCAATGCTACAGTTTAAGTTCTATCACTAGGTACTTTAAATTCGTACCGCACTGCAATGCAGTGAAAAGGGACCAAAGGGGACCCACTCAATCTAGATGACAGTTCATCATTAATAAAACAGTCTCATCATTTGATGAGACTGTCATTAAATGAGGAAATCCTCAAAAGATTCTCATTTAATGAGAGCCCCTTGGGCGAAGGAATAAATCTCCCATTGAGAGCAGTGCTCTTCAACATAGTGACATCTGTCAGCTCTGATGATGAAAGGAATAAAAATTCCTTAAGAAAAATTCTAAGAGCCATGCTCTGTAAAAATGATGGAATAACCCATCAGAAAACTTAAAATAAATCTTTTAATGAATAAAAAATTCCAAGATCTTCAAGATCTGTGAACTCTGAGAGTTCTTCATGAATAATGTTCCAGTTCATAGGTTAAAATCACCCTAAAATAAAAAGATTATATCTTGAAGATCTCTGATCTAAAGATGAGAATGGCTCTGTTAATGGGTAAAACCCTAAAATATATTTTTAGATCTATGATCTAAGGAGAGCAAAGCTCTGTTAAAAAGTTCAATTCTTACCTAAGTTGGGCAGAGTTTTGACTCTTAAGAAATTTCTTAAGGGAAAGAACTATGCTCTGAAAGAGAATTAAGTCTCAGAAAATAAGAAAGAAGATGAACAGAGATCATCTCAAGGGCCAAAGGCCCTATTTATAGGCACGGAGATGCCGTTTCAACTTCTGAGTTGATCCAATCGTATAGATGATGCCACCGCTGCACTCATATATAGGCCACGTGAGCGCAACGGTGGGGGGCATTTGTTTCCCCAATCAGAGCAAAACTCTGTTCAAATTTCAAAATTTGAAATGAAGCAGCGCTTCATAGCAGCGCCAAGTGCGCCGCACTCTAATTAGCGTATCACGTGCAAAGCACGTGAGCGCTAGCGCTAAGAGCGCTGCATTCCAAGCAGCGCACCACGTGCAAAGCACGTGAACGCTAGCCCTAAGAGCACTGCACTCCAAGCAGCGCACCACGTGTAAAGCACGTGAGCGCTAGCGATAGAACAAAATGTTCTCGGCCCTTGGATCAAAAATCCAACGAAAATGATTAAAAATCATTATTGACCAGAATAAAAATTCTGTTGATGAAACATTCCTCAGAATCTTTCCAAACAGGAAAGATTGTGCTCTAAAAATCAGAGCACTGTTGGATCAATGATCCAATGGTGATTAAAAATCACCAAAATACAGAATAAATTCTGTATGGGGAAAATTTCCCAATCTTGTTAAAAACAAGAAGATTGCCTTCTGTAAAACAGAAGCGCTTGGATCAAAAATCCAACGGTGGGGAAATCCCCAAATCAATTAGAGAAAAGATCTCTTTAACCAATTCAACAAATCAGCCTACCTTATATAATGGCCTCAAGACTCAACTCTGATAGAGGGAACCCCCATAAATTTTGAGAAATTTCAGAGAGAAGAGCAAGCTCTCAGCGGAAGAAGAATTTCTTCAAGGTAAAGTAAAGAGATCAAAGCATCTCATCAGAAAAAGAAACTTAGTTCTTTTGACAGATCATCGATCTATAAGACAAATTGTCTTTCACAAAAGAGATCATAACATCTCATTATAAAAAGGGGGAGAATAATTCAATTCTCTTAGGATCATAGATCCATAAAAGCAGAGCCTTTCACCAAAAACATAAGAGATTGAAAACATCTCCTATAAAATAAGAACTTTGTTTTTAGATCCATGAAACAAAGTCTCTTATAAGAGAGAATTTAATTCTCTGGACGCAAAACTACCTAAAAAGAGTCCTAGCGCTCCAATTAAAAGAAGCGCTTCAGCGCTCCAAAACTAACTCACAGTGTTGCAGAGCCTTAGCGCTCCAAATTTCACAAGAAGCGCTCTGCGCTCATTGACTGGCGCTCAGTGCCAAGCGCGCCACGTGCTCCTCACGTGTGCGCTATTTAACAGAAACGCTCTACGCTCATTGACTGGCGCTCAGCGCCAAACGCGTCACGTGCTTCTCACGTGTGCGCTACTTAACAAAAGCGCTCTGCGCTCATTGACCGGCGCTCAGCGCCAAGCACGCCACATGCTCCTCACATGTGCGCTAAGAGAACATAAACTATTTTTTAAATAAAAGCCCTAGAGCTATAATGAGTGCTTAGCACTCAATAAAAGACAAAACAATTGTCAGAAACCAAACCAATGCTCAGCATTTTAACCGAATGGGCCAAGCCCAAATTGGCCACAGATCCCTACTTCAGATCAATTGAGCCCATATCCTCATAAATCTTTGATCTTAGTCTCAAATTGGACTACAGATCTCCCAACCAATATTGGTTCAAGGGTACATCTCTTCATTCCTCTGATATATGTCGTTGTAATTCTTCAACGTCTTTAGAGAAGTGACGGGTCCCGACAACCAGACATTCCATGAACTGTGGGGTCCTTAAACTCATAGACTATGATGTCCTTAAACTTTACAGACTATCATATCTCTAAACTACCATGGACTATGATGTCCTTAAACTCCATGGACTATTATGTCTTTGAACTTATGGACCGCAAAGTCCCTAAACTAAAACAATAGATCCAAAATGCTCTTTTGTTGGATCCAAATGATCCTGTTAAGTAGATCTTAGTTTAAAATTAGACTAACGTAATCCTTAACAAACGTTTAAGTTGATCTTAGTCTCAAATGAGATTAACGATCCTTAAACCCAACCCAAAACTAAATCTAAGAAAATACGGATTTGGACTAATCCAAGCCCTACGGACGACAACATAAATTAGTCTCCATATACAATCCACAGGCAACCAAAAACAAAACAAACACACACGACACGAAATGACCATCTGGAGAAGGAGAAAGTGGTTACCGAGATGCGGTAGCGTAATTAACTGCAGGGGCTTGTGTCTGCAGGGAAGAGCGTCCCCACAATTAAAAACCCTTCAACGAGGGAGAATCTGACGAAATCTGCTACATCGGCTACATCCGTTTAAATCTTCGATACATGGTGTTATAAATCAACTTGGCATCTTCGGAGAGGTAAACGGATAGCACCAAATAGCATCTGCCCCCAAAATTCAGGCCGGACGTCCCAACGTCCCGGTCGCATCTTTCGACGGAGAACATACAGGTCTTTGCACTCAAAGAACAACATCAGTGAGGATACTGCTGAAAACAGGTTTGGAGGGGTTTGTATTCACTAAATTATCTTTTGGCACTAGGCACTATAAATTTTTTTTTTGAGATAATAAAAGAAAGTGAAAAATTACATATGAAAGATAGGAATGGTTTGAGAAAACCAAGAAAGTTAGATATTTTCTTAAACAAAACTAGTAATAAGTAGTCATGAGCCGTTGTCCCAAGGGTTAGTAAGATGAAGAAAGTCACTAATTTGAGGATAAAAATAAGTCTGAAAAATAGTCCTTGTTTTGAGGCCAAACATTTGAATGTTGATACCCTATTATACGCACTTACACACATCTTGAAACTTGGGATAGTAGAGGATATCTTGAAATGCTCTTGTCTAAAAACCTTAGTATGAAGAAAAATAAATATAAATAATGCATAAAATATAAAATGGTAAAGAAAAATGAACACTGGTTTTGTAATTACTTAAGGCAGCATAAAAAAATATAGCAAGGGTGCTTTATCACCTAGTACCTTAGACCAACTAGTTTGGGAGCCATTGCTAAGTCTTAGGTATTGCAAGATGAGAAAATTGCTAATTACGCCTAATAAGTAAGCACATTTAATAATCGGTCTGTTAGTACTTCAAGAAATATTAACGGTCGCATGAAAAATGTGTGAGCGATTCCATCTATAATATTCACCGACTAAAAAGTACTAAGGCGGAGGGACAAGAGTATGATAGCTTGAATTGAATTCTCCGAGTATAGGGATGTCTTTCACATACACGTAGGGGTATTTGATCGATATTTGGATGAAAGGTAGGGAGGAAGAATAAAGGCGAAGTTTTATTAAGGGATAATGTAATTTCTAACATCTTTTCATGACCATTAAGATAGGGCTCATGGCAACCGAAAAGCTAGTGTAGTTGGAAACTCTTATTTTCAAGTTCTTTTTATTATAGTTCATATCTTTATGTGTGAATTTCACCATCTTCCTTTTACTATAGGATTTTTTAGGTGTAATCCGCTGAAAACCCTCAGGAGACAACACTCCTACTACTAGGGATATCTAGAGATTTAACGGCTTATTGTACGTGCTTAGTGCAATCGTGTTGCCTACGAAAGTGTGCTAGTTAGTTTTTCTTTTCTTCTTTCTCCCTCTCTTGAATAACAAGTTTGCTCGGGACGATAAAAGTTAAGTTTGGGGTTATTTGTTCAGTCGAAAATATTACACATTTGTTATAACATTTTCCTTACTTTTCTTAAATATTTAAAGGTGTTTATTATAAATATACAACATATTTGGATTTATCTGCAAAATACTATTTACCATATGTTTATATATTATAATTAATATTATGAAAGAAAATATATGCATTTTATATTTGTATAATATTTTGGTAATTGAAAATATACATATCATATCAAATATTCTAATCAAGATTCTTAAAAGAAATAATATCATACAAATGATTAGAATAATGTTTCAAAATATATGCATAATATTTTAGTAATTAAAAGATGCATAGCATATCAAATATTCTTAATCAAGTTTCTTAAAGATTTATTACTATATATAGTGATTAACATACTCTCTCTAATTTAATAATTAGTACTAACATTATTCATGGAGATATTGTGCAAGATTTAGCTCAGGTCAAGAGATCAAGATGTCAGGATCAAAAATCTGCCAAAATCATAAAATCAATACTGGCAGAGACTCAGAATCCAGACATGGAAATCACCATATTAGGCAATCACCATATTAGGTAACTTGGTTTTCTGATTTGAGAGCTATATAAAGGACCGAGGGCTAAAATTAGAGGGCATCACCTTTACCACAAAGCAAATCACCGTCAAAAAACAAGAGATCCACGACAGATCCACGATTCAATGTGATAGGGCGACATGAAAATCGACGGAGCATCTACTTCCTACGGGGCAGAAATCGAGGGCAACTTCTTCCTCTTGTAATCTAGATTCGTAAGATTTGTACTTGTGAAGTTGATTAATAAAGGTAGATCATTTTGTTTAATTATTTATTTTCTGTATTTTTCTGCATTATGATTTCTTTAACTATCCTTTCTTCTTCTTCTAAAAATAAGCACGAGTAATTCTTCGCTTGTTAGGGTTCGTAGGATTATTGTAGAATAATGGATGAGAAAATATTTTAACTTCTTTTAAGTCTTATAAAGTTTATAAACCTTAACAAAAGAATCGTTAACATCTTTATCGGGCTCGCTACCAATCTATTGCTAGTCTCGACCACGATTTGAGATCAGATTAACAATTGTTTTGTTAAGGGTTAGACATGAATAAAGATCAATGAAGGGACAAGGGTCAATAGTGGGGAAACTCTAGTTTCTTTTAAGAACCCTAATCCTCATTCATCTCTATCAATCTAGTTTTAAATCTATCAGTAGATAAAAGAAGTCATCTTTATTAGTCATCCATGGCTACTAAACCCTAACGAGCCCTACAAGCTTTTTTTATATAAAATCTACATCCGTAATTAATTTAGAACTTAAATAAACTATTCTCCTTTCTTCGTTTATTTTATTCAATTCGTCTAAAGTAAGATTAAAAGTCCCACGCATCCCTGCGAACGACCCGTACTCATCTCGGCTAGCTACAAGCGACACCGTTATTGATTGCGGTTATTCTACAAACACTTTTCACGATCAATCGGTTCATCAACTCTGTGGCTAATTCTCATCTGAGAGCTCCTTTTCAGGATTCAACTTCACTATCAAGTGACTCCTTACGGGTAGAGAAACCCATAGTTTTTACCAGGCTTAAATCTTAGAAGCTTTACACTTGCAAGTGGTGAATATCTAGACTTTTTTTCTAAGGCTCAAGTCTGAAGCCTTTTACACTTACAGGTGGTGAACACCTAGACTTTTTATTAGGACTCAAGTCCGAAACACTTACAGTTGTGAAGATCACAGACCTTCTTCACTGGGTCTTACAAATAAGATTTTTACAAATCTTTACAGAACCAACTATATAATTTTATTGATTTCAAAGGATAAATCAAGTTTCGATTCAAAGAAGATAATGGATTGTATTTTGGAGATTAAGAAAGTTTAAAAACGATTCGAAGAAGTTCGTAAAAGATTTTAAGAAAAGTTTAAAAACAGAAACATCTTCGACAATTTCAGAGATTTTTCGATTCTAATAACTAGAAAAATCTAAAACCCTGAAAGATCTCCTCTTAAAAAAGTTAGTAAAAACTTTAGATCGTGGAAGTGACAGAGTTTTCATGAAAGAATTAAAGAATGAGAAAAACTTGAAATCGTGAAAGCGTTAAAGAATAGTTCTGTGAAAACGATTTTGTAAATCGGTCTTTTATATAAAAATTTGAAAATGAGCAGTTGGGACAGTTAGAATAACTGCTCCTAAAAATTAGGACCGTTATTGACAGTTTATTGCTGTTGGAAATTTGAAATTCAAACTAAAACAGATTTTTTGAAAAGAGCTATAACTGTTATGGACATCACGGGGAGTCCACAGGAACATCCTAGGAGATGTCTGATGCTGATACATTAGACACAGATGTCCTTTTGGATGTCTAAAAATTTTATAATGGTTTTTGTTGGTTTTAGAAAACTCTAATCAAAAGATACAGGGAATTAGGGATTGGAAAATAGATTCTAACCAATGAGATTGACTTTAGATTCAAAGAAAATAAAAGTCTTGAATACGTCCGTTTGCTTGACTTTTTCGATATTTCCTTTGAACTTGAATTTTGATCTTCATAGCCGTTCATCGTTTGATGTTATTGTTGTATTGCCAGTTGCAGTAACTATTGTTCTTTTTCTTGACTAAATTCATTGCTTTTAGCATTTAACATATCTGATATGGTTAGTAACATATAATTTCTTTGAAATATAGTTTTTTGTAAAATAAGCAAATCTAAAGAGAATGAGACTTATAGGTTAATACTTACACACATAAGTGTAATGCTACAAACAACGTAATGAATCTAGGTGTACGTTAGTAGGAGTTGCATGCCATTGGAAATGCATGATCCCAACTATAGCTCTATCGATTAAAGTATGCATGATCCCAACTATAGCTACATCGATTCAAGTCATTGGTTTTACGAAAATGTTGATTATATCATTTTCTCTTGTTTTCTTATTTCATGGATGTTATTGTTGGTTTGCAACATGTTTTGTTTCATATAATCAGCCAAATGAATATTCAAATTTTAGGTGTTCCATTCACTAATTTTGGATCCTACTAATGTAGTTGAAAGAATAAATTATGGCATAAATGGTGTGGTTGAAAATGCACTCAAATGACCACCATACGCAATATTTGGAAAAGAATGTGGTTTTTTTATGCTTTTTCTTACATGTGGGCCCCACCACTCCAACAATAGCCACCCTTTACCAAAAGCTGAATTTAATTGCAATGCAACCAAACAGTACAATTTAGTTGAAAAATACGTTGTTGTTCCTCCTGTATGCAAGCAAACACGATGAATCGGGTTCAAGATGGATACAACAAACAGTGCCACTATCTTGACTCATAAACCTTAAAGAGATAATTAAGTTGCCAATCAATCTCAATTTTAATGTCTTGCGATTAAATATGAGGGCTGTGATTCTCAAATATATGTTAAAATGTCTAAATCATCATTTTCTACATAAATATAAACTTATATGTGCACAATTGTATATCAATATTGTCATACAGTGGACCTTGTGAACTTCAGTTTATATATATTCTTGTGTTAATTGCGCAAAACACCACTGTAGTTTACCCTGCAAAGAACTTTTACCCTCAAATGATTTGTTAGCGCAAACACCAACACCCCCTCTACTTGATGACCAAAGCCTTAAAATACACTCAAATTCTATTTTAAACAACTAAAATGATTTTATATTTGAACTCTAGCACTTTTTTGGTTTAGAGTAGAATTTGGGTGTTTTGTGGATTTTGGTTGAGAAGCAAAGGGGGTGTTTGTGCTAACGAATGAACTTTTTTTCGGTTGGGGAAGGGGGGATAATCAGTGATATGTGTTGTGAACTAAAAAGGGCTTTGTGATTTTCTGACACGCTGAAAATAATTTTTCGACCACAAAAAAATTTCGACAGAAACTACATGAATGGAAATGCTGTTTTGGAAATTTTGTTCGATCAAGATTTTAAACATGTTAGAACAAGCTCGTAAGGGTTAATGGCATGGCTCTAATACCATGTAAGTCTACGGTAGCGTCCCGGCCGTCTATCCGATACCAAACGCGGAACAAAAACTTTTATAAACTAGCGCTAACGCAGACTTTTACCCGGATCGTGCCATTAATACTAAACTGGCTAACTACAAAGAAGTTAGAATGGTTATACCGATCGATCCGTGTCCTTTAGTCTTTAGCCACCATCCTTAGCTCCTCACGGCATCTCCGATCTCGCTCAATCTCCGATCTCCTCGTCGAAGTGGCACCACATCTAGAAGTCTTTTTCCAGGCTCCCGCTTTAAACCGAAACAACTCGGACATGAAGTTTGCTAGCCGACATGTCTAAGGTGAAGTAGAGAATGTGTGTGATAATTTTGTCTCATTTCATCCATTGATTCTCAACTCATGAGATGGTATGGATGGAGGAAGAAGATGAAGCCATTGATGAGAAAATTGTAAGCTCAAGAGAAGAAATAAGAAGAAGAGCTTTTGTTTATATTGTGTGAGATCAAAATGAGAGAGCACTTGAATAAATCTCAAGAGCCAACCCCAAGCCTTATGGCTGCCCTCTCTCTATCTCCATCTCAATCTCACCCAATAAAACAATAAACAAGTGGACATGGCACAAAAAATAATACCATGAGTCACCAAATTGCACATGCCACATTAATTGCTCTTCATGATGACTTGAACTCAAAATTTCCACTTAATAAACATTAACCTAAATGTTTATAATAATAAATAGAATGGCATCTTCTAAAATAAACTCGTGACAGATCACAAGGATACCCCTCATCTGTATATACATATCTGCATCCGCATTCCGACTGAATACGAATGCAACGAGACTAAAGTAATCCAACAAATCTAATACTAGTATCCGGCTTAAACCAAAGCCTAGTAGTATGATCCGTCCGATCATGATCCGTGCACAAGTGCACGTATATGATCGAATTCTGCCATAAAACCATACGGCCTCTACAACGTTTCGCCCGAACTTGGGAAAATTTTCTATGGGGGACTCTAAAGACTCGTCAATACGCTGGCAGTGAGTTTAACCACAAGCACGTCAGTGGTACTTGCTGTACGTAACGGCTACCAAGGTATTGAGCAAAGGGAGGCCGACGAGCGAACTCATCGTAAAACCCTACTGAGCCTGTCAGTGACAATATCCGTACAGTCCAGTCCATTCATCTATGAGTATCGCATATTGGGCCTAGGGGGCTGGTAAACGTCAGACTCCCAATAGCGGTATAAGTCGTGTCGGAGTGTAGCCCAGAACAGCTTGAGAAACTACTGGAACACCTACCAGTAAATCTCACTTGCCTTGGCCAAAGACTTTGTATAATGGCTCTCCTAAATACAGCGCGATCTCACCCCCAATACCGGAAGAGATGAATCCCCTGCCGATCCGCTCAATGCCTCCATGTAGCTCGGGACTGTACCCAATTAAAACCTGTTTGCATGACTCCTTTGAGCCGTGGTAGGGCAGTAATCAAAGCACAGTGGGAACTCACACGAGACAAATGACGATCTCAGGCCGATAGACTAACCTGTACATATGTCACCAGGGAACTGCTATCTGACGACAGGTATAATACCAACTAGCAAGTTTCCGGCGAGTCCTGTCCGGTATACTCATAACCCAATGAGCACATGTATACGTCTTAGGTGAACCAACTGACACCAATGGCTTGTGAGACCGGCCATCACCCCTCGTCGGGGTCTCGATCGTATACACTAGTCTACTCACGGAGTATCGATGCCCGGTCTCGAAACTCCCACGACTAGGAACACTTTAAGGATGTACTTATAGACTATCCAACTCTCATGTATATGATCACCATCATACTGCTGGTAGTCAAGCAAGAATCCTAAGGGCTCTATCAACGTGTAATAGTGATCTGTAATGTCATCTAAAGCATGTACACGATGATAAAGACAAACCAGATAGCATACTATCATCTCGAGTAAGACTGTCCTACCGATATAGGTCCTCTCTCAATCATTGCAATCACGTGCCTGTGATCCAATAATTGACTTTGAGGGCACTATATCCAACAATCTCCCACTTGCACTTAAGGCTAATTATTGCGATGTCGTATACTCACAGCCCGTGTGATACCGAACACCCAACTCCTCTACTAATCAGTTTCACAAAGCTCGTTTACGAAACTATTGCGTTCGAGAAATAGCCTCAGTGTGTGGATCCGCCCTGATGTTTCTTTCTATGTCTCTCTTAATCTCAAGTTCACGGAGAAAACCATCTCCCGAAATGAGCAATACCTGTCTTAGAATATATCTGGATATCTGATGGGACCTAGTTCATAAATGAACTCCAAATCCAAACTTCTTAGGCTGTATCGTCAACTGAACTTAATCAGTATCCTGCGCCATGCCTCCCTCGGTATCCGCTTAGACCACCTGTCCAAACTACTGCCCCTAATCAGAGGGAAAACTATAACTCTGACAGTCATTCTGTCATCCAGGTCACCTTGGAAGCCTTGAATGATAACTGTCTCCCGAAGGAGGCTGTCGTTATCATCTCCCTAGAACATTCACTTATGTTCTAAAACTGCTTCCGAACGTTTCTCCAGGATTGGATTAATATCTGAACTTATTGCAGCTTGTGCAAAAACAACATCTGGTGTGGTACTTGACATCTCATGATTGACTCAATTGCCTAAGCATGTGATATACCAATCATGCACATCCCTCTCCCCTTTAGTCTGCAAGACACCTTTAGATAGGGTAACTCCATCACCTGCAGGTACACCACCATGCCAGGAGTCGTCCATTCTAAAATACCTTTTAGAATGTTGTCTAAGTATCTAGATTGGGACACTACCCAAATCTAGATCTAATAATATAGATCTAGTAACCAGAATACCTGATATAATATCTATATCCTATGTGGAGAAACCACTGTGTGACAATCACAGTATAAGCGATCGTGGTATAGGAATTTCACTTTCTATTATGTATATGGCATCCAAATACCAGGACATCACACCCTACTACCTTTTTAACAAATCCATCCCCTATTCTGATGAAGTCTAAACCTATGACTGTCACATCAAAATTAGATGATCTATTTTCGCTATATCTGCTTTAGTCTATAAATAGATACAAGCTACTTGTCCACTATGCTTTCGCTGCTCCCACTGACTCCAACAACCCTCTGGCAGAGTCATATACACGTACACTTCTAAAGATAGTTTAGAACAACGCATACTCATCCTCCTGTCGGGCCTCATATTCTAGAACAGCAGCAATGGCAAGTCTGGACAAACAAGAACCTCCATGTCACTGTCTTTGAGCATACCGAAATACCTCTCGGGCGCCTGAGGTTACCCACCATATCTGTGGAGTGGCTAATGGAATGTCAAACCTGATTGAATCTTTAGGTCCTATTAAATTTTCAGTAATTGTTTGCGGTTCTGGAATCACTTCCAGTTCTACCATACTCCCACTACTGTTTTCTGAAAAGTCCATTTTACTAAAACTGTGGCGAGTCAAGAACAATATCACTATTGATCTTCCAGACGGTAGAAAGTCAACCCTCGTTATAGCCCGGGTTAACCCATAAACTGTCATTACAGAAACGTGCCTTGAGTTATCCAGTGTTTGGTTTTAAGCATAAGCCAAACAACTCCATATACCTTAACATTATTAAGATATTAACTGTTCTATATCCAATATAGAAATAGAGGCACTGATTTAATTGGAACCAGATTCAAATCATGCAGTTGTTTCCTATGCATGTCAACTAAATGGAGAGAGGCCGATCAGCATTACTTAACTTAGGAGTGCGTCCAATTATGAGTAATCTGAAAGAGAAATAAGTTTCTCAAAACCATTACTATCAACTGAATACCTCACACAAGTATCTATATCTTCGGTCACCTCGAAGAATCCCAATACTTGCAACACGTGGTTCTCTACTTTATTCTTGTACCTATAACTTCTCAAAACTCGGACCTTGTATTTCTACGAAACACTTGTCTAAAACTTGAGAAGTCACAAGTAAACATAATATAATACGAGGACCAACCCTTATGTCCTGATGGACATTGGACAACATACAATACTCTGTATAAGTCCCCTGAGTTGAATAACTCAAACACTGTGCGTCATAGGTTGAAAACTGTACTATGGTTATGAAGAATTACACCATTGTTCAATGCTCATTACCTAACCATCAACTGATATAGGTAAATGTTATGGACATAATTTCAAAAATTTATATCTCACTTTATTAAAATAAACGTACAGATATATCAGTTTGAAATTGCTGTATAATAACGGATATTCAAAACCAAATATTTTCCGTCCGGCAAAAACCCAGGCGATTTTATCAAATATCACCAATTACAACGAATTCCGATATAATGAGGATGATTACTTAATTCCCAATAACTTACTCCCACTCATCATCTTTAAAACCATACAGATGTGAGAATCATACCTGGTAAATACATACCCTGGAGTAAGGACCAAATTGGGAAATCAGTTTTCAATTAACAACGCATAGTGAAACTGAAACATTAAAATGTTTCGAGGGGGTATCCGGGTATTCCTAGTAATGCCTCTTCCATTATCCAGATTCATGACTATAACCGTATATTTCTTTGCCATCTCTCCAGATCTCTTGATTTGTCTTTACTCATTACCTTCTGTATACCCCCTTAGGCTAAATGGTTTTCTTCCTTCTCTACCGTTCGGCACCAGCCTATGGTTTGGAAGAAGACTATCCAATAAGCATAATAGGTGTACTCTCCTAACTCTAGGAGTACTTGCAATCTGAGAGAAGGTAAAGATAAAAGACAACTGAATAAACCTTATTCTTATATCTCCTGAACCAGAATCCATCCTCGAACTGGAACAAGTTTGAGTTCGTATATAACCATACGATAGATTTATCCAATGGAATTGGATGTTCGTAGTGATACAGGGTGTTCTGGAGAAATACAAAGGTGAAATAGAAGTAGCGATGAAATACTTGGTTTGGTCGTGAATAATAGCAGTTGAAATTTACTTTGCTCTCTTTCTAATCCCTTTATTTGTCTTTACTCATTACCTTCTGTACACCACACTTAGGCTAATTGGTTTTCTTCATTCCCTACATTTCGGCGCCTGCCTATGGTTTGGAAGAAGACTATCCAACAAACATAGCATGAATACTAAGTGCTACTCGTCTGAAATGATGGAGTGCTACGAATGGTTTTTGGTGAAAAACCGTTAACGTAATGAACTTGATATCGTTGAAGGAACCAGATAGCTTTTTACAAATATATAGTGGCGAAAACCTTTGCTAAAGAGATCACTCCCGGTGAAGAGATCTCGGCTCTTTCCCCGTAGAATGAGGTGCAGGATATTCTAACTGAATACTGCGATGCAAAGCAAAAGGTAATCGACTATAGTGAAGTTATTACCCTGACACAAACCTCTGCCCAAGGGGTCACTCCCGATGAAGGGATCTCAGCCCTTGCCTCGTCGAATGAGGTGCTGGATATTCCAAACTGAATACCGCTATGCAAAGCAAATGAAAACGTCCTTGTAATAACAGCTTTTTGAAAATTGTTCCAACAACATCGATTAGGTTTGTTTTCCTTGCATTGATCTGAATCAATGCAGTCCCATCAATTAATCACACCAATAAAGAACGAAAATATGATATACGTATATACCATCCGCATTTGCCACTGGGTCCCGTCATCACCCATTAGGTTACTTAACTAACGACAGAGCTGGGACTGGACTAGCGCGGGTGTAAAACATATACAATATCTACTAGTATATATATCAATATATAATAATCGCTCCAGGCGTGATAAATGCAACATCACAGAAATGTAATTAGCATCACAGAACAATACAGATATCTGGGAGCCCCGGGTTTCCTTTGAGCCGCAAGCGAAACCCGACGTTCCCCTGGTCGTGTGGATAGCCTGTGCAATGAAACCTAGACCCCTACGAGTGCGGAAAGTTACCCGCCAAAACCTGAAGTGAGGCAGCCCCCCCTCAGCAAAGTGAATGGACCACCCAGCAATTCACGGAATCCGGTAACTTGAGCACCCCTCCTTGGGTCAATCTGTACCCCCTGCGAGTGCGGCGAATAGCCATCTAATTCTAGAGTGAAGCCCCCTCCGTCTCAAAGCCATGAGATGCAGGCCCGTTACCCTCTAGAACTCGGTTATCTGTGCACTACACCGCAGGGTAATCCTAGTACAGAAAAGAAAATATGTACAATGGTGACATCGACCTCAACCCGGTCGTGCCTCAAAATAATAATATACAAATAGGCAGTGACGGCAGTCCACATGTCGGACGCTCGCCCCGCGATATCAAATGTACAAATAAAAATAAATTGTACCATCATTGCACCAAGCTATCCACCACGATAAATCCGCAACATCACAGCACAATACAGAACATCAACGTGAATGTCACGTTCGCAAACCCGTCTAAAAGAGCTATAGCAGTTAGACAAGATTTACAGCTCGAATGACATTCACGGTCGCAGATAGTAATGTAAGTACTGTGAACTAACATATTTAAAATTCCGATCGACAAAATTTCCCAAAGTGGGCCCCAAATGCAAATCCAGCACTCAAAAAAATCTGGGCGAAAACAAAATATTCCAGAAACCACAATTCCACATGAAAGACATCCAGAAGAAAATGAAGCTCTGAGCCTACATTTCCACCGCAGATTCGCGGCAAACATGCCAGTTCTGCCGCGGTTCCGCGGCGTAATGATGGGATCGCGCTTTCAAATTTCTTCAGGGGTCTTAGAAAAGCTTGCACGATTTTCTGACACACTGAAAATAATTTTTCGACCACAAAAAAATTTCGACAGAAACTACATGAATGGAATTGCGGTTTTGGAAATTTTGTTCGATCGAGATTTTAAACATGCTAGAAAAAGATAGTAAGGGTTAATGGCGTGGCTCTGATACCATGTAAGTCTACGGTAGCGTCCCGGCCATCTATCCGAGGCCAAACGCGGAACAAAAACTTTTATAAACTGGCGCTAACACAGACTTTTACCCGGATCGTGCCATTAACACTAAACCAGCTAACTACAAAGAAGTTAAAATGGCTATACTGATCGATCCGTGTCCTTCGGTCTTTAGCCACCATCCTTAGCTCTTCGCGGCATCTCCGATCTCCTCGTCGAAATGGCACCACATCTAGAAGTCTTTTTATGGGCTCCCGTTTCAAACCGAAACAACTCGGACATGAAGTTTGCTAGCCGACATGTCCAAGGTGATGTAGAGAATGTGTGTGATAACTTTGTCTCATTTCATCCATTGATTCTCAACTCATGAGATGGTATGGATGGAGGAAGAAGATGAAGCCATTGATGAGAAAATTATGAGCTCAAGAGAAAAAAGAAGAAGATAAGCTTTTGTTTATATTGTGTGAGATCAAAATGAGAGAGCACTTGAATAAATCTCAAGAGCCAACCCCAAGCCTTGTGGCTGCCCTCTCTCTCTCTCCATCTCAATCTCACGCAATAAAACAATAAACAAGTGGACATGGCACAAAAAATAATACCATGAGTCACCAAATTGCACATGCCACATTAATTGCTCTTCATGATGACTTGAACTCATAATTTCCACTTAATAAATATTAACCCAAATGTTTATAACAATAAATAGAATAGTATCTTCTAAAGTAAACTCGTGACAGATCACAAGGATACCCCTCATCTGTATATACATACCTGCATCCGCATTCCGACTGAATACGAATGCAACGAGACTAAAGTAATCCAACAAATCTAATACTAGGATCCAGTTTAAACCAAAGCCCACTAGTATGATCCGTCCGATCATGATCCGTGCACAAGTGCACGTATATCATCGAACCCTGCCATAAAACTATACGGTATCTACAACGTTTCGCCCGAACTTAGGAAAACTTTTTGTGGGGGACTCTAAAGACTCGTCAATACGCTGGCAGTGGGTTTAACCACAAGCACATCAGTGGTTCTAGCTGTACATAACGGCTACCAAGGTATTGAGCAAAGGGAGGCCGACGAGCGAACTCATCGTGAAACCCTACTGAGTCTTTCAGTGACAATATCCATACAGTCCGGTCCGTTCGTCTATGAGTATCGCATATCGGGCCTAGGTGGATGGTAAACGTCAGACCCCCAATAGCGGTATATGTTATGTCGGTGTGTAGCCCAGAACACCTTGAAACTACTGGAATACCTACCAGTAAATCTCACTTGCCTTAGCCAAGGACTTTGAGTAATGTCTCTCCTAAACACAGCGCGATCTCACCCCAAATACCGAGAGAGACGAATCCTCTGCCGATCCGCTCACTGCCTCCATGTGGCTCGGGACTGTACCCAACTAAAACCTGTTTGCACGACTCTTTTGAGTCGTGGTAGGGTAGTAATCAAAGCACAGTGGGAATTCACACGAGACAAATGACGATCTCAGATCGATAGACTAACCTATACACATGTCACCAGGGAACTGCTATCTGACGACGGGTATAATACCAACTAGCAAGTTGCCGGCAAGTCCTGTCCGGTGTACTCATAACCCAATGAGCACCTGTATACGTCTTAGGTGAACCAACTGACACCAATGGCTTGTGAGGATGGCCATCGCCTCTCGTCGGGGTCTCGATCGTGTACACTAGTCTACTCATGGAGTATCGATGCTCGGTCTCGAAACTCCCACGACTAGGGACACTTTAAGGATGTGTTTATAGACTACCCAACTCTCACGTATATGATCGCCATCATACTACTGGTAGTCAAGCAAGAATCCTAAGGGCTCTATCAACGTGTAATAGTGATCTGTAATGTCATTTAAAGCATGTACACGATAATAAAGACAAACCAGATAGTATACTATCATCTCGAGTAAGACTGTCCTACCGGCATAGGTCCTCCTTCAATCATTGCAATCACGTGCCTATGATCCAATAATTGACTTTGAGGGCACTATATCTAACAGTGTCGCCCTGAAGATCTGAGTGTGCATGCTCAGAGGACGAAGTGGACCCAGCCCAGGAGCAGGATCTGACATTCTAGATCGCGGAGGTCTAGACTGCAACATCAGCGCCATTTCCTTATGCTTTGAGCACATTGTTTTTCATTGGTTAGTTATTTTATTCTGCAAAATAATTGTATCTCGAACTCTCTTTATTGTAATATAATAAAGTTGTGAACTGTGATTTCCTTTGCTCTAGTATTGTTTACTGACTACTATGTATTGCTCGAAGCCGAAGTGTGACTACGGCAGGATTATTCCCTGACCGTATGTACATGGCTAGCCAAGTCACCCCTCGTATTTCGTATTTTGAGAAGCGGGGAATGACATGTTTTTGTTAGTATCAGAACCAGGTTTGGATGAAATCATGGTTCCGTCGAAAGATCCCTAGATTGAGTTTTACCCTTGATGTGTGCTTTATTACATTTCTTTTCACATCCTAATCCTCGTTGAATCATCATGAAATCCTTGACTAGATCTGATTTCTTTCTTGATCATCTTTCAGAATATGGATTCTTCGGGCAACTCCTCTGGTGCCGGTTCCCACGATCGTACCGAGAAGATTCTCAACACACTGACGACCCTAGCCCAGGCTCAAGAAAGGAAGACCAATCTTCTGGCCAAGGGATTGAAGGCGATACAGAAGACCGCAATTACCGCTCTAGAGAGATCTACGGCTATCCTCCCGTCCCTGAGGGCGCCCTCGTACCGACTACACAGGCTCGGATTGGTACTGTTTCGGATTTTAGGATGTTTCATCCAACAGTTTTCACGGGATCAACAAATCCACTCGAGGCCGAGCAATGGCTCATCAACGTAAAGAACCTTCTGACGGCCGCTCGAGTTCCTGACGATGACCGAGTGAGCATGGTGAAGATCCAGCTAGAAGACGAGGCACGCACATGGTAGTCCGTTGAGGAAAGCCGACTAGAGAAACCTATCAGATGGGACACGTTCTCCGCGTGCTTTCTAGATCATTATTTTCCGGCCACTGGCAATGCCGAGATGGGGGTGAAATTCATCATGTTAAAGCAAAATGGACGCTCAGTGGATGTCTACGCCGTAAAGTTTAACCGGCTGAGTCGCTTCGCGCCATACATGGTAGCCACCGAAAGCGCCAGAGCAAGACGGTTTCAACAGGGGCTCGATATTGAACTGCAGCAACTTATCGCGTCACTCGATCTACCGACCTTCACTCAGGTGTTGAACGCTGCCCGGGTACAGGAAAGATTGGTGGAGAAGGCCAAGAGCCAGCGATCGGTGGACAGGAGACCCCACGTAGTTCCAGCACGAGCTACCTTTTTCCCCCGTGGAGTGATCCCAGTTCACATGCCGGGTGTTATGCAGATGAAGCGTACTTTCTCACCACAGCAGCCGCAACGGAGGGCCCTATTTTGTGAGTATTGCTATAGGCCAGGTCACATGCAGAGAGATTGTCGCAGAGCTAAGGGGAAGTGTTTGCTTTGCGGATCCAGCGAGCACAGGGTCAGCGGATGTCCCTAGAGATCTGAGCTACAGGGTGGGTTCGAGCAACATCAACCATCGTACGACACTTCAGCTCAGAAGGGTCCACCTCTGGTATCCCAGCAGCGGTTGTTTGATCAGAGGCATACTAGTACAGGTCGAAATCAGGGGTGGGCTTTCACCATGTCTGCCGAGCAGGCAGAGATTTCTGGAGAAGCGGTTACAGGTACCCTCCTTATTTATTCTGTACCAGCTAGAGTTCTTTTTTATTCGGGTGCTTTGCATTGCTTTATTTCTACGTGGTTTGTTGACACATAGTCTATACCTCACGAGCCGTTGACCAAGGGTTGGTAGATACATACGGGTAACGGAATTATTGTGTCCAACCAAGAGTGTAGGTTATGTCCGGTGGTAGTATGCGGCAGGGAATTCTATGCGAATTTCCTTTTAATCGAGACCGGTGGCTATGACGCAATTTTCGGGATGGATTGGATAAGTACCTTCCATGCGATCATCGATTGCCGAGCTAGGAAAGCGACCTTCCACATTCCCAATCACCATGAGTTTGTTTTCGAAGGCGGAAGCGAGTCCTTGGAGCCAGCCAAGTTTAAAGCCAAGCCGAAAGTGTTGACGGCTATGGAGATTGATGAGAGTCCAGCCCTAGAGATCGTTCAGGGTTTCCTTAACGTGTTCCCTGAAGATCTACCTGGTTTGCCTCTGCCTCGCGTTTTGGGCTTCTCAATCGACTTGATTCCGAGTAAATCACCAGTCTCGAAAGCACCGTACAGAATGGCACCAGTAGACTTAGGCAGATGCCAGCAGAAGGTCGTTAGAGTTTGGTGTTGGTGACCACGTGTTTCTGAAGATATCGCCCACTCGAGGAGTGATCAGGTTTGGCAGTCGCGGGAAACTCAGTCCCGATTCATCGGACCTTTTGAGGTGTTAGAGCGAGTAGGAGAGGTGGCCTATCGACTTGCCTTGCTTCCATCGCTAGCTAGTATGCACAATACTTTCCATGTATCTCAGTTAAGGCTCTACGTTCGAGATGACAGCCATATACTGGACCATTTGGAGTTAACGTTGGGCACCGATCTGTCTTACGAGGAGCAGCCTACCACCATTCTCGATCATCGGGAAAAAGTGCTAAAGAACAAAGTCATTCTCTTGGTTCGAGTTTCTTGGGGTGGTCGTTCGTCAGGAGAGTCTACCTGGGAACACGAGGAGGACATCCGTTCACATTTTCCGCACCTGTTCGAGTAGTGTTGTTGTTCCTTTATTTTCGTTCTTTAATTTCGAGGACGAAATTTTTGTAAGGAGGGTATGATGTAAATCCCCAGTTTCCGTATAGATATATTTCGTATTTTTTCAGACTTTTCCTATATTTTTTCAATTTTTTATATATATTTTATTATATTTTTATTTTTTTATTAAATTATTCATACTTTAACTCTAAACCCAAATTATTCCTAATCTACCCGACCCGTGCTCACCCTACCCGACCCAACTCCCCACGATCCGCTTCCTCTTCTTCTTCCTCGTTCCTTTTTGTTTTCCCGCTTCTTTTTCCTTCCAACGTTCCTCTCGTCCTTGCGCAACCTCCACCCCCTCTTCTCACGCTCGCCCACGACCCAATCCTCACCTCGTCGCAACCGTCTCCATATCCATCCCCTCTCGTTTCCTCTCGCCAACGACTACTTCTCGCTCATGCCGCACCCGTGAGACCCGCTCCACCTACGATGAATTCTCGTTGCCAACGGTCGTACGATCTGCACGCCGACCCCACGATCTCCTCACCATCGTCTCCTCCAACCGAACCCCTCTCACTTTTATCCTATCTTACTCGTTTC
The DNA here is from genome assembly GCA_030015575.1 of Agapanthus africanus. Taxonomy (NCBI): domain Eukaryota; kingdom Viridiplantae; phylum Streptophyta; class Magnoliopsida; order Asparagales; family Amaryllidaceae; genus Agapanthus; species Agapanthus africanus. The sequence continues at coordinate 903,477,176 of JASDDO010000022.1, forward strand.
CTCTCTCGTTCTCTCTCTCCCTCTCTCAAACTCAACTCCCCATCTCCAAGCTCCGACCCTCATCACCGGCGACCCCATCTCCTAAACCTTCTACGCACTCTCCCTCTCTCACTACCCCGACCTCTTTTCCACCCTCCATACACCCATCGCCAGCCACCCACCGCCACCAAACCCACCATCGACCTTGCCACCACCGACCACCAGCAATACCTCCTTGTCACCTCCACCAATCTCCTCCCCCAAACCACGACCACCTGAGCACTACCACACCTCCGCCAACTTCTCCACCGCCCACATCCATCTCCCCAGCCAAGATCCCCAACCTCGACCGAGCAGCATCTTCATCATCGCCTCGTCCAATCGCCGATGACCCACCTCAAGAGACCACCGACTCGCTCGAGCTCGCTGCCTCCATCCACTATTACAATCCCAGCTACCCACTGCAGCATCACCTTGCTGCCAACAATAACCATCGTCGTCGTCGCCATCTCTTCCCCACAGCCACCTCTTCACTACTGCCAACCTCTCCTTACCGTTGTTGCCTTTTCCGTGCCCATCTAGTGCCACCCGAGCTCCTGCAACTTTCATCCCAGCGAACCCCGTCACCATCGACGAGCCCAAGTTTCACAGTACCACTGTCGCTGCTGCTTGTGCTGTTCTTGAGCAGTGTTCATGTCATCACCATCGTCGTTGCCGCCGTGCCGCCGCCGTCTCCAGGCAAGAGAAAACCCATCTCTTGTTGGTCATGCTATTTTAATATCTAGGCTAGATAATAATGTCAGATTATTTTGTTATATAGTAGTGTAGATGTGTGTTTTCGACCGATTACCAAATGCTACCCTAGTGTTTGATGCGAACTATAAACCAAAACATATCTTATTATGGAGGAACCTACGATAGTTAGATCTCTTTACTGATTATGAATATCGTGTAGAAATTCGGATGCAAAATATCGTATATAATCATGTAAAGTCGCCCCCTAAAGGCGACACTAAATCTGAAATTTTACCGCACATGTTACCTTGTTAAAATCATCGTAAATTCAATACAGTTTGGAATGTAATGTTCTATGGCTCATATCGAAAATGACTCGATAATATAGAACCATACATAGTTTTTTTTTTATACTGATAGATTACGGCAATAAGAATTGACTGGGAATGCGACTCTGGACTGCTGTCCGGGGCAGCATTTCTGGACGATACCCGAATTTAAATACCTGTACATACCTGCTTAAAACTGAAAATATGTGGATCCCCATATAGTCGCGTAGATAATTTAATCAGGTAACACATGAATCTATTCCCGTGCAGTTTCACCGTCGTTTGATATTTATTTTGTATTTTAGAGTATCGACGTGTTCTGCAGTTTCTGCAGTAACATTTCTCACACCTTCATATTAAACAAGACATAACTTCTAATACAGAAACACTATGGTTAATCCGTTTGATGCGCTGGAAACCTAAAAGATAGAACTAGATTTTATTCATCTGGGAAACACCTGAATCTGAACATAATTTTTAGTAAATTGCGCGCGAAGTTGGACTTCCAGTTCTGAAACTGAAATTCCAGCAATCGATCGCTAATTTAAAAGAATGATAAGTCCCTAACCTGAATTCCTTTTGACATGAAACTAATTTTACCGCGTAGATAATCAAGTATACATTGTACGCTTTTTATATTGTTTTGGTCAATTCTATACGTGTAGTTTATGGTGAATTTTGCAAATCATATGGCGTATGGTGTCTTAATGTAGTGAATATCTGTTCAGTACATTTCTACCTATTTTTGTGCTTACTTTATACCTTCTGCATAGTGATTGTTTACATTGAGACCTAGCGACTGTTGTGCATTGTCGATATATAAGTGTTGGTGATTGGGTTGTGGTAAATACGAAAGTGATATTGATAAATGGAAATGTGATTGAAAGTGAAAGCGATACGTAGTTGTTCACAACCTATCTAATACCTGAATACGTGCTATAACATGGAGAATGGGGAAATCAAGGTGGAATTGAACTCGTATTTAGCGAGATATAGTGATTTAGAGAATGATCATTCGATATTAGTGATACACACACATACACATACATTAGCTCGTGGGCCTAGCGGCATGGCTGCAGAGTTATGTCCCGGGAAACAGTGGATCGTAGTCTCGGGCATGCACGAGACCCTTGTTAAACACGAGTATCTTTTCCACCAATTGATTTCATTGACTTAGTGACTGATAAGTAGCGATATACAAATTGCATGGTTTACCGACATGATACTCATATCGCACTGTTCATATTCATTTGATATTCATTATTCACATGCTCTGTATTCTGTTGCACCTTTCATATTTAATAGTATTGTACCCATCATATATATATTTATTGCTATATATGTCGTCCTGACAACCTGAGTGTGCATGCTCAGAGGACGAAGTCGACCCAGCCCAGAAGCAGGATCTGTCATTCGAGATCGTGGATGTCTAGACTGCAACATCAGCGCCATTCCCTTTTGCTTTGAGCACATCGTTTATCGTTGGTTAGTTATTTTATTCTGCAAAATAAATATATCTCGAACTCTCTTTATTGTAATGTAATAAAATTTTGAACTATGATTTTCTTTACCCTAGTACTATTTACTGGCTATCATGTAAACCTAGAAGCCGAAGTGTAACTACGACGGGATTATTCCCTGACCGTAGGAGCATGGCTGGCCTAGCCACCCCTCGTATTCCATATTTTGGGAAGCGGTGCGTGACAAAGAGAGAAAGATATGAGAGGTGAAAGAGAGAGAGAAGGAAAAAGGTACGGTCGGGTCAGGTCGCAGGGGTTTGGGCCGGGTTCGGGCTAGGGATTTGGGTAAAAAGAGAAATAGAAAATTGAAAAGGATATATATATATATATATATATATATATAGAGAGAGAGAGAGAGAGAGAGAGAGTAAATTGGATTAAGGTTTAAAGGGAAAAAGAATTAGAAGAGTTTTAGGAAAATATTTAGAAATTTAATTTAGGAATTTGAACGAAAATTTATTGTGATTAAAATTTTAAATACAGGAAATATAATGGAACTGGGGATTTACATATAGTTTTAGTAAAATAAGCAAAACTAAAGAAAATGAGACTCATAGGTCAACACTTGAGACGCATAAGTGTAATGCTACAAACAACCGAATGAATCTAGCTGTACATTAGTAGGAGTTGCATGCCATTGGAAATGGATGATTCTAGCTATAGCTATATCAATTAAAGTCAAAGTGTGTTCACACTGGTCAATCCATATTCATCTTTCCAAGTCCCAAAATTGATTCTCCACATATCCGTATCGGTTCGCTTATCGTACCAAGTACACTGGAATATATAAAAGGGTTCTGATCGTCCGGAATAGTGGATGCCGAGTATACAATTTAAGTACCCATAATAAATCACACCGTCCAATCCTACCGTCGCAATCCCACTATTCTGAGTGGTTCTAGATGTTTCTATATCCTTAACTTCGAATTTGCATCCAAGGACACTGAATCCTTTATAATATGCAACCTCCATACTAGGAAATTGAGCTAAACATCTTGAATCACTCTCAAATGATGCAGACAAGTTCGGATCGTGGATCTAGCAAAACAAATTTTACAACAAATACATAACGATATAAGTTTAGATTAAAACTGATAGCAATAACATGTTATTTGAATAACTTACATGATCTGTGACCCAATCACAAAAATTATCATGATGATATTTTTCCAATCGTTGTTCGTTCCAATCAGGATGCCCCTCACGTACCTCGTTAAATTGAATTCTATTTTCGACAAATAATGGTGACATTAATATTATATTATTTCATACACACACAAACACAAATATAACAATTAATCCAAAAAAATTTACTCTCTAATTTGTTCAAGATATGCGCAATTAAGCAAGATAAACCGGTATATCTTGTTGATAAACATAGTGTCTACCCTCTTATAATCGGCTTTACCATATGGCCCGTCTTGAATTCTTCGAGGCCGGTTAAGTCTCGTCTCAATGTTCTCGTCCAGATAGCGGGAACAAAATGTGGTTGCTTCATCAAGAAGATAACCTTGCATGATAGAACCCTCTGGTCGATTTTTATTGCGTATATATTTTTTAAGAGTGTAGAGATACCTAAAGAAAATATGTTGAATAAATAAATACGGGCATACAGGACAACAATAAATTTAAAAATTGCGCGAAACGAAAAATTACACGTACCTCTCGACGGGATACATCCATCAATATTGTACCAGTCCGGCTAACTTAGCCTCAGTTGCAAGATGAACCGTCAAGTGTATTATGATATCGAAGAATGACGGTGGGAAAATACGCTCAAACTTACAAAGTATCAACGCAATAGAATTTTCTAGTTTATCCAGCGTCACAACCTTCAGTGTTTTAGCACACAACTCTCTGAAAAAACAACATAGGTCGTTGATTACTAGACCAACCGATTCGGGGAGAGAAGTCCTGAGGGCTAATGGAAGAAGGTGCTCCACGATAACATGGTGATCATGACTTTTCAGCCCATCGATCTTGCCTTTCACAATTTTTATTTTCTTGCTGAATGATCCTGAGAAAGCTGTGGGAACTTTCAAATCATGCAACACCTGCAAGAATCTTTTCTTCTCCGGTTGTGACATATGATAAGCGGTATTGGGAAGTACAAACTTGCCTGGTTTACCCACTACCGGTCTAGGGTGCAATTCACTTCTTATTCCCCACTCCTGTAGATCCATCCGAGTATTCAGGTTATCTTTCGATTTTCCGTCTTTATAAAGAAGCAAGTTGAGTATGTGCTCTGATACTCCCTTCTCTATATGCATGACGTCCAGACAATGACGCACTAAATTTGTTGACCAGTACGGAAGCTCGAAAAAAATGCTTAACTTGTTCCAAAATGGTGGTTTGACCTGTTTCGTCGGATCCATCCCGAAGGTCACATTATTGTAACCATCCCATTGAGCAGTCACGTCCTCTCCGGACAATGGGACTGGAGGTCTAAGAAACTCCTGATAACCATTAAAGTGAACAGTGTCTAACCTGTAGGGGTGGTCTAGAGGCAGGAAACGTCGATGGCCGCAATAACAAACCTTCCTACTAAAATTCAAGAATTTCGATGTTGTGTGTTGATAGTAATGAGGACATGCTTTGTGGCCATGTACGGACCAACCTGATAGCATTCCATACGCAGGAAAATCATTAATTGTCCACATTAAAGTCGCACGCAGTATGAAGGTTGTATTTTTGTTTGCATCATATGTCTCTACACCATCAATGAACAAAGATTTTAACTCCCCGATCAGAGGTCGGAGATAGACGTCGATATTGTTTCCTGGTGAGTTTGGTCCGTCGATAAGAAAAGGCATCATAAAGTATGATTGGTCCATAGCCAACCAAGGCGACAGATTATAAATTATCATCACAACGGGCCATATGCTGTGACTTCCAGCCATATAGTTGAATGGGCAGAAGCCATCACTAGCCAGTCCGAGGCGGACATTGCGAGGATCGCTACTGAATATTGCGTGCCTCCTATCGAAATCCTTCCATGCCGGTGAATCTCTTGGATGGCTCATTTTTCCATCTTCATTTGGAGCAGTACGGTGATACCAAATCATTGCCTCGGCTGTTTTCTTGCACCTGAATAGCCTTTGTAGCCTCTGTGTTATGGGAAAAGATCGTGCTATCTTGACAAGTATATCAGGCTTCTTATCAGAATCTTTCGGCTTATACCTGGCATCTCCGCATGTTGGACGCTCTTTCAAATCTGAATTCTCTTTCCGGTACAACACGCAATTTTTAGGACATGCTTGAATCTTCTCGCACTTTAGACCCAAATCAGACATCATCTTCTGGGCTCCGTACCAGCTGTCGGGCACGTTATTTCCCGGGGGCATGGAATCTTTCAAGAACGAAAGAAGCATTGTGAATGACTTGTTGCTCCATCCATTTAGGCACTTAATCTGGAAAAGTTGGACGAACCATGAAAGGGTGGAATACTTTGCATTCTCATAAATTGGTTTTCTAGCATCATTCATGAAATTTTCATATTTATCCGCATGCGGTCCTTGACCGGAAGGAATGTCATCTTCGGTACGAATAGATTCACCTAGGGCAGCCTCTACCATATCCTCCATTTCTTCTGATGGAAATAAATTACCGTCTTCTCCTTCTGCCGCATTACCGTCTTCTCCTTCTTCTCCTGCCGTATTATCGTGTTCTCCTTCTTCTTCTGACGCATTACTGCGTTCTTCTCCTTCCCCGTGATATTTCCAAGCTGTATAAAGTCTAGTAAACCCATATTTTACGATATGAAGCTCTGCCAATTCTACCTTCTGCCAGTACTTATTGCCACATCTATCACACGGGTAGAGAATTTTCTCTATCACGATCTTATTATGTGCGCGTACAAATTCAATAAAAGCAGCAACTCCTGCGACAAACTTAGGTTGCATACGTTGTTACCAATCCGCATTCATCCAGTCCTTAACTCTGACGTACTCATGGGCCATGTTAGACTGTATAACATATAAATTGTAGGTTATGGTGACTATATTGAGAAATCTAAGAACGTGATAGTTACTGACAAAGGATCACGTGAGGTATTGCCTCAGGGCTAAATCCTTCTCATTTGTAGGGATCTTTTCAGGGGTCACGTGGGGCACGTGACCCTAGCTCTTTGCATGCATGGAGATCTTTTAAGTCTCCTTATTTTATTTTGAGAATTAAATTCTCTGTAGGGTTAAACCCTGATCATGATTTGGCGGAATTAAATTCCTGAAAGAATTAAATTCTTATATAGGGTTAAACCCTAATTTTCTTTTAGAGGAATTAAATTCCCATATATGTAAAAGAATTAAATTCTTATAGAGGGTAAAATCCTAATTTCATTTTTTAAGAGGAATTAAATTCCTGTGAATTTGAGAGAATTAAATTCTCAGTTAGGGTTAAACCCTAGTTCTGTCTTGAAGGAATTAAATTCCTGTAATTTTTGGAGAATTGAATTCTCATATAGGGTTAAACCCTAGTTTCATCTTGAAGGAATTAAATTCCTATAAGTTTGGGAGAATTAAATTCTCATATAGGGTTAAACCCTAATTTTGTTTTGGGAGAATTAAATTCTCTAAACTCAATTCTCCCTCTAAGTTTTGGATCTGCATGGCAGGATCTCAACCCGATGAGAATTAAATTCTCATCCTATGAGGAGATGTGCTCTGTGCAAATCTTCAACCAGAAAAAGAACTAAGTTCTTTTGTGCAGAAGAGTTAAACTCTTAGATTTGAGAATTAAATTCTCTGTTTGAAGTTTTGATTCCCCTTACTTTTCTCACCTAGGTTTTCCTACGAACTTTTAGCATCTTAAGCAAGATCCATTATTTTCATGCTGTTTACTTCTCTCAAATATTGCAATGTTTTACTTGCACATCAACTAGTCTCGAAGTCTACGGCTGAACTTCGAACCGTATAAATTACTTAACGATATCTTTCCTATTTATTAACTAGTTTAAAATTCTACAACTGAAAAATATAGCTATAATTGTTTGAAAATATAACTAAGTTATTCTATCTCATGCAACACCTCAAATAAAATTCTACAACTGAAAATATAACTTAAGCAAGATCCATTGTTTTCAGCCCTAACCCTAACCCCACCCCCAGACCCAGACCCAGACCCAGCCCCAGCCGAACCCGAACCCTAACCCTAACCCCAACCCCAACCGCAACCCCAGCACCAGCCCCAACCCCAACCCTAACCATAGCCCCAACCCCAACTGCAACCCTAGCCGAACCCAACCCCAACCGTAACCCTAGCCGAACCCCAACCGCAACCCCAACCCCAACCCCTAAAATAATCAAAAAATTCTTTAATTGAAGATTTAATTACCTATGCAGTGAAGGAGACGATCGATCGGTGGCGACGACGAAACGGAGGCGACGACGAAAACGGCGACGAGGAAGAACCAGGCGGTGGCGACGACAAAACGGCCTGCGCTGGCGACGACGAGAACGGCGACGAGAGATTTGGCGATCGGCGGGAACGAGAATTTGGGGATTTTGGGTTCGCGCGCGACTTCGAGAATAATTAAGATAATGAGCGTAGGGATCGATCTGTGCCTTTTTAATTAAATCCCTATTTACATACCCCTACGAATAAATCCGTAGGTTCTTGGTTTGCGGCTCCGTAGGGGCAAACAACAATTTACGATTTAATATTCTTAAATTAATATGTAAGAACCGTAGGGGAAACCTTAAGGCCCTATGGATTGGTCCGTAGTGCCAAACGAAATCTGCCCCTACGGATTTCGTAATCCGTAGGGGCAACCCCTATTTGTAGTAGTGTTGATTTGCAACATGTTATGTTTCATATAATCAACCAAATGAATATTCAAATTTTAGATGTTCCATTCGCTAATTTTGGGTCCTACTAATGTAGTTGAAAGAATAAATTGTGGCGGAAATGGTGTGGTTGAAAATGCACTCAAATAACCACAAGACCATATGCACTAATTGGAAAAGCAGGTAGTTTTTTTATGCTTTTTCTTACATATGGGTCCGTCCACTCCAACAATAGTCACGCCTTTCCAAAAGCTGCATTTAACTGCAATGCAACCAAACAGTACAATTTAGTTGGAAAATACGTTGTTGTTCTTTGTGCATCCAAGCAAACACGATGAACTCGGCTCAAGATGGGTACAACAAACAGTGCCTCTACCCTGATACATAAACCTTAAAGAGATAATAGCGTTGCCATTCAATCTCAATTTGAATGTCTTGCGATTAAATATGAGGGCTGTAATTCTCAAATATATGTTAAAATGCCTAAATTAAGGCATGATCAAAACAATCCTGTGTTAATTATGGAAACCAATCAAGAAAGCATCCGAAGCACAAAACATCCTATGTTAATTATGAAAACCAACCAAGAAAGCATCCGAAGCACAAAATATCACGTGTTAATTATGAAAACTAATCAAAAAAAGGCAAGCATAAAATATTCAAACGTGTAAAAATCACATGCGCATGCAAGCATAAAATATTCAAACGTGTGAAAATCACATTTGCACGTCTATCTTTTTTCTTTTCTTTAACACCACTTGTATTATTAAATGGAGAAATCTCAACCCCATTTTCAATAACAATAATTAAAAAATAAATAATTAAAAATAATAATAATATCAAACAATAATTAAACCTCAAATATAAATAAAATCCCACATGTTGCCGCAAATCTCAGTCTCAGCCCACTCATTGGCCATGGCGATGCGATCCCAGTCCTTAATCCAACGGCTGCCACTGCTACCCGCCATTTCTCTCCTCCTCCTCTTGATTGGGTGGCGGTCAACGGCTCTGCCGGCGGTGCACCCACTGCACGGAACGATTGACGTCATCAACGAATCAGGGCCGTTCGTTGGGGTCGTGATGGCGTATGGGCCGGAGGCGGACGCCCTCCAGTACTCCGGCGAGTTCGTGGCTCGATCCGACATCCCCTTCGTTGACCTCTCAGGTGCGTTTTCCGTTGACTTCATTGACCCCTTTTGACCATAACGCTGGATCATTCTACTGGTAATAGTCTTATTACTCATACTATCATGAGCACAATGTTGAAAATTTGAATCCTTCTGTTTCATTGAACGTTGTTAAGAAACATTGCTACGACTAACTTCACAACCCACATCGTTTTAAGATTTTCTGGCATATCTTAACCGGCACATTTGTTGTATATACACCGTGTGCTTAATTGTATATCCTACATGTCAAACTTTTATATATATATATATAGATATATATATCAGGGGTTCATTGTTCAAGATATACAAACTGTACTGTTAATTGTATATCCTGCTGAAAAGCGATCTGATGAAGCTATTCTCTGTCTACTTTATTAGGACGGCGATTTCATATTGGGAGCATTCGTGGTGTGGACGTCATTTATGTTTTGTCAGGGCAACGAAGGGTACTTGCTAATTATCAACTATCACTACTAGCTTGAGTAAACTTATATGTTTCTAATGAACCTGGCTCCCACTAGCTTGAGTAAACAGAATCCTCGTCCTAGCTTGTGTCATATTACTTCAAATTGTTTATCAAGTTAACTCAGCAGGATATTTTTTATCTCATGCTCTGCATAGCAAATGAAAATAATTTCTGAATTGGAATTTGAAATCAAAAAACTCAAGCTCCAACTTTGTGAAATCAGTTGAATGCAGGAATTACAGTACAGACTCTGCTGGATGTTTTTAATGTTTGGGGAATAGTTCATTACGGAACTGCTGGATGTGCTAACAACTCAATGTCCTTCGGCGACGTTAGTGTGCCCAAGTTTGTTGCTTTCACAGGCTCATGGACATGGACGGTAATTGCTCTCGTATTCACCTACTCTTCTATAGTGTGCCCAAGTTTGTTGCTTTCACAGGCTACACTTGCTTCTCGTATTCACCTACTCTTCTATATTGTGTTACAATAGAAATTTGGCTCACCGAAGAGAGAATACCCATATCTCAGCTTTGGTGAATACAATTTCCCAACAAAGGGATTGGACCTGCTGTCAGGTGTGAAGTTTAAGCCTGAGGAGTTCTTCTCAGTTGGCAAACCCATGAAGAAAGTCTTTTGGATGCAAGTTGATCCTGAATGGTACAGTGTTGCCGAACAACTTCAGGTGCGGCACCTGGCATATCTCTCTCTCTCTCTCTCTCTCTCTCTCTCTCTTCTTCTTCTTCTTCTTGTTGTTCAAGCATGCCATGCAATAAAAAATTTAACCTTATATAGTAATTAATTAATTTTAACCGTTAAGATATGTGCATTAAAATAGTCCCACGTCGCGAAAACTATAAGAGAGATGCATGGGTATAAAATATAAAATGGGCCAAATCTCAACAAGACTTGAGTCTTATTGATAGAACCCGCAGATATCAAAGCTCGTGTACACTCACTGCAGATAAAATATATAGTCGCCCCCTCGAAACTTAATAATGTAATTGTTTTGTTGATTAAAAAGGCGATCAATGAATTTTTTTACTACCAATGAAATAAAGTTGTTGGAGACAGGTTCGGAATATCTGTGTCAGACAACTAGTTTGGCATAGAAATATTAAATGTTGGTCTAGGTTTACTTAATGTTCAAAAACATTAGTGAAAAGTTTATAAACAGGTGAAATAAATATATACATTTTGAAAATTCTTCGCTAATCAATGATGTCTAAACAAGTTTTATTTTTTGATGAATTTTACTTAATTTTTTATAGTTGAGGTTTAATATGATATTTGAATCCAGTGCCCCAAAAAAAGGATATTTGAATTAATATTAAAGAAGTATATTACAGGTTGAGCTGGAGAGGTGTGTAAATGAAACTTTTTGCTTGCCGGAGACGCCTAAAGTAGTGAGTGGGTTAAAGGCATCAACCGCCGATGTGTTTGTGGATAATGCTGCTTATCGCGAGTTTCTTTTCAAAGAGTTTGGGGTATCAACAGTCGATGAGGAGAGTGCAGCCATGGTGATGGTAAGAGAGATCTAGAATTGATTAAAGATTAAAGTGAGTCGGACTAGTTTGCACTAAATAATTTCAAGGGTGAATTGCACTAAATCCTCCTTATAGTTTATCCCCTGTAGCACTTCTAACCCCTCAAGTAATTTATCGGCGCAAACCATCCCTCGGTTCATTTGAGTTGAATTTAAGGCACGCTTGTGCTTATAAATCATTTGAGGGATTATTCTGTATGCGGTAAACTATAGGAGGGGTTTGTGCAATTAACCCTAATATTAAGTGCAGTTAAATTTGATTAGTGTCATATACTATTTGAGTTCTTTTGATTAGCCCTTTCTGCCATAAATAGATTGAGCTGCATCCCAATGATTTCATTACCATTTAATTATTTTTGTATTTTTTTATAATAGGCGGCGGCATCAACTGGGGTACCAGTAATTGTGTTTCGTGGGGTATCGGATTTGGCTGGAGGAGAAGCAACGTGGTCTTCGACAAGACTGAAGAAGCTAGCTTCGAGGAATTCTCTTAAAGCTGCAGTGGAGTTTGTGGGGGTGATTGGGAAGAGAAAACCATTTACCTCTGCTTTCAAATAAAGCATCCACATTTTAGTGTGTGCATGTATGTAACTACTAAATAAAGCATCCACATTTTAGTGTATGCTGCCTGTAACTGCTATACCGGTTAAATAAATGTTTGATCGCTTTCGGTGTGTCTGGCCATTTCATATATGTAATGGATAAAAGAAATACAACAATAAAAAAGAAGTCGATCAATTTTCTATCACTTTCATTCCACTTTCTATTTTCTACGTAGCTAGAAAGCGAAATCGTAAACTAAAAAAATATATAGAACTAAAATCTACAACTATTAAGATATGTATGGAATAGATCCAGACCTGCACCCATCCGTTTACCCTACGGGTCCAGACCCATCCGTTTATCCTATGGGTCCAGACCCACCCATTTACTTTACGGGTATGTATGGAATAGATCGTTCGGTTTCTTACAACCGTCACGTAGTCTATGTGACGAGAATTAATATTCGATCGTATGATAACCGATAGATTTATCCCGTGTGGACAAGTTAGGAATGTATAAAGCAGACACCTGCATTCGCTTGTGTTTTCATTTGTTTCGGGATATTTCGTCGGTACCTTTCCGCTGGTTCTCCGTGTACAACGATGGATTAGATATTTGTTTCAATAATGTTTCACAGCATTGAAACGATTATCTGTTCTATTCCAGTGTACTCGAAGAACAACAGGGAGGTGCTGCCGAAATTTTCTCGAAATGGATGAAAACATAAGTAAATGGATGTATGCTTTATACATTCTTAATGGGATAGGTGCCTTACCCCTAATCCCGTTACCTTCGACATCTAATAAAGAACATTTAATATTATCATCTTTCTTGAAAGAAAAATCCAATTCTTGAGCTTTGAGATTAGAAGGAGAAAGTTCTCAATAGGAGTTTGAGGAGAGCCCAATCCAATAACAATTGAAACCAAACTTAACGAAGTCGTCAATTAAACCTAATATTGACGCTTCTTATTATCTGTCTATCTCGTATTTGTCACGAAATCTTAATTCCATAACTCTTATCTATAGACACCTTGCTACGTTCCATTTTCTCCAATATGGCATTCTCTTACCCCCACGACAAGAGTTGGATATACGTCGACGTTTCTTCGAGAGCTACTCATTTTTTCCTTAACGGTGTTTACTTTTTCACCGATTTTGCCTACGCACGTCTTGAGATACCAAAAGAGCACGAAATCTATTGTCCTTGCTATAAATGTATGAACACGGGATTGCCAAAGAAGTCGGATATTGAGTTACACATCATGAAAAACGGTTTTATTAGAGATTACACTAAGTGGGATATTCATGGAGAAAATGACGATAGAAAACCAATGCAAGAGACGGAAAACGAATTCATTAAAGCGGAAACCGATGAGTGGCAAGAGATAGTAGAAGAATAGGAGGAATAGGAAGAATGGCAGTTTGAAGAAGTCGAAGCCGTCGAAGACGATGATGCTGTGTTCACGCTGGTCGATGACATGGATGGGCTTATAAATGCCGTTGGACTTTCTAATGATACGGAAATGCGTTATTAGAGAAGTACAAGACTTCCTCAAGAATTCCTCTATATCTAAATTGCAAAAGGTTTTCGATACTATCCTTTTTCGTACGTCTCTCTCAGATCAAGTGCAAGAACATATGGAGTGACCAGTCTTTCACCGGTCTCCAAGTATTGCTGAAGGAAGTTTTTCCCGACGGAAATGAATTGCCACCGAGCTGATATGAGGCGCAAAAGCTAATCACAAATATCGACCTAAAGTGTGAGAAAATACATGCATGCAAGAATGACTGCGTTTTGTTCCGGAAAGAACACGCCGCACTCAAAAGCTGCCCAGTGTACGGGAAAAAGCTGATTCAAGCCTAAGAAAGACTCTCGTTCGAGTGATGTGCCCGTGAAAATTCTTCGTCATTTTCCGTTAATACCGAGACTGCAACGGTTATTTATGTGAGGAGACGGCGTCAGAAATGCAATGCCACCATAAAGCGTCTTGTGAAGAGGGAAAAATGGGTCATCCCAGAGATTCGATATCGTGGAAAGTGTTGGATGAAAAACATTCTTCGTTCAATACAGACCCTCATAACATGAGGCTGGGGATTACGAGCGACGGTTTCAATCCATTTGGGATGGTTCGGGGCGGGCGTATCACAGTACTTGGCACGTTGTGGTGACTATATACAACCTACCGTCATGGTGGGCTATGACGCGGTCTTATTTTACGTTGGCGCTTTTAATCGACGGTCTCTCATCTCCTGAAAAAATATCGACATATACCTTCAACTCTTGATCGATGAGTTAAAATTGCTGTGGGAATTTGGTGTGTGAACCTATGATGCAGATGGTAAACAATTTTTTCAGATGCGTGCTGTTGTTCCCTCATAAAATGAGACGGCGCCTTACATGCAAGGCACGTGAGCGCTGGCGTGCAAACCACGTGTGTAGAGTGTTTTTGGTCACCCTATTGAGATAGGAATACGCGTCGCTTGTCAGGCATATTACAAATTCCTTTTGCCTAGAGTAGGCCGGGAATTATTGATTGTGGGGCTCCGAATCTCCGGCAACCACGGACTAAACTGCCGTTAATTACCCCTCGCTTTTGGAGCAAGCAAACCTCCGATTGACAGGTAAAACCGGTCATGCGAACTCAATGTGCAGTGTGCGCGTGTCGTGTTTTGAAGGGGACTTGGATGTATCAGGGGACTCGCAGAGTTTACGGGGGCCCTGCAACTCGGATAGCGGGCTGGGGGTTAAGAGAACTAGCAGGCCCTTGCGGGGTGCGGAGCAACGTCCAGTTAGAAATCTTTTCCAACGGGAGACGTGTTTTGAGTGTGGAGCGTGTGGAAAAAGAAGAGTGGGGAGCATCCTAAGGACGCGTGCGTAGCGCGTGGGCGCTGGGCGCCAGTGGACCACGTGCTTAGGGCGGACGCTGCGCGCCACCGGATCACGCGCCCTGCACGCAGGCGCCAGCGGGTCACGTGCCCGGCACGCGGACGTTGTGCGCCACCGGGTTACGCCATGACGTGTGGGCGCTGGGCGCCAACGGATCACGCGCACTGCACATGGGAACTGGGCGCCCGCGGAAAAAGGGTTTAACCCCTGGACTGGGAGTTGAACTCCCGAGTGACTTTTGGAGTTGAACTCCCGAGTGACTTTTGGAGTTGAACTCCTAAAAAAAGAATCTTTTTGTGGAGTTAAACTCCTAAAAGAACTGGATTTTCGAAGATGATGAAAGGGGACCCTTTTTTTCTCCCTTGAGCCCTGGATCTTCTTTTGAGCCTTGGATTTTCCCAAAGTGGAATTTTTAGATATGTGTCTCCTTCTTCCTCGTCTCTGTTGATTGGATCTTGGAGAAAAGAGGGGGTGAGACTTAAAAATCTCTCATTTTAGAGATTTGATGGGAGATCTGAGCTCCCCTTCAAGGGTTTTATAGTGAAAAACTATTGGGTTTTTTTGGAAAAAGAAAAGTTAAACTCTTAATTTAATTCAAAAAAAAAAGAAGGGTTGGAATCTTGACGAAAGAGAAGGAGGCACAGAACCCTAATTTTTTAGGGGAATGAAAATGTTGTTTTATTTCATCATAATATTGCCTTATATATATTTACAAGTTTACACATAACCCCTTGGAGTTTACAAAGTAGCATTTTGCTCGTCCCATGACTCATGTGCGTATTTCTGTTTGCACATGAGCCATAGCTTTTACAAAAAATTGGCTTTTTGCTTATTTATTTAAATATTACATTTATCTATTGTACTTTCCTGGCATGGGACCAGTCTGAGCTTTGGCCCACCTATTTGTACTTGGATTCGGGCATGGGTCCGGCTTGGGTTCGGATGTGGACCCGGCTTAATTCAACAATAGGGTCCATTTACTTTGTCTTGGGTCTACTTGTCCGCGGTTTGACCTTGACTTTGACCTTTAGCCAATTGGGTGTAAATTTTAACCCCAACAACATGGACAATTGTCTCTGATAGGATTAAATCCTAAAGCAGCGTCTCACGTGAAACGCACGTGAGCGCCAGGATGCAAAGCACGTGGGCATCTGCTTCAGTAAGAATTAAATTCTTTGGATATGCCCACGTGCATAACACGTGAGTATCGGTTTCCTAAATTAAAACAGTTTTGCTTTTGTAGAATTAAATTCTAAACAATAAGTATATTCTCTGTAAACAGAGAGCTGTTGGATCAAATATCCAATGGTGATAATAAATAATCATCATTAAATAATAGAATTAAATCCTATTCAAATGATATAATTAAATTCTATTAGGAAAAAATATCTCCCTGATCAAATTAAATAAGAAAAATATTCTCTGTTAAACAGAGAACCGATGGATCAAAAATCTAATGGTCATCAAAGATAGAATTAAATTCTATATGGGAAAATATTTCGTGCAAAAGGAGTGAGTGGAGGCGGAGGATTCATGTGCTGGACCCGGCGTGATTCTCATGTTGGTTCATGTAGCCTACCCTATATGCTTGGGATAAAAGGCTCAGTTGTTGTTGTTGTATGGGAAAATATTTCCCTAATCTTTCTAAACAAGAAAGTTGTATTCTGTTGAACAGAGAACTCTTGGATTAAAAATCCAATGGTGATTAAAAATCACCGTTTGAATTAAAAGATAAAATTAAATTCTATGCATGGAAAAATATTTCCCCAATCTTGTTAAAAACAAGAAAAATATATTCAGTTAAACAGAAAGCCTTAGATCTAAAGATCCAATGGTGACTAAAAATCACCCTCTGATTATAAAATCAGATTGAGATCGCTCAAATAAGAGATTTTCTCAACCAATCAACAATTTTTCATCATCTATATAAAGGACCCAAAACTTTAAGTCTCGAAAGGCGAATCAACCCCATAAGGTGATAAAAAGCTACAATCGAGAACTTAATTTTCTTGCTGAAGAAAAGTTCATTCTCCTCTTAAACCCTAGGTAAAGAAAAAACAGAGATAAAAAATATCTCTTTTGCCTAATATATATAAATATAAGGGCTTAACCCTCCATAAAAGAAGTTAGTTCTTTCTTTGGATCTGAGATCCGCAAGCCAAATCTTCCATAAATTGAGAATTTAATTCTTATCGGGAAAATTTTGCTGTTCAGACTCAAGATCTAGAGGAAAAAATAGACATGAGAAAAGAAATGGACATTCAGTTTAAGAAAGTGTTGTTTTATGGCCTGTAGAATAAGTCGTACAAACCCATATTTGACCGAAACATTAATTCTCAAATATATTTTCGTTTATGACATTTTTTATGTTGCTATAGAAACATCTAAATTACGTTTTTCTTGCAAATGTCACTATATTACAGTAGTAAAGCTTCTTGCTCTTGAGCAACAGGCCTGAGTTCAAACACTACATGCAAGGGAGACCAAGTCAAGGGTGTCCTGTTCTAACAAACAAGTTCATGGATGATGAGTGCTAGGCAAGGTGTAGATGAGAGGCTTTACATGCAACTAAACCAAATATCTAGTCATGAATAACGCCCTCCGAATAGAAATGAAATTGGTAACGGGCACTCTATACTCAGGAAAAACTAACAGCCTATAATATGGGCATACGTATAACATTCAAAAGGCCTGAGAAATTTTCTCCGGCATGCATTGGACAACAAATTCGACCTTTTATCTCTTACTAATATCTCTAGAAATTTCCAGCGCATACAAGCTCGTATTTTTATTTCTATGACTATGTGTCCATTAATCGGTGGTTGTGGGGGAAAAAAGAAGTATTGGTCTTTTGTAGGAGGCAGAAGAAAAAACAACGGACCTTTTCAAGAAACTTTTGGCCATGTTTGGATATGGAGTTAGGAAAACTGTGGTTTATTTTTAAGTGGAGGTAGAGAGAAGGAAACTGTAGTTTGCAAGCCCCAAACTCCAGAAATTGAGTGTACAAAATTTTGGTCAGATTGGAGTTGAGATAAATGCAGTTATCTTAAGCTTTTGGGCTGAGATCACTGCAGTCATCTCACCTCCAAATTGGTTGCGAAACAAGGTAAAGTTAGCATTTTGGAGTTGAGGTTTGCTAACTTTATGAAGCTGCATTTTAGAAAACATAACTCCAATCACAAACAGCGAAATGGCGCAAAACTATGATTTTGTTAACAAACAACTGTCGAACACCATACAAAACTAAAAGCAAACTCTACATAAGTTATAGGTAGACTTATCTCAAATATACAAACTACGCCTGCTACAAAAAAGTTTGTGATGGTATAATTTTATGATATATAACATAAACAATTCAATCATATGAACCCGTAGCCATGTCAAGCACATACACTTCCCAGACAATCCTTGAATACGTGTTGGAAACTTCTCATTTTCACAAACATTTAAGTTGATCTTAGTCTTAAACAAGACTAACGATTCTTAAACCCAAACCAAACCCAAATCTAAGAAAATACGGATTTGGACTAATCCACGCCCTACGGGAGACAACACAAATTAGTTTCCGTATACAATCCACGGGCAACCAAAAATAAAACAAACACACACGGCACGAAGTGACCATCTGGAGAAGGAGAAAGTGGTTACCGCTATGCGGTAGCGTAATTAACTGCAGGGGATTGCGCTTGCAGAGAAGTGCGTCCCCACAATCAAAAACCTCTTGTACACAAGGGGAATCTGACGAAATCTGCTACAACGGCTGCATCTATCTAAACCTCCGATACACGGTGCCATAAATCAAATTGGCATGTTCGGAGAGGTGGACGGATAAAACCAAATAGCATCTGCCCCCAAATTCAGGCAAGATGTTCGTCTTCCCAGTTTTCGGCGGAGAACAGATTCTTATGACGAGGAATTCCCCATTTAATGAATAAACACTTGTAGATCCTCTCGATTTACAAGGAGAAAACACTCTTGCAAGATCCTTATGACTTACAATAGAACATACACTTAGGAATTCTCACGATTCCTGAGGAGAAAAGACACCTGCGAGATCCTTACGACTCGTAGGGAGAAACACCTTTATGAGACTCTTACGGCTCATAAAGTCAGAAGCCTTAATCGACAGGATCCTAACCCTGTTTGCTAGGCCACCTTTGTTTAAGTCGACAAAGACAAATGATGATTCGCTCCTAGCAATATCCCAGTTGTAGCGATGCTGATGCTTAAATCGGTATCAAATTCCAAATCCGTATTTTCTTAGATTTGGGTTTTGGTTTGGGTTTAAGGATCGTTAATCCCATTTGAGACTAATCCGGCAGAGTGATGGGTCACCCACTCGAAGATTGCTATGTCTTCAAAAACTGAGTTGAAGACCAATACCAGTAAGGCAAATTCACGTTGTCTGAAAACTGGAAGGTGAACCCACCACAAACATATGCTCTAAAAAAGATGGACATGCCGTAGGCATCGTGCTCATTCATAGAGGAAGCTCCATGGAAAGTTGTTCTTTCGGAAAAACTAAAAAAATACTGAAAAATCTTCAAACATGTCCGGCGATCAAGTGGAAAAGCCCGCGAGAGCCGGAGATCATCGATAGGATGCTGAAACCACGCCCAACATCGGGAGTTGGTAGCGATGGGCAGAACACCCAGGCCCAGCCGTCAAAGTTTTCGAAGAAAAAGAAGAAGACCAAAAAGCCCACGCAGTGTGACGACAAGCCCACGAATCTGCAAAAGTATATTGACTCGCTAGAAGAATATAACCAGAAGGCGCAGACCCCAGTCACACTCCATGAGTTTCTCAACTATATCCTTGAGAATAGAGGCAATGACAATGCCGATGGAGACGAAGCGGCAGAAGAACCCGAAGATTATATGGCAAGTTGCCACATGATCTCTCATTCGTCGCTAAGTAACAAAAAAGCTCACTCGGCATTAGAAGATAATGTAGGGGAGCTGGGGGCAGGAGCAGTGCCATATTCCTTAGATTATATGACAAGGTCTATCAAGGGGAAACCTACTTGTTCATTGAGCATCCGACGAAACTTCGCCTCAAATCTACTACGGACCGTAATGTCCTTAAACTAGCAATGGACCGAAACGTCCTAAAACTAACGACTGACCGAAACGTCTTTAAACTACTACAAACCCACAACATCCTTGGGTTGACCTCGTAAAAAAAACAAAAAAAAGGTACGTCCATAAGCGAAATGGGCACGGATGAAAACCCGAAAGGGCTCCGTGAGTAAAAACAGCAGGGCTATCGGCGAGTTTGTGAAAACCCGAAAGGACACAATCTCATTAAAAGACACTTGCAAGGTCCTCTCGACCTTGTAAGGAGAAAACTACCTGCGTGAGATCCTTACGACTCACAAAGGAGCAACACACTTAGGAATTCTCACGATTCCTAAGGAGAAATTACACTTACGAGATCCTCATGACTAGTAAGGAGAACCCTCTTATGAGACCCTCACGGCTCATAAGATTCAAAAGCCTTAAGCTACAGGGATCTGAACATGTTCTAAAGCCATCATCTTTCCCAAATTGCCCTACAAGTGGTTCAATACTGACCCTTGTATACAATCCACGGGCACGGATAATCATTTTCTTCCCGAGTCCCACCGGACGTGCCAGAATCTGTTCTCCGCCGAAAGACCGGGAAGACTGACATCTTACCTGAATTTGGGGGCAGATGCCATTTGGTTTTATCCGTCCACCTCTCCGAAAATGCCAAGTTGATTTATGGCACCATATATCGGAGGTTTAGATGGACGCGGCCGTTGTAGCAGACTTCGTTATATTCCCCCTCGTTTGAGGGGGTTTTGATTGTGGGGACACTCTTCCCTGCAGGCGCAAGCCCCTATAGTTAATTATGCTACTGCATCGCGGTAACCACTTTCTCCTTGTCCAGATGGTCACTTCGTGTCGTGTGAGTTTGTTTTATTTTTGGTTGCCCGTGGATTGTATACGGAGACTAATTTGTGCTGTCGCCCGTAGGGCGTGGATTAGTCCAAATTCGTATTTTCTTATATTTGGATTTTGGTTTGGGTTTAAGGATCGTTAATCTCATTTGAGACTAAGATCAATTTAAATGTTTGTTAAGGATACGTTAGTCTAATTTTAGACTAAGATCAACTTAACCATTTATTAAGGATACGTTAGTCTAATTTTAGACTAAGATCTACTTAACAGGATTATTTAGATCCAACAAAAGAGCATTTGGGCTCTATTGTTTTGGTTTAGGGACTTTGCGGTCCATAAGTTTAAGGACATCATAGTCCATGGAGTTTAAAGACATCGTAATCTGTAAAGTTTAAAGACATCATAGTCTATGAGTTTAAGGACCTCACAGTCCATAAAGTTTAAGGACGTCCATGAGTTTAAGGACCCACAGTCTATGAGTTTAAGGACCCACAGTCTATGAGTTTAAGGACTCCACAGTCCGTGGAATGTCTGGTTGTTGGGACCCGTCACCTCTCTGAAGACGTTGAAGAATTACAACGACATATATCAGAGGTATGAAGAGATGTACCCTTGAACTAATGTTGGTTGGAAGGCTCTGGGAATCACTTTAAATGCCATATAAGATGATCAGTTTTGGAAGACGGGTATAATTGGGGTTCAGTTGAAGGGATCTTGCCTCTGGAAGACTTAGCTAATTTGGGCTAAGATTGGTTCGAATATAGTGTTAAACACTAGAGTACATTCGGCTTTCACGTACTCCCACGTGAGACGCTTAAAGTAGCGTTAAACACTAAAACTAAAGCGCTCACGTGGGGTCACGTGAGGCGCTTGAAGTTTGGGCCTTGCTTCTTTTATTTTACTCTCAGAATATGCATCTAAGCGTTAAACACTTGACCTTTATGACCATCACATATGGGCACGTGATGGGTATCCATACGTTGGATATTAATCCTTCAGTTTTATCCCATTTTCTCTTTAAAATGGTGTTTATCAGGAGTCACGTGGGGACATGTGAGGCATCTTTTAGGCAGGCATTGCTTTTGGGTAGAATCCTCTTTTGTTTGATAAGTGCTAGGGGTCACGTGGGAACACATGAGACGCCCAAAAAGGGAAACTGCCTTGGCTTTACTCCCTTTTTTTTTTAGGAGCTTTTTTAAGGGTCACGTGGGAGCACGTGATACACCCTAAAAGAGAAACTGTTTTTATTGTTTTCCCTTTTCCCTTTTAAATAAGTGTTAAACACTTTGGGAAATCTCTTTTTCTGCTTCAAAGTAAGGGGGTCACGTGTTACCACGTGATCATATTGGGTACTGATCTCTTTTACGTGCATGGAAAGTTAAATCCCTTGTTTAAGAATTAAATTCTTTTGATAGGGTTAAACCCTAATTTTATTTAGAGAAATTAAATTCCTATATGTCAGTCACTACTTCGAGCAAATGATGTCTTGCACTTAGTCTCACCTTCGTATGCTTTCTTAGCATAAAGGGGATCTCTCATGTGAGAGAGTTCCTACCTGCTGATGCATCCTTGTTAAATGTGTATCCTGCATAAATCGTGTGCCCCGCGCACACATTATGTATCCTGTACACTTGTACTCCATACCTGAAATAGTCAAACAAAATATAGAAATATCAATCCCAGATAAGAAAGAAAGCTATACACCATGAATCTTAAAATATGCATATATATTGTCACCGCCCATAATAATAATATCAAACATAAGAGTAAGGTCTATCAACCTATCTGATGTGCAATACATCATCTAGGACGAAACCCAAATGCATATACATTACTTAGATATTTCCTTTGTCATCGAATTCCCGATCGTCTAACCTGGAGGAAAACCCTATAATTTAAACCAACTTCTCATGCCACTTACTCCTTGATGAAGTATCACAATAAAGAGAAATCATATTTTCCTTGCGTGCGAAATCAGATGCAAACTCCCGAGAAATCACCTCAGCCTAGCAGCTCTTTTGGTAGCCACATATTCCACGCCCATAGTGAAAAAGCTATACTTCATGTTTCTTACTACTCCAAGTGATGGCCTTGCCATTATGCAGGAAAGCACGTGCGGATATGAATGTTCGCATACTCAGATTGTCGGCCCAGCCGGCATTTGTATGTCCACATAATCGCAGGCCCGATTCCTCATACGACTGGGTATTGTGGTTCTTCCCACATAAATACCTGAAAATTCTCGCCACTTAATCCCGACAAGCAGACCCTAATACTAAGTCTAATCGGCAAGAGGTATATGTGTGATCAAGTACACACCATTCAAACATTTGACTATAGACTAAGCAAAATGGAACCCATAAAATCTGTCCTTCTTCGTCAAGAGTCTTATAGTAAAGATCAAGGCTAAATTATGTTCATTAGTGACTGTAGTAATAAATTGGAGTGATTGTGCGGGCTGAACCATTTTAAAAATGTGAGTTTCCTAAGGCAAACATAGGATGCTCTTGAAATGAATCCTCTTGGATCCAATTCCCAAGCACAAACTCAATATCTCATGTGTCCTCTATAGAGAGAGCAACCACTCCAAGTGAAATTCATTGTCTCTAAGCCACTTTTGGTCATCACTACATCGTTTATAACAAGATCTCTGAATTTACAGCTGTCGCATTCAATCATCGTCAGTCCATATCCAATATAGATTGATGATATCAAACCAACAATTGCTTGGATAAGTGTTTCAAACCATAAATGGACTCTCTGAGTCAACTCGAGTCATCTTGGCTTTGAAACCCGTAAGCATATCTTCTAATCAAAATCCCCATCGACAATACAATCTAAGTCCCGGCTTAAGATCTTTATGCGCAACGATTTCTTAAAGAAGGCGAAATAAATGGAATCATCACCCCGGGTGAAAAGTGTCCATTCGTTGTCCACTTACGCTAGGTGAATTCCTTCTCCAATAAGCGTACCTTGTATATCTCTACAATATCATCCTCCTTTCGCAAGATTTCAAAAAACCTAGTTTTTTTATCAATAGTCTTGCATAGGATAATTTGGACAAATCCCAGATTTAATCCTCTAATGTTGACTCTTGTATCTCTTCCATTATCATTATTCACTTCTTTGCAATAAACCCAAAAATGGGCGCCATCATGTGACTTGGATTCCACAACCAATGCAGGGTTATCATAGACATCTCCCTTTCGATATTGAAATATTGTCGGGGTGTCAATCTATAGCACTATCTATAAGCCTCTTGAGGATTTGTGATTGGCTCCGATCCATCGGCGGAAATATCGCTCCCACTGTCGCCAACTACTAAAGGAACTAATTCTTTCTGCAACGCTGATGTAGGGTGTTTTTCGTTACCCCATTGAGATGGGAATACGCGCGTGCTTGACAGGCGGATTACAGATTTCCTCTGCCTAGGGTAGGCTGGGGCTTATTGATTGTGGGGATCCGAACCTCCGGCAGCCGCGAACTAAGCTACCGTTAATTACCCCTCGCCTTTGTAGCGAGAGAACCTCCGATTGACGGGTCAAACAGGTCATGCGAACTCAATGTACAGTGTTGTGTTTTGGGGGGAATTGGGTATATCGGGGGGGCCGCAGAGTTTTTACGGAGGTCCCGCTACCCGTCTAGCGGGCTGGGGGTCAAGGGGGCTAGCAGCCCCTTGCGGGATGCGGGGCAGCGCCCCGTTAGAAATTTTTTCTAGCGGGGACAGTGTCGTGGAGTGTGTATGTGTGTGTGTGTGTATACATACATACCTATATACATATATATAAAAAGGGAAAAAAGCGTCCAAAGGACGCGTGGGGGCTAGCGCCTTACGTGCGTAGCACGCAGGCGCCGGGCGCCGGCGCCTCACGTGCTTGGCATGCGGGCGCTGAGCGTCAGCAGGAAAAGGGACTTGGTCTCTGCACAGGGAGCCGTGCTCCCGAATTGACTTATGGAGTTGAACTCCTGACAGAGAGTGGGCTTAGTCTCTGCACTGGGAATTGTACTCTCAAAAAGAAAGATTTTTTTTTTGTGTGTTGATTAGAATAGGTTTTTAACGATCAAAAATATTTTATCGCAATCAAGAACGGCGTCGCATGAAGCTAGCCGGTGAGTACGGGTCGGTCCACAAGGATGTGTAATTTTCCTAAGTGTTTTTACGAGCTGATTCAAATGGGTGTTTGGTCTTTTAATTTAATCTAAAAAAAAGAACTAAGTTGTGCGAAGGTTAAGAAACTTGCTAGGGTTAGGTCTAAGGTGGAGTTTGATAAGATTTAATGCCACACCTCTTTCAATGCCCTAAATGAGATCTTTTAGAAATTATAGCAACTATTAGAAAAAGGGATTAGGATGATTGGGAAGAAACGAGTTTTTTCCTCTAGATCCTTATCCGTCCTTTCCTAATATTTGCTCTAATCTTCATGGAAGACATGCATGTCCGGTCCTTTATACTACGGTTTCACCGTTACCTCGTGGGTAGGATGCCGTAGGGAGCGGATCATGCATGCATGCATGAAGTTCTAGTTATTAAAAATAATCGGGCACGAAAGAGATGAGAGATCTTCATCTCTCATTCCCTCTCTTATTCCTAACCCTAACAAGCGAGGAAATTACTCGCTCATTAGGGGATTTATTAAAAACATCATTTTGAGATTCATTTTTAGATCTATTGGATTTAATTTCCTACTGCAGTTTTAAGAGATTCTATACTAGATTTAACTAAGGCAAAAGTTTAATTAATCTAGGGCAAGAATATAATTATCAACTAAGGCAGAAATTAAAATAATAACTTACAGAAACGATGCTCTTCCCACTGAATTGAATCTGAATTTTATTTCATTGAAAAGAGGCATTCTTTTTACAGTATTTTGATTACATATTTATAAGGAAATAGGAAAACTAGGGTTACAAATTCTCGCGCATGTGCTATTACAGATATGCCCACGAAAAATCCCAACCTACGCACCGTCAGAAGAAATTTGCACCGACACGTGCATCATATGGCCGCGGAACCGCGGCAAATGTGGGGATAGGGCCGCAGTTCCGCGGCCCTTTAGTGAGATCATTTACTCAATTTTTGTGGGCTTGATCTTAATGCTTTGGGATTTCTATTTCTATAGTTCTTTTCTTCATTTGGCTTCTGTATTTTCACCAGATCTTTCAGTGAAACTTGTAGTGGTCTTTTAACTGTTTCCTTTGACATTTCGGACCATGCGTTGCCTTGTACAGTTGTGAATTGTTCTTCATCTAGGCTTGACTAGGATCCTTCTACTTATTGGTCAAAAGTCCCTCCTTTGTATCATCTTCCGTCTTTTTCACTGTTTTCGCTCCAAGAACCTGTATCCTGTAATATGCAGCAGACATGCGTCAAAAGCACCTGTTTATTTATAAAACGAATAAGAATGGGGAATGTAAAATGCAATATTATGATCTGAACAAATACCCCCAAACTTATCTTTTGCTCGTCCTCGAGCAAACTTATTATTTTATTCTCGATAAAACCTAACCGCACTTTCGCAGGGAAACGCGATTGCACTGAGCACGTGCAACAAGCCGTTAAACCTCTAGGTGTCCCTAGTAGGAGGAGTGTTGTCTCCTGAGGGTTTTCAGCGGATACTACCCACAAAATCCTATCAACTCGGCCCATTGACTTTTTTTCTCCAATTAGATTTTCTAACAAGGAATTCTATTATCGTTGACTCGTAAATTATGCACCCATATCCTTCACTCTTCCTCATCATTTAACTTAAGATTATATATGTTCTATAGAATTACTTAGCTTTTAGCATTTCCCAAGTTTTCTTTCTAAGGTTCCATCTCCACTTAGGAATTTTTCTATCAACTCTACTAAAGATACAAGTTCTATTCTTCATTCATTTCTCTTATCTCAACTCTAATCATATATCCCCACGTGTGTGTATAAATCACCCCTACACTTGGAAATTCAAATCAAGCAATCATACTCTTGTCCGTTGTCCAAAGTATTAACTGGTGAATTCTTAATGAATCTTTGCTTACACATCCTTCATGCGACTGTTAATACTTCTTGAGGTACCAACAACCGATTACAAGATATTTTTGCACTTTAAAGCGTAATTTCTAGTCTTGCAACACCCAAGGCTTTTAGCAGTGGCTCCCAAACCAGTTGGTCTAAGGCACTAGGTGATGAAGCACCCTCGCTAAATATTTTTTCTATTTTTGCAGCCTTAAGTAATCACAAAGACCAGTGTTCATTTTTTCTTTATTCACACATTTTTTTATTTTCTTCGTACTAAGGACTTTTAGACAAGAGCATTTCAAGGTCTCTTCTACTATTCCAAGTTTCAAAATGCGTGATTGTGCAATTTGTAGGGTATACATTTTCAGAATCTAGACTTAAGCTAGGAATTATTTTTCAAACCTATACTCTAATAAGAATATCAATATTCTTCCTTTATTTCAACTTAGCCCAAAAAGTGAACTCAAAATTTGCCTATTTCTAAATAAACTACACAGACATATACTTTCTACCTTTAATCTTTAAAGAAGGTTATTTTTAGGGTTTTAATTTACTAAGTCTCAGATCTAGTTGTTCTTAACCAGTTAACCTATTTGTCAAACTCAAGTTAAATATGGCCAAAATTGAATACAATAATTTTTATAATTTTTTAAAATTTTTCAATTTTTATGGGTTTTAAAATAATAATGCAAATGCAAAAATATGTACAAATGAATGCGAGAGAAGAAGACGTACCGAGCATACCCCCAAACTTAAACTGGACAGTGTCCTTACAGTCATGTTGCACCAAGAGGGTCAAAATGTCGGCATTCTCCTGTTTATTTATTTATAATTTGTTTTTTATTTTATTTTATTGTTAAAAGAAAAACAAAAATATATACAGAAAGGCCCCCCCAAACTCCAGTGAAACAATGTTAGACATTACTGCCAGACTTTGCACAGATCAAACATCAACACCAACCAGTCGAAAAATTTATCTGTAAAGAGTGTCGGTTGGTGGAAGAATATGTTGTACCGATCCAAAAAGAATTGGGGAAGATAGGAGTGATGGGAGGGAAAGTATGGAAGTGAATAGATATGATGTGGTGATGAATCAAAATGAGAATGAGAATGATCAGCAGTCAGTGGAATATTGACATTCTCAAAGCTTATTAAAAGAAATGGGGGTGGTTCAACTTCTAAAGGAGGAGATTGACTCACCACAATACCCCCAAAATGTTTCTGTGGGTCCTTTATTGACTTGGCATTATCCATCAATTGCATATGATATTCAATTATGAGGGAACTAATCTCCTTGATGTCCGCCATAGTCCAACCGAAAACTTGCCGCCTATCTTGTAAGACCTTTAAAATAGCGTTCTCTTGCTCGAAGGTTAGAGAGGCTGATATTATAATGGGAAAGGTCTCATTCTCACCTATGTAAGCATATTTAAGGTGAGATGGCAAGGACATGAGTTCGAGTTTCGGAGGCGAAAGAATCGTTGGGGAATCTACCTCAAACTCAAAGGACTCCAACACAGGTTCGAAATCACCGCAAACAACCGATTTGGATGGTTCAACTAACTCATCCAAAAATTCAAACGACTCATATTCGGGCTGTGAGTCGTCATCATCCGAAAAAGTGAAACATTCATAATCAATATCGGTTGTGTCAACTGTGGTAGGCTCAAGGAGGGACGCACTAGTGGCGTCAAAACTGTTCTCATCAAACAAGAAACTTTCAAACTCGCAGTCCTCCTGCGTGATTTCGTGAATAGAGCAAACTTCTCATGTACTAGTATTAGGCACGGGGGGCAGATTTCCTAACTTGTAAATATTGAACTCACTAGACGTCTTCCCGAAGGATAGAGTCATGGAGCCATTGCGACAGTTTATCACGGCATTGGAAATGGCCAAAAATGGTCGACCGAGAATCACCGGAATTTGGTTCCGTGAGTTAGCAACAGGTTGTGTGTCCATAACAATAAAATCAACGGGGAATATGAACTCCCCAACTTTGATCAACACATCCTCTAGCTCACCCCTTAGATGGGCGATTGATCGATCAGCCATTTGGAGAGTACAGTGAGTGGGCTTGAGCTCTCCAATGCCTAATTGCTCGCACACAGAATAAGGTAGCAAATTGACACTAGCACCAAGATCTAGTAGTGCTCTATTGATGTTCTTGTCCCCAATTGTTATCGAAATAGTAGGACAACCGGGGTCTTTGTGCTTTTGGGGTAAAGATTGGGCAAGAGCATCGCTAACAGCACTGGCCACGAAAACTTTCTTTGGTACTTGTGACTTCCTCTTTTTGGTGCATAAGTCCTTTAAGATTTTTGCATATGAAGGAACTTGTTGAATTGCATCCAAAAGAGGGATATTTATGTTCACCTGTTTGAACAACTCGACAATCTTCTCCATTTGTGGAGTTGGTTTATTGGATCTCAACCGGTTTGGAAAAGGAGCATTTTGAAATGTTGTTGAGTCCAATTTTTGCGGATCAGATTGTTGAGTCGGAACAGAACCCCGTGTAGATGTGTTCGTGTTGTGAGAAGTGGGTCCGTTCGAGCTAGAAGGAGTAGAGCCTTGTGAATGATGGAGAACAGGCTCTAACGAAGAAGAAGAAGGTGAAGAAGAACCACCGGCAGGGGTGTCATTATGAATACCCACATTGTTTTGCAACATTTTCCCCGATCTCAACGTGGTCACAGCGTTTACGTTATGAGTTTGCTATTGATGTGCAGCATGTGTGTGACCGGGATTGGGCAGTGGTTGAGATGGGAGCTTTCCTTTCTCTCGCTCGCTCAATGCTGCATTGAGTTGTGCAATTTGTGCCTCAATAGATTTGATGTTTTGATCGTGTGAGGCACTGTTTTGCACCAAAGATTGAATAGAAGTCTCTAATCTTGCTGTAGATTGTGTAGATTGCTTTAGGAACGCATCTAGACTTCTTTCGAGCGAGCTAACCTTGTCATTGTTAGGTTGAACAAAATTGTTTGGCGCGTAAGAATTGTTAGGCACAAAATTGTTCACTTGATTAGGGTAAGATTGCTGTTGGAAAGGTTGCTGTTGAAATTGAGTTTGTGGAGGTGCTTGTTGTTGTTGTGGAGGAGGCCCTTGAAAATTGTTATTTCCTTGGAATTGTTGATTTTGGTTCCAAGCGAAATTTGGGTGACTCCTCCACCCCGGATTGTATGTCGAAAAGTATGGATCGTTTCTCTGTCGTTGCTGAAAGGCAGCATTGACTTGATCCTGTCCTTGAGTAGATGCATTGTAAGGACACTCTTCGGTGAGATGTGATGGACTCGAGCAACAAGCACAAACAGTTCGTGGAGGCACAACAGGGGCACGAGAAGGCGACGAGATTTTGGTCTCAATCGCTTCTAGCTTTTCCGTAAGAGCGGCCATCTCGGCCTTTATAGCAATCGACATCTCTACTTGATGTATGCCTGCCCTAGATTGACCACTAGAAGAAGATGATGTGGTCTTGGAGCTCTCCCACTGAATTGTTTGTTCACTAAGATCCTCAAGAAACTGCCACGCTTCCTCACTAGATTTGGAGAGAAAGTGACCTTGACAGATGGTTTCTAGCAACTGCTTCGTTGCCGAGTTCAATCCCTCGTATAATGTTTGGCAAAGTTGCCAACTTTCGATTCCATGATGAGGGCATTAAACGAGTAGGTCTTTAAATCTTTCAAAACACTTCCAAAATGGTTCGTGAGAAAGCTGTGAAAATTGCATAATCTCATTACGGATTCTAGCAGTTTTGTGGTGAAGATAGAACTTTTTAAGAAAAGCTTTAACAAACTCGTCCCAATTTCTAATTGAATGTGATGCGGTGCTGTATAGCTACTTCTCGGCTAGGTCACATAAGGTGAAAGGAATGACCCTTAGCCTTATAGCGTCATCACTTAATTGGGTAGTTTTCATCATAGCGCAAACGTTTTGGAATTTATTAATAAAAATATATGCATCTTCTGATTCCAAACCATGAAATTTTGGCAGCATATTGATGAAATGTGGTTTTATTTCAAAATTGTCCCCATTTGCCGGTGGGGGTGAAAGACAGGTAGGTAAAGAAGTGTGGACGGGGTAGAAGAGATCCTGGAGTGCAACTCGTGCGGGCGCTTCAACAGGCGGTTGATTCGGGTTATTCGCACCTAACGGAGGTGGAATCATTCCCGTCGGTAAGGTATTGTTGGGGTTGAATCCCGACATGCCTTCGGAGGAAGAATTTGAAAGTGGAGGTAAGAAAGTGGACGGAATTTCGACTTCGGTGTCGAAAGGTTCGTCGGTCGATACCAACGAAACACGGACTAATCGGGCGTTAGTGTCCCTAGTCCAAAGTGACATACACTAAAGGGGTAGTGTAGTCAGAAAAAAATGAAAGACAGAATGTGGAGGTAAGAGAACGTCAATGAAAGGAAGTGGTGTAAGTGAGGTGCAAGTTTTCTTTAGCGACAAGTTGCAAGTTTTGAAAAGATTTTTCTTTTTTCTTTTTAATTTATGTGAGAGTTTTGCAAAGAGGTTTCTGAAAAGAGACTTGAGACGCAAACGCGATCAACCACACATGCACAATCAGGCCTAGATCTAGGGTCACCTAGGTCAGCTAGACAGCTCCTAACTAGGGCTAGAAATAGGACCTCAAACCGCCTCTTCACCGCCAATTGCGCCAGGTAAGTGCCAGGTAAGTGGGAGGCTCCCCGCTACAAGTAGCGGTCCTAATTAAGTAACCGCTTGCCTTGACACACTTGCCTAGACACCGCAAAGTCAGTTAGGATAAACGGTCGATGCCTATGTCTAGTCCTTTGTCCTATTGAGCTCGAAGTCCTTAGGGCTGAGTCTAGTATTTTTTTAATTAAGAGTGGTCGATGCAAATGCTTTAAGTGCTTTCTGGGGTCCTCGGAAGGGTGATGAAATCCCCACCCAATCTGAGTTTGGTCAATAGCCCCTTAAAGTTCGATTAAATTATACAAAACTGTAAATTCACTTGCAATCAATTATTTTTAGCGCGGCGCAAAGAAACCTGCAGAAAATCTGTTATTGAGAAGGGGAAAGGTGATTTTTAGCGCAAAAAAATCCTGCAGAAAATTTCGCAAAAGGATATATTGTAGGTTGCAGAGGGGGGAAAAAGAAACAAACCGACAAAATTTGAGGAGCTGACGTGGCAGGAGTGCGGCGGACCGCGGTTTTGGGCGCACAACGGCCGCGGAATCGCGGTCTTGTGGAGGAATCTTTCTCTGCAAAAAATTCTACCGCTACTTTGTTCAAATTCTCCTCTGTTCTGATGTACCAATTTTTTATTTGCCCTCTGTAAATTTCCAGATCCGATATTCTTCGCTGTTCCTGCAAAACTTCAAAAGATAAACCCTTCAAACAAATAAAAAAAATGATAAAAATTTTTGTACTTTTTATATTTTCAGATTTTTATGATTTTTAAAATTTATATCAACACGAAATTACACAAAAGAAATTTTACGCCATCCCCGGCAACGGCGCCATTTGATTAGAATAGGTTTTTAACGATCAAAAATATTTTACCGCAATCAAGAACGGCGTCGGATGAAGCTAGCCGGTGAGTACGGGTCGGTCCACAGGGATGTGTAATTTTCCTAAGTGTTTTTACGAGCTGATTCAAATGGGTGTTTGGTCTTTTAATTTAATCTAAAAAAAAGAACTAAGTTGTGCGAAGGTTAAGAAACTTGCTAGGGTTAGGTCTAAGGTGGAGTTTGATACGATTTAATGCCACACCTCTTTCAATGCCCTAAATGAGATCTTTTAGAAGTTATAACAACTATTAGAAAAAGGGATTAGGATGATTGGGAAGAAACGAGTTTCTTCCTCTAGATCCTTGTCCGTCCTTTCCTAATATTTGCTCTAACCTTCATGGAAGACATGCATGTCCGGTCCTTTATACTACGGTTTCACTGTTACCTCGTGGGTAGGGTGCCGTAGGGAGCGGATCATGCATGCATGCATGAAGTTCTAGTTATTAAAAATAATCGGGCACGAAAGAGATGAGAGATCTTCATCTCTCATTCCCTCCCTTATTCCTAACCCTAACAAGCAAGGAAATTACTCGCTCATTAGGGGATTTATTAAAAACATCATTTTGAGATTCATTTTTAGATCTATTGGATTTAATTTCCTACTGCAGTTTTAAGAGATTCTATACTAGATTTAACTAAGGCAAAAGTTTAATTAATCTAGGGCAAGAATATAATTATCAACTAAGGCAGAAATTAAAATAATAACTTACAGAAACGATGCTCTTCCCACTGAATTGAATCTGAATTTTATTTCATTGAAAAGAGGCATCCTTTTTACAGTATTTTGATTACATATTTATAAGGAAATAGGAAAACTAAGGTTACAAATTCTCGCGCATGTGCTATTACAGATATACCCACGAAAAATCCCAACCTACGCACCGTCAGAAGAAATTTGCACCGACACGTGCGTCATATGGCCGCGGAACCGCGGCAAATGTGGGGGTAGGGCCGCGGTTCCGCGGCCCTTTAGTGAGATCATTTGCTCAATTTTTGTGGGCTTGATCTTGATACTTTGGGATTTCTATTTCTATAGTTCTTTTCTTCATTTGGTTTCTGTATTTTCTCCAGATCTTTCAGTGAAACTTGTAGTGGTCTTTTAACTGTTTCCTTTGACATTTCGGACCATGCGTTGCCTTGTACAGTTGTGAATTGTTCTTCGTCTAGACATGACTAGGATCCTTCTACTTGTTGGTCAAAAGTCCCTCCTTTGTATCATCTTCCGTCTTTTTCACTGTTTTCGCTCCAAGAACCTGTATCCTGTAATATGCAGCAGACATGCGTCAAAAGCACCTGTTTATTTATAAAACGAATAAGAATGGGGAATGTAAAATGAAATATTATGATCTGAACATGTATGTGTGTGTGTTTGTGTGTGTGTGTGTGTGTGTGTGTGTGTGTGTTGAGTAGTTAAACTCGTAAGATATTTTTGGAGCTGATGAAAAGGGTTTCTCCCTTGAGCCCTGAATCTTCCCCAAAGTGGGATTTTTGGAGATGTGTCTCCTTCTTCTTCCCCTCTGTTGGCCGGATCTTTGATGTAAGGGAGTGAGATTTAAAAATCTCCCATTTTTGAGATCTGATGGAAGAACTGGGCCCCCTTTGTAGGTTTTATGGTGAAAAACTATTTTTTTTTTAAAAAGGAAGAGTAAAACTCATAATTTAGTTCAGAAAAGGGGAAGAAGTTTTAGAACCTTGAGGAAGGAGAAGGAGACACTAAAACCCTTGAGTTTGAGAGAATGAAAAGGTTCTTTTCTTATTTCAACATCATGTTGCCTTATATAGGCTTACAAATTTACACATAGCCCCTTGGGCATTACAAAATGGCATTTTGTCCATCCCATTCCTCATGTGCTCATTTCTTTTGCACATAAGCCATGGGCTTTACAAAAATTTGACGTTATGCTCATTTTGCTTATATTTATGCATAAAAAGTTATATCAAAATTATTTATTACATGATTTTTATTTTGACATGGGGGAGGCTGGCCGCGGGGCTTGACTTGGGTATGGGCCCACTTGAGCTGATCTTCGGCCTGCTTATTTGGGTTGACTTTGACTTTGACTTGGTCAACCGGGATGCAATTTTCGACCCCAACAGCTGACCGACTAGGAAACTTCTCAATCTCGTAGAATTCAAATTCTTGACATATTTCTGCCTTTTGTGTAAATTCCTCCACGAGTAAATATCAATTAATTATTAATGAAGGTGCTGAATTAGGAAACTCAACCACGTGTCTTCACGTTTATTGGTTCGTATACATCGGAGTGAATTATCTGTAATAGATATTCAAATGGTTTTACTATGATAGTTTTGCCTCCAAGACAAGTTTCAGAAATAAATGGTTCGACTTGGAGGAATTTTAGTATTCTTTATTTTTTCCCTCACTATCTGCAAAGTTGTTGCGCGCTATCTACAAAGTTGTTGCGGTTTTTGTTAAAATCAAAATCCTTAAAACCATGATCTATAACTGACAATCTCCATTCCATGTGCAGTTCGCATGTACAGCCTTTGAGGGTGAAGAGGAGAAGGAGGAGGAGTAGATCTCAGGTTGTTAGGATCGGGCGGGGCGTCGACGAGGACCGGGTCGGGATCGAGTGCGAGAGAGAAGGGGAGTCGTGGGGTCAAGGCGGGAAAAGAGAAAGGAGTAGAAGAAGAAGAAGAGAGAGAAAGATACGAGAAGAGAAAGAGAGAGAGAAGGAAAAGGGTACGGGTCGGATCGGGTCGCGGGGGTTTGGGCCGGGCTCAGGCTGGGGATTTAGATAAAAAAAGATATAGAAATTTGGAAAGGAAATATATATATATATATATATATATATATATAGAGAGAGAGAGAGAGAGAGAGAATGGGGATATTGGATTAAGGTTTAAACGGAAAAAGAATTAGAAGAGTTTTGGGAAAATATATAGAAATTTAATTTGGGAATTTGAACGATAATTTATTGTGATTAAAATTTTAAATGCAGGAAATATAATGGAACTGGGGATTTACAAATAGTTATTGTAAAATAAGCAAAACTAAAGAAAATGAGACTCATAGGTCAACACTTGACACGCATAAGTGTAATGCTACAAACAACCGAATGAATCTAGCTGTATATTAGTAGGAGTTGCATGCCATTGGAAATGCATTATTCTAGCTATAGCTATATCGATTAAAGTATGCATGATCCCAACTATAGCTGCATCGATTAAAGTCATTGGTTGGAAGAAATTGTTGATTATATTATTTTCTTTTGTTTTCTTATTTCATGGATGTTATTGTTGATTTGCAACATGTTATGTTTCATATAATCAACCAAATGAATATTCAAATTTTAGGTGTTACATTCACTAATTTTGGGTCCTACTAATATAGTTGAAAGAATAAATTGTGGCGGAAATGGTGCGGTTGAAAATGCACTCAAATAACCACAACACCATATGCACTATTTGGAAAAGCATGTAGTTTTTTTATGCTTTTTCTTACATATGGGTCCTTCCACTCCAACAATAGTCACGCCTTTCCAAAAGCTGCATTTAACTGCAATGCAATCAAACAGTACAATTTAGTTGGAAAATGCGTTGTTGTTCTTTGTGCAACCAAGCAAACACGATGAACTCTCAGTTGCATTTTCCGTTGACTTCATTGACCCCTTTTGACCATAACGCTGGAGCATTCTACTGGTAATAGTCTTATTACTCATACTATCATGAGCACAATGTTGAAAATTTGAATCCTTCTGTTTCATTGAACGTTGTTAAGAAACATTGCTACGACTAACTTCACAACCCACATCTTTTTAAGATTTTCTGGCTTATCTTGACCGGCACATTTGTTGTATATACACCGTGTGCTTAATTGTATATGCTACATGTCAAACTTTTATATATATATATATATATATATATATATATATATATATATATATATATATATATATATCAGGGGTTCATTGTTTAAGATATACAAACTGTGCTCTTAATTGTATATCCTGCTGAAAAGCGATCTGATGAAGCTATTCTCTGTCTACTTTATTAGGACGGCGATTTCATATTGGGAGCATTCGTGGTGTGGACGTCATTTATGTTTTGTCAGGGCAACGAAGGGTACTTGCTAATTATCAACTATCACTACTAGCTTGAGTAAACTTATATGTTTCTAATGAACCTGGCTCCCACTAGCTTGAGTAAACAGAATCCTCGTCCTAGCTTGTGTCATATTACTTCAAATTGTTTATCAAGTTAACTCAGCAGGATATTTTTTATCTCATGCTCTGCATAGCAAATGAAAATAATTTCTGAATTGGAATTTGAAATCAAAAAACTCAAGCTCCAACTTTGTGAAATCAGTTGAATGCAGGAATTACAGTACAGACTCTGCTGGATGTTTTTAATGTTTGGGGAATAGTTCATTACGGAACTGCTGGATGTGCTAACAACTCAATGTCCTTCGGCGACGTTAGTGTGCCCAAGTTTGTTGCTTTCACAGGCTCATGGACATGGACGGTAATTGCTCTCGTATTCACCTACTCTTCTATAGTGTGCCCAAGTTTGTTGCTTTCACAGGCTA
Organism: Agapanthus africanus; assembly: GCA_030015575.1. NCBI lineage: Eukaryota > Viridiplantae > Streptophyta > Magnoliopsida > Asparagales > Amaryllidaceae > Agapanthus > Agapanthus africanus. The sequence goes on from JASDDO010000022.1 coordinate 903,514,137, forward strand.
CACTTGCTTCTCGTATTCACCTACTCTTCTATATTGTGTTACAATAGAAATTTGGCTCACCGAAGAGAGAATACCCATATCTCAGCTTTGGTGAATACAATTTCCCAACAAAGGGATTGGACCTGCTGTCAGGTGTGAAGTTTAAGCCTGAGGAGTTCTTCTCAGTTGGCAAACCCATGAAGAAAGTCTTTTGGATGCAAGTTGATCCTGAATGGTACAGTGTTGCCGAACAACTTCAGGTGCGGCACCTGGCATATCTATCTCTCTCTCTCTCTCTCTCTCTCTCTCTCTCTCTCTCTCTTCTTCTTCTTCTTGTTGTTCAAGCATGCCATGCAATAAAAAATTTAACCTTATATAGTAATTAATTAATTTTAACCGTTAAGATATGTGAATTAAAATAGTCCCACGTCGCGAAAACTATAAGAGAGATGCATGGGTATAAAATATAAAATGGGCCAAATCTCAACAAGACTTGAGTCTTATTGATAGAACCCGCAGATATCAAAGCTCGTGTACACTCACTGCAGATAAAATATATAGTCGCCCCCTCGAAACTTAATAATGTAATTGTTTTGTTGATTAAAAAGGCGATCAATGAATTTTTTTACTACCAATGAAATAAAGTTGTTGGAGACAGGTTCGGAATATCTGTGTCAGACAACTAGTTTGGCATAGAAATATTAAATGTTGGTCTAGGTTTACTTAATGTTCAAAAACATTAGTGAAAAGTTTATAAACAGGTGAAATAAATATATACATTTTGAAAATTCTTCGCTAATCAATGATGTCTAAACAAGTTTTATTTTTTGATGAATTTTACTTAATTTTTTATAGTTGAGGTTTAATATGATATTTGAATCCAGTGCCCCAAAAAAAGGATATTTGAATTAATATTAAAGAAGTATATTACAGGTTGAGCTGGAGAGGTGTGTAAATGAAACTTTTTGCTTGCCGGAGACGCCTAAAGTAGTGAGTGGGTTAAAGGCATCAACCGCCGATGTGTTTGTGGATAATGCTGCTTATCGCGAGTTTCTTTTCAAAGAGTTTGGGGTATCAACAGTCGATGAGGAGAGTGCAGCCATGGTGATGGTAAGAGAGATCTAGAATTGATTAAAGATTAAAGTGAGTCGGACTAGTTTGCACTAAATAATTTCAAGGGTGAATTGCACTAAATCCTCCTTATAGTTTATCCCCTGTAGCACTTCTAACCCCTCAAGTAATTTATCGGCGCAAACCATCCCTCGGTTCATTTGAGTTGAATTTAAGGCACGCTTGTGCTTATAAATCATTTGAGGGATTATTCTGTATGCGGTAAACTATAGGAGGGGTTTGTGCAATTAACCCTAATATTAAGTGCAGTTAAATTTGATTAGTGTCATATACTATTTGAGTTCTTTTGATTAGCCCTTTCTGCCATAAATAGATTGAGCTGCATCCCAATGATTTCATTACCATTTAATTATTTTTGTATTTTTTTATAATAGGCGGCGGCATCAACTGGGGTACCAGTAATTGTGTTTCGTGGGGTATCGGATTTGGCTGGAGGAGAAGCAACGTGGTCTTCGACAAGACTGAAGAAGCTAGCTTCGAGGAATTCTCTTAAAGCTGCAGTGGAGTTTGTGGGGGTGATTGGGAAGAGAAAACCATTTACCTCTGCTTTCAAATAAAGCATCCACATTTTAGTGTGTGCATGTATGTAACTACTAAATAAAGCATCCACATTTTAGTGTATGCTGCCTGTAACTGCTATACCGGTTAAATAAATGTTTGATCGCTTTCGGTGTGTCTGGCCATTTCATATATGTAATGGATAAAAGAAATACAACAATAAAAAAGAAGTCGATCAATTTTCTATCACTTTCATTCCTGCAGCGCTGCACCTCCCTCCGCTCCTTTTTCCAAATCCAGGCCCACTTCACCGTCTCCTCCCTCATCGACGCCCGCAGGGTGTTAGACCAGATGGGAGGTGATAGAACAGACTTGGTTTCTTGGAACTATTTTCAAATCCCACCCTAACCCTAACTTCAGATATACACACTCAAATATACACAAACAGACACACACACACAAATACACAGACACATGAACTAGGCTAAATCCTAATTCATCATCATTATCCTCTATATTGAACTCTTGTCAAATCCCACCGCAACATTTTCCTTAAATCTAAAATCTTAAAATCGATTAAGAAACCCCTCATCTTTAAAAAAAAATTACCCTAAATTTAGGACTTCAAACCCTTGTATTTCAAACGTAAACGTAAAACTAATTGAAATCAAATCCTAAACTAAGCGAATGATTTTCAATGATAATATGAAATTTTCTTATTCTTATCGATAATTAATCATATGTGAAAATGAAAACGTGATTTAGTTCCCGTCTATCGGTTAACATACGTTCGGTGTTCGTCGGGATATAAAACTACACGAAAATTGTTAAACACCGGACGTTATCGTTCGGTTTCTTACAACCGTCACGTAGTCTATGTGACGAGAATTAATATTCGATCGTATGATAACCGATAGATTTGTCCCGTGTGGACAAGTTAGGAATGTATAAAGCAGACACCTGCATTCGCTTGTGTTTTCATTTGTTTCGGGATATTTCGTCGGTACCTTTCCGCTGGTTCTCCGTGTACAACGATGGATTAGATATTTGTTTCAATAATGTTTCACAGCATTGAAACGATTATCTGTTCTATTCCAGTGTACTCGAAGAACAACAGGGAGGTGCTGCCGAAATTTTCTCGAAATGGATGAAAACATAAGTAAATGGATGTATGCTTTATACATTCTTAATGGGATAGGTGCCTTACCCCTAATCCCGTTACCTTCGACATCTAATAAAGAACATTTAATATTATCATCTTTCTTGAAAGAAAAATCCAATTCTTGAGCTTTGAGATTAGAAGGAGAAAGTTCTCAATAGGAGTTTGAGGAGAGCCCAATCCAATAACAATTGAAACCAAACTTAACGAAGTCGTCAATTAAACCTAATATTGACGCTTCTTATTATCTGTCTATCTCGTATTTGTCACGAAATCTTAATTCCATAACTCTTATCTATAGACACCTTGCTACGTTCCATTTTCTCCAATATGGCATTCTCTTACCCCCACGACAAGAGTTGGATATACGTCGACGTTTCTTCGAGAGCTACTCATTTTTTCCTTAACGGTGTTTACTTTTTCACCGATTTTGCCTACGCACGTCTTGAGATACCAAAAGAGCACGAAATCTATTGTCCTTGCTATAAATGTATGAACACGGGATTGCCAAAGAAGTCGGATATTGAGTTACACATCATGAAAAACGGTTTTATTAGAGATTACACTAAGTGGGATATTCATGGAGAAAATGACGATAGAAAACCAATGCAAGAGACGGAAAACGAATTCATTAAAGCGGAAACCGATGAGTGGCAAGAGATAGTAGAAGAATAGGAGGAATAGGAAGAATGGCAGTTTGAAGAAGTCGAAGCCGTCGAAGACGATGATGCTGTGTTCACGCTGGTCGATGACATGGATGGGCTTATAAATGCCGTTGGACTTTCTAATGATACGGAAATGCGTTATTAGAGAAGTACAAGACTTCCTCAAGAATTCCTCTATATCTAAATTGCAAAAGGTTTTCGATACTATCCTTTTTCGTACGTCTCTCTCAGATCAAGTGCAAGAACATATGGAGTGACCAGTCTTTCACCGGTCTCCAAGTATTGCTGAAGGAAGTTTTTCCCGACGGAAATGAATTGCCACCGAGCTGATATGAGGCGCAAAAGCTAATCACAAATATCGACCTAAAGTGTGAGAAAATACATGCATGCAAGAATGACTGCGTTTTGTTCCGGAAAGAACACGCCGCACTCAAAAGCTGCCCAGTGTACGGGAAAAAGCTGATTCAAGCCTAAGAAAGACTCTCGTTCGAGTGATGTGCCCGTGAAAATTCTTCGTCATTTTCCGTTAATACCGAGACTGCAACGGTTATTTATGTGAGGAGACGGCGTCAGAAATGCAATGCCACCATAAAGCGTCTTGTGAAGAGGGAAAAATGGGTCATCCCAGAGATTCGATATCGTGGAAAGTGTTGGATGAAAAACATTCTTCGTTCAATACAGACCCTCATAACATGAGGCTGGGGATTACGAGCGACGGTTTCAATCCATTTGGGATGGTTCGGGGCGGGCGTATCACAGTACTTGGCACGTTGTGGTGACTATATACAACCTACCGTCATGGTGGGCTATGACGCGGTCTTATTTTACGTTGGCGCTTTTAATCGACGGTCTCTCATCTCCTGAAAAAATATCGACATATACCTTCAACTCTTGATCGATGAGTTAAAATTGCTGTGGGAATTTGGTGTGTGAACCTATGATGCAGATGGTAAACAATTTTTTCAGATGCGTGCTGTTGTTCCCTCATAAAATGAGACGGCGCCTTACATGAAAGGCACGTGAGCGCTGGCGTGCAAACCACGTGTGTAGAGTGTTTTTGGTCACCCTATTGAGATAGGAATACGCGTCGCTTGTCAGGCATATTACAAATTCCTTTTGCCTAGGGTAGGCCGGGAATTATTGATTGTGGGGCTCCGAATCTCCGGCAACCACGGACTAAACTGCCGTTAATTACCCCTCGCTTTTGGAGCAAGCAAACCTCCGATTGACAGGTAAAACCGGTCATGCGAACTCAATGTGCAGTGTGCGCGTGTCGTGTTTTGAAGGGGACTTGGATGTATCAGGGGACTCGCAGAGTTTACGGGGGCCCTGCAACTCGGATAGCGGGCTGGGGGTTAAGAGAACTAGCAGGCCCTTGCGGGGTGCGGAGCAACGTCCAGTTAGAAATCTTTTCCAACGGGAGACGTGTTTTGAGTGTGGAGCGTGTGGAAAAAGAAGAGTGGGGAGCATCCTAAGGACGCGTGCGTAGCGCGTGGGCGCTGGGCGCCAGTGGACCACGTGCTTAGGGCGGACGCTGCGCGCCACCGGATCACGCGCCCTGCACGCAGGCGCCAGCGGGTCACGTGCCCGGCACGCGGACGTTGTGCGCCACCGGGTTACGCCATGACGTGTGGGCGCTGGGCGCCAACGGATCACGCGCACTGCACATGGGAACTGGGCGCCCGCGGAAAAAGGGTTTAACCCCTGGACTGGGAGTTGAACTCCCGAGTGACTTTTGGAGTTGAACTCCCGAGTGACTTTTGGAGTTGAACTCCTAAAAAAAGAATCTTTTTGTGGAGTTAAACTCCTAAAAGAACTGGATTTTCGAAGATGATGAAAGGGGACCCTTTTTTTCTCCCTTGAGCCCTGGATCTTCTTTTGAGCCTTGGATTTTCCCAAAGTGGAATTTTTAGATATGTGTCTCCTTCTTCCTCGTCTCTGTTGATTGGATCTTGGAGAAAAGAGGGGGTGAGACTTAAAAATCCCTCATTTTAGAGATTTGATGGGAGATCTGAGCTCCCCTTCAAGGGTTTTATAGTGAAAAACTATTGGGTTTTTTTGGAAAAAGAAAAGTTAAACTCTTAATTTAATTCAAAAAAAAAAGAAGGGTTGGAATCTTGACGAAAGAGAAGGAGGCACAGAACCCTAATTTTTTAGGGGAATGAAAATGTTGTTTTATTTCATCATAATATTGCCTTATATATATTTACAAGTTTACACATAACCCCTTGGAGTTTACAAAGTAGCATTTTGCTCGTCCCATGACTCATGTGCGTATTTCTGTTTGCACATGAGCCATAGCTTTTACAAAAAATTGGCTTTTTGCTTATTTATTTAAATATTACATTTATCTATTGTACTTTCCTGGCATGGGACCAGTCTGAGCTTTGGTCCACCTATTTGTACTTGGATTCGGGCATGGGTCCGGCTTGGGTTCGGATGTGGACCCGGCTTAATTCAACAATAGGGTCCATTTACTTTGTCTTGGGTCTACTTGTCCGCGGTTTGACCTTGACTTTGACCTTTAGCCAATTGGGTGTAAATTTTAACCCCAACAACATGGACAATTGTCTCTGATAGGATTAAATCCTAAAGCAGCGTCTCACGTGAAACGCACGTGAGCGCCAGGATGCAAAGCACGTGGGCATCTGCTTCAGTAAGAATTAAATTCTTTGGATATGCCCACGTGCATAACACGTGAGTATCGGTTTCCTAAATTAAAACAGTTTTGCTTTTGTAGAATTAAATTCTAAACAATAAGTATATTCTCTGTAAACAGAGAGCTGTTGGATCAAATATCCAATGGTGATAATAAATAATCATCATTAAATAATAGAATTAAATCCTATTCAAATGATATAATTAAATTCTATTAGGAAAAAATATCTCCCTGATCAAATTAAATAAGAAAAATATTCTCTGTTAAACAGAGAACCGATGGATCAAAAATCTAATGGTCATCAAAGATAGAATTAAATTCTATATGGGAAAATATTTCGTGCAAAAGGAGTGAGTGGAGGCGGAGGATTCATGTGCTGGACCCGGCGTGATTCTCATGTTGGTTCATGTAGCCTACCCTATATGCTTGGGATAAAAGGCTCAGTTGTTGTTGTTGTATGGGAAAATATTTCCCTAATCTTTCTAAACAAGAAAGTTGTATTCTGTTGAACAGAGAACTCTTGGATTAAAAATCCAATGGTGATTAAAAATCACCGTTTGAATTAAAAGATAAAATTAAATTCTATGCATGGAAAAATATTTCCCCAATCTTGTTAAAAACAAGAAAAATATATTCAGTTAAACAGAAAGCCTTAGATCTAAAGATCCAATGGTGACTAAAAATCACCCTCTGATTATAAAATCAGATTGAGATCGCTCAAATAAGAGATTTTCTCAACCAATCAACAATTTTTCATCATCTATATAAAGGACCCAAAACTTTAAGTCTCGAAAGGCGAATCAACCCCATAAGGTGATAAAAAGCTACAATCGAGAACTTAATTTTCTTGCTGAAGAAAAGTTCATTCTCCTCTTAAACCCTAGGTAAAGAAAAAACAGAGATAAAAAATATCTCTTTTGCCTAATATATATAAATATAAGGGCTTAACCCTCCATAAAAGAAGTTAGTTCTTTCTTTGGATCTGAGATCCGCAAGCCAAATCTTCCATAAATTGAGAATTTAATTCTTATCGGGAAAATTTTGCTGTTCAGACTCAAGATCTAGAGGAAAAAATAGACATGAGAAAAGAAATGGACATTCAGTTTAAGAAAGTGTTGTTTTATGGCCTGTAGAATAAGTCGTACAAACCCATATTTGACCGAAACATTAATTCTCAAATATATTTTCGTTTATGACATTTTTTATGTTGCTATAGAAACATCTAAATTACGTTTTTCTTGCAAATGTCACTATATTACAGTAGTAAAGCTTCTTGCTCTTGAGCAACAGGCCTGAGTTCAAACACTACATGCAAGGGAGACCAAGTCAAGGGTGTCCTGTTCTAACAAACAAGTTCATGGATGATGAGTGCTAGGCAAGGTGTAGATGAGAGGCTTTACATGCAACTAAACCAAATATCTAGTCATGAATAACGCCCTCCGAATAGAAATGAAATTGGTAACGGGCACTCTATACTCAGGAAAAACTAACAGCCTATAATATGGGCATACGTATAACATTCAAAAGGCCTGAGAAATTTTCTCCGGCATGCATTGGACAACAAATTCGACCTTTTATCTCTTACTAATATCTCTAGAAATTTCCAGCGCATACAAGCTCGTATTTTTATTTCTATGACTATGTGTCCATTAATCGGTGGTTGTGGGGGAAAAAAGAAGTATTGGTCTTTTGTAGGAGGCAGAAGAAAAAACAACGGACCTTTTCAAGAAACTTTTGGCCATGTTTGGATATGGAGTTAGGAAAACTGTGGTTTATTTTTAAGTGGAGGTAGAGAGAAGGAAACTGTAGTTTGCAAGCCCCAAACTCCAGAAATTGAGTGTACAAAATTTTGGTCAGATTGGAGTTGAGATAAATGCAGTTATCTTAAGCTTTTGGGCTGAGATCACTGCAGTCATCTCACCTCCAAATTGGTTGCGAAACAAGGTAAAGTTAGCATTTTGGAGTTGAGGTTTGCTAACTTTATGGAGCTGCATTTTAGAAAACATAACTCCAATCACAAACAGCGAAATGGCGCAAAACTATGATTTTGTTAACAAACAACTGTCGAACACCATACAAAACTAAAAGCAAACTCTACATAAGTTATAGGTAGACTTATCTCAAATATACAAACTACGCCTGCTACAAAAAAGTTTGTGTTCCCCTCCGAAGGACGGCGCGCAAGACTGCGGTTGGTCTTGGCACTGAGATTCGGGGCAGATGCTAATTGGTGCTATCCGTCCACCTCTCTGAAGATGCCAAGTTGATTTATGGCACCATGTATCGAAGGTTTAGACGGATGCGTCCGATGTAGCAGACTTCGTCAGATTCCCCCTCGTTTGAGGGGTTTTTGATTGTGTGGACGCTCTTCCCTGCAGGCGCAAGCCCCTGCAGTTAATTACGCTACCGCATTGCAGTAACAACTTTCTCCTTCTCCAGATGGTCACTTCGTGTCGTGGGTGTTTGTTTTGTGTTTTGTTGCCCGTGGATTGTTTACGGAGACTGAGTTATGTCGTCGCCCGTAGGGCGTGGACTAGTCCAAATCCGTATTATCTTAGATTTGGGTTTGGGGGTTTGGTTTGAGGATACGTCAGCCATACTTGAGGCTAAGATCAACTCAAACGTTTGTTAAGGATACGTTAGTCTAACTTTGAGACTAAGATCAACTTAACGGGATCGTTTAGATCCGACAAAGGAGCATTTGGGCTCTATTGTTCCAGTTTAGGGACATAGCGGTCCATCGTATGTATGGCCATCGGGACCCGTCACCTCTCTGACGACGTTGAAGGATTACAACGACGGATGTCAGAGGAGTTCAGAGATGTACCCTCGAGCCAGAGTTAATTGGGGGGATTCATAGTCCAGTCTGTTTGAAGGTTTAAGGATACGTTAGCCATCTTTGAGGCTAAGATCAACTTAAACGGGACCGTTTAGATCCGACAAAAGAGCATACGGGGGCTCTATTGTTCTAGTTTAAGGACGTTGCGGTCCATGAGTAGTTTAAGGACGTTGCGGTCCATGGGTAGTTTAAGGACATTGCGGTCCATGGGTAGTTTAAGGACATTGCGGTCCAGTATGTGCTCTGGATGATTCACACGGGTTCACTGCCGTGCTTAGCGAGGACCAGGCTCCGCTCTGGACGTTTTCCGCGGGGTCAAAGAGTGACGTTATCCGCATTCCACGTAACCAGGAATTTTGCACTAGATGCTTCACACGGGTTCACTGCCGCGCTCGGCGAGGACTAGGCTCCGCTCTGGATGCTTCACACGGGTTCACTGCCGTGCTCTGCGAGGACCAGGATCCGCTCTGGTCGTTTTCCGCAGGGTCAAAGAGTGACATTATCCGCGTTCCACGTAACCAGGAATTTTGCATTAGACACGGGTTTAAGGACCCCGCAGTCCATATCAATGTGTGGTCGTCAGGACCCATCACCTCTTTGAAGACATTGAGGGACTACAATGCCAAATATCAAAGGAGTGAAGAGATGTACCCTAGAACCGGAGTGGATTGAATAGTCCTTGGCCCAATTTGGGATCAAGACCAATTAATTATGTTATGAGCCCATTAGCCCAGTTGATTACGAATTGAGGACTTATGGCCAGCTTGGGCTAAGTCCAATCAGGAGAGGCTTTGCCTCTATCCATTTAGCCAATTGGACCAATATCTAGTGTTAAACACTAAAGACCAACCAGTGTTGAACACTGGGAATGAGATTGACAAGTTAGTGTTTAACACTAAAAGATAAATGGTGTTAAACACCAGCGACAGGGCTTTCAAATTAGCATAAACACTAAAACAGATCAGTGTTGAACACTGGCAATGGAGATCTCAGATTAGTGTTAAATACTAAGGTAATCAGTGTTGAACACTGCGAATAAAGTTTTTTGATTAGTGTTGAACACTAAGGCCCAACAATGTTTCAATACTGGATTCGAGAGTTCCAATTTAGTGTTGAACACTAAGGCAAGAGGGGTCACGTGGCAACACGTGAGAGGACCTCCCTTCATTTATTCTGCTGAGATTATCGCGTCTTTCAGAGTATCACGTGCCATCACGTGACGGGCATTCAAGTGCTTGTGTGTTACAGCTTCTGTCAAGGGTCACGTGGGTCACGTGGGGTGCTGCCTCAAAGGGGCTTTCTGTAGATCTCTTAGGGGGGTCACATGGTGACACGTGACCCTGTCTCTATGTATGTTATTTAGAGGATCTGTTAACCTTTTCTCAGGAATTAAGTTCCTCGAGCTTCAAACTTCAGAGGGATTAAATTCTTACTTCCTTTTGAAGACTTATATTCTGGAATAGAGTTGAACTCTGAATTTTCTGTAGGAATTAAATTCCTCATATGTGTGAAGAACTGAATAGGGTTAAACCCTAATAAAAACTTTTAAGGAATTTAAACTTCCATCCTCTGTTAGATTATGATTAAGGGAATTAAATTCCCGCTGTTTCAACAGAACTAGGTTCTTAATTAGGGTTAAACCCTGTTTCTTTCTGTTCTGAAGGAATTAAATTCCTATGATACAGGGTCAAGCCCTAATTTTATTTTAAAGGAATTAAATTCCTATAGTTCTGTGAGAATTAAATTCTCGTGCTTGCATTCCCTCTCTATGTTTTGGATCTGCATGGCAGGATCTCAACCCATTGAGAATTAAATTCTCAACTTCAGGGGGAGATGTGCTCTTTACAGATCCTCTATCAAAGAGAGAAGAAATATATTCTTCTGTTTTATATATCAGAGTTAAACTCTGTTGAGAATTAAATTCTCTTTTTCTTTCAAGGAGCTTTTCCCTTTCTTACCTAGGGTTTTTGCAGAAGATCCAAGTTTCTCAAAGTATCAAAGCTCTCTTCCTTTTCTTTTTTCTCTCCCTGTCTCTGTATATCTTTTTCTCTGTATCTCTTGGCTCCTATTTATAGGAGAAGCAGCCGAATCAATCAGTTTTTGACGAATCTTCATTGAGAGATTTGATTTGCATCCATCATTCGTTTTGGACCTTTGAATTATTAGGTGAATTTTATTCACCATTGGATTTCAAATCCAGGGATTCCCCTTTGTTATTTCGGTTAGATTTAAAGGGGAAATCTTTCCAAACCCGAGATTTTCCCATAGATAGATCACCTCTGAATCTTCAATTCGATTGGTTCCAGATAATCGCTTTCCTTCAGAATTTAATTATGTTGACAAAATGGGCTTTGAAAGCCGATCACGTGTGACCACGTGACCCATGGTCACGTGTGGACACGTGACCCTCTTTGGAATGAGCCTCCCTCCTTCTTTTTGCGCTGTCTTCTGGTTGCTGCTTAACCGTCACGTGCCACCACGTGACCCCCGGTCACGTGTGAGCACGTGACCCTGGTCTGGACTCTTTTTTTTCTGTTTTAACTGGAGAACAAGTCTGCTGCTTTTGATCATCACGTGCCAACACGTGACCCTGGTCACGTGGGAGCACGTGACCTCTTTTGAAGCTCTTTTTCTTTGATGTAGTCAGTAAGCCGAATCTGCCTTGATGATGCTTTTAGATGTCACGTGCCCACACGTGACTGCTGGTCACGTGTAAGCACGTGACCCTTTTCTGAAGCTTTTCCCATAAGCTTTCCTGATTTTAAATCTGGAAACAAATGCCCCCACAGCGTTGTTCTCACGTGTCAGCACGTGAGTGCAACGCTGTCACCTTTTGTGACCGTTGGATTCCTTTAGGGATTTAGGGAGATGAAACGTTTCTATCCCCTTCTATAAATACCGCTGTCTCTTCAGAGGAGCTTTCACTTTGTTCATCTTCTTCTTTTGAGAACTCTTTCCTTGAGAATTTAATTCTCGCTTCCAGAGCTTAGTTCTCTGCCTTGAAACAATTTTCAGAGTTTAACTCTGTTCGAAAAGATTTCTTTTCCTCAGGTAATGTTCTTGGACAAACGATGGACCTTCACATTCCTCTGGATTTTAAATCCAAAACAAGGGTTTTTACCCTTTTTTCTTCATGTTTTCCCATAAGGACCGCTTAACCTTCAAACTGTAGATCTTTTAGGGTTTAGATGATCTTTGGGGAGATGATGATGGCGTTTCAACTCCATGGAATTTAATTCCATCAAAAATGTTTCTGGGAATTTAATTCCCTTTTCTTAATAAGGAATTTTAATTCCAATGAAGGACTTGATTTCTTCACGCCGAGGCTTCCTGGGGTCTCTTGGCCCGAGGTTGTTCTTCTGCAATTAATGGAACAGGAGTTTTCTAATGATTCTCATGACCTTTATTTCAGGTATCATAGATGCCCATCTGTATGGTCTTGACGAGATCATTTCCTATGGGAATATTCGTGCACTGGGCCGCAGTCAGAACCAGGAGTTCACCGATGCTCAATGTGCCGAGATCATGAGCCGCTTTGATGAGTACGACCATCGGCTACTCCCCCGTCGCTCTTCTCTTCTGAGGCTGATCGTGCTGGCGATCAGGGAGGCTCTCCCTCTATTCTATGCTGGTGTGCCGCTTGGGTATTGGACGCCGCCGAGGATAAAGTACACTCGGTGTATCTGATGCACTTGATCTCAAAGAGAAGGCGGGATAATCTCATTGATCTCCTGCATCAGATGTTCCAGCAGTCGGCCATACTTGCCGCCTATCGGAGGGTGGAGGACATTCGTGAGGACCCCGATGCTTATGATCGTGAGAGGAAGCATACTCGGGAGGTTCGAAATGCTTGGAAGATTTTGAATAAAGTTAATTTTGAGTTTCTCAACCCATGCCCCGCATCTGAAGTTTTACCATTGTAAATGTGTCATCTATATTTGTATGAACCTCTTGTAGTATGAGTGACAAGTTCTATTATGTCTTTGTATGTCTGCATGCTTTTCTCTGGGATTTTATCATTTTGCTACAGTTGTTGTTGGTGCTTTCAATATGCAGGGTGCTACTCCATTTTTTTTGGTGTACATCAGGTTTAGGCCTCACGTAGTCTGCACGTGGGGTCCCTTGATGTGGCTGTTCACAAAATCTTCCCATGCCCTATTTTCAGTGCACAATATTAGACACAGAAGAAAGGGCCTTGGAAATAGTTCCATCTCCTTGATTTTCGATGCCTTTCCTTTTTTGGGCCTTGGAAATAGCTTCACCATGCAAGATTTTCCACGCACAGCACTTAATGCATTTCCTTATATATGAGGCTATAGCTTCCCTTTTCCTCTCACAAAGAGATTTATATTATTATTATTTTTTTTTATCTTGGAGTAACTTGTCTTGAGAAACAAACGAGCGCCATGGCCTGCAATCGCCCTCATGCTCGTCGACAGCCATGGGAAGTTCCTATTGAGGAAATGGTCCCCCGCTTTGCTGCTCGGTTGGTGGATCCCTTCCTTACCGACAACGAATGCGACTCAGCCATGCATGAACTCTCGATCCATAGGGGGTCCCCCCTCCCGATGGGTTCTCTCTGGCTCCGGATGATTCTCAAGGCCGTGCTTGCCGACATCCCTCCTCACCCGGCGGAGATGACCCTGGCGATGCTCGACGCGGCAGAAGAAAAGCTCGAGGGTTTTCATGAAGCGTGCCTGATTACTCAGGCTTTGAAGGATTGCTCAATTTATCTGCTGAGCCAGATCAAGGCCCGGCGAGCTATTATGTCTGCTTTCGCGGACGAACACGGCGCCAATCGGTGGGGAGCGACTCCTCGTGAGAACCGTCGCTTTGACGTGCTGGAGAAAGCAGAGAGAGAGATGGAGAATTTTGTCCTCTGTTTCATTAACCCTTGTGCCGTTGATCCCATGTTTGGTGACCTTTTCCATTAGCGTAGAACATTTTTTTAAATTAGTCCCTCCTTTTTTACGCTTTATGCCGAGATTCCATGTAGGCTTGGTGCTAGTATGTATGTTTCCGCTTGCATAAATAAACTTTGTATTCTTCTTATGAGAACTTTCTTTAATTGCAAATGCTACCATCACTTTCCTGCGCATCAGACCTTTTTGGGTATTATGAACGTTCATGCGATTGCAAATGCTATTATTATTATTATTCCCTTTTTGAATACTCATATGATTGCGAACGCATGCTTGAAATATGTCGGAAACCTTTCTTGTTGCCTTTCACATCAGGCGATGTGAGCGCGTTTTAGATCGATTATTCCCGTCGACTGGAAGCCCATTCATATGGTCTTGTCAATGTCTTGTTTCCAAGGCTGTGGTTACGAAAGCGAGCTTACATGGCCTGATAGAGCGATACGTAGCGAACATAAGGTTGTGGCTCTCGATAAGGCTGCCACGTTCACTCGTGAGAGGGTCGAGGCTCATAAGGCCACTGAGAAAGAGCTTGAAGCCCGGCTCGCTTCGTATCAAGCTCAGCAAGCTCAAGCAGAGGCTCGTCTTTTGGAGATCTTGCGTCATGAAGCCGTGGTCCAACAAAAGCAGGATGAGCTGACCAAGCTGCTGAATCGCCCGCCGGCTTGAAACATTTGTATCTTTTCCTTCCTTCTTGCACATACTCATAGATGAGAGTATTTTCTTTTTGTTTCTTTCATGAATTGTACTTTGTACCCATTTTGGTTTATGAATAAAAGATACGTTTTTTTTTTAACGATGTGTCTCCTTTTCATTGAATGTATTCTGCGGATATTCTATCTCGATCTCCTTGCAGGACAGTGATAGCTTAGGGTTCAGGGTTAAGATCTGCTTCCTAAGACTTTTGCATTTTACGAGCCACGAGGGTTTCATAAAGAGTTTTTCTCCCTACAGGTCGAGAGGATCCCATAGGTGTGAGTTCTTCTTAGAGATCGTGAGGATCCTTAAGCGGGTGTTCCCTTGAGAGTCGTAGGGATCTCACAAGAGAGTTTTTCTTCCTCGCAGGTCGTGAGGACCTGCAAGTGTTGGATGTGGTCGCCCTTATCCGTGTTTTACGGAGTTAGGGGTTTCTCTAAGCATTGTAGTTTAAAGACGTCGCGGTCAAGGTTAAGGACCTTATAGTCCGTGGATTTAGGGACTCCACAGTCCACTGTTAGTTTTAAGACATCACGGTCAAGGTTAAGGACCTCATAGTCCATGGATTTAGGGACTCCACAGTCCGGTGTTTGGTTGCAGGGACCCGTCACCTCTTTGAAGACGTCGAGGAATTACAACGCCGGGCATCAAAAGAGTGAAGAGATGTACCCTTAAACCAAGGCAAAATCTGTAGGGAATCGGGGTGGTTGATCGTTAGTTTTAAGACATCACGGTCGAGGTTAAGGACGTCATAGTCCGTGGATTTTAAGGACTCCACAGTCCGGTATTTGCTCTGGATGCTTCACACGGGTTCATTGCCGTGCTTGGCGAGGACCAGGCTCCGCTCTGGGCGTTTTCCGCGGGGTCAAAGAGTGACGTTATCCGCGTTCCACGTAACCAGGAATTTTGCACTAGATGCTTCACACGGGTTCACTGCCGTGCTAGGCGAGGACTAGGCTCCGCTCTGGATGCTTCACACGGGGTCAAAGAGTGACGTTATCCGCGTTCCACGTAACCAGGAATTTTGCACTAGATGCTTCACACGGGTTCACTGCCGTGCTCGGCGAGGACTAGGCTCCGCTCTGGATGCTTCACACGGGGTCAAAGAGTGACGTTATCCGCGTTCCACATGACCAGGAATTTTGCACTAGATGCTTCACACGGGTTCACTGCCGTGCTCGGCAAGGACTAGGCTCCGCTCTGGATGATTCACACGGGTTCATTGCCATGCTCTGCGAGGACCAGGATCCGCTCTGGACGTTTTCCACGGGGTCAAAGAGTGACGTTATCCGCGTTCCACGTAACCAGGAATTTTGCACTAGATGCTTCACACGGGTTCACTGCCGCGCTCGGCGAGGACTAGGCTCCGCTCTGGATGCTTCACACGGGTTCACTGCCGTGCTCTGCGAGGACCAGGATCCGCTCTGGACGTTTTCCACGGGGTCAAAGAGTGACCTTATCCGCGTTCCACGTAACCAGGAATTTTGCACTAGATGCTTCACACGGGTTCACTGCCGTGCTCGGCGAGGACTAGGCTCCGCTCTGGATGCTTCACACGGGGTCAAAGAGTGACGTTATCCGCGTTCCACGTAACCAGGAATTTTGCACTAGATGCTTCACACGGGTTCACTGCCGTGCTCGGCAAGGACTAGGCTCCACTCTGGATGCTTCACACGGGTTCATTGCCATGCTCTGCGAGGACCAGGATCCGCTCTGGACGTTTTCCACGGGGTCAAAGAGTGACGTTATCCGCGTTCCACGTAACCAGGAATTTTGCACTAGATGCTTCACACGGGTTCACTGCCGTGCTCGGCGAGGACTAGGCTCCGCTCTGGATGCTTCACACGGGGTCAAAGAGTGACGTTATCCGCGTTCCACGTGACCAGGAATTTTTTGTTGATTGTATCCGCATTTCACGGAATGGAGGTTTGACTCTTGATGATATGTATATCGCCGAGCCATGGAACTGGGGGTTGCCGCTGTTCCGTTTCGCTTTATGTTGTGTCTGCTGCGTCGAGATGATCTCCAGGCTATTTGTGAACCGTCGAGATTCAGCTTCCTCTCATGATGAAACCTGGGGGAGGAGTATGATCCCTTTTTTGTTTGCGTCCCTGGATTGTATACAGGGATAGATGTAACATCACCTGTAGGGCAAGGATTTCACTTTTATTTTATTCCTTTTTTTCGCGATGCTCTATCATTTCATCTTTTATATCGCGAAGGTCGCGATTGCCCCATCATTTCGGCTATTTTTCGCGGTGCCCAATCATTTCGGCTATTTATTTATTCTCTACTCGCTGCTTTTTATTGCGAGTTGCCCCATCATTTCGGCTATTTTTTTTTTATCCATACATCTTTACTTGCTGCTTTTTATTGCAAGTTGCCCCATCATTTCGGCTATTTCGTAGGCATGCGTGGCTTGCTAGCTTTTTCGCCGCAAGCTTGGATTTTAGACACCGGTTTCAGCATCAGCACCGCTACAACTGGGATGTTGCCAGGAGCGGATCATCATTTGCCTCTGTCGCTATTGAACAAAGGTGGCTCAGTAAACAGGGTTAAGGGTCCTGTCGACCAAGGCTTTTGACTTCATGAGCCGTAAGGGTCTCACAAAGGTATTTCTCCCTACAAGTCGTGAGGATCTTGCAGGTGTATTTTCTCCTTAGGGATCGTGAGGATTCCTAAGTGTATGTTCCTCTGTAAGTCGTAGGGATCCTACAAGAGGGCTTTCTCCTTATGGGTCGAGAGGACCTACAAGGGTTGCTCATCATATGGGCATATCCCTAGTCACGGGTGGGACTTTGCTGGGGAAATGTTTTTTCGCGCCCGTGGATTGTATACAAGGGTCAGTATTGAGCCTCTTGTAGGGCAATATCGAAGGTTGTGGAGGATTTGCTTAAGAACAGGTTTAGGTTTCTGTAACTTAAGACTTTCAAATCTCATGAGCCGTGAGGGTCCCATAAGAGAATTCTCCTTACGAGTCGTGAGGATCTCGTAAGTGTATTTTCTCCTTAGGAATCGTGAGGATCCCTAAGTGTGTTGCTCCTTTGTGAGTCGTAAGGATCTCACGCAGGTGGTTTCTCCTTACAAGGTCGAGAGGACCCTACAAGTGTCTTTTAACGAGGTTGCGCCCTTTCGGGTTTTCACAAACACTCGCCGGTAGTCCTGCTGTTTTTACTCACGGAGCCCTTTCGGGTTTTCATCCGTGCCCATTTTACTTATGGACATACCTTTTTTTTTATTCTTTTTCACTTTTTTTTTACAAGGTCGCGCCCTTTCGGGTTTTCACGAGCACTTGCCGGCAGCCCTGCTGTTTTTACTCACGGAGCCCTTTCGGGTTTTCATCCGTGCCCATTTTGCTTATGGACATACCGTTTTTTTTAATTCTTTTTCATATATTTTTTTTTATTTTTTCTTTCTCTCTCCTTTTTTTATCTCGTCAGCCTAAAGATACTGCGGTAGTAGTTTTAGGGACTTTTCGGTCCGTCGATAGTTTAAGGACGTTTCGGTCCGTCGTTAGTTCAAGGACGTTTCGGTCCGTCGTTAGTTCAAGGACGTTTCGGTCCGTCGTTAGTTTAAGGAAGTTTCGGTCCGTCGTTAGTTTAAGGACGTTTCGGTCCGTCGTTAGTTTAAGGACGTTTCGGTCCGTTGTTATGGGAAGGCCGGCTGCTGCTTGTAAAGTCTGAGCGTAGGAAGATAGCGAGCGGATATAGTCGTCGTCATCTATCATTGACCTAGGCTGTGGCTCATTAAGCATAGTATTTCTTTAAGAAGCGGCCGTTTATTGGCCTGAAAGGCCTTTCACCGTGCATGTCCACGAGTAGATAGGCTCCACCCTGGTAGACCTTATCTATGATGTACGGGCCTTCATAGTTTGGCTCAAATTTTCCCCGCTTGGCACGATTGGGGATCATAGATCTTTTGACCACTAGTACGAGTTCGTCTTGGCGGAATGTCCTCGGCCTGGTCAATCGTTCGTACGAGCGTGTCATCTTTGCTTTGTAGGCTTCTAGATGTTGTTGCGCTATGAGCCGGGTTTCGTCGAGGGCGTCAAGCTCCTCAAGCCGAAGGTGAGCATTCTCTTCGTCTGTCAGCTCGTGGTGGACTGCCACTCGCAGAGAGGGTAACTCTATCTCGAGGGGGAGCACTGCTTCCGTCCCAAATACCAACGCGTACGGCGTTGTGTTCGTGGCCGTCTTGAACGTAGTTCGATAAGCCCAAAGGGCTTCTTGCAGCCTTTCGTGCCAGTCTCTCTTATTCCTGGAAACGGTATTTTTTATGATCTTCGTCAAGGTCTTATTGAAGGCCTCGGCCAGACCGTTAGCTCATGGATTGTAAACCGAAGAATATCTCCAGTCTATATTGTGCTGCTGTGCGAAGCGGCTAATCTTATGGCTTCGGTAGGCCGGCCCATTATCGGAGATAATCCGCCGTGGAGTTCCGAACCGATAGATGACGTGCGTATTGAAGAAATGGAGGATATTCTCCGTCTTCACTTCCCTCAGTGGTACTGCTTCTGCCCATTTGGAGAAGTAATCAGTCGTCGCCAGGATAAAACGGTGTCCCCGGGATGATGCTGGCTCAATGGGGCCTACTATGTCAGTCCCCCACATTTCGAATGGCCAACTAGCCACCGTTGGATGCAGTGGATTCGGATGTTGGTGGATGAAGTCTCCATGAATCTGGCATGAGTGGCATTGCTTCGCATACTCGAGGCAGTCCTGGATCATCGTGGGCCAGTAGTAACCTATCCGTTTAATTTTTAACTTCATCTTTGGGCCTGCTTGGTGAGAACCGCAAAGTCCGTCATGAACTTCCTGAATGACTCTTTCTGCTTCGTCAGGTCCTAAGCATCTCAGCCATAGAGAATCAAACGATCTCTTGTATAGAATATCGTTGACAAAAGCGAAAGATAGAGCTCGTTTCATGAGCTGATGTCTTGAGGACGCTTCTTTGGGCATTCGGTGGGACTTAAAGTAGTCTATGAAGACTTCCCTCCAGTCCTCGGCCTTCTCATGGTCCTTTATTTGTAAGGTCGTCTGCTCAGTCGCTCCCTCTTTATATAATTCCGGAGGTATTTCTGCCGGGGCGAGCACTCGACGGCTTTGTACCACGATTCTGACATCGTCGAGGTTCTCGCCAGCCAGTTCTTTAGCAAGTTTGGCCAACGCGTCTGCTTTGCTGTTTTCCGCGCGCGGTATGTTCTCCAAAGTATAGGAGGGAATTTGGGTCAATAGTTGTTGCACCTTTTCGCCGTACTTCACCAACTCCGGCTTGCACGTTTGGTAGTCACCATTTACTTGACTAACGACCAGCTGAGAATCCCCGTATATAAGGAGGTCTTCAATTCCCATGTCGATGGCGATTTCGAGGCCTGCTATCAGAGCTTCGTATTCAGCTTCATTGTTTGTCCTCGGCTCTGTTAAGGAGAAGGCGAAGCGCATTATCCCTCCTTGTGGAGTTGCAAAGATGAGGCCTATCCCCGATTTGATCATTGGGATACCTTGTTTCTGCTTCTTTATGGAGGACGCTCCATCGAAATAGAGTTCCCATCGGGTACTACTGCCGCTAATCGCATCAAATGCCTGCTCGTCCGGCAAATCACAGTTCAGGGGAGAATCGGCCGGTATCGGGTGCTCAGCGAGGAAATCGGCAATGGCCTGGCCTTTCATAGCCTTAAGAGGCTGATACGTTATCGAGAACTCCATCAAGAGCAGGGCCCACTTAGCGAGTCGTCCCGTCAATATGGCTTTCGACATCAAGTATTTAAGGGGATCCACTTTTGAAATGAGACGGACTTCATATGCCAACGCATAGTGCCTGAGCTTTGTTATCGCGAATATTAACGCCAAGCAATGTTTTTCAATGGGAGAGTAGTTGCTTTCTGCCCCCAGCAGAACTCGACTTAAGTAGTAGAGTGCTCTCTCTTTCCCCTGATCGTTCTCTTGTGCCCATAATGCGCCTAAAGAACCTTCGAGGGCGGTTGTATAAAGAATGAGGGGTTTTCCCTTGACCGGCGCAGCTAACACCGGCGGGTTCTGCAGGTACTGCTTGATTTCGTCTAGTGCACCTTGACATTTGTGATCCCAAGCGAATGGAGTTCCCTTTTTCATCAGGTGGCTGTAAGGACGGCATTTGCCCGAAAGATTAGCGATAAACCGCCGGATATATGCGAGCTTCCCTTGGAGAGATCGCAACTGCTTGAGGGTTCTTGGCGGAGGCATTTCCATGATCGCCTTAATCTTTGACGGATCTATTTCAATACCTCGGTGTCGAACGATGAATCCCAGAAATTTGCCCGAGGAGACTCCAAACGCGCATTTGAGGGGATTCATTTTCAAATTATATTGCCGAAGGCGTCGAAATACAGTCTCCAGATGCTTTAAATGATCTTCGTATGACATGCTCTTTACTACGAGGTCATCGATATAGCACTCGACGACGTCGTGTATGAGGTCATCAAAGATCTTTGTCATGGCCCTTTGATAGGTAGCGCCAGCGTTCTTTAGACCAAAGGGCATAACCCTGTAGCAAAATATACCCAAAGGGGTGCGGAAAGCGGTGTGCTTCTGGTCTTCGGGATGCATCTTTATCTGATTGTATCCTGACGAACCATCCATAAAGGAGAAAACCTCGTGAGTGGACGTGTTATCTATCATTAGTTCGGTTACTGGTACTGGGAAATCATCCTTGGGACAGGCTTTATTGAGATCCCTGAAATCCACGCATATGCGTACCGTCCCATTCTTCTTCATTACCGGGACGATATTGGCGATCCAGTCGGGATATTGGACTTCTTGGATAAATCCAGAATCGATCAGCTTCTTGACTTCGGCGTTGACGCTCATCTCAAGCTCGAGTCGCATCCTCCTTGGCGCCTGCTTGACTGGCTTGATATCTGGGGATATTGCTAATCTATGCACAGCAATCTCCGGATCTAATCCTGGCATCTCGGAGTAGTTCCACGCGAAGCAGTCTTTATGCCATAGAAGCACGTTCTTTAATGCAGCCACCCTTTCTTCAGATAGCAGCTCGCTGACAAATGTCGATCGCGGGTCATCTGCCGATCCCAACTCAATCTTCTTTAGGTTATCTGCAGTAGTATGTATACCATCTTCCAGTTCTTTCGGAGCTGGAGGAAATTCTGAGATCACCTCATCATTGCTGTTCTCAAAGCACCGGGGAAGGTCATCTACGTTCTCGGGCTCTTCTCCTAATATCGTAATCGTCTAACAAGTGCGAACCCGCTCCCCGGACTGAGGTGGACCCGGTTCTGCTCCTGCGGCCTTGGGCTCATGCTTTTGTGGTGACGTTACCTTCCATCCGTCGGATAAAGCGAATCTGCCCCGTTGGTACTGGTCCTCGACCCAGTTCTTGAAGGTGAAGCAGTCTTCGGTAAGATGTCCTATGGTTCGGTGATAAGAGCAATAGCTCAGATGAGAAGCCTTGTTAGCTTGCTCAGGATGTCTAGACCTTGGAAGCGCGATCATTTGATGTTTTATGGCTAGCTTGAGTAATCTCTCCGTCTTGTCTCGGGGGAAGGAGTACGCTCGACTCATCTTCTTCATGAGGGACAAATCCGAGCCGTGCAATACCCGATCACGTAACCCTCTAATCCTGCGACGTTGTTGTCGGCTTCTCTTTCCGCTTCTTGATTTATTTCCGTCTCTGCGTCGGGCCTTTCGTACAGCGGATTGACGAGGATGAGTGTCTTTGTCTTTTGCAGCCTGTTGAAATAGACGTTGCGTCCTGGCCTTCTCGTAGATGGCCATTTCGCGGTTGTGGTCTTCCCGAGCTTTCTGACCCACTTTCCTGATAGGCTTGCCCATTCGTTCCTCAAACGACGGACTCGGCGCTTTAATCGCGGGGTCTAGTTTTGATGGGGGGGTTGGCATCTCCTGACAGGGCGTCCTCCTCTTCATCAAAGGTATATATAGCGTAGCTGCTGTGAGCCCGTTCCCGTTTTCCGGCTCTTGCGTATCCAAGCCCGAGTGTTTCCATTTTCCCGTTGGGAAATTTGCGTTGAGTCCCAGGGACATCCCAAATCCTGTTGTAGAACCGAGCCTGCCGAACAGTCTGTTTTAAGGGTACTCCTTGGCGCTTCAATAGCTTCTTTAATCCATTTGTATAGTATCTAGGCAGACGGATGGGTTGGAGCCTGTCAAGTGTAGCATCCGCGCCATGCCAGATCTCTTTCTTTATTTTCGACTCTGAGGATCGGTAGAATAGGATCACCTTCTCACCCCTTCGCCTGGGAGGGACGTAAAACGTCTGCAGGTCCTGCACATTGAGAGCTTGAAGCGTGTCGAGATCCTTGTAGTGTTCTCGTGGTACCATGGTGATTTGCAAACTATGGTCATCGCCAAGGGGTGCTTGTATTGACAGCCGATTGGAGAACACAGCATTAGCTTCATCTTCTGAGTCACTTCCGAAGACTAACATGGGGGTGGACGTTCCTGGGTTGTTGCGTTGAGGTGGCCCGGCATAAACTATCTCTTCTTCTTCTTCGGTATCGCTCCCGAAAACAGGGATGGTGGCAGCGGCTTTGTTCTCCGGGTTGCGACACCTTTCTGTATCCTCGAAATCTGGCAAAAAGTACTTCGCGTCTTCGTATTTGCGGACTTCGTTCACGGAAAATGGGTTTAACTCTCCTGTTATGGTATACTCGAAACCATCCTTAAAATATTTCATACACTGATGTTGTGTAGAAGGGATGATGTTGTACTCGTGTAGCCAAGGACGACCGAGCAATGCGTTGTAACAGGTCTTGGCGTCAATGACATGGAATTTGATGTCTGTGACGAGAAGTCCAAAGCGTAATGTTAGTATCACAGATCCGAGAGTTCGTGACGATTGTGAGTCGAAACCGGAGATAGTAATTTTGTCGCGAGCGAGGTGTTGCACACTCATGCAGATTTCCTTCAACACCCGAACATTAAGGAGGTTGACGGAGGATCCATTATCCACCAGGATCTTGCCTATCTTGATATCATGGCAGTATCCGGAGACATATAGGGGACGGTTGTGGTCGCACGTCCCGAGAAGGAGGTCTTCGTCACCGAAAGTGATGTCGGCCGCATGCACTTCCTCCAGTTCATCCTTCATCTTTTCAGTGGCGAGGAAGGCTTGGAATTGCTCAGGTTCTTGTAACGCCTTAATTAGTGAGTCTCGCGCTTCTTTTGATAATAGGAGGGCATCGAGAATGCTAAACTGAGAAGGTAGCTTCCTTAGGTGCGCTAGGATGTTATAGTCCACTTTACCCTTTCTAGGAGGGTCTTTGGTAGCCAGCTCTCTCATAACTTGGTCATCTAAAGTGATATCTTCAGTGACCTTTTCCTTTCCCTTATCTTTCCTACTCGCGGGCCCGAGGTTCTTTTCTGGGAGTGTGCGATTGCGCAGCTGAATGTTCTCGCAGGCCTCCGATTCCTCCTCTTTCCCTAACACGGATTCTTTAAAGAGAGGGCCCAGAGTCATTTCTTCATCAGAGTCGCTCCCAAAGGTGAGAACTTGTGACCCCCCGACGTTAACCATGTCACAGCTGCCAGTAGTTCTGTTGCGCCCGTCGACAGTGCTTCTTCGTTCCCGACGGCTCTTGCGTTTCATGCGTTTAAAATGATGCCGATGAGCAACATATCCTTGCCACCATATCTTAAAGGCGTCGCACTCCTCTGTGGGGTGTGAGATTTTTCGATGATATGTGCAATAATCAGGGTGCCTCTCCACCCCATCATGTGTGTTTCCTTCCGAGGGTGGTAGCTTCATCCCCCTTGATATGGCTTTGGCAAACCTTTTCCTCGTCTTGAATATCCTCTTGTCTACTTCGGATGCCTTTCGCTCTGGCGGAGGTAGTTCAACTCTTCCGTTCAGTCGCCTGCATTTGGTTCTTTCCGACGCTGCCATCTCACGCTCCTGATCTGCTTTGCTTTTTAGGCGAATCTCGTCTAGAAAAGCGTCGATCATTTCGTCTGTTGGCCATGCACGCTCTGGTTCAGGCTCTGTCTCCAGCTTCTTAGTGCCAGGAGTTTTCTGATCATTGGCAAACGAGTGGGAGATTACGTTGCAACTCGCCACATATCCCTCGGATTCATCCGACGAGCTCTCTCCCTCATCTTCCTCTTGAAAGATGTGGTTGAGGAACTCGTGCAGTGTGACAGGAGTTCGCGCCTTTTGATTGTATTCTTCCAGCGCGTCGATTTGCTTCTGCAAGTTCATGTGCTCGTTTCCAAGCTTCACAGACTTCTTGGATTTCTTCTTCTTTTTCTTCGGAGATTTTGACGGTTGGGCGTAAGTATTTGGGCCCTTATCACGAGTCTTCGTAGTTGTGCGGGGCTTCAACATCTCTTCGATAATTTGAGGTTGAAGAGGGTCCTTCCATTCGATCGCAGGGCACGCATGAAGGTCTCTCAGCATTCTTTTGGTTTTCGTTGATAGCACGACCTCCCATGGAGCTTCTTCAATAAAGGAGCATGTTGCCCCCGGTGTATCTGCTTTCTTAGGACGTTGCGGTCCATGGGTAGTTTAAGGACACTGCGGTCCATGGGTAGTTTAAGGACATTGCGGTCCAGTATGTGCTCTGGATGCTTCACACGGGTTCACTGCCGTGCTTAGCGAGGACCAGGCTCCGCTCTGGACGTTTTCCGCGGGGTCAAAGAGTGACGTTATCCGCATTCCACGTAACCAGGAATTTTGCACTAGATGCTTCACATGGGTTCACTGCCGCGCTCGGCGAGGACTAGGCTCCGCTGTGGATGCTTCACACGGGTTCACTGCCGTGCTTTGCGAGGACCAGGATCCGCTCTGGTCGTTTTCCGCGGGGTCAAAGAGTGACATTATCCGCGTTCCACGTAACCAGGAATTTTGCATTAGACACGGGTTTAAGGACCCCGCAGTCCATATCAATGTGTGGTCGTCGGGACCCATCACCTCTTTGAAGACATTGAGGGATTACAATGCCAAATATCAAAGGAGTGAAGAGATGTACCCTAGAACCGGAGTGGATTGAATAGTCCTTGGCCCAATTTGGGATCAAGACCAATTAATTATGTTATGAGCCAATTAGCCCAGTTGATTACGAATTGAGGACTTATGGCCAGCTTGGGCTAAGTCCAATCAGGAGAGGCTTTGCCTCTATCCATTTAGCCAATTGGACCAATGTCTAGTGTTAAACACTAAAGACCAACCAGTGTTGAACACTGGGAATGAGATTGACAAGTTAGTGTTTAACACTAAAAGATAAATGGTGTTAAACACCAGCGACAGGGCTTTCAAATTAGCATAAACACTAAAACAGATCAGTGTTGAACACTGGCAATGGAGATCTCAGATTAGTGTTAAATACTAAGGTAATCAGTGTTGAACACTGCGAATAAAGTTTTTTGATTAGTGTTGAACACTAAGGCCCAACAATGTTTCAATACTGGATTCGAGAGTTCCAATTTAGTGTTGAACACTAAGGCAAGAGGGGTCACGTGGCAACACGTGAGAGCGCCCTCCCTTCATTTATTCTGCTGAGATTATCGCGTCTTTCAGAGTATCACGTGCCATCACGTGACGGGCATTCAAGTGCTTGTGTGTTACAGCTTCTGTCAAGGGTCACGTAGGTCACGTGGGGTGCTGCCTCAAAGGGGCTTTCTGTAGATCTCTTGGGGGGGTCACGTGGTGACACGTGACCCTGCCTCTATGTATGTTATTTAGAGGATCTGTTAACCTTTTCTCAGGAATTAAGTTCCTCGAGCTTCAAACTTCAGAGGGATTAAATTCTTACTTCCTTTTGAAGACTTATATTCTGGAATAGAGTTGAACTCTGAATTTTCTGTAGGAATTAAATTCCTCATATGTGTGAAGAACTGAATAGGGTTAAACCCTAATAAAAACTTTTAAGGAATTTAAACTTCCATCCTCTGTTAGATTATGATTAAGGGAATTAAATTCCCGCTGTTTCAACAGAACTAGGTTCTTAATTAGGGTTAAACCCTGTTTCTTTCTGTTTTGAAGGAATTAAATTCCCATGATACAGGGTCAAGCCCTAATTTTATTTTAAAGGAATTAAATTCCTATAGTTCTGTGAGAATTAAATTCTCGTGCTTGCATTCCCTCTCTATGTTTTGGATCTGCATGGCAGGATCTCAACCCATTGAGAATTAAATTCTCAACTTCAGGAGGAGATGTGCTCTTTACAGATCCTCTATCAAAGAGAGAAGAAATATATTCTTCTGTTTTATATATCAGAGTTAAACTCTGTTGAGAATTAAATTCTCTTTTTCTTTCAAGGAGCTTTTCCCTTTCTTACCTAGGGTTTTTGCAGAAGATCCAAGTTTCTTAAAGTATCAAAGCTCTCTTCCTTTTCTTTTTTCTCTCCCTGTCTCTGTATATCTTTTTCTCTGTATCTCTTGGCTCCTATTTATAGGAGAAGCAGCCGAATCAATCAGTTTTTGACGAATCTTCATTGAGAGATTTGATTTGCATCCATCATTCGTTTTGGACCTTTGGATTATTAGGTGAATTTTATTCACCATTGGATTTCAAATCCAGGGATTCCCCTTTGTTATTTCGGTTAGATTTAAAGGGGAAATCTTTCCAAACCCGAGATTTTCCCATAGATAGATCACCTCTGAATCTTCAATTCGATTGGTTCCAGATAATCGCTTTCCTTCAGAATTTAATTCTGTTGACAAAATGGGCTTTGAAAGCCGATCACGTGTGGACACGTGACCCTCTTTGGAATGAGCCTCCCTCCTTCTTTTTGCGCTGTCTTCTGGTTGCTGCTTAACCGTCACGTGCCACCACGTGACCCCCGGTCACGTTTGAGCACGTGACCCTGGTCTGGACTCTTTTTTTTTCTGTTTTAACTGGAGAACAAGTCTGCTGTTTTTGATCATCACGTGCCAACACGTGACCCTGGTCACGTGGGAGCACGTGACCTCTTTTGAAGCTCTTTTTCTTTGATGTAGTCAGTAAGCCGAATCTGCCTTGATGATGCTTTTAGATGTCACGTGCCCACACGTGACTGCTGGTCACGTGTAAGCACGTGACCCTTTTCTGAAGCTTTTCCCATAAGCTTTCCTGATTTTAAATCAGGAAACAGTTTGTGATGGTATAATTTTACGATATATAACATAAACAATTCAATCATATGAACCCGTAGCCATGTCAAGCACATACACTTCCCAGACAATCCTTGAATACGTGTTGGAAACTTCTCATTTTCACAAACATTTAAGTTGATCTTAGTCTTAAACAAGACTAACGATTCTTAAATCCAACCCAAACCCAAATCTAAGAAAATACGGATTTGGACTAATCCACGCCCTACGAGCGACAACACAAATTAGTTTCCGTATACAATCCACGGGCAACCAAAAATAAAACAAACACACACGGCACGAAGTGACCATCTGGAGAAGGAGAAAGTGGTTACCGCTATGCGGTAGCGTAATTAACTGCAGGGGATTGCGCTTGCAGGGAAGAGCGTCCCCACAATCAAAAACCTCTCGTACAAAAGGGGAATCTGACGAAATCTGCTACAACGGCTGCATCTGTCTAAACCTCCGATACACGGTGCCATAAATCAAATTGGCATGTTCGGAGAGGTGGACGGATAAAACCAAATAGCATCTGCCCCCAAATTCAGGCAAGATGTTTGTCTTCCCAGTTTTCGGCGGAGAACAGATTCTTACGACGAGGAATTCCCCATTTAATGAATAAACACTTGTAGGTCCTCTCGATTTATAAGGAGAAAACACTCTTGCAAGATCCTTATGACTTACAATCCTTATGACTTACAATAGAACATACACTTAGGAATTCTCACGATTCCTGAGGAGAAAAGACACCTGCGAGATCCTCACGACTCGTAGGGAGAAACATCTTTATGAGACTCTTACGACTCATGAAGTCAGAAGCCTTAATCGACAGGATCCTAACCCTGTTTGCTAGGCCACCTTTGTTTAAGTCGACAAAGGCAAATGATGATTCGCTCCTGGCAATATCCCAGTTGTAGCGATGCTGATGCTTAAATCGGTATCAAACTCCAAATCCGTATTTTCTTAGATTTGGGTTTTGGTTTGGGTTTAAGGATCGTTAATCTCATTTGAGACTAATCCGGCAGAGTGATGGGTCACCCACTCGAAGATTGCTATGTCTTCAAAAACTGGGTTGAAGACCAATACCAGTAAGGCAAATTCGCGTTGTCTGAAAACTGGAAGGTGAACCCACCACAAACATATGCTCTAAAAAAGATGGACATGCCGAGGGCATCGTGCTCATTCATAGAGGAAGCTCCATGGAAAGTTGTTCTTTCGGCAAAAACTAAAAAAATACTGAAAGATCTTCAAACATGTCCGGCGATCAGCTGGAAAAGCCCGCGAGAGCCGGAGATCATCGATGGGATGCTGAAACCACGCCCAATATCGGGAGTTGGTAGCGATGGGCAGAACACCCAGGCCCAGCCGTCAAAGTTTTCGAAGAAAAAGAAGAAGACCAAAAAGCCCACGCAGTCTGACGACAAGCGCACGAATCTGCAAAAGTATATTGACTCGCTAGAAGAATATAACCATAAGGCGCAGACCCCAGTCACACTCCATGAGTTTCTCAACTATATCCTTGAGAACAGAGGCAATGACAATGCCTAGGGAGACGAAGCGGCAGAAGAACCCGAAGATTATATGACAAGTTGCCACATGATCTCTCATTCGTCGCTAAGTAACAAAAAAGCTCACTCGGCATTAGAAAATAATATAGGGGAGCTGGGGGAAAGAGCAGTGCCACAATCCTTAGATTATATGACAAGGTCTATCAAGGGGAAACCTACATGTTCATTGAGCATCCGGCGAAACTTCGCCTTAAATCTACTACGGACCGTAATGTCCTTAAACTAGCAATGGACCGAAACGTCCTAAAACTAACGACTGACCGAAACATCTTTAAACTACTACAAACCCGCAACATCCTTGGGTTGACCTCGTAAAAAAACCAAAAAAGGTACGTCCATAAGCAAAATGGGCACGGATGAAAACCCGAAAGGGCTCCGTGAGTAAAAACAGCAGGGCTACCGGCGAGTCTGTGAAAACCCGAAAGGGCGCAATCTCGTTAAAAGACATTTGCAAGGTCCTCTCGACCTTGTAAGGAGAAAACTACCTGCGTGAGATCCTTACGACTCACAAAGGAGCAACACACTTAGGAATTCTCATGATTCCTAAGGAGAAATTACACTTACGAGATCCTCACGACTCGTAAGGAGAACCCTCTTATGAGATCCTCACGGCTCATAAGATTCAAAAGCCTAAGCTACAGGGATCTGAACATGTTCTAAGGCCATCAACTTTCCCAAATTGCCCTACAAGTGGTTCAATACTGACCCTTGTATACAATCCACGGGCACAATTAATCATTTTCTTCCCGAGTCCCGCCGGACGTGCCAGAATTTGTTCTCCGGCGAAAGACCGGGAAGACTGACATCTTACCTGAATTTGGGGGCAGATGCCATTTGGTTTTATCCGTCCACCTCTCCTAAAATGCCAAGTTGATTTATGGCACCATATATCGGAGGTTTAGATGGACGCGGCCGTTGTAGCAGACTTCGTCATATTCCCCCTCGTTTGAGGGGGTTTTGATTGTGGGGACACTCTTCCCTGCAAGCGCAAGCCCCTATAGTTAATTACGCTACTGCATCGCGGTAACCACTTTCTCCTTTTCCAGATAGTCACTTCGTGTCGTGTGAGTTTGTTTTATTTTTAGTTGCCCGTGGATTGTATACGGAGACTAATTTGTGTTGTCGCCCGTAGGGCGTGGATTAGTCCAAATCCGTATTTTCTTATATTTGGATTTTGGTTTGGGTTTAAGGATCGTTAATCTCATTTGAGACTAAGATCAATTTAAATGTTTGTTAAGGATACGTTAGTCTAATTTTAGACTAAGATCAACTTAACCATTTATTAAGGATACGTTAGTCTAATTTTAGACTAAGATCTACTTAACAGGATTATTTAGATCCAACAAAAGAGCATTTGGGCTCTATTGTTTTGGTTTAGAGACTTTGCGGTCCATAAGTTTAAGGACATCATAGTCCATGGAGTTTAAAGACATCATAATCTGTAAAGTTTAAAGACATCATAGTTTATGAGTTTAAGGATCTCACAGTCCATAAAGTTTAAGGACGTCCATGAGTTTAAGGACCCACAGTCCATGAGTTTAAGGACTCCACAGTCCGTAGAATGTCTGGTTGTTAGGACCCGTCACCTCTCTGAAGACGTTGAAGAATTACAACGACATATATCAGAGGTATGAAGAGATGTACCCTTGAACCAATATTGGTTGGAAGGCTCTGGGAATCACTTTAAATGCCATATAAGATGATCAGTTTTGGAAGACGAGTATAATTGGGGTTCAGTTGAAGGGATTTTGCCTCTGGAAGACTTAGCTAATTTGGGCTAAGATTGGTTCGAATATAGTGTTAAACACTAGAGTATATTCGGCGCTCACGTACTCCCACGTGAGGCGTTTAAAGTAGCGTTAAACACTAAAACTAAAGCGCTCACGTGGGGTCACGTGAGGCGCCTGAAGATTGGGCCTTACTTCTTTTATTTATCTCTCAGAATATGCATCTAAGCGTTAAACACTTGACCTTTATGACCATCACGTGTGGGCACGTGATGGGTATCCATACGTTGGATATTAATCCTTCAGTTTTATCCCATTTTCTCTTTAAAATGGTGTTTATCAGGAGTCACGTGGGGACACGTGAGGCATCTTTTAGGCGGGCATTGCTTTTGGGTAGAATCCTCTTTTGTTTGATAAGTGCTAGGAGTCACGTAGGAACACATGAGACGCCCAAAAAGGGAAATTGCCTTGGCTTTACTCCCTTTTGTTTTGAGGAGCTTTTTTAAGGGTCGCGTGGGAGCACGTGATACACCCTAAAAGAGAAGCTGTCTTTATTGTTTTCCCTTTTCCCTTTTAAATAAGTGTTAAACACTTTGGGAAATCTCTTTTTCTGCTTCAAAGTAAGGGGGTCACGTGTTACCACGTGATCATATTGGGTACTGATCTCTTTTACGTGCATGGAAAGTTAAATCCCTTGTTTAAGAATTAAATTCTTTTGATAGGGTTAAACCCTAATTTTATTTAGAGGAATTAAATTCCTATATGTCGGTCACTACTTCGAGCAAATGATGTCTTGCACTTAGTCTCACCTTCGTATGCTTTCTTAGAATAAAGGGGATCTCTCATGTGAGAGAGTTCCTACCTGCTGATGCTTCCTTGTTAAATGTGTATTCTGCACAAATCGTGTACCCCGCACACATTATGTATCCTGTACAATTGTACTCCATACCTGAAATAGTCAAAAAAAATATAGAAATATCAATCCCAGATAAGAAAGAAAGCTATACACCATCAATCTTAAAATATGCATATATATTATCGCCGCCCATAATAATAATATCAAACATAAGAGTATCAACCTATCTGATGTGCAATACATCATCTAGGACGAAACCCAAATGCATATACATTACTCAGCTATTTCCTTTGTCATCAAATTCCCGATCGTCTAACCTGGAGGAAAACCCTATAATTTAAACCAACTTCTCATGCCACTTACTCCTTGATGAAGTATCACAATAAAGAGAAACCATATTTTCCTTGCGTGCGAAATCAGATGCAAACTCCCGAGAAATCACCTCAGCCTAGCAGCTCTTTTGGTAGCCACATATTCCACCCCCATAGTGAAAAAGCTATACTTCATGTTTCTTGCTACTCCAAGTGATGGCCCTGCCATTATGCAAGAAAGCACGTGCGGATATGAATGTTCGCATACTCAGATTGTCGGCCCAGCCGGCATTTGTATGTCCACATAACCGCAGGCCCGATTCCTCATACGACTGGGTATTGTGGTTCTTCCCACATAAATACCTAAAAATTCTCGCCACTTAATCCCGACAAGCAGACCCTAATACTAAGTCTAATCGGCAAGAGGTATATGTGTGATCAAGTACACGCCATTCAAACATTTGACTATAGACTAAGCAAAATGGAACCTATAAAATCTGTCCTTCTTCGTCAAGAGTCTTATAGTAAAGATCAAGGCTAAATTATGTTCATTAGTGGCTGTAGTAATAAATTGGAGTGATTGTGCGGGCTGAACCATTTTAAAAATGTGAGTCTCCTAAGGCAAACATAGGATGCTCTTGAAACGAATCCTCTTGGATCCAATTCCCAAGCACAAACTCAATATCTCATGTGTCCTCTATAGAGAGAACAACCACTCCAAGTGAAATTCATTGTCTCTAAGCCACTTTTGGTCATCGCTACATCGTTTATAACAAGATCTCTGAATTTACAGCTGTCGCATTCAATCATCGTCAGTCCATATCCAATATAGATTGATGATATCAAACCAACAACTGCTTAGATAAGTGTTTCAAATCATAAATGGACTCTCTGAGTCAACTCGAGTCATCTTGGCTTTGAAACCCGTAGGCATATCTTCTAATCAAAATCCCTATCGACAATACGATCTAAGTCCCGGCTCAAGATCTTTATGCGCAACGATTTCTTAAAGAAGGCGAAATAAATGGAATCATCACCCCGGGTGAAAAGTGTCCATTCGTTGTCCACTTACGCTAGGTGAATTCCTTCTCTAATAAGTGTACCTTGTATATCTCTACAATATCATCCTCCTTTCGCAAGATTTCAAAAAACCTAGTTTTTTATCAATAGTCTTGCATAGGATAATTTGGACAAATCCCAGATTTAATCCTCTAATGTTGACTCTTGTATCTCTTCCATTATCATTATTCACTTCTTTGCAATAAACCCAAAAATGGGCGCCATCATGTGACTTGGATTCCACAACCAATGCAGGGTTATCATAGACATCTCCCTTTCGATATTGAAATATTGTCGGGGTGTCAATCTATAGCACTATCTATAAGCCTCTTGAGGATTTATGATTGGCTCCGATCCATCGGCGGAAATATCGCTCCCACTGTCGCCAACTACTGAAGGAACTAATTCTTTCTGCAACGCCGATGCAGGGTGTTTTTCGTTAACCCATTGAGATGGGAATACGTGCATGCTTGTCAGGCGCATTACAGATTTCCTCTGCCTAGGGTAGGCTGGGGCTTATGATTGTGGGGATCCGAACCTCCGGCAGCCGCGAACTAAGCTACCGTTAATTACCCCTCGCCTTTGTAGCGAGAGAACCTCCGATTGACGGGTCAAACAGGTCATGCGAACTCAATATACAGTGTTGTGTTTTTGGGGGAATTGGGTATATCAGGGGGCCCGCAGAGTTTTTACGGAGGTCCCGCTACCCGTATAGCGGGCTGGGGGTCAAGGGGGCTAGCAGCCCCCTTGCGGGATGCGGGGCAGCGCCCCGTTAGAAATTTTTTCTAGCGGGGACAGTGTCGTGGAGTGTGTATGTGTGTGTGTGTGTATATACATACATACATATATACATATATATAAAAAGGGAAAAAAGCGTCCAAAGGACGCGTGGGGGCAAGCGTCTTACGTGCGTAGCACACAGGCGCTGGGTGCCGGCGCCTCACGTGCTTGGCACGCGGGCGCTGAGCGTCAGCAGGAAAAGGGACTTGGTCCCTGCACTGGGAGCCGTGCTCCCGATTTGACTTATGGAGTTGAACTCCTGACAGAGAGTGGGCTTAGTCTCTGCACTGGGGGTTGTACTCTCAAAAAGAAAGATTTTTTTTTTGTTTTTTTTTTTTTTGTGTGTGTGTGTGTGTGTGTGTGTATTGAGTAGTTAAACTCGTAAGATATTTTTGGAGCTGATGAAAGGGGCTTCTCCCTTGAGCCCTGAATCTTCCCCAAAGTGGGATTTTTGAAGATGTGTCTCCTTCTTCTTCCCCTCTGTTGGCCGGATCTTTGATGTAAGGGAGTGAGATTTAAAAATCTCCCTTTTTGAGAGCTGATGGAAGGACTGGGCCCCCTTTGTAGGTTTTATGGTGAAAAACTATTTTTTTTTAAAAAGGAAGAGTAAAACTCTTAATTTAGTTCAGAAAAGGGAAAGAGGTTTTAGAACCTTGAGGAAGGAGAAGGAGGCACTAAAACCCTTGAGTTTGAGAGAATGAAAAGGTTCTTTTCTTATTTCAACATCATGTTGCCTTATATAGGCTTACAAATTTACACATAGCCCCTTGGGTTTTACAAAATGGCATTTTGTCCATCTCATACCTCATGTGCTCATTTCTTTTGCACATAAGCCATGGGCTTTACAAAAATTTGGCGTTATGCACATTTTGCTTATATTCATGCATAAAAAATTATATCAAAATTATTTATTACATAAATTTTATTTTGGCATGGGGGGGCTGGCCGCAAGGCCTGACTTGGGTATGGGCCCACTTGAGCTGATCTTCGGCCCGCTTATTGGGGTTGACTTTGACTTTGACTTGGTCAACCGGGATGCAATTTTCGACCCCAACAGCTGACCGACTAGGAAACTTCTCAATCTCGTAGAATCCAAATTCTTGACATATTTCTGCCTTTTGTGTAAATTCCTCCCCGAGTAAATATCGACTAATTATTAATGAAGGTGCTGAATTAGGAAACTCAACCACGTGTCTTCACGTTTATTGATTCGTATACAACGGAGTGAATTATCTGTAATAGATATTCAAATGGTTTTACTATGATAGTTTTGCCTCCAAGACAAGTTTCAGAAATAAATGGTTCGACTTGGAGGAATTTTAGTATTCTTTATTTTTTCCCTCGCTATCTGCAAAGTTGTTGCGTGCTATCTACAAAGTTGTTGCGGTTTTTGTTAAAATCAAAATCCTTAAAACCATGATCTATAACTGACAATCTCCATTCCATGTGCAGTTCGCATGTACAGCCTTTGAGGGTGAAGGGGAGAAGGAGGAGGAGATCTCAGGTTGTTAGGATCGGGGGCGGCGTCGACGAGGACCGGGTCGGGATCGAGTGCGAGAGAGAAGGGGAGTCGTGGGGTCAAGGCGGGAAAAGAGAAAGGAGTAGAAGAAGAAGAGAGAGAGAGATACGAGAAGAGAAAGAGAGAGAGAAGGAAAAGGGTACGGGTCGGATCGGGTCGCGGGGGTTTGGGCCGGGCTCAGGCTGGGGATTTGGGTAAAAAGAGAGATAGAAATTTGGAAAGGAAATATATATATATATATATATATATATATATATATATATATATATATATATATAGAGAGAGAGAGAGAGAGAGAGAGAGAGAATGGGGATATTGGATTAAGGTTTAAACGGAAAAAGAATTAGAAGAGTTTTGGGATAATATTTAGAAATTTAATTTGGGAATTTGAACGATAACTTATTATGATTAAAATTTTAAATACAGGAAATATAATGGAACTGGGGATTTACAAATAGTTATTGTAAAATAAGCAAAACTAAAGAAAATGACTCATAGGTCAACACCTGACACGCATAAGTGTAATGCTACAAACAACCGAATGAATCTAGCTGTATATTAGTAGGAGTTGCATGCCATTGGAAATGCATGATTCTAGCTATAGCTATATCGATTAAAGTATGCATGATCCCAACTATAGCTGCATCGATTAAAGTCATTGGTTGGACGAAAATGTTGATTATATCATTTTCTTTTGTTTTCTTATTTCATGGATGTTATTGTTGATTTGCAACATGTTATGTTTCATATAATCAACCAAATGAATATTCAAATTTTAGGTGTTACATTCACTAATTTTGGGTCCTACTAATATAGTTGAAAGAATAAATTGTGGCGGAAATGGTGCGGTTGAAAATGCACTCAAATAACCACAACACCATATGCACTATTTGGAAAAGCATGTAGTTTTTTTATGCTTTTTCTTACATATGGGTCCTTCCACTCCAACAATAGTCACGCCTTTCCAAAAGCTGCATTTAACTGCAATGCAATCAAACAGTACAATTTAGTTGGAAAATGCGTTGTTGTTCTTTGTGCAACCAAGCAAACACGATGAACTCTCAGTTGCATTTTCCGTTGACTTCATTGACCCCTTTTGACCATAACGCTGGAGCATTCTACTGGTAATAGTCTTATTACTCATACTATCATGAGCACAATGTTGAAAATTTGAATCCTTCTGTTTCATTGAACGTTGTTAAGAAACATTGCTACGACTAACTTCACAACCCACATCTTTTTAAGATTTTCTGGCTTATCTTGACCGGCACATTTGTTGTATATACACCGTGTGCTTAATTGTATATGCTACATGTCAAACTTTTATATATATATATATATATATATATATATATATATATATATATATCAGGGGTTCATTGTTTAAGATATACAAACTGTGCTCTTAATTGTATATCCTGCTGAAAAGCGATCTGATGAAGCTATTCTCTGTCTACTTTATTAGGACGGCGATTTCATATTGGGAGCATTCGTGGTGTGGACGTCATTTATGTTTTGTCAGGGCAACGAAGGGTACTTGCTAATTATCAACTATCACTACTAGCTTGAGTAAACTTATATGTTTCTAATGAACCTGGCTCCCACTAGCTTGAGTAAACAGAATCCTCGTCCTAGCTTGTGTCATATTACTTCAAATTGTTTATCAAGTTAACTCAGCAGGATATTTTTTATCTCATGCTCTGCATAGCAAATGAAAATAATTTCTGAATTGGAATTTGAAATCAAAAAACTCAAGCTCCAACTTTGTGAAATCAGTTGAATGCAGGAATTACAGTACAGACTCTGCTGGATGTTTTTAATGTTTGGGGAATAGTTCATTACGGAACTGCTGGATGTGCTAACAACTCAATGTCCTTCGGCGACGTTAGTGTGCCCAAGTTTGTTGCTATCACAGGCTCATGGACATGGACGGTAATTGCTCTCGTATTCACCTACTCTTCTATAGTGTGCCCAAGTTTGTTGCTTTCACAGGCTACACTTGCTTCTCGTATTCACCTACTCTTCTATATTGTGTTACAATAGAAATTTGGCTCACCGAAGAGAGAATACCCATATCTCAGCTTTGGTGAATACAATTTCCCAACAAAGGGATTGGACCTGCTGTCAGGTGTGAAGTTTAAGCCTGAGGAGTTCTTCTCAGTTGGCAAACCCATGAAGAAAGTCTTTTGGATGCAAGTTGATCCTGAATGGTACAGTGTTGCCGAACAACTTCAGGTGCGGCACCTGGCATATCTCTCTCTCTCTCTCTCTCTCTCTCTCTCTCTTCTTCTTCTTCTTGTTGTTCAAGCATGCCATGCAATAAAAAATTTAACCTTATATAGTAATTAATTAATTTTAACCGTTAAGATATGTGAATTAAAATAGTCCCACGTCGCGAAAACTATAAGAGAGATGCATGGGTATAAAATATAAAATGGGCCAAATCTCAACAAGACTTGAGTCTTATTGATAGAACCCGCAGATATCAAAGCTCGTGTACACTCACTGCAGATAAAATATATAGTCGCCCCCTCGAAACTTAATAATGTAATTGTTTTGTTGATTAAAAAGGCGATCAATGAATTTTTTTACTACCAATGAAATAAAGTTGTTGGAGACAGGTTCGGAATATCTGTGTCAGACAACTAGTTTGGCATAGAAATATTAAATGTTGGTCTAGGTTTACTTAATGTTCAAAAACATTAGTGAAAAGTTTATAAACAGGTGAAATAAATATATACATTTTGAAAATTCTTCGCTAATCAATGATGTCTAAACAAGTTTTATTTTTTGATGAATTTTACTTAATTTTTTATAGTTGAGGTTTAATATGATATTTGAATCCAGTGCCCCAAAAAAAGGATATTTGAATTAATATTAAAGAAGTATATTACAGGTTGAGCTGGAGAGGTGTGTAAATGAAACTTTTTGCTTGCCGGAGACGCCTAAAGTAGTGAGTGGGTTAAAGGCATCAACCGCCGATGTGTTTGTGGATAATGCTGCTTATCGCGAGTTTCTTTTCAAAGAGTTTGGGGTATCAACAGTCGATGAGGAGAGTGCAGCCATGGTGATGGTAAGAGAGATCTAGAATTGATTAAAGATTAAAGTGAGTCGGACTAGTTTGCACTAAATAATTTCAAGGGTGAATTGCACTAAATCCTCCTTATAGTTTATCCCCTGTAGCACTTCTAACCCCTCAAGTAATTTATCGGCGCAAACCATCCCTCGGTTCATTTGAGTTGAATTTAAGGCACGCTTGTGCTTATAAATCATTTGAGGGATTATTCTGTATGCGGTAAACTATAGGAGGGGTTTGTGCAATTAACCCTAATATTAAGTGCAGTTAAATTTGATTAGTGTCATATACTATTTGAGTTCTTTTGATTAGCCCTTTCTGCCATAAATAGATTGAGCTGCATCCCAATGATTTCATTACCATTTAATTATTTTTGTATTTTTTTATAATAGGCGGCGGCATCAACTGGGGTACCAGTAATTGTGTTTCGTGGGGTATCGGATTTGGCTGGAGGAGAAGCAACGTGGTCTTCGACAAGACTGAAGAAGCTAGCTTCGAGGAATTCTCTTAAAGCTGCAGTGGAGTTTGTGGGGGTGATTGGGAAGAGAAAACCATTTACCTCTGCTTTCAAATAAAGCATCCACATTTTAGTGTGTGCATGTATGTAACTACTAAATAAAGCATCCACATTTTAGTGTATGCTGCCTGTAACTGCTATACCGGTTAAATAAATGTTTGATCGCTTTCGGTGTGTCTGGCCATTTCATATATGTAATGGATAAAAGAAATACAACAATAAAAAAGAAGTCGATCAATTTTCTATCACTTTCATTCCTGCAGCGCTGCACCTCCCTCCGCTCCTTTTTCCAAATCCAGGCCCACTTCACCGTCTCCTCCCTCATCGACGCCCGCAGGGTGTTAGACCAGATGGGAGGTGATAGAACAGACTTGGTTTCTTGGAACTATTTTCAAATCCCACCCTAACCCTAACTTCAGATATACACACTCAAATATACACAAACAGACACACACACACAAATACACAGACACATGAACTAGGCTAAATCCTAATTCATCATCATTATCCTCTATATTGAACTCTTGTCAAATCCCACCGCAACATTTTCCTTAAATCTAAAATCTTAAAATCGATTAAGAAACCCCTCATCTTTAAAAAAAAATTACCCTAAATTTAGGACTTCAAACCCTTGTATTTCAAACGTAAACGTAAAACTAATTGAAATCAAATCCTAAACTAAGCGAATGATTTTCAATGATAATATGAAATTTTCTTATTCTTATCGATAATTAATCATATGTGAAAATGAAAACGTGATTTAGTTCCCGTCTATCGGTTAACATACGTTCGGTGTTCGTCGGGATATAAAACTACACGAAAATTGTTAAACACCGGACGTTATCGTTCGGTTTCTTACAACCGTCACGTAGTCTATGTGACGAGAATTAATATTCGATCGTATGATAACCGATAGATTTGTCCCGTGTGGACAAGTTAGGAATGTATAAAGCAGACACCTGCATTCGCTTGTGTTTTCATTTGTTTCGGGATATTTCGTCGGTACCTTTCCGCTGGTTCTCCGTGTACAACGATGGATTAGATATTTGTTTCAATAATGTTTCACAGCATTGAAACGATTATCTGTTCTATTCCAGTGTACTCGAAGAACAACAGGGAGGTGCTGCCGAAATTTTCTCGAAATGGATGAAAACATAAGTAAATGGATGTATGCTTTATACATTCTTAATGGGATAGGTGCCTTACCCCTAATCCCGTTACCTTCGACATCTAATAAAGAACATTTAATATTATCATCTTTCTTGAAAGAAAAATCCAATTCTTGAGCTTTGAGATTAGAAGGAGAAAGTTCTCAATAGGAGTTTGAGGAGAGCCCAATCCAATAACAATTGAAACCAAACTTAACGAAGTCGTCAATTAAACCTAATATTGACGCTTCTTATTATCTGTCTATCTCGTATTTGTCACGAAATCTTAATTCCATAACTCTTATCTATAGACACCTTGCTACGTTCCATTTTCTCCAATATGGCATTCTCTTACCCCCACGACAAGAGTTGGATATACGTCGACGTTTCTTCGAGAGCTACTCATTTTTTCCTTAACGGTGTTTACTTTTTCACCGATTTTGCCTACGCACGTCTTGAGATACCAAAAGAGCACGAAATCTATTGTCCTTGCTATAAATGTATGAACACGGGATTGCCAAAGAAGTCGGATATTGAGTTACACATCATGAAAAACGGTTTTATTAGAGATTACACTAAGTGGGATATTCACGGAGAAAATGACGATAGAAAACCAATGCAAGAGACGGAAAACGAATTCATTAAAGCGGAA
Organism: Agapanthus africanus; assembly: GCA_030015575.1. Classification (NCBI taxonomy): domain Eukaryota; kingdom Viridiplantae; phylum Streptophyta; class Magnoliopsida; order Asparagales; family Amaryllidaceae; genus Agapanthus; species Agapanthus africanus. The sequence goes on from JASDDO010000022.1 coordinate 903,554,974, forward strand.
ACCGATGAGTGGCAAGAGATAGTAGAAGAATAGGAGGAATAGGAAGAATGGCAGTTTGAAGAAGTCGAAGCCGTCGAAGACGATGATGCTGTGTTCGCGCTGGTCGATGACATGGATGGGCTTATAAATGCCGGTGGACTTTCTAATGATACGGAAACGCGTTATTAGAGAAGTACAAGACTTCCTCAAGAATTCCTCTATATCTAAATTGCAAAAGGTTTTCGATACTATCCTTTTTCGTACGTCTCTCTCAGATCAAGTGCAAGAACATATGGAGTGACCAGTCTTTCACCGGTCTCCAAGTATTGCTGAAGGAAGTTTTTCCCGACGGAAATGAATTGCCACCGAGCTGATATGAGGCGCAAAAGCTAATCACAAATATCGACCTAAAGTGTGAGAAAATACATGCATGCAAGAATGACTGTGTTTTGTTCCGGAAAGAACACGCCGCACTCAAAAGCTGCCCAGTGTACGGGAAAAAGCTGATTCAAGCCTAAGAAAGACTCCCGTTCGAGTGATGTGCCCGTGAAAATTCTTCGTCATTTTCCGTTAATACCGAGACTGCAACGGTTATTTATGTGAGGAGACGGCGTCAGAAATGCAGTGCCACCATAAAGCGTCTTGTGAAGAGGGAAAAATGGGTCATCCAAGAGATTCGATATCGTGGAAAGTGTTGGATGAAAAACATTCTTCGTTCAATACAGACCCTCATAACATGAGGCTGGGGATTACGAGCGACGGTTTCAATCCATTTGGGATGGTTCGGGACGGGCGTACCACAGTACTTGGCACGTTGTGGTGACTATATACAACCTGCCGTCATGGTGGGCTATGACGCGGTCTTATTTTACGTTGGCGCTTTTAATCGACGGTCTCTCATCTCCTGAAAAAATATCGACATATACCTTCAACTCTTGATCGATGAGTTAAAATTGCTGTGGGAATTTAGTGTGTGAACCTATGATGCAGATGGTAAACAATTTTTTCAGATGCGTGCTGTTGTTCCCTTATAAAATGAGGCGGCGCCTTACGTGAAAGGCACGTGAGCGCTGGCGTGCAAACCACGTGTGTAGAGTGTTTTTGGTCATCCTATTGAGATAGGAATACGCGTCGCTTGTCAGGCATATTACAAATTCCCTTTGCCTAGGGTAGGCCGGGGATTATTGATTGTGGGGCTCCGAATCTCCGGCAACCACGGACTAAACTGCCGATAATTACCCCTCGCTTTTGGAGCAAGCAAACCTCCGATTGACAGGTAAAACCGGTCATGCGAACTCAATGTGCAGTGTGCGCGTGTCGTGTTTTGAAGGGGACTTGGATGTATCAGGGGACTCGCAGAGTTTACGGGGGCCCTGCAACTCGGATAGCGGGCTGGGGGTTAAGAGAACTAGCAGCCCCTTGCGGGGTGCGGAGCAACGTCCAGTTAGAAATCTTTTCCAACGGGAGACGTGTTTTGAGTGTGGAGCGTGTGGAAAAAGAAGAGTGGGGAGCGTCCTAAGGACGCGTGCGTAGCGCGTGGGCGCTGGGCGCCAGTGGACCACGTGCTTAGGGCGGACGCTGCGCGCCACCGGATCACGCGCCCTGCACGCAGGCGCCAGCGGGTCACGTGCCCGGCACGCGGACGTTGTGCGCTACCGGGTCACGCCATGACGCGTGGGCGCTGGGCGCCAACGGATCACGCGCACTGCACATGAGCACTGGGCGCCCGCGGAAAAAGGGTTTAACCCCTAGACTGGGAGTTGAACTCTCGAGTGACTTTTGGAGTTGAACTCCCGAGTGACTTTTGGAGTTGAACTCCTAAAAAAAGAATCTTTTTGTGGAGTTAAACTCCTAAAAGAACTGGATTTTCGAAGATGATGAAAGAGTACCCTTTTTTTCTCCCTTGAGTCCTGGATCTTCTTTTGAGCCTTGGATTTTCCCAAAGTGGAATTTTTAGAGATGTGTCTCCTTCTTCCTCGTCTCTGTTGATTGGATCTTGGAGAAAAGAGGGGGTGAGACTTAAAAATCTCTCATTTTAGAGATTTGATAGGAGATCTGAGCTCCCCTTCAAGGGTTTTATAGTGAAAAACTATTGGGTTTTTTTGGAAAAAGAAGAGTTAAACTCTTAATTTAATTCAAAAAAAAGAAGGGTTGGAACCTTGACGAAAGAGAAGGAGGCACAGAACCCTAATTTTTTAGGGGAATGAAAATGTTGTTTTATTTCATCATAATGTTGCCTTATATAGATTTACAAGTTTACACATAACCCCTTGGAGTTTACAAAGTAGCATTTTGCTCGTCCCATGACTCATGTGCTTATTTCTGTTTGCACATGAGCCATAGCTTTTACAAAAAATTGGCTTTTTGCTTATTTATTTAAATATTACATTTATCTATTGTACTTTCCTGGCATGGGACCAGTCTGAGCTTTGGCCCACCTATTTGTACTTGGATTCGGGCATGGGTCCGGCTTGGGTTCGGATGTGGACCCGGCTTAATTCAACAATAGGGTCCATTTACTTTGTCTTGGGTCTACTTGTCCGCGGTTTGACCTTGACTTTGACCTTTAGCCAATTGGGTGTAAATTTTAACCCCAACAACATGGACAATTGTCTCTGATAGGATTAAATCCTAAAGCAACGTCTCACGTGAAACGCACGTGAGCGCCAGGATGCAAAGCACGTGGGCATCTGCTTCAGTAAGAATTAAATTCTTTGGATATGCCCACGTGCATAACACGTGAGTATCGGTGCCTAAATTAAAACAGTTTTGCTTTTGTAGAATTAAATTCTAAACAATAAGTATATTCTCTGTAAACAGAGAGCTGTTGGATCAAATATCCAATGGTGATAATAAATAATCATTAAATAATAGAATTAAATCCTATTCAAATGATATAATTAAATTCTATTAGGAAAAAATATCTCCCTGATCAAATTAAATAAGAAAAATATTCTCTGTTAAACAGAGAACCGATGGATCAAAAATCTAATGGTCATCAAAGATAAAATTAAATTCTATATGGGAAAATATTTCGTGCAAAAGGAGTGAGTGGAGGCGGAGGATTCATATGCTGGACCCGGCGTGATTCTCATGTTGGTTCATGTAGCCTACCCCATATGCTTGGGATAAAAGGCTCAGTTGTTGTTGTTGTATGGGAAAATATTTCCCAAATCTTTCTAAACAAGAAAGTTGTATTCTGTTGAACAGAGAACTCTTGGATTAAAAATCCAATGGTGATTAAAAATCACCGTTTGAATTAAAAGATAAAATTAAATTCTATGCATGGAAAAATATTTCCCCAATCTTGTTAAAAACAAGAAAAATATATTCAGTTAAACAGAAAGCCTTAGATCTAAAGATCCAATGGTGACTGAAAATCACCCTCTGATTATAAAATCAGATTGAGATCGCTCAAATAAGAGATTTTCTCAACCAATCAACAATTTTTCATCATCTATATAAAGGACCCAAAACTTTAAGTCTCGAAAGGCGAATCAACCCCATAAGATGATAAAAAGCTACAATCGAGAACTTAATTTTCTTGCTGAAGAAAAGTTCATTCTCCTCTTAAACCCTAGGTAAAGAAAAAACAGAGATAAAAAATATCTCTTTTGCCTAATATATATAAATACAAGGGTTTAACCCTCCATAAAAGAACTTAGTTCTTTCTTTGGATCTGATATCCGCAAGCCAAATCTTCCATAAATTGAGAATTTAATTCTTATCGGGAAGATTTTGCTGTTCAGACTCAAGATCTGGAGGGAAAAATAGACATGAGAAAAGAAATGGACAATCGGTTTAAGAAAGTGTTGTTTTATGGCCTGTAGAATAAGTCGTACAAACCCATATTTGACCGAAATATCAATTCTCAAATATATTTTCGTTTATGGCATTTTTTATGTTGCTATAGAAACATCTAAATTACGTTTTTCTTGCAAATGTCACTATATTACAGTAGTAAAGCTTCTTGCTCTTGAGCAACAGGCCTGAGTTCAAACACCACATGCAAGGGAGACCAAGTCAAGGGTGTCCTGTTCTAACAAACAAGTTCATGGGTGATGAGTGCTAGGCAAGGTGTAGATGAGAGAGGCTTTACATGCAACTAAACCAAATATCTATAGTCATGAATAACGCCCTCCTAATAGAAATGAAATTGGTAACGGGCACTCTGTACTCAGGAAAAACCAACAGCCTATAATATGGGCACACGAATGCTTGATAAAATTATTCAATGTGCCTATGTGTCCATTAATCGGTGGTTGTGGGGAAAAAAATAAGTATTGGTCTCTTGTGGGAGGCAGAAGAAAAAACAACGGACCTTTTCAAGAAACTTTTGGCCATGTTTGGATATGGAGTTAGGAAAACTGTGGTTTATTTTTAAGTGGAGGTAGAGAGGAGGAAACTGTGGTTTGCAAGCCCCAAACTCCAGAAATTGAGTGTACAAAACTTTGGTCAGATTGGAGTTGAGATAAATGCAGTTATCTCAAGCTTTTGGGCTGAGATCACTGCAGTCATCTCACCTCCAAATTGGTTGCGAAACAAGGTAAAGTTAGCATTTTGGAGTTGAGGTTTGCTAACTTTATGCGTTTAAAACGATTGCGTAAATGAATATTTAAATAAAAGTACTGTATATATGTAAACACTAACAAAGGCATGACCAAAACATGCTGCCGTCTAACTACCGGAAGAGTACGGGCCCAATATTCTCATATCGGGCTCCATGTTGATTATATATAAAGGAAAGTGATCCATTACAAACCGGCTGTCCGTGTCTTTTAAAAATGGGAACTCTTGATTCACGATATATTTAAACAATCGGCACCGTTCATGTTATTCTTCATACATCCAAACCTATATGTATGGAAAAAAAAATGAAAAGATTTGAAAGTTTCTAACCCATGCATCGGATGACGTTTATGATAAATTCTTGATAGACGTTCATTTTTGCACTCATTCGATGCATGTGTTGTAGATCTTCAAATCCTTCGGCGTCCCACACATATAGTTTTGGAGGTAGGACGATCAACTTGAACGGTTCAGATTGTTCAAAAATATGAGGATGATCAACTTGAATGGTTCAGATTGTTCAAAAATGTGATCAAGAGTTCTCTTTTTTTTTTAAATGCGAATCGGTTTACAACGAAGCACTCTCCAATATATAGATGTTTGGCTTCGTCTTTTTTCCATAAGAAATATGCCAGCATGCTCTCATAATGCCACAATAGAAGATAATGATATAGAAGTCTTCAAAACATGTTATCAAAAACATGAGCTCCTGTAGAACGAAAAAGAAAACACTAAGTTTTAGTCATGTTTTTCTTATCCGGAATGCAAGCTTCGGAAGGACCGTGATGTAAATCCTAAAAGCTAACTAGTCATTGGGATGGAAAAATCCAAAAGAATATCCGTATTGTATTTGTTATGGTATTTTTTTTTTCTTGTAACTGTTAACTGATATGGGCAATATATCTATCTCTCTGAATAGCTTTGGCATTCGGATTGGAAGAAGAAAAGATTTTCAAGTCTGAATCACATATCTTTACATGTTATTTTTTATATGTTCAGTCACACTTCTCTCGTTTCAGAAATCGAATATCTGAAAAACTACTGTGTTGGTTATGAAAACTAACCAAGAAAGCATCAAGGACAAAATACGCAGAGGATTGAAAATTATATTATATGGTCAACGCCCGTCTTCCTTTCTCTTTTATTTAATCTTAATAGTAACATGCATGTGCTATGCACGTGCGTCATGCGGAAAATCTTTTGGCATGTCATGATTCTTTTTGTTCTCGTTGATGGTCATAGGCTCAAGGACTTTTTGACCAAATTTGATATTCTGTATTGAAAATTGTTAAAGGGTATAAAATTAATTACATGGATATGAGAGAATGGCATGGCATGTTCTTACTTTAGAACTCTCGCATGAATTTTTCTCCCTATTTTGTATTTTTTAAATGAAAAAATGATATACTTTTTGGTATGTTCCCATGAGTTCTAATTATAATAGTAAAGATTACTACACCATTTGTGTTATTGACGGAGAAATCTCAACGACAATTTTCCCACAAAAATTATTAAAAAAATAAGAATAATCATTACACAATAATTAGACCTCAAATATAAAAATCGCTCTTTTTTTTTTATCTTAGATGAAATCTGAGTCTCAGCCCTCCACTCATTGGTGGCCATGACTATTAGATCATAGCTCTCGATCCAACGACTACAATTGTTTCCTACCATTTCGCTCCTCCTCCTCCTCCTCCTCTCCATTGCGCCGACGACTCTGTCGGCGGCGCACCCGATTCACACGGCGGCGGACGCTGTCAACAAGTTGGGAACGTTCGTTGGGGTTGTGATGGTGCATCGGACGAAGGCGGAGGCTCTCTAGAGCTCCGGCGAGTTAGTCGCTCGATCGCACGTCCCCTTTGTCGACTTTTCAGTTGCGTTGACTTCGTCCACCCTTTTGATCTCCTCATAAGGCCTTTTTAGTAGAAATTATTCAATATGCATGATGTAATACACCGAGAGAATTTCGGGCAAGCCTTCGGGTAATTTGGTAGGATCCATATTCTTATTTCTTTTTCTCAACTAACTTTTTCCACCTTTTAAAACCCTGTTTGCGTATAAGGTTAGGATAACTGGATTTTTTCCGTACTGGCCACACCTTAACCTATGCATACAACACACACAACGCATCCACGCACACATCACAGACAAGCATATAACACACGTACCAGGGCATCAACGAATTTTCCCTGAAAGAGTTAATTTGTGGCCTGTTCTCTTTAGATAACGTAGATACACAACATGCAACCAAGCATGGCGGAAAGTCTATATATCTACCTTAAAAGTTTACGATATATCTAATCTGATTGATTAGATTGATCATATTACTCACGTCGCGTAGAAGATCCGATTTTTAGCGTCTTCATGTAACGATCAGAGGGAAACCACACTTTGATAGAAAGCAAGAATCCCTCTCTTGATCATCCCGCAAGCCAACCCAAAAGAGAAGAGGATGAGAAAAGGAGACGACGGATCTCTTTTGTTTTTCTCTATGGAAAAACTTTCTATATTGTATACATATAATCTCATATGAAACCCTAGCCCCCTATATATATGAATATATAGGATACCCACTTATATGGGCGGATATTGAGCCGGATCGGGCCCAATGGCTAACATACTCCCACTCGTACATTCGAGTGTGTGTAGTCCATAGTTTACTGATCTGGTTCCCTGAACCATTAATTTCATGAATCAATTGTCTCCTTGAGAATCTCCTCCTTCTTTTCCTCATTCTTATCCATACATATATATGTGGACCGTTGAGAACCTACAAGCGGATAGCCTTACAGCTAGATCCGTTAGGACCGACACAAGGATCTCTCTAAAAGAAAACAACATAAACCAAAATATATTAGGCTTGCGAAATCTCATACCTCAGATCCGATCAGACATGTTTGCTCAAGCACCTTCAATCCCTTTCAAAACGTACTTGAACACGTAGGTGAACCTCTCAATTCATCACTTTTAAACTTCGCCACCATGGCGTCAATAAGAGTTGGCCATGCGATATAATCAGAAGACATTCCAATCAATCTTCTTCCGGCTCTGAATAGTTAGGTCTGCTATTTACCCGCTTTTCTGAGCGGTATATTGTCATCATAGCAGGAAACAACAGCCAAACTAGCAGACGCTCATAACATGCCTACTTAGACAGCCCAGTATCACTAAAGGTATAGACCGTCCGTCCTTCCGTAAAGAAGGTCGTCATAAGGGCTCATACAGTAAAAGAGATGGGATCCATCCCTCAACCTCCTTATGTGCACAAACCAAGAGCATGTCGTATGGCAACGTGCTACGGTATAAAATTCTCTCCCTGAGCCATTAAGGTTATGTCATACGGACCCAAGTCCAATCACCCAATAATTGACTTGCCTGGCCATATCACCTTGCGATATGCCTGTGATTGACTTGCCCAACCATATCACCTTGCGATATGCCTGGAATCTCCTAACAAGTTCACACACCATTCGACGAGTCAGACCTCTACTCCGACTATATGTAAACAGGTAAAAGTGGTCATGAGATAACCAATTCGGTCGCTTGGCTTACAACACATGGCAACCTCATCCTGACCCAGTCAGGACGACTCTATTAAGGGCCCTGTTCATACCATAATATTGCATTATTATATTCCCCATTCTTATTCGTTTTATAAATGAATAGGTGCTTTTGACGCATGTCTGCTACATATTACAGGTTATAGGTTCTTGGATCTAAAACAGTGAAAAAGATAAAGAGATGATGCAAAAGTGAGACTCTGACCAATAAACAAGAAGACTCTTGATCAAGCCTACATAAGGATCAGTTCACAAAGCAAGATTCAAGACGTCGACACAAAGCCAACGGTTAAAGTTCAATACAACTACTCACTGTGAAGATCTGGAGAATACCTAGAAGACAAATTGAGAAAAGACCTGAAGAAATAGGAAGACTAAAAAGCCCAAATGCAGAACACAAAAATTCAGCATGAGATCTCCTCATTGGGCCGCGGAACCGCGGCCCAACCCTTGATGGGGCCACGGATCCGCGGCCGTCTAGAAGCCATGTGTCGCAAAAATCTTTCCATAATGCGTGGAGGCTTTGACTGGTCAACCTAGGGGTATTTTGGTAAATTCAGACGTGCGAATCAATTGTAACCTAGGGTTTCCTATCCTCTATAAATAGGAACTCTAAATCATTGTAAAGGCTATGCCTCCCTATGCCTCATTCTATGAATAAAATTTAGAATTCTTTTGGTGAGCATCGATGCCTCTTTTCATATCATGAATTCAGAACTGATAACCCTGTTTGATATTTGGAGAGAGCCATCTGTAAAGTAAGTAGGTAATTTCAATTCTTGCCCTAGGTAATTTTTCATTCTTTGCCCTGGATAAATGTTCTTCAATTCCCTAATGACCGAGTAGTCTCCTCGTTTGTTAGGGTTAAGTTTGGGGAAGGCTTTTGAGAGATGAGATCTCTCATCCCTTTCTTGCCCATCATACTTTTCAATAGGACTCCATGCATGCACGCACACACCGCGTCCTACGGCATCCTATCCCTCGAGGTAGCGGTGATACCGTAGTATAAAGGCCCGGTTGCGCGTGTTTTCCATGGAGGTTAGGGTAAGGATCGATAAAGGAAGGACAAGAACCTAGAGGAAGGAACACCTTCCCGTATGGATCTAATCCCTTTTATTGATAATTACCATAACTCCTCATAGATCTTCATTTGGGTATAGAAAGCGTTGAGATTTATTTATATTTCCAAACCATTCCTAAACCTAACCCTAGCAAGATTTAGATCTAGATTAATTTAGTTTTTAGATAGATTTAGTTTTTAGATTTAATAATCAATCCGACGCCCATCGGAATTAACTCGTTTGAGCGATTAGAAAATTCACAACATTCCTGTGGACCGACCCGTACTCACCGGCTAGCTACCAAGCGACGCCGTTCTTGATTGCGGTTAATAGATAGTTTTTGAGACCAATCAAATGGCGCCGTTGCCGGGGATGGCGTGTTATTTCCTTTTTGCAATTTCGGGTTAATCTTAATTAAAAAAATCATAAAAACTGAAAAATCACAGAAAAATATAAAAATATATCATCTGTTATTTTTGGAAAGGGTATTCTTGTTTGAATTTTGCAGGATTTGCACATATATTCGGATCTGGAAATCTACAGAAATCAAAACAGAAAACAAACGATCCTAACAACAGAAGATTGCAACAACAGAGGTACTGAAAAATTCTCGAGACACGATCCCACCTCCAGACCGCGGAAACGCCGCATCATCCTAGTTCCGACCGCGGAAACGCGGTGCCCTGGTGGTATCATCTTCTGCAACTTTTTCTTGGGAACCGTGCATGCTAGAAAACCGCGAAACCGCGGTGTGAACCTGGTTTCGGCCGCTGAAGGGCGGCGCCTTCATGACATCAGCCTCTGGAATTTGCATTGTAAGCTTCGCTTTTTTCTTCTCTGTAAATCTTGATATATCTTCTGTAAATTTGCCTGCAGGATTTCTTTGCGCTTAAAAATCTTCCCCCTTCCAAATAACAAATCTTGTGCAGGATTCTTTGCGCCGCACATAAAATAAAAAAGATTTGATTGCAAGTGATTTTTTTCTGTTTTGCATATCTTTAAAACTTACTTTAAGGGGCTTTTGACCAATTCAGATTGGGTGGGGATTTCATCACCCTTCCCAGGACCCCAGAAATCACATAAGGCATATGCATTGACCATCTATTAATTAAAAAATACTAGACTCAGCCCTAAGGACTTCGAGCTCAATAGGACAGAGGACTAGTTATAAGCATCGGCCGTTTATCCTAACCTGACTTTGCGGTGTCTAGGCAAGTGTGTCTAAGGTAAGTGGTTACTTAATTAGGACCGCTACTTGTAGCGGGGAGCCTCCCACTTACCTGGCACTTACCTGGCCGCAATTGGCGGTGAAGAGGCGGTTTGAGGTCCTATTTCTAGCCTTTTGGAACAGTTATGAGCTGTCTAGCTGACCTAGGTGACCCTAGATCTAGGCCTGATTGTGCATTTTTGGTTGATCGAAAGTGTGTCTTGGCTCTTCTCTCGAAAATCTTTTTGCAAACAGTTCTAAATAAAGAGAAAAAGGAAAAAGGAAAATTTTTATAAAAACTTGCAAAATTTTTGTCGCTAAGAAATCCTTGCACCCCACTACCACCCACCTTCTTTCTCTTCTCTTTCTTACATCATGGGTACCCCACCTCACAAATCTCTTGCCGAACTTTGGTACCTGAACCTAACTTTGCCTGTTACGCGAATTGTTTCAGTCGATTTAAGGAAGATCCCTCCGTGCCCAAAATTTCTTTGAAAGATCAAATAGAAGCGTCTAGGAGAAACAGTTCGACTTCACAACCCACTTTGTGTCAACCTTGTCAACCTTCACCACCTTTGTACGTTGATACCACTTTTTCAAGTCCTGCTGTAACTCCTAAACCGATGTCCATTGCTGAGCATATTGCTCAATCTCGTAGCCGATCTTTCACTCCTCTCCACACATCCAGTTATAGGGATCAACAAGTCCATTCACCTTTTTATACAGATGTTGATCCTACTCATGTCCAACCATCCACTTCCTACCAGTCCTACCCGACTTTCCCTCCTTCACTAGACATTGCTTCTATACAGCCAATTGGGAGTTTCACGTATCCAAACAATTTCGAATCTTTTACCGAAACCCCTTCACAACCCATGTCTAATTTGGAACAGTCGTTGGAAGCATATATTTTCACAACAAACAAAATGGTTAGGAATGTGGATGCGTCCATAGCCGCCCTTATACAACCTAGTGAACCGGTAGCTAGTTTCCCACTAGCTTCAAATTTTTCAATGTATGAGGAGGCGGTTGGACAGAGTGGGAATTTGAGAGGATTTCCAAATCAAACCTACCCATACCTAATTGAAGCCCACAACTCCGGATTTCCATCGATTGTCCCAAATGATTCACCGGTTGAAAATAAAAACGAGTTGTGCGATTTTGTAGTGCTTGATTTGCCAAATTGTGAAGAACCCCTTTCAAGTGAAACTACACTTAATCCTTTCGATCTTTACACCTCCAATCTAGGACCTGAATTAATAAATATCCATGCTTTTGATGAGGTGTCAGAAAATATTGATTTTCACTTGATTGAGGATATAGACGCCGAGAATATTTCGGATGATGAACCTGTCGATTTGATTGAAATTTTATGTTTAATTCATCATCCCGAGTCATTAAATGTTTCTCCCGAACTTCATATGCGTCTTGATTTTGATGATAATGGCATGGATGAGTTAACTATTGAGGAGACTTATGAGGATAGTATTGAGGAGAGTCTTGAGGATAATATTGAGGTTGAACCATTTTTGTTTGATGTGTCGGATTTTCCAATTCATCCTCCTGAACCTTTAACTGTTATATCACCCTCCCTCCTTTCCATCGTTCCGACCACGCACAAGATCACACTTGAAGATTGTGAGCTTGAAAAATTTGCCTTTGAATCTGACACAGTTCTCACAGCCGATGATACTTACGAGTGTTTCACTTTTTCGGACGATGTTGAAGTCTCACCGCCCGAGTTTGAGTCCTTTGAATTTTCAGATGAGTTAGTTGAACCATCAGATTCGGTTGCTTACAGTCGTTTCGAACCATTGATGGAATCTTTCCAGTTCGAGACAGTTTACTACGGTGGGAATAAGACTATCCCTAATTCACTCCCTTTCGTCCTTCCTATCGTTCCGACCGTGCAAGTGACCGTTACGCTTTCATCTCCTATACCAAGTTCGACGTACCCATGCGTTCTTGCGAATCTTGAGGGATTTGACCCCATTTCACGACGAGTTGATAGATTAGCACAATCACTTTTAACACTTCGGTCATCACAAATTGCGCTAATTTATTCACTCGATTTACACCCTCAAGATCGTGCTACCCTTCTTTCTCTTTTCCGCCATTCTTCTCCCCCACCGAGACCATATTCTAACTTTCTTCCCACACGGTCTTCCCACACGGTCTCGTGTGTATTTCATTTCTTTTCTTTCCACTCCATTCTTGCACCAACTCTACCATTACCACGATAAGATTTTTGAATGGTTGGTGCTCACCTTTGGCTTATATAAGGCCTTGCTTAGTTTGGGAAGGACCTTATTGTATATATGTATATATATTTTGAGAATAATGGAGAAAAGAGGCCATAGGAGGGGATTTCTTCCTATGGCGTGGAAAAAACACAACCTCCACCAATTTTTTCGACGATCGGCCCCCATCATCCTCATCGTTATCATCTAAGATGTGGGTACACCAAATTTCATGTGATTCTACAACTTTTTCACCGTTGATTTAGCAATGTAAAAAGTTCTATTGTCGGTAAACCGTTAATTTTGAACGCACTAAATCAACGGTGAAAAAGTTGTGGAATCACATGAAATTTAGCGTACGCACATCTTAGATGATAACGATGATGATGATGGGTGCCGATCGTCGGAAAAAATGGTGGAGGTTGTATTTTTTCCACGCCATAGGAGGAAATCCCCTCCTATGGCCTCTTTCCTCAATTAATCTCATATATTTTTTGTTTTCTTTTCTAATAAAAAAAATTTTGAAAAAAAAATTAAAAAAAAATTGTAAATAAATAAACAGGGGAGTGCCGACATTTTGACCCTCTTGGTGTAGCATGTCAGTGAGGACACTGTCAAAGTTAAGTTTGGGGGTATGCTCGGCACGTCTCCTTCCTTCGCATTCATATGTATATTTTTGCATTTGCATATTTATTTGAAAACGCATAAAAATTTGAAAATTTTAAAAATTATAAAAATAAATGTATTCAATTTTGGCCGTATTTTAACTTGAGTTTGACAAATAGGTTAACTGGCTAGGAACAACTAGATTTTAGACTTAGTAAATTAAAAACTCTAAAAAAAACCTTTCTTAAAGTTTAATGGTAGAGAGTATATGCCTTTGTAGTTTATTTAGAAATAGGCAAATTTTGGGTTCACTTCTTGGGCTAAGTCGAAACAAAGGTAAAGTATTGATATCTTTATTAGAATATAGTTTGAAAAATAATTCCTAGCTTAAGTCTAGATTCTGAAAATATATACCCTACAAATTGCACAAACACGCACCTTGAAACTTGGAATAGTAGAGGAGACCTTGAAATGCTCTTGTCTAAAGTCCTTAGTACGAAGAAAATAAAATGAAAAATACAAGTGTGAATAAAGAAAAAATAAACACTGGTTTTTGTGATTACTTAAGGCTGTAAAAATGGAAAAATATTTAGCGAGGGTGCTTTATCACCTAGTGCCTTAGACCAACTGGTTTGGGAGTCACTGCTAAAGCCTTGGGTGTTGCAAGACTAGGAATTACGCTTTAAAGTGCAAACGCATTTTGTAATCGGTCGTTGGTACCTCAAGAAGTATTAACGGTCGCATGAAGGATGTGTAAGCAAAATTCAGTTAAAAATTCACCAATTAATAAGTACTTTGGACAACGGACAAGAGTATGATTGCTTGATTTGAATTTCCAAGTGTAAGGGTGATTTATACACACACGTAGGGATATGTGATTGGAGTTTAGATGAGAGAAAGGAGTGAAGAATAGAACTTGTATCTTTAATAGAGTTAATAGAAATTCCTAAGTGGAGATGGAACCCTAGAAGGAAAACTTAAGAAATGCCGAAAGCTAAGTAGGTCTGCAGAATATATATAATCTTAAGTTAAATGATGAGGAAGTGTGAAGAATATGGGTGGATAATTTACGAGTCGAAGATAATAGAATTCCTTGTTAGAAAACCTAATTGGAGAACAAAAGTCGAAAAGCCAAATTGATAGGATTTTGTGGGTAGTATCCGCTGAAAACCCTCAGGAGACAACACTCCTCCTACTAGGGACACCTAGAGGTTTAACGGCTTGTTGCACGAGCTCAGTGCAATCGCGTTTCCCTGCGAAAGTGCGGTTAGGTTTTTGTCGAGAATAAAAAAAAAATAAGTTTGCTCGAGGACGAGCAAAAGATAAGTTTGGGGGTATTTGTTAATACCATAATATTGCATTATTATATTCCCCATTCTTATTCGTTTTATAAATAAACAGGTGCTTTTGACGCATGTCTGCTACATATTACAGGTTATAGGTTCTTGGATCTAAAACAATGAAAAAGATAAAAGATGATGCAAAAGTGAGACTCTGACCAATAAACAAGAAGACTCTTGATCAAGCCTACATAAGGATCAGTTCACAAAGCAAGATTCAAGACGTCGACACAAAGCGAACGGTTAAAGTTCAATACAACTACTCACTGTGAAGATCTGGAGAATACCTAGAAGACAAATTGAGAAAAGACCTGAAGATATAGGAAGACTAAAAAGCCTAAATGCAGAACACAAAAATTCAGCATGAGATCTCCTCATTGGGCCGCGGAACCGCGGCCCAACCCTTGATGGGGCCGTGGATCCGTGGCCGTCTAGAAGCCATGTGTCGCAAAAATCTTTCCATAATGCGTGGAGGCTTTGACTGGTCAACCTAGGGGTATTTTGGTAAATTCAGACGTGCGAATCAATTGTAACCCAGGGTTTCCTATCCTCTATAAATAGG
Source organism: Agapanthus africanus (assembly GCA_030015575.1). Taxonomy (NCBI): domain Eukaryota; kingdom Viridiplantae; phylum Streptophyta; class Magnoliopsida; order Asparagales; family Amaryllidaceae; genus Agapanthus; species Agapanthus africanus. The sequence goes on from JASDDO010000022.1 coordinate 903,570,101, forward strand.
AACTCTAAATTATTGTAAAGGCTATTCCTCCCTATGCCTCATTCTATGAATAAAATTTAGAATTCTTTTGGAGAGCATCGATGCCTCTTTTCATATCATGAAGTCAGATCTGACAACCCTGTGTTGATGTTTGGAGAGAGCCATCTGTAAAGTAAGTAGGTAATTTCAATTCTTGCCCTAGGTAATTTTTCATTCTTTGCCCTAGATAAATGTTCTTTAATTCCCTAATGAGCGAGTAGTCTCCTCGCTTGTTAGGGTTAGGTTTGGGGAAGGCTTTTGAGATATGAGATCTCTCATCTCTTTCTTGCCCATCATACTTTTCAATAGGACTCCATGCATACACGCACACACCGCGCCCTACGGCACCCTATCCCTCGAGGTAGCGGTGACACCGTAGTATAAAGGCCCGGTTGCGCGTGTTTTCCATGGAGTTTAGGGTAAGGATCGATAAAGGAAGGACAAGAACCTAGATGAAGGAACACCTTCCCGAATGGATCTAATCCCTTTTATTGATAATTATCATAACTCCTCATAGATATTCATTTGGGTATAGAAAGCGTAGAGATTTATTTATATTTCTAAACCATTTCTAAACCTAACCCTAGCAAGATTTAGATCAAGATTAATTTAGTTTTTAGATAGATTTAGTTTTTAGATTTAATAATCAATCCGACGTCCATCGGAATTAACTCGTTTGAGCGATTAGGAAATTCACAACATCCCTGTGGACCGACCCGTACTCACCGGCTAGCCACCAAGCGACGCCGTTCTTGATTGCGGTTAATAGAAAGTTTTTGAGACCAATCAGGCCCCCACTGTCGCTATACCCAGTATGCAATATCACAGTCACGACTTCAAGCAAATGATGTCTTGCACTTAGTCTCATTTTCGTATGCTTTCTTAGCATAAAAGGGGATCTCTCATGTGAGAGAGTTCGTACCTGCTGATGCATCCTTGTTAAATGTGTATCCCGCACAAATCGTGTACCCCGCACACAATATGTACCCTATACACTTGTACTCCATACCTGAAATAGTCAAATAAAATATAGAAATATCCATCCCAGATAAGAAAGAAAGCTATACACCATCAATTTTAAAATATGCATATATATTGTCGCCACCCATAATAATAATGTCAAATATAAGAGTAAGGTCTATCATGCTATCTGATGTACAATACATCACCAAGGACGAAGCCCAAATGCATATAACATTACTCAGCTATTTCCTTCGTCATCGAATTCCCGATCGTCTAACCTGAAGGAAAACCCTATAGTTTAGACCAACTTCTCATGCCACTTACTCCTTGATGAAGTATCACAATAAAGAGAACCATATTTTCCTTACATGCGAAATCAGATGCAAACTCCCGAGAAATCACCTCAGCTTAGCAGCTCTTTTGGTAGCCACATATTCCACCCCCATGGTGAAGAAGCTATACTTCATGTTTCTTGCTACTCCAAGTAATGGCCCTGCCATTATGCAAGAAAGCACGTACGGATATGAATGTTCGCATACTCAGATTGTCGGCCCAGTCGGTATTTGTATGTCCACATAATCGCAAGCCCGATTCTTCATACCACTAGGTATTGTGGTTCGTCCCACATAAATACCTGAAAATTCTCGCCACATCATCCCGACAAGCAGACCCTAATACTAAGTCTAATCGGCAAGAGTTATATGTGTGATCAAGTACACGCCATTCATACATTTGACTATAGACTAAGCAAAATGGAACCCATAAAATCTGTCCTTCTTCGTCAAGTGTCTTATAGTAAAGATCAAGGCTAAATTATGTTCATTAGTGACTGTGGTAATAAATTGGAGTGATTGTGTGGGCTGAACCATTTTAAAACATACCTCATGTGATTCTCCGAAGGCAAACATAAGATGCTCTTGAAATGAATCCTCTTGGATCCAATTTCCAAACACAAACTCAATATCTCATGGTCTTCTATAGAGAGAACAACCACTCTAAGTGTCACGACTCGAAGGTACGGAACGTGACCGGCACTTAAATTATGAAACGTCTAAAGGCGTAACGTAATCTAAGTAAGCCAAAGCTCAGAAATCTAAACCATTAAAAGGAGAAGTAAAGAAAAACATGTTTAAAAGCAATATCAAATTTTCTCAAAAATTTCAGCAGAGCCTCCTTTGTAAAAACTGGCCCCAAACGGGTACAAGCAAGAATATATTCATAAGCAATAATAAAAAGACATCTCCAAGCGGGAGCTAGCTCTTCGCCAAATGGCGGAAACAACCACACAATGCATTATAATATACAACGCCGAAGGGCGAGGCTCAAAACTCAAAAAAAAAAAAACCAAATCCACCAGAAAACCATAATAATACAAACGCGACTCTAAGGTCGAAATAAAAACAACGGGTCTTCTAAATCTATCAAGTAATACAAGTCTGGTTGATAGAGCTTACTAGATACAAATGAAATAGTAAAAGTATAATGGCGGTCCTGATACAAGTGAACCAACCTACCAAGCAATCACCCTGAATGAAATGGTGTGCCAGCAAGCCGCCAAAGAAACCTGTACATCTGAACCTGAGAGAAAATTTGGTACAACGGGGGTGAGTTGCCAACTCGTGAGTAGAAGATATCTGCGAGTAGAAATCGCATGCACGAAACTCTCCTAGGTCATAATAATATACTTAATATAACACTAGTCATCTAGTAGTAGCAGGGTAATAATCTATGCGTAAATGCAATGCTCAGTGCTCGTCTCAGTGCCTCAAGTATTAACATGTCAAATTTATGAGTATGCATGCATCATGAATGTAAAACAATCAACCATGAAATCTGGATATATCTGTATAAGAGATCTTTACTTTTATCATAGTAAAATTTGTATGGTAATCTGAAAAATCATCAATGAAATCCATGGAAATCCGTGTCAAGTATCGACACAAAACATGTAAATCTCAAAGTCTCAATACCTCATAGTCTCAATATCTCATAGTCTCAATATCTCGGGCTCCGTCAGTCCGGATCGGCCCATATCATCAAATCTCACGACAACGGTCGGTATCCTCCGGATATCCGCCACGCCAGACATCACCAGTAGGTAGTCTTCCCCAGCCAGGCTCATCGTCATCCCCACAAAAACCCGGGGTACCGTACCGGGCCCACCATGTACCCGCAGACGGTTCCTCCACTCCTCGAATCGGGTCTCGAAATCCAACAGAAAACATGAAAACCCATGGTGGACGACCCATACATCACGAGAAAACTGCAACTTATATTTTTTAAAAATGATAATAATAAGCTTTTATTAAATTCTTGCGGTTTTCCCCCAAAGTCCAGAAATCTCATAGAAATCCAAAATCCCAAAATCATGAGTAAGTAAATAATGAGTATTGGCATAAGCCACACAATACTGCATGATAATATGAATATGTGAATGCATGAAATGCTAAGTAATAAATGTAATGTCTAAACTAGCACATGAGAGTAATCACACAATATTATATTGAACTAGCATTTAGCTGATTATATCAATAAAAGATAATATGTTCTAAAGTGTACATGATATGGCAATTACCGATGATGTTGTGTGTGAGCCGGCAAATAAGTGTACGTGGAACATGCGCATCATCGGTAATAGTGCCGGTGTCCTAACAGGCAAAGTTTCATATTAGCTAAAGAAATATATGTATGAACATGTAATACGATAAATACAACATGAATATAATGGTGAATGTGTAGTAAACTCACAACTAGAGAATACATACTAATTACGAGTCATCCAGTTTGTTGTTTGAAAAAACACGAATCGTGGTTTTTAGAAAATTAGGGGCTACGGGGTTTTTATGAAAAGATATGTCCTTTGAAAAATCCATAGTATCCCTCAGGCTGTCTTTAAAAATGCGCATGATTCGTTATTTTTAAAAAATAAGTATGACTCGAGCCTAAATTAAGATCTACCTAACCAACTAAGAAACTAACTAAAGACACTAGTCGAAAGGTAAGAATAATCCTCCTAAAGTCTGAGTCGGTATCTCTAATAGTCGGCGATCCAGCCTCAATAGCGTCACGTACGTAGTACGACTTCCTCGAGTCAAGAGTGTGGATCAATCATCACATTTATGCCTCGTACGGTAAAATCTATCGTACGGCTTCCCAAAATCGGGGTACGGGTCAACTATCACATATATACATCATCATTCGTATAGTATCATCAACAAACAATATCATGATCAAGGGTACTATACTATAATCGCATACATTCCTATATCATCAAATATATATCATCGTCTGTGTAATTATACATCGTCAAATGATCCACTAAAATATCATGTCATATATCATATCATGATTAAGTCACATATTACGATCTGGGTTGTATCCTAGAGTCTCGTTCATTTCAATGTCATCTACACATATCATCGTTCATATATTTCCTCATTACTCATCGATCCGCTAATATCGTAACACATTTCATATAATATCTCGATCACATATCCAATATCTCACGGCATCATGCCCGATCATACCGACCCATCCCCAAGTATCATATAATACCCTCATATCACGTGTATATATATATATACATAAATATATATATATATACCTACACACATTCCTACACACACACACACCAAGTCAGGTTTATGTGTGTGCGTGTGTGTGTTTCTATATGAAACCTACGAATTCCCTCCAAGGCAATCATCCTCTAGTTAAGTCTTTCTAAATCAGTCTAATCCAACCTAAAATCTTCAATAGTACCCTACTCGTCAAGAATCTAAGGTCACGTCCGACTTCCTAATAATAATATGTAATATCCTTATTCTACGTTTGCGAGGGTGCTATACGCCATCCACCCGACTTCCCCCGTAGATATACATCTACTCATCTGGTCCTTGTTTGCCGATATCGATGCCGCCATCCTCTTCTTCATCGTCCAAAATCCACGTGAGGGATACCTATACGCAAACATATATAATATCGTAAACCGAAATCGCGGACAAAACCAGAACGGCGCACGAAATGCGCATAGGTTAAAACCTATGACCCGCTTATGCAAAAGAACCGAAAAACCCTCGACATCGGCGTAAAAACGCCGATTGATCGAGATAAAATATGAACGTACAAGTCGTAATTCCAAAACTCACTAATTATAATATAAAATAGGGTTTAAATCATCAAAACCTTAAAATAAATCAAATCGATTTATTTCCGAAAACCTAGAAAGCACTAAATTTTCGTTTTAATTCGAAACTTGATGTTTTAACATAAACTAATGGCCATAATATTCACTAAATATCATAACTAAGTCATACAAACCATTTCTATAATTTAATCTCATCAATTTGTATTAAATCTAAAATTCTAGTTTGCAAAAATATCCAATTTTAACATTTTTAAAGCAAAAATTCACAATTCAACAACTAAGCTTGGTTTTACATGATCTAAAGTATTAAACTATAATTTATAATGTTAATAATGTCATAAAAACCCTAATCATATTTTAATCCCAAATATTTAGTCAATTTCTAAAAACCTAGTTAGCAAAATTAGCATAATTAGCATAATTTTAAACTAACAATTAGCAACTAGTAACTAGATTAGGTTTTGCATTCCATTAACATGTTAATCTCCTCATTAAAACCATGAATAATTGATAAAAATCCTCACTTGATCACAAAACCCTTTCTTGAATTTTTAATTTAGCAATTAGATTCATAATTAAACACCGAAATTTACTAAATTAAAGTAATTAATCTACAATTAACACTAGGGTTAGAATTATACCTCAATAAACATGGGATCAAACATGCAACTTGATCTTCAAAATGCTAATTTTGCTCCAAGATCCAATCTTGTTTGGCTAAAGAATATTGGATGAAGGTTAAAGGATGATTTTGTGATAATTTGTATTGATTTTTGATGATTTTTTAAAGAGTTTTGAGTGGAAATTGAGTGGAGAAAATTTGTGGGCAGCCAAGGTTGGTTTCGGCCATGGCATGGAGGAGAGAAAGAGAGAGAGAGAAATGTGTGGTATTGTGTAGAAAGTTCACTAATAAATGCATTTTTTCACTTAAACCCTTAACTGTTTAATTTTTCAATTAAGCATTTTCCTAGAAATCTCTAGAACCATGGAGATTTTGAGAAAGAATTTTGCATGAAACACACTTATTTTAAATTGTCATGGTTCACATTTGTCAAATTAACCCATTCCATTTTGTAATTTGCACCCATTTAATGTATAATTAAAAGCTTATGTTAATATTAAAAATAATTACTTAAGGAAAAATATTTAGGTAAACTAATAATTTATAAGTGACTAAATAAATACCAAATACTAGCAATTATATAGTTAAAATAGGCATATTTAAATCTATATTGAAAAATAATTGTAGTTGAGTTTTATGAAAAATATGGTTTATTTTACCGATTATCAGAAAATTCACCTAAAGGATTTTATTTATTTATTTATTTATTTTTAAAACGTTACAATCTTCCTCCCCTTAAAGAAATTCGGTTCCCGAATTTAAATTAAAACTCTCCCAAATACTAAAACATTTAGCAAAACACTCAAATCGTCGGGGCTCCGAAATTATCAATACATAAAACACATCTTAGTGCAATGCATGCGCATGAAAAACGAGTACATAACTCAAAATCAAAACTCCGTCAAGCATAACGCAATCATTGGAATTATGGTGAAAATACAATGTCAAAGTTCAATATAACAACCAACATAATATATATCAAAACAATAACTTGTATATAGTACGCATCGTAGTAAAATCGTCCAAACATCTGAATAAAGAAGCATGCAAAAACCCTTTTTAAAATCGCCGTGCGATGCACGTGTGACGGCATAAGTAGCGGACGTTCATTTTTAAAAAAAATAGCTATACATATATATCTTTTATTTAACATACACGTCTCGCCTGATTACTAAACCAAATAGTAATTATTATAAAAACATACTGCTCAAAATGAAATCAATCCCAATTACAGTATAAAAAAATATCATGTGCGTCTGGTGCTTACTGAAATCGAAATCAAATATAGAAGCCACGAATATGCACAGAAACAAAACTGAGTGCAACGGGTGTGCACCAAAAATATCTGTCAAGTGCAACGGGCGTGCACGACAACAATATCAGGTGCATCTAATCTGCACAAATCCCGATTTAGTGCATTTGTTGTGCACAAAATCGCATCAAGTGCGCCAAGTGTGCGCAAGAATCTCAATCAAGTGCACATGGTGCACGAAAACATATACCGAATATCAAAATCGAAATCACGGTATGAAAAGTGCATGAAAACTATGCCGTAGCATACGTCAAAATCATGTGCAACCCATATGCACGAAATCAAATCAATATCTCAAAATGTATAAAACCAAATCGAGTGCACTGGGTATGCACAAAACAATATCAATACAACTGATATATGAAACACGAATAGGGTGTAATGAATGTACACATAGGAAATACCAATCATAAAACGAAATTATCAAAATACCAGAATCCAAACAACGGAAATGTGATATTCGAATCACCAATCGCAAATCGTAACACTGACGTCAATGTGCGCCTTTTCTAATGTCAATTGTTTCGGACTCGTCTCCTCATAACTGTGCTGACTGCGCTACAAACGGCTATGCTCATATCTAGAGTCTCCCACGTAATCTATTTCTTCACCTGATATCTGGACTATGTTAAACTTTTCGATCGATTAATCAAAATCCCAAAATTCCCCGAGAGCTCAACATTCAAGTACAGTTTAAAAATATCCAGTACATGCCACAGCACCTGCGGACCAGCCGTAGAAGGGCAAACCCAAGCCTCACTAATGGTACCGCGGAACTGCCGCAAACCCTAAGGTTCACCAGCGTTCTCATGGTCATTATGTCGAGTTAGGGTTTCATTCTTCTAGAGGGTCCATAGAAATACCTGCATGTTCTTCCGAATACCTTAAACTTGGGAAAATGGGTTTCTGACATTCGTTCGAACCTTTTAACTTCGTCTGAACAACATGTGAATACACTTCATCCGCATGCTAAACAATACTTCAATCCTCAAGAATAGACGATACCCTAACGGTCATCGCATTCGAACCGCAACTCTCTCTGTCCGTGTGACCGTGGTAACAGAAACCACCATCCGACATTGACGAAGATAAATCATAAGAACGAACAGAATACGATGCAAATAAATGTACATCCTAAGGTTTCTTAAGCAGAGCAGCGTATCGTAAGTATGCCGCGGATCATACCCACGGTACGTCACTCTACCTAAATCACCTACTCCATTAACCAAGGTCAACCTAGACTCGGACAAAGGTTAAACCTAGCACTCTGATACCAACTTTGTCACGACCCGAAAGTACGGAACGTGACCGACACTTAAATTACGAAACGTCTAAAGGCGTAACGTAATCTAAGTAAGCCGAAGTCCAGAAATCTAAACCATTAAAAGGAGAAGTAAAGAAAAACATGTTTAAAAGCAACATCAAATTTTCTCAAAAATTTCGGCAGAGCCTCCTTTGTAAAAACTGGCCCCAAACCGGTACAAACAAGAATATATTCATAAGCAATAATAAAAAGGCATTCCCAAGCGGGAGCTAGCTCTTCGCCAAATGGCGGAAACAACCACACAATGCATTATAATATACAACGCCGAAGGGCGGGGCTCAAAACTCAAAAGAAAACCAAATCCACCAGAAAACCATAATAATACAAACGCGACTCTAAGGTCGAAATAAAAACAACCGGTCTTCTAAATCTATTAAGTAATACAAGTCTAGTTGATGGAGCTTACTAGATACAAATGAAATAGTAAAAGTACATTGGTGGTCTTGATACAAGTGAACCAACCTACCAAGCAATCACCCTGAATGAAATAGTGTGTCAGCAAGTCGCCAAAGAAACCTGTACATCTGAACCTGAAAGAAAATTTGTCACAACGGGGGTGAGTTGACAACTCGTGAGTAGAAGACATCTGCAAGTAGAAATCGCATGCACGACGCTCTCTTAGGTGATAATAATATACTTAATATAACACTAGTCATCTAGTAGCAGCAGGGTAATAATCTATGCGTAAGTGCAATGCTTAGTGCTCGTGTGAGTGCCTCGCTTAGTGCTCGTGTGAGTGCCTCAAGTAGTAACATGTCAAATTTATGAGTATGCATGCATCATGAATGTAAAAAAATCAACCATGAAATCTGGATATATCTGTATAAGAGATCTTTACTTTTATCATAGTAAAATTTGTATGGTAATCTGAAATATCATCAATGAAATCCATAGAAATCCGTGTCAAGTATCGACACAAAACATGTAAATCTCAAAGTCTCAATACCTCATAGTCTCAATATCTCGGGCTCCGTCAGTCCGGATCGGCCCATATCATCAAATCTCACGACAACGGTCGGTATCCTCCGGATATCCGCCGGGCCAGATATTACCGGAAGGTAGTCTTCCCCAGCCAGGCTCATCGTCATCCCCACAAAAACCCAGGGTACCGTACCGGGCCCACCATGTACCCGCAGACGGTTCCTCCACTCCTCGAATCGGGTCTCGAAATCCAACAGAAAACATGAAAACTCATGGTGGACGACCCATACATCACGAGAAAACAGCAAATTATATTTTTTAAAAATGATAATAATAAGTTTTTATTAAATTCTTGCGGTTTTCCCCCAAAGTCCAGAAATCTCATAGAAATACAAAATCCTAAAATCATGAGTAAGTAAATAATGAGTATTGGCATAAGCCCCACAATACTGCATGATAATATGAATATGTGAATGCATGAAGTGCTAAATGTAACAACTCCATTTTTTGTATACATAAAATTGATTTAAATTTGAAGTATACTTGGGGTATTTAATTTTGCTGTTACCACTTTAAGTGTTTATTTTCCCACAATAATTACAAAAAGGAGCTTGTAACTCATTGATAACACCTTGCACTGCTGAACCAAGCCACCAGAGTTCAAATCCCCTGCCCCACATTATTTTTATATTGTTTTTGTTTTAAATCCTTTGGAAGCCCAACAGTCCACACAGCATAACTCCCAAAACTTGAACTGAACTTTAAAAAGTAAATATACCAGAGCCTTCACCTGACAACCCCCCACCCACCGACCACCTGACTCAACCGAGTTGGCCGGTGGACTGGCCGACTCGGGCCGGCGCCGCCGGCCGGACTCGGCCGGACGGCCGAGTCCCCAACACAAAAAGTCTGTCTTTTTGTATTCTCTAACCCCCTGCATACCCTAATTTAATAGATCGGTTCCAGAGAAGAATTTATGCCCCATTTAAACCATTTTTTTTAATGATTTTCACACTTTTTACAAATTTTTTTTTAATTAAAAAAAAACCTTCACCTACCCTACCCTTAGCCTACCCTATAAATACACCCCCTACCCTCTACCCTCTCATCCCAAAATCCTTAGCCCACTCTCTCAAAACCTTCTCAAGAGTTGTGTACTTTGAAAACAAGTTCGCGGCGAAGCTCCGACGAAATTCCGGCGGAAATTCCGGCGACGTTTTTAGGAACAACCGGCGACGAAGCAACGCCTTAGCAACCCCTTTAATCCCCCCCATCACTCCCTTACTTAATCGAAATCCGTAAGTCCCATTCTATCTCTCTTTCTTATTCTCTAAAATACGAAATTACAAAACCCGACGGAATCGGAACAAATCCGATTTCCGATTCGGTTTTCTATAAAATTTCACTTCTCACCAATTCAATCATACTTAAATATCTTATTGTTGACTATTGAACATTTAACAAATAATTTGAACAAGTTTCATCACATGAAATGATAGCCTTTCAATTTATCGTATTTTTCACTTAAATACCACAATATTTCGATTTCACATTTAACCCCCTTAAGCTTGCTATACATTTAAATTAGAACACGAGGTAATGACCTACCTCCACACACACGCATATACAACCTAAAACGATATCATCAAAAAACTTAGAATACGATAAAACAATACTTTCATTTAAATACCATATTCTTAATAAAACCATTCCTAAAATTTTTTGTTTTGATACACTTTTAAATAAATACATCTTATTAGGAAAACACGATAAGTTATGGATATCGATCGTTTATCTAAACATGATTTTGTGGTGTCTAGGCTAGGCAAGTGAGAAAGGTAACTTTAAAAGGCCCGTCTCACGACGTGAGCGGATCCCTCCTTTCCTCATTTGTACTTACCTGACCACAATTGGCGGTGAAGAGGTGATTTGATGCATCTAACGACTTGTCGTTTAGACCATTTAGAAATAGGCTAGTTGACTTAGGAAACCCTAGAATCTAAAATACGGAAAATTGATATTTTTACAAATAAATACATTTTACTTTATAAAACCATTTTTTAAAAGATTTAGTATTTTACAATCTTTGCAAAGCGCCGCTACAACCCATTTTTGGGGAACCCGTTCGGGATAGTGCGGATTATCGCATATTCTCGGGCTTAGTAGTGCAAGATTCAGACCTCCGCAAGGAGCATTCGGTCTCGAAAGGTTTAAAATACGATATCTTAAGAAAATGAGATTTTTGGAATATAAAATATTTATTAAAATTATTTTTATATAAATATATGTATATTTATCATTTAAATATCTATTTTATTATAATATAAATATTCCACCTTTTTCTAAAAATCATAAGAATAAATTTTACAGATAAATACCTTTATTTATAAAAAATAGGATATTTTCACTAGAAATGTCACAATATAAAATCCACACTCATTACAACTCTAAAGACGAGTAATAAATACTTGAGGTGTATTTTGAAAAGTATATAAAAGTGTTTTTACATAAAACCCCCTCAAGGTTTATAAATTACCCTAAGGACCCTAGCAATTATAAGACTTCGATTCACATTTCTGATTGTTTGACTCGGGCTTGAGTCTGATTAATCTGACTTGAATATGATTCAGGTCAATCTATAATCTACAAGATTCCAATTCAATATGAACACATGAATCCATGAATCCAATTATCAATTTATACAACTTGACTAAACCGAACCATGGATATATTCCTTTTACATGATTTTCAGTTATTCCATTTACACGACTGTTCCCCTCCGAAAGACGGCGCGACATGACGTCTCGCCTGAGGTTCGGGGCAGATGCTAATTGGTGCTATCCGTCCACCTCTCCGAAGATGCCAAGTTGATTTATGGCACCATGTATCGAAGGTTTAGACGGATGCGTCCGATGTAGCAGACTTCGTCAGATTCCCCCTCGTTTGAGGGGTTTTTGATTGTGGGGACGCTCTTCCCTGCAGGCGCAAGCCCCTGCAGTTAATTACGCTACCGCATCGCGGTAACAACTTTCTCCTTCTCCAGATGGTCACTTCGTGTCGTGGGTGTTTATTTTGTATTTTGTTGCCCGTGGATTGTTTACGGAGACTGAGTTATGTCGTCGCCCGTAGGGCGTGGACTAGTCCAAATCCGTATTATCTTAGATTTGGGTTTGGGGGGGTTTGGTTTGAGGATACGTCAGCCATACGTGAGGCTAAGATCAACTCAAACGTTTGTTAAGGATACGTTAGTCTCACTTTGAGACTAAGATCAACTTAACGGGATCGTTTAGATCCGACAAAGGAGCGTTTGGGCTCTAATGTTCCAATTTAGGGACATAGTGGTCCATCGTATGTATGGCCGTCGGGACCCGTCACCTCTCTGACGACGTTGAAGGATTACAACGACGGATGTCAGAGGAGCTCAGAGATGTACCCTCGAGCCAGAGTTAATTGGGGGGATTCATAGTCCAGTCTATTTGAAGGTTTAAGGATACGTTAGCCATCTTTGAGGCTAAGATCAACTTAAACGGGACCGTTTAGATCCGACAAAAGAGCATGCGGGGCTCTATTGTTCTAGTTTAAGGACATTGCGGTCCATGGGTAGTTTTAAGGACGTTGCGGTCCATAGGTAGTTTAAGGTCATTGCGGTCCATGGGTAGTTTAAGGACATTGCGGTCCATTGTTAGTTTTAAGACATCTCGGTCAAGGTTAAGGACGTCGTAGTCCATGGGTTTAAGGACCCCACAGTCCATTGTTAGTTTTAAGACATCTCGGTCAAGGTTAAGGACGTCGTAGTCTATGGGTTTAAGGACCCCACAGTCCGGTATGTGCTCTGGATGCTTCACACGGGTTCACTGCCGTGCTCTGCGAGGACCAGGCTCCGCTCTGGACGTTTTCCATGGGGTCAAAGAGTGACATTATCCGCGTTCCACGTAATCAGGAATTTTGCATTAAACACGGGTTTAAGGACCCCACAGTCCGTATCAATGTGTGGTCGTCGGGACCCGTCACCTTTTTGAAGACATTGAGGGATTACAATGCCAAGTATCAAAGGAGTGAAGAGATGTACCCTAGAACCGGAGTGGATTAAATAGTCCTTGGCCCAATTTGGGATCAAGACGAATTAATTATGTTATGATCCCGTTGGCCCAATTAATCACAAATTGAGGACTTATGGCCATCTTGGGCTAAGTCCAATCAGGAGAGGCTTTGCCTCCATCCATTTAGCCAATTGGGCCAAAGCCCAGTGTTAAACACTACAGAGCAATCAGTGTTGAACACCGGGAACGAGGTTGACAAGTTAGTGTTTAACACTAAAAGATAATCGGTGTTAAACACCAGCAACAAGGCTTTTCAAATTAGTGTTAAACACTAAAACAGATCAGTGTTGAACACTGCAAATAAAGCTTTTTGATTAGTGTTGAACACTAAGGCCCAACAGTGTTTTAACACTGGGTTCGAGAGTTTCAATTTAGTGTTAAATACTAAGGCAAGAGGGGTCACGTGGCAGCACGTGAGAGCGCCCTCCCTTCATTTGTTCTGTTGAGATTATCGCGTCTTTCAGAGCATCACGTGCCATCACGTGATGGGCATTCAAATGCCTATGTATTAGAGCTTCTGCCGAGGGTCACGTGGGTCACGTGGGGTGCTGCCTCAAAGGGGCTTTCTGTAGATCTCTTGGGGGGGTCACGTGATGACACGTGACCCTGCCTCTATGTATGTTATTTAGAGGATCTGTTAACCTTTTCTCAGGAATTAAGTTCCTCGTAGGGTTAAACCCTGACAGTAATTTCAGAGGAATTAAATTCCTACTTCCTTTTGAAGGTTTATATTCTGAATAGAGTTGAACTCTGAATTTTCCGTAGGAATTAAATTCCTCATACATGTGAAGAACCAAATAGGGTTAAACCCTAACAAAAGCTTTTTAGGGAATTTGAACTTCCATCCTCTGTTAAATTATGATTAAAGGAATTAAATTCCCGCTGTTTCAACAGAACTAGGTTTTTAATTAGGGTTAAACCCTGTTTCTTTTTGTTCTGAAGGAATTAAATTCCCATGATACAGGGTCAAGCCCTAATTTTATTTTAAAGGAATTAAATTCCTATAGTTCTGTGAGAATTAAATTCTCGTGCTTGCATTCCCTCTCTATGTTTTGGATCTGCATGGCAGGATCTCAACCATTGAGAATTAAATTCTCAACCTCAAGGGGAGATGTGCACTTTGCAGATCCTCTATCAAAGAGAGAAGAAATATGTTCTTCCGTTTTATGTATCAGAGTTAAACTCTGTTGAGAATTAAATTCTCTGTTTTCTTTCAAGGAGCTTTTCCCTTTCTTACCTAGGGTTTTTGCAGAAGATCCAAGTTTCTCCAAGTATCGAAGCTCTCTTCCTTTTCTTTTTCTCTCCCTGTCTCTGTATATCTTTTCTCTGTGTCTCTTGGCTCCTATTTATAGGAGAAGCAGCCGAATCAATCAGTTTTTGACGAATCTTCATGAGAGATTTAATTTGCATCCATCATTCGTTTTGGACCTTTGGATTATTAGGTGAATTTTATTCACCATTGGATTTCAAATCCAGGGATTCTCCTTTGTTGTTTCGGTTAGATTTAAAGGGGAAATCTTTCCAAACCCGAGATTTTCCCATAGATAGATGATATTTCATCACCTCTGAATCTTTAATTCGATTGGTTCCAGATAGCCGCTTTCCTTTGGAAAGATTTGAATTTCTTTCAGAATTTAATTCTGTTGACAAAATGGGCTTTGAAAGCCGGTCACGTGTGACCACGTGACCCATGGTCACGTGTGAGCACGTGACCCCCTTTGGAATGAGCCTTCTTCTTTCCTTTTGCGCTGTCTTCTGGTTGTTGCTTAACCGTTACGTGCCACCACGTGACCCCTGGTCACGTGTGAGCACGTGACCCTGATCTGGACTCTTTTTCCTTGACTTGATCAGGGAACCGATGTGCCTTTGAATCCGCTTTAAAATGTCACGTGCCAACACGTGACCCTGGTCACGTGGGAGCACGTGACCCTTTCTTAAGCCCTTTTTCTTTGATGTAGTCAGGAAGCTGAACTTGCTTTGCCGGTACTTTTGGGTGTCACGTTCCAACACGTGACTGCTGGTCACGTGTAAGCACGTGACCCTCTTCTCAAGCTTTTCCCATAAGCTTTCCTGATTTTAAATCAGGAAACGACGACCCTATGGTTACAACCGTTTTCTGATATCATGGTTTCGGTCAGTCTATCAATCAATCTTACAATCCATACAATTTAAAAGATAACAATACAAACAAAATATCGCGGGGTTTAAGGGGTAGATTGGTACGGAAAGTGTTAAAGGTGGCACGAGGTGGTCAGATTAAGACACATAACCTATATTTCGTTGTTGTTGTACCGTGGCTTAACGGTTCCTTGTACATTCCGTTTGCCCTGGTCTCTAGCATATAGAGTGTCAAGCCCCGCTTCCCAGAGTATGCTAAATTGGGTACGTGACATAGCCAACCATGCTACCTGTGGGTAGGAAGTATCCATCCACAGTCATATTACGGCTGTAGAGATATCAAGAACAAAATATAGCTATCTAATACATGTCCATAAGCCAAGATAACATGAGTCAATAATAATGAAAGTGCGGAAGCAAAAGATCCAATACAAATAATTGGAATGTATGTCCTATAATGCGGCTCACATCAGGAATAAAATGCAGAAAATGAAAGAACTAACTACTACTGAAACCTCACTGCTCAGCCTGCTGGCTAAAGTACTCCTGCTCGGATTGCAGCAAAGGTACGGAATCTGGGCCATGCAAAACCCAGACGTCAGCACGTCGTGTCATCAAGTAATAAAATGTAAACAGGGTAACAAACAATGCAAATATCAACATGAATGATAAAGCATGTGTAACAGTAATTTAAATCAGGGCAGTGAAGGGTAGTGTGCAGTGAGTAAACTAACTGGTCTATTGGGTTTTCTACTCTAAGGTCTTTGAAATCAATTTGATGAATTATCGATATAACTCAATAATATTCCGTGCGTGCCCGGGACCACGGTCAAAATTCTCTGGCTGAATCCGAGACGTGCCGCTAGGCAATAGAAGGTAGCATGTACAGATGAGTGATGTCAGCATCATCACTCCGGGGCTGGCCTAGCCCGTAAGATTGATCAGAACAGGTATCGAACTGTTGAGTTACAAGTCAGGTTTCATCATTGATTTCTCCATACCCCTAAGCTATAGGTGTTCAAGTCAGGTATTCAGTAATCAAGAACTAATGCCAACACAGGATCAGGTAAGAGCAGGTTTGTCTGGATAGACAACAGGAACGGTCCGTGAGGACTACATGTCAGGTTTGTTGGCATTAGACACAAGATCATGTAACAGGTCAAGCCGTGGTACATCAGGTCAAGTCAAGTAGTGTACGGTATCATGTGGGGTCAAGTAATATGTGTGTAACAAGTCATGTCAGGGTGTAAAAGATGTCAGGTGTGTGCTCATAATCAGCTAGCATACTCATGGTTATAAATAATCAAGCATGGTTATCAACGACACAATCTAAGCAATAATTTAAGCAATAAAGCAGATTTAATTAATTAGCCGTACAGTTATCAGTTGTGTTTATCAGATGGTGTCAGCATTATACGAATACAGTATGATAGATGTGAATGCTAAAAACCAGGTTAATAAGTATTGAGCGATCTATGGATGCGACGACATGTATAATATGTTCAATGGATGCAGTTGTAATTAAACCGGTTAAAGTTGCACATGGAACGGTAACGATGGCGTCGTCGCTAGGGCAACGGCGAGAGGAGGAAGGCGGCTAGGGTTTTTCAGGGATGGGTTCAGTTTTGAAAATCAGCGAGGAAGAAGAGAAGATATAAAGGAAAGAGAGAGAGAGAGATTCGCGGGGAGGAGAGAGAGAGAGATTAGAGAGGAGAGAGAAGAGGAGAGAGATAGAGAGGGAATGAGAGATCGAGAGGAGAGAGAAAACGAGAGGAGAAAGAAAATTAGCCTTTAGCGCCAGAGAGAGAGAGAGAAGAGAGAGAGAAAGAGAAGGAGAAAGAAGAGAGGAAGAGAACGGCGTAGGGCCCAGGGAAAAATGGTGAAGTGCGATTTGTTGAGGGAGTTAGGGAAAATTTAAAAGGGATTTTTAAAATATAAAAGATTTTCTGGTTTTGAAAGAAATCATTTCGTTGGTTTAAAAATTTTGATACTAGGCTAAACAAAACACCTTGGGCTGATTAAAAAAAAATTAGAAAATAGGATTTGGCGGAAATACAAAATATTTCAGAATTGCACCCGGGTCGGATCCAAAATTTTAATTTGAAATATGAAAAATGTTGGCAGATTCCAAAATTGAAATGAAGGATTTTATAATTAAAAAGCATACCCCCAAGAACGGACGCACGT
Organism: Agapanthus africanus; assembly: GCA_030015575.1. Taxonomy (NCBI): domain Eukaryota; kingdom Viridiplantae; phylum Streptophyta; class Magnoliopsida; order Asparagales; family Amaryllidaceae; genus Agapanthus; species Agapanthus africanus. The sequence goes on from JASDDO010000022.1 coordinate 903,587,810, forward strand.
ACGTGCGCGTAGCCGTCCAAACACGTCCGTTTCACTGAACGGGACGAGAACACAATGCAAGAACGTTATCACAGGGTTAGGGGTGTCAAGCAGGCCATGACGAGTATTTTTAATTTATTTTAAAAGACTTAAATTGTTATATGCAGAATATGACATGACGGTATAAACTATACCTGGTAACAGTCAAAGCAGGATAAATGAAATAAATACCACACACCACACATACGGTAACAGAAATTTATAGAATTAGACTCGGTTGTTATATTATACCCAACTACAAAAGAATTTCGTCCTCGAAATTCCAAGAATACAAAGGATAGACGAAAATCAAACTATAAGAAAAGATGAGGAAACTTCTGCCGGATTTCATCTTCTCGTTCCCAAGTGGACTCTCCATGTGAGCGATTTCCCCAAGAAACAAGTACAAGAGGGATAACCTTGTTCTTAAGAACCTTTTCCCTTCGATCCACAATTTCAACCGGTCGCTCCTCAAAAGTCAAGTCTTCTCGTACGGTCAGCTCCGAATGATCCAACACATGTGTTTCATCTCGAACATACTTACGGAGTTGAGGTACGTAGAACACATCGTGCACATTCGCCAAGGACTGTGGTAAAGCCAAACGATACGCTACCTCACCAACACGCTCCAAAATCTCAAAGGGTCCAACGAATCGAGGACTGAGCTTTCCTCGACTTCCAAAACGAATTACCCCTCTAGTCGGTGATATCTTCAAGAATACCAAATCACCCACGGTGAACTCTAGAGGTCTTCTCGACGTATCTGCCCAACTCTTCTGTCGGTCTTGAGCTGCTTTCATATGATTCCGAATAGCGTTAACTTTCTCAACTGTCTGCACAACCAGATCTGGTCCCAACAATCTTCGTTCACCGACATCATCCCAACAAACAGGTGAACGACACTTGCGACCATATAAAGCTTCGAATGGAGCCATCTGAATCGTCGCCTGGAAACTGTTGTTGTAAGAAAACTCCACCAAATGTAGGTGATCCTCCCAAGAACCCTTGAAGTCCAACATGCACGCTCTCAACATATCTTCAAGAGTTTGGATCGTCCTCTCCGACTGGCCAACAGTTTGAGGATGATAAGCTGTGCTAAACTTCAATCGAGTCCCCAAACTTTCCTGTAAACTCCACCAAAAGTGTGATAAAAACCGAGTGTCACGATCGGACACGATGCTCACCGGTACTCCATGCAATCTTACAATCTCCTGCATGTACCGCTCCGCCAAAGTCTCTGTTGATTGACCAACCCGAAAAGGGATAAAATGGGCTGCCTTGGTCAAATGATCAACAATCATCCAAACTGCATTGTTGCCTTTTGGACTTCGCGGTAGAGCTGTCACAAAATCCATGGTTATATGTTCCCACTTCCACTGAGGAATCGGAAGTGGTTGCAATAAACCAGCAACCCTTTGATGTTCAGCTTTAACTTGCTGACACACCAAGCACTTTGCCACAAAGCGAGCAATCTCCCGTTTCATGCCTTCCCACCAGAAATGCTGTCGTATATCTCGGTACATCTTCGTGCCTCCTGGATGTACGGAATACGCTGAACTGTGTGCCTCCTTCATAAGTTCTTTACGAATATCCCCTTTTGGCACACACAAACGGCTACCATACCTCAACGAACTATCTTCATGGATCACTAAATCTGTTTGTAGTCCGGCTCCAACCTGTTCTCGAAACTTTTGCAATCTAGGGTCCTGCGATTGTGCTGCTTTAATATTCTCGATCAATGACGAATGTACTTGCAGCTGCATCAACTGCCCCGAAGAATGCGGTAGCACAACCTCCAAATCAAATCTTCGAAAGTCTTCAACGAGTTCCTTCTGCGTAGTCATCATCTGAATTGCTGGTAACCGACTGAGCGCATCCGGCACGACATTAACCTTCCCCGGATGGTACTTAAGATCAAGATCGTAGTCAGCCATCAGCTCCAACCATCCACGTTGCCTCATATTAAACTCGTTCTGTGTGAACACATACTTCAAACTCTTATGATCCGTGAAAACTTCGAGTCTTTCGCCCAAAAGGTAGTGTCTCCAAATCTTCAAAGAGAAAATCACAGCCGCAAGCTCCAAGTCGTGAGTTGGGTAATTCTTCTCATGGGTCTTCAACTGTCTTGATGCGTACGCTAGAACCTTCCCATGCTGCATCAAAACGCATCTCAATCCTTTCCCAGATGCGTCGTTGTGAATCACCAATCCTCCGGAACTATCTGGCACAGTCAGAATAGGGACGGTTATCAATCTCTGCTTCAACGTCTCGAAAGCTGACGCACAACTATCCGTCCACACAAAAGGTACCTCCTTGCGCGTAAGCTTGGTTAACGGCTCCGCCAGACGAGCAAAGTTCTCCACAAATCTTCTGTAATACCCGGCGAGTCCAAAAAAACTTTTTATCTCCGCAACATTCTTCGGAATCGGCCAATCATGAACTGCTGCAATCTTTTCTGGATCGACGGCGATCCCATCGCCAGACACGACATGCCCCAAAAACTTTACTTCTTCCAGCCAAAACTCTCACTTGCTCATCTTCGCATACAATTTCTCTTGTCTCAACGTCTGCAGTGCGATCTTCAAATGTTCTGCATGATCTTCAATACTCTTCGAGTAAACCAGAATGTCATCAATGAACACCACAATAAACTGGTCCAAGAATGGTGAAAAGATTCGGTTCATCAAGTCCATGAATATCGCCGGTGCATTCGTTACTCCGAAGGGCAACACTAAGTACTCGTAATGTCCATACCGAGTTCGGAACGCCGCCTTGCAAATATCTTCTGCTTTCACTCGGACCTGATGATATCCGGATCGCAAATCCAGCTTCGAGAATACCCTCGCGCCACTAAGCTTCTCAAATAGTTCGCCAATGCGATGGATCGGGTACTTGTTCTTAATAGTCACCCGGTTTAATTGTCGATAGTCGATACACATCCTTCTTGTGCCATCCTTCTTCTTGACTAGAAGAACTGGAGCTCCCCAAGGCGAGTTACTGCTTCGAATCCAACCCTTCTCAAGCAATTCAGCAACCTGTTTCTTGACTTCTTCCAACTCCACTAGTGCCATTGGATAATACGCTTTAGATACTGGCGCTGCACCAGGAACAAAATCAATTGCGAACTCCACGTCTCGCTTCGGCGGTAATCCCGATATATCTTCAAACACGTCCATAAAATCGCGAACGACAGCTGGCTCTTCACTTTCATCAACCTCCATTGATGCAAGAATATTAGTTGTCGGCCTAGCCCTAAACTCGACTGGCCCGACAGAACTGCTTCCTCCAGTGAAGGTAAACTCGGGATGTCCGGGAATCTAGAAAATGACTTTCTTTGCCCTACAATCGATGTGAGCATGAAAAGTGCCAAGAAAATCCATTCCAAAGACGACTTCGTAGCTGCCCGTATCAATCACCATGAAATCTGCAAAAATCTCCCGTCCGCAAACAACAACTGTACAATCTTTACATTCTCTACTAGATATGATTTTCCCATTCCCAGTGTGTATGTCCCAGAAACTAGACAGGGTCGTGCAGGTAATCGAGTGTGTAGTTATAAACTTGGACGGCATAAAACAATGGGATGCACCAGAATCAAATAACGCTAATGCAGGAAAACCATGAACGAGTAGAATACCTGAAACAACTTCTCCCGAAGCCTTAGCTTCCTCAGCCGTCAAGGTAAAAGCTCAAGCCTAATTAGGTCCTTGAGTCAGCTACTTCTGCCCCTGGAATGGTTTCTGCGGAGGCTTCTGAATATCATCCCTCGTACGAAGTTTCGACAGACATGCGACAGTGTGATCTGCCGCTCCACAAACCAAACAGAGTCCCTGCCTCCTTCGACAATCGTTTTGCACGTGGCCAGGTAAATGGCAGTAGTCACAAATCACGCTCCTTCTTCGATCAACGACAACAGGCTTCTGCATCGGTGTTACACCACGACGGTCCACTGGAATACCTCCGCGACCAGGAGCTCGGTTTGGTACAAATGCCGGCTTCCTTACCGCAACCGCTGTCTGCTGAAAACTCCCAGTCTTCCCAGATAAGCTCTGCTGTTCTCGTGCTGCCGTAAGTACCTGTGAGAAAGTGGTCAAACCGAGGGAGACAATCTGCTTCTGGATGTCCACATCCAAGCTGCGCATGAACCTCTTTGCCCTGTCTGCATCGTTGGCAACTAAAGATCCAGCGAATCTACTGAGCCGTGTCCACTCAGCTGCATGTACATCTACGGGTGCACCATTCTGCTTCAGACTGATGAACTTCTCTTCCATTTCCTCCCGTGCAGTCCGCGGGAAGAACTTTTCCAGGAAACTCTTCGAAAAATCCGCCCACTTGATCGGCTTGGGCAAGCGGGTCTCCTCCATAAGCCACCATTCACGGGCGTAGTCCACTAACTGAATGCGCACCACATCCACTCTTTTATCATCTGGAATCTGTGCCGCAATAAGTAAGTTCTCCGTGTCAACTAGCTACTGCTCCGCTGGCAACGGCTCCTCCAAACCAGTAAAGACAGACGGACCCAAACGCCTGAAATCTGCTACGGTCCCCACTCGATCAACTGGTTTAGCTCCAACATTGTTCACGGACTGCTGAACAGTTCGCAAACCTTCCTGAAACGATTCAGCTTGCTACTGGATCAGCTCGGTCTGCCTCTTTTGATTCTCCAGCATTTCCCGAGTGAAGCATGGCGGCTTCGTCAACACGCCTTTGGTACGTCTTCAGATTCTTGCCTGCCATATTCCTGAAATCAAAACACCCAAAGATTAGCATGATAACAGATTCAAAATATAGATCAAGGCTAGAACTCCGAGTTACTTAAATAGAGTGCCGCATTGTAACCATGCCGCGGTATCATAGCTACAATTACATAACTCCACCCAAGTCGCCTAAGTCCTAGAGATAACAAGGAATCAGGTTTCGAGTCGATATGCAAAGGAAGTTTGCACACCGTAAAAGATATAATCAGGAAGAACTTAGATTCAAGAACGGTAAAACGGCAAGGTGGCAGGACATGTTTCCTAAACACGGGTATTCTGATTCGTGGATTGGGTACAATACCTAACTACAAAAGAATCAACCCGACTAACCTATGGCTCTGATACCAAAATAACCATGTCACGCCCCGCTTCCCAGAGTACGCTAAATTGAGCACGTGACATAGTCAACCATGCTACCTGTGGGTAGGAAGTATCCATCCACAGTCACATTACGGCTGTAGAGATATCAAGAACAAAATATAGCTATCTAATGCATGTCCATAAGCCAAGATAACATGAGTCAATAATAATGAAAGTGCGGAAGCAAAAGATCCAATACAAATAACTGGAATGTATGTCCCATAATGCGGGCTCACATCAGGAATAAAATGCAGAAAATGAAAGAACTAACTACTACTGAAACCTCACTGCTCAGCCTGCTGGCTAAAGTACTCATGCTCGGACTGCAGCAAAGGTACGGAATCTGGGCCATGCAAAACCCAGACGTCAGCGCGTCGTGTCATCAAGTAATAAAATGTAAACATGGTAACAGGCAATGCAAATATAAACATGAATGATAAAGCATGTGTAACAGTAATTTAAATGAGGGCAGTGAAGGGTAGTGTGCAGTGAGTAAACTAACTGGTCTATTGGGTTTTCTACTCTAAGGTCTTTGAAATCAATTTGATGAATCATCGATGTAACTCAATAGTATCCCGTGCGTGCCCGGGACCACGGTCAAGATTCTCTGGCTGAATCCGAGACGTGCCGCTAGGCAATAGAAGGTAGCATGTACAGATGAGTGATGTCAGTATCATCACTCCGGGGCTGGCCTAGCCCGTAAGACTGATCAGAACAGGTATCGAACTGTTGAGTTACAAGTCAGGTTTCATCATTGATTTCCCTATACCCAAGCTATAGGTGTTCAAGTCAGGTATTCAGTAATCAAGAACTAATGCCAACACAGGATCAGGTAAGAGCAGGTTTGTCTGAATAGACAACGGGAACGGTCCATGATGACTACATGTCAGGTTTGTTAGCATTAGACACAAGATCATGTAACAGGTCAAGCCGTGGTACATCAGGTCAAGTCAAGTAGTGTACGATACCATGTGGGGTCAAGTAATATGTGTGTAACAAGTCATGTCAGGGTGTAAAAGATTTCAGGTGTGTGCTCATAATCAGCTAGCATACTCATGGTTATAAATAATCAAGCATGGTTATCAACAACACAATCTAAGCAATAAGTTAAGTAATAAAGCAGATTTAATTAATTAGCCGTACAGTTATCAGTTATGTTTATTAGATGGTGTCAGCATTATACGAATACAGTATGATAGATGTGAATGCTAAAAACCAGGTTAATAAGTATTGAGCGATCTATGAATGCGACGACATGTATAATCTGTTCAATGGATGCAGTTGTAATTAAACCGGTTAAAGTTGCACATGGATGTCCGATAGGTTAAAACTGGATAAAAGGGGTATCATGGCTATAAACAAATGTGATCATGTGGTCTATGATTTACAGGTGATTACTAGGTATAAATAATTAGATGCAAAATTAAGTTTCAAGTTCGGGTTCATAAAATGTGTAACGGAACTTTATACGGTTAACTTGAAATCCAATTCTTTCGATTCTATTTAGAGATTTAACAGGAAATAAATAATTTAGCATACGAACAGTTTAGAATAGCATGTAGCAAGTTTCACTTGCCTCGATGGGTCGCGATACGGAAAACGGAACGTTACGCGTCGGCGGGGAAAAGTCGCGACGCGCGCACGGTACACGGAAAGAACCCAAACGATGAACAATGGAATCGCACGGGTCAGAGGTCCTCACTGGGTCATCGTGATCGTCGATGGCCCGACCGGATTCCGGCTAACAACCAAACAGTGAACATTAAAAGAATACAAGAATGCAAGAAAGAAAGAGAAGAGAAGAATAAGAAGAAAGAAGAGAAGGAAGATTGAGGAGGGGTGCTCACGTTGATCTGTAGAGGGGTTGTGATCGTCGACTGCGTTGACGGAGCTCCGGCGAACGACCCTGCAGAGACCCGGCAGTTAAGGAAAACCAACCGAGAAAATATAAAGAATGGGAGAAGAAGAAAGAAGGAGGAAAGAAAGAAGAGGGTGTAGAGACAAGGCTCACCGGGGTGTACCAAGGCTAGGGCACGGGGACGAGGTCACCGGCGGCGGCTTCCGGCGGTGCATATGCGTGCAGGGGGCGGGGCTGCTAGATGCAGGGTGCTGGGGAGAGATGGAAGGAGGAAGGAGAGGAGGTAGAGGTGATGGGGGTGAGCAGCGGCGTGGAACGACAACGATGGCGTCGTCGCTAGGGCAACGACGAGAGGAGGAAGGCGGCTAGGGTTTTTCAGGGATGGGTTCAGTTTTGAAAATCAGCGAGGAAGAAGAGAAAACATAAAGGAAAGAGGGAGAGAGAGATTCGCGGTGAGCAGAGAGAGAGGGATTAGAGAGGAGAGAGAAGAGGAGAGAGATAGAGAGGGAGTGAGAGATCGAGAGGAGAGAGAAAACGAGAGGAGAAAGAAAATTGGCCTTTAGCGCCAGAGAGAGAGAGAGAAGAGAGAGAAAGAGAAGGAGAAAGGAGAGAGGAAGAGAACAGCGTGGGGCCCAGGGAAAAATGGTGAAGTGCGATTGGTTGAGGGAGTTAGGGAAAATTTTAAAGGGATTTTTAAAATATAAAAAAAAATCTATTTTTGAAAGAAATCATTTCGTTGGTTTAAAATTTTTGATACTAGGCTAAACAAAACACCTTGGGCTGATTTTTAAAAAAAAATTAGAAAATAGGATTTGGCGGAAATACAAAATATTTCAGAATTGCGTGAAAAATGTTGGCAGGTTCCAAAAATTGAAATGAAGAATTTTATAATTAAAAATCATACCCCCAAGAACGGACGCACGTACATGCGCGTAGCCGTCCAAACACGTCCGTTTCACTGAACGGGACGAAAACACAATGCAAGGATGCTACCACAGGGTTAGGGGTGTCAAGCAGGCCATGACGAGTATTTTTAATTTATTTTAAAAGACTTAAATTGTTATATGCAGAAATGACATGACAGTGTAAACTATACCTGGTAACAGTCAAAGCAGGATAAATGAAATAAATACCACACACCACACATACGATAACAGAAATTTGTAGAATTGGACTCGGTTGTTACATAGAGACCCCCCTCGTATACACTGGCATCTTTCTGTACCAAACTACAAACAACAGCGTTAACACAACATTACAACAATAGTATACAACTTTAAAAGATATCTTCTTATTCTGTCTATTCTACTTTTCTCTTACCTTTGGGACTTACCGAGCGACCTGTTCGCTGACGACATTCTATTTCTTTCTTTTTTGAATGTCGTCAGGTGATTCGGACCCGACAGAGATCGAGCCATCTGCAGAAGACTTGGAGCAGTTTGCCGAAGATCCAGCACTTTAGTTCATTGTACACTTTTCCATTCAGTATTTTACATTTCCTGTTATGCCACTGTTTAGGCATCTTTTTATTTCAGTTGTATTTCCTTTCATGCATTGTACAAAGAATGTTAATAAATAAAAGTTGCTGTTCTTTTTATATCTTGTCTCTTGTGTATTTATTTTATATTGCTTAGATACGCTTAGCGTATGTACTTCTGAGTATATACGTAGCGGACTTCGTTGCGTCCCCTTCGCCGTACACTGGGAAGCAGGGCGTGACAGGTTTTGTTGGTAGCCCATGCAGGTCAGAGCTGTATGAATCCCTATCATGTAGTTCTGTTCTGCGTGAACAACCTAAGCAATATAACAAAAGAACCAGCAACTAAAACATTCTTTACAATTCATGTTTCTTGAATCTTGCAATTTTATATTTCTTGAATCTTATCATTTCATGTACTTGAATCTGTCCTAACCTAAATTTTTCTTCAGGGTTATGGATTTCCCGAACAACACCAGCACCAATGTCAACAGCACACCTCCAACTCCAGCACTACCTCTCACACCAGCTGTTCCTGCGCCACCCACCGAGCAAACAGTGCTATTTGAGGCGATCCGTAGCCTTCTTGAGGGACAGCAACAACTCCTGAACCGTCCCGAAACTGACGCACCGGAGGTAAAGCAATTCAGGGCTTTACATCCCAAGCAGTTCTCCGGAAAGGGAAGTCCACTTGAAGCTGAGGAATGGGCACAAAGTATAGAAGATGATCTGGCGGCAGCTCAAGTGCCAGACATAGCTTGGGTCCGTGTGGCGAAACTACAGCTCACGGACAATGCTCGCAACTGGTGGAAGGCGGAAGAAAGCCGTCTTGTACAGCCTATTGAATGGAAGACTTTTCGCGAGAAGTTCGACGCGAAATACTTCCCTGTGACTGCCAGGTTTGCCATGGAGCAGCAGTTCATTCATCTACAACAAGGATCGATGTGGGACAAATCAGTAGATGAGTATGACGCTGAATTCACCATGCTAAGCCGGTAAGATATGTCACAACAGTTCAATTTTTAAATATCACATACTACACAGCTAACACGATCTTTAAACAGATTCGCGGCACACTTGATACCGACAGACGAGATCAGAGCCCATCGCTTTCAATAAGGTCTGGACACGGAGATTCAGGCTGCTCTAGCTACGGGAAAATTTCTGACTCATGAGGATGCTCTGGAAGCTGTCCGCAGTTATGAGGCAGTGATAAAAGCAAGGGGCAGACCTCAGTCTGCAGGAGTCAAACGCCCTGCCAACCAGATGGCAGGCGGAGCCTCGTCCAGGCCACCTTTTGTGCCAAGGCGACCCGGAGTACCGAACCATCGTCCCAGCCCAGCCTTTTGTACCTACTGCAAGAGAGCTGGACATATGATGAAAGACTGCCGGTGAGCCAATCGTCTTTGCTTAGTCTGCGGGTCAGCTACTCATGATATCGGGTCTTGTCCCCAAAGGCAAAACCCAGTTGCTGCACCCAGGCCAGCAAACAATTACCCACAGCGCCCAGCCATCCAAGCACCTGCTCCAAGATTTGCACTACCTGCACCATCCAGAGGACCACAAGCTGCACCACCTCCTCGTCAGTTCCATCAAGCTCAAAGGAACGTTCCGAGGAATGCTCCTCAGGCCAGGAGGAATGTACCAAAGCGCTAGGCTTTCACGATGTCCGTGGAAGAAGCTGAGTCCACTGGCCTAGTCATCACTGGTAAACTTTCCTTCTCAAACTTATCTTTTAGTCTTGGTTATCTACACACTTTCCCTATACCTAAAACATATCACACATACCTTAGGTACAATCCTAGTAGCCTCACTACCTGCACTTGCATTGTTTGATACTGGAGCATCCCACTGCTTTATGTTGCAATGGTTCGTCCGAACCCATGCGATTCCAGTCTCACCGCTTATATCCAGCTGGAATGTCAGTTCTGAAAATGGCGTTCTAAAGGCAACTATGGGATACAGCTTGTGTCCAGTCGTCGTATGCAGCAGAGAGTTTTATGCTGACTTCAAAGTACTGGACATACCGAACTTCGATGTGGTTCTAGGAATGGATTGGCTTGGAACTTTTTATGCTACCATCGACTATCGTCAAAGGAGGGTGGTATTCGAGATTCCAGACCATCCGGTCTTCTATTTCAAAAGCGGAGACCGTACCCTGGAGCCAAGTACCTACAAAGCGAAGCCAAGAGAAGCAGTAGTTGCAGCAGCTCAAGCGGAAGAAGAATTAAGACCAGAGGTAGTTCGAGAGTTCGACGATGTATTTCCTGACGATATATCAGGTTTGCCTCCCGATCGAGCTCTTGAATTCAGTATTGATTTAGTACCAGGAGCACAACCGGTGATCAAAGCACCTTATAGATTAAGTCCGGAAGGTTTGAAGGAAGTCCGAACACAGTTGGACGAATTATTGGCGAAATGATGGATTCGTCCCAGCACTTCAAGTTGGGGAGCACATGTACTACTGGCGAAGAAGAAGGAAGGTTCATACAGAATGTGCATCGATTATAGAGCCTTGAACGAAGTCACTATAAAGAACAAGTATCCACTCCCGCGCATCGATGATTTATTCGATCAGCTAAGTGGATCTTGTGTTTTCTCTAAATTGGATCTTCGTTCAGGTTATCATCAAGTGAAGGTCAAGGAAGCTGATATTCACAAAACAGCTTTCAGAACTCGCTATGGACATTACGAATTTCTAGTGATGCCATTTGGAATGACCAATGCACCAGCAATATTCATGAACCTAATGAATCAAGTTTTCCGGGAGTGCTTAGACAGGTTTGTTGTCATCTTCATCGACGACATCCTGGTATATTCTAAGAGTCGGAAAGAGCATGCAGAACACCTACGAATTGTCTTGGAAACTCTTCGACAACACAAGCTCTATGCCAAGTACAGCAAGTGCGAGTTTTGGCTAAAGAAAGTTGGTTTTCTTGGACATATCGTATCAGGAGAAGGAATTTCTGTGGATCCAGCCAAAGTTTCAGCAGTTAGCGAATGGCCTACACCAAAGTCAGTGAAGGACATTCGGAGTTTCTTGGGCTTAGCTGGATATTACAGAAGGTTCATTGAGGGATTTTCAAAGATAGCAACACCCCTGACCAAACTCACACGTAAAGATGAAGAATTTGTGTGGTCAGAAGCATGCGAACAGGTTTTCGTAGAACTCAAGTCAAGGTTGACATCTGCACCTATTCTCGTAATACCGGATCAATCTGGAGGATTCGAAGTGCATTGTGATGCATCTGGTAAGGGATTAGGATGTGTTCTACATCAGCACGGTAAGGTTGTGGCTTATGCTTCAAGACAACTGAAGACTCATGAGCGCAATTATCCGACGCATGATCTGGAGTTGGCAGCCGTCATTTTTGCTCTCAAGATTTGGCGCCATTATCTACTTGGTGAATGAGTGAACATCTACACAGATCATAAAAGTCTGAAGTACGTGTTTACTCAGAAGGAGTTGAATATGCGGCAGAGAAGATGGTTAGAACTCATGGCGGACTTTGACATCAACTTGCAATATCATCCAGGGAAGGTGAACGTAGTACCTGATGCTCTTAGTCGCCAACCATTATCGATGAATCTCACCGCTCAGTGGAAGCTTCAACAAGACTTGCATCAGATGGAGATTGAGGTAGTCATGCCAGGTAATACTTTAAGTTTGATGAATCTATAAGTTCAATCAACCATTGTCAATCAGATCAAAGCAGCTCAAGCAAGTGATGCTAAGTTGCAAAGGATTAGAGAACAAATGGAGAATGGACTCAGAACAGACTCCAACATCCATGAAGACGGATCTTTGAGATACGGCAGCAGATTGTGTGTACCAAAAGATCCTGTTCGGGAAGAGTTAATGAAAGAAGCTCACAGCTCTCCCTACTCAGTACATCCTGGAGGTACCAAAATGTATAAAGATCTACGTCAGAATTATTGGTAGCATGGAATGAAGCGTGAAGTAGCCAGAAGCGTCGCAAAATGCTTGGTGTGTCAGCAAGTAAAGGCTGAATATCACAGGACAGCTGGATTACTTCAACCGTTACCAATCCCAGAATGGAAGTGGCAACACATCACGATGGATTTTGTGACTGCTCTTCCTCCCAGCACAAAGGGTAATGATGCTATTTGGGTCATTGTGGATCGACTCATAAAGTCGGCTCACTTCATCCCATTTCGAGTTGGCCAATCAATTGAGGCATTAGCAAAGAAGTACATTGAGGTAATAATCTATTTAAGATTTAAACTCTTCATAATGTCCCATCTCTGATACCCATGAACTCATACAGGAAATTGTGAGACTTCATGGAGAACCGGTCTGCATTGTCTCCGATCGTGACACCAGGTTCCGATCGCAATTTTGGCAGAGTCTGCAAGCAAGCTTGGGAACAAGTCTGAACTTCAGCACGGCTTATCATCCACAAACAGATGGTCAGTCGGAACGAACTATTCAGATCTTGGAGGATATGCTCAGAGCGTGTATGCTAAACTTCAAAGGATCGTGGGAAGATCACCTGCATCTTGTGGAGTTCGCGTACAATAACAGCTACCAAGCAAGCATAGGAATGACACCTTTTGCAGTATTGTATGGAAGGAAGTGTCGATCACCTTTAAGTTGGGACGACATCGGAGATAGGGAACTTCTTGGACCAGAGATGATGGTAGCAACCGTTGATGTGGTTCGTATTATCAGGGAAAGGATGCGCATAGCCCAAGATCGACAGAAGCACTGGGCTGATGCAAAGAGACGACACTTGGAGTTCCAGCCAGGAGACCACGTATTCCTGAAGATATCTCCGAACCGTGGAGTGATCCTATTTGGAAGACGGGGTAAATTAAGTCCGAGATACATTAGACCGTTCGACATACTCGAACGAGTCGGTGAAGTGGCATACCGCTTAGCACTTCCGCCCTCATTGGAAGGAGTGCATAACGTGTTCCACGTATCCCAACTCAGAAAGTATGTGAGTGACCCCAGCCATGTTCTTGATCATTCCGAGCTCACTATACAGCCCGACTTGTCTTGTGAGCAACAGCCTGTGGAGATCCTGGACAGGAAAGTGAAGACACTTCGGAATAAGAAAGTTAACTTGGTCCGGGTAATGTGGAGGAAAGACACTCCAGGAGAATCCACTTGGGAAAGGGAAGATGAAATGCGTGCAAGATACGCTCACCTCTTTATAAACTAGTCCTCAAATAAAGTTGTAAATTTCGAGGACGAAATCTTTGTAAGGAGGGTAGATTATAACAACTCCATTTTTTGTATATATAAAATTGATTTAAATTTGAAGTATACTTGGGGTATTTAATGTTGCTGTTACCACTTTAAGTGTTTATTTTCCCACAATAATTACAATAAGGCGCTTGTAGCTCATTGGTAACACCTTGCACTGCTGAACCAAGCCATCAGAGTTCAAATCCCCTGCCCCACATTATTTTTATATTGTTTTTGTTTTAAATCCTAAGCCCAACAGTCCACACAGCATAACTCCCAAAACTTGAACTGAACTTTAAAAAGTAAATATACCAAAGCCTTCACCTGACGACCCCTCACCTACCGACCACCTGACTCGGCCCGACTCGGCCGAGTCGGCCGGCGCCGCCGGTCGGACTCGGCCGGACGGCCGAGTCCCCAACATAAAAAGTCTGTATTTTTGTATTCTCTAACCCCCTGCATACCCTAATTTAATAGATCGGTTCCAGAGAAGAATTTATGCCCCATTTAAACCATTTTTTAATGATTTTTCGCACTTTTTACAATTTTTTTAATTAAAAAAAAACCCTTCACCTACCCTACCCCTAGCCTACCCTATAAATACACCCCCTACCCTCTACCCTCTCATCCCAAAATCCTTAGCCCACTCTCTTAAAACCTTCTCAAGAGTTGTGTACTTTGAAAACAAGTTCGCGGCGAATCTCCGACGAAATTCCGGCGACGTTTTTAGGAACAACCGGCGACGAAACAATGCCTTGGCAACCCCTTTAGTCCCCCCTCACTCCCTTGCTTAATCGAAACCCGTAAGTCCCATTCTATCTCTCTTTTTTATTCTCTAAAATACGAAATTACAAAACCCGACGGAATCGGAACAAATCCGATTTCTGATTCGGTTTTCTATAAAATTTCACTTCTCACCAATTCAATCATACTTAAATATCTTATTGTTGACTATTAAACATTTAACAAATAATTTGAACAAGTTTCATCACATGAAATGATAGCCTTTCAATTTATCGTATTTTTCACTTAAATACCACAATATTTCGATTTCACATTTAACCCCCTTAACCTTGCTATACATTTAAATTAGAACACGAGCTAATGACCTACCTCCACATACACGCATATACAACCTAAAACGATATCATCAAAAAACTTAGAATACAATAAAATAATACTTTCATTTAAATACCATATTCTTAATAAATCCATTCCTAAAAGTTTAAGGTTTGATACACTTTTAAATAAATACCTCTTATTAGGAAAACACGATAAGTTATGGATATCGATCTTTTATCTAAACCTGATTTTGTGGTTTCTAGGCTGGGCAAGTGAGAAAGGTAACTTTAAAAGGCCCGTCTTACGGTGATTCGTGAGCAGATCACTCCTTTCCTCATTTGTACTTACTTGGCCACAATTGGCGGTGAAGAGGCGATTTGAGGCATCTAACGATTTGTCGTTTAGACCATTTAGAAATAGGCTAGTTGACTTAGGAAACCCTAGAATCTAAAATACAGAAAATTGACATTTTTACAAATAAATATCTTTTACTTTATAAAACCGTTTTCTAAAGAATTTAGTATTTTACAATTTTTGCAAAGCGCCGCTACAACCCATTTTTGGGGAACCCGTTCGGGATGGTGCGGATTATCGCACATCCTCGGGCTTAGTAGTGCGAGATTCAGACCTCCGCAAGGAGCATTCGGTCTCGAAAGGTTTAAAATACGATATCTTAAGAAAATGAGATTTTTGGAATATAAAATATTTATTAAAATTATTTTTGTATAAATATATGTATATTTATCATTTAAATATCTATTTTATTATAATATAAATATTCCACCTTTTTCTAAAAATCACAAGAATAAATTTTACAGATAAATACCTTTATTTATAAACTAGGATATTTTCACTAGAAATATCACAATACAAAATTCACCCTCATTACAACTCTAAAGATGAGTAATAAATACTTGAGGTGTATTTTGAAAAGTATATAAAAGTGTTTATACATAAAACCCCCTCAAGTTTTATAAATTACCCTGAGGACCATAAGATTTCGATTCACATTTCTGATTGTCTGACTCGGGCTTGAGTCTGATTAATCTGACTTGAATATGATTCAAGTCAATCTATAATCTACAAGATTCCAATTCAATATGAACACATGAATCCATGAATCCAATTATCAATTTATACAACTTGACTGAACCGAACCATGAATATATTCCTTTTACATGATTCTCAGTTATTCCATTTACACGACCCTACGGTTACAACCATTTTCTGATATCATGGTTTCGGTCAGTTAGTCAATCAATCTTACAATCGATACAATTTACAAGATAACAATACAAATAAGACATCGCGGAGTTTAAGGGGTAGATTGGTACGGAAGGTGTTAAAGGTGTCACGAGGTGGTCAGATTAAGACACCTAACCTATATTCCGTTGCTGTTGTACCGTGGCTTAACGGTTCCTTGTACATTCCGTTTGCCCTGGTCTCTAGCATATAGAGACCCCCCTCGTATACACTGGCATCATTCTGTACCAAGCTACAAACAACAGCGTTAACACAACATTACAACAATAGTATACAACTTTAAAAGATATCTTCTTATTCTGTCTATTCTACTTTCCTCTTACCTTTGGGACTTACCGAGCGACCTGTTCGCTGACGACATTCTATTTCTTTCTTCTTTGAATGTCGTCAGGTGATTCGGACCCGACAGAGATCGAGCCATCTGCAGAAGACTTGGAGCAGTTTGCCGAAGATCCAGCACTTTAGTTCATTGTACACTTTTCCATTCAGTATTTTACATTTCCTGTTATGCCACTGTTTAGGCATCTTTTTATTTCAGTTGTATTTCCTTTCATGCACTGTACAAAGAATGTTAATAAATAAAAGTTGCTGTTCTTTTTATATCTTGTCTCTTGTGTATTTATTTTATATTGCTTAGATACGCTTAGCGTATGTACTTCTGAGTATATACGTAGCGGACCTCGTTGCATCCCCTTCACCATACACTGGGAAGCGGGGAGTGACACTAAGTAATAAATGCAATGTCTAAACTAGCACATGAGAGTAATCACACAATATTATATTGGATTAGCATTTAGCTGATTATATCAATAAAAGATAATATGTTCTAAAGTGTATATGACATGACAATTACCGATGATGATGTGTGTGAGCCGGCAAATAAGTGTACGTGGAACATGCGCATCATCGGTAATGGTGCTGGTGTCCTAATAGGCAGATTTTCATATTAGCTAAAGAAATATATGTATGAACATGCAATACGATGAATACAACATGAATATAACGGTGAATGTGTAGTAAACGCACAACTAGAGAATACATACTAATTACGAGTCATCCAGTTTGTTGTTTGAAAAAGCACGAATCGTGGTTTTTAGAAAATTAGGGGTTACGGGGTTTTTATGAAAAGATATGTCCTTTGAAAAATCCGTAGTATCTCTCAGGCTGTCTTTAAAAATGCGCACGATTCGTTAGTTTTAAAAAATAAGTATGAATCGAGCCTAAATTAAGATCTACCTAACCAACTAAGGAACTAACTAAAGACACTAGTCGAAAGGTAAGAATAATCCTCCTAAAGTCTGAGTTGGTATCTCTAGTAGTTGGCGATCTAGCCTCAATAGCGTCACGTACATAGTACGACTTTCTCGAGTCAATAGTACGGATCAATCATCACATATATACCTCGTACGGTAAAATCTATCGTACGGCTTCCCAAAATCGGGGTACGGGTCAACTATCACATATATACATCATCATTCGTATAGTATCATCATCAAACAATATCATGATCAAGGGTACTATACTATAATCGCATACATTTTTATATCATCAAACATATATCATCGTCTGTGTAAATATACATTGTCAAATAATCCACTAAAATATCATGTCATATATCATATCGTGATCAAGTCACCTATTACGATCTGGGTTGCATCCTAGAGTCTCGTTCATTTCAATACCATCTACACATATCATCGTTCATATATTTCCTCATTACCCATCGATCCGCTAATATCGTAACACATTTCATATAATATCTCGATCACATATCCAATATCTCACGGCATCATACCTGATCATATCGACTCATCCCTAAGTATCATATATTACCCTCATATCACGTGTATATGCTATATATATATATATACCTACACACATTCCTAGAGAGAGAGAGAGAGATAGAGAGAGAGACACACACACACACACCAAGTCAGGTTTATATGTGTGCGTGTGTGTGTCTACATGAAACCTACGAATTCCCTCCAAGGCAATCATCCTCTGGTTAAGTCTTTCTAAATTAGTCTAATCCAACCTAAAGTCTTCATTAGTACCCTACTCGCCAAGAATCTAAGGTCACGTCTGACTTCCTAATAATAATATGTAATATCCTTATTCTACATTTGCGGGGGTGCTATACGCCATCCATCCGACTTCCCCCGTAGATATACATCTACTCATCTGGTCCTTGTCTGCCGAAGTCGATACCGCCATTCTCTTCTTCATTTTCCGAAGTCCACGTGAGGGGTACCTATACGCAAACATATATAATATCGTAAACCAAAATCGCAGACAAAACCAGAACGGCGCACGAAATGCGCATAGGTTAAAACCTATGACTCGCTCATGTAAAAGAACCGAAAAACCCTCGACATCGGCGTACAAACGCCGATTGATCGAGATAAAACACGAACGTACAATTATTAGTTCAAAAACTCACTAATTATAATATAAAATAGGGTTTAAATCATCAAAACCTTAAAATAAATCAAATCGATTTATTTCCAAAAACCTAGAAAGCATTAAATTTTCGTTTTAATTCGAAACTTGATGTTTTAACAAAAAATAATGGCCATAATATTCACTAAATATCATAACTAAGTCATACAAACTATTTCTATAATTTAATCTCATCAATTTGTATTAAATCTAAAATTCTAGTTTGCAAAAATATCCAATTTTAACACTTTTAAAGCAAAAATTCACAATTCAACAACTAAGTTTGGTTTTGCATGATCTAAAATATTAAACTATAATTTATAATGTTAATAATGTCATGAAAACCCTAATTATATTTTAATCCCAATTATTTAATCAATTTCTAAAACCTAGTTAGCAAAATTAGCATAATTAGCATAATTTTAAACTAACAATTAGCAACTAGTAACTAGATTAGGTTTTGCATTCCATTAACATGTTAACATCCTCATTAAAACCATGAATAATTGATAAAAATCCTCACTTGATCACAAAACCCTTTCTTGAATTTTTAATTTAGCAATTAGACTCATAATTAAACACGGAAATTTACTAAATTAAAGTAATTAACCTATAATTAACACTAGGGTTAAAATTATATCTCAATAAACATGGGATCAAACATGCAACTTGATCTCCAAAATACTAATTTTGCTCCAAGATCCAAGCTTGTTTGGCCAAAGAATATTGGATGAAGGTTAAAGGATGATTTTGTGATAATTTGTATTGATTTTTGATGATTTTTTGAAGTGTTTTGAGTGGAAATTGAGTGGAGAAAATTTATGGGCAGCCAAGGTTGGTTTCGTCCATGGCATGGAGGAAAGAAAAAGAGAGAGAGAGATGTGTGGTATTGTGTAGAAAGTTCACTAATAAATGCATTTTTTTTACTTAAACCCTTAACTATTTAATTTTTCAATTTAAACTTTTTCCTAGAAATCTCTAGAACCATGGAGATTTTGAGAAAGAATTTTGTATGAAACACACTTAATTTAAATTGTCATGGTTCACATTTTTCAAATTAACCCATTGCAATTTGTAATTTGCACCCATTTAATGTATAATTAAAAGCTTATGTTAATATTAAAAATAATTACTTAAGAAAAAATATTTAGGTAAACTAATAATTTATAAGTGACTAAATAAATACCAAATACTATCAATTATATAGTTAAAATAGGAATATTTAAATCTATATTGAAAAATAATTGTAGTTGAACTTTACGGAAAATACGGTTTATTTTACCGATTATCAGAAAATTTACCTAAAGGATTTTATTTATTTATTTATTTTTAAAACGTTACACCAAGTGGCATTCATTGTCTCTAAGCCACTTTTGGTCATCACTACATCATTTATAACAAGATCTCTGAATTTACAGCTGTCGCATTCAATCATCATCAGTCCATATCCAATATAGATTGATGACATCAAACTAACAACTGCTTGGATAAGTATTTCAAGCCATAAATGGACTCTCTGAGTCAACTCGAGTCACCTTGGCTTTGAAACCCGTAGGCAGATCTTCTAATCAAAATCTCCATCGACAATATGATCTAAGTCTCCAAGACTGGCTCAAGATCTTTATGCGCAACGATTTCTTAAAGAAGGCGAAATAAATGAAATCATCACCCCGGTGAAAAGTGTCCATTCGTTGCCCACTTACGCTAGGTGAATTCCTTCTCCAATAAGTATACCTTGTATATCTCTACAATATTATCCTTCTTTCGCAAGATTTCAAAAAACCTAGTTTTTTATCAATAGTCTTGCATAGGGTAATTTGGCCAAATCCCAGATTTAATCCTCTAACGTTGACTCTTGCATCTCTTCCATTATCATTATTCACTTCTTTGCAATAAACCCAAAAATGGCGCCATCATGTGACTTGGGTTCCACAACCAATGCAGGGTTATCATAGACATCTCCCATTCGATATTGAAATATTGTCGGGGTGTCAATCCATAGAACTATCTACAAGTCTCTTGAGGATTCGTAATTGGCTCCGATCCATCGGCGGAAGTATCGCTCCCACTGTCGCCAACTACTGAAGGAACTAATTCTTTCTGCAATGCTGATGTAGGGTGTTTTTCGTCACCCTATTGAGATAGGAATACGCGCGCGCTTGTTAGGCGCATTACAGATTTCCCCAGCCTAGAGTAGACTGTGGCTTATTGATTGTAGGGATCCGAACCTCCGGCAGCCGCGAACTAAACCGCCATTAATTACCTCTCACCTTTGGAGCGAGAGAACCTCCGATTGATGGGTCAAACAAGTTATGCGAACTCAATGTGCAGTGTTGTGTTTTGGGGGGAATTGGGTATATCGGGGACACGCAGAGTTTTTACGGGGGTCCCGCTACCCGGATAGCGGGCTAGGGGTCAAGGGGGCTAGCAGCCCCCTTGCATGGTGCGGGGCAGCGCCCCGTTAGAAATTTTTTCTAACGGGGACAGTGTCGTGGAGTGTGTGTATGTATACATACATACATATATACATATATATATAAAAAAAAGGAAAAAAGCATCCAAAGGACGCGTGGGGGCCAGCGCCTCACGTGTGTAGCACGCGGGCGCTAGGCGCCGGCGCCCCACATGCATGGCACGCGGGCGGTATCACGCCCGCACCCGGGGCGCCGGTGCCCTACGTGCTTGGCACGCGGGCGCTGGGCGGTTGCAGGAAAAGGGATTTGGTCCCTGCACCGGGAGCCGTGCTCCCGATTTGACTTATGGAGTTGAACTTCTGACAGAGAGTGGGCTTAGTCCCTGCACTGGGAGTTGTAGTCCCAAAAAAAAAGATTTATTATTATTATTATTTTTTGTCTGTGTATATATATTTTGAGGAGTTAAACTTCTAAGATATTTTTGGAGCTGATGAAAGGGGCTTCTCCCTTGAGTCCTGGATCTTCTCCAAAGTGGGATTTTTGGAGATAGGTCTCCTTCTTCTTCTCCTCTGTTGGCTGGATCTTGGATGAAAGGGGTGAGATTTAAAAATCTCTCTTTTTTGAGATCTGATGGAAGATCTGAGCTCCTCTTTATGAGTTTTGTGGTGAAAAAGGAAGAGTAAAACTCTTGATTTAATTCAGAAAAGGGGAAGAAGGTTTAGAACCTTGAGGAAGGAGAAAGAGGCACAAAATCCCTAGAGTTTGAAAGAATGAAAAGGTTCTTTTCTTATTTCAACATCATGTTGCTTTATATATGCTTATAAATTTACACATAGCCCCTTGGGCTTTACAAAATGGCATTTTGCCCATCCCATACCTCATGTGCTCATTTTTTTTGCACATAAGCCATGGGCTTTACAAAAATTTGGCTTTATGCCCATTTTGCTTACATTTATGCATAAAAAATTATATCAAAATTATTTATTACATGATTTTTATTTTGGCATGGGGGAGGCTGGCCGTGGGGCTCGATTTGGGTATGGGCCCACTTGAGCTGAGCTTCGGCCCGCTTATTTGGGGTTGACTTTGATTTTGACTTGGTCAACCGGGGTGCAATTTTCGACCCTAACAGCTGACCGAATAGGAAACTCCTCAATCTCGTAGAATCCAAAATCTTGACATATTTCTGCCTTTTGCGTAAATTCCTCCCCGAGTAAATATCGATTAACTATTAATGAAGATGTTGAATTAGGAAACTCAACCACGTGTCTTCACGTTTATTGGTTCGTATCTATCGGAGTGAATTATCTGTAATAGATATTCAAATGGTTTTACTATGATAGTTTTGCCTCCAAGACAAGTCTCAGAAATAAATGGTTCGACTTGGAGGAATTTTAGTATTCTTTATTTTTTCCCTCGCTATCTACAAAGTTGTTGCACGCTATCTACAAAGTTGTTGCGGTTTTTGTTAAAATCAAAATCCTTAAAACCATGATCTATAACTGACAGTCTCCATTCCATGTGCAGTTCGCATGTATAGCCTTTGAGGGTGAAGGGGAGAAGGAGGAGGAGATCTCAGGTTGTTAGGATCGGGCGCGGCGTCGACGAGGATCGGGTTGGGATCTAGTGCGAGAGAGGAGGGGAGTCGTGGGGTTAAAGACGGGAAAAGAGAAAGGAGTAGAAGAAGAAGAGAGAGAGATACGAGAAGAGAAAGAGAGAGAGAAGGAAATGGGTACCAGTCGGGTCGGGTCGTGGGGGTTTGGACCGGGCTCGGGCTGGGGATTTAGGTAAAAAGAGAAATAGAAAAGGAAAAAAATAAAATAAATATATGTGTGTGTGTTAAATATATGTGTGGGGGCTGTGGGGGTGGGGAAGAGAAAGAGAATGGGGATATTGGATTAAGGTTTAAAGGGAAAGAATTAGAAGAGTTTTGGGAAAATATTTAGAAATTTAATTTGGGAATTTGAACTAAAATTTATTGGGATTAAAATTTTAAATAAAGGAAATATAATGGAACTGGGAATTTACATATAGCTTTTGTAAAATAAGCAAAACTAAAGAAAATGAGACTCATAGATCAACACTTAACACACATAAATGTAATGTTACAAACAACCGAATGAGTCTAGCTGTACATTAGTAGGAGTTGCATGCCATTGGAAATGCATGATTCCAGCTATAGCTATATCGATTAAAGTATGCATGATCCCAACTATAGCTGCATCGATTAAAGTCATTGGTTGGACGAAAAATGTTGATTATATCATTTTCTTTTGTTTTCTTATTTCATGGATGTTATTGTTGATTTGCTACATGTTATGTTTCATATAATCAACCAAATGAATATTCAAATTTTAGATGTTCCATTTGCTAATTTTGGGTCCTACTAATGTAGTTGAAAGAATAAATTGCGGCGGAAATTGTGTGGTTGAAAATGCACTCAAATAACCACAACACCATATGCACTATTTGGAAAAGCATGTAGTTTTTTTTATGCTTTTTCTTACATATGGGTCCTTCCACTCCAACAATAGTCACGTCTTTCCAAAAGCTGCATTTAACAGCAATGCAACCAAACAGTACAATTTAGTTGGAAAATACGCTGTTGTTCTTTGTACATCCAAGCAAACACGATGAACTAGGCTCAAGATGGATACAACAAACAATGCCGCTACCCTGATACATAAACCTTAAAGAGATAATTGCTTTGCCATTCAATCTCAATTTTAATGTCTTGCCATATGAGGGCTGTAATTCTCAAATATATGTTAAAATGCCTAAATTAAGGCATGATCAAAACAACTTGCTAAGGATGGGCTAAAAAAAATCTAACTACACAATGGTATCGGCTTAATATCCTCATTTTGGGTTTAGCAAAGTCCAAGTTGAATGTATATAAACGTTTGACTTCGTCTTTTTGAATAAGACTGACATATAAGAGCATGCTCTCATATTTTCATAATAGAAAATAATGAAATCTAGTATAAAAATAAAAATCTTCAAAACAAGCTATTAAAATCGGATATTTGTATTGCATTTTTCTAATATGGATATTTGGCTTTAAGTAGGATTTTGGTTGTGTAGAAAATTCTAATAGGGATATTTGGCTCCTATTTTGGGAAAAAAAATCATATGAGAACCTATCTATAAAATTTTTTATACGGAGGAGTTGAAACCGTACACGTGGCAGATTGGGTGTGAATTTACCGTACACGTGGCAGATTGGATGTGAGAACCTATCTTCTTTTCTTCATTCACACCCAATCTGCCACATCCAATCTGCCACGTATACGGTAGATCCACACCCAATCTGTCACGTGTACGGTTTCATCTCCTCCCTATAAAAAGTTTTATAGATAGGTTCTCATATGATTTTTTCCCCCTATTTTGGATTTGAATTTGAATTTTAAAGATTGGAGTTACTGAAGGGAAGCTGACCTTTCGTTTATCTTTTTTGAGATGACATCTCAAGCACAAAACTATCTTGTGTTAATTATGAAAACCAATCAAGAAAGCATCCGAAGCACAAAACATCCTATGTTAATTATGAAAACCAATCAAGAAAGCATAAAATATTGTCAACGGCCCCCGGTCCTTAATCCAACGGCTGCCACTGCTACCCGCCATTTCTCTCCTCCTGCTCCTGATCGGGTGGCGGTCAACGGCTCTGCCGACGGTGCACCCACTGCACGGAACGATTGACGTCATCAACGAATCAGGGCCGTTCGTTGGGGTCGTGATGGCGTATGGGCCGGAGGCGGACGCCCTCCAGTACTCCGGCGAGTTCGTGGCTCGATCCGACGTTCCCTTCGTTGACCTCTCAGATGCGTTTTCCGTTGACTTCATTGACCCCTTTTGACCATAACGTTGGATCCTTCTACTGGTAATAGTCTTATTACTCATACTATCATGAGCACAATATTGAAAATTTGAATCCTTCTGTTTCATTTAACGTTGTTAAGAAACATTGCTACTACTAACTTCACAACTGACATCTTTTTACGATTTTCTTGCTCATCCTAACCGGCACATTTGTTGTACATGTCATACTTCTGTGATATATATATATATATATATATATATATATATATATATATATATATATATAGTTTAAGATATATAAACTGTGCGCTTAATTGTATATCCCGCTGAAAAGTGATCTTATGAAGCTATTCTCTGTCTATTTTATTAGGACGGGGATTTCATATTGGGAGCATTCGTGGTGTAGACGTCATTTATGTTTTGTCAGGGCAACAAGGGTACTTACTAATTATCAACTATCACTACTAGCTTAAGTAAACTTATATGTTTCTAATGAACCTGGCTCTACTAGCTTGAGTAAACAAAATCCTGTATTGTGAAATAAATACAGGATCAGAATCTCACAACTTACTTTTAGAAGCAAGTAAGCTGCATATTAAAAATCAACTATAACTATATATGGTTTATCTCTTAAATTTGCAACTTTTGCAACTTAAAAGTTTATAATTCATAATCTAAAAACAACGTATATATAAAGTTCACGACCATTAAGATACATTGAGAAAAAAATATACAAAGAACTAAAATCTACAACTATTAAGATATCTTTTAATCTTCTTAAAATAGTATACAGGAGATAACAAATTCATTACTTATATCAAACGCTTGAATGGATTTGAACCAAAGAGATCCAGATCCGACCCATTTATTAAACTAATAAACGGGTGTGGGTCAGGATAGGTCCACACCAGACTTGATTTTAACAATAGGTCTGGGTGGGGACAGACCTAATACCTGAACAGGTGCAGAATCTGTTTATTTTATCCAGGATTTGTGTGAATTTGTAAGTCCAAAAAAAGCCCAAAGCTACCATCACTCTTCCTCCTCCTTCGTGCACCCAAATCAAAAAATCAGAAAAAAACCCTAACAGCAAATGGCTCCTCCCCTCTTGAATGGACCAACCTTCCACCACCATTACCACTCCCCTCTTGAGTAAGAACAAGAAGCAGTATCTCAGCAAACCACCCATCCCTGCTCCTCCTCCTCCTCCTCCTCCTGCAGCGCTGTACCTCCCTCCGCTCCTTTTTCCAAATCCAGGCCCACTTCACTGTCTCCTCCCTCATCTCCTCCTCCCCGTTCACCGTCACCGACGCCCGCGGGGTGTTCGACCAGATGGGAGGTGATAGAAGAGACTTGGTTTCTTGGAACTCGATGGTTAGCTGGTATGCGAGAGTTGGGGATCTGGGGCGTGCACGGGAGGTGTTTGACGGAATGCCGGAACGGAATGTGGTTTCTTGGAATGTGATGGTCAGGGGGTACTTGAAGGGGAGGAGGACGGAGGCGGGGCTGAGGCTGAGGCTGGTGAGGGTGATGCGTCGTGGGGTGGGGATGGATGTCAAGACGATGGTGATGGCGGCGACAGGGTGCGGTCGGCTGGGCCTGGGGAGGGAGGGGCGGTCCGTGCATGGAAGGTTTGCACGGATGTTCGGGGAGGAGGAGGGAAACTTGAGGTTTGGGACGGCGTTGGTGGATATGTATGGCAAGTGCGGGAGGGTGGGGGACGCGAGGAGGGTGTTTGATGGGATGAGGGAGAGGAACTTGGTGTGTTGGAATGCATTGGTGCTGGGGTGTTGCATGCACGGGGTGATGATCCTAGGGAGGGGATCAAATTGTTTGAAGAGATGGTTCGAGAAGGTGACATTTCTTTTTCTTTTCCCCAGTTATTTTTGTTATCATTGATTTACAACAACAGGAATTGCACCCTAGCTGGACAGTTGTTCTCTTGGAAACATATATTTGAGTTGATGGACAACAATGTAAATCAAGCTAATATGCTCATTTGCACCTTTCGGCTAAGTGGAGACGCCTCAAACTCTCTACTTATAAAGGCGAAATAAATGGGGGTTAATTAGATATATTTTTTAAATTGATAAAGATGAGGTTTGAATCTGAACTCTTGAAAAACTGTCTTGATACCATGTTAAAAACCACTTCACCTACACCCACATGCTTAAGCTTTTGGTCAAGTGGTTCTTGACACATATACACATACACGTGGTGCTACAAACAAAACCCTTAATCTTGTTGTACAATAGTAGGAGTTGCATGCCATTAGAAATGCATGATCCCAGCTGTAGCTATATCAATTGACGGCATTGGTTCTACAAAAATGTTGATTATATTATTTTCCCTTCTTTTCTTATTTCGTGGATGTTGTTGTTGATTTGCAGCATGCAAGGTTGCATGGACACGGATACGATAGGATGCAATACGGCGACATGGCAAAATCCCAAAATATAGGATACGGGGACACGGTTATATATATAATCTTATAAAAATAAATAAGATATCAAACTATTATGATAAAATTAAACTGCATTATTTGTCCTTATCTATGTAACATTTGTTGTAACTAAACATTACTCATCTTTTTATCGTAGGAAAGTTTTTGGATAAATTTTCCTTAACCAGTAATTTTATATGTTGCCTCAATCATCTTGATTGCAACATTTGTTTTCATTTTCAGAAGAACAGGTTGTATTGTGCTGCATTTCTAATTGTATCTTTATTTTTAGTAAGCAGAACATAAATAGAGTTATTAATCTCAACGATGAATATCTGTGGTTAAAATAAACTTGAAGCTCATAACTTAGCTTGGATCAGCTTGATAAAAAGCTTGTTCAAGCTTGTTTGATAGTTAAACAAGCCGGGTTTGAACATAAGGCTTGAACATAAATTGAAAGTTGATAAAATAAACAAAGAAATATGAATATAGCTTGTTCGAGTGGACTTGTGTTTAGGTTCCCATGTGGGATCAAATAATTTACGGCTTAATTAGTATTTATGAGTAATAATAAAATAGTTATTTTTTCTTAAATTCGGATGATATTTGTTTACTTATCGTTTTTAACACGAAACTCAGATCATAATAAAGTTTGTGTCAAGTATTATTACACTAAAATATCGAAGAATCTAGATATTGGCAGTGTTTTAAACAAGCACTAGCTGGTTTATCTAGTAATAACAATATTTCTCATTGTTCAGTTTGTTAAAATTAATATTGAATACCTATTTGTTTTTCCATATATTCTTATAACTATTTGTATATATTTTTTGGATTATAAATAAGCCCGATTAAACCCGAGACTTGGCTTGGGGTTGGTGAAATCTCACTTGAACTCGTTCGAAAAATAACGATCCGAACTCGAGAAAGTTTGTAAGCTAGTTTAAATAATTGAACCAAGCTCCCCTCAATTTCGAGTCCGGAGTCCTTACTATTCTTCACTCCCTGCTATTCCCTGCTATCAAAATCAACGGCCCAGGATTCTTTGATTTTAAGATCAACGGCCCAGGATTTTTTGATTTTAAAATCAACGGTCACGATCAGCTGTGAAACAGAGTAAAACATAGGGTTTTGGTGTTGGTGTTTTTCACGTATTTTTCACGCATGTGATGTGCGGCCCAGATGCTCCGACTGCACCAGAATAGCAAGCATAAGAGGTTCCAAATCCCTCAATTTCCCTCTCTTTTTCAAAAACCCAAACCTTTTATTTTCAGGTTTTTTTTTTCGAAACAGGGTGAATATATTTTAAAATTATTAAAATAATATAGTTTAAATTATATTTACGGGAATAGGGTGGTTTCTCGAAGGTAGGATCCGATAACCCGCCCTCTAAACCCTCACCTGTACCCATCCCGCCTCATCAAAGGAGAGGACAGGTTCTACCCATCCCGCCTCATCAAAGGAGAGGGCGGGTTCGAACCCGCCCTTTTCTCTATCATGGGTGGGACGGTTTCCTAGAACCCGCCATATTTAAAATTTTAAAAAAATAAATAAATCAAAAAAGAATTTAAAAAATCTCCGTTTAAAAAACCCTGAATAAATAATAAGATTGTTGTTCTTGTTACGGATGGGTAACAAGTGTTATTACAGTTCATATAGAATTACTATAAATATAAATTTTGTATATACTTCATTAACAAAATAAATCCATCAAAAGAATTGGACGCTTTGACATCCATTTGTAAAAGTATACAATTATCGCTTTCCCTTTCCCAATTCGAGGAGGTTTGACATAAACATATACCTCTTGGGGTGACTGGACGACCCTCCCGTTTCTCGGGTATATGGCGGCGGCGGCGGCGTCTGCTCTTCTATTTCGTCTTCAGTATCGTCTTGGACAGGCTTTTGTTCCACAAATCCTGAATGCGGGACAGGTGTCGGATATGTGCTGCCTCCCAACAACTGTATGTAGGACAAAAAATCCGACTCCGAACTTGGCTGTTGTTGGGAAGAACCTGTCCCGGTTTCATGCTGCTGTTATTGCACAAAAGCTGTCCCCCAAGGCTGCCCAAAACCTGTTCCCCAAGACTGTTGTTGTTGCGCAAAACCTGACCCCCAAGACTGTTGTTGTTGCGCAAAACCTGTCTCCCAAAACTGTTGTTGCTTCGGTTGTTGCGCTTGTTCAATATGCCATAGTTGCTGCTGACAGTATGATGCTCCAAACCACTGATCCCGCTGCTCTGGATCTTCCTGATGCTGCGGCTCTGGTTCCGGTTCATACTGCTGCTCTGGTGCCGGCTCATGCCGCGGCTCTGGTGCCGGCTCATGCTGCTGTTCTGGTGATGGCGATAAATGTGGAAGCATATTATATGAACTGAATATACCACCAATATATGAGTCTACAGTAGAAAATAAAGCCTGAGTATCTGGACCAGCATCAGTTGGGTATGGATCGTGTATCAATGATTGTATATGATACAACCCACGAGCCCGTCGTTACATTGAAAATAAGATATAATTATTGACTCATACCGCCGGATGATAAAAACTAATTTAATTTAAAAAATTTAACTTACCATTTCTCGTTCCACGTGGCCTCTAGGCTCGTATTGCCGGATGTTTGGAAAGTCGTTAGGGGAACAGAAAAATATTTTACAGTGACACGCTTATACCATTGTAGATATGTTTCTGTAGCGTTGGTGGTTGTTTAGTCATCTATTTGCTGTAAGACAATATTATGCTGTCTATCCTCCCATCTCAGCAAATATTGATGATGATACTCTCTCCAATCACGCTCCGCCTTTTCTCCTCGCATATCTTCCTCTATTGTCATAGGCGCAGGCGGCGGAACAGGAATATGTTGCAATCTACTAAACTGCCGCAACATCCGGTCCGGTAGGTGCATGACCACGATATTAATGCATAGTAGTGGGCATCGAGCCCGCCAAACCGGCTCTCCTTCAATACAGATGCCGGGTAATTCTTGCAGACGATCTGCTGTATAAGGCGTCCACGTGAACTGCGCAAATAACATAGTATAAAAATTGTAATGAAGCTAATTTAATTTTTTTTAAACAAAGTTAATTACCTAACGTATGATTACCTGAGACGTCTCCATACGATCCAACTCATCTCTATAATACTTAAGTATTCGACGAGAAGTCTTATAAGATTTCTTACCACTCCACCAAGAGTCGAGAGGCTTTCCAAGAGTATCTATGGCAGAAATATTAATGCGATCTGGTCTTCCCATACACATGTGCTCTCATGACCAAATATATATATAAAGTGTCATAATATTAGAAAGAACCAATATTATAATTTTACAAGTGCCTAGCTATTCAAAAATATTATGTACCTGAAATAATGTAATGCAGACACAAATTTTATTTTTCGTAGGAGCACATGCCTTATATAGTTCCTTGTAAAGATAGGCCAGGACCCCTTCTCCCCAAGCATACTGGCCATACACATCAAAGTCCTTAAAAAACTAAAGGTATAAAGGATGGACATGCGTTGCCGATTGGTCCGACATCAACCAAAAATCGATTATGTACAGAATATAGGCACGTGCATGTCTATCCAAGACATCATCGGTAGCTTCATCAGGGATATTAGTAAATATATTTTTGAGCCAGTTTAAGCTGATCTTATACCCTTTAGTATACCCTCCTGGTACCTGAATTTTACAATTAATTGTTAATTAATATCACTGTAACATACTTAAACTTTTTATTTAAAAAAATTACGAGTTATACATGTCCGAGAGCAGACTCAATATATATATCCCAATATGGGTGCTCGGTTTCTGGACCCACAATTATACCTCCAATTAATCCAAATCCATTCACCCGTAAACCGAGTAAAAGGCTAATATTCTGGAGTGTGATAGTGGTCTCACCCCATCTAAGATGAAAAGTGTGAGTCTTTTTTCTCCAATGCTCAACAAGAGAGCTAACGAGACCGTGGTCGAGTTGGATATGACGAAATAATGAAGCTTCATAAAATTCGGCTTTTCGAATCCGCTCGATTATACGATAATCCGTAACTTGCCACTTGTCAGAACTATGACTGACCGCTGTAAGATTATCTCCAGCCTGCAAGATTTATTCATATTATTTTCAAATATTAGAATTAAAAGAAATGGGCAATTGAAACAAATTTAATAAGTTTTGAATCTATTTTCCCCGTGTAATATACTGAAAGATCTATACTTGTTTTGATTTACGAGCAGCGATTTGTCGAATGGTTGATTCTCCATTGAAATATTTTTGAAATTACAATTATTTAAAAAATTGGGAAAGTTGGTGGGTATAAAAGGGGGTTTGGACAGAGATAGTGAAAATCAAAGTGAAGAAACCGGGTTTTATAGGGTAAGGAGGACGTGTTCCAAGAACCCGCTCTCACCTTTGCCCACAGAAAGCTTTTGTTTTTTTCTTAAAACAAAATATCATGTGTTGTCAAATCTTCCTTTCAAAAAGGAGATGTGATAATGCTGGAGTTTTTGTTTGTTTTAAAAAATAATCTATACCCATGCGTTATCATATCTTCCTTTTTGAAAAGGAGATGTGATAATACGAACCTTTGTTTGTTTTAAAAAAAGGAGACGTGATAATGCTGGAGTTTTTGTTTGTTTTAAAATAGGTAGGTTTCTGTTTTTTTCCAAAAAGAATCCCATTCCGTCTTCTAAGATCCCGCTCTCTCATTTCAAAAGGAGAGGGCTGGTTCTTAGAACACGCCCTTCTTCTCCCGTGAAATCACCCGTATTTGCGAAAAAGGGATAGCGGGTTCCTAAAACCCGCTCTCTTAGTTAAAAATAAGAAATCTAAATAATTTTACTTAACCCAATAGCCCGTGACTCTTAACCTAATAGCGTATGACTCTGACCCCTTGTATTGTCAAATCGAATTTGTCAGAAGGGAATAGCGGGTTCCAAGAACCCGCCCTCTCATTTAAAAAGGAGAGGGCGGGTTCTTGGAAAACGCCCTCCTTAATATTTTAAATAATTTTGCTTAATTCAAGATAAGCCTGTGACTCCTTTATCTCCCTTTGTATTGTGAAATCACCCATCTATTCCCTCTCGCAGTGTGTTGTCAAGAGGGGATAGCGGGTTTCATGAACCCGTGACCCCTTTACCACCAAATACCTATAAAAACCCGTCATACCTCCTCCCATTTGCTCTCCATTCTACTCCGATTTGCATCTGCACTTCCTACAAAATCTCATCTGTACCCCTTCAAACGGAACCCGCCCTCTCATTTTCTCTATCCCTATAGCTCTATCTGTCGAAATTCAAATGTATGTAAATTTAATTTAACGTTTATTTAATTTTCAGTGAATATAATCATTATATCACTTGTTAACATTTTTTATTTATTGTTGGGTTGATATTGTTTGATTCAGATAATGGCAAGTTCAAGTTTATTTATTGTATGTAAATACGATGGCCAGATTGTGACAAGTGCATAAGGTCCCAAGTATATGGGCGGGTGCGCAAGAATTATGCGATTAGAATTATCAATGACTTATAATGAACTCGAGAATAAAGTGTTTAAAATTACGAAATACGATCCCCGTGAAATTAAGCTTAAGTTAAGTTATATATGGCCTATATTTAGTAGAAATGCATTGATTGAAATTATAGACGATACTTCAATATCTTCGACGATAAATTTCGGTATGGCAAACACCCAGCATTCTTTTGAACTTTTAGTTCAGAAGGAACAATTGGAAGTATCAGATGTCGCTCTAACGGGTAATTTTGATGGTAATGCTGAAGGTAGTTCCTGGGGATACGGTCCGATGGTTAACGATGATAAATTTAGTCTCGGTGGATACGACTATACACATGATTATTCAAACCTTCAAACTCAAGGGTAAACATTTTATAAATCGTCTTTTTGTAATACCAAAATACCAATATATTTTATATATTAAATACAGATTTTCCCAATCATCTGCTGCAGTTGCATGCACACCTGAAGAACAACAAGGATTACCATATACAACCTTCCAAAGGTAAATCAATTTGAAACAAGTTGTGATTATGTTTATATTTTTCGTAATACGAAAATATTAAGAAAAAATTATATAAGAAAAATTTATATACTAAACGCATATTTTCCCATACCTCCGCATCATTCCAATACGATCCAAGTAGCACATTCCAAGCAGCGCATTCCAAGCATGTCCGTCCACATCTTTCCGGTCTTTTCACCCCGAACCATCCACATTATACCGACCTCAACCATCGTATATTGCACCCGAGCCTTATTTTGCTACGGGTGACATTGATATGGGTGATAGTGATGATGATGGAATTGGTGAATGTCATCAAGGGGAGGATAGCGTGGATTATGCCGCTGGATTGAATGAAGTAGCATTGATTGATGATATGGCTGCGAATAATGATTTTGTCGAACTAGAAGATCCTAACCTTGATCCGCTGGAAGATGATAGTTGGGTAGACTTAGCCGTGGCAGAAGTAAATACTAAACCCTATTTGGAAGCGACTGTAGCAAGCGAAGATTGCGTCACTGTTAGAGATATGTTTCAGCAAAAATGAGATTTTATTTGTAAGCTGAAGTCATGGGCTATTAAAAAAATATTACATTTAAAATCGAAGAGTCAAATAAGACGTACTATACCATGGTATGTACGAAAGCTCCTGAATGTAAGTGGAGATTCTATGCATGTTGTTCCAAAAGAGCCAAAACTTGGAAGGTCATGAAATACAACCAAGAATATACTTGTATCAATTCTATTATGTTAAAAGATCACAAGAATTGCACTTCATCTTGCATTTGCTCACTAATCATGTCACTAATCCGTACGGATGTGGCGATGACTCCCCGAGAGATACGGCTCTACGTCAGCGGAGAGCACAAAATTCAGATTTCGTATGTGAAGGCATGGGATGCTCGTAGAAAGGTATTATGCAAAATATTTGGGTATTGGGAAAGCTCATACAACTCACTAGTCCCTTTTATGGAAACCATGAAAGTATCAAATCCGGGGTCCGTATACCGATTAAAAACCACAGAAACAGATATCGATGGCAGTGTCAGGTTTCAAAGAATTTTCTGGTGCTTTGCTCCTTGTGCGGCTGGTTTCACACACTTTTGACCGGTATTGTGCGTGGATGGGACGTATCTATATGGTAAGTACAGAGATTGCATGTTAATTGCTACATGTGTTGATGCTAATAACGGTATATTTCTGTTGGGGTTTTTCTATTATCGATGGTGAAAACTGGTCATGGTTTTTTCGTCAACT
Source organism: Agapanthus africanus (assembly GCA_030015575.1). Classification (NCBI taxonomy): domain Eukaryota; kingdom Viridiplantae; phylum Streptophyta; class Magnoliopsida; order Asparagales; family Amaryllidaceae; genus Agapanthus; species Agapanthus africanus. The sequence continues at coordinate 903,622,213 of JASDDO010000022.1, forward strand.
CAAAATTATCCAATATGTTATTGATAAAACAGATTTATGCATCATATCTGATAGACATCTAGGAAAACTAGCTGCAATGAGAGCTATATTTCCGACGACCCTACATAGGTTTTGCCTGCGGCATTTCAGACAAAATTTTAATAGAAAATTTAAAAATTCAGATCTATATAAACTTATGTACAAAGCCGGTGAAGCGTCTGTTGGGGTCATTACACCCCGGTTGACCAAGTCAAAATCAAAGTCAACCCCAAGCCAAGTGGGCCCAAGCCCAGGTCAAGTGGGCTAATGCCCGGGTCGAACCCGAATATGAAGCGGCCGGCCTCCCCCATGCCAAAATAAAAATTTTGTAATAAATAATTTTGGTGTATTTCTTTTTTTATTTATTATTTTATTTTATTTTATGAATAAATGTAAGAAAAATGGGCATAAAGCCAAATTTTTGTAAAACCCATAACTCATGTGCAAAAGAAATGAGCACATGATGTATGAGATGGGCAAAATGCCATTTTGTAAAGCCCAAGGGGCTATATGTAAAGTGTGTAGCCTATAACGACAAATATGATGAAAATATCCAACACAACTTTTTCCATTCTAAAAAATTTTAGGGTTTGTGCCTCCTTCTCCTTTCTCAAGCTTCTAAAACCTTCCCCATTTTTAAATTAAATAAAGAGTTTAACTTTTCCCTTTTCTAAAAAGAAATAGTTTTTCACCATAAAACCCTTGAAGGGGAGCTCGGATCTGCTATCAAATCCTTAAAAAGGGGAGATTTTAAGTCTCACCTCCCCCTTTCCCCCCAAGATCTAGCCAACAGAGAGGAAGAAGAAAGATACCCATATCCAAAAATCCCACTTTGGGAGGATCAAAAGCTCAAAGAAAGAGCCAAAGATTTCTAGGAGTTTAACTCCATTCAAGATCTGTTGGAGTTTAACTCCATAAATTAAATCTCTGATAGGAGTTCAACTCCCAAACCCCTTGGGAGTTCAACTCCCTAACCTAGGGGCTAAGCCCCTTTCCCGCTGGTGTTTCCAGTGGTCACGTGCCGCGCACGTGATCCGTGGACGCACCGCGGTCGCATGCAGCGCACATGACCCGCGGACGCCCAGCGGTCGCATGCATGACACGTGACCCCTGAGCACTAAAGCGCCTACGTGCGCGCACGTGACTCGCGAGCACTAAGGCGCCTACGTGCGCCTCACGCGACCCGCGGTCACGTGCAAGGCATGTGGCCCGCGGGCACTAAAGCACCACGTGCGCCCTACGTGACCCGCTCAGCGCCCAGCGGTCGCATGCAGCTCACGTGACCCACGGGCGCCTCACGGTCGCGTGCTGCACATGTGATCCGTGGGCACCATGCTCCCACATGCCACACACTCGTCTTTAAGACGCCCCTCACCCCTCATTTTCCATGCACTCCACACCAAAACACGTCCCTCGTTGGGAAATTTTTTCTAGCGAGGCGCTGTCCCGCACCCCGTAAGGAGGCTACTAGCCCTCTTGACCCCCAGCCCGCTATCCGGATAGCGGAACCCCCGTAAAACTCTGTGGGGCTTTCAATATACCCAAAACCCTTTTCAAAACATACATACATTGCACATTGAGTTTGCATGACCTGTTTGACCCGTCAATCAGAGGTTCTCTCACTCCAAAGGCGAGAGGTAATTAACGGCAGCTTAGTCCCCGGCTGCCGGAGATTCGGATCCCCACAATCAATAATCCCCAGCCTACCTTAGGCAGGGGGAATTTGTAATGTGCCCGATAAGTGCGCGCGTATTTTCATCTCAATGGGGTGACGAAAAACACCCTACAGATTCTGGCACGCCCGGTGGGACCTTTCTCTCCTCCCATATCTCGGGTCAACTGTTCATGCGAACTCATTTAACATATATGCCGATATTTGTATTGAAATAATGTTTTTTTCATGCAGCAATTAACTTTCAACGACGATGTCTTCTAAGATGAATTCAGCTTCCGACGCGACCCCGATCTCGTACGTGGTCAAGATCAATGCTCGTGTGGTTCTCCCTGCCAGTCTCAGCCGGCAATGGGAGGAGCCACACCGTCAATTTGGTTCCGCCATCATCTACCCTGCTGGAAGCGCTCATCTGGCGGATGTCACGGCAAACCAAGCGGCCAAACCGACCTCAAGAGGCAGGAGGCCGAACGTTGTGGTTGCCAAAGCATCCCACCCCAAATGTAAATCTGTATTCGAACGACTCTCTTCTGTTCCAACTGGGGGAAAGGCCGTCAACACCAATGGGGCCACAAAGCAGCTCCAGCAAGCTCAGATGGTGCCCTTGACAATCGGGCGAACGGGCATCTTCTCTGGCCTCTCTGTCAATCGGTCTACGTCGTCTTCCCGAAAAGCCGAAGTTTGCCAAGTGCTTAAAACAGAAAAGTTAAGGCTGAAGCAGCTCAGGTATCGAGCCAATAAGAGGGCCAGGACTTCGGCCATTTGGAATCTTGTGAGGTTCTAAAAGCAGGGTTACTCCGTGACGAAGGCTGAGTCGGCTGTAAAAATCAGTAATTCCTTCGAATCTCTGAAGTGGGTTCAGAAAAATGCCATGACCGCCAGAATTAAGAAGACATCGGTCCGAACGTTGCTACAAAGAGATGTGTCCCAGCCCCGAAAGAGAAAGTACGACACTGTGTCTTCAAGAGTCTATCAGGCGCTCTGTGCCGCGCGAAAACAGCGGGGCAAAACCAAAAGGGAAGCATCAACATCATTCAAGAATCCGGCCAGGCCAGCCGCTTTCAGTCGACTGCCCGTTACCGAAACAGGAGGTTCAAGACAGCGATCCGTGAAATCAGCCACCGATAATAAAAAGACGTCTGGATATGTTATCCATACGGTCTATATGGCGGGCGCGCGCCCCAGCGATAACCTTCGCAGCAAAAGCAAGGATGGGGCTACCACATCCCAAGCCCAATCTGGCTTGAATGTGGTTGCTGCTTCCCAAGAACAGCCGCCTCCGCTGGATGATGAAAACCTTCTTGTTGAGGATGATAGGCAGAAAGACCCCTCAGTTCATGTAGAGTCAAGCTCGGACAGCGAGAAAGAGTCGACTTTCCGCCTCCGGACCGCAGAGTAAGAGCTGCTTCAAGAGCTTCGAAAACAGCTCAGGAGCAAAGATAGAGAAATGGCCAAGCTTTACTCCAAAATCGATGACCTGACGAATGTTGTAATGCAGCTCACGGCTCAAATTGCTCGAGCGCCTCCCAATCAAGCACAAGTCTCTACTCATGAGCCGGGTCAGGACAACCCGAAGCAACCAATGCCTGTTCCTTTAGGTCCAAGATTGGTCGAGCCGCACGAAAGCCGGCCACATTCCGCTTCTGGGGACGCCTTGGCCCAAGATAGCACTATCCCGCTAACACAAGATCGGATAATGGATTTGATCACCAGCAAGGTTAAAACATTGGTGGCCGACGCCGAAGCTCAGAAAGAAATTGGCAGTAGTGGACGGCCATATCCCGCACGGTATGATCTGATCGAGTTCCCTAGTGGCTACGTCATTCCTAAGTTCGGAAGATTTGACGGGACGGGAAATGCAAATCAGCACATTGCCCACTTTAAAGCGTCGTGCGGAAATACAGGGGGCAATGATGCACTCCTTCTTCGTTAGTTTGTCAACAGCCTGACTGGTGTCGCTTTCGACTGGTACGCGAGTATACAAGACGGGTTCGTCACTACTTTCGCCCAAATGGAGTCTCTGTTTCGGCAAAGATTCATAAGCGTTAGTGACAAAATCTCTATTGCTGACTTCGTGATAACCGAACCTGGGAAAAACGAAAGCAACACAGACTTTATTGCCCGATGGCGTAACCTTACTGTCAAGTGTGAACCGCCGCTAGAGCAGGACCATTCCGTCAGCCTCCTCATTGGGAACTTCAGCAATTGGATGGTCCCATTCTTCTGTACAGCAGGCCTCAAGACGTTTCAGGAGCTAACCAAGAAAATCTAAATGCTGGAACGCTCGAAGCAAAAGTCCACCCCAGACTCTCCGAGAGACAAGACTTGGAAATGCAAGAGGGACGACAACTGTAGAAGTGGGAATTCTAGCAGTACCAATGTCTTCATTGCATCCGACAATAAAGACAAGTAAAAGGCAGGCGATTCCAAAACCAACCGGCCTCGAAAGCCATTGCTGGGAGGAGAAGGGCCTGCCCTAGAGGAGAAAAAGAACAAGATTTACTCTTTCAGAAGGGACAAGGTCCGCAAGATATTCAAAGATATCTTGAACAACGATCTACAATTGCCGGAGTCGAAGAGACCCCATGAAGCAAAAATGACCGACAATCCTTTGTATTGTCCGTACCACAGAGTAGTGAGCCATGCGATCGAGAATTGCTATATCTTCAAAGACCAGATCGAGAAGCAGTATAAGGCTGGAGAGATCGAGCAGTCCAAGAGTGTGTTGGTGAACAATCAAGTTGCAACCACCAACTTTATACAGACAGAAGCTGAAGCCTTCTAAGAGTAGACAGCTGAACCCGCTGCCCTGAGAAATGAAACTGACTCACCGCAACCTCCGTGGAGTACGTACATATCTAATAAGACGAAGAAGATGCTAAACCTACTTCGGAAAGAGCCCGGAACAGAATGGGAAGGGCAGAAGGAGCCCACCGTTCCAGCTGTCAATTCGGCTCTATCAGGCTCAAAATCCAAAAAGCTCAAGAAGAAGAAAGTGCATCTTGACGTGAAAAAGAGTCTGTAGGGATATCGACCATTCAAAAATATATTGATTCCCTCGAAGACTATAAACAGAAGGAAAAAACTCTAATTCAATTGAAAGAGTTCTTCCCTGTAGAAGCAGCTGAGATTTTGGAGGAGCTAGAAGAAGACTCCAATGAAGAGATCCCTATAGTGACCTCCTACGCCATCCATCTGGGCAGCGACTCTGAGGAGGAGCTCTGTTTTCCCGAAGAGGACGAGAAGCTTGCCATAGAGGCCAACCAAATTCAGCTCAGAAGCGGCAGGGCTCTACTGCCAAATTAGGGCAACGTCCCAAAAGGGAAGGAAAAACAAGTCACTAATGAAGAAGACGGTGGAGAGGCAGCTCATGAACATTCGAGTCCTTTCTCAGTGGACTATAATGTCTTGGCTCATCTCCGGAAGCTTCCATCTCTCCTGAGCATCTACGATTCCTTGGTCCTATCTAAGGAGCTTATAGATATTCTTATCAACGCTCTACAAAACCCTGAGCAGTATCAGGCTCGCTTTGCAGAAATTAATATGAAAGAAGCCCAGTACGCTCTGCATGCCGACACGGTCACGTTTAAGAACGAAAACTTACTACTGGGAACGGTTGAGCATAATCGGCCGCTTTATGTGACCGGGTACAGCGACGGAGATCAGATTAATTACATATTGATTGATCCGGGATCCTCAGTGAATATTATGAACTTGCTGACTCTGAAGAGTTTGTCAATGGACGTCCGACACCTGTCAAGGGAAAGGATTGTCATTCAAGGCTTCAATCAAAACTGCCAGCTGGTTCTGGGGTCTATAGCTCTGCTAATCAAGTTTGGGATCTGCAAACCGAAACTAAGATATACGTGATCGATGATGACATGTCTTATAAAATTCTCTTGGGACCACCGTGGCGCCACGATTACGGTATCGTTCCGTCAACTCTCCATCAATGCATGAAGTATACTAAAAATGGTGAAGAAAGACGCATTGACGGAGACATCCAGCCGTTCGGTGTGCATGAAGTCCGATATGAAGATTCTCAGTACTTTGTGAACCTTTAAAGTGCTGAGCCACAGCTGACCAAAGACAGAACGACCCCGAAACTCAAAAGCAAGTCAGAACCGGCTGTCACTTTCAAAAGTAAAAACCCCCAAGTGCGTCCGCATTTCGGCAGTGACACTGATGAGTCTGACATTGGAAGTCCGTCCATCTATAAAAAAACACCATCATTTTGGTGGAGATATGGACGAGTCTGATACTGAAGGCCCTTCTGACAGCAAAATCCGCCCTCGTTTAGGCAGCGAAACTGAAAAGTCGGAGGAGGAGAACCTACCTAGCAACAGCTGTGCAGATTGGACCCCTATGCAACAAGCGAAACTACGAGAGACCTTCGAAATTACAGAAGGGTCCCTAGTTATCACAAGAGTGCCGGAGCATATGTGCAAAGAGCTCGATGTATTGTCAGTCTTTACCGTGGACCAACCGAAAACTTTCTATGTTCCCGGAAGAAAAAATGGACAGAAGGGCATCTTGTTTTATGGGTCAAATCCTGTTGTGCACCCGGACCATTTGTCTATCGCGTGTCTTCCCTATGAGAGAGGCATAAGAGCCGTTCTCAATCCCAGATACTATGTGCCCGAGATGCGGGAATACTTTAAAAGGTGCGGATGCAGGTTATATCAAACGGAGTCCGAAGCAAAGTTTTATGAAGGGATATGGCATCCGCCTCAGGTCCGAGCACTCATCGATGGACGAATTCCAGATAGACGGGGCATAGGTTTCATCCAGCCTGATTCGATGGCATGCTACATGATCCATGTTGGTGAAGCCAGCGAAAGGTCAAATGATGATGGCGAGGTAGCCGAGCTAGAAGAAGCTCCTCAAGAGCTCGAAGATGGCGGACAAGCAACCTTCGATGAGCTAACCGAGATCGATTTAGGAACACCTGATAATCCAAGGCCGACCTACATCAGCTCACTCTTATCAGAGAAAATGAAAGAGCAGATAATTGCGCTGCTGCATGAGTTCGCTGACTGCTTCGTGTGGACGTACAAAGAAATGCCTGGCCTCTCCCCTGAAGTGGCCGTGCATAAGCTGACTATATCTCCTGATGCCAAACCTGTCAAACAAGCTCCTCGAAGAATGAGAAGGGAGCTGGAAGAAAGGGTCATCGAGGAAACTAAGAAACTTATCGATGCTGGCTTCATCAGGGAAGAGAAATATGCAGACTAGATCGCATGCATTGTCCCAGTAAAGAAGAAAAATTGGCAGATCCGAGTTTGTGTTGATTTCAGGGACCTTAACAAGGCATGCCCTAAAGATGATTTCCCGCTTCCAGTCATGGAAATGATGGTCGATGGCACCTCAAATTACGAGTTGTTTACCTTCATGGACGGTTCGTCTGGGTACAATCAGATAAAAATGTCGCCTAAGGATGAGAAGCATACATCATTTAGAACCCCGATCGGCATATACTGTTACAAAGTGATGCCGTTTGGACTGAAGAACGCAGGTGCTACATATCAAAGGGCAATGACCAATATCTTTGATGACCTAATCCATAAAGTCGTCGAATGCTATGTTGATGATCTAGTTGTCAAGACTAAACCCAAGACCGACCACATCCAAGATCTTAGGACTGTTCTCACCAGACTGAGCGAATACGATCTGAAGATGAATCCTCTAAAGTGCGCTTTTGACGTGTCATCGGAAAAAAATTTGGGCTTCATAGTCCGACATAGATGGATCGAAGTTGATCCATCAAAGATAAAGGCCATCATGGAGATGCCCCCACCAAAGAGTCTGACGCAGCTAAGATCTTTTCAAGACAAGCTTGCTTATATACGAAGATTTATCTCAAATTTATCGGGGAGATGTAGGCCCTTCTCAAAGCTCATACAGAAAAGAGCTCGTTTTGTCTGGGATGCCGAATGTCAAGAAGCGTTCAAAAACATCAAACAGTACTTGTTGCACCCTCCGGTGCTGGCCGCTCCCATTCCAAATAAACCGCTGATTCTCTACACTGCCGCACTAGATGAATCACTTGGTGCGCTCTTTGCCCAGAACAACGAGGACGGAAAAGAAAATGCTTTCTACTACCTCAGTCGAACTCTAGTCGGGGCGGAACACAACTATTCCCCGATCGAAAAGGAATGCCTGGCTCTGATATTCACCGTGAAGAAGTTGAGGCACTATCTGCTTGCTCATCGGGTTATGCTGATCTCCAAGGTCAACCCGCTCAAACACTTAATGACCAAAGCAAGCCTAGCCGGTAGAATGGCGAGATGAGCTGTCATGCTGCTTGAATTTGACATAATTTATACTCCTCAGAAAGCAGTAAAAGGGCAAGCCCTCTCCGACTTCCTTGCTGCTTATCCCATACCAGAAGGGTCGCCGCTCAATTGCGAGTTACCCGACGAACAAGTGCTGCACCTCGAGGATGAAGAGCCATGTTGGGAGCTCTACTTCGATGGAGCCTCATCAACGAGGAGCTCCGGCAAATCAAGCATCCCACAGATGAAAGCAGGGATAGGATTGGTGTTCATCACGCCATCGATGGGAACCCTACGACGTTCTTTTGCTCTTACCGAGCCTCGCACAAATAATGAGTCTGAGTATGAAGCTTTGATAGCTGGTTTGGAGCTCGCCATAGAAATGGAAATCCCTCGGCTACGAGTCTACGGTGATTCCCAGCTTGTCGTCAACCAAGTAAGCGGCGACTATAAGATATACAAACCCGAGTTAGCTTGATATAGAAGCCGAGTGGTGTAACTCATGAAACGGTTCACTCATATTGAACTAATGAGAGTCCCTAGAGCGTTGAACGGAAAATCAGACATACTCGCCCGCCTAGCTAAGGAGCTGGCTGATCCTGACGTTGACGAAATTCTAATCACAGTCAGAAGCCGACAAATTCTGCCTCTAGTCTCTTTGCGTGAAGAAGAAAGCGTAGAACAAGAGAACAATCATGCTGAGGAAGCTTCGATCATTCAAGATGGGCCTGATTGGAGGGAACCTTTCATAGAGTACCTCCGATACGACAAGCTGCCCGAAGAAAAATCTGCGAGGATTCAGCTGAAGAAGAAAGCTCTCTGATACATGTTTGTAAATAATACGTTATACCGCAGATCATACGACCAACTCTGGCTCAGGTGCCTATCATCGGTCGAAACCCAAAAAGTCATGAAAGAAGTTCACTCAGGCGTCTGCGGGGCTCACCAGTCCAGCCCCAAAATGCAGATTCGTATCAAATAGCTTGGATATTAATGGTCCACCATGATAAGGGATTGCGAAGAGCATGCAAAGAAATGCCACCGCTGCCAAATTCACGGTGATTTCAATCACAAGTATCCCAATCTGTTGTATCCTACGGTGGCGTCGTGGACTTTCAAAGTTTGGGGCACCGATATTGTTGGCCCAATTGATCCTTCATCATCCAAAGGCCACCGGTTCATATTGGCTGGAACTGACTATTTCTCTAAATGGGTTGAGGCTATCCCGCTAAAAGAAGTCAAGACAGAAAATATTCTGACGTTCTTCCAGCATAATATTTTATACTGCTTCGGTACACCAAGAAGAATCATTTCTGACAACGCGTCTTCTTTCAAGAGCTTCAAAGTCTCAAGGTTTGCTACTCAGCACAAGATAGACTGGAGATATTCCTCCATCTATAATCCAAGGGCCAATGGGCTAGCCGAAACCTTTAATAAAACTCTATGCAAGCTTCTGAGGAAAAATTCTTCAGCCAACAAGAGAGACTGGAATCTGAAACTTCACGAGGCGTTTTGGGCATATCATACCACACACCGCACTCCAACTCAATCCACTCCGTACTCACTACTCTTCGGAGTGGAAGTAATTCTCCCGCTCGAAGTCAAAGTTCCAAGCCTACGGATGGCCGTTCAGCACGAGTTGACGGAGAAGGAAAACGTGCTCCTCCAGCTCGAAGAGCTCGACGCCCTCGAAAAAAAGAGGCTCGTAGTACAGCAAAATCTGGAGCTGTACTGAGCCCAAATATCATGGGCCTATCACAAGATAACCTGTCTTCGCGCTTTCAAGAAAGGCGTATTGGTATTGGTCCTCAAAAGGCCAATCATCCCCAATCGACACGCCAAAGGGAAATTCGAGCCAAACTGGGAAGGACCATACGTCATCGAGAAAGTGTTCGACGGAGGATCCTACCAACTAATAAGTGTCGAGGGAGAAAGGTCCATGCTACCTATCAATGGCCGATATCTCAAGAAATACTACGCGTGAATGCTCTAAGTCGCAGGCAAATTGAGCACACCGGCCCTATGGTTTGGATTATACACCTGTAAAACCGTATACAATCCACGGGCGTAAACGACCCCTATCTCTCCCAAAGTCCTACCAGCGAGACTACATTTAAATTCCCACCAGCTTAAAAAAAGGGTATGTACACAAGAAAAACGGGCACGGATGAAAACCCGAAAGGACTTCGTGAGTAAAAACAGCAGGACTGCCGGTGAGATTGTGAAAACCCAAAAGGGCGCAAGCTCGTGAAAAGAGATGAAATACACTCGCAAAGTCCTCTTGACCTTGTGAAGAGAAAATCCCGGCGTGAGATCTTTACGACTCACAAAGGAGCAACACACTTAGGAATCCCTACGATTCTTAAGGAGAACATACACCTGCGAGATTCTCTCGACTCGTAGGGAGAAAATACTTTTATGAGACCCTTACGGCTCATAAAATTGAAAAGCCTTAGGTGATAGGGATCTAAACCTGTCTCCTGAGCTATCGTTCCCCAATAGGCAACGGCGAATGATGAGTCGCTCCTGATATCATATTCCAGTGCAGCGATGCAGACGCCAACCAAAATCCAATCTCCCAAAATTCTCCCAGCCCTACGGTTGGTCCCCGAACTGACTACCGTATACAATCTCCGGGCTCAAATAATTCTCATTATACCCATACCCCACTGCAATCACCAGTTACGCGGCTGGTCTCCGCCCTTGAAATTATGCTCCATTTAGGAAGATCTACTTATGTGTCCTCACGATACATGAGGAGAACAAACTTACGGGATCCTCACAACTCGTAAGAAAACACCTTCGTGGATTCTTACGACTCACAAAAGGAAACACACTTGGGAGTCCCCACGACTCCTAAGGAGAAAGTACACCTACGAGATCCTTTCGACTCGTAGGGAGAAAATGCTTTTATGGGACCCTTACGGCTCATAAAATTGAAAAGCCTTAGGTGATAGGGACCTAAACCTGTCTCCTAAGCCATCGCTCCCCGACAGGAAAAGGCAAATGATGAATTTCTCTTGGTATATGTGCTTTAGTGTTAGCAACGCTCATGCCTACCCTAACCCTAAAATTCCAAACTCCAATCCAATAGACCCCTAAGTCTTTAAAGTAGGAACAGATGACCTCTAAGTTGTTAAACTGGGAGCAGATGACCCCCAAATCGTTAAACTGGGAACGAGGGAAATTCCCTTACGGTAAATGATGATTTGCTCCTAGTACTATATTCCAGTGTAGCGATGCTGATGCCAAACCAAAACCAAAATCCCCATATCCTCTTATGGCAAATAATGAATCGTTCCTGGTACCATATTCCAGCGCGGTGATGCTGATGTCAACCCAATTCATATCAAATCAGTAAGACAACCAACGACCTCCCTGACGGAATCAAGCTCCACCTCGGGAACAAGTCGAATCCTGACACCGTATGAAGCGGAGCAAGTCAAATTCAACCCTGACACCGCAGAAAGCGGAGCAAGTCAAATCCAATCCTTGACACCGCAAGAAGCGGAGCAAGTAAAATCAAGCACCGACTGTCTAAGTCGCTAAAAGGGCAGCACTGACCGTCCAAGTCGCTAAAAGGGCAGCACCGACCGTCCAAGTCGCAAAAGGGACAGCACCGACCGTCCAAGTCGCTAAAAGGGCAGCACCGACCGTCCAAGTGGCTAAAAGGGCAGCACCGACCGTCCAAGTCGCTAAAAGGGCAGCACCAACCGTCCAAGTGGCAAAAAGGGTAGCACCGACCGTCCAAGTCGCAAAAAGGGCAGCAACGACCGTCTAAGTCGCAAAAAGGGCAGCACCGACCGTCCAAGTCGCTAAAAAGGCAGCACCGACCGTCAAAGTCGGTAAAAGGGCAGCACCGACCGTCCAAGTCGCATAAGGGGAAACACCGACTGTCCAAGTCGCAAAAAGGGCAAAACCGACCGTCCAAGTCGCTAAAAGGGTAGCATCGACCGTCCAAGTCGCTAAAAGGGCAGCACCGACCGTCCAAATCGCAAAAAGGGCAGCACCAACCGTCCAAGTCCCCAAAAGGGCAGCAACGACCGTCCAAGTCGCAAAAAGGGCAACATCGACCATACAAGTCGTAAAAGGGGCAGCATTGACTGTCCACGTCGCAAAAAGAGCAGCACCGACCGTCCACGTCACAAAAAGGGCAGTATCGACCTCCACGTCGTCAAAATAGAGTCGACCTCCACGCGGAAGAAGATCCATCAATTTCATGCACACAACCCACATATGTGGTGTGCATTTATTGATGGGGGGGCAATTTGTTGGGGTCAAAATTTGCACCCCGGTTGACCAAGTCAAAATCAAAGTCAATCCCAAGCCAAGTGGGCCCAAGCCCAGGTCAAGTGGGTCAATACCCGGGTCGAGCCCGAATATGAAGCGGCCAGCCTCCCCCATGCCAAAATAAAAATTTTGTAATAAATAATTTTGGTGTATTTCCTTTTTTATTTATTATTTTATTTTATGAATAAATGTAAGAAAAATGGGCATAAAACCCAATTTTTGTAAAACCCATGGCTCATGTGCAAAAGAAATGAGCACATGAGGCATGGAATGAACAAAATTCCATTTTGTAAAGCCCAAGGGGCTATATGTAAAGTGTGTAGCCTATAAAGGAAAACATGATGAAAATATCTAACACAACTTTTTCCATTCTAAAAAATTTTAGGGTTTATACCTCCTTCTCCTTGCTCAAGGTTCTAAAACCTTCCCCCTTATTAAATTAAATAAAGAGTTTAACTCTTCTCTTTTCCAAAAAGAAATAGTTTTTCACTATGAAACCCTTGAAGAGGAGCTCGGATCTTCCATCAAATCCTTAAAAAGGCGAGATTTTAAGTCTCACCTCCCTTTTTCCTCCAATATCCAGCCAATAGAGAGGAAGAAGAAGGATACCCATCTCCAAAAATCCCACTTTGGGAGGATCCAAAGCTCAAAAGAAGAGCCAAAAATTTCTAGGAGTTTAACTCCATTCAAGATCTGTTGGAGTTTAACTTCATGTTCTCTTATGAAAAATAAATAATAAATGAAAAGGCAACGGGAAAATTCCCTAAAGGGAGCATCACGTACCCACACGTGATGCGCATTGGAGCCAAAATTACAAGCATTGCACTTAACAAATGGAACTGAAATTGGGCCTCACGTGCCACACGTGAGCACCTATATACGAAATATATAGGCGCCTTTATAAAACAAATAGTAGACCAAAAGGCGCATCACGTGCCAATACGTGATGCTCTTCTCTGGGACTGCTGCATATAGGCAAACTGGCCTAGTGCCACTGGGTCACGTGCTACTCGTGAGGATTCCTAATATCTTCTGACCCAATAGAATTAAATTCTATAAAAGAGGGATCAAAACCCTATTTTGAAATATTTTCCCCAATCTTTCTAAATAAGAAAGACCGTGCTCGGTAAATCAGAGCACCGTTGGATCAAAGATCCAATGGTGATTAAAAATCACCAAAATACAGAATTAAATTCTGATTGAGGAAATACTCCTCGAATTTTCTAAACAAGAAAAATTGTGCTCTCCGTTGGATCAAAGATCCAATGGTGACTAAAAATCACCAAGATATAGAATAAGTTCTATGTGGGAAAATGTTTTCCTAATCTTGTTAAAAACAAGAAAAATGTCTTCTGTAAAACATAAGACCTTGGATCAAAGATCCAACGGTGGATAAATTCTCCAAATCAATTAAAAAATCTCTCAAGGAGAGATTTCCTTAGTTGAATCAACAAATCAGCCTCCCCTATATAAAAGACCCAAGACTTCAAGTCTTGCACAGAAGAACCCCCTATAAAATGACAAGTTCAAAAGAAAAAAAGAAATCCTAGGTAAGAAGGAACGAAACACAGAGAATATCTTAATTCTTCTTCGTCTCCACAAGAGTTTAACTCTTCCAAAGAACTTAGTTTTTTCTTTTGGTAAAAGATCTGCAGAAGCAGATCTCCCCATAAGTTGAGAGTTTAATTCTCATCGGGGAGATTCTGCCATGCGGATCTAAAACCTAGGGGAAGATCTAAGTTCAGAGAATTTAATTCTCCCAAAAGGCATATAGGAATTTAATTCCTTTGATAAAACTAGAGTTTAACCCTTAATATGAGAACTTAGTTCTTCCTTCTGGTAAAAGAGCTGCAGAAGCAGATCTCTCCACAAGTTGAGAATTTAATTCTCATTGGGAAGACTCTGCCATACAGATCCAAAATCTAAGAGAAGTACTAAGTCCAAGTAATTAAATGCTTATAAAAAATTTATATATAATAAGGGATTTGAGATTTTTAAGACTCAGAGAAAGAATTCTATGCATATTGATGGTCACGTGTTTACACGAGACCACCTGTGATGAACTCAAAACAAAAATTGAAATAGATCATGTGTTCACACGTGACCTCCGTCGCTGATAATGCTTGCCACTTTTTAAAAGAAAAAGGGTATAAACCCAAAGAAAGTTATCATTTTGGGGCGCCTCATGTGATCCCACGTGACCCCTAATAGGGCTCAGCATTTATAAAAGGAATAAGGGAATAAACCCAAAGAAGCATGGTCCAATTCTCAAGCGCCTCACGTGCCACACGTGAGCGCACCAAATTTCATTGTTTAACACTGCTTTAGAGCTTCATGTGGGAGCACGTGAGCGCCGAGTAAATGTTAGAGTTTAACACTATGAGAGGCCAACCTTAGCACAAATTAGCGAAGTCTCCCGAGACCAAAACCCTTTTTGGTCACCAATTAAATGAACTCCTATACTTAGGTCTTCCCAAGTCGATCTTAGTTCCAAAGATGGCTAGTGATCTCTTACAGATGGCATCTAAAATGATGTTCATCCCACATCTTTCCTCGATTTGAAAATTGGTTCAAGGGTACATCTCTCCACATCTCTGATACATGTCGTTGTAATTCTTCAACGTCTTCAGACAGGTGGAGGGTCCCAATAACCAATAACTCTTGGCACACTTCTAAACCAATAAGCCAAAACAATATGGACTATGATGTCCTTAAACGCGGACTATGATGTCCTTAAACCCAATGGACCGCAACGTCCCTAAACTAAACTCCATGGACTATGATCTCCTTAAACCCAATGGACCGCAACGTCCCTAAAATAAACTCTATGGACTATGATGTAGTTAAACATGGACTATGATGTCCTTAAACCTAATGGACCGTAATTTCCCTAAACTAAAACAATAGAGCCCAAATACTCTTTCGTTGGATCTATATGATCCTAATACCTTGTTAAGTAGATCTTAGTCTAAAACTTAGACTAACGTATCCTTAACAAACATTTAAGTTGATCTGGATCTCAAACGAGGTTAACGGTCCTTAAATCAAACCAAACCCAAATCTAAGAAAATACGGATTTGTACTAATCTCCGCCCTACGGGCGACAACACAAATTAGTCTCCGTATACAATCCACGGGCAACCAAAAATAAAATAAACACACACAACACGAAGTGAACATCTGGAGCAGGAGAAAGTGGTTATCGCTACACGGTAATGTAATTAACTGCAGGGGCTTGCACCTGCATGGAAGAGCGTCCCCACAATTAAAAAACCCCTCACAACGAGGGGGAATCTAATGAAGTCTGCTACAATGACCGTATCTGTTCAAACCTCTGATACATGATGCCATAAATCAACTTGGCATTTTCGGAGAGATGGACAGATAAAACCAAATAGTATCTGCCCCCAAATTAAGGCAAGATGTTTGCCTTTCCGGTTTTTGGCGGTAAACAGATTCTGGAAGGCCCGGTGGGACCTTTTCTTCTTTCCACTCCACACTTCGTGTGTCTTGTTTCGTGAACAAATCACGGTCTACTATGGTTTCCTATGGATTCGAGATACTAAGATTTGGTGTCTTGCTCCCGTGCAGAGAAAAGAAGATCAATGGCTTTTAACTGCACAAATTGCAACAACAACTCCCACTCCGTCCCGTCTGGAGAAGTAACTTACGGGCCCCAAGCGGCCTCCATCTTCGCAATGCCAGTGGAACATGTGACATAGGCCACCACTGGGTTGTTCTTCAGGACCATGATCCCGCCAACAAGCTTCAACGCTCCAGTGCCGTCACAGAAAGCTCCAAAGAAGTCGGTCTTGGATCAGCTTGCAACTATCACGGCCCTTCTCAACGGGTCGTCCAAGTCTACTGCCTCAGCCTTCGACAGGCTGAGCCTAAGCTCAAATGGGCCCGCGAAGAGGCTCGCAATACCGGAGAAGACTATCCCCAATCCTGCTGTAGGCGAAGTCGTTCAAACAACTTCCCCTACTCGAAAATCGGCCTTCGACAGGTTGACCATTCCTTCCCAGCGGATGTCAGTCTTTGACAGGCTGGCGCCAATAACAGCCTCTCCTCAAAGCAGGGGGCATGACGAAGCTACCCCAACGATAAAGTTGATCCCGGATACACGACATGCTCGACGTCCTCACTGGCGCTGAGTGAGGAAAGCTGAGAGCAGTTCCCCTTCTGGACTTATCCCACCAGCTCCAATGGTGGAAATTGATAATGCTGTTCCAACTGGGAACGACTTTGAGCCACTCAGGAGGGTGCGCAAGAACTCTCCAATTGCCGTGTTGAAAAAGTCTCATCCACCTGTGAAGAACGTTATAAAGGCACACCCGGAATAGCCCCTTCAGTGGCTGTCCTCCAAAATCCACAGGGTCTGGCGAAGAGTCCAAGACTCTGCGATCGAAAAAGACTACTCCCGCTGACAGAAAAAATGAAAGTCCGGCAAGAGGAGGGTCATCCCGCCGTTGTACCATGGAAAGTATCGTCTGCAACAGCCCCCTCAACTTCGACCGCCCATAAAAGGAGAAGGCTGGAGAAGATCCCCGTGCCCACGACAAATCTCAAGAACACTGAACCTAAACGCCCCAAGTCTGGAGGCATGGTAGTGCACACCGTCTACATGGCTTCCGGAAAGAGGAAAGCCGTGCTTCCGGGGGTCATCGACCACTTACGCGGTCCGTAAAAAAGGCTCAGGAGCAACAACAGAAACTCCAGGAGACGCTGACAAAGATGGCCGCACTCACTGGGTAGAAGGAAAGTCCGGAAGTATCGTTGGATCAACGCCAGGAGCAGGAAACCGACGCCGAGTTCCTTCAAAGAATGCTCGAAAAGAAAGATAACGAAGCCGCGGAACAAGCGGCTAATATAAAACAAATGGCGCTCCTGTTCCTAGATATGGTGTGGGAATGATGATCCAGCCGGACCCTCCAACCAAAGATCCCTCAATGATCATTGAAGACGACAGAGGGGAGACATCAAACCCTCTTCCGGCTTTATCGGCAGCTAGGAAGGAGACGATCTCGAAAGCTGCGCTTGATGACTACATAGCTCAACAGATACGAGCTCATCAGGCAAGTGAAGCTACTGGCCAAGTCGTTAGAACTTGGCGACCGTATCCAGGCTGGTATGATCAAATTAAGTACCCGCCGGGATATACGATCCTTAAATTTCACGTGTATAAGGGGACAGGCAACGCCCATCAACACGTCGCATAGTTCAGGGCTTTATGCCGCAATATTGGAGGTAACGACAAACTGCTGTTTCGCCAGTTCGTCGGCAGTTTAGCGGAGACGACATTTGAATGGTACTCGGAGCTTCTGAATGACTCCATCAAAACACTCACGGAAATGGAGTTGCTATTCACCCAGCGTTTCGCAAGCGCCAACGAACGCACCCCAATCACGGCATTGATCAATGCCAGAGTGAAGCCAGGAGAGACTTGGGTTCAGTATGCAATTCGGTGGCGGAACCTATGGTCGAGATGCGAACAACGCATAGAAGAAGATCCTACCGTGGGCATGTTCGTGGGGACCCTGGATTCGCAGGCAACTATATCCCAATTCATGATGTTCTTCATGCCGACCACTTTCTAAGCTTTGATCGACAAGCTGGCCCAAATGAACTAGATGGGCCATAGACCGTCCTCCTAAAAAATGGAGCTTCGAAATGAAAAGGGCAAAGAGAAAGCGACCTTCGTTGCCAACGCTCAGCAACAGTCGAGTGATCCAAAACCAGCTGCTCGCCAAAACGATAAACAGTGAACACTCGGAGAAAAGCTAAGACGTCCTTACTCATTCCCTCAGGATAAAACGAGAAGAATGTTTGAACTGGCGGTGCGCAACAGGCTTATCACTCTACGAGATCCGAGACGCCCACTGCAACCGGGCGACGTCAACAATCCCAATTACTGCCCCTACCACCGAATAGTGGGCCACCCAATCGAAGATTGCTTCGTCTTCAAAAACTGGATTGAGGACCAGTACCAACAAGGCAAATTCACGTTGTCTGAAAACTGGAGGGTAAACCCACCACAACCGCACGCTCCTAAAAAAATGGACACGCCGGGGGCATCATGCTCATTTATAGAGGAAGCTCCATGGGAGGTTGTTCTTTCAGACAAGACTAAGAGAATGCTCAAGGATCTTCAAGTATGTCCGGCTATCAGATGGAAAAGCCCGCTGGATCCAGAGATCATTGAGGGGATGCTGAAACCGCGCCTGACACCGAGAGTTGGTAACGATAGGCAAAACACCCAGGCCCAATCGTTAAAGTCTTCAAAGAAGAAGAAGAAGACCAAAAAGCCCGCACAGTCTGACGACAAATGCACGGACCTGCAAAAGCATATTGACGCACTGGAGGAATATAACCAGAAGGTGCGAACCCCGGTCACACTCCAAGAGTTTCTCAACCATATCCTTGAGAGTGGAGATAATGACAATGACGACGGAAATGACTCGTCAGAAGAACCCGAGGATTTTGTGGTAAGTTGTCACATGATCTCTCATTCGTCAGTAAATGACGAAGAAGCTCACTCGGCATCAGAAGATAATATAGAGGAGCTAGGGGCAGGATCAGTGCCAAAATCCTTGGAACCGTTAGATGAAATGATTGACATGTTACTGAACGAAGCCCGTCAGAAGAGCAAAACTGATCAAGAGCGTGAAATGGCCATATTCAAAAAGGCCAGGTATCGGCATCAAGTTAAACGAGTCATGGTAGGGATAGGTCACAAAGCACTCCAACCATATCAAAGCATGCCTGCGGCAGACAAAAACAGGTTTAAGACAAGAAAATGGTTCGCTAAAGCCCTGTCAATCGGAATGAAGCTGCCACCTTTCAAAGGAGATACCCCTGGCGGTATGTACCTTGAGGAAGCGGACGTTCATCCGAGCTACTGCTTGTACCATCGGAAGGTTACACAATCCACTAAAGAATGCAACGCTTTCAAGAAATGGTGGCAGGGATACGTTGCTCACCGACAACATTTCAAGTGGATGAAACGCAAAACTCATCGGGAGCAGAGAAATACGACAGATGAGCGCAAAATAACTGCCGGCAACTGTCATATGGTTGATACCCAGAGATCTTAAGTTCTCACATTCGGAAGCGATTCTGACAAAGAAGTAGCCCTCGGCCCTCTGCTCAAAGAATCCACCTCGGGAGAAGAGGAAGAGGTAAAGAACTGTGAAAATATTCAGCTACGCAACTATACGTTGCCCGAAAAGAATCTCGGACTTACAAACAAGGGATCGAACAAAAAAGATAAGGGGAAGGAAAAAGTCCCTGAGGATATCGCCCTCGATGATCGAGTCGTCGAAGAACTTGCAGCCAAGGAAGGGCCTAAAAAAGACAAAGTGGATTATAATGTCTCGGCACACTTGAGGAAGATACCTTCACAATTAAGCATTTTGGATGCCCTTCTCTTGTCTAAAGAGGCACGAAATTCTCTGATCAGTGCATTACAAGAGCCCGACCAGTTTCAAGCTTTCCTTGCCAAAGAAAAGATGAAGGACGAGCTGGAAGAAGTGCATACAGCTGACACCACTTTCAGCGATGAAGATCTCCTCCTCGGAATGTGCGAGCATAACCGTCCCTTGTATGTCATCGGGTACTGCCATGACATCAAGAAGGGAAAATCTTAGTTGACAACGGGTCCTCTGTCAACCTCCTAAATGTGAGGGTGCTAAAAGAAATCTGCATGAGCGTTCATCACCTCGCTCGGGATAAAATCACCATCTCCGGGTTCGACTCCCAGTCATCACGGACGCTCGGGTCTGTAATACTGACGTTACGCTTTGGGCTGCTCGTCACTAACATCAAATTTCATGTCATTGACGCCAAGACCTGCTACAACGCTTTGCTCGGCAGGCCTTGATTACACGAGTACAACATCATCCCTTCGACACAACATCAGTGTATGAAGTATTTCAAAGATGGTCTCGAGTATACCGTGACGGGGGAACTAAACCCATTCTCCGTGAATGAAGTTCGAAAGTACGAAGATGCAAAGCATTTCCTACCAGACTTTGAAAACACAGAAAAAGATGCCATAAACTGGAGAATAAGCAAAAAACTATCACCACTATTCCGGTCTTCGGGAGCGATACCGAGGAGGAAGAAGAGATAGTCTATTCGGGGCCGCCCCAATGCAACAGGCCGGGATCATCTACCCCTATTCTGGTCTTTGGAAGTGACTCTGAAGACGAAGTCAACGCAGTGTTTTCGGTCCGTCCATCAATGCAAACCTTCACCGGAGATGATCAGAGTTTGCAAATCACCATGGTTCCGTGGCAGCACTACAGAGAGCTTGATGTGCTTGAAACATATAGTGCGCAAGAGCTGCAAACATTCTACGTCCCTCCCAGGAAAAGAGGTGAACATGTGATCCTATTCTATCAATCCATAGACTAAAGTTGAAAGAAAAGTCTGGCATGATGACGATGTTGCGCTCGACAGGCTCCAACCCATCCGTCTGCCCAGATACTATGCATAGAGATTAAAAGGTTATTGAGATGCCAAGGCGTACTCTTTAAGCAAACCGCGCGATATGCCCAATTCTATAATAGGATCTGGAACGTCCCCGGAACTCAGCGAAAATTGTCCAATGGAAAAATGGAAATGATTGGATTTGGATATGTCCAGTCCAAGAAACGGGAGCAGTTCCATGACTGCCATGTCAAAAAGGACCTTGATGAAGAAGAGGATGCTTTCTTAAAAGACGCTGACGCTGAACCAGAATGAGGTCCTGCCATAAAAATGCCGAGTCTGTCGTTTGAAGAACAGATGGACAAGCTAGTGAGGGAAGCAAGTCAAAAGGTTCGGAACGACCACAGCCGCGAAATGGCCATTTACGAGAAAGCCAACACGCAACGCCTTCTTCAGCAGGCTACGGAAGATGACAATGTCCTTCACTGTCAGCCTTCCATGCATTCCCAAGACGAGAAAAAGGCTCGACGTGGAGGCAGAAACATGTTAAAGAACGGAAAAGCGTTCGACAGCTGCAAAACGGATCCAAAAGGCCACGCGATAGAGAAAAGGTCAGCTGGAATCCGTCTTTTATGAAAAAGATGGGTCGAGCATATTCTTTCCCTCGAGACAAGACAAAGAGAATCTTTGATCTTGTTATGAAACATCAAATGACGGCACTCCCGGAGTCTCGACACTCCGATCAAGCAAACGAAGTTCATCATCTGGATTATTGCTCCTATCACCAAGCGATAAGACATCCTCTTGAAGACTGCTTCATCTTCAAAAATTGGGTCGAAGACTAATATCAACTCGGCAGATTCGCTCTTTCCAATAGTTGGAGGGTAGCCCCACCACAAAAGCATGTGCCAAAAGCAACGTATATAGCAAGAGTAGAACCAATTCAAGATCGGTCTTGGAAACGATCTCGTACCTGTCACGTGATAACACTGTCAGAAGAAGGAGTGCTCGAGAATATGGATGACCTTTCCCGGTGCTTCGAAAATGAGGATGAAGATGAGTTGATCTCAAAATATCCACCGGCTCCAAAAGAGTTGGAATATGGAATACACACTACTGCGGATAACCTGAGGAAAATCGACTTGGGGACGGCAAACGACCCATGACCAACGTTCGTCAGTGAGCTGCTGTCTAAAGAGCAGGTGGCTACGCTAAAAGACGTGCTCATGCAGTATAAAGACTGCTTCGCATGGAACTATTCCGAGATGCCGGGGCTAGATCCAGAAATCGCTATGCATAAATTGGCGATATCTCCAGACGTTAAGCCAGTCAAACAAGCACTAAGAAGAATGCGGGCCGAACTTGAGATGAGCATCAATGCCGAAGTCAAAACGCTAATCGACTCTAGCTTCATCCAAGAAGTTCAATACCCCGATTGGATCGCCAACATTGTCCCAGTGATAAAGAAAAATGGGACGGTGCGCATCTGCGTATACTTTCGGGACCTCAACAAAGCCTGTCCGAAGGATGACTTTCCCGTACCGGTTACCAAGTTGATGATAGATAACACGTCCACTCATGAAGTCTTCTCCTTCATGGACGGATCATCGGGGCACAATCAAATAAAGATGCATGCCGAAGACCAGAAGCATACCGCTTTCCGGACTCCTCTGGGCATTTTCTGCTTCAAAGTGATGCCTTTCGGTCTGAAGAACGCCGGTGCTACCTATCAGAGGGCCATGATGAAGATTTTCAATGACCTCATACATGAAATCGTCGAATGTTATATTGACGACCTCGTGGTGAAAAGCAAATCGCACGAGGAGCATTGGGAACATCTGAAGATAGTGTTTTAGCGCCTTCGGAAATACAACCTGAACATGAACTTTCTGAAATGCGCGTTCAGAGTTTCCTCAGGAAAATTTCTAGGATTCATCGTACGACATCAAGGCATCGAAATAGATCCATCGAAGATCAAGGCGATTATGGAAATGCCCATCCTAAGAACTTTAAAACAATTGCGGTCTCTACAAGGGAAGCTCGCGTATATCCGACGGTTCATAGCCAATCTCTCCGGAAAATGCCGTCCCTACAGTCACCTGATGAAGAAAGGAACCCCGTTCGTTTGGGATCATAAATGCCAGAGTGCACTAGACGAAATCAAGCAATACCTGTAGAATCCGCCGGTATTGACCGCTCCGGTCAAGGGAAAGCCTCTCATTCTATACACAACAGCCCTCAAAGGTTCGTTAGGCGCGTTATGGGCACAGGAGAACGACCAAGGAAAAGAGAGAACCCTATACTATTTGAGTCGAGTTCTCATGGGGGCAGAAAACAACTACTCCCTATAGAAAAACACTGCTTTGCGTTAATCTTCTCGGTAACGAAGTTTCGGCATTATGCTTTGGCGCATGAGGTCCATCTCATATGAAAAGTGGATCCTCTCAAATATTTGATGTCAAGAGCCATGCTAACGGGACGGCTCGCTAAATGGGCCCTCCTCTTGATGGAATTCTCGATAATATACCGACCTTTCAAGGCAGTGAAAGGCCAGGCCATCGCCGACTTTCTCGCTGAGCATCCGATACCTGCCGATTCACCCCTAAATTGTGAATTGCCAGACAAGCACACATCTGACATGATCGACAGGGAGAGAGTTGAGATTGATACCCGATGGGAACTCTACTTCGATGGGGCATTTTCCATGAAGAAGTGAAAGCACAGCCTCCCCATAATCAAATCTGGGGTAAGCCTCATCTTCGTGACTCTACAAGGAGGGATAATGTGCATTGCCTTTTCCTTAACAGAGCCGAGGACAAACAATGAAGCAGAATATGAGGCTTTGATAGCAGGTCTTGAGATCGCTGTCGACATGGGAATCGAAAATCTCCTCATATACGGAGACTCCCAGCTGGTCGTTAGCTAAGTAAACGGTGACTATCAGACGTGCAAACCGGAGTTGGTAAAATACGGCGAAAGAGTACAACAACCGCTGACTCAAATTACCTCCTATATTCTGGAAAGCATACTACGTACAGAAAATAGCAAAGCGGACACATTAGCCAAACAAGCTAAAGAACTGGCTGACGAAAACCTCGATGACGTGAGGATCATTGTACAAAGCCGTCGGGTTCTTGCACTAGCAGAAACATCTCCAGAGTCTTCTGAAGAAAAGGAAGCGACCAAGCAAATAGCCCTACAAATAGAGGACCAAGAAAGGGCTAAGGATTGGAGAGAAGTATTTGTAGACTACTTCAAATCCCGTCAAACACCGGAAGATGCATCCTCAAAATATCAGCTCATGAAACGAGCTCTGTCTTTCGCCTTCGTCAATGATACTCTATATAAGAGGTCGTTCGAATCTCCGTGGCTGATATGCCTGGGACCGGAAGAAGCAAGGAGAGTCATTCAAGAAACTCATGACGAACTAAGCCGGGCCGAAGGTGAAGCTGAAGATCAAAAGGATGGGCTACTATTGGCCCACGATGATTCGGGTCTGTCTCGAATACGTGAAGCAATGCCATTCGTGCCAAATTCATGGAGACTTCATCCACCAGCATCCAAACCCGCTATACCCAACAGTGGCTAGCTGGCCATTCGAAATGTGGGGAAGCGACATAATCGGACCCATCGAACCAGCATCGTCCAAAGGACATCGGTTCATATTGGCGACAATCGATTACTTTTCTAAGTGGGCAGAAGCCATACCGCTAAAAGAAGTGAAGACAGAGAACATTCTCCACTTCTTCAAGACACACGTCATCTATCGGTTCGGCACTCCGCGACGCATTATCTCCGATAACGGGCCGGCCTACAGGAGCCATAAGATCAGCCGCTTCGCACAGCAACATAATATAGACTGGAGATACTCTTCGGTCTATAATCCCTGAGCTAACGGTCTAGCTGAGGCTTTCAACAAGACCTTGACGAAGATCCTAAAGAAGAAGGTGTCCAAAAATAAAAAGGACTGGTATGAGAGACTGCATGAAGTTTTCTGGGTTTATCGGACCACGTTCAAAACGGCCACAAATACAACGCCATTCGCGTTGGTATTCGGCACAGAAGCAGTACTCCCCCTCGAGATAGAGCTACCCTCTCTACGAGTGGCGGTTCATTACGAGCTAACAGACGAAGAGAATGCTCATCTTCGGCTTGAAGAGCTAGACACCCTCGATGAAACTCGTCTCGTGGTACAACAAAACCTAGAAGATTACAAAGCAAGGATGACGCGCTCATACGAAAGATTGACTAGGCCGAGAACATTCCGCCAAGGCGAACTCGTGCTAGTTGTCAAATGACCTATGATCCCTAATCGTGCCAAACGGGAGAAATTCGAGCCAAACTATGAGGGCCCATACATCATAGGCAAAGTCTACCAAGGTGTGGCTTACTTACTCATGGATATGCATGGCGAAAGACGCTTCCGGCCAATAAACGGCCGATTCCTTAAGAAATACTACGCCTGACGAGTCACAGCCCAGGTTAATGATAGATGACGACGCTTGTGTCCGCTCGCTGTCTTCCTGAGTACCAAACTCTGTAAGTGCTATCCGGCAAAACTTCGCCGCAGGAAACTAGCAACGGACCGAAATGTCCCTAAACTAATAACGGACCGAAACGTCCTGAAACTAGTTATGGACTGAAATGTCCTTAAACTACTACGAACCGCAGCATTCTTAGGCTAACGCGGCAAAAAAAACAACGGTATGTCCATAAGCGAAATGGGCACGGATGAAAACCCGAAAGGGCTCCGTGAGTAAAAAACAGCAGGGCTGCCGGCAAGTTTATGAAAACCTGAAAGGGCGCAGACTCGTAAGAAAATTTCTGGTGCACTTGTAGGGTCCTCTCGACCTTGTAAGGAAAAAATACCAGCGTGAGATCCTTACGACTCACAAGAGAGCAAAACACTTAGGAATTCTCACGATCCCTAAGGAGAAATTACACTTATAAGATCCTCACGACTTGTAAGGAGAATTCCCCCTTATAAGACCCTCATGGCTTACAGGATTCAAAAGTCTTAAGATACAGGGACCTGAACCTGTTTTTAAGCCATCATATTCCCCCAAGCTGCCCTACAGGCGGTCAATATTGACCCTTGTATACAATCCACGGGCACAAATAAACATCTCCCCCACCAAGTTCCACCAATGGCGCGAAATGTCCTCATATGGTGAGCGACACTTGTAAGTCTCCTCGACTTATAAGGAGAAAACACTCTTGTAAGATCCTTACGACTTATAAGAGAAAACACACTTAAGAATCATCATGATTCCTAAGGAGAAAATGCACCTTCGAGATCCTCATGACTTGTAAGAAGAAACACCTTTACGAGACCCCTACGGCTCATGAAGTCAAAAGCCTTAGTCGACAGGATCCTAACCCTGTTTGCTAAGCCACCTTTGTTCAAGTTAACAAAGGCAAATGATGATTCGCTCCCGGCAATCTCCCAGTTGCAGCGATACTGATGCCTAAACCGGTAACAAATTCCAAGTCCTTTCACGGCAAGTGATGATTCGCTCCTGGCAACATTCCAGTCGCAGCGATACTGATGCTAAGATTGGTATAAGATCTCAGGACCATACTCGCAATAAAAAACAGCGAGTAAAAAAAATATATAGCTGAAATGATTGGGTACCGCGAAAAATAGCAGAAATGATTGGGCAATCGCGACTTTCGCGATATAAAAAGCTAAAATGATAGAGCATCGCGAAAAGAAACAAAAAGAGAGAGATGAAACTTTTGCCCTACAGGTGAGTCCATACTAACCCCTGTACACAATCCTTGGGCATAAACGAAAAGGGAACCACATTTCCCCTCAAGACTCTGTCAAAGGTCGAGTCAGATCTCGACGGCAACATCTACATCCCAGAAGATCAATACGACGTTCCTTCTCAACTCCAGCAGGATGCAGATATAACGTCAATAACCGACCTCAGGGTTGCAACGAAGCGGAGCCATGGCAAAGTCCCTAGTTCCAAATCTTGACGGCCACATCTACAGCCTAGAGACCAACAACGACGTTCCTCTTCGTTCCAGCAGGATACAGACGCGACATCATCGATCGAAGCCACGACAAAGTCTCCGGTTCCAAGACTTTACGGTTCACAAACAACCTAGAGTCAACTCCGACACCGCAGAAAGCGGAGCAAGTCAACCCTGACACCGCAGAAAGCGGAGCAAGTCAACCCCGACACCGCAGAAAGTGAAACAAGTCAATCCCGACACCGCAGAAAGCGAAACAAGTCATCCAATGACCTCCTTGTCGGAACAACGCTCCGTATCGGAAGGAAGTCAGCCAATGACCTCCCCGCCGGAACAACGTTCCATTCCGGAAGAAGTCAGCCAATGACCTCCCCGCCGGAACAACGCTCCGTCTCGAAAACTAGTCAGCCAATGACCTCCCTGCCGGAACAACGCTCCGTCTCGGAAACAAGTCAGCCAATGAACTCCCCGCCGGAATAACACTCCGTCTCGGAAACAAGTCAGCCAATGACCTCATCGCTGGAACAACGCTCCATCTCGGAAACAAGTCAGCCAATGACCTTCCCGTCGGAACGACGCTCCGTCTTGGAAACAAGTCAGCCAATGACCTCCCTGTCGGAATGACGCTCCGTCTCGAAAACAAGTCATCTAATGACCTCCCCGCCAGAACGACGCTCCGTCTCGGAAACAAGTCAGCCAATGACCTCCCCGCCTGAATGACGCTCCGTCTCGGAAACAAGTCAGCCAATGACCTTCCCACCGGAACGACGCTCCGTCTTAGAAACAAGTCAGCCAATGACCTCCCCGCTGGAACGATGCTCCATCTCGAAATCAAGTCAACTCACAAACCTCTCGATTCAGGGAAATCAGCATCCTTGGCGAGAACCTCTCGTTTTGATCCGCAAGGAAATCAGTGTCTTTGCAGGAATCTCTCGATTCGTCTCGACCCCAAGGAAATCAGTGTCCTTGGCAAAACATCTCGATTCAGGGAAATCAGCATTCTTGGCGAGAACCTCTCGATTCGTTTCGGCCCGCAAGGAAATCAGTGTCTTTGCGAGAATCTCTCGATTCGTCTCGACTTGTGGGGAAATTAGTATCCCTGCGCATAAAGAAAATTCAGTTGTAGGATCTTTACTATTCTCGAGAGAAAACGCACTTAGGAGTCCTCACGACCCCTAAGGAGAAATTATACCTACGAGATCCTCTCGACTAGTAGCGAGAAAAGTTTTTATGAGACCCTCACTGCTCATGAAGTTGAAAAGTCTTAGACGACAGATCTGAACCCGTTTCCTAAGCCATCGCTGCCCTACAAGAAGATCAAGATAAACTACATATGGGACACATTCACCAGAGTTACATGCAAACATGAGATATAAAAAATATATATATGTCTTTTATTCATGAATTCAAAGTGAATACAAGGTACATGTCATAAAAAGATTCAAAATGGATACAAAATATTCTCTCATTCAGGAGTGAATACAAGAAAAGGAGAATATACAAAAAATCTTTAAGCCGGTGGACGGTGCAATAAGTTCGTCAGTTCACCCTTCTTCTGCTGGGCCTCGGTTTCAAGCTTGGTTATTGCCATGAGACGGGTCTCCGCCTGAGACTGTTGAGCCTGATATGAGGTGAGCCGACTCTCAAGCTCCTTTTCAGCAACATTATATGCTTCAACCATCTCGCGGGTAAAGATAACGGCTTTATCAATAGCTACCACCTCCGTGATATCTTCTTTAAGCACCCGCCAAAGTTCATACGCACGAGTGGTCTTAGCAGTGAGTTGAGTTTGAAGTTCCCCCAAAGCATCTGAAGCTAGCTCTCTCTCCGAAAATTTCCGGTTGAGCCTCTTTTCGCAAGACTGAAGATTAGCGGCGCACCGCTCAAGCCACCCCCGCAGGCTCACCTTGGCAGTTAAGAGCTCGGAAGAAAGGCGTATACACTCGAGATTATATAAGCAAGCATCCACCCTACGACAATACTCAACCCAAACATGCACCAATGCCTCATCATGATAAGTAGCAAGGAAGGGCAAAGAAGTATTAGCTTCGGCAACAAATCCTTCAGCCGTAATAGAATTTCCAGCACGAAGATCTTCAATAAGGGTCGACAAGGAGTGAATGCTTTGTCTCGCCATCCTTTCAGACGCACGTTGGGCATATGGTCCTGGTGGCATAGAGATTCAGGATTCCAACGGAGCTGGAGCTGGCAAAGCTGTCAAAGTTTATGACTAGTCAGCGAGACTAGCAAACATGGAATAAACAAAACAATACCAAAGGTAGAGTTTTACTTACCCACAGCCATGCAAGGGGGGTTTGAAAGATCCTCAGGCTCATCAAGGATCTCCACTTCATCATCAGCTTCCAGAACTGCAGAGGACATGTTAGCATCATCGTAAAAAAAAGTGATAATAAAGCAAAAAGTTCAAAGAACACAGACCTTGTCCAGAAGAAAGGACGATACTTTGCGGGGATATCGCCTGTAGGGCAGCTATGTCAAGTAAGTGCTGGAAGGACTTTCTGGGAGATAGGTCCACAATAGAAACCGCCAATTCCCGTAGTTCTAAAAGGAAGGAAAGGTTCAGATAATTGAAAGACTATTAAAACAAAGTATAGAAGACTACTTTCGATACTCTTCCCGCCTTGAACCGGAGGGATAGCAGTCTTGACAGCCTCCTCCATACCCTCAGGAACATCACCGGAGACATGTGCTGATGTGACAGCTTCTAATTGAGGGGCAACAGCCGCCACTTCAGGCTCCAATGAAGGGACGGCGGTCTCAACTACCCTTTCCACAATCTCCAGGCCGTCACCAGAAATATCCATTAGATCTACGGCCGGTAAAGTCACCTCTTCTGGAAGAACAGGCACCGAGGAAACAGAGGCTACCAGCGGAAGCTCCACGGTAGGAATAATAGCTATAACAACCTCCTCCACACCTACCAGTGCCTCATCGGAGACATTTACAGAATCCACAGTCAGGACGCGACATGAGCTCAAATCCTCTGTCGTTGCTGAAGTCCCTACAAAGTTTTCGCAAAGAAATACGTAAAGTATACATACCGATGCGCCAGGATGCTTCTAGTATGGCTTTTTCAAGCAGTCGTTACTTCCTGAGGAAATGTGCTCGCCGAGGTTCAAATACAGATTCATGGCCACCGGTCTTCAGTGCCAGCTCATCTTCGGAAGCGGCTGAGATAGGCTACCTGAGGGCTATCTCATCTTCCTGTCGCAGAGGACCCATATGTACTCTCTGTAGCGATGAGGGATCTTCGTAGAAGATAACCGGAGGGTTGGGCCTCTACGGGATGTGCACATTCTCAGTCTCATCCTGTGAACGCCTTAAAGCTTCAGCCAATTGCACGACTTCTTCAGCAGACGGGCCAGGGTAAATGAGACTATCATCGGACTCTTGCATCGATATCGGCTCGTCTTGAACAATAGGCTCGGATTCCAGCAAAAGGTCAAGCAAGCCAGCAACTGTTTTCTTCCTCCTTTTTGAACTGGAGCTAACATTGGAAGAGGATCGCTTCCTCCACTTTGGTGCTTTGATACGGCGCTGCCCAATCTCGCTTCCAATATCCTCTTTTGGCGGTACTACCGGTGATGACACTTTCATTGATGACGCCGCAACTGATGAAACTACTGCTGGCGCCTTATCGGAAGCTTTTGCCTGGGCTCTAGTGCGCATTGGCATACCAACTGTGGGAGGAGTTGATTCCGCATCCGCCGCCTCAGGGATAAGTAAAGCACCATTACCCCTCAATGGAGGGTGAACTACTGTCCGCGGTCGTGGCGGAACGCCCGTGGCTTGGGTCGAGATGTGAGCTTTGTATCCGAAGAGTATCCGCTTCTCCTCGGCAATGATGGGACCAACTCGATGACGGTACCAACCCGTAAAAGACCCCACACACCTTGGAATATAGTCGGCATCGGGGATCATGAAATGAAAGCCGATGTTCAGCCGCATGAAGTGATGGATGATGTCACGAACAACTCCTAGAGACGAGCTGGGCTCCACCAAAAATGCCTCGAAGGGAACACCCTAGTTATAACCTAATTGCCGAGCAAAGCGGTGCGGATTATACTATATGAAAAGAGCCGTATCATTTCGACGGAACACCAAATGACCCGGATTAATCGAACACAAGTGCATAATTTCCTTAAACTTTAAGAATGGTGCTCCCCCTTTCGATAAATCGAATAGCTGTTGAACAGGTCCCTGTTGGGTCAAAATTTGCACCCCAGTTGACCGGGTCTAAGTCAAGGTCAACCCTAAGTAAGCGGGCCCAAGCCTGAGCAAGTGGGCCCATGCCCAAGTCGAGCCCCGCGGCCGGCCTCCCCATGCCAATATAAAAAATCATGTAACAAATAATTTTGATATAATTTTATGTGCATGAATGTAAGCAAAATGGGCATAAAACCAATTTTTTGTAAAGCCCATGGCTTATGTGCAAAAAGAAATAGCACATGAGACATTGGATGGGCAAAATGCCATTTTGTAAAGTCCAAGGGGTTATATGTAAATGTGTAAGCCTATAAGAGGCAACATGATGAAAATATCCATTACACTTTTCATTCCTCTAAAAAAGGTTAGGGTTTTTGTGCCTCCTACTCCTTCCTCAAGGTTCTAAATCTTTTTCTTTCTTTTGAATTAAATTAAGAGTTTTACTCTTCCTTTTTCAAAACTAAATAGTTTTTCACCACAAAACCCACAAAGGGGAACTCAGATCTCCCATCAGATCTCAAAAATAAGAGATTTTTAAAATCTCATACTTCTTTTTCTTCAAAATCCAGTCGACAGAAGAGGAGGAAGGAGACCCATCTCCAAAATCCCACTTTGGGGAAGATCCAGGGCTTAAGGGAGAAGCCCCTTCATCAGCTCCAAAAATATCTTAGGAGTTCAACTCCTCAAAAATATATATACATATATATACAAAATAATAAATACTTCCTTTTTGGAGCACAGCTCCCAGTGCAGGGACCAAGTCCCTTTTGCTGCTGACGCCCAGCGCCCGCGTGCCAGGCACGTGGTGCGCAGGCGCTCCCGCGCCCAGCGCCCGCGTGCCAGGCACGTGGTGCGTGGGCGCTCCCGCGCCCAGCGCCCGCGTGCCTGACACGTGGGGCGCTGTCGCCTTCTCCCATGCATCTTTTGGATGCCCATTCTCTTTATACACACACATACACACACATACATATGTATATATACACATACATACACATACACGCACATACTCCACGACACTGTCCCTGTAAAAACTCTGCGGGGCCTCCAATATATCCAAAACCCCTTCAAAACACAACACTGCACATTGAGTTCGCATGACCAGTTTAACCCGTTAATCAGAGGTTCCCTCGCTCCAAAGGCGAGGGGTAATTAACGGCTGCTTAGTCCGCGGCTGCCGGAGATTTGGATCCCCACAATCATTAAACCCTAGCCTACCCTAGGCAGGGGGAATCTGTAATGCGCCTGACAAGCGCGCGCATTCCTATCTCAATGGGGTGACGAAAAACACCCTACAGTCCCGAAGGAGCAGAGAGGACTCGGTCGTTCAATACCATCCCACCTTCGTTAGCATACGGGTTAAGCAGCACACGAAGAGCCCTAGCTGAGTTGGATCAGGAGCAGAAGCATCCACCAACCTCATGAGCCGCGGGAAGGTGTAAGCATCATAGAAATGTAGCCTCTGATGCGCTGCGAACGCCCCCAATACATGCATCTCGATCCACGACGTAAAGTAGTGGAGGGAGAAACTCACAACAGGGGTCGAAGTATTGGCCGCAGCGCTCAGCCCATGGTTTAAGTGCTATAGCCTCGCGATACCCACGACCAATCATGTCTCTTCAGCCACGCGATGAGCAGGATAGATGACCGAAGCTCTCTTGAAGTGACGATGCGTTGGAATGGCGAACCAGCTAAGCCAGAGGCTGATAAAACCGACAAAGAAGGTCTCTTCATCCATGCCGGGAGCCGCAATCGAATCAAAGGACACGACCAACAAGATCGGGATGTAAAACTGCGGTAAATCTTCTTCTTTGGCCGGTAGTTTATTTAGCCCAAACCAAAAAGGGTCGTTAATGTTCGCAAGCTTTGGAGCCGTCTTGGACAAAACGTCTTCGCGAATAAATCAGGCAATGAAGCTCTCAAAAGTGACGCCACGACCTTCCAACGCCGCGAACAGTTTCTCAAAAATAACCAAAACCTTGATTAAGCTAGGGTGCTTATGGTGGACGGCGTTTTCAGTAGTCAAGCCGTCAAGTGAAGCCGGCATCGTCTCAAACACATACTCATTGGGAGGCAACAACTCTTCATAATGCTCTCCCCTGATTGGTAGTTCCGAAACCTCGCGAAACCCTTCCAATGAAATAGAGACCTCGCGATCCCTTAGCAAGAAGGTGTTGGTGGGAAGATTCCACTGGTTCGCAAAAACCTTAACCCACCAGACATGAGGGGACTGATAATGAAAAAGGGACGCATACACTGCCTGATAGAGCCCGACCTTCTGCAATCGCGAACGATAGGCGGACAGAACATATCGAGCCCATGGAAGATAACCCGTTGGGTGGCGAAGGGTAAGCCCTATCTTATAAATTTGTCCCCAGGGTTGAGCTTCACCCTAGAAAATGCGACGCCCCAAGATGTCTATGGCCGGCAAAGGCTGGTTGTAATAAACAATTTTGGTGAATTTTCTTTTTTATTTCTTATTTTGTTTTATGATAAATGTAAGAAAAATGGGCATAAAACCAAATTTTTGTAAAACCCATGGCTCATGTGCAAAAGAAATGAGCACATGAGGCATGAGATGGGCAAAATATCATTTTGTAAAACCCAAGGGGCTATATGTAAAGTGTGTAGCCTATAAAGGCAAACATGATGAAAATATCTAACACAACTTTTTCCATTCTAAAAAATTTTAGGGTTTGTGCCTCCTTCTCCTAGCTCAAGGTTCAAAAACCTTCCCCCTTTTTAAATTAAATAAAGAGTTTAACTCTTCCCCTTTCCAAAAAGAAATAGTTTTTCACCATAAAACCTTTGAAGGGGAGCTCGGATCTGCCATCAAATCCTTAAAAGGGGAGATTTTAAGTCTCTCCTCCCCTTTTTTCCCCCAATATCCAGCCAACAGAGAGAAAGAAGAAGGATACCCATATCCAAAAATCCCACTTTGGGAGGATCCAAAACTCAAAAGAAGAGCCAAAAATTTCTAGGAGTTTAACTTCATTCAAGATCTGTTGGAGTTTAACTTCATGTTCCCTTATGAAAAATAAACAATAAATGAAAAGGCAATGGGAAAATTCTCCAAAGAGAGCATCATGTGCCTACACGTGATGCGCCTTGAAGCCAAAATTACAAGCATTACATTTAACAAATGGGACTGAAGTTGGGCCTCACGTGCCATACGTGAGCACCTATATACGAAGTATATAGGCGCCTTTATAAAACAAATAGCAGACCAGAAGGCGCATCACGTGCCAACACTTAATGCTCTTCTCTGGGACTGCTGCATATAGGCAAACCGGCCTAGTGCCACTGGGTCACGTGCTACACGTGAGGATTCCTAATATCTTCTAACCCGATAGAATTAAATTCTATAAAAAAGGGATCAGAACCCTATTTTGAAATATTTTCCCCAATCTTTCTAAAGAAGAAAGATTGTGCTCGGTAAATCAGAGCACCGTTGGATCTAAGATTCAATAGTGATTAAAAATCACCAAAATACAGAATTAAATTCTGATTAAGGAAATACTCCTCGAATCCTTCTAAACAAGAAAAATTGTGTTCCGTAAATCAGAGCACCATTGGATCAAAGATCCAATGGTGACTAAAAATCACCAAGATACAGAATAAGTTCTATGTGGGAAAATATTTTTCCAATCTTGTTAAAAACAAGAAAAATGTCTTCTGTAAAATAGAAGTTCTTGGATCAAAGATCCAATGGTTGATAAATTCTCCAAATCAATTAAAAAATCTCTCAAGGAGAGATTTCCTTAATTGAATCAACAAATCAGCCTCCCCTATATAAAAGACCCAAGACTTCAAATCTTGCATAGAAGAACCCCCCCATAAAACGACAAGTTCAAAAGAAAAAAAGAAACCCTAGGTAAGAAGGAACAAAACACAGAGAATATCTTACTTCTTTTCGTCTCCACAAGAGTTTAACTCTTCCAAAGAACTTAGTTCTTTCTTCTGGTAAAAGATCTGCAGAAGCAGATCCCCCCACAAGTTAAGAATTTAATTCTCATCGGGGAGATTCTGCCATGCAGATCCAAAACCTAGGGGAAGATATAAGTTCAGAGAATTTAATTCTCCCAAAACGCATATAGGAATTTAATTTCTCTGATAAAACTAGGGTTTAACCCTTCATATGAGAACTTAGTTCTCCCTTCTAGTGAAAGAGCTGCAGAAGCAGATCTCTCTACAAGTTGAGAATTTAATTCTCATCGAGGAGACTCTGCCATGCAAATCCAAAAACTAAGGGAAGAACTAAGTCCAATGAATTAAATCCTTATATATATATATATATATATAATAAGGGATTTGAGATTTTTAAGACTCAAAGAAAGAATTTCATGCATATTGATGGTCACGTGTTCACACGTGACCATCTATGATGATCTCAAAACAAAAATTGAAATAGATCACGTGTTCACACGTGACCCCCCTCGCTGATAATACTTGCCACTTTTTAAAAGAAAAATGGTATAAACCCAAAGAAAGTTATTATTTTGGGGCGCCTCACGTGATCCCACGTGACCCCCAATAGGGCTCAGCATTTATAAAAGGAATAAGGGAATAAACCTAAAGAAGCAGGGCCCAATTCTAAGGCGCCTCACGTGCCACACGTGAGCGCTCCACATTTCAGTGTTTAACACTGCTTTAGAGCCTCACGTGGGAGCACGTGAGTGCCGAGCAAATGTTAGTGTTTAACACTGTGAGAGGCCAACCTTAGCACAAATTAGCAAAGTCTCCCGAGACCAAAACCCTTTTTGGTCACCAATCAAATGAACTCCTATACTCAGGTCTTCCCAAGTCGATCTTAGTTCCAAAAATGACTAGTGATCTCCTACAGATGTCATCTAAAATGATGTTCATCCCACATCTTCCCTCGATCTGGAAATTGGTTCAAGGGTACATCTCTCCACACCTCTGATACATGTCGTTGTAATTCTTCAACGTCTTCAGAGAGGTGGAGGGTCCCAATAACTAATAACTCTTGGCACACCTCTAAACCAATGAGCCAAAACAACATGGACTATGATTTCCTTAAACGCGGACTATGATGTCCTTACACCCAATGGACCGCATCATCCCTAAACTAAACTCCATGGACTATGACGTCCTTAAACCCAATGGACCGCAACGTCCCTAAACTAAACTCTATGGACTATGATGTCCTTAAACATGGACTATGATGTCCTTAAACCCAATGGACCGTAATGTCCCTAAACTAAAACGATAGAGCCAAAATGCTCTTTCGTTGGATCTAAATGATCCTAAAACCTTATTAAGTAGATCTTAGTCTAAAACTTAGACTTACATATCCTTAACAAACATTTAATTTGATCTTGATCTCAAACGAGGTTAACGATCCTTAAATCAAACCAAACCCAAATCTAAGAAAATACAAATTTGGACTAATCCCCGCCCTACGGGCGACAACAAAAATTAGTCTCCGTATACAAGCCACGGGCAACTAAAAATAAAATAAACACACACGACACGAAGTGAACATCTGGAGCAAGAGAAAGTGGTTATCGCTAGGCAGTAATGTAATTAACTGCAGGGGCTTGTGTCTGCAGTGAAGAGCGTCCCCACAATAAAAAAACCCTTCACAACGAGGAGGAATCTGACGAAATCTGCTACAACGGCCGCATCTGTCCAAACCTCCGATACATGGTGCCATGAATTAACTTGGCATCTTCGGAGAGGTGGATAGATAAAACCAAATAGCATCTGCACCCAAATTCAGGCAAGACGTCTGTCTTCCCGGTTTTCTGCGGTAAAAAATCTCTGATAGGAGTTCAACTCCCAAATCCCTTGGGAGTTTAACTCCCCAACCTAGGGGATAAGCCCCTTTCTCGCTGGTGTTTCCAGTGGTCGCGTGCCGCGCACGTGACCTGCGGGTGCCCAGCGATCGCATGCCAGGCACGTGACCCTTGGGTTCCCAGCGAACACGTGCCGAGCACGTCCCCGCGGGTGCCTCACGGTCACATGCAGTGCACGTGACCCGCAGGCGCTCAGCGGTCGCGTGCATGACACGTGACCCCCGGGCACTAAAGCGCCCACGTGACTTGCGGGCACTGAGGCGCCCACGTGCGCCTCACGCGACCCACGGTCGCGTGCATCGCATGTGGCCCGCAGGCACTAAAGCACCCACGTGCGCCCCACGCGACCCGCTCAGCGCCCAGCGGTCGCATGCAGCGCACGTGACCCGCTGGCGCCTCACGGTCGCGTGCTGCGCACGTGACCCGTGGGCCCCATGCTCTCATGTGCCACGCACGCGTCTTTAATACGCCCCCCACCTCTCATTTTCCATGCACTCCACACCAAAACACGTCCCTCGTTGGGAAATTTTTTTTAATGGGACGCTGCCCCGCACCCCGCACCTCGTAAGGGGGCTGCTAGCCCCCTTGACCCCCAGCCCTCTATCCGGGTAGCGGGACCCCCGTAAAATTCTGCGGGGCCCCCGATATATCCAAAACCCTTTTCAAAACATACATACACTGCACATTGAGTTCGCATGACTTGTTTGACCCGTCAATTGGAGGTTCTCTCGCTTTAAAGGTGAAGGTTAATTAACGGCAGCTTAGTTCGCGGCTGCCGGAGATTCGGATCCTCACAATCAATAAACCCCAGCCTTTCCTAGGCAGGGGGAATCTGTAATACGTCTGACAATCGCGCGCGTATTCCCATCTCAATGGGGTGACGAAAAACACCCTACAGCGTCTGACCCTAATATTCATGACATGAACATGACGAAAATTGGAGAGACGATTCAAGCAGTGAAAGCATGGTTAGATGAGTATCCAGTACACATGTGGTCACAAGCACATGATAATGGATGCAGATATCTATCAATGACCATTAATATGTCTGAAAGCTTCAACGGGGTCCTTAAAGGTGTTAGAGGCTTACCGATACAAGGGTTGATTGTTCAAACCTTTTTCAGAGTGAATACTTACTTTGTGCAAAGAAAGGAATAGTCTTTGGTGATGGAGACTCCACTCACCGCGTATTACGAAGATATATTCCGAAAAAGAGAGCGCATATCACAATACTACAGATCTGAAAGGTTTGACACGGCGGAGTTTCAAGTTACGGGGAGTAATGAGAATCAATATACCATAAATTTTAGAGATGAAGGGCTCTCTTCGTGCACATGCAGTGTTTTCCAGCAACAACATTTACCTTGTGCCTACGCAATTGCTGCTGCGAGCAGCATGCATAACTCACATTACAATTTTGCTTCCCGTTACTATACAGTTTCCAATTACCAAGGCGCATACGATCCAAAATTTCATCCTATACCGGACAGTCGCTATTGGTACTATTATACTGGGAACAGACAAACACCGACTGTATTACCGCAGAACAAAAATATAGGACCTGGAAGAGCTAAGGTGCGTCGAGATCGAATGACAATGGATGCTAATCCTCAGTAAAGGCACGACAGATATAGCCTATGCAAATAACCAGGTCATTATAGGACCAGATGTCCCGGACAGTCAACAGAGACGGGACCTTCAAGACCGTGACAAGTGCACGGGAGGAAAATCAGTTAGCGCTTGTAAATAAACTTGTACAATTTACATTTTAGTATGATATGATTTTTTGTATTATTATTTTGATGAATTCATTTTGTTAATGAAGTGTATACAAGATTCTTCTATATGAACTGTAATAACATCTGTCACCAAATGCGTAACAAAAACAACAATTTTATTATTTATTCCTCTTAATAAATGCTTTTTTAAACGGGGATTTTTAAAATTCTTTTTTGATTTATTTTAAATTTTAAAAATTTTAAAAATTCTTAGACGAGTTCT
This sequence comes from Agapanthus africanus, assembly GCA_030015575.1. Lineage (NCBI taxonomy): Eukaryota > Viridiplantae > Streptophyta > Magnoliopsida > Asparagales > Amaryllidaceae > Agapanthus > Agapanthus africanus. Next base: position 903,660,924 of record JASDDO010000022.1, read on the forward strand.
AGGAGAGGACGGGTTCCTAGAACCCGCCCCCATCCATGCCCATGAAGAGGGCGGGTTCCTAGAACGCGCCCTCTTCATTGTATGGGTGGGGGCGGGTTCTAGAAACCCGCTCTCTGAGCGGTATGGGACAGGGGACCGCACTGTTCTGTTAAATATAATTTAAATTATATTATTCTAATAATTTTAATATATATTCATCCTATATCGGCAAAAAAAACCCTTTATTTTCACCTAACAAACCCCAAATCCTCTCCACTCTCCAATCCTTCACCCCTCCATCATCTCTCATCCCATCGTCATCGTCATCGTCATCATCCTCAAGAAGAACCCCATCCTCTTGGAGCTCTGCTCCAACCCCAAAGAGCTCCAACAGCTCCGCCCCCACCTCCTCAAACACAACCACTTCTCCCACCCCTTCACCCAAACCAAGCTCATCTCCCGCTTCGGCGACCTCCGAAACGCCTCCCCTCCCTCCTCTTCTCCTACGCCCCCGAGAAGCCCCCTGAGCTCTGCCACTCGATCCTTAAAGGCCATTGCCACCATTCCTCGCTTCATCAAGCCATCCTCTTCTTTTGCCTCATGATGCATGCCCAGGTCCGCGTCTCGGTCCGCAACTTCACCTACCTCTTGAAATCTTGCGGCGACCACGCGGACCTTTTGGTAGGTAGGGAGGTACATGCCCAGCTGGTTGCTAGTGGGCTTGGTTCCAATGTCTTTGCAATGACCGCGGTGGTGAACATGTATGCCAAATGTAGGAAGGTCGAAGATGCTCGCAAGATCTTTGAGAGAATGCGTGAGAGGGACCTGGTCGCTTGGAACACGATCATTTCGGGGCTCTCGCTGAATGGGTTGGCTTTAGCTTAGTTAGAGGTGGTTGGTGGGATGCAAGGAGAAGGGACGAGGCCCGATTCGATCACCCTGGTGTCGGATCTGCCAGCCTGTGCTGATGCTAGACGCTTGAAGATCGGGAAATTGATTCATGGGCCTACGATTCGAGCTGGGTTTGAGCATTTGGTGAATATATCGAGCGCGCTTTTGGATATGTATGCGAAACGCGGGGCGAATGCGTTGGCGAGGTTGGTGTTTGGTGGGTTGAGGGGCAAAAATGTGATTTTGTGGAACTCGATGATCGATGGGTATGCACAAAGAGGTGATGCTACAGAGGCGATGTGTTTGTATAAGAGAATGTTGGTGATGGGAGTTAAGGCCACCGAGGTCACGATTTTACCTGCATTGAATGCTTGCGGTGAATTGGGCGATATCACAGTGGGGACTAACATTCATGAGCTCGCATTGGGCATTGGGTTGGGGTCAAATGTATCTTATCACAATATACTCCAAATGCAAGAAAGCTGATCTTGCTCGAAATGTGTTCGACAAATTGAAGGCTAAAACCCTGATCTCGTGGAACGCTACGATATTGGGATTCACTCAAAACGAATGCCCCGATGATGCAATCAAACTCTTCACCAAGGTGAAATCAGAAAACATAATACTTCTTTCACATTTGTCAGTGTGATTCCGGCTTTAGCTGACATATCAGTCCTGCGACAAGCCAAATGGATCCATGGCGACGCTGTAAGGATGTGTTTTGATTGAAATATTTATTTGGCGACCGCACTTGTTGACATGTATGCGAAATGTGGAAATGTTGTGCTAGCTCAAAAACTATTTGATTCTATGATTGATCGACACGTGACAACATGGAACGTGATGATTGATGGGTATGGCACAAATGGCTTGCGAGAAATGCCCTCGATCTTTTCGAAGGGATGAAGAAGAGCTCGATTGTGCCCAATGATGTAACATTTCTTTGTATCCTATCTGCCAGTAGCCATTCCGACTTACTCGAAGAAGGGAAAAGTCTATTTTCGAGCATGAAAAATGAATTTGGGCTCGAGCCGATGGACCATTATGGGGCCATGGTGGACCTGTTGGGCTGGGCTGGCAAGCTTGAAGAGGCTTGGAATTTCATCGAAAACATGTCAATTGAGCCAGGGATTAGTGTTTATGGTGCAATGCTAGGTGCATGCAAAATTCGTAAGAATGTTGAACTAGGAGACGCTGCAGCAATGAGGCTATTCAAGCTGAACCTACAAGGAGGTTACCATGTTTTGTCAGCCAATATTTACGCGGCATCGTCTAAATGTGAAGACGTCGCCAGAATCAGAAAATAGATGGAAAGGAATAACTTGCAAAAAACATCCGGCTGCAGTATCATCGAACTGAGAAATGAGGAGCATGCATTTCACTCCGGCAGTACGAATCACAAACAATCGAAAGTGATTTGTAAACGGTTGAAAAGATTGATAGACGAGATTAGAGAGATCGGGTATGTTCCCGATACCGAATCGATTTATGACATCGAAGACGATGTGCAGGTTCAGTTGCTCGAAAGCCATAGCGAGAAGCTCGCTATTGCTTTTGGGCTTTTAAATACGAAGAGCGGGGAAATGATTCAAGTAAAGAAGAATTTGCGAGTTTGTAGAGATTTTCATACTGCAACGAAGTTTATATTGAAAGTTACTGGGAGAGAGATTATTGTGAGGGATATGCAGAGGATTCATCATTTTAAGGATGGAAAATGCTCATGTGGAGATTATTGGTAGATTGTTATGAAATTGTTGTGAATTTATGGAGATAAATATATAATCAACCATTCTGATTTGCATATTGCTTAATCTTTCTTAGCAGCTGTTTTTTCATGAGTTTGCTCACATTTGGTGCTGAATGTACTTAATTTGCTTATGCAGATGTTTTCACCAACAATCTATTTATCTATCTATGTATCTTCTATCTATTATATTATATACATATGAGAATAATTCTTCCTATTCTATCCTACATAAAGCCTTGAAAGTTTGATTCAAGCTTTTTTTTTGTCTTCATGCATGGAAAATTAGACCCCATCCCTTTAGTTTAACAAAATCTGTTTATAGACCCTTATTGCAAGAAATTAATTCTCCGCCTCTTATAATTTATAGATAATATGCATTTGACCTATTCTAAGTTTATCTTCATATTCATGCGATATATTTTCTGATAAATTATCTGTTTTTATTTTCGTACAAATTATCACTATTCAATCTAAATTGTACCGTAACATTTATGGAAAGTATTTTTTCCGTGGATACATGTGGAGGGAAAATTAAATGAGATCTTTAATATCTTTTGAAAATTGCAATCAACCAGTCCATCATTAATTTATATATGTACATGCATGGAAAATTAGATGCGGCTCTGATGTATTTTGAAAAACTGTCATCAACACTTTCATTATTACTTTGTATACATTCTCATCGATCAGATATGTTCGTCCATTATATTTCGCATAAGTACATAGATGAAAAATCATGAGGCTCGGAAGTTTTTTAAAAAATTGCAACCAACACGTTCACTATTATTTTTTATACGTTCTCATCGTTCGTATACGGATCAGATGTAGATGTTATCATATTCGTATCATATGGTCATTGGCGGATGCGAATATGGATATGAATAGTTAGAAGAAAGGAAAATCATACATTATAGATCGACTACCAATAATATTATGAAATATATATTAAAAGTTACATACACTTATGAAATATATATTAAAAGCGGTGAGTTGAATTATAAAATATGAAAATTACCAAGAGAAAAGTACATGATGAGTGAAGATAACCGCCGTCTGAAAGAACAGAGGTCGAAGCAATCAGTGATGATGACATGAAGATTGCAGAGAAAATCTTTTAAAATTTCAAATGCGGTCGGTGATAATTGCATGAATTTTCGAATGCAATTTGTCGTCCGTTAAATACATGCACTAGGCCGAAATGTGTAAAGACAGTTACTTTTCTGGAATTATTTTGAGAGAAAATGAAGAAATTTTCTAAATTGTTTTGAAAGGGACTCGATTTATGTTAGATTTGAACGATTTACTTGAAATAAAATATAGTTATAATTCAGTCGTTTACGCGATATCATTTTTTTGGGCAACTCCTCGGGTCCGTGCATAGCACGGGAGCACTTACTAGTCTATATATAAAAAGCTATGTGGCAAGCTTATCTCCCCCCTCCCTCTCTCTCTCTCTCTCCATATATATATATATTATGAGAATAATGGAGGAAAGATACCCTAAAAGGCTTTTTCATCATGTGGCATCACAATACTACACCCTCCACCATTTTATTCGATGATCGGCACCGTCCATCTTGATCTTCATCGTCTATTTTGTGGATACACCAAATTTTATTTGATTATAACACCCTTTCACCGTTGATTTAGTAATGTAAAAAGCTCTATTGTCCGTAAACCATTAATTTTGCATTCACTAAATCAATGGTAAAAAGATATTAGAATTGTATGAAATTTAGGGTATCACTATATTAAACGATGAATTTCAAGATGGACGGTGCCGATGGTCGAATAAAATGATGGAGGGTGTAGTTTTTTGACGCCATAGAAGGAAATTCTTTCCTATGACACATTTCCTTCATTATTCTCACAATATATATATATATATATATATATATATATATATATATATATATATATATATATATAGTGAGAGAGAGTAATGAAGAAAAGAGGCCATAGGAGGAAATTTCCTTCTATGGCGTCGAATAAATACAACATCCACCATTTTTTTCCCGACGATCGGCTTCCATCTTCTCCAACTTTATTATGTGATTCTATTAACTTTTCACTGTTAAATTATCAATGTAAAAAATTCTATTGTTGGTAAACCATTAATTTTGCACGCACTAAATCAACGATAAAAAAATGGTAGAATCACATGAAATTTGGTGTATCTACATCTTAGATGATAAAGTTAGAGGTGATGAGTGCCGATCGTCGAAAAAAATCTTGGAGGGTATATTTTCTCGACGTCATACGAGAAAATTCCATCGTACCGCACATTTCCACCATTATTCTCATGTATATATAATATATATATATGGATGTACGTAGCTAGGAATTTTCAAGCTCAAATTTGTCTTTATGCGAAAAAATGTATGAAAGCCCCTCAATTTTTAGGCATCTACGGAAAATTATATGGAGCATCCTCATTTCCACAATTTTGTTACGGTTGTAAAATTTCGCAAATAAACTCCAATAACATATTTTAACTTCGTCATGCAAAATTTTTACCTTGCAAAAACTATCTTAATGCAGCTATATTAGGAAACCGTCGGTTAATACACTGTTCGTTTTTCTTTTAAATATACAGATGGAAACTACGATTTTTCATGCTTTTTTGGGCATCTATCAGATAATTATCAGAAGACCTTTATTTTCAAAAAAATTTCATGGTTGCAAAATTTTTTAAACAAACTCCAATAATAAACTTTAATTTCATCATGGAAACTTTTTAATCTGCGGTAACCATGTTATTGCAGCTGTATTGTGAAATCATCGCTTCATGCAACGCTCATTTTGCTTTCAAATGTACATATGAAAACTATGGTTTTTCATGCTCTTTTTGGCATTTAGTGTGTTGGAGTTAAAATTTTAACTCTTAAAATATGAAAAATACTTATATAAATGTTTTTACAAAGATACACCCCTGTGATCCATTTTTTAATCAAAAACATGATCGAGAACAAGCCAAAGGCTTGTTCATCACTGGTGGGACCCCCTGCCCGCGGAGGTCTCCCTTAATACAACTCAAAATTGAGTTGTATGGACTCAAATTTTAGTTGATTTGGGGCATCTTCTCTCGAGCTTGGGAGGCCCCTAATTGGAGTGTCCCGATACTAAATAGTACGGGACCTCCTTCTTCAGAATAAGTTTGACCTTTTCTTCAAGATACAGTGTGGGATTTCCATCCCCATATTTCCTGATATCCAGCGAGTGGTTAGTAATCCAATTTTTGATAAAAAATGATCGAGAACAAGCCAAAGGCTTGTTGATCACTGGTGGGACCCCCTGCCTAGGGAGATCCTCTTTAATTCGACTCAAAATTGAGTTGCCTCAACTCAAAATTGAGTTTATTTGGGGCACCCACTATCGAGATACCCCTTCCCGACCTCGGGTGGCCCCCTCCTGATACCGGGAGGCCCCTAAATAAGGTGTCTCGGTGCGTCTGTCTTCTAAGAAAGCTTCAGGACCCTTTCTTTCGAATAGATTTGATCTGTTCTTCAGGAGATAATGGGGAGATTTCCACCCCCTAAATTTTCTCTAATATCGAGAGAGTAGTTACCACTACTCCCCACTCATAAAGAGATATAAATACCCCTCTGTAAGCAACTGATGGAAAAAAGAGGAGGAGAATTCTTTGGCCTCGAAACTCTGAACTTTTGCTAAAGTTCTCAAAAGAAGGAGAAAATCAGAAGAAGAAGAGGAAAAAATGGATGTGAGACAGGAATAAGATACCCCATTCTTTCACTCTTCGAATCCCTCTCTCTCTCTCTCTCTAATCAGAGAGAGAGTCATGAAAACTAATACAAATTTTCAGTCTCAACAGAGGAACTTCGGAGCCACGGCCATGGCTTCCTACATAATGAAGGAGATTTAGAGCACTAAGGTGCTCTTCGCCAGTATGAACTAAACCAACAATATAGGCCATCCCACTATTCCCACCAATAAAATTGATTAGATTGAGACTCAAGTCCAAGCGCCAGAAAACTCTTGGCGCTCCTCCACGTGCAACTTATGTAGACATACGTCAAGTTAATCTGGCACTGATAATATCTGAAGCCCTAGCTTCATATGGCTCATGCTATATTAGGAAGTTAACTTCCCATATCTTTTTTAAAACAGAAAGATATCATAAAATCGAACAGTTTAAGTTATTTTGAGAAAATATTTTCTCTCTCTTTCTAAAACAAGAAAAATCAAGATCAATAACACAAAATTGATTTTAACCCATCACCTTAATTGATATATATCAATTATGGATTAATTAAAATCCAATCAAATCACCGATGAAATTGGGAAGAGTTGGACTCAAGTCCAAGCGCCAGAAGACTCTTGGCGTTCTTCCACGTGCAACTCACGTGAACGTGCACCAAGTTGATCTGGCGCTAATAATATCTGAAGCCTTACTTCATATAACTTAAACTATATTTGGAAGTTAGCTTTCCATATCTTTCTTAAATAAGAAAGATATATCAACAGAAGTTTAAGTTTCGAAAATCTTTCTTAAAACAAAAAGATTTCATTGTTAACTGATATAATTGAACAATTTAAGCTATTTTAAGAAAACAACTTCTCTATCTTTCTAAAACAAGAAAGATCAAAATCAATAACAGGAAATTGATTTCTCTAAACGATACTGGTTAACATTAACCTTTGGATCCATAATCCAACGGTGCTTAAGCACCTGAGCTCATATTAGCTCTTTTCATATATTCTTTTACACCAAAAGAATCAATAGAATATCTTATTTGAACAAAAAAGATATTAATCATAACAACAGATAACCTTTGGATCTATAATCCAATGATGCTTAAGCACCCGGACTTGATCTTAAGATCAATCAGAAAAATCTTAAAGAGAGATTGTCTATACCTGCCCAATAATATTCACACCCTATATAAGGGACCCTAGAGGTCAAAATTGAAAGATATATACAATAAATATAGAGAGATCACCGATCTCATCGGCTTTCATAAAGAACTTAAGTTCTCTGCCTTTGAGTTTCTTCTTCTTCCTCCATACTACCGAGATAAATAGGAGATCAATCTCCATCATTATGGAAACTTAAGATTCATTCATAAGAAGGTTAATCTTCATTGATATACATAGAATTTAAGTTCTTTCTCAGATCTTACGATCTCTAAATCAAGATCGTTTCATTATCATAAGAAACTTAAGTTTCATAAAGAATTTGTTTTGACCTTAAAATCTAGGGTTTGAGAAAGGAATTGAACCTTCTTCATAAAAATATGATGAACATCAAAGTGTTGAGATGACCAAAATGATGCATAATGATTGAGAGATCCTATATCAATAAAATAATGATTTTGATGATCGTTAATGGAAACATTGTCATTAACAGAAGCTTAAGCTTCGTGAAACTTAAGTTTCAATGATGTACATAACAAAAGGCAGAGGCGCCAACGGTTTATGGGATTTAAGTTCATGGCCAGAGACTTAAAAACTTAAGTCTCTAAGCACCAGATCCATATAAGCAAATGTGGGTATGCGCCAGAGCCAGATACATCAATGGACATGTGCCACATGGCAAGCGCCAGCAACAGAAGCACCAGACGGTAATATGATGAGTGGATATGAATCCAGGAGCGTCCGTGGGCATGAATCAAAAGCGGACGCGCCAAAGGGCATATGCGCCACGCGGAAGAAGCGCCAGTGGCATATGCAACATAAGAACTGAAGCACCAATGGCCTAAATATAAGGATCTCTGAGCCAGTTGTAAAGCGACATCCCCATAAGCGTCAGTGGTCATGGGGACCCCATATACATGCGCCCAAGTCTTATATGCATGTATTTTAGCCCAATATTGGCTAAGATATTTCTCTGAAGCTTAAGCTTCTGGGCCTAGTGCTTAATATTATTGGGTTATGTAAAACCCAAAATAAACCATGGCCTGGTGTTTAGCACTGTTCGGGAAACATAACCTGACATCTTGTCTAAGATTAGACTAACTCCCTAAAGTTTCAAACTTCTTTGATTTTCAAAGGAAAATCAACCCTGATCATGCATATTTTAAGCCGACTTTAATCTAAAATAAAATTAATGGTCCTTAAACATATTTTAAGTCGATCTTAATCTAAGACTAGATTAACGATCCTTAAACCCCCCCAAACTTATGGACCTCATTTATATGGGATCTAAGTCCTAAGTTCAAAACATCAAATCTAATGTATGGGTTTGGACTAATCCGCACCCTACGGGCAACAAAATTAGTCTCCATATACAATCCAAGGGCAACCCCAATATAAACAATATATAACACGATACGAAGTGACCTACCGGAGAAGGTGAAAGTTGTTATCGTAATGCGATAACGTAATTAACTGTAGAGGTTTGCTCCTGCATGGAAGAGTGTCCCCACAATAAAAAACCTCTCAAATGAGGGGGAATCTGATAAGTATTCTAAAACGGTTGCATCTATCCAAACCTCCGATACATGATACCATAAATCAACTTGGTCTCTTCGGAGAGATGGATGGATATGTTCCATATAGTATCTGCCCCCAAATTCAGGTTAGACGTCTCCACGTCTCAGTCCAATTTTCGGCGGCAAACAGATTCCGGCACGCCTGGTGGGACCTTTTCCTCTTTCCACTCCACACTTCGTGTGTCACATTCTTCGTGAAACAATCGCGGTATATTATATTTATGGTTGCCATCGGGTTTCGGGATACTAAAATTGGTGTTCTCCTCCCTATGTAGATCCAATGGTATCATTCAGCAACAACAAATGCAAAACTAGCTCCAACTCCTCTCTGTCCGGAATAACCTGGTCATGGCAAGGCATGGCCCCTTTACTCTACATACTGATGGCCTAAATAGCACAGCAATTTGATGGGCTCTTCTTTGGGTCCATGCTTTTACCACCCTCTTTTAGAACCCAGCTCCAAAGGTGGAGATGCCTAAGATGTCGGTTCGATAAGCTGACAACTACCACAGTAGGCCCAGATGATAAACCTGATCAATATAAAGGATCGGTCTTCCAAAGGTTAAAGCCCAACTCTGTGGCCCCCTCCAAGAATTCCATGATCCCGAAGAAATCAGTCTTCAAGAGGCTGAGCCTTGCTGCTCCGGACGCTCCTACCGTCCCGACCGTTCAAAAGAGGATGGTCACTAAGAGACTAACATCTGCAGCCCCTGCTATTTCCGAGATGCTAAAGGGTCTTTCACCTCCACTCTAATCCGTATTTAATAGGCTGGCACCCCATGCTCATGCGCATACTCCAGTCCAGCTAAGGACATTAGTCTTTCAGCGACTGGCCCATGTTCTAATTTCAAAGCCAGGCAGGGGGCAAGATGTCCCAGCTTCGAAGGAACACAGGGGGAAAGATGCTTCGGCCCAGAAGCTATGCAGGGGGAAAGTCCATGACGCTCCTAAGATTGAAGAAACTGTCACGCCCCCCTTCTTAGTGTACGGGAAAGTAGACGTGGCGGGCCGCGATGTATTTACTCAGGAGTAAACACGTTAAGCGTAAATAGGCAATATAAATGAATAACATAAGAATAACAAGAGATGTAATAAAACAACTGCTTTTTATTGATAACCATTCTTTACATACAACTGAAAAGTAAAGTACAATGATGAAAAGCGATGCCTAAACAATAGCATATGAACTGAAAAGAAAAATAGTACAAGTAAGGCCTAAAAGTCTACCTCCTCTATAAACCGCTCCAAATCGTCCTAGCTGGGCTCGATTTCGTGAGAGTCGGGTTCTCCTGACAACATTCCAAAAGAAGAAGAGACAGGAATGTCATCAGCGAACTAGTGCTCGGTAAGTCCCAAAAGATAGAATGGAATAGACAAGTAAAAATAATAGAACTGGTAAATTATCTGTTTGTTATGCTAACATAGTTGTTTGTAGCTTGATACAGAAGATATCAGTGTATACGAAAGGAGTCCAACTTTTTCCGTGGACTATGGTAACCTGTAATACAAGGCCCCATCAAAACACACGGGATAACGACACAGGATGTTCATGTAGGTGTCTTTTAGTGATCATCATCATGCCACTTTTAACACATTCCGTACCAGTATATCCCGTTAAAACCCCGTAGTGTATATTGTATTGATTTGTATTATCAGACTTGCCGAGACCATGGTATAAGTTGTTCATGTAAATTGATTCAGGATGTAAATGGCAGTCATGTAGTCAAGTTCAAGATATAGCCATGGTTCGGTCAAGTCAAGTTATATTTCATGTTTGATATTGTTCTGGTATTCATGTTCAAATTTAAGTGTTCATATTTGGTATATTGGATTCATGTTACATTGGAGTTATGATTGGATTCATATTTGGATTGTATTCAGATTAGACTGAGACTCAGATTGAGTCGGACCCTTATACAGATTTGGATCCTGAATTAGATTTTGGTGTTATCGGTAACTGCTGCACATGGACGGCAGGATTTGTGTCTTTTTCCAAGACAATTACCATTGATAACCCCGTTTTAGTTTTCTACCTTAAATAGGCAAGCACCCACTTTCTCCGGCTCCCTGAGGCTCAAGAGAATTGGTCTCGCTTAAACCTATATTTACTAGGGTCCTTATTGTAATTTAATATAACTTAAGGGGTTTTTATGAAAAATATTTTTAGTATACTTTCAAAATAAACCTCAGGTATTTATTTATGTTATTTAGGGTTTTCATAGATGTAAATTTTTAAAGAATGAAGTATATTACTGAAACTTGAATAGTTTAAGGTATTTTAGTGTAAAGTTTGACTTGTATTGATTCTTGATAGTATTTTTATGAAACTTGTAATTCGTTTATTTTATAGAAAATATGGAATTTAATAATATCTTAAAAATATGTGGTTTGATAATATTTATATAATTATTAAAAATAATTTTTTTATTATTAAATAGAAATCTTCGTTTTTCTTAAAAATTGTATTAAAATTCTATCTAGATCGTATGCCCCGTGAGAAGGTCTGCATCTCGCTCTACTAGACCCGACGATGTGCGATAATCCACACCATCCAAACCGGGTTCCCCAAAATAGGTTGTAGAGGCACAATTGTAATGAATTAAACAACACAATTTAAAAAAATTCGGTTTCTAATAGTTTAAGGTATCTTGATGAAAAGTCGTGTTTTGCCAAAAAAATATCATTCAAGAGAATCGTGCGATGTTGAGATGTGTGTTTGTGAGAGGTAGGTCATTATCTCGTGAGGTTTTCTAAAGGTATGATAAGAAAAAATAATTAAAGATGTCATATGTAAAGTTTGTGGTATTTAAACGAAAAATGCAACTTAAAGTTACATAACATGTGTTCCCCGCCGAAAGACGCGACAGAGACGCAGTGAACGTCTAGCCTGAATTTCGGGGCAGTTGCTAATTGGTGCTATCCGTCCACCTCTCCGAAAATGTCAAGTTGATTTATGGCACTATGTATCGAAGGTTTAAACGGATGCGGCCGATATAACAGACTTCATCAGATTCCTCCTCATTTGAGGGGTTTTTGATTGTAGGGACGCTCTTCCCTGTAGGCGCAAGCCCCTACAGTTAATTACGCTACCGTCTTGCGGTAACAACTTTCTCCTTCTCCAGATGGTCACTTCGTGTCGTGTGTGTTTGTTTTGTTTGTGGTTGCCCGTGGATTGTATATGGAGACTAATGTATGTTGTTGCCCGTAGGGCGTGGATTAGTCCAAATCCGTATTTTCTTAAATTTGGGTTTGGGGTTTGGGTTTAAGGATACGTTAGTCTCATTTGAGACTAAGATTAACTTAAACGTTTGTTAAGGATACGTTAGTCTAATTTTAGACTAAGATCAACTTAAACGTTAGTTAAGGACACGTTAGTCTAATTTTAGACTAAGATCTACTTAACAGGATCATTTAGATCCAAAAAAGACCATTTGGGCTCTATTGTTTAGCTTAGGGACATTTCGGTCGATTACCAGTTTAAGGACATAGTGGTTCAAGGTTAAGGACATCATAGTCCATGGGATTAAGGACCCCACAGTCCAGGTTAAGGATATCATAGTCCATGGGTTTAAGGACCCCACAGTCCAGTTTAAAGACATCATAGTCTGTAGAATGTATGGCCGTCGGGACCCGTCACCTCTCTGAAGACGTTGAAGGATTACAATGACAAATATCAGAGGAGTTCAGAGATGTACCCTTGAACCAATTTTGGTTGGGAGATTTATAGTCCAATTTGGGACTAAGGTCTGTTAAAAGGTTTATGAGCATATGGGCTCAGTTGATATGAGTTGAGAACTTACGGCCAATGTTGGGCTAAGACCAGTAAATGTTCAACATTTTATTGTTCTGGCTGTTTGGCCTTTATTTGGGCTTGGCCCTTTTAATAATGCTAAGCATTAGATCCTGACATTTTTTGTCTCTTATTGAATGCATAGCATTTATCAGAACAATGTGTGTTCTGACAGTGCGCCATGTGGCGCGCCAGGCGCTTAGCGCCAATTAAAGAGCGCATTGCGCTTCTGCCAAGTAGCGCACACGAAAATGACATGTGTCGCGCTTAGCGCTAGGCGCGAGTTTATTAGCGCATTGCGCTTTCAATTTTGAGCGCTTTGCGCTAGTTCAGTGGCGCACCAGTGAGTCACACGTGGCGCGCTTGGCGCTGAGCGCCAGCCCATGAGTGCAGTGTGCTGTTTCAGAAGCGCAAAGCGCAAGCTGTGTCTGTGGTTGACACGTGGCACGTTTTGGCACTGAGCGCCGGTCTAAGGAGCGCAAAAGCGCAGTTCATGAGTGCAAGGCACTTTTCAATAGCGCTAAGCGTATCTTTTAAGATCAAAGAACAAATTTATGTTATTCTTAAAGGAGGCTTTGCCTCAAGATTTAAGAACAAAAGTTCTTGTTTTTTATAAAAGGCTCTGCCTTTATAGATCAAAGATCTGTGAGTGAAGTAAAAATACTTCTTTTATTATTTTATGATTAGATCTTTTGATCTTTTCCTTTTTATTAAAGACCTTGGTCTTTTTTCAGATCTATGATCTTTTTTAGAAGATGGTTCTTCTTCTTTTTACGAGATGGTTTCATTTCTATTATTCAAGAACATAGTTTTTTTTTTTACGTTGAAGATGAAGAAAAATCTTCTTTTTTCTAAGAGCTTTCTCTTCTTTTTCAGAGGGTTTCTCTCTCTTTTTCTGTGTATCTATGACTTGAAGTCTAGGGTCCTTTATATATGACCAAATGATTTGTTAAATCAGTTTTGAGAGATCTTTCTCTGATTGATTTGGAATATTCCCAACCGTTGGATCTTTGATCCTAAGACTTCTGTTTTACAGAAGGCAATTTTCTTGTTTTTAACAAGATTGAGAAAATCTTTCCATAACAGAACTTATTCTGTCTTTTGGTAATTTTTATTTACCATTGGATTATTGATCCAACGGTGCTCTGATTTACAGAGCACAATCTTGTTATTTGGAAAGATTTTGAGAAATCTTTCCTTAACAGAATTTAGTTTCTGATTAATTAATGATTTATCATTATTATTAGATCTTTGATCTGACGGTTGGGGAGCTTTTAGGTTCCAGCGCTGGCGCACCCATGCTTTGCACATGGTGCACTGCTTAAAAGGCAGCGCACATTGCGCTAGCGCACACGTGTATGATACGTGGTGCACTGCTTGGAGCCAGCGCACCTAGCGCTAGCGCACACGTGCTTTGCACGTGGTGCGCTGCTTAAAAGGCAGCGCACATTGCGCTAGCTAGCGCACACGTGTATGACACGTGGTGCGCTGCTTGGAGCGCAGCGCACCTAGCGCTAGCGCACACGTGCTTTGCACGTGGTGCGCTGTTTAGGGCGCAGCGCACTTGGCGCTGCATCTGAAGCGTTGCTTCACAATGTTTTAACTCTTAGCTTTGAGAAATTTATTACATTCTTTGCATGTGGAGTTTTTCCCTTCATTTTTATTTTATTATTATTTTTTATTTTATTATTTATTTATTTATTTATTATTTTATTATTTATTATTATTATTATTTTTTAATAAGGGAGCAGGTTGTGAGCCAAAATTTTGGCGTGAACAAATGCCCCCCACTAGTTTATCCACGTAAGTATGTACGTGGATGAAGTAGTGCAGAGTTATACAAGGCCACAGAATTGAGGGCTTAGGAGACAAGTTTAGGGTCTTTGTAGCCTAAGACTTTCCAACTTTATGATCCGTGAGGGTCTCATAAAGACTTTTCTCCCTACGAGTCGAGAGGATCCCGTAGGTGTATTTTCTCCCTAGGAGTCATGAGGACTCCTAAGTGCGTTTTCTCTTAAGAGTCGTAAGGATCTTTCAAGAGAATTTTCCCTCTTACAAGTCGAGAGGACCCATAAGCGGTTGTTTCCCTCCTTGTCGAGATTCGACTTTGGAGAGTGTGGCCCGTGAATAGTATGCAAAAGTCCATTTTGGACCGACTTGCAGGGCCTCAGTACTTAGGAAACCGGTTCTTATCCCGATTGCCTAAGGCTTTTCCCTACGAGTCGAGACGAATCGAGAATTTCTCGCAAGGACATCCTAACGTCACAGTTAACCTCTGCTCTTTACGACAAAGGTCCGTTAGGGTCTGTGGTACTAGGGTTTTGTCCGTCGTACCGTCGCGTTGGCTGATATATTCCTCGATAGGCAATCTTGCTGTTCGAGTAGCCTTGCGATTGTCGTGTCTCTGATCCCTTCGGGGGCTGGACAAGACGTCTTCAAGCAATTCTCCTAGGCAGTTTGACCGTCGGAAGAGCAAGCGTTAGGAATTTTGCCATGCCGCTTTTTACTTGAGGTTAGGCTCATTTTGGAGAGCCCCGATGAGTCATAACCACTCCGCGCTGGCGTGGGATGATCTCCGATAGTCTTTCAGGTTTTATATGAGTTGCCGTCAAGACCCTGAAGCTAGGAATTTGGCCTTCGCTTCGTTTGTTGGCATTGCGTCTGCTGTATCGAGACGAATGTCACGGTTGTCTCTAGGTTGTTGGTGAACTGTCGAGGTTTGGAACTAGGGATTTTGCCGTGGCTCTGTTGCTTGATTGTCGCGTCTGAATCTTGCTGGAGGAAGAACGCTATGGTGACATCTCGTCTGCTGTATCGAGACGAACGTCGAGGTGGTGACCACTCCGTGCTGGTACGGGATGATCTCCGATTGTCTTTCAGGCTTTATATGAGTTGCCGTCAAGACCCTGAAGCTAGGAATTTGGCCTTTGCTTCGTTTGTTTTATCGTGTCCGAATCCTGTTGGAGGAAGGAGGCTGTAGTGACATTTCGTCTACTGTATCGAGACGAATGTCAAGGTGGTGACCACTCCGCGCTGGTGTGGAATGATCTCCGATTGTCTTTCAGGCTTTATATGAGTTGCCGTCAAGACCCTGAAGCTAGGAATTTGGCCTTTGCTTCGTTTGTTTTATCGTGTCCGAATCCTGTTGGAGGAAGGAGGCTGTAGTGACATTTCGTCTACTGTATCGAGACGAATGTCAAGGTGGTGACCACTCCGCGCTGGTGTGGAATGATCTCCGATTGTCTTTCAGGCTTTATATGAGTTGCCGTCAAGACCCTGAAGCTAGGAATTTGGCCTTTGCTTCGTTTGCTGGCATTGCGTCTGCTGTATCGGGACGAATGTCGCGGTTGTTTCTAGGTTGCTGGTGAACCGTCGAGGTTTGGAACTAGGGATTTTGCCGTGGCTCCGTTGTTTGATTGTCGCTTCCGAATCCTGCTGGAGGAAGAACGCTGTGGTGACATCTCGTCTGCTGTATCGAGACGAACGCCGAGGTGACCACTCCATGTGAGATGATCTCCGATGGTCTTTCAGGTTTTATATGAGTTGCCGTCAAGACCCTGAAGTTAGGAATTTGGCCTTCACTTCGTTTGTTTTAGCGTGAGGTCTTGCGTTGACGTTGCATCTACATCCTGCTGGACTGCGAAAGAACGTCGTTGTTTACATTGCGTCTGCTGTAACGAGACGAGTGTCGAGGTGGTCTCTAGGTTGTTTGTGAACCATCGAGACTTGGAACTAGGGACTTTGCCATGGCTCCGCTTAGTGATGTCGCATCCGAGTCCTGTTGGAATGAGGAGGATCACCTTTTTTGATTTTTAGGCTGTAGATATTGCCGTTAAGATTTGGAACTAGGGACTATGCCGTGGCTCCGTTTCGTTGTGTCGCTTCCGTGCCTTGCTGGCATAAGGAGGAACGCTGTTGTTGGTCTTCTGGGATGCAGATGTGACCGTTGAGACATGGCACTCTTTCTGATGGAACTTGGTGGGATGATATGGTTCCCTCTTCGTTTGTGCCCCTGGATTGCATACAGGGATCGATGTGATATCACCTGTAGGGCAAGAGTTTCATTTCATTTCATTTTTTTATTTCTTCTCGCGACGCTCTATCATTTCAGCTTTTATATCGCGAAAGTCGCGATTGCCCAATCATTTCGGCTATTTTTTTTCGCGGTGCCCAATCATTTCGGCTATTTGTTTTATTTTTACTCGCTGCTTTTTATTGCGAGTTGCCCAATCATTTCGGCTATTTTGCATGCATACATTTTTTACTTGCTGATTTTGTTGCAAATTGCCCCATCATTTCGGCTATTTCGTATGCATGTGTGGCTTGCTAGTTTCTTATTGCAAGCTTGGAATTAGATACCGATTTTGGCATCAGCACCGCTACAACTGGAATATTGCCAGGAGCGAATTATCATTTGCCTCTGTCGATGTCGAACAAGGATGGCTTAGTGAACAGGGTTAGGATCCTGTCGACTAAGGCTTTCGACTTCATGAGCCGTAAGGGTCTCATAAAGGTTTTTCTCCCTGCGAGTTGTGAGGATCTCGTAGGTGCGTTTTCTCCTTAGGAATCGTGAGGATTCCTAAGTGCATGGTCTCTTATAAGTCGTAAGGATCTTACAAGAGTGTTTTCTCCTTATAAGTCGAGAGGACTTACAAGGGTTGTTCACCGTGTAGACATATCCTTAATCACGGATGTGACTTTGTTAGGGAAACGTTTATTCGCGCCCGTGGATTGTATACAAGGGTCAATACTGAACCGCTTGTAGGGCAGTGTCGGAAGTTGTGGTGGCTGCTTAAGAACATGTTCAGATCCCTGTAGGTTAAGACTTTTGAATCTTATGAGCCGTGAGGGTCTCATAAGAGGGTTCTCCTTACGAGTCGTGAGAATCTCGCAAGTGTAATTTCTCTGTAGGAATCGTGGGGATCCTAAGTGTGTTGCTCCCTTGTGAGTCGTAAGGATCTCACACAGGTAGTTTCTCCTTACAAAGTCGAGAGGACCTTGCAAGTGTCTTTCAACGAGATTGCGCCCTTTCGGATATTCACAAAACTCACCGGTAGCCCTGCTGTTTTTACTCACGGAGCCCTTTCGTGTTTTCATCCGTGCCTTTTCGTTTATGGGCATAACATTTTTTTTAATAAGGTTGCGCCCTTTCGGGTTTTCATAAAACTCGCCGGTCGCCCTGCTGTTTTTACTCACGGAGCCCTTTCGGGTTTTCATCCGTGCCCTTTTGCTTATGGGCATACCGTTTTTGTTTTTTTTCTTACCACGTCAGCCTGAGCATGCCGCGGGTTGGTGGTAGTTTAACGGCATTCCGGTCATAAGTCGCCGCACGATTACACAGCTAGATTTTGCCGCAAATCTTCGCATGTTTTGTGCCGGAGGTGGATTCCTTGAAGAGAGGGCTGAGGGCGACTTCTTCGTCAGAGTCGCTTCCAAAGGTGATAACTTGCGATCCCTTGGTGTCGGCTATGTGACAGTTACCGGCAGCTTCTTCGCGCTCATCTGTCATGCTTTTCCGTTCCCGACGAGCCTTGCGCTTCACTCGTTGAACGTGTCGTCGATGGGTAACATATCCCTGCCACCAGTTTTTAAGGGCTATGCACTCCTCGGTAGGGTGTGCAATCCTCTGATGGTATAGGCAGAAGTTAGGATGTATGTCCGCTTCCTCAAGACGTATATTGTCAGGGGAATTTCCTTTGAGAGAGGGCAACTTCATTCCTATTACCAGGGCCCTAGCGAATCGTTTCCTTACTTTAAGCTTGCTTTTGCTGGCGATAGGGATGTTTTGCTCCAGTTGGGGCGTCTCGACCTTTTCCTCCAGTCGTCGGCGTTTGGCTTTTTCGAATATAACCAGTTCACGCTCTCGATTGGCTTTGCTTTTCTGACGGGCTTCGTTCAGTAGCAAGTCGATCATCTCGTCAGACGGCTCCAAGGGTTTTGGCTTCGATCCTGCCCCCAGTTCCTCGGTGCAAGGAGCTTCCTCATGGTCTATTGATGAGTGAGTGGTCACATGGCAGCTTGCTACGTAATCTTCAGATTCACTCGACGAGTCTTCTCCATCATCTTCGTTCTCAAAGACGTGGCTGAGAAACTCTTGGAATGTGACTGGACTCCGCTTCTTCTGGTTATACTCTTCCAGCGCGTCAATCTGCTTTTGCAGGTCCGTGCGCTTGTTATCAAGCTTCACGGGCTTTTGGGTCTTCTTCTTCTTCTTCGAGGACTTTGACGGCTGTACGCGAGCGCTTTGACTATCACTACCAATTTTTGTAGTGGGGCGCGGTTTTAGCATTCCCTCGATGATCTCGGGTTTCAGTGGATTTTTCCACCTGATTGCCGGGCACGTTTGGAGATCTTTCAGCATTCTTTTTGTTTTGGCTGAAAGGGCGACCTTCCACGGAATTTCTTCTATAAAAGAGCACGATACCCCCGGTGTGTCCACCTTTTTAGGGGCATGAGGTTGCGGCGGTTTCACCTTCCAGTTTTCCGATAATGCGAATTTGCCTTGTTGGTATTGGTCTTCAATCCAGTTTTTGAAGACATAGCAGTCTTCGATCGGATGGCCCAATACTCAGTGGTAGGGACAGTAATTAGGATCGTTGACGTCGTTTGGCTGCACCGGACGTTTTGGATCTGGTAGATTGATGAGTCTGTTGCGCACTGCCAGCTCAAACAGTCTCCTCGTTTTATCTTGGGGAAACGAGTAAAGACGTCCTAGTCTCTCCTCGAGGGATGGGCGTGGACGCGTATTGTTTTGGCGAACAACCTGCTTTAAGTTGCTCGGCTGTTGTTGAGTATTGGCGACGAAAGTTGCTTTTCCTTTCCCCTTTTCATTTCGAGAATCCTTCTTTGAAGGAGATGGTCTATGACCCATCTGATCCATTTGGGCCTGTTTGTTGATCAAGGCCTGGAAAGTAGTGGGCTTGAAGAACATCATGAATTTTGAGATGGTCGCTTGAGGGTCAAGAGTGCCCACGAACATGCCTACCGCTGGCGCTTCCTCGATGCGTTGCTCGCATTTCGACCACAGATTCCGCCATCGTATTGCGTATTGAACCCATATTTCGCCTGGCCTTACCATGGCGTTGATTAATGCGGTGATCGGGGTGCTCTCGCTGGCGCTTGCAAATCTTTGTGTAAACAGCAGCTCCATCTCCGCAATTGTTTTGACAGAGTCGTTAGGCAGCTCCGAATACCATTCGAAGGCCGTTTCTGCTACGCTGCTGACGAATTGGCGAAGCAACAGTTTGTCGTCACCTCCAGTGTTGCCGCATAAGGCCCTGAATTGAGCGACATGCTGATGTGGATTCCCCGTCCCTTTATATACATAGAACTTAGGGATCGTATATCCCGGCGGGTAACTTATTTGGTCATACCAGCCTGGATATGGTCGCCCAGTTTTAACAACTTGACCGGCCGCTTCGTTCACCTGGTGAGCTCGTATTTGCTGAGCTATATAATCATCGAGCGCAGCTTTTGGGATGGTCTCCTCTTTGGCTACTGAACAAGCCGGAAGGGGAATTGATGTCTCCGCTCGGTCGTCTTCAATGATGATCGGAGGGTCTTCAGCTGGAGGATCCGGCTGTAACATCATCCCGACCATGTCTTGGAAGAGAAGCTCCATTCGTTTTATATTGGCTGCCAGTTCTGCAGCCTCTCTATTCTTCTTTTCGAGGACTCTGCGTAGGAAGTCAGCATCGGTTTCTTGTTCGCGACGCTGCTCTGATGACGCCTCTGGGCTTTCTTTTGGCCCGGTGAGTGCGGCCATTGCAGTCAACATCTCCTAAAGCTTCTGCTGTTGTTGTTCCCGAGCCCTTGTTATTATTCGGGTGAGCGGTCGGTGGCCCGTCGAAGTGCGTCTTTCTTTTTTTCCGGAAGCCATGTAAATGGTATGCACCGTTGTGCCCCCAGACTTGGGGCGTTTGGGCTCAGCGTCTTTGTGGTCTGCCGTAGTCACAGGGGCTTTCTCTGGCCTCCTTTTCTTTTGAGCAGTTGACGTTGAGGGGGCCGTTGTAGCGGGCACCCATGTGGTTGTCGTTCTTTGTGGCTTGCTAGGACGGTTCTCTTCCTGCTGAACCTTCAGCTTATTCTGTCGGCGGGGATAGTCTTGATCAATCACCGACTCTTGGACCCGTCGCCGGACTTTGTAGATTTTGGAGGAAAGCCGTTGAGTGGGCTGCTCCGGCTTCGTTTCTGGTGCATTCTCCACGGGTGGAGGAGATATTTTCAGTACGGCGGTAGGAGAGTTCCTGCGCACCTTGTTTAGCAATTCAAAGCTGTTCCCAGTTGGAACAGCAGCATTGACTTCCACCGTTGGGGCTGGTGGAGTTAGCCTAGAGGGGGAGTTGCCCCCAGCTTTCCTCACTCGGCGCCAGTGGTGACGTCGAGCATGTCGAGCTGATGGTGTTTTTCAGCTTGAGGGGTGACTTCGTCTTGCCCCCTATTCAGGTGAGGCGTTGCCGGTATCAGCCTCTTGAAGACTGACGTCCGTTGAGTAGCGGTATCCAATTTGTCAAAGACAGACTTTTGAGTAGGAACGGAAGCCGAAGTGGGAGCCAGAACAGTCAGTCTTGTGAAGACCGGCCCTTTGGCAGGAGAAGCCGCCTTGACGACTTCAGGAGCGGGGGTGGCTATCCTCTTCGGAACAACCTTTTCTGGAATTGCAGGCTTCATCATGGGCCCACATGAACTTTGGCCCAATCTGGCGAAGACTGGGGCGCTAGAGCTGGACGACCCGTTGAGGGGGGCCGTGGTAGTAGCAAGCTGATCAAAGACCGACTTCTTGGGAGCTTCTAGTGTTGGTACAGGGGTACTGAAGCTTATCGGTAGGAGCATAGTCCCAAAGAACAATCCGGTGGTGGCCTGCGTCACCTGTTCCACCGGCATAGCGAAGATGGAGGCTGCTCGGGGCCCGTAAGTCACTCCTCCAGATGGGACGAAGCGAGAGTTGCAGTTGCAGTTAGTGCAGTTTGAAGCCATTGATCTTCTGTCTTCTGCACGGAGCAAGACAACAAATCTAAGTATCTCAAATCCACATGCAACCATAACCAACCGCGATTCGTTCGCGAACACGACACACGAAGTGTGGAGTGGAAAGAGGAAAAGGTCCCACCGGGCATGCCAGAATCTGTTCCCCGCCGAAAGAAGCGACAGAGACACGGTGAACGTCTAGCCTGAATTTCGGGGCAGATACTAATTGGTGCTATCCGTCCACCTCTCCGAAGATGCCAAGTTAATTTATGGCACCATGTATCGAAGGTTTAAACGGATGCGGCCGATGTAGCAGACTTCGTCAGATTCCCCCTCGTTTGAGGGGTTTTTGATTGTGGGGACGCTCTTCCCTGCAGGCGCAAGCCCCTGCAGTTAATTACGCTACCGCATTGCGGTAACAACTTTCTCCTTCTCCAGATGGTCACCTCGTGTCGTGTGTGTTTTATTTTTTTTTGTGGTTGCCCGTGGATTGTATACGGAGACTAGTGTATGTTGTCGCCCGTAGGGTGTGGATTAATCCAAATCCGTATTTTCTTATATTTGGGTTTGGGGTTTGGGTTTAAGGATTCGTTAGTCTCATTTGAGACTAAGATCAACTTAAACATTTGTTAAGGATATGTTAGTTTGATTTTAGACTAAGATCAACTTAAACGTTAGTTAAGGACACGTTGTCTAATTTTAGACTAAGATCCACTTAACAGGATCATTTAGATCCAACAAAAGAGCATTTGAGCTCTATTGTTTAGTTTAGGGACATTTCGGTCGATTACCAGTTTAAGGTCATGGTGGTCCAAGGTTAAGGACATCATAGTCCATGGGTTTAAGGACCCCACAGTTCAGGTTAAGGACATCATAGTACATGGGTTTGAGGACCCCACAGTCCAGTTTAAAAACATCATAGTCTGAAGAATGTATGGCCGTCGGGACCCGTCACCTCTCTGAAGACGTTGAAGGATTACAGCGACAAATATCAAAGGAGTTCAGAGATGTACCCTTGAACCAATTTTGGTTGGGAGATTTATAGTCTAATTTGGGACTAAGGTCTGTTAGAAGGTTTATGAGCATATGGGCTCAGTTGATATGAGTTGAAGACTTACGACCAATGTTGGGCTAAGACCAGTAAATGTTCAACATTTTATTGTTCTGGCAGTTGTGCCTTTATTTGGGCTTGGCCCTTTTAATAATGCTAAGGATTAGATCCTGCCATTTTTTTTATCTTGTATTGAATGCATAGTATTTATCAGAACAATGTGTGTTCTGACAGTGCGCCACGTGGCACGCAAGGCGCTTTGCGCCAATTAAAGAGCGCATTGCGCTTCTGCCAAATAGCGCACACGAAAATGACATGTGTCGCGCTTAACGCTAGGCGCGAGTTTATTAGCGTATTGCGCTTTCAATTTATGAGCGCTTTACGCTAGTTCAGTGGCGCACCAGTGAGTGACACGTGGCGCGCTTGGCGCTGAGCGCCAGCCCATGAGCGCAGTGTACTGTTTCAGAAGCGCAAAGCGCAAGCTGTGTTTGTAGTTGACATGTGGCACGTTTTGGCGCTGAGCACCGGTCTAAGGAGCGCAAAAGCGTAGTTCATGAGTGCAAGGCACTTTTCAATAGCGCAAAGCGCATCTTTTAAGATCAAAGAACAAATTTATGTTCTTCTTAAAGGAGGCTTTGCCTCAAGATTCAAGAACAAAAGTTCTTGTTTTTTATAAAAGGCTCTGCCTTTATAGATCAAAGATCTGTGAGTGAAGTAAAAATACTTCTTTTATTATTTTATGATTAGATCTTTTGATCTTTTCCTTTTTATTAAAGACCTTGGTCTTTTTTCAGATCTATGATCTTTTTTAGAAGATAGTTCTTCTTCTTTTTACGAGATGGTTTCATCTCTATTATTCAAGAATATAGTTCTTTTTTTTTTTACCTTGAAGATGAAGAAAAATCTTCATTTTTCTAAGAGCTTTCTCTTCTTTTGCAGAGGGTTTCTCTCTCTCTTTTTCTGTGTATCTATGACTTGAAGTCTAGGGTCCTTTATATAGGGCCAAATGATTTGTTAAATCAGTTTGAGAGATCTTTCTCTGATTGATTTGGAATATTTCCTACCGTTGGATCTTTAATCCTAAGGTTTCTGTTTTACAGAAGGCAATCTTCTTGTTTTTAACAAGATTGAGAAAATCTTTGCATAACAGAACTTATTCTGTCTTTTGGTAATTTTTATTTACCATTGGATCATTGATCCAACGGTGCTCTGATTTACAGAGCACAATCTTGTTATTTGGAAAGATTTTGAGGAATCTTTCCTTAACAGAATTTAGTTTCTGATTAATTAATGATTTATCATTATTATTAGATCTTTGATCTGACGGTTGGGGAGCTTTTGGGTTCCAGTGCTGGCGCACCCATGCTTTGCACGTGGTACGCTGCTTAAAAGGCAGTGCACATTGCGCTAGCGTACACGTGTATGACACATGGTGCACTGCTTGGAGCGCAGCGCACCTAGCACTAGCGCACACGTGCTTTGCACGTGGTGCGCTGCTTAAAAGGCAGCGCACATTGCGCTTGCGCACACGTGTATGACACGTGGTGCGCTGCTTGGAGCGCAGCGCACCTAGCGCTAACGCACACGTGCTTTGCACGTGGTGCGCTGTTTAGGGCGCAGCGCACTTGGCGCTGCATCTGAAGCGTTGCTTCACAATGTTTTAACTCTTGGTTTTGAGACATTTGTTACATTCTTTGCATGTGGAGTTTTTCCCTTCATTTTTATTTTATTATTATTTATTTATTTATTTATTTATTTATTTATTTTATTATTTATTATTTATTATTTTTTTTAATAAGGGAGCAGGTTGTGGGCCAAAATTTTGGCGGGAACAACATGATATTTTAAGATGAAAATTATTCTAATTATTTGTTCCATGATTAATGAGCAAGGTATAGTGATATGGATATGTGATTCATAAAAGATATTATACTTTTAAAGATTATAGAATCAAATGTCGGTATAACTCTATTTACCGACAAGTTTTGAAAAGAAGAATTTTTATAGTAGAAAGAGAAGAGGGGAGGTGGGACTTACTTGCTAAAAAAACAAAGGGAAGGTAGAGGAAGAGAATGGTAGCCTTCGTGTAGTCGCAGGGTCGTCGGAATCGTCTCGAATTCTCACCGGAATATGACCTAGTGCTAACTCCACTTGTACTCTTCTTAGAATTAGAATTTTTTTTGAGAATTTTTGGCAATAGATTTCAGAATGAAGAGGGTTAGGGTATGGGATTGTATTTATAGGGTGAAATTAGTGTTTTGGAATTGAAGAAAGAATTAAAAATGCATTAAAAATTGGATTTAAAACTTCATTTAACTCTCAGGATGATTGCAGGGAAAATAAACAGAACAGAGGTAGTAGGGTAGTCCAAGGGTTTTAGTGTGCAGGGAACGGGGCCATTCCCTACAGCGGGGCCTGGCGGTGCCGGCCATATGGCGCATCTCGCAGGTCATCTAGAGGAGGGTGCCCATTGGATTGATGCCACGTGTCCTCGGCTGTTCATACAACATTTAGCACATGTTTATTTCTTCTGTCTTTTCATTTCTTACGTGTATTGCACGTGTAAACTTTTGGGATTCCAAAAATTTTAAAATAAAAATTCAGAAAAAATATATGTGGCTGATGTGATTCGAACACAGGGGCTATGTCACACCAATGCAAAGCTTTACTAATGAGCTACAAGTTGTTTATTGCTGTTCTTAAAAAAATTTAATTTATAACTTGTACTCAGGTTAGCAAACTCCATTCTGTACTTTAAGAAGAAAAATTTTGTACAGAAAATTCAGGGTCGTTATATTCTACCCTTATTATAAAAATTTCGTTCTCAAAATTTATAGAAGAAAGTTGTAACAGATTCAAGAAAATTTGATGACAGTGGTGGTGAAAAGAACTACTGAAAGTGTATGAAAAAATATGCTTGAAAGAACAAAAGGATGCAAGGGTTTTGGAAGAAGAATAATTATCAGTGTTACCTTGACTTATAGTTTCGGATTCTATGACCGCTAAAGTGAAAGCCTGATTCTGGGGTACATTCCTCCTAGCTGGAGGCACATCCCTCTGTCCTTGGGGTATATTTCTCTGCCTTTGAGGCATGTTCCTCATTGCCTAGTGGAACTGACGAGTAGGATGTGCAGGAGGTCCACGTGGAGGTGGAGCTGGGAGAGAAAGACGAGGTGCAGGAGCTTGGATAGCTGGCCGCTGATGTGTGCTGGAACTGGGTTACGTATATGAGGACATGTTCCAATGTCGTGAGTGGATGCGCCACAAACTAAGCACAGTCCATTTGCACGCCTATAGTCCTTCCCTAGGTGTCCATTTCTCTTGCAGTAGAAGCAAAAATCTGGATTTGGCCGGTTAAATGTTATTTCCGATCTCCTGGGTGCAAAAGTTGGCATGGAAGAGGCTCCTCCTGCCATATGAATGCAGGCGCTTCACACCAGCAGTTTGAGCTCTGCTCTTCTTCTTTACAAATGCCTCATATTTTTGGGCAACCTTCATTGCAAGATCATGGTTTGGGAAATCTCCTGTAGCTAGTGCAGCTTGGATCTCCGGGTCCAACCCTTTCTAAAATCGTTGGGCTTTGATCTCAACAGTCGGTATGAGATGTGCTGCAAACATATTACGGTCTTGTGTTAGTAGTGTAGTATGTGATATCAAGAATTTGAATATTGAGACATATCTTACCTCATAAATATGGTAAACTCAACATCGTATTCATCCACAGATTTGTTCCACATCGAACCTTGCTGCAAGTGGATGAACTGCTGTTCCATGTTAAAATGGGCAGTCTCGTGAAAATATTTCGCGTCGAACATGTCGTGAAATGTCTTCCATTCAATCGGCTGAGTGAGTCGGATTTCTTCAGCCTTCCACCAAACTCTGGCGTTATCAGTGAGTTGCAGCTTCGCAACAATCACCCAAGCAATCTCTGGCATTTGTGCTGCTGCCAAATCGTCTTCGATGGAATGAGCTTATTCTTCTGCTTCCAGGGGGTTCTCTTTCCCAGAAAAGTTCTTAGGGTGCAGTGCCCGAAATTTCTTCACTCCGGGTGCCTCGGTCTTAGGAAGGTGCAAGAGGATAGCAGTCTGCTGCTGCTGTCCCTCCAAAAGACTCTTGATTGCCTCAAGAAATACTGTCTGCTCCTTGATAGGAGCTGCTACGGTAGGTAGTGGTGGTAAAGGAGGTGGTGTGTTTCCATTCACGTTGGTGCTCGTGTTGTTCGGGGAATCTATAACCTTGATAGAAAAAATAAGGTTAGGATAGATTCAAAAAATTGAAATGTAAAGATTGTATAGTTGTTGATTTTTATAATTCTTGTGATATATTGATTATATTTCCATGCAGAACTGACTTGCAAGGGCCACCAACAAAACCTGTCACGCCCCGCTTCCCAGTGTAGAGGGAAGGAGACGTGGCGGGCTGCGACGTATTTACTCAGAAGTAAACACGTTAAGCGTAAATAGGCAATATAAATGAATAACACAAGAATAACAAGAGATGTAATAAAACCACAACTTTTTATTGATAATCATTCTTTACATACAATTGAAAAGTAAAGTACAATGATAGAAAGCGATGCTTAAACAATGGCATATGAACTGAAAAGAAAAATAGTACAAGTAAGGCCTAAAAGTCTGCCTCCTCTGTAAACTGCTCCAGATCGTCTTGCCTGGGCTCGATCTCCTGAGAGTCGAGTCCTCCTGACAACATTCCAAAGAAAGAAGTGACAGAAATGTCGTCAGCGAACTAGCGCTCGGTAAGTCCCAAAAGATAGAATGTAATAGACAAGTAAAGAGAATAGAACTGGTAAATTATCTGTTTGTTATGTTAACGTAGTTGTTTGTAGCTTGGTACAGAAGGTATCAGTGTATACGAGAGGTGTCTAACTTTTCCCGTGGACTATGGTAACCCGTAGTACAAGGCCCCATCAAAATCCACTGGACAACGGCACAGAATGTTAATGTAAGTGCCTTTTAGTGACCATCATTGTGCATCTTTTAACACATTCCGTACCAGTCTACCCCGTTAAAACCCCATAATGTATATTGTATTGATTTGTAGTTATCAGAATTGCCGAGACCATGGTATAAGTTGTTCATGTAAGCTGATTCAGGATGTAAACGGTAATTATGTAGTCAAGTTCAAGATATAGCCATGGTTCGGTCAAGTCAAGTTATGTTGTATGTTTGATATTGTTCTGGTATTCATGTTCAAGTTCAAGTGTTCATGTTTGGTATATTGGATTCATGTTGCATTAGAATTATGATTGGATTCATATTTGGATTATATTCAGATTAGACTGAGACTCAGATTGAGTCAGACACTTACACAGATTTGGATCCTGAATTAGATTTTGGTGTTATCGGTAACTGCTGCACATGGACGGCAGGATTTGTGTCTTTTTCCAAGACAATTACTATTGATAACCTCGTTTTAGTTTTCTATCTTAAATAGGTAAGCACACACTTTCTCTGGCTCCCTGAGGCTCAAGAGAATTAGTCCCGCTTAAACCTATATTTACTAGGGTCCTTATTGTAATTTAATATAACTTGAGGGGTTTTTATGAAAAATATTTTTAGTATACTTTCAAAATAAATCTCAAGTATTTATTTATGTTATTTAGGGTCTTCATGGATGTAACTTTTTAAAGAATGAAGTATATTAGTGAAACTTGAATAGTTCAAGGTATTTTTGTGTAAAGTTTGACTTGTATTGATTCTTGATGGTATTTTCATGCAACTTGTAATTCGTTTATTTTCTAGAAAACATGGAATTTAATAATATCTTAAAAATATGTGGTTTGATAATATTTATATAATTATTAAAAATAATTTTTTATTATTAAATAGAAATCTTCATTTTTCTTAAAAATTGTATTAAAATTCCATCGAGATCGTATGCTCCGTGAGAAGATCTGCATCTCGCTTTACTCGTCCCGAAGATGTGCGATAATCCGCACCATCCAAATCGGGTTCTCCAGAATGGGTTGTAGAGGCACAATCGCAAACAATTAAACAACACAATTTAAAGAAATCCTGTTTTTAATAGTTTAAGGTATTTTGATGAAAAGTCGTATTTTGCCATAAAAATATTGTTCAAGAGAATCGTGCTATGTCGAGATATGTGTATGTGAGAGGTAGGTAATTACCTCGTGAGGTTTTCTTAAAGTATGCTAAGCAAAAATAATTAATGATGTCATATGTAAAATTTATGGTATTTAAACGAAAAAAGCAATTTAAAGTTACATAACATGATATTCTAAGATGAAAATTGTTCTAATTATTTGTTCCATGATTAATGAGCAAGGTATAGTGATATGGATGAGCGATACCTAAGAGAAATTATAGTTTTAAAGATTATAGAATCGAATGTCGGTATAACTCTACTTATCGACAAGTTTTGAAAAGAAGAATTTTTATGGTAAACAGAGAAGAGGGGAGGTGGGACTTGCTAAAAGAATAGAGGGAAGATAGAGGAAGAGAATGGTAGCCTTCGTGTAGTCTCGGGGTCGCCGGAATCGTCTCAAATCCACGCCGAAATTTGACCTAGGGCTAACTCCACTTGTACTCTTCTTATACTTAGAATTTTTTGAGAATTTTTTGCAATTGATTTTAGAATGAAGAGGGCTAGGGTATGGGATTGTATTTATAGGATGAAATTAGGGTTTTGGAATTGAAGAAAGAATTTGAAATGCATTAAAAATTGGATTAAACCTTCATTTTAATTCTTTGAATAATTGCAGGGAAAATAAACAGAACAGGGATAGTGGGGTAGTCCAAGGGTTTTAGTGTGCAGAGAATGGGGTCATTCCCTACGGTAGGGCCCGGCGATGCCGGCCATATGGCGCATCTCGTCGGCCATCTAGAGGGGCCCATTAGATTGATGCCACGTGTTCCCAGTTGTTCATACAACATTTAGCACATGTTTATTTCTTCTATCTTTTTATTTCTTATGTGTATTGCATGTGTAAACTTTTGGGCTTCCAAAAAGTTTAAAATAAAAATTCAGAAAAAATATATGTGGCTGATGGGATTCGAACACAGGGGCTATGTCACAGCAGTGCAAAATTTTACTAATGAGCTACAAGTTGTTTCTTGCTGTTCTTAAACAAATTTAATTTATAACTTGTACTCATGTTAGCAAAGTCCATTCTGTATTTTAAGAAGAAAACTTTTGTCCAGAAAATTCAGGGTCGTTACAGAAACTCTAACTTCAAGACATTCTCGATGTCAACACTAGCGCCGAATAAGTCATGCTGGGGGCAGTTCGCCATCCGGGCTAATCCCGCCAGCTCCAATGGTGTAGGCTGCTGTTCCAACTGGGAACAGTTTTGAGGTGTTGAACATGGTGAAGCGCAACTCTCCAAGTATTATATTGAAGAAAACTCCACCTCCCGCCGAGAGGAGTGATGAACCAAGATTGGTTCAATCGGAAAAAAGTCTTTCCTCGACCATTCATAAGGTCCGGAAGGAGGTGCAGGGATCAGTGATCAACAGAGATTACTCTCCCTGGCCAAAGAAGCAGAAGAGCCATGATAAATGCTTTTCCCATCAATCGAAGGAGGCTCCTAATATGATGGTCCCTCCGAAATCGACCTCTCATAAGAGAGAGAGAGAGAGAGAGAGAGAAAGAGAGAGAGAGAGGTCGGAGATGACGCAAAGGTCCGAGGCATACTCCAAGGACCCACACTCCAAACGCTCTAAGACTAGAGGATTGGTAGTTCACACCATCTATATGGTAAACTCCAATAATGAGAGCAAGACTTTCGTCTCCCACAGACCGATCATGTGGTCTGTAACCAAAGATCCACAGAAGCTACAGGAGTTGATAGCTCAAGCGGCTGAAATAAAGAGTCCCCCACTTGGTGCAAATCTGGACAGCTCTTCTGAGGAACGAGCAGACTAGGAGTCTGATACGGACTACCTGAAGCAGATGCTCCAGAAGAAGGACGAGAAATCTGCAGAAATGGAAACCCGAATGGACAAGATGGCCCATTTGTTACAAAGTATGCTCTGGATGATGGCTCACCCCGAACCACCAGCAGATGAATCGCCGGTGGTCATCGTCGAAGACAAAGGAGAGACCTCCAATCCCCTCCAAGCCTCATCAACAACAAAGGAGAAAGTAATCTCCAAGTCACAGTTGGAAGAATACATTGCCCAGCAGTTCAAGGCTCACCTATTCAGTGAAGCCGCAAGCAAGTTGATAAAGACTGGCCGACTTTATCCGGTGTGTTACGATCAGATACTGTACCTGCCCGAATACATGATTCCAACGTTCCTCATATATAAAGGGACCGAAAAACCAAAACAACATATTATCCAATTCCGATCCAAGTGCGGCAATACTATGAGTAATGATTTACTGCTCCTGTGACAGTTCGTTAGCAGTCGAGCGGACATAGTATTCAAATGGTACTCGGGGATTCCTAATGACTCGATCAAAACCATTGACGAGATGGAACTCCTCATCTGCCAAAGATTCGCTAGTGCAAGCGAGCGCACTGCCGTGACCTCCCTGGTCAACGAGAGACCTAGATCAAACGAGACATGGGTCCAATACACAATGAGATGGAGGAACCTTAGGTCCAAATGCGAACAAAGGATCGCTGAAGCTCCGGCCATAAGAATATTCGTTAGCACTCTCGATAAAAAGCCGCAAGTATTTCTATACTTGGCCTTTCTCAGCCCAGCAACTTTTTAAGAACTCATCGATAAGTTGACTCAGCTGGATGTGATGAACCGAGAACCTCCCACTTCCAATGGAGACCCACGAAACTTCAGGGGCAAGGGTAGGGCAGCGTTTGTTGCTAACACGCAACAACAGCCGAGTGGTCTGATTGAGTGTGAAAAGTTGTGTCTATGCGTGTTCTAAATACTACAATCATTAACGGCGTCACAATAGCTACCTTCTAGTGAGTACGGGTCGTTCACAGGGAAACGATGAACTGCTTTTCTTGTTTTAGACGAGTTAATAGAAAAAAAGTGAAATTGTTATCGTTTATTACTAAGAAGGTTAGAAAAATTTATAATAGAAGGGCTTGTAAGGTTTATAAGATTTAGTAGTTAATGGATGGAGTTTTAAAAATAATTTTTTTATCTTTTAATTATTTATTACTAGAGAAACAGCGATGAATGTGGATTAGGGTTCTTGCAGTAAACTAGGGTTTCCCTCTACTGACCCTTGTCCTTCCAATGATATCTATTTGTCTCAAGCCCTTAACAAAACGATTATTAACGAATCTCAAATCGTGGTCGTAACTATCATGAATTGATACTACGCCCGATAAGAAAGTTAATATTCATTTTGCTAAACTTTATAAAAATTAAAACTTTAAAAAGAATTTAAGTGATATTGTTTATCCATTATTCTACCATATCCTACAAATCCTAACAATCGAGAATTTACTCGCTCATTAGGATAAACGAAATAAAAAAATAGGTTGAAGATGAATACGGAACCCATAATAAATAACAGAATTAAAATCGAGGAAAGTAAATGCAGAAAGTAATTGCAGAAGGTAAATGCGGAAAGTAAATGCGACAAAATTAAAAAAAGAACTACTTTTTATTGAATAACTACTGCATTACAAAAGTTGCTCGCTGAAAACCCAAATTACAAAACCCTAGTTTTTTCTAAATTGCTTGGTCGGTAGATCAGTCGATTCTTCGATGGATTCCTTGATTCTTTCATGATAGATAGCTCTCGGTCCTTTTATAGGCTGTGGAACTTGAAATCCTAAACACCATATTGAAGTGTGTGTAAAGACGATCAAGACCCTGAAGTTTCATATTCTACGGCCACCAAACGACCGCGCAACTTCCTCTATTTGTCCCTATTGGCCGCGGATCCACCGCCGCCTGGTGGAGGCATGCCTTCGAATTTCTCGTGTCTTCCTCTCTCGATATTTAGAGATCCTTTTGATAAAAATATTCTGAAAATATTGCTGTTAGTCTCTGCCGTTGCAAGATTCTTCAATTTGCTCCTAACATTCGGCAGATTTGGTTTGGTGAATCGATTTGATGTGAATCTCCTCCTTATTTTTCTGAATTGAACTGATCTATTATAATACCTGCACAATATCTCAAATCAAATTGTTAGTAGTATTTATTTTATTTGAGATATTATTTCAACCAATTAAATGATATGATATCTTCAAGAATATTGGTTAAGATATGCATATTTTAATAATAAATAATCTCATGGATATTTTATTTAAATATGATATGTATATATTCCCTAACTATATTAATTATAAATGAAGAAATATATGACAATAATCTTTTTATAAATAAACCCACATATGTTTAATTTTACAAATAACACCTTTTAGTAGTTAACAATAATAGGTAAAATATCCATACAAATGTGCAATAAATTTGACTGATCAAATACCCAAAAACTTATTTTTGATCGTCCCGAGCAAACTATTTTATTATCAAAAGAAAAAGAAAAACCTAGAACACTTTCTTAGGCAACACGATTGCATTTAGCTCATGCAACAAGCCGTTAAATCTCTAGGTGTCTCTAGTAGGAGGAGTATTGTCTTATGAGAGTTTTCAGCAGATTACACCCATAAAATCCCAAAATAAAAGAAAGAAGACAAAAATTATATGCAAAGATAAGGAACATATAAAAGAAAAAAACTTGAAAATAAGTGTTTCAAACTACACTAGCTTTTTAGTTGTCATGAGCCCTATCTTAATGGTCTTGAAAAGATGTCAGAAATCACATCCTCTCTTAATAAAACATCATCTTTAGTCTTCCTCTTTATCTCTCTTCCAAACATTGATCATGTACCCCTACGTTTGTGTAAAAATTATCCCTACACTTGGAGAATTCAGTTCAACTTATCATACCCTTTATCCATATTTCTTAGTACTTTTTAGTCAGTGATGTTTTAGAAGGATTTTCTCACACATTCTTCATGCGGCCGTTAATATTTCTTGAGGTACTAACCAACCGATTATCGAATGTGCCCACTTATTAAGGCATAATTAGCAATATCCAAGTCTTGCAATACCTAAGACTTAGCAGTGACTCCCAAACCAGTTGGTCTAAGGCACTAGGTGATAAGGCACCCTCGCTATATTTTTTATGCTGTCTTAAGTAATTACAAAACCAATGTTCATTTTTCTTCTTAATTTTTTTATGCACCACTTATATTTTGTTTTTCCTTCATACTAAGGCTTCTAGGCAAGAGTATTTCAAGATATCCTTTACTATCCCAAATTTGAAAATGTGTGCAAGTGTGTATAGTAGGGTATCAACGCTCAGAAGCTTGGACTCAAGAATACGAACTATTTTTCAGACTTATTTCTATCCATAGATTAATGATTTGTTCATTTTACTAACCCTTGGGATAACGGCTCATGATCACATATTACTAGTTTCGTTTTAAAACATCTAATTTTCTTGCATTTCTTAAATCTCTTCCTTTTTTCATATGAATTTTTTCTAACTTTTATTTTCTAAATCTATGCAATGCAATATTTACATATGATGCGTGGATATATACAAACCATCCATACAAACCATCACTTTATTAACAGCCTTTTTAAAATCTTTCTCACACGTTATCACACGCTGCCACATGCACTAAACCCGCTCAGTGCATGATCGGCTGGACACGGGATTCTAGTGCCCGTCTAGTCCGCATTTTCGCAGTTGACTCCAAGGTCGATACTTCTTCACTTTCTTTTTCTCCTCCACCTACCACATCTCCGGAGATAGAAGGACCTCCACTGGGTTTTAACAACACCACATTGCCACCACCCGTAGGTGAGCAAATTCAGAATTTACCACGCATCGCTCTCCAAGACCGATGTTACCCCATACGCAAACCCCTTCCTACGTGTCTGTCTTTTCCACCAGCCAATGGGGATAATTTCGAAATTAAACCCCACTTCATCAACTTGTTGCCTAAATTTCACGAGCTTGAGTCTGAGAATGCATACGTTTTTATAACCAAATTTGAAAACGTATGTGCAATAATGAGCACCACCAAACTTTGAGGAGATGCTAGGCGATTACGGCTTCTCCCTTTTACCTTGTGCGATCTCATAGAGAAGTGGTTTTATAGCACCTCCTCACATTCTATAACCAATTGGGATAAATTTGTTAAAGCATTTCTTATGAAATTTTATCATAATCATAAGACTGCTCGTATTCGGAGCGAGATTAACCAGTTTGCCTAACTTCACAATGAACCCTTTTGGAAATGCTTTGAAAGGTTTAAAGATCTCCTTATCCAATGCCCTTACCACGTAGTCGAAAAATGACAACTTTGCCAAATTATGTATGTGGTTGTTAACCTAGCGACAAAACAAATGCTAGAAACCATTTTTCAATGTCATTTCATGTCAAAATCCGACAAGAAAGCGTGGCAATTTCTTGAAGATCTCGCCAAAAAACTGTTACAGTAGGAGAGAACAAGACCAACATCATCATCTTCGTCTTCATCTAGGGCAGGTATTCATCAGCTCGACGCTTCCATCGCTATGAAAACCGAAATGGTTGCGATGCAAAAGAAGCTCGAAGCTATTGAAAGCAAATTTTCTTTAGCCTCCCTAAACCAAGTTACGCTCTCTAAAACCGTATGTGGTTGCTGTTATGATTCATCACATTTAACCGAAGAATGTCCTTTGAATCCTCCCTCTCAAGGTCAAGAACAAACTAATGCTCCTTTTTAGCAACGACCTAGAAACGATCCTTATTCATTCACATATAACCAAGGATGGAGGAATCATCCTAATTTTGCTTGGAACCAAAACCAAACTCAAACTCAAAATCAAAATCAGTTCCAAAGTCAAAATAACTATCAAAGGCTTTCTCCACAGCAACAACAACCACCACAAGAAATTAAGCAGCCCTTTCAACCGCAATCATTCTAAAATCCGGCCAATAACTTTGCCCCTTATAATAATTCTTTCTAACCACAGAATAATGTTCCTCCTGCTGGTACCGATAAAATTTCTGCACTCGAAAGAAGCCTAGAAGCGTTTATTAAACAATCTGCGCAAACGTCGGCTAATTTAACTTCTTCTATCCAAATGTTAGTGCAACACATTGCTTCCCACGGTAAAAGCATCAAATTTATCGAAGCACAAATTGCACAGTTAAATGCTGCAATGAGTAAAAGAGAGAAAGGAAAACTTCTATCTCAACCTCTACTAAATCCTGGCCACCCACAAAACACTAATACTGTTCTTAACCAACAAAATCATAATGTGGGTACCGTAACTACGTTGAAATCGGGATGAATGCTGAACAACCATATCGGTGAACAAATTGATGATTTTGATAACACCCCGGCTACTACTTCTACTTTTACTTCTACTTCTTCTAACCAAATATCTTCTTCCGAGCTCATTCTCTGTTCTTCAATGGGCTTGTCCACTTCCTTGAATGAATTACCATCTTAAACCACCCCAAATCCAATTTTGGAATCCATTCCATCCCCACAAACTTCTCCACAAGTGTTGGACCTAACCCCTGTTTATAAAGCTCCTTTTCCAAACCGGTTGAGGCCAAACAAACCAAGTTCACAGATGGAGAAGGTTGTGGAAATGTTTAAGCAGGTTAACATTAATATTCCTTTCTTAGATTCTATCCA
Organism: Agapanthus africanus; assembly: GCA_030015575.1. NCBI lineage: Eukaryota > Viridiplantae > Streptophyta > Magnoliopsida > Asparagales > Amaryllidaceae > Agapanthus > Agapanthus africanus. The sequence continues at coordinate 903,697,416 of JASDDO010000022.1, forward strand.
ACAAGTTCCATCTTATGCAAAATTCTTAAGGATTTGTGCACTAAGAAAAGGAAAACTCAAGTACCTAAAATTGTGTTCTTAGCGAACAATGCGAGTGATGCTCTTACTCAAAATTTGCCTAAGAAATATAAGGACCCCGGTTGTCCTATAATTTCTATAATTATTGGGGTTAAAAATATCAATCACGCTCTACTCGATCTAGGTGCTAGTGTTAACTTGCTCTCGTATTCTGTTTATGAGTAATTAGGCATAGGAGAGTTGAAACCTACGCAATGCACTCTGCAGATGGTCGATCGATCTATCACACACCCTAGGATGAGATAGAGGACGTGTTGATCAAAATAAGGGAATTTATATTCCCTGCAGACTTTATAGTTTTAGATACACAGCCTGTGGTAAACCCACATAACCAAATTCCGGTGATTCTTGGTCGACCATTTCTAGCAACCTCAAATGTAGTAATCAATTGTTGTAACGGTTCCATGAACCTATCCTTTAGGAAGATGACAATTGAATTTAACATTTTCAGGGCAGGAAATCAACCCTCCGAACTTTCTGCTCATATGATAGATATATGTTCCGTCTACGAGATAACTTCCGACAGTTGCGAATTTGAGGAGTTTTGCTCTACGATAATGATCTCGACGCCAGTAGTGCGTATTTGTTTGATCCAGCTACTCCTTACACGAATATGGAATATGAAGGTTTTACTTTCCTTGATGATCTTGATTCACGGGACCTTTCTGTCATTAATTCAACCCCCGAATTTGAATCCTTTGACTGTTTGACCAAGTTAGTTGAGCTATCCGAGTCAATTTCTTATGCTAGCTATGAACCTCTCATGAAGTCTAAGTATCGTTCCCTTACCCTTCCTTCTCTCATCTTTCTGCCGACACTTGATTCCAAGCCGCAGCCGTCTCATCTTAAGTATGCATATTTAGGTGAGAATGAGTCTTTACCCGTCATCATATCAACTTCTCTAGCCTTAGAGTAAGAGAGAGCTCTTTTGTCTGTCTTGAGATCGAATCGATAAGCTTTCGGTTGGACAATGGTGGAAATCAAAGGGATTAGTCTCTTGATTGTTGAACATCATATACATTTGATGGATGAGGCCATACCAGCTCGTGACCCACAAAAATGGTTGAATCCCGTCATGAAAGAGGCGGTAAAGAAATAAATCGTCAAATGCTTAGATAATGGTATAATTTATCCAATATTTGATAACCAATGAGTAAGTCCTATTCATATGGTCCCTAAAAAGTTTGGCATCGTGGTCATAACTAATGAGGCTAATGAGTTGATTCAAACCCGCACTCAAATCGGGTGGCGGGTATGTATTGATTATAGAGAACTCAATGCCGCGATGAGGAAAGATCACTTCCCTATACCCTTCATTGACCAGATGTTGGAACGTTTAGCTGGACATGAGTTCTACTATTTTTTGGACGGTTACTCAGGCCATAACTAGAATTCCATCGCCGAAAAAGATCAAGATAAGACAACTTTTACTTATCCTTTCGGTACTTTCGCTTATAGACGTATACCCTTTGGGTTAAGCAATACTCCCACTACATTTCAGTGGTGTATGATGGGGATATTCTCGGACATGGTCGATAATTTTCTGAAGATATTTATGGACGATTTATCCATATTTGGGGACTCCTTTGAAGAATGCTTACGTCATCTTGACGCTGTTCTTACCCGTTGTAAGGATAAGAATCTAATTTTGAATTGGGAAAAATGTCATTTCATGGTTTAAGAAGGTATTGTCTTAGCGCATATCATTTCACAAAAAGGCATTGAAATAGACAAAGTTAAAATAGATATCATTTCCAACCTTCCTCCTCCCAAATACGTCAAAGATATATGATCCTTTGTTGGTCATGTCGGTTTTTGTAGACGAATCATTAAGGACTTTAGCAAAATTGCTAGACGCTTAACTCTTCACTTGGACAACGTTACAACATTTTACTTCGACTCGGATTGCTTGACTGCTTTTGAATCACTTAAATGTTCCCTCACTACTGCCCCCGTTCTATCATCTCCAGATTGGAATCATCCTTTTGAGCTTATGTGTGATTCATCCGACTTTGCTATTGGTGCAGTCTTAGGACAACACATCGATAGGATGCCACATGTGATTTATTATACGAGTAGGACCTTGAACGATTCCCAAATGAATTATACAACCACCGAGAAAGAACTCTTGGCAGTTGTATTTGCATTAGAAATATTCAGGCCCTACCTAATAGGCTCTCGGTCGTATTTTACACCGATCATTCCGCTTTAATACATTTTTTACCGAAGAAGGATGCTAATCATTTGATTGAGTGTGAAAAGTTGTGTCTATGTGTGTTCTAAATACCGCAATCAATAACGGTGTCGCAATAGCTAGCCGCTAGTGAGTACGGGTCATCCATAGGGAAATGGTGAACTGCTTTTCTTATTTTAGACGAGTTAATAGAAGAAATGTGGAATTGTTATCGTTTATTACTAAGTTAGAAAAGTTTATAATAGAAGGGCTTGTAGGGTTTATAGAATTTAATAGTTAGTGGATGGAGTTTTAAAAATAATTCTTCTTATTTTTTAATTATTTATTACTAGAGAAATAGCGATAAATGTGGATTAGGGTTCTTGGAGGGAATTAAGATTTTTCTGTACTGATCCTTGTCCTTCCATTTATCCCTATTTGTCTTAAGCCCTTAACAAAATGATCATTAACGAATCACAAATCGTGATCGTAACTATCATGAATTGATAGTACGCCCGATAAGAGAGTTAATATTCATTTTGCTAAACTTTATAAAAATTAAAACTTTAAAAAGAATTTAAGTGATATTGTTCATCCATTATTCTATCATATCCTACAAACCCTAACAAACGAGAATTTAATCGCTCATTAGGATAAACGAAGTAAAAGAAAGGTTGAAGATGAATACGGAACCCATAAAAAATAACAGAATTAAAATTTCAGAAAGTAAATGCAGAAAGTAATTGCGGAAGGTAAATGCAGAAAGTAAATGCGACAAAATTAAAAAAAAGAACTATCTTTTATTGAATAACTATTACATTATAAAAGTTGCTCGCTGAAAAACCAAATTACAAAACCCTAGTTTTCTCTAGATTGTTTGGTCGGTAGATCAGTCGATTCTTCGATGGATTCCTGGATTCTTTCATGATAGATAGCTCTCAGTCCTTTTATAGACTGTGTAACTTGAAATCTTAGACGTCATATTGAAGTGTGTGTAAAGACGATCAAGACCCTGAAGTTTCATATTCTACGGCCACCAAACGACCGCGCAACCGCCGCCATTTGCCCCTATTGGCCGCGGATCCGCCGCTCCCTGGTGGAGTTATTCCTTCGGATTTATCGTGCCTTCCTCTCTCAATATTTAGAGATCCTTTTGATAAAAATATTCTGAAAATATTGCTCTTAGTCTCTGCCGTTGCAAGATTCTTTAATTTGCTCCTAACATTTGGCAGATTTGGTTTAGTGAATCGATTTGATGTGAATCTCTAACTTTTTTTCAGACTTGAACTGATCTATTATAATACCTGCACAATATCTCAAATCAAATTGTTAGTAGTATTTGTTTTATTTGAGATATTATTTCAACCAATTAAATGATATGATATCTTTAAGAATATTGGTTAAGAATATTTGATATGATATGCATATTTTAATAATAAATAATCTCATAGATATTTTATTTAAATATGATATGTATATATTCCTTAATTATATTAATTATAAATGAAGAAATATATGACAATAATCTTTTTACAAATAAACCCACATATATTCTTAATTTACAAATAACACATTTTAGTTGTTAAGAATAATAGGTAAAATGTCCATACAAATGTGCAATAAATTTGACTGATCAAATACCCCCAAACTTATCTTTGATCGTCCCGACCAAACTATTTTATTATCAAAAGAAAAAGAAAAACCTAGCACACTTTCGTAGGTAACACGATTGCACTTAGCTCGTGCAACAAGCCGTTAAATCTCTAAATGCCCCTAGTAGGAGGAGTGTTTTCTCATGAGAGTTTTCAGCGGATTACATCCACAAAATCCCAAAATAAAAGAAAGAAAACAAAAATTACATGGAAATATAAGGAACATATAAAAGAAAAAAACTTGAAAATAAGTGTTTCAAACTACACTAGCTTTTTAGTTGTCATAAGCCCTATCTTAATGGTCTTGAAAAGATATCAGAAATCATATTCTCTCTCAATAAAATATCGTCTTTAGTTTTCTTCCCTACCTCTCTTCCGAACATTGATCATTTACCCCTACGTGTGTGTAAAAATCATCCCTACACTTGGAGAATTCAATTCAAGCTATCATACCCTTTATCTATATTTCTTAGTAATTTTTAGCCGGTGATATTTTAAATGGATTTACTCACACATTCTTCATGCGGCCGTTAATACTTCTTAAGGTACTAACCAACCGATTACCGAATGTGCTCACTTATTAAGGCGTAATTAGCAATAACCTAGTCTTGCAACACCTAAGGCTTAGCAGTGATTCCCAAACCAGTTGGTCTGAGGTACTAGGTGATAAGGCACCCTCACTATATTTTTTATTCTGTCTTAAATAATTACAAAACTAGTGTTCATTTTTCTTCTTAATTTTTTTATGCACCATTTATATTTTGTTTTTCCTTCATACTAAGGCTTCTAGGTAAGAGTATTTCAAGATATCCTCTATTATCCCAAGTTTCAAAATGTCTACATGTGTGTATAATAGGGTATCTACGTTCAGAAGTTTGGACTCAAGAATATGGACTATTTTTCAGACTTATTTCTTTCCACGGATTAGTGATTGTTCATCTTACCAACCCTTAGGACAATAGCTCATGATCACATATTACTAGCTTCGTTTTAAAATATCTAATTTTCTTGCATTTCTTAAATCTTTTCCTCTCTTTCATATGTATTTTTTTCTAACTTTTATTTTCTAAATCTATGCAATGCAATATTTACATATGATGCGTGGATATATGCAAACCATCTATACAAACCATCCCCCCAAACTTGTTCGCAGCAGTGTCCTCATTGATGTTGTCCTGGAAGCTCAAAACCTGAAAACTAGAAGGAACAGTTCAATAAGATGGTATGAAGAAGGGGTCAAGCGTGAATGACATTAAAATCCTCCTCTAAACTTGTTCTTGGCTCGCAATTATGCAAAAATTTCTTTTCTTTCAAGAGCCATTTTGAAAATATTTTCTTCTTTCCCCCCTCCCTCTCCAAGCTTGAGTAAAACAGTATTTTCATTATTAAGCATTGAAATTCAACATAAGAGGGGGGTAAGTATTATCGGTCTATATAAAGCTTTATAAAGACCAAAAGTTAAAACCAACCATTCAAATATTTTATTAATGTAACACCATGGTTGGTAGAAGAATGCGAAACGGATATACGTGAAGAAGACTCGAGACTGTATAAGAATGGAGGTTGCATTATGTCTCGAGTAGAAGAAATAGAAATAAGAGTATTGAGAAAAGATGAAGTAGGGGTAAGATAAGAGGTGTAATCGAAAGGTTTTACGTCTCGGTTGGTGGAGACGAAAAATTGAATGTGAATGAAAACGAGAATGTGAAAGATAAGGAATGAGTGGAATAGTCGTATTCTCGTATGTGATTAGAAGAATGTATTGTGGTTCAACTTCTTCAGCCTCAAAGGGAGGCCCACGAATTTCTGGTGGAGGTTGATTTATCACAGTATCCAAGTTTTCATTCAACGCGAGTTCTTCGGCGAAAATACTTTCGAAAGTTTCATCAATATTCCGAATGATGATCTTATCGGAAAGAAAAGAATAAGTGGAATAGGCAGATTCACTAGGAAGGTTGAAAGTTTCAAGTTCAATCTGTTGCGCACCAGGATTCAAAGCACTCGATTTATCAGAAATTATGGAAGTAGGAGATTCTAAAAGATCGTCTACCTTATTCTTAAAAAAGTCTAAATCAAGCGGTCTTTTAAGAATCATAGAACTCAAAATATCGTAATGTGGTTCATCAAATCGCTGTGGAATTGAAAGAAGATGAGAAGAAGAACTAAAGAGAGTATGTAATGAAATATGTAAACAAACTTGGGTGTCAAGTATTGTTGAACTAGATGCAGGAGATGAAGGCTAAATATCGTTTTGCATATCGGATAGGTTGATGGTAAGAATATGATCGGTTAAATGCACAGGAAGATGTTCACATTCAAAGGAAAGGACATGATGGGTCGGAGAATCCAACTCATCCAATATAGCGAATTCATCTTCAAAGATATTCTCATCACCGATTTCACTAGCATCGTTAGTCAAACTAAATGAATAGTTCTTTAAAAAATTCATCAATTATATTATCCTCAATCGATGGATCGCTAGGTTCACTTGATAGAATTGGAATGTTTGAAATATCAAGTTTAGTCGGATAAGGATTAGTTTGATTTGGAATGATGTAAGACTCTCTTTCACACTCATGATTAGAAAAGTCAAACATGTTATTCTCGGGCTCCTCATCAATTAAATTCTTAAAGGGTTGATCATTAAATACATTCGGTTAGGGCTCAGGATTGAAGGTGTCGAGATTAAAAGAATTGGTTCTGGTTTGACTTTGAGGGATCCCGGGTTCTTTCTCACTACTCAATTCCAACTCTACTTCAATACTAAACATGGTTTGTGAAGAAGTTTCAATAAAGTATTCTCTTTGAACCATGGAACTTCCTAATTGATGTTCAGAAGCACTGTCTAGATAAGGTGCAAAAGTTGAGTATGGTTGGAATGTGTTTAATTGTTGGTTACGGGCAAGTTCAATATGTTCTGCAAAAGAAATGGGTTTACGAATTGCCACATGAGCCTCAAGAGAAGTATCAACATGAGAAAGTGTGAAAGTTTGGTACTGTTGATAAGAGTTAGAAGGGTGGATCCAGTTTTCATAGATAGGATTATGATCAACATTGTGATATGAAGAAGATTGAGATTGGTTAAATTGTTGGCGATTGGCTTTTGCAATTTGCTCAGCAATGGTCATAGGTGTAAAAGTTGCCTTATTCGACTCAAAAAGAGCATCAACATATTCATATGGAAATAATTGTAGTTATTGTCCTAACGGTTTTGGAGCAGTGAAAGGTATGAAACTTTGGTTACGAGCCTTCGCAATATGCTCAGCAATGGACAAAGGTTTAGAAGTTTCCTCACTAGCTTTAAAAGGATTATCAGCATAAGAAAGTGTTGAATTGTGACACAGTTGATAGGATTTTGAGTGAGGTGTCCAACTGTTATTTCTAGAGCGTTCTATCCTGTCCCTTAGAGAAATAGTAGGGTCGGAATTTCTACCAAAGCAATAACGATATAAAGAAATATCTGGTTGTGTGTAGCAAAACTCACCAAGAGTGGGTCGGTTTAGGTTACCCATCAAAAAAGAGTGAAAAGAATTGGAGGGTGAAATGGTAATTTTGTTTTTAAGCCTTTTTTTGGATTTTTGAAATTGCTTTGCTTGGAAAGAGGGACTCGACTCAACCAATCACAAACATGCACAAATAATACATAGAACTAGGGTCACCTAGGTCAAATCACTAGACCACTCCTAGACTTCCTGTAAGCCCGCGGGGGCGCCCCGGCCGTCGATCCGACGCCGGAAACGCGGAAAACAAAAACTTTGCGAACTTTGCAAAACGGCACCACCGCGGACTTTTAACCCGGATCGGGCCATTAACCTAGCTACTAGCAAAATAGAAAAGAGTAGAGAAGTATACCAAGCGATCCGTATCCTTCGGTCTTCGTCTCCACTCCGATCTCCCGCGGAATCTCCGTCACCTCCTCGCTCGTCGGAAGGGGCACCACGTAGCCGGAATCTTTTACGGGCTCCCGCCTCTTGACCGAGGCAACTCGGGCGCGAAGTTGGCTAGCCGACGCGTCCAAGACTTGCTATAGAATAGTGTAGAATAGTTGTCTCTTTGGGTTTTAAGAGGTTGCCATGTTGGAGGAATTTTCACACTAGAATTTCAAGGATGCTTGCTAGGAAGAAAATGGAGCATCCATGGAAAATAATGAGCTCGGCCAAAAGAAAAGTGTGCTCACTGGAAAATGTTGCAAGTGGGTAATCTTTTTCAAATTGAAAACATCCTGGTGTAAATCCAAAACAAGTGGAAAAGCAAGCATAAAATTAATCCATGCAAAGGAAATATCCATCACCAAATAAACATTCCCCTGCACACCAATTAACACAATCATCTCTCTCCCTCACTCTAGTGGCCGGCCCCACGATTCAAGTGGGTGGAAAAAAGAATTTAAACAAAACAAAGAGAAGAAAATGAATGAATGAATGAGAAATTTGTCACACCAATTTTCAATTCAATCCATTCACAAACCATCACAATAAATGCAATGGATAGACAAGAAAAGAATATCATGATTATGAAGCCACACTCATGCAAAGAAACCCCTCACAAAATGTTAATTGCAAACTTGCAATCAACACCCTCCAACGAAAAGTCCGACCGGGAAGGAAAAAGAGAAAACCGGCCGGAACGGAATGCAAACTGGCAACCCCAGAAAACCGATCCCGTAATAAATTACAGGAAAACCCCGCTACTGCAAATACATGCCCGTATTTGTATTCCCACTGAACACAAATGCAAAGAGATAAAACTACACTATCAAATACTAGTATCCGGCTTAAGCCAAAGCCGGCTAGTAAAAACTGTCCGATCACGATCCGTGCAATACCGCACGTATCTGATCGAACCCTGCCATATCTCCATACGGACTCTACAGCGTTTCGCCCGAAACTTGAGTAACTGTCTGTGTGGTGGACTCTAAAGACTCGTCAATACTATGGCTGTGGATTTAACCACTAGCACGTCAGAGGTATTAGCCATACGTGACGGGCCACCAGCTATTGACCAAAAGGGACGTCGATGAGCGAACTCATCCTGACACCCTACTGAGCCTGTCAGTGACAATATCCGTACAGTCCGGTCCGTTCGTCTATGAGCATCGCATGGCGGGCCTAGGGGGTTGGTAAAAGTCAGACCCCCAAAAGCGGTACAAGTCGTGTCGGAGTGTAGCCCAGAACACCCTGAGATACTACTGGAATACCTACCAGCAAATCTCATGCCTTGGCCAAGGACTTTTCATGTTCTGGCTCTCCTAGACACAGCACGACCTCACCCCCAATACCGGGAGAGACGAACCCCTGCAGATCCGCTCACTGCCTCCATGTGGCTCGGGACTGTACCCAACTAAAACCTGTTTGCATGACTCCTTTGAGCCGTGGTAGGGTAGTAATCAAAGTACAGTGGGAACTCACACGAGACAAATAACGATCCCAGGTCGATGAACTAACCTGTACACATGTCACCTGGGAACTGCTATCTGACGTCTGGTATATCCCAACTAGCAGGTTCCCGGCGAGTCCTGTCCGGTGTACTCATAACCCAATGAGCACCTGTATACATCTTAGGTGAACCAACTGACACCAGTGGCTTGTGAGACCGGCCACCGCCCCTCGTCGGGGTCTCGACTGTATACACTAGTCTACTCTAGAGAATCGATGCCCTGTCTCGAAACTCCCTCGACTAGGGACCATTTAAGGATGTGCTTATAGACCCCAGCTCCCACTTATATGATCGCCCTCATACTGCTGGAAGTCAAGCAAGAATCCTAGGGGCTTTATCAACGTGTAATAGCGACTCGTAAGGTCACCTAAAGCAGTACACGATGATAAAGATAAACCAGATAGCATACTATCATCTCGAGTAAGACTGTCCTACCGGGATAGGTCCTCCCCTCAATCATTGCAATCACGTGCCTGTGACCCAATAATTGACTCTGAGGGCACTATCTCCAACACTTCCAAAGGACAAGACGTAGGATAAATCCTCTATCGCCTCCTTATCAATCTTGCAGTCAGGTAAGTGCCAGGTAAGTGGGAGGTGTTTGCTATACGAATCACCGAAATAGTGGATCTAATTAAGTAAACAATTTTCCTAAGTCACACTTGCCTTAGACACCATAAGAAAAATGTGGACAAGCAATAGATTAACCACGACCCATCTTTGTCCTAATTGAGCGCGACTGCCTTTTAGAGACTTGGTCTAGATATTTTTTATTAATGTAGGGTTATGTATATGCTTGTTTATGATTTTTGGAGTCTAAGAAGGGTGATGAAATCCCTACCTAATCTGAATTTGGGTTTCTTGCCTCTTAATGTCTGTTTTAAATATGCAAAACATACCAAAATCTAAAACATGCAAAAAGATTTTTAGCGGCACTTTTTGCAAAGAATTCTGCAGGTAAAAACAGTTTATTGGAGATTTAGAAAAGAGAAAAAGACGATAGGATAATACCATAAAATTTTGGGGGCTTAACTCCCCACCATGGCCCCGCTTCCGCCGCCAAAAGCTACTTTGGCTCCGCTTCCGCCGCCGTATTATGGAGTCTCGTCCCCAAATTTCTTCACAGCATTACAATGCTCCTCTGGTCCAATTTGAAAGTCTCTGAATCTCTGTTGGTTCGCTCCAATTACTCCAGATTTCTTTGCAAAACTCGCACAAGAATTGTTAGAAACACAAAATGCAGTTTGGTTCTCTTTTTATTTTTATTTTTCTGGTTTTTATTAGAAATCAACCCGAATAACAAGAAAAATATTACGACCATTTCTCCGGCAATGTCGCCATTTGATTGAGTGTGAAGAGTTTTGTCTATATGTGTTCTAAATACCGCAATCAATAACGGTGTCGCAATAGCTAGCCGCTAGTGAGTACGGGTCGTCCACAGGGAAACGGTGAACTGCTTTTCTTGTTTTAGACGAGTTAATAGAAAAAAGGTGGAATTGTTATCGTTTATTACTAAGAAGGTTAGAAAAGTTTATAATAGAAGGGCTTGTAGCGTTTATAGGATTTAGTAGTTAATGGATGGACTTTTAAAGATAATTCTTTTTATCTTTTAATTATTTATTACTAGAGAAATAGCGATGAATATGGATTAGGGTTCTTGGAGGAAATTAGGATTTCTCTCTACCGACCCTTGTCCTTCCATTGATCCTTATTTGTCTCAAGTCCTTAAAAAAGCAATTATTAACGAATCTCAAATCGTGGTCGTATCTATCATGAATTGATAGCACGCCCGATAAGAGTATTAATATTCATTTTGCTAAACTTTATAAAAATTAAAACTTTAAAAAAGAATTTAAGTGATATTTTTCATCTATTATTCTGCCATATCCTACGAACCGTAACAAGCGAGAATTTACTCGCTCGTTGGGATAGAAGTAAAAGAAATATTGAAGATGAATACGGAACCCATAAGAAATAACAGAATTAAAATTGTGACACATAAATGCAGAAATTAATTACAGAAAGTAAATGCGGAAAGTAAATGCAAAAAATAAATTTGGAAAGTAAATGCGACAAAATTAAAAGAAAGAACTACCTTTTATTGAATAACCATTGCATTACAAAAATTGCTCGATGAAACACCAAATTACAAAACCCTAGTTTTCTTTAGATTGCTTGGTCGGTAGATCAGTCGATTCTTCGATGGATTCCTGGATTCTTTCATGATAGATAGCTCTTGGTTCTTTTATAGGCTCTGGAACTTGAAACCCTAGACGTCATATTGAAGTGTGTGTAAAGACGATCAAGACCTTGAAGTTTTACATCGTACGGCCACCAAACGACCGCGCAATCACCTCCATTTGCCCCTATTGGCCACGGATCTGCCGCCCCCTGGTGGAGTTGTGCTTTCGGATTTCTTGTGTATTCCTCTCTCGATATTTAGAGACCATTTTCATAAAAATATTCTGAAAATATTGCTCTTAGTCTCTGCCATTGCGAGATTTTTCAATTTGCTCCTAATATTCGGCAGATTTGGTTTGGTGAATCAATTTGATGTGGATCTCCTACTTATTTTTCAGACTTAAACTGATCTATTATAATACCCGCACAATATCTCGAATCAAATTGTTAGTAGTTGTTCCTCTAATATTTGAACGTAACTGAAGAGCTAACCTCTGTTAAAATTTAATGAAGCAGCGCCTCACGTGCTCCCCATGAGGGCGCCGGCGCCAGCGCCAACCTCTTAAGGTTGAATCCTATGATGGTGCCGCATGTGAAACTCATGTGGATGCCAATATGCAAAGCATAGGAGCGCCTATCATAAATAAGAATTAAATTCTTAAGTGGCACTCACATGCACAACACGTGAGCGCCAACGCCCAAATTTAAATTAGTAGAATTAAATTCTGCATGAGGACAGTTCCCTAAAAAAATTAGGATACTCTCTGTTAAATAGAGCCGTTGGATCAAAAATCCCATGGTGATGATAAATTATCAAACAATAGAATTAAATTCTATTCTGGGGAATATTTTTCCTCAATCTTTACAAAAAAATGATCGCTCTCTGTAAAACAGAAAGCTCTTGGATTAAAAATCCAATGGTGATTGTTAAAAAGAAGAAAACATACTCTGTAAAACAGAAATCCTTGGATCAAATATCCAACGGTGGGTAAAATTTCCCAAGAAAATTTTAAGACCAATTAAACCAATTGGAATCTCTCAATGAGAGATTTTTTCAAAACTAATTAACAATTTGCCTCCACTACTTAAAGGACCCGAGACTTCAAGTCTCATATAGAGAGAACCCTCCATAAGCTTTTGAAAAATACAGAAAACTTTCAAAACGACAAAGAATTTAATTCTCAATAAAAGAAGAAGACTTGCTTCCTCAAAATCCTAGGTAAAAAAAACACAGAGATCAAAATATTTCTTTTTACCTATCTAAGCGTTTAACCCTTCTTAAAGAATTTAGTTTTTTTTCTCTAGATTAGAGATCCACAAGACAAGACTACCGCAAGTTGAGAATTTAATTCTCATCGGGAAGATCTTGTTCTTGAGAATCAAAAATTCTGAAAAAGAACTAGGTTAAAAACAAAGAAAAAAGAAAAAGAACATATGTTCTGGGAATTTAATTCTTCCGAAATTAGGGTTTAACCTTACATAAAGAACTTAGTTCTTATAAAAAGAAAAGAAGAACTTAGTTCTCAAGTGAAGAAAAACGATCCAAGGTCTTCAAAATAGAGATCTTGATGATCATTAATGGACAAAATAGCATTAATAGAGATTTGATCTCTGAAAATGAAAAGAGCTTAGCGCCTCACGTGTTTCCCATGTGGGCGCCTTCTCAGTAGCGCCATACGTGAAAAACATGCGAGCCCCAAACTAAAAGGCCAACGCCTCACGTGAAATACACGTGAGCACTGAATAAAAGTGCTTAGCATTTCATATATAGCCAAAACGGCTGAGTGCTTAGCACTGATTGGGCAGCGTCTTACGTGATCCTCACGTGGATGCCACACAAAGCGCTTAGCACTTCATATAAAGTCAAAATGGCTGAGTGCTTAGCATTAATTGGGCAGCACCCGGTGCCTCACGTGCTCTTCATGTGGACGCCACACAAAAGTGCTTAGCACTTCATATATAGCCAAAACGGCTGAGTGCTTAGCACAGATTGACCAGAGTCGTACGTGCTCCTCATGTGAACGCCATATAAAAAAGTGCTTAGCACTATATATAACTAAGTGCTTAGCACTGATTGGGCAGTGTCCATAACTGAAGGCTTCACATAATACCCATGTGAGCTTCAGAGCGTCAAATAAGTACTTAGCAATTTTGCATAAAAAAGGGGCTGAACAAACAGAGTCCAAATAAGTGCTTAGTACTTTTGAACAAAAAAAAGACTAAGTAGACTAAGCCCAAATTGGCTATGTCCCTTGCAACTTAGCCCAAATGCTATGGATCTTAATAAAATTTAACGATCCTTAAAATATTACTAAGTTGATTTTAGTCTCAAATAGGACTAATGTATTCTTAGTTAAAAAAAATAAATTGGGCCCAATTGTTCATATGTTTCAGTTGATTTTAATCTCAAAGCAGATTAACGGTCCTTAAACTAAGCAAAATATTTTTGAATCTAGAATATATGGATTTGGACTAATCCGCGCCCTATGGGCGATGAAATAAACTAGTCTTCGTATACAATCCATGGGCAATCAAAACAAACAAAAATACACACGACACGAAATGAACTGCCGGAGCAGGAGAAAGTGGTTATCGCTACGCGATAACGTAATTAACTGCAGGGGCTTGCGCCTGCAGGGAAGAGCATCCCCACAATCAAAATTTCCTCACTAATGAGGAGGAATCTAATAAAGTCTGCTACAACGGCCGCATCTATCCAAACCTCCAATATAAGGTGGCATAAATCAACTTGGTATCTTCGGAGAGGTGGATGGAGAAGTCCAAATAGCATCTGCCCCCAAATTCAGGCGAGACGTCCCAACGTCTCGATCCGGTCTTTCGGCAGTGAACAGATTCTGGCACGCCCGGTGGGACCATTTGCTCTTTCCACTCCACACTTCGTGTGTCGTGTTTCGGGGACAAAATCGCGGCTCGCTATGGTGGCCTTTGGATTCGAGGTACTAAAACTTGGTGTCTTGCCCCCGTGCAGAAAATCAATGGCTTCTTAATGCACTGCATCCAACAACAACTCTTGCTCTACCCAACGGGAGGAGTGACCTACGGGCCCAATGCGGCCTCTATTTTCTTAATGCCGGTGGGGCAAGTCACACAAGCACTACTGAATTGTTCCTTAGGACCATTCTCCCACCTGTGAGTTTTGGTGCCTCAGCGCCGCAAGAAGAAGCTCCTAAAAGGTCGGTCTTCGATCAACGGGCAACCACAACGGTCCTTCTAAACGGGCCATCCAAATCTGGCGTCTTAGTCTTCAACAAGCTTAGCAAAAGCACAAAAGGGCCCGTAAAGAAGCTTGTGATACCTGAAGGGGCTACCCCAAAATAGTTAGCCCTCCCAACTCCTCCTACAGGCGAAGCCGTCAAAGGCGCTTCCCCCACTAGACGGTCGGTTTTCGAAAGGCTGGCCGATTCTCCTCAAACTTTAACAAGAACGTCGGTCTTCAATAAGCTGACACCGATTGAAGCTCCTCAGCAAAACCAGGGGCATGATGAAGCCGCTTCCAAAACTGAGGCGATCCCTTCTGTGAGGCACGCTCGACATCGCCACTGGTGCCGACTGAGAGAAGCTGGGGGCAACTCCCCCTCTGGACTCACCCTACCAGCTCCAATGTTGGAAGTCGACGCTGTTATTCCAACCGGGAACAGCTTTAATCTGCTCAGAAGGGTACGTAAAAACTCCCCGATGGTGGTGCTGAAGAAATCACCTCTGCCAGTAGAGGTCCCTGTTCAGGCAAAGCTGGAGCGGCCTCATCAGCGGCTCTCCTCGCAAATTCATAGGGTCTGACGAATAGTCCAGGACTCTGTGATTGACAAAGATTACTCCCGTCGACCTGAAAAATCCAAGGGTTGACAAGAAAAAGATTGCCCATCCACCATACAATGGAGGACTTCTCCCAAGCAGGTGCCTGTCTTTACGGCTCCTTTAACTCCAATCTTTCATACAAGAACGAGGCTGGAGAAAACTCTACCGCCCACGGCAAATTCCAAAGGCGATAGACCTAAACACCCTTAATATCGAGGGCATAACAATATATACGATCTACATGGTTTCGGGAAAAGAAAAGAGCCGTGCTTCAGTGAGTCACCGACCGCAAACTCGGTCGCTGACTAAGGCTCAGGAGCAACAACAAAATGTTAGTGATATATGCCCTAGAGGCTATTATTGTATCATTCTGGATTGTATATTACTTAATGGAAGCTTGGGATATACACAGATATAGTAACAGTCTTGCTCAAAATGGTAGTATACTGCCTCGATATGTGCATGTTTTTCTTTTAGCATATCGCTTATGCATATTGGTAGAGCCCTTAGGATCTTTGCTTGATTACCAGTGTTGTGATGGCAGTTACACTAGTGGGGGCTGGATAGTCTATAAGCACATCCTATACAAATCCCTAGTTGTAGGATTATCGAGACGGGCCATTGATACTCTACAGTAGACTAGTGTATACGCTTCTTATCCCAGCAGGGGAGATGGTCTGTCCTACAGCCGTTAGTATGTCGTACTGGAGATAATATGCAAGTGCTCATTAGGTTATGAGTACACTGGACATGACTCATCGGGAACTGTTGGTGGGTATTATACCTATCGTCGGGTAGCAGTTTCCAGGTGACATGAGTACAACTTAGTCCGTCGACTTGACACTGCTACTCCGCCTCGAGTGTGTTCCCACTGTACTTTGATTGCTACCCTACCACGGCTCAAAGGAGTCGTGCAAACAAGTAATAATTAGGTGCAGTCCTGAAGCACTTAGAGGCAGTGGCGGTTAGATAGGATTCAACTCTCCCAGTATTGGGGGTTGATATAGTGCTGTGTTCGGAAGGCCATTACACAAAGTCCTTAGCCAAGGCAAGCGAGAATTACTTGTTTCTACAGTGGAGAATGAGTCATATGCTGACTTGATTCTACAGTCCCTACCTTCTACTTACGCCCAGGGGAAGAAAGTTATACTTCCAATTGAGGGCACCCTGAAGAAAACCAGGGAGACACCCGCTCTGCTTATTAGGGAATCTTCCACTTCATGATCTAAGGCGGATGCCAACGGTAAGAAGAAGAAGACCTCCACAAAGCCGATAGGCGGTGTCAGTAAGGTAGATAGAAAGGGTAGGGAAAATATTTCGGGGTTAACAGTAGGGAAGGAGGGATGTTCCTATTGTTATAGGAAATGGCATTGGCAGAAAGGATGCAAGGCTTGGAAAGCCAGAATCCAGGATCCGAAGCACGTTGTGGCTTCGACTTCGGGTGTGTTTGTGATTGAAAAAAGTCTTTCAATTAAATCTACTTCCTAGGTACAAGATACCGAATCAGGATCTCATATCTGTAATTCATTACAGGCTTTGAGAAACCGTAGAGTTATCAGGGCAAGTGATATGACTCTCAGGCTTGCTAACGGAATGAGCGTGGACGCTGTATCCGTAGGGTATATCACCTAGAATTGACAAGTGGGCAGATATTGATTCTACATAACTGTTTGTGTGTACCTAGTCTAGTTTGTAAGTGATGTGGTCCACATCCACCAAAATCAAAGTTTGATTGGGTCAGCTACACTAGAGGACAGTATATACATGTTAAATCAAGCTCAGGTTTTCAACATCCAAAACACACTTAAAAGAAAGTCTCTAGAATCAAATAGGACTTTCTTATGGCATTTTAGACCGGGTCACATCAATGAAACATGATTGTCGAAGTTACATAGAGAGGGATATTTGGATCCGTTCGGATATCATTCTTATGCAACTTGTCAATCTTGTCTTATAGAAAAATGACAAAGACTCCGTTCACCGAACACGGAGTAAGAGCGAGCGAGCTCTTAGGACTTATACACAGCGACGTGTGTAGTCCAATATCTACAGATGCACGAAGTGGTTATTCATATTTCATTACTTTTACGGATAATTTCTCTATGTTAGGACATGTCTTCTTGTGAAACCATAAATCCGAACCCTTTGAAAAATTCCAGGAATATAAGAATGGAGTGGAAAAACAAATAGGCGAAAGTATCAAGACACTGAGATTTGATCGACGTGGTGAATACTTAAATTGCCGAGTTCCTGGATTACCTAAAAGAGAATGGAATTCTCTCTCAGCATACTCCTCCATACACACCATAACACAACGGTGTATTGGAAAGACTGAACTAAACCCTATTGGATATGGTTTGTTCCATTATGAGTAACGCTGAGTTACCACAATCCCTCTGAAGTTATGCACTAGAAACAACTACATATCTTTTGAATAAGGTTCCTACCAAGACTGTGTCTACCATACCATATCAGATGTAGAATGGGAAGAAATCCTATCTTCAGTATCTGAAGATATAGGGATGTCCAGCTTTTGTTGAAAAGCAGTATGCGGATAAGCTCGAGACACGCTCAGTACTGTATAAGTTTGTGGGATATCCAGAGAACTCCAAGGGGTATTTTTCCTATTACGCAGAGGAACAAAAGGTTTTTGTTCCTCGTCATGCCCATTTTTTAGAAAATCAATTTTTTGTAAAAGGAAATATTGGGAGCGCAATAGAACTGGAAGAAATTTAAAAACCACAAACTATTACTGAAAGTATGGTAGAACCAGAGGTTTCAAAAGAACCGGACATCCCTACGCCAATCCGCATGACTAGTAGGCAGTCTCATTCGTTCGAGAGATACTACGGTTTTCTCATAGACGGGGATCGAGAGGATTGCATCATTGACAATGATGAGCCAACTAGCTTCCAGTAAGCCATTCAGAATGGCGACTCGGTAAAATGGATGGATGCAATGCGGACCGAAATGGAGTCCATGTACACCAACAAAATATGCACTTTGAACATTTCTCCAGAAGGGGTAAAACCCGTAAGCTGCAAATGGATCTTCAGAAAGAAGATTGGTGTAGATAGACATGTTGAAACTTATAAGGCTAAACTTGTTGCAAAAGGTTTTTCGTCAAAGACCTAGTTTGGACTATGATGAAATATTTTCTCCAGTGGCTATACTCAAATCCATTCGGATCCTTCTTGCCATTGCTGCCTTCCAAGATTTTGAGATCCGGCAGATGGACGTAGAGACGGCTTTTCTAAATGGTAATTTGGAAGAGTGCGTCTATATGGATCAGCCAGAAGGTTTCAATCAGAGTGGGAGCAGCGGGAAAGTGTGCAAGTTGCTTAAGTCCATTTATGGACTAAAACAGGCATTGCGGAGTTGGAACATCTGTTTAAATGAGACAGTCAAAAGAATTTGAGTTTATCATAAATCCAGATGAACCATGCATATATAGTGAGATTGTAGAGAGAATTGTAGGATTCCATGTCTAGTACGCGGAATGTTAGTGTATATGCCCTAGAAGCCATTACTGTATCATACTAGTTTGTATATTACTTAATAGAAGCTTGGGATATTCACCTTGTATAAACAATCTTGCTCAATATAGTAGTATGCTACTTGGTTTGTTTCTACTTCAATGTGTACATGTGTTTATTTTTGTATATCACCTATACGCATTAGTGGAGCCCTTAGGATCTTTGCTTGATTACCAGCGTTGTGATGGCAGTCACACTAGTGGGGGCTGGGTAATCTATAAGCACATCCTTATACAGGTCCCTAGTCGCAGGACTATCGAGACAGGGCATCGATACTCCGGAGTAGACTAGCGTATGCGTTTCTCATCCCAGTGTGGGAGATGGTCTGTCCCACAGCCATCAGTACGTCGTACTGGAGATAGTATACGGGTGCTCGTTGGGTTACGAGTACACTGGACAGGACTCGTCGGGAACTGAAAGGTTGGTATTATACCTATCGTCAGTTATCAGTTCCCAGGTGACATGAGTACAGCTTAGTCCGCTGACTTGACACTGGCACTTCGCCTCAAGTGTGTTCCCACTGTACTTTGACTACTACCCTACCACGGCTCAAAGGAGTCGTGCAAACAGGTTGGTTGGGTGCAGTCCCGAAGCACTTGGAGGCAGTGACGGTTAGACAGGATTCGTCTCTCCCGGTATTGGGGGTTGACATCGCGCTGTGTCTAGGAGAGCCATTACACGAGTAGTCCCTGGCCAGGGCAAGCGAGATATACTGGTAGGCTTCCGGTGTTATCTCAGGGTGTTTTGGGCTTCACTCCGACACGACTTGTACCGCTATTGGGGGACTGACGTTTACCGCCCCCTAGGCCCGACATGCGATGTATCAGACGAACAGATCGGACTGTACGGAGAATGTCACATTCAGACTCAGTAGGAGTTTAGATGGGTTTTACCTCGTCAGTCTTCTTATCGGCATCTACCTGAGGACCGTTACGCACAGCTAGTGCCGCTTGCGGTCTGTGGTTAAACCCACTGCCAGCGTAGTGTCGAGTCTTTAGAGTCCCACACAGAGGGTATTCGCCTCTGGGCAAAACAGGGTAGAGGTCGCATGGTTTTGCGACAGGGTTCGTTCTCATCCGCGCACTTGTGCACGTTTGGAGTCCGGACGGATATTACTGGCTGGCTCTGGTTTGAGTCAGATACTGGTATATGTTTTGGGGTTGCTTTTATCTCTCAGTATTCTTGTTCCTCGGAACGAGAATGCAGGTGTGTATGCACAGTTGTTTGAGGCGGAGGAAGAGGTTTTTCATTAGGGTTTCGGAACGGGTGCGTATGCACAGTTGACAGTCGTCTTTTTCCAAACCCTAATGGATTTATGAAATATCAATTAATAATAGTAATTAAATGAAATTGTGTCATGGTTGATTTTGTTGACTTGTTGACCATGGTTGACTTGTTGACCATGGTTGAATGTTTGACCATCATCATTGATTTGCAAGGATACTCCTTGATTCTAGCTTACATTCATTTAATGAAGTGATGATAATGGTCATTCCAAATACAACCATCAACTATTTCATTTGAATTATTATTATTAATTAGATAATTCTTTTTCCTTTTGTTATGGTTGCAAGAAGGAAAAGAGCTCATTCTATCATATTCATTCTCTCTCCTCACTTCATCTTCTTCTTCCTCAAGCTCAAGGAGAATCCTTCTCATGTGTTGAGAATCCCTTTCCTTGAAAAGAAAACACCCCTTAGACACTCTCTACTCACTCTAGGATCAAAGGTTTAGCAAGCCGAAGATTCTAGTTCTCTCAAAGTTCGAGAAAGAGCCCGAAGGTTGAACCCTCAGGTGGATCCATCTTTGACGGAAGAAGGCTACGAGGATAGAACCATCAACCTCTACTAGGTTTCAAGAAGAAGGAGTTCAAGTTAGGTATAACCACTTTGCCGAGTAGTTAACTCTCCTTTGCATGTTTGCTAGTTTAGTTTAGACACGATCCCGACCTTGTTTAGTCCATGTTGCCCCATGCGCCAAAAATTTGATTTTTATACCGTTTCCGCCTCCCCGTAAGAACCGGGGGTCGCAACGTTGACTTACAGTGGTATCAGAGCCTAACTAAACTTAAACTAGCTTGGTAGCGAAGTGTATGGAAGTTCGAAACGGAAAAATCGTAAAACCGGAAATTCTAAAACCCTAAGTTTCTGTTGAAATTTTTTCTGCTTCAAAAGTAAAAAGTTTTACTCCTAAAATCGGCTCAAGGTTTTGTGAGAACACCCACCAAAAACGATCCCATGAATCCTTCAAACCGCCGCGGATCCGCGGCCTCAGCTATTCTCTTCGCCGCGGATCCGCCGCCGTTTGGGCTCTTCATGTGATCGTGTTTTGTGCAGTGTTCTTCTGGTAGGGTTTTGGGATTTTTCAAATATGTTATATGTGCCCAGATTTTCCAGAAAAGAAATTTACTTTTGGGGTCCTATAAATCCGTATTTTTTTCGAACTTCGCTACACTTTGGCTATATTGGTTATATCTGTGATGTTTGTATGTATTGAACGTCGGCTAATCGCTATAAGTCGATTAGTCGGGGTTATACATCTCTGTGATCTGTGTTTGATATTGGAATGTGTATATGAATGTGTTGGACTGTCGCGGGTGAATAGCCGGGGTGGATGTAAGATGAGCTTTTGTTTTTCTTTCATTCTTTTGTAAATGTAAATTGATGTAATAATATTATTTGTATGGCCGCACAACCGGGTCGGGGTTGTAGCCGTCATTGTATAATTCTTCTTACTGTTTTTTCTCCAAGGATAGACCCATGGAGGGGTGCACAAACTACCGGGTACTTGGCGGGTAGTTTGCCGCACCCGTAGGGGTCTTGGGTGGGGTTTTGGCTATTCACCGCGACCGTGTAACCCGCTTTTCGTTGCAGGCTCGAACGGATTGCGGATTCCTAGTATATCCAATGTATTCATCTGTGATCTGTAATGTCTATCATTGCTTTATATTTAGGCGTTGCTTATGTTTTACAGCCGCGCTAGCCCAGCCCCCGCTCTGTCGTTAGTTAAGTAACCTAACGGGTGATGACGGGACCCCGTGGCGAATGCGAATGGCATAAGCGTACGTCATATTTTGGTTGTTTTCTGCAATGGTAGGATTAAATGATGGGACGCATTAAAAGAACTAATGCAAGAATATCACGCATTAAAAGAACTAATGCAAGATAATAAACCAAGCTAAAGTCGTTGGAACACTTTCGAAAAACCACTCGGTTCTTTTCAAAACTAACTTTTAAATGCGGAGCTTGAGCCACTCCTTCTAAAAGCTATCTCGTTCCATCGATTATATCAAGTTCACTACGTTCACGGTTTTACCAAAACCATTCGTAGCCCTCCGTCGTTTCACATAAATAGTCAATAGTATTCAAGCTATGTTTGTTGGCCAAAGTCAAGGCATAGTGATTGGTAGCTATTGGGTATTCATGTGCAGCATAGACAGATGCGTTGATTTGGAACAGTCGCACTACCTTGTTGGCCAAAGTCAAGGGTAGGTACGAATGGATTCAAATTAACCTGGAGAACGACGGGCAGAACTTGACATGTGACTTATGATTTGTTGGCCAAAGTCAAGGTCATAAGAGCATGGGGCAAAAATCCACATCGGGAGTTTCATAAGTACTGAAACTTGCTAGATTTGCATACCATTTGGAGTGTGATGATTATGGTAGGATTCCTTCATTTTCGTCACGCGATGATATTTGGATCCCGATCCTACTGTGAGTATATGCTACTCCTCGGGAAATTTCTCACTAAACGATCAATGCTATAAACCTAGTAGGTGCCTAGAAAGGTGTTAGCGGGGCTACGCCCCCAGGGAAAAGAGGTTCTTAAATTAAGGAACTTCGCGAAAGCGTTGGAAAACCTCACTCGAAGTACCGACACTGGCCTGGCTGAACGGTTAAGCAAGTATTGTACGGTGGGATTGATCCCGACTGATTCTTCCTTTATGGTTTGAGGAGGGATTCGAGAGACAGTGGGAGCCATCCTGTTTAGACAAATTAAAAACCACTCTAAACTTGCAAGAGCATCATGCTAAAGTGTTTCTTCTCTCTCCCCCTGCAGCGACCAAATCGAAATGACTGGACTTAAGTTACTTCTAGATAAAAACATACTGACAGGGCTAAACTACAAAGATTGGCTCAGGAATGTCAAAATGGCAATCACTTACGACAAGCTGGGGTATCTTCTTACCACCAAAGCTCCCCCCGTCCCAGGTCCCACCTCCAGCGTCGCGGATAAGGAAATCCGTAAGACTTGGAAGATTGATTGCGCGAAGGCCAGGTGCCTCGTGCTTGCCTCTATGGACAACGAACATCAGAGGAGGCACGAGAATATGGACTTGGAATCCATATTTCTTCATACAAAAGAACTGTATGGAGAGCAGTCTCGTATCGCAAGATACGAAGTGTCGAAGAAGTTATTTTCGGCAAAGTTGGCCGTCGGATCATTGGTAGCGGACCACGTGCTTAAGATGATTGGCTACATTGAGGAGCTCGCGGAACTTGGGACCACGTTGGAAAGTGAACTCTATACGGATTTAATTCTCCAGTCCCTTCCATCCACTTACGCCCAGTTTATACTGAACTTCAACTTACAAGAAAAGGAAGTTGAACTTTCAGAACTCCTCAACATGCTGAGGAGCGCAGAGGGCACCCTACAGAAAGGTAGGGAAACACCCGCTTTGTTTGTAGGAGGATCTTCTTCTTCTAAGTCCAAGGCGAAAGCCAAGGGAAAGAGGAAGAAAGCCCCCGCCAAACCAAGGGGCGGTGTTAGTAAAGTGGGTACGAAGGGAAAAGAAAAGGCAACAAAGATTGCGGGGAAGCTTGTGGGAAAGGAAGAATGCTTCTATTGTCATAAGAGTGGACACTGGAAGAAAGATTGCAGGGCTTGGAAAGCCAAGACACAGGAACTGAAGCAGGTTGCGGCTTCTGCTTCAGGTGTGTATATTATTGAAAACTGTCTTACTATAAACTCTACTTCCTGGGTATTGGATACCGGATCAGGATCTCATATCTGTAATTCTTTGCAGGCATTGAGAAACCGTGGGGTTTTGAAGGCAGGTGACATGACCCTCAGAGTTGCGAACGGAGCTAGCATGGATGCTAAAGCCGCGGGGGACTATCACCTGGGAATGTCAGATGGGCATATTTTGGTTTTGCGTAATTGCTTTTTTGTACCCAACGCAACTTGTAATATCATTTCTGTATCTTTGGTTTCTAAAGAAGGTTATGAATTTGCGTTTGTAAGTAATGTTGTAAACATTCACCTTAATCAAGTTCTGATTGGGTCACGTACATTGAGCAATTGTATATACGTATTGAACCAACCACAGATTTTCAATGTCCAGAATACACACAAAAGAAAGTCTCCGGAAATCAATCAGACTTTCTTATGGCATTGTAGACTGGGTCACATCAATGAGAGAAGGTTGACTAAGTTACATACAGAAGGGTATTGGGATCCGTTCAAATATCAATCGTATGCCACTTGTCAATCCTGTCTCAAAGGAAAGATGACAAAGACTCCATTCACTGGACACGGAGTAAGAGCAAGCGAGCTCTTGGGACTCGTACACAGCGACGTGTGCGGTCCAATGTCTACACATATGCGAAGCGGTTATTCTTACTTCATTACTTTTACGGATGACTTTTCAAGGTACGGTTATGTCTTCTTAATGAAACATAAGTCCGAAGCCTTTGAAAAGTTCCAGGAATATAAGAATGAAGTAGAAAAACAAACCGGCAAAAGTATCAAGATTCTAAGATCGGATCGAGGTGGAGAATACTTAAGTGCCGAGTTCCTGAATTATTTAAAAGAGAACGGGATTCTCTCTCAGCTTACTCCTCCATACACTCCGCAACACAACGGTGTATCGGAGAGATGGAACCGAACCCTATTGGATATGGTACGGTCCATGATGAGTAACGCTGAGTTACCGCGATCATTCTGGGGTATGCGCTAGAATCAGCTGCGTACCTTTTGAACCGAGTTCCTACTAAGACTGTGCCTACTACACCATATGAGATGTGGTGTGGGAAGAGGCCCCATCTCAGTCACATTAAGACTTGGGGAAGTCCAGCTTTTGTTAAAAAGCAGCATGCGGACAAGCTCGAGGCACGCTCAGTACAGTGCAAGTTTGTGGGATATCCAAAGAACTCCAAGGGATATTTCTTCTACTGTGAAGAGGAACAAAAAGTTCTTGTTTCTCGTCATGCCTACTTTTTGGAAACTGAGTTTTTGGAAAACCAGATAAGTGGGAGCACAGTAGAACTGGAAGAAATTCGAAAACCACAAGCTATTACTGAAAGTTTGGTGGAACCAGAGGGTTCAAATGAACAGGACATTCCTACGCCGCTCCGCAGGAGTAGTAGGCAGTCTCATCCGCCCGAGAGATACTACGGTTTTCTCATAGACGGGGATAGAGAGGATTGCATCATAGATTATGATGAGCCTACTAGCTTCCAGCAGGCCGTTCAGAGCGTTGACTCGGTAAAATGGCTGGATGCAATGCGGACCGAAATGGAGTCCATGTACACCAACAAAGTATGGACGTTGGACATTGCTCCAGATGGGGTAAAACCCGTAGGATGCAAGTGGATCTTCAAAAGGAAGATTGGTGTAGATGGACAGGTTGAGACCTATAAAGCTAGACTTGTAGCAAAGGGTTTCCGTCAAAGACCTGGCTTGGACTATGACGAAACCTTTTCTCCAGTGGCTATGCTGAAATCCATTCGGATCCTTCTTGCCATTGCTGCCTTCCACGATTATGAGATTTGGCAGATGGACGTAAAAACCGCTTTTCTAAATGGAAATTTAGAGGAGTGTGTCTATATGGATCAGCCAGAGGGTTTCATTCAGAGTGGGAGCAGCGGAAAGGTGTGCAAGTTGCTTAAGTCCATCTATGGACTAAAGCAGGCATCGCGGAGTTGGAACATCTGTTTTGATGAGACGGTCAAGGAATTTGGCTTTATCAAAAATCCAGATGAACCATGCATCTATAGTAGATTTGTAGCGAGAACTGTAGTATTCCTCGTTTTATACGTGGATGACATTCTCTTAATAGGAAATGACATTCCTATGCTACAATCTGTTAAGGGGTTCTTGTCACACAGGTTCTCCATGAAAGACCTGGGTGATGCCTCATACATCCTGGGGATCCGGATCCATCGTGATAGATCCAAGAGGATATTAGGACTTTCATAGTCCAGGTACATCGACACTATACTGAAGAGATTCAGTATGGAAGATTCCAAGCGCGGTAACCTACCGGCTTGTCACGGGATCACCCTCTCTAAAGAGATGTCTCCCAAGACTGATTTGGAGAGGGATCGCATGTCTATTATACCCTACGCTTCTGCGGTAGGCTCTATAATGTATGCGATGTTGTGTACCAGACCGGATGTAGCTTATGCACTGAGTGTAGTAAGCCGGTATCAGTCAAACCCTGGGGAGAAACACTGGATAGCAGTAAAGAACATTCTCAAGTACCTGAGGAGGACTAAGGAGATGTTCTTGGTGTATGGCGGAAAAGACCTCCAGATCGAGGCCTTTGCTGATTCCAGCTTCCAGAGTGACAAGGATGATTCCAAGTCCATGTCGGGTTTTGTCTTTACCCTCAATGGAGGGGCGGTGTGTTGGAAGAGTTCCAAACAGGAAACCGTTGCAGACTCGACGATGGAAGCGGAATACATCGCTGCATCTGATGCCGCAAAAGAAGCTGTCTGGATGAGGAAGTTCTTGAAAGAACTTCAGGTGGTTCCGTCCATTGTTGACCCAATACCTCTGTATTGCGACAACAACGGGGCTATAGCTTTAGCGAAGGAACCCAGGTCCCATCAGATATCCAGGCACATCTTGAGGCGGTATCACCTGATCAGGGAGATCGTGGATCGCAAGGAGATCGAGGTTCGGAGGGTTGCTTCAGAAGAAAACACTGCAGATCCATTCACCAAGGCCCTACCCCAGACTCAGTTCGAGCGGCTGATCGAGATGATAGGTCTTCGATACGCCAGTACATGGCCTTAGTGCAAGTGGGAGATTGTTAGTGTATATGCCCTAGAGGCCATTACTGTATCATACTAGTTTGTATATTACTTAATGGAAGCTTGGGATATTCACCTTGTATAAACAATCTTGCTCAATATAGTAGTATGCTACTTGGTTTGTTTCTACTTCAATGTGTACATGTGTTTATTTTTGTATATCACCTATACGCATTAGTGGAGCCCTTAGGATCTTTGCTTGATTACCAGCGTTGTGATGGCAGTCACACTAGTGGGGGCTGGGTAATCCATAAGCACATCCTTATACAGGTCCCTAGTCGCAGGACTATCGAGACAGGGCATCGATACTCCGGAGTAGACTAGCGTATGCGTTTCTCATCCCAGTGTGGGAGATGGTCTGTCCCACAGCCATCAGTACGTCGTACTGGAGATAGTATACGGGTGCTCGTTGGGTTACGAGTACACTGGACAGGACTCGTCGGGAACTGAAAGGTTGGTATTATACCTATCGTCAGTTATCAGTTCCCAGGTGACATGAGTACAGCTTAGTCCGCTGACTTGACACTGGCACTTCGCCTCAAGTGTGTTCCCACTGTACTTTGACTACTACCCTACCACGGCTCAAAGGAGTCGTGGAAATAGGTAATGGTTGGGTGCAGTCCCGAAGCACTTGGAGGCAGTGACGGTTAGACAGGATTCGTCTCTCCCGGTATTGGGGGTTGACATCGCGCTGTGTCTAGGAGAGCCATTACACGAGTAGTCCCTGGCCAGGGCAAGCGAGATAACTGGTAGGCTTCCGGTGTTATCTCAGGGTGTTTTGGGCTTCACTCCGACACGACTTGTACCGCTATTGGGGGACTGACGTTTACCGCCCCCTAGGCCCGACATGAGATGTATCAGACGAACAGACCGGACTGTACGGAGAATGTCACATTCAGACTCAGTAGGAGTTCAGATGGGTTTTACCTCGTCAGTCTTCTTATCGGCATCTACCTGAGGACCGTTACGCACAGCTAGTGCCGCTTGCGGTCTGTGGTTAAACCCACTGCCAGCGTAGTGTCGAGTCTTTAGAGTCCCACACAGAGGGTATTCGCCTCTGGGCAAAACAGGGTAGAGGTCGCATGGTTTTGCGACAGGGTTCGTTCTCATCCGCGCACTTGTGCACGTTTGGATTCCGGACGGATATTACTGGCTGGCTCTGGTTTGAGTCAGATACTGGTATATGTTTTGGGGTTGCTTTTATCTCTCAGTATTCTTGTTCCTCGGAACGAGAATGCAGGTGTGTATGCACAGTTGTTTGAGGCGGAGGAAGAGGTTTTTCATTAGGGTTTCGGAACGGGTGCGTATGCACAGTTGACAGTCGTCTTTTTCCAAACCCTAATGGATTTATGAAATATCAATTAATAATAGTAATTAAATGAAATTGTGTCATGGTTGATTTTGTTGACTTGTTGACCATGGTTGACTTGTTGACCATGGTTGAATGTTTGACCATCATCATTGCTTTGCAAGGATACTCCTTGATTCTAGCTTACATTCATTTAATAAAGTGATGATAATGGTCATTCCAAATACAACCATCAACTATTTCATTTGAATTATTATTATTAATTAGATAATTCTTTTTCCTTTTGTTATGGTTGCAAGAAGGAAAAGAGCTCATTCTATCATATTCATTCTCTCTCCTCACTTCATCTTCTTCTTCCTCAAGCTCAAGGAGAATCCTTCTCATGTGTTGAGAATCCCTCTCCTTGAAAAGAAAACACCCCTTAGACACTCTCTACTCACTCTAGGATCAAAGGTTTAGCAAGCCGAAGATTCTAGTTCTCTCAAAGTTCGAGAAAGAGCCCGAAGGTTGAACCCTCAGGTGGATCCATCTTTGACGGAAGAAGGCTACGAGGATAGAACCATCAACCTCTACTAGGTTTCAAGAAGAAGGAGTTCAAGTTAGGTATAACCACTTTGCCGAGTAGTTAACTCTCCTTTGCATGTTTGCTAGTTTAGTTTAGACACGATCCCGACCTTGTTTAGTCCATGTTGCCCCATGCGCCAAAAATTTGATTTTTATACCGTTTCCGCCTCCCCGTAAGAACCGGGGGTCGCAACGTGGACTTACACGGAAGACATTCTCTTGATAGGAATTTACATTCCTATACTACAATCAGTCAAAGGATTCTTATCACAGAGGTTCTCCATGATTGACCTGGGTGATGCCAACTACATTCTGAGGATCCAGATCTATCGTAATAGATCAAAGAGGATAGTGGGACTTTCACAGTCAAGGTACATCAACACCATACTAAAAATATTTAGTATCGAAGATTCTAAGCGTGGTAGTCTACCGGCTTGTCACGGAATCATCCTCTCCAAAAGGGATGTCTCCTAAAACATATTTGGAAAGAGCTCGCATCACATCTATACCCTATGATTCTGCGGTAGACTCTATAATGTATGCGATGTTGTGTACCAGACCAGATGTTGCTTACGCACTTAGCGTGGTAAGCCAGTATCAGTCAAACCCAGGGGAGAAGCACTGGATAGTAGTAAAGAACATTCTTAAGTACCTGAGAAGGATTAAGGAGATGTTCTTGGTGTATGGCGAAAAAGACCTCCAGATCGGGGTCTTCACTGACTCCAGCTTCCAGAGTGATAAGGATGACTCCAAGTCCATGTCAGGTCATGTCTTTACCCTCAGTGGAGGAGCGGTATGTTGGAAGAGCTCCAAGCAGGACACCGTTGCAAAATCGATGATGGAAACGGAGTAGTTCGCTGCATGAGACGCCGTAAAAGAGGCAGTCTGGATAAGGAAGTTTTTAACTGAACTTCAGGTGGTTCCTTCCATTGTTGGTCAAATACTTTAGTATTGTGACAACATACGACGCTATAGCTTTAGGGAAGGAACACAGGTCCCATCAGAGATCCAGACATATCTTGAGGCGGTACCACCTGATCAGGGAGATCGTTGATCCCCAGGAGATCGAGGTGAGGAGAGTAGATACGGAGAACAACACTACAGATCCACTCACAGAGGCCATCCCTCAGATAGTGCTCGAGAGTCTATTTGAGATCTTAGGTCTGCAATATGCCAGTATATGTCCTTAGTGTAAGTGGGAGATTGTCAGTGATATATAGCCTAGAGGCCATTATTGTATCATACTGGATTGTATATTACTTAATTTAAGCTTGGGATATACACAGATATAGTAACATTTTTGCTCGAAATGGCAGTATACTACCTGTTTTGTTTCTTCTTCAATATATGCATGTGTTTCTTTTAGCATATCGCTTATACATATTAGTAGAGCCCTTAGAATCTTTGCTTGATTACCAGCATTGTGATGGCAGTCACACTAGTGGGGGCTGGATAGTCTATAAGCACATCCTATACAGGCCCCTATTCGTAGGATTATCGAGATGGGGAATCGATACTCCACAGTAGACTAGTGTATACGCTTCTCATTCCAGCAGGGGAGATGGACTGTCCCACAGCCGTTAATACGTCGTACTGGAGATAGTATGCAGGTGCTCATTAGGTTATAAGTACACTGGACAGGACTCGTCGGGAACTGTTGGTGGGTATTATACCTATCTTCAGGTAGAAGTTCCCAGGTGACATGAGTACAGCTTAGTCCGTCGACTTGACACTACTGCTTCGCCTCGAGTGTGTTCCCATTGTACTTTGATTACTACCCTACCACGGCTCAAAGGAGTCGTGCAAACAGGTAGTAGTTGGGTGCAGTCCCGAAGCACTTGGAGGTAGTAGCGGTTAGATAGGATTCGTCTCTTCCGGTATTGGGGGTTGATATCGCGCTGTGTTCGGAAGGCCATTACACAAAGACCTTGGCCAAGGCAAGCGAGATTTACTAGTAGGTACTCCAGTAGTTTCTCAGGGTGTTTTGGGCAACTCTCCGACACGACTTATTATGCTACTAGGGGTCAGATGATTACCGCCCTCTAGGCCCGATATGCGATACTCTTTGACGAAAAGACCGGACTGTACAGAGATTGTCACATTCAGGCTCAGTAGGAGTTCAGATGGGTTTGCTTATCGGCCTTCTTATTGACAGATACCTGGGTAGCCGTTACGTGCAGCTAGTACCGCTTATGGCTTGTGGTTAAACCCACTGCCAGCGTACTGTTGAGTCTTTAGAGTCCCACACGGAGAGTTTCCCTGCATCGGACGAAAGATGTAGAGATCGTATGGTTTTACGGCAGGGTTTCGATCAAGTACGTGCACTTGTGCACGTATGATGTTCGGGAAGATAATACTAGTGGAGTTTGGTTTAAGCCGGATCTTAGTATTATATTGATGGATCAGTTTCGTCTCATTGTATTCGTGTTTCTCGAAACACGGATACGGGTATGTATATACGGATGAGAGGGGCATTCTTATGATTTCTCAAGATTGTTTTTAGAAGGAGACACCTCATTAGGGTTTTGACCATTGACTTGATTAAAACAATTATGAGGTGGGGGAAATTATTTGTTATTTTTTATAAATGATAATTGTGCCATCGTTACTTGGTTTGACTATTTGACTTAGATATTTTATGAGATATTTTGTTGCATTAGATATTTTGGGTGAGATATTTTTCTTGCCATGCTTGTAGTCATATCATGGTAGCTATCTCAATTATCATTATGAAAAACATTTTCTCTTTCCTCAAGCCATTTCCTTTTTCTTCTTCTCAGCCCTTAAGTCTTATGAGTTGAGAAACCTAGGGTTCCAAGAGATAAACCACTCCATCTTCTTTCTTTACATCACCTAGGCCATCTAGTTTAGCAAGCTAGTTGCCCTAGTTACATCGGATTTGAGGTTGGAGCTCGGACTATAGACTCTCGGGTGGATCGTCTTTGACTTGAGAAAGCCGACAAGGAAGCATCGAACCGTTTCGATCCTCGGAGCCTACGATGACAAGGAGGACAGCGAGAAGACCCGAAGGACATGATACTATGAGATATAACATTCATCCGAGTAGTTAAACCTCAACTAGTTTGCTAGCTATGGTTTATTGTCACGCCCCGCTTCCCATTATACGGGGAAAGGACGCGATGAGACCGCTACGTATTTACTCAGAAGTAAACACGCTAAGCGTATCTAAGCAATATAAAGTAAAAGTACATAAGAGACAGGAATACAAATGAACAAAAACTTTATTCATTCAACATTCTTTTTACAATACAACTGAAATGTAAATACATGGAATGAAAGCAATGCCTAAATAATGGCATAACAGAATTGGAAATAGTATGTACAAGTATCTAAAGCTCCGGGTCGAATGCTAATTGCTCCAAATCCTCGGAGCTGGGCTCGATCTCCAGTGAGTCCGATCCACCTAACAACATTCCAAAGAAAGAAGAAAAATAAGAATGTCGTCAGCGAACAATCGCTCGGTAAGTCTCAAAGATGAGTAGAGATAGAATAGACAGAAGGAGAATATAAGGTTTAATGTTTTATTATATTGTTAACGTTGTTGTTTGTAGCTTGGTACAGAATATG
The DNA here is from genome assembly GCA_030015575.1 of Agapanthus africanus. Taxonomy (NCBI): domain Eukaryota; kingdom Viridiplantae; phylum Streptophyta; class Magnoliopsida; order Asparagales; family Amaryllidaceae; genus Agapanthus; species Agapanthus africanus. The sequence continues at coordinate 903,729,791 of JASDDO010000022.1, forward strand.
CCAGTATACACGAGAGGAGTCCAACTTACACCGTGAATTTTGGTAACCCGTAATATAAGGCTCCGTCGAAAATACCACGGAATAACGACATAGATGTAATTACGTCTTAAGTGACCGCCTCGTGCCACCTTTAACATGTTCCATACCAGTCTACCCATTTATAAACCCCGCATGTCTTTTGTATTTCTTGTATTGTTTTGTTTTGTATTGTAAATTATATATGGATGACTTGCCGAAACCATGATATCAGTAATGGAATAGATATAATGGATGAACATGTAAATGGAGTATATCCATTGTTCGGTTTAGTCAAGTTGTATAGATTGAATAGATTGAATACATAGATTCATATTAAATTGTAGTTTATACAAGAATCATATTCAAGTCAGATTGATTAGATTGAGACTCAGTCTGAGTTAGACAATTAGAAAAGAAATTGAAGTCATGAATTAGGTTATGGTGTTATCGGTAACTGCTGCACATAGACAGCAGGATTTATGTTTTTTTCCAAGATAATTATCGTATTGATAACACCGTTTTTAGATTGTCTACCTTAGATAGGCAAGCACCCATATTCTTCGGCTTCCTGAGGCTCAAGAGAACTGGTCCCGCTTTAACCTATGTTTACTAGGGTCCTTATTGTAAATTAATATAACTTGAGGGGGTTTTATGAAAAATAGTTTTGATATATTGTCAAAATACACCTCAAGTATTTATTTATCGTTTTTAGGGTTTTCATAGATGTAGTGTTTATAAAATGAAGTTTTCTAGTGAATAGAACCTATATTTCATTGTATATGGTATTTTAGTGTAATATTGGAATTGTATTGATTTTTATCAGTAGTTTCATGAAATTTGTGATTCCTTTGATTTAGAAAAACATGGAATATATATATATATATATAATATTTAAAGTAGGTATTTCGATAATATTCATATATATATATATATATACATACATACATACATACATACATACATCTTAGTAAAAATAAATTTTATTTATTAAATAGAAATCTCATTTTTCTTAAAAATTGCATTAAAAATTCCATCGAGATCGGATACTCCGTGAGGAGGTCTGCATCTCGCTCTACTAGGCCCGAGAATGTGCGATAACCTACACCATCCCGATCGGGGTTCCCCAAAATGGATTGTAGAGGCGCATTTGCAAGGAATTAAATAATACACTTTTAAAGAAAACAGTTTTTGAATATTTATGGTATTTAAATGTAAACTCGTATTTTCCCACAAACTAAAGTTCCAAAAGTCATCGTGCTATGTCAAAAATGTGTGTTGTGATGAGGTAAGTCATTACCTCGTGAGTTTTCTAAAGGTAATATGGTCAAAATGAATAAGCAATGTCGTATGTAAACATGATGGTATTTTACCGTAAAATTTAAATAGAAGTTGTAATACAGATTATTTTGAATTGAAACTTGTTGTGAATATTGTTTTATATTTGTTAAACAATATAAGAAGAGATGGTAATTTTTTGTTTAAGAAAAATTTGAGTTTTTAAAGAAAAGAGAATCGGAAATCGGAATAACTCTGCTTCCGACGAGTTTTGAAAAGTGAAAGTTTTAGACTAGAGATTGAGAAGGGGAGAGGGTACTTATAGGCTTTTGGACTATAAGAGAGATAGATGAAGCTATGGAAGGTCTCGGGGCGTCGTTTCGTCGCCGGAAACTCCTTGAATCGTCGCCGGAACTTCACCCTTTGCTAACTCCACTTGTACACTAAAAGAGACTAGAGAATTTTGTATAGTTTTGACAGGAATTTCTGAGTGAGGTGGGATGAAATATGGTGTGGTATTTATAGGGGAAATTAGAGTTTAGGGGGTGAAAGAAATGCATTACAATTTGCATTAAAATTGGATTAAATGGGCATTTTATTGTTCTCTGGATAAATTCAGAGTAAACAAGCAATATGGGGAATGTGGGATAGTTGAAAGGTTGCAAGGGTTAAAATTTGAGAGAAGTACCGACGGTCTAAACCGACGGTGCCGGTCCCCCAAGTGAATCTCGCCGGTCTAATCCGGTGAGATGGGGCTCTGATGATCGCCACGTGTCCCTGTCGCTTGGTATACTCTCGTGCACGTGTTTGTTTAATCTGTAACTTTTCAGTTTACGTGTAGTGCATGTATAAACTCTTGGGCTTCTAAAAAGATCAAAAGAAAATTAAATAAAAAGAATGTGAGGCTGATGGGATTTGAACTCGGGTGCTATGTCTCAGCAGTGCAAGGTCTTACCAATGGGCTACAAGCTCCTTCTTGCTGTTCAAAAGCAAAACAAACTTATAACTCGTGCTCAGTCATAGGTGTCCTTTTCTGTATTTTGAAAAAAAATCGTACAGAAAGTTAGGGTTGTTACATTTATGATCGATCCTTGGTTCAAGTTGGTGTTGCAAACCCCGTAAAAATCATTTTTTGCTAGACATCGACTTACACAAAAGCTCCAGGAAATGCTGACCAAAATAGCAGCGCTTACCGGAAAGTAGGAAATTCTGGACAAAGAGGCCGAACAACACCATGAGCAGGAGACCGATACAGAGTTCCTGCGAAGGGTGCTCGAGAGAAAAGACAAAGATGCCGCTGAACAAGCTGCCAATATAAAGCAGATGTCACTCTTGTTCCAAGACATGGTTGGAATGGTGATCCAACCAGAACCCTCGGCCGAAGATCCACCGATCATCATCGAGGATGACAGAGGGGAAATATCAAACCCTCCTCCAGCTTTATCAGTGGCCAAAGAAGAAACAATCTCCAAGGCCGCCCATGATGATTACATTGCTCGACAAATAAGAGCTCATCAAGCTAGTGAAGCCGCTGGCCAAATTGTCAGAACTGGACGACCATATCTAGGTTGGTATGATCAAATCAAATACCCGCCAGGATATACGATCCCTAAGTTCCATGTATTCAAAGGGACCGGCAACCCTCACCAGCACGTCGCGCAGTTCAGAGCTCTGTGCGGCAACACGGGAGGAGACGAAAACTGTTGCTTTGCCAGTTCGTTGGCAGCCTGTCAGAAACGGCCTTCGAATGGTACTCGGAGCTCCCAAATGAATCCGTGCAAACATTCACAGAGATGGAACTGCTGTTCACATAGCGTTTCTGTTACTTATATGTATGCCCTAGAGGCCATTACTGTACATTGGATGTATATTGTAGTGGATGCTGGGACATATATAGGTAGGACTTTCTTACTCGACATGATAGTACGCTATCTGGTTGATCTTTATCTTAACGTGTATACTTTCTGTATCTCTGTTACATGTTGATAAAGCCCTTAGGATGTGTACTCGACTTCCAGGACTGTGATGCAGATCATACTAGTAGGGCCTGGATAGTCCATGAGTACATCCTTCAATGTTCCTAGTCGAGGGAATATCGAGACGGGACATCGATATTCCAGAGTAGACTAGCGTATATCTTCTCGACCCATGCGATGGGCGATGGATGATCCCATATCCATTGGTGTTTGACATCGGAGATGGTATGCGGGTGCTCAGTGGAGACTGGGTACACTGAACGGACTCGCCGAGAACTCCCAGATGGTATTATACCTCACGTCAGATGGCAGTTCTCTGGTGACACTGGTACAGCTTAGTCTGTTGACCCGAGATCGTCATAGAGTCTTGTATGTCTCCTACTGTGCTTTGATTTCCACCCTACCACGGCTCTACTGAGTCGTGCAAACAGGTGGTTTTTGGGTACAGTCCCGATTCACATGGAGGCAATGAGCGATAGGAGGGGATTCGTCTCTCCCGGTATTGGGGGTTGATGTTGCGCTATGCACGACTGGCCATAACAGGAAATCCCTGGCCAGGGTTGCAGTGATATACTGGTAAGAGTTATCAGTAGTTTCACGATAGTTATGGACCTCACGTCGGCATGACTTATCGAGCTACTGGGGTCTGACGTTTACCACCCCTAGGCGAGATATGCGACATATCAGACGAACAGACCGGACTGTACGGTAAGTGTTACTGGTTGGATTCACAGGAGTGTGAGCGGGCTTGCTCGTCGATCTTCTGATCGCTCAATACTCGGGTGGCCGTTACTTTTAGCAGACCGCTTGCGGCTTGTGGGTGTTTGATATGATCATCATCTGCTGCCGGCGTATTGACGAGTCTTTAGAGTCCTACACAGAGGTTTCCTGGCTCAAGCGAAACGAAATAGGAGCGCATATGAGATATGTGCGGGACCGAGAATAATGCGTGTATGTGATACCGTATTTCATTCTCGCGATGAATGTGTCGAATGGTTGTATGCGATATAACCTAGTTATCGAATCAAGGATTGATTCGATAAGCCGATACATTGGATACTAGCCGGTTATATGCGACATGACCGGATCATTGAATCAAGTGTTAATTTAATGATTTAATGCATAATTATATATTTGATATATTACTTTGCATTAACTAGTATTGGTTCATTTTAAAAGGATTTTCTCACTTGATGCACATTGTATATGTGATATATTTTTTTATGTGCACTTGTTAGTATCATGTTTGATGATACAAGCTCACTTGGGTTTGTGTAAAGAATTAAACCATGTTTAGTGAATGGTTAGGGTTTCTTTTCTCTTGTTTATTTATCTATTTATTTTTGTTAAAAGATAAAGAAAACAAAATGGTTTATTTTGGAACTTTCTTGATGCTTCAAGCATCTTTGACCTAATGACCATTTTGTCTTCATCTCCTAAACTTAACCATTCTACTAACCTTAGTTGATTCTCTACACTAAACCATGGTTGAAGACATGATAAGTATTGATTTTATTTTCATTTTTAAAAATAACACTTATCATATCTTCTTCTTCTTCATCTTCTTCTTCCATGAAGAAAAGCTTGCTACATCAATGGCAAGTGATGAAAACAAGTGAGAAATCCAATTCTAAAGTGAACCCACTTCCTATTTCTTCATCCTCTACCTCTTGCCAAGTAGTATAGGGTGTTTTCTTCACAAGTTTCATGACTTGGTGAAGTCGGAGCTTGATCTAGTGATGCCTCGACGTAGATCATCTTCGGCATCGAAGCCGACGATCAAGCCGGCCCATTTCTTCGATGAAGCCGATGCTAGAGTTCGGGATCCGACTTGGACAGCGGAGAGACATCGTCGCCGAGCTTAGTAAGTGGTGGACCGGATCTACACAGGTTGTAGTCACTTTCCTTTAGCATTTAATTCGTTTACATGCTTGCATCGCCTATATATCTAGTTAACGATCCGTATTAGGGTTTGTAAGCACTTGTAAAATTTGAATTAGCCATGCTTGATCACTTGTGAGACTTCATTAGTGTGCCTAGGAACCCTACAGTGGTATCAGAGCCTAGCTAGAGCCTTAGGCGATGCACAGACGGAGTTAGAAGTCCGATCGAACCGAAACCCTAAAATCAAAATTGCTCTCTGTACATTTTTCAAAAACTGGATTTTTTCCAGATTAAAAATATGCAGAAAAATAAGCAGGAATATATAAGAATTACTGTGAATTTCGACAACCTGATTCCACCAATGAGCGGCGGAACCGCGGCATTAGCATGGCTAATGCGGCGGTTCCGCGGCCAACTAATCCCTTCTTCAGTTGATTTCTGCACAGTAATTCCTATTTTTCAGTGCTGGTTTTCCTGGGAATTTTTAATCTAAACTCAAGAGTTGAGTTTTCTGGGTTGTATTGGGAGTTCGTCGATTCGATCGGATTATCAAACTGTGTCTATGTGTTTTCCGGATAATTTTTGAATATGTTAAAAAGTTCGACCGGATATAAATACCCACTTTTTCCCCTGCCGGGAAATTTCCAATTGTTGGATTTTTCCGTAGTTTAACGACGTTCTAAGTAGTGCAAGTAACGCGATGGTCCCTCTAGAAGACAACAAACCTTAACTCGATTATGTGACCGTCTTGAACTGCCCTTTGAACCTTCGGGTTTGGGGCAGTACGGCGTGCCACATGTGAGGCGTTGGCTTGACCCTTCTACAGCTGGACCGTTGGTACTGAGGCACGAACTGAATGTCTTTAGACTTATTTCATGTGTTGGACTGTATCGGGAAAACTTGGGTGTTCGATTGTTCGATCGGAAAGTTTAACATTTTCTGTCTTATCCGGAATGTGATACAACATTTGGAATTCACAAGTAGTTATGAGATAACTGAATGAATGTCATAAATCTAGTAGTTTAGTCTCACTTGATCGGTTGCCACGGAATTTTGATGTGATCAAAAGTCCGTCGCAATCACGTAGCGTACGCGGATACTCGCCAGATAAACTTAATAGACAGCCTCACTCCATAGCCCCGAACAAGTGACTGTAGGAGAACCCCGTCGCCGAAAGCATCCGTCCGGGTGCTCGCGGTAGCAGTGTTCCGCCTTGGTGCACTTCGTCGACGGCATCGGGGGTGCGGCCGCCTACTAAACTTTGCGACGAGCATTCGTTTTGGAAGCCGGGAATCTTGTTGAATTGCCCGACTCGACATTGAAAAGAGTTTTCGATAAATGAGACTAAAATGCGGGGTTTATAATTGTTAGGCATGCGATGTCTAAGTATTTCATTTGATTAGGCATGCGATGTCTGAAGAGTTTGCGGATTCCAACTGTTGTAGTTTTACACTTTCTTTTCTGTGACCGTAAGTGTAATATGTGATATCGCCGGTTTCGTTGCTATATGTCAACGACAATTGGGATGCGCATATTTACTTACGTTGATGACATGTGATGTTATGTGTTGCTGGATATGTTATATTAGATCGTCGTGTTTGAATAGCCGGGGTTTTTTATGTGAGATGAGTGTTTTTCATTTTCATTCATGTAAAAACTTGTATGTAATATTCTTTTATTGGGACACTTCCAGGTTGCGGAAGATGTCACATTTTGTATATTATTTACTTTTCCGCATTAGGATAGACCCAAGGAGGGGAGCACAAGTAGCCGGGTTCTAGGGTACAGTGGGAGACCATCTCGAGGAGTCGAGTCCGGGTCTCCTAATCCTAGAATTGGTAGGGTTGCTTGCCGCTCTTGTAGGGGTCTAGGGGTGTGGGATTGGCTATTCATCACGACCGTGGAATCCGTGTTTTATACTGGCTCGTATTGAAAACATGGACGTCCTAGTATATCCAATATTTCATATGTTTCTTCTGCTGTGATGTTCTGTGACAGATATTATATATAGTATATATGATATATTATATAGACGTTGCTTATGTTTTACACCCGCACTAGCCCTGCCTCGCTCTGGCGTTAGTTACCTAACCTAACGGTGCAGACGGGACATCGAGGCGAATGCGGATGGCATAAGCGTACGTTATATTTATCTGTGATGATTAGGTGGACTTAAATGATGGGATATTCATTAATGAGATTAATGAAAGAAAAATAAACCTAAAAGATGTTGTGGAATCGAATTTCAAAATAAAACAGGTAGCTACAGTTCTTGCTTTGCATCGCGGTGTTCATTATAGAACATCCTGCACCTTATTCGATGAGGAAAGGACCGAGATCCCTTCACCGGGAGTGACTCCTTTAGCAATAACTGGAAGATGCTACAACCCTCAGTTTTTTTTTTGGTCGCTTCTATAGTTTCCGCTTTGCACAGTGATATATATGATGTATCCCGCACCTCATTCGACGAGGAAAGGGCCGACGATCCCTTCACCGGGAGTGACCCCTTTAGCAAAACTAGAAAAGCCTCAAAAACATTCCATTTAAAAACCATTTGATTCCACAACGAGATCAAGTTCAAAGCGTTAAAGGTTTTCTTAAAAACCATTCGCAACCCTCCGTCATTTTAGGAAGTAGAGTACTTAGTATTCGTGCTACGTTTGTCGACCATAGCCGAGGCGTAGTGTGCGGTAGCTAAGTGATGTCTTCCTACACAGCATATGATGCGATTAGTCAGGACAGTCATGTGGCTTTGTTGACCTTAGCCAAGGGTCATATGGGTGGGTCTAATTAATCACGAAATGACGGGTAGAACTTGACTAGTACCTATGATTTGTTGACCTTAGCCAAGGTCATAGGTGCTGGGGGTAAAAACCATTATCGGGAGTTTCAAGTATTGAAATTTGCAATGAGATTGCATACCTTCTATGTGATAGTTGGATCCCGATACCCACTGCGAGTAATTGTTACTCCTGGGAGAGTTTTGCACTTTGCAATTAGCCGATCAAGTAGGTGTCTAGAAAGGTGTCAACGGGGTTACGCCTCTGGGAAAACGAGGTTTACTGCAATTAGGTCCATGCGAAAGCACGGGGAACCTCCCTCAAAGTACCGACACTGGCCTGGCTGAAAGATTGGCGAACTTGTAGAGTGCAATTAATCCCGGCTAGTCTTTCCTTTTAAGGTTTGAAGGAAGATTTGATAAAAACAGTGGGAGCCATCCTGATTAGATAAAATATATAACCAATCTAATCTTGCAAGAGCACACGCAGAGTGTTTTCTTCTCTCTCTCTCTCCTGGTAGCGACCATATCATGCCTTAATCAAGATAATAATACGGATATTGACCGAACCCGCTTGTTATACTGAGCTGGGGAACGTTGGTCCCGCTCCAACTTATAATTGTTATAAGACAGAGCAGGAAATTGGGGATTACCAGAATTCCCGTGCCGCCCAAACGAAGAGAGTGCATGCTGATGCATCATCTTCGGGTGTGTTCATTACAAAGAACTGTTTCTCAGTATCCTCCGCATCCTGGGTATATGATACCGGATCTGGATCCCAGATATGTAATCTGTTACATAGGGCTACAAAAGGGTAGAAAAACTGAGAACGGGTGATAAGTTTCATGAGACAGAAAACGGGGCAAGTGTTGCAGCCAAGTCTGTTGGTCACTGTCACCCTGTATTACCAATACATTGATTCTGAACAAATGCTATTAGATACCGAACCTGACATACAAAATCATATCCATCTCTTTATTTATTAAAGATATGATAAAATTTTGTATTGATGGATAATGTTTTGAACATTTCCTATATCAAAAGTTGATCGGTTCAGGCACGTTATCTAAAAGCATTGATGTTCTAAATCAAACTACAGTTCCCAGTATGTAGAACACACACAAGAGGAAGAGTTCAGAAATGAACGATTCCTTCTTGAAACATTGTAGACTAGGTCATATCAATGCGACCCGACTGGCTGAAGTTACATTTTAGATGCATATTTAAATCAATTTGAATTTACATCTTGTGAAACTTGCCAGTCATGTCACAAAGATTAGATGACCATAGCTCTGTTTATTGGAAACAGAGAAAGAGTTAGTAAACTCTTGGGACTGATACATTATGATGTATGTAAGGTCTCCTGTCTACACATGCCAGGACTGGTTCTTTATACTTCATTACATTCTCTGATGATCTCTCAAGATTCAGACATATGTTCCTGTCGAAACACAAGTCCGAACCTTTTGAGATATTCACAGAATATAAGTTAGAAGTAGAGAACCAATAACCGGGTATAAGTATTATGTCCTATGATAAGATCAGGGAGGAGAATACTTGTGCATGGAATCCTTGGACTATTCTAAAGGAAAATGAGATTCTCTCTCAGTATTGCTCCTCTGAATACACCACAGCACAACGGTGTATCGGGGCGGAGCAATCACACAATATTAGATATCGTGTGCTCTATGATGAGTATTACTGAGTCACCTATTTTCTTTTGGGGTTATGCGCTTGAGAAGCTGCGTACCTATTGAATTAGGTTCGAATCAGATCACTGCCTACCATTCCATATGAGATATGGTATGGGAAGAGCCTATCTCTTAAGTAAGTTATGATTTGGGATTGTCCGGCCTATGTCAAAAGCAAAATCCGGACAAGATCGAGGCAAGGTCAGTTCTGTAGAACTGGAAAAGTTCCAGATATACAAAACTGCAGCTGATGATTTGACAGAACCAAAGGATTCAATAGTTTCCGACGAACCTCAGCCTCTCCGCCGATCTGGTAGGGTTCCTCATCTGCCTGAGAGATACCTCGGTTTCTCGATGACAGTGGGAGCGAGGAATGCATCATGAGATGATGACCCAACTAGTTTCGAGCAGGCCATCGAGAGTAGGGACTCTGTAAGAATGGCTGGATGCTTAGCGATCTGAGATGGAATCCTTATACACCAACAAAGTATGGACTTTGGTTGCTATATCTGAAGGGTTAAATCCCCATCAGGAGCAAGTATATCTTGAGAAGATTAGTTGGTGTAGATGGAAAGGTTGAGACTTTCAAAGCTAGACTTGTTAAAGGTTTTAGTCATCAACCAGGTGTGGATAATGATGAAACCTTTTCTAGGGACTATGCTTAAGTCCATCTAGATCCTACTTGCCATTGCTACATACCATGACTACGATATCTGGTGGTTGGGTGCCATGACTAATTTTCTAAATATTGATTTAGAAGAGAACGTCTATAAGAACACAGCCAGAGGGCTTCGTAAACAGTGGGAGCAGCGGAAACGTGCGCAAGTTGCTTTAGATAATGAAGCAGGCATCGCGGAGTTGGAACGTCTGTTTTGATGTGATAGTCAAAGTGTTTGACTCCATTAAAATGGTAGATGAACCTCGTATATACAAAAGGGGCAGTAAGGGAGTATGGTGGTGATCTTCGTATTGTACGTAGACAACATACTCTAGATAGGAAAAGAGTTTCCTATACTACGATCGGTCAATCTCCTATTATCACATGGATTCTCCAAATAGGATAAAGGTGATACCTTCTCGATCCTGGGGAGAATCGCTGGAAAAGTTCCAGAGTGATAAGGACGACTGAATGTCAGTCACAGGCATTGTCTTTACCTTCAGTAAAGGGACGGTATGTTGGAAAAGTTCCAAGCTAGATACCGTGACAAACTAGACGATAAAGGCTGGTGACATCGCTATTTAAAGATACTGCCAAAAGGGTAGTTTGGTTGTATATTGGTTCATAAGATGAACGAGGTTCCTACCATTGTGTGACAATGGAAGTGAGGCTTTGGCCATGGAACCCTGGTCCCATCAGTGACCCAGACATATTCTGAGGCAGCATCACCTGATCATGGAGATAGATGATCTTCAGGGTGATCGAGATTAGGAGAGTGGACTCAGAGGACAACACGGCGGATCCACTCACGAAGGCCTTTTCCCAAAGAGAGACTTTCAGGGGATGGTTAAGTATTAGATACTGCAACCACTGCTACAGATGGCCCTAGTGCAAGTGGGAGATTGTTAGTTATATATATACCCTAGAGGCCATTACTGTACATTGGATGTATATTGTAGTGGATGCTGGGACATATATAGGTAGGACTTTCTTACTCGACATGATAGTACGCTATCTGGTTGATCTTTATCTTAACGTGTATACTTTCTGTATCTCTGTTACATGTTGATAAAGCCCTTAGGATGTGTACTCGACTTCCAGGACTGTGATGCAGATCATACTAGTGGGGCCTGGATAGTCCATGAGTACATCCTTCAATGTTCCTAGTCGAGGGAATATCGAGACGGGGCATCGATATTCCAGAGTAGACTAGCATATATCTTCTCGACCCATGCGATGGGCGATGGATGATCCCATATCCATTGGTGTTTGACATCGGAGATGGTATGCGGGTGCTCAGTGGAGACTGGGTATACTGAACGGACTCGCCGAGAACTCCCAGATGGTATTATACCTCACGTCAGATGGCAGTTCTCTGGTGACACTGGTACAGCTTAGTCTGTTGACCCGAGATCGTCATAGAGTCTTGTGTGTCTCCCACTGTGCTTTGATTTCCACCCTACGACAGCTCTACTGAGTCGTGCAAACAGATGGTTTTTGGGTACAGTCCCGATTCACATGGAGGCAATGAGCGATAGGAGGGGATTCGTCTCTCCCGGTATTGGGGGTTGATGTTGCGCTATGCACGACTGGCCATAACAGGAAATCCCTGGCCAGGGTTGCAGTGATATACTGGTAAGAGTTATCAGTAGTTTCACGATAGTTATGGACCTCACGTCGGCATGACTTATCGAGCTACTGGGGTCTGACGTTTACCACCCCTAGGCGAGATATGCGACATATCAGACGAACAGACCGGACTGTACGGTAAGTGTTACTGGTTGGATTCACAGGAGTGTGAGCGGGGTTGCTCGTCGATCTTCTGATCGCTCAATACCCGGGTGGCCGTTATGTTTAGCAGACCGCTTGCGGCTTGTGGGTGTTTGATATGATCATCATCTGCTGCCGGCGTATTGACGAGTCTTTAGAATCCTACACAGAGGTTTCCTGGCTCAAGCGAAACGAAATAGGAGCGCATATGAGATATGTACGGGACCGAGAATAATACGTGTATGTGATACCGTATTTCATTCTCGCGATGAATGTGTCGAATGGTTGTATGCGATATAACCTAGTTATCGAATCAAGGATTGATTCGATAAGCCGATACATTGGATACTAGCCGGTTATATGCGACATGACCGGATCATTGAATCAAGTGTTGATTTAATGATTTAATGCATAATTATATATTTGATTTATTACTTTGCATTAACTAGTATTGGTTCATTTTAAAAGGATTTTCTCACTTGATGCACATTGTATATGTGATATATTTTTTTATGTGCACTTGTTAGTATCATGTTTGATGATACAAGCTCACTTGGGTTTGTGTAAAGAATTAAACCATATTTAGTGAATGGTTAGGGTTTCTTTTCTCTTGTTTATTTATCTATTTATTTTTGTTAAAAGATAAAGAAAACAAAATGGTTTATTTTGGAACTTTCTTGATGCTTCAAGCATCTTTGACCTAATGACCATTTTGTCTTCATCTCCTAAACTTAACCATTCTACTAACCTTAGTTGATTCTCTACACTAAACCATGGTTGAAGACATGATAAGTATTGATTTTATTTTCATTTTTAAAAATAACACTTATCATATCTTCTTCTTCTTCTTCTTCATCTTCTTCTTCCATGAAGAAAAGCTTGCTACATCAATGGCAAGTGATGAAAACAAGTGAGAAATCCAATTCTAAAGTGAACCCACTTCCTATTTCTTCATCCTCTACCTCTTGCCAAGTAGTATAGGGTGTTTTCTTCACAAATTTCATGACTTGGTGAAGTCGGAGCTTGATCTAGTGATGCCTCGACGCAGATCATCTTCGGCATCGAAGCCGACGATCAAGCCCGCCCATTTCTTCGATGAAGCCGATGCTAGAGTTCGGGATCCGACTTGGACAGCGGAGAGACATCGTCGCCGAGCTTAGTAAGTGGTGGACCGGATCTACAAAGGTTGTAGTCACTTTCCTTTAGCATTTAATTCGTTTACATGCTTGCATCGCCTATATATCTAGTTAACGATCCGTATTAGTGTTTGTAGGCACTTGTAAAATTTGAATTAACCATGCTTGATCACTTGTGAGACTTCATTAGTGTGCCTAGGAACCCTACAGTTTCACCAGCGCGAGCGAACGCACTTCGATCACGACGTTAATCAATGCCAGGGTAAAGCCGGGAGAAACCTTTGTCCAATACACAATCCGGTGGCGAAACCTATAGTCTAAGTGTGAACAACGCATTGAAGAATCCCTTGCCGTAGGCATGTTCATCGGGACCCTTGATCCTCAAATGACTGTGTTCCAGTTCATGACATTCTTCAAACCAACAACCTTTCAGGCTCTGATAGATAAACTGGCCTAAATGGACCAGATGGGCTATGGGCCTTCCTCCTCAAATAAGGACCCTCAAAATAGCAAGGGTAAAGGGAAAGCGGCCTTCGTTGTCAATACGCAACAACAGCCGAGTGGCCCAACACCAGCTGCTCACCAAAACAATGCGCGTCCGCACCCATCCTTGGAGGAAAGATTGGGACACGCTTACTCGTTTCCCCACGACAAGACAAGGAGACTGTTTGAATTGGCAATACATAATAAACTCATCACATTGCCAGACCCGCGGCATCCACTGCAACCTGGCGACGTCAAAAATCCTAACTATTGCTCCTATCACAGAATGGTGAGCCACCCAATTGAAGATTGCTATGTCTTCAAGAACTAGGTCGAAGACCAGTATCAATAGGGGAAATTTGCGCTATCTGATAACTGGAGGGTAAATCCTCCCTAGAAGCACACTCCAAAAAAGATGGATGCGCAGGGGGCATCATGCTCACTCGTGGAAGAAACTCCATGGGAAGTCATTCTTTCAGCGAAAAATAAACGAATGCTGAAGGATCTACAGGCATGTCCGGCAGTCAGGTGAAAAATCCTACTTGAACCCGAAATCATCGAAGGTATGTTAAAATCTCGTCCCGCACCGAAAATTGTTGACAAAGGGGAAAACCTCCAAGTCAAGCCTTCGAAGTCTTCGAAGAAAAAGAAGAAGACCAAGAAGCCTATGCGGCCTGGCGAGTATGACGATAAGCGCACAGATCTACAAAAGTATATTAACGCATTGGAGGAGTACAACCAGAAGGCGCGGACACCGGTCATGCTCGAAGAGTTCCTCAAGCATATTCTTGAGGGCAAAGAAAGTGACAATGATGAGGAAAATGATTCATCACAAGAAACCTAAGACTATGTAGCAAGTTACCACATGGTCTCTCATTCGTCGTTATATGAAGAAGAGGCTCCCTCGGCATCAGAAAACAACGCAGAGGAACTGGGGGTAGAATCGGCGCTAAAATCCCCGGAACTGCCAGAAGACCCGATCGATAAGCTGTTAAACGAAGCCTTTCAAAAAAGTAAAGTTGACCAAGAATGCAAGACAGCCATATACGAAAAGGCTAAACGTCGGCGTCAAGATGAAGCTGCGGAGCGGAAATGTTGTAAAGCACTCCGACCAAATCAAAGCACACCTGCTACAGACAAGAGCATAATCAAAGTAGAGAAGTGGTTCGCCAAAGCCCTGTCAATGGGGATGAAGCTCCCACCTCTCATAACGAACACTCCCGGGGTCATATGCCTCGATGGAGAAGAATGACATCCAAACTACTACCTATATCATTGGAGGGTCATTCATCCCACCGAGGAATGCAGCGCCTTCAAGAAGTGGAGGCAAGGATACGTTGCTCATCAAAAACACTTCAAGAGGATGAAGGATGAAGCGCGAAGCTCATGCTCATCGATGCCAAAATCTCCGGACTAACGCGCATGAAGAAATGACGGGCTACTGTCATATGGTTGGTACGAGTTCGGAAGTGGAAAACCCCCAAGCTCTTACCTTTGGGAGCGATTATGAGCACGAAATACTCCTCAGCCCTCTCTTCAAAGACTCCACCTCTGAAAAAGAAGAGGAAGAGAAGAACTACGAGAATATTCAGCTGCGTAGCCGCACGCTGCCTGAGATGAATCTCGGACCTACAAACAAAGATTCGAATAAAAAAGACAAAGGGAAAGGGAAAATCCCTGAGGAAATTGCCCTCTATGAAGAAGCAGTCAAAGAGCTCGCAGTAAGGGACCCACTAAGGAAAAAAATGTGGATTACAATGTTATATCTCATCTGAGGAACATACCCTCAAAACTGAGTATATTGGATACTCTCCTCCTGTCCAAAGAGGTACGAGATTCTCTGATCAAGGCATTACAAGAGTCCGATCAATTCCAAGCTTTCTTCGCCAAAGAGAAGATGAAAGATGAACTGGTAGAGGTCCACATGGCTGACATTACATTCAGCGATGAATATCTCCTCCTCGGTACGTACGAATATAATCGCCCATTATACGTCACCGGATATTGCCACGACATCAAGATAGGGAAAATCCTTGTCGATAATAGATCCTCCGTCAACCTTCTTAACGTGAGGGTGATGAAGAAAATTTGTATAAACGTTCAACACCTTGCCCGAGATAAAATTACCTTCTCCAGGTTCGACTCATAGTCGTCACGGACGCTTGGGTCTGTAATATTGACGTTATGCTTTGGACTGCTCATCAATAACATCAAATTTCATGTCATTGACGCCAAGACTTGCGATAACGCTTTACTCGGCAGGCCTTAGTTACATGAGTACAATATCATCCCTTCTACACAACATCAGTGTATGAAGTATTTCAAGGATGGTTTAGAGTATACCATCACAGAAAAGCTAAATCCATTCTCCATAAACGAAGTCCAAAAATATAAAGACGCAAAGTATTTCCTACCAGACTTCGAGGTTACTGAAAGATGCCACAAGCCGGAGAATAAACAAAAATCCTTCGCCACTATACCGATCTTTAGAAGCGATACTGAGGAAGACGAAGAAATAGTCTACTCAGGGAAACCCCAAAAAGAAAACAATAAGCCCGGACCATCTACTCCTATCTTGGTCTTTGGCAGCGACTTTGAGGACGATGCCAACGCAGTGTTCTCCGTCTGCCCGTCAATGGTAACTTTTGCCAGAGAAGACCAGAGTCTACAAATTACAATGGCTCCGCCTCGGCGTTACAAGGAACTTGACGCGGTCGATACATACAGTGTACAAGAGCTACAATTTTTCTACGTGCCTCCTAGGCGAAGGGGTGAAAAGGTGATCCTCTTGTACCAATCTGCGGAAACCAAAGTAGAAAAAGAAGTCTGGTATAGTGCCGATTTTGCGCTCGACAGGCTTCAACTCAATCATCTGCCAAGATATTACGCCGAAGGATTGAAAAGGTTGTTAAGATACCAAGGTGTACCCCTCGAACAAACTGTTCGATATGCCCAATTGTACAAAAAGATTTAGGATATTCCCGGAACTCAGCGAAAGATGCCAAACGGGAAGATGGAGACAACGGGGCTCGAATATGTTCGTTCCAAGAAACGGGAGCAGATCTACAGTTGCCACGTCATAAACAGTTCAAGTGAAACAGAAGACGCTCTTCCAAATAGCCATGACATCAAATCGGAGAAAGCTCTTGTTCTAAAAACGTTGAGTCCGTCGCTGGAAGAGAAAATTGATAGGTTAATAAAAGAAGCTTGTCAAACGAGCCGGTACAACCACAGTCGCAAAATGGCTATTTATGAAAAGGCCAGGATGCAGCGTCTCAGTCAGCAATCTGTGGAGAAAGTAGTGTTAGTGTATATGCCCTAGCGGCCATTATTGTATCATACTAGATTGTATATTACTTAATGGAAGCCTGGGATATTCACACTTGTATTGACAGTCTTGCTAAACATAGTAGTATGCTACTTGGTTTTGTCTACTTTAATATGTGCATATGTTTCTTGTAACGTATCACTTATACATATTAGTAGAGCCCTTAGGATCTTTGCTTGATTACCAGCGTTATGATGGCAGTCGTACTAGTGGGGGCTGGGTAGTCTATAAGCAACATCCTATACAGGTCCCTGGTCATTGGATTATCGAGACAGGGCATCGATATTCCGGAGTAGACCAGTGTGTATGCTTCTCATCCCAGTTGGGGAGATGGTCTGTCCCACAGCCATCAGTACGTCGTACTGGAGATAGTATACAGGTGCTCGTTAGGTTACGGGTACACCGGACATGACTCGCAGGGGAACTGTTGGTTGGTATTATACCCGTCGTCAGTTAACAGTTCCGGTTTGACAAGTGGATTTGTCAGTTAAAGATAGGTGATTTGTCTCTCAGAGTTGCAAATGGAATGAGCATGGACGCTGAATCCGTGGGAGAATATCGCCTAGGTTTGACAAGTGGGCAGATATTGATTCTACGTAACTGTTTGTATGTACCAAGTTTGACTTGTAATATCATATCAGTGTCCTCACTTTCGAGAGAGGGATATGATTTTACATTCGTAAGCGATGTAGTTCACATCCATCTAAATCAAGTTCTGATTGGGTCCGGTACATTAGATGACGGTATATACGTAATGAGTCCAGCTCAGGTTTTCAATGTCCAGAACACACTTAAAAGAAAGTCTCCAGAAATAAATCAGGCTTTCTTATGGTATTGTAGACTAGGTCACATCAATGAAACACGATTAACTAAGTTACATAGAGAAGGATATTTGAATCCGTTCGAATATCAATCTTATGCTACTTGTGAATCTTGTCTCATGGGAAAGATAACAAAGACTCCGTTTACTGGACACGGAGTAAGAACGAGCGAGCTCTTGGGACTCGCACACAGTGACGTGTGCGATCCAATGTCTACACATGCGAGAGGTGGTTATTCCTACTTCATTACTTTTACGGATGATTTCTCTAGTTATGGATATGTCTTCTTGATGAAACATAAATCCCAGGCCTTTGAGAAATTCCAAGAATACAAGAATGAAGTGGAAAACCAAACAGGCAAAAGTATCAAGACACTGAGATCTGATCGAGGTGGTGAATACTTAAGTGCCGAGTTCCTAGGTTACCTAAAAGAGAATGGAATTCTCTCTCAGCTTACTCCTCCATACACACCACAACACAACGGTGTATCGGAAAGAAGGAATCGAACCCTATTGGATATGGTTCGTTCTATGATGAGTAAGGCTGAGTTATCTCGATCTTTCTGGGGTTATGCGCTAGAATCAACGGCATATCTTCTGAACAGGGTTCCTACCAAGACTGTGCCTACCACCCTATATCAGATGTGGAGTGGGAAGAAACCCTATTTTCAGTATCTGAAGATTTGGGGATGTCCAGCTTTTTTTAAAAAGCAGCATGCGGACAAGCTCGAGGCACGATCAGTACAGTGTAAGTTTGTGGGATATCCAAAGAACTCCAAGGGGTATCTATTCTATTACGCAGAGGAACAAAAGATTTTTGTTTCTCGTAATGCCCATTTTTTAGAACAGCAGGTTTTAGAAAAGGATACAAGTGGGAGCGAAATAGAACTGGAAGAAATTCCAAAACCACAAACTACAACTAAAAGTTTGGTAGAACCAGTAGTTCAAGAAGAACAGGACATTCCCGTACCCCCGCAAGAGTAGTAGGCCGTCTCATCCGCCTGAGAGATACTACGGTTTTCTCATAAATGGGGATAAAGAGGATTGCGTCATTGATGATAATAACCCTACTAGCTTCCAGCAAGCCATTCAGAGCGGCGACTCGGTAAAATGGCTGGATGCAATGCGGACCGAAATGGAGTCCATGTACACTAACAAAGTATGGACTTTGGACATTGCTCCAGATGGGGTAAAACCCGTAGGATGCAAATGGATCTTCAAAAAGAAGATTGGTGTAGATAGACAGGTTGAAACCTATAAGGCTAGACTTGTTGCAAAGGGTTTCCGTCAAAGACCTGGTTTGGACTATGACGAAACCTTTTCTCCAGTGGCTATGCTCAAATCCATTCGGGTCCTTCTTGCTATTGCTGTCTTCCACGATTATGAGATCTGGCAGATGGACGTAAAGACGGCCTTTCTAAATGGTAATTTGGAAGAGTGCGTCTATATGGATCAGCCAGAGGGATTCATTCAGAGTGGGAGCAGCGGTAAAGTATGCAAGTTGCTTAAGTCCATTTATGGACTAAAGCAGGCATCACGGATTTGGAACATCTGTTTTGATGATGCTGTCAAAGAATTCGACTTTATCAAAAATCCAGATGAACCATGCATATACAGTAAGATTGTAGGGAGAGCTGTAGTATTCCTCGTCTTGTACGTGGATGACATTCTCCTAATAGGAAATGATATTCCTATGTTACAGTCAGTCAAAAGATTCTTATCACAGAAATTCTCCATGAAAGACCTGGGTAATGCCACCTACATTCTGGGGATCCGGATCTATCGTGATAGATCAAAGAGGATGTTGGGGCTTTCGCAGTCCAGGTACATAGACACCATATTGAAGAGATTCAGTATGGATGATTCTAAGCATGGTAACCTACCGGCTTGTCACGGAATCACCTTCTCCAAAGAGATGTCTCCCAAGACTGATTTGGAAAGGGATCGCATGTCGATTATACCCTACGCTTCTGCGGTAGGCTCTATAATGTATGCGATGTTATGTACCAGACCAGATGTAGCATACACATTGAGCGCTGTAAGCCGGTATCAGGCAAACCCAGGGGAGAAGCACTGGATAGCAGTAAAGAACATTCTCAAGTACCTGAGGAGGACTAAGGAGATGTTCTTGGTGTATGGCGGAAAAGACCTCCAGATCGAGGCATTTGCCGACTCCAGCTTCCAGAGTGACAAGGATGACTCCAAGTCCATGTCGGGTTATGTCTTTACCCTCAATGGAGGGGCGGTCTGTTGGAAGAGTTCCAAGGAGGAGACCGTTGCTGACTCAACGATGGAAGCGGAGTACATAGCTGCTTGCGATGCCGCAAAAGAAGCTGTCTGGATGAAGAAGTTCCTCACAGAACTTCAGGTGGTTCCTACCAGTGTTGGTCCAATACCTCTGTATTGCGACAATAACGGCGCTATAGCTTTAGCGAAGGAACCCAGGTCCCATCAGAAGTCCAGACACATCTTAAGGCGGTATCACCTGATCAGGGAGATCGGAGATCGCCGGGAGATCGAGATAAAGAGAGTAGAGAAGAAGAATAACATTGCTGATCCATTCACAAAGGCCATTCCTCAGAGCAGTTCGAGAGGCTATTCGAGATCATAGGTCTGCGATATGCCAGCTCATGGCCCTAGTGCAAGTGGGAGATTGTTAGTGTATATGCCCTAGGGGCCATTATTGTATCAAACTAGATTGTATATTACTTAATGGAAGCTTAAGATATTCACACTTGTATTGACAGTCTTGCTAAACATAGTAGTATGCTACTTAGTTTTGTCTACTTTAATATGTGCATATGTTTCTTGTAACGTATCACTTATACATATTAGTATAGCCCTTAGGATCTTTGCTTGATTACCAGCGTTGTGATGGCAGTCGCACTAGTGGGGGCTGGGTAGTCTATAAGCAACATCCTATACAGGTCTCTGGTCGTTGGATTATCGAGACAGGGCATCGATATTCCGGAGTAGACCAGTCTGTATGCTTCTCATCCCAGTTGGGGAGATGGTCTGTCCCACAGCCATCAGTACGTCGTACTGGAGATAGTATACAGGTGCTCGTTAGGTTACGGGTACACCGGACATGACTCGCAGGGGAACTGTTGGTTGGTATTATACCCGTCGTCAGTTAACAGTTCCCAGATGACATGGGTACAGCATAGTCCGCAGACTTGACACTGCTACTTCGCCTCCAGTGTGTCCCACTGTTTTTAGATTGCTACCCTACCACGGCTCAAAGGAGTCGTGCAAACAGATAGCAGTTGGGTGCAGTCCCGAGCACTTGGAGGCAGTGGCGGTTAGACAGGATTCGTCTCTCTCAGTATTGGGAGTTGGTATCGCGCTGTGTCAGAGAGCCATTACGCAAAGTCCCTGGCCAGGGCAAGCGAGATTTACTGGTAGGTTCCAGTAGTTTCTCAGGGTGTAATGGGCTACGCTCCGATACGACTTATACCGCTATTAGGGGACTAACGCTGGCCGCCCCCTAGGCTAGATATGCGATAGTCTTAGACGAACAGACCGGACTGTACGGAGATTGTCACATCAGACTCAGTAAGAGTTCGGATGGGTTTCCTCATCGGCCTTCTTATCGACATCTACCTGGGGACCGTTACGTACAGCTAGTGCCGCTTGCGGTCTGTGGTTAAACCCACTGCCAGCGTAGTGTCGAGTCTTTAGAGTCCCATACAGAGAGTTTCCCTGCTCCAGGAGAAACGATATAGAGCTTGTATGGTTTTACAACAAGGGTTCGGACGCGTACATGTGTTTACGCACGTACGACGTTCGGACAGTTTTTACTAGCCGGTTTTGGTTTAAGCCAGATTCTAGTATCGGGTTATTGGATTTATACAGTCTAAAGTTTTTCCGTGTTTTCCCGGATAGGAGGGGCGTTCTCGTAATTTGTCGGGAAGCTTCTAGAAGGATGATGACATGGAGGGTAAGGTGGCATTAGCATTTAATGCATTTGTGACTCACTTAGATGAATCATTCAAGTGAGTTAATGAAGCATTTATTGCTTAATGACTCACTTGATGATTCATTGCATATATTTAATGAAGCGTGATGATAATGCATTTTGAATTATTCATTTTGATTTTCATATGCTTCATTATATATTAGAAGTGAGAAGCTTTTTCATTCATAACTTATGCTCACCTTCTCTCTCCTCAAGCTCTCTCTTGAAACCTTAATCCCCCCTTCTCATGTGTTGAGATCAAGGATTAAATAGACTAATTAATCCATAACCTCACTCTATATCACCTAGATCACTTTGATTAGCAACTAAAGAAACCTAGTTATCTCAAGTTAGAGATCAAGCTTGGAGAAGGAGCTTTCGGGTGGATCGTCTTTGATTCGAGGAGGCTGTTGAGTTGCCGACGTTCCAAAGATCCTACGAGGAGTGGAGGACAGCGATGAAGACCCGAAGGACAAGTAACGTGTGGTATAACTTCGAATCCGAGTAGTTAAACCTTTCGTAGTATGCTAGTAACGGTTTAGATACGATTCATGCGCTCAAGTCCGTGTTACGAAGTTTTGATAATCGTTTTTCATATATTCCGCCTCCCCGCAAGTTCATGGGGTGCGTGACATGGACTTACAAGTAGACCATTATGCTCTTCATCCCCGCCCCAATATATGTTCTCACGGAAGGGGAAATCCCAAAATAGAGGCAAAAACAGGGCCAAGAACGCAAACAACGTTCGAAGACAACAAAGCGGATCCAAGACGCCATGCAATTAAGAGAAACTCGATTGGAGCCCGTCCTTTATAAAGAAGATGGTTCGGGAATACTCTTTCCCCAAGACAAGACAGGGAAAATATTCAACCTTATCATGAAGTACCAAATGATGACACTTCCGGAGTCTCGGCATCCCGAACAAATAAACGAGGTCCATCACCCGGATTATTGCTTCTATCATCCAGTAATAGGTCATCCCCTTGAAAACTGCTTCACCTTCAAAAACTAGGTAGAAGACCAGTATCAATAAGGCATGTTTATACTATCCGACAGCTGGAGGGTAACTCCACCACAAAGGCATGAGCCAAAAAAACCCTACCCCGTCAAGATAGGAACAGCTCAACCACAAAAAGGGAAGTGAACTCGTACCTGCCATATGATAACCCTCTCAAAAGAGGAAAGGCACGAGACGATGGATGACCTCCACTTGTGCTTCGCAAATGAAGATGAGGACGAGATAATCTCAAAGTTTCCACCATCACCAAAAGAGCTGGTAGATAGGATATACACTACGGCGGACAACCCAAGAAAAATTGACTTAGGGACAGAAAACGATCCAAGGCTGACGTTCGTCAGTGAGCTACTATCTGAAAAACGGGTAGCCACGTTAAAAGATGTGCTCATGCAATATAAAGACTATTTCGCATGGAACTATTCCGAGATGCCGAGTTTAGATCCAAAGGTAGCGGTACATAAACTGGCTATATCGCCGGATATAAAGCCAATCAAATAGGCGCCAAGAAGGATGCGACTCGAACTTGAGATGAGTATCAATGCTGAAATCAAGAAACTAATCGACTCCGGTTTCATCCAAGAAGTTCAATGTCCCGACTGAATCGCTAAAATCATTTCAGTGATGAAGAAAATGAGACGGTTCGCATCTGCATGGACTTTCAGGACCTTAACAAGGCCTGCCCGAAGGACGACTTCCCGTCCCCGTTACCGAGATAATGATCGATAACACATCTACTCATGAGATCTTCTCCTTCATGGATTGATCTTCAGAATACAACCAAATAAAAATGCATCTTGAAGAATAAAAGCATACTGCCTTCCGAACCCCATTGGGCATATTCTGCTATAAAGTGATGCCCTTCGGTTTGAAGAATGCTGGCGCTATCTACCAGAGGGCTATGACAAAGATCTTCGATGAACTCATTCATGAGATTGTCGAATGCTATATCGACGACCTTGTGGTTAAGAGTAAATCTCACGATGAGTATTGGGAATATCTAAAAATAGTGTTCCAATGTCTTCGAAAGTATAATCTGAAGATGAATTCTCTAAAATGCGCGTTTGGAGTCTCCTCGGGCAAATTTCTAGGATTCATTATACGTCACCGGGGTATCAAAATTGATCTCTCAAAGATTAAGGCGATTATGGAAATGCCCACGCTAAGGACCCTCAAACAACTGCGATCTCTCCAAGGAAAGCTCGCATATATCCGGAGGTTCATAGCTAACCTCTCCGGAAAATGTCGTCCCTATAGTCATTTAATGAAAAAGGGGACCCCGTTCGTCTAGGATCAAAAGTGTCAAAAGGCACTGGAGGAAATCAAGCAATACCTGCAAAATCCGCCGGTATTGACCGCTCTGGTTAAGGAAAACCCCCTTATCCTATATACGACCCTTGAGGGTTCTCTAGGCGCATTATGGGCACAAGAGAACGATCAGGGAAAGGAGAGAGCTCTGTACTATTTGAGTCGAGTTCTCCTAAGGGCAGAAAACAACTATTCCCCTATCGAAAAGCATTGCCTGGCACTGATCTTCGCAATAACGAAACTCAGACATTATGCCATGGCACATGAGCTCCATCTCATATCAAAAGTGGATCCTCTCAAATATCTAATATCAAGGGTCATACTAATAGAAAGACTTGCCAAATGGGCCCTTCTTTTGATGGAATTCTTGATAACATATCGTTCCCTCAAAGCAGTAAAAAGTCAAGCCATAGCTGACTTTCTAGCGGAGCATCCGATACCAGCCGACTCCCCATTAAATTGCGAGTTGCCAGACGAACTTGCATTCGATACAACCGAAGAAGAAAATGATTCCCAATAGGAACTCTACTTCGATGGAGCATCTTCCATGAATCGGCGAAAGCAAAACATCCCCATAATCAAAGCTGTGGTGGACCTTATCTTCGTGACTCCGCAAGGAGAGATACTGCATTATGCCCTTTTCTTAATAGAGCTAAGGACTAATAACGAGGCTGAATATGAAGCTTTGATAGCTGGTCTCGAGATCTCTATCAACATGGGAATCAAAGATCTCCTCATATATGGAAACTCCCAGCTGATCGTCAGCCGAGTAAATGGCGATTATCAGACATACAAGCCAGACCTAATAAAGTATGGCGAAATAGTGCAGCAACTGCTGACACAAATCCCTTCCTACATCCTGTAAAGCATACCGCGTGCAGAAAACAATAAGGCGGAAGCATTGGCCAAATTGGCTAAGGAATTTGCCGATGAAAACCTCGATGACGTGAGGATTATTGTGCAAAGCCATAGGGTTCTCGCGACAACAGAAATATTTTCAGAAGACCTGATAGAGCCATCCGAAGAAAAAGAAACGACCGAATAAATAGCCCTTCAAATAGAGGACGAAGAAAAGGTCAAGGACTGGAGGGAAGTCTTCATAGATTACTTTAAGTCCCAACGAATGCCCGAAAATGCGTCGTTTAGACATCAACTCATGAAACGCGCTTGGTCTTTCGCCTTCATTAATGATACTCTGTATAAGAGATCGTTCGACTGTCTGTGGCTAAGAAGCCTGGGGCCGGAGGAAACAAAGAAAGTCGTCCAAGAAATACACGACGGACTCTGCGGTTCTCATCAGGCACTGCATCCTAAAGAAATTTCAAGGAAAGAGAGCCCCTTGGAAGCTGAAGAATGGGCTCAGAGTATCGAAGACGATCTGGCAGCATCACAAGTGCCAGAAATTTCCTGGGTTAGAGTTGCAAAGCTGCAACTCACAGATAACGTCAGAGTTTGGTGGAAGGCGGAAGAAAACCGTCTTGACCAGCCGATCGAATGGAGGACTTTTCGCGAGATGTTCGACGCGAAATATTTCCCCGAGACTGCCCGATTTGACATAGAGCAGCAATTCATCCACCTGCAACAAGGTTCGATGTGGAGAAAATCGGTGGATGAGTATGATATTGAGTACACTATGTTGAGAAGGTAAAAATATGTCTTAAATATTCGATTTTCTAATATCACATACTATACAGCTTACACAAGACCATAACAGATTCGCGGCATACTTGATACCGACGGCTGAGATCAGAGCTAGACGATTTCAGCAAGGGTTCGATCCGGAGATCAAGATGCCTTAGCTACAGGGGATTTCCCAACTCACGACTTAGCTCTGAAAGCTGCCCGCCGATATGAGGCGGTAGTGAAGAAGAAGGGCAGACCTCAATCTGTCGGTGTGAAGCGCCCTGCCATCCAAATGGTAGGAGGAGCCTCATCAATACCAACTTTTGAACCCAGGAGAACGGAAGTAACAAATAACCGGCCAAGTCCAGATTTTTTCTTCTACTACAAGAGAGATGGACACCTATGGAAGGACTGTGTTCTCCGCCGAAAGACACGACCGGGACGTTGGGACGTCTGGCCTGAATTTCGAGGGCAGATGCTATTTGGTGCTATCTGTCCACCTCTCCGAAGATGCCAAGTTGATTTATGGCACCATGTATCAGAGGTTTAGACGGATGCGGCCGTTGTAGCAGACTTCGTCAGATTCCCCCTCGTTTGAGAGTTTTTTTTATTGTGGGGACGTGATCAGTCGAAAATATTGCATTTTTAACACATCAATTTCCCTACTATTTGCAATCATCTAAAGGTGTTTGGTATAAATATAGCACATATTAGCAATTTGTCTGCAAAATACCAAATAACATGTGTTATACATTATAACCGGCATTTTGAGGGAAATTGAGTGTTTATTACTACACGCATGATCTTTTGTGTATCAACACTTGTCTCGAGACTGTGTGTAGGAAATTCTCCAGGTAAAAGAGCCGGAACTGCTAAAAGTACTGATAAAATACGTCAAGTCAAAGACTTGAAATCTGGCAGTAAACAAGAAAGTATAAAAATATTCCACACATCAGGAAAGTGCCATAAAGCCAACAGAAGAATTACCTGGAAATTGTATGCAGTAATTCACCAACATGGCCGTGGATCCGCGGTCGAGTCGGCCGAGTTGCCGCGGTTCCGCGGCCTTGTTAACTCATCAGCGCGTCAAATTTCTCCACGTGGCTTGTTGTAACGGCCTAAGCTTCCAGAAGACTCTTAAAGAGCACGTGGCTTCTTCCAGAAGGCTCTGCATAACAAACTCACTCTAGAATATTCCTTGTAACAACCTCATTCTAGAATATTCCCTATAACAAACTCATTCTAGAATATTCTCTCTAACAAACTCATTCTAGAAGGCTCTCTCTAACAACCTAGTTTTGGAGGGAAGATTCAAATGAGGTGGTTATAAAAAGATATCTAGATCTAGGGTTTAGGAGGTTAGACAATTAGTGGTGAGTTAGTTACACATTTGGAGCCAAAATTCAAATTCAAGTTGAGTGACACAACTTGATACCAAAACCCTAGCCCAAATCCATTTCCAAAGCCAAATCAAGATCATTTTGAGAAGCAAATCAAGCAAGCAACCATCGATCTTTTATCCGCGAAGCCAATCTTCATCTGAGCAAGAGATCCACGACGATCCGCGACTCATGGAGATCGAGCGGAGTGAAATTCGACGGAGCTAGTTACCTCTTCAAAAGGAGCGATCAAGAGCAATATCTTGTAACCTCGAATTGAGGGAATGTGTAATTAGTCGTCGATTTAATAAAGGTGATAATTGAAATTCTTGTTTTCTTTACATTCTTACGTTGTGAAATTTCTTGATCTTTGATTCATTTATTTTCATGATGCTTGAGTAAATTCTCCGCTTGTGGAGGATTCAAGAGAATTGATAGATCTAATGATGATCAAATCTTAATACTAATTTTCTTGATTCTTGATTCTAGATTCTAGATCTCTATTTTCTTGATGTTTCTTAAAATCAAATCATACAAATCTTGAATCAACTTTCTTGCATTTTGTTTTATATTTTCATTTCGACTCATCTAAAACAAGATCGATCAAAACACACATCTCAGTGGACGATCTGTATTCATTAACGCGCTATATCGACACCGTTAATTGATTGCGGTATAAATTTCTTTGGTTGTGAAACATTTCTAAACACGACACGGAAACGATCAATCACGACGCTCTTCCCTGCAGGCGCAAGCCCCTGCAGTTAATTACGCTACCGCATCGTGGTAACCACTTTCTCCATCTCCATATGGTCACTTCGTATCGTGTGTGTTTGTTTTATTTTTGGTTGCCCGTGGATTGTTTACGGAGACTAATTTATGTCGTCGCCCGTAGGGCATGGATTAGTCCAAATCCGTATTTTCTTAGATTTGGGTTTTGGTTTGGGTTTAAGGATCGTTAATCTCATTTGAGACTAAGATCAACTTAAACGTTTGTTAAGGATATGTTGGTCTAATTTTTAGACTAAGATCAACTTAACGTTTGTTAAGGACACGTTAGTCTAATTTTAGACTAAGATCAACTTAACAAGATCATTTAGATCCAACAAAAGAGCATTTGGGCTCGATTGTTTTAGTTTAGGGATATTGCGGTCCAGTTTAAAGATGTCATAGTCTGTAAAGTTTAAGGATATCATAGTCCATGAGTTTAAGGACCCCACAGTCCATGGTAGTTTAGAGACTTCATAGTCTGTAAAGTTTAAGGACATCATAATCCATGAGTTTAAGGACGCCACAGTCCGTGAAATGTCTGGTTGTCGGGACCCGTCACCTCTCTGAAGAAGTTGAAGGATTACAACGACAAATATCAGAAGAGTGAAGAGATGTACCCTTGAACCAATATTGGTTGGGAGATCTGTAGTCCAGTTTGGGACTAAGATCAAAGATTTATGAGCATATAGTCTCAATTAATCTAAATTAGATATTTGTGGCCAACTTAGGCTCGACCCATTTATTCAAAATGTTAGACATTTAATTGGGCTCAGTCCTTTTACATTTAACAATGCTGAGCATTGGTTTGGGTTCTAACAATTGTTTTTGTCTTTTATTGAGTGCTGGGCACTCGTTATAGCTCTGGGCTTTATCATTTAAAGAACAATTTATGTTCTCTCAGTGCACACGTGAGGAGCACGTGACGCGCTTAGCGCTGAGCGCCAGTCAATGAGTGCAGAGCGCCTCTGTTAAGTAGCGCACACGTGAGGAGCACATGGCGCGCTTTGCGCTATGCGCCAGATAATGAGCGCGGAGCGCTTCTGTTAAGTAGCGCACACGTGAGGAGCACGTAGCGTGCTTGGCGCTATGCGCCAGATAATGAGCATAGAGCGCTTCTGTTAAGTAGCGCACACGTAAGGAGCACGTCGCGTTTGGCGCTATGCGCCAGAAAATGAGTGCAGAGCGCTTCTGTTAAGTAGCACACACGTGAGGAGCACATGGCGCGCTTGGCGCTATGCGCCAGAAAATTAGCGCATAGCGTTTCTGTTAAGTAGCGCATACGTGAGGAGCACATGGCGCGCTTGACGCTATGCGCCAGATAATGAGCGCAGAGCGCTTCTTGTGAAATTTGGAGTGCTAAGGCTCTGTAGCACTGTGCGCTAGATTTGAAGTGATGAACGCTTCTTTTAATTGGAGCACTAGGGCTCCGCAGCGTTGTGCGCTAAATTTGGAGCGCTGAGGCACTTCTTTTAATTGGTGCGCTAAGGCTCTTTTAAGCAGCTCTGCTTTCTGAGAATTAAATTCTCTCTTATAAGAGATTTTGTCTCAAAGATCTAAGAACAAAGTTCTTATTTTATAGGAGATGTTTCAATCTCTTATGTTTTTGGTGAAAGGCTTTGCCTTTATGGATCTGTGATCCTAAGAGAATTGAATCATTCTCCCCCCTTTTTATAATGAGATATTATAATCTCTTTGTGAAAAACAATTTATCTTATAGATCTATGATCTAGCAAAACAATTAAGTTCTTTTTCTGATGAGATGCTTTGATCTCTTTGTTTTACCTTAAAGAAATTGTTCTTCTGCAGAGAGCTTGTTCTTCTCTTTGAACTTTTTCAGAGTTTGTCTGGGGGGGTCCTCTATATGAGACTTGAAGTCTTGGGGCCTTTATATAGTGAAGGCTAATTTGTTCAATCAGTTAAGGAGATCTTTTCTTTAATTGATTTGGGTATTTCCCCACCGTTAGATTTTTGATCCTAGAGCTTCTGTTTTACAGAAGGCAATCTTCTTGCTTTTAACAAGATTGGGAAATCTTTTCCCATACAGAATTTATTCTGTATCTTGGTGATTTTTAATCACCATTGGATTATTGATCCAACGGTGCTCTGATTTACAGAGCATAATCTTTCTTGTTTGGAAAGATTCTAAGGAGTTTTTCCTTAACAGAATTTTATTCTGTTAATTTGATGATTTTTTAATCATGTTCATTGGATCTTTAATCCAATGGTTGGGAACATTTAGTTCCAGCGCTAGCGCTCTCGTGCTTTGCACGTGGTGCGCTGTTTAGAGTGCAGCGCACTTAGAGCTAGCGCTTACGTGCTTTGCACGTGGTACGCTGCTTAGAGTGCAGCGCTCTTAGCGCTAGCGCTCACGTGCTTTGCACGTGGTGCGCTGCTTAGAGTGTAGCACTCAAAGCACATGAGCGCTGCCTCAGAGTCTTTGACTCTCAGCGCTGGCGCTGCTATGAAGCGCTGCTTCATTTCAAATTTTGAAAATTTGAACAGAGTTTTGCTCTGATTGGGAGAAACAAATGCCCCCCCACCGTTGCGCTCGCGTGGCTTACATGTGAGTGCAGCGGTGGCAGCATCTGCGCCCTTAGATCAACTTAGAAGTTGAAACAGCTCTCGGTGCCTATAAATAGGGCCTCTTGCCCTTTGAGATGATCTCTGTTCATCTTCTTTCTTGTTTTCTGAGAATTAATTCTCCTTCAGAGTATAGCTCTTTATCTTAAGAATTCTTAAGAGTCAAAACCCTGCCCAATTTTTTGGTAAGATCTGAACTTATTAATAGAGCTTTGCTCTTCTCAGATCATAGATCTAAAATTATTTTTAAGGTTTTACCCATTAACACAGCCATGCTCATCTTTCGATCATAGATCTTAAAATATTTTTAGGGTTTTACCCATTAATAGAGCCATGCTCATCTTTAGATCATAGAATAATCTTTTTAGGGCGATTTTAACCCATGAACTGGAATACTGTTCATCTTCCATGAAGAACTCTTAGAGTTTGTTCATAGATCTTGAAGATCTCGGAATTAAAAACTTTACTTTAAGTTTTCTGATGGATTATTCCATCATCTTTACAGAGCATGGCTCTTCAAAATTTTTTTTGAGGAATTTTATTCTTTTCATCATCAGAGTTGACAGATGTCACTCTGTTGTAGAGCGCTGCTCTCAATGGGAGATTTACTCCTTGGCTCGAGAGGCCCTCATTAAATGAGAATCCTTTGAGGATTTCCTCATTTAATGACAGTCTCATCAAATGATGAGACTGTTTTATTAATGATGAACTGTCATCTAGACTGAGTGGGTCCCCTTTGGTCCCTTTTCCCTACATTGCAGTGTGGTACGAATTTAAAGTACCTAGTGATAGAAGTTTAAACTGTAGCATTGACGGCTGAAAATTTTGTTCTTTTCCGCGTAGGTACTATGTCTTTCGACGCTTCTTTTTCGTTCGTCCGTTCGGAAGGCGGATTTCCCGAAGCGCCTGTGGATTGGGAAGTCTTTGCGCTGATAAAAGATCAAGACCTAGAGCACAAGAATCTTCATCTATGGGGAACATGGTACAATCAAATTATCAAGGGCCGACGGAGCTTTTCTTGCACGACACCCTCGGAGCCCATTTCAGTGATCTCTTACGCCGACCCACCCCTAGTGAACTACACTGTGGAGGAGGTCAATTGGACTTCAGATGGTCTCCTTCAGCCTTCTTTGGCTGCGATACCCGTACAGCCTCTAAGGGCGTTGGATATCATGGGGCGACGTATATGTCAAGTTGAGTCGCGCCCGTAGGGACAGCCTTATAACATAGGATTAACTCCCCGTCACCCAGCCGGATATTTGCAGTGGGCCCGGTACATTTTGTCCTCTAAGAAGTTGCAGTTGCTGAGGCTCGGGTTGTATCCCGCGATTTACGTTTCTCTCTTTCAGTATTCCAGGCCTCCTACATGGTGGGTAAAAGCCTTTTTGGAACAATGGAACGTTCCAACTCACACCTTCCTTTTGTTGGATCGGGAAGTCTCAATCTCTTTAGAGGAGTTCGCGGAGATCTCTGGCTTTCCTGTCAGAGGGGAGCATTATAAGGAACTACTTCCTCATGATGAGTATGTCTTTGCTGCCAAGTCGGTGATGATGGGCCTTACCCCGGAAAATGCCATTCAACATCAATCCCCAAGTTTGATTAAAGTGTTGAATATCTATGAGGGCTTATTTCTTGAATCTGGGAGCCATGCGGTTAATTTCACAGACTTCATCGCTCGTTTTCTCCGCCCGGAAGTCCTATCGAAGGAAGCCGCGAAATTCGCCAAAATCGACGATCCTTTTGGCTTAGGCTTGGGCAACCTGCCGACGGCGGAGGCGGATCAGAAGAGTTTCTTTCTCCCCGACACCCCGGTCATCTCTTTTGCAGAGCTTGCAGCTCCTGGGATTGACGAAGAAACGTTCTTTTTGGGGTTTCTCGGGCTATGGCTAAGTTGGTTTGCGCTTCCGATGCACCCTCTCCGTATGAGGCCGTCCATCTTCTACCCCACTCACCGAATGGTTATTGGGGTGAAAGTGGCCATTGGGGTCGCTGGGTTAGCCCATTTGTATCACGGCCTCAGCCTAGCGGCAGATACTACCCAACCGGGGGTGCAGCCCGTAAACTTTTCGATGCATTATTTCACTTCATGGCTCGAGTTGCATGTGCTTGTCGCCTTTGGAGTTCACAAAAGGCCCCCTTTTATGAAATATATAACTTTCCTCGACTGCCGCGGCTAGTTGACGGTTCCATTTTGGAACTGACTCCGCGAGAGGCTTGGGACTTACTCCTTCGCCCGTGTACCGTCGGGGATGGCATGACCTTCGTTGATAAGGTCTTAAATATCGGTAAAGAATCCGCAAAGACGATGCAGCCGCTGTGGGACACCTTTAAAGACGGCGCCTCTACCTTGAAATCTCGGGAGATTCTTCATCTATATTCAATCAAGCCGGGCTTTCTGGTGTTTAGGCAGAATGATGCGGCGTTGTTTATGAAATACAGCCCGCATCGTTTTTCCCAACAATCTGGCTATAATCAGGGTGTTCCGCTCGAGGCCTTTCGAGCTGAGCCGATTGTCACAGAAGAAGGCATCCGCAACGCGCTACACCATTTCATGAGGCTCAACACCGGGTCTAACTTCTTTATCAATGAGCCAGGCTGCGTCCCGAAGGTATTGAACGTGTACGTGGCGTGGTACCAGCACGCGATGGGTGCTGTCATCAGGGAGGAAAAGAAGATATTGCTTGATCATAAGGGTGCAGCCCCTGCTGGTGATCCAGCTATTCCTTTAAAGTAACGGACCGTCGTTTGTCCTCCTTTGAGAGAGGTTGGTGCGGTTGTGGTACTACGTGAGATGCCCGAGCTGCCACTACCCTTGGTCCCGTCGAAGTGGCAGCTGTGGCGTCTCCTGAGTCTAGTTTGGGTGCGGAGATCAGGACTCGCCGCCCGAAGTTGCCTGCTAAACGCAAGCTCGTGTTACCGGCGGCCGGTACTCGCTCGCAGAAGAAGAAGAAATCGATTCCTTTTGCAGACGTCGTATTCGGCCAGGAGCCCCATGCTCCTTATAGCGAAGGCTTAAGCGAATACGGGACCAACGAGGATTTATTCATGGCGCCAGATGATACTGATCTGGAGGCTGCAATCGCAGCTTCCGAGCGACTAGCTAGCCACAAAGCAGGACCGATCACCCTTGCATAGTCAGGTAGGTTTCAGTTGTATCTTTTCGCTGTTACGTTTCTATTATCATGCTTTGACTGACACTTCTTCTTCAATAGGCATCTCCACTAAAGAAGCTCTCGCGGCTTCTCTCAAGACTTTTGAAGAGGAGGAAAGGCTTCGTGCTTCCTTGGGCATTGGTACATTTCGGCTCACTGTGCCTTCATTCCCGTTTGTATGGGTAAGCCAACTCTTCTTTTTCATCTTATTGCAAGGAATAGCTCGACTCAAGTTATCCCGAGTGCAGTGCCAATCCTGCAAGGCGGCGCTGCAACGCTTCCAGGGCTGACTGCCGAAGTCCCGGTTCCCTCAGTATCGCCGAAAGAAGCTTCGCTTAAACAGCCGATGACGGACGCCATAGAGGTTCCAGAAGCAGAACTTGGTTCGGACAATGATGTCTCCTTGGCGGAGGTCTTGAGAAGGTCAGCTCTGGCGGCTCAGGCTGAAAGGAAGCGTAAGAGGCGTGCAGCGAAAGAACGTGATGCTGCCTTGGCTGTTGGTACAGGCTCGAGCACTGCTTCCCTTGTCCCTATTTCTCCATAGGGTTCCCCGGCTGCCCTATCTACCGCTCATAGACAGGCGGTGCGCGCGGCTCAGGAAGCAATTGAAAAGCCGTCCTAAGGTAACGTAACACTATTTTTTTATTAGGGTTTGATCTTCTGATTGTCATATATCATACCCAGCAGGGCAAGGTCCTGATGAGGAGGTGGTTGGCAATATGACAGCAACCACCGAGCCTGGAGTGGCTACTCTCTCCCAGGAGTCCGGGACTGCTCCAATTGCTGCTCTTTCCACCAGCGGTTCCCTGCCATCGCCTGGCATTACGAGTGTTACGACGGCTCTCATGGAATCAGGGGACAAAGCCACGGGCGGTGAGACCATCCTTCCGAATGAGATCGAAGAAGTCGCGACTTGGTGATGCTTCCGTCGCAGTTTTGGCTGATAACCTATCTGGTAGGTCTCGGGTCGCTGCATTCTTTTCGTTTTACAATCCCTTCTGATAACATTTTGTTCCTTTCGAATGTAGGTGTGGTGAGCGCTGAGCTTGTGCCACCTGAGGAAGCGTCACCAGCTGTCGCTCTTGTGGTTGCCGACCCTTCGCCTTCTCTCGCGTCCTCTTAAATGCTGGAAGGTATAGGTTTGTGATTTAATTTAAATCGAGGATAGCGTCTTTCTTGTGCTGACCATGTATCATCGTAACCTTGCAGGAGTTCTCTTTGATCATTTGTATCAAGTGCTGAACCCGCACTTCTCCTTCCAGTCGGAAATTTGTCTGCCTGCTGGTGCCGGATGAACCTGCCGTTGCTAACTGTAGACTGATTACAGCACTACAAATTGAAGAAGGGAATGAGAGAATTGTCGCGCCACCAGTACTCCCAGCTCTGCCTCCTGTCGTAGCCGGTACAGTAGCCTTCACCGCTCTTGCATCTTCTTTGTCTCTTAAACCAATGTCTGACTATGATTTGTTTTGCAGCAATCACACTGAAACCAGCTCCTTTCGAGTCTCAGATTCCCATGCCGGCAGGGCCTTTTGCTAAACACCCTTTTTCCAGGGGTGCTGCGAATAGCCTGCGGATGTTAAGCGAGTTCGTCAAGGACCTTGACGCCGAGGCTTTTGCATCTGCTGCAGATTTTGCCGCTGAAGTTAACCTCATGTTGGCGATACTCGTGAACTTCCATAGCGAGGACGTTGCCGAGTCTTGGGTAAACTACTGCAGGAAGATCGAGACCTGTCTGCATAAGATTGAGCTCAGGCGTCCCGTTCCAGAAATGTTGGCTTCGAAATCTCAACGGGCCGCATGGGTTGACAGAGCGTTCCTTTCTTCCGCCATTTCGAATAAGAAGCGACCTTGAGGCGAAAGGAATGCGAGGAGGCTTCAAATGAATCCGCCCGGCTGCGTGCCCAAGTTGAAGCAAACGCTGTGCAATTGAGGGCTGTCTTTGACAATTTGCGACAATGCATTTCGGACGGACTAGCACTAAGGCAAAAGCTCGACCTTCTGGAGCGGGTTACGCGGAATCACAAAGTTGATCAACGGGAAATCGACGAGAAACTTTCATCTGGCTTGCAGCAACAGGCTCGAGTCGAAGCGGAGCTGGCCGCAGTGGTTGACCATGAAAAGGAGTTAAGAGGAGCGCGTGAGCAACTGGCGGACTTATTGAAAACGCATCCTTCTCAGTAGCTGCCTTTGTATCAATTAAACATTTGTAATCTTTGAATAACATGTATCCATATTTTATTCTTTTATATGATTCGTCTTGTACTCAATTGAATTCATGAATAAAAGGTACACATTTTTTTCTCCCACTGTTGCTTTTTTCTCTTTGCTGTGTTGTCATCATGTGATTTTAGCAAATGTGGCCTGTAGATAGTAGGTAACTGTCCATCCTGGACTCTTTGTAGGGTAGCGATGGTTTAGGAAACAGGTTCAGATCTGCCGCCTAAGACTTTCAACTTTATAAGCCGTGAGGGTCTCATAAAGGTTTTTCTCCCTACGAGTCAAGAGGATCTCGTGGGTGTATTTTCTCCTTAGGAATCGTAAGGATTCCTAAGTGTGTTTTCTCTTGAGAGTCGTAAGCATCCCACAAGAGGATTTTCTTCCTTACAAGTCGAGAGGACTCGTAAGTGATTGATGAGTTGACCTGCTCCCGAATCAAAGCATTGCTTTGACGGGGAGGTCGAGGGTTGACTTTGGCCGTTTTCCACGGAGTCAGAATTGACTTTGGCCGTGTTCCATGGGGTCAGGGGTTGACTTTGGCCTTACGGGGTCAGGATTGACTTTAACCGTACGGGGTCAGGATTGACTTTGGCCGTACGGGGTCAAGATTGACTTTAGACGTATGGGGTCAGGATTGACTTTAGCCGTACGGGGTCAAGATTGACTTTAGACGTACGGGGTCAGGATTGACTTTAGACGTATAGGGTCAGGATTGACTTTAGCCGTACGTGGTCAGGATTGACTTTAGCCATACGGGGTCAGGATTGACTTTAGCCATACGGGGTCAGAGATTGACTTTGGGCATACGGGGTCAGGATTGACTTTAGCCATACGGGGTCAGGATTGATTTAGCCGTACGGGGTCAGGATTGACTTTGGCCATACGGGGTCAGGATTGACTTTGGTCGTATGGGGTCAGGATTGACTTTGGCCGTACGGGGTCAGGATTGACTTTAGCTATACGGGGTCAGGTGTTGACTCTCGATTGTCTGTGCACCGCCGAGTCCTGGAACTAGGGACTTTACCATGGCTCTGTTTTGCTGACGTTGCGTCTGCTGTAATGAGACGAATGTCGAAGTGGCCTCTAGGTTGTCTATGAACCGTCGAGTTTTGGAACTAGGGACTTTGTCGTGGCTCCGATTGGTGGATGTCGTATCCGTATCCAGCTGGAATGAGGAAGAATGCTGTTTTGGGTCTCCAGGCTGTAGATGTGGCCGTCGAGACTTGGAACTAGGGACTCTGCCGTAGCTCCAAAATTGATTTTCACGTTTGAATCCTGCTGGAACGAGGAGGAACGCTGTTGTGGGTCTCCAGGCTGTAGATGTGGCCATCGAGACTTGGAACTAGGGACTCTGTCGTGGCTCCGAGATTGATTGTCGCGTCCGAATCCTGCTGGAATGAGAAGGAACGCTGTTGTGGGTCTCCAGGCTGTAGAAGTGGCCGTCGAAACATGGCTCTCTTTCTGATGGAGCCTGGAGGGATGATATGGTTCCCTCTTTGCTTGTACCCCTGGATTGTATACAGGGATCGATGTGATCTCACCTGTAGGGCAAAAAGTTTCATTTCATTTCATTTTTTTCCTTTCCGCGATGCTCTATCATTTCAGCTTTTTATATCGCGAAAGTCGCAATTGCCCAATCATTTCGGCTATTTTTGTTTTTTACTCGCTGCTTTTTATTGCGAGTTGCCCAATCATTTCGGCTATTTTTGTATGCGTGTATATTTTTACTTGCTGATTTTGTTGCAAGTTGCCCCATCATTTCGGCTATTTCATATGTATTTTTGGCCCGCTGATTTTTATCGCGAGTGTGGAACTTGGAATCTGGTGCCAGTATCGTTACTACTGGAATATTGCCAGGAGCGAATCATCATTTGCCATGAAAGGGCTTGGAATTTGATACCGATTTAGGTATCAGCATCGCTACCGCTGGGACATTTTCAGGAGTGAATCATCATTTGCCTCTGTCGATATCGAACAAAGGTGGCTTAGCAAACAGGGTTAGGATCGTGTTGACTAAGGCTTTTTGACCTTACGAGTCGTAAGGGTCTCATAAAGGTATTTCTCCCTACAAGTCGTGAGGATCTCGTAGGTGCATTTTCTCCTTAGGAATCGTAAGGATTCCTAAGTGTGTGTTCTCTTATAAGTCATAAAGATTTTACAAGAGTGTTTTCTTCTTATAAGTCGAGAGGACTTACAAGTGTCGTTCGCCATATGAAGATATCCCTCGTCAGTAGTGGGACTCTATTGGGGAAACACTTATTTGTGCCCGTGGATTGTATACAAGGGTCAATATTGAAACGCTTGTAGGGAAAAATCGGGGTGTATGACGGCTTAAGAACAGGTTCAGATCCCTGTAGCTTAAGGCTTTTGAATTCTATGAGCCGTGAGGGTCTCAAAGGGAGATTCTCCTTACGAGTCGTGAGGATCTCATAAGTGTATTTTCTCCTTAGGAATCGTGGGGATTCCTAAGTGCGTTGCTCCCTTGTGAGTCGTAAGGATCTCACGCAGATATTTTCTCCTTACAGGGTCTACAGGACCTTGCAAGTGTCTTTTAACGAGATTGTGCCCTTTCGGGTTTTCACAAACTTTCCGGTAGTCCTACTGTTTTTACTCACGGAGCCCTTTCGAGTTTTCATCCGTGCCCTATCTCGCTTATGGACGTAACGTTTTTTTTCCGTCAGCCTTGGGATGCTGCAGTCTGTAGTAATTTATAGACGTCTCGGTCAGGCGTAGTATTTCTTCAAGAAACGGCCGTTTATTGACCTGAAGGTTCTTTCGCCATGCATATCCATGAGCAAGTAAGCCCCACCTTGGTAGACTTTGTCTATGATGTACGGGCCTTCATAGTTCGGCTCGAATTTCCCCCGTTTGGCACGATTAGGGATCATAGGTCTCTTAACCACTAGCACGAGTTCGCCTTGGCGGAATGTTCTCGGCCTAGTCAATCTCTCGTATGAGCGCGTCGTTTTTACTTTGTAAGCTTCCAAGTTTTGCTGCGCCATGAGCAGGGTTTCATCAAGGGCGTCGAGCTCCTCAAGCCGAAGATGAGCATTCTCTTCGTCCGTTAGCTCGTAATGAACTGCAACTCGTAAAGAGGGTAACTCTATCTTCAAGGGGAGTACTGCTTCAGCGTCGAATACCAATGCATACGACGTTGTGTTTGTGGCCATTTTGAACGTGGTTCGATACGTCCAGAGAGCTTCATGCAGTCTCTCGTGCCAGTCCTTCCTATTTCGAGACACCGTCTTCTTTATGATCTTCGTCAAGGTCTTGTTGAAAGACTCAGCTAGACCATTAGCTCGAGGATTATAGACCGAAGATTATCTCCAGTCTATATTATGCTGCTGTGCGAAGCGGCTGATTTTATGGCTTCTGTAGGCCGGCCCGTTATCGGAGATAATCCGTCGTGGAGTGCCGAACCGATAGATGATGTGTGTCTTGAAGAAATGGAGGATGTTCTCCGTCTTCACTTCTCTCAGCGGTATCGCTTCTGCCCACTTAGAGAAGTAATCGGTTGTCGCCAATATGAACCGATGTCCTCTGGATGATGCTGGTTCGATGGGCCCGATTATGTCAGTTCTCCACATTTCGAATGGCCAGCTAGCCACTGTCGGGTGTAGCGGATTTGGATGCTGGTGGATAAAGTCTCCGTGAATCTGGTACGAGTGGCACTGCTTCGCGTATTCGAGGCAGTCTTGGATCATCGTGGGCCAATAGTAGCCCATCTTTTTTATCTTCAGCTTCATCTTTGGCCCAGCTTGATGAGATCCGCAGAGTCCATCGTGAGTTTCTTGGATGACTCTCCTTGCTTCTTCAGGTCCCAGGCATCTTAGCCATAGAGAATCAAATGATCTCTTATATAGAGTGTTATTGACGAAGGCGAAAGATAGAGCTCGTTTCATGAGCTGATATCTTGAGGACGTATCTTCAGGTGTTCGACGAGATTTGAAGTAGTCTATAAAGACTTCTCTCCAATCCTTAGCCTTTTCCTGGTCTTTTATTTGTAGGGTCATTTGCTCGGTCGCTCCCTTTTCTTCGGAAGGCTCCGGAGATATTTCTGCCGGTGCAAGAACCTGACGGCTTTGCACAACGATCCTCACATCATCGAGGTTCTCGTCGGCCAGTTCTTTAGCGAGCTTGTCTAACGCATCCGCCTTGCTATTCTCCGCTCGCGGTATGCTTTATAGGGCGTAGGAAGGGATCTGAGTCAGCAATTGCTGCACTCTCTCACCGTACTTTACCAACTCTGGTTTGCACGTTTGATAGTCGTCATTTACTTGGCTAACGACCAGCTGGGAGTTTCCGTATATGAGGAGGTTTTCGATTCCCATGTCGACAGTGATCTCAAGACCTGCTATCAAAGCTTCATATTCGGCTTCATTGTTTTTCCTCGGCTCTTTTGGGGAAAAGGAAAAACGCATTATCCCTCCTTGTGGAGTCATGAAGATGAGGCCTACCCCAGACTTGATTATGGAGGAGCTGTGCTTTCGCTTCTTCATGGAAGATGCCCCGTCGAAGTAGAGTTACCATCGGGTGTCACTCTCTCCTTTCTCCCCGTCAATTGTGTCAAACGCTTGCTCGTCTGGCAATTCGTAATTTAGGGGTGAGTCGGCAGGTATCGGATGCTCAGCGAGGAAGTCGGCAATGGCCTGGCCTTTCACTGCCTTGAGAGGTCGATAAGTTATCAAGAATTCCATTAAGAGTAGGGCCCATTTAGCGAGCCGTCCTGTTAGTATGGCTCTTGACATCAAATATTTGAGAGGATCCACCTTTGATATGAGATGGACCTTATGCGCCAACGCATAGTGCCTGAGCTTCGTTATCATGAAGATCAATGCCAGGCAGTGTTTTTCAATGGGGGAGTAATTGTTTTCTGCCCCCAGGAGCACTCGACTCAAATAGTAGAGGGCTCTCTCCTTCCCTTGGTCGTTCTCATATGCCCATAGCGCATCTAAATAACCTTCAAGGGCTGTTATGTACAGGATGAGAGGCTTTCCCTTGATCGGAGCGGTCAGTACTGGCGGATTCTGCAGGTATTGCTTGAGTTCGTCCAGCGCACTTTGAAATTTGTGATCCCAGACGAATGGAGTCCCCTTCTTCATTAGATGACTGTAGGGGTGGCACTTTCCGGAGAGATTGGCTATGAATCATCGGATATATGCGAGCTTTCCTTGGGGAGACCGCAGTTGCTTGAGAGTTCTTGGCAGAGGCATTTCCATGATCACCTTGATTTTCGATGGGTCTATTTCGATGCCCCGGTGTCGCACGATGAATCCTAGGAATTTGCCCGAGGAAACTCCGAACGTGCATTTGAGAGGGTTCATCTTCAAGTTGTATTTCCGAAGACGTTGGAACACTATCTTCAAATGCTGCCAATGTTCCTCGTGCGATTTGCTTTTAACCACGAGGTCGTCGATATAGCATTCAACAATTTCATGTATGAGGTCATCAAAAATCTTCGTCATGGCCCTCTGATAGGTAGCCCGGCGTTCTTCAGACCGAAAGGCATCACTTTGTAGCAGAATATGCCCAAAGGGTTCCGGAAAGCGGTATGCTTCTGGTCTTCGGGGTGCATCTTTATTTGATTGTACCCTGATGAGCCGTCCATGGAGAAGAAAACTTCGTGAGTGGACGTGTTGTCTAACATCAGCTCGGTAACCGGTAAGGGGAAGTCATCCTTCGTACATGCTTTGTTGAGGTCCCGAAAGTCTACGCAGATGCGCACCGTCCCATTTTTCTTCATCACTGGGACGATGTTGGCAATCCAGTCAGGGTACTGAACCTCTTGAATGAAGCCGGAGTTTATTAGCTTCTTGACCTCGGCGTTGATGCTCATTTCAAGTTCGAGCCGCATTCTTCTCGGTGCTTATTTGACTAGCTTGATGTCCGAAGATATCGCCAATCTGTTCACGGCTATTTCTAGATCTAGTCCCGGCATCTCGGAGTAGTTCCATGCGAAGCAGTCTTTATACTGCATGAGCACGTCTTTGAGCGTAGCCACCTGCTCTTCAGACAATAGCTTGCTGACGAACGTCGGCCGTGGGTCATTTGCCGTCCTCAAGTCGATTTTTCTCAGGTTATCTGCAGTAGTATGTATCCCATCTTCCAGCTCTTTTGGCGCCGGTGGAAACTCTGAGATCACTTCGTCATCACTGTTTTTGAAGCACCAGGGGAGGTCAGACATACCCTCGTGCACTCTTTCTTCCGACATCCTTATCATGTGACAGGTCGCGTGACAGGTACGGGATCGCTTCAAAGACCGATATTGATCCGGCTCTACTCTCGCTGCATATGTGGCTTTTGGTTCATGCTTCTATGGTGGGGTTACCCTTCAACTGCTGGATAAAGCGAACCTGCCTTGCTGATACTGGTCTTCTACCCAGTCTTTGAATGTGAAGCAGTCTTCGAGAGGATGTCCTATCGCTCGATGATAGGAGAAATAATCCAGGTGATGGACCATGCCTGCTTGCTCGGGGTGTTTGTATTTCGGGAGTGTCATCATATGATATTTTATGACAAGATCGAATATCTTCCTTGTCTTGTCTTGGGGAAAAGAATATGCTCAACCCATCTTCTTTATAAGAGACGGATCCAGGCTGCCCAATTTTCGATCGCGAGGCTTCTTAGACCCGCTTTGCTGCTGTCGAACATTTTTTCCATTCTTCAGTTTATTTTTGCCTCCGCGTCGAGTCTTCCGTATAATGGGCTGGCGACGAAGGGCATCATTATTTTTCGTAGCCTGCTGAAGGAGGCGCTGCGTCCTGGTTTTCTCGTAGATCGCCATTTCGCGGCTATGATCATCTCGGACCTTTTGACCTGCTTCTTTTACTAGCCTGTCCATCTGTTCTTCAAACGACGGACTTGGCATTTTTACGGCGGGACCTCATTTTGGTTCAGGGTTAACGTCTTCTAACAGTGCATCTCCCTCTTCATCAAAGTCATGTATAACGTAGCAGCCATGGAATCACTCCCGTTTCTTGGATTGAACATATCCAAGCCCGATCGTTTCTATTCTCCTGTTGGGCAATTTCTGCTGAGTTCCGGGGATGCTCCAGATCCTGTTGTAGAACTGAGCATGTCGAGCAGTCTGTTTGAAGGGTACGCCTTGGCGCCTCAACAGCCTTTTTAATCCTTCTGTGTAGTATCTGGGCAAACGGATGGGCTGGAGCCTGTCAAGAGTAGAATCGGCACCATGCCAGATCTCTTTCTCCACTTTGGTTTTCATGGATCGATAAAAGAGGATCGCCTTTTCATCTTTTCGCCTGAGAAGAACGTAGAACGTCTGCAGTTCTTGCACACTATAGGTATCAAGTGCGTCAATCTCTTTGCAGTGCTGCCGCGGAACCATAGCGATTTGTAAACTCCGTTCATTTCCAATGAAGGCTCGCACTGATGGACGAGCCAAGAATACTGCGTTGACCTCGTCTTCAGAGTCACTGCCAAAGACCAGAATTGGGGTAAACGGCCCCGGCTGTTGCATTGGGGCAGTACCAAATAGATTATCTCTTCTTCCTCCTTGGTATTGCTCCCGAAGACCGGAATGGTGGTGATAGCTTTTTGCTTATTCTCCGGCTTATGGAACCTTTCCATTTTTTTCAAAGTCT
This sequence comes from Agapanthus africanus, assembly GCA_030015575.1. Taxonomy (NCBI): domain Eukaryota; kingdom Viridiplantae; phylum Streptophyta; class Magnoliopsida; order Asparagales; family Amaryllidaceae; genus Agapanthus; species Agapanthus africanus. The sequence goes on from JASDDO010000022.1 coordinate 903,773,219, forward strand.
GGCAAGAAGTATTTTGCATCTTCATACTTTCGGACTTCATTCATGGAGAATAGGTTCAGCTCCCCTGTTACAGTATATTCAAGTCCATTTTTGAAATACTTCATACACTGATATTGTGTAGAAGGGATAATGTTGTACTCGTGTAACCAGGGCCGGCCGAGCAAAGCGTTGTAGCAAGTCTTGGCGTCAATGACGTAGAACTTGATATCAGTGACGAGCAGCCCAAAGCATAACGTTAGTATTACAGACCCGAGCGTCCGTGATGACTGGGAGTCGAACCCGGAGATAGTGATTTTATTCCGAGCGAGGTGTTGAACGCTCATGCAAATCTCTTTCAACACACTCACATTGAGAACGTTGACGGAGGATCCATTGTCAACCAGGATCTTCCCTATCTTGATGTCATGACAGTATCCGGTGACGTACAAAGGACGGTTATGCTCGCATGTCCCGAGGAGGAGGTCTTCGTCGCTAAAGGTGATGTCGGCTGTGTGAACTTCTTCCAGCTAGTCCTTCATCTTTTCTTCTGCAAAGAAAGCTTGAAACTGGTCGGGTTCTTGTAGTGCCTTGATCAAAGAATCTCTCGCCTCTTTAGATAGCAGAAGGGCATCGAGAATGCTCAGTTGTGAGGGTATCTTCCTCAGGTGTGCCAGAACGTTGTAATCTACCTTGTTTTTCTTTGGCGGGCCCTTGGCTGCCAACTCCTTGATGACTCGATCATCGAGGGTGATATCCTCAGAGACTTTTTCCTTCCCCTTATCTTTTTTGTTCGCTCCTTTGCTTGTGGGTCCGAGATTCTTTTCAGGTAGCGTGTGATTGCGCAGCTGAATGTTCTCGCAGGTCTTCATCTTTTCTGTTTCAGAGATGGATTCCTTGAAGAGAGGGCCGATGGCTATTTCTTCATAAGAATCACTCCCGAAGGTGAGAACTTGCGATCCTTCGGAATTAACCATGTGACATTCACCGGCAATTCTTTTATGCTCATCTGTCGTGCTTCTTTGTTCCCGACGAGTTTTGCGCTTCATCCGCTTGAAATGCTGCCAGTGAGCAACGTATCCTTGCCACCAATTTTTAAAGGCGTTGCATTCTTCAGTAGAGTGTGCGGTCCTCCGATGGTATAAGCAGTAATTTGGATGTGCATCCTCTTTGTTAAGGTGTATCCTATCAGGAGTGTTTCCTTCGGAAGGTAGCAGCTTCATTCCCATCGATATGGCTTTGGCGAACCTTTTCCTCGTCTTGAACCTGCTTTTATTTGCGGCTGATGTGCTTTGATCTGGTGAGAGTATTTTAACCTTTTCGTCCAGTCGCCGGCGTTTGGCTTTTTCAAATATGGCAATTTCGCATTCTCGATCAGCTTTGCTTTTCAAGAGAGCTTCGTTCAGGAATACGTCAATCATCTCGTTTGACGGTCCTAGGAGTTCCGGTTCGAGATCTGCCCCCAATTTCTCTGTATCAGGAGCTTCTTCACCATCTACTGATGAGTGAGAGATCATGTGGCAGCTTGCCACATAATCTTCAGGTTTATCTGACGAGTCTTTTCCCTTATCTTTGTCGCTATCTCCGCCTTCAAGGATGTGGTTGAGAAACTCTTGGAATGTGACCGGGGTTCATGCCTTTTGGTTGTATTCTTCCAGCGCGTCAATATGTTTTTGCAGGTCCGTGCGCTTTTCATCAGGCTTCACGGGCTTTTTGGTCTTCTTCTTCTTCGAAGACTTTGACGGCTGGGCCTGAGCATTTTGATTATCGCTACCAGCTCTTGGCGTTGGGCGCGGCTTCAGCATTCCTTCAATAACCTCGATTTCTAGCGGACTTTTCCACCTGATTTTCGGGCATGTGTGAAGATCCTTCTGTTAGTGTATATGCCCTAGAGGCCATTACTGTATCATACTAGTTTGTATATTACTTGATGGAAGCTTAGGATATTCACAGTTGTATAGACAATCTTGCTCGAAATGGTAGTATGCTACTTGGTTTGTTTCTACTTTAATGTGTACATGTGTTTCTTTTAGCATATCACCTATACACATTAGTGGAGCCCTTAGGATCTTTGCTTGATTACCAGCGTTGTGATGGCAGTCACACTCGTGGGAGCTGGGTAATCTACAAGCACATCCTTATACAGGTCCCTAGTCGTAGGACTATCGAGACAGGGCATCGATACTCCGGAGTAGACTAGCGTATGCGCTTCTCATCCCAGCATGGGAGACGGTCTGTCCCACAGCCGTCGGTATGTCGTATTTGAGATAGTATGCGGGTGCTCGTTAGGTTACGAGTACACTGGATAGGACTCGTCGGGAACTGTTGGTTGAACTATACCTATCGTCAGTTATCAGTTCCCAGGTGACATGAGTACAGCTTAGTCCGCTGACTTGACACTGTCACTTCGCCTCGAGTGTTCCCACTGTACTTTGATTACTACCCTACCACGGCTCAAAGGAGTCATGCAAACAGGTAGTAGTTGGATGCAGTCCCGAAGCACTTGGAGGCAGTGACGGTTACACAGGATTCGTCTCTCCCGGTATTGGGAGTTGATATCGCGCTGTATCAAGGAGAGCCATTACACATTGTCGTCCCTGGCCAGGGCAAGCGAGATATACTGGTAGGTTTCCAGTGTTATCTCAGGGTGTTCTGGGCTACACTCTGACATGGCTTGTACAGCTATTAGGAGACTGACGTTTACCGCCCCCGTAGGCCCGCCATGCGATATTCTCAGACGAACAGACCGGACTGTACGGAGATTGTCACATTCAGGCTCAGTAGGAGTTCGGATGGGTTCACCTCATCAGTCTTCTTATCGGCATCTACCTGGGGACCGTTACGTACAGCTAGTACCGCTTGCAGCCTGTAGTTAAACCCACTGCCAGCGTAGTGTCAAGTCTTTAGAGTCCCACACAGAGAACTATTCTCCTTTGGGCAAAACAGAGTAGAGGTCGCATGGTTTTGCGACAGGGTTCGTTCACATCCGCGCACTTATGCACGTTTGGTGTCCGGGCAGTTATTACTAGCGGGCTTTGGTTTAAGCCAGATCCTAGTATACATTTTGGGATTGGTTTTATCTCGTTTGTATTTGTGTTCCTCGGAACGCGGATGCGGGTGTGTATGCACGGCTGACCGAGACAGAGGCAGAGGCAGAGGCAGAGGATTCTCATTAGGGTTGTTGACTGTTGACTTTTTCTAAACCCTAAAGAGAATAAGAAATATGATTAATAATAATATTAATTAATTATTTTTGTGCCATGGTTGAGTTGAAAGTTTGACTTTGTTGACTTGTTCACTTTGTTGACCGATTGACTAGTTTGAACTTGTTGACCATCATCATTTCAATGGCTATCATTTCATGGCTATGACTTTTGCTTGCTTGTTTGTTTACAAAATGCATTAAATGCATGAAATGATAATGCCATTGACATGAACCATCATAAATACTTAATTATTGTTATTATCATGATTATTTTTGTTTTTGAGAGCATGGTTGTAAAAGTCTTCTCTCATTCTATTATTTTCACTCTCTCTCATCAAAGCTCTCCCTCTTCCTCTTGCTCATAGTTCTCTTGTCCCATGAGTTGAGAAACAAGAACCATTGAGATAAAAACCCTAAAACGCTTCTCTACTCATCCTAGAGTACAAGGTCTAGCAAGCCAAGTATTTTAGTTTCCTCTCCATTGAGGTAGGAGCCAAAGGTAGAAGCTTTCGGGTGGATCCATCTTCGGCACAAGGAGACGACGAGGTGAGGCCAATCCGACCACTACAAGGAGAAGAAGAGAAGGAGTTCAAGTTTAGGTATAACCCCTAACATAGTAGTTAAACTCTTAGTCAGGTTGTTAGATAGTTTGTTTAGCAAAGATCCGGTTTCTAGTCCATGTTACCTTTACCGAAAAATCGTTTTTCACCATTTCCGCATCGCCGAAAGAACCGGGACGGGTAACGTGGACTTACACCTTCGGCATTCTTTTCGTCTTGGCTGAAAGAGCGACCTTCCATGGAGCTTCTTCTATAAAAGAGCATGATGCCCCCGGTGTGTCCCTCCTTTTAAGAGCGTGCAGCTGTGGCGGGCTTACTTTCCAATTCTCGGGCATTGCGAATTTTCTCAGTTGGTATTGGTCCTCAATCCAGCCTTTAAAGACGAAGCAATCTTCGATTGGATGGCCTACCACTTGGTGATAGGGGCAATAATTGGGATTATTGGCCTCACCGGGTTGCATTGGGCATTTTGGATCCGGCAAGGTGATGAGCCTGTTGCGCGTCGCCAGCTCCAACAGTCTCCTCGTTTTATCCTGGAGAAATGAATAAGGGCGCTTTAGTTTCTCATTGAAGAATCGCTGTCTTTCATCTTGGCGATCGGTTGGTTTTGGACCACTGGGCTGCTGCTGAGTATTGGCGACGAAGGTCGCTTTCTCTTTCCCTTTCTCGTTCCGAGATTCCAACTTCGAAGAAGAGATTCTATGACCCATCTGATCCATTTGAGCCAGTTTGTCAATTAAGGCCTGGAAGGTGGTTGGCTTGAAGAACATCATGAATTGGGATATGGTCGCTTGCGGATCGAGGGTCCCTACGAACATGCCTACCCAGGCGCTTCTTCTATGCGATGTTCGCACTTCGACCATAGGTTGCGCCACCGTATCGCATACTGCACCTATGTTTCACCTGGCTTCAGTCTGGCGTTAATTAACGTGGTGATCGGGGTGCGCTCGCTAGTGCTGGCGAAACGTTGGGTGAACAGCAATTCCATCTCCGTAAAAGTTTTGACGGAGTCGTTGAGAAGCTCTGAGTACCATTTGAACGCTGTCTCTGCCAAGCTGCCGACGAATTGGCGAAGCAGTAGCTTATCATCCCCTCCAGTGTTGCCGCAGAGAGCCCTGAACTGAGCGACATGTTGATGGGGATTGCCTGTCCCCTTGTACACATGGAATTTAGGAATTGTGTATCCTGGCGGGTAGTTTATCTGATCGTACCATCCTGGATATGGTCATCCAGTTCTGGCGACTTGGCCGGTTGCTTCATTCGCTTGATGAGCTCATATTTCTGAGCTATATAATCATCGAGCATGGCTTTGGAAATGGTCTCCTCCTTGGCTGCTGACAGAGCCGGCAGAGGATTTGATGTCTCTCCTCTATCATCTTCAATTATTACTGGAGGATCTTCGGCTGGAGGGTCCGGCTGCATCATCAAGCCCACCATATCTTGGAATAAAAAGGCCATTTATTTTATGTTGGCCGCTTGTTCCGCAGCCTCTTTGTCCTTCTTCTTAAACATTCTCCGAAAGAATTCGGCATCCGTTTCCTGCTCATGACGATGCTCCGAAGATGTCTCCGGGCCTGCTTTTGGTCCACTGAGTGCAGCCATGGCTGTCAGAATTTCTTGGAGCTTTTGTTGTTGTTGTTGCTCCTGAACCTTAGTCACAGACCGTGTAAGTGGTCGGTGACCCGTAGAGATACGGCTATCCACTTTTTCGGAAGCCATATAAACAGTATGCACCACCATGCCCCCAAACTTAGGGCGTTTAGATTCAGAGTCCTTGCGATTTGCCAAAGACGCAGGGATCTTCTCCGGCCTCCTTCTTTTGTTGGCGGTCAAAGTTGAGGGAGCCGTTGCAGCGGGCACCCAAACAGATGACACCTTCTGTGGCTTGACATGGTGATCCCCTTCTCGCCGAACTTTCATCTTTTTCTGTCGGCGGGGGTAGTCTTGATCAATCACGGAGTCTTGGACCTATCGCCAGACCTTGTGAATTTTGGGGCTGCTTCAGCTTCGCCTTTTTAGCACTCTCCACAGGTGGTGGAGATCTCTTCAGCACAGCCGTCGGAGAGTTCTTGCGCACCCTCCTGAGTGGTTCAAAACTGTTCCCAGTTGGAATAGCAGCAGCAATTTCTATCGTTGGAGCTAGCGGTGTTAGTCCAGAAGGGGAACTGCCCCCAGCCTTCCTCACTCGGCGCCAGTGGCGATGTCGAGCATGTCGTGCTGCTGGAATCACCTCCACTGTTGAATGAGCTTCCTCATGCCCCCTGCTTTGAGGAGAGGCTGTTATTGGCGCTAGCCGGTCGAAGACTGACGTCCGTTGAGAGGGGATAGTTAGTCTTGCGAAGGCCGATTTTCGAACAAGGGAAGCAGCCTTCGTGACTTCGCGCGGAGTAGGAGCTGAAACAGCCAATCTTGTGAAGACCGACCCTTTAGCAGGAGAAGCTGCCTTGATGATTTCAGGAGCAGGAATGGCTATCTGCTTCGGGATGGCTGCTTCAGGTATCGCGGGCTTCTTCATGGGCCTACTTAAGCTTTGGCCCAGTCTGCTAAAAACTGAGGCACTGGACTTGGGCGACCCGTTGAGAGGGGCCGCAGTAGTTGTAAGCCGATCAAAGACCGACTTCTTTGGAGCTTCTTGCGACGGCATTGGGGCATTGAAGCTCATCGGTGGGAGCATAGTCCCGAAGAATAGCCCAGTGATGGCTTGAGTCACTTGTTCCACTGGCATTGTGAAAAGGAAGGCCGCTTGAGACCCGTAAGTCACTCCTCCGGCGAGGACGGGGTGGGAGTTGTTGCAATTAGTGCAGTTTGAAGCCATTGATCTTCTGTTTTTCTGCACGGAGCAAGACACCAAATCTTAGTACCTCGAATCCAGGAGCAACCATAGCAAACCGCGATTCGTTCACGAAACACGAAATACGAAGTGTGGAGTGGAAAGAAAAAAAGGTCCCACCGGGCGTGCCAGAATCTGTTCTTCGCCGAAAGACACGACCGGGATGTTGGGACGTCTGGCCTGAATTTCGAGGGCAGATGCTATTTGGTGCCATCCATCCACCTCTCCAAAGATGCCAAGTTGATTTATGGAACCATATATCAAAGGTTTAGACGGATGCGGTCGTTATAGCAGACTACGTCAGTTTCCCCCTCATTTGAGGGGTTTTTTTTATTGTGGGGACGCTCTCCCCTGCAGGCGCAAGCCCCTGCAGTTAATTACGCTACCACATCGCGGTAACCACTTTCTCCTTCTCCAAATGGTCACTTTGTGTCGTGTGTGTTTGTTTTGTTTGTGGTTGCCCGTGGATTGTATACGGAGACAAATTTATGTTGTCGCCCGTAGGGCGTGGATTAGTCCAAATCCGTATTTTCTTAGATTTGGGTTTTGGTTTGGGTTTAAGGATCTTTAATCTCATTTGAGACTAAGATCAACTTAAACGTTTGTTAATGATACGTTAGTCTAATTTTTAGACTAAGATCAACTTAACGTTTGTTAAGGACACGTTAGTCTAATTTTAGACTAAGATCAACTTAACAGGATCATTTAGATCCAATAAAAGAGCATTTGGGCTCGATTGTTTTAGTTTAGGGACATTGCGGTCCAGTTTAAAGACGTCATAGTCTGTAAAGTTTAAGGACATCATAATCCATGAGTTTAAGGACCCCACAGTCTATGGTAGTTTAGAGACGTCATAGTCTGTAAAGTTTAAGGACATCATAGTCCATGAGTTTAAGGACCCCACAGTCCGTGAAATGTCTGGTTGTCGGGACCCGTCACCTCTCTGAAGACGTTGAAGGATTACAACGACAAATATCAGAGGAGTGAAGAGATGTACCCTTGAACCAATATTGGTTGGGAGATCTGTAGTCCAGTTTGGGACTAAGATCAAAGATTTATGTGCATATGGGCTCAATTAATCTGAATTAGAGATTTGTGGCCAACTTAGGCTCGGCCCATTTATTCAAAATGTTAGGCATTTAATTAGGCTTAGTCCTTTTTCATTTAATAATACTGAGCATTGGTTTGGGTTCTGACAATTGTTTTTATCTTTTATTGAGTGCTGGGCACTCATTATAGCTCTGGGCTTTATCATTTAAAGAACAATTTATGTTCTCTCAGCGCACACGTGAGGAGTACGTGGCGCGCTTGGCACTGAGCGCCAGTCAATGAGCGCAGAGCGCTTCTGTTAAGTAGCGCACACGTGAGGAGCACGTGGCGCGCTTAGCACTATGCGCCAGATAATAAGCGCGGAGCGCTTCTGTTAAGTAGCGCACACGTAAGGAGCACGTGGCGCGCTTGGCGTTATGCGCCAGATAATGAGCGCAGAGCATTTCTGTTAAGTAGCGCACACGTGAGGAGCACGTGGCGATATTGGCGCTGTGCGCCAGAAAATGAGCACAGAGCGCTTCTGTTAAGTAGCGCACACGTGAGGAACACGTGGCGCGCTTGGCGCTATGTGCCAGAAAATGAGCGCAGAGCGCTTCTTTTGAAATTTGGAGCGCTAAAGCTCTGTAGCATTGTGCGCTAGATTTGAAGTGCTGAACGTTTCTTTTAATTGGAGCACTAGGGCTCCGCAGCGTTGTGCGCTAAATTTGGAGCGCTGAGGCGCTTCTTTTAATTGGAGCGTTAAGGCTCTTTTAAGCAGCTCTGCTTTCTGAGAATTAAATTCTTTCTTATAAGAGATTTTGTCTCAAAGATCTAAGAACAAAGTTCTTATTTTATAGGAGATATTTCAATCTCTTATGTTTTTGGTGAAAGGTTTTGCCTTTATGGATCTGTGATCCTAAGAGAATTGAATTATTCTCCCCCCTTTTTATAAAGAAATGTTATAATCTCTTTGTGAAAGACAATTTGTCTTATAGATCTATTATCTGGCAAAAGAATTAAGTTCTTTTTCTGATGAGATACTTTGATCTCTTTGTTTTACCTTGAAGAAATTCTTCTTCTGCAGAGAGCTTGTTCTTCTTTTTGAACTTTTTCAAAGTTTGGGGGGGAGGGGAGGGTTCCTCTATATGAGACTTGAAGTCTTGGGGCCTTTATATAGTGAAGGCTGCTTTGTTCAATCAGTTAAGGAGATTTTTTCTCTAATTGATTTGGGGATTTCCCCACCGTTGGATCTTTGATCCTAGAGCTTCTGTTTTACAGAAGGCAATCTTCTTGTTTTTAACAAGATTGAAAAATCTTTTCCCATACAGAATTTATTCTGTATCTTGGTGATTTTTAATCACCATTGAATCATTGATCCAACGGTGCTCTGATTTACAGAGCACAATCTTTCTTATTTGGAAAGATTCTGAGGAGTTTTTCCTTAAGAGAATTTTATTCTGTTAATTTAATGATTTTTTAATCATGTTCGTTGGATCTTTGATCCAACGGTTGGGAACATTTAGTTCCAGCGCTAGCGCTCTCGTACTTTGCACGTGGTGCGCTGCTAGAGTGCAGCGCTTACGTGCTTTGCACGTGGTGCGTCGCTTAGAGTGCAGCGCTCATGTGCTTTGCATGTGAGCGCTGCCTCAGAGTCTTTGACTCTCAGCGCTGGCGCTGCTATGAAGTGTTGCTTCATTTCAAATTTTGAAAATTTGAACAGAGCTTTGCTCTGATTGGGGAAAACAGACTGTAGGTGCGCAAAAGGCATGTGCTTAGTTTGTGGCGCATTCACTCATGCAATTGGAACATGTCCTTATAGACGCAACACAGTTCCAACTCACATCACTTATCCGCAGCGGCCAGCTATACAGGCTCCTGCACCTCGTCTTGCTCTCCCAGCTCCACCTCCACGTGGACCTCCTGCACAGCCTCCTCGCCAATTCCATCAGGCAATGAGGAACATGCCTCGAAGGCAGAGAAACATGCCCCAAGGATAGAGGAATGTGCCTCCAACTATGAAGAATGTAACCCGGCATCGGGCTTTCACATTAGCGACCATAGAAGCTGAGACTATCGACCAAGGTAACACTGGTAATTCTCTTCAATCTTTTCAAACTCTTGCATCATCTCGTTACTTTTCATGCACTACCAGTATTTCTTTCACCACCACTATCATCAAACTTTTCTTGAATCTGTTACACTTTCTTTTTATAAATTTCGAGGACGAAATTTTTATAAGGAGGGTAGAATGTAACAACCATAAAACTTCTGTACAAATTTTTTTTCTAAAGTAAAGAAAGGAATACCTTAGCCTGAGTGCAGGTTATAAATTTAAATTGCTTTTGAACAGCAAGAAAGCACTTATAGCTCATTGGTAAAGCCTTGCACAGCTATGATGTAGCCCCTGTGTTCGAATCCCCTCAGCCACATAATATTTTTATTGATTTTTCTTTTAAAGTTTTAGAAGCTCAAAAGTTTGCACGTGCACTACATGTAAAATGAAAAGTCACACTAAAATCAAACATGTGGAAATTGGTATTTATACAGCCATGTACACATGGCTTCAATCCAGACCCTAACCCTTTCATCTTGGCCGGCGAGATCAAGTATGGGGCCGGCGCCGCCGGGACCCCTCGTTGCAAATGCTCCCAATTTTTTTTCCCTAGCACCCCTTGGCCTATCCCACTACCCTCATACTGTTTGATTTCCCTGCATTTATCCAGAGAGTGATAATTCACCTCTTTAATCCATTTTAATGCATATTTTTAATTCCATTCTTCATTACCCTAATCTCTAATTCTATCCAATAAATACCACCCTACACTTTGGCCCTCCTCATTCTAATATCCACATCCAAAACTCTAAAAAAAATTCCAAGTCCAAAGTTGTACAAGTGGAATTAGCCAAGGTCAAAATTCCGGCGACAATTCGGGGCAAACCTGGTGACGAAGCGACCCCACGAAGCCTTCCAAAGTTCCCTCTACCTCCCCTCTCTTCTCCAAATCAGTTAGTCCCCTCTTCCATTCTCTCATTCTAATCTAAAACACTCTCATTTCAAAACTCGTCGGAAGCGGAGTTATTCCGACTTCCGCTTCTCTTTTCTTTAAAAACCTAAATTTTCTTAATAACAAACCTACCAATTCTTCATATATTGTTTAGAAATTATAACCAAACAATTTAGAACAAGTTTTATCTCAAAATAACTTGTTATGCAACTTTTATCACATTTTTACGATTAAATACCACAAACTTTACATTCAACATATTTCATCATATTCCTTTGTATTACCTTTAGAAAACTTACGAGGTAATGACCCACCTCATCACAACACTCAATCTTGACATAGCATAATGGCTTTTGGAACTTTAGTTTGTGGGTTAATTATAAGTTTACAATAAAATACCCTAAACTATTACAAAACCGTATTCTTTAAATTGTCTTATTTAAATTCCATACAATTAAGTCCTTATAACCCATTTTGGAGAATCCGACTTGGTTGGTGCAGATTATCGCACATCCATCGTACTAGTAGGGCGAGATGCAGACCTCCTCACGGAGCATACGATCTCGATGGAATTTGTATTACAATTTTAAGAAAAACGTGATTTCTATTTAATAAATAAATTCTATTTTTAATAATTATATATATATTATCAAAAATATCTATTTTAAATATATAATATATTCCATGTTTTCTCATCAAAAGAAAAGAATCCCAAAAGTTCATAAAAATACCATTAAGAATCAATACAAGACAACATGAAAATACCATATACTATTCAAGTTAGGTTTATATCCACTAGACTATCTCATCACTCTTAAAAATTACATCTATGAAAACCCTAAACACGATGATTAAATACTTGAGGTGTATTTTGAAAATATATCAAAACTATTTTTTCATAAAACCCCCTCAAGTTATATTAAATTACAATAAGAACCCTAATAAATATAGGTTTAAGCGGGACCGGTTCTCTTGAGCCTCAGGGAGCCGGAGAATTTGGGTGCTTGCCTATTTAAGGCAGACAAACTAAAAACGGTGTTATCAATACGGTAATTGTCTTGGAAAAAGACACAAATCCTGCCGTCCATGTGCAGCAGTTACCGATAACATCAAAACTAATTCAGGACTTCAATTCGTTTTAAAGTGCTGACTCAGACAGAGTCTCAGTCTAATATGAAATCAATCCATCCTTTAATACAATTCAAGTATAACTCCAATTCAACATGAATCCATTTATACCATAATTCAATCTATATCAAAATGAACATGATTTGACCGAACCATGGATATACATTTGACTGGTCTACATGACTATTTGTCTATATCCTTTCCATTTACATGAATTACTGATATCATGGTTTCAGCAAGTCGTACATCTATTGAACAAAACAATATACATCAATACATAATACATTACGGGGTTTTAAAGGGGTAGACTGGCACGGAATGTGTTAAAAGTGGCATAAGATGGTCATTAAAAGATGTAACTATACATCCATTACCGTTGTTCTGTGGTTTTATCGACGGAGCCTTGTACTACGTGTTACCATAGTCCACGGTGTAAGTTGGACTCCTCTCGTATACACTGGCATATTCTGTACCAAGCTACAAACAACTGCGTTAGCATAACAATCAAACATTATACCAGTTACATTCTCTTATCTGTCTATTCTATTTCTATCTCTTTAGGACTTACTGAGCGGTTGTTCGCTAACGACATTCCTATTTCTCTTCTTTCTTGAGAATGTTGTCAGGAGGACCCGACTCTAAGGAGTTCGAGACTAGCCAGGAGCACTTGGAGCAGACCATTGAGCAGAGCGACCATTAACCTTTACTGGTACTTACTTTTCTTTCAGTTCATGCCATTGTTTAGGCATTGTTTTCCATTCTTGCAATTACATTTTCAGTTGTATTGTAAATAAATGTTTAATAAATAAAAGTTGTTGTTCAATTACATCTCTTGTCATTTTTTTCTTTTGTACATTTATTATATTGCTTATTATGTTTAGCGTGTTTACTTCTAAGTAAATACGAAGCGGGCCTCATCGCGTTTCCTTACCGTACACCGGGAAGCGGGCGTGACAAGTCTTAATGGAAACATCTAAAGCCTAGAGATCGCCCCGACGTTATTCTCATTCCGGTAGGATGCAGACGCAGCGTCAACAAAAGACCTAAAGGTCAATGCAAAAATAGAGCCATGGCAAAATCCTAGCTCCAAGTCTTGACGGTACATATACAACCTAGAAACTATCCTGGCGTTCCCCCTCATTTCAGCAGGATACGAACGCGGCTATCAAATGAAATTGAAGCAATGGCATATTCCTAGCTTTGGACCTCAATTGAAATACACGCAGCATTGATGTCCTACTGATGTCTACCCTACTTCAGCAAAAAATCGGCGCGACATCTTCAAAGCCAAAAATGAAGTGACAGCATATTCCTAGATTCGGGTCTTGACGGCAACTCATATAAAACCTAAAAGACCATTGGAGATCATCCCACCCCAGAAGGGTGTGGATATGACTCATCGGGGCTCCAAATTGAGCCTAATCTCAAGTAAAAAGCGTTATGGCAAATTCCTAAGACTTGCTCTTCCGACGGTAATATGACCTAAGGAGATTACTTGAAGACGTCTTGTCCAGCCCCCGAAGGGATCAGAGATACAACTTTCGCGGGGCTACTTGAACAGCAGCTTAAAGACTGCATAACGAGGAATACATCAGCCAACGTGACGGTACCACGGACTAAAATCCAAGTACCACAAACCTAACGGACCCCTGTCGAAAAGAATGAAGGTTATCTACATACAACGCTAGGACAAGTTTGCCTGTAAACCCAAGAGAGTTAAACTAAAAACACTCCGAAATGAGTACATAAACTAGAAACTTCGAAATGAGTGAATAAACTACAAACTCCGAAACGAGTACATAAACTAGAGACTTCGAAACGAGTGAATAAACTACAAACTCCGAAACGTGTATATAAACTGAAAACTCTGAAACGAGTGAATAAACTACATACTCCGAAACGGGTACATAAACTGGAGACTCCGAAACGAGTGAATAAACTACAAACTCCGAAACGAGTACATAAACTAGAGACTCCGAAATGAGTGAATAAACTACAAACTCCGAAATGAATACATAAACTACTCCGCGCCAGATCAAGACATCAAGAAACCTGGAAAGGCACAATTCATAGACCTCAGGGCTCATAACCACATTTCTTAAGAATTGAGATCTAAGTTAACGATAGATGACAACGCTTGTGTCCGCTCGCTATCTTCTTATATCGAAATTATAAAAGCTGCGTATGACATGTCAGCCCGAAACCACCCGTATGCTATTCAAGGCAGTGGGGAAAGCATTTGATTCACACCTGTTTAAGCGCTCACTTACAAATACATACGTACTTGAATGGAAATAGCATTGAAAGCATTCCAATTTATATACGTGTGTGGAGGGCTAGCGCATAACACGTGCGGAGGGCGAGCGCATGACACGTGCATATCAGTAGCGCTCGCACTTAAAAAAAGTGGTTAGTGCATGTGCGCACAGATTGCGCATATCTTTAAACAATACAATCAGGAGAAGAACATGTGTTAGAAATGAAGCACGCAGTAGTCAACAATAAAGAAACATATTTAAATAAATACTTTATTCCATAGAAAAAAGATCACCAAATACGGGATCAAAAGTATAAAGGTTTACAAAACTATGAATAAAGTTTTCTAAAACCCTCTCAGTCTTTTCCACCATGTCGAAGCGGCGATCTTTACGAGAAGCCGCTCCCCATCGGTCAGCGCCATGCCCATCAGCGAAGGCAGACATGATGGCCCGCTGAGCTCGTATCTGTCTTAGCAACTGAACAGAGCGATCTCTCAGAGGCTGGGTAATCAAATCTGCCTCATGAAAGCACTCGATCTTGTCCTCTGCTGCGTCGAGCATCGTCGGAGTCATCTCCAATGGATAAAGGGAAATGTCAGCAAGCACGGACAGGAAGATCATCCGGAGCCAAATGGAGCCGATGGGAAGAGTAGATCCCTTACGAGTCACGAGCTCGTACATCACCGTGTCGCATTGGTCATCCTTAAGAATGGGATTCACCAAGCATGCTGCAAAACGAGGAACAATTCCCTCAATAGGAACCTCTCATGGTTGCCGACGAGCATGTGGACGATTGCAAGCCATGACACTTAGTCTATTAGAAATGGTTCTCTCCTTGTGAAGAAGAAGGAAAACATTACTTCAGATTATAAAGAGAAGTATTTAAGTCTTGGCACAGAAAATTTTGTGCATGGTGGAACTATTTCCAAGTCCTGACAAAAAGGGTATGGTAAAAGAAAGAGTTGACTCATGAAAAGCGGAACAAGAAGGCAAAACGATTCCTTCGTATCCCATAGCAGCGCCTCATGTGCATGACACGTGAGCGCCGGCACTAGTTTTCTTTTAGGGTTAAGTCCTATAACAGCGCCTCACGTGCATGACACGTGAGCGCCGATGCTAGTTTTTTTAGGGTTAAGTCCTATAGCAGCGCCTCACATGCATGACACGTGAGCACCGGCGTTAGTTTTTTTAGGGTTAAGTCCTATAACAGTGCCTCACGTGCATGATACGTGAGCGCCGGCGCTAGTTCTTTTATGTAAAATCACCTCACGTGAAGCACATGTGAGTGTTGGTGCTCGCACTTAAAAAGTGGAGAGGGGGACTTTGTTATTCATACTTCAAAAGAAATTTATACATCAGTAATGAGAATTATGATGCAAAAAAATATATCATCAAAATATCTACAATGGCAAGACACTGAACCCTGGACATGGATTCTCAAACTCAAAAGCAAGTTTGAGCAATGCATGTTCAGCCTCATCAACCATCTTTTTATGCATCTTCTCTCGGATGCAAGCATCAGGTTCACTACTGATGTCCTCCACCCTCTGATATGCTGATACTATTGCATTCTGCTAAAAGACACAGTGCAAGATAGCGACGAGATTATCACTCCATTTCTTTGAGATCAAACTCATCAAGTACACTGAATGTATCTTACCTCAGCATCATCGAGCGCTTAAAGCGGCATAACCTCAAGGCGCCCTGGTATATCTTCCTAGATCGACCCAACAATGATCTTCAGAAGAGCAGAACGGCGAGGAAGTAATCGACCGTTGTAATCATCGAAGCGATGCATCACCACGTCGCATTGGGCGTCAGAAAACTCTTGGCTTTGACAGCGGCCTTGGATGCAAATCTCCACATAAGAGATAATCTCTTCAAGATCATACAGACGACCAACCATGGTGTTCACCGCCGAAAGACCGGACCGAGACGTTGGGACGTCTGGCCTGAATTCTGGGGGCAGATGCTATTTGGATTGTTCTGTCCACCTCTCTGAAGATACCAAGTTGATTTATGGCACCATATATCGGAGGTTTGGACAGACGCGACCATTGTAGCAGACTTTATCAGATTCCCCTTCATTTTATGAGGGGTTTTTGATTGTGGGGACGCTCTTCACTGCATGCGCAAGCCCCTGCAGTTAATTACGTTACCGCATTGCGATAACCACTTTCTCCTACTCCGGCAGTTCACTTCGTGTCATGTGTGTTTTTGTTTGTTTAGGTTGCCCGTTGAATGTATACGGAGACTAGTTTATGTCGTCGCCCGTAGGACGCGGATTAGTCCAAATTCGTATATTTGAGATTTAGGTTTAGGTCAAGAATTTTGCTTGACGGGGCCCACGTTGGTAGCTTTGTTTGCCAACGGGAATGAACTTAGGACGCAGATCTCACATTTGTGAAGTCTATCGGTTCAGTGGATATTTGGGTTTGATCTAAGAATCATTAACCATATTTGAGACTAAGATCAATTTATGAGCAGTGAACATATAGGCTCAACTGATCATTAGATCATATATGAATAGCCCATGGATAGTATACGGTAGTCATTATGGAGACAGTCCGCAGAGCAAAACATATTAGTTTAAGGACGTCGCGGTCCAACATTCCCTGTTTAGGATGAATGTTAGTTTAAAGATATTTCAGTCTAATGTTCTCTGTTTGGGATGAAAATTAGTTTAAGGACATTTCGGTCCATTATCGCCGTATTTGGGGGCGAAGATTAGTTTAAGGACATTTCGGTCCAACGTTCACCATGCGCGCACGTGTATTTGTTACGTGGCGGAGTGAACGATGGTGACATGGAATGCACCCAATTTGGAGTGTGGTCCGATTTGAGGTGTGCACGTCAACTTAGAAGTACATCAACGTGGGATATATCATTCCCTATCTTGATGAAATTTTACATCAATTTGGGACGAGAAAAGAGTTGTTGGTTATCGGGACCCCCCACCTCTCTGAAAACGTTGAGGAATTACAACGACACATATCAGAGGTGTGGAGAGATGTACCCTTGAATCAAATCCCGTATTTGAGAGAAAAAGGGGTTGTGGTGGACCTAAGAATCGTTAGTCATATTTGAGACTAATATTACCTCAGGAGATATGGGATGAATATCATTTTGGATATCATCAATGAGAGATCATCAGTCATGTTTGAGACTAAGATCAGTTTGGAAATCACGAGAATATGGGCTCGGTTGATTTAAAATCAAAAAGATTTAAGCTCAGAAAACTTAGCCAATTTGGGCTGAGATTGGCTTTTTATACTACCCAGCAGTGCTAAGCACTAAGATATATAGCACTCACGTGTATTTCACGTGAGACGCTGGTATAGCGCTAAGCACTAATCTTTTCTGGCGCTCACGTGCTTTTCACGTGAGGCGCTGGGTTTTTAGCCTTAGGCGCTCACATGCTTTTCACGTGAGGCGCTACAATAGTGATAAGCACTAATTTTCTCTGGCGCTTATGTGTGTTTCACGTGAGGCACTATGTTTTTGGAGATTTAATCTCTGTTGATATTTTTAGAGAACTTAAATCTCTGTTAATGGTATTTTGACCATTAACGATCATCAAGATCATTATTTTGAGGATCTGGGGATCATATTCTTTAAGAACTAAGTTCTTGATTAGAAGAAACTAAGTTCCTGGAGTATTATGAACTCCATGCTTTCCATTTTCATGTTTTCAGACAGGTTAAATCTCTTTTAATGGTGTTTTGACCATTAAGGACCATCAAGATCACTATTTTGAGGATCTTGGATCGGGTTCTTTAAAGAACTAAGTTTTTAATTTGAAGGAACTAAGTTCATGGAGTATTATGAACTCCATCTTCTTTCTTTTCAATTTTGTTCTTCCCTGAATTTTTTATTCTCAAGAACAAGAATTTCCCGATAAGAATTAAATTCTCAACTTGTGGGAGACTTGTCTTGTGGATCTCAGATCCCGAGAAAGAACTAAGTTCTTTGAGAAGGGTTAAACCCTTAGATATAGTATGTTAGGTAAATGAGATATTTTTATCTCTTCTTTTTTCTTTACCTATGGTTTTTAAGAGGGAAATTTTCTTCTTTGAGAGAATTAAATTCTCTGTTGTTTTGAGAGCCTTCTGTATTTTTACAGAAGCTTATAGGGGCTCCTTTTTTCCTCCTCCTCCTTTTAATTAATCTCTTTGCTTCTATTTATAGGAGAAGAGAAAATTCAATTTGTTAAGAAAATCTCTCATTGGGAGATCATGATTGATTTCATGATCAATCAAAATGATCTTTTAGATCAATCGGTGAATTTTATTCACCGTTGGATTTTTAATCCAAAGGCTCTCTGTTTAACAGAGAAGATTTCTTGTTTGTTTAACAAGATTAGGAAATATTTTCCTAAGATAGAATTTTATTCTATCATATGAATATCTTGTTAGTTTAATAAGATTATGAATATATTTTCCTAACATAGAATTTAATTCTGTTATATGAATATCTTCTTAGTTTAACAAAATTAGGAAAATATTTTCCTAAGATATAATTTTATTCTATCAGATGATTTAATTGGTGATATTTTATAACCATTGGATTTTAAATCCAAGTTTCTCTATTAGGGAAAGATTTTTCCATATTAGAAAGATCAAGGAAAATATTTCCTAAATAGAATTTAATTCTATCATTTGATGATTTTAAATCACCGTTGGATTTTTGATCCAACGGCTCTCCATTTAACAGAGAATATTTGATCAGGGAGATATTTTTTCTATAATAGAATTTAATTCTATTATTTTGATGATTTATTATCATCATTGGATTTTTTATCCAACGTCTCTGTTTAACAGAAAATATCCCAGATTTTAGGGAAATATTCTCCATGTAGAATTTAATTCTACCCTCTTTAATTTTGGGCGTTGACGCTCACGTGCTATGCACAAGGGCGCCGCCTAAGAATTTAATTCTTTTATAATTAGTCACTCTCGTGCTTTGCACGCCGGCTCTTACGTGTGTTCCATGTGAGACGCCGCTATAGAATTTAATCTTAACAGAGGCTGGCGCTGGCACTCACATGGGAAACACGTGAGGAGCTCAGGGATTTAATACTATCCGAGGTGATAGTTACATGCTTTGCATGTGGGTACACGTGTTTAACACGTGGAGCTTTCCTTTTAATTTTATAAGGGAACAGCAAGTTCTGAGCCAAAAAATTTTGGCGGAAACAAATGCCCCGCACTATTTTGCCCACGTAAGTTTAAACATGGGTTAAGTAGTGCAAAATAATGCATTGCCATAGAATTGATGGCTTAGGAGATAAGTTTAGGATCCCTGTCGCCTATGACTTTTCATCTTCATGAGCCGTAAGGGTCTCTAGAAGGTTTTCTCCCTATAAGTCGTGAGGATATCATAGGTGCGTATTCTACCTAGAAATCGTGAGAATTCCTAAGTGTATTTCACCTTCGTGAGTCGTAAGGATCTCACGCAAGTATTTTCTTCTCACAAATCGAGGGGATTCGCAAGTGGCTTCTTCACTTTATTAGAGAATGTGGCCCATGGATAGTATACAAGAGTCGGTTTGGATCTCCTTATAGGGCAGCGATGGCTTAAAAAACAAGTTTAGATCTTTCGTCTAAGGCTTTTCAATTTTATGAGCCGTGAGGGTCTCATAAAGATATTTCTCCCTACGAATCGAGGAGATCTCATATGTGTATTTTCTCCTTAGGAGTCGTGAGGGCTCCTAAGTGTGTTTTCTCTTGAGAGTCATAAGGGTCTCACAAAAGAATTTTCTCCTTACTAGTCGAGAGGACTCGCAAGTGGTTTTTTCTCCTAATCTGTATGCGACTTTGGAGAATATGGCTCATGGATAGTATACAAGAGTCAATTTGGACCTACTTGTTGGGCCACGATAGCTTAGGAAACAGGTTTAGATCTGTCGCCTAAGGCTTTTCAACTTTATGAGCCGTAGGGGTCTCATAAAAATGTTTCTCCCTACGAATCAAGAGGAACTCATAGGTGTATTTTCTCCTTACGAGTCGTGAGGGCTCCTAAGTGTGTTTTCTCTTGAGAGTCGTAAAAATCTCACAAGAAAATTTTCTCCTTACGAATCGAAAAGACTCGCGAGTGGTTTTTCCTCCTCATCGGTATGCGACTTTGGAGAATGTGGCCCATGGATGGTATACAAGAGTCAGTTTGGACCTACTTGTTGGGCCACAATGCTTAGAAAACGGGTTGATATCCCCGTCGCTTAAGACTTTTAACCTTCATGAGCCGTGAGGGTTTCATAAAGATGTTTTTCCCTATGAGTCGAGATGAGTCGAGAGGATCTCGCAGGTGTATCCTAACATGAAATATAGATAACCCTTATTCTTTACGACAGGGGTCCGTTAGGTTTGTGGTACTAAGGTTTTAGTCCGTGGTACCGTCGCATTGACTGGTGTATTCCTCGATATGCAGTCTTTAAGCTGCAGTTCGAGCCCCGCGACTGTTGCGCCTCTGATCCCTTCTGAGGCTGGACAATACGTCTTCAAGTAATCATCTTAGGTCATATTACCGTTAGAAGAGAAAGCGTTAGGAATTTGCCATGACGTTTTTTATTTGAGGTTAGGTTCAATTTGGAGCCCCGATGAGTCATAACCACTCCGCTCTGGTGTGGGATGATCTCCGATAGTCTTTTAGGCTTTATATGAGTTGCCATCGAGACCCGAAGCTGGGAATATGCCGTCACTTCATTTTTGTTTTGACGATGTCACGCCGATTCTTTGCTAAAGTAGGGTAGACATCTGTAGGACCTCTATGCTGTATGTATTGCAATTGAAGTCCGGAGCTAAGAATATGTCATTGCTCCAATTTCATTTGATAGTTGCGTCCGCATCCTGCTGAAATAAGGAGGAACGTTAGTCTCTGGGTTGTATATGAACCGCCAAGACTTGGAGCTAGAATTTTGCCATGACTCCATTTCTGCTTTGGCCCTTGGGTCTTTTGTTGACGTTGCATCTACATTCTGCTGGCATAAGAAGCGTGTCGAGCTGGAGTAGGATTTTTCCGCCACTCCATTTTGATTTGACTCCTTGGAGCCTTTGTTGACGTCGCATCTGCACTGAGAAAGAACGTCGAGCTAGTGCTGGGATTTTGCCATTACTCCTTTTTTTGTTTGATCTTTGGGTCTTTGATGACGTTGCGTCTACATCCTGTTGGCATGAGAAGCACATCGAGCTGGAGTTAGTATATTTCCGTCGCTCCTTTTTAATTTGTCTCCTTTGAGCCTTTGTCGATGTCGCATCTGCATCCTGTTGACATGAGGAGAACGTCGAGCTAGAGTTAGGATTTTGCCGTCACTCCTTTTTGATTTGGCTCCTTAGAGCCTTTGTTAATATCTGCATCGAGATGGAACGTCAAGGTGGAGCTGGGATTTTACCATTACTCCTTTTTGCTTGACCCTTGGGTCTTTGATGACATTGCGTCTACATCCTGCTGGCATAAGAAGCACATCGGGCTGGAGTTAGGATTTGTCGTCACTCATTTTTGATTTTTCTCCTTAGAGTCTTTGTTGACGTCGCATCTGCATCCTGCTGGCATGAGAAGCACGTCGAGCTGGAGTTAGGATATTGTTGTCGCTCCTTTTAATTTGGCTCCTTGGAGCCTTTGTCGACGTCGCATCTGCATCATGTTAGCATAAGGAGAACGTCGAGCTGGAGTTAGCATTTTGCCGTCACTCTTTTTTAATTTTTCTTCTTGGAGCCTTTGTTGACGTCACATCTGCATCAAGAAGGAACGTCGAGCTAGAGCTGGGATTTTTCCATTACTCCTTTTTTGTTTGACCCTTGGGTCTTTGATGATGTTGCATCTACATCCTGCTAGCTTGAGAAGCACTTCGAGCTGAAGTTAGGATTTAGCCGTCACTCCTTTTTGATTTAGATCCTTAGAGCCTTTTTTGACGTCATATATGCATCCTGCTGGCATGAGAAGCACGTCGAGCTGGAGTTAGGATTTTGCCGTCACTCCTTTTTGATTTGGCTCCTTGGAGCCTTTATTGACGTCACATCTGCATCGAGAAGGAACGTCGAGCAGGAGCTAGGATTTTGCCATTACTCCTTTTTTGTTTGGCCCTTGGGACATTGAAGGCGTTGTGTCTACATCCTGTTGGCATGAGAAGCACGTCGGGCTGGAGCTAGGATTCTGCCGTCACTCCTTTTTGATTTGGCTCATTGGAGCAATTGTTGACGTCGCATATGCATCCTGCTGGCATAAGAAGCACGTCGAGCTGAAGTTAGGATTTTTCCATCACTCCTTTTTTTGTTTTGGCCCTTGGATCTTTGATGACGTTGCGTCTACAACCTGCAGGAATGAGAAGGAACGCTGAGATAGTCTCTGAGTTGTATATGATCTGTCAAGACTTGGCTCTCCCTTTGACGGAGCCTGGTGGGAAAATATGGTTCCCTTTTCATTTGTGCTCATGGATCGTATACAAGAGTCAATATGGACATACTTGCAGGGCAGAGGAAATTTTATTTTATATTATTTTTTATTGTTTTCCGCGATGCTCTATCTTTTCAGCTTTTCATATTGCGAAAGTCGCAATCGCCCAATCATTTCGGCTATTTTTCGCGGTGCCCAATTATTTCGGCTATTTTTTTATGTTTTTACTCGCTGCTTTTTATTGCGAGTAGCTCAAACATTTCGGCTGCTTTTATATTCATATTTTTTGCTCGTTGATTTTTATTGCGAGTTGCCCCATCATTTCGGCTGTTTTTATATGCATTTTTTTGCTACTCGCTGTTGTTTTTATTGCGAGTTTGAAATCTGATACCAACCTTGGTATCAGCATCGCTACGAATGGAATATTTTCAGGAGCGAATCATCATTTGCCGTGAAAGGACTTGGAGTTTGACACCAGTTTAGGCATCAATGTTCAGTCAAAAATATTGCACATTTGATATAACATTTTTCTTAATTTTCTTAAATATTTAAAAGTGTTTATTATAAATATAGAACATATTTGGTTTTATCTGCAAAATACTCTTTACCATATATTTATATATTATAATTAATATTATGAAGAAAAATATATGCATATTATATTTATATAATATTTTAGTAATTAAAAGATGCATAAAATATCAAATATTCTTAATCAAGTTTCTTAAAGATTTATTACCATAAAAAGTAATTAAGATACTCTCTCTAATTTAATAAATAGTACTAGCATTATTCATGAAGGTATTGTGCAAGATTTAGCTCAAGTCAAGAGATCAAGATTTTCAAGATGTCAGGATCAAAAATCTACCAAAATCATAGAATCGATACTGGCAGAGACAAGAAATATCTGAAGAATCCAAGCATGGAAAAGATCTCCACGTGTCAACATGAGACCACAGAAGAAATTTCAAATCCTAAATCCTCCAAAGCGTGGCGCTTCCGCGGCCAAAGTGCCCAATTAGCAGCGGAACTGCGGCTTAATCAAGGACGTAGGATCTGAAAACTTGGAAAGGGGATTTTTATGGCAAGTCTAAACCTATGAGATCTAAGGTTTCTGATTTGAGGGCTATATAAAGGAACGATGGCTAAAGTTAGAAGGCATCATCTTTAACACGAAGCAAATAACCATCAAAGAACAAGAGATCCACGACAGGTCCGCGATTCAACGTGATAGAGCGACGTGAATATCGACGGAGCAAATACTTCCTACGAGGCAGAGATCGAGAGCAATTTCTTCCTCTTGTAATCTAAATTCGAAGGATTTCTACTTGTAACGTTGATTAATAAAGATAGATCATTAGCTTAATTATTTCGCATTTACTTTCCGCATTTAAATTTCTGCATTATGATTTCCTTCTCTATACTTTCTTCTTTTTCTCCAAACATGCATGAGTAATTCTCCGCTTGATAGAGTTCGTAGGGTCAGGGTAGATCAATGGATGAAAAAATCTCTTAACTCTTTTTACATCTTATAAAGTTTATAAATTTTAGCAAAATAAATATTAACATCCTTATTGGGTGTGTTATCAATTTATTGATAGTCACGACCGTAATTTGAGATCAGATTAACAATTGTTTTGTTAGAGGTTACATATGAATAGAGGTCAATGAAAAGATAAGGGTTAAGAGTGGGAACCCTATTCCCTACAAAAACCCTAATCTTCATTCATCACTATCGATCTAGTTTTAAATCTATTAAAAGATAAAAGGAGTCATCTTTATTTAATCATCCATTACTACTAAATTCTAACGAACCCTACAAGCCTTCTTCTTATATATTCTACATCCGTGTTCAACATAGATCTAGAATCACTCTCTCCTATTTCTAATCAACTCGTCTAAAACAAGATTAAAAGTTCCACGCATCCTTAAGAACGACCCGTACTCATCACGGCTAGCTACTCGCCACACCGTTATTGATTGTGGTTACTTTACAAAACACTTTTTCACATCAATCAATCAGCATCGCTACGACTGGAACATTGGCATGAGCGACTCATCATTTGCCTTTGCTGATTTGAACAAAGATGGCTTAGCAAACAGGGTTAGGATCCTATCGACTAAGGCTTTTTGACTTTATGAGCCATAAGAGTCTCATAAAAGTATTTCTCCCTGCGAGTCGTGAGGATCTCGTAGGTGTATTTTCTCCTTAGGAATCGTGGGAATTCCTAAGTGTGTTGCTTCTTTATGAGTCGTACGGATCTCACGCATGTTTTTTTTCCCTCCTCACAAGGTCGAGAGGACCTTGCAAGTGCACATGAATATTTTTGTTTTACGAGTTTGCGCCCTTTTTGGATTTTCATAAACCCGCCGGCAGTCCTGCTGTTTTTACTCACGGCGCCCTTTCGAGTTTTCATCCTGACCGTTTTGCTTGTGGACATACCGTTTTTTTTGTTTTTTTAACGAGATTGCGCCCTTTTTGGGTTTTCACAAACTCGCCGGCAGTCCTGCTGTTTTTACTCATGGCGCCCTTTCGGCTTTTCATCCGTGCTCATTTTTCTTGTGGACATATCGTTTTTGAGATTGCGCCCTTTCGGGTTTTCACAAACTCACCGGCAGTCCTGCTGTTTTTATTCACGCCACCCTTTCGAGTTTTCATCCGTGCCCATTTTTCTTGTGGACATACCTTTTTTTTATCGATGGAACTCTCGAAAGTAGTTTCGCCGTAGCTGACCCATCTGTTTGCCAGTGGGACTTGGGGGTAGCTTCATTGCTGGAGTAGCTGTGTAGCCAGCAGGACTTGAGTTGCAACCCTCGTTGTTGAAACTTCGATTGCAATATAGATCTCAAGGGAGGATATCGTCGTATTTAAGGCGACGTGCTAGTTTAAGGACGTTCGGGTCCTTTATCGCCATTTTTGAGACGAATTTCTAGTTGAAGGAATTTTCGGTCCAACATTCCAATCTTGGGGACGAACGTTAGTTTAAGGACATTTCGGTCCATTATCGCCATGTTTGAGGCGGATTGTTAGTTTATGAACTTTTCAATCCACTATCGGTGTTTGGGACGACACACCGTGTTTGATGCGACACACTAGTTTAGGAAAGTTTCGGTCCATTATCACCATGTTTGAGACGACGCACTAGTTCAGGGACATTTCGGCCCAGCATTCCCATGTTCGGGACGAAATGCTAGTTTAGGGACATCTCGGTCCAACATCGCCGTGTTTGGGGCGACGCACTAGTTTAGAGACATCTCGGTCCATTATCGCCGTGTTTGGTCGGGAAGTTACATAACTCATTCCTTCCAACGCTTGCTTGCCGAAGCGCTGCTGCATGTCTTTTGTATGCATGGACACTTCACGCCTTAGACTGTCTTCACCCTCTTAGACTACTTATTTTACCATCTCGGCAATCGGGTTGTTTTGCGGGAAATACCGGGTATTTTAAACGGCACCTGCCCCCTGCTCATCAATATCGCTTTCCGATACTGATGGAGCATCTTCTTCATATATGAAGCAACGGGATATCACGTCATTCCTTCTGCCGAGTCTTCCTCTTTCTTGGAAGAATGGACTTGACTTGGGGGGTTTTCCCCTCATCGTCTGATTCGGAGTGGGACATGGATTTCGCATCTCTTCCATGATTTTTTGGATCAAGTAGGATATTCCATTTGATTACAGGACCTGTTTGTAGGTCCCTTAATATCCTTTCTGTTCTTTGAGAAGAAAGGACCATCCCACATAGAGATTCTTCCGCCAGTGAGAAATATGCCTTTTATATATATCTTGGAGGAGCGAGTACCCACACCATCACTATTTTGGCGACGGCTTGCTTCAGAGCCACTCATTTTTTATTGAACGTTGGCGACAAACGCCACCTTGCCTTCGCTTTTCATTCATCTTCATCGGATGATGAAGGGTCTTGACCCATCTGATCCAATCGAGTCATTTTATCCATGTGCTCTTGGAAGGTCGTCGGCTTGAAGAGGGCCATAAATGGAAACACCTTTGAATTTGGGTTAAGAGTGGCTATGAACATTCCCACGGCTGCAGCTTCGTCGATGCGTTGCTCGCATTTTGACCAGAGATTTCGCCATCGGATAACATATTGAACCCAGGTCTCGTTCGGTCCAACCCTTTCGTTGACCAACGCTGTCACGGTAGTGTGTTCATTCTCATTAGCGAATCTCTGATAGAAGAGCATATCCATCTCGTCGAAGTTCTTCACGGAATCATTTAGGAGTTCCCCATATCATTCGAAGGTGATGCCCGTCAGACTGCTGATGAACTGTCGGAGGAGCAGTATATCGTTTCTTCCAATATTGCCGCACATGGATTTAAATCGCGTAATGTGCTGGCGAGAATTCCTTGTTCCTTTGTATATGTGGAACGTTGGAAGTGTGTACTCTAGCGGGTACTGTATTTGATCGTATCAGGCCTGATATGGTCGACCAGTTTTGATTGACCTGTTTGCAGCTTCACTGACATAGTGAGCTTTGATTTGCCGAGTGATATATTCGTCCAGTTTTGCTTTTGGAATCATTTCCTCTTCGTTCGTTGATGAGAATTGTAGAGAATTTGAAATGTCGCCCTTGCCTTTAAGGGCGATTACCGGCGGTTCATCATCCATTGGTTCCGATTGAACCATCATTCCATCTATATTCTGGAACAGAACGGCCATCTGGGCCATTTTAGCGGACATCCCTGGCGCTTCTTCATCTCTCATTTTGAGAGCGCACTTTAGGAAATCAATATCCGACTCCTTCCCTACTCTTTCTTCGGGTGCATCCACGAGATTTTTCTTAGGTGATGGATTAGCGAGTGCTGTCGCCTGAGCAAGCATCTCCTATAATTTTTCACGTCGCAGTTGAGCTTTTGTTAGAGACCAAGTATGCGGTCCGTGACTAGTAGAAACATGAACTTCATCTTTGGAGTTCACCATGTGGACTGTATGAACTACCATGCCCACAGGCTTGAGGTGTTCGGAGTTTTGGCCTTTAGAATTTGCCTCGGGCGCTTGAGCCTTATTAGGCCTCTTTTTTTTGTGAGAAACCGCTTTAGCTTCAGGAGAAACCGTTGTAGTAGGAACCGCCTTGGGATGAGTCCCCTTGTATTTGAAGAGAGATTTTTCAGAATTTGGCTGACGTTTAGTGGAAAAGCCACAGACGATGACGACTGAGTCCTTCACCTGCTTCCACACCTTATATATAAATGAGGAAACTTCTTTCGGAGAGCGAACTGCTTTTTGCTCGTATCGGATCTCCACGGGATGCGGAGATTTCTTCAATATTGTAGTGGGAGAATTTTGTCTAACCCTTCGCAACAGCTCGAACCTGTACCCGGTTGGAACAACAGCATTCACCGTTGGGGTTGAAACAGGACCATACGGAGAACTGCCCCCAACTTGTTTTGTATGACGCCGATATCGTCGTCGACCGTTTCTTATGGCCGGAATTTGATTAGCCTCAGAATTTTGCTGAGCATACCCCTTGTTTTCTTCGAGAGCTTGAGTATTCTACCCCCTGGGTCGACCATGGCCTTTGGGAGGTACCAGTTGTTTGGAGATTGATTCTTTCAGCAAAACAGAAACTTAAGGAGCCAACCTGTGGAAGAAAGACTTCTTGTGGGATTCCTCCTTCGGTGTTAAGGTACCGAGGGTTGGAGGTGGGAGCATAGACACAAAGAGAAACCTATTGATTTCTTAAAGAACCTAATTGCAGAGATTTGAGGCTGCAAGTGGCCCATGCTTGACTCCACCAGATGTGACAGAGCCTGAGTTGCAGTGAGTGGAAGCAAACACCATTCTACAAAGAGATGAAACGCCAGCTTCAGTATCTCATCACCCAAGGGCAACTACAAACATATATCCCGCGATTATTTGATCGCAGAAAAACAAGAGAAAGAGGAAAATGTCTCACCGGGCATGCCAGAATCTGTTCACCACCGAAAGACCGAATCGAGACGTTGGGACGTTTGGGGGCAGATGCTATTTGGATTTATCCGTCCACCTCTCCGAAGATACCAAGTTGATTTATAGCATCATATATTGGAGGTTTGGACAGACGCGACCGTTGTAGCAGACTTTATCAGATCCCCCCTCATTTTATGAGGGGTTTTTAATTTTAGGGACGCTCTTCCCTGCAGGCGCAAGCCCCGGCAGTTAATTACGTTACTGCATTGCGATAACCACTTTCTCCTGCTCCAGCAGTTCACTTCGTGTCGTGTGTGTTTTTGTTTGTTTAGGTTGCCCGTGAATTGTATACGGAGACCATTTTATGTCGTCGTCCGTAGGACACGGATTAGTCCAAATCCGTATATTTAAGATTTGGGTTTAGGTCAAGAATTTTGCTTGACGGGGCCCATGTTGGTAGCTTGGTTTGCCAACGGGAACAAACTTAGGACACAGATCTCACATTTGTGAGGTCTATCGGTTCAGTGAATATTTGGGTTTGATCTAAGAATCATTAGCCATATTCGAGTCTAAGATCAATTTATGAGCAGTGAGCATATGGGCTCAACTGATTATTAGATCATATATGAAAAGCCCATGGATAGTATACGGTAGTCATTATGGAGACAGTCCGCAGGGCAAAACATATTAGTTTAAGGACGCCGCGGTCTAACATTCCCTATTTGGGATGATTGTTAGTTTAAGAACATTTCGGTCCAATGTTCCCTGTTTGGGATGAAGATTAGTTTAAGAACATTTCAGTCTTTTATTGCCGCGTTTGGGGACGAAGATTAGTTTAAGGACATTTCGGTCCAACGTTCACTTTGCACGCACGTGTATTTGTTATGTGGCGGAGTGAATGATGGTGACATGGAATGCACCCAATTTGGAGTGCGATCCGATTTGAGGTGTACACGTCAATTTGGAAGTGTATCAACGTGGGATATATCATTCCCAGTCTTGATGAAGTTTTACATCAAATTGGAATGAGAAATGATTTGTTGGTTGTCAGGACCCGCCACCTCTATGAAGAGATTGAGGAATAACAACGACATATATCAGAGGTGTGGAGAGATGTACCCTTGAACTAAATCCCGTATTTGAAGGAAAAAGGGGTTATGGTGGACCTAAGAATGGTTAGTCATATTTGAGACTAAGAGTACCTTAAGAGATATGGGATGGATATCATTTTGGATATCATCAATGAGAGATCATCAGTCATGTTTGAGACTAAGATCAGTTTGGAAATCACGAGCATATGGGCTCGGTTGATTTAAAATCATAGAGGTTTAATCTCAGGAAACTAAGCCAATTTGTGCTGAGATTGGGTTTTTATACTACCCAGCAATACTAAACATTAAGATATAAAGCGCTCACGTGTGTTTCACGTGAGACGCTGGCATAGCGCTAAGCACTAATCTTTTCTGGCGCTCACGTGCTTTTCACGTGAGGCGCTGGGTTTTTAGCCTTAGGCGCTCATGTGCTTTTCACGTGAGGCGCTACAATAGTGCTAAGCACTAATTTTCTCTGGCACTCACGTGTGTTTCACGTGAGGCACTATGTTTTTGGAGATTTAATCTCTGTTGATATTTTTAGAGAACTTAAATCTCTGTTGATGGTATTTTGACCATTAATGATCACCAAGATCGTTAATTTGAGGATCTGTGATCATGTTCTTTAAGAAATAAGTTCTTGATTTGAAGAAACTAAGTTCCTGGAGTATTATGAACTCCATGCTTTCCATATGAACTCCATGCTTTCCATGTTCATTTTTTCAGAGAGGTTAAACCTCTTTTAATAGTGTTTTGACCATTAAGGATCACCAAGATTACTATTTTGAGGATCTTGGATCGGGTTCTTTAAAGAACTAAGTTCTTGATTTGAAAGAACTAAGTTCCTGGAGTATTATGAACTCCATCTTCTTTCTTTTCAGTTTTTTTCTTCCCTGAATCTTTGATTCTCAAGAACAAGATCTTCCCGATGAGAATTAAATTCTCAACTTGTGGGAGACATGTCTTAAACCCACTGTTGCCGGCCCCAAGTCCGGATGAGAAAGGGTGAGGGTTGTGGTAGGCTTGTGGCAGCCAACGTAAAATTTTGTCACATTCTATGACATGAACCATAATAAGAATATCGTTGGGGCGTCCCCTACTCAGCTACGCGCTACATCGGATCCCGGGTGTAGTGTTAAGTATGCAAGGCTTCTAGGTTGTCATCCAGAAATGGCGCGTTACATCGGACCCTGGGTATAGTGACAAATAAGCAAGGGTCGTCGTCCAGAAATGGCGCGCTACATCGGGCCCCGGGTGTAGTGACAAATAAGCAAGGGTCGTCGTCCAGAAACGGCACGCTACATCGGACCCCGGGTGTAGTGACAAATAAGAAAGGGTCGTCGTCCAGAAACGGCGCGCTACATCGGACCCCGGGTGTAGTGACAAATAAGCAAGGGTTTCATAGGATCCGTCTAGCTTCCTGAAATAGAGGTTCCCTTACGGGTAGACAAATAGAATTAGTGGAGCTGATGATTAGGAGGAGTGTTGGTATTATGTGTTTGCAAGAAACTAAGTGGTTAGGTGAAAAGAGTAGAGTCATAGAGCCTTGGGGTTATAAGCTTTGGTATACGGGTAGAGATAAAAATTGTAATGGGATAGGCATAATCATAGATAGACGGTTGCTTGAGGATGTAGTTGAGATTAGGAGAAAAGGTGATAGAATTTTACTGGTTAAGCTTATTCTAGGTGGAGAGATTCTTAATATTATTAGTGCTTATGCACCACAGATAGGTCTTGATGACGCTAGTAAGCGTCTATTCTGGGAGGATTTAGACGAGATGGTGCAAAGTATACCTAGTGGAGAGAAGTTATTTATTGGTGGTGATCTTAATGGACATTTAGGTACTAGTCGTAGTGGGTTTGATACTATCCATAGAGGTTTTAGTTTTGGACAAAGGAATGAAGTAGGTGACTCGATTCTAGATTTTGTCTTATCTTATGACTTGATCTTAGCAAACACCTGGTTTAGGAAAAGAGAGTCCCACCTTATCACTTTTAGGAGCGGATCAAGTGCTAGTCAAATAGACTTTTTTCTGACGAGAAGAATAGATAGAGGTTGTTGTATCGACTGTAAGGTAGTGCCAGGTAAGAGTGTAACCACTCAACATAGACCTTTAGTTCTAGACTTTCGATTTAGAAGAGGACTTAGGAAGATTAGACGTAAGGTAGAGCCTAAAATTAAATAGTGGCGATTGAAAGAAGGTAACCAAAAGGCTTTTATAGATCGTGTAGTCCAAGAAGCGGATTGGCAGTCGGAAGATGATTCAGACAGAACATGGAACAAAAAGGCTAGTTGTATCAAGAAGGTAGCTAGATATTTACTTGGTGAGTCGAGAGGTGGTGCTCCACCATCTAAGGACAAATCATGGTGGAATGAAGAAGTAAAGGCCGCTATTAAAATTAAAAGGGATTCTTATAAAGATTTGAAAAAAAGTAAAGATGTGGAGAGATTTGAGAAGTATAAAATGGCTAAAAAGGAAGTTAAGAAAGCTGTTCGGAAAGCTAAATCTAAGGTCTATAAGGAGGTGTACGAGAAATTAGACACTAAAGAGGCTGAAAATGATATATACCGGATTTCTCGGATGTGGGAAAGGAAGACTAGAGACTTATGTGCGGTGAAGTGTGTCAAAAATGAAAATCAGAAGGTTTTAGTTCGAGATGAGGATATCAAGGAAAGATGGAGAGATTATTTTGACAAATTGTTCAATGAGAGCTTTACTAAGAATTTGGATGGACTTGTCATTCAATCTCAAGATATAAACCGTGATTTCATGCGTAAAATAAGACAACCTGAGGTTAAAGAAGCTTTGAACAGAATGAGTTTAAGAAAAGCGGTTGGTCCTGATGGGATTCCTATCGAGATTTGGAGATGCTTAGGAGAAATAGGTGTTAAATGGCTGACAGATCTGTTTAATAAGATTTGGCAGACAAAAAAGATGCCAAATGAATGGAGGAAAAGTATCCTTGTACCTATCTACAAGAACAAGGGTGACATTCAAAGTTGCTCAAACTACCGTGGAATAAAACTTATGTGTCACACCATGAAACTTTGGGAGAGAGTGATTGAACACAGGCTAAGGAAGGATATTAAGATAACAGAGAACCAGTTTGGGTTCATGCCTGGACGATCAACGACAGAGGCTATTCATTTGCTTCGTCAACTTGTCGAGCGTTTTCGAGAGAGGAGAAAAGATTTGCATATGATATTTATTGATTTAGAAAAAGCGTACGACAAGGTACCTAGAGAGGTATTATAGGGGACAATGATGAAGAAGGGGGTCCCCGTCAAGTATATTGACATAATCAAAGATATGTACGATAGAGTAGTGACAAATGTCAGAACCTTCGGCGGCTTAACGAGTGATTTTCCGATTACAATTGGTTTACATCAAGGATCTGCATTAAGTCCATTCCTGTTTACCATCGTGATGGATGAACTTACTAGAACTATCCAAGATGAGGTACCTTGGTGTATGCTATTCGCTGATGATATTGTTCTAGTAAATGAGACGAAAGCAGGGGTTAATGCCAAATTGGAATTATGGAAGCAAACATTGGAATCTCGGGGATTCAGATTGAGCAGGTCCAAGACAGCATATATGCATTGCAAATTTAGTAACCAGAGAAGTCAAAACCATATTGGTATAACATTGGAAGGGCAAGAGATATCACCGAGCGACCAGTTTAGATATCTAGGATCCATCATCCAAAAGAATGGGGAGATCAATAGTAATGTTAATCAAAGGATCCAAGGTGGTTAGTTGAAATAGTGGAGTGCAACAGGGATTTTGTGTGATCGTAACTTTCCGTTAAAATTGAAAGGGAAGTTTTATCGGAGCGCTATTCGGCCTGCCTTATTATATGGTACAGAATGCTAGGCTCCTAATAAGCATCATACACAGAAGATGCACGTAGCGGAGATGCGCATGCTTCGTTGGATGTGCGGTAACACTAGAAAAGATAAGGTGCGAAATGAGGATATTCGTGCAAAAGTTGGTGTAACACCTGTGGAGGAGAAGATACGGGAAAACCGGCTAAGATGGTTTGGTCATGTGCGACGCAGACCTATGGAAGCACCGGTTCGACGAATAGATACTCTCGATATGGGCAATGGAAAAAAGGCAAAAGGGAGACCGAAGAAAACATGGATGGAGGTGATACGAAACGATATGGTTGCCAAAGGACTCGATGAAAGTATATTGTTCGATAGGATTGAGTGGAGGCGGAGGATTCATGTGCTGGACCCGGCGTGATTCTCATGTTGGTTCATGTAGCCTACCCCATATGCTTGGGATAAAAGGCTCGGTTGTTGTTGTTGTTGTTTAGGAGACACGTCTTGTGGATATCAGATCCCGAGAAAGAACTAAGTTCTTTCAGAAGGGTTAAACCCTTAGATATGGTATGTTAGGTAAAGGAGATATTTTTATCTCTTCATTTTTCTTTATCTATGGTTTTTTAGGAGGAAAATTTTCTTCTTTGAGAGAATTAAATTCTCTTTTGTTTTGAGAGTTTTCTGTATTTTTACAGAAGCTTATAGGAGTCTCCTTTTTTCCTCCTCCTCCTCCTTTTGATTAATCTCTTTACTCCTATTTATAGGAGAAGAGAAAAATCAATTTGTTGAGAAAATCTATCATTGAGAAATCATGATCGATTTCATGATCAATCAAAATAATCTTTTAAATCAGTTGGTGAATTTTATTCACCGTTAGATTTTTAATCCAAACGCTCTCTGTTTAACAGAGAAGATTTCTTGTTTGTTTAACAAGATTAGGAAATATTTTCCAAAAATAGAATTTTATTCTATCATATGAATATCTTGTTAGTTTAACAAGATTAGAATTTTATTCTATCATATGAATATCTTGTTAATTTAATAAGATTAGGAATATATTTTCCTAACATAGAATTTAATTCTGTTATATGAATATCTTGTTAGTTTAACAAGATTAGAAAAATATTTTCCTAAGATATAATTTTATTCTATCAGATGATTTAATTGGTGATATTTTATCACCGTTAGATTTTAAATCTAAGATTCTCTGTTAGGGAAAGATCTTTCCATATTAGAAAGATGAAGGAAAATATTTCCTAAATAGAATTTAATTCTATCATTTGATGATTTTAAATCACCGTTGGATTTTTGATCCACCGGCTCTCCGTTTAACAGAGAATAATTAATCGGAGAGATATTTTTTCCTTAATAGAATTTAATTCTATCATTTTGATGATTTATTATCACCATTGGATTTTTGATCTAACGGCTCTGTTTAACAGAGAATGTCCCAGATTTTAGAAAAATATTCCCCATGTAGAATTTAATTTTACCTTCTTTAATTTGGACGCTGACGCTCACGTGCTATGCACGACGCCGCCGCCTAAGTATTTACTTCGTTTATAAGTAGTCACTCTCGTGTATTACACGCCGACGCTCACGTGTGTTCCATATGAGGCACTACTATAGAATTTAATTTTAATAGAGGCTGGCGCTGGCGCTCACGTGAGAAATACGTGAGACGCTCAAGGATTTAATCCTATCTAAGGTGATAGTTACATGCTTTGTATGTGGGTACATGTGTTTAACACGTGGAGCTTTCCCTTTATTTTTATAAGGGAACAGCAAGCTCTGAAACAAAAAAAATTTGCGGGAACACATGGTACCTGAAAAGAAAAACCTGTGGAGGGTTAGCGATTAAAATACTAAAATCGCTACAGTCTAAAAGAAAATCAAAGGGCCCTACAAAATCAAAGTGATGGCTCATCAATGATGAGACAAAAGCCCATTGTTTGAATCCAAAAGGATTCTCATTAAATGAATAGTCCCATTGAGCAGTGGAGTTAAAAACTCCTAATATTCTTGAAAAACGAGTTCTGCAACAGATTCAAATCTGTAAAAAGGGTATTGGAACCTATTCTCCGCCGAAAACCGGGAAGACAAACATCTTGCCTGAATTTAGGGGCAGATTCTATTTGGTTTTATCTATCCACCTTTTCGAAGATGCCAAGTTGATTTATGGCACCGTATATCGGAGGTTCAGACAGATGCGGCCGATATAGCAAACTTCATCAGATTTCCCCTCGTTGGCGAGGAGTTTTTAATTGTGGGGACGCTCTTCCCTGCAGGCGCAAGCCCCTACAGCTAATTACGCTACCGCATCGCGGTAACAACTTTCTCCTTCTCCAGAAGGTCACTTCGTATCGTGTGTGTTTGTTTTGTTTTTGGTTGCCCGTGGATTGTATACAGAGACTAATTTATGTTGTCGCCCGTAGGGCGTGGATTAGTCCAAATCCGTATTTTCTTAGATTTGGGTTTGGATTGGTTTAAGGATCGTTAACCTTGTTTTAGATTAAGATCAACTCAAACGTTTGTTGAGAATACGTTAGTCTAATTTTAGACTATGATCTACTCAACAGGATTTTCTTTAGTTTATAAGGACATTGCGGTCCGTTGGGTTTAAGGACATCGTAGTCCATGGAGTTTAAGGACATCATAGTTCATAGAGTTTAGTTTAGGGACGTTGCGATCCATTGAGTTTAAGGACATCGTAGTCCATGAGTTTAAGGACCTCATAGTCCATAAAATTTAGTTTAGGGACGTCGCGGTCCATTGGGTTTAAGGACATCGTAGTCCATGGAGTTTCTGGTTGTCGGGACCCGCCACCTCTCTGAAGACGTTGAAGAATTATAACAACACATATCAGAGGTGTGAAGAGATGTACACTTGAACCAATGTTGGTTGGGAGATTTGTAGTCAGGTTTGGGACTAAGACCAATTGAAGAGATTGTGAGCACATGGGCTCGGTTAATTTGAATTGGGGACTTGTGGCCAACTTGGGCTCAGTCCACTCAGTTCTAAATAAAGTGTTGAACATTTGTTTGGACTCAGTCCACTCAGTTTTGAATAAAATGTTGAACATTTGTTTGGTCTCAGCGCTTTTTGTTCAACAATCCTGAGCATTGATTTGGGTTCTGACACCCCTTTTCTTTTTTGTCTTTTATTGAGTGTTGAACACTTTTTATGGCACTGGGGCCTTATTTACAGAGCGCTTTGTAATTTCTTACCGCCCACGTGAGGAACACGTGGAGCGCCTGGCGCTGAGCGCCAGATTGGAAGCGCTACGGTGTTTCTTATAAAAGGGCGCCCACGTGAGGAACGCTGGACGCTAAGCGCTTCTTATAAAATAGCACCCACGTGAGGAGCACGTGGAGCGCTGGGCGCTGAGCGCCAGACTTGAAGCGCTAAGGCGCTTCTTATAAAATAGCACCCACGTGAGGAGCACGTGGAGCGCTTGGCGTTGAGCGCCAGACTGGGAGCACTAAAGCGCTTCTTTGGCAGTTCTGATCAATTCTGTACTCTGAGAATTAAGTTCTCGTTTATAAGAGACTTTGTCTCGTAGATCTAAGAACTAAGTTCTTCTTTTATGAGGAGATGCTATGGTCTCTTCCGTTTTTGTGAAAAACTTTGCCTTGTAGATCGATGATCTAGGAAAAGAACTAAGTTCTTCTGATGTAAGAATTAAACTCTCAAATATATGAAGGAGATACTATGATCTCCCTTCTTTTTATTTACCTTGAAGAAATTTCTTCTTCTTAGAGCTTGCTCTTCTCTTTTCTTTTCTGAGAACTTAAAGTTTATGAGGGGATTCTTCTTTTTCGTATTGAACTTGAAGTTTATGGGGGGGTTCGTCTCTTTCTTCTCTCGATTTGAAAACTTATGGGGAGGTTTCTCTGTCTAAGACTTAAAGTCTTGGGTCTTTTATATAGGGGAGGCTAATTTGTTGAATCAGTTAAGGAAATCTCTCATTAAGAGATCTCTGATTGATTTGGAGATGTTTCCCACCATTGGATCTTTGATCCAAGTGCTTCTGTTTTACAGAAGACATTTTTCTTGTTTTTAACAAGATTAGGAAAATATTTTCCCATAAAAAACTTATTCTGTATCTTGGTGATTTTTAATCACCATTAGACCTTTGATCCAACGGTGCTCTGATTTAAAGAGCACAATCTTTCTTGTTTGGAAAGATTTGAGGAGTATTTCCTCAACTGAATTTAATACTGATAATTTGATAATTTATCATTTTCGTTGGATCTTTGATCCAAGGGTTGAGAACTTTTAGTTCTGGCGCTGGCGCTCTCGTGCTTTGCACGTGAGGCGCTGCTTCAGAGTCTTTTGACTCTTAGCGATGGCGCTCTTGGCGCTAGCGCTCTTGGCGCTAGCGCTCTCGTACTTTACACGTGAGGCGCTGCCTCAGAGTCTTTAGCACTGGTGCTCTTATAAGGCGTTGTCTCAGTTCAAATTTCAAATTTTGAATAGAGCTTTGCTCTCTGATTGGGGGAAACAAATGCCCCACTACCGTTGCGCTCACGTGGATCACACGTGAGTACAGCGGTGGCAGCTTTTCCACCGTTGGATTAACTTGGAAATTGAATCGACCTTCAGCGCCTATAAATAGGGCCTTTGGCCCTTGAGATGACTGCTTGTTCATCTTCTTGTTTTCTTGTTTTTTCTGATAATTGAATTCTCTCTTCATAGCATAACTCTCTGCCCCCAAAACTTTCTTTGTTCAAATAGGTAAGAATCATGTTTAAACCCCATTAAACAGAGCTTTGCTCTTACTAGATCACAGATCTTCAAACCGTTAATTAAAACAGAGCTCTGCTCTTCCTAGATCATAGATCTAAAGAAATCTTTTTTGGGGTTTCTTAACAGAGTTTTGCTCTTTCTTAGATCATAGATCTAAAGAGATCCTTTTTAGGATTTCTTAACCCATTAATGAAGAACTCTTAGAGTTCATTTTGCAGATCTTAAAGATCTCGGAGTTTTTAACTCAGTAAAAGCTTTGCTTTTTTTTTTAGGGTTTTGATGGATGATTCCATCGTTTTCACAGAGAATAGCTCTTTAGAATTTTTGGGGGAATTTTTATTCCCTTCGTCATTAATTTTGACAGATGTCATTTCTTTTGCAGAGCGCTGCTCTCGAGGGTGTTTAACTCCTTGGCCCGAGGGGCCTCTCATTAAATGAGAATCCTTTTAGGATTTCCTATTTAATGGGTGACTGTCTCATCAATGATGAGCCGTCATCTTAATTTTGTGGGTCCCTTCTGGTCCCTTTCCACTGCATTGTAGTGCGGTACAAAATTTAAATTACCAAGTATCAGAATTTGAACTATAGCCTTGACAGCTAACACTTGTTCTTTTTCGCGCAGGTACTATGTCTTTTGATACTTCTTTCCCATTTGTTCGTCCGGAAAGCGCATTCCCTGACGCGCCCGTGGATATGGAAGTCTTCGCTCTCATTAAAGATCACGACCCGAAGTGGAAATCTCTTCATCTATGGAGTTCGTGGTATAATCAAATTATCCATGGTAGGCGTAGCTTCTCTTGTGCAGTATCCTCAGAGCCCATCTCAGCGATTCATTATGCTGACTCACCCCCGGTGAACTACGCTGTAGAGGAGGTCAACTGGACTTCAGAGGGTTACCTTCAGCCTGCTATGGCTTCAATACCTGTACAGCCGCTGATGGCTTTAGATATTTTAGGGTGGCGTATATGTCAAGGTGAATCGTGCCCCTAGGGACAGCCATACATGATAGGCTTGACTCCTCGCTATCCAACCGGATACTTGCAGTGGGCTCGATACATCTTGTCAGCCAGGAAATCACTGCTGCTGAAGCTCGGATTGTACCCCGCAGTTTATGCTTATCTCTTTCAGTACGCTCCCTGTATGGTGGGTCAAAGCTTTCTTGGAACAATGGAATACTCTGACTCACACTTTCCTTCTATCAGCTCGGGAAGTTTCAATCTCTTTGGAGAAGTTCGCGGAGATCTCTGGGTTACCCGTCAGGGGAGAACATACGAGGAGCTACTTCCTTCTGACGAGTACATCTTTGCCACCAAATTAGTGGTGATGGGCTTTACCCCGGAGAATTCCATTCAACATCAATTCCCAAGTCTGATTAAGGTGTTGAAAATTTACGAAAGTCTATTTCTCGAATCCGAAGGGCACGGGGTCAGCTTTGCGGATTTCATCGCTCGCTTTCTCCGAACGGAAGTATTATCAAAACAAGCTGCAAAATTCGCCAAGCTTGACGACCCATTTGGTTTTGGCTTGGACAGCCAGCCAACAGCGGAGGCAGATCAAAGGAATTTCTTCCTCCCAGATACTCCAGTCGTCCCCTTCGCAGAGCTCGCAGCTTCAGACATTGACGAAGAGGCGTTCTTTTTGGAGTTTCTGAGCCTATGGTTAATCTGGTTTGTGCTCCCAATGCACCCTCGCCATATGAGGCCATCCATCTTCTACCCAGCTCACCGAATGGTTATTGGGATGCGAGTGGCCGTCGGGGTCATTGGGCTAGCTCACTTGTATCATGGCCTCAGCTCAGCAGCAGACACCACTTAGCCGGGGGTGCAGCCCTTAAATTTTCCGCTGCACTATTTCACTTCGTGGATCGAGCTGCATGTGCTCTGCGCTTTTGGAGTCCACAAGCGGCCCCATTTCTACGACGGTTATAACTTTCCTCGGGTTATGTGGCTAGTTGACTCTTCCGCTTTGGAACCGACTCAGCGAGAGGCTCGGGGTCTGGTTCTTCGCCCGCGTATGGTCGGGGATGGCATGACCTTCGTCGATAAGGTCTTAACCATCGGTAAGGAATCCACAAAAATGGTGCATCTGCTGCGCGACACCTTCAAAGATGGGGCATCTATCTTGAAAGCTCGGGAGATTCTTCATTTATATTCAATCAGGCCGGGATTTTTAGTGTTTAGGCAGAACGATTTAGCGTTGTTCATGAGATACAACCCTCACCGTTTCGCTCAACAGTCTAGCTACAATCAAGGTGTCCCACTATAAGCTTTTTTAGCTGAGCCTGTCGCTACGGAGGAGGGTATCCGCAACACGCTACACCATTTCATGCGGCTGAACACCGGGTCCAACTTCTTTATCAGTGAGCCGAGCTGCGTTCCGAGAATCTCGAACGCATACGTGGCGTGGTACTCGCATGCGATGAGTGCTGTCATTAGGGAAGAAAGGCGGTTACTGTTTGATCGCAAGGGTGCAGCCCCTGCTGGTAATCCCGCTATCCCCTTGAAGGAACGGGCCATTGTTCATTCTTCCGTAAGGGAAGCTGGTATAGTTGCGGTCCCATGCGCCTTCCCCGATAAGCCTGTACCTCATGTGCATGTAGAAGCGGTGGCTGTAGCATCTCCTAAGTCTGACGTGGGTACGGAGATTGGAACTCGTTGCCCAAAGTTGCCCACCAAGCGCAAGCTCCTGTCCTCGGCTGCCGACTCTCGCTCACAGAAAAAGAAGAAGTCACTCTTTTCTGCTGACATTGTACTTGGCCAGGAGCCACATACCCCTTACAGTGATGGTTTGTGCAAGTATGAGACCAATGAGGGTCTATTTATCGCGCCTGCAGACGATACTGATCTTCAAGCTGCCCTTGCGGCTTCCGAGCGATTGGCTCGCGATGAAGCGGCACTAATCACTATAGCGAAGTCAGGTATATTTCAATCGCATATTTCCGCGGTTATTATTTTTTATTATGCTTTTACTGACGCTTCTTTTTCAACAGGTATCTCTGCCGAAGAGGCTCTCACAGCTTCCCTCAAAACATTTGAGGAGGAAGAGAGGCTCCGCGCTTCTTTGGGCCTTGGTATACTTCGGCTCATTGTTCCTTCATTCCCTTTTCTTTATTCGTGGTTTAACCCTCTCCTTTTATTTTGTTGCAGGGACTATCTTGACTCGGGTTATTCCAAGTGCGGTACCAATCGCGAGTGGTGACACGGCGGCATCGTTAGAGCCGGCTACCACAGCCATGGCTATCCCTAAGTCACCATAAGGGGTCTCGCTAAATCAGCCGATGATGGACGTCGTAACGGCGCCGAAGGCAGAGCTTAGTTCAGATGATGGTATACCCTTGTCGGAAGTCCTGAGGAGGTCAGCTCTCACAGCCTAGGCCAAAAGGAAGTGCAGGAGGCGTGCAACGAAAGAACGTGATGCCGCCTTGGCTGTAGGTGCAGGCTCAAGCACCGCTCCCCCTGTCACTATTCCTCTAGAGGATGCTCCAACTGACCTGTCTATCACCCATAGACAGGTCACGCGTGCGGCTCGGGAAGAAACCGAAAAGCTTCCCGAAGGTAACGTAACGCTGAGTCTTTTTTATTATAACTTGATCTTCAAATTCTTATATGCCATATCCTGCAGGTTCAAGTCCTGGCGATGATATGGCAAGTGAGATGACGGCGACCACAGAGCCCGAAGCAGCTACTCTCTCTCGGGAATCTGGGACTGCCTAAACTGCCGCTCTTTCCCCTTGCGGCTCCCTGATATCGGCGGGCATCGCGAACGTAACGATGGCTCTTGTCGAATCAGAGGATGAAGCCACGGACGCCGAAACTATTCCACTAAAGGAGAGCGGATAAGCCGCTGCGCCCGGTGATGCTTCCGTCGCGGCTTTGGTTGGTGACCCGTCAGGTAAATCCTGAGTCACTGTTCTTTTTATTTCACAATCTCGCTCAGCTTATTCTGACGATGTTTTGCAGGTGCAACGAATGCTGAGATTGTGCCATTTGAAGCACCTCCGGTCGCCGCCATGACGGTTGTTGTTCCCTCGCCTTATCCTATGTCCTCCGAAATGCGGGAAGGTATAGGTTTGCGATTTATCGATCTCATTGTGGGAATCTTCCCCCTGACAGTATATTGTCATAACTTTGCAGGAGTCCTTTTTTATCATCTGTATCAGGTGCTGAACCCGCATTTCTCCTTCCAGTCGGAAGTCACTCCGCCCGCTGGTGTTGGTTAGTATATCCTTCAGCTATTGTTTCTTTCTTTCTTTTACGAATAGCCATGCTGTTACTAAGCCTTCCTTGTATTGATCGCAGTGCTACGGATCGGAGGAGGGGACGAGAGAATAGCCTCACCTCCGGTACTCCCAACTCTGCCATCAGCCACAGCCGGTATAGTAGATTCCATCGCTCATGTATTTTCTTTTACCTCCCGAGTCGACATTTGACCATGATTTGTTTTGCAGCGGTCGCACCGACTCTAGCTCCCTTCGAGTCTCAGATCTCAATGTCGGCAAGGCCTTTTGCTAGACGCCCATCTTCCAGGGGTGCTACGACTAGCCAGCGAATGTTGAGCGAGTTCGTCGAGGATCTTGATGCCGAGGCCCTTGCATTTGCTGCAAACTTTGCTGCTGAGGTTAATCCTATGCTGGCGACGCTCGTGAACTTCCATGACAAAAGCGTCATCAAGTATTGGGTTAATTATTGCAAAAAGATAGAGGCTTTCCTGTATTCTTACTATTTGTGTTGAAAAAGAGAGGAGGAATAAAGAATTTTATAGAATGGTTTCTAGATCTACGTTAAGCAAGAATGCAAAAATATAGATCTAGATTATTTTAAAGATGTAGTTAATATAATAAGGGGGCTTGTAGGATTCGCTAGGATTTAGTAGTTATGGACGATTAATTAAAAGTTACCCTTTTTATCCTTTAATAGATTTAAAACTAGAACGACGGTGATGCGTGTAGATTAGGGTTTCTGGAGGGAAAAGGAACCCCACTCTTAACCCTTATCTCGACACGGAACTCCGTTCATATCTAGCCTTTACCAAAACAATCATTAATCTAATCTCTAATCGCGGTCGGAACTAATCAAAGAATTGTTAGCGCGCCCGATTAGGATGTTAATGATTCTTTTGATAAAGTTCATAAACTTTATAGGACTTAAAAAGAGTTTAGGGATTTTTATCGTCAATTAGCCTACCATAATCCTACGAACCCTAACAAGCGGAGAATTACTCGCGCATGTTGGGAAAAGAAGATGAAAAGACAGAGAGGAAAAACATAATGTAAAATGCAAAAGAATTAAATAAAACAACTACCTTTATTAATCAACTTGAATAATCTACACTTTATTCCTTAGAAAATGATTACAAAAACTTGGTTTGCTTCTCGA
Source organism: Agapanthus africanus (assembly GCA_030015575.1). Classification (NCBI taxonomy): domain Eukaryota; kingdom Viridiplantae; phylum Streptophyta; class Magnoliopsida; order Asparagales; family Amaryllidaceae; genus Agapanthus; species Agapanthus africanus. The sequence continues at coordinate 903,816,557 of JASDDO010000022.1, forward strand.
ACTCTTCCGAAGGAGGTAGATGAACAGTTGATGATCAGCCTGGATGCGTGAGCCGTCTTGGACTTCGTGATCTCGTCGGCTTGATGATTTTTCCAAGAGGCTCTCGGTGCCTTTTTATAGTGCAAAGCCAAAATCATTTGCTTCAAAATTAGGTAAAATATAGTAGAGATTCATGCCACAAAATTTCATCACCTAACTCCATAATATTGCCGCGGATCCGCGGCCCAAGGGAGGGTACGGCCGTGGATCCGCGGCCGTTTAATCTCATCTCTTCATCAAAATTTCTGGGGCTCTGTCTTTGTGAGATGTGGACTTCTCTGGAACCTTTTTATTTCAGAAATCTTCTCGTGGTTGCTGCCAGACTTGGTCTTCAAGTTTTGATTCTTAATTAGGCAAGTCTTCTTCAACAACTTGATTTGCTTGATTCTAGTCTTGAAAGATTCTGCACAACTTGGAAAAATTCTACACAACAACTCAAATAAGATTTAGTAGACTTTGTTCTACTAGGATTAGGTCAATGAATTTATTTGCACACATTTTCCTACCAAATGCTAATTAAAATATATTAACACGTGGAAAATAGTGTTTTTACACATAAACCATCATATGTATAATATATTATAATAAAGTCCTTTTTTAATATGAAAATGGTAGGAAAAATGTAATACAAATGTGCAGTTTTATCAACTGAACAGCTTTCCTGTATGAGATTGAGCTTAAGCGTCCCGCTCTGGAAGTATCGGCTTTAAACTCCCAGCGAGCTGCATGGGTTGAGCAGAGTGTTCCTTTCCTTCGCCATTTTGAACAAGAGGCGACCCTAAAGAAAAAGGAACGTAAGGCGACTTCCACCGAGTTTGTCCAATTGCGTGCCCAGGTCGAAGCGAACGCTGCACAGCTGAAGGCTATTTTTGAAAACCTCCAACGATGTATTTCTGACGGGCTGGTGCTGAGGAAAAAGCTTGACTTCACTGAGCAGGTTACACAGAGTTAGGAAGCCGCTTAGCAGGAAATCAACGAGAAGCTTTCATCCTGTTTACAGCAACGGGCTCGAATTGAAGCGGAGTTGGCCGTGGCGGCTGATCGTGAAAGGAATTGAGAGGAATGCAAGACCGGCTTGCTGATTTGCTAAAAACGCGTCCTTCTCAGTAGCCATCTTTGTTTCGATCGAAAATTTGTAATTTATGAATAACATGCCTTTATTCATTTTTTATTCTTTTATATGATCTATCTTGTACTCAATTGAATTCATGAATAAAAGACACATTTTTTATCTCCTATTATCGCTTTCTTTTCTCTGCTGTGTCGTTGGCATGTTACTCTAGCAAGTGTAGAACTGTAGATGATAGATAACAATTCATCTTGAACTCTTTGTAGGGTAGCGATGGCTTAGGAAACAGGTTCAGGTTTGTTGCCTAAGACTTTTCAACTTTATGAGCCGTGAGGGTCTCATAAAGACTTTTCTCCCTACGAGTCGAGAGGATCTCGTAGGTGTATTTCCTCCTTAGGGATCGTAAGGATGCCTAAGTGCGTTTTCTCTTGAGAGTCGTAAGGATCTCACAAGAGAATTTTCTCCCTTACAAGTCGAGAGGACTCGTAAGTGGTTGGTGAGTTGACTTGTTTCCGAGATGGAGGTAATTTGTTGACGTGTTTCCGAGACGGAATCATTTGCTGACATATTTCCGAGACGGGGTCATTGGCTGACGTATTTCCGCGACGGGGTCATTTGCTGACGTATTTCCGCGACGGGGTCATTGGCTAACGTATTTCCACGACGGGGTCATTTGCTGACGTATTTCCAAGATGGGGTCATTGGATGACGTATTTCCGCGACGGGGTCATTGGATGACGTATTTCCGCGATGGGGTCATTTGCTGACATATTTCCGAGACGGGGTCATTTGCTGACGTATTTCCGAGACAGGGTCATTGGATGACGTATTTCCGAGACGGGGTCATTGGATGACGTATTTCCGAGATGGGGTCATGGCTGACATATCTCCGCGACGGGGTCATTTGCTGACGTATTTCCGAGACAGGGTCATTGGATGACGTATTTCCGAGACGAGGTCATTGGATGACGTATTTCCGCGACGGGGTCATTTTCTGACGTATTTCCGAGACGGGGTCATTGGATGACGTATTTCCGAGACAGGGTCATTGGCTGACGTATCTCCGCGACGGGGTCATTTGCTGACATATTTCCGAGACGGGGTCATTGGATGACGTATTTCCGAGACGGGGTCACTGGTTGACGTATTTCCGAGATGGGGTCATTTGCTGACGTATTTCCGTGACAGGGTCATTGGATGACGTATTTCCGAGACGGAGGTCATTTGCTGACGTATTTCCGAAACGGAGTCATTGGATGACGTATTTCCGAGACGGAGGCCATTTGCTGACGTATTTCCGAGACGGGGTCATTTGCTGACGTATTTCCGAGACGGGGTCATTGGATGACGTATTTCCGAGACGCGGTCATTGGCTGACGTATCTCCGCGACGGGGTCATTTGCTGACGTATTTCCGAGACGGAATCATTTGCCGACGTATTTCCGCGACGGGGTCATTGGATGACGTGTTTCCGAGACGGAGGTCATTAGTTGACTTTAGGTTTTCTGTGAACCATAGAGTCTTGGAACTGGGGACTTTTTCGTGGTTTCGATTGGTGGTGTCACGTCCGTATCCTGCTGGAATGAGAAAGAACGCCGTTGCTGATTTTTAGGCTGTAGATGTTGCCGTTGAGATTTGGAACTAAGGACTTTGCCATGGCTCCGTTTCGTTGTAACCCTGAGGTCGATGGTTGACGTTACGTCTGCGTTCGATTGAGAAGAAACATCGTGGTGATCTTTAGGCTGTGAATGTTGCCGTTGAGATCTGGCTTCCCTTAGACAGGGTCTGGTGGGGAAATGTGGTTCCTTTTTGTTTGTGCTCATAGATTTTATACAGGGGTCGATATGATCTCACCTGCAGGGCAAAAGTTTCATTCTTTCATTTCATTTTATTTCTTTCCGTGATACTCTATCATTTCATCTTTTTATATCGCGAAAGTTGCGATTGCCCAATCATTTCGGCTATTTTTCGCGGTGCCCAATCATTTCGGTTATTTTTCTTTTTACTCGCTGCTTTTTATTGCGAGTTGCCCAAACATTTCGGCTATTTTTATATGCATATATTTTACTCACTGATTTTTATTGCGAGTTGCCCCATCGTTTCGGCTATTTCATATGCATTTTGGGCTCGCCGAATTTTTTGCGAGTATGGCACTCAAGACCTGATACTAATCTTAGCATCAGCATCGCTGCGACTAAAATATTGTCAGGAGCGAATCATCATTTGCCTTGAAAGGACATAGAATTTGTTATCGATTTAGGCATCAGCATCGCTGCCACTGGGATATTGCCAGGAGCGAATCATCATTTGCCCTTTTGTCGGTTCGAACAAAGGTGGCTTAGCAAACAGGGTTAGGATCCTGTCGACTAAGGCTTTTGACTTCATGAGCCGTATGGGTCTCCTGAAGGTGTTTCTCCCTATGAGTCGTGAGGATCTCGTAGGTGCGTTTTCTCCTTAGGAATTGTGAGGACTCCTAAGTTTGTGTCCTCTTATAAGTCGTAAGGATCTTACAAGAGTGTTTTCTCCTCATAAGTCAAGAGGACTTACAGGTGGTGTTCACCACATGAGGACATTTCGCACCATTGCTGGAATTTGGTGGGGGGACGTTTATTTGCGCCCGTGGATTGTATATAAGGGCCGATATTGAACCGCTTGTAGGGCAGTCTGGAAAATGTTATGGCTTAAGAACAGGTCCAGATCTCTGTAGCTTAAGGCTTTTGAATCTTATAAGCCGTGAGGGTCTCATAAGAAGGTTCTCCTTACGAGTCGTGAGGATCTCGTAAGTGTAATTTCTCCTCAGGAATCATGGGGATCCCTAAGTGTGTTGTTCACTTGTGAGTCGTAAGGATCTCACGCGGGTGTTTTCTCCTTACAAGGTCGAGAGGACCTCGCAAGTGTGCATGAATTTATTTTTTTATGAGTCTGCGCCTTTTCGGGTTTTCACAAACTCGCCGGTAGTCCTACTGTTTTTACTCACGGAGCCCTTTCGGGTTTTCATCCGTGCCCATTTCGCTTGTGGATATACCGTTTTGTTTTTTTTTGCCCACGTCAGCCTAGGGATGCCGGGGTTTGTATTAGTTTAAGGACATTTCGGTCCGTAGCTATTTTGAGGCAAGTTTTCGCTAAATACCACTTATAGAATTTGGGCCTGGGAAGAAAGAGAGCGGACATAAGCGTCGTCATCTATCATTATCCTAGGCCATTGTTCATATCATAATTTTGCATTATTATATTCCCCATTCTTATTCATTTTACTAATAAACAGGTGTGTCTGATCCATATCTGCTACATAGTTGCAGGTTATAGGTCCTCGGAACAAAAACGGTGAAATTGATGAAAAGACAATAAAAAAGTGAGACCACGACCAACAAATGGAAGAATCTTGATCAAGCCTACAGTTTGGAGAATAAACGAAGGTCAACAAACAAGTTCACAAGTGCAAAGGAAGTGCAAGGTTCAAGACTTCGACACGAAACAAGCGGTAAAAGTCCACGACTTTGTTCACTGTGGAAATCTGGAAGAAATCTAGAAGACAATCTGAGAAACCAAGTGAAGAAAATAGGAGAAACAAAGCAACAGAAGAAGACCTGAAAAAATGAAGCATCAATCTCTCCATACGGCCGTGGAACCACGGCCAAACCAAGCTTATGGCCGCGGATCCGCGGCCGTGCGTCGCGCGTGTCGACGCGTGTCGCTCGTGTCGGTGCGTCGGTGCAGTAAATAGGGTTTTCTTAGGGTAAAATTGTAAATGTAGATGTGACTCGATTGTAACCCTAGGGTTTCTACGCTCTATAAATAGAAATCCTAAAACCTCTTTTAGGTTATACCTCTTCTTGTGTCGCAATATATTTATCAAAATTCAGATCCTGTAAATGTTGGAAGAGAGCATCAAATAAAAATTAGAGTAAGTTTTATTTTCATTGCCCTAGTTAATTTTATTATCTGCCCTAGTGTAACTTTTATTATCTGCCCTAGTATAGATTTCATTATCTGCCCTAGTTAATTAGTTTAGAACATGTTTTTCAATTCCCTAATGAGTGAGTAATTTCTCACTTGTTAGGGTTAGGAATAGGGAAGGTTTGAGAGATGAAGATCTCTCACCCCTTTTTTGCCCATCACATCTTTTTATAGGACTCCATGCATACATGCACACACCGCTCCCTACAGCATCCTATCCCACGAGGTAGCGGTAATACCGTAGTATAAAAGACCGGTTGCGTATGTTTTCCATGAAGGTTAGGGTAAGAATTAAGAAAGGAAGGACAAGAACCTAGAGGAAGAAATATCGTTTCTTCCCGATGGTACTAATCCACTTTATTAATTATTACCATAACACCTCATAGATCTTAATTAGGGCATAGAAAGCGGTGAGGAATATTGACTTTCCAAACTTAACCTAAACCTAACCCTAGAAAGATTTTAATCCTAGTCTAGATAAACTTAGTTTTTAGATTTAATCAATCCGACAATAATCGGAATTAACTCGTTTGATCAAATCGAGAATACACAAAATCCCTGTGGACCGAACCGTACTCACCGGCTAGCTACCAAGCGACGCCGTTCTTGATTGCGGTTAAAAATTCTTTGATTCATCTTTCAAAAAGCGCAACCACGCGTTAAATCTCATAACAACAATCAAATAGCGCCGTTGCCGAGGATGGCGTGTTATTTTCTTTTTGTAATTTCGGGTTAATATAAAATTGAAAAATCATAAAAACTGAAAAATAAAACAATATAAAAAAAATTTATCATCTTGTATTGTATGAAGGGTGTTTCGTTTGAATTTTGCAGGACCGACGAACGAATTCAGATCTGGAAAAATCCAGAGAGCGAAACAGAAAACTGAAGATCTGAACAACAGAGGATTACAACAACAGAGGAGCAGAAGAAATCTGGAGAACTGAACCGCCTTTCCAACCGCGATTCCGCCGCGTGAGCCATGCTCCGACAGCGCATTCGCGGTGCGGTGGTGACGTCAGCAAAGGAAAAATCCTCTGTAAGCTTCTCCTCTCCGTCTCTGAACCCCCTGATATCTCCTCTGTAAAATTTGCCTGCAGAATTCTTTGCGCCAAAAATTTCTCCCCCTTCCAATAATTGATCTTGTGCAGGATTCTTTGCGCCGCGCTAAAAAATTGTTTGCAAGTGATTGTGTTTACTGTTTTGCATATTTTAAATTGACTTTAAGGGGCTTGAACACCAATCCAGATTGGGTGGGGATTTCATTACCCTTCCCAGGACCCCAAAAATCACATAAAGCATATTGCATTGACCATCAATCTAATTAAAAAAAAAATTTAGACTCGGCCCTAAGGACTTCACGCTCAATAGGACAAAGGAATAGTTGTAGGCATCGACCGTTGATCCTAACCTGATTTTGTGGTGCCTAGGCTAGACAGGTAGTGAAATGTAACTTTAAAAGGCCCGTCTCACGGTGATTCGTGAGCGGATCCCTCCTTTCTCTACTTGTGCTTATCTGGCCACAATAGGCGGTGAAGAAGCGGTTTGAGGTCCTACTTCTTGCCCTTTGGAACAGTTAGGAGCTGTCTAGCTGACCTAAGTGACCCTAGATCTAGGCCTGATTGTGCATTTGTGGTTGATTGAACGTGTGTTTAAGCCTTTTATCAAAAATCTTTTTTGCAAAAAGCTCCGCATAAAAAAAACACAAAAAGAATAAAGAAAAAAAATTTACAAAAAAACTTGCAACTTGTCGCTAAGAAATCCGTGCACCTCACTTCCACCCACATTCTTTTTCTTCTCCTTTCTTACATCATGGGTCCCCCACCTCCCAAAACTCTTGCCGAACTTTGGTACTCTCATCCAAACATTGCTTCATACGCGAATTGTTTTGGTCGAATTACGGACGATCCCTCCATGCCAAAAATTTCTTTGAAAAATCGAATAGAAGCGTCTAGGAGAAACAGTTCGACTCCACAATCCACTTTGTATCAACCATTTCAACCCTCACCACCTTCTTACGTTGATACTCCTTTTTTGAGTCCTGTTGTAACTCCGAAACCCATGTCTATAGCTGAACATATTGAACAATCTCGTAACCGATCTTTCACTCCTCTCAACACTTCCAGTTCTTGGGATCAACAAGTCCATTCACCTTTTTATCCAAATGTTGATCCTACTCCTGTCCAACCATTCAATTCCTACCAGTCCTACCCGACTTTCACACCTTCCCTAGACATTGCTTCTACACAGACATTTGGGAGTTTCCAAAATCCAAGCAACTTTGAATTTTTTACTGAAAACCCTTCACAATCCATGTCTAGTCTGGAAAAGTCGTTGGAAGCTTACATTGCAGCAACAAACCGACAGATGAGGAATTTGGATGTGTCCATTGCCGCCCTTATGCAACCTAGTGAACCGGTAGCTAGTTTCCAACTAGCTCCAAATCTTCCAATGTATGATGAGGCGATTGGACAGATTGAGAATTTGAGTGGAGAAAGTGAGACGTGCACCCTTCCAAATCAAACCTACCCATCCTCAATTGAATCCCACAACTCAGGTTTTCAAACAAGTGTCCCAAATGATTCACCAGTTAAAAATAAAACGTGTAATGAGTTGTGCGACTTTGTAGAGTTTGATTTACCTGATTGTGAAGAGCCCTTTTCGAGTGAACCCAAACCTAATTCTTTCAACCTCTACACCTCCAATTTAAAACCTGAATTGATAAACATCCATACTTTTGATGAGGTGTCTAAAAAATTTGATTTTCACTTGATTGAGGATATTGACGCCGGGAATATTTTGGATGATGAACCCGTAGATTTGACTGAAATTTTATCTCCAATTCATCATCCCGAGTCATTAAGTGTTTCTCCCGAACTTCATATGCGTCTTGATTTTGATGATAATTGCATGAATGAGATAACTTTTGAGAAGATTTATGAAGATAGTATTGAGGAGAGTATTGAGAATAGTATTGAGGATGAACCATTTTTGTTTGACGAGTCGGATTTTCCAATTCATCCTCCTGAACCTTTAACTGTTATACTTCCTAAATCACCCTCCTCCCCCTCATCCTTCCAATCGTTCTGACCACGCAAGAGATCACGCTTGAGGACTGTGAGTTTGAAAAATTTCTGTTCGATCACAGCAGTTTGGACGCCACTAGTGCGCACCTCTTTGAATCTGACACAGTTCTCACAGCCGATAACGATTACGAGTGCTTCACTTTTTCGGACGATTTTAAAGACTCACCGCCCGAGTTTGAGTCCTTTGAATTTTTAGATGAGTTAGTTGAACCATCAGACTCGGTTGCTTACAGTCATTTCGAACAATTGATGAAATCCTTCGAGTTCGAGACAGTTTACTTCGGTGAGAATAAGACTATCCCTAAATCACTCCCCTTCGCCCTTTCCATCGTTTCGACCGCGCAAAAATCCGTCGCGCTTCCATTTTCAATGGATGATTTACCAAGTTCAACGTACCCATGTTTTCTTGCGAACCTTAAGGGATTTGACCCCATTTCTCGATGGGTTGATAAATTAGCACAATCGCTTTTAACACGTCGGTTATCACAATTTGTGCTAATTTATTCACTCGATTTACGCCCTCAAGTTTGTACTACACTTCTTCCTCTCTTCCAACATTCTCCTCATCTATCGAGACCGTATACCACTTCTATCTCCACACGGTCTCGTGTGCTTCTCATTTCTTTTCTCTACACTCCATTCTTTCACCAGCACTACCATTATCACGATAGAATTTTTGAATGGTTGGTGCTAACCTTTGGCCTGTGTAAGGCCTTGTACAGTTTGATTTTTCTCCTCCCTAACTCTGAACTTTCATGCTTAAAACAGTGGAAACACTGTCTCACTTAAGTTTGGGGTGGCTTTTTGTATATGTTTTTTGTTTTTTGTTTTTTTAACAATAAAAAAAACTATAAAAAAATAAACAGGGAAGTGCCGACATTTTGACCCTCTTGGTGTAGCCTGACAGTGAGGACACTGTCAAGTTTAAATTTGGGGGTGTGCTCGGTAAGCCTTCTTCCTTCGCATTCATATGTACATTTTTGCATTTGCATACTTATTGTAAAACCCATAAAAACTAAAAATTTTGAAAAAGTATAAAAATTAAAATATTCAATTTTGGCCTTAATTGACTTGAGTTTGACAAAAAAGTTAACTAGCTAGGAACAACTAGACCTTAGACTTAGTAAATTAAAAATCCTAAAATTAACCTTTCTTAAAATTTAACGGTAGAAAGTATATGTCTTTGTAGTTTATTTAGAAATAGGCAAATTTCGAGTTCACTTCTTAGGCTAAGTTAAAACAAGGGTAAAGTATTGATATTTTTATTAAAGTATAAGTCTGAAAAATAATCTCTAAGCTTAAGTCTAAATTCTGAAAATATATACCCTACAAATTGCACAAACACGAATCTTGAAACTTGGAATAGTAGAAGAGACCTTGAAATTCTCTTGTCTAAAGTCCTTAGTATGAAGGAAAATAAAATAAAAATACAAGTGTGAATAAAGAGATAAAAAAAAAATGAACACTGGTTTTTGTAATTACTTAAGGCTGCATAAATAGAAAAAATATTTAGCGAGGGTGCTTTATCACCTAGTGCCTTAGACCAACTGGTTTGGGAGTCACTGCTAAAGCCTTAGGTGTTACAAGATTAGGAATTAAGCTTTAATGTGCAAACACATTTTGTAATCGGTCGTTGGTACCTCAAGAAGTATTAACGGTCGCATGAAGAATTTGTGAGCAATTTCATCTAAAAATTCACCAATTGAAAAGTATTTTGGACGATGGACTATACTAGCTTGATTTGAATTTCCAAGTGTAGGGATGATATATACACACACGTAGGGGTATGTGATTGGGGTTTAGATAAGAGATAGGAATGAAAAATAGGACTTATATCTTTAGTAGCGATGATAAAAATTCCTAAATTGAGATAGAACCTTAGAACGAAAACTCAAAAGGTGCTAAAACCTAAGTAAATCTACAAAACATATATAATCTTAAGTTAAACAATAAGGAAGCGTGAAGAATACGAGTGGATAATTTCTGAGTCGAAGATAATAGAATTTCTTGTTAGAAAACCTAATTGGAGAATAAAAGTCAATAGGCCGAATTGATAGGATTTTATGGGTAGTATCCGCTGAAAACTCTCAGGATACAACACTCCTCCTACTAGGGACACCTAGAGGTTTAACGGCTTGTTGCACGAGCTCAGTGCAATCGCGTTTCCCTGCGAAAGTGAGGCTAGGTCTTTTTCGAGAATGAAACTAGGTTTGCTCGAGGACGAGCAAAAGATAAGTTTGGGGTATTTGTTCATATCATAATTTTGCATTATTATATTCCCCATTCTTATTCATTTTACAAATAAACAGGTGCGTCTGATCCATTTCTGCTACATAGTTGCAGGCTACAGGTTCTCGGAACAAAAACGGTGAAATTGATGAAAAGACGATACAAAAGTGAGACTACGACCAACAAATGGAAGAATCTTGATCAAGCCTACAGTTTGGAGAATAAACGAAGGTCAACAAACAAGTTCACAAGTACAAAGGCAGTGCAAGGTTCAAGACTTCGACATGAAGCAAGCGGTAAAAGTCCACGACTTTGTTCACTGTAGAAATCTGGAAGAAATCTAGAAGACGATCTGAGAAACCAAGTGAAGAAAATAGGAGAAACAAAGCAACAGAAGAAGACCTGAAAAAATGAAGCATCAAACTTTCCATACGGCCATGCGTCACGCGTGTCAGCGCGTGTCGCTCGTGTCGGTGCGTCGGTGCGGTAAATAGGGTTTTCTTAGGGTAAAATTGTAAATGCAGATGTGACCCGATTGTAACCCTAGGGTTTCTATGCTCTATAAATAGAAATCCTAAAACCTCTTTTAGGTTATGCCTCTTTTTGTGCCTCAATGTATTTATCAAAATTCAGATCCTGTAAATGTTGGAAGAGAGTATCAAATAAAAATTAGAATAAGTTTTATTTTCATTGCCCTAGTTAATTTTATTATCTGCCCTAGTGTAATTTTTATTATCTGCTCTAGTATAGATTTCATTATCTGCCCTAGTTAATTAGTTTAGAACATGTTTTTCAATTCCCTAATGAGTGAGTAATTACTCTGCACTAGTATAGATTTCATTATCTGCCCTAGTTAATTAGTTTAGAACATGTTTTTCAATTCCCTAATGAGTGAGTAATTACTCACTTGTTAGGGTTAGGAATAGGGAAGGTTTGAGAGATGAAGATCTCTTATCCCTTTTTTGTCCATCACATCTTTTTATAAGACTCCATGCATACATGCACACACCGCTCCCTACGGCACCCTATCCCACGAGGTAGCGGTGATACCGTAGTATAAAAGACCGGTTGCGTATGTTTTCCATAGAGGTTAAGGTAAGAATTAAGAAAGGAAGGACAAGAACCTAGAGGAAGAAACATCGTTTCTTCCCGATGGTACTAATCCACTTTATTAATTATTACCATAACACCTCATAGATCTTAATTAGGGCATAGAAAACGGTGAGGAATATTGACTTTCCAAACTTAACCTAAACCTAACCCTAGCAAGATTTTAATCCTAGTATAGATAAACTTAGTTTTTAGATTTAATCAATCCGACAACAATCGGAATTAACTCGTTAGAACAAATCAAGAATACACAAAATCCCTGTGGACCGACCCGTACTCGCCGGCTAGCTACCAAGCGACGCTGTTCTTGATTGCAATTAAAAATTCTTTGATTCATCTTTTAAAAAGCGCAAGCACGCGTTAAATCTTATAACAACAATCAGCCGTGACTCGTCAAACGTAGTATTTTTTCAGGAACCGGACGTTTATTGGCCGGAAGGGTCTTTCGCCATGCATATCTATGATCAAGTATGCCCCACCTTGGTAGACTTTGTCTATAATGTACGGGCCCTCATAGTTCGGCTCGAATTTCCCCCGTTTGGTACGATTTGGGATCATAGGTCTCTTGACCACTAGCATGAGTTCGCCTTGGCGGAATGTTCTCGGCCTAGTTAATCTTTCGTATGAACGCGTAATCTTTGCTTTGTAAGCTTCTAGGTTTTGCTGTGCCATGAGACGAGTTTCATCGAGGGCGTTGAGCTCTTCAAGCGGAAGATGAGCATTCTCTTCGTCTGTTAACTCGTAATGAACCGCCACTCATAGAGAGGGTAGCTCTATCTCCAAGGGGGTACTGCTTCAGCGCCGAATACCAATACATACGGCGTTGTGTTTGTGGCCGTTTTGAACGTGGTTCGATATGCCCAGAGAGCTTCATGCAGTTTCTCGTGCCAGTCCTTCTTATATTTGGACACCGTCTTCTTTATGATCTTCGTCAAGGTCTTGTTGAAAGCCTCAGCTAGACCGTTAGCTCGGGGATTATAGACCGAAGTGTATCTCCAGTCTATATTATGTTGCTGTGCGAAGCGGCTGATTCTGTGACTTCTGTAGGCCGGCCCGTTATCGGAGATAATCCGTCGCGGAGTTCTGAACCGGTAGATGACATGAGTCTTGAAGAAATGGAGGATATTCTCGGTCTTCACTTCCCTTAGCGGCACTGCTTCTGCCCACTTAGAAAAGTAATCGGTCGTCGCTAGTATGAACCGATGTCTTTTGGAGGACGCTGGCTCGATAGGCCCAATTATGTCGGTTCCCCAGATTTCGAACAGCCAGCTGGCTACTGTCGGGTGCAGCGGGTTTGGATGCTGGTGGATGAAGTCCCCGTGAATCTGGCACGAGTGACACTGCTTCGCATATTCGAGGCAGTCCTGAATCATCGTGGGCCAGTAGTAACCCATTCTTTTGATCTTCAGCTTCATCTTTGGTCCGGCCTGATGGGAACCGCAGAGTCCATCGTGAATTTCTTGGACACTTTCCTTGCTTCTTCTGGCCCCAGGCATCTCAGCCATAGGGAGTCAAATGATCTCTTATAAAGGTATCATTGACGAAGGCGAAAGACAGAACGCGTTTCATGAGCTGATGTCTTGAGGATACATCTTCAGGTGTTCGACGGGATTTGAAGTAATCTAAAAAGACTTCCCTTCAATCCTTAGCCTTTTCTTGGTTCTCTATTTTTAGGGTCGTTTTCTTGGTCGCTTCCTTTTCTTCAGACGACTCCGGAGATATTTCCACGGGTGCAAGAACCCGAAGGCTTTGTACAACGATCCTTACGTCATCGAGATTTTTGTCAGCCAGTTCTTTAGCGAGTTTGGCTAATGCATCCGTTTTTCTATTTTCTGTACGCGGTATGCTTTCCAGGATGTAGGAAAGGATTTGAGTCGGCAATTGTTGCAATCTTTCGCCGTATTTTACCAACTCTGGTTTGCACGTCTGATAGTCGTCGTTTACTTGACTAACTACCAGCTGGAAGTCTCCGTAGATAAGGAGGTTTTCGATTTCCATGTCGACAGCGATCTCGAGACTTGCTATCAAAGCCTCATATTCCGCTTCATTATTTGTCCTCGACTCTGTTAATAAAAAGGAAAAGCGCATTATCCCTCCTTGCGGAGTTACGAAGATAAGGCCTACCCCAGATTTGATTATAGGGATGTTGTGTTGTAGCTTCTGTAACGCCCCACGCCCCAGTACAGATGGTATTGTCCGCTTTGGCCGAAACCGCACGGTTTTTCCCTTTAGAGCGAACCGGACCCGACCAGGGGCCACTTCCCAGAAGGTCACCCATCCCAAGACTTCCCTGGCCCGAGCATGCTTAACTACGGAGTTCTCAAGCTCCTGTAGTTCCGGTTCACTTAAAAGGCGCCTCTGTAATTGAGGGTGGTATCATTACATTTATAATGCAGTTCGGTCCTCTTTCGGAATGTGTTCCGAAGATTCCCCATTGTTCTACAGTGGGTCCCAGGGACTCAAGAGGTGGCCCCCACAGATTCAAGAGGTGGCCCCCGCCCCTTTGGCATGACGATTGGCGTGGCACTTTGTTCCGTGTGGCTCTTTGTTCCGTGAGCAAGAACCGGGTCCCGACATTCTCCCCACCTTTGAACAATGGTTCGTCCTCGAACCACAGACCTACTACTGAGGGACCTGCAAAGGCCACCATAAATGTAACGCCCCACGCCCCAGTACAGATGGTATTGTCCGCTTTGGCCGAAACCGCACGGTTTTTCCCTTTAGAGCGAACCGGACCCGACCAGGGGCCACTTCCCAGAAGGTCACCCATCCCAAGACTTCCCTGGCCCGAGCACACTTAACTACGGAGTTCTCAAGCTCCTGTAGTTCCGGTTCACTTAAAAGGCGCCTCTGTAATTGAGGGTGGTATCATTACATTTATAATGCAGTTCGGTCCTCTTTCGGAATGTATTCCGAAGATTCTCCATTGTTCTACAGTGGGCTCCAGGGACTCAAGAGGTGGCCCCCATGGATTCAAGAGGTGGCCCCCGCCCCCTTGGCATGACGATTGGCGTGGCACTTTGTTCCGTGTGGCATTTTGTTCCGTGAGCAAGAACCGGGTCCCGACAGCTTCTTCATAGAAGATGCTCCGTCGAAATAGAGTTCCCATCAGGTATCACTCCCTCCTTTCTTCCCGTTGATCGTGTCAAACGCGTGCTCGTCTGGCAGTTCGCAATTTAAAGGTGAGTCGCCAGGTATCGGATGTTCAGCGAAGAAGTCGGCGATGGCTTGGCCTTTCACTGCCTTGAGGGGTCGATAGATTATCGAAAACTCCATCAAGAGGAGGGCCTATTTAGTGAGTCGTCCTATTAGTATGGCTCTTGACATCAAATACTTGAGAGAATCCACCTTTGATATGAGATAGACCTCATGCGCCAAAGCATAGTGTCTGAGCTTCGTTATCATGAAGATTAACGTCAGGCAGTGTTTTTCGATAGGGGAGTAGTTGTTTTTTGCCCCCAGGAGAACTCGAATCAAATAGTAGAGGGCTCTCTCTTTCCCTTGATCATTCTCCAGTGCCCATAGTGCGCCTAAAGAACCTATAAGGGCTGTTGTGTATAGGATGAGTGGCTTTCCTTTGACTGGAGCTGTCAGTACTGGCGGATTCTGCAGGTATTGCTTGATTTCTTCCAGCGCGTTTTGGCATTTGCGATCCCAGAAGAACGAGGTTCCCTTCTTCATCAAGTGACTGTAGGGGCGGTATTTGCCAGAGTAGTTAGCTATGAACCGCCGGATATACGCGAGCTTTCCTTGGAGAGACCGCAGTTGCTTGAGAGTTCTTGGCGGAGGCATTTCCATAATCGCCTTGATTTTTAACGGGTCTATTTCGATGCCCCGGTGTTGTACGATGAATACTAGGACTTTGCCCGAGAAAACTCCGAATGCGCATTTGAGAGGGTTTATCTTCAGGTTGTATTTCCGAAGACGTTGAAACACTATTTTCAGATGCTCCCAATACACCTCGTACGATTTGCTTTTCACCATGAGGTCGTCAATATAACATTCGACGATCCCGTGTATGAGGTCATCAAAGATCTTTGTCATGGCCCTCTGATAGGTAGCGCCTGCGTTCTTTAGACCGAAAGGCATCACTTTGTAACAGAATATGCCTAGAGGAGTCCGGAAAGCGGTATGCTTATGGTCCTTGGGATGCATCTTTATTTGATTGTACCCTGATGACCCATCCATGAAGGAGAAGACTTCGTAAGTTGACGTGTTATCTATCATCAGTTCGGTGACAGGTACTGGGAAGTCACCTTTCGGACAAGCTTTGTTGAGGTCCCGAAAGTCTACGCAGATGCGCACCGTCCCATTTTTCTTCATCACTGGGACAATGTTGGCGATCTAGTTAGGGTACTGAACTTCTTGGATGAAGCCGGAGTCGATTAGCTTCTCAACTTCGGCGTTGATACTCATTTCAAGTTCGAGTCGCATTCTTCTTGGTGCTTGTTTAACTGGCTTGACGTCCGGAGATATCACCAATTTATGCACAGCTACTTCTGGATCTAGCCCCGGCATCTCGGAATAGTTCCATAGGAAACAGTCTTTATACTGCATGAGCACGTCTCTTAGCGCAGCCACCTGTTCTTTTGATAGCAGCTCGCTGACGAACGTAGGCCGCGGGTCGTTTGCCATCCCCAAGTCGATTTTCTTTAGGTTGTCCGCAGTAATATGTATTCCATCTTCCAACTCTTTTGGCACCGGTAGAAATTCTGAGATCAACTCATCTGCATCCTCATTTTCGAAGCACCAGGAGAGGTCATCCCTATTCTCGGGCACTCCTTCTTCTGACAGAGTTATCACGTGACAGGTACGAGTTTCCAAGTCCAGTGTTGATCTGGTTCTACTCTCTCCATATACGTTGCTTTTGGCTCGTGTTTTTATGGTGGGGTTACCCTCCAACTGTCGGATAGAGCGAACCTGCCGAGTTGATACTGGCCTTCAACCCAGTCTTTGAAGGTGAAGCAGTCTTCAAGAGGATGTCCGATTACTCGATGATAGGAGCAATAATCCGGGTAATGAACCTCGTTTGCTTGATCGGGGTGCCGAGACTCCGGGAATGTAATCATCTGATGTTTCACGACGAGGTCGAATATCTTCCTTGTCTTGTCTTGAGGGAAGGAATATTCTCGATCCACCTTCTTCATCAGCGATGGATTTCGGCTGGCCTTTTCTTGATCACGTGGCCTTTTGGATCCGTTTTGCCATTGTCGAACGTTTTTTTCGTTCTTTAACTTGTTTTTGCCTCTGTGTCGAGCTTTTTTCTTTTCTTAGGAATGCATGGCGGGCTGACGATGAAGGGCATTATCGTCTTCCGTAGCCTACTGAAGGAGGCATTGCATCTTGGTTTTCTCGTAAATGGCCATTTTGCGGCTGTGGTCATCCCGAACCCTTTGACCTCTTCTCTTATTAGCTTGTCAATCTGTTCTTCAAATGACAGACTTGGCACTTTTATAGCAGGATCTCATTCTGGTTCAACGTCAGCGTCTTTTAAAAGAGTATCCTCTTCTTCATCAAGGTCCTTTATGACATGGCAGTCATAGAATTGCTCCCGTTTCTCGGACTGGACATATCCAAACCCAATCATTTCCATTTTTCTGTTAGGCAGTTTTCGCTGCGTTCCGGGGACGTTCCAAATCCTATTGTAGAACTGAGCTTGTCGAGGAGTTTGTTTGAATGGTACGCCTTGGCATCTTAATAACCTTTTTAATACCTCGGTGTAATACCTGGGTAGACGGATCGGTTGGAACCTGTCGAGCGCAGGTTCGGCACCACGCCAGACTTCTCTTTCGACTATAGTCTCCGTGGATCGGTAGAATAGGATCGCCTTTTCACCTCTTCGCCTGAGAGGGACGTAGAGTGTTCGTAGCTCTTGCATACTATATGTCTCCAGCGCATCGAGCTCTCTGTAGTGCCGCCACAGAACCATGGCGATTTGCAAACCCCAGTCTACTCCAACGAAGGCTTGCCTTGACGGGCGGACGGAGAATACGGCATTGGTTTCATCTTCGGAGTCGCTGCCAAAGACCAAAATCGGAGCAGATGGTCCGGGTTTATCATTCCGCTTCTGAGGCTGTCCCGAATTGACTATTTCTTCATCCTCCTTGGTATCGCTTCCAAAGGTAGGAATGGGAGTGACGGGCTTCTTTTTAAGCTCCGGCTTATGACACTTTTTCTTGTCTTCGAAGTCTGGCAGGAAGTACTTGGCGTCCTCATATTTTCGGACTTCGTTCACAGAGAATGGGTTTAGCTCTCCCGTAACAGTGTACTCGAGGCCGTCTTTGAAATAATTCATACACTGGTGTTGTGTATAAGGGATGACGTTATATTCGTGTAACCAAGGCCGACCAAGTAGAGCGTTGTAGCAAGTCCTAATGTCAATGACATGAAATTTGATGTCTGTGACGAGAAGCCCAAAGCGGAATGTCGGTATCACGGACCCGAGTATCTGCGACGACTGCGGATCAAATCCAGAGATAGTGATTTTATCTCGGGCTAAATGCTGAACGCTCATGCAGATTTCTTTTAGCACCCGCACGTTGAGAAGGTTGACAGAAGACCCGTTGTCAACAAGTATTTTTCCTATTTTGATGTCATGGCAGTATCCAGTGACATATAAAGGACGGTTGTGGTCGCACGTACCAAGGAGAAGATCCTCATCGTTAAACGTAATGTTAGCCGTGTGGACTTCTGCCAGCTTATCTTGCATTTTCTTCTCTGCGATGAAGGCCTGGAACTGATCGAGCTCTTATAACGCCTTGACCAAGGAATCCCGTGCTTCTTTAGACAGAAAGAGGGCATCCAGTGTGCTTAATTGTGAGGGTATCTTCCTCAAATGCGTTAGGATATTGTAATCAACCTTGCTTTTTTTAGGCGGGTCTTTGGCTAAGAGCTCTTCGACAACCCCATCATCGAGGGCAATCTCTTCATGGATTTTCTCCTTCCCCTTATCTTTTCTGTTCGAACCTTTGTTTGAAGGTCTGAGATTCTTTTCAGGCAACGTACAATTATGCAGCTGAATATTCTCGTAGTTATTCATCTCTTCTTCTCTTCCAGAGGTGGATTCCTTAAAGAGGGGGTAAAGGGCCATTTCTTCGTCAGAATCACTCCCGAAGGTGAGGACTTGAGGTTTCGGTCTTGTCGGGGGGGCATCCACCATGTGACAGTTACCAGCTATTCTTTTACGCTCATTGGTCGTGCTTCTCTGTTCCCGACGAGCTTTGCGCTTCAATCGCTTGACGTGTTGTCGGTGGGCAACATATTCTTGCCACCAGTTTTTAAAGGCGTTGCACTCTTCGGTAGGGTATGTGATCCTCCGACGGTATAAGCAGTAGTTTGGATGTGCGTCCGCTTCGTCAAGGTGTATGCTGCCAGGAGTATTTCCTTTAAAAGGTGGCAGCTTCATTCCCATCGACAGGGCCTCAGCGAACCGTTTCCTCGTTTTAAGCCTGCTTCTGTCTGCCGCGGGCATGCTTCGATCTGGTTAGAGTGCTTCAATCTTTTCATCCTGTCGCTGACGTTTGGCTTTTTCGAATATGGCCATTTCGCGCTCTCGATCAGCTTTGCTCCTCTAACGGGCCTCGTTCAGAATCATGTCAATCATCTCGTCTGACGGTTCTAAGAGTTCCGGTTCTGGATCTGCCCCCAGTTTCTCTGCATCAGGAGGTTCTTTATCATCTATTGACGACTGAGAGATCATGTAGCAGCTCGCCATATAATTCTCGGGATCTTCTGAAGAATCGTCTCCTTCATCAGCGTTATCGTCTTCATTCTCAAGAACATGCTTGAAGAATTTGTCCAATCTAATTGGGGCCCGTGCCTTCTGGTTATATTCTTCTAGTGCATCGATATATTTCTGCAAATATGTACGGTTGTCGTTGGGTTGGACGGGCTTCTTGGCCCTCTTCTTCTTCTTTAAAGACTTCGGAAGCTTGGCCCAAAGGTTCTATGCACCATCACCAACTTTCAGCGTTGGGCACGGTTTCAGCATCCCCTAAATAATCTCAGGCTCCAGCGGGCTCTTCCACCTAATCGCCGGACATGCTTGAAGGTCTTTGTTTCCCCCAATCAGAGCAAAGCTCTGTTTTGAATTTCAAAATTCAAAAATTGAAGCAACGCTTCAGATTCTGCGCGCTGCTCGCCACGTGTCAAACGCAGACGCGCTAGCGCCAGGTGCGCTGCGCCCTAGGCAGCGCACTCCCAATCAGAGCAAAGCTCTGTTTTAAAATTCAAAATTTAAAAATTGAAGCAACGCTTCAAATCCAACGCTAGGCGCGCTGCGCGCCACGTGTCAAACACGGGTGCGTTAGCGCAGTTGCGCTGCGCGCCACGTGTTAAACACGGGTCCGCTAGCGCAGTTGCGTTGCGCGCCTGTAACATTTCAAAAAAATAAAATATTATTTTTGGGAATTTTCATAATTTAATATTAATTTTTAATGAATATTTTAATAGTCGGTATAATTAAATACCGATAAATGGTGAAAATTCCGGAGAAAATTTTGGAAATTCTAAAATAGGGTATTATGTGGAGATATGTCATTTTAAGCTTTTATGGTTACGTAAATGCTATTTTAGTGTTAACCGCGATTAAAAATCGCTAATTGGATTTTTTGGCTTTTGTGCAAAATTGTGCACATAACATTTTCCACACTTGTCTCATGTTATGGACTCATGGTGGCCTAGGGTTGAACCATGCTTAGATGACCATGGTGGGTTGAACCATTTGATTAAGTTAATTGGGTTAGTTAGGGTTTTGGTTTTGGTTAAGGGTGATTAGGGTTAGGGTTGACCTTGTGTAGAGAGAGAGGAATTGATGGCTTGTGTGTGCTAACATTAAGAAGAGAGAGAGAGGTGGCTCTAGGATGGGTCATGTTCCATCTCATTTCAAATCTCTTGCTTTCCCTCACATCTCTCCCTCTCACTCTCACACATCACACCACTTCAAACACCAGCAGCATCTGCATCAGCAGCCCAAACCCATCCTAACAACAGCCCCCAATATCAACACATCAGCCCCAATATCATAACATCAGCACACACACCAGCCTCTAACACCATAGCTCAACACCTACACACTCACATCAGCACATTTTCAGCCACCAGAACAGCAGCTACATCAGCCAATATTAACACCCATCAGCCCTAATTTTTGCATCAGCAGCATCAGCAACTGCTGTGAAAATAGCCACAGCAGCAGCAACTTCATTTCAAAACAACTCCACACCATCATCATACTACAACTTCACACTTCATCACACCCTAACACCAACACAACTACATCAACACAACACAATAAAACCACAGCCCCAGCAGCTGCTGCAACAGCAAAAGAAAAATAAAAGGGAATTGCAAGCAGCAGCAGCAGCAGCCACAGAACCAGCATCAGCCTCAGTTGCAACAGCAACTTCAGTCCCGGGGCACTTCAGCAGCACCACCCCACTTCCTCCTTCCTCCTTCTTCCCTTCTCCTTCATTTTAAGACCCCTTGAGGTATAATCTCACAACCCAACTCCTATCTTGTTAAGTTATAGTTGTTTAGCTGAAATTTAGTGTTATATTTGTGATCTAGTGCTAGTTTTAGTGACTTTGAGTGAGATGTGGCCAAGTGATGGTTTTGATTGTTAGGATAACCTCATTAGGTGTATTTGAGACTAGTTTAACCAAGATTACCCCAGTTTCCCAGTTGGTTACCTAAAAGTTTCAACTTGGCGTATTTTATCGATTTTGTCGACTTTGTGGCTTTTCTGGAAACTGCTATCAACCCGGACCTCCTAAAATAAAATTGACTTGGCAGTGAGGTATGCAGGCAGATAGAAACCAATACCCAAAACCCTAGCCCCAACCACCTTACTCCGGCCACAGATTTAATCCCTCTGGCCGCAATTTGCGGCCAGAGCAGGAGGGAACTACCTCGTTTTGCGTGCACGGCTCTTTTACCTGTAAACTTGACCCTGGGTATGTCTAGTTTTGTCTGGTTCCAACCAGGGTAGAATCTGGGTTGATTTACTTGAGTTGGCGCATGATTACGACTTGTTTTCGTATGGATTTTGGTATTCGATGATTCGTTTCTGTCGGGTGGCGTTTGAACGCCAACGGCAGAGGGTTATTGGCTGTATTTGCACGCGAGGCCACAGGTTTTTACCTATGGGCGTAGCGTGCACCATTTTGGTTTCCGACATGGTTTTCATGTGTTTTAGCGTGTGATATCCTTGTAGGTACCCCACGTGGCGTCGAGGCGTTGGAGATGCAAATGGCGACATCGGCACCGGCAAACATGAGCAAGGTGAGTAGATTTATATCTACAGGGAGAAGTCGGGTGGATGGCGTATAGCACCCCCGCAGTCCGTGGTGATGTATACGGATGCATATACACACCTACAATTATTATATGTTATTTGGATTAATGATGATGTTTAGGATGGATAGTGGTGTATTGGATTGATTTAGTCTCGCGAAACCCTAGAGTAGTGGGTACACTACACATACACACACACATACGTACTTTCATACATCCTTATTTCACATGTGGTTATGGGATTCTTTATAGTTATGTGTTCATATGGGTATGGGACTATGTGTTCACATACGGATTTGAGGATGACACTCGGGATTGAGATGAGTCGATGATATTTGATATGAGATTATGGTATCGGTGATAGGGCAGAATTTGTACTTGAGATATGTCCTGATATGATAACGGGTCTTGGATGACGATGACATGTGCATAGTGATATATGTATAAATGATCGACATGTGATTATGTTACGAGATATGATATGATATGACAAGATAATTATGATAGGCCGTATTCGGCGATGTGTACACCTTGAGATGATATGTGCTGATGATATCGATTCATACGAGACTGTTGATCAGTAGTCAGATCATGATGATAGTGATGATGTTAGCTTTGTACTAGACGTAGGTCAGTACCCAGATTATGATATTTGATATAGAGAATACCAAATGAATGATATGACAAATGTGATATTGACCCGTACCCAGATTTGGGGATGTCGTACGACGGATTTACGTTCGAGCTATAATTTGGTGTTTGATCCGCACTCTTGATTTGGGAATAACTGATTATAGAGATATGGTATCAGATGTGATATTATCGAGGCGGGATCACCGACTATAAATGTATATATATGTATCGACTCAGAGATTAGGCGGTTTCCCTTACCTGCAGTTAGCCTATTAGCTCAGCCCTATAGTTGGTGTAGCTATAGGACTCTTATGACATTAGATGCAGTTTAGCTATCACTGTGTTTAGTATTCAGCTCCCGTACAATATTGTTGTTGCTCTGCATCGCATACTTATTGTGATTCATATTCCATTATTAAGATCATGCTGTTAGGACACCAGCACCATTACCGATGATGCGTATGTACCACGTACACTTATTTGCCGGCACACACACATCTTCATCGGTAATTGCCATGTCACGTACACTTAGAGAATATTATTGCTTGATTTAGCTTTATTAGCTAGTAGTGACATGATATTAGTGTACTTGCCATATATGCCAGCTTGACATGGTAGTTATTACTTGTCACTTCATGTACACTGTTGTTCATTATATGCTGCATACATGGATTCTCATGCTTACATTCATGATTTTACATGCTATTGATGATTCGGATCTCCATGATGTTTTCTGGATTTGGGGGGGAAACCGCAAAACTTATATAAACTGCTTTCTCTTGTTTTAAATAAAAAGTGCGGTTTTCCCATGATGTATGAGTCGTCCACCATGAGTTTTGCTGATGGATTTCGAGACCCGATTCGAGGAGGCGGATGAACCGTTTCGGATACATGGTGGGCCCAGTGCGGTACTCCGGGACAAGAAGATCGCAGGAGATGGCGTTGAGCCTGTGCAGGGGAGCACGACCGACCGGTGATTTTACCCGACGCGTCAGATATCCGGAGGATACCGTCGTGGTCTTGAGATGGATGGTAGGGGCCGATCTGGACTGACGGCGCCCTAGATATTGTGATTGAGACATTGAGATTTTGAGGTACAGAGATTGTGATACAGAGATATCGAGATAGTGAGATTTATGTTTTGTGCCGATGCTAGGCACTGTTTTATGCTGATGCTAGGCACTGTTTTATGCTGATTTCATTATGATACCTCATTTTAAAAATACAGAAATCTCACAAATTCATTATGATACCTCATTTTAAAAATACAGAAATCTCACAAATTTATGAAAGCAGTTTTCTTCTGTACATGCATTCGGTTTCATGCATTCATACATCATCCATATGATACATTGCTACCTGATGCACTGACACGGGCACATGGGATTACACTTGGGTTGGATATTTACCCTAGCCATTGTTATAGGTTGCTGGTTATATATTTGAGGATTATATATTATGATCGTATGACCTAAGATTGCGTCATACATGCGATTTTCTGTTCGTAGATGTTTTTCTGTTCACGAGTTGGCAACTCACCCCCGTTGTGCCCCGGTTTCTTGCAGGTTTGCCGTACAGGTTCCATTACGGTTTGCGGGCACTGCTTCTTTCGGATGACTTGCTAGTAGGTGGGTTTATTTGTATCGTACCCATCATTATACATTGTATATTATATTTCAGTTGTATCTAGAAGTTCCATCAACCAAACCTGTACTTATTTGAGATAGAGACCAGTGATGTTTATTCTTTCGACCTTAGAGTCGCGCGTTATATTCCTATGGATTTCATGCTGTTGGATTTTCTTTTTCTGTTGTGATCCTCGACTTTAGGCGTGGTATATTATGTTGCTACTGGTGGATTTGATATGGTTTTCCTACACTCTACTATTTTTCTTGGTTTGGATTTCTGGGTTTTCGGCTTACTTAGAATACGTAGGCCTTGAGACGTTCGTAGTCTAAGTGCCGGTCATATTCCAAAATTTCGGGACGTGACAGCGCCACGTGTCGAACGTAGGTGCGCTCGCGCAAGGTGCGCCAGCGCTGGAATTAAAAATTCCCCACCGTTAGATCAAAAGATCTAATAATAATAAATTATTAATTAATCAGAATTAAAATTCTGTTATGGAAAGATCTTTCCAATTTTATTAAAACAAGAAGATTATCGTCTGCAAAGCAGAAGCCTTAGGATCAAAGATCCAACGGTGGGAAATATTTCCAAATCAATCAGAGAAAGATCTCTTAAACTGATTCAACAAATCATTTGGCCCTATATAAAGGCCCCTAGACTTCAAGTCTAAAAGATACAGAAAAGAGAGAGAAAAACCCGCTGCAAAATTTGAGAAAAAGAAGAGCAAGCCCTTAGAAAAAAGAAGATCATTTCTTCATATTCAAGGTAAAGAACTATGTTCTTGAACAACAGAGATGAAACCATCTCGTAAAAAGAAGAACCATCTTCTAAAAAGATCATACATCTGAAAAAAGATCAAGGTCTTTAATAAAAAACAAAAGATCAAAAGATCTAATCATAAAAAATATATAAATATAAAAGAAGTATTTTACTTCATTCATAGATCTTTGATCTATAAAGGCAGAGCCTTTTATAAAAAACAAGAACTTTTGTTCTTGAATCTTGAGGCAAAGCCTCCTTTAAGAAGAACATAAATTTGTTCTTTGATCTTAAATTGATCAAATGCGCTTTGCGCTATCAGAAAGTGTCTTGCACTCATGAATTGCGCTTTTGCGCTTCTTGAATCAGCGCTCAGCGCCAAAACACGCCACGTGTCAACCAAAGACACAATCTGAGCTTTGCGCTTATGAAACAGCGCACTGCGCTCATGAATCGGCGCTCAGCGCCAGAACGCGCTACGTGTCACTCACTGGCGCGCCAACAGACTAGCGCAAAGCACTCATAAATTAAAAAGCGCAATGCGCTAATGAACTAGCACTTAGCGCTAAGCGCGACACGTGTCCTCTTCGTGTGCGCTACCGGACAGAAGCGCAATGCGCTATTTGACTGGCGCAAAGCACCTGGCGCACCACGTGGCGCACTGTCAGAACAAACTTTGTTTCTGATGAATGCTATGCATTCAATACAAGACAAAAATATCAGAGCCCAATGCCTAGCATTATTGAAAGGGCTGAGCCCAAATAAAGGCTTAATAGCTAGAGCAACTAAAAATGTTAAACATTTTTAGTTGGACTTAGCCCAATTCTGGCCATAAGTCCTCAATTTATATTGAACTGAGCACATCTGCTCATAAATACTCAACAGATCTTAGTCCCAAACTGGGCTACAGATCTTTCAAACAATTCACACTGGTTCGAGGGTAGATCTCGTTACTCCTCTGATATCTGTCGTTGTAATCCTTCAACGTCGTCATAGAGGTGACGGGTCCCGACAACCACACATTACTACAGACTGTGGGGTCCTTAAACCCACGGACTATGATGTCCTTAACCTCGACCGTGATGTCTTAAAACTAACATTGGACTGTGGAGTCCTTAAACCCACGGACTATGATGTCCTTAACCTCGACCGTGATGTCTTAAAACTAACATTGGACTGTGGGGTCCTTAAACCAACGGACTATGATGTCCTTAATCTCGACCGTGATGTCTTAAAACTGACATTGGACTGTGGAGTCCTTAAACCCACGGACTATGATGTCCTTAACCTCGACCGTGATGTCTTAAAACTGACATTGGACTGTGGAGTCCTTACACCCATGGACTATGATGTCCTTAACCTCGACCGTGATATCTTAAAACTAACATTGGACTGTGGAGTCCTTAAACCCACGGACTATGATGTCCTTAACCTCGACCGTGATGTCTTAAAACTAACATTGGACTGTGGGGTCCTTAAACCCATGGACTATGATGTCCTTAATCTCGACTGTGATGTCTTAAAACTAACATTGGACTGTAGGGTCCTTAAACCCACGGACTATGATGTCCTTAACCTGGACCGAGATGTCCTTAAACTAACAATGGACCGTAATGTCCTTAAACTAATCGACCGCAATGTCCCTAAACTAAACAATAAAGCCCAATTGCTCTCTTGTTAGATCTAAACGATCCCGTTAAGTTGATCTTAGTCTAAAATTAGAGTAACGTATCCTTAACAAACGTTTAAGTTGATCTTAGTCCCAAATGAGGCTAACGTATCCTTAAACCCAAACCCCCAAACCCAAATCTAAGAAAGATACGGATTTGGACTAGTCCACGCCCTACGGGCGACAACATAACCTAGTCTCCGTATACAATCCACGGGCAACCAAACATAAAACAAACACCCACGACACGAAGTGACCATCTGGAGAAGGAGAAAGTTGTTACCGCGATGCGGTAGCGTAATTAACTGCAGGGGCTTGCGCCTGCAGGGAAGAGCGTCCCCACAATCAAAAACCCCTCAAACGAAGGGGAATCTGACGAAGTCTGCTACATCGGTCGCATCTGTTTAAACCTTCGATACATGGTACCATAAATCAACTTGGCATCTTCGGAGAGGTGGACGGATAGCACCAATTAGCATCTGCCCCGAATTTCAGGCAAGACGTTTATCTTGTCTCCACCGCGTCTTTCGGAGGGGAACAGATTCTGGCATGCCCGGTGGGACCTTTTCCTCTTTCCACTCCACACTTCGTGTGTCGTGTTCGCGAACCAATCGCGGTTTGCTAATGGTTTCCCTTGGGTTCGAGGTACTAAGATTTGGCGTTTTTCTTGGTGCAGAAAGCAAAGGATCAGTGGCGTTCACTTATGCAAAATGTTCCAGCTGCAACTGCAACGTACGCTCCGCCTCATCCGGAGGCATAGCCTACGGGCCTCAAGCGGCTTTGCTGTTCACAATGCCGGTGGACCAGGTGAATCAGGCCACCACCGGGTTGTTTTTCGGGACCATGCTCCCGCCAACGAGCTTCACCGTTCCTATGCCAACGCCGGAAGCTCCCAAGAAGTCGGTCTTTGATCGGCTTACAACTACTGCGGCCTCTTTGAACGGGTCGCCCAGCTCCAGCACCTCGGTCTTCTCCAGATTGGGCCGAAGTTCCTGTGGGCCCATGTTGAAGCCTGCAGTCCCAGAAAAGGTTGTTTCGAAGAGGATAGCTATTCCTGCTCCTGAAGTCGTCAAGACGGCTTCTCCTACCAAAGGGTCAGTTTTTACAAGACTGGCTGTTCCGGCTCCCACTACGGTTCCCGTCCCTGCTCAGAAGTCTGTTTTTGACTGGTTGGATACCGCTTCTCAACGGACATCAGTCTTCAAGAGGCTGACGCCAGCAACAGCCCCTCACCTGGATAGGGGGCAAGACAAAGCCGTCCCCATCACTGAACCAACCCCAACAGCTCGACAAGCTCGACGTCGCCACTGGGGCCGAGTGAGGAAGGCTGGGGGCAACTCCCCTTCTGGGCTAACTCCACCAGCTCCAACGGTGGAAGTCAATGCTGTTGTTCCGACCGGGAACAGCTTTGAACTGCTGAACAAGGTGCGTAGGAACTCGCCTACCGCCATACTGAAAGATCTCCTCCACCGGTGGAGACTGTCGCAGAAGCAAAACCGGAATGGCCCCCTTAGCGGCTGTCCTCTAAAGTTTACAAAGTATGGCGACGTGTCCAAGAGTCAGTGATCGATCAAGACTACCTCCGCCGATAGAAGAAGCTGAAGGTTCACCCGGAAGGGAACCGTCCCAGTAAGCCGCAAAAGAAGACAACCACTTGGGTGCCCGCTACAACGGCCCCCTCCACGTCGACTACTCAAAAGAAAAGGAGGCCAGAGAAAGTCCCTGTAAACGTGGCAGACCACAAAAACACTGAGCCCAAACGCCCTAAGTCTGGGGGCATAGTGGTACATACTGTTTACATGGCTTCCGGAAAAGAGGAAAGCCGTACTTCGACGGGCCACCGACCGCTCACCCGATCAATAACAAAGGCTCAGGAACAACAACAGCAGAAGCTCGGAGCAACACCATGAGCAGGAAACTGATGCTGAATTCCTTCGGAGAATGCTCGAAAAGAAGGACAAGGAGGCTGCGGAATAAGCCGCCAACATAAAACGAATGGCGCCTCTCTTCCAAGACATGGTTGGGATGATATTACAGCCGGATCCCCCAGCTGGAGACCCCCTATCGTTATTGAAGACGACAGAAGGAAGACGTCGAATCCTCTTCCGACTCTTTCAGCAGCCAAAGAAGAAACTATTTCCAAGGCCGCTCTGGATGACTATATTGCTCGGCAAATACGAGTTCACCAGGCGAATGAAATGGCTAGGCAAATTGTTAGAACTGGGTGACCGTATCCAGGCTGGTATGATCAAATAAAGTACCCGCCAGGCTACACGATCCCGAAATTCCATGTGTACAAGGGAACAGGCAACCCCCATCAACATGTCACTCAGTTCAGGGCTCTCTGTGGCAATACTGGTGGTGATGACAAACTTTTGCTCCGCCAATTCGTCGGCAGCTTATCGGAGACGGTGTTTGAGTGGTACTCCGAACATCCAAATGACTCCGTCAAAACCTTCGCAGAGATGGAGTTGTTGTTCACCCAGCGATTCGCAAGTGCCAGTGAACGCACCCCAATAACGGCATTGATCAATGCCAGGGTGAAGCCGGGTGAGACATGGGTTAGGTACGCAATCCGATGGTGGAATCTGTGGTCGAAGTACGAACAGCGCATCGAAGAAGCACCAGCGGTAGGCATGTTCGTGGGCACTCTAGACCCTCATTCAACTATTTTACAGTTCATGATGTTCTTCAAACCGACCATGTTTTAGGCTCTAATCGACAAGCTAGCCCAAATGGACCAGATGGGGCATAGACCGTCTCCTCCGAAGCCGGAGTCGCGAAACGAAAAAGGTAAAGGGAAGGCGACCTTCGTTATGAATACCCAACAGCAGCCCAGTGCCCTAAAATTAACGGATCAACTGGAAGAGTGACGGTGCTATTATAATGTGAAAATGAAGCGCCCTTACTCGTTCCCACGGGACAAAACGAAGAGACTCTTCGAGCTGGCGATGCGCAACCGGCTTATCAATCTGTCGAATCCAAGGTGGCCATTACAACCCGGCGAAGCGAATAATCCTAATTATTGCCCTTACCACCAAACGGTAAGCCATCTAATCGAAAATTGCTTCGTCTTTAAGGGATGGATCGAGGATCAGTACCAACAAGGCAAATTTGCGTTGTCTGAGAAGTGGAAAGTGAACCCACCACAACCGCATACTCCTAAGAAGATGGACACGCCGGGGGCAACGTGCTCTTTTGTTGAAGAACCTCCATGGGAGGTCGTTCTTTCGGCCAAAACCAAAAGGATGCTGAATGATCTTCAAACGTGTCCGGCGATCAGGTGGAAGAATCCGTTTGAACCTAAAATCATCGAAGGAATGCTGAAGCCGCATCCAACTCTAAAGGTTGGTGGTGATAACCAAAGTGTTCATATCCAACCGTCGAAATCTTCGAAAAAGAAGAAGAAATCCAAAAAGCCCGTGAAGCCTGGCGACAACCGCATAGACCTGTAGAAACAGATCGACGCGCTGGAAGAGTATAACCAGAAGGCGCGGACTCCAATCACGCTCCAGGAATTTCTCGGCCACATCTTTGAAGACGGAGATGATAGAGAAGACTCATCAGATGAATCTGAGGATTACATAGCAAGTTGCCATGTGATCTCTCACTCATCTACAGACGATGAAGAAGCTCCTTACACAAAGAAACCGGGGGCAAATCCCGAACCGGAGCTTCCAGGGCCATCAGATGAAATGATCGACGCATTCCTAAACGAAGCTCTTTCGAAAAGTAAAGCTGATCGGGAGCGTGAGATGGCCATATTTGAAAGGGCTAAACACCGGCGACTGGACGAAAGAGTCGAGACACTCCCGCCGAATCAAGGGACATCCGTTGTGAATAAAAACAAGTTCAAGACGAGGAAAGGGTTTGCTAAAACTATATCAATGGGAATGAAGCTACCACCCTCCGAAGGAAACACTCTCGGTGAAGCAGAGATGCATCCTAGCTACTGCCTATATCATCGAAAGATCGCACACCCCACCGAAGAGTGCAACGCTTTTAAAAGATGGTGGCAGGGATATGTTGCTCACCGACAACATTTTAAGCGGATGAAACGCAAAACACGTCGGGAGCAGAGAAGTATGACAGAGGAGCATAAAAGAACTACAGGCAACTGTCGTACGGTCAACGCCGGGGGATCGCAGATTCTCACCTTCGGGAGCGACTCCGACGAAGAGATGACTCTTAGCCCTCTCTTCAAAGAATCCACCTCGGGCAAAGAGGAAGAGTCAAAGACCTGTGAAAATATCCAGCTGCGCAATCGTATGCTGCCCGAAAAGAATCTCGGGCCCTCGAACAGTGGGTCAAATAGAAAGGATAAGGGGAAAGAAAAAGTCTCTGAGGACATCATCCTTGATGACCAAGTCGTCAAAGAGCTGACCGCCAAGGACCCGCCAAAGAAAAGTAAGGTGGACTACAACATCCTGACACACCTAAGGAAGTTACCTTCGCGGCTCAGCATTCTCGATGCCCTTTTACTATCAAAAGAAGCAAGAGATTCATTGATCAAGGCGCTGCAAGAGCCAGAGCAATTCCAAGCTTTCCTCGCTGAAGAGAAGATGAAAGATGAGCTGGAAGAAGTACACACAGCCGATATCACCTTCGGCGATGAAGATCTCCTACTCAGGACATGTGAACACAACCGTCCCCTATATGTCTCTGGCTACTGTCACGATATCAAGATAGGCAAAATCCTGGTCGACAATAGGTCCTCCGTCAACCTCCTTAACGTGAAGGTGTTAAAGGAAATATGCATGAGCGTTCAACACCTCGCTCGCGACAAAATCACCATCTCCTGTTCGACTCCCAGTCATCACGGACGCTTGGGTCCGTAATACTGACGTTACGCTTTGGGCTGCTTGTCACGGACATCAAGTTCCATGTCATTGACGCCAAGACATGCTACAATGCTTTGCTCGGCCGGCCCTGGTTATACGAGTACAACATCATCCCCTCTACACAACATCAGTGTATGAAATACTTCAAGGATGGTCTTGAGTATACTGTAATAGGAGAGCTGAACCCATTCTCTGTGAACGAAGTCCGAAAGTACGAAGATGCAAAATACTTTTTACCAGATTTCAAGGACACGGAGAGATGTCACAAGCCGAAGGATAAAGCTATCCCTATCATTCCGGTCTTCAGTGATACCGAGGAGGAGGAAGAGATGGTTTATTCAGGACCGCCCCAGTACAACAAACCGAGACCCTCCGCTCCTATGCTTATCTTCGGCGGCGATTCAGAAGATGAGATCAACGCCATATTCTCTGCTCGGCCATCAATACGAACCATTGTTGGTGAAGGTCAAAGTTTGCAAGTTGCCATGGTTCTGCCAAAGTATCATAAAGAACTAGACGCGCTTGATACCTACAGTGTGGAAGAGCTGCAGACGTTCTATGTCCCTCCCAGGCGAGAAGGAGAAAAAGTAATCCTATTCTAACGATCCGGGGAGACCAAAGTGGAGAAAGAAATCTGGTACGGCTCGGATTCTACACTTGACAGGCTCCAGCCCATCCGTTTGCCCTGATATTACACGAACAGACTAAAAAGGCTGTTAAGGCGCCAAGACGTACCTTTCAAACAGACCGCTCGGAAAGCTAAGTTCTATGACATGATCTGGAACGTCCCTGGAACTTAGCGAAAATTGCCCAACGGGAAAATGGAAACGACTGGGCTTAGGTATGTTCAATCCAAGAAACGGGAGCTGCTCCGCGACTGCTACGTCGTACATGACTTTGATGAAGAAGGGGATGCTCTATGGGAAGAAGCTAACCCTGAACCAGAAAGAGCTCCCGACGTGAAAATTCCCAGTCCGTCGTTCGAAGAACAAATGGACAAGCTTATAAGAGAAGCGGGTCAAAAGGTTCGAGACGACCATAATCGCGAAATGGCCATCTACGAGAAAACCAGGACGCAACGCCTTCTTCAACAGGCTGCGAAAGATGAAAATGCTCCTCCCTGTCAATCCGTTGTACAAAAGGCACGATGCAAAGGCAGAAACAAACCAAAGAACGGGAAAGGCGTTCAACAGCGACAAAGCGGATCCAAGAAACCGCGCGATCGGGAAGTGAGCAATTCGGATTCATCCCTTATAAAGAAGTTGAGTCGAGCATACTCTTTTCCTCAGAATAAAACACAGAGATACTTGATCTTGCTATAAAACATCAACTGATCATACTCCCGGAGTCCAAGCACCCTGAGCAAGCTGGCAAAGTCTCTCATCCGGACTATTGCTCCTATCATAGGGCAATAGGACATCCTATCGAAGACTGTTTCACCTTCAAGAACTGGGTCGAAGACCAATATCAGCAAGGCAGGTTCGCTCTATCCAACAGCTGGAAGGTAATCTCGCCACAAAAACATGAAGCCAAATCCATAAGAGTAGAGCCGAATCAACATCGGTTTTGGAAGCGAGCTCGTACCTGTCATATGGTAACGCTATCAAAAGAAGAGCCCGAGAATATGGATGACCTCCCCTGGTGCTTCAAAAACGATAATGACGAGGTGATCTCAGAGTTTCCACCGGCGCCAAAAGAGCTGGAGGATGGGATACATACCACTGCAGATGATCTCAAGAAAATTGATTTGGGGATGGAAAGTGACCCGCGGCTGACATTCGTCAGTGAATTGCTATCTGAAGAAAGGGTAGCTACACTAAAAGACGTGCTTATACAGCATAAGGATTGCTTCGCATGGAATTATTCTGAGATGCCAGGACTAGATCCAGAGATTGCTGTACACAAATTGGCAATATCCCCGGACGTCAAGCCAATCAAATAAGCACCGCGAAGAATGCGGCTCGAGCTTGAGATGAGCATCAACGCCGAGGTCAAGAAGCTAATCGACTCCGGCTTCATCCAAGAGGTGCAATATCCTGACTGGATCGCCAACATCATCCCGGTGATGAAGAAGAATGGGGCGGTGCGCATATGTGTGGACTTTCGGGATCTTAATAAAGCCTGCCCGAAGGATGACTTCCCGGTACCGGTCACCGAGCTGATGATAGACAATACATCCACCCACGAAGTCTTCCCCTTCATGGAAGGATCATCAGGATATGATCAGATAAAGATGCATCCCGAGAACCAGAAGCATACCGCCTTCCGGACCCCTTTGGGTATATTCTGCTACAAGGTGATGCCCTTCGGTCTAAAGAACGCCGGTGCCACCTATCAGAGGGCCATGACGAAGAGCTTTGATGACCTCATACATGAATTCGTCGAATGCTATATAGACGACCTTGTGGTTAAGAGCAAATCATACGAGGAGCATTTAGAGAATCTGAAAACCGTATTTCAACGCCTTCGTAAATACAACTTGAAGATGAACGCTCTTAAATGCGCGTTCGGAGTCTCCTCGGGCAAATTCCTGGGGTTCATCGTCCGACACCGAGGCATCGAGATAGATCCGTCGAAGATTAAGGCAATCATGAAAATGCCCCCGCCAAAGACTCTCAAACAATTGCGGTCTCTCCAAGGGAAGCTTGCGTATATCCGGCGATTTATAGCCAATCTCTCAGCCAAGTGTCGTCCTTACAGCCACCTGATGAAAAAGGGAACCCCTTTCGTCTGGGATCGCAAATTCCAAAATACACTGGACGAAATCAAGCAATACCTGCAGAACCCGCCAGTGCTGGCTGCTCCGGTCAAGGGAAAACCCCTCATTCTGTATACAACCGCCCTTGAAGGTTCCTTAGGCGCATTATGGACACAAGAGAATGACCAAGGGAAGGAGAGAGCCCTCTACTATTTGAGTCGAGTTCTGCTGGGGCCAGAAAGCAATTATTCTCCCATCGAAAAACACTACCTGGCATTGATCTTCGCGATAACAAAGCTCAGGCACTATGTGTTGGCGCATGAAGTCCGCCTCATCTCGAAGGTGGGTCCTCTCAAATATTTAATGTCGAAGGCCATATTGACGGGACGACTCGCTAAATGGGTCTTGCTCTTGATGGAATTCTCAATAACTTATCAGCCTCTTAAGGCAGTGAAAGGCCAGGCCATCGCCGACTTCCTCGCTGAGCATCCGATACCCGCCGATTCTCCCCTGAATTGCGAACTGCCAGACGAACATGCGTTTGATACGATCGACGGTAGTGGCACCCGATGGGAACTTTATTTTGATGGAGCGTCTTCCATGAAGAAGCGCAAACAAAGCACCCCTATAATCAAATCAGGGATAGGCCTCATCTTCGTAACTCCATAAGGAGGGATAATGCACTTTGCTTTCTCCTTAAGAGAGCCGAGGACGAATAACGAAGCCGAGTATGAAGCTTTGATAGCAGGTCTCGAGATCGCCATCGACATGGGGATTGAGAATCTGCTCGTATACGGAGACTCCCAACTGGTCGTTAGTCAAGTAAACGGCGACTATCAAACGTGCAAGCCTGAGTTGGTGAAGTACGGCGAGAAAGTACAATAACTGCTGACTCAAATTCCTTCCTACACCTTGGAAAGCATACCGCATGCGGAAAATACCAAAGCGGATGCATTAGCCAAGCTTGCTAAAGAATTGGCCGATGAGAACCTCGATGACGTAAGAATCGTGGTACAAAGCCGTCGGGTTCTTGCACCGGCAGAAATATCTCCGGAGTCGTCCGAGGAAAAGGGAACGACCGAGCAAATGTCTCTACAAGTAAAAGACCAAGAAAAGGTTGAATATTGGAGAGAAGTCTTTATAGACTACTTCAAATCCCTTCGAACGCCTGAAGATGCGTCCTCAAAACATCAGCTCATGAAGCGAGCCCTATCTTTCGCCTTTGTCAGCGATACTCTATACAAGAGGTCATTTGATTCTTTATGGCTAAGATGCCTGGGACCTGAAGAAGCAAAGAGAGTCGTTCAAGAAACTCACGATGGACTCTGTGGTTCTCACCAAGCCGGGCCGAAGATGAAGCTGAAGATCAAACGGATGGGTTATTATTGGCCCACGATGATCCAAGACTGCCTCGAATATGCGAAGCAATGCCACTCGTGCCAGATTCACGGGGATTTTATCCATCAGCATCCGAATCCACTACATCCGATGGTGGCTAGTTGGCCGTTTGAAATGTGGGGAACTGACATAATCGGACCCATCGAACCAGTATCGTCCAGAGGACATCGATTCATTTTAGCGACAACTGATTACTTCTCCAAATGGGCAGAAGCAGTACCGCTAAGAGAAGTGAAGACGGAGAATATCCTCCATTTTTTCAAGACACACGTCATTTACCGGTTCGGTATTCCGCGACGGATCATCTCCGATAATGGGCCAGCCTACAGAAGCCACAAGATCAGCCGCTTCGCACAACAGCACAACATAAACTGGAGATACTCCTCAGTTTATAATCCCCGAGCTAACGGTCTAGCTGAGGCTTTCAACAAGACCTTGACAAAGATCGTAAAAAGACGGTGTCCCGAATAAGAAGGACTGGCACGAGAGACTGCATGAAGCTCTCTGGGCGTATCGAACTACATTCAAAACGGCCACGAACACAACTCCATACGCATTAGTATTCGGTACAGAGGCGGTACTCCCCCTCGAGATAGAGCTACCCTCTCTATGAGTGGCAGTTCATTACGAGCTGACGGAGGAAGAGAACGCTCACCTTCGGCTTGAGGAGCTCGATGCCCTTGATGAAACCCGGCTCATAGCGCAACAAAATCTGGAGGCTTATAAAGCAAAGATGACGCGCTCATATGAAAAATTGACTAGGCCGAGGACATTCCGCCAAGGCGAACTCATGCTAGTGGTCAAAAAACCTATGATCCCCAATCGTGCTAAGCGGGGGAAATTCGAGCCAAACTATGAAGGCCCGTATATCATAGACAAAGTTTACCAGGATGGAGCCTACCTACTCATGGACATGCATGGTGAAAGGCCCTTCAGGCCGATAAACAGTCGCATCCTAAAGAAATACTACTCCTAATGAGTCACGGCCTAGGTCAATGATAGATGACGACGACTATATCCGCTCGCTATCTTCCTAAGCCTAAACTCTGTAAGTAGTAACCGGCTTCCTTAACATGGACCGAAATGTCCTTAAACTAACAACGGACCGAAACGTCCTTAAACTAACGACGGACCGAAACGTCCTTAAACTAACGACGGACCGAAACGTCCTAAAACTAGCCGTTGACCGAGATGTCGATAAACTACGGTAGATTGCAGCATCCCAAAGCTGATACAAAAAGAGAATAAAAAAAAAGAAAAAGAAAACGGTACGTCCATAAGCAAAATGGGCACGGATGAAAACCCGAAAGGGCTCCGTGAGTAAAAACAGCAGAGCTACCGGCGACTCTTGTGAAAACCTGAAAGGGTGCAACCTCGTTAGAAAAAAAAGAAAAAGAAAAAAAAGGTATGTCCACAAGCAAAAAAGGCACGGATGAAAACCCGAAATGGCTCCGTGAGTAAAAACAGCAGGGCTGCCGGTGAGTTTTGTGAAAACCCGAAAGGGCGCAATCTCGTTAAAAGACACTTGCAAGGTCCTCTCGACTTTGTAAGGAGAAACCACCTACATGAGATCCTTACGACTCACAAGGGAGCAACACACTTAGGGATCCCCACGATTCTTAAGGAGAAATTACACTTGCGAGATCCTCACGACTCATAAGGAGAACCCTCTTATGAGACCCTCACGGCTCATAAGATTCAAAAGTCTTAAGCTATAGGGATCTGAACCTGTTCTTAAGCAGCCCCTACAACCTCCGATACTGCCCTACAAGCGGCTCAATGCTGACCCTTGTATACAATCTACGGGCGCGAATAAACATTTCCCTAATGAAGTCCCATCCGTGACTAGGGATATGTCTATACGGTGAACAGCCCTTATAAGTCCTCTCGACTTAGAAGGAGGAAATACTCTTATAAGATCCTTACGACTCACAAGAGACCGTACACTTAGGAATCCTCACGATTCCTAAGGAGAAATTACACCTACGAGATCCTCACGACTCGCAGGGAGAAGTACCTTTATGAGACCCTTACGGCTCATGAAGTCGAAAGCCTTAGTCGACAGGATTTTCACCCTGTTTGCTAAGCCACTGATCAGTCGAAAATACTGCATTTCTAACACGGTAATTTCCCTACCATTTGAGCTCACATAGAAGTGTTCGGTATTCATAATTGCACATATTATCAATTCATCTCTGAAATACCAGATTGCATGTGTTAGACTTTTAAACCGGCACTTTAAGGGAAATTAACTGTGTTTCATGGCATCGCATCATCCTTGTATTGCGCAACTCTTGTCTTGGAATCTATGCAGGAAATTCCGGAAGCACGGCCAAAATTGGGGGAAAGACTGATAAAATATACGCCAACTAAAAGATGTATGATCTGGTAATGATTCAGAGGCCAAATAAAAATCCAAACATCAGAAAGAGGCCCACCAGTCAACCCAAGTTAATTTCCCTTAAAGTGCCGGTTTAAAAGTCTAACACATGCAATCTGGTATTTCAGAGATGAATTGATAATATGTGCAATTATGAATACCGAACACTTCTATGTGAGCTCAAATGGTAGGGAAATTACCGTGTTAGAAATGCAGTATTTTCGACTGATCAGCCACCTTTGTTCGACATCGACAGAGGCAAATGATGATTCGCTCCTGGCAATATCCCAGTCGTCGCGGTGCTGATGCCGAAATCGGTGTCCAATTCCAAGCTTGCAGCAAAAAGCCAGCAAGCCACACATGCATACGAAATAGCCGAAATGATGGGGCAACTTGCAAACAAAATCAGCAAGTAAAAATGTATGCATGCAAAATAGCCGAAATGATTGGGCAACTCGCAATAAAAAGCAGCGAGTAAAAATAAAATAAATAGCCGAAATGATTGGGCAATCGCGACCTTCGCTATATAAAAGCTGAAATGATAGAGCATCGTGGAAAGAAAAAAAATGAATGAAATTTATGCCCTACAGGTGATATCACATCAATCCCTGTATACAATCCAAGGGCCCAAACAAAGAGGGAATCATACCTTTCCTCCCCAGGCTTCATCAGAAGAAGAAGCCAAATCTCAACGGTTCACAGATAGCCTGGAGATCATCTCAACATCCGTTTCATTACGACAAACACAACATCAAGCAAAGTGAAACAGCGGCAACTCCCAGTTCCATGACTCGGCGGTACACAGATGACCGAGAGTCAAACCCTGACTCCGTGAAATGCGGATGAAGCAAAATTCCTGGCTACGTAGAACGCGGATAATGTCAATTCTGACCCCGTGGAAAACTTCCAGAGTGGATCCTGGTCCTCGCAGAGCACGGCAGTGAACCCGTATGAAGCATCCAGAGCGGAGCCTGGTCCTCGCCGAACACGGCAGTGAACCCGTGGGAAGCATCCAGAGCAAAATTCCTGGCTATGTGGAACGCGGATTATGTTACTCCTGACCCTGTGGAAAACGTCCAGAGCAGATCCTGGTTCTCGCAGAGCACGGCAATAAACCCGTGTGAAGCATCCAGAGCGGAGCCTGGTCCTCGCCGAACACGGCAGTGAACCCGTAGGAAGCATCCAGAGCAAAAAATTCCTAGCTAAGTAGAACGTGGATTATGTCACTCCTGACCCCGTGGAAAACATACAGAGCGGATCCTGGTCCTCGCAGAGCACGGCAGTGAACCCGTGTGAAGCATCCAGAGCGGAGCCTAGTCCTCGCCGAACACGGCAGTAAACCCGTGGGAAGCATCCAGAGCAAAATTCCTGGCTACGTGGAATGCGGATTATGTCACTCCTGACCCCGTGGAAAACGTTCAGAGCGGATCCTGGTCCTCGCAGAGCACGGCAGTGAACCCGTGTGAAGCATCCAGAGTGGAGCCTGGTCCTCGCCGAACACGGCAGTGAACCCGTGGGAAGCATCCAGAGAAAAAAATTCCTGGCTACATGGAACGCGGATTATGTCACTCCTGACCCCGTGGAAAACGTCCAGAGCGGGTCCTGATCCTCGCAGAGCACGGCAGTGAACCCGTGTAAAGCATCCAGAGCGGAGCCTGGTCCTCACCGAA
This sequence comes from Agapanthus africanus, assembly GCA_030015575.1. Lineage (NCBI taxonomy): Eukaryota > Viridiplantae > Streptophyta > Magnoliopsida > Asparagales > Amaryllidaceae > Agapanthus > Agapanthus africanus. The sequence goes on from JASDDO010000022.1 coordinate 903,856,014, forward strand.
CACGGCAGTGAACCCGTGGGAAGCATCGAGAGCAAACATTTCCTGGCTACATGGAACGCGGCTTATGTCAATCCTGACCCCGTGGGAAACGTCCAGAGCGGATCCTGGTCCTCGCAGAGCACGGCAATGAACCCGTGTGAAGTATCCAGAGCGGAGCCTGGTCCTCGCCGAACACGGCAGTAAACCCGTGGGAAGCATCCAGAGCAAAATTCTTGGCTACGTGGAATGCGGATTATGTCACTCCTGACCCCGTGGAAAACGTCTAGAGCGGAGCCTGGTCCCCGCCGAACACGGCAGTGAACCCGTGGGAAGAATCCAGAGCAAAAATTTCCTGGCTACATGGAACGTGGCTTATGTCAATCCTGACCCCATGGGAAACGTCCAGAGCGGATTCTGGTCCTCGCAGAGCATGGCAATGAACCCGTGTGAAGCATCCAGAGCGGAGCCTGGTCCTCTCCGAACACGGAAGTGAACCCGTGGGAAGCATCCAGAGCAAAATTCCTGGCTACGTGGAACGCAGATTATGTCACTCCTGACCCCACGGAAAACGTCCAGAGCGGATTCTGGTCCTCGCAGAGCACGGCAGTGAACCCGTGTGAAGCATCCAGAGCGAAGCCTGGTCCTCGCCGAACACGGCAGTGAACCCGTGGCAAGCATCCAAAGCAAAATTCCTGGCTATGTGGAATGTGGATTATATCACTCCTGACCCCGCGGAAAACGTCCAGAGCGGATCCCGGTCCTCGCAGAGCACGGCAGTGAACCCGTGTGAAGCATCCAGAGCGGAGCCTGGTCCTCGCCGAACACGTCAGTGAACCCGTGGGAAGCATCCAGAGCAAAATTCCTGGGTACGTGGAACGTGGATTATGTCACTCCTGACCCCATAGAAAACGTCCAGAGCGGATCCTGGTCCTCGCAGGGCACGGCAGTGAACCTGTGTGAAGCATCTAGAGCGGAGCCTGGTCCTCGCCGAACACGGCAGTGAACCCGTGGGAAGCATCCAGAGCAAAAATTTCCTGGCTACGTGGAACACGGCTTATGTCAATCCTGACCCCGTGCGAAACGTCCAGAGCGGATCCTGGTCCTCGCAGAGCACGGCAGTGAACCCGTGTGAAGCATCCAGAGCGGAGCCTGGTCCTCGCCGAACACGGCAGTGAACCCGTGGGAAGCATCCAGAGCAAAATTCCTGGCTACGTGGAACGCGGATTATGTCACTCCTGACCCCATGGAAAACGTCCAGAGCGGAGCCTGGTCCTCGCCGAACACGGCAGTGAACCCGTGAGAAGCATCCAGAGCAAAAATTTCCTGGCTACATAGAACGCGGCTTATGTCAATCCTGACCCCATGGGAAACGTACAGAGCGGATCCTGGTCCTCGCAGAGCACGGCAATGAACCCGTGTGAAGCATCTAGAGCGGAGCCTAGTCCTCGCCGAACACGGCAGTGAACCCATGGGAAACATCCAGAGCAAAATTCCCGGCTACGTGGAACGCAGATTATGTCACTCCTGACCCCGAGGAAAATGCCCAGAGCCGATTCTGGTCCTCGCAGAGCACGGCAGTGAACCCGTGTGAAGCATCCAGAGCGGAGCCTGGTCCTCGCCGAACATGGCAGTGAACCCGTGGGAAGCATCCAGAGCAAAATTCCTGGCTACGTGGAATGCGGATTATATCACTCCTGACCCCGTGGAAAACGTCCAGAGCGGATCCTGGTCCTCACAGAGCACGGCAGTGAACCCGTGTGAAGCATCCAGAGCGGAGCCTGGTCCTCGCCGAACACAGCAGTGAACCCGTGGGAAGTATCCAGAGCAAAATTCCTGGCTACGTGGAACGCGGATTATGCCACTCCTGACCCCGTGGAAAACGTCCAGAGCGGATCCTGGTCCTCGCAGAGCACGGCAGTGAACCCGTGTGAAGCATCCAGAGCGGAGCCTGGTCCTCGCCGAACGCGGCAGTGAACCCGTAGGAAGCATCCAGAGCAAAAATTTCCTGGTTACGTGGAACACGGCTTATGTCAATCCTGACCCCGTAGGAAACGTCTAGAGCGGATCGTGGTCCTCGCAGAGCACGGCAGTGAACTCGTGTGAAGCATCCAGAGCGGAGCCTGGTCCTCGCCGAACACGGCAGTGAACCCGTGGGAAGCATCCAGAGCAAAATTCCTGGCTACGTGGAACGCGGATTATGTCACTCCTGACCCCGTGGAAAACGTCCAGAGAGGATCCCTGTCCTCGCAGAGCACGGCAGTGAACCCGTGTGAAGCATCCAGAGCGGAGCCTGGTCCTCGCCGAACACGGCAGTGAACCCGTGGGTAGCATCCAGAGCAAAATTCCTGGCTATGTGGAACGCGGATTATGTCACTCCTGACCCCGTGGAAAACGTCCAGAGCGGATCCTGGTCCTCGCAGAGCACGGCAATGAACCCGTGTGAAGCATCTAGAGCGGAGCCTGGTCCTCGCCGAACACGGCAGTGAACCCGTAGGAAGCTTCCAGAGCAAAAAATTCCTAGCTACGTGGAACGCGGATTATGTCACTCCTGACCCCGTTGAAATCGTCCAGAGCGGATCCTGGTCCTCGCAGAGCACGACAGTGAACCCGTGTGAAGCATCTAGAGCGGAGCCTGGTCCTCGCCGAACAGGGCTGTGAGCCCATGGGAAGCATCCAGAGCAAAATTTTCTGGCTAAGTGGAACGCGGATAATGTCAACCCTGACCCCGTGGGAAACGTCCAGAGCGGAGCCTGGTCCTCACAGAACACGGCAGTGAACCCGTGGGAAGCATCCAGGGCAACTCCTGACTCCGTGAAATGCGGATAAGGATAACTTCACCCATTACTTACGGGTCCACACGACTCGTAAGGGAGTAAATTCTCTTGTGAGATACTTACGACTTTCAAGAGAAAACACGCTTAGGAATCCTCACGATTCTTAAGGAGAAATTACACCTACGGGATCCTCTCGACCGGTAGGGAGAAAATTCTTTATGAGACCCTCACGGCTCATAAAATTGAAAAGTCTTAGGTGACGGATCCTAACCCTGTTTTCTAAGCCATCACCACCCTACAAAGAACCCAAGATTGATAGCTATATACTATCTATAGACCACACTTGCTAAAATCACATGGCAACAACACAGCAAGGAGAAGAAGGCAACAGTATAACAAAAAAATGTGTCTTTATTCATGAACTCAATTGAATACAAGATACATCATATAAAAGAATAAAAAATGGATACATATTATTCAAAGATTACAAGTGTATAATTGATACAAAGGCAGCTACTTAGAAGGAAGCGTTTTCAACAAGTCCGTAAGCTGCTCTCGCACTTCTTTCAGTGCCTTCTCATGATCAGCCGCCGCGGCCAGCTCCGCTTCGATTCGAGTCCTTTGTTGCAAGCATGATGAAATCTTCTCATCGATTTCCCGTTGGGCAGCTTCGCGACTCTGCGTAACCCGCTCGATAGTGTCGAGCTTCCGTCTCAATACAAGCCCGTCCGAGATACATTGCTGCAAGGTGTCAAAGACGGCTCTCAGTTGTGCGGCGTTCGCTTCGACCTGAGCACGCAATTGGACAGACTCAGCGGAAGCCTCCTCGCATTCCTTCCGCCTCAAGGTCGCTTCTTGTCCGAAATGGCGGAGGAAGGACACACTCTGCTCGACCCATGCGGCCCGCTGGGAGTTCAAAGCCTGAGTCTCAGGGGCAAGACGCATAATTTCAAGCTGATGCAGACAGGCCTCGATCTTCCTGCAGTGATTAACCCAAGACTCAACGACGCCTTCATTATGGAAATTCACAAGCGTCGCCAGCATTGGGTTGACCTCGGCAGCAAAATCTGCGGCAGATGAAGGAGCCTCCGCGTCAAGCTCCTCGACGTATTCGCTCAGCATACGCAGACTAGTCACGGTACCTTTTGAGGATGGACGTCTGCAAAAGGGCCCTGCCGGCATCGTAATGCGAGATTCGAAAGAGGCCGGCGTCGAAGTGACCGCTGCAAAACAAATCAGAATCAGATAACGGTTTAAGAAATATAAGAGGTTCATGAATGATGGGATTTACTATACCAGCTGCAGCAGGTGGCAAAGCCAGGAGGAACAGTGGCGCAACTGTTCTCTCATCTCCTCCTTCAATCTGTAGTACTGCAATCAAGGCAAAGAAGAATCAGAAATAATTTCATTATCGTTAAAAGAAAGAGCATTAATTGAAGGCTGTATTCACAAGCGCTGGTGAATTAAGCAATCTCCGACGGGAAGGAGAAGTGGGGATGCAGCACCTGGTACAGGTGGTCAAAAAGGACTCCTGCAAAGACGCAATAGTGCAACGTCGGTACGTAGGTTATACAACTTAAAAATAAGACTGATGGGTCACGAATCCGCACCTTCCAACATCTGAGATGGTATGAGAGAGGGTAGAGGAGGTGTCACCGTCAAGACGGTAGCTGATGGCGCTGCCTCGGGAAGTGCGACATCAGCACTAGCCGCACCTGCATTAGAAACAAGATACACTGTCAGGAAAGATTGCAGAATAAAAAGAAGGGCGGTGACCTAAAATTTACCTGATGAGTCGCCAGCCGGAGCCGTGACGAGGGCGTCACTTGATACAACGGCGGCGGCTCCTTTCTCCATCGGGGTGGTCTCACCTCCCGTCGCCTCATCCCCTGACTCCACGAGAGTCGTCGTCACGCTCGCGACGCCAGGAGACGGCAAAGAACCGTAGGCGGGAAGAGCGATGATCGGAGCGGTGCCCGACTCTTGAGAAAGAGCGGCCATCTCAGGCCCAGCAATTGCACCCGTTTCGCTCGCCACCATCTCGGGCTCAGTGATTGTATCCGTCTCATCCACCGCTACCTTAGGCTCGGCCGTGGTAGCCGTCTCACCCGACGCCACCTCAGGCTCGGCAGTGGTAGCTATCTCGGGCATAGCAATCGTGACTATCTCGTCAGCTACTACCTCGGGCCCAGCAATTGCGGCCGCATCGCCTACCGCCGCCCTGGGTTCGGTAGTAGCAGCTACCTCCTCCGCCGCTACCTCAGGCTCGGTGTTCGCCGCCACTTCTTCGGTAAGGCTCGGCCCTGCAAGATAAGGTATATGAGAACTGATAATTTAAAACTTTAACAACGGAACCTCACGGCGCATTACCTGGAGTTGATTTACTGTTTGCTTCCCGAGCCGCACGTGCCGCCCGTCTGTAAGCAGTAGACAAGGCAACCAAAGACTCCTCTGAAAGAGTAGCAGCAGGGGTAGCGGTGCTCGAACCAGCTCCCGCAGCTAAGGCAACACTACGCTCCCTTGCTACGCCTCTCCGGCACTTCCTTTCCTCCCGGGCCGTCAAAGCAGACCTTCTAGAAGCCTCCTTCACCAAGACGTCATCGTCCGCATCCAGGGTTACCTCTGGAGCCATCAAGGCTTCCGTCATCGGTCATTTAAGTGAGGCCTCTTTCGGCAGTGCCGAAGAGGCCGGGACTTCGGTAGCTGACCCGGGAAGAATTTCCGCATCAGCTTGCGGGATAGGCATTGTGGTCCCTACGATAAGACAAAGAAAGGGTCAGATTACTCATAAGAAACGGGAGCAGAAACATGGCGAACCGAAATGTACCGAGACCTAAGGATGCTCGAAGTCGTTCCTCTTCCTCAAAAGTCTTGAGAGAAGCAGCGAGAGCTTCTTCGGTAGAAATGCCTATTAAAGAAAGAAAAGCGTCAGTCAAAAAAAACAATAATAGAAGTATTATGCAATGGCGAAAAATACAACTAAAGATTACCTGATCGCTCGAGGATAGACAACCCCTCTTCGCGTCTTGCCAATCGCTCGGAAGCTACGATGACAGCCGCCAGATCAGTATCATCTGGCTGCATGAATAAGCCCTCATTTGTCCCATACTCGCTCAAGCCCTCACTATAAGGAGCATGAGGCTCCTGACCAAATACGACATCGGCAGAGAAGAGCGACTTTTTTTTCTTCTTCTGTGAGCGAGCTCCGGTCGCAGCCAGCACCAGCTTGCGCTTCGTGGGCACTTTGGGACGGCGAGTCCCGATATCCGAGCCCACGCCAGATTCGAGTGAAGCTACGGTTACCGTCTCCACAGGAGAGCGGGGCACCGAGGGCACGTCCACCGTCTCCACAGGAGCATGGGGCAATCCACGCGTGGGGCTTAGCACACGTGGAGGCTCAACTGCAGCAACCCCTCTTAGCGGAGGGGGGACAACGATCCGTCGCTTCAAAGGGACGTTGCGATCGCTGGCAGGGGGCGCACTCTTGCGATCGAGCAGCAGTCGCCTCTCTTCTCTGATGACAGGGCCCATCGCATGTTGATACCAGGCCCCATGTACGTTAAGGGCCCTCGGAATGCAATTCGGCTCGCTAATAAAGAAGTGGGAGTCCGTATTTAAGCGCATAAAGTGATGCAGTGCACTCCGTATTCCCTCTCTAGTGGCAGCAGGTTCTTCCAAGAACGCCTCCAGTGGAACCCCCTGGTTATAACTCAGCTGCTGGGCAAAATGATGGGGATTATATCTCATAAAAAGCGCCGCATCATTTTTCCTGAATACGAAAAAGCCCGGCCTAATGGAGTATAGGTATAGAATCTCCCGGGCTTTCAACACGGAGGCCCTATCTTTAAAGGTGTCGCGCAATGCCGGCACCGTCTTGGAAGTTTCCTGGCAGATTGTCAGGACTTTGTCCGTGAAAGACATACCAGCCCTGACCGTGCGCGGACGAAGAAGCAAGCCCCTAGCTTCCCGCTGAGACGGATTCACGATAGACGCGTCAACCAATCGCATAATTCGCGGGAGCTTGCATTTCTCATAAAACGAGGGTCTTTTATGAATACCAAATACCCCGAGCACGTGCATTTCCATCCACGAAGTAAAGTAGTGCATCGGGAAGTTGGCGGCATGCACCCCCGGTTCAGTTGTATCCGCCGCCACGCTAAGACCATGGTACAGGTGGGCCAACCCGGGAATCCCGATGGCCACTTGTATTCCAGCCACCATTCGATGTGCTGGGTAGAAGACAAACGGCCTCATATAGCGAGGGTTAATGGGGAGCGCGAACCAACACAACCATAGCCTGAGAAACCCGAGAAAGAAAGTCTCCTCGTCAATGCCCGGAGCGGCGATTTCTGACAGAGGGATGATCACGGCATCGGGAAGATAAAAGCCCTTCTGATCATCTTCCAGTACTGGTCGACGGTCCAAGCCAAAGCCGAAGGGATCGTCGAGCTTGGCAAATTTTTCGCCTCGTTGCGATAGAATCTTCGGGCGAAGAAACCGGGCAATGAAGTCTGCGAAACTGACCCCCCCCCGGCCTCCGGATTCCAAGAAGAGACTCTCGTACATATTCAGCACCTTTATCAGACTAGGAAACTGGTGTTGAATGGCGTTCTCCGGCGTTAGGCCCATCACCACCGGCTTGGTGGCAAAAACGTATTCATCTGGAGGAAGCAGCTCCTCATAGTGCTCCCCCCTAACCGGCAGACCGGAAATCTCAGCAAATTCTTCTAAGGAGATGGAGACTTCTCTGTCTAGTAGAAGAAAGGTATGGGTTGGGATATTCCATTGCTCCAGGAACGCCTTAATCCACCATGTCGGAGGAGCAGAATATTGGAACAACGAAGCATAAACCACAGGGTATAGACCGATCTTCAGCAGCTTCTTCGCTGACAAAATTTACCTGGCCCACTGCAAATACCCGGCCGATTGTCAGGGGGTCAACCCGATGTTGTAGGGTTGTCCCCAAGGGCGCAACTTGCCCTGGCATATGCGCCGCCACAAGGTATCCAAAGCTGCCGGCAGCTGCATGGGTATGGCAGCAATCGAAGGTTGAAGAAGACCCTACAACAGAAGTTCACCGGGGGTACATCTGCATACGAAATCGACGAGATCGGCTCTGACGGCGTCGTACAAGAAAAGTTTCGGCGACCTTTGATAATCTGGTCATACCACATACCCCACAAGTGAAGGTTTTTGTGTTCCGGATCATAGTCTCTGATGAGCGCAAGAACCTTCCGGTCTACAGGTACCTCAGGGAATCCTCCCTCTGAGCGAAAAAATGGGAAAGAGAAATCGGAAGACATGTCGCCTGCGAGAAAGAACAGAATTCGATCGTCAGTACTATAAACTAATTTTAAAATCCCGACGCTCGGCACTTTAAAATTTGTACCACACTGCAATGCAGTGGAAAGGGGACCAAAGGGGGACCCACAAAATCCAGATGACAATGCGTCAATTAATAAGACAGTCTCATCATTGGATGAGACTGTCAATTAATGAAGAAATCCTCAAGGAATTTTCTCATTGAATGAGAAATTTCTCGAGAAAAAGAGAAAATCTCCCTTTGAGAGCAAAGCTTTATAACAGAGTAACACTTGTCAAACTCTGGTCATGAAGGAATAAAATTCCTTAAAGAGCCTGGCTCTGTAATGATGATGGAAAATCCATCAAAGATTAACTAAAATTAATTCTTGAGAATTAAAATTCTGGGATCTTCAAGATCCATAAAAAAAAACTCTTAAGAGTTCTTCATCAAAGATCAAAAGATCTACATATTATCAAAAGAGCAGAGCTCTGATTCATAGGATAAGAAACCCCAAGAAAAGATCTGTTTAGATCTATGGGTTCATGAGAACAAGGCTCTATTAATGAAACCCTAAAAGGGTTTTCTTTAGATTAAATATCTATGAAGAGTAAGGCTCTGTTAATGGGTAAAAACCCTAATTTATTAAAATTAAAAATTTTAATTTTACCTAAGAGTTCTGACTCTTGAAAGTTCTTAACAAAAGAGCAAGGCTCTGAGCAAAAATTCTCAAGAAGAAGATGATAATCATCTAAAGGACCAAAGGTCCTATTTACAGGCACTGAACTGCCTCTTCAACTTCTGAGTTGATCCAAGGGCTCAGATGTTGCCACCGCTGCACTCACGTGTGCGCCACGTGAGCGCAACGGTGGGGGGGCATTTGTTTCCCCCAATCAGAGCAAAGCTCTGTTTTGAATTTCAAAATTCAAAAATTGAAACAACGCTTCAGATTCTGCGCGCTGCTCGCCACGTGTCAAACACAGACGCGCTGGCGCCAGATGCGCTGTGCCCTAAGTAGCGCACCCCCAATCAGAGCAAAGCTCTATTTCAAAATTCAAAATTTAAAAGTTGAAGCAACGCTTCAAATCCAGCGCCAGGAGCGCTGTGCGCCACGTGTCAAACACGGGTGCGCTAGCGCAGTTGCGCTCTGCGCTGAACGCCACGTGTCGAACACGGGTGCGCTAGCGCAGTTGCGCTGCGCTCTGCGCTGCGCGCCACGTGTCGAACGTAGGTGCGCTCGCGCAAGCTGCGCCAGCGCTGGAATTAAAAATTCCCCACCGTTAGATCAAAAGATCTAATAATAATAAATTATTAACTAATCAGAATTAAAATTCTGTTATGGAAAAATCTTTCCAATCTTATTAAAACAAGAAGATTATTTTCTGCAAAGCAGAAGCCTTAGGATCAAAAATCCAACGGTGGGAAATATTCCTAAACCAATCAGAGAAAGATCTCTTAAACTGATTCAACAAATCATTTGGCCTTATATAAAGGCCCCTAGACTTCAAGTCTAAAAGATACAGAAAAGAGAGAGAAAAACCCTCTGCAGACTTTGAGAAAAAGAAGAGCAAGCCCTTAGAAAAAAGAAGATCATTTCTTCATATTCAAGGTAAAGAACTATGTTCTTGAACAACAGAGATGAAACCATCTCGTAAAAAGAAGAACCATTTTCTAAAAAGATCATAGATCTGAAAAAAGACCAAGGTTTTTAATAAAAAGCAAAAGATCAAAAAATCTAATCATAAAAAATATATAAATATAAAAGAAGTATTTTACTTCATTCACAGATCTTTGATCTATAAAGGCAGAGCCTTTTATAAAAAACAAGAACTTTTGTTCTTGAATCTTGAGGCAAAACCTCCTTTAAGAAGAACATAAATTTGTTCTTTGATCTTAAATTGATCAAATGCGTTTTGCGCTATCAGAAAGTGTCTTGCACTCATGAATTGCGCTTTTGCGCTTCTTGAATCAGCGCCCTACGCCAAAACACGCCACGTGTCAACCAAAAACACAATCTGCGCTTTGCGCTTCTGAAACAGCGCACTGCGCTCATGAATCGGCGCTCAGCGCCAGAACGCGCCACGTGTCATTCACTGGCGCACCAACAGACTAGCGCAAAGCGCTCATAAATTAAAAAGCGCAATGCGCTAATGAACCCGCACTTAGCGCTAAGCGCGACACGTGTCCTCTTCGTGTACGCTACCTGACAGAAGCGCAATGCGCTATTTGACTGGCGCAAAGTGCCTGGCGCGCCACGTGGCGCACTGTCAGAACAAGCTTTGTTTCTGATGAATGCTATGCATTCAATACAAGACAAAAATGTCAGAGCCCAATGCCTAGCATTATTGAAAGGGCTGAGCCCAAATAAAGGCTTAATAGCCAGAGCAACTAAAAATGTTAAACATTTTTAATTGGACTTAGCCCAATTCTGGCCATAAGTCCTCAACTTATATTGAACTGAGCACATCTGCTCATAAATACTCAACAGATCTTAGTCCCAAAGTGGGCTACAGATCTTTCAAACAATTCACACTGATTCGAGGGTACATCTCGTTACTCCTCTGATATCTGTCGTTGTAATCCTTCAACGTCATCAGAGAGGTGACGGGTCCTGATAACCAGACATTACTACGGATTGTGGGGTCCTTAAACTCATGGACTATGATGTCCTTAATCTCAACCGTGATGTCTTAAAACTAACATTGTACTGTGGAGTCTTTAAACCCACGGACTATGATGTCCTTAACCTCGACCGTGATGTCTTAAAACTAACATTGGACTGTGGGGTCGATGTCCTTAAACTAACAATGGACCGTAATGTTCTTAAACTAATCGACCGCAATGTCCCTAAACTAAACAATAGAGCCCAATTGCTCTCTTGTTGGATCTAAACGATCCCGTTAAGTTGATCTTAGTCTAAAATTAGACTAACGTATCATTAACAAACGTTTAAGTTGATCTTAGTCCCAAATGAGGCTAACGTATCCTTAAACCCAAACCCCCAAACCCAAATCTAAGAAAGATACGGATTTGGACTAGTCCACGCCCTACGGGCAACAACATAACCTAGTCTCCGTATACAATCCACGGGCAACCAAACATAAAAAAAACACCCACGACATGAAGTGACCATCTGGAGAAGGAGAAAGTTGTTACCGTGATGCGGTAGCGTAATTAACTGCAGGGGCTTGCGCCTGCAGGGAAGAGCGTCCCCACAATCAAAAACCCCTCAAATGAGGGGGAATCTGACGAAGTCTGCTATATCGGTCGCATCCGTTTAAACCTTCGATACATGGTGCCATAAATCAACTTGGCATCTTCGGAGAGGTGGACGGATAACACCAATTAGCATCTGCCCCGAATTTCAAGCAAGACGTTTGTCGCGTCTCCGCCGTGTCTTTCGGAGGGGAACAGTCTTTCAGCATTCTTTTAGTCTTAGTTGAAAGGGCCACCTCCCATGGGGTTTCCTCTATAAACGAGCATGATGCCTCCGGCGTGTCCACCTTTTTAGGAGCGTGTGGTTGTGGTGGGTTCACCCTCCAGTTTTCGGACAGCGTGAACTTGCCCTGTTGGTACTGGTCTTCGATCCAACTTTTGAAGATGTAACAATCTTCGATTGGGTGACCCAATATTCGGTGGTAAGGATAGTAATTGGGGCTGTTAACGTCGCCTGATTGTGTTGTGCGTCTCGGCTCTAGCAAAGTGATGAACCTGTTGCGCAGCGCTAGCTCGAATAATCTCTTCGTCTTATCTCGAGGGAACGAGTAAGGGCGTTTTAACTTTTCGTTGATAAATTGTTGTCTATCGTTTTGGCGATCAGTTGGTTTTGGACCACTCGGCTGTTGCTGAGTATTGGCAATGAAGGTCGCTTTCCCTTTCCCCTTTTCATTCCGAGGCTCCGTCTTTGAAGAGGAAGGCCTATGGCTCATCTGGTCCATTTGGGCCAACTTGTCAATCAAGGCCTGGAAGGTGGTTGGCTTGCAAAACATCATGAATTAGGATATGGTCGCCTGCGGATCAAGGGTTCCCACAAACATGCCTACTGCAGGAGCCTCTTCTATGCGTTGTTCGCATTTTGACCACAGGTTCCGCCACCGAATGGCGTATTGAACCCAGGTTTCTCCCGGTTTCACTCTAGCGTTAATTAGTGCGGTGATCGGGGTGTGCTCGCTAGCGCTCGCGAATCTTTGTATAAACAGTAGCTCCATTTCTGCAAATGTCTTGACAGAATCATTCGGGAGCTCGGAGTACCATTCGAATGTTGTCTCTGCCAAGCTGCCAACAAACTGGCGAAGCGGCAGTTTGTCGTCGCCCCCAGTATTGCCGCACAGAGCTTTGAATTAAGCAACGTGCTAGTGTGGATTACCCGTCCCTTTATACACATGGAATTTAGGGATCGTATATCCTGGCGGGTATTTTATTTGATCGTACCAACCCGGATAGGGTCGTCCAGTCTTGACGATTTGGTCGGCCGCTTCGCTCGCCTGATGAGCTCGTATCTGTTGAGCTATATAGTCATTAAGGGCGTCTTTGGAGATGGTTTCTTCCTTGGCTGCTGATAGATCCGGAAGAGGGTTTGATATCTCCTCTCTGTCGTCTCCAAGGATTATTGGAGGGTCTTCGGCTGGAGGATCCGGCTGTATCATCATCCCGACCATATCTTGAAACAGATGCGTCATTTGCTTTATGTTAACCGCTTGTTCCACGGCCTCTTTGTCTTTCTTCTCGAGCATTCTTCGGAGGAACTCGGCGTCAGTTTCCTGTTCCTGGCGCGGGCTTTCTTTCGGCCCAATGAGCACGGCCATCTTTGTCATCATCTCCTGGAGCTTCTGCTGTTGTTGCTCCTGAGCCTTTTTCACAGATCGGGTGAGTGGTCGATGACCCGTAAAGATACGGCTATCCTCCTTCCCGGAAGCCATGTAGATGGTGTGGACTACCATGTCCCCAGACTTGGGGCATTTGGATTTAGTGCCCTTGAGATTTATCGTAGACATGGGGATCTTCTCTGGCATTCTCCTTTTATGGGCGGTCGAAGTTAAGGGGGTTGTAATAGGCATCTCTGTAGACGACACCTTCCATAGCCTGGCCTCCTCTTGCCAAACTTTCATTTTCTTCTATCGGCGGGAGTAGTCTTAGTTAATTACAGAGACTTGGACTCTTCGCCAGACCCTGTGGATTTTGGAGGACAGCCGCTGAGGGGGATGCTCTGGCTTCGCCTTCGTATCTTTTTCATCAGGCGGGGGAGAACTTTTTAGTACGGCAATTAGAGAGTTCTTGCGCACCCACCTAAATGGCTCAAAGCAGTTTCCAGTTGGAACAGCAGTATCGACTTCCACCGTTGGAGTTGGTAGGGTAAGTCCGGAAGGGGAACTGCCCCCAGCTTTCCTCACTCGGCGCCAGTGGCGACGTCGAGCACGTCCTGCAGATGGGACTAGCTCAGTTACGGAGGTGGCTTCGTCATGCCCTCTGTTCTGGTGAAGGGTTGCTGATGGTGCCAGGGTATCAAAGACTGACATCCGCTGAGAAGAAACGTCCAACCTGTCGAAGACTGACCTTTGAACAGGGGAGTAGTTTGGACGATCTCACCCGAAGCAGGAATTGGGATGGCCAGTCTCGCAAAAACCGATCCCTTAGCAGGAGAAGCCCCTTTGACGACTTCGTCCGTCGGAGTTGGAATGGCTATCCGCTTCGGGATGACTCGTTCAGGTATTGCAGGCTTCTTCATGGGCCCACTTGAGCTTTGGCCTATTCTGTTAAAGACCGGGGCGTTGGACTTGGATGGCCCGTTGAGAGAGGCCGTAGTAGTAGTGAGCCAATCAAAGACCGACTTCTTTGGAGCTTGTTGTGATAGCACTGGGGCGTTGAAGCTCATTGGCGGGAGCATGGACCCAAAAAACAACCCAGTGGTGGCTTGCGTCACCTGTTCCACCGGCATTGCGAAAATGGAGGCCACTCGGGGCCCATAGGTCACTCCTCCAGTGAGGACGGAGTGAGAGTTGCTGTTGCAGTTGGTGCAGTTGGAAGCCATTTTCTTTTCTGCACGGAGCAAGACACCAAATCTTAGTACCTCGAATACATGGGCAACCATATTAAACCGTGATTCGTTCGTGAACACGACACACGAAATGTGGAGTGGAAAGAGGAAAAGGTCCCACCGGACATACCAGAATCTGTTCTCCGTCGAAAACCGGGAAGACAAACGTCTTGCCTGAATTTGGGAGCAGATACTATTTGGTTTTATCTGTCCACCCCTCCGAAGATGCCAAGTTGATTTATGGCACCGTATATCGGAGGTTTAGACAGATGCGGCCGATGTAGCAGACTTCGTCAGATTTCCCCTCGTTGGCGAGGGGTTTTTGATTATGGGGACATTCTTCCCTGCAAGCGCAAGCCTCTGCAGTTATTTACGCTACCGCATCGCGGTAACAACTTTCTCCTTCTCTAGAAGGTCACTTCGTGTCATGTGTGTTTGTTTTGTTTTTGGTTGCCCGTGGATTATATACGGAAACTAATTTATGTTGTCGCCCATAGGGCATGGATTAGTCCAAATCCGTATTTTCTTATATTTGGGGTTGGGTTAGTTTAAGGATCGTTAACCTTGTTTTAGATTAAGATCAACTCAAACGTTTGTTGAGAATACGTTAGTCTAATTTTAGACTAAGATCTACTCAACAGGATTTTCTTTAGTTTATAAGGACATTGCGGTCCATTGGGTTTAAGGACATCGTAGTCTATGGAGTTTAAGGACATCATAGTCCATAGAGTTTGGTTTAGAGACGTTGCGGTCCATTGGGTATAAGGACATCATAGTCCATGAGTTTAAGGACCTCATAGTCCATAGAGTTTAGTTTAGGGACGTCACGGTCCATTGGGTTTAAGGACATCGTAGTCCATGGAGTTTCTGGTTGTCGGAACCCGCCACCTCTCTGAAAACGTTGAAGAATTACAACGACACATATCAGAGGTGTGAAGAGATGTACACTTGAACCAATTTTGGTTGGGAGATCTGTAGTCAGGTTTGGGACTAAGACCAATTAAAGAGATTGTGAGCACATGGGCTCGGTTAATATGAATTGGGGACTTGTGGCCAACTTGGGCTCAGTCCACTCAGTTCTGAATAAAGTGTTGAACATTTGTTTGGACTCAGTCCACTCAGTTTTGAATAAAATGTTGAACATTTGTTTGGGCTCAGCCCTTTTTGTTCAACAATCATGAGCATTGATTTGGGTTCTGACACCCCTTTTCTTTTGTCTTTTATTGAGTGTTGAACACTTTTTATGGCGCTGGGGCCTTATTTACAGAGCGCTTTGTAATTTCTTACCGCCCACGTAAGGAACACATGGAGCGCCTGGCACTGAGCGCCAGATTGGAAGCGCTATGGTGCTTCTTATAAAAGGGCGCCCACGTAAGGAACGCGTGGAGCGCTGAGCGCCAGACTTGGAGCGCTAAAGCGCTTCTTATTAAATAGCGCCCACGTGAGGATCACATGGATCGCTGGGTGTTGAGCGCCAGATTTGGAGCGTTAAGGCGCTTCTTATAAAATAGCGCCCACGTGAGGAGCATGTGGAGCGCTTAGCGCTGAGCGCCAGACTGGGAGCACTAAAGCATTTTTTTGGCAGTTCTGATCAATTCGGTGCTCTGAGAATTAAGTTCTCGTTTAGAAGAGACTTTGTCTCATAGATCTAAGAACTAAGTTCTTCTTTTATGAAGAGATACTATGGTCTCTTCCATTTTTGTGAAAGGCTTTGTCTTGTAGATCTGTGATCTAGGAAAAGAACTAAGTCCTTCTGATGCGAGAATTAAACTCTCAAATATATGGAGGAGGTGATATGATCTCCCTTCTTTTTATTTACCTTGAAAAAGGTTCTTCTTCTTAGAGCTTGCTCTTCTCTTTTCTTTTCTGAGAACTTGAAGTTTATGAGGGGATTCTTCTTTTTCGTATTAAACTTGAAGTTTATGGAGGGTTCTTCTCTTTTTTCTTTCGATTTGAAAACTTATGGGGAGGTTCCTCTGTCTAAGACTTGAAGTCTTGGGTCCTTTATATAGGGGAGTCTAATTTGTTGAATCAGTTAAGGAAATCTCTCATTGAGAGATCTCTGATTGATTTGGGGATGTTTCCCACCATTGGATTTTTGATCCAAGAGTTTCTGTTTTACAGAAGACGTTTTTCTTGTTTTTAACAAGATTGGGAAAATATTTTCCCATACAGAACTTATTCTGTATCTTGGTAATTTTTAATCACTATTGGATCTTTTATCCAACGGTGCTCTAATTTACATAGCACAATCTTTCTTGTTTGGAAAGATTTGAGGAGTATTTCCTCAACAGAATTTTATTCTGATATTTTGATGATTTATCATCTTCATTAGATCTTTGATCCAAGGGTTAAGAACTTTTAGTTCTGGCGCTGGCGCTCTCGTGCTTTGCACGTGAGGCGCTGCCTCAGAGTCTTTTGACTCTTAGCGCTGGCGCTCTTGGCGCGAGCGCTCTCGTGCTTTATACGTGAGGCGCTGCCTCAAAATCTTTAGCGTTGGCGCTCTTATGAGACGCTGCCTCAGTTCAAATTTCAAATTTTGAATAGAGTTTTGCTCTCTGATTGAGAGAAACAAAACCCTAAAAAAATGGAATAGGAATGGGAATAAAATTCCCAAAAGTTCCAAAATTTCTCAGAGCTAAGCTCTGTAAGACAAAATGGAATTAAATTCCTCCAATAATGGGATCAAATCCCAGAAATCCCCTATGTTGGGAGACAGATGGGAAATATGATGGAATTGAATTCCAGAAACCCTTAAAGATCAGGATCAATGATAAGGTAAAAGCCTAACAATAGAACTAACGATTCTCAGGAATGCCCATTGAGACTTACGATCTACTCAAAAAAGAGGAAAAGTTCTTTTTAAGATCTCTAAGAGATCATTTCAAGAAAAGAGCCGAGCTCTGTTAATGGGTTAAAAATCCAAAACAAAAAAGGGAAGTTATTTTAAGAGTTAAACTCTGTTCATAATTCTTACCAATTATTTTGTGTGGCAGAGTTTAACTCTGATCAGAAGGAATTCTGTGGGCAGAGATCTAAGCTCTGAGATGAAAATTAAATTCTCAAGGAAGAAGAAAACTTAAGAAAGATGATGAGACGACAGTCATCTCAAGGGCCAAAGGCCCTATTTATAGAATTTGAAAGGACGGTTCAACTCCCTAGAAAATCAAACGGTGGTAAAAATGACACCGTTGCACTCACATATGAGCCACGTGAGAACAACGGTGGAAGGCATTTGTTCCCCTAATATTTGAACGTAACTGAAGAGATAAGCTCCGTTAAAATTTAATGAGGCAGCGCCTCACGTACTCCTCACGAGAGTGCCAACGCCAGCGCCAACCCCTTAGGGTTGAATCCTATGATGGCAACGCACGTGAAGCTCACGTGGACGCCAATGTTCAAAGCACAGGAACGCCTATCATAAATAAGAATGAAATTCTGTGCCGGCGCCCACGTGCATAACACGTGAGTGCCGGCGCCTAAATTTAAATTAGTAGAATTAAATTCTATATGAGGATAGTTCCCTAAAAAAATTAGGATACTCTCTGTTAAATAGAGCCGTTGGATAAAAAATCCAATGGTGATGATAAATCATCAAACAATATAATTAAATTATATTCTGAGGAATATTTTTCCTCAATCTTTACAAATAAATGTTGCTCTCTGTAAAACAGAGAGCCCTTAGATTGAAAATCCAATGGTGATTAAAAATCACCGTTTTACAGAATAAATTCTGTATATGGGAAAATATTTCCCCAACCTTGTTAAAAATAAGAAAATATATTCTGTAAAACAGAAATCCTTGGATCAAAGATCCAATGGTGGGTAAAATTCCCCAAGCAAATTTTGAGACCAATTAAATCAATTGGAATCTCTCAATGAAAGATTTTCTCAAAACTAATTAATAATTTGCCTCCACTATATAAAAGACCCGAGACTTCAAGTCTCATATAGAAGGAACCCTGAAAAATACAGAAAGCTTTCAAAATAATAGAGAATTTAACTCTCAATAAAAGAAGAAGACTTGCCACCTCAAAACCCTAGGTAAAAAAAACACAGAGATCAAAATATCTCCTTTTACCTATTTAAGAGTTTAACCTTTCTCAAACAATTTAGTTCTTTCTCTGAATCAGAGATCCACAAGACATGTCTCCCACAAGTTGAGAATTTAATTCTCATCGGGAAAATCTTGTTCTTGAGAATCAAAGATTCAGAAAAGAGCTAGGTTAAAAAGAAAGAGAGAAAAAAGGATATATGTTCTGGAAATTTAATTCTTCTGAAATTAGGGTTTAACACTACATAAAGAACTTAGTTCTTATAAAAAGAAAAGAAGAATTTAGTTCTCCTGTGAAGAAAAACGATCCAAGGTCTTCAAAATAGAGATCTTGATGATCATTAATAGCCAAAATGGTATTAATAGAGATTTGATCTCCTAAAAAGAAAAGAGTTTAGCGCCTCACATGTTTCCCACGTGGACGCCCTCCCAGTAGCGCCCAGCGCCTCACGTGAAATACACGTGAGCGCTGAATAAAAGTGCTTAGCACTTCATATATAGCTAAAATGCTGAGTGCCTAGCACTGATTGGGCAGCACCCAGCGCCTCACGTGGACGCCACACAAAAGTGCTTAGCACTTTATATATAGCTAAAAAGGCTGAGTGCTTAGCGCTAATTGGACAGCGCCCAGCGCTTCACGTGCTCTTCACGTGGACGCCATGTTGGGGTAAAAATTTGCATCCCGGTTGACCGAGTCAAAGTCAAGGTCAACCCCCAAGCTAGGTGGGCCCAAGCCCAGGTCAAGCGGGCCCATGCCCAAGTCGAGCCCGCAGCCAGCCTCCTCATGCCAACAACAAAATCATGTAATAAATAATTTTTATGCAATTTTTTATACATGAATGTATGCAAAATGGGCATAAAGCCAATATTTTGTAAGCCCATGGCTTATGTGCAAAAATGAAATGGCACATGAGCCATGGGATAGGCAAAATGCCATTTTGTGAAGCCCAAGGGGCTATATGTAAATATGTAAGACTATAAAAGGCAACATGATGATGAATAAATGACACTTTTTCCATTCTCTCAAAAAACCTAGGGTTTGTGCCTCTTTCCCCCTTTCTGAGGGTTCCAAACTTTCTTCTTTCTTTTGAATTAAATCAAGAGTTTTACTCTTCCTTTTCCAAAACTAAATAGTTTTTCACCACAAAACCCATAAAGGGGAACTTGGATCTGTCATTAGATCTTAAAAAGAAGAGATCTTTAAAATCTCACATCTCTTGATCTTCAAGATCCGGCTAAACAAAGGAAGAAGAAGGAGACTCATCTCCAGAAACCCCACTTTGGGGAAGAACTAGGGCTCAAGGGGAGAGCCCTTCATCAGCTTCAAAACATCCTAGGAGTTTAACTCCATATATATACATATATATATATATATAATAATATTTCCTTTCTGAAGCATAACTTCTGGTTCTGGGACTAAAAGCCCCTTTTTTTCTCGCCGGCGGCTAAGCGCTCAAACGCCAAGCGCCCACGTGCCGACACGTGGCACGCTGGCGCTCGAGTGCCCTGCGCTCAAGCGCAAAGCGCCCACGTGCCGACACGTGGCGCGCTTGCGCTCAAGCGCAAAGCGCCTACATGCCGACACGTGGCGCGCTTGCGCTCAAGCGCCCTACGCTCAAGCGCAAAGCGCCCATGTGCCGACACGTGGCGTGCTTGCGCTCAAACGCCCTGCGCTCCAGCGCAAAGCGCCCACGTGCCTACACGTGGCGTGCTTGCACTCCAGCGCCCAGCGCTCCAGCGCAAAGCGCCCACGTGCCGACACGTGGCGCGCTCAAGCGCTCAGCGCTCAAGCGCAAAGCGTCCACGTGCCGACACGTGGTGCGCTTGCGCTCAAGCGCCCAGCGCTCGAGCGCAAGGCGCCCACGTGCCGACACGTGGCGCGCTTGCGCCTAAGCGCACAGCGCTCAAGGCGCTGTCCCCACGCATCCCTTGGATGCCTTTTCCCCCTCCTTATATATATATATATATATATATATATATATATATATATATATATACATACATACATATATACATATATACATATATGCATACATATGTACACACACACAAACTCCACGACACTGTCCCTGTTAGAAAAAATTTCTAACGAGGCGCTGCCCTGCACCCCGCAAGGGGGCTGCTAGCCTTCTTAACCCCCAGCCCGCTATCCGGGTAGCGGGACCCCCGTAAAAACTCTGCATGGCTCCCGATATATCCAAAACCCCCTTTCAAAACACAACACACGTACACTGCACATCGAGTTCGCATGACCAGTTTAACCCGTTAATCGGAGGTTCCCTCGCCCCAAAGGCGAGGGGTGATTAACGGCAGCTTAGTCCGCGGCTGCCGGAGATTCGGAACCCCACAATCAATAAACCCCCGTCTAGCCTAGGCAGGGGGAATCTGTAGTACGCCTGACAAGCGCGCGCATATTCCCATCTCAATGGGGTGACGAAAAACACCCTACGGATTCTGGTACGCCCGGTGGGACCAATCTCTCCTCCCATATTTCGGGTTAAACGTTCATGCGAACTCAATCAATATACATATCTATATTTATACTAAAATAATGCTCTTTCATGCAGGTTTTCCAAGCAATCACTTCTCAACGATATCTCCAAGGATCAGCTCAGCTCTCGACACAGCTCCCATCTCCTATATAATGAAGATGGACTCCAGGACGGTCCTCCCGGCCAGTCTCGGGCGACAATGGGAAGAGCCGCCGCTACTATTTGGCTCTATCCTGTTCATGTCAGCTAACGTCATCCCAGCTCTTCAAGCCCCGGTGGCAGACAAACCGGTCTCAAAAGGCAAGAGGCCAAATGTGGTGGTCTCGAAGGCGCCCCAACTCAAACGCAAGTCGGTGTATGAACGACTTTCCTTGGCCCCAGCTGGGAGCAAGGCCATCGACACCAACAAAGCTACAACGCGACTCAAGCAAGCTCTGGCGGTGCCCCTAACAACTGCTCGATCGGGTGTCTTCTCTAAGCTCCCCGCTGATCGACTCATAATGGCTTCCCGGATAACGGATGCCCGCCAAGCCCTCAAAATAAAGAAGCTAAGGCAGAAAAGGCTCAGATACAGAGCCAACAAAAGGGCTAGGGCTCATACTAGGCTGAGCTTCATGGGGCTCCAAGAACAGGGTTATCCCGCTAAAGATAAAGAGACGGCTGGATACGCGGTCCACATGTCTACATGGTCGAACATGAAGGAACTAGCCCTCCTATGCTTCACAGCCAGGGTGATGATGCGGTGGACGCTACCCAACGTCAACTCAGTCTAAATGACGAAGAGCTCGCTCTGGCCGATAAGCCAAAAGAGCCTGTGGTTCCTGCGGAATTGAGCTCAGGAAATAAAGATGACCCGGTTGTCATAGCCGGAACTACAGAACAAGCATTATTCCGATGGCTTCAGGGGAAGCTTCAGGACAGGGATGAGAAGTTAACCAGGGTACAGTCCAAGGTCGACGAATTGGCAAACGTCACGACAGATCTCGCGACCCAAGTCGCCCGATTGCAATTACAGCAGAATCAAATTTTGGTTCATGAGCCAGGGATTGATACCCAGAGGCAGCCAACTGATACCCCCTTAAACCTAAGAGCGGAGCGCCTTCACGAAAAACGGCCGCGATCAGCCTCCAGTCCCTCCGATGCATACGCCGGGGGGGAATCGCCTCTGAAAGAGAAACTGGAAAAATTCTATTCCTTCAAAAGGGAAAAAGTCCACAAGATATTCAGGGACGCCCTAAGAAACGGTCTACAACTGCCAGAATCAAAGAGACCGCAAGAAGCGAATATGACCGACGACCCAAAATATTGCCCCTATCACAGGGTGATAGGTCATGCCATTGAGGACTGATTCGTCTTCAAAGATTGGGTCGAAAGGCAATACAAGACGGGAGAGATAGAACTGTCTAAAGGCGTGTTAGCAAACAGTCAAGCTACGACCGCCGATTTCACACAAATGGAGACCGAAGCCTTTCGGGAACCTAATCCTCCCAGACATGTGCAGGGCGAACCAAAAACTGATCGGCCTCAGGGACCGACATCAGTGAGGGCACCTACTCTGATGGAGAGAAAGAAGAAGGTGTACTCCTTCAGGAGGGATGAGGTCCGCAATATATTCGAGGAAGCCCTGAACAATGACCTGCAATTGCTTATTCCGAAGAGGCCGCATGAAATGAATATAACCGGTAATCCCGTATACTGCCCATACCATAGGGTGGTGAGTCATGCCATTGAAGATTGCTGTGTTTTCAAAGACTGGGCAGAGGACCAATACAAGCTTGGAAAAACCTCACAATCCTCGGATGTATCGGCAGGCCGCGGAGCTACGGTCATCAATACAGCTCCGCCAAAATCGAAATCCAAAGAGCTGGGATAAGCAAAGAGGACCACCACGTCGTGAAACTGGGAATGATAGACCTCTAAGTCTTTAAACTGGAAACAGATGACCACTAAGTCGTTAAACTGGAAGCAGCCGACCACCATGTCATTAAACTGGGAATAATCGACCTCTAAATCGTTAAACTGGAAATGTAAAAAAAAAATGTGTAAATAAAAAAAGGAATGTGTAAATAAAAGAAAAATAAAGAAAAGCCGAAATGATGGGGCAACTCGCAATAAAAATCAGCGAGTGAAAATAAAAATGAAAATAAAGCCGAAATGATAGGGCAATCGCGACCTTCGCGATAAGAAAAGCTGAAATGATAGAGCAATCGCGGTGAAACAAAAAAAAACAAAAACAAAACAAAAAAAACAAAAAAACAAAACAACGGCGAATGATGAGTCGCTCCTGGTACCATATTCCAGTGCAGCGATGCAGACGCCAACCAAAATCCAATTTTTCAAAATTCTCCCGGCCCTACGGTTGGTCCCCAAGTTGACTACCGTATACAATCCACGGGCTCAAATAATTCTCAGCATACCCATGCCCCACCGCAATCACTAGTTACGCGGCTGGTCTCCGCCTTTGGAATTATGCTCCATTGAGAAGACCCACTCACGTGTCCTCACGATACATGAGGAGAACAAACCTTTGTGGGATCCTTACGACTCACAAAGGGAAAAACACACTTGGGAGTCCTCATGACTCCTAAGGAGAAAATGCACCTACGGGATCCTTACGACTCGTAGGGAGAAAATGCTTTTATGGGACCCTCACGACCCATAAAATTGAAAAGCCTTAAGTGATAGGGATCTAAACCTGTCTCCTAAGCCATCGATTCCCTAATCCCCAAGTGGCGAATGATGAGTCGCTCCTGGTACCATATTCCAGTGCAGCGATGCAGATACCAACCAAAACTTTAATCCCCAAGTGGCGAATAATGAGTCGCTCCTTGTACCATATTCCAGTGCAGCGATGCAGACGCCAACCAAATTCCAACTCCCAAACCCCAATGGCGAATGATGAGTCGCTCCTGGTACCATATTCCAGTGCAGCGATGCAGACACCAACAAAGTCCCGAAATTTTTCCGGCCCTACGGTCTGGATCATACATCCTGCAAAACCGTATACAATACACGGGCGTAAAACTATCCCAATCTCTCTCAAGTCCTACCGGCGAGACCACATTCAAAGTCTCACCGGCGGTGAAGGAAAAAAAAAAGAAGAAGAAAGGAAAAAAGAAGAAGGTATGTCCACAAGCAAAATGGGCACGGATGAAAACCCGAAAGAGCTCCTTGAGTAAAAACAGCATGACTGCCGGCGAGTTTGTGAAAACCCGAAAGGGCGCAAACGCGTAAAAAAAAAGAGATGAAATGCACTCGCGAAGTCCTCTCGACTTTGTGAGGAGAAAATTCCCGCGTGAGATCCTTACGACTCACAAAGGAGCAACACACTTGGGGGTCCTCACGACTCCTAAGGAGAAAATACACCTACGGGATCCTTACGACCCGTAGGGAGAAAATGCTTTGTGAGACCCTTACGGCTCACAAAATTGAAAAGTCTTAGGTGATAGGGACCTAAAACCTGTCTCCTAAGCCATCGCTTTCTGATAAGCAAGCGCAAATGATGATTCGCTCCTGGTACCATATTCCAGTGTAGTGATACTGATGCCAAACAAAAAAAAACAATACCCGAATCCTCCAAGGGCAAATGATGAGTTGCTCCTGGCATTATTCCAGTGGAGCAATGCAGATGCCAAAACAAAACCAATTCCCAAATCCTCCAGGGGCAAATGATGAGTTGCTCCTGGCATTATTCCAGTGCAGCAATGCAGATGCCAAAACAATACCAAAATTCCCAAATCCTTCTGGGGCAAATGATGAGTTGCTCCTGGCATTATTCTAGTGCAGCAATGCAGATGCCGACAGAAAACCAAAATCCCTAAATCCTCTCATGGCAAATGATGATCCGCTCCTGGTGCCATATTCCAGTGTAGCGATACTGATGTCAACCAAAATCACAATCAACAAGTCAACGTCAACTCCGACACCGCAGAAAGCGGAGCAAGTCAGAATCCAATCTCGACACCGCAAGAAGCGGAGCAAGTCAAGTTCACCCCTGACACTGCAAGAAGCAGAGAAAGTTAAATCAAGCGTCGACCGTCCATGTCGCAAAAAGGGCAGTGCAGGTTTCCTACAAAGCGGGAACTAAATCGCTCCGGATCAGAGCGTCGACCGTCCATGTCATAAAAAGGGCAGTGCAGGCTTCCTACAAAGCAGGAACCAAATCGCTCCGGGTCAGAGCGTCGACCGTCCATGTCGCAAAAAGGGCAGTGCAGGCTTCCTACAAAACAGGAACCAGATCGCTCCGGGCCAGGGAAGAGTCTACCACGGACACTCCGTCTCGGAGACGCGTCAAGCGTCGGCCGTCCATATCATAAAAAGGGCAGTGCAGGCTTCCCACAAATCGGGAACCAAATCGCTCCGGATCAGAGCGTCGACCGCCCATGTCGCAAAAAGGGCAGTGCAGGCTTCCTACAAAGCAGGAACCAAATCGCTCCGGATCAGAGAGTCGACCGTCCATGTCGCAAAAAGGGCAGTGCAAGCTTCCTACAAAGCAGGAAGCAGATCACTCCGGGCCAGGGAAACGTCTACCACACTCCGTCTCGGAGATGCGTCAAGCGTCGACCGTCCATGTCGCAAAAAGGGCAGTGCAGGCTTCCCAAAAATCAGGAACCAAATTGCTCCGGATCAGAGCGTCGACCATCCATGTCGCAAAAAGGGCAGTGCAGGCTTCCCACAAATTGGGAACCAAATCGCTCCAGGTCAGAGCGTCGACCGTCCATGTCGCAAAAAGGACAGTGCAGGCTTCCTACAAAGCAGGAACCAGATCACTCCGGGCCAGGGAAACGTCTACCACAGACACTCCGTCTCGGAGACGCGTCAAGCGTCGACTGTCCAGGTCGTAAAAAGAGCAGTGCAGGCTCCCCACAAATCGGGAACCCAAATCGCTCCGGATCAGAGCGTCGACCGTCCATGTCGCAAAAAGGGCAGTGCAGGATTCCCACAAATCGGGAACCAAATCGCTCCAGATCAGAGCGTTGACCGTCCACGTCGCAAAACGGGCAGTGCAGGCTTCCCACAAATCGGGAACCAAATCGCTCCGGATCAGAGCGCCGACCGTCCACGTCGTAAAAAGGGCAGTACAGACTTCCCACAAATTGGGAACCAAATCGCTCCAGGTCAGAGCGTCGACCGTCCATGTCGCAAAAAGGGCAGTGCAGGCTTCCTACAAAGCAGGAACCAGATCACTCCGGGCCAGGGAAACGTCTACCACGAACACTCCGTCTCGGAGACGCATCAAGCATCGACCGTCCATTTCGTAAAAAAGGCAGTGCAGGCTTCCTACAAAGCAGGAACCAAATCACTCCGGGCCAGGGAAACGTCTACCACGGACACTCCGTCTCGGAGACGCGTCAAGCGCCGACCGTCCAAGTCGCAAAAAGGGCAGAATCGACCGTCCATGTCGTAAAAAGGGCAGTGCATCCCAAAAAGTGGGAACCAGAGCAAGTCGCCTCCCGCAAAAGAAGATCCATCAATTTCATGCACACGACCCACATATGCTGTGTGCATTTATTGATCGGGGGCAATTTGTTGGGGTAAAAATTTGCACCCCGGTTGACCGAGTCAAAGTCAAGTTCAACCCCCAAGCTAGGTGGGCCCAAGCCCAGGTCAAGCGGGCCCAAGCCCAGGTCAAGCCCGCAGCCAGCCTCCCCATGCCAGCACCAAAATCATGTAATAAATAATTTTTATGCAATTTTTTATACATGAATGTATGCAAAATGGGCATAAAGCCAATATTTTGTAAGCCCATGGCTTATGTGCAAAAATGAAATGGCACATGAGCCATGGGATAGGCAAAATGCCATTTTGTGAAGCCCAAGGGGCTATATGTAAATATGTAAGCCTATAAAAGGCAACATGATGATGAATAAAGGACACTTTTTCCATTCTCTCAAAAAATCTAGGGTTTGTGCATCTTTCCCCCTTTCTGAGGGTTCCAAACTTTCTTCTTTCTTTTGAATTAAATCAAGAGTTTTACTCTTCCTTTTCCAAAACTAAATAGTTTTTCACCACAAAACCCATAAAGGGGAACTTGGATCTGTCATTAGATCTTAAAAAGAAGAGATCTTTAAAATCTCACATCTCTTGATCTTCAAGATCCGGCCAAACAAAGGAAGAAGAAGGAGACTCATCTCCAGAAACCCCACTTTGGGGAAGAACTAGGGCTCAAGGGGAGAAGCCCTTCATCAGCTTCAAAACATCCTAGGAGTTTAACTCCATATATATACATATATATATATATAATAATATTTCCTTTCTGAAGCATAGCTTCTGGTTCTGGGACTAAAAGCCCCCTTTTTTCTCGCCGGCGCCCAAGCGCTCAAGCGCCAAGCGCCCACGTGCCGACACGTGGCGTGCTGGCTCTCGAGCGCCCTGCGCTCAAGCGCAAAGCGCCCACGTGCCGACACGTGGCGCGCTTGCGCACCAGCGCTCAAGCGCAAAGCGCCCACGTGCCCCGTGCTTGCGCTCCAGCGCCCAGCACTCAAGCGCAAGGCGCCCACGTGCCGACACGTGGCGCGTTTGCGCCTAAGCGCACAACGCTCAAGGCGCTGGCCCCACGCATCCCTTGGATGCCTTTTCCCCCTCCTTTTATATATATATATATATATATATATATATATATATATATATACACACACACACACACATATGCATACATATGTACACACACACATACTCCACGACACTGTCCCTGTTAGAAAAAATTTCTAACGGGGCGCTGCCCCGCACCCTGCAAGGGGGCTGCTAGCCCCCTTGACCCCCAGCCCGCTATCCGGGTAGCGGGACCCCCGTAAAAACTCTGCGTGGCTTCCGATATATCCAAAAACCCCTTTCAAAACACAACACACGTACACTGCACATCGAGTTCGCATGACCAGTTTAACCCGTTAATCAGAGATTCCCTCGCCCCAAAGGCGAGGGGTAATTAACGGCAGCTTAGTCCGCGGCCGCCAGAGATTCGGAACCCCACAATCAATAAACCCCCGCCTACCCTAAATAGGGGGAATCTGTAATACGCCTGACAAGCGCGCGCGTATTCCCATCTCAATGGGGTGACGAAAAACACCCTACACGCCACACAAAAGTGCTCAACACTTCATATACAGTTAAAACGGCTGAGTGCTTAGCACTGATTGGGCAGCGCCCAGCTCCGCATGTGCTCCTCACGTGGACGCCATATAAAAAAAATACTTAGCACTATATATATAACCGGGTACTTAGCACTGATTGGGCATCGTGCATAACTGAAAGCTTCATATGATATCCATGTGAGCGCCAGAGCGTCAAACAAGTGCTTAGCACTTTTGCATAAAAAGGGGGCTGAACAAACAGAGTCCAAATAAGTGCTTAGCACTTTTGAACAAAAAAACTGAGTAGACTAAGCTCAAATTGGCTAAATCTCTTGCAACTGAGCCCAAATGCTCTAGATCTTAATAAAATTTAATGATCCTTAAAATATTACTAAGTTAATCTTAATCTCAAATAGGACTAATGTATCCTTAGTTTAAAAAAATAAATTGGACCCAAATGTTTATATGTTTAAGTTGATCTTAATCTCAAATTAGATTAACGGTCCTTAAACTAAGCAAAATATTTTTGAACTAAAGGAAAAATATAACTTAAGTTCAAAATCCCAAATCTAAAATATACGGATTTGGACTAATCCGCGCCCTACGGGCGACGACATAAACCAGCCTTTGTATACAATCCACGGGCAATCAAAACAAACAAAAACACACATGACACGAAGTGAACTACCGGAGCAGGAGAAAACGGTTATCGTAACGCGATAACGTAATTAACTGCAGAGGCTTGTGCCTGTAGGGAAGAACGTCTCCACAATCAAAAAACCCTCACAAATGAGGGGGGATCTGATAAAGTCTGTTACAACGGTCGCATCTATCCAAACCTCCAATATATGGTGTTATAAATCAACTTGGTATTTTCGGAAAGGTGGATGGAGAAGTCCAAATAGCATCTGCCCCCAAATTCAGGCGAGACGCCCCAACGTCTCGGTCCGGTCTTTCGGCGGTGAACAGTAGTATTTGTTTTATTTGAGACATTATTCCAACCAATTAAATGATATGATGTCTTTAAGAATATTGGTTAAGAATATTTGATATGATATACATATTTTAATAATAAATAATCTCATGGATATTTTATTTAAATATGATATCCATATATTCCCTAATTATATTAATCATAAATAAAGAAGCACATGACAGTAATGTTTTTACAAATAAACCCATATATGTTCTTAATTTACAAATAACACCTTTTAGTAGTTAACAATAATAAGAAAAATGTCCATACAAATTGTAACAACCCTGAATTTTCTGTCCAAAATTTTTCTTCTTAAAGTACAGAATGGAGTTTGCAAGCCTGAGCAAAATTTAAAAGTTATTCTTGTTTAAGAACGGGAAGAAGCAACTTATAGCTCACTGGTAAAGCCTCTACACTGCTGCGACATAGCCCGTTTGTTCGAATCCCATCAGCCATATATAATTTTTACTGTTTTTTCTTTTAAACCTTTTGGAACCCCAAAAGTTTACACGTGCACTGCATATATAAATGAAAAGACAGAAAATAAAACATGTGCAACTTAGAGTTAACAGGAAGTAGGATACGTGGCAAGAATCCAATAGCAAACACCTCACATTGGACCGGCGAAATCGGGCAAGGGGCTGGCGACGGCGGGTGATCCGTAGGGAATGAGGCTCGTATTTTGCACACAAAACCTTTTGGCCTACCCCATTACCCCCATACTGTTTGTTTTCTCTGCAATTTAACAGAGAATTAAAATTTCTCTTTAATCTCATTTTTAATGCTTTTTAATTTAATCTTTCAATTCCAAAACCTTAATTTCACCTTATAAATACAACCTCATACTCTAGCCCCTCCTCATTCTGAAAATTCTAGTCAAAAATATCAAAATTTTCTCAGTCCAAAAAGAGTACAAGTGGAGTTAGCAAGAGGTCGACTTCCGGCGAGAATCTACGCAAGTTCCGGCGACCCCATGGCGCCATGAAAGCTTCTACATCTTCTTCTACTTTCCCTCTTTCCTTCTAGAAAGTAAGTTCCATTTCTTATTCTACTATTTCATCTTAAAAAGTCTCTTTTCATAAAACATGTCGGAAGTGGAGTTAATACCGACACCTCCTTTAAAATATTATAAAATTCACTTTTTCTTATATGTTCTTCATGAATATTATTACGTCATAATTGCTAATAATTAAACTAACATTTAGAAACAATTTTCACTCTAAAACTCCATGTAAAATAACTTTAACATAGTTTTTACGTTTAAATATCATGAAGTTTATATACGTTATCTTTTAAACATTTTGTTTAGCATACCTTTAGAAAACTTCATGAGATAATGACCTAACTCTCACACACACACATATTGGCATAGCACGATTCTCTTGAGACATAACTTTTGTGGCAAAATACGACTTTTCATCAAAATACCATGAACTATAGAAAAAAAAATCTTTGAATTGTATTATCAAACTCTTTACAATTATGCCTCTACAACTCATTTTGGGAAACCCGGTATTGGATGGTGCGGATTATCGCACATTCTCAGGACTAGTAGAGCGAGATGCAGACCTGCTCACGGAGCATACGACCTCGAAAGAATTTTAATACGGTTTTTAAGAAAAACGAGATTTTCTATTTGATAAATAAAATTAATTTTTAAATAATTATATAAACATTATAAAACCATATATTTTTAATAAAATTCCATGTTTTCTAGAAAATAAAATAATGACAAGTTTCATTAAAATACCATCAAGTATCAATACAAAACAAGTCTTACACTAAAATACCTTGTATTATTCAAGCTAAGTTACTATTCACTAATATACCTCACTCTTTAAAATTCACATCCATGAAAATCCTAAAAAAACATAAATAATTACTCGAGATTTATTTTGAAAGTATATAAAATATTTTTCATAAAACCCCTCGAGATATATAAAATTATATTAAGGACCCTAGTAAATATAGATTTAAGCGGAACCAATTCTCTTGACCCTCAGGGAGCTGGAGAAAGTGGGTGCTTGCCTATTTAAGGTAGAAAACTAAAACGGTGTTTTCAATGGTAATTGTCTTGGAAAAAAACACAAATCATATCGTCCATGTGCAGCAGTTACCGATAACTTCTAAACCCAATTCAGGATCCAAATTCTGTTTAAAGTGTCTGACTCAAGTCCGAGTCCAAATCAATCTGAATCCAATTCAACATGAATCCAATATACCAAACATGAATACTTGAACCTGAACCTGAATACCAAAACATTATCAATCATGCAGCATGACTTGACTTGACCAAACCATGGCTATGACTTGACTTCATTACATGACTACTAGATACATCCTGAACTGTTTACATGAACAACTTATACCATGGTCTCGGCAAGTCTGATAATTACCAATCAATACAATATACATTACGGGGTTTAACGGGGTAGACTGGTATGGAATATGTTAAAAGTGGCACAATGATGGACACTGAAAAACACCTATATGAACATCATGTGCCATTGTCCCATGGGTTTTGACGGGACCTTATATTACGGGTTACCATGGTCCATGAGGAAAGTTGGACACCTCTCATATATACTGATACCTTCTGTACCAAGCTAGAAACAACTACGTTAGCATAACAAACAGATAATTTACCAATTCTATTCACTTTACTTGTCTATTCCATTCTATCTTTTGGGACTTACCGAGCGCTAGTTCGCTGAAGACATTCATGTCTCTTCTTTCTTTAGAATGTTCGTCAGGAGGACCCGGCTCTCAAGAGACCGAGCCCAACCAGGATAATTTGGAGCAGTTCACAGAGGAGCCAGACTTCTAAGCTTTTACTTGTACTTATTTTCTTTTCAGTTTATATGCCACTGTTTAGGCATCGCTTTCTATCATTATACTTTTCTTTTCAGTTGTATGTAAAGAAAGAACGTTAATAAAAGTTTTTGTTATAATTACATCTCTTGTTATTCTTGTGTATTCATTTATATTGCTTATTTACGCTTAACGTGTTTACTTCTGAGTAATTACGTCGCGGCTCGTCATGTCTACTTCTCCGTATACTGGGAAGCGGGACGTGACACAAATGTGCAATAAATTTGACTGATCATAGTCCTAAGACGGCTGGTCGTCAAAATAACAACCGCATGAGACCCACTCTTGAAGAAAGAATGGACAGGAATATTCCTTCCCTCATGACAAAACGAGGAAATTATTCGACCTCGCAATGAAGAGCGGCTTTCTAACTTTGCCCGAGTCACGTCGACGGGTCCAACCCAATGACATCAACAGCCCAACTTATTGCCCATATCATTGGGTGATCAGTCATCCGATCAAAGACTGTTACGTCTTCAAGAACTGGGTCAAGGACCGGTATAAACACGGCAAGTTCATGCTCTCCGACAAATAGAAGGTGAACCCTCCTTAGAAACACATCTCTAAAGGGACTAACACGCAGGAGGCATCTTACTCGCTCGTTGAAGAAACCCTATTGGAGATGATGTCTCCCAAAACAAAGAGAATGTTAAAGGATCTCCAAGCACACCCTGCGATCAGGTGGAAAAGTTTGCTTGAGCCAGAGATCATTCTAGGAATGTTGAAACCGTGTCCTACTCCGAAAATTATTGATAAAAGGAAAAGCCCCGAAGTCAAAAGGTCTTCCAAAAAGAAAAACAAGAAGAAGACGAAGAAGTCTATACAGCCAGCTAAGTATGTCGACGGCCGTACAGACATCCAAAAATACATTAACGCGCTAGAAGAATACAATCAGAAAATATGCTCGCCTATCACTCTTGAAGAGTTTATCAAACACATTCTTGAAAATAGTAGAGAGGATGAGGATGATGACTCGGAGGGAGAAACAGAAGGCCGTATAGAAAGTTTCCACATGGTCTCTCACACCCCCGTCTATAATGATGAAGCCCCGCCCGCGTCCGAAAGCGATTCAGATGAGCAGGGGACAGAATCGATACCTGAAGCTCCGGGTCCGCCACAAGAAGACCCAGTTGAGAAACTCTTAAGGGAAGCCTTTCAAAGAAGCCGGGAAAATTATTTTGCTTTCAAATGTACAGATGGAAACTTTGTTTTTTCATGCTCTTTTTGACATTTGACGGATAATTATATGGAAGATCCTCATTTTTAAAATTTGGTCATGATTGCAAGATAACGTCACGGTTGCAAAATTTCGTAAACAAAATCCAATAATTCACTATAACTTCCTCATAGAAAATTTTTAACTTCCGACAGCCATTTTACTACAGCTCTGTTGGGAAATTGCCGTTTAATTCACTGTTCAGTTTGTTTTTAGTATATGGATAGACTTCGGTGCCCCTGCACTTGCGCATGGGTTCTTTCTAGTATATATAAAAAGCTATGTGGCAAGCCAAGCTTTTTTTTTGTCCCGTAACTAGAATTTCAAGCTTTTTTTGTTCCTCTAGCTATATATATATATATATATATATATATATATATATATATATATATATATATCTTGGAGTTTTCAGGCTCAATTTTGTCATTTTGCGAAAAATTGTATAAAAACCCTTCATTTTTTAGGCATCGGAACCATCCAAAATTTTGTTACAGGCCTTACGGTTATAAAATTTCGTAAATAAACTCTAATAATACACTTTAATTTCGTCACACAAAATTTTTAGCTTGCGACAACCATTTTATTGCAGCTGTATTGGAAAATCGTCGCTTAATGCACCGTTTATTTTGTTGTCAAATGTACAGATGGAAACTTCGATTTTTCATACTTTTTTGGGCATCTGGCGGATAATTATTAAAAAACTATCATTTTCAAAATTTTATCATGGTTGCAAACTTTCGTAAATAAATATCAATAATACACTTTATTTTCGTCATGAAAAATTACATTTTAACTATATCATGGAAAAAATTTAATCTGCGACAACCATTTTACTGCAGCCATATTGGGAAATCGTCGCTTAATGTAGTGATCATTTTCCTTTCGAACGTACAGATGGAAACTTTGATTTTTCATGCTCTTTTTGGCATCTGGCGGATACTTGTATGGAATACCTTGATTTACGAAATTTTGCACTCAAAATTTAGTCAGGGTTGCAAAATTTCGTAAATAAACTCTAATGATACATTTTAACTTCGTCATGAAAAATTACGCTTTTTCTTCGTCATGAAAATTTTTAATCTGCGACAACCATTTTAATATAGTTATAGTGGGAAATCGTTGCCATCTTACTGCAGTTATATTGTGAAATCATTGCTTAATATACTGTTCATTTTGCTTTCAAATATACGGATTCTATGCTCGATCGAAGACCATCATTTTCAAAATACCGTCACGATTGCAAAATTTCGTAAACAAAATTCAATAATACATTTTTACCTTCGCATGGAAATATTTTAATTTGCGACAACTGTCTTACCGCTGCTATATTAGGAAATCATCGCTTAATGTACTATTCATTTTATTTTCAGTATACAGATGGAAACTTTGATGTCCCTGCACTTTCCCAGGGTTCTTTTTAGTATATTATCATATATAAAGCTACATGGAAAAAGAATCCCACATAAAACTTCCTTTTGTCTATTTTGCATGTGTATATATCTTATATATATATATATAGCTATATGAAAATATGAAAAAAGATCCCACTTCAAGTTTATTTTTTGCCTTTTTATATATGGAAAATTAGTAAATTTGCACTTAGTTCCTCTTTTGGTCTTCTTGCAAGAATATATCCTCCGCCCTCTATATTTTAAGTTAATTTATATGTGGTCCCTTCTAAGTCTATCTATACAAACTTAAAATAGTTGTTTCCATTGAAAAGTAATTTTTCCCTTGCTTTTTGCCACAAATTGGCATCGGTCCCTTCATGTATGTATAAAAGTTCGTCTTTGTTAATTTTCTATTTACCCATTAATAGAATTCTAAATATATCTTGTGCTCCTTCAAATATGCTTGGCATCCATAGACTAGATACATATATATATAATGTGTAGAATAAACAGATAATAACATGAAAAGTTATGATAAGGGAATACGAAAACATTGGAAATCTCTCAACAAGTTTATGACTCTATTTCAAAAATTTTGCGGAGGTATTTATTGAAACTCTTATATTTCTTTTTTGTATGGAAATATTTGTCCTAAAGAAATTTTAATTTGTTTCATGTCTCTTTTTTTTAGATTGAAATTGAGTAATATTTATGTACATTCTCTTAAATAATAATAATAATAATAATATATATATATATATATATATATATATATATATATATATATATATATATATATATATATATAATCAAAACAGGTAGGATAAAATTGTTTTATCAAAAAATTTATTTTTCTAGTTAAAAATCAAATTCTGGGAAGTAGATAAATAAGAATATGTCTTATTTCAAAATTATCAAATAACTTCATGCGGAAAATGAAATTGAAACAATTTCATGCAACATATTTTTTGTTTATTTGTGTCGTCATCAAATTCTGATTTTAGTAACTTTTATTGCAACTCAGATACCCACATTATTTACTCCCTGGATTGTATTCATATGAGTTATTACTATTCAATCTAAATTGTATCATAATATCTATGGAAAGCATTTACATTTGGATGGAAAATTAGATGACGCTCTTGATATATTTTGATAATTCCAATCAGTCCATCCACTATTACCTTCTATACATATAAGCATGAGCTCTTGATATTTTTTGAAAAATTGCAATCAACACTTCAACTATTATTTTGCATACATTTTCATCAGCCGGATATGGATTGGAGGCAGATATTACCATATTTGTATCATGTAGTTGTTGATGGATGCAAATATAGATATGGATAATTATAAGAAATGAAAATGTGTATTCTATAAATCGACTACTAAGATGGTTATGAAATTTATATTAAAAGTCATATATACTTTTAAAATATACATTAAAAGCAGTAAGTTGAATTACAGAATATGAAAAATTGGCAAGAAAAGGCAAATACTTCAACGGATTTATTTTATGACAAAATGAAGAAATTTTCTAAATTGTTTCAAGAGAATTTAAATCAAGCTTGAAAAATTTGCCAGCAATAAAATTTAGTTAAGCTAATGTGAAGGCATATATTTTGGGCAACTTCTCATGCCTATGCATGGCACATGGTACTTGCGCGCACGCGCGGGCGTGTGTGTAAAGTTATGTGGCAAGCTTCAAACTCTTTCTTGTTCTCTAGCTAGAATTTCGAGCTTTGTTTTTTGTCCTCTAGCCCTATATTACATATCTTTATATATATAAATTAATATATAAAATATATATGGATGAGCTTGGAATTTTCAAGCTTAATTTTGTCTTTATGCGGAAAAAATTGTAGGAAAGCCATTCACTTTTTAGACATCTAACGGAAAATTACGTGGAGGACCTTCATTTCCACAATTTTTTTACGATTGTAAAATTTCGTTTAACTTCATCGGGCAAAATTTTTAACTTGCGGCAATCATCTTGCTGCTGCTATATTGGGTCATTTTGCTTTCTAATGTACAAATAGAAACTTCGATTTTCATGTTTTTTTAGGCATCTACCGGATAATTATTGGAAGACCCTCATTTTTAAAAATTTTGTCATGATTGCAAACTTTTTTAAACAAACTCCAATAATACACTTTAATTTCATCATGAAAATTATATTTTAACTTCTTTACGAAAAAATTTTAATCCGCGGCAACTATCGTACTGCAGCCGTATTAGGAAATTGTCGTTTAATGCAGTGTTCATTTTGCTTTCAAATGTACAGATGGAAACTTCGCTTTTTCATATTCTATTTGGCGTGATGAATAATTATATGAAAGACCCTCATTTTCAAAATTTAGTCATGGTTGCAAAACACCGTCATGGTTGCAAAATTTCGTAAACAAAATCCAATAATACACTTTAACTTTCTTATGGAAAATTTTTAACTTGCGACGACAGTATTACCGCAGCTTTATTAGGAAATTGTTGTTTAATACACTGTTCATTTGTTGTTGGTATACAAATGGAAACTTCCATGCGCAGGGGCTCTTTATAGTATTTAAGAAAGAGATGATATATTGCAATGATGTATTTGTCAACAAAAATATGAAGCTTACCTATATCAGTCTTAAGGTTGGGCGTGTGAGATCATGAGGAAAGAAATTATTTAGTGTTTTGGATGCAATACAATCTGAAGGAAGACACAGAGACGACAGCGTTTGGCAATTTATGGGCAGATTCACAAGTCATATTATGTAATTCATAATCTCTCATGACCTGACACATGCCTCAAGAGATTTGAATTTTTTTAAAATATTTTTTTTCTTTTATGTGAATGATGTATTGTGGAATCAGATTTGTTTAAATGAACAAAAAAACGCATATCTCATTATAGTTGTATGCGATGATTAAAATCATAACATGAGATGAAACCAGGTAAGTTCCCATATTCTACTCAACCCAATCTCTAAGCACAAGAATTACACTGATCTAATGTCCTTTTTTATCGTGAATCATGTGATATGATTATCTTCTAATAATGAACATGTACCTCCTTCAATTTGTTTAGTCCCACATGCATGAGAGCTTTGGAATAATCTCACATTTCCATGCATTAAAAGAATAGTTAGGCTTGGAGCATTTTGCATGCCATGACTTATTATTCATTTGAAACACATTTGTACTTGTCAAGCAGATAATTAAGATTAATATATTGATCTTCTGTTTGAATATTGAACAAGACGTAACGTGGCTGTTGCTAACATGACAAGCAACCTTGTTTGAACTATAAAGGCCAAACACACAAAACTTTGAAAGCCTTAAAAGGGGTAAATTGTCAAAAAGGCAGGGGGGGGGGGACCAACAAAGTTTTCCGCTGTCAAAGAAAAACCCTAGAAAAGTTTTCCGCTGTCAAAACCCCTGCATGCAATATCTGTATGGTTGTTTGCAATATGTATGCAATATCTACATATTGCAGACAACTATATAGATATTGCATGCATGGTTTTATGATAATGGAAAACTTTTCCAGGGACCAGAATCTTTGGGCTGGGAGTTTTTTTGACATCGGAAAACTTCGTTAGGGTTTTTTGACAATTTACCCATACTTTTTTGAAGTATAAAATTATATTTCTCAAACATCATCATCAACCAGAAAAGTTTTAAGAAGATATAAAACAAACAGAAACGTTCGAATTTAGCTTGACATACATATATGTATAGAATTTGGTATTGCAACATGAAAATGAATTCAAACAACTAATTAATTTCTCCAAAAACAGCACAAAAGGTTTGCATCATATAATAAAGTAGAAGAGATTTTCTGTCTGAAATTTATATGTACAAGGCAACAAATTGAAGGACATGATGAAGGTGGAAGCATGATGCAAAATGCCAAATTAGATCAATCAAGAAACAAAAAGGACAGAGCATCCAAAAACATGTGGCATTGTGACTATGGCCAATAGCATAAGATGATTGGTGCTTTTCTCCATCCAATTGGTGGCAACATTTATGCATATTTTAAGAGCAACAAAGTCATGAGAAGATGATTGATATGCATGAAATTAGTCCGGTCCACTTCGACTAAACTGTACTTGTAATTTCCTTGATGTTGAGATTTACTTTTGTGAAACAAAGATTTTTAGAGATAATCATCTTTATCAACCTTTCTTTGCTAATAAGAAAACAAAAGGGCTGCATTTTTATCTACAAAACTTAATTTTGCATCAATGTTTAGATATCATACAATAGAGAGGACAAATACCAATATCACCTACAAAGCCAAACATTATGCATGGACCTTATGATACGAGCAGCGGAAACGAGAACGCGAAATGTTGCTTGTTGTGGAATGTTGCACAATATGTATAGTCTTCTTCCTTCTGTACAATTATACGGAGTAAAACGTAATTCTAGAAGCTGGAGGGTTATTTTATTGTTAGTGTATGAGCGTGTATATGTATATATGTATAATATATATATATATAATTTAATTCTTTCACTGTTTATATCTAATACTTGAGAGAAAAATTAAAATATTTTCTTGTATAATTTAATCCATTTAACTAAAATTCCCATCTAGATTGGACCAGTATGATCATTCTAAATTGCAAACCGTTGACGGTTTGAAAATTTATGGTAACATGGGAACAAAACAATAAAACAATGCATGCATCCATCAGGTTTAAGAAAGAACAAAAGTTTAAAAATTGTGGACTAAAGCAAGAGATCGAACACAATGGGTCAAGTCTCTTCTATATTGAAATTGACATATTTTGTCAATGCAGAAAAAAAAGTCGTCAGGTAGCAAAATATCTTCTCTAGCTGGTTTTTGATGTAATACCAGAATCTTAGTTCCTGAAAGAAAACTGATGATGCTCTATATTGACGATCTTTCAGATCAGAACACGTGGCAGATGACGTCCCAGAAGAAGAAAGGGCCCATAGGGGCCGGCCAGTATACCTCTGTACCCGACCTGCAAGCACAAGCTAGCTCTCCTCAGAGCCCCCTGCAAATTGGCCTCCTCGGATTCCCAGCTCGCCCCGAGCTGCCACAGGACCAAGATGCCTCGGCCCTCCCGCTCGTTCTCGAGCTGTCTCCCCGAGGCCATCTTCCTCGGTCCCTCCGACCAACCAACTCCATCACGTACAAACATAACCGCCGCTCCGCAAATCTCGTCATGCGCGGATTCTCCGCCGGCAACATCCCGCGTTCCACGCCATCACGATCCCCATTAACAGGCGATCCGCTTATTACGCAGACGTGACGTCGGGGGCGTAACTGCCGGCGAGATTCTCGCGCCTGCTACTGCATGTTGCCGCCACTATATAAACCCCCATCACAGAGAGGTCAAATAAGCTTTTTTTACCCCACTTAGCCGTTACTCTACTCGGATCTCGTGCTAACATGATCGTCGTAGGATCCTCGGTGGTACCAAACTACTTCGGGACTCCCTTACAGGTACTCGGCGCAAACTCCTCAAACTACCAATCTTCTCAAAATCCATTGAGACCCACACACAACAGGAGATCACCTCCAAAAACCACCGGGAGATTGACGGAAGACAACATCTGACGGAGACCCGGAAAGGAGCTCCATCAAAAACAAAATTAAACATTTACAGCACAAATTTGATATGGAGTCAAATATTTGATCATAGACAAGTTCAAATTTGTTTTGAGCAGATAATTTTTTTTTTGGATTTTACTGTAAATTCAGCTTTCATTAATTTGCAATAGTCATCATGCAATTTCTGATTCTACCAACATTTTTTCTAAGATCAAAGGGTTTAGGTTCCACCACAAAATCAAAAGGACTATTTAAGAAATAATAACAATTAATATAACTTAAACGGTTGTGACCTTCTTCTTCTTCTTTTTTTTTTTAAGAGAATTAAATAATTGTGTTTTTGATATTTACGACATATAAGAAAGTCAAATTTATCGGTTTACTAGATAAAGAGACAAGCTTAATTCACATCAATGCTAATCTATAATGTAAATGACATTGGTTAGAGTCCACTTTCTCCATTTTTGAAAACTAAAGAAAAAAGGAAAAATTTCTCAAATGAGGAACAGTCTCCACATCATCAAAGAAAAAGACAAAAATAATTAAATGTTTTATTAATTTAAATTTTAAATTCACTCCACATTCTTTAAAACTTGAGACAAAAAAGAACTTTCTAGAAATTAGTTTGAATTACAAATTCAATCTGCATTATACTCAAATCTAAGACCAAAAAAAACTTTCTGCTTTCATTTATTTAAAACTGTCTTTTTTTACTTAAATATGGTAAATAACATATTATAATATATTTTAGAATACTCTTAATCTAAGTTACTAAAATGACTATTTTTTTCACTTATTAACATTCAAAATAATTTTAAACCAAAAGCATTCCATTTTATATTTATCCATGGGTTGAAGAAAAAAAAATTGGGCTCTAAATAGGATAAAACTACATAGTTCA
This sequence comes from Agapanthus africanus, assembly GCA_030015575.1. Lineage (NCBI taxonomy): Eukaryota > Viridiplantae > Streptophyta > Magnoliopsida > Asparagales > Amaryllidaceae > Agapanthus > Agapanthus africanus. The sequence goes on from JASDDO010000022.1 coordinate 903,896,646, forward strand.
TTCAGATTTATATAAGTATTACATATTTTATTAATAAATATGCACGGGCAAAATGCTAGTGGAACATAAAGGGAAAGAATGTTTTCTTTCTTGGACGTACAAAATTCAAGACATGTTCAATACCGGTATCAAAAGTAATTAAAAAAAGAGGTATTCTTATTACCTTAATTCAGGAGTTTAAAGCCGTATCAAAGCAACAACCATGTTTTAAATTTCATCAGAAGCATTTACATACGTCTAGATTTTGGCCGCGATCAAACCCGTAAAGACATGTTAGAATATAAAATTATATTCTCAACCCTTACAATCACATTGTAGTTGCGGTGCACCGATAAGATCTTTTTATGATAACCGGTAAGCTTAAAGATTTTTTCTTCTATATTCATTGATAAAAAGAACTCTATACACTCACGGAATAGGGTACAATAAGCAATCAACAAAGTTGATCGTAAATTGACTAAGTAAAGAAAATAAGAGAAAAGGAAGAAACAAAGAGAGAGGGAGTAAGAAACGCATGCAAATCATATCTCTAGGAATATTAGACAAAGACTTGACAATTTTGGTTTTCCACACAAATCTTGATGCTTGTGATTTATATGAAATTCCAACATGTAATGTAACAAGGAAAAATGAAATGGATGAATTACACAAAAATGTCTTCAATGATTTTCACTCAAACAGATCAAACAATTTAAAATTATAGTAAAATACCTTAAACTGCCATCGACTTTTTCACTAAACTACCGTGTGCTTGCGTTCCGTCCAGTCAATTAAATTTTCCGGTGATGTGAATTTTTGAAGACAAAATTAGCTCGACCTAGGTCGTGATTTGGCAATTATCTCTTCTTCTCTACTCCATCTCCCTCCTTCCATCCTCCACTCCTCCGCGGCCTCCTCTCTCCTCCTCCATCTTTCTCTTCCACACCTCTTTCTCTGCCGTTTTAACCTCTTCTTCCCCGCACCCTCCACTCCTCCCTCTCTCGTCCGTCTAGCTCTTCTCAACCATCCGGCAGCATCTCATCCTCTCCAACCTCCGGCATCTCGTCCTTCCCTCCAAACTCCACGGTACCGCCGTTTCCCCAAATTGACCCCGTCTTTACTGCTATCATGGTATACTAGTCTAGCGTAGTTAGTTAGTTCAATGAAGTGAAACTAAAATTGTTTCATGTATATGTTAGTGAAAAACAGGAGGGTATTTTAATGTTAAAAGAAAGGCTAGCTGTTTGCTGAAGTGAAGAGAAGAGCAGATCAAGGAAGCCCAATTGTTATAGTATTGCCCTCCTGCATGTTAAAAGAGTTGTCTCATTATCTGCTCTGATTCACTTGTTGCATGGTAAAGTTGGTGCCCCACATGAAACTGCACACTCTCTCACACTTTCCTCATTTCCTTCTGTCCACAAATATTAATTTTCTTTAAAATAAACTCTCTCCAAGCTCCCCTCTTTTACCAACACTACACGCTCTCTTTCCTTCTCTCTCACTCAACTACACAACAAAACAGTCCGCTATCATTAATAAATGTGTCTATAGTGAGAGAAATAAAAAAATAAAAATAAAAAGGTAAACTGTCAAAACCCTTGACGAAAACCCCCGGCCCTCTCGAAACCCCACCGAAAAATTTTCCATTGTCAAAAAACTCTCTGCTTGTAGTATGGATGCTTGCTATATCTAGTTATTATGGAAGATCTATATACAGCTGCCTGCGCCATTTATGCAGCTGTCAATAACATCTATGACTTATTTAGATATGGATAAGACTAATATACTCTCACGGCATAACCAGCTTAGCTATGCCATGCAGATAATTACTCCACCTGTCCTTCATTCATAGATAAAATAAGGACAGTTTTTGTCATTTACATGGAGAAAGAAAGTGAAGAATCTTATAAAAAAATCCTATCGCATTTTTCTCTCCTTCATTTAATCAATTGTCTCATTATTTACAAATTTTTTTAGTTTCTCTCTTCTAGTAAATGATAAAAACTACCTTTTGCTTTATCTATGCTTGCGTGAAAGGCAGGTTGGATAATTATCCATATAGCATAACTAAACTGATTATGACTTGCAAGTAAATTACCCTTATCCATTTAGATATAACATGCAGCTATATAGATACTGTATGAAAATTTTCCGGGATGTTTGTTACCAACTCTTCGAGTCCAGGTCATACAAAAATAAAACTAAAGAATCTCAGAGTCCAAGAATCATTTAGCTCTTCATGCCTCTTGTCGCTTTTGTTTCTTCGTATTATTTTCAAGGGAAAAACAGCCTAAGTCCTTAGGTTGGAAAAGTAATAGGTTTAGATCCATTACGCCAACGCTGCTCTTTCGGATAAACTGCTCCATTTACTTCTTAAAATACTATAGTTATTTTTCAAAATACTGCATTTATGTTATAAAATACTATATTTGTGTTAAAATACTATATTTGACATAAAACTGTTCCATTTTTTAGTAAAATTGCTATATCTATTACATTTGACCTATTTCAATATAAACATAGTACTTTATAACATAAATGTAATATTTTGAAAGATAACTATAGCACTTTAAAAGGTAAATGCAGCAGTTTACCTGAAAGGGCAGTTCTGGCATAAAAAAAAATATTAAATACACTATAAGTATTAAAAGGCAAGAACCTTTACGTTTAGAAAGTTTTTTACAACTTTTTGGCCGGCCAATTACATAAACTATTGTTTTTAGAAGGCAAGGACTTAGACCATTTTCCCAGTTTTCAATGCCAAACATCAGTTTGATTGATGTCTAAGTCAACAAGGTGCACATATAGGAACATAATTCCCTACCGACCCCCACCGCTTTAATTAAATTTCTTTCTTTCTAGTATTTTTCTCAAAAAAATCAAAAAGCTTCATTCAATTCCAAAACAATCTTTTCGATTTGCTGCTTCAGATTCTCCTCAATTCAGAAACCCATCCATCTTTTGCTGTGAAAGATGTCTCCTTTCATTTATTTCCAAATTCCTATCTAAAAACCCACTTCAAAAATCAATTTTGTTCATTTTTAGAGCCAAGGAAGGCTGAGATTTTTATTTCTCAAGGTGAAGTTGAAGGAGAGGAAAAAGGAGCTTCATTTAGAGAAACCCACCTCAAAAAACATCTCAATCTCAACAAATTTAGTTCATTTTTTTCACCCAAAAAGAGGTTGAGGTGAAAGGGCCTCTTGATCTTTGTCCACTGTTTATCAAATCCATCAACTTTTGCTTCATTTTTAACCCAAAAAAGAAAAAGGGAAAAAAAAATAGAGCTGGTGGAAGAGGGTTTCTCATATGCAATTCTAAACAAATTTCACTCTGTCAATGAGTTGGATCGATCTCGATGTTATCGGGGTGTTCGGTGTCGAATTTGGCTGCGAAGTTCGCCTTCTTCCCTCCAAATCCTCCAACTTATAGTGTCACGAAGGAGCCGGGGGTCGGAAATGGGAGGTTTTTCGCGTCGGGGATCCCCCGAGATCATTCGATGGATGTGCACATTGTGGAAAGCAAGAATGGGAACAAGATCGTGGCTTTTTATCTGAAGAACCCGTATGCGCGGCTCACCGTGCTGTATTCTCATGGCAATGCAGCAGATCTGGGGCAGCTGTATGATCTCTTTGTGCAGCTCAAGGCCAGTCTCAGGGTTAATTTGATGGGGTTAGTGAAATTTACCTACTTAGTTTATGATGATTCATTGCCATGTTGTAGTTTCTAGATTGTTAGTGCTTTTTTGTTGTCATGTTTTGTGATGTAGCAGAGTCTAAAGTTAGGCAGAATTACATTGAACTACCCTTAAACTTACAGTAAGCTCTGCTAAAGTGCTGCATTTTGAAGGTATTTTAGTGAAAATATAACTCCCTTAGAACTAGAAACTTCAAGGTAGTTAACTGAAAAACACTCATAGTTAAGGGTAGTTTACTGCAATTCAGCCTAAAATCATGAACATTTTGAAGCAATTGTGAATTCTTTTGGTTGTAGTAGGATTTATGCGCCCTTAGGTTAGCGATTTATTGCCAAGTTGTAGTTTCTAGATTTTCTACTCATCATGTTTGTGATACAGCCTAAAAGTTATATATAAGGCTCCTAATCTGATTTTAGCATATTTAAACAGATTTGGACAACATTACTTCATCTCAGAAACCTGTAACGAAACTCAAAAGTTACTGTTAAGATATGTTGTTCATTATTGCTGTATTAGAGCGTGGGTTTGCATGTTTAAACGTTATCAACAATTAACTACCATATTTTCTTATTGTTTTTTTTATCGATATGAAGCAACAAAATAAACTCAGTTGTATTCGGAGATGACACATATATTCATAATTTCTTTTAGGCTAAATTGCACAAATGTACCCATCAACTTTCACGTTTTTTTGCAATTGATATCATGAACTTTAATAATTAGAAATAAATACCATAAACTATTTTTTTTTTGACATAACTACCATACGACGTTAACTTTTGTGCCTTAATAGACCATTATACCCTCGAAATTTTAAGGGTTGACTGAGAACAAAAGGGTAAAATGGGGGAAACAAGTTAAATATTGATGACATGGCGGTCAAATATAACGTTTGCTGACGGAAGAAAAGTTGAAGGTATTTAATTGCAATCGGGGTGATAGTTCATGATACTTGTTTGTAATTAAATTAGTTCATGGTATCAATCACAAAAAACGTGAAAGTTGATGGATACATTTGTGCATTTTAGCCTTTCTTTTATATAAAAACAAGATCTTTATAAATTGCAAATAAATTCTGTGAAGTTTCAGCATTTTGTTTCGCTTACAAATTCCTTCCCTTTTCTGCTCGATTAATTGAAGGGAGCTCACACAAAGCCTTCAGATCAGTCCCCTCACTCGCTAACGCAAGTAAAATCGATGAATAAGCTGAATTATTATCAGATTCTTGCCATTTGGATAACACAAAACACAGCGCATTGCGTAAAATGTGTTGAATTGATAATTTATTGATATCATGAATGCTATCTATACTTATACCTGATTAATATATTAGAAAATAAAACTACCTAAGTAGAGAAGAAAATAAGTCAAAGACCGGCTATAATTGTAATCAAATAATTCTGAATAAGGTAATCGAAGTAGCTGTGATTTCGTAGATAATCTGCTTATTTAGCCGTTAGGCCACCATCCATCTTCATCACATCCGAAGTCCCCAATGTTGAAAGTATTAATGGGTTGGTATCGTCCACACCCATACCTTATGACAAGAGTAGCCGTTGATATCGATAAGGGCCATTCCTTCACAATTGCACTGTATTTTTCTGATCTGAAAAGGAGAGAAAGACAGGTGATTGCGTACTTAAAGAGACTGTTTACTGGAATTTTCTTTCTTAAAAGAAAAGGGAAGGGGAGAGATCTGACGATCGTTTTGTATTGTAAATTTTCGTTTGGAATGATCAAAACCAGTGTTTATAGATAAATTTTGAAATATCTTTCCCTTGGGTGGAGACGACTGCTAGGATTGAACTCTGCGCTTCAAAAAAGAGGCATTGGTTGCCGCACATCTCATCCTTCTTGATGGATGAGATGTTCTAATATCTCATTTTGCAAATTAATACTTTTAACATATAGGAGATTCAAACAAACACTTGTTTCTTATTGTTTACATTTTGCTTTTCATTTCAATTTATAGCCAAAACATGTTGTCAAATACATTGCACAAGGAATTACCGGTGATGCCACCACCATAATCTTTTTCATTTAAAAACCTGCCTTGAATTCCATAACTAAGATCGAAATATCTTCTCCTTCATAAACCTTACATAATTTTTAAGTGACCCAGATGCAGATTTGCATTTTTATTCATTGAATGGAAGATATAACCCAGCTCATTATATATTTTTCATTGAATTAACCAATCCTTAAAATTCTAGATCCAAGAACGGTTAGTAATCTGGCGGCTATATGATATTGATCACACATTTCTAATACCTATTCATGAACCTAATTAAATTGGCAATGCAATGCACTGCAAATTGTAGTGGAGTGATGTACCTTTTGAATCGCATAGAATGGAACTCAATGAAGATTGATGAGGTCAGGTTGGTTTGGTTGATTCATCGAGATTTTGCTGTTTGGACTCTTTTGGGGTTAGGCCTTTCATTTTTTTTCAGTACTATTGCTGGTACTGGCCCTATTTATCGTTGCAGGCTTGAAAATGAATAGAAATAATCAGTTAAGACTTCATTCTCATTTCGGTTTGTGAAGCCCTTTCATTAAACTCACCTATTCCTTCGATATGCAGATATGACTACTCTGGTTATGGGGCTTCTAGTGGTAAGGTAGGTTCCTCGGCTGTCCTTATATATGTTTTAACTCAAATTTGGTTGCAATGATACTTGGGTTTATTACAAATAAAACCCCTCATCTATACCTCAAATATGGTGCTAATCCTTGATATTATTTAGTCTAACATAACTATTTCCAAATTTATGTCATGTAGCCAAGCGAATCCAATACTTATGCTGACATCGAAGCAGTATATGATTGCTTGCAAACTGAATATGGGATTAGTCAAGAAGATCTCATTTTGTATGGGCAGTCTGTGGGTAGCGGGCCCACATTGCATTTGGCGTCACGGTTACCCAGATTGAGGGGTGTTGTCCTTCATAGTGCAATATTGTCGGGGCTTCGTGTGCTCTGCCATGTGAATACTACTTTCTGCTTCGACATTTATAAAGTATGTTATTTCAAACCCCCACCCCTACCCCCCCCCCCCAAAAAAAAGAAAAAACAAATATATAAATAAAATAAATGATAAAAAATATTGTAAAAAAATAAAGATTGCACCATGGAACCCATACCCCCCCCCCTCAAGTGATTTCATTAATCAAAACCCTCAAAAGTACACTAAAATTCTACTCTAGACGACCCAAACAAGTTCAATAGTTGGATTAGACAACCATCCGAGTTGTTTAAAGTTTAACTTGAGTGCTTTTAAGGGTTTTGATTGATGAGCATAGGGGGTGCATACAAGGAGTTATACTTTTCTTACCGGGCTTGAATTCCTACCACAATCTACCCAAAGAGACAAAATGGTGGGACCCACAACATCTAGATACTAGTGCCAAATAAGTGGGTCCATGGTATTTGTCTCTTGGGTAGATTGTGGTAGGATTTCAAGCCCGGTAGGTTAAGCATTTTTCATATACAAGAGCTACATGGGGTAAACTACAGAGTTTTCTTTCCCAATTATATCTGTTGTTTATTTATAGATTGTGGTAAAATGATCATTTTTTAAACTTTAGTTACTGATTTAGTGATTTGGCCATGCAGAACATTAACAAAATAAAAAAGGTGAAGTGCCCGGTCCTTGTGATCCATGTAAGTTCTTTTGAGCTTTATACTTGATATCGGTATATAGTTGTAGGCTCAATGCGTACTTAAAATGTTTAGAATTGAAACATGCCCTTGTAGCTTGTAGATGTTTGCCCCGGAAATTACTTAAATATCTCTCTTTAATATATATCATTAAAAAAGAACTGAGAAGCTACAAGCCATAGGCCTGGTTAAAATTGTCGTAAATTTTCATTACTTCAAGCAATTTAGGATTTTAGGGATGATCTGTTTTTGATTTTGTCATCGTTTCTTCTTCTTTTGACTTCACCTTTTTGTTTCGCCAATATCATATAACTGCAAAATTTTCATTACAAAATAAGAACTATAAATATGCATCCTTGATCTGCTGTACATAAATATCTATTTTTTATCTATCTTCAGATTATCAGGTATTCACGGTCATGTATTGTGCTATGAAGCCATAAACTACACCATCAATGCGTATTTTTTCTTGTCCGTAAAAAAGGTTGTAAAAGCATTTACATTTTAACCCAAGTAAAATCCTTGTAGTATTCAAATTAATATTGTTAAATTTAACTCCGCCATTTTTATGCTTCGACATCATATCTTTCCCTATTCCAAGCCATCCAAAGCCAGAATAGAAGGAGAGAATTGCCATAGATAGTTGACAACCAGTGTAAAACAGTCGGTTATCGATAAAATGAATCCCAATATGTACATATTATTAAGATAAATTGCTTGATTGATCGTAATGATATCTTATGTGATATTTATCGAGGACTAATCCTTGGAATGTTCCATACAAATAGGACGACGTTAAAAGACTTTTCCGACCATATATATAAAAAGCCTTAAATCTCTCTAAATAAGATGGTTTAATTAGCCAGAGCGTAACAAGAAACGTAATCATCCATGACTTTGATGTCTTTTAACAATTATGATGTTACCTTGTTTATATTGCAAACTCTACCCATGCAGGGCACAGACGACGACGTTGTAAACTGGCATCACGGAAACGGACTATATAAGCTATCAAAAGACCCCTATGAGCCATTATGGATCAAAGGTGGCGGACATTGCAATCTTGAGCTATACCCTGACTACATCCGCCACTTGGCTCGATTCATACGAGATATGGAGAACGTCACCACAGCGACCCGTCTCAAAAAGATCAAGCTAAACCAAAAAAATAAGCGGTCAAAGCCTCCTGCTGCCGCTACTGCTGTTGCCACCACGACCACCACTTTTACTACTAATTGTTGTTGTAGGATCAGAGTTCAAAAGCCAAAGTGCAGGTGTCCGTGCGTGTGCACATGTCATTGTGGTTGCGATTGTGGTTGTGGATGTGGATGTGGGTCTGTGAAGGGTTTGATTTCTAGAGTGTCGAAGAGATGTTGCAATTGTTGTATAGGAAGCGATGGCTGACTTCGTAGGGTTTTAGAATGGCGAGTTAGGAAGTTGTATAAGAGGATTGACAGCAGGTTGGTTGATAGCTGATCGTAAAATTTGTTAGAACTTTTAAGGTTTACAGTATGTGAGTTCATGTAAACTTCATGAGATGTTATTTAATCAGTAATGGGTAATTGTTGGGATTAATTAGTCTAATTCTGATGTTTTTTCGTTTGTTTAATGAGGTTTGCTTTATGATTTCGTTTGAGGCAGAAATTCGATATTGCTAGCAAGTTTATTACTTCGAGTATACTATTTTCCCGATCAGTCTTCTTGTATAAGAGATGATTCATATCCATGTTGATATTTGTGTCGTATGTTCGAGAACTCGTCACTTTTGCTATTATCCGTCTTCAAATTTTTTAGGTTTATAGCTGTAGATTCAGTAGTCACAGGGAAGAAAATTAACATATTGAAGGAAGATCTTGCTATTTGATGAATTTGAATATTTAGTTTGGTTAAACATAACCGGGCACAGCTAAGAGAAATATAATAGAATTAGCATTAACTAAACTATTTTCACTCTATATGCAGACACAGTTGACTGAGAAGGGGGTTTTTGAAACATGAAATATTGGAGGGTGATATGCAAATACGAAGAGTAGAACAGGATATATATAAATACAAAAGATTACAGGGGTATATATCAAAAAACCCTAAAATGTGCAAAAACCCAAAAAAAACAAAAACTAAAAAAAGAGGTCCAAAAAGTTCTATTGTCAGTAAACCGTTAATTTTGCACCCACTAATTCAATGGTGAAAAAGTGGTAATTGTAGGGTGTTTTTCGTCATCCCATTGAGATGGGAATACGCTCGCGCTTGTCAAGCGTACTATAGATTCCTCCTGTCAAGGGTGGACGGGGGTTTAATGATTGTGGAGATCCAAATCTCCGGCAGCCGCGGACTAAGCTGCCGTTAATTACCCCTCGTCTTTGAAGTGAGAGAACCTCCGATTGACGGGTCAAACTGGTCATGCGAACTCAATATGCAGTTTTGTGTTTTGAAGGGGTTTGGGATATATCGGGGGTCCCGAGTTTTTACGGGGGTCCCGCTACCCGGATAGCGGGCTGGGGTCAAGGGGGCTAGCAGCCCCCTTACGGGGTGCGGGGCAGCGTCCCGTTAGAATTTTTTTTCTAACAGGGACAACGTCGTGGAGTGTGTGTGTGTAAGGGAAGGGGGATCCAAAGGATGCGTGGGAGAAGGCGCCAGCGCCCCACGTGCCAGGCACACGGACACTGTGCGCCATAGCACCGGCGCCCCACGTACCTGGCACGTGGGCGCTGGGCGTCAGCAGCAAAAGAGACTTGGTCCCTGCACCGGGAGCTGTGCTCCCGATTTGACTTATGGAGTTGAACTCCTTACAGAGATTAATTTAGGGAGTTAAACTCCAATGGATCTTGAATGGAGTTAGACTCCTAAAAATATTTAGAAATGATCAAAGGGGAGCTGCTTTGTTTCTCCCTTTAGCTCTGGATCTTCCCAAGATAAGATTTCTGGAGATGGGTATCTTTCTTCTTCCAGTTGGTTGGCCGGATCTTGGAGAAAGGGGATGGGATTTAAAAATCTTCCCTTTTTGAGATCTAATGGAAGATCTGAGCTCCTCTTTGTGGGTTTTGTGGTGAAAAACTATTTAGTTTTGGGAAAAGAAGAGTAAAACTCTTGATTTAATTAAAAAAGGGGAAGAAGGTTTAGAGCCTTGAGGAAGAAGAAGGAAGCACCAAGAACCCTAAATTTTTTAGGGAATGAAAAGTCTCTCTTTTATTCATCATCATGTTGCCTTATATAGGCTTATACATTTACATATAGCCCCTTGGGCTTTACAAAATGGCATTTTGCCCATCCCATGTCTCATGTGCTTATTTCTCTTGCACATAAGCCATGGGTTTTACAAAAATTTGGCTTTATGCCCATTTTGCTTACATTCATGCACAAAAAATTACATCAAAATTATTTGTTACATGATTTTTATTTTGGCATGAGGAAGCCGGCCGCGGGGCTCGACTTGGGCATGGGCCCACTTGCTTGGGCTTGGGCCCGCTTTCTTGGGGTTGACCTTGACTTTGACCCTGTCAATTGGGGTGCAAATTTTGACCCCAACAGTAACATCAAATGAAATTCGGTGTATCCACATCTTAGATGATAAAGATGAAGATGATGGGTACCAATCGCCGAGTAAAACGATAGGGTGTAGTTTTTTGACGCCACCCTGACGAAAAAGCTTTCTAGGACCTCTTTCCTCCATTATTCTCATAAAAAAACCCTCAAAAGTACAAGCTCCCAAACTCTAAATACAAAAGATTACAGGGATATATATCAAAAAACCCTAAAAAGTGAAGGAAAAAAAAGAGGTCCAAAATGTAGGCCTTGTGATGGAGCTTCGGGATCTCCTTCAGATGCTGTCCTCCGTCGATCCTGCGATGGCGGTCTTGGACGGTTGAGATTTGGTTTAGGTGTTGTTGGGTATGGATCTCAATGGGTTGGTGTTGGACGCCGAGCTACCTGCAAAAAAGTCCCGGGATGGACGATCACCATAAGACCATTCGACGATCAAGTTAGAGCCGAGAAATAGAAGCAGAGTAGCGGCGTATTGAGATAATTCGAGTTACCTGAGTCGTCTGAGAGAGGGGTTTATATAGGGGTCGCATAGAGAGAATGGGCGCGAGATCACCGCCGTCAGTTACACCCCAGTGTTATCCTCGCCTTGAAAGGCGGGATGCGCCCATTAATGGAGGGATGCGCTAGAGTGGGACGCGGATCGTGGGGAGGAGGATATCTCGCCCTGGCGATATACACGGAGCCGTTGCGGGCCGCATGGGATCTGCGCTCCTGGTAGATCGGGGGAGGTCGAGGAAGCTCGGAACGTCGGAGGCTCGGAGACAAGCCTGGAGGCCAAGGAAGCTAGGCACGTCGGATGCTCGGAGATGAGTAAGGAGGCCGAGGAAGCTCGACACGTCAGATGCTCGGAGACAAGCAAGGAGACTGAGATAGCTCGGAGGCGAGCTGTTGGTAGATTCCCAGGTGAAGATGGAATGTATTCAGGGAGGTCTCCTGGAAGGTCGGACACGTTCCCCGCGACGAAGTCCCGAGGAATCCTCAGAATGCCTCTCATTTATTCCACCTTTGTAGCTTTCGGGACACATCATCCGCCACGTATCGTAATCCGAGGAGACATCACTTGTGAGCATCATCATTAGCCCCCACTCTCGTTCCCACCTATCTAAGGGTCGGGTCGAGAGTGGTCTGCTCGGTCTTTCTTTCGTTCAATTTGGTGCCAAGGATCATAATGCGGAATGCCTGGGAACGGCACGGCGTTTGGCGGTCGCGTCGTTTCGATCTTTTGGGCCCACGTGTCGCCTCGTCGTGCGCCTAAATCTTCGCGCGTATCCTCGATGGCGTCAGCGGATCAAATGAAATGATCGCGCTTTATAAAGAGGGCACCATTTCAGTCGGTCGCCAGTTGGGACACGAGCCACATGTCGAATGTCAGTTGGCGGACGCGACATGCTGCCGCTGTCACCTGCAATCGAAGGGACATCCCCAATGGCCGATCGCCACGTGGAGCTCTGACGACTGGCAGGCGCGACGTTTCGTTTTGGCGGGAGTCGATCTGGGCCGTCGGATGTTTTCTTTGAGCTGTATAAATAGGAGGGGACCCCTCTAGAGCTAACACTTCCGCCATAACTTACTTTCGTTGTCGAAGATTGCTCGGCGCTCCTTCCTTTTAGATCGGATGGCCCGTGATTTTTTCTCGACGAGCCCATTTTCTCGAATCAGGTTAGATGTCTTCATCTGAGGCGTCTGTAGAGATAGCTAGGGTTGAGTCGGACGATGAGACTCTAGTTGTTGAAGCCGAGTCCAACGGGTCTTCCTCCCCCCGGCTTCAGATAGCCAGGAAGGTTCTTCTGCTGCATCATCTGTGTCGGGCTCGCCCCTAGAGCCAGGGCCGCTCGTGTCGTTCACCGTCGGGTGGCAACAAGGGCCCCTAAGGCGCGCATCGGGAATGCCCACGATGCGCCCTCTGTTTTGAGGAATGTGGACGAGCTTACCGAGATTCGGGCTCGATTCTATATTCCCTCCAACTATTCGCTTTGCTTAGCCAGAGAGGGTGAGCGGGCGGACCAGGTGCAGATTAAGGAGATTGCCCTGTATTTGGAAGCATTTCGGGCTGGAATGCGTCTGCCCTTCTCAGCCGAGATATGTGGGATGTTTCGCTGCTTCCATCTTGCCCCGGGCCAGCTAGCGCCCAACTCGTGGAGAATCCTCCTCGGGTTTCTGGTCTGGTTGAAACTTTAAAATATCTACTTCGGTTTGACCCTCCTCGTTTCCTTCCTTTGTTATAAGAATCACCCTGGCACCAGTAAGGATGAACCGAACTGGGTGTATTTTTCTTTCAAAAAACATAAGGACGGGATGGCCGGATCGGGTGTGGTAGTCGTCCCTTCTTCCATCCATGAATGGAAGGAGAAGTTCATTTTCGTCGGGCCACCCGAGGGCGAAGATTGGTCCGTGCCTACACAGTGGCACATGACAGCTCGAGAGTGAAACAGTCATCTTCACCCGAGGCAAGCGTAGTATCTTTGTGGGAGCCAATCCAGCGGGCCGATGTCCTGCTTTCTTAGCAGGCTCTGAGCTGGATTGGGCTCAGCCCCTGTTACAAACCCAAATTTCCAATACAAGTTTTTACAAAAAAATTTCAAAAAATCCTTAAAGGGGTATGTTAGCCTGAGCACAAGTTATAAGTAATTATTTTGCTTTTTAATTACAAGTTAAAAGAATGTAACAACTCCATTTTTAGTGTACAAAAATTTGCTTTAAAATTAATGTATACTTGGGGTATTTACATTTACTGTTATTACTTTAAGTAATTAATTAGCTCCATAATTACAAGAAGGAGCTTGTAGCTCATTGGTAATACCCTGCACTGCTGAACCAAGCCACCAGAGTTCAAATCCCATACCCCACATTATTTTTAATATTGTTTTTATTTTGAATCTTTAGAATACCAAGAGTTTACACGTGCATATCTCACAAAAACCCCGACTACACCCAAAGATGTAATATTGCCAGAGGATAGATGAACCGTCGAGGGGGATCCCGGAGGCCTGACTCGGCCGGGAATCGGCCAAATCGGCCCCGACTCGGCCGACTCAATCCTCCGACCGAGTCATGGCCGAGTCGGCCGATTCCGGCGACAACCCCAACATGAAAGTTGTGTCTTTTCATATTCCCTATGCACCTGCAAAATTTCAGTCTCGGACCATTTCCAGAGCTCTTTTAAAACCCCAATTACTCCACTTTTAATACATTTTTAATATATTTTATCACATTTTTCATTTTAACTTTTCACCTACCCTAACCCTAGCCTAACCCTATAAATACACCCCCTACCCCCTACCCTCTCACCCCAAAATTCTGAGCCCACTCTTTCAAAATTCCAAGAATCTTGTGCACTTTGAAAACGAGCCCGAGGAGAAGCTCCGACGAATTCCCGGCGGAACTTCCGGCGATCGTTTTAGGAACTACCGGCGATGACGCAACACATCGGCGATTCCTCTACTTCCCTCTCACTCTCTTGTGTGATCTAAAATCCGTAAGTCCCAATTCCTACCTATCTCTTCTATAAAAAAATACGGTTTTACAAAACCCGACGGAATCGAAACAAATCCGATTTCCGATTCGGTTTCTTATAAAATTCCACTTCTCACTGATACAATCATACTTAAACTTCCTCATGTTGACTATTAAATACTAATCAACCAAATTGATCAAATTTCATCACATGAAATGATGGCTATTTCAATTTATTGTATTTTTCACTTAAATACCATATTGTTTCAATTCTACATTTAACTCTATTAAACTTGTTATACCTTTAAAGTAGAGCACGAGGTAACGACCTACCTCCTCACACACTCATATACAACCTAACACAATGCCATCGAAAACTTAGAATACGGGAAAAACAAACATTTTCATTTAAATACCCTTTACTAAATAAAGTCATTTCTAAAAGATTTAGTATTGATATACTTTTTAAATAAATACCACTTATTATGAAAATAGGATAAGTTGTGGATATTAGTCGTTTATCTAAACCTGATTTTGTGGTGCCTAGGTTAGGCAAGTGAGAAAGATAACTTTAAAAGGCCCGTCTCACGGTAATTCGTGAACGGATCCCTTATTTCTTCACTTGTACTTACTTGGCCACAATTGGCGGTAAAGAGGTGATTTGAGGCACCTCACAACTTGTCGTTTTGGACCAGTTAGGAATAGTCTGGTTGACTTAGGAGACCTTAGAACATAGAATACGGAAAATTGACATCTTTACAAATAAATATCACTTATTTCATAAAACCGTTTTCTAAAGGATTAGTATTTATACAATCTTTGCAAAGCGCCACTACAACCCATTTTGGGGAACCCGTTCGGGATGGTGCGGATTATCGCACATCCTCGGGCTTAGTAGTGCGAGATTCAGACCTCCGCAAGGAGCATTCGGTCTCGAAAGATTTAAAATACGATATCTTAAGAAAATGAGATTTTTAGAATATAAAAAATATATTAAAATTATTTTTGTATAAATATATGTATATTTATCATTAAAATACCTATTTTGTTATGATATAAATATTTCACCTTTTTCTAAAAATCACAAGAATCAATTTTACACTAAAATACCACGAATTCCATATAAATCAATATTAAAAATAAATACCTTTATTTCTGAATTTAGGATATTTTCATTAGAAATATCACAATATAAAATCCACATTCATTACAGCCCTAAATATGAATAATAAATGCTTGGGTATATTTTGAAAAAGTATATAAAAGTATTTTTACATAAAACCCCCTAAAGTTCTATAAATTACCTTAAGGACCCTAGTAAACATAGGTTTAAACGGAACCAATCTCTTGAGCCTCAGAGAGCCGGAGAAGTGGGTGCTTGTCTATCTAAGGTAGACAAATTAATAAAACAATCAGGACTTCAAGTTACTTTGCTGATTGTCTGACTCAGTTTGAGTCTCAGTATAATCTGACTTGAATATGATTCAAGTACAATTTACAATTTACAATCTTCAATATTACAATTCAATCTGAATCTATGAATCCAATTATCAATCTATACAACTTGACTGATCCGAACCATGGATATACATTCCATTTACATGGTTCTCCAGTTATTCCATTTATATGATTCTACGGTTACATCCGTTTACTGATATCATTATTTTGGTCAGTCGACCAATTATACAATCAATACAATTTACAAGACAAACAATACAATCAAAACACTACGGGGTTTAAAGGGTAGATTGGTACGGAAGGTGTTAAAAGTGGCACGATACGGTAAGATTAAGACACCTAACCTGTATTCCGTTGTTATTGTACCGTGGCCCAACGGTTCCTTGAGTTCCTGATACCTTAGTCTCCGGGGCAAATGAGACCCCTCTCGTATACACTGGCATCCTTCTGTACCAAGCTACAAACAACAGCGTTAACACCAAATAAAACAATATAACAATATAATATAACTGTAAAAGCTACTCTCTCTCTCTTACTCTCCGTCTATTCTATTTCTCCCTTCTCTTTGGGACTTACCGAGCGATCTGTTCGCTGACGACATTATCTTTCTTTCTTCTTTGAATGTCGTCAGGTGATCTGGACACGTCAGAGATCGAGCCCACTGCTGAAGACTTGGACCATTTCAGTGAAGATCCCGAGCTCTAGTCATTGTACACTTTCCATTCAGTACTTTCATTTCTGTTATGCCATTGTTTAGGCATTGCTTTATTTCAGTTGTATTTACTTTTCATGTATTGTACAAAAGAATGTTAATAAATAAAGTTGTTGTTTTATTATATCTTGTCTCTTGTGCTTACTTTTATATTGCTTAGATATGCTTAGCGTATTTACTTCAGAGTAAATACGTAGCGGACCGGTCCCGTCTCCTTCGCCGTACACCGGGAAGCGGGGCGTGATAGCCCCGCGCGCTTTCTGGGTAAGTTAGGGCAGTAGACGGTCCATTTAGACTTTGATGAATTTTCTTTACCCTTTTCAGCGTCACTAACTCTCTTTGTGTATTCCCCATTTTTGCAGAGCAAATAGACCGATCAAAGTTCTTAGCTGCCAAGGCCGTGAAGGCCCGAAAGAAGACCGGGGGTGGAAGATCAACTTTTTTGGTGGAACAAAATAAGTCTTTCATTCCCACAGACGGAGCCAACCGATGGAGGTTCGAGATCGCCTTCAGATGTTGTCCTCTGTCGATCCTGCGATGGCGGTCTTGGACGGCTGAGATTTGGTTTTGGAATTGTTGGATGTGGATCTCAATGGGTTGGTGTTGGACGCCGAGCTACCTACAAAGAAGTCCCGGGGTGGGCGACCACCGTAGGACCTTCCAACGATCAAGTTAGAACCGAGGAATAGGGGCAGAGTATTGAGATAATTCGAGTTACCCGAGTCGTCTGAGAGAGGGGTTTATATAGAGGTCGTGTGGAGCAAGCGGGCGCGAGATCACCATCGTCAATTACGCTCCAGCGTTATCCTCGCTTCGAATGGCGGGATGCGCTAGCGTGGGACGCGGACCGTGTAGAGGAGGATATCTCGCCCTGGCGATGTTTCCCCCAATCAGAGCAAAGCTCTGTTTGAATTTCAAATTCAAAAGGTGAAGCAACGCTTCAGATCTCTTGCGCTGTGCGCAGAGCGCCACGTGTCAAAATCAGACACGCCAGCGCAAGGAGCGCAGCGCACCCAATCAGAGCAAGGCTCTGTTTAAAATTCAAATTTTAATAAAGAAAGCAACACTTCAGGTGACTTGCGCTCAGCGCTGCGCTCTGCACTGCGCGACACGTGTCAAGCGCAGGTGCGCTTATGCCAACTGTGCCAGCATTTAAAATTCTGGAAAAATCTTTCCAATCTTGTTAAAAACAAGAAGATTCTCTTCTGTAAAACAGAGCCCTTAGATCAAAGATCCAACGGTGGGGAAATATCCCCAGATCAATCAGAGAAAGATCTCTGTAACCAACCTAACAAACTAATTGGCCCTATATAAAGGCCCCTAGACTCCAAGTCTAAAACATACAGATACAGATATACAGAGATAGCGCTACAAAACTCCTCAAAAACTTTGAGAAGAACTCGAAGAAAAGAAAAGGTAAAACCTTTGAAAAAAAAGAAGAATTTCTTCTAAAAAGATCAATGATCTAAGAACAAGATCAAGATCTTTGATAAAAAATAATAATAATAATAATAAAAAAGTAATCTACTTCATGACTAGATCTTTTGATCTATATAAAGGCATTGCCTTTTGATGAACCACTGGTTCTTGAAATTTGAGGTAGAACCTCTCTGAAACAAGAAAAACTTGTTTTCTTTGATCTAAATTTGATCAAGATATTAAACAGTGCCTTGCACTTTTGAAATCTGCACTGTTGCGCTCCTTGGATTGGCGCAAGTCACCAGAGAGCGCCACGTGTCAATCACAGAACAACTGCGCCTTGCGCTTCTAAAAATAGAGCACTGCTCTCTTGGTTTGGCGTAAGTCACCAGAGCGCGCCACGTGTCAGCAGCGCACTAGCGCAGCGCACTGGCGCAGCGCACCGCGCTAACAGACTTGCGCTCACTAGCGTGTGACACGTGTTACCTCCACATGAATTTGCGTCTTGCGCTCTTCAATTGGCGCAAAGCGCCTGATAAGCTACGTGGGGCACTGTCAGAACCTTTAATGCAGTGCATTATTAAAAAGGGCAGAGCCCAAATAAAGGCCTGGCAGGCCAAACACAAATAAAATGTTGAATATTCTCAACTGGACTTAACCCAATTCTGGCCGTAAGTCCTCAAATTAAATTGAACTGAGCACAACTGCTCTCCCAAATCAATTTACACCCGGTTCAAGGGTACATCTCTGAACTCCTCTGATATTTGTCGTTGTAATCCTTCAACGTCGTTAGAGAGGTGACGGGTCCCGACAACCACACATTAATACGGACTGTGGGGTCCTTAAACTCACGGACTAATGCGTCCTTAAACCAATATTCGTTCCCAAAATGGGAACAATGGACCACCATGTCCCTAAACTGGTAATACAGACTGTGGGGTCCTTAAACTCATGGACTAATGCGTCCTTAAACCAATATTTGTTCCCAAAATGGGAACATTGGACCACCATGTCCTTAAACTGGTAATACGGACTGTGGGGTCCTTAAACTCATGGACTAATGCGTCCTTAAACCAATATTCGTCCCCAAAATGGGAATGTTGGACCACCATGTCCCTAAACTGGTAATACGGACTGTGGGGTCTTTAAACTCATGGACTAATGCGTCCTTAAACCAATATTCATTCCCAAAATGGGAACGTTGGACCACCATGTCCCTAAACTGGTAATACGGACTGTGGGATCCTTAAACTCATGGATTAATGCGTACTTAAACCAATATTCGTTCCCAAAATGGGAACATTGGACCACCATGTCCCTAAACTGGTAATACGGACTGTGGGGTCCTTAAACTCATGGACTAATGCGTCCTTAAACCAATATTCGTCCCCAAAATGGGAATGTTGGACCACCATGTCCCTAAACTGGTAATACGGACTGTGGGGTCCTTAAACTCATGGACTAATGCGTCCTTAAACCAATATTCGTCCCCAAAATGGGAATGTTGGACCACCATGTCCCTAAACTGGCAATGGACCACTATGTCCCTAAACTAGAACAATAGAGCCCCCAAATGCTCTTTTGTCGGATCTAAACGATCCAGTTAAGTTGATCTTAGTCCCAAATCGGACTAACGTATCCTTAACAAACGCTTAAGTTGATCTTAGCCCCAAATATGGCTAACGTATCCTTAAACCAAAACCCCAAATCCAAATCTAAGAAAATACGGATTAGGACTAATCCACGTCCTACGGGCGACGACATAAATTAGTCTCCGTATACAATCCACGGGCAACCACAAATAATACAAACACCCACGACACGAAGTGAAATTCTGGAGAAGGAGAAAGTTGTTACCGCGATGCGGTAGCGTAATTAACTGCAGGGGCTTGCGCCTGCAGGGAAGAACGTCCCCATAATCATAAAACCCTCAAGCGAGGGGTAATCTAACAAAGTCTGCTACATCGGCCGCATCCGTCTAAACCTCCGATACACGGTGCCATAAATCAACTTGGTATCTTCGGAGAGGTGGACGGATAAAACCAAATAGCATCTGCCCCAAATCTCAGGGCAAGACGTCTCTCTGCGTCGCGCCGTCTTTCGGAGGGGAATGGATTCTGGCACGCCCGGTGGGACCTTTTCCTCTTTCCACTCCACACTTCGTGTGTCGTCTTTGCGAACCAATCGCGATTTGTTAATGGTTGCCCTCGGGCTTCAAGTTACTAAGATTTGGTCTCTTGCTTGGCGCAGAAATCAAACAGCAATGGCGTTCAACTGCTCGAACTGCTCCAACTGCAAATGCAACCGACGCTCCGCCTCACCTGGAAGTGTAGCCTATGGACCGCAGGCTGCTTCCCTGTTCACAATGCCGATAGAACAGGTGACACAGGCTACCACTGGTCTGTTCTTCGGGACCATGCTCCCGCCAGTGAACATTAATGTCCCGCTGCCGCAGGAAGCACAAAAGAAGTCGGTCTTCGATCGACTTGCTACTCCCATGGCCCCTCTCAACGGGTCGTTCAATTCCAACCCCTCGGTCTTCACCAAGCTGAACTCAAGCTCCAAAGGGCCTGCCAAGAAGCTCGTTACACCTGAAGTGGCCATCCCAGAGAAGATAGCCATATCTGCTCTTGAAGTCGTCAAGGCGGCTTCTCCTCCCAGAGGGTCGGTCTTTGCCAGACTAACTGCTCCCGTTCCCGCTCCCGCTCAGAAATCTGTGTTTGACCGGTTGGACACGGCTTCTCAACGGACGTGAGTCTTCAAGAGGCTGACACCCGCGACAGCCCCCCACCTGAACGAGGGGCAAGACAAAACCGTCGCTGAACCAATCCCAACAGCTCGTAACGCCCGACGTCGCCACTGGCGCCGGATAAGGAAGGCTGGGGGCAACTCCCCCTCTGGGCTAACTCCACCAGCTCCAAGGTGGAAATTAATGCCGCTGTTCCAACCGGGAACAGCTTTGAGCTACTGAACAGGGTACGCAGGAATTCGCCAACTGCTGTGCTCAAAAAGTCTCCTCCGCCGGTAGAGACCGTCATAGAAACAAAACCGAAGCAGTCTCCTCAACGGCTGTCTTCTAAAGTCTACAAGACTTGGCGACGCGTTTGAGAATTGGTGATTGATCCAAATTTCTCCCATCAGCATAAGAAGTCGAAAGTCCGACATGAGGAAAACCGCCCTGTTGAGCAACGGAAGACGACGGTCACCTGGGTGCCCAAAGCAACGGCCCCCTCAACTTTGATGGCCAACAAGAGAAGAAGGCCGGAGAAAGTCTCCACGCCCGCGGCAAATGTCAAAGGCAGTGAACCCAAACGTCCTAAGTCTGGGGGCATTGTGGTACACACCGTCTACATGGCGTCCGGGAAAGAGGATAGCCGTATATCCACAGGTCATCGACCGCTCACGCGATCGGTGACTAAAGCTCAAAAGCAGCAGTAGAGGCTCCAAGAAATGATGACTGCGATGGCTGCACTCACTCGGCCAAAAGAAAGCCCAGAAGTATCCTCGGATCAACGCCAGGAGCAAGAAATCGATGCCGAATTCCTTCGGAGAATACTGGAAAAGAAGGACAAAGAGGCTGCGGAACAAGCATCCAATATAAAACGAATGACCCTTCTGTTCCAGGACATGGTGGGTATGATGATCCAGCAGGATCCTCCTGCTGAAGATCCTCCGATCGTCTTCGAAGACGACAGAGGAGAAACGCCAAATCCACCGCCGGCTCTTTCAACAGCCAAGGAGGAGACAATTTCCAAAGCTGCCCTGGATGAATATATAGCTCAGCAGATACGAGTTCACCAGGCAAATGAGGCGGCCGGTTAGGTTGTCAAAACGGGGTGACCATATCCGAGCTGGTATGATCAGATCAAATACCCGCCGGGCTACACGATCCCAAAATTTCATGTCTACAAGGGGACAGGCAATCCCCATCAACATGTTGCTCAGTTCAGGGCTCTTTGTGGCAACACCGGTGGCGATGATAAGCTCCTGCTTCGCCAATTCGTCGGCAGCTTATCGGAGACGGCGTTTGAATGGTACTCCGAGCTTCCGAATGACTCTGTCAAAACTTTTGCTGAAATGGAGTTGTTGTTTACCCAGCGTTTCGCAAGCGCCAGCGAGCGTACTCCAATAACAGCTTTGATCAATGCAAGAGTAAAGCCGGGCGAAACTTGGGTCCAATATGCAATCCGATGGCGGAACTTGTGGTCAAAATGCGAACAACGCATCGAAGAAGCGCCAGCGGTGGGCATGTTTGTGGGCACCTTAGATCCTCATGCAACTATTTCACAGTTCATGATGTTCTTTAAACCAACCATGTTCCAGGCCTTGATTGACAAATTAGCCCAAATGGACCAGATGGTCCATAGACCGTCTCCTCCAAAGCCGGACTCTCGAAATGAGAAGGGGAAGGGAAAAGCGATCGTCGTCGCCAATGTTCAACAACAGCCGAGCAATCTGAAGTCAGTTGTCCATCAAAACAATATGCGCCCGCGCTTCTCCCTTGAGGAGAGGCTAGGACGTCCTTACTCGTTTCCTCAAGTTAAAACGAGAAGACTATTCGAGCTGGCAGTACGCAACAGACTCATCAATCTGCCGGATTCAAAACGTCCGTTGCAGCCAAACGACGTCAATGATCCCAATTACTGCCCCTACCATCGAATACTGGGTCATCCGATCGAATATTGCTACGTCTTCAAAAACTGGATCGAAGACCAATACCAACAAGGCATGTTCGCGTTATCCGAAAAATGGAAGGTGAACTCGCTGCAACCTCATACCCCTAAAAAGGTGAACACGCCGGGGGCAACGTGCTCCCTTGTAGAAGAAACTCCGTGGGAGGTTGTGCTATCTGCCAAAACCAAAAGGATGCTAAATGATCTCCAGACATGCCCGGCGATCAGGTGGAAGAACCCGTTAGAACCCTAGATCATCGAAGGGATGCTGAAGCCACGCCCAGCTCCAAAGGTCGGTGGTGATGGCCCAAGCATTCACACCCAGCCGTTGAAATCTTCAAAGAAGAAGAAGAAGAGATCCAATAAGCTCGTGAAGGCTGGCAACAAGCGCACGGACTTACAGAAACAGATTGACGCGCTGGAGGAGTATAATCAGAAAGCACGGACCCCCATCACGCTCCAAGAGTTCCTCAGCCATGTCTTTCAGGAGGAAGATGATGGAGAAAGCTCGTCGGATGAATCTGAGGGTTACGTAGCAAGTTGTCATGTGATCTCCCACTCGTTTACAGACGATGAAGAAACTCCTTGCACTGAAAAGCTGGGGGCAGATCCTAAACCGGAACTTCTGGGGCCATCGGATGAAACAATTGATGCATTCCTCAACGAAGCTTTTTTGAAAAGTAAAACTGATCGGGAACACGAGACGGTCATATTTGAGAGGGCCAAGCGCCGGCGACTAGACGAAAGAGTTGAGACACTTCCGTCAAATCAAAAGACATCCATTGCGGATAAAAAAAAATTCAAGATGAGGAAAAGGTTTGCTAAAGCCATATCAATGGGGATGAAGCTACCACCCTCTGAAGGAAACATTGCCGGCAAAGCAGAAATGCATCCTTCCTACTGCTTATATCATCAAAAGATTTCGCACCCTACCGAAGAGTGCAAAGCTTTCAATAGATGGTGGCAGGGGTATGTTGTTCACCTGCAGCATTTTAAGCGGGAAAAGCGCAAAACTCGTCGGGAGCGGAAAAGTACGACCGAGGAGCTTAGAAGAACTACCGGCGATTGTCGCATGGTTAACGCCGGGGAAGCGTAAGTTCTCACGTTCGGGAGCGACTCTGACGAGGAAATGGCTCTTAGCCCTCTCTTTAAAGAGTCCACCTCGGGAAAAGAGGAAGAGCCAAAGGCCTGCGAAAATATCCGGCTGCGTAATCATACATTACCCGAAAAGAATCTCGGACCCTCAAATAAAAAAGATAAGCGAAAAGAAAAGGTCTCTGAGGATATCGCCCTAAATGACCAAGTCATGGAAGAGCTAACCGCCAAGGACCCGCCAAAGAAAAATAAGGTGGGCTACAACGTTCTGGCGCACTTGAGGAAGTTACCCTCGCAACTCAGTATTCTCGATGCCCTCTTACTATCAAAGGAAGAAAGAGATTCATTAATCAAAGTGCTATAGGAGCCAGAGCAATTCCAAGCCTTTCTCACCGAAGAAAATATGAAGGACGAGCTGGAGGAAGTGCACACAGCCGACGTCACTTTCGGTGATGAAGACCTCCTCCTTGGGACGTGCGAACACAATCGTCCCCTTTATGTCTCAGGGTACTGCCACGATATAAAGATAGGCAAAATCTTAGTTGACAATGGCTCTTCCGTCAATCTCCTCAATGTACGGGTATTGAAGGAAATCTGCATGAGCGTCCAGCACCTCGCTCGGGATAAGATCACCATCTCCGGGTTTGACTCTCAATCATCACGGACTCTCGGGTCTGTGATATTGACGTTACGCTTTGGGCTACTCGTCACGGACATTAAATTCCATGTCATAGACGCCAAGACATGCTATAATGCTTTGCTCGGCCGACCCTGGTTACACGAGTACAACATCATCTCTTCTACACAGCATCAGTGTATGAAATATTTTAAGGATGGTCTCGAGTATACCGTAACAGGAGAGCTGAACCCGTTCTCCGTGAACGAAGTCCGCAAATATGAAGATGCAAGATACTTCTTACCGGATTTCGAGGACATAGAGAGATGTCACAAACCGGAGAACAAAGCTATCGCCACCATTCCAGTCTTCGGGAGTGATACTGAGGAAGAGGAAGAGATGGTTTATTCAGGTCCACCCCAACACAACAAGCCAGGACTGTCCGCTCCTATGTTAATCTTTGGCAGTGACTCGGAAGATGAAGTCCATGCTATATTTTCCGCTCGACCTTCGGTACAAACATTCGCTGACGAAGAGCAAAGTTTGCAAGTTGCCATGGTTTCGCCCAAATATCATAAAGAACTAGATGCGCTCGATACCTACAGTGTGGAAGAGCTACAGACGTTCTATGTCCCTCCCAAGCGAGAAGGCGATCCTATTTTACCGCTCTGGAGAAACTAAAGTGGAGAGAGAAATCTGGCACGGCGCGGATCCTACACTTGACAGGCTTCAGCCCATCCGTCTGCCTAGATATTATACAAAAGGCTTGAAAAGGCTATTGAAGCACCAGGGGATACCCTTCAAACAGACCGCTCGAAAATCCAAATTCTATGACAGGGTCTGGAACGTTCCCGGAACTCAGCACAAGTTGCCTAATGGACGAATGGAAACAATCGGGCTTGGATACATTCGGTCCAAGAAACGAGAGCTACTCCGCGACTGCTATGTTGTGCATAACTTTAATGAAGAAGGGGATGCTCAATAGGAAGATGCTAACCCTGAGCCAGAAAAAGTCCCCGATGTAAAAATGCCCCGTCCGTCATTCGAAGAACAAGTGGACAAGCTTATAAGGAAAGCTGGTCAAAAAGTCCGAGACGACCACAACCGCGAAATGGCTATCTACGAGAAAACTAGGACGCAACGCCTCCTCCAACAGGCTGTGAAAGATGAAAATGCCGCTCCCTGTCAACCTGTTGTAAAAAAGGCCCGACACAGAGGCAGAAACAAGTCAAAAAGCGAAAAAAGCATTCAGCAACGACAAAGCGGGACCAAGAAGTCACGCGAGCGGGAATCAAGTGGTCCGGATTTGTCCCTTATGAAGAAGATGAGCCGAGCATACTCTTTTCCTCAAGACAAGACAAAGAAGATACTCGACCTAGCTATAAACCACCAAATGATTACGCTTCCGGAGTCCAGGCACCCTGAGCAAGCAGGCGAAGTCTCTCACCCAAACTATTGCTCGTATCACCGAGTAATAGGCCATCCCCTCGAAGATTGCTTCACCTTCAAGAACTGGGTCGAAGATCAGTATCAACTCGGCAAGTTCGCTCTATCTGACAGCTGGAGGGTAACGCCGCCACAGAAGCATGAACCCAAAGCCACGAGAGCAGAACCAGATCCACATCGGTCTTGGAAGCGAGCTCTTACTTGTCATATGATAACAATATCAAAAGAAGAGTCCGAGAATATGGATGACCTTCCCTGGTGCTTCGAAAACAGCGATGACGAGGTGATCTCAGAATTTCCACCAACGCCGAAAGAACTGGAAGATGGAATACACACCACTGCAGATAACCTCAAGAAAATTGAGTTGGGGACGGCAAACGACCTGCGACCGACATTCATTAGTGAGCTGTTGTCTGAAGAGAGGGTGGCTTCATTAAAAGACGTGCTCATGCAGCATAAAGATTGCTTCGCATGGAACTATTCTGAAATGCCAGGACTAGATCCAGAAATTGCTGTGCATAAATTGGCGATATCCCCAGACGTTAAGCCAGTCAAACAAGCACCGAGAAGAATGCGGCTCGAGCTTGAGATGAGCATTAACACCGAAGTCAAGAAGCTGATCGACTCTGGGTTTATCCAGGAAGTTCAGTATCCCGATTGGATCGCCAACATCGTTCCGGTGATGAAGAAAAATGGGACAGTGCGCATATGCGTGGACTTTCGGGATCTCAATAAAGCCTGCCCGAAGGAAGATTTCCCAGTTCCAGTCACCGAGCTGATGATAGATAACACGTCCACTCACGAGGTTTTCTCCTTCATGGACGGCTCATCAGGATATAATCAGATAAAGATGCATCCCGAAGACCAGAAGCACACCTCTTTTCGGACCCCTTTGGGTATATTCTACTATAAGGTGATGCCCTTCGGTCTAAAGAACGCCGGTGCCACCTATCAGAGGGCCATGACGAAGATCTTCGATGACCTGATACATGAAATCGTCGAATGCTATATTGACGACTTCGTCGTTAAGAGCAAATTATACGAGGAGTATTTAGAGCATCTGAAGACCGTATTTCAACGCCTTCAACAATACAACTTGAAGATGAACCCTCTCAAGTGCGCATTCGGGGTTTCTTCGGGCAAATTCCTAGGATTCATCATCCGACATCGAGGTTTCGAAATAGATCCGTCGAAGATTAAGGCGATCATGGAAATGCCTCCGCCAAGAACTCTCAAACAGCTGCGGTCTCTCTAAGGAAAGCTTGCATATATCCGGCGATTTATAGCCAATCTTCCAGGCAAGTGTCGTCCTTATAGTCATCTGATGAAGAAGGGGACCCCGTTCATCTGGGATCACAAATGCCAAGGCGCGCTGGACGAAATCAAGCAATATCTGCAGAATCCGCCAGTGTTGGCTGCTCCGGTCAAGGAAAATCCTCTCATTCTTTATACAACCGCCCTCGAAGGTTCCTTAGGCGTATTATGGGCACAAGAGAATGACCAAGGGAAAGAAAGAGCTCTTTATTACTTAAGTCGGGTTCTTCTGGGGGCAGAAAGCAACTACTCCCCCATCGAAAAACACTGCCTGGCGTTGATCTTCGCGATAACAAAGCTCAGGCACTATGCGTTGGCGCATGAAGTCCGTCTCATTTCGAAGGTGGACCCCCTTAAGTATTTAATGTCGAAGGCCATATTGATAGGGAGACTCGCTAAGTGGGCCCTGCTCTTGATGGAGTTCTCAATAACTTATCTGTTTACCCCAATCAGAGCAAAGCTCTGTTCAAATTCCAAGATGGGACAAAAAGCAATACTTCTGTTTTTCTCCAATCAGAGCAAAACTCTGTCTTGAAAATTAAAGTGAAAATAAAAGTTAAAATAAATGAAATAACGCTTCAGATCCCCTGCGCTGCACGCAGAGCGCCACATGTCAAAATCAGACACAGTAGCACAAGGAGCGCAACGCCCAAGGTAGCGTACTCCATCAGAGCAAATTTTAAAATAAATAAATAAAAAAAAATGCGCAAAGCAACTGCGCAGTGCGCGCTGCGCGCAGTAAAAATAAAATAAAAAATAAAAAAAAAAAAAAAAATTGTTGCGCGACACGTGTCTGCGCAGTTGCGCAAGCGCTGCACGACACGTGTCACGCGCTGGGGAGTTGCGCAAAAAACAGAATGAAGATTTAAGGAAATCTTTTCTGTTTTTGTTAAAACAAGAAGATTTCTTCTGAAAAACAGAACCCTTCGGATTAAAGATCCAACGGTGGGGAAAATTCCCCAAATCACTCAAAGAATGATCTCTTTAACAAACTTTAACTAATTTATGGGCACTATAAAAAGGTCCCTAGACCTCATTTCAAAATGATGAATATCTTGCTAAAAAAAAGAGAAGAGAACTCTTGAGAACTCTTGAAGAATAAAAAAAAGGTAAAAACCTTTAAAAGAAAAGAAAATTCTCTTATGAACAGATCATTGATCTAAGAACAAGATCATTGATCTTCAACAATAAATAAATAAATAAATAAAATAGTGCCTTGCACTTGTTTTATGAACCATCGGTTCTTGAACCTAAAAAGTTCTTAAATTAATAGTGCTTTGCACTTTTATGAACCTTTGGTTCTCTGAGATAAGAAAAACAAGAAAAAACTTGTTTTTTCTTAGATCTAAATCAAATAGTGCCTTGCACTTGTTTTATGAACCATCGGTTCTTGAACCTAAAAGGTTCTTAAATTAATAGTGCTTTGCACTTTTATGAACTTTTGGTTCTCTGAGATAAGAAAAACAAGAAAAAACTTGTTTTTTCTTAGATCTAAATCAAATAGTGCTATGCACTTCTTTTATGAACCATCGGTTCTTGAATCTAAAAGATTCTCAAATTAACAGTGCTTTGCACAAATGCAATGCATTACTTAAAAGGCCAGGCCCAAATCAAAATGACCTGACAGGCCAAAATAAATTGCAAGGCAATAAATGGGCAGAGCCCAAATAAATTGATAATTTGCATCCTTTATACAAGGGCAGAGCCCAAATGAAATTGATGCTCTGCATCATTTATAAAGGACAGAGCCCAAAACAAATTGATGCCCTGCATCTTTTCTGGGCAAAGCCCAAATAAAAATAAAAACAAATGCAAATAAAATATTGGACATTTTTAACTGGACTTAGCCCAATCGTGGCCATAAGTCCTTAAACTAAATTAACTGAGCAAAACGGCTCTCCTAAACCAATCCACATCCGGTTCAAGGGTACATCTCCGAACTCCTTTGATATCCATCGTTGTAATTCCTCAACGACGTCAAAGAGGTGACGGGTCCCAACGACCATACATCAATATGGACTGCGGGGTCCTTAAACTAATATTGGACCGAGACGTCCCTAAACTAATATCGGACCGAGACGTCCCTAAACTAATATCGGACCGGAACGTCCCTAAACTAATATCGGACCGGAACGTCCCTAAACTGGAATATGGACCACCACGTCCCTAAACTGGCACAATAGAGCCCAAATGCTCTTTTGTCGGATCTAAACGATCACGTTAAGTTGATCTTAGTCTCAAATTGGACTAACGTATCCTTAACAAACGTTTAAGTTGATCTTAGCCCCAAATATGGCTAACGTGTCCTTAAACCAAACCTCCAAACCCAAATCTAAGTAAATACGGATTTGGACTAATCCACGTCCTACGGGCGACGGCATTACTCAGTCTCCGTATACAATCCACGGGCAACCACGAACAAAACAAACACCCACGACACGAAGTGAAATTCTAGAGAAGGAGAAAGTTGTTACCGCGACGCGGTAGCGTAATTAACTGCAGGGGCTTGCGCCTGCAGGGAAGAGCGTCCCCACAATCAAAACCCCCTCAAGCGAGGGCGAATCTGACGAAGTCTGCTACATCGGCCGCATCCGTCTAAACTTCCGATACAAGGTTCCATAAATCAACTTGGTATCTTCGGAGAGGTAGACGGATAAAACCAAATAGTATCTGCCCCGAATCGCCAGCGTCAGGACATCGCAGTCCTGTGCGCCGCCTTTCGGAGGGGAACACATCTGTTTACCCCAATCAGAGCAAAGCTCTGTTCAAATTCCAAGGTGGGAAAAAAAGCAATGCTTCTGTTTTTCTCCAATCAGAACAAAACTCTGTCTTGAAAATTAAAGTGAAAATAAATGAAATAACGCTTCGGATCACCTGCGCTGCATGCAGAGCGCCACATGTCAAAATCAGACACAGTAGCGCAAGGAGCGCAACGCCCAAGGTAGCGTATTCCATCAGAGCAAATTTTTAAAAAAAATGCGCAAAGCAACTGCGCAGTGCGCAGTGCGCAGATAAAAATAAAAATAAAAAAATAAAAAATAAAAAAAAATTGTTGCGCAACACGTGTCTGTGCAGTTGCGCAAGCGCTGCACGACACGTGTCACGCGCTGGGAGTTGCGCAAAAAACAGAATGAAGATTTAAGAAAATCTTTTCTGTTTTTGTTAAAACAAGAAGATTTCTTCTGTAAAACAGAGCCCTTCGGATTAAAGATCCAACGGTGGGGAAAATTCCCCAAATCACTCAGAGAATGATCTCTTTAACAAACTTTAACTAATTTATGGGCACTATAAAAAGGACCCTAGACCTCATTTCAAAAGGAGATATATCTTGCTAAAAAAAAAGAGAAGAAAATTCTTGAGAACTCTTGAAGAAATAAAAAAAAAGATAAAAACCTTTAAAAGAAGAGAAAATTCTCTTATGAACAGATCATTGATCTAAGAACAAGATCATGGATCTTCAACAATAAATAAATAAATAAATAAATAAAAAATTTGTGTCTTGCACTTGTTTTATGAACCATCGGTTCTTGAACCTAAAAAGTTCTTAAATTAATAGTGCTTTGCACTTTTATGAACCTTTGGTTCTCTGAGATAAGAAAAACAAGAAAAAACTTGTTTTTTCTTAGATCTAAATCAAATAGTGCCTTGCACTTGTTTTATGAACCATCGGTTCTTGAACCTAAAAGGTTCTTAAATTAATAGTGCTTTGCACTTTTATGAACTTTTGGTTCTCTGAGATAAGAAAAACAAGAAAAAACTTGTTTTTTCTTAGATCTAAATCAAATAGTGCTTTGCACTTCTTTTATGAACCATCGGTTCTTGAATCTAAAAGATTCTCAAATTAACAGTGCTTTGCACAAATGCAATGCATTACTTAAAGGGCCAGGCCCAAATCAAAATGACCTGACAGGCCAAAATAAATTGCAAGGCAATAAATGGGCAGAGCCCAAATAAATTGATGATTTGCATCCTTTATACAAGGGCAGAGCCCAAATGAAATTGATGCTCTGCATCATTTATAAAGGGCAGAGCCCAAAAAAAATTGATGCCCTGCATCTTTTCTGGGCAAAGCCAAAATAAAAATAAAAACAAATGCAAATAAAATATTGGACATTTTTAACTGGACTTAGCCCAATCGTGGCCATAAGTCCTTAAACTAAATTAACTGAGCAAAACGGCTCTCCTAAACCAATCCACATCCGGTTCAAGGGTACATCTCCGAACTCCTTTGATATCCATCGTTGTAATTCCTCAACGACGTCAAAGAGGTGACGGGTCCCAACGACCATACATCAATATGGACTGCGGGGTCCTTAAACTAATATCGGACCGGAACGTCCTTAAACTAATATCGGACCGAGACGTCCCTAAACTAATATCGGACCGAGACGTCCCTAAACTGGAACAATAGAGCTAATTGCTCTTCTTTCGGATCTAAACGATCCCGTTCAAGTCGTCCTTAAACTAATATTGGACCACCATGTCCTTAAACTGGTATTGGACCACCATGTTCCTAAACTGGCACAATAGAGCCCAAATGCTCTTTTGTCGGATTTAAACGATCCCGTTAAGTCGATCTTAGTCCCAAACTGGACTAACGTATCCTTAACAACCGTTTAAGTTGATCCTAGCCTCAAATATGGTTAACGCATCCTTAAACCTTCAAACAGACTTTAGTCCCACATTGGACTATAAATTCCCCCAATCAACTTTGGCTCAAGGGTACATCTCTGAACTCCTCTGACATTTGTCGTTGTAATCCTTCAACGTCGTCAGAGAGGTGACGGGTCCCGACGACCATACATGAAAATGGACCACTACGTCCCTAAACTGGAACAATAGAGCCTCCAAATGCTCTTTTTCCGGATCTAAACGGTCCCGTTTAAGTTGATCTTAGCCCCAAACATGGCTAACGTATCCTTAAACATTCAAATGGACTATAAAACCCTAAATCAGCTTCGGTTCGAGGGTACATCTCCGAACTCCTCTGACACCTATCGTTGTAATCCTTCAACGACGTCAGAGAGGCGACGAGTCCCAATGGCTATATATTAAATGGATCACCACGTTAAGTTGATCTTAGTCTTAAATCAGACTAACGTATCCTCAACGAACGTTTAAGTTGATCTTAGCCTCAATACGGCTAACGTATCCTTAAACTAAAACACCAAACCCAAATCTAAGTAAATACGGATTTGGACTAATCCACGTCCTACGGGTGACGGCATTACTCAGTCTCCGTATACAATCCACGGGCAACCACAAACAAAACAAACACACACGACACGAAGTGAAATTCTGGAGAAGGAGAAAGTTGTTACCGCGATGTGGTAGCGTAATTAACTGCAGGGGCTTGCGCCTGCAGGGAAGAGCGTCCCCACAATCAAAAACCCCACAAGCGAGGGGGAATCTGACGAAGTCTGCTACATCGGCCGCATCCGTCTAAACCTCCGATACACGGTGCCATAAATCAACTTGGCATCTTCGGAGAGGTGGACGGATAAAACCAAATAGCATCTGCCCCGAATCTCAGCGTCAGGACATCACGGTCCTGTGCGCCGCCTTTCTGAGGGGAACAGATTCTGGCACGCCCGGTGGGACCTCTTCCTCTTTCCACTCCACACTTCGTGTGTCGTGTTCGCGAACAAATCGCGGTTTGCTGTGATTGCCTGTGGATTCAAGGTACTAAGATTTGGTGTCTTGCTTTATGCAGAAAATAGAAAATCAATGGCTTCGAACTGCACCGCCCGCAGCGATAACTCCCGCTCCGTCATTGCTGGAGGAGTGACTTATGGGCCTCGAGCGGCCTCCCTTTTCAAAATGCCGGTGGAGCAGGTGGCTCAAACCACCACTGGACTATTTTTTGGGACCATGCTCCCACCAATGAGCTTCAACGCCCCAATGACATTGCAAGAAGCTCCAAAGAAGTCGGTCTTCGATCGACTTACCACTGCCGTGACCCCTCTCAATAGGTCGCCTAACTCCACTGCTTCAAGTTTTAATGGATTAGGCCAGAGCTCTATTGGGCCCATGAAGAAGCCTGCCATACCAGAAGGCGTTATCCCGAAGCGGATAGCCATCCCAGCTTCCGTTCTTGGCGAAGTCACCAAGGTTGCTTCCCATGTTCGGAAGCCCGCTTCTGACAGGTTGGCCGTCCTCGTTCAACGGACGTCGATCTTTAAAAGGCTGGTACCAGCATATTCTGACCAACACAGAGGGCATGAGGAGGTCACCCCTATATCTGAAACAATTCTATTATCTCGACATGCTCGACGTCGCCACTGGCGCCGAGTAAAGAAGGCTGGGGGAAACTTCCCCTCTGGATTTACTCCTCCAGCTCCAACGGTGGGGATCGATACTGCTGTTCCAATCGGGAACAGCTTTGAATTGCTGAATACGGTGCGCAGAAACTCTCCTACTGCGATGTTGAAACGAACTCCTTCACCTGTGGAGAATACTCCAGAGAAGAAGCTAGAGCAGCCCCCTCAACGGCTGTCCTCTAAAATTTACAAAGTCTGGCGACAGGTCCAAGAGTCGGTGATCGATCAAGATTGCCTCCGACGACAAAAAAAGATGAAGGTTCGGCGGGAGAAAGATTACTCTGTCAAACCACAAAAAGCAAAAGCTACTTGGGTGCCCACTACAATGGCTCCCTTAACTCCAATCACTCAAAAAAGGAGGCCGCAAAAAGCCCATGTGTCTTCGGCAAATCGCAAAGACACCGAACACAAACGCCCCAAGTCTGGGGGCATGGTGGTGCACACTGTTTATATGGCTTCTGGAAAGGAGGAAAGCCGCACTTCTACGGGTCACCGACCGCTCACCCGATCCGTGACGAAAGCCCAGGAGCAACAACAAAAGCTTCAGAAAATGATGACTACAATAGCTGCACTCACTGAGCCAAAAGAAAGCTCTGAAACGTCTTCGGATGAGCGTCAAGAACAAGAAACCGACGCTGACTTTTTACGCAGAGTCCTCGAAAAGAGGGACAAAGAAGCTGCAGAGAAAGCGGCTAACATAAAACAGATGGCGCTCCTCTTCCAAGATATGGTAGGGATGATGTTACAGCCGGACCCTCCTGCTGAAGATCCTCCGATCGTCCTTGAAGACGACAGGGGAGAAACGTCAAATTCTCCGCCGGCTCTATCAACAGCCAAGGAGGAGGCAATCTCCAAAGTTGACCTAGACGAATATATAGCTCAGCAGATCCGGGTTCATCAGGCGAATGAAGCGGCTGGGCAAATTGTTAGAACCGGACGACCGTATCCGAGCTGGTTTGACCAAATCAATTACCCGCTAGGATATACGATC
Organism: Agapanthus africanus; assembly: GCA_030015575.1. Lineage (NCBI taxonomy): Eukaryota > Viridiplantae > Streptophyta > Magnoliopsida > Asparagales > Amaryllidaceae > Agapanthus > Agapanthus africanus. Next base: position 903,931,019 of record JASDDO010000022.1, read on the forward strand.
TCTAAATTCCACGTATATAAAGGGACAGGGAATCCGCATCAGCATGTCGCTCAATTCAGGGCCTTATGCGGCAATACTGGAGGCGATGACAAATTGTTGCTATGTCAATTCGTCGGCAGCTTAGCAGAAACAGCCTTTGAATGGTATTCGGAGCTACCTAACGACTCTGTCAAAACATTTGCAGAGATGGAACTGCTGTTTACACAAAGATTCGCAAGTGCTAGTGAACGCACCCCGATTACAGCACTGATAAATGCCAGGATAAGGCCCGGCGAAACGTGGGTCCAATACGCAACACGATGGCGAAACCTATGGTCGAAATGCGAACAACGCATAGAAGAGGCACCTGCGGTAGGCATGTTTGTGGGCACTCTCGATCCGCAGGCGACCATCTCGCAATTCATGATGTTCTTCAGGCCGACCACCTTCCAGGCCTTGATCGACAAATTAGCCCAAATAGACCAGATGGGCCATAGACCGTCTCCTCCAAGACCCGATCCCCGAAATGAGAAAGGAAAAAGCGATCATCGTCGCCAACGCTCAGCAACAGTCGAGCAACTCAAAGCCGGTCGCTCGCCAAAACAACGTGCGTCCACGCCCATCCCTCGAAGAGAGGCTAGGACGTCCTTACTCGTTTCCTCAGAATAAAACGAGAAGACTGTTCGAGCTGGCCGTGCGCAACAGACTCATCAATCTGCCGGATCCAAAACGTCCATTGCAGCCAGGCGATGTCAACAATCCCAATTATTGCCCTTACCACCAAACGGTAAGACACCCGATCGAGGATTGCTTCGTTTTTAAGGGATGGATCGAGGATCAGTACCTACAAAGCAAGTTCACGCTGTCGGAAAACTGGAAGGTAAACCCACCACAGCCACACTCTCCAAAGAAGACAAACACGCCGGGGGCAGCTTGTTCTTTAGTCAAGGATGAAAACAATGGAGAAAACTCATCGGATGAATCCGAAGACTACTTAGCGACTTGTCATATGATTTCTCATTCACTGACGGATGATAAAGAGGCTCCTTGCGCTGAGAAACCAATGGCGAATCCTGAGCCGGAGATTCTACAGCCATCAGACGAGTTGATCGATGTCTTCCTAAGTGAAATTCGTCTGAAAGCAAAAGCCAATCAAAAGCATGAAATAGCCATACTGGAAAGAGCCATGGCATTCCCGTCAAATCAAAAGCCATACACTGCGGGTAAAAACAAATTCAAGACGAGGAAAAGGTTCGCCAAAGCTCTGTCGGTAGGAATGAAGCTACTACCCTCTGAAGAAAATACTCTCGCTGAGGCAGAGATGCACCCTAACTTCTGTTTATATCATCAGAAGATCATACATCCTACCGAAGACTGCGAATCCTTTAACTGTTGGTGGCAAGGGTATGTCGCTCAAAAGAAACACTTCGACAGGACAAAATGTGAAGCTTGTAGACGTCGAAAAAATGCGATAGATGAGCGCAAAAGAGCCGCCGACGATTGTCATATAGCTGACTCCAAGGGATCACAAATTATCACCTTTGGAAGCGACTCTGACGAAGAAGCTACCCCCAACCCTTCCCTCGGGGAATCTATTTCAAAAATAAAGGAATTGAGAAGCTGCGAGAACGTTCAGCCATGCAATCGCATGCTACTTGGAAAAAATCCCGGCCCTGCAAACGAGGGAGCGAACAAAAAGGATAAAAGAAAAGGAAAAAAGGCCCTCGTCGCCAGCGCTCAACAACAATCAGGTGACCCTAGACCGGTTGCTTGCCAAAGCAACAAGCGGCAACCCCTCCAGGAAAAGTTGAAACGTCCTTACTTGTTTCCGCAAGATAAAACAAGGGGACTGTTCGAGCTGGCAGTGTGCGACAGACTCATCAATCTGCCGGGTCCAAAACGTCCGTTGTGGCCAGGCGATGTTAATAATCCTAATTATTTTCCTTACCACCAAACAGCAGGTTACCTGATCGAAGACTGCTACGTCTTCAAAAACTAGGTTGAAGACCAATACCAACATGGCAAGTTTGCGCTGTCTGAGAACTGGAAGGTGAGTCCGCCACAACCGTACGCTCCGAAGAAGATGGATACGCCGGGGTCATCATGTTCATTCATGGAGAAGGACTCATAGACCGAAAAGTCAATAAACCAGATATTCGCCTCAAATACGGCGACAACGGACCGAAACGTCCTTAAACTAACAACGGACCGAGATGTCCTTAAACTAATGATGGACCGCAATGTCCTAAAACTTGCAAATGACCGAAATATTTTTAAACTACTACCGCAGCATTCTCAGGCTGACGAGAATATAAAATAAAATAAAATAAAAATAAACGGTATGTCCATAAGCAAAATGGGCACGGATGAAAACCCGAAACGGCTCCGTGAGTAAAAACAGCAGGACTACCGGCGAGTGTTTGTGAAAACCTGAAAGGGCGCGACCTCGTTAGAAAAAATAAGAAGAATAAAAAGAAAAAGAAAAAAAAACGGTATGTCCATAAGCAAAATGGGCACGGATGAAAACCCGAAAGGGCTCCGTGAGTAAAAACAGCAGGACTACCGGCGAGTGTTCGTGAAAACCCGAAAGGGCGCGACCTCGTTAATAAAAAAAAAGAGAAGAAGAAAAAATAATTAAAAAAACAAAACAAAAAAAACGGTATGTCCATAACCAAAACGGGCATGGATGAAAACCCGAAAGGGCTCCGTGAGTAAAAACAGCAGGGCTACCGGCGAGTGTTTGTGAAAAACCGAAAGGGCGCAACCTCGTCAAAAGACACTTACAGGACCCCCTCGACCTTGTAAGGAGAAACCACCCACGTGAGATCCTTACGACTCATAAGGGAGCAACACACTCAGGGATCCCCACGATTCCTAAGGAGAAAATACACTTACGAGATCCTCACGACTCGTAAGGAGAACTCTCTTATGGGACCCTCACGGCTCATAGGATTTGAAAGTCTTAAGTTACAGAGACCTAAACCTGTGCTTAAGCAACCCCCACAACTTTCGATATTGCCCTACAAATGGTCCTATATTAGCCCTTGTATACAATCCACGGGCGCGAATAAACATTTCCCTAACCAAGTCCCATCCGTGACTGGGGATATGTCCACACGGTGAACAACCCTTGTGAGTCCTCTCGACTCATAAGGAGATAACACTCTTGTAAGATCCTTACGACTTATAAGAGAACATACACTTAGGAATCCTCACGATTCCTAAGGAGAAAACGCACCTGCGAGATCCTCATGACTCGTAGGGAGAAACACCTTTATGAGACCCTTACGGCTCATGAAGTCAAAAGCCTTAGTCGACGGGATCCTAATCCTGTTTACTAAGCCACCTTTGTTCGACATCGACAGAGGCAAATGATGATTCGCTCCTGGCAATATTCTAGTTGTAGCGATGCTGATGCCTAAATCGGTATCAAATTCCAAGTCCTTTCATGGCAGATGATGATTCGCTCCTGGCAATATCCCAGTTGTAGCGATACTGATGCCTAAATCGGTATCAATTCCAAGTCCTTTCATGGCAGATGATGATTCGCTCCTCGCAATATTCCGGTTGAAGCGATGCTGATGCTGATATTGGCACCAGATTCCAAGTTCTACGCTCGCGATAAAAATCAGCGAGCTGAAAATGCATATTAAATAGCCGAAATGATTGGGCAACTCGCAATAAAAAAAACAGCGAGTAAAAAAAAAATATATATATATAGCCGAAATGATTGGGCAACTCGTAATAAAAAAACAGCGAGTAAAAATAAAAAATAGCCGAAATGATTGGGCACCGCGAAAAATAGCCGAAATGATTGGGCAATCGCGATTTTCGCGATATAAAAAGCTGAAATGATAGAGCATCGCGGAAAGAATAAAAAAAATGAAAGAATGAAACTTTTTGCCCTACAGGTAAAATCACATCGATCCCTGTATACAATCCAGGGGCACAGATAAGGAGGGAACCATACCTTCCCAACAGGCTCCATCAGAAAGCGAAGCCAAATCTCGACGGTTCATAGACAACCTAGAGACCATCTCGACATTTGTCGCAATATTACAGACACGATGTCAACAAATGAAGTAAACGAAGATCCCGAGCTTCAGGGTCTCGACGTCAACATCGACAACTTAGAGATCACCAACGGCGTTTCTCCTCACTCCAACTAGATGCAGACACGACGTCAACAACCGACCTCAGAATCGCAATGAAACGGAACCATGGAAAAGTCTCTAGTTCCAAATCTCAATGGCCACATCTGCAGCCTGGAGACCAACAACGGTGTGCCTCTTCATTCCAGCAGGACACAGATGTTACACCATCAAGCGGAGCGATGGCAAAATCCCAGCTTCACCTCAGCATTCGTCTCGATACAGTAGACGCGATGTCAACAATGGCGTTCCTCCGCAGTCCAGCTGAAAGCAGATGCAACGTCAACAAAAGACCTCACGGTCGAAACAAGCGGAGCGATGGCAAAATCCCAGCTTCACCTCAGCATTCGTCTCGATACAGTAGACGCAATGTCAACAATGACGTTCCTCCGCAGTCCAGCAGGATGCAGATGCAACGTCAACGAAAGCCCCCATGGTCAGTAAAGCGGAGCGACGGAAAAATCCCAGCTTCACCTCAGCATTCGTCTCGATACAGCAGACGCAATGTCAACAACGACATTCCTTCACAGTCCAGCAGGATGTAGAAGCAACGTCAACACCCCATGGTCGAAACAAGCGGAGTGACGGCAAAATCCTAGCTCCACCTCAGCATTCGTCTCAACACAGCAGACGCAATGTCAACAACGGCGTTCCTTCGCAGTCCAGCAGGATGTAGAAGCAACGTCAACAAGAGACCCCATGGTCGAAACAAACGAAGCGAAGGCCAAATTCCTAGCTTCATACGTCTTGACGGCAAGTCATATAAAGCCTGAAAGACAATCGGAGATCATCTCACACCAGCGCGGAGTGGTCACCACCTCGACGATCGTCTCGATACAGCAGATGAAATGTCACCCCAGCGTTCTTCCCCCAACAGGATTCGGACGCGCCAAAGCAAACGAAGCGAAGGCCAAATTCCTAGCTTCAACGTCTTGACGGTAACTCATATAAAACCGAAAAGACAATCGGAGATCATCCCACATGGAGTGGTCACCACCTCGACGTTCGTTTCGATACAGCAGACGCAACATCACCAAAAGGAGCCACGGCAAAATCCCTAGTTCCAAACCTCGACGGTTCACCAGCAACCTAGAGACAACCATGACATTCGTCTCGATACAGAGGACGCGATGCCAGCAAACGAAGCGAAGGCCAAATTCCTAGCTTCAGGGTCTTAACGGCAAGTCATATAAAGCCTGAAAGACCACCGGAGATCATCCCACATGGAGTGGTCACCACCTCGACGTTCGTCTCGATACAGCAGACGCAACATCACCAAAAGGAGCCACGGCAAAATCCCTAGTTCCAAACCTCGACGGTTCATCAGCAACCTAGAGACAACCACGACATTCGTCTCGATACAGAGGACGCAATGCCAGCAAACGAAGCAAAGGCCAAATTCCTAGCTTCAGGGTCTTAACGGCAAGTTATATAAAGCCTGAAAGACTATCGGAGATCATCCCACACCAGCGCGGAGTGGTTATGACTCATCGGGGCTCTCCAAAATGAGCCTAAGCTCAAGTAAAAAGCGGCATGGCAAATTCCTAGCGCTTGCTCTTCCGACGGTCAAACTGCTAAGGAGGATTGCTTGAAGACGTCTTGTCCAACCCCCGAAGGGATCAGAGACACGGCAGTCACAGGGCTACTCGAATAGCACGATTGCCTATCGAGGACTATATCAGCTTATGCGACGGTACGATGGCCAAAACCCTAAGTACCACCAACCTTAATGGGCTTCTGTCGTAAAGAGCAGAGGTTAAATGCGACGTTAAGATATTCTTGCGAGAAACGCTCGATTCGTCTCGACTTGCAAAAAAAATTGTTGAGGCGGCTCGACTCGTGAGATAAAACCTTATGCAGTGGGCATAAAAGAAGCCTGTTTCCTAAGCACTGAGACCCTACAAGTTGGCCCAAAACGGTCTCTTGCATACCATCCACGGGTCTCACTCTCCAACATCGAACTTCGACAAGGAGGGAAACAACCGCTTACAAGTCCTCTCGACTCGTAAGAGGGAAAAATTCTCTTGTAGGATCCTTACGACTTACAAGAGAAAACCACACTTAGGAATCCTCACGATTCCTAAGGAGAAAACCCACCTACGAGATCCTCTCGATCCGTAGGGAGAAAAGTCTCTGTGAGACCCTCACGGCTCATAGAGTTGAAAAGTCTTAGGTGGCAGATCTGAACCTGGGGCCTAAACCCTCGCTATCTTATGAAGAAATCAAGAAGCTTACTCTATTACCTGCTAATTATGACGACATGCTGAGAAAGAGGAAAAGCAACAGAAAGAGCATCCGATTTACATTTGATCAAGCGTTCAAAACACATTCATTCATGCATGGGCAAAAAGACTCAGGACAAAAGATATATAATAAAGACAAGCTGGGATTAAAAAAAATTAATAAAAAAATTTTAAAAAAATTTCATTAATATTGCTCGAAGTTCTTACAGTCATAAAAATAATAAACGAAAGTTACAATGGAACAACCTCAGATCCAGGGCATGGATTGAGGAATTCAAAAGCGACCGTATCTATGACTTTCCAAGCCTCGCGGACCATCCTAGTGTGCTTCCTTTCGCGAGCACAAGCGTCAGGGTCCCTCCCGATGTCTTCCACCCTCCGATAAGCAGCGAGTATGGCAGACTGTTGAAAGATCTCATGCAAGAGGTCAATAAGACTGTCTCGCCGTCTCTTCGAGATAAAGTTCAATAGGTACACAGAGTGCACCATGTCCTCAGCGGCATCCAACGCCCTAAGCGGCACGCCGGAACAGAATAGGGGAAGCGCTTCCCAGATAGCTCCCACGATAAGTTTAAGAAGAGAGGAACGTCGGGGAAGCAGTGGACCATTGTATGCGTCGAAGCGACTCATTATTGCAGCACACCCCTCGTTTGTGAACTCCCGATTTTGAGAGCGGCCAAGTCGGCGGATGCCCTCATGAGAGATGATATCGTTAAGAGCATACATGTGGGCGTTCATTATTCCTGTGAAAGAGGATCAACAGAATTATCAGAAAGACTGATTAAGCAAAACGATATAATGCACTGAGGAATAAAATGCCATCTTTAAGTTCCAAGATCCATGAAGAATTCTTAAGAGTTCTTCTATATGATTTGGGAGGAGCAAAACTCCATTAATGAATTAAGAAAATCCAAGGAAAATCTTTCAGAGAGCAGAGCTCTGTGGAACCCTAGTAGGGTCCCCTTTAGTTCTCTTTATATCCTTTTAAGACCTGTAGAGCAAAACTCTGCTAAGTGAAACCCTAAATATGTTTCCTTTAGATCAGAGATCTATTGAGAGCGAGGCTCTATCAATGAAAATTAATTTAATTTGATTTAATCCAAATTAAAATTTTCACCTAAAAGTTTTAAGAGTTTAACTCTTAAAGTTCTTGAAAATAAAGAGCGGGGCTCTGAGTTCTGAAAGTAAAATTTTAGAGATGAGAATCATCTAAGGGACCAAAGGTCCTATTTATAGGCATCAAGTGCCCTTTCAGCTTCCAAGGGATGGCGCGACGGTTCAGAGTCTGCCACCATTGCGCTCACGTTAGGAGGCCACGTAAGCGCAATGGTGGGGGGCATTTGTTTACCTCAATCAGAGCAAAGCTCTGTTCAAATTCCAATGCGGGAAAAGAAGCAATGCTTCTGTTTTTGTCCAATCAGAGCAAAGTTTTGTCTTGAAAATTAAAGAGAAAATTAAAATTAAAATAAATGAAGCAACGCTTCAGATCCCTTGCGCTGCACGCAGAGCGCCACGTGTTAAAATCAGACACGTTAGCGCAGGGAGCGCAGCGCCCAAAGTAGCGTACTCAAAAAAAAAAGAAGAAAGACGCAGCGCAGCGCTGCGCGACACGTGTCCGCGCAGCGCAACTGTGCACTGCGCGCGCGCAAAAAAAAAAGGCGCAGCGCAGCGCTGCGCGACACGTGTCCGCGCAGCGCAACTGTGCGCAGCGCAAAAAAAAAAGCTGCGCGACACGTGTCAGCGCAGCGCGACACGTGTCACACTCCGGAGCATTTACGCCAAGAGGAATTAAAATTCTGAGAAATCTTTTCTGTTCTTGTTAAAACAAGAAGATTTTCTTCTGTAAAACAGAGGCCTTTGGATCAAAGATCCAACGGTGGGGAAAATTCCCCAAATCACTCAGAGAATGATCTCTTTAACAAACTTTAACTAATTTATGAGCACTATAAAAAGGACCCTAGACCTCAATTCAAAAGCATCAACATTTTCTAAAAAAATAAAAGAGAGAAAGAGGACTCTGAAGAACTCCTCAAGAATAAAAAAGGTAAAAACCTTTGAAAGAAGAGAAAATTCTCTTATGAACAGATCAGTGATCTAAGAACAAGATCATCGATCTTCAATAAATAAATAAATAAATAAATAAATAAAATAAAAATAAAAATAAAAATAGTGCCTTGCACTTGTTATGAACCTTTGGTTCTCTGAAACAAGGAAAAACTTGTTTAGATCAAGGGATCAAAAAGTGCTTTGCACTTCTGTTGCGAATCTAAAAAGATTCTTAGTGCTTTGCACTTCTTATGAACCACTGGTTCTCTAAAACAAGAAAAACAGAAATAAAAAAGACAGTGCTTTGCACTTTTATGAACCTTTGGTTCTTGAAATAAAAAGAAAAACTTGTTTTTCTTTGATCTAAATTAGATCAAGAAATCAAATAGTGCTTTGCACTTCTTTTATGAATCATTGGTTCTTGAATCTAAAAGATTCTCAAATTAATAGTGCTTTGCACTTATAAATCTGCACTGTTGCGCTCTCTGATTGGCGCAAAGCGCTTGACAAATGCAATGCATTTCCTAAAGGGCCAGGCCCAAACCAAAAAGAACTAGTAGGCCTAATTAAATTGCAGTGCAATAAAAGGGGCAGAGCCCAAACAAAATAGATGCTCTGCATCATTTATAAAAGGGCAGAACCCAAACAAAACAAAAATAATGCAGTGCATTATTTAAAAAGGGGCAAAGCCCTAACTCAGGCCTAATTGGCCAAAGACAAATAAAAATGTTGAACATTCAACTGGACTTAGCCCAGTCATGGCCATAAGTCCTCAAATTAAATTGACTGAGCACGGCTGCTCCCTAAATGAATTTACATCCGGTTCGAGGGTACATCTCCGAACTCCTCTGACACCTATCGTTGTAATCCTTCAACGACGTCAGAGAGGTGACGGGTCCCAACGACCACACATGAATATGGACTGCGGGGTCCTTAAACTCGTGGACCAAAACGTCCCTAAACTAATATCGGACCGAAACGTCCCTAAACTAATATCGGACCGAAACGTCCCTAAACTGGAATATGGACCACCACGTCCCTAAACTGGCACAATAGAGCCCAAATGCTCTTTTGTCGGATCTAAACGGTCCCGTTAAGTTGATCTTAGTCTCAAACTGGACTAACGTATCCTTAACAAACGTTTGAGTCGATCTTAGCCTCAAAAATGGCTAACGTATCCTCCAAACAGACTTTAGTCCCAAATTGGACTATGAATCTCCCAAACTGGAACAATAGAGCCCAAACGCTCTTTTGTCGGATCTAAACGATCACGTTAAGTTGATCTTAGTCTCAAACAGGACTATCGTATCCTTAACGAACGTTTAAGTTGATCTTAGCCGCAACGCGACTAATGCATCCTTAAACTAAAAACACCAAACCCAAATCTAAGTAAATACGGATTTGGACTAATCCACGTCCTACGGGCGACGGCATTACTCAGTCTCCGTATACAATCCACGGGCAACCACGAACAAAACAAACACCCACGACACGAAGTGAAATTCTGGAGAAGGAGAAAGTTGTTACCGCGACGCGGTAGCGTAATTAACTGCAGGGGCTTGCGCCTGCAGGGAAGAGCGTCCCCACAATCAAAAACCCCTCAAGCGAGGGGGAATCTGACGAAGTCTGCTATATCGGCCGCATCCGTCTAAACCTCCGATACAAGGTGCCATAAATCAACTTGGCATCTTCGGAGAGGTAGACAGATAAAACCAAATAGCATCTGTCCCGAATCTCAGCGTCAGGACATCGCAGTCCTATGCGCCCTGCATAAATCAACCTTGCAAGATGAAGTCTCGGGCAGCAAAGATTGAAAAACTTGCTTCCTGAACAATGGGGCCCTGCAAGTCAATCCAAAATGGTCTCTTGCATACTATTCACGGGTCTCACTCTCCGAAGTTGATTTTCGACAAGGAGGGAAACAACCGCTTACGGGTCCTCTCGACTCGTAAGAGGGAAAAATTCTCTTATAGGATCCTTACGACTTGTAAGAGAAAACACACTTAGGAATCCTCACGATTCCTAAGGAGAAAATCCACCTATGAGATCCTCTCGATCCGTAGGGAGAAAAGTCTCTGTGAGACCCTCACGGCTCATAGAACTGAAAAGTCTTAGGCGGCAGATCTGAACCTGCGACCTAAGCCATCACTATCTCTCGGAGAAGTTAAGTTATCCGCCAATCAAGTTCATCGAAAACATCATAATGAAAAGGGAGAAAGCAAAGAAATAGTACCAGACATCGCAAGAAGGAATGTGTACCTTTATTCATAAATTCAATCGAAATACAAGGCGGGTCGTATAAAAAAAACAGGGAATGTGTATACATTATATACAAATTACAAATGTGTGAATGATACAAGATATTCAGGGAGAAGGAAGTTTCTTGAACAGCTCTATCAACTGCCCGCGTACTTCCTTCCACGCCTTCTCTTGATCAGCTGCCACCGCCAGTTCGGCCTCTACTTGAGCCCGCTGCTGCGTGAAGGATGCGAGCTGTTCCCCAACAACCTGCTTAGCTGCTTCTTGGCCTCGAGCATCACGCTCAGCGGCATCAAGCTTTCGCCTCAGTGCTAGCCCATTAGAGATACGCTCCACAAGGCCTTCAAAGACGGCTTTCACTTCAGCAGAATTCGTCCTAACTTCAGCGCGCAGGCGAGCGGTTGCGCTTGAAGATTCCCGACGCTCCTTCAACCGTAAAGCTGCTTCCTGCTCCAAATGGAGGAGATAGGAAGCGCTTTGCTCGAGCCAGGCTGTCCGTTCGGTGCTCATGGCCAAAACTTCGGGAGAAGGGCGCGTCGTCTCCAACCGATGCAAGCAGGCCTCAATCTCTCTGCAGTGGTTAACCCAAGATTCGACGACGCCTTCATTATGAAAGTTTACGAGCGCCGTCAACATCGGGTTAACCTCCATTGCGAAATCCACGGCAGAAGGGAGAGCGTCCATGTTAAGCTCTTCGATATACCCGCTCAGCATGCCCAAACTCATCACGGCACCTTTTGAAGATGGACGTTTCAAGAAAGGGCCCACTGGTGAAAGAACACGAAACTCAAGAGGGATCGGAGCTGGAACAATAGCTGCAAAACGAAACATGGTTAAACAATGATTCGAAAAGATGTTGAAGGATCATATAAAAAGGGGGGAGGAATATACTGTACCAGCTGCAACGGACGGCAAAGCCGGAAGGGCCGGTGGCGTGGCAGGTCTTGCGTCCCCTCCTTCGATTTGTGGCACTGCAATAAGGAAGAGGAAAAGTCAGAAATCATCCTATTGCTAAAAAAGGGAATAAACAAAGACATCAAAATGAAAATGTACTCACCGGCACCACTAGAGGGAGAAGCGAGTTCAGACGGGAAGGAGAAGTGTGGGAGCAACACTTGGTATAGACGATCAAAGAGCACTCCTGAAAGGACACAGTGGTATGAAGTTAGTCCATAAGCTACACGTTTAAAAGATTAACTTGTGAGTCACAAATCCATACCTTCCAACATCCGCGATGGCACAAGGGAAGGCAGGGAAGTGACCACCGCCAAAGCAGTAGTTGACGGTGCTCCTTCAAGCAGTGGAGCATCGGCATTGGCCGCACCTGCATTAAAAACAGAAGCAAACTTGTTAGAAAAGATTGCAAGATAAAAAAAAAGAAGAGAGAAAATGATAGTAACTCGAAATTTACCCGACGAACTGCCAGCCGAGACTGAGGCAATCCCTTCCCCCATTCACATCAGGCCACCGCCCGTGGCCTCGTCACCCGACTCAATGGGAACCGTTGTTGCACTCGCAAGCCCTGGAGAAGGCGAGGGAATATAAGCGGGGAGGGCTATGATTGGAGCATTGCCAGATTCCTGAGAAAGAACAGCTGGCTCGTCCTCAGGAATCGTGGCCACCTCACCCGCTACTCCTTCGGGTCCTGCGGTCACGGTTGTCTCATCCGCCGTCACCGCAAGGTCTCCAGCCTCAAGCGCCCCACCTACCATTACCCTCGGCTCGCTTATGACGATCATTTCATCTACCGCCACTTCAGGGTCGGCATCCATGACCCTCTCGGCTGCAGATCCCCCAACCTCTGCTTCGGGTCCCGTGGCCCCAACGACGCGCCTCACCGTCGGCTCGGGTTTGGCAGGCATCGCTTCTGCCGTTTCCCTGGGTTCAACGGTCTCCGCCTCCCCCTCAGTCGGACTTGACCCTGCAAGGTGGAATGCATATGGGCCAACGGCTTTATAATTCTTACAACAAGGCTCTGAAAGAAATGCTACCTGAAGAGGATTTATCGTTTGCACTTCGGGCCGCGCGCGCCACTTGCCTATGAGCAGTAGATAAGGCGATAGGGGCCTCTTCAGAAGGAGTGTCAGCGCGAGGAATAGTGCTAGGGCCCGCTCCCGTGGCCAAAGCAGCTCTGCGCGCCTTTGCTTCACGTCTCAACCGCTTTCGCTCCTCCCGAGCCGTTGAGACGGATGCCACTAGGGCTTCTCTAATTGAGGCGTCCTCGTCCGTGAATAGGGATGCCTCCAGATTTTTCAGGGCATCCCTCGTCGTCTTGTCAAGTCGAGGCCCCTCCAGCAGCCTCGACGAGACCGGGACTTCAGTGACAGGCTCAGGAAGGATCCCCGCATCAACTGATATAACCCCTGCAAAGAAATAAAAGAAGGTTAGGTTGACCATCAGAAAAGATGACAAACTTTCCTTATAAAAGAGAAAGGGGTGGGACATACCAACGCCTGCTAGAGTGCGCTTTTCCTCCTCCTCTTGGAAAGTTTTCAAAGAGGCAGCGATAGCCTCTTCAGAAGAGACACCTATTGAAAATCGGACGAATATCAGTTAAAGATAATAATAAAAGTGCAATAAAATGACGAAGAAAGTGGCTGATGATTACCTGACTCAGCGAGTTTACTTAACATCGCTTCGAGCCTCGCTGATCGCTCCGAAACTGCAATGGCGGCAGCCAAATTAGTGTCTGCAGGGTCTACCAAGAAGCCCTCGTTGCTGCTATATTCACTTATGCCTTCGTTAGGAGGAGCCGCAGGCTCTAGGCTAAGGATCGCATCAAGGGAAAGGGCGGACTTTTTCTTCTTCTGTCCGCCAGCTTTAGATCCACCCGGAATAGATTTGCGCTTGGCAGTTATTTTAGGGCGGCGGGTCCCAATATCTGCTCCTATGCCGGACTCTGGCGATACTACATTAGCCGCCTTCGTGGGAGCACGGGGTGCCGATGGTGCATCCACCGTAGCGGGCTGCGGCAATCCCCGCGGAGGCCTCAACACGCATGGTCGATCGACTCCAGCATCTTTTAGCGGTGGGACGACCGGGAGCCTTGGCTGCAAAGGGGCCTTGCGATCGCCGCCGGGAGGCGCACCCCTACGGTCAACCAGCATACGCTTCTCCGTTAAGATAATTGGGCCCATCGCGTGCGCATACCAGGCCACATATGAATTAAGCATCTTAGGGGCACAGCTGGGTTCACTAATGAAGAAATAGGAACCCGTGTTAAGCCGTGTAAAATGATGCATCGCATTCTTTATCCCCTCTGGGCCGACCATGGGCGTTTCCAAGAAAGCTTCCAGCGGGATCCCTTGGTTGTAGCTTGACTGCCGGGCAAATCGGTGTGGATTATATCTCATAAACAAGGCTGTTTCATTCTGCCTGAACACTAGATAGCCCGGCCGGATGGAATAGAGATGGAGGATTTCCCGAGCTTTCAATGCAGAAGCCCCATCTTTGAAGTCATCACGCAGGGGCACCACTGACTTGGTGGTCTCTGAGCCTATGGTTATGACCTTATCCACAAAGGAAACCTTCGCTCCGACCAGATGTGGACGAAGGAGCAGCCCTCTAGACTCCCGTGGGGCTGGAACCACAATTGAAGCCCCGACCAACCGCATGACTCTCGGGAGTCTGTATTTCTCGAAGAACGGAGGAGTCTTGTGGGCACCAAACACCCCTCTCACATGCATCTCCATCCAAGAAGTGAAGTAGTGCGTTGGGAAGTTAGCAGGCTGTACCCCAGGCTCACTGGCGTCCGCCGCTACGCTAAGTCCATGATAAAGGTAAGCCAGACCGGCGATTCCTACCGATAACTGCAAACCAGCCACCATCCGATGCGCTGGGTAAAACACAGAGGGCCGCATGAGGCGGGGGTGCATGGGGAGTGCAAAGTTGCATAGCCACAAGCCCAAGAATCCAATAAAAAAGGTTTCCTCATCCATGCCTGGGACGGAAATTTCCGAGAAAGCAGCAATGGCAGCGTTGGGGAGATAGAAATCCTTCTGATCATTTTCCGATACGGGTCGGCGGTCCAAGCCGAAACCAAAAGGGTCACCAAGATGAGCGAACTTCTCGCTCTCCTCTGATAGGAACTCTGGGCGAATAAAGCGAGCAATAAAATCTGCGAAACTGACGCCCCGCTCGCCCGATCCCAAATGGAGTTCCTCATAGATCTCCAACACCTTCACCAAGCCCGGATACTGATGCTGAATGGCATTTTCCGGAGTTAAGTCAAACACCAGTTGCTTGGTGGCAAAGACGTACTCGTCAGGAGGAAGCAGCTCCTCGTAGTGCTCTCCCCTCATTGGTAGACCCGAAATCTCAGCGAATTCCTCCAAGGAGATAGAGACTTCCCTATCTGTCATCAGGAAAGTGTGAGTGGGGATATTCCATTGTTCAATAAAGGCCTTGACCCACCACGTTGGAGGAGAGGGATACTCGAAAAGCGAAACGTAGATGGCTGAATATAAACCAATCCTCGTTAGATGAGTCCTTTTCGCCGATAAGATGTACCGGGCCCATTGCAAATATCCAGCTGGGGGTCGCGGGATCAGTCCAATATTGTAAGCCTGTCCCCAAGGGCGTGCTTCACCCTGACAGATTCGCCTCCCCAGAATATCTATTGCCGGCGGCGGCTGCACGGGGATGGCACCGATCGCAGGCTGGAGGAGGTCATCAGAATTCCAGTTTTTAACCTCCGCGGCATACTTCACCGGGGGTTCGTCTGCATAGGGGATCGGGACTGTAGGCTCAGACGGCGTGGCGGAACTGAAGCTGCGACGGCCTTGGATGATCTGGCTGTACCACCTTCCCCACAGGTGGAGCTTTTTGCACTCAGGGTCATGATCTTTAATGAGAGCGCACGCCACCCGGTCCACCGGCGAATGGGGGAACCCTCCTTCCGAGCGAACAAAGGGGAAAGACAAGTCGCCGAACATGTTTCCTGTAGAAAGACAAAAATAACCGTTAGTGTTCTGACACTTGGCATTTTGAAATCTCACTCCACACTGTGATGTAATGGGTAAGGGACAAAAAGGGGGACCCACAAAATCTGGATGACGGTACATCATTTAATAAGACAACCCCATCATTAGATGAGACTGTCAATTAACGAAAAGGTCCCCAAAAGAATATCCTCACTGATGGGAAATCCCTAGAGACAAGGAGAAATATTCTCTTTCAGAGAAAAGCTCTGTCACAAAGTGACGTTTGTCAAACTCTGGTCTCAGGGGAACAAGATTTCTTAAAAGAGCATAGCTCTATGGTAATGGTGGAAAGATCCATTAATTTTATCTAGAAGAATTAGAGTTTTGGAATCTTGAAAAATCCATGAAAACTTATAAAACAAAAATTTTCTCCGTTTCTCAGATCTAAAAAGATCTACATTTGATCTAAGAGCAGTGCTCTGTTCATGGGTTAAAACCCATGGATCAGATCTCTGTAAATCTGTAAATGTTTGAGAGCAAGGCTCTGTTGAAGAAACCCCAGAGGGTTTTTTTTTCTTTAGATCAAAGATCTATAAGAGCAAGGCTCTGTTAATTAAATTTAATTTAAATTAATTTAATTTAATTAATTTTACCTAGAGTGATTCTAAGACTGGAATTTTGAAGTTCTTGGGGAAATCACAAGAGCAAGGCTCTGGAAGTTCTTAAGCAAGAGCAAGGCTCTGAAATTCAAATTCTTGAAAATGGTAAAGAATTACCAAGGACTAAGGGTCCTATTTATAGGCGCCTGCGCCTTTTCACCTGACCCCTTTGATCCGACGGTCAGGATCTCGCTACCGCTGCACTCACGTGCGCGCCACGTGAGCGCAACGATGGGGGGGCATTTGTTCCCCCAATCAGAGCAAGGCTCTGTTTGAATTTTGAAAATTCAAATTTTGGAAGCAACGCTTCAAATTTCGAGTATTGCGCGCAACGCGCCGCGTGTCAGAAGTTGATACGTCAACGCAGCGTCCGAGACAGTGTGTCCAATCAGAGCAAGGCTCTCTTTAAAAATAAAAGTATGCAACGTTCAGATTGTGCAAGCGCTGCATTGCGCGACACGTGTCTGCGCAGTTGCGCAAACCCAACTGCGCAAGCACAATTGCGCAAGCGCCGCACGACGCGACACGTGTCTGCGCAGTTGCGCAAACGCTGCTGCGCGACACGTGTCTGCGCAGTTGCGCAACCACAATTGCGCAAGTGCCGCACGGCGCGACACGTGTCTGCGCAGTTGCGCAAACGCTGCTGCGCAAGCGCTGCGCTGTGCGACACGTGTCTGCGCCGCGCTGTACGACACGTGTCTGCGCAGTTGCGCAAGCACAGCTGCGCAAACGCCGCGCTGCGCGTCGCGCAGAACAGAATAAATCTTTTCTGTTCTTGTTAAAACAAGAAGATTTTCTTCTGTAAAGCAGGGGCCTTTGGATCAAAGATCCAACGGTGGGGAAAATTCCCCAAATCACTCGGAGAAAGATCTCTTTAACAAATTTAACTAATTTGTGAGCACTATAAAAAGGACCCCAGACCTCATTTCAAAGGGGAAGAACATCTTGCTAAAAAAAAAGGAGAAAGAGGACTCTGAAGAACTCCTCAAGAATATAAAAAAGGTAAAAACCTTTGAAAGAAGAGAAATTTCTCTTATGAACAAGATCATGGATCTTCAATAAATAGATAAAAAAAATAAAAAAAATAAAAATAGTGCCTTGCACTTGTTATGAACCTTTGGTTCTCTGAAACAAGGAAAAACTTGTTTAGATCAAGGGATCAAAAAAGTGCTTTGCACTTCTGTTTTGAATCTAAAAATATTTTTAGTGCTTTGCACAAATGCAATGCATTTCCTAAAAGGGCCAGGCCCAAATTAAAAAGACCTAGTAGGCCTAATTAAATTGCAGTGCAATAAAAGGAGGAGAGCCCAAACAAAACAAAAATAATGCAGTGCATTATTTAAAAAGGGGCAAAGCCCTAACTCAGGTCTAATAGGCCAAAGACAAATAAAAATGTTGAACATCCAACTGGACTTAGCCCAGTCATGGCCATAAGTCCTCAAATTAAATTGACTGAGCACGGCTGCTCCCTAAATCAATTTACATCCGGTTCGAGGGTACATCTCCGAACTCCTCTGACACCTATCGTTGTAATCCTTCAACGACGTCAGAGAGGTGACGGGTCCCGACGACCACATACTTGAATATGGACTGCGGGGTCCCTAAACTCGCGGACCGAAACGTCCTTAAACTAATATCGGACCGAAACGTCCTTAAACTAATATCGGACAGAAACGTCCTTAAACTAATATCGGACCATCACGTCCCTAAACTGGAATACGGACCACCACGTCTCTAAACTGACGATGGACCACCACGTCCCTAAACTGGAAAATGGACCACTACGTCCCTAAACTGGAACAATAGAGCCTCCAAATGCTCTTTTGCCGGATCTAAACGATCCCGTTTAAGTTGATCTTAGCCCCAAATACGGCTAACGTATCCTTAGACATTTAAATGAATGATAAAACTCCAAATCAACTTTGGTTCAAGGGTACATCTCTGAACTCCTCTGACACCTGTCGTTGTAATCCTTCAATGACGTCAGAGAGATGACGAGTCCTGACGGCCATATATTAAATGAATCACTACGTTAAGTTGATCTTAGTCTAAAACAGGACTAACGTATCCTTAACGAACGTTTAAGTTGATCTTAGCCGCAACACGACTAATGCATCCTTAAACTAAAAGCACCAAACCCAAATCTAAGTAAATACGGATTTGGACTAATCCACGTCCTACGGGCGACGGCATTACTCAGTCTCCGTATACAATCCACGGGCAACCACAAACAAAACAAACACACACGACACGAAGTGAAATTCTGGAGAAGGAGAAAGTTGTTACCGCGATGCGGTAGCGTAATTAACTGCAGGGGCTTACGCCTGCAGGGAAGAGCGTCCCCACAATCAAAAACCCCTCAAGCGAGGGGGAATCTGAGGAAGTCTGCTACATCGGCCGCATTCGTCTAAACCTCCGATACACGGTGCCATAAATCAACTTGGCATCTTCGGAGAGGTGGACGGATAAAACCAAATAGCATCTGCCCCGAATCTCAGCGTCAGGATATAGCAGTCCTGTGCGCCGCCATTCGGAGGGGAACAGATTCTGGCACGCCCGGTGGGGCCCTGCAAGTCAATCTGTTCCCCTCCGAACAGACCTAAAAGAATCTGTTCCCCTCCGAAAGGCGGGGCACAGGACTGCGGTGTCCTGACGCTGAGATTCGGGGCAGATGCTATTTGGTTTTATCCGTCTACCTCTCCGAAGATGCCAAGTTGATTTATGGCACCTTGTATCGGAGGTTTAGACGGATGCGGCCGATGTAGCAGACTTCGTCAGATTCCCCCTCGCTTGAGGGGTTTTTGATTGTGGGGACGCTCTTCCCTGCAGGCGCAAGCCCCTGCAGTTAATTACGCTACCGCGTCGCGGTAACTACTTTCTCTTTCTCCAGAATTTCACTTCGTGTCGTGGGTGTTTGTTTTGTTCGTGGTTGCCCGTGGATTGTATACGGAGACTGAGTAATGCCGTCGCCCGTAGGACGTGGATTAGTCCAAATCCGTATTTACTTAGATTTGGGTTTGGTGTTTTTAGTTTAAGGATGCATTAGTCGCGTTGCGGCTAAGATCAACTTAAACGTTCGTTAAGGATACGATAGTCCTGTTTGAGACTAAGATCAACTTAACGTGATCGTTTAGATCCGACAAAAGAGCGTTTGGGCTCTATTGTTCCAGTTTGGGAGATTCATAGTCCAATTTGGGACTAAAGTCTGTTTGGAGGATACGTTAGCCATTTTTGAGGCTAAGATCGACTCAAACGTTTGTTAAGGATACGTTAGTCCAGTTTGAGACTAAGATCAACTTAACGGGACCGTTTAGATCCGACAAAAGAGCATTTGGGCTCTATTATGCCAGTTTAGGGACGTGGTGGTCCATATTCCAGTTTAGGGACGTGGTGGTCCGATATTAGTTTAGGGACGTTTCGGTCCGATATTAGTTTAGGGACGTTTACATCAGCCAACGCGACGGTATGACGGACAAAACCTTAGTACCACAGACCCTAACGGATCTCTGTCGTAAAGAGCAGAGGTTAACTATGACGTTAGGATATTCTTGCGAGAACTGCTCGATTCATCTCGACTCGTGAGGAAATTAGTGTCTTTGCGAGAACTTCTCAATTCATCTCGACTTGTGAGATAAAGCCTTAGGCAGCGGGATTAAAAAACCTGTTTCCTAAGCACTGGGACCCTGCAAGTCGGTCCAAAAATGGACTCTTGCACACTATTCACGGGTCATACTCTCTAAAGTCGAATCTCGACAAGGAGGGAAACAACCGCTTACGGGTCCTCTCGACTCGTAAGAGGGAAAAATTCTCTTATAAGATCCTTACGACTTATAAGAGAAAACACACTTAGGAATCCTCACGATTCCTAAGGAGAAAATACACCTACGAGATCCTCTCGAACCGTAGGGAGAAAAGTCTTTATGAGACGCTCACGGCTCATAGAGTTGAAAAGTCTTAGACAGCAGATCTGAACCTGCGGCCTAAGCCATCACTACCTCCTGAAGAAGCCAATACAGGATGCTCGCTCTATCATCTGTCGACCATGCTTACTAAGGTAACATGCTGATAATAAAAGAAAGAAGAAAGCGGAGCGATGACACAAGACATTATGAAGAATGTATATCTTTTATTCATAAATTTGATTGAGTACAAGATACATTGTGTTAAAGAATAAAAGAAACAAATACATTTTTATTTACAGGTACAAATGATACAAAGTGTTCATGGAGAAGGAAGTGTCTTCAACAAATCCGCGAGCTGCTCTCGCACTTCCTTCAACGCCTCCTCCTAAGCGGCTGCCACCGCCAATTCTGCTTCCACCTGAGCCCGCTGCTGTAGGAAGGATGAAAGCCGCTCCTCAACTGCCTGCTAGGCTGCCTCCTGACTTGGTTCATCCCGCTCGACGACGTCAAGCTGCTGCCTCAGTGTTAACCCGTCAGAGATGCATCGCAGAAAGCCTTCAAAGATGACCTTCAATTGTGCAGCGTTTGCATCCACCTGAGCATGCAGTCGGGCAGATTTGCTTGAAGTCTCTCCACGCTCCTTACGCCTTAAAGCAACTTCTTGTTCGAGATGGCGGAAGTAAGGAGCGCTCTGCTCGATCCATGCCGCCCGTTGAGTGCTCACGGCCAAAATCTCGGGGGCAGGACGCATAGACTCCAGTTGATGCAGGCGGGCCTCGATCTCCCTGCAGTGATTAACCCAAGACTCGACAACGCCTTCATTATGAAAATTTGCAAGCATCGCCAGCATCGGATTAACCTCTGCAACGAAATCTGCGGCAGATGGGGGAGCTTCTGCGTCAAGCTCTTCGATGCATCCGCTCAGCATGCTCAAGCTCATCGTAGCACCCTTTGAGGATGGACGCCTGGAGAACGGGCCTACCGGCATCATGATGCGGAGCTCGAAAGGGACCGGAACCGGAATGATAACTGCAAAACAAAACACAATCAAATGACAATTCGAGGAATATAAGAAAGTCATCAATGATGGAGTTTACTATACCAGCTGCAGCAGGCGGCAAAGCCGTGAGGACCGGTGGCGCGGCTGATCTTACATTTCCTCCTTCGATCTGTAGCACTGCAATCAGGACAAGGAAGAATCAGAAATAATTCCATTATTGAAAAAAGAAAGGGCATTAATTGAAAACTATACTCACCAGCGCCACTGGAGGAAGCAAGCTCCGACGGGAAGAAGAAGTGCAGGTGCAGCACCTGGTAAAGGTGATCAAAAAGCACTCCTGCAAAGACGCAATAGTACGACATCAGTACATAAATTATGCAGCCAAGGTAAGACTGATAAGTCACGAATCTATACCTTCCAACATTTGCGACGGTGCAAGAGAAGGTAGAGAGGTGGCCACCGTCAAGACAGTAACTGACGGTGCCCCCTCGAGCAATGGGGCATCAGCACTGGCCGCACCCGCGTTAAAAACAAGATAAACCTGTCAGGAAGAATTGCAAATTCAAAAAAAGGACGGTAACCCGAAATTTACCTGACGAGTCACCAGCCGAAACGACGGCGTCTTCCTCCTCCATCGGCATGGGTTCACCTCCCGTTGCCTCATCGCCTGACTCCACAGGAGCCGTCGTCACGCTCGCGGCACCGGGAGACGACAAGGAACCATAGGCAGAGAGAGCGATGATCGGAGCGTTGCCCAACTCTTGAGAAAGAGCAGCCAGCTCGTCCTCGGCAATCATGCCCTTCTCACCCGCTACCCCCTCGGGCTCGGCGGTCGCAGCCGTCTCGTCCACCGCTGCCATGGGTTCATCGGTCGTAGCTGCTCCATCCGCTGCTGCCCCAGACTCGGCTGTAGCAACCATCTCATCCGCCGCTACCTCGAGCTCGGCATCGGAAACCTTCTCGGGCATAGTAAGCATGACCGTTTCGTCAGCCACTAGCTCAGGCCCGGCGACTATGGCAACACCGCCTACCGCCGCCTCGGTTTCAGCTGCCACCTTCTCTACCATCCCCTCAGGCTCGACGGTTTCCGCCGCTCCTTCAGTTGGACTCGGCCCTGCAGGACAAGATGCATAAGAACCAATAGCTTTACAACTTTTACAATAAAGCCTCGAAAAACACATTACCTGAGGTGGATTGATCATTGGCTCGCCGAACTGCACGCGCCGCCTGTCTATGGGCAGTAGACAAGGCGACCGGGGGCTCCTCGAAAGAAGTGGTAGCGGGAATAACGGCGCTTGGGCCCGCTCCCACGGCCAAAGCAGCGCTACGCTCCTTCGCTGCGTGCCTCAAGCGCTTCCTCTCCTCCCGGGCCGTCACGACGGACCTCTTCGAAGCCTTCTTCGGTAGGGCATCATCGTCCGCATTCAGAGTTGCCTCTAGAGCCTTTAAGGCATCTATCATCGGCTTTTTGAGCTGGGTCTCTTGCGGCAATTCTGAAGAGGCCGGAACATCGGCAGCTGGCTCGGAGAGAATTCCCTCATCAGTTTGCGAGATAGGTCTTATGGTCCCTGCGATAAGACAAAGAGAGTGTCAGATCGCTCATAAGAAATGAAAGGGAATGCATAATGAACCGAAATATACCAAGGCCTAAGGACGCTCTGAGTCGTTCCTCTTCCTGGAAAGTTTTGAGGGAGCGGTGATAGCTTCTTCGGTGGAAATGTCTGTTAAAAAAAGATGGGAAAGCGTTGGTCAAAGATAATGATAAAAGTACGATGCAATGACGGAAAAATATAACTAGTGATTACCCGATTGCGCAAGTTTAGCCAACCACGCATCGCGCCTCGCCAATCACTCTGAAGCTGCGATTGCGACCGCCATATCAGTGTCGTCTGGCGGCGTAAATAGGCCCTCGTTGGTCCCATACTCACCCAAGCCCTCGCTATAATGGGTATGGGGTTCTTGACCAAATGCAACGTCAGCAGAGAAGAGCGACTTCTTCTTCCTCTTCTGCACGCGAGCCCCGGATGCACCCAAAATCAACTTGCGCTTCGTGGGCACCTTGGGACGGCGGGTCCCGATGTCCGAGCCCATGCCGGATTCAGGCGAAACCACATTCACCGTCTCCACCGGGGCGCTGGGGGCACGTCCGCGGTAGCACAGGGAAATCCGCACGGAGGGCTCAACACGTGCGGTGGCTCAGCTCCAGCATCTCTTAGCGGAGGAACGACATGAATCCTTGGCCTCAGGGGAGCTTTGCGGTCGCTGCCAGGAGGTGCACCCTTGCTGTCAACCAACAACCGTTTCTCTTCCCGGATAACAGCACCCATCACGTGCATGTACCAAGTCACGTACACGTTGAGGGCCCGAGGGACGCAGCTCGGCTCGCTGATAAAGAAGTGGGAGCCCGTGTTCAGCAGCATAAAATGGTGCAGCGCACTCCTTATCCCCTCCCTGGTGGCCGCGGGCTCTTCCAAAAACACCTCCAGTGGGACCCCCTGGTTGTAGCTTGATTGTTGAGCGAACCGATGCGGGTTGTACCTCATGAAGTGTGCCATGTCGTTTTTCCTGAACACCAGGAAGCTCGGCCGGATGGAGTATAAGTGAAGAATCTCCCGGGCTTTCAATACGGAGGCCCCGTCCTTGAAACCATCACGCAGAGCCAACACCGCCTTGGAGGTCTCCGGGCCGATGGTCACGACTTTGTCCATGAAAGAAATCCTCGCTCCGACCAGGTGCGGACGAAGGAGCAACCCCCTAGCCTCCCACGGAGACGGATTCACAATCGAGGCGCCAATCAGCCGCATAACTCTTGGGAGTCTGCACTTCTCGAAAAACGCGGGGCTCTTATGAATGCCAAATACCCCGAGCACATGCATTTCCATCCACGAAGTGAAGTAGTGCATCGGGAAATTGGCAGGTTGCATCCCAGGTTCATTTGCGTCCGCCGCCACGCTGAGTCCATGGTATAAGTGAGCCAGCCCGGCGATTCCGATCGATAACTGTATACCAGCCACCATCTGATGCGCTGGGTAGAAGACAGACGGCCTCATGTGACGCGGGTACATGGGGAGTGCGAACCAGCACAGCCATAATCCCAGAAAGCCTAGAAAGAAGGTCTCCTCATCAATGCCCGGGGCAACGATTTCTGATAAGGGCATGATGGCGGCATCGGGGAGATAGAAATCCTTTTGATCGTCTTCCAGTACTGGTCGACGATCTAAGCCAAAGCCGAAGGGGTCGTCGAGCTTGGCGAACTTCTCGCTCCGCTGCGATAGAATTTCCGGTCGAAGGAAGCGGGCAATAAAATCTGCAAAACTAACTCCCCGGACTCCCGATTCCAAATAGAGACCTTCATATATATTCAGCACCTTCATCAGACTCGGAAACTGGTGCTGAATATCATTCTCTGGTGTTAGTCCCATTACCAGTGGCTTGGTGGCGAAAACATACTCGTCAGGAGGAAGCAGCTCCTCATAATGCTCTCCCCTCGCCGGCAGGCCGGAAATCTCAGCAAATTCTTCCAGGGGGATGGAGACTTCCCTGTCCGTCAGAAGAAAAGTATGGGTGGGGATGTTCCATTGTTCTATGAATGCCTTAACCCACCACGTCGGAGGAACAGGGTATTCGAACAATGAGACATAGACTGTGGAGTACAGACCAATCTTCATCAAATGCGTCCTTTTAGCTGATAGGATGTACCTGGCCCACTGCAAATACCCGGCTGGTTGTCGAGGGGTCAATCCGATATTATAAGGTTGTCCCCAAGGGCGTGCCTCACCCTGGCATATACGCCGCCCCAAAATGTCCACGGCTGCCGGCGGCTGCACGGGGATGGCAGCAATCGAAGGCTGGAGAAGATCCTCCGAATTCCAGTTCATGACCTCCACGGCATACTTCACCGGGGGTGCATCACGCATAGGGGATCGACGAGATAGGCTCTGACGGAGTCGCGCAACCGAAGCTTCGGCGACCCTTAATGATTTCACTGTACCACCTACCCCACAGGTGAAGGTTCTTATACTCGGGGTCATGATCCTTAATGAGAGCAAGCACCTCCCGGTCCACCGGCGCCTCAGGGAATCCTCCCTCTGAGCGAACAAATGGGAAAGACAGATCAGCAGACATGATTGCTTGCAAAGAAAAACGAAATTCAGCCGTCAGTGTCATAATTTAATTTTAAAAGCCTGACGTTTGATACTACACTGCAATGCAGTATAGGGGGGACCAAAGAGGGACCCACAAAATCCAGATGACCATGCATCAGTTAACAAGACAACCCCATCATTGGATGGAACTGTCAATTAATGAGGAGATCCCCAAAAGAGCACTCTCATTAAATGAGAAATCCCTAGAGACAAGAAGAAAATCTCCCCTTTCAGAGCAAAGCTCTGTCACAGAGTGACACTTGTCAAACTCTGATCTTAAGGGAAAAAAATTCCTTAAAGAGCTTGGCTCTGTAATAATGATGGAAAAATCCATCAAAGGAAAATTAATTTCTAAAAGATTAAAGATTGGGATCTTAAAGATCCATGAAAACTCTTAAGAGTTCTTCATTTTTAGATCAAAAAGATCTATATTTTGTCCAAGAGCAAAGCTCTGTTCATGGGTTAAGAAACACTGAAACAAGATCTCTTTAGATCCATGGATTCTTGAGAGCAAAGCTCTGTATATGAAACCCTAAAGGGGTTTTTCTTTAGATCAAAAGATCTATGAGAGCAAGGCTCTATTAATTAAAGTTAATTTAATTTAAGTTAAGTTAAATTTTATCTAAGATTTTTCTAGAGTTTTAACTCTGAAGTTCTTGAAAAACAAGAGCAAGGCTCTGAAGTTCTTGAAAGCAAGAGCAACGCTCTGAAAATTAAAAATCTTGAAGATGATGATCATCTTTTGAGGACCAAGGGTCCTATTTATAGGCGCTTGTGCGCCCCTTCAACTTCTGAGTTGATCCAATGGCTAGGATCTTGCCACCGCTGCACTCACGTGTGCGCCACGTGACCGCAACGGTGGGGGGGCATTTGTTTCCCCCAATCAGAGCAAAGCTCCTTTTGAATTTCAAATTCAAAAGGTGAAGTAACGCTTCAGATCTCTTGCGCTGCGCGCAGAGCGCCACGTGTCAAAATCAGACACGTCAGCGCAAGGAGCGCAGCGCCCAAGGCAGCGCACCCAATCAGAGCAAGGCTCTGTTTAAAATTCAAATTTTAATAAAGGAAGCAACGCTTCAGATGACTTGCGCTCTGCGCTGCGCGACACGTGTCAGCGCAGTTACGCTGCGCTCTGCGCTGCACGATACGTGTCAAGCGCAGGTGCGCTTGCGCCGACTGTGCCATCATTTAAAATTCTGGAAAGATCTTTCCAATCTTGTTAAAAATAAGAAGATTCTCTTCTGTAAAACAGAGGCCTTGGATCAAAGATCCAACAGTGGGGAAATATCCCCAGATCAATCAGAGAAAGATCTCTATAACCAACCTAACAAATTAATTGGCCCTATATAAAGGCCCCTAGACTCCAAGTCTAAATCATACAGATACAGATATACAGAGATAGAGCTACAAAACTCCTCAAAAACTTTGAGAAGAACTCGAAACAAAGAAAAGGTAAAACCTTTGAAAAAAAAAGAAGAATTTCTTCTAAAAAGATCAATGATCTAAGAACAAGATCAAGATCTTTGATAAAAAAAAATAATAATAAAAAAAAGAAGTAATCTACTTCATGACTAGATCTTTTGATCTATATAAAGGCATTGCCTTTTGATGAACCACTGGTTCTTGAAATTTGAGGTAGAACCTCTCTGAAACAAGAAAAACCTTGTTTTCTTTGATCTAAATTTGATCAAGATATTAAACAGTGCCTTGCACTTTTGAAATCTGCACTGTTGCGCTCCTTGGATTGGCGCAAGTCATCAGAGAGCGCCACGTGTCAATCACAGAACAACTGCGCATTGCGCTTCTAAAAACAGAGCACTGCTCTCTTAGTTTGGCGCAAGTCACCAGAGCGCGCCACGTGTCAGCAGCGCACTAGCGCAGCGCACTGGCGCAGCATACTGCGCTAACAGACTTACGCTCACTAGCGTGTGACACGTGTCACCTCCACATGAATTTGCGCCTTGCGCTCTTCAATTGGCGCAAAGCGCCTGACAAGCCACGTGGGGCACTGTCAGAACCTTTAATGCAGTGCATTATTAAAAAGGGCAGAGCCCAAATAAAGGCCTGACAGGCCAAACACAAATAAAATGTTGAATATTCTCAACTGGACTTAACCCAATTCTGGCCGTAAGTCCTCAAATTAAATTGAACTGAGCTCAACTGCTCTCCCAAATCAATTTACACCCGGTTCAAGGGTACATCTCTGAACTCTTCTGATATTTGTCATTGTAATCTTTCAACGTCGTTAGAGAGGTGACGGGTCCCGACAACCACACATTAATACGGACTGTGGGGTCCTTAAACTCACGGACTAATGCGTCCTTAAACCAATATTCGTTCCCAAAATGGTAACAATGGACCACCATGTCCCTAAACTGGTAATACGGACTGTGGGGTCCTTAAACTCATAGACTAATGCGTCCTTAAACCAATATTCGTTCCTAAAATGGGAACATTGGACCACCATGTCCCTAAACTGGTAATACGAACTGTGGGGTCCTTAAACTCATGGAGTAATGCGTCCTTAAACCAATATTCGTCCCCAAAATGGGAATGTTGGACCACCATGTCCCTAAACTGGTAATACGGACTGTGGGGTCCTTAAACTCATAGTCTAATGCGTCCTTAAACCAATATTCGTCCCCAAAATGGGAACATTGGACCACCATGTCCCTAAACTAGTAATACGGACTGTGGGGTCCTTAAACTCATGGACTAATGCGTCCTTAAACCAATATTCGTCCCCAAAATGGGAATGTTGGACCACCATGTCCCTAAACTGGTAATACGGACTGCGGGGTCCTTAAACTCATGGACTAATGCGTCCTTAAACCAATATTCGTCCCCCAAATGGGAATGTTGGGCCACCATGTCCCTAAACTGGCAATGGACCACTATGTCCCTAAACTAGAACAATAGAGCCCCCAAATGCTCTTTTGTCGGATCTAAACGATCCAGTTAAGTTGATCTTAGTCCCAAATCGGACTAACATATCCTTAACAAACGTTTAAGTTGATCTTAGCCCCAAATATGGCTAACGTATCTTTAAACCAAAACCCCAAACCCAAATTTAAGAAAATACAGATTTGGACTAATCCACGTCCTACGGGCGGCGACATAAATTAGTCTCCGTATACAATCCACGGGCAACCACAAATAAAACAAACACCCACGACACGAAGTGAAATTTTGGAGAAGGAGAAAGTTGTTACCGCGATGCGGTAGCGTAATTAACTGCAAGGGCTTACGCCTGCAGGGAAGAGCGTCCCCACAATCAAAAACCCCTCAAGCGAGGGAGAATCTGACAAAGTCTGCTACATCGTCCGCATCCGTCTAAACCTCCGATACACGGTGCCATAAATCAACCTGGCATCTTCGGAGAGGTGGATGGATAAAACCAAATAGCATCTGCCCCGAATCTTAGGGCAAGACGT
The DNA here is from genome assembly GCA_030015575.1 of Agapanthus africanus. Taxonomy (NCBI): domain Eukaryota; kingdom Viridiplantae; phylum Streptophyta; class Magnoliopsida; order Asparagales; family Amaryllidaceae; genus Agapanthus; species Agapanthus africanus. The sequence continues at coordinate 903,959,756 of JASDDO010000022.1, forward strand.
CTCTCTGCGTCGCGCCGTCTTTTGGAGGGGAACAGGCGATATACGCAGAGCCGTTGCGGGCCGCATGGGATCTGAGCTCCCGGTAGATCGGGGGAGGCCGAGGAATCTTGGAACGTCGGGGGCTCGGAGACGAGCCTAGAGGCCGAGGAAGCTCGGCATGTCGGATGCTCGGAGACGAGCAAGGAGGTCGAAGAAGCTCGACACGTCGGATGCTCGGAGATAAGCAAAGATACTGAGATAGCTCGGAGGTGAGCTGCCGGTAGATTCCCAGGTGATGGTGGAATGTATTCAGAGAGGTCTCCTGGAAGGTCGGACACGTTCCTTGAGATGAAGTCTCGAGGAATCTTCAGAATGCAACTCATTTATTCCTCCTCCGTAGCTTTCGGGACACGTCATCCACCATGTGTCATAATCCGAGGAGACACCACTTGTGAGCATCATCATCTCGAAAATAAGCCGAGCGTTTACTTGCCACGCCTCATTGATGGCGTGGCTAAATTGGCAAGTTAACGAGGCGAGCAGGTTCCCAAAATATGAAATGTTGACTCGGTGAAATACCTCGCCTAACTCGCAACTCGCCTCGCCTTACCCCGTCAACTCGGTGGGTTGGCTCGTTTAACCTAGTTCAACTAGCCCTTATGAATCCCAACGACTAAATACGAGTCGACTCGCCTTGATTTGCCTTGCTTCGACTCGGTAACTCGCCTAATGGCTATATTCTAACTGTCGAATCGCCTCATCTCGCTTCGAAAGTTCCCCTAAATGGCTAGTGCTCTGGTCGACCCGTCCTACCTCACCTCATAAGGAGTCTAATTTTGAGCAGTATATAAGTAAAAACTCCCTCACGTATTTCATTTCACACCAAAATCCATACCTCTCTAAAAAAAATTGGTCTATATGTTTTTATTTTTATGCTTTGCTTTCTAAAAATTCAAATCAAAACCAGGCTAGTTGACTTCCTAACTCGCGGAACCGATTCGTCTCGCCTCGTGGATCGCTTGGACAAGTTGATGATGCGAGTAGGTTCTTGGGTTTGGCTATAATTGCACGCCTTGCCTCACCTCATGTAACCAACGAGGTGAGTTTTGCTCGCTTCACCTGCGGGCAAGTCGCCTCATTTGCCACGCCTACTGATGGAGGTCCTTTTCGGGTCTCCGTCAGATGTTGTCTACCATTGATCTCCCGGTGGATTTTGGTGGCGATCTTCTATTGCGTGTGGATCTCAATGTGTTTTGATGAGATTGGTGATTTGAGGAGTTTAGCGCCGAATACCTGCAAAAAAGTCCCGGGGTGGTTTGGTACCACCGAGGACCCTCCGACGATCAAGTTAGTGCTAGATTCGAGAAGAGTAACGGCTAAGTGGAATAAAAATGGCTTACTTGACCCCTCTGTGATGGGGGTTTATATAGCGGTGGCGGTACGCAACAGCCGGCACGAGAATCTCGTCGGCAGTTACGCACCCGACGTCACGCCCGCGTAAAGAGCGGATCGCCCATTAATGGGGATTGTGATGGCGTGGAACGTGGGACGTTGCTGGCGGAGAATCTGCACGTGGCAAGATTTGTGGAGTGGCGGTTACGCCTGTGAGTGGTGGAGTTGGTCGGTTAGAGGGACCGAGCAAGAGGGTCGAGGAGTCTTGGTCCTGTGGCAGCTCGGGGCGAGTTGAGGGGCCGAGGAGGGCCAGTTTGTGCTTGCAGGTCGGGTACAAGGGTGGCCTGGTCGGCCTCTGTGGGCCCTTTCTTCTGGGTCTTGGGACATGTCATCCGCCACGTGTCCTGATCTAGCATCGCCAATATTATGCATCATCATTAGCCCCCCACTCTTGTCCCGACCAGCTAGCGGGTCAGGTCAGGAGTGGACTGCCAAGCCTCCCAGGTGAGCTCCTTCCTAAGGCTTCGTCGGGACGAGTCTTCGGGCTGTCAGTTGTCTTTTCTGCTAGCGAATCAAGGTGAGATCTCTGCATTTAAGGAAGGTGCACCGGTTCGTGCATTCTTCCACTGAAGCGATGGTCCACGTGTCAAGCGTCGATGGGCCGATGCGACGTATGCAGGCCTGCGGCGTCTGATGGGATGCGGTCCAGCGCAGGATCGACATGTGGAGCGATTGGAGCCGCTGGACGCGAGGAGTCGTTTCGGCGGGAGATGATGGGCGTCGTTGGATGAGGTCGCTTGCAGCAATAAACAGGGGTGGGGCCCGTCCTTGGGCCCCTACTCTATCATATTTCCCTCTTCTAAATCATGGTTGCTCGGCGCTCGTCTTCTTTCTCTCGCTTTCGGTTCCCGAGGATTCCCTTTTTCAAGATTAGATGTCTTCCTTTGTAAAGTCAGTAGATGTTGTAGGAGTAGGGTCTAGGGACCCTTTAGTTGTGTCCGAGCCCCCTGGGGAGCAGGGGTCGGATCCTCTCCCCAGGATCGTGCGGCGGGGGCAGCCCCCAGGGAGGAGGCGGCAGATGCGGCCCCCGGCACCTCGTGTTGGGTGAGGCATGAGGACGAGCTCGCCAATGCTCGGGCTCGCTTCCACATCCCCTCGTGTTACAAGCTCCGGTTGGCCAAGGAGGGAGAGAGGGCAGATCAAGTACGGGGCAGAGAGATCGCCTTGTATTTGGAAGCTTTTTGGGGCGGAATGCTCCTGCCCTTCTCTCCCGAGGTCGTCGCAGCGCTAAATTTTTTCGGTTTGGCCCCGGCCAGTTAGTGCCGAACTCGTGGAGGATCCTCCTCGGGTTCTTGATCCTCCTGAAGTTATTGGCGGTTCCCTTCAGCATCTCCCTTCTCGATTCTTCTCTCGTCTTCAAAAATCACTCTGGCGGTCGAGCGGGCGACCCGAGATGGGTCTATCTCTCTTTCAGAAAGCGGCCGGGGGGCGCCGTCGGGACCGAGGTCGTGGCCTTGCCCTCTTCTATTCATTATTGGAAGAAGAAATTTTTCTTCGTTTCCCCTCCCGAGGGCGAGGACTGGGCCATGCCTTCCAAGTGGTCGAGGGAGAAATGTTTGCCGGGGAACCAATCCAATGACCCCACCGCGGTGAGAGTGGCGTCGTGGGGGCCCATCCCCCGACCTGACGTGCTACTGTTTGAGAGAATCCTGAGTTGGGCCGGGCTCAGCCCCATTGAGTTCATGGGTAAGTTAGGCTTGCTTTTTGGCTTGTGTTTTGCTCGTGTCGCTGACTTGTTGGGCATTTGTTTTGTGCAGGATCCATGGACTTTGACTCGCTTAAAGCCTCCATGCACCAGCTGAGGAAGGTTACGAAGGCTGGGGGCGCCAGCTCTTCTCGCGCGAAGCCCGCCCCGGCTCCTACTGCTCCGGTGGTGGTGTCCCGCGAGCGTTCAGGGGCGGATCCCGCCCCAGGTCCCAGCAGAGTGTCGGGCCGGAAGCGGGCCTTGGTTCTGGAGGATTCGGGCTCGGAGGAGGAGATCGGCTCTCCCTCGGAGCCGCTTAAGAGGAGCTCCCAGAGACCTTCCCGGGGCCGGTCATCGCCGATCATGGTGGAGGAAGGGGGCCTCCGGTTCGCGGTGCCATCGGGGCTATCTGTTGCGGACAACCTTCTGCATGAGATAGAGGTCTCGGCCGGGGGTAGAGTTCCCGGGGGGACCTTCATGGCTCAGCTGGCGTCCATCGCCCAGGAGTCCGTACAGGTAAGTGTTTGGTTCATTGTGAGATTCGGTGCCTCCTTCATCTTTTTGATCTCTTTCGTATCTTCCAGGTTCTCCAGCACGTTGCCCTCTCCCTGCGTATGGAAGCCGAGGTGGTAGCCCCAGCGCTGGAGGCTGCGGGCCGGCTTGCCTCGCTGGAAGAGAGCTCCAGGCGGGAGCTGGAGGCGGTGACGGCGAGGGTTGCCGCCTTGGAAGGCGGGGTGGAGGCCGGGAAACGGGAGGTATCCCGGTACCGTGAGGCTGCCGTGACTGCCGAGGCCCAGCTCGGGGATGCTCAGGTGCTTGCCGGCAACCTGAAGAGGACAGTGAAGACCCTCCGGAAGGAGCTTGGGGCGGCGGCCGAGACGGCCAAGTCGGCCGACCTGAAGGCGGTGGAGAGCTATAAGAAGTCGAAGGACTTCTATGATGACCTGGCCATGGCTACGACCCGCATCTAGCACGAGACCCTCGATGCCGTTAAGGTCCGGATGCCGGAGTTTTCCGATGGAGACCTCCGGGCCGAATTCCCCCTCGCGGACACCGATGAGCAGGGGGGAGAGGTTCCCGACGAGGAAACCGCTGAGGACCCCGCGCGTCACGTGGTGGATGTCGAGGACCCCGAGGTCGCACCTGGCCCCAAGGTCTAGAGCCCCCGTCTTCCTCCTTTTATTTCTTTGTTTTTGGAATTTTGTAAGGATGGGGAGCCCAAAAAATACCCTTTGTAAAGCCTTTGTCTTTGGCAGAAATAAAATTTTTCTTTGGTTTCATCGAATCGCGCTCTATCATCTGTTTGTGAAGAATGCTCGTAAGATATCTCTGCTTGCACCGTTGTGTTTTCATGTCAGGTTGGCCATCTGTCTAGCGATCGTCCGTCGAGTTGATTTCAATCACTTGCCGACGAACATGCCAAGCGCTGCCGAGGAGGTATCCCCATGGGCCCCGAAGTCGAGGGGAGATCGTTTAGACCTGGATAAACTTGATACCCCTCACTAGGGTCTCGGATCCTCTGCGGGTGACGGGCAGAGCGCTGTTCGCCGTATTTGTGCCGAGCGTGAGTGGGAGGCTGCTCGGTGGCCCCATGGGGGTGCCATCTTTTGACTTATGGCAATGCAAGTATCGACCACCAGCCGGACATGACCGAGCAGGGTAGCTGCTCGGTTGCCTTTTGCGAGGGCTTTGATCTTTCAGGACAGGGACCTAGCGGGGTTACCGCCCAGTGCCTCTTGGCGAGGACTTTGATCCCTGTCGGTTGTGGTAGGAAGCTACCAGCCGGGGATAGCTGAGTAAGGACTTGACTGCTTCTGGGAGGACTTTGGTCCTGACGGATAGCCGAGCGAGGGATCCTCAGGCTCGACTGCCTCTGGGAGGGCCTTCTGATCCCTGGCGTTGCGGTAGGAAAGCTAACCGCCAGGGATAGCTGAGCAGGGAAGATGCTGAGCTACCTCTAAGGAGGACTTTCTGGTCCCTGGCGTTGCGGTAGGGAAGCTAACCGCCAGGGATAGCTGAGCAGGGAAGATGCTGAGCTACCTCTAAGGAGGACTTTCTGGTCCCTGGCGTTGCGGTAGGGAGGCTACCCTCCAGAGACGACCGAGCAGGGTAGCTGGTCGGTTGCCTCTTGCGAGGGCTTTGATCCTTAGCGTTGGAGGGGCTGTAAGAAGCCCACTAAGGATGACTGGGCAGTGAATGTTAGTGTATATGCCCTAGAGGCCATTACTGTATCATACTGGTTTGTATATTACTTAATGGAAGCTTGGGATATTCACCTTGTATATACAATCTTGCTCAAAATGGTAGTATGCTACTTGGTTTGTTTCTACTTCAATGTGTACATGTGTTTATTTTATGATACCACCTATACGCATTAGTGGAGCCCTTAGGATCTTTGCTTGATTACCAGCGTTGTGATGGCAGTCACACTAGTGGGGGCTGGGTAATCTATAAGCACATCCTTATGCAGGTCCCTAGTCGCAGGACTATCGAGACAGGGCATCGATACTCCGGAGTAGACTAGTGCATGCGCTTCTCATCCTAGTGTGGGAGACGGTCTGTCCCACAGCCGTCAGTACGTCGTACTTGAGATAGTATGCGGGTGCTCGTTAGGTTACGAGTACACTGGACAGGGCTCGTCGGGAACTGACTAGTTGGTTTTATACCTATCGTCAGTTATTAGTTCCTAGGTGACATGAGTACAGCTTAGTCCGCTGACTTGACACTGGCACTTCGCCTCGAGTGTGTTCCCACTGTACTTTGATTACTACCCTACCACGGCTCAAAGGAGTCGTGCAAACAGGTAGTGGTTGGGTGCAGTCCCGAAGCACTTGGAGGCAGTGGCGGTTAGACAGGATCCGTCTCTCCCAGTGTTGGGGGTTGACATCGTGCTGTGTCTAGGAGAGCCATTACACGAGTAGTCCCTGGCCAGGGCAAGCGAGATATACTGGTAGGCTTCCAGTGTTATCTCAGGGTGTTTTGGGCTTCACTCCGACACGACTTGTACCGCTATTAGGGGACTGACGTTTACCGCCCTCTAGGCCCGCCATGCGATGTATCAGACGAACAGACCGGACTGTACGGAGACTGTCGCATTCAGACTCGGTAGGAGTTCAGATGGGGTTCACCTCGTCAGTCTTCTTATCGGTATCTACCTGGGGACCGTTATGCACAGCTAGTACCGCTTGCGGTTTGTGGTTAAACCCACTGCCAGCATAGTGTCGAGTCTTTAGAGTCCCACACATAGGGCTATTCGCCTTTGGTCAAAACAGAGTAGAGGTCGCATGGTTTTGCGACAGGGTTCGTTCTCATCCGCGCACTTGTGCACGTTTGGAGTCCGGACGGATATTACTAGCGGGCTCTGGTTTGAGCCAGATACTAGTATATGTTTTGGGGTTAGTTTTATCTCATTGTATTCATGTTCCTCGGAACAAGAATGCGAGTGTGTATGCACAGTTGATTGAGGCGGAGGAAGAGGATTTTCATTAGGGTTTCGGAACGGGTGTGTATGCACAGTTGACAGTCTTCTTTTTCCAAACCCTAATGAATTTATGATATATCAATTAATAATATTAATTAAATGAAATTGTGTCATGGTTGGGTTTGTTGACTTGTTGACCAAGGTTGACTAGTTGACCATGGTTGAAACTTTGACTATCATCATTACATATCAAAGATGCTCTTTGATTCTAGCAAAACCATTTAATGTGTGTAATGATAATTGTCATTCCAAACCATCCATCAACTATTTCATTTAGATTATTATTATTAATTTGATAATTCATTTCATATTATGTTATGGTTGTAAAAAGGTTTTCATTTTCTATCATAACACTTCTCTCTCCTCTCTTCTTCTTCCTCCTCCTCTAGTTCAAGAAGACTCACTCTCATGTGTTGAGAAACCCCTCCTTGAGATAAAAACACCCCAAAACCACTCTCTACTTACTCTAGGGTTAGAGGTCTAGCAAGCCAAAGGCCCTAGTTCTCTCAAAGTTCAAGAAAGGAGCCCGAAAGTTGAACCCTCAGGTGGATCCATCTTTGACGGAAGAAGGCGATGAGGAAAGCACCATCCAAGCTCTACAAAGGTTTCAAGAAGAAGGAGTTCAAGTTAGGTATAACATCTTTTCCGAGTAGCTAACTCTCTTTAGCTTGGTAGCTAGTTTAGTTTAGAAAAGATCCCGACTTTTGTTAGTCCATGTTGCCTAATGCGCTAAAAATTTGTTTTTTTATACCGTTTCTGCCTCCCCGCAAGAACCGGGGTTTGCAACGTGGACTTACAGTGGTATCAGAGCCTAACTAAACTTAAACTAGCTTTGTAGTAAAGTGTATGGAAGTTCGATCGGAAAAATCACAAAACCTAAACATCAAAACCCTAACTTTCTGTAGAAATTTTTTGTGCTCTAAAAATAAAAAGTTTTACTCCAAAAATCGGCTCAGGGTTTTGTGAAGACACCCACCAAAAACGGTCGAGTGAACCCATCAAAGAGCGGTGGTTCCGCGGCAAAACCATGCTCATTGCCGCGGAACCGCCGCCGTTTAGTCACTGTTCTCGACCGGGTTTGGTGCAGTGTTCTTCTGGTAGGGTTTTGGGATTTTTAAGATGGTTTATTTGTGCCCAGATTTTCCAGAAAAGAAATTTGTTTTTGGGGGCCTATAAATCCGTATTTTTGATCGAACTTCACTGTACTTTGACTAATCGGTTATATCTGTGATGTTTATATGTATTGAACGTCGGCTAATCGCTATATGTCGATTAGTGGGGGTTATACATATCTGTGATCTGTGTTTGATGATGGTATGTGTATATGAATGCCTTGGACTGTCGCGGGTGAATAGCCGGGGTGGATGTGAGATGAGTGTTTCTTTTTCTTTCATTCATGTAATATGTAAATTGATGTAATATTATTTGTATGGCCGCACAACCGGGTCGGGGTTGTAGCCGTCATTGTATAATTTCTTTTTACTGTTTTTGCTCCTAGGATAGACCCATGGAGGGGGTGCACAAACTACCGGATATCTCGAAGTACCGAGTGGCCTACTCACGGCGTTGAGGGAGGTTGCTCCACTTCGGGTACTTGGTGGGTAGTTTGCCGCACCCGTAGGGGTCTTGGGTGGGGTATTGGCTATTCACCGCGACCGTGTAATCCGCTTTTCGTTGCAGGCTCGAACGGATTGCGGATTCCTAGTATATCCAATGTATTCATCTGTGATCTGTAATGTCTATCATTTCTAATTATTTATATCTATTTAGGCGTTGCTTATGTTTTACAGCCGCGCTAGCCCAGCCCCCGCTCTGTCGTTAGTTAAGTAACCTAACGGGTGATGACGGGGCCCCGTGGCGAATGCGAATGGCATAAGCGTACGTCATATTTTGGTTGTTTTCTGCAATGGTAGGATTAAATGATGGGACGCATTAAAAGAACTAATGCAAGAATATCACGCATTAAAAGAACTAATGCAAGATAATAAACCAAGCAAAAGTCGTTGGAACACTTTCGAAAAACCACTCGGTTCTTTTCAAAACTAACTTTTAAATGCGGAGCTTGAGCCACTCTTTTTAAAAGCTATCTCGTTCCATCGATTATATCAAGTTCACTACGTTCACGGTTTTACCAAAACCATTCGTAGCCCTCCATCGTTTCACGTGAATAGTCAATAGTATTCAAGCTGTGTTTGTTGGCCAAAGTCAAGACATAGTGATTGGTAGCTATTAGGGTATTCATGTGCAGCATAGATAGATGCGTTGATTTGGAACAGTCGTACTGCCTTGTTGGCCAAAGTCAAGGGTAGGTACGGGTGGATTCAAATTAACCTGGAGAACGACGGGTAGAACTTAACATGTGACTTATGATTTGTTGGCCAAATTCAAAGTCATAAGAGCATGGGGCAAAAATCCACATCGGGAGTTTCATAAGTACTGAAACTTGCTAGATTTGCATACCATTTGGAGTGTGATGATTCTGGTAGGATTCCTTCAGTTTCATCACGCGATGATATTTGGATCCCGATCCTACTGTGAGTATATGCTACTCCTCGGGAAATTTCTCACTAAACGATTAATGCTATAAACCTAGTAGGTGTCTAGAAAGGTGTTAGCGGGGCTACGCCCCCAGGGAAAAGAGGTTCTTAAATTAAGGAACTTCGCGAAAGCGTTGGAAAACCTCCCTCGAAGTACCGACACTGGCCTGGCTGAACGGTTAAGCAAGTATTGTGCGGTGGGATTGATCCCGACTAATTCTTCCTTTATGGTTTGAGGAAGGATTCGAGAGACAGTGGGAGCCATCCTGTTTAGACAAACTAAAAACCATTCTAAACTTGCAAGAGTATCGTGCTGAGTGTTTCTTCTCTCCCTCCTAATTGCAGCTACCAATCGACATGACTGGACTTAAGTTACTTCTAGATAAAAACATATTGACAGGGCCAAACTACAAAAATTGGCTCAGGAATGTCAGAATGGCAATCACTTACGACAAGCTGGGGTATCTTCTTACCACCAAAGCTCCCCCCGTCCCAGGTCCCACCTCCAGCGTCGCGGATAAGGAAATCCGTAAGACTTGGGAGATTGATTGCGCGAAGGCCAAGTGTCTCGTGCTTGCCTCTATGGACAACGAACATCAGAAGTGGCACGAGAATATGGACCTGGAATCCATATTTCTCCATACAAAAGAACTGTATGGAGAGCAGTCTCGTATCGCAAGATACGAAGTGTTGAAGAAGTTATTTTCGGCAAGATTGGCCATCAGATCATCGGTAGCGGAACACGTGCTTAAGATGATTGGCTACATTGAGGAGCTCGCAGAACTTGGGACCACGTTGGAGAGTGAGCTCTATACGGACTTAATTCTCCAGTCCCTTCTTTCCACTTACGCCCAGTTTATACTGAACTTCAACTTACAAGAAAAGGAAGTTGAACTTTCAGAACTCCTCAACATGCTGAGGAGCGCAGAGGGCACCCTACAGAAAGGTAGGGAAACATCCACTTTGTTTGTAGGAGGATCTTCTTCTTCTAGGTCCAAGGCGAAAGCCAAGGGAAAGAAGAGGAAAGCCCCCGCCAAACCAAGGGGCGGTGTTAGTAAAGTGGATACGAAGGGAAAGGCAAAGGCAACAAAGATACCGGGGAAGCTTGAGGGTAAAGAAGAATGCTTCTATTGTCATAAGAGTGGACACTGGAAGAAAGATTGCAGGGCTTGGAAGGCCAGGACACAGGAACTGAAGCAGATTGCGGCTTCAGCTTCAGGTGTGTATGTTATTGAAAACTGTCTTTCTATAAACTCTACTTCCTGGGTATTGGATACCGGATCAGGATCTCATATATGTAATTCTTTGCAGGCGTTGAGAAACCGTAGGGTTTTGAAGGCAGGTGGCATGACCCTCAGAGTTGCAAACGGAGCTAGCATGGATGCTAAAGCCGTGGGGGACTATCACCTGGGAATGTCAGATGGGCATGTTTTGGTTTTGCGTAATTGTTTTTTTGTACCCAACGCAACTTGTAATATCATTTCTGTATCTTTGGTTTCTAAAGAAGGTTATGAATTTGCGTTTGTAAGCAATGTTGTAAATATTCACCTTAATCAAGTTCTGATTGGGTCAGGTGCATTGAGCAATGGTATATACGTATTAAACCAACCACAGATTTTCAATGTCCAGAATACACACAAAAGAAAGTCTCCAGATATCAATCAGACTTTCTTATGGCATTGTAGACTGGGTCACATCAATGAGAGAAGGTTGACTAAGTTACATACAGAAGGATATTTGAATCCGTTCGAACATCAATCGTATGCCACTTGTCAATCCTGTCTCAAAGGAAAGATGACAAAGACTCCGTTCACTGGACACGGAGTAAGAGCGAGCGAGCTCTTGGAACTCGTACACGGCGACGTGTGCAGTCCAATGTCTACACATGCGCGAAGCGGTTATTCTTACTTCATTACTTTTACGGATGATTTTTCAAGGTACGGTTATGTCTTCTTAATGAAACATAAGTCCGAAGCCTTTGAAAAGTTCCAGGAATATAAGAATGAAGTAGAAAAAGAAACCGGCAAAAGTATCAAGATTCTAAGATCGGATCGAGGTGGAGAATACTTAAGTGCCGAGTTCCTGAATTACTTAAAAGAGAGTGGAATTCTCTCTTAGCTTACTCCTCCATACACTCCGCAACATAACGGTGTATCAGATAGAAGGAACCGGACCCTATTGGATATGGTACGGTCCATGATGAGTAACACTGAGTTACCGCGATCATTCTGGGGGTATGCGCTAGAATCAGCTGCATACCTTTTGAACCGAGTTCCCACTAAAACTGTGTCTACCACACCATATGAGATGTGGTGTGGAAAGAGGCCCCATCTTAATCACATTAAGACATGGGGATGTCCAGCTTTTGTTAAAAAGCAGCATGCGGACAAACTCGAGGCACGCTCTGTACAGTGCAAGTTCGTGGGATATCCAAAGAACTCCAAGGGATATTTCTTCTACTGCGAAGAGGAACAAAAGGTTTTTGTTTCTCGTCATGCCTACTTCTTGGAAACTGAGTTTTTGGAAAACCAGATAAGTGGGAGCACAGTAGAACTGGAAGAAATTCCAGAACCACATACTATTACTGAAAGCTTAGTGGAACCAGAGGGTTCAAAAGAACAGGACATTCCTACGCCACTCCGCAGGAGTAGTAGGCAGTCTCATCCGCCCGAGAGATACTACGGTTTTCTCATAGACGGGGATAGAGAGGATTGCATCATAGATTATGATGAGCCTACTAGCTTCCAGCAGGCCGTTCAGAGCGTTGACTCGGTAAAATGGCTGGATGCAACGCGGACCGAAATGGAGTCCATGTACACCAACAAAGTATGGACGTTGGACATTGCTCCAGACGGGGTAAAACCCGTAGGATGCAAGTGGATCTTCAAAAGGAAGATTGGTATAGATGGACAGGTTGAGACCTATAAAGCTAGACTTGTTGCAAAGCGTTTTCGTCAAAGACCTAGTTTGGACTATGACGAAACCTTTTCTCCAATGGTTATGCTGAAATCTATTCGGATCCTTCTTGCCATTGCTGCCTTCCACGATTATGAGATTTGGCAGATGGACGTAAAGACCGCTTTTCTAAATGGAAATTTAGAGGAGTGTGTCTATATGGACCAGCCAGAGGGTTTCATTCAGAGTGGGAGCAGCGGAAAGGTGTGCAAGTTGCTTAAGTCCATCTATGGACTAAAGCAGGCATCGCGGAGTTGGAACATCTGCTTTGATGAGACGGTCAAAGAATTTGGCTTTATCAAAAATCCAGATGAACCATGCATCTATAGTAGATTTGTAGCGAGAACTGTAGTATTCCTCGTTTTATACGTGGAGGACATTCTTTTAATAGGAAATGACATTCCTATGCTACAATCTGTCAAGGGGTTCTTGTCGCACAGGTTCTCCATGAAAGACCTGGGTGATGCCTCATACATCTTGGGGATCCGGATCCATCGTGATAGATCCAAGAGGATATTAGGACTTTCACAGTCCAGGTATATCGACACCATACTGAAAAGATTCAGTATGGAAGATTCCAATCGCGGTAACCTACCGGCTTGTCACGGGATCACCCTCTCTAAAGAGATGTCTCCCAAGACTGATTTAGAGAGGGATCGCATGTCTATTATACCCTACGCTTCTGCGGTAGGCTCTATAATGTATGCGATATTGTGTACCAGACCGGATGTAGCTTATGCACTGAGTGTGGTAAGCCGGTATCAGTCAAACCCTGGGGAGAAACACTGGATAGCGGTAAAGAACATTCTCAAGTACCTGAGAAGGACTAAGGAGACGTTCTTGGTGTATGGCGGAAAAGACCTCCAGATCGAGGCCTTTGCTGACTCCAGCTTCCAGAGTGACAAGGATGATTCCAAGTCCATGTCGGGTTTTGTCTTTACCCTCAATGGAGGGGCGGTGTGTTGGAAGAGTTCCAAACAGGAAACCGTTGCAGACTCGACTATGGAAACGGAATACATCGCTGCATCTGATGCCGCAAAAGAAGCCGTCTGGATGAGGAAGTTCTTGAAAGAACTTCAGGAGGTTCCGTCCATTGCTGATCCAATACCTCTGTATTGCGACAACAACGGGGCTATAGCTTTAGCGAAGGAACCCAGGTCCCATCAGAAATCCAGACACATCTTGAGGCGGTATCACCTGATCAGGGAGATCGTGGATCGCCAGGAGATCGAGGTTCGAAGGGTTGCTTAAGAAGAAAACACTGCAGATCCATTCACCAAGGCCTTGCCCCAGACTCAGTTCGAGCGGCTGATCGAGATGATAGGTCTTCGATACGCCAGTACATGGCCTTAGTGCAAGTGGGAGATTGTTAGTGTATATGCCCTAGAGGCCATTACTGTATCATACTGGTTTGTATATTACTTAATGGAAGCTTGGGATATTCACCTTGTATATACAATCTTGCTCAAAATGTTTGTTTCTACTTGGTTTGTTTCTACTTCAATGTGTACATGTGTTTATTTTATGATACCACCTATACGCATTAGTGGAGCCCTTAGGATCTTTGCTTGATTACCAGCGTTGTGATGGCAATCACACTAGTGGGGGCTGGGTAATCTATAAGCACATCCTTATGCAGGTCCCTAGTCGAAGGACTATCGAGACAGTGCATCGATACTCCGGAGTAGACTAGCGCATGCGCTTCTCATCCCAGTGTGGGAGACGGTCTATCCCACAGCCGTCAGTACGTCGTACTTGAGATAGAATACGGGTGCTCGTTAGGTTACGAGTACACTGGACAGGACTCGTCGGGAACTGACTAGTTGATTTTATACCTATCGTCAGTTATCAGTTTCCAGGTGACATGAGTACAGCTTAGTCCGCTGACTTGACACTGGCACTTCGCCTCGAGTGTGTTCCCACTGTACTTTGATTACTACCCTACCACGGCTCAAAGGAGTCGTGCAAACAGGTAGTGGTTGGGTGCAGTCCCGAAGCACTTGGAGGCAGTGATGGTTAGACAGGATTCGTCTCTCCCAGTGTTGGGGGTTGACATCGCGCTGTGTCTTGGAGAGCCATTACACGAGTAGTCCCTGGCCAGGGCAAGCGAGATATACTGGTAGGCTTCCAGTATTATCTCAGGGTGTTTTGGGCTTCACTCCGACACGACTTGTACCGCTATTAGGGGACTGACGTTTACCGCCCCCTAGGCCCGCCATGCGATGTATCAGACGAACAGACCGGACTGTACGGAGACTGTCACATTCAGACTCGGTAGGAGTTCAGATGGGGTTCACCTCGTCAGTCTTCTTATCGGCATCTACCTGGGGACCGTTAGGCACAGCTAGTGCCGCTTGCGGTCTGTGGTTAAACCCACTGCCAGCATAGTGTCGAGTGTTTAGAGTCCTACACAGAGGGTTATTCGCCTTTGGGCAAAACAGAGTAGATGTCGCATGGTTTTGCGACAGGGTTCGTTCTCATCCGCGCACTTGTGCACGTTTGGAGTCCGGACGGATATTACTAGCGGGCTCTGGTTTGAGCCAGATACTAGTATATGTTTTGGGGTTAGTTTTATCTCATTGTATTCATGTTCCTCGGAACAAGAATGCGGGTGTGTATGCACAGTTGATTAAGGCTGAGGAAGAGAATTTTCATTAGGGTTTCGGAACGGATGTGTATGCACAGTTGATAGTCTTCTTTTTCCAAACCCTAATGAATTTATGATATATCAATTAATAATATTAATTAAATGAAATTGTGTCATGGTTGGGTTTGTTGACTTGTTGACCAAGGTTGACTAGTTGACCATGGTTGAAATTTTGACTATCATCATTACATATCAAAGATGCTCTTTGATTCTAGCAAAACCATTTAATGTGTGTAATGATAATTGTCATTCCAAACCATCCATCAACTATTTCATTTAGATTATTATTATTAATTTGATAATTCATTTCATATTATGTTATGGTTGTAAAAAGGTTTTCATTTTCTATCATAACACTTCTCTCTCCTCTCTTCTTCTTCCTCCTCCTCTAGTTCAGGGA
This sequence comes from Agapanthus africanus, assembly GCA_030015575.1. NCBI lineage: Eukaryota > Viridiplantae > Streptophyta > Magnoliopsida > Asparagales > Amaryllidaceae > Agapanthus > Agapanthus africanus. Next base: position 903,974,891 of record JASDDO010000022.1, read on the forward strand.
GACTCACTCTCATGTGTTGAGAAACCCCTCCTTGAGATAAAAACACCCCAAAACCACTCTCTGCTCACTCTAGGGTTAGAGGTCTAGCAAGCCAAAGGCCCTAGTTCTCTCAAAGTTCAAGAAAGGAGCCCGAAGGTTGAACCCTCAGGTAGATCCATCTTTGACGGAAGAAGACGACGAGGAAAGCACCATCCAAGCTCTACAAAGGTTTCAAGAAGAAGGAGTTCAAGTTAGGTATAACATCTTTTCCGAGTAGCTAACTCTCTTTAGCTTGGTAGCTAGTTTAGTTTAGAAAAGATCTCGACTTTTGTTATTCCATGTTGCCTAATGCGCTAAAAATTTGTTTTTTTATACCGTTTCCGCCTCCCCGCAAGAACCGAGGTTTGCAACGTGGACTTACAGTGAAACTGCGCGGTTGCTTCTTGGCGAGGGCTTTGATCTCTGGCGTCGTGGGTAAGCAACTACCAGCCTGGGATGAATGAGCGGGGTAGCCGCTCGGGTGCCTCTTATGAGGGCTTTGATCCCTGGCGTCGTGGGTAGGGAGCTACCAGCCGGAGTTGATCGAGCAGGGCAGCCGCTCGGTTGCCTCTTGCGAGGGCTTTGATCCTTCAGGACGGGGACCGAGCAGGGTTACTGCCCAGTGCCTCTTGGCGAGGACTTTGATCCCTGTCGGTTGTGGTAGGAAGCTACCAGCCGGGGATAGCCGAGCAAGGACTCGATTGCCTCTGGGAGGACTTTGGTCCTTGGCGTGGGAGGGGCTGTAAGAAGCCTACCAAGCACCCTTGGCCGGGCAGGGTTACTGCCCGATACCTCTTGGCGAGGGCTTTTGTCCTGAAGGATAGCCGAGCGAGGGATCCTCGGTCTCGACTGCCTCTGGGAGGGCTTTCTGATCCTTGGCGTTGCGGTAGGGGAGCTACCCGCCAGGGATAGCCGAGGGAGGGTCGGGCTTGACTGCCTCTGGGAAGACTTTCAGGTCCCTGGCGTTGCGGTAGGGAAGCCACCTGCCAGGGATAGCCGAGCAGGTTAGCTGCTCGGCTGATTCTTCATGAGGTTTCGCCCGACCCTCCAGTCGCAGGTACGGGGAACAGGAACGGTCGCGGCGATCGCGCGCGCAGCATGTGTATTAAATGTGGGGGGAGGCGAAGCGCCAGGGTCGCGTCATTTCAATTCCGCCAGGGAAGGCTCGTTGATCGCCGCGTGGCAGCGGATTTTTGGGCGAAGGCGGGCGACTGTTGAGTTCTGTTGGGGCGCAGTGGGCTATATAAGGCTGAAGGAGCACTGGTCCTTCTTTTCTTCGTAAACAGATCGTTGAGGATGCAAGACTTCCCCTTTACTATCCCCGATATCATCCATTTTGAAGACATATACCTCTATGACCAGAACTGCACCGAGGACACGATGCAGTTGGTATACGAGAGCATCGAGGATCACTTCGGCCGGCTGCTCCCCCGATGCTCCTCCCTGCTGCAGCTGCTGATGTACTCCATCTGGAGGGCGTCGCCGGAGCTTTACAACCCCCTGTCCGAGCAGCTCTATAACGAAGCCGTGGGCAAGCTGCGGTCTCTGAGGCGCTTCGGCCTGATCTCCGCGAACCGGCTGGCTCGCTCAGAGGCGCTCGTCCGTGAGTGCTACGAGCTGAGGCTTGGGGCCAACGCGCGCCGGGGGAACCGAGGGTAGAGGTTAGATCTCGCGAGGCCTCGGCTGGCGGAGATCTTTACCGAGTATCACGAGCAGTGCTCTCTGCACCCCCTTCCCCCGCTGTTGTAATTTTCTTTTTCTTTTTGTATGTATGGCTGAGGAGCCTATAATACCTTTTTTGAATAAATGAGATCTTTCCCTCTTTTTCGCAATGTTCCATTGATATTTATTAAATTAACAACAGACCTTAGGAAGAGTTCACATTGCCCCAAAAGAAAAGTACATGCTAATAGATGACCTTATTAGCGTGGCCCAAGCTTCCCGGGGGCTTGTTGGTCTCCGTGTTCGGCACCGGGTACGGGGCTCCCTGAGCGTCGGACAGGTTATCTGCCGAAACGAGCATGATCTGGCCGATGGTCATCTCGGCGGGAGGGGGACGCTGCTCCTGCTCACGGTCGGCCTACCGTTTGTCTCTCAAGTAGGTGACGAGGTGCCCCGATCGGATGAACTCCTCGATGTAGTCCTGAAGTTGCTTACAATCCTCCGTGGCGTGGCCCAGCGTCTGGTGGAAAGCGCAGTAAGGGCCCCGGGTTCGCTTTGCGGCCTGACGCGGGATCGGAGGGAACTTTAAGAACCCCTCGTTCTGGGCCTCCTCTAGCAATACTGCGAGGGAGATGTTGAGTGGGGCATACTCCTGGAACTTCGGGTAATAGGGCTGCTGACGCTCTAGCCTCTCCTCCCGAGCCCTCTTCTTCTGGTCGGATCGTTCTGCTCGGGGGAGGTTTGCGTTCACCTCGGACTCCAGCTGAACCTCGCGCTCGGTCCACGCCTTGACCTCGGCCATGGTCTTAGGTTATACCAACGCAAAGGAGAGCAACCACTCCTTATGTCTCGGACCAGATCTGAGCACCGTGATGACGGTCTCGTCTCGGTGCTCGGGGACCTCGAGAAGGGCGTTGTAGAAGCGGGTGATGTAGGCCTTGAACGTCTCTTTGTCCCCACTCTTAACCGTGAAGAGGTAGTCGACCGTGCGCTTCTGTCGACGGTTTCCAACGAAGTGGCCGAGGAACTGAGTAGCCAGCTCGTCGAAGATCGAGATTGAGCGGGACTCGAGCCCTCAAAACCAGTCTCGACCTGCGCGGATGAGGGTGGTTGGGAAGGCCCTGCACTGGGCGGCATCAGAGTGGTCCTGGAAGCTCATCCCCGCGGTAAAAGCATCCAAATGGTCCTTCGGGTCGGTTTTCCCGTCGAACAGAGAGACCTTCGGGGGCTTGTTGCGCGAGGAGACGTGGACAGCGAGCAGTTCCTCGGTGAACGGCCCAGTGAGCAAATCGGCGGCGTACTTAGCCCCGTCGCCCGAGAGGCGACCTTCCCGGCGCATGCCTTCGATCTTCTTCTCGAGGGCGTCGAGTTGGCCGTGGTATCCCGAGGAATCGGCGCCTTGGGACCCCTGGCCTCTGCTGCGGCTGACCTGCGTCTGGTAGTGGCCCCGGTTCCTCTCGATGAGGTTCCTCAGATCCCCGGACGAGCTGGCTCTCAAACCGCCGAGGTGAGCCTCTCCGGTGCGACCTCGTCGAAGGAGGGGGTGTCGACCATACCTATGGACAGGCGAGGTGACCAGCATCTCCTCAGGGGGGTAAGGGTCGCGCGGAGGCTTGAGGCGAGGCACTCTGTTGGCGGATCTCGGGGTGGAGCCTTGGGGCGCCCAACGGGCCTCAGGGAGCATCGGCCCGTGAGATCTGTGGCCGGGGGTCGCAGCCTCTTGGTGGTCAGCCGTCCCGACGAGGGCGGAGCCTCCTGGAGGCGGAGGAGCGGCGACCTGCGGCCCAGGTCCAGCCGTTTGGACGCGGATGAGCGCCTCCACGAGGGATTGAAGCCGATCTATTCGATTGGCGAGGGCGTTGATGATGGTTGTTGGAGGGGGATCGTCCGAGCCTCCGGTGAGGGGAAGGCAGCGGCTGGTACCTGGGTCTTCAGGGTGATCGCTTGCCATGTGTATGGAGATCGAAAGGCCAATTTTGTGTTTTGTGGAGTCGTTTCCCACAGACGGTGCCAACTGATGGAGGTCCTTTTCGGGTCTCTGTCAGATGTTGTCTTCCGTTGATCTTCCGGTGGATTTTGGTTGTGATCTTCTGTTGCGTGTGGATCTCAATGGGTTTTGATGAGATTGATGATTTGAGGAGTTTAGCGCCGAATACCTGCAAAGAAGTCCCGGGGTGGTTTGGTACCACCGAGGACCCTCCAACGATCAAGTTAGTGCTAGATCCGAGCAGAGTAACGGCTAAATGGAATAAAAATGGCTTACTTGACCCCTCTGTGATCGGGGTTTATATAACGGTGGCGGTACGCAGCAGCTGGTGCGAGAATCTCGCCGGCAGTTACGCTCCCGACGTCACGCCCGCGTAAAGAGCGGATCGTCCATTAACTAATTTTTTTGTATGTATGATTGAATTCTTGCGTTCTGGATTATATAAAGATTGCATCTTTCGTGGGTTTAATTATAACAGCAAGCTAGGGATTCTGATGCGTGAATTTTTCACCAAGTTGATGAAAGGAGAAATTGGAATTGCGTAGATCTATTTAGGGTATTTTTTTTAATGAACTGGGAAATATCCCAGTGAATTTTATTGAATCAGAGTATTTGGGTTTTAGCCCATACAAAAGGCTCGAACAAAGAGATTTATACACTTTTAACCTAGGGTTTCCTCTCATATCGTTTTCTCTTCTCTCTCTCTCTCGAAGCTCCTCCGGCTTCTTTCCTTCTCTCTCAAAGCTTCAGAGCTTGAATACACTTCTTTTTTCACCAAAAAATTCGACAAAACATCTTCACAACTTTGAGATATATCTATGTAATCATCTGGTAAGTATAAAAATCTCATCTTTGCATGGCAACATTTCAGATCCGCTTTCTCAACGTTCAGATCTTTGATCTACTTAAACTTCAAATATGAAATTTTCATGTACATCTCCAGCTGATCTAAAAAAACCATTTTTTACTCGGTTGCACTAAAGATCATCATATCTGAAAACATCTCTCTGAAATCTCTGAAATCCATGATCTCCTCTTTAAACTCTGCAAAACTGAGCATTTTCATATTAATACCCAGGCAAGGTCCGGGTAAGCTAAAAATTCCTTTTTTTCTACTAATTCTTGTATCTGGTTTTCTTACAAAAAAAGGTGAATATTTCTTCAACAGAACCAAAATCATCTGGTTTTCTTCCTGTATTAAAAATATCATGCATGGTATTCCAGATCATAGCTGATACTTCACCGGTAATGAATAGATGCTCTCTGTCTTCTTATGGATTGCTGCAACATATACATTTGCTAGGAATATTGAAACCCAAGCCTCTAATTTTAGAATCAAGAGGCAAATCATTTCTGAAGAGTTTCCAACAATATCATAATATTGTTGGGAATATTCTTTAGCTCGAGAAACCTGGCTTTATTGTCCAACTGTTTATTATGTCTGATGAACTCCCATGCAGACTGAATTGTAAATTCTCCAGAGTTTGTAAGTTTCCAGATCAATTTATCTTGATTCTTATTGAGACAATTTTTGCATTTAATCTCAGAAATAACACTAGATGAAATATCATCTTGAATTGTTGAGAAATCCCATCCACTTTCAGTCAAGATATTATTAACTGGAACTGCATCTTTGTAGTGGTCTGAAAAGATTTTCAAAGGCACATCTCCATGCCATATATCAGACCAGAAATCAATTTTTTCTTGTCCAATAACCCATTTGGATAAAAGAACTATTGGCAGGCATATAATGATAGATTTTCTTCCAAGTAGCAGAACCTGTAGAGTTGTATATAGCTCCTGAAGCTTTCATATAGTTTGCATGCATAAAGTTGGCCCACAGACCATCATTTTTCATAAACTTTCAAGCTTTTTTCATATTGTAAGTGTCGGTTACCTCACTAAGTAATCTGATATTAAGGCATCCTTATTTTTTAGGCTTACATATTTTCTCCCAAGATACCCAATGGTGATGGCTTTGACTATCACAATCATTCCAAAAGAATTTTGCAAACATGGAAGTTATTCTTTTTATTACTATATTAGGAGGGTTGCGGGAAGATAAAATATGCACTGGTATAGACATCAAAACATGATTTGTAATAGTATATCTACCTGCAGGAGATAATAATCTATTCTGCCATCCTCGCGACTTTGCTTTAATCTTCTTTATAAGAGGCTCAAAGTATTTTATTTTGCTTCTGCCTGGAAAAACTGGAGCTCCAAGATATATTAAAGGCCAGACTCCTTTGTTAATATATCTATTAGAGACTGGATGAAAGAACAAGTGGATGGAGGATGGTCTTTTTGTATATAAAAAGCACTCTTCTGCTTGTTAATTTGCTGACCAGAAATTGTCTCATAAATATGATGAAAATCAAACCACCTTTTCAAACTCTTTTTACCCGCCGTTTGTGAAAATCAAAGTATCATCAGCATATAATAGGTGAGTGGTACCAAAAGAGTTTGTTTTATTCGTGTATGGTATTAATTTCCTTTCGGCATTTAAGCAAGTTATGTCTACACTGAGATATTCTGAAGCTATAATAAAGAGAGCAGGAGACAAGGGATCACCTTGTCTGACCCCTCTAGTTCCATAAAAGTAACCTCCCAATTGTCCATTCATATTTATAGAGAAGAATTGAGTTGCTGTAATAACCAGTTTTCTTGTGTACGTTATTTCTTGTATTTTAATAAATATTTCTTTCCTAAATTTCCAAAACCCCCCCCCCCGCCCCCCCAATATTTCTCTATTTTTCCTACCATTTCTATTTCTATTTTTATTAACATTTTTGTTTCTAATTTTTTTTACCTAAAACCCTAATCTAAATATCTCCCTTCACCATTTTCTTTTTGAATCAAAACCCTGCCCAAACCCCAAGCCCAGCAGCTCCCGGCCCAAGCCCAATACCCAAACCCACACCCACACCCACACCCGAACCCTAACACTCCCTCTCTCTTTTCTTCATTTTTCCTTTCTTTTTTCACCGAGCCTCCATGTCTTCGTCTTCTCCTTCCTCGCCACGTCGCCCTGAAGAATCGCTCGCCAACGGCCGCGACCTCGCCTCTTATCCCAACAATTCCGAGATCTCCTCGGAGGCCGCCTCCCTTCTCTCATCGACGTCTCTCTCTCATCTCTTTATCTCATTCATCTCTTTCTCCCTCACTCTATTATTCTCTCAACCCCTTACTGCACCGTTGACGAGCCCCTCTCGTCGTCGCCACCTCGACAACACCCGTAACCACCACCCACCGAGCTTCTCCCTGTCCAACGTGTCCTCACTGCCATCACCTTCGTCTTCTTTACGTCCAAGCATTCGAGCCCACTGCACTCATCACCGCCGGCCTTCTCACGCCGCTGTGCACCACCTCACATCACAACGACCAACTCCTTCGACGAGCCACCTCACCTCCTCTTGCCGCCGCCATCTCTCGCCATCAACCGAGACCTCACCTTCATTATCTTCGATCCCATCGCCTTCAATCCTCAGCATCACCGTCGACCCTCCTCCATCAAACATGACCCCTCAACCTCACCGCCGACCACTTCCAGCGGACTTCTCACCACCTCCGAGCCCAGCTACCTCTTCCAGCATCTCAGCCCTCATCGAGCTCACCTCATCGGAGCCACCTCCGACCACGGGGCTGCCGCAATCGACACCGACGACCCCCTTCATCCATGCCTCCACAACGACAGAACCTTCTTCCATTGCTGGCGACACCAACCCAGCACCATCTCCGGCTCATTTCCTGACCACCATTGCTGCCGCGGCGGCGCCAAGCAACCTCTACCCCGTTCCCAGCGGTGCTCCGCCGCCTCTGCCGTGCCCAACTAGTGCCACCGTCGAGCCCTGCACTGTGCCTAGCCGGCTCTAAGCCAAGCCCCCTAAGCCGAGCCCAAGCCAAACCCTAGTCATGTGTGTCGTGCCCTTGCCCGTGACCGTGTCGTTGCCATCAACATCGTTGCTACCATGCCGTTGTCACTATCCAAGGCAAGTGAAAACTCCTTTCACTAGTTTATCATGATATATAAATCGTTATATATATACTTGAATAGATCGTGAAATCATAATTGAGTCGTTTTCTTATCATAAACCATTGTGATTAATTTTGGTGATTGGGACTCGATTCGGGTTGACTATACCGTGATAATATTGTTTAGGAATTTCATGAATTAAATCCAGATTTAATCGATTAAAGGAAACAAATGTTTCGAGTGATACCCGTACATAGCCTAGGTGTTTGATATGGAGCACTAAGCGAAAACTTATTTTAAAATGGCGGAACTTGTGATTAATAAACCTCTTTACTGACTATGAATTTCGTACAGAAATTTGGATGCAAATTATTGACGTTTACACCATGAAATGATACCCTGAATAACCGATACGAAATTTGGATTTTATTATCATGTTGTCCCGTAAAATACATAGTTAATTATGTATAAATTGAATCGTGGCGTTCCAGGGCTCGTATCGAAGTCAACGGAATAATCTACATCCCTCTGTAATTCGTTACTGGATATTAACATGTTACGCTAATGACAATGGGATAGAAATACGGCTCTGGATTGCAGTCCAGAGCATTAACTTCTATCGATACCTTATTTGAGACACCTATACATTCCTATACACATCTGAATATACACGGAGTCCTATATCGTGGCGTAGATAATCAAGTTAGGTGTTGGTTTCATTTAATTTAAGTACTGATTGCTATTTTAAAAGCATTTTAGATCGTCGAAATGTCCTGCGGTTTTCTGCAGTGACAGTTAATGCACATTGATATTAAACTGAACATATCTTCTCATATACAGTGGATATTATTGATCTGTATATTACTTTGGAAACCTAACTGATAGGGCTAGATTTTATTCACTGTAGCACTCCCTTAATCTGATCACAAATTATAGAAAACCACGCTTGAAGTTGGACTTCCAGTTCTGAAATTGGAATTCCAGCAGCTTACACCGTTTTAGAATGAACATAACTTCTTAATCGGAAAACTTATTGATATGAAACCAATTTTACTGTTTAGATAATCAAGTATACTTCATATGTCTTTTATATTGTTTTGCTCAATTCTGCACGTGTGATTTATAGTGAATTTTGTAATTTATTGACACCGGCTGCCCATAATTTAGCGAATATTTACTTAACGCATTTCTACCACATCTTGTGATTGCTTTACACCTTTTTGCTTGGTGATCGTTTACATTGAAACCCTAACGACTGATTGCATTGTCGTTTGATAAATGTTAGTGACTGGGTTGTGACAAGTACAATAGTGAAACAGTGGTTGAAAGTGATATTGATAAGCAAAAGCTTGATTGAATAGTGAAAGTGACATGTACTTATACACAATCAGCGGAATCATTTAATTATTGCATTGTCGACGTCTATAGGACATACATAAGTATAACTATAACTAGAATGAGACGGATATGGAAGCACTTATATTAGTGTCATAAGTAAGAGTCGATGACTATCCATTTATCTAAGATACCAGTCAAGACATGCTTGATGGAGACCATGTCTCTAATTCTCGGATAGACTTGTCATGGAGCGACTAGTATTTAAACTGAACATATCTTCTCGTATAGAGTGGATATTATTGATCTGTATATTGCTTTGGAAACCAAACTGATAGGGCTAGATTTTATTCACTATAGCGCTCCCTGAATCTGATCACAAATTATAGAAAACCGCGCTTGAAATTGGACTTCCAGTTCTGAAATTGGAATTTCAGCAGCTTACATCGTTTTTAAATGAACATAACTTCTTAATCGGAAAACTTATTGATATGAAAACAACTTTACTGTTTAGATAATCAAGTATACTTCATATGCCTTTTATATTGTTTTGCTCAATTCTTGTAACGCCTTAGATTTCGATTAGTGTTAGTTTAGACGATAATGCGGGTTTTTGGTAAAAAGTTAACCAATTTGGGTTTCTCACATTTTATAACATTTAATTAATAATTTATTATTATTTGTATGGCATGCACACACATGTGCATGTTTATGTGAGGGTGTGTTTGTGTAATCTAGATTAGTGACCATGACAACTTAACCCTAATCTAATCCTTATTTATCTTTAACCCTAATCCTAGATACTTCTTGTTGTGAGATATTTCTTTGCCTTGTTTTGTTTTGGGAGAGGAGGTGGCATGGTGACATGGTGGGCATTAATGGTTGCATTAATGAGAAGTTAATGCAAAGGGTGCACTTACCTTCTCACCTTAATCTCACCTCACTCTCTCTCTTTATCATTTCTTTCACTCTCATTTCTCTCATTTATCTCTTTATCATATTTCTTCATCCCTCTCTCATCTCAACTGAACACTTGAACTTCTATCACAAAAACCTTCATTAATCTTCACAAAATCTTATAAAAATCACATATTTGGACTAGTTTTGCCTTTTGGATGCCTTGGAGCTTGGAAAGTTAGGATCTTTGAGTTTGTGAGAGTAGGCAATATTCTCTATCTGTTCTTTTTGTTGTTAAAGTGTTGTGTAGTCTTGTAGTTTTAGTTTTGATCGTTTAAAATTAAGTTTCGTGCAAATATCGTATTTTTAGTGTCGTTTGTGATATCTGTGATCTGCTGTGACCCCGAGAGTATACTAGAAAACCAAACAATGTAATTGTGGTGTACCTGTGACCATAGAACATTACCTGGAGCACGAACCCCCTTGCTCGGATCTCGGCCGGCGACTTGAAGGCAAAATCCGGCGATGTCGGATTTTTGAGGGAGTTAGGGTTTGGGTTTTTGTGGGTAGGTGTCTGCAGTTGTTTAAGTGTGTTTGGTCATGTTTGATTTTTGGGTTTTCTCTGTATGCAAAATCTGGGATCACATAGCTAGTTTCTTGTGTTACGATTACGCGCGATACGTTATATGACACGGATCGTGCACTTTATGTGGTTTTGCTCTTGGGTTGGTTTCGTAGTGTCGCTACGCACGTTAGCCACAATCCGAACACTTGAGAGTATGTTTTGAGTTGATGTGTCGGTCAAACGTAGTTTATACGTGTTTTGGGTCTATTGCTAATATATACTTGTTATATTGTTTTATGTTTTAGGTTGGCAGGCAGGGACTTCGGACGCTGCGAAGAAAGAGAAACAGGTGGTAGGCTTTACTTAGCCAGGAGCGTTTGTGAGTAGATTTAATATCTACAGGGGAATCGCCTGCATGGCGTTATGTGTCTGGGCTAGAGATATGATATTAGTCGCATATTCTATTGCATATATAGAGTTTGCACACACCTCATTGCATATTATTATCTGTTGTGTTTGGACTTGTACCCTTAGAACACTGCACTATTATTGACGGTTCATGTTTCACGAGCACTAATTGTATGCTACACACACACCGTCAATAATTGCCATGACACGCACAGCACCTATACATATGTGATATTGTATTGTTTAGGGATATTGAGATATGATTCTTATTTTCTTTTATGCATATGACATATAGCATACCTGTATACCTATATGCTTACATGCTAGTTCCCCATATACCTATATGATATTGTACCATTAGTGATAGGTATTTACACACATGAGACATAGCTACATGTATACCTTGCATACATACTTACACTTATACCTGGAGGGTATATTACATCATTACTGATAGGTGGATACATATACCTTGCTATACCTACATGTTTGCACATATATCTGGTTATAGCTACATGTTCACCTTTATTTGATATTATATTGGACTTGGAGAAATTAGGAATCGCATGATATATATATATATTAACTTATTGCAGTTAAATAGCGGCTTTTCCTTTATATACTCATATTACAGTTTTATGTTGCATATATTATATTCATGGATTTTCTCACTGAGATATGGATTTTTCATGATGTTTTCTGGATTTAAGGACCGTGGTAGTTTCATGAAATTATGCATTATTTGAAAAACCCGGTTTCTCTTGATATGATATTTCAGCAGCCATCATGAGTTTTATCGGTTCTGATATATATATCCCATGCGAGGAGGCATCATGGGCCGTGTGCGGGTACATGGTGGGGTCCGAAGGTATCCGGGGCAAGAAAGGGATTTCGATGTACCACGCCGATGAGCCTGACAGGGGAACCATACCTACCAGTGACAGTACCTATGACTCGGCAGTTATCGTGGGGATACCGACCGGTGTTATGTACGTATGGATACGTCGAAAGGCGAGGGTCGAAATTGTGCACTCGGGTTTTTGGGATAGCGTATGATACGTACCTATTAGGGGGCCAGTCGTGGTGACAGCACCCGATAGATCAGTATTTATGTGTCGATACTTGACACTTGGTTTCATGATATTTTTACTCCTAAGTATATATAACAGTGGAATGGGACACTGTTTTATATATATATATATATATATATACATACATACATACATACATATTAGTGGAATGAGACGCTAATATATATGTATACATATCTAATTTATATAAATCATCATAATAATCTTGCAAATATACTTGTTCAGGATACAAGAGATTCACTTGATATTGGATACATGATTTATGAGATTCACTGGATATTGGATTAAGAATATATGAGATTTACTTGATATTGTACATTCTCAGGATATATGAGACTTACATGATATGAGAGCCAATTTGGGGGCTGATTTGAGGAAATTGGGATTTGGATTGTCTTGATGGACTTTGGTCCTACCATGAGATCAGGATTCCGTGGGAATGATATGTTTTATCTCATACTCCGTATTTATTTTATATGCATTGCTTCATATATTAGTTGTACCTGATAGAGTACTTTTCATGACCGCTGCATATACATATTGTCATATTATTATTCATGTATTAGTAGTACCTGATAGTGTACCTTACATGACTGTTGCATACATATTGCCATTTATTGCTATTAGCCTGCATATATTAGATTCGCGCTGTACGTGCATACTTACGATTACCTGCATATATTATTTACTATTCACGAGTTGGCAACTCACCCCTGTTGTGCGACAGTGTTTTGCAGGTTGTTCCTCAGAGTAGTCAGAGGCAGGGCTATCTTCTATCTATCGCATCATCTTTTGCTGCGGATACCGCTTCGGCTGACTGTGTGCAGTTTTGCTTAGGTGGGTTTTGCGGTTATCCGATATTGCTCTTTGTATATTCGTTGTCCCATATACTCTCTATCTACCACTTTCATGTATGACTTAGAGACTTGATGTGAGAACGATATTGTATATTATTTTGTGACTTGGACGCATTTTATGCAGTTTTATTTATATCATCTTTTATTTGTTCGCTACGGCGTCGTATATCTGTTGTGGTGGTTGTTTTCCGTCTTTATGCGTGTTTTTGCTCCCGTTTGGTGATACTTTATTTATATTTTAGTTGTATGTACCTATTTTGGGGGCTAGTTTTTACAAAGGAGGTGCTGCCAAAATTTTAAAGGAAATAAAATTGTGACTTTAAAGAATTTGGTTTGGGATTTCAAAGTTTTAAAAATATTATTATCACTTACTACTTTTGATGGTTTAGAATGCTGGTTTTTCGGCTTACTTAAATTGCGTTATGCCTTTAGACGTTGCGTAGTTTAAGGACCGTCACGTGCCGATTTCGGGTCGTGACAATTCTATACGTGTGATATATAGTTGTAACATTTCAGAAAATATAAAATATTATTTTTGGAATTTTAATATTAAAATAATATTTTTCGCGAAAACTGTCCGATTTGCGAAATTGGGGTTTTCGAAAAAGGGTATAAATATATACCAATAATTGTTAAATAAATGGAAATTAAAATGATTTATTCATTTAATAATATAATTATAGAATTTGGTATTTTTAAAATTTATTATATGCAATTTTGATAAAAATCCGATTAGTGCACTGCTAATCGCGATTAAGCCAAATCCGCGTTTTCTACAGTTTTCCATGATTAGTGCGCCATAACATGTTTCATCTTATTACATGTTTCATTTCATTTGGGTTATTGGTGGAGAGAAAAAGAAAAAGGAAAAGAAAAGTCAAAAATGGGACAAAAGGATTGGGTTAGATAGGTTTTGGAGAGAGAGAGAGTGTGTGATTTTGTGAGAGAGAGAGGGAGGGGCTGCTGCCTCATTTGAATCCCCCATCATTTTCTCTTCTCTCCTTCATATTCCTCAAGCTCACAACCCCCCCTCCATCCCTAGATCTATCTCCCAATAAGCCCCAAAACCCTACACACCCTTCACAAAAATTAATCACCTCTTCAATCTCTACACATGAGACCAAGAAAATTCAGATTTTGACGATCTTAGGGATTTATGGGTGCTATATGAGGTAATCCCTTCACCAATTGGGTAGTTTTTCATTTACTTTAGTAATCATATGTGTTTAGATGTGAAATTGTGAAGATTAGTGAACATTGGGAAACCATAGTAAAGGGTTGAGTGTTTGTTTAAATTTGATGATGTTGTGGCTGTTAACTAGACTTGGATGCTGTTTAATGACCTGGACCAGAGCTTAGAAACCCCAAAACACGAATTTAGAAACCCTGACATCGGATACATGTGTGATTTTTGAGGGTATTTTGGAATCTGGAGCAACCCGGGGACACTAGAAATGATTTTGCAATTACTGGGAGTCGTGCAGGCACCTAGGAAGCTACCACCAAGATCTGAGCCCCATCCCCTGCACCCAGGCCGCAGATAAACTCATTCTGGCCGCAATTTGCGGCCAGGGTAGCTCAGAATTGATTCGTACTTGTTCTGAAGTCCCTTTAGATGTAAATTAGGCCCTCCATATATGCAAAATTGACCAATTTGGCTTAGGGTAAAATCTAGGACCATTTCCATGAGTTGGTGCATTATTTTACGACTTCGTTTTGACTTGATTTTGGTATTTGGTATTGTGTTTCCGTCGTGTGGCTTTTGGACGTCAGCGACCAGGGTTAATTGTTGTGTTTTGCACGCAAAGCTATAGGTTTTGACCTATGAGCAAAACGTGCACTGTTTTGGTTTTTCCGCCTTGATTTTAATGCGCATTGCGATTGTTTATTATTGTAGGTACTTTCACGTGGATTCCGAGGCTACGGAGCGTGGCGTCATCGATTTCGACAAGCGAAGACCAGATGAGTGGATCTATATCCACGGAGGAAGTCGGGTGGATGGCGTATAGCACCCCCGCAATGTATTGGTGGAAAACTGATTATAGAATATGGTTAGGAAATCTAGATTAGGAAACTAGGGTTACAATGAGGATAGCTACGAAACCATATTAGAAACTAGAGGATAGTTAGAAGTGATGTGTTACGGCTATTATGTGATGACGGAATTTGAGGACGACGTTTGTCGATATTGCCGTTTAGGGTATTGTAAGACTAGATAGTCAATGTAGAGGTATCATCCGAACTATAACCTTTTCTAAACCGAAGAATCGTATGTATTTTAAATATATACTTTGAGAGATGTTGCGGATTTTCAAATGATATCTTTTCCTTAAAACACCGTAACCCCTATTTTCAAAACTACGATTCGCTTCTTTTAAAGTCTGATTGTATGGTTCGGGTGTTTATGTTAGATTAGATACCTATACTTATAGTAGAGATAGAATGTTTAGGTAAACTCGACTTGATGAAAGAATATAAGACGAATATGATGATTTGATGTTTTACCTTATGCTGCATTCATTATATTATTATTGCATTGCATATACCTGTGTTAGTACACTTACACCATTATCGATGATGCGTATGTTACACGTATACAGATTTGCCGGCTCACACACTTCATCATCGATAATTACCATGTCACTATGCAGTAGGATTGCTGCATCATGATATGACTCTATACATCATTTACTTGCTATAGTTACCCGTGCACTTATATACGATGTTGCATTTGACTTTGGAGATATTGGGAACCGCAAGGCATATTATCAAAACTGGAATTCTTTAAAGGAGCGGTTTTCCCTTAATATGATATATCACTATTCCTTGTTGCATGATATACGGACATGCTTACATTTCCATCATATGTCGCATACATCATGCTTTATGATTTTACGCATTGAGATATGCTGTTTCCATGAGATTTCTGGATTTGAGAATCGTGGTGATTTCAAAAGAAGTATGTATTGTTTTAAAAACCCGGTTTCTCTTGATATGATATTTCAGTGCGTCCACTATGTGTTTTCTCGGTTCTGAGAGTGGCATGTGAAACCCGATTCGAGGAGCGGTAGGCACCGTCTGCGGGTACATGGTGGACACGGTGAGGTACCCCGGGGCAAGAAAACTCGTATATGTTGGACGGTGAGCCTGGCAGGGGAGCGCTACCTACCAGTGATAGTATTTGGACTCGGCGGTTATCCGGAAGATACTGACCGGAGTAGCGAGATGGATATGAGGACCGACCATGGTGTGCGGCGCCTGAGGGCCAATCTGAGGATACGGCGCCTGAGATATATGAGGATTTATGTGCCGATGATGGGCACGGTTTTCATGATATTTTCGAGTGTGGATGCTAGGCACTCAGGTTCCATGATTTTGATGTGTCGTGAGGGACACCGTTGATATATATACTCATACTTTCATGCACACTCTTTTATGATGTTTACGGGCATACAGACATTGATTTTCGGTGGACGAGATCCACATGCATACATACCTTGATTATGGTTGGACGAGATCCATATTCATGCATTGATTATTACTGTTGGTTGTTATCCGCATGCATATAGGTATTGACTACCTTGTTAGCACATAAACAGACCCGGTCGCCCTAGATATCATAGTATTACCTTTATGATATAGTTGACCTAGGAGTCGTTTATTCGATTTCTATCTGTTGATATTTTTCTACTCACGAGTTGACAACTCACCCCTGTTATGCCACAGTTCTTGCAGGTTGACCGCTTGGATTAGTAGCGGCTTCACTGGCACACAGTTGCATTCGGGTGTTTTGTATTGGTAGGTAGGACATTTTGTTGGAGATAGTGCCCTCAGAGTCAATTATTGGATCACAGGCACGTGATTGCAATGATTGAGGGAGGACCTATCCAGGTAGGATAGTCTTACTCAAGATGATAGTATGCTATCTGGTTTATCTTTATCATCGTGTACTGCTTTAGGTGACCTGACAGGTCGCTATTACACGTTGATAGAGCCCCTAAGATTCTTGCTTGACTGCCAGCAGTATGAGGGCGATCATATACGTGGGAACTGGTAGTCTATAAGCACATCCTTAAAAGGTCCCTAGTCGTGGGAGTTTCGAGACAGGGCATCGATTCTCCAGAGTAGACTAGTGCATACATTCGAGACCCCGACGAGGGGCGGTGGCCGGTCTCACAAGCCACTGGTGTCAGTTGGATCACCTAAGATGTATACAGGTGCTCATTGGGTTATGAGTACACCGGACAGTACTCGCCGGGAACATGCTAGTTGGTCTTATACCTGACGTCAGATAGCAGTTCCCTGGTGACATGTGTACAGGTTAGTTCATCGACCTGAGGATCGTCATTTGTCTCGTGTGAGTTCCTACTGTACTTTGATTACTACCCTACCATGCTCAAAGGAGACGTGCAAACATGTTTTAGTTGGGTACAGTCTCGAGCCACATGGAGGCAGTGAGCGGATCTTCGGGGGTTCGTCTCTCCCGGTATTGGGGGTGAGGTCGCGCTGTGTCTAGGAGAGCCAGAACATGAAAAGTCCTTGGCCAAGGCAGGAGATTTACTGGTAGGTATTCCAGTAGTATCTCAGGGTGTTCTGGGCTGATCCCTGACACGACTTGTACCGCTTTTGGGGGTCTGACTTTTACCAACCCCCTAGTCCCGCCATGCGATGCTCATAGACGAACGGACCGGACTGTACGGATATTGTCACCGACAGGCTCAGTAGGGTGTCAGGATGAGTTCGCTCATCGACGTCCCGTTTGGTCAATACTTGGTAGCCCGTCACGTATTGGCTTATACCTCTGACGTGCTAGTGGTTAAATCCACAACCAAGGTGTTGACGGGTCTTTAGAGTCCCCCATATTCAGTTGCTCAAGTTTTCGGGCGAAACGCTGTAGAGGCCGTATGGAGATATGGCAGGGTTCGATCAGATACGTGCGGTATTGCACGAATCAGGATCGGACGGATTAACTAGCGGGCTTTGGTTTAAGCCGGATCCTAGTATTGCACAGTGTAGATTTTGTCTCATTGCATTTGTATTCGGTCGGAATACAGATGCGGGTGTGTATACACAGTATCGGGGTTTTCCTGTAATTTATTACGGGACCAGTTTTCTGGAGTTGCCAGTTTGTTTTCCGTTTCGGCCATTTTCCTTTGTATCTTTCATTGGCCGAAGATTGGTGGAGGAGGGCTTATTTGCATTTGTGCAAATAAGCATTTGTGGAGGGTGTTCTTTGCATTTTGTTGCATCATGATGGGTGCACCATCCTTTGACTTGATTTATCCATCATGGCTTGACTTTTGTGTGACATGGTTTTGATAATGGTTGTGGTTGAGTGTGGATATGGTTGTGTTCATTGCTTTTGATCATCATTCTTTTCTTGCATCATGATTGATACACATCCCTTTAGACTTCTCTCACTCTCTCATTATTCATTCCATCCTCACCTTGTAATGGCTGACCTTGGCTCTTTGGGGGGCTGCCCAATATTTTTGGGTGGGGATTTTTGTTCATTGGCATTGCACAAAATCCATTTTAGCTCCATCTCCAAAACTTCATTCCTCCACCATCTCAAAAGGCAACTTCCATAAACCCCAAAATGAGACATGAGCACTACACATTCTACAGCAAATCTTGGGCACGTCGACTCGCCAGCTTCGTGCCCGAGTTGCCTCGGTATAGAGGTGGGAGCCCGTAAAAGAAGCCGGCGACGTGCCCTTCCGGCGACGAGGTGGAGACCGGACATTCCGCAGGAGATCGGGACGACTACGAGAAGACCGGAGAATACGGATCACTCGGTATATCTCTCTTCCCATCTTGTAGTTGCCTAGGACTAGTTTAATGGCACGATCCGGGTTTTTAGTGCGCGGTGGTGCCGGTTTGAAAAGTTAAAGTAAATCACCGCTTCCGCATTCCGGCGTCGGATTGACGGCCGGGGCGCCGCCGTGCACTTACAGTGGTATCAGAGCCTCGCCATTAACATAGTCTAGCTTTGTCTAATGAGTTTACATTTCCGATCGATCAAAAATTCCAAAATCCGCGTTTTTCAGTACAATCAGTTTCTGTCGAAATTTTTGTCTCCAAAATTTTTTCAGTATGTTGCAGAGTGATGTGCAGAGAAAGATAAGACATCTGTGAAAATTTGGTGTACTGATAAGGCAAGATGACCGCGGAACCGCGGCCAATCCCCCCATTGGGCCGCGGTTCCGCCGCAGTATAGAGCCTTCAGTGCACCAATTTTGCACAGCAATCTTTAAACAGTGAAAATAGGGGTTTTGGAACATTCTTTTTGGGCCCAGAATTTCTTTATCTGCTACAGTAAAGCTTGGGGCCCACTTGGTAAAATTTTGATCGATCGGAAAATTTTAAACACATTAGTTCACAGTATTTATATTATATCTGCGACCGTGAATGTCACTTGATCGGTAAATCCTGTCTAACTGCTATAGCCCGGTTAGACGGATTTGCGAACGTGACTTTCACATTGATGTTCTGTGATTTTGCTGTGATGTTGCGGATCGGTCTTGGGGGATAGCCTGGATGCAATGCTAGTACAGTTTTTGTTGTATTATGTACATTTGATATTGCGGGGCGAGCGTCCGACATGTGGACTGTCGTCACTGCCTGTTTGTATTATTATTTTGGGGCACGACCAGGTTGCGGTCGATGTACCCGTTGTATGTATATTTTACTTTCTGTACTAGGATCACCCCGCGGAGGGGTGCACAGATAGCCGGGTTCTAGAGGGCAACGAGCCAGCATCTCATGGCATTAAGATGGAGGGGGCTTCACTCTAGAATTGGCAGGCTATTCGCCGCACTCGTAGGGGGTACAGGTTGACCCAGGAGGGGTGCCCAAATTACCGGATTCCATGAAGTGCTGGGTGGTCCATTCACGTTGCTGAAGGGGGCTGCCTCGCTTCAGGTTTTGGCGGGTAACTTGCCGCGCCCGTAGGGGTCTAGGATTTTCATTGCACAGGCTATCCACACGACCAGGGGAACGTCGGGTTTCAGCGGCTTTGTGAAACCCGGGGATCCCAGATATCTGTATTGTTCTGTGATGCTGTACATTTCTGTGATGTTGCATTTTATCACGCCTTGAGCGAAATATTATATATTGGTATATATATTAGTAGATGTTGTATATGTTTTGCATCCGCGCTAGTCCAGTCCCCGCTCTGTTATTAGTTAGCTAACCTAACGGGTAATGACGGGACCCAGTAGCGAATGCGGATGGCATATACGTACATCAGTATATTTTCGTTCTTTGTGGTGTGATCAATTGATTGGACTGCGTTGATTCGGATCAATGCAAGTTAAAAACAAACCTAATCTGATGTTGTTGGAACATTTTTCAAAAAGCTGTTATTGCAAGAACGTTCACTTTTGTTTTGCATCGTGGTATTCAGTTGGAATATCTTGCTCCTCAGTCGACGAGGCAAGGGCCGAGATCCCTTCACCGGGAGTGACCCCTTGGACAAAAGTTCGCGTCAGGGCATTAACTTCTCTATAGCCGATTACTTTTGCTTTGCACCGTGGTATTCAGTTGGAATATCCTGCACCTCATTCTACGGGGAAAGAGCCGAGATCCCTTCACCGGGAGTGACCTCTTTAGCAAAGGTTTTCGTCACTATATTTTTAAAAGCTATCCGGTTCTTTCAACGATATCAAGTTCATTACGTTAAAGGTTTTCGCCAGAAACCATTCGTAGCCCTCCGTCGTTTCAGATGGGTAGCACGTAGTATTCATGCTATGTATGTTGGCTTTCGTCAAGGTATAGTTAATGGTAGCTGCTTGTTACCTTTCTGCTGCATAGATAGATGCGTTGGTTTGGGACAGTCGTACTACTATTTTGGCCTTCGTCAAGGGTATGTACGGGTGGGTTCAAATTAACCTAGACAATGACGGGTAGAACTTGACATGTGACTTATGATATGTTGATCTTCGTCAAGGTCATAAGAGCATGGGGCAAAAATCACATCGGGAGATTCTAAAGAAACTGAAACTTGCCAGATATGCGCATACCTTCTGGAGTGTGATGACGTGAGCGGATTCCGTCACGTTATCATGCGATGATAGTTGGATCTCGATTCCCACTGATGAGTTGGTTTACTCCTCGGGACATCCCGACTAATTCTCCTTTCAGGTTTGGAGGAGAATTTGAGGTTACAGTGGGAGGTTTCCAGATTAGATAAATTGGTAACCATTCTGATCTAGGTTAGAGTGCACGCTGAGTGTTTCTTTTCTCTCTCTCCTTGGCAGCGACCATTGACCCGACCCTAGACTATGACTCAGAGACCAAGTTGACCGAACCTTCTTATAAGACTGGCTTTTGGATTGTCAGAGTTGCAAACCTCATTGCCACTCCTACTTTTACCCTTTTCTCCAGGACACCCCGTATTACTATGAACGTCCACTTCCATTGAACAAAATCATCGTATGGTTATATACGAACTCGAAGGAATTTATTCGAGGATGGTTTCCGGTTCTGGAGAAAACGGATAGGATTATTCAGTTGTCTTTTCCTTTTACCTTCTCTCAAGTTGTGAGTACTCCTTGGTTTAGGAGATAGTACACCTATTACGCAAATTGGATAGTCTTCTTCCAAACCATAGGCAGGTGCCGACCGGTAGGGAATGAAGAAAACCAATTAGCCTAGCGATGGTGTACAGAAGGTATTATGTAAAGACAAAGAAAGGGATTAGTAAAAGGGCAAAGTAAATTGCGATTGATATTCACGACCAAACCAAGTATTTCATTACCACTTCCACTTCACCTTTGTATTTCTCCAGAACACTCCGTATCACTACGAAGATCCACAGTTTATTGGATATTCCATCGTATGGTTATATACGAACTCGAAAGGAACTTGTTCCAGTTCGGGGATGGATTCTGGTTCAGGAGAAATAGGAATAAGATTTATTCGGTTGTCTTTTATCTTCACCTTCTCTCACATTGAGAGTGCTCCTAGGATTAGGACAGTACACCCATTATGCTTATTGGATAGTCTTCTTCCAAACCTTAGGCTGGTGCCGAATTGGTAGGGAAGGAAGAAAACCATTTGGCCTAAAGAAGTGTGCAGAAGGTAATGACTAAAGACATATAAAGGGATTTGGAGAGGTGGCAAAGAATTACACGGTTACAGTTGTGAATCTGGATAATGGAAGAGGCATTACTAGGAATACCGGGATACCCCATCGAAACATTTCATTGTTTCAGTTTCACTGTGTACTGTTAAACGAAAACTGATTTCCCGATTAGATACTTACTCCAGGGTATGTATTTACCAGGTATGATTCTCACATCTGTATGGTTTTACAGATGGTGAGTGGGAGTAAGTTATTGGGAATTGGGTGATCATCCTCATTATATCGGGATTCATTGTAATCGGTGATATTTGAGGAAATCACCTGGGCTGTTTGCCGGTCGGCAAATATTTGGTTTTGAATATCCGCTGTTATGCACCAATTTCAAATCGATATATCTGTACGTCTATTTTCATAGAGTGAGATATACCTTTTTGAAATTATGTTTATGACATTTACCTATATCAGTGGATGGTTAGGTAAGGAGTATTGAACAACGGTGTAATTCTTCTTAACCATAAGTACCGTTTTCAACCTGCGACACACAGTGAATGAGTTATCATACTCAAGGGACTTATACAGAGTATTGTATGTTGTCCAGGGTCCATCAGGACAGAGGGGTTGGTCCTCGTACTATATTCGGTTTACTTATGACTTCTCTAGTTTTTAGACAGGTGTTTCATGGAAGCACAGGGTCCAAGTTTTGAGAAGTTATAGGTATTTGGATAAACTAGAGAACCAGGTGTTGCAAGTATCGGGATTCTTCAAGTTGATCGAAAATATAGATACTTGAGTATGGTATTCAGTTGATAGTAGTGATTAAGAGAACTTGCTTCTCTTTCAGGTTACTCATAATTGGAAGCATTCCTAAGTTGAGTAACGCTGATCGGCCTCCTTCCATTTAGTTGACATGCACTGGAGACAGCTGCATGATGTGAATCTAGTTCAATTAAATCAGTGCCTCTGTTTCTGTATTGGATATAGAACAGTTCATATCTTAACGATGTTAAGGTACGGGAAGTTGTCCGGCTTATGATTAAAACCAGACTCTGGATAACTCAAGGCACGTTTCTGTAATGGCTGTTTGTGGGTTGACCCAGGCTATGACGAGGGTTGATTTTCTACCATCTGGAAGATCAATAGTGATATTGTTCTAGACTCGCTACAGTTTTAATAAAAATGGATTTTTTTTCAGAAAACAGTAGTGGGAGTATGGTAGAACTGGAAGTGATTCCAGAACCACAAACGATTACTGAAGATTTGATAGGAACCTAAAGATTCAATCTGGTTTGACATTCCATTGGCCACTCCGCAGATACGGTGGGTAACCTCAGGCACCCGAGAGGTACTCAGGTAGCCTCAAGGACGGTGACAGAGAGGTTCTTGTTTACCCACACTTGCCATTACTGTTGTTCCAGGCTGCGAGACCCGGCAGGAGGATGAGTATAGCGTCGTTCTAAACTGGCTTTAGAAGTGTACGTCTATATGACTCTACCAGAGGGATGTCATAGTCAGTGGGAGCAGCGGAAGTATTAGTGGACAGGTAGCTTATGTCTATTTATAGACTAAAGCAGATATAGCGGAGATAGATCATCAATTTCTGATGTGACAGTCATAGGTTTGACTTCATCAGAATAGGGGATGGATCAGTTGAGAAGGTAGCAGGGTGTGATGTCCTGGTATTTGATGACATACATAGAGTAGGAAGTGATATTCCTATACTACGATCGGTTATACTTTGGTCGTCACACAGTGGTTTCTCTACATGGGACTTGGACATTATATCAGACATACTGGTTACTAGATCTATGGTTTTAGATCTAGATTTGGGTGGTTTCCCAATTAAGGGTACTTAGACAGTATTCTAAGAGTATTTAGAATGGACGACCTCTGGCATGGTAGTGTACCTGCAGGTGATGGAGTCACCCTCTCTAAAGGTGTCTTACAGACTAAAGGGGAGAGGGATGTGCATGATGGCAGATCACTTGCTTAGGCAATTGAGTCAATCATGAGATGTCAAGTACCACACCAGATGTTGTTTTTGCACTAGATGCAATAAACTGATATTGATCTTATCCTGGAGAAACAATCGGAAGCAGTTTTAGAACATAAGTGGATGTTCTAGGGATATGATAACGACAGTCTCATTCGGGAGACCGTTATCATTCCAGGCTTCCAAGGTGACTTGGACGACAGGGAGGTTGTCAGAGTTATAGTTTTCCTTCTGACGAAGGGCAGTATTTTGGACAGGTGGTCCAAGGAAATACTGAGGGAGGCATGGCGCAGGATACTGATTAAGTTCAGTTGACGATACAGTCTAAGAAGTTTGGATTTGGAGTTCATTTATGAGCTAGCTCCCATCAGACATCCAGACACATTCTAAGACATGTATTGCTTATTTCGGGAGATGGCTTTCTCCGTGAACTTGAGATATAGAGAGACATAGAAGGAAACATCAAAGCGGATCCACTCACTGAGGCTATTCCTCGAACGCAATAGTTTCGCAAACGAGTTTTGTGAGACCTACCAGTAGAGGAGTTGGGTGTTCGGTATCACACGGGCTGTGAGTATACGACATCACAATAATTAGCCTTGAGTGCAAGTGGGAGATTGTTGGAGATAGTGCCCTCAGAGTCAATTATTGGATCATAGGCACGTGATTGCAATGATTGAGGGAGGACCTATCCCGGTAGGACAGTCTTACTCAAGATGATAGTATGCTATCTGGTTTATCTTTATCATCGTGTACTGCTTTAGGTGACCTGACAGGTCGCTATTACATGTTGATAGAGCCCCTAGGATTCTTACTTGACTGCCAGCAGTATGAGGGCGATCATATACGTCGGAGCTGGTAGTCTATAAGCACATCCTTAAAAGGTCCCTAGTCGTGGGAGTTTCGAGACAGGGCATCGATTCTCCAGAGTAGACTAGTGTATACATTCGAGACCCCGACGAGGGGCGGTGGCCGGTCTCACAAGCCACTGGTGTCTGTTGGATCACCTAAGATGTATACAGGTACTCATTGGGTTATGAGTACACCGGACAGGACTCGCCGGGAACATGCTAGTTGGTCTTATACCTGACGTCAGATAGCAGTTCCCTGGTGACATGTGTACAGGTTAGTTCATCGACCTGAGGATCGTCATTTGTCTCGTGTGAGTTCCTACTGTACTTTGATTACTACCCTACCACGCTCAAAGGAGACGTGCAAACAGGTTTTAGTTGGGTACAGTCCCGAGCCACATGGAGGCAGTGAGCGGATCTTCGGGGGTTCGTCTCTCCCGGTATTGGGGGTGAGGTCGCGCTGTGTATAGGAGAGCCAGAACATGAAAAGTCCTTGGCCAAGGCAGAAGATTTACTGGTAGGTATTCCAGTAGTATCTCAGGGTGTTCTGGGCTGATCTCTGACACGACTTGTACCGCTTTTGGGGGTCTGACTTTTACCACCCCCTAGGCCCGCCATGCGATGCTCATAGACGAACGGACCGGACTGTACGGATATTGTCACCGACAGGCTCAGTAGGGTGTCAGGATGAGTTCGCTCATCGACGTCCCGTTTGGTCAATACCTGGTAGCCCGTCACGTATTGGCTTATACCTCTGACGTGCTAGTGGTTAAATCCACAACCAAGGTGTTGACGAGTCTTTAGAGTCCCCCACATTCAGTTGCTCAAGTTTTCGGACGAAACGCTGTAGAGGCCGTATGGAGATATGGCAGGGTTCGATCAGATACGTGCGGTATTGCACGGATCAGGATCGGACGGATTATACTAGCGGGCTTTGGTTTAAGCCGGATCCTAGTATTGCACAGTGTAGATTTTGTCTCATTCCATTTGTATTCGGTCGGAATACAGATGCGGGTGTGTATACACAGTATCGGGGTTTTCCTGTAATTTATTACGGGACCAGTTTTCTGGAGTTACCAGTTTGTTTTCCGTTTCGGCCATTTTCCTTTGTATCTTTCATTGGCCGAAGATTGGTGGAGGAGGGCTTATTTGCATTTGTGCAAATAAGCATTTGTGGAGGGTGTTCTTTGCATTTTGTTGCATCATGATGGGTGCACCATCCTTTGACTTGATTTATCCATCATGGCTTGACTTTTGTGTGACATGGTTTTGATAATGGTTGTGGTTAAGTGTGGATATGGTTGTGTTCATTACTTTTGATCATCATTCTTTTCTTGCATCATGATTGATACACATCCCTTTGGACTTCTCTCACTCTCTCATTATTCATTCCATCCTCACCTTGTAATGGCCGGCCTTGGCTCTTTGGGAGGCTGCCCAATATTTTTGGGTGGGGATTTTTGTTCATTGGCATTGCACAAAATCCATTTTAGCTCCATCTCCAAAACTTCATTCCTCCACCATCTCAAAAGGAAACTTCCATAAACCCCAAAATGAGACATGAGCACTACACATTCTACAGCAAATCTTGGGCACGTCGACTCGCCAGCTTCGTGCCCGAGTTGCCTCGGTATAGAGGTGGGAGCTCGTAAAAGATGCCGGCGACGTGGTGCCCTTCCGGCGACGAGGTGAGACCGGACATTCCGCGGGAGATCGGGACGACTACGAGAAGACCGGAGGACACGGATCACTTGGTATATCTCTCTTCCCATCTTGTAGTTAGCTAGGACTAGTTTAATGGCACGATCCGGGTTTTTAGTGCGCGGTGGTGCCGGTTTGAAAAGTTAAAGTAAATCACCGCTTCCGCATTCCGGCGTCGGATTGACGGCCGGGGCACCGCCGTGCACTTACACATTTGTATCGTAACAACTCTTGTATCTGTATTTCATTATTGTATCTAGTTAACTCCATCAATCAACATTAGTAAATTGTATAAGTAATGAAACGTTGTGAGTTTGTGGTTGTGAGACTTAGAGCGAGGGGTAATTAGCTTCTTGTGGTTGTGATTTCTCACTTTATTCTTTATTCTTTTGTGGTGAGCTTAGCCGTTGGGCGTTGTATATTTATTTATACTGTATTGTGTGGTTGTGATCCACCGTTTGGCGAAGAGCTAGCTCCCGCTTGGGGATGCCATTATTCTTACTATATATTTGTGGTTTTGGATCAAAATATACAAAAGAGGTGCTGCCGAAATTTTTAAAAGATGAAAACTTGTTTTCATTATACCTTTATTTCAAAATCTCACCTCCTTTATTTTTCTAAAAAGCTTTAGATTTCTGGGTTTCAGTTTACTTGAATTCCGTTACGCCTTTTGACGTTGCGTGATTCAAGTGCTGGCCACGAGCTAATATTTCGGGTCGTGACAAAGTTGGTATCAGAGCACTAGGTTTAATCTTGGTTCGAGTCCATATTTGACTATGCGGATTGTAGGGTGGGTATGTATTTCGGAACCTAGGCTTGACTTTACGGAACTTAGACTTGGACGGGAGGTATTAGACCCGAACTTTCGTTTCATAGGCTGACCCTGATTGATGGAGTAGGTAGCTTGAGTAGAGTGACGTACCGTACGTATATTCCGCGGCATATTTACGATACGATACTCCACTTAAGAAACCTTAGGATGCACATATTTTTGAGACCAGTGATTCCCTTCATACCCATGATTATACATCCATTTGAGATTCTCGATTCTATTAGTTTCATGATCATACTTTCATTGATGCCGTTCCTTCTTATGATCATGTATCCATTCTGGATCTGTCGTTTCCTCTCATGCTATTGATCTGCTTTCTTCGATCTCGATTGAGGTTCCTGTCACCATAGTTTGAGCGCAGTTTGAGCTGCTGCTAGTGTTGCGGTCAGGACGAGCTCGTCTGGTACAAGAGCTGATCATTGTGTTTTCTGGTGACATGGGAGCGTCTCGAGTTAGTATTTATGTTGTGACCTCTTGTGGAGGCGAGTGCTTAGTTTTACACCGGATGATCGGGCCATTGTTTGAGCTACCAGTTGTGAGAGGACTGTTGATGTACAGCATACCTCAGAGATTTTGACGTCGCCTACTGTGCAGACAGGTGACCCAGCTGTTGCTGAGATAATAGGATATCGCTTCCAGAGCTTACGAGCTAAGACCGCCGATGTATCGCCTTTCCTGAAGGATTGAGGCATTGTTTAGCATGCGGGCGAAGAATATTCACATGTTGTATAGGCGAAACTAAAAAGTTCGAGCGAGTGTCAGAAACCCATTTTTCCTAAGTTTAAAGTGTTCGGAGGAACATGCAGGTAATTCTATGGACCCTCTAGAAGAATGAAACCCTAACTCGACATGATGACCATGGAACTGCTTTGAACCTTAGGGTTTGCGGCAGTTTAGCGGTGCCATCATTGAGGCTTGGGTTTGCCCTTCTACGGCTGGTCCAGAGGTATTGTGGTATGTACCAGATATTTTTAGACTGTGCTCAGGTGCTGAGCCTTCGGGAAAATTTGGGACCTTGATGACTCGATCGAAAAGTTTGACGCCATCCGGATACCATGTGATAAGAGATCAGCAAGCTGCCCGGCTTTGGATAGAGGACCTCACCCAGAAGCGTTGTGAGTTGATCGAGAACGGACGAGTATTGAGTATTCCTCCGATGGTTGGGACGAGTTCCCGAGGACGTGTTCGGCCAGATATCTTCTACAGAGTGATGAAGCTACAGAGTACGCGATTTCGAGTCCGTGCGAGAGACTTCGAATTGACCGTGGCCGAGAACAGTTGCAGTGCACAGATAGCATGGCGTGACGTCATAGTGGATGACGATAAAGATAAGTGGAACCAGAGGTTCGTGCGAGATGCTGATGAGCTGTTGTTACTCCCTGTCGAAATTAGAGATCTGATAGGCATACAGAGCGTTGGGATGTGGCCAGTTTCTGAGGAAATGTGTGCGGAACACGCAGATGTCCAGAAAATGAGAAAAGATTATGTAAGAGTACCGGCCTCCGTACAGTTCGGCATACCCGAGATCGGAAGACACCTTGAGCAGGATTCCTTCCGGGACACTGCTGCAATGAGGATTGCACCCAGGATCAGATGTGTCACGTGTATTCAGAGAGACATAGGCCGACGCCAGCAACGTGCTGCTTTACGAGTGATCGTGATAATTGACCGAGAGATGACCAGAGAAGTGCCAGAACGGAATCGTCCCTGTTAGCACACTTGATTGGGCCGATGAGCCGATGGATTGCGAGATGAGTAAATCCACAGAAAAGATAAGGACCCAGAGGCCGAGAATGCCAGACCGTGAGCAGGAAGCAAGCGGATGTTCTTGTTCTGCCGGTTATTAGGCGCACCGATTTATTTTTCGACATGGTGGGAGGTGTACCTCGATGTCCTTTGTTGCGATTTGCGTTTGTGATCTGAGTATCATGCTTACATCACTTGGATTTGAGTTTTGATGACGAGTTTCCTGATATTGATTTCGTGCACCATGGCTGCACCTACTGAGTATTTACATTTTGCGCATAGTTATCGCACCCGATATATATTTTATACACCGTTGTGTTGACTTGCGATTTGTATATATCTATTGCATTCGATATCGATTTTGTACCTTCGTATCATGTGTTTATGATTTCGTGGATTTTATACAGATGATTTGATTTTTGCATTCGGTATAGCTTATGTGTGCTTATAGTGCATTGATACGTATCTTGTGCACCTGATTGGATTCTTATGCATATCAAATGCACCCGATATTGTTGTCATGCACACTGTTGCAGTGGACAGATGCTTTTGTGCACACCCGTTGCACTTAGTTTTGCTTTGTGCGTATTGTGGCACCTGTATTTGGATTTGAATTTGAATTCCATGCGCACCAGACGCATGTGTTTATTGGATACGCCTTTTGAGTCTGATTTTGCTTTTGAGCACTTTGCATGCATTAAAAGATTTCCAAAAAGGATTTTCAAGAGGAGCTATAGTCTCACTGTTTTCTACGTGTCCGTGAGCGACACAAACATTTATAAAGGAAGACCTTTTGGGATATTTTGAAAACGACGGAACGTGTATTTAAGAAAATATATATGGACATATATTATTATTTTAAAATGAGCGTCCGTCAGTTATGCCGTGAGTTACGCATTCCCGCGGCGATTTAGAAAAGATTTTGCATGTATTTTATTCAGATTTGGAGTTTTCAAAGATGCGTACTATACACGTATTATAATATTTGACTAGTATATATTGGATTTTAGTAGTGGATTTCGAGATCTGTATCTCCATTGTAACTCTGAGGATATGCGTGCAAAATTAGATGATTTGCGTAATGCTTGACGGAGTTCGATTTTGAGCTTTATACTCGTTTTCATGCGCACTTGACGCGTTGTGTTATTTCTGCGTTTTCCATGATTTCGGAGCCCCGTTGTTTTGAGCCGATTATTGAAATCTTTTAGATTTTGGGGGTTTTAAATTTAAATTCGGGGACCGAATTTATTTAAGCGGGGAAGATTGTAACATTTCAGAAAATATAAAATATTATTTTTGGAATTTTAATATTAAAATAATATTTTTCCCGAAAACTGCCCGATTTGCGAAATTGGGGTTTTCGAAAAAGGGTATAAATATATACCAATAATTGTTAAATAAATGGAAATTAAAATGATTTATTCATTTAATAATATAATTATAGGATTTGGAATTTTTAAAACTTATTATATGCAGTTTTGATAAAAACCTGATTAGTGCACTGCTAATCTCGATTAAGCCAAATCCGCGTTTTATACAGTTTTTCATGGTTAGTGCACCATGACATGTTTCATCTTATTACATGTTTCATTTCATTTGGGTTATTGGTGGAGAGAAAAAGAAAAAGGAAAAGAAAAGTCAAAAATGGGACAAAAGGAATGGGTTAGGTAGGTTTTGGAGAGAGAGAGAGTGTGTGTGATTTTGTGAGAGAGAGGGAGGGGGATGCTGCCTCATTTGAATCCCCAATCATTTTCTCTTCTCTCCTTCATATTCCTCAAGCTCACAACCCTCCCCTTCCATCCCTAAATCTATCTCCCAATAAGCCCCAAAACCCTACACACCCTTCACAAAAATTAATCCCCTCTTCAATCTCTACACATGAGACCAAGAAAATTCAGATTTTGACGATCTTAGGGATTCATGGGTGCTATATGAGGTAATCCCTTCACCAATTGGGTAGTTTTTCATTTACTTTAGTATTCATATGTGTTTAGATGTAAAATTGTGAAGATTAGTGAACATTGGGAAACCATAGTAAAGGGTTGAGTATTTGTTTAAATTTGATGATGTTGTGGCTGTTAACTAGTCTTGGGTGCTGTTTAATGACCTGGACCAGAGCTTAGAAACCCCAAAACACGGATTTAGAAACCCCGATATCGGATAAATGTGTGATTTTAGAGGGTGTTTTGGAATCTGGAGCAACCCGGGGACACTAGAAATGATTTTGCAATTACTGGGAGTCGTGCAGGCACCTAGGAAACTACCACCAAGATCTGAGCCCCATCTCCTGCACCCAGGACGCAGATAAACTCATTCTGGCCGCAATTTGCGGCCAGGGTAGCTCAGAATTGATTCGTACTTGTTCTGGGGTCCCTTTAGATGTATATTAGGCCCTCCATATATGCAAAATTGACCAATTTGGTTTAGGATAAAATCTGGGACCATTTCCATGAGTTGGTGCATTGTTTTACGACTTCGTTTTGACTTGATTTTGGTATTTGGTATTGTGTTTCCGCCGTGTGGTGTTTGGACGTCAGCGACCAGGGTTAATTGTCGTGTTTTGCACGCAAAGCTATAGGTTTTGACCTATGAGCAAAACATGTACTGTTTTGGTTTTTCCGCCTTGATTTTTATACGCATTGCGATTGTTTATTATTGTAGGTACCTTCACGTGGATTCCGAGGCTACAGAGCGTGGCGTCATCGATTTCGGTAAGCGAAGACCAGGTGAGTGGATCTATATCCACGGGGGAAGTCGGGTGGATGGCGTAAAGCACCCCCTCATTATATTGGTGGAAAACTGATTATAGAATATGGTTAGAAAATCTAGATTAGGAAACTAGGGTTACAATGAGGATAGCTACGAAACCATATTAGAAACTAGAGGATAGTTAGAAGTGATGTGTTACGGCTATTATGTGATGACGGAATTCGAGGACGACGTTTGTCGATATTGCCGTTTAGGGTACTGTAAGACTAGATAGTCAATGTAGAGGCATCATCCGAACCATACCCTTTTCTAAACCGAATAATCGTATGTATTTTAAATATATACTTCGAGAGATGTTGCGAATTTTCAAATGATATCTTTTCCTTAAAACACCGTAACCCCTATTTTCAAAACTACGATTCGCTTCTTTTAAAGTCTGATTGTATGGTTCGTGTGTGTATGTTAGATTAGATACCTATACTTATAGTAGAGATAGAATGTTTAGGTAAACTCGACTTGATGAAAGAATATAAGACGAATATGATGATCTGATGTTTTACCTTATGCTGCATTCATGATATTATTATTGCATTGCATATACCTGTGTTAGTACACTTACACCATTATCGATGATGCGTATGTTACACGTACACAGATTTGCCGGCTCACGCACTTCATCATCGATAATTGCCATGTCACTACACAGTAGGATTGCTGCATCATGATATGACTCTATACATCATTTACTTGCTATAGTTACCCGTGCACTTATATACGATGTTGTATTTGACTTTGGAGATATTGGGAACCGCAAGGCATATTTTCAAAACTGGAATTCTTTAAAGGAGCGGTTTTCCCTTAATATGATATATCACTGTTCCTTGTTGCATGATATACGGACATGCTTACATTTCCATCATATGTCGCATACATCATGCTTTATGATTTTACGCATTGAGATATGCTGTTTCCATGAGATTTCTGGATTTGAGAACCGTGGTGATTTCAAAAGAAAGTATGTATTGTTTTAAAAACCCAGTTTCTCTTGATATGATATTTCAGTGCGTCCACCATGTGTTTTCTCGGTTCTGAGAGTGGCATGTGAAACCCGATTCGAGAAACGGTAGGCACCGTCTGCGGGTACATGGTGGACCCGATGAGGTACCCCGGGGCAAGAAGACTCGTATATATTGGACGGTGAGCCTGGCAGGGGAGCACTACCTATCGATGATAGTATTTGGACTCGGCGGTTATCCGGAGGATACCGACCGGAGTAGTGAGATGGATATGAGGGCCGATCAGGGTGTGCGGCGCCTGAGGGCCGATCTGAGGATATGATGCCTGAGATATATGAGGATTTACGTGCCAATGATGGGCACGGTTTTCATGATATTTTCAAGTGTCGATGCTAGGCACTCAGGTTCCATGATTTTGACGTGTCGTGAGGGACACCGTTGATATATATCCTCATACTTTCATGCACACTCTTTTATGATGTTTACGGGCATACAGACATTGATTTTCGGTGGACGAGATCCACATGCATACATACCTTGATTATGGTTGGACGAGATCCATATTCATGCATTGATTATTACTGTTGGATGTTATCTGCATGCATATAGGTAATGACTACCTTGTTGGCACATATACAGACCCGGTCACCCTAGATATCATAGTATTACCTTTATGATATAGTTGACCCAGGAGTCGTTGTTTATTCGATTTCTATCTGTTGATATTTTTCTACTCATGAGTTGGCAACTCACCCCCGTTGTGCCACAGTTCTTACAGGTTGACCGTTTGGATCAGTAACGGCTTCACTGGCACACAGTTGCATTCGGATGTTTTGCATTGGTAGGTGGAACATTTGTATCGTACCCACTCTTGTATCTGTATTTCATTATTGTATCTAATTAACTCCATCAATCAACATTAGTGAATTGTATAAGTAATGAGACTTAGTGGGTTTGTGGTTGCGAGACTTAGAGCGAGGGGTAATTAGCTTCTTGTGGTTGTGATTTCTCGCTTTATTCTTTATTCTTTTGTGGTGAGCTTCGCCGTTGGGCGTCGTATATTTATTTATGCTGTATTGCGTGGTTGTGATCCGCCGTTTGGCGAAGAGCCAGCCCCCGCTTGGGGATGCCATTATTCTTACTATGTATTTATGGTTTTGGATCAAAATATACAAAGGAGGTGCTGCCGAAATTTTTAAAAGACGAAAACTTGTTTTCATTATACCTTTATTTCAAAACCTCACTTCCTTTATTTTTCTAAAAAGGTTTAGATTTCTGGGTTTCAGTTTACTTGAATTCCGTTACGCCTTTTGACGTTGCGTGATTCAAGTGCTGGTCACGAGCTAATATTTCGGGTCATGACAATAGTGAATTTTGCAATTTATTGACACTGTCTGCCCATAATTTAGCGAACATTTACTTAACGCATTTCTACCACATCTTGTGATTGTTTTACACCCTTTTGCTTGGTGATCGTTTATATTGAAACACTAACGACTGATTGCATTGTCGTTTGATAAATATTAATGACTGGGTTGTGACAAGTACGATAGTGAAACAGTGATTAAAAGTGATATTGATAAGCAAAAACGTGATTAAATAGTGGAAGTGACATGTACTTATACACAATCAGCGGAATCATTTAATTATTGTATTGTCAACGTCTATAGGACATACATAAGTATAACTATAACTGGAATGAGACGGGTATGGAAGCACTTATATTAGTGTCATAAGTAAGACATCGATGATTATCCACTTATCTAAGATACCTGTCAAGACATGCTTGATGGAGACTATGTCTCTAATTCTCGGATAGACTTGTCATGGAGCGACTAGTATTTAGACTCGTGGTCGGAGGTTGATGTAGACCGCGGGGTGGGATAGTTTGATTGTGAGTTCGATCAACTGAATCAGGAGTCCCATTACCAGTATATTTAGTGATTACGTGTTGCTGTGATACCGAGCTGAAACGATATATTTCGTGATTTCATGATATTGTTACCGATCGTGATTTGGGTTCGTATTTCCTTGCCTTTGGGGCTTACCCTTGTCCTGGGAATACTCCTGCGGTGATTGATGTTCACACTCGGACTGATGATAGGTTTAGTGATATGGACCTTAAGATTTAGAGACTGATAGGTTTAGTGATATGAACATTGCATTGATTACTGATTTGATACACATGCTTTACTGTTTCTCTGTACATGTTATTTCATGCTCACAACATTACCTTATGCATGCTACTTCATATTTATTATCATTGCACATATTATGTACTGCTATATTGTGTCGTCCTGACGATATGAGTATGCATGCTCAGAGCGGAAGGTGGACTTAACCCAGATTAGGACTTACCCTCTTCGAGGATATTGCGGAGATCTAGTTCAGCGACGTCCGTGTTATCTTTTCTTTACCACTATCTGGTTAGTTATCTCTTTCACTTGTATTCGTTGAACTCTGATTCGTTTAAATGTGATAGACTTAGTGACTGTATATCTCGTTATATGTGTTAGATTACTGCTTACCAGGTACTGCTGGAAGCTGAAGTGTGACTACGACAGCATCTTTGCTTGACCGTAGGAGCATGGCTGGCCTAGTGACCTCTCGTATTCCATATTTTGGGAAACGCGGCGTGACATGACAGCTGCCAAGCATCCTTTTATTAGATTCACAAACTCTGCAGAAAAACCGGGGGCTGCCATGATTTGGAATAGATAATTCCATTCTAATCTGTCAAATGCTTTCTCCATATCCGGTTTAAGGATAATATTGTGCCCCTTTGATTTCTTACAAATATCTCGAGTAACTTCTTGAGCCAAAGATACATTCTCAGATATTTCTCTACCTTTTACAAATGCCCCCTGAGCTTGAGATATTATTTTTGGTAGATTACTCGCATGCCTGCTGGTTAAAGTTTGAGTAAAGATTTTATATAGAAAATTACAAAGACCGATGGGCCTAAAATCCGTAATCTTTGAGCGGCCTTTATTTTTTAGAACGAGGCAAAAAACTGTTGAATTCACTGCTTCAGGCACTACACCAATTTTGAAGAAATGAGTCACTGCTACATGTTGCTCATGCTGACTGATATCCCAAGCACAAATGTAGAATTTTCCATAATTAAAGTTAGGGTATGATTGATGTTCATATTGTAATTTCTAACTTCTTTTATTACTTTTTTGTTCCATGTTTTGTGATTTGGTTTAAAATTAGGCTAAATTGCACATTACTACCCTAACTTTATGCGGTTGGTATGCAACTCAAGGCTAAGCTCAGGATTAATTTGATGGAGTTAGTGAGTAATTTTCGTTATAACAACATTTTATTTATCCGCCTTTTAATTTTTGATTGAGTGTCATGTTGTAGTTTCTATATTTTCTGGCTAGCTTTTCTCATCATGTTTGTGTAGGGACTAAAGTTTTGAACTTTTAAATGTGTATTAAATTTAGGGATATTGCAAATAGCATCCTTATAGTATGCCCGTACAACCCTTATATAACCCACAAGTGATTTATTAAAAGCAAACACCCTCTGCATATTGATTGAAACCCTTAAGGCCAATATCAGGGTTAAATTGATGGGTTTAGTTGTAACTTATCGATTTAATTAAATAAAAAAAAACCCTTAAGGCCAATATTTTTGATACTTTGTTGTTGCCATGTTTTGTGATGTGGTCTAAATTTAAGCTAAATTACTGACCTAACTTTAAATATGAGTGCTTTTGAGGTGACTACATCTGGCTATTCATCTGCCGAGTCAAAAATTTAGCAACTTCAGTTTGTAAATTGTCGAAATGATAACATGTTCTCTACAAAATCTAACTTCAATATCTTGCTACTTAAATAGTTAAATTTATGAATTCAGTTCTTGAATTTGCTATGGAGTCGGGTTTCTACCTAGCAAATGAATTTGTCAATTCTAAAAGTCTTGCATGGCATCTGTTACTCTTTGATTGGTGGCTACTGATATTGTTGTTATTTAGATTTAGGTTAGCTTGTCAATAACAACTACATTGTTAACACTAGAGTTCTTGCTAACACTAGAGTTCAAAACGAGAGTACCAACTTCTCCTTCGAAAAATGATGTCGGCTTACTCACAACAAATGCTGATGAAAGATGATTAACTAAATCGCGTGTCAAACTATGGACCGATGCATTTTGCAAATTCTGCATCATCAGCCATTGAATTTGATATATATTTGAATTATAGTCATGCTCCTAAGCTAACTTTTACCATATTTAAACAGAGTTGGTTTCTCCAAGACCAAGTTTAGCTCATTTGAAAAATGTGCAACAAATTTCCAGAGTTATTTCCATGAACATTTGAAAGTTTATCAATAGTTATCGTGTAATGTCCCTTCCACCGCACCAAAACTCCCAAATTACGATGAGGGTGGACGGAACATATTTTATATTCTCAGAATTCTTGTCGTCAGAATAAAAATGCTATGCACAGACCATATGTTTCGCTAGGGAGTGGCCCTTGAAAGTTTTCTGATCTGTGAGAAACTATAGAGATGACTTAGTAATGGTATCTAATGGTCGTTTTGCATTAAATATTTGGGGTTGGAAAGGTCACAACCTTCGTTTATAAAAATAAAATTTGAAAGATTATTTTGGCACCATGAAATCTTGCCTTAGATTTCTTGAGTATGGGATCGAACTCTGAGCTTCACATTTTGCACACTAATACTGAAGAAAGACATTCAAACATTTTTTTCATATTGTTTGCGTTTTTCTTTTCGTCTCAGTTTATAGCCATAGACATTGCCAAAATACATTGCACGGTGGCAAAGGGATTATTACCAGGTGAATCCAACACAATTATCCTTTTCATTTAAAGACCTTCCTTAAATTCCATCATTAGGATCGAAATATCTTCTCCTGTATGAACCTATTATAGTGTTCATTTAACCCAAAAATTCATTTGCATGTTTGTTCATTGCACCGAAGATAGAATCCAGATCAGTATTTATTTTCCATTTAATCTATTGATCCCTAAAATTTTATATCGATATTTTTTTGTAACCTGTTTGCTATATGATATTGATGAATGCATTTCTTATCCTAATTCATGGCCCTAATAATGGTGTGATGTACCTTTTTTAATTGACATAAAATGAAACTCAAAGATTTGGATTTTAACCCCGTTGGCACTTTTCTAGACACCTACTTGATCGGATAATTGTAAAGTGCAAAAATCACTCAGGAGTAACAATTACTCGCAGTGGGTATCAGGATCCAACTATCACATAAAATGTATGCAATCTCATTGCAAATTTCAATACTTGAAACTCCCGATAAAGGTTTTTACCCCTAATACTTATGACCTTGGCTATGGTCAACATATCATAAGTCCTAGTCAAGTTCTACCCATCATTTCTTAATTAATTAGACCCAGCCACATGACCCTCGGGTATGCTCGACATAATTATATGACTGTCCTAACTAATCATATTGTATGCTTTATATGAAGACATCACTTAGCCACCGTACACCACGTCTCGGCTATGGTCGACATACGCAGCACGAATACTAAGTACTCTACTTTTTAAAATGACAGAGGGTTGCAGATGGTTTTTAAGAAAACCTTTAACGCTTTGAACTTGATCTCGTTGCAGAATCAAATGATTTTAAATGGAATATTTTTTAGGTTCTTGTTAGTTTCGCTAAAGAGGTCACTCCCGGTGAAGGGATCTCGGCTCTTTCCATGTCGAATGAGGTGCATGATATTCACAATATCTCTATGCAAAGCAAGAACCTAAAAAAGCAATCAAAAGACA
Source organism: Agapanthus africanus (assembly GCA_030015575.1). Taxonomy (NCBI): domain Eukaryota; kingdom Viridiplantae; phylum Streptophyta; class Magnoliopsida; order Asparagales; family Amaryllidaceae; genus Agapanthus; species Agapanthus africanus. Next base: position 904,013,406 of record JASDDO010000022.1, read on the forward strand.
AGCCGAAGGTTGTAATATCTGCTAGTTATTGCTAAAGAGGTTACTCCCGGTGAAGAGATCTCGGTTCTTTCCTTATCGAATAAGGTGCTGGATATTCTACAAGGAACACCGCTATGCAAAGCAACAACTAGAGCTACCAATTTTAGAAAATTCGATTCCACAACATCTTTAGCTTTATTTTTCTTTTATTAATCTCATTAATGAATGTTCCACCATTTAAGTTACCTAAACATCACAGATAAATACAACGTACGCTTATGTCATCCGCATTCGCCTCGAAGTCCCGTCATACACCGTTAGGTTAGGTAACTAACGGCAGAGCGGGGCAGAGCTAGCGCGGGTGAAAAACATAAGCAACGTCTATAACATATCATATATATTATAATGTAAAGTATCTATCTCAGAATATAAAATGATCACATCACAGAATATCAGAAGCAGAAGACAACATATGAAATATTGGATATACTAGGATGTCCGTATTTTATATTTAGCCAACAATAGAAAATACGGATTCCACGGTCGTGATGAATAGCCAAACCCACATCCCTAGACCCCTACGAGAGCGGCAAGCAACCCTGCCAATTCCAGGTTTAGGAGACCCGGTCTCGACTCCTCGAGATGGTCTCCCACTGGACCCCAGAACCCGGCTACTTGTGCTCCCCTCCTTGGGTCTATCCTAATGCGGAAAAGTAAATAATATACATCAATGGTGACATCATCCTCAATCCGGAAGTATCCCAATAAAAGAATATTACATACATTGAATTTTACATGAATGAAAATGAAAAACTCCCATCTCACATAAAAACTCCCGGCTATTCAAACACGACGATCCAATATAACATACAACAGCAACACATAACATCACATGTTATCAATGTAAGTAAATATGCGTATCCCAATTGTCGTTGATATATAGCAACGAAATCGGCGATACCCAGCATATTACACTTACGGTTGCAGAAAAGAAAATGAAAACTACAACAGTTGGAATCCGCAACCACCTTAGATATCGTAAACCCGTAATATCTCATATTGCGGATTTCATGCCTAACATTATGAATTCCTTAGACATCGCATGCCTAACAATTATAAACCCCGCATTTTAGTCTCGATATTGAAAACACTTTCCAATAACTAGTCGGGCAATTCAACAAGATTCCCGACATTCCGATTGAATGCTCGTCGGAAACTTTAGTAGACGGCCGCGCACACCCCCCCGATGCCGTCGACGAAGTGCACTAAGGCGGAACACCGCTACCGCGAGCACCCGAGTTGATCTTTGAAATCCTTGAAGCAAAACACCCTACACAAAGTAGCAAGAGTTGTGTAGGATGATGAAATGGATGCTTTTGGCTACGGGGTTCTCCTACAGTCACTTGGTCGGGGCTATAGGGCGTGACTATCTGGTAATGTTACCCGACGAGTATTCGAACACACTGCGTGATTGCGACGGACTTTTGATCACATCAAAATCCCGTGGCAACCGATCAAATGAGACTAAATTTCTAGATTTATAAAATTCAAATATTGTTGATTCCAAGTATTGTATCACAATATACTAGACTATGTTAAAACGTTTCGAGTGAATCAAGCAACACCCACATCTCCCAATAAGCTCAACACTTGAGCGAAGTTAAAATACCCAAAACGTGCCACAGTACCTATGATCCAGCCGTAGAAGGGTTAAACCAACGCCTCACCTATGACACCGCGGAACTACGGCGAACCCTAGGGTTCAAGTCGCGGTTCCGAGGGCATAGAATCGAGTTAAGGTTTTTGTTCTTCTAGAGGGTCCATAGAGTTACTTGCACGAATATTGAATATAATTAACTTAGAAAAATTCCAACACTTGGAAATTTCAGAGGGGGTCATGGGATGATGTTTGAAGATCGTTCAAACTGTCAAACATAGTCTAGGTTACCATTACAATGTTAAATTATATGACTACGAAACACTCTGTTTTAGTCCTATAGCAAAATTTGCATCACATGAAAATTTGGACCAAGCAAACAATATCTGAAACCCCAAAATGAGCACACCAGAGCACAAAACAAAAACGACACCAAAAGGAGCAAGCAGGCCTCCCTGGTTTTTGAGGCAATGTGCTCGGTTGAAATCCGAGCTTCTGGCTTCGTTTTTGTTCTGTGCACTTTAGGTATCACATACATCACTCTGCACTTATTTGCAAAATTTTTCTAGAACATTTAAAAATCAACAGAAAGCATTATGTGCAGGGTTCCAGAAATTGTAAGTTTACGGATTTGTTTCGTTTTCGTATTAATCTAATATCGTCTAGATTTCTAATTAGTCTCTGATACCATGTTGGGATTCCTCAGCACCTAGCCTAGGGTTTGCAAGCATCACACATGACAACAAAAATTTAAAGGGGTGTTAAGCAATCAGCTACGAATCGTACTAGAAAACTAGGGTAACAAAACAAGTAATCTAACATTACAAGAGAAGTGAACAAGAATACAACCTTTGTAGATCCGGTCCTTCATTTCTAAAGCTCCGTGTTGACGTCCCTTCGTTGCGATCATCGTTTTCCCGAACTCTAGAATGGATTTCCCCGGAGAAATGAACAAGCTTGCTCGTAGATTTCGAGGCTGAAGATGATCTACGTCGAGGTGACTCAAACTCAAGCTAACCCTTCACTAGGTCATGAACTTTGTGAAGAGAACATCTTAAACTAAATGGCAAGTAGTAGAGGATGATGAAATAGAAAGTGAGTTCACTTTAGATTTTGGTTTCTCACTTTATTTCTTCACTTAGAAAAATCTAGTAAGATTTTTCTTTTTGGATAAAGAAGAAGAAGAAGAAGAATTAAGTGAAGAGAATTATTATCAATTATGCAATCATGGATGAGTTAGTATCATTCACTAACCTTTGTAGAGACTAAACCATGGTTTAAGCTAATAGTTTGGTTAATAAATATCTTTAGTAAGACAAAGTAAGTGGACTTGGTCAATGGATGCTTCAAGCTTCATGAAGCTTCAAGTATGACAAAGTGCTCACTAATTTTGAATTATAAAATAAATATAAACCCTACCATTATCTTAAATATGGTGTAAGTCACACACACACCCAAGTTTGCATGTATCATCAAGCATGATACAATCATGTAGACAAACATATATCACATATACATTATGTGCACATCAAGTGAGAAAAGCAATTTTAAGTGAACCAATACCAGTTAATGTAAAATAATATATCAAATATATAATTATACATTAAATCATTAAATCAACACTTGATTTAATAATCCGGTCATATCGCATATAACCGACTAATATCAAGTGTATCAATATATCAAATCAATACTTGATTCGGTAACCCGGCTATATCGCATATAACCGACAGATGATACAAATCACGAGAATAGAATACGGTATCACATACTCGTATTATTCTCGGTCCCGCACATATCACATACGTGCTCCTATTTCATTTCGCCTGAGCCAGGAAACCTCTGTGTAGGACTCTAAAGACTCGTCAATACGCCGGCAGTAGGTGGTGATCATATCAAACACCCACAAGCCGCAAGCGGTCTGCTAAACGTAACGGCCACCCGGGTATTGAGCTATCAGAAGATCAACGAGCAAGCCTGCTCACACTCCTGCGAATCCAATCAGTAACACTTACCGCACAGTCCGGTCTGTTCGTCTGATATGTCGCATATCTCGTCTAGGGGTGGTAAACGTCAGACCCCAGTAGCTTGATAAGTCATGCCGATGTAAGGTCCATAACGGCCGTGAAACTACTGATAACTCTTACCAGCAAATCATAGCAACCCTGGCCAGGGATTTCATGTTATGGACAATCGAGTACAGCGCAACATCAACCCCCAATACCGGGAGAGACGAATCCCCTCCTATCGCTCATTGTCTCCATGTGACTCGGGACTGTACCCAAAAACCACCTGTTTGCACGACTCAGTGAGCCGTAGTAGGGTGGAAATCAAAGCATAGTAGGAGACACACAAGACTCTATGACGATCTCGGGTCAATAGACTAAGCTGTACCAGTGTCATTAGCGAACTGCCATGAATAAGTCTGTACGAGCTGGGCTTTGATCTACCATTCGTGAGGTATAATACCATCTGAGAGTTCTCGGCGAGTCCGTTCAGTGTACCCAGTCTCCACTGAGCACTCGTATACCATCTCTGATGTCAAACACTAATGGATATGGGAACATCCATCGCCCATCTCATGGGTCGAGAAGTTATACGCTAGCCTACTCTGGATTATCGATGCCCCGTCTTGATATTCCCACGACTAGGAACATTGAAGGATGTACTCATAGATGTTTCCCCCAATCAGAGCAAAGCTCTGTTCGAATTTCAAAAATTCAAAAAAAATTGAAGCATCGCTTCAGATTCCTTGTGCTGTGCGCATCGCGCCACGTGTCAAAAGCTGACACGCCAGCGCTGCGCCCAAGACAGCGCACCCAATTAGAGCAAGGCTCTATTTAAAATAAAAATAAAAATAAAGGAAGCAACGCTTCAGATGCTCTGCGCGACGCGCTGCGCGACGCGTGTCATCGCAGTTGCGCTGCGCTCTGCGCTGCGCGACGCGTGTCATCGCAGTTGCGCTGCGCTCTGCGCTGCGCGACACGTGTCAAGCGCAGGTGCGCTTGCGCCAGCTGTGCCAGCATTTAAACAGAAAAATTCTGGAAAGATCTTTTTAAATTTTATTAAAACAATAAGATTCTCTTCTGTAAAACAGAGCCCTTGGATCAAAGATCCGACGGTGGGGAAATATCCCCAGATCAATCAGAGAAAGATCTCTTTAACTGATTTAACAAATCAATTGGAACTATATAAAGGCCCCTTGACTCCAAGTCTAAAACACACATAGATAGAGAACACAGAACTCCTCTAAAACTTTGAGAAGAACTCGAAGAAAAGAAAAGGTAAACCTTTAAAAAAAGAAGAAGAAGAAGTTCTTCTAAAAAGATCAATGATCTAAGAACAAGATCAAAGATCTTCAATAAAAAATGATAATATTAATATAAAAAAAGAAGTAATTTACTTCTCTATTAGATCTTTTGATCTATATAAAGGCATTGCCTTTTGATGAACCACTGGTTCTTAAAACTTGAGGTAGAACCTCTTTAGAATCAAAAAGATTCTGTTCTTTGATCTAAAAAAGATCAAGATGCGCTCTGCGCTTTTGAACAGTGCCCTGCACTCTTAATTTGAGCACTGCACTCTCGGATTGGCGCAAGTCACCAGAGCGCGCCACGTGTCAGCAGCGCACTGGCGCAGTGCACTGCGCTAACAGACTTGCGCTCACCAGAGCATGACACGTGTCACCTCCACATGTGCTTGCGCCTCACGCTCTTTTATTAGCGCAAAGCGCCTGACAAGCCACATGGCACGCTGTCAGACTAATTAATGCAGTGCATTATTAAAAAGAAGGCCAGAGCCCAAACAAAGGTCTGTCAGACCAAAACAGATGCTGTGCATCATTTAAAAAAAAGGGGCAGAGCCCAAATAAAGGTCTAATAGACCAAACAAAAATGCTATACATTATTAAACAGGGGCAGAGCCCTAGTAAAGGCCTAACAGGCCAAATGCAAATAAAATGTTGAACACTTTCAACTGGACTTAGCCCAATTCTGGCCGTAAGTCCTCAAATTAAATTGACTGAGCACGACTGCTCTCTCAAATCAATTTATATCCGGTTCAAGGGTACATCTCTGAACTCCTATGATATTTGTCGTTGTAATCCTTCAACGTCGTCAGAGAGGTGACGGGTCCCTACAACCACACATTGCTACGGACTGTGGGGTCCTTAAACTCATGGACTAATGCATCCTTAAACCAATATCCATCCCCAAAAAGGGAACAATGGACCACTATGTCCCTAAACTGGCAATACGGACTGTGGGGTCCTTAAACTCATGGACGAATGCGTCCTTAAACCAACCTTCGTCCCCAAAATGGGAATGTTGGACCACTATGTCCCTAAACTGGCAATACGGACTGTGGGGTCCTTAAACTCATGGACTAATGCGTCCTTAAACCAATATCCGTCCCCAAAACGGGAATGATGGACCACTATGTCCCTAAAATGGTAATACGGACTGTGGGGTCCTTAAACTCATGGACTAATGAGTCCTTAAACCAATATCCGTCTCCAAAACGGGAACAATGGACCACCATGTCCCTAAACTGGCAATGGACCACCATGTCCCTAAACTGGCAATACGGACTGTGGGGTCTTTAAACTCATGGACTAATGCGTCCTTAAACCAAATTGGACTATAGATTCTCCAACTAACTCTGGTTCAAGGGTACATCTCTGAACTCCTCTGATAACTGTCGTTGTAATCCTTCAACGTCGTCAGAGAGGTGACGGGTCCCGACGGCCATATATTCAACGGACCACTATATCCTTAAACTCGAACAATAGAGCCCAAATGCTCTTTTTTTTATCTAAACGATCCCGTTAAGTTGATCTTAGTCTCAAATTGGACTAACGTATCCTTAACAAACGTTTAAGTTGATCTTAGCCTCAAATATGGCTAATGTATCCTTAAACCAAAACCCCAAAACCAAATCTAAGAAGATACGGATTTGGACTAATCCACGTCCTACGGGCGACGACATAAATTGGTCTCCGTATACAATCCACGGGCAACCACAAACAAAACAAACACCCACGACACGAAGTGAAATTCTGGAGAAGGAGAAAGTTGTTACCGCGATGCGGTAGCGTAATTAACTGCAGGGGCTTGCGCCTGCAGGGAAGAGCGTCCCCACAATAAAAAAACCCCTCGAACGAGGGGGAATCTGACGAAGTCTGCTAAATCGGCCGCATCTGTCTAAACCTCCGATACACGGTGCCATAAATCAACTTGGCATCTTCGGAGAGCTGGATGGATCAAACCAAATAGCATCTGCCCCGAATCTCAGGCAAGACGTCTCTCACGTCACGCCGTCTTTCGGAGGGGAACAATAGACTACCCAGGCCCCACTAGTATGATCTGCATCATAATCCTGGAAGTTGAGTACACATCCTAAGGGCTTTATCAACATGTAACAGAGAGACAATAAGTGTACATGTTAAGATAAAGAGCAACCAGATAGCGTACTATCATGTCGAGCAAGAAAGTACTCCCTATATATGTCCCAGCATCCACTATAATATACATCTCATGTACAATAATGGCCTCTAGGGCATACATAGAACTAACAATCTCCCACTTGCACTAAGGCCGGTTGTTGTAATATAGCATACCCAACAACCTATAAAAGTCTCTCGCAGGAAAGGCCTCAGTGAGTAGATCCGCCGTGTTAACCTCTAAGTCTACTCTCCTAACCTCAATCTCTTGGAGATCAACCATCTCTATGATCAGGTGATACTGCCTTAGAATATGTCTAGGTCACTGATGGGACGGGGGTTCCTAGGCCAAAACCACAACTCCATTGTCACACAATTGTAGGAACATTGTTTATCTTATGAACAAATATACACCCAGACTACCTCTTTGGTAGCATCGTTGGTAGCAATGCCTTCATCCTTTATCGTCTAGTTTGCCACGGTATCTAGCTTGGAATTCTTCCAACATACCATCCCTCCACTGAGGGTAAAGACCGTGCCTGTGACTGACTTTCGGTCAACCTTATCACCTGGAAGCTATCTAGTGATTCTCCCCAGGATTGATCGATACCTTCTCACTATACCTAGTAAGAATCCTAAAATCCACTTAGATTTATCTCATAGATCCAAAAACCATGATTTAGGAAGTATCACCTAGATCCTATATGGAGAATCAATGTGATAAGAGGAGATTGACCGAGTGTAGCATAGGAAACTCCTTCCCTATCAAGAGTATGTCATCCACGTACAATACGAGGAAAACCACCTTACTCTCTACTACCCTTTTGTATATACAAGGTTCATCTACTATTTTGATGAAGTCAAACGCTTTGACTACCACATCAAAAACAGATGTTCCAACTCCGCGATGCCTACTTTAACTTTTAAAGCAACTTGCACACGTTTCCACTGCTCCCACTGTTTACGAAGCCCTATGGCTGTGTACTTAAAGACGCTCTCTTCTAAATTAATATTTAGAAAAGCTATCATGACACCCAACCGCCAGATATCGTAGTCATGGTATGCAGCAGTGGCAAGTAGGATCTGGATGGACTTAAGCATAGCTATTGGAGAAAAGATTTTATCATTATCCACACCTGGTCGATGACGAAAACCTTTTACAACAAGTCTATCTTTTAAAGTCTTAACTTTTCTATCTACACCAAGTAATCTTCTCAAGATATACTTGCTCCTGATGGGGATTTAACCCTTCAGACGTAGTGTAACACCTGAGAATGTGTTTAGTAACTAATTATATTTTAATATGTGATTTTTTAATAAAAAGTTTACCAAATTGATTTTCAAATATTTTATCAAAATTAATAAATATTTTTCTAGAATTTTCCTAAGCTTGTACAAACATGTGCATGTAAACTAGGGTTAAGTTTAGGGTTACCAAGTTTAGGGGTGCATGGTGGGTTAGCCATGTTTAGCCAACCATGTTGGTTTAACCCTTGGTTAAGCTAATTAGATTTAATTAAGGGTTTTTGGTTTTGTCCAAGGGTGTTTAGGGTTAAGGTTGACTTGGTGAGAGAAAAGGTCATGATGGGGGGTGCTTTCAAACATTAAATGAGAGAGAGAGAATGGTGGCTCCAAGGTTTGGTCACCATCCATCTCACCTCAAACCTTTTTGCATGTCTCTCTCTCACCATCTTTCACACTCTCCCTCTCACTCACATTCCTCACATCTCTCCCTCTCACTCACACACATACATCAGCCCAAATAACTGCAACATCAGCTGCAACAACAGCCCCAACTTCATAAACCACACTCACACAACAATATCACTACACCACTTCACCAATAAAAACTACATACCAACACTTCATTTGCTGCTACTGCAGCAACAACTCAAGCAAAAATAAAACAATACCAAAACATAAACTACAGTGGCAGCAGCAGCCAGGAACAGCAGCAGCTTCAATAAACAGTGAAGCAGATCAGCACATTTCAGCCATGGAATTACAGCTCTTGGGGCAGTAGGAGCAGCACTCCAGCAGCACACACACTTCCTCCTCCTTTTCTTCTCCTTCACTTAGGATCTCTAGAGGTATAACCCCTTAACTCAACTCCTTTTTGCTAAGTTATGGTCGATAGTGTAGTTAGTGTTCATAATATGTAGTTTAGTGCTAGTTTTAGTAATTTTGAGTGAGATATAGCCAAGTGATGGTTGTGATGGTTAGAGTAGCCTTATTAGATGCTATTGAGACCAGATCACCCAAAATTTATCCCAGATTTCACCGGAATACCAGATTTGCCCGACTTGGTGTAATTTAGCGATTTTAGCGACTTTTTAGCCTCTGTAAGATCTGCTGTTGACCCGAACCTCTCAGAATAAAATTGGTGAAACTGTAGCATGGTGAGATTAGCAGACACACACACACAAAACACGGGGACCCAACTCCCACTCCGGGCCGCCGATTTATTCCTTCTGGCCGCAAATTGCGGCCAGAGCAGGGGCTGGGGTGCTGGTGTTTTTCCTGTAGGTGTCTTTTGGTTAGCATAGTCTGTTGGTATCTGCAACTTTTTGTGTTGGAACCAGAGTCAAAATCTGGAGCCTAAAACCTGTTCTTGACATTTTTTAAGCAAAGTCTTAACTTTTTAAAATCTGCTTTAGACCCAGTGAGTTCAGAATTAAATTGAGTGGACTGTAGCCTGCTAGTGATACCCTGACCCCATCACCAGAGCCCGACCCCACCAACCGAAACCCAGGCCGCCGGAAAATTCATTCTGGCCGCAAATTGCGGCCAGACTAGGGAGAGAGGTCCCGGAGTTTTTAGGGTAGGTGTCTTCTACATTTTGTAGGTCTCTGATATATATAGATTTGTGATATTCTGACCTGGGTAAAATCTGGGGCAGTATATCGTTTTCTGGTGTTTTTAGTTTGCACGGTACGCGCGATACGCGAGTGGGTCTTGTGACTCAGCGTATCGCGGCGTGTCGGGTTAAGCGTTAGGCGCGTACACGCACGTTTCAGCGTATCGCACACACGCGCGTTAATTCGCGACGCGAGTTTCTCGCTTTGTTCCGATATCGCGTTTTGCGAGATTTTTGATTATATTTGGATTCTTGTGTAAATTCCAGGTTTGCAGGCGGGTACGTCAGACGCCGCCAGGAAAGGGAAGCAGGTGGTCGGCTATACTTAGCATGCGACCAGGTGAGTAGATTTAACATCTACGGGGAAATCGCTCGTATGGCGTTAAGCGTCAGGGCGTAATAGGATGTTTAGTTTTATGTGTTCATGTAGACATACTAGAGCAGCATACATCCTGTTATATATAGAACTGGTAGTATAGAACACTGCACTGTCACTAACGGTACAAGTTGCACGAGCACGATTTATATGCTACACTCACACCGTTAGTGATTGCCATGACACTCACATTATAGGATTGCTAGAAATCATATATCATATTGATTCCGTTTTATTGACGTTGTCATGATTTTCCATATATCAGCATATATTATATTCATACCATGCACACTATATACTCACGGTTGTGCATACCTTCATTGATATATCACTACCTGTGTACATGCACCCTTTATACTTCGTCTTAGTGCATATATATATCTTGATATGTTTATGCTTGTGCCATATACATCACATATATTCATAATTGGGCACCCATACATCACATATCTATACTTTTGCCATATACATCATATATATTCATACTTGGGCGCACATACATCACATATCTATACTTGTGCCATATACATAACATATATTCATACTTGGGCACACATACATCACATATCCATACTTGTACCATATACATCACATATATTCAAACTTGGGCATAGATACATCACATATTCATACTTGTGCCACATATATCATCTATTCGTACTTGGGCACATATACATCATATGTCCACATTAGTGCACATGTACATTGCTATATTCACTTAGCGTACTTATCCTTTCGCACATCCATACCTATACACATATTCATATGTTACTTATATGGATGATATTGACTTGATTTAAAAACTAAGGGACGGCATGTGATATTTTCAAAACTGGATCTTTTTAAAGAGCGGTTTTCCTTTTCTTTTACTCTTAGTGTCATACGATGCATGGCATGGATTTACGCCTTAGATCTGATTTATGTGATTTCTGGATTTGGGAACCGATTGATCGTTTCTTTGTGTATCGATTTAGAAAATGAATAGAAATCACAATCAAAGAATTATTTGACCGCAATCAATAACGGTGTCGAATTGTAGCGCGTTAGTAAGTGCGGATCGTCCACAGGGATTGTGCGATTCGTTCGTTTTTGTTTTGTTTGAATTGAAAATTAATAAGAAGAGAAAAGAAAACTTGATTATATGATTTATATCAATGAATTTCAAGAATTATCTAAATCTCATCAAAAATCAAGAAAGCATTAAAAAAATCAAGAAACAAGAATTGATAGAATTCCAATCGATTAAAGTTTCAAGAATTGAAATGTAGCTCGTAGGAGTCGATTAGATCATAGATATGAAGAAGACTAGAAATTACTTTTTCTTATCCATTAACGAATTGATGCTAAATCGATGTCGATTTATCGAGGATTAAGGATCTTGCGAAGAATTAGGGTTTCCTCATCTTATCCTTTGTCCTTTCGATGATTCTCATTCACAAGATAGCTTCTAGGAAATCGAATGATCGATCGTTGATCTCTAGTTCCTTGCGAAAATAATCAAGAACTCATTTCGCATCGAAACTAGATCATCGATCACTCAATTTTCAAGAATTTACAATCGTTCTAGGACTTAAGAAAAGGTTTAAAGATTCGTCAGCATCATCATTCTACCGATCGTCTCGACTCCTCCACGAGCGGAGTTTTACTCAAGCATCATCACAAAGAATACATTCAAGAATCGAAATTGAATCATATTGCTTGAATTGAAAGATAAGCAAGTTAAAAGAATCTCACCTTTATTTATTCAACAATTTGTTACACTTTGCTCAAAGAACTACAAGAATTTGAGAAGGGAACGAGATCGTCGAATCTAGCGTTGCATCGGCTCCCTGAGTCGCGGATCGGCTTGGATCACATGCTCCGATGAAGTCCGGCTTCGCTTCTAAAGGATGGTTGAAGGCTTGCTTTGCTTGAACTCAAAGATCTTGAACTTTTGGCTTCTTGATTGGATTAGGGTTAGGGTTTGGAGGTGGCAAGCGTTGGGTTGATAGAGATGATAGAATTTCAACAAAATCAACAACCTTTTCAAGTGAGGCCTAGGGTCCCTTTTATAGGCTTAGGAATGATTAGCTTCCTTAAGAAGCTTGGACTAGGTTAGCTTCCCTTGTAAGCTAGTTAGTTAGGTAGAAACCTCTAGAACTAGTTAGTTAGGGTTTAGCTTCTACCTTAAGCTAGGAGGTTAGGGAGAAGGTTCTAGGCTTTTAAGGTAGTTAAGATGAAGCTTGCTTTGGAAGCTTGGACATCATTAGCTTGCACAAGGAGCCTTTGCTGATCTGGCAGAAAGTTCTGGAATGTTCTGGAAATTGCAGTGGCTTTCTGAGGTGTAGACACTGGGATAAGAGTTCTGATGTGAAACAGAGGTGATGACGTGGCATACCCACCATGGGTCCGCAGCGCAAGCTGGCTCCTGCCGCGGATCCGCGGTCCAATAGGAGCCTGAGGGCTTGAAACTTCATGTATTTTCTTCCTCTGTCTTCAGGTGTACTTTCTGATATGTTGATTCCCTGAATTCCTTCTAGATCATTGCCAGATTTCAAATCCTTGAGTTGGCGTATTTTTTAACAGCACTGTTATAAAAATTTGATCTTTCTCCTGGAATTTCCTGCACAGACTTTGAAACAAGTGTTGCGCAATATAAGGATGATGCGATGCCATGATAAACAGTCAAATTCCCTAAAAATGCCGGTTTTAGTATACAGTACAGGTAATTCAGTATTTTACAGGTGTTTTGCTAATATGTGCAATATGAATACCGAACACCTCTAGATGAATGCAAAAGGTAGGGAAATTGCCATGTTAAAAAATGCAGTATTTTCGACTGAACAAATTCCCCCAAACTTATTTTCGGTCGTCTCGAGTGAATTGTTTTATTAAAAAGAGAAAGAGAAAATAAAGAAAGAGAAAAACTAACTAGCACACTTTCGTAGGCAACACGATTGCACTGAGCACGTGCAACAAGCCTTTAAACCTCTAGGTGTCCCTAGTAGTAGGAGTGTTGTCTCCTGAGGGTTTTCAGCGGATTGCACCTGTTTCCCTCAATCAGAGCAAAGCTCTGTTTGAATTTCAAAAATTCAAAAATTGAAGCAATGCTTCAAATCCCTTGCGCTGCGCACAACGCGCCACGTGTCAAAAGCTGATACGTCAACGCAGCGCTCAAGGCAGTGCGCCCAATCAGAGCAAGGCTCTATTTAAAACAAAATTAAAGGAAGCAACGCTTCAGTCGCGCGTAGCGCAGTCGCGCTGCGCTGTGCGCTGCGCGACACGTGTCAGCGCAGTTGCGCAAGCGCAGTCGCGCTGCGCGACACGTGTCAAGCGCTGGTGCGTTTGCGCCAAACAGAATTAAAATCCCAGTAAGATCTTTCTATTCTTGTTAAAACAAGAAAATTGTCTTCTGTAAAACAGAAACCCTTGGATCAAAGATCCAACGGTGGGGAAAATTCCCCAAATCACTCAGAGAATGATCTCTTTAACAAATTTAACAAATTAATGGGCACTATATAAAGGCCCCTAGACCCCAATTCAAAAGAAATCAAGATCAACATCATCATCAAGATTGTGAGAAGAACTCAAGAAGAGGAAAAAAAAGAGGTAAAAACCTTTATAAAAAAAAGAAGAATTTCTTCTGAATAGATCATTAATCTAAGAACAAGATTAATGTTCTTCAATAAAAAATAAATAATAATAGCGCCTTGCACTTTTTATGAACCACTGGTTCTGGAATCTTAAAGATTCTTTTCTTGAATCCAAAATTGGATCAAGTTATTGAAACAGCGCCTTGCACTTGCAAAAACTGCACTGTTGCGCTCCTAGGTTGGCGCAAGCCACCAGAGAGCGCCACGTGTCAGCACCATAACCACTTGCGCTATGCGCTTTTAAAAATAGAGCATTGCTCATTAAAGTTGGCGCAACTCATCAGAGCGCGCCACGTGTCATAGCGCACTGGCGTAGCGCACTGCGCTAGCATGACACGTGTCACCTCCACATGAGCCTGCGCTCAATAATTGGTGCAAAGCGCCTGACAAGCCACGTAGCACTCTGTCAGACTAATTAATGCAGCGCATTATTAAAGGGCATAGCCCAATTAAAAGGCCTAATGGACCAAAACAAATGCTCTGCATTATAAAAAAAGGGACAGAGCCCAAATCAAAAAAGGCCTAACAGGCCAGAATAAAATGCAGTGCATTATTAACAAGGGCAGAGCCCTAATAAAGGCCTACTAGGCTAAATATAAATAAAAATGTTGAATATCTTCAACTGTACTTAGCCCAATCATGGCCGTAAGTCCTCAAATTAAATTGACTGAGCACGGCTACTCTCCTAAATCAATTTACATCCGGTTCAAGGGTACATCTCCAAACTCCTCTGACACCTGTCGTTGTAATCATTCAACGACGTCAGAGAGGTGACGGGTCCCGACGGCCACATATTAAATGGACCACCACGTCCCTAAACTGGAACATGGACCACCACGTCCTTAAACTGGAACATGGACCCCTATGTCCCTAAACTGGAATATGGACCCTTATGTCCCTAAACTGGCAATGGACCGCAATGTCCTTAAACTACCTATGGAACTCTATGTCCCTAAACTGGAACAATAGAGCCGCCAAACGCTCTTTTGTCGGATCTAAATGATCCCGTTTAAGTTGATCTTACCCTCAAATCTGGCTAACGTATCCTTAAACATTCAAATAGACTTTAGTCCCAAATTGGACTATAAGACCCCTAATCAACTTTGGTTCAAGGATACATCTCCGAACTCCTCTGACACCTGTCGTTGTAATCCTTCAACGTCGTCAGAAAGGTGACGGGTCCCGACGACCATATATTAAAGGGACCACTACGTCCCTAAACTGGAACATTAGAGCCCCTAAATGCTCTTTCCGTTAAGTCGATCTTAGTCTCAAATCAGACTAACGTATCCTTAACGAACGTTTAAGTTGATCTTAGCCTCAATATGGCTAACATATCCTTAAACTAAAACACCAAACCCAAATCTAAGTAAATACGGATTTGGACTAATCCACGTCCTACGGGCGACGGCATAACTTAGTCTCCGTATACAATCCACAGGCATCCACAAACAAAACAAATACACACGACACGAAGTGAAATTCTGGAGAAGGAGAAAGTTGTTACCGCGATGCGGTAGCGTAATTAACTGCAGGGGCTTGCGCCTGCAGGGAAGAGCGTCCCCACAATGAAAAACCCCTCAAGCGAGGGGGAATCTGATGAAGTCTGCTACATCGGCCACATCCGTCTAAACCTCTGATACACGGTGCCATAAATCAACTTGGTATCTTCGGAGAGGTAGACGGATAAAACCAATTAGCATCTGCCCCGAATTTCAGGCAAGACGTCCAGTCGTCGTGGCCGTCTTTCGGAGGGGAACAGATTCTGGCACGTCCGGTGGGACCTTTTCCTCTTTCCACTCCACACTTCGTGTGTCGTGTTCGCGAACAAATCGCGGTTTGCTGTGGTTGCCTGTAAATACGAGGTACTAAGATTTGGTGTCTTGCTACGTGCAGAAAACTGAAGATCAATGGCTTCAAAATGCACTACCTACAACTGCAACTCCCGTTCCGTCCTTCCGGGAGGAGTAACTTATGGGCCCCAAGCGGCCTCTCTTTTCAAGATGCCAGTGGAGCAGGTAACTCAAGCCACCACTGGACTATTCTTCGGGACTATGCTCCCACCGATGAGCTTCAATGCCCTAATGACGTTGCAAGAAGCCCCAAAGAAGTCGGTCTTTGATCGGCTTACCACTGCCGCCGCCCCCCTCAACGGGTCGCTTAACTCTAATACCTAAGTTCTCAACAGACAGGGCCAGGACGTCTGCAAGCCCGCGATACCCGAAGCTGCCATCCCAAAGAGGATGGCCACCCCGGCTCAAGCAGACAAAATCATTGGGAAAGCTCCTCCTTCCAGGAAGTCAGTTTTTACAAGGCTGGCCGTTCCGGTTGCTGCTCCAAGCAAGATCCTCAAAGCTGCTTCCCCTGCTCAGAGGTCTGTCTTTGACAGATTAAACGTTGCTTCTCAACGGGTGTCAGTCTTCGACAGGCTAACACCAATAACAGTCTCTCCTCAAAGCAAGGTGCACGACGAAGTCACCCTTATAGCTGAAACAACTCCATCCGCAAGACACGCTCGACATCGCCACTGGCGCCGAGTGAGGAAAGCTGAGGGCAACTCCTCCTCTGGGATAACTCCGCCGGCTCCGATGGTGGAAATCAAAGCTGCTGTTCCAACTGGGAACAGCTTTGAATTGCTGAACACGGTGCGCAGAAACTCTCCTGCTGCGGTGCTGAAACCAACTCCTTCACCCGTGGAGAATGCTCCAGAGAAGAAGCTAGAGCAGCCCCATCAACGGCTGTTCTCTAAAATTTACAAAGTCTGGCAACAGGTCTAAGAGTCGGTGATTGATGAAAGCTATCTCCGCCGACAGAAAAAGATGAAGGTTCGGCAGGAGAAGGATTACTTCGTCAAGCCACAAAAAGCAACAGCTACTTGGGTGCCCACTACAACGGCCCCCTCAACTTCGACCACTCAAAAAAGAAGGAGGTCGGGGAAGATCCCTGTGTCTTTGGCAAATCGCAAAGATATTGAATCTAAACGCCCCAGGTCTGGGGGCATGGTGGTGCATACGGTTTATATGGCTTCCGGAAAGGAGGAAGGTCGTGCTTCGACAGGTCACCGATCGCTCACCCGATCCGTGACGAAAGCTCAAGAACAGCAGCAGAAGCTTCAGGAGATGATGACTACAATGGCTGCACTTACCGGGCCAAAAGAAAGCTCGGAGGCGTCATTAGAGCAGCGTCATGAACAAGAAACCGACGCTGACTTCCTACGCAGAGTCCTCGAAAAGAAGGACAAAGAAGCTGCAGAGCAAGCGGCTAACATAAAACAAATGGCGCTCCTCTTCCAAGATATGGTAGGGATGATGTTACAGCCGGATTCTCCAGCTGATGACAATCCAATCATTGTTGAAGACGATAGAGGAGAAACATCTAATCCTCCTCCGTCTCCTTCAGCAGCCAAGGAAGAAACCATTTCCAAAGCCATGCTGGATGACTACATAGCTCAGCAAATACGAGCTCACCAGGCGAATGAAGCTGCTGCGCAAATTGTTAGAACCGGACGACCCTATCCAAGCTGGTATGACCAAATCAGTTACCCTACGGGATATACGATCCTTAAGTTCCACGTATATAAGGGGACAGGGAACCCACATCAGCATGTCGCTCAATTTAGAGCCTTATGCGGCAACACTGGAGGCGATGACAAACTGCTGCTTCGCTAATTCGTTGGCAGCTTAGCGGAAACGGCCTTTGAATGGTATTCAGAGCTACCTAACGACTTTGTCAAAACGTTTGTGGAGATGGAGCTACTGTTTACACAAAGATTCACGAGTGCTAGTGGACGCACCCCGATAACAGCACTGATAAATGCCAGGATAAGGCCAGGTGAAACGTGGGTCCAATACGCAACACGATGGCGGAACCTATGGTCGAAATGCGAACAACGCATAGAAGAGGCTCCTGCAGTAGGCATGTTCGTGGGCACTCTTGATCCGCAAGCGACCATCTCGCAATTCATGATGTTCTTAAGGCCGACCACCTTCCAGGCCTTGATCGACAAATTAGTCCAAATGGACCAGATGGGCCATGGACCGTCTCCTCCAAAACCAGACTCTCAAAATGAGAAAGGAAAAGGGAAAGCGATCATCGTCACCAATGCTCAACAACAGCCGAGAAACTCAAAGCCGGTTGTTCGCCAAAACAACGTGTGTCCACGCCCATCCCTCGAGGAGAGACTGGAACGTCCTTACTCGTTTCCTTAGAATAAAACGAGAAGACTGTTTGAGCTGGCAGTGCGCAACAGACTCATCAATCTGCCGAGTCCAAAACGTCTGTTGCAGCCAGGCGATCTCAATAATCCCAATTATTGCCCTTACCACCAAACAGTAAGTCACCCGATCGAGGATTGCTTCGTCTTTAAGGGATGGATCGAGGATCAGTACCTACAAGGCAAGTTTGCGCTGTCTGAAAAGTGGAAGGTAAACCCACCATAGCCGCACACTCCAAAGAAGACGGACGCACCGGGGGCAACTTGTCATGTGATCTCTCACTCATTGGCGGATGATAAAGAGGCTCCTTATGCCGAGAAACCGAGGGCGGACCCTAAACCAGAAATTCTGCGGCCGTAAGACGAGTTGATCGATGCCTTCCTGAATGAGATTCGTCTAAAAGTTAAAACCAATCAAGAGCGTGAGATGGCCATACTGGAAGGAGCCAAACACCGACTACTAGACCAAAGAGTCGAGGCACTTCCGTCAAATCAAAAGTCATCCGCTGCGGATAAAAACAAATTCAAGACGAGGAAAAGGTTCGCCAAAGCCCTATCAGTGGGAATGAAGCTACCACCCTCTGAAGAAAATACTCTCGGTGGAGTAGAGATGCATCCTAACTTCTGCTTATATCATCAGAAGATCATACATCTTACCGAAAAATGCGACTCCTTTAAGTGTTGGTGGCAAGGATATGTCGCTCAAAAGCAACACTTCAACAGGACAAGGTGTGAAGCTCGCAGACATCGGAAAAATGCGATAGATGAGCGCAAAAGAGCCACCGCCGACTGTCATATAGCCGACTCCAAGGGATCGCAAATTATCACCTTTGGAAGCGACTCTGAAGAAGAAGTTGCCCTTAACCCTCTCCTCAAGGAATCCATTTCAAAAATGAAAGAATTGAGGAGTTGCGAGAACATTCAGTCGTGCAATCGCCCGCTACTCGGAAAAAATCTCGGCCCCGCAAACAAAGGATCGAGCAAAAAGGATAAAGGAAAGGGGAAAATGACCTTCGTCGCCAACACTCAACAACAGTCGAGTGGCCCTAGACCGGTTGTTCGTCAAAACAATATGCATCCACGTATATCCCTCGAGGAGAGGCTAAGACGTCCTTACTCATTTCCCCAGGATGAAACAAGGAGGTTGTTCGAAGTGGCAGTGCATAACAGGCTTATCACTCAACCGGAGCCAAAACACCAACTACAACTGGATGATGTCAACAGTTCTAATTATTGCCCTTACCACCAAGTATTGGACCATCCGATCGAAAACTGTTACGTCTTCAAGAACTGGGTTGAAGACCAATACCAACAGGGCAAGTTCGTCATCTCCGAAAACTGGAGGGTGAACCCGCCACAACCACACGCTCTGAGAAAGATGGATACGCTGGGGGCATCATGCTCATTCATAGGGAAAGCCCCATAGACCGAAAAGTCAGTAAACTAGAGATTCGCCTCGAATACGGCGACAGCGGACCGCAACGTCCTTAAACTAACGGCGAACCACTACGTCCTAAAACTAGCTGTTCACCGAGATGTCAATAAACTACGGCGGATCGAAACATCACAAAGTTGATATAAAAAAAAGATAAAAAAGTAAACGGTATGTCCATAAGCAAAATGGGTACGGATGAAAACCCGAAAGGGCTCCGTGAGTAAAAACAGCAGGGCCACCGGCGAGTGTTCGTGAAAACCCGAAAGGGCGCGACCTCGTAAAAAAAGAAGAGAATAAAAGAATAGAAAAAAGAGAAAAACGGTATGTCCATAAGCAAAATGGGCACGGATGAAAACCTGAAAGGGCTCCATGAGTAAAAATAGCAGGGCTACCGGCGAGTGTTTGTGAAAACCCGAAAGGGCGTAACCTCGTTAAAAGACACTTGTAGAGTCCTCTCGACTTTGTAAGGAGAAAACACCTGCGTGAGATCCTTACGACTCACAAGTGAGCAACACACTTAGGAATCTTCATGATTCCTAAAGAGAAATTACACTTGCGAGATCCTCACGACTCGTAAGGAGAATCCTCTTATGAGACCCTCACGACTCATAAGATTTGAAAGTCTTAAGCTACAGGGATCTGAACCTGTTCTTAAGCAGCCCCCACAACCTTCGATACTGCCCTACAAATGGTTCAATACTGACCCTTGTATACAATCCACGGGCGCGAATAAACATTTCCCTAACCAAGTCCCATCCGTGACTGGGGATATGTACGCATGATGAACAACCCTTATAAGTTCTCTCGACCTACAAGGAGAAAACCCTCTTGTAAGATTCTTACGACTTACAGAGGAACATACACTTAGGAATGCTCACGATTCCTAAGAAGAAAATACACCTACAAGATCCTCACGACCTGTAGAGAGAAATACTGTCACGCCCCGCTTCCCAAAGTACACTAAAGTGGGCACGTGACATAGCCAACCATGCTACCTGTGGATAGGAAAAATCCTTCCACAGTCACATTACGGCTGTGGAGATATCAAGAACAGGAAAGTAAACTAACTACCTAGTACATGTCCATAAGCCAGAGTAAAAGACTCAAGAGATAACAATATGCGGAAGCCAAAAGATACAATAAATGAAACACCTGGAGTGAAACTACGTACCGACAGGAACCTCACCGCTCGTCTAACAGCGGCAAAACTCCTAATCAGTCTGCAGCAAGGTAGAAGAATCTGGGCCATGCAAAACCCAGACGTCAGCGCGTCAAGTCATCAAGTAATAACATAATAAACAGGCAATGCGAATATAAACATGAATAAAGCAAGGGTAACAATAATATGAATCAGAGCAGTGCAGGGTAGTGTGCAGTGGGTAAACTAAACTGTGCTATCAGGTTCTCTGTTCTAAAGTCTTTGAAACCAAATTGATGAATCATCGATGTAACTCAATAGTATCCCGTGCATGCCCGGGACCACGGTCTAAGACTCTCGGGCTGAAACCGAGACGTGCCGCTAGGCACTACAAGGGAAAGGATAAAGACCAACGATGTCAGCAGCATCGTCACGAGGCGGGCCTGGCCTCTAAAACTGATCAGTACAGGTAGTGAACTGTTGAGTTACAAGTCAGGTTTCACCTTCGATTTCCCCATACCCCCAAGTTATATGTGTAAGTCAAGTCAGGTATCCCGAAATCAAGAAACTAATGCCAACACAGGATCAGGTAAACAGGTTTGTCTTGATAGACAATAGGGACGGTCCATGAGGACTACAAGTCAGGTTTGTTAGCATTAGACACAAGATCAGGTAACGGGTCAGGTCATGGTACATCATGTCAAGTCAAGCAGTATACGGTACCATGTCGGGTCAATCAATGTGTAGGTAGCAAGACAGGTCAAGAAGCAAGCGATATCATAGGTGTACTCACAATCAGTTATATAATCAAGCATGGGTATCAACAACATGAGATAAGCAATGAATTAAGCAATAGGCAGATTCATTCAATTAGCAATACCGTTATCAAATGTGTCACAGAGATGATTTCAACCATATAAGAATGCAGTAAGACAATTATAGCCATTTCATCATGTTAACAAGTTTAAGACTTCATAGATGCGATGTTATATGTGTATATAGGTTCCACGAATAAAATCACAGTTTAAGCAGGTTAAATGTATACGAGTGTCCGAATGAAGTAAGACGGTAGAAAAGGTTCCATAAGCTACATCATCAGTGAAAGTGTAATCGAAACATGTAAATGTGATTATTAGGTTCCAGATTAGTAATTACAACAGGTAGGTTCCAAGTTTTAAAAGATAAATGATATTTAACAATATTGAACATGAAAAATGGGAAATTATAATACCAAAGTTAAATTGCGGGTTTTAGGGTGTCATTAATTATAAGTAAATATTGTTTAGCATGTAGCAAGGGTTACTTGCCTCGACGGGTCGCGAATCGGGAAAATGGAATGATAAACGTCGGCGAGGAAACTTGCGACGGTCGCACGGTTCACGGAACGAACCCAAACGACGAATAGTGGAACCACACGGGTCGTGGTACCTCGCTGGAACGTCGGGACGCGTCGTCGGCATTGTCAGATTCCGGCCAAGAAATGAACAGTAAATGATCAAGATATGTAAACAAGGAGAGAAAAGAAAAACAGAGAAGAAAGGAAGTAGGATCTGAGAAGGGGTGCTCACGATGATCCGTGAGACGGGTGGTAACGGTCGACCTTGTCGATGGAGCTCCGGCGGTGGCCTACGCCGACAGTGAACGAAATTTCCCGATCAAGAACCAGATCAGCGAAAGAAAAGAAGAAAGGAGGAGGTGAGGGAATGTGAAACTCACCGAGGGGTGTGCGCGAGGGCCGGGGACACGGGGACGAGGTCACCGGCGGCGACTCACGGCGGTGCGACGGTGTGCAGGGGGTGCTGGCCTGGTCGGGGTGTGCAGGCGCGTGCAGGGTGCACGGGGTTGATGAAGGAGGAAGGAGATGTAGTGGGTCGGTCGAGGGCGAGGAGGCGACGAGCCCGGTGGTGATGGCATCGGCGTTGGGGTTGCAGCGGCGAGGGCAAGGCGGCCAGGTTCGTGACGAGTTGGGTTCTTCGGCTACGTAAGAAAAGAAAGGAAAAGAAAGAAGAGGGAAAATATAGAGGAGAGAGAGGGAGAAAAATAGAGAGAGATAGAGAGATACGAGAGAGAGAGAAAGAGATATGGGGGGGAGAGAGAGATGTGAGGTGTGGGGCCTACGGGAAATAAAGAGTTCGTGATTAGTTGCGGTAAATTCTGGTTAAGGGAAAAGATTTAAGATTATAAAATATTGTATATGGTTAAAATAATATACGATGGTTTTAAAATATTAAAATTTGGGATTTTGGCGCAAAGTAAAACATTTCCAAATCGCGCCCGGGTCGGCTCCAAAAATTTGAAATTGAAATAATAGAATTTTAGGCAGGATCCAAAATTTAAAAAGAAGTGTTATATGATCAAAAAGCATACCCCCAAAACGGACACACGTACGTGCGCGTAGCCGTCCAAACTCGTCCGTTTCACTGAACGGGACGAGAACACGATGCACGGACGCTACAACAGGGTTAGGGGTGTCAAGTAGGCCAAGATAAATATTTTTAATTTTATTTTAGATGCCATAAATTGTTATATGCAGAAATGAATTTGCCGGGTAAAATTCACAGTAAGTAACAATCAAGAAAGATAAATGAAATGAGTACCACACTACGCTCAAACGGTAACTGAAATTAGTAGCATTGGGCTCGGGTGTTACATTATGCCCAACTACAAAAAGAATTTCGTCCTCGAAATTCCAAGAACACAAAAATAGATAACTACAAGAAAAGATGAGGAAACTTCTGCCGGATTTCATCTTCTCGTTCCCAAGTGGACTCTCCATGCGAGCGATTACCCCAAGAAACAAGCACAAGAGGGATCATCTTGTTCTTAAGAACCTTTTCCCTTCGATCCACAATTTCAATCGGTCGCTCCTCAAAAGTCAAGTCTTCTCGTACTGTTAGCTCCGAATGATCCAATACATGCGTTTCATCACGAACATACTTACAGAGTTGAGATATGTGAAACACATCGTGCACATTCGTCAAGGACTGCGGTAACGCCAAACGATACGCTACCTCACCAACACGCTCTAAGATCTCAATGGGTCCAACGAATCGAGGACTAAGCTTTCCTCGACTTCCAAAACGAATCACCCCTCTCGTCGGTGATATCTTCAAGAATACCAAATCACCCACGGCGAACTCTAGAGGTCTTCTTGACGTATCTGCCCAACTCTTCTGTCGGTCTTGAGCTGCCTTCATATGATTTCTGATAGTGTTAACCTTCTCAACTGTCTGCACAACCAAATCTGGTCCCAATAATCTTCGTTCACCGACATCGTCCAGCAGACAGGTGAACGGCATATACGACCATACAAAGCTTCAAATGGAGCCTTCTGGATAGTTGCCTGGAAACTGTTGTTGTAAGAAAACTTCACCAAATGTAGACGATCCTCCCAAGACCCCTTGAAGTCCAACATGCAAGCTCTCAACATATCCTCAAGAGTTTGGATCGTTCTCTCCGACTGACCATCAGTTTGAGGATGATAAGCTGTGCTAAACTTCAGTCTAGTCCCCAAACTTTCCTGTAAGCTCCGCCAAAAGTGTGATAAGAACCGAGTGTCCCGATCGGACACGATGCTCACTGGTACTCCATGAAATCTTACAATCTCTTGTATGTACCGCTCTGCCAAAGTCTCTGTTGATTGACCAACCCGGAAAGGAATGAAGTGAGCTGCCTTGGTCAATCGATCAACAATCACCCATACAG
Source organism: Agapanthus africanus (assembly GCA_030015575.1). Classification (NCBI taxonomy): domain Eukaryota; kingdom Viridiplantae; phylum Streptophyta; class Magnoliopsida; order Asparagales; family Amaryllidaceae; genus Agapanthus; species Agapanthus africanus. The sequence goes on from JASDDO010000022.1 coordinate 904,037,838, forward strand.
CATTGTTGCCCTTTGGACTCCGCGGTAAAGCCGTCACGAAATCCATGGTTATATGTTCCCACTTCCACTGAGGAATCGGAAGTGGTTGCAATAACCAGCAACCCTTTGATGTTCAGCCATAACTTGCTGACACACCAAGCACTTAGCCACAAAGCGAGCAATCTCCCGTTTCATGCCTTCCCACCAGAAATGCTGTCGAATAACTCTGTACATCTTTGTGCCTCCTGGATGTACAGAATAAGCTGAACTGTGTGCCTCCTTCATAAGCTCTTCACGAATATCTTCCTTTGGCACACACAAACGGGTACCATACCTCAACGAACCATCTTCGTGGATCAATAAATCTGTTCGTAGTCCGGCTTCAATCTTTTCTCGAAACTTTTGCAGGCTAGGGTCCTGCGATTGTGCTGCTTTAATGTTCTCGATCAATGATGAGTGTACTTGCAGCTGCATCAACTATCCCGTAGAATGCGGTAGCACAACCTACAAGTCAAATCTTCGAAAATCTGCAACGATCTCCTTCTGCGTAGTTAACACCTGAATTGCTGGTAACCGACTAAGCGCATCCGGCACAACGTTAACCTTCCCCGGATGGTACTTAAGATCAGGATCGTAGTCAGCCATCAGCTCCAACCATCCACGTTGCCTCATATTAAGCTCCTTCTGTGTGAACACATACTTCAAGCTCTTATGACCAGTAAAAACTTCGACCCTTTCGCCCAAAAGGTAGTGTCTCCAAATCTTCAAAGCGAAAAATCACAGCCGCAAGTTCCAAGCCATGAGTTGGGTAATTCTTCTCATGGGTCTTTAACTGTCTCGATGCTTACGCTACAACCTTCCCATGCTGCATCAAAACACATCCCAGTCCTTTCCCAGATGGGTCGCTGTGAATCACCAATCCTCCGGAATTGTTTGGCACGGTCAGAATAGGGGCGGTTATCAACTTCTGCTTCAACGTCTCAAAAGCTAACGTGCATTTATCCGTCCACACGAAAGGTACCTCCTTGCGCGTAAGCTTGGTTAACGGCTCTGCCAGACGAGCAAAGTTCTCCACAAATCTTTTGTAATATCCGGCGAGTCCAAGAAAACTTCTTATCTCTGCAACATTCTTTGGAATCGGCCAGTCTTGAACTGCTGCAATCTTTTCTGGATCGACGGCAATTCCATCGCCAGACACAACATGCCCCAAAAACTTTACTTCCTCCAGCCAAAACTCGCACTTACTCATCTTCGCAAATAACTTCTCTTGTCTCAAAGTTTGCAGTGCGATCTTCAAATGCTCAGCATGCTCTTCAAAACTCTTCGAGTAAACCAAAATATCGTCAATGAACACCACAATAAACTGGTCCAAGAATGGTGAAAAGATTCGGTTCATCAAGTCCATGAATACTGCCGGCGCATTTGTTACTCCGAAGGGCATCACTAAGTATTCTTAATGTCCATACCGAGTTTGAAACGCCGTCTTACAAATATCTTCTGCTTTCACTCGAACCTGATGATATCCGGATCGCAAATCCAGCTTCGAGAATACCCTCGCGCCACTAAGCTGCTCAAAAAGTTCTCCAATGCGAGGGATATGGTACTTGTTCTTAATAGTCACCCGGTTTAATTCTCGATAGTCGATGCACATCCTTCTTGTGCCATCTTTCTTCTTTACCAGAAGAACTGGAGCTCCCCAAGGCGAGTTACTACTTCGAATCCAACCTTTCACAAGCAATTCAGCAACCTGCTCCTTGACTTCTTCCAACTCTACTGGTGCCATTGGATAATACGCTTCGGCTACTGGCGCTGCACCAGGAATAAGATCAATTGCGAACTCTACGTCTCGCTTCGGCGGTAAACCCAATATATCTTCAAATACGTCCATAAAATCACGAACAACAGCCGGCTCTTCACTTTCATCACTTCCATTGATGCAAGAATATTGTTCGTCGGCCTAGCCCTAAACTTGACTGGCCCGACAGAACTGTTTCCTTACCGCAACTGCCGTCTGCTGCAAACTCCCCTTCATCCCAGATAAACTCTGCTGCTCTCGGCTGCCGCAAGTACTTATGAGAAAGTGGTCAAACCCAGGGATACAATCTGCCTCTGGATGTCCACGTCCAAGCTGCGCATGAACCTCCGTGCCCTGTCTGCATCGTTGGCAACTAAAGGTCCAGCGAATCTACTGAGTCTCGTCCATTCTGCTGCATTCACATCTACGGGTGCTCCATTCTGTTTTAGCCCGATGAACTTCTCTTCCATTTCCTCCCGTGCGGTCCGCGGGAAGAACTTCTCTAGGAAACTCTTCGAAAAATCCGCCCACCAAATGCGACAATTAAACTAATGGAGCCACGACAAAATCCCAGCTCCACCGCGACATTCGTCTCGATACAGCAGACGCGATGCCAGCAAAAGAAGCAAAGGCCAAATTCCTAGCTTCAGGGTCTTGACGGCAACTCACATAAAACCTGAAAGACTATCGGAGATCATCCCATACTAGCGCGGAGTGGTTATGACTCATCGGGACTCTCCAAAATGAGCCTAACCTCAAGTAAAAAGTGGCATGGAAAAATTCCTAACGCTTGCTCTTCCGACGGTCAAACTGCCAAGGAGGATTGCTTGAAGACGTCTTGTCCAGCCCCCGAAGGGATCAGAGACACGGCAGTCGCAGGGCTACTCGAACAGCACGATTGCCTATCGAGGAATATATCAGCTGATGCGACGGTACGACGACCAAAACCCCAAGTACCACAGACCCTAACGGACTTCTATCATAAAGAGCAGAGGTTAACGGTGACGTTAGAATATTCTTGCGAGAAATGCTCGATTCGTCTCGACTTGTGAAGAAATTGATGTCTTTGCGAGAACTTCTCGAGGCGGCTCGACTCGTAAGATAAAGCCTTAGGCAGTAAGGATTAAAAAACCTGTTTCCTAAGCACCGGGACCTTGCAAGTTGGCCCAAAATGGTCTCTTTCATACTATCCACGGGTCTCACTCTCCAAAGTCGAATCTCGACAAGGGGGGAAACAACCGCTTACGGCCCTCTCGACTCGTAAGAGGGAAAAATTCTTTTATAGGATCCTTACGACTTATAAGGGAAAACGCACTTAGGAATCCTCATGATTCCTAAGGAGAAAATCCACCTATGAGATCCTCTCGATCCGTAGGGAGAAAATTCTCTATGAGACCCTCACGGCTCATAGAGTTGAAAAGTTTTAGGCAGCAGATCTGAACCTGCAGCCTAAGCCATCGCTATCTCTTGAAGAAACCAAGATGCTTACTCTATTATCTGTCAACCATGTTTATCAAGATGGCATGCTGATAATAAGAGAAAGGAGAAAGCAAAGAAATAGTACAAGACATTGCAAATAAAAAATGTGTATCTTTATTTATTAATTCAATCAAGTACAAGGTGAATCGTACAAAAAGAATAAAGAATGGATACATGTTATTCGAAAAAGAAAATTTTTACAAGCATATTGATACAAGGGCAGCTACTGGGAAGGAAGCGTCTTAAATAGCCCTATCAGTTGTTCGCGCACTTCCTTCCACGTCTTTTCCTGATCGGCCGCCACCGCCAGTTCTGCTTCCACTTGAGCCCGCTGCTGCAAGAAGGACGCAAGCTGCTCCCCAACGGCCTGCTGAGCTACTTCGCGGCCTTGGGCGTCACGCTCGGCGGCATCAAACTTCCGCTTCAAGTTTAGCCCATTAGATATACGCTCCAGAAGGCCCTCGAAGATAGCCTTCACCTGGGCAGCGTTCGCCTCAACCTCAGCGCGCAGACGAGCCGTCTCGTTTGAGGTCTCTTGGTATTCCCTCAGCCTTAAAGCCGCTTCTTGTTCCAAGTGGCGGACGTAAGAAGCGCTTTGCTCGATCCACGCTGCTCGTTGATTGCTGGAGGCTAAGGTCTCAGGAGCAGGACGCATAAACTCCGATTGATGCAGGCGGACCTCGATTCCCTTATAGTGATTGACCCAAAGCTCGACGACGCCTCCATCATGAAAATTCACAAGCGCCGCCAACATTGGGTTAACCTCCGCAGCAAAATCCGCAGTAGATGGGAGAGCGTCTGCGTCAAGCTCCTCGACGTATCCGCTCAGCATGCCCAAGCTCATTACGGCACCCTTTGAAGACGGACGTCTCAGGAAGGGGCCTGCTGGCATTGTAACGCGAGACTCAAAGGGCGCCGGGATTGGAACGACAGCTGAAAAAAACAAAATACGATTAGATGACGGTTCAAGAAATACGAAAAAAGTCATTGATGCGATAGTTTACTATACCAGCTGCAGCAAGTGGCAAGGCCGGAAGGGCCGGTGGTGTGACCGATCTTTCATCTCCTCCTTCGATTTGTAGCACTGCAATCAGGACAAAGAAGAGTCAGAAATAATTCCATTACTAGAAAAAAGAAGAAAGACATCAATTGGAAACTATACTCACCAACGCCACCGGAGGAAGAAGCGAGTTCAGATGGGAAGGAGAAGTGCGGGTGCAACACCTGATAGAGGTGATAAAAAAGCACTCCTGAAAAGACGCAATAGTACGACATTAGTACATAAATTATGCGGCTGAAAGATAAAACTAATGGGTTGCAAATCCATACCTTCCAACATCTGTGATAGTACAAGGGAAGGCTGAGAGGTGACCACCGCCAAGGCAGTAGTTGACGGTGTTCCCTCGAGCAATGGAGCATATGCACTGGCCGCATCTGCGTTAAAAAACAAAGATAAACTTGTCAGAAAGGATTGCAAGATAAAAAGGGACAGTAACTCGAGATTTACCTGATGAGCCGCCGGCCGAAACAGAGGCGTCTTCCTCCTCCATCGATACGAGTCCACCTCCCGTGGCCTCATCACCGGACTCGACAGGGGCTGTCGTCGTGCTCGCACGACCAGGAGACAGTGGAGGACCGTAGACGGGGAGAGCAATGATCGGAGCATTGCCAGACTCTTGAGAAAGAGCGGCTGGCTCATCCCCGGGAGTCACACCCATCTCACCCGCTACTTCTTCAGGCTCAACGGCTGCTGCTGTCTCATCTGCCGTTGCCATGGGGTCGCCGGTCTCAGGCGCCTCGGCCGCTAATGCCCCAGGCTCAGTTATAATAGTCGTCTCATTTGCCGCTACTTCGAGCTCGGCATCAACGACCTTCTCTGGTGCAACTCCCTCAGCCCTCAGCCCAGGTTCAGCAACCCCGGCAACGTCGCCCACCGCCAGCTCGGGTTTGGCCGGTGCCTCTTCCTCTGTCCCCTTAGGTTCGACGGTTTCCTCCTCCCCTTCGGTTGGACTTGTCCCTGCAGGACAAGATATATAAGAACCGACAAATTTACAATTCTTACAAAAAAATCTTGAAAGATACATCACCTGAAGTGGACTTATCGTTAGCACCCCGAACTGCACGCGCCACCTGCTTGCGAGCTGTGGACAAAGCGACCGGGGACTCTTCCGAGGGGGTATCAGCACGAGGGACGGTGCTTGGGCCCGCTCCCACGGCCAAAGCAGCCTTTCATGCCTTCGCCTCGCGCCTTAGCCGCTTTCTCTCCTCCCGAGCCGTTGAGACAGACCTCTTCAAAGCCTCCTTCATTGAGACGTCATCGTCCGTGAACAGGGATGCCTCTAAATCCTTCAAGGCATCCCTCGTCGACTTGTCGAGTTGAGCTCTCGCGGCAGCCCCGAAGAGACTGGGACTTCAGTAGCAGGCCCGGGGAGAGTCCCCGCATCAGCTGGCACAGCCCCTGCAAAGAAACAAAGGAAGAAGGCTAGGTTGACCATCAGAAAAGAGGATAAAAAACTTGATAAGACGAGACGTACCAACGCCCATTAAAGCGCGCTTATTTTCTTCCTCCTGGAAGGTTTTCAAAGAAGCAGCGATGGCTTCTTCGGTAGTGACACCTGTTCAAGAATGGGGGAAAGTATTAGTCAAAGATAATGATGAAAATGCTATAAAATGACGAAGTGTACAGCTAATGATTACCTGCTCGAGCAAGTTTATCCAACCACGCTTCGAGTCTGGCTGATCGCTCAGAAGCCGCAATGGCGACCGCCAGATCGGTGTCTGCCGGATCTACCGAGAAGCCCTTATTGCTGTCATACTCGCTTATACCTTCGGTAAGAGGGGTCTGAGGCTCTAAACCGAGGATAGCATCGAGAGAGAGGAACGACATCTTCTTCCTCTTCTGCCCACCAGCCCTGGGTGCACCCGAGATTGACTTGCGCTTTGCAGGCACCTTAGGGCGGCGGGTCCCGATATCCGCGCCCACGCCGGACTCCGACGATGCCATATTTACCGTCTCCACTGGAGCACGGGGCGCTGGTGGCGCATCCACCATATCAGGAAGCGGCAATCCGCGCGGAGGGCTCAACACGCGCGGTGGCACAACTTCGGCATATTTCAGCGGAGGAATGACCGGGGTCCTTGGCTTCAAGGGAGCCTTGCGATTGCCGCCGGGAGGCGCACCCTTGCGGTCAACCAGCATACGCTTCTCCATAAGGATAACTGGACCTATCGCATGCGCGTACCAAGCCACGTACGTGTTGAGGACTTTGGGGACGCAGCTCGGCTCGCTGATGAAGAAATAGGAGCTCGTGTTAAACGGCATGAAATGGTGCATCGCACTCCTTATCCCCTCCCGGCTGGCCACGGGCTCTTCAAAAAATGCTTCCATCGGTATCCCCTGGTGATAGCTCGATTGCTGAGCGAACCGGTGAGGGTTATACCTCATGAAGAGCGCCGTCTCATTCTGCCTAAACACCAGGTAGCCCGGCCGAATGGAGTAGAGGTGGAGGATCTCCCTGGCTTTCAATATGGAGGCCCCGTCCTTAAAATCATCACGCAACGGCACCACTGACTTGGTGGTTTCTGAGCCTATGGTTATGACTTTATCCAAATAAGAAACCTTCGTTCTGACCAGGTGTGGACGGAGGAGCAACCCCTAGCCTCCCGAGGAGGCGCAACCACGATCGAAGCGCCGACCAACCGCATGACTCTTGGGAGTCTGCACTTCTCAAAAAACGGAGGGATCTTACGGGCGCCGAACACCCCATGCACATGCATTTCCATCCAAGAGGTGAAGTAGTGCATCGGGAAGTTAGCAGGCTGCACCCCAGGCTCATTAGCGTCCGCCGCTACGCTAAGTCCATTATAGAGGTGAGCCAGCCCGGCGATTCCTACTGTCAACTGCAGACCAGCCACTATCCGATGCACTGGGTAGAAAATAGATGGCCGCATGTGGCGCGGGTGCATGGGGAGCGCAAAGCTGCACAGCCACAATCCCAGGAACCCTACAAAAAAGGTCTCCTCATCCATGCCCGGGACGGCGATTTCTGACAAGGTCATGACGGCGGCGCCGGGGAGATAAAAGTCCTTGTGATCATCCTCCGATGTGGGTCGACGGTCCAAGCCGAAGCCAAAAGGGTTATCAAGCTGGGCGAACTTCTCGCTCCGCTCCGATAGAAACTCCGGTCGAATGAAGCGGGCGATAAAATCTGCGAAATTGACTCCCCGGATGCCCGATTCCAAATAGAGCCCTTCATAGATGTCCAGCACCTTCACCAAGCCCGGAAACTGGTGCTGAATAGCGTTCTCCGGAGTCAGATTAAACACCAACGGCTTGGTGGCAAAGATGTATTCGTCAGGAGGAAGCAGCTCTCATAATGCTCCCCCCTCATTGGTAAACCTGAGATTTCAGCAAACTCCTCCAAGGAGATAGAGACTTCCCTGTCCGTCATCAGGAAAGTGTGAGTGGGGATATTCCATTGTTCGATAAAAGCCTTAATCCACCACGTTGGAGGAGAGGGATACTCAAAGAGCGAGACGTAGATGGCTGATCAGTCGAAAATACTGCACTTTTAACACGGTAATTTCCCTACCATTTGAACTCATATAGAAGTGTTCGGTATTCATAATTGCACATATTACCAAATCATCTCTGAAATACCAAATTGCATGTGTTAGACTTTTAAACCCGCACTTTGAGGGAAATTAACTGTGTTTCATGGCATCGCATCATCCTTGTATAGCGCAACTTTTGTCTGGGGTCTAATGCAGGAAATTCCAGAAGCAAAAGCCCAAAATAGGGAAAAGATCTGATAAAAGATGCACCAACTCAAAGGCTGAGGATCTGGTAGTAATACATAAATCTAAATAAAATTCCATACATCAGAAAGAGGCCCACATTGAAGCCCAAGAATTACCATGTGAAAAGAAAGCATTAAGGCCACTAAAGGGCCGCGGATCCGCGGCCCAAGCCCCTTGGCGCCGCGGATCCGCGGCCATTTGAAGAGATTAATCCACCCAATTTTGTCACATGCCTAATTCTAATGGCCAAAGCTTCCAGAAGACCCCAGAAGCTCCACGTGGCACATCTAGAAGGCTCGGCTCAACAAACTTTTTGGAGGGAAATTCAAATTTAGGCTTAACTAACTTTTTGGAGGGAAATTCAAATTTAGGCTTAACTAACTTTTAGGAGGGAGATTTAAATCTTTTGGTTAACTAACTTGTGGAGGGAATTCAAATTTCAATTCTAAATCAAGAGGTCTATAAAAAGGAGCTTAGATCAAGTTTGCAAAGGGGTTCAAGAATCACCACCATCTTCAACCCACAAGTTTAGTGACAAAAGCTTGTGCCAAATTCAATCCCCATCCCCAATTCAAAATCAAGATCAAGATCCGAGATCAATTTGAGCAAGAGAGCCTTCAACCTTTAGAAGCGACGCCGGATTCCAACGGAGCAAGAGATCCACGCCGATCCGCGACTCAAGGAGTCGAGCGAAGCCGAAATCGACGATCTAGTTCCTTCTTTTTGTAAATTCAAGAGAATTGTAACGAAATTTGTCGATAAATAAAGGTGAATTTTCTATATTCTTGCTTATCTTTTAATTCAAGCATAATGATTAGATCTCAATTTGTGATTATGTTTGTGATCATGATGTTTGAGTAATCTCCGCTCGTGTAGGAGTTGTGACGATCTTTAGATGATGATGATTTAGATATTTTTACAATTCTTAAATCCTATAATGTTTGGAAATTCTAGTTAATCAAATGATTAATAACCTAGCTTCACTCGAAACTAGGGAACAACTATTAAACATTTGATTAATTAGAAACTAGAATTTGAATGCGATCCATCGAAAGGACAAAGGATGAGTTGCGGAATCCCTAATTTTCTCACAAAGATCCTTAAACCTCGATGAATTTGCATCGATCTAGTATCAATTCATTAATGGATAAGAATTAGTAATCTTTAGATCTCATCACATCTATAGATCCGATCTACTCCTACGAGCCATACTTCTAATCTTGATTGTTGGTTGGAAATTATCACACATCTCAATTCTTGCTTTTAATGTCTTTTCTAGATCTAGATTTTTCTTATTTCTTGATCTTTAAATGCAAATCATGAATTGTTTTCTTTTCTTTGCCCTAAATTTTCAACCCATCTAATTCGGAAACTGAACGGAACTTACTTTCCCTGTGGACGATCCGCACTTACTAACGCGCTACATCCGACACCGTTATTGATTGCGGTCAAAATATTTTTGGTTGTGATTTCTAAAATTTATTTTCTCAAAAACACTACACAATCGGAAAATCATTCCAATCAAAATGGCGCCGTTGCCGGGGATCGTGTGCTATTTGTTCGGTTTTTGAAATTTGAGTTGAAAAGTTTATTCCATCAATATTTTTTAGAGCAAAACTTGCACAAAATACTAATACGTGTTGTTGTGGTTAATTGCAAGGAGATCTGGAGCTTGCTGGAAAATTGGAAAATTATTTGGTGAATTCCAGAGGATTAAGGAAGAGATCAGGAGCTTGCTGAAGAATTTTTGTGCAGAGACCCCACCATCCCACCGCGTTTCCGTGGCCAATACCCCCATTACGCGGCGGTTCCGCGGCCCATTAAGGAGCTCTCTGTAAAATCTTTTGCAGGTAATCTCTAACTTTCTTATCTCCTCTCTAAAATCTGCTCCAATTAACAATTTGTTGCAGGATTCTTTGCAAATATTCGCAGCGCGCAAAAAGAAAAATAAAGTGTGCTTGTTTTTTATTTTGTGGTTGTTTGCATAATTAATACGGACATTAAGGGGCACGGCCAAATCCAGATTAGGTGGGGAGTTCATTACCTTTCCTAGGCCCCAAAAATCATAAACCTGCATCCGCATTACCCTCATTAATTAAAAAATATCTAGAGATGACTCTAAGGACCGTCGTGCTCACTTAGGACAGAAGAAGGCCGTGGGTAATTCATTGCTTATCCGTGTTTCTCTTGTGGTGCCTAGGCAAGTGTGTCGAAGGCTAGTGGTTACTTAATTAGGCTCACTACTTACGTAGTGGAGAACCTCCCACTTACCTGGCACTTACCTGGCCACAGGAGGGACAAAGAGGCAGTGGAGGATTCTATCCCGCGTCTTGTCTTCTGGCAGTTAGGAGCGGTCTAGAGATTGGACCTAGGTGACCATAAATTTTAGGGTATTGCTTGTTGCATCATATTTTCAAAATCCGTATCATTTTTCAAAACAAACACCACACTCACTTCATTTCCCCTAATTATAAATCACGCTGCCACTTGTACTAACCCCTTTTAGTGCAAGATAGGCTGGACACGGGATTCTAGTGCCCGTCTTGTTCGCGTCCCCTCGATCGACTCCGAAGTCGGTATTTCTCCATTTACCTTTCTTTTACCCCCCCCACCACTCCCACACCGATGGATCAGTCTCCATCAAACCTCTTTACCTCTACTCTGCCGCCGTCCGTTGGTGCGCAGATTCCACCCCGCATCTCTCTCCAAGAGAGGTGCTACCCTTTGCGAGGTCCTCTCTCGACCTGCTTATCCATTCTACCAGCCAACGGGGATAACTTTGAGATTAAGCCCCAGTACATCAACCTTTCACCCAAATTCCACGGTCTCGAGACTGAAGACGCGTACGTTTTTATTACCAAATTTGAAAACGTATGCGCAATGATGGGTACATCACAACTTTCTGTGGATGCCATGCGTCTACGACTTCTTCCATTTACCTTGTGCGATATAGCCGAGAAGTGGCTGTATAACACCACCGCACATTCCATCACGAATTGGGAAGAATTCGTTGCGGCATTCCTTAAGAAATTCTACCCTATGCAAAAGACAGCTCGAATCCGTAGCGAACTCTATCAATTCTCCCAGCTTCCGGCTGAACCATTTTCAAAATACTTTGACCGATTCAAGGATCTTTTGGTTCAATGCCCACATCACGGCATCCCGAGATGGGAACTTTGCCGAATCATATATGAGGGCAGTAACCCTACCACTAAACAAAACCTTGAAAACATGTGTCAAGGCACCTTTATGACCAAGGATGATGGGGAAGCGTGGAAATTTTTAGAAGAGTTCGCTGAAAAATCACTTCAGTGGGAGACTGGAACCCAGCCATCGAGTAGGGGTGGCGTACACCAAATAGACGTGTCTATAGGTGTTCGAGCTGAGATGGCAGCAATGCAAAAGAAGCTCGACGCTATGGAACACAAATTCCTAGCAGCCTCCCTAAACCCAATGTCGCTCCCCAAAACCGTTTGTGGGTGCTGTTCTGATCCTTCTCACTTGACGGAAGAATGTCCATTAAACTCTCAGTTTCGAGATCTTGAGCATACCAATGCCGCATTTCAAAGACCTGGAAACGACCCTTTTTCTTCCACATACAATCAGGGTTGGAGGAATCACCCGAATTTTGCCTGGAACCAATCCCAAAACACGGTTCCAAACCCTAATCAACTCCAACGGGTCCCTCCACCACAACAGCAACCACTTCAGCTCACCCAGCACCCCTACCAGTCCCTAAATTTCCAAAACCAGGTCAACACTCCTGCTCCTTCTAATCCTATGCAGTCGACCTGTTCTGATGAGTTCTCTCAATTCGCTCAAACCATGAAATCACTCATGTCAAATTTCATGGAAGTGTCGGCCGAGGTTAAATCTTCCGTTGGTGAGATAAAGAAAAACTCAGCGTCCCAAGCTGAGAATATCAAAACGATGGAAGCTGAGATTGCACGACTTAAGGCCGAAATGAGTGCAAGAGAGAAAGGGAAACTCCCAGCTTAACCTGTACCCAATCCTGGCTATTCACATCATGTGAATGCAATCACCACGTTGAGATCTGGGAGAGTGCTGGATAACCATGTTGGGGAAGAAGTTGATGATATTGATGATCCTATTAACACCCCGGCTGAGACCTTTCCTCACACACACGCTTCTGCTTCTGATTCTTGTTCTTCTACCCCACCGCCTTCTCACGAGCCTATTCTCCATTTCCCTCTAGGCTCAACACCTCAGCCCACCTCTTTTACTCCTCCACAGACGATCCCCACTTCTATTTTGGGATCGGGGCCACACACACTTCCTTCTTCTATGATGGACCCAGCGCTTATTGCTAAAGCACCTTATCCGACCCGGTTAAGGGCTAACACATCAAGTCCACATATGGAGAAGATTATGGACATGTTCAAGCAAGTTAACATCAACATCCCTCTCCTAGATGCGATTCAACAAGTCCCCGCTTATGCGAAAATTCTTAAGGACTTGTGCACTAGAAAGAGGAAGACTCAAGTGCCAAAGAAGGTCTTCATGTCCAATAGCATTAGCACTGCTTTTATCCCTCCGCTACCAAAGAAACGTAAGGACCCAGGATGTCCTACGATATCGATTTCTATTAGGGATAAACACATCAATCGTGCTCTTTTAGACCTTGGCGCCAGTGTTAACCTGCTTCCTTTCTCAGTCTATGAGCAACTAGGAATCGGAGAGTTGAAACCAGCCCATTGCACTCTCCAGATGGCTGACCGATCAATCACCAAACCTAGGGGTGAACTGGAGGATGTGTTAATAAAAATCGGGGAATTCGTATTCCCTGTAGATTTTATTGTACTTGATACACAGCCTGTAGCAAACCCACGGAATCAAATTCCGGTGATTTTAGGTCACCCCTTTTTGGCCACTTCCAATGCAATAATCAACTGTCGAAATGGTTTTATGACCCTATCTTTCGGAAATAGGTCAATAGAGCTGAACATTTACAAGATTGGAAGTGTACCCTCCGAACCTACTGCTCATGTCTGTTCTGTCGACTTAATGGATGTCGACAGCAGCGAATTTGATGATCCTCCTGATACCGATCTTGACTCTTTTCATACGCTGTTGTTTGACCCAACTATGTATCATACACATACGGACTCTTCCAAAGATGTCCGGGTCAACAACTAATACCGATTATGAATTGCTTTTAGAGTCTGAAGATCACCCCGCACTTTGTGATGACATTATTCTTCGGGGTATTGATGAAACTTTTGAGGAGATCTTCGCTGATGAACTCGCATTTCTGAATAACACGGGTGTTGAGATGAATCATGTCCCAATCACTGAAATTGAACCTCCACCCCTTCCTCTGAACTGTAAAAAGAATGCGAGTAATCCATCACATTCACTGCTTCGTCTCTTCAAAATGAGACGCACACACACTCTCTTCCACCCCTTACCCTTTCCCCACTTCTTCTTCCACCAACCCGAGCTCTGCATTGATAAAATCTTCGAATGGTTGGTGTTGATCTTTGGTCTTTGCAAAGCTTGGCATCGACCAATGATTCTTGACCCCCTCATGTGATTTTCAAAGCTTAACATTGCATAACTCAAGTTTGGGGGGGGGGAAATAATTTTTCTGGCTCTTGAAATGAAAATTTTTACAAAAATTGCGAGTCAAAAATAAGTTTGGGGGAGGATCTTCACTTATATATTTTGCCCCCACTAATAAATTCCTCCCAGGCTTACAGGTTTTCGAAATTTAGCAGATGGCAACAGTGAGGACACTGTTGAAAACAAGTTTGGGGGAGGTTTGTGCTTAGTTTTGCATCATGTGGATATCATTTGCATAAGCACAAAGCATTTCTTTTAAAAACCATAAAAATTTAAAAATTTTCAAAACCCATAAAAATTCTGTGTACATATTTTTGGAAATAATTTTTCAAAACCTATAAAAATTTAAAATTTTTCAAAATCCATAAAAATTCAAAAATTTTCAAAATATAAAAATATTTAATATTTATGATAATAAAAGATTAGATAGTGAACAATTACATCCATGAGATTAGAAAAAATTTAAGAAAACCAAGAAAATTAGAAGTTTTCTTATACGAACTAGTAATAAGTAGTTATGAGCCGTCGTCCCAAGGGTTAGTAAGATGAAGGACGTCACTAATCTGAGGATAAAAATAAGTCTGAAAAATAGTTTCTATTCTGGAAAGCCAAGCATTTTGAATGTTGATACCCTGCTATTCGCACTTACACACGTCTTAAAGCCCGGGATAGTAGAGGATACCTTGAAATGCTCTTGTCTTAAAGCCGATGTATGAAGGAAATAAAAAAAATGAATAAAATATAAAGTGGTGAGAAAAATGGACACTGGTTTTGTTATCGCCAAGGGCAATAAAAATTTTTATAGCGAGGGTGCTTTTTCACCTAATGCCCTAAGGCCAACTGGTCTGGGAGTCACTGCTATGCCTGAGGTGGTGCAAGACGAGGAAAATACACCAAATAAGCAAGCACATGAGTAATCGGTCGGTTAGTACCTCAAGAAGTATTAACGGTCGCATGAAAGTGTATAAGCACATCTAGATATTCATTAATTAAAAAGTACTGAGGTTGATGGGCAAGAGTATGATAGCTTGAATTGAATTCTCCGGGTGTAGGGATGTCCTTTACACACACGCAGGGTGATATGATCGATATTTGGAATAAAGATAGGAATGAAGAATAAGACGATGTTTTATTGAGGGAGGACGTGATTTCTAACATCTTTTCATGACCATTAAGATAGGGCTCATGACAACCGAAAAGCTAGCTTAGTTGGAAACCCTAATTTTCAAGGCTTTTCTTTTACAATTCTTGTCTTTAAATGTAATATTCATGATCTTCCTTTTATTATTGGATTTTGTGGGTGTAATCCGCTGAAAACCCTCAGGAGACAACACTCCTCCTACTAGGGACACCTAGAGGTTTAAAGGCTTGTTGCACGTGCTCAGTGCAATCGTGTTGCCTACGAAAGTGTGCTTTTCTCTTTCTTTATTTTCTCCTTCTCTTTTTAATAAAACAGTTCGATCGAGACGATCGAAAATAAGTTTGGGGGAATTTGATCAGTCGAAAATACCGCACTTTTAACACGGTAATTTCCCTACCATTTGAACTCATATAGAAGTGTTCGGTATTCATAATTGCACATATTACCAAATCATCTCTGAAATACCAAATTGCATGTGTTAGACTTTTAAACCGGCACTTTGAGGGAAATTAACTGTGTTTCATGGCATCGCATCATCCTTGTATAGCGCAACTTTTGTCTGGGGTCTAATGCAGGAAATTCCAGAAGCAAAAGCCCAAAATTGGGAAAAGATCTGATAAAAGATGCACCAACTCAAAGGCTGAGGATCTGGTAGTAATACAGAAATCTAAATAAAATTCCATACATCAGAAAGAGGCCCACATTGAAGCCCAAGAATTACCATGTGAAAAGAAAGCATCAAGGCCACCAAAGGGCCGCGGATCCGTGGCCCAAGCCCCTTGGCGCCGCAGATCCGCGGCCATTTGAAGAGATTAATCCACCCAATTTTGTCACATGCCTAATTCTAACGGCCAAAGCTTCCAGAAGACCCCAGAAGCTCCACGTGGCACATCTAGAAGGCTCGGCTCAACAAACTTTTTGGAGGGAAATTCAAATTTAGGCTTAACTAACTTTTTGGAGGGATATTCAAATTTAGGCTTAACTAACTTTTAGGAGGGAGATTTAAATCTTTTGGTTAACTAACTTGTGGAGGGAATTCAAATTTCAATTCTAAATCAAGAGGTCTATAAAAAGGAGCTTAGATCAAGTTTGCAAAGGGGTTCAAGAATCACCACCATTTTCAACCCACAAGTTTAGTGACAAAAGCTTGTGCCAAATTCAATCCCCATCCCCAATTCAAAATCAAAATCAAGATCCCGAGATCAATTTGAGCAAGAGAGCCTTCAACCTTTAGAAGCGACGCCGGATTCCAATGGAGCAAGAGATCCACGCCGATCCGCGACTCAAGAAGCCGAGCGAAGCCGAAATCGACGATCTAGTTCCTTCCTTTGGTAAATTCAAGAGAGTTGTAACGAAATTTGTCGATAAATAAAGGTGAATTTTCTATATTCTTGCTTATCTTTTAATTCAAGCATAATGATTAGATCTCAATTTGTGATTGTGTTTGTGATCATGATGTTTGAGTAATCTCCGCTCGTGTAAGAGTTGTGACGATCTTTAGATGATGATGATTTAGATATTTTTACAATTCTTAAATCCTATAATGTTTGGAAATTCTAGTTAATCAAATGATTAATAACCTAGTTTCGAGATGATGCTTTCTTGATCGTGTTCACTCGAAACTAGGGAACAACTATTAAACATTTGATTAATTAGAAACTAGAATTTGAATGCGATCCATCGAAACGACAAAGGATGAGTTGCGGAATCCCTAATTTTCTCACAAAGATCCTTAAACCTCGATGAATTTGCATCGATCTAGTATCAATTCATTAATGGATAAGAATTAGTAATCTTTAGATCTCATCACATTTATAGATCCGATCTACTCCTACGAGCCATGCTTCTAATCTTGATTGTTGGTTGGAAATTATCACACATCTCAATTCTTGCTTTTAATGTCTTTTCTAGATCTAGATTTTTCTTATTTCTTGATCTTTAAATGCAAATCATGAATTGTTTTCTTTTCTTTGCCCTAAATTTTCAACTCATCTAATTCGGAAACTGAACGGAACTCACTTTCCCTGTGGACGATCTGCACTTACTAACGCGCTACATCCGACACCGTTATTGATTGCGGTCAAAATATTTTTGGTTGTGATTTCTAAAATTTATTTTCTCAAAAACACTACATAATCGGAAAATCATTCCAATCAATGGCCGAATACAAACCAATCTTCATCAGATGAGTCCTTTTCGCCGATAAGATGTACCGGGCCCACTGCAAATATCCGGCGGGCGGTCGCGGGATCAATCCAATGTTATAGGCCTGTCCCCAAGGGCGTGCTTCACCCTGACAGATTCGCCTCCCCAAAATGTCTATTGCCGGCTGCTGCTGCATGGGAATAGCACCAATTGCAGGCTGGAGGAGGTCATCCGAATTCCAATTTTTGACCTCCACGGCATACTTCATCGGGGGTTCATCCGCATAGGGGATCGAAAATATGGGCTCGGACGGTGTAGCGGAACCGAAGCTTCGGCGACCTTGGATGATATCGTTATACCACCTATCCCACAGGTGAAAGTTCTTGTGCTCGGGGTCATGATCCTTGATGAGAGTGAGCACCTCTCGGTCCACGGGTGCCTGGGGAAAACCTCCCTCCGAGCGAACAAACGGAAATGATAGGTCAGCAGGCATGTTTTCTGTGGAAGGACAAAAATTAGCCGTCAGTGTTGTAATTCCAACGCTTGGCATTTAAAAAATTTACACCACACTGCAATGCAGTGGGTAGGGGACCAAATGGGGACCCACAAAAATCTGGATGACAGTGCATCATTTAATAAGACAGCCCCATCATTGGATGAGACTGTCAATTAATGAAAAGATCCCCAAGAGAATATTCTCATTAATAGGAAATTCCTAAAGACAAGGAGAAAATCTCCTCTTTCAGAGCAAAGCTCTATCACAGAGTGACATTTGTCAAACTCTGGTCTTAAGGGAATAAAAATTTCCTAAGAAGAGCCTAGCTCTGTAATAATAATGGAAAGATCCATCAAAAAAAAATTAACTCTTGAAAGAATTAAAACTTTTGGGATCTTAAAGATCCATGAAAACTCTTAGGAGTTCTTCATTTTCAGATAAAAAAGATCTACATTTGATCCATGAGCAAAGCTCTGTTCATGGGTTAAAACCCATGAAACAAGATCTCTGTAGATCTATAGATTTTTGAGAGCAAGGTTCTGTTGATGAAACCCCAAAGGGGTTTTCTTTAGATCAAAGATCTATAAGAGCACGACTCTGTTAATTTAATTTAATTTAATTTAATTTAATTTAAATTTTACCTAAGTTGTTCTAAAAATCTGAACTCTGGAGTTCTTGGAAAGAAACGAGAGCAAGGCTCTAAAGTTCTCAAAAGCAAGAGCAAGGCTCTGAAATCAAGATTCTTGAATATGGTAAAACATTTACTAAGGATCAAGGGTCCTATTTATAGGCGCCTGCGCCCCTTCAGCTCACCCGTTGATCCAACGGCCAAAATCTTGCCACCGCTGCACTCACGTGTGCGCCACGTGAGCGCAACGGTGGGGGGGCATTTGTTTCCTCCAATCAGAACAAAGCTCTGTTTGAATTTCAAAAATTGAAGCAATACTTCAAATCTCTTGCTCTGCGCGCAACGCGCCACGTGTCAAAAGCTGATACGTCGGCGCAGCGCCCAAGGCAGTGCGCCCAATCAGAGCAAGGCTCTATTTAAAACAAAATTAAAGGAAGCAACGCTTCAGTTGCGCAAGCGCTGTCAGCGCAGTCGCGCTGCGCTGTGCGACACGTGTCAAGCGCTGGTGCGTTTGCGCCAAACAGAATTAAAATCCCAGTAAGATCTTTCTGTTCTTGTTAAAACAAGAAGATTGTCTTCTGTAAAACAAAAGCCCTTGGATCAAAGATCCAACGGTGGGGAAAATTCCCCAAATCACTCAGAGAATGATCTCTTTAACAAATTTAACAAATTAATGAGCACTATATAAAGGCCCCTAGACCCCAATTCAAAAGAAATCAAGATCGACATCATCATCAAGATTGTGAGAAGAACTTAAGAAGAGAAAAAAAGGTAAAAACCTTTATAAAAAAAAAGAAGAATTTCTTCTGAATAGATCATTGATCTAAGAACAAGATCAATGATCTTCAATAAAAAAATAAATAATAACAGTGCCTTGCACTTTTTATGAACCATTGGTTCTGGAATCTTAAAGATTCTTTTCTTGAATCCAAAATTGGATCAAGTTATTGAAATAGTGCTTTGCATTTGCAAAAACTGCACTGTTGCGCTCCTGGGTTGGCGCAAGCCACCAGAGAGCGCCACGTGTCAGCACCATAACCACTTGCGCTATGCGCTTTTAAAAATAGAGTATTGCTCTTTAAAGTTGGCGCAACTCATCAGAGCGCGCCACGTGTCATAGCGCAACAGCGCAGCGCACTGGCGCAGCGCACTGCGCTAGCGTGACACGTGTCACCTCCATATGAGCCTGCGCTCAATAATTGGCGCAAAGCGCCTGGCAAGCCACGTGGCACTCTGTCAGACTAATTAATGCAGCGCATTATTAAAGGGCAGAGCCCAATTAAAAGGCCCAATGGACCAAAACAAATGCTCTGCATTATAAAAAAAAGGGACAGAGCCCAAATCAAAAAAGGCCTAACATGCCAGAATAAAATGCAGTGCATTATTAACAGGGGCAGAGCCCTAATAAAGGCCTACTAGGCTAAATATAAATAAAAATGCTGAATATCTTCAACTGGACTTAGCCCAATCATGGCCGTAAGTCCTCAAATTAAATTGACTGAGCACGGCTGCTCTCCTAAATCAATTTACATCCGGTTCAAGGGTACATCTCCGAACTCCTCTGACACCTGTCGTTGTAATCCTTCAACGACGTCAGAGAGGTGACGGGTCCCGACGGCCACATATTAAATGGACCACCACGTTCCTAAACTGGAACATGGACCACCGCGTCCCTAAACTGGAACATGGACCCCTATGTCCCTAAACTGGAATATGGACCCCTATGTCCCTAAACTGGCAATGGACCGCAATGTCCTTAAACTACCTATGGACCTCTATGTCCTTAAACTGGAACAATAGAGCCCCCAAATGCTCTTTTGTCGGATCTAAATGATCCCGTTTAAGTTGATCTTAGCCTCAAATCTGGCTAACGTATCCTTAAACATTCAAATAGACTTTAGTCCCAAATTGGACTATAAGACCCCTAATCAACTTTGGTTCAAGGGTACATCTCCGAACTCCTCTGACACCTGTCGTTGTAATCCTTCAACGTCGTCAGAAAGGTGACGGGTCCCGACGACCATATATTAAAGGGACTACTACGTCCCTAAACTGGAACATTAGAGCTCCTAAATGCTCTTTCCGTTAAGTCGATCTGAGTCTCTAATCAGACTAACGTATCCTTAGCGAATGTTTAAGTTGATCTTAGCCTCAATATGGCTAACGTATCCTTAAACTAAAACACCAAACCTAAATCTAAGTAAATACGGATTTGGACTAATCCACGTTTTACGGGCGACGGCATAACTTAGTCTCCGTATACAATCCACGGGCATCCACAAACAAAATAAATACTCACGACACGAAATGAAATTCTGGAGAAGGAGAAAGTTGTTACCGCGATGCGGTAGCGTAATTAACTGCAGGGGATTGCGCCTGCAGGAAAGAGCGTCCCCACAATCAAAAATCCCTCAAGCGAGGGGGAATCTGACGAAGTCTGCTACATCGGCCACATCCGTCTAAACCTCCGATACACGGTGCCATAAATCAACTTGGTATTTTCGGAGAGGTAGACGGATAAAGCCAATTAGCATCTGCCCCGAATTTCAGGCAAGACGTCCAGTCGTCGTGGCCATCTTTCGGAGGGGAACAGCACCCACAAAATCCAATAATAAAAGGAAGATCATGAATATTATATTTAAAGATAAGAATCGTAAAAGAAAAGCCTTGAAAATTAGGGTTTCCAACTAAGCTAGCTTTTCGGTTGTCATGAGCCCTATCTTAATAGTCATGAAAAGATGTCAGAAATCACGTCCTCCCTCAATAAAACATCGTCTTATTCTTCATTCCTATCTTTCTTCCAAACATCGATCATATAACCCTACGTGTGTGTAAAGACATCCCTACACCCGGAGAATTCAATTCAAGCTATCATACTCTTGCCCATCAGCCTCAGTACTTTTTAATTAATGAATATTTAGATGAGATTGCTCACACATTTTCATGCGACCGTTAATACTTCTTGAGGTACTAACCGACCGATTACTCATGTGCTTGTTTATTTGGTGTATTTTTCTCGTCTTGCACCACCTAAGGCTTAGCAGTGACTCCCAGACCAGTTGGCCTTAGGGCACTAGGTAAAGAGGCACCCTCGCTATATTTTTTTATTGCTGCCTTGGTGATAACAAAACCAGTGTCCATTTTTCTCACCATTTTATATTTTTATTCATTTTTTTTATTTCCTTCATACATCGGCTTTTAGACAAGAGCATTTCAAGGTATCCTCTACTATCCCGAGTTTCAAGACGTGTGTAAGTGCGAATAGCAGGGTATCAACGTTCAAAATGTTTGGCTTCCAGAATAGGAACTATTTTTCAGACTTATTTTTATCCTCAGATTAGTGACTTCTTTCATCTTACTAACCCTTGGGACAACGGCTCATAACTACTTATTACTAGTTCGTATAAGAAAACATCTAATTTTCTTGGTTTTCTTAAATTTTTCCAATCTTTTGGATGTAATTTTTCACTATCTAATCTTTTATTATCTTATTTATGTACAAGAATGTTTAAATATTAAATATTTTTATATTTTGAAAATTTTTAAATTTTTATAGGTTTCGAAATTTTTAAAATTTTTATAGGTTTTTAAAGAAATGTTTTGTACTTATGCAAATGATATGCAATGATGCGAAATTAAGCACAAACCTCCCCCAAACTTGTTTTCAACAGTGTCCTCACTGTTGCCAACCGCTATATCTACAAAACCTGTAAGCCTGGGAGGAATTTATTAGTGGGGGCAAAATATTTAAGTGAAGAACCTCCCCCAAACTTATTCTTTTCACTCACCTCCATTCAAAAGATGATGCAATAATGTACAGGACATGGAGGTGAGACGGAGGAATTTTAATCAAGATAAAATGGCTCCTCCGTGGGGTCAGTGGAAAAATACGGCTTTAATCTATGTCCATTCACTTTGAAAAATGTGCCGTTTTAAACATTTTCTACCTCTACTGCCCCGTGCGGGTATACAGACCGCACAATAAAAGGTCCCTTCCACCGAGATCAAAGTTTACCCGCGTGAAGGTGTAGTCGTGAATCATAAAGGACTTGTTGACCAGGTGTAAATGTTTTCCTTAAAATGTTTTTATCGTGAAAAACCTTAGTCCTATTCTTTACGATTACAACGTTATCATAAGCTTCATCGCGGAGTTCGCTTAGCTCATTTAATTGCAGCTTCCGAAAGTTGCAGGCTTGGTTTAAGTCAAAATTGATTTCCTTAATAGCCCACAATGCTTTATGCTCAATCTCGACTGGCAAGTGACAAGCCTTCCCAAACACTAACCTATATGGAGACATCCCTAGATCGGTTTTATATGCAGTTCGGAATGCCCAAAGAGCATCCGTCAGTTTGGTCGACCAATATTTTCTATTCTTCGCAACAGTTTTCTCCAGGATTTGTTTGATCTGTCTATTCAAAATCTCAGCCTGCCCTCTCGTTTGGGGATGATAGGGTGTAGAGAGTCTGTGGTTGATTGCGTATTTCTGCATCAAAGTCTCGAAAGACATGTTGCAGAAATGTGTCCCGTTATCGCTAATGATAGCGCGTGGGTGTCCAAATCACGAAAAGATGTTTTCTTTTAAGAACTTAATGACAACCTTTTTGTCATTAGTGCGACATGGAATGGCTTCAACACACTTTGAGACGCAATCAACCGCAAGCAGTATGTACAGATTCCCAAAGGAGTTGGGAAAGGGACCCATAAAGTCAATGCCCCAAACATCGAAAATTTCAACCACTAAGATGGGTTGCTGTGGCATCTCATTTCTCCGGGAAATCCTACCCGTGTGTTGACACTGTGTACAGGTTTTGCAATAATCAAATGCGTCCTTGAACAAGGTCGGCCAATAAAAACCGCATTGCAAAACCTTCTCCGCCGTCTTTTTCGGACCGAAGTGACCCCCACATGCCTGATCATGACTGAAAGATAGAACACTCTTGAATTCCTCATTCGGGACACACCGGCGAATGATCTGGTCAGGACAGTACTTAAACAGATAGGGTTCATCCCAGTAAAAGTATTTTACTTGGGATAAAAAATGATATTTGTCCTGTTTTGACCAATCGCTGAGTATCAGTCCCGTGGCAAGATAGTTCACAATATCCCTGAACCAAGGTTCCTCGGATACGTTCAAGAGTTGTTCGTCTGGGAAAGAATCATTGATCGGCAGGGTCATAGGGGAAGAAGAGATGCGTGAAAGATGGTCGGCTACAACGTTTTCACATCCTTTCTTATCTTTGATAACAAGATCAAATTCTTGTAATAGAATGATCCAACGTATTAGCCTACCTTTTGCATCTTTCTTCGCCAAAAGATGTTTCAAGGCGGAATGGTCAGTGTACACAACTATTGATGAGCCAATCAAGTAAGGCCTGAATTTTTCTAATGCAAATACAACAGCCAAAAGTTCTTTTTCGGTAGTTGTATAGTTAATTTGAGCATCATTCAGGGTCTTACTTGCGTAATAGATCACGTGTGGCATCTTTTCAATGTGCTGTCCTAAGACTGCACCGACTGCAAAATCTGATGCATCACACATAAGCTCAAAGGGGTAGTCCCAATCTGGAGAGGATAGAACGGGGGATGTAGTGAGGGAGTGTTTGAGTGAGTCGAATACTGCCTCACAATCCGAGTCAAAGTGGAAGGTCGTATCCTTGGCCAAGAAAAGAGTTAAAGGTCTAACAATTTTGCTAAAATCCTTAATGAATCTCATATAAAAGCCCGCATGGCCAAGAAATGATCGGATATCCTTGACGCTTTTGGGATGAGGAAGGTTTTGAATGACATCTATCTTAGCTTTGTCAACTTCAATGCATTTTCGTGAAATAACATGTCCAAGCACAATTCCCTCTTGGACCATAAAATGGCATTTTTCCCAATTCAAGGTTAAGTTCTTCTCTTTGCAACGAGTAAGAACTGGGTCAAGATTCGATAGGCAGTCAGAAAAAGAGTCTCCAAAAATCGAGAAATCGTCCATAAAAATCTCCAAAAAATTCTCGACCATGTCAGAGAATATCCCCATCATACACCGCTGAAAGGTAGCAGGAGTATTGCATAACCCAAAGAGCATGCGTCTATAAGCAAAGGTACCAAAAGGACAAGTAAAAGTGGTTTTATCTTGATCCTTTTTGGCTATGGGGACCTGATTATAGCCAGAGTATCCGTCCATAAAGCAATAATACTCACGTCCAGCTAAGCGTTCCAGCATCTGATCAATGAAAGGTAGAGGAAAGTGGTCTTTCCTCGTAGCGGCATTGAGTTTTCTGTAATCAATACATACACGCCACCCAGTTTGGGCGCGTGTCTGAATCAACTCATTTGCCTCATTGGTAATAACAGTGATGCCAGATTTCTTAGGGACGACATGAATTGGACTCACCCATTGGCTATCGGAGATTGGGTATATAATACCATTATCAAGGCATTTGACGATCTCTTTCATCACCGCTTCTTTCATGACAGGGTTCAACCGTCTCTGTGGATCTCGGGTTGGTCTGGCATCATCCATCACATGTATATGATGTTCTACAATCAAGGGACTAATCCCTTTGATGTCCGCCATGGTCCAACCAAACGCCTCCCTATTAGATCTCAATACCGACAAAAGTGCATTCTCTTGCTCTGATGCTAGAGAAGCGGATATGATAACCAGTAAAGACTCATTCTCACCTAAATATGCATATTTAAGATGAGAAGGTAAAATTTTGAGATCTAATGCTGGCGGAGAAATAATAGAAGGTGGGATCATCGAGTGATTTTCGGAGTCACAAAGAAGCTCATAACCTGTGAAAGATACAGACTCGGGTGGTGATAAGTCAGTAGTGTCGGACTCAAGCATGGAATTGGTGTCCTCACTGAGATCATGTGCAAGATCAAACAATGATGTGGTGGTGTCGTCGAGATCTGTAAAGCAAAGTTCATCAACTCCGCAACTTTCGGGAGCAATCTCGTGGACAGAGCACACATCAAGAATATGAGCAGAGGGTTCTGATGGCTGACTTCCAACTTTGTAGATGTTCAGTTCAATGGTCATATTTCCAAATGATAAGTTCATCGAACCGTTTCTACAGTTAATGACAGCATTGGAAGTGGCAAGGAATGGTCGACCCAAAATCACCGTAATTTGACTCCGTGGGTTTGCTACAGGTTGTGTATCGAGAACAATGAAGTCCACAGGGAATACAAATTCTCCGACCTTTATCAACACATCCTCTAGTTCACCCCTAGGTTTGGTGATCGAACGGTCTGCCATTTGGAGAGTGCAGTGAGCTGGTTTCAACTCTCCAATTCCTAGCTGCTCATAGACAGAATATCGAAGTAGGTTAACACTTGCGCCAAGGTCTAAAAGAGCACGGTTGATGTTTTTACCCCCAATAGAAATCGATATCGTAGGACATCCTGGGTCCTTACGTTTCTTTGGTAGCTGTGGGATAAAAGCAGTGCTAATATTATTAGACATGAAGACCTTCTTTGGCACTTGAGTCTTCCTCTTCCTAGTGCACAAGTCTTTAAGAATTTTCGCATAAACGGGGACTTGTTGAATAGCATCTAGGAGAGGGATGTTGATGTTAACATGTTTGAACATTTCCATAATTTTCTCTATATGTGGACTCGATTTGTTTCCCCTTAACCGATTATGATAAGGTGCTTTAGCAATAAGCGCTGGGTCCATCATAGAAGAAGGAAGTGGGGGTAGACGTGATCCCAAAAGAGGAGTGGGGATCGTCTGTGGAGAACTAGAAGAGGTTTGCTGAGATGTCGAGCCTAGAGGGAAACGAAGAATAGGCTCGTGAGAAGGCGGTAGGGTAGAAGAACAAGGATCAGAAGTAGAAGTGTGTGTGTGAGGAAAGGTCTCAGCCGGGGTGTTATTGATAGGATTTTCAATATCATCAATTTCTTCCCCAACATGGTTATTCAGCACTCTTCCTGATCTCAACGTTGTGATGGCATTTACATTGTAATGCCCAGGATTCGGTAGGGGTTGAGACGGAAGTTTCCCTTTTTCTCTCGCACTCATTTCAGCTTTAAGTCGTGCAATTTCAGCTTCCATCGCTTTGATACTCTCAGCTTGGGACGCTGAGTTTTTCTTTATCTCACTGACGGAAGATCTAACCTCAGCCGACACTTCCATGAAATTTGACAAGAGTGACTTCATGGTTTGTGTGAATTGAGAGAACTCGTCAGAACAGGTCAACTGCATAGGATTAGACGGTACAGGAGTGTTGACCTGGTTTTGAAAATTTTGTGACTGGTAGGGGTGTTGAGTGAGTTGAAGTGGTTGCTGTTGTGGTGGAAGAGCCCTTTGGAAATGATTCAGATTTGGAACCGTGTTTTGAGATTGGGATTGGTTCCAAGCAAAGTTCGGGTGATTCCTCCAACCCTGATTGTACGTGGAAGAATATGGATCGTTTCTAGGTCTTTGAAATGCGGCATTGGTATGCTCGTGACCTTGAAACGAAGAATTTAATGGACATTCTTCCGTTAAGTGAGAAGGATCAGAACAACACCCATATACAGTTTTGGGGAGCGACATTGGGTTTAGGGAGGCTGCTAAAAATTTATGTTCCATAGCCTCGAGCTTCTTTTGCATTGCTGCCATCTCAGCTCGAACACCTATAGACACATCAATTTGGTGTACACCACCCCTAGACGATGACATGTTTCCACTCTCCCACTGTAAGGACTTTTCAGCGAACTCTTTTAAAAATTTCCAAGCTTCCCCATCATCCTTGGTCATAAAATTGCCTTGACACATAACTTCAACGTTCTGTTTAGTGTTTGGGTTAATGCCCTCATAAATAATTCGGCATAGATCCCATCTCGGGATGCCGTGATGAGGACATTGAACCAAAAGATCCTTGAAGCGTTCAAAGCACTTCGAGAACGGTTCATTCGGAAGCTGGGTGAATTGATTAAGTTCGCTACGGACTCGAGCTGTCTTTTGCATAGGGTAAAATTTCTTAAGGAATGCCGCAACGAATTCTTCCCAATTCGTAATGGAATGTGCGGTAGTGTTATATAGCCACTTCTCGGCTATATCGCACAAAGTAAATGGAAGAAGACGTGACGCATAGCATCCATTGAAAGTTGTGACGTACCCATTATTGCGCATACATTTTCAAATTTCGTGATAAACACGTATGCGTCCTCAGACTCAAGACCGTGGAATTTGGGTAGAAGATTGATGTACTGGGGTTTAATCTCAAAATTATCCCCGTTGGCTGGTGGTGTGGATAAGCAAGTCGAAAGAGGACCTCGTATAGGATAGCACCTCTCTTGGAGAGAGATGCGGGGTGGATTCTGCGCACCAACGGACGGCGGTAGATTAGTGGTAAAGAAATTCGATGGAGACGGATCCATCGATGTGGGTGTGGTGGTGGGTAAAGGAGAGGTAAATGTAGAAATACCGACTTCGGAGTCGATCGGGGGGACGCGGACTAAACGGGCACTAGAATCCCGTGTCCAGCCTATCTTGCACTAAAAAGGGTTAGTATAAGTGGCAGCGTGACTTATAATTAGGGGAAATGATGAATGCGGTGTTTGTTTTGAAAAAGATACGGATTTTTTGAAAAAATGATGCGAGCACAACAAATGCAACAAGCAAAACCCTAATTCTATTGGTCGCCTAGGTCAAAGCTCTAGACCGCTCCTAACTGCCAAAAGACAAGTCGCAGGATAAATCCTCCACTGCCTCTTTGTCTCCCCTGTGGCCAGGTAAGTGCCAGGTAAGTGGGAAGGTACTCCACTACATAAGTAGTGGGCCTAATTAATAACCACTAACCTTAGACACACTTGCCTTAGACACCACAAAAGAAACGCGGATAAGAAATGAATTACCCACGGCCTTCTCTTGTCCTAAGTGAGCGCGACGGTCCTTAGAGTCATCTCTAGATCTTTTTTAATTAATGAGGGTAAATGCGGATGCAAGTTTGTGATTTTTGGGGCTTAGGAAGGGTAATGAACTCCCCACCTAATCTGAATTTGGCCGCGCCCCTTAAAGTCCGTATTATTATGCAAACAACCAAAAATCAAAAACACGCACAATTTTTTTATTGCTTTTGCGGCGCTGCGATTTATTTGCAAAGAAGCCTGCAGAAAATTGTTAATTGGAGCAGATTGAGAGAGAGATAAGAAAGGTTTAGAGGACCTGAGAGAAATTGGTACAGTGAAGCCTCCACCAAGCCGCGGAACCGCCGAAAATGATGGCTTAAACCGCGGATGCGCGGCCGACTGTACTGTTCACTGCAAGAAATTTTAACACAGAGCTTCTGTTCAGCTCCTGAGTCCTCTGCAATATTCTGGAAAAAAATTCACTTGCTCCACAGCTTCCAGATTTCCTCGTAATCAAATCACAACAACACGTTTAGAGTTTGCGTGAATTTTGATCTCAAAATTGTAATGGAATAAATCTTTCAATTCAAATTTCAAATAAAGAACGAATTAGCGCACGATCCCCGGCAGCGGCGCCATTTGATCGATCGTTTCTTTGTGTGTCGGTTTAGAAAATGAATAGAAATCACAATCAAATAATTATTCGACCGCAATCAATAACGGTGTCGAATTGTAACGCGTTAGTAAGCGCGGATCATCCACAGGGATTGTGCGATTCGTTCGTTTTTGTTTTGTTTGAATTGAAAATTAATAAGAAGAGAAAAGAAAACTTGATTATATGATTTATATCAATGAATTTCAAGAATTATCTAAATTTCATCAAAAATCAAGAAAGCATTAAAAAAAATCTAGAAACAAGAATTGATAGAATTCCAATCGATTAAAGTTTCAAGAATTGAAATGTAGCTCGTAGGAGTCGATTAGATCATAGATGTGAAGAAGACTAGAAATTACTTTTTCTTATCCATTAACGAATTGATGCTAAATCGATGTCGATTTATCGAGAATTAAGGATCTTGCGAAGAATTAGGGTTTCATCATCTTATCCTTTATCCTTTCGATGAATCTCATTCACAAGATAGCTTCTAGGAAATCGAATGATCGATCGTTGATCTCTAGTTCCTTGCGAAAATAATCAAGAACGCATTTCGCATCGAAACTAGATCATCGATCATTCAATTTTCAAGAATTTACAATCGTTCTAGGACTTAAGAAAATGTTTAAAAATTTGTCAACATCATCATTCTACCGATCGTCTCGACTCCTCCATGAGCAGAATTTTACTCAAGCATCATCACAAAGAATACATTCAAGAATCGAAATTGAATCATAATGCTTGAATTGAAAGATAAGCAAGTTAAAAGAATCTCACCTTTATTTATTCAACAATTTGTTACACTTTGCTCAAAGAACTATAAGAATTTAAGAAGGGAATGAGATCGTCGAATCTAGTGTTGCATCGGCTCCGTGAGTCGCGGATCAGCTTGGATCACATGCTCCGATGAAGTCCAGCTTCGCTTCTAAAGGATGGTTGAAGGCTTGCTTTGCTTGAACTCAAAGATCTTGAACTTTTGGCTTCTTGATTGGATTAGGGTTAAGGTTTGGAGGTGGCAAGTGTTGGGTTGATAGAGATGATAGAATTTCAACAACAATCAACAACCTTTTCAAGAGAGGCCTAGGGTCCCTTTTATAGGCTTAGGAATGATTAGCTTCCTTAAGAAGCTTGGACTAGGTTAGCTTCCCTTGTAAGCTAGTTAGTTAGGTAGAAGCCTCTAGAACTAGTTAGTTAGGGTTTAGCTTCTACCTTAAGCTAGAAGGTTAGGGAGAAGGTTCTAGGCTTTTAAGATAGTTAAGGTGAAGCTTGCTTTGGAAGCTTGGACATCATTAGCTTGCATAAGGAGCCTTTGCTGATCTGGCAGAAAGTTCTGGAATGTTCTGGAAATTGCAGTGGCTTTCTGAGGTATAGACACTGAGATAAGAGTTCTGATGTGAAACAGAGGTGATGACGTGGCATACCCACCGCGGGTCCACGGCGCAAGCTGGCTCCCCAATAGGAGCCTGAGGGCTTGAAACTTCATGTATTTTCTTCCTCTGTCTTCAGGTGTACTTTCTGATATGTTGGTTCGCTGAATTCCTTCTAGATCATTGCCAGATTTCAAATCCTTGAGTTGGCGTATTTTTTAACAGCATTGTTATACAAATTTGACCTTTCTCCTGGAATTTCCTGCACAGACTTTGAAACAAGTGTTGCGCAATACAAGGATGATGCGATGCCATGATAAACAGTCAATTTCCCTAAAATGCCGGTTTTAGTATACAGTACAGATAATTCAGTATTTTATAGGTGTTTTGCTAATATGTGCAATATGAATACCGAACACCTCTAGATGAATGCAAAAGGTAGGGAAATTGCCGTGTTAAAAAATGCAGTATTTTCGACTGATCAGGAACCGGAGTATTATTTTAAGAAAATACGCACTGTTTAAAAACCCGGTCTCCCTTGATATGATATTTCAGTGCGTCCACCATGTGTTTTCTCGGTGCTAGAGCGATATATGTGAACCCGAATCAAGGAGCTGGACGAGGCCGATTGCGGGTACATGGTGGACCCGATATGGTACCCCGGGGCGAGAACGGATCGCTGTGCAGTAGACGGTGAGCCTGGCAGAGGGACTACTACCTACCGGTGATTGGTTGGACCTGGCGGTTATCCGGAGAATACTGACCAGAGTCGAGAGATGGATACGGGATGACTCATACTGCCGGGGCCGAGGGCCGATACCGCAGATGGAGCCCGTGGGCTGACCCGGACTGACGGACGCCCGATATATAAGGATTTGCATGTCGATGCTGGACACGAGTTTTCTTGATATTTGGGTGCCGATATTGGGCACTCATGATTTTATGAGATTCACAGGATTTGAGGGCCGATGTGGATGACGGCGCCTGAGTTTTACTGGGAATTGGGTGTATTGATAGACACCAGTTATATTCCACGTTGATATTCCGTGTAGACATTATTTCTTCCCATACTCAGCATTCAGTACTTGACATCCCATCCTGTAGCTAGCGTACCTGATAGAGTACACATGCTTGCATATCATTGCGTACCCTGCTCATTATATATATTGTTATTAGATTGCCATGCCATGCCTGATTATCACATATCTTGCTCATCACATAGAGATGTTATTAGATCGCACTTGCTGCATGAGATTGAGCATCCAGTTCTTCATATAGATGTTTACTTGTTGGCATAGGTTAGAGTATCGCAGCACGTGCATACTCGCGATTACCTTTATATGTTATCTACTACTCACGAGTTGGAAACTCACCCCCATTGTGCCACAGTCCTTGCAGGTTGCCCTTTTGGAGTAGTCACGGCTGGCTGTTTACCGCACCTTTTGAAACAGATACCATTGCTGAGGCGTGTGAGCCCTTTTGCTATTAGGTGGGTTTTTTACGGTATCTGTTTACTTTTCAGTTGTATATTGATGTATCTAGTACTCTCCATCTACCTTCATGTATTGACTTAGAGACAGTTGTGAGGACGACGTATGTCATTTTGTACTCTGGTGTCGAGCTCGTTGTGAGCCGGCTTTATTTATACAGTTCTATATTTCTTGTTGTCTTCATTCATTTCTACTCAGTCGTACATTATCATTGTGATGTTGTTTCCGCCGTTGGGCGTGATTTCTCCCGTTTAGGATGCTCTATTTATTCCACATGTCATTTTACTTACATCTTGTCTTTTACCCGCTTTTCGGGAAAAAAATTTATAAAGGAAATGTTGCCAAAATTATTAAATAACACTTGAACTTAAAAAGAGTTTCTACTAAATTAAGTAAAGTTTTATAAACATTTACAACTGTTTTTACAAAAATGTTTTAACACTCTATATTTAATGGTTTTGATTTCTGGGTTTCGGCTTACTTAGTCGCGTTACGCCTGTAGACGTTATGTGGTTAAGTGCCGGTCACGGGCCGAACTTTGGGTCGTGACAAAGTTGGTATCAGAGCGTAGGTTTTACCTTCGGAGTGTAGGATGACCCTGGTATGATGGAGTAGGTAGCTGCAGCAGGGTAGCGTAGCGTGTGTATGTTCCGCGGCATACTCACGACACGGTACTCCGCCTAAGCGACCTTAGGACTTATTGATTGGAATTCCTTCTTGATTATATACATTCCTGCGATTCAATTTCAGTATCCTTATCAAATCCTACCTTCCTTTTCAGCCACTATGCCGCCAAAGACTACGAGGGCACAGAGAGCGGCCGCGAGGGCCGAGATGCGAGTTGACTCGTCCGAGACGAGGACTGATCCGGGCAGTGCGCCCGTTGCACCTGAGCAGACTATCCCTCCTATGACAGATCAGATCGCCACGCTAGGGGCTGGTATGTAGGAGATGCGCCAGACGGTGGGATCCAGTATGCAGGAGATGCGCCAGATGATAGGATCGCTAGTTGAGACGCTTCGAGCATAGCGACCAGAGGTAGCTCCACCAGTCACGGGGACCGCGATGGTATCTACAGCACAGGCCATTGCCCCTACAGCCACAGGGGTGATTACAGTATCATTAGCAGAATTCATGAGGCTGAAGCCTCCAGTCTTCACAGGCACCGACGCAGCCGAGGACCCGCAGTCCTTCATTGATAGGATGGCCCGGATATGCCGTTCCCTTAGATGCTTAGATACGAGATGGGTAGAGTTCGCGAGCTTTCGCCTGGAAAGACTTGCGCAGAAATGGTGCGAATTGGTCGAGAAGGGTAGAGCAGCAGGTCTTCCTCTTATGACCTGGACAGAGTTTGTGACGATATTTCTAGCCCGCTTCCTTCCCCAGAGTGTTAGGGATGCCCGAGCACGTAGATTTGAGTCCTTGCGCCAGACGCCAGAGATGACAGTGGCAGAGTACGATGTGTTATTCACCGAGCTATCAGTTTATGCTCCGTACCTAGTGGCTACCGAGGAGTTGCGAGTCAAGAGATTTGTCCGAGGTTTGTTTACACCACTGTTCTTTGCGATCAGCGCACAGCATTACGAGACATATGCAACAGCCGTAGATGCAACCCTACTAGTTGAGGCGCGCCTTGTATAGACTTCGGCAGTTCCAGGGCCGAAGAGAGTTCATACTGATACATCGGCATAGAGACAGCCATTCAGGCGCCGCGACAGACACCTTGCAGGTGGCAGAGACTCGAGACGAGGTCAGCTTTTTAGCTCTTATCCCCAGGAGGGTCAGCCAGTATCATCCGGATGTTTCCGATTCGGGAGTTCCTATCATCGTGTTCGAGAGTGTCCTGAGATACCCCGGAGGGAGGCAGCCGTACCGTATGTCATACTACCACCTTCACCACCCAGAGGGCGTTGCCTATTGTACCCACAGTTGCTCCGCGTCAGACTCAGGCACAGAAAGGCCGTGGTCGCGGAGGGTTTGTTCCTAGAGGGCGAGGCGGGCGAGGCAGAGGACAGCCAGCCACCGGCCGAGTACAGCCAGTTGCTAGTAGGGGACCGCCAGTTGCGGGTGGAGGACATGCACGGGTTTTCGCGTTGACCTATCAGGACGCGTAGGCGTCTAATGCGGTGGTCTCAGGTACCCTATCAGTATGTTCTGTTGATGCACACGTATTGTTCGATCCCGGATCCACGCACTCGTACGTATCCAGACATTTTGTGCCGAGTTTGGGTAGAGAGTCCGGTCTGCTTGATCAGCCGCTTTTTGTGACCACTCCCGTGGGAGAGTCGTTTGTTGCTAGGCACGTGTTCCGATCCTGTATTGTCCGTATTGGCGAGAGAGATTTGCCTGTTGACTTGATCCTTCTTGAGATGTTGGACTTCGATGTCCTTTTGGACATGGATTAGTTAGCCACGTGCTATGCGTCTGTGGACTGCCGCGAGAAGACGGTTAGATTTTGTTTTCCCGGCGAGTCGGCTTTTGTTGTGCAGGGTGACCGTGGTGCCGCCCCTCACAGGTTGATTTCTTCTCTTCGCGCTGGACAGCTTTTGAGGAAGGGATGTCAAGGATTTCTAGCCTATGTTTGCGATACTAGAGCTACAGATGTTCCATTGGACCAGGTTCCGATTGTATGTGAGTTCCCTGACGAGCTTCCTGGGCTACCGCCTGAGCGTGATGTTGTGTTCTGTATTGATTTGATGCCCGGCACGGGGCCTATTTCTATACCGCCTTATCGGATGGCCCCGGTGGAGCTCAGTGAGTTGAAGAGTCAGTTGCAAGATTTGCTGGACAAGGGACTTATACGACCCAGTGTTTCTCCTTAGGATGCTCCGGTCCTGTTTGTTAAGAAGAAGGACGGAAGGTTACGTTTGTGTATCGATTACCGGCAGCTGAACAGGGTGAGCGTGCGGAACAGATATCCGTTGCCATGCATCGACGACTTGTTTGACCGGCTTCAGGGGGCAGGATATTTTTTGAGGATTGACTTGTGATCGGGCTATCATCAGCTGCGAGTTCGACAGGAGGACATTCCAAAGACAACTTTCCGCACGCGTTATGGCCATTATGAGTTTTTGGTGATGTCGTTCGGACTCACCAATGCGCCAGCAGCCTTCATGGACTTGATGAACCGTATATTCAGGCCGTGTCTCGACTTGTTCATCATCGTATTCATTGACGATATATTGGTGTATTCTCGGAGCAGAGAGGAGCACGAGCAGCACCTGCGGATCACACTGCAGACTTTGAGGGAGCACCAGCTTTATGCAAAATTCTCTAAGTGCGCGTTCTGGCTGGACAGCGTGGACTTCTTGGGTCACGTGATTACACGGGAGGGTATATGTGTAGACCCGAGGAAGATTGAGGCCGTTCAGAGTTGGCCCAGACCTACATCCGTTACTGAGATACGCAGCTTTCTAGGACTGGCCGGCTACTACAGGCGATTTGTACAGGATTTCTCCCGTATTGCCGCACCCTTGACCGGATTGACCCGGAAGGGAGTTCCTTTCGTTTGTACGGAGGAGTGCGAGCGTAGTTTCCAGCAGCTACGGACTTGTTTGACTACGGCGCCAGTGTTATCATTGCCTTCAGGATCAGGCGGATTTGTAGTCTATTGTGACGCTTCATGAGTGGGGCTAGGATGCGTATTGATGCAGCATGGCAGGGTGATCGCATATGCTTCCCGGCAATTGAAGAAACATGAACAGAACCACCCCACTCATGATTTGGAGATGGCTGTTGTTTCCTGATTTAAAATCAGAAAAGCTTATGGAAAAAGCTTCAGAAGAGGGTCACATGCTTACACGTGACCAGCAGTCACGTGTTGGCACGTGACGTCTAAAAGCATCATCAAAGCAGATTCAGCTCCCTGACTACATCAAAGAAAAGGGCTTCAGAAAGGGTCACGTGCTCCCACGTGACCAGGGTCACGTGTTGGCACGTGACATTTTAAAGCGGATTCAAAGACACAACGGTTCCCTGATCAAATCAAGAAAAAGGCTTCAGAAGAGGTCACGTGCTCCCACGTGACCAGGGTCACGTGCTCCCATGTGACCAGGGTCACGTGTTGACACGTGACACTCAGAACATCAGACTCATTCTCCGGTTAAATCGAGAAGAAGGCTCCATGCCAGGGTCACGTGCTCACACGTGCCCAGTTGTCACGTGGTGGCACGTGACAGCTAAACAGAGAACAGAAAGCAAAGCACAGAAAGAAAGAAGAAAGCTCGTTCCAAGGGGGTCACGTGCCCACACGTGACCAAGGGTCACGTGGCCACACGTGACCGACTTCAAAGCCCATTTGTTAACAGAATTAAATTCTGAGAAAAGAACTCTCAAATCTTTCCAAAGGAAAAAGATTATAAACAACCGATTAAATTAAAGATTCAGAGGTGATTAAATATCACCTATCTATGGAAAAATCTCGAACTTGGAAAGATTTCCCCTTTAAATCTAACCGAAATAACAAAGGAGAATCCCTGGATTTGAAATCCAATGGTGAATAAAATTCACCTAATAATCCAAAGGTCCAGAACGAATAATGGATGCAAATCAAATCTCTCAAGGAAGATTCGTCAAAAACTAATTGACTCGGCTGCTTCTCCTATAAATAGGAGCCAAGAGACACAAAAAATATATATACGCAGAGGGAAGGAAAAGGAGAGAGCCTTGATACTTTGAGGAATCTGGATCTTCTGCAAAAGAAAACCCTAGGTAAGAAAGGAAAGGCTTTTTGAAAGAAAGAGAATTTAATTCTCAACAGAGTTCAACTCTGATGTAAAAACAGAAGAACATATTTCTTCTCTCTTTGATAGAGGATCTGTAAAGCGCACATCTCCCCTTGAAGTTGAGAATTTAATTCTCAATGGGTTGAGATCCTGCCATGCAGATCCAAAACATAGAGAGGGAATGCAAGCACGAGAATTTAATTCTCACAGAACTATAGGAATTTAATTCCTTTAAAATAAAATTAGGGCTTGACCCTGTGCCATGGGAATTTAATTCCTCCAGAACAAAAAGAGACAGGGTTTAACCCTAGTTAAGAACCTAGTTCTGTTGAAACAGCGGGAATTTAATTCCCTTAAATCATAATTTAACAGAGAATGGGAGTTTAATTCCTTAAAAGCTTTTATTAGGGTTTAACCCTATTCAGTTCTTCACATATATGAGGAATT
This sequence comes from Agapanthus africanus, assembly GCA_030015575.1. Taxonomy (NCBI): domain Eukaryota; kingdom Viridiplantae; phylum Streptophyta; class Magnoliopsida; order Asparagales; family Amaryllidaceae; genus Agapanthus; species Agapanthus africanus. Next base: position 904,074,399 of record JASDDO010000022.1, read on the forward strand.
TAATTCCTGCAGAAAATTCAGAGTTCAACTCTTCAAAAGAAGCTAGGAATTTAATTCCTTTGAAATTATTGTCAGGGTTCAACCCTACGAGGAATTTAATTCCGGGAAAAGATTAATAGATCCTCTAAACAACATACATAGAGGCAGGGTCACGTGTCACCACGTGACCCCCCCAAAAGATCTACAGAAAGCCCCTTTGAGGCAGCACCCCACGTGACCCACGTGACCCTTGACAGAAGCTTTAACACACAAGCATTTGAATGCCCGTCACGTGATGGCACGTGATGCTCTGAAAGATGCGATAATCTCAGCAGAATAAATGAAGCGAGGGCGCTCTCACGTGTTGCCACGTGACCCCTCTTGCCTTAGTGTTTAACACTAAATCGGAACTCCCGGATTCAGTGTTAAAACACTGTTGGGCCTTAGTGTTCAACACTAATCAAAGAACTTTATTGGCAGTATTCAACGCTGATGACTTTAGTGTTTAACACTAATTTTAAATCTATGCTACCAGTGTTTAACACTGATTTGCTTTAGTGTTTAACACTAATTTGAAAGCCTTATCGCTGGTGTTTAGCACCAATTATCTTTTAGTGTTAAACACTAACTTGTCAATCTCGTTCCCAGTGTTCAACACTGATTGCTCTGTAGTGTTTAACACTAGGCTTTGGCCCAATTGGCTAAATGGATAGAAGCAAAGCCTCTCCTTCAATGGACCAACAGGAAGCCAATATTCCAGACATGATTGGACTTAGCCCAAGCTAGGCCACGAGTCCTCAATTCGTAATTAACTGGGCCAATGGGCTCATAACATAATTAATTGGTCTTGATCCGAAATTGGGCCAAGGACTATTTAATCCACTCCGGTTCTAGGGTACATCTCTTCACTCCTTTGATACTTGGCATTGTAATCCCTCAATGTCTTCAAAGAGGTGACGGGTCCCGACGACCACACATTGATATGGACTGTGGGGTCCTTAAACCCGTGGGAAGCATCTAATGCAAAATTCCTGGTTACGTGGAACGCGGATAACGTCACTCTTTGACCCCGTGGAAAACGTCCAGAGCGGATCCTGGTCCTCGCAGAGCACGGCAATGAACCCGTGTGAAGCATCCAGAGCGGAGCCTAGTCCTCGCCGAGCACGGCAGTGAACCCGTGTGAAGCATCTAGTGCAAAATTCCTGGTTACGTGGAACGCGGATAACGTCACTCTTTGACCCCGCGGAAAACGCCCAGAGCGGAGCCTGGTCCTCGCCAAGCACGGCAGTGAACCCATGTGAAGCATCCAGAGCAAATACCGGACTGTGGAGTCCTTAAACCCATGGACTATGACGTCCTTAACCTCGACCGAGATGTCTTAAAACTAACAATGGACCGCAATGTCCTTAAACTACCCGTGGACCGCAATGTCCTTAAACTACCCATGGACCGCAATGTCCCTAAACTAGCAATGGACCCCTATGTCCCTAAATTGGAACAATAGAGCCCCCCCAAATGCTCTTTTGTCGGATCTAAACGATCCCGTTTAAGTTGATCTTAGCCTCAAAGATGGCTAACGTATCCTTAAATCTTCAAACAGAATGGGCTATGAATCCCTCCCGATTAACTCTGGTTCGAGGGTACATCTCTGAACTCCTCTGACATCTGTCGTTGTAATCCTTCAACGTCGTCAGAGAGGTGACGGGTCCCGACGACCATACATGCAATGGACCCCTATGTCCCTAAACTGGAACAATGGAGCCCAAATGCTCTTTTGTCGGATCTAAACGATCCCGTTAAGTTGATCTTAGTCTCAAATCAGACTAACGTATCCTTAACAAACGTTTGAGTTGATCTTAGCCTCAAGTATGGCTAACGTATCCTCAAACCAAACCCCCAAACCCAAATCTAAGATAACACGGATTTGGACTAGTCCATGCCCTACGGGCGACAACATGACTCGGTTTCCGTAAACAATCCACGGGCAACCAAACAACAAAACATAAAATAAACACACACGACACGAAGTGACCAGCTGGAGAAGGAGAAAGTTGTTACCGCGATGCGGTAGCGTAATTAACTGCAGGGGCTTGCGCCTGCAGGGAAGAGCGTCCCCACAATCAAAAACCCCTCAAGCGAGGGGGAATCTGACGAAGTCTGCTACATCGGACGCATCCGTTTAAACCTTCGATACATGGTGCCATAAATCAACTTGGCATCTTCGGAGAGGTGAACGGATAGCACCAATTAGCATCTGCCCCGAATCTCAGCGCCAAGACATCGCAGTCTTGTGCGCCGTCTTTCGGAGGGGAACAGCTGTTGTAGTCTTTGCACTTAAGATCTGGCGACATTACCTCTATGGCGAGTCGTGCCAGATATTCACTGATCACAAGAGCCTAAAGTATATATTTCAGCAGCGAGACCTGAATCTCCGACAGCGCCATTGGATGGAACTAGTGAAGGACTACGACTGCGAGATCTTATATCCCCGGGCAAGGCTAACGTAGTAGCAGATGCTTTGAGCAGGAGCCCCGAGGGCAGTCTATCTTGTTTGAGTGCAGTACAGAGGCAGTCGTCGGCAGATTGACAGATATTATGCGACAGCCAAGTGCAGTTCGAGTTCACGCAGATCGGGGGACAGCTTGCGCACGTTCGTGCATGCCCACAGTTGCTTGACCGTATATATGAGGCACAGTGCAATGATGACCGTTTCTCAGAGATCATGGCACAGATTGGACAGGGCAGATTCTCCGAGTTCGTGATCGATGATCAGGGGATATTACGATTTAGGTCTAGACTGTGCGTACCAGATGCTGAGGGATTGCGGTGCGATATTCTTGAGGAGGCACATCGATCGGTGTACAGTGTTCACCCCGGTTCCACCAAGATGTACCATGATATGAGAGAGATCTACTGGTGGGACGGAATGAAGAGGGACATCGCGGATTTCGTATCGAGATGCCTGACTTGTCAGCAAGTCAAGGCCGAGCACCAGAGGCCCGCAGGAGAGCTGCAGCCGTTACCCATTCCGGAGTGGAAATGGGAACAGATTTCGATGGATTTCGTTATGAGTCTACCCAGGACTAGGCGAGGGTATGACTCCATTTGGGTGATCGTGGATCGTTTGACGAAAGTGGCTCACTTCCTGCCGGTGAAGATGACTTTCGGATTTTCTCAGTACGCCCAGATTTACATCGACGAGATTGTACGACTGCATGGGGTCCCGACGTGTATTGTGTCCGACCGAGGCACCCAGTTTACCAGCCGACTATGGCATAGGCTTCAGGAGGCTTTAGGCACTCGTTTGAGTTTCAGCACAGCATTTCATCCGCAGACCGACGGACAGTCAGAGCGGGCCATTCAGACTCTCGAGGACATGCTCCGAGCGTGCGTTTTAGACTTTGGTGGTAGCTGGGATCATCATTTATCCTTGATAGAGTTCTCCTACAATAATAGCTTCCAGGACACTATTCAGATGGCACCTTTTGAGGCTTTGTATGGGAGGAGATGTAGATCACCCGTCTGTTGGACAGAGCTGAGCGAGAGCAGTATTTTAGGGCCACAGATCGTACAGGAGACGACCAAGAAGATACAGCTGATTCGAGACAGGATGAGGACAGCTCAGAGCAGGCAGAAATCGTATGCTGACAGACACCGCCGCAGATTAGAGTTCGCAGTTGGCGATCACGTTTTTCTGAGGGTCTCTCCAATGAAGGGAGTGATGAGGTTTGGACTAAAGGGGAAGCTTAGCCCCAGATTCATAGGTCCTTTCGAGATCCTCGAGCGGGTGGGCGCAGTAGCATATCGTTTGGCTCTTCCACCCAGCCTTTCAGATGTTTGCCCCGTCTTCCACGTATCGATGCTACGCATCTGCATGACCCTTCCCATACGATCCAGCATCAGACTATTCATCTTGAGCCCGACCTTTCGTTCACCGTGCAGCCAGTAGAGATATTGGATCGGCAGGTGAAGAAACTTCGATATAGGGTCCTGCCGTCGGTAAAGGTTCTTTGGCGTAGCCCGAATGGTGAGATCACCTGGGAGGCCGAGGGGGAGATGCGGAAGAAATTCCCTCATCTCTTTGAAGGTATGCGTAGTTATATATTTTAAATTGGGGGACGAATTTTCTTAAGGGGGGAAGACTGTAACACCTGAGAATGTGTTTGGTAACTAATTATATTTTAATATGTGATTTTTTAATAAAAAGTTTACCAAATTGATTTTCAAATATTTTATCAAAATTAATAAATATTTTTCTAGAATTTTCCTAAGCTTGCACAAACATGTGCATGTAAACTAGGGTTAAGTCTAGGGTTACCAAGTTTAGGGGTGCATGGTGGGTTAGTCATGTTTAGCCAACCATGTTGGTTTAGCCCTTGGTTAAGCTAATTAGATTTAATTAAAGGTTTTTGGTTTTGTCCAAGGGTGTTTAGGGTTAAGGTTGACTTGGTGAGAGAAGAGGTCATGATGGGGGGTGCTTTCAAACATTAAATGAGAGAGAGAGAATGGTGGCTCCAAGGTTTGGTCACCATCCATCTCACCTCAAACCTTTTTGCATGTCTCTCTCTCACTATTTTTCACTCTCCCCCTCACTCACATCCCTCACATCTCTCCCTCTTACTCACACACATACATCAGCCCAAACAACAGCAACATCAGCTGCAACAACAGCCCCAACTTCATAAACCACACTCACACAACAACATCACTACACCACTTCACCAATAAAAACTACATACCAACACTTCATCTGCTGCTACTGCAGCAACAACTCAAGCAAAAATAAAACAACACCAAAACAGAAACAATAGTGGCAGCAGCAGCCAGGAACAGCAGCAGCTTCAGCAATAAACAATGAAGCAGATCGGCACATTTCAGCCATGGAATTACAGCTCTTGGGGCAGTAGGAGAAGCACTCCAGCAGCACACACACTTCCTCCTCCTTCTCTTCTCCTTTGTAAGTCCATGTTACCCCATCCCCGGTTCTTTGGGGTTGCGGAAATGGTGAAAAACGATTTTTTCAGTGGAGGTAACATGGACACAAAGAACGGATCTTTGCTAAACAAACTATCTAACAACCTAGCTAAGAGTTTAGCTACTATGTTAGGGGTTATACCTAATCTTGAACTCCTTCTCTTCAACTCCTTATGGTGGTCGGATCGGCCTCAACTCGTCGTCTCCTTGTGCCGAAGATGGATCCACCCGAAAGCTTCTACCTTTGGCTCCAACCTCAATCTAGAGGAAACTAGAATACTTGGCTTGCTAGACCTTATACACTAGGATGAGTAGAGAGGTGTTTTGGGTTTTATCTCTATGGTTCTTGCTTCTCAACACATGAAACAATAGAACCATGAACTAGAGAGAGAGCAAGAGAAAGAGGGAGAGCTTAAAGATGAGAGAGAATGAGAATGATAGAATGAAGAAGACTTTTTCCCACCATCCTCTCATAACACAAAAATAATCATAACAATAATAGTAATTGAGTATTATGTGATGGTTCATATCATATCAAATGGCAATATCATTTCATGCACTCATTTTGTAAAGTATAACAAGCAAGCAAAAGTTTTTGCCATGAAATGATAGCCATTGTAATGATGATGGTCAACAAGTCCAACCTAGTCAACCGGTCAACAAAGTCAACCTTTCAACCTCAACCATGGCATAATAATACTTAATTAATATTATCATTAATTATATTTCTAATTCTCATTAGGGTTTAGCAAAAGTCAACAGTCAACAACCCTAATGAGAATCCTCTGCCTCTGTCTCTGTCAACCGTGCATACATACCCGCATCCGCGTTCCGAGGAACACGAATACAAATGAGATAAAACCAATCCCAAAACGTATACTAGGATCTGCCTTAAACCAAAGCCCGCTAGTAATAACTGCCCGGACACCAAACGTGCACAAGTGCATGGATGTGACCGAACCCTGTCGCAAAACCATGCGACCTCTACTCTTTTGCCTAAAGGCGAATAGCTCTCTGTATGGGACTCTAAAGACTCGACACTACGCTGGCAGTGGGTTTAACCACAGACCGCAAGCGGCACTAGCTGTGCGTAACGGCCCCCAGGTAGATGCCGATAAGAAGACGGACGAGATGAAACCCATCTGAACTCCTACTGAGCCTGAATGTGACAGTCTCCGTACAGTCCGGTCTGTTCGTCCGAGAATATCGCATGGCGGGCCTAGGGGGCGGTAAACGTCAGTCCCCTAATAGCGGTACAAGTCGTGTCGGAGTGTAGCCCAGAACACCCTGAGATAACACTGGAAACCCACCAGTATATCTCGCTTGCCCTGGCCAGGGACTTTGTGTAATGGCTCTCCTAGACACAGCGCGATATCAACCCCTAATACCGGGAGAGACGAATCCTGTCTAACCGTCACTGCCTCCAAGTGCTTCGGGACTGCACCCAACTACTACCTGTTTGCACCACTCCTTTGAGCCGTGGTAGGGTAGTAATCAAAGTACAGTGGGAACACACTCGAGGCGGAGCGACAGTGTCAAGTCAGCGGACTAAGCTGTACTCATGTCACCTGGAAACTGATAACTGATGATAGGTATAATACCAACCAACAGTTCCCGACGAGTCCTGTCCAGTGTACTCGTAACCTAATGAGCACCCGCATACTATCTCAAGTACGACGTACTGACGGCTGTGGGACAAACCGTCTCCCCTGCTGGGATGAGAAGCGTATACGTTAGTCTACTCCGGAGTATCGATTCTCTGTCTCGATAATCCTACGACTAGGGACCTGTATAAGGATGTGCTTGTAGATTACCCAGCCCCCACTAGTGTGACTGCCATCACAACGCTGGTAATCAAGTAAGGATCCTAAAGGCTCTACTAATATGTATAAGCGATATGCTAAAATAAACACATGCACATATTAAAGTAGAGACAAACCAAGTAGCATACTACCATTTTGAGCAAGATTGTCTATACAACTGTGAATATCCCAAGCTTCCATCAAGTAATATACAAACTAGTATGATAAAGTAATGGCCTCTAGGGCATATACACTAACAATCTCCCACTTGCACTAAGGCCGTGTACTGGCGTATCGAAGACCTATCATCTCGATCAGCCGCTCGAACTGAGTCTGGGGTAAGGACTTCGTGAGTGGATCAGCAATGTTATCTTCCATATTTACTCTCTTCACCTCGATCTCCCGGCGATCTACGATCTCCCTGATCAGGTGGTACCGCCTCAAAATGTGCCTGGACTTCTGATGGGATCTGGGTTCCTTCGCTAAAGCTATAGCGCCGTTGTTATCACAATACAGCGGTATTGGATCAACACTGGTAGGAACCACCTGAAGCTCCGTGAGGAACTTCTTCATCCAGACAGCTTCCTTTGGGCATCGCAAGCAGCTATTTACTCCGCTTCCATAGTTGAGTCAGCAACGGTTTCCTGCTTGGAGCTCTTCCAGTAAACCGCCCCTCCATTGAGGGTAAAGACATAACCCGACATGGACTTGGGGTCATCCTTGTCACTCTGGAAGCTGGAGTCAGTAAAGGCCTCGATCTGAAGGTCATTTCCGCCATACACCAAGAACATCTCCTTAGTTCTTCTCAGGTACTTGAGAATGTTCTTTACCGCTATCCAGTGCTTCTCCCCTGGGTCCGACTGATACCGGCTTACAACGCTCAATGCGTATGCTACATCTGGTCTGGTACACAACATCGCATACATAATAGAGCATGCCGCAGATGCGTAGGGTATTGATGACATGCGAGCCCTTTCCAAATCAGTCTTGGGAGACATCTCTTTGGAGAGGGCGATTCCGTGACAAGCCGGTAGATTACCGCGCTTGGAATCTTCCATACTGAATCGTTTCAGTATGGTGTCAATGTACCTGGACTGTGAAAGTCCCAACATCCTTTTAGATCTATCACGATAGATCTGGATCCCTAGAATGTAGTTGGCATCGCCCAGGTCCTTCATGGAGAACCTCTGTGACAAGAATCCTTTGACTGACTGTCGCATAGAAATATCATTTCCTATTAGAAGAATGTCATCGACGTACAAGACGAGGAATACCACATTTCTCCCTACAATCTTACTGTAAATGCATGGTTCATCTGGGTTTTTGACAAAGTCGAATTCTTTGACAGTATCATCAAAGCAGATGTTCCAACTCCGCGATGCCTGCTTCAGTCCATAGATGGACTTGAGCAACTTGCACACTTTACCGCTGCTCTCACTCTGAATGAATCCTTCTGGCTGATCCATATAGACGCACTCTTCCAAATTTCCATTTAGGAAAGCCGTCTTTACGTCCATCTGCTAGATCTCATAATCGTGGAAGGCAGCAATGGCAAGAAGGATCCGAATGGATTTGAGCATAGCTACTGTAGAAAAGGTCTCGTCATAATCCAAACCAGGTCTTTGACGAAAACCCTTTGCAACAAGCCTAGCTTTATAGGTTTCGACCTGCCCATTTACACCAATCTTCTTTCTGAAGATCCATTTGCAGCCTACGGGTTTTACCCCTTCTGGAGCAAAGTCCAAAGTCCAAACTTTGTTGGTGTACATGGACTCCATCTCGGTCCGCATTGCATCCAGCCATTTTACTGAGTCACCACTCTGAATGACTTGCTGGAAGCTAGTAGGCTCATCATAACCAACAGTGCAATCCTCTCTATCCCCGTCTATGAGAAAACCGTAGTATCTCTCAGGCGGATGAGACTGCCTACTACTCCTGCGGAGCGGCGCAGGAATGTCCGGTTCTCCTGAAATTTCTGGTTCTTCCAAGCTTTCAATAATAGCTTGTGGTTCTGGAATTTCTTCCAGTTCTATTGCGCTCCCACTTATTACCTTTTCTAAAAACTGATGTTCCAGAAAGTGGGCATGACGAGAAACAAAAACCTTTTGTTCCTCGGCGTAATAGAAAAGATACCCCCTGGAGTTCTTTGGGTATCCCACAAACTTACACAGTACTGAGCGTGCCTCGAGTTTGTCCGCATGCTGCTTTTTAACAAAAGCTGGACATCCCCATATCTTCAGATATTGAAGATGGGGTTTCTTCCCACACCACATCTGATATGGTGTGGTAGGCACAGTCTTGGAGGGAACCTTGTTCAAAAGATATGCAGCTGATTCTAGTGCATAACCCCAGAAGGATCGCGATAACTCAGCCTTACTCATCATGGAACGAACCATATCCAATAGGGTTCGATTCTGCCTTTCCGATACACCGTTGTGCTGTGGTGTGTATGGAGGAGTAAGCTGAGAGAGAATTCCATTCTCTTTTAAGTAGTCCAGAAACTCGGCACTCAAGTATTCACCACCTCGATCAGATCTCAGTGTCTTGATACTTTTGCCTGTTTGTTTTTCAACTTCATTCTTGTATTCTCGAAATTTTCTTAAAGGCCTCGGATTTATGCTTCATCAGGAAGACATGTCCATACCTAGAGAAATCATCAGTGAAAGTAATGAAGTATGAATAACCGCTTCGCGCATGTGTAGACATTGGACCACACACGTCACTGTGTATGAGTCCCAAGAGCTCGCTCGCTCTTACTCCGTGTCCAGTGAACGGAGTTTTTGTCATCTTTCCCATGAGACAAGATTCACAAGTGGCATAAAACTGATACTCGAACGGATTCAAGTATCCCTCTTTATGTAACTTAGTTAACCGTGTCTCATTAATGTGACCCAGTCTACAATGCCATAAGAAAGCCTGATTTAATTCCGGAGACTTTCTTTTAAGTGTGTTCTGGACACTGAAAATCTGAGCTTGGTTCAATACGTATATCCCATTTTCTAATGTACCTGACCCAATCAGAACTTGATTTAGGTGGATGTGGACCACATCGCTTACAAAAGTAAAATCATATCCTTCCTTAGAAAGTAAGGATACAGATATGATATTACAAGTCGCACCTGGTACATACAAACAGTTATGCAGAATCAATATCTGCCCAGTTGTCAGTCCAAGATGATATTCCCCTACGGATTCAGCGTTCATGCTCATTCCGTTAGCAACCCTGAGAGTCATATCACCTATCTTGATAACCCTACGGTTTCTCAGAGCCTGTAACGAATTACAGATGTGAGATCCTGATCCGGTATCCAATACTCAGGAAGTAGGGTTAACTGACATACAGTTCTCTACTACAAACACACCCGAAGCCGAAGCCACAACATGCTTCGAATTCTGGCTACTGGCTTTGCTAGCCCTGCAATCCTTCTGCCAATGTTCATTCTTGTAACAATAGGAACGTCCCTCTTTTACTACATTTAGTCCCGAAACTTTTGCCCTTCCCTTTCCTTCTACTTCCCTGGTTTCCTTCAGGGTAGAAGGTAGAGACTGTAGAATCAAGTCAGCATCTGACCCGTTCTTCAACGTGATCTTCAGGTCCGTGAGCTCAAAATAGCTGGTCTCTGTAAGGACGTTGCCCCCTACAGATGACCCGATAGCCAACCTCGCTGGAAGCAATTCGTTCGAGGTCTCATATCTTGCGATACGAGATTGGTCTCCATATAAATATTTGTTATGGAGGAAGATAGAAGCTAAGTCCATCTTCTCGTGCTGCCTCTGGTATGCACCATTAACTGAGGCTAACACGAGGCACTTGGCTTTCGCACAGTCTTTTTCCGATATCTTACGGATATCAATATCCGTGACAGGGGAAACTGGTCCTGAGACGGCAGGGGTTGGATTAGTTAAGAGGTGTCCCAGCTTGTCATGGGCAATGGACATCTGGACAGACCTTTGCCAATCATAACAGTCATATTCAGTCATTTTATTATCTAGATGTAACCTATGTGTGGTCACTGGGTCGCTGCAATAAAGAGAGAGAGAAGAAAACACTCAGCATGATGCTCTTGCAAGTTTAGATTGGTTTTTAATTTATCTAAACAGGATGGCTCCCACTGTTTCTCGAATCCCTCCTCAAACCAAAAAGGAAGAATTAGTCGGGATCAATCTCACCGTACAATACTTGCTTAACCGTTCATCCAGGCCAGTGTCGGTACTTCGAAGGAGGTTTTCCAACGCTTTCGCGAAGTTCCTTAATTAAATAACCTCTTTTTCCTGGGGGCGTAGCCCCACTAACACCTTTCTAGACACCTACTTGGTTTATAGCATTGATCGTTAAGTGAGAAAGTTCCCGAGGAGTAGCATATAGTCACAGTAGGATCGGGATCCAAATATCATCGTGTGATAAAACTGAAGGAATCCTACCAGAATCATCATACTCCAAATGGTATGCAGCGTTAGCAAGTTTCAGTTTCTTTAGAAACTCCCGATATGGATTTTTGCCCCATGCTCTTATGACCTTGACGAAGGCCAACATATCATAAGTCATATGTCAAGTTCTACCCATCATTATCCAGGTTAATTTGAACCCACCCGTACATACCCTTAACGAAGGCCAAAATAGTAGTACGACTGTCCCAAACCAACGCATCTATCTATGCTACAGATAAATATTCAGCAGCTACCAATCACTATGTCTTGGCGAAGGTCAAAATACATAGGTTGGATACTACTGAATATTTAACTGAAATGACGGAGGGCTACGAATGGTTTTGGCGAAACCGTGAACGTAGTGAACTTGATATAATCGAAGGAACGAGATAGCTTTTAAAAAGGAGTGGCTTAAGCTCCGCGTTTAAAAGTTGTTTTTGAAAAGAAACCGAGTGGTTTTTGAAATTGTTCCAACGACTTTTACTTGGTTTATTTTCTTGCATTAATTTAATGCGTCCCATCATTTAATCCTACCATTGTAGAAAACAACGAAAATATGACGTACGCTTATGCCATCCGCATTCGCCACGGGGCCCCGTCATTACCCGTTAGGTTACTTAACTAACGACAGAGCGGGGCCTGGACTAGCGCGGATGCAAAACATAAGCAACGCCTAAATAGATATCATATATAGATATATACATTCGTCACATGCAATGATAGCCATTCCAGATCACAGATGAATACTTTGGATATGCTAGGAATCCGCAATTCGTTCGAGCCTGCAACGAAAAGTGGATTACACGGTCGCGATGAATAGCCAAGACCCCACCCTAGACCCCTACGGGTGCGGTAAACTACCCGCCAAATACCCGAAGTGAAGCAACCTCCCTCAACAACGTGAGTAGGCCGCTCGGCACTTTGAGGTACCCGGTAGTTTGTGCACCCCACCTTGGGTCTATCCTAGGAGCAAAAACAGTAAAAGAAATAATATACAATGGCGGCTACAACCTCATCCCGGATGTGCGGCCATACAAATAATATTACATCAATTACATATTACATCAAATGAAAAGTAAAGAAAACTCTCATCTCACAACCCCCGGCTATTCATCCGCGACAATCCAACGAATTCATATACACATACCAGCAACATTACAGATCACAGATATGTATAACTCCCACTAATCGACGTATAGCGATTAGCAGACGTTCAATACATATATCACATCACAGATATAACCCATTAGCCAAAGTCTATAGAAGTTCGATCAAAATACGGATTTGTAACCATCCCAAAACACAAATTTCCTTTCTGGAAAATCTGGGCAGAAAAAACATATTATAAAAATCCCAAAATACCCCTATAAGAACACTGCAGGAAAATTGACCCACAGCCGAGTCAACTCTGAGCCGATTTTTAGTGTAAGATTAATTATTTTTTGAACAGAAATAAAAATCGGCAGAAAGTTAACATTTCGGGCATGTTTTGTGATTTTTTCTCCGATCGAACTTCTAGCTACTTTGTTAACATGTTAGATAGTGTTTAGCTAGGCTCTGATACCACTGTAAGTCCACGTTACCCGTCCCCAGTTCTTTGGGGTTGCGGAAATGGTGAAAAACAATTTTTTCGGTAGAGGTAACAGGGACTCAAAGGTAACATGGACTCAAAGAACGGATCTTTGCTAAACAAACCATCTAACAACCTAGCTAAGAGTTTAGCTACTATGTTAGGGGTTATACCTAATCTTGAACTCCTTCTCTTCAACTCCTTGTGGTGGTCGGATCGGCCTCAACTCGTCGTCTCCTTGTGCCGAAGATGGATCCACCCGAAAGCTTCTACCTTTGGCTCCAACCTCAATCTAGAGGAAACTAAAATACTTGGCTTGCTAGACCTTATACACTAGGATGAGTAGAGATGTGTTTTGGGTTTTATCTCTATGGTTCTTGCTTCTCAACACATGAGACAATAGAACCATGAACTAGAGAGAGAGCAAGAGGAAGAGGGAGAGCTTAAAGATGAGAGAGAATGAGAATGATAGAATGAAGAAGACTTTTTCCCACCATCCTCTCATAACACAAAAATAATCATAACAATAATAGTAATTGAGTATTATGTGATGGATCATATCATATCAAATGGCAATATCATTTCATGCACTCATTTTGTAAAGTATAACAAGCAAGCAAAAGTCTTTGCCATGAAATGATAGCCATTGTAATGATGATGGTCAACAAGTCCAACCTAGTCAACCGGTCAACAAAGTCAACAAGTCAACAAAGTCAACCTTTCAACCCAACCATGGCACAATAATACTTAATTAATATTATCATTAATCATATTTCTAATTCTCATTAGGGTTTAGCAAAAGTCAACAGTCAACAACCCTAATGAGAATCCTCTGCCTCTGTCTCTGTCAACCGTGCATACACACCTGTATCCGCGTTCCGAGGAACACGAATACAAACGAGATAAAACCAATCCCAAAACGTATACTAGGATCTGGCTTAAACCAAAGCCTGCTAGTAATAACTGCCCGGACACCAAACGTGCACAAGTACATGGATGTGACCGAACCCTGTCGCAAAACCATGCGACCTCTACTCTTTTGCCTAAAGGCGAATAGCTCTCTGTGTGGGACTCTAAAGACTCGACACTACGCTGGCAGTGGGTTTAACCACAGACCGCAAACGGCACTGGCTGTGCGTAACGGCCCCCAGGTAGATGCCGATAAGAAGACGGACGAGATGAAACCCATCTGAACTCCTACTGAGCCTGAATGTGACAGTCTCCGTACAGTCCGGTCTGTTCGTCCGAGAATATCGCATGGCGGGCATAGGGGGCGGTAAACGTCAGTCCCCTAATAGCGGTACAAGTCGCGTCGGAGTGTAGCCCAGAACACCCTGAGATAACACTGGAAACCCACCAGTATATCTCGCTTGCCCTGGCCAGGGACTTTGTGTAATGGCTCTCCTAGACACAGCGCGATATCAACCCCCAATACCGGGAAAGACGAATCCTGTCTAACCGTCACTGCCTCCAAGTGCTTCGGGACTGCACCCAACTACTACCTGTTTGCACCACTCCTTTGAGCCGTGGTAGGGTAGTAATCAAAGTACAGTGGGAACACACTCGAGGCGGAGCGACAGTGTCAAGTCAGTGGACTAAGCTGTACTCATGTCACCTGGGAACTGATAACTGACGATAGGTATAATACCAACCAACAGTTCCCGACGAGTCCTGTCCAGTGTAATTGTAACCTAACGAGCACCCGCATACTATCTCAAGTACGACGTACTGACGGCTGTGGGACAGACCGTCTCCTCTGCTGGGATGAGAAGCGTATACGCTAGTCTACTCCGGAGTATCGATGCCCTGTCTCAATAATCCTACGACTAGGGACCTGTATAAGGATGTGCTTGTAGATTACCCAGCCCCCACTAGTGTGACTGCCATCACAACGCTGGTAATCAAGCAAGGATCCTAAGGGCTCTACTAATATGTATAAGCGATATGCTAAAATAAATACATGCACATATTAAAGTAGAAACAAACCAAGTAGCATACTACCATTTTGAGCAAGATTGTTTATACAACTGTGAATATCCCAAGCTTCCATCAAGTAATATACAAACTAGTATGATACAGTAATGTCCTCTAGGGCATATACACTAACATCCTTCACCTAGGATCTCTAGAGGTATAACCCCTTAACTCAACTCCTTTTTGCTAAGTTATGGTCGATAGTGTAGTTAGTGTTCATAATATGTAGTTTAGTGCTAGTTTTAGCAATTTTGAGTGAGATATAGCCAAGCGATGGTTGTGATGGTTAGAGTAGCCTTATTAGATACTGTTGAGACCGGATCACCCAAAATTTATCCCAGATTTCACCGGAATACCAGATTTTCCCGACTTGGTGTAATTTAGCGATTTTAGCGACTTTTTAGCCTCTGTAAGATCTGCTGTTGACCCGAACATCTCAGAATAAAATTGGTGAAACTGTAGCATGGTGAGATTAGCAGACACACACGCACAAAACACGGGGACCCAACTCCCACTCCGGGCCGCCAATTTATTCCTTCTGGCCGCAAATTGCGGCCAGAGCAGGGGCTGGGGTGCTGGGTTTTTTCCTGTAGGTGTCTTTTGGTTAGCATAGTCTGTTGGTATCTGCAACTTTTTGTGTTGGAACCAGAGTCAAAATCTGGAGCCTAAAACCTGTTCTTGACATTTTTTAAGTAAAGTCTTAGCTTTTTAAAATCTGCTTTAGACCCAGTGAGTTTAGAATTAAATTGAGTGGACTGTAGCCTGCTAGTGATACCCTGACCCCATCACCAGAGCCCGACCCCACCAACCCAAACCCAGGCCGCCGGAAAATTCATTCTGGCCGCAAATTGCGGCCAGACTAGGGAGAGAGGTCCCAGAGTTTTTAGGGTAAGTGTCTTCTATATTTTGTAGGTCTCTGATATATATAGATTTGTGATATTCTGACCTGGGTAAAATCTAGGGCAGTATATCGTTTTCTGGTGTTTTTAGTTTGCGCGGTACGCGCGATACGCGAGTGGGTCTTGTGATTCAGCGTATCGCGGTGTGTCGGGTTAAGCGTTAGGCGCGTACACGCACGTTTCAGCGTATCGCACACACGCGCGTTAATTCCCGACGCGAGTTTCTCGCTTTGTTCCGATATCGCGTTTTGCGAGATTTTTGATTATATTTGGATTCTTGTGTAAATTCCAGGTTCGCAGGCGGGTACGTCAGACGCCACCAGGAAAGGGAAGCAGGTGGTCGGCTATACTTAGCACGCGACCAGGTGAGTAGATTTAACATCTACAGGAAAATCGTCCGTATGGCGTTAAGCGTCAGGGCGTAATAGGATGTTTAGTTTTATGTGTTCATGTAGACATACTAGAGTAGCATACCTCCTGTTATATATAGAACTGGTAGTATAGAACACTGCACTGTCGCTAACGGTACAAGTTGCACGAGCACAATTTATATGCTACACTCACACCGTTAGTGATTGCCATGACACTCACATTATAGGATTGCTAGAAATCATATATCATATTGATTCCATTTTATTGACGTTGTCATGATTTGCCATATATCAGCATATATTATATTCATACCATGCACACTATATACTCACGGTTGTATATACCTTCATTGATATATCACTACCTGTGTACATGCACCCTTTATACTTCTTCTTAGTGCATATATATATATCTTGATATGTTTATGCTTGTGCCATATACATCACATATATTCATACTTGGGCACCCATACATCACATATCTATACTTGTGCCATATACATCACATATATTCATACTTGGGCGCACATACATCACATATCTATACTTGTGCCATATACATAACATATATTCATACTTGGGCGCACATACATTACATATCCATACTTGTGCCATATACATCACATATATTCATACTTGGGCACAGATAGATCACATATTCATACTTGTGCCACATATATCATCTATTCGTACTTGGGCACATATACATCATATGTCCACATTAGTGCACATGTACATTGCTACATTCACTTAGCATACTTATCCTTTCGCACATCCATACCTATACACATATTCATATGTTACTTACATGGATGATATTGACTTGATTTAAAAACTAAGGGACCGCATGTGATACTTTCAAAACTGGATCTTTTTAAAGAGCGGTTTTCCCTTTCTTTTACTCTTAGTGTCATACGACGCATGTCATGGATTTACGCATTAGATTTGATTTATGTGATTTCTGGATTTGGGAACCGGAGTATTATTTTAAGAAAATACGCACTGTTTAAAAACCCGGTCTCCCTTGATATGATATTTCAGTGCGTCCACCATGTGTTTTCTCGGTGCTAGAGCGATATATGTGAACCCGAATCGAGGAGCTGGACGAGGCCGATTGCGGGTACATGGTGGACCCGGTATGGTACCCATGGGCGAGAACGGATCGCTGTGCAGTAGACGGTGAGCCTGGCAGAGGGACTACTACTTACCGGTGATTGGTTGGACCTGGCGGTTATCCGGAGGATACTGACCAGAGTCGAGAGATGGATATGGGACAACTCGTACTGCCGGGGCCGAGGGTCGATACCGCAGACGGAGTCCGTGGGCTGACCCGGACTGACGGATGCCCGATATATGAGGATTTACGTGTCGATGCTGGACACGAGTTTTCTTGATATTTGGGTGCCGATGTTGGGCACTCACGATTTTATGAGATTCACAGGATTTGAGGGCCGATGTGGATGACGGCGCCTGAGTTTTACTGGGAATTGGGTATATTGATAGACACCAGTTATATTCCACGTTGATATTCCGTGTAGACATTATTTCTTTCCATACTCAGCATTCAGTACTTGACATCTCATCCTGTAGCTAGCGTACCTGATAGAGTACACATGCTTGCATATCATTGCGTACCCTGCTCATTATATATAGGGTTGTTAGATTGCATTGCCATGCCTGATTATCACATATCTTGCTCATCACATAGAGATGCTATTAGATCGCACTTGTTGCATGAGATTGAGCATCCAGTTCTTCATATAGATGTTTACCTGTTGGTATAGGTTAAAGTATCGCAGCACGTGCATACTTGCGATTACCTTTATATGTTATCTACTATTCACGAGTTGGCAACTCACCCCCGTTGTGTCACAGTCCTTGCAGGTTGCCCTTTTGGAGCAGTCGCGGCTGGCTGTTTACCGCACCTTTTGACACAGATACCATTGCTGAGGCGTGCGAGCCCTTTTTCTATTAGGTGAGTTTTGTACGGTATCTGTTTACTTTTCAGTTGTATATTGATGTATCTAGTACTCTCCATCTACCTTCATGTATTGACTTAGAGACAGTTGTGAGGACGACGTATGTCATTTTGTACTTTGGTGTCGAGCTCGTTGTGAGCCGACTTTATTTATGCAGTCTTATATTTCTTGCTGTCTTCATTCATTTTTACTCAGTCGTACATTATCATTGTGATGTTGTTTCCGCCGTTGGGCGTGATTTCTCCCGTTTGGGATACTCTATTTATTCCACATGTCATTTTACTTACATCTTGTCTTTTACCCGCTTTTCGGGAAATTTTTTTATAAAGGAAATGTTGCCAAAATTATTAAATAACACTTGAACTTAAAAAAGGTTTCTACTAAATTAATTAAAGTTTTCTAAACATTTACAACTGCTTTTACAAAAATGTTTTAACACTCTATATTTAATGGTTTTGATTTCTGGGTTTCGGCTTACTTAGTCGCGTTACGCCTGTAGACGTTACGTGGTTAAGTGCCGGTCACGGGCCGAACTTTGAATCGTGACACGTAGCATACAAAGTCCATACTTTGTTGGTGTACATGGATTCCATCTCAGATCGCTAAGCATCCAGTCATTCTTACAGAGTCGCTACTCCTGATGGACTGCTCGAAACTAGTTGGGTCATCATCTCATGATGCAATCCTCGCTCCCACTGTCATTGAGAAACCGAAGTATCTCTCAGGAGGATGAGGAACCCTACCAGATCAGCGGAGAGGCTGAGATACGTCGGGAACTATTGAATCCTCCGGTTCTACCAAATCATCAGCTGTAGTCTGTATAGCTGGAACTCCTTCCAGTTCTACAGAACTGACCATGCCCCGATCTTGTCCGGATTTTGTTTTTAGACATAGGCTGGACAACCCCAAATCTTAACTTGCTTAAGAGATGGGTTCTTCCCATACCATATCTCATATGGAGTGGTAGGTACTGATTTGATTGAAACCCAATTCAATAGGTATGCAGCTTCCCCAAACGCATAACTCCCAAAAGGAAACATGTAACTCAGTAGTACTCATCATAGAGCGCACCATATCTCATAGGGTGCGATTGCTCCACCCCGATACACCGACGTGCTGCGGTGTATGCGGAGGAGTAATGCTGAGAGAGAATCTCATTCTCCTTTAGAATAGTCCAGGAATTCAATGCACAAGTATTCTCCTCCCTGATCTCATCAAAGTACATAATACCCATAGCCGTTTTTGGTTCTCTACTACTGACTTATATTCTTCGAATTTCTCAAAAACTTCAGACTCGCGTTTCAACAGGAACATGTGTCCGAATCTTGAGAGATCATCAATGAATGTAATGCAGTACAAAGAACCAGTCCTGGCATGTGTAGACAGGGGATCTACATACATCACTATGTATCAGTCCCAAGAGTTCACTAACTCTTTCTCTGTTTCTAATAAACGGAGCTATGGTCATTTTATCTTTGTGACATGACTGGTAAGTTTCATAAGATGTAAATTCAAACTGATTTAAATATGCATCTAAATGTAACTTAGCTAGTCGGGTCGCATTGATATGACCTAGTCTACAATGCCTCAAGATGGATTCGTTCATTTCTGAACTCTTCCTCTTTTGTGTGTTCAGTACGTTAAGAACTGTGGTTTGATTTACAACGTATATAATTTTAGATAACGTACCTGAACCGATCAACACTTTGATATAGGAAATGTTCAAAATATTATTCAATAATACAAAATTATATCCTTCTTTATATGATAAAGAGACCGATATAATGTTGCATATCAGGTTCGGTATCTAATAACATTCGTTCATAATCAATGTATTTAGTAATACAAGGTGATATTTGCCATCAGCTTGGCTGCAACAATTGCACTGTTTCTGGCTCTTGAAATTTATCACCCGTTCTCAGTTCTCTACCTTTCTGTAGCCCATGTAACAGATTATATTTGTGGGATCCTGATCCGGTATCTCATACTCAGGACGTAAAGGATACTGAGAAACAGTTCTCGGTAATGAACATACCCGAAGAAGATGCATCAGCATGCACTTTATTCGTTTGGACGGCACGGGAATTCTGCCATTCCCCATTTTCTGCTCGGTCTTATAACAATTATAAGATGGAGCGGGACCAACGTTCCCCAGCTCAGTATAACAAGCGGGTTCGGTAAATACATTCATATTATTATCTTGATTAAGCCGTAACATGGTCGCTACCTGGAGAGAGAAGAAAACAATTTGCGTGCGCTCTTGCAAAATTAGATTGGTTATATATTTTATCTAATCAAAATGCCTCTTTTTATCAAATCTTCCTTCGACCTAAAAGGAAACGGTTTGTGCTCGGTTCTGGTTCGCGTTCTGGCTCAAGACCTTTTGTCTCCGATTCGCAGAACCCTCCAACATTTTTCCATTTTGCCCCTTCCGTAATTTCGATTTATGCTTTCGATCTAGGGTTCCATCACTCTGCAAAAAGTTCGTGCCTTTTTCATGCAAGTATCACTTAGATCTTCCAAAAATCAAATGAATTCGCAGCGTTCGTCGCTTTAATTCACGTAATCTTTACCTTTCCTCTCTTTTTTCGTGTTAATTAGGGTTAGTGTTTTGAGTTTGGTTTAGGTGGTTGGATCGAATTATGAATTGAGAGGAAAATCAGGGTCTGACAATGGGAAGCGGCGATAACGAAGCAGCTGCGAAAGCTCCGAAAGCATCAGCTGCAGCTCAGGTATGATAGGATCTTTTCCCCGTGATGGCAATTTCGTAAATTTGAGCTGTAAAATTTCAATTTTTGACAGAAAACTTTGGATCTTTACGGTGTTTCGTTTGTATAGGAGCAACCTCTGGCGACTAGCTCAGCGCCAGCTGCCCCGGCCTACCCCGATTGGTCCAGTTTTCAGGTAATTTGTTCGTTTTATTGAAAAAAATTGAATTTTTTTAGGGTTTAGATTTATTTTAGTTGGGGAAACTGATATGTTTGTGTGAAATTGAATTGGATATAGGCGTATTCGCCAATTCCACCACATGGGTTCTTTTCTTCGCCCATGGCATCAGGTTCCCCGGTGCATCCTTACATGTGGGGACCTCAGGTGCATTTTATCTGCAACAGTAAATTAATTTATGTTCATGTTGATGGTTGGTGAGGGTTATTGCTTTGTAATGTGAAACATTTGGTTGGTGATAGCTCGAGTGGAAAAGGATAGGATTTGATTCTGTAGCAAGTGTTGCCTCGTTGGTCTAGTTGTTCCTCAGAAGTGATGACCGGATTAATTTGGAAATGATATGCTTAGATGTGGGTTTATGATTTTAGAGGTTTATTTCTGGTTGCTTGGTTACCCCCCATTAAGAACTGAAAAAATGAGCCCCCGATTAGATTTACCTTTTGTTCTTTGGTTTCTTGTAAGAGAATTTTTATGACTGTTGGAAAAGAAAGAGTATGTAATTGTCATCGAAGAACTTGAGGGTTGTTGAAAGCCTAGAGCGTTTATTCATAGAGTTTATGATCCTCTGTGCTCTAGGATGTGGTACTGTGTTTGGCAGGTATTTTTCATGGTGTTATCTTGACATTGAGATGGCATACAGCTTCAACTTAACGGACAATGGAGAGGAAAAAAATGGAATATTCAGAAAAGGAAGTTAATTCGGCTTTAGATGCAAAGTTGATTTTTTAGCGTCGAGCCATCAAGATTGTAGCATTTATTGTTTGTTGTTATTCATGAGTATTTCCTTTGTTTGCAGCCCATCATGCCTCCATATGGGACACCTCCACCTCCATATGTCATGTATCCTCATGGTGTTTATGCTCATCCCTCTATGCCGCCGGTATATCCTTGTACCAAGCTGAACCTCAAATCCTATGTGCCTGAGATGTTTGTTCTTGTTTTGTAGTTGAGGCCTAAAGTGTCGTTGTAGGGTGCATGCACAATGGAGTTGGCATGACAATACCTCATTGGGTGTTGCATATTAAAGAGTGATGTGGCATAAAGCGAATCTAATATTTAATATGATAGACATGCCATATCACTTAAAATAATTGGTATCATCTGATAGAATATTGCTATGTCAACGTTATTGTAGTGTTCAACTACAGTGACAGCTTGTGCCCTATTTCCTCACAATAATACCAGCATTTGGTATATGATATGTTACTTTGAACAGGGTCCGCACTCATTTAGTCCTTATCCAATGCCTTCTCCAATTAATAATGCTGAGGCCTATGTGAGTTTCTTGTTTAGAATGGTTTGTTCATTGCCATCCTATTCATGGATAAAATGAGTTTAATATCTACTCTTTTTCATAGGGAGCAACACCAAGTGGTGTTGATGGGGATGGAAAATCACCTGACGGCAAAGAAAGAAGCCCCCTCAAGAGCTCAAAAGGAAGTTTGGGCAGTTTGAATATGATCACGGGCAAGACCAACAATGATCGTGGCAAAACATCAGGGGCATCAGCGAATGGGTGCTTTTCTCATAGGTATGATGACATGCATATATAAGCCTTATCACTTTTGTTGATAACCATATATGCAACTATTATTACTGATCACACCATAATTGTGATTTCCTAGTGGTGAAAGTGGAAGTGAAGATTCAAGTGAAGGAAGTGATGCCAATTCACAAAATGTGAGGTCCACTGTACTTGATTATTTTGCTGTGTACATTAACATTTTGTTAAACCACAGTATATCCACTTCTTATGGACTCTTCTTGGCCTACTTTACTTGATATTCAGATTGAGAGTTGGGTGTAAAATTTTGTCAAATCTTTCTTAGAGCTGTGTTTCATACTCAGCTCTATTTTGATAGAAAACGGTTATATGGTGACCAAACTTTGTAACCATAAGCATTCCATCTTCTAGCTCTATTCCATATCTGTAGAGTTGCATTTTGTTATTCACAGAACTTCGTAGCAACAGATATTCCATTTTCTTGCACTATTCCATGTCTATCTAGATATGCCAATTAAATACTAAACGTGGTTTATTCTTGAAAGCAATTATTGTTTAGTGGCATATACCAGCGTTCTAGTTGCATCGCCTATGATTATAGTAGATGACTGTTTAATTTACATCAGTTCTTCTGATCTATATCAATTTCTTTTATACATAACTTACAATTGATTTTTAGATCCAAAATTTCAACTGATGACTCGATGCCAACTAATCGGCATATATTCTCTTGTTTGACCATTAACTTTTCCAAGTTAAACTGTGTGTCAGCAGTTGCTAGGATGAACTTATGCCTAGATTATTTGTTTTTGTTGTTGATCAGGATTCTCAACTAAAGACATCTAATGGGCAAGATTCCTATGATGGTAAGATATGGAAATATGCAACGTAATTCTCGAATTCCTTTTGTTTAATCTTTAACCTTGTCAATTTATTGAAGCAGAAGCAACCCAAAATGGCACTCATGCGCGTGGTTCTCGAAACGGAGTAGTCCGAACTGCATCTCAATCTGCATTGAACCAAACCATGCCAATCATGGCTATGCCAGCTGGTGTGCCTGGGACTGCCATTGCAGGCCCCACCACAAACTTGAATATAGGGATGGACTACTGG
Organism: Agapanthus africanus; assembly: GCA_030015575.1. Classification (NCBI taxonomy): domain Eukaryota; kingdom Viridiplantae; phylum Streptophyta; class Magnoliopsida; order Asparagales; family Amaryllidaceae; genus Agapanthus; species Agapanthus africanus. The sequence continues at coordinate 904,097,938 of JASDDO010000022.1, forward strand.
GGCCCGGGCGCCACAGCCCCGTCACCGATACCTCCAATACGTGCCAAGGTACCGGCACCTGCCCTTGGAGTGGCTATGGTTCCTGGTGCTTCATCAGAACCATGGATTCAGGTAGTGGGTTTTAGGCTAAACTATACTAAAATACCCTGAGCTTGCAATGCTTTTCAGATATATATCATATAGTTTGTAGATTGCAGGTTGATACCATGAACTTACTTGGTTTATTTAAAGTATCATTACCTCTCAGCAAATTTTTTTTTAATATCATGTGTTGTTTTATATGATACACCGAAGTGGTGTTTAAAGCCAAAGGGCCCTCTCTGAAAGCCGGAAAGCAATGTATAGTACTAAATTGAAGAATGCTATAAGGTCATTATATTTATTAGATATCAGTTAATTCGAAGCTGTAATTTGTAAAGCATGCGGATATTTTTATTTGAAAAATGTCAACATACAGTGACTCTTGGAATTTCACAGCTGGTGGAATTCAATTCGTGGACCCTGATTTACTATGGAAAATTGAATTCTTAAAATTTGAAACTAAAGTTATTAAATATTTAGTAATAGCAAACTGTTTATCAGTCACATTAGTTATTTCATACAATGTTTCCTTAGAAGGATCAATCAATGAAGTCAAGTGATGAGGGCCTAATGCTTCAAGGCCTGCACATAGTTTCAAGCTCTTTACAGAAAGGACTTTGCGAAACTCCAACTCTGTAGATTGTGAATGATGCTGCATGAAATAAGCTACCTGCATAATATATCAACATATTATGAACATGGCAACATGATTATATTACAAATATGCTTGTTGCACTTGATTTGTCACTCTATTTAAGTTGGATGTTCTCTCTAATTTTTGTCTCGTCAATGTTTGTTTTGTAATTCAGGACGAGAGAGAGCTTAAACGACAGCGAAGAAAGCAGTCTAACAGGGAATCTGCTCGTCGATCCAGGTTACGCAAGCAGGTGTGGAGTATATAATTTAGCATTAATTGCACAAAAATCCGCAGTAGTTTATTCCGTATAGCACTTAGACCCCCTCAAATGTTTTATTATTGCAAGTGTAAACACTCTCATTGCTCATCGACCAAAACCTTTACAAAATACTCAAATTCAAATCTAAACAACTAAACGATTGTCTAATATAACTCTATATTTTTTCTTTTCTGTTGTTTAAGGTGAAATTTGAGTGTTTTGGAGGGTTTCAATCAATTAACAGAGGAGGTATTTGCTCTAATAAATCCTTTGAGGGGGGTATAGTTATACGGTACATGGGGTTTTGTGCAATTGACCCAATAAATTATTCAAGAGCTTATAGTTGTACGGTACATGGGGGTTTGTGCAATTGACGAAATCCCTTAAGTTATTTTTGATTGGAGATTGATTGGAGATGTTCAAAGCCAGCCCTAAACTGCTAAGGCCACAAATAGTACACACAATTTATTAATGGTTTATGATTTTCAGGCCGAGTGTGAAGAGCTTGCTCAGCGTGTTGAGGTATTGAAAGAGGAAAATGCTTCTCTAAGAGCAGAGTTAAACCAGATCAAGGAGGAGTTTGACCAACTTCTTTCACAGAACATTTCTCTGAAGGTTATTGTTATCCCCTCATGGCCCATTACTTATTCGGGCTTTTCATATGCCGACCCCACAACTTATTTGTTCCTTATCGGACCCCTAAAAGTTGCTATGTCTATATACCACCTCCAATACCTTACTAATAATCAAATAACCCCACATTGTCGTTCATATGTTGTCAAATTCTACCTGATTTTATGACTAAATTATGCCATTTAGTTTAAATTCTTAAATCTGCAACGCTTTGACAACCAGGACCTTTATGTGTCATACTACTAATCGTTCCTTCTTGTAGAGCAAAAGATACATTCAAACTTTTGCCATTGGAAAAAGAAAATGCTCATTTGCTATTATCCAATATGATCTCTAACAATTACAATGCAACTGTTCCATAATATTCTCAGATGTTCTTGACTTTTTGAATAACTAGTAGGTATTGGGGCTGATGTATGGAAATATGAAGTTTATTGGGGTGATATATGGAAATAGATAAGCTTAGGGGGTGATATTAGTTGGGGGGGGGGGGCTTTCAATTGATATGTTCATATGGCCATTTCTCATGAGTCATGAATATTAAGAATGAATGCAACATTTGCAGGAGAAACTCGGAGAGAAGCCTAGAAGCGAAGAAGATTCAAAAGTCGACAGAAATTGCCAACATTCCTTTGATGTGCAAGCAACACAAAAGAATACAGCAGAGGGTGGTGGTCATTAAAACCTGGCTATATATATGCCCACTCACATTGCATAGTATGTTATGAACATGAGGATTATAGTTTTACTAAAGTTAATTGTCACTAGGTAGTATAATGTCTTTACAAAAGTTAATTCCAGGTTCAGTTTCTGCCTTGACTGGTCTTTTAACAGTCAAAGTCCAAGCAGGACATGCTGATTGCTTGCTAGAAATAATGCTAGTTTCTTGTTCTCTCTGTGTGTTTGATGTAATTTATAACTCTTTGTGATAAAAGTAATGTAATTAACAATTAGTGGCTGATTTGTATATGGTATGGTTGGAGGTACACTTGTTAAGTGCACATGCTTTGCACAATAAAAGAACATGTTTTAGCCTGTGCAGGAGAATATGCAATGTTTTACGGATCATAGTTCAATCTATTGGAATGCAGTCGCCCACTTTATTCAAGTCCTTCCATAATGAAATTTTAGTATAAATCATTTCTGTAAGATTATGGGTGCCAAGTTTTGTATTAAATTTCAATGTCAAGGGGCTGTGAATGCAAAAGATTTTGTTACTTCGCAGATTCATTCTATGAGTATTTTCATTGCCCTTTCAGGTATACCCGAGCTTTTCCCACAGTTTATATTTTCTTTTTTTTCTCAATATAATTTCCTTTTTTAATTTAATATTGTTATTTTTATTAGTTTCTTGATTCTGAACAGGTGTATTAATTCAATAGGAGGATCATGATGTCATGTAGTTCTGTTAATTAATCTCATTCTATCTTTCATTTATGGTTCACAGGATCAGGTGTGGAGCCCTAGTTTGTCGATTGAGTAATTGAAGACAATCAGAGGTATGTAAATCTCAGTATTTATAAAATAATATTAATTGCCTGACAACATTCACAGAAATCATTTTCTAAAGTTGAAATCTTCATCCTGGTCGCTGTTATTGATTATGCTTTGCAATAAAATAATCATTAAAAAAACATATATCCGAATCACAGAAGATAAATCTCCTAAATATCTAGAAATGAAACTTCATCACTAACACTACCACATACAGAACTATTGTGGTAAAGAATCTGTGACAAATCCTATCTGAAGAGCTGGCTTTCCTTGACCCATCTTTTATTTCATCCGGTGCCGGGCCCGGGCTCGCCACCGGAACCAAACCTGCTGGCGGTGGGCCTGGCTGAGACGGAGCTGGAGCTGGCTCGACTGCAGCCGAACATTTTGTCTCATTTCTGTCATTTTCCTCGGTCATATTCAAAACTCCGTAAATTCCATGGCACCTAAACAAAGAGCCAGCAGTACAAATATTTGCGCTCACAACCTCAACATTATTAAGGTAAAATCCTTTCTTACCCCCATTTACTATTTTGAGCAAAAAAATTTGTTGATGAGTCGGAATTGAAGTTCCTGATGGCAGACGCAACAGATCGTCAAATAAAAGAGTGGACGGGATCGAGTGCCTTAAAATGAAATCTAGGGTTTTGTTCTCGGGAATTGAGGCTTTTGATAAAGCTCGATCACTTGGCATTAAGAAAGTGGTGGTGTTTCTTGGTATTTTGTCTTGAACCATGTTGAGGAGAGTAACGAAGGTGAAATAGCTTGCCCGTTGCATCTCTTGCATCGTGGTGATGATTTCTTCTGTTGGCGGGGTTTCATTGGTTGCTGAGGTTGAGAGAACGACACTTGTCAAGAGGATGGAGATGAGGTATGCAGCCATTGCTTTAGGCTCTACTTCTTTTGATTGTCTTGTCATGCATTTGTTTAAATGTCGGCCTTTTATAGTATGAATATGCATGACAGTCTTATGCCCCAACAGCTATGTTCATGCCTTTGTGCATGGTTGAACTTTTCATCACCTGCGTTTGCCGGTGAGTTTTTAGGTTCTTTATTGTTCTGACACATTGTGTGTACTGTAAGTAGGATCCCCCCCCCAAAAAAAATCTGGAAATTGAGGCGTTGGGGTATTCCCAAAAGTGATCTTTTTATTGAATATTCATCAGTTCATGGATTAAATCGCAGATTATAAATTACGGGAATCTGATGTCATTTGTTTTGGGCAAATTGTCAAAAAAAAAAAAATGCCAGCTCCCACTAACAAAAAACCTTGGCCTTGAAACGGTTGTCCAAAACCTTTTGCAAAATTTTCCTGGAGTAAAAGTTGTCTGCCATATCTAATTAGTTCATACATATCGCAGGTAAACTGCATACATATCGCATGAAAATTAGATATAGCAGGCAACTATATATATTACACAGGCAAGGCTTTTTTTGACAACTAAAAACTTTTGTGAGATGTTTTTGACAACCTAAAAAGGGCTAGGGGAGTTTGTCAGCGGGAAAACTTGCCTTGGTATTTTGACAATTTACCCTTTGTTTTTTAGACGATGCTAGCTCGCATGCAGTTTGTCTCATTTCTATGATATACCCCCAATTAGTTGCTAATCATCATTAATTACGTTTGCTGTATTTTTCTTCTGAAAGTTCCAAAAAAAACTTTTTCAATGTATTTTTATTGTGAGATAGAATGGAAAACAGGTAATGAGTTTGGGCATTTTCTTCTGTACGGTGATGGCATGAATGTCAGTGCTTTTCTGAATTTGACCCATTTTGTTTCCATTATGAATTTTGTGCCCCCATTTGCCCTCATCCTTTATCTTACATAACATTTGCATTAACTGTCAGGATCATAGTTGCATATGATCCCAGATTTAGAGCCAGACGTTCAAGGGGATCCTGGCTAAACAAAGAGGCACGGCGGAAGGCGTAGGAATTGAAATGGTTCATCTGGCCAGTTACACTTGAAATGGAGCGAAATGTATGAGTAATGATTTACTGTTGCTTATTTTACTTGCCAGCGGAAACTGGGATTTTATAGAATGTTAGCTGCGGTGTGTAATTTCATTTAATAATCCAGTTTCTGGTGTTAAAAGGGCGATCAACGGGCCTTGCTGTTGGCCAAGCCTAGTATCAACATCAACTTTGGGCTGGCCTACCACTTCTATCCTGGCATCAGCATCAACTTTATGATTGCCTAATGCTTCTAGCGCAATCTTATCGCAACAGTGATCTTTACCCTCATCACTTCTAGTTTTTCGTGCACGCTGCCACTGACATTGTTATTGTGGTTTCACCACATTTGTCACTGCTGTCACCATCGCGGCTACATTGGCTTGTATGTTCATGAAAAAAAAGATAGTTCAGAAAGCTCTGGTTTTTGTATCTTTTGGTTATTTTCCGAGCGAGGACTGACTAATGAAAAAGGAAAAAGAAAAAGTTTGCTCATGACATGCTCTTGGAAGTGTCTTCAAAACCAAAGAAAGAGGAGTAAATTATAAACATGGAGTTTTCAAGTCTCTCCAATTGAAATCTATTCTTCATACAAAGCATTGAGTGTATATATATATATATATATATATATATATATATATATATATATATATGTTAGTTGTATGTATGCCCCAGAGGTCATTATTGTACACATGATATATAATATAGTGGATGTTTAGACATATATAGAGATGACTTTCTTGCTCGACATCTATCTGGTTGCTCTTTATCTTAACATGTATACTTGTTTTTTACTGTCTTATGGTTACATGTTGGTAAAACCTTAGGATGTGTATTTGACTACCAGAATTATGATGCAGATCATACTAGTGGGGCCATGGTAGTCCATAAGTTCATCGTGGTTGTCGAGATGGGGTATCGATATACCAGAGTAGACAAACGTATACGCTTCTCGATCCATGAAATGGGCGATGGATGATCCCATATCCATTGATGTTTAACATCGGAGACGGTATACAGGTGTTCAGTGAAGACTGGATACACTGGACGGACTCGCCGAGAACTCCTAGATGGTGTTATACCTCACGTCAGATAGCAGTTCTCTGGTGACACTGGTACATGTTAGTCTATAAACCCGAGATTGTCATAGAGTCTTGTGTGATTCCCACTGTGCTTTGATTTCCACCTTACCACGTTCAAGAGGACGTGCAAAACGGTGGTTTTTGGGTACAGTCCCGAGTCATATGGAGGCAATGAGCGATAGGAGGGGTTTCGTCTCTCCCGATATTGGGGGTTGATGTTGTGCTGTGCTCGATTGGCCATAACAGGGAAGTCCCTGGTCCGGACTGATTTAGAGATTTACTGGTAAGTGTTATCACTAGTTTCTCGACCCGTTTGAGCCTCGTATCGACATGACTTATCGAGTTATTGGGGTTTAACGTTTACCACCCGTAGACTTGATATGCGACATATCAGACGAAAAGACTGGGCTGTACGGTAGTATTACTGACAGGCTTTACAGGAGCTAGAGCGGGCTTACTTGTTGATCTTCTGATCGCTCAATACCCGGGTAGCCGTTACGTCCAGCCAGTACCGCTGACGGCTTGTGAGTGCTTGATGTGATCATCACCTACTGCCGGCGTATTGACGAGTCTTTAGAGTCCTACACAGAGGTTTTACTGGCTCAGGCAAAACGTAATAGGAGCACATATGTGATATGTGCGGGACTGAGAATAATACGAGTATGTGATACCATATTCTATTTTCGCGATATTTGTATCGGTCGGTTATATGTGATATAGCCAGGTTATCGAATCAAGTGTTGATTCGATAAGTTGGTACATATAATATTAGACGGTTATATGTGATATAGCCGGATTATTAATTCAAGTGTTGATTTGATAATTTAGTGTTTAATTGTATATTTGATATACTAGTTTACATTAACTAATATTAGCTCACTTAAGCATTTATTTTTCTCATATGTGCACACTTAATATATATGTGATATATATTAATTGTGTTCTATTTTGTGTCATGGTTGATGACACACTATATGGGTGTATGAGACTTACACCATACTAATTATAATGTAGGGTTTAGATATTTAAAGTAAATCCAAATTAGTGGATAATTAGTCACATGCATGAAGCTTGTGGATGCATTGACTTAGTCCACTAATTTTGTTTTACTAAACATATTTATTAATCTAACCATTATAACTTAGCCATGGTTATGTCTCTCTATGAGTTAGATATATGATACAAACTCACCCATGGTTGATTCTCTCACCTCATTAGTTCATTCTCATCTCTTGACTTCATCTTCTTCATCCTTGAGAAAAAGCTTGCTACTTTTTTCAATAGTGAGAAAATATTATGAGAAAAATAAAACTAAAGTGAGCCCACTTCCTACTTCATCATCCTCTACTAGATTAGCACTTTAGTATAGGGTGTTAGCTTCACTAATCTCTCATTAATGAAGTAGTAGCTTGAGTTAGTGTCTCCTCGATGTAGATTATTTTCGGCCTCGAAGACTTCTAGCAAGTTTGTTCCTTTCATCTTGAGAAGCCATGCAAGAGTCCGAGAGTTCCATGATCGCAGCGAAGGGACCACTACAAGGAGCAATTGAAGTGAAGGACCGGTCTACAAAGGTTGTATTCCGTTATCATTTAGATGTAAAGTAGTTTACATTTCGTTTCGTATGATTTTCTAGTTAACGATTCTAGTTTAAGGTTCTTTAAAACGTCAATTTTGAAAATGACATGGACGATACCTCCTGAAACCTTGCTGTCGTTCATAGGAACCCTACAGTGGTATCAGAGTCTAGCTAGAGAATTAGACGTATTGTTAGATTACGAAACCAAAACTATTCTGAAACTTGAAACCCTAGAATCCAGGTTCTGTTGATTTTTATATGAGCTCTAAATTTTTTTTAAACAACTGCAGAATGTTGTATGTGACATTAGATGAACACAGAAGAAATTTAAACCCAAACTGCCGGATTTTGGCCGAGCACTTTGCCCCTAAAACCGAGGAGGCCGACCCTGTGAGGGAATTTTTGGTTCAAATATTTTTTGTGTTCTGGTCTCTGGATTTTGGTGTTTCAGGTGGTGTTTGATTTTGCTAATTTTCATGTGATAACTTGCTGCAAAGGCAACTCGGAGTGTTTCGTAGTCGTAATTCTAACTGTTTTACGGGTTATTTAAACGGTGTTAAAAATTTCGAACGGATATCAAATACCCATTTTAACCCTTGTCGGAAAATTTTCCAAGAGTTGGATTTTTTCGTAGTTAAAGAGCATTCAAACATCATGCAAGTTATGCAATGGACCCTCTAAAAAAACGAAACCCTAACTCGATTATGTGACCGTCAGAACCGCCACTAAACCCTAGGGTTTGTGGTGGTTCAGCGGTGCCACATGTGAGGCCATGGTTGACCCTTCTACAGCTGGTTCATTGGTACTGTGGCATGTGCTGAATAATTTTAAACTACGCTCAAGTGTTGAGCTTTTCAGGTAATTTTGGGTGTTTGTTGATTCGATCGGAATGTTTAATATCGTCTAGCTTTTTCTGGAATGTGATACAATAGATGGAATTCGTATAGTTAGGCATGAAATCCAAAGTATGTGATTTTTGGGTGTATGATATCTAAGGTTATTATGGATTCAAAATGTTGTAGTTTGACATTTTCTTTTCTGCGACCGTAAGTGTAATATGGGGTGTATCGCCGGTTTCGTTTCTATATATCAACGACAATTGGGATACGCATATTTACTTACGTTGATGACATGTGATGTTATGTGTTGCTGTGATATGTTATATTGGATCGTCGCGTTTTGAATAGCCGGGGGTTTTATATGAGATGAGAGTTTTTATTTTTATTCATGTAAAATTAATTGTATGTAATATTCTTTTATTAGGGCACTTCCGGGTTGAGGATGATGTCACCATTGTTGTATATTATTTTCTTTTCCGCATTAGGATAGACCCAAGGAGGGGAGCACAAGTAACCGGGTTCTAGAGTCCAGTGGGAGACCATCTCGAGGAGTCGAGTCCGGGTCTCCTCACTCTAGAATTGGTAGGGTTGCTTGCCGCTCTCGTAGGGGTCTAGGGATGTGGGTTTGGCTATTCATCGCGACCGTGGAATCCATGTTTTATACATGCTCAAAATAAAACACATACCTCCTACTATATCCAATATTTCATATGTTTCTTCTGCTGCTATGTGATGTGATCACTGTGGATTCTGAGACAAATGGATATATATTATATATGAGATATATAATAGATGTTGCTTATGTTTTGCACCCGTGCTAGTCCCGTCCCGGTATGCCGTTAGTTAAGTAAGCTAACGGTGCATAATGGGATACTGTGGCGAATGCGGATGGTATAAGCGTACGTTGTATTTTCGTTTCTTTTGTGATGCTTATGAAGCATAAATGATGGGACTTCATTAATGAGATTAATGAAAGAAAAGAAACCTAAAAGATGTTGTACAATCAAATTTTCAAGAAGGGTAGCTCTAGTTTTTGCTTTGCATAGCGGTATTCCTTATAGAATGTCCAGCACCTTATTCGATAAGGAAAGAACCGAGATCCCTTCATCGGGAGTGACCTCTTTAGCAAAACCTAGCAGATGCTACAACACTCGGTTTGTGTTTTGATTGTTTTTATAGTTTCTGCTTTGCATAGTGATATTTGTGAAATATCTTGCATCTTATTCAATAAGGAAAGAGCCGAGATCCCTTCACCGGGAGTGACCTCTTTAGCAAAACTAGTGAAAGCCTAAAAATCACTCCTTTTCTAAAATCACTTGTTTCTACAACGATATCAAGTTCATTACGCAAAAGGTTTTCATAAAAACCTGTCGTAGCTCTCCGTCATTTCAGATAAGTATTATTTAGTATTCGTGCTGCGCTTGTTGACCTCTGTTAAGGCATAGCGTGCGATAGCTGATTAGTGCTTATCTGTTAAGCATGTGATGCGATTGGATTAGAGTAGTCATACGACTTTGTTGACCTCTGTCAAGGGTCGTGCGGGTGGGTTTGATTCAATCAGAAATGACGGGTTGAACTTGACTAGTGCACTATGATTTGTTGACCTCTGTCAAGGTCATAGCATGCTAGGGGCAAAATATTATCGGGAATTTCAAGTGTTGAAATTTGCAATGAGATTGCATACCTTTTATGAGATAGTTGGATCCCAATACCCATTGCGAGTAAATGTTACTCCTGAGAGAGTTTTACACAAGACAATTAGCCGATTAAGTAGGTGTCTAGAAAGGTGTTCACGGGGTTATACCTCTGGGAAAATGATGTTTATTTTAATTAGGTTCGTGCGAAAGCACGGGGAACCTCCCTCAAAGTACCAACACTGGCCTGGCTGAAAGATTGGCGAAATTATAGGGTGTAATTAATCCCGGCTAGTCTTTCCTTTTAGGGTTTAAAGGAAGATTTGATAAAAACAGTGGGAGCCATCCTGATTAGATAAAATAATAACCAATCTGATCTTGTAAGAGCATACGCTAAACTATTTTCTTCTTTCTCTCTCTAGATAGCGACCATGTCAAGCCTTAATCAAGATAATAATATGGATGTATTGACCGAACCTGCTTGTTATACTGGGCTGCGGAACGTTGGTCCCGCTCCCACTTATAATTGTTATAAGTCCGAGCAGGGAATAGGGAAATATCCGGATTCCCACGCCGTCCAAACGAAGAATAAGTATGTTGATGCATCTTCTTTGGGTGTGTTAGTTGTTGAGAACTATTTCTCAGTTCACTCCACGTCCTGGGTATTAGATACCGGATCGGGATCCCACATATATAATATGTTATATGGGCTAAGGAAAGATAGAGAACTGGGAATGGATGATCATTCCGTAAGAGTAGGGAATAATGCAAATGTTGCAGCCAAAGCAGTTGGCGAATATCACCTTGTATTACCAAATGGTAATATATTGATTCTGAACGAATGCTATTACATTCCGACCCTGATATGCAATTTTATATTAGTTTCTTTTTTAAATAAAGAAGGATATAATTTTGTAATATAGGATAATATTATGAACATCTTCCTAAATCAAAAGTTGATAGGATCAGGCTCGTTAAATAATGGCATATACGTTTTAGATCAAACCACAGTTCTTAATGTACAAAACACACACAAGAGGAAGAGTTCAGAAATGAACGAATGCTTCTTGTGGCATTGTAGACTAGGTCATATCAATACGACACGACTAGCTAAGTTGCATAAGGATGGATATTTAAATCCGTTCGAATTTTAATCCTATGACACTTTCCAGTCACGTCTCAAAGGCAAAATGACTAAAACTTCGTTTACAGGACACGGAGAAAGAGCTAGTGAGCTCTTGGGACTGATACATAGTGATGTATGTGGTCCTATGTCTACACATGCCAGGAATGGTTCCTCATACTTCATTACATTCACTGACGATCTCTCAAGATTCGGACACGTGTTCCTGTTGAAACACAAGTCTGAAGCTTTTGAGAAATTCAAAGAATATAAATCCGAAGTCGAGAACCAAACGGGTAAAAGTATTAAAATTCTACGATCTGATCGAGGAGGTAAATACTTGAGCACAGAGTTCCTGGACTTTCTAAAAGAGAATGAGATTCTATCTCAGCTTACTCCTCCGTATACACCACAACACAACGGTGTATCGGAACGGAGGAATCGCACCCTATTAGATATGGTGCGCTCTATAATGAGCACTGCTGAGTTGCTTATTTCCTTTTGGGGTTATGCGCTTGAAGCAGCAGCATACCTATTGAATCAGGTTCCATCAAAATCTGTGTCTACCACACCATATGAGATATGGAGTGGGAAGAGACCATGTCTTAAACGAGTTAAGATATGGGGTTGTCCGGCCTATGTCAAAAGGCAAAATCCGGACAAACTCGAGGCACGATCAGTTCTTTGTAAGTTTGTTGGATATTCTAAACATTCAAATGGATATCTATTCTACCACAGTGAACAACAAAAGGTGTTTGTTACTCAACATGCCACCTTTTTAGAAAATGAATTTCTTACAAAAGAAATTAGTGGCGAAGAAGTAGAGCTGGAAGAAGTTCCAGTTACACAAACTACAACTGAAGATTTAGTGGAACCAGAGGATTCGGTAGTGCCCAATGAGCCCCAGCCTCTCTGCCGATCTAGTAGGGTTCCTCATCCACCTGAAAGATACTACGGTTTTCTTATTGATGGTGGAAGCGAGGATTGCATCATGGAGGATGATGACCCGACTAGCTCCGAGCAGGCCATCACGAGTGGAGACTCTGTGAAATAGCTGGATGCAATGCGATCTGAGATGGAATCCATATACACCAACAAAGTATGGACTTTGGAAGTTGCTCTTGAAGGGGTAAAACCCATTGGGAGCAAATGGATCTTTAAGAAGAAACTTGGTGTAGATGGAAAACTTGAGACTTTCAAAGCTAGACTTGTTGCAAAGGGTTTCCGTCAACGACCAGGTGTGGATTATGACGAAACCTTTTCTCCAGTGGCTATGCTTAAGTCCATCCAGATCCTACTTGCCATCGCTGCATTTCATGACTACGAAATCTGGCAAATGGATGTTAAGACCGCCTTTCTAAATGGTGATTTGGAAGAGTGCATGTACATGACTCAGCCAGAGGGCTTCGTAGACAGTAGGAGCGGCGGAAAGGTGTGCAAGCCGCTTAAATCCATCTACGGGTTAAAACAAGCATCGCGGAGTTGGAACATCTGTTTTGATGTCGTTATCAAAGAGTTTGATTTTGTCAAAAACGTAGATGAACCTTATATATACAAGAAGGTGGTAGAGAGTAAGGTTGTCTTCCTCGTATTGTACGTAGATGACATACTCTTGATAGGAAATGATATTCCTATGCTGCAATCGGTCAAGCTCTTCTTATCACAAAGATTCTCAATGAAATATCTAGGGGATACCTCCTACATCTTAGCGATTAAGATCTATAGAGAGAGATCTAAACGGATACCGGGATTGTCCCAATCCAGGTACATTGACACCATACTAAAGAGGTTTAGTATGGAAAAATCCAAGCGTGGGTTTTTACCCACGATCTCAGGACTCACTCTCTCCAAAGAGATGTCTCCCAAGACTGATTTGGAGAGAGTTCGCATGCAAGAGATACCCTATGCTTCGGCAGTAGGCTCTATCATGTACGCGATACTATGTACCAGACCCGATGTAGCACACTCACTAAGTGTAGTGGGTAGGTATCAAGCAGATCCTGGAGAGAGTCACTGGACAGCCGTGAAGAGCATTCTTAAGTACTTGAGAAGGACTAAAGAGATGCTCTTGGTGTATGGTAATGGAGAACTCCAAGTGGAGTCCTTTACCGATTTGAGCTTCCAGAGTGATAAGGACGACTCTAAGTCGCACTCGGGATTTGTCTTTACCCTCAATGGAGGGGCGGTATGCTAGAAGAGTTCCAAGCAGGAAACCGCAGCAGACTCGATGATGGAGGCTGAATACATCGCTACCAACGATGCTGCCAAAGAGGCTGTCTGGATGAAGAACTTCATAACTGAACTTGGAGTGGTTCCATCCATTGAGCATTCAATACCTTTGTATTGTGATAACAATGGAGCGATGACTTTGGCCAAGGAACCCAGATCCCATCAGCGATCCAGGCATATTCTGAGGCGGTATCACCTGATCCGGGAGATAGTTGATCGCCGGAAGATCGAGATCAGGAGAGTTGACACGAAGAATAACACAGCGGATCCACTCGCGAAGGCCATTCTCCAGATACAGTTCGAGAGTCTCTTCGGGATGTTGGGTATGCGATACTACAGCAGCCGGCCCTAGTGAAAGTGGGAGATTGTTAGTTGTATGTATACCCTAGAGGCCATTATTGTACATATGATGTATAATATAGTGGATTCTTGGACATATATAGAGAGGACTTTCTTGCTCGATATGATAGTATGCTATCTGGTTGCTCTTTATCTCAACATGTATACTTGTCTCTTACTGTCTTATGGTTACATGTTGGTAATGCCCTTAGGATGTGTACTTGACTACCAGGATTATGATGCAGATCATACTAGTGAGGCCATGGTAGTCCATAAGTTCATCCTTTAATGTTCCTAGTCGTGGGTGTATCGAGATGGGGCATCGATAAACCAGAGTAGACTAGCGTATACGCTTCTCGGTCTATGAAATGGGCGATGGATGATCCCATATCCATTGATGTTTAACATCGGAGATGGTATACGGGTGCTCAGTGGAGACTGGGTACACTGGACGGACTCGCCGAGAACTCCTAGATGGTATTATACCTCACGTCAGATAGCAGTTCTCTGGTGACACTGGTACAGGTTAGTATGTAAATCCGAAATCGTCATAGAGTCTTGTGTGATTCCCATTGTGCTTTGATTTCCACCTTACCACCTTCAAGAGGACGTGCACAACGGTGATTTTTGGGTACAGTCCCGAGTCACATGGAGGCAATGAGCGATAGGAAGGGTTTCGTCTCTCCCGGTATCGGGGGTTGATGTTGCGCTGTGCTCGATTGGCCATAACAGGGAAGTCCCTGGCCAGGGATGATTTAGAGATTTACTGGTAAGTGTTATCACTAGTTTCTCGACCCGTTAGAGCCTCGTATCGGCATGACTTATCGAGTTATTGGGGTCTGACATTTACCACCTCTAGATTTGATATGCGACATATCAGACGAAGAGACCGGACTGTACGGTAGTGTTACTGACAGGATTTACAGGAGCTAGAGCGGGCTTGCTTGTTGATCTTCTGATCGCTCAATACCCGGGTAGCCGTTATGTCCAGCTAGTACCGCTGACGGCTTGTGAGTGCTTGATGTGATTATCACCTATTGCCGGCGTATTGACGAGTCTTTAGAGTTCTACACAGAGGTTTTACTGGCTCAGGCAAAATGAAGTTGGAGCACATATGTGATATGTGCGGGACCGAGAATAATACGAGTATGTGATACCGTATTCTATTCTCGTGATATTTGTATCGGTCGGTTATATGTGATATAGCCGGGTTATCGAATCAAGTGTTGATTCGATAAGTTGGTACATATAATATTAGTCGGTTATATGTGATATAGCCGGATTATTAAATCAAGTGTTGATTTGATAATTTAGTGTATAATTGTATATTTGATATACTGGTTTACATTAACTAATATTAGCTCACTTAAGCATTTATTTTTCTCACATGTGCACACTTAATATATATGTGATATATATTAATTGCGTTCTATTTTGTGTCATGGTTGATGACACACACTACATGGGCGTATGAGACTTACACTATACTAATTATAATGTAGGGTTTAGATATTTAAAGCAAATCCAAATTAGTGGATAATTAGTCACATGCATGAAGCTTGTAGAAGCTTGTGGATGCATTGACTTAGTCCACTAATTTTGTTTTACTAAAGATATTTATTAACCTAACCATTATAACTTAGCCATGGTTATGTCTCCTTATGAGTTAGATATATGATATAAACTGACCCATGGTTGATTCTCTCACCTCATTAGTTCATTCTCATCTCTTGACTTCATCTTCTTCTTCCTTGAGAAAAAGCTTGCTACTTTTTTCCAAAGTGAGAAAATATTGTGAGAAAAATGAAATTAAAGTAAGCCCACTTCCTACTTCATCATCCTCTACTAGATTAGCACTTTAGTATATGGTGTTAGCTTCACTAATCTCTCATTAGTGAAGTAGTAGCTTGAGTTAGTGTCTCCTCGACGTAGATCAATTTCGGCCTCGAAAACTTCAAGCAAGTTCGTTCCTTTCACCTTGAGAAGCCATGCAAGAGTCCGGGAGTTCCATGATCGCAGCAAAGAGACCACTACAAGGAGCAATTAAAGTGAAGGACCGGTCTACAAAGGTTGTATTCCGTTATCACTTAGATGTAAAGTAGTTTACATTTCGTTTCGTATGATTCTATAGTTAACGATTCTAGTTTAGGGTTCTTTAAAACGACAATTTTGAAAATGGCATGGACGATACCTCCCGAAACCTTGCTGTCGTTCATAGGAATCCTACAGTGTATATATATATATATATATATATATATGAGAATAATGGAGGAAAGATGCCATAAGAGGTAATTTCCTCTTATGGCGTCGAAAAAATACACCCTCCCTCATATTTTCCGACGATCGGCACCTACCATCTTCATCGTTATCATCTAAGATGTGGGTACACCAAATTTCATGTGATTCTACAACCTTTTCACCGTTGATTTAGCAATGTAAAAAGTTTTTTTGTTGGTAAACTGTTAATTTTCAACCTACTAAATCAACGGTGAAAAGGTTGTAGAATCATTTGAAATTTGGTGTACCCACATCTTAGATGATAACGATGAAGATGGTGGATGTCGATCGTCGGAAAAAAATAAAGGAGGGTGTATTTTTTTGACGCCATAGGTTCCTCCATTATGAGAGAGAATAATGGAGGAAAGATGCCATAGGAGGGAATTTCCTCCTATGGCGTCGAAAAAATACAATTTCCATCGTGTTTTCCAACGATTGAGACCCATCATCTTCATCATTATCATCTAAGATATGGGTACACCAAATTTCATGTGATTCTACAACCTTTTCACCGTTGAATTAGTGGGTTCAAAATTAACAGTTTACCGACAATAGAACTTTTTACATTGCTAAATCAATGGTGAAAAAGTTGTAAAATCACATGAAATTTGGCCTACCTGTTGGCTATAGTGCCATGAAGTCAATTATTGGATCGCAGGCATCTGATTGCAATGATTGAGGAAGGAACTATACCGGTAGAACAGTCTTACTCGAGATGATAGTATGCTATCTGGTTTATCTTTATCATCATGCACATGCTTCAGGTGACATTACAGATCACTATTACATGTTGATAGAGCCCATAGGATTCTTACTTGACTACCAGTAGTATGATGGCGATCAGATACGTGAGAGTTGGGTGGTCTATAAGCACATCCTTAAAGTGTCTCTAGTCGTGGGAGTTTTGAGACTGGGCATCGATACTCCAATAATAGACTAGTATATACGGATCGAGACCTCGACGAGGGGCGGTGGCCGGTCTCACAAGCCATTGGTGTTAGTTGGTTCACCTAAGATAGTATACAGGTGCTCATTGAGTTATGAGTACACCGGACGGACTCGCTGGGAACATGCTAGTTGGTATTATACCTATTGTCAGAAGGCAGTTCCCTGGTGACATGTGTACAGGTTAGTCTGTCGACCTGAGATCGTCATTTGTCTCGTGTGAGTTCCCATTGTGCTTTGATTACTACCCTACCACGGCTCAAAGGAGTCGTGCAAACAGGTTTTAGTTGGGTACAGTCCCGAGCCACATGGAGGAAGTGAGCGGATCGTCAGGGGATTCGTCTCTCCCGGTATATTAGGGGTTGATGTCGCGGAGTGCACGGATGGCCATCACCAGAAATCCTAGGCCGGGGTAGACGAGAATTACTGATTCGGATCAGTAGTTTCTCACTTGGTGATAGGCTTTATACCGACACTAAATGTCGCGTTATTAGGGGTCTGACTTTATCCACCCTCTAGACTCGATATGCGATACTCATAGACGAACGGATCGGACTGTACGGATATTGTCACTGTCAGGCTCAGTAGGGTTTCAGGATGAGTTTGCTTGTCGGCCTTCCTTTCGTTCAATACCTGAGTAGCCGTTACGTACAGCTAGTTCCACTGTCGTACTTATGGTTAAACTCACTGCCAGCATATCGACGAGTCTTTAGAGTCCCACACAGAGGGTTTCCCTGATTCGGGCGAAACGTTGTAGAGGCTGATGGTTTTATGGCAGGGTTCGATCATATACGTACACTTGTGCACGGATCATGATCGGACAGATAATACTAGTGGGCTTTGGTTTAAGCCGGATCCTAATATTATATTGTTGGATTATTTTCGTCTTGTTGTATTCGTATTCAGCCGGAATACGGATGCAGGTATATATATACGGATGATGAGTATTCTTGTAATTCGTTACGAGTTTACTTTTGAAGTTGCCATTCTCTTTTTTGTTTAAACATTTAGTTTAATGTTTAATGTGAATTGTGTGAGTGTATTTTGGCAAATCTTTGAGATGGGAAATTCGTGATCAGTGGCTGGGAAATTCATGGGCATTGGCTGGCAATTTCTTGACTCATGCTTACATTAATTGTGCATTAATTTGAAGATATTTAGTGAGAGATTTTGAGGATATTGGTGGCTGTTCTCTTTGATGGAGGATATATATTTCTTTAGTTGCTATTCATTAATTACACCCACCCACCAAAATCCACAATCCACAGAGAACCATTTTTCATTTTGGCCGAGCCCAATTTTCCAGCAAGTTCATTTTTGGCCCAAACTTGCTCACACTTCTTCACTTGGCAATTTCATTCACCTCCACCAAAATCCTTGAGTGCTTTGAGACAAAATATTCACACACACTCTCTATTTCATCTTGGGTATCTAGGCTAGCAAACTGGATGCCCGAGTTGTTTCGGTTTTGAAGCGGGAGCCCGTATTACTAATTCTCGACGTGGATCATTTTCGACGAGGGAGACTGGAGACCGAACTTGATCGAGAAAGCCGCGAGGAGCTTGGGACAGAGGTTGAAGACTAAATGACACGGATCAATCGGTATAACCTCTCTAAACTTCTTTTACAGTTAACTAGTATAGGGTTAATGGTTCGATCCGGGAATCGGGTTCCGTTATGGCCGGGTTTTAAAAAAGTTTTTGTTCCGCGTTTGGCCGCGGATTGATGGCCGGGATGCTAGCGTAGCCTTATATGGTATCAGAGCCAACCCATTAACTACATACTAGTTGTTTAGACAATGTTAAAATATCGAAACCGAAACAGCCCCGAAACAATACCAATGAGATTTTTGGTGATGGGGAATTGAGGGGCTGTTGTTTTTAGTAAGAGGTTAAATTTCATGGCTGTGCTTTGGGTGTGCAAGGGAAAATTTAGTGGCTGTTTTTTGTTTGCAGGTTTTTTTCCCCTTGTGTTGCTTTAAAAACAGCACAACTCCACTCAAATGAAATTAAACAGCCACTTCATCAATAAACCACAGCCACTCCACTTCATATTTTTAAAAAAAAAACAATTGCTTCACATTTTCTTCATCCTAATGTCATCTAGTCTCTGGAATATTAGTTCAGTGGTATTGCTTGTTTAGCCCAGTTTGGATATGGTTTTATCTAGTTGTTTGGGGCTATTCGGGGTTATTTTGAAGTCGATATTTCTAACATTGTTTAAAGTTTTACAGTACTTATATTAATATCTGCGACCTTGAATGTCATTAGAGCGGTACAACTTATCTAATTGCTATAGTTCTTTTAAACGGGTTTGCGAACGTGACATTCATGTTGATGTTCTGTGTTGTGCTGTGTTGTTGCGGATTTATCGTGGTGGATAGCTTGGGTGAAATGTTAGTACAGTTTAGTTTTATTTGTACATTTGATTTCGCGGGGCGAGCGTCCGACATGTGGACTGCCGTCACCGTCTGTTTGTATATTATTTGTTTGGGGCACGACCGGATTGAGGTCGATGTCACCGTTGTACATATTTTTCTTTTCTGTACTAGGATTACCCCGCAGCGGAGTGCACGGATAGCCGGGTTCTGGAGGGCAACGGGTCCGCATCTCATGGCGTTGAGAAAGAGGGGGCCTCACTCCAGAATTGGCAGGCTATTCGCCGCACTCATAGGGGGTACAGGTTGACCCAAGGAGGGGTGCTCAAATTACCGAATTCCGTGAAGTGCCGACCATTCACTTTGATGAAGGGGGCTGCCTCGCTTCTGGTTTTGGCGGATAACTTGCCGCACTCGTAGGGGTCTAGGTTTTCATTGCACAGGCTATCCACACGATCAGGGGAACGTCGGGTTTCACTTGTGGCTCAAAGGAAACCCAGGGTTCCCAGATTATCTGTATTGTTCTGTGATACTTATTACTTATCTGTGATGTTGCATTTATCACGCCTGGAGCGATTATTATATATTGTTATATATACACTAGTAGATATTGTATATGTTTTATATCCGCGCTAGCCCAGTCCCTGCTCTGTCGTTAGTTAAGTAACCTAACGGGTGATAACGGGACCTAGTGGCGAATGCGAATGGCATATACGTACATCATATTTTCGTTCTTTTCTGGTGTGATTAATTGATGGGACCGTGTTGATTCAGATCAATGCAAGGAAAACAAACCTATTCGATGTTGTTGGAACAAATTTTCAAAAACTGTTATTACAAGAACATTTTCTTTTGTTTTGCACAGTGGTATTCGGTCATGAATATCCAGCATCTCATTCGATAAGGCAAGGGCCGAGATCCCTTTATCGGGAGTGACCCCTTGGGCAGAAGTTTGCGTCAGGGCAATAACTTCACTATAATCGATTACTTTTTGCTTTGGGTCGTGGTATTCAGTTGGAATATCCTGCACCTCATTTCACGAGGAAAGAGCCGAGATCCCTTCACCAGGAATGACCTCTTTAGCAAAGGTTTTCGCCACTATATATTAATAAAAAGCTATCCGGTTTCTTCAATGATATCAAGTTCATTACGTTAAAATTTTTTAGCCAAAAACCATTCGTAGCCCTCCGTCATTTCAGACGGGTAGTGATTAGTTGAAAATATTGCATTTTTAACACATCAATTTCCCTACTATTTGCAATCATCTAAAGGTGTTTGGTATAAATATAACACATATTAGCAATTTGTCTGCAAAATACTAAATAACATGTGTTATACATTATAACCGGCATTTTGAGAGAAATTGAGTGTTTATTACTACACGCATGATCTTTTGTGTATCAACACTTGTCTCGAGATTGTGTGCAGGAAATTCTCCAGGTAAAAGAGCCGGAACTGCTAAAAGTGCTGATAAAATACGTCAAGTCAAAGACTTGAAATCTGGCAGTAAACAAGAAAGTATAAAAATATTCCAGACATCAGGAAAGTGCCATAAATCCAATAGAAGAATTACCTGGAAATTGCATGCAGTAAATCACCAACATGGCCGCGGATCCGCGGCCGATTCGGCCGAGTTGCCGTGGTTCCGCGGCCTTGTAAATTCATCAGCGCGTCAAATTTCTCCACGTGGCTTCCCTAAGCTTCCAGAATACTCTCAAAGAGCATGTGGCTTCTTCCAGAAGGCTCTGCATAACAAACTCATTCTAGAATATTCCCTTTAACAAACTCATTCTAGAAGACTCTCTCTAACAACCTAGGTATGGAGGGAAGATTCAAATGAGGTGGTTATAAAAAGAGATCTAGAGCTAGGGTTTTGAGTTTACACAATTAGTGGTGAGTTAGTTACACATTTGGAGCCAAAATTCAAATTCAAGTTGAGTGACACAACTTGATACCAAAACCTTAGCCCAAATTCAAATCCAAGCAAAATCAAGATCATTTTAAGAAGCAAATCAAGCAAGCAACCATCGATCCTTTATCCGCGAAGCCAATCTTCATCCGAGCAAGAGATCCACGACGATCCGCGACTCACGGAGATCGAATGGAGTGAAATTCGACGGAGCTAGTTGCCTCTTCAAAAGGAGCGATCGAGAGCAACATCTTGTAACCTCGAATTGAGGAAATGTGTAATTAGTCGTCGATTTAATAAAAGCGATAATTGACATTCTTGTTTTCTTTATATTCTTGCGTTGTGAAATTTCTTGATCTTTGATTCATTTATTTTCATGATGCTTGAGTAAATTCTCCGCTTGTGGAGGATTCGAGAGAATTGATAGATCTAATGATGATCAAATCTTAATACTAATTTTAAGTCTTATGAGATTTGTGAACTCTAGGAAAAATAATCATCAATGATCTAATTTGGATCGAGATCACATTCTTGCGAATTTCGTTACAAATTAGGGATCAAATGATTGATGATTTTCTTTGCTAGAGGCTAGATCCGAATGATCATGATTGAAAAGACAAGGGATAGAAGGAGAAACCCGAGTTTCTTCAATATATCCCTAATCTTCATTCATCATCATCAATCTAGCTAAAAATTATCAATAGATAAGATTAGGAATTATTAGATTCATCATTAACTGTTGACTCAATCGAATCCTACAAGCTATTCTTCATTATCTTGATAAATTAAAGTGATTGGGACATTTCTTGATTCTTGATTCTAGATCTCTATTTTCTTGATGTTTCTTAAAATCAAATCATACAAATCTTGAATCACCTTTTTTTTGCATTTTCTTTTATATTTTCATATCGACTCATCTAAAAAAAGATCGATCAAAACACACATCTCAGTGGACGATCCGTATTCATTAACGCGCTACATCGACACCGTTAATTGATTGCGGTATAAATTTCTTTGGTTGTGATTAAAACTTTTCCATACACACGAAGAATGATCAATCAAATGGCGCCGTTGCCGGGGATGTGTGCTATTTTGTTCGTTTTTGTTAATTGAGTTGAAAATTTATTATTCCATCAGAATTTTTAGATCAAAGTTCGCAACAAGCGCTTAACGATTTGTTGTGATTTTTGCAAGGGAATCTGGAATCATCGGAGCAAAGGGAAAAATATTCAGATCATTTAAGGAAGTCCAGTGGAGTAAAAAGAGCATCTGTACAAAATTTTGTGCAGAGATCTCGTCAACTCACCGCGGAACCGCGGCCATAGCAAGCATTTCGCGGCGGATCCGCGGTGATATTGAAGCTTCAGAATTTCATTTCTCTGTGGTAAGTTCTATACTTTCTTATCTCCTCCCTGCTCTGTCCATTAACCAATTTCTGCAGGATTCTTTGCAAAAAATTCGCAGTGCCGCAAAAAGAAAAATTATTGCGTGTTTGATCTTTGTTGTTTGCATATTTTAATACGGAAATTAAGGGGCAAAGACCAAATTCAGATTAGGTGGGGAGTTCATTACCCTTCCTAAATCCCGGAAATCACAAACTTGCATCCACATCACCCTCATTAACTAAAAAAGATCTAGACATGACTCTAAGGACCGTCGCGCTCACTTAGGACAGAAGGAGGTCGTGGATAATCTATTGCTTATGCGCGTTTCTTTTGTGGTGTCTAAGGCAAGTGTATGTAAGGCAAGTGGTTATTTAATTAGGCCCACTACTTATGTAGTGGAGAACCTCCCACTTATCTGGCCACAGAAGGGGCAAAGAGGCAGTAGAGGATTTATCTTGCGACCTGTCTTCTGGAAGTCTATTAGCGGTCTAGAGCCTTGACCTAGGTGACCACTAGCTCTAGGGTGGTGTGTGCATTTTTTGTGATTTGATTTTGCAAAAACCGTATTTTTCAAAACAAACACCAACCAACTTTTCCCTTAATTATCACAACGCTGCCACTTGGGCTAAACCCTTTAGTGCAAACTCGGCTGGACACAGGATTCTAGTGCCCGTCTTTTCTGCGTTTCCCCCATCGACCCCAAAGTCAGTATTTCTACATTTTCTTTTTCCCACCACCCACCACGATCGCGATGGACGGATTTCCATCAAACTTTAACACCACTCTGCCGCCGCCCGCAGGTGCGCAGAATCCTCCACGCATTTCTCTCTAAGAGAGATGCTATCCAACACGTGTTCCCTTTCCCACCTGTCTTTCTATACCACCTGCCAACGGGGAAAATTTTGAAATCAACCCCCTATTTATCAAACTGTTACCCAAATTTCACGGTCTTGAGTCTGAAGACGCATACGTTTTTATCTCCAAATTTGAAAACGTATGCGCAATGATTGGAAAGTCACAACTGTCTTTGGATGCTCTGCGTTTACGTTTTCTCCCATTCACTTTGTGCGATTTAGCCGAGAAGTGGCTTTATAATACTACCGCACATTTTATTTCAAAATGGGATGAATTTGTTGCAGCATTCCTTAAGAAATTTTATCCCAATCACAAGACAAGCCGTATTCGGAGCGAAATCTTCAAATTTACCCAACTTCTCAACGAACCATTTTGGAAATGCTTTGAACGGTTCAATAATCTTCTTATCCAATGTCCTTATCACGGAATCCGCAGATGGGATTTGTGTCGAGTTATCTATGAGGGTATTGATCTCACGACTAAACAGATGCTTGAAACCATGTGTCATTGCCAATTCCTATCTAAAGATGATGGTAAAGCTTGGAAATACCTAGAAGATTTAGCTTAAAACACATTACAATAGGAAAGTGTAAGACCACCATCACCTAGGGAAGATATCAATCAGCTCGATATTTCTGTCACAATGAGAGCCGGAATGGCCGTAATACAAAGGAAACTCGACGCTATAGAAAACAGAATTTCTTCATCCCCCATAAACCATTGCACACTTCCCAAAACCGTGTGTGGCTGCTGTTCAAATCCATCACATTTGACGGAAGAATGTCCTTTGAATGTACCGTTTCAAGGTCACACTAATACTGCATTTCAGCAAAGACCTGGAAACAATCCTTCTTCTTCCTCATATAATCAAGATTGGAGGAATCACCCTGATCTTTCTTGGATCCAACACCAAACTCAATACACGGATCTACACCAGAATAACTTTCAATGGGTCCCTCCACCACAACAGCAACCACCACAACTGAGTCAGCACCCCTTTCAATCACAACCTTTTCAAAACCCGGCCAACAATTTTGATCCTTTTTCTGCCTGGTACCAATAACACCTCTGCACTTGAACAAACCATGAGTTTGCTTCTGACAAATTCTATTCAAATGTTGGCTGATTTTAAGTATTCTATCGATGATATAAAGAAAACCACCGCCTCCCAAGGTGAGATTATTAAATCGATGGAAGCACAGATTGCACAGTTAACAGCCGAAATAAGTGCTAGAGAGAAAGATAATATTCTATCTCAACCTCTACCTGATCCTGGACCTTCACATTACACTAATGTGAATGCACTTACCATGTTGAGATCTAGAAGAGTGCTAGACAATCATGTGGGTGAACAGATTGATGTTGAGGAATCAATTGAACCCCAAGCTTCCACTTCCACTTCCACTCCTACTTCTACTTCTTACCCTATTTCGTCTAATTTACCTTCTTCTTCCGAGTCTATTCTCCGTTTTCCCAAAGGCTCGAACCCTCCACCCACTTCATCCTTTCCACCCCCACAACCTTCTCCATAAATGTGGGACCCAACACTTATTGATAGAGCTCTATTTCCGGAAAGGTTGAGGCCCAACAAACCCAATGCCCAAATGGAGAAGTTTGTGGAAATGTTTAAGCAAGTTAACATCAACATCCCTCTCCTAGATGCTATACAACAAGTTCCGTCCTATGCGAAAATTCTTAAGAACTTGTGCACTAGGAAGAGGAAGTCTCAAGTGCCTAAAAATGTTTTCATGTCAAGTACTGTAGACACGGCTTTTCCCCAACAATTACCAAGGAAACATAAGGACCCTGGCTGTCCTACTATTTCTATTTCTATTGGGGATAAACACATTAACCGTGCTTTTCTTGACCTTGGCGCTAGTGTTAACTTGCTTCCATATTCAGTCTATGAGCAACTAGGTATCGGAGTGTTAAAGCCCTCGAACATAACTCTCCAGATGGCCGACCGATCAATCACCAAACCTAGGGGTGAACTTGAGTATGTGTTGATAAAAATCGGGGAATTTGTATTCCCTGTGGACTTTATTGTTCTTGATACACAGCCTGTAGCAAACCTACAGAACCAAATTCCGGTGATTCTAGGTCGTCCCTTTTTGGCTACTTCCAACGCTGTAATCAACTGTAGAAACGGCTCTATGAACCTATCTTTTGGAAAATAGGTTAATTGAGTTCAACATTTACAAGTTGGGAAGTCAACCCTCCGATTCTCATGCTCGAGTATGTTCTGTCGAATTAATGGATGTCGACAGCAGTGAATTTGACGAGCCTCATGATACTGATCTAGACTCTTTTCATATGTTGTTGTTTGACCCAACTATGTATCATTCACATACGGACTCTTCCACCGAGTTGTCTGGGTCAACAACTAACACTGATTATGAACCATTTTTGGAGTCTGAAGATCACCCCACGCTTTTTGATGACATTATTCTTCGGGGTATCGTTGAGAGTTTTGAGGAAATTTTCGCTGATGAACTCGTATTTTTAAAAGACACGGGTGTTGAGATGAATCCACCTCAATACAAAGAAATTGAACCTCCACTCCTTCTTCTGGACTATAAAGAGAATGCGAGTAATCCATCACAATCACTGTGTCGTCTCTCCAAAACGAGACGCAAACAAATTCTATCCCACCACTTATCTCTTCCCTACTTCTTCATGTTTCCATACAACATGTTCTTTCACTAACCGGTGTACTACACGGATAAAATCTTCGAATGGTTGGTGTTGACTTTCGGTCTTTGCAAAGCTTGGCATTGACCAGTAACTTTGACCCCCTCTTGTGATTTTCAAAAGATTAATATTGTTTAACTTAAGTTTGGGGGGGGGGTTATATTTTTGGCTCTCGAAAATAAAATTTTTACTCAAAATGGTGAGCCAAAAGAATAAGTTTGGGGGAGGATTTTCACGATCATATTTCATGTCCCCATTAATAAATAATTTCCTTCCAGGTTTACAGGTTTTTGTGATTTAACAGAAGACAACAGCGATGACACTGTTGAAAACAAGTTTGGGGGAGGTTTGTGCTTATTTATGCATCACTTTGCATCATACCTTGCATAAGCACAAAACAAAACATATAAAAAAAATATTTTGTACATAAATAAGATACTAAAAGATTAGATAGTGAAAAATTACATCCAAAAGATTGGAAAAATTTAAGAAAACCAAGAAAATTAGAAGTTTTCTTAAACGAAACTAGTAAAAAGTAGTTATGAGCCGTTGTCCCAAGGATTAGTAAGATGAAGGAAGTCACTAATCTGAGGATAAAAATAGGTCTGAAAAATAGTTCATATTCTGGAAGCCAAACATTTGAACGTTGATACTTTTCTATACGCACTTACACACATTTTGAAACTCGGGATAGTAGAGCATACCTTGAAATGCTCTTGTCTAAAAGCAAAAGTATGAAGGAGATAAAAAATGAAAAAGATAAAATGGTGTTAAGAAAAAAATGAATACTGGTTTTGCAATCACCAAGGCAGCAATAAAAAAAATATAGAGAGGGTGCTTCATTACCTACCGCCTTAGACCAACTGGTTTGGAAGTCACTGCTAAGCCTTAGGTAGTGCAAGACGAGGAAAATGCTACTTACGCCTAATAAGCAAGCACATGAGTAATCGGTCTGTTAGTACCTCAAGAAGTATTAACGGTCGCATGAAAAATGTGTGAGCAATCTCATCTAAATATTCATCGATTAAAAAGTACTGAGATAGATGGACAAGAGTATGATAGCTTGAATTGAATTCTCCGAGTGTAGGGATGTCTTTTACACACACGTAGGGGTATAAGATCGATGTTTGGAAGAAAGTTAGGAATGAAGAATAAAGACGATGTGATTTCTAAAATTTTTTCATGACTATTAAGATAGGGCTCATGACAACCGAAAAGCTAGTGTAGTTGGAAACTCTAATTTTCAAAGTCTTTCTTTAATAATTCTTATCTTTACATGTAACTTTCACGGTCTTCCTTTTATTATTGGATTTTGTGGGTGCAATCCGCTGAAAACCCTCTGGAGACAACACTCCTTCTACTAGGGACACCTAGAGATTTAAAGGCTTGTTGTGCATGCTAAGTGCAATCGTGTTGTCTATGAAAGTGTGCTAGTGAGTTTTTCTTTTTCTTTATTTTCTCCTTCTCTTGAATAAAAGATGTTTGCTCGAGACGACCAAAATTAAGTTTGGGGGAATTTGATCAGTCGAAAATATTGTATTTTTAACACATCAATTTCCCTACTATTTGCAATCATCTAAAGATGCTTGGTATAAATATAGCACATATTAGCAATTTGTCTGCAAAATACCAAATAACATGTGTTATACATTATAACCGGCATTTTGAAGGAAATTGAGTGTTTATTACTACACGCATGATCTTTTGTGTATCAACACTTGTCTCAAGATTGTACGCAGGAAATTCTCCAGGTAAATGAGCCGGAACTGCTAAAAATGCTGATAAAATACGTCAAGTCAAACACTTGAAATGTGACAGTAAAGAAGAAAGTATGAAAATATTCCAGACATCAGGAAAGTGCTATAAATCCAACAGAAGAATTACCTGGAAATTGCATGCAGTAATTCACCAACATGGCCGCGGATCCACGGCCGATTCGGCCGAGTTGCCGCGGTTCCGCGGCCTTGTTAATTCATCAGCCCGTCAAATTTCACCACGTGGCTTCTTGTAACTGTAGGGTGTTTTTCGTCACCCCATTGAGATGGGAATACGCGCGCGCTTGTCAGGCGTACTACAGATTTCCCCTGTCTAGGGTAGGCCGGGGTTTAATGATTGTGGGGATCCGAATTTCCGGCAGCCGCGGACTAAGCTGCCGTTAATTACCCCTCGCCTTTGGAGCGAGGGAACCTCCGATTGACGGGTTAAACCGGTCATGCGAACTCAATGTGTAGTGTACGTGTGTGTTGTTTTGGAGGGGGGTTTAGATATATCGGGAGCCACGCAGAGTTTTTATGGGGGTCCCGCTACCCGGATAGCAGGCTGGGGGTCAAGGGGGCTAGCAGCCCCTTTGCGGGGTGCGGGGCAGCGCCCCGGCCTAAATTTTTTTTGGAGGGGGACAGTGTTGTGGAGTGTGTGTGTATCTGTACATATATATATATGTATACATACATAAAAAAAAGGAAAAAAGCGCCCAAAGGACGAGTGGGGTCAGCGCCTTGAGCGCTGTGCGCTTAGCTGCTGTACGCTTAGGCGCTAGCGCGCCACGTGTCGGCATGTGGGCGCTTTCCGCTTGAGCGCCGGGCGCTCGAGCACAGGCACGCCACGTGTCGGCACGTTGACGCTTTGCGCTTGAGCGCCAGGTGCTCGAGCGCTAGCGCGCCACGTGTCGGCACGTGGGCGCTTGGCGCTTGAGCGCTTGGGCGCCGGCGAGAAAAAGAGGCTTTTAGCCTCAGAAATTCTTGAAAGAGAAATCAGAGTGGAGTTAAACTCCTAAGATGTTTTGGGGTTCTTCTTCTTTCTCCTCTGGTTGCTGGATCTTGAAGATCAAGAGATATGAGATTTTAAAAATCCCTTCTTTTTGAGATCTAATGGAAGATCTGAGTTCCCCTTTATGGGTTTTGTGGTGAAAAACTATTTAGTTTTATAAAATGAAGAGTAAAACTCTTGATTTAATTCAAAAGAAAGAAGAAGGTTTTGGAACCTTGAGGAAGGAGAAAAGATCTCAGATCTAAATTTTTTTGGAGAGAGAAAAAAGTTGTTGTGATATTTTCATTATTCTTGCCTTTATAGGCTATACACTTTACATATAGTCCCTTGGGCTTTATAAAATGGCATTTTGCCCATCCCATGGCTCATGTACCATTTCTTTTTGCACATAAGCCATGGGCTTTACAAAAGTTTGGCTTTATGCCCATTTTGCATACATTCATGCATAAAAAATTACATAAAAATTATTTATTATATGATCTATATTTTGTCATGGAGGAGGCTGGCCGCGGGCTCGACTTGGGCATGGGCCCGCTTGACCTGGGCTTGGGCCCACCTGGCTTGGGGTTGACCTTGACTTTGACTCGGTCAACCTGGGGTGCAAATTTTGACCCCAACAAAGTGCCCCCCATCAATAAATGCACACCGCACATTTGAGTTGTGTGCATGAAATTGATGGATCTTGAAGCTGAACTTCGAGGTGGAACATCATTCCGGGGGCGGAGCATCATCCTGGGGAGCATGATTCCCAGGGATCGGAGCATCATTTTGATTTGCGGAGCATAATTCCAGGGTTGGAGTATCCCTCGGGGAGCATGATTCCTGGGGATCGGAGCATCATTCCGATTTGCAGAGCATGATTCCATGGATCGGAGCATCATTCCGTAGCGTGGAGCATGATTCCAGGGATCGGAGCATCATTCCGATGAGCGGAGCATGATTTCAGAGATCAGAGCATCATTCTGAAGGGCGGAGCATGATTCCAGAGATCGGAGCATCATTCCGAAGGGCGGAGCATGATTCCAGAGATCGGAACATCATTCCGAAGGGCGGAGCATAATTCCAGAGATCGGAACATTATTCCGAAGGGTGGAGCATGATTCCAGGGATCGGAGCATCATTCCGAAGAGCGAAGCATGATTCTAGGGATCGGAGCATCATTCCGAAGAGCGAAGCATGATTCTAGGGATCGGAGCATCATTCCGATGAGCGAGCATGATTCCAGAGATCGGAGCATCATTCCGAAGGGCGGAGCATGATTCCAGGGATCGGAGCATCATTCCGAAGAGCGGAGCATGATTCCAGAGATCGGAGCATCATTTCGAAGGGCGGAGCATCATTTCGAAGGACGGAGCATCATTCCGAAGGGCGGAGCATGATTCTAAGGGATCGGAGCATCATTCTGAAGAGTGGCAGACATTCTGACCGAAGCATAATTTCGATGCAGAGGTTGATTCCCAGGCGAAGCGTAATTCCGACAGGGAAGGCAAATACTCTGAGGCGAAGCATGATTTCGACATGGGGTGCACATTCTGAGACGGAGCATGATTCCAGGGATCGGAGCATCATTCCGAAGAGCGGAGCATGATTCCAGAGATTGGAGCATCATTCCGAAGGGCAGAGCATGATTCCAGAGATCGGAGCATCATTCCGAAGGGCGGCACATGATTCCAGGGGATCGGAGCATCATTCCGAAGAGCGGCAGACATTCTGACCGAAGCATAATTTTGATGCAGAGGTTGATTCCCAGGCGAAGCATAATTCCGACAGGGAAGGCAAGTACTCCGAGGCGAAGCATGATTTCGACACGGGTTGCACATTGTGAGACGGAGCATGATTCCGGCGCAGAGCTTGTTGGTTGACTTGATTCCGAGGCGGAGCATAATTCCGGCAGGGAAGGTAGATATCCCGAACCGAAGTATGATTTTGACACGGGGTAAATTTTGGGACGGAGCATGGTTCCGCCGCAGAGGTTGTTGGTTTGATTTGATTTGGGTTGACATCAGCATCGCTACACTGGAATATGGTACCAGGAGCGAATCATCATTTGCCATGAGTGGATTTGAGGATTTTGGTTTTTGTTTGGCATCTGCATTGCTGCACTGGAATAATGCCAGGAGCAACTCATCATTTGCCCCGGGAGGATTTGGGAATTGGTTTTTGCTTGGCATCAGTATCTCTACACTGGAATATGGTACCAGGAGCGAATCATCATTTGCGCTTGCTTATCAGGAAGCGATGGCTTAGGAGACAGGTTTTAGGTCCCTATCACCTAAGACTTTTCAATTTTGTGAGCCGTAAGGGTCTTACAAAGCATTTTCTCCCTACGGGTCGTAAGGATCCCGTAGGTGTATTTTCTCCTTAGGAGTCGTGGGGACTCCTAAGTGAGTTGCTCCTTTGTGAGTCATAAGGATCTCACGCGGGAATTTTCTCTTCACAAAGTCGAGAGGACTTTGTGAGTGCATTTCATCTCTTTTTCACGAGTTTGCGCCCTTTCGGGTTTTCACAAACTCGTCAGCAGTCCTGCTGTTTTTACTCACGGCGCCCTTTCGGGTTTTCATCCGTGCCTATTTTGCTTGTGGACATACCCTTTTTTATTTTATTATTTTTGGTGGGACTTTGAATGTGGTCTCACCGGTAGGACATGGGAGAGATTGGGATTGTTTTACGCCCGTGGATTGTATACGGTTTTGCAGAATGTATGATCCAGACCGTAGGGCCGGAAAACTTTTGGGACTTTGTTGGCGTCTGCATCACTGCTCTGAAATATGGTACCAGGAGCGACTCATCATTCGCCGTTGGGGTATGGGAGTTGGAATTTGGTTGGCGTCTGCATCGCTATACTGGAATATGGTACCAGGAGCGACCCATCATTCGCCATTGGGGTATGGGATTTGGAATTTGGTTGGCGTCTGCATCGCTACACTGGAATATGGTACCAGGAGCGACTCATCATTTGCCACTTGGAGTTGGGGAGCGATGGCTTAGGAGACAGGTTAGATCCCTACCACCTAAGACTTTTCAATTTTATAGGCCGTGAGGGTCCCATAAAAACATTTTCTCCCTACGGGTCGTAAGGATCCCGTAGGTGTATTTTCTCCTTAGGAGTCGTGAGGACTTCCAAGTGTGTTTTTCCTTTGTGAGTCGTAAGGATCCCACGAAGGTTTGTTCTCCTCATGCATCATGAGGACACATGAGTGGGTCTTCCCAATGGAGCATAATTCCAAGGGCGGAGACCAGCCGCGTAACTGGTGATTGCGGTGGGGCATGGATATGATGAGAATTATTTGAGCCCATGGATTGTATACGGTAGTCAATTTGGGGACTGGCCATAGGGCTGAGAGAATTTTGGAAATTTGAATTTTTGTTGGCGTCTGCATCGCTGCACTGGAATATGGTACCAGGAGCGACTCATCATTCGCCTTTGTTTTGTTTTTTGTTTTTTTTTTCATTTTCATTTTTGTTTTACCGCGATTGCTCTATCATTTCAGCTTTTCTTATCGCGAAGGTCGCGATTACCCTATCATTTCAGCTATTTATTCGCGGTTGCTTCATCATTTCAGCTTTATTTTCATTTTTATTTTTACTCGCTGATTTTTATTGCGAGTTGCTCCCATCATTTCGGCTTTTCTTTATTTTTCTTTTATTTACATATTTTTTTTGTTTATTTACATATATTATATTTTTTTTTACATTCCCAGTTTAACGACTTAGAGGTCGATTGTTCCCAGTTTAACGATGTGGTGGTCGACCGTTACCAGTTTAATGACGTGGTGGTCGATTGTTTTTAGAGAAAGGCAGATGTCTGAGAGAATCAGTTTCACGAAGAACTTCGGTCTCCGTTTGTATGAAATTGGCGGTCGCAGCTGGACTGTTTGTTAACACGCTTTTAGACAGTTCTATCTCTCCTGCCTTGTATTGCTTTTCGACCCAATCTTTGAAGACGAAGTAGTCCTCAATGGCATGACCTATCATTCTGTGATAGGGGCAGTATTTGGGGTCGTTGGTCCTATTCGCTTCCTGCGGTCTTTTTGACTCTGGCAGTTGTAGATCGTTCCTCAGGGCATCTTTGAATATTTTACGGATTTTGTCCCTTCTGAAGGAATAGGCTTTGTCCAGCTTCTCGTTCAGTGGAGATTCTCCTCCCTCTTCAAACATTGGCTTCCGAAGCTGGTTGGCATTAGGCCCGCTCGACCCTTGCTTGTTTCGGTTAGCTGAGGCATTGAAAGATTCAGTATCGTCAGAATTTCCGCCTTTGTGATTTTCGTCCTTTCGGTTTCTCCAGGACTTATTATTATTTTGGGAGTCAGAGGAGGACTCCTGCTTTGAGCGCTCCAGCATCTGAACCTTCCTGGTTAGCTCTTGGAATGTTTTGAGACCCGCGGTGCATAGAAACGGGGCCATCCAATTTTTGAGATTTCCGACGAGGAGACTGACAGATTGGTCTTACTCTATCGGTGGTTCGCATTTGACGGAGAGATTGCGCCATCGGGTTATAAAATCCGTGCTGCTTTCGTTGTTCTTGGGCTTGGTCCTTACGAGCTCGGCAATGGTGATCTTATCGCTGATGCTCATGAACATTTGTCGAAACAAAGATTCCATTTGGACGAAAGTAGTAATGGAGCCATCCGGTATGCTCGCGTACCAGTCAAAAGCAATATCGGTTAAGCTATTAACGAACTGGCGGAGGAGAAGCGCATCGTTGCCCCCAGTATTCCCGCATGAGGCTTTGAAGTGGGCGATGTGCTGATTCGCATTTCCCGTCCCATCGAATCATCCGAATTTAGGGATGACATAGCCGCTAGGAAATTCTACCAGATCATATTGAGCAGAATATGGTCTCCCACTACTACTAACATCTTTTTGCGCTTCAGCTTCGGCTACCAGTGTTTTGACTTTGCTGGCAACCAAATCCATGATTTGATCTTGAGTTAGCGGGCTACTGTCATCGGTAGCCAAGACATTCCCCGAGATAGGATGCGACTGATTTTCATGCGGTTCGCCCACTTTTGGATTTGAGAGAATAGGTGTCGGCTATGTTGGGACACCGTTTCCCAGTTCACGAGCAGAGCCCTACGCTTGATTGGGCGGCTGAGAGGCAAGTCGGGCCGTGAGCTGCAAGACGACGTTCGTAAAGTTGTCAATTTTGGAGTAAAGTTTGGCCATCTCCTTGTCTTTGCTTCTGAGCTGTTTTCAGAGCTCTTGGAGAAGTTGCTGCTCTGCATTCTTGGGACGGAAAATTGGCTCCTCTTCACTTTCCGAGCCCGACTCCTCATGGACCGAAGGGTCTT
Source organism: Agapanthus africanus (assembly GCA_030015575.1). Taxonomy (NCBI): domain Eukaryota; kingdom Viridiplantae; phylum Streptophyta; class Magnoliopsida; order Asparagales; family Amaryllidaceae; genus Agapanthus; species Agapanthus africanus. The sequence continues at coordinate 904,132,313 of JASDDO010000022.1, forward strand.
TCTGCCTATCATCCTCATCGAGAGGGTTTTCATCATCCAGCGGATGAGTCTGTTCTTGGGAAGCGGCAACCACATTCAAGCCAGATTGGATTTGAGATGTGGTGGCCCCGTCCTTGCTCTTGCTGCGCGTGCCCACCGTGTAGACAGTGTGGACCACATATCCAGCCATTTCCCCATCTTCGGCGGGGTAACCCTGTTCTTCGAACCCCATGAGGTTCAGCCTAGCAGGAGCCCTAGCCCTTTTTTTGGCTCTATATCTGAGCCTTTTCTGCCTTAGCTTCTCAATTTTGAGGGCTTGGCCGGCATCTGTCTCCTGGGATGCCACCGTGAGTCGATTAGCGGGGAGCTTAGAGAAGATACCCGATCGAGCAGTTGTCAAGGGCACCGTCGGAGCTTGCTCGAGACGCCTTGTTGCTTTGTTGGTGTTGATGGCCTTGCCCCCAGCTGGGGCCAAGGAGAGTTGTTCGAACACCGACTTGCGTTTGAGTTGGGGCGTCTTCGAGACCAGCACATTTGGGCTCTTGCCTTTCGAGACCGGTTTGTCTGCCACCGGGGCTTGAGAAGCTGGGATAGCGTTAGCTGACACGAACATTATAGAGCCGAATGGTAGCGGCGGCTCTTCCCATTGTCGCCCGAGACTGGCCGGAAGGACCGTCCTGGCGTCTATCTTCATCGTGTAGGAGATGGGAGCCATGCTGAGAGCTGAGTTCGTCATAGGAGACATTGTTGAAAAGTGATTGCTTGAAACCTGCATGAAAAAGCATTATTTTAGTATAGATATGGGTATGCATATTGATTGAGTTCGCATGAACGTTTAACCCGAAATATGAGAGGAGAGATTGGTCCCATCGGGCGTGCCAAAATCTGTAGGGTGTTTTTCGTCACCCTATTGAGATGGGAATACGCGCGCGCTTGTCAGGCGTACTACAGATTTCCCCTACCTAGGGTATGCCGGGGTTTAATGATTGTAGGGATCCGAATCTCCGGCAGCCGTGGACTAAGCTGCCGTTAATTACCCCTCGCCTTTGGAGCGAGGGAACCTCCGATTGACGGGTTAAACTGGTCATGCGAACTCAATGTGCAGCGTACATGTGTGTTGTTTTGGAGGGGGGTTTGGATATATCGGGAGCCATCCAGAGTTTTTACGGGGGTCCCGCTACCCGGATAGCGGGCTGGGGGTCAAGGGGGCTAGCAGCCCCCTTGCGGGGTACGGGGCAGCGCCCCGGCCCAAATTTTTTTTGAGGGGGACAGTGTTGTGGAGTGTGTGTGTATCTGTACATATATATACATGTATACATACATAAAAAAAGGAAAAAAGTGCCCCAAGGACGCGTGGGGTCAGCGCCTTGAGCGCTGTGCGCTTAGGCGCTAGCGCGCCACGTATCGGCATGTGGGCGCTTTGCGCTTGAGCGCTGGAGCGCAGACGCGCCACGTGTCGGCACGTGGGCGCTTTGCGCTTGACCGCAGGGCTCTGGAGCGCTAGCGCGCCATGTGTCGGCACGTGGGCGCTTTGCGTTTGAGTGCTGGGCGCTTGAGCGCTCGCGCGCCACGTGTCGGCACGTGGGCGCTTTGCGCTCGAGTGCTGGGCGCTTGAGCGCGAAGCGCTCGAGCGCTAGGGCGCCACGTGTCGGCACGTGGGCGCTGGGCGCTTGAGCGCTTGGGCGCCGGCGAGAAAAAGAGGCTTTTAGCCCTAGAAATTCTCGAAAGAGAAATCAGAGTGGAGTTAAACTCCTAAGATGTTTTGGGGTTCTTCTTCTTTCTCCTCTGGTTGCTGGATCTTGAAGATCAAGAGATATGAGATTTTAAAAATCTCTTCTTTTTGAGATCTAATGGAAGATCTGAGTTCCCCTTTTATGGGTTTTGTGGTGAAAAACTATTTAGTTTTATAAAATGAAGAGTAAAACTCTTGATTTAATTCAAAAGAAAGAAGAAGGTTTTGGAACCTTGAGGAAGGAGAAAAGATCTCAGATCTAAATTTTATTGGAGAGAGAAAAAAGTTGTTGGGATATTTTCATTATCCTTGCCTTTATAGGCTATACACTTTACATATAGCCCCTTGGGCTTTACAAAATGGCATTTTTCCTATCCAATGGCTCATGTGCCATTTCTTTTTGCATATAAGCCATGGGCTTTACAAAAATTTGGCTTTATGCCCATTTTGCATACATTCATGCATAAAAAATTACATAAAAATTATTTATCATATGATCTATATTTTGTCATGGAGGAGGCTGGTCGCGGGTTCGACTTGGGCATGGGCCCGCTTGACATGGGCTTGGGCCCACCTGGCTTGGGGTTGACCTTGACTTTGACTCGGTCAACTGGGGGTGCAAATTTTGACCCCAACAGTAACAGCCTAAGCTTCCAGAAGACTCTCAAAGAGCACGTGGCTTCTTCTAGAAGGCTCTACATAACAAACTCATTCTAGAATATTCCCTTTAACAAACTCATTCTAGAAGGGTCTCTCTAACAACCTAGCTTTGGAGGGAAGATTCAAATGAGGTGGTTATAAAAAGAGATCTAGAGCTAGGGTTTTGAGGTTACACAATTAGTGGTGAGTTAGTTACACATTTGGAGCCAAAATTCAAATTCAAGTTGAGTGACACAACTTGATACCAAAACCCTAGCCTAAATTCAAATCCAAGCAAAATCAATATCATTTTGAGAAGCAAATCAAGCAAGCAACTATCGATCCTTTATCCACGAAGCCAATCTTCATCCGAGCAAGAGATCCACAACGATCCGCGACTCACGGAGATCGAGCGGAGCGAAATTCGACGGAGCTAGTTACCTCTTCAAAAGGAGTGATCGAGAGCAACATCTTGTAATCTCGAATTGAGGGAATGTGTAATTAGTCATCGATTTAATAAAGGTGATAATTGACATTCTTGTTTTCTTTAAATTCTTGCGTTGTGAAATTTCTTGATATTTGATTCATTTATTTTCATGATGCTCGAGTAAATTCTCCGCTTGTGGAGAATTCAAGAGAATTGATAGATCTAATGATGATCAAATCTTAATACTAATTTTAAGTCTTATGAGATTTGTGAACTCTAGGAAAAAGAATCATCAATGACCTAATTTGGATCGAGATCACATTCTTGCGAATTTCGTTGCAAATTAGGGATCAAATGATTGATGATTTTCTTTGCTAGAGGCTAGATCCGAATGATCATGATTGAAAAGACAAGAGATAGAAGGAGAAACCCGAGTTTCTTCAATAGATCCCTAATCTTCATTCATCATCATCAATCTAGCTAAAAATTATCAATAGATAAGATTAGGAATTATTAGATTCATCATTAACTGTTGACTCAATCGAATCCTACAAGCTATTCTTCATTATCTTGATAAATCAAAGTGATTGGGACATTTCTTGATTCTTGATTCTAGATCTCTATTTTCTTGATGTTTCTTAAAATCAAATCATACAATTCTTGAATCAACTTTTTTTGCATTTTCTTTTATATTTTCATTTCGACTCATCTAAAACAAGATCGATCAAAACACACATCTCAGTGGACGATCCGTATTCATTAACGCGCTACATCGACACCGTTAATTGATTGCGGTATAAATTTCTTTGGTTGTGATTAAAACTTTTCCATACACACGAAGAATGATCAATCAAATGGCGCCGTTGCCGGGGATGTATGCTATTTTGTTCGTTTTTGTTATTTGAGTTGAAAATTTATTATTCCATCAGAATTTTTAGATCAAAGTTCGCAACAAGCGCTTAACGATTTGTTGTGATTTTTACGAGGGAATCTGGAATCATCGGAGCAAAGGGAAAAATATTCAGATCATTTAAGGAAGTCCAGTGGAGTAAAAGGAGCATCTGTACAAAATTTTGTGCAGAGATCTCGTCAACTCACCGCGGAACCGTGGCCATAGCAAGCATTTCACGGCAGATCCGCGGTGATATTGAAGCTTCAGAATTTCATTTCTCTGTGGTAACTTCTATACTTTCTTATCTCCTTCCTGCTCTGTCCATTAACCAATTTCTGCAGGATTCTTTGCAAAAAATTCGCAGCGCTGCAAAAAGAAAAATTGTTGCGTGTTTGATCTTGGTTGTTTGCATATTTTAATATGGAAATTAAGGGGCAAAGACCAAATTCAGATTAGGTGGGGAGTTCATTACCCTTCCTAAGCCCCGGAAATCATAAACTTGCATCCGCATCACCCTCATTAACTAAAAAAGATATAGACATGACTCTAAAGACCGCCGCGCTCACTTAGGACAGAAGGAGGTCGTGGGTAATCTATTGCTTATGCGCGTTTCTTTTGTGGTGTCTAAGGCAAGTGTGTGTAAGGCAAGTGGTTACTTAATTAGGTCCACTACTTATGTAGTGGAGAACCTCCCACTTACATGGCACTTACCTGGCCACAGAAGGGGCAAAGAGGCAGTAGAGGATTTATCTTGCGACTTGTCTTCTGGAAGTCTATGAGCAGTCTAGAGCCTTGACCTAGGTGACCACTAGCTCTAGGGTGGCGTGTGCATTTTTTGTGATTTGTTTTTGCAAAAACCATATTTTTCAAAACAAACACCAACCAACTTTTCCCCTAATTATCACAACGCTGTCACTTGGGTTAAACCCTTTAGTGTAAACTCGGCTGGACACGGGATTCTAGTGCCCGTCTTGTCTGCGTTTCCCCTATCGACCCCAAAGTCAGTATTTCTACATTTTCTTTTTCCCACCACCCACCATGACCGCGATGGACGGATTTCCATCAAACTTTAACACCACTCTGCCGCTGCCCGCAGGTGCGCAGAATTCTTCACGCATTTCTCTCCAAGAGAGATGCTATCCAACACGTGTTCCCTTTCCCACCTATCTTTCTATACCACCTGCCAACGGGGAAAATTTTGAAATCAACCCCCTATTTATCAAACTGTTACCCAAATTTCACGGTCTTGAGTCTGAAGACGCATACGTTTTTATCTCCAAATTTGGAAACGTATGCACAATGATTGGAACGTCACAACTGTGTTTGGATGCTCTGCGTTTACGTTTTCTCCCATTCACTTTGTGCGATTTAGCCGAGAAGTGGCTTTATAATACTACCGCACATTCTATTTCAAAATGGGATGAATTTGTTGCAGCATTTCTTAAGAAATTTTATCCCAATCACAAGACAAGCCGTATTCGGAGCGAAATCTTCAAATTTACCCAACTTCCCAATGAACCATTTTGGAAATGCTTTGAACGGTTCAAGAATCTTCTTATCCAATGTCCTTATCACGGAATCCGCAGATGGGATTTGTGTCGAGTTATCTATGAGGGTATTGATCTCATGACTAAACAGATGCTTGAAACCATGTGTCATTGCCAATTCCTATCTAAAGATGATGGTGAAGCTTGGAAATACCTAGAAGATTTAGCTCAAAGCACATTACAGTGGGAAAGTGTAAGACCACCATCACCTAGGGAAGATATCAATCAGCTCGATATTTTCGTCACAATGAGAGCCGAAATGGCCGTAATACAAAGGAAACTCGACGCTATAGAAAATAGAATTTCTTCATCCCCCATGAACCATTGCACACTTCCCAAAACCGTGTGGCTGCTGTTCAAATCCATCACATTTGACGGAAGAATGTCCTTTGAATGTACCGTTTCAAGATCACACTAATGCTGCATTTCAGCGAAGACCTGGAAACGATCCTTCTTCTTCCTCATATAATCAAGATTGGAGGAATCACCCTGATCTTTCTTGGATCCAACACCAAACTCAATACACAGATCTAAACCAGAATAACTTTCAATGGGTCCCTCCACCACAACAGCAACCACCACAACTGAGTCAGCACCCCTTTCAATCGCAACCTTTTCAAAACCTGGCCAACAATTTTGAACCTTTTTCTGCCGGTACCAATAACACCTCTGCACTTGAACAAACCATGAGTTTGCTTCTGACAAATTCTATTCAAATGTCGGCTGATTTTAAGTCTTCTATCGATGATATAAAGAAAACCACCGCCTCCCAAGGTGAGATTATTAAATCGATGGAAGCACAAATTGCACAGTTAACAGCCGAAATAAGTGCTAGAGAGAAAGGGAATCTTCCATCTCAACCTCTACCTGATCCTGGACCTTCATATTACACTAATGTGAATGCACTTACCATGTTGAGATCTAGAAGAGTGCTAGACAATCATGTGGGTGAATAGATTGATGTTGAGGAATCAATTGAACCCCAGGCTTCCACTCCCACTTCTACTTCTTACCCTATTTCGTCTAATTTACCTTCTTCTTCCGAGCCTATTCTCCGTTTTCCCAAAGGCTCGAACCCTCCACCCACTTCATCCTTTCCACTCCCACAACCTTCTCTACAAATGTGGGACCCAACACTTATTGATAGAGCTCCATTTCCGGAAAGGTTGAGGCCCAACAAACCCAATGCCTAAATGGAGAAGCTTGTGGAAATGTTTAAGAAAGTTAACATCAACATCCCTCTCCTAGATGCCATACAACAAGTTCTGTCCTATGCGAAAATTCTTAAGAACTTGTGCACTAGGAAGAGGAAGTCTCAAGTGCCTAAAAAAGTTTTCATGTCAAGTACTGTAGACACGGCTTTTCCCCAACAATTACCATGGAAACATAAGGACCGTGGCTGTCCTACTATTTCTATTTCTATTGGGGATAAACACATTAATCATGCTTTTCTTGACCTTTGCGCTAGTGCTAACTTGCTTCCATATTCAGTCTATGAGCAACTAGGTATCGGAGTGTTAAAGCCCTCGAACATAACTCTCCAGATGGCCGACCGATCAATCACCAAACCTAGGGATGAACTTGAGGATGTGTTGATAAAAATCGGGGAATTTGTATTCCCTGTGGACTTTATTGTTCTTGATACACAGCCTGTAGCGAACCCACGGAACCAAATTCCGGTGATTCTAGGTCGTCCCTTTTTGGCTACTTCCAGCGCTGTAATCAACTGTAGAAACGGCTCTATGAACCTATCTTTTGGGAATAGGTCAATTGAGCTCAACATTTACAAGTTGGGAAGTCAACCCTCCGATCCTCATGCTCGAGTATGTTCTGTCGAATTAATGGATGTCGACAGCAGCGAATTTGACGAGCCTCATGATACTGATCTAGACTCTTTTTATATGTTGTTGTTTGACCTAACTATGTATCATTCACATACGGACTCTTCCACCGAGTTGTCCGGGTCAGCAACTAACACTGATTATGAACCATTTTTGGAGTCTGAAGATCAACCCACGCTTTTTGATGACATTATTCTTCGGGGTATCGATGAGAGTTTTGAGGAAATTTTCGCTGATGAACTCGCATTTTTAAAAGACACGGGTGTTGAGATGAATCCACCTCAATACAAAGAAATTGAACCTCCACTCCTTCTTCTGGACTATAAAGAGAATGCGAGTAATCCATCACAATCACTGTGTCGTCTCTCCAAAACGAGACGCAAACACATTCTATCCCACCACTTATCTCTTCCCCACTTCGTCATGTTTCCATACAACATGTTCTTTCACCAACCGGTGTACTACACGGATAAAATCTTCGAATGGTTGGTGTTGACTTTCGGTCTTTGCAAAGCTTGGCATTGACCGGTAACTTTGATCCTCTCTTGTGATTTTCAAAAGATTAACATTGTTTAACTCAAGTTTGGGGGGGGGGTATATTTTTGGCTCTCGAAAATAAAATTTTTACTCAAAATGGTGAGCCAAAAGAATAAGTTTGCGGGAGGATTTTCATGATCATATTTCATGTCCCCATTAATAAATAATTTCCTCCCAGGCTTACAGGTTTTTGTGATTTAACAGAAGACAACAGTGAGGACACTGTTGAAAATAAGTTTGGAAGAGGTTTGTGCTTATTTATGCATCACTTTGCATCATACCTTGCATAAGCACAAAACAAAACCTATAAAAAAATTTTTTTGTACATAAATTGGATAATAAAAGATTAGATAGTGAAAAATTACATCCAAAAGATTGGAAAAATTTAAGAAAACCAAGAAAATTAGAAGTTTTCTTAAACGAAACTAGTAATAAGTAGTTATGAGCCGTTGTCCCAAGGGTTAGTGAGATGAAAGAAATCACTAATCTGAGGATAAAAATAAGTCTGAAAAATAGTTCATATTCTGGAAGCCAAACATTTGAACGTTGATACCCTACTATACGCACTTACACACATCTTAAAACTCGGGAAAGTAGAGCATACCTTGAAATGCTCTTGTCTAAAAGCCAAAGTATGAAGGAGATAAAAAATGAAAAAGATAAAATGGTGTTAAGAAAAAAATGAATACTGGTTTTGTTATCATCAAGGCAGTAATAAAGAAAATATAGAGAGGATGCTTCATTACCTAGTGCCTTAGACCAACTGGTTTGGAAGTCACTGCTAAGCCTTAGGTGGTGCAAGACGAGGAAAATGCTACTTACGCCTAATAAGCAAGAACATGAGTAATCGGTCTGTTAGTACCTCAAGAAGTATTAACGGTCGCATAAAAAATGTGTGAGCAATCTCATCTAAATATTCATCGATTAAAAAGTACTGAGGTAGATGGACAAGAGTATGATAGCTTGAATTGAATTCTCCGAGTGTAGGGATGTCTTTTACACACACGTAGGGGTATAAGATTGATGTTTGGAAGAAAGTTAGGAATGAAGAATAAAGACGATGTGATTTCTAAAATTTTTTCATGACTATTAAGATAGGGCTCATGACAACCGAAAAGCTAGTGTAGTTGGAAACTCTAATTTTCAAAGTCTTTCTTTAATTCTTATCTTTACATGTAACTTTCACGGTCTTCATTTTATTATTGGATTTTGTGGGTGCAATCCGCTGAAAACCCTCAGGAGACAACACTCCTTCTACTAGGGACACCTAGAGGTTTAAAGGCTTGTTGTGCGTGCTCAGTGCAATCGTGTTGCCTACGAAAGTGTGCTAGTGAGTTTTTCTTTTTCTTTATTTTCTTCTTCTCTTGAATAAAATATATTTTCTTGAGACGACCAAAATTAAGTTTGGGGGAATTTGATCAGTCGAAAATATTGCATTTTTAACACATCAATTTCCCTACTATTTGCAATCATCTAAAGGTGTTTGGTATAAATATAGCACATATTAGCAATTTGTCTGCAAAATACCAAATAACATGTGTTATACATTATAACCGGCATTTTGAGGGAAATTGAGTGTTTATTACTACACGCATGATCTTTTGTATATCAGCACTTGTCTCGAGATTGTGTGCAGGAAATTCTCCAGGTAAATAAGCCAGAACTGCTAAAAGTGCTGATAAAATACGTCAAGTCAAAGACTTGAAATCTGGCTGTAAACAAGAAAGTATAAAAATATTCCAGACATCAGGAAAGTGCCATAAAGCCAACAGAAGAATTACCTGGAAATTGCATGCAGTAATTCACCAATATGGCCGCGGATCCGCGGCCGATTCGGCCGAGTTGCCGCGGTTCGCGGCCTTGTTAATTCCCCAGCGTGTCAAATTTCTCTATGTGGCTTCTTGTAACGGCCTAAGCTTCCAGAAGACTCTCAAAGAGCACGTGGCTTCTTCTAGAAGGCTCTGCATAACAAACTCATTCTAGAATATTCCCTTTAACAAACTCATTCTAGAAGGCTCTCTCTAACAACCTAGCTTTGGAGGGAAGATTCAAATGAGGTGGTTATAAAAAGAGATCTAGATCTAGGGTTTTGAGGTTACATAATTAGTGGTGAGTTAGTTACACATTTGGAGCCAAAATTCAAATTCAAGTTGAGTGACACAACTTGATACCAAAACCCTAGCCCAAATTCAAATCCAAGAAAAATCAAGATCATTTTGAGAAGCAAATCAAGCTAGCAACTGTCGATCCTTTATCCACGAAGCCAATCTTCACCCGAGCAAGTGATCCATGACGATCCGCGATTCGCGAAGATCGAGCGGACCGAAATTCGACGGAGCTAGTTACCTCTTCAAAAGGAGTGATCGAGAGCAACATCTTATAACTTCGAATTGAGGGAATGTGTAATTAGTCGTCGATTTAATAAAGGTGATAATTGACATTCTTGTTTTCTTTACATTCTTGCGTTGTGAAATTTCTTGATCTTTGATTCATTTATTTTCATGATGCTTGAGTAAATTCTCCGCTTGTGGAGGATTCGAGAGAATTGATAGATCTAATGATGATCAAATCTTAATACTAATTTTAAGTCTTATGAGATTTGTGAACTCTAGGAAAAAGAATCATCAATGACCTAATTTGGATCGAGATCACATTCTTGCAAATTTCGTTGCAAATTAGGGATAAAAAATGATTGATGATTTTCTTTGCTAGAGGCTAGATCCGAATGTTCATGATTGAAAAGACAAGGGATAGAAGGAGAAACCCGAGTTTCTTTAATAGATCCCTAATCTTCATTCATCATCATCAATCTAGCTAAAAATTATCAATAGATAAGATTAGGAATTATTAGATTCATCATTAACTGTTGACTCAATCGAATCCTAAAAGCTATTCTTCATTATCTTGATAAATTAAAATGATTCGGACATTTCTTGATTCTTGATTTTAGATCTCTATTTTCTTGATGTTTCTTAAAATCAAATCATACAAATCTTGAATCAACTTTTTTTGCATTTTCTTTTATATTTTCATTTCGACTCATCTAAAACAAGATCGATCAAAACACACATCTCAGTGGACGATCCGTATTCATTAACGCGCTATATCGACACCGTTAATTGATTGCGGTATAAATTTCTTTGGTTGTGATTAAAACTTTTCCATACACACGAAGAATGATCAATCAAATGGCGCCGTTGCCGGGGATGTGTGCTATTTTGTTCGTTTTTGTTATTTGAGTTGAAAATTTATTATTCCATCAGAATTTTTAGATCAAAGTTCGCAACAAGCGCTTAACGATTTGTTGTGATTTTTGCGAGGGAATCTGGAATCATCGGAGCAGAGGGAAAAATATTCAAATCATTTCAAGAAGTCCAGTGGAGTAAAAGGAGCATCTGTACAAAATTTTGTGCAGAGATCTCGTCAACTCACTGCGGAACCGCGGCCATAGCAAGCATTTCACGGCGGAATCGCGGTGATATTGAAGCTTCAGAATTTCATTTCTCTGTGGTAACTTCTATACTTCTTATCTCCTCCCTGCTCTGTCCATTAACCAATTTCTGTAGGATTCTTTGCAAAATATTCGCAGCGCCGCAGAAAGAAAAATTGTTGCGTGTTTGATCTTGGTTGTTTGTATATTTTAATACGGAAATTAAGGGACAAAGACCAAATTCAGATTAGGTGGGGAGTTCATTACCCTTCCTAAGCCCCAGAAATCACAAACTTGCATCCGTATCACCCTCATTAACTAAAAAAGATCTAGACATGACTCTAAGGACCGTCGCACTCACTTATGACAGAAAGAGGTCGTGGATAATCTATTGCTTATCCACGTTTCTTTTGTGGTGTCTAAGGCAAGTGGTTACTTAATTAGGCCCACTACTTATGTAGTGGAGAACCTCCCACTTACCTGACACTTACCTAGCCACAGAAGGGACAAAGAGGCAGTAGAGGATTTATCTTGCGACTTGTCTTCTGGAAGTCTATGAGCGGTCTAGAGCCTTGACCTAGGTGACCACTAGATCTAGGGTGGTGTGTGCATTTTTTGTGATTTGATTTTGCAAAAATCGTATTTTTTAAAACAAACACCAACCAACTTTTCCCCTAATTATCACAATGCTGCCACTTGTGCTAAACCCTTTAGTGCAAGCTCGGCTGGACACGGGATTCTAGTGCCCGTCTTGTCTGCGTTTCCCCCATCGATCCCAAAGTCGGTATTTCTACATTTTCTTTTTCCCACCACCCACCAGGACCTACGAGTTTACTTTTGAAGTTGCTATTCTCTTTTTTGTTTAAACATTTAGTTTAATATTTAATGTGAATTGTGTGAGTGGATTTTGGCAAATCTTTCGGATGGGAAATTCTTGAGCAGTGGCTAGGAAATTCGTAGGCATTGGCTGGCAATTTCATGACTCATGCTTGCATTAATTATGCATTAATGGTTGAAGATATTTAGTAAGATATTTTGAGGATATTGGTGGCTGTTCTCTTTAGAGGTGGATATATATTTCTTTAATTGCTATTCATTAATTACATACACCCACCAAAATCCACAGAGAACCATTTTTCATTTTGGCTAAGCCCAATTTTCCAGCAAGCTCATTTTTGGCCAAAACTTGCTCACACTTCTTCACTTGGCAACTTCATTCACCTCCACCCAAATCCTTGGGTGCTCTGAGACAAAGTGTTCACACACACTCTCTACTTCACCTTGGGTATCTAGGCTAGCAAACCGGATGCCCGAGTTGCTTCGGTTTTGAAGCGGGAGCCCGTATTACTAATTCTCGACGTAGATCGTCTTCGACGAGGGAGACCGGAGACCGAACTTGATTGAGGAAGCTGTGAGGAGCTTAGGACAGAGGTTGAAGACCTAAGGACACAGATTGATCGGTATAAATTCTCTAAACTCCTTTTACAGTTAACTAGTATAGGGTTAATGGTTCGATCCGGGAATCGGGTTCCGTTAGCGCCGGGTTTTAAAAAAGTTTTTGTTCCGCATTTGGCCACGGATTAATGGCCGGGGTGTTAGTGATATATGCCCTAGAGGCCATTATTGTATCATACTGGATTGTATATTACTTAATGGGAGCTTGGGATATACACAGATATAGTAACAATCTTGCTCAAAATGGTTGTATGCTACCTGATTTGTTTCTACCTCAATATGTGCATGTGTTTCTTTTAGCATATCGCTTATACATATTGGTAGAGCCCTTAGGATCTTTGCTTGATTACCAGCGTTGTGATGGCAGTCACACTAGTGGGGGCTGGGTAATCTATAAGCACATCCTTATACAGGTCTCTAGTCGTAGGATTATCGAGACGTGGCATTGATACTTCGGAGTAGACTAGTGTATACGCTTCTCATTCTAGCAGGGGAGATGGTCTATCCCATAGCCATTAGTACATAGTACTGGAGATAGTATGCAAGTGCTCGTTAGGTTACAAGTACACTAGACAGGTTTCGTCGGGAACTGCTGATGGTTATTATACCTGTCGTCGGGTAGCAGTTTCCAGGTGACATGAGTACAGCTTAGTCCGTCGACTTGACACTGCTACTTCGCCTTGAGTGTGTTCCCACTGTACTTTGATCACTATCCTACCATGGCTCAAAGAAGTCGTGCAAACATGTAATAGTTGGGTGCAGTTCCAAAGCACTTGGAGGCAGTGACGGTTAGATATGATTCGTCTCTCCCGGTATTGGGGATTGATATTGCGCTGTGTTGGAGAGCCATTACACAAAGTCCGTGGCCACGGCAAGTGAGATTTACTGGTAGGTGTTTCAGTAGTTTCTCAGGGTGTTCCGGGCTACACTCCGACACGACTTATACCGCTATTTGGGGTCTGACGTCTACCATTCTCTTAGGACCGATATGCGATACTCTTAGATGAACAGACCGGACTGTATAAAGATTTTCACATTCAGGCTCAGTAGGAGTTCGGATGAGTTAGCTCATTGGCCTTCTTATCGACATCTACCTGGGGACCGTTACGTACAGCTAGTACCGCTTGCGGCCTATGGTTAAACCCACTGCCAGCGTAGTGTCGAGTCTTTAGAGTCCCACACAGAGGGTTTCCCTGCACCGGAAAAAAGGTGTAGAGGCCATATGGTTTTACGGCAGGGCTTCGATCACTTATGTGCACTTGTGCACGTACGATGATCGGGCGGATAGTACTAGTGGGCTTTGGTTTAAGCCGGATCCTAGTATTATACTGATGGATTTATTTCGTCTCTTTGTATTCGTATTCTACGGAATACGGATACGGGTATGTATATACGGATGAGGGGCATTCTCGTAATTTGTCGGGAAAGTTTCTAGAAGGAGATGACTCATTAAGGTTTTTATCATTTGATTAATCTTAAATGAGGTGGACAAAATGAGGTGTATGTTTACATTAAATGAACCATGACTCATGAGGTGATTCATTACTTGAATTAAATGAAGCATGCTAAGATATTTACTAGATGTTTTTTGATTAAGATATTTGTATGCTTCATATTATTCAAACATGAGGAATTATTCATATAATCATCACAAACATTCTCATTCTTTCAAGTCTTCATCTTCTTCTTCCTCGAAACCCTAATAGCTCTCATTTGTTGAGAATCCTATGGTTTAAAAGAGACAAAGCACTCCATCTTCATACTCTACACTCTCTAGGACTTCTAGTTTGGCAAACTAGAAGCCGTAGTTATCTCAAATTCGAGATAGAAGCTCGGACTATAGACTTTCGGGTGGATTGTCTTTGACTCGAGGAGGCCGTTGAGGTAGCCGCGATTCGTTACGATCCTTGGAGCCTACGATGACGAGGAGGACAACGATAAAGACCCGAAGGACTTGTATCGTGAGGTATAACTTCGAATCCGAGTAGTTAAACCTCTTGTTGTTTGCTAGTCATGGTTTAGTCACGATCCGTGAGCTTGAGTCCGTGTTGCGATGCTTTGATGATCGTTTTTCACATATTCCGCCTCCCCATGAACCATGGGGTGCGTGACATGGACTTACAGTGGTATCAGAGCCTACTAAACCATTACTATCTTGTTAGCAACTTATTAGAACTTCGATCGTCGGAAAAACACGAAAAAAAACTCTGAATCCCTGCAGTTTCTGTCAATTTTAAAACTGTCGAAAAATTATTTCAGAGGTATGAAAATTCACTGCAAGGAATTATAAGAACACTGGAGAAAAACGAGTCCCTAACTCGGTTAGACCACCGTGGAAGCGCGGCAAATCTATGCGATTCACCGCGGATCCGCGGCCGAGTCGACGCCGAGTTAGCTCGTTTTTCCACAGTATTGTCTTATTTTTGGTGTTCTGTCTTCTTGCATATTTGGTATCTACCCAGATTATTTTGAGTGCTAGTTTGTATTTGGGGTAGACACGGAAAATAGGGTTCGATCAAAATTTTAAGTTATTTGCTAATCGGGTTTCATCTGTGTTTTTATATGTGCTGAACGTCTGCTAATCGCTATACGTCGATTAGTGGGGGTTGCGCATATCTGTGTTCTGTGATATTGGATTATGTATATAAACTTGTTGGATTGTCATGGATGAATAGCCGGGGATGTGAGATGAGAGTTTTTTTTATCTTTCATTCGATGTAAATTGTAATTTGTTGTAATATTATTTCGCGGGGCACATCCGGGTTGAGGTTGTATCCACTGTTGTATTATTTCATTTACTGTTTATTGCTCCTAGGATAGACCCAAGGTGGGGTGCACAAACTACCGGGTACTTTGAAGTGCCGAGTAAACTATTCACTTTGTTGAGGGAGGTTGCTTCACTTTGGGTATTTGGCGGGTAGTTTGCCGCACCCGTAGGGGTTTAGGGTAGGGTTTGACTATTCATCACGACCATGGAAACCGTCTTTTGTTACAGGCTCAAACGAAACGCGGACTTCCTAATATATCCAATATGTTCATCTGTGATCTGGAATGTCTATTATTGCGTCAGACGAATGTACATATCTATATATGATATCTAGTAGGCGTTGCTTATGTTTTGCATCTGCGCTAGTCCAGCCCCTGCTCTGTCGTTAGTTAAGTAACCTAACGGGTGATGACGGGTGTTCATACCAGAATATTGCATTTAATACCGCCCATTCTTATGCTCGTTTGTTTATAGGTAGGTGCTTTTAATCCGTGTTTGCTACATATTTACAGGTTACAGGTTCCTAGTCCAAAATAATGCAAATCATACAAAATCTCCACTGTTACGCCAAAATCCAGAACATCTGTTGACAACAGATAAAAGCCGGGTTCTGGTCATCCATATCCGTCCAGTGCCGCGTACCTGTTCTAGGGACAAGACATATGACAGTGGTCATTCGTGTCTCGGACAAGCACAGAGCACGAGAGGGGCAACACAAAACTCAATGGGTGTGCGGAGCTCGAGGGAGATGAGGTCAAAAGTATTATTTTTGAAGCCATTTTGGACAGTTGCAGATCTGAAAAAAATGTAGAAGCAATTTGCAATTTGGAGCATGTAGAACAACAGAAGAAAGCAACACAAGAAAACCCAGAAAAAACGACATCCCAACTCCCTCAAAATGCCGCGGAATCGCGGCCACAGTGGCGACTCGGCCACGGATCCGCGATCGAGTTAACTCGGTGCCAGAAGATATTTTAGGGGTAGTTTGGACATTTCATTTGGGCAGAGAATCTTGCCCTAGGGTTTCGGCACTCAGCCTATAAATAGCCCAGTTTTGTGCCAAGCCAAGGGTCATCTTTTCATGCATCTTTCTGTTAGGATTTAGTTTAGCTTAAGTTTAGCTTCTTCTTCTTCTTCATGTCTTCCTCCATTAAAATGTAGTGAGAGTATTGAGTGGATGATCAAATGAAGATAGGTTTTTTTATTATCTTGTCTTTTTAATTTCTTGTCTTCTAATTTTATTATCTTGTATTGTAATTTACATTCTTGTTGTTAATTAGTTGTTATTTCTTTGCTTGTTTTTTATTCTCTTCTTATACGTATTATTTTCAAGCGATGATATTTCGACGGAGTTCCTTGCTTAGGTGAGGATCCAAGAGTTAGCTTGCACCATTTGTAAAACTGTATTTTCCTTTTCCTTCTTTTCTTCCTTCTTGTTTTGTTTTATTTTCTTTTACCATGTGTGAATAATTCCACACTTGTTAAGCCTAAGGAAGGTGGTATGAGGGACAGGAAAATCTCTTGTGCTTCTCTTCGCCAAATGTCTTGAAATGAACCCCGACCAAACAAACGCAACCCCCTCACTTATGCGCGCTATACGTGACATATAGCCGCGACCTAAGTCGAGAAGTCCTTTAAGCGCACTACAACGCGACATGTAGTTATGACTTAATTGGATACATGGTTGCGGGTGTTTGGACGAGGGTTGGAAATAAGCGTATTTAGCAGACAGACAAGAGGCACTAGGAATGGATTTAGCGTTGGAAAGCTCGCTTAAACTCGCAAATTCCATTCCTATGTCCTCCTAATCCCCGCTGCTTTCGATTATTCCAACATCGTTTTAAGAGTGGCAAAAGATAAGCACTAGACTAATCCTAACTCTACTAACCAACCTTAATCTTAACAAGCTTACTTGAACATAAAATACGAACACTTAGGATAGAATTGAACATACATATACACATTCTTTATTGACTCGTCTAAAACATGAACGGACATACTACCGTCTCCCTACGGATCGACCCGTGCTCAACCGGCTAGCTGCAAAGCGACACCGTTCTGATCGCGGTTATAACTTTAGAATTTTGAACTCCGACACGCCAAAAGCGTGCGATCAAATGGCGCCGTTGCCGGAGAGACGGTAACGTATTTTCTTTATTGTTATTCGGGTTAATATTCTTTTTGTATAAATATAAAATTATAAATATAACAATAAAAAAATCTTTTTGTTATTTTTATATTTTTGGTGCGAGTGTGCAAGCGATCTGGAGTAATTACAGTAAGTGAATTAATAAACAGAGGTTTTTATTAGGGTGTACAGAAAAAGGGAAGTGCATTGACCAAAGTTTCAAGCGCCAAATCAACAATTTGACTGCGGAACTGCGGTTAAAGAGGGAGTTTCGCGGCGGTTCCGCGGTCCTATTGTGGATTCTGTCCCCAATTTTTTTTACTCTCCTTCTCTTTGCTCTAGTTCCCTCTTTGAGCTCACTGAACTGAATTTTCTGCAGGTCTCTTTGCACAGAATTGCGCCGCCGCCAAAATAATTTTTTTTGTTGTTTTAGATTTTTGTTTGTTTACGCGCTTTGTATATAATAATACGGACTTTAAGGGGCTATAACAACAATTCCGATTGGGTGGGGATTTCATCACCCTTCCTAAGACCCCACAAATCACTAAATACATACGCATCATCTTGAGCTAATAAAAAATATCTAGACCAAACCTTTAAGGACTTGTCGCGCTCATTTAGGAAAAGTGAAGGTTGTGGGGGAATCAGTCGTTTATCTAAACTTGACTTTGTGGTGCCTAGGCTAGACAAGTGATGAGGTAATTTTAAAAGGCCCGTCTCACGGTGATTCGTGAGCGGAGCCCTCCTTACCTCACTTGTGCTTACCTGGCCACAATTGGCAGTGAAGAGGCGATTTGAGGGTTATCTTGCAACTTGTCGCTTGGAAGTCTAGGAGCGGTCTAGTTGGACTTTGAAGACTCTAGCTCTAGGTGTGTGTGTGCATATTGTGATTGTGATTGTGCTTTGTTCCCCGCCGAAAGATGGCGCAAGACTGACGTCTTGCTTGAAATTCGGGGCAGATGCTAATTGGTGCTATCCGTCCACATCTCCGAAGATTCCAAGTTGATTTATGGTACCGTGTATCGAAGGTTTAAACGGATGCGGCCGATGTAGTAGACTTCGTCAGATTCCCCCTCGCTTGAGGGGTTTTTGATTGTGGGGACGCTCTTCCCTGCAGGCGCAAGCCCCTACAGTTAATTACGCTACCGCGTCGCGGTAACAACTTTCTCCTTCTCCAGATGGTCACTTCATGTCGTGGGTGTTTGTTTTGTTTTTGGTTGCCCGTGGATCGAATACGGAGACTAATTTATGTTATCGCCCGTAGGGCGTGGATTAGTCCAAATCCGTTTATTCTTAGATTTGGGTTTGGGGGTTGTTTAAGGATACGTTAGTCTTATTTGAGACTAAGATCAACATAAACGTTTGTTAAGGATACGTTAGTCTCATTTCAGACTAAGATAAACTTAACAGGATCGTTTAGATCCAACAAGAGAGCATTTGGACTCAATTGTTTAGTTTAGGGACATTGCGGTCGATGACCAGTTTAAGGATATGGTGGTCCATTACCAGTTTAAGGACATAGTGGTCCAATACCAGTTTAAGTACATAGTGGTCCATGGGTTTAAAGGGACCCCACAGTCCGAGGTTAAGGACATCATAGTCCGTGGGTTTAAAGGGACCCCACAGTCCGAGGTTAAGTACATCATAATCCATGAATTTAAGGACCCCACAGTCCAAGTTTAGAGACATCATAGTCTGTAAGATTTGCTGGTTGTCGGGACCCGTCACCTCTCTAAAGACGTTGAAGGATTACAACGACATATATCAGAGGAGTGAAGAGATGTACCCTTGAACCAATATGGATTAAGTGATCTATAGTCCAATTTGGAACTAAGATCAATTAATTATGTTGTGAGCACATTGGCTCAGTTAAGTCTGAATTGAGGACTTATGGCCAACTTGGGCTAAGTCCAATTAGATTCAAAATGTTGGCCCTTTGTTGGCCCATTAGACATTTGTCTGGTTTCAGCCCACATTATTTAGCAGTGCTAAACAGAGGTTTGTTATTTTATTTCTGTTTTAATTGTCACGTGTCAACACGTGACCGTTGGTCACGTGTGAGCATGTGATACCTCATTGAGGTAATTCCTGATTGTTTTATTGCACTTAATTTTCTTCAGTGGGTTTTCAAAGGCCTATCACGTGATGGCACATGACCCCATTTTATTCAGTGCCTACAAGCTTTGCCTGTAAATGGTCACGTGTGGGCACGTGATGCCTCATTGAGGTAATTCCTGATTTTTAATCAGGGAACACTGCATAGCATATTTGCTCATAACTTTTGATCCCGGATGAATTATGAAGCCCATAATATATCAAATCGAAGGGTTTTTCGAGATGCTTCCAATATAATCAGAATTTAGCTGTTTCTCCTTCGCGAGTTTATCCAAAATACAGGCCGGAAGATACTGGTTCGCATTTTCTTAAGCGTATCACTGTCATTTGATACCTTAGGCTCTTTACGCAGAAATTTTCGGCGGGAAAAAATGCCCCTCACTAGTTTGCCCACGTAAGTATGTCCGTGGGTGAAGTAGTGCAGAGTTACGCATGGCAATAGAATTGATGGCTTAGGAGACAAGTTTAGGATTCTTGTAACCTAAGACTTTTTCATCTTCATGAGCCGTAAGGATCTCAAGAAGGTTTTTCTCCCTACAGGTCGAGAGGATCCTGCAGGTGTATTTTCTCCTTAGGGATCGTGAGGACTCCTAAGTGCGTTTTCCCTTGAGAGTCGTAAGGATCTCACAAGAGAATTTTCTCCCTTACAAGTCGAGAGGACTCATAAGTGATTGTTTCCCTTCTTGTCGATATTTGACTTCGGGAAATGTGGCCTATAGATAGTCTATCTTGACCTCTCTATAGGGCAGTGATGGCTTAGGAGACAGGGTTAGGACCTGCCACCTAAGACTTTTGAACTTTATGAGCCGTGAGGGTCTCATAAAGACTTTTCTCCCTACGAGTCGAGAGGATCTCATAGGTGTATTTTCTCCTTAGGAATCGTGAGGATTCCTAAGTGCGTTTTCTCTTAAGAGTCGTAAGGATCTCACAAGAGAATTTTCCTTCTTACAAGTCGAGAGGATCCGTAAGCGGTTGTTTCCCTCCTTGTCGAGATTCCACTTTGGAGAGTGGCCCGTGAATAGTATGCAAGAGTTCATTTTGGACCGACTTGCAGGGCTCCAGTGCTTAGGAAACAGGTTTTTAATCCCCATTGCCTAAGGTTTTGCCTTACGAGTCGAGACGAATCAAGAAGTTCTCGCAAGGATGTCCTAACGCCACAGTTAACCCCTGCTCTTTACGACAAAGGTCCATTAGGGTCTGTGGTACTAGGATTTTGTCCATCGTACCGTTGCGTTGGCTGATGTATTCCTCGATAGGCAATCTTGCTGTTCGAGCAGCCTTGCGACTGTCGTGTCTCTGATCCCTTCGGGGGCTGAACAAGACGTCTTCAAGCAATCTTCCTAGGCAGTTTGACTGTCGGAAGAGCAAGCATTAGGAATTTTGCCATGCCGCTTTTTACTTGAGGTTAGGCTCATTTTGGAGAGCCCCGATGAGTCATAACTACTCCGTGCTGGTGTGGGATGATCTTCGATAGTCTTTCAGGTTTTATATAAGTTGCCGTCAAGACCCTGAAGTTAGGAATTTGGCCTTCGCTTCGTTTGCTGGCACTGGGTCTGCTGTATCGAGAAGAATGTCGCGGTTGTCTCTAAGTTTCATATGAACCGTCGAGGTTTGGAACTAGGGATTTTGCCATGGCTCCGTTGTTTGATTGTCGCGTCTGAGTCATGTTGGAGGAAGAACGCTGGGGTGACATCTCGTCTGCTGTATCGAGACGAACGTCGAGGTGGTGACCACTCCGCGCTGATGTGGGATGATTTTCGATGGTCTTTCAGGTTTTATATGAGTTTCCTTCAAGACCCTGAAGCTAGGAATTTGGCCTTCACTTCGTTTGCTTTGGTGCGTCCGAATCCAGTTGGAGGAAGGGCGCAGTAGTGACATCTCGTCTGCTGTATCGAGACGAACGTCGAGGTGGTGACCACTCCGCGCTGATGTGGGATGATCTCCGATAGTCTTTCAGGTTTTAAATGAGTTGCTTTCAATACCCTGAAGCTAGGAATTTAGCCTTTGCTTCATTTGCTGGCACTGCGTCTGCTGTATCGAGACGAATGTCGTGGTGGAGCTAGGATTTTGCCATCACTCCGCTTTGTTTTGACCATGGGGTCTTTTGCTGACATTGTATTTGCATCGTGCTGGATTGCGAGGGAACGCCGTTGTTGACATTGCGTCTGCTGTAACGAGACGAATGCTGAGGTGGAGCTGGGATTTTGCCGTCACTCCGCTTTGTTTCGACCATGAGGTCTTTTGTTGACGTTGAATCTGCATCCTGCTGGACTGCGAAGGAATGCCGTTGTTGACATTGCATCCGCTGTAACGAGACGAATGCTGAGGTGGAGCTGGGATTTCGCCGTCACTCTGCTTTGTTTCGACCATGAGGTCTTTTGTTGACATTGCATCTGCATCCTGTTGAACTGCGAAGGAACGCCATTGTTGACATCTCGTCTGCTGTATCGAGATGAATGCTGAGGTGGAGCTGGGATTTTTCCGTCGCTCCGCTTTGTTTTGACCGTGAGGTCTTTTGTTGACGTTGCATCTACATCCTGCTGGACTGCGAAGGAACGCCGTTGTTGACATTGCGTCTGGTGTAACGAGACGAATGCTGAGGTGGAGCTGGGATTTCGCCGTCACTCCGCTTTGTTTCGACCGTGAGGTCTTTCGCTGACGTTGTATTTGCATCGTGCTGGATTGCGAGAGAACTCCGTTGTTGACATTGCGTCTGCTGTAACGAGACGAATGCTGAGGTGGAGCTGGGATTTTGCCGTCACTCCGCTTTGTTTCGACCATGAGGTCTTTTGTTGATGTTGCATCTGCATCCTGCTGGACTGCGAAGGAACGCCGTTGTTGACATTGCGTCCGCTATAACGAGATGAATGCTGAGGTGGAGCTGGGATTTTGCCGTCACTCCACTTTGTTTTGACCATTAGGTCTTTTGTTGACGTTGCATCTGCATCCTGTTGAACTGCGAAGGAACGCTATTGTTGACATCTCGTCTGCTGTGTCGAGACGAATGCTGAGGTGGAGTTGGGATTTTGCCGTCGCTCCGCTTTGTTTCGACCGTGAGGTCTTTCGTTGACGTTGCATTTGAATCCTGTTGGATTGCGAAGGAACGCTGTTGTTGACATTGCGTCTGGTGTAATGAGACGAATGCTGAGGTGGAGCTGGGATTTTGCCATCACTCCGCTTTGTTTTAACCGTGAGGTCTTTTGTTGACATTGCATCTGCATCCTGAAAGACCGTGAAGGAACGCCATTGTTGACATCTCGTCTACTGTATCGAGATGAATGCTGAGGTGGAGCTGGGATTTTGCCGTCGCTCCGCTTTGTTTTGACCGTGAGGTCTTTCGTTAACGTTGCGTCTGCATCCTGTTGGACTGCGAAGGAACGCCGTTGTTGAAATCTCGTTTGCTGTATTGAGACGAATGCTGAGGTGGAGCTGGGATTTTGCCGTCGCTCCGCTTTGTTTCGACCGTGGGGTCTTTTGTTGACGTTGCATCTGCTTCCTGCTGGACTGCGGAGGAACGCCGTCGTTGACATCTCGTCTACTGTATCGAGACGAATGCTGAGGTAGAGCTGGGATTTTGCCGTCGCTCCGCTTTGTTTCGACCGTGAGGTCTTTTATTGACGTTGCATCTGCATCCTGCTGGACTGCGAAGGAACGCCGTTGTTGACATTGCGTCTGGTGTAACGAGACGATTGCTGAGATGGAGCTGGGATTTTGCCGTCGCTCCGCTTTGTTTCGACCGTGAGGTCTTTTGTTGACGTTGCATCTGCATCCTGCTGGACTGCGGAGGAATGCCGTCGTTGACATCTCGTCTACTGTATCGAGACAAATGCTGAGGTAGAGCTGGGATTTTTCCATCGCTCCGCTTTGTTTCAACCGTGAGGTCTTTTATTGACGTTGCATTTGCATCCTGCTGGACTGCGAAGGAACGCCGTTGTTGACATTGCGTCTGGTGTAACAAGACGAATGCTGAGATGATTTCTAGGTTTTCTGTGAACCGTCGAGATTTGGAACTAGGGACTATGCCGTGGCTCCGTTTGATGGTGTAACATCTGTGTCCTGCTGGAATGAGGAGGCCCACCGTTGTTGGTCTCCAGGCTGTAGATGTGGCCATTGAGATTTGGAACTAAGGACTTTTCCATGGTTCCGTTTCGTTGCGACTCTGAGGTCGGTTGTTGACGTCACGTCTGCATCTGGTTGGAGTGAGGAGAAACGCCGTTATTGATCTCTAAGTTTTCGATGTTGACGTCGAGACCCTGAAATTAGGGACCTTCCTTTGCTTCATTTGTTGATATCGTGTCTGCAATATTGCGACAAATGTCGAGGTTGTCTCTAGCTTGTCTGTGAACTGTTGAGATTTGGCTTTGCTTTCTGATGGAGCCTGTCGGGAAGGTATGGTTCCCTCTTTGTTTGTGCCCCTGGATTGTATACAGGGATCGATGTGATCTCACCTCTAGGGCAAAAGGTTTCATTTCATCTTTTATTTCTTTCTTTCCGCGATGCTCTATCATTTCAGCTTTTAATATCGTGAAAGTCGCGATTGCCCAATCATTTCAGCTATTTTTCGCGGTGCCCAATCATTTCGGCTATTTTTTATTTTTACTCGCTGCTTTTTATTGCGAGTTGCCCAATCATTTCGGCTATTTATTTTATTTACTCGCTGCTTTTTATTGTGAGTTACCCCATCATTTCGGCTATTTGTTTTATTTACTCGCTGCTTTTTATTGCGAGTTGCCCAATCATTTCGGCTATTTTGCATGCATACATTTTTACTTGCTGATTTTGTCGCAAGTTGCCCCATCATTTCGGCTATTTTGCATGCATGTGTGGCTCACTGATTTTGATTGCGAGTACGGAACTTGGAATCTGGTGCCAATCTTAGCATCAGCATCACTGAGACTGGAATATTGCCAGGAGCGAATCATCATTTGCCTCTGTCGATGTCGAACAAAGGTGGCTTAGTAAACGGGGTTAAGATCCTGTCGACTAAGGTTTTTGACTTCATGAGCCATAAGGGTCT
The DNA here is from genome assembly GCA_030015575.1 of Agapanthus africanus. Classification (NCBI taxonomy): domain Eukaryota; kingdom Viridiplantae; phylum Streptophyta; class Magnoliopsida; order Asparagales; family Amaryllidaceae; genus Agapanthus; species Agapanthus africanus. Next base: position 904,156,819 of record JASDDO010000022.1, read on the forward strand.
CATAAAGGTATTTCTCCTTACGAGTCGTGAGGATCTCGTAGGTGCATTTTCTTCTTAGGAGTCGTGAGAATTTCTAAGTGTGTGTTCTCTTATAAGTCGTAAGGATCTTACAAGAGTATTTTCTCCTTCTAAGTCGAGAGGACTTATAAGGGTTGTTCACCGTGTGAACATATCCCTAGTCACGGATGGGACTTTATTAGGGAAATGTTTATTCGTGCCCATGGATTGTATACAAGGGTCAGCATTGAGCCGCTTGTAGGGCAATATCGGAGGTTGGGGGGGCGTTTAAGAACAGGTTCAGGTTTCTGTAACTTAAGACTTTTGAATCTTATGAGCCGTGAGGGGTCTCATAAGAGGGTTCTCCTTACGAATCGTGAGGATCTCGTAAGTGTAATTTCTCCTTAGGAGTCGTGGGGATTCCTAAGTGTGTTGCTTCCTTTATGAGTCATAAGGATCTTACGCGGGTGGTTTCTCCTCACAAGGTCGAGAGGACCTTGCAAGTGTCTTTTAACGAGGTTGCGCCCTTTCGGGTTTTCACAATTCTCGCCGGTAGCCCTGCTGTTTTTACTCACGGAGCCCTTTCGGGTTTTCATCCGTGCCTATCTTGCTTATGGACATACCGTTTTTTTTGTTTTTGAGATTGCGCCCTTCCAGGTTTTCACAAGCTCGTCGGCAGTCCTGCTGTTTTTACTCATGGAGCCCTCTCGGATTTTCATCCGTGCCCATTTTGCTTATGGACATACCATTTTTTTACCACGTCAGCCTGAAGGTGCCGCGGGTTGGTATTAGTTTAACGACGTTTCGGTCAATAGCCAGTTTTAGGACATAGTGGTCCATGGGGCTTTCTCTATGAACGAGCATGATGCCCCCGGCATGTCCATCTTTTTTAGATCATGTGGTCGTGGCGGGCTCACCTTCCAGTTGTCAGACAACGCGAATTTGCCCTGTTGGTATTCATCCTCAATCCAGCCTTTGAAGACATAGCAATTTTCGAGTGGGTGACCCATTACTCTGTGGTAGGGACAATAGTTAGGATTGCTAACGTCACCTGGCTGCAACGGACGTTTTGGATCTGGCAGAGTGATGATCCCGCTGTGCACCGCTAGCTCGAACAATCTTTTTGTTTTATCTTTGGGAAACGAGTAAGAACGTTTCAACTTCTCATTGAGGTATCGCGGCTTGTTGTTTTGACAACCAAACGGTCTCGGGTTACTCGACTGTTGTTGAGCGTTGGCGACGAAGGTCACTTTTCCATTCCCCTTATCCCTTTTGTTCGATCCCTTGTTTGCGGGTCTGAGATTCTTTTCGGGTAGTGTGCGATTGTGCAGCTGAACGTTCTCGCAGCTCTTCTTTTCTTCCTCTTTTCCTGAGGTGGATTCTTTGAAGAGAGGGCTGAGAGTCATTTCTTCTTCAGAATTGCTCCCGAAGGTGAGAGCTTGAGATCTACTGCCGTCAACCATATGACCGTTGCCGGCAGTTTTCATATGCTCATTTGTCGTGCTTCTCTATTTCCGACGAGCTTTGCGCTTCAATCGCTGACCTCGCTGCCGGTGAGCAACGTATCCCTGCCACCAGTTTTTAAAGGCATTACACTCTTCGGTTGGGTGCGCAATCTTTCGATGATATAAGCAGTAGCTAGGATGTACATCCGCTTCATCAGGAGTGTTTCCTTCAGAGGGTGGCGGCTTCATTCCCATCGATATGGCTTTGGCAAATCTTTTCCTCATCTTGAACCTTCTTTTATTTGCAGCGGATGTACTTTGATCTGGTGGGAGTGTTTCGACCCTTTCATCTAGTCGTCGGCGTTTGGCTTTCTCGAATATGGCCATCTCGCGCTCTCGATCAGCTTTGCTTTTAAGACGGGCTTTGTTCAGGAATGCATCAATCATTTCGTCTGATGGTCCTAGAAGTTCTGGCTCAAGATCTGCCCCAGCTTCTCTGTGTAAAGAACTTCTTCATCATTTATTGACGAGTGAGAGATCACATGGCAGCTTGCCACATAATCTTCAAATTCATCTGACGAGTCTTCTCCATTGTCATCATCTCCGTCCTCAAGGACGTGGCTGAGAAATTCTTAGAGTATGATTGGAGTCCGCGCTTTTTGATTGTATTCTTCCAACGCGTCAATCTTCCTTTGCAGGTCCGTGCGTTCATCACCAGGCTTCACGGGCTTCTTGGCTTTCTTCTTCTTTATCTTCGAAGACTTTGACGGCTGGGCGTGGGCATTTTGACTATCACCGCCAATCTTTGGGATTGGGCGCGGCCTTATCATTCCTCCGATGATTTCGGGTTCCAGTGGATTTTTCCATCTGATCGCCAGTCATGTTTGGAGATCCTTCAGCATTCTTTTTGTCTTGGCTGAAAGAGTGATCTCCCATGGAGCTTCCTCTACAAAAGAGCATGATGCCCCCGGTGTGTCCGTCTTTTTGAGAGCGTGCGGCTGAGGCGGGTTCACTTTCCAGTTTTCGGATAATACGAACTTGTCCTGTTGGTATTGATCTTCTATCCAACCTTTAAAGACGAAGCAATCTTCAATTGGATGGCTTACCGTTTGATGGTAAGGGCAATAATTGGGACTATTAGCCTCGCCGGGTTGCAACGGTCGTTTTGGATTCAGGAGATTGATGAGCCTGTTGCGCACCGCTAGCTCAAACAGTATTCTCGTTTTATCTCGGGGAAACGAGTAAGGACGTCCCAGTCTCTCCTCGAGCGATGGGCGTGGATGCACGTTGTTTTGGAGAACAACTGGCTTTAAGTTGCTCGGCTGTTTTCGAGTATTGGCGACAAAAGTCACGTTTCCTTTCCCTTTTTCGTTTCGAGGCTCCGGCTTTGAAGAGGAAGGTCTGTGACCCATCTGGTCCATTTGGGCCAGTTTTTCAATCAAAGCTTGGAAAGTGGTCGGCTTGAAAAACATCATGAATTGGGAGATGTTCGCCTGCGGATCAAGAGTGCCCACGAACATGCCCACCGCAGGAGCTTCCTTTATGCGTTGCTCACAGTTTGACCATAAATTCCGCCACCGTATTGCATATTGCACCCACGTTTCGCCTGGCTTTACCCTAGCGTTAATTAACGCGGTAATCGGGGTACGCTCGCTAGCACTCGTGAATCTCTGTGTAAACAGCAGCTCCATCTCCGTAAATGTCTTGATAGAGTCATTTAGGAGTTCAGAGTACCACTCAAATGCCGTTTCCGACAGGCTGCCAACAAACTGGCGGAGCAGCAATTTATCATCACCTCCAGTGTTGCCGCACATGGCTCTGAATTGAGCGACATGCTGATACGGATTTCCCGTCCCCTCATATACGTGGAATTTAGGGATCGTATATCTCGGCGGGTACCTTATTTGGTCATACCAGCCCGGATAGGGTCGTCCGGTCTTAACAATTTGGTCGGCCACTTCATTCGCCTGGTGAGCTCGTATTTGCTGAGCGATATAATCATCGAGCGTGGCTTTAGAGATGGTCTCCTCCTTACCTGCTGAAAGAGCCGGAAGAGGATTCGATGTCTCCTCTCTGTCGTCTTCGATAATTATCGGGGGGTCTTCAGCTGGCGGTTCCGACTGTAACATCATCCCAGCCATGTCTTGGAATAACAGAGCCATTTGTTTTATATTGGCTGCCTATTCCGCAGTCTCTTTTTCTTTCATCTCGAGCATTCTTCGGAGGAACTCAGTGTCAGTCTCTTATTCTCGACGCTGCTCTGAGGTCTCTGGGCTTTCTTTCGGCCCAGTGAGTGCGTCCATGGCTGTCAGTATTTCCTGAAGTTTCTGCTGCTGTTGCTCCTGAGCCTTCGTTATCGATCGAGTAAGCGGTCGATGACCCGTAGAAGCGCGGCTTTCTTCTTTTCCGAAAGCCATATAAACGGTATGTATTACCATGCCCCCAGACTTGGGGCGTTTAAGTTCAGCGTCCTTGCGGTTTTCCGCGGTCACAGGGGCTTTCTCTGGCCTCCTTCTCTTTTGAGCAGTTGAAGTCGAGGGGTCCGTTGTAGCAGGCACCCAAGTGATTGTTGTCTTTTGCGGCTTACTGGGACGGTTTTCTTCCTGTCGGACCTTCAGCTTCTTCTGCCGGCGGGGATAGTCTTGATTAACCACCGACTCTCGTACTTGTCGCCAGATTTTGTAAACTTTAGAAGACAGTCGTTGAGGGGACTGTTCCGGCTTCATTTCTATAACGGTCTTCACCGGCGGCGGAGATCTTTTTAGTATGGCAGTAGGCGAATTCCTGTGCACCTTATTCAGCAGCTCAAATCTGTTCCCGATTGGAACAGCAGCATTCACTTCCACCGTTGGAGCTGGTGGAGTTAGCCCAGAGAGGGAGTTGCCCCCAGCTTTCCTTACTCGGCGCCAGTAGAGACGTCGAGCGTGTCGAGCTGTTGGGGCTGGTTCGGCGATGGGGATGGCTTTGTCTTGCCCTCTGTTCAGATGAGGCGCCGCTGGTGCCAGCCTTTTGAAGAATGACGTTTTTTGAGTAGTGGTATCCAACTTGTCAAAGACAGACATTCGAGCAGGAACGGAAGCTGGAATAGTCAGTCTTGTAAAGACCGACTCTTTTGCAGGAGAAGCTGCCTTGACGACTTCAGGAGCAGGGGTGGCCGTCTTCTTTGGGATGGCCACTTCAGGTGTCATGGGCTTCTTGGTAGGCCCATTGAAGTTCAGGCTCAGTCTGGTGAAGACCGAGGAGTTGGAGCTGGACGACCCGTTGAGAGGGGCCGTGGTAGTAGCAAGCCGATCGAAGACCGACTTCTTGGGAGCTTCCGGTGCTGGCACAGGAGCGGTGAAGCTCGTTGGCGGGAGCATGGTCCCAAAAAACAATCCAGTAGTAGCCTGGGTGACCTGTTCCACCGGCATCGTGAACAAGGAAGCCGCTTGAGGCCCGTAGGCTATGCCTCCAGATGAGGCGGAGCGCGAGTTGCAGCTGCAGTTGGAGCACTTTACGCAAGTAGATGCCATTGCTATTTTGCTTTCTGCACCAAGCAAAATGCCAAATCTTAGTACCTCAAACCCAACGGCAACCATGAGCAAACCGCGATTCATTCGCGAACACGACACACGAAGTGTGGAGTGGAAAGAGGAAAAGGTCCCACCGGGTATGCCAGAATCTGTTCCCCACCGAAAGACAGCGCAAGACTGACGTCTTGCTTGAAATTCGGGACAGATGCTAATTGGCGCTATCCGTCCACCTCTCCGAAAATGCCAAGTTGATTTATGGCACCGTGTATCAAAGATTTAAACGGATGCGGCCGATGTAGCAGACTTCGTCAGATTCCTCCTCGCTTGAGGGGTTTTTGATTGTGGGGACGCTCTTCCCTGCAGGTGCAAGCCCCTGCAGTTAATTACGCTACCGCATCGCGGTAACAACTTTCTCCTTCTCCAGATGGTCACTTCGTGTCGTGGGTGTTTGTTTTGTTATTGGTTGCCCGTAGATCGTATACGGAGACTAATTTATGTTGTCGCCCGTAGGGCGTGGATTAGTCCAAATCCGTATATTCTTAGATTTGGGTTTGGGGTTGTTTAAGGATACATTAGTCTTATTTGAGACTAAGATCAACATAAACGTTTGTTAAGGATACGTTAGTCTCATTTCAGACTAAGATCAACTTAACAGGATCGATTAGATCCAATAAGAGAGCATTTGGACTCAATTGTTTAGTTTAGGGACATTGCGGTCGATGACCAGTTTAAGGACATGGTGGTCCATTACCTGTTTAAGGACATAGTGGTCCAATACCAGTTTAAGGACATAGTGGTCCATGGGTTTAAAGGGACCCCACAGTTCGAGGTTAAGGACATCATAGTCCATGGGTTTAAAGGGACATCCGAGGTTAAGGACATCATAGTTAAAGACCCCACAGTCCGAGGTTAAGGACATCATAGTTAAAGACCCCACAGTCCGAGGTTAAGGACATCATAGTCTGTAAGATTTGCTGGTTGTCGGGACCCGTCACCTCTGTGAAGACGTTGAAGGATTACAACGATATATATCAGAGGAGTGAAGAGATGTACCCTTGAACCAATATGGATTAAGTGATCTGTAGTTCAATTTGGAACTAAGATCAATTAATTATGTTGTGAGCACATTGGCTCAGTTAAGACTGAATTGAGGACTTATGGCCAACTTGGGCTAAGTCCAATTAGATTCAAAATGTTGGCCCTTTGTTGGCCCATTAGACATTTGTCTGGTTTCAGCCCACATTATTTAGCAGTGCTAAATAGAGGTTTGTTATTTTATTTCTGTTTTAATTGTCACGTGTCAACACGTGACCGTTGGTCACGTGTGAGCATATGATACCTCATTGAGGTAATTCTTGATTGTTTTATTGCACTTTTAATTTTTTTCAGTGGGTTTTCAAAGGCCTATCACGTGATGGCACATGACCCCATTTTATTCAGTGCCTACAGGCTTTGCCTGTAAATGGTCACGTGTGGGCACGTGATGCCTCATTGAGATAATTCCTGATTTTTAATCAGGGAACAGTGTATAGCATATTTTCTCATAACTTTTGATCCCGGATGAATTATGAAGCTTATAATATATCAAATCGAAGGGTTTTTCGAGATGCTTCCAATATCATCAGAATTTAGCTATTTCTCCTTCGGGAGTTTTTCCAAAATACAGGCCGGAAGATACTGGTTCGCATTTTCTTAAGCTTATCGATGCCATTTAATACCTTAGGCTCTTTGCGCAGAAATTTTCGGCGGGAACATGCTTGTATAATATTTAGTCCCATAATTCCATATTCTTTCAAAAACAAACAATTTCAAAACTCCAAGAAAAAAACAAACATTTTTTTTAAAAATAAAAAAAATAAAAAAAAATAAAAAAAAATAAATCTTCTCTTCCTCCCTACCTTTTCACTCTTCTAACATGGGTACCCCACCTCGCAAAACTCTTGTTGAACTTTGGTACCCACAACCAGACATTACTTTTTACAGTTCTTGCTTTGGTCGAATTTCGAACGATCCTTCTATGCCTAAACTTTCTTTGAAAGATCGGATAGACGCATCTAAGACAAACAATTGGACTCCGCAATCCACTTCATATCAACCGTTTCAAACATTCACCCTTTCTTACGTTGATACCACTTTTGAGAGTCCAGTTGTAACTCAAAGACCTCTGTCTCTTGCTGAATGTATTGAACAATCTCGTAACCGATCTTTCACTCCTTTCACCGCTGCGAGTTTTTTGGATCAACAGATCCATTTATCTTCTTATCCGTATGTTGATCCTATCCCTGTCCAACCATTCTATTCCTATCCATCCTACCCAACTGTTGCACCTTCCCTAGACATTGCTTCTGAACCGCTATTTAGGAGTTTTCAGTGTCCAAACAACTTTGAATTTTTTACCGAAACCCCATCACAACCCATGTCTAGTCTAGAACAGTCGTTGGAAGACTTTAGGGTAGCGTCATGCCAACAGATGATGGATTTGAATGCGTCCATAGCCGCTCCCATTCAACCTAGTGATCCAGTAGCTAGTTTTCAACTAGCTCCACATTTTCCAATGTATGATGAGGCGGTAGGACAGGTTGAGTATTTGAGTGGAGAGAGTGAGATATACGCCCTTCCTAATCAAACCTACCCGTCCCAAATTGAATCCCACAACTCCAATTTTGAATGTCTATCTGGTGTCCCAAAGGATTTATCAATTGAAGATAGAATGTTTAATGAGTTGTGCGACTTTGTAGTGTTTGATTTATCCGATTGTGAAGGGTCCATTCCAAGTTAAACCAACCCTAAACCTTTTGACCTCTACACCTCCATCTTAGAACCTGAATTGATTGAAATCCATGCTTTTTATGAGGTGTCTGAGAATACTGATTTTCACTTGATTGAGGATATCGACGCTGGGGATATTTTGGATGATGAACCCGCAATTTTGGATGAGTTTTCCTCTCCAATTCATCATCCCGAGTCTTTAACTGTTTTTCCCGAACTCCATATGCGTCTGGATTTTGATGATAAATGCATGGATGAGCTTAACTTTGAGGAAACTTTTGAGGATATTTTTGAGGATGAACCAGTTATAATTGATGAGTCGGATTTTTCAATTCATCATGTTTCTTTCATTGACTGTGCACACCCTCCCGAACCCTTAACCGATACCCTTCCTCAATCACTTCCCCACATCCTTTCCGTCGTTCCGACCTTACAAGAAACCGTATCACTTTCATTTCCAGTGTCTGGTTTACCAAGTTCGGCGTACCCATGGTTTCTCACGAATCTTGAGGGATTTGACCCAATTTCTCGCCATATTGATAGATTAGTACAATCCATTTTTTCACATCGATCATTACAGATTGTACTAATTTATTCAATCCATTTTCACCTTCAAGTTCATATTCCACTTCTTTCTCCTTTCCACCATTCTTTTTCTCCATCAAGACCGGACGCCGCTTCTATCCCCACACGGTCTCGCGTGTTTCTCATTTCTTTTCTCTACACTCCATTCTTTCACCAACCGCTGCTTTATAACGATAAAATTTTTGAATGGTTGGTGCTCACTTTTGGCCTTTGTAAGGCCTTGTATAGCTTGATACTGTGTTCTCTCCCCCCTAACTCTTAACTTTAATGCTTAAACAGTGGAAATACTGTTTCACTTAAGTTTTGGGGGGCCTTTTTGTGTATATATTTTTTTTTGTATAAAAAATTTTTTAGGGAGCGCCGACAATTTTGACCCTCTTGGTGTAGCCTGACAGTGAGGGCACTGCCAAGTTTAAGTTTGGAGGTGTGCTCGGTAAGCTTTCTACCTTCCCATTCATTTGTATATTCTGCATTTGCATACCTTATTAAAAACCCACAAAAAAAAATCGAAATTTTTTCCAAAAATATAAAAACTTTATCGTCAAGTTAGCTAATAGGGTAACTTAGATTTTTTCCGAAAGTTTAGTTGATATGTTAGAAATAACTAAATCCTAGGCCTAGGAATTGAAAACTCTAAAAATAACCCTCATTCTGTTTAAACTTGGTGATTATACGTCCTTACAGGTTTTTTTTTTATAGAAGTAGGTAATCTTGAGTTCAGTTCTTGAGTTAAGTCGAGATGAAGGGAAAGTATTGAAGGTTTACTGAAAGATAAGTCTGAAAAATAGTTTCTATTCTTGAGTTCAAATTTATAAAGTATATACCCTATAAACTGCACATACACGCACCTTGAAACTTGGGATAGCAGAGGATACCTAGAAATACTCTTGCCTGAAAACCTAGTATGAAAGAAAAAAGGTATTTAAAGCTAAACACCAAAAAAGAGCATCATTGAAAAATATATCCGGTCTTGAAAAAGAAAAGTAAAGAAAAAGAAAAAGAAAAAGAAAAAGAAAAAGAAATAAAGTCAAGACCTGGAAACTGCTATTTATGCTTTAAGCTCACACATTCAGTAATCGGCCGTTAGTGCCTCAAGAAGCATTAATAGTCGCATGAAAGGTGTGTAAGCAACACCGTCCTTCATTAATGAAAAGAAGTAGTACTAGGTATTAGGGCAAGGGTATTATAACTTGAATTGAATTCTCAAGTGTAGGGGTGAAATTATACACACTTATGGGTATACAATCGATGTTTGGAGGAAAGATAGAAATAAAGAATAAGACTTATGTTTTCTATAAAACTGATAAAAATCCCTGATTTAAGACGGCACTTTAGAAGGAAAACTCAGGAGAGACCGAGATCGTTTTTAAACTGTAAAATGTATAGGATCTGAGGTTAAATAGATAGGAGATATGAAACATAAGGGTTGGATATTTCTAATTTAGAATGATAGAGTTTCTAACCTAGATACTAAACTGTAGGAGTAGGATCGACGTTAACTTGTGAAACCAGCTTGACAGGATTTTGTAGGTAGTATCCGCTGAAAATCCTCAGGAGACAACACTCTTCCTACTAGGGACACTTAGAGGTTTAACGGCTTGTTGCACGAGCTTAGTGCAATCGCGTTCCCTGTGAAAGTGAGAACTTTTTGTGAATAATTGGTTTTGCTCGGGACGAGCAAAAGTTAAGTTTGGGGGTATTTGTTCATACCAGAATATTGCATTTAATACCGTCCATTTTTATGCTCGTTTGTTTATAGGTAAGTGCTTTTAATCCGTGTTTGCTACATATTTACAGGCTACAGGTTCCTAGTACAAAATAATGCAAATCATACAAAATCTCCACTGTTACGCTAAAATCCAGAACATCTGTTGACAACAGATAAAAGCCGGGTTCCGGTCATCCGTATCTGTCCAGTACCGCGTACCTGTTCCAGAGACAAGACATATGACAGTGGTCATTCGTGTCTCGGACAAGCACAGAGCACGAGGGGGGCAGCACAAAACTCAATGGGTGCGCGGAGCTCAAGGTAAATGAGGTCAAAAGTATTATTTTTGAAGCCATTTTGGACTATTGCAGATCTGAAGAAATTGTGGAAGGAATTTGCAATTTGGAGTATGTTGAACAACAAAAGAAAGCAACATAAGAAAACCCAGAAAAAACAACATCCCAACTCCCTCAAAGCACCGCGGAACCGCGGCCAAAGTGGCGACTCGGCCGCGGATCCGCGACCGAGTTAACTCGGTGCTAGAAGATATTTTGGGGGTAGTTTGGACATTTCATTTGGGCAGAGAATCTTGCCCTAGGGTTTCGGCACTCAGCCTATAAATAGCCCGGTTTTGTGCCAAGCCAAGGGTCTTCTTTTCATGCATCTATTTGTTAGGATTTAGTTTAGCTTCTTCTTCTTCTTCTTCATGTCTTCCTCCATTAAAATGTAGTGAGAGTATTGAGTGGATGATGAAATGAAGATGGGGTTTTTTATTATCTTGTCTCTTTAATTTCTCGTCTTCTAATTTTATTATCTTGCATTGTAATTTACATTCTTGTTGTTAATTAGTTGTTATTTCTTTGCTTGTTTTTTCTTCTCTTCTTATTCGTATTATTTTCAAGCGATGATATTTCGACGGAGTTCCTTGCTAGGGTGAGTATCCAAGAGTTAGCTTGCACCATTTGTAAAACCGTATTTTCCTTTTCCTTCTTTTCTCTCCTTCTTGTTTTGTTTTATTTTCTTTTACCATGTGTGAATAATTCCGCACTTGTTAAGGCTAAGGAAGGTGGTACGAGAGACGGAAAAATCCTTTGTGTTTCTCTTTGCCAAACATCTTGAAACGAACTCCGACCAAACAAATGCAAACCCCTCACTTAGGCGCGCTATACATGACATATAGCCGCGACCTAAGTCGAGAAGTCCTTTAAGCGTACTACAACGTGCCATGTAGTTGTGACTTAATTGGATACATGGTTGCGGGTGTTTGGCCGAGAGTTGGAAATAAGCATATTTAGCGGACGGACAACGGGAACTAGGAATGGATTTAGCATTGGAAAGCTCGCTTAAACTCGCAAATCTCATTCCTATGACCTCCTAATCCCCGCTACTTTCGATTATTGCAATATCGTTTTAAGAATGGCAAAAGATAAGCACAAGACTAATCCTAACTCTACTAACCAACCTTAACCTTAACAAGCTTACTTGAACATAAAATACGAACACTTAGGATAGAATTGAACAAATATATACACGTTCTTTATTGACTCGTCTAAAACACGAACGGACATACTACCGTCTCCTTACGGATCGACCCGTGCTCAACCGGCTAGCTGCAAAATGACACCGTCCTGATCGCGGTTATAACTTTAGAACTTTGAACTCCGACATGCCAAAAGCGTGCGATCAACGGGGCCCAGTGGCGAATACGGATGGCATAAGCGTACGATGTATTTTTGTTGTTTTCTGCGATGATAGGTTTTTGATAGGACTGCATTACATTAATGCAAAGCAAACAAATCAAAACTGAATTGTTGGAACAAAGTTTTAAAAACACTCAGTTTTTCAAAACAGTAAAACTTTTAAAATGCGGAGCTTAAACCACTCCTTTTAAAAGCTATCAGATTCTTTCGATTATATCAAGTTCACTACGTTCACGGTTTCACCAAAACCATTCGTAGCCCTCCGTCATTTCATATGAATAGTCAGTAGTATTCAAGCTATGTATGTTGGCCTTCGTCAAGGCATAGTGATTGGTAGCTGCTGGATATTTGTCTGTAGCATAGATAGATGCGTTGGTTTGGGACAGTCGTACTACTATTTTGGCCTTCATCAAGGATATGTGCGGGTGGGTTCAAATTAACCTGGACAATGACGGGTAGAACTTGACATGTGACTTATAATATGTTGGCCTTCGTCAAGGTCATAAGAGCATGGGGTAAAAATCCACATCGGGAGTTTCTAAATAAACTGAAACTTGCTAGTGTTGCATACCATTTGGAATTTGATAATGTTGGTAGGATTCCTTCAGCATTATCACACGATGATATTTGGATCCCGATCAAACTGTGAGTATATGCTACTCCTCGGGAGATTCTTTCACTTAACGATCAATGCTATAAACCAAGTAGGTGTCTAGAAAGGTGTTAGCGGGGCTACGCTCCCAGGGAAAATAGGTTATTTAATTAAGGAACTTCGCGAAAACGTCGTAAAACCTCTCTCGAAGTACCGACACTGACCTGGCTGAACGGTTAAGCAAGTATTGTACGGTAAGATCAATCCTGACTAATTCTTCTTTTATGGTTTGAGGAAGGATTCGAGAAACAGTGGGAGCCATCCTGTTTAGATAAATTAAAAACCAATCTAAACTTGCAAGAGTATCATGCTAAGTGTATTCTTCTCTCTCTCCTAATTGCAGCAACCAGGTGACCAGATTAGGTTACAAATAGATAATAAAATGACTGAGTTATACTATTTTGATTGGCAAAAATTTGTCCACATGTCCACTACTTAGGACAATCTGGACCACCTCATTACTACTCAGGCCCCCGCCGTCCCAGGTCCAGTTTCCACCGTCGCGGATAAGGATATCCGTAAGACAAGGGAAAAAGACCGTGCGAATGCCAAGTGCCTCGTGTTGGCCTCAGTTGATGGTGTATACCAGAGGCAGCACGAGAAGATGGACTTAGTTTCTATCTTCCTCCATAACAAAGTTTTATATGGAGAGCAATCTCATATCGCAAGATATAAAACCTCGAAGGAATTGCTTCAAGCGAGATTGGCTGTTGGGTCATCTGTAGGGGACACCGTCCTTACGATGACTAGCTATATTGATGAGCTCACGGACCTGGAGACCACGTTGAGAAACGGGTCATATGCTGACTTGATTCTACAGTCCCTACCTCCTACTTATGCCCAGGAGAAGAAAGTTATACTTCCAGTTGAGGGCACCCTGAAGAAAACCAGGGTGACACCCGCTCTGCTTATTAAAGAATCTTCCTCTTCTGGATCCAAGGCGGAAGCCAAGGGTGAGAAGAAGAAAATCTCCACAAATCTGATATGCGGTGTCAATAAGGTAGAAGGACAGGGAAGGGCAAAAGTTTCGAGGTTAACAGTAGGGAAGGAGGGATGTTCCTGTTGTTATGGGAAAGGGTATTGGTAGAGGGATTGCAGGGCTTGGAAAGCCAGAATTCAGGATCCGAAGCATGTTGTGGCTTCGACTTCGGGTGTATTTGTAATTGAAAACAGTTTGTCAATTAACTCTACTTCCTGGGTACAAGATACCGGATCAGGATCTCATATCTGTAATTCATTATAGGCTTTGAGAAACCGTAGAGTTATCAGGGTAGGTGATATGACTCTTAGGGATGCTAACGGAATTAGCGTGGACCCTGTATCTGTAGGGTATATCATCCAGAATTGACAAGTGGGCAGATATTGATTCCACGTAACTGTTTGTGTGTACCGAGTCTACCATGTAAGCGATGTGGTTCACATCCACCCAAATCAAAGTTTGATTGGGTCAGGTACACTAGAGGACAGTATATATTGAATCAAGCTCAGGTTTTTAAACGTCCAGAACACACTTAAAAGAAAGTCTCCAGAATTAAATAAAACATTCTTATGGTATTGTAGACAGGGTCACATCAATGAAACACGGTTGTTGAAGTTATATAGAGATGGATATTTGGATTTTTCCGAATATCAGTCTTATGCAACTTGTCAATCTTGTCTCATAGGAAAGATGACAAAGTCTCCGTTCACTGGACACGGAGTAAGAGCAAGCGAGCTCTTGGGACCCATATACAGGGACGTGTATAGTACAATATCTACAGATGCACGAAGTGGTTATTCCTATTTCATTACTTTTACAGATAATTTCTGTAGGTAAGGACATGTCTTCTAATGAAGTATTAATCCGAGACCCTTTGAAAAATTCTGGGAATATAAGAATGAAATAGAAAAACAAACAGGAAAAAGTATCAAGACACTAAGATTTGATCGAGGTGGTGAATACTTAAGTGCCAAGTTCCTAGTTTATTTAAAAGAGAAAGGAATTCTCTCTCAGCTTACTCCTCCATACACGCCACAACACAACGGTGTATCGGAAAGGAGGAATCGAACCCTATTGGGTATGGTTTGTTCCATGATGAGTAAGGCTGAGTTACCGCGATCCTTCTGGGGTTATGCACTAGAATCAACTGCATATCTTTTGAATAAGGTTCTTATCAAGACAGTGCCTACCACACCATATCAAATGTGGAGTAGGAAGAAACCCTATCTTCAGTATCTGAAGATATAGGGATGTCCAGCTTTTGTTGAAAAGCAGCATACAGACAAGCTCGAGGCACGATCAGTACTGTATAAGTTTATGGGATACCCAAAGAACTCCAGGAGGTATCTTTTCTATTACGCAGAGGAACAAAAGGTTTTTGTTTCTCAGCATCCCCACTTCTTGGAAGTTGAATTTTTAGAAAATCAAAATAGTGGGAGCGCAATAGAACTGGAAGAAATTCCAGAACCACAAACTATTATTAAAAGTATGGTAGAACCAGAGGTTTTAAAAGAACCGGATATCCCTACGCCAATCCGCAGGACTAGTAGGCAGTCTCATCGCCCGATAGTTACTACGGTTTTTCTCATAGATGGGGATCGAGAGGATTGCATCATTGACAATGATGAGCCAACTAGCTTCCAGTAAGCCATTCAGAGCCGTGACTCGGTAAAATGGCTGGATGCAATACGGACCGAAATGGAGTCCATGTACACAAAAAAGTATGCACTTTGAACATTTCTCCAAAAAGGTTAAAACTTGTAGGCTGCAAATGGATCTTCAGAAAGAAAATTGGTGTAGATGGATAGGTTGAAACCTATAAGGCTAGACTTGTTGCAAAAGGTTTTCGTCAAAGACCTGGTTTGGTCCATGATGAAACCTTTTTTCTCTAGTGTCTATGCTCAAATCCATTTGGATCCTTCTTGCCATTGTTGTCTTCCAAGATTTTGAGATCCGGCAGATGGACGTAGATACGGCTTTTATAAATGGTAATTTGGAAGAGTGCGTCTATATGGATCAGCCAGAGGGTTTCAATCATAGTGGGAGCAGCGGGACAATGTGCAAGTTGCTTAAGTCCATTTATGGACTAAAGCAGGCATCGCGGAGTTGGAACATCTGTTTTTATTGAGACAGTCAAAGAATTCGACTTTATCCAAAATCCAGATCAACCATGCATTTATAGTAAGATTGTAGCAAGAACTGTGGAATTCCTCGTTGAGTACGTGGATGACATTCTTTTGATAGGAAATGATATTCCTATGCTACAATCAGTCAAAGGATTCTTGTCATAGAGGTTCTCCATGAAAAACCTGGGTGATACCTACTATATTCTGGGGATCCAGATTTATCGTGATAGATCAAAAAGGATGGTAAGACTTTCACAGTCAAGGTACAACAACACCATACTAAAAAAAAATTTTAGTATGGAAGATTCTAAGTGCGGTAGTCTACCGTCTTGTTACGGAATCACCCTCTCCAAAGAGATATCTTCCAAGACTGCTTTGGAAAGGGCTCGCATGTCTATTATACCCTACGCTTCAGCGATAGGCTCTATAATGTATGCGATGTTGCGTACTGGACCAGATGTAACTTACGCTCTGAGCATGTAAGCCGGTATCAGCCAAACCCAGGGGAGAAGCACTAAGAAGCAGTAAAGAACATTCTCATGTACCTGAGAAGGACTAAAGAGATGTTCTTGGTATATGGCAGAAAAGGACCTCCAGATCGAGGCCTTTGCTAAACTCCAGCTTCCAGATTGATAAGAATGACTCCAAGTCCATGTGAGGTTTTGGCTTTACTCTCAGTAGAGGGGCGGTCTGTTGGAAGAGCTCCAAGCAGAACACCGTTGCAGACTCGACGATGGAAATGGAGTAGTTCGCTGTATGAGACGCCGCAAAAGAGGCAGTCTGGATATGGAAGTTCTTAATTGAACTTCAGGAGGTTCCTTCCATTTGTTGGTCCAATACTTTAGTATTGTGACAACATACGGCGCTAGAGTTTTAGGGAAGGAACCCAGGTCCCATCAGAGATCCAGACATATCTTGGGGCGGTACCACCTGATCAGAGAGATGGTTAATCCCCAGGGGATTGAGGTGAGGAGAGTAGATACAGGAACAACACTGCAGATCCACTCACAGAGGCCATCCTTTAGACAGTGTTCGAGAGGCTATTCGAGACCTTCGGTCTGCGATATGCCAGTATATGGCCTTAGTGCAAGTGGGAGATTGTTAGTGATATATGCCCTAGAGGCCATTATTGTATCATACTGAATTGTATATTATTTAATGGGAGCTTGGGATATACACGGATATAGTAACAGTTTTGCTCAAAATGGTAGTATACTACCTGATTTGTTTCTACCTCAATACGTGCATGTGTTTCTTTTAGCATATCGCTTATACATATTGGTAGAGCCCTTAGGATCTTTGCTTGATTAGCAGCGTTGTGATGACAGTCACACTAATGGGGGCTGGGTAATCTACAAGCACATCCTTATACAGGTCCCTAGTCGTAGGATTATTGAAACGGGGTATCGATACTCCGTACTAGACTAGTGTATACGCTTCTCATCCCAGCAGGGAAGATGGTCTGTCCCACAGCCATTAGTACGTAGTACTGGAGATAATATGCAGGTGCTTGTTAGGTTACAAGTACACTGGACAGGACTCGTCGGGAACTGCTGATGGTAATTATACCTGTCATCGGGTAGCAGTTCCCAGGTGACATGAGTACAGCTTAGTCCGTCGACTTGACACTGCTACTTCGCCTCGAGTGTGTTCCCACTGTACTTTGATCACTACCCTACCACGGCTCAAAGGAGTCGTGCAAACAGGTAGTAGTTGGGTGCAGTCCCGAAGCATTTGGAGGCAGTGACGGTTAGATAGGATTCGTCTCTCCCGGTATTGGGGGTTGTTATCACGCTGTGTTGGAGAGCCATTACACAAAGTCCGTGGCCACGGCAAGTGAGATTTACTGGTAGGTGTTCCGGTAGTTTCTCAGGGTGTTCCGGGCTACACTCCGACACGACTTATACCGCTATTAGGGATCTGACGTTTACCATCCCCTAGGCCCGATATGCGATACTCTTAGACAAACAGACCGGACTGTATGGAGATTGTCACATTCAGGCTCAGTAGGAGTTTGGATGAGTTAGCTCATCGGCCTTCTTATCGACATCTACCTGGGGACCGTTACGTACAGCTAGCACCGCTTGCGGCCTGTGGTTAAACCCACTGTCAGCGTGGTGTCGAGTCTTTAGAGTCCCACATAGAGGGTTTCCCTACACCGGGCAAAAGGTGTAGAGGCCGTATGGTTTTACGGCAGGGCTTCGACCACTTACGTGCACTTATGCACGTACGATGATCAGGCGGATAATACTAGTGGGTTTTGGTTTAAGCCGGATCCTAGTATTATACTGATGGATTTATTTCGCCTCTTTGTATTCGTATTCTATGGAATACGGATACGTGTATGTATATACGGATGATGGGCATTCTCGTAATTTGTCGGGAAAGCTTCTAGAAGGAGATGAATCATTATGGTTTTTATCATTTGATTAAAGCTTAAATGAGGTGGAGGAAATGAGGTGTATGTTTACATTAAATGAACCATGACTCATGAGGTGATTCACTACTTGAATTAAATGAAGCATGCTAAGATATTTACTAGATATTTTTTGGTTAAGATATTTTTATGCTTCATATTATTCAAACATGAGGAATTATTCATATAATTATCACAAACACTCTCATTCTCTCAAGTCTTCATCTTCTTCTTCCTCAAAACCCTAATAGCTCTCATGTGTTGAGAATCCTAGGGTTTAAAAGAGACAAAGCACTCAATCTTCATACTCTACACTTTCTAGGACTTCTAGTTTGGAAAACTAGAAGCCGTAGTTATCTCAGATTCGAGATAGAAACTCGGACTAGAGACTCTCGGGTGGATCGTCTTTGACTCGAGGAGGTCGTCGTGGTAGCCACGATCCGTTACAATACTTGGAGCCTACGATGATGAGGAGGAAAGCGATCAAGACCCGAAGGACTTGTATCGTGAGGTATAACTTTGAATCCAAGTAGTTAAAGCTCTTGTTGTTTGCTAGTTATAGTTTAGTTACGATCCGTGAGCTCGAGTCCGTGTTGCGATGCTTTGATGATCGTTTTTCACATATTCCGCCTCCCCATGAACCGTGGGGTGCGTGGCATGGACTTACACGGGGCGCTAGCGTTGCCTTACAGTACCCACATCTTAGATGATAACAATGAAGATGATGGATTCCGATCGTTAGAAAACACGATGGAGGGCATATTTTTTCGACGCCATAGGAGGAAATTCCCTCTTATGGCCTTTTTCCTCCATTATTCTTATATATATATAATATATATATATATATATATATATATAATGGAGGAAAGAGGCCATAGGAGAGGATATTCTCCTATGACGTGTCAAAAAAATACAACCTCCACCATTTTTTTCGACGATCGGCATCCACCATCATCATTGTTATCATCTAAAGATGTGCATACACTAAATTTCATGTGATTCTACCACATTTGGTGTATCCACATCTTAGATGATAAAGATGGAACTGATGTATGCCGATCGTCGAAAAAAATCATGGAGGATGCATTTTTCCGACGCCATAGAAGGAAATTCCTTCCTATGTCACCTTTCCTCCATTAACCTCTCTCTTTCTATATATCCATTAACCTCTCTCTTTCTCTCACCTATATATATAACACATACACACTCTCTCAGGTGAGAGAGAGAGTGTGTGTGAGAATAATGAAGAAAATAGGTTCTATAAAGATTTTTCGTTAGGCGGCGTTAAAAATATTTATCTTTCACGATTTTTTTCGACGATCGACACTCGTTATCATCATCTTTATCATGTAAGATGTGGATAATAAAATTTCATGTGATTTCATCACTTTTTCACCGTTGAATTAGCAATGTAAAAAATTCTATTGTTGGTAAACCTTTAATTTTACATCCAGTAAATCAACGGTCAAAAAGTGGTGGAATAACGTGAAATTTGGAGTATCCACATCTTAGATGATAAAGATGAAGATGATGGATGCCAATCATCGTAAAAATGGTGGAGAATATATTTTGTTAACGCAGCCTAAAGAAAAGGCCTCATAGTGTGTGTATGTGTTTTTCTCCAAATTTCACCGTTGATTTAGCAATGCAAAATGTTCTATTGTCTCTAAACCGTTAATTTCGCACCCACCAATTCAACGATGAAAAGGTAAAGTGATAGAACCACATGAAATTTGGTAGATACACATTTTAGATAATAAAGAAGGAGGTGATGGATGTTGATCGTAAAAAAAATCATGAAGGGTGTATTTTTTCAACGCTATGAGAGAAAATTCCCTCGTATGACACATTTTCTCCATTATCCTCATACATATATAAGGTGGGGTGTGTGTGTGTGTGTGTGTGTGTGAGGTTAATGGAGGGAAGTGGCTATAGAATTTCCTCCTATGACGTCGAAAAAGTACGTCATGCCTCATTTTTAACGGCGATCGGCACCCATCATATTCATCGTTATCATCTAAGATATGGGTACACCAAATTTCATGCGATTCTACATCTTTTTCACCGTTGATTTACCAGGGTAAAAAGTTATGTTGTCGGTAAATCGTTAATTTTGAACCCACTAAATCAACGGTGAAAAGGTTGTAGAATCGCATGAAATTTGGTGTACCCACATCTTAGATGATAACGATGAAGATGATGTGTGCCGATTGTCGGAAAAAATGAAGAAGGGGGTAATTTTTCGACGCCATAGGAGGAAATTCCCTCATGTGGCATCTTTCCTCCATTTCTCTCTCTCTCTCTCTCTCTATATATATATATATATATATATATATAATGAAATTTTATTTAAATTAGGGGTGTCAAAATTTTGATATCGGTTTCTTTGGCATCAAAATGATGTATGGCTCTCTCTTTCATATATGTTGTTGATTTTCAAAATTTTCCTTTGATTATAATATCTATGATTTTAAAAAGAAATATGGGGACAGGAAATTTATTGTTTTCGTATTTTAGCCAGTGTTTAAGGAATGCTGGAAAATTTATCAATTAGAGCACTAATTCAAAAATTATAGATATATACCAAATTGTCCAATGCTGGATAAAGGGCATCAAACTTACTTTAGATTGACAACAAATGTGGGCTTTATATACATTGGCTAATTGGTTGTCAAATAAGAGTGTGTTTTTTGGAACCAAACTTATAGACTTTTACATTGGAGAGTGTTGGAGGTCCTTTTCGGGTCTCTGTCAGATGTTGTCTTCCGTCGATCTCCCGGTGGATCTTGAAGGTGATCTCCTGTTGCGTGTGGGTCTCAACGGGTTTTGAAGAGATTGGTGGTTTTGAGGAGTCTATGCCGAGTACTTGCAAAGAATTCCCGGGATGGTTTGGTACCACCGAGGACCCTCCGACGATCAAGTTAGCACAAGATCCGAGCATAGTAACGGCTAAGTGGGGTGAAAAAAGCTTACTTGACCCCTCTGTGATAGAGGTTTATATAGTGGCGGCAGCGCGCAGCAGCAAGCGGGAGAATCTCGCCGGCAGTTATGCTTCCGACGTCACGCCCGCGTAAAGAGCGGATCGACTGTTAATGGGGATCGTGATGGCATGGAACGTGGGATGTTGCTGGCGGAGAATCTGCACATGGCGAGATTTGCGGAGCGGCGGTTACGCCTGTGAGTGGTGGAGTTGGTCGGTCGGAGGGACCGAGGAAGATGGCCTCAGCAGGGGAGCTCGGGACCGAGCGGGAGGGCCGAGGAGTCTTGGTCCTGTGGCAACTTGGGGCGAGCTGAGTGGCCGAGGAGGCCAATTTGCAGGGGGTCCAGAGGAGAGCCAGCTTGTGCTTGCAGGTTGGATACAGGGGTGGCCTGGTCGGCCCCTGTGGGCCTTTTCTTCTGAGTTCTGGTACACGTCTTCTGCCACGCGTCCTGATCTTGGAGATCGCCAATATAGAGCATCATCATTAGCCCCCCACTCTTATCCCGACCAGCTAGCGGGTCGGGTCAGGAGTGGACTGCCGGGCCGTCCGGGGTGAGCTCCCCCCTAAGGTTTCACCGGGATGTGTCCCCGGGCTGTCAGCTGTCTTTTCTGCCAGCGAATCAGGGCGATATCTCTGCATTTAAGTAAGGTGCGCCGGTTCGTGCATCTTATCACTGAAGCGACGGTCCACGTGTCAAGCGTCGGTTGGCCGACACGACGTGTGCAGACCTGCGGCGTCTGATGGGGTGCGGTCCAGTGTGGGAATGACAAGTGGAGCAATCGGAGCCGTTGGACACGAGGAGGCGCTTTGGCGGGAGATGAAGGGCGCCCTTGGATGAGGGCGATTGCAGTGACAAATAGGGGTAGGGCCCACTCTAGGATCCCTACTCCTTCATATTTCCTCACTATAAGCCCTAGTTGCTCGGCGCTCGTCTTCTTTCTTCTGCTTTCGTTTCCCGAGGATCTCTCTTCTCCAGGTTAGATGTCTTCTTTTGTGGAATCTGTAAATGTCGTAGGAGTAGGTTCTAAGGACCCTTTAGTTGAGCCTGAGTCTTCTCGGGGAGTAGGGATCAGATCCTCTTCTCGGGATCGTGCGGCGGGGGCAGCCCCCAGGGAGGAGGCGGTAGATGCTGCCCTCGGCGCCTCGTATTGGGTGATGCATGAGGAAGAGCTTGCCAATTCTTGGGCTCGCTTCAGCTTCCCCCATGTTATACGCTCCGTCTGGCCAAGGAGGGAGAGAGGGCAGGCCAAGTACGGGGTAGAGAGATTGCCTTGTACTTGGAAGCTTTTTGGGGTGGAATGTGACTGCCCTTCTCTCCCGAGGTCGTCGAAGCGCTGAACTTCTTCGGGCTAGCCCTGGCCAGTTAGTGCCGAACTCATGGAGGATTCTCTTTGGGTTCCTGATCCGCCTGAAGTTACAGGCGGTCCCCTTCAGCCTCTCCATCCTTGATTCTTCCCTCGTTTTCAAAAATCATCCTGGGGGTCGAGCGGGCGATCCGAGGTGGGTCTACCTCTCGTTTAGAAAGCGACAGGGGGGTGCCGCCGGGACAGGGGTTGTAGCCCTGCCTTCTTCCATTCAAGATTGGAAGAAGAAGTTCTTCTTCGTTTCCCCGCCCGAGGGCGAGGACTGGTCCGTGCCCACCAAGTGGTCGAGGGAAAAATGCTTGCCGGGGAACCAGTCCAATGACCCCGCTGCGGTGAGAGTGGCGTCGTGGGAGCCCGTTCCCCGATTCGACGTGCTGCTGTCTGAGAGGGTCCTGAGTTGGGCCGGGCTCTGCACCATTGAGTTCGTCGGTAAGTTAGGCTTGCTTTTTGGCTTTTATATTGCACCTGTCGCTGACTTTTTTGCATTTGATTTTGTGCAGGACCCATGGACATGAATGAGCTCCAAGACTCCATGCGCCAGTCGAGAAAGGTCACGAAGGCTGGAGGTGCCGGCTCTTCCCATTCAAAGCCTGCCCTGGCTCCTTCTCCTCCGGTGGTCGCGTCCCGTGAGCGTTCGGGGGCGGATCCCGCCCCGGGGCCTAGCAGAGCGTCGGGCCGGAAGCGAGCTCGGATTCTGGAGGACCCGGTCTCGGAGGAGGAGATCGGCTCTCCATCGGAGCCACTCAAGAGGGGTTCCCGGAGGTCTTCCCGGGGCCCACCCTCGCCGATCATGGTGGAGGAGGGGGGCCTCCAGTTCGCGGTGCCCTTGGGGCTGTCCATCGCGGATAGCCTGCTGCATGAAATGGAGAAATCGGTGGGTGGTAGGGTCCCCGAGGGGACCTTCAGGGCCCAGATGGTGTCCATCGCCCAGGAGTCCATGCAGGTAAGTGTTTTTTTTGTGAGATTCGGTGCCTCCTTCGTCTTTCTGATCTCTTTCCTATATTTCAGGTTCTCCAGCACGTTGCCCTTGCCTTGCGCATGGAGGCCGAGGTAATAGTCCCGGCGATGAAGGCTGCGGGCCAGCTTGCCTCGTTGGAAGAGAGCTCCAAGCGAGAGATGGAGGCGGTGATGGTGAGGGTTGTCACCCTGGAGGGAGAGGTGGAGGCCGGGAAACGGGTGGTTGTCCGGTACCGCGAGGCCGCCGTGGCTGCCGAGGTCAAGCTTGAGGACACTCAGGCGCTCGCTGGCAACCTGAAGAAGACAGTGAGGACCTTCCGAAAGGAGCTGGGGGTGGCGGCCGAGGCGGCGAAGTTGGACGAACTCTCAGCGGGGAAGGCGGTGGAGGGCTACAAGAAGTCGAAGGACTTCTATGATGACCTAGCCGTGGCCACAACTCGCATCTGGCACGAGGCCCTCGACACCGTTAAGGCCCGGATGCCGGAGTTCGCCGATAAAGAGCTCCGGGCCGAATACCCCCTCGAGGACTCCGATGATTAGGAGGAAGAGATTCCTGACGAGGAGGTGGCTGAAGACCCTGCTCGTCTCGTGGTGGATGTCGAGGACCCCGAGGTCGTGCCTGGCCCCGAGGCCTAAAGCCCACGTCTTCCTCCTCCTTTTATTTTGTCGCTTCTGGAATTTTTGTAAGCCTCCGGGCAGTCTGTATGGATGGGGAGCCTAAAATACCCTTTGTAAAGACTTTGCTTTTGGTAATAAAACCCTTTTTTTGGTTTCATCGGTTTGCACTTTATCTTCTGTTTGTGAAGAATGCTCGTAAAATATCTCTGCTTGCATCGTTGGGCTTCTATGTCAGGTCGACTATCTGTCTAGCGATCGTTCGTCGAGTTGATTTCGATCATTTGCCAAGCGTGCCAAGCGCTGCTGAGAAGGAGGCATCTCCATGTCCCCGAAGTCGAGGGGGGATCGCTCAGACTTGGATAGACATGATGCCCCTTGTTGGGGTCTCGGATCCTCTGCACGTGATGGGCAGAGGGATTTCTGCTGTATTTGTGCCGAGCATGAATGGGCTCAGAGGCCTCGTTATGAGGGCTACAAGCCCGCAGCGTCTGTTGGGCATGACCGAGCTGAGAAGCTGCTCGGTTGCCTCTTGGCGAGGGCCTTTGATTTCTGGCGTTGCGAGCAAAGACCACCAACTGGGGATGGTCGAGCGAGGGTCGGGCTCGACTGCCTCTGGGAGGACTTTTGATCCTTAGCGTTGGAGGGGCTGTAAGAAGCCCACTAAGGATGACCGGGCAGTGAAACTGCGCGGTTGCCTCTTGGCGAGGGCTTTGATCTCTGGCGTCGTGGGTAGGCAACTACCAGCCTGGGATGACCGAGCGGGGTAGCCGCTCGGATGCCTCTTGCGAGGGCTTTGATCCCTGGCGTCATGGATAGGGAGTTACCAGCCGGAGATGACCGAGCAGGGTAGCCGCTCGGTTGCCTCTTGCGAGGGCTTTGATCCTTCAGGACGGGGACTGAGCAGGGTTACTGCCCAGTGCCTCTTGGCGAGGACTTTGATCCCTATCAGTTGTGGTAGGAAGCTACCAGCCGGGGATAGCCGAACAAGGGTCGGGCTCGACTGCCTCTGGGAGGACTTTGGTCCTTAGCGCGGGAGGGGCTATAAGAAGCCTACCAAGGACCCTTGGCCCGGCAGGGTTACTGCCCGGTGCCTCTTGGTGAGGGCTTTTGTCCTGAAGGATAGCCGAGCGAGGGCTCGACTTCCTCTGGGAGGGCTTTTTATCCCTGTCGGTCGTGGTATGAAGCTACCAGCCGGGGATAGCCAAGAAGGGTAGCTGCTGAGCTGCCTCTAAGGAGGACTTGGATCCTTAGCGTTGGAGGGGCCGCAGGAGGCCTGCTAAGGATAACCGGGCAGTGAAGCTGCGCGGTTGCCCTTTGGTGAGGGCTTTGATCTCTGGCGTTGCGAGTGGGGAAGCTACCGACCAGGGATAGCCGAGCAGGGAAGCCGCTTGGTGATTGATCTCAAAAACTATCTATTACCGCAATCAAGAATGGCGTCGTATGTAGCTAGCCGGTGAGTACGGGTCGGTCCACAGGGATGTTGTGAATTTTCTAATCGCTCAAACGAGTTAATTCTGATGGGTGTTCGGATTGATTATTAAATCTAAAAACTAAATCTATCTATACTAAGATTATCTAGATCTAAATCTTGCTAGGGTTAGGTTTAGGAATGGTTTAGAAATGTAAATAAATCTCAACGCTTTCTATACCCAAATTAGGATCTAAGAGGAGTTATGGTAATTATTAATAAAGGGGATTAGATCCATTTGGGAAGGTGTTCCTTCCTCTAGGTTCTTGTCCTTCCTTTATTGATCTTTATCCTAACCTCCATGGAAAACATCACAACCGGGCCTTTATACTACGGTATCACCGCTACCTCGTGGGATAGGGTGCCGTAGGGAGCGGTATGTGCATGTATGAATGGAGTCCTATTAAAAAGTATGATGGGCGAGAAAGGGGTGAGAGATCTCATCTCTCAAAAAGCCTTCCCCAAAGCTAACCCTAACAAGTGAGGAGACTACTCGCTCATTAGGGAATTTAAAAATATTTATCTAGGGCAAAGAATGAAAAATTACCTAGGGAAAGAATTGAAATTACCTACTTATTTTACAGATGGCTCTCTCCAAACATCAACACAGGGTAGTCAGATCTGAATTCATGATATGAAAAGAGGTATCGATGCTCTCCAAAAGAAATCTGAATTTTATTAATAAAAAGAGTCATAGGGAGGCATAACCTAATACAATGATTTTGGGTTCTATTTATAGGAGATAGAAAACCCTAGGTTACAATTGATTCGCATGTCTACATTTACAAGAATACCCCTAGGTTGACTAGTCAGCGCCACAATTAATTTTGGTAAAATTTTTATTCTGTAAACTCCTAACCCTGCCGCAGAACCGCGGCCACAGCCAGGGTTTGGCCGCGGTTCCGTGGCCAAACTGGGGAGTTAGGTCATGAAAGTTTGTGTGCTGGCTCTGTATGATTTGTACTTCTAGTTTCTTTGGTTCTTTTCTCCATATTGCTTCTGGATCTTCTCCAGATCTTCCAGTGAATACTTGTAGTGGACCGTTAACTGTTCGCTTTGACATCTTGGACCTTGCGCTGCCTTATGCTTTATGAACTTTATCTTTGTGTAGGCTTTGACTAAGATCCTTCTATTTGTTGGTCAAAGTCTCTCTTTTGTATCTTCTTTTATCTTTTTCACTGTTTTCGCTCTAAGAACCTGTAACCTGTAATATGTAGCAGAATTCGTCAAAAGCACATGTTTATTTATAAAACGAATAAGAATGGGGAATATAATAATACAATATTATGGTATGAACAAATACCCCCAAACTTATCTTTTGCTCGTCCTCGAGCAAACCTAGTTTTATTCTCGACAAAAACCTAGCCTCACTTTCGCAGGGAAACGCGATTGCACTGAGCTCGTGCAACAAGCCGTTAAACCTCTAGGTGTCCCTAGTAGGAGGAGTGTTTTCTCCTGAGGGTTTTCAGCTTATACTACCCACAAAATCCTATCAATTAGGCCTATTAAATTTTATTCTCCAATTAGGTTTTCTAACAAGGAATTCTATTATCGTCGACTCGTAAATTATCCACCCATATTCTTCACACTTCCTCATCATTTAACTTAAGATTATATATATCCTGCAGACCTACTTAGCTTTCGGCATTTCTTAAGTTTTCCTTCTAGGGTTCCCTCTCCACTTAGGAATTTTTATCAACTCTATTAAAGATACAAGTTTTATTCTTCACTCCTATCTCTCATCTAAACTCCAATCACATACCCCTAAGTGTGTATATATAACCCCTACACTTGGAAATTCAAATCAAGCAATCATACTCTTGTCCGTTGTCCAAAGCACTTCTTTATTGGTGAATTTTGCTTACACATCCTTCATGCGACCGTTAATACTTCTTGAGCTACCAACGACCGATTACAAAATGCGTTTGGACTTTAAAGCGTACTTTCTAGTCTTGTAACACCTAAGGTTTTTAGCAGTGACTCCCAAACCAGTTGGTCTAAGGCACCAGGTGATAAAGCACCCTCGCTAAATATTTTTCTATTTTTGCAGCCTTAAGTAATCACAAAAACCAGTGTTCATTTTTTTATTCACACTTGTATTTTTCTTTTCTTTTCTTCATACTAAGGACTTTAGACAAGAGCATTTCGAGGTCTCCTCTACTATTCCAAGTTTTAAGGTGCGTGATTGTGCAAATTGTAGGGTATACATTTTCAGAATCTAGACTTAAGCTAGGAATTATTTTTCAAACTTATACTCTAATAAAAAATATCAATACTTTTCCTTTGCTTTGACTTAGCCCAAGAAGTGAACTCAAAATTTGCCTATTTCTAAATAAGCTACAAAGACATATACTTTCTACCGCTAAACTTTAAGGAAGGTTATCTTTAGGGTTTTTAATTTACTAAGTCTAAGATCTAATTGTTCCTAGCCAGTTGACCTATTTGTCAAACTCAAATCAAATATGGCCAAAATTGAATACAATCATTTTTATGATTTTTGAAAATTTTCAATTTTTATGGGTTTTAAAATAAGTATGCAAATGCAAAAATATACACATGAATGCGAAGGAAGAAAACGTACCGAGCATACCCCTAAACTTAAACTTGACAGTGTCCTCACTGTCATGCCACACCAAGAGGGTCAAAATGTCGGCACTCCCCTGTTTATTTATTTATAAAAAAAATTTATTTTTATTGTTTTGACATTTTTTTTCCATTTTTAATAGAAAAACAAAAAATATATATACATATATACAATAAGGTCCTTCCCAAACTAAGCAAGGCCTTACATTAGCCAAAGGTGAGCACCAACTATTCAAAAATCTTATCGTGGTAATGGTAGAGTTGGTGAAAGGAGAGAGTGGAAAGAAGAGAAATGAGAAGCACACGAGACCATATGGAAAGAAGAGTGGAATATGGTCTCGGTGGTGGAGAAGAATGACGGAAAAGAGAAAGAAGTGGAGTACGATCTTGAGGGTGTAAATCGAGTGAATAAATTAGCGCAATTTGTGATGACCGATGTGTTAAAAACGATTGTGCTAATCTATCAACCCGTCGAGAAATGGGGTCAAATCCCTCAAGATTCGCAAGAAAACATGGGTCCGTCGAACTTGGTATAGGAGATGAAAGCGGAACAGTCTCTTGCAAGGTCGGAATGATAGGATTGACGAAAGGGAGCGAATTAGGGATAGTCTCATTCTCACCGTAGTAAACTGTCTCGAACTGGAAAGATTCCATCAATGGTTCGAAATGACTGTAAGCACTCGAGTCTGATGGTTCAACTAACTCATCTGAAAATTCAAAGGACTCAAATTCGGGGGGTGAGTCTGCAACATCGTCCGAAAAAGTGAAGCACTCGTAAGTGTTATCGGCTGTGAGAACTGTGTCAGATTCAAAGGAAAATTTTTCAAGCTCACAGTCTTCAAGGGTGATCTTGTGCGTGGTCGGAACGATGGAAAGGGGGGAGGGTGATATAACAGTTAAAGATTCAGGAGGATGAATTGGAAAATCCGACATATCAAACAAAAATGGTTCAACCTCAATATTATCCTCAATACTCTCCTCAATACTATCCTCATAATTCTCCTCAATATTTAGCCTATCCATGCCATTATCATCAAAATCAAGACGCATATGAGGTTCGGGAGAAACATTTAATGATTCGGGATGATGAATTGGACATAAGAGTTCAATCAAATCTACGGGCTCATCATCCAAAATATTCCCGGCGTCTATAT
Organism: Agapanthus africanus; assembly: GCA_030015575.1. Taxonomy (NCBI): domain Eukaryota; kingdom Viridiplantae; phylum Streptophyta; class Magnoliopsida; order Asparagales; family Amaryllidaceae; genus Agapanthus; species Agapanthus africanus. Next base: position 904,185,833 of record JASDDO010000022.1, read on the forward strand.
CCTCAATCAAGTGAAAATCAATTTTTTCTGACACCTCATCAAAAGCATGGATATTTATCAATTCAGGTTCTAGATTGGAGGTGTAAAGATCGAAAGTATTAAGTGTGGTTTCACTCGAAAGGGGTTCGTCACAATCTGGCAAATCAAGCACTACAAAGTCACACAACTCGTTAGATGTTTTATTTTCAACGTGTGAATCATTTGGGACAATCGATGGAAAACCAGAGTTGTGGGCTTCAATTGGGTATGGGTAGGTCTGATTTGGGAATGTATAGAACTCACCCGCTCCTCTCAAATTATCACTCTGTCCAACCGCCTCCTCATACATTGAAACATTTGGAGCTAGTTGGAAACTAGCTGCCGGTTCACTAGGTTGCATGAGGACGGCAATGGATGCATCCACATTCCTGACCATTTTGTTTGTTGCTAAAATATAAGCTGCCAACGACTGTTCCAAACTAGACATGGGTGGTGAGGGGGTTTCGGTAAAAGATTCGAAATTGGTTGGATACGTGAAACTCCCAAAAAGCTGTGTAGAAATAGTGTCTAGTGAATGTGGGAAAGTCGGGTAGGACTGGTAGGAATTGGATGGTTGGACAGGGGTAGGGTCAACATGTGGATAAGAAGGTGAATAGTCTTGTGGATCCCTAGAACTAGATGAATAGAGAGGGGTGAAATATCGGCTACGAGATTGAGCAATATGCTCAGCAATGGACATCGGTTTAGAAGTTACAGCAGGACATGAAAAAGTGGTTTCAACATATGAAGGTGGTAAAGGTTGACTTGGTTGACACAAAATGGGTTGCAAAGTCGAACTGTTTCTCCTAAACGCTTCTATTTGATCTTTCAAAAATATTTTTGGCATGGAGGGATTTTCTTTAATCGATCGAAACAATTGACGTACGACGCAAAGTTAGGTTCGGGATACCAAAGTTCGAAAAGTGATTTATGATGTGGAGTACCCATGTTAGAAGAAAGGGGAAAAGAAAGAAGGTTGGGTGGTGCAAGGATTTCTTAGCGGCAAAAGTTTACAAGTTTTCTAATAAAAATTTTCCTTTTTTTTCTCTTTATTTGAAAATTTTGCAAACAGATTTTCGATAAAAGATATGCAAAACAGAAAAATATTACTTGCAATCAATTTCTATTTTAAGCGAGACGCAAAAATCCTGCACAAGATTTGTTATTTGGAAGGGAAGAGATTTTTAAAGCGCACAAAATTCTGCAGGAATTTTTCAGAAAAGATATATGTAGATTTCCAGAGAAAAACCAGAGGATCTTACAGAGCAAATTTTACTGGATGTCGTCACCACTGTGCCGCCTTTCCGCGGCTAAAGCTGGTTCCCACCGCGTTTCCGCGGTCAAATTGACTGCACAGTTCCCCCAAAAAAAATTTGAGGTGACGATTCTGCCAGAGCGCGGCAGATCCGCGGCCAGAAGCTAGGTACGGCTGCGGTTTCGTGGTTGGGGTAGGTGTTCAGTTCCAGAAATTTTTGTGGCTGTTCTGTTGTTGAAAGTCTCTTCTGTTCTGATATCCCATTTTTTGTATAGCACTCTGGATTTTTTTTCCAGATCCGAGGTTCCTGCAAAATTCACACAAAAATACCCTTTCCAAAAATAACAGATGATATATTTTTATATTTTTGTGATTTTTCAGTTTTTATGGTTTTTTAATTTAATATTAACCCGAAATTGCAAAAAGGAAATGACACGCCATCCCCGACAACGGCGCCATTTGATTGATCTCAAAAACTATCTATTGCCGCAATCAAGAACGGCGTCGCATGTAGCTAGCCGGTGAGTACGGGTCGGTCCACAGGGATGTTGTGAATTTCCTAATCGCTCAAACGAGTTAATTCCGATGGGTGTTCGGATTGATTATTAAATCTAAAAACTAAATCTATCTATACTAAGATTATTTAGATCTAAATCTTGCTAGGGTTAGGTTTAGGAATGGTTTGGAAATGTAAATAAATCTCAACGCTTTCTATACCCAAATTAAGATCTAAGAGGAGTTATGGTAATTATCAATAAAGGGGATTAGATCCATTCGAGAAGGTGTTCCTTCCTCTAGGTTCTTGTCCTTCCTTTATCGATCCTTACCCTAACCTTCATGGAAAACATCACAACCGGGTCTTTATACTACGGTATCACCGCTACCTCGTGGGATAGGGTGCCGTAGGGAGCGGTATGTGCATGTATGCATGGAGTTCTATTAAAAAGTATGATAGGAAAGAAAGGGATGAGAGATCTCATCTCTCAAAAAGCCTTCCCCAAAGCTAACCGTAACAAGCAAGGAGACTACTCGCTCATTAGGGAATTTAAAAACATTTATCTAGGGCAAAGAATGAAAAATTACCTAGGGTAAGAATTGAAATTACCTACTTACTTTACAGATGGCTCTCTCCAAACATCAACACAGGGTAGTCAGATCTGAATTCATGATATGAAAAGAGGTATCGATGCTCTCCAAAAGAAATCTGAATTTTATTCATAAAAAGAGTCATAGGGAGGCATAACCTAATACAATGATTTTGGGTTCTATTTATAGGAGATAGAAAACCCTAGGTTACAATTGATTCACACGTCTGCATTTACAAGAATACCCCTAGGTTGACTAGTCAGCGCCGCAATTAATTTTGGTAAAATTTTTATTCTGTAAACTCCTAACCCTGCCGCGGAACCGCGGCCACAGCCAGGGTTTGGCCGCGGTTCCGCGGCCAAACTGGGGAGTTAGGTCATGAAAGTTTGTGTGCTGGCTCTGTATGATTTGTACTTCTAGTTTCTTTGGTTCTTTTCTCCATATTGCTTCTGGATCTTCTCCAGATCTTCCAGTGAATACTTGTAGTGGACTGTTAACTGTTCGCTTTGACATCTTGGACCTTGCGCTGCCTTATGCTTTGTGAACTTTATCTTTGTGTAGGCTTTGACTAAGATCCTTCTATTTGTTGGTCAAAGTCCTTCTTTTGTATCTTCTTTTATCTTTTTCACTGTTTTCACTCCAAGAACCTGTAACCTGTAATATGTAGCAGAAATGCGTCAAAATCACCTGTTTATTTATAAAACGAATAAGAATGGGGATTATAATAATGCAATATTATGGTATGAACACTTGGCTGCCACTACGGAGGACTTTGATTCTTAGTGTTGGAGGGGTTGTAAGAGGCCCACTAAGGATGACTAGACAGTGAAGCTGCGCGGTTGCCTCTTGGCGAGGGCTTTGATCTCTGGCATCATGGGTAGGCAACTACCAGCATGGGATGACTGAGTGGGGTAGCTGCTCGGATGCCTCTTGCGAGGGCTTTGATCCCTGGAGTCATGGGTAGGGAGCTACCAGCCGGAGATGACCGAGCAGGGTAGCCGCTCGGTTGCCTCTTGTGAGGGCTTTGATCCTTCAGGACGGGGACCGAGCAGGGTTACTGCCCAGTGCCTCTTGGCGAGGACTTTGATCCCTGTCGGTTGTGGTAGGAAGCTACCATCCGGGGATAGCCGAGCAAGGGTCGGGCTCGACTGCCTCTGGGAGAACTTTGGTCCTTAGCGCGGGAGGGGCTATAAGAAGCCTACCAAGGACCCTTGGCCGGGCAGGGTTACTTCCCGGTGCCTCTTGGCGAGGGCTTTTGTCCTGAAGGATAGCCGAGCGAGGGCTCGACTGCCTCTGGGAGGGCTTTTTATCCCTGTCGGTCGTGGTAGGAAGCTACCAGCCGGGGATAGCCGAGCAGGGTAGCTGCTGAGCTGCCTCTAAGGAGGACTTGGATCCTTAGAGTTGGAGGGGCCGTAGGAGTCCTGCTAAGGATAACCGGGCAGTGAAGCTGTGCGGTTGCCTCTTGGCGAGGGCTTTGATCCCTGGCGTTGCGAGTAGGGAAGCCACCGGCGAGGGATAACCGAGCAGGGTTGCTGCTCAACTGATTCTTCATGAGGTTTCGCCTGACCATCCAGTTGCAGGTATAGGGAACAGGAACGGTTGCGGCAAACGTGCGCGTAGCATGCGCATTAAACATGGGGGAAGCGAAGCGCTAGAGTCGCGTCTTTTCGATTCCGCCAGAGAAGGCTCAATGATCGCCGCGTGGCAACGACTCCTTGGGCGAAAGCGGGCGACTGTTGAGTTCCGTTGGGGTCCAGTGGGCCATATATAGCTGAGGGAGCACTGGTACTTCTTTTCTTCACAAACAGATCGTTGAGAAGGGAAGACTTCCCCTTTACCATCCCCGACATCATCCACTTCGAAGACGTATACCTCTATGACCAGAACTGTACCGAGGATACGATGCAGTTGGTCTATGGGAGCATCGAAGACCACTTCGGTCGGCTACTCCCCCGGCGCTCCCCCCTGCTACAGCTGCTGATGTACTCCATCTGGAGGGCGTCGCCGGGGCTTTACAACCCCTTGTCCGAGCAGCTCTACGACGAGGCCGTGGGCAAGCTACGGTCTTTGATGCGCTTCGGCCTGATCTCCGCAAGTCGGCTGGCTCGCTCGGTGGCACTCTTCCGTGAGTGCTACGAACTGAGGCTCGAGGTCGACGTGCGTGGGGGGAACCGAGGGCAGTGGTTGGATCTCGCGAGGCCTCGGCTGGCGGAGATCTTTACTGAGTACCATGAGCAGTGCTCTCTGCAACCCCTTCCCCCGCTGCTGTAATTTTCTTTTGCTTTTTGTATGTATGGCTGAGGAGCCCATAATACCTTTTTGAATAAATGAGACTTTTCCTTCCTTTTCGCAATGTTCCATTGATCTTTATTAAATTAACAACAGACCCTAGGAAGAGTTTACATTGCCCTAAAAAAATTACATGCTAATAGATGACCTTATTAGCGTGGCCCTTGCTCCCCGGAGGCTTGTTGGTCTCCGTGCTCGGCACCGGGTACGGGGCTCTATAGGCGCCGGACTGGTCATCTTCCGACACGAGCATGATCTGGCCGATGGTCAGCTCGGCAGGAGGGGCACGCTGCTCTTGCTCGCGGTCGGCCTGCCGTTTGTCCCTCAAATAGGCGGCGAGGTGCCCCGATCGGATGAGCTCCTCGATGTAGTCCCGGAGTTGCTTACAATCCTCCATGGCGTGGCCCAGCGTCCGGTGGAAGGCGCAGTAGGGGCCTCGGGTTCCCTTTGAGGCCTGACGCGGGATTGGAGGGAACTTGAAGAACCCTTCACCCTGGGCTTCCTCTAGTAACACTGCGAGGGAGACGTTGAGCAGGGTGTACTCCTGGAACTTCGGGTGGTAGGGCTGCTGACGCTCCGGCCTCTCTTCCCGAGCCCTCTTCTTCTGGTCGGACCGTTCTGCTCGAGGGAGGTTCGCGTTCACCTCGGACTCCAGCTGGACCTCACGATCGGTCTATGCCTTGACCTCGGCCATGGTTTTAGGCTGCGCCAATGCGAAGGAGCGCAACCACTCCTTATGCCTAAGACCATATCTGAGGGCCGTGATGACGGTCTCGTCTCGGTGCTCGGGAACCCAGAGGAGGGCGTTGTAGAAGCGGGTGACATAAGCTTTGAACGTCTCCTTATCCCCACTCTTAATTGTGAAGAGGTAGTCGACTGTGCGCTTCTGCCGACGGTTCCTGACGAAGTGGCCGAGGAATTGAGTAGCCAGCTCGTCAAAGGTCGAGATCGAGCGTGGCTCAAGTCCTCGGAACCAGTCCCGACCAGAGCGGATGAGGGTGGCTGGGAAGGCCCTACAATGGGCGGCGTCGGAATGGTCCAGGAAGCTCATCTCCACGGTAAAAGCATCCAAATGGTCTTTCAGGTCAGTTTTCCCGTCGAACAGAGAGAACTTCGGGGGCTTGTTGCGCGAGGAGACGTGGACAGCGAGCAGTTCCTCGGTAAACGGCTTGGTGAGTGAGTCAGCGGTGTACTTAGCCCCGTCGCCCGAGAGGTGGCCTCCTCGGTGCATGTCCTCGATCTTCTTTTCGAGAGCGTCGAGTCGGCCGTGGTACCCCGAGGATTCGGCGCCTTGTGATCCCTGGCCTATGCTATGGGAGATCTTCGTCTGGGCGCGGCCCCGGTTCCTCTCGATGAGGTTCCTTAGATCCCCGGGCGAGACGACCCTCGAGCCTTCGTGGCGTGCCCCTTCTGTGCGACCCCGTCGAGGGAGGGGGTGTCGATCATGCCTGGGGATAGGCGAGGTGACCGACATCTTCTCAGAGGGGTAAGGGTCGCGAGGAGGCTCGAGGTAAGGCGCTCGGGCGGCGGATCTTGGTGTGGATCTGTGGAGGGCCTAGCGGGCCTCAGGGAGTATCGGCCCGTGATATCTGTGGCCATGGGTCGTAGCCTGCCGGTGGTCAGCCGTGCCGACGAGGGCAGAGCCTTCTGGAGGCAGAGGAGCGGCGATCTGAGGCCCTGGCCTGGCCATTTAGACGAGGACGAGCGCCTCCACGAGGGACTGTAGCCGATCTATTCGGCTGGTGAGGGCGTTGACGACGGTCGTCGGGGGGAAGGGGGTTCACCCGTACCTCAGGTGAGGGGGAGGCGGCGGCTGGTACCTGTATCTTCAGGGTGATCGCTTGCCATGTGGATGGAGATCGGAAGGCCAACTTTGTTTTTTGTGAAGTTTAGTTTCCCACAGACGGCGCTAACTGATGGAGGTTCTTTTCGGGTCTCCGTCAGATGTTGTCTTCCGTCGATCTCCCGGTGGATCTTGAAGGTGATCTCCTGTTGCATGTGGGTCTCAATGGGTTTTGAGGAGATTGGTTGTTTTGAGGAGTCTACGCTGAGTACCTGCAAAGAAGTCCCGGGATGGTTTGGTACCACCGAGACCCTCTGACGATCAAGTTAGCACAAGATCCGAGCAGAGTAACGGCTAAGTGGGGTGAAAAAAGCTTACTTGACCCCTCTGTGATGGGGGTTTATATAGTGGCGGCGGCGTGCAGCAGCAGACGCGAGAATCTCGCCGGCAGTTATTCTCCCGACGTCACGCCCGCGTAAAGAGCGGATCACCCGTTAATGAGGATCGTGATGGCGTGGAACGTGAGATGTTGCTGGCAGAGAATCTGCATATGGCGAGATTTGCGGAGCGGCGGTTACGTCTGTGAGTGGTGGAGTTGGTCGGTCGGAGGGACCGAGGAAGGTGGCGTCGGCAGGGGAGCTCGGGACCCAGCAGGATGGCCGAGGAGTCTTGGTCGTGTGGCAGCTCGGTGCGAGCTGAGAGGCCGAGGAGGCCAATTTGCAGGGGTCCTGAGGAGAGCCAGTTTGTGCTTGCAGGTCGGATGCAGGGGTGGCCTGGTCGGCCCCTATGGACCCTTTCTTCTGAGTTCTGTGACACGTCATCTGCCACGCGTCCTGATCTTTGAGATCGCCAATATAGAGCATCATCCGAGAGAAAATTGGTACCAACAAAGCTAAGCCCAATTGGTTTGCATTTATCTATGCCGGGTATAATACACGCCAGCAGAGGGAGATAAGGGGTGGAAGAGTTTCGTGCAGCCTTGGGCCGCTTTTAGGCTCCACACTTCTATTTCTTATCCGGGTGTATACTGCCTGCATAGAAAATAATTTCTATTATGATATGTATGTTTATGTAAGACGAATCTATGAGTTCTGAATTAAAACCTCAAAAGACTAAGTTATTCTTTGAAACCCTGAAATCAAAATTTTAACTTCAGCTCCAAATAGGATAGTGGGATACAAATCTTCATCATCTCCTCATGCTGATATAGGGAGACTGTATGGATGGAGGTAAAGCAAAAAAAAATCAATTCACCATATATATCATTTCATCCATTTTTTTAATTGTCTACTAAAAAGAGTTAACGGAAAAAGAATTATTTGAAATGGTCGGTTTACATTTAGACGGTGTTTGGTTTGCAACAAGATAAAAGTGCAACATTTGTTACATGCAGCAAATGCTAAATACAACATTTGTTGCAAAATAAAAACACTCAATATTTTGTGGGTGATTTCAAACTTTTATTGTTGGATTTACAAATCGAAACAATTGTTTTGTGTTTGGTGACTAAAATACAATAGGAAATGCAACATATGTTGCAAAATTGCTTATATGGTATCGTCTCTAATAATAGTCATGGACACGCTCTAATGTTTCTTACAACTATTTTGGATGCAACAAATATTGCAAGAATTTGGCACTGTCTTGACAACTTCATTTCCAAATCCAACTAAAGGCGTTTCAAACCGAACATGGGAAATGAAAACAAAAAACCTAAATGATTTTGAGTGGAGAGAGAAAGACAGAGTAGTACGTATTATTGCATATTTAAACAACCCAAATGCTCAAAAGACTTTAAAGAATGTTGATGATACTCATACGTGGGAAATTCCCAGATCACGACATGTAGCAGATAACGTGTCGTCCACGTAATTCCATTATATTTCTGGGGGCTATGGAGCTGGAATAGGTATGATGCATTGGGGACATTCCTCGGCGCCTAGCTCCTGAGATTGTTCCCGACCTATTGGACCCTGAGTATGTTCTCTCTTCGCCTAACCACCAGCCATCGTTCATCTCCGAGCAATCATAGAGTTGAGCTTCATCGGATCCCTAGATCGTCTCTGAGCTATCCTATAGTAGAGATTCATCAGCTATCTTTACTCGTCTCTGAGCTATCTTATAACTGAGATTTCTCAACGTCTCTGTTTGGCCAGGAGCACGGAGTTCGATCACTCCTACAACGGCTCTATGTATCTTGCAACGATAAGATCTCCGCCGCTCCATGTCCCGCATTTCACGCTTGCGTATCTCGCAATTAATGGGCATATCCCGCCATCAAGCGAATGTGACGCGGGGGTGTAACTGACGGCGAGAATCTCGCATTGGCTTTCTCCAATGCGACTCCTATATAAATCGCTCCTCCAGATGATTCAGATAACTGGAACTCAATCCATTACGCCGCTACTGACACGCCCCGCTTCCCGGTAGACGGAAACGACAAGTGACAAGGCCCGCGACGTATTTATTTGGAGAAGGTCATTTCCCGGAATAAATACGCTAAGCGTACAAGAAGCAATATAAAAATGACAAGAAAATTAACATGAGATTTAAAATTCAACAACTTTATTTACATTCAACTTGATTCATTTACAATACATGAGTTCAACTGAAAGTAAATACAATACAAGAAGTGAGATGCCTAAACAGGTGGCATACATAAAAAAATAGTCTAGTCCTGAGTTGCGCTTTGATCGCTCCTCCTCTGTAATGTCCACCTCCTCAGTCTCCACAGTATCTAACGAACATTCCAAGAAACAAAGATGGGTGGAATGCTCGTCAGCGAACTTTCGCTCGGTAAGTCCCCAAGAAATGGGTGTGATGTATATAAATGAAATGCAAGGTGTAATGTGATATATAGTATATCATGGATATAAATCATAAACATGTAAACAAGTATAGTAGTGTGCATGGTAATGTGTATGTCAATTATATTAACATGGCAAACAAGTATAACATGGCCGTGGAGTGTGGGTATAGTGAACATGAAGAGATTGTAAGTGTCCTAAAAGGTCTCTAAAAGGTAAACGTAACTAACGTGAATTCAAGGGTGAATATCAACCAATCTCAAAAGTGTTCTCGAACCCAACAGGCTGTAATTCAGGGGTAAGAAACCACGGGCCCGAATTAAGTGTTAGTAACGGGACTTCAACCTAGTGTTGAAGTATTCCAAACTCAACAGACTATAATCCATGAGCAAGGAAACACGAGCTCTCATGATAGCTTACTTGTGTCAGTAGACATGAATTCATGATCAAAGATGACTCCTGAGATTCCGTTGGATTCATACAAGAACTACCCCAACACCCCGTGTATTCTACGTTACAATTAAGATTACCAGCTTTGCTCGAATCCATGAATACATCAAGTTGCATGATTGAGTTCATGCCAATATCATGTATTCGTGGCAAGTATTCTTGTATTCATGTCAATTTGTATCCATGGTTCAAGTCAAGTCAGTTTAAATAGCAACCATTGTGTTTTGGTATTCATATTAGGTTCATGTCAATTTATAATCAGGGTTTGGTCAAGTCAAATTTATATGTTTGAGATTGATGGTTTGAATTAGAGTGTTCATGTTCATGTTCAAGTATTCATGTTTGATATTGGATTCAGGTTTGAATTGGATTCAGATTTGAATTGGACTCAGGCTAAGTCAGACACTTGTAAACTGATTTAGATCTTGAATTAGGTTCGGGAGTTATTGATAACTGCTGCACATGGACGGCAGGATTTGTGTCTTTTTCCAAGAAAATTACCATTGATAACTCCGTTAAGTTTTCTACCTTAAATAGGCAAGCACTCGCTTTCTCCGGCTCCCTGGGGCTCAAGAGAATTGATCCCGCTTAAACATATATTTACTAAAGTCCTTAAATATTGTTTTTATATAACTCGAGGGGGTTTTATGAAAAAATATTATAATATAGTTAAAAATAAACCTCTAAAGGTTATTTATATTATGAGGGTTTTCATCAGCATGTGTTTTAAGTATTTGAGGTATTTTAGTGATAATTTCTTAGCTTGGAAAGTTCATGGTATTTTATTGAAAAGAGTTGTCTTTTGGTAATTTGATGGTATTTTATTGAAACTTGTTAATCTTTCATTTTTAGAAAAAATAAGTTTATTATATTTTGAAAATAAGTATTTGTAATTTTTTTATATAATTATTAAAATTTTATTTTATTTAAATAGAAAAATTCGTTTTTCTTAAAAACCGTATTTAAAACCTTTCGAGGCCAAATGCTCCGTGAGGAGGTCTGCATCTCGCTCTACTAGCCCAAGGATGTGCGATAATCCTCACCATCTAATAGCGGGTCCCCTAAAGAGGGTTGTAGAGGTATAATCGCAAAGGAATTTAAAACTCCATTTAAAAAAATTCCGGTTTTTATAGTAAGTGGTATTTTCTTGTAATAATTTCTTCGTAAAAAAAATTCACACAAAAGAGGTATCGTTCTATGGAACTATGTGTACGTGTGGGGTAGGTCATTACCCCGTGAAGTTTTTCTAAAGGTATTGTTTTAACAAAACAATAAAAGATGATATTTAAAGTTCATGGTATTTAAATGAAAAAGTGTTACTATTGTTATTTCACATGAGAATTTTGATGAAAATTTGATTCTAAATATTAGGGTTTAAGGTTACAAGTATAGAGTAAAAGCTTGGTTGATCAAAGAATAAAAATAAGAAGTTTCTAGGGTTTAGAAAAAATGATATCGGTATTAACTCCATTTACCGATACGAGTTTTGAAATGAAATTTCAATGAAGAGGAAAAGAGATTGAGAGGGACTTACCGTTTGATTATGCTAAGAAGAGGGGAAGGAAGATTAGGAAAGCTTTGGGGTGTTGCGGGAGCGCCGGAATTAGCTTTGATCTTCGCCGGAAGTTTCTTGCTTGCTAAATTCTCTTTACTCCACTTGTACTTAGGAAATTTTTGAGAATGATATTGAGCCAAAGTGTGGGGTGGTATTTGTAGTGGAGAATTAGGGTTTTGGAATTGAAAATGTGGATTAAAAAGTATTAAAATTGTGATAAATTATGAAATGAAGGGCCACTGTTTGATTGCAAGGAAATCAAACAGTGCAGAGGGGTTAGGGGTACTTGAAAGGGTTAGTGTGCAAAGCCTGGGGACATTTCGTCACCATCGAATCGCCTGCACCGGCCCAGAAGCAAGATCCGCCGGTCATTTGTTAGGGTTGGGTCTCTGGATTGGTGCCACGTGTACTTTTTAGTGTTTACTCCATTTCCATATGTTTGATTTTTTTGACTTTTCATTTTTCTGTATATTGCACGTGCAACCTTTTGGGCTTCTAAAAGTTAATGTGTCTGATGGGGATCGAACACAGGGGCTATGTCACAGTAGTGTAGAGGCATTACCAGTGAGCTACAAGTTGTTTCTTGCTTTTATTAGTAAAAGTAACTTATAACTCAAACTCAGGCTGCTATACTCTTTTCTGTACATTGAAAAGAAAAATTTTGTACAGTGATTTCAAAGTCGTTACATCTATTATACACAATTATTCCCCGTTACTTACTTGATCGTCTGAAGGTCCTACGCTGGTTTCCCACCCCGGGGGTTCCTTTGCAGATAGCTCGGCGTCAACAACAATCAACAACCCATTAAAATCCACACGCTCAACCTTCCACAACAAATCTCCACTGTTCAGCCCCGCTGGCCACAAGATCGACAGAGGACAATATTTGAGGGAGATTTCGACTTCCATCAGTAGGCGCCGTCTGTGGGAAACACCGTTTTCCGCCCCAAAAAATTGATCTTCCACTTTCGATACGATGGCTAGTGATCATCACAATGAAGACCCTAGCATGAGCCATTCCATCCTCCACAACGGAGGCGAGGATGGTTCCACTCCTCCTCCCAACATTGTCGAAGCCTTATCGGTACGGATCAACCGACTGACAGGGATGGCAAATGTACTCGCTCGTATCCAAACTGTCGTCTACGCCCGGCAAACCGCCGTCCCTGCTCCCTAGAGCGGCGGCGTGCATGAGGCAGTTGAAGGACGCGTTCAGGTACTCGGGCTCGCTCGTGCCAACCACGACTCCATGGAACATCGGCGTGCCGATTCCGGAAATCGCGACCCCCATACGAGAAATGATTTTATGACTCGTTGGGTGACGGACAGTCCAATGCCGAGATCTCAAGACCAACCGAATGGTCGCTTCAATGCTCGCCGTGTTCCCCCGCCCTCCGAGGCGACGTCGGTCAGGTCTCCTGATTCCAGAGAAGACTGACGTCACCATAATCATCGGGGTCGTGCCCAGGGCACATGTCGAGGAGAGCCATGGAGGGTTTGTCCCAAAAATCTGAGGAACGTGATAGAGCAGAGCCGAAGCCGCTCCATCGCCCAAGCCCATAGAAGGGACAACAGGCACTCCGATTACTGAGAATCATCAGGGTACCTGCAGCGAATCGAGGTCCTCGAGAAGAAGATCGAGGACATGTGGCTCACCACCTGTTCGCCCGGCGCATCGGAAAAATACTCCGTGGACTCTTTCATAAAGCCCTTCGCTGAGCAATTGCTGAGGGAGAGGTGTCCTCTCGGAACAAACTGCCCAAACTGTCTCTTTTTGACAGGAATTCTGACCCGAAAGACCACTTGGATGCGTTCATCGCGGGTATGACCTTTCAAGATAACTTGGATGCGGCTCAGTGCCGAGCCTTCCCACCACTCTCATCTGGGCCGGGCGAGACTGGTTTCGCGGTCTGACTTCGCACTCGATCTCAACTTTCGATAAGCTGGCTACTTAGTTCCTCAGCCACTTCGTCTTCAACTGACGACAGAAGAGATCGGTCGATTACCTTTTCACCATCAATAGTGAGTACAAGGAATCTTTCAAGGGCTATATCACCCGGTTCTACAATGCTCTCCTGAAAGTACCCGAGTACCGGGATGAGACGGTTATCACCGCCTTGAGGTCCGGTCTTAGGCACAAAGAGTGGCTCCGCTCTTTTGCATTAGCGTAACCTAAGACCATGGCCGAGATAAAAGTATGGACCAAATGAGAAATCCAACTTGAGTATGAGGTGAACGCTAACCTTCCCCGTGGAAACCGGACGAACCGAAAGAAACGGAACCGAGAAGAGAAGAGGAAGGTCGTCCGTCTGAAACCCTATTCTCCGAGGTTTCACGAGTACACTCCCATGAATATGTCCGAGGCCGAGCTTCTAGAGGAGGTAAAGAGCGAGAGATTCTTCAAGCTCCTGCCGATGATATAAAGACCGGGCAAGCGACTCTACGGCTCACTGTGCCTTTCATCGGTCGCATGGACACCCGATCGAGAACTGCAAATAGCTGCGCGATTATATCTAGGAACTGATCCGCTCCGGTCACCTAGCAAAGTACCTGCGATACAAATGTCAAGCAGATAAGGAGCAAGTAGACTAACCTTCTACCGGAGAGTTGACGGTAGAACAGATCATGGTCGTCTCCATTGGCTCGACTCCGAGCAATGAGGACACCCGCCGTATCTGTCATGACCCAGAATTTGGCACGCGTCTGGCACTTAAATCACGCAACGTCTAAAGGCGTAACGTAATTCAAGTAAACCAAAGCCCAGAAATCTAAAACTTTTTGCGGAAAATAGTAGAGGTGCAGTTTGAAATAAAGGTATAATGAAATCAAGTTTTTCTTTAATTGCATAAATAATGATATATGAAAATGCAAAAGAAATATATACTAGTTGAAAACATTTTTCATCCTTTTAAAAATTTGGACAGTATCACCCTTGTATATTTTGATCCAAAACTACATACATACAATATATAGGCATCCCCAAGCGGGAGCTAGCTCTTCGCCAATTGGTGGAATCACAACCACGAAATAAAGCAGTAAATATACGACGCACTCCGGCGAAGATCAATCACAGAAAGTGATGGTTATATGTATGCCTTAGAGGCCATTATTGTATATGATTGTATATTATAGTGGATACTTGGACATTTATAGAGAGGACTTTCTTGCTCGACATGATAATATGCTATCTGGTTGCTCTTTATCTTAATATATACGCTTGTATCTTTATACTGTCTCTCTGTTACATGTTGATAAAGCCCTTAGCATGTGGACTTGACTACCAGGACTATGATGGAGATCATACTAGTGGGGCCAGGGTAGTCCATAAGTACATCCTTTAATTGTTCTTAGTTGAGAAAATATCGAGATGGGGCATCGATATTCCAGAGTAAACTAGTATGTACATTTCTTGACCCTGTATGGGGCGATGGTTGATCCCACAACCATTGGTGTTTGACATCAAAGATTGTACATATGTGCTCATTGGAGAATGGGTACACCGAACAGGACACGCCGAGAACTCCTAGATGGTATTATACCTATCGTCAGATAGCAGTTCTCTGGTGATACTGGTACAGGTTGGTCTGTAGAACCGAGATCGTCATAAACTCTTGTGTGATTCTCACTGTTCTTTGATTTTCTCCCTACCATGCTCAAGTGAGCGTGCAAACAGATGGATTTTGGGTACAGTCCCAAGTCATATGGAGTTAAAGAGCGATAGGAGGGGTTTCGTCTCTTCCGGTATTGTGGGTTGATGTTGCGCTATGCTCGATTGGCTATAACAGGAAGTCCCTGGCCAGGGCTGATGCTGGGATTTACTGGTAAGTATTATCAGTAGTTTCTCCACCCGTTATGAGCCTCACATCGGCATGACTTATCAAGTTATTGGGGTTTGACGTTTACCATCCCCAGACTCGATATGCGATATATCAGACGAAGAGACCAGACTGTACGGTAGTGTTACTTACTGGATTCACGGGAGTATGGACAAGCTTGCTTGTTGATCTTTTGATCGCTCAATACTTAGGTAGCCGTTACGTCCAGCTAGTATTGCTGACGGCTTGTGGGTGACTGATATGATCATCACCTACTACTGACGTATTGACGAGTTTTTAGAGTCCTACATAGAGGTTTCCTGGCTCAAGTGAAACGAAGTAGGACACATATGTGATGTGTGCGGGACTGAGATTAATACGTGTATGTGATACATCATTCTAATCTCGCGATATAGGTTATATGTGATATAATCGGATTATTGAATCAAGTGTTGATTCAATAATTTATTGTATGTATATTTGATATACATATAAATGATATTAGTCGGCTGTATGCGATATAACCGAATTATTAAATCAAGTGTTGATTTAATAATTTAATATACAATTATATATTTGATATATTAATATATATTAACTAATATTAGCCCACTTAATAATTTCTCTTCTCTAAATACATATAAATATATATGTGATATATATTTATGTATTTATTTTTGTGTCATGCTTGATGATACATTGGACATGGGTGTATAAGACTCATACCAAACTAAAGATAATTTGGGGATTTAATTAAGGATAAATCAAAATTAGGTGGAAATTAGCATGGTTTAGGATGCTTGTGGAAGCATATAGAAAGCTTGACTTAGTCCACTAATTTTGTTTTACTCTAGATATTTATTAACCCAACCATTATCTTTAGCCATGGTTAAATCTATACAAATATCTATGAGATATTTTTTAACCCAAGGGTTCACTTTAGTTCATCTTCTTCATCTCCTTCTTTGCTCTCTAGCTTTTGAGTGAGGTGAAAAAGAAATAGAGAAAAATAATTCTAAAGTGAGCAAAATTCCTACTTCATCAATCTATACCAAACTAGCCATTTAGTATAGGTTGTTTGCTTCACTAATTTCTCAATTAGTGAAGAGATAGCTTGAGTTAGAGATTCTTTGACGTAGATCATCTTCGGCCTTGAAGATCCTTAAGCAAGCTCGTTCCTTTCGCCTAGTGGAGCCTAAGAAGAGTTCGGGGACCACTACTTGGAGCTAAGGGACTATTACACGGAGCTATAGAAGTGAATTACCGGTCTACAAAGTTTGTATTCCTATTTCACTTGGTATAAAGTTTGTTTACATGCATATAAAACCCTAAATCTCTAGTTAGATCGTTGATTCGGGTTGCCTAGCAGTCTAGATTTTTTGAAATTGCATACTTGATACTTGCCGAAACCTAGCGAGATTGCTAAGAGAACCCAGCAGTGGTATCAGAGACAAGCTAGAGCATTAGGAGTGGTTTAGGCGAAGTTAAAGTGTTCGATCGACTTTTCGAAACAACAATATCCGGGTTTCTGGAAAATTTTTCAAAATTTGGAATTTTTCAAATTAAAAATATTCAGAAAATTGTGCAGGGTTTTGTATGGATCCCCAAGAAAAACGAGGGCCCGATTCTACCAAACGGCACCATGGGTTTTGCCGCGGTTCCGCGGCTCTATTGGTGAGGCAGGGACCGTGCTTTCTTATGCTGATCCGTAGGTACTTGTGGCACTCTCTGGGTATTTTTAAGCGAGAATCAAGTGTTGAGCTCTCTGTGAATTGTGGGTGTTTGATAAACCGATTAAAATGTTTAACATCGTCTAGTATATCTGTGATTTGAGATACAATATTTGGAATCCACAATAATTAGTTTTGTGAAAACTAATTAGAGTGATGTAAATATAGAAATTTAGTCCTTTTTGATCGGTTACCACGGGGTTTTGATTCGGATCAAAACTCCGTCACAATCTCGTATAGTATGCGAACGTTCGACGGGTAACACTACAGGATAGCCACGCCCTATAGCCCCGACCAAGTGACTGTAGGAGAACCCCGTAGCCAAAAGCATCCGTTCGGGTGCTCGCGGCCGCGGTGTTCTGCCTAAGTGCGCTTCGTCGACAGTATCGGGGGTGTGGCCGTCTACTAATGTTTCCGACGAGTATTCGATAAAACGTTGGGAAACTTGTTAAATTACCCAACTGGATATTGAAAAGTGTTTTCAATTTGAGACTAAAATAACGGGTTTATAACGTTAGGCATGAAATTCGGAATATGTGATATTCCGGGTTTATGATGTCTAAGGAATTTATACGGTTAGGCATGAAATCCGAAGTTTGTGATATTTCGGATTTATGATATCTAAGGAGGTTGCAGATTTCAATTATTGTAGTTTTCATTTCTTTTCTGCGACCGTAAGTGTAGTATGTAGTGTATCTCCGGTTTCGTTGTGATACGTCAACGACAATTGGGATACACATATTTACTTACGTTGATGACATGTGATGTTATGTGTTGCTGTGATATATTATATTGGATCGTCGTGTTTGAATAGCCGGGGTTTTTTGCATGAGATGAGAGTTTTCCATTTTCATTCATGTAAATTTTTTTTATGTAATATTCTTTTATTGGGACACTTCCGGGTTGAGAATGATGTCACCATTGATGTATATTATTTACTTTTCCGCATTAGGATAGACCCAAGACGGGGAGCACAAGTAACCGGGTTCTAGAGTCTGGTGGGAGACCATCTCGAGGAGTTGAGACCGGGTCTCCTAACTCTAGAATTGGTAGGGTTGCTTGCCGCTCTCGTAAGGGTCTAGGGATATGGGTTTGGCTATTTATCATGACCGTGGAATCCGTGTTTTTTACTGGCTTAATTTAAAACACGGACCTCCTAGTATATCCAATATTTCTTATGTTGATTTCTGCTGCAATGTTCTGTGATGAGATCATATAACTGCGTGAGATGAATACTTTATATTATATATATGATATATAATAAACGTTGCTTATGTTTTGCATCCGCGCTGGTCCTGCCCCTGCTCTGCCGTTAGTTAACTAACCTAACGGTGCATGATGGGACCCCGTGGCGAATGCGGATGGCATAAGCATATGTTGTATTTTCGTTTCTGTATATGTGATGCTTAGGAAGCATAAATGATGGGATTTCATTAATGAGATTAATGAAAAGGAAAGAAACCTAATGAAGTTTTGGAATCAAATTTTCAAAAAGGTAGCTCTAGTTCTTGCTTTGCATAGTGGTATTCCTTGATGAAAATCCAGCACCTCATTCGATGAGGAAAGAGCCGAGATCCCTTCACCGGGAATGACCTCTTTAGCAAAAGTTAGCATATGCTACACCCACTCGGTTTATTTTGAAAAACTAGATTTTAAAAGCGGAGCTTAAACCACACCTTTTCAAATCACCCTATTCTACAACGATATCAAGTTCATTACGCAAAAGGTTTTCTTAAAATCTTGCCGTAGCCCTCCGTCATTTCAGATAAGGACTATTTAGTATTCGTGCTGCATTTGTTGACCTTGTCAAGACGTAGTGTACGATGGATGATTAGTGCTTATCTGCAAGCATGTGATGCGATTGGATTAGGGTAGTCGTATGACCTTGTTCACCTTGTCAAGGGTCGTGCGGGTAGGTTTAATTCAACCACGAAATGAACGGGTTGAACTTGACTTGCGGTTTATGATTTGTTGACCTTGTCAAGGTCATAAATCGCTTGGGGAAAAAGCATTATTGGGAATTTCAAGTGTTAAAATTTGTAATGAGATTGCATACCCTTCTATGAGATAGTTGGATCCCGATACCCACTGCGAGTAAGAGTTACTCATGGGAGAGTTTTGCACTTTTCAATTAGCTGATCAAGTAGGTGTCTAGAAAGGTGTTGTTCCCCTCCGAAAGGCGGCGCACAGGACCGCGATGTCCTGACGCTGAGATTCGGGGCAGATGCTATTTGGTTTTATCCATCCACCTCTCCGAAGATACCAAGTTGATTTATGGCACCGTGTATCGGAGGTTTAGACGGATGCGGCCGATGTAGCAGACTTCGTCAGATTCCCCCTCGCTTGAGGGGTTTTTGATTGTGGGGACGCTCTTCCCTGCAGGCGCAAGCCCCTGCAGTTAATTACGCTACCGCATCGCGGTAACAACTTTCTCCTTCTCCAGAATTTGACTTCGTGTCGTGTGTGTTTGTTTTGTTTGTGGTTTCCCGTGGATTGTATACGGAGACAGAGTAATATCGTCGCCCGTAGGACGTGGATTAGTCCAAATCCGTATTTGCTTAGATTTGGGTTTGATGTTTTTAGTTTAAGGATGCATTAGTCGCGTTGCGGCTAAGATCAACTTAAACGTTCGTTAAGGATACGATAGTCCTGTCTGAGACTAAGATCAATTTAACGTGATCGTTTAGATCCGACAAAAGAGCGTTTGGGCTCTATTGTTCCAGTTTGGGAGATTCATAGTCCAATTTGGGACTAAAGTCTGTTTGGAGGATACGTTAGCCATTTTTGAGGCTAAGATCGACTCAAACGTTTGTTAAGGATACGTTAGTCCAGTTTGAGACTAAGATCAACTTAACGGAACCGTTTAGATCCGACAAAAGAGCAATTGGCTCTGTTGTTCCAGTTTAGGGACATAGTGGTCCATTGCATGTATGGTCGTCGGGACCCGCCACCTCTCTGACGACGTTGAAGGATTACAACGACAAATGTCCGAGGAGTTCAGAGATGTACCCTTGAGCCAAAGTTGATTGGGGGAATTTATAGTCCAATTTGGGACTAAAGTTTGTTTGAAGGTTTAAGGATGCGTTAGCCATATTTGAGGCTAAGATCAATTTAAACGGTTGTTAAGGATACGTTAGTCCAGTTTGGGACTAAGGTCGACTTAACGGGATCGTTTAGGTCCGACAAAAGAGCATTTGGGCTCTATTATGCCAGTTTAGGGACATGGTGGTCCATATTCCAGTTTAAGGACGTGGTGGTCCATATTCCAGTTTAAAGACGTGGTGGTCCGTTATTAGTTTAGGGACGTTTCGGTCCGATATTAGTTTAAGGACATTTCGGTCCAATATTAGTTTAAGGACATCTCGGTCCAACATTCCAGTTTAGGGACGTAGGGGTCCGATATTAGTTTAGGGACGTCTCGGTCCGGTATTAGTTTAAGGACGTCTCGGTCCAACATTCCAGTTTAGGGACGTAGGGGTCCGATATTAGTTTAGGGACGTCTCGGTCTGATATTAGTTTAAGGACGTCTCGGTCCAATATTAGTTTAAGGACGTCTCGATCCACGAGTTTAAGGACCCCGCAGTCCATATTGATGCGTGTGGCCGTCGGGACCCGTCACCTCTCTGACGTCGTTGAATGATTACAACAACATGTGTCAGAGGAGTTCGGAGATGTACCCTCGAGCCGGATATAAATTGATTTAGGAGAGCAGCTGTGCTCAGTCAATTTAGTTTGAGGAGTTACGGCCATGATTGGGCTAAGTCCAGTTTCAACATCTTTTGTCTTTGGCCTGTGCTAGGGCTTTGCCCCTTTTTAGTAATGCACTGCATTATTCTTGTTTTGGTTGGTCTCTGCTTTTTATAAATGATGCAGAGCATCTATTTTGTTTGGGCTCTGCCCTTTTTCAAATGCATGGCATTTTTTATTAGGCCTGTTAGGTCTTTTAATTGGGTTCTGTCCCTTTTCTTTAATAATGCAAGGCATTAAATACTCTGACAGTGTCCCACGTAGCTTGTCAGGCGCTTTGCGCCAATTAACGAGTGCAAGCGCATGTGGTGGTGACACGTGTTATGATCTGGTGAGCGCAAGCGCAACAGCGTAGTGCGCTGCGCTGTTGCGCTGCTGACATGTGGCGCGCTCTGGTGAGTTGTGCCAATTCCAGAGAGCAAAACTCTATTTCAAGAGCGCGTAGCGCAAGTGGTTCTGTAGCTGACACGTGGCGCCCTCTTAAGAGCGCAACAGCGCAGTTTGCAAGTGCAGAGCACTAAGAATCTTTTAGATTCAAGAACAGAAGTGCAAAGCACTGTTTAATTTCTTGATCTAAATTTAGATCAAAGAAATTTTTTTCTTTTTTGTTTCAAGAACCAGAGGTTCATAAAAGTGCAAAGCACTATATTTTTTTTATTTTATTCTTTTCTTGTTTTAAAGAACCAAAGGTTCATAAGAAGTGCAAAGCACTGTTTTTTTATGTAAAGATCATTGATCTTGTTTTTAGATCAATGATCTATTAGAAGAAATTTCTTCTTCTATTTTATGAAGGTTCTTTACCTTTTTCTTGGAATTTTCTCAGAGTTCTCTCTGTTTGAAGCTCTTGACCCTTTTTTTTAAGAAATGTTCATGCCTTTGAATTGAGGCCTAGGGTCCTTTTTATAGTGCCCATAAATTAGTTAAATTTGTTAAAGAGATCTTTCTCTGAGTGATTTGGGAAATTTTCCCCACCGTTAGATCTTTTATCCAAGGGTTTCTGCTTTGCAGAAGAAAATCTTCTTGTTTTAACAAGAACAGAAAAGATTTCTTAGAAATTTAATTCTGTTTGGCGCAGATGCCTCAGCACGTGACACGTGTCGCGCAGTGCACAGCGCAGCGCAACTGCGCTAGCGCATCTGCGCTGACACGTGTCGCGCAGCGCAGTACTTGTGCAGCTGAAGCGTTGCTTCATTTGTTAAATTTTAAAATTTCAAAGCAGAGCTTTGCTCTGATTGGGGGAAGATGAAGCGTTGCTTCCAAAGGTGATAATTTGCGATACCTTAGGGTCGGCTATATGGCAATTTTCGGCGACTCTTTTGCGCTCATATATTGCATTTTTCCGATGTCCACAAGCTTCACACTTTGTCCCGTCGAAGTGTTGCTTTTGAGCGACATACCCTTGCCACCAACAGTTAAAGGATTCGCAGTCTTCGGTAGGATGTATGATCTTCTGATGATATAAACAGAAGTTAGGATGCATCTCTGCCTCAGCGAGAGTATTTTCTTCAGAGGGCGGTAGCCTCATTCCTACTGATAGAGCTTTGGCTAACCTTTTCCTCGTCTTGAATTTGTTTTTATCCGCAGTGGATGGTTTTTGATTTGACGGGAATGCCTTGGCTTTTTCCAGTATGGCCATTTCACGCTCTTGGTTGGCTTTTGCTTTCAAACGAATTTCATTTAGGAAAACATCGATCAACTCGTCTGATGGCTGTAGAATCTCTGGCTCAGGGTTCGCTATTGATTTCTTAGCGCAAGGAGCCTCCTAATCATCCGTCAGTGAATGAGAAATCACAAGACAAGTCGCTACGTAGTCTTCGGATTCATCCGATAAGTTTTCTCCATCGTTTTCATCCTCGACGAAAGAACAAGTTGCCCCCGGCGTGTCCGTTTTCTTTGGAGAGTGTGGGTGTGGTGGGTTTACCTTCCAGTTTTCCGACAGCGCGAACTTGCCTTGTAGGTACTGATCTTCGATCCATCCTTTAAAGACGAAACAATCCTCAATCGGGTGACTTACCGTTTGGTGGTAAGGGCAATAATTGGGATTATTAAGATCGCCTGGCTGCGACAGACGCTTTGGACTCGGCAGATTAATGAGTCTGTTGCGCACGGCCAGCTCGAACAGTCTTCTCGTTTTATTCTGAGAAAACGAGTAAGGACGTCCTAGTCTCTCTTCGAGGGATGGGCGTGGACGCACGTTGTTTTGGCGAACGACCGGCTTTGAGTTGCTCGACTGTTGTTGAGCATTGGCGACGACGATCGCTTTCCTTTTTCCTTTCTCATCTCGGGAATCTGATTTTGGAGGAGACGGTCTATGGCCTATCTGGTCCATTTGGGCTAATTTGTCGATCAAGGCCTGGAAGGTGGTCGGCCTGAAGAACATCATGAATTGTGAGATGGTCGCCTGCGGATTGAGAGTGCCCACAAACATGCCTACCGCAGGTGCCTCTTCTATGCGTTGTTCGCATTTCGACCATAGGTTTCGCCATCGTGTTGCGTATTGGACCCACGTTTCGCCGGGCCTTATCCTGGCATTTATCAGTGCTGTAATCGAGGTGCGTTCACTAGCACTTGCGAATCTTTGTGTAAACAGCAGTTCCATCTCTGCAAATGTTTTGACAGAGCCGTTAGGTAGCTCCGAATACCATTCAAATGCTGTTTCTGCTAAGCTGCCGACGAATTGACGTAGCAACAACTTGTCATCGCCTCCAGTATTGCCGCATAAGGCCCTGAATTGAGCGACATGCTGATGCGGATTCCCTGTCCCTTTATATACGTGGAATTTAGGGATCGTATATCCCGGCGGATAACTGATTTGGTCGTACCAGCTCGGATACGGTCGTCCGGTTCTAGCAATTTGCCCAGCCGCTTCATTCACCTGATGAACCCGGATCTGCTGAGCTATATATTCGTCCAGGTCAACTTTGGAGATTGCCTCCTCCTTGGCTGTTGATAGAGCCGGCGGAGGATTTGACGTTTCTCCCCTGTCGTCTTCAAGGACGATCGGAGGATCTTCAGCAGGAGGGTCTGGCTGTAATATCATCCCTACCATATCTTGGAAGAGGAGCGCCATCTGTTTTATGTTAGCCGCTTGCTCTGCATCTTCTTTGTCCCTCTTTTCGAGGACTCTGCGTAAGAAGTCAGCATCAGTTTCTTGTTCGTGACGCTGCTCTGATGATGCCTCTGGGCTTTCTTTTGGCTCGGTAAGTGCAGCCATTGTAGTCATCATTTCCTGAAGCTTTTTTTGTTGCTCCTGGGCTTTCGTCACGGATCGGGTGAGCGGTCGGTGGCCCGTAGAAGTGCGGCTTTCCTCCTTTCCAGAAGCCATATAAACAGTGTGTACCACCATGCCCCCAGACTTGGGGCGTTTGTGTTCGGTGTCTTTGCGATTTGCCGAAGACACAGGGGCTTTTTGCGGCCTCCTTTTTTGAGTGATTGGAGTTAAGGGAGCCATTGTAGTGGGCACCCAAGTAGCTTTTTCTTTTTGTGGTTTGACAGAGTAATCCTTGCCCCGCCGAACCTTCATCTTTTTCTGTCGTCGGAGGCAGTCTTGATCGATCAGCGACTCTTGGACCTGTCGCCAGACTTTATAAATTTTAGAGGACAGCCGTTGAAGGGGCTGCTCTAGCTTCTTCTCTGGAGTATTCTCCACAGGTGAAGGAGTTTGTTTCAACATCGCAGTAGGAGAGTTTCTGCGCACCTTGTTGAGCAGTTCAAAGCTGTTCTTGGTTGGAACAGCAGTATCGATCCCAACCATTAGAGTTGGACGAGTAAGTCCAGAGGGGGAGTTGCCCCCAGCCTTCCTCACTCGGCGCCAGTGGCGACGTCGAGCATGTCGTGCGGATGAGATCACCTCCGTTGTTGGATGAGCTTCTTTATGCCCCCTCTGAGCAGGGGAAGCAGCTTTGAGGACCTCGCCTGGAGCAGCAACCGGAATGGCCAGCTTTGTAAAAACTGACTTCTTGGAAAGAGGAGCCTTTCCAATGATTTCGTCCGCTTGAGCCGGGATAGCTATCCGCTTTGGGATGGCAGCTTCGAGTATTGCGGGCTTGTAGACGTCCTGGCCCAGTCTGTTGAAAACTGAGGTATTAGAGTTGGGCGACCCATTGAGAGGGGCCGCGGCAGTGGTGAGCCGATCAAAGACCGACTTCTTTGGGGCTTCTTGCAACGTCATTGTGGCATTGAAGCTTAACGGTGGGAGCATGGTCCCGAAGCATAATCCAGTGGTGGCCTGAGTTACCTGCTCCACTGGCATCTTGAAAAGGGAGGCCGCTTGGGGCCCATAAGATATACCCCCAGTTGAGGCAAGACGTGGGTTGCAGTTGCATGTGGAACACTTTGAGCAGGTGAACGCCATTGATCCTTTGCTTTCTGCACCAAGAAAAACGCCAAATCTTAGTACCTTGAAACCCACGGGCAACCATTAGCAAACCGCGATTCGTTCGCGAACACGACACACGAAGTGTGGAGTGGAAAGAGGAAAAGGTCCCACCGGGCGTGCCAGAATCTATTCCCCTCCGAAAGGCGGCGCACAGGACCGCGATGTCCTGACGCTGAGATTCGGGGCAGATGCTATTTGGTTTTATCCATCCACCTCTTCGAAGATACCAAGTTGATTTATGGCACCGTGTATCGGAGGTTTAGACGGATGCGGCCGATGTAGCAGACTTCGTCAGATTCCCCTTCGCTTGAGGGGTTGTTGATTGTGGGGACGCTCTTCCCTGCAGGCGCAAGCCCCTGCAGTTAATTACGCTACCGCATCGCGGTAACAACTTTCTCCTTCTCTAGAATTTGACTTCGTGTCGTGTGTGTTTGTTTTGTTTGTGGTTTCCCGTGGATTGTATACGAAGACAGAGTAATATCGTCGCCCGTAGGACGTGGATTAGTCCAAATCCGTATTTACTTAGATTTGGGTTTGGTGTTTTTAGTTTAAGGATGCATTAGTCGCGTTGCGGCTAAGATCAACTTAAATGTTCGTTAAGGATACGATAGTCCTGTCTGAGACTAAGATTAATTTAACGTGATCGTTTAGATCCGACAAAAGAGCGTTTAGGCTCTATTGTTCCAGTTTGGGAGATTCATCGTCTAATTTGGGACTAAAGTCTGTTTGGAGGATACGTTAGCCATTTTTGAGGCTAAGATCGACTCAAACGTTTGTTAAGGATACGTTAGTCCAGTTTGAGACTAAGATCAACTTAACGGGACCGTTTAGATCCGACAAAAGAGCAATTGGCTCTGTTGTTCCAGTTTAGGGACATAGTGGTCCATTGCATGTATGGTCGTCGGGATCCGTCACCTCTCTGACGACGTTGAAGGATTACAATGACAAATGTCTGAGAAGTTCAGAGATGTACCCTTGAGCCAAAGTTGATTGGGGGAATTTATAGTCCAATTTGGGACTAAAGTTTGTTTGAAGGTTTAAGGATGCGTTAGCCATATTTGAGGCTAAGATCAATTTAAACGGTTGTTAAGGATACGTTAGTCCAGTTTGGGACTAAGGTCGACTTAACGGGATCGTTTAGGTTCGACAAAAGAGCATTTGGGCTCTATTATGCCAGTTTAGGGACATGGTGGTCCATATTCCAGTTTAAGGACGTGGTGGTCCATATTCCAGTTTAAGGACGTGGTGGTCCATATTCCAGTTTAAAGACGTGGTGGTCCGTTATTAGTATAGGGACGTTTCGGTCCGATATTAGTTTAAGGACGTTTCGGTCCAACATTAGTTTAAGGACGTTTAGGTCCAATATTAGTTTAAGGACGTCTCGGTCCAACATTCCAGTTTAGGGACGTAGGGGTTCGATATTAGTTTAGGGACGTCTCGGTCCGGTATTAGTTTAAGGACGTCTCGGTCCAACATTTCAGTTTAGGGACGTAGGGGTCCGATATTAGTTTAGGGACGTCTCGGTCCGATATTAGTTTAAGGACGTCTCGGTCCAATATTAGTTTAAGGACGTCTCGGTCCACGGGTTTAAGGACCCCGCAGTCCATATTGATGCGTGTGGCCGTCGGGACCCGTCACCTCTCTGACGTCGTTGAATGATTACAACGACATGTGTCAGAGGAGTTCGGAGATGTACCCTCGAGCCGGATATAAATTGATTTAGGAGAGCAGCTGTGCTCAGTCAATTTAGTTTGAGGACTTACGGCCATGATTGGGCTAAGTCCAGTTTCAACATCTTTTGTCTTTGGCCTGTGCTAGGGTTTTGCCCCTTTTTAGTAATGCACTGCATTATTCTTGTTTTGGTTGGGCTCTGCCCTTTTATAAATGATGCAGAGCATCTATTTTGTTTGGGCTCTGCCCTTTTTCAAATGCATGGCATTTTTTATTAGGCCTGTTAGATCTTTTAATTGGGTTCTGTCCCTTTTCTTTAATAATGTAAGGCATTAAATACTCTGACAGTGCCCCACGTAGCTTGTCAGGCGCTTTGCGCCAATTAACGAGCGCAGGCGCATGTGGTGGTGACACGTGTCATGCTCTGGTGAGCGCAAGCGCAACAGCGCAGTGCGCTGCGCTAGTGCGCTGCTGACACGTGGCGCGCTCTGGTGAGTTGCGCCAATTCCAGAGAGCAAAGCTCTATTTCAAGAGCGCGTAGCGCAAGTGGTTCTGTAGCTGACACGTGGCGCCCTCTTAAGAGCGCAACAGCGCAGTTTGCAAGTGCAGAGCACTAAGAATCTTTTAGATTCAAGAACAGAAGTGCAAAGCACTGTTTAATTTCTTGATCTAAATTTAGATCAAAGAAATTTTTTTCTTTTTTGTTTCAAGAACCAGAGGTTCATAAAAGTGCAAAGCACTATATTTTTTTTATTTTATTCTTTTCTTGTTTTAAAGAACCAAAGGTTCATAAGAAGTGCAAAGCACTGTTTTTTTATGTAAAGATCATTGATCTTGTTTTTAGATCAATGATCTATTAGAAGAAATTTCTTCTTCTATTTTATGAAGGTTCTTTACCTTTTTCTTGGAATTTTCTTAGAGTTCTCTCTGTTTGAAGCTCTTGACCCTTTTTTTTAAGATATGTTCATGCCTTTGAATTGAGGCCTAGGGTCCTTTTTATAGTGCCCATAAATTAGTTAAATTTGTTAAAGAGATATTTCTTTGAGTGATTTGGGGAATTTTCCCCACCGTTGGATCTTTGATCCAAGAGCTTCTGTTTTGCAGAAGAAAATCTTCTTGTTTTAACAAGAACAGAAAAGATTTCTTAGAAATTTAATTCTGTTTGGCGCAGATGCCTCAGCACGTGACACGTGTCGTGCAGCGCACAGCGCAGCGCAACTGCGCTAGCGCATCTGCGCTGACACGTGTCGCGCAGCGCACAGCGCAGCGCATCTGCACTGACACATGTCGCGCAGCGCAAAGCGCATCGCAACTGCGCTAGCGCATCTGCGCTGACACGTGTCGCGCAGCGCAGTACTTGCGCAGCTGAAGCGTTGCTTCATTTGTTAAATTTTAAATTTTCAAAGCAGAGCTTTGCTCTGATTGGGGGAAGATGAAGCGTTGCTTCATCTCCCGCCTCGGAATTTGAACAGAGTTTTGCTCTGATTGGGGTAAACAAATGCCCCCCCACCGTTGCGCTTACGTGGCCCCAAACGTGATTGCGACGGTGGCGGAATTCCAACAGCCGTGACAACTTTTTGGAAGTCGAAGAGGCACTTGAGGCCTATAAATAGGACCTTTGGTCCCCCACAGATGCTTATCATCTTTCAGATTCTTATTTTCAAAAACTTCAGAGCTTTGCTCTTGCCTTCAAGAACTCTAGAGCTTTGCTCTTCTTTCCAAAGTTTTTAGAAAAAGAAAAAAAAAACTTTAGGTAAAATTGATTCTTAGATTAAATTAATTTTAATTAATCTTAACCAGCAGAGCTTTGCTCTCATAGATCTTTTGATTTAAAGAGATTCCCATTGGGTTTCACTAGCAGAGCTTTGCTCATTTTCAAAGTTAGAAACTTTAGGTAAAATTAATATAAATCAAATTAATTTAAATTAATCTCAATCAAAGAGCTTTGCTCTCACAGATCTTTTGATCTAAAGAGATCCTCATTGGGGTTTCATTGAGTTTTTGTTCATGGGTTTTAATCCCTGAACTGAGCTTTGCTCTCTAGGAATTTAGCCCTCTATGTACATTATTTTTCTTCTATCGCTAATCTTCCTGTGGTATTTCCTCCAGGCATAATGGCGGTGCACCTATACAGTTTGCACGAGTTCATCACCTATGACGATATTCGCGCACAGGGTCGTCAACAAAACCAGGAGTTTACAGACGCTCAATGTGCAGAGGTCATGGGTCGTCTGAACGCAAGCGGTGGTTGGCTGCTACCCCGTCATTCGGCTCTTTTGAAAGTCGTGCTGGGAGCAATATGGAGAGCACTTCCGGGTCTTCACGAGGCCTTACCACTGAATGCGCTAGATGATGCCGAGGACAAGGTGCATTCAGTGTACCTGACGGGGCTGATCTCAAAGAAACGGCGGGACAGCCTCATTGACATCCTACACCAAATCTTCCAGCAGACGATGATAGTTGCTGCTTATCGAAGGCCGGAAGGGCTTGCCGACGATATCGACACAGAGGAGCGCGAGAGGCTGCGCATAAGAATAATTAGAAAGGCCAGAAGAACTCTGGATGGCCTTACTTTTGAATTCCTCAATCCGTACCCCGGATCTGAGGTTATTCCATTGTAATAATATTTTTCTTCTATTGCTTTTTATGATTGTAAGAATTTTGGGCAATATTAATGGAAATTTTTTTTATCCCAGCTTGTCTTTATTATGTATCTTTTGTCCTGAGTCTTTTTGCCCATGCATGAATGAATACGTCTTGAACGCTTGATCAAACGTAAATCGGGTGCTCTTTCTGTTGCTTTTCCTCTTTCTCAGCATGTCGTCACAATTAGCAGGTAAGAGAGTAAGCTTCTTGATTTCTTCATGAGATAGCGAGGGCTTAGGCCGCAGGTTCAGATCTGCTGCCTAAGACTTTTCAACTCTATAAGCCGTGAGGGTCTCGTAGAGACTTTTCTCCCTACGGATCGAGAGGATCTCGCAGGTGGGTTTTTCTCCTTAGGAATCGTGAGGATTCCTAAGTGTGGTTTTCTCTTGTAAGTCGTAAGGATCCTACAAGAGAATTTTTCCCTCTTACGAGTCGAGAGGACTTGTAAGCGGTTGTTTCCCTCCTTGTCGAAGTTCGACGTTGGAGAGTGAGACCCGTGGATGGTATGCAAGAGACCGTTTTGGGCCAACTGGCAGGGTCCCAATGCTTAGGAAACGGGCTTCTTTTATGCCCACTGCCTAAGGCTTTATCTCACGAGTCGAGCCGTCTCGACAATTTTTCACAAGTCGAGACGAATCGAACGTTTCTCACAAGAACATCTTAACGTCGCATTTAACCTCTGCTCTTTACGACAGAAGCCCGTTAAGGTTGGTGGTACTTAGGGTTTTGGCCATCATACCGTCGCATAAGCTGATATAGTCCTCGATAGGCAATCATGCTGTTCGAGTAGCCTTGCGACTGCCGTGTCTCTGATCCCTTCGGGGGCTGGACAAGACGTCTTCAAGCAATCCTCCTTGGCAGTTTGATCGTCGGAAGAGCAAGCGCTAGGAATTTGCAATGCCGCTTTTTACTTGAGGTTAGGCTCATTTAGGAGAGCCCTGATGAGTCATAACCACTCCGCGCTGGTGTGGGATGATCTCCGATAGTCTTTCGGGTTTTATATGAGTTGCCGTCAAGACCCTGAAGCTAGGAATTTGGCCTTTGCTTCGTCCGCTGGTATTGCGTCTGCTGTATCGAGACAAATGTTGCGGTGGGAACTAGGGATTTTGCCGTGGCTCCGTTTGTTTGATGACGTTGCGTCTGCTGTATCGAGACGAACGTTGGGGTGACATCTTGTCTGCTGTATCGAGACGGACGTCGAGGTTATCTTTAGGTTGCTGGTGAACCGTCGATGTTTGGAACTAGGGATTTTGCCGTGGCTCCTTTCGTTTAATGACGTTGCGTCTGCTGTGTCGAGACGAACATTGGGGTGACATCTCGTCTGTTGTATCGAGACGAACGTCAAGGTAGTGACCACTCTATGCTGGTGCAAGATGATCTCCGATTGTCTTTCCGGTTTTATGTAAGTTACCGTCAAGACGTCGAGGTTAGGAATGTGGCCTTCGCTTCGTTTGCTTTAGTGTGTCCAAATCCTGTTGGAGGAAGAATTCTGGGGTCGAAATTTCGTCTGCTGTATCGAGACGAACGTCAAGGTGGTGACCACTCTGTGCCGATGCTAGATGATCTCCGATTGTCTTTCCGGTTTTATGTGAGTTACCGTAAGACATTGAAGCTAGGAATGTGGCTTTCGCTTCATTTGCTTTGTCACGTCCGAATCCCTGCTGGAGGAAGAATGCTGAGGTTGACATTTCGTCTGCTGTATCGAGACGAACGTCAAGGTGGTGACCACTCTGTGAGGGTGCGAGATGATCTCCGATTGTCTTTCCGGTTTTATGTGAGTTACCGTAAAGACGTTGAAGCTAGGAATTTGGCCTTCGCTTCATTTGCTCACACTGCGTCTGGTGTATTGAGACGAATGCTGAGGTGGAGCTGGGATTTTGCCATCACTCCGCTTTGTTTCGACCATGGGGTCTTTTGTTAACTTTGCATGTACACCCTGCTGGGTTGCGAAGGAACGCCGTTGTTGACATTGCGTCTGCTGTAACGAGACGAATGCTAAGGTGGAGTTGGGATTTTGCCGTTACTCCGCTTTGTTTCGACCGTGAGGTCTTTGTTGGCGTTGTATCTGCATCTTGTTGGACTGCGAAGGAACGCCATTGTTGATACCTCGTCTGCTGTATCAAGACGAATGTTGAGATGAAGCTGGGATTTTGCCATCGCTTCGCTTTGCTTCGACCATGAGGTCTTTTGTTGACGTTGCATCTACATCTTGCTTGGAATGAGGAGAAACGCCGTTGGTGATCTCTAAGTTGTCGATGTTGACGTCGAGACCCTGAAGCTCGGGATCTTCGTTTGCTTCATTTGTTGACATCGTGTCTGTAATATTGCGACAAATGTCGAGATTGTCTCTAGGTTGTCTATGAACCGTCGAGATTTGGCTTCGCTTTCTGATGGAGCCTGTTGGGAAGGTATGGTTCCCTCTTTATCTGTGCCCTTGGATTGTATACAGGGATCGATGTGATTTCACCTGTAGGGCGGAAAGTTTCATTCTTTCATTTTTTTTATTCTTTCCGCGATGCTCTATCATTTCAGCTTTTTATATCGCGAAAATCGCGATTGCCCAATCATTTCGGCTATTTTTCGCGGTACCTAATCATTTCGGCTTTTTTTTTTACTCGCTGCTTTTTATTGCGAGTTGCCTAATCATTTTGGCTATTTATTTTATTTTTACTCGCTGTTTTTTTTTATTGCGAGTTGCCCAATCATTTCGGATTTTTGCATGCACACATTTTTACTTGCTGCTTTTTTATTGCAAGTTGCCCCATCATTTCGGCTATTTCGTATACATGTGCGGCCTACTGGCTTTTCGCCGTAAACACGAAATTGGACAGCGATTTTGGCATCAGCACTGCTACAACTGAGATATTGCCAGGAGCGAATCATCATTTGCCTCTGTCGTTGTCGAACAAAGGAGGCTTAGCGACCAGGGTTAAGGTCCTGTCGACTAATGCTTTTGACTTCATGAGCCGTAAGGGCCTCACAAAGGTGTTTCTCCCTACAAGTCGTGAGGATCTTGTAGGCGTATTTTCTCCTTAGGAATCGTGAGGGTTCCTAAGTGTTTTGCTCCTCTGTAAGTCGTAAGGATCCTACAGGAGGGTTTTCTCCTTGTAAGTCGAGAGGATTTACAAGGGTTGTTTACTATGCAAACATATCCCTAGTCTCGGATGAGACTTAGTTAGGGAAATGTTTATTCGCGCCCGTGGATTGTATACAAGGGTCAATATAGGACCATTTGTAGGGCAATATCGAAAGTTGTGGGGGTTTCTTAAGCACAGGTTTAGGTCTCTGTAACTTAAGACTTTCAAATCCTATGAGCCGTGAGGGTCCCATAAGAGAGTTCTTCTTACGAGTCGTGAGGATTTCACAAGTGTATTTTCTCCTTAGGAATCGTGAGGATTCCTAAGTGCGTTGCTCCCTTGTGAGTCGTAAGGATCTCACGCGGGTGGTTTCTCCTTACAAGGTCGAGGGGGCCCTGTAAGTGTCTTTTGACGAGGTTGCGCCCTTTCGGGTTTTCACAAACACTCTCCGGTAGTCCTGCTGTTTTTACTCACGGAGCCCTTTCGGGTTTTCATCCATGCCCATTTTGCTTATGGACATACCATTTTTTTTATTTTATTTTTTATTTTCTTCTTCTCTTTTTTTTTATTAATGAGGTCGCGCCCTTTCGGGTTTTCACGAACACTCGCCGGTAGCCCTGCTGTTTTTACTCACGAAGCCCTTTCGGGTTTTCATCCGTGCCCTCTTTGCTTATGGACATACCGTTTTTTTTATTTTTTATTTCTACACATTTTTTTTACGGGTCGCGCCCTTTCGGATTTTCACGAACACTCGCCGGTAGCCCTGCTGTTTTTACTCACGGAGCCCTTTCGGGTTTTCATCCGTGCCCTTTTTGCTTATGGACATACCGTTTGTTTTTTTTTATTATTATTATTTTTTTGATATATTTTTTTATCTCGTCAGCCTAAGGATGCTGCGGTAGTAGTTTAAAGACATTTCGGTCATTTGTAAGTTTTAGGACATTGCGGTCCATCATTAGTTTAAGGACATCTCGGTCCTTTGTTAGTTTAAGGACGTTTCAGTCCGTTATCCAGTTTTAGGACGTAGTGGTCCGTTGGGCTTTCTCTATGAATGAGCATGATGCCCCCGGCGTGTCCGTATCTTTCGGAGCATGCGGTTGTAGCGGGTTCACCTTCTAAATTTCGGACAACGCGAACTTGCCCTGTTGGTATTGGTCTTCAACCCAGTTCTTGAAGACGTAGCAATCCTCGATCAGATGACCTACCGTTTGGTGGTAAGGGCAATAATTAGAATTATTAATATCGCCTGGCCGCAATGGACGTTTTGGACTCGGCAGATTGATGAGTCTGTCGCACACTGCCAGCTCGAACAGTCCCCTTGTTTTATCTTGCGGAAACGATTAAGGACGTTTCAACTTTTCTTGGAGGGGTTGCTGCTTGTTGCTTTGGAGAGCAACCGGCCTAGGGTCACCTGATTGTTGTTGAGCGCTGGCGACGAGAGCCTTTTTTCCTTTTCTTTTATCCTTTTTGTTCGCTCCATTGTTTACGGGGCCGAGATTTTTTCCGAGTAGCATGCGATTGCATGGCTGAACGTTCTCGCAGCTTCTCAATTCCTTTATTTTTGAAATAGATTCCCCGAGGGAAGAGTTGGGGATAGCTTCTTCATCAGAGTTGCTTCCAAAGGTGATAATTTGCGATACCTTAGAGTCGGCTATATGGCAATTTTCGGCGACTCTTTTGCGCTCATATATTGCATTTTTCCGATGTCCACAAGCTTCACACTTTGTCCCGTCGAAGTGTTGCTTTTGAGCGACATACCCTTGCCACCAACAGTTAAAGGATTCGCAGTCTTCGGTAGGATGTATGATCTTCTGATGATATAAACAGAAGTTAGGGTGCATCTCTGCCTCAGCGAGAGTATTTTCTTCAGAGGGCGGTAGCCTCATTCCTACTGACAGAGCTTTGGCTAACCTTTTCCTCGTCTTGAATTTGTTTTTATCCGCAGTGGATGGTTTTTGATTTGACGGGAATGCCTTGGCTTTTTCCAGTATGGCCATTTCACGCTCTTGGTTGGCTTTTGCTTTCAAACGAATTTCATTTAGGAAAACATCGATCAACTCGTCTGATGGCTGTAGAATCTCTGGCTCAGGGTTCGCTATTGATTTCTTAGCGCAAGGAGCCTCCTAATCATCCGTCAGTGAATGAGAAATCACATGACAAGTCGCTACGTAGTCTTCGGATTCATCCGATAAGTTTTCTCCATCGTTTTCATCCTCGACGAAAGAACAAGTTGCCCCCGGCGTGTCCGTTTTCTTTGGAGAGTGTGGGTGTGGTGGGTTTACCTTCCAGTTTTCCGACAGCGCGAACTTGCCTTGTAGGTACTGATCTTCGATCCATCCTTTAAAGACGAAACAATCCTCAATCGGGTAACTTACCGTTTGGTGGTAAGGGCAATAATTGGGATTATTAAGATCGCCTGGCTGCGACAGACGCTTTGGACTCGGCAGATTAATGAGTCTGTTGCGCACGGCCAGCTCGAACAGTCTTCTCGTTTTATTCTGAGGAAACGAGTAAGGACGTCCTAGTCTCTCTTCGAGGGATGGGCGTGGACGCATGTTGTTTTGGCGAACGACCGGCTTTGAGTTGCTCGACTGTTGTTGAGCATTGGCGACGACGATCGCTTTCCTTTTTCCTTTCTCATCTCGGGAATCTGATTTTGGAGGAGACGGTCTATGGCCTATCTGGTCCATTTGGGCTAATTTGTCGATCAAGGCCTGGAAGGTGGTCGGCCTGAAGAACATCATGAATTGTGAGATGGTCGCCTGCGGATTGAGAGTGCCCACAAACATGCCTACCGCAGGTGCCTCTTCTATGCGTTGTTCGCATTTCGACCATAGGTTTCGCCATCGTGTTGCGTATTGAACCCACGTTTCGCCGGGCCTTATCCTGGCATTTATCAGTGCTGTAATCGAGGTGCGTTCACTAGCACTTGTGAATCTTTGTGTAAACAGCAGTTCCATCTCTGCAAATGTTTTGACAGAGCCGTTAGGTAGCTCCGAATACCATTCAAATGCTGTTTCTGCTAAGCTGCCGACGAATTGACGTAGCAACAACTTGTCATCGCCTCCAGTATTGCCGCATAAGGCCCTGAATTGAGCGACATGCTGATGCGGATTCCCTGTCCCTTTATATACGTGGAATTTAGGGATCGTATATCCCGGCGGATAACTGATTTGGTCGTACCAGCTCGGATACGGTCGTCCGGTTCTAGCAATTTGTCCAGCCGCTTCATTCACCTGATGAACCCGGATCTGCTGAGCTATATATTCGTCCAGGTCAACTTTGGAGATTGCCTCCTCCTTGGCTGTTGATAGAGCCGGCGGAGGATTTGACGTTTCTCCCCTGTCGTCTTCAAGGACGATCGGAGGATCTTCAGCAGGAGGGTCTGGCTGTAACATCATCCCTACCATATCTTGGAAGAGGAGCGCCATCTGTTTTATGTTAGCCGCTTGCTCTGCAGCTTCTTTGTCCCTCTTTTCGAGGACTCTGCGTAAGAAGTCAGCATCAGTTTCTTGTTCGTGACGCTGCTCTGATGATGCCTCTGGGCTTTCTTTTGGCTCGGTAGGTGCAGCCATTGTAGTCATCATTTCCTGAAGCTTTTTTTGTTGCTCCTGGGCTTTCGTCACGGATCGGGTGAGCGGTCGGTGGCCCGTAGAAGTGCGGCTTTCCTCCTTTCCAGAAGCCATATAAACAGTGTGCACCACCATGCCCCCAGACTTGGGGCGTTTGTGTTCGGTGTCTTTGCGATTTGCCGAAGACACAGGGGCTTTTTGCGGCCTCCTTTTTTGAGTGATTGGAGTTAAGGGAGCCATTGTAGTGGGCACCCAAGTAGCTTTTTCTTTTTGTGGTTTGACAGAGTAATCTTTGCCCCGCCGAACCTTCATCTTTTTCTGTCGTCGGAGGCAGTCTTGATCGATCAGCGACTCTTGGACCTGTCGCCAGACTTTATAAATTTTAGAGGACAGCCGTTGAAGGGGCTGCTCTAGCTTCTTCTCTGGAGTATTCTCCACAGGTGAAGGAGTTTGTTTCAACATCGCAGTAGGAGAGTTTCTGCGCACCTTGTTGAGCAGTTCAAAGCTGTTCTTGGTTGGAACAGCAGTATCGATCCCAACCATTAGAGTTGGACGAGTAAGTCCAGAGGGGGAGTTGCCCCCAGCCTTCCTCACTCGGCGCCAGTGGCGACGTCGAGCATGTCGTGCGGATGAGATCACCTCCGTTGTTGGATGAGCTTCTTTATGCCCCCTCTGAGCAGGGGAAGCAGCTTTGAGGACCTCGCCTGGAGCAGCAACCAGAATGGCCAGCTTTGTAAAAACTGACTTCTTGGAAAGAGGAGCCTTTCCAATGATTTCGTCCGCTTGAGCCGGGATAGCTATCCGCTTTGGGATGGCAGCTTCGAGTATTGCGGGCTTGTAGACGTCCTGGCCCAGTCTGTTGAAAACTGAGGTATTAGAGTTGGGCGACCCGTTGAGAGGGGCCGCGGCAGTGGTGAGCCGATCAAAGACCGACTTCTTTGGGGCTTCTTGCAACGTCATTGTGGCATTGAAGCTTAACGGTGGGAGCATGGTCCCGAAGCATAATCCAGTGGTGGCCTGAGTTACCTGCTCCACTGGCATCTTGAAAAGGGAGGCCGCTTGGGGCCCATAAGATATACCCCCAGTTGAGGCAAGACGTGGGTTGCAGTTGCATGTGGAACACTTTGAGCAGGTGAACGCCATTGATCCTTTGCTTTCTGCACCAAGCAAAACGCCAAATCTTAGTACCTCAAAACCCACGGGCAACCATTAGCAAACCGCGATTCGTTCGCGAACACGACACACGAAGTGTGGAGTGGAAAGAGGAAAAGGTCCCACCGGGCGTGCCAGAATCTGTTCCCCTCCGAAAGGCGGCGCAAAGGACCGCGATGTCCTGACGCTGAGATTCGGGGCAGATGCTATTTGGTTTTATCCATCCACCTCTTCGAAGATACCAAGTTGATTTATGGCACCGTGTATCGGAGGTTTAGACGGATGCGGCCGATGTAGCAGACTTCGTCAGATTCCCCTTCGCTTGAGGGGTTGTTGATTGTGGGGACGCTCTTCCCTGCAGGCGCAAGCCCCTGCAGTTAATTACGCTACCGCATCGCGGTAACAACTTTCTCCTTCTCTAGAATTTGACTTCGTGTCGTGTGTGTTTGTTTTGTTTGTGGTTTCCCGTGGATTGTATACGAAGACAGAGTAATATCGTCGCCCGTAGGACGTGGATTAGTCCAAATCCGTATTTACTTAGATTTGGGTTTGGTGTTTTTAGTTTAAGGATGCATTAGTCGCGTTGCGGCTAAGATCAACTTAAATGTTCGTTAAGGATACGATTGTCCTGTCTGAGACTAAGATCAATTTAACGTGATCGTTTAGATCCGACAAAAGAGCGTTTAGGCTCTATTGTTCCAGTTTGGGAGATTCATCGTCTAATTTGGGACTAAAGTCTGTTTGGAGGATACGTTAGCCATTTTTGAGGCTAAGATCGACTCAAACGTTTGTTAAGGATACGTTAGTCCAGTTTGAGACTAAGATCAACTTAACGGGACCGTTTAGATCCGACAAAAGAGCAATTGGCTATGTTGTTCCAGTTTAGGGACATAGTGGTCCATTGCATGTATGGTCGTCGGGACCCGTCACCTCTCTGACGACGTTGAAGGATTACAATGACAAATGTCTGAGAAGTTCAGAGATGTACCCTTGAGCCAAAGTTGATTGGGGGAATTTATAGTCCAATTTGGGACTAAAGTTTGTTTGAAGGTTTAAGGATGCGTTAGCCATATTTGAGGCTAAGATCAATTTAAACGGTTGTTAAGGATACGTTAGTCCAGTTTGGGACTAAGGTCGACTTAACGGGATCGTTTAGGTTCGACAAAAGAGCATTTGGGCTCTATTATGCCAGTTTAGGGACATGGTGGTCCATATTCCAGTTTAAGGACGTGGTGGTCCATATTCCAGTTTAAGGACGTGGTGGTCCATATTCCAGTTTAAAGACGTGGTGGTCCGTTATTAGTATAGGGAAGTTTCGGTCCGATATTAGTTTAAGGACGTTTCGGTCCAACATTAGTTTAAGGACGTTTCGGTCCAATATTAGTTTAAGGACGTCTCGGTCCAACATTCCAGTTTAGGGACGTAGGGGTTCGATATTAGTTTAGGGACGTCTCGGTCCGGTATTAGTTTAAGGACGTCTCGGTCCAACATTTCAGTTTAGGGACGTAGGGGTCCGATATTAGTTTAGGGACGTCTCGGTCCGATATTAGTTTAAGGACGTCTCGGTCCAATATTAGTTTAAGGACGTCTCGGTCCACGAGTTTAAGGACCCCGCAGTCCATATTGATGCGTGTGGCCGTCGGGACCCGTCACCTCTCTGACATCGTTGAATGATTACAACGACATATGTCAGAGGAGTTCGGAGATGTACCCTCGAGCCGGATATAAATTGATTTAGGAGAGCAGCTGTGCTCAGTCAATTTAGTTTGAGGACTTACGGCCATGATTGGGCTAAGTCCAGTTTCAACATCTTTTGTCTTTGGCCTGTGCTAGGGCTTTGCCCCTTTTTAGTAATGCACTGCATTATTCTTGTTTTGGTTGGGCTCTGCCCTTTTATAAATGATGCAGAGCATCTATTTTGTTTGGGCTCTGCCCTTTTTCAAATGCATGGCATTTTTTATTAGGCCTGTTAGATCTTTTAATTGGGTTCTGTCCCTTTTCTTTAATAATGTAAGGCATTAAATACTCTGACAGTGCCCCACGTAGCTTGTCAGGCGCTTTGTGCCAATTAACGAGCGCAGGCGCATGTGGTGGTGACACGTGTCATGCTCTGGTGAGCGCAAGCGCAACAGCGCAGTGCGCTGCGCTAGTGCGCTGCTGACACGTGGCGCGCTCTGGTGAGTTGCGCCAATTCCAGAGAGCAAAGCTCTATTTCAAGAGCGCGTAGCGCAAGTGGTTCTGTAGCTGACACGTGGCGCCCTCTTAAGAGCGCAACAGCGCAGTTTGCAAGTGCAGAGCACTAAGAATCTTTTAGATTCAAGAACAGAAGTGCAAAGCACTGTTTAATTTCTTGATCTAAATTTAGATCAAAGAAATTTTTTTCTTTTTTGTTTCAAGAACCAGAGGTTCATAAAAGTGCAAAGCACTATATTTTTTTTATTTTATTCTTTTCTTGTTTTAAAGAACCAAAGGTTCATAAGAAGTGCAAAGCACTGTTTTTTTATGTAAAGATCATTGATCTTGTTTTTAGATCAATGATCTATTAGAAGAAATTTCTTCTTCTATTTTATGAAGGTTCTTTAACTTTTTCTTGGAATTTTCTCAGAGTTCTCTCTGTTTGAAGCTCTTGACCCTTTTTTTTAAGAAATGTTCATGCCTTTGAATTGAGGCCTAGGGTCCTTTTTATAGTGCCCATAAATTAGTTAAATTTGTTAAAGAGATCTTTCTCTGAGTGATTTGGGGAATTTTCCCCACCGTTAGATCTTTTATCCAAGGGTTTCTGCTTTGCAGAAGAAAATCTTCTTGTTTTAACAAGAACAGAAAAGATTTCTTAGAAATTTAATTCTGTTTGGCGCAGATGCCTCAGCACGTGACACGTGTCGCGCAGTGCACAGCGCAGCGCAACTGCGCTAGCGCATCTGCGCTGACACGTGTCGCGCAGCGCAGTACTTGTGCAGCTGAAGCGTTGCTTCATTTGTTAAATTTTAAAATTTCAAAGCAGAGCTTTGCTCTGATTGGGGGAAGATGAAGCGTTGCTTCATCTCCCGCCTCGGAATTTGAACAGAGCTTTGCTCTGATTGGGGTAAACAGGTGTCAATGGGGTTATGCCTCTGGGAAAACGAGGTTTATTTTAATTAGGTCCGTGCGAAAGCACGGGGAACCTCCCTCAAAGTACCGACACTGGCCTGGCTGACCGGTTAGAGAACTTGTAGGGTGTAATTAATCCCGGCTAGTCTTACCTTTTAGGGTTTGAAGGAAAATTTGATAAAAACAGTGGGAGCCATCCTGATTAGATAAAATAATAACCAATCTAATCTTACAAGAGCGCACGCAGTGTTTTCTTCTCTCTCTCTTTCCTGGTAGCGACCAAGATACGCCTTAATCAAGATAATAATATAGATGTATTGACCGAACACGCTTTTTATATTGAGCTGGGGAATGTTGGTTCCACTCTATCTTATAATTGTTATAAGTCTGAGCAGGAAATAGGAGAATATCCGGATTCCCACGTGACCCGAATGAGGAATGAGCATGTTGATGCATCTTCTTCGGGTGTGTTCGTTACCGAGAACTGTTTCTCAGTACAATCTACGTCCTGGGTATTAGATACCGGATCAGGATCCCATATATGTAATATGTTACAGGGGCTTAAGAGAGGTTGAGAACGGGAAAAAGGTGATCATTCTCTGAAAGTAGGGAATTGTGCAAATGTTGCAGCCAAAGCAGTTGGTGAATATCACCTTATATTACCAAATGGGAATACATTGATCTTGAATGACTGTTATTACGTACCATCTATGATGTGCAATTTAATATCAATTTCTTTATTAGATAAAGAAGAATATAACTTTGTAGTAGAGAAAAATGTTATGAAAATTTTCCTAAATCAAGTGTTGATTGGGTTTGGTACGTTATGTAACGGTTTATACGTTCTGAATCAAAATACAGTTCTTAACGTACAGAACACACAAGAGGAAAAGTTTAGAAATGAACGAATCCTTCTTGTGGTATTGTAGACTAGGTCATATCAATGCGACACGACTAGATAAGTTACATAAAGATGGATATTTGAATCAGTTTGAATTTACATCTTATGAAACTTTCCAGTCATGTCTCAAAGGCAAAATGACCAAAACTCCGTTTACTGGACACGGAGAAAGAGCTACTGAACTCTTGGGACTGATACATAGTGATGTATGTGGTCCCATGTCTACACATGCCAGGAATGGTTCTTTGTATTTTATCATGTTCACCGATGATCTCTCAAGATTCGGACATGTGTTCCTGTTGAAACACAAGTCTGAAGCTTTTGAGAAATTCAAAGAATATAAGTGCGAAGTAAAGAACCAAACGGGTAAAAGTATTAAATCCTTCGATCTGATTGGGGAGGAGAATACTTAAGCACAGAGTTCCTGGATTAAAAGAGAATGAGATTCTCTCTCAGCTTACTCCTCCGTATACACCACAGCACAACGGTGTATCGGAGCGGAGGAACCGCACCCTATTAGATATAGTGCGCTCTATGATGAGTACTGCTGAGTTGCCTATTTCCTTTTAGGGTTATGCGCTTAAGACAGCCGCATAGCTATTGAATAGAGTTCCAACCAAATCAGTGCCTACCACTTCATATGAGATATGGAATGGGAAGAGACCATCTCTTAAACGAGTTAAGATATGAGGTTGTCCGGCCTATGTTAAAAAGCAAAATCCGGACAAGCTCGAGGCAAGGTCAGTTTTGTACAAGTTTGTAGGATATCCCAAGCATTAGCAATGGTATATCTTCTACCACACTGAGAAACAAAAGGCGTTTGCTTCTCGGAATGCCACCTTTTTAGAAAAGGAATTTCTTGTAAAAGAAATTAGTGGTAATGGGGTAGAACTGGAAGAAGTTCCAGCTATACAAACTACAGCTAATGATTTGGTAGAACCAGAGGATTCAATAGGCCCCGACGAACCTCAGCCACTCCGCAGATCTAGTAGGGTTCCTCATCCGCCTGAGAGATACCACTGTTTTCTCATTGATAGTGAGAGCTAGGATTGCATCATGGAAGATAATGACCTAACTAGTTTCGAGCGGACCATCACGAGTGGGGGACTCTATGAAATGGCTGGATGCAATACAATCTGAGATGGAATCCATGTACACCAACAAAGTATGGACTTTGGAAGTTACTCCTGAAGGGGTAAAACCCATTGGGAGCAAGTGGATCTTGAGAAGGTGATTGGTGTAGATGGTAGAGTTGAGACTTTCAAAGCTAGACTTGTAGCAAAAGGTTTTCGTCAACGACCAGGTGTGGATTATGATATAACCTTTTCTCTAATGGCTATGCTTAAGTCCATCCGCATCCTACTTGCCATTGCTGTATACCATGACAACTGTTCCCGCCAAAAAAATTTCTGCGCAAAAGAACTCAAGATATCAAAGGGCAGCGATACGCTTAAGAAAATGTGAACCGGTATTTTCCGGGCTGTATTTTGACAAACTCCCGAATGATAAACAGATAAATTTTGATGGTATCGAAAGCGTCTCGAAAAAGCCTTCGATTTGATATATTATGGGCCTCATAATTCATCCGGGATCAAACGTTATGAGCAAATATGCTATGCACGTGTAATCTAAGGAAGAAAATGCGAAGCAGTATTTTCCGGGCTGTATTTTGACAAATTCCCGAATGAGAAATAGCCAAATTTTAATGGTATCGAAAGTGTCTCAAAATATCTTTCGATTTGATATATTATGGGCCTCATAATTCATCCGGGATCAAAAGTTATGAGCAAATATGCTACACACGTGTAATCTAAAGTAATGCTCTACTATATAGGGATGCATTTTTAGTCCCACATCGAAAAAAAGAGAGATCCCTTCTCTAGCACTCCCATATAAATAAGAGGGGATACCTCTTAGAAAAGGAAGGGTATTCCATAATACTC
Source organism: Agapanthus africanus (assembly GCA_030015575.1). Taxonomy (NCBI): domain Eukaryota; kingdom Viridiplantae; phylum Streptophyta; class Magnoliopsida; order Asparagales; family Amaryllidaceae; genus Agapanthus; species Agapanthus africanus. Next base: position 904,228,795 of record JASDDO010000022.1, read on the forward strand.
AAAGGAGATTATTTCTCCAGAGGAGCTTGCTCCCCCCATAATGCGCAAGTGCCATATGCGCCACGTGCAATGCACGTGCGCCACGTGCAATGCACGTGCGCCGGCCACATGCGCACCACGTGCAATGCACGTGAGCCAAACACGTGCAACACACGTAGGAGTATTCCATAATACTCAAAGGAGATTATTTCTCCATAGGAGCTTGCTCCCCCATAATGCGTAAGCGCCACGTGCAATGCATGTGCGCCGGCCACATGCGCGCCACGTGCAACGCACGTGAGCCAAACACGTGCAACGCACGTGGGAGTATTCCATAATACTCAAATGAGATTATTTATGCATAGGAGCTTTCTCCCCCCTATAATGCGCATATGCGCAAACTTCATGTGCGCTACGTGCAAACATGTGCGCCCAACACGTGCGACGCACGTGCGCCCAACACGTGTGTGAACGCAAAGAAGCCTTTTTCAGCAGCGAGAAGCTTAAGCTCCAGCCTGTTCTTTCCACCTAATGAGTGGGACATGGTTCAAAGGGTACATCCCTCCACACCTTCGATATATGGCGCTGTAATCTCTCAGTGTCTTTGGAGAGATGGTGGGTCCCAACGACCAATGATCCTTCTTTTCAAAAAAAAGGAAATGAAACAAAAAATAGAGAAACATAAAGAGGAACCCCCCAATAAACTTTGAGAAATTCAAAGACAAAGAGCAAGCTCTCAGAAGAAGAAGATTTTCTTTAAGGTAAAAAGAACAGAAAGACGAAGTAGTCTCATATAAAAAGAAGAATTTACTTCTTTTTCTAAGATCATAGATCTGTAAGACCAAAGTCTTTTCACAAAAAGATCAAAGTATCTCATCATAAAAATAAGGGGAAGAATTTAATCTTCTTCAGATTATAGATCTATAAGACAAATTGTCTTTCAGAGATCATAATATTTCAATATAAAAGGGGGGAGAATAATTCAATTCTCTTAGGATCATAGATCCATAAAGGCAGAGCCTTTCATAAAAAATATAAGAGATTGAAATATTTCCTATAAAAAAAATAAGAACTTTGTTCTTAAATCTATAAGACAAAATCTCTTATAGAAAGAATTTAATTCTCAGGGCGCAAAGCTGCCTAAAGAGCGCCTCAGCGTTCCAAATCTAGCGCAAAGCACTGCAGAGCCTTGGCGCTCCAAACTTGAACAGAAGCGCACTGCGCTCTTTGAACTGGCGCTCAACGCCAAGCTTCCCACGTGTGCGCTACTTGAACAGAAGCACATTGCGCTCTTTGAACTGGCGCTCAACGCCAAGCGCGCCACGTGCTCCTCATGTGTGCGCTACTTAAAAGAAGCATCTCAGCGTTCCTGATCTAGCGCTCAGTGCCGAGCGCACCACATGCTCCTCACGTGTGCGCCATTGGAAAAATAGCTCTTTGTGCTCATAAACTAGCGCTTCTACGCTCATGGTCTGGCGCTCAGCGCCAAGCGGGCCACGTGTCCGCTACCCAGCAGAAGCGTTCTGTGCTCTTTTGACTGGCGCAAAGCGTCAAACGCGCCACGTGCTTCCCACATGTGCGCTACTGGAACAGAAGCGCTTTGCGCTCTTTGGACTGGCACTCAGTGCCAAGCGCGCTACGTTCTCTTCACGTGTGCGCTACATCACCAGAAGCGCTTTGCGCTCATTAACTGGCGCTCAGCGCCAAGCGCGCCATGTGCTCCTCATGTGTGCGCTACTCAGCAGAAGCGCCTTAGCGCTCCAAATCTGGCGCACAGCGCCAAGCGCACCATGTGCTCCTCATGTGTGTGCTACCCAGCAGAAGCGCTCTGCGCTCTTTGACTGGCGCAAAGCGTCAAGAGAGCTACGTGCTCCGCACGTGTGCGCTAAAAGAACATAAATTGTTCCATAAGTAAAGCCTAGAGCTATGATGAATGCTCAGCATTCCATAAAAAACAAAAATTGTCAGAAGCTCAAATCAATGCTCAGCATTGTCAAATGTTTAACATTTTTAACTGAGTGGGCCGAGCCCAAATTGGCTATAAACCCCTCATTCAGATTAAATGAGCCCATATGCTCATAAATCTTTTTAACAGATCTTAGTCCTAAATTGGACTATAGATCTCCCATCCAAAATTGGTTCAAGGGTACATCTCTTCACTCCTCTGATATTTGTCGTTGTAATCCTTCAACGTCTTCAGAGAGGTGACGGGTCTCGACAACCATACATTCCATAGACTATGACGTCTTTAAACTGGACTGTGGGGTCCTTAAACCCATGGACTATGATGTCCTTAACCTTGGACTTTGGGGTCCTTAAACCTATGGACTATGATGTCCTTAACCTCGGACTGTGTGGTCCTTAAGCCCATGGACTATGATGTCCTTAATATTGGACCGTAATGTCCTTAAACTAATTATCGACCGCAATGTCCCTAAACTAAACAATAGAGCCTAAATGCTCTTTTGTTGGATCTAAACGATCTTGTTAAGTTGATCTTAGTCTAAAATTAAACTAATGTATCCTTAAAAAACGTTTAAGTTCATCTTAGTCTCAAATGAGACTAACGTATCCTTAAACCCAAACCCCAAAACCCAAATCTAAGAAAATACCGATTTGGACTAATCCACGCCCTACGGGCGACAACATAAATTAGTCTCCGTATACAATCCACGGGTAACCAAAAACAAAACAAACACCCACAACGCGAAGTGATCATTTGGAGAAGGAGAAAGTGGTTACCGCGATGCGGTAGCGTAATTAACTGCAGGGGCTTGCGCCTGCAGGGAAGAGCGTCCCCACAATCAAAAACCTCTCAACGAGGGGGAATCTGACGAAGTCTGCTACATCGGCCGCATCCGTTTAAACCTTCGATACATGGTCTCATAAATCAACTTGGCATCTTCGGAGAGGTGGACGGATAGCACCAATTAGCATCTGCCCCCGAAATTCAGGCCCGGACGTCCCAACGTCCCCGTCGCGTCTTTTCGGCGGAGAACAGATTCTGGCACGCCCGGTGGAACCTCTTCCTCTTTCCACTCCGCACTTCGTGTGTCGTGTTCACGAACGAATCGCGGTTTGATATGCTTGCCCCTGGGTTCAAGATACTAAGATTTGGTTTTTGCTCTCGTGCAAAAAAAGAAATGGCCTCCAACTGCTCCAACTGCAACTGCAGCTTCCGTTCCGCCTCATCTGGAAGTGTAACCTATGGGCCCCAAGCGGCCTCCCTGTTCAAGATGCCAGTGGAGCAAGTAACTCAGGCCACCACTGGGCTGTTCTTTGGGACTATGATCCCACAGATGAGCTTCAGTGCCCTGCTGTTGTCGCTAGAAGCCCCAAAGAAGTTGGTCTTTGATCGACTTACTACTGCAGCGGCCCCTCTCAACGGTTCGTCCAGCTCCAATTCCTCAGTCTTTGACAGACTGGGCCAATGCTCCAACGGACCCGTGAAGAAGCCCACAATTCTTGATGGGGTTATCCTTAAACGGATAGCCATTCCTGCTCATGAAGTCGTCAAAGAGGCTTCTCCTGCCAAGAAGTCAGTCTTCACAAGGCTGGCCTTTCCGGCTCCCGCTCTGGGCGGAGTCCTCAAAGCTGCTTCCCCTGCCCAGAGGTCTGTCTTTGACAGATTGGACATTGCTTCTAAACGGATATCGGTCTTTAAGAGACTGACGCCGGTGACAACCCTTTACCGACACAGGGGGCATGAGGAAGTCACCCCTACAGCTGAGACAATCCCAACGGCTCAACACGCTCGATGTCGCCACTGGCGCCGAGTAAGGAAGGCTCAGGGCAGCTCCCCGTCTGGACTAACTCCGCCAGCTCCCATAGTAGAAATCAATGCTGCTGTTCCAACTGGGAACAGCTTCGAACCGCTTAGGAGGGTCCGCAAGAACTCTCCGACTGCCGTGCTGAAGAGATCTCCCCCACCTATGGAGATTACTACAGAAAAGAAGCCGGAGCAGCCCCCTCAGCGGCTTTCTTCCAAAATTTACAAAGTCTGGCGACAGGTCCAGAAATCGGTGATTAACCAGGACTACTCTCGCCAGCCAAAGAAGCTTAAAGCTCGGCAAGAAAAGAACCATCCTGTCAAGCCACAAAAGGCGACAGCCGTCTCGGTGCCCGCTGCAATGGCTCCCTCAACTTCAACCGTCCATAAGAGAAGGAGGCCGGAGAAAGCCTATATGACCGCGGTGAACCGCAAGGATGCTGAATCTAAATGCCCCAAGTCTAGGGGCATGGTAATACATACCGTTTATATGGCTTCCGGAAAAGAGGAAAGCCGTGCTTCCACAGGTCATCGACCGCTCACTCGATCGATAACAAAGGCTCAGGAGCAGCAGCATCAGAAACTTCAGGAAATGCTAACTGCAATGGCCGCACTCACTGTGCCGAAAGACAATCCGGAGACCTCAGAGCAGCATCAGGAACAAGAAATTGATGCCGATTTCCTCCGAAGAATGCTTGAGAGGAAAGAAAAAGAGGCCGCCGAACAGGCGACCAATATAAAACGAATAGCTCTTTTGTTCCAAGACATGGCTGGGATGATGTTACAGCCGGAACCTCCACCTGAAGATCCCCCGATCATCATTGAAGACGACATAGGGGAGACATCGAACCCCCCTCCGGCTCTTTCAGCAGCCAAGGAGGAGACCATCTCTGAGGCCGCCTTGGATGATTACATTGCTCAGCAAATACGAGCTCACCAGACGAATGAAGCAGCCGGCTAAATTGTTAAAACTGGGCGACCCTATCCAGGCTGGTATGACCAAATAAAGTACCCGCCAGGATACACGATCCCCAAATTCCACGTATATAAGGGGACAGGAAATCCGCATCAACACGTTGCTCAATTTAGGGCTCTTTGCGGCAATACCGGAGGTGATGACAAATTGTTACTTCGTCAGTTCGTCGGCAGCTTGGCGGAAACGTCCTTCGAATGGTATTCAGAGCTTCCCAACGATTCCGTCAAGACATTTACGGAGATAGAGATGCTATTCATCCAGCGTTTCGCAAGTGCTAGCGAACGCACCCCAATCATGGCATTGATCAATGCCAGGGTGAAGCCAGGCGAAACTTGGGTCCAATACGCAATACGGTGGCGGAATCTATGGTCGAAATGCGAGCAGCGCATTGAAGAAGCTCCTGCAGTAGGCATGTTTGTGGGAACCTTTGATCCGCAGGCGACTATTTCCTAATTCATGATGTTCTTCAAGCCGACCACGTTCCAGGACTTGATTGAAAAGCTGGCCCAAATGGATCAGATGGGTCATAGACCATCTCCTTCGAAGTCGGAGCCTCGAAACGAAAAAGGGAAAGGAAAAGAAAATTTCGTCGCCAATACTCAACAACAGCCGAGAAACTTAAAGCCGGTTGTTCGACAAAACAACGTGCGTCCACACCCATCCCTCGAGGAGAGACTGGGACGTCTTTACTCGTTTCCCCAGGATAAAACGAGGAGACTGTTCGAGCTGGTAGTGCGCAACAGACTCATCAATCTGCCTGATCCAAAATGTCCGTTGCAACCAGGCGATGTCAACAATCCTAATTACCGCCCTTACCACTAAGCAGTAAGCCATCCAATCGAAGATTGCTTCGTCTTCAAAGGCTGGATTGAGGATCAATACCAACAAGGTAAGTTCACATTGTCCCAAAACTGGAAGGTGAACCCGCCACAGCCTCACGCCCCTAAAAAGATGGACATACCGGGGGCATCGTGCTCATTCATAGAGAAAGCCCCTTGGACCGAAAAGTCCGAAAACTAGAAACTCGCCTCAAATGTGGCAACGACGGACCGAAACGTCGTTAAACTACTACCGACCCGCACCATCTCTAGGCTGACGTGGTGTTAAAAAAAACGGTACGTCCACAAGCGAGATGGGCACGGATGAAAACCCGAAAGGGCTCTGTGAGTAAAAACAGCAGGACTACCAGCGAGTTTTGTGAAAACCCGAAAGGGCGTAATCTCGTTAAAAGACGCTCACAAGGTCCTGTCGACCTTGTGAGGAGAAACTACCTGCGTGAGATCCTTATGACTTACAAGGGAGCAACACACTTAGGGATCCCCACGATTCCTAAGGAGAAATTACACTTGCGAGATCCTCATGACTCGTAATGAGAACCCTCTTATGAGACCCTCACGACTCATAAGATTCAAAAGCCTTAAACTACAGGGATCTGAACCTGTTCTTAAGCCATCACATCCTCCAACTTTGCCCTACAAGCGGTTCAGTATTGACCCTTGTATACAATCCACGGGCGCGAATAAACATTTCCCTAACAAAGTCCTATCCGTGACTAGGGATATGCTCGTACAGCAAACAACACTTGTAAGTCCTCTCGACTTATAAGGAGAAAATACTCTTGTAGGATCCTTACGACTTATAAGAGAACACACACTTAGGAATCCTCACGATTCTTAAAGAGAAAACGCATCTACAAGATCCCCATGACTCGTAGAGAGGAATACCTTCATGAGACCCTTACGGCTCATAAAGTTAAAAGCCTTAGTCGACAAGATCCTAACCCTGTTCGCTAAGCCACCTTTGTTCGACATCGACAGAGGCAAATGATGATTCGCTCATGGAAATATCTCAGTTGTAGCGATGCTGATGCCTAAATCGGTATCAAATCCCATACTCGCGGCGAAAAGTCAGCGAGCCACAAATACATATGAAATAGCCGAAATGATGGGGCAACTTGCAACGAAATCAGCAAGTAAAATATATGCATACAGAATAGTCGAAATGGTTAGGCAACTCGCAATAAAAATAGCGAGTAAAAAGAAAAAATAGCCGAAATGATTTGGCACCGCGAAACATAGCCGAAATGATTGGGCAATCGCGACCTTCGCGATATAAAATCTGAAATGATAAAGCATCGCGGAAAGAAAATAAAAAAATGTATACATATGAAATGAAACTTTTGCCCTAGAGGTAAGATCACATCGATCCTTGTATACAATCCAGGGACGCAAACAAAGAGGAACCATATCATCCCACCAGGCTCCATCAGAAAGAGAGCCAAGTCTCGACGGCCACATCTACAGCCTGGAGACCCATAACAGCGTTCCTCCTCATTCCAGCAGGGTTCGGATGCGAAAATCAATCACGGAGCCACGCCATAGTCCCTAGTTCCAAATCTTAACGGCAATATCTTCAGCCTAAAAATTAGCAACGGTGATCCTCCTCATTCCAACAGGACTCGGACGCAACATCACCAAACGGAGCCACGACATTGTCCCTAGTTCCAAATCTCAACGGTTCATAGACAACCTAGAAACCACTTCGACATTCGTCTAGTTACAGCAGACGCAACGTCAGCAAAGCGGAGCCACGGCATAGTCCCTAGTTCCAAATCTCGACGGTTTACAGACAACCTAGAGACCACATCGACATTCGTCTCGTTACAGCAGACGCAACGTCAGCAAAGCGGAGCCACGACATAGTCCCTAATTCCAAATCTCAACGGTTCACGGACAACCTAGAGACAACCGTGACATTCGTCTCAATACAGCAGATGCAAAACCAACAAATGAAGCAAAGGAAATATTCCTAGCTTCAAAGTCTTGACGGCAACTCATATAAAACCTGAAAGACTACTGGAGATCATCCCACACCAGCGCGGAGTGGTCACCACCCTGACGTTCGTCTTGATACAGTAGAAGAGATGTCACCACAGCGTTCTTCCTCCAACAGGATTCGGACACGCCAAAGCAAACGAAGCGAAGGCCGAATTCCTAGCTTTAGGGTCTTGATGGCAACTCATATAAAACCTGAAAGACTATCGGAGATCATCCCACACCAGCGCAGAGTGGTCATCACCTTGACATTCGTCTCGATACAGCAGACGAGACGTCACCATAGCGTTCTTCCTTCAGCAGGATTCAGACGCGACAATCAAACAACGGAGCTACGACAAAATCCCTAGTTCCAAACCTCGACGGTTCACCAACAACCTAGAGACAACCGCGATATTCTTCTCGATACAGCAGACGCAATGCCAGCAAACGAAGCAAAGGCCAAATTCCTAGCTTCAGGGTCTTGACGGCAACTTAAATAAAACCTGAAAGACTATCGGAGATCATCCCACATTAGCGCGGAGTGGTCACCACTTCGACATTCATCTCGATACGCTGATGCGCTTTTGGTTGAAGCGTTGAGGCATTTGGCGCTGATGCCATATAATGAGCGCAGGGCGCTTTTAACAATGCAGCGCACACGTGAGGAGCACGTGACGCGCTGAGCGCTAGCCAATGAACGCAGTGCGCTGTGTTTGAAGCGCTATGGCATTGCAACACTTTGCGCTAGGTGAAGAGCACTAAGGCACTTTTGAATTAGGAGCGCTAAGGCTCTTATTAGATTAGGAGCGCTAAGGCTCTTCTTAGGTCAACTTTGCGCTCTGCAGATTATCTGTTCTTTGATAAGAGACTTTGTCTCAAGATTCTAAGAACAAAGTTCTTAGTTCATAGGAATATTTCAATTTCTTTTTGATGAAAGGTTTTGCCTTTTTGGATCTGTGATCCTAAGAGAATTGAATAATTCTCCCCCCTTTATAATGAGATGTTCATAATCTCTTTTGTGAAAGACAACTTTGTCTTATAGATCTATGATCTGTGAAAGAAGTAAATACTTCTGTTTATATTGAGATGGTTTCGTCTTTCTATTCTTTTTACCTTGAAAAAGAATTGTCTTCATTTGCCGAGAGCTTCTTCTTCTTCTTGAGATTTTCTCAAAGTTTATGCGGGGGTTCCTCCGTATAAGACTTGAAGTCTCGGGTCCTTTATATAGGGATACTGATTTGTTGAATCAGTTAAAGAGATTTATTCTCTAATTGATTTGGGAATTTCCCCACCGTTGGATCTTTGATCTAAGGGCTTCTGGTTTGCAGAAGATAATCTTCTTGTTTTAATAAGATTGAGAAATCTTTCCCCTTTACAGAATTTGTTCTGTATTTTAGTGATTTTCAATCACCATTGGATCATTGATCCAACGGTGTTCCAAATTCAGGGCACAATCTTTTCTGTTTGGAAAGATTCAACAGAATCTCATTCTTGTTAATTGATGATTTAATCATGTCCGTTGGATATTTGATCCAACGGTGAGGAACATTTAGTTCTAGCGCTAGCGCTTATGCGCTCGGCCCATGGTGCGCTACTTGGAGTGCAGCGCTCTTAGCGCTAGCACACATGTGCTTTGCACGTGGTGCGCTACTTGGAGCGCAGCTCATCTGGCGCTAGCGCCTATGCGCTTTGCACGGGGTGCTCTAGTTGTAGCGCGGCACTTTTATAAAAGCGCAGCTTCAATTCAAATTCTGAATTTTGAAAAGAGCTTTGCTCTAATTGGGGAAACAAATGCCCCCCACCGTTACGCTCATGGGGACCATACGTGGGTGCAGTGGTGGCAACATCTCGACTCTTGGATCACCCAAAGAACTGAAACGACGCTTAGTGCCTATAAATAGAGCCTTTGGCCCTCTGAGATGACCATTGTTCATCTTCTTTCTGAGAATTATTTCTCCTTCAGAGCATTTCTCTCTTTTTTAAGAAGTCTTTTAAAAACTCTGTCAGATATTTTCTTTTTTTTTTTGGTAAGATTTGAACTCGTTATCAGAGCTTTGCTCTATTTGGATCATGGATCTGAAAAAGAAAACCTTTTTAGGGTTTCTTTCGACCCATTGATGAAGAATTCTTGGAATTCAATTTATAGCTCTTAAAGCTCTCGAAGTTTTTACTTCTGCAGAAAGCTTTGCTTTTAGGGTTTCTTGATGGATCATTTCATCTTCTCTACATAGCATTGCTCTTTAGCATCTTCGGGGAATTTTATTCCCATATTAATTATGGCAGTTGTCATTTCTGCTGCAGAGATTTACTCCTTGGCTTGAGAGACTTAAATGGGAGTCTTTTGAGGGTTTTCTTCCTTAATCGCCCAAATTTGGATTTGTTTGTCGCTTGACAGATCTTGTCTTCCCGAGAACTTGTCCAAATCCCAATGTCTGATTTTTCTCGTTACCAATCTTTTAATGATGTTTCTTTTCAGGCACTATGGCTGCTCATTTATATAATCTGAACAAGTTTATCTCTTATGAGGATATTCACATACAGGGCCGTTGCCAGAACCAAGAGTTTACAGATGTCCAATGTACGGAGATTATAGCTCGTCTGTATCCACACAATGGTCGACTGCTTCCTCGTCGCTCCGCTCTCTTGAAAATCGTAGTGAGAGCAATTTGGGGAGCACTTCCTGGGTTTTACGAAGCCATGCCGCTGGATACGCTGGATGATGCTGAAGACAAGGTGCACTCAGTGTACCTGTCTGGCCTGATCTCAAAGAAGCATCGAGATAACCTCATTGATATTCTGCATCAAACTTTCCAACAGACGACGATAATCGCTTTTTATCTAAGGGAGAAGGGTATTGGAGAGGATCTCGACACCCGTGATCGCGAGAGGATGCACACGAGAATGGTCAGAAAGGCCAGAAAGATTCTAGATGGCCTTACTTTCGAATTCCTCAATCCATACCCTGGATCTGAGGTTTTACCATTGTAATCATTTTGATGATGTTTTCGTTTACTGCTTTCATTATTGTAAGAACTTTTCGAAGTATGAATAGCAAATTCCTCGTTTCCATGTGTTTATCTTACGCACTAAATCTTTTGCACATGCATGAATGGGTATGCTTTAAACATTTAACCGAATGCAAATCAACTGTTCTCTTTGTCGCTTTCTTCTCTTTTCTCTGTTGCCGGTGCGTTACCTTAGTAAGCATAGCCTGTAGATGACAGAGAGAGCATTCCGTTGATAGTTTATTTAAATCTCTTTGCAAGACTATGCCCTTCTTTTTCAAGTTAAGATATTTGTGATTTGATTTATCCCCGAAACGGAGCATTGCTCTATGATGGAGAAGTTATGAATTAATGTATATGTATTTTTTTGAGACGAAGCATTGTTCTGTTTGAGAGGATCATGAGTTGATATTTTTCCGTGTCGGAGCTTTGCTTGACGACAGGGAGTGTCGGAGCATTGCTCGACGACAAGGGGAGCTATAAGTTATCATGTATCCAAATTGAGGCTTTTCCTGACGACAAGGAAACGTCGGAGCATTGATCGACGACAGGGGGGTGATAAGGTCCAAGTCGAAGCTTTGCTTAACGGCAAGGAAGTGTCAGAGCATTGCTCTACAACAAAGATTGACATAAGGTCCAAGTCGAAGCTTTGCTGAACGACGAGGAACTGTCGGAGCATTGCTCTACGACAAAGGTTGACATAAGCCATATAGGGTCAAGATTGACATTGGCCATATGGTGTTAGGGGTTGACTTTATCCGCATTTCACGGAGTCAAGGGTTTCTCTGGATGCTTCCCACGGGGTCGGTTTGACATAGCCGTGTTCTTCGAGGACCAGGCTCCGCTCTGGGCGTTTCCCATGGGGTCAGGATTGACATAGGCCGTGTTCTACGCGACCAGGAATTTTCTCTGGATGTTTCACACGGGGTCATAGCCGTGTTCTGTGAGGACCAGGCTCCGCTCTGGACGTTTCCCATGGGGTCAGGATTGACATAAGCCACGTTCCACAAAACCAGGAATTTGCTCTGGATGCTTCCCACGGGGTCTGATTGACATAGCTGTGTTCTGCGAGGACCAGGCTCCGCTCTGGACGTTTCCCACGGGGTCAGGATTGACATAAGCCGCATTCCACATGACCAGGAATTTGCTCTGGATGCTTCCCACGGGGTCATAGCCGTGTTCTGCGAGGACCAGGCTCCTCTCTGGATGTTTCCCATGGGGTCAGGATTGACATAAGCCGCGTTCCAAGAAACTAGGAATTTGCTCTGGATGCTTCCCACAGGGTCTGATTAACATAGCCGTGTTCTGCGAGGACCAGGCTCCGCTCTGGACATTTCCCATGGGGTCAGGATTGACATAAGCCGCGTTCTACGAAACCAGGAATTTTCTCTGAATGCTTCCCACGGGGTCTGATTGACATAGCCGTGTTCTGCGAGGACCAGGCTCCGCTCTGGACGTTTCCCACGGGGTCAGGATTGACATAAGCCGCATTCCACGTGACCAGGAATTTGCTCTGGATGCTTCCCACGGGGTCATAGCCGTGTTCTGCGAGGACCAGGATCCGCTCTGGACGTTTCCCACGGGGTGAGGATTGACATAAGTCGCTTTCAATAAAACCAGGAATTTGCTCTGGATGCTTCTTACGGGGTCTGATTGACATAGCCGTATTCTGCGAGGACCAGGTTCCGCTCTGGACATTTCCCATGGGATCAGGATTGACAAAGGCCGTATTCCACGTGACCAGGAATTTGCTCTGGATGCTTCCCACGGGGTCATAGCCGTGTTCTGTGAGGACCAGGCTCCGCTCTGGACGTTTCCCACGGGGTCAGGATTGACATAAGCCGCGTTCCACGTGACTAGGAATTTGCTCTGGATGCTTCCCACGGGGTCTGATTGATATAGCCGTGTTCTGCGAGGACTAGGCTCCGCTCTGGACGTTTCCCATGGGGTCAGGATTGGCATAAGCCGCGTTCCACGTGACCAGGAATTTGCTCTGGATGCTTCCCACGGGGTCATAGCCGTGTTCTGCAAGGACCAGAATCCACTCTGGACGTTTCCCACGGGGTCAGGATTGACATAGGCCGTGTTCCACGTGACCAGGAATTTGCTCTGGATGCTTCCCACGGGGTCATAGCCGTGTTCCACGTGACCAGGAAATGTTGACTCTCGGTTGTTTGTGCATCGTCGAGTCATGGAACTGGGGATTTTGTCGCAGCTCCGATTTGTTGATGTCGTGTCTGTTGAAATGAGACGGATATTGAGATGATCTCCAGGCTGTCTGTGAACCATTGAGATTTGGCTTCTTCTTCCGATGGAGCCTGGGGAGGGAAGGTGTGGTTCCCTCTTTGTTTGCACCCATAGATTGTATACAGGGATTGATGTGATATCACATGTAGGGCATAAATTTCATTTTTTTTTATTTCTTTCCGCGATGCTCTATCATTTCAGATTTTATATCGCGAAGGTCGTGATTGCCCAATCATTTCGGCTATTTTTCGTGGTGTCCAATCATTTCGGCTATTTGTTTTATTTTTACTCGCTGCTTTTTATTGCGAGTTGCCCAATCATTTCGGCTATTTTTGTATGCATACATTTTTACTTGCTGATTTTGTTGCAAGTTGCCCCATCATTTCGGCTTTTTCGTATGCATGTGTGGCTTGTTGGCTTTTCGCTGCAAGCTTGGAATTAGACACCGATTTCGGTATCAGCACCGCTACAACTGGGATATTGCCAGGAGCGAATCGTCATTTGCCTCTGTCGATGTCGAACAAAGGTGGCTTAGCAAATAGGGTTAAGATCTTGTCGACTAAGGCTTTTGACTTCATGAGCCGTAAGGGTCTCATAAAGGTATTTCTCCCTACAAGTCGTGAGGATCTCGTAGGTGCGTTTTCTCCTTAGGAATCATGAGGATTCCTAAGTGTGTGGTCTCTTATAAGTCGTAAGGATCTTACAAGAGTATTTTCTCCTTCTAAGTCAAGAGGACTTACAAGGGCTGTTCACCGTGTAGACATATCCTTAGTCACGGATGGGACTTTGTTAGGGAAATGTTTATTCGCGCCCGTGGATTGTATACAAGGGTCGGCATTAAGCCGCTTGTAGGGCAGCATTGGAGGTTGTGGTGGCCGCTTAAGAACAGGTTCAAATCCCTGGAGCTTAAGACTTTTGAATCTTATAAGCCGTGAGGGTCTCATAAGAGGGTTCTCCTTACGAGTCGTGAGGATCTCGCAAGTGTAATTTCTCCTTAGGAATCGTGGGGATCCCTAAGTGTGTTACTCCCTTGTGAGTCGTAAGGATCTCACGCAGGTGGTTTCTCCTCAAAAGGTCGAGAGGACCTTGCAAGTGTCTTTTCACGAGATTGCGCCCTTTCGGGTTTTCACAAAACTCGCCGGTGGCCCTGCTATTTTTACTCACAGAGCCCTTTCGGGTTTTCATCCGTGCCCATTTTTCTTATGGACATACCGTTTTCTTTCCTTTTTTATTTTATATTATATTTTTTTGTGTCAGCTTTGGGATGCTGCGGTCCACAGTAGTTTATCGATGTCTCGGTCAACAGCCAGTTTTAGGACATAGTGGTCCATTATTAGTTTAAGAACGTTTCGGTCCGTCGCTAGTTTTTAGGACATAGTGTTCCATTGTTAGTTTGAGAATGTTTCGGTCCAAGAAAAGGAAGCCGGCTACTACTTACAGAGTTTAGGCTTAGGAAGATAGTGAGCGGACATAGGCGTCATCATCTATCATTGACCTAGGCCATGACTCGTCAGGCGTAGTATTTTTTTAGGAAGCGACCGTTTATTGGTCTAAAAGGTTTTTCACCATGCATGTCCATGAGTAGATATGCTCCACCCTGGTAAACTTTGTCTATAATATACGGGCTTCATAGTTCGGCTCGAACTTCCCTCGCTTGCCACGATTAGGGATCATAGGTCTCTTGACCACTAGCACGAGTTCGCCTTGGCGGAATGTTCTCGGCCTAGTCAATCTCTCATATGGGCGCGTCATCTTTGCTTTATAAGCCTCCAGATTTTGTTGCGCTATGAGCCGGGTCTTATCAAGGGCATCGAGCTCCTCAAACCGAAGGTGAGCATTTTCTTCGTATGTTAGCTCATAGCGAACCGTCACTCGTAGAGAGGGTAACTCTATCTCAAGGGGGAGTAACGCTTCCGTACTGAATACCAACGCGTACGGCGTTGTGTTCGTTGTCGTTTTGAACGTAGTTCGATACGCCCAGAGAGCTTCATGTAGTCTCTCGTGCCAGTCCTTCTTATTTCGAGACACCGTCTTTTTCACGATCTTTGTCAATGTCTTGTTGAAAGCCTCAGCTAGACCGTTAGCTCGAGAATTATAGACTGAAGAGTATCTCCAGTCTATGTTATGCTGTTGTGCGAAGCGGCTGATTTTGTGGCTTCTGTAGGCCGGCCCATTATCGGAGATGATCCGTCGCGGAGTTCCAAACCGATAAATGACGTGCGTCTTGAAGAAATGGAGGATATTCTCCGTCTTCACTTCCCTCAGCGGTACTGCTTCTGCCCATTTGGAGAAGTAATTAGTTGTCGCCAAAATGAATTGATGTCCTCCGGACGATGCTGGTTCGATGGGACCGATTATGTCAGTTCCCCACATTTCGAACGGCCAGCTAGCCACCATTGGATGTAGTGGATTTGGATGCTGATGGATAAAGTCCCCATGAATCTGGCACGAGTGGCATTGCTTCGCGTATTTGAGGCAGTCCTGGATTATCGTGGGCCAATAGTAGCCCATCCTTTTGATCTTCAACTTCATCTTCGGGCCGGCTTGGTGAGAACCGCAAAGTCCATCGTGAGTTTCTTGGACGACCATCTTTGCCTCTTCAGGTCCCAGACATCTTAACCACAGAGAATCAAATGATCTCTTATACAGAGTATTATTAACAAAGGCGAAGGATAGAGCTCGTTTCATGAGCTGATGTCTTGAGGACGCATCTTCAGGCGTTCGACGGGATTTGAAGTAGTCTATAAAGACTTCTCTCCAATCCTTAGCCTTTTTCTGGTCTTTTATTTGCAAATTCATTTACTCGATCGCTCCCTTTTCTTCGGGCAACTCCGGAGATATTTCTGCCGGTGCAAGAACCCGACGGCTTTGCACAACGATCCTCACGTCATCGAGGTTTTCGTCAGCCAGTTTTTTAGAGAGCTTGGCTAATGCATCCGCCTTGCTATTTTCCGCATGCGGTATGCTTTCCAAGATGTAGGAAGGAATTTGAGTCAGCAATTTCTGTACCCTCTCGTCGTACTTCACCAACTCAGGCTTGCACGTTTGATAGTCGCCGTTTACTTGACTAACGACCAGTTGGGAGTCTCCGTATATGAGGAGGTTTTCAATTCCAATGTCGATATCGATCTCGAGACCTGCTATCAAATCTTCATATTCGGCTTCACTGTTTTTCCTCGGCTCTATTAAGGAGAAGGCAAAGTGCATTATCTCTCCTTGTGGAGTCACGAAGATGAGGCCTACCCCTGATTTGATCATAGGGGTGCTTTGTTTGCGCTTCTTCATGGAAGACGCTCCATCAAAATAGAGTTC
Source organism: Agapanthus africanus (assembly GCA_030015575.1). NCBI lineage: Eukaryota > Viridiplantae > Streptophyta > Magnoliopsida > Asparagales > Amaryllidaceae > Agapanthus > Agapanthus africanus. Next base: position 904,244,899 of record JASDDO010000022.1, read on the forward strand.
CCACCGAGTATCATCCTCGTCGATCGTGTCAAACGCATGTTTGTCTGGCAATTCGCAGTTCAAAGAAGAATCGGCAGGTATCGGGTGCTTAGCGAGGAAGTCGGCGATGGCCTGTCCTTTCACTGCCTTAAGAGGCCGATAGGTTCTCGAGAATTCCATCAAGAGTTGGGCCCATTTAGCGAGACACAATGTTAATATAGCTTTCGAAATCAAATGCTTGAGAGGATCCACTTTTGATATGAGATGGACCTCATGCGCCAACGCGTAGTGTCTGAGCTTTGTTACCGCGAAGATCAACGCTAGGCAGTGTTTTTCGATGAGGGAGTAGTTGCTTTCTGCCCTCAAGAGAACTCGACTCAGATAGTAGAGAGCTCTTTCTTTCCCTTAATCGTTCTCTTGTGCCCACAGCGCGCCTAAAGAACCTTCGAGGGTTTTCATATACAGGACGAGGGGCTTTCCCTTGACTAGAGCGCTCAGCACCGGAGGATTCTGTAGGTATTGCTTGATTTCGTCCAGTGCGATTTGGCATTTGCGATCCCAAAAGAACGGGGTTCCCTTCTTCATCAGGTGACTGTAAGGACGACACTTACCTTAGAGATTGGCTATAAATCGTCGGATATACACGAGCTTTCCTTGAAGAGACCGCAGTTGCTTGAGAGTCCTCGGCGGAGGCATTTCCATGATCGCCTTGAGCTTCGACGGGTCTATCTCGATGCCTCGATGTCGGACGATGAATCCTAGGAATTTTCCTGAGGAAACTCCGAACGCGCATTTGAGAGGGTTCATCTTCAAGTTATATTTCCGAAGGCGCTGAAACACAATCTTCAGATGCTCTAAATGTTCCTCGTATGATTTGCTTTTAACTATGAGGTCGTCGATATAGCATTCGACGATTTCATGTATGAGGTCATAGAAAATCTTCGTTATGGCCCTTTGATAGGTAGCACCGGCGTTCTTCAGACCGAAATGCATCACCTTGTAGCAGAATATGCCCAAAGGAGTTCGAAAAGCGGTATGCTTCTGGTCTTCGGGATGCATCTTTATCTGATTGTATCCTGATGAGCCGTCCATGAAGGAGAAAACTTCGTGAGTGGACGTATTATCTATCATCAGCTCAGTGACCGGTATTGAAAAGTCGTCCTTTGGGCAAGCTTTGTTGAGATCCCGAAAGTCCACACATATGCGTACCGTCCCATTTTTCTTCATCACTGGGGCGATGTTGGCGATCTAGTCAGGATATTGAACCTCTTGGATGAAGCTGGAGTCGATTAGCTTCTTGACCTCGGCATTGATGCTCATCTCAAGCTCGAGCCGCATTCTTCTCGGTGCTTGTTTGATCGGCTTGACGTCCGGGGATATTGCCAATTTGTGTACAGCAATCTCTGGATCTAGTCCTGGCATCTCGGAATAGTTCCATGCGAAGCAATCTTTATGCTGCATGAGCACGTCCTTAAGCGTAGCCACCCTTTCTTCAGACAACAGCTCACTGACAAATGTCGGCCGCGGGTCACTTGCCGTTCCCAAGTCAATTTTCTTGAGGTTATCTGCAGTAGTATGTATTCCATCTTCCAGCTCTTTTGGCGCCGGTGGAAACTCTGAGATCACCTCGCCATCACCGTTTTCGAAGCACCAGGGGAGGTCATCTACATTCTCGGGCTCTTCTTCTAACAGCGTTATCACGTGGCAGGTACGAGATCTATTCTAAGACCGACATTGATCTGGTTCCATTCTCGGTGCACACGTGGCTTTCGGCTCATGCTTCTGTGGCGGGCTTACCCTCCAACTGCTGGATAGAGCGAACCTGCCTTGTTGGTATTGGTCTTCGACCCAGTTCTTGAAGGTGAAGCAGTCTTCGAGAGAATGTCCTATTGCCCTGTGATAGGAGCAATAGTCTGGGTGGGAGGTCTCGTTCGCTTGCTCGGGGTGCTTGGACTCCGGGAGTGTCATCATCTGATACTTTACGATGAGATCGAATATCTTCTTTGTCTTATCTTGGGGAAAAGAATATTCCCGACCCATCTTCTTTATAAGGGACGGATCCCGGCTGCTCGACTCTTGTTCGCGTGGCTTCTTAGACCCGTGTGGCTGCCGTCGAATATTTTTTCCGTTCTTTGGTTTATTTTTGCCTCTGAGCCGGGTCTTTTGTATGACGGGCTGGCGACGGGGAGCATTATCATTCTCCGCGGCCTACTGAAGGAGGCGCTACATCTTGGCTTTCTCGTAGATGGCCATTTCGCGATTATGATCGTCTCGAACCTTTTGACCCGCTTCCCTTATAAGCTTGTCCATCTGTTCTTCGAACGACGGACTTGGCATTTTCACTGCGGGAGCTCGTTCTGGTTCAGGGTTAGCATCTTCCTACAGAGCATCTCCTTCTTCATCGAAGTCATGTATGACGTAGCAGCCGCGGAATCGCTCTCTTTCCTTGGACTGAACATATCCAAGCCCGATCGTTTCCATTCTCTCGTTGGGGAACTTTCGTTGAGTTCCGGGGACGCTCCAGATCCTGTTATAGAACTGAGCTTGTCGAGCAGTGTGCTTAAAGGGCATGCCTTGGCGTCTCAACAGTCTTTTTAATCCGTCTGTATAATATCTAGGCAGACGTATGGGCTGAAGCCTGTCAAGTGTAGAATCCGCACCATGCCAAATTTCTTTCTCCACTTTGGTTTCCCCGCATAAGTAGAATAGGATCTCCTTTTCACCTTTTCGCCTGGGAGGGACGTAGAATGTCTGTAGTTTTTCCACATTATAGGTATCAAGCGTGTCTAGCTCTTTATGATGCTTTGGTGGAACTATGGCAACTTGCAAACTTTGATCTTCATCAGCGAAGGCTTGTATTGATGGCCGAGCAGAGAATACGGCATTGACTTCATCTTTTGAGTCGCTGCCGAAGATCAACATAGGGGTGGACGGTCCTGGCTAGTTGCATTGGGGCGGCCCTAAATAAACTATCTCTTCTTCTTCCTCGGTATCACTCCTGAAGACCGGAATAGTGGTGATAGCTTTATTCTTTGGTTTGTGACATCTTTCCGTGTCCTCGAAATCCGGTAAGAAGTATTTTGCATCTTCGTACTTTCGGACTTCATTCACGGAGAATGTGTTCAACTCCCCCGTCATAGTGTACTCGAGACCATCCTTGAAATACTTCATACACTGATGTTGTGTAGAAGGGATGATGTTGTACTCGTGTAACCAAGGCCGACCGAGCAAAGCGTTATAGCAGATCTTAGCATCAATGACGTGGAACTTGATGTCCGTGACGAGCAGCCCAAAGCGTAGTGTCAATATTACAGACCCAAGCGTCCGTGATGAATGAGAGTCAAACCCGGAAATGGTGATTTTATCACGAGCGGGGTGCTGAACGCTCATGCAGATTTCCTTCAACACTCTCACATTGAAGAGATTGACGGAGGACCCATTGTCAACCAGGATTTTTCCTATCTTGATGTCATGACAGTATCCGGAGACATATAGGGGACGGTTATGCTCACACGTCCCGAGGAGGAGGTCTTCATCGCCGAAGGTGATATCGGCCATGTGTACTTCTTCCAACTCATCCTTCATCTTTTCTTCGGCGAGGAAAGTTTGGAATTGTCCGGGCTCTTGTAATGCCTTGATCAGCCAATCTCTCGCCTTTTTGGATAGCAGAAGGGCGTCGAGAATACTGAGCTGCGAGGGTATCTTCCTCAGGTGTGCAAGAACGTTGTAATCTACCTTACTTTTCTTGGGCGGGTCCTTGGCTGCCAGCTCTTCGACGACACGATCATCAAGGGTGATATCCTCAGGGACTTTTTCTTTCCCTTTATCCTTTTTGTTCGAACCCTTATTTGCAGGTCCGAGATTCTTTTCAGGTAATGTGCGATTGCGCAGCTGAATGTTCTCGCAACTCTTCGGTTCTTCCTCTTTTCCCGAGGTGAATTCTTTAAAGAGAGGGCCAAGAGCTATTTCTTCATCAGAATTGCTCCCAAAGGTGAGAACTTGCGATCCCCCATAGTCAACCATATGGCAGTTGCCGGCAGTTCTTTTACGCTCCTCGGTCGTATTTCTTTACTCCCGACGAGTTTTGCGTTTCATTTGCTTGAAATGTTGCCGGTGAGCAACATATCCCTGCCACCATCTTTTAAAAGCGTTGCACTCTTCAGTGGGGTGTGCAATCTTTCGATGATATAAGCAGTAGCTAGGATGTGTTTCCGCTTCACCAAGGGCTTTCGCTTCGGAGGATGGCGGCTTCATTCCCATCGATATGGCTTTAGCGAACCTCTTCCTCGTTTTGAACCTGATTTTATTTGCGGCGGATGTACTTTGATCTGGCGGGAGTGTTTCAACCCTTTCGTCCAGTCGCCGGCATTTGGCTTTTTCAAATATGGCCATCTCACGCTCTCGAGCAGCTTTGCTTTTAAGAAGAGCTTCGTCCAAGAATGCATCAATCATTTCGTCTGATGGCCCTAGAAGTTCCGGCTCAGGATCTGCCCCCAGTTTCTGTGTGTAAGGAGCTTCTTGATCATTTATCGACGAGTGAGAGATCACATGGCAACTTGCCACGTAATCCTCAGATTCATCCGACGAGTCTTCTCCATTGCCGTCGTCTCCATCCTCAAGGACGTGGCTGAGAAACTCTTGAAGTGTGACTGGAGTCCGCGCCTTCTGATTATATTCTTCCAGTGCGTCAATCTGCTTTTGCAGCTCCGTGTGCTTGTCACCAGGCTTCACGGGCTTTTTGGTCTTCTTCATCTTCTTCGAAGACTTTGACGGCTGGGTGTGAGCGCTTTGGCTATCACCACCAATCTTTGGAGTTAGGCGCGGTTTCAGCATTTCCTCGATGATCTCGTGTTCCAGTGGATTTTTCCACCTGATCGCCGGGCATGTTTGGAGATCCTTCAGCATTCTTTTCGTCTCGGCTGAAAGAGCGACCTCCCATGGAGCTTCTTCTATGAAGGAGCATGATGCCCCCAGTGTATCCGTCTTCTTGGGAGCGTGTGGCTGTGGTGGGTTCACTTTCCAGTTCTCGGACAGGTCAAATTTGCCCTGTTGATACTGGTCTTCAATCCAGCCCTTGAAGACAAAACAATCTTCAATTGGATGGCTTACGGTTTGATGGTAGGGGCAATAATTGGGACTATTAGCCTCACCGGGTTACAATGGTCGTTTTGGATTTGGCAGATTGATGAGCCTGTTGCGCACCGCTAGCTCGAACAATCTCTTCATTTTGTCCCGGGGAAACGAATAAGGGCGTTTCATCTTCTCATTATAGAATTGCCGCCTCTCGTCTAGGCGATCAGTTAGTTTTGGGCCACTGGGCTGCTGTTGAGTATTTTCAACGAATGTCACATTCCCTTTACCCTTTTCGTTCCGCGGCTCCGGCTTTGGAGGAGACGGTCTATGACCCATCTGGTCCATTTGGGCCAGTTTGTTGATCAAAGCCTGGAACGTGGTCGGCTTGAAGAACATCATGAATTAGGAAATAGTTGCCTGAGGGTCCAGAGTGCCCACGAACATGCCCACTGTCGGTGCTTCCTCATTATGCTGCTCACATTTTGACCATAAATTTCGCCATCGTATTGCGTATTGTACCCAAGTTTCGCCTGGCTTCACCCTGGCGTTGATCAATGCCGTTATTAGGGTGCGTTCACTAGCACTCGCGAAACGCTGGGTAAATAGTAGCTCCATCTCTGCAAAAGTCTTGACGGAGTCGTTTGGAAGTTCGGAATACCACTCGAATGCCGTCTCCGACAAGCTGCCGACGAACTGGCGAAGTAGCAGTTTATCGTCGCCTCCGGTGTTTCCGCACAAGGCTCTGAATTGAGCGACATGCTGATGTGGATTCTCCGTCCCTTTATATACATGAAATTTAGGGATCGTATATCCCGGTGAGTACCTTATTTGGTCATACCAGCCTGGATAAGGTCGTCCAGTCTTAACGATCTATCTAGCCGCTTCGTTTGCCTGGTGAGCTCGTATTTGCTGAGCAATGTAAACATCCAGGGCAGCTTTGGAGATGGTCTCCTCTTTGGCTGCTGAAAAAGCCTAAAGAGGGTTCGATGTCTTCCCTCTGTCGTCTTCAATAATGATCGGGGGGTCTTCAGCTGGAGGTTCCGGCTGTAACATCATCCCAGCCATGTCTTGGAACAAGAGAGCCATTTATTTTATATTGGCTGCATATTCCGCGGCCTCTTTTTCTTTTCTCTCAAGCATTCTTCAGAGGAACTCAGTATCAGTTTCTTGTTCCCGACGCTGCTCCGAGGTCTCTGGATTTTCTTTTGGCCTAGTGAGTGCGGCTATTGCAGTCAGCATCTCCTGAAGTTTCTGCTGCTATTGCTCCTGAGCCTTCGTTATTGATCGGGTAAGCGGTCGATGACTCATAGAAGCACGGCTTTCCTCTTTTCCGGAAGCCATATAAACGGTATGTATTACCATGCCCCCGGACTTAGGGCGTTTAGATTCAACATCCTTATGGTTTGCCGCGTTCACAGGGGCTTTCTCTGGCCTCCTTCTCTTGTGAGCAGTTGAAGTTGAGGGGGGCGTTGCGGCGGGCATCCAGACGGATGACGTCTTCTGCGGTACCACGAGATGGCTCTTTTATTGCTGAGCTTTAAGCTTCTTTGGCCGGCGAGAGTAGTCCTGGTTAATCACCGATTTCTGGACCTGTCGCCAGACTTTATAAATTTTAGAGGACAACCGCTGAGGGGGCTACTCCGGCTTCTTTTCTGTAGTAATCTCCATAGGTGGAGGAGATCTCTTTAGCACGACGGTCGGAGAGTTCTTGCGAACCCTCCTAAGTGGTTCAAACCTGTTCCCAGTTGGAACAGCAGCATTGATTTCCACCATGGGGGCTGGCGGAGTTAGCCTAGAGGGGGAGTTGCCCCCGGCCTTCCTTACTCGGCGCTAGCTGCGACGTCGAGCATGTCATGCGGATGGGATTGTCTCAGCTGTAGGGGTGACTTCGTCATGCCCCATGTGTTGGCGAAGGGTTGGCGCTGGCGCCAGTCTCTTAAAGACTGACTTCTTGTCAGGAGAAGCCTTTCCAATGATTTCGTCCGCTTGAGCCGGGATGGCTATCCGCTTTGGGATGGCTGCTTCAAGTATTGCAGGCTTGTTGGCATTTTGGCCCAGTCTGTTGAAAACTGAGGCGTTAGACTTGGGCGACCCGTTGAGAGGATCCGCGGCAGTGGTAAGTCGATCAAAGACCGACTTCTTTGGGGCTTCTTGCGGCAGCATTGGGGCATTGAAACTCATGGGTGGGATCATAGTCCTAAAGAATAGCCCAGTGGTGGCCTGAGTTACTTGGTTCACCGGCATCGTGAACAGGGAGGCCGCCTGGGGCCCGTAAGTTACACCTCCATATGAGGCGGAACGGGAGTTGCAGTTGCAGCTGGAACAGGAACATTTTGTGCAGGTAGACGCCATTGATCTTTCGTTTTCTGCACCGAGCAAGACACCAAATCTTAGTACCTCGAACCCAAGGGCATCCATAGCAAACCGCGATTCGTTCGCGAACACGACACACGAAGTGTGGAGTGGAAAGAGGAAAAGGTCCCACCGGGCATGCCAGAATCTGTTCCCCGCCGAAATACGGAGACGCGACCCCACAGGTTTGTCTTGCCCGAATTTCGGGACAGATGCTAATTGGTGCTATCCGTCCACCTCTTCGAAAATGCCAAGTTGATTTATGACACCATGTATCGAAGGTTTAAACGGATGCGGCCGATGTAGCAGACTTCGTCAGATTCCCCCTCATTTGAGGGGTTTTTGATTGTGGGGATGCTCTTCCCTACAGGCGCAAGCCCTTGCAGTTAATTACGCTACCATATCACGGTAACCACTTTCTCCTTCTCCAGATGGTCATTTCGTATCGTAGGTGTTTGTTTTATTTTTGGTTGCACGTGGATTGTATACGGAGACTAATTTATGTTGTCGCCCGTAGGGTGTGGATTAGTCCAAATCCGTATCTTCTTAGATTTGGGTTTGGGGGTTGGGTTTAAGGATACGTTAGCCTCATTTGGGACTGAGATTAACTTAAACGCATGTTTAGGATACGTTAGTCTAATTTTTAGACTAAGATCAACTTAACGGGATCGTTTAGATCCAACAAGAGAGCAATTGGGCTCTATTGTTTAGTTTAGGGACATTGCGGTCGTTTAGTTTAAGGACATTATGGTCCAATGTTAGTTTAAGAACATCTCAGTCCAAGGTTAAGGACATCATAGTCCGTGAGTTTAAAGAACTCACAGTCAAGGTTAAGGACATCATAGTCCGTGAGTTTAAAGACCTCACAGTCAAGGTTAAGGACATCATGGTCCGTGAGTTTAAAGACCTCACAGTCAAGGTTAAGGACATCATAGTCCGTGAGTTTAAAGACCTTACAGTCAAGATTAAGGACATCATAGTCCGTGAGTTTAAGGACCCCACAGTCCATGAAATGTATGGTTGTCGGGACCCGTCACCTCTCTGAAGACTTTGAAAGATTACAACGACAAATATCAGAGGAGTTCAGAGATGTACCCTTAAACCGATGTGGATTGAGAGACCTGTAGTCCAATTGGGACTAAGATCTGTGATTTATGAGCATATGAACTCAATTAATCTGAATTGAGGACTTATGGCCAATTTGGGCTAAGTCCGTTCAATTACAATGTTCAACATTTGTTTTTGGAGTTGTTAGATGTTTGTTTGAGCCCAATCCCTTTAAAAATGCTAAGCATTGGTTTAGTCTCTGACAATGTTTTGTCTTTAATTGAATGTTGTGCATTTATCATAGCCCCAGGCTTACTCAAAGAACATTTTATGTTCTGTCCAAGCGCACATAAAAGTATGTGGTGCACTTGGCACTAGCGCCAGATATGAAGCGATAATGCACTTAGCGCTAAATGAAGAGCGCTGATGCGCTTAGCGCTAGATGTAGAGCGCTGATGCGCTTTTCGTTGAAGCGTTGAGACGTTTGGCGCTGATGCCATATAATGAGCGCAGGGCACTTTTAATATTGCAGCCCACACGTGAGGAGCACGTGACGCGCTGAGCGCTAGCCAATGAATGCAGTGCGCTGTGTTTGAAGCGCTATGGCACTGCAGCACTTTGCGCTAGGTGAAGAGCACTAAGGCACTTTTGAATTAGGAGCGCTAAGGCTCTTATTAGATTAGGAACGCTAAGGCTCTTCTTAGGTCAACTTTGCGCTCTGCAGATTATCTGTTCTTTGATAAGAGACTTTGTCTCAAGATTCTAAGAACAAAGTTCTTAGTTCATAAGAGATATTTCAATCTCTTTTTGATGTAAGGCTTTGCCTTTATGGATCTGTGATCCTAAGAGAATTGAATAATTCTCCCCCCTCTTTATAATGAGATGTTCATAATCTCTTTTGTGAAAGACAACTTTGTCTTATAGATCTATGATCTGTGAAAGAAGTAAATACTTCTGTTTAAATTGAGACGATTTCGTCTTTCTATTCTTTTTACCTTGAGAAAGAATTGTCTTCTTTTGCCGAGATCTTCTTCTTCTTCTTGAGATTTTCTCAAAGTTTAGGGGGGGTCCTCCGTACAAGACTTGAAGTCTTGGGTCCTTTATATAGGGGAGGCCGATTTGTTGAATTAGTTAAAGAGATTTATTCTCTAATTGATTAGGGAATTTCCCCATTGTCAGATCTTTGATCTAAAGGCTTCTGGTTTGCAGACGATAATCTTCTTGTTTTAATAAGATTGAGAAATCTTTCCCCTTTACAAAATTTGTTCTGTATTTTAGTGATTTTCAATCACCGTTGGATCATTGATCTAACGGTGTTCCAAATTTAGGGCACAATCTTTTCTATTTGGAAAGATTCAATAGAATCTCATTCTTGTTAATTGATGATTTAATCATGTCCATTGGATATTTGATCCAACGGTGAGGAACATTTAGTTCCAGCGCTAGCGCTTATGCGCTCTGCCCATGGTGCGCTATTTGGAGCGCAGCGCTCTTAGCGCTAGCGCACATGTGCTTTGCACGTGGTGCGCTACTTGGAGCGCAGCACATCTGGCGCTAGCGCCTATGCGCTTTGCACGGGGTGCGCTAATTGTAGCGCAACGCTTTTATAAAAGCGCAGCTTCAATTCAAATTCTGAATTTTGAACAGAGCTTTGCTCTAATTAGGGAAACAAGACCCTCACGGCTCATAAAGTTGGAAAGTTTTAGACAACAGATCCTAACCCTGTTTCCTAAGCTATCGCTAACTTATAAAGAGTTTAAGATGAACTGTTATCTACCATCTATGGGCCACACTTGCCAAAGCAACATGCCACTAAATTGGAGAAGTTACTCATGAGCATATAAACTACTTCACGCCAGAAAAAAAACATAAAGAAATAGAAGGGTGCGGCTCATGGAGCTGAGGGTTTGGAACTATATCCCTTAAGAGTCGAGATTTGAGTCAATGATAAATGACGACGCTTGTGTCCGCTCGTTATCTTCTCAGATCAAGATTATGAAAATTATATACCAACCCGAAATTGATCATACGCTATGAATTACTCTATACTACTTCATCCACGTATATACTTACGTGGGCAAAGTAGTGGGGGGCATTTGTTCCCGCCAAAAAAATTTCTGCGCAAAATAGTCCAAGGTATCAAATGGCAGCGATACGCTTAAGAAAATGTGAACCGGTATTTTCCGGGCTATATTTTGACAAACTCCCAAATGAGAAACAGCTAAATTCTGATGGTATCAAAAGCATCTCGAAAAAGACTTCGATTTGATATATTATGGGCCTCATAATTCATCAAGGATCAGAAGTTATGAGCAAATATGCTATGCACATGTAATCTAAGGAAGAAAATGCCAACTAGTATTTTCCGAGCTGTATTTTGACAAACTCCCGAATGAGAAACAGCTAAATTCCGATGGTATCGAAAGTGTCTCGAAAAATCCTTCGATTTGATATTATGGGCCTCATAATTCATCCAGGGTCAAAAATTATGAGCAAATATGCTACGCACGTGTAGTCTAAAGTAATGCTCTACTACATGAGGGATGCATTTTTAGTCCCACATCGGGAAAAAGAGAGATCTCTTCTCTACCACTCCCATATAAATAAGAGGGGATACCTCTTAGAAAAGGAGGGGTATTCTATAATACTCAAAGGAGATTATTTCTCCATAGGAGCTTGCTCCCCTCATAATGCGCATATGTGCAAGCTCCATATGCGCCACGTGCAATGCACGTGCGCCGGCAACATGCGCCACGTGCAACGCACGTGAGCCAAACACGTGCAACGCACGTGGGAGTATTCCATAATACTCAAAGGAGATTATTTCTCTATAGGAGCTTGCTCCCCCCATAATGCGTATATGCGCAAGCGCCATGTGCGCCACGTGCAATGCGCGTTCGCCGGCCACATGCGCGCCACGTGCAACGCACGTGAGCTAAACACGTGCAACGCACGTGAGACTATTCCATAATACTCAAAGGAGATTATTTCTCTATAGGAGCTTGCCCCCCCCCATAATGTGCATATGCGCAAGCTTCATGTGCGCTACGTGCAAACATGTGCGCCCAACACGTGCGACGCACGTGCGTCCAACACGTGCGCGAACGCAAAGAAGCCTTTTTCAGCAGCGAGAAGCTTAAGCTCCAGCCTGTTCTTTCCCCCTAATGAGTGGGACATGGTTCAAAGGGTACATCCCTCCACACCTTCGATATATGGCGCTGTAATCTCTCTGTGTCTTCGGAGAGATGGTGGGTCCCAACGACCAACGATCCTTCTTTTCAAAAAAAAGTAAATGAAACAAAAAATAGAGAAACATACAGAGGAACCCCCCAATAAACTTTGAGAAATTCAAAGACAAAGAGTAAGCTCTCAGAAGAAGAAGATTTTCTTTAAGGTAAAAAGAACAGAAAGACGAAGTAGTCTCATATAAAAAGAAGAATTTACTTCTTTTTCTAAGATCATAGATCTATGAGACCATGGTCTTTTCATAAAGAGATCAAAGTATCTCATCATAAAAATAAGGGGAAGAATTTAATCTTCTTCATATTATAGATCTATAAGACAAATTGTCTTTCAAAGATTATAGTATTTCAACATAAAAGGGGGGAGAATAATTCAATTCTCTTAGGATCATAGATCCATAAAGGCAGAGTCTTTCATCAAAAATATAAGAGATTGAAATATCTCCTATAAAAAAATAAGAACTTTGTTCTTAAATCCATAAGACAAAATCTCTTATAGAAAGAATTTAATTCTCAGGGAGCAAAGCTGCCTATAGAGCACCTCAGCGTTCCAAATCTAGCGCAAAGCGCTGCAGAGCCTTGGCGCTCCAAACTTGAACAGAAGCGCATTGCGCTCTTTGAACTAGCGCTCAATGCCAAGCGTGCCACGTGCTTCCCATGTGTGCGGTACTTGAACAGAAGCGCAGTGCGCTCTTTGAACTGGAGCTCAACGCCAAGCGCGCCACGTGCTCCTCATGTGTGCGCTACTTAAAAGAAGCATCTCAGCGCTCCTGATCTGTTGCTCAGCGCCGAGCGCACCACGTGCTCCTTACGTGTGCGCCATTGGAAAAATAGCGCTTTGCGCTCATGAACTAGCGCTTCTGTGCTCATGGTCTGGCGCTCAGCGCCAAGCATGCCACGTGTCCGCTACCCAGCAGAAGCGCTCTGTGCTCTTTTGACTGACGCAAAGCGCTAAGAGCGCCACGTGCTTCCCACATGTGCTCTATTGGAACAGAAGCGCTTTGTGCTCTTTAGATTGGCGCTCAGAGCCAAGCGCGCTGCGTTCTCTTCACGTGTGCGCTACATCACCAGAAGCGCTTTGCGCTCATTGACTGGCGTTCAGCGCCAAGCGTGCCACGTGCTCCTCACGTATGCGCTACTCAGTAGAAGCGCCTTAAGCATCCAATACATGTGTATTGTTATAACAATGGAGTTGTGGCTTTGGCCTATGAACCCCGGTCCCTTAAGTGATCCAGACATATTCTTAGACGATATCACCTGATCATGGAGATAGTTGATCTCCGGAAGATCGAGGTCAGGAGAGTTGACACGAAGAAAAACACGGCGGATCTGCTTACCAAGTCTATTTGAGAGACTTTTAGGATGTTGGGTATGAGATACTACAACAACTGGTCTTAGTGCAAGTGAGAGATTGTTAGTTATATGTATGCCCTAGAGGCCATTATTATACATGATTGTATATTATAGTGGATGCTTGAACATATATAGAGAGGACTTTCTTTCTCGACATGATAGTATGCTGTATGGTTGCTCTTTATCTTAACATGTACACTTGTATCTTTATACTATCTCTCTGTTACATGTTGATAAAGCCCTTAGGATGTGGACTTGACTACTAGGACTATGATGGAGATCATACTAGTGGGGCCAGGGTAGTCCATAAGTATATCCTTTAATTGTTCCTAGTCGAAGGAGTATCGAGATGGGGAATCGATATTCCAGAGTAGACTAGTGTGTACGTTTCTTGACCCTGTATGGGGCGATGGTTGATCCGACAACCATTGGTGTTTGACATCAAAGATTGTACATAGGTGGTCATTGAAGAATGGGTACACCGAACAGGACTCGCCGAGAACTCCTAGATGGTATTATACCTATCGTCAGATAGCAGTTCTCTGGTGACACTGGTACAGGTTAGTCTGTAAACCCGAGATCGTCATAGAGTCTTCTGTGATTCCCACTGTGCTTTGATTTCCTTCCTACCACGCTCAAGAGAGCGTGCAAACAGGTGGATTTTGAGTACAGTCCTGAGTCATATGGAGGCAATGAGCGATAGGAGGGGTTTCGTCTCTCCCAGTATTGGGGTTGATGTTGTACTATGCTCGATTGGCTATAACAGAAAGTCCCTAGTATTGGGGTCAAAATTCGCACCCTAGTTGACCGGGTCAAAGTCAAGGTCAACCCCAAATAAGCGGGCCCAAGCCCAAGCAAGTGGGTCCATGCCCAAATCGAGCCCCGCGGCCGGCCTTCCCCATGCCAAAATAAAAATCATGTAATAAATAATTTTAATGTAATTTTTTATGCATGAATGTAACCAAAATGGGCATAAAGCCAAATTTTCGTAAAGCCCATGGCTTATGTGCAAAAGAAATGAGCACATGAGCCATGGGATGGGAAAAATGCTATTTTGTAAAGCCCAAAGGGCTATATGTAAATATGTAAGCCTATATAAGGCAACATGATGAATAAAACATAAACAATTTTTCATTCTCCCCAAACACTAGGGTTTGTGCCTTCTTCCCCTTTCTCAAGGGTCTAAAACTCTCTTTCTCTTTTTTGGAATTAAATCAAGAGTTTAACTCTTCCTTTTTAAAAAATAAATAGTTTTTCACCACAAAACCCACGAAGGAGAGCTCGGATCTCCAATCAGATCTCGAAAAGGGGAGACTTTTAAGTCTCGCCCCCTTTTCTCCAAGATCCCGCCGATCAAGAGAAGGAAGAAGGAGATCCATCTTTAAAAATCTAACTTTGGACAGATCCAAGGCTCAAAAGAAGAGCTAAAGAATCCCAGGAGTTTAACTCCTTTCTAGATCTGTTGGAGTTTAACTCCATAAATTAGTTTCTGTTAGGAGTTCAACTCCCCAACCTAGGGGCTAGGCCCCTTCCCGTGGGTGTTTCCCATGGTCACGTGTGCGCCACGTGACCCCGGGGTGCTAAGGCGCCCATCGGTCACGTGTGCGCCACGTGACCCCGGGGCGGCACGTGACCCCGGGGTGCTAAGGCGCCCATCGGTCACGTGTGCGCCACGTGACCCCGGGGCGCTAAGGCGCCCATCGGACACGTGTGCGCCACGTGACCTCGGGGCGCTAAGGCGCCCATCGGTCACGTGTGCGCCACGTGACCCCGGGGCGCTAAGTCGCCCATCGGTCACGTGTGCGCCACGTGACCCCGGGGCGCTAAGGCGCCCAATGGTCAAGTGTGCGCCACGTGACCCCGGGCACTAAAGTGCCCATGTGGGCGCACGTGACCCTGGACACCATGCGCCCACATGCCACGCACGCGTCTTTAAAACGCCTCCCCCCCATTTTTTTATGCACTCCACATCAAAAGATGTCCCCCATTAGAATTTTTTTCTAACGGGGCGTTGCCCCGCACCCCGCAAGGGGGCTGCTTTGACCCCCAGACCACTATCCGGGTAGCGGGACTCCCGTAAAACCCTGCGGGACCCCAATATATCCAAAACCCTTTTCAGAACATACGTACACTACACATTGAGTTCGCATGACCTGTTTGAATCGTTAATCGGAGGTTCTCTTGCTCCAAAGGCGAGGGGTAATTAACGGCAGCTTAGTCCGCGGCTGCCGGAGATTCGGATCCCCACAATCAATAAACCCCAGCCTACCCTAGGCAGGGGAAATCTGTAACGCACCTGACAAGCACGCACGCATTCCCATCTCAATGGGGTGATGAAAAACACCCTACACCTGGCCAGGGCTGATGCTGAGATTATTGGTAAGCGTTATCAGTAGTTTCTCGACCCGTTATGAGCCTCACATCGACATAACTTATCAAGTTATTGGGGTCTGACGTTTACCACCCCTATACTCAATATGCGACATATTAGACGAAGAGACCGGACTGTACGGTAGTGTTACTTACTGGATTCACGGGAGTATGGACAATCTTGCTTGTTGATCTTCTGATCGCTCAATACCTGGATAGCCGTTACGTCCAGCTAGTACCGTTGACGGCTTGTGGGTGACTGATATGATCATCACCTACTGCTGGCGTATTGACGAGTCTTTAGAGTCCTATACAGAGGTTTCCTGGCTCAAGCGAAACGAAGTGGGGCACATATATGATATGTGCGGGACCGAGATTAATACGTGTATGTCATACAGTATTCTAATCTCGCGATATAGGTTATATGTGATATAACCAGATTATTGAATCAAGTGTTGATTCAATAATTTGTTGTATGTATATTTGATATATATATATATATGTTATTAGTCGGTTGTATGCGATATAGCCGGATTATTAAATCAAGTGTTGATTTAATAATTTAATATATAATTATATATTTGATATATTAATCTATATTAACTAATATTAGATCACTTAATAATTTCTCTTCTCTAAATACATATAAATATACATGTGATATATATTAATGTATTTATTTTTGTTTCATGCTTGATGATAAATTGGACATAGGTGTATGAGACTCATACCAAACTAAAGATAATTTGGGGATTTAATTATTAAGAGATAAATCAAAATTAGGTGGAAATTGGTATGGTTTAGATGCTTGTGGAAGCATGTAGAAATCTTGACTTAGTCCACTAATTTTGTTTTACTCTAGATATTTATTAACCCAACCATTATTTTTAGCCTTGGTTAAGTCTCTACAAATATCTATGAGATATTTTTTCACCCAAGGGTTCATATTAGTTCATCTTCTTCATCTCCTTCTGTCACGACCCGAAAGTACGGAACGTGACCGGCACATAAATTACGAAACGTCTAAAGGCGCAACGTAATCTAAGTAAGCCGAAACCCAGAATCTAAACCTTTTAAAAGAAGAAGTGTAGGAAAACAAGTTTAAAAGCAACATCAAATTTTCTCAAAAATTTCGGCAGAGTCTCCTTTGTAAAAACTGGCCCCAAACAGGTACAAGCAAGAATATATACATAAGCAATAATAAAAAGGCATCCCCAAGCGGGAGCTAGCTCTTCGCCAATTGGCAGATACAAACACACAATGCACTATAATATACAACTCCGAAGGGCGAGGCTCAAAACTCAAAAGAAAACCAAATCCACCAGCAAACCATAATAATACAAACGCGACTCTAAGGTCGAAATAAAAACAACTGGTCTTCTAAATCTATCAAGTAATACAAGTCTGGTTGATGGAGTTTACTAAATACAACTGAAATAAACAAACGTACAACGGCGGTCACGATACAAGTGAACCAACCTACCAAGCAATCACCCTAAATGAAGTGGTGTGCCAACAAGCCGCCAAGGAAACCTGTACATCTGAACCTGAAAGAAAATTTAGCACAACGGGGATGAGTTGCCAACTCGTGAGTAGAAGATATCTGCGACTAGAAATCGCATGCACAACGATCTCCTAGGTCATAATAATATACATATATAACACTAGTCATATAGTAGTGACAGGGTAATAATCTATGCGTAAGTGCAATACTCAGTGCTCATGTCAGTGCCTCAAATAGTAACATGTCATATGAATGAGTATGTATGCATCATGAATGTAAAAAATCAACCATGAAATCTGGATATATCTGTATAAGAAATCTTTACTTTTATCATGATAAAATGTTCCGAAATAACTGAAGTATCATCAATGAAACCATAGAAATCCGTGTCAAGTATCGACACAAAACATGTAAGTCTCAATACCTCATATCTCTGTATCTCAAATCTCATATCTCTGTATCTCAAATCTCAATATCTCGGGCTCCGCCAGTCCGGATCGGCCCATATTATCAAATCACACGACTACAGCCGGTATCCTCCGGATATCCGCCGCGTCATAAATAACCGGTAGGTAGTTTATGAAACGTCTAAAGGCGCAACGTAATCTAAGTAAGCCGAAACCCAGAATCTAAACCTTTTAAAAGAAGAAGTGTAGGAAAACAAGTTTAAAAGCAACATCAAATTTTCTCAAAAATTTCGGCAGAGTCTCCTTTGTAAAAACTGGCCCCAAACATGTACAAGCAAGAATATATACATAAGCAATAATAAAAAGGCATCCCCAAGCGGGAGCTAGCTCTTCGCCAATTGGCAGATACAAACACACAATGCACTATAATATACAACTCCGAAGGGCGAGGCTCAAAACTCAAAAGAAAACCAAATCCACCAGCAAACCATAATAATAAAAACGCGACTCTAAGGTCGAAATAAAAACAACTGGTCTTCTAAATCTATCAAGTAATACAAGTCTGGTTGATGGAGCTTACTAAATACAACTGAAATAAACAAACGTACAACGGCGGTCACGATACAAGTGAACCAACCTACCAAGCAATCACCCTAAATGAAGTGGTGTGCCAACAAGCCGCCAAGGAAACCTGTACATCTGAACCTGAAAGAAAATTTGGCACAACGGGGATGAGTTTCCAACTCGTGAGTAGAAGATATCTGCGACTAGAAATCGCATGCACAACAATCTCCTAGGTCATAATAATATACATATATAACACTAGTCATATAGTAGTGACAGGGTAATAATCTATGCGTAAGTGCAATACTCAGTGCTCATGTCAGTGCCTCAAATAGTAACATGTCATATGAATGAGTATGTATGCATCATGAATGTAAAAAATCAACCATGAAATCTGGATATATCTGTATAAGAAATCTTTACTTTTATCATGATAAAATGTTCCGAAATAACTGAAGTATTATCAATGAAACCATAGAAATCCGTGTCAAGTATCGACACAAAACATGTAAGTCTCAATACCTCATATCTCTGTATCTCAAATCTCATATCTCTGTATCTCAAATCTCAATATCTCGGGCTCCGCCAGTCCGGATCGGCCCATATTATCAAATCACACGACTACAGCCGGTATCCTCCGGATATCCGCCGCGTCATAAATAACCGGTAGGTAGTTAATGAAACGTCTAAAGGCGTAACGTAATCTAAGTAAGCCGAAACCCAGAATCTAAACCTTTTAAAAGAAGAAGTGTAGGAAAACAAGTTTAAAAGCAACATCAAATTTTCTCAAAAATTTCGGCAGAGTCTCCTTTGTAAAAACTGGCCCCAAACAGGTACAAGCAAGAATATATACATAAGCAATAATAAAAAGGCATCCCCAAGCGGGAGCTAGCTCTTCGCCAATTGGCAGATACAAACACACAATGCACTATAATATACAACTCCGAAGGGCGAGGCTCAAAACTCAAAAGAAAACCAAATCCACCAGCAAACCATAATAATACAAACGCGACTCTAAGGTCGAAATAAAAACAACCGGTCTTCTAAATCTATCAAGTAATACAAGTCTGGTTAATAGAGCTTACTAAATACAACTGAAATAAACAAACGTACAACGGCGGTCACGATACAAGTGAACCAACCTACCAAGCAATCACCCTGAATGAAGTGGTGTGCCAACAAGCCGCCAAGGAAACCTGTACATCTGAACCTGAAAGAAAATTTGGCACAACGGGGATGAGTTGCCAACTCGTGAGTAGAAGATATCTGCGAGTAGAAATCGCATGCACAACGATCTCCTAGTTCATAATAATATACATATATAACACTAGTCATATAGTAGTGACAGGGTAATAATCTATGCGTAAGTGCAGTACTCAGTGCTCATGTCAGTGCCTTAAATAGTAACATGTCATATGAATGAGTATGTATGCATCATGAATATAAAATAATCAACCATGAAATCTGGATATATCTGTATAAGAAATCTTTACTTTTATCATGATAAAATGTTCCGAAATAACTGAAGTATCATCAATGAAACCATAGAAATCCGTGTCAAGTATCGAAACAAAACATGTAAGTTTCAATACCTCATATCTCTGTATCTCAAATCTCATATCTCTGTATCTCAAATCTCAATATCTCGGGCTCCGCTAGTCCGTATCGGACCCTATCATCAAATCACACGACTACAGCCGGTATCCTCCGGATATCCGCTGCGTCATAAATAACCGGTAGGTAGTGCTCCCCTGCCGGGCTCAACGCCATCATCTGCGATCTTCTTGCCCCGAGGTATCATACCGGGCCCACCATGTACCCGCAGACGGTGCATCCCCTTCCTCGAATCGGGTATATGATACTGCTCAAGAACCGAGAAAACTCATGGTGGAAAGTACACACATCACATCATGAGAAAACCGCAAATTTCTATTTTTAAATAATGATAAAAAGTTTTATAAAATTCTTGCGGTTTTCCCCCAAAATCCAGAAATCTCATGAAAATCCGAAATCCAAGAATCAAGAGTCAATAAGCATGAATACCGGCATAAAGCCGCCATATAGCATAACCAAATGAATCTATGAATGCATGAAATGTCTAAGTAAAGAATGCAATATCTCACTAGTGAAGGAGGGCAATAACACTAATATTATATTGGAACTATCATTTAACTGATTATATCAATGAGATAATATGTTCTAAAGTGTACGTGACATGGCAATTACCGATGATGATGTGTGTGAGCCGGCAAATAAGTGTATGTGGAACATCCGCATCATCGGTAATGGTGCTGGTGTCCTAACATGCAGGGTTTCATATTAGCAAAGAAACATATGTATGAACATGCAATGTGATGAATACAACATGAGTACAACGGTGAATATGTAGTAAACGCACAACTAGAGTATACATACTAAGTACGAGTTATACAGTTTGTTGTTTGAAAAAGCACGAATCGTGGTTTTTAGAAAATTACGGGCTACGGGGTTTTTTTAGAAAAGATATGTCCTTTGAAAAATCCGTAGTATCCCTCAGGCTGTCTTTAAAAATGCGCACGATTCGTTAGTTTTGAAAATAAGTATGACTCGAGCCTAAACTAAGATCTACTTAACCAACTAAGGAACTAACTAAAGACACTAGTCGAAAGGTAAGAAGAATCCTCCTAAAGTTTGAGTCGATATCTCTAGTAGTCGGCGATCCAGTCTCAATAGCGTCACGTACGTAGTACGACTTACTCGAGTTAAGAGTGCGGATCAATCATCACATCTATGCCTTGTACGGTAAAATCCATCGTTAGGCATCCCAAAATCGGTGTACGGGTCAACTATCACATATATATATCATCGTTCATATAGTATCATCATCAAACAATATCATGTTCAAGGGTACTATACTATAATCGCATACATCCCAATATCACCAAACATATATCATCATCTGTGTAAATATACATCGTCAAATGATCCACTAAAATATCATGTCATATATCATATCGTGGTTAAGTCACATATTATAATCCGGGTTCTATTCTAGAGTCTCGTACATTTCAATGTCCTCATCACCTACTATCGTTTATGTATAAATATAAATTTTCTCATTTCCCAACGATCTGCTAATATCATAATACATCTCATATCATAACTCGATCGTATATCCAATATCTCACGGCATCATGCCCAGTCATACCGACTCATCCCCAGGTATCATATAATATCATCATATCACGTGTATATGTCATATATATATACGTATAGAAACCTACACACATTCATACACACACACACACACACACACACACCCACACACCAAGTTAAGTGTATGTGTGTGTGTGTGCGTGTGTGTGTCTACATGAAACCTACGAATTCCCTCCAAGGCAATCATCCTCTTGTTAAGTCTTTCTAAATCAGTCTAATCCAATTTAAGTCTTCAATAGTACCATACTCGCCAAGAATCTAAGGTCACGCCCGACTTCCTAATAATAGTACATAATATCCTTATTCTACGTTTGCGGGGGTGCTATACGCCATCCACCCGACTTCCCCCGTAGATATACATCTACTCACCTGGTCCTTGTCTGCAGAAATCGATGCCGCCATCCTCTTCTTCATCGTCTGAAGTCCACGTGAGGGGTACCTATAAGCAAACATATATAATATCGTAAACCGAAATCGTGGACAAAACCAAAACGGCGCACGAAACGCGCATAGATTAAAACATATGACCCTCTCATGTAAAATAACCAAATAACTCTCGACATCGGCGTACAAATTCCGATTGATCGAGAAAAAACTAAACACACCAATCATGGTTTATAAATCACTAATTATAATATGAAATAGATTGTAACATCAAAACCTCAAAATAAATCAAATCGATTTATTTCCGAAAACCTAGAAAGCACTTAATTATCGTTTTAATTCGAAACTTGATATTTTAAAAAAACTAATGTCCATAATATTCACTAAATATCCTAACTAATTCATACAAACCATTACCATAATTTAATCTCATAAATTTTCATTAAACCCAAAATTCTAGTTTGCAAATTTATCCAATTTTAACAATTTCATAGTAAAAATGCACAAACAATAATTAAGCTTGGTTTTGCATGATCTAAAGTATTAAACTATAATTTATAATGTTAATAATGTCATGAATACCCTAATTAGGTTTTTATCTCAATTATTTAATCAATTTCCAAAAACCTAGTTTGCAAAATAGCATAATTATCAAAATTTTAAAGTAAAAATTAGCAAACTAGTAACTAGATTAGGTTTTGCATTCCATTAGCATGTTAATCTACTCACTAAAACCATAATCTAATGATAAAAACCCTCACTAGAATTTTATCTCACATACATATATATTTTATAAAAACCTAGTTTGCAACAATTAAGCAATTTGGACATATTAGTTGTAACAATTAGTAACTTAACAATCTAGATTAGATTTTACATGTCTTTATGTGTTAAGCTACATATTAAAACTATGAACAATTTATAAAAACCCTAGCTTGATCACAAACCCTTTCTTGAATTTTTAATTTAGCAATTAGAAACCTAATTAAACACCGAAATCCATTCAATTTAAGTAATTAACCTACAATTACCACTAGGGTTAGGATTACACCTCACTAAACATGAGATTAAACATGGACCCAAGCCTCCCAAAGATGCTATCTTGCTCCAAGATCCAAGCTAGATAGGTCAAAGAATAATGAGTAGAGATTGGATTAGGAATTTGTGATTTTATTTTGGATTTTATTTTGATTTTTTTGATGATTTTTGAAGCAAGTGAAGTGGGGAAATTTTTTTGGGCAGCCAAGGTTGGTTTCGGCCATGGCATGGAGGAAAGAAAGAGAGAGAGAAAAATGTGTGGTATTGTGTAGAAAGTTCACTAATAAATGCATTTTTTCACTTAAACCCTTAACTATTTAATTTTTCAATTTAAACATTTTCCTAGAAATCTCTAAAACCATAGAGATTTTGAGAAAGAATTTTGCATGAAACACACTTATTTTAAATTTTCATGGTTCACTTTTGTCAAATTAACCCATTCCAATTTGTATTTATCACTAATTAAATATATAATTAAAAGCTTATGTAAATATTGAAATTAATTAATTACGGAAAATATTTTAGTAAACTAATAATTTATAAGTCACTAAATAAACACCATTTACTAGTAATTACATAGTTAAAATAGGTGTATTTAAATCTATATTGAAAAATAACTGTAGTTGAGTTTTACAGAAAATACAGTTTATTTTACCGATTATCAGAAAATTCACCTAAAGAATTTTATTTATTTATCTATTTATTTATTTATTTATTTTTAAAACGTTACAATCTTCCCCCTTAAAGAAATTCGGTCCCCGAATTTAGGCATCAGCATCGCTACGACTGGGATATTGCCAGGAGCGAATCATCATTTGCCTTTGTCGATGTCGAACAAAGGTGGCTTAGTAAACAGGGTTAGGATCCTGTCGACTAAGGCTTTTGATTTCATGAGCCGTAAGGGTCTCACAAAAGTATTTCTCCCTACGAGTCGTGAGGATCTCGTAGGTGCGTTTTCTCCTTAAGAATCGTGAGAATTCTTAAGTGTATGGTCTCTTATAAGTCGTAAAGATCTTACAAGAATGCTTTCTCCTTATAAGTTGAGAGGACTTACAAGTGTCTTTTGCCATATGAGCATATCCCCAGTCTCTGGTGGGACTTTGTTAGGGAAATGTTTATTCGCGCCCGTGGATTGTATACAAGGGTCAATATTGAACCGCTTGTAGGGCAACATTGGAGGTTGTGATGGCTTAAGAACAGGTTCAAATCCCTGTAGCTTAAGGCTTTTGAATCCTGTGAGCCGTGAGGGTCTCAAAGGGGAATTCTCCTTACGAGTCGTGAGGATCTCGTAAGTGTAATTTCTCCTTAGGAATTGGGGGGATCCCTAAGTGTGTTGCTCCCTTATAAGTCGTAAGGATCTCACACAGGTATTTTCTCCTTACAAGGTTGAGAGGACCTTGCAAGTGCCTTTTAACGAGATTGCGCCCTTTCAGGTTTTCACAACACTCACCGGTAGCCCTACTGTTTTTACTCACGGAGCCCTTTCGGGTTTTCATCCATGCCCATCACGCTTACGGACATACCATTTTCTTTCTTTTTATTATTATTATTTTTTTTGTGAGCCTTGGGATGCTGCAGTCCGTAGTAGTTTATCGACGTCTCGGTCAACAGCCAGTTTTAGGACATAGTGGTCCATCGTTAGTTTTAGGACATTTCGGTCCGTCGTTAGTTTTAGGACATTTCGATCCGTCGTTAGTTTTAGGACATTTCGGTCCGTAGCCGGCTACTACTTATAGAGTTTGGGCTTAGAAAGATAGCGAGCGGACATAGGCGTCGTCATCTATCGTTGACCTAGGCCGTGACTCGTCAGGCGTAGTATTTCTTCAGGAAGCGACCGTTTATTGGCCTGAAAGGTCTTTCGCCATGCATGTCCATGAGTAGATAGGCTCCACCCTGGTAAACTTTGTCTATGATATACGGGCCTTCATAGTTCGGCTCGAATTTCCCCCGCTTGGCATGATTGGGGATCATGGGTCTCTTGACCACTAGTACGAGTTCGCCTTGGCGGAATGTTCTCGGCCTAGTCAATCTCTCATATGTGCGCGTCATCTTTGCTTTATAAGCCTCCAAGTTTTGCTGCGCCATGAGCCGAGTTTTGTCGACGGCATCAAGTTCCTCAAGCCGAAGATGAGCATTCTCTTCGTCTGTAGCTCGTAGTGAACCGCCACTCGTAGAGAGGATAACTCTATCTCGAGGGGGAGTACCGCTTCTGTGCCGAATACTAATGCATACGGCGTTGTGTCCGTGGCTGTTTTGAACGTAGTTCGATATGCCCAGAGAGCTTCATGCAGTCTCTCATGCCAGTCTTTCTTATTTCGAGACACCGTCTTTTTCACGATCTTCGTCAAGGTCTTGTTGAAGGCCTCAGCTAGACCGTTAGCTCTGGGATTATAGACCGACGAGTATCTCCAGTCTATGTTATGCTGTTGTGCGAAGCGGCTGATCTTGTGGTTCTATAGGCTGGTTGTTATCGGAGATAATCCATCGCGGAGTGCCGAACCGGTAAATGACGTGTGTCTTGAAGAAATGGAGGATATTCTCCGTCTTCACTTCCCTCAGCGGTATTGCTTCTGCTCATTTGGAGAAGTAATCAATTGTTGCCAAAATGAATCGATGTCCTCTGGACGATACTAGCTCGATGGGCCCGATTATGTCAGTTCCTCACATTTCGAATGGCCAGCTATCCACTGTTGGATGCAGTGGATCTGGATGCTGGTAGATAAAATCTCCGTGAATCTGGCACGAGTGGCACTGTTTCGCGTATTCTAGGCAGTCTTGGATCATCGTGGGCCAAGAATACCCCATCCTTTTGATCTTTAGTTTCATCTTCGGCCCGGCTTGGTGAGCACCACAGAGTCCGTCGTGAGTTTCTTGGACGACTCTCCTTGCCTCTTCAGGTCCCAGGCATCTTAGCCACAGAGAATCAAATGATCTCTTATACAGAGTATCATTGACAAAGGCGAAGGATAGAGCTCGTTTTATGAGCTGATGACTTGACGACGCATCTTTAGGTGTTCGACGGGATTTGAAGTAGTCTATAAAGACTTCTCTCCAATCCTTAGCCTTTTCCTAGTCTTTTATTTGTAGGATCGTTTGCTCGGTAGCTCCCTTTTCTTCGGACGACTCTAGAGATATTTCTGCCGGTGCAAGAACCCGAAGGTTTTGCACAACGATCCTCACGTCATCGAGGTTCTCATCGGCCAGTTCTTTAGCGAGTCTGGCCAGTACATCAGCTTTGCTGTTTTCCACACGCGGTATACTTTCCAGCATGTAGGAGGGAATTTGAGTCAGCAGTTGCTGCACTCTCTCGCCATACTTTACCAACTTTGGTTTGCACGTTTGATAGTCGCCGTTTACTTGACTAACAACCAGCTGGGAGTCTCCGTATATGAGGAGGTTCTCGAATCCCATGTCGACAGCGATCTCAAGACCTTCTATCAAAGCTTCGTATTTGGCATCGTTGTTTGTCCTCGGCTCTGTCAAGGAGAAAGCAAAGCGTAT
Source organism: Agapanthus africanus (assembly GCA_030015575.1). Lineage (NCBI taxonomy): Eukaryota > Viridiplantae > Streptophyta > Magnoliopsida > Asparagales > Amaryllidaceae > Agapanthus > Agapanthus africanus. The sequence goes on from JASDDO010000022.1 coordinate 904,270,908, forward strand.
TATCCCTCCTTGTGGAGTCACGAAAATGAGGCCTACCCCTGATTTGATTATGGGGGTGCTTTGTTTGCGCTTCTTCATGGAAGATGCTCTATCGAAGTAGAGTTCCCACTAGGTATCATTCTCTCTTCTCTCCCTGTCGATCGTGTCAAATGCGTGCTCGTTGGGTAATTCGCAATTCAAAGGAGAATCGGCAGGTATCAGATGCTCAACGAGGAAGTCGGCGATGGCCTGGCCTTTCACTGCCTTGAGAGGACGATTAATTATCGAGAACTCCATCAAGAGCAGGGCCCATTTAGCGAGCCGTCCCATTAATATAGCTTTTGACATCAAGTGTTTGAAAGAATCCACTTTTGATACGATGTGGACCTCATGTGCCAAAGCATAGTGTCTGAGCTTCGTTATCGTGAAGATCAACGCCAGGCAGTGTTTTTCAATGGGGGAGTAATTGTTTTCTGCCCTTAGGAGAACTTGACTCAAATAGTATAGGGCTCTCTCCTTCCCTTGGACGTTCTCTTGTGCCCACAGCGTGCCTAAGGAACCTTCGAGGGCAGTTGTATACAGAATTAGGGGCTTTCCCTTAACTGGAGCGGTCAGCACCGGAGGATTCTGTAGGTATTGCTTGATTTCGTCCAGTGCGCCTTGGCATTTACGATCCCAGATGAACGGGGTTCCCTTCTTCATTAGGTGACTGTAAGGACGGCACTTGCCGGAGAGATTGGCTATAAATCGCTGGATATATGTGAGCTTTCCTTGGGGAGACTGCAGTTGCTTGAGAGTCCTTGGCGGAGGCATTTCCGTGATCGCCTTGATCATCGAAGAGTCTATCTCGATGCCTCAGTGTCGGATGACGAAGCCTAAGAACTTGCCCGAGGAAACTCCGAACGCGCATTTGAGAGGGTTCATCTTCAAGTTGTATTTCTGAAGGCGCTAAAACACGATCTTCAGATGCTTTAAATGTTCCTCGTATGATTTGCTTTTAACTACGAGGTTGTCAATATAGCATTCGACGATTTCATATATGAGGTCATCGAAAATCTTCGTCATGGCCCTCTGATAGGTGGCACCAGCTTTCTTTAGACCGAAAGGCATCACCTTCTAGCAGAATATGCCCAAAGGGGTCCGGAAAGCGGTATGCTTCTGGTCCTCGGGATGCATCTTTATCTGATTGTATCCTGATGAGCCGTTCATGAAGGAGAAAACTTCGTGAGTGGACGTATTATCTATCATCAGCTTAGTGACCGGTACTGGAAAGTCGTCCTTTGGGCAAGCTTTGTTGAGATCCCGAAAGTCTACACATATGCGCACCGTCCTATTTTTCTTCATCACTGGGATGATGTTGGCAATCAGTCAGGATACTGAACCTCTTGGATGAAGCCGGAGTCGATTAGCTTCTTGACTTCGGTGTTGATGCTCATCTCAAGCTCGAGTCGCATTCTTCTCGGTGCTTGTTTGATTGGCTTGACGTCCGGAGATATCGCCAATTTATGGACGGCTATCTCTGGATCTAATCCGAGCATCTCGGAATAGTTCCATGCGAAGCAATCTTTATAGTGCATGAGCACGTCTTTAAGCGTAACCTCCTTTTCTTCAGACAACAGTTCACTGACGAACGTTGGCCGTGGGTCGTTTGCCATTCCCAAGTTGATTTTTCTGAGGTCATCTGCAGTAGTATGTATCCCATCTTCCAGCTCTTTTGGTACCGGTGGAAATTCTGAGATCAACACATCTTCATTGTTTTCGAAGCACCAAGAAAGATCATCTATATTCTCGGGTTCTTCTTCTGACAGCGTTATCGCATGACAGGTACAAGATCGTTGTTAGTGTATATGCCCTAGAGGCCGTTACTGTATCATACTAGTTTGTATATTACTTAATGGAAGCTTAGGATATTCACCTTGTATAAACAATCTTGCTCAATATAGTAGTATGCTACTTGGTTTGTTTCTACTTCAATGTGTACATGTGTTTATTTTAGTATATCAGCTATACACATTAGTGGAGCCCTTAGGATCTTTGCTTGATTACCAGCATTGTGATGGCAGTCACACTAGTGGGGGCTGGGTAATCTATAAGCACATCCTTATGCAGGTCCCTAGTCGTAGGACTATCGAGACAGGGCATCGATACTCCGGAGTAGACTAGCGCATGCGCTTCTCATCCCAGAGTGGGAGACGGTCTGTCCCACAGCCATCAGTACGTCGTACTGGAGATAGTATGCGGGTGCTCGTTAGGTTACGAGTACACTGGACAGGACTCGTCGGGAACTGACCGGTTGGTATTATACCTATCGTCAGTTATCAGTTCCCAGGTGACATGAGTACAGCTTAGTCCGCTGACTTGACACTGTCACTTTGCCTCGAGTGTATTCCCACTGTACTTTGATTACTACCCTACCACGGCTCAAAGGAGTCGTGCAAACAGGTAGTAGTTGGGTGCAGTCCCGAAGCACTTGGAGGCAGTGACGGTTAGACAGGATTCGTCTCTCCCGGTATTGGGGGTTGACATCGCGCTGTGTCTAGGAGAGCCATTACACGAGTAGTCCCTGGCCAGGGCAAGCGAGATATACTGGTAGGCTTCCAGTGTTATCTCAGGGTGTTTTAGGCTTCACTCCGACACGACTTGTACCGCTATTAGGGGACTGACGTTTACCGCCCCCCTAGGCCCTCCATGCGATGTATCAGACGAACAGACCGGACTGTACTGAGACTGTCACAGTTAGACTCAGTAGGAGTTCAGATGGGTTTCACCTCGTCAGTCTTCTTATCAGCATCTACCTGGGGACCGTTACGCACAGCTAGTGCCGCTTGCGGTCTGTGGTTAAACCGACTGCCAGCGTAGTGTCGAGTCTTTAGAGTCCCACACAGAAAGCTATTCGCCTTTAGGCAAAAGAGTAGAGGTCGCATGGTTTTGCGACAGGTCGCATGGTTTTGCGACAGGGTTCGGTCACATCCATGCACTTATGCACGTTTAGTGTCCGGACAGTTAACACTAGCGGGCTTTGGTTTAAGCCAGATCCTAGTGTACGTTTTGGGATTGGTTTTATCCAGTATGTATTCGTGTTCCTCGGAACGCGGATGCGGGTGTGTATGCACAATTGACGGAGAGACAGAGACAGAGGATTCTCATTAGGGTTGTTGACTGTTGACTGTTGACCATTGACTTTTTGCTCAACCCTAATGAGAATATGATATATGATTAACAATAATATTAATTAAGTATTATAGTGACATGGTTGTTGAGGGGTTGACTTTGTTGACTTGTTGACTTTGTTGACCGGTTAACTAGGTTGGACTAGTTGACCATCATGATGACAATGGCTATTATTTCATGGCAAAGACTTTTGCTTGCTTGTTTCTCTTGTGCAAAATGAGTGCATGAAATGATATGGCTATTGTAGCTTAAACCATCACATAATACTTGATTGCTATGATTTGTTATGATGGCTTTGGATTATGAGAGCCAAGAGAGAAAAGTCTTTCTCATTCTATCATTTTCATTCTCTCTCTTGTTCTTGAGCTCTCATCCTCTTCCTCTTGCTCTCCCTCTCTTTAGTCTATGGTTCACTTGTCTCATATGTTGAGAAGCAAGAACTATAGAGAAAAATCCTAACACACTCTCCTCTACTCACTCTAGTTCACAAGGTTTAGCAAACCGAGTGAACTAGTTTCTTCAAAGTTCGAAGAAGAAGCCAAAGGTAGAAGCTTTCGGGTGGATCGATCTTCGGCGCAAGGAGACGACGGGGTGAAGCCGATCCGTACACCATCGAGGTTTGAAGACGAAGGAGTTCAAGAAAGAAAAGTATAACCCCCTAACCGAGTAGTTAACAACTCCTAGTTAGGTTGTTAGTTAGATATTTAACAAAGATCCAGTTTTGAGTCCATGTTACCGCCTCTAGAAAATTGTTTTTCACCAAATTCCGCATGCCCGAAAGTACCGGGAGAGGTAGCATGGACTTACAGTGGTATCAGAGCCAGGTTAAACTCTATCTAACATGTTAGCATAGTAACTAGAAATTCGATCGGAAAAAAGTCACGAAATACACCCAAAAATCCAACTTGCTGTCGACTTTTTTAAGTCTGTAAAAATAATAAATCATACTTTAAAAATCGACTCAGGGTTTTTTAAAGATACTGTAGAAAAACGATGCAAAGATTCCATCAAACCGCCGCGGAAACGCGGCAATAGCTTGCTATTGCCGCGGTTCCGCGGCCATCTTGGCTCTTCTCTGGATCGTCTTTGCTGCAGTATATTCAGTGGGGTATTTTGGGAATTTTGGTATATGTTTTTTCAGCCTAGATTTTCCAGAAAGAAAATTTTGTTTTTGGGGCTTTAAAAACCGTATTTTGATCGAATTTCTTATGACTTAAGCTGACGGGTTTATATCTGTGATGTGATATTTGTATTGAACATCTGCTAATCGCTATATGTCGATTAGTGGGAGTTATACAAATCTGTGATCTGTAATGTTATTGGTTTGTGTATATGAATTCATTGGATTGTCGCGGGTGAATAGCCGGGGGTTGTGAGACGAGAGTTTTCTTTTCTTTCAATTCATGTAAATTTATAAATTGATGTAATAATTATTTATATGGCCGCACAACCGGGTCGGGGTTGTAACCGTTATTGTATAATTTTTTTATACTGTTTTTGCTCCTAGGATAGACCCATGGAGGGGGTGCACAAACTACCGGGTATCCCGAAGTGCCGAGTGGCCTACTCACGGAGTTGAGGGAGGTTGCTTTGCTTCGGGTACTTGGCGGGTAGTTTGCCACACCCGTAGGGGTCTTGGGTGGGGTATTGGCTATTCATCGCGACCGTGTAATCTGCTTTTCGTTACAGACTCGTACGAATTGTGGGTTCCTAGTATATCCAATGTGTTCATCTGTGATCTGAAATGGCAATCATTGCAATATATCTATATATGATATTATTTAGGCATTTCTTATGTTTTACAGCCGCGCTAGCCCAGCCCCCGCTCTGTCGTTAGTTAAGTAACCTAACGGGTAATGACGGGGCCCCGTGGCAAAAGAATGGCATAAGCGTACGTCATATTTTGGTTGTTTTCTGCAATGGTAGGATTAAATGATGGGACGCATTAAAAGAACTAATGCAAGAATATCACGCATTAAAAGAACTAATGCAAGAAAATAAACCAAGTAAAAGTCGTTGGAACACTTTCGAAAAACCACTCGGTTCTTTTCAAAACCAACTTTTAAAATGCGGAGTTTGAGCCACTCCTTTTAAAAGCTATCTCGTTCCATCGATTATATCAAGTTCACTACGTTCACGGTTTCGCCAAAACCATTCGTAGCCCTCCGTCGTTTCACATGAATAGTCAATAGTATTCAAGCTATGTATGTTGGCCAAAGTCAAGGCATAGTGATTGGTAGCTATTGGGTATTCATGTGTAGCATAGATAAATGCGTTGGTTTGGGACAGTCGTACTGCCATTTTGGCCAAAGTCAAGGGTAGGTACGGGTGGGTCCAAATTAACCTGGAGAATGACGGGTAGAACTTGACATGTGACTTATGATATTTTGGCCAAAGTCAAGGTCATAAGAGCATGGGGCAAAAATCCACATCGGGAGTTTCAAAAGAACTGAAACTTGCTAGTGTTGCATACCATTTGGAGTGTGATGATTCTGGTAGGATTCCTTCAGTTTCGTCACGCGATGATATTTGGATCCCGATCCTACTATGAGTATATGCTACTCCTCGGAAAATATCTCACTTAACGATCAATGCTATAAACCTAGTAGGTGTCTAGAAAGGTGTTAGCGGGGCTACGCCCCTAGGGAAAAGAGATTCTTAAATTAAGGAACTTCGCGAAAGCGTTGGAAAACCTCCCTCGAAGTACTGACACTAGCCCGGCTGAACGGTTAAGCAAGTATTGTACGGTGAGATTGATCCTGACTAATTCTTCCTTTTTGGTTTGAGGAGGGATTCGAGAAACAGTGGGAGCCATCCTGTTTAGACAAACTAAAAACCATTCTAAACTTGCAAGAGTATCATGCTGAGTGTTTCTTCTCTCTCTCCTAATTGCAGCGACCAATCGACATGACTGGACTTAAGTTACTTCTAGATAAAAACATACTGACAGGGCCAAACTACAAAGATTGGCTCAGGATTGTCAAAATGGCAATCACTTACGACAAGCTGGGGTATCTTCTTACCACCAAAGCTCCCCCTGTCCCAGGTTCCACCTCCAGCATCGCGGATAAGGAAATCCGTAAGACTTGGGAGATCGATTGCGTGAAGGCCAGGTGCCTCGTGCTTGCCTCTATGAACAACGAACATCAGAGGAGGCACGAGAATATGGACCTCGAATCCATATTTCTCCATACAAAAGAACTGTATGGAAAGCAGTCTCGTATCACAAGATACGAAGTGTCGAAGAAGTTATTTTCGGCAAGGTTGGCCGTCGGATCATCGGCAGCGGAACACGTGCTTAAGATGATTGGCTACATAGAAGAGCTCGCGGACCTTGGGACCACGTTGGAGAATGAGCTCTATATGGACTTGATTCTCCAGTCCCTTCCTTCCACTTACGCCCAGTTTATACTGAACTTCAACTTACAAGAAAAGGAAGTTGAACTTTCAGAACTCCTCAACATACTGAGGAGCGCAGAGGGCATCCTACAGAAAGGTAGGGAAACATCCACTTTGTTTGTAGGAGGATCTTCCTCTTCTAGGTCCAAGGCGAAAGCCAAGGGAAAGAAGAAGAAAGCCCCCGCCAAACCAAGGGGCGGTGTTAGTAAAGTGGATACGAAGGGAAAGGCAAAGGCAACAAAGAAAGTAGGGAGGCTTGTGGATAAGGAAGAATGCTTCTACTGTCATAAGAGTGGACACTGGAAGAATGATTGCAGGGCTTGGAAAGCCAGAACACAGGAACTGAAGCAAGTTGCGGCTTCAGCTTCAGGTGTGTATGTTATTGAAAACTGTCTATCAATAAACTCTACTTCCTGGGTATTGGATACCGAATCAGGATCTCATATCTTTAATTCTTTGCAGGCGTTGAGAAACCGTAGGGTTTTGAAGGCAGGTGACATGACCCTCAAAGTTGCAAACGGAGCTAGCATGGATGCTAAGGCCGTGGGGGACTATCACCTGGGGTTGTCAGATGGACACGTTTTGGTTTTGCGTAATTGCTATTTTGTACCCAACGCAACTTGTAATATCATTTCTGATCTTTGACTTCTAAAGAAGGTTATGAATTTGCGTTTGTAAGTAATGTTGTAAACATTCACCTTAATCAAGTTCTGATTGGGTCAGGTACATTAAGCAATGGTATATACGTATTAAACCAACCACAGATTTTCAATGTCCAGAATACACACAAAAGAAAGTCTCCGGAAATAAATCAGACTTTCTTATGGCATTGTAGACTGGGTCACATCAATGAGAGAAGGTTGACGAAGTTACATACAGAAGGATATTTGAATCCGTTCGAATATCAATCGTATGCCACTTATCAATCCTGTCTCAAAGGAAAGATGACAAAGACTCCGTTCACTGGACACGGAGTAAGAGCGAGCGAGCTCTTAGGACTCGTACACAGCGACGTGTGCGGTCCAATGTCTACGCATGCACGAAGCGGTTATTCTTACTTCATTACTTTTACGGATGACTTTTCAAGGTACGGTTATGTCTTCTTAATGAAACATAAGTCCGAAGCCTTTGGAAAATTCCAGGAATATAAGAATGAAGTAGAAAAACAAACCGATAAAAGTATCAAGATTCTAAAATCGGATCGAGGTGGTGAATACTTGAGTGCCGAGTTCCTGGACTATTTAAAAGAGAACGGAATTCTCTCTCAGCTTACTCCTCCATACACTCCGCAACATAACGGTATATCGGAGAGACGGAACCGAACCCTATTGGATATGGTACGGTCCATGATGAGTAACGCTGAGTTACCGCGATCATTCTGGGGGTATGCGCTAGAATCAGCTGCATACCTTTTGAACCGAATTCCCACTAAGACTGTGCCTACTACACCATATGAGATGTGGTGTGGGAAGAGACCCTATCTTAATCACATTAAGACATGGGGAAGTCCAGATTTTGTCAAAAAGCAGCATGCCGACAAGCTCGAGGCACGCTCAGTACAGTGCAAGTTCGTGGGATATCCAAAGAACTCCAAGGGATATTTCTTCTATTGCGAAGAGGAACAAAAGGTTTTTATTTCTCGTCATGCCCACTTTCTAGAACACCAGGTCTTAGAAAAGGAAATTAGTGGGAGCGCAGTAGAACTGGAAGAAATTCCAGAACCACAGACTATTACTGAAAGCTTAGTGGAACCAGAGGGTTCAAAAGAACAGGACATTCTTACGCCGCTCCGCAGGAGTAGTAGACAGTCTCATCCGCCCGAGAGATACTACGATTTTCTCATAGACGGGGATAGAGAGGATTGCATCATAGATTATGATGAGCCTACTAGCTTCCAGCAGGCCGTTCATAGTGTTGATTCGGTAAAATGGCTGGATGCAATGCGGACCGAAATGGAGTCCATGTACACCAACAAAGTATGGACGTTGGACGTTGCTCCAGACGGGGTAAAACCCGTAGGATGCAAGTGGATCTTCAAAAGGAAGATTGGTGTAGATGGACAGGTTGAGACCTATAAAGCTAGACTGGTTGCAAAGGGTTTTCGTCAAAGTCCTGGTTTGGACTATGACGAGACCTTTTCTCCAGTAGCTATGCTGAAATCCATTCGGATCCTTCTTGCCATTGCTGCCTTCCACGATTATGAGATTTGGCAGATGGACGTAAAGACCGCTTTTCTAAATGAAAATTTAGAGGAGTGTGTCTATATGGACCAGCCAGAGGGTATCATTCAGAGTGGGAGCAGCGGAAAGGTGTGCAAGTTGCTTAAGTCCATCTATGGACTAAAGCAGGCATCGCGAAGTTGGAACATCTGTTTTGATGAGACGGTCAAAGAATTTGGCTTTATCAAAAATCCAGATGAACCATGCATCTATAGTAGATTTGTAGCAAGAACTGTCGTATTCCTAGTTTTATACGTGGATGACATTCTTCTGATAGGAAATGACATTCCTATGCTACAATCTGTCAAGGGGTTCTTGTCACACAGGTTCTCCATGAAAGACCTGGGTGATGCCTCATACATCCTGGGGATCCGGATCCATCGTGATAGATCCAAGAGGATATTAGGACTTTCACAGTCCAGGTACATCGACACCATACTGAAAAGATTCAGTATGGAAGATTCCAAGCACGGTAACCTACCGGCTTGTCATGGGATCACCCTCTCTAAAGAGATGTCTCCCAAGACTGATTTGGAGAGGGTTCGCATGTCTATTATACCCTACGTTTCTGCAGTAGGCTCTATAATGTATGCGATGTTGTGTACCAGACCGGATGTAGCTTATGCACTGAGTGTGGTAAGCCAGTATCAGTCAAACCCTGGGGAGAAACACTGGATAGCGGTAAAGAACATCCTCAAGTACCTGAGAAGGACTAAGGAGATATTCTTGGTGTATGGAGGAAAAGACCTCCAGATCGAGGCCTTTGTCGACTCCCGCTTCCAGAGTGACAAGGATGATTCCAAGTCCATGTTGGGTTTTGTCTTTACCCTCAATGGAAGGGCGGTGTGTTGGAAGAGTTCCAAATAGGAAACCGTTGCAGACTCGACGATGGAAGCGGAATACATCGCTGCATCTGATGCCACAAAAGAAGCCGTCTGGATGAGGAAGTTCTTGAAAGAACTTCAGGTGGTTCCGTCCATTGTTGATCCAATACCTCTGTATTGCGACAACAACGTGGCTATAGCTTTAGCGAAGGAACCCAGGTCCCATAAGAAATCCAGACACATCTTGAGGCGGTATCACCTGATCAGGGAGATCGTGGATCGCTAGGAGATCGAGGTTCGGAGGGTTGCTTCAGAAGATAACACTGCAGATCCATTCACCAAGGCCTTGCCCCAGACTCAGTTCGAGCGGCTGATCGAGATGATAGGTCTTCAATACGCCAGTACATGGCCTTAGTGCAAGTGGGAGATTGTTAGTGTATATGCCCTAGAGGCCATTACTGTATCATACTAGTTTGTATATTACTTAATGGAAGCTTAGGATATTCACCTTGTATAAACAATCTTGCTCAATATAGTAATATACTACTTGGTTTGTTTCTACTTCAATGTGTACATGTGCTTATTTTAGTATATCACCTATACACATTAGTGGAGCCCTTAGGATCTTTGCTTGATTACCAACGTTGTGATGGCAGTCACACTAGTGGGGGCTGGGTAATCTATAAGCACATCCTTATGCAGGTCCCTAGTCACAGGACTATCGAGACAGGGCATCGATACTCCGGAGTAGACTAGCGCATGCGCTTCTCATCCCAGAGTGGGAGACGGTCTGTCCCACAGCCATCAGTACGTCGTACTGGATATAGTATGCGGGTGCTCGTTAGGTTACGAGTACACTGGACAGGACTCGTCGGGAACTGACCGGTTGGTATTATACCTATCGTCAGTTATCAGTTCCCAGGTGACATGAGTACAGCTTAGTCCGCTGACTTGACACTGTCACATTGCCTCGAGTGTGTTCCTACTGTACTTTGATTACTACCCTACCACGGCTCAAAGGAGTCGTGCAAACAGATAGTAGTTGGGTGCAGTCCCGAAGCACTTGGAGGCAGTGACGGTTAGACAGGATTCGTCTCTCCCGGTATTGGGGGTTGACATCGTGCTGTGTCTAGGAGAGCCATTACACGAGTAGTCCCTGGCCAGGGCAAGCGAGATATACTGGTAGGCTTCCAGTGTTATCTCAGGGTGTTTTGGGCTTCACTCCGACACGACTTGTACCGCTATTAGGGGACTGACGTTTACCGCCCCCCTAGGCCCGCCATGCGATGTATCAGACGAACAGACCGGACTGTACGGAGACTGTCACAGTCAGACTCAGTAGGAGTTCAGATGGGTTTCACCTCGTCAGTCTTCTTGTCGGCATCTACCTGGGGACCGTTACGCACAGCTAGTGCCGCTTGCGGTCTGTGGTTAAACCCACTGCCAGCGTAGTGTCGAGTCTTTAGAGTCCCACACAGAAAGCTATTCGCCTTTAGGCAAAAGAGTAGAGGTCGTATGGTTTTGCGACAGGTCGCATGGTTTTGCGACAGGGTTCGGTCACATCCGTGCACTTGTGGACATTTAGTGTCCGGACAGTTAACACTAGCGGGCTTTGGTTTAAGCCAGATCCTAGTGTACATTTTGGGATTGGTTTTATCCAGTATGTATTCGTGTTCCTCGGAACGCGGATGCGAGTGTGTATGCACAATTGACGGAGAGACAGAGGCAGAGGATTCTCATTAGGGTTGTTGACTGTTGACTGTTGACCATTGACTTTTTGCTCAACCCTAATGAGAATATGATATATGATTAACAATAATATTAATTAAGTATTATAGTGACATGGTTGTTGAGGGGTTGACTTTGTTGACTTGTTGACTTTGTTGACCAGGTTGGACTAGTTGACCATCATGATGAAAATGGCTATCATTTCATGGCAAAGACTTTTGCTTGCTTGTTTCTCTTGTGCAAAATGAGTGCATGAAATGATATGGCTATTGTAGCTTAAACCATCACATAATACTTGATTGCTATGATTTGTTATGATGGCTTTGGATTATGAGAGCCAAGAGAGAAAAGTCTTTCTCATTCTATCATTTTCATTCTCTCTCTTGTTCTTGAGCTCTCTTCCTCTTGCTCTCCCTCTCTTTAGTCTATGGTTCACTTGTCTCATGTGTTGAGAAGCAAGAACCATAGAGAAAAATCCCAACACGCTCTCCTCTACTCACTCTAGTTCACAAACTTTAGCAAACCGAGTGAACTAGTTTCTTCAAAGTTCGAAGAAGAAGCCAAAGGTAGAAGCTTTCGGGTGGATCGATCTTCGGCGCAAGGAGACGACGGGGTGAAGCCGATCCGTACACCATCGAGGTTTAAAGACGAAGGAGTTCTAGAAAGAAAGGTATAACCCCCTAACCGAGTAGTTAACAACTCCTAGTTAGGTTGTTAGTTAGATGTTTAACAAAGACCCGGTTTTGAGTCCATGTTACCGCCTCTAGAAAATTGTTTTTCACCAAATTCTGCATGCCCGAAAGTACCGGGAGAGGTAGCATGGACTTACAATCGTTTCCAAGACCGATGTTGATCTGGTTCTACTCTCATCGGATAAGTGGCTTTTGATCCATGCTTCCGTGGTGGGCTTACCCTCCAACTGTTGGATAGAGAGAATCTGCCAAGTTGATACTGGTCTTCAACCCAGTTCTTGAAGGTGAAGCAGTCTTCGAGAAGATGTCCTATTGCTCAGTGATAGGAGCAATAGTCTGGGTGAGAGACCTTGTTTGCTTGCTCGGGGTGCTTGGACTCCGAGAGTGTCATCATCTGATGTTTTATGACAAGATCGAATATCTTCTTTGTCTTGTCTTGAGGAAAAGAATATGCTCGACCCATCTTCTTTATAAGAGATGGATCCCGGCTACTCGATTCTTGATCGTATGGCTTCTTAGATCTGCTACGCTGCTGTCAAACGTTTTTTCCGTCCTTTGGTTTATTTTTGTTTCTGCGCCGGGTCTTTTGTATGACAGGTTGGCGATGAAGAGCATTGTCATTCTCCATGGCCTGCTGAAGGAGGCGTTGTGTCCTGGCTTTCTCGTAAATGGCCATTTTGCGGCTATGGTCATCCCAAACCTTTTGACTCGCTTCCCTTATTAGCTTGTCCATCTGTTCTTCAAACGACAGACTTGGCATTTTCATAGCGGGACCTTATTTTGGTTCAGGGTTGGCATATTCTAACAGAGCATTTCCTTCTTCATCGAAATCATGTACAACGTAGCAGTCATGGAATCGTTCCCGTCTATTTGATTGAACATATCCAAGCCCGATCGTTTCCATTCTCCCGTTGGGCAATTTTCACTGAGTTCTGGGGACGTCCCAGATCCTGTTATAGAACTGAGCTTGTCGAGCAGTATGTTTGAAGGGTACGCCTTGATGCCTCAACAGCCTTTTTAATCCTTCTGTGCAGTATCTGGGCAGACGGATGGGCTGGAGCTTGTCAAGTGTAGAATTGGCACCATGCCAAATTTCTTTTTCCACCTTGGTCTCCGTTGATCGATAAAAGAGGATCGCCTTTTCATCTCTTCACCTGGGAGGGACGTAGAATGTTTGCAGTTCTTGCACACTATAGGTACCAAGCACATCGAGCTCTTTGTAATGCTCTTGCGGAACCATGGTGATTTGTAAACTCCGATCATCGCTAGCGAAGGCTTGTATTGATGGCCGAACAGAAAATACGGCATTGACCTCATCTTCCGAGTCGCTGTCGAAGACCAGAATAGGGGTGGACGGTCCCGGCTTGTTGCATTGAGGCGGCCCTGAATAAACTATTTCTTCTTCCTCCTTAGTGTCACTCCCGAAGACTGGAATAGTGGTGATAGCTTTGTTCTTCAGTTTATGGCATCTTTCCGTGTCTTCGAAATTTGGTAAGAAGTATTTTGCATCTTCGTACTTTTGGACTTCATTCACGGAGAATGGGTTCAACTCCCCTGTCATAGTATACTCGAGACCATCCTTGAAATACTTCATACACTGATGTTGTATAGAAGGGATGATGTTGTACTCGTGTAACCAAGGCCTGCCGAGCAAAGCATTGTAACATGTCTTAGCATCAATGACGTGAAACTTGATGTCCGTGACGAGTAGCCCAAAGTGTAACGTCAGTATCACAAATCCGAGCGTCCGTGATGACTGGTAGTTAAACCCGGAGATGGTGATTTTATCATGAGTAAGGTGTTGAACGCTCATGCAGATTTCCTTCAACACTCTTACATTGAGAAGGTTGATGGGGGACCCATTGTCGACCAAGATTTTGCCTATCTTGATATCATGACAGTATCCGGAGACATAAAGGGGACGGTTATGCTCGTACGTCCCGAGGAGGAGATCTTCATCGCCGAAGGTGATATCGGCTGTGTGCACTTCTTCCAGCTCGTCCTTCATCTTTTCTTCGGTGAGGAAAGCTTGGAATTGCTCGGGCTCTTGTAGTGCCTTGATCAAAGAATCTTTCGCCTCTTTGGATAGCAGAAGGGCGTCGAAAATACTTAGCTGTGAGGGTATCTTCCTCAGGTGTGCCAGAACGTTGTCACTTTGCTTTTCTTGGGCGGATCCTTGGCTGTCAGCTCTTCGACGGCTTAGTCATCGAGGGTGATATCCTCAGGGACCTTTTCTTTTCCCTTATCCTTTTTTTTGACCCCTTGTTCACGGATCCGAGATTCTTTTCAGGTAATGTGTTATTGCGCAGCTGAATGTTCTCACAGCTCTTCGGTTCTTCCTCTTTTCCTGAGGTGGATTCTTTGAAGAGAGGGCCGAGAGCCATTTCCTCTTCAGAATCGCTCCCGAAGGTGAGAACTTGCGATCCCCCGGAGTTAACCATATGACAGTTGCCGGCAGTTCTTTTACGCTCGTCTGTCGTGCTTTTCCGCTATCGACGAGCTTCACGCTTCATCTTCTTGAAGTGTTGCCTGTGAGCGACATACCCTTGCCACCAATTTTTAAAGGCGTTGCACTCTTCAGTGGGGTGCGCAATCCTTCGATGATATAAATAGTAATCAAGATGCACATCCTCTTCATTAAGGTGTATCTCCTCAAAAATGTTTCCTTCGGAGGGCGGCAGCTTCATTCCCATCGATATGGATTTGGAGAACCTTTTCTTCGTTTTAAGCTTGCTCTTATTTGTGGCAGATGTACTTTGAACTGGTGGGAGTGTTTAAACCCTTTCGTCCAGTCGCTGGCGTTTGGCTTTTTCAAATATGGCCATTTCGCGCTCCCGATCAGCTTTTCTTTCCAGAAGAGCTTCATTCAGAAATGCATCAATCATCTCGTCTGACGGTCCTAGAAGCTCTGATTCGGGATCTGTCTCCAGTTTCTCTGCGTCAGGAGATTCTTCACCGTCTATCGACGAGTGAGAGATCACATGGCAGCTTGCCACATAATCCTCAAGTTCATCTGACGAGTCTTCTCTATTGTCATCATCTCCGTCCTCAAGGACGTGGCTGAGAAATTCTTGAAGTGTGACCGGGGTTCGCGCCTTCTGGTTATATTCTTCCAGCGCGTCGATATGTTTTTGTAGGTCCGTGCGCTTGTCACCAGGCATCACGGGATTTTTGGTCTTCTTCTTTTTCTTCGAAGACTTCGACGGCTGGGCCTGAACGTTTTGATTATCGCTACCAATTTTTGGCGTCGGGCGCGGCTTCAGCATTCCCTCGATGACCTCGGGTTCCAGCGGACTTTTCCATTTAATCACTGGGCATGTTTGGAGATCTTTTAGCATTCTTTTCGTTTTGGCTGAAAGAGCGACCTCCCATAGAGCTTCTTCTACAAAAGAGCATGATTCCCCCAGTGTGTCTCCCTTTTAAGAGCGTGCGGTTGAGGCGGGCTTACTTTCCAATTCTCGGACAGGGCAAATTTGCCCTGTTGGTATTGATCATTAATCCATCCTTTAAAGACGAAGCAATTCTCAATTGGATGTCCCATCACTTGGTGATAGGGGCAATAATTGGGATTATTAGCCTCACCGGGTTGCAATGGGCGTTTTGGATTCGGAAAATTAATGATCCTGTTGCGCACCGCTAGTTCAAACAATCTCCTCGTTTTATCCCGGGGAAAAGAATAAGGGCGCTTCATTCTTTTATTAAAGAATCTTCGTTTCTCGTCTTGGCGATCAGTTAGCTTCGGGCCATTGGGCTGTTGTTGAGCATTGGCGACGAAGGTCGCTTTCCCTTTCCTTTTTTCATTTCGAGATTCCAGCTTTGAAGAAGACGGTCTATGACCCATCTGGTTTATTTGGGCCAGTTTGTCAATCAAGTCCTGGAAAGTGGTCGGCTTGAAGAATATCATGAATTGTGAAATGGTCGCTTAGGGGTCAAGAGTACCCACGAACATGCCTACTGCAGGCGCTTCTTCAATGCGCTGCTCGCACTTCGACCATAGATTCCGCCACCGTATTGCATACTGAACCCACGTTTCTCCAGGATTCACCCTGGCATTGATCAATGCCATGATTGGGGTGCGTTCGCTAGCACTCGAAACGTTGGGTGAATAGCAACTCCATCTCTGCGAATGTCTTGACAGAGTCATTTGGGAGTTCGGAAAACCACTCGAATGTTGTCTCCGACAAGCTGCCAACGAATTGGCGAAGCAGTAGCTTATCCTCAACTCCGGTGTTGCTGCACAAGGCTCTAAATTGAGCGACGTGCTGATGCGGATTTCCCGTCCCCTTATATACGTGGAATTTGGGGATCGTGTATCCCTGCTGGTACTTTATTTGGTCGTACCAACCCGGATAGGGTCGTCCAGTTTTAACAATTTGGCCGGCCATTTCATTTGCCTGGTGAACTCGTATCTGCTGAGCGATGTAATCATCCAGGGCAGCTTGGAAATCGTCTCCTCCTTGGCTGTTGACAGAGACGACAGAGAATTTGATATCTCTCTTCTATCATCTTCAATTATTAATGGAGGATCTTCAGCTGGAGGGTCCGGCTGGATCATCATGCCCACCATAACTTGGAACAGAAGGGCTATTTGTTTTATATTGGTCGCTTGTTCCACAGCCTCTTTGTCCTTCTTCTTAAGCATTCTCCGAAGGAATTCAATATCAGTTTCGTGCTCACGGCGCTGCTCCGAGAATGTCTCCGAGCTTTCTTTCGGTCCCGTAAGTGCGGCCATAGCTGTTAGCATTTCTTGGAGCTTTTTTTATTATTGCTCATGAGCCCTAGTCACTGATCGCGTAAGCGGTCGATAACCTATAGAGATATGGCTATCCTCTTTTCCGGATGCCATATAGATGGTGTGCACCACCATGCCCCCAGACTTGTGGCGTTTAGATTCAATGTTCTTGCAATTCGCCGCAGACACCGGAATTTTCTCTAGCTTTCTCCTCTGGTGAGCGGTCGAAGTTGAGGGGGCCGTTGCAGTGGGCACCCAAACCGCTGTCGCTTTTTGTGGTTTGACAGGGTAATCCTCTTCTTGCCGAACCTTCATCTTTTTCTGTCGACGGAGATAGTCTTGATCTATCACAGAGTCCTGGACCTGTCGCCAAACTTTGTAAATTTTAGAGGACAGCCGCTGAGAGGGCTGTTCCAGCTTCGCCTTTGTGATCTTTTCAACGGGCGGAGGAGACTTTTTTAGCACGACAGTTGGCGAATTTCTGCGCACCCTGTTAAGTAATTCAAAGCTGTTCCCGGTTGGAACAACAGTATCGATTTCAACCGTTGGAGCCGGCGGAGTCAGTCCAGAAGGAGAGTTTCCCCCAGCCTTCCTTACTCGGCGCCAGTGGCGACGTCAAGCGTGTCGAGCCGTTGAGATTGTCTCAGCTGTAGGGGTGACTTCCTCATGCCCCCTGTGTTTGTCAGAAGTTGTCGTTGTCAGCCTATCGAAGACTGATGTCCGCTGAGTGGGGATAACCAACCTATCGAAGGCAGACTTCAGATCAGGAGAAGCAGCCTTGATGATTTCTCCTGAAATAGGAGCTGAAACAGTCAGTCTTGTGAAGACCGACCCTTTGGCAGGAGAAGCCGCCTTGACGACTTCATGAACAGGAATGGCTATCCGTTTAGGGATAACCTTTTCTGGTATCGCGGGCTTCTTCATGGGCCCAAATGAGCTTTGGCCCAGTCTGTCAAAGACTGAGGCGTTAGAGCTGGATGACCCATTGAGAGGGGCCACAGTAGTTGTGAGCCGATTAAAGACCGAGCTCTTCGGAGCTTCTTGCAATGGTACAGAGGCGTTGAAGTTCATCGGTGGGAGCATGGTCCTGAAGAATAGCCCAGTGGTGGCTTGAGTTACCTGCTCCACTGGCATTGTGAAAAGGGAGGCCGCTTAGGGCCCGTAGGTTACACCTCCAGATGAGGCGAAACGGGAGTTGCAATTGCAGTTGGAGCAGTTAGAGGCCGTTGATGTTCTTTTTTCTGCATGAGAGCAAGACCAAATCTTAGTACCTCGAACCCAAGGGCAACCATATTAAACCGTGGTTCGTTCGCGAACACGACACACGAAGTGTGGAGTGGAAAGAGAAAAAGGTCCCATCGGGCGTGCCAGAATCTGTTCTCCTCCGAACACAGAGACGAAACCGCGTAGGTTCGTCTTGCCTGAATTTGGGGGCAGATGCTAATTGGTGCTATCCATCCACCTCTCTGAATATGCCAAGTTGATTTATGACACCGTGTATCGAAGGTTTAGACGGATGCGGCCGATATAGCAGACTTCGTCAGATCCCCCCTCATTTGAGGGGTTTTTTGATTGTGGGGACTCTTTTCCCTGCAGGCGCAAGCCCCTGCAGTTAATTATGCTACCGCATCGCGGTAACCACTTTCCCCTTCTCCAGATGGTCACTTCGTATCGTGTCTGTTTTTTTTGTTTTTGGTTGCCCGTGGATTGTATACGGAGACTAATTTATGTCGTCGCCCGTAGTGCGTGGATTAGTCCAAATCCGTATCTTCTTAGATTTGGGTTTGGGGGTTGGGTTTAAGAATACGTTAGTCTCATTTGAGACTAAGATCAACTTAAATGTGTGTTAAGGATACGTTAGTCTAATTTTATACTAAGATTGACTTAACGTTTTTTAATGACACGTTAGTCTAATTTTAGACTAAGATCAACTTAACGGGGTCATTTAGATCCAACAAAAGAGCATTTGGACTCTATTGTTTTAGTTTAGGGACTTTGCGATCCAAGGTTAGTTTAAGGACATTACCGTCCAATGTTAGTTAAAGGACATCTCGATCCAGTTTAAAGACATCATAGTCTGTAAAGGTTAAGGACATCATGGTCCATGAGTTTAAAGACCTCACAGTCCAGGTTAAGGACATCATAGTCCATGGGCTTAAGGACCCCACAGTCCATAGTTTAAAGACGTCATAGTCTATAAAGTTTAAGGACATCATAGTCCATGAGTTTAAGGACCCCACAGTCCATGGAATGATTGGTTATTGGGACCCGTCACCTCTCTGAAGACGTTGAAGGATTACAACGATAAATATCAAAGGAGTGAAGAGATGTACCCTTGAACCAAAGTTGATTGGGAAATCTGTAGTCCAATTTAGGACTAAGATCAATTAATTAGATTATGAGCACATGGGCTCAGTTGAATCTGAATTGAGGACTTATGGACAACTTGGGCTAAGTCCAATTATGTTTGAAATGTTGGACCTTTGTTTGTATTGTTGAACGTTTGGCTGGGTTCAGCCCCCCATTATTTAGCAATGCTAAACAAGGGTTTGGGGCCCTGACAATATTTTGTCTTTAGCTGAGCACTAGCCATTCATTATAGCTCTGGACTTTACTTTGCATATTATATGAACTGATCAATTTTGAGGTTCAGTTGAAGGGGAGACTTGCCTCTGGAAAACTTAGCCAATTTAGACTAAGATTGGTTTTAAAATAGTATTAAACACTAGAGAATATTTGGCGATCACGTGTTCCCACATGATGCGCTTAAAATAGTGTTGAACATTAAGGACGAAGCACTTAAAGTAGTGTTAAATACTAAAATTGAAGTGGTCACATGGAGTCACGTGAGGCATCTGAAGATGGGGCCAGACTTCCTTTATTCTATCCTTAGAATACGCAAGTAAGTGTTAAACACTTAGTCTTTGTAATCATCACGTGTGGACACGTGATAGTGCCCATGTATTGGGTATTAATTCCTCTGTTTTCCCCCATTTGCCCTTTTAAAAAGGTGTTAGTCAGGGGTCACGTAAGGACACGTAGGTGCCCTAAATCAGTACTGCCTTTGGCTTTGTTCCTTTTATTTTGAGGGTCACGTGGGAGCACGTGAGGTATTGCCTTCAGACTTGTTCTTTCTCATCTTAAGGAGTCTATTTAAGGGTCACGTGGGGGCGCGTGACCATGTCTCATTCGTTCTTTTCTGATCATTGAAGGGAGGGTCACGTGTTGCTACGTGATCAGGTTTACGTGCATGGAGAGTTTAAGTCCTTTGTTTGAGAATTAAATTCTTTGGTAGGGTTAAACCCTAATTTTATTTAGAGGAATTAAATTCCTATGTATATGGAAGAATTAAATTCTTTAAACCCAACTCTCCCTCTATATTTTGGATCTGCATGGCAGAATCTCCCCGATGAGAATTAAATTCTCAACTTATGGGAAGATCTGCTTCTGCAGATCTTCAACCATGAAGAAGAACTAAGTTCTTGTTTTAAGGGTTAAACCCTGTCCCTGTTGGAGGAATTAAATTCCTAAGTGTTCTGTGGGAGAATAAAATTCTCTGAATTTAGGTCTTTTCCTAGGCTTTAGATCTGCATGGCAGAATCTCCCCGATGAGAATTAAATTCTCAACTTATGGGGAGATCTGCTTCTGCAGATCTTCAACCAAAGGAAGAACTAAGTTCTTATTCAGAAGAGTTAAACTCTTAGATTGAGAATTAAATTCTCTTTTTATTTTGTGGGAGTTTATAGAATGATCTCTCACCTAGGATTTCTTTCTTTTCCTGAAGAAATCTTTTTTTCTCTCTGGAGAATTAAATTCTCTTCTCTTTTTTTTTCTCTGTTGTTGTATCTCTCCAAAAAAAATCCTCCTCCTCTTCTCTTCTTGGCTCCTATTTATAAGAGAAAGAAAAGAATCAGTTTATTTAGTCAATCTTTCATTAAAAGATTTTGATTGATTTTGTAACCAACATGATCTTTTAGATCACTCAGTGAATTTTATTCACCATTGGATTTTTAATCCAAAAGATATTTTGTCTGTTATTCCTGGAAAATTTCAGGGAAATCTTTTCTTGTATAGAATCTTTCTATAAATTGGTGATTTTTAATCACCATTGGATTTTTAATCCAACGGTGCTCTACTTTACAGAGCACAATCTTTTTTGTTTGGAAAGATTTAGAGAAATATTTTTCCAGTTAGGGTTCTCGATTCCCTCTTAATTAGAATTTAATTCTATTAGTTCAAAAGGCTTAAGAGCCTGTCACGTGTTGGCACGTGACCTTCTGATTGACCATTTAATTAGAATTTAATTCTATTATTTCAGAGATCTTAGGATCTCATCACGTGTTTACACGTGACCCCCTAATTAAGCATTTTAACCAGAATTTAATTCTGTTGTTTTAAAGAGCTCAGGAATTATCACGTGTCAACACGTGACCCTTGGTCACGTATGGGCATGTGATACCCCATTGGGGTTTTTCCCTATTGTTTTATTATACCTTTTTCAGTGGGTTTAAAGGCCCATCACGTGTGGGCACGTGACCACATTTGAAGTTGTGTATCTCAGCGCCTATAACTTTGCCCATAGAAGGTCACGTATCCCCATGTGATGCCCAATCACATGTGGACACGTGATGCTTCTCTTGTGTATTTCTTTGCTGCTTTATTCAGTTCCCATGAGGGAACAAAAGAGCCAAGCTCTGTTAATGGGTTAAAAACCCAAGACAAAAAGAGTTCTTTTAAGAGGAAAATGGTCATAATCCTTACCAATTTTCTTAAACAAAGTTTAAACTCTAAGAGTTTCTTTGGGCAGTGATCTAAGCTATGAGAAGAGAATTAAATTCTCAAAGAAGACGATGGAAGATGACGAAACGACAGTCATCTCAAGGGCCAAAGGCCCTATTTATAAGACATGAAGGGACGGTTCAACTTTCCAAGAGATCGAACGGTGGAAAAGGTGACATTGTTGCACCCACGTGCAAGCCACATGAGAGCAACGGTGGGGGGCATTTGTTTCCCCAATATATTTAACCTAATAATAAAGCAAAGCTCTGTGGAATTCAATGAGGCAGCACCTCACGTGCTCTCCATGAGGGCGCCAGCGCTAGAGCCAATCTTATAGGATTAAATCCTATGGTGGCGCCTCACGTGCTCCTCACGCAGGCACCAATGTACAAAGCACAGAAGAGTTCATAAAAGTTAAACTCTTAGATGGCGCCGCACGTACTCCTCACGCGGGCGCCAATGTGCAAAGCACAGAAGAGTTCATTACATAAGAGTTAAACTCCTAGATGGCGCCGCACGTGCTCCTCACACAGGCGCCAATATAAAAAGCACATAAATACCCATTATAAGAATTAAATTCTTAAGTAGCGCCCACGTGCATAACACATGAGCGCTGGCGCCCAGATAGAATTAAAATTCTATAATACTCCTTGTTAAACAGAGCCGTTGGATCAAAGATCCAACGGAGATGATAAATCATTAAAATACAGAATTAAATTCTGTTGGGAGAAAACATTTCCCAAATCTTTCTCAAATAAGAAAGATACTCTCGGTTGGATTAAAGATCCAATAATAGAATAAAATTCTATTTTGGAATATATTCTCTCATTCTTTCTAAACAAGAAAGATTGCTCTCTGTAAAACGGAGAACTCTTAGATTAAGAATTCAATAGTGACTAAAAAATTACCGTTTTACAGAATAAATTCTGTATAGGGGAAAATATTTCCCCAATCATATTCTGTAAAACAGAAGTTCTTGGATCAAAGATCCAACGGTGGGTAAAATTCCCCAAATCAATTTTAAGTCCAATTAAATCAATTAAAATCTCTTAATGAGAGATTTTCTCAAAACTAGTTAACAATTTGCCTCCACTAATTAAAGGACCCGAGACTTCAAGTCTCAACACACAGTGAGCTCTAAAAATTCTCAAAGAAAAAGACATTCCTTCTCAAAACCCTAGGTAAAGAAAGAGATCAAAACATCTCTATCACATCCAAGGGTTTAACCCTTTTTAAAGAACTTAGTTTTTTCTCTGGATCTGAGATCCACAAGACAAGTCTCGCATAAGTTGAGAATTTAATTCTCATCGGGATTTTGTTCTTGAGAATCAAAGATTCAGAAAAGAACTTGGTCCAAAAGAAAAAACAAAATGAGAAAGGAACCTATAAAAGAACTTAGTTCTTAAAGGGAAAAAACCCATCCTAGATCTTCAAAAGGCGAAGATCTCGGTGATCATTAATGGTCAAAACGCCATTAACAGAGATTTAATCTCTAAAAGGGGAAAAAAAGAGTAGCGCCTTAAGTGCTCCTCACGTGGGCACTCCCTTTTAACAGCGCCTAAAGCTTCACGTGAAAAATACGCGGGCGCCCAAAACAGAAGGCCAGCGCCTCACGTGAAACACACGTGGGCGCTAAATAAAAGTGCTTAGCACTTCATATGCAGCCAAAACAGTTGAGTGCTTAGCACTTATTGGGCAACGTCCAGTGCCTCACGTGCACCTCACGTGGACGCCATAAAAAGTGCTTAGCACTTCACATTTAGTCAAAATGACTAAAAGTGCTCAACATTTATTGGATAGCGCCCATGACTGAATGCTTCACATGATATACATGTGAGCGTCAGAGCTCAAATAAGTGCTTAGCAGTTTTACATGAAAAGAAAATGGCTGAACAAACAGAGCCCAAATAAGTGCTTAGCACTTTTGAATAAAAAAGTCTAAGTAGACTTTGCTCAAATTGGCTAAGTCTCTTGAATTTTCTCGCAACTGAGCCCAAATGCTCTTTTGCTGGATCTTAAATAAAAATTATCCTTGAAATTTTTCTAAGTTGATCTTAGTCTTAAATTAGACTAACGCATCATTAGCAAGAACAAATTGAGCCCAAATGCTCACACATTTAAGTTGATCTTAATCTCAAACCAGATTAACGGTCCTTAAATAAACCTAAGTCCAAATCTAAAATATATGGATTTGGACTGATCCGCGCCCTACGGGCGATGATATAAACTGGTCTCCATATACAATCCACGGGCAACCTAAACAAACAAAAACACATACGACACGAAGTGAACTGCTCGAGAAGGAGAAAGTGGTTATCGCAATGCGGTAACGTAATTAACTGCAGGATTTGCGCCTGCAGGAAAGAGCGTCCCGACAATCAAAAAACCCCTCATAAAATGAGGGAAAATCTGATAAAGTCTGCTACAACGGTCGCGTCTGTCCAAACCTCCGATATATGGTGTCATAAATCGACTTGGTATCTTCGGAGAGGTGGATGGATAAATCCAAATAGCATCTGCCTCCAAATTCAGGCCAGACATCCCAACGTCTCGGTCCGGTCTTTCGGCGGTGAAAAGGACCGACGAGGACGAACTTCTCCTTCCACTCATGTATAGAAGAAGGAACGACCACTACCCCTGACCCGACCTTCCTACCCTTACGCTTTTTAAAGGAGAAGTAAACCCAACTCAGCTCATCCTCATAAGTGTTAGTTATATGTATGCCCTAGAGGCCATTACTGTACATACGATGTATATTGTAGTGGATACTAGGACATATATAGGGAGGACTTTCTTGCTCGACATGATAGTATGCTATCTGGTTGTACTTTATCTTAACATGTACTCTGATTGTCTCTATGTTACATGTTGATAAGCCCTTAGGATATGTACTCGACTACTGGGACTATGATGAGATCATACTAGTAGGGCCACGGTAGTCGACGAGTACATCCTATAACTGTTCCTAGTCGAGGGTGTATCGAGACAGGGCATCGATACACCAGAGTAGACTAGCGTATACGCATCTTGACCCATATGATGGGCGATGGATGATCCCATATCCATCGGTGTTTGACATCAAGGATGGTGTACGGGTGCTCAGTATAGACTGGGTACACTGGACGGACTCGCCGAGAACTCCCAGATGGTATTATATCTCACGTCAGATGGCAGTTCTCCGGTGACACTGGTACAGAGTAGTCTGTTGACCCGAGATCGTCATAGAGTCTTGTGTGATTCCCACTGTGCTTTGATTTCCATCATACCACGTCCAAGAGGGCGTGCAAAAAGGTGGCTTTTGGGTACAGTCCCGAATCATATGGAGGCAATGAGCGATAGAAGGGGATTCGTCTCTCCCGGTATAGGGAGTTGATGTTGTGCTGTGTTCGATTGGCTATAACCAAAAATCCTTGGCCCGGGTTGCTGAGATTTACTGGTAAGTGTTATCAGTGGTTTCTCGAACTGTTATAGACCTCATATCGACACGACTTATCGAGCTACTGGGGTCTGACGTTTACCACCCCTAGGCGAGATATGTGACATATCAGACGACGAGACCTGACTGTACGGGAGTGTTACTGATTGGATTCACAGGAGAATGTACAGGCTTGCTTGTTGATCTTCTGATCGCTCAATACCCGGGTGGCCGTTACGTTTAGCAGACCGCTTGCGGCTTGTGGGTGTTTGATATGATCATCACCTACTGCCGGCGTATTAACGAGTCTTTAGAGTCCTACACAGGGGTTTCCTGGCTCAAGCGAAACGGAGTAGGAGCACATATGTGATATGTGCGGGACCGAGATTGATACGATATGAGATACCGTATTCTATTCTCGTGATTTGTAACATTGATCGGTTGTATGCGATATAGCCGGGTTATCGGATCAAGTGTTGATTCGATAAGTTGTTACACATGATATTAGTCGGTCATAGCCGGGTTATTAAATTAAGAGTTGATTTAATAATTTAATGTATAATTATATATTTGATATATTACATTACATTAACTAGTATTAGCTCACTTAAGATTTATTTTCTCACTTGATTGTGCATAAGTGTATATGTGATATATATTTGTGTACATATGATTGTGTCATGCTTGATGATAAATCAAAGATGGGTGTATGAGACTTATACCAAGATTAGGGTAAAGATTAGGGTTTTGTTTATATCTTAAGAATAACAAAAGAGAAAGACTTTGTCAAAGTTCTCAAGCTTTCATGAAGCTTGTGGAAACATTGACAAAGTCAACTCTTTTGTCATTCTTAAGGATATTTAGTTAACCCAACCCTTAACCATATACCTTGGTCAATTCTCTACATGAGTTAAGCATGATAGCTTAACTCACCCATGGTTACATTATTGAAGAAGATAATTCATATGATGATTATTCTTTCTTCTTCTTCTTCTTCATCAAGCTCCATGAAAAGCTTACTAGCTCTAATGGTGCCATGAGAAAAAGTATGAGAAAATCAATTCTAAAGTGAGCCCACTTCCTACTTCTTCATACTCTACCACTTGCCATGTAGTAGAGTGTGTTCTCTTCACAAAGTTCTTGACCTAGTGAAGGAATAACTTGAGTTAGTGTCTCCCCGACGTAGATCATCTTCGGCCTCGAAGTCATCGAAGCAAGCACGTTCGTTCTTCTTGTGGAGCTTCTCTAGAGTCCGGAGTTCATGATCGCAGCGAAGGGGACATCTACACGGAGCTATTGAAGTGAAGGACCGGATCTACAAAGGTTGTAATCCCTCTCACTTAGTGTTAAACTATTTAACATACTTGTTTTCGCCTAAACCCTAGTTTAAAGATCTGGCTTTGGGTTGTTCGGCACGGCTAATTTTTCAATCGGGCATGGTTGATGCCTCGTAGACCCTTGTGCGCGTGCCTAGCAACCCTACAATAAGTACCCGGATGGTTCTTATAGCAGAGAAAGGACAAGATAAGACCTAGGCAAAAGGGGATCCGATCAATTTTAAGCCAAACCAGGAATCCGAGGAGAATCCTCCACGAATTCGGTGTTAGCTGGCCCGGGGTGAGTTGGAAACGATAAAGGGATGCACAAATCTCGAGTGAAAAGGGCTGACGCATCTCTGCTCGAAACGCTTCCAAGTATAGGGCAATCTCATTACCCTGTACCTAGTCTGCCAGTTCACCTTCCCTGTCCAGACGGAACGTATAGCCTAAGGGAATATGGAAACGATCCTGGATGTCAGAAAGCTCGTCCGACCTGTTCAGTATCGAGGCAGCGTCATAAGTATTCTCGATACGCATCTTAGGGGCCTTCTTGGCCCCCCGACGATAGGGAACAAGGGAATCACCACCCCTTGGGGGCGAACCCGACTCAGAGAAGGAAGAACTTCCTCGGTTGTTAGAAGCCGAGGAAAAACCACTAGACTCGACTTCAGAAGTTGAAGCATCATCGCTTCACCCTACCTTAATTACATCTATTAGAGGATCAGAGGAAGACATCTGACCTGATTCAAAAGAAGAGGAGCTGAAGAAAAGATTAGATTGGGGATCCGACCTAATAGCGAGAGCGCAGAGCAATCCATAGATGTCAGAAGGCAAGCGAAACAAAGGTGTTTTCCAGGGATTGGCATCCCCTATTTATACACTCAACAAAGGTCATCTAGCGGCCCAAATCTGCTCCCCCCAAAACGAAGCAATACGCCCAACGTCCCGATGGCACCACATAGTAGCCAACCATTAGGTGCTTCCCTCTCACGCGGATCCAATCGGCCGAAGCGACGTCTCACAATCCGCTATCCGTTTGTGACGTGGCTCAAAATCGATGACCGGTCTGTCGCCACGACGGCCCGAACATGTATAGCAATGTCTCCAGTATGGCGCCGCCCTCTCAGTGATCCGCTGACGTCATCGGGGATACACACGAAAATTAAGATGCACGTTAAAACACCATGTGGATGCGGAGATCGAAGAGACACAACCGCCAAACGCCATGTTGTTCCCGGACGATCCACCATGAAGAATTCTCGGCACCAAGCTGAACAGAGAAAACCGAGCAGACTACTCTTGACCCGACCCATAACTAGATCGGAACGAGAGTGGGGGGATAATGATGATACTCATACGTAGGAATTCCCTAGACCATGACACGTAGCAGATTATGTGTCGTCCACATAAGCCCACTAAATTCCTGGAGGTTATGGAGATGGAATATGTACGATGCATTGGGGACATTCCTCGGTGCATAGCCCCTGAGATTACATCCGACCTTTTGGAGGCCTCCCTTGAGTATGTTCCATCTTTCGCCTAACCGTCAGCCATTGCCTGTTTCTGAGCAATCATAGAGTTGAGCTTCCTCAGCTCCCTAGCTCGTCTCCGAGCTATCCTATAGCTGAAGTTCCTCAGCTATCTTTGCTTGTCTCCGAGCTATCCTATAATTGAGATTCCTCAGCGTCCCTGTTTGGTCAGGAGCACGGAGCACGAGCGCCCCCGTAAGGGCTCCGTATATCTCTATAACACCCTAGCACTGTTATACCATAATTATTTGGGGTATTTCAAATCTTGCGACAAAATTCTTGAATATTGTTATTTTTGGGTTCTGAATGGTGCAATTAGTGGCTGTGGTTATTATCCGACCCGACCCACATGTTTGAAACCCATCATGGTTCAAGATTACATCAAATATTTGCTAGTACAGAGTATCCATGCAAATCTAGATTTTATAAACATATATAATATATTTTAGTATCCGCATATCGTGTAAAATACAATATAAAAATCAAATAATATATTTTTATCTAGCCTTGCATGTCATAGTACCCCATATCATATGGCTGCGCCATATATCACGATTCATATCCTAATTGTTAAACTAACGGATTATTTGATTGCTACGTATATTTACATAAATCCATATTTAGAGGTATGTGCTTTTATTTACTGGATATCACATTATGGTTTAAACTTTTACGTATATTCTCCATATTGAAAAATTATATTTTAAGAAGGGACACGGGTAATATTAGGAATAATCTGGTATTAGCTATAAAATTCCATAAATATATATCTAAAATATCCTATATAAATAAGATATTGTTAGTATATATGCCCTAGAGGCCATTACTGTATCATACTAGTTTGTATATTACTTAATGGAAGCTTGGGATATTCACAATTGTATAGACAGTCTTGCTCAAAATAGTAGTATGCTACTTGGTTTGTTTCTACTTCAATATGTGCATGTGTTTCTTTTAACATATCGCTTATACATATTAGTAGAGCCCTTAGGATCATTGCTTGATTACCAGCGTTGTGATGGCAGTCACACTAGTAGGGGCTGGGTAGTCTGTAAGCACATCCTTATACAAGTCCCTAGTCGTAGGATTATCGAGACAGGGCATCGATACTCCAGACTAGAGTAGTGTGTACGCTTCTCATCCCAGCAGGGGAGATGGTCTGTCCCACAGCCATTAGTACGTCGTACTAGAGATAGTATGCAGGTGCTCATTAGGTTATGAGTACACCGGACAGGACTCTGGGAACTGCTGGTTTGTAATATACCTATCGTCAGGTGGCAGTTCCCAGGTGACATGAGTACAGCTTAGTCCATCGACTTGACATTGCCACTTCACCTCGAGTGTGTTCCCACTGTACTTTGATTACTACCCTACCACGGCTCAAAGGATTCGTGCAAACAGGTAGTAGTTGGGTGCAGTCCCGAAGCACTTGGAGGCAGTGGCGGTTAGATAGGATTCGTCTCTCCCAGTATTGGGGGTTGATGTCGCGCTGTGTTGGAGAGCCATTACACAAAGTCCCTGGTCAGGGCAAGCGAGATTTACTTGTAGTATTTCCAGTAGTTTCTCAGGGTGTTCTGGGCTACACTCCAGCACGACTTGTACCGCTATTAGTGGTCTGACATTTACCGCCCCTAGGCCCGACATGCGATACTCATAGACGAACAGACCGGACTGTACGGAGATTGTCACCGATAGGCTCAGTTGGAGTTCGGATGAGTTATTCTCATCGGCCTTCTCATCGACATATACTTGGGGGTCGTTACGTACAGCTAATGCCGCTTGCAACCTGTGGTTAAACCCACTGCCAGCGTAGTGTCGAGTCTTTAGAGTCCCACACAGAAGGTTTCCCTGCATTGGACAAAAGATGTAAAAGTCGTATGGTTTTACGACAGGGTTCGATCACGTGCGTGTACTCGTGCGCGCATGATGATTCGGGCGAACAATACTAGCGGTCTTTGGTTTAAGCCGGATCCTAGTATTGTACTGATGGATTGTTTTCGTCTTTTTGTATCCGCATTTTTGGGAATACGGATATGGGTACGTATGTACGGATGAGGAGCATTTTTGTAAATTGGTCAAAGATGCTTCTAGAAGGTGACATGTCATATTATTATTATTCATTTTGGTTTAAATGAAAATACATTATGACATAAGAGGATGAGGTGGAAATTGCATGAAAATGGACTTAGCTTCTTATGACACATGGTGAGTTTTTGGCCCATGAGTCATTTTTTGTTACTTGAACCATATAATTGATAATTGATATTGATTTATCAAGTGAAAAATCAATATGGTTCAGGTTGCAAAAGGGGAAAGAGCTATCTTCATTCTCATTCTCTTTCCTCAATAGCATTTCCTAAAAGGTCACCTTCTTCCTCAAAACTCTAATGAACTCATGTGTTGAGTGATCTAGGGCAAGCATAGATATTACAATCCATCTACACATCTCTACATCCTCTACGACATCATGGGTAGCGACCTTGATGCCCTAGTTGTCTCCGTTGAGGTAGGAGTTCGATGCACATCTCCTCGGGTGGATCATCATGGATTTGAGGAGTCCGGTGAGGGAGCGGCGATCCAAACAATCCACGGAGTCAACAACCAGAAGAAGGAAAGCGAGGAATGAAGACCCGAAGGATCAGAATCGTGAGGTATAAACTTCTGTACTTTAAGTTAACCTCACTTTTAGTTTGCTAGTAAGGGTTTAGCACCGATCCTGGAGTCCAAGTTCGTGCTGCGATCTTTTGAAAATTGTTTTTCACCTATTCCGCCTCCCCGCGATCCCGCGTTGTGCGCGATATGGACTTACAGTGGTATCAGAGCCTACTAAACCTAAACTAGTTCGTTAGCAAGGTTTAGAACTTCGATCGTCGGAAAAACTGGAAAAAAAACACCGAAAACCCTACATTCTGTCGATTTTTAAAAGTGCTGTAAAAATTATTTCAGGTGTACTAAAAATACGTGCAGGGTTTTCTAAGATGACTGAAGAAAAATGGTCTCCTGAATTGCCAAGACGGCCGCGGAACCGCGGCGGATCGAACCGATCCACCGCGGAGTCGCGGCCGAGTCGTAGCCGATTCAGGCCATTCTTCTTCTATTATTTCTTTCTTTGGGTGTTTAGTTCAGGAATATTTGGTTTCTACCCAGTATGTTTCTGAATGCTGGTTTGCATTTTGGGTGGTTACGGAAAATGTTTTTCGATCGAAATTCTAATTGTACTTGGCTAACCGGTTCTTCTGTAATGTATATATGTGTTTTAAACTTTATCTAATTGCTATATGTCTGTTAGTTTGAAGTTGCACATATTTGTTGGTTTGTGTATATAAACATTTTCCGATTGTCGATGATGAATAGCCGGGAATGTGAGATGAGCATTTTTTATCTTTCATTCATGTAAATTGTAAAATTGATGTAATATTATTTCGCAGGGCACATCCGGGTGGAGGTTGTAGCCACCGTTGTATTATTTTCTTTTTACTGTTTTCTGCTCCTAGGATAGACCCAAGGTGGGGTACACAAACTACCGGGTACTTTGAAGTGCCGAGTGGCCTACTCACTTTGTTGAGGGAGGCTGCTTCACTTCTGGAATTTGGCGGTGTTGGAGATAGTGCCCTCAGAGTCAATTATTGGATCACAGGCACGTGATTGCAATGATTTAGGGGGAGACCTGTCCCATTAGGACAGTCTTACTCGAGATGATAGTATGCTATCTGGTTTATCTTTATCATCGTGTACTGCTTTAGGTGACCTTATGAGTCGCTATTATACGTTGACAGAGCCCCTAGGATTCTTGCTTGACTACCAGCAGTATGAGGGCGATCATATAAGTGAGAGCTAAAGTCTATAAGCACATCCTTAAAAGGTCCTTAGTCATGGGAGTTTCGAGACAGGGCATCGATTCTCCAGAGTAGACTAGTGTATACAGTCGAGACCCCGACGAGGGGCGGTGGCCGGTCTCACAAGCCACTGGTGTCAGTTGGTTCACCTAAGATGTATACAGGTGCTCATTGGGTTATGAGTACACCGGACAGGACTCGCCGGGAACCTGCTAGTTGGGATTATACCAGACGTCAGATAGCAGTTCTCTGGTGACATGTGTACAGGTTAGTTCATCGACCTGAGATCGTCATTTGTCTCGTGTGAGTTCCCACTGTGCTTTGATTACTACCCTACCACGGCTCAAAGGAGTCGTGCAAACAGGTTTTAGTTGGGTACAGTCCCGAGCCACATGGAGGCAGTGAGCGGATCTGCAGGGGTTCGTCTCTCCCGGTATTGGGAGTGAGGTCGCGCTGTGTCTAGGAGAGCCAGAACATAAAAAGTCCTTGGCCAAGGCAGGAGATTTGCTGGTAGGTATTCCAGTAGTATCTCAGGGTGTTCTGGGCTACACTCCGACACGACTTGTACCGCTATTGGGGGTCTGACTTTTACCAACCCCCTAGGCCCGCCATGCGATGCTCATAGACGAACGGACCGGACTGTACGGATATTGTCACTGACAGGCTCAGTAGGATGTCAGGATGAGTTCGCTCATCGATGTCCCTTTTAGTCAATAGCTGGTAGCCCGTCACGTATGGCTAATACCTCTGACGTGCTAGTGGTTAAATCCACAGCCATAGTATTGACGAGTCTTTAGAGTCCACCACACAGACATTTACTTAGGTTTCGGGCGAAACGCTGTAGAGGCCGTATGGAGATATGGCAGGGTTCGATCAGATACATGCGGTATTGCACGGATCGTGATCGGACGGATTTTACTAGCCGGCTTTGGCTTAAGCCGGATCCTAGTATTAGACAGTGTAGTTTTGTCTCTTTGCATTTGTGTTCAGTGGGAATACAAATGCGGACATGTATTTGCAGTAGTGGGGTTTTCCTGTAATTTATTACGGGATCAGTTTTCTGAAGTTGCCAGTTTGCATTCCATTCCGGCCGGTTTTCTTTTATTCCTTCGCGGCCGGACTTTCCGTTGGAGGGTGTTATTTGCAATTGTGCAAATAACATTTTATGGAGGGTTTTCTTGCATATGTGTGGATTATGATATGACCATCATCATGAGATGCTTTTGGTGTCCATTCATTTGCTTTTCTTATGATGGTTTTGTGAATGGATTGAAATGGAAATGGGTGTGACTTATTTCTCATACATTCATCCTCTTTCTTCTCTTGGTTTTGATTATTCATTTTTCTCCACCATTCCATGGGGGGCCGGCCATTCCTTTTGTGGAGTGAGAGGGTGAGTTCATTTTGGATGAGGGAAAACTTTGTTCATCTCATTTTTCTTGCTACACAATTTCATGTACCTCTCTCCAAAGTTCTTTCTTGATCCCTCCATTCATGGCAACTTCATAAACCCCAAAAGAGACATAGCATTCTACACTATTCTATAGCAAGTCTTGGACATATCGGCTAGCCAACTTCGTGCCCAAGTTGCCTCGGTCCAGAGGTGGGAGCCCGTATACAAACCCGGCTACTGGTGCCTTTCCGACGAGGACGTGACGGACGGAGATTCCGCAGGAGATCGGAGTGGAGACGAAGACCGAAGGACACGGATCGCTTGGTATACTTCTCTACCCATCTTTTACTTTGCTAGTTGCTAGGTTAATGGCCCGATCCGGGTGAAAAGTGCGCGGTGGTGCCGGTTGCAAGTTTTGCAAAGTTTTTGTTTCCGCGTTTCCGGCGTCGGATCGATGGCCGGGGCGCCGCCGCGGACTTACATTGGTATCAGAGCCACGCCATTAACCATGCCTAGCTTGGTCTAGTGTGTTTAAAACCCGATCGAACAAAATTCTCAAAAATCGTATTTCTAGTGCATGTGTTCTCTGTTGAATTTTTCCTAGTTCCAAAAATTTTTCAGGTCATTGCAGAAAGACATACAAGAAATTCTAAGAATTCTGGGAAAATACGGTTCAGTGATTCCTTACTTTGACCGCGGAAACGCGGCGAAACCCCTGGTTTGGCCGCGGTTCCGCGGTGGGTAAGTGGAATCGTTGAACCAAATTTTTCCAGTGGGCTTTTGAATAGGAAATAGGGCTTTTGGGATATTGTTTTTGGGCCCAGATTTTCTGTAAGTGCTACAGTATTGTTTGGGGGCCCACTTGATAATATTTGTTCGATCGGATATTTTAAACATGCCAGTTCACAGTATTTACATTATATCTGCGACCGTGAATGTCACTTGATCGGTAAATCCTGTCTAACTGCTATAGCCCGGTTAGACGGATTTGCGAACGTGACCTTCACGTTGATGTTCTGTATATTGTCGTGTTGTTGCGGATCGGTCGTGGGAGATAGCCTGGATGCAATGCTAGTACTGTTTTGTTGTATTATGTACATTTGATATTGCGGGGCGAGCGTCCGACATGTGGATTGCCGTCACTGCCTGTTTGTATTATTTTTTTTGGGGCACGACCAGGTTGCGGTCGATTTACCCGTTGTATGTATATTTTACTTTCTGTACTAGGATTACCCCAAGGAGGGGTGCACGGATAGCCGGGTTCTAGAGGGCAACGAGCCCGCATCTCATGGCATTGAGATGGAGGGGGCTTTACTCTAGAATTGGCGGGCTGTTCGCCGCACTCGTAGGGGGTACAGGTTGGCCCAGGAGGGGTGCCCAAGTTACCGGATTTCGTGAAGTGCTGGGTGGTCCATTCACGTTGCTGAAGGGGGCTGCCTCGCTTCAGGTTTTGGTGGGTAACTTGCCGTGCCCGTAGGGGTCTAGGATTTTCATTGCACAGGCTATCCACACAACCAGGGGAACGTCGGGTTTCAGCAGCGGCTCTGTGAAACCCGAGGATTCCAGATATCTGTATTGATCTGTGTTGCTATACATTTCTGTGTTGTTGCATTTTTATCACGCCTTGAGCGAAAATTATATATTACATATATACTAGTAGATGTTGTATATGTTTTGCATCCGCGCTAGTCGCTCTGTCGTTAGTTAGCTAACCTAACGGGTGATGACGGGACCCAGTGGCGAATGCGGATGGCATATACGTACATCAGTATATTTTCGTTCTTTTGTGGTGTGATCAATTGATGGGACTGCGTTGATTCGGATCAATGCAAGATAAACAAACCTATTCTGATGTTGTTGGAACATTTTTCAAAAAGCTGTTATTGCAAGGACGTTCACTTTTGTTTTGCACAGTGGTATTCAGTTGGAATATCCTGCTCCTCAGTCGACGAGGCAAGGGCCGAGATCCCTTCACCGGGAGTGACCCCTTGGACAAAAGTTTGCGTCAGGGCAATAACTTCACTATAGCTGATTACTTTTGCTTTGCATCGTGGTATTCAGTTGGAATATCCTGCACCTCATTCAACGTGGAAAGAGCCGAGATCCCTTCACCGGGAGTGACCTCTTTAGCAAAGGTTTTCGTCACTATATTTTTTAAAAGCTATCAGTTCCCTTCAACGATATCAAGTTCATTACGTTAAAGGTTTTCGCCAGAAACCATTCGTAGCCCTCCGTCGTTTCAGACGGGTAGCACGTAGTATTCATGCTATGTTTGTTGGCCTTCGTCAAGGCATAGTGTATGGTAGCTGCTTGTTGCCTTTCTGTTGTATAGATAGATGCGTTGGTTTGGGACAGTCGTATAGCCTTGTTGACCTTCGTCAAGGGCTTGTACGGGTGGCTTCAAATTAACCTGGACAATGACGGGTAGAACTTGACATGTGACTTATGATTTGTTGACATTCGTCAAGGTCATAAGAGCATGGGGCAAAAATCCACATCGGGAGTTTCAAAAGAACTGAAACTTGCCAGATATGCGCATACCTTCTGGAGTGTGATAACGTGAGCGGATTCCGTCACGTTATCATGCGATGATAGTTGGATCCCGATTCCCACTGATGAGTTGGTTTACTCCTCGGATGATCCCGGCTAATTCTTCTTTCAGGTTTGGGGAAGAATTTGACGTTACAGTGGGAGGTTTCCAGATTAGAAAAAGTGATAACCATTCTGATCTAGGTTAGAGTGCATGCTGAGTGTTTCTTTTCTCTCTCTCTTTGGCAGCGACCATTGACCCGACCCTTGACTATGACTCAGTGACCAAGTTGACTGAACCTTCTTAACACTGGCTTTTGGATTGTCAAAGTTGCAAACCTCATTGCCACTCCTACTTTTACCCTTTTCTCCAGGACACCCCGTATTACTACGAATGTCCACTTCCATTGGACAAAACCATCGTATGGTTATATAAGAACTCGAAGGAATTAGAGGATGGTTTCCGGTTCTGGAGAAAACGAATAGGACTATTCAGTTGTCTTTTCCTTTTACCTTCTCCCAGATTACGAGCACTCCTTGGTTTAGGAGTAGTACACCTATTACGCAAATTGGATATTCTTCTTCCAAACCTTAGGCTGGTGCCGACCGGTGGGGAATGAAGAAAGCCAATTAGCCTAAACGGTGTACAGAAGGTATTAAGTTCAGACAAAGCAAGGGATTAGTAAGAGGGCAAAGTAAATTGCAACTACTATTCACGACAAAACCAAGTATTTCTTCGCCAATCCTAAATCACCTTTGTATTTCTCCAGGACACTCCGTATCACTACGAAGATCCCAAGTTTATTGGATAATCCATCGTATGGTTATATACGAACTCGAAAGGAACTTGTTCCAGTTCGGGGATGGATCCTGGTTCAGGAGAAATAGGAATAAAGTACATTCAGGTGTCTTTTATCTTCACCTTCTCTCGCGTTGCGAGTGCTTCTAGGACTAGGACAG
Source organism: Agapanthus africanus (assembly GCA_030015575.1). Classification (NCBI taxonomy): domain Eukaryota; kingdom Viridiplantae; phylum Streptophyta; class Magnoliopsida; order Asparagales; family Amaryllidaceae; genus Agapanthus; species Agapanthus africanus. The sequence continues at coordinate 904,307,412 of JASDDO010000022.1, forward strand.
TACACCCTTTATGCTTATTGGATAGTCTTCTTCCAAACCATAGGCTGGTGCCGAACGGTAGGGAAGGAAGAAAACCATTTGGCCTAAAGGGGTGTACAGAAGGTAATGACTAAAGACATATAAAGGGATTTGGTGAAATGGCAAAGAATTATACGGTTATTGTTGTGAATCTTGATAATGGAAGAGGCATTACTAGGAATACCAGGATACCCCATCGAAACATTTCAATATTTCAGTTTCACTGTGTACTGTTAAAGGAAAACTGATTTCCCAATTAAACACTTGCTCCAGGGTATGTATTTACCAGGTTTGATTCTCACATCTGTATGGTTTTACAGATGATGAGTGGGAGTAAGTTATTGGGAATTAGGTGATCATCCTCATTATATCGGGATTCGTTGTAATTGGTGATATTTGAGGAAGACACCTGGTTATTTGCCGGACGGCAAATATTTGGTTTTGAATATCCGTTGTTATGCACCAATTTCAAATTGATATATCTGTACGTCTATTTTCATAGAGTGAGATATACCTTTTTGAAATTATGTCTACGACATTTACCTATACCAGTGGATGGTTAGGTAAGGAGCATTGAACAGCGGTGTAATTCTTCTTAACCAAAAGTACAGTTTTCAACCTACGACACACAGTGAATGAGTTGTTAGACTCAGGGGACTTATACAGAGTATTGTATATTGTCCAGTGTCCATTAGGACAGAGGGGTTGGTCCTCGTACTAAATTCTGTTTACTTATAACTTCTCTGGTTCTTAGACAGGTGTTTCGTACAAACACAGAGTCCAAGTTTTGAGAAGTTATAGGTATAAGAATAAAGTAGAGAACCAGGTATTGCAAGTATCGGGATTCTTCAAGGTGATCGAAGATGTAGATACTTGTGTATGGTATTCAGTTGGTAGTAATGATTAAGAGAACTTGCTTCTTTTTCAGTTTACTCATAATTGGAAGCACTAATAAGTTGAGTAACGCTGATCGGCATCCTTCCATTTAGTTGACATGCACTGGAGACAACTGCATGATTTGAATCTGGTTCAATTAAATCAGTGCCTCTGTTTCTTGGATATAGAACAGTTCATATCTTGACATTGTTAAGATACGGGGAGTTGTCCGGCTTATGCTTAAAACCAGACTCCGGATAACTCAAGGCACGTTTCAGTAGTGGTTGTTTGTGGGTTGACCCGGGCTATGACGAGGGTTGATATTCTACCATCTGGAAGATCAATAGTGATATTGTTCTTGACTTGCCATAGTTTTAATAAAAATGGACTTTTTCAGAAAATAGTAGTGGGAGTATGGTAGAACTGAAAGTGATTCCAGAACCGCAAACGATTACTGAAGATTTGATAAAGAACCTAAAGATTCAATCTGGTTTGACATTCCATTGGCCACTCCGCAGATATGGTGGGTAACCTCGGCACTCGAGAGGTACTTCGGTATGCTCAAGGACGGTGACAGGGAGGTTCTTGTTTACCCAGACTTGCCATTGCTGTTGTTCCAGACTATGAGACCCGGCAGGAGGATGAGTATAGCGTCGTTCTAAACTAGCTTTAGAAGTGTACGTCTATATGACTTTGCCAGAAGGTTGTCGTAGTCAGTGGGAGCAGCGGAAGCATTGGTGGACAGTTGGCTTATGTCTATTTATAGACTAAAGCAGATATAGCAGAGATAGATCATCTATTTCTGATGTGACAGTCATAGGTTTGACTTCATCAGAATAGGGGATGGATCTGTTAAGAAGGTAGTAGGGTGTGATGTCCTGGTATTTGATGACATACACAGAGTAGGAAGTGATATTCCTATACTACGATCGGTTATACTTTGGTCGTCACGCAGTGGTTTCTCCACACAGGACTTGGATATTATATCGTACATTCTGGTTACTAGATCTATGGTTTTAGATCTAGATTTGGGTGGTTTCCCAATCAGGGTACTTTGACAACATTCTAAGAGTATTTAGAATGGACGACTCCTGGCACGGTAGTATACCTGCAGGTAATGGAGTCACCCTCTCTAAAGGTGTCTTACAGACTAAAGGGGAGAGGGATACGCATGATTGGCAGATCACTTGCTTAGGCAATTGAGTCAATCATGAGATGTCAAGTACCACACCAGATGTTGTTCTTGCAGTAGGTGCAATAAGTTGATATTAATCCAATTCTGGAGAAACGGTCGGAAGCAGTTTTAGAACATAAGTTGATGTTTTAGGGATATGATAACAGCATTCTCTTTCGGGAGACAATTATCATTCCAGGCTTCCAAAGTGACCTGGATGACAGAGAGGCTGTCAGAATTATAGTTTTCCCTCTGATGAGGGGCAGTATTTTGGACAGATGGTCCAGGTGGATACTGAGGGAAGGCATGGCGCAGGATACTGATTAAGTTCAGTTGACGATACAGTTTAAGAAGTTTGGATTTGGAGTTCATTTATGAGATAGGTCCCATCAGACATCCAGACACATTTTAAGACAGGTATTGCTCATTTCGGGAGATTGTTTTCTCCGCGAACTTGAGATAAAGAGAGACATAGAAAGAAACACCAGAGCGGATCCACTCACTGAGGCTATTCCTCGAACGCAATAGTTTCGCAAACGAGCTTTGTGAGACTGACTAGTAGAGGAGTTGGGTGTTCGGTATCACACGGGCTGTGAGTATGCGACATCGCAATAATTAGCCTTGAGTGCAAGTGGGAGATTGTTGGAGATAGTGCCCTCAGAGTCAATTATTGGATCACAGGCACGTGATTGCAATGATTGAGGGGGGACCTGTCCCAGTAGGACAGTCTTACTCGAGATGATAGTATGCTATCTGGTTTATCTTTATCATCGTGTACTGCTTTAGGTGACCTTACGAGTCGCTATTACACGTTGATAGAGCCCCTAGGATTCTTTCTTGACTACCAGCAGTATGAGGGCGACCATATAAGTGAGAGCTGGAGTCTATAAGCACATCCTTAAAAGGTCCTTAGTCGTGGGAGTTTCGAGACAGGGCATCGATTCTCCAGAGTAGACTAGTGTATACAGTCGAGACCCCGACGAGGGGCTTGGCCGGTCTCACAAGCCACTGGTGTCAGTTGGTTCACCTAAGATGTATACAGGTGCTCATTGGGTTATGAGTACACCGGACAGGACTCGCCGGGAACCTGCTAGTTGGGATTATACCAGACGTCAGATAGCAGTTCCCTGGTGACATGTGTACAGGTTAGTTCATCGACCTGAGATCGTCATTTGTCTCGTATGAGTTCCCACTGTGCTTTGATTACTACCCTACTACGGCTCAAAGGAGTCGTGCAAACAGGTTTTAGTTGGGTACAGTCCCGAGCCACATGGAGGCAGTGAGCGGATCTGCAGGGGTTCGTCTCTCCCGGTATTGGGGGTGAGGTCGCGCTGTGTCTAGGAGAGCCAGAACATGAAAAGTCCTTGGCCAAGGCAGGAGATTTGCTGGTAGGTATTCCAGTAGTATCTCAGGGTGTTCTGGGCTACACTCCGATACGACTTGTACCGCTATTGGGGGTCTGACTTTTACCAACCCCCTAGGCCCGCCATGCGATGCTCATAGACGAACGGACCGGACTGTACGGATATTGTCACTAACAGGCTCAGTAGGGTGTCAGGATGAGTTCGCTCATCGATGTCCCTTTTAGTCAATAGCTGGTAGCCCGTCACGTATGGCTAATACCTCTGACGTGCTAGTGGTTAAATCCACAGCCATAATATTGACGAGTCTTTAGAGTCCACCACACAGACATTTACTCAGGTTTCGGGCGAAACGCTGTAGAGGCCGTATGGAGATATGGCAGGGTTCGATCAGATACGTGCGGTATTGCACGGATCGTGATCGGACGGATTTTACTAGCCGGCTTTGGCTTAAGCCGGATCCTAGTATTAGACAGTGTAGTTTTGTCTCTTTGCATTTGTGTTCAGTGGGAATACAAATGCGGGCATGTATTTGCAGTAGTGGGGTTTTCCTGTAATTTATTACGGGATCAGTTTTCTGAAGTTGCCAGTTTGCATTCCATTCCGGCCAGTTTTCTTTTATTCCTTCACGGCCGGACTTTCCGTTGGAGGGTGTTATTTGCAATTGTGCAAATAACATTTTATGGAGGGTTTTCTTGCATATGTGTGGATTATGATATGACCATCATCATGAGATGCTTTTGGTGTCCATTCATTTGCTTTTCTTATGATGGTTTTGTGAATGGATTGAAATGGAAATGGGTGTGACTTATTTCTCATACATTCATCCCCTTTCTTCTCTTGGTTTTGATTATTCATTTTTCTCCACCATTCCATAGGGGGCCGGCCATTCCTTTTGTGTAGTGAGAGGGTGAGTTCATTTTGGATGAGGGAAAACTTTGTTCATCTCATTTTTCTTGCTACACAATTTCGTGTACCTCTCTCCAAAGTTCTTTCTTGATCCCTCCATTCATGGCAACTTCATAAACCCCAAAAGAGACATAGCATTCTACACTATTCTATAGCAAGTCTTGGATGCGTCGGCTAGCCAACTTCGCGCCCGAGTTGCCTCGGTCCAGAGGTGGGAGCCCGTATACAAACCCGGCTACGTGGTGCCTTTCCGACGAGGACGTTGCGGACGGAGATTCCGCAGGAGATCGGAGTGGAGACGAAGACCGAAGAACATGGATCGCTTGGTATACTTCTCTACCCATCTTTTACTTTGCTAGTTGCTAGGTTAATGGCCCGATCCGGGTGAAAAGTGCGCGGTGGTGCCGGTTGCAAGTTTTGCAAAGTTTTTGTTTCCGCGTTTCCGGGGTCGGATCGATGGCCGGGGCGCTGCCGCGGACTTACAGGCGGGTAGTTTGCCGTACCCGTAGGGGTCTGGGGTGGGGTGTGGCTATTCATCGCGACCGTGGGATCCGTCTTTCGTTGCAGGCTTAAACGAAACGCGGCATTCCTAGCATATCTGAAATGTTTATCTGTGACTGGAATGATTATTATTGCATGATATGATTTTAAAATATCTATATATGGTATATAGTAGGCGTCACATATGTTTTTCATCCGCGCTAGTCCAGCCCCGCTCTGTCGTTAGTTAAGTAACCTAACGGGTGATGACGGGGCCCCGTGACGAATGCGGATGGTATAAGAGGACGTGATTTTTTTTTCTTTCAATTCTCTCTGTAATGATAGAAATAAATGATGGGACTGCATTAGATTAATGCAAAGCAAATAAACCAAAGTTGAATCGTTGGAACAATTTCAAACCCACTCAGTTTTTCAAAACAGAAAAACTTTTAAAAACGCGGAGCTTAAACCACTCCTTTTAAAAGCTATTAAGGTTCCTTCGATTATATCAAGTTCACTACATTCACGGTTTCGCCAAAACCATTCGTAGCCGTCTGTCATTTCATATGTATATTCAATAGTATTCATGCTGTGTTTGTTGACTTTCGTCAAGGCATAGTGATTGGTAGCTGTTGGGTGTTCATATGCAGCATAAATAGATGCATTGGTTTGGGACAGTCATATTACCTTGTTGACCTTCGTCAAGAGTATATACGGGTGGGTTCAAATTGACCTGGACAATGATGGGTAGAACTTGACATGAGACTTATGATTTGTTGACCTTCGTCAAGGTCATAAGAGCATGGGGCAAAAATCCACATCGGGAGTTTCTAAGAAAATTGAAACTTGCTAGTGTTGCATACCATTTGGAGTTTGATAATGTTGGTAGCATTCCTTCAGCAATATCACACAATGATATTTGGATCCCGATCCTACTATGAGTATCCGCTACTCCTCGGAAGATTATTTCACTTAACGATCAATGCTATAAACCAAGTAGGTTTCTAGAACAGTGTTAGCGGGGCTACGCCTCCAAGGAAAAGAGGTTTTGTAATTAAGGAACTTCGCGAAAGAGTTAGAAAACCTCCCTCGAAGTACCAACACTAGCCCGGCTGAACGGTTAAGCAAGAATTGTATGGTGAGATTAATCCTGACTAATTTCTCTTTTCTGGTTTAAGGAGGGATTCGAGAAACAGTGGGAGCCATCCTGTTTAGATAAATTAAAAACCAATCTAAACTTGCAAAAGCGTCATGCTAAGTGTTTTCTTCTCTCTCTCTTAATTGCAGCGACCCAGTGACCAGACATAAGTTACATCTAGATAATAAAATGACTGAATCTGACTGTATTGAATGGCAAAGGTCTGTCCAGATGTCCCTTACCCATGACAAACTAGGACACCTCTTCACTAATCCAACCCCTGCCGTCTCAGGACCAGTTTCCATCGTCCCGGATACTGATATCCGTAAGACATCGGAAAAAGGTTGTGCGAATGATAAGTGCATCGTGTTTGCCTCAGTTGATGGTACATACCAGAGGCGGCACGAGAAGATGGACTTAGTTTCTGTCTTCCTCCATAACAAAGATTTATATGGAGAGCAATCTCGTATCGCAAGATATGAGACCTCGAACGAATTGCTTCAAGCGAGGTTGGCTGTCGGGTTATCTGTAGGGGACAACGTCCATACAGAGACTAGCTATTTTGATAAGCTCATGGATCTCAAGACCACGTTGAAGAACGGGTCAAATACTGACTTAATTCTACATTCTCTGCCCTCTACTTACACCCTGAAGGAAACCAGGGAAGTAGAAGGAAAGGGAAGGGCAAAAGTTTCGGGACTAGATGTAGGGAAGGAGGGACGTTCCTATTGTTACGGGAAAGGTCATTGGCAGAAGGATTGCAGGGCTTTGAAAGCCAGTAGCCATGATTCGAAGCATGTTGTGGCTTCGGCTTCGGGTGTGTTTGTAGTAGAAAACTGTATGTCAATTAACTCTACTTCCTAGGTACTAGATACCGGATCAGGATCTCACATCTGTAATTCATTACAGGCTTTGAGAAACCATAGAGTTATCAGATTAGGTGATATGACTCTCAGGGTTGCTAACGGAATGAGCGTGGATGCTGAATCCGTAGGGGAATATCATCTTGGATTGACAAGTGGGCAGATATTGATTCTACGTAACTGTTTGTATGTACCTAGTCTAGCTTGTAATATCATATCTGTATCCTTACTTTCTAAGGAAGGATATGATTTTACTTTTGTAAGCGATGTGGTACACATCTACCTAAATCAAGTTCTGATTGGGTCAGGTACATTAGAAAACGGAATATACGTATTAAATCAAGCTCAGGTTTTCAGTGTCCAGAACACACTTAAAAGAAAGTCTCCAGAAACAAATCAGGCTTTCTTATGGCATTGTAGACTGGGTCACATCAATGAGACACAGTTAACGAAGTTACATAAAGAGGGATATTTGAAACCATTCGAGTATCAGTCTTATGCTACTTATGAATCTTGTCTCATGGGAAAGATAACGAAGACTCCGTTCACTGGACACGGAGTAAGAGCAAGCGAGCTCTTGGGACTCATACACAGTGATGTGTGTGGTCTAAGGTCTACACATGCGCGAAGTGGTTATTCATACTTCATTACTTTTACGGATGATTTCTCTAGGTATGGACATGTCTTCCTGATGAAGCATAAATCCGAAGCCTTTGAGAAATTCCGGGAATACAAGAATGAAGTGGAAAAACAAACAGGAAAAAGTATCAAGACACTGAGATCTGATCGAGGTGGTGAATACTTGAGTGCCGAGTTTCTGGACTACTTAAAAGAGAATGGAATTCTCTCTCAGCTTACTCCTCCATACACAACACAATGGTGTATCGGAAAGGCGGAATCGAACCCTATTAGATATGGTTCGTTCCATGATGAGTAAGGCTGAGTTACCGCGATCTTTCTGGGGTTATGCACTAGAAACAGCTGCATATCTTTTGAACAAGGTTCCAACCAAGACTGTGCCTACCATACCATATCAGATGTGGAGTGGGAAGAACCCTTGTCTTAAGTATCTTAAGACATGGGGATGTCCAGCTTTTGTAAAGAAGCAGCATGTGGACAAGCTCGAGGCACGCTCAGTACTGTGTAGGTTTGTGGGATACCCCAAGAACTCCAGGGGGTATCTTTTCTATTCTGCAGAGGAACAAAAGGTTTTTGTTTCTCAGCATCCCCACTTCTTGGAAACTGAATTTTTAGAAAATAAGATAAGTAGGAGCACAATAGAACTGGAAGAAATTCCGGAACCACAAGCTATTACTGAAAGCTTGGTAGAACCAGAAGTTTCAGGAGAACCGGACATCCCAGCGCCACTCCGCAGGAGTAGTAGGCAGTCTCATCCGCCTGAGAGATACTACGGTTTTCTTATAGACGGGGATCGAGAGGATTGCATCATTGAAAATGATGAGCCTACTACCTTCCAGCAAGACATTCAGAGCGGTGACTCAATAAAATGGCCTGATGCAATGCGGACCGAGATGGAGTCCATGTACACCAACAAAGTTTGGACTTTGGACATTGCTCCGAAAGGGGTAAAACCCGTAGGCTGCAAATGGATCTTCCGAAAGAAGATTGGTGTAGATGGGCAGGTTGAAACCTATAAAGCTAGACTTGTTGCAAAGGGTTTTCGTCAAAGACCTGGTTTAGACTATGACGAAACCTTTTCTCCAGTGGCCATGCTCAAATCCATTCGGATCCTTCTTGCCATTGCTGCCTTCCATGATTATGAGATCTGGAAGATGGACATAAAGACGGCTTTTCTAAATGGAAATTTGGAAGAATGCGTCTATATGGATCAGCCGGAGGGTTTCATTCAGAGTGGGAGCAGCGGTAAAGTGTGCAAGTTGCTTAAGTCCATTTATGGAATAAAGCAAGCATCGCGGAGTTGAAACATCTGCTTTGATGATATGTCAAAGAATTTGACTTTATCAAAAATCCAGATGAACCATGCATATATAGTAAGATTGTAGGGAGAACTGTCGTATTCCTCGTCTTGTACGTGGATGACATTCTCTTGATAGGAAATGACATTCCTACCCTGCATTCAGTCAAAAGATTCTTATCACAGAGGTTCTCCATAAAGGTCGACCTGGGCGATGCCAACTACATTCTAGGGATCCAGATCTATCGTGATAGATCTAAAAGGATGTTGGGACTTTCACAGTCCAGGTACATCGACACCATACTGAAACGATTCAGTATGGAAGATTCAAAGCGCGGTAACCTGCCGGCTTGTCACGGAATCACCCTCTCCAAAGAGATGTCTCAAAAGACTGATTTGGAAAGGGCTCGCATGTCATCTATACCCTACGCATCTGCGGTAGGCTCTATAATGTATGCGATGTTATGTACCAGAACTGATGTAGCATACGCTTTAAGCGTTGTAAGCTGGTATCAGTCGGACCTAGGGGAGAAACACTGGATAGCAGTAAAGAATATTCTCAATTACCTAAGAAGGACTAAGGAGATGTTCTTGGTGTATGGTGGAAAAGACCTCCAGAGCGAGGCCTTTGCTGACTCCAGCTTCCAGAGTGACAAGGATGACTCCAAGTCTATGTCGGGTTATGTATTTACCCTCAATGGAGAGGCGGTTTGCTGGAAGAGCTCCAAGCAGGAAACCGTTGCTAACTCAAAGATGGAAGCGGAGTACATAGCTGCTTGCGATGCCGCAAAGGAAGCTGTCTGGATAAAGAAGTTCCTCATGGAGCTTCAGGTGGTTCCTACCATTGTTGATCCAATACCGCTGTATTGCGACAACAACGGCGCTATAGCCTTAGCAGAGGAACCCAGGTCCCATCAGAAGTCTAGGCACATCTTGAGGCGGTACCACCTGATCAGGGAGATCGTTGATCGTCGGGAGATCGAGGTGAGGAGAGTAGATTCGGAGAATAACACTGCAGATCCATTCACGAAGGCCATACCCCAGACTCAGTTCGAGCGGCTGATCGAGATGATAGGTCTTCGATACGCCAGTACATGGCCCTAGTGTAAGTGGGAGATTGTTAGTATATATGCCCTAGAGGCCATTACTGTATCATACTAGTTTGTATATTACTTAATGGAAGCTTGGGATATTCACAGTTGTATAGACAGTCTTGGTCAAAATAGTAGTATGCTACTTGGTTTGTTTCTACTTCAATATGTGCATGTGTTTCTTTTAACATATCGCTTATACATATTAGTAGAGCCCTTAGGATCATTGCTTGATTACCAGCATTGTGATGGCAGTCACACTAGTAGGGGCTGGGTAGTCTATAAGCACATCCTTATACAGGTCCCTAGTCGTAGGATTATCGAGACAGGGCATCGATTCTCCAGAGTAGACTAGTGTGTACGCTTCTCATCCCAGCAGGGGAGATGGTCTGTCCCACAGCCATTAGTTTTTCGTACTGGAGATAGTATGCAGGTGCTCATTAGGTTATGAGTACACCGGACAGGACTCGTTGGGAACCGCTGGTTGGTAATATACCTTCGTCAGGTGGCAGTTCCCAGGTGATATGAGTACAGCTTAGTCCGTCGACTTGACACTGCCACTTCGCCTTGAGTGTGTTCCCACTGTACTTTGATTACTACCCTACCACGGCTCAAAGGAGTCGTGCAAACAGGTAGTAGTTGGGTGCAGTCCCGAAGCACTTGGAGGCAGTGGCGGTTAGATAGGATTCGTCTCTCCCGGTATTGGGGTTGATGTCGCGCTGTGTTGGAGAGCCATTACACAAAGTCCCTGGCTAGGACAAGCGAGATTTACTGGTAGTATTTCCAGTAATTTCTCAGGGTGTTCTGGGCTACACTCCGGCACGACTTGTACCGCTATTAGGGGTCTGACGTTTACCGCCCCCTAGGCCCGACATGCGATACTCATAGATGAACAGACCGGACTGTACGGAGATTGTCATAGATAGGCTCAGTTGGAGTTCGGATGAGTTATTCTCATCGGCCTTCTCATCGACATATACCTGGGGGTCGTTACGTACAGCTAGTGCCGCTTGCGACCTGTGGTTAAACCCACTGCCAGCGTAGTGTCGAGTCTTTATAGTCCCACACAGAGGGTTTCCCTGCATTGGACAAAAGATGTAGAAGTCGTATGGTTATACGAAAGGGTTCGATCACGTGCGTGTACTCGTGCACGCATGATGATTCGAGCGGACAATACTAGTAGGTTTTGGTTTAAGCCGGATCCTAGTATTGTACTGATGGATTGTTTTCGTCTTTTTGTATCCGCATTTTTCGAAATACGGATACAGGTACGTATGTACGGACGAGGGGCATTTTTGTAAATTGGTCAAAGATGATTCTAGAAGGTGACATGTCATATTGTTTTTATTCATTTTGGTTTAAATGAAAATACATTATGACATAAGAGGATGAGGTGGAAATTGCATGAAAATGGACTTAGCTTCTTATGACACATGGTGAGTTTTTGGAGTCATTTTTTGTTACTTGAACCATATAATTGATAATTGATATTGATTTATCAAGTGAAAAATCAATATGGTTCAGGTTGCAAAAGGGGAGAGAGCTATCTTCATCCCCATTCTCTTTCCTCACTAGCATTTCCTAAAAGGTCACCTTCTTCCTCAAAGCTCTAGTGAACTCATGTGTTGAGTGATCTAGGGCAAGCATAGATATTACAATCTATCTACACATCTCTACATCCTCTACGACATCATGGGTAGCGACCTTGATGCCCTAGTTGTCTCCGTTGAAGTAGGAGTTCGATGCACATCTCCTCGGGTGGATCATCATGGATTTGAGGAGTCCGGTGAGGGAGCAGCGATCCAAACGATCCACGGAGTCAACAACCAGAAGAAGGACAGCGAGGAATGAAGACCCGAAGGACCGGAATCGTGAGGTATAAACTTATGTACTTTAAGTTAACCTCACTTTTAGTTTGCTAGTTAGGATTTAGCACCGATCCTGGAGTTCAAGTCCGTGCCGTGATCTTTTGAAAATTGTTTTTCACCTATTCCGCCTCCCTGCGATCCCGCGGGGTGCGCGACATGGACTTATATATATATATATATATAATATTAAATAATTTAAACAAATAAAATCTCTTCTCTCCCTCTTTCTCTCGCCTCTCACCTCTCCCTCTCCCTCTAACCTCAGTCTCTCTCTATCTCTCTAATATATACATATATATATATATATATGTATCTATGTATGTATGTATGTATGTATGTATGTATAATTATTATTATAAAACCCGCACCTCTCTCTCTCCTCCCTCGTTCTCTTATCCCCGCGAACAAATCCAGAACCCTAACCCACGCTCGCCACCACCATTGCCGCTCCCTCTCATCACCACCCCCCTCTTGCCTTCACCATCCCTACCTCGTAGCCATCACCTCCACCTTTTCCTCCTCTCCCCGACAACCCCAAACCAAAACCCAAGCGACCCCAAGCCGAGAACCCTAACCCTCATTTTCCCCATCACCTCATTGCAACCCCTTGCCACCGTTCGCCCTCTCGCCCTCGTCCTCGCCTTCTCATCCTCGTCCTCGCCCTCTCATCATCACCCCATCCTTCTCCTCCTCTTCCCGACAACCCCGAGCACCACCCAACCTTCCTCGACCAAGAACCCATCTTTTCCAAACCATCCCCCATCGTCGGCGACCCCTCGTCGCCGGAAACCTACCAACACCAACCACCTCATCACCATCCTCATCTCCCCAGCAACCCCGAACACCATACCATACCACCACCGACCCCTGCTACATACTCCACGATGACCTCGCCACCTCGCCGTCGACCTCGTCGCCATCTCTCGTCTGCCGTCACCTACCCCAACAACAACAGTCCTCTCCTCTCTTCTTCTTCTGCTTCTTTTCATTTCTTGTTCTTTTCTCTCTTGATTTCCGGCCGTCTCACCGGAGTTGCGCACATCGCTAACGATCCAGAACACCCAGCCACCATCGTCGTCTAGCTCGGTCACCATGTCACGCAGCTGCTCAGCCAGGTCCAGTCCTGCGTGCATAAGTTTATGTCGTAACTTTATTTCGATGTCGGAACGTGGCATCCGTACCTCGACGTGAGATCCGATCAGGCAATTTCTAAACTTGCAACATGTTATGTTATTATATCAATATTTATTTGATAAATTATAGTGCATGTGTTTAATATTCAGCAAAAATTACCGATTTACCATTTTATAGCATCCGTCTGTATCCGTACTGATAATAGTTTATCTAGTTGCATGCCGGAACATCATGATATTATTATAATATTATAACTGTTCAACATGCTATCTAGATTGCATCCTTCATGGTAATGGACGTATAAAGGTTATTATAGATAGATACATATGCATCCTGGCATTAGTCGTGTTTCGATATCGATTACAGTTTTACATTGGTGTCTATTTTGGTTAATATACAGTGCATGACATGTTCACGACACATTACCAGACTTGTTACTTGGATCTTATTGCTAATGCCAACAACCCTGATTGTTGTCCTGATGGACGTAACTTGTTGTCTACATAGACAAGACCTGTACCTGCTTGATCCTATGTTGGTATTAGATTTATATCGTCAATACCTGACTTGAACACAAAACCTAGAGGGAAGGGGGAAATCAAGAATATAACTGAAACGTAACTCAGGAGGATATTATTATTGTTTGCCGTTATTCCGGGCGTTATGGAATAAATCATTGTTTATTGTACCGTAGTCCCGTGGGTAATGAACGGGATATATTGTACCGTGGTCCCATGGGGCATGAACGGGATATATACTGTTGAGTTACGATAAGGATTACATTAATTGATTTCAAAGACTTCTAGAATAGATAACCTAGACGCACAGACTTTAGGATATACATCACATACATATAGCTCACTATTTATATCTGTGTTATTTATTTATATTCTGGTTTAATTATATCATCATATCCTAGTCATTACTATTATTTTAATATCATGACGCACTGACGTCTGGGTTTTGCATGGCCCGGTTCCTCTACCTTTATCGCAGGCAGATCAAGAGTACTTTAGCAATCAAGCCGAGCATGAGGAGCTAGCTATTTAGTTTAGAGACACTTAGTTTATTTATTTCAATAGTTTTATTGATGTGAGCCCATAAGGGACATGATTCAGAGATTGTTTTTATTTGGATCTTGATTCGTTTCCACTATATGCATTTCTTGATTTTATTTACTGTGGCAGATGGACATGTGTTAGCTAGATTATATTTTAATGTTCTTGATATCCGATTGAAATCCATAATATGACTGTGGAGGGATGATTCCTAACCACAGTTAGCATGGTTGGCTCTGTTACGTGCCGTAGTTACGTATCTTGGGAAGCGGGGCGTAACAGGATTTGTTTGGTATCAGAGCCATAGGATTTAGGGTAGGTCGGGTTTGGTTCATTTTTAGTTGGGTATTGAACCCAATACACTAACCAGAAAACCCAGAATTTAGAACATGTCCTGCCACAATACTATCTTGCCAGTCTTGAATCTATAGCTATCTTGTTTATTGAATCATGTTTACCGTTACTAATCCTCTTCAGTGTCTTGGCATCAGAATCATGACGGATAGAAACTTGTGATCATACCAGAGGCGTGTTGATAACGCCGCATTGCTTGGAGTTATATGTGGTATGCTTGAAAACCAGAAGCGGTAAACTGAGCATAATCAGCGGCAGGCCGAGGCTTTCCAAGAGGGTCTGTGAATGGTCCAGCGGTCCTAGTTGCAGTAGCACCCAGGCTAATACAGCGTGAGGGCACCGTGGCGGACATTAGAAAGCTCGGTCCGTCTACATTTACAGGACTGGAGGAGCCATTGTCAGCGGAGCAGTGGCTAGTTGATACAGAAAACCTACTCGTTGTCACGTAGATTCTAGATGAGAAAAGGTAGTTGTAGTACGCATTCAATTGGTAGATTACGCTTGTGAGTGGTGGCTCATAGAGGAGGCCCGTCTGACCAAGCTAATTAGTTAGGCAACGTTTTCGCAAAATTTCTTGGAGAAATTCTTTCCGCAGTCTGCTCGGGAGGAAATGGAAGAGAAGTTCATTAGCTTGAAGCAGAATGGCCGATCTGTTGATGTACATGCGGCTAAGTGGACTCGGCTCATTTGATTTGCGGGGCCCTTAGTTTCCAATGAGGCAGATAGGGCATGAAGGTTTATGCGTAGCTTGGATGTGGAGATTTAGAGACACGTCATATCCCTGGGTTTGCCAACCTTCTTCTAAGTTCTCAAGGCAGCTAGAGAGCAGCAGATTTTATTGGTGAGAGCAAAGGGTGCTCAACAGCAAGTTGTTATAGTGCGGAAACCGGTGTTTACGCCAAATAGAGCTCCTGTACGTAGAGGCATTCCGATAAATAAACATGGGAAAATACCTATGAAAATGACCTCTGTTTCAACGTAGAAGAAGGATGTGATGTGTGATTACTGCTAACGACCGGACCATTTCTGGAAGGAGTGTTGGATGAGGCTTGGGCAGTGTCTGATTTGCGGAGCTACTGATCATCGAATGCATACTTTTCCATCGAGAGTTCAGTTGAAGGGTGATAATCCGAGAGCACAGCAAAAGCAGATTACTCAGATGCCTAATCAAGCTCGAGCCTTCACCTTGACGGCTGAAAAGGCCAAGGCTTCAGATGGCGTTGTTTCAGGTATCCTACTCGTTTATAATTTTCCCGCATTGGCATTATTCGATTCAGGTGCATCCCATTGCTTCATGTGGTCCAAGTTTATTAGTGCACACTCTATTCCACACACGGCCCTGTCTAGTAGCTAGGACATACACACAGGGGATGGGAAAATTATGTCTAGTAGTGAGTGAAAGGGTTGCTCGATTGTTATTTGCGGATGAGAGTTATTTACGGATTTCTTGGTGATTGATGCTAGCAGCTATGATGCTGTCTTGGGAATGGACTTTCTTGGCATTTTCCACGCTCACATTGATTGTAGAGCAAAGAAAGTGATCTTCCAGATTCCCGGACATCCGGATTTCATATTTTTGGGAGGTAGCAGATCTGTCAAGCCGGTCAAATTTAGGACTAGGCCGGCTAATGTCTTTCTTTCGTCAATGGAAGTAAACAAGGAGGAAGCGCCAGCAGTAGTTCAGGAGTTTATGGATGTGTTCGAGGACATCTCAGGTTTACCGCCAAAACGATATGTAGAGTTTACAATCGATCTTATTCCAGGAGCAGCGCCGATTTCAAAAGCTTGTTATCCAATGGCACCGGTGGAATTGGAAGAGGTAAAGAAACAAGTTGCCGAATTGCTAGAGAAGGGTTAGATTCGCAGCAGCAGTTCACCATGGGAAGCTCCAGTTCTTCTAGTCAAGAAGAATGATGGCACGTGGAGGATGTGCATTGACTATCGAGAATTAAATCGGGTGACTATTAAGAATAAGTAGCCAATCCCTCGCATCGGAGAATTATTCGATCAACTCAGCGGTGCGAGAGTATTCTCAAAGTTGGATTTGTGATCCGGATATCATCAAGTTCGGGTGAAATCAGAAGATATTTGCAAGACAGCGTTCCGAACTCGATATGGGCATTACGATGTCATTTGGAGTTACTAATGCACTCGCAATAATTATGGACTTGATGAACCGAATCTTTTCACCGTACCTGGACCAGTTCGCAGTGGTATTTATTGATGATATTCTGGTCTATTCGAAGAGAAAAGAAGAGCGTGCAAAACTCTTGAGGATCGCACTGCAAACGTTGAGACAAGAAAAGTTATATGCTAAGATGAGCAAGTGCGAGTTTTGGCTCGAAGAAGTGAAGTTCTTGGGTCATGTTGTATCCGAAGATGGAATTGTCGTTAACCCTGAAAAGATTGTAGATGTTCATGATTGGCCAATTCCTAAGAACGTAGGAGAAATCAGAAGTTTTCTTGGGCTTGCCGGATACTATAGAAGGTTTTTAGAGAATATCGCTCGAATAGCAGAACCATTGACCAAGCTAACACGAAAGGAGATACCATTCGTATGGACCGAGAAATGTGCATCAGCTTTTGAAGCGTTGAAGCAAAGATTGACCACCGGTCCTATTTTGACAGTGCCAAATGGTTCCGGAGGGTAGGTTATTCACAGCGACGCATCTGGAAAGGGCTTGGGATGTGTTCTAATGCAGCATGAGAAGGTAATAGCTTATGCATCGAGACAATTGAAGACTCATGAGAAGAACTACCCAACTCATGATCTGGAGTTAGCAGTGGTGATTTTCGATTTGAAGATTTGGAAACACTATTTATTTGGCGAAAGGGTAAAAGTATTTACCGATCACAAAAACCTAAAGTATGTGTTCATCCAGAAAGAGCTCAACATGAGGCAGCGTAGATGGTTAGAGCTGATGGTTGACTATGATCTTGATCTAAATTACTATCCGGGGAAAGTTAATGTAGTGCCGGATGCTCTAAGTCGGTTGTCAGCGATACGGATGTTGACTGCACAAAAGGAGATTATAGCTGATCTTCAAAGGTTCGAGTTGGAGATCGTACTACCGAATTCTTCGGGAAAGTTGATTCAGTTACAAGTACAGTCATCCTTGATCGATAACATTAGAGTAGCACAGTCGCACAATCCAAGATTGAAGAAGTTCCGAGAACAAGTAGAAGCGGGACTTCGAACGGACTTGTTAATTCATGAAGATGGTTCGTTGCGTTATGAGAGTCGTTTATGTGTTCCTAAAGGAGATGTTCATGAAGAAGTTATGAAGGAGGCTCATAGTTCCGCATATTCCATACATCCGGGAGGCACAAAGATGTATAGAGATCTGCGACAACATTTTGGGAAGGCATGAAAAAGGAGATTTCTCGCTACGTATCGAAGTGCTTGGTGTGTCAGCAAGTCAAGGCTGAACATCAAAGGGTAGCTAGTTTGTTGCAACCACTTCCGATTCCTCAATGGAAGTAGGTACATATAACCATGGATTTCGTGACAGCTTTACCATGGAGTCCAAAGGGCAATAATGCAGTTTGGGTCATTGTCGATCGATTGACCAAGGCAGCTCATCTCATACCGTTTCGAGTTGGTCAGTCGACGGAGGCTTTGGCAGAGAGGTACATGCAGGAGATTGTAAGATTGCATGGAGTACCTGTGAGCATCGTTTCGGATCGTGGTACTCGATTTCTATCACTTTTGGAGGAGTCTACAGAAAAGATTGGGAACTCACTTGAAATTTATCATAGCCTATCATCCTCAGACAGATGGCCAGTCTGAAAGAACGATCCAAACTCTTGAAGATGTGGTGAGAGCGTTTATGCTAGACTTCAAGGGTTCATGGGAGGATCATTTGCACTTGGTGGAGTTTTCATACAATAACAGTTTTCGGGCGACTATACAGATGGCTCCATTCAAAGCATTATACGGTCGTAAGTGTTGCTCGCCTGTCTGTTCGGAAAATATTGGAGAAAGCAAATTATTGGGACCGGATCTTATTGTGCAAACGGTGGAGAAGATTAACGTGATTCGAAATCATATGAAGGTGGATCAAGATCGGCAGAAAAGTTGGGCTGATACTGGAAGAAGACATCTGGAGTTCGCAGTTGGTGATCTCGTATTCTTGAAGATATCACTGACTAGAAGAGTAATCCGATTTGGTAGTCGAGGCAATCTTAGTCCTCAATTCGTAGGGCCTTTCGATATCATCGAGCGTGTTGGAGAGGTAGCTTATCAATTGGCTTTACCACCATCCTTGGCGGGTATTCATGACGTGTTTCATGTATTTCAACTCCGCAAGTATGTTCGAGATAAGACGCGCGTCCTAAATCACTCGGAATTGACAGTAAGGGGAAATTTAACATATGAATTGCCCGGAATTGTTTCACTCCAGGTGCCTTAGCTTCTAGGCGGTTCATTAGGATAGCAGTCTGCTGCTGCTGTCCCTCCAAGAGGCTCTTTATTGCCTCGAGCAGTACCGTCAGCTTGTTGATCGGAGCTATAACGGTAGTCGTAAGTGGAAGAGGTGGTGGTGTGGTGTTGTCGTTCACGTTGGTGCTAGTATTGTTTGGAGAATCCATAACCTTGAAAAAAATAAAGTTATGATAGATTCAAGGAATATGAAATATAAAGAATGTTTAGTTGCTGAATCTTATAATTCTTGTGTTATATTGCTTAGGTTTCCATGCAGAACTGGCCTGCATTGGCCACCAACAAAACCTGTCACGCCCCGCTTCCCGGTGTACGGATAAGGAGACGTGACTAGGCCCACGACGTATTTACTCAAAAGTAAACACGTTAAGCATAAATAAGCAATATAATATAAATGTACACAAGAAAGACATGAGATGTAAATGAACAACAACCTTTTATTTACTAAATATTCTTTACAATACAACTGAAAAATAAATACAATATGGAAAGTAATGCCTAAACAATGACATGAACTGAAAGTAAAAGTATATACAAGTGACTAGAGTTTGGGGTCCTCGATGAATTGCTCCAAGTCTTCTGAGCTAGGCTCGATCTCCAGAGAGTTGGGTCCTTCTGACAACATTCCAAAGAAAGAATAGAAAGGGAATGTCGTCAGCGAACAATCACTCGGTAAGTCCCAAAGAAATAGAAATAAAATAGACAGATAAGAGAGAATAAAACTGTATAATGTATGTTTGTTATGCTAACGTAGTTGTTTGTAGTTTGGTACAGAATATACCAGTGTATACTAGAGGAGTCCAACTATTCTGTGGACTAAGGTATACAGAGCACAAGGAACCGTTAAGCCATGGAACAACAGCAATGGATATTCAGATTGGGTGTATTAAAGTGACCATTATCGTGCCACTTTTAACACATTCCGTACCAATCTACCCATTAAAAACCCCGTAATGTTTATTGTATTGTTTTATAGATGTAAGACTTGCTGAAACCATGATATCAATTGCTCATGTAAACGGACAAGAATGTAAACGGATAGTCATGTAATCAAATCAATGTATATCCATGTTTCGGTCAATTCAACTCATGTTGATATTTGATAGTATTCAGTATATATGGATTCATGTTGTATTAGAGTTATATTTGGATTGTATTCATGTATGGATTTTTTTCAGATTAGACTGAAACTTCGTCTGAGTCAGACACTTAAACAGAATTTGATTCCTCAATTAGGTTTGGAGTTATCGGTAACTGCTGCACATAGACGGCAGGATTTGTGACTTTTTCCAAGTCAATTACCATTGATAACCCCGTTTTAGTTTTCTACCTTAAATAGGCAAGCACCCACTTTCTCCGGCTCCCTGAGGCTCAAGAGAATTGGTCCCGTTTAAACCTATATTTACTAGGGTCCTTATTGTAAATTAATAAACTTGAGGGTGTTTTATGAAAAAAAGGTTTTGATATAATTTCAAAATAAATCTCAAGTATTTTTTAGTCGTATTTAGGGTTTGCATGGATGTAATTTTTAAAAGTGAAGTATTCTAATGATTATAAACCTAGATTGAATAGTATATGGTATTTTAGTGTAAATTGGAATTGTATGGATTTGTGATGGTATATTCATGAAATTTATGATTCCTTTGTTTAGAAAACATGGAATTTATTATATATATTTAAAATAGATATTTTGATAATATATATATATATATATATTAAAAATAGAATTTATTTATTAAATAGAAAATCACATTATTCTTAAAAATTGTAGTAAAAATTCCATCGAGATCGGATGCTCCGTGAGGAGGTCTGCATCTCGCTCTGCTAGTACCGAGGATGTGTGATAACCCGCACCATCCAAATCGGGTTCCCCAAAATGGGTTGTAAAGGCTTAATTGTAAGGAACTTAATTAAAACAATCTTAAAGAATACGGTTTTATTAGCTTAAGATATTTTATTGTAAAATTGTATTTATCCTACAAAAAACTGTTCCAAAAGCCATCGTGCTATGCCATGATGAGTGTTGTGATGAGGTAAGTCATTACCTCATGAGTTTTCTAAAAGTAATATGAGCATATATGATGAAAGATGTCGAATAGAAAGTTTGTGGTATTTAACCGTAAAAGTGAAATAAAAGTTGCATAGCATTGTATTTTGAATTGAAACTTGCTCTAAATGTTTGTTTATGATTACTAAACAATTTGTAAAAATATGGGTGTTTGGTTATTAAGATAAGTTATGTTTTTAAAAAAATTAAAATCGAAAGCCGGATTAACTCCACTTCCGACGAGTTTTGAAAAGAGATCTTTTTAGAATAGGAAAAGAGAAGAGGAGAGGGGACTTACAGTTTGAAAAGAGAGAGGGGAGGTATGGGAAAGGTTTGAGAGCTTCGTGGAGTCGCGGGGTCGCCGGAAGATGACCTTGGGCTAACTCCACTTGTACAACTAATTTGACTTAGAAAATTTTGAAAGTTTTGATGATAGATTTCAGAATAGAGAGGGATGGGTATGGGGTGGTATTTATAGGATAGAATTAGGGTTTAAGGAATTAAAAATAAGAATTAAAAATGCATTAAAATGGATTAAAGAGGTGAATTTAATCTCTCTGTAAATTTACAGAGAAATCAAACAGTATTGGGGTTAAGGGGGGAAGCCAAGAGATTGAGGTTCAAGAATTGGAGGCATTCCCCATGGGGGGCCGGCGCCGCCGGCCTTTTGGCCAATCTCGCCGCTCGATGTAGGGGGTCGGGGTCTTTGATGTTTGCCACGTTCCCTATCTGTTCATATGACATTTTCCACATGTTTGATTTTAGTGACTTTTCATTTTTACGTGTATTGCATGTGTAAACTTTTGGGCTTCCAAAAAGTTTAAAAGAAAAATCATTAAAAATAATACGTGGCTGGGGGATTCGAACACAGGGGCTACGTCACAGCAGTGCAAGGCTTTACCAATGAGCTACAAGTGCTTTCTTACTGTTCTAAAACAAATTAAATATTTATAGCATACTCAGGGTTGCAAATACTCCATTTAGTACTTTAAGTTTGAACAAATTTCTGTACATTAAAAACAGATTCGTTACACAACCTCACACCACTTAGGTACTATACTAGTAGACACCCTTCCTGCACTCGCACTTTTCGACACTGGAGCTTCACACCGCTTCATGTCCCAACGATTTGTGAGAACGCATACAATTCCCGTGAAGCCACTCATTTCAAGATGGAATGTCAGTTCCGGGAATGGAGTCTTGAAAGCAACTATGGGGTTTGATCAGTGTCCAGTTGTAGTTTGTAGACGAGAATTCTACGCAGATTTCAAAGTACTGGACATACCAAAATTCAATGTTGTGTTGGTAATGGAATGGCTGGGAGTATTCTATGCTTGGATTGACTGCCGTCAAAGGAAGGTAGTATTTGAGATACCAGATCACCCAGTCTTTTATTTCAAAAGTGGAGATAGAACTTTGGAGCCAGGAAGATACCATGCTAAACCGAAGAATGTAGAAGTGTTCTCTCTACTGGCAGAAGAAGAAAAGCCCGAAGTAGTTCGAGAGTTTGAGGATGTGTTCCTGAAGATATATCAGGTTTGCCTCCCGATCGAGCTCTTGAGTTTAGTATTGATTTACAACCTGGTGCGCAACCTGTAATCAAAGCTCCGTACCGGTTAAGTCCAGAAAGATTGAAGGAGTGGATCCGACCCAGTACTTCAAGTTGGGGATCTCCGGTATTATTAGTGAAGAAGAAAGAAGGTTCATACAGGATGTGTGTGGATTATTGAGCTCTGAACGAAATGATGATTAAGAAAAAGTATCCACTACCGCGCATCGATAATCTTTTTGATTAGCTAAGTGGGTCTTGTGTATTTTCAAAGCTAGATCTTCATTCGGGTTATCATCAGGTGAAGGTCAAAGAGTCCGACATTCCGAAGACGGTGTTTAGGACTCGATATTTGGAGTAACCAATGCACCTGCCATCTTCATGAACCTGATGAACCAAGTTTTCCGAGAGTACTTAGACAAGTTCGTTGTCATCTTCATCGACGACATCCTGGTGTATTCAAAGAATCGGAAAGAACACGCCGAGCACTTACGGATTGTCCTGGAGACATTACGACAACATCAGCTCTACGCCAAGTACAGCAAGTGTGAATTTTGGCTAGATCAAGTCGGATTTCTCGGATATATCGTTTCAGGAGAAGGAATCTATGTAGATCCAGTTAAGGTGTCAGCGGTCAGTGAGTGGATGACACCAAAGGCGGTGAAAGATATACGAAGTTTCTTGGGATTGGCAGGATACTACCGATGATTCATTGAAGACTTCTCAAAGATTGCAGCACCCCTGACCAAGCTCACACGTAAAGATGAAGCATTCGTGTGGTCAGAAGCATGTGAAAAAGCTTTTGTAGAACTCAAGTCAAGATTAACCTCTGCTCCTATTCTTGTAATACAGGATCAATCTGAAAGATTCGTTGTGCATTGTGATGCATCTGGTAAAAGATTAGGATGTGTTCTACACCAGCATAGAAAATTTATGGCTTTTGTGTCAAGATGACTGAAGGTTCATGAGCGCAACTATCCAACGCATGATCTGGAGTTGGCAGCCGTCATCTTCGCACTTAAGATTTGGCGCCACTATCTCTTGGGAGAACGAGTGGATATATACACTGACCACAAGAGTCTGAAGTATGTATTTACTCAGAAGGAATTAAACATGCGGCAGAGAAGATGGCTAGAACTCATGGCGGACTTCGACATCAATCAACAGTATCATCCTGGGAAGGTGAACGTAGTTCCTGATGCACTTAGTCGTCAGCCATTAGCAATGAACATCACCGCTCAGTGGAAGCTACAACAAGAATTACACGGATTGGAGATCGAAGTTGTTATGCCAGGTAACGCTTCATATTTGATGAACTTACAAGTCCAGTCCACTCTTGTTAATCAGATCAAGGCAGCTCAAGCAAATGATGCCAAGTTACAAAATATCCGATAACAAGTAGAAAGCAGACTTCGAACTAACTTCATCATCCACGAAGATGGATACTTGCGATATGGAAGTCAATTATGTATGCCAATCGGCCATGTTTGAGAAGAGTTGATGAAAGAAGCTCGCAGCTCTCTGTATTCAATACACCCCGGTGGTATAAAGATGTACAAAGATCTATGGAAACACTACTGGTGGCATGGAATGAAGCGCGAAGCAGCAAGGAGCGTAGCCAAGTGTTTGGTGTGTCAGCAAATGAAGGCTGAACATCACAGAACTGCTGGTCTACTTCAGCCGTTACCAATCCCAGAATGGAAACGGCAGCACATTACCATAGACTTCATGACTGCCCTCCCTTGCAGCATAAAGGGTAACGACACAATATGGGTTATTATGGATCGACTCATTAAGTCGGCTCACTTTATTCCATTCGTAGTTGGCCATTCAACCGACACGCTAGCAAAAAAGTACATGGAGGTAAGCATAAATCTAAAGTAATATTTAAACCTTCAAGATGTACCATAACTGATACCCATGAACTCATGCAGGAGATCGTGAAATTACATGGAGTACCTGTTTGCATCGTTTCCTATCGTGATACAAGATTCTGATCACAATTTTGGTAAAGTCTGTAAGCTAGCCTGGGAGCGAGTCTGAATTTTAGTACGGCTTATCATCCATAAATGGACGGACGGTCCGAGTGAACAATTTAGATTCTGTAGGACATGCTAAGAGCCTGTATGTTAGACTTCGGAGGTTCATAGGAAGATCACCTATACCTTGTGGAGTTTTCATACAACAACAACTATCAGACAAGCATTGGAATGACACCATTCGCAGCACTCTACGGACGAAAGTGTCGTTCACTGCTATGTTGGGACGACGTTGGAGATCGTGAACTCTTTGGACCAGAGATGATCGTGGCAACTGTGGACGTAGTTCGCACGATCAGGGAAAGAATGCGCATAACCCAAGACCAACAGAAGCATTGGGCAGATGCAAAGCGTCGACATCTGGAGTTCCAACCTGGAGACCATATTTTCCTAAAGATATCTCCAAATAGAGGAATGGTCTGCTTTGGCAAGAGGGGTAAGCTAAGTCCAAGATACATAGGACCGTTCGACATACTCGAACGATTTGGAAAAGTGGCATACTGTTTAGCACTACCACCCTCATTAGAAGGAGTGAACAGTTCCACATATCCCAGCTACGGCGATATCTAAGCGACCCCAGCCGCATACTCGATCACTCAGAGCTCACTGTACAGACTGGCCTAACCAACGAGCAACAACCAGTTGAGATTCTAGACTGAAAGGTGAAGATATTGCGGAACAAGGAAGTAAAATTGGTCCGAGTGATGTGGAGAAAGGATTCTCCAGGAGAATCAACATGGGAACGAGAAGAAGACATGCGTGCAACATACCCTTACCTATTTGAAAATTAGTCCCCATATAATTGTAAATTTCGAGGACGAAATTTTTATAAGGATGGTAGAATGTAACGACTCTGAAATCTCTGTACGAAAATTTTCCTGTTAATATACAAGAAAAGAGTATTACAGCCTGAGTATGAGTTATAAGTTACTTTTGTTAAATAAAAACAAGAAGCAACTTGTAGCTCACTGGTAAAGCCTCTACACTGCTGTGACGTAGCCTATGTGTTCGAATCCCATCAGACACAATTATTTTTCTGATTTTTCTTTTTAAATTTTTGGAAGCCCAAAAGGTTGCACGTGCAATACACGGGGAAATGAAAGTTCAGAAAAATCAAACATGTGGAAATGGTGTAATCACTGAATAGATCATGTAGCACGAATCTTAAGGCCAGAGAGCCAAAATCGACCGACCAAATTGACCTAGGGGCCGGCGGGGATGGTTCAGATGGTTCCATTTTGGACCGTGCTTTGCACACTCGTCTCTTCAACTCCCCTTATAACAACCCTAAACATTCTGTGCAAAATTTTTCCAAAATACAGAAAGGAATACCTAAGCCTGAGCACAAGTTATAAATTTGATTTGCTTTTGAACAGCAAGAAAGCACTTGTAGCTCATTGGTAAAGCCTTGCACAACTGTGACATAGCACTTGAGTTCAAATCCCATCAGCCACATATTATTTTTATTGATTTTTCTTTTAAATTTTTAGAAGCTCAAAGGTTTGCACATGCACCGCACGTAAAATGAAAAGTCACAATAAAAAAAAACATGTGGAAAATGCTATTTATACAGCCTAGGACACGTGGACCCAATCCAAGCCCCATCCCCTCCAAGATGACCGGTGAGATCGTGATTTGGGCCGGCACCATCGGTCCAAACCGTACCAAATGCTTCTAAAATTTAGCCCTAGCACCCATTGGCTTATCCCACTACCCCCATGTTGTTTGATTTTTCTACATTTATCCAGAGAATGATAAATCCTCTTTTTAATCCATTTTTAATGCACATTTTAATTCTATTCTTCATTACCCTAAACCTTAATTTTCTCTATAAATACCACACTCCATTTCACCCCTCCTCACTCAGAATTTCATTACAAAAACTCTCAAAAAATTTCCAAGTCCCAAGTTGTGCAAGTGGAGTTAGCAAAGGGCGAAGTTCCGACGACATTTCGAGGAGTATCCGGCGACGAAACGATGCCTCGACACTTTTCTAAGCTTCCTCCTTCTCCCCTCTATCTTAATAGCTTATAATTCCCCTCTCCCTTTCTCATTTTCTATTCTAAAACTTCTCTTTTTCAAAACTCATCGGAAGCGGGATTATTCCAACATCCGATTCGTTTTTCTTTCAAAACTTCACTTTTCTTAAACAATAAAATACCATATTGTTATATAATGTTTAACAAAAATAAATAAATACATTAGAACAAGTTTCATCTCAAAATAATTCAGGTTGCAATTTCTATTTCACTTTTACAGTAAAATACCACCATATTACATACAACTTGTAAATATTCAATTTAACCGTATTACCTTTAGATAAATCACGAGGTAATGACCTAATTCATCACAACACTCATCTTTTAAATAGCACGATGGTTTTTAAAACATTCTTTTGGGACAAAATACGACATTACATTTAAATGCCCTAAACTTACAAAACCGTTTTCTTTAAAAAGTGTGTTATCTAATTCCTTACAATTGTGTCTCGACAACCCATTTTGGGGAACCCCGATCGGGATAGTGCGGGTTATCTCACATCCTCGGGCCTAGTAGAGTGAGATGCAGTCCTCCGCAAGGAGCATTCGATCTCGATGGAATTTTTGATGCAATTTTTAAGAAAATGATATTTCTATACAATAAATAAACATTATTTTTATTAAAATATATATATAACTATTATCAAGCTATCTATTTTAAATATAATATATAAATATTCCATGTTTTCTAAATCAAAGGAATCACAAATTTCATGAAACTACCTTTACAATTCAATACCATTC
This sequence comes from Agapanthus africanus, assembly GCA_030015575.1. NCBI lineage: Eukaryota > Viridiplantae > Streptophyta > Magnoliopsida > Asparagales > Amaryllidaceae > Agapanthus > Agapanthus africanus. The sequence goes on from JASDDO010000022.1 coordinate 904,334,531, forward strand.
CAAGTTTACATTAAAATACCATATACAATGAAAACTAAGTTCTACTCACTAGAAAGTTTCACTTTTATAAAATATACATCTATAAAAACCCTAAAGATGATAACTAAATACTTGAGGTGTATTTTGAAAATATATCAAAACTATTTTTACATAAAACCCCCTCAAGTTATACTAAATTACAATAAGGACCCTAGTAAATATAGGTTTAAGAGGGACCAATTCTCTTGAGCCTCGGGAAGCTGGAGAAATTGGGTGCTAGACTATTTAAGGTAGACAACCTAAGAAAGGTGTTATCTGTTGGAGATAGTGCCCTCAGAGTCAATTATTAGGTCACAGGTACGTGATTGTAATGATTGAGGGAGGACCTATCCCGGTAGGACAGTCTTACTCGAGATGATAGTATGCTATCTGGTTTACCTTTATCATCGTGTACTGTTTTAGGTGACCTGACACGTCGCTATTACACGTTGATAGAGCCCCTAGGATTCTTGCTTGACCACCAGCAGTATGAGGGCGATCATATAAGTGGGAGCTGGGGGTCTACAAGCATATCCTTAAAAGGTCCCTAGTCGTGGGAGTTTCGAGACCGGGCATCGATACTCCATTAGTAGACTAGTGTATACAGTCGAGACCCCGACGAGGGGCGGTGGCCGGTCTCACAAGCCACTGGTGTCAGTTGGATCACCTAAGATGTATACAGGTGCTCATTGGGTTATGAGTACACCGGACAGGACTCGCCGGGAACATGCTAGTTGGTCATATACCAGACGTCAGATGGCAGTTCCCTGGTGACATGTGTGCAGGTTAGTTCATCGACCTGGGGATCGTCATTTGTCTCGTGTGAGTTCCCACTGTACTTTGATTACTACCCTACCACGGCTCAAAGGAGTCGTGCAAACAGGTTTTAGTTGGGTACAGTCCCGAGCCACATGGAGGCAGTGAGCGTATCTTCAGGGGTTCGTCTCTCCCGGTATTGGGGGTGAGGTCGTGCTGTGTCTAGGAGAGCCATTACACAAAGTCCTTGGCCAAGGCAAGGAGATTTACTGGTAGGTATTCCAGTAGTATCTCAGGGTGTTCTGGGCTACACTCCGACACGACTTGTACCGCTTTTGGGGGTCTGACTTTTACCAATCCCCTAGGCCCGCCATGCGATACTCATAGACGAACGGACCGGACTGCACGGATATTGTCACTGATAGGCTCAGTAGGGTTGTCAGGCTGAGCTCGCTCACAGACGTCCCTTTTGGTCAATACCTGGTGGCCCGTTATGTATTGGCTTATACCTCTAACGTGCTAGTGGTTAAATCCACAACCAAGGTGTTGACGAGTCTTTAGAGTCCCCCACATTCAGTTACTCAGCTTTCGGGCGAAAGGTTGTAGAGGCCGTATGGAGATATGGCAAGGTCCGATCAGATACGTGCGGTATTGCACGGATCAGGATCGGACAGTCTGTACTATAGGCCGTATGGATATATGGCAGGGTTCGATCAGATACGTGCGGTATTGCACGGATCAGGATCGAACAGTTATTACTAGCCGGTTTTGGTATAAGCCGGATCCTAGTATAGTACAGTGTAGATTTTGTCTCATTGCATTTGTATTTCGGTCGAAATACAGATGCGGGTGTGTATGCACAGTATTGGGGTTTTCCCGTAATTTATTACGGGACCAGTTTTCTGGAGTTGCCAGTTTGCTTTCCGTTTCGGCCAATTTCCTTTGTTCCGTTCATTGGCCGAAGATTGGTGGAGGAGGGTTTATTTGCATTGTTGCAAATAGGCATTTGTGGAAGGGGGTCTTTGCTTTTTGTAGCATCATGATAGTCTTCATGATGGTGCACCTTCCATTGACTTGCTTGACCTTGACTTCTAGCTATCATGATGGCTTGACTTTGTTTAGTGATGGTTGTGGTTTGAGTGTGGTTTTGGTGTTGTGATCATATTCTTTCATAATTGTTTTTTGATGCCTTGCATTATTGTTCAAGCCTCTCACTCTCTCATGGTGATCCATCTCATTCTCTCCCTCACTCACTAGAGCATGGCCGGCCTCCCTCTTGAAGGGGCTGTCCAAATATTTTGAGGTGGGATTTTGCTTCATTTCATGTTGCAAAAATCCCACAAGTTCCATCTAAAAAGCTCCAAGTTCAATCCCTCCTCAAATGGCAATTCCACAACCCCAAAAGTGAGACACAAGCTCTACCAAACATTCTACAGCAAATCTTGGGCACGTCGAGTAGCCGGCTTCGTGCCCGAGTTGCCTCGGCATTGAGGTGGGAGCCCGTAAAAGAAGTAGGCGATGTGGTGCACTTCCGGCGACGAGGAGGAGACGGGACATTCCGCAGGAGATCGGGACGATGACGAGAAGACCGGAGGACTTGGATCGTCGGTATATCCCTAACCCCTCTTCTAGTTAGCTTAGACTTGTTAATGGTTACGATCCGGTTATAGTGCGCGGTGGTGCCGGTTTGCTAAGTCCGCAAAAATTTTAGTTATTCACCGCTTCCGCTTTTGGCCGTCGGATCGACGGCCGGGGCGCCGCCGTGCACTTACATTATCAACACGGTAATTTTCTTGGAAAAAAACATAAATCCTGCCGTCCATGTGCAGCAGTTACCGATAACTCCAAAACAATCAGGACTTCAATTCTGTTTAAAAGTCTAACTCGGTTCGAGTCATGATCAAATCTGAAATCAATCTGACTTGAATCCAATTCAAGTATAACTGCAATACAACATGAATCCATGAATACCAGAATACAATCTATAACAACATGAATATGACCGAACCGAACCATGGATATACTCTATTTACATGACTATCCATTTATATCCATTCCGTTTACTGATATCATGGTTTCGGCAAGTCTTCCATTTACTACAATACACTACAATACAATACAATACATTCAATACAATCAATACATAAGACATTACGGGGTTTATAAATGGGTAGACTGGTACGGAACATATTAAAGGTGGCATGAGGTGGTCACTAAAAGACGTTATTACATCCATGTCGTTGTTCCGTGGTATTTTCGATGGAGCCTTGTACTACGGGTTACCAAAGCCCACGGTGTAAGTTGGACTCCTCTTGTATACACTGGCATATTCTGTACCAGGCTACAAACACTGCGTTAACATAACAATCAAACATTATACTAGATATATTCTCTTTTCTGTCTATTCTTCTCATTCTTTCTTTAGGACTTTCTGAGCGATTGTTCGCTGATGACATTCCTATATCTCTTCTTCTTTGGAATGTTGTCAGGAAGACCCGACTCTGACGAGCTCGAGACCAGCCAGGAGCACTTGGAGCAGTTCACAGAAGACCCTGAGCATTAGACTTTACTTGTACATAATTTTCTTTTCAGTTATTCCATTATTTATGCATTGCTTTCCATCCTTGTATTTACATTTCCACTTGTACCTGTAAAAGCATGTTTAATAAATAAAAGTTGATGTTCATTTATATTCACGACTCTTGTGTACATTTTACTTTATACTGCTTAGATACGCTTAGCGTGTTTACTTCTGAGTAAATACGTAGCGGGCATCGTCGCGTCCTCTTCCCGTACACTGGGGAGCGGGGCGTGACACCTCTCAACTCCTCTGCGCTGTTTGATTTCCCTGCAATCAAACAGAGACCATTCATTTCACCATTTAACATCATTTTAATGTTTTTTTAATCCACATTTTCAATTCTCAAACCCTAATTCTCCACTATAAATACCACCTCATACTTTAGCTCGACACCATTCTAAAAATTCTAGCAAAAACTCTCTCAGAAAGTGTTAAGTGCAAGTGGAGTAAAGTGGAGTTAGCGAGCAAGCTTCTTCCGTCAAAGATCGAAGTCGATTCCAGAGCTCCCGCGACACCACGAAGCCTCCCTCCTCTTCCTTAACTTTTTCTTGTTATATTCAAACCGTAAGTCCCTCCCAACTCTTTTTCTCTTTATTGAAATTCATTTTTAAATCTTATATCGGTAAAATGGAGTTATTACCGATACTATTTTCTAAAACCCTAGAAACTCCATTTTTCCTTTATATATTGATCAACCTAATTTTACACACTACTTGTAACCTTAAATACCAATGTTTAAAATCAAGTTTAACCAGGAATCTCATGTGAAACAACCGTAATTAAACTTTTTCATTAAAATACCTTGAAATTTATTATCACTTCTTTTCGTCTTTGTTAAAACTATATCTTTAAGAAAAACTTCACGGGGTAATGACCTACCCCACACGTACACTTTGGTTTCATAGCACGATACCTATTTGTATGTATATTTGTTTGAAATATAATTTTTACAATAAAATACCACATACTTTAAAATCGGGTTTCTTTTAAAACGGTATTTCGTATTCGTTTGCAATTATGCATCTATAACCCTTGTTAAGGGACCTGCTGATGGATGGTGCGGATTATCGCACTTCCTGGGGATAGCAGAAGCGAGATGCAGCACTTCTCGCAGAGTATTCGATCTCGAAAGGATATAAATACGGTTTTTAAGAAAAATGAATTTTCTAAATAAAACTATTTTTTTAAAATTATATAAAATTATAAATCAATATTTTCATTATATTATGAAACTATATTTTTATAAAGATGAAAGATTAAAAAAATTCAATAAAATACCATCAAGTTACTAAAAAGTCTAGTTTTCAATAAAATACCATAAAATTTTAAAAGCTGGGTATTTATCATTAAAATACCTTAATACTTAAAACACATGTTCATAAAAACCCTAAGTAATACAAATCACTCTCGAGGTTTTATTTTTAATCTATATTAAAAATATTTTTCATAAAACCCTCTCGAGATATACAAAACAATATTTTAAGGACTTTAGTAAATATAGGTTTAAGCGAGATCAATTCTCTTGAGCCCCAGAGAGCCGGAGAAAGTGAGTGCTTACCTATTCAGATTAGAAAACTTAACAGGAGTTATCAATTGTAATTGTCTTGGAAAAAGACACAAATCATGCCGTCCATGTATAGCAGTTGTCGATAATTCCCGAACCTAAGAATTCAAGAGTTAAAACCGTTACAAATGTCTGACTCAATCTGAGTCCAAGCTCAAACCTGAATCCAAAATCAAACATGAATACTTGATCATGAACATGAATACTCGAATTCAAACATGTATACTTGACTTGACTTGACCGAACCATGGTTATAACTTGACATAAACTTGACATGACTACTTGAATATATGATTACATCCTGAACATGAACCTGGACATTTTGTATCCATGGTTTCGAGCCAAGACTTATAAACATAATCTATACAATACATTACGCGAGGATAAAGGGGTAGATTGGTACGGAACGTATATTGTGGCATGAGAGGTCACTTAAAAGACACCTACATGAATTCTCATGTCGTTGTCCTATGGGTTATGACGGGGCCTTGTACTACATATTACCATAGTTCATGGGGTAAGATGGACTCCTCTCGTATACATGAATACCTTCCTTACCAAACTACAAACAACCACATTATAATAACTATCATATACCAGTAATCGGTCATATACAACTTTACCTGTTCATTTCACTTTATATACTATCTTCTCTTTCTTCTTTTGGGACTTACCGAGCATTAGTTCTCTGACGACATTCCTTTCTGTTTTTTTCTTTGAAATGTTCGTCAGGAGGACCAGACTCTGAGGAGATAGAGCCAAGCTAGGAGGACTTGGACCAGCTTACCGTTCAGCCTGACTATTAGTTCCTTTGTACTTACTTTCAGTATGCCATTGTTTAGGCATTTGCTTTTGATTATTGTATCTTTTATTTCAAACAGTTGTATGTAAAGTTGAATGTAAATAAAATTGTTGTTTCATTTTATTCTCTTGTCATTCTTGTTCATTTTTATATATTGCTTAATTACACTTAACGTATTTATTTCATAGTAAATACGTTGCGGCTTGCCATGTCACCGTTTCCGTCTACTGGGAAGCGGGGCGTGACAGATGAGCTTACTAGAACTATCCAAGATGAGGTACCTTGGTGTATGCTATTTGCTAATGATATTTTTCTAGTAAATGAGACGAAAGCAGAGGTTAATGCCAAATTGGAGTTATGGAGGCAAACGTTGGAATCTCGGGTGTTCAGATTGAGCAGGTCCAAGACAGCATATATGCATTGCAAATTTTGCAAACAGAGAAATCGAGACTACAGTGGTATAACACTGGATGGGCAAGAGAGATCACCGAGTGATCATTTTAGATATCTAGGTTCCATCATCAAAAAGGATGGGGAGATCGATAACGATGTTTTCATGCCCTGCTTCCCAAAATACGGAATACGAGGGTGAATAAGCCAGTCATGCTCGTACAGTCAAGGAAAAATCCTGCCGTAGTCACACTTTGGTTTCTAGCAGTACATGGTAGCAGTGATGTAACTCAGATGATGAGATAATACCGTCACTAAAAACTATCAGATGTAAAGGAAACTGAGCGCAACGGATACAAACAAAAGAGACAACTTACCAGAGATATCAAAGGAATGATACTGCTGGTTCACTGTTCTGGATCTCCGTGATCTTCTCGAAATAAGGCAGGTCCACCGCATCCTCTGAGCATGCATGCTCATGTCGTCAGAGCGACATAATATTATAATATAATAATACTAAACTGGAGACAGTAAATAGTGAAGCATGAAACAGCGGTATAAAGAACTAACATAAATATATAAAATAACATAAACGGGTAGCAGTAGTAGGCATGGATCATGGCAGTAATCCGGGTTAATATGCAGGTCTCTAAATTAATAGTCTTTATTTCATTTGAAATCGATCGGTGGAATGTATCCTCATGTTTAGTAAGGGTCTCGTGCATGCCCGAGATAACAGTCAAAAATGTGCTCGGGACATAACCCTGTCAGCCATGCCGCTAGGCACTGTATGCATTGCAATTGAAGTCCGGAGCTAGGAATATGTCATTGCTCCAATTTCATCTGATAGTTGCGTCTGCATCCTTCTGAAATAAGGGAGAACGCCGGGATAGTCTCTAGGCTGTATATATGTCATCTAGATTTTTGCCATGGTTCTTTTTTTGCTTTGACCCTTATATCACGCCCCGCTTCCCAAAATACGCAAACACGGCACGTGAAAAACCAACCATGCAACCTGTGGGAAGGAATCATCCCTCCACAGTCACATTATGGCTGTCAATCGGATATCAAGAACAATAAAATAAAATCTAGCTAACACATATCCATCTGCCACAATAAATAAAATTAAGAAATGCATATAGTGGAAACGAATCAAGATCCAATAAACAATAGTATCTGAATCACGTCTCAATATGGGCTCACATCAATAGAAATAAAACTGCGGAAATAAATAAACTAATCATCTCTAACATAAATAGCTAGCTCCTCATTGCTCGGCTTGATTGCTAAAATACTCTTGATCTGCCTGCGATAAAGTCAGAGGAACTAGGCCATGCAAAACCCAGACGTCAGTGCGTCATAATATCAAAATAATAGTAATAACTAGGATATGATGATATGATTAAACATGAGTATAAATAATGAACACGGGCATAAAACAGTGAGATATAGGTATGTGATGTGTATCCTAGAGTCTGTGCTTCTAGGTTATCCATTCTTCAAGTCTTTGAAATCAATTAATATAATTCTCATCGTAACTCAACAGTATATATCCCGTTCAAACCCCCATGGTACCACGGCACAATGATTTATTCTGTAACACCCAGAATCACGGAAAACAATGATTTATTTCTTAACACCCGGAATCACGGCAAATAATAATTATTCCGTAATGCCCGGAAACACGGAAAACAATAATAATGATTATTCAATAACGCCCGGAATCATGGCAAACAATAATAATATCCTCTTGAGTTACGTTTCGGTTACATTCTTGATTTCCTTTTTTTCCCAAAGTTCTGTGGTCAAATCAGGTATTCACGATATAAATCTAATGTCAACACATGATCAATCAGGTACAGGTCTTGTCTATACAGACAACAAGTCATGTCCATCAGGACAACAATCAGAATTGGTGGCATTAGTAATAGGATCCAATTAACAAGTCCGGTAATGTGTCGTAACATGTCATGTAACGTATATCAACCAAAACACATACCAATGTAAAACTGTAATCAATATCGAAACACGGTAAACATAACTATTGCCAGGATGCATATGTATGTATCTGTAATAACCATTATACGTCCATTATCATGTATGACATAAACTAGATAACATATTGAACTGATATAGTAGTATGATAATATCGTGATGTTCCGGCATGCAACTAGATAAGCTATTATCAGTACAGATACAGACGGATACTGTAAACTGTAAATCGCTACTACTCGCTAAATATTAAAATGTATGCACTATAATCAAGCATATAAATATCGATATAATCAAAATAGAAAGTTGCAAGTTTAGAACATGCTTGAACGAATCTCACATCGAGATACGAACGTCACGTTCCGATGTCGAAATAAAGTCACGACGCAAAACTTACGCACGCAGGACTGGACCGGTTGAGCAGCTGCGTGATATGGTGACTGGGTCAGATGACGACGGTGGCTGGGTCATCTGGATCGTCGGCGACGTGCGCAACTCCGGCGATACGAACGGGGATCAAGAAAAGAAAAGAAAGAAGAAGAAGACTAGCTATTGGGGTTACAGGGTTGACGAGGAAAGAGAAGAGATGGTGGCAATGAGGTGACGGCGGCAAGGCGAAGTCGTCAACGGCGAGGTCGTCGTGGCCGTGAGGGGTGAAAGGTGATCAGGAGAAGAGCGGAGGAGAGAGAAGAAAGTGTTATAATTTTATTATATTATATATATATATATATATATTTTATAGAGAGACAGAGAGAGACTAGAGAGAGATTTAATTAAATAAATATAAATTAATATATTATATATATATTTATAACAGTATTATATATATGTTAGTTATATAAATATTTTATATGTATATGGGATTTTACATATAATACCAGATCACTCCGAATATTACCCGTGTCCATTCAAAAATCTAGTTTTTCAATATGAAGAATATACGTAAGAATTTAAACCATAATGCGATATCCATTCAATAAAAACATATACCCCTAAGTACGGATCTTCGTAAATATACGTAGCGATCAAAATACTAGTCTGTGTAACACTTAGGATATAAACATGATATATAGGTGCAACCACATGATATGGGGTACAATGACATGCAAGGCTAGGTAAGAAAATATGTTATTTGATTTTATATTGTATTTTTAAAAATATATGTGGATGCTAAAATATATCATATATGTATATAAAATCTCAATTTGCATGGATATTCTGTACTAGCAAATAATTAATGTAATCTCGAACCATGTTGGGTTTCAACCTTGCGGGTTGGGTCGAATAATAACCACAATTACCAATTGCACTATCTGCAACCCAGAAACAACAATAATAAGGAATTTTGCCGCAAGATTTGAAATAACCCAAATAAATAGTATAACAGTGCTAGGGTGTTACACCTTAGGTTTTTTGTTGACGTTGCGTCTGCATCCTGCTGGAATGAGAAGAACGTCGGAGTGATCTCTAGGCTTTAGATGTTGCCATTAAAACCTGAAGCTAGGATTTTGCCGCCGCTTCACTTTTATTTGATTGTCGTGTCTGCCCTTGCTGGAATGAGGAGGGAGGGAACACTAGGATAGTCTCTAGGTTGTATATGTACCGTCAAGACTTAAAGCTACTTTTGACGAGCGTGGTGGGAAAATATGGTTCCATGTCTCTTATTATACAAAAGTCAATATGGACATACTTGCAGTGCAGAAAAGTTTCATTTTCATCATTTTTTTTCTTTCCGTGATACTCTATCTTTTCAGCTTTTATGTCACGAAAGTCTCGATTGCCCAATCATTTCGGCTATTTATCGTGGTGCCTAATTATTTCGGCTATTTTTTTTATTTTTACTCGCTGCTTTTATTGCGAGTTGCCCTAACATTTCGGCTGTTGTTCATATCAGAATTTTGCAGTATTATATCACCCATTCTTAATCACATTACATATAAATAGGTACTTTTGATCCATGTCTGCTAAATAGTTGCAGGTTATAGGTTCTCAGATCGTTACAGTGAAAAGTCGCTAAATGTGAGACTGCAACCAACAATAGACGAATCCGTATGATGCCGCCTACCAGTTCAAGGAACAAATGAAAATCATTAGACAGTTCAATGCACAAAGCACAAGGGCAGCACAAGATTCAAGACTTCAACGCGAAGCTCAAGGCAAAAAGTCCACAATATTCTGCACTGTTGGAAATCTGGAAGAAAATAGAAGAGATTTTGAGGAACCAAGTGAAGAAAATAGAAGGAAAAAGCAACATGAAGCAACCCTGAAGAATTGAGACCAAGAACCCACCAGATGGCCGCGGAACCGCGGCCAAACATGCCTTTCTGCCGCGGAACCGCGGCCGTATGGTGCACGTGTCGGTGCATGTGTCGGTGGGTGTCGGTGTTTTGACCCGGCTTTCTTAGGGTAGTCTTGTAAATTCATGTGTGGATCAAAATGTAACCTAGGGTTTTTTTCCTATGTACAAATAGGAAAGTAGAAAGCCAAATGAAGGCATACCTCTCTTTAGTTTTTATTCTTCTTTTTAATTTCTAGATTTCAATTCAATTGTATTGCGTTGTTGAGAGGACATCAATAAAGTAAGCTTTTCTTTTATCTCGCATTGTTTTTATCTGAATTTTAATCTCTGCAATTTTCTTATATGTTCTTTTACTATTTTCAGATCTGAACCAACTGAACCACCGCGGAACCGCGGCAGATTCAAGCAGTTGACCGCGGAACTGCAGTCAACCTGTGACGTCAGCACTCCAAATTTCTCTGTGAGTATTTTTTTTCTTCTCTCCTACCCTCTGAACTCCACTAAAATTTTTTCCTGCAGGTATTCTTTGCACAGCAACTTCTTCTCTCTCTCCAATAAATCATTTTATGCAGGATTCTTTGCGCCGTAAATAAAAAGAAATTTTTTTGGCAAGTGTTAGATTTTTTGTGTTACTGCTTTGCATATTTAAAACGGAATCTAAGAGACTATAACACCAATTAAGATTGGGTGGGGATTTCATTACCCTTCCTAAGACCCCAGAAATCATTAAAAGCATATGCATCACCCTTGAGCTAAATAAAAAATATCTAGACTCGGCCAATTAAGGACTGTCGTGCTCATTAGGACAGAGGAAGGTTGTGGGCATTCAGCCATTTATCTAAACCTGACTTTGTGGTGCCTAGGCTAGACAAGTGAGAAAGGTAATTTTAAAAGGCCCGTCTCTCGGTGATTCGTGAGCGGAACTCTCCTTTCTTCATTTGTGCTTACCTGGCCACAATTGGCGGTGAAGAGGCGATTTGAGGGATATCTCACAACTTGTCACTTTGGACCAGTTAGGAGCAGTCTAGTTGACTTAGGAGACCCTAGCTCTAGGTTTGATTATGCATGTAACACCCAAGTTCATTTATACCAATTCCAGTTCTCGTATTTCTTTATTTGTGATAATTCTTGATTTAACGGGTTTTGGGTGCGAATGGTATTTTACATTTTTTCATTGCATTCGACCCGACCCGCTTGCTTGAACCTGTTTGATTCTTATTTTTAAATTACCTTGACTTGTTAGATGGACACGTGCATCTCATGTATATTGCATACTGGTATTTTATCTAACATCGCAACTATTACATATAAACATTTTAAACATGTAAAATAAATTAAAATCGCAATTCATGGCCTGACTGATACCCCTAACCCTATGGTAGCATCCTTGCGTCGTGTTCTCGTCCCATTCAGTGAAACGGGCGTGTTTGGATGGCTACGCGCACGTGCGTGCGTATGTTCTTGGGGGTATGCTTTTCTGTCGTATTATCTTTCATTTTAAATTTTGAAGCTGGCTAATATTTTTTATATTTCAAATTCAAAATATGGACCCGACCCGGGCGCATTTCTGATATATTTGTACTCCGCCTAAATTCTAATTAATTACTTTATTTTTTTAATTTTAATTATTCTTTTCATTTTCCGTAAACTGGGGAACAGATTGTATCTTTTAGTTATTAAAAATCTTTTATAAATTTTTATCAAATCTTTCCCAACTAAACCAATCAGAGTTCTCTTTGTTCTCCTGGCCCCACCGTCATCCTCTCTCTCTTCTATCCCTTTCTTTATATTTTTCCCTCAACCAATCGAATCCTTCCTCTCTGTCACCGGGCCCCACACGTTTGGTTCCTATCTCTCTCCCAAAAATCTTTCTCCCTTTCATTCTCTCTCTCTCCTTCGTTTCTCTCTCCTCTTGCGTCCCCTCTCTCTCCTCTCGCGATTACTGCTCCTTCTCGATTCTGGTCACCCCCTGAGCGCTACGGTCACCTCCCTTCACTAAATCCTTCTTCCTTCCTCGTGTAAACCGAGCACTCCTCCCTTAACCCATCAATCCTTCAACCCTAACCCTAAAGCTCCATATCTCATCAGCTCCATCTCCCTCACAGAGCCTTCCCTTCCTCCTTCGCCAACTCTCCTCCTCTACCACCTCCTCGTCGTCGCCTTCGCTTCTCCCCTTCATACCCATCGTGACAGACCCAGGAAACCTAATCCCTGGTCATCATTTCACCGTCACCGATCTCGTAGTCGCCTCCCCCACTGTCTCCCGTCACCATTGTCACCACCGCAACCATCACCGCCTTCCCGAAACCACCCTAGCCTTACGAGCCGCCTGCTCCTTCTTCTTCATGCTCATGCTCGTCCTAAGCACATCACCGCCCATCACCCTTCTCAACCCGAGCACCTTGTATTCCTCGCCTCCAGCCATCTCCTTCACATCGCCGACCGCCTCGTCAGCCTTAGCCGCAACTTTCTCCTTATTTCCTCCTTAAACATCCGGCCACCTTCATCGTCACCTCCGCCATCATCAACTTCTCTTCTTTCCTGTTCTGCAGTGAAATTCGTCCAGCGACGAGACCCTCCTCCAGCCATTGCCTTCTTACTCTCCATCATCGCGGCCGCTGCAACGTCTTCGCCGCAACCGTGAGTGTAACCCCAGTCGACTTCGTCGAGCGCCGCTCCAACTTCATGGTACAGTGAACCGCCGTGGCATCCCAATCCCTATCGCCGTCAGTGGACGAATCATCTCGCCTCCATATCATATCCATCGTGGTCGCGATCGTCGTTTCGAGCGAAAGTCTAGCCGTGATCGTGCATCAGCAGTGTTGTGCTTCATGTTTACATTACTGTTCCGTTCCCGAGGCAAGTGAAACTTGCTACATGCTATTTGAATTACTATAAGCTATTTAAAGTTCTATATATCCAATTGACTGCACGTTAACCTGAAGTTTACAGTTAATGCCATAATTCCTTTTTACAGTTCGGCATCCCGTTACATCATTTTATCATTTTATAATCATGGCTCGAATCATACCAGTTTGCTTTTAGTTCTGTTAAACATAGTATGCGCACTCATATTTAAATCTTGTAGCAATTACTGGCGTGACCCACAGTACCTCTCTTTATACTCTATACCTGTCGGACGACCGTTCGCGCACGTCTAACCTGATTTATCGTCCGTTGCATCTTAGATTACTTAATACATATTAACCTTTTTTTTATCAATCATATTGTTAAACTGTAGTTGTGAAATATTGAAACTATCTCTTAAACCCAAACTGATAACCGTGCATCCTAGTAGTTCAATATGTACCTATTTGTATATCATGTTCCGATTTATTGTTCTGATAATTCCATGCTTGCTTATTTATAACCATGTTTATATTAGTTGATTTGTGAGCACCCACATGTTATTTGCACTTCCTGACATGACCTGTTGCACTTCCTATTTGATACGACATGGTACCGTACACTCTTGACATGACATGACGCCTGTATACATTACCTGGCTTGACCTGATGTACCATGGTATTACCTGTTATTTGATCTTGCGTCTAATGCCAACAAACCTGACATGTAGTCCTCACGGACCGTTCCTGTTGTCTATTCAGACAAACCTACTCTTACCTGATCCTGTGTTGGCATTAGTTCTTGATTACTGAATACCTGACTTGACATACACGTATAACTTGGGGGTATGGGGAAATCAAAGGTGAAACCTGACTTGTAACTCAACAGTTCACTACTTGTTCTGATCAGTTTTAGAGGCTGGGCCAGCCTTGGAATGATACTGCTGACATCATTCATCTGTACACATTCCTGTTTTAGTGCCTAGCGGCATGTCTCGGTTTCAGCCCGAGAATCTGGGCCGTGGTCCCGGATATGCACGGGATACTATTGAGTTACATCGATGATTCACCAATTTGATTTCAAAGACTTGAGAGTAGATAACCCTGAAAGGTTCCTAGGCACCCTATAGAGGTCTCATAAGGCATCAACCATGCCAATATAAAAATTTATGGGTGCCGAGAAACCCTAATACGGATCTTAGACTAGAATTCTAGGCGAAAAACGATTCTAGTTAACAAATTAACTAAAGGAGAGAGGCTACAACCTTTGTAGATCCGGTTATCCACTTCCTTAGCTCCATGTAGGTGTCCTCTCACTGTCCATCTCTAATCCTAGACTCAATCGTCGGCTTCATCGGGAAAACGAGCGGGCAATGTCGTCGGCTTCGTGCCGAAGATGATCTACGTCGAGGTTGCACAAGTTCAAGCTCCAACTTCACCAAGTTGTGAAACTTGTGAAGAAAACACCCAAAACAACTTGGCTAGAGGTAGAGGGTGAAGAAATAGGAGGTGGGTTCACTTTAGAATTGGATTTCTCACTTTAGATCTCAAGTTGCCATTGATGGCATCAAGATTTCTTTCTTGAAGAAGAAGGTCAAGAAGAAGAAAGATTATGATAAGTGTTTTTTAAAATGAAAAAGAAAACCATACTTATCATATCCTAACTAAGGTTAAGTGTAGAGAATTGACCATGGTAAGTGGATGGGTTAGGGTTAAGCATGAAGACAAGAATGGTTAAGAAGTCAAAGCTTCATGAAGCTTCAACTAAAAACAAAAGAAAGTCACCATTCTTATCATAACATTTTCCAAATAAATGAACAAATAAATAAATAAATGATTAAGCAAAACCCTAATTATCACTTAAACATGGTTTAATTCTTCACACTTAACCAAATGATCAAGTATCATCAAACATGATACAAATATGTGCACAAAAGTATATCACATATACTATGTGCATCAAGTGAGAAAATCCTTTTAAAATGAACCAATACTAGTTAATGCAAAGTAATATATCAAATATATAATTATACATTAAATCATTAAATCAACATTTGATTCAATGATCCGGTCATGTCGCACATAACCGACTAGTATCCAATGTATCGATTTATCAAATCAATGATTTGATAACTAGGTCATATCGAATATAACCAATCGAAACATTTATTGCGAGAATGAAATGCGGTATCACATACACGCATTATTCTCGCTCTCGCACATATCTCATATGCGCTCCTATTTCGTTTCGCTTGAGCCAGGAAACCTCTGTGTAGGACTCTAAAGACTCGTCAATACGCCGGTAGCAGATGATGATCATATCAAGCACCCACAAGCCGCAAGCGGTCTGCTAAACGTAACGGCCATCCGGGTATTGAGCGATCAGAAGATCGACGAGCTAGCCCGCTCACACTCCTGTGAATCCAACCAGTAACACTTACCGTACAGTCCGATCTGTTCGTCTGATATGTCGCATATCAAGTCTAGGGGTGGTAAACGTCAGACCCCAATAACTGATAAGTCGTGCCGATGTGAGGCTCATAACGGGTCAGGAAACTACTGGTAACACTTACCAGCAAATCTCTGATCAGCCCTGGCCAGGGACTTCCCTGTTACGGCCAATCGAGCACAGCGCAACATCAACCCCCAATACCGGGAGAGACGAAACCCCTCCTATCGCTCATTGCCTCCATGTGACTCGGGACTGTACCCAAAGACCACCGTTTTGCACGCCCTCATGGACGTGGTAACGTGGAGATCAAAGCACAGTGGGAATCACACAAGGCTCTATGACGATCTCGGGTCTACAGACTAACCTGCACAAGTGTCACCTGAGAACTGCCATCTGACGTGAGGTATAATACCATCTGGGAGTTCTCGGCGAGTCCGTCCAGTGTACCCAGTCTCCACTGAGCACCCGCATACCATCTCTGATGTCAAACACCAATGGATATGGGATCATCCATCGCCCATCTCATGGGTCGAGAAGCATATACGCTAGTCTACACTGGTATATCGATGCCCGTCTCGATACACCCACGACTAGGGACCTTGAAGGATGTACTTATGGACTACCATGTCCCCACTAGTATGATCTGCATCATAGTCCAGGTAGTCAAGTACACATCCTAAGGGCTTTATCAACATGTAACTATAAGACAGTTTAAAGAGACAAGTGTACATGTTAAGATAAAGAGTAACCAGATAGCATACTATCATATCGAGCAAGAAAGTCATCTCTATATATGTCCAAGCATCCAATATAATATACATGATCTGTACAATATTGGCCTCTAGGGCATACATACAACTAACAATCTCCCACTTGCACTAGGGCCAGCTGCTGTAGTATCGCATACCGAGCATCCCGAAGAGTCTCTCAAACTGTATCTGGGGAATGGCCTTCGTGAGTGGATCCGCTGTGTTGTTCTTCGTGTCAACCCTCCTGACCTCGATCTCCCGGCGATCAACTATCTCCCGGATCAGGTGATACCGCCTCAGAATATGCCTGGACCGCTGATGGGACCTGGGTTCCTTGGCTAAAGCCACCGCTCCATTGTTATCGCAATACAATTGGATGCTCAATGGATGGAACCACTCCAAGTTCAGTAATGAACTTCTTGATCCAGACAGCCTCTTTGGCAACATCGTTGGCAGCGATGTATTCAGCCTCCATCGTCGAGTCTGCCACGGTTTCCTGCTTGGAACTCTTCCAGCTAACCGCCCCTCCGTAAAGGGTAAAGACAAAACCTGACTGCGACTTAGAGTCGTCCTTATCACTCTGGAAGCTCGAATCGGTAAAGGACTCCACTTGGAGCTCTCCGTTACCATACACCAAGAATATATCTCTAGTCCTTCGCAAGTACTTGAGAATGCTCTTCACAGCTGTCCAGTGACTCTCTCCAGGATTAGCTTGATACCTGCTCACTACACTTAGTGAGTATGCTATATCGGGTCTGGTACATAGTATCGCATACATGATAGAGCCTACTGCCGAAGCATAGGGTATCCCTTGCATGCGAGCTCTCTCCAAATCAGTCTTGGGAGACATCTCTTTGGAGAGAGTGACTCCAGAGATCGTGGGCAAGTTCCCACGCTTGGACTCTTCCATACTAAACCTCTTTAGTATGGTGTCAATGTACCTGAATTGGGACAATCCCAAAATCCGTTTGGATCTATCTCTATTGATCCTAATTCCCAATATGCAGGAGGCATCACCAAGATCTTTCATTGAGAATCTTTGTGATAAGAAGAGCTTGACCGATTGCAGCATAGGAATATCATTTCCTATCAAGAGTATGTCGTCCACGTACAATACGAGGAAGACAACCTTACTCTCTGCCACCTTCTTGTAGATACAAGGTTCATCTGGGTTTTTGACGAAATCAAACTCTTTGATAACGACGTCAAAGCAGATGTTCCAACTCCGCGATGCTTGCTTTAATCCATAAATGGATTTAAGCAGCTTGCACACCTTCCCGCTGCTCCCACTGTCTACGAAGCCCTCTGGCTGAGTCATGTACATGCACTCTTCTAAATCACCGTTTAGAAAGGCGGTCTTAACATCCATTTGCCAGATTTCGTAATCATGATATGCAGCGATGGCAAGCATGATCCGGATGGATTTAAGCATAGCCACTGGAGAAAAGGTTTCGTCATAGTCCACACCTGGTCTTTGGCGAAAACCTTTTGCTACAAGTCTAGCTTTGAAAGTCTCCACTTTCCCATCTACACCAAGTTTCTTCTTGAAGATCCACTTGCTCCCAATGGGTTTTACCCCTTCAGGAGCAACATCCAAAGTCCATACTTTGTTGGTGTACATGGATTCCATCTCGGACCGCATAGCATCCAGCCATTTCACTGAGTCCCCACTCGTGATGGCCTGCTCAAAGCTAGTTGGGTCATCAGCCTCCATGATGCAATCCTCGCTTCCACCATCCATGAGAAAACCGTAGTATCTCTCGGGTGGGCGAGGAACCCTACTAGATCGGCGGAGAGGCTGAGGTTCGTCGGAAGCTACTGAATGCTCTGGTTCCACTAAATCTTCTGTTGTGTTTTGTTCAGCTGGAACTTCTTCCAGTTCTACCTCAGAGCCACTAATTTCTTTTGCAAGAAATTCCTTTTCTAAAAAGGTGGCATGTTGAGCAACAAATACTCTTTGTTCCTCACTGTGGTAGAAGATATACCCTCGCGGATGTTTGGGATATCCAACAAATTTACACAAAACAGATCTTGCCTCGAGTTTGTCCGGTTTTTGTCTTTTGACATAGGCCGGGCAACCCCATATCTTTATAAAATTAAGATATGGTCTCTTCCCTTCCTATATCTCATATGGTGTGGTAGGCACAGATTTGGTGGGAACCCTGTTCAGTAGGTATGCTGCTGTTTCCAGTGCATATCCCTAGAAGGAAACAGGTAACTCAGCTACACTCATCATAGAGCGCACCATATCTAATAGGGTGCGGTTTCTCCGCTCCGATACACCGTTGTGCTGTGGTGTATATGGAGGAGTTAGCTGAGAGAGAATCCCATTCTCTTTTAGGAAGTCCAGGAATTCAATGCTCAAGTATTCTCCTCCTCGATCAGATCGTAGGATTTTAATACTTTTTCCGGTTTGGTTCTCAACTTCTTGTTTATATTCTCTAAATTTCTCAAAAGCTTCTGATTTGTGTTTCATCAGGAACACATATCCGAATCTAGAGAAATCGTCAGTGAATGTAATGAAGTACGAAGAACCATCCCTGGCATGTGTAGACATGGGACCGCCTACATCACTATGTATCAGTCCCAAGAGTTTGGTAACTCTTTCTCCGTGTCCCGTAAACGGAGTTTTGGTCATCTTGCCTTTGAGACATGACTGGCAAGTGTCATAAGATGAAAATTCAAACGGATTTAAATATCCATCTTTATGCAACTTAGCTAGTCGTGTCGCATTGATGTGACCCAGTCTACAATGCCACAAGAAGGATTCGTTCAGTTCTGAACTCTTCCTCTTGTGTGTGTTAGTTATGCTCAGAACTGTTGATTGATTTAGAACATAAATGCCATTGCACAACGTGCCTGATCCAACCAACTTTTGGTTACGGAAAATGTTCATAACATTGTCCTGTAATACAAAATTATATCCCTCTTTACTCAACAAAGAAACCGATATAATGTTGCATATCAGGTTCGGCATGTAATAGCATTCGTTCAGAACCAATGTATTACCAGTTGGTAATACAAGGTGATATTCCCCGACAGTCTTAACTGCAACAATTGCACCATTTCCAACTCTTATGTCTTTATCACCTTCTCCAAGTTCTCTACCTTTCCTAAGCCCATATAACTGATTACATATATGGGATCCTGACCCGGTATCCAATACCCAGGACGTAGAGCAAATGGAGAAACAGTTCTCAGTAACGAACACACCCGAAGAAAATGCATCATCATGTACTTTCTTCATTCGGGTGGCATGGGAATCCTGGTATTCCCCTATTTCCTGTTCATTCCTATAACTCTTATAAGAAAGAACGGAACCAATGTTCCCCAGCACAGTATAACATGCGGGTTCGGTCAATACATCCATATTATTATCTTCATTAGGGCATGAAATGGTCGCTACCTGGAGAGAGAGAGAGAGAAGAAAACACTTTAGAGTATGCTCGTGCAAGATCAGATTGGTTATTATCTTATCTAATCAGGATGGCTCCCACTGCTTTTTATCAAATCTTCCTTCAAACCCTAAAAGGAAAGACTAGCCGGGATTAATTACACACTACAAGTTCGCCAATCTTTCAGCCAGGCCAGTGTCGGTACTTTGAGGGAGGTCCCCCGTGCTTTCGCACGAACCTAATTAATGTAAACCTCATTTTCCCAGAGGCGTAACCCCGTTGACACCTTTCTAGACACCTACTTGATCAGCTAATTGCAATGTGTAAAACTCTCCCAGGAGTAACTCTTACTCGCAGTGGGTATCGGGATCCAACTATCTCATAGAAGGTATGCAATCTCATTGCAAATTTCAACACTTGAAATTCCCGATAATATTTTGCCCCAAGCATCCTATGACCTTGACGGAGGTCAACAAACCACAGGGTGCAAGTCAAGTTCAACCCGCCATTTCTTGATTGAATCAAACCCGCCCGCACGACCCTTGACGGAGGTCAACAAGGTCGTACGACTACCCTAATCCAATCTGCATCATATGCATAAGCAGATAAATGCTAGTTAGCTACCGCACACTACGCCTTGACGGAGGTCAACAAACGTAGCACGAATACTAAGTAGGATTTATCTGAAATGACGGAGGGCTACGTCAGGTTTTTTTTCTGAAAACCTATTGCGTAATGAACTTGATATCGTTGTAGAATCAAATGAAGTTTTGAAATGGAGTGATTTTGAGATTTTTCTAGTTTTGCTAAAGGGGTCACTCCCGGTGAAGGGATCGTTGGCCCTTTCCTCGTCGAATGAGGTGCGGGATATATCATATATATCACTGTGCAAAGCAAAAGTCAAAAGCAATCAAAAGCAAACCGAGTGCGCAGCATCTGCCAGTTATTGCTAAAGGAGTCACTCCCGGTGAAGGGATCTCGGTCCTTTCCTCATCGAATAAGGTACAGGGTATATCATATATACCGCTATGCAAAGCAAGAACTGTAGCTACCTGTTTTATTTTGAAATTCGATTCCACAACATCTTAGGTTTCTTATCTTTCATTAATCACATTAATGAAGTCCCATCATTTAAATACCTAAACATCACAGATAAATACGACGTACACTTATGCCATCCGCATTCGCCTCGATGTCCCCTCATGCACCGTTAGGTTAGGTAACTAACGACAGAGCAGGGCAGGGCTAGTGCGGGTGTAAAACATAAGTAACGTCTATATAATATATCATATATACTATATACTATATCCATCACATGATCGCATCACAGATATCGCAGCAGAAGAAACATATGAAACATTGGATATACTAGGACGTCCGTGTTTTCAATACGAGCCAGTATAAAACACGGATTCCACGGTCGTGATGAATAGCCAATCCCATACCCCTAGACCCCTACGAGAGAGGCAAGCAACCCTGCCAATTCTAGGGTTAGGAGACCCGGACTCGACTCCTCGAGTTGGTCTCCCACTGGACCCCAGAACCCGGTTACTTGTGCTCCCCTCCTTGGGTCTATCCTAATGCGGAAAAGTAAATAATATACAAAAGGTGACAACTTCCGCTACCTGGAAGTGCCCCAAATAAAAGAATATTACATACAAGTTTTTACATGAATGAAAATGAAAAACACTCATCTCACATAAAAACCCCCGGCTATTCGAACACGACGATCCAATATAACATATCCAGCAATATATAACATCACATGTCATCAACGTAAGTAAGTATGCATACCCCAATTGTCGTTGACGTATAGCAACGAAACCGGCAATATGAACATACTACACTTACGGTCACAGAAAAGTAAGTGTAAAACTACAATAGTTGGAATCCGCAACCTCTTTAGACATCGCATGCCTAATCAAATGAAATACTTAGACATCACATGCCTAACAGATATAAATCCCGCATTTTAGTCTCATTATCGAAAACTCTTTTCAATATCATGTGGGACTAAACTGCTAGATTTATAACATTCATTCAGTTATCTCATAACTGTTTGTGAATTCCAATTATTGTATCACATTCCAGATAAACAGAAAATGTTAAACTTTCCGATCGAACAGTCGAATACCCAAGTTTTCCCGATACAGCTCAACACATGAAATAAGTCTAACAACATTCAGTTCGTGCCTCAGTACCAACGGTCCAGCCGTAGAAGGGTCAAGCCAATGCCTCACATGTGGCACGCCGTACTGCCCCAAACCCGAAGGTTTAAAGGGCAGTTCAAGACGGTCACATAATCGAGTTAAGGTTTGTTGTCTTCTAGAGGGTCCATCGCGTTACTTGCACTACTTAGAACGTCGTTAAACTACGGAAAAATCCAACACTTGGAAATTTCCCGACAGGGGAAAAATTGGGTATTTATATCCGGTCGAACTTTTTAACATATTCTAAAAATTATCCGGAAATACACAAAGACGAAATTTGATACCCCGATCGAAACACCGAATCCCCAAAGCAACAC
Organism: Agapanthus africanus; assembly: GCA_030015575.1. Classification (NCBI taxonomy): domain Eukaryota; kingdom Viridiplantae; phylum Streptophyta; class Magnoliopsida; order Asparagales; family Amaryllidaceae; genus Agapanthus; species Agapanthus africanus. The sequence goes on from JASDDO010000022.1 coordinate 904,356,902, forward strand.
CAGAAAATTCAACTCTTGAATAATTATTAAAAATTCCCATAAAACTCAGCACCAGAAAAGAAGAATTACTGTGCAAACAATATTGCGCAATGTGAACAGTTGGCGGCGGAACCGCGGCAGAAGCCATGCTTCTGCCGCGTTTCCGCGGCTGTTTGGACGCCTCATGATCTCGTGTTTCACCATAATTCTTAGATCTTCCTGCTGAATTTTTTAGGCATTTTTAATCTGGAAAAATCCCAGATTTTAGAAAAAGTCCAGAGAGCACTCGGCTTTTAGGGTTTCGGGTTCGTTCGGGTTTCAAACGTCGTCTAGACTTCGTCTAAGGCTCTAGCTAGGCTCTGATACCAGTGAAAGGTTCCTAGGCACCCTATAGAGGTCTCACAAGGCATCAACCATGCCAAAATAAAAATTTATGAGTGCCGAGAAACCCTAATACGGATCTTAGACTAGAATTCTAGGCGAAAAACGATTCTAGTTAACAAATTAACTAAAGGAGAGAGGCTACAACCTTTGTAGATCCGGTTATCCACTTCCTTAGCTCCATATAGGTGTCCTCTCGCTGTCCATCTCGAATCCTAGACTCAATCGTCGGCTTTATCGGGAAAACGAGCGGGCAATGTCGTCGGCTTCGTGCCGAAGATGATCTACATCGAGGTTGCACAAGTTCAAGCTCCAACTTCACCAAGTTGTGAAACTTGTGAAGAAAACACCCAAAACAACTTGGCTAGAGGTAGAGGGTGAAGAAATAGGAGGTGGGTTCACTTTAGAATTGGATTTCTCACTTTAGATCTCAAGTTGCCATTGATGGCATCAAGATTTCTTTCTTGAAGAAGAAGGTCAAGAAGAAGAAAGATTATGATAAGTGTTTTTTAAAATGAAAAAGAAAACCATACTTATCATATCCTAACTAAGGTTAAGTGTAGAGAATAGACCATGGTAAGTGGATGGGTTAGGGTTAAGCATGAAGACAAGAATGGTTAAGAAGTCAAAGCTTCATGAAGCTTCAACTAAAAACAAAAGAAAGTCACCATTCTTATCATAACATTTTCCAAATAAATGAACAAATAAATAAATAAATGATTAAGCAAAACCCTAATTATCACTTAACCATGGTTTAATTCTTCACACTTAACCAAATGATCAAGTATCATCAAACATGATACAAATATGTGCACAAAAGTATATCACATATACTATGTGCATCAAGTGAGAAAATCCTTTTAAAATGAACCAATACTAGTTAATGCAAAGTAATATATCAAATATATAATTATACATTAAATCATTAAATCAACATTTGATTCAATGATCCGGTCATGTCGCACATAACCGACTAGTATCCAAACATCGATTTATCGAATCAATGATTCGATAACTAGGTCATATCGAATATAACCAATCGAAACATTTATTGCGAGAATGAAATGCGGTATCACATACACGCATTATTCTCGCTCCCGCACATATCTCATATGCGCTCCTATTTCGTTTCGCTTGAGCCAGGAAACCTCTGTGTAGGACTCTAAAGACTCGTCAATACGCCGGTAGCAGATGATGATCATATCAAGCACCCACAAGCCGCAAGCGGTCTGCTAAACGTAACGGCCATCCGGGTATTGAGCGATCAGAAGATCGACGAGCTAGCCCGCTCACACTCCTGTGAATCCAACCAGTAACACTTACCGTACAGTCCGATCTGTTCGTCTGATATGTCGCATATCAAGTCTAGGGGTGGTAAACGTCAGACCCCAATAACTGATAAGTCGTGCCGATGTGAGGCTCATAACGGGTCGGGAAACTACTGGTAACACTTACCAGCAAATCTTTGATCAGCCCTGGCCAGGGACTTCCCTGTTACGGCCAATCGAGCACAGCGCAACATCAACCCCCAATACCGGGAGAGACGAAACCCCTCCTATCGCTCATTGCCTCCATGTGACTCGGGACTGTACCCAAAGACCACCATTTTGCACGCCCTCATGGACGTGGTAAGGTGGAGATCAAAGCACAGTGGGAATTACACAAAGCTCTATGACGATCTCGGGTCTACAGACTAACCTGCACAAGTGTCACCTGAGAACTGCCATCTGACGTGAGGTATAATACCATCTGGGAGTTCTCGGCGAGTCCGTCCAGTGTACCCAGTCTCCACTGAGCACCCGCATACCATCTCTGATGTCAAACACCAATGGATATGGGATCATCCATCGCCCATCTCATTAGTCGAGAAGCGTATACGCTAGTCTACACTGGTATATCGATGCCCCGTCTCGATACACCCACGACTAGGGACCTTGAAGGATGTACTTATGGACTACCATGTCCCCACTAGTATGATCTGCATCATAGTCCAGGTAGTCAAGTACACATCCTAAGGGCTTTATCAACATGTAACTATAAGACAGTTTAAAGAGACAAGTGTACATGTTAAGATAAAGAGTAACCAGATAGCATACTATCATATCGAGCAAGAAAGTCATCTCTATATATGTCCAAGCATCCAATATAATATACATGATCTGTACAATACTGGCCTCTAGGGCATACATACAACTAACAAACCCAATAGAACAGTTTAGTTTACTCACTGCACACTACCCTACACTGCCCAGATTTACATTACTGTTACATCTGCTTTTTATTCATGATTATATTTGCACTGCCTGTTACCCTGTTTATATTGCTTGATGACATGACGCGCTGACGTCTGGGTTTTGCGTGGCCCAGATTCTTCTACCTTGTTGCAGACTGATCAGGAGTATTGCCGCTGTTAGACGAGCGGTGAAGTTCCTGTCGGTATGTAGTTTCACTTTCAGGGGTTTCATTTATTGTATCTTTTGGCTTCCGCACATTGTTATTTCTTGACTCTTTTACTCTGGCTTATGGACATGTACTAGATAGTTAGTTTACTTTCCTGTCATTGATATCTCTACAGCCGTAATGTGACTGTGGAAGAATTTTTCCTATCCACAGGTAGCATGGTTGGCTATGTCACGTGCCTATTTTAGCGTACTCTGGGAAGCGGGGGGTGACATGGTTCTTTTGGTATCAGAGACATATGTTAGTCGGGTGATTCTTTTGTAGTTGGGTATTGTACCCAATACACGAATCAGAATACCCGTGTTTAGGAAACATGTCCTGCCACCTTGTCGTTTTACTGTTTTTGAATCAAGTTCTTCCTGATTATATCTTTTACGATGTGCAAACTTCCTTTGCATATCAACTCGAAAACCTGATTCCTTGTTATCTCTAGGATTTGGGCGACTTGGGTGGAGTTATGTAATTATGCCCATGAACTGCAGCATGGTTACAATGCGGTACTCTATTTAAGTAACTTGGAGTCCTGGTCTTGATTCATTTCCTCGTTCCATGATCGTTGTAATACCTTGCTTCTCTCGGTTGCATTGCTTACCAGTTATTGTTTCATCGCCAGCTTGAATCATGTTTACCGTGGTTAACCCTCTTCAGTATCTTGACTTCGGATAAGGTCTTCTCGATATCTTACTTGTTCTTGTTCTCCCCGCATTAGGACTATTCAATCCTAGTGCGTCCCCTTGTTTGTTGTGGTCTTGAGAATGGATTTTCGCGACACTTTCCATGCTCTATTTGATTGTAAGGAAAGGAAAGTGATTCTCCAGATTCCCGGACATTCGGGAGTTGATTTGCGGGAGGAAGCGGTTCTGTCGGGCCAGTCAAGTTAGGGCTAGACCGACAAACAAGGTTCGTTCGTCTATGACAGTGGAAAAGGAAGAAGCGCCGGCTATATTTGAGAGTTTCATGGACGTGTTTGAAGACATATCAGGTTCACAGCCGAAGCGAGACGTGGAGTTCGCAATTGAACTTGTTCCCGGTGCAGCGCCAACCTTAAGGGCATATTACTGATGGCACCAGTGGAGTTGGAAGAAGTCAGGAAGTAGGTTGCGGAATTACTGTGAAGGGTTGGTTTTGCCGCAACAGCTTAACTGGGGAGGCTCCAGTTCTCCTAGTAAAGAAGAAAGATGACGCAGGAAAGGCATGCGTTGACTACCGAGAATTAAACCGAGTGACTGTTATGGACAAGTACCCGATCCCTCGCATCGGCGAAGTGCTTGAGCAGTTGGGTGGCACGAAGGTATTCTCGAAGCTGGATTTGCAGTTTGGATATCATCAGGTCCGAGTTAAATCAGAAGATAATTGCAAGACTGCGGTCCGAACTCAGTATGGACATTACGAGTATTAGTGATGCCCTTCGGAGTAACGAATACACCGGCAACATTTATGGACTTGATGAACGGAATCTTTTCACCATTCTTGGACCAGTTTAGTAATGATCATGGAAGACATTCTGGTCTACTCGAGGAGCTTTGAAGAGCATGCAGAACACTTAAAGATCGCACTGCAGACTTGGAGGCAAGAAAGATTATATGCAGAGATGAGCAAGTGCATGTTTTGGCTTGAAGAAGTAAAGTTTTGGGACATATCGTAGCTGGAGATGGAATCGCTGTTTATCCAGGAAAGATTGCAGCAGTTCAAGACCGGCCGATTCCGAAGAACGTTGCTGAGATGAGAAGCTTTCGTGGACTTGCCGGGTATTACAGAAGGTTCGTGGGGAATTTTGCTCGTTGGGCTAAGCCTTCGACCAAGCTTACACGCAAGGGAGTACCATTTGTGTGGATGGATAAGTGTGCATCAGCTTTTGAGGCGTTAAAGCATAGATTGACAACCGCTCTTTGTGATCATACCAGACAGTTCCGGAGGATTGGCGTTTCACAGTGACGCATCTGGAAAAGGATTGGGATGTGTTTTGAGGCAGCATAGGAAGGTTATAGCCTACGCATCGAGACAGTTGATGACCCATGAGAAAAATTACTCAACTCATGACTTGGAGTTTGCGGCTGGGATTTTCGCTTGAATTTTTGGAGACACTACTTATTGGACGAAAGGGGTCGAAATATCCACTGATCATAAAAGCCTAAAGTACGTGTTCGCTCAGAAGGAGCTATTTGTGAGACAGCAAAGACAGTTGAAGCTGATGGCTGACTACGATCTTGATCTTGAGTGCCATCCGGGAAAGTTGATGTTGTGCCAAAAGCATTTAGTCGGTTGCCAGAATTTCTGATGTTGTCTGCACCAAGGGGACTTATTGAAGACTTTCGGAGATTCGAGTTGGAGATCGTGCTACCGCGTTCTTGGGGATAGATGGTGCAACTGCAAGTACAGTCATCGTTGATCGAGGATATTGAAACAGTGCAATTGCAGGACCCAAGATTGCAGAAGTTTCGAGAATAGGTTGAAGTTGGACTCGGACGGGCTTAGTGGTTCATGAAGATGGTTCGTTGTGATAGTTGTTTGTGTGTACCAATGGAGGTATTCACGAAGAGGTTATGAAGGAGACGCACAGTTCCGCATATTCCATACATCCAGGAGGCACAAAGATGTACCGAGATCTACGGCAGTAGTTCTGGTGGGAAGGCATGAAGCGGGAGGTTGCTCGCCATGTGGCAAAGTGCTTGGTGTGTCAGCAAATTAAGGCTGAACATCAAAGGGTTGCTGGTTTATTGCAACCACTTCCGATTCCTCAGTGGAAGTGGGGACATATAACCATGGATTTCGTGACTGCTCTACCGCGGAGTCCAAAAGGCAACAATACAGTTTGGATGATTGTTGACGGATCGACCGAGGCAGTTCATTTCATCTCTTTTTGAGATGATCAATCAATTGAAGTTTTGGCAGAACGATGCATGCAGAAGATTGTAAGATTGCATGGAGTACCGGTAAGCATCGTGTCCGATCGTGACACCCGATTCTTAACCCACTCCTGGAGGAGCTTACAGGAAAGTTTGGGGACTCGATGGAAGTTTGGCACAGCTTATCATTCTCAGACGGATGGCCAATCGGAGAGAACGATCCAAATTCTTGAAGATATGTTGAGAGCTTACATGTTGGACTTAAAGGGTTCAGGAGAGGATCATCTACATTTAGTGGAGTTTTCTTACAACCAACAGTTTCCAGACGACTTTCCAGATGGCTCCATTCGAAGCATTATATGGTCGCAAGTGTCATTCACCTGGTTGTTGGGACGACGTTGGGGAACGAAAATTGTTGGGACCAGATTTGGTTGTACAGACAGTTGAGAAGGTTACTGCTGTCCGGAAACATATGGAAGCAGCACAAGACCGACAGAAGAGTTGGACAGATTCATCGAGAAGACCTCTAGAGTTTGCTGTTGGGGAATTGGTATTCTTGCAGATATCACTGACTAGAGGGGTGATCCGTTTCAGAAGTCGAGGAAAGCTTAGTCCTCGATTCGTTGGACCTTTGAGATATTGGAATGTGTTGGAGAAGTGGCTTATCGTTTGGCATTACCGCAATTCTTGGCGAATGGTCATGGCATGTTTCTTGTACCTCAACTCCTTAAGTATGTTAGAGATGAAACACATGCGTGGACCATTCGGAGCTGACTATACGAGAAGATTTAACTTTTGAGGAGCGACCAATGTCGATTATGGATCGAAGAGAAAAGGTTCTTAAGAACAAGGTTATCACTGTTGTACTTGTTTTCTTGAAGTAATCGCTCACTTGGAGAATCAAATTGGGAACGAGAAGTTGAAGTCCGACAGAAGATTTCTCATCTATCTTTGTAGATTCCTGATATATTATCTTTTCTTGTTCTTGGAATTTCGAGGATGAAATTCTTTTGTAGTTGGGTATAATGTAACACCCGAGTTCATTTATACCAATTCCAGTTTCGTATTTCTTTATTTGTGATAATTCTTGATTTAACAGGTTGTGGGTGCGAATGGTATTTTACATTTTTTCATTGCATTCGACCCGACCCGCTTGCTTGATCCTGTTTGATTCTTATTTTTAAATTACCTTGACTTGTTAGATAGACACGTGCATCTCATGTATATTGCATACTGGTATTTTATCTAACATCGCATCTGTTACATATAAAAATTTTAAACATGTAAAATAAATTAAAATCGCAATTCATGGCCTGACTGATACCCCTAACCTTGTGGTAGCATCCTTGCGTCGCGTTCTCGTCCCATTCAGTAAAACGGACGTGTTTGGATGGCTACGCGCACGTGCATGCGTCTGTTCTTGGGGGTATGCTTTTCTGTCGTATAATCTTTCATTTTAAATTTTGAAGCTGGCTAATATTTTTTATATTTCAAATTCAAAATATGGATCCGACCCGGGCGCATTTCTGATATATTTGTACTCCGCCTAAATTCTAATTAATTACTTTATTTTTTTAATTTTGATTATTCTTTTAATTTGCCGTAAACTGGGGAACTGATTGTATCTTTTAGTTATTAAAAATCTTTTATAAATTTTTATCAAATCTTTCCCAACTAAACCAATCAGAGTTCTCTTTGTGCTCCTGCCCCACCATCATCCTCTCTCTCTTCTATCCCTTTCTTTATATTTTTCCCTCAACCAATCGAATCCCTCCTCTCTGTCACCGGGCCCCACACGTTTGGTTCCTATCTCTCTCCCAAAAATCTTTCTCCCTTTCATTCTCTCTCTCTCTCTCCTCCCTTTCTCTCTCCTCTCGCGTCCCCTCTCTCTCCTCTCGCGATTACTGCTCCTTCTCGATTCTGGTCACCCCCTGAGCGCTACGGTCACCTCCCTTCGCTGAATCCTTCTTCCTTCCTCGTGTAAACCGAGCACTCCTCCCTTAACCCATCAATCCTTCAACCCTAACCCTAAAGCTCCCTATCTCATCAGCTCCATCTCCCTCACAGAGCCTTCCCTTCCTCCTTAGCCAACTTTCCTCCTCTACCACCTCCTCGTCGTCGCCTTCGCTTCTCCCCTTCACACCCATCGTGACAGACCCAGGAAACCTAATCCCTGGTCATCATTTCGCCGTCACCGATCTCGTAGTCGCCTCCCCCACTGTCTCCCATCACCATTGTCACCACCGCAACCATCACCGCCTTCCTGAGACCACCCTAGCCTTACGAGTCGCCTGCTCCTTCTTCTTCATGCTCGTGCTTGTCCTAAGCACATCACCTCCCATCACCCTTCTCAACCCCAGTGCCTTGTATTCCTCGCCTCTAGCCATCTCCTTCATATCGCTGACCGCCTCGTCAGCCTTAGCCACAACTTTCTCCTTATTTCCTCCTTAAACATCCGGCCACCTTCATCGTCACCTCCGCCATCATCAACTTCTCTTCTTTCCTGTTCTGCAGTGGAATCCGTCCAGCGACGAGACCCTCCTCCAGCCATCTCCTTCTTACTCTCCATCATCGCGGCCGCTGCAACGTCTTCGCCGCAACCGTGAGTGTAACCCCAGTCGACTTCGTCGAGCGCCGCTCCAACTTCATGGAACAGTGAACCGCTGTGGCATCCCAATCCCTATCGCCGTCAGTGGACGAATCATCTTGCCGCCATGTCATATCCATCGTGGTCGCGATCGTCGTTTCGAGCGAAAGTCTAGCCGTGATCGTGCATCAGCAGTGTTGTGCTTCATGTTTGCATTACTGTTCCGCTCTCAAGGCAAGTGAAACTTGCTACATGCTATTTGAATTACTATAAGCTATTTAAAGTTCTATATATCCAATTGAATGCACGTTAACCTGAAGTTTACAGTTAATGCCATAATTCCTTTTTACAGTTCGGCATCCCGTTACATCATTTTATCATTTTATAATCATGGCTCGAATCATACCAGTTTGCTTTTAGTTCTGTTAAACATAGTATGCGCACTCATATTTAAATCTTGTAGCAATTACTGGCGTGACCCACAGTACCTCTCTTTATACTCTATACCTGTCGGACGACCGTTCGCGCACGTCTAACCTGATTTATCGTCCGTTGCATCTTAGATTACTTAATACATATTAACCTTTTTTTTATCAATCATATTGTTAAACTGTAGTTGTGAAATATTGAAACTATCTCTTAAACCCAAACTGATAACCGTGCATCCTAGTAGTTCAATCTGTACCTATTTACATATCATGTTCCGATTTATTGTTCTGATAATTCCATGCTTGCTTATTTGTAACCATGTTTATATTAGTTGATTTGTGAGAACCCACATGTTATTTGCACTTCCTGACATGACCTGTTGCACTTCCTATTTGATACGACATGGTACCGTACACTCTTGACATGACATGACGCCTGTATACATTACCTGACTTGACCTGATGTACCATGGTATTACCCGTTATTTGATCTTGCGTCTAATGCCAACAAACCTGACATGTAGTCCTCACGGACCGTTCCTGTTGTCTATTCAGACAAACATGCTCTTACCTGATCCTGTGTTGGCATTAGTTCTTGATTACTGAATACCTGACTTGACATACACGTATAACTTGGGGGTATGGGAAAATCAAAGGTGAAACCTGACTTGTAACTCAACAGTTCACTACTTGTTCTGATCATTTTTAGAGGCTGGGCCAGCCTTAGGGGTGGTAATTGAACGAGCCAGCTCGGGTTTGATTAAGGTTCGGCTCGGTATCAGCTCGTTCAAATTAGGTTCATTTATTAACGAGCCGGACATGAGCCAGAAAGCCTGGCTCGTTTATTAAACGAGCCGGACTCGAGCTCAGCCAGGCTCGTTCGGTATTGACTCGGGTTCGGCTGGGTTACAAGTTTGAAAAAAAACAGTAATATGTAATATATAGCAGATTCTATACAACTCTCAGAACACTTAATTCAATTAAATGACAGTATATAAAGTGTACTGAGATAAATATAAAACCCGGCACTAAGACCCATTCAATGCCCTAGATGTTAATGTTTTTTAATTTTTCCATATCTCAAAACCCTGAGTTTTAAGCATTATTGTTAATTATGTGTTTTCCTTGGAAAATACTATTAATATGAGTAAATGAGCTGAAAACGAGCCGAACTCACAAACGAGCTCTAAACGAGCTCAGTTGAGCTCGGCTCGTGAACTCGGCTCGTTTGGTTAATGGGCCACAAATGAACCGAACACGAGCTGGGCATGTTTAATCGAGCCGGACTCGAGCCGAGCATCTCTAGCTCGATTAACTAAACGAGCCGGACTTGGGCCGACAAAAAGAACCACGAGCCGAACTCGAGCCGAGCTTGGCTGGTCGAGTTCGGCTCGTTTACACCCCTAGCCAGCCTTGGAATGATGCTGCTGACATCATTCATCTGTACACATTCCTGTTTTAGTGCCTAGCGGCATGTCTCGGTTTCAGCCCGAGAATCTGGGCCATGGTCCCGGGTATGCACGGGATACTATTGAGTTACATCGATGATTCACCAATTTGATTTCAAAGACTTGAGAGTAGATAACCCAATAGAACGGTTTAGTTTACTCAATGCACACTACCCTGCACTGCCCTGATTTACATTACTGTTACATCTGCTTTTCATTCATGATTATATTTGCACTGCCTGTTACCCTATTTATATTGCTTGATGACATGACGTGCTGACGTCTAGGTTTCGCATGGCCCAGATTCTTCTACCTTGTTGCAGACTGATCAGGAGTATTGCCGCTGTTAGACGAGCGGTGAAGTTCCTGTCGGTATGTAGTTTCACTTCCAGGGGTTTCATTTATTGTATCTTTTGGCTTCCGCACATTGTTATTTCTTGACTCTTTTACTCTGGCTTATGAACATGTACTAGATAGTTAGTTTACTTTCCTGTTCTTGATATCTCTACAGCCGTAATGTGACTGTGGAAGGATTTTTCCTATCCATAGGTAGCATGGTTGGCTATGTCACATGCCTATTTTAGCGTACTCTGGGAAGCGGGGCGTGACGGTGCATGTTTAAATTGTGATTGTTTGAAAGTGTGTCGTAGTTCCGTACAAAAATTTTTGCAAAACTCTTTATAAAAAAATAAAAAAAGAAAACACAAAACAAAATTTTTACAAAAACTTGCCCTTTGTCGCTAGAATCCCATTGCACCCACCCTTCATTCACATTTCCCTATTGATGTTTTCTTACCCTCACATTCTACCTTTTGACTATACTAAACTCGTTTAGTGTATGTCCAGTTAGACTCGGGACACTAGCGCCCGCTTAGTCCGTGTTTCGTTAGTCGCTACCGACTACGCGATCGACTCCGAAGTCGAAACTCCCTCCACCTCTTCTTCATCCTTACCTTTGCCGGCCAACTCCAACGTTGACCAGAATTCTGTCCATTCACCTTCATCTTCATATTCATCATCTTCTAAAGAGATGTCAGGATTCAATCCTAACAACCCTTTACCTACCTCAGGATTGATTCCACTTCAACTGGGTGTGAATAACCCGCAACAACATCCTATTGAAGCGCCACAGCGAATCGCGCTCCAGGATCGTTTCTATCCTACCCGCTCCGCACTTCCTACCTGTCTTTCACTCCCGCTGGAAAATGGGGATAATTTCGAAATTAAGCCCCACTTCATCAACATGTTACCCAAATTTCATGGGCTGGAATCCAAAGATACCTATATCTTCATTAACAAATTCTAGAATGTTTGTGCAATAATGAAGACCACCCAACTGTCCGATGATGCTATAAGGCTACGAGTCATTGCTTTCACATTGTGTGACCTAGCTGAAAAGTGGCTATATAGTACTGCATCGTATTCCATAAACAGTTGGGAAGAGTTTGTTAAAGCATTTGTTAAAAAGTTTTACCCACATCACAAGACCGCGAGAATACGTAATGAAATTAACCAATTTTCCCAGCTTCCTTCCAAACCTTTTTGGAAGTGTTTTGAACGATTCAAAGACCTTCTTGTTCAGTGCCCTCATCACGGTATTGAGAGATGACAACTTTGCCAGACCTTATACGAAGGACTGAATCCAGCAACTAAGCAGTTGCTGGAAACCATTTGTCAAGGTCAATTCCTAACCAAATCTGACGAGGAAGCTTGGCAATTTCTCGATGATCTTGCTGAACAAACACAAGCACTAGACAGACCACTTCATCCACTTCATCTACTTCCTCCGGTCCGTCTAGGGCAGACGTTCATCAACTCAATATGTCAATTGCAATGAAAGCCGAAATGGCCGCAATTACACGAAAACTAGAAGCAATTGATAGCAAATTCTCATCACCTTCTCCTGCCCCTGCTTTGCCCCCTCGCACTATCTGCGCTTATTGTTCGGATCCGTCCCATTTGACTGAAGAGTGTCCTTACAACACACCTGCTCAAGGACAGGATCAAGTCAATGCTGTCATTCAGCAAAGACAAAGAAATGATCCATACTCTTCAACTTACAATTCTGGTTGGAGGAACCACCCCAATTTTGCTTGGAATCAAAATCAACAACAATTCCAAAGCAACAGCAATTTCTAGAGGCCTCCTCCTCAACAACAAGCTCCTCAACAAACTCAATATCAGCAACCTTTCCAACCCCAACCTTACCAAAATCAAATGAACAATTTTGCACCCAACAATTCTTTTCCTCAAAACAATTTTGTTCCACCAAATAAAAATAATGTTTCCTCGTTAGGACGAAGTCTAGAGGCGTTTTTAAAACAATCAACTCAATCATCAGCCAACATCCAGTCTTCCATTCAGTTTTTAGTGCAACACACTGCAGCACATAGGCAAAGTATCAAAACCATTGAAGCCCAGATTGCACAACTGAATGCAGCTTTAAGCGAACGAGAGAAGGGGAAGCTTCCATCTCAACCACTCCCAAATCCTGGTCACTCACAAAATGCACATGTTGCTCTTGAACAACAAAACCATAATGTGAGTGTCGTGACTACATTGAGATCTGGAAGGATGTTGCACAACAATTTTGGCACTGATGATGACACCCCGGCCGCCGCTTCTTCTTCTTCTCCTTCTTCGTTTTCAGAGCCTGTTCTCCATTCTTCACAAGGCTCTACTTCTTCTACTGCTCCGAATGGACCCACATCTCACTCCACGAAAACACCAGCACTGGGATCCGTTCCAACTCCGCAATCTCCTCCACAAACATTGGACTCAACCAATTTTCAAAATGTTCCATTTCCAAACAGGTTGAGATCTAATAAACAAAATCCACAAATGGAGAAGATTGTGGAGTTATTTAAACAGGTTAGAATTAACATTCCCCTCTTGGATGCAATCCAACAAGTCCCTTCTTACGCAAAAATCTTGAAGGACTTGTGCACCAAGAAGAGGAAATCACAGGTACTTAAGAAAGTTTTCTTGGCTAGTGCAGTGAGTGATGCTCTTACCCAACCTTTACCTCAAAAACGAAAGGACCCCGGTTGTCCTACTATTTCAATAACTATCGTGGATAAGAACATCAACCGCGTATTTTTAGATCTTGATGCCAGTGTTAACCTGCTTCCTTATCCGGTATATGAACAATTAGGTGTAGGAAAGCTGAAACCCACACATTGTACTCTCCAAATGGATGACCGATCCATCACCCATCCTAGGGGTAAGCTATAGGATGTGTTAATAAAGGTAGGGGACTTTATAATCCCCGTTGATTTCATTGTTTTTGACACACGGCCTGTAGCTAACCCCTAGAGTCAAATTTCAGTGATACGCGGTCGTCCATTCCTTGCAACTTCTAATGCTGTGATCAATTGTCGAAATGGTTCGATGAACCTATTTTTTGGAAACATGACAATTGAACTCAACATTTTTAAGTTGGGAAATCAGCCCTCCGAACCTAATGCTAATATACTTGATGTTTGCTCGATCCAAGAGATCATCCAGGAGGACTGTGAGCTCGAGAAATTTCTGTTCGATCACAGCAATTTTGATGCCACTAGTGCGTTCCTTCTTGAACCTGATACTGCTTTCATACCCGATAATGACTACGAGTGTTTCACCTTCTCGAACGATCTTGAACAATCACCACCCGAGTTTGAATCCTTTGAATTTTCGAATGAGTTAGGTGAACCATCCGACTCGGTTGCTTACACTCATTTTGAACCTCTGTTGGAATCCTTTGAGTTTGAGACAATTTTACCTTCAATTGTTTCGCCTCCAACACTCGAACTCAAACTATTGTTGTCTCACCTTAAATACGCTTACTTAGGTGAGAATGAGACCCTTCCTGTTATCATTTCGGCATCTCTAGCCCCCGAGCAAGAGAAAGCCCTTTTAACGGTCTTGCAAAGCAATCGGCAAGCTTTTGGCTGGACTATGGCGGACATCAAGGGGATTAGTCCCTTAATAGCTGAACATCGTATTCATATGATGGATAATACCAAGCCAGCAAGGGATCCACAGAGACGGCTCAACCCAGTCATGAAGGAGGTTGTTAAAAAGGAGATCGTAAAATGTCTTGATAGTGGTATCATTTACCCTATCTCTGATGGCCATTAGGTTAACCCCATTCACGTTGTCCCAAGAAATTGGGTATAAAGGTCATAACTAATGAGGTGAATGAGTTAATACCTACTCCCACCCAAACTGGGTGGCGAGTATGCATCGATTATAGAAAACTCAACGCCGCAACACGGAAAGACCACTTTCCATTACCTCTCATTGACCAAATGCTAGAACGATTGGCTAGGCATGAATACTATTGCTTTTTGGATGTCTACTCCGGCTATAATCAAATTCCCATCGCCGAAAAAGACCAAGACAAGACCACATTCACTTGTCCTTTCGGTACGTTTGCTTACCGTCGCATGCCCTTTGGATTATGCAATGCACCCACTACCTTCCAGCGGTGTATGATGGGAATTTTTTCAGACATGGTGGAAAAATTCTTGGAGATCTTCATGGATGATTTCTCCATTTTCGGCGACTCCTTTGATGAGTGTTTGCTACATCTAGACGCGGTCCTTACCCGGTGTAAGGATAAGAACCTTACTTTAAATTGGGAGAAGTGCCACTTCATGGTACGAGAAGGTATTGCCTTAGGACATATCATCTCGCAAAATGGCATTAAGGTAGATAAAGCAAAGATTGAATTCATTTCCAATCTCCCTCCTCCCAAATGCGTCCGAGACATTCGAGCCTTCCTTGGCCATGCCGGTTTCTATAGACGGTTCATCAAGGATTTTAGCAAGATTGCTAGACCCTTGACTCTTTTGTTGGCCAAGGACACCACATTTGATTTTGACTCGAGCTGTATGATGGCGTTCGAGTCATTGAAAAACTCACTTACTTCTGCTCCCATTATTTCGTCTCCTGACTGAACGTATCCATTTGAAATTATGTGTGATGCATCTGATTTTGCCATTGGTGCTGTCCTTGGACAGCACATCGAGAAGATGCCGCGTGTAATTTATTACGCTAGCCGAACCTTGAACGATACCCAATTAAATTACACAACAACCAAGAAGGAATTCTTAGCTGTTGTGTTTGCATTAAAAAAGTCAGGCGCTACTTAATCGGCTCTCCAGTCATTGTATACACTGGCCATTCAGCTCTTCACCATCTTTTTGCGAAGAAGGACGCTAAATCTCGGCTGATACGTTGGATCCTCTTACTACAAGATTTTGACCTTGTCATCAAAGACAAAAGAGGATGCGAAAACATAGTCCCCGACCATCTTTCACGTCTTTCTTCTTCGCCGACGATTCAATTTCCTATAAATGACGTTTTTCCAGATGAGCAGCTCTTGACTGTATCATGCGAATCTTGGTTCGCAGATATTGTGAATTATTTGGCCACCAGACTTATACCAAATGAATGGTCGAATCAGGACAAACTTCGATTCCAATCTCAGGTAAAAAAAAATTTACTGGGATGAACCTTATCTATTCAAATACTGTCCCGACCAAATTATTCGTCGGTGTGTCCCCGACAATGAATTTAAGAGTGTGCTGTCATTCTGCCACGATCAAGCGTGTGGCGGGCATTTTGGCCCTAAAAAGACAGCCGAAAAGATCTTGCAGTGTGGCTTCTACTGGCCACAACTTTTTAAAGACGCACATGATTACTGCAAGACATGCTCCTGGTGCCAACAGTTGGGCCGGATATCTAGGAAAAACGAAATGCCGCTCCAACAACCAATATTGGTTGTGGAAATTTTTTATGTTTGGGGGATTGATTTTATGGGGCCGTTTCCCAATTCTTTTGGGAACTTGTATATTCTTCTTGCTGTTGATTATGTATCTAAATGGGTCGAGGCTGTGCCCGGCCGGACTAATGACAACAAGGTTTTCGTTAGATTCCTCAAAGAAAATATTTTCTCTCGGTTTGGGCACCCCCGCGCAATCATCAGCGATAATGGAACTCATTTCTGTAATAAGACTTTCGAGTCTTTAATACGGAAATATTCCATTGATCATAAGCTATCAACGCCCTATCATCCCCAAACATGTAGGCAAGCCGAGATTTCAAATCGGCAAATTAAACAGATATTGGAGAAAACGGTTTCCAAAAACCGTAAAGATTGGTCTCTAAAACTTACTGATGCCCTTTGGGCATTTCAAACTGCCTATAAGACCGATCTTGGCATGTCTCCTTATAGGCTTGTATATGGAAAGACTTGCCACCTTCCAGTTGAAATTGAGCATCGCGCATTTTGGGCGATAAAACAGCTGAATCTATCTATCGGAGATGCGGGAAGCCAAAGAAAGCTGCAGTTAAATGAATTGAACGAGCTTCGGGATGAAGCTTACGAGAACGCGGTTGTCGTCAAAAACCGAACGAAGGTGTTTCACGATAAACACCTTATGCGCAAAACATTCAAACCTGGTCAACAGGTGTTACTTTACGACACCCGGCTACATTTCCATCCCGGCAAACTCAGATATCGATGGAAAGGGCCATTTTTGGTACGCACAGTATATCCGCACGGTGCGGTCGACTTAGAGAATCCGGAGGACGGTTCACTATTCAAAGTGAACGGACATAGACTTAAACCGTTCCTCACCACGGACCCTTCGGAGGAGCTCCTGATATTGCAGGAACCGGATTACAAAGACTGATCTTCCTCCATCTACCCCCAAATGTCGTTTATCCCACCGTAAACGGTGGAAACACTGTTTCAAATAAGTTTGGGGGTATGTCACACATGTAATTATATAAATATATATATATATATATAAATAATTTTTGGGGGTATTTTTGTAAATTTTCAGTTTTAATAAATAATTGTTCCCCTCCGAAACACAGAGACGCGACCACGCAGGTCCGTCTTGCCTGAATTTCGAGGCAAATGCTAATTGGTGCTATCCGTCCACCTCTCCGAAGATGCCAAGTTGATTTATGACACCATGTATCGAAGGTTTAAACGGATGCGGCCGATGTAGCAGACTTCATCAGATTCCCCCTCATTTGAGGGGTTTTTTTATTGTGGGGACGCTCTTTCCTGCAGGCGCAAGCCCCTGCAGTTAATTATGCCGCCGCATCGCAGTAACCACTTTCTCCTTCTCCAGATGGTCACTTCGTGTCGTGGGTGTTTGTTTTGTTTTTGGTTGCCCGTGGATTGTATACGGAGACTAATTTATGTCGTCGCCCGTAGGGCGTGGATTAGTCCAAATCCGTATTTTCTTAGATTTGGGTTTGGGGGTTAGGCTTAAGGATACGTTAGTCTCATTTGAGACTAAGATCAACTTAAACGTATGTTAAGGATATGTTAGTCTAATTTCATACTAAGATCAACTTAACGGGATCGTTTAGATCCAACAAAAGAGCATTCGGACTCTCTTGTTTAGTTTAGTGGCATTGTGATCGATTACCAGTTTAAGAACATGGTGGTCCAGTTTAAATACATCATAGTCTATAAAGGTTAAGGACATCATAGTCCATGGGCTTAAGGACCCCACAGTCCAAGGTTAAGGACATCATAGTCCAAGGGTTTAAGGACCCCACAGTCCAGTTTAAAGACGTCATAGTCTATAAAGTTTAAGGACGTCATAGTCCATGAGTTTAAGGACCCCATAATCTATGGAATGATTGGCTATCGGGACCCGTCACCTCTCTAAAGATGTTGAAGGATTACAACGACAAATATCAAAGGAATGAAGAGATGTACCCTTGAACCAAAGTTGATTGAGAAATCTGTAGTCCAATTTAGGACTAAGATCAATTAATTAGATTATGAGCACATTGGCTCAGTTAAATCCGAATTGAGGACTTATGGCCAACTTGGGCTAAGTCTAATTAAGTTTGAAATGTTGGCCCTTTGTTGGACTGTTGAACATTTGTCTAGGTTCAGCCCCCTATTATTTAGCAATGCTACACGGGGGTTTGGGGCTCTGACAACATTTTATCTTTGGCTGAGCACTAACCATTCATTATAGCTCTGAACTTTACTTTGCATATCATATAAACTGATCAATTTTGAGGTTCAGTTAAAGAGGAGTCTTGCCTTTGGAAGACTCAGCCAATTTAGGCTAAGACCAATCTAAATATAGTGTTAAACGCTAGCACATATTTGGCGATCACGTGTTCCCACGTGATGCGCTTACAATAGTGTTAAACACTAGGGACAAAGCGCTCAAAATAGCGTTAAACACTAAAAATGAGGCGGTCACGTAGGGTCAAATGAGGCGTCTGAGAATGGGCCAACCCTCCTTTATTTTACTCTCAAAATCTGCAAATAAGTGTTAAACACTTAGCCTCTGTAATCATCACGTGTGGACACGTGATAGTGCCAATGTGTTGGGTATTAATTCCTCTGTTTTCCCTCTTTTGCACCTTTTTTTAAAAAAAGGTGTTGGTCAGGGGTCACGTGGGGACACGTGAGGCGCCCTAAATCAGTATTGCCTTTGGCTTTATTCCCTTCATTTTTTAGGGTCACATGTGAGCACGTGAGGCATTGCCTCCAAGCTTTTTTCCTTCTCATTTTGGGGAGTCTGTTTAAGGGTCACGTGGGGGCACGTGACCTAGTCTTGTTCTTTCTTTTCTACTCATTGAGGATGAGGGTCACGTGTTACTACGTGACCAAGTTCTTTACGTGCATTGAGAGCTTTAAGTCTCTTGTTTTAAGAATTAGATTCTTTTATAGGGTTAAACCCTAGTTTCATTTAGAGAAATTAAATTCCTATGTATTTGGAAGAATTAAATTCTTATGTAGGGTTAAACCCTAGTTTTATTTGGAGGAATTAAATTCCTATGAATTTGGAAGAATTAAATTCTTATGTAGGGTTAAACCCTAGTTTCTTTTGGAGGAATTAAATTCCTATGAATTTGGAAGAATTAAATTCTTTAAACTCAATTCTTCCTCTAAGTTTTAGATCTGCATGGCAGAATCTTCCCGATGAGAATTAAATTCTCAACTTGTGGGGAGATCTGCTTCTGTAGATCTTCAACCAAAGAAAGAACTAAGTTCTTATTCAGAAGAGTTAAACTCTTAATTTGAGAATTAAATTTTTCTTTTGTTTTATAGAGCTTAGATCTCTTTCCCTTTTCTCACCTAGGGTTTCTTTTCTCTGAACAGATCCTCTTTTATCTCTTGAGAATTAAATTCTCCTCTCTTTTTTCTCTCTGCTGTTGTCTCTCTTCAAAAAATTCCAGATCCCCTCTCTTCTCTTCTTGGCTCCTATTTATAGGAGAAAAAAAAGAATCAATTTGTTTGGTCAATCTTTCATTAAAAGATTTTAATTGATTTTGTAACCAACATGATCTTTTTAGATTACTCAGTGAATTTTATTCACCATTGGATTTTTAATCTAAAAGATATTCTGTTTGTTATTCTTGGTGAATTTCAGGGAAATCTTTCCTTGTATAGAATTTTTCTATAAGTTGGTGATTTTTAATCACCATTGGATTTTTAATCCAACGGTGCTCCACTTTACAGAGCACAATCTTTTTTGTTTGGAAAGATTTAGAGAAATATTTTTCTAGTTAGGGTTCTCGATTCCCTCTTAATTAGAATTTAATTCTATTAGTTCAGAAGGTTTAAAGCCTATCACGTGTTGGCACGTGATCCCATTGTTTGATCATTTTAAATAGAATTTAATTCTATTAATTAAAGAGCTTAAGAACCCATCACGTGTTGACACGTGACCCCTCCCCCCCCCTCCCTCGATTAAACATTTTAACCAGAATTTAATTCTGCTGTTTTAAAGAGCTAAGGAATCATCACGTGTCAGCACGTGACCCTTAGTCACGTGTAGACACGTGATGCCCCATTGGGATCTTTCCTTGCTATTTTATTATGCCTTTTAATTCCTTCAGTGGTATTTTTTTTAAAAGGGCTCATCACGTATGGGCACGTGACTCCACTAATTGCTTGCTTGATTAGAATTTAATTCTATTATAACAAAGTCCCCAGGAAACCATCACGTGTCAGCATGTGATCCTTGATCACGTGTTTGCACGTGATACCCCATTGGTATTTTTCCTGATATTTTTATGTGGGAACAAATGCCCCCACAGCGTTGTTCTCACGTGTTTGCACGTGAGTGCAACGTTGTCATCTTTTATGGCTGTTGGATCTGCCTAGGGAAGGGGCAGATGAACCATTTCTCATCACATCCTATAAATGCAGGGGTCTCTTCAGAAGCGCCTCCACTCTTTCATCTTCTTCCTTATTCATTTTCCTTTGGGAATTTAATTCTCTTTCCGAGAGCTCAGTTCTCTGTTTCAAAAATTTCCAGAGTTTAACTCTGTCAAAAGATTTCCTTTTTCAGGTAAGGATCTTAAACGGCTGAAGAACTTCTTGTAGGAATTTTCTTTGGATTTTAAATCCACACCAAGGGTTTTTCCCTTTAACAAGAACCCATCTTTCCAAGTTCTTCAAAATAATGTCCAATCTTTAAATAATAAACTCCTTTTGTTAGGGCTTCTCTGATCTCGGGGATCGGTGGTGATACTTGTCTTCTCTCTGGAATTTAATTCCATTCCAAAAAGCTTTAGCTCTGAAAATGTTTTCTGGGAATTTAATTTCTCTATTAAAAATGAATTTAATTCCTCTAAAGAACTCAGTTCTTCACAGAGAACTTCTTGGGACTTTCTTTCCCTAAGTTGTTCTTTGCAAAAAAAAGAAAATTTCCAGAGAGATCCTTCATGATTTGAATAGAGTTCTGCAGTGGGTGTTCTCCTTGGGGAATGTGTAGAGTTGTTTGAAATCCACTGTTCATTTATTGAGAATCTTCCTTTTATTCCCATAATGATTACCCTGCCTTATCATTAGTGAGCCGCCATTTTGATTTTGTGGGGCCCCTGTGTTTTGTAATCAATGGTCCCATAAAATAAGTTCTTTGTCGCTTTCTTCCACTGTCTTTTTATATATATACATTCATAAACATATATATATACACGTGCTTGCTTCACTAACAGTTTCCCCTTTCTTTATTTCAGGAACAATGGCTTTTCTTCCATACTTCCCTTTCACTCGCTCGGAGGCCGCCTTTCCTCAGTCACCGTCTGATGAAGAGGTAATGGCGATGATTAGAGCTCACGACCCTAATTACACCAACCTGCTTTTATGGGGGACCTGGTACGATCATATCATCCATGGTCACCGCAGCTTTCTTTGTGAGATACCGACGGAGCCCACCTACCCATTTTTGCCGATGGAGCGTCCACGGACCGCCTTTGCTGTGGAGATGTTGAACTGGACCCCTATGGGATGGCTCAAGCCGTCAACAACTGGGATTCCAAACCACCCTGTGCCAGCTATAGACATCTTAGGGCGTCGAATCTGCTAAGGTGAAGCCCAGCCCTGGGGACAGGTTTACAAAATAGGGCTTACTCCTCGACATCCCACGGGCTACCTTCTCTGAGCTTGTTATATCCTGTATGCCCATCGTGCGTGACTGCAAAGGGTCGGGCTCTATCAGGCGGTGTACGCGTCTCTCTTCCGCTATCAGTCCCCCTATGTTTGGTGGGTTAAGGCTTTCTTAAACCAATGGAATCTTCCCACCAACACCTTCTTGCTACGGGACCGCGAAGTTTCAATTTCCCTGGAAGAGTTTCGTGAGATCTCGGGGCTGCAGATCAGGGGGACGCTCTATGAAGAACTACTGCCTCCTGATGAGTATGTTTTCGAAACTGAGCCTGCTATGCTTGACGGCCTATCAACTGAAAATGCCGTCCGCCACAAGCACCCAAGTCTGATCAAGACTTTGGGCATTTTTGAGAAGCTATTCACAGAGTCAGAGGAGCAGGGCGTCACTTTCAAAAGCTTTATCGCCTGCTTCCTTCGCGGAGACGTTCTATCAAAGACGGCTCCGAAGTTTGCGAGTATCAACGACCCCTTCGGGTTCGGCTACCGGCTAAAGCAGAGGATTTGCAGCAGTTCTACATTCCAATCCTATCGGCTGTACCTTTTGAGTCGATCGCGGCTCCTGGCATAGGCGAAGAGACTTTATTCGTAGGTTTTATCAGCGTCTGGCTCAGCTGGTTCGTTATTCCAATGCAACGTCAATTCATGCGAGCTTCAGTCATTTACCCTGCTCATCGCATAGCTGGAGGGACGTGACTAGCCGTGGGAATTACGGGGCTAGCGCATCTGTATCATGGGCTAAGCGCTGCAGCCAATACCTCAACACCAGGCGTGAACGTAGTGAGTTTCTTTCTTCATTACTTTACGTCATGAATTGAGATGCATGTGCTAGGGGCATTTGCCGTGCATCAGAGACCCAGCTTTTATGATGCCTACACTTTTCCGCGGCTTATGAGGGTGGTGGACGCCTCTGCTCCTGATCCGACTCAGTCCAGAGCTATTCGTGTGCTGCTTAGTCCCTATGCCAATGCGGGCGGGATGGTATTCAACGATCGAGTCCCCTCTGCTCTTTCAGGACCGATTCAACAGCTTTGTGACTCGTCGAAAGAGGGAGCACCCTCCCTGAAGCCCAAGGAAGCCATGCACTTATATTCGATTAGACCGGGTTATCTGGTATTTCGTCAAAACGGTGCGGCCCTTTTTATGCGGTATAACCCACACCGCTTTGCTCGGCAACTAGGATATGACCAGGGTGTCCCCTTTGAGGCGTTTACAGTGGAGCCCAGCCCGTCGTCGGAAGTCGTTCGTGACGCCGCTCATCACTTCATGCGGCTGAACACCAGCTCTCGCTTCGTAGTTCCTGAGGCTGACTACATCCCTCGATGTGTGGGGGCTTTCACGGGCTGGTATCTCCACCGAGTCAGTCTTATCATTGTTGAGGAGAGGAGGACGCTCCTTAGATATAAGGTTCCCACTCCGATCCAAGCCACGGGAGTTCCGCCACGACCGCGGGCAGTGGTTCGCCCTCCCCTAAGAGATACTGGTATCGTGCTTATTCCAGAGGCGGCGGAAGTGGATCTAACTCCCACAGCTGGTATGCCTCCGCGAACTAGAGCTCAACCAAGGGCCAATAGGGCGCCAGTAGCAGTATCATCAGCTGCGGCGTCAGCAATGGCAGTGTCGTCGTCGGTAGCACCGCCGAGTGAGGATATTGAAGGCAAAGTGGGTCAATGTCGCACTAAAGCACCGAGGGGAAAGAGGCGATCGTCTTCTGCAGTTAGTTCCGGGTCCAAGAGGCGAAAGAGGACGGTCACCAATCTGCTTGACTTTTTAGTGGAATCAGAGCCTATCCTTCAAGATGAACCACTAGCCATGCAAGAATCGGATGGTGGTCTACTTTTTCCGGGTTCATCTGCCGAGGAAGCCGCATAATTGGCTGAGGTTATAAGATGCTCACAGGATGAATCTGAGAATGTAAGGATCCCGAAAAGGCCTTATCCTGCCATCATCTTTTACGAAGATCCTCCATCGATACGGCCGATATTTATAGGTCCTTTGGAAGAGGGAGGCGAGATAGCTCTTAAACAACCTATCTCGGCCGATGCCGAAGATGTGCTTTCATTGTGGACCGGTGGCCACGAGTCTAACCTCAAACCCCGGCGAGCATACCTCCTCAGGAAGTAACGCCGGCTTGAACAAGCCATACTAGAGGCTCCTTTGCGCATTGGTATACTTATATATCTTTTTAGTATTTTGCACTGCTTATATATATATATATATATATATATATATATATATATATATATATATATCCTTATCCTCGTGAAAACTTTGCAGGGACTTCGGCAATGGCAGAGGATCTGAGTTCGAGTCGCGCCTTGATTACGGACTCCACAAATATCCCTGATGAAACACTAGTAAGTGTGGAAGGAGTCGATACAACTGTTGTTCCTGCCACAGAGCTCCCCTCGGTGACTTCCGTTCCCCCGGTGCTTGCTCCCCCGGCAGAGGCATCTTCATCGGCCGCGGATTCAATAGATCTTTTTATGGACGGCCCGGAGACTAGGGGACAGGTAGTCGAGGCTACAGTCATTTCATTGGAGCCTGCAGTGGTGGCCTCCGCTCCTCAGTTGGAAGTTGTTATACCAGCTCACGTCTCCGAAGATGTGCCTGGGGGGCATGGAGGAGGCCGCCAAAGCTGCTATCCCTCCAGTCCAGAGTGGGAGGAGCATCGAAGGTAGTCTTCTATATTTTATATTAATAATCTCTCCATTATCTGAACCTTTGTCTTTTTAGAATTACGCAGATTGGCGGTGTCCATCGCGGACTTGTCCCCCAGGAAGTCTTTTCAGCGTCTGTTAGAGATGCTGCCTCGCAGGCGATATCCCCTCAACGCATCGTCCTCTCTTCCGGGCAGAGTTAGTGTTATTTTCCTACTCCTCACGGCACTATTATTATTTTGTATAACGATATTGATGCCTTATGCAGTTCTGGAGGCCGATGACGAAGTTGAGGTTCTTGACGGGCTTGGGGATCCTTCGACCCTTCTTGCATGACCGTGGGTAAGTAAAGTTTCAATGTTGTTCCACCCGCTTTTTACTTGCGATTCTCGCTGATTGTTTTCTATGAATCTTAACAGCTTTGCCAGTTCTTACCATGCTGGAATCTCGCATCGTGATGCCGCTCGGCCCCTATGCTCTACGTGCCTCGGAACAGATGGCAAAGCTAAGCCTTCACTCCTTGTCAGCTCTGATTGAAAACCTTCGTGCTGGCAGTCTGATCACGGCCGAAGCATTTTCCACTGAAGCCAACGGTTCTCTTCCCTTTCTTGCTACTTAATATAGTGAAACATTGGTGCAAGTCTGGGTTAAGTTCTGTCGTCAGGTGGAGGCTTGCTTGCATATTATTGAATGTACACGCCTTCCTTCAGAGGTTGTGGCTGCAAAGGCGAGCTTACGGGGGCTGATTGAGCGGTGCGCTGCGAATATGCTATCATGCGAGAAGAGGCTCAGCCGAAAGTTTTCGGAGAGGGAGCTGGCATCCAAAGCGCTGAAGAAACTTCAAGCTAATCTTACGGCCAAGACAACTCAGGCATATGAACTTTGGCGGGTGCTTCAAGAAGCTATCAGGGAGGTGGTAGCCATTGATAAAGCCGTCATTTTCACTCGCGAAATGGTCGAAGCTCATAAGGTTACCGAAAAGGAGCTTGAAAGTCGGCTTGCCTCGTACCAGGCCCGACAGGCTCAAGCAAAGTCCCGTCTCTTAACGATAATAAATCATGAAGCCGAGGCCCAGCGGAAAAAGGATGAACCGGCAAACCTATTAAATCGTCCGCCGGCTTGAAGAATTGTATATATTTTTTTTTCTTCTTTTGTACATACTCCTTAATGAGAGTATATATTCTTTATTCTTTCATAAATTGCACTTTGTATTCATTTTGATTCATGAATAAAAGACATATTTAGCTTCGTGATGGTGTGTCCCTTTTAGTAAATGCATTTTGTGGATAATCTATTTTGATCACCTTGCAGGACAACGATGGCTTAAGAGTCAGGTTCAGATCTGCCTCCTAAGGCTTTCCAACTTTATGAGCCGTGAGCATCTCATAAAGATATTTCTCCTTACGAGTCGTGAGGATCTCATAAGTGTAATTTCTCCTTAAGAATCGTGAGGATTCTTAAGTGTGTTTTCTCTTAAGAGTCGTAAGGATCTCACAAAAGAGTTTTCTTTCTTACGAGCCAAAAGGACCCGTAAGTGATTGTTTTCTTTCTTGTCGGAGAGTATGGCCTGTAGAAAATCTACCTTGACCTCTCCAAGAGGCAATGATGGCTTAGGAGACAGGGTTAGGATCTGTCGCCCAAGACTTTTCAAATTTATGAGCCGTGGGGGTCTCATAAAGAATTTTCTCCCTACCGGTCGAGAGGATCCCGTAAGTGTATCTTCACCTTAAGAATCATGAGGATTCCTAAGTGCGTTTTCTTTTAAGAGTCGTAAGGATCTCACAAAAGAGTTTTCTCTCTTACAAGTCGAGAGGACCAGTAAGTGATGAATGAGGTTGACATTATCCGCATTTCACGGAGTCAGGGGTTGCTCTAGCCATTTCCCACAGGGTCAAGATTGACTTTAGCCATGTTCCATGGGACCAGGATTTGCTCTGGACGCTTCCCACGGGGTCAGGATTGATATAAGCCGTGTTCCGGAAGGACCAGGATTTGCTCTGGACGCTTCCCACGGGGTCAGGATTGACATAAGCTATGTTCCGCAAGAACCAGGATCCGCTCTGGACGCTTCCCATGGGGTCAGGATTGACATAAGCCGTGTTTCACGAAACCATAATTTGCTTTGGATGCTTCCCACGGGGTCAGGATTGACATAGCTGTGTTCCACAAGGACCAGGATCCGCTCTGGACGCTTCTCACGGGGTCAGGATTGACATAAGCCATGTTCCACGAAACCAGGATTTGCTCTGGATGCTTCCCATGGGGTCAGGATTGACATAGCCGTGTTCCGCAAGGACCAGGATCCACTCTGGACGCTTCCCACAGGGTCAGGATTGACATAAGCCGTGTTCCATAAAACCAGGATTTGCTCTGGGCGCTTCCTACGGGGTCAGGATTGACATAAGCCGTGTTCCGCAAAGACCAGGTTCCGCTCTGGACGCTTCCCACGGGGTCAGGATTGACATAAGCCGTGTTCCACAAAACCAAGATTTGATCTGGATGCTTCCCACGGGTCATGATTGGCATAGCCATGTTCCGCAAGGACCAGGATCCGCTCTGAACGCTTCTCACGGGGTCAGGATTGACATAAGCCGTGTTCTACGAAACCGGGATTTGCTCTGGGTGCTTCCCACGGGGTCAGGATTGACATAGCCGTGTTCCGCAAGGACCAGGATCCGCTCTGGACGCTTCCCACGAGGTCAAGATTGACATAAGCCGTATTCCACGAAACCAGGATTTGCTCTGGATGCTTCCCACGGGGTCAGGATTGACATAGCCGTGTTCTGCAAGGACCAGGATCTGCTCTGGACGCTTCCCACGGGTCAGGATTGACATAAGCCGTGTTCCACTAGACCAGGATTTGCTCTGGATGCTTCCCACAGGGTCAGGATTGACATAGCCATGTTCCGCAAGGACCAGGATCCGCTCTGGACACTTCTCACGAGGTCAGGATTGATATAAGCCGTGTTCCACGAAACCGGGATTTGCTCTGGATGCTTCCCACGGGGTCAGGATTGACATAGCCGTGTTCCGCAAGGACCAGGATCCGCTCTGGACGCTTCCCACGGGGTCAGGATTGACATAAGCCGTGTTCCACGAAACCAGGATTTGCTCTGGATGCTTCCCACGGGGTCAGGATTGACATAGCCGTGTTCCGCAAGGACCAGGATCCGCTCTGAACGCTTCTCACGGGGTCAGGATTGACATAAGCCGTATTCTACGAAACCGGGATTTGCTCTGGGTACTTCCCACGGGGTCAGGATTGAGATAGTCGTGTTCCTCAAGGACCAGGATCCGCTCTAGACGCTTCTCACGGGGTCAGGATTGACATAAGCCGTGTTCCATGAAACCTGGATTGGTTGACTCTCGGTTGTCTGTGCATCGTCGAGTCATGGAACTGGGAACTTCGCCGCAGCTCCGATTTGCTGATGTTGCGTCTGTTGTAATGAGACGAATGTTGAGATGATCTCTAGGCTGTCTGTGAACCGTCAAGATATGGCTTCTTTTTCTGATGGAGCCTGGTGGGAAGGTATGGTTCCCTCTTAATTTGTGCCCCTGGGTTGTATACAAGGATCGATATGATTTCACCTGTAGGGCAAAAGGTTTCATTTTATATATTTTCTTTCCACGATGCTCTATCATTTCAGCTTTTATATCGCGAAAATCGCGATTGCCCAATCATTTTGGCTATTTTTCACGATGCCAAATCATTTCGGTTATTTATTTTATTTACTCGTTGCTTTTTATTGCGAGTTGCCCAATCATTTCGGCTATTTTGCATGCATACACTTTTACTTGCTGATTTTGTTGCAAGTTGCCCCATCATTTCGGCTATTTCATATGCATTTTTGGTTCGTTGATTTTTTTTTTGCGAGTGTGGAGCCTGGAATCTGGTGCCAGTCTTAGCATCAGCATCGCTGAACTGGAATATTGCCAGGAGCGAATCATCATTTGCCGTGAAAGGACTTGGAATTTGATTCCGATTCAGGCATCAACATCGCTACAACTGGGACATTGCCAGGAGCGAATCATCATTTGCCTCTGTCGATGTCGAACAAAGGTGGCTTAGCAAACAGGGTTAGGATCCCGTCGACTAAGGCTTTTTAGCTTCATGAGCCGTAAGGGTCTCATAAAGGTATTTCTCCCTACGAGTCGTGAGGATCTCGTAGGTGCGTTTTCTCCTTAGAAATTGTGAGGATTCCTAAGTGTGTGTTCTCTTATAAGTCGTAAGGATCTTACAAGAGTGTTTTCTCCTTACAAGTCGAGAGGACCTATAAGTGTTTGTTCACCGTGTGAGCATGTCCCTAGTCGCTGATGGGACTCTGTTAGCGAAATGTTCATTCGTGCTCATGGATTGTATACAAGGGTCAATATTGAACCGCTTGTAGGGAAAAATTAGAGGTTGTGATGGCTTAAGAACAGGTTCAGATCTCTGTAACTTAAGGCTTTTGAATCTTATGAGCCATGAGGGTCTCATAAGAGGGTTCTCCTTACGAGTCGTGAGGATCTCGCAAGTGTAATTTCTCCTTAGGTATCATGGGGATCCCTAAATGTGTTGCTCCCTTGTGAGTCGTAAGGATCTCACGCAGATGGTTTCTCCTTACAGGGTCGATAGGACCTTGCAAGTTTCTTTTAACGAGATTGCGCCCTTTCGGGTTTTCACAAAACTCGCCGGTAGCCCTGCTGTTTTTACTCACGGAGCCCTTTCGGGTTTTCATCCATGCCCATTTTGCTTATGGACATACCGTTCTCTTTTTTTTATTATTATATTTTTTATATATATTTTTTTGCGTCAGCCTTGGGATGCTGCGGTCCGTAGTAGTTTATCGACGTCTCGGTCAACAGCCAGTTCTAGGACATGTGGTCCATTGTTAGTTTAAGGACGTTTCGGTCCTCTGAGCCGGCTACTACTTATGGAGTTTGGGCTTAGGAAGATAGCGAGCGGGCATAGGTGTCGTCATCTATCGTTGACCTAGGCCGTGACTCGTCAGGCGTAGTATTTTTTCAAGAAGCGACCGTTTATTGGCCTGAAAGGTCTTTCGCCATGCATGTCCATGAGTAGATAAGCTCCACCCTGGTAAACTTTGTCTATGATGTACGGGCCTTCATAGTTCGGCTCAAATTTCCCCCGCTTGGCATGATTGGGGATCATAGGTCTTTTGACCATTAACACGAGTTCGCCTTGGCGGAATGTTCTTGGCCTAGTCAATCTTTCATATGAGCGCGTCATCTTTGCTTTATAAACCTCCAAATTTTGTTGCGCCATGAGCCGGGTTTCATCAAGGGCATCGAGCTCCTCAAGCCGAAGGTGAGCATTTTCTTCGTCTGTTAACTCGTAGTGAACCGCCACTCGTAGAGAGGGTAACTCTATCTCCAGGGGGAGTACCGCTTCTGTGCCGAATACCAATGCATACGGCATTGTGTTCGTGGTTGTTTTGAACGTAGTTCGATACGCCCAGAGAGCTTCATGTAGTCTCTCATGCCAGTCCCGCTATTTCGAGACACCGTCTTTTTCACGATCTTCATCAAGGTCTTGTTGAAAGCCTCAGCTAGACCGTTGGCTCAGGGATTATAGACCGAAGAGTATCTCCAGTCTATATTATGCTGCTGTGCAAAGCGGCTAATCTTATGACTTCTATAGGCTGGCCAGTTATCGGAGATAATCCGTCGCGGAGTGCCAAACCGGTAAATGACATGTGTTTTAAAGAAATGGAGGATATTCTCCGTCTTCACTTCTCTTAGTGGTACTGCTTCCGCCCATTTAGAGAAATAATCAGTTGTCGCCAATATGAACCGATGTCCTTTGGATGACGCCGGTTCAATGGGCCCGATTATGTCAGTTCCCCACATTTCGAATGGCCAGCTAGCTACCGTTGGGTGTAGCGGATTTGGATGCTGATGGATAAAGTCCCCATGAATCTGGCACGAGTGGCACTGCTTCACGTATTCGAGGCAGTCTTGGATCATCGTGGGCCAATAGTAGCCCATCATTTTGATTTTTAGTTTCATCTTCGGCCCGGCTTGGTGAGAACCGCAGAGTCCGTCGTGAGTTTCTTGGACGACTCTCCTTGCCTTTTCAGGTCCTACGCATCTTAGCTACAAAGAATCAAATGATCTCTTATACAGAGTATCATTGACAAAGGCGAAGGCTAGTGCTCATTTCATGAGCTGATGTCTTGACGACTCATCTTCAGGTGTTCGACGGGATTTGAAGTAGTCTATAAAGACTTCTCTCCAATCCTTAGCTTTTTCCTGGTCTTTTATTTGCAGAGCCATTTGCTCGGTCGCTTCCTTTTCTTCGGAAGATTCCAGAGATACTTCTGCCGGTGCAAGAACCCGACAGCTTTGCACAACGATCCTCACGTAATCGAGGTTTTCATCGGCCAGTTCTTTAGCAAGCTTGGCTAATGCATCCACCTTGCTATTTTCCACACGCGGTATGCTCTCCAGAGTATAGGCAGGGATTTGATTCAGTAGTTGCTGCACTCTCTCGCCGTACTTCACCAACTCTGGCTTGCACGTTTGATAGTCGCCATTTACTTGACTAACGACCAGCTGGGAGTCTCCATATATAAGAAGGTTCTTGATTCCCATGTCGACAACGATCTCAAGACCTGCTATCAAAGCTTCATATTCGGCTTCATTATTCGTCCTCGGCTCTGGTAAGGAGAAGGCAAAGCGCATTATCCCTCCTTGTGGAGTCACGAAGATAAGGCCTACCCATGATTTGATTATAGGGATGCTTTGTTTGCGCTTCTTCATGGAAGATACTCCATCGAAATAGAGTTCCTACCGGGTATCATTCTCTCTTCTTTCCCCATCAATCGTGTTAAACATGTGCTCGTCGGGCAATTCGCAGTTTAAAGGAGAATCGGCAGGTATCGGATGCTCAGCGAGGAAGTCAGCGATGGCTTGACCTTTCACTGCCTTGAGGGGAAGATAAGTTATCGAGAACTCCATCAAGAGTAGGGCCCATTTAGCGAGTCGTCCCGTTAATATAGCTTTTGACATCAAATATTTGAGAGGACCCACCTTTGATATGAGATGGACCTTATGTGCCAACGCATAGTGTCTGAGCTTCGTTATCGCGAAGATCAACGCCAGGCAATGTTTTTCAATGGGAGAGTAATTGTTTTATGCCCCTAGGAGAACTTGACTCAAATAGTAGAGGGCTCTTTCCTTCCCTTGGTCGTTCTCTTGTGCCCACAGCGCACCTAAGGAACCTTCGAGGGCTGTTGTATATAGGACGAGAGGTTTTCCTTTAACGGGGGCGGCCAGCACTGGCGGGTTCTGCAGGTATTGCTTGATTTCGTCTAGTGCGCTTTGGCATTTGCGATCCCAGACGAACGGGGTTCCCTTCTTCATTAGTTGACTGTAGGGACGGCACTTGCCGGAGAGATTGGCTATAAATCGCCGGATATACGCGAGCATTCCTTGGAGAGACCGCAGCTACTTGAGAGTCCTTGGCGGAGGCATTTCCATGATCGCCTTGATCTTAGACGGCTCTATCTCGATACCTCGGTGTTGGACGACGAATCCTAGGAATTTGCCCGAGGAAACTCCAAACGCTCATTTGAGAGGGTTCGTCTTCAAATTGCATTTCTGAAGGCGCTGAAACACGATCTTCAGATACTCTAAATGTTCCTCGTACGATTTGCTTTTAACTACGAGGTCGTCGATATAGAATTCGACGATTTCATGTATGAGGTCATCGAAGATCTTCGTCATGGCCCTCTGATAGGTGGCACCGGCATTCTTTAGACCGAAAGGCATCACATTGTAGCAGAATATACCCAAAGGGGTCCGGAAAGCGGTATGCTTCTAGTCTTCGGGGTGCATCTTTATCTGATTGTACCCTGAAGAGCCGTCCATGAAATAGAAGACTTCGTGAGTGGACGTATTATCTATCATCAGCTCAGTGACCGATACTGGAAAGTCGTCCTTCAGGCAAGCTCTGTTGAGATCCCGGAAGTCTACGCATATGCGCACCGTCCCATTTTTCTTCATTACTGGGAAAATGTTGGCGATCCAGTCAGGATTTTGAACCTTTTGGATGAAGCCAGAGTCGATTAGCTTCTTGACCTCGGCGTTGATGCTTATCTCAAGCTCGAGCCGCATTCTTCTCGGTGCTTGTTTAATCGGCTTGACGTCCGAAGATATCGCCAATTTGTGCACGGCTATTTTTGGATCCAATCCGGGCATCTCGGAATAGTTCCATGCGAAACAGTCTTTATACTGCATGAGCACGTCTTTAAGCGTAGCCTCCTTTTCTTCAGACAATAGTTCACTGATGAACGTTGGCCGTGGTTCGTTTGCCATTCCTAAGTCGATTTTTCTGAGGTCATCTGCAGTAGTATGTATCCCATCTTCCAGCTCTTTTGGCGCCGGTGGAAATTCTGAGATCAATTCATCTTCATTGTTCTCGAAGCACCAAGAAAGGTCATCCAAATTCTCGGGTTCTTCTTCTGACAGCGTTATCACATGACAGGTACGAGATCGCTTCCAGGATCGATGTTGATCTGGTTCTACTCTCACTATACACGTCGCTTTCGGCTCATGCTTTTGTGGCGGGGTTATCCTCCAACTGCTGGATAGAGCGAACCTTCCTTGTTGATATTGGTCTTCGACCCAGTTCTTGAAGGTGAAGCAGTTTTCGAGAGGATGTCCTATTGCTCGGTGATAGGAGCAATAGTCTGGATGAGAGACCTCGTTTGCTTGCTCGGGGTGCTTGGACTCCGGGAGTGTCATCATCTGATGTTTTATAACAAGATCGAATATCTTCTTTGTCTTGTCTTAGGGAAAAGAATATTCTCGACCCATCTTCTTTATAAGAGACAGATCCCGGCTGCTCGATTCTTGATCGTGTGGCTTCTCAGACCCGCTTCGCTGCTATCGAACGCTTTTTCCGTTCTTTGGTTTATTTTTGCCTCTGCGCCGGGTCTTTTGTATGACAGGTTGGCGACGAAGAGCATTATCATTCTCCGCGGCCTGCTGAAGGAAGCGCTGCGTCCTGGATTTTTCATAAATGGCCATTTCACGGCTATGATCATCCCGAACCTTTTGATCTGCTTCCCTTATTAGCTTGTCCATCCGTACATCAAACGATGGGCTCAGCATTTTCATGGTGGGACCTCATTTTGGTTCAGGGTTAGCGTCTTTTAACAGAACATCTCCTTCTTCGTCAAAGTCATGTATGACGTAGCAGCCATGGAATCGTTCCCGTTTCTTGGATTGAACATATCCAAGCCCGATCGTTTCCATTCTCTCGTTAAGCAATTTTCGCTGATTTCCAGGGACGTCCCAGATCCTGTTGTAGAACTGAGCTTGTCGAGCAGTCTGTTTAAAAGGTACGCCTTGGCGCCTCAACAACCTTTTTAATCCTTCTGTGTAATATCTGGGCAGACGGATGGGCTGGAGCCTGTCAAGTGTAGAATAGGCACCATACCAAATTTCTTTCTCCACTTTGGTTTCCGTGGATTGATAAAAGAGGATCGCCTTTTCATCTCTTCGCCTGAGAGGGATGTAGAATGTCTGCAGTTCTTGCACACTATAGGTATTAAGCGCGTCAAGCTCTTTGTAATGCTCTTGCAGAACCATGGAAATTTGCAAACTCCGATCATTATCAGCGAAGGCTAGTATTGATGGTCGAACATAAAATACGGCATTGACCTCGTCTTCCGAGTCGCTGCCGAAGATCAACATAGGGGTGGACGGTCCCGGCTTGTTGCATTGGGGCGGTCCTGAATAAACTATTTCCTCTTCCTCCTCAGTGTCACTCCCGAAGACCGGAATAGTGGTGATAGCTTTGTTCTTCGGTTTGTGATGTCTTTCCGTGTCCTCGAAATCTGGTAAGAAGTATTTTGCATCTTCGTACTTTCGGACTTCATTCACGGAGAATGGGTTCAAACCCCCCCCCCCCGTCACAGTATACTCGAGACCATCTTTGAAATACTTCATACACTGGTGTTGTGTAGAAGGGATGATGTTGTACTCGTGTAACCAAGGCCTGCCGAGCAAAGCGTTGTAGCAAGTCTTGGCGTCAATGACATGAAACTTGATGTCCGTGACAAGCAGCCCAAAGCATAGTGTCAATATTACAAACCCGAGCGTCCGTGATGACTGGGAGTCAAACCCGGAGATGGTGATTTTATCGCGAGCGAGGTGCTGAACGCTCATGCAGATTTCCTTCAACACTCTTACATTGAGGAGATTGACGGAGGACCCATTGTCAACCAGGATTTTGCCTATCTTGATATCATGACAGTATCCAGAGACATAAAGGGGACGGTTATGCTCGCACGTCCCGAGGAGGAGATCTTCATCGCCGAGGGTGATATCGGCTGTGTGCACTTCTTCCAGCTTGTCCTTCATCTTTTCTTCGGCGAGAAAAGCTTGGAATTGCTCGGGCTCATGCAGTGCCTTGATCAAAGAATCTCTCGCCTATTTAGAAAGCAAAAGGGCATCGAGAATGCTGAGCTGTGAGGGTATCTGTAGGGTTAGCTTAGCACCTTAGCAATGTTTAGGCAAGCACAATCATGCTACATTAAAAATTTTGGGGTGCTAAACAAACCCTAACCAAGATCTTAACTGGAGTATTAGGATAAACATAGCAAGTAAACAACTTTACATATAAGAGTTAGGGATTACAACCTTTATAGTCCATTCCTTCACTTCTAAAGATCCGTGTTGAGGTCCTTTCACTGCGATCATCGAGTATCCGGACTCAAGAGAGGCTCCATGAAGAGAAAGATGCAAGCTTGCTTCCAATCTTCAACAACAAAGATGATCTACCTTGAAGAAACTCAAGCCCAAGCTCTTGCTTTACTAATCAAGTATTAGTAAGCAAGCACCTTAATCTAAGTGGCTAGAATAGATAAGGATGATAAAGTAGGAATTTAGCTCTCATTTGTTTTCAATTTCTCACTCAAAATCATCACATAAGAAAAAGCTAGAAAGCTTTTCTCAAAGGAAGAAGAAGAAGAAATTACTTTGTGATGAATAATGAAATCTTGTGTGTGGTTAGAAATGCAACCATGGGTTAAGAATGAAGACTTAACCCATGTAGATAATTAACTATGGTAAAGGGTTTGGGTTTGGTTAAGAAATATCTACAAAATATCTTTACAAAATATCATAGTCAAAGTCAAAGCTTCAAGAAGCTTCTTGAAAGCTTCATCCAAGTTTAACCCTAATCCAAACCCTAACCATATTTAAACTCCACAAAGCATGTTGCATTTGTAACCTTAACATGTTACAATATTATATATCACATATATAATATTTATTATAACAAAATAAAATAATACAATTAACATATATCACATATATATCAATGTATTATCCAAGTGAGAAAAAGAATCTTTAAGTGAGCTAATATTAGTTAATGTAATATAATATATCAAATATATAATTATAAATTAAATTATAGAATCAACACTTGATCCGATAATCCGGCTATTTCACAAATAACCGACTAATATAATCTGTATCAGTTTATCGAATCAACACTTGATCCGATGACCCGGCTATATCACATATACCCGGCCGATATCATATATCGCGAGAATCTAATACGGTATCACATACATGTATTGTTCTGGGTCCCGCACATATCACATATGTGCTCCTACTCCATTTTGCCCGAGCCAGGAAACCTCTGTGTAGGAGTCTAAAGAATCGTCAATACGCCGGCAATAGGTGATGATCATATCAAACACCCACAAGCTGCAAGCGGTCAGCTAAACGTAACAGCCACCCAGGTATTGAGCGATCAGAAGATCAACAAGCAAGCCTGTAAATTCTCCTACGAATCCAATCAGTAACACTCCCGTACAGTCCGGTCTCTTCGTCTGATATGTCGCATATCTCGCCTAAGGGTGGTAAACGTCAGAGCCCAGTAGATTGATAAGTCTTGTCAATACGAGGTCCATAACAGTTCGAGAAACTACTGATAACACTTACCAATAAATCTCAGCAACCCTGGCCAGGGATTTCCAGTTATAGCCAATCGAACACAGCGCAACATCAACTCCCTATACCGGGAGAGACGAAACCCCTCCTATCGCTCATTGCCTCCATGTGATTCGGGACTGTACCCAAAAGCCACCGTTTTACATGCCCTCTTGAACGTGGTATGATGGAAATCAAAGCACAGTGGGAATCACACAAGACTCTATGACGATCTCGGGTCTACAGACTAACCTGTACCAGTGTCACCAAAGAACTGCCATCTGACATGAGGTATAATACCATCTGGGAGTTCTCGGCGAGTCCGTCCAGTGTACCCAGTCTCCACTGAGTACCCGTATACCTTCTCTGATGTCAAAAACTAATAGATATGGGATCATCCATCTCCCATCATATGGGTCAAGAAGCGCATACGCTAGTCTACTCTGGAGTATCGATGCCCTGTCTCGGTACTCCCACGACTAGGAACATTTGAAGGATGTACTTGGCGACTACTCTGTCCCCACTAGTGTGATCTGCATCATAGTCCCGGTAGTCAAGTACTCATCCTAAGGGCTTTATCAACATGTGACATAGAGACAATCAGAGTACATGTTAAGATAAAGAGTAACCAGATAGCATACTATCATGTCGAGCAAGAAAGTCCTCCCTATATATGTCCAAGCATCCACTACAATATACAACGTATGTACAGTAATGGCCTCTAGGGCATACATATAACTAACAATCTCCCACTTGCACTGGGGCCATCTATTGTAGTATCTCATACCCAATAATAAGCTGTGGTTGAAGTATCTCATACTCAACCATCCCATAAAAGTCTCTACTGGGAAATAGGCCTTTGTGAGTGGATCCGCGCTGTTGCCCTCTGTGTATACTCTCCTAACCTCGATCTTCCTGGAGATCAACCATCTCCATGATCAGGCGATACTACCTAAGAATATGTCTGGATCTCTGATGGGACGGGGGTTCCTAGGCCTAAGCCACAACTCCATTGTCACACAATGGAAGGAACGAAGTTCATCTCATGAACTTATATATATCCATACTGCCTCTTTGGTAGCATCCTTGGTAATGATATATCTTGCCTTTAATCGTCTAGTAAGTCACGGTATCTAGTTTGGAACTCTTCCAACATACCGTCTCTCCACTGAGGGTAAAGACAATGCCTGTGACTGACATTCAGTCGTCCTTATCACCCTGGAACCTTTCCAGTGATTCTCCCCAGGATCGATTGATACCATGTCACTACAACTAGTGAGAATCCTAACATCCAATTAGATCTATCTCATAGATCCATTACTCAGGATTTAGGAGGTATCACCTTGATCCTATATGGAGAATCTTTGTGATAAGAGGAGATTAACCGAGCGTAGCATAGAAAACTCCTTCTATATCATGAGTATGTCATCCACGTACTATACGAGGATTTCCACCATACTCCCTACTACCTTTTTATACATACTTGGTTCATCTACCATTTTGATGAAGTCAAACTCTTTGACTACTACATCAAAACAGACGTTCCAACTCCGCGATGCCTGATTTATCACATAAAACAACTTGCACACGTTTCAGCTGCTCCCACTGTCTACGAAGCCCTCTGGCTGTGTACTTATAGACGCTCTCTTCCAAATCATTATTTAGAAAAGCAGTCATGACACCCAACATCCAAATATCATAGTCATGGTATGTAGCAGTGGCAAGTAGGATCTGGATGGACTTAAGCATAGCTTTGAAAGTCTCAACTTTTCCATGTACACCAAGTAATCTTCTCAAGATATACTTGCTTCTGATGGGGATTTAACCCTTCAGATAAAGCAATCAAAGTCCATACCTTGTTGGTGTATAAGGATTCCATCTCAGATCGCTAAGCATCCAGCTATTCTTACAGAGTCCCCACTCCTGATGGCCTGCTCGAAACTAGTTGTGTTATCATCTCATGATGCAATCCTCTCTCCCACTGTCACAGAGAAACCGAAGTATCTCTCAGGTAGATGAGGAATCCTACCAGATCGGCAGAGAGGCTGAGGTTCGTTGGAAACTATTGAATCCTCCGGATTTACCAAATCATCGACTGCAGTTTGTATAGCTGGAACTCCTTCCAGTTCTACCTCATAACCACTAATTTCTTCACAAGAAATTCCTTTTTTCTCAAAAAGTGGTATGCCAAGAAATAAAACATCTTTTGTTCCTCGGTGTGGTAGAAGATATTCCCTTGCGAATGCTTGGGATATCCAACAAACTTCCACAGAACTGACCTTGTCTCGAGCTTGTCCGGATTTTGCTTTTAGACATAGGCCGGACAACCTCATCCTTAAGAGATGGGCTCTTCCTACACCATATCACATATGGAGTGGTAGGCAGCTGATTTGTTTGGAACCCTATTCAATAGGTATGCAACTTCTCAAGTGCATAACCCCCAAAAGAAAATAGGCAACTCGGTAGTACTCATCATAGAGCACACCATATCACATAGGGTGCGATTGCTCCACCCCGATACACCGACGTGCTGTGGTGTATACTGAGGAATAATGCTGAGAGAGAATCTCATTCTCCTTTAGAATAGTCCTGGAATTCCGTGCTCAAGTATTCTCCTCCTTGATCACATCAAAGGACATAATACTTATACCCGTTTTAGGTTCTCTACTTCTAACTTATATTTTGTGATTATCTCAAAAGTTTCGGACTTGTGTTTCAACAGGAACATATGTCTGAATCTTGAGAGATCATCAGTGAATGTAATGAAGTACAAAGAACCTGTCCTGGCATATGTAGACATGGGACTATCATACATCATCATGTATCAATCCCAAGAGTTCACTAACTCTTCTCTGTTTCCAATAAACGGAGCTGTGGTCATCTTATCTTTGTGACATGACTGGCAAGTTTTACAAGATGTAAATCTAAACTAATTTAAATATGTATCTTTATGTAACTTCAGCTAGTCGGGTCGCATTGATATGATCTAGTCTACAATGCCTCAAGAAGGATTCGTCCATTTCTGAACTCTTTCTCTTGTGTGTGTTCTGTACGTTAAGAACTGTGGTTTGATTTAGAACGTCTATACTTTTAGATAACGTGCCTGAACCGATCAACTCTTGATATAGGAAATGTTCAAAACATTATTCAACAATACAAAATTATATCCTTCTTTACTAATAAAGAGACTGATATGTTGTATATCAGGTTCGGTATCTAATAACATTCGTTCAGAATCAATGTATTCTGGTAATACAGGGTGATAACTGCCAACAGACTTGGCTGCAACACTTGCATCATTTCCAACACTTGAAATTTATCACCCGTTCTCAGTTCTCTACCTATTTGTAGCCCATGTAACAGATTACATTTGCGGGATCCTGATCCGGTATCTCATACCCAGGACGTAAAGGATACTGAGAAACAGTTCTCGGTAATGAACATACCCGAAGAAGATGCATCAGCATGTACTTTCTTCATTTGGGCGGCACGGGAATTCTGGTAATCCCCTATTTCCTGCTCTGTCTTATAACAATTATAATTTTGAGCGGGACCAACGTTCCTTAGCGCAGTATATTAAGCGGGTTCGGTCAATACATCCGTATTATTATCTTGATTAAGGCGTGACATGGTCGCTACCTGGAGAGAGATAGAAGAAAACACTCAGCGTATGCTCTTGCAATATTAGATTGGTTATTAATATATCTAATCAGGATGTCTCCCACTGTTTTAGTCAAATCTTCCTTCAAACCCTAAAAGAAAAGACTAGCCGGGATTAATTACACCCTACAAGTTCGTCAATCTTTCAGCCAGGCCAGTGCCAGTACTTTGAGGGAGGTTCCACGTGCTTTCGCACGGACCTAATTAAAGTAAACCTCGTTTTCCCTGGGGCGTAACCCCGTTAACACCTTTCTAGACACCTACTTGATCGGCTAATTGTAATTTGTTAAACTCTTCCAGGAGTAACTCTTACTCGCAGCGGGTATCGGGGTCCAACTATCTCATAGAAGGTATGCAATCTCATTGCAAATTTCAACTCTTGAAATTCCCAATAATATTTTACCTCTAGCGTCCTATGACCTTGACGGAGGTCAACAAACCATAGGCTGCTAGTCAAGTTCTACCCGTCATTTCCTGATTGAATTAAACCCACCTGCACGACCCTTGACGGAGGTCAACAAGGCCGCACGACTACCCTAAAACAATCGCATCATATGCAGCAGATAAATACTAGTCAGCTACCACACACTACGCCTTGACGGAGGTCAACAAACGTAGCACGAATACTAAGTAGGACTTATCTGAAATGACGGAGGGCTACGACAGGTTTTTAAGAAAACCCTTTGCGTAATGAACTTGATATCGTTGTAGAATCGAGTGATTTTAAATGGAATGTTTTTTAGGCCTTTTCTAGTTTTTCTAAAGAGGTCACTCCCGGTGAAGGGATCTCGGCTCTTTCCTCGTCGAATAAGGTGCAGGATATTTCACAAATATCACTATGCAAAGCAAAAACTATAAAAACAATCAAAAGACAAACCGAGTTTGTAGCATCTGCTAGTTTCGGTAAAGAGGCCACTCCCGGTGAAGGGATCTCGGCTCTTTCCTTATCGAATAAGGTGCTGGATGTTCTATAAGGAACACCGCAATGCAAAGCAAGAACTAGAGCTGCCTGTTTTTGAGACAAGTTTCTACAATATCTTTAGGTTTCTTTTAGTTTCATTAATCTCATTAATGAAGTCCCATTTTATTATGCTTCACAAGCATCACATTTGAGACGAAATCAGCAATATAACATATATCTCATATATATAATATAAACATTCGTCTCAGGCAGTAATATGATCTCATCACAGAACATTGCAGCAAAAGATAACATACGAAATATTGGATATACTAGGATTTCCATGTTTTATGCGAGCCTGTATAAAACGCGGATTCCACGGTCGCGATGAATAGCCAATCCCACACCCGTAGACCCCTACGAGAGAGGCAAGCAACCCTACCAATTCTAGAGTTAGGACACCCAGTCTCAACTCCTCGAGATGGTCTCCCACTGGACCCTAGAACCCGGTTACTTGTGCTCCCCGCCTTGGGTCTATCCTAATGCGGAAAAGTAAATAATATACAATGGTGACATCATCCTCAACCCAGAAGTGACCCAATAAAAGAATATTACATACAATGAATTTTACATGAATGAAAAATAAAAAACTCTCATCTCACATAAAACCCCCGGCTATTCAGAACACGACGATCCAATATAACATATCACAGCAGCACATAATATCTCATATCATCAACGTAAGCAAGTATGTGTATCCCGATTGTCGTTGATGTATAGCAACAATACCGGCGATACTCCACATATTACACTTACGGTCGCAGAAAAGAAAGTGTAAAACTACAACAGTTGGAATCCGCAACCTCCTTAGACATCTCATGCCTAACCAAATGAATTCCTTAGACATCGCATGCCTAACAATTATAAACCCCGCATTTTAGTCTCGATCTCGAAAACACTTTTCAATATCTAGTCGGGCAATTCAACAAGATTCCTGACATCCTGATCGAATGCTCGTCACAAACTTTAGTAGACGGCCGCACCTCCGGATGCCATCGACGAAGTGTACTAAGGCGGAACACCGCTGCCGCGAGCACCCGAACGGATGTTTTTGGTGACGGGGTTCTCCTACAGTCACTTGGTTAGGGCTATGGGGCGTGGCTATCTATTAAGTTTACTCGGCGAGTATTCTCGTACGCTACGTAATTGCGACGGACTTTTGATCACATCAAAATCCCGTGACAATCGATCAAATGAGACTAAAAACTGCTAGATTTATAACATTCAAATTAGTTATCTCATAACTACTTATGGATTCCAAATATTGCATCATATTCCAGATAAATAGACAATGTTAAACTTTCCGATCGAATAAACAAACACCCAAGATTTCCCAAATAGCTCAACACTTGAGCGGAGTTCAAAAAGTATCCATCACATGCCACAGTACCAATGGTCCAGCCGTAGAAGGGTCAAACCAACGCCTCACATGTGGAAACGCCGTACTGCCCCAAACCCTAAGGTTTAGAGGCGGTTCAGACGGTCACATAATCGAGTTAAGGTTTGTGTTCTACTAGAGGGTCCACCGCGTTACTTGCACGACTTTGAACGTTCTTTAACTAAGGA
Source organism: Agapanthus africanus (assembly GCA_030015575.1). Taxonomy (NCBI): domain Eukaryota; kingdom Viridiplantae; phylum Streptophyta; class Magnoliopsida; order Asparagales; family Amaryllidaceae; genus Agapanthus; species Agapanthus africanus. The sequence continues at coordinate 904,399,258 of JASDDO010000022.1, forward strand.
AAAATCCAACACTTGGAAGTTTTTCCGACAGGGGAAAAAGTGAGTTATTGATATCCGTTCGAACCTTTTAACATGTTCTAAATTATCCGGAAAACTAAACGATGTTAAACTTTCCGATCGAATCTACGAATTCTAAAGATCTCCAAAAAAACTCAACACTTGAGTAGAATTAAAAATTCCCAGAAGCATGAAAAATTACCCAAGAATAAAGCCCTGAAGTATTAGCCCCTAACTCCTTAAGTTGGCCGCGGAACCGCCGCCAAACCCATGGTTTGGCCGCGGTTCCACGATCACTTGGTGGAGTTATGGCTTCATACTTCACAGTAATCCTTAGAATTCCCTGCTTAATTTTCTGAGTATTTTTAATACGGAAAAAACCAACTTTTTAGAAAATTTCCAGAGAGGGGGTCTTAATTGATGTTTCGGCGTTCGATCGGACTTTTAAGTTCGTCTACATATTGCCTAATGCTCTAGCTTGGCTCTAATACCACTGTAGGGTTGGTTTAGCATCTTAGCAAAGTTTAAGCAAGCATCAATCATGCTACATTAAAAAAATTTGGGTGCTAAACAAACCCTAACCAAGATCTTAACTAGAGTATTAGGATAAACATAGCAAGTAAACAACTTTACTTCTAAGAGTTAGGGATTACAATCTTTGTAGTCCGTTCCTTCACTTCTAAAGTTCCGTGTTGAGGTCCCTTCACTGCGATCATCGAGTACCTGGACTCAAGAGAGGCTCCATGAAGAGAAAGATGCAAATTTGCTTCCAATCTTCAACAACAAAGATCATCTACCTTGAAGAAACTCAAGCCCAAGCTCTTACTTTACTAATCAAGTATTAGCAAAGCAAACACCCTAATCTAAGTGGGTAGAATAGATGAGGATGATGAAATAGTAATTTAGCTCTCATTTGTTTTCAATTTCTCACTCAAAATCATCACATAAGAAAAAGCTAGAAAGCTTTTCTCAAAGGAAGAAGAAGAAGAAATTACTTTGTGATGAATAATGAAATCTTGTGTGTGGTTAGAAATGCAACCATGGGTTAAGAATGAAGACTTAACCCCTGTAGAGAATTAACTATGGTAAAGGGTTTGGGTTTGGTTAAGAAATATCTACAAAATATCTTTACAAAATATCATAGTCAAAGTCAAAGCTTTAAGAAGTTTCTTGAAAGCTTCATCCAAGTTTAACCCTAATCCAAACCCTAACCATATTTAAACTCCACAAAACATATTGCATTTGTAACCTTAACATGTTACAATATTATATATCACATATACAATATTTATTGTAACAAAATAAAATAATACAATTAACATATATCACATATATATCAATGTATTATCCAAGTGAGAAAAAGAATCTTTAAGTGAGCTAATATTAGTTAATATAATATAATATATCAAATATATAATTATACATTAAATTATCGAATCAACACTTGATCCGATAATCCGGCTATTTCACAAATAACCGACTAATATAATCTGCATCAGTTTATCGAATCAACACTTGATCCGATGACCCGGCTATATCACATATACCCGGCCGATATCACATATCGCGAGAATCTAATACGGTATCACATACACGTATTGTTCTCGGTCCCACACATATCACATATGTGCTCCTACTCCGTTTTGCCCGAGCCAGGAAACCTCTGTGTAGGACTCTAAAGAATCGTCAATACGCCGGCAGTAGGTGATGATCATATCAAATACCCACAAGCTGCAAGCGGTCAGCTAAACGTAACAGCCACCTAGATATTGAGCGATCAGAAGATCAACAAGCAAGCCTGTACATTCTCCTGTGAATCCAATCAGTAACACTCCCGTACAGTCCGGTCTCTTCGTATGATATGTCGTATATCTCGCCTAGGGGTGGTAAACGTCAGACCCCAGTAGCTTGATAAGTCGTGTCGATACGAGGTCCATAACAGTTCGAGAAACTACTGATAACACTTACCAGTAAACCTCAGCAACCCTGGCCAGGGATTTCCAGTTATAGCCAATCGAACACAGTGCAACATCAACTCCCTATACCGGGAGAGACGAAACCCCTCCTATCGCTCATTGCCTCCATGTGATTCGGGACTGTACCCAAAATCCACCGTTTTGCACGCCTTCTTGGATGTGGTATGATGGAAATCAAAGCACAGTGGGAATCACACAAGACTCTATGACGATCTCGGGTCTACAGACTAACCTGTACCAGTGTCACCAGAGAACTGTCATCTGACGTAAGGTATAATACCATCTGGGAGTTCTCGGCGAGTCCGTCCAGTGTACCCAGTCTCCACTGAGCACCCGTATACCTTCTCTAATGTCAAACACCAATGGATATGGTATCATCCATCGCCCATCATATGGGTCAAGAAGCGCATACGCTAGTCTACTCTGGAGTATCGATGCCCTGTCTCGGTACTCCCACGACTAGGAACATTTGAAGGATGTACTTGGCGACTACTCTGTCCCCACTAGTACGATCTGCATCATAGTACTGGTAGTCAAGTACTCATCCTAAGGGCTTTATCAACATGTGACATAGAGACAATCAAAGTACATGTTAAGATAAAGAGTAACCAGATAGTATACTATCATGTCGAGCAAGAAAGTCCTCCCTATATATGTCCAAGCATCCAATACAATATACAACGTATGTACAGTAATGGCCTCTAGGGCATACATATAACTAACAGTATCTTCCTCAGGTGTGCCAGAACGTTGTAATCCACCTTACTTTTCTTAGGCGGGTCCTTGGCTGTCAGCTCTTTGACGGCTTGGTCATCGAGAATGATATCCTCAGGGACCTTTTCTTTTCCCTTATCCTTTTTGTTCGACCCTTTGTTCACGGGTCCGAGATTCTTTTCAGGTAATGTGCGATTGCGCAGCTGAATGTTCTCACAGCTCCTCGGTTCTTCCTCTTTTCCCGAGGTGGAATTTTTAAAGAGATGGCCAAGAGTCATTTCTTCGTCAGAGTCGCTCCCGAAGGTGAGAACTTGCAATCCCCCGTAGTCAACCATATGACAGTTTTCGGCAATTCTTTTGCGCTCGGTCTTATTTCTTTGTTCCCGACGAGTTTTGCGTTTCATCCGCTTAAAATGTTGTCAGTGAGCAACATATCTCTGCCACCAGCTTTTAAAAGCGTTGCACTCTTCGGTGGGGTGCGCAATCTTTCGATGATATAAGCAGTAGCTAGGATGTATATCCGCTTCATCAGGAGTGTTTCCTTCGGAGGGTGGCAGCTTCATTCACATCGATATGGCTTTGGCGAACCTCTTCCTCGTCTTGAACCTGCTTTTATTTGCGGCGGATGTACTTTGATCTGCTAGGAGTGTTTCGGCCTTTTCATCCGGTCACCGGCGTTTGGCCTTTTCAAATGTGGCCATCTCGCACTCTCGATCAGCTTTGCTTTTAAGAAGAGCTTTGATCGCACGCTTTTGGCGTGTCGGATGTTCAAAGTTCTAAAGTTATAACCGCGATCAGGACGGTGTCGCTTTGCAGCTAGCCGGTTGAGCACGGGTCGATCCACAGGGAGATGGTTGTATGTCTGTTCGAGTTTTAAACGAGTCAATAAAGAATGTGTATCTGTTTGTTCAAATCTAACCTATGTGTTTTATATGCAAGTATAAAGTTGTTAAGAAAAAGATACGAAAGTGTAAGCTAAAGAAATCCGCACTCAAAAACTTTGAGCCGAGTCTTGACCAATTGAAGCTAGAGCAATCAGCAACAACGTGGATTAGGGGATTTAAGCACGGTATTCGTGGAATCCGGCTTATTTACCCTTGTCCTTCCGTTCTTGTCTCTTGATTTCGCCTCCGGCCAAACCTAACGCAACCGATCGCGGTTAGGAATCACCGTTACCTTGGTAGGGTAGGGTGCCTAACGGAGCGCTTGCGTAACGTTTGGACGGAGTTCAAAGGATAATAACGGGAAAAGGAAATGAGGAATGAAATCTTAACTTACAATATTGTATTTATTCTTAACAACAACATATTACAACCATTCACAAAACAAACCAAAATGAGCAAAAGAAAAGACAAACAGAGAAAAGAAAAGATTACAAGTAAGTAAGTGCATGGAATTTAAAGTGCAAGAAAGTAGAGCAAGATAATAAAAAGAAAGAAAGAAATAAGCAAGAAAATAACAATAAGAAACATAGAACCAAATACAAGACATGGGTTCAATAACCAAATCTTAAACTTGCAAGCTCAATTAAGAGGTTGCAAGATCAAGAAGAGGCAAAGAACTCGTGGTGAATGAAGCATAAAAGAGAAGACTTTATTGATTCCAAGATGATACAACCCTTGAGATCAATAACCAACCCTTAAACCTTCAAGCTCAATGAAGAGGTTGAAAGATCAAGAGAAGGCAAGGATCTCAAGGGGAAACTAAGCAAAAGAATGATACAACGTATGGCAAAATTGGGTTTCTTCTCACTTACCCAATGGTTTCCTTTTATAGGAAAAACAAGACCTTTCCTTTAATTTGAATTTGAATGCACCCAAAGTTTGGAGGGAAGTTTGAATCTTTGAATTTTTGAATTACATCAACACTTTATGCATTGAATGCACCATACCCACTCGTGCTTTGTGCTTGTCCCTCTCGTGCTTTGTGTTTGTCTCGTGCTTTGTGCTTGTCCCTCTCGTGCTTTGTGCTTGTCCCTCTCGTGCTTTGTGTTTGTCTCGTGCTTTGTGCTTGTCCCTCTCGTGCTTTGTGCTTGTCCGAGACACGAATGACCACTGTCATATGTCTTGTCTCTGGAGCTGGTACGTGGCACTGGACAGATACGGATGACTGGAATCCGGATTTTATTTGTCTGTGACAGATGTTCTGGATATTGGCATAACTGTAGAGATTTTATCTAATTTGTATTATTTTAAACTGAAAACCTGTAACCTGTAAATATGTAGCAAACACGGATTAAAAGCACCTATCTATGAACAAACAAGCATAAGAATGGGCGGTATAAAATGCAGTTTTCTGTGATGAACAAATACCCCCAAACTTATCTTTTGCTCATCCCGAGCGAAACCATTTATTCACAAAAGAGAATCCTAACCGCACTTTCGCAGGGAACGCGATTGCACTGAGCGTGTGCAACAAGCCGTTAAACCTCTAGGTGTCCCTAGTAGGAGGAGTGTTGTCTCCTGAGGGTTTTCAGCGGATACTACCCACAAAATCCCGTTAAGTTAGTTTCATAAGTTAACATCGATTCTACTCCTACAGTTTAGTATCTAGGTTAAAAATTCTATCATCCTAAGTTAGAAATATCCAACCCTAATGCTTCACACCTTCTTTCTATTTAACCCTAGATTATATACGTTCCAAAAAAAAGTTTAGAAAGATCTCGGTATCTCCTGAGTTTTCCTTCTAAAGTGCGGTCTCAAATCAGGGATTTTTATCAACTTACAGAAAACATAAGTCTTATTCTTTATTTCTATCTTTCCTCCAAATATCGATTATATACCCCTACGTGTGTGTAAATTTTCACCCCTACACTTAAGAATTCAATTCAAGCTATAGTACCCTTGCTATAATACCTAATACTACTTCTTTTCATTGAGGATGGACGGTGTTGCTCACACACCTTTCATGCGACTATTAATGCTTCTTGAGGCACTAACGGCCGATTACTGAATATGTGAGCTTAAAGCGTAAATAGCAGTTTCCAGGTCTTGATTTTATTTATTTATTTATTTTTCTTTTTTTTCTTTTTCAAGACCGGATATATTTTTCAATATGCTCTTTTGGTGTTTAGCTTTAATTACCGTTTTTCTTTCATACTAGACTTTCAGGCAAGAGTATTTATAGGTATCCTCTACTATCCCAAGTTTCCAGGTGCGTGTAAGTGCAGTTTGTAAGGTATATACTTTCTAAATTTGAACTCAAGAATAGAGACTATTTTTCAGACTTATCCTTCAGTAAAGCCTCAATACTTTCCCCTCATCTTGACTTAACTCAAGTACTGAACTCAAGATTACCTATTTCTCAAAAAAAACTATAAGGACGTATAATCACCAAGGTTAAACAGAATGAGGGTTTTTTTTAAGGTTTTCAATTCCTAAGCCTAGAATTTAGTTATTTCTAACATATCAACTAAGCTTTCAGAATAAAAATCTAAGTTACCCTATTAGCTAACTTAACGACAAAGTTTTTATATTTTTGGAAATTTTTTCGATTTTTATGGGTTTTTTATAAGGTATGCAAATGCAAAATATACAAATGAATGCGAAGGAAGAAAGCTTACCGAGCCCACCCCCAAACTTAAACTTGACAGTGCTCTCACTGTCAGGCTACACCAAGAGGGTCAAAATTGTCGGCGCTCTCCAAAAGAAAATTTTATACAAAATAAAATAAAGGAAAATATATACACAAAAAGGTTCCTCCCAAACTTAAGTGAAACGGTGTTTCCACTGTTAAGCGTTGAAATTCAGGATTAGGGGGGAAAAAAGAACAGTATCAAGCTATACAAGGCCTTACACAGGCCAAATGTGAGCACCAACCATTCAAAGATCTTATCGTTATAAATCGGCGGTTGGTGAAAGAATGGAATGTAGAGAAAAGAAATAAGAAACACGAAAGACCATGTGGGGATAAAAGCGGCATCCGGTCTCGGTGAAGGAGAAGAATGGCGGAAGGGAGAAAGAAGTGGAATACGAACTTGAGGGTGAAAATGCAGCGAATAAATTAGCACAATTTGTGATGACCGATGTGTAAGAAGCATTTATGCTAATCTATTAACCCGTCGAGAAATGGGGTCAAATCCCTCAAGATTCGTGAGAAACCATGGGTAAGCCGAACTTGGTAAACCAGACAATGGAAATGAAAGTGATACGGTTACTTGCAAGGTCGAAACGATGGAAAGGATGGAGGTAGGTGATTGAGGAAGGTTATCGGTTAAAGGTTCAGGAGGGTGTATACAGTCAATGAAAGGAACAGGATGAATTGGAAAATCTGACTCATCAATTAAAACTGGTTCATCCTCAGTACTATCCTCAATAGTCTCCTCAAAATTCAGCTTATCCATGCAAATTTCATCAAAATCAAGATGCATATGAAGTTCGGGAAAAACAGTTAAAGACTCGGGATGATGAATTGGAGAGAAAAACTCATCCAAAACTGCGGGTTCATCATCCGAAATATTCCCAGCGTCAATATCTTCAATCAAGTGAAAATCAATTTTCTCAGACACCTCATCAAGAGCATGGATTTCAATCAATTCTGGTTCTAAGATGGAAGTGTAGAGATCAAAAGGTTTGGGATAGGTTTCACTCGAAAAGGACCCTTCACAATTGGGTAAATCAAACACTACAAAGTCACAGAACTCACCAATAATTCTATCTTTAATTGGTGAATCGTTTGGAACACTTGATAGACTTTCAGAACAGGAGTTGTAGGATTCAATTTGGGATGGGTAGGTTTGATTTGGAAGGGTGTACGGCTCACTCTCTCCACTCAAATTAACAGCATGTCCTACCGCCTCGTCATACATTGGAAAATGTGGAGCTAGTTGGAAACTAGCTACCGGGTAAGTAGGTTGCATGAGGGCGGCCATGGACGCATTCAAATCCATTATCTGTTGGTACGATGCTACCCTAAAGTTTTCCAATGACTGTTCCAGACTAGACATGGGTTGTGAAGGGGTTTCAGTAAAAGATTCAAAGTTGTTTTGGTACTGGAAACTCCCAAGTGACGGTTCAGAAGCAATGCCTAGGGAATGTGTAAAAGTCGGGTGGGACTGGTAGGAATTGAATGGCTGGACAGGGGTAGGATCAACATTTGGATACGAAGGTGAATGGAATTGTGGATCCCAAGAATTTAAAGTGGCGAAAGGAGTGAAAGATCGGCTACGAGATTGTTCAATATGTTCAGCGATGGACAAAGGACGACTTGCAAAAGGGGTATCAACATAAGCGGGTACAGGAGGTTGAAAAGGTTGATACAAAGTGGAATGCGGAGTGCAAGTGTTTGTCCTAAACGCTTCTATGCGATCTTTCAGTGAAATTTTGGGTATGGAGGGGTCGTTCGAAATTCGACCAAAGCAAGAACCGTAGGAAGTTATGCCTGGTTGTGGGTACCAAAGTTCGACAAGAGTTTTTCTAGGTGGAGTACCCATGATATGAAGAGAAGAAGAAGGAAAGGAAGGGAAAAGGAATGTGGATTTTTTTATTTTTATATTTTTTTATTAAAAGAGAAAAAAGTTTGTTTTTGGAGTTTTGAAATTGTTTGTTTGAAAGAATACGAAATTATGGGACTAAAATTTATACAAGCACAATCACAATCACAATATACACAAACACACCTAGAGCTAGGGGTTTTAAAGTCCAACTAGACCGCTCCTAGACTTCCAAGCGAAAAGTTGCAGGATAACCCTCGAATCGCCTCTTCACTGCCAATTGTGGCCAGGTAAGCACAAGTGAGGTAAGGAGGGTTCCGCTCACGAACCACCGTGAGACGGGCCTTTTAAAATTACCTCCTCACTTATCTAGCCTAGGCACCACAAAATCAAGTTTAGATAAACGACCGATTCCCCGCAACCTTCACTTGTCCTAAATGAGCGCGACAGGTCCTTATAGGTTTGGTCTAGATATTTTTTATTAGCTCAAGGTAATGCGTATGCAATTAGTGATTTGTGGAGTCTTAGGAATGGTGATGAAATCCCCACCCAATCTGAATTGGTGTTATAGCCCCTTAATATCCGTATTATTATATGCAAAGCGGTAAACAAACAAAAATCTAAAACAACAAAAATTTATTTTGCGGCGGAGCAATTCTGTGCAAAGATACCTGCAGAAAATACAGTATAGTGGAATTCACGGAGAAGATAAAAGAAAACAAAAAGGGGTGGAGAAAAAATTGGGCACAGAGGCCTCAATGGGACTGCGGAACCGCCGCGCAAGGAACCTTTTGATCGCGGTTCCGCGGTCAAAATGTTGACTTGGGGATTTGTCTTTGGTCAATGAACTCTACTTCTTCTCTTCTCCAAAATAAAAACCTCTGTTTTCTTTTTGGATTACGGTACTTGCTCCAGATTAGCCTGCACACTTGCACACAAAAATTATCAAAAATAACAAAAAGATTTTATTTTGTATTTGTATTTATAATTTTATATATATACAAAAAGAATATTAACCCGAATAACAAGAAAGAAAATACGTTACCGTCTCCCCGGCAACGGCGCCATTTGATCACACGCTTTTGGCGTGTCGGATGTTCAAAGTTCTAAAGTTATAACCATGATCAGGACGGTGTCGCTTTGCAGCTAGCCGGTTGAGCACGGGTCGATCCACAGGGAGATGGTTGTATGTCCGTTCGAGTTTTAGACGAGTCAATAAAGAATGTGTATCTGTTTGTTCAAATCTAACATATGTGTTTTATATGTAAGTATAAAGTTGTTAAGAAAAAGATACGAAAGTGTAAGCTAAAGAAATCCGCACTCAAAACCTTTTAGCCGGGTCTTGACCAATTGAAACTAGAGCAATCGGCAACAACGTGGATTAGGGGATTTAAGCACGGTATTCATGGAATCCGGCTTATTTACCCTTGTCCTTCCGTTCTTGTCTCTTACTTTCGTCTCCGGCCAAACCTAACGCAACCGGTCGCGGTTAGGAATCACCGTTACCTTAGTAGGGTAGGGTGCCTAACGGAGCGCTTGCGTAACGTTTGGACGGAGTTCAAAGGAAAATAACGGGAAAAGGAAATGAGGAATGAAACCTTAACTTACAATACTGTATTTATTCTTAACAACAACATATTACAACCATTCACAAAACGAACCAAAAAGAGCAAAAGAAAAGACAAACAGAGAAAAGAAAAGATTACAAGTAAGTAAGTGCATGGAATTTAAAGTGCAAGAAAGTAGAGCAAGGTAATAAAAAGCAAGAAAGAAATAAGCAAGAAAATAACAATAAGAACCATAGAACCAAATACAAGACATTGGTTCAATAACCAAACCTTAAACTTGCAAGCTCAATTAAGAGGTTGCAAGATCAAGAAGAGGCAAAGAACTCATGGTGAATGAAGCACAAAAGAGAAGACTTTATTGATTCCAAGATGATACAACCCTTGAGATCAATAACCAACCCTTAAACCTTCAAGCTCAATGAAGAGGTTGAAAGATCAAGAGAAGGCAAGGATCTCAAGGGGAAGCTACGCAAAAGAATGATACAATGTATGGCAAAATTGGGCTTCTTCTCACTTACCCAATGGTTTCCTTTTATAGGCAAAACAAGACCTTTCCTTTAATTTGAATTTGAATGCACCCAAAGTTTGGAGGGAAGTTTGAATCTTTGAATTTTTGAATTACATCAACACTTTATGCATTGAATGCACCATACCCACTCGTGCTTTGTGCTTGTCCCTCTCGTGCTTTGTGCTTGTCTCGTGCTTTGTGCTTGTCCCTCTCGTGCTTTGTGCTTGTCCGAGACACGAATGACCACTGTCATATGTCTTGTCTCTGGAGCTGGTACGTGGTATTGGACAGATACGGATGACTGGAACCCGGCTTTTATCTGTCTGTGACAGATGTTCTGGATATTGGCATAACTGTAGAGATTTTATCTGATTTGTATTATTTTAGACTGGGAACCTGTAACCTGTAAATATGTAGCAAACACGGATTAAAAGCACCTATCTATAAACAAATGAGCATAAGAATGGGCGGTATAAAATGCAGTTTTCTGTGATGAACAAGCTTCGTTTAGGAATGCATCAATCATTTCGTCTGATAGTTCTAGAAGTTCAGGCTCAGGGTCTGCACCCAGTTTCTCTGCGTAAAGAGCTTCTTCATCATTTATCGACGAGTGAGAGATCACATGGCAACTTTCCATATAATCGTCAGACTCATCCGACGAGTCTTCTCCATTGTCATCATCTCCGTCCTCAAGGACGTGGCTGAGAAATTCTTGGAGTGTGACTGGGATCCGTGACTTCTAGTTATATTCTTCCAGCGCGTCGATATATTTTTGCAGGTCCGTGCGCTTGTCATTAAGTTTCACGGGCTTTTTGGTTTTCTTCTTCTTTTTCGAAGACTTTGACGGCTGGTTGTGAGCGCTTTGACTATCACTACCAACTTTTGGAGTTGGGCATGGCTTCAGCATTCCCTCGATGATCTCGGGCTCCAGTGGATTTTTCCACCTGATCGCCGGGCATGTTTGGAGATCCTTCAGCATTCTTTTCGTCTTGGCTGAAAGAACGACCTCCCATGGAGCTTCTTCCATAAAAGAGCATGATGCCCCCGGTGTGTCCGTCCTTTTAAGCGCGTGTGGCTGAGGCGGGTTTACTTTCCAATTCTCAGACAGTGCGAATTTGCCCTGTTGGTATTGGTCTTCGATCCAGCCTTTAAAGATGAAGCAATCTTCAATTGGATGGCATGTCGTTTGGTGATAGGGGCAATAATTGGGATTATTAGCCTCACCAGGTTGCAATGGGCGTTTGGATTCGGCAAATTAATGAGCCTGTTGCGCACCGCCAGCTCGAACAATCTCCTCGTTTTGTCCCGGGGAAATGAATAAGGGCGTTTTATTTTCTCATTATAGAATCGCCATCTCTCGTCCAGGCGATCAGTTAATTTTGGACCACTGGGCTGCTGTTGAGCATTGGCGACGAAGGTCGCTTTCCCTTTCTCTTTTTCATTCCGCGGCTCTAGCTTCGAAGAGGAAGGTCTATGACCCATCTGGTCCATTTGGGCCAGCTTATCAATCAAGGATTGAAAAGTGGTCGGCTTAAAAAACATCATAAATTGGGAGATGATCGCTTGAGGGTCGAGAGTACCCACGAACATGCCCACTGCTGGCGCTTCTTTGATGCGCTGCTCACATTTCGACCACAGATTCCGCCATCATATTGCGTATTGAACCTATTTCTCTTCTGGCTTCACCCTGGCGTTGATTAGTGCGGTAATCGGAGTACGCTCGCTAGCGCTTGCGAATCTTTGTGTGAACAACAGATCCATTTCCGCAAATGTCTTGACAGAGTCATTCGGGAGTTCAGAGTACCATTCGAATGCTATCTCTGACAAGCTGACGACGAACTGGCGAAGTAGCAGTTTATTGTCCCCTCCAGTGTTGCCACATAGAGCCCTGAATTGGGCGACATGCTGGTGGGGATTGCCCATCCCTTTATATACATGGAATTTAGGGATCGTATATCCCGGCGGGTACCTTATTTGGTCATACCAGCCTGGATAGGGTTGTCCAGTCTTAACGATATGCCCGGCCGTTTCGCTCACCTGATGAGCTCGTATTTGCTGAGTGATGTTGTCGTCCAAGGCGGCATTAGAGACTGTCTCTTCTTTGGCTGCTGAAAGAGCCGGAGGAGGGTTCGATGATTCCCTTCTGTCAATGATGATCGAGGGGTCTTCAGCTGGAGGTTCCGGCTGTAACATCATCCTGGCCATGTCTTGGAACAAGAGAGCCATTCGTTTTATGTTGGATGCCCGTTCCGCGGCCTCTTTTTCTTTCCTCTCAAGCATTCTTCGGAGGAATTCAGCATCGGTTTCTTGTTCTTGACGCTTCTCTGAGGTCTCTGGACTTTCTTTCGGCCCAGTGAGTGCGGCCATTGCAGTCAGCATCTCCTGAAGTTTTTGTTGCTGTTGCTCCTGAGCCTTTGTTATCGATCGGGTAAGCGGTCGATGACCCGCAGAAGTATGGCTTTCCTCTTTTCTGGAAGCCATATAAACGGTATGTGTTACCATGCCCCCAGACTTGGGGCATTTAGATTCATAATCCTTATGGTTTGTCACGGACACGGGGGCCTTCTCTGGCCTCCTTCTCTTATGAGCAGTTGAAGTTGAGGGAGCCGTTGCAGTGGGCACCCAGACAGATGACATCTTCTATGGTATCACGGGATGGCTCTCTTCTTGCCGAGCTTTAATCTTCTTTGGTCGACGAGAGTAGTCCTGGTCAATCACCGATTCCTGGACCTGTCGCCAAACTTTGTAAATTTTGGAGGATAGCCGCTGAGGGGGCTGCTCCGGCTTCTTTTCTGTAGCAATCTCCACAGGTGGAGGAGATCTTTTCAGCACGGCAGTCGGAGAGTTCTTGCAAACCCTCCTAAGCGGTTCAAAGCTGTTCCCAGTCGGAACAGCAGCATCGATTTCCACCATGGGAGCTGGCGGAGTCAGCCCAGAAGAGGAGCTGCCCCCAGCCTTCCTTACTCGGCGCCAGTGATGACGGCGAGCATGTCGTGCAGATGGGATTGTCTCAGCTGCAGGGGTGACTTCATCATGCCCCTTGTTTTGGCAAAGGGTTGTCGCCGGTGTTAGCCTCTTAAAGACCAATGTCCAATCTATCAAAGACAGACTTCTGGGCAGGGGAAGCAACTTTGAGGACTTTGCCTGGAGCGGGAGCCGGAATGGCCATCCTTGTGAAGACTGACTTCTTGGCAGAAGAAGCCTCTCCGATGATTTCGCCTGCTTGAGCCAGGATGGCTATTCGCTTTGAGATGGCTGCTTCAGGTATCGCGAGCTTGTTGGCGTTCTGGCCCAGTCTGTTGAAAACTGATGCATTGAATTGTTAGTTATGTATATGCCCTAGAGGCCATTGTTGTACATGTGATGTATATTATAATGGATGCTTGGATATATATAGAGAAGACTTTCTTGCTCGTCATGATAGTATGCTATTTGGTTTCACTTTATCTTAACATGTTGACTTGTATTGGTTTACAGTTTTTCTCTCACATGTTGATAAAGCCCTTAGGATCTGTACTCGACTACTGGGACTATGATGAGATCATACTAGTGAGGCCACGGTAGTCGATGAGTACATCCTATAACTGTTCCTAGTCGAGGGTATATCGAGACAGGGCATCGATACACCAGAGTAGACTAGCGTATACGCATCTTGACCCATGGGCGATGGATGATCCCATATTCATCGGTGTTTGACATCAGAGATGGTGTACGGGTGCTCAGTGGAGACTGGGTACACTGGACGGACTCGCCGAGAACTCCCAGATGGTGATATACCACACGTCAGATGGCAGTTCTCCGGTGACACTGGTACAGGGTAGTCTGTAGACCCGAGATCGTCATAGAGTCTTGTGTGATTCCCACTGTGCTTTGATTTCCACCTTACCACGTCCAAGAGGGCGTGCAAAACGGTGGCTTTTGGGTACAGTCCCGAATCACATGGAGGCAATGAGCGATAGGAGGGGATTCGTCTCTCCCGGTATAGGGAGTTGATGTTGTGCTGTGTTCGATTGGCTATAACTGGAAGTCCCTGGCCAGGGCTGATATAGAGATTTACTGGTAAGTGTTACTAGTAGTTTCTCGACCCGTAATGAGCCATGCATCGACACGACTTATCGGTTATTGGGGTCTGACGTTTACCACCCCTACACTTGATATGCGACATATCAGACGAACAGACCGGACTGTACGAGAGTGTTACTGATTGGATTCACAGGAGAACGCACAGGCTAGCTTGTTGATCTTTTGATCGCTCAATACCTGGGTGGCTGTTACGTTTAGCTGACCGCTTGCAGCTTGTGGGTGTTTGATATGATCATCACCTGCTACCGGCGTATTGACGATTCTTTAGAGTCCTACACAGAGGTTTCTTGGCTCAGGCAAAACGGAGTAGAAGCACATATGTGATATGTGCAGGACCGAGAATAATGCGATATGAGATACCGTATTATATTCTCGCGATATTTAGATATGAACCGGGACATCGGATCAAGTGTTGATTCGATGAATCGGTACATGATATATTAGTCGGTAATATTCGATATAGCCGGATCGTCGGATCAAGTGTTGATTCGATGATTTAATGTATAATAATATATATGATATATTGTATTACATTATCTAATATTAGCTCGCTTTATTATTTCATTTTCTCACTGGATGATACATTGATATATATACGATATATGTTAATTGTATTATTTTCTTTTATTGCAAATATATAATATATATGTGATATATATTATTGTGACATGATATGATTTATTATTAAACATGTTTAAGGATGATTAAATAGGATTAGGGTTTGATTAGGGTTAGCTTCTTCTTGCACCTTCTAGAAGTTTTGCTTTTGTCTTGGTTAAGATATTATGGTTGATATTTTTCCATGACTCATAACTTAACCTAACCAAACCCTAACTCTAGTTTATTCTCTACAAACTCTTAGCCACTCATCCTTGACCATGGTTGATATATCAATCATATAGATTTCTTTTCTATTCATCACAAAAGGAATTATCATTTTCCATTATCATCTTCTTCTCTCTTGATTTTGAGCTCACTAGAAATTCCATTTGTGATGATAAATTGTGAGAAAGTGAATTAAAAAGAAAGCATAATTACTACTCCCTCATCCTCATCTCATCTAGCCCATGAGATTAGGGTGTTCATCTCTTTAGAGTGAGAAAGCTTGGGTTATTGCAACTTCGATGTAGATCATCGGAGATTCTGAACACTTCAAGCTAGCATGGATCGTTCGAGTCGTGGAGCCTCTCTTGAGTCCGGGAGATCGAGGATCACGGCGAAGGGACTTCTACTCGGAGCTTGTGAAGCGAAGGAGAGGACTACAAAGGTTGTAATCCCTCACACTTAGATAAAAAGATGTTATCTTGCATGCTAAACCCTAATAATCTAGCAAAGATCCCGGCTTTGGGTTGTTCGGCGCGTCTAAAATTTTATCCGGGCATGTTTGATGCCTTATGAACCTTCACAAGAGTGCCTAGGATCCCTACATGAATTTGGGCGACCCGTTGAGAGGGGCCGCGGCAGTGGTAAGTCGATCAAAGACCGACTTCTTTGGGGCTCCCTGCAACGGCAGCGGGGCATTGAAGTTCATGGATGGGAGCATGGTCCCGAAGAATAGACCAGTGGTGGCCTGAGTCACCTGGTCCACCGGCATTATAAAGACAGAGGCCGCCTGAGACCCGTAGGTCACTCCTCCCGCGGGGACTGAATGAGAGTTATTGCCATTGTTGCAGCTTATGCAGTTGAAAGCCATTTGGTCGTCTTTTTCCTGCACGAGAGTAAAACCAAATCTTAGTATCTCGAACCCAAGGGCAACCATATTAAACCGTGATTCGTTCGCGAAAACGACGTACGAAGTGTGGAGTGAAAAGAGGAAGAGGTCCCACCGGGCGTGCCAGAATCTGTTCCCCTCCGAAACATGGAGACGCGACCGCGCAGGTCCGTCTTGCCTGAATTTCGGGGCAGATTCTAATTGGTGCTATCCGTCCACCTCTCCGAAGATGCCAAGTTGATTTATGACACCATGTATCGAAGGTTTAAACGGATGCGGCCGATGTAGCAGACTTCGTCAGATCCCCCCTCATTTGAGGAGGTTTGGATTGTGGGGACGCTCTTCCCTGCAGGCGCAAGCCCCTGCAGTTAATTACACTGCCGCATCGCGGTAACCACTTTCTCCTTCTCCAGATGGTCACTTCGTGTCGTGGGTGTTTGTTTTGTTTTTGATTGCCCGTGGATTGTATACGGAGACTAATTTATGTTGTCGCCCGTAGGGCGTGGATTGGTCCAAATCCGTATTTTCTTAGATTTGGGTTTGGGGGTTGGGTTTAAGGATACGTTAGTCTCATTTGAGACTAAAATCAACTTAAACGTATGTTAAGGATACTTTAGTCTAATTTCAGACTAAGATCAACTTAACGTGATCGTTTAGATCCAACAAAAGAGCATTCAGACTCTCTTGTTTAGTTTAAGGACATTGCGGTCGATTACCAATTTAAGGACATGGTAGTCCAGTTTAAAGACATCATAGTCTGTAAAGGTTAAGGACATCATAGTCCGTGGGCTTAAGGACCCCACAGTCCAAGGTTAAGGACATCATAGTCCATGGGTTTAAGGACACCACGGTCTAGTTTAAAGATGTCATAGTCTATAAAGTTTAAGGACGTCATAGTCCATGAGTTTAAGGACCCCACAGTCCATGGAATGATTGGCTATCGGGACCCGTCACCTCTCTAAAAACGTTGAAGGATTACAACGACAAATATCAAAGGAGTGAAGAGATGTACCCTTGAACCAAAATTGATTGGGAAATCTGTAGTCCAATTTAGGACTAAGATCAATTAATTAGATTATGAGCACATTGGCTCAGTTAAATCCGAATTAAGGACTTATGGCCAACTTGAGCTAAGTCCAATTAAGTTTGAAATGTTGGCCCTTTGTTGGACTATTGAATATTTTTCTGGATTCAGCCCCCTATTATTTAGCAATGCTACACGGGGGTTTAGGGCTCTGACAACATTTTATCTTTGGCTGAGCACTAACCATTCATTATAGCTCTGAATTTTACTTTGCATATCATATAAACTGATCAATTTTGAGGTTCAGTTGAAGACGAGTCTTACCTTTGGAAGACTCAGCCAATTTAGGCTAAGACCAGTTTAAATATAGTGTTAAACACTAGCACATATTTGGCGATCACGTCTTCCCACGTGATGCGCTTACAATAATGTTAAACACTAGGGACAAAGCGCTCAAAATAGCTTTAAACACTAAAAATGAGGTGGTCACGTGGGGTCACGTGAGGCGTATGAGAATGGGCCAACCCTCCTTTTTTTTACTCTCAAAATCTGCAAATAAGTGTTAAACACTTAGCCTCTGTAATCATCACTTGTGGACACGTGATAGTGCTAATGTGTTGGGTATTAATTCCTCTGTTTTCCCTCTTTTACACCTTTTTTAAAAAAAGGTGTTGGTCAGAGGTCACGTGGGGACACATGAGGCGCCCTAAATCAGTATTGCCTTTGGCTTTATTCCCTTCATTTTTTAGGGTGACGTGTGAGCACGTGAAGCATTGCCTCCAAGCTTTTTTCCTTCTCATTTTGGGGAGTCTGTTTAAGGGTCATGTGGGGGCACGTGACCTAGTCTTGTTCTTTCTTTTCTACTCATTAAGGATGAGGGTCACGTGTTACCACGTGACCAAGTTCTTTACGTGCATGGAGAGCTTTAAGTCTCTTGTTTAAGAATTAGATTCTTATGTAGGGTTAAACCCTAGTTTGATTTGGAGGAATTAAATTCCTATGAATTTGGAAGAATTAAATTCTTATGTAGGGTTAAATCCTAGTTTCTTTTGGAGGAATTAAATTCCTATGAATTTGGAAGAATTAAATTCTTTAAACTCAATTATCCCTCTAAGTTTTAGATCTGCATGGCAGAATCTTCCCGATGAGAATTAAATTCTCAACTTGTGGGAAGATCTGCTTCTGCAGATCTTCAACCAAAGAAAGAACTAAGTTCTTATTCAGAAGAGTTAAACTCTTAATTTGATAATTAAATTCTCTTTTGTTTTATGGAGCTTAGATCTCTTTCCTTTTTCTCACCTAGGGTTTCTTTTCTCTGAAAAGATCCTCTTTTATCTCTTGAGAATTAAATTCTTCTCTCTTTTTTCTCTCTGCTGTTGTCTCTCTTCAAAAAATTCCAAATCCCCTCTCTTCTCTTCTTGGCTCCTATTTATAGGAGAAAAAAAAGAATCATTTTGTTTGGTCAATCTTTCATTAAAAGATTTTGATTGATTTTGTAACCAACATGATCTTTTTAGATTACTCAGTGAATTTTATTCACCATTGGATTTTTAATCTAAAAGATATTCTGTTTGTTATTCTTGGTGAATTTCAGGGAAATCTTTCCTTATATAGAATTTTTCTATAAGTTGGTGATTTTTAATCACCATTGGATTTTTAATCCAACGGTGCTCCACTTTACAGAGCACAATATTTTTTGTTTGGAAAGATTTAGAGAAATATTTTTCTAGATA
Source organism: Agapanthus africanus (assembly GCA_030015575.1). Classification (NCBI taxonomy): domain Eukaryota; kingdom Viridiplantae; phylum Streptophyta; class Magnoliopsida; order Asparagales; family Amaryllidaceae; genus Agapanthus; species Agapanthus africanus. The sequence goes on from JASDDO010000022.1 coordinate 904,418,003, forward strand.
GGGTTCAGGATTCCCTCTTAATTAGAATTTAATTCTATTAGTTCAGAAGGCTTAAAGCCTATCACGTGTTGGCACGTGATCCCATTGTTTGATCATTTTAAATAGAATTTAATTCTATTAATTAAAGAGCTTAGGAACCCATCACGTGTTGACACGTGACCCCTCCCCCCTCCCGATTAAACATTTTAACCAGAATTTAATTCTGCTGTTTTTAAGAGCTAAGGAATCATCACGTGTCAGCACGTGACCCTTGGTCACGTGTAGACACGTGATGCCCCATTGGGATCTTTCCTTGCTGTTTTATTATGCCTTTTAATTCCTTCAGTGGATTTTTTTTAAAAGGGCCCATCACGTGTGGGCACGTGACTCCACTAATTGCTTGCTTGATTAGAATTTAATTCTATTATAACAGAGTCCCCAGGAAACCATCACGTGTCAGCACGTGACCCTTGATCACGTGTTTGCACGTGATGCCCCATTGGGGTTTTTCCTGATATTTTTATGAGGGAACAATAATAAATATAAATAAATAAAAAATTTATTTACAAATAAATTCCTCTTTTTAAGAGGTCCTTTTTGCAAATAACCAAAACACCCCTATAAAAAGAACCTGACCCCTCCTCTGTATTTTCATAACCCTAATTTCTCATTTCCTCGAAACCCTAGCCGCCGCAGCAGCAAGTTCAGAGAGATCCCCTCCTCCTGCCGCGGAACCGCCGCCCAAGTCCTTTTCGACCGTTGATCCGCCGCTCCTTGGTGTCGTCTCCCTCTGAAAACATCAGAGGAGGTTTGCACATTCTGATCCTCTCTGTTAAATTTTAAAATAAATTAATTATTCTCTGAGAAGGCACCCACCTTGCAATTTGAAAGAGATTTTTCACAAATGTTTGCACACACGGTCTATGGTAGTTATTTCGGTGATGAGATCCGAAGGTGTGGTTTGAACTTTTTACTTTTCAACCATCCAAATTCCTTCGTGCTTCCAGATCTTATCACCCGATTTTACGAATGCATGGAGAATGGTTGCCTCTCACAACACGGTTACATTAGGTTAATTTGGGGGATAAGGAAATAATAATCGATAGGGACTTCATCCATGAAGTCACCTTAATACCTAGACTACCTATTCACAATCAACCTCTCATTTTGAAGACTACCTACCTTGATGGGTAATGATTGTTCTAGGGAGCCACGCAAAGGCATCCAGGCTAGAACCTTTTATGTGAACATGTTAACTGTGTGCCGTTGGGCACAAAATAATATTTTTGGTAGTTCGCACAACACTACATTTTTCACACCATCCCTTCATATCGTGCACACTTTGATGACTAGAAACCCCAGCTATGATATGAGCACGGTATTACTTCACTCCATTGGTGCAGGCAAGATGGCTGCCAACTATCCATGCCCTATATTGGTGACACAACTGTGTCGCCATTTCCTTCCTGTGGAGGAATTCGAATTTTATATACATGGAGGGATCCCCGTTAGACCTCTTCTTGAGGGTGTATCCACGTCCTACACACGCTTACATGATGTATGGTCGCGCACCGAGCCGGCCGAAAACGTGCCCGCTAAGACACCCAGCTCCAGCTCGACCGCGAGCGATGAAGAGCTTACCCCCGTGGCACAAGCACTCTTACTTAGGAGAGCCAATAGGGGGATAGAAAGATTGATAGGGATGGTGTCCAACCTTGATCAGCGAGTCACAGGTTTGGAGCAGGGCATGACCACCCTACTGGCCAGAAAGGAACGATCTCGCTCAAGATCGAGGGGATGGCGAGGCCATGAGCAGTGAGGACACTGCTTTTGATAAGTTTAGGGGTGGAGGTGGATTGTAAATAGTTATCTTTGTATTGCATCTGCATATTTTTATTTTTGTACATATTTGTTTCTTTCCTTGCATATTTTAATTCCGCATTGCATCTTTATAAAAAAAATATAAAAATTAAAAAAATAAAAATATATATATATATAATCAAATGAAAAATTGAAAAAAAATTTAAAAATTATAAAAATTGAAAAGTTCAATTTTGGCCATATTTGACTTAAGTTCAACATAATGGTTGAATAGTAGGGAAAAACTAGATCATAAACTTAGTAAATTAAAAACCCTAAAAATAACCTTTCTTAAAGTTTAACTGTAGAAAATATATGTTCTTATAGTTTATTTAGAAATAGGCAAATTTTGAGTTCAGCTCTTGGGCTAAGTCAAAATAAGGAAAGAGTATTGAAATTTTTATTTGAAATGTAAGTCTGAAAAATAATTCTGAATCTTAAGTCTAAAACTCTGAAAATGTATTACCCTACAACTTGCACATACACACACCTTGAAACTTGGGATAGTAGAGGATACCTTGAGATGCTCTTGTCTAAAATCCTTAGTATGAAGGAAAATAAAATAAAAGTATAAGTGGTGAATAAAGAAATAAAAAATGAACACTGGTTTTTGTAATTGCTTAAGGCAGCATAAATAAAAAAAATATAGCGAGGGTGCTTTATCACCTAGTGCCTTAGACCAACTGGTTTGGGAGTCACTGCTAAGCCTTAGGTATTACAAGACGAGGAATTACGCCTAAATGCGCAAGCACATTTTGTAATCGGTCGTTTAGTACCTCAAGAAATATTAATGGTCGCATGAAGAATGTATGAGCAATTTCATCTAAAATTCACCAACTAAAAGTATTTTGGACGACGGACAAAAGTATGATAGCTTGAATTGAATTTCCAAATGTAGGGGTGAAAATTACACAAATGTAGGGGTTTATGATTGGGGTTTGGATGAGAGATAGGAATGAAAGATAGGGCTTATACCTTCAATAGAGATGATAAAAATTCCTAAGTTAAGATTGCACCTTAGAAGGAAAATTCAAAATATGCTGAAAGCTTAATAAATTTACAGAACATATACGATCTTAAGTTAAATGAAAAGTGAGTGTAAAAAATACGGGTTGATGATTTCTAAGTTGAAGATAATAGAATTTCTTGCTAGAATACTGAATTGAAGAATTAGAATCAATGGCCAAATTGATCGGATTTTGTGGGTAGTATCCGCTGAAAACCCTAAGGAGACAACACTCCTCCTACTAAGGACACCTAAAGATTTAACGGCTTGTTGCACGAGCTCAGTGCAATCGCGTTCCCTGCAAAAGTGAGGTTAGGAATTTTTTAAGAATAAAATTGGCTTTGCTCGAGATGAGCAAAAGATAAGTTTGAGGGTATTTGTTCATATCAGAATTTTGCAATATTAAATCACTCATTCTTAATCACATTATATATAAATAAGTGCTTTTGATCCATGTCTACTAAATAGTTGCAGGTTATAGGTTCTCAAATCGTTACAGTGAAAAGTCGCTACAAATGTGAGATTACGACCAACAATAGATGAGTCTGTAAGATGCCGCCTACCAGTTCAAGAAACAAATAAAAAGACAGTTCAATGCACAAAGCACAAGGGCAGCACAAGATTCAAGACTTCAACGCGAAGCTTACGGCAAAAAGTCCACAACAATCTGCACTGTTGGAAATCTGGAAGAAAATAGAAGAGATTCTGAGGAACCAAGTGAAGAAAATAGAAGGAAAAAGCAACATGAAACAACCCTGAAGAATTGAGACCAAGAACCCACCAAATGGCCACGGAACCGCGGCCAAACATGCCTTTCTGCCGCGGAACCGCGGCCGTATGGTGCACGTGTCGGTGCACGTGTCGGTGGGTGTCAGTGCTTTGACCCGGCTTTCTTAGGGTAGTCTTGTAAATTCATGTGTGGATCAGAATGTAACCTAGGGTTTTTTCAGATCTATAAATAGGAAAGTTGAAAGCCAAATGAAGTCATGCCTCTCTTTAGTTTTTAGTCTTCTTTTTAATTTCTAGATTTCAATTCAATTGTAATGCGTTGTTGAGAGGACATCAATAAAATAAGCTTTTCTTTTATCTCGCATTGTTTTTATCTGAATTTTAATCTCTGCAATTTTCTTATCTGTTCTTTTATTATTTGCAAATTAGTTTATCAATTAAAATATAAAAATGAATTTTATTGCCACCTCCTTAATGAGTGAGTAATTCCTCACTTGTTAGGGGTAGGATAGGGAAGGTTTGAGAGAAGGAAATCTCTCTCACTCCTTTCTTTGCCCAAATAATTTCAATTAAAAGGACTCTCTTTAAATCAACCACAATCCATTCACTATGGCACCCTATCCTATATGATAGTGGTGATTCCTTAGTTAGACCAGTTGTGGTTGAATTAACTGGAGGTTAGGGCTAAGAGCCAAGAACGGACGGACAAGAACCAAAAGGAAGAAACTAAGTTTCTTCCTAGTCGTGATAATCCCCGTTGTTGATTATTACCCTAACACCTATATTCTTAACTGGGGCATTGATAGAAGTGAGAAGAATCCTTATTTCGAACTAACCTAATCCTAACCCTAGCAAACCTTTAAATCAATTTATTCTCATTCTTAGATTTTAAAACAAAACCTACCAAAGTTAGGACTTAACTCGTTAAAACTTAAAGAAAAGAACACCATTTTCCTGTGGATCGACTCTTACTCAACCGGCTAGCTACCAAGTGACGCCGTCTTGATTGCGGTATTCTTAAATTTAAAACGCATACAAAAACCTACATCAATCAGTTGTTTATGCATATTTCTTGCTCGCTGATTTTTATCACGAGTTGGGGACTTGGTCCTGATACCCATTGTGGCATCAGCATCGCTACAACTGGAATATTGCCAGAAGTGAATCATCATTTGCCATGAGAGGACTTGGAGTTTGACACCTATTTAGGCATCAGCATTACTGCAACTGGAATGTTTCCAGAAGAGATTCATCATTTGCCATGAGAGGACTTGGAGTTTGACACCTGTTTAGGCATCAGCATCGCTACAACTAGAATGTTGCCAGGAGCGAATCATCATTTGTCGTGAGAGAACTTAGACATCTGTTTAGGCATCAGCATCGCTACAGCTGGAATGTTGCCAGGAGCGAATCATCATTTGCCTTTGTCGATTTGAACAAAGATGGCTTAGTAGACAGGGTTAGAATCATGTCGACTAAGGCTTTTGACTTTATGAGCCGTAAGGGTCTCATAAAGGTATTTCTCCCTACGAGTCGTGAGGATCTTGTAGGTGTGTTTTCTCCTTAAGAATCGTGGGGATTCCTAAGTGATACTTTCTCTTCTAAGTCGTAAGGATCTTCTAAGAGTGTTTTCTCCTTATAAGTCGAGAGGATTTACAAGTGTCGTTCACCATATGGGGACATTTCTCGTCGTTGGTGGAACTTGGTAGGGGACATATTTATTTATGCCTATGGATTGTATACAAGGGTCAATATAGGACCGCCTGTAGGGCAACATTAGGGGAATATAACGGCTTAAGAACAGGTTTAGATCCCTGTAACTTAAGGCTTTTGAATCCTACGAGCCGTGAGGGTCTCATAGGGGGAATTCTCCTTACGAGTCGTAAGGATCTTGCAAGTGTAATTTCTCCATAAGAATCGTGGGGATTCTTAAGTGTGTTGCTCATTTGTGAGTCGTAAGGATATCACGCAGGCATTTTCTTCTCACAAGGTCGAGAGGACCTTGCAAGTGCACATGAATTTTTTATTTTACAAGTTTGCATCCTTTTCTGGTTTTCACAGCTCGCCGGCTATCCTGTTGTTTTTTACTCACAGCGCCCTTTTGGGTTTTCATCCGTATCCATTTTACTTGTGGACATACCGTTTTTTTTAACGCGGTGAAACTCTCGAGAATAGTTTCATCACAAGTGACCCATCTGTTTGCCGGTGGGACTTGGGGGTGGCTTCATTGTTGGAGTAGCTGTGTAGCCAGTGGGACTTGAGTTTCAACCTTTCCCTCAAGAACTTCGATTGCAATATAAATTTCAACGGAGCATATCGCCGTATTTGGGGTGATGTGCTAGTTTAGGGAAGTTCCGATCTATTATCGCCATGTTTGAGGCGAATTTTTAATTTAAGGAATTTTCGGTCCATTATCACCATGCTTGAGGTGACTTTTTAGTTTAAAGACTTCTTGGTCCAGCATTCCCATCTTGGGGATGAATGTTAGTTTAAGGACATTTCGGTCCATTATTAGTTTAGGGACATTTCGGTCCAATATTGCCATGTTTGAGGCGAATTGTTAGTTTAGGGAATTTTCGGTCCAATATCACCATGTTTGAGGCGGATTGTTAGTTTAGGGACTTCTTGGTCCAATATCGCCATGCTTGAGGCGGATTGTTAGTTTAGGGACTTCTCGGTCCATTATCGCTATTTTTGAAGCGAGAATTAGTTTAAGTACGTTTCGGTCCAATGTTCCCGTTTTTAGGACGAATATTAGTGTAAGCACGTTTTGGTCCATTATCACCATTTTTTGAGGCGCGGAGCTTTTGGATACTACTTTCAGGGTTCTGACTCAAAAAGATAGAGAGCGAACACAAGCGTCGTCATCTATCATTGACCTAAGTTGTGACCCGTCAAGCATAGTATTTTTTGACGAATCGGCCGTTTATTGGCCGGAAGGGTCTTTCGCCATGCATATCCATAAACAAGTAGGCTCCACCTTGGTAGACTTTGTCTATGATGTACGGGCCTTCATAGTTCAGCTCAAACTTCCTCAGTTTTGTACGATTGGGGATCGTTGGTCTTTTGACGACTAGCACGAGTTTGCCTTGGCGGAATGTTCTCGGCCTGATCAGTTTTTTGTATGACCGTGTCATCCTTGCCTTATAAGCCTCCGAATTTTGCTTTGCTATAAGGCAAGTTTCGTCGAGGTCATCGAGCTCCTCAAGCCAAAGATGAGAATTTTCTTCATCAGTCAGCTCGTATCGAACCGCTACTCGTAGATAGGGGAGTTCTATTTCCAATAGGAGCACTGCTTCCGTGCCGAACACCAATGCATACAGTGTTGTATTTGTAGCCGTCTTAAACAGTGTTCGGTACGCCCAGAGAGCTTAATGCAACCTTTCGTGCCAGTCCTTTTTGTTTCTGCACACCGTCTTTTTTATAATCTTTATCAAAGTCTTGTTGAAAGTTTCAGCTAGATCGCTGGTCCGAGGATTATAGACTGAAGAGTATCTCCAATCTATTTTATGTTGTTGTGTGAAGCGGCTGATTTTATGACTTTTATAAGCTATCCCATTATCTAAGATTATCCGTCGTAGGGTGCCGAACCGATAGATGACATGTGTTCTGAAGAAATGGAGGATATTCTCCGTCTTTACCTCGCTTAGTGGTACTGCTTCTACCCACTTAGAGAAGTAGTCGGTCGTTGCCAGTATGAACCTATACCCTTTGGACGATGCCGGTTCAATGGGGCCAATTATATCGGTTCCCTACATTTCGAATGGCCAGCTAGCCACTGTTGGGTATAGCGGATTTGGATGTTGCTGGATGAAGTTCCCATGAATTTGGCACGAGTGACACTACTTCACATATTCGAGACAGTCCTGAATCATTGTGGGCCAATAGTAACCCATTCTTTTTATCTTCAGCTTCATCTTTGGTCCAGCTTGATGAGAACCGCAGAGTCCGTCTTGAATTTCTTTGACGACTTTCTTTGTTTCCTTTGGCCTCAGGCATCTTAGCCACAGACAGTCAAACAATCTCTTATATAGAGTATCATTGACAAAGTCGAAAGACAAAGCTCGTTTCATGAGCTGATGTCTAGATGACGCATTTTCGGGCGTTCGTTGGGACTTAAAGTAGTCTATGAAGACTTCCCTCCAGTCCTTGACCTTTTCTTCATCCTCTATTTGAAGGGCTACTTGTTCGATCGTCTCTTTTCTTTCGGATGGCTCTATTAGGTTTTCCAAAGATATATCTATCGGCGCGAGAACCCCGTGGCTTTGCACAATGATCCTTACGTCATCAAGATTTTCATTGGCCAATTCCTTAGCCAATTTGGCCAATGCATTTGCCTTACTGTTTTCCGCACGTGGTATACTTTCCAGGGTATAGGCAGGGATTTGCATCAACAGTTGCTACACTCTTTCGCCATACTTTATCAGCTCTGGCTTGCACGTCTAATAGTCGCCATTTACTTGGCTAATGATCAGCTGGGAGTCTCCGTATATGAGAAAGTCTTTGATTCCAATATCTATAGAGATCTCTAGACCTGCTATCAAGGTTCCGTATCCAGCTTCGTTATTAGTCCTTGGCCCTGTTAAGGAGAGGGCGTAATGTATTATCCCTCTTTGCGGGGTCACGAAGATAAGGCCTACCCCAGCTTTGATTATGGGGGTGTTTTGCTTCCGCCGTTTCATGGAAGATGCTCCATCGAAGTAGAGTTCCCATTGGGAATCATTTTCTTCTCCGATTGCATCGAACGCATGTTCGCCTGGAAACTAGCAATTTAAGGGGGGGTCAGCTGGTATCGGATGCTCCGCTAGTAAGTCAGTAATGGCCTGCCCTTTCACTGTTTTAAGAGGACGATACATTATCGAGAACTCCATCATAAGGAGGGCCCATTTGGCAAGCCTTCCTGTTAGTATGGCTCTTGACATTAGATATTTGAGAGGATCCACCTTTGATTTGAGATGAATCTAATATGCCAAGGCATAATGTCTGAGCTTCGTTATAGCGAAGATCGGTACCAGGCAATGCTTTTCGATAGGGGAATAATTGTTTTCTGCCCCCAGGGAAACTCGACTCAAATAGTACAGAGCTCTCTCCTTTCCCTGATCGTTCTCTTATGCCCATAGTGCGTCTAGAGAACCCTCAAAAGCCGTTGTATATAGGATAAAGGGTTTTCCCTTAACCAAAACGGTCAATACCGGCGGATTTTGCAGGTATTACTTGATTTCATCCAGTGCGTTTTGACACTTTTGATCCCAGATGAATGGGGTCCCCTTCTTCATTAAATGACTGTAGGAACGGCATTTTCTGGAGAGGTTGGCTATGAACCGCCGGATATATGCGAACTTTCCTTGGAAAGACCGCAATTGTTTAAGGGTCCTTGGCATGGGCATTTCCATAATCGCCTTGATCTTTGAGAGATCGATTTCGATACCCCGGTGACGTATGATGAATCCTAGGAATTTGCCTAAGGAGATTCCAAACGCGCATTTTAGAGGATTTATCTTCAGATTATACTTCCGAAGACGTCGGAACACTATTTTTAGATGTTCCCAATGTTCCTCATGAGATTTGCTCTTTACCACAAGGTCGTCGATGTAGCATGCGACAATCTCATGGATGAGCTTATTGAAGATCTTTTTCATGGCCCTAGCGCCAGCGTTCTTCAAACTGAAGAGCATCACTTTATAGCAAAATATTCCTAATGGGGTCTGGAAGGCGGTATGCTTCTGGTCTTCAGGATGCATTTTTATTTGGTTGTATCCTGAAGATCCATCCATGAAGGAGAAGACCTCATGGGTAAACGTGTTATCGATCGGTAACAGGTACTAGAAAGTCATCCTTCGGGCAAGCTTTATTGAGGACATGAAAGTCCACGCAGATGCGAACCGTCCCGTTTTTTCATCACTGGAACAATCTTAGCGATCTAGTCGAGATATTGAACCTCTTGGATGAAGACGGAGTCGATTAGTTTCTTAACTTCAGCATTGATACTCGTCTAAAGTTCGAGTCGCATCCTTCTTAGCGCCTGTTTGATTGGTTTTATACCTTGTGATATAGCCAGTTTGTGTACTGCCACTTTTGGATCTACTCCCGACATTTCATAGTAGTTCCAGGCGAAGCAATCTTTATACTGCATGAGCACGTCTTTTAACGTGGCCACCTGTTTTTCAGATAGTAGCTTACTGACAAACGTTGGCCTCGGATCATTTTCCGTCCCTAAGTCAATTTTTCTTAGATTGTCTGCCGTGGTGTGTATCCCATCTTCCAGCTTTTTGGTGTTGGTGGAAACTCTAAGATCACCTCTTCCTCATCTTCATTTGCGAAGCACATATAGAGATCATTCATAGTCTCGTGCCCTCCCTCTTTTGAGAGTGTTATCATATGGTAGATACGAGTTCGCTTCCATTCTTGTTGTCAAGCCGGTCGTAACCTAACGTTGTAGGTTCTTTTCGGCTCATGCTTTTGTGGCGGGGTTACCCTCTAGCTGTCGGATAACATAAACTTGCCTTGTCGATACTGGTCTTCTACCCAGTCTTTGAAAGGAAAGCAGTCTTCAAGGGGATGACCTATTACTCGGTGATAGGAGCAATAATCCGTGTGATGGACCTCGCTTATTTGTTCGGGGTGCTGAGACTCCAGAAGCATCATCATTTGGTGCTTCATGACAAGGATGAATATTTTCCTTGTCTTGTCTTGAGAGAAAGAGTATTCCCGACCCATCTTCTTTATAAAAGACGGGCTCCAATCAAGTTTTTCTCAATTGCATGGTGTCTTGGATTCGCTTTGTTGTTTTCGAACGTTGTTTGCGTTCTTTGCCCTATTTTTGCCTCCATTTCGGGGTTTTCCCCTTTCCTGAGAACATATGTTGGGCTGCGGATGAAGAGCATTATAGTCTACTTTCTCCGGAGATTGCTGACTGAGACGCTGTGTTTTGTCATTTTCATAAATGGCTATTTCGCGGTTGTGGTTCTCCCGGCTCGTTTGACAAGCTTCTTTTATTAACTTGTTAATTTTTTCTTCTAGTGACGGACTTAACGTTTTTAGAGCGGGATCTCGCTCCGATTTGACGTCACGGCTATTTGGAAGAGCTGTTTACGACGCAGCAACTGTGGATCTGCTCCCATTTCTTGAAGCGAATATATCCGAGCCCGGTTGTCTCCATCTTCCCGTTGGGCATCTTTCGCTGAGTCACAGGAATATCCCAAATCTTTTTGGAGAATTGGGCTTGTCGAACAATTTGTTCAAGGGGTACACCTTGGCATCTTAATAGCGTTTTCAATCCCTCCACGTATTATCTTGGTAGACGGATTGGTTGAAACCTGTCGAGTGCAAAATCGGCACTATGCTAGACTTCTTTTTCTACTTTGGTCTCCGTAGATTGATAGAAGAGAATCGCCTTTTCACCCTTTCGCCTAGGAGACACGTAGAAAGTTTGTAGCTCTTGTACGCTATATGTATGGAGCGCATCAAGTTCCTTATAATGCCGAGGTGGAGCCATTGTAATTTACAGACTCTGATCTGTTCCGGCAAAAGTTTGCATTGACGGGCGGACGGAGAACACCGCGTTGGTCTCGTCCTCAGAGTCGCTGCCAAAGACCAAAATAGAAGTAGATGATCCGGGCTTATTATTATGCCTTTGGGGTTGCCCCGAGTAGAATATTTTTTCAACTTCCTCGGTATCGCTCCCAAAGATTAGGATAGTGGCGACGGGCTTCTATTTATTCTCCGGTTTGTGGCACCTTTCAGTAGTCTTAAAGTCTAGTAAGAACTACTTTGCATCTTCGTATTTCCGGAATTCATTTACGAAAAATAGGTATAGCTCTCCCGTGACGGTGTACTCCGATCCATCCTTGAAATACTTCACACACTGATATTGTGTAGAAGGGATGACATTGTACTCATATAACCAAAGCCTGCCAAGCAAAACGCCGTAGAAAGTCTTAGTGTCAATGACATGAAATTTGATGTCAGTGACGAGTAGACCAAAGCATAGCTTCAGTATTACAGACCCAAGTGTCCGTGATGACTGTGAGTCAAACCCAGAAATGGTAATTTTATCTCGGACAAGGTGCTGAACATTCATGAAAATTTCCTTCAGCACTCTCATGTTAAGAAGGTTAACGGAGGATCCATTGTCGACAAGGATTTTCCCTTTCTTGATGTCGTGGCAGTACCCGGTGACGTATAACGGGCAATTATGTTCGCACGTACTGAGAAGGAGATTTTCATCGCTGAATGTAATATCGGCTGTGTGGACCTCTGCCAGTTCAACTTTCATCTTCTCTTCTGCGAGGAAAGCTTGGAACTGATCGGGCTCTTGTAATGCCTTAATCAAGGAATCTCGTGCCTCTTTGGACAGGAGAAGAGCATCCATACTCAGTTGTGAGGGTATTTTTCTCAGATGTGCCAGAACTTTGTAATCCACCTTGTTTTTCCTAGGCAGGTCCCTTGCTATGAACTTTTTGACTGCTTCTTCATTGAGGGCAATTTCCTCAGGGATTTTCTTCTGTCTTTTTTATTCAGACCTTTGTTTGTAGGTCCGAGGTTCTTCTCAGGAAGCATGTGGTTACGGAGCTCCATATTCTCGCAGTTCTTCTCCTCCTCTTTTTTTTTGGAGGTGGAGTCTTTGAAGAGAGAGCTGAGGGGTATCCCGTCCTCAGAATCACTCCCGAAGATAAGAACTTGGGGTTTTTCCCTTTCCGAACTAGTACCAACCATATGACAGTTGCCAATCGTTTCTTCATACACATTTGTCACACTATTTTGCCATCGACGAGCACAAGCTTCGCGCTTCATTCTCTTGAAATGTTTTTGATGGGCAACGTATTCTTGCCACCACTTCTTGAAGGCACTGCATCCCTCAGTGGGGTGGGTGACCTTCCGATGATATAAATAGTAGTTTAGGCATGCATCTTCTCCATCGAGGCATAAGACCCCGGGAGTGTTCCTTATGAGAGGTGGTAGCTTTATCCCCATTGACAGGGCTTTAACGAACCGCTTCTCTGTTTTGATCCTGCTCTTATTTGTAGCAGGTGTGCTTTGGTTTGGTTAGAGTACTTTATGACTCATCCTTGCCGCAGCTTCTTTATCCTGACGCTGACGCTTAGCCTTTTCGTATATGGATGTCTCGCGTTCTCGATCAACTTTGCTTTTTTGAAAGGCTTCGTTTAACAGCCTATCGATCGGGTCTTCTGGCAGTTCCGGTGATTTTAGCGCTGATTCTGTCCCCAGTTCCACGTTGTTTTCTGACGCTGAGAGAGTTTCTTCGTCATGTAACGACGAATGGGAGACCATGTGGAAACTTGCTACAGGTCTTCGGTGTCTTTTGATGAGTCATTTTCCTCATCGTAGTCACTATCTTCGTCCTCAACAATATGCTTAAGGAACTCTTCGAGCGTGACCGGTGTCCGAGCCTTCTGGTTGTACTCCTCTAGCGCGTCAATGTATTTTTGTAAATCTGTGTGCTTGTCGTCATACTCGGCAGGCTACACAGGCTTCTTGGTCTTCTTCTTTTTCTTCGAATACTTTGAAGGCTTGACATGGGGGTTTTTCCCCTTGTCAACAATTTTCGGTGCGGGACGAGCTTTAACATCCCTTCAATTATTTTGGGTTCAAGTGGGCTTTTCCACCTGACTGCTGAACATGCCTGTAGATCCTTCAGCATTCTTTTAGATTTTGCTGAAAGAACGATTTCCCATAGAGTTTCTTCCACGAGTGAGCATGATACCCCCTGCGCATCCACCTTTTTGGAAGTGTGCTTCTGGGGTGGGTATACCCTTCAGTTATCAGACAGCGTGAATTTCCCTTGTTGATACTGATCTTCGACCCAGTTCTTAATAACGTAGCAATCTTCAATTAGGTGGCTCACCGTTCTGTGATAAGAGCAGTAGTTAGGATTGTTGACGTCGCCGGGTTGCGATGGACGCCGCGGGTCTGGCAATGTGATGAGTTTATTACGCATTGCCAATTCAAACAGTCTCCTCGTCTTGTCGCGGGAAAACGAGTAAGCGCGTGCTAGTCTTTCCTCCAAGGATGGGCACGGAAACGCGTTGTTTTGGCGAGCAGCTGGTTTTAGGCCACTTGGTTGTTGTTGCGTATTGGCAGCGAAGGCTGCTTTCCCTTTACCCTTGCTATTTCGAGGGTCCTTATCTGAGGAGGAAGGCCCGTGGCCCATTTAGTCCATTTGGGCCAGTTTATCTATCAGAGCCTGGAAGGTGGTTGGTTTGAAGAATGTCATGAACTGGAGCACAATCGTTTGAGGATCAAGAGTCCCGATGAACATGCTCACGGCAGGAGATTCTTTAATGCGATGTTCACATTTAGACTACAGGTTCCGCCGCCGGATCGCGTATTGGACCCAAGTTTCTCCCGGCTTTACCCTGGCATTGATTAATGCCGTGATTGGAGTACGTTCGCTCGTGCTGGCGAAACGCTGTGTGAACAGCAGTTCTATCTCTGCGAATGTTTTCACGGAGTCATTTGGGAGCTCCGAGTACCATTCGAAGGTCGTTTTTTACAGGCTGTCAACGAACTGGCGAAGCAACAATTTGTCGTCTCCTCCGGTGTTGCAGCACAGAGCTCTGAATTGCACGACATGTTGATGAGGGTTATTTGTTCCTTTGTAAACATGGAACTTGGGGATCGTATATCCCGGCGGGTATTTGATTTGATCATACCAGCCTGGATACGGTCATCCGGTTCTGACAATTTAGCCAGTGGCTTCACTAGCTTGATGAGCTTTTATTTGTTGACCAATGTAATCATCAAGGGCGGCCTTAGAGATCGTTTCTTCTTTGGCCGCTGATAAGGCCGGAGGAGGGTTTTATGTTTCCCCTCTGTCATCGTCAATGATTATCGGCGGATCCTCGGCCGGGGGTTCTAATTGGATCATCATTCCAACCATGTCTTGGAACAAGAGAGCCATCTGCTTTATGTTGGCAGCTTGTTCAACAGCTTCTTTGTCTTTTCTCTCGAGCACCCTTCGCAGGAACTCTGTATCGGTCTCCTTCTCTTGGCGTTGTTCAGCTTCTTTGTCCGGACTTTTTTTCTGTCCGGTGAGTGCTGCCATTTTGGTCAACATTTCCTGGAGGTTTTGTTGTTGATCCTGAGCCTTAGTCAGCGACTGAGTTTGCGGACGGTGACTCACCGAAGCACGACTTTCTTCTTTTCCCGAAGCCATGTAGATCGTATGTATTGTTATTTCCCCGGCCTTAGGACGTTTAGGTCCATCGCCTTTTAAGTTTGCCGCGGGCGGTAGAGTTTTCTCCAGTCTCGTTCTTTTATGAGAGATTGGAGTTGAAGGAGCTGTTGTAACAGGCACCTGTTTAGGAGAAGTCCCCCGTTGTATGGTAGAGGAATGGTCTTTTTCTTACCGGCCTTTGGATTCCTCAGGTCAACGAGAGTAATCTTTGTCAATCACAGAGTCTTGGACTTTCCGCCAGACCCTATGAATTTGTGAGGAGAGCCGCTGGTGAGGCCGCTCCAGCTTTGCCTGCACAGGGACCTCTATTGGCAGAGGTGATTTCTTCAGCACTGCCATCGGGGAGTTCTTACGTATCCTCCTGAGCGGATCAAAGCTATTCCCGGTTGTAACAACAGCATCGACTTCCACCATTGGAGCTGGTGGAGTGAGTCCGGAGGAGGAGTTGCCCCCAGCTTCTCTCACTTGGAGCTAGTGGCGACGTCGAGTGTGCCTCGCAGAAGGGACCAACTCAATTTTGGAAGCGAATTCATAATACTCCTAGTTTTGCTGAGGAGCTTCAATCGGTGTCAGCTTGTTGAAAACCGACGTCCTTATTGAAGTTTGAGGAGAAGCAGCCAGCCTTTCGAAAACCGACCGTTTGGTGGGGGAAGTGCCTCTGATGGCTTCGCCTGTAAGAGGAGTTAGGAGGGCTATCCGTTTTGGGGTATCCCCTTCAGGTATTACGAGCTTCTTTACGGGCTCATTTGTGCTTTTGCTTAGCCTGTTAAAGACTGAAACGCTAGATTTGGACGGCTCGTTGAGAGGGTCTGTAGGGTGTTTTTCGTCACCCCGTTGAGATGGGAATGCGCGCGCTTGTCAGGCATGTACAGATTCCCCCTGTCTATGGCAGTCCTGGATTTATTGATTGTGGGGATCCGAATCTCCGGCAGCCACGGACTAAGCTGCCTTTAATTACCCATCGCTTTTGGAGCGAGAGAACCTCCGATTGACGGGTAAAACCGGTCATGCGAACTCAATATGATGTATTGGTATGTATTTTTTTTATACATAACAATAGGGATGTGTTCATTATTTTGTTCCATTTGTGAATTTTTTTATTATTATTAAAAAAAATTTAAAAATATTTTTTTATAAACATTATTTTTATATGGAGTTAAACTCCAAAAGATTTTGTTTGGAGTTAAACTCCAAAAACAAATTTATTTGGAGTTAAACTCCGAAAAGTTTCTATATGGAATTAAACTCTATTTTATTCAAAGAAACATTTTTTCTAAAAAAATTATTATTTATATTTTATTTTTATTTATTTCTCTCTTTTTTTAAATAAAAAAATTATAGAGAGAGGAAGCCCCCACTCACGTGAGGTGGGAAAGAGGCTCCCACTTAGTGGGAGCCTCCCTCTCACGTGAGGGAGGGAAGCTCCTATTTGGTGGGAGCTCCCTCTCCCTCACGCAGGGAGCATGGGCTCCCACTTGGTGGGAGCCTCCCCTTCACGTGAGGGAACTCCAAAATTAAAATAATAATAATTTTTTTAAGGAGTTAGACTCCAAATATTTTATTTGGAGTTAGACTTCCAAAACATTTTATATGGAGTTAGACTCCAAAAGAATTTTTGTTGTGGAGTTAAATTCCAAAAGAATTTTAAATGGAGTTAAACTCCTAAAAAGATTTTTATTGTGGAATTAAACTTCGAAATAATTTTTATTTGTGGAGTTAAACTCCAAAAGAATTTAAAAGGAGTTAAACTCCGAAAGAATTTTTATTGTGGAGTTGAAATCTGAAAGAATTTTTATTATGGAGTTCAAGTCCGAAAGAATTTTAAATGGAGTTAAACTCCAGAAAAGAATTTTATAATGGAGTTAAACTCCAAAAGAATTTTTATTGTGGAGTTGAATTCCAAAGACAAAACCTTTTTTTTTAAAGGAAGTCCCCACAGAGTGGGAGCTTCCCTCTCACATGAGAGAGAGAAAGGGGCTCCCAAGATGGGAGCCTCCCCCTCACATGAGAAAGAGCAACCTAAAATGGGAGCCTCCCCCTCACATGAGAGAGAGTAAAGGGGCTCCAAAAGAAAATTTTTTAAGGAGTTAGACTCCAAAAACATTTGTATAGAGTTAAACTCCAAAAGATTTTTATTATGGAGTTCAACTTCAAAAGAATTTTAAATGGAGTTCAACTCCTAAAAAGATTTAATGTGGAGTTAAACTCCCCAAAATGAATTTTATTGTGGAGTTAAACTCCAAAAGAAATTTTGTTGTGGAGTTAAACTCCAAAAGAATTTTAAATAGAATTCAACTCCAAAAAGGTTTTTATTTGGTGTAGAGTTAAACTCCACTAAATGGGAGCCTCCCCCTCACATGAGAGGGAAGAAAGCTCCCACTTAGTGGGAGTTCCATCTTCCTCACGTGAGAGGGAGAAAGGGCTCCCACATAGTGAGGGCCTTCCCCTCACGTGAGAAGGAGGGAAAGCTCCCACGTAGTGGGAGCTCCCCTCTCCCTCACGTGAGAGGGAACAGGAGCTCCAAAAGACCCATTTTTTTTTATAGAGTTAAACTCCATAAGAGTTTATTTGGAGTTAAACTCCCAAAAAAAATTTATTCGGAGTTAAACTCCTAAAAAAAATTTACTTGGAGTTAAACTCCCTAAAAAACGTTTTTATTATGTAGTTAAACTCCAAAAGAATTTTATATGTGGAGTTAAACTCCAAAAAATTTCCTCCTTTCTCTTTTGAGAAGAAACCCAAAATGGGTTCTCTTGAAACTCCAAGATTTAGATTTTGGATGATAAAAAAAAGAGACCATTTTTTTCTTCTCTTGATGAGGTCTTGGGAGATGGGTTTCCCTTCTACTCCCTCTCTCAAATTGGATCTTGGGGAGGGAGAAGAAGGTAGCGAAAATCTACCCCTCTTTTTTTTTTGAACGAATGTGAGAGTTAAACTCTCCTTCAGTGGGTTTATGGTAAACTTTATTTAGTTTAAAAAAAAGGAGCTAATCTCTTAATTTAATTGGAAAATGAAAAGGGAAGAAAAAGAACTTGTGAGATTGAGGATGGAGGCACAAACCCTAGAGATTTGATGGGGAATGAATTGTTGTTTTCATTTCATCATCATGTTGCCTTTTATAGGCTTACAAATTTACACTTAGCCCCTTGGGCTTTACAAAATGGCATTTTGCCCATCCCATGTCTTAGTGGTCATTTCTTTTGCACATAAGCCTGAGCTTTACAAAATTTTGGCTCTATGCCCATTTTCCTTACATTTATAACAATTACATCAAAATTGTTTATTACATAATTTTGGCATAGAGGGTCGGCCGCAGGGCTCGGCTTGGGCATCGGCCCACTTGACCTGGGCTTGGGCCTATTTAGCTTGAGGTTGACTTTGACTTTGACTTGGTCAACCGAGGTGTAATTTTCGACCCCAACAGTGTCGTTGTGGTTGCCAGTCGATTGAAAACCGACCTTTTAGGCGGTTCTTCTTACGGCGCTGAGGCACCGAAACTCACAGGTGGGAGCATGGTCCCAAAGAACAATCTAGTAGTGGCATGTGTAATATGTCCCACCGGCATTGAGAAAATAGAGGTCGCGTTGGGCCCATAGGTCACTCCTCCAGTTGGGGTGGAGCGGAAGTTGCTGTTGTATGAGGTGCAGTTGAGAGCCATTGATTTTCTGTACAGGAGCAAGACACCAAGTTTTAGTACCTTAAATCCAAGGGCAACCTTAGAGAACCGCGATTTTGTTCGCGAAACACGACACACAAAATGTGGAGTGGAAAGAGAAAAAGATCCCACCAGGCGTGCCAGAACCTGTTCACCGCCGAAAGACAGGGACCGGGACGTTGGGACGTCTGGCCTGAATTTGGGGGCAGATGCTATTTGGACTTCTCCATTCACCTCTCCGAAGATACCAAGTTGATTTATGGCACCATATATCGATGGTTTGGACAGATGCGACCGTTGTAGCAGACTTTATCAGATCCCCCCTCGTTTGTGAGGGGGTTTTGATTATGGGGACGCTCTTCCCTTTAGACTCAAGTCCCTGTAGTTAATTACTTTATCGTGTTGCGATAACCACTTTCTTCTGCTCCAGCATTTCACTTCGTGTCATGTGTATTTTTGTTTATCTTGGTTGCCCGTGAATTGTATACGGAGACTAGTTTATGTCATCGCCCGTAGGGCGCGGATCAGTCTAAATCCATATATTTTAGATTTGAGATTTTGAACTTAAGTTATATTTTCCTTTAGTTCAAAAATATTTTGTTTTGTTTGAGGACCGTTAATCTAGTTTGAGATTAAGATCAACTTAAACATATGAGCATTTGGGCCCAATTTATTTTTTACTAAGGATACATTAAATCTATTTGAGATTAAGATCAACTTAGCAATATTTTAAAGATCATTAAATTTTACTAAGATCCAACAACAGAGCATTTGGGCTCAGCTGCAAGAAAAACTTCAGAGACTTAACCAATTTAGGCTTAGTCTGCTCAGTCTCTTTTTTTTGTTCAAAAGTGCTAAGTACTTATTTGGGCTCTGTTTGTTCAACCCCTCCCCCCTTTTTTATGCAAAAGTGTTAAGCGCTTGTTTGAAGCTCTGGCACTCAATTGGGTATCATGTGACGCCTTCAGTTATGGGCGCTGCCCAATCAGTGTTAAGCACTCGGTTATCTTGACTGAATATATACGATAAGTACTTTTTATATGGCATCTACGTGAGGAGCACATGAGGCACCGGGCGCTGCCCAATCAGTGCTAAGCACTCAACCGTTTTGGCTGTATATGAAGTGCTAAGTACTTTTGTAAGGCATCTACAAGAGGAGCACATGAGGCGTTGGGCGCTGCCGAATCAGTGCTAAGCACTCAGCCGTTTTGGCTGTATATGAAGTGCTAAGCACTTTTGTTCATCACTCACGTGTATTTCACGTGAGGGGCTGGCCTTCTGGTTTGGGCGCCCACGTGTTTTTCACATGAGGCGCTGGGTGCTGTTAGGAGGGCGCCACATGGGAAGCATGTAAGGCGCTAAGTTCTTTTCTTTTTCAAAGATTGAATTTCTATAATGGCATTTTAACTATAAATGATCACCAAGATCTTTGTTTTGAATATCTGGGATCAGGTTTTCTTTAAGGACTAAGTTCTTTTATAAGAACTAAGTTTCTTTAGGGTTAAACCTGTTTTCCGATGAATTAAATTCCCACAGGATAGGTTATTTTCCTTTTTTTCTTTCTTTTTAACCTAGTTTTTTTCTGAATCTTTGATTCTCAAGAACAAGATCTTCCCGGTGAGAATTAAATTCTCAACTTGTGGAAGACTTGTCTTGTGGATCTCAGATCCAGAGAAAGAACTAAGTTCTTGAGAAGGGTTAAACCCTTAGATATGTTATGATGGGTAGAAGAGATGTTTTGATCCCTGTGGTTTCTTTACCTAGGGTTAAAAAGTTCTTCTTCCCTATTGAGAATTAAATTCTCTGTTGTTTTTTAGAGCCTTCTATATTTTTTTGCAGAAACTTATGGGGGGTTCCCTCTATATGAGACTTGAAGTCTTAGGTCCTTTATATAGGAGGCAAATTGTTATTAGATTTGAGAAAATCTCTTATTGAAAGATTCCAATTGATTTAATTAGTCTCAAAATTTGTTTGGAGAATTTTACCTACCGTTGGATCTTTGATCCAAGGATTTCTATTTTTTACAGAATATGTTTTCTTGTTTTTAACAAGATTAGGGAAATATTTTCCCATATACAGAATTTATTCTGTTAAACGGTGATTTTTAATCATCATTGGATTTTTGATCTAAGGGCTCTCTGTTATACAGAGCACATCTTTCTTTGTTTAGAAAGATATTTTCCTATAACAGAATTTTATTCTATTATTTGATGATTTATCATCACCATTGGATCTTTGATCCAATAGCTCTGTTTAACAGAGAGTATCCTAATTTTTTTAGGGAAATATCCTCATGTAGAATTTAACTCTACTTGATTTTGTTTGGGCGTCGGTGCACACGTTTTGTGTACGTGGGCGCCACTTAAGAATTTAATTCTTATATATGATCCTGTGCTTTGCACATTGGAGCCCACGTGAGCTTCACGTGCGGTGCCATCATAAGACTCAACTTTAAGGGGTTAGCGCTGGCGTTGGTGCCCTCGTGGGAAACACGTGAGGCACTACCTCATTAAATTTTAACAGAGTTTAGCTCTTTAGTTACATTCAAACATTGGGGGAACAGGCACAAATACCTGCACATATCACGGTCACTAATATCGAATGATCATCCTCTAAAATATTAAATACCTTGCTAAATAAGAGTTCGAATCCATTTTGATTTTCCTATTTCCCCAGCTTTCAATAACTGCATGTATGGAACTAGTTGTGTATAAGTACGTACCAATAACACTGTTTTATTAACTTTTCACTGCACTGTTCACTTTCCCGAATCATTTACTTTTCACCGGCGTACTTGACACAACTAATGTGATACCACTCTCGATCGACAATGCAATGATCTCTAAGAATCAATAAGAGCGTTTGCTATCACTAAAGGTGTCATGGTCGGGTAAGTATGTGAATTATGCCACTAATCAAGTCATGTGCAATATGAATCACTATGCGTCTTATCAGTTCAGAAAATTATATTAAATCGTACGATTGTAATTATGAAAAATGATATTAAAAAAAGTTGTAGAAAGTAAACTTAAACAACAATCCAACAAAATTGGTTTCGGGTCAATCGGGTTTCAAGTTCGCGAGTTACGGTCATTCCATTTAAGTTTTCACTGCTGGAAATCCAATTTTTGAACTGGAAGTTTGTTTCGTAACACGTTTTACTCTATGTTGAGATCATAATTTGGCAACACTACAGTTCAACTATTTGTAGGGATATGAGTTAACTTTATAGTGCAGAATAAAGATCAACAATAGTCATCTTAGTTTAGGAGTTATTATTAGTCTACTGATGAAGGGTGTAAATTGAAATTGCAGAAATCTGCCGTACACGTCCTCCGTTTAAAATATGTTTAAAATTCCAAATGATACTGGAATTCAATGAAAGCAGTACTATTGGAAAGTTAAAACAATTTTCTACGCAGAAATAAATGTATCCGCACACTATCATAATTAAACAGTAAGGTTTCAGGCGTATAAAGGCATGTTAAGGGGTGAATTTCTGCTCTGGACTACAGTCCAAAGTCAGGTAAGTTCTCTGTTTTCGATATTCAAACGATATATTTAACAGTAAAACTATAAGTCATGTTAAAGATTATACAATAAACTTAGCAACGAACCTAAGAAGGCTGCGATTGGATTTTTCTGGAATTAATTATGAATTTAACGGTGTTAAGTGTTCGGTAAAACGCGAGTTTCGGTATAGACACTAGGGGGATCACTTTATGCGTGAAAACGATATCGATTGCCATCAAATTTATACAGTGTGTTTGTTAATCATATTAGGTTCTAAATATCATGATTTCTGCCATTTTAGATTTTGTTTTTGCATAAGGTTTGCATAGAACACCTCGGCTATATATGTATACGATATTCCAACGAATTATTGGTTTCTTTTATTCAGTCACACGAAAATCATTTCATGAATTTCCTGCTTGATATAACTATGGATTGTAACCTTTAGAAAGTCCCAACATTAATTTAACAGGTTGATTAGCAATGATTAGTTGGATCTAGATAGCGTGTGTGTGTGTGTATTCAGGATATTAATTTAGCATGTTAAACAAGTGAATGGGGATTTCACTTGCCTGGCGACGATCGCGACGACGAATGGCACGGGCTCGATGCATGCATGGGCTAGGCATGACACGGCAACACCAAGGGCTTGGCTTGGAGCTCGGCTAGGCACAGTGGCAGTGGTGGCGACGGCGAGGAGCTTCAGTTGGCGTAAAGGTGTCCAGCGACGTCGAGTGCAGAAGAGTCTACCGGCGGTGAGCTCAGGGCAGCAAAGGAGGTGGGTGAAAGCTCGTGTGCTCGGATCTGGCTCTGTGTAGCGGGGAGCTCAATATGAGTATAGTGGTGATGACGATGAGATCATCAACGGTGCTCTGGCGGCTATGGGGTGAACCGACGGTAAGGGTGGTATAGGGAGCTCGGCAATGGAGGAGTGGAAGAGCTCGGGATTAGGCATTGCTGGTTGAAGGAGGTGGTTGGTAGCACTGAGAGGTGGTTGAGGCTCGTCGGCGGTGAGGTTGTGGGCGAAGGCAGCGACGTAGTGGGTAGTCGGCGATGGATTTGGAGGTGGGTTCAATGTTGGGTTGAAGGAAAAGAAGTGACGAAGCTCGGATGGGTTTGCGGAGACGAGGAGGGTGAAGGGTTTGTCGGTGAGGGTCGTGGTGGTCGGAAGTGTTGGCCGGTGGCGGCTTGGTATGATAGAGAGAGATTGTGGGATGGAAATGAAAAAAGAGAGAGATGGAGAAATAGAGAGTGAAGTAGAGAGAGGGGGAGGGAGACGTTGAAGTTGTTGAGGAGTGTTGGATATAGGTGCCCTCAAGGCAATTATTGTAATTGAAGGAGAACCTATACGAGAGAACAATCTTACTCGAGATGATAGTATGCTATCTGGTTTGTCTTTATCTTTCAAGTGATGCGTTTTATTCATTATTACGTATCATTTAGACATGAAATAAAGCCCTAGGATTTTGCTTGACTACCAGGACAATGATGGAGATCATACTAGTGGGGCCTGGGTAGTTGATAAGTACATCCTTAAATGTCCGTAGTCGTAGGAGTATCAAGACTGGGCATCGGTACTCTAGTTTAGACTAGTGTGTACATTTCCTGACACGGTTGGAGGGCGATAGTTAATCCTGTACTTATTGGTGTTTGACATAGAGGATTGTATACAGGCGCTCATTGGATGAGTTACACTGGACGGACTCACTGAGAACTCTTAGTTGGTAATATATCAATGTCAGGTGGCAGTTCACTGGTGACATGAGTATAGGGTAGTCCTTAGGACCTAAGATCACCATAGTATCTCATGTGTGTTCCCACTATACTTATACATCTACCCTACCACGGCTCAAAAGAGTCGTGCAAATAGGTTTTGTTGGGTATAGTCCCGAATCACGTGGAGGCAGTAAGAGGTCGAGGGAATTCGTCTCTCCCGGTATAGGAAGTTGATATCGCGCTGTGCAGGACATGATTGCACCCACAAGTCGATGGCCATCGCAGTGGAGATAAACTGATAAGTGTTATTAGTTGTATCTCCGGTTGGTTATGAGTCCTCTGTCGCACGATTTATCGAGTTATTAGGGTCTGACAGATTCCAAACCCTAGACCCGATATACAATACTCTTAGACGAAGAAACCGAACTGTACGGTAATGTCACGGATATACTGTAACGACTCTGAATTTGTTATATGAAAAATTTTCAATTTAATGTACAGAAAGGAGTTTACAAGCCTGAGTACACTTTAAAAGTTAATTTTTGTTAAGAACGGCAAGAAATTCCAACCCCATCAGACACATTATATTTTTTTTAATTTTTCTTATAAACTTTTTGGAAGCCCAAAAGTTTACACGTGCACTGCACATAAAAATGAAAAGTTGAAAATAAACATGTGCACAATGGAATTAACAGCGAGGTGAACACGTGGCATCAATCCACCGACCTAACCCCACTATTTGACCGGCGAGATCAACCTTAGGGCCGGCGCCGACGGTCCCCCGTAGGAAAAAGTGCCCGTGCTTTACACACTTGTCATTTCCCCTACCCCCATTACCCCTGCACTGTTTGATTACTCTGCAATCAAACAAAGACCCCTCAATTCCCTAATTTATCACATTTTGATGCATTTTAATTCACTCTTTTAATTCCAAAACCCTAATTCCACACTATAAATACTATCACATGCCCTAGCCCTTCCTCATTCTGAAAATCCTACCCTCAAATTTTCTCAAGTACAAGTGGAGTAGAAGAGGAATTAGCCAACAACCAACTTCCAGCGAGGAATTGAGGCTTTTCCGGCGACCCCGCGACGCCACGAAGATCAACACTCTCTCGTCTACCTTTCCTTAGAATTACTAGCTAGTAAGTGCCTTCCCATCCTTTTTCTCTTTCTCTAAAAACTTCTTTTTCCAAACATGTCGGTAAGTGGAGTTAACACCGACCTTTTATTCTAAACCCTAAAAATTTCACTATTTTCTTTCATATCTTTCATCCAAATTCTTACCCTATATTTATAACCATAAAACTAATGTTTAGAACAACTTTCACTCAAATACATCATGCTAAATAACTTTAATCTACCTTTTACATGAAAATACCATGAACTTTATATACGTCATCTTTTATTCATTTGTTTGAACATACCTTTAGAAAACCTCACGGGATAATGACCTACCCCTCACAAACACACATGATTCCATAGCACGATTCTCTTTGAACCTATTTTTGTGGCGAATACAATATTTCATTAAAATATCATGTACTATAAAAAACGATTTTCTTTAGATTGTATTTAAAACCCCTTTACAATTGTGCCTCTACAACCCTATTTAGGGGACCCGCTATTGGATGATGCGGATTATCGCACATTCTTTGGCTAGTAGAGCGAGATGCAGACCTCCTCACGGAGCATTCGGTCTCGAAAGCTTTTTAATACGATTTTTAAGAAAAACGAGATTTTCTATTTAATAATAAAAATAATTTTTAATAATTATATAAATATTATAAAATCCATATATTTTCAAAATATAATAACTTATATTTTTTTAAATAGAAGTATTTCAAGTTTCATCAAAATACCATCAAGATATCAATACAAGACAAGTTTACAGTAAAATACCATAAACTATTCAAGTTAAGGTAATTATCACTAAAATACCTCAATTCTTAAAATACACATCCATGGAAATCCTAAAGAATATAAATAATTTCTCGAGGTTATTTTGAACTATAATAAAAATATTTTTTATAAAACCCCCTCGAGCTGTATATAAAACACCGTTAAGGACTTTAGTAAATATAGGTTTAAGCGGGATCAATTCTCTTGAGCTCCAGGGAGCCGTAGAAAGTGAGTGCTTGCCTATTTAAGGTAGAAAAACTTAACGGTGTTATCAATGGTAATTGTCTTGAAAAAAAACACAAATCCTGTCGTTCATGTGCAGCAGTTACCGATAACTCCCGAATATAATTCAGGATTCAAATCAGTTCTATGTTTCTGACTCAAGTCTGAGTCTAAATCAACTTGAATTCAATCCAAACCAGAATCCAATTCAAACATGAATCCACACTCTAACATGTATACTTGAGCCTGAACCTGAATACCAGAACAATATCAACATGCAAACATGACTTGATTTGACCGAACCATGGCTATAGCTTGACTTAATTATATGACTACTTGTTTACATCATGAACCTGATTACTTGAACAACTTGTATCCATGGTTTTGGTAAGTCTGATAATTATAATCTATATAAAACATTACGGGGTTAAAGGGGTAGATTGATACGGAATGAATTAAAAGTGGCACGATGATGGTTACTAAAAGACACCTACATGAACTCTCGTGCCGTTGTCCCGTGGGTTTTGACGGGGCCTTATACTTACATGTTACCATAGTCCACGGGATAGTTGGACTCCTCTCGTATACACTGATACCTTCTGTACCAAGCTACAAACAACTACATTAGAATAATAAACTGATACATGTATGACTTAACAGTTTCCTTCCACATTATCTGTACTATTCTTTTCTCTTTTTTGGGACTTACCGAGCGCTAGTTCGCTGACGACATTCATGTCTATTTCTTTCCTTGGAATGTTCGTCAGGAGGACCGGACCTTCAGGAGACCGAGCCCAGCCAGGAGCACATAAAGCAGATTGAGGCACAGCCAGACTACTAGTTTACTTGTACTTACTTTCCAGTTTGTATGCCACTGTTTAGGCATTGCTTTTATCATTGTACATTTCTTTTTCAAACCAGTTGTATTGTAAAGATGAATGTTAATAAAAGTTGTTGTTTACATTATATCTCTTGTCATTCTTGTGCTTTTCATATATTTCTTATTTACGCCTAACGTATTTATTTCTGAGTAAATACGTCGCGTGCCCACCACGTCTCCTTCCTCGTACACCGGGAAGTGGGGCATGGCAGGTTTTGTTGGCGGCCCATGCAGGTCAGTTCTGCATGGAATCCTAAGCAATATATCACAAGAATTATAAGAATCGGCAACTATACATTCTTTACATTTAAATTCCTTGAATCTATCCTAACCTTTCTTTTTCTAGTAAGGTCATGAATTCTCCCGACAACACAAGCACCGACGTTAATGGCAACACCCCACCACCTACTCTACCACCACCGCCTACCGTTGCAGCTTCCATCAACGAGCAAATGGTATTGCTTGAGGCGATCAAGAGTCTCTTGGAGGGTCAGCAGCATCAGACTACTATCCTCATGCACCGCCCAGAGGTCGAGGCACCCGGAGTCAAACAATTCCGGGCACTGCACCCGAAAAATTTCTCTGGGAAAGAGAGCTCACTAGAGGCAGAGGAATGGGCCCAATCTATCAAGGATGATCTGGCAACAGTACAAGTGCCAGAGATTGCTTGGGTGAGAGTTGCGAAGCTACAACTGACAGATAACGCCAGAGTCTGGTGGAAGGCTGTAACAACCCTAGTATTACTATACCTTCGTGTTTTCTTTCTTTAGTAAAATATTGTATTTATTTATTCGTAGTATTTTTCCATAAATTTTGTTTTCTATTAAATATATTATTTTATTATTCTATCTATTTTTCCTAAACACATTTCTTTAAACTAAATCTTAACCAATTTCAAATTAAACGCAAGACCCGACTCAGCCCATAACCCAAATCCAATATCATTTTCATTTTTTTTTATAAAACTATAAGCCCAAAAGCCCATTTTCTTTTCAAGCAATAGGATATATTTAATTCTAATTAAATATGTGCATAAACAACCTTGTAGCACATCGGTTAAGTCTTTACATTGTTATTCCATAAATCACATGTTCAAATCTCCATTCTTGCAATTATTTTTTATCAATTTTTATTTTTCTCATAACCAACAAATGAGACCTTTCATTTCATCTTCTTTTTAACTCCCAAAAAAATTAGAATGGTTATGAGCCATAATTTATTAGAATTATGGTAGCCATAAATCTTTTTTATATCTCACTCCCCTTTCTTTTCATCATCACACATTTTTATCATTTCATATATTCCTCTTCATCTAGATTTCCCGAAGAAAAACATGAAGAAATTCTCAAGAAAGTCTCGCAAGAAACGCGAGGCTATCGGCGGATAGACAAGTCCGGTGACAATACCGGCTTATGTATGTAGGTCTCTTCTCTCTTTCCCGCCCTCCATCTCTTTCTCTTTATCCTTCTCTTTTTATATTGCCATGAAAAACTTCCCTTGTCGTATCATAGTTTCTAAATAATTAATTAAATGGATACATATATAAATAATGAACACACACGAACATACACAAATATATAGTTTGTAAAGTCTTTTTCATTACTCTCAATCCATATGTTAAGATTTCATAGTAACCAATTAGGATTGCATCGTTTGTTATTGTATTTTAAATTACTTTATTTAAATTTGTTAAAAAAAATAAAGTTACGAATAAATACCATGATTTCCTCATTCTCACATATGACATATCAATACCATTACTTTTAAAATAATTTTTAGAAATTAATTTTTACTTCTGAAAATTTCAGGAAATTTACATATGATAGAATATATTTTTTCTGTACATGCTGTAAAAATTTTAGATCGAACCGCATAACGGTTTAGGAATTACATCATTTTTATTAACTGTTCGTAAAACAGAAAACTGCAGTTATCGGTCAACTTCTAGGACACATAACTTGGTATAACGATGTCCAAATTGAGTAAATTCGGGTGTTTTAGATATCTACATTGAATAATATAGATTTTCCTAGTTTTAATTTTTTACTGAAAACCAATGTAAAATATAGAAAACTGCGTTAAAATATTAAGCGACGAATCTGGACAGAATCTGTCCTGATTCGCACACTGTTTTTAAATTAGACATAACTCAAACTCCCGATATCCGTTCGTGACAAACTTTAGATATGTAGATGCACAATTGATAGAAATATAATTTTCTGTATACTAGATTACTTAGAAATGCATGAAACAATCCGATATAGGTTTTGCAATATAACATATAGTTGCTGTCCAGAAATCTGAATTTTGATTTTAAACGCTGATATTAAAACGATCATAACTAGAGCTTCAAAAATCCAAATCGTGCGAATCTTGGTGTTTTGGATAACTAAATAGAAATAGCTACAATTTTTGAATAATTTTTGTAACCTGAAACCCGATAGAAATTAACTCAAAGCGCGTTTTAAAAATGTGTGATGGTGCTGAACAGATTCTGATCTGTTTTGCACGACAATACGAAAACATGTATATCTCCCAAACCGTTAGTCGTATTTAGGCGAGACTAGAACTCACGTGTGCATAACACTTAAGGCTATGTTTTCGTTTATATTTTGATTTCAAATGACTTGATTAACTAGTCGTACATATCACATATTTACAACATTGTTTTGGACGTTACTTGTATACTTATCGCATATCATGTTCTGTGATTACTTATTTATTTTTATTTATATGACTTGTGATTAAATCATTATATGTTAGAATTGACTTGATCTTGACATGACTCAATCATGAATACTTGAACCCAATATGTACACTTGAACCAACTTAACTCGAACCATGAATACAATTGGCATGACTTGCACTTGACATGACTACATGAACTCAATCTTGAAAACTTAATATTATACATCATCTTTTGTATTCATGTATTCGATCAAGACTCGTAACATTAATCATAGACTAATATACATGGGGTGTTGGGGTAATTTGAGTATGAATCCAACGGAATCTCATAAGTCTCATTAATACAAATCGTGTTGCTGTGGTACCGGGCTGAAACGGTACATCACAAATTCATGAATAAGGGCCCGTGTTTCCAAGCCCCTGGGGCCCTACTCTTGGGTTCGGAATACTTCAATGACAATTGAAGTCCCGTTACTTTTGGGCTCGTGTTTCCCTTACTCCTGAGACCCTATCCTTGAGTTTGCGAATACTCTTGAGATTGGTTGACATTCACACTTGAAGTCACGTTAGTTAATTTTACCCTTTTAGAGATCTTTTAGGACACTTACATTCATTTCATGTTTACTATACCTACACTCCACGGCTATGCTATACTTGTTTACTATGCATATGTTACATTTCCATGCTGATATAGTTGTCATATACATTACCATACTTGTTCACATATTACAATTTCCATTTATACTATATTACATGTCATCTTGCACTCAATTTATATATTACACATCTCTTTTGGGACTTATCAAGCGTTAGTTCGCTAACGGGCATTCTACCCACTTCTTTCTATTCTTGGAATGTTCGTCATGTGACATTGAGACAGAGAAGATAGAAGTGGTCGAAAAGGAGTACAACCAATTCGCATCACAAACTGACGTATAGTTTCATTCAGTTTTTCATTTCATTTCACCTTATTTATGTATGCCTCCTTGTTAAGGCTTATCATGTTAATTATCTTATATTCAGATATTTTATCTACTATGAATCATGAATGTAATAAATCAGAATTGGATTTCATTTTTTTGTTTGTTCTTATTACTTTATATTGCTTATAGACGCTTAGCGTATTTATTTCGAGAAATGACCTTCTCATAATAAATACGTCGCGGGCTTGCCACGTCACCGTTTCCATCTACTGGGAAGCGGGGCGTGACAAAGGCTAAAGAAAGCCGACTCACCCAACCGATTGAATGGAAGACATTTCGCGATATGTTCGACGCGAAATACTTCCCTGAGACTACCCGTTAAAACATAGAACAACAGTTCATCCACTTACAATAAGGCTCGATGTGGAGCAAGTCCGTGGATGAATACGATGTTGAGTTTACCATGCTTAGCAGGTAAGATATTGTCTCAATATTTAATTTCCTGATATCATATACTACACTGCTAACACAAGGTCGTAACAGGTTCGCGATACACCTGATTCCGACTGCTGAGATCCAGGCAAGACGATTTCAGAAAGGGTTGGACCCGGAAATTCAAGGTGCACTAGCTATAGGGGATTTCCCAACCCATGATTTTTCTCAGAAGGCTGCAAGACATTATGAGGCAGTGGTGAAAAAGAAGGGCAGACCTCAGACTGCCGGTGTGAAACGCCATGCCACTCAAATGGCAGGAGGAGCCTCTTCCAGGCCAACATTTACACCCAGGAGACCGGGAGTAACTTTTAACCGGCCCAGTCCAGACTTTTGCTTTTTTTGCAAGAGGAATGGACACCTGGCGAAGGACTGCAAGCGTCCAAATGGCATGTGCTTAGTTTGTGGCACATCTACTCACGCCATTGGAGCTTGCCTATATCGTCTCAACCCAGCTCCCGCACCCCGACCAGCGATCACCGTTCCGCAGCGGCCAGGTATTCAGGCTCCTGCACCTCGTCTTGCTCTACCTGCTCCACCTCCTCATGGACCTCCGGCACAGCCTTCTCGTCAGTTTCATCAGGCACAGAGGAACATGCCTCAAGGGCAGAGGAATATGCCCCAGGAACAGAAGAATGTGCCTCCAGCAAGGAGAAATGTACCCCGGCGTCAGACTTTCACCATGACCGTTGAGGAAGCCGAAGCCACTGGCCAAGTTATCACTGGTAATTCCCAATCCTTTCATTTTTTCAATCCTTGTATATCTTTATTGTTTCATGTATTTAAAACCAACCTCACACAACTTAGGTACTATACTAGCAGCCACTCTTCCTGCACTAGCACTGTTCAACACTGGAGCGTCACACTGCTTCATGTCCCAACGTTTTGTGTGAACACATGCGATTCCCGTGAAGCCACTCATTTCAAACTGGAATTTCAGTTCCGGGAATGGAGTATTGAAGACAATTATGGGATTGGATCAATGTCCAGTTGTAGTTTGCAGACGAGAATTCTACGTGAATTTCAAAGTACTAGACATTCCAAATTTCAACGTTGTGTTGGGGATGGACTGGCTGGGAGTTTTCTATGCTACAATTGACTGCCGTCAAAAGAGAATAGTATTTGAGATATCAGATTACCCAGTCTTTTACTTCAAGAGTGGAGACAGAACTTTGGAGCCAGGAATCTTCCGTGCCAAGCCGAAAAATACAGAAGTGTTTACTCTACCAGCGGAAGAAAAAAAGCCAGAGGTGTTTCGAGAGTTCGAAGATGTGTTTCCTGAAGATATAACAGATTTGCTTCCCAATCGAGCTCTTGAATTCAGCATTGATTTACTACCTGGTGCGCAACCGGTAATCAAAACTCCGTATCGGTTAAGTCCTGAAGGATTGAAGAAGATCCGTACTCAGTTGGACGAACTTCTTAAGAAAGGTTGGATTCATCCCAGTACTTCAAGTTGGGGATCTCAAATTTTGCTTATAAAGAAGAATGAAGGTTCATACAGAATATGTGTAGACTACCGAGCTCTGAACGAGGTGACGATAAAGAACAAGTATCCACTATCGTGTATTGATGATCTATTCGATCAGCTAAGTGGGTCTTGTGTATTCTCAAAGCTAGATCTTCGTTCGGGTTATCATCAGGTGACGGTTAAAGAGTCTGATATTCCTAAAACGGCGTTCAGGACTCGCTATGGTCATTACGAATATCTCGTGATGCCATTTGGAGTGACCAATACACCTGCTATATTCATGAATATGATGAACCAAGTTTTCCGAGAGTACGTCCGTTGTTATTTTCATCGACGACAACCTGGTGTATTCAAAGAATCGGGAAGAACATGCTAAGCATTTGCGGATTGTCCTGGAGACATTGCGACAACATCAACTCTATGCCAAGTACAGCAAGTGCGAATTTTGACTAGATCAAGTCGGATTTCTCGGACACATTGTTTCAGGCGAAGGAATCTCAGTAGATCCAGCTAAGGTGTCAGCTGTGAGCGAATGGCCGACACCAAAGATGGTGAAGGACATTCGAACTTTCTTAGGATTAGCATAATACTACAGAAGATTCATTAAAGGTTTCTCGAAGATTGCAGCACCCCTGACCAAGCTCACACATAAAGATGAAGCATTCGTGTTGTCAGAAATATGTGAACAAGCTTTTGTAGAACTCAAGTCGAGATTAACTTCAGCTCCTATTCTTGTAATACCGGATCAATCTGGAGGTTTCGTCGTACATTATGATGCGTCCGGTAAGGGATTAGGATGTGTTTTACACCAGCATAGAAAGGTTGTAGCATTTGCATCAAGAAAGCTGAAAGTTCATGAGCGCAACTATCCAACACACGGTCTGGAGTTGGCAGCCGTTATCTTTGCACTTAAGATTTGGCGTCATGATCTTCTTGGAGAACGAGTGGATATATACACGGACCACAAGAGTCTAAAGTATGTATTTACTCAGAAGGAATTGAATATGCGGCAGAGAAGATGGCTAAAACTCATGGCGGACTTCGACATCAACCTACAGTATCACCCTTGGAAG
The DNA here is from genome assembly GCA_030015575.1 of Agapanthus africanus. Classification (NCBI taxonomy): domain Eukaryota; kingdom Viridiplantae; phylum Streptophyta; class Magnoliopsida; order Asparagales; family Amaryllidaceae; genus Agapanthus; species Agapanthus africanus. The sequence continues at coordinate 904,451,309 of JASDDO010000022.1, forward strand.
GTGAATGTAGTTCCTGATGCACTTAGCTTCCAGCTATTAGCAATGAATCTCACCGCTCAGTGGAAGCAACAGTAGGAATTACACGGGATGGAGATCGAGGTAGTTATGCCAGGTAATGCTTCAGAGTTGATGAACCCACAAGTTCAGTCTACTATTGTCAATCAGATCAAAGCAGCTCAAGCAGATGATGCCAAGCTGCAAAAGATCCGGGGACAGGTAAAAAGTGGACTTCGAATAGACTTCATCATCCACGAAGATGGATCCTTGAGATATGAAAGTAGATTGTGTGTACCAAACGGTCTTGTTCGAGAAGAGTTGATGAAAGAAGCTCACAACTCTCTATACTCAGTACACCCCGGTGGTACCAAAATGTATAAGGATCTACAGCAACACTACCGGTGGCATGGAATGAAGCATGAAGTAGCCAGAAGCATAGCCAAGTGTTTGGTGTGTCAGCAAGTAAAGACTGAATATCACAGAACAGCTGGTCTACATCAACCGTTACCTATCCCAGAATGGAAATGGCAGCATATTACCATGGACAGCGTGACTGCCCTTCCTCGCAGCACAAAGGGTAACGATGCAGTATGGGATATTGTGGATCGACTCACCAAGTCGGCTCACTTTATTCACTTTCGAGTTGGCCAATCTACCAAGAAGTTAGCAAAGATGTACATGGAGGTAAGCATGAATCTAAACTAAGAATTAACCTCAAAGTGTACTATTTTTGATACCCATGAACTCATGCAGGAGATCGTGAGATTACATGGAGTACCGGTTTTCATCGTCTCCGATCGTGACACCAGATTCCGATCGCAGTTTTGGCAGAGTCTGTAAGCTAGCCTGGGAACGAGTCTGAACTTCAGCACGGCTTACCATCCACAAACGGCCGGACAGTCTGAGCGAACAATTCTGATTCTGGAGGACATGCTAAGAGTTTGTATGTTAGACTTCGGAGGTTCGTGGGAAGATCACCGACACCTTGTGAAGTTTTCATACAACAACAGCTATCATGTGAGTATTGGAATGGCACCATTTGCAGCTCTCTATAGAAGGAAGTGTCATTCACCACTAAGTTAGGACGACATTGGAGATCGTGAACTCCTTGGACCACAGATGATCGTGGCAACTGTAACAACTTCAATTTCAATGTACAGAAAATTATTTAAAAGTTAATGTACAAATGTAGTATTTGCAATCCTGTGTACACTATAAGTATTTAATTTGCTTTTGAACAGTAAGAAAGCACTTGTAGCTCATTGGTAAAGCCTTGCACTGCTGTGATGTAGCCCCTGTGATCGAATCCCCCCAGCCACATTATCTTTTTAATTAATTTTTCTTTTAATCTTTTAGAAGCCCAAAGGTTTGCACATGCACAACACGTAAAATGAAAAGTCACAACAAAAACAAACATGTGCAAAATGTTGTATACACTGAACATGACACGTGGCAAGAATCCAGACCCAACCCACGCAAATTAGACCGGTGAGATCGCGATTCGTGCCGGCACCATCGGTCCAAACCGTACCAAATACTCCTAAAATTTAACCCTAGCACCCTTTGGCCTACCCCATTACCCCCATGTTGTTTGATTTCTCTGCATTTATCCAGAAAATGATAAATCCCCTCTTTAATCTATTTTTAATGCACGTTTTAATTCTATTCTTCATTACCCTAAAACTGAATTTTCCCCATAAATACCACATCGCATTTCACCCCTCCTCATTCAGAATTTCCTCACAAAAACTCTATAAAATTTCCAAGTTCTAAGTTGTGCAAGTGGAGTTAGCAAAGGGCGAAGTTCCGACGAAGTTTCGAGGAGATTCCGGCGACGAAACAGTGCTCCGACACTTTCCCTAGCCTCCCCCTTCTCTCCTCTAACCTTGTAGCCAGTAAGCCCCCTCTCCCCCTCTCATTTTCTATTCTAAAAACTTTCATTTTTAAAACCCGACGGAAGCGGAGTTAATCCGACTTCCGTTTCGGTTTTTCTTTACAAATTCTATTTTTCTTAAACAATAAAATACCATACTCTCATATAATTTCTAAAAAACATTAACAAACACATTAAAATAAGTTTTATCTCAAAACAATCTTTTATGCAACTTTTATCGTATTTTTTACAGTAAAATACCATATAATTTACTTTCGACACAAATCAACATAATACTTGTATTACCTTTAGAAAAATCACGAGGTAAGGACCTATCTCATCACAACACTCATATTGAACATAGAATGATTTACTTTTGGACAATATTTGTGGGAATATTACGAGTTACAATAAAATACCCTAAACTATTACAAAACTGTTTTCTTTAAAAAGAGTATTCATTAATTCCTTGCAATTACGCCTCTACAACCCATTTTGGAGAACCCCGATCGGGATGGTGCGGGTTTTCGCACGTTCTCGGGCCTAGTAGAGCGAGATGCAGACCTCCGCAAGGAGTATTCGATCTCGATGGAATTTTTAATGCTATTTTTAAGAAAATGAGATTTCTAGAAAATAAATAAAATTTATTTTTATTAAATATATATATGAGTATTATCAAAAGATCTATTTTAAATATATTATACAAATATACCAAGTTTTCTAAATCAAAGGAATCACCATTAAATGAAACTACCATCCAAATACAAAACAATTCCAATATTTCAATAAAATACCATATACAATAAAAACTAGGTTCTACTCAATAGAAATTTCACTTTTATATAATATACATCTATGAAAACCCTAAAGACGATAATTAAATACTTGAGGTGTATTTTGAATATGTATCAAAACTATTTTTAAATAAAACCCCCTCAAGTTATACTAAATTACAATAAGGACCCTAGTAAATATAGGTTTAAGCGGGACCAATTCTCTTGAGCCTCAGGGAGCCGGAGAATGTGGTTGCTTACCATCTAAGGTAGACAATCTAATAAACGGTGTTATCAATAAGGTAATTGTCTTGGAAAAAGACACAAATCATGTCGTCCATGTGCAGCAGTTACCGATAATATCAAAACTAATTCAGGATTTCAATTTCTTTTCAAAGTGTCTGACTCGGACTGAGTCTCAATATAATCAATCTGACTTGAATATGATTCAAGTATAAACTACAATACAACATGAATCCATGAATCCATCTATTCAATCTATATCAATCTATATTGACTGAACCAAACCATGGATATACTCCGTTTACATGACTATCCATTTATATCCATTCCGTTTACTGATATCATGGTTTCGGCAAGTCATCCATCTATATAACAAAAATAATACAATCAATACAATAAACATTACGGGGTTTATAAAGGGGTAGGCTGGTACGGAACATGTTAAAGATGGCACGAGGTGGTCACTAAAAACGTAATTACATCCATGCCGTTGTTCCGTGGTATTTTTGACGGAGCCTTATACTACGGTTACCAAAATCCATGGTGTAAGTTGGAATCCTTTCGTATACACTGGTATATTCTGTACCAAGCTACAAATAACTGTGTTAACATTATAATCAAACATTACTAGATATACTCTCTTTTCTGTCTATTCTACTTCTCTCATTCTTTGGGACTTACCGAGCGATTGTTCGCTGACGACATTCCTTTTCTTCTTTCTTTGGAATGTTGTTAGGTGGATCGGACTCACTGGAGATCGAGCCCAGTACTGAAGATTTGGAGCAGTTAGCCTTTGACCCAGAGCATCAGATACTTGTACATACTTTTCATTTCAGTTATTTCATTGTTTAGGCATTACTTTCTATTCATGTATTTACATTTCCAATTGTACTTGTAAAGAATTGTTAATAAACAAATGTTGTTGTTCTCCGCCGAAAGACACGACCGGGACGTTGGGACGTCCGGCCTGAATTTTGGGGGCAGATGCTATTTGGTACTATCCGTCCACCTCTCCGAAGATGTCAAGTTGATTTATGGCACCGTGTATCGAAGGTTTAGACGGATGCGGCCGATATAGCAGATTTCGTCAGATTCCCCCTCATTGTGAGGGGTTTTTGATTGTGGGGACGCTCTTCCCTGCAGGCGCAAGCCCCTGCAGTTAATTACGCTACCGCATCGCGGTAACCACTTTCTCCTTCTCCAGATGGTCACTTCGTGTCGTGGGTGTTTGTTTTATTTTTGGTTGCCCGTAGATTGTATACGGAGACTAATTTATGTTGTCACCCGTAGGGCGGGGATTAGTCCAAATCCGTATTTTCTTAGATTTGGGTTTGGGTTGGTTTAAGGATCGTTAATCTCATTTGAGACTAAGATCAACTTAAACGTTTGTTAAGGATACGTTAGTCTAATTTTAGATTAAGATCTACTTAACAGGATCATTTAGATCCAACAAAAGAGTATTTGGGCTCTATTATTTTAGTTTAGGGACTTTGCAGTCCAGTTTAAAGACGTCATAGTCTTTAAAGTTTAAAGACATCATAGTCTATGAGTTTAAGGACCTCACAGTCCATAAAGTTTAAGGACATCATAGTCCATGAGTTTAAGGACCCCACAGTCCATAGAATGTCTGGTTGTCGGGACCCGTCGCCTCTTTGAAGACGTTGAAGGATTACAACGACAAATATCAAAGGAGTGAAGAGATGTACCCTTGAACCAATATTGGTTGGGGGATCTGTAGTTGGATTGATTTAAGGATCATTAATCTCGTTTGAGATTAAGATCAACTTAAATGTTTTTTAAGGATACGTTAGTCTAATTTTAGATTAAGAACTACTTAACAGGATCATTTAGATCCAACAAAAGAGCATTTGGGCTCTATTGTTTAGTTTAGGAACATTGCGGTCCAGTTTAAAGACGTCATAGTCTGTAAAGTTTAAAGACATTATAGTCTATGAGATTAAGGACCTCACAGTCCATGGTAATTTATAGACATCATAGTCTGTAAAGTGTAAGGACATCATAGTCCATGAGTTTAAGGATCTCACAGTCCATAAAGTTTAAGGACGTCATAGTCCATGAGTTTAAGGACCTCACAGTCCATAAAATTTAAGGACGTCATAGTCCATACAGTTTAAAGACATCATAGTCTATGAGTTTAAGGACCTCACAGTCCATGGTAGTTTAGAGACATCATAGTCTATAAAGTTTAAGGACATCATAGTCCATGAGTTTAAGAACCCCACAGTCCGTAAAGTTTAAGGACATCATAGTCCATGAGTTTAAGGACCCCACAGTTCATCAAGTTTAAGGACATCATAGTCCAGTTTAAAGACGTCATAGTCTGTCTGGTTTTGGTTCAACCGTTTGGGGATGCACTAAAAGTTATCGGTTATTGGGACCCACCACCTCTCTGAAGACGTTGAAGAATTACAACGACATGTATCAAAGGTGTGAAGAGATGTACCCTTAAACCAAATGCCAGATTGAGAAGTAATGGGATGAACATTACTTTGAATGCCATCTGAGATCAATTTTGAAAGACCTGAACATAATCAGGGCTCGGTCAAGGTTTTGGCTTTGGGAGACTTAGCTAACTTGGGCTAAGATTGGCCTATCATAATGTTAAACAATATCCTATGTTCGGCGCTCACGTGCTCCCACGTGAGGTCTTAAAGTGTTGTCTAAGCACTGAAGATTTGAAGCGCTCACGTGAGGTCACGTGATGCGTTTTGAAGTAGTGTTAAACACTGAAGATATGAAGCGCTCATGTGGGGTCACGTGAGGTGTTTGAAATAGTGTTAAACACTGAAGATTTGAAGCGCTCACGTGAGGTCACGTGAGGTGTTTGAAGTAGTGTTAAACACTGAAGATATGAAGTGCTCACGTGGGGTCACATGAGGCATTTGAAATAGTGTTAAACCACTGAAGATTTGAAGCGCTCGCGTAAGGTCACGTGAGGCGTTTGAAGTAGTGTTAAACACTGAAGATATGAAACGCTCACGTGGGGTCACGTGAGGTGTTTGAAATAGTGTTAAACACTGAAGATTTGAAGCGCTCACATGAGGTCACGTGAGGCGTTTGAAGTAGTGCTAAATACTGAAAGTTTGAAGCGCTCACGTGAAGCATTTGAAGTAGGGGAACAGCTTCTTTGAGCTCTTTTTCTTTTCTAAGTGTTGAGCACTATTGGGTCACGTGGGATCACGTGAGGCGTCTCCAAAGACTGAAAGCTGCCTCTGTTTTATTCTCTTTTGAAAAGTGCTAAGCACAATTAAGGGGTCACGTGATGTCACGTAAGGCGCCCTAAAATAGAAACTGCCTTGGGTTTATTCCCACTTTTTCTTCTGAAGGGCTTGTTCAGGGGTCACGTGGGGTCACGTGCCTAGATCTCAGTCTTTCCTTTTTGCTCCTCAGAGGTGCTCACGTGGGAACAAGTGATCTGTTACGTAGCGTTTGAACGCTAATGAATCATCAGGCTGTTCTTCTATGGTTCCGAGGAATCAAGTTCTCCTTTTGTTCTTTGCAGGGATTAAATTCTTTTTAAAGGGTTAAACCTTAGTTTCAGAGGAATTAAATTCCCATACGTTTTGTAAGAGTTAAACTCTTTTGGATTCAGTTCTTACCCATAGATTTTGAATCTGCATGACAGAATCTCCCCGATAAGAATTAAATTCTCAACTTGTGGGGAGATCCGCTTCTGCAGATCTTAACTAGAGAAAGAACTAAGTTCTTTTAGAAAAGTTAAACTCTTGGTTTGAGAATTAAATTCTTTTTTATGGGAGCTTTTGGGAGGGGTTCCCCTTCTTTAAAGAATTAAATTATCTCTCTCTTTTTCTGCCCCTCTCCCTCTGTATCTCTTTTTGAACTTGAAGTATCTCTCTTTTTGAACTCGAAGTTTATGGGGGGTTCCTCCCTCTTTGGAAAGAGAGATCATTGGTCTGTATCTCTCTTTTTGAACTTGAAGTTTATGGGGGGTTCCTCCCTCTTTGGAAAGAGAGATCATTGGTCGTTGGGACCCACCACCTCTCCGATGACGTTAAAGGATTATAGCGCCATATATCGAAGGTGTGGAAGGATGTACCCTTTGAACCATGTCCCACTTATCAGGAGGAAGAATATGTTGAAGCTTAAACTCCTAACTGCTGAGAAAGGCCTCTTTGCGTTCACGCACGTGCGTCGCACATATTGTGCGCACGTGCGTTGCACGTGGTGCGCACGTGCGTTGCGCATATGCACATTATGGAGGGGCAGCTAAGGCCCTAACTTGGAAAACTAAGCTCCTTTGAGAATTGAATTCTCCCACGTGCGTTTCACGTACTTGGCTCACGTGCGTTGCATGAGACGCGCATGTGGCGAGCGCACGTGCATTGCACGTGGCGCTTGCGCATTATGGGAGGCAACTATGGCCCTAACTTGGAGAACTAAGCTCTTTTGAGAATTGAATTCTCCCACGTGTGTTGCACGTGTTTGGCTCACATGCGTTGCACGTGGAGCGCATGGGGCGAGCGCACATGCATTGCACGTGGCGCACATGGAGCTTGCGCATATGCGCATTATGAGGGGGCAGCTATATCCCTAACTTGGAGCAAGCTCCTATGAAGAACTAAAATCCTTTGAGAATTGAATTCTCTACCTTTTTTACGAGGTATCCCCTCTTATTTATATGGGAGTGGTAGAGAAGAGATCTCTCTTTTTCCCGATGTGTGACTAAAAAAGCATCTCCCATGTAGTAGAGCATTACTTTAGATTACACGTGCGTAGCACATTTGCTCATAACTTTTGATCCCAGATGAATTATGAGGCCCATAATATATCAAATCGAAGGATTTTTTGAGACACTTTCAATACCATCAAAATTTAGCTGTTTTTCATTCGGGAGTTTGTCAAAATACAGCCCGGAAAATACTGGTTCGCATTTTCTTCCTTAGATTACACGTGCATAGCACATTTGCTCATAACTTTTGATCCCGGATGAATTATGAGGCTCATAATATATCAAATCGAAGGTCTTTTCGAGACGCTTTCGATACCATCAGAATTTAGCTGTTTCTCCTTCAGGAGTTTGTCAAAATATAGCCCAGAAAATACTGGTTCATATTTTCTTAAGTGTATCGCTGCCATTTGATACCTTGGGCTCTTTTGCGCAGAAATTTTTGGTGGGAACAGTTGTTCAATTACATCTATTGTCATTTTTCTTGTGTACATTTATTTTATATTACTTAGATACGCTTAAAGTGTTTACTTCTGAGTAAATACGTAGCGGGCCTCACCGCGTCCCCACTCGTACACCGGGAAACGGGGCATGACAGCAACTGTAGACGTAGTTCGTGCGATCAAGGAAAGAATGCGCATATCCCAAGACCGACAAAAGCACTGGGCTGATGCAAAGCGTCGACGCCTGGAGTTCCAATCTGGAGACCATGTTTTTATGAAGATCTCTCCAAACCGAGGAGTAATCCGCTATGACAAGAGGGGTAAACTCAGTCCGAGATATATAGGACCGTTCGACATTTTCGAACAAGTCGGAGAAGTAGCATACTGTTTGGCACTACCACACTCATTGGAAGGAGTGCACAACGTGTTCCACATATCACAGCTCCGAAGCTATGTGAGCAACCCCAGACATATTCTTAATTACTCCGAGCTCACTGTACAGACTGACCTGACTTGTGAGCAATAACTCGTTGAGATCCTGGATAGAAAAGTGAAGACACTGCGGAATAAGAAAGTAAACTTGGTCTGAGTGATGTGGATAAAAGATTAACGAGGAGAATCAATGTGGAAACGAGAAGATGATATGCGTGCAAGATACCCTTTCTTATTGTAAACTAGTCCTTATGTAATTGTAAATTTTGAGGACAAAATTTTTATAAGGAGGGTAGAATCTAACGACGCTGAATTTGCTGTACGAAATTTTTTCAATATAATGTACAGAAAGGAGTTTACAAGCCTGAGTACACTTTAAAAGTTAATTTTTGTTAAGAACGGTAAGAAACAACTTGTAGCTTACTCGTAAAGCCTTGCACTGCTGTGACGTAGCCCATGTGTTCGAACCCTATTAGACACATTATATTTTTTTTATTTTTCTTTTAAACTTTTTGGAGGCCCAAAAGTTTACACATGCACTGCACATAAAAATGAAAAGTCGGAGGAAATAAACACGTGCATAATGGAATTAACAGCGAGGTAAACACGTGGCATCAATCTACCGACCTAACCCCACTATTCGACCAGCGAGATCAACCCTAGGGCCGGCGTCCCCCCGTGGGAAAAAGTGTCCGTGCTTTGCACACTTGTCGTTTCCCCTACCCCCATTACCCCTGCACTGTTTGATTACTCTGCAATCAAACAGAGACCCCTCAATTCCCCAATTTATCATATTTTAATGCATTTTAATTCACTCTTTTAATTCCAAAACCCTAATTCCACACTATAAATACTATCCCATGCCCTAGCCCTTCCTCATTCTAAAAATCCTAGCCAAAACCCTTAAATTTTCTCAAGTACAAGTGGAGTAGAAGAGGAGTTAGCCAACGACCAACTTTCGGCGAGGAATCGAGGTTTTTCTGGCGACCCCGCGATGCCACGAAGACCAACACTCTCTCGTCTACATTTCCTTAGGATTACTAGCTAGTAAGTCCCTTCCCATCCTTTTTCTCTTTCTCTTAAAACTTTTTTTCCAAACATGTCGGTAAGCGGAGTTAACACCGAACTTTTATTCTAAACCCTAAAAATTTCACTATTTTCTTTCATATCTTTCATCCAAATTCTTACCCTATGTTTATAACCATAAACTAATGTTTAGAACAACTTTCACTCAAAGACATTATGCTAAATAACTATAATCTAACTTTTACATGAAAATACCATGAACTTTATATACGTCATTTTTATTCATTTGTTCGAACATACCTTTAGAAAACCTCACGGGGCAATGACTTACCCCTTACAAACACACATGATTCCATAGCACGATTCTCTTTGAACCTTTTTTGTGGCGAATACAATATTTCATTAAAATACCATGTACTATAAAAAACGGTTTTCTTTAGAATGTATTTAAAATCCCTTTGCGATTGTGCCTCTACTGTTGGCTATAGTGCCCTCAAGGCAATTATCATAGACGCGGACTTGTGATTATGATGATTGAGTGAGGACCTATACCGATAAAGCAGTCTTACTCAAGATGATAGTATGCTATCTGGCTTGTCTTTATCATCATATACATGTTGATAGAGCCCATAGGATTCTTGCTTGACTGCCAGCATTATGATGGCGATCATATATGTGGAAGCTGGGGTCTATAAGCACATCCTTAAATGTCCCTAGTCGTAGGAGTATCGAGACCGGGCATCGATACTCTAGTGTAGACTAGTGTATACTGATCGAGACCCCGACGAGGGGCGGTGGTTAGGTCTCACAAGCCATTGGTGTTAGTTTGTTCACCTAAGATAGTATACAGGTGATCAATGGGTTATGAGTACACTGGACGGACTCGCCGGGAACCTGCTAGTTGGTATTATACCTATTGTCAGATAGCAGTTCCCAGGTGACATGTGTACAGGTTAGTCTATCGACCTGAGATCGTCATTTGTCTCGTGTGAGTTCCCATTGTGCTTTGATTACTACCCTACCACGGTTTAAAGGAGTCGTGCAAACAGGTTTTAGTTGGGTACAGTCCCGAGCCACATGGAGGCAGTGATCGGATCATCGGGGATTCGTCTTCCCCGGTATTGGGGGTTGATGTCGCGTTGTGTACGGATGGCCATCACCATAAATCCATGGCCATGGTGGACGAGAATTATCGATCCAGGATCGATAGTTTCTCAGGTGGTGATGGGTTTCATACCGACACTAAATATCGCGTTGATGGGGGTCTGACTTTATCCACCCCCTAGACTCGATATGCGATACTCTTAGACGAATAGACCGGACTGTACGGATATTGTCACTGTCAGGCTCAGTAGGGGTTCTGCATGAGTTTGCTCGTCGGCCTCCCTTTCGCTCAATACCTGGATAGCCATTACGTACAGCTAGTGCCGCTGACATGCTTGTGGTTAAACCCACTGCCAGCGTATTGACGTGTCTTTAGAGTCTCACACAGAGGGTTTTCACGGTTCAGGCAATATGGTGTACATGGCGTATGTTGGTACATACAGGTGTCCGATTAAATATGTGCATGCTGCGCAGACTTTAATCGGACGGTTGATAATACTAGCGGCTTAGGATTAAATCGGGTTTTGATTTAATAATTTATATATGTATTTGTATATACGTATTCTAGTATTATTGTTCACTATTCGTTTTCTCTCTTGGCTATTTCTATTTTTGTAAGAATACGCGGATATGTATTTCGATACATATACCGGGAAGTATTCCGTATTTTCTACGGAATAGCTTCTAGAAGGTGCCACATCATTTGTATGAATTTCCATTTATGGAAATTCATTTGTTTAACAAATGATGTGGAGGGTGTGAGGTGGCAAAGGCATGGTCTTGGACATGGTTCAAGTTATGGTTCGATTTGTTTATTCACTGATTGGTAAGACTTTTTTTTGGTGGGAATGAGAGAGAGGGGACGGCCACATTAGGGTGGTGATTGATTTCATTTTGAAAAAGATTTTTTACACTTGCAAAAAAACCCACCCTCTCAAGTTCACCAAAGAAACTTAGCCATTTTTGTTGCCTCATGCCAAGGTTTTCCTCACTCCATTCATCTTCTTTTTGCATTGCTCTCTTGAGCACATGAGATGAGAGAATAACATAGTGACACTTTCATGCACCCCCACTCTCCATCGCTAGCGACTTTGGAACGTAGGTTACCTCTTTTGTCGAGATTGGAGCTTGCGCCGTTTCCCTCGGGTGGATCATCGGAGATGGAGGAAGACCGGCAACCAAACATCATCAAAGGACCGCTAGGAGCTTGGAATGAAGACCGAAGGATTCGGATCAACTCGGTATAGCGATTCTAACTCTTAGTTAGTTTGCTAGTTTAGGGTTTAAGGTCGATCCGTAAATCGGATAATGGTAGCGCCAGTTTAGAAATTTTTGTTCCGCATTTTGGCCACGTTTCGATGGCCGGGGCGCTGCCGGGAACCTTCATGGTATCAAAGCCACCCTTTTAACCCCTTACTAGCTTGTTTAAACGTGCTTAAAAGATCGATCGACGGAAATTGCCAAAATCACGATTTCATTTTTGTGTTTGCTGTCGATTTTCAAAAGTGTTCAAAAAATTATTTCAAGAGGCTTAAAAATCCGTGCAGGCGATTTTAGGGGTACAGAAAAAATTTGGGCTTCTGATTCCTCTAAAGCGCCGCGGACCCGCCGCACTTACCCCCTATTGGCGACGGATCCACGACCATTTAGTGGCGACGGGCTTCAAAAATTTTCCTGTTACCCCCTGGCTTGGAATTTTGATTTTTGTAATATCCTATTTTGGCCCAGGTTTCTGTGAAGTGTTGGTTTTGCTATTGGGGCCAATTTGGAACTTAGTCGATCGATATTTTAAGTGTGCGTTTAACAGTACATACATTTCTATCTGCGACCGTGAATGTCATTTGATCGGTAAACCCGTCTAACTGCTATATGTTCCTTTAGACGGGTTTGCGAACGTGACATTCACGTTGATGTTCTATGTTGTGCTGTGATGTTGGTTGGATCGTCGTGGTGGATAGCTATGGTGCAATATTAGTACAGTTTTATTTCATTTGTACATTTGATATTGCGGGGCGAGCGTCCGACATGTGGACTGCCGTCACTTCCAGTTTGTATTTTATTCTTTTGGGGCACGACCGGGCTGAGGTCGATGTCACCCTTGTATATTATTTTCTTTTCTGTACTAGGATTACCCCGCGGAGGAGTGCACGAATAGCCGAATTCTAGAGGGCAACTGGTCCGCATCTCATGGCGTTGGGACGGAGGGGACCTTACTCTAGAATTGGCGAGCTATTCGCCGCACTCGTAGGGGGTATAGGTATAACCCACGGAGGAGCGCTCAAGTTACCGGATTCCGAGAAGTGTCGGGTGGCCCATTCACGTTGTTGAAGGGGGCTGCCTCACTTCTGGTTTTGGCGGGTAACTTTCCGCGCTCGTGGGGGTCTAGGTTTCATTGCACATGCTATCCACACGGCAGGAAACGTCGGGTCTCACTTGTGGCTCAAGTGAAACCCGGGGCTCCAGATTATCCGCCATTATGTGTTACTTCTGTGATGTTTTCTGTGATGTTGCTTATATCATGCCTGGGACGATTGTTATATATATTTATATATACTAGTAGATGTTGTATATGTTTTGCACCCGCGCTAGCCCAGTCCCCGCTCTGTCGTTAGTTAAGTAACCTAACGGGTGATGACGAGACCCAGTGGCGAATGCGGATGGCATATACGTACATTTTATTTTCGTTCTTTTCTGGTGTGATTAATTGATGGGACTGCATAGATTCTTATCAATGCAAGGATAAAACAAACCTATATATATATATGATGTTGTTGGAATCAAGTTTTTAAAAAACTAACATTACAGACGTACACTTTTGCTTTGCATCGTGGTATTCATTTTGGAATATCCTGCACCTCATTCGACGAGGCAAGGGCCGAGATCCCTTCATCGGGAGTGACCCCTTGGGTAAAAGTTTGCGTCAACGTAATAACTTTACTATAGTCGATTATGTTTGCTTTGCATCGTGGTATTCATTTTGGAATATCCTGCACCTCATTCGACGAGGCAAGGGCCGAGATCCGTTCATCGGAAGTGACCCCTTGGGTAAAAGTTTGCGTCAACGTAATAACTTTACTATAGTCGATTATTTTTGCTTTGCATCGTGGTATTCAGTTTGGGATATTCTGCACCCCATTCGACGAGGAAAGAGCCGAGATCCCTTCACCGGGAATGACCTCTTTAGCAAAAGTTTTCGCCATTATACATTTGTAAAAACCACTTGGATTCCTTCAACGATATCAAGTTCACTACGTTAAAGGTTTTTCGCTAAAAACCAGCCGTAGCCCTCCGTCATTTCTTACAAGTATTGCTTAGTATTCGTGCTGCGTTTGTTGACTGTGTCAAGGCGTAGTGTGCGGTAGCTAAGTAGTGCTTGTTTGTGGCATATTAATGCGATTGGTTAGGATAGTCGTGCAGCCTTGTTGACTGTGTCAAGGGCTCGTACGGGTGGGTTTAATGCAATCCTGGATAATGACGGGTTGAACTTGACTAGGACTCTTTGATTTGTTGACTGTGTCAAGGTCACTTGGGTCCCAGGGGTAAAAACACACATCGGGAGTTTCAAACATACAGGAAACTTGCCAGGCATGCGCATACCTTCTGAAGTGTGGTGACTTGAGTGTCTTCCATCAAGTTATCATGCAATGATAGTTGGATCCCGGTTCCCACTGATGAGTTGGATTACACCTCGGGTAATTCCGACTAATTCTCCTTTTGGGTTTGGAGGAGACTTCGAGGAAACAGTGAGAGCCATCCAGATTAGATAAAATGATTAACCATTATGATCAAGGTTAGAGTGCACGCTGAGTGTTTCTTTTCTCTCTCTCTCTCTCTCTGGCTGCGACTGTGACCCGACCTTTGACTAAAACTCATGAAACCAAGTTAACCGAACCCTTTTAAAACACTTTGACTTTTGGAATGTCACGGTGTCGCATATATCATTGCCACTTCTATATCACCTTTGCATTTCTCCAGAACACCTCGTATTACTACGAACATCCACTTCCATTGGATAAATCCATCGTATAGTTACATACGAACTCGAAGGAACTTTTTCGAGGATGGATTCTGGTTCTGGAGAGATTGAATAGGATTATTTGGTTGTCTTTTCCCTTTACCTTCTCTTAAGATGCGAGGGCTCCTAGGATTAGGAGAGGGTACACCTATTGAGCTTATTGGATAGTCTTCCTCCAGACCATAGGCAGGTGCCGAACGGTAGGGAAGGAAGAAAACCAACAAGCTTAACTGTGGTGTACAAAAGGTAATAAGTAAAGACATATAAAGGGATTAGAATAATGGCAAAGGAAATTGCGATCACCATCATTCACGACAATGACCGTGTATACCCCTGTCACTCCTACATCCACTTTGATTTTCTCTAGAACACTCCGTATCACTATGGATATCCACTTCCATTGGATATGCCATCGTATAGTTACATACGAACTCGAAGGAATTCGTTCCAGATTCGAGGATGGTTTCCGGTTCAAGAGAAATTGGATAGGATTATTCAGATGTCTTTTCTCTTTACCTTCTCTCAGATTGTGAGGGCTCCTAGGATTAGGAGAGTATACCTATTACTCTTATTGGATAGTCTTCTTCCAAACCTTAGGCCGGTGCCGAAAGGTAGGGAATGAAGAAAACCAATTAGCGTAAAGGAGGTGTACAGAAGGTAATAAGTAAAAACATAATAAAGGGATTGGAGTGAGGGAATGTAAGTATATGGTTACTATCGTGAATCAGGATAGTGGAAGAGGCGTTGCTAGGAATACCAGTTAACCCTTTTTGAAACATTTTCATGTTTCAGTTTCACTGTGCGATATTAATTAAAAACTGTTTTCCCAATTGGAATCTAACTCCAGGGTATGTATTTACCAGATCAGTTTCTCATATCTGCATATTATTACGGATGGTGAGTGGGAGTAAGATATTGGGAATTGGGTGATTAGATCCTCATTATATCGGAATTTATTGTAATTGGTGATATTTGAGGAAATCATCTGGATTTTGCCTGATGGCAAATATTTGGTTTTGAATATCCGTTGTTATGCACCAATTTCAAACTGATATATCTGTACATTTATTTTATAAAGTGAGATATAACCTTTTGATATTATGTCTGTGACATTTACCTATATCAGCTGGTGATTAGGTAAGGTGCATTCAACAGCGGTGTAATTTTTCTTAACCATACTACAGTTTTTCAACCTACGACGCACAGGGTTTGAGTTGTTGAACTCAGGGGACTTATACAAAGTATTGTATGTTGTCCAGTGTCTATTAGGACAATGGGGTTAGTACTCGCACTGTATTCTGTTTACTCATAACTTCTTTGATTCTAGACATGTATTTCGTTGAAATGCAATGTTCAGATTTTGAGAAGTTATAGGTATAAAAATAAAGTAGAGAACCATTTATTGTAAGTATCAGGATTCTTCGAGGAAGTCGAAGATGTAGATACTTGTGTTTGGTATTCCATTGATAGTAATGGTTTTGAGAACTTGCTTCTCTTTCGGGTTACTCATATATGGATGCACTCCTAGATGAGTAATGTTGATTGTCCTCTTTCCATTTGGTTGATATGCACTGGAGACAGCTGCATGATTTTGAATCTGGTTTCAAATTAGATTAGTGCTTTTGTTTCTATATTAGATACATATAGAATCAATTTATATCTTAACGATGTTAAGGTATAGGGAGTTGTCCGGCTGATACTTAAAACCAGAATCTGGATAAACTCAAGGCACGTTTCAGTAATGGCTGTTTGTGGGTTATCCCGGGCTTTGACGAGGGTTTTCTACCATCAGGAAGATCAATATTTATATTGTTCTTGACTCGCCACAGTTTTAATAAAATGGATTTTTTCAGAAAAACAATAGTGGGGGTATGGTAGAACTGGAAGTGATTCCAGAACCACAAACGATCACTGATGATTTAATATAACCTAATGATTCAATTAGTTTCGACGTTCCATTAGCCACTCCGCAGATTTTGGTGGGTAATCTCAGGCACCCGAGAGGTACTTCGGTCTTCTCAGAGACGGTGACAGGGAGGTTCTTGTTTACCCAGACTTGCCATTGCTGCTGTTCTAGACTATAAGACCCAGCAGGAGGATGAGTATACCGTCATTCTAAACTAGCTTTAGAGGTGCACGTGCATATGACTCTGCCAGAGGGTTGTTGTAGTCAGTGGGAGCAGCGGAAGCATAGTAGGCAAGTAGCTTATGTCTATTTACAGACTAAAGCAGGTATAGCGGAAATAGATCATCTATTTTTTGATGTGACAGTCATAGGCTTTGACTTCATCAGAATAGGAGATGGATCTGCTAAGAAGATAGTAGAGAGTGATGTCCAGGTATTAGGATGACATGCACTTGATAGGAAGGGATATTCCTATACTACGATCGGTTATACCTTGGTTGTTACACAGTTGTTTCTCCACATAGGATATAGAAATAATATCAAGTTTCCTGGTTACTGGATCTATGTTTTTAGATATAGATTTGGGAAGTATCCCAATTTTGGTACTTTGACATTATTCTAAAGATATTTTAGAATGGACGACTCCTAGCATGGTGGTGAACCTGCAGGTGATGGAGTCAACCTTTCTAAAGGTGTCTTACAGACTAAAAGGGAGAGGGATCTACATGATTAACATATCATTTGCTTAGGCAATTGAGGTAATCATGAAATGTCAAGTACCACACCAGATATTGCTTTCGCACTAGATGCAATAAGCAGATATATTAATCCAATCCTGGAGAAACATTGGGAAGCAATTATTGAACATAAGTGAATGTTCTTGGGAAATGATTACGATAGCCTCCTTCGGGAGACGGTTATCATTTTAGGCTTCCAAGATGACCTGGATGACAGAGTGCCTGTCAGAGTTATAGTTTTCCCTCTTTTGGGGGACAGTATGCTGGACGGGCGGTCCAAGCGGATACTGAGGAAAGGAAAGGCGTAGGATACTGATTAAATTCAGTGGACGATACAGTCTAAGTAGTTTGCTGGATTTAGAGTTCATTTGTGAACTGGGTCCCATCAGACATCCAGACGAATTCTAAAACAAGTATTGCTCATTTCGGGAGAGAGTTTTCTCCGCGAAGTTGAGATTAAGAGAGATACAGAAAGAAACATTGGAGCGGATCCACTCACTGAGGCTATTTCTCGAACGCAATTATTTTCGCAAACAGGCTTTGCGAAACTGATTAGTAGAGAAGTTAGGTGTTCGGTATCACACGGGCTGTGAGTATGCGACATCGCAATAATTGGCCTTAATTGCAAGTGGGAGATTGTTGGCAATAGTGCCCTCAAGGTAATTATCATAGACGCAGACTTATGATTATGATGATTGAGTGAAGACCTATACTGATAAAGCAGTCTTACTCAAGATGATAGTATGCTATCTGGTTTATCTTTATCATAATATACATGTTGATAGAGCCCATATGATTCTTGCTTGACTGCCATCATTATGATGGCGATCATATATGTGGAAGCTGGGGTCTATAAGCACATCCTTAAATGTCCCTAGTTGTAGGAGTATCGAGACCGGGCATCGATACTCCAGTGTAGACTAGTGTATACTGATCGAGACCCCGACGAGGGGCGGTGGTTAGGTCTCACAAGCCATTGGTGTTAGTTTGTTCACCTAAGATAGTATACATGTGCTCATTAGGTTATGAGTACATTGGACGGACTCGCCGGGAACCTGCTAGTTGGTATTATACCTATTATTAGATAGCAGTTCCCAGATGACATGTGTACAGGTTAGTCTGTCGACTTGAGATCGTCATTTGTCTCGTGTAAGTTCCCACTGTGCTTTGATTAGCACCCTACCACGGCTCAAAGGAGTCATGCAAGCAGGTTTTAGTTGGGTACAGTCCCGAGCCACATGGAGGCAGTGATCGGATCGTCGGGGATTCGTCTTCCCCGGTATTGGGGGTTGATGTCGTGTTGTGTACGGATGGCCATCACCATAAATCCGTGGCCACGGTGGACGAGAATTATCGATCCAGGATCGATAGTTTCTCAGGTGGTGATGGGTTTCATACCGACACTAAATATCGCGTTGGTGGGGGGTCTGATTTTATCCACCCCCCTAGACTCGATATGCGATACTCTTAGACGAACAGATCGGACTGTACAGATATTGTCACTGTCAGGCTCAGTAGGGGTTCTGCATGAGTTTGCTCGTCAGCCTCCCTTTCGCTCAATACCTGGGTAGCCGTTACATACAGCTAGTGCCGCTGACGTGCTTGTGGTTAAACCCACTGCCAGCGTATTGACGATTCTTTAGAGTCCCACACAGAGGGTTTTCACGGTTCAGGCAATATGGTGTACATGGCGTATGTTGGTACATGCAGGTGTCCGATTAAATATGTGCATGCTGCGCAGACTTTAATCGGACGGTTGATAATACTAGCGGCTTAGAATTAAACCGGATTATTAAATCGGGTTTTGATTTAATAATTTATATATGTATTTGTATATACGTATTCTAGTATTATTGTTCACTATTCGTTTTCTCTCTTGGCTATTCGTATTTTTGTACGAATACGCGTATATGTATTTCGATACATATACCGGGAAGTATTCCGTATTTTCTACGGAATAGCTTCTAGAAGGTGCCACGTCATTTGTATGAATTTCCATTTATGGAAATTCATTTGTTTAACAAATGATGTGGAGGGTGTGAGGTGGCAAAGGCATGGTCTTGGACATGGTTCAAGTTATGGTTGGATTTGTTTATTCATTGATTGGTAAGACTTTTTTTTGGGTGGGAATGAGAGGGGGGCCTGCCACATTAGGGTGGTGATTGATTTCATTTTGAAAAAGATTTTTTACACTTGCAAAAAAAACCACTCTCTCAAGTTCACCAAAGAAACTTAGCCATTTTTGTTGCCTCATGCTAAAGTTTTCCTCACTCCTTTCCTCTTCTTCTTGCATTGCTCTCTTGAGCACAAGAGATGAGAGAATAACATAGTGACACTTTCATGCACCCCCACTCTCCATCCCTAGCGACTTTGGAGCGTAGGTTACCTCGTTTGTCGAGATTGGAGCTTGCGCCGTTTCTTTCGGGTGGATCATCGGAGATGGAGGAAGACCGGCAACCAAACATCATAAAAAGATCGCTAGGAGCTTAGAATAAAGACCGAATGACTCGGATCAACTCGGTATAACGATTCTAACTCTTAGTTAGTTTGCTAGTTTAGGGTTTAAGGTCGATCCGTAAATCGGGTAACGGTAGCGCCAGTTTAGAATTTTTGTTCTGCATTTTGGCCGCATTTCGATGGCCGGGGCACTGCCGGGACCCTTCATCTACAACCCTGTTAAGGGGGCCCGCTATTGAATGGTGTGGATTATCACACATTCTTTAGCTTGTAGAGCGAGATGCATACCTCCTCACGGAGCATTCGGTCTCGAAAGTTTTTTAATACGATTTTTAAGAAAAACAAGATTTTCTATTTAATAATAAAATTAATTTTAATAATTATATAAATATTATAAAATCCATATATTTTCAAAATATAATAACTTATATTTTTTAAATAAAAGTATTTCAAGTTTCATCAAAATACCATCAAGATATCAATACAAGACAAGTTTACAGTAAAATACCGTGAACTATTCAAGTTAAGGTAATTATCACTAAAATACCTCAATTCTTAAAATACACATCCATGAAATCCTAAAGAATATAAATAATTTCTCGAGATTATTTTGAACTATAATAAAAATATTTTTCATAAAACCCCCTCGAGTAATATATAAAACACTGTTGAGGATTTTAGTAAATATAGGTTTAAGCGGAATCAATTCTCTTGAGCCCCAGGAAGCTGGAAAAAGTAGGTGCTTGCCTATTTAAGGTAGAAAAACTTAACGGTGTTATCAATGGTAATTTCTTGGAAAAAGACACAAATCTTGCCGTACATGTGCAGCAGTTACCGATAACTCCCGAATATAATTCAGGATCCAAATCAGTTCTAAGTGTTTGACTCAAGTCTGAGTTTAAATCAACTTGAATTCAATCCAAATCAGAATCCAATTCAAACATGAATCCACACTCTAACATATATACTTGAACCTGAATACCAGAACAATATCAACATGCAACCATGACTTGACTTGACCGAACCATGGCTATAACTTGACTTGGTCACATGACTACTTGTTTATATCCTGAACCTGATTACTTGAACAACTTGTATCCATGGTCTCGGCAAGTCTGATAACTATAATCTATATAACACATTACGGGGTTAAAGGGGTAGATTGATATGGAATGTATTAAAAGTGGCACGATGATGGTCACTAAAAGACACCTACATGAACTCTCATGTCGTTGTCCCGTGTGTTTTGACGGGGCCTTGTACTTACATGTTACCATAGTCTACGGAATAATTGGACTCCTCTCGTATACACTGATACCTTCTGTATCAAGCTACAAACAATTACGTTAGAATAATAAACTGATACATGTATGACTTAACAGTTTCCTTCCACATTATTTGTACTATTCCTTTCTCTCTTTTAGGACTTACCGAGCGCTGACGATATTCCTGTCTATTTCTTTTCTTAGAATGTTCGTCATGAGGACCGGACCTTCAAGAGGTCGAGCCCAGCCAGAAGTACTTGGAGCAGATTGAGGCACAGCCAGACTACTAGTTTGCTTGTACTTACTTTCCAGTTTGTATGCCACTGTTTAGGCATTGCTTTTATCATTGTACATTTCCTTTTCAAATCAGTTGTATTATAAAGATGAATGTTAATAAAAGTTGTTGTTTATATTATATCTCTTGTCATTCTTGTGCTTTTCATATATTGCTTATTTACGCTTAACATATTTATTTCTGAGTAAATACGTCGCGTGCCCGCCACGTCTCCTTCCTTGTACACCGGGAAGCGAGACGTGACATAGTCTTTGCAGGGGTCAGATGAGCTTGCTCGTTGACCTTCTTTCGATCAATAACTGGGCAGCCGTTACGTACGGCTAGTACCGCTGATGTGCTTGTGGGCTATGGATATGATCCTAACCTGCTGTCAGGATATTGTCGAGTGTTTAGAGTTTCACACAGAGGTTTTCTAGCACATGCAAAACGATGTAGGGCGCGTATAGGGATACGTGCAGGAGTTCGATTAAACACATGTAATTGATACACGTATTTTAATCGGGTGTTGATTGATATTAGCCGGTATATATATATATATATATATGATATAGCTGGATTATTAAATCAAGTGTTGATTTAATAATTAAATGTAAATTTATATATTGATATTTATATATTAACTAATATCATACTCACTTTATTATTTTCTTCTCTTTTTTAATATTTATTTTTGATATACATATTGTGTTATGTATAATGATACATTAGAGATGGGACTATGAGAATTATATGGAAGAAAAGAGAACGAGTCATGCATTTTTGGATGGTTGTAGAATTTGAGATGTTTTTACTTTGATGACTCATTTGGATAATGATGAATTATTATCTTTAGCCATTTTTCTTATCTTGAAACATATCTTCTTCATACTCTAATCTCATCTCCATGGCTTCTACTCTTGATTTTTCTTCAAGTGGGGAATGGGAAAAGAAAAGAGAAAAATTAGTGAGCTAATTATTCTACATCTCCTACTAATCATTGTTAGCAAGTTTAATTAATAGGTTACTTCATTTTGATGAGATCAATTTGAAGTTAAAGCTTGTGTTGGAGTTATCTCAGTGTGGATCATCTTCGGTGATGGGATCATCGAGCAAACTTGTTCCAGATTTCGTGGAAACTAGCCGGATTCCAAAGAGAGGTGGCTAACGCTTTACAAAGGTTGTAGCCCGCCAAAATCTTAATTTTAGTTTACCGGTTTAGTTGCAAGTTTTATTCTTTGTTCATGATTCTATGTGTGCATATTTTTGCTCGCTTGATTTTTGAAATTCATTACTTCCGCTCGTTTTAAAATCTTGTCTTGATTGCAAAATTTGCTTACAAGGAGGAGATGGAGGAGATCTCGAAGGAGTTGGGACGATGGCCACGTCGGCGTGGAGCGGGTCTCGAGGACGTGGACATGAGAATGGTGGCGATGAAGACTCGGGAGATTTGAACGAGGAAAAATAGAGAGGAGAGAGGAAGAAGATGAAGGAGAAGAGGGAGTGGGCTCGGGTATAGGTTTAGGTCCGGGTAATAGGGATTGGGCCGGGTGTGGGTCTAGATTAGGAAAAGGGTTAGGGTTTAATTAGAGTTTAGGTTTTAATTAATCAGGAAACTAGTTAGGCAAAATCGAACATTTAGATGAGATTTAAATGGGGGAAATTTTAGAGAAAAAATATTTATTCAAATACGGATTCAAGCACAAGGTGAAACGGTTATTACAGATGTCAATCAAAGGATCCAAGCTGGTTGATTGAAATGGAGGAGCGTAACAAGGATTTTATGCGATCATAACTTTCTGTTAAGGTTGAATGAGAAGTTTTATCAAAGCGATGTTCGGCCTACCTTATTATATAGTACAGAATGCTGGGCTCCTAAGAAGTATCATATATAGAAGATACACATAGCTGAGATCCACATACTTCGTTGGATGTGTGGTAACACTAGGAAAGATAAGGTACGAAATGAGGATATTCGTGCAAAAGTTGGTGTAACGCCCGTAGATGAGAAAATACGGGAAAACCGACTAAGATGGTTTGGTCATGTACGACGCAGAGCTATGAAACACCGGTTCGACGAATGGATACTCTCAATATAGGTAATGTTAAAAGAGCGAAAGGGAGACCAAAGAAAACATGAATGGATGTAATACGAAAAGATATGATTGCCAAAGGCCTCAATAAAAGTATATTGTTCGGTAAGA
Organism: Agapanthus africanus; assembly: GCA_030015575.1. Lineage (NCBI taxonomy): Eukaryota > Viridiplantae > Streptophyta > Magnoliopsida > Asparagales > Amaryllidaceae > Agapanthus > Agapanthus africanus. The sequence goes on from JASDDO010000022.1 coordinate 904,474,763, forward strand.
CTGAGTGGAGACGGAGGATTCATGTGTTGGACCCGGCGTGATTCTCATGTTAGTTCATGTGGCATATTCCATATGATTGGAATAAAATGCTCAATTGTTGTTTTAAAGCAAGCCTTGTTATGACAAGTTCAGAACCATCCACAAAAAAGATCTTTATAAATTTTATGTAGATCTGCGTCATTTTGAGATTTTTAAGAGAAACCCGCGACAGGGTGGATTTTCTAGGTTTTTAAAGTTTTCAAATTACTTTTCCTAATTCTTTTTTCCTTTTTACTTTTTTTGAAAAGAAAAAGGAAAGGGTTGTTATGATTTAAGCCCCTTAAATCTTCACTAATTCCATACTAATCCCTCGAATCCTCACATTTTGTTTAATGGTCCATTATCATTAAGTTACTGAGATTTGTTCCCGTTGATTACTTCCGTCCAAATTTAACCGATCCATTGATTAGCTCCAAACCCTACATAATTAATGACCGAACCATCTCTGGGTTAAAATAATCCATCTCATTTGCTAAAGAAGTATTCCTTTTTCACTTTTCTCTCATCTCATATCTCTAAACCCCAAAACTCAAAAACCCTAAGTTTTATCCCACTTCTTCTTTAAATAAATAAAGAATTCTAAGAAGTTTGGGCTTCAGATTTTAGGGGGAAAGCGAGAAATCAGAGTTGAGTTGTCCAAAGAAATGGGTTTTAAGTGAAGGGAAGAGAGTAAACGGTATAAACATTGAGTTAATGGAATATTGGCCTCAGGTAGAAAAGTAACAAGAGGAACTAATCTCGAGTAATATAAATAATTTGTGTGAACCTAGAATAAATATGAAGATCCGAGTGTCCAAAAATGCCCAAGTGCAAGTCACGTGGGAATCTACTTTGGAATATTTTAAGGGTCAACTAACGGAAGGTATTACTTTGTTGACGGCATGAAAATTGGGGGTATTTAAGTGCTGGAAAAAAATATTGTGGTATTATTATGTAGAAAGTGTGAAATACATGATATTATTAAGCAATTTAACCGAATTTATATGGTAAAACCCAAAAAGAGAAAATACAAAACAAAACAAAGAAGCATTTTGTCCTGATTTTACGTAATTGATCAAAAATATCTGAAAACGGTGGGATATTTTTTTTCGCACGCTCCACTCCAATTGGGATTCACCGCCTCCTGACTCTCCTCTCTCTTGAGTCCCCACATTATTCAATTCCCCCGTCTGTGTCCTAAAATTTTATTTTCATTTCATTTCAAGGGTTTTCTTTCTAAATTTTTATCTTTTGACCGCCCCGTTTTCCTCCCAATTCTGGGAAATTTCCGCGCTCTCACCAGCCAAACCCACGACTTCTTCTTCCTCTTCTTCTTCCAACAAAACTTATCATTCAACAGCTCAAGAAAAGACGCGATTTTTGATTCGTTCTTTAACTCTCGCGGAGCTGGATTCTATCGGAAACGTCTAAAGGTTAGATCTTTGAACCGAAACTGTATCGATTTGATTGAAAAGCTGCGATTTTGATTCGGTTTGAGCTTTTGAGCTGCTTCAAAATTATGGGAAACAAGTAAAGGTTAGATCTTTCTGCCTCTTTTTGTCTTAATTTGAACCCAAACTGTTTCAGTTTGATATGTTGTAAACCCTAATATTCAGGGGAAAGAAAAAGAGTGAACAAAATGGCAGAAACCCTAGAGAAAGACACATGGGATGATATGTTAAGGAGAATTCTACCCCCTGGGACTCTGATCCCTGAAGCCCCAGCAAACCTTGATTACTCGATCGCAATCGAGTATGATGGACCCCCAATCTCCCATGACCTACCTCAAGTCGAGCCTGTAGATCTCAATTACTCCACAATCCCAACTGCAGAGCCAATCTCCGAGTCTCAGCGGTCCACCGCTGGCTCCACGCCACCTGTTGTGGATCCTATACCTCTCCCTGTTTCTAGAATTGCAGGTTTCGCAGGCCCCACTTCCGCTTCGAGCCCTCGAGGCCTGGGGAGCCCCGAATCAGTGAATTCAGTTCTGCAAAATGAAGAATTTTCGGATAATTCGCATTCTGAGTCTGTTTCAGGCTCGGCTCAGAGCTCGCCAGCTAGGCATCCTGCCCAGTCGGTGAATGAGCCAAGAAGGGTCAATGTGGTCACTTTTGGAGCTATAGAAAAATCGAAAAGCTCAGAGCTTTATGTTGATAGAACGCCTTCTTCTCCTCAATATGTTGGAGTATCAAGAAAGGAGAAGCGAAAGAGAGTGTGCTATCGATGTGGGAAAAGGAAGTGGGAGAGCAAAGAGTCTTGCTTGGTTTGTGACTCGAGATATTGTAGTTACTGTGTGCTTAGAGCCATGGGATCGATGCCAGAAGGGCGAAAATGTGTGCAATGTATCGGCAGAGCAATCGATGAGTCAAAAAGATCGAAGCTGGGCAAGAGTTCGAGGATTTTGTCGAGGTTGTTAGGTCCATTGGAGGTTAGGCAAATTTTGAAAGCAGAGAAGGAATGCCCAGCGAATCAGTTGAGGCCGGAGCAACTTGTTGTGAATGGATGCCCTTTGAGGCCAGAGGAGATGGCTGAACTACTAAGTTGCCCCTTGCCACCGCGGAAGCTAAAGCCCGGAAGGTATTGGTATGATAAGGAATCAGGCTTATGGGGAAAGGTGAATATATTTTATGTGCTAATGTTTTTTCCCGCGTTAATTGCCCAATACACCCGTGTAGTCTACTCAGTGCAGCACTTATGCCTCGTCAAGCGATTTATTAGCGCAAACACGTGTTACAGTCATCGACAAGAACCCTAAAGACACTCAGATTCTACGCTAAACAACATAAACAACTTCTAGAGATAAATTAGACAATCATTTTAGCTATTAGAATTAAATTTGAATGTCTTAAAGGGTTTTGGTAGATGGGCAGAGGGGGTGTTTGCCTTAATATGTCACCTGAGGGATAAAGTGCTAAACATGGTAAGCTACATGGGGTGTTTTGTGCAATTACCCATTTTCTTATGCTTCGTGTGACACTGTAACATTCTTTTTGGTATTGCAGGAAGGGGAGAAACCGGATAGAGTTGTTAGCGCGAACTTGAATTTTAGTGGGAAGCTTTCGTCTAATGCGAGCAATGGAAATACTCAAGTGTACATAAATGGCAGAGAGATCACAAGAATTGAGCTGAGAGTGCTAAAGGTAGACATGTTCATAATTTGTTTTTCTAATGGACTGTAGATGATTTTTTGCTTCATGTTGATTGATTTCCGTGCTAAAACATTAAAGGAGTTAGGAGATGTATTCAGATACCTTTCTGTAATATTAATTTAGCAATAAAAGCTTCTTTATTAAAAGGAGATAGTTGTTGTTTAGTTATACTTCTTTAGTTATTTTCTTGATTCTTTCGACATTTTCCTTTATTATTAAGGAGAAGTCAATTTAACTTGGCTTGTTTCAATTTATGGAATGTCTGCTACAACAATTCCAACTAATATAAGACATTGATTAAAGAAAGAGTAGTAATTCAATGATGAAGTTTTATTTGAGTTAACCAGTTAAATGTTCTGTGCCACTTAACTATCTGAAATTTACAATTGCAGCTTGCAAATGTGCAATGCCCACGTGATACTCATTTCTGGGTGTATGATGATGGTCGTTACGAAGAGGAAGGCCAGAATAACATTAAAGGGAAAATCTGGGAGTCGGTACATATAGCTTCTATTACCTGTTGTTTTCTATACATATGAATATTGATTATTTTTGGTTTTATGTTAGTGGAATATATGTGGAGCTCTTTTTTCTTATAGCACTATATGTTTCTTGCTAGGCAGACTTTAACAAGATTGGCATGTTCGCTATTGTCACTGCCGGTGCCTCAAGGAAACTCAACTGGACTGAGAAATGAGGCTCCATATATTCCGAGAACTGTCCCAAACTACTTGGAGCCGAAAAGGATTCAAAAACTATTGCTAATTGGACCACAGGGATCAGGGACAAGCACTATCTTTAAACAGGTGAGGTCTTGAATTGCTGGTTTAATTCTTTCTGTAGGCTATGGTAATGGGTAAATTGATAACCATAGACTTCCGTGTTATATATAGTAGAGAAGGGGTCTACAATGTTACTGTAGGGTGAAATATACGTAGCAATACCTTATTCTTGAGTTTTTCAAAAAAAAAATTATGTAAAGTCATGTTATATGCCTTTTAAAATAAATAAAGACTTCACTGTTTGTGGCATCGCTTTAAATAGGGAACGCCTACTGAGGTGCTGCAATGTCAGTGCCAGGAAGCCCTTTAGTGATGCTTTAGACCCATTTCATTTATTTATTTATTTTACTTTATTAGCCATAAAACTTTCACTTTCACCAAACAACAATATTACCGTTTTTACTAAACTACCAACTACTTTGTAAATTATAACTAACGACTAAAAGGTTTCATAGTAACAATGCCTGCTTTTCACTAAACTACCATAAGGTTGTTAGCACCATTATGTTAGTTTAGTAAAACATGGATATAAGTTACTGAAAAACAAACATTGTAAATACTGAACTTTTTGGCAGTTGTAATTTACATTGTTTTTCGCAGTTTAGTGAGAAACAAGTATGCTTTTTGATAGTTTTAGCGAAATTAAGCCGTGCAGCTATATGCACTTCTGACATGATATATGAACCTCATTGGCCTTCCAATAGACATCTAGTCTATGCAGTAAGTAACACTAGTTCAATTTTATTTCCCTTTTTTCTTCTTTCCCTTTCATGATGATTGTTCTGATTTCTCTTTGATGGCATTTTTTTGTTTTGAACAGGCCAAATATTTATATGGGAATAAGTTCACCCAAGAAGAGCTTGATAATATTAAATTAATGATCCAGAGTAATATGTACAAATATCTCAGTATTTTATTAGAGGGGCGGGAACGCTTCGAGGAAGAAGCTTTATCTAAGTCGAAAGCAATAGATTCTCTTGATCAGCATCCAACTGAAGGTTATTTCTCTCATTAGCGCAGTTGTTTTTTGTTTTGGCTTGAAGCTGTTCAAGTCTATTATTTAATTTCAACATGGTATATTGCTTAGTTTGGTATTAAGTTTCAATGGTTAATTGAACAGTAATAGCGATTATGAAAATTTAGCGAAGAAAACTAATTAGTCTTCTGAAGGGTGCTTAGTTCTATGGAATCTGAAGGTGCTTTGTTCCTTTCAAATATCCTATCCACACGATCCTGAAAAAATACATAGTTTTCTGTAGGTTTTATCAAAAGTTATGTGGTTTGTTGTTCAGGATCAAACCCTTAATTTGTTTGTAATTACCACTACATTTCTGTCAGTAATAGTGAAATTACTTTCAGTTGTCACTCAAGTGTTTAAGTTTCAAATTAGTCTTGTTGTTATTCTCATATCTGATATTTTCTTGCCAACTCAAATTCACAGATGAGCCGGGCCCTAAAATCTCAGATGTGACAGTGTCTTGTTGCGTGTTGCATATTGAATAAAGTTCAAATATTTAGGATGAGAAAGATGTCATAAAGTGATATTAATATTTAAATATTAGGTATTATCCAATAGAATGTTGCCGCGTCAACTCCAATGTAGGGGCATGCTACACTGACACCAAACCCTGATTTCTCTACATATGATTTGATGTAAATGTGTTTGAAAATTTAGTACATTGTGTTACTCTTAAAGAGTGAGATTTTACTGCTCTTGAATCCATTAGTATTGCTGCTGTAATTGATTTTCTAGTAGCTTCAGGTGAAGACATTGGTGAGACCACTGTTTCGACTCAATGTGTGTACTCCATCAATGGAAGGCTGAAGCAGTTTTCAGACTGGCTTTTAGACATCATAGCCATGGGAGATTTAGATGCATTTTTCCCTGCCGCGACACGCGAATATGCTCCCTTGGTTGATGAGATGTGGAAAGATAATGCTATACAAGAGACGTACAAAAGAAGAAGCGAGCTTCATTTTCTTCCCAATGTTGCTGATTACTTCTTGAGTCGGGTACATCTCTAACACCCATCTGTTTTAAACTTTTCGATAATTTTAGTATATATTGAGAGGGAGAAGGGGGGGGGGGGGCTTTACTCAAAAAGGTTAAGTTGTTGCAATGTGTGCGAACTATAACATACTCCCTCTGTTTCACAATGCTAGTTTTTTTTTGGGCACTTTTTTCTCTCCTTGAATTATGTTCCTTTAGCATATTAAGAAGCATGTTTTACTCTTTGCTTCTATTACGAATGCGTTTTAAATATGGAGTTCCACTAGCCCTAAAAGTGCATTAATGAAGACTATCATAAGGTTAAATCAGAGATTTTACATCTATGACATTTAGATTTTAGAAAAGTTATACTCTTCTTAATTAGTGTGCAAGAGGAAAAAACGACTATTGTGAAACAGAGGTAGTTACACTCAAGGGCCTGTTTGGTGTTGTTAGAATAACCATAGTTTATTTTAAGCGGAGGTATAGATTAGATGATGTCTAGTTTGCAAGGCCTTATCTCCACTTAAAAGGAGGTTTGGCTTTGGAGCTATTTAAACTCCAGCATGGGTGTTTTCTTTTCATTTTTGGAGTTGGGAAAACAGAGGTTGGATTGGATTTTAGACAACTTCTGCTTATCTCAAGTTTGAACCTTTGGTAACTCCGGTTATCCAAACTTCTAAATGAAAGCCAAATGGGGAACTGTTAGGAAACTGAAGTTTAGGTAACTCTACAAAGCTCTGGTTATCTTAATTCCAAAGCCAAACAAACCCATATCGACCTTTGGGCCAAGCGAAAAGACCTTTAGCGCAAATGCTCGCTTCAAAAGGAAATATAAATTTGGAAATTAATAAATATGTGTAAATAGGCTTGATGAGGTCTAAACCCATGACCTCTTGAAACTTGGTACTAGGCTACCACACCCAGAACCCGCTTGACCCAGAAGTTTAAGCTGTTGTGTTGTAAGCTACAACATACCACTGAACTATATGTTCATGCATGTGCACACACATTCATTGGGAGAATTTGTTGCATTTTATTTGATTATAAATGTAAATCATATTTGTGTTCTTTCAGGCTATTGAAATATCTAGCAATGAGTATGAACCTTCAGAGAGAGATATATTGTATGCTGAAGGGGTAACTCAAGGGAATGGATTGGCCTTCATTGAGTTCTCGCTTGATGATCGCAGCCCGATGTCGGAACCTTATACTGACAATCCCGACATTCATTCTCAACCACTTACCAGGTTAATTCTCATCACTTCACAATTGGTTTCAGTTGTTGTGACTTGGGGTAGTGAATTTCTGATTCATTTGGCTTAGTAGCATGGCAATTTAAGAACCTCCAATATACTTCATAGGCCAAATTATACTAAAATACCCTTTGTTATCATTGATTTCCATGAAACCACCGTATTTCTTTTTAATTTCAACACTCTTGAAACTTTGGTTTTGGAGTTCTTTTTCCCAAAAGAAAAAACCCCTTGAAATAAAAAAACTTTAAGCTGGTTAGTGAGAACAATGTTATTTAAGGGTATTTCAGTGTAATTTTGCCTGCCTCATGTATTGACCAAATTTTAATTCAAGGGAAAACAAGAAAATTAAATTTGAAAATGCCATTGGCAAAGAAAATTCTAAATCCTCAGACCTCCAAGCTGGAAGAGCATGGTTTATAAAATCCAAGTGCAAAAAAAAAAATGGGAAAAGGTAATGCTTTGGTTAATATTCTCAAATGACCCCTTAGGTTGCAAATTGGGACTAAGGGTATAACAAACGATCAGGAGCAGAGCTTTGGACCCAGTGCTTTAAGAACATTCCAAATCCAATCGATCTTTATATTAGTTCTAGATTACAAATAAATACCTTTAACTTTAAATGTTTTTTCATGAAACTACCTTACTGCTTTTTGCTACATTCGTTAACTAAATTGTAGCACTATAATAGAGCTCACTGCAATAAAAAAAACTTTAAGGTAGTTTAATGAAAATAGCGATACTTAAGGGTACTTTAGTGTAATTTTAGCCTTATATTTAGTGCATATATCTATAGAATGGGTAAGCGATAACCATGTGAATGATCTTCCTTTCGCTTTCGTACTTTTATCAGATATCAGCTAATTAGGGTTAGTGCAAAGGGACTGAACGAAGGCTGCAAGTGGGTCGAAATGTTTGAGGATGTGCGTGTGGTGATATTTTGTGTAGCTCTCAGTGACTATGACCAGTATGGGTCCCCAGTGAATGGAAATAGCAGGCCTCTTCAGCACAAGATGATGCAAAGCAAGGAGCTTTTTGAGACCACAATCAGGTGCCCACTTTACTTTTCTCAAAAAGTCATCTCATATATCATTTAATTTGTTTTCTTCATTTCAACTATTAATTTTTTTTTAATTTCAGCAAACTTCCTTAATCTTCGGTTTTAAAAGAATATTTTTTCTTCCAGCTGTACACCCCTTAAATATAGCACTTGAAGGGAGCTTACTGTTAACAATTTTTTTGGAGGCAGTTAACTGAAATACATCCATAATCAATCGTAGTTTACTGAAATTTAACGTTAAAAAACTTTTTGGGGTTAAAAAGAAACATGCCTTTATTGCTTGGTTAAACATTGGGTCGGCTGCATAAATTTTTTTAACTCTAGTCTAGTCATCTATTTAAGCACAAAAAATAACGACAAATAATTTATCCTTTTGAGAGGGAAGGGAAAGGGGGGGACCTCTCGATGAGCCCTCTCTGTGGTGCTCCACCACGCAATCCGCCGATGCCTCCGCCCCCAAAAACACCACAGGCATGCACCACAGGTCGCTAGCGTCGGCAACGTCGGCCAGCGACGTCACCGGGGCCCTACCCTTCTTATTCTCTCCCCTCTTCTTCCTCTGGCTCTACTTCTCCCCCTGCCAGTTGGCGGCGGCAGATTCTAGAAACAACACCTGTGCCTGCCAATGAGGCGGAACCAAGTAGGAGGAAATCAAAGCCTTTATTTTGGTAGCGGTGGGCCCTACGGAGTTGTTGGGTGGGTGAATGAGTGGGTGTTTAGATTCTGGATCTCTTTTAAGGCTGAGGAGGTGCCTGAAGCCCATGGACGCCAATTAGGATTTTTTGAGTCATATTTTGGAATTAATCTTTTATGTTTTGACCATGGGACGAAACTTTTCTTGGATTTGACCAGACTCTAACGGTCTAGAGATTACCACAGCACTCCATTCCGTCATACATGACAATTTAGTTCTAGTTTACGTTTTTAAGTTTTGTCGAGTTAAATTTGTATATATGAAGAAATTTTGAAGGGACATGATTGTTTGCCTTCTAGATTATGAAGAAATATTACCACCCTATCCAGCAACCTATAATATTTTTAATGGTGCACACCTAAAATAAATCGAAGTTCCAAAATGTAATGTGTGTGTGTATATATATATATATATATATATATATATATATATATATGCTAATGCAATGAAGAACTTGATACAGTTAAATCTTTTGACTAAATTGAGGAAAATTACTCCTCACTCTTGGCCTTACATAAGTAAATACTACTTTCAAAATCTGCACCTTGTTCCCAACATAGCGATTAATTATTTTCCATTAAATTAGATTTTTATTATCAAAATAGCCCTAATTTTCTTTTTTTCCCTGGTAATTGTTTTATTTAACAGCTAACAATTAATATTCTTACTATGGGGTATTTTGGGAATAAAAATCCAGCTTAACTGAAATATTTAACTGCTGTTAAAATAGGGGACAGTGCAGATTTGAAAACAGAGGGGCATTTCCTTCTATACGGCCAGAAGTTGAGGATATTTTCTGCAGTTTAGCCTGAAATATCTAAAGATGACTCGCTTCTATTTTTTGTTTGAATTTTATATTTTTTTATGAACTAATTACTATTCTTTCTTAAAAATCAGGCTTCCTTGCTTTCGAGACACCCCATTTGTGCTTGTGCTCAACAAATATGATCTCTTTGAAGACAAAATCAACAGTTCCCCTCTGGCAACATGCGAATGGTTCAGCGACTTCTCACCCATGAGAACCTCGCATAACAACCAAACCCTAGCCCAACAAGCCTTCTTTTATGTCGCAATGAAATTTAAAGATCTTTACTTTTCTCTCACAAATCGAAAGCTTTTTGTGTGGCAAGCATGTGCTTGGAATCGGCCAACAGTTGATGAGGCTTTTAAATACACAAGGGAAGTGCTTAAATGGGATGAAGAAAAAGATGACACTTATGCGGTTGATGAATCTTTCTTCAGTACAACGGAGTTGAGCTCTTTGCCTGTTGGTGGGCGGGAGTGATTTTATTTTCCTTTCTTTTCGTTTCTTTTCTTTTTGGGATAATAATGTACTTATTGGTTTGTATGAGATTGTATCAAATGATTGAAATTTGTTGGAGGGGTGTTTATAGGTGTGTATTGTAATGTTTAATGCTATATTCTGAGCTGTTGGTCAACAACCATTTGCTTAGAAGGAAAAAACAGATGCCTGGTTACTGGACCTATTGGATTTGAACTATCAAACATGTTATTTTTGTGATTTCTGCATGTAGCAGATTGTCGCAAAGCTAGTATTTTCAGGGAGGCTAGTCATCTCGTATTCTATTTTTACATGCTTTTGTTTTATTTAACCGAATTATAGCACAACATAGAGCTCATCGACATTGTTAGGCAAGAGCGATGGAAGAACATGTTAAGAATTTTTTTATGTTTTTTTTATATTTTGCTGGTGATGGTAGTGAGTTATTGGGTTTTTATGAGATTGTATTTGATGATTGAAATTTGTTTAAGGGTTGTTTATAGATGTGTGTTGTAATGTATAGTTAAAGTATGGAGGTCTTGGTCATCAACCAGTTATTTAGAGGAATAAAACAGATATTTGGTTTTTGGCCCATTAGAATCTCCATATTTGGTTTTTACCTTCTTTTTAAATTTCAGAGTTTAGCTAATTCAAGATGCTGCAAGCAAGCAAAAAGCAATTTAATTAGCTTCAAACTGTAGCATATAACAATCCATAACAAGGGAAATGCAAAATCTTTGCACCAACAAATTTCAATTAAAATTTGTTTCATGATCTTTGACATCATTTTCATTCTTAAAGAAGACTCAAGATAGTGCGCTCGGGGGCACTGAGCGACGGCGACATTCGTTTTTGCCTGGCGGGAACCAACTGTTTGGCTTCTTTCCCGACAGGAAGAGGTGGATCATCCACGACAGGCAACATTGTTCTGATTCTCGAGTTTTGACTAGACGACATTCATGCCTTCCATATTCGTCCGTCATAAATGCCAAATTACAAAATTGATGTAAATAAAGTTTTAGAACTTTTTATGATATTTAAAGCTTGCAGCATTTTTGTGTGGGTCAAATTTACACTAAAATACCCTTAACTATCACTCTTTTTCACTAAACTACCTTTTAAAAAATTAGCACTATACACTCCTTTTAAGCATCGATCTTAAGGAAGTTCCTTTTAAAAAAAACTAAAATACCTTTAAAGGCAGCACTTAAGGGGGAGCTTCCTGTTGGAAATCCACAACAACTTGGGCATTATATCATTATCAAGTTTCCTAGAGAACAGTTTTCTAGAATATTCTAATGTGTTCTAGAAGATACAAGAATTCTATAGAACATTCTAAATATAACTTCTAAAGAATGGTCATGGAAAGTACCGAACTATGAGAGTTCTAGCTCATGACTATATTTAGAAGCGTCTATATCTAATGTCATGATTAGAAGCTCTAAAAGGATCTATTTCTAGACAATTTCCATGAGGTCTATAAAAAGAAAATGAGGTCTTAAACAGTAAGTAAGCCAACAAGTTTCAACAACTAAGTTGTTGAAAATAAGAAGCCCCAACAACCACTCTACGTAAGTTGGAGAGAAATTGTGCTCTGATAACAAGAAATCGATGTATCCAAGAATCATCAGCTACCAATAATTCCATCATTACCCCTCTATTTACTAAATCTACAATTTAAAGCTAGATATCCTACGAAGCGATATCTAAATTCTAACAAGTGGTATCAGAGAGCCGTAAATTCAGAGCCACAAATTACTGTAAGCAAGATGAAAACAAGAGCATGTCTGTGCTCTTGTTTTGTACGAGTCAAAATTAAACTCTTTTTCAGAGCTTAATTGCTATAATCAACATAAATAATTTTGAAAAAAATAAACTGTTTGAAAAGAGTAGAACTTGCATTGAGGATTGAAGGTTCTGGTGGTGGGCAACTTAACAACAGGTTCAATAGGTTGCTCAATCACTTTAAAATCATTAATCTCCATTTCAATTCCATTGGAAGCAGAACCAGCAACAGAAAGAGAATTTCTTAGTTCCAAGATTGACTGTGTTGTTCCAATCATACCCTGTACCATAAAAATTTGTTATGTGAGACAATAAACATAACCATCAAATTCAAGTGTAGTGAATATTAATCATCTTGTCAAATAATTTGATGAAGTTTTACAATCGGCTGCCAATCATATATATCCTGTGCCAAATCGGATAACGTCATAACCACAATATCGATAAGTTATATATGTGATTCATACTCATCATCTCATAAAATGATTTAACAATTTTACGACCAGGTTTCAACTTGCTGTAATCATGAAAGGAAAAGGGAAAAACAACCGGAAATCAAAAGAAGAAAAGAATGAATCAATAACTTACAGAAGTGCTATGCAATTAATCTTTTATGGCCAAACTTTTTGGTAGAGAGCTTGGAAAAGATCCCCACCATCTCTTTCCTTTAAACAACAAAAAATTAGTTTTCATATGAACTAATGAGAGAAAAACATATAGCTGCAAATAGGAAGAGGGTGGTGATCAGAACCACAAACAATGGAGTGAAAGGGATAGGGTCACCTCAACCTAAAGAAGAGAGGATGGGAAGTGGTGAGCTTACCCTCTACCAACGACCACAAGCTTTGTTTAATTATATGGTAGTTAGAGACTTCAAACTTCTTGATGGGGCTTAAGAACAAATAGATAGGACAACATCCTTTGTGAATTGTGATTGGTTCTCTCCAATGCCATATACAAGAAAACGTAATTAATTAAAATCCTTTTATTTTTTAGTATATATATGTTTTTGTGTCACTATTATTAGATGTTACAACAGTACTACAATAGGTTTAACTTAATTGCATGTGTGGATGCAATAAATTATTACATGTATTTCATGTAAAACATTCTGCTTGAATTTATTTAATCTCTCGACTCTCCATTCTACATGATGAGCCGCTTTGCTCATCCTAGACCATGCGGCATGTGAACCGGGCTATTTATGATCGATGTCATAAACTTTCTTACATCATTAAAACCCTTAGCAATGAAGTCGCTACAAGGATACATGTAAGTAGTAATCTTCCCTTCGCGACGGATATCGCGGTCCCGGATATTTTGTGCTCGTGTAAGCTCCCACTTTACCAAGGACCGGTCACTATCAATATCAGGATTAATGTCTGGTCTTTGATTATCAACATCCGCTATATCGGGACCATGTGTACTACAACGATCTCGTCGGCGACTCCCTACAGACATATCCAAATAACCTCTGAAAATTAATTATTCGAATTATCACTTAAAACGGCAACGGACTAAAAAAATTAACAGCATATGAAAAACATATATACCAAAGATATAAAAGCTGTTTGGATACACTATGAAACAATGATATACTATAAAACAAAATGTTATGCTACAGAACTAAAGCCGTTTGAATACAATAGTTTAGGGTATTCGTTTCCATTTCAACGTTATGAGTTCTTTAGTTTATTTGAAATTATGAACCTCTTACTTGCACCATCTTACATAAAGAGGAATTATAACAACTAAATAGAGCAATTATAACATCTAAAACACATAAAATACATGCATTAATGTAAATTAGTTAAGTGGTGTATCACGCGTGAGCAAGCATAAAATCGTCAATCTCGCCGACTTCTCAATCAACTCCCGAGCCAAGTCCAAAATCGGAAAAATCCCAAAATACAGTAATTTCCATAGATTGGAAGTCTCATTCAAAGAAAAAATCCTAGATTAATCGCTTCGGCTTCTAGTGATTTTATATTTTAGCAGGATTAAGCATTGACATTATTAAATGAGCATAACTTTTACTCTAAAACATTAGCTCTTAGAGATCATCGATCACTTCCAAATCATACATGTGTGACACAAAGAAGCCTAAAAAATAAAAGATTAATTGCATATTAATCCCATCCCATAGGGCGTTTAATGTTTATTAGAAATCATCGTTAAGAATGTCAAATTTTGTAGGAGGCCTCAAATCCTGTACCAACCAGCTGCATACTTCTATACCTTGCATAAAAATTACATATGAGAATTTTGCATGCATTATTATCTGAACCTTTTTCCAAGCTAGCTAAAGCTTCACAATGATTTGAAGAAGTCTTACAATTAAATGTCGACCCGATATCAACTGTAATACCCAGTTTCGATTATATCGTGACCGTATTTTTATAAATATTTCCCCTAAATTTTCTATTTAATTTTCAATATTTTTCTATAACTTAATTTATAAACCTTTACCCTAATTAAACCCCAACCTTTCAATTATTTATTTTCCTAATTCTTTTTACCCCGAGCACAGCCCATGAACCTACTCTACCCGAACCCGAACTCAACCCGACCCAATTCCTCACGCCCACGTCTTCTCTTCTTCTTCCTCGCCCCCTCGTTTTCCCGCCCAATTCCAACGTTCGTTTCCCCCGCTTCTCCCGCTCCTCGCGCCCACGCCACGAGACCCGCGCCCACTCACCCCAACGTCCGCGCTCGCCCCACGACCCGCGCTCGCCCCACGACCGCCCTCCTCAACGTCCCCCTCCCCCTCGCGTTCCTCGAGACCCGTGCACCCCCACGACCAGCTCCCTTCTCTCGCTAACTCGCCCATCTCCCTCGACCCGCTCCTCTCTCAACGGCTCCCCCCCCCCACACCCTCACTCTCTATCTCCCTCGTTCTCACAACTCGAGCCTCTCCCTTCACCCTCGCTTGCATCCTCACCAGAGCTCCGACCCCCATGCAACCTCTCCCCGTCGACCTCACACCCAACAGCCCTCACCACGTCACTGCACCTCGAGATCCCCTCCACTTCCTCCCTCAAGACTTCAACAAGCTCCGCGTCGCCTTCTTTCTCTAGCGACTGTTGGGGTCAAAATTTGCATTCCGGTTGACCGAGTCAAAGTCAAGGTCAACCCCAAGCTAAGTGGGCCCAAGCCCAGATCAAGCGGGTCCATGCCCAAGTCGAGCCCGCGGCCAGCCTCTTCCATGCCAAAATATAGATCATGTAATAAATAATTTTTATGTAATTTTTTATACATGAATGTATGCAGAATGGGCATAAGGCCAAATTTTTGTAAAGCACATGGCTTATGTGCAAAAAAAAAATGGCACATGAGCCATGAGATGGGCAAAATGCCATTTTGTAAAGCCCAAGGTGCTATATGTAAATATGTAAGCCTACAAGAGGCAACATGATGAAAATATCTAATATACAATTTTCATTTCCCCAAAAACTAGGGTTTTTTGTGCCTCCTGCTCCTTCTCCAAGGTTCTAAACCTTCTCATTTTTTTGAATTAAATCAAAAGTTTTACTCTTTCTTTTCCAAAACTGAGTAGTTTTCCACCACAAAACCCACAAAGGGCCACTCAGATCTCCCATCAGATCTCAAAAAGAAGAGATCTTTAAAATCTCATACTTCTTGTTCTTCAACACCCAGCCAATAGAGGAGGAAGGAGGAGACCCACCTCCCAAAATCTCATCTGGGGAAGATCCGGAGCCAAAGGGAGAAACAAAGCAGCCCCCTTTGATCACTTCTAAAACCTTTTAGGAGTTTAACTCCAGAAATCAGGAGCACAGCTCCCAGTGCAGGGACCAAAGTCCTCTCTCTGTTTGACGCCCAGTGTTCAGAGCGCTTGCGCCTACGTGCCGACACGTGGCCCGCCCAGGGCCCAGCGCCCATGTGCCGGCACGTGGCGTGCCCAGGGCGCTTGCGCCCATGTGCCGGCACGTGGCGCGCCCAGCGCCCAAGGTGCCGGCACGTGGCGCGCCCAGGTGCCGGCACGTGGCGCGCCCAGCGTCCAGGGCGCTCGCGCCCAGCGTCCAGGGCGCTCGCGCCCAGCGCCTAGAGCGCCTAGTGCGCTAGCGCCCAGCTCCTGCGTGCCCTGCACGCGAGGCACCGGCCCCCATGCATCCATTGGATGCCCTTTCCCTTTATACACACACACACACATACTCTACAACACCATCCCTCTCAAAAAAATTTGGGCAGGAGCGCTGCCCCGCACCTCGCAAGGGGGCTGCTAGCCCCCTTGACCCCCAGCCCGCTATCCGGGTAGCGGGACCTCCGTAAAAACTCTGCGTGGACCCCGATATATCCAAAACCGCTCCAAAACGCAACACTGCACATTGAGTTCGCATGACCAGTTTAACCCGTTAATCGGAGGTTCTCTCGCTCCAAAAGGCGAGGGGTAATTAACAGCAGGTTAGTCCGCGGCTGCCGGAGATTCGGATCCCCACAATCAATAAACCCCGGCCCACCCTAGGCAGGGGGAATCTGTAATGCGCCTGACAAGCGCGCGTGTATTCCCATCTCAATGGGGTGACGAAAAACACCCTACAGATTCTGGCACGCCCGGTGGGACCAATCTCTCTTTCCATATTTCGGGTTAAACGTTCATGCGAACTCAATCAATATACATATCTATATTTATACTAAAATAATGCTCTTTCATGCAGGTTTTCAAGCAATCACCTTTCAACAATGTCTCCAAAGATGAACTCAGCTCCCATCTTCTACACGATGAAGATGGACTCCAGGACGGTCCTTCCGGCCAGTCTCGGGCGACAATGGGAGGAGCCGCCGTTACTATTTGACTCTATTCTGTTCGTGTCAGCTAACGCCATCCCAGCTCCTTAAGCCCCGGTGACAAACAAACCGGTCTCGAAAGGAAAGATACCAAATGTGGTGATCTCGAGGGCGCCCCAACCCAAACGCAAGTCGGTGTCTGAACGACTTTCCTTGGCCCCAACTGGGGGCAAGGCCATCAACACCAATAAAGCTACAACGTGTCTTGAGCAATCTCCAGTAGCGCCTCTGACAACTGCTCGATTGGGTGTCTTCTCAAGCCTTCCCATCACTCAGCCTATGGCGGCTTCCCGAAGAGCAGAAGCCTGCCAAGCGCTTAAGGCA
The DNA here is from genome assembly GCA_030015575.1 of Agapanthus africanus. Taxonomy (NCBI): domain Eukaryota; kingdom Viridiplantae; phylum Streptophyta; class Magnoliopsida; order Asparagales; family Amaryllidaceae; genus Agapanthus; species Agapanthus africanus. The sequence goes on from JASDDO010000022.1 coordinate 904,491,909, forward strand.
GAAAAGCTGAGGTAGAAGCGGCTCAGATACAGAGCCAACAAAAGGGCTAGGGCTCTGTCCATGTTAAAATTTATGAATTTCCAAAGCCCGGACCGCTCCGTGAAATCAGCTGCCAAAGATAAAGAAATGGCTGGGTATGTGGTCCACACTGTCTACATGGTGGGCACGCGCAGCAAGAGTAAGAACGGGGCCACCACATCTCGAATCCAATCTGGCTTGAATGTGGCTGCCGCTTCCCAAGAAAAGCCGCCTCCGCTGGGCGATGAAAACCTTCTCGATGAGGATGATAGGAGGAAAGACCCTTCAGGCTTGGAAAGCGAAGATAAGCCAACTTTCCATCCTAAGACCGCAGAGCAGCAACTTCTCCAAGAGTTTCGAAAACAGCTCAGAAGCAAAGACAAGGAGATGGCCAAGCTCTACTCAAAGATCGATGTTCCCCCAATCAGAGCAAAGCTCTGTTCAAATTCCAAGTTTGGAAATGAAGTGACGCTTCTGCTTCTCTCAATCAGAGCAAAACTCTGTTTAGAAATTTAAGAGTCAAAAATTGAAGCAACGCTTCAAATCCTGTGCTCTGCGCTGCGCGCCACGTATTTAATAAGGTGCGATAGCGCAGCCGCGCTGCGCTCCGCGCTGTGTGCCACGTGTCTAACATAGATGCGCTAGCACAGGTGCGCTGCGCTCTGCGCACCGCGCGCCACGTGTCAAATACGGGTGCACTAGCGCAGTTGCGCTGCGCGCCACGTGTCCAACGCAGGTACGCCAGTGCTGGAATTAAAATTCCCACAGTTAGATCAAAGGATCTAATAATAATGATAAATCATTAATTAACCAGAATTAAATTCTGTTAAGGAAAGATTTCTCAAAATCTTTCCAAACGACAAGATTGCGCTTTAAGCACCGCTGGATCAATGATCCAATGGTAAATAATGAATTACCAAAAAACAGAACAAATTCTGCATGGAAAGATTTTCCAATCTTATTAAAAACAAGAAAATTGCCTTCTGTAAAACAGAAGTCTTAGGATCAAAGATCCAATGGTGGGGAAACATCCCCAAATCAATCAGAGAAAGATCTGATTTAACAAATCAATTGGTCCTATATAAAGCCCCCCCTCCAAAAAAGAAGAAGAGAATACATAGAAAGAGAGAGAAAAACCCTCTGCAAAAAGAAGAGGAAGCTCTTAGAAAGAAAAAGATTTTTTCATCTTCAAGGTAAAAAGAACTGTGTTCTTGAAAAACAGAGATGAAAACTCGTAAAAAGAAGAAACGCCTTCTAAAAAGATCTTAGATCTATAAAAAGACCAAGGTCTCTGATTAAAAAAGAAAAGATCAAGATCTAATCATAAAAAGAAGTATTTTTACTTCACAGATCTTCTGATCTATAAAGGCAGAGCCTTTTATAAGAATAAGAACTTAGTTCTTGAATCTTGAGGCAAAGCCTCCTTTAAGAAGAACGTAAAACTTGTTCTTTAATCTTAAATTGATCAAAATGCGCTTTGCGCTATTGGAAAGTGTTTTGCACTCATGAACCGCGCCCTTGTGCTCCTTAGACTGGCGCTCAGCGCCATAATATGCCACGTGTCAACCATAGACACGATCTGCGCTTTGCGCTTCTGAAAACAGCGCACTGCGCTCCTGGGTTGGCGCTCAGCGCCACGTGTCACTCACTGGCGCACCCATAAACTAGCGCAGCGCGCTCATAAATTAAAAACGCAGTGCGCTAACAAATTAGCGCTTAGCGCTAAGCGACACGTGTCCTCCTCGTGTGCGCTAACCGACAGAAGCGCAATGCGCTCTTTGACTGGCGCAAAGCACCTAGTACGCCACGTGGCGCTATGTCAGAACGTACCTTGTTCTGATAAATGCTGTGCATTCAGTATAAGACAAGAAACGTCAGAGCCCAATGCTTGGCATTATTAAAAGGGCAGAGCCCAAACAAAGGCCTAACAGGCAGAACAAAAATAGAATGTTCAACATTCTTTTAACTGGACTTAGCCCAATTCTGGCCATAAGTCCTCAATTTAAATTGAACTGAGCTCATCTGCTCTTCCAATCAATTTACACCCGGTTCGAGGGTACATCTCTTCACTCCTCTGATATCAGTCGTTGTAATCCTTCAACGTCGTCAGAGAGGTGACGGGTCCCGACAACCATACATTCTACGGACTGTGGGGTCCTTAAACTCATGGACTATGATGTCTTTAACCTCGACCGTGATGTCTTAAAACTAACGACGGACTGTGGGGTCCTTAAACTCATGGACTATGATATCCTTAATCTCGACCGTGATGTCTTAAAACTAATATCGGACTGTGAGGTCCTTAAACTTATGGACTATGATGTCCTTAACCTCGACCGTGATATCTTAAAACTAACATCGGACTGTGGAGTCCTTAAATCCACGGACTATGATGTCCTTAACCTTGACCGTGATGTCTTAAAACTAACATCGGACTGTGGAGTGCTTAAATCCACGGACTATGATGTCCTTAACCTCGACCGCGATGTCTTAAAACTAACAATGGACCGTAATGTCCTTAAACTAATTATCGACCACAATGTCATTAAACTAAACAATATAGCACAATTGTTCTCTTGTCGGATCTAAACGATCCCGTTAAGTTGATCTTAATCTAGAATCAGACTAACGTGTCCTTAAAAAACGTTTAAGTTGATCTTACCCTCAAATAAAGCTAACGTATTCTTAAACACAACCCCCCCAAAACCCAAATCTAAGAAAGATACGGATTTGGACTAATCCACGTTCTACGGGCAACAACACAAATTAGTCTCCGTATACAATCCACGGGCAACCAAACACAAAACAAACACTCACGACACGAAGTGACCATATGGAGAAGGAGAAAGTTGTTACCGCGATGCAGTAGCGTAATTAACTGTAAGGGCTTGCGCCTGCAAGGAAGAGCGTTCCCACAATCAAAAACCCCTCAAGCGAGGGGGAATCTGACGAAATCTGCTACATCGGCCGCATCCGTTTAAACCTTCGATACACGGTGCCATAAATAAACTTGGCATCTTCGGAGAGGTGGAAGGATAGCACCAATTAGTATCTGCCCCCAGATTCAGGGGAGACGTCCAGTCTTCCCGGCTTCCGGCGGTGAACAGTCGACGACTTGACAAATGTCGTCTTACGGCTTACGGCCCAACTTGCCTCTCACCCGCCCAATCCAGCGCAGGGCTCTGCTCGTGAACCGGAAAATGGTGCCCCAAAGCTGCCGACGCCTATTCTCTCAAATCCAAAAGTGGGCGAACCACATGAAAATCAGTCGCATCCTATCTCGGGAAATGACTTGGCTACCGATGACAGGAGCCGCTAACTCAAGATCAAATCATGGAATTGGTTGCCGGCAAAGTTAAAACATTGGTGGCCGAAGCCGAAGCGCAAAAAGATATCAGCAGTAGTGGGAGACCATATCCTGCTCAGTATGATCTGGTAGAATTTCCTAGCGGCTATGTCATCCCCAAATTCGGAAGATTCGATGGGACGGGAAATGCGAATCAGCACATCGCCCACTTCAAAGCCTCATGCGGGAATACTGGGGGCAACGATGCGCTTCTCCTCCGCCAGTTCGTTAATAGTTTGACCGATATTGCTTTCGACTGGTACACGAGCATACCGGATGGCTCCGTCATAACTTTCGTCCAAATGGAGTCTCTGTTTCGGCAGAGGTTCATGAGCGTCAGCGATAAGATCACCATTGCCGAGCTCGTAAGGACCAAGCCAAAGAACAACGAAAACAGCACAGATTTTATAACCCGATGGCGCAATCTCTCCGTCAAATGTGAACCGCCGATAGAGCAGGACTGTAAATCCCCGTTCGCATCTTAATAGAAGTTTTCTATTTTTTCTAAATCCCAGAATTTTCCTTTCTTGTTCCTCGTATATTTTGGTAGAAAGGTGGTTTCTTGAATTCCAATATTTATATTTTTTCCAAACTCTAAAAGTCAAAACCCAAGATTTAAATCAAAACTAAATTAAACTAAAACCAAAATGTTACTAATAAAATCCTAACCCAAACTATACTTAAACCCCAGCCTAACAACCTTAAAAATCAAATTAGCAAATTAATTCCTAAGCCCGTTTCCCCTTCCTCAGCCCACACACCATATTTAAATTTAAATTAAATCCTTATTCAATCCCCCGGCCCACTCTTCTCCTCAGCCCACAAATTTTTTAAAAGGAATTCTTTTAAAACCCAAGCCCAGCCCACTCCTTCCAGCCCGCCTCCTCAGCGACCCGACCCGACCCGACCGCTCCTATTCTCCTTTCTTCTCCAACGGTAACTTTCCCCGACCCTTTCCCTCCGCCGCAGCTCACGCCCGCTTCCTCCGCTCATGCCCACGCCCACGCCTACGTTGTGCGACGTTACCCCTTCGCACTCCTCTCTCTAACCTATCGCCCTCATCTCTCTCTCGCTCACCAACTCCATCACAAAATCTCTCCTTCCTCTCAAAATTTCTCCACGAACCCACTGCAACCTCGACGCCGGCGATCACCCTATATCTTCATCGACCTCACCATTCCACCTCGCTCACTTCTCTCCACAAACTGAACTCCCTACACTACCCCTTCGCCTCCAGCCCTCCATCAACCGAGGAAACCCTCTGCACACCAACCCCTGCGCCGAGCTCGACTACCACCCGGCCTCTCGACGCCGACGATCTCCACACCACACCGTCGACCCCTACAACCTCTGCATCTTCTCCTCCTCCTCCAAGATCCACACCCGAGCCCTCTCTCTCTCTCTCCCTCTCTCTTCAAGGAAAAATCCCATAACCCATTTTCCAAACACCCACTGCGGCCCATCGCCGGAGCGACGCCGTCTACCGTCGGCAACCCCAGCACTTCTCAGGCAAACCACAGAGCACCCCCTACGTTTCCAGCGAGTACAAGAAGTCTCCGGGCAACTCCGACACAAATTCCGTAACACGAGCCAAGCTCGTGCAAATCGTTTCACGACGTACATCCCGCGTACGTGACGCCGCTGCTGCCGTGCAACCCGGAGACATTTCTAGACAAGTGTTTTACTTGCTACATGCTAATATAATTATGATACAGACTTAAATCATTTAGTTATAATTTACCGATTCCCGATATATTATGCGACCTATGTGTTCGATGCTAGACCCCAATGAAAATACTTGCTTAATTTAACGGTAATAGATGTTTTCTGTTGGCCCATATAATGACGAATATCGTGTATAAATCTCACTGGAAAATACGACTGTTAGTGACTAAAATTGATACCCCCAAATATACCGATAAAACTAGAATCTTCCCGTATCTGAAAATGATTAAAATCACTGTAAATTATGTAGATACAGGAATGATGCGTTCGAGGGCTTAAATCGAAGACGACTCGACGAAATTTAACTCTATGTAAACTTCTAATGATTTCTGTTCTGTAACTGCGATGATATTTAGATCGGAGTGCGACTCTGGACTGCAGTCCAGAGCGACTCTGATTACTGTGTACTGTCCCAAAATGTGTGTAACTTCGTTTCCTGAATTCTTATGTTACGGAACTCTGTAGTGGATTAAACATGGATCTGTTAGATAAACAAAACAGGTGGTTTCATTCCGTTTCATTGACGTTTGCTATTTAAATTGTAAATAAAAGGGCAGAACGTATAGCTGTCCAGAACAGATTCAGAAGTGACATACTGATGTTAAAATGTGAATAACTTTCGACGTACAGACGCGATTGAGGATCCATCTATTGCGTTGAATACCCTATCAGGAAACCTATATTTTATTCAACTGTAGTATCGCTAAATTCTGAACCCAACTGGGTGCAATTCGTGTCGCGAAACGGATGTTCAGTTCTGAAACTGAATTTCCAGCCGCGAGCACTTAAAATGAAACAGCTGTATCTTGAATACCGGAAACCCGATTGAACTGAAACTAATTTTGATGAATTTTTGATTGAATTTTATATTTATCGTAATTGTATCATTTCGTTGAATTCTAAACAGATGAATTTATGCAATTTTTGTAAGTTAATGACATGCATATTGATTCAGAACATACTTAGCTTAATGATGGCATACATACATATATCATACCCCATTTGCCATATACTTAGTGTTAGCGCGTGTTAGAGTCAGTGGACATTGCATTATCGTGCGTGATTGATATTGGTTTAGGAGTGACAAGTACACCAATGGGAAGTGAATATTCGTGACAGTGATTGATACAGTGAACAGTGATAAAACAGTGCCATTGGTATATTTGTACACGACTAAATCAAGATCATAAATAATGTAAACCTGGGGATGAAGGGGAAATCGAAGTGGAAAGAGAATCGTATTTAGCGGGACCGTGTTTTAGAGGATGATCATTCGAGCAGCGATATATATATTAGATAGGATCTAGCAATCCGGCTGACAGGGTTATGTCCCGGGCATGTGGGTCGTTGTCTCGGGTATGTACGAGACTCCTGTTAAACATGATCCTCCTTCCACTATGCGATTTCAAACTTGACCTAGAGACCGATAGGGACACAGATCATATTTTGCATCATATAGTGACATAGTGATTACTCGTATTGTACTTTCACTAGTATCACCTCTTTTACCTGTTTCATCTTATTATAATAATATTGTTATTGTGTCACTCTGACGACCTGAGTATGCATGCTCAGATTCCTTGGAAGGACCAGCGCAGGAGACAGATCTACCTTTCGAGTTCACGGAGATATAGTCTGGTGTACTTTCTTCCTTTACTGCTTTCCATAAAAGTGATCGTGAGATTGAACTTGATTAGTAATTGTTCTTGTTATCTGTAATTTGTGAACAATGGATTTTAATGTAATAAATTAGTGATGTGATTCCTTTACTACTGTGCTTTATTTACTGATTACCATGTAATGCTAGAAGCCGAAGTGTGACTACGGCGGGATGATTCTTTGACCGTAAGAGCATGGCTGGCCTAGTCATCCCTCGTTTTCCGTATTTTGGGAAGCGGGACGTGACATGGTTTAGTTGGTATCGGAGCCGTGTTTAGTATCATGGGATAACATTAACTACACTGTATTACGTTATTCTCGTTTCACTACTCTTGATTTTCATCCTTGAATCTGATCTTATCCTTTGAATCTTCCAGTGATATGACGTCCCCAAACGACCCCTCCTCGGACTCCAGCTCTCAGGACCGCACGGAGAGAATATTTAGTGCACTGACCTCTCTCGCGGAAGCTCAGGAGAGAAAGACAGATTTACTCGCTGAGGGACTCAGGGCGATTACCGCCGCAGGAGGACCCTCCGCACTCATTACCGCCCCCGAGGGCGCTACTCCACCAGCTTATCATGCTAGGGCTGGTACCGTATCAGACTTCCGACGGTTACATCCAGCTGCATTCACAGGGCTAGCTGAACCCCTTGAGGCCGAGCAATGGCTGGTGAACATGGAGAACTTACTAACAGTCGCCAGGGTTCCAGAGGAAGATAGGGTGGACGTGATAAAGATTCAATTAGAAGATGAAGCCATTGCTCCATACATGGTCGACTCAGAGGCCACCAGGGCCAGACGCTTCCTTCAGGGGCTAGATTTCGAGTTGCAGCAGTTAATTGCATCGCTGGATTTGCAGACTTTCGCACAGGTACTCAACGCGGCGAGAGTTCAGGAGCAATTGATTAACAAGTCCAGGAGACCCCCAGTCGTTCCAGCACGTGCCCACGTGCCTTCTCGAGGAGCCATACCAGTTCACAGGCCAAGAACGACACAAATGAAGCGCCCGTTCGTACCACAGCATCGCCCCCAGAGACAGGGCGTAGTTTGCGGCTATTGCGGTAGAGGTGGGCATACCCAAAAGGACTGTCGCCGTGCCAAGGGACAGTGCTTGATTTGCGGATCCAGTCAGCACAAGATTAGCAGTTGCCCTGAGCGAGCAGAGATACAGGGAGGTTCTGGACCGCCACAGCAGAGGCCACAGGAGCAGAAGCAACCCTTTACAGGTCGCGGTCAGGGACGGGCTTTCACTTTGACCGCCGAGCAAGCAGAGGCGTCAGGAGACGTGGTTACAGGTACTCTACTCGTACATTCCTTGCCAACTAGAGTACTATTTGATTCTGGAGTATCGCATTGTTTCTTGTCTGAGCATTTCACTGATACACACTCAATACCACATTAACCACTAAACAAGGGATGGGAAATTCATACGGGTAATGGCATTATAATATCTAGTCGAGAATGTAGGTTATGCCTGGTTGTAGTGTGTGGCAGGGAATTCTATGCGAATTTCCTCCTGATTGGGACAGGCAGTTACGACGCAATTCTCGGGATGGATTGGATGAGCACTTTCCATGCAGTTATCGATTGTCGTGCGAGGAAGGTGATCTTCCGCATTCCCAATCACCCGGAGTTTACTTTCGAGGGCGGAAGCAAATAGTTGGAGCCAGCCAAGTACAGAGCCAAGCCCAAGGAGCTGACAGCTATGGAGGTTGATAAGAGCCCAGTCCCAGAAATTGTTCGGGACTTTCTGGACGTATTTCCTGAAGATCTACCAGGTCTACCACCTCCTCGAATCTTGGAGTTCTCGATCGATTTGACTCCAGGTACAGCCCCAGTATCCAGAGCTCCATACAGAGTGGCATCAGTTGAGTTGGCAGAATTGAAGAAGCGGGTTGAAGAACTATTGGAGAAGGGATTTATTCGGCCAAGCGCTTCACCGTGGGGTGCACCAGTTTTATTAGTAAAGAAGAAGGATGGATCGCTGCGAATGTGTATAGATTATCGGGAGCTGAACAAGGTCATAATAAAGAACAAGTATCCAATCCCGCGCATTGACGACTTATTCGATCAGCTAAGTGGAGCCAAGGTATTCTCGAAGTTGGACCTCCGTTCTGGATATCATCAAATCAGAGTAGCAGCCGAGAATGTATGCAAGACGGCTTTCAGGACCCGATACGGACATTACGAGTTCCTTGTGATGCCGTTCGGTGTTACCAATGCCCCAGCAATATTCATGGACTTGATGAACAGGGTGTTCGCAAAGTACTTAGACACGTTTGTCGTTGTGTTTATCGACGACATACTTGTCTACTCGAAGACCCGGGAAGAGCACGCTGAACATTTGCGCACGGTCCTACAAATTCTTCGGGAAGAGAAGTTGCATGCGAAGCTAAGCAAGTATGAATTCTGGCTCGACAAGGTTCAGTTTTTGGGACATATTGTTTCGGGCGAAGGCATCTCGGTGGACCCGGTAAAGATAGAATCTGTCAGAGATTGGCCAACGCCTAAGTCAGTGGCCGAGATCAGGAGTTTTCTGGGATTGGCAGGTTATTATCGGAGATTCGTCCAAGACTTCTCAAGAATCGCGGAACCATTGACGAGGCTGACACGGAAGGACGTTCCGTTTACGTGGACAGCGGAGTGCACTCAGGCATTTGACACACTGAAGCAGAAGTTAACCACGGCGCCTATTCTTACAGTACCAGATGATTCCGGTGATTTGGTGATACACAGTGATGCCCCAGGGAAGGGATTAGGCTGTTTTCTAATGCAGCACGGCCGAGTGGTTGCTTACGCCTCTCGACAACTGAGAAACCACGAGAAGAACTACCCTACGCATGACTTGGAGTTAGCGGCGGTAGTTTTCGCGTTGAAGATTTGGAGGCACTATCTATTGGGTGAGAAAGTGGAGGTATACACGGATCATAAAAGTTTGAAGTACGTTTCACTCAGAAGGAACTAAACATGAGGCAGCGCCGATGGCTAGAACTGATGGCAGATTATAACTTGGACCTTCAGTATCACCCGGGGAAGGTGAATGTTGTACCAGATGCGCTCAGTCGCAAGCCAGCGGTCATGATGTTGACCGACCAGAGAAACATTATTGAGGACTTCCAGAGACTCGAGATTGAAGTCGTTACGCCGAACGCACTCAGTCAACTTTGGCAACTACAGGTGCAATCTTCTCTGGTGGATCGCATCAAGATTGCACAAGCGGATGATCCCCGATTGCAAAAGTTCAGAGAGCAAGTGGAAGCCGGACTGAGAACGGACTTGATTATACATGAAGATGGCTCTCTGAGATTCGGTAGCAGACTCTGCGTACCCAAGGGAGATGTTCGAGAAGAAGTATTGGCTGAAGCACACAGTTCAGCTTATTCTGTGCATCCAGGAGGTACAAAAATGTATCAGGACCTAAAGCAGCATTTTTGGTGGAACGGAATGAAGCGGGAAATTGCGAGGTTCGTATCCAGGTGCTTGGTATGTCAGCAGGTGAAGGCGGAACATCAGAGGACAGCAAGATTGTTACAACCACTGCCGATACCTGAATGGAAGTGGGAGCACATTACTATGGATTTCGTGACGGCCTTACCACGGAGCCCTAGGGGCAATAACGCCATTTGGGTTATCGTCGATCGCCTCACGAAAGCTGCACACTTCCTACCTTTCCGAGTGGGACAGACGACAGAATCACTAGCAGAAAGATACATGCAGGAGATTGTACGACTTCACGGTGTTCCAGTCAGCATTGTGTCAGACCGGGACACCAGATTCTTGTCGCACTTTTGGAAGAGCTTACAGGAGAGCTTGGGTACCCGCCTTAAATTCAGCACAGCTTATCATCCACAGACGGATGGACAATCCGAGCGTACGATTCAGACGCTCGAGGATATGTTGAGAGCCTGTATGTTGGACTTTCAGGGTTCCTGGGAGGACCATCTGCATCTAGTCGAGTTCTCGTACAACAATAGTTATCAGGCTAGTATTCAGATAGCTCCTTTTGAAGCACTTTACGGACGGAAATATCGATCCCCAGTATGTTGGGATGATGTGGGAGAACGAAGATTACTGGGCCCCGAACTCATTGTTCAGACAGTCGACAAGGTCTAAATGATCAGGCAGCGCATTAAGACGGCACAAGATCGACAGAAGAGTTGGGCAGATACCAGCAGGAGGGCACTAGAATTCGAAGTCGGAGATCACGTGTTCTTGAAGATTTCCCCTCCCCGTGGAGTTATCAGGTTCAGAGGCCGGGGAAAGCTCAGTCCCCGTTTTATCGGACCTTTTGAGGTGCTAGAGCGAGTAGGAGAGGTGGCCTATCGACTTGCCTTACCTCCATCGCTAGCTGGTGTGCACAATACCTTCCACGTGTCTCAGTTGCGACGTTATGTTCGGGATGAGAACCATGTCCTGGATTATTCAGAGCTAGTTTTGGGTACCGATCTATCGTACGAGGAGCAGCCCACTACCATCCTCGACCGCAGAGAGAAAGTGCTGAAGAATAAGGTCATTCCTTTAGTCCGAGTGTCTTGGGACGGTCGTTCCTCAGGAGAATCCACCTGGGAGCGGGAGGAAGATATCCGTGATCGTTATCCACATCTCTTTGTTTAGTACATTGTTTCCTTGTATCCTTGTTAAATTTCGAGGACGAAATTTTTGTAAGGGGGGTATGATGTAAATCCCCGTTCCCATCTTAATAGAAGTTTTCTATTTTTTCTAAATCCCAGAGTTTTCCTTTCTTGTTCCTCGTATATTGTGGTAGAAAGGTGGTTGCTTGAATTCCAATATTTATATTTTTTCCAAACCCTAAAAGTCAAAACCTAATATTTAAATCAAAGCTAAATTAAACTAAAACCAAAATGTTACTAATAAAATCCTAACCCAAACTATACTTAAACCCCGGCCCAACAACCTTAAAAATCAAATTAGCAAATTAATTCCTAAGCCCGTTTCCCCCTCCTCAGCCCACACACCATATTTAGATTTAAAATAAATCCTTATTCAATCCCCCGGCCCACTCTTCTCCTCAGCCCACAAATTTTTTAAAAGGAATTCTTTTAAAACCCAAGCCCAGCCCACTCCCTCCAGCCCGCCTCCTCAGCGACCCGACCCGACCCAACCGCTCCTATTCTCCTTTCTTCTCCAACGGTAACCTTCCCCGACTCTTTCCCTCCGCCGCAGCTCACGCCCGCTTCCTCCGCTCACGCCCACGTCCATGCCCACGTTGTGCGACGTTACCCCTTCGCACTCCTCTCTCTAACCCGTCGCCCTCATCTCTCTCTCGCTCACCAACTCCATCACAAAAACTCTCCTTCCTCTCAAAATTTCTCCACGAACCCACTGCAACCTCGACGCCGGCGATCACCCCATATCTTCATCGACCTCACCATTCCACCTCGCTCACTTCTCTCCACAAACTGAACTCCCTACACTACCCCTTCGCCTCCAGCCCTCCATCAACCGAGCAAACCCTCTGCACACCAACCCCTGCGCCGAGCTCGACTACCACCCGGCCTCTCGACGCCGACGATCTCCACACCACACCGTCGACCCCTACAACCTCTGCATCTTCTCCTCCTCCTCCAAGATCCACACCCGAGCCCTCTCTCTCTCTCTCTCCCTCTCTCTTCAAGGAAAAATCCCATAACCCATTTTACAAACACCCACTGCGGCCCATCGCCGGAGCGACGTCGTTGACCGTCGGCAACCCCAGCACTTCTCAGGCAAACCACAGAGCACCCCCTCCGTTTCCAGCGAGTACAAGAAGTCTCCGGGCAACTCCGACACAAATTCCGTAACGCGAGCCAAGCTCGCGCAAATCGTTTCACGACGTACATCCCGCGTACGTGACGCCGCTGCTGCCGTGCAACCCCGAGACGTTTCCAGGCAAGTGTTTTACTTGCTACATGCTAATATAATTGTGATACAAACTTAAATCATTTAGTTTATAATTTACCGATTCCCGATATATTATGCGACCTATATGTTCGATGCTAGACCCCAATGAAAATACTTGCTTAATTTGACGGTAATAGATGTTTTCTGTTGGCCCATATAATGACGAATATCGTGTATAAATCTCACTGGAAAATATGACTGTTAGTGACTAAAATTGATACCCCCAAATATACCGATAAAACTAGAATCTTCCCGTATCTGAAAATGATTAAAATCACTGTAAATTATGTACATACTGGAATGATGCGTTCGAGGGCTTAAATCGAAGCCGACTCGACGAACTTTAACTCTATGTAAACTTCTAATGATTTCTATTCTGTAACTGCGATGATATTTAGATCGGAATGCGACTCTGGACTGCAGTCCAGAGCGACTCTGATTACTGTGTACTGTCCCAAAATGTGTGTAACTTCATTTCCTGAATTCTTATGTTACGGAACTCTGTAGTGGATTAAACATGGATCTGTTAGATAAACAAAACAGGTGGTTTCATTCCGTTTCATTGATGTTTGCTATTTAAATTGTAAATAAAAGGGCAGAACATATAACTGTCCAGAACAGATTCAGAAGTGGCATACTGATGTTAAACTGTGTATAACTTTCGACGTACAGACGCGATTGAGAATCCGTCTATTGCGTTGAATACCCTATCGGGAACCCTATATTTTATTCAACTGTAGCATCGCTAAATTCTGAACCCAACTAGATGCAATTCGTGTCGCGAAACGGACGTTCAGTTCTGAAACTGAATTTCCAGCCGCGAGCACTTAAAATGAAACAGCTGTACCTTGAATACAGGAAACCCGATTGAACTGAAACTAATTTTGATGAATTTCTGATTGAATGTTCTATTTATCTTAATTGTATCATTTCGTTGAATTCTAAACAGATGAATTTATGCAATTTTTGTAAGTTAATGACATGCATATTGATTCAGAACATACTTAGCTTAATGATGGCATACATACATATATCATACCCCATTTGCCATATACTTAGTGTTAGCGCGTGTTAGAGTCAGTGGACATTGCATTATCGTTCATGATTGATATTGGTTTAGGAGTGACAAGTACACCAATGGGAAGTGAATATTCGTGACAGTGATTGATATAGTGAACAGTGATAAAACAGTGCCATTGGTATATTTGTACACGACTAAATCAAGATCATAAATAATGTAAACCTGGAGATGAAGGGGAAATCGAAGTGGAAAGAGAATCGTATTTAGCGGGACCGTGTTTTAGAGGATGATCATTCGAGCAGCGATATATATATTAGGTAGGATCTAGCGATCCGGCTGACAGGGTTATGTCCCGGGCATGTGGGCCGTTGTCTCGGGTATGTACGAGACTCCTGTTAAACATGATCCTCCTTCCACTATACGATTTCAAACTTGACCTAGAGACCGATAGGGACACAGATCATATTTTGCATCATATAGTGACATAGTGATTACTCGTATTGTACTTTCACTAGTATCACCTCTTTTACCTGTTTCATCTTATTATAATAATATTGTTATTGTGTCGCTCTGACGACCTGAGTATGCATGCTCAGATTCCGTGGAAGGACCAGCGCAGGAGACAGATCTACCTTTCGAGTTCACGGAGATATAGTCTGGTGTACTTTCTTCCTTTACTGCTTTCCATAAAAGTAATCGTGAGATTGAACTTGGTTAGTAATTGTTCTTGTTATCTGTAATTTGTGAACAATGGATTTGAATGTAATAAATTAGTGATGTGATTCCTTTACTACTGTGCTTTATTTACTGATTACCATGTAATGCTAGAAACCGAAGTGTGACTACGGCGGGATGATTCCTTGACCGTAGGAGCATGGCTGGTCTAGTCATCCCTCGTTTTACGTATTTTGGGAAGCGGGGCGTGACAAGGACCAATCTGTCAGTCTCCTTGTCGGAAATCTCAACAATTGGATGGCCCCATTTCTATGCACCGCGGGTCTCAAAACATTCCAAGAGCTGACCAGGAAAGTTCAGATGCTGGAGCGCTCAAAGCAGAAGTCTTCCTCTGATTCCCAAAATAATAATAGGTCCTGGAGGAACCGAAAGGACGATAATCGCAAAGGCGGAAATTCCGACGATTCGGAATTTTTTAACACTTCAGCTAACCGAAATAAGCAAGGGATGAGCGGGCTTAGTGCCAACCAGCCTCGGAAGCCAGTGTTCGGAGAGGGAGGAGAATCTCCACTCAAAGAGAAGCTAGATAAGGTCTATTTCTTCAGAAGGGACAAAATCCGTAAAATATTCAAAAACGCCCTGAAGAACGGTCTACAACTGCCAGAGTCAAAAAGACCGCAGGAAGCGAATAGGACCGACAACCCCAAATACTGCCCCTATCACAGAGTGATAGGTCATGCCATTGAGGACTGCTTCGTCTTCAAAGATTGGGTCGAAAAGAAATACAAGGCAGGAGAGATAGAACTGTCCAAAGGCGTGTTAATAAACAGTCAAGTCGCAACCGCCAATTTTATACAAATGGAGACCGAAGATTTTCGTGAAACTGATTCTCTCAGACATCTGCCTTTCACTGAAAACAATCGACCACCATGTCATTAAACTGGGAACAGTCGATCTCTAAGTCGTTAAACTGGGAATGTAAATATATATATATATATATATAAACAAAAAAATGTGTAAATAAAAGAAAAATAAAGAAAAGCCGAAATGATGGGGCAACTCGCAATAAAAATCAACGAGTAAAATAAAGGTGAAAATAAAGCCGAAATGATAGGGCAACCGCGAATAAAAGCTGAAAATCGCGGTAAAAAAAAACAAACAAAAAACAAACAAAACAAAGGCGAATGATGAGTCGCTCCTGGTACAATATTTCAGTGCAGCGATGCAGACGCCAACAAAAATTCAAATTCCCAAAAATTTTCCAGCCCTACGGCTAGTCCCCAAATTGACTACCGTATACAATCCACGGGCTCAAATAATTCTCATCATACACATACCCCACCGTAATCACCAGTTAAGCGGCTGGTCTCCGCCTTTGGAATTATGCTCCATTGAGAAGACCCACTCATGTGTCCTCACGATATATGGGGAGAACAAACCTTTGTGAGATCCTTACGACTCATAAAGGAAAAACACACTTAGGAGTCCTTACGACTCCTAAGGAGAAAATATACTTGCGGGATCCTTACGACTCGTAGGGAGAAAATGCTGTTTTGGGACCCTCACGGCCCATAAAATTGAAAAACCTTAGGCGATAGGGATCTAAAACCTGTCTCCTAAGCCATCGCTCCCCAATCTCCAAGTGGTGAATGATGAGTCGCTCCTGCTACCATATTCCAGTGCAGCGATGCAGACGCCAACCAAATTCCAAATCCCATACCCCAACGGCGAATGATGAGTCGCTCCTGCTACCATATTCCAGTGCAGCGATGCAGACGCCAAAAAGGTCCCGAAATTTTTCCGGCCCTACGGTCTGGATCATACATCCTGCAAAACCGTATACAATCCACGGGCGTAAAACAATCACAATCTCTCCCGAGTCCTACCGGTGAGACCACATTCAAAGTCCAAAAAAAATAAAATAAAAAAGGGTATGTTCACAAGCAAAATGGGCACGGATGAAAACCCGAAAGGGCTCCGTGAGTAAAAACAGCAGGACTGCCGGCGAGTTTGTGAAAACCCGAAAGAGCGCAAACTCGTGAAAAAAGAGATGAAATGCACTCACAAAGTCCTCTTGACTTTGTGAGGAGAAAATTCCCGCGTGAGATCCTTACGACTCACAAAGGAGCAACACACTTAGCAGTCCCCACGACTCTTAAGGAGAAAATATACCTACGGGATCCTTACGACCCGTAGGGAGAAAATGCTTTGTGAGACCCTTACGACTCACAAAATTGAAAAGTCTTAGGCGACAGGGACCTAAAACCTGTCTCCTAAGCCATCGCTTCCTGATAAGCAAGCGCAAGTGATATTCGCTCCTGGTACCATATTCCAGTGTAGCGATACTGATGCTAAGCAAAAACCAATTCCCAAATCCTCCCGGGGCAAATGATGAGTTGCTCCTGGCATTATTCCAGTGCAGCAATGCAGATGCCAAACAAAAAAAACGATTCCCAAATCCTCTCATGACAAATGATGATTCGCTCCTGGTACCTGTCACGCCCCGCTTCCTGGAGTACGCAAGATTGGGCACGTGACATAGCCAACCATGCTACCTGTGGGTAGGAAGTATCCATCCACAGTCACATTACGGCTGTAGAGATATCAAGAACAAGATAAAACTATCTAACACATGTCCACAATCCAGAATAACAAGAGTCAATGATAAATAAATGCGGAAGCAAATGATCCAATACAATAATAGAAAAGTATGTCCCATAATGCGGGCTCACATCTGGAAATAAGAGTGCAGGAAATAAAACTAACCACTACAGAACTCACAAATCAGCCTGCTGGCTGAAAATACTCCTGCTCGGACAGCGACAGTGGTAAAGAATCTGGGCCATGCAAAACCCAGACGTCAGCGCGTCATGTCAACCAATAATATAGTATGCACAGTGTAATAGGCAATGCAGAAATAAACATGAATAAGGCAATAGTAGGAAACAAGCAGTGCAGGGTAGTGTGCAGTGGGTAACTAAACTGTTCTAACAGGTTTTCTATTCTAAAGTTTTTGAAATCAATTTGTGTAAACCTCCATGCAACTCAAAGGATATGTCCCGTTACCCCCCGGGACCACGGATCAGGAAGATGGGAACCAATAGTGGTTCTGTCCCGTTGCCCCCCGGGACCACGGATCAGGAAAATGTAAGAGTCACGAATGGCTCTGTCCCGTTGCCCTCCGGGACCACGGATCAAGTAATACCCTTTTAAGTTACACTTTAGTTTACACCTTTGATTTCCCCATACCCCCAAGTTATATGTGTCAGGTCAGGTATTCGGTAGTCAAGAACTAATGCCAACACTAGATCAGGTAACAGTAGGTTTGTCTGGATAGACAACAGGAATGGTCCATGAGGACAACATGTCAGGTTTGTTGGCATTAGGCATGAGATCAGGTAACAGGTCAGGTCATGGTACATCAGGTCAAGTCAATAGTAAAAGGTACCATGTCAGGTGTATCAATGTATATCATGTGTAACAAAGTCAAGTCAAGATGTAACACTGTCGTGGGTGTGCTCACAACAGATATATAATCGATCAGGGGATTACCAGCAGGAAATAAGCAATAAATTAAACAACAATAAGCAGTTCATTCAATCACAATAGTGCATTAATATAGTGCAGCCGTTTTATCATATTAACAGGTTTTGAGCACCCTTCGCGGTGCAACAGATTAAATGATGGTGCAATACCGTTATATCAATATCCGAATGTAATAGAACTACATGTGTAAGGGCTATCATCTATTAACGGAAAAATGTGATTAACTTGTAAACTTGGTTCGTAGGTTAATAGTGGCAATTTGTAATTTCCATGTTAACTGTAAAATGATATATGTCATATTGCAACCAAATGAGAAAATAACCATACCGAGTTAAGTTTTGCAGGTTTAATGAGTCAAACATATATAATTGTATAGTATAGCATGTAGCAAGTGATACTTGCCTCGACGGAACGACGAACACGAAAACGGAACGTAACGTCGGCGGGAAAACACACGACGGACGCACGGTTCACGGATTGAACCCAAACAACGAACAATGGGACCACGCGGACCGGGGTACCCTGCTGGAACGTCGGATTACGTCGTCGGTATCGCCGGATTCCGGCCAAAAAGTGAACAGTAAACAACCACGACTTGCCACCAATGAGGAAAAAGGAAAATAGAGAAAGAGAGAGGGGATCTGAGGAGAAGGAACCTTACGTTGGTCTGTAGAGGGGTCGCGAGGATCGACGGCGTCGAAGAACTCCGGCGGTGGCCTGCCCGACAGTGACAGAGATCTGCAGATCAAGAATTAAACTAGGAGAGAAGGAAAGAAGAAAGGAAGAGAGGAGAGAGGCTTACCGAGCGTTCAATGGTGGTTTGGTGATCGTCGGTGATGACCCGGGGCGGCGCCGACGCGTGCAGGGGGTGTTGCGGGTGGCCGCGGCGAAGATGCAGGGTGCACGGAAAGAAGGGAAACGAGGAAGGAGGGCTGTGGTTGAGACGAGGAGGATGAGGCGAAGGTGCTGGTGTCGTTGGTGCCGGCGTCGGGGCTGCGGCGGCAACGGTGACGAGGCGGCTAGGGTTAGGTTGTTGGGTTCTCGCGATGTGGTTCTGGAGAAATTATGAGGGGAGGAGGAACGTATATATATATATATAGGGGAGAGAGAGAGGGAGAAAGAGACATTAGAGAGAGAGAGAGAGTTACGCGAGAGATGGAGAGAGAAAGAGAGAGAGAGAGAGAGATAATGGAAGGGCCCACGGGCTCGTGATTGGCTGAAAGCTTTAACAGAAATCAAAAAAAAAGATTTCAAAGATTATAATCATAACACAGTGAAAAGATTATAAATAAAAAATATATATAGTAACAGTAGGATTATAATATAAACGAAATTTTATATGGTTTCAAATATTTTATTAATTTGGGATTTTGGCGCTAAATGAAACATTTCCAAATCGCATCCGGGTTGGGTCCAAAAATTCGAAATTCAAATAATAGGATTTTAAGCGGGTTCCAAATTTTAAAATGAAATGTTTTATGACTAAAAAGCATGCCCCCAAGTCGGACATCTGCACGCGCGCATAGTCGTCCAAACTCGCCCGTTTCACCGAACGGGATGAGAACTCGACGCACGGACGCTACCACGCGGCTAGGGGTAACGAGTAGGCCAAGATAGATATTTTTAATTTTGTTTTAGGTGCTAAAATTTGTCATATGCAGAAATGACTTAGCCAGTTAAAATTTTACAGTAAGACCCAAACAAGCAAGATAAATGAAATGGGTAATATCTAACACTCAACCAGTAACAGAAATAGTATTATTGGGCTCGGGTGTTACATTATACCCAACTACAAAAGAATTTCGTCCTCGAAATTTCAAGAATACAAGATAGAAAACTACAGGAAAAGGTGAGGAAAGTTCTGTCGGATCTCGTCTTCTCGCTCCCACGTGGATTCTCCATGCGATCGATTACCCCAAGAAACTAGCACAAGGGGGATAATCTTGTTCTTAAGAACCTTTTCCCTTCGATCCATGATTTCAACCGGTCGCTCCTCAAAAGTTAGGTCTTCCCGTACGGTTAACTCCGAATGATCCAAAACGTATGTCTCATCTCGAACATAACTTCGTAGTTGAGATACATGAAACACATCGTGCACACCTGCCAAGGACTGCGGTAACGCCAAACGGTACGCTACCTCTCCAACGCGCTCCAATATCTCGAAGGGTCCAACGAATCGAGGACTGAGCTTCCCTCGACACCCAAAACGAATTACCCCTCTAGTCGGTGATATTTTCAAGAATACCAAATCACTCACGGCGAACTCTAGAGGTCTTCTTAACGTGTCAGCCCAACTTTTCTGTCTGTCTTGAGCTGCCTTCATATGCTTCCTGATTGTATTCACCTTCTCGACTGTCTGTACCACCAAATCTGGTCCCAGTAATCTTCGTTCACCAACATCATCCCAACAAACGGGTGAACGACACTTACGACCATACAAAGCTTCAAACGGAGCCATCTGGATAGTTGCTTGGAAACTATTGTTGTAAGAAAACTCCACCAAGTGTAGATGATCCTCCCATGAACCCTTGAAGTCCAACATGCACGCTCTCAACATGTCTTCAAGAGTTTGGATCGTTCTCTCCGACTGGCCATCAGTTTGAGGATGATAAGCTGTGCTAAACTTCAATCGAGTCCCCAAACTTTCCTGTAAGCTCCTCCAGAAGTGTGATAAGAACCGAGTGTCCCGATCGGACATGATGCTCACCGGTACGCCATGCAATCTTACAATCTCCTGCATGTACCGTTCTACCAAGGTCTCCGTTGATTGACCAACCCGGAAAGGTATAAAGTGAGCTGTCTTGGTCAACCGATCGACAATCACCCATACCGCATTGTTGCCCTTTGGACTCCGCGGTAAAGCCGTCACGAAATCCATGGTTATATGTTCCCACTTCCACTGAGGAATCGGAAGTGGTTGCAACAAACCAGCAACCCTTTGGTGTTCAGCCTTGACTTGCTGACATACCAAGCACTTAGCCACAAAGCGAGCAATCTCCCGTTTCATGCCTTCCCACCAGAAATGCTGTCGAATATCACGTACATCTTTGTACCTCCTGGATGTACAGAGTAAGCTGAACTGTGTGCCTCCCTCAAGAGCTCTTCACGAACATCTCCCTTTGGCACACACAAACGGCTACCATACCTTAACGAACCATCTTCGTGGACCCGTAAATCTGTTCGTAGTCCGGCTTCAACCTGCTCTCGAAACTTCTTCAGTCTAGGATCCTGCGATTGTGCCGCTTTAATCTTCTCGACCAAGGACGACTGTACTTGCAAATGCATCAACTGTCCCGTAGAATGTGGTAGCATAACCTCCAAGTCAAATCTTCGAAAATCCGCAATGATCTCCCTCTGCGTAGTTAACACCTGAATCGCTGGTAACCAACTAAGCGCATCCAGCACGACGTTAACTTTTCCCGGATGGTACTTAAGATCAAGGTCGTAGTCGGCCATCAGCTCCAACCATCTACGCTGCCTCATGTTCAACTCCTTCTGAGTGAACACATACTTCAAGCTCTTGTGATCTGTAAAAACTTCGACTCTCTCACCCAAAAGGTAGTGTCTCCAAATCTTCAACGCGAAGATCACAGCTGCAAGCTCCAAGTCATGAGTGGGATAATTCTTCTTATGGGTCTTTAATTGTCTCGATGCGTACGCTACAACTTTCCCATGCTGCATCAAAACACATCCCAATCCTTTTCCAGATGCGTCGATGTGAATCACCAATCCTCCGGAATTGTCTGGCACGATCAGAATAGGGGCGGTTATCAAATTTTTCTTCAACGTCTCGAAAGCTAACGCACACTTATCCGTCCATACAAAAGGTACCTCCTTGCGTGTAAGCTTGGTCAACGGTTCTGCCAGACGAGCGAAGTTCTCCACAAATCTCCTGTAGTACCCGGCTAAACCAAGGAAACTTCTTATCTCAGCTACACTCCTTGGAATCGGCCAGTCTCGAACTGCTGCAATCTTTTCGGGATCGACGGCGATTCCATCGCCCGACACAACGTGCCCCAGAAACTTCACTTCTTCCAGCCAAAATTCGCACTTACTCATCTTCGCAAACAATTTCTCCTGTCTCAATGTCTGCAGTGCGGTCTTCAAATGCTCAGCATGCTCTTCAAAACTCTTCGAGTAAACCAGAACATCGTCAATGAATACCACAATAAACTGGTCCAAGAACGGTGAAAAGATTCGGTTCATCAAATCCATGAATATTGCCGGCGCATTCGTTACTCCGAAGGGCATTACTAAGTACTCGTAATGTCCATACCGAGTTCGAAACGCCGTCTTGCAAATATCTTCTGCTTTCACTCGGACCTGATGATATCCGGATCGCAAATCCAGCTTCGAGAATACCCTCGCACCACTAAGCTGCTCAAAGAGTTCTCCAATGCGAGGGATCGGGTACTTGTTCTTGATAGTCACCCGGTTTAATTCTCGATAGTCGATGCACATCCTTCTCGTGCCATCCTTCTTCTTTACTAGAAGGACTGGAGCTCCCCAAGGCGAGTTGCTGCTTCGAATCCAACCCTTCTCAAGCAATTCAGCAACTTGTTTCTTGACTTCTTCCAACTCTACTGGTGCCATTGGATAATACGCTTTAGATACTGGCGCTGCACCAGGAATAAGGTCAATCGCGAACTCCACGTCTCGCTTCGGCGGTAAACCCGATATATCTTCAAACACATCCATAAAATCGCGAACAACCGCCGGCTCTTCACTACTATCAACTTCCATAGCTGCAAGAACATCGTTTGTCGGCCTAGCCCTAAACTCGACTGGCCCGACAGAACTGCTTCCTCCAGTGAAGATAAACTCAGGATGTCCGGGAATCTGGAAAATTACTTTCCTTGCCATACAGTCAATGTGGGCGTGGAAAGTGCCAAGAAAATCCATTCCCACGACAACTTCATAGCTGCCCGTATCAATCACCAAGAAATCTGCAAAAAGCTCCCGTCCGCACACCACAACTGTACAGTCTTTACACTCCCTACTAGATACAATTTTCCCATTCCCGGTGTGTATGTCCCAGAAACTAGACAGGGTCGTGCAGGCAATCGAGTGTGTAGTTATAAACTTGGATGACATAAAACAATGGGATGCACCAGAATCAAATAATGCCACTGCGGGAAAACCATGAACGAGTAGAATACCTGAAACCACTTCTCCTGATGCCTTAGCTTCCTCAGCTGTCAAGGTAAAAGCTCGAGCCTGATTAGGTCCTTGAGTCAGCTGTTTCTGCCCTTGGAACGGTTTCTGCGGAGGCTTCTGAAAATCATCCCTCGTACGAAGCTTCGACGGACAGGTACCAACTGCGTGATCAGCCGCTCCACAAACCAAACAAAGTCCCAGCTTCCTTCGACAATCCTTCTGCATGTGCCCAGGTAAACGGCAGCAGTCACAAATCACGCTCTTTCTTCGATCAACGACCACTGGCTTCTTCATGGGTGCTACACCTCGACGGTCTACTGGAATACCTCTGCGACCATGAGCTCTGTTAGGTACAAATGCGGGCTTCCTTGCCGCAACTGCTGTCTGCTGCAAGCTCCCTTTCATCCCAGATAAACTCTGCTGTTCCCGAGCTGCCGTAAGAACCTGTGAGAAAGTGGTCAAACCCAGGGAGACAATCTGCCTCTGGATGTCCACATCCAAGCTACGCATAAACCTCCGTGCCCTGTCTGCATCGTTGGCAACTAAAGGTCCAGCGAATCTGCTGAGTCTCGTCCATTGCGCTGCATGCACATCCACGGGTGCTCCATTCTGCCTCAGCCCAATAAACTTCTCTTCCATTTCCTCCCGTGCAGTTCGCGGGAAGAACTTCTCCAGGAAACTCTTAGAAAAATCCGCCCATTTGATCGGTTTGGGCAAGCGGGTCTCCTCTACAAACCACCACTCTCAGGCGTAATTCACTAGCTGAATGCGCACCACATCAACTCTTTTGTCATCTGGAATCTGTGCCGCAATCAACAAATTCTCCGTGTCAACTAGCCACTGCTCGGCTGGCAACGGCTCCTCTAAACCAGTAAATGTAGACGGACCCAAACGTCTGAAATCTGCCACGGTCCCTACCCGGTCAACTGGTTTAGCTCCAGCGTTGTTTACAGACTGCCGAATGGCCCGCAAACCCTCCTGAAATGAATCTGCTTGCTACTGGATCAGCTCAGTATGCCTCTTCTGATTTTCCAGCATTCCTCGTATTACTCCCAACATGGTGGCTTCGTCCACGCGCCTCTGATACGTCTTGAAATTCTTATTTGCCATATTCCTGAAATCAAAAACACCCAACATTAGCATGATGATAGATTCAATATATAAATCAAGGCTAGAACTCCAAGATACTTAAATAGAGTACCGCATTGTAACTATGCCGCGGTATCATAGCCACAATTACTTAACTCCACCCAAGTCGCCTGAGTCCTAGGGATAACAAGAAATCAGGTTTTCGAGTCAACATGCAAAGTAAGTTTGCACGTCGATATAATCAGGAAGAATGTGATTCAAGAATGGTAAAACGGTCAAGGTGGTAGGACATGTTTCCTAAGCACGGGTATTCTGATTCGTGTATTGGGTATAATACCCAACTACAAAAGAATCAACCCAACTAACCTATGGCTCTGATACCAAAAGAACCATGTCACGCCCCGCTTCCCGGAGTACGCAAGATTGGGCACGTGACATAGCCAACCATGCTACCTGTGGGTAGGAAGTATCCATCCACAGTCACATTACGGCTGTAGAGATATCAAGAACAAGATAAAACTATCTAACACATGTCCACAATCCAGAATAACAAGAGTCAATGATAAATAAATGCAGAAGCAAATGATCCAATACAATAATAGAAAAGTATGTCCCATAATGCGGGCTCACATATGGAAATAAGAGTGCAGGAAATAAAACTAACCACTACAGAACTCACAAATCAGCCTGCTGGCTGAAAATACTCCTGCTCGGACAGCGACAGTGGTAAAGAATCTGGGCCATGCAAAACCCAGACGTCAGCGCGTCATGTCAACCAATAATATAGTATGCACAGTGTAATAGGCAATGCAGAAATAAACATGAATAAGGCAATAGTAGGAAACAAGCAGTGCAGGGTAGTGTGCAGTGGGTAACTAAACTGTTCTAACAGGTTTTCTATTCTAAAGTCTTTGAAATCAATTTGTGTAAACCTCCATGCAACTCAAAGGATATGTCCCGTTACCCCCCGGGACCACGGATCAGGAAGATGGGAACCAATAGTGGTTCTGTCCCGTTGCCCCCCGGGACCACGGATCAGGAAAATGTAAGAGTCACGAATGGCTCTGTCCCGTTGCCCCCCGGGACCACGGATCAAGTAATACCCTTTTAAGTTACACTTTAGTTTACACCTTTGATTTTCCCATACCCCCAAGTTATATGTGTCAGGTCAGGTATTCGGTAGTCAAGAACTAATGCCAACACTAGATCAGGTAACAGTAGGTTTGTCTGGATAGACAACAGGAATGGTCCATGAGGACAACATGTCAGGTTTGTTGGCATTAGGCATGAGATCAGGTAACAGGTCAGGTCATGGTACATCAGGTCAAGTCAATAGTAAAAGGTACCATGTCAGGTGTATCAATGTATATCATGTGTAACAAAGTCAAGTCAAGATGTAACACTATCGTGGGTGTGCTCACAACAGATATATAATCGATCAGGGGATTACCAGCAGGAAATAAGCAATAAATTAAACAACAATAAGCAGTTCATTCAATCACAATAGTGCATTAATATAGTGCAGCCGTTTTATCATATTAACAGGTTTTGAGCACCCTTCACGGTGCAACAGATTAAATGATGGTGCAATACCGTTATATCAATATCCGAATGTAATAGAACTACATGTGTAAGGGCTATCATCTATTAACGGAAAAATGTGATTAACTTGTAAACTTGGTTCGTAGGTTAATAGTGGCAATTTGTAATTTCCATGTTAACTGTAAAATGATATATGTCATATTGCAACCAAATGAGAAAATAACCATACCGAGTTAAGTTTTGCAGGTTTAATGAGTCAAACATATATAATTGTATAGTATAGCATGTAGCAAGTGATACTTGCCTCGACGGAACGACGAACACGAAAACGGAACGTAACGTCGGCGGGAAAACACGCGACGGACGCACGGTTCACGGATTGAACCCAAACAACGAACAATGGGACCACGCGGACCGGGGTACCCTGCTGGAACGTCGGATCACGTCGTCGGCATCGCCGGATTCCGGCCAAAAAGTGAACAGTAAACAACCACGACTTGCCACCAATGAGGAAAAAGGAAAATAGAGAAGGAGAGAGGGGATCTGAGGAGAAGGAACCTTACGTTGGTCTGTAGAGGGGTCGCGAGGATCGACGGCGTCGAAGAACTCCGGCGGTGGCCTGCCCGACAGTGACAGAGATCTGCAGATCAAGAATTAAACTAGAAGAGAAGGAAAGAAGAAAGGAAGAGAGGAGAGAGGCTTACCGAGCGTTCAATGGTGGTTTGGTGATCGTCGGCGACGATCCGGGGCGGCGCCGACGCGTGCAGGGGGTGTTGCGGGTGGCCGCGGTGAAGATGCAGGGTGCACGGAAAGAAGGGAAACGAGGAAAGAGGGCTGTGGTTGAGACGAGGAGGATGAGGCGAAGGTGCTGGTGTCGTTGGTGCCGGCGTCGGGGCTGCGGCGGCAACGGTGACGAGGCGGCTAGGGTTAGGTTGTTGGGTTCTCGCGATATGGTTCTGGAGAAATTATGAGGGGAGGAGGAACATATATATATATAGGGGAGAGAGAGAGGGAGAAAAAGAAATTAGAGAGAGAGAGAGAGTTACGTGAGAGATGGAGAGAGAAAGAGAGAGAGAGAGAGAATGGAGGGGCCCACGGGCTCGTGATTGGCTGAAAGGTTTAACAGAAATCAAAAAAAAAAGATTTCAAAGATTATAATCATAACACAGTGAAAAGATTATGAATAAAAAATATATATAGTAACAGTATGATTATAATATAAACGAAATTTTATATGGTTTCAAATATTTTATTAATTTGGGATTTTGGCGCTAAATGAAACATTTCCAAATCGCGTCCGGGTTGGGTCCAAAAATTCGAAATTCAAATAATAGGATTTTAAGCGGGTTCCAAATTTTAAAATGAAATGTTTTATGACTAAAAAGCATGCCCCCAAGTCGGACATCTGCACGCGCGCGTAGTCGTCCAAACTCGTCCGTTTCACCGAACGGGATGAGAACTCGACGCACGGACGCTACCACGCGGCTAGGGGTAACGAGTAGGCCAAGATAGATATTTTTAATTTTGTTTTAGGTGCTAAAATTTGTCATATGCAGAAATGACTTAGCCAGTTAAAATTTTACAGTAAGACCCAAACAAGCAAGATAAATGAAATGGGTAATATCTAACACTCAACCAGTAACAGAAATAGTATTATTGGGCTCTGGTGTTACAGTACCATATTCCAGTATAGCGATACTGATGTCAACTCAAATCAAACAAATCAAACCAACAATCTCTGCGGCGGAATCATGCTTTGTCCTAGAATATACCCCGTGTCGAAATCATGCTTCGCCTCAGGTGTATCTGCCTTCCCTGTCGGAATTATGCTTCGGCTCGAAATCAACCAACGACCTCCTCGTTAGAAATATGCTCCGCTTCGGAATCAAGTCAACCAGCAAGCTCTGCGTTGGAATCATACTTCGTCTCAGAGTGTACCCCGTGTCGAAATCATGCTTCGCCTCGGTGTATCTGCCTTCCCTGTCGAAATTATATTTCGCCTCGGAATTAAATCAACCAACAAGCTCTGCGCCGGAATCATGCTCCGTCTCAGAATGTACCCCGTGTTGAAATCGTGCTTCGCCTTGGAGTATTTGCCTTCCCTGTTGGAATTATGCTTCGCCTGGAAATCAACCTCTGCATCGAAATTATATTTCGGTCAGAATGTCTGCCGCTCTTCGGAATGATGCTCCGACCCTGGAATCATGCTCCGCTCTTCGGAATGATGCTCCGACCCTGGAATCATGCTCCGCCCTTCGGAATGATGCTCTGATCCCTGGAATCATGTTCCGCTCATCGGAATGATGCTCCGATCCCCTGGAATCATGCTCCGCTCTTCGGAATGATGCTCTGATCTCTGGAATCATGTTTCGCCCTTCGGAATGATACTCCAATCCCCTGGAATCATGCTCCGCTCTTCGGAATCATGCTCCTATCTCTGGAATCATGCTCCTCCCATCGGAATGATGCTCCGATCTCCTGGAATCATGCTCCGCCCTTCGGAATGATGCTTCGATCTCTGGAATCATGCTCCGCCCTTAAGAATGATGCTCCGATCTCTGAAATCATGCTCCGCTCTTCGGAATGATGCTCCGAATCCTTGGAATTATACTCCGCTCTTCGGAATGATGCTCCGATCCCCGAAATTATGCTCTGACTCTTCGGAATGATGCTCGGACTCTGGAATTATGCTCCGCAAATCAGAATGATGCTCCGAACCCGGGAATCATGCTCCCCGAGGGATGCTCTGCCCCCGGAATGATGTTCCACCTCGAAGTCCAGCTTCAAGATCCATCAACTTCATGCACACAGGTGTGCATTTATTGATGGGGGTACTTTGTTGGGGTCAAAATTTGCACCTCGGTTGACCGAGTCAAAGTCAAGGTCAACCCCAAGCTAGGTGGGCCCAAGCTCAGGTCAAGCGGGCCCATGCCCAAGTCGAGCCCGCTGCCAATCTCTTCCATGCCAAAATATAGATCATGTAATAAATAATTTTTATGTAATTTTTTATACACGAATGTATGTAGAATGGGCATAAAGCCAAATTTTTGTAAAGCACATGGCTTATGTGCAAAAAGAAATGGCACATGAGCCATGAGATGGGCAAAATGCCATTTTGTAAAGCCCAAGAGGCTATATGTAAATATGTAAGCCTATAAGAGGCAACATGATAAAAATATCTAATATACAATTTTCATTCCCCCAAAAACTAGGGTTCTTTGTGTCTCCTGCTCCTTCTCCAAGGTTCTAAACCTTCTCATTTTTTTGAATTAAATCAAGAGTTTTACTCTTTCTTTTCCAAAACTAAGTAGTTTTCCACCACAAAACCCACAAAGGGGCACTCAGATCTCCCATCAGATCTAAAAAAGAAGAGATCTTTAAAATCTCATATTTCTTGTTCTTCAAGACCCAGCCAATAGAGGAGGAAGGAGGAGACCCACCTCCCAAAATCTCATCTGGGGAAGATCCGGAGCCAAAGGGAGAAACAAAATAGCCCCCTTTGATCACTTCTAAAACCTTTTAGGAGTTTAACTCCACAAATCGGGAGCACAGCTCCCAGTGCAGGAACCAAAGTCCCCTCTCTGTTTGACGCCCAGCGTCCAGCGCCCAGGGCGCTTGCATCCACGTGCCGACACGTGGCGCGCCCAGTGCCCAGGGCACTTGCGTCCACGTTCCGACACGTGGCGTGCCCAGCGCGCTTGCGCCCATGTGCCGAGCACGTGGCGCGCCCAGCGCCCAGGACGCTTGCGCCCACGTGCCGACACGTGGCGCGCCCAGCGCCTGCGTGTCCTGCACGCGAGGCACTGGCCCCCACGCATCCATTGGATGCCCTTTCCCTTTATACACACACACACACATACTCTACAACACCATCCCCCTCAAAAAATTTTGGGCAGGGGCGCTGCCCCGCACCCCGCAAGGGGGCTGCTAGCCCCCTTGACCCCCAGCCCGCTATCCGAGTAGCGGGACCCCCGTAAAAACTCTGCGGGGCCCCCGATATATCCAAAACCCCTCCAAAACGCAACACTGCACATTGAGTTCACATGACCATTTTAACCCATTAATCGGAGGTTCTCTCGCTCCAAAAGGCGAGGGGTAATTAACGGCAGCTTAGTCCGCGGTTGCCGGAGATTCGGATCCCCACAATCAATAAACCCCGGCCTACCCTAGGCAGGGGGAATCTGTAATGCGTCTGACAAGCGCGCGTATTCCCATCTCAATGGGGTGAAGAAAAACACCCTACAGCGACCACCTCTCACCAACACCACCACAGCCATCTCGCCCACGTCGACACCCGCAGCCGCCGACCACCAGCTGCCTTTACCGTTGAAGCTACCCCAGTACCCCGATGAGACCCACTAGAAACTGAGCACCGAATACCCGACCACGTTGACGCCTTCTCCTCCGGCCAAGCCAAGCTCCTTAGTCGACATCGTGCCCTCGTTCGCCAGCAGCTCCTTGAGCCAAGCCCCACGCTTCAACCCCCTTGCACCGCCTCAGCCATCATCTCCTCCAGCAAGCCTCACCCGTTCTCGTCACCGTCCCCGCTCCTTACCTTCGCCCGCCTCGACTCGCCTCCACCAACCCGGCGACAACCAACCCAAGGACCCACGAGTCCATCACCTCCGTCCATGTCGCCGTCGACCTCCACGTCGCTGCAAGCACTACCTCCGACGAGCAAGCCCGCGCCTAAACCCAACAGCCACCAACCTTCCCTACTCAGCTACAATCCCGAGCACGAGCTACCACCATCACCGACCCCTTTTCGCAACCTCCTCACACCGCTGGCCACCACCTCCATCCCTCGTCGTCAACGTCACCAACAGCCAGCCTTCCCGTGCAACCATCACCTGCAACCCAAGCTAAGACCCACTTTGCATGCGAGCTCCTCCTCCACTCCAAACAGTCGAGCCCCTGTGCCATCTCCGACCACGTCATTGCCCGACTCCTCACAGTCGCCTAGCTCCCCTCTGCTCACCACCGTCGAGCTCCGCCACTGTTGAACCCAAAACATCGTCAGCATCAAGCCCCGGCATTTTATCGAGCACCTGTTGCAGTCGCTGTGGCCGCTGTTCCGGTCGCCGGAGTTGCCGTCCAAGCCATGGCCTCGGTCTCAGGGACCATCATGGTCATCAATGCACTCGTTGTCGCAACACCGCACATGTCCGTCGCAGTGTGTATTACGCTCAAGTCGCGCCCCATGCTCAGTCCCCGTGTCATCACCACGCCCAGTACCGTTTCGCGCCCGCGTCGCCACTGCATCCAGTACCGAGTCACCGTGCATCGTGCCTGCGTCGCACACGTGTCCTGCATCGTATCGACTCGAGTGACGAGACGGATCCCGCACGTGGTGTCGTTTCTATGTCAAGCGACCGAAGGCAAGTGAACCTCCTTCACTTGTTCAAATCATGCTATGTACAAAAATAGTTTAATAAATATAGTTTAGTAACTTAATTGGTAAAATGTATGATGAGTGGATGTAAAAGTAGATAGCATTCACATACACGCATCGAGTGATCGATGCGATTACCCTATCCAAGACCCAATTAAAAATCCCCTAGATTTTATTATTATAAGTCCGATGGCTGTTAACGAGTGATGTATAAGAAATTGGGATCAAATAGTTAAAGCATCGAATATAAAATGACATCCCAATTGGTTATGTCGAATCTGAAAATCACCGTAGACATCACGTTGTTAAATTAGTAGTTAATTAAATATAAATCTAATAACGGTGTTCCAGGGCTTGCATCGAACCTAACTAGATAACGTGTAACCCTATATAATTTGTTATTGAATATTGCAATTTCATGACACTGAAAAATTGAAGAGGAATGCAACTCTGGACTGCAGTCCGAGGAGGCATTCTACGGGGAAAACTGAATTTAAACACCTGTATACCCCTTCTTTAAACTGAAAATGCGCGGAGCCCTATATGCTCGCGTAGATAACTTAATTAGCTAACACCTTAATTTTGTCCCGTGCATTTTTACGGTCGTTTATTATTTAAATTGTATTTTAGAGTGTCGCTATGTTCTGCAGTTTCTGCGATAATATTCCTTACACCGTCATATTAAACTGAACATAACTTCTGATATCGAAGTGCGATTGATAATCCGTTTGATGAATTAGAAACTTAACTGACAGAACTAGATTTTATTCAACTAGGGCAATACCTGAATATGAACATAATCACTTGTAAAATGCGGGCGAAGTTGGGATTTCAGTTCTGAAACTGGAATTCCAGAAATCGATCGCTGCCTTAAAATGATAATGATTCCCTAACCTGAATCCCGATTGACATGAAATAAATTTTAATGTTTATATAATCAAGCGTTCTTCATACGTCCTTTATATTATTTTGGTCGATTCTATGCGTATGATTTACTGTAAATTTTACAAGTTACATGGTATTGGTCATCATTGAAATAGTGAATACATGTTCAGTGCATCTCTGTATATTTTCATGTTTGCTTTATACCTTAGTAATCTATCATATTGAAACCTAGCGACTGAATTGTATTGTCGATATAGTAATGTTAGTGATTGCGTTGTGATAAATACGACAATGATATTGATAAGTGGAAGAGTGATTGAAAGTGACAGCGATATGTATCTGTTCACAACCTATCTAATACATGAATGCATACCATAATTTGGGGAATGGGGAAACCAAGATGGAATTGAACTCGTATTTAGCGAGGTACAGTGATTTAGAGGATGATCATTCGCTATCAGTGATACACACACACATACACACACACACACTTTAGGTCGTGGGCCTAGCGGTACGGCTGACAGGATTATGTCCCGGGTACAGTGGACCGTAGTCTCGGACATACACGGGACTCTTGTTAAACACAAGCATCCTTTCCACAATTGATTTCATTGACTTAGTGACCGATAAGTAGTGACATGCATATGGCCTAGTTTATTGACATGATACCTACATGGCACCATTCATATTCAGTTAATGTTTGTTTTACTCATGTTCTGCAATTCATTATATTCCTCATGTTTAATAATATTGCATGCCCATTATATATATGTTTATTGCTATATGTGTCGCCCTGACGATCTGAGTATGCATGCTCAGAGGACGAGTAGATCAAGCCCAGGAGTAGGACCTGCCTTATATAGAGGATAGTGCGGACATCCAGATCAGCGACGCCAGTGCTATCTTTTTCACGATCTCTATCTGGTATATCTTTTATCTGTTTTGATAGAATTAGTGGCTGCATTTCTCATTATCTGTGCTATAATTACTGATTACCACGTAATGCTAGAAGCTGAAGTGTGACTACAACAGGATATTTCCTTAATAGGAGCATGACTGGCCTTGTCACCCTCATATTCCGTATTTTGGGAAGCGGGACGTGACATCAACCCTCAGTGATAATAAGCGTGACATTCCAGGCTTTCAACCCTCCGGAAGCCAAAGAATCATGGCAAAGGAAGGAAGGGTTTGTTCTAGTCCTAAACGCACGTTCTATACAACTTGGCAGTTGCCATCTTCTCAGATATTTTTTCATCCACATCTCCATCAGGCTAAAGCCAAAGTAATGGAAAAATGTTTTGCGTTGATCGAGAAATTGTGAGATTGTAAGTTGTTCAATATGTTAAAGGCCTCGTTTGGCAACATGATTACAGTCTCCGAAACCAGTGAGGTTTCAACTCCAAATTCCAAAATTTAAGCTTTTGTCCATTTGGCAACCAAAATGGAGCTGGATATGACTTTTTCTGATCGTTTAGTTTGGTCAATAGCTCTACAGTTTTAACTCAAGAAGGGGGAGAGTCTCATATCAAAAATTTTATTTTCATTACCAGAATGGCACATGGCAAGTTCCTCATAATTTGTGGGAAAAAATAATATTCTAAAATATAATTTAACTGTTTAAAACATCTGAAATCCTTAAAAATCTATATTCATTTTCAAGAAAAATCTCTACTTCATAATAATTAAAAATCTTCGCAAATCCCTTCAATATTAACATGTTTATACGTGCTTTGGCAAATAAAACATGTTTATATGTGACTCTAACATGCAAAACTACTAGTGTGTGTGTGGGGGGGGGGGGGGGGGGGGGACACCAAAGCATACAATTTGTAACAATTATTGGCTTATGTTGGACATGCAGCTATGCTACAGACCTAGCGTTATCGTGTACACTATTATTCTTAGACTTTACGGCCAAGTTGGAAAGATCAGACTCGCAGAACAGATATTCTTGGAGATGCTTGAAGCAGGTTGTGAACCAGATGAGGTTGCATGCGGTACTATGTTATGTGCATACGCGTGATGGGGACGTCACAAAGACACGATGCTATTCTATTCTGCTGTCCGTAGGCGTGAGATTTTGCCGTCAGTTGCAGTTTACAATTTCTTGATCTCCTCTTTGCAAAAGAAAAAATTGCATGACCAGGTCATCAACTTATGGAAACAGATGTTAGATGCTGGACTAGAACCTGATCGCTTCACTTACACAGTTTCTATAGGTTCATATTTGTGAAGGAGGATCTTTTGGAAGATGCTTTAGATGCTTTTGTAAGAACGAAAAGTTCTGGGTTTGTTCCTGTTTAACTGCTAAAAGTGATAGGGAAATTGAAGCTTTTCAACTTTATGAAGAGATGAAATCTCAAGGCATGGTTCCGAGTGCCAATACATGTGCTTCTCTTCTGAAGCTGCATTACAAAAATGCAGATTACTCTAAAGCTCTTGGACTCTTCTCAGAGATGGAGAAGAATAAGATTACTCCTGATGAAGTGATCTTTGGAATACTAATTAGGATATATATGGCAAACTTGGGATGTATGATGACGCACAACAAACTTTCATAGACGTTGAAAAATTAGGCGTGCTTTCTGATGGGAAAACATATAATGGCTCATGTCCATCTAAATGCCGGGAACCACGACAAGGCTTTAGATGTATTGAAGCTAAGACAAGCCTTAAAAGTACATGAATCGGCGTTAAGCTCTTGCGATGCTGGAAAAGCTGTTTATATCTCGATGGTTGATGGTCGATGGGTGAGCAAGGGCATGTTCCCAATGCTATCATCGCTAGTGTGCTAGTAAATACTTTAAACAAGCATGGTACGCGCCGCCTTGAGAAAATGATGCTTCAAAACCTCTGATCCTAGCATATTTTCTTTGTGCGTAATTTCATATTTAATAGCTATACGCACGATTTGACCTCAACCCCAAATCATGCTTTGAGGAATTGAGACGGGGGAATATATAGGGCTCGAAGCTAAATTAATATGTGCCTATGCTGGGTATTCTCAATATAAAAAATGACCATTAATTATTCATCATCATCATCGTCAATTTTATCTTGTAAAATATTGTGCAGGATATAGATGGTTGAAATTCTTTCTTGATAACGAGTGTAAATATTGTTAAACATAGTCTGTTGTTGAGTGTTTTAGCTTAATCCATAGAGTTCTCAAGGAAAGTTAGTTTTTTGATGGCTAATCCTTTGATGTTACAATTTTCTTAAAATTTTACGTTGAGCAAAATGATCGGATCAGGGTTTTACATTCTTCCTTTCACTTCAGAACTCTCACATATATGTAAAATGTTCATTTTGTTTATTATAGTCCTCACACTTATAAAAGCATTGAAATGTGATATTAAGGAAAAAGGAATCGGCACTATATTTCTTGCTTCATTTTCTATTGCCGAAAAACTCAATTCGGCACTGCTGCTGAGTCGTCGGATAGGGGATATCTTAAACTAGATCAAACATGTTTCTGCCATACTAATTTAGCAGAACTACCAACTGCGGGTCCAACTGCTACATTAGAAAGTTCAACACAATACCAATACCAACATGAATGAGTTAACCAACAGCTGGAGGATCACACAGAAGATGCAACAAAATACTAACAATGCTTATCTGATTTCCATGAATAATAACGTGTCACATACAGAAAATTGTGGGGGAACAGAAATTTTCTGCAGCATCACATCCACCAGTTATCTCGAGTGCAATTATAAACCAAAGTAACCATCAACAATTTCCAATACTCACTCAACATAACAAAGCTTCCATTTACAACACCACCTCTACCAAATAGAAAAAAGAGGACACCATTATAACAGTAAAAAGAAATAAAAACAAAATCTAAAACCCTATCAACCACTTTTATCGTAAAATTTTACAGTTATGTCCAGTTGTAAGCTTTGCCGGCTTCCACGAAACCCTGCTTCATGCTCGATCCCATTTCGATGGAGAAAAATGACAAGCTTGATTCATATCCCAAACTGCATGTTGTGAACGGTGCCGGACAATGACTTTTCATGAGTAGCAACATCATCAAGTAAAACTTTCTGTAAGAATGAAAGATAACAAGGCCCTACATAGTGTTGAAGTAGGTTGGGTATTCACTTTCAAGGGCACAAGCCGTTTAGGGTTTTCGAGAAGTATCCCCTTCAGTAAAATTCCTATGATGCCCACCATGAACAGGTGAAACTTTCTGTAAGAGAGAGGGAAAAATGAGGGCCAAGAGAGTTGGTGTATTGCTGAAAACTCAAATTCAGAGGGCACATAGAGTTTAGGGTTTCCGCAACTATCCCCTGGGGTAAAATTCGTAAGATACCTCCTCACATCAAATCAACCACCTAAAATCCGCCGGATGCCAATCCGTTGCTCAGTTGTCAGCCTAGACGGGAACACCACATCAAATCCGACCCGTAAATTCCCCTTCTTCCCTCGCTCCCTAGCGATCGGCATCCCTTCACCAGCCATCACAACCTCATACCAAGGGCCCACCACATTGGGGAGCGGCACAGACAAATCACGTGCGTCTAGGGTTTTGAGATTTAATAGCGTGGGCCCTGCAAGGGCGTCAACAAGAGAGATCTTGTGGTGGAAGATGAGATCGTTCCCATCCCTGGTGTAGAGCTCATGAGGCTTCTCGTCAATAATGAAGATTAGGTCGGCTGGGAGTTGTGTTAGGGTTTCATTGCCCTTGTCGGGAAAAGTGATCTTCGTTCCCTTTTTCCACCCGGGTTTTATGTCTATTGTTAGGATTTCTGATTCTGTTTCCAATCTCCTGCATGATATGTGGATATATGTAAATAAAGTATGCGATAATAATAGCGAAATTTTATGAAGGGTGCCAACTTGCATGATGCATTTAAACCCATTGTCGCAATGTTCTCAAGATTGGATATCACTATATGTTTGCCGAGTATTGATGAGTACGGCATAAATTAGTTCGGAAAAAGAAAAACTAATTTTCTAACTAATAATTTAAAATCATTGGTTCATAATATAGTTGGTTTTTAACATTATAGCTCCATGGATAGCGCGACGGTATGCACGAGTATTATATGACTTCATATAAATTTTGTTTAATGTGTCACATTATTCATCAATAATGTTACTTAATTCTGATACACACCCCAAATCCCACTCACACACCCAGAGACAATGCAAACAAAATTTGAAAAGGAGAGTTGCACCATCAATTTTAACCTCCTACTATCTCAAAATAAGAAAAATAATAGAATTACATTACTAACGTCATAATAATAAGAAATAGACTTCAGTTCATATGTGATATAACATGTTTTTGTATGGTCACAAATGCATTTGGTAATCCACATATCAATCAGATATTTTAAACTGCGTAGCACCATCCATATCCACAGCAGAACTTTACTGCACTATTCAAAACTCATGTATATCAGCTTGTGCATTTCTACCTATCCAATCTTTAAAAATATATTAAGAATCTTTTAAAACCTTACTATTCTAACTAAAAATCTTTTTAAAGAACACAGATTATTTACTATGTGTCCAACAATATATAGGAGCATCACACATACAAAATTCTAGTATATAAAGATGATGAACGGTGCATACCCATTAGAACGCAATACATTTCTCGATATCTTCATCTTTTTTGTCAAACCCACATAAAGTTCCTCAAGACTACAAGCCAACTTCGTCTCAACAGCCGGAGGTTTCTTTCTTTGACCTCCACCTGTAGAGCTAAGTCCACTTGTGCCTGACCCACCAAAAGCCCCGCCACGGTCAGTCTGAAACCTCATGGACTTAGCACGGCCCATTGACTCATACCCAAATGGACTGTTGCCAAAGAGCTCGGCAAAGATGTCCTCTGCATCTCGAGGATTGAATCGGAAGTTAGAAGGATTTCTTGAATCATTAGAGAATGAGGCTGCGCTTTGAGAACCGGGAGGGGGCATGCCCTTAAGGCCCTCTTCTCCATATTGATCATATATTGCTCTCTTTTCTGGATCGCTTAAAACCTGAATCGTTGAGGTTGGGCTGTCAAAAAACTTGCTAGAAAATCGGTATATGGAAATTTAACAAGCACATTGTTATTTCTCAATTGTGCAGACCAAATGCTGCATATCTTCTAAAAACAAAATTTCTTATTTCAGTTCACGAGTTTTTAGTTTTAATTAAGCAAAAAAAAACTGATTTGATCCTTTAATTTTTGGATTAATCAAAACCTTTGCAATTCTAATGAGTTATGTGCATTTAAAGTTAAGCTTTTGAGAAGCAAAAGATTAAAATGCACTTCAAAGCTCTCTACTTTTGCCTACTTGATGCTCATAGATTAGAATGTATCAATAATTAAGCAATGCCCTCAGACTTAAACATCATTCTACTATGATCTACAATTACTTTTCAATCAAACACTCCATTTATTACAATCATTCACAATTCCAAGCTTAAAATGACCTTTTTAATAAAGAAAAATAAATAGAAATTAATGAGCTCACATCGTAGGCCTCAGAGATCTGCTTGAATTTGGCCTCGGCTTCAGCTTTACTACTCGGATTCTTATCAGGGTGCCATCTCATCGCCAACCTCCGATACGATTTCTTGAGATCCTCATCGCTCGCGTTGCGATTCACCTTCAAGATGTTGTAGTAATCCACTCCCATTCCCACTACAATATAAACCTCAGCCCAAGCCCTAATCCTAATTTTAGAAAAAAATTAGATCTGAAGGATTTATTGAATCCGATTTAGATGAAATTTTGGGAGAAATTGGGGGTTTTCTGCGCAAGATTGAGGAAAGAAAAGTCTTTGCCTTTATATTCTTCTTATTATTTTTTAATGATTAATAAGATGGAGGGGATTTTGAAGTATATGTAACAGAGTGAGGCAGGGCCACGTTTCATTTGGAAAAATTCTGCAGTATACCCCGGCCATATACGCTGTGCCATAGGAAAAAAAGAAATAATTTTTTCGTTTGCTGGCGTGAGATGTGAAGGGTGGTGGGATCAGATCATAATGGTAGAGTTTGTGCGAGAGCAAGAACAATTTTTTCGTTTTTCTTGGGGGGGCATTTTTTACAGGTAATGTAAGATTTGGATGGTATGATTAACCGGAATTAGGGACGGAATGGAGGTTTTTAAAAGATACGGGATCCTGTTTTTAAGCCATAAGCAAGGAATGTATCATATGTAACACCCCAGTTCAGTTATACCATGTTCGACTTTTTTTTATTCTATTTATCTTGTGGATTTTCTTGACTTTATTTGTTTTTGGGTGCGGATAGTGTTTTGGTTCCTGTGCTTGGTATCCGACCCGACCCGCATGCTCGAAACCCGTCTTGGTCCTTAATTACGTCTTATCTCTGCTAGTCCCGAGGATCCGTGCTCACATATGTTCCGTTTACCTGTATCGTATATATGGCATCTGCATTTTTTTTAATATTGCATTTATAGTCAAATAATATATTTTAAATACCTAGCATGGCTTGTATCATACCCCTGACCTTGTGGTGGCATCCGTACATCTTGTTCTTGTCCCGTTTAGTGAAACAGACTCGTTTAGATCGCTACGTGCGTACTACGTGTATCGTTCTTAGGGACATGCATTTTCTTTAACCGGACATCGCTTTTTGGTTTTGGTTGACACGTATATTATCCGTATTTTCAAACCATAATTTTAGACCCAACCCGGCCATATTTTGATGTAATTTTGTATTAACCAGAAAACTTAAATTTTCTTAATATTATATTATTTATATATTATACTGTTAATATATATTTCACTTATATTTTTTACCGAATATATTCTAAAATATTTTATTAATCCTAACAATCCAATCCAATCTCAACCATTCAGATTCTCTCTCTCTCTACATATTACTATATATTAATTATTTATAATTTTTTATAATAAAACCCATTCTCTTAACTCACATGGCCTCTCTCTCGCCTTCACCCACATCTCCTTTCGCGTTCCCGCCTCCTCGCCTTGTCGCGAACCCTAACCCTAGCCTTCACCTTCGTCGCCGTCGCCGCCTCACCTCGCCTTAACATCCTCGTCATCAACATCTTCCCGACCTCCTCCACCCCTCTCCCCATCTCTTTCTCCGAGCTCCAAGCCCCGACGACCCATCTTCCCCGAACCCAACAACTCTGCCCTCGCCTCACCGTCGCCCCACGCCGCCGACCACCCTCGTCGGTCTTCCTTCGTCACCATCTCCGTCTCCTCCACCTTCCTCTCTCCTCACCTGCAAACACCACCCGAGAACCCACATCTCCGAGCTCCAAATCCCTGCACCCATCACCTCGCCGTCGGCCACCTCACCTTACCTCCCTCTCTCTCCTCCCCACTACAGCCCTGACCAGAAACCCATGCACACCCCGACCAGAACCCGACCCTGCAGAACCCGCACCCACTGCCGTTGCCAGAAAACTTACCATCTTGCCGTGAAACTCGTCGTCGCCATTCCCGTAACCACTACCTTCCCTCTCGCCTCCCAACGCCACAACCATCACCGCCATCATCTTCTTTCCCTGCAACCCTAACAGCCCACTGCCCCATCACCTGAAAACCCCCGCCTGCATCCTCGCCGTCGACGGGCCATCGTCGATGTCACCCCCTCGCTTCTTCTCTGATCCCAGATGTAACACCCTAGTTCGTTTATACCAGTTCTAGTTCAAGTATTTCTTTATTTACGGTTTTTTCCTGATTTACTGTGTTTTGGGAGCGAATAGTGTATTTGACATTTGTATTTGCATTCCACCCGACCCGCTTGCTTGAAACCTCTCTTGATTCATGTTTATGATTTATCCTGATCTGTTACATGGACTCATGCACTTTCATTTTAATTTATACATCTTGCATACTGGCATTTTATCTGGCATTTGCATTTTTACAATATGCCATGCCCCGCTTCCTAAAATACGGAAAACGAGGGACGACTGGGCCAGCCATGCTCCTACGGTCAAGGAATAATCCCGCCGTAGTCACACTTCGGCTTCTAGCATTACATGGTAATCAGTAAACACAGCACAGAAGTAAAGGAAATACATCACTAGATATTACATCAACTTTCATGGTTCACAATTTGCAACAAAACAAGAAAAAGAACTACTAACCAAGTACGAATACAAGGTTTTTTTTAGGGAAAACGGTAAAGGTACTGGAGGCACGACTGTCTAAATCTCTGCAAGCTCGAAGGGCAGGTCTGACTCCTGAACTGGTTCTTCCTCGAAATCTGAGCATGCATACTCAGGTCGTCAGAGCGACATAATAGCAATTTTATAATAACAACAAAAGACAAGAAAATGAAAGTAATACGGTGGAGGTAAAATGCAGGTAACCAATATATCACTAACTGATGCACTGTATGATCTATGTCCCTATCAGTCTCTAAGTCATTTTTGAAATCGAGTTGTGGAAAGGAGGATCGTGTTTAACGAGGGTCTCGTACATACCCGAGACTACGGCCCGCTATCGCCCTGGACATAACCCTGTCAGCCGGACCGCTAGGCACAACCTAATATTGTAACACCCGAGCCCAATAATACTATTTCTGTTACTGGTTGAGTGTTTGGCATTGCTCATTTTATTTATCTTGCTTGTTTGGTTCTTATTGCACAATTTTAACCGGCTAAGTCATTCTGCATATAACAAATTTTAGCACCCAAAATAAAATTGAAAATATTCTTCTTGACCTACTTGACACCCTTAGCCTCGTGGTAGCGTCCGTGCATTGTATTCTCGTCCCGTTCAGTGAAACGGGCGAGTTTGGATGGCTACGTGCACGTGCGTGTGTCCGTTTTGGGAGTATGCTTTTTAATCATAAAACATTTCATTTTAAAATTTGGAACCCGCCTAAAATCCTATTATTTGAATTTCGAATTTTTGGACCCAACCCGGGCGCAATTTGGAAATGTTTCATTTGGCGCCAAAATCCTAAATTTTAATATTATTAAAACCATCGCATATATTTTTCTAACTAACCTGATATTTTACTGTTCATTACCTATCTTTTAAATCTTTAAGTTAACCATATAATATTTTTACAATCTTTATATCCTTCTTAATTTATTCTCTCAGCCAATCGCAACCTCCCCTTTAACCCCGTGGGCCCCACTTTCTCTCTCTCTCTCTCCACTTTTTCCTCTCTCTCCCTCTCCCTCATATATTCTCTCGTACTTCTCTTTATCATTTTTCTCTTCTTGCTTCATGTCTCGTTTCTCATTTCTTTTAACTGTTCTTTTGTTGCCGGAATTCCGTCGTGCCGGTGACGTTTCTTGACGTTCCAGCGAGATACCCCGACCCGTGTGGTTCCTTTGTTCGTCGTTTGGGTTCATTCCGTGAACCGTGCGCCGTCGCGAGTTTTCCCCGCCGACGGTTAACGTTCCGTTTTCCCGATTCGCGACCCATCGAGGCAAGTTAATCTTGCTACATGCTATATACTTTTATAATCTTCATTTTATAATATTATACATTTGAAAATCTTATAGTTTACATATGAAATGTCGTTGAAAAATCGGATATGACAAATCTGAAATTTACTGTACACCTTATCTTATAAAATTCATTATAAATCATAGAAAAATCATTAGGATACGTTCTTTAGTTCGTTACGAAGATAATTCAGAATACTATAACTCTATGAAATATTTACTTGCAAAATAAATTGTTTAATTAACGTAAAATGCAAATGAACACGTCTCTAAACTGCTGTCCAGGGAAATTCCAGCAGCAAACTTTCAACTTTGAATATTCATAACTTTTTGTAGGGATAACCTGAGATACTTATACTTATAAAACTGAAAACCTTATTGAATTATCTTTGTTTTGGTATAAGACACATCTCTTTTGGAGAACGTTTGTTATTTTTAAGCTATTTTACAAATTAGGGTGACGCTGAATTTCTGAACGGAACCTTCTTGTGCATGGTTAATCAATACAGCTTTTATAGTTACTAATCGCTTTGAATATGCTATCCATATTAATATTATTATATAAATATTTATATCATATATTGCTTAGTTGTACATCCCACACTACCATTTTATAGTTTTATAACTCTTCGGATACCCGTTTGCATCCATCGCATTTAAGATAAATATAATTGCATCCATAGATCACATTACTACATAATAATGTGATATTAATACTCCATGTTTAATAAATTGCATCCTAATTAATATTAGAACTATAAATGTAACCCTAATCAATAACTGTGCATCCATATCCTTGAAATTATATCTATTTGCCTATCATATTACATGTTCCAGTTTATTGTTCTAATAGTACCCATGCTTGTTTATTTATACACATGTTTATGATAGTTTGATTATGAGCACCCACATGACATCTTGAGCTTCCTGACATGACCTGTTACACTTCCTACTTGACATGATATGGTACCGTACACTCTTGACATGACATGACACCTTTATACATTACCTGACCTGTTACCTAATCTCATGCCTAATGCCGACAAACCTGACCATTCCCGCTGTCTATCCAGACAGACCTACTTTTACTCGACCTTGTGTTGGCATTAGTCCTTGACTACTGAATACCTGACCTGACATACATAGCTTGGGGGTATGGGGAAATCAAAGGTGAAACCGACTTGTAACTCAACAGTTCGATACTTGTTCTGATCAGTCTTACGGGCTTGGCCAGCTCCGGAGTGTTGATGCTGACATCACTCATCTATCCTACTACCTTTTACTGCTTAGCGGCACGTCTCGGATTCAGCCCCGAGGATCATGACCGTGGTCCCGGGCATGCACGGGATACTATTGAGTTACATCGACGATTCATCAATTGGTTTCAAAGACTATAGAGTAGAAACCTGATAGGACAGTTTAGTCACCATTGCACATTACCCTGCTCTGTTATTTCTTATTACTGCTTTATTCATGTTCATACTTGCATTGCTTATTATCATGTTTACATTATATACTTGATGTCATGACGCGCTGACGTCTGGGTTTTGCATGGCCCAGATTCCGTACCACTGTCGACGACCGAGCAGGAGTACTTCAGCCAGCAGGCTGAACTGTGAGTTCTTTAGGGTTTAGTTTATTTATTTTCATTTCATTTCCAGATGTGAGCCCGCTTTATGGGACGTATTGTTTATTCATTGTTTTGGATCATTAGCTTCCGCACTTATTGTTTATTGATTCTTGTTATTATGGATTTGGACATGTATTAGATTAGCTTATTATCTTGTTCTTGATATCCTTACAACCGTAATGTGACTGTGGATGGATACTTCCTACCCACAGGTAGCATGGTTGGCTATGTCACGTGCCCAATCTTGCGTACTCTGGGAAGCGGGGCGTGACATGGTTCTTTTGGTATCAGAGCCATAGGTTAATTGGGTTGATTCTTTGTAGTTGGGTATTGCACCCGATACACGAATCAGGATACCCGTGATTAGGAAACATGTCCTGCCACTTTGACCGTTTTACCATCCTTGAATCATTCTTCGGGATCATGTCGACATGCAAACTTACTTTGCATTGTCAACTCGAAAACCTAACTTCTTGTTATCTCTAGGACTTAGGCGACTTGGGTGGAGTTAAGTAATTGCGGCTATGATACCGCGGCATAGCTACAATGCGGTACTCTATTTAAGTATCTTGGAGTTCTAGCCTTGATCCACATTCAGAATCTATCATCATGCTAATGTTGGGTGTTTTGAGTTCAGGATTATGACAGGTAAGAAGTTGAAGACGTACCAGAGGCGTGTAAATGAAGCCGCCATGCTTGGAGTGATAAGAGAAATGCTGGAAATCAAAGAAACAGACCGAGCTGATCCAGCAGCAAGCGGACTTGTTTCAGGAAGGTTTGCAGATCGTTCAGCAGTCTGTAAACGATGTTGGAACTAGACCAGTTGACCGAGTAAGGACCGTAGCAGATTTCAGACTT
Source organism: Agapanthus africanus (assembly GCA_030015575.1). Lineage (NCBI taxonomy): Eukaryota > Viridiplantae > Streptophyta > Magnoliopsida > Asparagales > Amaryllidaceae > Agapanthus > Agapanthus africanus. The sequence goes on from JASDDO010000022.1 coordinate 904,536,772, forward strand.
TTGGATCCGGCTACTTTCACTTTTCTGGAGGAGCCGTTGCCAGCCGAGCCGTGGCTAGCGACACGGAGAATTTGCTGATTGCGACACAGATTCCAGAGGACAAAGGAGTTGATGTGGTGCGCATTCAGTTAGTGGATTACGCCCGAGAGTGACGGCTTGTGGAGGAGACCCGCTTGCCCAAGCCGATCAGTTGGGCGAAGTTTTTCTAAGAACCCCCTGGAGAAGTTCTTCCCGCAGACTGCGCGGAGGAAAGGGAAGAAATTTATCGGACTAAGGCAGAATGGAGCAACCGTGGACGTGCATGCAGCGGAGTGGACGAGACTCAGTAGTCTCGCTGGACCTTTCGCGGCCAACGATGCAGACAGCAGTTGCGGTAAGGAAGCAGTTCTGTCGGGCCAGTCGAGTTTAGGGCTAGGCCGACAAACAGTGTTCTTGCGACTATGGAAGTGAATAGTAATGAAGAGCCGGCAGTTGTTCGCGACTTTATGGATGTGTTTGCAGATATTTCGGGCTTACCGCCAAAGCGAGATGTGGAGTTCGCGATTGACCTTATTCCTGGTGCAGCGCCAGTATTAAAATTTTATTATCCGATGGCACCGGTGGAATTGGAAGAAGTTAAGAAACAAGTTGGTGAATTACTCGAGAAGGGATGGATTCGAAGCAGCAACTCACCTTGGGGAGCTCCAGTTCTTTTAGTAAAGAAGAAGGATGGCACGAGAAGGATGTGCATGGATTATCGAGAATTGAACCGGGTGACTATTAAGAACAAGTACCCGATCCCTCGCATTGGAGAGCTTTTTGAGCAGCTTAGTGGCGCGAGGGTGTTCTCGAAATTGGATTTGCGATCGGGATATCATCAGGTCCGAGTGAAAGCAGAAGGCATTTGCAAGACGGCGTTTCGAACTCGATATGGACATTTCGAGTATCTAGTGACGCCCTTCGGAGTGACTAATGCGCCGGCAATATTCATGGATTTGATGAACAGGATCTTTTCACCGTTCTTGGACCAGTTTATTGTGGTATTCATTGACGATATTCTGGTGTACTCGAGGAGTCCGGAGGAGCATGCTGAGCACTTAAGGATCGCACCGCAAACGCTGAGACAAGAGAAATTATTTGCGAAGATGAGTAAGTGTGAATTCTGGCTGGAAGAAGTGAAGTTTCTGGGGCATGTCGTGTCGGGCGATGGAATCGCCGTCGATCCCGAAAAGATTGCAGCAGTTCGAGACTGGCCTATTCCAAAGAATGTTGCAGAGATAAGGAGTTTTCTTGGACTCGCCGGATACTACAGAAGATTTGTGGAGAACTTCGCTCGCGTAGCTGAGCCGTTAACCAAGCTCACACGAAAGGAGGTACCGTTTGTTTGGACGGATGGATATGCATTGGCCTTTGAGATGTTGAAGCAGAAGTTGATAACCGCCCCTATCCTAACCGTACCGGATGATTCAGGAGGACTGGTGATTCACAGCGACGCATCTGGAAAAGGATTGGGATGTGTTTTAATGCAGAATGGGAAAGTCGTCGCTTACGCATCGAGACAACTGAAGACTCATGAGAAGAACTATCCGACTCATGACTTAGAGCTTGCAGCCGTGATCTTCGCCCTGAAGATTTGGAAACACTACCTTCTGGGCGAGAGAGTTGAAGTCTTTACGGATCACAAGAGTTTGAAATATGTGTTCACTCAGAAGGAATTGAACATGAGGCAACGCAGATGGTTGGAGCTGATGGCCGACTACGACCTTGATCTTAAGTACCATCCGGGAAAAGTTAACGTCGTGCCAGATGCGCTAAGTCGGTTACCGGCAATTCAGGTATTGACTGCACAGAGAGAGATCATTACGGATTTTCGGAGATTCGACTTGGAGGTTGTGCTACCCCATGCTACAGGACAGTTGATGCAGTTGCAAGTACAGTCGTCCTTAGTTGAGAAGATTAAAGCGACACAATCGCAGGATCCTAGACTGCAAAGGTTTCGAGAGCAGGTTGAAGCCGGACTACGAGCAGATTTATTGATCCACGAAGATGGTTCGTTGAAATATGGTAGCCGTGTGTGTGGGCCAAAAGGGGATGTGCGTGAAGAGCTTATGAAGGAGGCACACAATTCAGTTTACTCTGTACATCCAGGAGGGACAAAGATGTACCAAGATATTCGACGGCATTTCTGGTGGGAAGGCATGAAACGGGAGATTGCTCGCTTCGTGGCTAAGTGCTTGGTATGTCAGCAAGTCAAGGCTGAACACCAAATGGTTGCTGGTTTATTGCAACCATTTCCGATTCCTCAATGGAAGTGGGAACATATAACCATGGATTTCGTGACGGCTTTACCGCGGAGTCCAAAAGGCAACAATGCAGTATGGGTGATTGTTGATCGGTTGACCAAGGCAGCTCACTTTATTCCTTTTCGGGTTGGTCAATCAATAGAGACTTTGGCAGAGCGGTACATGCAGGAGATCATAAGATTGCATGGAGTACCGGTGAGCATCGTGTCCGATCGGGACACTCGGTTCTTATCACACTTCTGGAGGAGTTTACAGGAAAGTTTGGGGACGCGATTGAAGTTTAGCACAGCTTATCATCCTCAAACTGATGGTCAGTCGGAGAGAACGATCCAAACTCTTGATAATATGTTGAGAGCATGCATGTTGGACTTCAAGGGTTCGTGGGAGGATCATCTACACTTGGTGGAGTTTTCTTACAACAACAGTTTTCAGACAACTACCCAGATGGCTCCGTTTGAAGCTTTGTATGGTCGTAAATGTCGTTCACCTATTTGTTGGGATGATGTCGGTGAACGAAAATTGTTGGGACCAGATTTGGTGATGCAGACAGTTGAGAAGGTTAACACTATCAGAAATCATATGAAGGCAGCATAAGACAGACAGAAGAGTTGGGCTGACACATCGAGAAGACCTCTAGAATTCACCGTGGGTGATTTGGTGTTCTTGAAGATATCACCGACTAGAGGGGTGATTCGTTTTGGAAGGCGAGGAAAGCTCAGTCCTCGGTTCGTTGGACCCTTGAGATCGTGGAGCGTGTTGGTGAGGTAGCATATCGTTTGGCGTTACCACAGTCCTTGGCAAATGTGCATGATATGTTTCACGTATCTCAACTCCGTAAGTATGTTCGAGATGAAACACACGTTTTGGATCATTCGGAGCTAACAGTACGAGAAGACTTGACTTTTGAGGAGCGACCAGTGGAAATCAAGGATCGAAGAGAAAAGGTTCTTAAGAACAAGGTTATCCCCCTTGTGCTAGTCTCTTGGGGTAATCGATCGCATGGAGAATCCACTTGGGAGCGAGAAGACGAGATCCGGCAGAAGTTTCCTCACCTTTTCCTGTAGTTATCTATCTTGAATTCTTGGAATTTCGAGGACGAAATTCTTTTTGTAGTTGGGTATGATGTAACACCCGAGCCCAATAATACTATTTCTGTTACTGGTTGAGTGTTTGGCATTGCTCATTTTATTTATCTTGCTTGTTTGGTTCTTATTGCACAATTTTAACCGGCTAAGTCATTCTGCATATAACAAATTTTAGCACCCAAAATAAAATTGAAAATATTCTTCTTGGCCTACTTGACACCCTTAGCCTCGTGGTAGCGTCCGTGCATTGTATTCTCGTCCCGTTCAGTGAAACGGGCGAGTTTGGATGGCTACGTGCACGTGCGTGTGTCCGTTTTGGGAGTATGCTTTTTAATCATAAAACATTTCATTTTAAAATTTGGAACCCGCCTAAAATCCTATTATTTGAATTTCGAATTTTTGGACCCAACCCGGGCGCAATTTGGAAATGTTTCATTTGGCGCCAAAATCCTAAATTTTAATATTATTAAAACCATCGCATATATTTTTCTAACTAACCTGATATTTTACTGTTCATTACCTATCTTTTAAATCTTTAAGTTAACCATATAATATTTTTACAATCTTTATATCCTTCTTAATTTATTCTCTCAGCCAATCGCAACCTCCCCTTTAACCCCGTGGGCCCCACTTTCTCTCTCTCTCTCTCCACTTTTTCCTCTCTCTCCCTCTCCCTCATATATTCTCTCGTACTTCTCTTTATCATTTTTCTCTTCTTGCTTCATGTCTCGTTTCTCATTTCTTTTAACTGTTCTTTTGTTGCCGGAATTCCGTCGTGCCGGTGACGTTTCTCGACGTTCCAGCGAGATACCCCGACCCGTGTGGTTCCTTTGTTCGTCGTTTGGGTTCATTCCGTGAACCGTGCGCCGTCGCGAGTTTTCCCCGCCGACGGTTAACGTTCCGTTTTCCCGATTCGCGACCCATCGAGGCAAGTTAATCTTGCTACATGCTATATACTTTTATAATCTTCATTTTATAATATTATACATTTGAAAATCTTATAGTTTACATATGAAATGTCGTTGAAAAATCGGATATGACAAATCTGAAATTTACTGTACACCTTATCTTATAAAATTCATTATAAATCATAGAAAAATCATTAGGATACGTTCTTTAGTTCGTTACGAAGATAATTCAGAATACTATAACTCTATGAAATATTTACTTGCAAAATAAATTGTTTAATTAACGTAAAATGCAAATGAACACGTCTCTAAACTGCTGTCCAGGGAAATTCCAGCAGCAAACTTTCAACTTTGAATATTCATAACTTTTTGTAGGGATAACCTGAGATACTTATACTTATAAAACTGAAAACCTTATTGAATTATCTTTGTTTTGGTATAAGACACATCTCTTTTGGAGAACGTTTGTTATTTTTAAGCTATTTTACAAATTAGGGTGACGCTGAATTTCTGAACGGAACCTTCTTGTGCATGGTTAATCAATACAGCTTTTATAGTTACTAATCGCTTTGAATATGCTATCCATATTAATATTATTATATAAATATTTATATCATATATTGCTTAGTTGTACATCCCACACTACCATTTTATAGTTTTATAACTCTTCGGATACCCGTTTGCATCCATCGCATTTAAGATAAATATAATTGCATCCATAGATCACATTACTACATAATAATGTGATATTAATACTCCATGTTTAATAAATTGTATCCTAATTAATATTAGAACTATAAATGTAACCCTAATCAATAACTGTGCATCCATATCCTTGAAATTATATCTATTTGCCTATCATATTACATGTTCCAGTTTATTGTTCTAATAGTACCCATGCTTGTTTATTTATACACATGTTTATGATAGTTTGATTATGAGCACCCACATGACATCTTGAGCTTCCTGACATGACCTGTTACACTTCCTACTTGACATGATATGGTACCGTACACTCTTGACATGACATGACACCTTTATACATTACCTGACCTGTTACCTAATCTCATGCCTAATGCCGACAAACCTGACCATTCCCGCTGTCTATCCAGACAGACCTACTTTTACTCGACCTTGTGTTGGCATTAGTCCTTGACTACTGAATACCTGACCTGACATACATAGCTTGGGGGTATGGGGAAATCAAAGGTGAAACCGACTTGTAACTCAACAGTTCGATACTTGTTCTGATCAGTCTTACGGGCTTGGCCAGCTCCGGAGTGTTGATGCTGACATCACTCATCTATCCTACTACCTTTTACTGCTTAGCGGCACGTCTCGGATTCAGCCCCGAGGATCATGACCGTGGTCCCGGGCATGCACGGGATACTATTGAGTTACATCGACGATTCATCAATTGGTTTCAAAGACTATAGAGTAGAAACCTGATAGGACAGTTTAGTCACCATTGCACATTACCCTGCTCTGTTATTTCTTATTACTGCTTTATTCATGTTCATACTTGCATTGCTTATTATCATGTTTACATTATATACTTGATGTCATGACGCGCTGACGTCTGGGTTTTGCATGGCCCAGATTCCGTACCACTGTCGACGACCGAGCAGGAGTACTTCAGCCAGCAGGCTGAACTGTGAGTTCTTTAGGGTTTAGTTTATTTATTTTCATTTCATTTCCAGATGTGAGCCCGCTTTATGGGACGTATTGTTTATTCATTGTTTTGGATCATTAGCTTCCGCACTTATTGTTTATTGATTCTTGTTATTATGGATTTGGACATGTATTAGATTAGCTTATTATCTTGTTCTTGATATCCTTACAACCGTAATGTGACTGTGGATGGATACTTCCTACCCACAGGTAGCATGGTTGGCTATGTCACGTGCCCAATCTTGCGTACTCTGGGAAGCGGGGCGTGACAAATATATATAAGAGTCGCTGTTCGAATGAGTATCCTCTAAATCACTGTGCTCGCTAAATACAATTCTCTTTCCACTTCGATTTCCCCCTTTTTCCCCGGGTTTCACTATTTGGGTATGGTCTAGTCATGTACAAGCACGCATCAATAACACGGTTTTAGTCACTGTTCACTGTATTGTTCACTGTCACGAATCATTCACTTTTCACTGGCGTACTTGACACTCCAAAACCGATACTATTCATGCACGACAATGCACTGTACACTGAGAAATAACGTGCACTATCACTAAAAGTATGGCAGTCGGGTAGAATATGTGCATTTATGCAGTTAAACAAATCATGTGTAATACGATCTATCATGCATCTTATGAACTTATATAAATTGCCTTAAATCACACCTTCAATATTCAGTAAAATGATACAAAGGCAGTAGCAGGTAAACTCAGTTGGAAATACAATGAAATTAATTTTAAGCCAAACGGGTTTCGGGTTCACAAGTTATAGACGTTTCAAATTAAGTGTTCGCTGCTGGAATTTCAATTCCTGAACTGAAAGTCCGTTTCGCAACACCGTTTTCATCCTGTTGGGATCAGAATTAGGCGACGCTATATTTGGACAATATTTAGGTTTTACACTTAGGTTTCCAACGCAATTGGCGGATCAGTGATATCCTATATCAACAGGGAGTTCCGGTCATGTTATGTTCGATGTGTAAAATCTGTCACTGCGGAATTCAGCAAAACATATCGACATTATAAAACATGTTAAAAATACCATACAGTTAAGGAATTCAGTGAAACCAGTGAGATAAGGAAGCTAACTCGATTCTCTACGTAACGATATAGGGTTCCGCACATTACCACATTTGTGCAAGGATATTCAGTGAATTAAAAACATGGGTTACCTGGAATTACCGCTCTGGACTGCAGTCCAGAATCGTAATTCACCTCAATTTTCTCTATCGTAACTAGTTCAAATTTAGGTATCAAAATAGGGTTCTGTAGCTTATTCTGTTGGCTTCGATACAAGCCAGGGAATGCCAAATACCGATTCGTAAAAGATTTAATGTGAATTTAACGGTCTAGCATGTTCAGGAAATTCAGGTTTCGTAATGATTATTGGGATTAACATTTCATAGGTGAAACGACCGTGGTTTCCAACCAAATTTCTACAGCACATCGGTAAATAGTAGACGGGTCTAATGATCACAAGTTCCGTCATTTAAAGTTAATTTTTCATTTAAAGTTTCATATCGAACACTTATATTCATTGGCGCGCACGAAACTATATATATACGATATTAACTCTAAACTGGATTAAATACGAGCTAATAGCATGAAGTAAGTAATATACTTGCCTAACGACGTGTCAAAGACGGAACGGCAGTGGCAATGGCACGAACGCGGCCCGAACACGACACGGCAACGACTAGGCTCGAGCCTCAGCCGCGACTGCGTCGAGGAGGTGTCGATGGTGGCGGGGTTGCTTGTTGTGTGGTGGCTGGAAGAGGAGGCGAAGGCGAGATGAACGGCGATGGCTGTGGTGGTCGCCAGTGAGGGTGCAGCGAGGGGGTCGAGGCTCGAAGCTTGGGTGTAGGGTGCAGTGAAGGGAGTGAAGTAGTGGAGTGGGCTCGGGGTATTAGGAGGTGATGGTGATGATGCTGAGGGATCGACGAGGTGGCCGGCGGCGAGAGGGGACGGCAACGAGGAGGCGGCGGCGGCGGCTAGCACGAAGTCGGGTGTGCAGTTGAGGTGGGGAAACTCGGGGTTTTTCTAGAGAGGAAAGAGGAGGGAGTTGCAGTGAGGTGATGGGTCTCGGTGTGGGTTGGAGTAGAGGAGATGGCTCGGCTTAGTAGGGGGAGAGACATGGAAGAGAGGCGGGCGCGCAAGATCGTGGTCACGGTCGCGTTGGGGAGCGACGACGTGGGAGCGAACGAGACGACATGGGGCGAAGGAGGAAGAAAGAGCGGGAAAACGAGAAGGAGTTAAGGACGAGGGTGAAACGGTCGGGTCGGGTCGGGTTTGATGTACGGGGTCGGGTCGAAGGAAAATAGGTTGGGGTTGTAAGGTGATGGCTGGGCCGGGTGAGGAAAGTTTGGGCCTGGAAAAAAAAGATGTTGGGCCGGGAGTTTAGGGAATTAGGATTTGTAAAGAAAAATAGAAGTGGGCTGGGTAAGGGAAAGTTGGGGCCAGAATTTATATTAAGATTTAGAGAAATAGTTTTAGGATTTTAGTTTTTTTTTTATTTTAATTTTAAAGAATATGTGAATATAAAATCTATATAAAATAGATAAAATATAGGAAAAATTCAAAGGGACTCGGAAAATTTTAGAAAAATTTTATTGACGGAACCGGGAATTTACACAATATAACATTTTAAATCACATAAAATATTTTAAAAATACATTACATGGCCCGCATATACCCCTAGCCCCGTGATAGCACCCGCGCATCTTGTTCTTGTCCCGTTCAGTGAAACGGACTTGTTTGGATGGCTACGCACACGTACCTGCATCCGTTCTTGGGGGTATACATTTTCGTTATCCGGACATTCATTTTTTATTTTGGTCGACATGTATATTTTTCGTATTTTAAAACTGAATTTTAGACCCAACCCGGGCATATTTTGGACTATATTTGTATTTACCAGAATATTAAATTTTATTTATATAATATTAATTTTATAAACTGATACAAATTATAATTTAGTTAACTAATAAAAGATTTTTTTAAATTTAAATTTAAACTAATTTCCGAACAAACTAACAACCCTTTCTCTCTCTCTCCTCTACATATATATATTTATATATATTTTATTTATTTATTTATTTTCTTTCCTTATTTAATACACATCCTCTTCTTCTTACTTCTTCTTCTTCTTTCTTCTTTCTTTTTCTTGATCTTGTTTCTTGATTCCGGTGATCACCGCTGGAGCCGTGCTCGTCGCTGACGATCCGAGTGATCCAGTGAATGTACCTTGCCTGCGTGATCACCCTCTTGCATTGTTTAGACCTTTCCCGTGTGCCGTGCGTGCGTTGCGACATTTTACCGACGTCGGACGTGCCGTACATATCCGTTTCATGATCCGTCGAGACAAGTAAATTTTGCTACATGCTATACTACTATATTCTATATTCATTTGAATAATAACAACACATAATGATTAGTTATGCATCCCACATTATCATTTTGCATGTTTCACCGTTTTTGAATATCCGTGTGCATTCGTGTAAGTTACTTCATATCTAGTGTATGCAAATTTATCTTGATACATGCTAGACTACAATATACTGCACCCAATTGAATATTTACATTTCATATTGTTTAGTTGTACATCCCGCATTTACCAGTTTATCATTTTACTGTTATACGATGTCCGTACACATCAATATCATTATTTACATGTCTAGTCGCATGCTAAATCATCTTGCTGCAAGTTAGGTATAGTATTATGCATCCATACTGAAATTTTACTGTTTTCGGATACCCGATTGCATCCATATCATTTAAAATATATATCGTCGTAATATTTCTTATTATTATCTTTAATTATTTTATAATCTGTATTTTATAATGTTATACAAAATATAGTTCGAAAATATTATAGTTTACACATGAAACATCGTTGCAAAACGGATACGACAAATCTGAAATTTACCGTACACCTTACCTTATAAAATTCATTATAAATCATAGAAAAATTATTAATATACGTTCTTTAGTTCGTTACGAAGATAACTCAGAATTCTATAACTCTATGAAATATTTACTTATAAAATAAATTGTTTAAATAACGTAAAATGCAAATGAAAATATCTCTAAACTACTTACCAGGGAAATTCCAGCAGCAAACTTTCAATTTCGAATGTTCATAACTTTTTGTAGGAACAATCTGAGATACTTCAATTTATAAAAATGAAAACCTTATTGAATTATGTTTGTTTTGGTATAAGATACGTCCCTTTTGGAGAACGTTTGTTATTTTTAAGCTATTTTACAAATCAGGATGACGCTGAATTTCTGAACGGAACTTTCTTGTGCATGGTTAATCAATACCACTTTTATAGTTATTAATGGGTTAGAATATGTTATCCATATTAATATTATTATATCAATATCTATTTAATAAATAATAGCGCTTGTGTTTTAATATTCAGCAAATTTTACCGATTTACAGTTTTATAGTATCCGTCTGTATCCGTACGGTTTATTACATATCTAGTTGCACGCCGAGACCATATTATTTCATGTTACTGTTTTATTAGTGCACCATGATTGATAATGTGCATCCTACATAGTCATGATGTAACACCTGATAGATTTTTATGCATCCATGCTTTCACCGTACATCCATACCTTTACCGTGATTCGATACTTGCTACATTTTACTGTTAGGCATCCGCTTGATACCTGTGCACTACCTGACATGATCTGATTTATCACTACTTGACATGTTACCTGATCCTGTTTCTAATGCCGACAATCCTGACATGTTGTCCCGATGGACATATCCTGTTGTCTGTATAGACAAACATGTTCCTGCTTGATCCTGTGTTGGCATTAGCTCCAGATTTATCAATACCTGACTTGAATACATAACTTGGGGGTATGGAAAAATCAATGATGAAACCTGACTTGTAACTCGAGAGTTCGATGCTTATACTGATCAGTTTTACGGGCTAGGCCAGCCCCGGGATGATGCTGCTGACATCATTCATCTGTACATATTACCTGTTTACTGTCTAGCGGCACGTGTCGGATTCAGCCCCAGAATCTTGACCGTGGTCCCGGACATGCACGGGATACTATTGAGTTATATCGACGATCCATTAAATTGATTTCACAGACTTGAGAGTAGATAACCCAGTAATATAGTTTAGATTGCTTATCGCACTTTACATATACATACACACCTCACTGTCATATTCATGCTGTTGACTTATATTCATGCCTGCATATCTTGTTACATCCTGATTATATTATTGTTGACATTATGACGCACTGACGTCTGGGTTTTGTATGGCCCGGATCCTCTACCTTTGTCGCAGGCTGATCAGGAGTATTTCCGCCGTCAGGCCGAGCCGTGAGGATCCTGTTAGTATCCAGTTAGTTTAGTTATTTCCGTACTTTCCAGATATTACTGTTTATTGGATTTATTGCTTCCGCATATTATTTCTTGACTTGTTTATTCTGGCTCATGGACATGTACTAGATAGTTTATTTTATTTCTACTGTTCTTGATATCTCTAGACAGCCGTAATGTGACTGTGGAGGAATGTTTCCTAACCACAGGTAGCATGGTTGGCTCTGTCACGTGCCGATCTTAGCGCACTCTGGGAAGCGGTGCGTGACAGGATTTGTTTGGTATCAGATCATAGGATTTAGGTTAATCGGGTTTGATTCTTTTTGTAGTTGGGTATTGGACCCAATACACGAATCAGAAAACCCGTAATTAGGAACATGTCCTGCCACATTGTTCTTATGGTTCTTGAATCTTATCTTTCTCTTGACCCTCGTCTTGATGATATGCAAACAACTTTGCATCTCGAGTTGAAATTCTTTTGGTTCCCTATTGTTTTTTCCGTCCTATTCCTTTGATTCTGATACTAGGATTTGGGCAACTTGAACGGGGTTATGTGACTGTAACTATGAACTGCAGTATGGTTACAATATGGTACTCTATTTAAGTAACTTGGAGTCATGGTCTTGTTTCATTTCCTTATTTCATGGTCGTTTTATTACCTTGATTCTCTCAGTTTCATTGCTTACCAGTTCATGTTTTGCATATTTCTTGGTGACCGATACCGGCAGTTATGAAGTTGTCTTGGGAATGGATTTTCTCAGCACTTTCCACGCTCACATTGATTGTAGGGCAAAGAAAGTTATTTTCCAGATTCCCGGACATCCGGAGTTTGTTTTTGCTGGAGGAAGCGGTTCTGTCGGGCCAGTCGAGTTTAGGGCTAGGCCGACAAACAGTGTTCTTTCGTCGATAGAAGTTGATAAGGAGGAAGCGCCGGCTGTAGTTCGAGAGTTCATGGACGTGTTCGAGGACATCTCGGGTTTACTGCCAAAATGAGATGTGGAGTTCGCGATTGATCTTGTTCCTGGTGCAGCGCCAATCTCAAAGGCGTACTATCCGATGGTATCAGTGGAGTTGGAAGAAGTCAAGAAGCAGGTTACTGAATTACTTGAGAAGGGTTGGATTCGCAGCAGCAATTCACCTTGGGGAGTCCAGTTCTTCTAGTCAAGAAGAAAGATCGCACAAGGAGGATGTGCATCGATTATCGAGAATTAAACCGGGTGACTATTAAGAACAAGTACCCGATCCCTCGCATTGGCGAATTGTTCGAGCAGCTTAGTGGCGCGAGAGTATTCTCGAAGCTGGATTTGCGATCCGAATATCATCAGGTCCGAGTTAAATCAGAGGATATTTGCAATACTGCGTTCCGAACTCGATATGGACATTACGAGTATTTAGTGATGCCATTCGGAGTCACGAATGCACCGGCGATATTTATGGACTTGATGAACCGAATCTTTTCACTGTTCTTGGACCAATTCATAGTAATGTTTATTTAAGATATTCTGGTCTACTCGAGGAGCCTAGAAGAGCATGCAGAACACTTGAAGATCGCACTGCAGACATTGAGGCAAGAAAGATTATATGCGAAGATGAGCAGGTGCGAGTTTTGGCTTGAAGAAGTGAAGTTTTTGGGGCATGTCGTATCCGAAGATGGAATCGCCGTTGGTCCTGAGAAGATTGCAGCATTTCAAGATTGGCCAATTCCGAAGAATGTAGCGGAGATCAGAAGTTTTCTGGGACTTGCCGGATATTACAGAAGGTTCGTGGAGAATTTTGCTCGTTTGGCTGAGTCTTTGACCAAGCTTACGCGAAAGGAAGTACCGTTCATATGGACGGATAGTTGTACGTCAGCTTTTGAGGCGTTGAAGCAAACATTGATAACCGCTCCTATTTTGACCGTACCAGACGGTTCCGAAGGATTGGTGATTCACAGCGACGCATCTGGGAAAGATTTGGGATGTGTTCTGATGCAGCATGGGAAGGTTATAGCCTACGCATCGAGACAGTTGAAGACCCATGAGAAGAATTACCCAACTCATGATTTGGTGCTTGCAGCAGTGATTTTCGCTTTGAAGATTTGGAGACAATACTTATTGGGCGAAAGGGTCGAAGTATTCACCGATCACAAAAGCCTAAAGTACGTGTTCACACAGAAAGAACTTAACATGAGGTAGTGTAGATGGTTGGAGCTGATGGCTGACTACGATCTTGATGTTAAGTACCATCCGGGAAAAGTTAATGTAGTGCCGGATGCGCTTAGTCGGTTGCCCGCAATTCGGATGTTGACTGCACAGAAGGAGCTTATCGAAAACTTTCGGAGATTCCGTTAGTTATATGTATGCCCTAGAGGCCATTACTGTACATGCGTTGTATATTGTAGTGGATGCTTGGACATATATAGGGAGGACTTTCTTGCTTGACATGATAGTATGCTATCTGGTTGCTCTTTATTTTAACATGTACTCTGATTGTCTCTATGTCACATCTTGATAAAACCCTTAGGATGAGTACTTGACTACCAGGACTATGATGCAGATCATACTAGTGGGGACAGAGTAGTCGCCAAGTACATCCTTCAAATGTTCCTAGTCGTGGGAGTACCGAGACAGGGCATTGATACTCTAGAGTAGACTAGCGTATGCGCTTCTTGACCCATATGATGGGCGATGGATGATCTCATATCCATTGGTGTTTGACATCGGAGAAGGTATACGGGTGCTCAGTGGAGACTGGGTACACTGGACGGACTCGCCGAGAACTCCCAGATGGTATTATACCTCACGTCAGATGGCAGTTCTCTGGTGACACTGGTACAGGTTAATCTGTAGACCCGAGATTATCATAGTCTTGTGTGATTCCCACTATGTTTTGATTTTCATCATACCACGTCTAAGAGGGCGTGCAAAAAGGTGACTTTTGGGTACAGTCCCGAATCATATGGAGGCAATGAGCGATGGGGGGGTTTCGTCTCTCACGGTATAGGGAGTTGATGTTGCGCTGTGTTCGATTGGCTATAACTGGAAATCCCTGGCCAGGGTTGCTGAGATTTACTAGTAAGTGTTATCATTAGTTTCTCGAACTGTTATGGACCACATATCGACACGACTTATCAAGCTACTGGGGTCTGACGTTTACCACCCCTAGGCGAGATATGCGACATATCAGACGAAGAGACTGGACTGTACGGGAGTGTTACTGGTTGGATTCACGGGAGAATGTACAGGCTTGCTTGTTGATCTTCTGATCGCTCAATACCTGGGTGGCTGTTACGTTTAGCTGACCGCTTGCAGCTTGTGGGTGTTTGATATGATCATCACCTACTGCCGGCGTATTGACGATTTTTTAGAGTCCTACACAGAGGTTTCCTGGCTCAGGCAAAACGGAGTAGGAGCACATATGTGATATGTGCGGGACCGAGAATGATACGTGTATGCGATACCGTATTAGATTCTCGCGATATGAGATATCGGCCGGGTATATGTGATATAGCTGGGTCATCGGATCAAGAGTTGATTCGATGAACTGATACAGATTATATTAGTCGGTTATTTGTGAAATAGCCGGATTATCGGGTTAAGTGTTGATTCGATAATTTAATGTATAATTATATATTTGATATATTAAATTACATTAACTAATATAAGCTCACTTAAAGATTCTTTTTCTCACTCGGGTAATACATTGATATATATATGATATATGTTAATTGTATTATTTTATTTTGTTACAATAAATATTGTATATGTGATATATAATATTGTAACATGTTATGGTTATAAATGCAACATGATTTGTGGAGTTTAAATATGGTTAGGGTTTGGATTAGGGTTAAGCTTTCATGAAGCTTTCAAGAAGCTTCTTGAAATTTTGACTTTGACCTTGATATTTTGCAAAGATATTTCTTTAACCCAACCCAACCCTTTAACCATAGTTAATTCTCTACATGGGTTAAGTCTTCATACTTAACCCATGGTTGCATTTCTAACCTCACTTCATTCATTATTCATCACAAATGGTTTTGCTTCTTCTTCTTCCTCCTCTTTGATGAAAAACTTTCTAGCTTTTTCAAAAGTGATGAAAATGAGTGAGAAATTGAAAACAAATGAGAGCTAAATTCCTACTTCATCATCCTCATCTATTCTTACTACTTAGATTAGGGTGTTTGCTTTGCTAATACTTGATTAGCAAAGCAAGAGCTTGGGTTTGAGTTTCTTCAAGATAGATCATCTTAGTTATCGAAGATCGGAAGCAAATTTGCATCTTTCTCTTCATGGAGCCTCTCTAAAGTCCGGATACTTGATGATCGCAGCGAAGGGACCTCAACACGGAGCTTTAGAAGTGAAGGAACGGACTACAAAGGTTGTAATCCCTAACTCTTAGAAGTAAAGTTGTTTACTTGCTATTGTTTTCACCTAATCTCTAGTCTAAGATCTTGGTTAGGCTTGTTCGGCACGTCTAAATTTTAAATCGGGCATGGTTAATGCCTTATAGATCCTTGTGAGAGTGCCTAGTAACCCTGCAGTGGTATCAAATCCAGGCGAAATCTAGACGAAGTTTAAAATCCGATTGAACCCCGAAACGTCGCGATTTACCCCTTCTCTGGAAATTTTTTAAAATGTTGATTTTTTCATATTAAAAATACTCAGAAAAATAAGCAGAGAATTCTAAGAATTACTGTGAAGTACGAAGCCCCAACTCCATCATGGGAGCGCGGAACTGCGGCCAAACCATGGGTTTGGCGGCGGTTCCACGGCCATCATGAGAAGTCAGGGGCTCGTACTTCAAGGTATGATTCTTGGGTACTTTTTCATGTTTCTGGGAATTTTTAATTTTACTCAAGGGTTGAGTTTTATGGAGATCTTTTGTATTCGTTGATTTGATCGGAAAGTTTAACTTCGTTTAAGTTTTTCCGGATAATTTAGAACGTGTTAAAAAGTTCGACCGGATATCAATAACTCACTTTTTCTCCTGTCGGAAAATTTTCAAGTGTTGGATTTTTTCTCGAGTTTGAAACTTCCGGAAAATAATGCAAGTAACGCGGTGGACCCTCTAGAAGAACACAAACCTTAACTCGATTATGTGACCGTCTGAACCGCCTCTAAACCTTAGGGTTTGGGGCAGTACGGCGTTGCCACATGTGAGGCGTTGGTTTGACCCTTCTACCGCTAGACCATTGGTACTGTGGCATGTGATGGATACTTTTTGAACTCCGCTCAAGTGTTGAGCTATTTGGGAAATCTTGGGTGTTTGTTTATTCGATCGGAAAGTTTAACATTGTCTATTTATCTGGAATGCGATACAATATTTGGAATCCACAAGTAGTTATGATATAACTAATTTGAATGTTATAAATCTAGCAGTTTAGTCTCATTTGATCGGTTGCCACGGGATTTTGATGTGATCAAAAGTCCGTCGCAATCACGTAGCGTATGCGGATACTCGCCGGGTAAACTTAATAGATAGCCACGCCCCATAGCCCCGACCAAGTGACTGTAGGAGAACCCCGTCGCCAAAAGCATCCGTTCGGGTGCTCGCGGCAGCGGTGTTCCGCTTTAGTGCACTTTGTCGACGGCATCCGGGGGTGCGGCCGTCTACTAAAGTTTGCGACGAGCATTCGATCAGGATGTCGGGAATTTTGTTGAATTGCCCGACTTGATATTGAAAAGTGTTTTCAACATTGAGACTAAAATGCGGGGTTTATAATTGTTAGGCATGCGATGTCTAAGGAATTCATATGGTTTGGCATAAGATGTCTAAGGAGGTTGCGTATTCCAACTGTTATAGTTTTACATTTTCTTTTCTGCGACCGTAAGTGTAATATGTGGTGTATCGCCAGTTTCGTTGCTATACATCAACAACAATCGGGATACGCATACTTGCTTACGTTGATGATATGAGATATTATGTGTTGCTGTGATATGTTATATTGGATCGTCGTGTTTTGAATAGCCGGGTTTTTTTTATGTGAGATGAGGGTTTTTATTTTCATTCATGTAAAATTCATTGTATGTAATATTCTTTTATTGGAGCACTTCCGGGATGAGGATGATATCACCATTGTATATTATTTACTTTTCCGCATTAAGTAGACCCAAGGCGGGGAGCACAAGTAACCGGGTTCTAGGGTCCAGTGGGAGACCATCTCGAGGAGTCGAGACCGGGTCTCCTAACCCTAGAATTAGCAGTGTTGCTTGCCGCTCTCGTAGGGGTCTAGGGATGTGGGTTTGGCTATTCATCGCGACCGTGGAATCCGCGTTTTATACATGCTCGATATAAAACACGGACGTCCTAGTGTATCCAATATTTCATATGTTATCTTCTGCTGCAATGTTCTGTGATGAGATCATATTACTGCCTGAGACAAATGTTTATATTATATATATGAGATATATGTTATATTGCAGATTTTGTTTCAAATGTGATGCTTGTGAAGCATAATAAAATGGGACTTCATTAATGAGATTAATGAAACTAAAAGAAACCTAAAGATGTTGTAGAAACTTGTTTAAAAACTGGTAGCTCTAGTTCTTCCTTTGCATAGCGGTATTCCTTGTAGAATATCCAGCACCTTATTCGATAAGGAAAGAGCCGAGATCCCTTCACCGGGAGTGACCTCTTTAGCGAAACTAGCAGAGAAAAGGTCTCGATTCGTGGGGCCTTTCGAGATTTTGGAGTGTGTTGGAGAAGTGGCTTACCGATTGGTTTTACCACAATCTTTGGCAAATGTTCATGACGTGTTTCATGTATCCCAACTCCGTAAGTATGTTCGAGATGAAACACACGTGCTGGATCATTCGAAGCTGATTGTAAGAGAGGATTTGACCTTTGAGGAACGACCGATGTCGATTGTTGATCGAAGAGAAAAGGTCCTTAAGAACAAGATTATCCCTCTCGTACTTGTTTCTTGGGAAAATCGCTCGCACGGAGAATCGACTTGGGAACAAGAAGACGAGATTCGACAGAAGTTTCCAGATCTCTTCCTGTAGTTTCAAGTTTGTTTATTTTTCTTGTTTTGGGAATTTCGAGAACGAAATTCTTTTATAGTTGGGTATAATGTAACACCCTAGTTCGTTTATACCAGTTCTAGTTCAAGTATTTCTTTATTTATGGTATTTTCCTGATTTACTGTGTTTTGGGTGAGAATAGTGTATTTGACATTTGTATTTGCATTCTAACCGAACCGCTTACTTGAAACCTGTCTTGATTCATATTTATGATTTATCCTGACCTGTTATATGGACTCGCGCACTTTCATTTTAATTTATACATCTTGTATACTGGCATTTTATCTGGCATTTGCATTTTTACAATATAACATTTTATGTCATATAAAATATTTTAAAAATATATTGCATGGCCTACATGATACCCCTAGCCCCGTGGTAATATTCGTGCATCTTGTTCTCGTCTCGTTCAGTGAAACGGACTTTTTTGGATGGCTACGCGCACGTACATGCATCTGTTCTTGGGGGTATGCATTTTCGTTACCCGGACATTCATTTTTTATTTTGGTCGACATGTATATTTTTTGTATTTTAAAACTGAATTTTAGACCCGACCCGGGCATGTTTTGGACTATATTTGTATTTACCAGAATATCAAATTTTATTTATATAATATTAATTTTATAAACTGATACAAATTAAAATTTAGTTAACTAATAAAAGATTTTTTTAAATTTAAATCTAAACTAATTTCCTAACAAAGTAACAACCCCTTTCTCTCTCTCTCTCTCCCCTCTGCATATATATATATTTATATATATATATATATATATATATTTTTTCTTTCCTTATTTAATACACAACATCTTCTTCTTACTTCTTCTTCTTTCTTCTTTCTTTTTCTTGATCTTATTTCTTGCTTCCGGTGATCACCGCCGGAGCCGTGTTCGTCGCTGATGATCCGAGTGATCCAGTGAACGTACCTTGCCTGCGTGATCACTCTCTTACATTGTTTAGACCTTTCCCGTGTGCCGTGCGTGCGTTGCGACGTTTTACCGACGTCGGACGTGCCGTACATATCTGTTTCATGATCCGTCGAGGCAAGTAAGTCTTGCTACATGCTATACTACTATATTCTATATTTATTTGAATAATAACAACACATAATGATTAGTTATGCATCCCACATTATCATTTTGCATGTTTCACCGTTTTTGGATATCCATGTGCATCCGTGCAAGTTACTTCATATCTAGTGCATGCAAATTTATCTTAATACATGCTAGACTACAATATACTGCACCCAATTGAATATTTACATTTCATATTGTTTAGTTGTATATCCCGCATTTACCAGTTTATCATTTTACTCTTATAGGATGTCCGTACACATCAATATCATTATTTACATGTCTAGTCGCATGCTAAATCATCTTGCTATAAGCTAGGTATAGTATTATGCATCCATACTGAAGTTTTACTGTTTTCGGATACCCGATTGCATCCATATCATTTAAAATATATATCGTCGTAATATTTCTTCTTATTATCTTTAATTAGTTTATCATCTGCATTTTATAATGTTATACAAAATATAGTTTGAAAATATTATAGTTTACACATGAAACGTCGTTGTAAAGCGGATACGACAAATCTGAAATTTACTGTACACCTTACCTTATAAAATTCATCATAAATCATAGAAAAATTATTATTATACGTTCTTTAGTTCATTACGAAGCTAACTCAGAATACTATAACTCTATGAAATATTTACTTGCAAAATAAATTGTTTAAATAATGTAAAATGCAAATAAAAATATCCCTAAACTGCTGTCCAGGGAAATTCCAGCAGCAAACTTTCAATTTCGAATGTTCATAAATTTTTGTAGGAACAACCTGAGATACTTCAACTTATAAAAATGAAAACCTTATTGAATTATATTTGTTTTGGTATAATACACGTCCCTTTTGGAGAACGTTTGTTATTTTTAAGCTATTTTACAAATTAGGGTGACGCTGAATTTCTGAACGGAACTTTCTTGTGCATGGTTAATCAATACCACTTTTATAGTTATTAATCGGTTTGAATATGTTATCCATGTTAATATTATTATATCAATATCTATTTAATAAATAACAGCGCTTGTATTTTAATATTCAGCAAATTTTACCGATTTACAGTTTTATAGTATCCGTCTGTCTCCGTACGGTTTATTACATATCTAGTTGCACGCCGAGATCATATTATTTCATATTACTGTTGTATTAGTGCACCATGCTTGATAATGTGCATCCTACATAATCATGATGTAACCCCTGATAGATGTTTGTGCATACATGCTGTTCCCCACCGAAACACGGGGACGCGACCGCGTGGGTCCGTCTCGCCTGAATTTCGGGGCAGATGCTAATTGGCGCTATCCTTCCACCTCTCCGAAGATACCAAGTTGATTTATGGCACCGTGTATCGAAGGTTTAAACGGATGCGGCCGATATAGCAGACTTCGTCAGATTCCCCCTCGTTGAGGGGTTTTTGATTGTGGGGACGCTCTTCCCTGCAGGCGCAAGCCCCTGCAGTTAATTACGCTACCGCATCGCGGTAACCACTTTTTCCTTCTCCAGATGGTCACTTCGTGCCGTGGGTGCTTGTTTTGTTTTTGGTTGCCCGTGGATTGTATACGGAGACTAATTTATGTTGTCGCCCGTAGGGCGTGAATTAGTCCAAATCCGTATCTTCTTAGATTTGGGTTTGAGGGTTGGGTTTAAGGATGCGTTAGTCTCATTTGGGACTAAGATCAACATAAACGTATGTTAAGGATACATTAGTCTAATTTTAGAATAAGATCAACTTAACAGGATCGTTTAGATCCAACAAAAGAGCATTTGGGCTCTATTTGTTTAGTTTAGGGACATTGCGGCCGATTAGTTTAAGGACATTACGGTCCAATGTTAGTTTAAGGACATCTCGGTCCAAGGTTAAGGACATTATAGTCCGTGAGTTTAAAGGCCTCACAGTCAAGGTTAAGGACATCATAGTCTGTGAGTTTAAAGACCTCACAGTCAAGGTTAATGATGTCATAGTCCGTGAGTTTAAAGACCTCACAGTCGAGGTTAAGGACGTCATAGTCCGTGAGTTTAAAGACCTCACAGTCGAGGTCAAGGACGTAATAGTCCGTGAGTTTAAAGACCCCACAGTCAAGGTTAAGGACATCATAGTCCATGGGCTTAAGGACCCCGCAGTCTGTAGAGTGTTTGGTTGTCGGGACCCGTCACCTCTCTGAAAACGTTGAAGGATTACAACGACAAATATCAGAAGAGTAAAGAGATGTACCTTCGAACCGGTGTGAGTTGGTTGAAAGATCTGTAGTCCAATTTGAGACTAAGATCTGTTGAAATATTTATGAGCAGATGGGTCCAATTAATATGAGTTGAGGATTTATGGCCAATCTTGGGCTAAGTCCAATCAAATTAAAATGTTTAACATTTTATTTTGAGCTGTTGAGCCTTTATTGAATGCTAAGCATTCATCAGAGCTGTGGGCTTATTAAAAAACAATTTATGTTCTGTCAGCGCAACACGTGGCGTGTCAGGCGCTTTGCGCCAATCAAAAAGCGCCGTGCACTACTGCCAAGTAACGCACATGTAAGGGACACGTGTCGCACTCAGCGCTAGGCGCTAAATGATGAGCGCATGATGCCAGTTTATGAGCGCTGAGCGCATTGCGCTTTCAATTTAGTGGCGCATACGTGAGTGACACGTGGTGCGCTTGGCGCTGAGTGCCAGCCCATGAGCGCAGTGCGCTATTTCAGAAGCGCAAAGCGCAAGTTGTCAATTGGCGCATACGTGGCTGACACGTGGCGCATTTAGCGCTGAGCGCAGAAACGCAGTTCAAGAGCGCAAGGCGCATTTCAAAAGCGCAAAGCGCATCTGATCAATTTTATGATATGGGAACAAATTTATGTTCTTTTTAAAGAGACTTTGTCTCAAGATCTAAGAACAACGGTTCTTATTTTTGCAAGAGATATTTCCAATCTCTTATGTCGATGAAAGGCTTTGCCTTTATATATCCATGATCTATGAGAAGAATTATGTTCTTCTTTTATTTTATGATGAGATCTTTTGATCTCTTTGTGAAAACTTTTTGTCTTTGTAGATCTATGATCTATTTAAAGAAAAGAATTCTTCTTTCTTAATCATGAGATGATTTCATCTCTGTGTTCATCATCCTTCATTCTTACTTTGAAGAAATATCTTCTTGCAAGAGCTTGCTCTTTTTCTTTGAGTTTTTTTTCAAAGTTTATGGGCGGTTTCTCTATATCAGACTTGAAGTCTTAGGGCATTTATATAGGGCAAGCTGATTTGTTGAATCAGTTAAAGAGATCTTTCTCTGATTGATTCAGAGATGTTTCCTCACCATTGGATCTTTGATCCTAGGGCTTCTGTTTTACAGAAGGCAATCTTCTTGTTTTTAACAAAATTGGAAAATCTTTCCATAACAGAATTTAATTCTGATTGATTAATGATTTATCATTATTATTAGATCTTTTGATCTAACGGTGGTGAGTTTTTTAATTCCAGCGTTAGCGCACCCGTACTTTGCGCGTGGTGCGCTGCTCAGAGCGCGGCGCGCCTTGCGTTAGCGCACCTGTGTTTGACACGTGGCGCGCTGCGCAGCACGCCTAGCGCTAGCGCACACATAGTGCGCTGCCTAGGGCGCAGCGCACTTAGCGCTGCATCTGAAGCGTTGCTTCAATTTTTTGAAATTTGAATTTCAAACAGAGCTTTGCTCTGATTGGGGGAAACAAATGCCCCCCCACCGTTGCGCTCACGTGGCCCACATGTGAGTGCAGCGGTGGCAGTATCTGCGCCCTTTGATCAACTCAGAAGTTGAAGAGGCATTTCAATGCCTATAAATAGGACCTTTGGTCTTTTAGATGATTCTGTTCATCTTCTTACTTATTTTCTGAGAATTTTATTCTCTCACAGAGTATAGCTCTCCATCTTAAGAATTTTAAGAGTCAAAACTCTGCTAAAATCTAGGTAAATATTAAATCTTTTAAAAGATCATTTTAAGAATCTAGGGTTTCTCCCATCAATAGAGTCTTGCTCTCCATAAATTTTTGATCTAAAGAAAACCCTTTTTAGGGTTTCATTAACAGAGCTTTGCTCTCTTGAACCCATAGATCTAAGGAGATCTTTTCTTGAGGTTTCTTAACCCATGAACAGAGTTTTGCTCATAAAGAACTTTTAGAGTTTGTTCATAGATCTTGAAGATCTCAGAATTTTTAATTCATAAAAAAAAATTGATTTTAATCTTTCTGATGGATTCTTTCATCACCAATTTTTTTCAGAACAAGGCTCTTAGCATTTTTAGGGAATTTCTTTAAATTCCCTTAATAATTGACTTTGACAGGTGTCACTCCTGTCTGCAGAGCATTGCTCTCAAGGAGTTTAACTCCTTGACCCGAGGGGTCGCTCATTAAATGGGATTCCTTTTTTTTAGGATTTCTCCCAAATTCAAATTTGTTAGGTGTCATAATTAGAATTTGTTTTCTCCATGAGGATATCAAGAGTCGTTTAAATTCCTGTGCCTGTTTTTAATAAGAATTTGCTTAATCAGTCTGTCCGCTAATTCTTGTTGATTTTCTTTTTCGGGAGTTATGGATGCTCATATGTATGCTCTTGATGAGATTATCTCTTATGGCGACATTCGCGTACTCGGTCGTTCTCAAAACCGAGAATTCGCAAACGCCCAGTGTGCCGAAATCATGGGTCGCTTTGACGCATACAATGGTCAACTGCTTCCTCGACGTTCCTCTCTCTTGAAGCTTATTGTGGGAGCGATCTGGGGAGCACTTCCTCTATTCTGTGCCGGCATGCCGCTTAAGGCATTGGATGATGCCGAAGACAAGGTGCACTCGGTGTATCTGATAGGCCTAATCTCAAAGAAAAGGCGAGACAATCTTGTTGATCTTCTGCATCAGGCTTTTCAACAGGCGGTAATACTCCCTGCCTATCGGAGAGTGGAGGACATCAGTGAGGACCCCGACGCTTGTGATCGCGAGAGGAAGCATACTAGGATGGTTCGAAAGGCCTGGAACATTTTAGATGGCCTTACTTTTGAGTTTCTTAATCCATTCCCTGGATTTGATGTCGTGCCTTTGTAAACATTCCAGTTATGTTTTTATTTGTTGTTTTTCTCAATGTAGGCATTTTCTGAAGTATGAATAGCAAGCCTTTTCATTTCTATGTGTTTATTTTATACATCAAACTTTTTCGCACATGCATGAATGGGTATGCCTTGAACGCTTAACTGAATGTGAATAAAATGTTCTCCTCACTGTCGCTTTCTTCCCTTTTCTTTGTTGCCGGCATGTCACTTTAGTAAGCGTAGCCCGCATATGCTAGAGAGAATATTCCGTTTTGAATTCTTCGAGAGGTAACGATGGCTTAAAAATCAGGTTCAGATCTGCTGCCTAAGACTTTTCAACTTCATGAGCCGTGAGGGTCTCATACAGACTTTTTTCCCTACGAGTCGAGAAGATCTCGTAGGTGTATTTTCTTCTTAGGAATCGTGAGGGTTCCTAAGCGCGTTTTCTCTTGTAAGTCGTAAGAATCTTACAAGAGAGTTTTCTTCCTTTGGGTCGAGAGGACCTATAAGTGATTGATGGTGTTGCCATTATCCGCTCTTTGCGGAGTTAGGAGTTGCTCTGGGCGTTTCCCACGGGGTCAGGATTGACTTTAACAGTGTTCTATTGGGTTGCGGCAGCACCCCGGCAGTCTTTCCGAGGTCAAATGCGGAACAAAAACTTTTTACGAACTGGCGCTAACCGCATCCCGATCCCAGATCGTTCCATTGACCGTAAACTAGTAAACTGTAAAGGGGGTTTCGAGATTATACCGATCGATCCGTGTCCTTCGGTCTTTAATCTCTGCCCCTAGCAAGTTGCGGGTGCGCCGACGAAATTCTCTCCTCGATCTCGCTCGATTTCCGATCTTCTCCTCGCCAAAAACTACGCCACATCAACGAATCTTTATACGGGCTCTCGCCTCTGAACCGAGGCAACTCGGACACAAAGTTTGCTAGCCGACGTGTCCAAGATTGATGTAGAGATGATGTAGAATACTGTCTCAAATCACCCAAGTGAATGGATGAAGGGTTAATAGAAGTTGCCATTTAAGGAAGTGTGAGGAGAAATGAGCTTTGGAATGAACAAAGGAATTTTGTGCAAATGAAATGAATCAATTCCTCACACCAAAAGAATGGGGGCTGCCCATCTTGTAGTGCTCGGCCATAAGAGGAATGGTGGGGGGGGAGGGGTGAGCATAAGAGCAAGTGGTGATCACAAGGAAAAAATGTCACAACAATGTCTTTCTCAATCCAATCACATTAATGCACCAATAATGCACAAAAAGAAGCCAGGCTCTCTAGAAGCATTCCAGAATTCTCCTGGAGCCCTCCCACCACAAACCCCCCTTCCTTTGCTAATTTCAAAATTTGCAAGAAACCCCCTCCTCACAAAAATTCAGCCATGAAGAAGAGACAGAAGGCATGGCCAAAAAGAATGCAAACTAGCAACTTCAAAAAAGCGATCCGGTAACAAAATTACAGGATAACTCCGCAGCTGTATATACATACCCGCATTTGTATTCCAACCGAATACAAATGCAATGAGACAAAATCTATACAGTATAATACCAGGATCCGGCTTAAACCAAAGCCCACTAGTATTATCCGTCCGAACCATGACACGTGCATAAGTGCACGCGTATGTTCGAACCCTGCCATAAAACCATACGGTCTCTACAACGTTTCGCCCGAACTGGGAAACTTTCTGTGGGGGACTCTAAAGACTCGTCAATACTCTGGCAGTGGGTTTAACCACAAGCCGTCAGTGGTACTAGCTGTACGTAACGGCTGCCCATGTACTGAGTGAAAGGGAGTCCGATGAGCGAACTCATCCTGGAACCCTACTGATCCTATGTGTGACAATATTCGTACAGTCCGGTCCGTTCGTCTATGAGTATCTCATATCGGGCCTAGCGAGCTGGTAAACGTCAGACCCCCAAAAGCGGTATAAGTCGTGTCGGAGTGTAGCCCAAAACACCTGAGATACTACTGGAATACCTACCAGTAAATCTCTCTTACCATGGCCATGGATTTTGTGTAATGGCTCTCCTAGACACAGCACGATTTCACTCCCAACGTAAGGAGAGACGAATCCCCTGCTGATCCGCTCACTGCCTCTATGTGGCTCGGGACTGTACCCAACTAGAACCTGTTTGCACGACTCTTTTGAGCCGTGGTAAGGTAATAATCAAAGCACGGCGGGAACTCACATGAAACAAATGACGATCTCAGGTCGATAGACTAACCTGTACACATGTCACCTAGGAATTGCTATCTGACGACAGGTTTTAATAACCAGCTAGCATGTTCCCGGCGAGTCCTGTCCGGTGTACTCATAACCCAATGAGCACCTGTATACATCTTAGATGAACCAACTGACACCAATGGCTTGTGAGACCGGCCACCGCCCCTCGTCGGGGTCTCGACTGTATACACTAGTCTACTCTGGAGTATCGATGCCCTATCTCGAAACTCCCGCGACTGGGGACTACTTTTAAGAATGTGCTTATAGACTACCCAACTCTCACATATATGATCGCCATCATACTGCTGGTAGTCAAGCAAGAATCCTATGGGCTTTATCAATATGCAATAGTGATATATATCATGTCACCTAAATCAGTACACGATGATAAAGATAAACCAGATAGCATACTATCATCTCGAGTAAGACTGTACTACTGGTATAGGTCCTCCCTCAATCATTGCAATCACGTGCCTGTGATCGAATAATTGACTTTGAGGGCACTATATCCAACAATATCCTACTTGCACTTAAGGCTAATTATTGCGATGTCGCATACTCACAGCCCGTGTGATACCGAACACCCAACTCCTCTACTAATCAGTTTCATAAAGCTCGTTTGTAAAACTATTGTGTTCGAGAAATAGCCTCAGTGAGTGGATCCGTTCTGATGTTTCTTTCTATGTCTCTCTATATCCCAAGTTTGTGGAGAAACCTATCTCTCGAAATGAGCAATACCTGTCTTAGAATATGTCTGGATATCTGATGGGACCTAGTTCACGAATGAACTCCAAATCCAAACTTCTTAGACTGTATCGTTAACTGAACTTAATCAGTATCCTGCGCCATACTTCTCTCAGTCTCCGCTTGGACCACCTGTCCAAACTACTGCCCCTCGTTGGAGGGAAAACTATAACTCTGACAGTCACTCTGTCATCCAAGTCACCTTGGAAGCCTGGAATGATAACCGTCTCCCGAAAGAGGCTGCCGTTATCAAATCCCTAGAACATCCACTTATGTTCTAAAACTGCCTCCGAACGTTCCTCCAGAATTGGATTAATATCAACTTATTGCATCTAGTGCAAAAACAACACTTGGTGTGGTACTTGACATCTCATGATCGATTCAATTGCCTAAGCAAGTGATCTGCCAATCATGCACATCCCTCTCCCCTTTAGTCTGTAAGACACTTTTAGAGAGGGTGACTCCATCACCTGCTAGTACACCACCATGCCAGGAGTCGTCCATTCTAAATATCTTTAGAATGCTGTCTAAGTACCCAGATTGGGAAACTACCCAAATCTAGATCTAAAACCATAGATCTAGTAACCAGAATGACCGATATAATATCCATATCCTATGTGGAGAAAACACTGTGTGACGACTACAGTATAACCGATCGTAGTATAGGAATTTTACTTCCTACTCTGTGTATGTCATCCAGATACCAAGACATCACACCCTACTACCTTCTTAACAGATCTATCCCCTATTCTGATGAAGTCAAAGTTCATGACTATCACATCAAAAATAGATGATCTATCTCCGCTATATATGCTTTATTCTATAAATAGACATAAGCTACTTGTTCGCTACGCTTCCGCTGCTCCCACTGACTACGACAACCCTCTGGCAGAATAATATACACGTTCACTTGTAAAACTAGTTTAGAATGACGCTATACTTATACTCCTGCCGGGTCTCACAGTCTGGAGCAGCAGTAATGGCAAGTCTGGGTAAACAAGAACCTCCCTATCACCGTCCTTGAGGCTACCGGAGTACCTCTCGGGTGTCTGAGGTTACCCATCATATCTGCAGAGTGGCTAATGAAATGTCAAACCAGATTGAATGTTTAGGTCCTATTAAATTTTTCGTAATCGTTTGCGGTTCTGGAATCTCTTCCAGTTCTACCATACTCCCACTTCTGTTTTCTGAAAAAATCCATTTTACTAAAACTGTGGTGAGTCAAGAACAATATCACTATTGATCTTCCAGATGGTAGAAAATCAACCCTCGTCTAAGCCAGGGTCAACCCACAAACTGCCATTACAGAAACGTGCCTTGAGATATCCAGAGTCTGGTTTTAAGCATAAGCCGGACAACTCCATATATCTTAATATCGTTAAGATATGATCCATTCTATATACAATATAGAAACAGAGGCACTGATTTAACTAGAACCAGATTCAAATCATGCAGCTGTCTCCAGTGCATGTCAACTAAATGGAAAGAGGCCGATCAATATTACTCAACTTAGGAGTGCATCCAATTATGAGAAACCTGAAAGAGAAGTAAGTTCTCTAAAACATTACTATCAACTGAATACCATACATAAGTATCTACATGTTCGATCACCTTGAAGAATCCCGATACTTGCAACACCCGGTTCTCTACTTTATTCTTATACCTATAACTTCTCAAACTTGGATCTTGTATTTCAACGAAACACATGTCTAAAATTAGAGAAGTTACAAGTAAACAGAATATAGTACGAGAACCTACCCCTTTGTTCTAATGGACACTGGACAACATACAATACTTTGTGTAAGTCCCTTGAATTAAATAACTCAAACCATGTGCATCGTAGGTTGAAAACTGTACCCAGGCGATTTTCTCAAATATCACCAATTACAACGAATTCCGATATAATGAGGATGATCGCCAAATTCCCAATAACTTACTCCCACTCATCATCTGTAAAACCATACAGATGTGAGAATCATACCTGGTAAATACATACCCCGGAACAAGGACTAATTGGGAAATCAATTTTCTATCAACAATACACAGTGAAACTGAAACATGGGTATTCCGAGTAATGCCTCTTCCATTATCCAGATTCATGATTGTAACCGTATATTTCCTTTGCTATCTCTCCAAATCCCTTTATTTGTTTTTAGTCGTCACCTTCTGTACACCATCGTTAGGCTTAATGGTTTTCTTCCTTCCATACCGTTCGGCACCAGCCTATGGTTTGGAAGAAGACTATCCAATAAGCATAATAGGTGTACTCTCCTAATCCTAGGAGTACTCACAACTTGAGAGAAGGTGATGATAAAAGACAACTGAATAAACCTTATTCTATTTCTTCCGAACCAGAATCCATCTCCGAACTGGAACAAGTTCCATCGAGTTCGTATATAACCATACGATGGATTATCCAAATAATTATGGATTTTCGTAGTGATACGGGGTGTTCTGGAGAAATACAAAGGTGAAGTAGGAGTGGCGGTGAAATACTTGGTTTGGTCGTGAATAGCAGTCGCAATTTACTTTGCCCTCTTTCCAATCCCTCCATATGTCTTTACTTATTACCTTCTGTACATCACCGTTAGGCTAATTGGTTTTCTTCATTCCCGACCTTTCGGCACCTGCCTATGGTTTGGAAGAAGACTATCCAATAAGCGTAATAGGTGTACCCTCTCCTAATCCTAGGAGGCCTCACAACCTGAGAGAAGGTAAAAGGAAAAGACAACTGCATAGTCCTATTCAATCTCTCCAGAACCAGAATCCATCCTCGAATCTGGAATAAATTCCTTCGAGTTCGTATATAATCATACGATTGATTTATCCAATGGAAGTGGATGTCCGTAGTAATACGGGGTGTTCTGGACAAATGCAAAGGGTAAAAGAAGGAGTGGCAATGATGTATGCAACTCAGACAATCCAAAAGCCAGTGTTTTAAGAAGGTTCGGTTAACTTGGTTACTGAGTCATAGTCTAGGGTCGGGTCATGGTCGTAGCCAAAGAGAGAGAGAGAAAAGAAACACTCTGCGTGCACTCTAACCTAGATCAGAATGGTTATCACATTATCTAATCAGGAAACCTCCCACTGTATCCTCAAATCCTCCTCCAAACCTGAAAGAAGAATTAGTCGGGATCACCCGAGGAGTAAACTAACTCATCAGTGGGAATCGGGATCCAACTATCATTGCATGGTAACGTGACGAAATCCACTCACGTTATCACACTCCAGAAGGTATGCGCATACCTGGCAAGTTTCAGTTTCTTTAGAAACTCCCGATATGATTTTTACCCCTAGGATCCAAGTGACCTTGACGAATAATCAACAAATCAAAAGGTCCTAGTCAAGTTCAACCCGTCATTATCTTGATTGCGTTAAACCCACCTGCATGACCCTTGATGACTAATCAACAAAGTCGTACAACCGTCCTAACCAATCCACATATCCATTCGACAAAAAGCATTACAGAGCAACCACACACTACGCCTCGGCGAATAGCAACGACAAACGTAGCACGAATACTAAGCAATACTAATCTGAAATGACGGAGGGCTATGAATGGTTTTTGGCGAAAAACCTTTTACCGTAATGAACTTGATATCGTTGAAGAAACTGGATAACCTTTTATAAAAATATAGTGACGAAAACCTTTACTAAAGAGGTCACTCCCGGTGAAGGGATCTCGGCTCTTTCCCCGTAGAATGAGATTCCCCGTAGAATGAGGTGCAGCATATTCCAAACTGAATACCCCGATGCAAAGCAAAAATTAATCGACTATAGTGAAGTTATTACCCTGACGCAAACCTCTGTCCAAGAGGTCACTCCCGGTGAAGGGATCTCGGCCCTTGCCTCGTCGAATGAGGTGCTGGATATTCTAAACTGAATACCACCGTGCAAAACAAAAGAGAACGTCCTTGCAATAACGGCTTTTTGAAAATTGTTCCAACAACATCTGTATCGTTCTGTTTTCTTTGCATTGATCCGAATCAACGCAGTCCCATCAATTAATCACACCAGAAAAGAACAAAAATATGATGTACGTATATGCCATCCGCATTCGCTACTGGGTCCCGTCATTACCCGTTAGGTTACTTAACTAACGAAAGAGCGGGGACTGGACTAGCGCGGGTGTAAAACATATACAACATCTACTAGTATATATATCAATATATAATAATCGCTCCAGGCGTGATAAATGCAACATCATAGAAAAGTAATAAGCATCACAGAACAATACAGATAATCTGGGATCCCCGGGTTTCATAAAGCCACAAATGAAACTCGACGTTCCCCTGGTCGTGTGGATAGCCTGTGCAATGAAAACCTAGACCCCTACGAGTGCGGCAAGTTACCCGCCAAAACCAGAAGCGAGGCAGCCCCCTTCAGCATCGTGAATGGACCACCCAGCACTTCACGGAATCCGGTAACTTGAGCACCCCTCCTTGGGTCATCCTATACCCCCTACGAGTGCGGCGAATAGCCCGCCAATCCTAGAGTGAGGTCCCCTCCCTCTCAAAGCCATGAGATGCGGACCCATTGCCCTTCAGAACCCGGCTATCCGTGCACTCCACCGCGGGGTAATCCCGGTACAGAAAAGAAAATATATACAACGGGTACATCGACCTCAACCCGGTCGTGCCCCAAAAGAATAATATACAAACAAGCAGTGACGGCAGTCCACATGTCGGACGCTCACCCCGCAATATCAAATGTACAAATATATCCAAACTGCACTACCATTGCACGCAAGCTATCCACCACGACAAATCTGCAACATCACAGAACAACACAGAACATCAACGCGAATGTCACGTTCAAATGTACAAATATATCCAAACTGCACTACCATTGCACGCAAGCTATCCACCATGACAAATCCGCAACATCACAGAACAACACAGAACATCAACGCGAATGCCACGTTCGCAAACCCGTCTAAAAGGACTATAGCAATTAGACAAGATTTACCGATCGAATGACATTCACGGTCGCAGATATAAAGTAAGCACTGTGAACTAACTTATTTAAAATTTTCGATCGACAAAATTTCCCGAAGTGGGCCCCAAGTATAAATCCAGCACTCAAAATAATCTGGGCCAAAACTAAAAATTCCAGAAACCCCAATTCCATGTTAAAGACCCAAAGAAAAAATTTAGTGCACTAAATCACCAACACTGCGGCGGAACCGCGGCCAAAACGTGGGTACGGCCGCGGTTCCGCGGCGCTACAGAGGGATCATGCAACAAAATTTTTACAGTGGTCTTAGAAAAGCCTGCTTGATTTTCTGAAACACTCAAAATAATTTTTCGACGACAAAAAAAATTCGACAGAAACTTTGAACTTGGAATTGCAGTTTTGGAAATTTCGTCCGATCGATATTTTAAACAAGTTAGAACAAGCTAGTTAACGGTTAATAGTTCGGCTCTGATATCATGTTAGGTTGCGGCAGCGCCCCGGCCGTCTTTCCGAAACCAAATGCGGAACAAAAACTTTTTACGAACTGGCGCAAATTGCATCCCGATCCCGGATCGTTCCATTAACCGTAAACTAGTAAACTGTAAAGGGGGTTTCGAGATTATACCGATCGATCCGTGTCCTTCGGTCTTTAATCTCTGCCCCTAGCATGTTGCGGGTGCACCGACGAAATTCTCTCCTCGATCTCGCTCAATTTCCGATCTTCTCCTCGCCGAAAACTGCGCCACATCAACGAATCTTTATATGGGCTCCCGCCTCTGAACCGAGGCAACTCGGACACGAAATTTGTTAGCCGACGTGTCCATGATTGATGTAGAGATGATGTAGAATACTGTCTCAAATCACCCAAGTGAATGGATGAAGGGTTAATCGAAGTTTCCATTTAAGGAAGTGTGAGGAGAAATGAGCTTTGGAATGAACAAAGGAATTTTGTGCAAATGAAATGAATCAATTCCTCACACCAGAAGAATGGGGGTTGTCCATCTTGTAGTGCTTGGCCATAAGAGGAATGGTGGGGGAGGGTGAGCATAAGAGCAAGTAGTGATCACAAAGAAAAAATGTCACAACAATGTCTTTCTCAATCTAATCACATTAATGCACCAATAATGCACAAAAGGAAACCAAGCTCTCTAGAAGCATTCCAGAATTCTGCTGGGGCCCTCCCACCACAAAAAAACCCCTTCTTTGCTAATTTCGAAATTTCCAAGAAACCCCCTCCTCACAAAAATTCAGCCATGGAGAAAAGACAGAAGGCATGGCCAAAAAAAATGCAAACTGGCAACTTCAAAAAGGCGATCCGGTAACAAAATTACAGGATAACTCCGCAGCTGTATATACATACCCGCATTTGTATTCTGACCGAATACAAATGCAATGAGACAAAATCTACAGTATAATACTAGGATCCGTCTTAAACCAAAGCCCGCTAGTATTATCCGTCCGAACTATGACACGTGCACAAGTGCACGCGTATATTCGAACCCTGCCATAAAACCATACGGCCTCTACAACGTTTCGCCCGAACTGGGAAACTTTTTGTGGGGGACTCTAAAGACTCGTCAATACTTTGGCAGTGGGTTTAACCATAAGCCGTCAGTGGTACTACCTGTACTTAACGGCTGCCCATGTACTGAGTGAAAGGGAGTCCGATGAGCGAACTCATCCTGGAACCCTACTGAGCCTATGTGTGACAATATCTGTACAGTCTGGTCCGTTCGTCTATGAGTATCGTATATCGGGCCTAGGGAGCTGGTAAACGTCAGACCCCCAAAAGCGGTATAAGTCGTGTCGGAGTGTAGCCCAAAACATCTGAGATACTACTGGAATACCTACCAGTAAATTTCGCTTACCATGGCCATGGATTTTGTGTAATGGCTCTCCTAGGCACAGCACGATCTCACTCCCAACGTAGGGAGAGACGAATCCCCTGCCGATCCGCTCACTGCCTCCATGTGGCTCGGGACTGTACCCAACTAGAACCTGTTTGCACGACTCCTTTGAGCCGTGGTAGGGTAATAATCAAAGCACAATGGGAACTCATACGAGACAAATGACGATTTCAGGTCGATAGACTAACCTGTACACATGTCACCTGGGAATTGCTATCTGACGACAGGTTTTAATAACCGGCTAGCATGTTCCCGGCGAGTCCTGTCCGGTGTACTCATAACCCAATAAGCACATGTATACATCTTAGATGAACCAACTGACACCAATGGCTTGTGAGACCGGCCACTGCCCCTCGTCGGGGTCTCGACTGTATACACTAGTCTACTCCGGAGTATCGATGCCCTATCTTGAAACTCCCGCGACTAGGGACCACTTTTAAGCATGTGCTTATAGACTACCCAACTCTCACATATATGATCGCTATCATACTGCTGGTAGTCAAGCAAGAATCCTATGGGCTTTATCAATGTGCAATAGTGATATATATCATGTCACTTAAATCAGTACACGATGATAAAGATAAACCAGATAGCATACTATCATCTCGAGTAAGACTGTCCTACCGGTATAGGTCCTCCCTCAATCATTGCAATCACGTGTCTACGATCCAATAATTGACTTTGAGGGCACTATATCCAACACTACGGGACCAGGATTTGCTCTGGATGATTCCCACGGGGTCATAGCCATGTTCTGCGAGGACCAGGCTCCGTTCTGGACGTTTCCCACGGGGTCAAGATTGACATAAGCCGCGTTCCACGTGACCAGAAATTTTGCTCTGGATGCTTCCCATGGGGTCATAGCCGTGTTCTATGAGGACCAGGCTTCGCTCTGGATGCTTCCCACGGGGTCATAGCCGTGTTCTGCGAGGACCAGGATCTGCTCTGGACGCTTCGCATGGGGTCAGGATTGACATAAGCCGCGTTCCACGTGACCATGAATTTTGCTCTGGATGCTTCCCACAGGTTCATAGCCGTATTCTGCGAGGACCAGGCTCTGCTCTGGATGCTTCCGTGTTCTGCGAGGACCAGGATCCGCTCTGGACATTTCCCACGGGGTCAGGATTGACATAAGCCGCGTTCCACATGACCAGGAATTTTGCTCTGGATGCTTCCCACGGGGTTATATCCGTGTTCTGCAGGGACCAGGCTCCACTCTGGATGCTTTCCACGGGGTCATAGTCGTATTCTGCGAGGACCAGAATCCGCTCTGGACGTTTCCCACGGGGTCAGGATTGACATAAGCCGCGTTCCACGTGATCAGGAATTTTTGCTCTTGATGCTTCCCACGGGGTCATAGCCGTGTTCTGCGAGGACCAGGCTCCACTCTGGACGTTTCCCAGGGGTCAGGATTGACATAAGCCGCGTTCCACGTGACCAGGAATTTTGCTCTGGATGCTTCCCACGGGGTCATAGCCGTGTTCTGCGAAGACCAGGCTCCGCTCTGGATGCTTCCCACGGGGTCAGGATTGACATAAGTCACGTTCCACATGACCAAGAATTTTGCTCAGGATGCTTCCCACGGGGTCATGGCCGTGTTCTGCGAGGACCAGGCTCCGCTCTGGACGTTTCTTACGGGGTCAGGATTGACATATGCCGCATTCCACATAACCAGGAATTTTGCTCTGGATGCTTCCCACGGGGTCATAGCCGTGTTCTGCGAGGACCAGGCTCCGCTCTGGACGTTTCCCACAGGGTCAGGATTGACATAAGCCGCGTTCCATGTGACCAGGAATTTTGCTCTAGATGCTTCCCACGGGGTCATAGCCGTGTTCTGCGAGGACCAGGCTCCACTCTGGATGCTTCAAACGGTGTCAGGATTGACATAAGCCGCGTTCCACGTGACCAGGAATTTTGCTCTGGATGCTTCCTATGGGGTCATAGTCGTGTTCTGCGAGGACCAGACTTCGCTCTGGACGTTTCCCACGGGGTCAGGATTGACATATGCCGCGTTCCACGTAACCAGGAATTTTGCTCTGGATGCTTCCCACGGGGTCATAGCCGTGTTCTGCGAGGACCAGGCTCCGCTCTGGATACTTCCCACGGGGTCATAGCCGTGTTCTGCGAGGACCAGGATCCGCTCTGGACGTTTCCCACAGGGTCAAGATTGACATAAGCCGCGTTCCACGTGACCAGAAATTTTGCTCTGGATGCTTCCTACGGGGTCATAGCTGTGTTCTGCGAGGACCAGGCTCCGCTCTGGACGTTTCCCATGGGGTCAGGATTGACATAGGCTGCGTTCCACATAACCAGGAATTTGCTCTGGATGCTTCCCACGGGGGTCATAGCCGTGTTCTGCGAGGGCCAGGATCCGCTCTGGATGCTTCCCACGGGGTCATAGCCGTGTTCTGCGAGGACCAGGATCCGCTCTGGACGTTTTCCATGGGGTCAGGATTGACATAAGCCGCGTTCCACGTGACCAGGAAG
The DNA here is from genome assembly GCA_030015575.1 of Agapanthus africanus. Lineage (NCBI taxonomy): Eukaryota > Viridiplantae > Streptophyta > Magnoliopsida > Asparagales > Amaryllidaceae > Agapanthus > Agapanthus africanus. The sequence goes on from JASDDO010000022.1 coordinate 904,573,486, forward strand.
GGTTGACTTTATCCGCATTTCACGGAGTCGGGGTTTGACTCTCAATCATCTGTGCACCGCCGAGTCATGGAACTGGGAGTTTCCGCGGTTCCGCTTTGCGTGATTTTGTGTCGAATGTTGAGATGATCTCCAGGCTATCTGTGAACCGTCGAGATTTGGTTTCTTCTTCTGATGAAGTCCGGGGAGGAAAGGTGTGATTCCCTCTTTGTTTGTGCCCCTGGATTGTATACAGGGATTGATGTGATATCACCTGTAGGGCAAAAATTTTCATTTTCATTTTTTTATTTTTTTCCGCGATACTCTTTCATTTCAGCTTTTATATCGCAAAGGTCGCGATTGCCCAATCATTTCGGTTATTTTTCGCGGTGCCCAATCATTTCGGCTATTTGTTTTATTTTTATTCGCTGCTTTTTATTGCGAGTTGCCCAATCATTTCGGCTATTTTTCATGCATACATTTTTACTTGCTGATTTTTATTTGCAAGTCACCCCATCATTTTCGGCTATTTCGTATGCATGTGTGGTTCGCTGGCTTTTCGCTGCAAGCTTGGAATTAGACACCGATTTCGGCATCAGCACCGCTACAACTGGGATATTCCTAGGAGAGAATCATCATTTGCCTCTGTCGATGTCGAACAAAGATGGCTTAGCAAACAGGGTTAAGATCCTGTCGACTAAGGCTTTCAGCTTCATGAGCCGTAAGGGTCCCATAAAGGTACTTCTCCCTGCGAGTCGTGAGGATCTCGCAGGTGCGTTTTCTCCTTAGGAATCGTGAGAATTCCTAAGTGTATGATCTCTTATAAGTCGTAAGGATCTTACAAGAGTGCTTTCTCCTTATAATTCGAGAGGACTTACAAGGGCTGTTCACTGTGCAAACATATTCCTAGTCACGGATGAGACTTTGTTAGGGAAATGTTTATTCGCGCCCATGAATTGTATACAAGAGTCAATATTGAGCCGCTTGTAGGACATTATTGGAGGTTGTGGTGACCGCTTAAGAACAGGTTCAGATCCCTGTAGCTTAAGACTTTTGAGTCTTACGAGCCGTGAGGGTCTCATAAGAGGGTTCTCCTTACGAGTCGTGAGGATCTCGCAAGTGTAATTTCTCCTTAGGAACCATGGGGATCCCTAAGTGTGTTGCTCCCTTGTGAGTCGTAAGGATCTCACGCGGGTGGTTTACTCTTCACAAGGTCGAGAGGACCTTGCAAGTGTCTTTTAACGAGGTTGCGCCCTTTCGGGTTTTCATAAAAACTCACCGGTAGCCCTGCTGTTTTTACTCACGGAGCCCTTTCGAGTTTTCATCCGTGCCCATTTTGCTTATGGACATACCGTTTTCTTTTTCTTCTTCTTTTTTATTCTTTTATTCTTCTTTTTTTTGTATCAGCCTTGGAATGCTGCAATCTACAGTAGTTTATCGACGTCTCGGTCAACAGTTAGTTTTAGGACATAGTGGTCCATTGTTAGTTTAAGGACGTTTCGGTCCGTCGTTAGTTTAAGGACGTTTCGGTCCGTTGTTAGTTTAGGACATTTCGGTCCATTGAAAAGGAAGCCGGCTACTACTTATAAAGTTTAGGCTTAGGAAGATAGCGAGCGGACATAGGCGTCGTCATCTATCGTTGACCTAGGCCGTGACTTGTTAGGCGTAGTATTTCTTTAGGAAGCGACCGTTTATTGGCCTGAAAGGTCTTTCACCATGCATGTCCATGAGTAGGTAAGCTCCACCCGGGTAGACTTTGTCTATGATATACGGGCCTTCATAATTCGGCTCGAATTTTCCCCGCTTGGCGTGATTGGGGATCATAGGTCTTTTAACTACTAGCACGAGTTCACCTTGGCGGAACGTTCTCGGCCTAGTCAATTTTTCATATGAGCGCGTCATCTTTGCTTTATAAGCCTCCAAATTTTGTTGCGCTATGAGTCGGGTTTCATCAAGGGCATCGAGCTCCTCAAGCCGAAGGTGAGCATTCTCTTCGTCCGTTAGCTCGTAATGAACCGCCACTCGTAGAGAGGGTAACTCTATCTCAAGGGGGGTACCGCTTCTGTGACGAATACCAATGCGTACGGCGTTGTGTTCGTGGCCATTTTGAACGTAGTTCGATATGCCCAGAGAGCTTCATGCAGTCTCTCATTCCAGTCCTTCTTATTTCGAGACACTGTCTTTTTCACGATCTTCGTCAAGGTCTTGTTGAAAGCCTCAGCTAGACCGTTAGCTCGAGGATTATAGACTGAAGAGTATCTCCAGTCTATGTTATGCTATTGTGCGAAGCGGCTGATTTTGTGGCTTCTGTAGGCTGGCCCGTTATCGGAGATGATCCGTCGCGAAGTGCCAAACCAATAAATGACGTGTGTCTTGAAGAAACGGAGGATATTCTCCGTTTTCACTTCTCTTAGCGGTACTGCTTCTGCCCATTTGGAGAAGTAATCAGTTGTCGCCAAAATGAATTGGTGTCCTCTGGACGATGCTGGTTCGATGGGGCCGATTATGTCAGTCCCCCACATTTCGAACGGCCAGCTAGCCACTGTCGGATGTAACGGATTTGGATGTTGATGGATAAAATCCCCATGAATCTAGCACGAATGGCACTGCTTCGCGTATTCGAGGCAGCCTTGGATCATCATGGGCCAATAATAACCCATCCGTTTGATCTTCAGTTTCATTTTCGGCCCGGCTTGGTGAGAACCGCAGAGTCCGTCGTGAGTTTCTTGGACGACTCTCTTTACCTCTTCAGGTCCCAGGCATCTTAGCCACAGAGAATCAAATGACCTTTTATACAGAGTATCATTGACGAAGGCAAATGATAGAGCTCGTTTCATGAGCTGATGTCTTGAGGACGCATCTTCAAGTGTTCGACGGGATTTGAAGTAGTCTATAAAGACTTCCTTCCAAACCTTAGCCTTTTCCTGGTCTTTTATTTATATAGTCGTTTGCTCGGTCTCTCCCTTTTCTTCGGACGACTCCGGAGATATTTCTGCTGGTGCGAGAACCCGACGATTTTGCACAACGATCCTCACGTCATCGAGGTTTTCGTCAGCCAGTTTTTTAGCGAGCTTGGCTAATGCATCCGCTTTGCTATTTTCCGCACGCAGTATGCTTTCCAAGGTGTAGGAAGGAATTTGAGTAAGCAGTCGCTGTACTCTCTCGCCGTATTTCACCAACTCAGGCTTGCACGTCTGACAGTCGCCGTTTACTTGACTAATGACTAGTTGGGCGTCTCCGTATATGAGCAGGTTTTCAATTCCCATGTCGATGGCAATCTCGAGACCTGCTATCAAAGCTTCATACTCGGCTTCATTGTTTGTCCTCGGCTCTATTAAGGAGAAGGCAAAGCGCATTATCCCTCCTTGTGGAGTCACGAAGATGAGGCCTACCCCTGATTTGATCATAGGGGTGTTTTGTTTGCGCTTTTTCATGAAAGATGCTCCATCGAAATAGAGTTCCCATTGGATATCTGTTCATACTATAATATTGCAATATTGTACTCCCCATTTTTATTCGTTTTATAAATAAACAGGTACTTTTGACGCACGTTTGTTGCATATTACAGGATACCAGCTCTTGGAGCGAATACAGTGAAAAAGATGAAAGTTGGTATAAAAGCGTGACTTTTGGCAAGCAAGGTCCTACTCAAGCCTAGAACAATTCACAAGGCAATGCATGGTCCGAAATGTTAAAGGAAACAGTTAAAAGACCACTACAAATTTCACTGAAGAATATAGAGAAGATCCAGAATCCAAGTAGAGAAAAGTACTGAAGAAATAGAAAGGAAAAAACATCAGAATGAAGCTCAAGAAAGTTGGTGAGCTGAGCTCACCAAAGGGCCGCGGAACCGCGGCCCAAGGCCTACTATTGCCGCGGTTCCGCGGCCATTAAGTGCCCGTGTCGGTGGATTTTTCTGGTGTCGGTGCGTCGGTGCGAGGGTTGGGATTTTCCGTGGGCATATTTGTAAAATCACGTGTGCGAGAATCTGTAACCCTAGTTTCCCTGTTTACTTATAAATTGTAATCAAAAATCTGTAAACCAGATGCCTCTTTTCAATCAATAAAATTTTAGAATTGTTGGGAGAAAAAGAGCATCATTTCTGTAAGTTTCTATTTTTAATTTCTGCCTTAGTTATAATTTAATTGTTGCCCTAGCTCTCTAGTTAATTCTTGCCTTAGAGTAATCATATCAATTGCCCTAGTTAATTTAGTGTAGTTCTTTTTAATCTGCAGTAGATAAGTAATTCTTTAGATCTAAACAAAACACATTAATCATAATAAAAATGTTATCTTTAAAAGATTCCCTAATGAGCGAGTAATCTCCTCGCTTGTTAGGGTTAGGAATAAAGGAGGGATTGAGAGATGAATATCTCTCATCTCCTTCAATGCCCAATATTTGTCATAAGTAGAACTTCATGCACGCATGCATGATCCGCTCCCTACGGCATCCTACCCACGAGGTAACGGTGACACCGTAGTATAAAGGACCGGACATGCATGACGTCCATGAAGGTTATAGCAATTAGTAGGAAAGGACGGACAAGGATCAAGAGGAAGAAACTTCGTTTCTTCCCAATCATCCTAATCCCCTTTGCTAATAATTGTTATGACTTCTAAAAAGTTTTAATCGAGTGCATTGAAAGAGGTGATAAGATCAATCTCATCAAACCCCACTTTAGACCTAACCCTAGCAAGTCCCTTAATATCGTACAACTTAGTTTTAAAAATCAATCGAGAAAAACCAAACCACCATCGGAATCAACTCGTAAAAACACATAAAAAATTTACACATCTCTGTGGATCGACCCGTATTCACCGGCTAGCTGCAAAGCGACGCCGTTTCTGATTATGGTTAACATATATTTTTGAACTAATCAGTATCATTCTCTCTTCTCTCCTCATCGATCGTGTCAAACGCGTGCTCGTTTAGCAATTCGTAGTTCAAGGGAGATTCGGCAGGTATCGGATGCTTAGCGAGGAAGTCGGCGATGGCCTGGCCTTTCACTGCCTTGAGGGGTCGATAAGTTATCGAGAACTCCATCAAGAGCAGGGCCCATTTAGCGAGCCGTCCTGTTAATATGGCCTTTGATATCAAATATTTGAGGGGATCCACCTTTGATATGAGATGGGCCTCATGTGCCAACGCATAGTGTCTGAGCTTCGTTATCGCGAAGATCAATGCTAGGCAGTGTTTTTCAATGGCAGAGTAATTGCGTTCTGCTCCCAGGAGAACTCGACTCAGATAATAAAGGGCTCTCTCCTTCTCTTGATCGTTCTCTTGTGCCCACAGCGCGCCTAAAGAACCTTCGAGGGCTGTCGTATACAGGACGAGAGGTTTTCCTTTAACGGGAGCGGCCAGCACTGGCGGATTCTGTAGATATTGCTTGATTTCGTCCAGTGTGCTTTGGCATTTGTGATCCCAAACGAACGGGGTTCCCTTTTTCATCAAGTGACTGTAGGGGCGACACTTGCCGGAAAGATTGGCTATAAATCGCCGGATATACATGAGCTTCTCTTGGAGAGACCGCAGTTGCTTAAGAGTCCTTGGCGGAGGCATTTCCATGATCGCATTGATCTTCGACGGATCTATCTCGATGCCTCGGTGTCGTACGATGCATCCTAGAAATTTGCCCGAGGAAACTCCGAACGCGTATTTAAGAGGGTTCATCTTCAAGTTGTATTTCCGAAGGCATCGAAATACGATCTTCAAATGCTCTAAATGTTTCTCGTATGATTTGCTTTTCACCACAAGGTCATCAATATAGCATTCGACGATTTCATGGATGAGGTCATCGAAAATCTTCGTCATGGCCCTCTGATAGGTGGCACCGGCGTTTTTTAGACCGAAAGGCATCACCTTATAGCAGAATATGCCCAAAGGGGTCCGAAAAGTGGTATGCTTTTGGTCTTCGGGATGTATCTTTATCTGATTGTATCCTGATGAGCCGTCCATGAAGGAGAAAACTTCGTGAGTGGACGTATTATCTATCATCAGCTCAGTGACTGGTACTGGGAAGTCGTCCTTCGGGCAGGCTTTATTGAGATCCCGAAAGTCTACGCATATGCGCACCATCCCATTTTTCTTCATTACTGGGACAATGTTGGCGATCCAGTCAGGATACTGAACTTCTTAGATGAAGCCGGAATCGATTAGTTTCTTGACCTCGGCGTTGATGCTCATTTCAAGCTCGAGCCGCATTCTTCTCGGTGCTTGTTTGATCGGCTTGACGTCCGGGGATATTGCTAATTTGTGTACAGCAATATCTGGATCTAGTTCTGGCATCTCGGAATAGTTCCATGCGAAGCAATCTTTATGCTGCATGAGCACGTCCTTAAGCGTAGCCACCCTTTCTTCAGACAACAGCTCACTGACGAACGTCGGCCGCGGGTCACTGGCTGTCCCCAAATCAATTTTCTTGAGGTTATCTGTAGTAGTATGTATTCCATCTTCCAGCTCTTTTGGCGCCGGTGGAAACTCTGAGATTACCTCGTCATCATCGTTTTTGAAGCACCAAGGGATGTCATCTATATTCTCAGGCTCTTCTACTGACAGCGTTATCATATGACAAGTACGAGATCGCTTCCAAGACCGATGTTGATCTGGTTCCACTCTCGCTGTATGCACGGCTTTTGGTTCGTGCTTCTGCGGCGGAGTTACCCTCCAACTGCTGGATAGAGCGAACCTGCCGAGCTGATACTGGTCTTCTACCCAGTCTTTAAATGTGAAGCAGTTTTCAAGAGGATGTCCTATTGCCCTGTGATAGGAGCAATAGTCCGGGTGAGAGACCTCTCCTGCTTGCTCGGGGTGCTTGGACTCCGGGAGTGTCATCATCTGATGCTTTACGACGAGATCGAATATCTTCTTTGTCTTATCTTGGGAAAAGAATATTCCCGGCCCATCTTCTTTATAAGGGATGGATCCCGGCTGCTCGACCCTTGCTCGCGTGGCTTCTCGGACCCACTGGGCTGCTGTTGAACATTTTTTCCGTTCTTTGGTTTATTTTTGCCTCTGCGCCGGGTCTTTTGTATGACGGGCTGGCGACGAGGAGCATTGTCATCCCCCACGGCCTGCTGAAGGAGGCGCTGCGTTCCTGGCTTTCTCGTAAATGGCCATCTCGCGGTTATGGTCATCCCGGATCTTTTGACCCGCTTCCCTGATCAATTTGTCCATCCGTTCTTCAAACGACGGACTCGGCGTTTTGATGACAGGACCTTGTTTTGGTTCAGGATCAGCGTTTCTTAACAGAATGTCTCCTTCTTCATCGAAGTCATGTATGACGTAGCTGCCATGGACTCGCTCTCGTTTTCTGGATTGAACATATCTAAGCCCGATCGTTTCCATTCTCCCGTTGGGCAACTTGCATTGGGTTCCAGGGACATCTCAAATCCTGTTGTAGAACCGAGCCTGTCGAGTGGTCTGTTTGAAGGGTACACCTTGGCGCCTCAGCAGCCTTTTCAAGCCTTCTGTGTAATATCTAGGCAGACGGATGGGCTGGAGCCTGTCAAGTGTAGTATCCGCGTCATGCCAAATTTCTTTTTCCACTTTGGTTTCCCCGGATCGGTAGAATAGGATCGCCTTTTCACCTTTTCGCCTGGGAGGGACTTAGAATGACTGCAGTTGCACACTATAAGTTTCAAGTGCATCGAGCTCTTTATAATGCTCTTGTGGAACCATATCAACTCGCAAACTTTGATCTTTGTCGGCGGAGATTTGTATCGACGGCCGAGCAGAGAATACATCATTGACCTCATCTTCCGAGTCGTTGCCGAAGATCAACATAGGGATGGATGGTCCCGACTTGTTGTATTGGCGCGGCCCTAAATAAACTATCTCTTCTTCTTCCTCGGTATCACTCTCGAAGACTGGAATAGTGGTGATAGCTTTGTTCTTGTCCTCCGATTTACGACATCTTTCCGTGTCTTCGAAATCTGGCAGGAAGTATTTTGCATCTTCATACTTTCGGACTTCGTTCACGGAGAATGGGTTCAGCTCTCCTGTTACGGTATACTCGAGACCATCTTTGAAATACTTCATACACTGATGTTGTGTAGAAGGGATGATATTGTACTCGTGTAACCAAGGCCGGCCGAACAAAGCGTTATAGCAGGTCTTAGAGTCAATGAGAAATTCTTGGAGTGTGACTGGAGTCCGCGCCTTCTGGTTATACTCTTCCAACGCGCCAATCTATTTTTGCAGGTCCATGCGCTTGTCACCAGGCTTCACGTGCTTTTTGGTCTTCTTCTTCTTCTTCGAAGACTTTGACGGCTGGGTGTGAGCACTTTGAATATCACCACCAATTTTTGGAGTTGGGCGCGGCTTCAGCATTCCCTCGATGATCTCGGGTTCCAGTGGATTCTTCCACCTGATCGCCGGGCATGTTTGGAGATCGTTCAGCATTCTTTTAGTTTTGGCTGAAAGAGCGACCTCCCATGGAGCTTCTTCTATGAAAAAGCATGATGCCCCCGGTGTGTCTGTCTTCTTGGGAGCGTGTGGCTGTGGTGGGTTCACCTTCCAATTCTCGGACAGCGCAAACTTGCCTTGTTGGTATTGATCTTCAATCCAGCCTTTAAAGACGAAGCAATCTTCAATTAGATGGCTTACCGTTTGATGGTAAGGGCAATAATTGGGACTATTAGCCTCGCCGGGTTGTAACGGTCGTTTTGGATTCGGCAGATTGATGAGCCTGTTGCGCACCGCCAGTTCGAACAGTCTCTTCGTTTTGTCCTGGGGGAACGAATAAGGACGCTTCATTTTTTCATTATAGTATCGCCGTCTCTCTTCTAGTTGATCCGTTAGTTTTGGGGCAGTGGGCTGCTGTTTAGTATTTGCGACAAAAGTCACCTTCCCTTTACCCTTTTCATTTCGCGGCTCCGGCTTTAGAGGAGACGGTCTATGACCCATCTGGTCCATTTGGGCCAGTTTATCGATCAAGGCCTGGGACGTGGTCGGCTTGAAGAACATTATGAATTGGGAAATAGTTGTCTGAGGGTTCAGAGTGCCCACGAACATGCCCACCGCCGACGCTTCTTCGATGCGCTGCTCATATTTTGACCATAAATTTCTCCACCGTATTACGTATTGTACCCAAGTTTCGCCTGGCTTCACCCTGGCGTTAATTAATGTGGTAATCGGGGTACGCTCGCTAGCGCTCGCGAATCTCTGCGTAAACAGCAGTTCTATCTCTGCAAATGTCTTGACAGAGTCGTTTGGAAGTTCAGAATACCACTTGAATGTCGTCTCCGACAAGCTGTCGACGAACTGGCGAAGTAGCAATTTATCATCACCTCCGGTGTTACCACATAGAGCCCTGAACTGGGCGACATGCTGGTGGGGATTGCCCGTCCCTTTATATACATGAAATTTAGGGATCGTATATCCCGGCGAGTATTTTATTTGGTCATACCAGCCTGGATATGGTCGCCCAGTTTTAACAATTTGGCCGGCCGTTTCATTTGCCTGGTGAGCTCGTATCTGCTGTGCAATGTAATTATCCAGAGCGGCCTTGGAGATGGTTTCCTCTTTGGCTGCTGAGAGAGTCGGAGGAAGGTTAGATATCTCCCCTCTGTCGTCTTCAATGATGATCGGGGGGTCTTCAGCTGGAGGTTCCGGCTGTAACATCATCCCAGCCATGTCTTGGAACAAGAGAGCCATTCGGTTTATATTGGCTGCCTGTTCCGCAGCCTCTTTTTCTTTCCTCTCGAGCATTCTTCGGAGGAATTCGGTGTCAGTTTTTTGTTCCTGATGCTGCTCCGAGCTCTCTGGATTTTCTTTTGGCCCAGTGAGTGCGGCCATTGCAGTCAGCATCTCCTGAAGCTTCTGCTGCTGTTGTTCTTGAGCCTTCATTATTGACCGGGTAAGTGGTCGATGTCCCGTAGAAGCACGGCTTTCCTCTTTTCCGAAAGCCATATAAACAGTATGCACCATCATGCCCCCAGACTTGGGGCATTTAGGTTCGGTGTCTCTGCGGTTCGCCGCGGTCACAGGAGCTTTCTCTGGCCTTCTTCTCTTGTGAGCGGTTAACGTTGAGGGAACCGTTGCAGCGGACACCCAGGTAGCCGTCGGCTTTTGTGGCTTGACAGGATGGTCCTTTTCTTGCCGAACTTTTATCTTTTTCTGTCGGCGAGAGTAATCTTGATCAATTACTGAGTCCTAAACCTGTCGCCAGACTTTATAAAATTTGGAAGAAAGCCGCTGAGGGGGTTATTCTGGCTTCGCCTTCGGTGCATTCTCCACGGATGGAGGAGATCTCTTCAGCACTGCAGTAGGAGAGTTCCTGCGCACCTTGTTAAGCAGTTCAAAGCTGTTCCCGATTGGAACAGCAGCATCGATCTCCACCGTTGGAGCTGGTGGAGTAAATCCAGACGGAGAGCTGCCACCAGCCTTCCGTACTCGGCGCCAGTGATGACGGCGTGCATGTCGTGCAGATGGTGTTGGTTCAGCTATGGGGATGGCTTTGTCATGCCCCCTGATCTGGTGAGGCGCTGCTGGTACCAGTCTCTTGAAGACCGACGTCCGTTGAGCAGCGGTATCCAATCTGTCAAAGACAGACCTTTGAGCAGGAACGGGAGCCGGAGTGGTCAGCCTCGTAAAGACTGATCATTTGATGGGAGAAGCTTCTTTAGTGACCTCGAGAACCGGAATGGCTATCCGCTTTGGGATGGCTGCTTCAGGTATCGTGAGCTTCTTGACGGGCCCATTGGAGTTCAGGCTCAGCCTATCGAAGACTGATGCTGTTGGCTTGGCATCGGATGACCCGTTGAGAGGAGCCGTGGTGGTAGTGAGCCGATCAAAGACCGACTTCTTCTGCGCTTCTTGCGGCGACGGGATGTTAATGCTCACTGGTGGGAGCATGGTCCCGAAGAACAACCCGGTGGTAGCCTGCGTTACCTGCTCTACCGGCATTATCAAAAAGGAGGCCGCCTGGGGCCCGTAAGTTACACCTCCAGATGAGGCGAAACGGGAGTTGCAGCTGGAACATTTTGTGCAGGTAGACGCCATTTATCTTTCGTTTTCTGCACCAAGCAAGACACCAAATCTTAGTACCTCGAACCCAAGGGCAACCATATCAAACCGCGATTCGTTCGCGAACACGACACACAAAATGTGGAGTGGAAAGAGGAAAAGGTCCCACCGGGCGTGCCAGAATCTGTTCCCCGCCGAAACACGGGGACGCGACCGCGCGGGTCCGTCTCGCCTGAATTTCGGGGCAGATGCTAATTGGTGCTATCCGTCCACCTCTCCGAAAATGCCAAGTTGATTTATGGCACCATGTATCGAAGGATTAAACGGATGCGATCAATGTAGCAGACTTCGTCAGATTCCCCCTCGTTGAGGGGTTTTTGATTGTGGGGACGCTCATCCCTGCAGGCGCAAGCCCCTGCAGTTAATTACGCTACCGCATCACGGTAACCACTTTCTCCTTCTCCAGATGGTCACTTCGTGTCGTGGGTGCTTGTTTTGTTTTTGGTTGCCCGTGGATTGTATACGGAGACTAATTTATGTTGTCGCCCGTAGGGCGTGGATTAGTCCAAATCCGTATCTTCTTAGATTTGGGTTTGGAGGTTGGGTTTAAGGATACGTTAGTCTCATTTGGGACTAAGATCAATTTAAACGTATGTTAAGGATACGTTAGTCTAATTTTAGACTAAGATCAACTTAACAGGATCGTTTAGATCCAACAAAAGAGCATTTGGGCTCTATTTGTTTAGTTTAGGGACATTGCGGTCGATTAGTTTAGGGACATTACGGTCCAATATTAGTTTAAGGACATCTCGATCCAAGGTTAAGGACATCATAGTCCGTGAGTTTAAAGACATCACAGTCAAGATTAAGGACATCATAGTCCGTGAGTTTAAAGACCTCACAGTCAAGGTTAAGGACGTCACAGTCCGTGAGTTTAAAGACCTCACAGTCAAGGTTAAGGACGTCACAGTCCGTGAGTTTAAAGACCTCACAGTCAAGGTTAAGGACGTCATAGTCTGTGAGTTTAAGGACCCCACAGTCCGTAGAGTGTTTGGTTGTCGGGACCCGTCACCTTTCCGAAGACGTTGAAGAATTACAACGACAAATATCAGAAGAGTAAAGAGATGTACCCTCGAACCGGTGTGAGGTTGTTGAAAGATCTGTAGTCCAATTTGGGACTAAGATCTGTTGAAATATTTATGAGCAGATGGACTTAATTAATATGAGTTGAGGACTTATGGCCAATCTTGGGTTAAGTCCAATCAGATTAAAATGTTTAAAATTTTATTTTGAACTGTTGAGCCTTTATTGAATGCTGAGCATTCATCAGAGCTGTGGGCTTATTAAAGAACAGTTTATGTTCTGTCAGCGCAACATGTGGCGCGCCAGGCGCTTTGCGCCAATCAAAAAGCGCCGTGCGCTACTGCCAAATAGCGCACATGTAAGGGATACGTGTCGCACTCAGCGCTAGGCGCTAAATGATGAGCGCATGATGCCGGTTTATGAGCGCTGAGCGCTATTCCATGAGCGCATTGCACTTTCAATTTAGTGGCGCACACGTGAGTGACACGTGGTGCGCTTAGCGCTGAGCGCCAGCCCATGAACGCAGTGCGCTATTTCAGAAACGCAAAGCGCAAGTTGTCAATTAGCGCATACGTGGTTGACACGTGGCGCATTTGGCGCTGAGCGCCTGTCCAGAGAGCGCAGAAGCGCAGTTCAAAAGCGCAAAGCGCATCTGATCAATTTTATGATCTGGGAACAAATTTATGTTCTTTTTAAAAAGACTTTGTCTCAAGATCTAATAACAACAGTTCTTATTTTCGCAAAAGATATTTCCAATCTCTTATGTTGATGAAAGGCTTTGCTTTTATAGATCCATGATCTGTGAGAAGGATTATGTTCTTCTTTTATTTTATGATGAGATCTTTTGATCTCTTTGTGAAAGACTTTTTGTCTTTGTAGATTTATGATCTATTTAAAGAAAAGAATTCTTCTTTCTTAATCATGAGATGATTTCATCTCTGTGTTCATCATCCTTCATTCTTACCTTGAAGAAATATCTTTTTGCAAGAGCTTGCTCTTTTTCTTTGAGTTTTTTTTCAAAGTTTATGGGGGGGAGGGGGTTTTCTCTATATCAGACTTGAAGTCTTAGGGCCTTTATATAGGGCAAGCTGATTTGTTGAATCAGTTAAAGAGATTTTTCTCTGATTGATTCGGGGATGTTTCCCCACCATTGGATATTTGATCCTAGGGCTTCTGTTTTACAGAAGGCAATCTTCTTGTTTTTAACAAGATTGGAAAATCTTTCCATAACAGAATTTAATTCTGATTGGTTAATGATTTATCATTATTATTAGATCTTTTGATCTAACGGTGGAGAGTTTTTTAATTCCAGCGCTAGCGCACCCGTGCTTTGCACATAGTGCGCTGCTCAGAGCACAGCGCACCTTGCGCTAGCGCACCTATGTTTGACACGTGGTGCGCTGCTCAGAGCGCAGCGTGCCCTGCGCTAGCACAGCCGTGTTTGACACGTGGCGCGCTGCGCAGTGCGCCTAGCGCTAGCGCACACATGGTGCGCTGCCTAGGGCGCAGCGCACTTGGCGCTGCATCTGAAGCGTTGCTTCAATTTTTTAAAATTTGAATTTCAAACAGAGCTTTGCTCTGATTGGGGGAAACACATGCTTTCACCGTACATCCATACCTTTATCGTGATTCGATACTTGCTACATTTTACTGTTAGGCATCCGCTTAATACATGTGCACTACCTGACATGACCTGATATATCACTACTTGATATGTTACCTGATCCTTTTTCTAATGCCGACAATCCTGACATGTTGTCCCGGTGGACATATCCTGTTGTCTGTATAGACAAACATGTTCCTGCTTGATCCTGTGTTGGCATTAGCTCCAGATTTATCAATACCTGACTTGAACACATAACTTGGGGGTATGGGGAAATCAATGATGAAACCTGACTTGTAACTCGACAGTTCGATGCTTATACTGATCAGTTTTACGAGCTAGGCCAGCCCTGGGATGCTGCTGCTGACATCATTCATCTCTACATGTTACCTGTTTACTGCCTAGCGGCGTGTCTCGGATTCAGCCCGAGATTCTTGACTGTGGTCCCGGGCATGCACGGGATACTGTTGAGTTATATCGACGATCCATTAAATTGATTTCACAGACTTGAGAGTAGATAACCCAGTAATATAGTTTAGATTGCTTATCGCACTTTATATACACATACACACCTCACTGTCATATTCATGCTGTTGACTTATATTCATACCTGCATATCTTGTTACATCCTGATTATATTATTGTTGACATTATGACGCACTGACGTCTGGGTTTTGCATGGCCCAGATCCTCTACCTTTGTCGCAGGCTGATCATGAGTATTTCCGCCGTCAGGCTGAGCCGTGAGAATCCTGTTAGTATCCAGTTAGTTTAGTTATTTCCGTACTTTCCAGATATTACTATTTATTGGATTTATTGCTTTCGTATATTATTTCTTGACTTGTTTATTCTGGCTCATGGACATGTACTAGATAGTTTATTTTATTTCTACTGTTCTAGACAGCCGTAATGTGACTGTGGAGAAATGTTTTCTAGCCATAGGTAGCATGGTTGGCTATGTCACGTGCCGATCTTAGCGCACTCTGGGAAGCGGGACGTGACACCAAAGCACCCAAACCCAGAACACAACCCCCTTCTCTTTCTTCTTCTTCTTCCTCTTCCTCTCTTCTCTTTCTTGATCTAGTGTTTTCCGGTGATTGCCGGAGCCGTGCCCGTCGCCGACGGTCCGAACGACCCAGTGGACATCTCCAACCAGTGTGGTCATCTTCTTGCTTTGCCTGATTCAGTTCTATACGCGCATGTGTACATTGCAACGTTTACCCGACATCGGACGTGGTGTACGTACCTCGTCGTGAGATCCGATCAGGCAAGTTTCTCTTACTGCATGATATGTCGCTATATTTATATCCATATAAATAAAATATTACATGTTTATTTCATTGTGCATGTTTGATTATATACAATCATATGTTAAGTGTGTTACATTGTTGGCTTATGGGAAAATCAACCTAGGAAGAGCGTGTAGCTCTGATCCCAAGTTGAATCCTAGCTGAGTTAGTGCCTCGCATCTTCGTACATCGTTCTCCCGTGATCTTTATCCTCCAGGCAAGTACTCTTGCTTTACTTTTGGTCGATGTACATCGGCATTCCTTTGTGGTTATATGTATATATATATTTTCTGCACTGTTAGAATAAAAGAGAAATGTGTTAGTATCTATTTTTCGTTATATCATACAAATATATATATATATATATATATATATATATATATATATATATATGCAAACTTTTATGTTGCAAGTAAGAATAATTAGCAAGTGTGGTTTTAAAATGAAATTTATTTTAACTAGAAATAAAGTTCGAAAGTTGTTAACCTATCTCACATTTATATATTTCTAGCCAGATTGTGATTAGTATATCCATATTAAGGTTAACGGTAAAGATAACAATTGTGACTCATACCAGCTTGTACACCGCTTTCATGCAGTTACTATTACCTGATAACTATCACCACTGACAGGTCCTGATTATTCAATACTCTGGTCTTTTTGAACGAGATCGCTGATTAGGATGCTGAACTACATGCCATGACACACTACTATTTACCAGTTTCATCCTATACAATTACCATACCACAATTCCAGTCTTTTCAGTATTCTTAATTAGTGATCTAGTCATTACCATAGTAGCCATAAATACGCGGGTGTTGGGGTAGCTTGAGTGTGCGTTCGTTCAACAGGATCTCAGGAGTCCCGTGCCGGCAGCTCGTACCGGGCTATATCGGTCTCATGTTTACAGCTCGTACCGGGCTATATCGGTCTCATGTTCATTCCACAGTTGGGCCCGTGTTTTCTAGCCCCTGGGGCACCACTCTTGGGTTAGGAATACTCCTGCAGAGGTTGACGCACACACTCGAGCTTACGATATGATAGTTTACCTTTTAGTGAGCAGTAGGATGTGACTTGACCTGTTTACATACATGTTTCATAGTGTTAATGCATCTATTTATTTATATATCTGTTTTGCTTGCGCACACGGGCTTCACTACATTCATATATTCATGTTATCATACCACACATACACTTTATACGTTGAGTACTTGCTGGAGTGTTCTGACATCTCTAAGATCTGCCATCTCAGGTTTAGAGACAAATTTTCAGGTTAAGCAGGACCGCAACGACTATCAGGACTTTGCATGGCGTGAGATCAGTAACCTGTAGGTTTATTTTCCTTTCAGTTAGTTTTTAGCATGTGCGCCCTTATGTGACATTAGGACTTGTGTATCTCTTTTGGATCTTGTTTTTATTTCGAATCTATTGTATCAGATCTTTAATTGTATCAATTATCTAGTGGACCCATTTTTAGTATTCCTTGTGGTTTTATTGCAGCATGATTATCAATATTATTCCTTTTGGTATTTGATTTTATTTTTGACAGGTTAATCTAGATAGCCTTATGTGACTATCGAAGGATCCTTCCTTACCGTAGGTAGCACGGCCGGCCTTCGTCACTCTCTGTATTCCGTATTTTGAGAAGCGGGGCGTGACATCCTACATTTTAGGTTTTCCTAAATTAAAAAGGTTAAATTAATCAACTTTTTTTTTGATGTGGCATTGTAAGCTATGAAACAAGTCCGCGGTAGTTCAGAACTGGAATTGGCATAATATCATGAAGTGGCCGTCTAATTTGTTCACTCACGAAGGCTCCTCCGCTGTCTCGCCTAAAGGTTTCTTCTAACGAAGGGGTTTTAACTGAAAGGCAACAGTTCACTGCAAACGCCGAGGAGGGCTAGCCCTCAATCGCCGGGGGCTAGTGTCACGTCCGCTAAGACCGATGAAAAGAACAAGCAAGCCTTATAAAATCTCTTGTTTGTTTCTGGATTTACGGACATATAAAATCGGCTTTCTATTCTCTTTTCGGATATCGCTAATAGACCAGCTGGCGCTTGACCGGTTTTAGGATTCGGATAAGGCAAGAAATACAGTTTAACGAGCCCCTTCGCACATTTGGAAAGTGAATTCTTACCTTATGTGCTAAGCCTAATTTATTAAGAAGGCCTGAATGATAGATTAAACATTTTTCACTGTCGAAAACCTTTCTCACCTTTTCAGTGTAGCTTGATATTATATATGCTGTAATAGTTAATGGCTGTATAGAGCATAATATGTAATGTAAAACGGAACAATGTTGGTTTATCCTCTATACAAACAAATATAGTTATTATAAATTAAGTGTTCAATTGTTGTAAGATATGATCTTTATTGTATATATGTTCAAAGACACCGTTCAAGCAACTTTACAAATTATAATTGCTTCTTGTCAAATGTTATAAATTGATTGTAAAGTACAACTAATCAAAATAAATCAGGCTAGAAAAATGCATGCATGCAAATATTTTCATGCTGCATTGGTTTGAATTTAACAAAACTCTCTTAAGTCTCACTGTAAAGTCCTAAACTCTTGAATTAGTTGCATTGCACTCTTTTTTATGCACTTTACCCTTTCTGTTTCTGTCCAATCAATCAGCACAAAATGTTGGTTTTACTCTATCTTTTCACAAGTACATATCAATTTTTCTCGTTTTCTTCACAAGTATAAGTCAGACGGTCTACTGAACGGGTCATTTGGGGTTCAATGCTGCACAATTAATCACATGTTAGTTTAAACAAAAAAGCACCGAGAAAATTCTTGTAAAATATTATGTTCCTCAAACCTCGAGGGGGTTTAGCGAGATTTATTGGTTTTATTAGGACCAAATTGTGTCGGAGCCAGTACAAATTCCGCTTGAGATTTTTTATTACACCTCGATGCAGAGAAAACGGTGCTCTTTCTCCAAATTCCCAAAACCCCCAAATCAAAAACCCTAAAAATAAAAAACCGAGCTTGATTCATCCCAAAAAATAAAAAAATGGTGGAAACAAGATCGAAGAGGAAGATCTCAAAGTGGTCGGATCTCCCTCGAGATCTCCTCCTTCTCATCATCGATCGCCTCTCCTTCTCCATCCCCGACCTCCTCGCCGCCTCCGCCGTGTGCCGCTCATGGCACGCCGCCACCGCCGCCGCGGTATCCGCCGACCCCTGCTTATGGGGCCCACCTCTCGTCCTCAACCCCATGCTTTCCTCCGTCCGCGGCCCCCCTCACTGGCGCCGCCTCCCCGAGTGCCGCCTCGAAACCCTAACCCTAGCCCCAATCCCAACCAGGGCGAAGATCTACAAGGCCAAGGTCTCTTCTTTAAACCTAAGGAAGCGATGCATTGGATGCTCCCATGGAAATCTCATCTTCGTGTCGGGCGACAGAGCGCTTCTCGCCGGCGTCTTCACCGGCGCCAAGATTCTCTCCCCTGCATTCCCGTCGAGATCGGATGGAGAGGCCTATGAGTTTCAAATCGGGATCTTGACGTCCCCGACTTCGTCAGAAGGTAGCACACTTCTTCTTGTAGATAAATCTCGTACATTGTTTTGGAGATTGGGCGGCCATGAATGGGTTACGGAGAGATATCTCCGATATGGTGTGGAAATTATCACCTTGTCCGTGCTTAGTGGGAAGGTGTACTGTCTCAATAGTCTGTATCAGGTAAAAGTTGTTGATTTTGATCCGCCGGCGACTTGGAATACATTGGAGTTGGAGGCGCCTGAATCCGTGCAGGGTAATGAATTCTCAGGTTTTCCAACTCACTTTCAAGCCTATCTAGTAGAATGCGGTGGAGATCTCCTATTGATTGTTTTTCCTTCCGTGAGGAATTTTGGGATTCGGATTGATGTATACCGATTGGACTTCTTGAGGGTAACATGGGTGAGAATGGAGAACTTGGGAGATTGGTGTTTGTTTATTGATGTTGCGGGTAATTGCTCGACCGCTTGCTCGAAACCTGCAAGATGGGGAGGAAGAAGCAACTGTGTTTATATTGTAGGTCCAGGTTATTGTAATTGGTCTGTTTTTCCATTGGACGGTTCGGTGGCAAACTCAGTTAATTCTGCTTTACAAGCATGTAACAAGCGTTACCCTCGATGGCCCTCACCCATCTGGCTTTACCCTAGCAAGCTTCTCTGACTTGACAATCGGTATGGTTGTAAAACTTTGTTTTTCCGTAGATTTTAATGAATATTTATTGTTGTAGGAGTTCTGTCTTTTACAATTGTTGTACATTCATGTGGTTGCGTATGGAAATATTGGAATAAGTATATTGACGCTTCTTGCAGCTGGTTGTAATATGATGCTTATTACATGTATTGAATGTTGCACATAGTAAACGTAATTTGGTCAAGTGTAGAAGCCAGTAATAATCTTATTGTCATGGAAACATGGCCAGGCCAAGGCATCAAAATCCAACTTTAATGTGGGGTGTGGCTTGGCCATGTGCCAACTACTAGTCACATGAACATGATTGTGTAGGATGTCTTCATGAATATGAATATTAGTCGAAACTGAATCTCTTTGAACCCAATGCTTTCAAAATTGTGAAAGAAAGAACCCCTAGAAGTAAACTTTCATTTTTCTTAAACATTTTGTTTGCCCTTATCCTCACTGTATACACATTTCTTATTGTATCTATCCAAATGTTATGATTGCCTATCCTTTGATCACATAATTTCTGAATGCATTTTAGATAAACCGTGCAATGATTTCTTGAGGGAGGAGGAAGGTGTTGTGCACGAGGGTAGGGTTTATGATGGATTCAGACTTGTACTTGATTGAGGAGCCTTAAATATGATTAAATACGGTCTTTGTATAGTTTTTTTGTCGGTTGAAGATATGGTCTTTGTATATTTTTTTGTGGGTTGATGGATTATCAAAGATATGATATTGATTTGTAGATAGAGATTGATATGTAGCGAAACGAGATATATTTTTTGGTGATATTTCCAGTTTGTTGTTGAGATGTGAAATTAATAAATGGATATTTGAGGTGGACTTGTTAGCATATGGCTTGTAGAGATAGAAGATGAGTTTCTAGGTTGTTGCTATAGGTTCTTGATGTGTGATGGATTATGGATGTGTTTGGATGATGGATGGTGGATGTGTATAAATATGAGATATGTTTATTGAGAAATGAGATGGGTAAGAAGAAATATGAGGTGTATATGTCGAATTATGTGAAGGGGTGTAGAGTTGTAGAGATGATAGATTTAGGAAGATATAAGGTTAGTAAATGGGTTTCTAGAGATGAGATGCTAGACTAGTGCTGTTAGACTTTTCAGACAATTTCGAATACCTCTCCGGGACAACCATTTGAACATCTCATTGCAATACACCACAAGATGGTAACTATTTAATATATTTGCTTTACGGGAACTGATTCATTCCTTGTGAATTTTGGCGACTATGATATTATGTATGATCTTGGCATATATACAACGTTATACGATGGCAGCAACCTTCCACGAGATTCCTCTTATACCACACGGACCAAAGAAAATCACCACATGCTGGATCCCCTCTAAGGCATTCTTCATCTTCCTAAACATATCTACTGGAGCATTAGAGCAGTAGCTGATCTACTGACTGCTTACCCTGAGTGCGTTGTACATAGTTATCTGGTTGTTACCACTTCCTCTCAATTATCTCTAGTGAGGATTGTGGTCGTAGAAATGAGTCAAAAGGACACACTAACTTATAGCAGACTCATAACCTAGATACTGAGATCGCTCTAGCCACCATTGGTGACTAGTACTATTTAAAATTGATGAACTAAAGCATTCACTTAACTTCTTTCTGCATTCCTCCTTAGAAATTCTAGTTTTCCTTTCCCTTCTGGTGCAGCGCGCATGCGTGTGTGTTCAGTTTTCAATGCTTACCATTTGGTAGGAAGACCACTTTTAGCTTATTGCAATACATGATGTTAATCCTATTTGCTTGCCCTTGTTTGATAACATAATAGCTACACAGTTGAGTGCTCATTCCTCAATTCTCATTTCTTATGTCCTGTATCGGACAGTTATTAGTAGGTTGTTCCCAACTCTCCTCTTTTTCTCTTTTTCTTGTCAAACACAAATTTCTATGTCTGGGATGTGTTCTATACCTGTTTCTCTATGAATTATGATTCTGCAGGTGATATTTATGTATGAAAAGTGCGCAGGGTAGATAAGACAAAACATCAGCTGGGGATGGAACGAAAAGACAAAATAATAAAATATAATTATATATGGCCAAAAAATTTAATGTTCCTAGATCAGATTGTCTATCTAATTGAGTTGATTTCCCTCTGTAAATAATGTTCCTATACTGTAAGTTTTGATATTCCTATAGGTGAAAATTACATTGAAAATGGATTCTTATTAAAAATTATATTCCATGATCATTTGTGCACATGTCTATTATTATAGAGACATGGCTTAGCCTCAAAAGCACACATAAATATATAAAAAAGAGTTAATTGATTGGCATTCATTTTCCACATGTAAAATTGCTAGATGAGTTAAATACTAAATGAATACATCCATATATAATTTAGTTTAGATATTACTCACTCTACATTACATTCGATATTGTTATATAAAATTTCTATCATTGGAGAGAGAGCGCAATCAATGTTGAGCCATCGGGTAGTGTATAATTGGATTACTCGGTGATTAATCGTTTTACGAAGATTATGCGGCCGTTAATATTTTAATATATTATATATATAATTACAAAAATTATATAATCGAAGACGTAGAAAGTTGCTGAGTTCCAGTTCGAAGACGTTGAAATCTTTCTTCTTTTTTTTTATGAAGAGGTCGAAAGTTGCTCACGGGTTAAGGATGGGAAGACTTTTGAGAATTATTAGCTCTCAAATTGGGTCAGAATTATTGGGCCTTGGTTTCAACTTTCAAATCCAAAATGATTTTCAGTCCTGAAAACTGAGTACTCAGACCAAAACGAGTAATAAGACTGATTAATCGGATTTTTAAGCGAGTACCCATTTTGACCGAATAATATATCGAGTAGCTGAGTTCCAGTTCGTATTTTGACCGAGTACGAGCACTCGGCTGAGTAAAACGATTTTTACAACATCGAGCGCAATTACATCGAGTTATGATAAATGTGCATTTTGGACAAATATCGCAGCATATATAACTTGAAAGCCCAAATTATTTGATAAGCTTAACATTCCTTTAGTATAAAGTTTAAGAACAATGCATTTCAATATAATTTTATTGTAAACTTGCTATAATATGCTGGTTAAAATCAGTTTAGAAGCTTAAACTTTTATTAAATTGTCTTATTTAAGGTGAAACAAGACAATTCGTCTTCATAAAGATCCCAAAGATAAACAGCATATAATCAGTAGTAATTAAAAAGTATAATAAGTAAAAGTTATTTTACAATCGAAATGAGCATGAATTGATGTTGGTGGGTTCATAAATGAGCGAGAATTACCATCTAATGCTAATAGCAAGTTTCTTCATAAATGGGCATGAAGGGAAATTTCCTTTAATATCCCTCACACCCAAGAACCAAACCCAACTGAACTAAGGCTAAATTAGGAAGAAGGAAAATAATGCTTTTGTCATTTTGCCAAAAGTTTCCAAAAATGACTGAATATTCCTCTAAAACTCTACATTTGTAAATTGTAATAGCTTATAGATTGGTGAGATCTATGATCTATCATTATTATATGTATGAATATATCATGCTAAGATAGTTGAGCTCGACTCAACAGCTTATTGGATCATATAGTGGCAGAAAAGTAAAATTTAACTAATTTGGAAAACGATACTGTTTTTGCCCTCAAATTAATATTTGATGATACATACAAGAAATGATCTTGTTTTATTGGCATAGACTGTAAGGAAACAAGCTATCACATTCCATTGTATGTGAAGCTCTCAAGTTTGACAATATAATCCAAAATGCTGCTTTGGGTCTTGCTTAATGTATTAGAAAGAAAGAAAGAAGGCTGAACGATTGAGAAAGCTCAAAATTGATGAGAGGAAATTCATTTACGGTAGCTTTCTGTTTCCTTTTCCTTATATTGTTTGCTTTTGTATAAATAGTCCATGTCGGGCAGGATCTAAGTTCTAAGTGCAAAATTGCCAATGAGCTAATAACCGTTTTATCAGCCATCTCATGTTTTTCGCAACATAGAGAATCCTTTTCCTCGAAAGCTAAAAATATTGGTAAAAGATATTTTATAATTTTATAAAGAGTAAATAGATTAATTGATTAATATTGATTGTTAACTTGGAAAAGTGCAACTATTATAAATGTTAAATTTTCTGTAAAACAAGGTTCCGATTTAATACTACAGTACTACTAGGATTGATATTTCACAATATAACATGTCTGTCATATGTTTGTGTGAAATAAAGGTTTTTGTTTGAAGAATTGAATTTGATGATAATTTGGATAAATAGTAAGAATATAAATTCCCAATTAGGTTCCTGATTGTATTTAGAACCCAATTAATCCAAACAATGTATATCAACCAACAGTCTTTGGAAAGAAAAAAGAGAAAAGAGGAAAGGAGACACCAGGTACTGCTCTTTGTATTACAGGGTTAAGGATTTTTTTCTCCCTTGTTTAGATGCCTTTTTAACTATAGTTTCTTAAATGCTCCTAGTTTTATCCACGTGCATTTTCTGTGAAAAAAATCATCAAGGTAATTTCTTTTTCTTGATTCAATTCTAGTTTCTTGATATTCATCACCTCTATAACTATTAAAGGCTTCCTTTATTGCCTAGGTTTAGTGTGTAAATAAAAGGGCATCTAATTAAAACACAAGATTCAAGTAGTCTCATTTACAACCATTTATAATCTCTTAAAACCCAGCTTAAGTTCCTGTTTTGAATTCTTGTTCCAGAACACCAAAGAACAGCTTGACAAGGAGTGATGGAGAATCAAGATAATCAACTCCTCTGCGTTGAAGGGAAAGATGAAGAATCTTCAAACTCATTGTGTTCTGGGTTTGTATTTTGTCCCAAAGACAAAGTACTTATTACATATTGCATAACTCGCAAAGTACATGGACGCTCTCTCTCTTGCAAAGGTTTCATTAATGAAGTTGACATATCTCAATATCATCCTGAAGGGCTAGCAGGTATGTTTCCTTATTGCTTGCTCAACTTAAACTGCACTAACATACCATGAACTATATGTTTTTATTCATTGTAAAAGAACCCTTTGAACTATATAAGTTAATTTTAAGAGTTACCATTTATCTTTAATTACTTTTTGAAATATTTTTTTAACAATTCTTTTTTCTTTATTTCTTTTTTCTGGATTGGTACTGAATTTCTCATTCATTACATGCAAAGCGGCCATGATGGAGTTTGGTACTTTTTCACGAAAACTGTTCGTAAACACAGAACTGGGAAGCATGTTGAACGAACCACGCCTAATGGTTATTGGAGGGCTGAGGTTGATAAGTCGATCAAGAACACGGAAGGAGTCACTGTTGGAAGAAAGAGGCAGTTGGCATTTCGGCAAATTAAGGATGGGAACAAGAGGGTTGCAAAGAATACACGTTGATGGATGCATGGATTTAGGATCAATGACTCGGTGAGCTTTTAACCTTCCAATTCCTTAAATTCACGTCGTGACTAATATTTATGATCAGATTGTTTTTCTTGTTATGACTTAATCCGTCTTGAATTGTTACTAGACTCTCTTTGTTTCTCGATACATGTTGAGATTCTGTATTATATTGAATATTGCATATTACCTTCTAGAGTTCATCATTGTAACTAATATTGATGGTATTGCATTAAAGTTTGACTTTTATATTCTGTTTTTAATTGTCTTTTTGAGACCATTACTCTTACTAAGACTTTTAACCTTCTTCTTTGATACGTGGTCCATCCCTCTTTGTTTCTCTACGCATATGAGATTATGGGTTTTTTTGGTTACAACTCTTGAAATCTGTTATTATACCAGAGGCTTAATTCCAAATTACTATGCCTCAATTACGAGAAAATTCTCTCAAAACTATGAGAAACTACCGTGCTATGAAAGTTTTGTGGTAGTTTTTTTGCAATTATTGCTGACATGACACCTTATTTATTGTAGTTTTTCATAGTTTTTGAAAGTTTTGTGGTACTTTTATGTAGTTTTTGAATGTTTTATGGTAGTTTCTTGTGTATTTAACAACTATTTGGTAGTTACCTCGTAATTAGGCCGAAGTATTTGATGGTTTTTTGGAATTAAGCCTATATCAAATTACAACAATATTTTTGTTATTTATTATTTTAGATAACTTTTGGTGTTGATACTTGTTTCATATGTGTTGCATTGTAGTAGATAATCTGACTTGCTTATATTGTTACATATTTCATACATATTACAAAATACATTAGGTGTATTCTCTGAAAACTGTCCAATAGTCTATATTGGAATTGTTTTGTAGGCGGTCAAGTATTAAAATGAAATCGATATTTTGGCTTTAAAAAAAATAAAATCAAGGAAATAATTCCATGTAATATCAAAACAAACTCAAAATTTGAGGGCCAAATACAATTATGGGTTTTTTGATATAGGACCGCCATACATTGAGATTTTGATAAACAACCCCCAAAACCGAGATATTGTAGATGCAACCCCTAAACTATTAGGTTAACCATATACAACCCTCTTTCGAGATAACTCAGCCTAGAGCTTGAATTAAGCCTGACCACGGTGAGGGGGAGCTCCCATCTACCCCTATTAATATTTAATATACATAAAACCTACCTTTCTCTCTCTTCCCTCATGCAAAATCCCATGGCCTCTTTCAGAACATCATCTTTCAAAACCATTAGGGATCATCACCTCTAAGGCCCAATTATATATCAAACAATCCTCTTGTCCCATTGGATAATTGATTTTGAAGAAGTGGCAGCTATAAGTGTGGATTGAAGTTAACTTTTATCCTCAGTTTCTCTGAATTTCAACTTTATTATGTAATTTATCCCCAGTTCTTACAATTATTTAGTCCATGCTGAAAGCATGGAGTGTAATCATATATATGGTTTACTTTTCTGTTGGTATTTTCATTACATCTCATTTCATTTTTTAAAACTTGAAATTCAATGGTTGTTTGCATTTGAAAATGAAGAAGAGATGGTGAACAAGCTCTGCTCAAAGTAATTGATGGAAGGGAAATAAACCACACCCAAAGAAGCAATTTTGAAAGAGTTTAGAGGCATTAAAAGAAAGCAACTGACAGCTGGGTGGGTGTATGAAAATTGTTATTTTAGATCTGTAACGGTCCATTCTAGTGGTGGTAAGGATGGGAATTAACCATAGGGGCCAGTTTAGCTTAACTAAAAATTTTGGGGCTGTTTTTACAATATCTCGGTTTTGGGTGTTAATTAAAATCTCAATGTTTTGGCAGCCGTTTACATTGAGATTATTATTATTATTATTTTTTGGCAGTGGCCCATAAGCCCTTGCATTGAGATTTTTGGGTGTATTTCAAATATATGGAAGAATTTAAGATGCAATATCAAAGATAAGCCTAAGATTTAAGGGTTAAATTTAAAAAAATCCTTATTTATTATTGTTAGATTTTTCTTGTTGAATGCTTTTAAATAATTTACGTTACCCTGTAAATCTACGTACTTTCTAACACCGTTTTGTATTGCATTGTAGATGGACAATTTTGTTCTTAACAAGATATATTGCGCCGGTGGTCGCAAGAGCAATGCACTGAACCAAATCAGTGATGATGAATGAAAAAAACTTGTTTCAGCACGGGTGAATTTACAGGCATTTTTTTACCCCATTGAATTCAACCAAATTTGAAGAAGTATTCATGCCAGATTTTAGATTCGGTTCTTTGTTTCAGAGTCAAGTGATAGCCTCTTGAGCTATTTATTTGATATTCAATGTTCTGAATCTCTGCTTCAATTGTGTATGATTATCAATGCTTCATGTGCTAATTTCTATCAGTTGTATTTTCATTACATTTTATGGTTTAGAATATACATTGTCATATTTTTGAATTTTCATAAGTAATAGCATGCCAAATTTTGATGATAAATGATAATAAATGTTTTTACCGACTTGCATGGGATATCAATTGCAAAATATTGATACATTGGAAAAATATAAAATTGACGGTTTGTACCGACTTTTGTGGTAGCATGCTAAATGAGAAATGATGTCCATTTTTACCAATTGCCGTCTACCATAGAGTGTCTACCATAGAGTGTCGAATGTTGATGATTTTGTGAAGCAGGAGTGGTTTCACAGATATGAACTAATTATATGGCATGCAAGAAGAAATGATGTGGCAATAGTATGTTAAATATTGAGGATTAGCAACCAAAATTTTTGTCCATCTTTTGACTATTTTTAGTGTGATATAGAAAATAAAACTTAAATGATCTTGGAAAATTAGACTTGTAAATTTCAGTTACAACTTAGAGTTCCATATACAATGATCATTCAAACTGTACACATTCATATAGAAAGATTTAACACAGCAGCTGCAGCAGCAAAGGGCCAATGGCAGCAGCCGGAGCTCCGCCGCCGTCGGCCTCTGCTGCATATCATCACCATCAAGTCTCCCTCCGTCTCCGCCGCCGCCAAAGTGTCTCCTCTCAAAGCCCTTTCCAGTGCCCACAGCCGCCCTAGATCCCTCCGCTGGAGCTGAAGTGGGGAGATTTGATGATTTTGGATGAGCTATATGGATTTAATGGAAGCTCGCATGGTATGTTTCTTTTTTAATATGAATCTAAATCATTGCACTAAAAAAAGAGCATTTTTGTATCAATTGAATTATTTCCAGGAATGATTCCGCCTTTTGCAACAGAGTCTGACGGAATCCGGAGTGGCGGCGAAACATGGTACTGTTGGTTTCTTCAGAACGGCTAATTCTCCTTGATTCTCAGGTTGCTCACTGAAAACTCTCTTGCTATGTTGATGATCAATTAGAGAGAGATTAATTAATCGGTTTGTAATGTTGATATATGCATTTGCATCGTGCATGTGCATGTGCATTTGCATTTGCAAAGGGTCAAATATCTCCTTGATACGACATTTTTTATTTTATTTTATTTGCATGGCAATCCGTCTAGTCTATAGAATATTGTGCTTCCAAGTTGGTAGTGTTCAATGCGACGCCGATGTGCTCCTTATGATAAAAAGACATGATATGCGAATCTAGATGGTAATTTAGAGAATACATTTTGAATTTTTGGTTATGAATGCTATTCAAATCTGATATTCTAATTTATTGACATATACTGTTTTCAATTTACTTCATAATTTATGTTCTCCTCCCTAATAAACATTTCCTTGTCCATTAGCTTATAATGCTTATGTCTTGCCTGCCATTTTCATATGCATAGCTTAATGGTCTAATGCTTTCAGCATCAACCTAATATTTTATGCAGCCAATGTTCAGCCCTTCTCTTTTAATTGATATGATGCGACCCATTGGTTCATCCGCAATTTCTAAATTGAATGGGGATCATCAGAAATAAACAATGAGATTTTTGGTCTTCTAGCAGGAGGTAGCCCTTTCTTTTCAAAATCTGCATGTTTCCTTTTACAAGTTTAAAAATGTTATTTTTAAGTTCTAAAATCTTGGTATCCGTACTGGTTTTAGCCGGTCACTGACTCACTATTGGGATCAGAATCGGGCATCCCGGCATTATCGGCCGTATCGAATCAGAATACCGGATTTCATACCGGATTTCATATTGTTTGACAAAAAGAAATTTAAAAATTAACAAAATTATCAAATAAATAGTAAAACGTTAGAAGTTTGACAACTTTAGTAAACAATGGTGTCTAGAATAGTTGTTTTAGCATTTGGTTAAAATAACTATAATTTTTTTATACCTAGTAATTGTAATTAATGGTGTCAAATAAACTGAATAACCCAATAACCTATTTAGAAACCTATTAACTTATTAACTAAACCACTAACCCATTCCTAAATCCACCAACTCACTAATAAACTTAATACTAAAACCTCACTATGGAATGATCCAATATTAGTCGGTATCAAATAGTATCGGTATCGGAGCTCAGATGACCATTTTTTGGCTCGGAACATGCCATCTCAGTTTGGGATCATCCATGATTTCAAACCCTAGTTATTTCCATTAATCAAAATTTTATTTCTAGAAGTACCCTTATACTTCAAGTATTTCTCTGCAAATTAATGGTTTGTAAATTGTAATTAATATTTTTAGGCCCGCAGCATGCCAAATGAGAATTTAGATATATGCTTCTAGCCGGCTATAGTCTACAAAATATCACTGAACTGACAGAATAAAAACCTACTGATATTTACCGACTTTCATAGGCCAGTAGCACACCGATTTAATAACATACCAAACGTTGATGATTTGAGAAAAACTGCAAATCTTTATTAATTTCAATGTTTTGGAAAACGTAAAGCATGGTGAAGTGGGAGTACAGAGCTAAGGCTTTGGCGGGCTATATCAGGCTATAGTGGCAAAAAGTGCCATGAATTTTTGAAATAATTAATAATATAATATGATGGCGGAATTGGATAGATAGAAACATTTAGATACCAAAATGCTTGTCTGGTCAATATTTCTCGTTTTATTTGTGTTGCCTTGTAGATTTTCTGGCTTCCTAACTTGCTAAATTGTTACATATTTGATGTAGATGGACAAATATGTGATGAAAATATAATTGTATATATAGTGTATTCTCTTAAAAACTGTTAAATAGTCTTTTTTGGATTATCTTTATTGATGGTTAGCTCTTAAAATGACATTGATATCTCGGGTTTTTTTTTTCCTGAGAAAACTTAATGAACAATTCAGACGCAGCAGTATCAAAACAAAGCGTTCAAATATAATTCTATTGAGGTTATGGGGTGTTTTTCTTAAAAGAATATTGAAAAAATTAGGATGCTATGTGAAAAAACAAGCATAAGATTGAAGAGTTGTAATATAAAAAATATCGACTTAATTAAATCCTATTTATTATTGTTGATTTCTTCCTGTTAATACTTGATTTATTTTCTATTACCCTCGGACTGAGTAAATGGTTATATATATATATATATATTGCGTTGCAGCCAGACAAATATGTTCTTTGCAAGATATACAAATATGTTCTTTGCAAGATATATCGTAATTCGCAGAACCAAATTTGAGCCGGTGCTCATGAGAACTATTCCCTGAACCAAATTTGTGATGGTGCTCACAAGAACAATCTGCTGAACCAAAATTGTGACGGTGCTTGCAAACACAATCTGCTAAACCAAAATTGTGACGATTCACCAAACCAAATTAGTTGCGATGAACTGCTCCAAATTTTTGTAGCTGTGAAAGAAATTTCTAATGTGACTGACGTTTGCATTGGAAGATCAATGCAACTTTTCAAAGATGAACTGTGCAAAATTTGCAATGATAAAAACTACATAAAAATCTACCCGAATCACAAATTTGATCCTCAACTCTGGACCACAAAAAATATCAGTTGAAGATGCCATCTTAGTTCCAGACGTTTCATCAGAAGTTGACCAGGAGTTTGCACAAAACATAGATAACTGCAATTCATACCCTAGCAAGTCGAGATCGAGCAAGGCCAATCGAAGCACAAGCGACGAGGCATTTACAAGCCCGTTGAATTCAATCAAATTTGATGAACTGTTTGCATTTGAAGAGCTGTTTGCTCGAGATTTTGGTTCCTTTTCATTGTTTATATAGTTAAGTGAATGCCCCTTGAGCTATATATTTGATATTTTTTTGTTATGAAATCGACTGCAAGTGAAGCGTTTAACAAATTGGTGTTAATTGACATATGAGAATTTGTTAGCAAATTGGTGGCAGGATGTGTTTCTTTATTTCTTCTGAATATAATCATGCGATTCTTATTTATTTATTAATCATTTAAAAGCTTGTTTTTGAATGATAAAGCTCATTGTGTGTGCTTGTTGCTGAAGCAAATCAATGCTGGTATCCCAAATGTATTTGGCATTTTTGATTTTGTATGTTGATTGTTGTTACTTATCCTGCTTCATGTGGCAGTTTCCCAAATACCATTGATAATAATTCTATTTACATTCTATATTTTAGAAAAGGCTAGAATTTAGGAAACCCCGTCACTTTTGACTGAAAAGTAGAAAACCTTTCTGAACTTAAAATTTTTTCATTCTATACTAAAATTCCTATCGGTATTAAGTTTTCCTTCCATATGTTTTTAAATGCCAAAAATGCTTCTCTAATCAATTCAATTCACTAACTTAATATTTTCTTTTCGTTTTCTTTGACCTTTTCAAATCCATACCTTCTTTAATCTATGCCGAAGAAGTAGAAAAAAGGTAGGTGGTGTTTTGAATTAGAGATTGAGGAAGAAAATAGGAAAAGAAATTTAGAGGAAAATAAAAAAATTAGAAAAGAAAAGAAGATAGAATTTAGAAAAGAAACGGTGTGTCAAATCGTATATGGTAAAGTGCGTGATTTTCAAGTTCAGGAGAGGGTTTTGTGAATTTTGTTTGGCGGGGGGGTGGGGGGTGGGTTTGCAGTTAATACATTTCCTAATTTTAGGCCGGAAGAAGTCAACGATTTTGAAAACATGAACTTTCTAGTTTTTTCCGATTTTCAGGAGTAACAATTTCAAGGTTTGGTTCAGTGCCGGACAAATGTTGCAAGATACGACATGACCATATCAATGATTTTGTGTAACAGAAAACCTCCAATTATTTCATAAATAATTGTAAATTTCAACATGCAAGAAATCAATGATTTTGGATATCAAGATAATTTCCATACTTATCAATTTCTGTGGCTAATAACACAACTTTTTTCTCCTCCTAACTACTTTTGTCTTATGTAGTACCAGTGTTTTGGCACATGTCATGAATTTATATTAAAAATATTAAGATTAGAAGTGCATTTTTAATTTTGAAATTTAATTATATTTGTGATGCATCAGTTTACTTTTTTTTTTTTAATACAAGACGCTTCTTAGACCAACAAAAAATCACTCTTGACGATCAATACAGACCAACTTTATGAAAGCCTTCGAAAATGTCATTTCATCAAAGCTGATAACGCCATCGAACACCCAACATTTACTAGAAAGCCAGCACCAACACTTCCTTCACGGAAGATATGAGAAACTCGAAAAACTCTTAAGCAATCCAGTCAACTCCAATATATCATTAAACATCAATTTTACAATATCGGAAAGAGAGCTTTCATGATTAATACAACTTATAACCAAACTTGAACCACACCCTAACCAAATCTTGGTAGTATGTAACTCAAACACCGCAATTGGCACAACCTTTCCAGTTGTCGATAATTCGACTTATGTAGTAAGTAACTCAAACACTGCAATTCGCACGACCTTTCTAGTTGTCAATAATTCGACTTAACAGCAAGTCCCGCAAGCCTTTAAATTTGTTAGAATTGTTGAATTTTTTAGGAAGGTAACTGAGAATGTAATTGATTAAAATTGTAATAACAGTTGAATTTTTTTGTTAACTATAATAACCTTTTCAGATATTTTTGTTTAAAAACTATTTTTAATGCTTTTACATGATTCCATAGGTTTCCTCAACCAAAAAGTTGCTGACTTGGACCGTCAAGCCCTATCTATATACCCTCATCCTCATAATTAACTGAGTTGAAACACAAAGCAGAAGCAATGGCAGCCACTGGAGCTCCGCCGTCCGCCGCCGCCGGCGGCGCAAACTCATCATCATCCCTCCCACCGCCGCCGCCGCCGCCAAAGATTCTCCTCGCAAAGCCCTCTCCTGTCCCCACCTCAGCCCTAGACCCCTCCGTCGCCGGAGCCCCTCCTCCCTCCGCCGCCTCCGCTGGAGGATCCGCCGTCGTACTCCGATCCTCCCGCAACGCTCCTCAGCCTGGATCCCTCAACCTCTTCTCCGATTCCTGGGATTTCCACACTGATCGAATCTTGCCTGTACTCTCCCTTTTACCCTTTCTTGTGAAGCCCTAAAAATTTTGATGCAAAAAGATTGGATTTTGATCGAGTATTTGTGTGCAGTTCTTGACGGAGAACACTGATTTCAATGTTATTGGGATCATTGGGCCAACCGGAGTGGGCAAATCGACGATTTTGAATGAGCTCTATGGATTCGATGGAAGCTCACCTGGTATTTTTCTTCACATAATTTGAATTTAAGTCCATATTTGATGCATATTGATTCGATCGATATAAAAGGAGCAATTTTTAGCTTTAATTCTTGGTTTCAAGGAATGCTACCACCTTTTGCAACTCAGTCTGATGAAACCAGAGCGATGGTGAAACATTGTACTGCTGGTGTTGAATTGAGGGTTTCTTCAGAACGGCTTATACTTCTGGATGCTCAGGTGGTTCACTGAAAATTCTCATACAATGTTGATGATTAGTTAGAGAGATTAAACATTACGAGATTCATCCATCAATCGCAAATTTCTTTTATGCATTTGTTCTTAGTTCTTGATTTCTGTACTTTGCATTTACCTCTACTAAGTGTCAAGTGCCTCATAGAAAACATAGCTGTTTTTTTGACAGAAAAATTAGGCATATTAAATGCCTGACCGATTGCATTAGAAAATTAATCGGGTCATTTACAAGAGGAAAAAAGGAAGAGAAATTTCAACAAAATATTAACCACACCTCAACACTCCTTAAAAGAACTAAGCAGGTAAGGGGGGAGAGAGAGAAAGGAAAAATGAAAACTAAAAAACTATAAAAAGGAATGCAGAGTTTTAGAATACATAGTTTGGTTGCAAGACTCTATGCTTCAATTTTTGCATGGCAATCCTTGTCTTTTATAGGCTTTTGTGCTTCTTATGCTGTTTCTATGTTCATTGAAACACCAACATGCGCATAGCGATAGTATATTCTTGGCTTGAACATCTTAGGCGGGTATGCTGAAATCTTAATTTGTCGATTGATGCTATAAATACCTAATCTCATTATAATTCAATTTAAACTCATGCAACCATTGGTCAACTCCTTATAATTCAAAAACATGACAAATCTAGACAATATTGTATAGAATACATTTTAAACTTTAGATAATGAATACTATCCAAATTTCTTACTCATATATTGAGAGCTAAATAGCCTAAGAAGAAGCACATTGTTGTCATCTATTGGTAAATGCTACTTACAAGTTGTTTCAATTCCCAATCCATGTGCCTATTTTTTGACAAATCATCTTTATATTCATAGTTTAACGCTCACTTAAGTCACAGCCTAAATTTATATTATCTGCAGCCAATGTTCAGCCCTTCTGTCTTAATTGATATGATGCGACCCGATGGTTTGTCTGCAATTTCTGTATTGAATGGGGAGTCCTTATTAGCAGATCTGGCTCATGAATTGTTGGGAATTCAGGTGATTATTGGAAATAAAACGAGTCTTTCTACACATATTGTTGCAGGTTGTCTTTATGGTGATATCTGACCACAAAATCGGCTCTCTTCTTGTAATGCAAGGAATCATTATAGCTTGGTGTTTTCCTAGCATCTGTCTGCAATGTGTTATTGGTGGTGACTGATGGAATTCATGATTTTAACATGTGGAAGATGATGCTAACGGTAAGACTTATATATCAAAAAAGCCTGATTAGCCTCATTTATATTTATTGTGCATCTTCTTTCTGCTTGATTTCACTTACATCCAACCATGGACAGATGAGCTAAGCCTTTATTATTTCATTAATGGAACCCCTCGAATACGTCATCTTCTCCTTGCTTTTGTTATTTGTCTGTGAAGGTTGAATATTGTAGCATGATTTTGAGTCCCGTGGGCTTCATTAGAAGGGTCTCCGAACTTATATGAAGATATGTAGTCTCTACTATTATAAACTCAGGGTGGGATGTAGCATTTTGTCCTCTTTTTAAGAAAAATTTAAAAAAGAAAACAAAATCTTTATATTCTAAATCCTTTTGTCCACATCCCGTTCTTCCCCCTCTTTCTCTCTCTTCTCCCATGTAAGATGGTATGCACCATGGAATTTCAAACAAAAAAATTATACGTAAGATATTCAATATTTATTCGTCATGCATATTTCCTCTTACATGTTCCATTGAAACCTCGGGACATAAGCTCACTCACGGCTAAATCCCCATCTTCCATGGTCATGCTTGCTCTTTCGAATGGAAGTAAGGACTTCGATCTTTGCTTTGAACTCCTTCACTCTTCATCCAAAACGAAGTATGGTTTGATAAGCATCCTCGGGATTCCCTTAATAATTTAAATTTAGAAATACATAGTTCCTAACGTTTCAAGTCGAAAATGCACAGTGTAATATAGTGAAGGAAATTTATTTACTTTCTACAAAACCTTTTTTTATGCCAAATATATATCACATTATTGGATATTGTAAAAAAATATTGATTCTTGTCAATCTTTTTGTCACATGCATCTTGGTAATTATCTGATAGAAATCTTCTTCCTTTTTTCTAAAAGCTTAATTTTCTAAAACCATTTAATTATAACAATATATCCTCTTCTTATTTCAAGTTTTCCAAAATCTGATTTCATGATTAGATCTCACCTTACGAAATTGACAATAAATGCATCCTTTACGTCCTAGTTTCTTTATAGAATATTCTCAATGTTTTGGAATGCGATGTGCGATTTTATATACTTGAGGACTGCATAGCGCATAAGCGAACTATGTGTCGCAAATGCGTTTACTCATGCGATTTGCATTATTTAAATCAATAAAATCCACACACACATGATAAAAAATAAAAAATACTAAACATGTGTACAAAATATTTGGCATCTATAATTTCAATGTTATAATATTGATAAACTATAAGTCATCAAGTTATTTCAAATATGCAAAAAGACAATGATATCATGATAATAATATGATGCTAAGAAAAAGAACGCAAATCAACTAAATGCAAATCCATGCAATTTCTTCATAGGCTCATAGCAAACCACCAAATTGATTTCTAAGAATGAAAAATAAAAACGGGAATAATTTAAGGACCATAAGTCTATCAACCATCACAAGAGGTAAATAGTTCAAAAAAGACAATTAAATTATTATCATCACAAACTTGTAAAATAGATATTTTATTGAAGTCAATATCGTCCAACGATTCAAGCAATCACCTATTGGCGTCGTCAAATGTTCAAAAGGAAGGTCTTCGTATTCGTTCTCCGAGTCTATCTCCTCGTCATCTTGATCCTCTGATTCATCACCATCTTCGATCTCATTACGATATCTCTTAAGGTTTTATAGTAGCCTTTAAGCTATTAGGTTTTGTTAGAATACTCGTATTGTACACGAGTTTCTTATATGTAATTAGGTGCTAAGTAGTAGTGTAATAGCAAAATGATATTGTTTATATAAAGAGGAGGATTAAGATTAATCTAATCTATACATTACAATTTCCTAAAACATTTTCTTTTAACCCTCTCTTTCTACCCTAATAATCTTTACATGGTATCAAAGAACATCCTAACCACTCATTTCTTCATGATATAATCTCAACCATTCGTTACGCATCAACCACCTAACCCTAATCCTACCCACAACCACCGCCAGAGACTTGTCACCACCTCGAGATTCGCCACCACCTCACCGGAGTTCGTCGACCTGGCCAGAGCCTCGCCTGAGCATCTCGATCCCCATCGACATCCTCCAACTCGAATCGATGGCTGTCCAAGCTTGAAGACGATTGATCTCGATATGGAAGTCATCGATCTCCACTTGGAAGACCTCGTTGGCTGTTGCTTGAGTTCCTCGGCTTCACCGAAGCTCGTCTGAGTTCATCGACCTCGCTTGAGTTCTTCGACCAATTTCGACTCAGATTCGACCTCGACGAGCATCTGCATCAGATCTGAAGCATCAAGTTGCAATTTCTTGGGTTTTGGAGCTTGATTCCAGTCTTTAGGTAATCGATTCCAGCCATCGAAGATTTGTTTGATCGATTCCAGCCATCAAGTGCTCGGTTTGGGTATTTGGAGTTCGAAGTTGGTCTTTCTTTTTTGTGACTGCTACAGTAACCCGAGCCCAATAATGGACTTGAGGTAGTTTCTTGATAATTTTTGAGGGTTTTGTTGTCTATTTTTGCCGTGTGTTGGTGTATTGATTGCGTTATCGGAGTTTTTGGAGATCGATCACCACGATTGAGTTGATTTGTGGGTCTTGTGTTGTGGATCTTGGAAGATCAATCATAGTGGAATCTTTGCGATTCCTTTATTTGTTTGATTGGAGCTTGTTCTTGTTTGAGGAGTGGTTCTTGAATTCTTGGAGATGGAGAGCAAATCTGGAAGCAAGTAGATTTTGTCCACCGATGTCTTAGCCACAAAGATGATTGATTTTAAACTTGATGGTCAAAATTTTCATATTTGAAAGCTCATGGTGTAGTGTTATATCAAGAGGAGGAGAAATGACGATCCCTTGACGAAGCCTCCCCTGATTCGATTACCGCCGATTGGGAGGCGGATGATGCACAACTTAGTCACCTCTTGTTTAGATCGATGGAGCGACGGATGATGGATGGGCTCGTCCATTTGGGATCCGTGAAGACAATTTGAGATCAGCTCCATGAGCTTTATTCTTCACAGCAAGTCTTTCTAAGGCCTACGATTTGATACATCAGCTATACAAGATTCATCAAGGAACTTGCTCACTGCATTAGTATTACTCAGAGTTTCGACGTCTTGTCCAGCTGGTCTCAGAGTAGTTCCCGATCATTAGTGATGTTGCAGAGATGAGGATGTGACATGAGACCCTTCTAGTGATCATTTTTTTTGGTAGGCCATGGCCTGAATATCAGTCTGCACGTTCGGCCTTGCTTAGGAAGGCGGATATTACTCTTGCGGCCGCTTATTACACACTACATCAGATATTTCACTCGAAGATTACCGATGAGCAGCCTACATCTGGTGAGCACAATGCTCTTATTAGGCCGGAGAGTTCTCCTACCTATTAATCTCCACGAGGGAGGGGGCAGGTCGTCGAGGAGGTAGAGCTGGAGCCCTAGGCCGAGAAGAGTCGTTTTTGTGACTACTGCCATCATGGACATATTCGCAGTACCGGCTGGAAGTTGAATGGGAGCCCTTCTCAGCCTCCTCGCCCTGCTGCCCGTGCATATGTTGGGACCTCATCTTTTGCATCCTCCACTATTTCGACGGACCCGGCATCAAATGAGAGTTTTGTCAAGTATATGGAGAGAAGATTGCTCGATTGAGGCATCTTATGACCCCGTTTACTTCTAGTAGTCAGGATGGATCAGCTACACTTCGGACTTTAGTTGTGATCACTTTGAGTATTTTGAAAGGTAACAGTACATCTTTTATTACTTCGATTTCTATATGTTGATCCTGAGTGATCGATACAGGAGCGACGGATCATATGACATGAGAGAGGCATATTGTCCTCATACATACTTGTAGGGTGTTTTTCGTCACCCCATTGAGATGGAAATACGCACGCGCTTGTCGGGCGCATTACAGATTCCCCCTGTCTAGGGTAGGCTGGAGTTTATTGATTGTGGAGATCCGAATCTCCGGCAGCCGCGGACTAAGCTGCCGTTAATTACCCCTCGTCTTTGGAGCGAGAGAACCTCCGATTGACGGGTCAAACAGGTCATGCGAACTCAATGTGCAGTGGCGTATGTTTTGAAAGGGTTTTGGATATATCGGGGGCCCCACAGGGTTTTTACAGGGGTTCCGCTATCCGGATAGCGGGCTGGGGGTCAAGGGGGCTAGCAGCCCCCTTACGGGGTGTGGGTCAGCTTCCCGTTAGAAAAATTTTCCTAGCAGAAGACGTGTTTTGAGTGTAGAGTGTATGAAAAATGAGGAGTGAGTAGCGTCTTAAAGACGTGTGCATGGCACGTGGGCACCGGGCGTCCACGGGTCACGTGCCTGGGGCATGGGCACCGGCGCTCGCAGGTCATATGCCTGGCACGTGAGCGCTTGGCGCACACGGGTCACGTGCCTGGCACGTGGGCGCTGGGCGTCAGCGGGTCACGGGCGCAGCACGTGACTGCTGGGCGCTAGCGGGTCACGTGCGCTGCACGCGACAGCTGGGTGCTTAGCGCCCGCAGGCCACGGGCCTTGCATGCGCCTGTGGGGCGCCCGTGGGTCACATGCGCTGCACGCGACCGCTGGACGCTAAGCTCCCGCGGGTTGTGTGAGGCGTACGTGGGCGCTTTAGCGCCCGCTGGTCACGTGCGCGGCACGCGACCGCGGGGGAACACCAGCGGAAAAGGGGCTTAGCCCCTGGGTTAGGAGTTAAACTCCTGGGGGCTTTGGAGTTGAACTCCTAACATGGATTATGTATAGAATTGGAGTTAAACTTCTAAAAAGGGGTTTGATTTATGGAGTTAAACTCCAGCAGATCTTGAATGGAGTTAAACTCCTAGAGATCTTTGGATCTTCTTTTGAGCCTTAGATCTTTCTGGAATGAGATTTTTGGAGATGAGTCTCCTTCTTTCTCTT
This sequence comes from Agapanthus africanus, assembly GCA_030015575.1. Lineage (NCBI taxonomy): Eukaryota > Viridiplantae > Streptophyta > Magnoliopsida > Asparagales > Amaryllidaceae > Agapanthus > Agapanthus africanus. The sequence continues at coordinate 904,612,835 of JASDDO010000022.1, forward strand.
TGTGGGCTGGATCTTAGGGGGAAAAGGGGAGGCGGGACTTAAAATCTCCCCTTTTTGGGATTTGATGGGAGATCCGAGCTCTCCTTTGTGTTTTATAATGAAAAACTTTCTTTTTGGAAAAAGAAGAGTTAAACTCTTGATTTAATTCCAAAGGGGAAGAAGGCACAGACCCTAATTTTTTGGGGAGAATGAATTGTTATTTTTTTATTTCATTATCATGTTGTCTTATATAGGCCTACAAAATTACACATAGCCCCTTGGGCTTTACAAAATGGCATTTTGCCCATCCTATGTCTCATGTGCTTATTTCTTTTGCACATAAGCCATGAGCTTTACAGAAATTTGGTTTTATGCCCATTTTTTTTACATTCATGCATAAAAAATTACATCAAAATTATTTATTACATGATTTTTTATTTCGGCATGGGGGGCTGGCCATGGGGCTCGACTTGGACATGGGCCCACTTACTTGAGCTTGGGCCCGCTTACTTGGGGTTGACCTTGACTTTGACCTGTTCAACTGGGGTGCAAATTTTGACCCGGTCAACTGAGTGCAAACTTTGACCCCAATAAGGCTAAGGCTTAGGTGTACCCTAATGATCTTAGCGAACGACACCGGCTATGCTATAGAAGGAATAGGGTCTGTTCGTGCCACATCACAGTTACTTCTCTCTACTGTCTTATACTTGTCTTAACTTACTTTCTATTAGCCAGCTGACCCGATATTTGAACTGTGATGCAACCTTTTTTCTGGTTGCCGTGTTTTTCAGGGGCTTGGGATGAGGCAGACGATTAGCACATGGACTGCGGTTGACGGGTTGTACCATCTCGATTAGCATCTATGCTTTATAGCCTGCCCAACAACATTCACATTTGCTTTTAATGTATATTGTCTGTTTGGTCATCCTTCTTTGCAGACCTTAAAAAGGATTGTTTCCTCTCTTGGTACTTTATTTAGAATATGAGTCTTATGAGTTGGGTAAGTATCATCGCTCTAGCTATCCATCTTATATCAACAAGAGAGCTAAAAAATCTTTTTGGTTTAGTACATTCTGATATTTGAGGCTATGCCCTATTGTTGCCTAAGGAGGCTTTCGCTACTCTGTGACTTTTATTGATAATTTTTCTCGAGTCTCGCGGTTATATTTTATGAAATCTAGAAATGAGGTGTTTGCTCATTTCTAGATCTTTTGTTCTAAATTTCAGACTCAATTTGGGGTTACTTTGGTACCTTGAGGAGTGATAATGCCAAGGAGTATTTTAGGATACCTTTTAGGGAGTATATGAAGAAACTTGGTATTATTCATAAATCTTCTTGTACTTATATTACCCAACAAAATGGGGTGGCAGAAATGAAGAATCGTCATCTGTTAGAGATTGCTCATACCCTTTTGTTTCATATGCGAGTGCCTAAATCCTTTTGGGGATACAGTTCTTACTGCTAATTACTTGATCAATCGTATGCCTTTCTCTGTCCTAGATAAACAGATTCCTCATTCTATATTGTTTCCTTTGGTGGTCTCTGTTCCTGTTCCTCCGCGGGTCTTTGGGTGTCTGTTTTGTCCATGATCGACAACCTGAGGGATCTAAACTGGACCCCAACGCTATTAAGTGCGTTTTTCTGGGGTATTCTCGGACTCAAAAGGGATATCGTTGTTATAGTATTGGGTTATGCCGTCGATTTATATTGGCCGGCGTGACCTTTCATGAGTCCACCCTATACTTTGCTACATCTCACACTTTTGTAGACATGGACTTTTCTTTAGGTATCTCATATCTTCTGTCACAAGAGAGCATCCTTTCTGAGTCGGTTGATTCACCACCGCCCATGTTGGAGGTCATCCATACCGTTTCATTGACCCACCTTCCACCCCTGATTCCCCATTGTCGGGCCCCACACCACCGGTTAAGAAGGTGTATGCTCGTCCAGCCTGTACGGCTCCTGAACCTCAACCTCCTGCTGCTGATCTCCCAGAGCCTCAAGCTCCGCCGGAGACTGCTATTGATCTTCCTATTGCTTTACAGAAAGACACTTGAAACTGTAATTCTTACCTTATAGCTCATCATGTGACGACTTCTTATTTTTCTCCGGCATACCAAGCATTTCTCTCCTCCCTCGACTCTCATGCTTTACTTAAGTCCCTCTCCGATATTTTATCTCATAAAGGGTGGACCAATACTATGATTGATGTTGTTCTCGTCCTAGAACAAAATCAGACTTAGGATTTGGTTCCTCTTTCGACCGGGAAGAAGGCGATAGGGTGCCGCTGGGTATACACTATGAAGTTTCATCCTGATAGGACCCTTTCCCGCTTAAAAGCACGTTTGGTTGCTAAAGAATGTTCACAGACTCATGGGATTGATTATGAGGAGGCTTTTTCTCCCGTGATTAAGATGACCTTTGTTCGTCTACTTATGTCTTTTGCGGCTACACATCATTGGCCATTGTATCAGCTTAATATGAAGAATGTGTTCCACTATGGTTCTTTGGTAGATAGGGTCTATATGGAGCAACCACCTGGTTTGTTGCTCAGGAGGAGTCTGGCTTAGTTTGTCGATTGAAGAAGTCATCATGTGGCTTGAAACGGTCTTCGCGAGCATGGTTTTGGAAATTTACTGAGGTGGTTATTTCGTTTGGCCTCAGACGGTGTGCCTATGACCATTCGGTGTTCTACCGTAATAACACCAATGGTCTTCGCATTCTATTGATGGTATATATTGATGACCGTGATTACCGGTGATGATGTGGCTGATATTGCACAGCTTAATCACCCTCTTCAAACAAAGTTTCAGACCAAGAACCATGGAAGCCTTAAATATTTTTTGGGTACCGAGATTGCCCGATAGAAGGATGATATCTATATCTCACAGCCGAAGTATGTGCTCGATATGCCGACTGAAGTTGGGATGTTAGTGTGCAGACCCATAAAGGCTTCAATAGATCCTAATACTAAGCTGCTTCCGAGACAAAATGATTTGTTTGAAGATCCTGGAAGATACCGACGATTGGTCGGTAAGCTTAACTACCTCACTGTCACTCGATTTGATATTGCATATCTTGTTAGCGTTGTGAACCAATTCATGGCCGATCCTCGAGTTGCTTATTAGGATGCGGTGATTCAGATACTTCGATATTTGAAGAATGTTCTAGGGAAGTGTCTACCGTATTCATAGGAATGACTTTCTCGAGTAGCAGGATTCACTGATGCAAATTAGGCTGGGTCTCCATCTGATTGCAGATTTACTATAGAATATCGCGTGTTTGTAGGAGGTAACTTGGTCTCTTGGAAGAGTAAAAAGCAGAGTATAGTGTCTCGTTCCAATATCAAGGCAGAGTATCGAGCCATGGCGCATACTATTTGTGAGCTTCTATGGATCCGTTTTCAACTTGGAGAGCTTGGTTTTGAGCCAACTTCTTCTATACGGCTATATTGTGATAATAAAGCCGCAATCTATATCGTCTATAATCCTGTATTCCATGAGCGAATGAAACACATCGAGGTTGATTGTCACTTTATGAGGGAGAAGGTTGAAGAGTGGATCATCGACATTTACTATGTTCAATCTGCTCATTAGTTTGCAGATTTATTCACAAAATCTTTGAAAAGGAATATAGTGCATTTTATTTGTAACAAGCTGGGCATGTATAATATGTATGCTCCAGCTTGATGGGGAGTGTTAGAATGCTCGTATTGTACACGGATTTCTTATATGTAATTAGGTTGTAGGGGTGTAATAGCAATATAGCGTTGTTTATATAAAGAGGAGGATTAAGATTAGTCCAATCTATCCTTTACAATTCCTTAAACATTTTCTCTCTTAATCCTCTCCTAATAATCTGTCCAGGTTTGCATACGAGTATAAAAAAATCCCCAACCCTCTTCATAACCCAACACAATTCTAAAATTGATATGCGTTTTATACGCCCGCATAATAATTTTTATGCGCCAAAACATAATTTTTCCATGTACGTCTGTTTTCATGCGTCAAGTGGCCGCATATGCGCCCACACAACGCATTTTATAACGTTTTATAACACTACGTAGCCCATCCCTTTCTTTTTCTCCCAGATCAATAGATATCTTATAAATAGTTGCTAACACATGTACGCTATCTTTTTGAAAGTCTATTTTTACACATAATTTTCAACCTGCAAAATTGCTAGTGGGTAGTTAACTCCATGTCCGATTGGCTAGAAAATTGTCTTTATCTCTATTTTGGAACCTTCGATTCGAATCACGGAATTGTTTTGTTCTAAAACGTTGAATTTGGCCTTACAGAGACTAATTACAATATCGACATTTTTTAGTACATATTAAATTAAAAGTAGATTATTTTTTAATAGCTATTTCCACAACCAACAATTACAAAATGGACATTATTTTCATTGCATACTAATGAAAAGTAGTTGTTTAACTAATGAAAATAGCCCGTAAGATATCTTAGTCTTTGAAAATAATGACTGGTCCCATCACATGTATCGGACCATCTCAATGTTTTAAAGAAATCTACCCTATCATACCTCATTTCATACTTCGCTAGGTATCATGTTTCCATTATTTGTTCCATGTGCGATATGCGTTTTACATAATATCCATATTTGCAGCTGCACTCAATTGGGGTTGAATACCCAGATGCTTACTTGTCTTGATCCATTGACTTTTATATTGACAAAAATATCTTTCCTTGATACACTATTCATTGACTCTGTTCGCCACGGGGTTCACAGTGGTTTGAGAATTAAAGTGAATAGTGACCACCAACACATAGACATCAGTTTCATCTTTAGCATAGGTGATACTCTTTCATTTTTATTTACTCTGTCAAGTGCAATGACAATAAAAAAGCACAGAAAATTTGATGCCACTCTTCATCATATATGCTTGTGACTGCATTGCTCACGCATTAATCGCACAATTTCAAGCTCTTCTCAAGCATTCTCCGCCATTCTCCGCGGTAACACAACACTAAGTCAAAAGAAAAGAAGAGAAAGATAGCTGCTTCGCCTTCGGCGATGGGTACCAATACCCTACAGAATTCGATTATGCGTCTGGGAACTAACATCCAGTGAAATGTGGTGATCGTGAAGATGATGTCAAGTACTAATACTCGAAAAATTATGTTCAGCTGTGATGCCGACTTTGGGTATTAACGTCTGATAAATTGCATTTGAGACAACGATAGCTATCTCAACATCATCCAAAAAGATGGGCAAAAGATACACTGAGCGATCAATTTAGATATCTAGATTGCATCATCCAAAAGAATGGGGAGATCGATAGCGATATCAACCAGAGGTTTCAGGTTGGTTGGTTGAAATGGAGGAGTGCAATGGAAATTTTGTGCAATCGTAACTTTTTGTTAAAGTTGAAAGGAAAGTTTTATCGAACCACTATTCGGCCTGTCTCATTATATGGTACAAAATGCTGGGCTCCGTAGAAGCATTATGCACAGAAGGTGCATATAGTGGAGATGCGCATGCTTCGTTGAATGCATGGCAACATTGAAAAAGATAAGATGCGCAATGAGAATATTCGTGCAAAGGTTGGCGTAGCACCTATGGAGGAAAAGATACGGGAAAACCGCTTAAGATGGTTTGGTCATGTGCGAAGTAAACCTACGGAAGTATCGGTTCGACGAATAGATATTATTGATTTAGGCCAAGTCAAAAGTGTGAAAGAGAGACCGAATAAAACATGGATGGAGGCGATACGAAAAGATATGAATGCCAAAGGCCTTAATGAAAGTATGTTGTTCGATAGAAGTGAGTGGAAGCGGAGGATTCATGTGCTCGACCCGGCATGATTCTCATGTTGGTTCATGTAGCCTACCCCGTATGCTTAGGATAAAAGGATCAGTTGTTGTTGATATCTATCTCAACACCGGCACGAACAAAATTGAGAGAGAGAGAGTTGCTCTAAGCCTAAAAATATAGAAGAGGAAGGAGGCGGTGATGATGATAAGTCTTCATAGCTTATATTATTCCTTTCTTTTTCACGTATACAGCCACATGCATCTCCATGCAATCAAATCTCCACAACCGACTACTGTTCTTTCTCTCTTTTGCAAAAAGCAAACAATTCAACTCTCATCTTGCCTTACTTTCTCAAGTTCATTTCAACAAAGAACAAAAACATGAGACTTCGAGGGTACTAAAACCCGCCAAATTTAGTTCGAGGAGATGAATATGGATGATAGAACGAATATGGATGATGGAACCTAATCAACATCGCTCGAAATGGTCAAATACGTGTGCTCAAACCTGGCAAAATTTCTTGAAGACAACAAGAAACGGATGTTCAAACCTGACCATATTCGTTCTATACAACGAATATAGGCATTCAAATCCGATGAGATTTAATCATTCAACAAAATATGGCAAAATACGGGCATTCAAACTCAATAAAATTCCTACGAATCATTTGGCAGCTTTTGGCCATTTGAGTATATATTTATTTCTTCACTTTTTTTTTCTCTTTGTTGCATAACTTAATTTAGCATGTATATGATGACATCTTTATGTTAATTCCAACATGTTACCACATTTTTTTGAAATGTAAATATTTTTTAGTTTTTCACCAAAATATGAGTCGACGATGAATTTTTAATCTTCAACAAATGTCCCTAACGGAATAGGGTTGTCGCCTGGAGACGACCGTAGTCCATTATATCTTGACCGTCTTTTTCTTTCATCTTTATTTTTTATTTGCTTGATTGCTCTGACATCAATTTCTTGATTACAGGTCGACTCATTTTCTTTTAATTTTAGATCATGACATTTTCTTAGGAAATGACTATTGATATGCATCCTCACCAACCGTCTGAACAAGAGATCGATGAACATTTGAAAAAACGTGATCCATTAGGCAGACATCCTTGTAGGAATGGGTGAACCCCATGCTAGATGTTAAAAGCACTTTCAACGGCATGTTTGCTCGTGGAGAGGCTTACCAAGAGTTCATGTGTGTATCACGTCTTCCGCTGATAACTATGAAAACTGATCGTCTATTTATAATCGATGGATCGGGTCATTATATGTTGTATTGCGACGAATGATGAGAGTTAGTTTATTAACTTGTTTCAGCCGAGCACAAATGGTTTGATTTCTTTTCCTACTGTGGTCCTGGTAGATAATCGGATAGCTAAGGGAAAAGCTGAGGTTTGAGGTACGTCTTTTTATGTTCGTGGATTGAGTCCCAATAGTTTTTTAGCAGGATATGTTGATTGGACTAGATATATGTTGATTAGAACTCCAGATGTTCTAGATCATTGCGGATTATACAAAGCCGTATGTTCATCACTTTGATTATGGAAATAGACCGGTTGTTTTCTTCAAGGCATTTGTGAAGAATTGAAATCATCTGCCCAACACTTGTGTGATGAGAGCGGTGAATGGACCTTGACCTTTTGAGACCTAAGACATGTTCTCGGTGTACCGATTCTTGGGGATCGGTACGATGAATACATTCCTTTTGAAGTGGAGCTTCTCGGTATGTAAGAATCCATTAAGCCTAGCCAGAGTTCTCAGTGGCTTATGTCTCTGAGGTTTTTTTTAGATTTATTATTCCTTGAGGACCTCAGAGCTACATGCTTAATGAATTCTTATATATCGAAAAACTCTACTTCAAAAGTGATATATTCGTCGAACTAATTCCTAAGAATCGGTTTACCTGACAGATGTGTCATAAAAGGGTCATGGTCCATTCTCCATCAAACAAGTGTTGGCCAAATGATTTCAATTCTCCACAAATGCCTTGAAGAAAATAATTGGTCCTTTTCCATAATCAAAGAGCGACGAATATACGGTTTTATATAGTGCGTAATGATCTAGAATATCTCGAGTTGTAATCAACATATATCTAGCTCAATTGACATAACCTGCTAAAAAAGTATAGAAACTCAATCCACGGACATAAAAAGAGATATCCTAAGGCTCGGCTTTTTTTTTGCTTACCGGTTACCTCATTAGGTCACAGTCGGGAAAAAATCAAAGCATTTGTGTGTGGCTAAATCAAGCCAATAAACTGACTCTCATTATTTGTCACAGTGCCACATATAATGACTTGATTCATCGATTATAAACATATAACCAGTTCTCATAGTCGTCCGTGGAAGACGTGTGATTCGCGTATGAACTCTAGGTAAAGTCTCTGCACGAGTGAACATATTATTGCAAGTGTTTGTACCATCAAACATGGTATTCAACCAATCCCACATGTCAGGATGCCTTCCTAATAGTTCTTCAAGTGCTTATATCTTTTTCGGTCGGTTGATGAGGATGCATACAATAGTCACTTCCTAAGAAAATACCATGATCTAAAAATGAAAAGATTCGAGTCCGCCAGTAATTAAGAAATTAATGTCATGACCATCAAGCAAATAAAGCCAAAGTCAAGACGCATGGGAATGCAATCGTCTCCAAGTGACAACTCTATTGCGTTGGAGGCATTTGTTGAAGGTTAAAAATTCATTGTTTTTATAGTACAGAAACAACTTATTTCTTTAATGAAAAAATAAAGAAATATTTTTTGCAAGCATGTCTCGAAAAAAGAGTCAATAAATAATTATATATCAAAAAAGATATTCTTGACAATATAGAAGTTGATGGATCAAGACAAGCAACCATTCGGGTATTCAAATCCAATCGAGTGTGTTCAAAGCAGCTTCAAATATGGATATTCGAATCCGGTATAATTCGATGGAGACGGCGATCGCGGGAAAATGTACATTGATTGCAACTTTGGGTACTCAAACCTGATAAATCTTTACAACTTAAACAGGTGTTTAAACCCAATAGAACTCTCGCAATAGTATATTTTGAACACCATCATCAAGGTTTGAATACCTTAAAAATTGGGTTCAAATACCTGTAAACAATAAAGTCTGAGTACCGTTGAGAGGGTTTGAATACCCATAGCAAACACCGTGTGAATACCGTCAACAAAGTCTGAGGCTCTCAAGATTGGGTTTGAATACCTATGGGATAAGCAAGAGCGCACATCACTCGACAAAAAAGAGAAAAAAAACAGAAATACATTTTTTGAAAGTGCAATGTGCAATGGTTCATGGAATCCTTCTCAAGCCATTAGAAAATAATTTTTGATTGGTTATATAAAGAGAGAGGAAATAGATGCATGAAGACAAACAAAAAAAAGATTCACAACCTTTTTTGTTCTTGGCCTCTTGAAGACCGCGGCCAAGCAATAAAAAAAAGTGACGTGGCATTGCTCATTTATGAAACCTTGATTTTCTAAAAGATAACAACAAATCTCCTTCATAATAGATTTTATTTGAACCAAAATTTGTTTTTATCTCAACAAACAGGATAACATTTCAAATATTTCTTCTTAAATTGAAAGTTATGCAATTGACATCTTTCAAAAGCAAAATTACCAATATTCTCAACGGTAGAAAGCACCTAAGATATCATTATACGGCGAAATTGCCTTATAATGGCAAAATTACAAAACGCCCTCAAATGTCAAAAGTACAGAAAAGTTCTTCAATGGTGAAATGTTCAACGTGCTCTTCGATGGCAAAATTATCGAAACATCTTCAAACAGCGAATTTATTGAAACATTCTTAACGGTAGAAAATATCAGAACGTCTTTAAACGGCGAATTTGCTAAAACGTTCTCAATGGCAGAATTACCAAAACGCGCTCCGCTAACGAAATTACTGAAACCCACAACGAAACTTTCTAAATCTTGTTCACCTGCAGAAATTACTGAAACTCCCTTCGATTACCAAATTACTGAAAGACCATCTATCGATGAAATCAAGGACATTACAGAAAACAACCAAGAAGTTCTACAAATTGCATAAAGCAACTGAGAAATTTTGAAAGTCAGTAAAAAGCACCCAAGAGTTTCAAAGATCGTAGAAAGCTACCATGAAGTTTTGAAAATTGCAAAAAACATGTATCAAGTTTCAACAATCACGTAAAGCATAAACAAAATTCTACAAAAGTTACAAAAATTGCAAAAACGCGTAGAAGCTTGAGAAATTGCAGAGCGTACATCAAGAAGCTTCAAAAAATGCAGAAAGCACTCTTGAAGTTTCAAAGATTGCAAAGAACACCTGGAAGCTTCAGGAAATGCAGAAAGCGCCAATCAAGTTTCATAACTTGATTGGCGATTGAGAAGCAATTGAGAAGTTTCAAAAATTGCAGAAAGCAATTGAGAAGTTTCAGAAATCAAAGAAAGCACTCATCAAGTTTCATAACTTACAGAAAGCACCGATGAAGCACCCAGAAGTTGCATAACTTACATAACTTGTAGAAAGCACCCAAATGTTTCAAAAATTGTAGAAAGCATCCAAATGTTTAAGAAATCATCCCGAAGTTCCATAAATTACAGAAGCATCCATGAAGTTTCAGGAATTGCAGGAAGAATTCAGGAAGAATAGAAAATTGCAGGAAGCAAGAACTCTATTAAAATTACCAAAATGGACCTCTATGTCCTTAAAATGGAACTTTGTATGAAATCGATCTCTATGAAGTTAAACCTGAACTAAGGGTCAGATTGAAAATTGATCTCCACGTTAACCGAAACTATAAGATCTGTTAAGAGTTTAGAATATTTAAAGTTGAGAGAGTGATCGGCTTTTTATAGATACACGTACGCTTTTAATATAAGTGGGTTCCAACAATAAAACTCAAGCCTTGTTGAGATTTGACCCATCTTATATCTTATACACATGTGTTTCTTTTGTTGTTTCCAATGTGAGATTGTCTTTAAAGTCCCTTCATTTGTCTTTTACTTTCAACACCCTTTCATGTGCAACCATCACTTTTTCTTGATGTGGTTGTCACGTGGAAAGTACGAGTAGAGTTATGTGCAACTATCGCTTTTTCTTGGTGTAGTTGTCACGTGGAGAATTAAGCCATTGGTTATACCATGTTAAGTTTAGAGTATTTAAAGTTGAGTAAGTGATGTGATTTTTATAGGTACAGCTCTCTCAGCGCAAGTATGCACTTGATATTCTATCTGAGACAGAATTTCTGGGATGTAGACTAGTAGACACTCTTATGGATTCCTCTATCTCGATTGAGTTCTCCTTCGGATCCTCCACTGTCTGATCCAGGACGATATCGACGTCTAGTTGGGAAGCTTATTTACCTTATTATCATTCGTCCTAACATTGTCTTTGTTGTTAGAAAAGTGGGTCAGTATATACAGAATCCTTTGACTTCTCACCTTAAGGCAGTTGAGCATATTCTCTGATACATCAAAAGTTCTCCAGGACAGTTTTCTCTACATACAATCATCTACGTTGTCGCTCACAGCCTTTGCAGATGCTGAGTTTGCTGGATTTATTGATGATCGACGTTCTACCAGTGGCTAATGTGTATTTTTGGGAAGAAACCGGGCCGCGTGGAAAAGGAAGAAGCAGAATGTAGTTGCTCGTTCTTTAAATCAAATCCAGGTTCTACCGCTAAGCCGTTAAACTAGATTATGAATTTTAGACCAGACCTGTATGTCTCTAAACTAACTTTGATATTCAAATCTATTGTGAAAGTCCTTTCCATAATAAATATCGTGACAAATTCAAATTTGTTATGAATGTCTTCTTCATGATTAAAATCTAACCAAATTCAAATCTATTGTGAAAATCTTCTCCACAATAAAAAAATCAATCATTCTATCAAATTTCTACCAAAATATTCGATAGCTTGGAGATCCTCCCTAAGCTTCACCAAATCAAGCATATTGTTCTATCAAAATCATTCCAAATCTAAGGCATATGTTGAGTCGGTATCCTAGAGCCGCAACATTGTCTAGGTGTTGTAGTTTTAGCGGTCCATCCTCAAAATTCCAAGTTCGTGTTTTTACTTTCAAATTTCTATAAATAATAGTGTCAATCATAGCCCAATAATCGGAGGTTCTCTTGGCGCAACTCAAGAGGTAATTAACAATAGGTTTGTGCGCGCTAATGTTGAAAATAGCACGCTACATAGCAAAAATAGCGAGTTATGTAGCACAGCGTGGTCATTTTACTACATAGCGCGCCAACATAGCGCATTTTCATAAATCGCATACGCTACATAACATGTTATGTAGTTTAAGCTATTTAATCTATATTTAAAAAGGCTTTTAATTGGTGGTTTACTAAAAAAACCGACCCGGCCCGATGGAGAGGACTTTTGTTTCTAGATTTCTTGACTTCTAGTGTCATTTGAATATTTTATCAAGCATTTTGTATGATCTTAAAGTTGTAGGATAGAACTTATGGTGTTCGAGTAGCTATTTACTTGTGTTATTTTGTTTCCTAAATACTTTAATTAATTTGAATGTCTATTTATAATCTATACATTTAGGATGGGTATGTAATTGTCTTGTGAACTACTAACGATGGATGGGAATCGTGAACTCATGGATTAAAATTTAGGAATATTATTGGTATGCTTGTAATTTTTTAGATTTAAAAAAAAATATTTTATACTATTTTTGATATTTTCTATATTCAGTATAACTAAATTTATAGTTTTAAATTAAAATATTAATAAACAATATAGCTTACGCTATTTGCGCTTTTTGCTATGCGGAGACGGAGCACTACGCTATACGCTATTGCTATTTTGCCTATTGAAGATTTGAACCCAAAATAATAAACCACTATTTTGATAGAGGGAATCTTAGGGGTTACACTCTAAACTAATTTATATGTGCCTCTATCCATCCTAGAGGTTATTCTTCTCGGGTGACGAGGTTAATCCATGAATAATAGGTTCCGTTGTAATTGTTTATGTGTACATTGCACCCACTTACCTATCCAACACATAGATGCATACTAATTTGAATTTAATACAATAAACATATAATGACAAAGAAAGAATTGAGCTATAGTGACCAAGATTTTAAATTTACATATTGAACCAAGATTTATTTTGTTTTATTTATTTTTTAAACTCCGCATGCTTCTTAAATTTCTTTTTTCCCCTGAGAGCTCTTGTGATTTATGCAACACTCATGCTTCCTGCATTTAGATGCTATGTTGTAAAGCAAGGTTTAAAGGCCGATTAATCAGTGTGTAGATGTTTTCAGCTAGCAACTGCATCAGAGAGAATTAGAAGGCCAAGTGGCCGGATTATTAGCCTTGAGTGAAATATGCGGGTGAATGGACAGTTAGTGGAGCGCATAAATTATGTGTATAACCTACTCAATATCCAAAACCAACATCCCAACTCATTATCCAATCAAGAAAGGCTTGGTTTCTTGCTATTTTTTTTTCTTTCGATCGACGTATTCTTCATCTATCTCATGATTTTTCGGGATTTTTCCATATTACATATGTGAGTATATATCTTAAAATTCTATTTATGCGTAATTCTAGTCCGATTATGTTACATATATAATCCCTTTATGCGTTATGCTTTGGCCGATCAAATAGAGACCGAATCTGTGTTTGACAACATTGTCTAGAAGTATACTTTGAAGTGCAGCAGTGAAGTGAAACAATTCTAAATGTCACTTTAGGTGGACTTGTTGAAGCATGGAATACCCGATCCATCAATATTGACATCTGGACAATCCCAAGCTTCCACTAATGGGCCAGACAAAGAAAGCAAAGTCAATCAGCAAGTTACAAGCGAAGATCATCTGGCTGCTCCTGTTTTCATTCATACTAAGTGAGTATCAGTTCTTCCAACTTCCTTCTGACTTTAGCATATAGTTCAAACCAGAACAGTGGCCTTCTATCCTTGTATTGTCAGAATTAAAGCCGTGCCATAATATTTTCTGGAAGGCACGACTGTTTTTACTATTTTCACTTTTTTATAATATTAGTTCCATCCAGATGGTTGACATCCGATATAGTCAGTTTTAAATTTCATCAAATATTCTGAGATGGCTATGGTTCCATTAATTCTTTATTCGCTATCTAGGGTGGTTTTTCTTTAGGCTGACCCCTTTTTACAAGGGGACAATGCGGTCGGTGAGTTGCTTTATTAACCTACTGCACGGACCAAACAATTGTCTAATGGATAATTATTCAGTTTTGTCACAGTTTAGATAATTCTTTAATCAATTCAACCAACACACATACCAATTGATTACATAGTAGACCAAATAAAGCAATGGTGGAATCTTGTCCTACGAGATAATTCCTATAGTCTTGCCACAGTTTAATAAACCCCATCTGCAATAATATTCTTGCAGTTGAAAAAATTGATTATGCGTTAAATGGAAATTATGCAAGAAATCGTACTGAAACAGCAATGGTGTGGTACTATGATTGCGAAACTAGAAGTAGGATTGAAATCTCAGGAAAAATCTTAGGAAATAAAATCAGCCATGTTCTATTTTAGGCAATAATATTGTGATTTTTCTCTATAATTATCCTGTCTAAAATCTCAGATTGTAAGAATATAATTCAGTATCATGCTCTCTTTTGCTCTCTTCTTGTCGAAAGAAGCATCAAGTATTTAATATCCTTCCTATAGAGAAAGAACTATTGATATTCAGTAAGCTACTTAATCGATTACTGAAGGTCTGTAATTTGCCTATTCAGGTTGCGAGACAGAGACTTATCTTCTTCTAAAACTCTGCTTTTGAAGAGAGCGCTGTCACAATATTTCAAAACATCGTCGTTTAATGACAGTAAATTTAAAGTAGTAACAAAAGAAGAGGCCGATTCAACTTCTTTTGATGTGAAGACTAAGTCCTCAGAGTGCATAGGACCAGACTTGTTCCTACTCCCTTCAAAAACACATGATGACTCACATAATCCTTTATTTGGAACTTATAACGCCATGTTAGGCCAGTTGCGTGATCAGGTATTGTTTTCTTTCCTTTAAACTCAGAATTAGGATTGGTTATTTGGTACTAAAGGTCAACAAATGTGTGGATGCTACCTAGACTATATTTACTTAGTTGCAGATACATCTTTCAAGTGGAAAAATACGCACCTTTCTGTTCCTACTGAATGTTGAGAGAATTTTACTTGAAAGGGATTTTACTGTAACGAAAAACTTCAGGGTAGTTTTTGAATATCAGCGATGGTTTTGGACAATTTAGTGTAATTTAGCAAAAGCAAATTATTAAAATAAAGAAGGAAACTAAATGAATGTGGATCTCATGTATTTGCTAACGCAAACTTGCTTCCAAGTACATTGCAGACCAAGTCCGAAATATATCAGCAACATTAGTGTAGGCTGATCCGATGCTGAAGTGAACTAAGAATATGATGAATAATTTTCTTTATTAGACTTTATGTTTATACTTTTATTTTTATTAATGCTGACTGCCAAATTTATTTGTATGCTGCTTTACTTGTCCAGATATTGTCAATGAATGGTTCCTCTTTCGCGAAAACTGTGTCAGAGCGAGATTGGCTGCGTAACTCGGCAAAAGTCTGGGATCTAGTGAAGAAATCTCCACTGATTTCAGACTATTGCAAGGCCCTTCGAAAATCGGGGTTGTTCAGGAGATAGAACCTTGAATATCTAATGTTAACTATAACCAAAAAAACTGCAATGTATCTTGAGCATCACAAGGAATCTGCCATATGTTGTTCAACATCGGTATCTTTCAGCGGATTTCTTTCAAATACATTGATGTTTCTTTATCAGAAAATGTTTTTATCTGGACTTTTCGGTGTGAACTGAATTCCTCTGCTATTCTGCTATTCATTGTTATGGGTGATTCCATTTTTTGTATATAATTTTATTGTATGGGTGATTCCAGCAATTTCTGAGAAGTGTTGATACAAGAATCACACTGTATAATTTCATAGGCTAGAACGGCATTTTGGAAAGTGTCAGCTGTAGCACAGAGGCTGTAGTTGCTACAAGTCCAGGGATATGGGAACGCTGATCCATCTTGAGTGCTATTTAGAAATCCTATCCACATTTTCAATTTAAAAAAAATTCATGACGGTTCTGAAATCCGTTGTAGCTGATGAAAACAGGGCTTAGAGGTCTTTTTAAACCCGAACCGTGGCCCTTTGTTTTTACCTAATTTTGACCATTCGATCCAATAGGAGTGAATAGCACCGACCAAATAACATCAGACCCTGAATCCTCCAGGGGCAGCGTCTTCTTCGAGGTGTAAACAGTCAAAATGGCTTTAAAATATCACGGAAAATACCGAGTACGTTATTTTCCGGCGAATGAAAAAACATAATTCCGGAGAATGAAAAACATAATGCCAACAGAAATAAGGCTTTTTTGTGTTGGCCACTTAAATTTTGATAAGAATTACATAAAGTTAGGAACAAAGCATTACAGCTAAAAAGAAGAAAATTTGCAGGACATATAGCACATAGTAACAAATTTTAGCAAGATTTTTAATAAATAGCGCATGCATCATTTCAACTTCAAGAATATGCTTCATGCTACGAAAATAACAAAATTCATAAACATTTAAGAATGATGTTTAACATGCGATTTCATGAGAACAAAGAAAATTCATGTATCATGGCACATCTGAGAGAACTAATTTCGATAGAAAATGAAGTAGAATGGTGAACCAATCATATTCTCAGGTTAAAAAAGAAACAAAATAGAATATATAGTCCCAAAATTTCAACTTCATGAAACACATCTTACACTGATATAGGAATTTAGCCAAATAAGAGATACATGTTACATAGTTCCATAACAGTTTCTGAAAGTTCTTGATTGTCAAGAAAATTCAGTGGTACAAGCGTCGTAGAAGGATAAAATTCATACAATTCTGAGCTAGGCTAACATAATATTTATCGGTTTACTCGCATTTGATTGAGCGATAAATGTGTCGCACAAACAGCAAAGATGCACGGAAACCAACAGACCCAAGCATGAGGAAGAAGCCATAGCAGATGCAGGTCATGTAGCCGAAGAAGAAAGAAGTCTGCATGAAGCCTGACATATCTGATCTCGCATGGTAATAGTAGAGACAATAGAAAAAGATGAAAATACCCGTCGAGCCTCCACAAAGAATTGACCTGGAGGTTCAAATGTTCACAAATTTTAGTGCTTGAATTAAAATGGAAAAAAAGAGAAGGAAAGAACGAAGGAAAAAGAAACAAGTCAATATTCACAAAAACCTAGCAGTATAAATTTTTCTCATAAAACATTTTGATGAAGAAATGATGGTTACTTTTAAATAATTATCATAAAACTGTCTAATCGGTATGTTTTCCCTTCTGGAGCTTTTGTTCCGAAAAATGGAACTTCTAATTTCCAAAAGGCTAAATTTGGCGTTCTAAGACAATTACTCTATGGACATACATATAGTGTATATTTGTTTAAGAAAAGATGTTCCATTTTAATATAGCTATTAGACAACCATCAACTACAGCATGGGCATACAACTATTACATAATACAAAGTTTGTGAATTTTAGTCCTTTAAATTAGCTATTTGTTCAACCCAAAATATCTTGCTTCATTGTCCCAAATATCCAAAGATTCCTGCTCCTGTTTTCGTTCTGCATTGTAGATAACCTTGAGTTGGAGCCCTATATGCATACTGGATATACATACGGGGTTACTAAATTTGAATGAGGTTATAGGTATCAATAACCATTAGGGGAAATTTTTCTCATATGGTGGTAAAAAAGACAACTCTCCTACAATGGTTTTAGCTATGTCCATCAAACCTATGTTCTTTGCTAAGTGGCAACCGACTGAATCCATAAAAAGGATCCCAATATATAAATTCAAGATATTTTTATATGAATAAATAATTCATAGATAAAGAGACAAAAAATGCCAAAAGAAAAGCATGATAGCAACACAACCTAAAATTAATTCCATTGAAATACAAAGGGCATAGTAATTCTTGATTGTTGTGTCCAAAATATAAAAACCACAAAAAGGGCCAAAAGTTTTACCTCCACCACCATTCATGGTCCTCAACCGCAAGCTGAAAATAAGTCAATGCCACAGTGATGAACGCCGTGACAATGATCAAGATAATAAACACAATGAAAAGTATACTGTATATAGTGTAAATCTTGTGGCCCCACACGCTAGCAAATATATAGTACAACTCAATGTAGATAGCACTAAAAGGAAGAAAACCCGCCATTGCCATCTGCGGAATTGTGCCCCTATACCATGGAAGTTGAGGGATTTCTCTTGGATATTTTGTAGTTCGACACGGAGCTTGAAACTCAGTTTTCCCATTTTTACCAGCAATGCCACCCAAAACAAGCAAAGGGGAAGTGACCAATGTCCATATGAGAAGAATCACGAGGATGGTGCCAAAAGGTAATGCTGCGGTTGCGCTATATGTGATGGCAACAGTGTTGAGAAAACAGAATGTTAAGAAAAGAGGTCCGCAGAATAAGCAGCCAGTCAATAATAGATTTCTCACCTGCAAGGAAAGTAGTATATATTAACATAACATATGTTCAATAGGAAATGATTAGAAATTAAGAAGGCTAAATTGCCAGAAACCTCCCTCAATTTACCTGGCCAGCAATAATACATCACCCTCTCTTTCAAAAGTAGCAATTTGACCCATTTTACTGAGTTACTAGAAAATTTCGAACTTCTATGTTTTTGGAACTTTCAGTCCAAAACACGGACCTATTTCATTCCAAAGTCATAAATATCGTGTAGGAAATAACAATTACAACATGGACATATTTTCAATTTTAACAGATAGTTTATCTATTTGGTAACTAACATTTTCAGTATGAAAATATTCTCACCGCATAATAATGATTGGTGTTAAAATTATTAAAAATGCCTAATATCATCTTAGCCTTTACTAATAACTATTTGTTTTATATCATCATATATTGTTTTACCTCAACGTTCCAAAGAAGCCTACCCCTATCATTCCTCATTTCGTACATATTAGCATGTAATGTTCCTGTTTTCGATTCTCATAACATCACATTTCGTGTTTTAGGTAACTTTGATTTTCACCATCATTTTTTTTGTTATGCAATTTTTAATTCTTAATTTGCAATGCAAAGTGGCAGAAAGGAAGGAAAGCAAGTGTGAATTGAGAATAAGAAACGGTAAAATTAAACAGTTGTAAAGTGAAGACACACTGTGGTTTTCATGAAGAGAGTGGTGTCTTGATACACTGGCAAAACTATGTGAGGTTTCTTGTAGCCAATTAAGAAAAAGGTCATCATACCCAATTAGTCCCTTCTAGTTGCAAGTAGAAGGAGGTCGCAGTATAACCAGCTATACCAGAGGTAAGCGCATATATAACAACGAGAGCTGTGAAAAGAGCCCCTCTATTATAAGGATAGAAAACTCCAACAAGTGCGAGGAGGAAGATGAATATGGTGCTGTAAGCAAACAAGCAAGTATTAGACCTCAGCAATGGAAACTAAAAATTAAAAGACGTAAAAAGCATAAAGAGTTCTTACAGAGCTAAGATCTAAAAATTAAAAGATGTAAAAACCATATAGAGTTCTTACAGAGCTAAGAGTTGAGTTCCCGAACCCATAACAGCAGCAAATAAAGACTTGTGCTTTGGGTATCGGAATACATCCCCATGAATATATTTCCACCCAGTTTCTTCTTGGTCTTCAAGAGCCTCATCATCATGTGCATACCTGCAAGGGAAGGAAGCAATCAAAATGGCTTAAGTAAAATATCCCAAAAACCACAAACTTTATTGAAGAAAATAAGATGGGTTAATTGCACAAACCCCTAAAGAACACTTGCATACCCATGAATATATCCCCCCCCCCCCGCCGCCGTGCACCGCATGGGTTCGTTGACAAAATCCCTTGCAAATACTCAAATCTAACTTTTTAAACAAGTTAAATAGTGTTTATTTAAACTTTATAACTTGTTTTAGAATTTGTTAAGAATTCACTTGAGGGGGAGTAATTGCTATACAGAAGGGAGTTCGTGCAATTAACCCAACAAAAATTCATTAAAAAAAACACATCTTTCTCACTTAATGAAGTCGTTCTTGAGCACACGCATGAGAATTGTAGCAAGGAACCCAGTTAGAAGGAGGACCGTCACACACGAATTAATTATAGAGAACCAATGGATCTCTAAATGTTGAGGCATAGAAGAAGATTTCGAGTACTTCTCCATTCTTTTCTCAAATGGGATATTGGTTTTCTTCCATGTAACCGAATACGAGAATTCCATATCCACTTCCTTATCGTCCGTGATATCAACGGACAAATTCGGGTCGGTTTGGACATTGATTTCGATGACGCGGTCATCATTGTAGAAAATGTCAAAATGGATGTGTTTAAAGAGCAAGTACTTAGGCTCGCTTTGATAGATCTTGTCCTTTTCTACTTTCCCCATGAATCCCCAAAATGGCAAGTCATCGTAATACATTTGGAAGTAGTAGTCCTTTGATACTGCATCTCTCAGCTTTGCAACATCTTCTTTTGACAAAGTTTTCTTGCAAACAGTCGTGGATTGTTTGTCCTCACGGAAATTCAACTCGTACGGTGCATCGACGAGACGATCGCCATTTAGAACTTCACCAAGAGCTTCCTTCTTTTCATGTACATGGTCTGCAGTTAGTTTCCAATTGAAAACAGTAAGTTTTATATATAAATTCCAAAATATTAGTTTATCTTATGTGAGAATAACCAAGGATAGCTAGCAAACCTGGCACACAAAATGGCAAGTCATAGAACCGATATGTTTCACTGCATGCAAATGAGAACGCTGTGTCAAATATCTAAGATCAATTGAAGACAAAAGCAAGTCAAATGATGTTATAAGTCACATATAACAAACGAGTATGTGCCATATGAGCAACCAAACACTTCAAGATTGAAAGAGAAGATGGTCTCGTTATCTTGATTCCTCTATGTTATATTTTTCAATCTGTGGAATCAAACATCTCACAGATAAACATCAATTGCAAATATCTCTGACATATAACTTGCTTTAAAAAACGTTAATCACATTCAAAATCCATACCCCTACACCCAAACTCCAAAGTTAAGACAAGCGTTGCAAGATATTTTTTAATAGTCTAACACGACCCTGTAGGTTGAGCACTCTTTATGGATGGAAACTTG
Organism: Agapanthus africanus; assembly: GCA_030015575.1. Lineage (NCBI taxonomy): Eukaryota > Viridiplantae > Streptophyta > Magnoliopsida > Asparagales > Amaryllidaceae > Agapanthus > Agapanthus africanus. The sequence goes on from JASDDO010000022.1 coordinate 904,633,789, forward strand.
GGATTCTGCGCAGCGATACATCTTTTTTTTAATTAATTAGCTTTAAATATGTATTTGCTGGGATCTGAATCTGGATTGCTCTGTGCCATATTAAACCACTTTACCCAAAAGCTTAGACTGTTGGAGTGGGGGATAACAAAATATCTTAAGCTAACATAACTCTTTAACAATTCTAACAATAAGGTCCATATTTTAATATAAGAGTAACATCAATTTATTAATTTCATGGACTAACAAAGGAAACAACCAAAACAGAAACCTCCACATCATATCTAGATCGATAACCTCAAGATCTTGGGCAGTGTCAAAATCACTTAAATTATATCATATGACCCTGCAACAATATATTTCTCCATTTAGCAAGGAAATAACAACAAACCTATGTGAAGCAACCATCAACATAAAAGAGGCTTTATCTGCATAAAAAGGAAATAAATGGAAAAGTGGAATATTCGTAGAAGAAAAAGAACTAGTTAAAGTGATAGCAAGAGAGTGAATCTAGAATAAAGAAATAATTACAATTCCAGGATGAAGAACTAATAACAGTGACATCAATTTATCTAATTCCAGACGGTAACTAAGAAAACAACTCCACGCATCAACATCTATCATCTTTTATGTGATTAAAGCATTCAAATTTCACACATTGTTACCTAGGGTTGTGAAAAGGCCCAACTTTGTTGGCATACAAAGGGACATGATCCCCCTCCTTGTACTTGTGATTAGACCCATCTCCTTCAACCCGCCACCCAAATGATATCAACACAACAAACACAGCAACAGCTCCCCCTAGCTTCCCCATCATCATTACCATCAACAAATCTAACTACTTTCGGCCCTTTAACCCTCTAAACTCGTCAAAGATCGGATCTTTGTCCACAAAGAAGGCGAATTTTCTGCCAAAATCTGGACAAAAAGTTGGAAATTGGAGATGGGTCTCGAGATTATAAGAGATGTGAGGGATTTTCGAAGAAAGGTTGGATCTTTTTGGGGTTAGTGATGAATTGGGGATGGGTGTTTTAGATCTGAGAGCGGCGATTTCGTAAATTAGAGGGGAATCGTCGGCTCCTTTAATTACTTTGTAAGGTGTGATATTGCACCTGTTTAACAAGCACCCAGAAAAGCACCCAGCCATGGAATGTGGGTCCACATACCAACAAGTACAGCTAATGAAACTAAGGGTGGGGCCCACTCAGTTGTCGGTGCAATCAATATTGTCCATTTTCAGGCAATAAAGTTAGCATTTTTGTACAATATACACTTTATATTCAGTTCACGCTTATAACAGTAATCACTGATTCATGGGTCACACAAATTGTCTCACTTGGATGGAGAAAAATTTCAGAAATGTCTGCTTCATTTTGACTGCATTTTCTCTTGTTATATCATATATTATTGCATTTTCAAGAATGCAATATGGAAATGTTATAAGCCTAGTTTGTCAATGAGGTTTCTGAAACCGCAGAATCAATTAAGTTACAACTAAACCATGGTTTACACATGAGCAAACCAAAGCTGCCTAATAATTTTGGTTTGTTGGTAAAGTGGTCTATGGAACAACCATGCGCCGTTTAACTTTACAATCTTCCAAGTATGAAAGAAAAAATAATTAAGAGAGATGATGCCTTGAATACAACATCAACGCGTTCGGTACATTTTTCCAAAAAGGCACACTGAGCAGATAATTTTTCCAAAAAGTAAAGTCAAAGATGGCCATGATGTTTAGAGTAACTACAACGACACAATAATGTGGCTGAATTCGTCATAGAAATAAACAAGCACTAGGAAATTATCCGTCCATTCTCTAACAAACAAATTTCACTAAGACACTTGAAAGAAAATACAAATTATACAATTATCGTTTTGCCTCAGTAATACAATCCATGAGCACAAGCACGTTGAAAATTGCAAGGTTGCTCTAATCTTAACCATTCTACCATTGCATCTACTGCTACTGGAGCATCTGTCGACGGTTTCACAGATTTCTTTTTGGTCTTGCCTGCAAAAAAAGAAATAAAGAATAAATTGTACGGGAAAATGTGATATATAATTCACAAAATATATCATATTAACTATGAACCTGCAATGATCAAAAAAGGAAATAACAAGCAATGTAAACATTGGCTGATTTTACAATAAACCCTTTCCCAACCATTTAAATCATTTGCAAGAAACCTTGAAGAAAGATTAAAGTTTTCATTGATAATGTAAATTTATTATTAATCAAAAAGAAAATTTAATTGCAGGCATGCCACCATATGTAATTCTCAAGTAAATGCAACTCCCATGCGATAACACCCTCAGTTTCTAATGCTCTCTTGTTTCCTTAGTTTTTCTGGGTTCTCCAACATAGTAATTTGCAAGACACCGTTTACCTGTTTCCTCGATAACTTATCTAAAATGTGAAGCTTGTTCTCAAAATGTAAAACTATAATGGCAATAAGAATGTAATCAGATCCAACAAGTCTCTTTATACTCATTTCCTATAAGGTTTCTTTGCATGTAAGCTTTTCTTCACTAAAACATAATGGGGTCGTTTATGGTGGTTGAGAGGCATCTATACCATATGGAAGCCATACAACGAGAGTGGGGTGTGTGTGTGTTTTGGGGGTGGGTTCTAATCACACAAATACAACAAAAACTTGTATCACAGAAAGGAAAAGAAAGGTATTAATCCCATTTGATGAAAGATGATGGAATGCTACTGCCCAAAAAAATACTGAAAAAACAAGCAAGCTTTGTGTTCCAAAGCAATAGACTTCCAGCATAATTAACCGTAGAAACTGCTGCTCCTTGTAGATTTCTTGCATTCTACAATCCAAGATTTGGAACACAAAATTAACACTTTCGGAGGACAAAAGAAAATTCACATTTTTCGAATTTTAAGGGTAACAGCATGCCAAATAGGCGGTTAAAGTATGCAAAATATTGATAATTTGTGAGGATAAAATCTGCCAATATTTACCGACTTCGATAGGCTACATCACTCTAACCGTCAATGACTTTTGGAAACCAAAAACAGGACAATTTGTCACACTAAATTGTGACCAAATATTGGTATTTTATGGAACAAAAGAGATACTCTTCACCGATTTCGATGGACTATATCATGCAAAAGTTTGATCACTTTATAAAGCAAAAGAAGCTGCATTTTTTATTTCTGTGAATTAAATGAACGCAATGCTTATGGAGAATTTTTTTCCTTTTGCAAATTTCTATAATTTTTCATAGACAAAGCATGTGAAATAATTTGGAGATAAAAGTTATTACAGTTTACTGACTTTCATGGTCTATAGCATCATAAATATCATGACTATGGATTATAATGTACCCAACTTTTATCCATAATGTGGCCAAGAGCATGTCAATTGCCAAATATGATGATTTGTTAACCAGAGAATGGGGATATTTTTACTAGATTTCTAAGGCCAATTGCCGTCAAGAACTTAGAATTTTGTCCATAGACTATACAAAAAAGAAATGAAAGATTTTGGAGTACGAAAACTTTGTACAATTTTTTATTTTCATGAATAGTATCATGCTAAATATTACATCAATACTTCCCATACTATAGCCTAAGAAGATCAGTAAATATTTGCTTAATATATCAGAATTTTGCCACGGAACTTGGGGGAAAACGAATTTCTTTCTTCGAAGTCATCCGTCATCAATTTCCTACACTCTAAGAAAGTAAAATACCAACTTCTTGTTCGACAAAATCACCAATATTTGGCATGCTAAAGCTAGAAAAAAAATTGATAAGATTCACAAGTTTTTTGCTCAACAATGTTACTCATAATTAGCACTCTTTAGCCTACATAAGTTACTTATTATTTCCCTGCATTAATCAATCATTGGCATTCATTATTCAACATTGTCATATAAACCTTATAAGGCCCCGCTTTGGCAGAAAGCAGCCATGAAGTGCTTCGTTTTTGTATAAAGCTTTTATGCTGCCATGGAGGCTGAGGCCCCACTTTTGGACCATTTAATGTGCTTGGAGCCATGAAGTGCTTTGTTTTTGCATAAAGTTTTTATGCTGATATGGAGGGCTATGGAGGCTTGAAACCTTGCTTTTGGACCATTTAATGTGCTTGGAGCCCTGCTTAAATCCACCTTTTAGCAGGTCCAAATAGGATAAAGCTAATATTCTATAGAAGTTACAAATTATCTTACCAAACAATAGAATTATTGAATCATATTGTTGTTTCTAACCAATAATATTATCTTTTATATATTCTTTTGATGCATATAAATTTCATGACAATCATAAAAGAAATGATTCACTTATTTTAATGTTTTTTGTTTCTATTATTTATATTTATCTAATTTTTGCATCATTATATATTATAATTATAAAAGGTTGCGCTTTTTTTAATGCTAAAGCCAGATAAAACCTAAGCCCTAGCCTTCCGCTTTCCACAACATTAGCATTCAGCATGTTACTACCAATGAAAATATATAATGTAGCAAGCTTCTTTCTTCAAAGTCATTTTTTTTGCATGCTATCCTGTGCATAAATGATAAGAAATGCCATTGTTTATATATTCATCAATAATTGGCATGCTATAGATTACTTTTATTGATAAGAAATGTTTGGCATTTCACCAAAGTCATCAATAATTTTGGAAAACAAAAATTCCCATGAAATAGGTAAATATTTCCTCAAACAACTTAAGGCATGTTTGGGGATGGAGTTAAGTTTTGTAAATTGTGGTTTCATAAAGTTAGCAAAAGTTAACTCCAAAATGCTAACTTTGGCTTGTTTGGCAACCATTTTAGAGTTGAGATAACTGCAATTTTCAGCCTTAAACAGCAACTGCAGTTAGCTCAACTCCAATCTGATCAAAGTTTTCTAAACTCCCATTTTGGAGTCTGGGGTTTGCACACCATAATTTGTATGCCTCTTGCCTCCAGCCTCCACTTTAAAATAAACCACGGTTATCCTAACTTTGTATCTAAATAGGGCCCTTTAAATAGACTTTCATAAGTTATAACAAACTAGCTATCGATGAATTTGGTGAATTAATTAGTAAATGCTTGCCAATAATTACAAATTTAGTGAATCACAACACATAATGCCGCTAATTTTATAAAACAAAATAACGACAGTTTACGTGGACACGACATTAAGAAATAGCTGAATTTGAAGAATAAAGTTTTTTGCCAAATTTATAATTTCATGGACAAAAAAATGCCAAATTTCAAATATCAATAATTTCGAAAAATAAATTTTTTGTTGTCCTATACCGATTTGCACGGCTATGGAACACAGAAAAAATTGTTGAATTTTGAGAAACAAAAAATTGCCAATTTTAACAATTTTGGTAGCCTATAATCTAGGTTGCACGGCCACATCTAGCTATAACATTTCAAGCATCCATGATCTTAGGGAACAAAAAAATTGTGATTATTTAAATATTTCTTTGAACTATATCATTAAATATGAAGTTGCCTATTAATTCGGTTATTGTGATACATGGATAACATTGATGCCTTTATTGAATTTCTTCCAAATTTTAAGAAATTCTACAAGTTACAGCTTGTCACGTATCAATTATTTTGAACTATATATTTTACAAGTTTGTATCGATATTTATCAGGGTATGGTATGGATAGTATCGAACAATTAAGGATATACCATCTTTCATGGACACACCAAATATGGTGATTTTCTAGAATACACATTTCATTCTTTTACCAACTTTTTTCATGTTAAGAACAATAAAGAAACCATATTTTATGATTTCCTTCGGTAATGACATGCAAATGTTGATTTGGAAACCAGAAGTTCACAAATCTTTGCTAATTCTCGTGGATTATATAGTTTGCCAATGTCATAGACAAAAACTTGCTATTATTCAATCGACTTCCCCATGCTAAACATGATAACTATCAGTAACTTTGGTGAACAGAATAATTTTTTGTTTTTTCCAATTTCCATGGCCTAAGCATGTCGAATACTACTGGTTTGTTAAAAAAATATGTTCTTTTACAGATGCACATGGGTTGTATATCATGCAAATAAACAATGCCTTTGGAGGTTTGGAGGGCAATATACTTTACATTTTATGGTTTTCATAAGTCATGAAATGCCAAATGCCGATGATTATGACAACACTGACTTTGAGAAACAAATTGTTTTTGCAAAGCTTAGCCACTTTTCAAGTGCAATAACAAGACATATATCATCGACTTCCATAATAGAAACACTTATCACCTTTACCAATTTCAGTACATAATAGCATGTCAATATACCATATTTAATGATTTTGTTGACCAATATAGTATTTTAAAAAATAATTTGTGGACTATAGATTGTAAAAACCAATGGCTTTGAAGTATAGAAAACCTTACATACTTTTTTAATTTTATAGGTGCATGGCAAGTGTCGATTTTTTAGATCAACAGTTTTGCAAAATTTTCCAATAATTAGGCCATAGCATGTGATCTATCGATGCCTCTAGCAAAAAGATAAAACATATTAGTTTTTGCAAGATATAGTATGCAAGCTCTCAATAACTTTGGAGAACAAAAAACTTGTCACAGATTCTAGTTTTCACTTGTAACATGGAAATGCTGATAAATTATATGCTGTGGACTCTGAAAAATGGGTTTTTTTCGAAATAGGGTGATTATATATTAAAATAATATAATTTAAATTATAATTATGAGAATAGGGCGGTTTGGGATTGGTACGGTCAGAAGGCGCGTTCTAAGAAGACACTCTTCGTAGGTAAATATTGAAGGCGGGTTCTGAGAACCCGCCCTGATCACCCCACCCCACCCAATCAAGAGGGCGGGTTTGGGTTCCTAGAACCCGCACCCACCCCAATGAAGAGGGCGGGTTCTACAATCCGCCCAGAGGGCAGGTTCCTAGAACCCGCCCTCTTCATTGGGGTGGGTGCGGATTCTGGGAACCCGCCCTCTCCATTTAAAAGGAGAGAGGGCGGGGTCCCAAAACCCGCCCTCTATTGTGGTGGGTGGGGTGGGATGGGTTGGGTGATCAGGGTGGGTTCTCAGAACATGCCTTCAATATTTACCTACCAAGGGTGTGTTCTTAGAACGTGCCTTCGAACCGTACCAATCCCAATCCGCCCTATTCTCATAATTATAATTTAAATTATATTATTTTACTAATTTTAATATATAAGCACCCTATTTCGGAAAAAAAAACCATGAAAAATTGGTATATTAAATTAACTATTCTAAATTTATGTTTATATGTGGATTGTGGATCCGCGATTACTTGCGGAGTCCAAGATGTCTCATATGCATGCTTTAGTGATTTAATTATTAGAATGCTGGATCAAATGCATTTGACATCTATACAAAACAGAAAGAGCTTAGAAAGATAGACTGCAATATTTTCTAACTCAAAGGGGAAAAGCCCTCACCTTTACACTTCAACTTTTTAATCCTCAGCCTCGAACCCTTCTTAACATGGAACATCAACTGAGCCTTTTGAGTACTGTCTTGAGAACTCCCTAATATACCAGAAAATTAACACGAATAAATTAAGGATAAAAATTATCAAAAATAAAACAAAAAAAACTGCAAGAATCATCATACACACCATCAGCAACTGCCGTCTCGACATCTTGCATCGTAACCAAACCCTTCTCTATGACCTCCTCCTGCTCCTGAACCACCAAAAATGGAGAAAAATTGAATCTTTTCTAATACCCATTACAATTAAACCCTAAATTCACCAAAATAAGTAGGAATCCAAAGAAAAATTCAGCTTTTTTATTTTATTTTTTGTTTACGCTTTTACATTTTTTCAAGAGCTTTCGCTTGCGCTTCCCAGAAATGGCGATGGGTTGGGCCCTCTGCTTCAGTTTTCCAGTGTGTGGGTCGCCATGGATCGCGCGCTTCTCCTCTTGGATCTTCTCCCTTCGTTTGTTCTGAATCTCGTTGAATTTGGTCATGGCGCTCGCCAAAACCCTAACCTCAGTTTTCGAAAGGGGCTGGGGGATCTTTAGGCCAAAAAAACCCCGACTCCTTTTGTTTTGCTTTGGTTTGGGGTTTTAGCATATATCTCCTTACTCTTAAGGGTATTTACATATTTCACCTTTTGTATAAATTTTTAATATAACCCTCTTCCTTTATGTATTTAATTAACTGCTAATTTAAACCAAACTCACCGGACGTCACGTGTCCTCTTACTATTTTCTCAAGAAAAAGTTTGAAAGGTTTTGATAAAAGAGAAAAATTATTCTTCATTCATGGGATCATACACGGCATTTCACACACACATATGGACGAGATAAATGAATAAATAGATGGAAATGCCTATACGCCAGGCTCGGTCTAACTATATGAATGAATAAATAGGTTGAAATGACTATACGTCCGGTTGGTAGGTGCTGGATCTATCAATATGGGAGCTAGCTCTTCCGAATTCCACTGAAAGCATGGTGTAACATAAACGGTTTTGAAGCGAGATGTGGTCTGATCGTGCCAAGAATTTGCTTGGTCTTCCTTGATCGGGCACCTTACTACTATAAATCGGAAGGTTTCTAGCTTGGGCTTACTGTGAGACGCAAGGTTTAAGTATTGATCCGGTATGATCACTCTTTGCATACAAATCCTCGCACAAAGCCTATCAAACAACCGGCCAACGTCGTCGAACGTGTGAAAATATTGAGAAGCTATTAAAGGTTCGTTTCGTAGGGATGGGATGGTATAGCCAACAAAGACGCCTCAAGAATCAGCTTGTTCATCAGCATACTAAAACAAAGCGCATTCGACCGCTGTGTCATGCTATTAGAAGGCTCCATCAACTCGTGGACCGACATGGAGCGAAAACTATTTCTCTATCTGTTATATTGTTTGAAATACCATATACTTTCACACAAATTAACTATTGAACATCTTCATCGAATAATTTCAACTTTTCATCAAAGCATTTATATTCGAAACCAGAAATAAAACTCTTTGCCGTGAGAAAAGCAATAAAGTAGACTCATCCTAACCAAATGATGCATTTTGTTGAAAACATGAAATAAAATCATTACCAAATGAGAAAAATAAAACAAATATACAATAAAATACAACTAAAACAATTAAGTAATATACACACGGATTTCAGGTATCCTTCATTTTTCAGCACAAAACCAAAATACACAGGAAAATTTTGTTACAAAGGAATTACAACCCTGGGTTTCCCAAAGAAAAAAACACTGTCCCCATACACACCACACACCACACACCGTAACAGAAAGGGGGAAAACCCCTTAAAAAACAGCATCTCTTAAAAAATTTCTGAAGTGGAAAACAACTGATGCACGAGGGGGGCAAAAAGGAAGTACAAACAAGCATCCTAGTTTTCAAGCTGGAACAGATATATAGCAGCAATTGAAACCAACAAGATGAGAACAGCCATGAACAGATACTTGAAGCTGAGCTGAGCTGCTTCGATTGTCCTCACTGTCTCGAGCTTCGCTGCTGCATCAGATGAGCTCTCCGTCAAAATGTTGGTCTCCTCGGAGCTAGGCACAGCTGCAACTGATTTGACCACCTGAAAGGAAAAGAGGATAAATGAGTCATAAACGTAAAAAAAAAAAAAGGGACTACATTACACACCCTTGACTCTCGGTGTCTTCCAATAAACTTTCAATAATTTTTTTTATAACTCCCTTGACTTTGGTTTTGAGGGAGTTTTCGTTAAAAATACCCTTAAATGTAGCATTTTAAGGAAGCTTCCTGTAATCAAAAAAATAAGGGAAAATTGTTTCCGGACCCGGTTTGGAGATATGACTTATTTTTAAACCCACGTATTTTCAAAATTGTGAAAAAATCCAATACTTCCAAAATACGGACGTTTCAAGCCCAAAATAGGTTGTGTATTATACTTAGGATATTTTGTAAGAATTCCATGTTTACCCTCATTTTTTTAATCAAACATAAATGATTATTCTCTAAAAATAATTATTCGTAAGATTTTCTCTCACGGCTCCTATGGTTCGCTCCTTCCTCGGCGCTTCAATCCCAATTCCCCATTTTTTTCTCCCCAATCTTCTCTCTCAAATCTATTATCTCTATTTTCAAGTCCTTGTCTACAATCCAATTTTTTTGATTTCCAATTTATGCATCTCACCTTTCAAATCCTTAATCTCCGATCCAATTCCCCTGATTCCCTTATCTCCATTCCTAAGTCACAATCTTCTCTCCCATTTTCGACATTTCCGCTCTCATGATGGTTGAATCTAGGGCAATCAATAATAAAGAAGGATAATAAAGAAGTCGGAAAATTCAGGCAAGCAAATAAAAAGAGAACAAGCAACAATAAAGAATATGAGTAGAAAGAAAATGGGTTTACAAAAGAAATTTTGGCAAGTAATGATAAAGAGACGATAATAAAGAAGTAGTGGAAAACTTAGGTACATAATTATCAAAAAAATCCATGTTCTAATATCTTAAAAAAATATTAAAAGGGTATTATAGGCAATGCATACATAAATACATTGTCACACCCCACCTCCAATACAGAGAGTATTATCCGCTCTGGACGAAGCCGCACGGTTTTGTCCTTCGGAGCGAACCGGACCCGACCAGGGGCCACTTCCCAGGAGGTCACCCATCCCAGGACTTCCCTGGCCCGAGCACGCTTAACAACGGAGTTATCAAAATCCTGTAGTGCCGGTTCACTTAAAAGGCGTCTCTGTATTGAAGAGTGGTATCATTCCATTTATAGTACAGATCTGCCCTCTTTCGGAATGTATTCCGAAAAGTCCTTATTGTTCTACAGTGGGTCCCACGGACTCAAGAGGTGGCCCCCACGGATTCAAGAGGTGGCCCCCGCCCACTTAACACGACACTTGGCGTGGCACTTTGTTCCGTGTGGCACTTTACTCCGTGAGCAAGAACCGGGTCCCGACATTCTCCCCACCTTTGAACAATGGTTCGTCCTCGAACCACAGACCTACTATTGAGGGACCAGCTCCGTGAGCAAGAACCGGGTCCCGATATACATATACAAATCAGGATTTGAGTTTAAAATAATGTCAAAGTATATTTTGGGGGTTTTTCATAATTTTGGAACTTTTTGGGTTTAATAATAAGTCATCTCTCACAACTGGGTCGGGAAACAATTTTCCCAAAAAATAAAGGTAGATTAGTAAGAAAATGATAGTTATGGTTATTTTTTAATTTTTCCTAAAAAGTAGAGCAACTTTCATACAACACCCTTAATATATTGTATTTCTCATCCAACACATGCCACCCAAAACTGGTTAATTAGCACATCACGCACCTGAGGTCCATCTAAACTAGGGCTTGGCACATGCAATGCATGCATATGTATAGAAATATTATTCATAACAGTCAAAAATCTATATTTCTGATATTAACTATATTGGGTTACAATTTTGAAACCCCTGTCGCTACACTAAAACTAGGAGGTTAAGAATCAAAATTTGACTTAGACGAGAAAATGGGATTCAAATCTGAACATTGATTAATTAAGGGGTGACATGTGCAACTAAAACCAGTTGAGAGATGAGAAGTGTTATATGAGGTATATAGATGATATGAGTTATATGCAATTAACCCTTTAAAATATGTGTGACATTGAATGCAACAATGCTGTTTGCTTTACTCTATGGTATCATCTCGTCATCATCATAGCTGTTTCCAAGGGATCCATTATTAAAGCAAAATTTATGGCCAAGAAATATATTAACAAAAGAGGGGGCCGGCTTACAAATCTTGGATTCAAAGGTGAAATTATCTCGTTGTTGGGGCAAAAAACTAGGTCATGTATCTTCTAATAACAAGTTCAATCTATAGAGAAATTGAGTGTCAATTTGATCACAGCCATTCAAGTTCAGTTAAGACCAGTTTTCCCAGAATACAGGAAACGATTGTTTCTTTATCTAAACATCTGTAAACCAATTTACATGCATAGTAAAGGAGGTAAAAGAAAAATGGCACACCTTAACGCTTGTAGCTGTAGCAGCAGACCCTATTAATGTCTCCTCAGATGACTTGGGGACACTGAAATTATTTTCGCTGTTAGCTTCCTTTTGATTTGTATTATTTGGTGAACTATCTTTTGTTTTCAAACCTTTCTGTGCTAGGAATCTGTTCTGCTTTGCCAACAAAGATATCTGTATATGAAGGGATTAATAACTCAATGTGCGTAAAGCAACGGGTATCTACACAATAAATTAACATTATTTAAACAAAAAGGAGTTAAGATGGACGTACGAATACATAATTCACAAAGTAGAAAGGTCAACATGATACAACAATTTCAGTACACACACACACAATGCAAGACAGCTTGGATTTTCCATATAAATATGTTAAGCCAACCGAGTACAGAAAACTGTCCAAAATATATTAATAAATTGAGCCAATATTGGTTGCTATTGGTTCTCATATATCCGGCCACGTCATTATATTTGAAAGTTTTGGCACAATATAATGAGTTTGTACAATCATGTATCACAGTATTTCCGTATCTCCAATAGGCTAACCATATAGGGAAGCAAAACTATTGCAATATGAATTTATCACTAGTATTAAGGAAAAGAAAAATCTTCTGGGTTGTTCGTTTCTCAAGAGATAAACTTATCGGTTAAAACAACTCAGAAATAATTCCTGTTTAACTCTTAGTTGTACATTCATATTTTCAATGAAAAAATTACACCTGGCTAAGGTCATACTGACCATCTCTATCACTCAGAAAATATTGGAAATAGTTCCACAGGAATTTAAAGTTAAACCAATACTCATTTGACCTTTTTTCCTTCTTATTTCTCAAATAAAATAACAACAAACAGAAATTCGAAGTACTTGCATACTTGTATGTAAATAACCATGTAAACGTAAGCATTTGTTCATCAGACATGTCAACGTGCCCTGACTATCAAACCTGTAAAATGTATTATAGAACTTCATAGCATCACCCAAACTGAACCAGCATCTAAAAAGCACTCAACGAACGTAATGAAAGAAATCATATTGCAGGCTATACAAGGCTATTTACAGCTGTCTATAATTATTTAGGTCAGACAAGAAGTTATCATAGCTCCTTTTTTTGGGCATGAAGTCGACAACCGATGTCAAATTGGCATAATTGATTTAGTTAGGCTAAGAGAAGCAGTTGCATCATACAATCTACGGACAGCATCACACGCCTTCATATACAAAGCTAATCCACGCTTTAATCCATCTCAAATAAGGTACTAATGTCAGATCATTATTAACTAGTAGTGGATAATGGATATAACATAGCCATTAATCGTAAACTATGAAACTTAATAATAGAATTGTGTCTCTTGACTTTCCACTTGGCTTCAGTGAAAGTGTTTAAACTTATGCCTATTTCGTTATCATTTTTCACATGTGTGATGTGTCTATGCCATAAGAAGATCAAGGAATTGGAAAAAACAGGGCCATGAAAGATTACATGTTGAGGTGTGCTAGAGGGCTAGGGATACCAGATGCCAAGTTGGGTTTTTGCAACTGAAGACCACCCCTACGTGAAAATAGGGGGGGAATTCATAACCCTAAAACATAATGCCTTCACAATTCTATGACCCTTGCGCAGTTGTACAGATCTAAGTCTAAAAATTAATTAGTCACTAAATTATTTCCACTTTTTGATCTCCGAGAATACAATGTTTGTTACTTGTAAGAGAGAGAAATATTAAGTACTAATGGAAATAATAAGGGTTAATTGCACAAAACCTAGTCCCTATAGGATTTGACCGATTTTAAGACTTTTGGTCCATCAGCAAAGGGGGCATATGAGGGTCAGAGGGTACATAAGTGCTAAACATGGTGAACTACAAGGGGTTTTTGTGCAATTAAACCCAAATAATAAATAGAAATGCGAAAAAGAGAATAATCAAAATAAAGAACCTGAGCTTGAAGACGTTCTCTTTCAAAGGCCAGTTTCATAACAAGATCAGTGATGAACTTAGTTCTAATACCAATATCCTTTGCAGCAGATATCTTCGCATCATCAGCTTGATTCAAAGATGCCTCAACAGATTCTAATCTACTCTTCAGATAACCTAATTCATCATTTAATTCCAAATTAGTCTCAGTAAGCAGAGTACATTTGGCTTCCGCATTCTCAGCTCTACTCTCAGCTTTCGAAACCTTTCCCTTGAGATCCTCGATCAAATTTTCCATATCACTTAGAGCAGAACATAGCATGTTTTGTTGTTCCTCGATTGCTTCTATTGATGTCTTTGCATGCTCTAATTGCATATCTGATTCCTTTAGCTTCCTCTCCAATGAGTTTGCTTTGTCTGTTCCGTGATTATTAAGAAAACTCAGCTGCCCATTAAGTTCGAAATTAGTTTTAGTTAGAAATGCACATTTCTCTTCTGCACTCTCGGCTCTGCTTTCTAATCTCAAAACATCCTCTTTAAGACCCTCAATTGTATTTTCCAACCCTTGAAGTTCAATGTTTAACACATTTTGTTGTTCACGACTAGCTTCCGCCGAGGCCTTTGCTAAAACCAATTGAGCATCGGATTCTCGTAAATGCTCTTCGAGTTCTTTCACTTTATCTCTCAAAGCTAAGGCCTGAATATCGTTCACTTCAGTTTCTCGAAGAACCGTACCTTTTAAGTTAAATTGAACTATCTGGAGTTTTCCGGAAAGTTCTTTTGAAATTCCAAGAAGTGCCTCGGAAGCATTTTCAGCTTCAAATATTCTCTGGTGCATCATCTCGATTGATTCTTGCAAGCTGTATAATTCCTGTTCCGCATACTGCAATTTCAATTGCAGATTTTCTTCATTATGTTTAGACTCGAAGAGTTTCTTTTCAAGATCAAGTTCTCTAGCCAATGATTTCTCCAACATTTGTAAAAAGTGTCTTTGTTGCTCCTTTTCTTCCTTCCATTTGGCATTTGTAGATGAATGTTGATCGATTCCAATTTCCAAATCCAGACTGGTATCTGTTTAAATGTATGCATCAAAAATTAATTTCTAGTCCAACTGTATTTTTAAAGTTAATCAATGGCTAAATTGCAGGAAATATCCCTCACTTTTGCGCTTATAGCATTATGCCATCCACTCTTTCAAACAATTGCACTTTGCCACCAACTTTTAACAGTCAGTTTTTTTTTCCCATTCATGTGGACTATTTATTTTTAAATGTGGCACTTCAGCACCCTACAGTGACCGCTGGTGTGGCAACATTCTACTGTATGTTACTTATTATATAAAGCGGTAAATATTGGATTCACTTTATATTGCATTGCTTAATTTATTATGTAACATTCAATGCGGATTGCCACAGCAGTATCACATCAGGGTATACTCTACAGCGACAATCTAATCCCCGTTTTCTTTTCCAAAATATGTCTCGATAAAAGTATTAAACACACAATGTAATTTACAAAAATGGAGAAAATCATGGCATTTTTGGGACAAGAAAGTGCAGAAACGGACACAAAAAAAAATATCGCTTGTTAAAGTAGAGGGCAAAGTGCAGCGTTTGAAAAGAAAGGTGCCATCCTAATATAAGGGCAAAAATAACAATTTAGCCTAATCAAAAGGAAATACCTGTGACTTACGGGTTCCATACCCAGCGACAGCTAGGTCGTTCTCAAACTTTGACGATCGCTTTCTTATATCAGTGACCACATCTTGTGTCTTTTCTAAAGATTTTTCGGCATTTTGTAACTTTTCGTTTATTTCGGCAGAAAAGTCTTCTGAGTTCATAACATCCACAATATTGACTTGAAGGGAAGAGACAAACTGATCGAGTTCTTTCACCTCGGAGTTCAATATTCCCGACAAAATATCAAACTCAAAGGACAAGCCAACTATCTTGATCGAGAGATCTTCATTCTCCTTACTTAAAGCTGCATAATCGCTTGCTATATCTTCGACTTGTATCAAAAACATCTCAAGATTAAGTGTTTTCTCAGAAGAATAAGCTACGTCAAGTTCAACTCTTGTTAGAACCTCCCAAGGATCTTCTTCTCTCAATTTATCTTTGAGAGATGTGTATTCGTTAATCTCATCATAATCAACTTGCACGTCCATAATTTAGTTTATTTTTATCCTGGATTCCAAGGAAATCAAAGGTCAATCAAGTTCAAACTGGTTTATAACTTCAGAGACATTATTTTTCTTTATAAAAGAGCAAATATGAATAATTATATTAAGCAAATATTGAAGCTAAGCTTATCATACAGCTATGTCATCAGATCAAGAAATTCACCAGCGTTATCAGAGATCGAGTATGAAAAGTAAATTTTCATAGACATGTATGCAAATAACTTATTAATCATTACCCCCACTAAATGCTTCACAAGAAACAGGTGTTTCAAATAATGAAGATTTGCTCTCTCAAGCAGCAAGCGTGAACAACTGCGAATTACAAGATATAGCTAATTTTCAATAAAGCACGACTTGGATATTGGGAAAAATTTGTAAATTCCTAGCTTTAGGCCGACTCCAAAACTTTGGAACAAAGGGCCTGTTGATGTTGCTTTTGTTCTTGTGTTCTCAGTTTCTCTACTGGCTTTATATGTGCATTAGAATTGAACATAATTTTTCGATAGCAAATGAATAATCCCTCTCTTGCTTATAGTTCCATATAACAAGAATCTAAGACCAGTTAAGAGAGATGATGCCACTTTATCCAACAAACTTTACCAAATATTTACTTCATAGTGAACCCCATTTTGATGAGAAAAAGCTTTATTCATGAGGAGGAGGACGACGAAAAAATAAAGCATGATACTGGTGAATCTCAAAATTAACTCTTTTTTATCTTCAATCGTTAATCATAGATTTTTCTTTTAAAATTAACTCAAATACCATCATTTCCAATCATTCTTTTATCAATTTGCAGGTCACCCATTTGCTATTGCCCACTAATTTCTCAGCTAACTAAATTGTTCCATACAAAATCACAATTAATCAATAAATAATCACTTTTTTTTTACCTAAAAGAGTAAACATAATATCTTTCCAATCTTAAATCATAAATTTTTCTTCAACCATTCTTTTATCAGCAGGCTACCCATTTTCTATTTCCCACTAAATCCTGAGCTAACAACTAGTTCCATACAAAATCACAATTAATCATTAAAAATCACATTTTTTTCACCTAAAAGAATAACATAATCACTTTCCAATCTTCAATCATGAAATTTTCTTTCAAAATTAACTTCTTCTGCCATCATCTTCAATCATTCAACTGTCAATTTATTGGTTACCCATTTGCTAATTCCAACCAAATCCTGAGCTACTCAAATTGTTTCAATAGAAAATCACAATTAATCATTAAAAAATCACATTTTTGTAACCTAGAAGAATCAAGCACGCACTTACGAGAGCTCTTTGAATCCAAGAAACTCAAGAATAATTAATCTCCAGCTCCAATTTCTCCAGCTGTGTTTTGTTGAGGAGACAGAGGCCTTCGATTTCATTCATTTAATGTCTTGCTTTTTTTCCACACCCGCTTTCTTACCCAAAAGAAAGGATTAAAAAACATAATTTATTCGTTGGGTGTATTTTTGGGTGTTTTGAATATGGGGATATGTCAGATTTTTAAGGGCCCGATCCGATCCAATCTAAAGAGGCGGTTCCTCACTTTATGGGCCAAACTCAAGCTTGGGCCTGATGATGTTTATTTGTCTCTTTGGAGATAAAATGAATTTTTGGTTACATATACATGCAACTTCTGCAGTTTGGACTTTGGAGCGGGTTTATATAATTTAGTAAATAATAATTATCTGGTTATCAACCTAAACGAATTATTTGGTATGTGGTGTTTAATGCTTTGAGAGGGGCTAATTAGAAAAATTTTAAAAAGCTTTTTGTGGGGATCGGTGATTGGATTCTCCTTTATGGTCGGACATATTTATAACAGACACATAATATCGTTGTTCTTGGATCTAGATGTTAAACGGAGGACCTCGGACACCGCAAAAGATCCATTCTTGAAAATACAATGTGTTTGTTTATCTATGGTTTGAGCTTTATGGGGTCACAACTTCATTTTTTGGGGGATTTAAAACCCCATACCTCTTGTTCATCATCTGCAAGGAGACATTACCGTTATGCTATTGTTGCACCCGCAAATATAGAGTTGATTTTAAACGGTTGTTGCCCATGGTATGCGGCTAGAACTAAATTTGTGTTAGGGTGCAGTTGAAATTGCTTTCAAATCTAAACACGGTTCTTTACCGAACAAAAGGATGCATAACTATGAAACTGGAAACATGTTCAAATCTAAACATGGTTCTTGTTACTGAACAAAGGGATGCATAACTATGAAACTGGAAACATGTATACCAAAAGAGGTTAATGGATTGGGGTCGAGTTCACTACTGTCTCCACAGCATCAAAGAGTAAAACAAGAGGAGCCTCTAGGGTTTAGTCGGGGCAAGACCCACACTTGGGTACGGGTCACGAGATCACAACAGACTCATTGTGGTCAACTGGAGCCTCGTTTTTCTCTTATGAGAATGCCAGGACAAAGTGGAAAGCATATGCTCTTTAAACTTGATCACCAAAGAATTCTATTGTATACACTACCATCAACAATTTCAATAGTTCTTTTACAGCTGAATGACCTAAAAATTTTCAGAAATCTTCTTCTATTTCTGATCAATGGCAAGTCTCAATCTCAAGCATGAGTGACAGTGAGTTTGAATTACATTCTTCATACAATTTTCGCATAAAAGGCTACAAAAGATTAAAAAAACATTGGTTTAATAAGAGGTGCAAGTCTGAATCCATTTTATTCTGGCAAGCCAAAGGTTACATCAAGAACTATGCATGAGATTTCTTCCGCATCGAAATCTCGTGACGTGAGAGATTTAAGGTTTGGTGGGTTCCCATGGCTGATAGCGGGTCCAGTCCCTTTGGCCTGGGTTGAGAGAGTGGCCTTTGGAATGGTAAATATATTCGTCACCTTCGCCAGAGAAGTTTTGCTTGTGCTCGACTCCATATCTTTTAGGTTTCAGCATCAGAAGCTGCCAACAAAAACATAAAAGTGTTAATGTTTCTATGACAACATCAAAAATCTATTTCACACTTTCCCAAGTGTCAGAGCGCCATCTTAAAATCTACTTTCTTAAATGCCTGCAAGGTGGAATTTGAATCCAGGTTGTTCTGATTTCATCGTAAATGTGTGCACTGAAACTATAAAGTTGTGGTGAGTGTTTGGGAAAGAAAGTATTTTTTTAACACTTCCCCATGGGTCGAGTACCATTTAATATGGTAATTTTGCGCCCTCACCCCCTCCCTCCGCCCCCGCCCAAAAAAAGTTGCCTCATATAGCGTTCATACCCCCGCAACTGATTTATTAGCGCAAAAACCCACTCTGTTTAATCAACCAAAACACTCAAATTCTATTCTATACAACACGACCAAGTTCCATGCATAACTTAGATAATAATTTAAGTTGTTTAGAGTTTTGAGTGTTTTAAGGGTTTTGGTCGGTGAGTAGAGGGGGTGTTGAGCTAATAAATCACTTTTGTATATGAGGTAAACTAACGGATTTCGTGCTAATAACGTTTTGAAACGTTGTATATATACCCTTATACGGGCCTTAATGTACAGGGCTAAGCCCATGTAAAAACATTTCTCTGAATAAAATCTAACAAGTATCAACTGAGAGAAAAAAAACGTTTTGAAATCTGCTTTGTTACATGCATATTCAATGGAATTGGAACCTATGCTGCTCTATACCATCTTAATGTCTGCCTCTCAACCAAAACTCAAAGGAGAGGGCAGAAGTTAATACTTTTATATTTTAACAGTAATAACCAAAACCTTCATAGTTCCAGCTATTCTGGATTCAAATTAATCAATCTTAATTTACCAATAATATTTATTAACTATTCTTTTATCATTTTGATTTATATGAATTCCATTTTATTAGTCGATGCGTACATTTTTGTTTGACAATTTATACCGGACCTAAACAACGTGACCTTACCCTAAACTTTTAGATCAACCACATGAATCTTTTTCTTCCATTTAGTTTTTAGTAAAAGCCATTTCTATAACAAAAATACAGCACATCTTTTATAACTGCTTCCATCCATGTACCTTCAGCTCTACCATTACTACTGGCTCCATAATTACCTACTTAATAAAGATGTTATCACTCAATTATCTAGGGATGCATTCATTTCTTGCTTAGGGACTTCTACAACAATTTTTGTAGGATAAAAAATGAATCAAAGACGCTGTTTTAGACTTTGATTTTCTCACAGAGCTCTCTAGACTTGCGGAATTCAAATACTTAAGCAGAATCACGTCTACAGCTTTTCACTTCTTAAGCTTAAGCTCTTAAATCTTTGTATGGAGGCATTTGGGCTATTGGAATGAATAAAAAGGTGGCCTGCTGATATGAATATATGCATAAGGTGACAATATGTGCTAAGCAAATTTGTTGTAGTTGATCTTTCTTTGGCGTTTTCTTTTTCCTGTGGTAGCCGTGGTTTTTCTAAATTTTTTTTCTTTTTTTAGGGGTGGGGTGGGGGATAAGGAGTGCAAGTTACCCAGTAAGCTTTCTCCCATGAAGTGGGCAGGGGGGGGAGGGGGTCAGGCTTCCAATCTTTATGCTTGAGAAAATATTATGCATATGATATGTGTTTTATTGAGTGAGTCGTGAATTTTGGTTCGTAATTCAAAATTGTTAAATGCACCTAAAATTATATAAATCCGTTTTTCAATATTACAATCAAATATATAATAAAAAGGTACTGGCTCATAGACTAGATAGCATAACGAATAATGGTAAGGTTACAGTTACCTCATCCCCAGTGTGGTCTGTGATGAAGTGAAGCCATCCGTGCCACTCAGCAGGCACCTGTGAAGCATTGTAACGACCCTTATCTGCGTACTCAACCCACCTGTGTCTTCCTGAACACCAATTCATATTATTAAACCCGAGTTATCTTCGTCATAAAGTAATTAAATTGCTCAAAAAAACCCAGCAAAGATGACATTCTAAAGGCTTTATCATCATCATACCACAAAAATTTACTTAATAAAGGGTCTGCTTGATTAATTTAAAAGAAGCTGCATGCAACATTTGTTTTGTTGCAAAAATAATTCATTTCCTACGTATGTTACCAAGAATTTGAGTTGGAAATGGAAAAGGGAGTTGCAAAAAATGCTACAGATTATTGCAACATTACTTGCAACCAAAATTTGGAAAATGTGATTATCAGGAGTGCACATAAGCTTATCATAAGCCACCCAACCAAATTTGCAACAGTTGTTGCATCTCCTCTTCTTCTCCAATTTTTTTCTTTGGTTGAACCACGAGGTTGTTTGGACTCGAAAATCCAGCTATAAGGTTGAGAACACCCAAAGATACCAAAAAATGGGTCCGGGCTTTCTCTTTGCAACATATGTTGCATGCGACAGTTGTTCTATGTAGCAAATGTTGTGTTTCCTTGTTGCCAACTAAACAGCGCCCAACACTTTCATCTGTATAGTGCTTATATATTCAATCTTCTGAGTTTACAGAGCCAAGTATGCTTGGTGCAAAAAGAAAATTTGTGGCTTTTTTACTACTTAGTTGAACTCATATACAGACAGGCACTAGTCATTTCTTTTTATAAGCTGAGAAGCAAGTACCTTAACTAAAGAAAAAATCTAATTAAGCTAGAATTTTAATAATATATGGCAGCATAGTTGACAGCACAATCAAAACAGAATCTACATAAAAGGAAAATAACAGAGCAAAAGATAGTTAGAAAAAGACTAACTAACCATACTGAGTGTCCTCCAATTTTTGGTAATACTTGTTTCCAAATTTATCAACTCCTACAAGGGTTGCTCCAATGTTGTGGATTTTTGTCTGCCTGAAATATCAGTACATAATATAATTGCAATTATTTCATACAGATAGACTTCATAGGTAAATTGTATTTGAAATGTTCCATAATGAAGTGGAAAATAATTCAATGGATGAAAACATATTCCACGAGGACCACAACACATATCTACTTAATATAGTCTGGCACAACAAAGAACGGGAAAACAATTTGAACCAAAAGACTTTAAATTTTTTATTTATTTATGTGTATATATAGGATAGACACAAGTAATAACTTTCCAAACCAAATTTATTGAGCAAAGGCAATTAAATGAACATATAAATGAATCTTAGTATGTCTTGCTTTATTCTTCAGCTTAGTTGTACTAGCTGAAGGAATGGTGGGAGTGAATCAACAGGAACTTTTAGACTATACGAGCTGGCTGCTTAGAGAGAACATAGAAAATTAATATATTTTTTATTGAATCGGAACAAAATATATTTTGGAAAGAAATTCTCGCCCATGGTTAGCCATAAATCATGCCAAATCAATGTAACTCTAGAATGATAATCACAACCATCGATACCAATATGATATAATATAGTGTACTTACAGTATATTTCCATCCGGAAGACATCTTCTGCAAAGGGGAAAAAATATATCGTAAGCATATAAGATGGCAGAAAAGGTCATGGACCATGGTTACTAATACATTGATCGATCTATATAAATAGACATTCATAGGTTAACAAACAAACAAGTACGTAGCTGTACCCATGCCTAACTTTAGAGTGTATTCGTTATCAACACTACTTAAAATATAGTACCAGATGTAGAAATCATGATTTCGAGAATTTTGAAACGCACAAAGAACCATAATACAAATGGTTTTTGCGACAATATAAAAGTTTCCATTGCAACAAATCAAATGAGGGGAAAAGATGAATTTGACAAACCTCAATTGTTCTATGTATTAGTATAAACCAAAGCTCAGCTGGAATATGTACAACAGGACACTTGTAAGCCCCCAAACCAAATAAAAATAAACTTAACACTGCTTATAATTGATTTCCTATAAAATCTAGCATGAATTTCCTAATAAAGGTGGGATTTTGACAAAACCCAGTAAATTAGGGCTTGTGGTTCAAACAGAATCATCAAAATATAATGAATTCCTAATGTAAATCCAGTTCTTCGATGAAAAGCTAAGATTTTGACAGAAACCGAAATGAAAGCATCAAGCTTTTCATACGGATTCATCCACAACTGGATGGATCTCAATATAAATACCAAAATAGCCCAAAAAATTCAGCATAGATGCAGGAAAAGGGCAAATGAAACTCACAGAAAGCCCTCGTCTTTGAGATCTCTGACGAAATTGACGACACCCTTCTCTTTGATCGCCTTCAGCACTCCTCGAACTAGAGATGCCATTGCTCGATATCTCCTAGCTCGTCTTCTCCCCAATTCTCGTCCTTTTCTGTAAATATGTATGCTTTTGAGATTGGGGGATGATGAAGATTGGCGCCCGATAGCCCGATAAGATAGCGGTTCGGGTTTTGGATATTGTATAATGGCTCGTGCTCGACACATGTAGCATAGGAATACATGGAAAACTCGAGTTAAACACGGAGGATTTACGAATAATACATGAAACCGTTATACATTGGAAAAATTGATTATATAAAGTAATATTTATATATGATTCAAGATTTATCCATGTAAAAATCTATGATACGTTTTATTAGTCAATTATGTTTATTTGCAAAAAACAAAGTCCATGGCATTTATATGAAAAATGGTTAAAGGTCAAAATATTTGTTTCAAATAAAATCCATAATATTTATCCAAAACTTGTCCCATTTTCGATAATGAACAAAATTCATTATAGGATTTATAGAAAATCAGATTAAATTTCACCAAATATTGATTTTAGCCTTTCTTAGATAAATATCATAGAAACTAAATGCCAAAAACTTTTTTAGATGCAAAAATAGACAAAATCGTAGATTCCTTTATTTTTATTTTACTTTTTATATTTTGATAGTTTTCAATTCATATGAAGATAGAAGATGCGGTATATATTTGCAAAAAATCTAAAACCCACAATTATGATATTTATGATTAAGCTATGCTCATAGCTAAATTTACATAAATTCATATAACAACATTTATAATATAAATCTTTGCCCATAGTCAATTTACATGTTTACTTCTTATATTTTTATAGTTTTCAATTCATATGAAGATGATAGATGTGGTATTTATTTGCAAAAATTTTAAAACCCGCAATTACAATATTTATTATTAAGCTATCTCCATGGCTAAATTTATATAATAACATTTATAATATAAATCTTTTCCCATAGCTAATTTACATGATTGCCCACACCATCTATCCTCCACAATACTTGATGTGAAGAGCAAAATGGGAATCCAAAAATTTTGCCCCATATCTAAATTTTCATATTTGCCCACACCACCAAACAATATTCTCCAAAATACCAATAAACCGCAAATGTGATGCTAAAGAGTATAGGCAAACTCAAGGGGCAAAAGTAGAAATATCTAAATTTCGACTTTTGATACCAACTTATATTAGCGTATAGATAGATAAATGGATTGCTTGCTCTCTTTTCTCAAGGTAATTGCAATTTCAAGGATTATAAGAAATATTATTGCTTTGCATGAATGGCTTATAACAAAACAAAAAAAAAAGACCAATAAAAAGGGGAAAAAACAAAGTTTTTAATTTTAAAAAAACCATTATTCTGGAATAAATAGGTGAAAGGAAAGAGGAATCTCTTTTGGAATAAAAAAAGATTGTTCAAAATAGTGTACATAACACGGAATTGACGTCACATATTGTTACTCTGATAACTGTAAATAGAGCGTGCGCCACTATTGCCTAGCGGTAAAGACTCACCGTAATTGAGGAAGCTGAGGTCTGGGAACTTGGGGGGTTCAAACTTCGCTCGTATCAAGTTACTATCTATCTAATATAACCGGGAGGAAAAAAGGATAATTGTAATAGTGATTTATCTCCGCATGAAAGCTACTTTAATTTCATCTGAGGAAAAAACTCAGCATTATTGAATCTAATCTTTTTTCCTCTACTCAATTTCCAGATGTTTATGCTGATCTAATACAAAAAAAAAGCATTAATTTGGGTAAGCCCCTCACATATAACCAGAATCCAGTCCATAGCCGAAACCACATGGCATGAAACTATTGGTTCTCCTCATTCTGGGACCCGTATAAAACCGTAACAGTTAGTCTCACATTCAACAACAGCAGAAAGAATTCACATTCAAAAAAGATAAAAACAACAAAAATAAATCAAGGAAGATAGAAGAAGAAGAGCTAAATGAAGAGCAAGAACCGCTTGGTAATGTGCTTGTTTTCAGCAAGAATTTTGTCGATTACTAAGCACTTGCTTTTTTTCCTCTCAAGCTTTCATCATTTTTATTGCTTATGAAGCTCTTCTTGGAATTCTAAATGAAACTCTCAATTAGTACCGAATTAGCATGTAGCTTTTCTTGAAAATCTATTTTAAGCTACAATGGCAGTTTCTTCAAATTTTAGTGTCAAGATCATGAGAATTTTATGGTATTTCATAGTGATGGTAAGCATTATGCTATATTATTCATATATATCACATGCATTTCATTCATCACATCACACGCCGAATTATTTGTTTTCCTTCTTTAATCAGAATTTGAAGTAGTAAACTTAATCCTGTATACTTCTTTTTTTTTAATCTTTATTGTAAACTAGAAAGATGGTTTCTTGAAATTTTAGTCTCAAGATCACAGTTAGGGATTTATTGTGTTTGATATTTGTCGGCATTGTTCTATATTCATCGTTTTAACACACCAAACATTATTCTCTTCCTTACTCAGATCATGAAGGATTTTTTGGCAAATAAAATTTGGCGGAGCATCGAATCTGACGCAGGTGCATGTGTGGTAGATATGATCATATGATTTTTTTGTGTTAATTCCTCTTATGTTCTTTTTGTTTTATGTCTAGTGATTTTTAATCATATTCGTTGTTTTTATGTGATTTAGAACAAGCACTTATCGTCGAGCATGTTAAAAAGAAACCATGCTCTTTATTTTTCTTTTCTTGAATATTTTTAGAAGAATTCTGTTAATAATTGTGTTTGTGTGATTCAAGAAAAAACTCACATCGTTGAATCCTAAACTTTTCTCCTCTGACTCGATTTCCAGGTCTTTATGCTGATATGATCAAAAGGATGAATGTCGAAGGTGTTCATGTAAGTTGATGACCTTAATTCGCTCGTTACTTATCGATCGATTAGTCAATTCCTTAATTACCTGAAAATTAATGCACAACATATAATATGCATGTGACCTTCCTCTTGTTAGAACCTGTCACGTTTCTCATTTTGTTAAAAACGATCGGATATATAGATATATGGGCTGCTAAAAATCTTAGTTTCATTCTGATATATGACTCATGCTTCGGCTGGTACCATTTTCATTTAGTCCTCGGAAAAAAACTTTGTCGTTGCGAGTTCGTATTTGTACTTTCAGAATCCTTATTGTTTATTTAGATTTCCTTTTGGTTTAACAGGTAATCGAATTTCCATACTTGCATCCACCGCCGAGCCGCGTAAGAAGAATGATGAGGTTGAAAGTTAAACTTCACTTTCTTTCTTCTTCTTCTTTTTTTGGAATTTCTCTGCCTTAACTCATTCATTGATCAATAGTCTGATTAATCAATCTCTGTAACTTCTCAGCCGGTCAGTCTACGGACTAATACTGATATCAGAACTACACGAGAAGAAGAACCATCGTGAATCCGTAATGACCGATCCACCCCCGAACCTATTCTTCGCGTGTCAGATAAATCCATTTGCTTGTGCAGCGCACGCCGTTCTTTCGATCCTAATGAACTCTCCGGAGGAAGTCGTTATTGGTCCCAAGCTCGAAAAGCTCAAACAAGTCACCGAGGATGAAGGAGGCAATCCTGCGCGCAAAGAACTTGCTAAAAGTTTCCTCCCGATAAAGAGAGGGGCAGTTATCAACAAATGCGAATGGCTTAGACAAATACAAAACAGTTTCACTGAACCTGACGGCAAGAAAAACGGCTACAGCTACATAAGCTATCTTCCCAAAGACGGAGTCTTGTACGAGCTTGATGGATTGAAACGGGGCCCGATTAGCCATGGCAGAATACATCATGGAGACTGGATGGAGATGGCGCAACCGATTATTGGCCGAGAGACGGCGAATATTTCTGAGCACGGGTGCGAGTTTCATCTGATGGCTGTTTTAGAGAGCAATTGGCCATCAAGATTGACTAAGATGGCGCAGAAGGGAAAACTCAGGGGGCCTAATTACAAACTCTTTATGTATGAATTCGCTGTGTTGCTTCATAAGAATAACCAGCTCAAACTTCTGATGGAAGCGGTCCAGAAAGCGAAGGCTGAATTGCAGCAAAGCTTAAGCAAAGAAATCTCTGCGTACGAATCTTGTGATCCTGAGAACCACTGAAGAATTCAGTTTCTTTATATTTTACAAAGTGAAATTAGTTCCTGACATTGAATAATTCAGTACAGATTGAAATGAACTATTCAACAATGTTGATTGCGATATCAGTTTGTAATATTCTTGTCGCATGGACGCTGAAAACTAATACATGAGATACATGATGATCCCTTGCATGCCATTTTTAAGCTTTCGCCGTAGGATCCATCATGAATGCACGTAGACACTACTACAAATAAGGGTTGCCCCTACGGATAAATCCGTAGGGGCAACCCACTGCCCCTACGGATATATGCGTAGGGGCGAAAAAATACCCCGTAGGTGTAAAGGCCGCAGGTGCAAGTTGAGGCCCTGAACTTGCCCCTACGGGCAAATTCTTGCCCCTACGGATTTATGTGAAGGTCCTGTTGCCCCTACGGATTAAGCCGTAGGGTATAAGATTTTATATTATTTACGGGTTTTTTTAATATATTACTTGTACCTACGGACATGTTCGTAGGTCCATGTACTACCCCTACGGATAAGTGCGTAGGTACGTTTCCGTAGGGGCAAAATATCAGGATTCCTGATATTTGGCCCCTACGGATAACGCCGTAGGGAAGAGGCAGTGGCCCCTACGGCTATGTCCGTAGGGGCTTTCCCAACCCCCTGGCACTGAGATCAGGGGGGAAATATCAGTTACTGCTGATATTTTGGCCCTACGGATATATCCGTAGGGGTAAAATGTGTGCCTACGGATTAATTCGTAGGTACATATTGTCTGTATTTTTTTTTAAAAAATGGGCTGTTTGATTTTTTCCCGTCCTGTGCACAATAATATATACATGAATCAAATCATATATTGCAGTATTCATAATCACATCCCACGCATATATATAATATACAAAAGAAACCCAAAAACTGAATATGATATAAATACAAACCAATATCAATATCGTTTCAAAATGTAGTACAATGTGTATGATATAAATAAATACATATTTCAAAAAATAAGAACCAAAAATCTACCCTAGCTCGGTCCAGCTCACCTCTGAATAACGATAGAATAACGCGCGCCTGCTCCTCGGTCAATAAACTCTGCAATTCGTCGCGAGCGGGAGTCTGAGCGGCATGTGGAGCTGGCGATGTGGTCTGCGCAGCCGCCGTCGAGGTAGTCGCTTGCGGAGCCACGGCTGCGGGAGTCTGAGTGGGCGGTGGAGCTACAGGAGCTGTCTGCGGAACTGCAGCCGATATAGTGGCTTGCGGAGCCGCAGCCGAAGGAGATGCATGTGGAGGCTCGGCCGATCTACCCTGTCGCGTCTGGACATAACGTGTGTAAGAAGCGTGTAAGAACTGTGTATTATTCGAATTCGTATCATTATTAAGTTATTTCGAAACCCTGTTTGGATATGTAGTTTGGAAAAGCGTTGCTTATTTTAATTACATATGTATGTATGATTAATCAAACTTAAGTCTAAAACCAAATAAGCTCAAGTTACGTACTAATTATGGATATGTTGATATGTATATAATATGAAATGATATTTTACTATAAAGTAGTATACATACCGGCATCTCCTTCAACTCTTGAACGGTGGCCCTCAAGCTATCCAGTTTCTGATGGACATGCCGGTCACTGGAGACGGAGGAAGTAACCGCCGGGGTGGAGTCCAACCTCATATGGGCCCTGTTAGGGCCCAATTCCCAGCCTCTCTCCCAACCTCCGTGGTGCCCTTCATGTGCGGCGTCCAGAACTGGGGTCAGCAGCCGTGGATCGTTCTGTCCGGTAAAATCGATCCCCGAGGCCTGGGCCTGCTCAACCACCCGCTCCTACACCCACATTAAGCAGTAAAGTATAAGTATAAAATTTAAACTTGAACCTTCCAAAACTAAAATTTCAAATTTGGGTAGAAAAAATATTAACACTTACGCAGTACTCCTGGGTAGCGACGTCGGGATATCGAAGCTCGCCCGTGGCGGGATCTGTCGAGGTGCCGTGGACGGCAAGATATGCGGACAGCACGCTCGGTGTACCACCTGACGCCACGGTCCGAGATGTCTGCAATATTAGAAAGTAACTCTTAATATTAGAAATATTATAGAATAACTCTTAATATTGCAGAATATTAGAGAATAACTCTTAATTTACCGATAACTCCATGGCTCGAGTAATGTTCCTCGAGCCACCTGTGTAAGTGGGGTGACCCCTCTTCGTCGACTTCCTGTTCTCTGTATTCTGAGCGGCTAGACTGAATAACATATAAATTGTAGGTTATGCTGACTATATTGAGAAATATAAGAACGGGATAGTTACTGACAAAGGAGAAAATCCGTGTATATGCTTTGTGTGTGCGTTTGTCGTTGAAAAGAATAAATTATCGCACGTTATGTTAACCGATAGACGGGGACTAAGTGGCGCTTTTAGTTTCATATATGAGTATCGATGGGAATATGAAGGTTTCATATTATCATATATTGGTTTTAACCCGAACATCTCGAATCGCTCACTAATTATGCGTTTGTATGTATGTGTTCCGGCTGTCGGGGGTAGGCTTCTATCCCATTAAGAATGTATAGAGCGAACGCCCATCACTTATGCTTTCAACCGTTTCGAGTAAATTTCGGCAGCACCTCCCCGCTGTTCTCCGAGTACACTGTAATAGAATAGATAATCATTTCAAAGCTGTGAAACAACGTTGAAATGAACATCTAATCTATCTTTGTACACGGAGAACCAGCGGAAAGGTACCGACGAAATATATCGAAACGGATGAAAACACAAGTGAATGAAGGCGTTTGCTTTATACATTCTTAACTTGTCCACACGGGAAAAATCTATGGGTTACCATACGATTGAATTTTCTCGTCGCGTAGACCATACGACGGTTGTTAGTATCGAGCTATACTGTCCGATATTTAACAACCTTCGTATAGTTCTAGGTCACAACGAGCATCGCGCGTATGTTAACCGATAGACGGGGACTAAGTGGCGCTTTTAGTTTCATATACGAGTATCGATGGGAATATGAAGGTTTCATATTATCATCGAGTATCATATATTGGTTTTAACCCGAACATCTCGAATCGCTCTCTAATTATGCGTTTGTTGTGTATTCTTGTTGTATGTGTGTGTTCCGGCTGTCGGGGGTAGGCTTCTATCTCATTAAGAATGTATAGAGCGAACGCCCATCACTTGTGCTTTCAACTGTTTCGAGTAAATTTCGGCAGCACCTCCCCGCTGTTCTCCGAGTACACTGTAATAGAATAGATAATCATTTCAAAGCTGTGAAACAACGTTGAAATGAACATCTAATCTATCTTTGTACACGGAGAACCAGCGGAAAGGTACCGACGAAATATCTCGAAACGGATGAAAACACAAGTGAATGAAGGCGTTTGCTTTATACATTCTTAACTTGTCCACACGGGACAAATCTATGGGTTACCATACGATTGAATTTTTTCGTCGCGTAGACTATACGATGGTTGTTAGTATCGAGCTATACTGTCCGATATTTAACAAGCTTCGTATAGTTCTAGGTCACGACGAGCATCGCATGTATGTTAACCGATAGACGGGGACTAAGTGGCGCTTTTAGTTTCATATACGAGTATCGATGGGAATATGAAGGTTTCATATTATCATCGAGTATCATATATTGGTTTTAACCCGAACATCTCGAATCGCTCTCTAATTATGCGTTTGTTGTGTATTCTTGTTGTATGTGTGTGTTCCGGCTGTCGGGGGTAGGCTTCTATCCCATTAAGAATGTATAGAGCGAACGCCCATCACTTGTGCTTTCAACCGTTTCGAGTAAATTTCGGCAGCACCTTCCCGCTGTTCTCCGAGTACACTGTAATAGAATAGATAATCATTTCAAAGCTGTAAAACAACGTTGAAATGAACATCTAATCTATCTTTGTACACGGAGAACCAGCGGAAAGGTATCGACGAAATATCTCGAAACGGATGAAAACACAAGTGAATGAAGGCGTTTGCTTTATACATTCTTAACTTGTTCACACGGGACAAATCTATGGGTTACCATACGATTGAATTTTCTCGTCGCGTAGACTATACGACGGTTGTTAGTATCGAGCTATACTGTCCGATATTTAACAATCTTCGTATAGTTCTAGGTCACGACGAGCATCGCACGTATGTTAACCGATAGACAGGGACTAAGTGGCGCTTTTAGTTTCATATATGAGTATCGATGGGAATATGAAGGTTTCATATTATCATCGAGTATCATATATTGGTTTTAACCTGAATATCTCGAGTCGCTCTCTAATTATGCGTTTGTTGTGCATTCGTGTTGTATGTGTAACATGATTTTAAACCATTGAGATCAAGATTAATAGAACTGATCATCTTACATTGCAATAGCATTCATCAACCAAAAACTATTATTGCAATGGTATTCATCTATAACAATCAACAATTAAAACTACAAATGTAGGATACTGATATCATAAAGCGTTATACGCAACATTGATAGAACTGATAAATAAAAAAACGAAATACAAACCGTATCAAGATTTAACAACTTTGATTATGTCATATACGCGGGCCGATATTTTCATATTAGCCAATAGGCAAAAATAGATTGCGGTCTGGATATGGCATATTGGCAGATGTTACCTATATGCATACATGCATGTTGTCTCCCCATTTTTTCATAAATCAAACCAACTACATACATCAAACTAGTCCATGCCACCAATCGGAAACTCCACTATGTCTTTGAATTATTATTTTTCCAAATAGCATTGAGCTCCTATTGACATTGTCCCATCCAACAAATTTGTTGTGCTTGCCTCGACCTTCATCTAGCTTTCACATGACATACACATTATATGAGTAATATAGTTATAAATTATGGTATTTTGTTGTCATCAATCCACCTAACCCTAACCCCAAGTTGCTCTCTGAAAGCACATAGAACCATCCCCCCTAGTCAAGCATAGCTTTTTCTGTGCAATTGTTCTCATTCTTAATTTCTCACATTCATTACTCTCTCATTTTCTTGTCAACAAATTTGTTGTGCAATTGTTCTCATTCTTAATTTCTCACATTCATTACTCTTTCATTTTCTTGTTTTTTTCCAACTCCCCACCACTTAACCCCAACCCAGCCCCAGCCCCAGCCCAGCCCCAACCTAACCCTAATCACAGCGCGGCCAGCTAAACCCCAACACGAACCCTAAGACAAACCCTAACCCCAGCCCCACCCCAGCAGCAGCCGAACCCCAACCCTAACCCTACTCCGACCCCGACCCTGACCGCGACCGCGACCCCTGCCCAACCCCAACTCGCGCACGCAACCCCAGACCCAGCCATGAACCCTAAGCCCAAAATAATCCAAAAATTCTTTAATTTACCTCGAGATTTACTCACCTGAACGGCTGCTGCTGGGGCTGGGGCGACGACCTGAACCGCGGTGGCGACGACCTGAACCGCGGTGGCGACGAGAACTGCGGTGGCGACGAAACCGACGGTGGCGACGAGGAGAACGACGGTGGCGACGACGGCGTGGCGATTTTTTTCGCGCGCGATCGAGAGAGAGAGAGAGAAAGTGAGCGTAGGCGATCGATCTGGGCTTTTGTTAAATCGATATTTACTTGCCTCTACGGATATACCCGTAGGTCCTTTGTTTGTGGATCCGTAGGGGCAAACACCAAATTAAGAATTAATATTTTTATTTTTAGACGTCTGTGCCCGTAGGGGCAACCTTTTAGCCCTACGGATTAATCCGTAGGGCCAGGTTAAATCTGCCCCTACGGATACCAATATCCGTAGGGGCAACCCCCTATTTTACTAGTGAGAACAGTATTCAAGTGGGGAGTTAACTGAATTAAGTTAGCTTCGTCGGATTTTTTTTTAGCGTTTCAGAATTGAGTTTTAAAAATCGATTAAACCGGCCTTGTTTTATGTGACTCATATGGAAAATGAATCACTGAATTCTCATACCGAAGTTTAAGGTTTACGACACGAACTATCCCCCTTCGTTCGTCTGCGTGCTCTTATTTTTCTGAATATTCATGAATTAAATACCTATTAATTATTATTAGAGAAGTAAGTTTACCCCAAGGTTTTAACAAGCACTTGTTTCTGTCAACAATCTTTATCAATGACTTGCTGATTTTGCAAATTTTTTTCTAAATGCCCATAGTTTATGGTTCTTGAATTTTTTTTCACTTTATACTTTACTCTAGAATTCTTTGATTCAAGCCCTTATTGTTAACATTTCTTATAGAAATTCTAAAGATAGTGTATGCCAAATAAATATAGTTCTGAAATGCAGTTTCAAAATTTTAGGTTTTTTTTACATACCCCCTCCAAACTTTGATTCTTTTAAAAGAACCACCCAAAACTTCACATTTTTAATAACCCCACTCAAAACTATGAATTAAACTAAAAATAAACCACTCTGGTAAATTTCCATACATTTGAAGTTAAATCCATAACCATTAAAGGGGTAAAAAGACCAAAATACCGCTATGAATTGCACTTTTTCAAGTTTAAATACGCTCTGTGTGATTTGGTTGGAGAAAGAAGAAGAGGAGGAGGAGAAGGACATGGCGGTGTTGGCCGGCACCAATAAGAGGGTAAAGAAGTGGGTAGAGAAGAGATAAGGGTATGATCAATGCCACGTCCCGCTTCCCAAAATACGGAATACTGGAGGTGACTAGGCCAGCCATGCTCCTACGGTTAAGCAAAAAACCCCGTCTAGTCATACTTCGGTTTCTAGTAGTACACGGTAGCAGTAACATAACACAGATGATGGGATAATACAGTTACTAAAACTGTTGAAGGAAACTGAGCGTAGCAAATTCAACAACTAACCAGTAAAATGAAAGGAACGATAGGGCCGGCTTACTGGTCTAGACATCCACGATCTCCTCAAAATCAGACGAGTCCACTCCTTCCACTCTGGACATTCATACTCAGGTCGTCAGAGCGACACAACAACAATATATACATATATAATGTGTAATGATGATAAACAATATGCAGTAAGTATAGAGCAATGACATGGGTATGAAATAACCAGTACATGTAATGGTAACGCATGTGTATCGAACCAGTAATCAATGCAATGTCAATGTCATTAAACCAATCGTCGGTCCAAGTGTGAGCGTCAACTACCGTGGGAGTATTCCCAACCCAAGGGTAAGCCCCGCAAGGAAACACGGGCCCGAATCACGACCAGTAAGAATCAGAAACACAATCAGTTCGCGATGATTGGATGATGCAAAGAGAGGAGAGGTTGATATTGCTTGGACAAAGGTCAGACGCAAAGGGGCTTACGGGCCACTGCCAAAGAAAGAAAATGAAAAAGGTCGCACTCAAATCCTTCGTCATGCCGTTAGAACTAATGAAAAGAGTGACCGGTCTTATAGTCTATGGCACATTTGGTCATGTCCACTATAAAAGGATTCCGCTTTCATAATATGGGCCTCATCACCTTCCTCTCTCATCTATGTCCGTCTCACGCCTTAGTAATTGGTTGAGTGATTAACTGAAATTTTAGTGGTCATTAGCTTTCAGGTTGTTCAAAATAGTGCACATAACACGGAATTGACGTCACATATTGTTACTCCGATAATTGTAAATAGAGCGTGTGCCACTATTGCCTAGCGGTAAAGACTCACCGTAATTGAGGAAGCTGAGGTCTGGGAACTTGGGGGTGTCAAACTTCGTTCGCATCAAGTTACTATCTATCTAATATAACCGGGAGGAAAAAAGGATAATTGTAATAGTGATTTATCTCCACATGAAAGCTACTTTAATTTCATTTGAGGAAAAAACCCGCATTATTGAATCTAATCTTTTTTCCTCTACTCAATTTCCAGGTGTTTATGCTGATCTAATACAAAAGATGAACGTTAAATGGCAGAAGAATTTAGAATTCTGTGAGATTAGTTCCTGACATTGCATAATACAGTAGTATTTGAATTGGTACAGCTTGTACAGATTAGAATGAATACTCACCGCCAGAAAATTACATCTATGTTAAAAATGAACCTAGCCGAAGTTTGACTGTTGTATTATATTTTCGAAATCTCATTAATTAAATGGTTAAATATAATTATATAGGAAAGGGATTAGTAGAACAGGGTTTACTAATTAGCATGCATATACATAGTTGGACAAAGCAAAAGCACATAAAAAAACAGCATTAATTTGGTAAGCCCTCACATATAACCAGAATCCAGTCCATAGCCGAAACCACATGGCATGAAAATATTGGTTCTCCTCATTCTGGGACCCATATAAAACTGTGACAGTTAGTCTCACATTCAACAACAGCAGAAAGAATTCACATTCAAAAAAGATTAAAACAACAAAAATAAATAGAAGAAGAAGAAGAAGAAGAAGAAGAAGAAGAAGAGCAGCTAAATGAAGAGCAAGAACTGCTTGGTAATGTGCTTGTTTCCACAAGAATTTTGTCGATTACTAAGCACTTGCTTTTTTTCTTCTCAAGCTTTCATCATTTTTATTGCTTATGAAGCTCTTCTTGGAATTCTAAATGAAACTCTCAATTAGTACCGAATTAGCATGTAGCTTTTCTTGAAAATCTATTTTAAACTACAATGGCAGTTTCTTCAAATTTTAGTGTCAAGATCATGAGAATTTTATGGTATTTCATATTGATGGTAAGCATTATGCTATATTATTCATATATATCACATGCATTTCATTCATCACATCACACGCCGAATTATTTGTTTTCCTTCTTTAATCAGAATTTGAAGTAGTAAACTTAATCCTGCATACCTCTTTTTTTTAATCTTTATTGTAAACTAGAAAGATGGTTTCTTGAAATTTTAGTCTCAAGATCACAGTTAGGGATTTATTGTGTATGATATTTGTCGGCATTGTTCTATATTCATCGTTTTAACACACCAAACATGATTCTCTGCCTTACTCAGATCATGAAGGATTTTTTGGCAAATAAAATTTGGCGGAGCATCGAATCTGACGCAGGTGCATGTGTGGTAGATATGATCATATGATTTTATTTTATTTTTGTGTTAATTCCTCTTATGTTCTTTTTGTTTTATGTCTAGTGATTTTTAATCATATTCGTTGTTTTTATGTGATTTAGAACAAGCACTTATCGTCGAGCATGTTAAAAAGAAACCATGCTCTTTATTTTTCTTTTCTTGAATATTTTTAGAAGAATTCTGTTAATAATTGTGTTTGTGTGATTCAAGAAAAAACTCACATTGTTGAATCCTAAACTTTTCTCCTCTGACTCGATTTCCAGGTCTTTATGCTGATATGATCAAAAGGATGAATGTCGAAGGTGTTCATGTAAGTTGATGACCTTAATTCGCTTGTTACTTATCAATCAATTAGTTAATCCCTTAATTACCTGAAAATTAATGCACAACATATAATATGCATGTGACCTTCCTCTTGTTAGAACCTGTCACGTTTCTCATTTTGTTAAAAACGATCGGATATATAGGTATATGAGCTGCTAAAAATCTTAGTTTCATTCTGATATATGACTCATGCTTCAGCTGGAACCATTTTCATTTAGTCTTCGGAAAAAACCTTTGTCGTTGCGAGTTCGTATTTGTACTTACAGAATCCTTATTGTTTATTTAGATTTCCTTTTGGTTTAACAGGTAGTCGAATTTCCATACTTGCATCCACCGCCGGGCCGCGTAAGAAGAATGATGAGGTTGAATGTTAAACTTCACTTTCTTTCTTCTTCTTCTTTTTTGGAATTTCTCTGCTTTAACTCTTTCATTGATCAATAGTCTGATTAATCAATCTCTGTAACTTCTCAGCCGGTCAGTCTACGGACTAATACTGATATCAGAACTACACGAGAAGAAGAACCATCGTGAATCCGTAATGACCGATCCACCCCCGAACCTATTCTTCGCGTGTCAGATAAATCCATTTGCTTGTGCAGCGCACGCCGTTCTTTCGATCCTAATGAACTCTCCGGAGGAAGTCGTTATTGGTCCCAAGCTCGAAAAGCTCAAACAAGTCACCGAGGATGAAGGAGGCAATCCTGCACGCAAAGAACTTGCTAAAAGTTTCCTCCCGATAAAGAGAGGGGCAGTTATCAACAAATGGGAATGGCTTAGACAAATACAAAGCAGTTTCACTGAACCTGACGAGAAGAAAAACGGCTACAGCTACATAAGCTATCTTCCCAAAGACGGAGTCTTGTACGAGCTTGATGGATTGAAACGGGGCCCGATTAGCCATGGCAGAATACATCATGGAGACTGGATGGAGATGGTGCAACCGATTATTGGCCGAGAGACGGCGAATATTTCTGAGCACGGGTGCGAGTTTCGTCTGATGGCTGTTTTAGAGAGCAATTGGCCATCAGGATTGACTAAGATGGCGCAGAAGGGAAAACTCAGGGGGCCTAATTACAAACCCTTTATGTATGAATTCGCTGTGTTGCTTCATAAGAATAACCAGCTCAAACTTCTGATGGAAGCGGTCCAGAAAGCGAAGGCTGAATTGCAGCAAAGCTTAAGCAAAGAAATCTCTGCGTACGAATCTTGTGATCCTGAGAACCGCAGAAGAATTCAGTTTCTTTATATTTTACAAAGTGAAATTAGTTCCTGACATTGAATAATTCAGTACAGATTGAAATGAACTACTCAACAATGTTGATTGCGATCTCAGTTGTATTATTCTTGTCGCATGGACGCTGAAAACTAATACATGAGATACATGATGATCCCTTGAATGCCATTTTTAAGCTTTCGCTGTAGGATCTATAATGAATGCACGTAGAACAGTATTCAAGTGGGGAGTTAACTGAATTAAGTTAGCTTCGTCGGATTTTTCTTTAGCGTTTCAGAATTGAGTTTTAAAAATCGATTAAACCGGCCTTGTTTTATGTGACTAATATGGAAAATGAATCACTGAATTCTCATACCGAAGTTTAAGGTTTACGACACGAACTATCCTCCTTCGTTCGTCTCGTGCACTTATTTTTCTGAATATTCATGAATTAAATACCTATTAATTATTATTAGAGAAGTAAGTTTACCCCAAGGTTTTAACAAGCACTTGTTTCTGTCAACAATCTTTATCAATGACTTGCTGATTTTGCAAAACTTTTTCTAAATGCCCATAGTTTATGGTTCTTGATTTTTTTTTTCACTTCATACTTTACTGTAGAATTCTTTGATTCAAGCCCTTATTGTTAACATTTCTTATAGAAATTCTAAAGATAGTGTATGCCAAATAAATATAGTTCTGAAATGCAGTTTTAAAATTTTAGGTTTTTTTTACATACCCCCTCCAAACTTTGATTTTTTTAAAAGAACCACCCAAAACTTCACATTTTTAATAACCCCACTCAAAACTATGAATTAAACTAAAAAAAACCACTCTGGTAAATTTCCATACATTTGAAGTTAAATCCATAACCATTAAAAGGGTAAAAAGACCAAAATACCGCTATGAATTGCACTTTTTCAAGTTTAAATACGCTCTGTGTGATTTGGTTGGAGAAAGAAGAAGAGGAGGAGAAGGACATGGCGTTGTTGGCCGGCACCAATAAGAGGGTAAAGAAGTGGGTCGAGAAGAGATAAGGGTATTATCAATGTCACGTCCCGCTTCCCAAAATACGGAATACTGGATGTGACTAGGCCAGTCATGCTCCTACGGTTAAGCAAAAACCCCGCTTAGTCATACTTCGGTTTCTAGTAGTACATGGTAGCAGTAACATAACACAGATGATGAGATAATACAGTTACTAAAACTATTGAAGGAAACTGAGCGTAGCAAATTCAACAACTAACCAGTAAAATGAAAGGAACGATAGGGCCGGCTTATTGGTCTAGACATCCACGATCTCCTTAAAATCAGACGGGTCCACTCCTTCCACTCTGGACATGCATACTCAGGTCGTCAGAGCGACACAACAACAATATATACATATATAATGTGCAATGATGATAAACAATATGCAGTAAGTATAGAGCAATGACATGGGTATAAAATAACCAGTACATGTAATGGTAATGCATGTGTACCGAATCGGTAATCAATGCAATGTCAATGTCACTAAACCTATCGTCGGTCCAAATGTAAGCGTCAACCACCGCAGAAGTATTCCTAACCCAAGGGTAAGCCCCAGAGGCAAGGAAACACGGGCCCGAATCACGACCAGTGAGAATCAGAAACACGATCAGTTCGCGATGATTGGATCATGCAAAGAGAGGAGAGGTTGATATTGCTTGGACAAAGGTCAGACGCAAAGGGGCTTACGGGCCACTGCCAAAGAAAGAAAATGAAAAAAGGTCGCACTCAAATCCTTCATCATGCCGTTAGAACTAATGAAAAGAGTGACCGGTCTTATAGTCTATGGCACATTTGGTCATGTCCACTATAAAAGGATTCCGCTTTCATAATATGGGCCTCATCACCCTCATTGCTCTCTCATCTATGTCCGTCTCAGGCCTTAGTAATTGGTTGAGTGATTAATTGAAATTCTAGTGGTCATTAGCTTTCAGGTTGTTCAAAATAGTGCACATAACACGGAATTGACGTCACATATTGTTACTCTGATAATTGTAAATAGAGCGTGCGCCACTATTGCCTAGCGGTTAAGACTCACCGTAATTGAGGAAGCTGAGGTCTGGGAACTTGGGGGGGGGGGGGTCAAACTTCGTTCGCATCAAGTTACTATCTATCTAATATAACCAGGAGGAAAAAAGGATAATTGGAATAGTGATTTATCTCCACATGAAAGCTACTTTAATTTCATCTGAGGAAAAAACTCGCATTATTGAATCTAATCTTTTTTCCTCTACTCAATTTCCAGATGTTTATGCTGATCTAATACAAAAGATGCCGTGAGATTAGTTCCTGACATTGCATAATACAGTTGCTCATAAAGTATTTGAATTGGTACAGCTTGTACAGATTAGAATGAATACTCACCGTTAACGGCCAGTAAATGTACATCTATGTTAATAATGAACCTAGCCGAAGTTTGACTGTTGTATTATATTTTGGAAATCTCATTAATTAAATAGTTAAATATAATTATATAGGAAAAGCACATAAAAAAACAGCATTAATTTGGGTAAGCCCTCACATATAACCAGAATCCAGTCCATAGCCGAAACCACATGGCATGAAACTATTGGTTCTCCTCATTCTGGGACCCGTATAAAACCGTGACAGTTAGTCTCACATTCAACAACAGCAGAAAGAATTCACATTCAAAAAAGATAAAAACAACAAAAATAAATCAAGGAAGATAGAAGAAGAAGAGCTAAATGAAGGGCAAGAAACGCTTGGTAATGTGCTTGTTTTCCGCAAGAATTTTGTCGATTACTAAGCACTTGCTTTTTTTCTTCTCAAGCTTTCATCATTTTTATTGCTTATGAAGCTCTTCTTGGAATTCTAAAAGAAACTCTCAATTAGTACCGAATTAGCATGTAGCTTTTCTTGAAAATCTATTTTAAGCTACAATGGCAGTTTCTTCAAATTTTAGTGTCAAGATCATGAGAATTTTATGGTATTTCATAGTGATGGTAAGCATTATGCTATATTATTCATATATATCACATGCATTTCATTCATCACATCACACGCCGAATTATTTGTTTTCCTTCTTTAATCAGAATTTGAAGTAGTAAACTTAATCCTGTATACTTCATTTTTTTTAATCTTTATTGTAAACTAGAAAGATGGTTTCTTGAAATTTTAGTCTCAAGATCACAGTTAGGGATTTATTGTGTTTGATATTTGTCGGCATTGTTCTATATTCATCGTTTTAACACGCCAAACATTATTCTCTTCCTTACTCAGATCATGAAGGATTTTTTGGCAAATAAAATTTGGCGGAGCATCGAATCTGACGCAGGTGCATGTGTGGTAGATATGATCATATGATTTTATTTTATTTTTGTGTTAATTCCTCTTATGTTCTTTTTGTTTTATGTCTAGTGATTTTTAATCATATTCGTTGTTTTTATGTGATTTAGAACAAGCACTTATCGTCGAGCATGTTAAAAAGAAACCATGCTCTTTATTTTTCTTTTCTTGAATATTTTTAGAAGGATTCTGTTAATAATTGTGTGTGTGATTCAAGAAAAAACTCACATCGTTGAATCCTAAACTTTTCTCCTCTGACTCGATTTCCAGGTCTTTATGCTGATATGATCAAAAGGATGAATGTCGAAGGTGTTCATGTAAGTTGATGACCTTAATTCGCTCGTTACTTATCGATCGATTAGTTAATTCCTTAATTACCTGAAAATCAATGCACAACATATAATATGCATGTGACCTTCCTCTTGTTAGAACCTGTCACGTTTCTCATTTTGTTAAAAACGATCGGATATATAGATATATGGGCTGCTAAAAATCTTAGTTTCATTCTGATATATGACTCATGCTTCGGCTGGTACCATTTTCATTTAGTCCTCGGAAAAAAACTTTGTCGTTGCGAGTTCGTATTTGTACTTTCAGAATCCTTATTGTTTATTTAGATTTCCTTTTGGTTTAACAGGTAATCGAATTTCCATACTTGCATCCACCGCCGAGCCGCGTAAGAAGAATGATGAGGTTGAAAGTTAAACTTCACTTTCTTTCTTCTTCTTCTTTTTTTGGAATTTCTCTGCCTTAACTCATTCATTGATCAATAGTCTGATTAATCAATCTCTGTAACTTCTCAGCCGGTCAGTCTACGGACTAATACTGATATCAGAACTACACGAGAAGAAGAACCATCGTGAATCCGTAATGACCGATCCACCCCCGAACCTATTCTTCGCGTGTCAGATAAATCCATTTGCTTGTGCAGCGCACGCCGTTCTTTCGATCCTAATGAACTCTCCGGAGGAAGTCGTTATTGGTCCCAAGCTCGAAAAGCTCAAACAAGTCACCGAGGATGAAGGAGGCAATCCTGCGCGCAAAGAACTTGCTAAAAGTTTCCTCCCGATAAAGAGAGGGGCAGTTATCAACAAATGCGAATGGCTTAGACAAATACAAAACAGTTTCACTGAACCTGACGGCAAGAAAAACGGCTACAGCTACATAAGCTATCTTCCCAAAGACGGAGTCTTGTACGAGCTTGATGGATTGAAACGGGGCCCGATTAGCCATGGCAGAATACATCATGGAGACTGGATGGAGATGGCGCAACCGATTATTGGCCGAGAGATGGCGAATATTTCTGAGTACGGGTGCGAGTTTCGTCTGATGGCTGTTTTAGAGAGCAATTGGCCATCAAGATTGACTAAGATGGCGCAGAAGGGAAAACTCAGGGGGCCTAATTACAAACTCTTTATGTGTGAATTCGCTGTGTTGCTTCATAAGAATAACCAGCTCAAACTTCTGACGGAAGCGGTCCAAAAAGCGAAGGCTGAATTGCAGCAAAGCTTAAGCAAAGAAATCTCTGCGTACGAATCTTGTGATCCTGAGAACCACTGAAGAATTCAGTTTCTTTATATTTTACAAAGTGAAATTAGTTCCTGACATTGAATAATTCAGTACAGATTGAAATGAACTACTCAACAATGTTGATTGCGATATCAGTTTGTAATATTCTTGTCGCATGGACGCTGAAAACTAATACATGAGATACATGATGATCCCTTGCATGTCATTTTAAAGCTTTCGCCGTAGGATCCATCATGAATGCACGTAGAACAGTATTCAAGTGGGGAGTTAACTGAATTAAGTTAGATTCGTCGGATTTTTTTTTTAGCGTTTCAGAATTGAGTTTTAAAAATCGATTAAACCGGCCTTGTTTTATGTGACTAATATGGAAAATGAATCACTGTATTCTCATACCGATGTTTAAGGTTTACGACACGAACTATCCCCCTTCGTTCGTCTGCGTGCACTTATTTTTCTGAATATTCATGAATTAAATACCTATTAATAATTATTAGACAAGTAAGTTTACCCCAAGGTTTTAACAAGCACTTGTTTCCGTCAACAATCTTTATCAATGACTTGCTCATTTTGCAGAACTTTTTCTAAATGCCCATAGTTTATGGTTCTTGAATTTTTTTTTCACTTCATACTTTATTCTAGAATTCTTTGATTCAAGCCCTTATTGTTAACATTTCTTATAGAAATTCTAAAGATAGTGTATGCCAAATAAATATAGTTCTGAAATGCAGTTTTAAAAATTTAGGTTTTTTTTTGACATAACCCCTCCAAACTTTGATTTTTTTAAAAGAACCATCCAAAACATCACATTTTTAATAACCCCACTCAAAACTATGAATTAAACTAAAAAAAAAAACACTTTGCTAAATTTCCATACATTTGAGGTTAAATCCATAACCATTAAAGGAATAAAAAGACCAAAATACCACTCTGAATTGCTCTTTTTCAGGTTTAAATATGCTCTATGTGATTTGGTTGGAGAAAGAGGAGGAGGAGAAGCACATGGTTGTGTTGGCCGGCGCCAATAAGATGGTAAAGAAGTGGGTAGAGAAGACATAAGGGTATGATCAAGAACACCACTCTAAATTGATTCGAAAATAAAATTAAAGAGAAGGAAAGTGGGTAAAAAAGGAATTTAAGTGGTCCAACCCAACTATGGTTAACCCATTTAACGGACTTAATTGACAGGGTGGGATTTTTAGATAAGGACCAAGTTTTGGATGGTTTTCTTTTATAAATATGAAGTTTTGAGCGAGTTTTTATAAAAATATCAATTTGAGGGAAGTATATAAAAAAAAGCCCAAAAATTTAATGGTCATTTACTATTGATTGAAATTTGGGATATTTCACCAAAACCAACATGTACTATAGGCCAATGTGCCCAAAACCATCCTGATGCATTGTGCACAGAAAACCCCCTACGTTTTCATCTTTTACACGTCCCCCCCCCCCCCCCCCCCCCACACACACACACAAAAAAAAAAGGAAAAAAAGGAAGAAAGAAAAAAATCCTTGAAATGTTTAATTTCAGTATTTTGCATTTTTGTTGATAAAAACAATCAGATA
This sequence comes from Agapanthus africanus, assembly GCA_030015575.1. Lineage (NCBI taxonomy): Eukaryota > Viridiplantae > Streptophyta > Magnoliopsida > Asparagales > Amaryllidaceae > Agapanthus > Agapanthus africanus. The sequence continues at coordinate 904,678,031 of JASDDO010000022.1, forward strand.
TATACATATATGAGCTGCTAAAAGTCCTTGTTTCATTTTGTTATATGACTCGGGAAAATTTTTGTCGTTAACCGTACTTTCAGAATCCACCTCCAGGCTACATAAAAAGAATGATGAGGTCTTGAAAGTTAGGCTTCACTCTGTTCTTTTGATTTTTGGTCATTTCCCTAATTCATCAATAGTCCAATTAATCAATCTCCGTAATTTCTCACCCGGACAGTCTACGGACTAATACCGATATCAGAACTGCACGAGAAGACGAACCATCCTGAATCCGTAATGACCTCCACCCCCGAACCTATTCTTCGCATGTCAGATAAATCCATTTGCTTCTGCAGCGCACGCCGTTCTTTCGATCCTGATGAACTCTCTGGTGGAAGTCCATATCGGTCCCAAGCTCGAAAATCTCAAACAAGTCACCGAGGATGAAGGAGACCATCCTGAGTGCAAAGAACTTGCTAAAAGTTTCCTCCCAATAAAGAGAGGGGCATATATCAACAAATGCGAAGCACTTAAGACAGATACACAATAGTTTCAATGAACCAGACGAGAAGAAAAAACGTCTACAGCTACATAAGCTATCTCTCCAAAGACGGAGTCTTGTACGAGCTCGATGGATTGAAACGGGCCTGGATTAGCCTTGGCAGAATACATCACGGAGACTGGACGCAGATGGTGCAACCGATTATTGACCGAGAGACGGCGAATATTTCTGAGCACGGGTGTGAGTTTCATCCGATTGCTGTTTTAGAGAGCAATTGGCCATCAGGATTGACTAAGATCACGCCGAAGGGCATAATTACAAACCCTTTTTATATGAATTTGCTGCAGTATCCATCTTGAATGCGCATGCAAGTAAAAACATTATTCAAGTGGGGAATTAACTGAATTAGTCGAACATCCCGCTTCAGTTGTCTGCATGCACTTATTTTTCTGAATATACATGAATTAAATACCTAATAATTAAGTTTATCCCAAGGTTTTAACAAGTAGATGTTTTTCTCAACAATCTTTATCAAAGACTTGCTGATTTTGCAAAACTTTTTCTGAATGCCCATCATAGTCTATAGTTCTTGATTTTTCTTCACTTCATACCTCACATACTCTTGAATTCTTTTTGTAAAATTTTAAGTCATTTACTATTGATTGAAATTTTGGTTCTTCTAATGCCTTTGCATTTGGCAAAACCCAGCCAACAAGAAAACGTCAAAACCAATCGTTCAAAAGTTCAAAAATGATCCCTTGTGTACTGTTACCTAATCAATAATATTACCTGCATTGCACTGATCAACAACTTGAAGAGACGATATAGATTCTAATTTTGATTCACTTCTCACGATACATAAATCTCTTATCGCACTGCAGATAAATAAAAAACACCTAGCCTCACAAGGTTTCTAACTAATTATTCAGCAGTGAACAAAACAGGATCCAGTTCACAAAAAGACTGCTGAAAAAATTTGACTTCTGCTCCTAATGCTAATTTCTGACCCTCCTAATAACCGTATCCTGCAAAATAAAAGATGATAAACGGTTATCAGGGCACCGCAACAAAATTGCGAAAGATTGAACACTAAAGCAAGTCAATTAGTTAGGACCTGAGTTGTCCATTGGGTTTCCGACGGGAATAGGCTCGGGCTCCTTGATATCGACGACCACGACATCAGACATCAGGAAAGTTTTCGCAACTGAAGCCGCATGCTCCAAACAGCACCTAACGACCTGTAGAATTCAATGGAAAGGAAGACATGAATGCTTGCCCAAAAAAATGTTAGTATCATGAGTAACATACTTCAATTGTGCTTGTCAATAATAGAAATTGCCTATGCTTAGTATTCCAACTTCTCAGTTAATTCTTGCAAGTGAAGAACTAGTTTCTTTATTTTGGCCCAATGGGCGTTCGCCACTTCAAGATTGGATGAGCAACTACGACATGCATTTAATTATGAAAATTAAAAGAAAACTAGATTATCCTCTGTTGGCAAGTAAAGCTGCAGTCAGGACTATTCGAGACTTCCAATTCATATAATAGTTTCCGTGCACATGCAAATCCGGTGTAATTTGATTTAGACTGAAAGCCCAAAAAGCCACAGGTCTCTTTCCTATGGCTTTGTTTTTCTGTGGTGAAAGGCGAGTGATTATATGTAAACTATGATACCAATTGCAACCCATTTGTTACATCAAGAGAGTTTGCATAATTTTAGTAGAGAGATAACCTTAAGATATATCAACTAAGATCCATATGGTAACATAATGAGCTATAAGGTATCTATTAAGAAAAATGCTTCCTGATTCAATATCAGCAGAATCAAACTATATTCGAACCTTAGTGGGGTCAATGATTCCTGCAGCCATCAGATCCTCGTAATTCCCTGTGGCCGCATTGTATCCATATTTTGGATTATCACTTGAGAGGACCTAAAACAATGTGCACAACAAGTTATACACCAGCAGCATTGTCTGAGCATAATAATTATGTGAATGTCATAACAAGAGAGTATACCTTCTCCGTAACCACGCTGCCATTAACTCCAGCATTTTTAGCAATAAGCTTCAGTGGATAGCTCAAAGCCCTTTTGACAATATCAGCCCCGACCTGAAAATACCAAGTACAAGGGCCTTTTTTGTGAGCATTTCTTAAGATAGCAATTGCAAATAACAAAATGTTAACATTCGATTCAAACCTTTTGCTCAGCATCATCAAGAGTATCCTTGATGGCATCGACCTTTGACGCAAGCCTAAGAAGAGTGCAGCCTCCACCAACCACAATTCCCTCCTCAACAGCAGCCTAAAGTGCATATCCGTCAAATAAAATATGTTTCCAATTACAACAAAGCTAAAGAAAAACACAGCTAAAACCTAATTCATTAGCTAACTGAATATACCTTGGTAGCATTCAATGCATCTTCAACCCTCAACTTCTTCTCCTTCAGTTCCGTTTCTGTTTGTGCACCAACCTGCTCAAGTTTGAAATTAACGTCAATGATGGGTCAATTGTACTAGATCCAGAAACTATAAAATATCATAGAATTATGGCCGACGATAAATCTAACAGTATTACATCATTTCCAATGAGAAAATCATCATGAAACTGATGATGACTAATAGCAGGCACCATTGTAAGTAGGTTACAAGTCACCATGAGCATACAATAATTATGGGAGCAGTATATGATTTAAGAAAGAATAACACTCGAGCTCTTAGAGTTACCTGAATGACAGCTACACCACCAGAGAGTTTCGCAATCCTCTCATTAAGCTTTTCTTTCTCATATTCTTGTTCAGCGTTCTGAAATAAAGTCATGCAGATAATAAAATTTCGATGAGATGAACTGAGAGACCCCATCTGTCGAGAAAAGAACATTTACAAAACAAACCTCAACAAGGTTTCGAATCTGAGCAACTCGTTTGTTTACTTCTTCTTGAGTGCTACCATCACCGACAATTGTGGATGAATCTTTGGTTAGCACAACTTTTGCAGCTGTACCCAAGACATCCTTGTCTGCTTTATCGAGGGAAATCCCAACTTCATCTCTTACTACAGTTGCTGCAAATAGCGAGATTGAATCTCAGGAAAAACTAGTACATCAAAATGTTTGAAATAAAACAGGAAATCAAACTGCCGGGGGCAAATTAGCTTGATTTACATTGATTATGCACAATCCATAAGCTTAAGCTTCTGGATACAGGGGTTCTTAACAATATAAAAACTAAGGTTAAGGGTTAGTTACACAAAAAAAAAGGAGTGTACTCCATATAGTACTTGTACCCCCTCAATTGACTTATAAACACAAGCATCCCCTTGGTCTTCTCAAAGTTCCTGTGTTGTTTGATAATTGTTCTCCTAGCAATCCAGGTTACACTTAGATAACTATCTAATTTAACTCTAAATTTTGGATCTGGTTTGAGGGTTTTTGTTGATGGGCAGAGGGGATGTTTGTGCTAAGGCATAAGTGTTCTGTGGGGAGAAGTACAGGAATGTTTTGTGCAATTTACCTAACAAGTAATTCAACCTAATAACAGATGGCAAACCGATCAGAACCATCACACTATCTGAGTGGCACTTATTTCATAATAATTAATACATAAGTTCATAAAGGAACTACTATCGATATCAGATTGTGTTGCTATTGCAGCATTAATATTACTCTTCAGAGTCAAAGGAAATAGAAGAAAATTAGACTTGCCTCCAGTAAGGATCGCAATGTCGTCAAGGTACTGACTTTTGCGCTCTCCAAACCCAGGGGCTTTAAGTGCAGCAATCTTTAGAGCCCCTCTAAGCTTGTTCACAACAAGAGTTGCAAGGGCTTCTTGTTCAATATCTTCGGCAATTACTACAATTGGGTATCCTCCTCTAATCGCATCCTCCAAAACACCGACCAAATCTCTCGCATTTGTGATCTTCTTGTCGACTAGAAGTAACTGAAAAAAAAAAACAAATTTAACATGAGACGAGTAATAAGAAAGCTAGAAATGCATAACTAGAAAATGGGAATTAATGGACCATACTACTCCCTCTGTAAGTCAACCAAAACCCTTAAAAACACTTTAATTGTACGCTAAGTAACTCAAATGACTGTCTAATTTAACTCATGAACTTTGTTGTTTAGAGTAGCATTTGAGTGTTTTGGAGGGGTTTTGGTCAGAGCAAAGGGAGTATTTGCACTAATAAATCATCTACAGGGTGTTAGTGCTATACAAGGTAAACTACAGGGGAGGTTTACCCGAAAAATAAATATACACAAACCTTGCAATTCTCATATTCAACTGACATCTTTTCGCTGTCAGTTACAAAGTAAGGAGAAATGTAACCGCGATCAAATTGCATTCCCTCGACGACGTAGAGGTTATTCTCAGCACTTTTTCCTTCTTCGAGCGTCACGACGCCCTTCCTTCCTACTTTACTCATAGCCTCAGCTATCATGTTTCCTATTTCATAGTTATTTCCAGCACTAACTGCAGCTACATCTGCAAGTTCACTGTCTTCAACCTGAAACATTACAAAGATGCATTCTTAAGACCAATAGAATTTTTAAAAACCTACATGAGATAAGCTAATAATTGAATACCATCCAATTTAATTAAAACTAGGTTTAAAAACTCGATATCGATACCAAAAGCAGACAGCCAATTTTGGAATCGGAATAGTCTATATGGACCGTATTAGCCTTCTTGATACGAATACCATATATTTTTATTGTTTTAGCATTTTTCAAAAAAATAAAAATAAAAATAAACAATTTAATAAAATAGTAAAAATGCCGCAGGCAAATTGACATATTTTTCAGTAAATAATGATGTCTGGAGCGATTTGCTAACTACATGGAAAAAATAACTATGAACTTTCAGGCATATTTTTCAGTAATTATGATGGTTAGAATAGTTTGTTAATAAATAGTTACTAAAATTATCGCGAGGAAATTACAAGGCATTTATGTACTGAATGCTATCCAAAACAGTGTTAATGCAGATGCAAGAATTGAGTGTGGAAATTACCTCCTTGGACATGAGCTTGAGTTCAGAAACCAAAGCTTTGGCAGTTTTCTCAATACCCCGAGTGATTTGAACAGGGTTAGCACCAGCTGCAACCACCTACAACATATTGCAAAAATGAACAAAATTGAAACTTATATCCAGCAATGGTGTCAGTACAGGACATTATTGTCTATAGAATGTTTAATTATACCTTGACACCTTCAGCAATCAAACCTTGAGCAAGTACAACAGAAGTAGTAGTGCCATCACCAGCCAAGTCGTTGGTCTTTGCAGCAGCTTGCCTTACCAATTTGGCACCAATGTTCTCAACAGGATCTTCTAGCTCGACCTAATAATATGACGGTTGAAGAGGATTAATTGAATGGACAATATTTTAACCTATGTCAATTTCACTATGCTCAGAATAGATAAGTTTTCGGTAACAACAAGAGGCAAAAAGTAATATCCACATGAGAGAGTTCTTTATACGCCACTAGCAGAATATAGAGGCAAAAAAGATTTTAGTGGAAGATGGGAGGAACTACCCATGATCTACAATGCAAATTTTGGATTTATCAAAAAATAAATGGGATAATACCAAGAATGAAATCAGTTGCAACCCGTAACAAAGAAATGCATCTAGTAGTAAGGCTTCAAAATAATAAATTAACAATAGTAATAATAACAGAAAAGAAAAAGTGATTAAATTGATGATCAACAATTAGTGTGGCCTAGTAGGAGCTTTCAACTTTTATGCCGTACAGCAAAGTCCTCAAATTGAGGTGATGGAAGTGATACGCAAATGATGAAGCAAGATTCACTATTTACCACTTGCTTCATACTATGTTTCAGTAATAATTTATACTATCAAATACAATCGTACCTCCCTGGCTACAGTAACTCCATCATTGACAATTTTCGGAGATCCATACTTGCTCTCTAAAACAACATTCCTGCCCTTGGGGCCGAGTGTAACCCCAACAAGATCTGCAAGCTTATTAACTCCAGTCTGAAACAACAAATTTGACAACAATTAAATAATACAAATTAGGAAATCCAGTTTGCTTTTTTTAAAAAAAAAAAATTCTCAGAAAACTCACTTGAAGCTTCTTAATGGCTGACCCATCCTTGTTGAAATATAACTCCTTGGCCATTGCACTGATCTTGGAGTTGCATCTTTTCTGTAGATGCGCCCTCTGCTTTCCACTACCTAGAGATCTTGAGGTTATAGATGCGAAAGAAGAGAACTGTGACAACTTCTGAGAAGAAATAGAGAGCTTTTTGTCTGAACCAAAGCTACCAGCAGCAGCTAAAGGGCCAACCATAGACATGGTGCTGTATGCTGAAGCCATACTCTGCTCAACAATATAACAAGAAAATACATGTCAGCGGTAGAAAGAAAACAGCAGATGCTAACAATCATCTAGCAAAGGTTAATGAAAAGAACCATTTACAGTATGATCTTTATTTTATGGATGAAATCAATCAAGATATTGAAGAATGAAAATTACTGCAAATAGTCGCCTAGCATTTTAGCAAACCCACTATCACATGCATAACTATTTTCTCTCTGAAAAAAGTGCTAGCTCCGATTAATCTTCTAGTTGACTATTACTATTGGGCTTTATTCCTTTTCAAGTTGTGGCACAGAAGAACGGTGCACTTGGAAGTATCTAATAAATTGAACATTTCTTTTTTAACCCCCAGCATGAAAAATTGATCATTGGTCAATTTGCATTTCTAATTCCCTTGTATGCTCGTCACATATGAGTTACAAATTGAAGACTTACAAATTCAAATTTTGCATCATCAGCCTCCTTTTACCCAAAGTTACATACCTCTCATTTGAGAGAGAATATTATTTAACACAACTAGCTAATCCTATTGAAATGTCTTCATTTATATAAGCTTTTGTATTCAAGCAAGCACTTTCAACAGAGCAAAGTAGCTATAAACGCCAAGCACCTCCAACATACAAAATCGTAGAAAAATCCTAAACATTTTTCTACTAAAATTACACCCCCAATAAAACAAATCAAATTCAAATGTTTGCTCACAAACATCTCAAATATGCCTCTCTCAAATTAATCCCTCAATAACCAAAAATGGAAAAAAAAATAACTTCCATCAAAATCCAATCTTTTCAGCAGAAGCCCATCGAAACAGTTCAAGCGCATCAGCACAAAACCCTAAACCCCAAAAATCGTCACCAAGATTCCAACTTTATGCGGAAAAATCTAAGCGATTGGCATGATATTGCAACGATTACGAAGAAAAATGCAAAAAATATACCTCGAAATGGATCTGAGCTAGGGTTTTGCGGGGGGATTTAAGAGGATAAGGCTCGCTCGCTCGCGTCTGGGATTGGGGTTAGAGTCCTGCGAGTGAGGAAAAATGTGGGCGGATTTCTAAAGATTTTATATCCAATTTTGCAGGAAAATCTCAGCCGTTGGATTAGGGAAGGGCCGGCCCTTGGAACAATCTAGAAGATTTAGGATTATTCTCGGCAAGTGTTAATGGGCCGGATCGGGTTGTGTTAGGACTTGGGTGGAAACCAAATAGAATGGGCCCTATTATGGGCTAGGGCTTTTCTAAACTAATTCAAATACCTCTTAATAAAAGTCATCATTGGTGACGACTGCAGCCTTATATCTAACTTTACTTGCTTATGGATCCTAGGATATTCTAATGTCACTGATGTTATGTTTGTAACTCTCGGATCTATAAGCAAACAGTTTCAAGATAGTGTGCATTTTTCTTATGTTAGATCAGGTTAAATGGTTCTGATTATTTATAAAATGGAAAATATTTCCCTTGAATGAGTGAATTTGGTTTGGAAAAATATTGGCCTATGAGAGCACCGCTGCCAAACTCAATATGATCGATAATGTGAGAAGGGTCGGATTTTTTTGACGATATGAATTATGGCAGCTACTTCTGCGAAGATTATTCCCTTGATCATAGAAGACTCGGCGTAACGAAGTGGTTAAATGGTCAAAACCCTACATTCCTGTTTGCATATTACTTGTTGAAACCCTACATTCCCTCTTGCATTTTATTTGTCGCGTTACTAATTTTTTCTCTCCATATCTTATAAATCAACTGGACAATATAGATTGTAGCTAAGCTCACCAGGGAAAACTTTTGAAAATCTTTACATGCCTTCCAATATGGTTACCTAATAATTGTATACCGATTAAAATATTTATTGGAATTCAAAATGTACCCATCAAAAAGCAATTGTGAAGAACCAACACCCATCATTAAAAATTGCCATATTCATTCACACATAGCATCAAACACTTGAACTATTTTGATCAATTACCAAACAACATGATGGTGAAGTTTGGGAGACGAGGAGTGGTTGAGGTCTTAACTTGTCTAACCTAACCCTTGTTAACCTTAACGACTAAAAAAACTAACCCAATGATAACAGCGGGGTATTTATTTAGTTAATGGAGTTGAGGTTTGAGTGGGATATTTAGAAATATGGCGATTTGGGTGGGTTTTTTTCTCAGAGATACTAAAAGTTTGGGTGGGGTATATTTCTTATAAAATAAAATTATATTGCATGCTAGATGTATCAATGGCTAAAAAAATTGTGGGTTATAGATTTCTAAAGCAATAAGTTATTGTTATTATCTATATAAATCTAGATGCTTAAAAATTAATGAATACGGCAACGAATTATACCCTAGACATTTGGAGCAGTGTGTAACGGTGAATACAACTTGTTCCGCGTCCTATATCTGCATCGAAATCCATTCTACTTGGAATTTCAATCTCTATGCAAAATTTACTTATGTCATCATGAACAACAATTAAAGTAAGATACATTGCCTAAAGTGACAAGGAAATGTAACAGATACTGATGGAGGTTGTGATCTCCTTCAGATGCTGTCCTCCGTCGATCTGATTGCGAGCAGTTTTGATTTGGTTGAGATTTAGTTTGGGGGTTGAATGTGTGGTTCTCAATGGGTTGGTGTCGTCGCCGAGCTATCCGCAAAGGAAGTCCCGGGTGGGTGACCACCGTAGGACCCTCCGACGATCTAGTTAGTACCGTGGAATAAGAGCGGAGTAGTGGCTTATTAGAATGAGTTTGAGTTAACTGAGTCGTCTGCAAGAGGGATTTATATAGCGGTCGCATAAAGCGAGCCGGCGCGAGATCCTCGCCGTTCGTTACGCCCCTGCGTTATGCCCGTGTCGATGGCGGGATCTGTCCATTAATGACGGGATACGCTCATTAATTGTCACGCCCCGCTTCCCAATATACGGGCAGAGGACGCGACTGGTCCGCTACGTATTTACTCTGAAGTAAATACGCTAAGCGTATCTAAGCAATATAAAAGTAAATCACAAGAGACAGGATATAAGATAACAGCAACTTTATTTATTCACATTCTTTTGTACAATGCATGAAAAGTAAATACAACTGAATAAAAAGCAATGCATAAACAATGGCATAACAGAAATGAAAGTACTGAATGGAAATTGTACAATGACTAGAGCTCGGAGTCTTCACTGATCTGGTCCAAGTCTTTAGTAGTGGGCTCGATCTCTGACTGGTCCAAATCACCTGACGACATTCAAAGAAGAAAGAAAGAGAATGTCGTCAGTGAACAGATCACTCGGTAAGTCTAAAAAATAAGAGGAGAAATAGAATAGACAGAGAGTAGGAGAGAGAGAGTAGATTTTACAGTTGTATTATATTATTATATTGTTGTGTTTAGTGTTAATGCTGTTGTTTGTAGCTTGGTACAGAAGGATGCCAGTGTATACGAGAGGAGTCTCACTTATCCCGGAGACTAATGTAGAGTTTCTAGGCACTCTAGTTAAGTCTCACAAGTGATCAAACATGCACAAATAAAATTTTACGGGTGCCTACAAACCCGACTACGGATCGTTTGCTAGATATTTAGGCGAAACAAGCAAGCTAGTTTACAACTAAACTATAAGATAACGGAAATACAACCTTTGTAGATCCGTTTGTCCACCTCCATAGCTCCGCAACGAAGTGCCTCCGCTGTCCAAGTGAACTCCCGGGCTCTAGCGTCGGCTTCGTCGAAGAATAAGCGAGCTAGGTCGTCGATGTCCATGCCGAAGATGATCTACGTCGAGGCATCGCTAGATCAAGCTCCACCTTCACCAAACCTTGAAAATTTGTGAAGGAAACACACTCTACTACTTGGCAAGAGGTAGAGGATGAAGAAATAGGAAGTGGGTAGACTTTAGTTTTGGATTTCTCACTTGATTTGGCTAGTTGCCATTGAAGTAGAAAGCTTTTCTTCATGTTGAAGAAGATGAAGAAGAAGAAGAAGATATGATAAGTTAATTAAAAATGAGATAATTAAATCAATACTTATCATGACTTCAACTATAATTAAGTGTAGAGAATTAACTTGGGTTAGTTAAATGGTTAGGGTTAAGTTTAAGACAAGAATGAAGACTAAGTCAAAGCTTCAAGAAACTTCAACTAAAAACAAAATAAGCAACCATTCATTTATCTTTTTCATTTTCCAAAATGGATATAAATAAATAAGATAAATGAATAAGTAATCAAAACCCTAATCATTAACTTAAACCATGGTTTGATTCTTTACACTTAACCAAGTAAGCATGTATCATCAAACATGATACAAACATGTGCACAAAACTATATCGCATATACAATGTGCACAATTCAAGTGAGAAAATCCATTTAAAGTGAACCAATACTAGTTAATGCACAGCAATATATCGAATATATAATTATACATTAAATCATTAAATCAACACTTGATTCAATGATCCGGTCATGTCGCATATAACCGGCCAGTATCCTATGTATCGGCTTATCGAATCAATCCTTGATTCGATAACTAGGTTATATCGCATATAACCAATCGATACATAGATCGCGAGAATGGAATACGGTATCACATACACGCATTATTCTCGGTCCCGCACATATCTCATATGCGCTCCTATTTCGTTTCGCTTGAGCCAGGAAACCTCTGTGTAGGACTCTAAAGACTCGTCAATACGCCGGCAGCAGATGATGATCATATCAAACACCCACAAGCCGCAAGCGGTCTGCTAAACGTAACGGCCACCCGGGTATTGAGCGATCAGAAGATCGACGAGCAAGCCCGCTCACACTCCTGCGAATTCGACCAGTAACACTACCGTATAGTCCGGTCTGTTCGTCTGATATGTCTTGTATCTCGCCTAGGGGTGGTAAACGTCAGACCCCAATAGCTCGATAAGTCATGCCGACGTAGGGTCCATAACATTCGTGAAACTACTGATAACTCTTACCAGTATATCACTGCAACCCTGGCCAGGGATTTCCTGTTATGGCCAGTCGAGCATAGCACAACATCAACCCCCAATACCGGGAGAGACGAATCCCCTCCTATCGCTCATTGCCTCCATGTGAATCGGGACTGTACCCAAAAACCACCTGTTTGCACAACTCAGTAGAGCCGTGGTAGGGTGGAAATCAAAGCACAGTGGGAGACACACAAGACTCTATGACGATCTCGGGTCAACAGACTAAGCTGTACCAGTGTCACCAGAGAACTGCCATCTGACGTGAGGTATAATACCATCTGGGAGTTCTCGGCGAGTCCGTTCAGTGTACCCAGTCTCCACTGAGCACCCGCATACCATCTTCGATGTCAAACACCAATGGATATGGGATCATCTATCGCCCATCGCATGGGTCGAGAAGATATGCGCTAGTCTACTCTGGAATATCGATGCCCTGTCTCGATATTCCCTCGACTAGGAACATTTCAAGGATATACTCATGGACTACCCAGGCCCCACTAGTATGATCTACATCATAGTCCTGGAAGTCGAGTACACATCCTATGGGCTTTATCAACATGTAATCAGAGAGACAGAAAGTATACATGTTAAGATAAAGTGCAACCAGATAGCGTACTATCATGTCGAGCAAGAAAGTCCTTCCTATATATGTCCCAGCATCCACTACAATATACATCCAATGTACAGTAATGGCCTCTAGGGCATACATATAACTAACAATCTCCCACTTGCACTAGGGCCATCTGTAGCAGTGGTTGCAGTATCACATACTCAACCATCCCCTAAAAGTCTCTCTTTGGGAAAAAGGCCTTCATGAGTGGATCCGCCGTGTTGTCCTCTGAGTCTACTCTCCTATCCTCGATCAACTTGGAGATCAACTATCTCCATGATCAGGTGATGCTTCCTCAGAATATGTCTGGGTCACTGATGGGACCAGGGTTCCAGGGCCCAAGCCACACTTCCATTGTCATACAATGGCAGGAACCAAGTTCATCTTATGAACCAAAATACACCCAAACTGCCTCTTTGGTGGTATCTTTAATAGCGATGTTACCAGCCTTTATCGTCTAGTTTGCCACGGTATCTAGCTTGGAACTCTTCCAACATACCGTCCCTTTATTGAGGGTAAAGACAATGCCCGTGACTGACATTCAGTCGTCTTTATCACCCTGGAACACTTCCAGTGATTCTCCCCAGGATCGATTGATACAATCTCACTATACCTAGTGAGAACTCTAATATCCCTTTAGATCTATCTCATAAGTCCAAATCTCAGGATTTAGGAGGTATCATTTTGATCCTATTTGGAGAATCCTTGTGATAAGCGGAGATTGATCGAGTGCAGCATAAGAAACTCCTTCCCTAACAAGAGTATGTCATCCACGTACTCTACGAGGATCGTCACCATACTCCCTACTATCTTTTTGTTTATACAAGGTTCATCTACCATTTTGATGATGTCAACTTCTTTGACTAATCCATCAAAACAGATGTTCCAACCCCGCGATGCCTGCTTCATTATGTAAAGCAACTTGCGCACGTTTCCGCTGCTCCCACTATTTACGAAGACCTCTGGCTGTGTTCTTATAGACGTTCTTTTCTAAATAAGTATTTAGAAAAGCAGTCATGGCACCCAACCTCCAGATATCGTAGTCATGGTATGTAGCCGTGGTAAGGAGGATCTGGACAGACTTAAGCATAGTACTGGAAAAAGGTTTCATCATTATCCTCGCCTGGTCGATGACGAAAACCTTTAACAAGTCTAGCTTTGAAAGTCTCAACTTTTCCATCTACACCAAGTAACCTTCTCAAGATATACTTGCTCCTGATGGGGATTTAACCCTTCAGATATAGCAGCTAAAGTCCATACTTTGCTGGTGTACATGAATTCCATCTCAGATCGCTAAGCATCCAGCCATTCTTACAGAGTCCCTACTCTCGATGGCCTGCTCGAAACTAGTTGGGTCATCATCTCATGATGCAATCCTTGCTCCCACTGTCATCGAGAAAACGAGGTATCTCTCAGGCGGATGAGGAACCCTACTAGATCGGCGGAGAGGCTGAGGTTCGTCGGGAACTATAGAATCTTATGGTTCAGTCAAATCATCAATTGCAGTTTTGTATAGCTGGAACATTTCCAGTTCTACAGAACTGATCCTGCCTCGATCTTGTCCGGATTTTGCTTTAAACATAGGCCGGACAACCCCAAATCTTAACTCACTTAAGAGATAGGCTCTTCCCATACCATATCTCATATGGAATGGTAGGCAGTGATTTGATTCGAACCTAATTTAATAGGTATGCAGCTTCTCAAGCGCATAACACCCAAAAGGAAATAGGTAACTCAGTAATACTCATCATAGAGCACACGATATCTAATATTGTGTGATTGCTCCGCCCCGATACACCGTTGTGCTGTGGTGTATGCAGAGGAGTAATACTGAGAGAGAATCTCATTTTCCTTTAGAATAGTCCAAGGATTCCATGCTCAAGTATTCTCCTCCCTGATCTCATCATAGGACATAATACTTATACCCGGTTATTGGTTCTCTACTTCTAACTTATATTCTGTGAATACCTCAAAAGGTTCGGACTTATGTTTCAGCAGGAACATACGACTGAATCTTGAGAGATTATCAGAGAATATAATGAAGTATAAAGAACCATTCCTGGCATGTGCAGACAGGAGACCTTACGTACATCATCATGTATCAGTCCCAAGAGTTTACTAACTCTTCCTCTGTTTCCAATAAACAGAGCTATGGTCATCTTATCTTTGTGACACGACTGGCAAGTTTCACAAGATGTAAATTCAAACTGATTTAAATATACATCTAAATGTAACTTCAGCCAGTCGGGTCACATCGATATGACCTAGTCTACAATGCTTCAAGAAGAATTCGTTCATTTCTGAACTCTTCTTCTTGTGTGTGTTCAGTATACTAGGAACTGTAGTTTGATTTAGAACGTTAATGCTTTTAGATAGCGTGCCTGAACCGATCAACTTTTGATATAAGAAATGTTCAAAACATTATCCATCAATACAAAATCATATCATTTCTTTACTAATAAAGAGACTGATATGATTTTGTATATCAGGTTCGGTATCTAATAGCATTTGTTCAAAATCAATGTATTCGTAATACAGGGTGACAGTGACCAACAGACTTGGCTGCAACACTTGCCCCGGTTTCTGTCTCATGAAACTTATCACCCGTTCTCAGTTTTTCTACCTTTTTGTAGCCCTATGTAACAGATTACATATCTGGGATCCTGATCCGGTATCATATACCCAGGATTCAGAGGATACTGAGAAACAGTTCTTTATAACGAACATACCCGAAGGAGATGCATCATATGCACTTTCTTCGTTTGGGCGGCATAGGAATTCTGGTATTCCCTAATTTCCTGCTCTGTCTTATAACAATTATAAGTTGGAGCGGGACCAACGTTCCCCAGCTCAGTATAACAAGCGGGTTCGGTCAATACATCCGTATCATTATCTTGATTAAGGCGTGATATGGTCGCTACCTGGAGAGAGAGAGAAGAAAACACTCAGCGTGCGCTCTTGCAAGATCAGATTGGTTATATATTTTATCTAATCAGGATGGCTCCCACTGTTTTTATCAAATCTTCCTTCAAACCCTAAAAGGAAAGACTAGCTGGGATTAATTACACACTACAAGTTCCCCAATCTTTCAGCCAGGCCAGTGTCGGTACTTTGAGGGAGGTCCCCCGTGCTTTCGCACGAACCTAATTAAATGTAAACTTCGTTTTCCCAGAGGCGTAACCTCGTTGACACCTTTCTAGACACCTACTTGATCGGCTAATTGTAAAGTGCAAAACTCTTCCAGGAGTAACAATTACTCACAGTGGGTATCGAGATCCAACTATCACATAGAAGGTATGCAATCTCATTGCAAATTTCAACACTTGAAACTCCCGATAAAGGTTTTTACCCCTAGCACCTATGACCTTAACTATGGTCAACAAATCATAAGTACTAGTCAAGTTCTACCCGTCATTTCGTGATTAATTAGACCCACCCACATGACCCTTAACTAAGGTCAACAAAGTCACGCGACTGTCCTAACTAATCGCATCATATGCGGTGTAGGAAGACATCACTTAGCTACCGTACACTGTGCCTTGACTATGGTCAACAAACACAGCACGAATACTAAGTACTCTACTTCCTAAAATGACGGAGGGTTGCGGCTGGTTTTTGTGAAAACCTTTAACGCTTTGAACTTGATCTCGTTGCAGAATCAAATGGTTTTTAAATGGAATGTTTTTGAGGCTTTTCTAGTTTTGCTAAAGGGGTCACTCCCGATGAAGGGATCGTCGGCCCTTTCCTCGTCGAATGAGGTGCGGGATATATCATATATATCACTGTGCAAAGCAGAAACTATAGAAGTGATCAAATACAAACCGAGTGTGTAGCATCTGCCAGTTATTGCTAAAGGAGTCACTCCCGGTGAAGGGATCTCGGTCCTTTCCTCATCGAATAAGGTGCAGGATGTTCTATAATGAACACCGCGATGCAAAGCAAGAACTGTAGCTACCTGTTTTATTTTGAAATTCGATTCCACAACATCAATTAGGTTTATTTTCTTTCATTAATCTCATTAATGAATATCCCATCATTTTAAGTTACCTAAACATCACAGATAGATATGACGTACACTTATGCCATCCGCATTCGCCTCGATGTCCCCTCGTGCACCGTTAGGTTAGGTAACTAACGGCAGAGCGGGGCAGGGCTAGCGCGGGTGTAAAACATAAGCAACGTCTATATAATATATCATACATACTATATATAATATCTGTCACAGAACATCACATGATCACAGATAAAACACAGCAGAAGAAACATATGAAATATTGGATATACTAGGACGTCCGTGTTTTCAATACGAGCCAGTATAAAACACGGATTCCACGGTCGTGATGAATAGCCAATCCCACACCCCTAGACCCCTACGAGAGCGGCAAGCAACCCTACCAATTCTAGGGTTAGGAGACCCGGACTCGACTCCTCGAGTTGGTCTCCCTCTGGACCCCAGAACCCGGTTACTTGTGCTCCCCTCCTTGGGTCTATCCTAATGCGGAAAAGTAAATAATATACAAACGGTGACTACTCCCGTAACCTGGAAGTGCCCCAATAAAAGAATATTACATACAAGTTTTTACATGAATGAAAATGAAAAACACTCATCTCACATAAAAAAAACCCCGGCTATTCAAACACGACGATCCAATATAACATATCCAGCAACACATAACAACACATGTCATCAACGTAAGTAAATATGCGCATCCCAATTGTCGTTGACATATAGCAACGAAACCGGCGATATCACATATTACACTTACGGTCACAGAAAAGAAAATGTAAAACTACAACAGTTGGAATCCGCAACCTCCTCAGACATCGCATGCCTGACCAAATGAATTACTTAGACATCGCATGCCTAACAATTATAAACCCCGCATTTTAGTTTCATTATCGAAAACTCTTTTCAATATCAAGTCGGGCAATTCAACAGGATTCCCGACATTTTGATCGAATACTCGTCGCAAACTTCAGTAAGCGGCCGCACCCCCGATACCGTCGACGAAGTACACCAAGGCGGAACACCGCTGCCGCGAGCACCCGAACGGATGCTTTCGGCGACGGGGTTCTCCTACAGTCACTTGGTCGGGGCTTTGGAGTGAGGCTGTCTATTAAGTTTACCCGGCGAATATCCGCGTACGCTACGTGATTGCAACGGACTTTTGATCACATCAAAATTCCGTGGCAACCGATCAAATGAGACTAAACTGCTATGTTTATAACATTCATTCAGTTATCTCATAACTTCTTGTGAATTCCAATTATTGTATCACATTCCGGATAAATAGAAAATGTTAAACTTTCCGATCGAACAATCGAACACCCAAGTTTTCCCGATACAGATCAACACATGAAACAAGTCTAAAAACATTCAGTTCGTGCCTCAGTACCAACGGTCCAGCCGTAGAAGGGTCAAGCCAACGCCTCACATGTGGCACGCCGTACTGCCCCAAACCCGAAGGTTCAAAGGGTAGTTCAAGACGGTCACATAATCGAGTTAAGGTTTGTTGTCTTCTAGAGGGACCATCGTGTTACTTGCACTACTAAGAACGTGATTAAACTACAGAGATATCCAACACTTGGAAATTTCCCGACAGGGGAAAAATTGGGTATTTATATCCGGTCGAACTTTTTAACATATTCAAAAAATTATCCGGAACGACACATAGACAAAGTTTGACAATCCGATCGAATGTATGAACTCCCAATACAACCCAAAATACTCAACTCTTGATTTCAGATTAAAAATTCCCAGGAAAACCAGCACTGAAAAATAGGAGTTACTGTGCAAAATTCAATGGCATATAAGACAAAAGTGCGGCGGAAGGGCCGCATTAGCACGCTAATGCCGAGGTTCCGCCGCACTTTAGAAATATCATTAGGTAATTTTTGCATCGTAATTCTTAGATTTACCTGCTTGTTTTTCTGCATATTTTTAATTTTCAAAAATCCACATTTTACAAAAATGTCCAGAGAGCATTTTAAAGTCGGGGTTTCGGGTCGATCGGACTTCTAACTCCGTCTACGCATCGCCTAAGGCTCTAGCTAGGCTCTGATACCACTGTAGGGTTTCTAGGCACTCTAGTTAAGTCTCACAAGTGATCAAACATGCACAAATAAAATTTTACGGGTGCCTACAAACCCGACTACGGATCGTTTGCTAGATATTTAGGCGAAACAAGCAAGCTAGTTTACAACTAAACTATAAGATAACGGAAATACAACCTTTGTAGATCCGTTTGTCCACCTCCATAGCTCCGCAACGAAGTGCCTCCGCTGTCCAAGTGAACTCCCGGGCTCTAGCGTCGGCTTCGTCGAAGAATAAGCGAGCTAGGTCGTCGATGTCCATGCCGAAGATGATCTACGTCGAGGCATCGCTAGATCAAGCTCCACCTTCACCAAACCTTGAAAATTTGTGAAGGAAACACACTCTACTACTTGACAAGAGGTAGAGGATGAAGAAATAGGAAGTGGGTAGACTTTAGTTTTGGATTTCTCACTTGATTTGGCTAGTTGCCATTGAAGTAGAAAGCTTTTCTTCATGTTGAAGAAGATGAAGAAGAAGAAGAAGATATGATAAGTTAATTAAAAATGAGATAATTAAATCAATACTTATCATGACTTCAGCTATAGTTAAGTGTAGAGAATTAACTTGGGTTAGTTAAATGGTTAGGGTTAAGTTTAAGACAAGAATGAAGACTAAGTCAAAGCTTCAAGAAACTTCAACTAAAAACAAAATAAGCAACCATTCATTTATCTTTTTCATTTTCCAAAATGGATATAAATAAATAAGATAAATGAATAAGTAATCAAAACCCTAATCATTAACTTAAACCATGGTTTGATTCTTTACACTTAACCAAGTAAGCATGTATCATCAAACATGATACAAACATGTGCACAAAACTATATCGCATATACAATGTGCACAATTCAAGTGAGAAAATCCATTTAAAGTGAACCAATACTAGTTAATGCACAGCAATATATCGAATATATAATTATACATTAAATCATTAAATCAACACTTGATTCAATGATCCGGTCATGTCGCATATAACCGGCCAGTATCCTATGTATCGGCTTATCGAATCAATCCTTGATTCGATAACTAGGTTATATCGCATATAACCAATCGATACATAGATCGCGAGAATGGAATACGGTATCACATACACGCATTATTCTCGGTCCCGCACATATCTCATATGCGCTCCTATTTCGTTTCGCTTGAGCCAGGAAACCTCTGTGTAGGACTCTAAAGACTCGTCAATACGCCGGCAGCAGATGATGATCATATCAAACACCCACAAGCCGCAAGCGGTCTGCTAAACGTAACGGCCACCCGGGTATTGAGCGATCAGAAGATCGACGAGCAAGCCCGCTCACACTCCTGCGAATTCGACCAGTAACACTACCGCATAGTCCGGTCTGTTCGTCTGATATGTCTTGTATCTCGCCTAGGGGTGGTAAACGTCAGACCCCAATAGATCGATAAGTCATGCCGACGTAGGGTCCATAACATTCGTGAAACTACTGATAACTCTTACCAGTATATCAC
This sequence comes from Agapanthus africanus, assembly GCA_030015575.1. Classification (NCBI taxonomy): domain Eukaryota; kingdom Viridiplantae; phylum Streptophyta; class Magnoliopsida; order Asparagales; family Amaryllidaceae; genus Agapanthus; species Agapanthus africanus. The sequence continues at coordinate 904,697,995 of JASDDO010000022.1, forward strand.
TGCAACCCTGGCTAGGGATTTCCTGTTATGGCCAGTCGAGCATAGCACAACATCAACCCCCAATACCGGGAGAGACGAATCCCCTCCTATCGCTCATTGCCTCCATGTGAATCGGGACTGTACCCAAAAACCACCTGTTTGCACAACTCAGTAGAGCCGTGGTAGGGTGGAAATCAAAGCACAGTGGGAGACACACAAGACTCTATGACGATCTCGGGTCAACAGACTAAGCTGTACCAGTGTCACCAGAGAACTGCCATCTGACGTGAGGTATAATACCATCTGGGAGTTCTCGGCGAGTCCGTTCAGTGTACCCAGTCTCCACTGAGCACCCGCATACCATCTTCGATGTCAAACACCAATGGATATGGGATCATCCATCGCCCATCGCATGGGTCGAGAAGATATGCGCTAGTCTACTCTGGAATATCGATGCCCCGTCTCGATATTCCCTCGACTAGGAACATTTCAAGGATGTACTCATGGACTACCCAGGCCCCACTAGTATGATCTACATCATAGTCCTGGAAGTCGAGTACACATCCTATGGGCTTTATCAACATGTAATCAGAGAGACAGAAAGTATACATGTTAAGATAAAGTGCAACCAGATAGCGTACTATCATGTCGAGCAAGAAAGTCCTTCCTATATATGTCCCAGCATCCACTACAATATACATCCAATGTACAGTAATGGCCTCTAGGGCATACATATAACTAACAACTAAGGTATCAGAAACTCAAGGAACTGTTGGGCCACGGTACAACAGCAACGGGATATAGGTTAGGTGTCTTAATCTTACCGTCCCGTGCCACTTTTAACACCTTCCGTACCAATCTACCCCTTAAACCCCGTAGTATTTTGATTGTATCGTTTGTCTTGTATTGTAATTGTATAGATTGTATAATTGGATGACCGACCGAAATTATGATATCAGTAAATGGATGTAACTGTATAATCATGTAAATGGAATATCTGGAGAATCATGTAAATGGATGTATATCTATAGTTCGGTTCAGTCAATATAGATTGAATGTATTGAATATAGGGATTCATGTTGAATCAGAATATTGTAGATTGTAAATTGTAGATTATAGATTGTAGATTGTACTTGAATCATATTCAAGTCAGATTATAATGAAACTCAAAGTAAATTGAAGTCCTGATTGTTTTGATATTATCGGTAATCGCTGCACATAGGCGGCAGGATTTGTGTCTTTTTCAAAGACGATTACCTTTTTTGATAACACCATTGTTAAGTTGTCTACCTTAGATAGGCAAGCACCCACTTCTCCGGCTCTCTGAGGCTCAAGAGATTGGTCCAGCTTAAACCTATATTTACTAGGGTCCTTGGGTAAATTATAGAACTTGAGGGGGGTTTATGTAAAAATACTCTTGTATAGTTTTCAAAATACATCCCAAATATTTATTAATCGTCTTTAGAGTTGTAATGAATGTAGATTTTATATTGTGATATTTCTAGTGAAAATATCTTATTTTCATAATAAGTGGTATTTATTTGTAATATTGGTTTTGTATGGAATTCATGGTATTTTAGTGTAAAATTGATTCTTATGATTTTTAGAAAAAAGTGGAATATTTATATCATAACAAAATAGGTATTTTAATGATAAATATACATATATTTATACAAAAATAATTTTAATATATATTGTATATTCTAAAAATCTCATTTTGTCAAGATATCGTATTTTAAATTTTTCGAGACCGAATGCTTCTTGTGGAGGTCTCAATCTCGCACTACTAAGCTCGAGGATGTGCGATAATCCGCACCATCCCGAACGGGTTCCCCAAAATGGGTTGTAGCGGAGCTTTGCAAAGATTGTATAAATACCAAATCCTTTAGAAAACGGTTTTATTAAGTAAATGGTATTTATTTGTAAAGATGTCAATTTCCCGTATTCTATATTCTAAGGTCTCCTAAGTCAACTAGACTGCTCCTAACTGGTCAAAAGTGACAAGTTGTGAGACATCTCTCAAATCGTCTCTTCACCGCTAATTGTGGTCAGTTAAGTACAAGTGAAGAAAGGAGGGATCCGCTCACGAATCACCGTGAGACAGGCTTTTTAAAGTTACCTTTCTCATTTGCCTAGCCTAGGCACCACAAAGTCAGGTTTAGATAAACGACTGAATGCCCACAACTTTTCTCTGTCCTAATGAGTGCGACAGTTCTTAATTGGCTGAGTCTGGATATTTTTATTATTATCTTAAAGGTTATTTATTTGTAAAGATGTATCAATACTAAATCTTTTAGAAATGATTTTATTAAGTAAAGGGTTTTTTTAAATGAAAATGTTTGTTTTCCCGTATTCTAAGTTCTCGAGGGTATCGTGTTATATTGCATATGAGTGTGTGAGGAGCTAGGTCATTACCTCGTGGTCTACTTAAAGGTATAGCAAGTTTAATGAAATTAAATGTATAATTGAAACAATGTGGTATTTAAATGAAAAATACGATAAAGTGAAATAGCCATTATTTTATGAAATGAAACTTGATCAATTTGGTTGATTAGTGTTTAATAGTCAACATGAGGGAGTTTAAGCATAAATGTATTAATGAGAAGTGAAGTTTTATATGAAAACCAAATCGGAAATTGGATTTGTTCTGATTCCGTCGGGTTTGTAAATCCATATTTTTAGAATAGAAAAGAGAGATAGAAAATGTAACTTACGGGTTTTGGACAATAACGAGTGTGAGATGGAAGAAGAGAAATCGCCGGTGCGTCGATTCGTCGCCGAGAGTTTCTAGAACGATCGCCGGAAGTTCGCCGGGAATTTCGTCGTAGCTTCGCTTCGTACTCGTTTTCAAAGTACACAAGATTTCTTGAGAATTTTAAAGAGTCGGCTCAGAGTTTTAGGGTTAGAGAGTAGAGGGTAGGGATGACATTTATAGGGTTAGGGTAGATGAAGAGTTTAAATGAAAAAAATGTAAAAAATATATTAAAATTCATTAAAATATGGAGTAAATGGGGATTTCAAAGGTCTCTGGAACCGATCTGAGAAAATGAAGTGTGCAGGGGAGTAGGGGAGAGGAAGAGCCCCAACTTTTCAGCTGGGGACTCGGCCGAGTCGGGGCATAGGGAGGTGGGGGGTCATCAGGTGTAGGCTCTGGTATATTTAGTTTTGTGGGTGTAGTGGGAAAATTTGGAGTTATCACGTGTTGACTATTGGACTTCTATAAAATTTAAAACAAAATAAATATCAAAAATAATGTGGGGCATGAGATTTGAACTCTGGTAGCTTGGTTCAGCAATGCAAGACATTACCAATGAGCCACAAGCTCCTTCTTGTAATTAAATTGCTAATTAATTACTTAAGTCTCGTGCTCAGGCAATAAATACCCCTTTAAGGATTTAAAAAAAAATTTAAAAATTTGTATGGAAAAAGTGTATAAGAAAATTAGGGTTGTTACATTCTGCCCTCCTTATAAAAATTTCGTCCTCGAATTTTGAAAAAGGAAAGTGTAACAGTTTCAAGGAAAGTCTGGTGACTGGTGTACTGACAGTATGTGAAAAATAACAAGGTGGTGCAAGGGTTTTAAAAATGTGAAGAATGTGTGAAGGAATGAAAGAATGCGAAGGTTTTGATAAGATTGTAAAAGAGGCGAGGGAATTTTGGGTTAGGACAGATTCAAGGTATATGATTCAAAGAACATGAAATTGTAAGATTCAAGGAACATGATTGTAAAGAATGTTTTAGTTGCTGGTTCTTGTGTTATATTGTTTAGGTTGTTCACGCAGAACAGAACTGCATATTATGGTTCTATACATCTCTGACCTGTATGGGCCGCCAATAAAACCTGTCACGCCCCGCTTCCCAATATACGGGCAAAGGACGCGACTGGTCCACTACGTATTTACTCTGAAGTAAATACGCTAAGCGTATCTGAGCAATATAAAAGTAAAATCACAAAAGACAGGATATAAGATAACAGCAACTTTATTTATTCACATTCTTTTGTACAATACATGAAAAGTAAATATAACTGAATAAAAAGCAATGCCTAAACAATGGCATAACAGAAATGAAAGTACTGAATGGAAAGTATACAATGACTAGAGCTCGGGGTCTTCACTGAAATGGTCCAAGTCTTCAGTAGTGGGCTCGATCTCTGACGGGTCCAAATCACCTGACGACATTCAAAGAAGAAAGAAAGAGAATGTCGTCAGCGAACAGATCGCTCGGTAAGTCCCAAAGATAAGAGGAGAAATAGAATAGACAGAGAGTATGAGAGAGAGAGAGTAGCTTTTACAGTTGTATTATATTGTTATATTGTTGTATTTAGTGTTAACGCTGTTGTTTGTAGCTTGGTACAGAAGGATGCCAGTGTATACGAGAGGAGTCTCACTTGCCCCAGAGACTAAGGTGTTCCCCTCCGAATACAGAGACGCGGCCGCGTAGGTTCGTCTTGCCTGAGATTCGGGGCAGATGCTAATTGGTACTATCCGTCTAGCTCTCCGAAGATGCCAAGTTGATTTATGGCACCGTGTATCGGAGGTTTAGACGGATGCGGCCGATGTAGCAGACTTCGTCAGATTCCCCCTCGCTTGAGGGGTTTTTGATTATGGGGACGCTCTTCCCTGCAGGCGCAAGCCCCTGCAATTAATTACGCTACCGCATCGCGGTAACCACTTTCTCCTTCTCCAGAATTTCATTTCGTATCGTGTGTGTTTGTTTTATTTGTGGTTGCCCGTGGATTGTATACGGAGACTGAGTAATGCCTTCGCCCGTAGGACGTGGATTAGTCCAAATCCATATTTACTTAGATTTGGATTTGGTGTTTTTAGTTTAAGGATACATTAGCCGTATTGAGGCTAAGATCAACTTAAACATTCGTTAAGGATACGTTAGTCCTGTTTGAGACTAAGATCAACTTAACGTGGTGATTCGTTTAATATATGGCCGTCAGGACCCATCACCTCTCTGACGTCGTTGAAGGATTACAACGATAGGTGTCAGAGGAGTTCAGAGATGTACCCTTGAATTAAAGTCGATTTGGAGTTTTATAGTCCATTTAAATGTTTAAGGATACGTTAGCCCCGTCTAGATCCAGCAAAAGAGCATTTGGAGGCTCTATTATTCCAGTTTAGGGACGTAGTGGTCCATGTTCCAGTTTAGGGACGTGGTGGTCCACCATTAGTTTAAGAACGTTTCGGTCCATCATTAGTTTAAGGACGTTTCGGTCCAATATTAGTTTAAGGACGTTTCGGTCCACGAGTTTAAGGACCCCGCAGTCCGTATTCGTATGTGGTCGTCGGGACCCGTCACCTCTCTGACGTCGTTGAAGCATTACAACGACAGGTGTTAGAGGAGTTCGGAGATGTACCCTCGAACCGGAGGTAAATTGATTTAGGAGAGCAATCTTGCTCAGTCAATTTAATTTGAGGACTTACAGCCATGATTGGGCTAAGTCCAGTTGGAAAATACTCATCATTTTTATTTGTTTTTGCATTGCATTTCTTTTTATTTTTATTTAGGCTCTGCCCATAAAGGATGCAGAGCATCAATTTGTTTTGGGCTCTGTAACAACCCTAATTTTTATACACTTTTTCCTATACAATTTTTTTTCAAAATATTTTTTAAAAATCCACAAAGGGGTATTTAAGCCTGAGCACAAGATTTAGGTAATTATTTTTGTTTTTAATTACAAGCTACAAGAATGAAATAACTCCATTTTTAGTGTACAAGAAATTACTTTAAATTTAATGAATACTAGGAGTATTTATTCTTGCTGCTATCAGTTTAAGTAATTAAAAACCACAATAATTACAAGAAAGAGCTTGTAGCTCATTGGTAATACCTTGCACTGCTGAACCAAGCCACCGGAGTTCAAATCCCATGCCCCACATTATTTTTGTATTTATTTTGTTTTATTTTTTTTTTGAAGTCAACGGTAAAAAGGCCATAACTCCCAAAATATGTACTGGACAACAAAAAGTAAAAATACCAAGTTGTTCCTCAGGAAAACCCCCGGCCATGGGACCCTTGACTCGTCCCGACTCGGCGCCGCCGGCCGGCAAATCGGCCGACTCGGTCCGGCCGATCCGGCCGGACTTGGCCGGACGGCCGAGTCACCAACTGAGAAAAGTTGTCTCTTGACTTGGTCAACCCTCTTGCATACTTATTATACCTGGATCGGTTTTGATTTGGCCAATAAATCCCTTTTACTCCTAGGTTTAATGATTTTTAATGAATTTTTAATGTTTTTTTTATATTTTCTTTTAATATTTTTAATCCAAACCCTAACCCTAGCCTAGCCCTATATAAAGACCCCTATCCTCTACCATTTCACCTCACCACTCTTAGTCTACTCTCTCAAATTCTCGAGAACTCGGTACGAAGAGCAAGAAGCGAAGCGCTGCCGAAATCGACGACGGATTCCGGCGACCGGATCAGAACCTTCGCTACGCTTTCGACGAATCGGAAACCACCACATCCATTAGCTTCATTATCTTGTCCAAACCGTAAGTCCCAACCCCTCTATCTCTCTTTTCTATAAGTATAAAAATACGACTTTTTGGAACCCGACGGAAATCGGACAAACCGATTTCCGATTCGGTTTTTCTATAAATTTCCACTTGTCACCTAATACATATTATCTACCCATATTTATGTTGACTATTAATCACCCATAAACCAATTTAATCAAACTTTTTCACATGAAATGATAGCTTCTTTGCAAAACCGTATTCTTTTCATAAAAATACCATGAAGTTCATTTTTCTTAGTTTAATCAATTACCTCACTCCTAAATATGTTTATCTTGATCACAAAACTTGTAGAACTCAATTTGAATGAAATTTCACACATAAAATGATAACGTTTTCGATTACCGTATTCTTGCGCTATAATACCTTTAAGTTTAACATAGCATGTTTTACCTTTAAAACTTCACCAAAACTTAATATAAGTCACGGGGTAATGACCTACCCCTACACACACTCAATATAACCCTAATTGATAAATATCAAAAAATACAGAATACGAAATTACAGGACTTTTCACTAAAATACCCTAATCTTTATAACCTTTATTGTAAGCTTTAAATTGTAAACGTTTCTAAGTAAAATCTTTTAATAAAATGAAAGCACGATTGGTCATGGACATCGATCGTTTATCTAAACTGACTTTGTGGTGTCTAGGCTAGGCAAGTGAGCTTGGGTAACTTTAAAAGGCCCGTCTCACGATTCGTGAGCGGATCCCTCCCTCCTCACTTGTACTTACCTGGCCACAATTGGCGGTGAAGAGGCGATTTGAGGCTTCTAATGACTTATCGTTTAGACCTTAGAAGTAGGCTAGTTGGCTTAGGAAACCCTAACAACTAAAATACGGAAAACTATACTTTTTGCAATTAAATACCCCATATTTATAAAACCGTTTTCCAAAATGAAAAAGTATTTGTTAAACCTAAGCAAAGCGCCGCTACAACCCACTTTTGGGGAACCTGTTAAGGATAGTACGGTTCATCGTGCACCCGCAGGCTAGTAGTGCGAGATTCAGACCTCCGCAAGGAGCATTCGGTCTCGAAAGGTTCAAAATACGATATTTAGGGAAAATGAGATTTTTTAATAAAATATTTATATAAAATTATTCATGTGTTAATATATATATAATTATCATTTAAACACCTATTTTATCATAATATAAAGTTTCCACATATTTCTAAAAAAAAAAATTACAAGATTAAAAGTTACACTAAAACACCATGAATTTCAGATAAAACAATTAATACTTTTATTAGGATATATTCACTAGAATAACACAAATAAAATTCACATTTATTATAACAATAAAGACGATTATTAAATACTTGAGGTGTATTTTGAAAACTATACAAAAGTACTTTTTACATAAAACCCCCTCAAGTTTCACAAATTACAATAAGGCCCCTAACCAATATTGAACTTCAAATTTATCTTTCTTTTAGTCTGACTCGGGTTAGAGTCTGACTAATTTCTGACTTGAATATGATTCAAGTCAATCTATATTCTTTTATATACCAACACAACTTGAATACATGAATTCCTGAATCCAGTTAACAATATATTCCTTTTGACTGAATCAAACCATGGATATTCATCCATTATCCTGATATTCCATTTACCTGATTATACAGTTGCAACATGTCTACTGATATCATGGTTTTGGTCAGTCAACCAACTTACATATTCCAATACTACAATACTGTTAAAACATTACGGGGTTTAAGGGGTAGATTGGTACGGAAGATGTTAAAGGTGGCACGAGGTGGTCAGATTAAGACACCTAACCTGAATCCTGTTGCTGTTGTACCGTGGCATAACGGTTCCTTGTACTTTCCATTTGCCCTGATCTCTAGCATATAGAGCTCCCCCTCGTATACACTGGCATCCTTCTGTACCAAGCTACAAACAACAGCATTACACAATGTTCCATAATATTCAACATTATAATACTTTAGAAAATACTGTTACTCTATCATTCTCATTCTCCTTATTCTTTGGGACTTACCGACCGATCTGTTCGCTGACGACATTCTATTCTTCCTTCTTTGAATGTCGTCAGGTGCGTTGGACCAAGCTGAAATCGAGCCCACCGGTGAAGATTTGGAGCAGTTCCAGGAAGACCCAGAGCTCTAGATACTGTACCTTGTTCTTTTCAGTTTATTTCATTTTCTGTTATGCCACTGTTTAGGCATTGCTTTTCATTCCAGTTGTATTTTCTTTTCATGCATTGTACAAAGAATGTTATTAATAAAAGTTGTTGTTATTTCTATATCATTTGTCTCTTGTGATTATTTTATATTGCTTAGCTACGCTTAGCGTATATACTTCTGAGTACATACGTAGCGGACCTCGTCGCGTCCACTTCGCCGTACACTGGGAAGCGGGGCGTGACAGGTTTTGTTGGTGGCCCATGCAGGTCAGAGCTGTATGAATCCCTGTCATGCAGTTCTGGTCTGCGTGAACAACCTAAGCAATATAACACAAGAACCAGCAACTAAAACATTTTTTACAATTCATGTTCTTTGAAACTTGCAAATCTCTATTCCTTGAATCTTATCATTTCATGTATTTGATTTTGTCCTAATCCAAATTTTTCTTCAGGATTATGGATTCCCCGAACAACACCAGCACCAACATCAACAACACCCCACCGGCACTACCTCTCACACCAGCTGTTCCCGCACCACCCACTGAGCAGACGATGTTATTTGATGCGATCCGTAGTCTTCTCGAGGGACAGCAACAACTTCTGAGCCGTCCTGATAACGATGCACCGGGAGTAAAACAATTCCGGGCTTTGCACCCAAAGCAGTTCTCTGTTAAAGGAAGCCCTCTCGAAGCAGAAGAATGGGCACAAAGCATCGAAGACGATCTGGCAGCAGCCCAAGTGCCAGATAACGCTTGGGTCCGTGTAGCGAAGCTACAGCTCATGGATAATGCTCGCAATTGGTGGAAGGCGGAAGAAACCCGTCTGGCACAGCCGATTGAATGGAAGACATTTCGCGAGAAGTTTGACGCGAAATATTTCCCTGTGACTGCCAGGTTCGCTATGGAGCAGCAGTTTATTCATCTACATCAAGGATCAATGTGGGAGAAATCGGTAGATGAATACGATGCTGAGTTCACTATGTTGAGCCGGTAAGATATGTCACAATAGTTCAATTTTTAAATATCACATACTACACAGCTAACACAATCTTTAAGCAGATTCGCGGCACACCTGATACCGACGGACGAGATCAGAGCCCGTCGTTTTCAGCAAGGTTTGGACACAGAGATCAAGGCTGCTCTAGCCACAGGAAAGTTTTTGACTCATGAGGAAGCCCTAGAAGCTGCCCGCAGTTATGAGGCAGTCATAAAAGAGAGGGGCAGACCTCAGTCTGTAGGAGTCAAGCGCTCTGCCAACCAGATGGCAGGTGGAGCCACGTCCAGACCACCCTTCGTGCCGAGGCGACCCGGAGTACCAACTCATCGTCCTAGCCCAGCCTTTTGCACTTACTGCAAGAGAACTGGACATATGATGAAGGACTGCCGTCGAGCCAACCGCCTCTGCTTAGTCTGCGGTTCAGCCACTCATGATATTGGATCTTGTCCCCAAAGGCAGAACTCAGTTGCTGCACCCAGGCCAGCAAATACTTATCAACAGCGACCAGCTCTTCAGGCACCTGCTACCAGACTTGCACTGCCTGCACCACCTAGGGGACCACAAGCTGCACTACCTCCTCGACAGTTCCATCAAGCTCAAAGGAACGTTCAGAGGAATGCTCCTCAGGCCAGGAGAAATGCTCCTCAGGCCAGGAGGATTGTGCCGAAGCGCCAGGCTTTCATGATGTCTGTGGAAGAAGCTGAGGCCACTGGCCAAGTCATTACTGGTAAACTGTCTTTCTCAAACTCAACTTTTAGTTTGGTTACCTACACACTTCCCTATACCTGAACCTATCCCATATACCTTAGGTACAATCCTAGTAGCTTCACTACCTGCACTTGCACTGTTTGATACTAGGGCATCCCACTGCTTTATGTCGCAACGGTTTGTCCGAACCCATGCGATTCCAGTCTCACCGCTTGTATCCAGTTGGAACGTCAGTTCTGGAAATGGTGTTCTAAAGGCAACTATGGGATACAGCATGTGTCCAGTCATCGTCTGCAGTCGAGAGTTTTACGCCGACTTCAAAGTACTGGACATACCAAACTTCGATGTGGTTCTAGGAATGGACTGGCTTGGAACCTTTTATGCTACCATCGACTGTCGTCAAAGGAGGGTAGTATTTGAGATTCCAGATCATCCGGTCTTCTATTTCAAGAGTGGAGATCGTACATTGGAGCCAAGTACTTACAAAGCGAAGCCAAAGGAAGCAGTAGTTGCAGCAGCTCATGCAGAGGAAGAATCAAGACCGGAGGTAGTTCGAGAGTTCGACGACGTATTCCCTGACGATATATCAGGTTTGCCTCCCGATCGAGCTCTTGAATTCAGTATTGACTTAGTACCAGGAGCACAACCAGTGATCAAAGCACCGTATAGACTAAGTCCGGAAGGATTGAAGGAAGTTCGAACACAGTTGGACGAATTACTGGCGAAAGGATGGATTCGTCCCAGCACTTCAAGTTGGGGAGCACCTGTACTGTTGGTGAAGAAGAAGGAAGGTTCATACAGAATGTGCATCGACTATAGGGCCTTGAACGAAGTTACTATAAAGAACAAGTATCCTCTCCCGCGCATCGACGATTTGTTCGATCAGCTAAGTGGATCTTGTGTCTTCTCTAAACTAGATCTTCGTTCAGGTTATCATCAAGTGAAGGTCAAGGAGGCTGATATTCACAAAACAGCTTTCAGAACTCGCTATGGACATTACGAATTTCTAGTAATGCCATTTGGAGTGACCAATGCACCAGCAATCTTCATGAACCTTATGAACCAAGTTTTCCGGGAGTATTTAGACAGGTTCGTTGTCATCTTCATCGACGACATCCTGGTATATTCTAAGAATCGGAAGGAGCATGCGGAGCACTTACGAATTGTCCTGGAAACACTTCGACAACATAAGCTTTATGCCAAGTACAGCAAGTGCGAGTTTTGGCTAAAACAAGTTGGTTTTCTTGGACACATCGTATCAGGAGAAGGGATTTCTGTAGATCCAGCAAAGGTTTCAGTAGTCAGCGAATGGCCTACACCAAAATCAGTGAAGGATATTCGGAGTTTCTTGGGCTTAGCTGGATATTACAGAAGATTCATTGAAGGCTTTTCGAAGATAGCAACACCCCTGACCAAGCTCACAAGAAAAGATGAAGAATTTGTGTGGTCAGAAGCATGCGAGCAAGCTTTCGTAGAACTCAAGTCAAGACTGACATCTGCACCTATTCTCGTCATACCGGATCAATCTGGAGGATTCGAAGTGCATTGCGATGCATCCGGTAAGGGATTAGGATGTGTTCTACATCAGCACGGTAAGGTTGTGGCTTATGCTTCAAGACAACTGAAGACTCATGAGCGCAATTATCCGACGCATGATCTAGAGTTGGCAGCTGTTATTTTTTCTCTCAAGATTTGGCGCCACTACTTACTTGGTGAACGAGTGAACATCTACACAGATCATAAAAGTCTGAAGTACGTGTTTACTCAGAAGGAGTTGAATATGCGGCAGAGAAGATGGTTAGAACTTATGGCGGACTTCGACATCAATTTGCAATATCATCCAGGAAAAGTGAACGTAGTACCTGATGCTCTTAGTCGCCAACCATTATCAATGAATCTCACCGCCCAGTGGAAGTTTCAGCAGGACCTACATCAGATGGAGATTGAACTAGTCATGCCAGGTGATGTTTCAAATTTGATGAATCTACAAATCCAATCAACGATTGTCAATCAGATCAAAGCAGCTCAAGCCAGCGATGCTAAGTTGCAAAAGATCAGAGAACAAGTGGAGAATGGACTCAGAACAGATTTCATCATCCATGAAGATGGATCTTTGAGATACGGCAGTAGATTGTGTGTACCAAAGGGTCCTGTTCGGGAAGAGTTAATGAAAGAAGCTCACAGCTCTCCCTATTCAGTACATCCTGGAGGTACCAAAATGTACAAAGATCTACGTCAGAATTATTGGTGGCATGGAATGAAGCGTGAAGTAGCCAGGAGTGTCGCAAAATGCTTGGTGTGTCAGCAAGTAAAGGCTGAACATCACAGGACAGCTGGACTACTTCAACCGTTACCAATCCCAGAATGGAAGTGGCAGCACATCACGATGGACTTTGTAACTGCTCTTCCTCACAGCACAAAGGGTAACGATGCGATTTGGGTCATTGTGGATCGACTCACAAAGTCGGCTCACTTCATCCCATTTCGAGTTGACCAATCAACTGAGACATTAGCGAAGAAGTACATGGAGGTAATAATCTAAATTAAGATTTAAACTCTTCATAACGTACTATCTCTGATACCCATGAACTCATACAGGAAATTGTGAGACTTCATGGAGTACCGGTCTGCATTGTCTCCGATCGTGACACCAGGTTCCGATCGCAATTTTGGCAAAGTCTGCAAGCTAGCTTGGGAACAAGTCTGAACTTCAGCACGGCTTATCATCCACAAACAGATGGTCAGTCGGAACGAACTATTCAGATCTTGGAGGATATGCTCAGAGCATGTATGCTCGACTTCAAGGGATCTTGGGAAGATCACCTGCATCTTGTGGAGTTTGCGTACAACAACAGCTACCAAGCAAGCATAGAAATGGCACCTTTTGCAGCTTTATATGGAAGGAAGTGTCGATCTCCATTAAGTTGGGACGACATCGGAGATAGAGAACTCCTTGGACCAGAGATGATAGTAGCAACCGTTGATGTGGTTCGTACTATCAGGGAAAGAATGCGCATAGCCCAAGATAGACAGAAACACTGGGCAGATGTGAAGAGACGACACTTGGAGTTCCAGCCAGGAGATCATGTATTCCTAAAAATCTCTCCGAACCGCGGAGTGATCAGATTTGAAAGACGGGGAAAGTTGAGTCCAAGATACATTGGACCGTTCGATATACTCGAACGAGTCGGTGAAGTGGCATATCGTTTAGCGCTTCCACCCTCACTGGAAGGAGTGCATAACGTGTTCCACATATCTCAACTCAGAAGGTATGTGAGTGACCCCAGCCATGTACTTGATCATTCCGAACTCACGATACAGCCCGATTTGTCTTGTGAGCAACAACCTGTGGAGATCCTGGACAGGAAAGTGAAGACATTTCGGAACAAAGAAGTTAATTTGGTCCGGGTAATGTGGAGGAAAGACACTCCAGGAGAATCCACGTGGGAAAGGGAAGATGAGATGCGTGCAAGATATCCGCACCTTTTTGTAATCTAGTCCTTAAATAAAAGTTGTAAATTTCGAGGACGAAATTTTTATAAGGAGGGTAGAATGTAACAACCCTAATTTTTATACACTTTTTCCTATACAATTTTTTTTTCAAAATATTTTTTAAAAATCCACAAAGGGGTATTTAAGCCTGAGCACAAGATTTAGGTAATTATTTTTGTTTTTAATTACAAGCTACAAGAATGAAATAACTCCATTTTTAGTGTACAAGAAATTACTTTAAATTTAATGAATACTAGGAGTATTTATTCTTGCTGCTATCAGTTTAAGTAATTAAAAACCACAATAATTACAAGAAAGAGCTTGTAGCTCATTGGTAATACCTTGCACTGCTGAACCAAGCCACCGGAGTTCAAATCCCATGCCCCACATTATTTTTGTATTTATTTTGTTTTATTTTTTTTTTTGAAGTCAACGGTAAAAAGGCCATAACTCCCAAAATATGTACTGGACAACAAAAAGTAAAAATACCAAGTTGTTCCTCAGGAAAACCCCCGTCCATGGGACTCTTGACTCGGCCCGACTCGGTGCCTCCGGCCGGCGAATCGGCCGACTCGGTCCGGCCGATCCGGCCGGACTTGGCCGGACGGCCGAGTCACCAACTGAGAAAAGTTGTCTCTTGACTTGTTCAACCCTCTTGCATACTTATTATACCTGGATCGGTTTTGATTTGGCCAATAAATCTCTTTTACTCCTAGGTTTAATGATTTTTAATGAATTTTTAATGTTTTTTTATATTTTCTTTTAATATTTTTAATCCAAACCCTAACCCTAGCCTAGCCCTATATAAAGACCCCTATCCTCTACCATTTCACCTCACCACTCTTAGTCTACTCTCTCAAATTCTCGAGAACTCGGTATGAAGAGCAAGAAGCGAAGCGCTGCCGAAATCGACGACGGATTCCGGCGACCGGATCAGAACCTTCGCGACGCTTTCGACGAATCGGAAACCACCACATCCATTAGCTTCATTATCTTGTCCAAACCGTAAGTCCCAACCCCTCTATCTCTCTTTTCTATAAGTATAAAAATACGACTTTTTGGAACCCGACGGAAATCGGACAAACCGATTTCCGATTCGGTTTTTCTATAAATTTCCACTTGTCACCTAATACATATTATCTACCCATATTTATGTTGACTATTAATCACCCATAAACCAATTTAATCAAACTTTTTCACATGAAATGATAGCTTCTTTGCAAAACCGTATTCTTTTCATAAAAATACCATGAAGTTCATTTTTCTTAGTTTAATCAATTACCTCACTCCTAAATATGTTTATCTTGATCACAAAACTTGTAGAACTCAATTTGAATGAAATTTCACACATAAAATGATAACGTTTTCGATTACCGTATTCTTGCGCTATAATAACTTTAAGTTTAACATAGCATGTTTTACCTTTAAAACTTCACCAAAACTTAATATAAGTCACGGGGTAATGACCTACCCCTACACACACTCAATATAACCCTAATTGATAAATATCAAAAAATACAGAATACGAAATTACAGGACTTTTCACTAAAATACCCTAATCTTTATAACCTTTATTGTAAGCTTTAAATTATAAACATTTCTAAGTAAAATCTTTTAATAAAATGAAAGCACGATTGGTCATGGACATCGATCGTTTATCTAAACTGACTTTGTGGTGTCTAGGCTAGGCAAGTGAGCTTGGGTAACTTTAAAAGGCCCGTCTCACGATTCGTGAGCGGATCCCTCCCTCCTCACTTGTACTTGCCTGGCCACAATTGGCTGTGAAGAGGCGATTTGAGGCTTCTAATGACTTATCGTTTAGACCTTAGAAGTAGGCTAGTTGGCTTAGGAAACCCTAACAACTAAAATACGGAAAACTATACTTTTTGCAATTAAATACCCCATATTTATAAAACCGTTTTCCAAAATGAAAAAGTATTTGTTAAACCTAAGCAAAGCGCCGCTACAACCCACTTTTGGGGAACCTGTTAAGGATAGTACGGTTCATCGTGCACCCGCAGGCTAGTAGTGCGAGATTCAGACCTCCGCAAGGAGCATTCGGTCTCGAAAGGATCAAAATACGATATTTAGGGAAAATGAGATTTTTTAATAAAATATTTATATAAAATTATTCATGTGTTAATATATATATAATTATCATTTAAACACCTATTTTATCATAATATAAAGTTTCCACATTTTTCTAAAAAAAAAAAATTACAAGATTAAAAGTTACACTAAAACGCCATGAATTTCAGATAAAACAATTAATACTTTTATTAGGATATATTCACTAGAATAACACAAATAAAATTCACATTTATTATAACAATAAAGACGATTATTAAATACTTGAGGTGTATTTTGAAAACTATACAAAAGTACTTTTTACATAAAACCCCCTCAAGTTTCACAAATTACAATAAGGCCCCTAACCAATATTGAACTTCAAATTTATCTTTCTTTTAGTCTGACTCGGGTTAGAGTCTGACTAATTTCTGACTTGAATATGATTCAAGTCAATCTATATTCTTTTATATACCAACACAACTTGAATACATGAATTCCTGAATCCAGTTAACAATATATTCCTTTTGACTGAATCAAACCATGGATATTCATCCATTATCCTGATATTCCATTTACCTGATTATACAGTTGCAACATGTCTACTGATATCATGGTTTTGGTCAGTCAACCAACTTACATATTCCAATACTACAATACTGTTAAAACATTACGGGGTTTAAGGGGTAGATTGGTACGGAAGATGTTAAAGGTGGCACGAGGTGGTCAGATTAAGACACCTAACCTGAATCCTGTTGCTGTTGTACCGTGGCATAACGGTTCCTTGTACTTTCCATTTGCCCTGATCTCTAGCATATAGAGCTCCCCTCGTATACACTGGCATCCTTCTGTACCAAGCTATAAACAACAGCGTTACACAATGTTCCATAATATTCAACATTATAATACTTTAGAAAATACTGTTACTCTATCATTCTCATTCTCCTTATTCTTTGGGACTTACCGAGCGATCTGTTCGCTGACGACATTCTATTCTTCCTTCTTTGAATGTCGTCAGGTGCGTTGGACCAAGCTGAAATCGAGCCCACCGGTGAAGATTTGAAGCAGTTCCAGGAAGACCCAGAGCTCTAGATACTGTACCTTGTTCTTTTCAGTTTATTTCATTTTCTGTTATGCCACTGTTTAGGCATTGCTTTTCATTCCAGTTGTATTTTCTTTTCATGCATTGTACAAAGAATGTTATTAATAAAAGTTGCTGTTATTTCTATATCATTTGTCTCTTGTGATTATTTTATATTGCTTAGCTACGCTTAGCGTATGTACTTCTGAGTACATACGTAGCGGACCTCGTCGCGTCCACTTCGCCGTACACTGGGAAGCGGGGCGTGACAGGCTCTGCCCATTTATAAATGATGCAGAGCATCAATTTTACTTGGGCTCTGCCCTTTTTATTGCTTTGCAATTTATTTTGGCCTACTGGGTCTTTTTGACTTGGGCCTGGCCCTTTAACAAAATAAATGCATTGCATTTTTCATGCGCTTTGCGCCAATCAAAGAGCACAAGCGCTTGTGGTGATGACACGTGTCATGCAGGCGCAGTGCGCTACGCTTGCGCTGCTGACACGTGGCGCGCTCTGGTGAGTTGCACCAATTTCAGAGAGCAAAACTTTATTTCAAAAGCGCATAGCGCAAATGGTTCAGATGCTGACACGTGGCGCTCTCTGGTGGCTTGCGCTAGCCCAAGAGCGCAACAGTGCAGATTTATAAGTGCAAAGCACTATTAATTTGAGAATCTTTTAGATTCAAGAACCAATGGTTCATAAAAGAAGTGCAAAGCACTATTTGATTTCTTGATCTAATTTAGATAAAAAAAACAAGTTTTTTCTTATTTCAGAAACCAGAGGTTCATAAAAAGTGTAAAGCACTGTTTATTATGTGAAGATCATTGATCTTGTTCTTAGATCAATGATCTATTAGAAGAAATTTCTTTTATTTAAAAGGTCTTTTACCTTTTTTCTTCTTCTTGAAATTTCTTCAGAGTTCTCTCTGCTTAAAATTTTTGATTTCTCACCAAAAATATTAATGCCTTTGAATTGAGGTCTAGGGTCCTTTTTATAGTGCCCATAAATTAGTTAAAGAGATCTTTCTCTGAGTGATTTGGGGAATTTTTCCCACCGTTGGATTTTTGATCCAAGGGATTTTGTTTTACAGAAGAAAATCTTCTTATTTTAACAAGAACAGAAAGATTTCTTTAGAATTTTGATTCTGTTTGGCGCAAATGCCCCAGCGCGTGACACGTGTTAAACAGCGCACAGCGCAACGCAACTGCGCTAGCGCATTTGCGCTGACACGTGTCGCGCAGCGCAACTGCGCTGACACGTGTCGCGCAGCGCAACTGCGCTGACACGTGTCGCGCAGTGCAGTGCTTGCGCAACTGAAGCGTTACTTCCTTTAATTTTGCTTTAAATAGAGTTTTGCTCTGATTGGGTGCGCTGCTTTGGGCGCTGCGCTGATGTATCTGCGCTTGACACGTGGCGCGTTGCGCCCGGAATTTGAAGCGTTGTTTCAAAATTTGAATTTTGAATTTCCAACAGAGCTTTGCTCTGATTGGGGGAAACAAATGCCCCCCCACCGTTGCGCTCACGTGACGCGCATGTGAGTGCAGCGGTGCCAAGCTCCTGACCGTTAGATCAAGGGGTGAGCTGAAGGGGCGCAAGCGCCTTATAAATAGGACCTCTGGCCCTTAAAAAATCTTCACCCTTTTTCAAGATTTTTGATTTCAACAGAGCTTTGCTCTTACTTAAGAACTTCAGAGTTTTGCTCATTTCCAAAGTTAGAAACTTTAGGTAAAAATTAATTTAAATCAATCTTAACCAAAAGAGTTTTGCTCTCATAGATCTTTTGATCTAAGAATTCTCTTTGGGGTTTCATAAACAGAGCTTTGCTCTCAAAAAGTTATAGATCTACAGAGATCTTATTCATGGGTTCTAACCCATGAACAGAGTTTTGCTCTTGGATCAAATGTAGATCTTTTAGATCTGAAAAATGAAGAACTTATTATAAGTTTTCATGGATTTTTCAGAATTTTAATTCTTTTAAGTGTTAAAATTTTTGATGGATCTTTCCATTATTACCACAGAGCTATGCTCTTTTAAGGAATTTTATTCCTTTGAGACCAGAATTTGACAAGTGTTATTCTGTGACAGAGCTTTGCTCTGAAATAGGAGATTTCTCCTTGTCTCTAGGGATTCTCCACTGATGAGAATATTCTCTTGGGGATCTTTTTTCTTTAACTGACAGTCTCACCCAATGATGATGCTGTCTTATTAAATGAGGCACTGTCATCCAGATTTTGTGGGTCCCCATTTGGTCCCCTACTCACTGCACTGCTGTGTGGTGTAATTAATTAATTTTAATTTAATTAATCTTTAATTTAATTAGTTAATTAATGATTTTTTTTAAACGCCAAGCGTTGGACTAACGGCTAATTTCTTTTTTCTTGCAGTGACTATGTCTTTCGACATTTCGTTCCCGTTCATTCGCTCGGAGGAAGGGTTTCCCAAAGCGCCCTTGGATCGCGAGGTTCTAGCCATGATTAGGGACTACGACCCGGAATACAAGAGTCTCCATCTTTGGGGGTCGTGGTATAACCAGATTATCATGGGTCGACGGAGCTTCACCTGCGCAGTGCCGTCGGAACCCATTACGGCGATTCACTATGCTACCCCACCCTCGGTGCAGTATGCCATGGAGATGGTTGATTGGACCTCAAAGGGCTTTCTTCATCCCGCTATGGATGCGATTCCGGTCCAACGTCCTATGGTTTTGGATATCCTAGGACGCCGTATCTGTCAGGGCGAGGCGCGACCTTGGGGGCAATCATATAATATTGGTCTGATCCCCTGCCACCCGATCGGTTATCTGTCGTGGGCCCGGTATATCCTGTCGACGAAGAAGTCGCAGTTGATAATGTTAGGATTGTACACCGCGGTCTACGTCTCTCTCTTCCAGTATGTAACGACTCTAAAATTCCTATATCTTCGTATTGATAAAATTCTGTATTTTTATATTTGGTATATTTTTATTTCCATGTTATTAGTTATATTTAATCCCTTCATCTATTTTTCTCATCTAAGTATTTTCTAAAACTCATTTCTTTTTACCCAAACTTATTCTTTAAGCCCAATTCCTTTCTTTTCATTCACATTCTCTACAGCCCATCTAAAAAGCCCATTTTCTTTTTAAGCAATATCATATATTTAATTCTAATTAAATATGTGCATGAACAACTTTATAGCTCATTGGTTAAGTCCTTGCATTGTTATTCCATAAGTCGCATGTTCAAATCCCCATTCTTGCAATTATTTTTTATCATTTTTTTTTATTCTTCTCATAACCTATAAATGAGACCTTTCATTTCCAAAATGAATGGTGACTTTTCATTTCTCTTTTAATTCTCATGTTAAATGCATATATTATAATTCACCATTACACCATCTTTATTGTCCTCTATCTTTTCCTTCCTCATATTTTTCCATCTCTCACTTCTCCCTCTTCACCTAAAGTTCAAGAAGAAGAACATGAAGAAGTCTTCAAGAAGGTCTCGCTAGTAACGCGAGACTATCGGCGGATAGACAAGCCCGGTGACAATACCGGCTTGTGTATGTAAATCCCTTATCTCTTTCCTTCCTCCATCTCTTTCTTTTTCTCTTTATATTTCTCTTGTTTTATATTGCCATGAAAAACTTCCCTTGACATGTCATAGTTCCTAAATAATTAATTATATGGATATATATATAAATAATGAACACACAAACATACACACATATATAGTTTGTATAGTTTGTAAAGTCTTTTTCATTACTCTCAATTCACATGTTAAGATTTCATAGTGACCAATTAGGATTGTATGTTTGTTGTTTTATTTTAAATCACTTTATTTAAAGTTTGTAAAAAAAAAATGAAGTTACGAATAAATACCTTAGTTTTCTCATTTCTCACATATGACATATCAATACCTTTAGTTTTAAAATAAATTTTATAAATTAATTTTTAATTCTGAAAATTTCATGAAATTTACATATAATAGAATATATTATTTTATACACTCTGTAAAAATTTTAGATCGATCCGCACAACGGTTTAGGAATTACATCGTATTTATTCACTGATCGTAAAACAGAAAACTGCAGTTATCGGTCAATTTCTACGACATATAACTTGGTATACCGGTATCCAAATTGAGCAAACTCATGTGTTTTTGATATCTACATCGAATGAACTAGATTTTATTAGTTTTATATTTTTACTGAAAACCGACGTAAAATATAGAAAACTGTGTTACAATATTAAGTGACGGATCTGGACAGAATCTGTTCCGATTCGCACACTGTTTTTAAATTGGACATAACTCGAACACCCGATGTCCGTTTGTGACAAAATTTAGATGTGTAGATGCACCATTGATAGAACTATAATTTTCTGTATATTATATTACTTAGGAATGCATGAAACAACCTGATATAGGCTTTGCAATAGAATATATAGTTGCTGTCCAGAAATCTGAATTTCTGTTTTAAATGCTGATATTAAAATGATCATAACTAGAGCTTCAGAAATCCAAATCATGTGAATCTTGGTGTTTTCGATAAGTACATCGAAATACCTACAATTTTCTAATAATTTTCGTAACCTGAAACCTGATACAAATTAACTCAAACTGCGTTTTAAAAATATGTGACGGTGCCGAATAGATTCTGATCTGTTTTGCGCGACGATACGAAAACATATATATCTCTCAAACCGGTAGTCATATTTAGGTAAAACTGGAACTCACGCATGCAAAACATTTAGAGCCATATTTCTGTTTATATTTCGCATTCGTTCAACTTGATTAATTAGTCGTACATAATATTTCTTTACAGCATTGTTTATGGTAGTTACTCGAATAATATACTTGACTCATTTCATGCTATTCGAACATGTATACATATTTATCTTGATCATTAAATTGTTGTATGTACTTAAAGACGATAATTAAATACTTGAGTTATATTTTGAAAACTATACAAAAATATTTTTACATAAAACCCCCTCAAGTTTATAAATTACCCTAAGGACCCTAACAATTATAAGACCACGATTCATAATTCTGATTGTCTGACTCGGGTTTGAGTCTGATTAATTTGACTTGAATCTGATTCAAGTCAACCTATAATCTACAAGATTCCAATTCAAAATGAACACATGAATCCATGAATACAATTATCAATTTATACAATTTGGCTGAACCGAACCATGGATATATTCCTTTTACATGATTCTCAGTATTCCATTTACATGACTCTACGGTTACAACCGTTTCCTGATATCATGGTTTCGGTCAGTCAGTCAATCAATCTACAATTACTACAATTTACAAGATAACAATACAAATAAGACTTCGCGGGGTTTAAGGGGTAGATTGGTACGGAAGGTGTTAAAGGTGGCACGAGGTGGTCAGATTTAATACACCTAACATGAATCCAGTTGCTGTTGTACCGTGGCATAAACGGTTCCTTGTACTATACGTGCCCTTAGTCTCTGGCATATAGAGACTCCTCTCGTATACACTGGCATCCTTCTGTACCAAGCTACAAAACTTGAATATGTTTCAAGTCAATCTATATTCTTTTATATTCCAACTCAAGATGAATACATGAATTCCAGATTCCAGTTAACAATCTATATAACTTGACCGAACCGAACCATGGATATTCCTTTTACATGATTCCCAGTATTCCATTTACATGACTCTATGGTTATAACCGTTTCCTGATATCATGGTTTCGGTCAGTCAATCAGTCAATCAGTCAATCAGTCAATCAAAGTCAATCAAGCAATCATTACAAGTTTACAAGATAACAATACAAATATGACATCACGGGGTTTAAAGGGGTAGATTGGTACGGAAGATGTTAAAAGTGGAATGAGATTGTCAGATTAAGACACCTAACCTATATTCCGTTGCTGTTGCACCGTGGCATAAACGGTTCCTTGTACTATACGTGCCCTTAGTCTCTGGCATATAGAGACTCCCCTCGTATACACTGGCAGCTTTCTGTACCAAGCTACAAACAATATAGTTAAACAATATTTCATAATATTCTACAATACAATACTTTAGAAAATACTATACTCTGTCACTCTCATTCTTCATTCTTCTTTGGGACTTACCGAGCGACCTGTTCGCTGACGACATTCTATTTCTTTCTTCTTTGAATGTCGTCAGGTGGTTTGGACCCGGCAGAGATTGAGCCATCGCAAGAAGACTTGGAGCAGTTTACTGAAGACCCTGCACTGTAGTTTCATTGTACACTTTTCCTTTCTGTACTTTTCGTTTCCTGTTATGCCACTGTTTAGGCATTGCTTTTCCATTCCAGTTGTATTTTCATTTCATGTATTGTACAAAGAATGTTATTAATAAAAGTTGCTGTTCTTTTATACTCTTGTCTCTTGTGTATTTATATTGCTTAGTTACGCTTAGCGTATGTACTTCTGAGTATATACGTAACGGACCTCGTCGCGTCCACTTCGCCGTACACTGGAAGCGGGGCGTGACAGGTTTTGTTGGTGGCCCATGCAGGTTCGAGCTGTATGAATCCCTATCATGCAGTTTTGTTCTGCGTGAACAACCTAAGCAATATAACACAAGAACCAGCAACTAAAACATTCTTTACAATTCATATTCCTCGAATCTTATTATTTCAAATTCTTTGAATCATATTACTTGAACCTTATTCTTTGAATCTATCCTAACCCTATTCTTATTTTTCCTCAATTCTTTTCAAATCTATCGCATTCTTTCACATATTTTTTATGCATTATCAATAGTTCTATCACCAAAATTTTCTTGAATTCGTTACACTTTCCTTTTACAAATTTCGAGGACGAAATTTTTATAAGGAGGGTAGAATGTAACGACTCTAAAATTCCTATATCTTCGTATTGATAAAATTCTGTATTTTTATATTTGGTATATTTTTATTTCCATGTTATTAGTTATATTTAATCCCTTCATCTATTTTTCTCATCTAAGTATTTTCTAAAACTCATTTCTTTTTACCCAAACTTATTCTTTAAGCCCAATTCCTTTCTTTTCATTCACATTCTCTACAGCCCATCTAAAAAGCCCATTTTCTTTTTAAGCAATATCATATATTTAATTCTAATTAAATATGTGCATGAACAACTTTATAGCTCATTGGTTAAGTCCTTGCATTGTTATTCCATAAGTCGCATGTTCAAATCCCCATTCTTGCAATTATTTTTTATCATTTTTTTTATTCTTCTCATAACCTACAAATGAGACCTTTCATTTCCAAAATGAATGGTGACTTTTCATTTCTCTTTTAATTCTCATGTTAAATGCATATATTATAATTCACCATTACACCATCTTTATTGTCCTCTATCTTTTCCTTCCTCATATTTTTCCATCTCTCACTTCTCCCTCTTCACCTAAAGTTCAAGAAGAAGAACATGAAGAAGTCTTCAAGAAGGTCTCGCTAGTAACGCGAGACTATCGGCGGATAGACAAGCCCGGTGACACTACCGGCTTGTGTATGTAAGTCCCTTATCTCTTTCCTTCCTCCATCTCTTTCTTTTTCTCTTTATATTTCTCTTGTTTTATATTGCCATGAAAAACTTCCCTTGACATGTCATAGTTCCTAAATAATTAATTATATGGATATATATATAAATAATGAACACACAAACATACACACATATATAGTTTGTATAGTTTGTAAAGTCTTTTTCATTACTCTCAATTCACATGTTAAGATTTCATAGTGACCAATTAGGATTGTATGTTTGTTGTTTTATTTTAAATCACTTTATTTAAAGTTTGTAAAAAAAAAAATGAAGTTACGAATAAATACCTTAGTTTTCTCATTTCTCACATATGACATATCAATACCTTTAGTTTTAAAATAAATTTTATAAATTAATTTTTAATTCTGAAAATTTCATGAAATTTACATATAATAGAATATATTATTTTATACACTCTGTAAAAATTTTAGATCGATCCGCACAACGGTTTAGGAATTACATCGTATTTATTCACTGATCGTAAAACAGAAAACTGCAGTTATCGGTCAATTTCTACGACATATAACTTGGTATACCGGTATCCAAATTGAGCAAACTCATGTGTTTTTGATATCTACATCGAATGAACTAGATTTTATTAGTTTTATATTTTTACTGAAAACCGACGTAAAATATAGAAAACTGTGTTACAATATTAAGTGACGGATCTGGACAGAATCTGTTCCGATTCGCACACTGTTTTTAAATTGGACATAACTCGAACACCCGATGTCCGTTTGTGACAAAATTTAGATGTGTAGATGCACCATTGATAGAACTATAATTTTCTGTATATTATATTACTTAGGAATGCATGAAACAACCTGATATAGGCTTTGCAATAGAATATATAGTTGCTGTCCAGAAATCTGAATTTCTGTTTTAAATGCTGATATTAAAATGATCATAACTAGAGCTTCAGAAATCCAAATCATGTGAATCTTGGTGTTTTCGATAAGTACATCGAAATACCTACAATTTTCTAATAATTTTCGTAACCTGAAACCTGATACAAATTAACTCAAACTGCGTTTTAAAAATATGTGACGGTGCCGAATAGATTCTGATCTGTTTTGCGCGACGATACGAAAACATATATATCTCTCAAACCGGTAGTCATATTTAGGTAAAACTGGAACTCACGCATGCAAAACATTTAGAGCCATATTTCTGTTTATATTTCGCATTCGTTCAACTTGATTAATTAGTCGTACATAATATTTCTTTACAGCATTGTTTATGGTAGTTACTCGAATAATATACTTGACTCATTTCATGCTATTCGAACATGTATACATATTTATCTTGATCATTAAATTGTTGTATGTACTTAAAGACGATAATTAAATACTTGAGTTATATTTTGAAAACTATACAAAAATATTTTTACATAAAACCCTCTCAAGTTTATAAATTACCCTAAGGACCCTAACAATTATAAGACCACGATTCATAATTCTGATTGTCTGACTCGGGTTTGAGTCTGATTAATTTGACTTGAATCTGATTCAAGTCAACCTATAATCTACAAGATTCCAATTCAAAATGAACACATGAATCCATGAATACAATTATCAATTTATACAATTTGGCTGAACCGAACCATGGATATATTCCTTTTACATGATTCTCAGTATTCCATTTACATGACTCTACGGTTACAACCGTTTCCTGATATCATGGTTTCGGTCAGTCAGTCAATCAATCTACAATTACTACAATTTACAAGATAACAATACAAATAAGACTTCGCGGGGTTTAAGGGGTAGATTGGTACGGAAGGTGTTAAAGGTGGCACGAGGTGGTCAGATTTAATACACCTAACATGAATCCAGTTGCTGTTGTACCGTGGCATAAACGGTTCCTTGTACTATACGTGCCCTTAGTCTCTGGCATATAGAGACTCCTCTCGTATACACTGGCATCCTTCTGTACCAAGCTACAAAACTTGAATATGTTTCAAGTCAATCTATATTCTTTTATATTCCAACTCAAGATGAATACATGAATTCCAGATTCCAGTTAACAATCTATATAACTTGACCGAACCGAACCATGGATATTCCTTTTACATGATTCCCAGTATTCCATTTACATGACTCTATGGTTATAACCGTTTCCTGATATCATGGTTTCGGTCAGTCAATCAGTCAATCAGTCAATCAGTCAATCAAAGTCAATCAAGCAATCATTACAAGTTTACAAGATAACAATACAAATATGACATCACGGGGTTTAAAGGGGTAGATTGGTACGGAAGATGTTAAAAGTGGAATGAGGTGGTCAGATTAAGACACCTAACCTATATTCCGTTGCTGTTGTACCGTGGCATAAACGGTTCCTTGTACTATACGTGCCCTTAGTCTCTGGCATATAGAGACTCCCCTCGTATACACTGGCAGCTTTCTGTACCAAGCTACAAACAATATAGTTAAACAATATTTCATAATATTCTACAATACAATACTTTAGAAAATACTATACTCTGTCACTCTCATTCTTCATTCTTCTTTGGGACTTACCGAGCGACCTGTTCGCTGACGACATTCTATTTCTTTCTTCTTTGAATGTCGTCAGGTGGTTTGGACCCGGCAGAGATTGAGCCATCGCAAGAAGACTTGGAGCAGTTTACTGAAGACCCTGCACTATAGTTTCATTGTACACTTTTCCTTTCTGTACTTTTCGTTTCCTGTTATGCCACTGTTTAGGCATCTTTTATTTCAGTTGTATTTCCTTTCATGTATTGTACAAAGAATGTTATTAATAAAAGTTGCTGTTCTTTTATACTCTTGTCTCTTGTGTATTTATATTGCTTAGTTACGCTTAGCGTATGTACTTCTGAGTATATACGTAGCGGACCTCGTCGCGTCCACTTCGCCGTACACTGGGAAGCGGGGCGTGACACAGTATCCCACGCTTCCCACCTGGTGGTTCAAGGCTTTTTTGGAGCAGTGGAACATTCCTACCCCCACTTTCCTTGCCATGGATCAGGAAGTGTCAATCTCTTTGGAGGAGTTCACGGAGGTATCCGGTTTACCAGTCATAGAGGAACACTATGAGGAGTTGCTCCCGACAGACGAGTACGTCTTCGGTGCTAAGCCGGTGGTAAGGGGGCTCACGCCGGAGAATGCTGTTCAACACCAATTCCCAAGCTTGATTAAAGTGTTGAACATCTATAAGTCCATTTTCATCGAACATGGGAGTCGAGGAGTTAACTTTGAGGATTGCATCTCTCGGTTCCTTCGCCCAAGCGTCCTCTCATCAGAAGCTGCCAAGTTCGCTACCCTGGATGACCATTTCGGTCTAGGTGTGGACAACCTGCCGGAGAAGGAGATAGATCAAAAGGGTTTTTTCCTTCCGGACTTCCCGACTATGTCTTTTGCAGAAATTGCGGCCCCCGGGATGGACGAGGAGGCCTTTTTCGTAGGATTTCTCGGGTTGTGGCTGAGTTAGTTTGCGATCCCAATGCACTCTCACCGTATGCGGCCCTCTGTCTTTTACCCAGCCCACCGGATGGCCATCGGGGTAAAGGTGGCCGTTGGGATCGCCGGCTTGGCACACCTATATCATGGCCTCAGTCGAGTAGCAGATGCTAATGAGCCCGGGGTACTGCACGTGGTCTTCCCGATGCACTACTTTGTATCGTGGCTCGAGCTACACACGGCGGGTGTCTTCGGCATGCACAAAAGGCCATCGTTCTTCGACAAGTGCGGTTTCCCTCGCATTATACAGCTGATCGGCGCATCAATTGTGACCCCATCACCACGGAACGCCAGGGGTTTACTCCTTTGCTCTCACACCGTTGGAGCCGGGATGTCCTTTATTGATAAGGTGTTGACTATTGGAAAGGCGTCCACCACTGCGGTGCGACCATTACAAGACTCCTTTAAGGATGGAGCCTCAGTTTTGACGGCCCGGGAGACCCTTCACTTATATTCTATTAGACCGGGCTTCCTAGTCTTCAGGCAGAATGGTGCGGCGATTTTCATGAGATATAACCCGCATCGTTTTGCCCAACAACTGGGCTACGATCAAGGGGTCCCTTTGGAAGCTTTCCTGCTGGAACCCGCTGCCACTGAAGAAGGGATGGAGAACACGCTGCATCACTT
Source organism: Agapanthus africanus (assembly GCA_030015575.1). NCBI lineage: Eukaryota > Viridiplantae > Streptophyta > Magnoliopsida > Asparagales > Amaryllidaceae > Agapanthus > Agapanthus africanus. The sequence goes on from JASDDO010000022.1 coordinate 904,726,616, forward strand.
CATGCGCCTGAACACGGGTTCTCATTTTTTTATCAGTGCGCCGGCTTACGCTCCACGACTCCTCAATGTATATAAAGAATGGTACAGTCATGCGACGGGGACCGTTATAAAGGAAGAGAGGCGAGTGTTGGTCGACCGTAAAGGTGCACCTCCCGGCACCGACCGTAACGCTCCCTTAGTGCCAAGGACGCCGGTAGTTCCCCCTTTGAAAGATTCTAGAGCCGGGCCACCGCGTGCGCAAAGTCCTCCACACGGATCGCCGCTCCCTGATACTGCGGATGCACCTCCAGCGCCCTGTGCTCCAGTGGAGACAGTGGCTGTAGCCTCGCCAGAGTCTGGCGTGGGTGCGGACATCGGGACCCGCCGTCCCAAGGTGGCTGCTAAGCGCAAGTCGATCCCGTGTGCACCTAGGGCTGGCGGGCAGAAGAAAAAGAAGTCGCTCTTCGCTGCAGACGTCGCGTTCGGTCAGGAACCCCACGCTCCCTATGCCGAGGGCCTGAGTGAATATGGGACTAACGAGGGGTTAGTCATGCCGGATGACACGGATTTGGAGGCTGCCCTCGAAGCTTCGGAGCGGTTAGCGAGGTGTGACGCATGGTTGGCTAAGCTTGCGGCATCAGGTAATCACTAGTCGCATTTTCTATTACATCATATCTTTTATTATTGCCTTTGACTAATATTTTTCCTTCTTTTCTTTCAACAGGCATCACCACTGAGGAAGCCATCGCCGCCTCCCTGAAGACTTTCCAAGAGGAGGAACGTCTTAGAGCATCCATGGGCCTTAGTAAGTTTCAATTCATCAAGTTTTCATCTCCCTTGTGTTATGGTCGATCTAACCTCTCCCTTTTTATCGCAGGAACCTCAATGCCGTTCCCGCCAAGTGACGCAACTGCTCTGCCAGCTGCCGATGTTCCTGCTCCCTCTGGGCTACTGCAGGAGGTCTATCTCGAAGAGCCGATGAGAGATGCTTTAAAGGCTCTGTAGGCATCCTTGAATGAGGACGATGACGCTTCGATGAAGGAAGCGTCAAAGAGGTCCATCATGATAGCCCGGGAGGAGAGGAAACGATCAAAGCGCGAAGCGAAGGCACGCCGGGCTGCTTTGGCTACGGGAGCGGGCCCCAGCACCGTCCCTCGTGCTGATACTCCTTCCGAAGAGGCCCCTCTCGCCCTATCCACTGCTCGCAGACAAGTAGCGCGCGTAGTTCGGAGCGTAAATGATAAATCCACTTTAGGTAATATTTCTCTCAGAATTTTGTTGTAAGAATTATAATGCCATCGGTTCTTATATATTTTATCTTGCAGGGCCAAGTCCGACCGAGGGGGAGGCGGAGACCGTTGAACCCAAGGAAACAGAGGAGGCGGCACCTGCCGAACCCGAGTCGACGGTGGGCAACGTCGCTGAGGCTTCGGAGCCTGAGATGGAGGTTGAGGGGTCTGCAACCGAGAAGGTCATTGATGCTGAGCCTGAAGTGGCGGTAGATGAAATGATCGTCATAACCGAGTCCAGGGTAGTGGCGGACGAGACGCTTGAGGCTGGCGACCTCGTGGTGATGGCGGGTGAGCCGATGGAGACCGCGGAGCCCGAAGAAGTAGCGGGTAAGATGGGTACGACTTTTGGGGAAGAGTCAGCCGCTCTCTCCCAAGAGTCCGGCAACGCTCCAATCATTGCCCTCCCCGCCTACGATCTTCCGCCGTCTCCTGACCGCGTGAGCACGACGACGGTCCCCATCGAGTCGGGAGATGAGGCTACGGGCGGTGGCCTCATGTCGATGGAGGAGGGAGTCGCCTCCGTTTCAGCCGGCAGCTCATCAGGTAAATCCCAAGTTGCTGTCTTTCTTTACTTTACAATCCTTTCTGACAAGTTCACCTTTTCGTAACGCAGGTGCAGCCAGCGCCGATGCCCCACTGCTCGAAGGAGCGCCTTCAACGACTGCCTTGGCGGTGGTCACCTCTCAACCCTCTCCCATACCATCGAAGATGTTGGAAGGTATGGGTTTGCAATTTATTAATCTTATCTTTCAGACGTATAATTTGTGTACTAAAGTCATACTTGTTATGTCTTTTCAGGAGTGCTCTTTGATCAGGGAGATCGTGGGTCGCCAGGAGATCAAGGTTCGGAGAGTTGCTACGGAAGATAACACTGCTGATCCATTCACGAAGGCCTTACCCCAGACTCAGTTCGAGCGGCTGATCGAGATGATAGGTCTTCGATACGCCAGTACATGGCCTTAGTGCAAGTGGGAGATTGTTAGTGTATATGCCCTAGAGGCCATTACTGTATCATACTAGTTTGTATATTACTTAATGGAAGCTTGGGATATTCACCTTATATAGACAATCTTGCTCAAAATAGTAGTATGCTACTTGGTTTGTTTCTACTTTAATGTGTACATGTATTTATTTTAGTATATCACCTATACACATTAGTGGAGCCCTTAGGATCTTTGCTTGATTACCAGCGTTGTGATGGCAGTCACACTCGTGGGGGCTGGATAATCCACAAGCACATCCTTATGCAGGTCCCTAGTCGTAGGACTATCGAGACAGGGCATCGATACTCCGGAGTAGACTAGCGTATGCGCTTCTCATCCCAGCATGGGAGACGGTCTGTCCCACAGCCGTCAGTACGTCGTACTTGAGATGGTATGCGGGTGCTCGTTAGGTTACGAGTATACTGGACAGGACTCGTCGGGAACTGTTGGTTGGTACTATACCTATCGTCAGTTATCAGTTCCCAGGTGACATGAGTACAGCTTAGTCCGTTGACTTGACACTGTCACTTCGCCTCGAGTGTGTTCCCACTGTACTTAGATTACTACCCTACCACGGCTCAAAGGAGTCGTGCAAACAGGTAGTAGTTGGGTGCAGTCCCGAAGCATTTGGAGGCAGTGACGGTTAGACATGATTCGTCTCTCCCGGTATTGGGGGTTGATATCGCGCTGTGCCTAGGAGAGCCATTACACAAAATCCCTGGCCAGGGCAAGCGAGATATACTGGTAGGTTTCCAGTGTTATCTCAGGGTGTTCTGGGCTACACTCCGACACGACTTGTTCCGCTATTAGGGGACTAACGTTTACCGCCCCCTAGGCCCGCTATGCGATATTCTCAGACGAATAGACCGGACTGTACGCAGATTGTCACATTCAGGCTCAGTAGGAGTTCAGATGGGTTTCACCTCGTCCGTCTTCTTATCGGCATCTACCTGGGGGCCGTTACGCACAGCTAGTGCCGCTTGCGGTCTGTGGTTAAACCCACTGCCAGCGTAGTGTCGGGTCTTTAGAGTCCCACACAGAGAGTTATTCGCCTTTAGGCAAAAGAGTAGAGGTCGCATGGTTTTGCGATAGGGTTCGGTCACATCCGTGCACTTGTGCACGTTTAGTGTACGGGCAGTTATCACTAGCGGGCTTTGGTTTAAGCCAGATCCTAGTGTACGTTTTGGGATTGGTTTTATCTCGTTTGTATTCGTGTTCCTCGGAACGCGGATGCGGGTGTGTATGCACGGTTGACAGAGACAGAGGCAGAGGATTCTCATTAGGGTTGTTGACTGTTGACTTTTGCTAAACCCTAATAAGAATAAGAAATATGATTAATAATAATATTAATTAAGTATTATTGTGTCATGGTTGGGTTGAAAGGTTGACTTTGTTGACCAGTTGACTAGGTTGGACTTGTTGACCATCATCATTACAATGGCTATCATTTCATGGCAAAGACTTTTGCTTGCTTGTTATTCTTTACAAAATGAGTGCATGAAATGATATTGCCATTTTGACTTGAACCATCACATAATACTCAATTACTATTATTGTCATGATTATTTTGGATTATGAGGGCAAGGGTGAGAAAAGTCTTGCTCATTCTATCATTCTCATTCTCTCTCATCCTCAAGCCCTCCCTCTTCCTCTTGCTCTCTCTAGTTCATGGTTCTATTGTCTCATGTGTTGAGAAGCAAGAACCATAGAGATAAAACCCTAAGACACCTCTCTACTCATTCTAAGGTCCAAGGTCTAGCAAGCCAAGGATTTTAGTTTCCTCTAGATTGAGGTTGGAGCCAAAGGTAGAAGCTTTCGGGTGGATCCATTTTCGGCACCAGGAGATGACGAGGTGAGGCCGATCCGACCACCACAAGGAGTTGAAGAGAAGGAGTTCAAGATTAGGTATAACCCCTAACATAGTAGCTAAACTCTTAGCTAGGTTGTTAGATAGTTTGTTTAGCAAAGATCCGTTCTTTGAGTCCATGTTACCTCCACCGAAAAAATCGTTTTTCACCATTTCCGCAACCCTAAAGAACCGGGGACGGGTAACGTGGACTTACAAGATCCCGAGGCGAGGTGGCTCTGGAACCGCCGAGGTGAACCCCTTCTGTGCGGCCCCGCCAAGTGTGGTGGTGTCGACCACGCCTGTGGAGAGGCGAGGTGACTGACATCTCCTCAGGGGGATAAGGGTCGCATGGAGCCTTGGGAAGGGGCGCCCTGGCGGCGGACCTTGGTGTGGAGCCGTGGGGCGCCTAGCGGGCCTCAGGGGGCACCGGCTTGAGAGATCGGTGGGCAGGGGTCGTTGCTTGCTGGTGGTCAGCCGCCCTGACGGGGGCAGAGCCTTCTGGAGGCGGCGGAGCGGCGATCTGGGGCCCGGGTCCGGCCGTTTAGACGCGGAAGAGGGCCTCCACGAGGGATTGCAGCCGATCTATCCGGCCTGCGAGGGCGTTGACGATGGTCATCGGAGTAGGCTCATCCCCGTCTTTGGTGGGTGTAAGGCGGCGGCTGGTACCGGGATCCTCAGGGTGGCTGCTCGCTATTCGGGCGGAGATCGGAAGGCCAACTTTGTGTTTCGGGGAGTTTCTTCCCACAGACGGCGCCAACTGATGGAGGTCCTTTTCAGGTCTCCGTCAGATGTGGTCTTCCGTTGATCTCCCGGTAGATTTAGATGGTTATCTTCTGTTGCGTGTGGGTCTCAATGGGTTTTGGAGGAGGAGGAGGTATGAGGAGTTTGGTGCCGAGTACCCGCAAAGAAGTCCCGGGGTGGTTTGGTACCACCAAGGACCCTCCGACGATCAAGTTAGTAATGAGATCCGAGCAGAGTAACGGCTTAAAAGAGTCAAAAAAATGGCTTGCCTGACCCCTCCGTGATGGGGTTTATATAGCGGTGGTGGCACGCAGCAGCAGGTGCGAGGATCTCGCCGGCAGTTACGCCCCCGACGTCACGTCCGCGTAGAAAGCGGATCATCCATTAATGGGGATTGATGGCGTGGAACGTGGGATGTTGCTGGCGTAGAATCTGCGCATGGCGAGATTCGCGGAGCGGCGATTACGCCCGTGAGCGGTGACTTTGGTCGGAGGGCCGAGGAAGGCGGCCACGGCCTGGAGCTCGGGACGCGCGAGGAGGCTGAGTTGTCCAGGTCTTGTTGCAGCTCGGCGCGAGCTACGGGGCTGAGGAAGCAAATTTGCAGGGGGGCCTGAGGAGGGCCAACTTGTGTTTGCAGGTCGGGTACAGGGTGGCCTGGTTGGCCCCTGTGGGCCCTTTCTTCTGAGTTCTGAGACACGTCACCTGCCACGTGTCCTGATCTTGGAGATCGCCAATATTGAGCATCATCAAGTTGTATCATATGTTGAGACTTAGCTGATGCTTTTATCCTTGTTGTCTTACAAAAGAGCTGAAATAGGTTGTATTCGAAATAGTATGTCATCGGTCTACCCACGGCTGATCTTGAAGTCTTTTGTAGGCATCTGGTATCTAGGTTTAAATGATAGATATAAAACCATCCTTTCGGCTATTCGTTTGTCTACTTGCTTTTGCTGAAAAGATTGATATTTGGTCCAATGCAGATTCAATAATCAAATATAACAAAAACAGCGAACGGTATAATACTCTGGGGAAAAAATACAATTAATTTTTTTTTTTTGGGGTGGGGGTGGGGGTGGGGTTGAATTGTTACAAGCTATTTTACTAAGGACACACTTTTAATTCATATATCAAACTGTGAAAGTAAAAAGTTGAGGATCAGATATGATCAATCATCACAAGCCTTGCCATAAATTTTTATCATATGGATCCTGCCAATCCCCAGTTTCCGAGTAAAAATCGTAGAAAGAAAGGAAACGACGACTTTCTGCAGCTATAAACTCAACTGTGTCAACCACAAACTCCGAGGAGTCCATCCCGGTTTCACTCCATTGTATCCCTAAGGGAAGAAAAAAATTTGTCTATATGAAATTAAAAAAAACAATAAGAAAGAGATAAGCGGCACATAAACTGTTTGGGTATTTGAAGATAAGGCTAATGCACATAAACTGTTTGGGTATTCAGAACCAAAGACATGACAATGAGGAGAGGAATTAATGATATATGGGGAAAAATAAATGTAGAAGAATTAGGTTGGTGGAATTTGTGCATGCATGCTGTGTTTTTATAGATATATGAAGAGCCCAATAAAATGTGATACAAGGGGAGTATGTGTTTGGTTTATTTGCCTTTAGTTTGTGAAAATGTTCAGTGAACCTCAGAGAAATGCAAGCAATAAAGAATTAAGGAAAAAGTAGAGGCTTGAAGTGAAGATATCTCTGTTTTTGCCCATTTAATTTGACTTTGGATGTTGAGGTAAAAATTGGTCAAAAGAATGGTCCTTGTACTGTGGGCTGACCCTCATAAGGAATAGGGTGAATTTTAAATTTAAAGGTCATCTTTTATTTTTTATTTTTTCATATAAATAAAGATACAAAATTTGTTCCTCACATCAAGCTCACAAGAAATAAAGCTTGAACAACCCGATCATGCAAACAATGAGCAGGAAGTGATTATTTTTAGGGTGAATTGTCAAAAATCCCTTGGACTGCTTCAAACTTGTGTAAAAATTCCCGGTCTTTTTTCTCTTGTTAAAAAACTGCTTGGCTCAATGAAACACCCTAGGTACGTAATATCTAAACGGTTGACTGTAATATCTAAACGGTTGCTTGAAATATCTAAAGTGCTGCAGTTGCCTGTAATATCTAAGCGGTTGCTTGAAATATCCAAAGTGTTTTTTTCACAAAGATTTTGGAATAGGCCTCGCCAACAATTTCGAAAATTACAGGGTTTTTAAGATAACTCCCGAAAGGGCCGAGGGCTTTTTGGCAATTTACCCAAATTTTTTAGGGCCATGAAAATTATTAATATCCATTCCAAAGATGTGCATTTATGATTGAGAGCTATCCACACAGAAACAGAGAGCAGCAACTCTACACAACCAAACAATAACACTGATTCATGTCAAGTGAATTACATAAAGTAACAAGGTTACAAAACAGGGAAAAATAATGGGGGAAAATAATGTAGTTCCACAGCAATGAAAAAGGAGAGCAAGGGTTTGCACTGAACACATCTTCTGTTGGAGAAAAAAACCGCACATTGGCTGAATGTTACTATACAGTCTTCAACCCAAAAAGATTTGAGGTTACAGTCAAATTCAAAATAATATCAATGTTTAGGGTACACTATTCATAGTTAGCCGAAACTCTAATAACTTATTCATGTAAGATACCTGACAATGAATACACTATTTTGTAAAGTTTCCTTGGGAAATACTACAGTATAGGCCTATATTTCAATGCAAGTATAGGGTAACCAAAGAATCCTCAAATAAAGCATCACCAACTAATGTAATTTTATTGTTTCATAGGGTAAACAAGTCCCGAATACTTATTTCGAAACTAATAACATGCAAAACCATTACATATAACTCAAAAAAAAAAAAAAAAAACCGGCAGAGGAATAGATTTAATATAAAATAGTTACGGTGTTACTAGATGTCACGGGTGAAAACCATTCTCTGATTAATTGAAGAATTCATTTTTGGCTCAGTCAATATAAAGCTTGAACTGTTTCCCACATCGGGTACATCCAAAACAAGATCATCCATAGAACCCGCAACCCTCCCAAACACTCTAATCATTTGATTCGGTGTAATCAAACCCATCGAATAACAACAATCCAGCAAACTCCACATTCTCTCATTCTTCTTCTCCATTAAATTCACCGACGCCTTTTTCACAACATCATGGTCAAAAAATGGCATCCCGAGCTCTTTTATACATCTACAAACCTCTCCTAAATCCCCACCAGAATCATATTCTTCCATTAATTTTTTAATTTTGTCTTGAACATCGACAATGTCACATCCAATCTTGCTACTACCTCCAGCACCCCAACAACATAAAATTCACCCCCTGAGAGACATGCTTTAAGCAAAAAAAGGTGATAGAGTTAGCACTTTGCTTCCAACTGAATTGGAGCAATTACTTCCACATGAAATGGAGCAACTATTTCATCGACCACGGCCCAATCTCCAACCACAGCGGGGATATCTAATGCAGTGTCCTCTGCAGACTCGATCAATGAAAAAAAAAACCACCACAAGATGTTCAGCTGGGAAACTAGGTGATGTTAATAAAACTGAAGCCGTTTCTTTCCCTCGATTCTTTCGATCCATTGCTAAAGCTATCAGCTTCTTGATGAAAATTGCATTCAACAAGGCGGAGGACGAATTATTTTCCAATTCCAAACGAGGTGAGGGACATTAAGCTGAGGGTCGAGGGAAATACATTTATATAACAGGGACGATTGTCAGCACGTAATAGATAAAGTATGTGTTCAACACACAATTATCTATAACAGGGGATGAAAAAGGATGAGCATACCCTTCTTATGACATCCGTCTCCTCCTGGGTGTGAATGCCTATTCTTCACCGGACTCCCTTCATTCGGGCTATTCTTCCCACGAGGCGTCTTAGAGGATCGTGGAGATCTGGAAAACCTCGGACATTTCGGAGATGTAATTTCCAGAGGGGAGACAGAAGAAGGATCTGCACTCACCATAACAGATTTAAGCAAAATTCCTGACGATCTTTTGGTATGAAGCCATCATTAAGCTCCATAGTGCAAATATCAGCAACAAATTATTCGGATCACTGATAGCAAGCCATACACAGAAGAATTCTCGTGCAAAATCTAAAGAATGCAGATATGCTGAAGAAGCCTTGCAGTTTCCAGAAGAACGAGACGCCTTGATCAACCATGGAACTTAGTCATGAAACTGACCTAGTGATGTTCAAACGCTCAGGCTTTCATTTATCAAGGGCTTGAAAATTTTATAAAATCATCAGTTTACATGTTTCTAGGGATATGTTGCAAATAAACTATTTTCAATTTTGAAGGCAAATTTTAAAATAAATAAACCCAACCATACCAGTGCGGCTCGACAATCCAATCCAAATTATAGATAAAGTCAATTCAATTGCAAGTACAGGACTTCTACTCAAACCGAAAAATTACTTAAAGAACAACAAAAAACTACTGCTACTACTACTACTAGCCTTTATCCCACAATTTTGGAGTCAGGTATATGAATCCTTTTCTTCTGATGCTGCTCGGTGAAGGGCCGTCTCCTCGGTTAAATTAACATTTAAGATATCATTCTTAATTATACAAATTCACTACTTCCAATTCTGCTTTGTTAAGGGCCATCTCTATCTATGTTTATTTAAGTCAACCGCTACCCATGGTTGCACTATTAACTACCGTTAATTAGTTGAACCGAGTGTTACTTGAAAGAAGTGGCAAGCATATTTCATCAATCACACATGCAATATTTAGAGTCCATAAAAAAAAGATCAATAAAACCAGAAACGACTAAAAAATAAGAGAGATTTATTGTTCCAAATCAATAGCTAAACAAAAGGCGAGGAACAATACATCAATGACAATCTCTTACAAATTTCAATTGCATTCTCAATTTGTGACATAAAAATCAGAGGTGTCCAAGAATAACCAAGCAACACTTGAGCGCGATCATTATCGAATATGGAAAATAAAATGCAGCATTTAAATTAATATTAAAAGGGGGAAAATAGAAATTACTGTCCTGATTTGGTTTCCTGATGAATCATGAATGCAACTGATATAGATCTGAAACACGGGCGCGCGTGCGCGCAGAGAGAGAGAGAGAGAGAGAGAGAGAGATTGATTTTATTTTGTTTTGTTTTTTGGGGTGGAAGAAAATAAATAATTTCCCTATAAAGAATATACTCATAAACACACAGATTTCATGTCTTGCAGATGCAGTCATGAGTGAAATCAGACAAAGAAAATCTAGCAAGAGAGTTGACAGTATGAGCAAAATAAATAGATGAGCACTTCACCTCTACCAGCCTTTTGCAAACAGCCTAAGCAAGTTAACTTTGTGAACTACAAGCTACTTGAATCCCGATTCCCAAACTTAAGGATTTAACCATGTTGCATGTACAATGTTAAGTTCCTCAGCAGACTCGTGATTTCCTGTAACACCAAATGTCCCCTTGTACCTTCCTAAAGAATTATCAGTTATGAAACTATAACCGGATAAATAGATTCTTATGCCTTTTGCTCCAAATCTGTCCAACCATTCTTTGCCATGTTTATCCTTTAACTCTTGGCAGAAGCAGCCATACCCCCTGTTATCTCCACTCCGAGTACCAGTAACCTTCTTTTCTGGATAGTCATAGAATGAAAAACTATCCCATCCGTATATCCCAATCTTGTTCTTTAAGCCGCAATCCCAATAACCATGATCGCCGCTACAGCTGCAACACTGAACCGATATCACAGAATCAATCAAATCCTTGCTGATATTGACCATCTCCACTTCCCACCTCTTGTCACCAATAAGGCATGAGCTCAGCTCTAAAGCTGAATCACACTTACAGGTTACGGTAAATATGGTGCAGCCCGGAACGGTAGGAAGAGTCGTAAACGTGCACATTTGATCTGGAGTTATGACATGATCTGGGAGGTCAATTTTAGTCAGGGTGACGCAATTGTAGAGAAACAAGTGTTTGCCACGATGAGCAACCAACCAACAGAATTTGGAGTGCATGACCGTTGCGCCTAGAAGATCGGGCAGGTAGAGTACACAGCAGTTTCGGTGAGAAGGGCTATACTAGTAGCACTTTCCGTGGTAGTAATTACTGTTGTTTCCGAGGTCCCCATAGAACATAATCCATTGTTCATCCCTGGAGAAGTTGGCTATTTCGGATCGACCTGAAGCAGCAGAGGGCCAGCCTCGGTAAACAGCGTGAAATGCCATGAAGTCCTTGAGAGGAAGGCGATCTGAGATAGCCTCCAACATATCTGGAAGCATTTGTGACCACTCACATCTATCCTCATGGTCAACTTCTACTTCATCCAATCATCTTCTCCGCTTGGAGCTTTTAAACAGTTTGGAGCTTATAAGCAGTTTAGAGCATTTAAATAGCGTAAAGGTTGCACGCATAGTCGGCTATATACGCTGGAGAATAGAACAGGAAGAAATCTTATTAGTGCTTAGAGAGAACAGTCCTCGGCCTTGCAATTTTAGGGGGGGAGGGGGGAGGGAGGATGAAAGCAGCTCTAAATCACATTATGTTAAAGAAGATGTATGAATGGCTAAGAGAGAATTTTACTAATCATCAACAAACTAAAGTTATAATTATCAAGGACATTATCTGTTATAACTAGGTCGGAATTATTATTTTTTCCATTCCCCTTATCAATCTGGCAATTTAATTGTTAACTGAAACTTGCCTATGGAACTGGATTGGTATGGAATTTTTTTTTTGAAGAAAAATTTCAAATATCTCTTTACTTATTTAATTTCAATTGAAGAAAAGTTTCGATTTCAAGTAACATTGGATCTCCATAGGCATCAATCTTCTAGATTTTTTCTTTCTCACTCTCTTTGTAATACCCCAGGTATTATCCGGTATACCCATATATACCGGATAAGCATGGGGACCCACTGTAAAATAATGGGGAATTTTCGGAATACATTCCGAAAGAGAACAGATCTATACTATAAATGGAATGACATCACTCTTCAATACAGAGGTGCCTTTTAAGTGAACTGGCACTACAGGAGTTTGAGAACTCCGTAGTTAAACGTGCTCAGGCCAGAGAACTCCTGGGATGGGTGACCTCCTGGGAAGTGGCCCCTGGTCGGGTTCGGTTCGCTCCGAAGGAAAAAAACCGTGCGGTTTCGCCCAGAGCGGACAATACTCTCTGTATTGGGGGTATGCCGTGACAGATACCAGTTGAGACATACTTGATGGAGATTCTGTCTCCAGTTCTCGTGTAGATTTGTCATAGATCGACTAGTATTTGGGTTTATGGTCGGTGTTTGGTGTAGACCACGGGATGTAGGGTAGTTTGAGTGTGAGTTCGATCAACGGAATCTCGGGAGTCCCACTGCCAGCATATATAGCGATTTTGGGAGTCATATGGATGATATTACTGATTATTAGCGAGCGTGGTTCGGGCCCGTGGTCCCTTGCCCCTGGGGCCTACTCTAATACCCAGATCCCTTGCGAATATTTTTTCCGTATTTGTAAATTATGTTTCCCAAATTTTCTAAATTTAAATATTCCTATATTTTACTTATAAACACTAACCTTTAATTCATTTTTCTATTTTTTCCTACCCAAACCCAACCCACCACTCCACCCGGCCCGAGACCCCCACCTCTTCTTCTTCTCCCTCTTCTTCCCGCCATCTTCACTGGCACCCCTCTCTCGCCAACTCTCCTATCTTCCTCGTACTGAGCCCCATGACCCGCTCCTCTCTCCTCAACTACCCTGCGTGATCCCCTCGCCAAACTCCTCCATCTCCTCAACGTCCCCTTCCCCCTCGCCCCCCTCGATACCCGCACTCGCCCGCGACCTACTCCCCTTCACTGCCTCTCCACTCCCGGCTCCTCACTCACTGCCTCATCCCGCCCTCGTCACCATCTCATCACCTCAACATCACCCATCTTCCCCCATCACCCATCTTCCCCAAGCACCTAAACCCATCGACCGCAGCTTTTAACCTGCCGACGAAGCCGCCGAGATCCCCCACGCTACCTCCATCAATGGCCCCTCCGAGCTCGAGCACCACACCACATCCCGAGCTTGCCCCAAGCACCCTCGCCTGCACCTCTGCTCCGTCACTGCACCCTCCGCAAACGAGCCCCAGTCACCTCCACACCGTCTTTACCCTCTCACAACCGAGCTTCAACCTATCGCCAACACCCGCTGCCGTAGCCGCCGCCACTGCACCCCCATCACCATCGCAACCTCCACTAACAACATCACCGAGCGATCACTGCAGCCCTGCCTGCACACTCACGTCGCTGAGCCGCCGCCACCGAACCCTTGGACCACCTGCTGCCGCTGCCACGTGCCCAGACCATCTCACCCACTGTGCCCTGCACCGCGTCTAGCCAAGCACAAAGTCCAGCTGAACCCTAGCCGTGTCGTGTTCGTGCCACAACGTGCCCGCCTCTGTGCCACCGCGTACCCAGACGTGTCGCGTCCCGTACCCAGTCCCCATGCCACGTCGTGCCAGCCCCCGTGCCACACCGTGCCCGATCTAGTGCACGCGCCATGCCGCTTTCGCACCACGCCCCGAGTCCAGACTGTACTCGGTACCGTGTCGCGCCGTGTCACACACCGAGCCAGGATCACGCCCAGTACCGAGTCACCATGCATCGCGCACGCACCACGCACCGTGTCCAACATCGCGCCGTCTCGTGTGTCGAGACAAACTCTGCACGTTCGTCGCTTCTATATCGGCGACCGAGGCAAGTGTTCTCACTTGCTTACATGCTAATGATATACAAATCCGATTTAATACTTAATTAGACTATATACACCGATGTGCATAATCAAGATCGATCGATATAAAGTCCTATATCAAAATATTTCTTAAAATAGCGGAACTCATGATATTTATACCCCAACACTGTTAACAAACGATGTGTACCAATTTGGTGGCAAATGCGACACCCTAATTTCAATACCGAAACTTACGATTTACCGAACACTTGACACTGTTCAATTCATAATTAATTCCAGAAAAATCCAATCCCAGAGTTCTCGGGTTCGTTGCGAAGGGTACTGAATAATAATTAACCTGTCATATAGCTTTACAATTAGATATATCATCTGAATATTGAAAATAAGGAACTTACCTGACCTTGGACTGCTATCCAGAGCAGAAACTTACCCCTGACATGCATTTGAACCCCTAAAACCTTAAATTTTAATTGTGATGGTGTGCCGAACCAATTACCGCTACGTATACAATTGTTTCATCTTTCCAATGGTACTAGTTTTACTAAATTCTAGTATATTTTGGTATTTAAATCATCTTTTAAACGGATGACACGTACCTCAGATTTCTGTCATTTCAGCTTGCACCCTTCATCGATAATTCGATCATAACTCCTAAACCAAAATGAATATTATTGATCCGTCTCCTTTTCTGTAAAGTTAAGTCATAACCCTACAATTATTTGAACGGTAGCGTCGCCTAATTGTGCTCCCAACTGGGAGTAAAACGTGTTACGAAACGGACTTCCAGTTCAGAAATTGGATTTCCAGCAGTGAATACTTAAAATGAAATGACTATAACTGGCAAACCTGAAATCCGATTGACGCGAAACCAATTTTTATGGACTTATAATTAAACTTACTGCGTACCCCTTTTATATTATTTTGCTAAATTCTGTACGTGTGATTTATAGTAAATTTTGCAAGTTGTATGATACTGGCTGCTATATTTTATTCGTATCATGATTAATTGCATTCTCATCATATCATGTAGCGGTTATACCCTCATTGAATAGTGGTCACATACATTGATAATCTAATGATCGCGTACATTACTCAGTGATAAATATTACTGATTGGATTGTGGCAAGTACGTTAGTGTATAAGCGTGATTGAATAGTGAAAGTGACGTGTATTTGTACACAATCAGCGGAACCCGTTAATTATTGCATTGTCGACGCCTATGGGGCATATGTAAGTGTAACTATAATTGGTATGAGACGATTATGGAAGCACTTATATTAGTGTCATAGATAAGACATCGAGTACTGTCCCTTTGTCTTGGATACTGCCACGCCTCACCCCCAATACAGAGAGTATTGTCCGCTCTAGCCGAAACCACATGGTTTTGTCCTTCGGAGCGAATCGGACCCGACCAGAGGCCACTTTCCAGGAGTTACCCATCCCAGGACTTCCCTGGCCCGAGCATGCTTAACTACGAAGTTCTCAAACTCCTGTAGTGCCAGTTCACTTAAAAGACGTCTCTGTATTGGAGAGTGGTGTCATTCCATTTATAGTACATATATGTCATCTTTCGGAATGTATTCCGAAAATTTCCTATTGTTTTAGAGTGGGTCCTCATGCTTATCTGGTATATATGGGTATACCGGATAATATCTGGGGTATTACATTCTCCCCCACTTAGAACAATGGTTCGTCCTCGAACCACATACCTATTATTGAGAAACCTGGCTCTGATACCATTCTGTCACACCCCACCCCAAATACAGAGAGTATTGTCCGCTCATGCCGAAACCGCACGGTTTTGTCCTTCGGAGCGAACCGAACCCGACCAGGGACCACTTCCCAGGAGGTCACCTATCCCAGGACTTCCCTAGCCCGAGCACGCTTAACTATGGAGTTCTCAAACTCCTGTAGTGCTAGTTCACTTAAAAAGCGCCTCTATATTGAAGAGTGGTGTCATTCCATTTATAGTACATATATGTCCTCTTTCGAAACGTATTCCGAAGATTCCCCATTGTTTTACAGTGGGTCCCCATGCTTATCTGATATATATGGGTGTACCGGATAATACCTGGGGTATTACACCTACTCTTGGGTTGGGGATACTTGTGCGGTGGTTGATGCTCATACTTGGACTAACGATAGGTTTAGCGACCTGGACATTGAGACTTAAAGACGGATAGGTTTAGTGACATGGACATGCATTGATTACCGATTCGATATACCTGCTTTACTGTTTACCCGTACCGAATATTTCATGCTTGCATCATCGTTCTATATTTATTGCTTCATGTTCATAATCATTGCACATGTTTATATATATATTGCTAATGTGTCGCTCTGACGACCTGAGTATGCATGCTCAGAGTGAGAAGTGGACTGAGCTTGGATCAGGACCTGACGTACCTCGAGGATTTTGCGCACATCCAGATCAGCGACGCTAGTGCTATCTTTCTCTTGATCCCTATCTGGTATATCTTTTATCTATTTTGATAGATTTAGTGACTGTATTTCTCATTACCTGTGCATTGATTACTGATTACCACATAATGCTAGAAACTGAAGTGTAATTACGGCAAGATATTTTCTTGACCGTAGGAGCATGGCTGGCCTTAGCATCCCTCGTATTCCGTATTTTGGGAAGCGGGGCGTAACATGGTTTTGTTGGTATCAGAGGCAGGTTTAGATTGGGATTACAGTTTCCGGCTAGAGCTTGACAATTTAAGTCGCCCATTTGGTCTAGATTGTAAACTTGTTATCCCCGACTAGGATCCCTATAGTTTGTCAAACTACATTTTAACTCCATTCGCTAGAGTTTTGGGTAACTTGGTAGAGTTATGTGGTTGTAATTATGAACTACAGCATAATTACAATACTGTACTCTGTTTGAGTGACTTAGAGTTCTACATTTGATTTCCACTCGTTTGAATTTCACCTCCATATATATTCTTGTTTCGTTGTCCATTCTATATTTTATTCTGATTCTTATATCTTATACCTTATACCGTCCAAAAATTTGTTGTTTCATGACCATAACTTCCAACAACTCTCCATCCTCCTCCACTATCCAGAGTCAGACCGTCAAGATTTTGGGTGTACTGTAAGGTTTGATGGAAGCCCAGGAGCGAACAAATGATCTCTTAGCTGAAGGACTAAGAAGGCAAATGGCTCAAGCACCAGTGGGAGCCCTAAATCGTCGGGGGAACCCTGTTAGACGAAGAGGTGGCGTGCAGATGAAGCGCCCATTTGTTCCTCAGCAATAGAAGCAGCGGAGAACTCAACGTTGTGGTTATTTCATGAGACCAGGACACCTTCAGAAAGACTGTCGCAGGGCCAAAGGACAGTACTTGATTTGTAGATCCAACGAGTATCTTATCAATGGTTGCCTTCGAAGGAAAGAGCTACAAAGAAGAGACCCATCAATACTCTCCACTTCTGCTGAATAACTTGGTCATTTCGTAGTTCATTTCGAGGATAGTACGGACCTAACACAGGATTCAAACTCGCTTTACGAGATCGCAGCGATCTAGATATCAACGCGGAGTTGTCACCTTCCTGCTTCCAATAAAGACTTTGTTATTTTATTTAGTAATTGTTTCTTTTCGTCTTAACTTTGTATTTTTATTGGAGCCCTTGGTTTAAATGAAAAAGGGATGCGAGTTGTGATTTATATATTGTTCTCTTACCACTCATTTCCTTATATTACTTACGACATCATTATTCAAAATTTTGATTTATCAGTCCTTACCTGCCGTATATTTTCCACGTGCTCCACATCTTTAATTATTTTCTTTGTGTGTTCCACTATCTGATCATGACTCTCTTTTTAGGCCATGGCAAATCCTAGAGCAGCGCCGCCTTTCGATAGGGACACTCGGTCCTGCGTTTCCTTGGACTGCACGCTGGTGAGTTCAGATGACAATGTCGATGGCCCACAGGTTATTTTCGGCAACAACGATCCTGAGGACGAGGGAGTCGCAGTCGCACCTCCAGAAGTCAACATGACCAGTGACTCTGACGAGGAAGAAGAGGACCCGGTGGAAGAAGATCCAGAAGAGGTGATTCACGTGAAAGAAGACCCCCGATGAAGAAGCTCCAGCCGAGAAAGAAAGACCAGGAGAAGAAAACCCCGTGGGGGAAGAACCCGAAAACGAGGCCCCAACCGAGGAAGAGTCGGAGGATGAAATCTCGAGTGAGGAGGAATTCGAGACGGAAAAATCTCCAATGGCAATCCCTGCGATGCGCTATAGAGATGGATGCCCTTATCTTAGCGCGAAAGCTTATCGTCACCTGTTGAACTTCCACAATCGTGACTGACGCGACTTATCTTTCTTCTGGCCAAATAAATCTATGTGTAGCTTAGGGCCACCTTTATCTTTCAAGAATGCTTTGTTTAAAATTTTTATTTTCTGAAGAAAAAAATATAGCTTCTGAGTATGCAAATATTTTGAGTATTGATCTGCATGATGCATTGGCTGTTCCCCTCCCCAATAATTTCTTTCCCTTCCGAGATTCGTTACTCTTACTTCATCCTTGAACCTTAAAGTAACCTGACCCCGGTCTCTTCAACATTCTAATTAAAGCACCACATTCCCGACTTTTTTCGATTAGGCCATACTTTACTGAAATCCATGCCCTGGCTAGTCCCTTATACATTATTAGTGCTATTTCTTATGACTGTAATTATATTCCGTGACGTTATTCGAAATTTAGTTTTCTTTATTTTGTGTTTATCGAAAAATTGCGTGTTATTGACTACTTCCGTTTTACTTATTCTAAATACTTTACTATTCTTCGCATTTTCAATAGTGCAAACGTATATCGCGCATACTCTTTTGTTTTATTTTCTCTTGTATTTTACCATATGGGTTTTTCACAAGTTGTTTTAAATTGCTTGATCGGTATTTTTACTAAAAATATTTTTAGCCTATCGGCAAATCCTTCTCTATTGTTTATCGATGTTATTGTATCTTTCATTATAAATGTATATATTGTATATATATAGTTTGTTACTAAGAACAGTTATGCCTTGTGCCTACTTACGATTATTCTTTTAGCTGCGCCTTTTCTTATATATAACAATATTTGATTTCCATCTAGTTGCTTTTACGTAAATCGCTATATACTCGTTTTGAGCTTTTGCCGCTTCTCGCATGGCATTTTATAGATTGTCGTATTTTAAATTTCGAAGACGAAATTTTATATAAGTGGGGTTATGATATAATACCCAAATCCCTTGCGAATTTTTTTTCCCGTATTTGTAAATTATATTTCCCAAATTTTCTAAATTTAAATATTCCTATATTTTACTTATAAACCCTAACCTTTAATTTATTTTTCTAATTTTTCCTACCCAAACCCAACCCACCACTCCACCCGAGACCCCTACCTCTTCTTCTTCTCCTTCTTCTTCCCGCCATCTTCGTTGGCACCCCTCTCTCGCCAACTCTACTATCTTCCTCACATTAAGCCCCATGACCCGCTCCTCTCTCCTTAACTACCCCGCGTGATCCCCTCACCAAACTCCTCCATCTCCTCAACGTCCCCTTCCCCCTCGTGCTCCTCGAGACCTACACTCGCCCGCGACCCACTCCCCTTCACTGGTTCTCCACTCCCTGCTCCTCATTCACTGCCCCACCCCGCCCTCGACACCATCTCATCATCTCGTCTCCTCTCTTCTTCTCCCATAACCTATCTTCTCCAAGCACCTAAACCTATCAACCGCAGCTTCTAACCAACCGACGAAGCCGCCGAGATCCTCCGCACTACCTCCATCAACGGCCCCTCCGAGCCCGAGCACCAACCCACATCCCGAGCTTGCCCCAAGCACCCTCGCCTGCACCTCTGCTCCGTCACTGTACCCTCCGCAGACGAGTCCCAGTCACCTCCACAACGTCTTTACCCTCTCACAACCGAGCTTCAACCTATCGCCAACACCCGCTGCCGTAGCCGCCGCCACTGCACCCCCATCACCATCGCGACCTCCACCAACAACATCATCGAGCGATCACTGCAGCCCCTCCTGCACACTCACGTCGCTAAGCCGCCGCCGAACCCCTGGACCACCTGCTGCCGCTGCCCCGTGCCCAGACCATCGCACCCACCGTACCTTGCACTGCATCTAGCCAAGAACAAAGTCCAGCTGAACCCTAGCCGTGTCGTGTTCGTGCCACACCGTACCCGCCTCCGTGCCACCGCGTACCCAGACGTGTCGCATCCTGTACCCAGTCCCCATGCCACGTCGTGCCAGCCCCCGTGCCACACCGTGCTCGATCCAGTGCACGCGCCGTGCTGCTCTCGCACCACGTCCCGAGTCCAAACCGTGCTCGGTACCATGTCGCGCCATATCACGCACCGAGCCAGGACCACGCCCAGTACCGAGTCACCACGCATCGCGCACGCACCGTGTCCAGCATCACGCCGTCTCGTGTGTCGAGACAAACTCTGCACGTTCGTCGCTTCTATATCAGCGACCGAGGCAAGTGTTCTCACTTGTTTACATGCTAATGATATACAAATCCGATTTAATGCTTAATTAGACTATATACATCGATATGCATAATCAAGATCGATCGATATAAAGTCCTTGATCAAAACATATTTTAAAATAGTGGAACTCAAGATATTTATACCCTAACACTGTTAACAAACGCTGTGTACCAATTTGGTGGCAAATCGATGCCGTTTTCACACATAAAGTGACACCCTAATTTTAATACCGAAACTTACGATTTACCGAACACTTGACACTGTTAGATTCATAATTAATTCCAGAAAAATCTAATCCCAGGGTTCTCGGGTTCGTTGCGAAGGGTACTGCATAATAATTAACCTGACATGTAACTTTACAATTAGATATATTCTCTGAATATCGAAAACAAGGAACTTACCTGACCTTGGACTGCTATCCACAGCAGGAACTTACCCCTGACATGCATTTGAACCCCTAAAACCTTAATTTTTAATTGTGATGGTGTGCGGAGCCAATTACCGCTGCGTAGACAATTGTTTCATCTTTCCAATAGTACTTGTTTTACTAAATTCCAGTATATTTTGATATTTAAATCATATTTTAAACGGATGACACGTACGGCAGATTTCTGTCATTTCAGCCTGCACCCTTCATCGGTAATTCGATCATAACTCCTAAACCAAAATGAATATTATTGATCCGTCTCCTTTTCTTTAAACTTAAGTCATAACCCTACAATTAGTTGAATAGTAGCGTCGCCTAGTTGTGCTCCCAACTGGAAGTAAAACGTGTTACGAAACGGACTTCCAGTTCAGAAATTGGATTTCCAGTAATGAATACTTAAAATGAAATGACTATATCTGGCAAACCTGAAATCCGATTGACGCAAAACCAATTTTGATGGACTGATAATTAAACTTACTGCGTACCCCTTTTATATTGTTTTGCTAAATTCTGCACGTGTGATTTATAGTAAATTTTGCAAGTTGTATGATACTGGCTGCTATATTTTATTCGTATCATGATTAATTGCATTCTCATCATATCATGTAGCGGTTATACCCTCATTGAATAGTGGTCACATACATTGATAACCTAGTGATCGCGTACATTACTCAGTGATAAATATTACTGACTGGATTGTGGCAAGTACGTTAGTTTATAAGCGTGATTGAATAGTGAAAGTGACACGTAATTATACACAATCAGCGGAACCAGTTAATTATTACATTGTCGATGCCTACAGGGCATATGTAAGTGTAACTATAATTGGTATGGGACGATTATGGAAGCCCTTATATTAGTGTCATAGGTAAGACATCGAGTACTGTCCATTTGTTTTGGATACCAGTCGAGACATGCTTGATGGAGACCCTGTCTCCAGTTCTCGCGTAGACTTGTCATGGACCGACTAGTATTTGGGGTTTATGGTCGGTGTTTGATGTAGACCACGGGGTGTGGGGTAGTTTGAGTGTGAGTTCGATCAACGGAATCTCGGAAGTCTCACTGCCGGCATATATAGCAATTTTGGGAGTCATATGGATGATATTACTGATTATTAACGAGCGTGATTCGGGCCCGTGGTCCCTTGCCCCTGAGGCCCAACCTTGGATTGGGGATGCTCCTGCGGTGGTTGACGCTCACACTTAGACTGACGATAGGTTTAGCGACTTGGACAGTGAGACTTAAAGATGGATAGGTTTAGTGACATGGACATGCATTGATTACTGATTCGATATACCTGCTTTATTATTTACCCGTACCGAATATTTCATGCTCGCGTCATTGTTCTATATTTACTATTTCATATTCATCATCAATGCACATGTTTATATATATATTGCTATTGTGTCGCTCTGACGACCTGAGTATACATGCTCAGAGTGAGAAGTGGACCGAGCTTGGATCAGGACCTGACGTATCTCGAGGATTTTACGCACATCCAGATCAGAGATGCTAGCGTTATCTTTCTCTTGATCCCTATCTGGTATATCTTTTATCTGTTTTGATAGATTTAGTGACTGCATTTCTCATTACATGTGCATTGATTACTGATTACCACGTAATGCTGGAAGCCGAAGTGTGACTACGGCATGATATTTTCTTGACCGTAGGAGCATGGCTGGTCTTATCACCCCTCGTATTCTGTATTTTGGGAAGCGGGACGTGACACTCTTCATTCTAAGTTCAATTTTTTTTAAAAAAAGGAATAATAACAAAACCGAAGCATGAAAGAAATAAATAGACTTGACATACACAATGTATAATTAAGTATGATCAAGCCGTGCTATCGGACACTAGTCATGGCTATTTTCCAATGTCTCACAAAAGTGTCATTTGGCACCAAAAAATAAAAATAAAAAAGAAAGAAAAGACCAAAATTTTTCTTTTAAAGGGGTTATTCAATACTTGAGCCTCAGAAGAAGACTACTGGGAGAGGCGGTGGTGGATACGACGGATTGGCAATTGCTAAGGGATTTTTTCTTTTTTCTTTAAATTGTCATAACCAAATGCAGTGGCGGAGGTTGGAATTTTTGTCAGAGCGGGCACCAATTGAACAATCCAACAAAATACGATATAAAAACCGTTAAATAAATTTGAAACAAGACAATAAAGTTTTAACTTAATATAGTCATACATTATAATAATATTGTTTCAAAATAGCATTTTGCGTTGCTTCCTATCTTAAAAGAGTTGCATGATAGCAATGATATCTAAACAACGTCGTAATATTTATCTTGAAAAGAGAAGTACATGGTATTTTAGTATCATTTATCTCTAAAAAAAATAATGCAATTAACAAAATGGTATTCCTAAATTCCTAACTCTGGTCTGTGATATAAACATCAATTTCAAGATGACCTTCATTTAATTTCACTTCACCGACTTGAAAAGCTTAAAAGATGTTTGAGCAGATGAGAAAAATGAGCGATAATTTCAAAAATTTCTGCAAAGATACAGCGAAGATTTATCGCTAGATCAAGTCGAGAGTTGTTGTGCATTTACGAACGGGAGCTTAAAGCAGACACAGCCTACTCCGGTACAAGGATCCCAAATCCGATCTACTCGTAGGAACAACAACTTGAGTTCTGGTGTGCACCAACTAGCAATTGATTGATGGACGATCTGGCGCACAGGCAGAGCTCTCTTCAGTTTTTTTTGCTGATTGAATTTGATGAGAGTATTTTGCAATATTCTCAAGAATTATGATCTGAGATCGACGAGAATATTTTGGAATATTCTTTTGGGTTCTCAAACTGAATAGGAGATAATCCTAGTCGGTAATCAGTAATCAGATTAGGATATTATCTCATTCAGTAATCTGAGTAGGAAGAGACTATTTTGCAATAGTCACTGTGTTCCCATTCAGTATTTTGTTCCCCAAATTTCTTTCACTTTTCCTCCGTTTTTTCTCTTAACTCTTTCTCTCTGGTCTGAGCCCTTTATATAGAGAGAGAGCTCAGATCCAACCCAAGAGCCTCATCAGTTACAACTCTTTTTAGCCGATGGATAGCCCAACAGTTTTCATTCAATAAACCCGAACTGCCCCTGGAGTAGCCAATTCTATAATTGATAATATAATGGCAAGTTGTGCATTTTCAATCATAGCTAATTCTAGAAACACAGTTATCAAGCTGAAATTAGCTTTTACTGGATCGAAAGCAGCGTTGTTATATCTTATTACTAGAGTTTTTTATTAATCATAATAGGTATTTCTTTTTTAAACTCCCACCGTGAAGAACTGAACATCATTCACTTTGGACTTTTAAATTCCCTTTAGATACTTGTCACTAATGAGCAACAGATTGAAGACTTAAACATACCTCTCGTTTGAGAGCAAATATTCTTTAACACAACCAACCAACCCTATTGAGATGGATTCGTTTATATAAGCTTTTGCATTCAAGCAACCATTTTCAACAGAAAACCCACAACATTTTTCATCTAAAATTACACCTCGATAAAACAAATCAAATTCAATTTTTTACTCACAAAATATCTCAAATGTACCAATCCCATATTAATCAGTAACCAAAAAAGGAAAAAAAGAACTGCCACCAAAATCCAATCTTTTCAACATAATCCAACTGAAAAGGCTTAATCACATTGGCACTAAACAAAAATTCAACGCCAAGATTCGAACTTTATGCAAAAATGAGAATTATTAGTGGTAGAATAGTACCCGCTGCCATTTTATTTGTTGCAGACACTAATTTTTTCTCAGTAACATATAAAATCAACTGAACATTATAGTTTTAGGAGCGAAAAGTTAGGCAAAATGAGAATTATTTACCCAGAAGCACCAGTAGTCTAGTGGTAGAATAGTACCCTGACACGGTGTAGACCCGGGTTCGATTCGCTGCTGGTGCACAGCTTTTATATAGCATTATTTTTCAGGTACGACCACGTTTCGTTCAAAATATTTTTTTTTCTGGACAAACAATATAATAGGTAAAGTAAAAATTAATGCACAATTGAATTCCAAAACAATCGCATTGCAGTCAACCACCCAAGATTTAGAAGCGATGGTGAAACTTTATACCAAGATCAATGAAACAGAGTTGAGATCACAAACAATGTTCTCAGCAGATGATGTTGAGCAAATTTACATCAATGCTTTTGCAAGCAAAGAAACATCCTTCAAATGGAATAAAGGAACCAGCAAGCTCAGCATCAAGCTTCTGTAGGAGGCTTTAACCTTATCAACCGCCGGATTCTGTCCTTCTCCGTGTTCTCCAGCATCCCCTTCACAATAAAAAAACATTGTTTATTAGACTTTAAGATCACCACCGCCAGTCAAACATCATAAATTTCAGAGTTTTGGGACGGTGACAAAGAATCTAATACGATGCAAACTGGAACTAGAAATAACAGAAAAACAAGTGCACGGAGGTCAAACTTTATCAATTTCACATCTCTATACCTTCCAAACAATTTCGTCGAGGCAAAGACAGATCCTCCCATATTTATCGAGGAACAGGCGCTCGGTAGGAGGTTTCCCACATACATCCTTAACCGCTGATGTTATCACAAAGATCACCTCCGACACTAGAAATCATATAGAAGAGAAGCATGAAGATAATCAATTATATATATGATGATACTCAGTTGTTTAATTGAGAAGTTCATGGATTAAAGTAACTAACAAGCAAGTTCATCATACTCGTCCTTCCCAACTACATAAATGCAGACATCCCCGAGCATGGTGTACACGATGTACACGGACCTGCAAAAGATAGATATTAAAATTTTGAGAACAGAAAGCTTTTGAATAATTTGAATGAAGAAGAAAAAAGAAAAAGAAGAAAGTAAACATAGTGATCGGGAAAGAATTTTTTAAAAAGTGTGAAGGGACGATGTGAATCAACTACGAAAATCTTAAATATGGGGAGTGGAAAAACATTTCCCTTCTTATTATTTTGATCTTCTTTCTGCTGTTAACAACAACAACAACAACAACAACAACAACAAAGCCTTTTATCCCAAGCATATAGGGTAGGCTACATGAACCAACATGAGAATCATGCCGAGTCCAGCACATGAATCCTCCGCCTCCACTCACTCCTATCGAACAATATACTTTCATTGAGACCTTTGGTAACCGTATCTTTTCGTATTACCTTCATCAATGTTTTGTTCGATCTCCCTTTAGCCCTTTTAACATTGCCTATATCGAGAATATTCATTCGCCAAAGCGGTGCTTCCATAGGTCTGCGTTGCACATGACCAAACCATCTTAACCGGTTTTCCCGTGTCTTCTCCTCCACAGGTGCCACACCAACTTTTGCACGAATATTCTCATTTCGCACCTTATCTTTTCTAGTGTTACTACACATCCAATGAAGTATGTGTATCTCCGCTACGTGCATCTTCTGTGTATGATACTTTTTAGGAGCCCAGCATTCTGTACCATATAATAAGGTAGGCCGAATAGCGTTCAGATAGCTTCCCTTTCAATTTTAACGGAAAGTTACGATCACACAAAATCCCTGTTGCACTTCTCCATTTCAACCAACCAGCTTAGATCTTTTGATTAACATCACTATCGATCGCCCCATCATTTTGGATGATAAAACCTAGATATCTAAACTGATCGTTCGGTGAAATCTCTTGCCCTTCTAATGTTATACCAATATGGTCTCGACTTCTCTGTTTGCTAAATTTGCAATGCATATATGCTGTCTTGAACATGCTCAATCTGAACCCCCGAGATTCCAACGTTTGCCTCCATAACTCCAATTTGGCATTAACCCATGTTTTCGTCTTATTTACTAGAACAATTTATCAGCGAATAGCATACACTAAGATACCTCATCTTGGATAGTTCTAGTAAACTCATCCATCACGATGGTAAATAAGAAT
Source organism: Agapanthus africanus (assembly GCA_030015575.1). Taxonomy (NCBI): domain Eukaryota; kingdom Viridiplantae; phylum Streptophyta; class Magnoliopsida; order Asparagales; family Amaryllidaceae; genus Agapanthus; species Agapanthus africanus. The sequence continues at coordinate 904,753,048 of JASDDO010000022.1, forward strand.
GGACTTAATGCAGATCCTTATTGTAAACCAATTATAATCGGAAAATTACTCGTTAGGCAGCCGCAAGTTCTGACATTTGCTACTACTTTATCGTTTATGTCCTTGATTATATCAATGTACTTAACGGGGACCCCCTTCTTCATCATTGTCCCCCATAATACCTCTCTAGGTATCTTATCGTACGCTTTCTCTAAATCAATAAATATCATATGCAAATCTCTTCTCCTCTCTCGAAAACGCTCGACAAGTTGACGAAGCAAATTGATAGCATCTGTCGTCGATCGTCCAGGCATGAACCCAAACTGGTTCTCTGTTATCTTAACATCCTTGTTTAGCATGTGTTCAATCACTCTCCCAAAATTTCATGGTGTGACACATAAGTTTTATTCCACGGTAGTTTAAGCAACTTTGAATGTCACCCTTGTTCTTGTAGATAGGTACAAGGGTACTTTTCCTCCATTCATTTAGCATCTTTTTGGTCTATCAAATCTAATTAAACAGATCCGTCAGCAATTTAACGTCTATTTCTCCTAAGCATCTCCAAATCTCGATAGGAATCCCGTCTTGACCAACCGTTTTTCTTGATTTCATTCTCTTCAAAACATCTTTAATCTCAAAGTCTTATTTTACGTATGAAATCACGGTTTATATCTTGAGATTGAATGACAAGTCCATTCAAATTCTTAGTAAAGCTTTCATTAAACAATTTGTCAAAATAATCTCTTCACCTTTTCTTGATATTCTCATCTCGAACTAAAACCATCTTCATCTTTGATATATTTCACTACACATAAGTCTCTGGTTTTCCTTTCCCGCATCCGAGCAATCCAGTATATATCATTTTCAGCCTCCTTAGTGTCCAACTTCTCGTACAACTCCTTATAGACCTTACCTTTAGCTTCCCGAACAACTTTCTTAACTTCCTTTTTAGCCATTTTATACTTTTCAAATCTTTCCGCATCTCTGCTTTTCTTCAAATCTATATTAATCTCTATTAATCACATGCAGCTAAATGACCCATTGCAGTGAAGCTCACCAGCGTAAACTTTTGAAATCTTTATATGACTCCGATATGGTTATCCTAATATTTGTATATCGAACTAAAATATTTATTGCATTACTACATTTTGGGCCGGAAATATCTCCAGAAATTGTTGCAGTATGATATCGACAGAGACATGCACCCAAGTGCGACTCAAAGAAAGATATACCCTTCTTTTAACTAAGTAATCAAGAAAAGAAAAGGAAAGGAAAAAACAATTATATGGCGTAATTTACCACTGTCAATTACACATCTTACAGTGAGCTCAAATTCCTGACCCGATAGTAATATTCTTAAGCTGAGTGCATGTACAAGTGATAATCTTAAGCATATGGTGCAAATTTCTGAGCTGTCAATCACACCTTACAGTGAGTTCAAAATTCTTGATCTGTTAGTTAATAATCTTAAGATGTGCACGTACAAGTCATAGCGGAGACATATCCATATTGGATTTGCATCCATATTAGATTCAATTCATTTCGTCGAAATCCTTTAACCTCTTTTGACTTGAGTTAAAATTATGTTTTACACACACACACACACAAATCTTTGATATTTTTGAAAATCTCACCCAAATCTTCATATTGCTAAAACCCCCATCCAAGTCTTTATGTAAATAAGCACCCTCCAGCCAAATCCTAGCTTTTCCTATTATTTTTCTTTCACTAGGTTCTTTAAGTAATCAAGGTTGTTGATACACCCTTTCTTCTCGTGAGTTCAGCCAAGTTTGAACTCATAGCAAGCTATTGATGGTCCTCTGCAACCTTTAAATGGCACCTAAACTCAATTCCCGATTACCAAAGCTTGTGTATTTCCTCACGATGTTGGTATATCACCACACAGAATTTAGCAACCATATATTTAAGGAAAGTAAGTTAGGAATTCACAATTCACTCACATATACAACAAACACCTCAACTGCATTCATCAATACCCAAACAAATGCAGTCATGTCTTAATATACACATAAAAAAGTAATTCGAAGGCTACCCATCATTTCAATTAACCAAATTCATTCTTATAATATATCAAACATCTTTAGCTACAAACAAAAACAAGTAGGAAGTAAAGGTTGGGCATGCCTTTAAGCACAAAATGTACACCCATCAAAAAGCAATTGTGAAGAACACCCATTATTCAAATCAGCCAAATTCATTCACACATAACATCAAACACCTCAACTACTTTGATCAACTACCAAACATCATGATCAACATCTACTGAACTGGAAGCTGAAAAAACTCAAGAGGCACAATCTCAACAGCCTTAGGTGCATTCTTCACAGTGACATGCGCCACAAGCCTAATATTCTCAAGCTCCACAAAGTCCCCCACTTTAAAACTGCTGTCAGGGCTGTCAGCTTGGTACCTCATCTTGATCCTCACCCTGCACTTGTACTTGGGCTTAAGAAGCAAAGCACACGACCTCGATTGCCACAGTTTTGTCGTTGGCGTCTTTGAGGACGCGGCCTTGAAGATTTATCTTGACGTGGATTGTGAGGGATGAAGGAGAATATGGGGAGATGGGTTTCAGGCGAAAGAAGAGAAGGGAAAGGGAAATGGTGGAGGATGAGATATTGATGCATTGATGGGGTTTGAGAGGGGGTGAGATATTGAGGAGAGAAGTGAGGAGCATGATGATGAGGTTTGAGAGAGGAGGGGTAGTTGAGGTCTTAACTTGTCTTGACCATAACTGATTAACTAAACTAACCAAATGCAAACAAAATGTAGTATTTAGTTAATGGTAAAGGTTTGGGTGGGATATTTAGAAATATGAAGATTTGGTGGGATTTTGAAAGATACTAAAGGTTTGGGTGGGGTATATTAAAAAAGATCACATTGCATGCTAGGTGTATTGAACATATATCAATGACCAAAAAACAAAAAAAAATTGAGTTTAGATTTTCTGAAGTAGTAATTCATCATCATCATCATTATTTATATAAATCTGAACACTAAAATATTAATGTATACCAATGAATTGTATCCCAGTCGTTTGGCAAAGTGTGAATCGGCAAATACAACAAGTTTCGCGTCCTATATCCGCATCCAAATCCGTGCTACTTAGAATTTCAATCTCTATGCAAAATTTACTTATGCCAATATGAACAACAATTAAAATAAGATACTTTGCCTAGATATTTGTCTTCTCAAAGACGTGTTGTTATTAGAAGGTGACAACAGAACAGATACAAACTTTAGTATGTGCATCCACAGAAGAAATATTCACATACTTGTGGGAAGCAACAAAAAGCTCTTCATTTTTAGCCCCTTTCAGATTTTCTGCTCCTAACTTCACAAGAAAAGATCTCCAATGTAATCGCTCCTCCGCAGGAACCCCATGAAACCTGCAATTGGAAGTAGATTTTGATGTCAGCTAGCAAGACGCGAATCAAGTACATAGGCGATTTAACCGTTATATAGTAAATAACAACTACAAAGTGAAAGTCAAAATGTCAAGAGGCCCAAGAACGGCCCTTCCTGCAACCTAAGAGCTTGCAACAATTATAAACTTTCAAAGCTCTAAGCCTCTAATTGATATAATATAAACCAAGAACCTTCAGCTCAGAAAGTACTTAAGTTAAAGATGGTGAAAATAAAAGATGAAAGTAGAAGAAAGAATCGAAATGATGACAGAGAATCACTTATCCCTGTGTCAACCTACAGAACCTATAAATTTCAACATTCGTACTTACCATTTGAGCGTTCAAACATTTTCAAAAAATTTACATAGACAGTTTCTAATGTTGGGAAATGGTTGCTGAAACCATACAAAAGGATTCTAGCATAAGGAGATACATGGGGAGTCAAAGACATGTTTCTACTCTCTAAAGTGTGAATACGATGGGAGCTTTAATAAAAGAATGGAATTCCCTGACAATTTTCTAACTTAATAAATCGATTTCCCTCCATGAATATGCATATGGATTTTTAAATATCAATACATGTTCACATGACAAATTTTGTTGTGTTTTAAAGCTCTTCGGCTATAATTCACTACTGTTAAATTATCAATCAAATAATGAATTCTTCAATGTCAAAGGGCCAAAAATGGAACCCTTAACGTAAAATCTATATGAACAGGCAATGAAATCCTTGCCAAATAAGCATATATTCAAGGAGGCACAAGAGTAATATCTTGACTAGAGATCTCATAGCTTCTTTGCCCAGCAGCCGATTTTGCTACCTTAGAAAATAGTGGCAAACCAATCCTTCTCCTCGCTGCAACTATCTCCAAAATTGCAAAAGATTTAATCTCTGAATGAGAGGTAAAGCCCAAAAAGATACTCATTTATGCTAGAAACTTGCTTCTCTGCTCATCAGACATGCTATTGCCACGAAATTGTATCAACTCAATAACTTCTTTTCATTTAAATTCTCATTTTGTGGATAAAAATGCATGAAAATTGCTATTTAGGAACCACAAATACATCAAGATCGACCCAAGAACCGAATTAGAAAAAAAAAACCCTAATCCCCCAAAAAAGGATCGAATTCACCAACAAATAAGAAACCCCTAATTCAATTTTCGATGAAATGAAAAAGAACAAATTTTAGCATGAAATAGATATCTCTGCTTACCGCTCGACGAGGATGTTGCCTTCGCCATTGGAGAAGAGAACCGCGAGCAACATTTGATCGATCTCGAAATGGGACTCAAATTGAAGGAATTATTAAGCGAAAATTCTCGATTTCGATATGAAGAAAGGTCGAAATTGCATATTAACCCAAAACCCGCTCCAGTTTGCTTTTGGGTGATATTTTTTTTGGGTAAATTGTCAAGAACCCCCAAAACAGAGTTTCCAGTTGACAAAAAAACCACTGGTTTTGAAGCGGACAAGCTCTTGGAAAAATTCCATGCAATAACTGAATAGACGCATGCTATCTAAATAGGTCATAAATATCGCAGCAAAGCACATAAATATCGCAGGCACTTTCACAGATGTAACATGCAACTATATGGGATACCGTAAGCAAGTTTTTTTTGACAACCGAAAAATTTTCCAAAGGAGTTTTGACAACCGCTCTGAGGCGGGTTTTTGTCAGCGGGAAAAACTGCTTGGTTTTTTCTGACAATTTATTCTATTTTTTCATATAAGCTCCTTGCCCATTCTCGACCCGCAATTTGTCTATCTAAAAGTTTACCTAAAAGAAAAAATGGTATGATCCAAAACCTCTAGCTAATAGTGTCAAACAATTAGGCCACGGTGTTTGTCTTTTTGGTAAACTTTTGAGTAGACAAATTGAAAGAGAAAAAGTATTTTTGTTTGTAGAACCACACAAATGATATCATCTTGCAAGTTTAATGAATGAAATTCAACCATTTAGTTTTATACAGATAGTACAAACATAGCGGAATTCTATATATGCTGGATTTCTCTTCCAAGACCCTCACATGAAAGCACAAAACTTCTAAAGCCTGATCCGTGATTCTTTTTTATATAGACGAATTAATAGTAAAAGTTACTTTGAAGAAGAAAATACATCAATCAGGTCAATGATGAATCATATGTTTATTAACCTGCTTGTAACTTTGCAAATAATATTTTCTCACTCCACATTAATTTTAATCAATTCCATAATCAAGACAACGGTTAACAAACCTGTTCTACCTAGAATTAAACTCTGGCTCCGCCATTGTTGATTACTAAACCTCCGCAAAAGAGGAGGGAGGCATGTGCCGCTCTTACTTTTTTTTCCGAATGTAATATTTATTAAATACAAAAGAGTAGGTGGTGGTGGTGGTGGAGGAGGGAGACGTGAGTCGCTCTTACGTTTTTTTTTAATGTAATATTCAAAAAGAGAGAGAGAAGCGTTTCAATCAACTCCCTTTGACGGAGGATTAGTCTTATGATGCTGAATTGACTGCATAGTATTTTGAGAAGAGAAACTAAAACAACGTCGTAAAAAATTAACGATATCATCCTTGTGATTAGAAGGGTGCTATTTGGCTTGCATTTACAAAAGATTAGGGAAGAAATGCCAAGAAAATAAACCTAACTAAACCAAACAAACCAATCTCCTATATGACTAATTCCTCACTAACCCCTGAACTCAGTATCTCAGTTATATGTAGACTGTTTCATGTACAACTACAATTTCAAGCACACAAACAGGCAAATGATGGAAAGTTATCTTTGTCTCTGAACTCTTGGATGGTTGCATATTTGGCTTCAATTACAGCAAACCCCACTCAATTTTGGCCGATTAGCAGGAAACTCCCTTCGAGGGAGGATTGTATCACAAATAAACAATTGGCTAAAGGGTATATTTAGAACATAAATGACAAAGATAATGAAGAAATTAAGACATCTATTTGAACCAGAGGGTAGATTCCTGACATGTATTCTACATAAGAAAAGGAAAGAAGTGCCGAAAAAGAAAATATCGTATCGACTAGTTCTTCACTGACTCCAGAGCTCAATATCTATATATACATCTCACCACAGCTACAATTTCAAGCACACAGACACAAAAAGACACTCAAAACACAAAGAAAACAATGTAAATTAAGAGCAAGATTCTTGTTGTAGGAGGAACAGGATACTTGGGTAAGAGAATAGTAAAAGAGAGTTTAGCAAATGGGCACCCTACATTTGTTTTACAAAGACCAGAGATTGGAATAGATATAGAAAAGGTTCAGATGCTGCTGTCATTTAAAAAGAAAGGCGCTTACCTCATCAAAGGTTCGATTTCCGATCATCAGAGCTTGGTTGATGCAGTGAAGAAGGTCGATGTGGTAATTTGCGCGATATCTGGGGTGCATTTCAGGAGCCATCACATACTTCTTCAGCTTAAGCTTGTGGATGCAATCAAAGAAGCTGGAAATATCAAGGTAACAAATGATTTGAACTTATTCGATGTTGCTACTAGATTTGTTTGATATAAAACACTGCTTTCATTTTTAAGGCTTAATTCCAAAAAACTACCACTTTCTTTGCCTCGGAGAAACTATCAAATTCTCTCAAAATTATAAGAAACTACAATTTCACGAAAGTTTAGTGGTATTTTCTTGCAATTATTGCTGATGTGGCACCTTATTTAGTATAGTTTCATGTAGTTTTTGAAAGTTCTGCGGTAGTTTCTTATGTATTTAACAAGAATTTAGTAGTTTCTTGTAATTAGAACAAAGTATTTGGTAGTGTTTTTGGAATTAAGCCCGTTTTTAATGCACAATGGTTGAAAATTACTTCATATAAGGATTTACAAAAAAGGGACAATATTCCTTACATGCTTTTTAAAAAATTCAAACCAAATAGAATTATTTCTATATCCTTTAAGAAAATAGGTTCAAATGAATTAAACAGCCCGATAGGTATCTAGAGATTAGAAACTTGATGGTAGTTTTCTGCCAAACGCTAGACCTTTTTGTAGTTCTGTAAATATAAGCCTTTCATGTTTGACTTTTAGAAAGAAATACTATAACCGCTACAAGTTGAAATATGTAGAACTATTTCATTTGTTTATATTTTATTTTCAGCGCTTTGTGCCATCAGAATTTGGGATAGATCCTGCACAAATGGGTCATGCATTAACACCTGGAAGAATAACTTTCGACGACAAGATGGTCATAAGAAAGGCGATTGAAGATGCAGGGATTCCGTTTACTTATATATCGGCTAACTGCTTAGCTTTTTCATCGGTGGCCTTTGCCAGCCCGGCATGATCATTCCTTCAAGAGAAAGTGTGCTCTTGCTTGGAGATGGCAATGTCAAAGGCATAAATAGTTTTCGCTTTTCATTACTACTAGTTACTCGTTTTTTGGCACGATGTGACAAAACTTCTACAAAATTTATTTTGCACATACAGAGATAACTCGTAGGGTAAATTTCACTAATACCAATATGATAAACATTGTAATTTGCATATAAATAACATAAACTTAGTGAATTATGTTGAAAATTGATGCAAATTAAAGTCTAAGGTTAGGTACCACCTTTTGACATGCATGACATTGTTAGGTGGTGATATTGTTAGGTGGTGATTTTGTTAGGTGCTAGTTTTGACATGCATGACATTATTAGGTGATGACAATGTTAGGTGGTGACTTTGTTAGGTGCTACTTTTGACATGTATGATATTGTTAGGTGGTGATAATGATAGATGGTGACTTTGTTAGATGATGACATTATCCTAGGTGCTATAAAAGCACATCTTATGAGTGAGGCATTTTGTATCCATCACAAGCATCATCATAAGAGGCAAAGACTAAGAGAGATTTGTATAGAGAGATTTGAGAGAAATCTCCTAGGGTTGTTCTTATGTGCAAACTTGATTCAAGTATAGTAGACGTTTGCAGATTCCGCTCTTCCGGGGACTAGCCATACGGTGGGTGAACCTCGTTAACAAATCTATCTTGTTTGTGATTGATTGTCTTCTTATTCCTGCACTTTAATTTATATTGTCTTTTGTCGTTTAATTGCGTGATTGTATTTTTGCGTGATTTGGATTTTGTCGCGAGCACTGTTCGTGGATCGACTCTCCCTCTCAACAACTGGTATCAGAGCAAGGTTAAGAGAACCTAAGGTTCTTCGATTCTATAATCTAGGTAACGGTGGGTAACGACGCTTGTGTCCTCTTCCCCACTTTCTTAGATTGTAGTTTTGAAGACGTTGGTTCAGATCTAGGAGGAAGTCGGGTTTGCTGCGATACAGACGAAAGATGGCAGAAGATAAGATAAGAATCGAGAAATTCAATGGTCACAATTTTGGTTGGTGGCGCATGCAGTTAGAAGATTGTCTATACCAAAAGGATCTATATCTTCCGTTGCTAGGAGAAAAGCCCGAGAAGATGACCGATGAGGAGTGTAACCTTTTGGATAGGAAAGCCTTGGCGACGATCAGATTATCGTTGACTCCGCAGGTGGCCTTTAATATCTCAAAGGAGAAAACAACTAAGGCGCTAATGACGACGTTAGCGAATTTTTATGAGAAGCCATCGACATCAAATAAAATATTTTTGATGAAGAGGCATTTCAACATGAAGATGGTAGAGAATGGTTCGGTGATAGAACACCTGAACGAGTTCAACAGCGTGACATGCCAAATTGAGTCCGTTTCAATCATCTTTGAAGACGAGATTCGAGCCCTATTGTTCCTATGTTTGTTGTCAGAGAGTTGGGAGAACCTAGTGATGGCGGTTAGCAACTCTATCTCAGGGATTCTCACGTTTAATGATGCGGTAAGCTAAATATTAAACGATGAGATGCGGAGAAAGTCCGTGAGTGGGAATTCTGGAACTTCTGCACTTTCGGTGGAGAATCGTGGCAGAACAATGGAAAGGGGAAAGTGGGAAAAGGGCAAGTCTAAAAGCCGGGGTAAATCTCAAGGAAAAATCCAGGGCACCTGATGGAATTGCAGAAAGAAGGGCCACAGAAGAAGTGAATGCAGGCTTCCTCAGATGAGAAGACGGATGAAAAGGAAGCGAATGTGGTGTCTATACAAGAACAAGGGGAACAAGGTCTTTGTCTATCGGCAAGCGAGAACACAAAGGCGGATACTTGGTTTCTAGATTCAGGGGCTTCTTTTCATTGCACTTCAGGCAGACATCACTTTAGCGAGTATGTTCAGAGCGATCTTGGACATGTGACGGTGGGAAACGGTCAATCGTGTAAGATCGTTGGAAAGGGGACGATCATCTTACAACCGTCAGGAGGTGGTCAAATCAAATTGAAGAATGCTCGTCACATTCCGGATTTGAAGAAAAACTTGATTTCCACAAGTCAGCTAGACAACGAAGGGTTTACTACAACGTTTGGGAATTTTCAATGGAAGATTTCCAAAGGGTCGTTGGTGGTCGCAAGGGACAAGCTGAGCGGTTCGTTGTACTCATTCAATGGGAGCAGCGAAGGCTCGGTTGCATTGACGGCAAGTTCGGAGAAAGATTCGGAGACTTCGTTGTGGCATAAAAGATTGGGACACCTCAGCGAGAAGAACATGAAAATTCTTCAAGCTAAGGGGGTTCTTTCGGGGCTGAAAAAGGTGGAGTTGGGGTTTTGCGAGAGCTGTGTTTGTGGGAAGCAAAGCGCGCTCAGATTTCAAATTGGAGGCGTAGCGAAAAAAACCAAGAAACTGGAGATGGTGCATACGGACGTGTGGGGTCTGGCCTCGGTGGAGTCTTATGGAGGAAATCGGTATTTCGTGACGTTCATCGATGATACAAGTCAGAAGACATGGGTGTACGCGATGAAGAAAAAGTCCGATGTGTTTGGCATCTTCAAACACTGAATTGCGCAGGTGGAGAACCAAACGGGGATGAAGGTTAAACGCCTAAAGTCCGATAATGGCGGGGAATACTGCACCTAAGAGTTCGAGGAGTTTTGCTCGCAAAAGGGTATTCGTTGGTTGAAGACGGTACCTGGGACGCCACAGCAAAATGGTATCGTTGAAAGGACCAACAGAACGATCCTAGAGCGAGTGCGAAGCATGACCTTGGATACGAATCTGCCAAAATTCTTATGGACAGCAGCGGTCGATGCTGTTGTGTATCTAATCAACAGAAACCCGGCAAGTGCGCTTGATGAAGGCATTCCAGAAGAAATTTGGTCGGGTAAACCGGTCAACTATTCGCACCTTAAAGTATTTGGCTGTATCGCGTATTCTTTGATTGATAAGACAGAAAGGAGTAAGCTTGACTCCAAATCTAAGAAGTGTGCTTTCATCGGGTATGGTGGAGACGAGTTCGGATATCGGCTGTGGGATCACACAAGTAAGAAAGTAATACGAAACCGGAATGTTGTTTTTGATGAGCAACATTTATATAGAGAAGAAAAGCAAGCCAAAGATGGTGTTGTATCTGAGTTCGTGGAGTTAGACGGAACTCAAGAGAACAATCAGGTGTCCACAAATGGGGATCAAAACATGGAGGAAGCTGCAGTGCAGGATCAGACTCAAGAACATGATGGTGACCATGTTCAGCAACCAGATGTGCCAGTTCTGAGGAGATCTGCGAGAGAAAGGAAGCTACCTGATAGACTTGTGACCGACTTCATTTTGTATACGGATTCGGGAGAGCCTGAATCCCTTGAAGAGGCGACGTAAGATGGTACTAGTAAGCAGTGGGAGCGAGCTATGGACGAGGAGATGGATTCTTTGAAGAAGAACCGCACGTGGGAGCTAGTGAAGCAACCCAAGGGTCGAAAAGTGCTGCTGAATAGATGGGTGTACAGGATAAAAGATGAGGCCGACGGTGTGAAGCGGTACAAGGCTCGCTTGGTAGTCAAGGGATATGCACAAAAGCAAGAAATTGACTATCAAGAGATATTTTCCCCTGTGGTGAAAATGACATCAATTCGGGTGATCCTTAGTATTGTGGCGGAGGGGGATCTGCACTTGGAGCAGCTTGATGTGAAGACCGCGTTCCTTTATGGAGATTTGGTGGAGGAGATCTATATGATGCAGGCACCGGGATACGAGGTGAAAGGAAAAGAAACTATGGTGTGTAGACTGCGAAAGAGCTTGTACGGCCTTAAGAAAGCTCCAAGACAGCGGTATCTTAAATTCGATCAGTTCATGTTTGTTTCGCCCAATCAGAGCAAAGCTCTGTTGAAATTCAAAATTCAAAATTTTGAAGTAACGCTTCAAATCTCGGACGCAACGCGCCACATATCAGGCGCTGATACGTCAGCGCAGCGCCCAAGAAGGCACGCCCAATCAGAGCAAAGCTCTATTAAAGGAAGCAACGCTTCAGTTGCGCAGGCACTGCGCTGCGCGACACGTGTCAGCGCAGATGCGCTAGCGCAGTTGCGCAGGCGCTACGCTGCACGACACGTGCTGGGGCATCTGCGCCAAACAGAATTAAAATTTTAAGAAATCTTTTCTGTTCTTGTTAAAACAAGAAAATTTTCTTCTGCAAAGCAGAAGCCCTTGGATCAAAGATCCAACGGTGGGGAAAATTCCCTAAATCACTCAGAGAAAGATCTCTTTAACAAATTTAACTAATTTATGGGCACTATAAAAAGGACTCTAGACCTCAATCCAAAGGCATGAACATTTTCTTGAAAAAAAGTCAAGAGCTTCAAACAGAGAGAGAATTCTGAGAAAATTTCAAAGAAAAAGGTAAAAATCTTCACGAGAGAAAAGAAATCTTTTTAATAAATCATTGATCTAAAAACTAGATCAATGTTCTTCACATAATAAACAGTGCTTTGCACTTCTTATGAACCACTGGTTCTTCAAAAATAAGGAAACAACAAAAATAAAAATAGTGATTTGCACTTCTGTTCTTGAATCTAAAAAGATTCTTAGTGCTTTGCACTTCCAAACTGCGCTGTTGCGCTCTTGAGAGAGCGCCACGTGTCAGCTACAGAATAATTTGCGCTATGCGCTCTTAAAATAGAGCTTCGCTATCTGGAATTGGCGCAACTCACCAGAGCGCGCCACGTGTCAACAGCGCAACAGCGCAGCGCACTGCGCTGTTGCGCTTGCGCTCACCAGAGCATGACACGTGTCCTCACCATAAGCGCTTGCGCTCTTTGACTGGCGCTTGCGCTCTTTGACTGGCGCAAAGCGCCTGAATAATGCAATGCATTTATTTTACTGAAGGGCCAGGCCCAAATCAGAGGGGCCTAGTAGGCCGAATTAAATTGCAATACAATGAAAGGGGCAGAGCCCAAACAAAAATTGAAAATGCAATAAATAGGGCAGAGCCCAAGCAAGACTGATGCTCTGCATCATATATAAATGGGCACAGCCCTGATAAAATAAATAATGCTATGCATTATTAAACAGGAGCAGAGCCCCAGTAAAGGCCTAACAGGCCAAAAATAAATAAAATGTTGAACATTTTCAACTGGACTTAGCCCAATTCTGGCCGTAAGTCCTTAAATTAAATTGACTAAGTAAGATTGCTCTCTTAAATCAATTTACATCTGGTTCGAGGGTACATCTCCGAACTCCTCTGACACAGGTCGTTGTAATCCTTCAACGACGTCAGAGAGGTAACGGGTCCCGACGACCACACATCGATATGGGCTGCGGGGTCCTCAAACTCGTGGACCGAAACGTCCTTAAACTAATATCGGACCGAGATGTTCTTAAACTAATAATGGACCACCACGTCCCTAAACTGGCAATGGACCACCACGTCCCTAAACTAGAACAATAGAGCCTCCAAATGCTCTTTTGCCGGATCTAAACGATCCCGTTTAAGTTGATCTTAGCCCCAAACACGGCTAACGTATCCTTAAACATCCAAATGGATTATAAAACTCCAAATCGACTTTGGTTCAAGGGTACATCTCCGAACTCCTCTGACACTTATCGTTGTAATCCTTCAACGACGTCAGAGAGGTGACGAGTCCCGACGGCCATATATTAAATGGATTATCACGTTAAGTTGATCTTAGTCTTAAACAGGACTATCGTATCCTTAACGAACGTTTAAGTTGATCTTAGCCGCAAAGCGACTAATGCATCCTTAAACTAAAAACACCAAACCCAAATCTAAGTAAATACGGATTTGGACTAATCCACGTTCTACGGGCGATGGCATTACTCAGTCTCCGTATACAATCCACGGGCGGTACAAATAAAACAAACACGCACGACACGAAGTAAAATTCTGGAGAAGGAGAAAGTTGTTACCGCGATGCGGTAGCGTAATTAACTGCAGGGGCTTGCGCCTGCAGGGAAGAGCGTCCCCACAATCAAAAACCCCTCAAGCAAGGGGGAATCTGACGAAATCTGCTACATCGGCTGCATCCGTCTAAACCTCCGATACACGGTGCCATAAATCAACTTGGCATCTTCGGAGAGGTGGACGGATAAAACCAAATAGTATCTGCCCCGAATCTCTGCGTCAGGACATCGCAGTCTTGTGCGCCCTCCTTCGGAGGGGAACAATGTTAGAGACAGGATTTGTGCGTGGTGAGTCAGATCATTGTATCTATATTCAGACTTTTGAGAATGGAGACTATATCATTCTATCACTCTATGTAGATGATATGTTGGTAGCGGGTCCGAACTTCGAGAAAATTCAAAGTCTGAAGAAAATGAAAGCTGAAAAATTTTCAATGAAAGATTTGGGAGCGGCCAAACAAATTTTGGACATGAAGATCGTTCGAGATAGGAAGCAGCGAAAGCTGTGGTTATCACAAAGGGACTATATCGAGAAGGTTTTGAAGCGGTTCAATATGGACAAGTCAAACCGGTGAGTACGCCTTTAGCAAAACATTTCAAACTCATGAAGGAGTTTTGCCCGACAACTCAAGAGCAGAAAGACGAGATGGCAAAAGTGTCTTATGCTTCTGTGGTGGGGAGTTTAATGTATGCAATGGTGAGTATGAGACCAGATATTGCATATGCAATGGGAGTTGTGAGCCGGTATATGCAAAACCCGGGAAAGGAGCATTGGAATGCGGTGAAGTGGATTTTGAGGTATCTTAGGGGTACATCTAGTCACTGCTTATGTTTCGGGGGTGGCTCTCTAAAGGTGCAAGGTTACGTTGATACGGACTACTCGGATGATCGAGATAGTGGGAAGAGCACAACAGGATACGTATTTACAGTTAGAGAAACAGCGGTGAGTTGGGTATCTCAACTGCAAAAAATGGTAGCATTGTCAACTACGGAGGCTGAGTACGTGGCGATCACGGAAGCCAGCAAATAGATGATATGGTTACAAGGGTTACTCAAAGAGTTAAGTAAGAAGCAAGACTTCAATACCTTGTGGAGCGACAGCCAAAGTGCAATACATTTGGCGAAGAATACAGCATATCATTCTCGGACGAAGCATATCAAGATGCGATACCATTTCATACACATAGCGTTGGAAGATGGTGAGTTGACACTGCAGAGGATTGCGGGAGAAAAGAATCCGGCGGATATGTTCACTAAAATAGTAGACAGAGATAAGCTGGATCTCTGTTGCAGGTTGGTAAATCTCTCCATCAAATTTGATGAGAAGAGAGCAGCAGCGGAATCATGTGAAGTTTACTAGTGCTGAGAATCAAGCCAAAAAAATACTCCAAGTGGGACAATGTCGATATTGTGATGAATTTGCATCAAGGTGGAGTTTGTTGAAAATTGATACAAATTAAAGTCTAAGGTTAGGTAGCACCTTTTGATATGCATGACATTATTAAGTGGTGATGATGTTCGGTGATGACTTTGTTAGGTGCTACTTTTGACATGCATGACATTGTTAGGTGATGACAATATTAGGTGGTGACTTTGTTAGGTGCTACTTTTGACATGCTTGGCATTGTTAGGTGGTGACAATGATAGGTGGTGACTTTGTTAGATGGTGACATTGTCCTAGGTGCTATAAAAGCACATCTTATGAGTGAGGCATTTTGTATCCATCACAAGCATCATCACAAGAAGCAAAGACTAAGAGAGATTTGTATAGAGAGATTTGAGAGAAATCTCTTAGGGTTGTTCTTGTGTGCAAACTTGATTCAAGTATAGTAGACGTTTGCAGATTCCGCTCTGTCGGGGACTAGCCATACGGTGGGTGAACCTCGTTAACAAATCTATCTTATTTGTGATTGATTGTTTTCTTATTCCTGCACTTTAATTTATATTGTCTTTTGTCGTTTAATTGCGTGATTGTATTTTTGCGTGATTTGGATTTTGTCGCGAGCACTGCTCCGTGGATCGACTCTCCTCTCAACAATTACAAATTAATACCACTTACTTCCATTGTTTCTCAAGTAAATATTGTAAGATGTGAACTGTGAAATGAAAGTAAAAAGGCTACAGCAAAAAAGGCTATGATAGTACATTGAAAAACGCTGGAAGTTGATGGTGCTTGTTTGCAATATACTAAACTCATGGTATTTTTTTGAAAAACACCGAAAATTCATACTGGAATTTAGCATACCTTTATTGATGCAAAATTGTTATCTCACAGCCGTATCAGTAAGAGAAGAGACCAATGATATACAAGTTTGATCCTTGAATAACCACCGACGCAAATTTCTTACCTTTATGGCAGCTATCTCCGTCGACGAGGACGGCGTTGCAACTTATACCATCAAAACAATCGACGATCCTTGTACACTGAATAAAACTTTGTACATCAATCCACCAGAGAATATTCTCTCTCAAGGAGAAATAGTTCAGGCATGGGACGCTTATCGGGAAAGAAGTAGTCAAGATGAGCATTTCAGAGGAAGATTTCCTCTCTAACCTGAAAGGTAAATTTAAATTTTTTTGCACAAGGTGGTATACAACTTGACTTGAGAAATAGAATCGAAAGACATCAAAAAATAGTGAATGGATTATTTATGTTAGAATATAAAATATATATCATAAGTTCGAAGTTTTGGTACAGTGGAAGGGACATTTCACATGGTATCAGAGCAATCCGGGTTCAATTCCCACCGGACACGTATTACATACGGTTTTATTTAAATTAAAATCACCTTGCGCAAAAGTCCCGGGTTTCGGCCCAAAGAGGCCTTCGACCTGCAGGGTTGTGTGAGAATATAAAATATAATCACTCAACCCTCATCATAACTTCGAGCTTTTGGTGCAGTGAAACCGGCGTTTCACAATTTAGAAAATGGAGCACCAAGAAACTACACTTAGCTATCATTGTTTTTCACTAAACTATCTAAAGATTTTTTATTAGTGTAAACTCCTAAACTTTGGTTTTAAGAGCACAAAGAAAGTGGAAAAAACCCAAAAGCAGCACTTTAGCGAAGCTTACTGTAATAAAAGAAGTTTAAGGTAGTTTAGTGAGAATTTAATGTAATTTAGCCCTTGTATTTTTTTTTTGAGAGAAAGATAGGGACAATAAAACCCTAGCCAAATAAAACATTTCATTAAAAATATAAATGAGGAAAGTTACAACAAGTAAACAAAGAAAAGAAAAAGAAAAAAACAAGTTCTAGAGAACCATCTCTTTACGGACAACAAATATTAACTGTAAAGCGAATTAAACCATTTTCCCACAAAATTCTTCAAAAACCTTCGGTAAATTATGTAGATATAGATATCCTGCTCTTCAAAACATTCGTCCAAAAGTCCAGCAAAATATTAACTCTAGCACTTTTTATCATAGAAAATCCTGGTATTTCTTTTGGCCCAAACATACCAGCAGAATACCATGACAAACATATCTCAAGCATTCCTAATATTCTTTTTGACCCTTTTGATTCTCCACTTCAAAATATGTCCATATCGATTTTACAAAAGAACATTTTTCCAGAATATTCTTTTTATCATTGATGCTGGATTTCCTTTAATCTTCCAGAAATCTCTTTTATATTTCCATATCGATTTTACAAAAGAACATTTTAAGAAAATATGTCCAATTGTTCCACTTTTTTTATCGCACAAGACACATAAAGCTCCTTTATCAACTCCTTTTTTCCATAATATTTAAAGTGAGAAGCTTTCCTTCAACTATAAGCCGCATATGGATTTTAAATTTCGTTGGAACCTTACACCTCAATAAAACTCCAGCAATAGGACACTTGCAGCCATCAAATGTTATGAATCTGCATAAACATTTAACTGAAAATTGGCCACCGACACTCCACCTCCAATTCCAAATATCTTTGTGTTCAGATAGATTAGAAGAGGGAAGTAATTGAAACAAGAGAATTAATCCATCTTGATGTTCTTCAATAAGATGATATCCAAATTTAAGACACCAAAACCATTGTCCGATTCTAAACTCTCTCATGGAAGATACCAATTCATCTTGATTCCAAACCAAATTGAATAATTGAGGGTATAAAATAGTAAAAGAAAAATATCCCAACCATAAATCTTTCCAAAATCTAACTGTATCTTCCTTGCTGCATACTACATTAAAACCTTTGGAGAATGACAAAACAGTTCTTGCAACACCTCTCCAGAACGAAGACACGACAAAAGAATGTAACAAATCATAATCCCAAAAGGATCTTTTATAATATGAGCTCAACACTAATTCATACCAAGGAAGAGAATGATCGGAGACAAGTTTCCACATCCATTTCGCTAACAAAGCAGTGTTCATATTCTTGAGATTCAACACTCCTAAACCACCAAACTCTTTTGATTTGCAAACCTCTTCTTAACTAACTAAGCAATGAAAACCGAAAATGTTATCTTTCCCCTTTCAAAAAAGCGCCTTTCTAATTTTATCAATTTTTTCTCTCACCTAAGTGGGCATCACATAAACAGACATCATGTATAGAGGGATGAATGATATGATAGAGTTAACTAAAATGAGTCCGCCACCTCAAGACAGCATCTTACCCTTCCATCCGACTAATCTAGAATCAATTTTTTGGACAACTGGAAGTCGATCCTCCTTATGCAAACCCAAGTATTTCGCCGGAAAGAACCCACTGGTTTAATTGGGACACCCAAGTATTTCGCCGAAAAGTACCCACTGCTGCAATTAAAACCTTTGGGTAATGTAATATGCAAATCCTCAAATCCACCGATTAAAAAAAATGTGTTTTTTTTTTCTAAATTCACTTTCAAACCAGATGATAACTCGAAAGCAAACAGAAGAAACTTAATGATTGCAATTGAGACGATGAAAGATGCAGAATTATAAGGTATCATCAGCATATTGAAGATTCAGGATACCCATATGTCCAATATCATTTCTTCACAGCCCCTCAAACAAATGTATCTCCTTAGCTTTTCCCATAATTCTAGAAAACACATCTACAATAAACACGAACAATAAAGAAGATAACAGATCTACTTGCTTAAGTTCCCGTTTACTGTGAATGATTTTTCCTTTAAAACCATTTACAACCATCGAAGTATTTCCACCTCTTACTGTAAGCATAAACCATGAAACCCATCTAGCTCCAAATCTTCTGGCGAGCAATAGTTTTTTCAGAAACTCCCAGCTCATCATGTCATATGCTTTCTGAAAATCAATTTTAAGTATCACACATGTTTCCTTTCTCTTATGACACCCGGTCACAATTTCCTGGGCGGCAGCCATACTGTCCAAAATACTTCTTCCTTTAATAAATGTCGTTTGCGATTTATCCACCAGTAAACTCATTTTATCTTTAAGTTTGGTAGCCATGACCTTGGTCACAATTTTAAAGACAATATTCAGAAGGCTGATAGGTCGATATTCTGAAACACTACATGCATTTTTAATCTTTGGAATCAGAGTGATCAGAGTGTAGTTAAGCCTTTTTAAATTAGCAATTCCAAGATATAAATCAGAAAAAACTGCCATGATATCAACCTTCACAATATTCCAAAACTCCTAAAAGAATTAAATTGGAAATCCGTTAGGGCCTGCAGATTTATCTCCAGCCAAATCAAATACCGCCATTTTAACTTCCTTTATAAAAATAGGGTCTCCAAATCTTGGGAGTCCCAATTCTCAATTCCATACAAATCTTGCTAATCACAGGTGATACTTCTAGACGAGTTATCATCGAAAATACCTTTGTAGTAAAAAGACAACAATTGCAAAAGTTGTTCCTGATTAGAAACATCTGTACCCTCATGTATTATAGAGAAAATTTTGTTTATTTTTTGCCCACCATTAGTAATTTTATGAAAATATGATGTGTTTTTATCACCTTCCTCTAACCAAATCATCCCAGACCTTTGTCTCCACTTCATTTCTTCTTTATCCAATATATCTTCCAATTGAAAGTTTAATGCAACTCTTCTTTATTTATCCACCGGAGTAATAGCTTTATGTTCTTCAAGCACATCAGTACATCTATTTTGTTCAAGGATATCTTTTTTCTTACAAATAATACTGCCAAAGCACTGAAAGCTCCATGCCTTACACTCTTTTCCAACCTATCGAAGCTTGTGAACAATGTTTGTTGTAGAGCTTGGCAACATAAGAACTTCCTTCCACCAAGAGGCCCCAAACTCTTTAAAACCTTGCTCTTTTAACCACATTTTCTCAAATCTAAAACTTTTGGGTTTCACCTCTCGAATGTCGAAACCAGAACAACACCTGGAATATGATTGGACAATTTACTAGATAGTCCTTGAGCAAAGGTAAAAGGGAACAAATCTTCCCATTCGATGGATATAAAAAATATGTCTAATCTTGCCAAAGCAGGATACTCTATTGTTGGTCCATGTAAAATTGCTACCACCTATTGAAATATTAATAAGATTTAAATCTCTGACCATTTTAGCAAAATTCTCCATGTCTTTAGGATGACCAATGTTATCCAACCTTTCCTCAACTGTCAATATCGCATTAACAGCCCTTGCAATGATCCAAGGGCCGGAATGAATCCTCCGAAAATTTCTAATCTCTTCACAAAACTCATATCGAAGACTTATATTAGTTGGACCATATACCGACGAAAGAATCCATTCCACACTTGAGTTTCTATCTTTAATCCCTACAGAAAGCAAGTATTTATCTCTCCAGATATTTTCCATCATAAATTTATCATTTCTCTAACCAATTAATTGACCATCTGATGCACCAATAGAATTCAAACAACACCATCCTTCTAACTATTACTTCCCAAAGATCTCAAAATCATATGACCAGGACAAATTAGTTTAGATTCTTGAATACAACAAATATCAACATTGTATAATTTCAAGAAATTCTTAACACGCTTCTTTTCTTAGCCTTACCCAGTCCCCCTCACATTCCAAGATAAAATATGCATATTAAAGATAAATTGATCCTCCTAACGATATCAGTTAGAGGTAAGAAAGCACTAACTGGCTCTTCCCACTTCCATCTCCCTTATGCTATCAACCAGCACATATCCATCATATCCAACAGAAACCTTAAAGCCACATATATTGCTTATATCAATTAACTCAGAGTTATATAAGGAATTAAGCGATATCCTTATATATGAAGATCCCAATTTGGAAGAATATACAGTAGCTTCAGAGGATGAAGGTTTGGCCTCTAATTGTAGGTTCATGGCCCTCTCTAAAACAGTTCTTAATTGTTATCCTTCAAATCTGGAACTTCTCCTTATTGAAGCAGGCATCCGACGTTTAGCTTTTCTACTTGAAACAATCGAGTCAGGTGACGCGGATATTTGAGGAGCAACCGCAGTTAAAGGCTCGATAAGCATGGCATTTTCTATTTTGCACAAGTACAACTGCAAATTATCATCTTCTATGTTGCAGTAACCGCACACTAGTTCCTTATGTTGAGTGACCACATGTTGCATCTCTTCCCAATATATATTAGTCATCTTATGTTTGAAACAAAGTCTGTCATCATCCCATTCTAGATAATCCGGCAGAACAATCGGGAGCTTTAGGCCAAAACCAAAATGTAGCATAGGAGGCACATGTGGATTGGACCAAAAAATCCTGCCTAATTCCAAAGTACCAACTTTTGCATATGAATCGTCCTTAGGAAAGCCCGAACATTCTCCTTTTGTAGCCTTCTCAAGGGACTTTTGTGGAATAGAATTTTCAACATTTGATTTACACATTTTGTATTTCCAATATGTTGACTGATTTACACATTTTGCAGGCTTAGAGCATGCACAACAGGTGGGCTACAACATTACTACCATGTCTATTATGAAGGTTGCTTGACAAACTTCGATATCGGGCAAGGAGGAGAAGAAGCAACCCTGTTTCAATGTTGGAAATTTAACAAATTGTCAAATCTCACCAATTTTAAGAATATAATTCATTTAACGGAAAAATTCAACAGAATAAGGTAGATATATTTGGCCTTCAGCATTCGAAATGTTAAGATATTGTCTGTATCTACTACAGACTACAGTCTGTCCTCATAATTATCTGTGAAGAAAATTTCTATCAGTTCAAGGAATATACATATAACGAGAAGCGGAAGTAAAAAAAAAATAACAAAAAGGAACCGAAGCTAATGATGGTAGAAACTACCAATGCCCCGTGAAAAAAATAGTTGTATGTTTAATTGCTTAACGTTACACAAGCAAACAACATAGCTTACAATATGCGATATGATAAGATATACGACACGATTTATAAGAAAAACTATATACAATACATAGCACTATTCGACAAACAGATCAATTTCAAGTTATGATGAGCATTTTGTATCTTGGGGGGATTCTATCCAGGGCTGCAATTTCTTTGGAGCATTTCATCAAACAGGTTATGGGCAATGTTCAAAATTGAGTGAGGACGAATTTGACTTTTGGAATTCCTGATGGGATTCGCTCAGCGAGGAGCAAATGCTGAAAGAGATTTTTTTTAATCCTTTTTTGAAGTAAAGAGGAGAAAGGAGAAAAGATAATATTTTTTAACTAAAAAGAGAAAAAAAGACGTCGCCCGAGAGCAAATAATGAAATAGATTTTTTTTAAATCCATTTTTGAAGTAAAGAGGAAAAAGGAGAAAAGAAAATATTCGAAAATAAAAATAGGTATCTGTAGTTGATGTATGTCGGATGCGCATATAAAATAGATATGAGGAAAAAGGTTATACCTACTCAAGTCAAATATTACTGTTTTTGGTATCATATATCAGCACTTAGAAGATTCAGGTGTTAGCACATCCATATTTAGAGGCTATTTACGGATGCGGATACGGATTATGATAGCTATGGGAAATGAAAATAACTGCATGTTATTGATAGAAATATGATATAAACTTAGATCCTATTTATACCCTATGTCTGCCCTGATAATGCAGTTGAGAGGGTATAAATGTTCTACGTATAAATTACTGGGGGATTTATGGAATTAACCCAATTTAGAAAAAATAATCTTTACCGTTATAAACCAAATTGAAGGGTCCATGTGTTATTCAAGAAAAAATGCCCAAAATTGAAATTAAAAAATCAAGGGGCCGCTATTAGATATTACGGTTGACGGTTACTCTATCCAAAACGGGTAAATATCCAACTAAAAAACTCTTTCTTTATTTCACTCAATAGAGAGAAAAAAATCCTTACCCATGGCTTTTCCTCCAAAATATCAAGAACACCCTTCATTCTTCAAACCCTAAGCTCATGCAAATCAATGCAAGACCTCAAAAAAATCCAATCCCTCATCCTCAAATCCAAGCCTCTACAAACCCATCCCGTCTTCTCCAAGATGCTATCTTTTTGTGTGCTCTCTCCCCATGGAGACATCTCATATGCTCAACTTCTCTTGGCCCATCTTGAATCCTGACAGATATCGGATCACGTCAAGATGTTACCTTCTGTAGATTCTCTGTTGGCAACGATGGACGGCTGGAATTGAGTTGGAGGTTGCCTCCTGAAGCGTGTGGATCTCAATGGGGTTGAGGTTGTTGTGATCGAGCTACCTGCAAAGAAGCCCCGAGGTGGTTGTACCACCGAGGACCCTCCGACGATCAAATTAGACCGGATATTTGAGCAGAGTAACGGCCTAGTGAGGAGAAAATGACTTACTTGAGGCGTCTGAAAGAGGGGTTTATATAGTGGTGACAACAGGCAGGCGAGCGCGAGAATCACGCCGGCCGTTACGCCCCTGACGTCACGCTCGCGTGATCGGCGGGATCCCGCATTAATGACGATGCAGACTCGATAATGGGGGATCGTGATGGCGTGGAACGCGGGACGTGGCCGGCGGATATCTCGCGCATGGCGAGATTCGTAGAGCCGTGACGGAGGCGTCTGCGACTGGTGCTGCTGGTCAGTCGATGGGACCGAAGAAGATGAGCTCGGCGGGAGGCTCGGGAACGAGCGGGAGGCCGAGATATCTTGGTTCTGTGGTAGCCCGGAGGCGAGCCGGGAGGGCGAGGAAGCTCAGCCCGAAGGATGGCTCGGAGGCGAGCCGGGAGGGCGAGGAAGCTCAGCCCGAAGGAAGGCTCGGAGGCGAGCCGGATGGCCGAGGAAGCTTGGGCCTGTGATAGCTCGGAGTAGAGCAAAGGGACAGTTGGCTTGGCTGCTGAAGTGCTCGGGGGCAAGGAGTGAGATGCAACCTCGGAGACAGGGTTTGAGGGAAGCCCCGACTGTAGCACGCTGGTTTCCCCTCCGTGGCCCTCAGGGGCCTAACTGGCTTATGCATGTGACACGTCATCCACCACGTGTCATGATATAAGGAATTACCGTTATTGAGCATCATCATTAGCCCCCCCACTCTCGTCCCGATCTATTTGTGGGTCGGGTTGAGAGTGGACTGCTTGGTTCTTTCTGTACGGTTTGGCGCTGGTAATTCCTCGTGGTGGATTGTTCGGAGACGACACGGCGGTCTTGTTGTCGTGCATCGAGTATGAGTCGAACGAAGGATGAGTGTAGGAAGGTCGGTATCCTCCCTTTGCCGGAGTTGAGGCGCCGATCGCGCATTGAGTATGAGTTTATTCGGCGGGTCTTAGATCCGTGTCTTTGTAGGGTAGGAAGCTACCCGCTGCGGATGCGCCAAGCAGGAAGCTACTCAGCGGCCTCGCGAGGAGGGCTTTGGACCCACCGCGTTGATGGGCAGGAGGATGCCCGCTGGGGATGCGCCGAGCAGGAAGAAACTCGGCGGCCTCGTGAGGAGGGCTTCAGATCCTCAGCGTCTAATAGGAAGGAGGCTTCCCGCTGGGGATGCGCCGAGCAGGAAGAAACTCGGTGGCCTCACGAGGAAGGCTTCGAACCCACTGCGTTGATGGGCAGGAGGACGGCCACTGGGGATGTGCCGAGCAGGAAGAAACTCGGCGGCGTCGTGATGAGGGCTTCAGATCCTCAGCGTCTGATGGGCAGGAGGCTGCCTGCTGGGGATGCGCCGAGCAGGAAGAAACTCGACAGCCTCTTGGTGAGGGCTTCGATCCCTGGCGTCGTGGGGTAGGGAACTACCAGCCAGGGATAGCCGAGCAGGGCAGCCGCTCGGCTGCCTCTTGGTGAGGGCTTCGATCCTTAGCGCGGGAGGGGCCGTAAGAGGCCTGCTAAGGACGGGCCGAGCAGGGTTGCTGCCCGGTGCCTCTTAACGAGGGCTTTGATCCTTAAGGACGGGCCGAGCAGGGTTACTGACCGATACCTTTTGGCGAGGGCTTAGATCCATGGCGTTGTAGGGTAGGGAACTACCAGCCAGGGATAGCTGAGCAGGGTAGCCGCTCGGCTGCCTCATGGTGAGGACTTCGATCCTTAGCGCGGGAGGGGCCGTAAGAGACCTGCTAAGAATGGGCCGAGCAGGGTTGCTTCCTGGTGCCTCTTGGCGAGAGCTTGGATCCTTAAGGACGGGTCGACCAGGGTTACTGCCCAGTGCCTCTTGGCGAGGGCTTTGATCCCTGGCATTGTGGGTAGGGAGCTACCAGCCAGGGATGACCGAGCAAGGGCGAGCCCGGTTGCCTCTTGTTGAGGGCTTCGATCCTTAGTGCGGGAGGGGCCGTAAGGGGCCTGCTAAGGACGGGCTGAGCAGGGTTGCTGCCCGGTGCCTCTTGGCGAGGGCTTTGATCCTTAAGGACGGGCCGAGCAGGGTTACTTCCCGGTGCCTCTTGGCGAGGGCTTCGATCCCTGGTGTCGTGGGGTAGGGAATTACCAGCCGGGGATAGCCGAGTAGGGTAGCTGCTCGGCTGCCTCTTGGTGAGGGCTTCGATCCCTGGCGTTGTGGGGGTATGGAACTACCAGCCAGGGATAACCGAGCAAGGGCAAGCCCGGTTGCCCCTTGGTGAGGGCTTCGATCCCTGGCGTTGCGGGGTAGCAAACTACCAGCCAGGGATAGCCGAGCAGGGTAGCGAACTAACAGCCAGGGATAGCCGAGCAGGGCAGCCGCTCGGCTGTCTCTTGGTGAGGGCTTGGATCCCTGGCATCGTGGGGTAGGGAACTACCATCCAAGGATAGCCGAGCAGGGTAGCCGCTCTGCTGCCTCCTGGTGAGGGCTTCGATCCTTAGCACGGAAGGGGCCCTAAGAGGCCTGCTAAGGACGGGTCGAGCAGGGTTGCTGCCCGGTGCCTCTGGGCGAGGGCTTGGATCCTTAAGGACGGGCCGAGAAGGGTTACTGCTCGGCGCCTCTTGGTGAGGGCTTTGATCCCTGACGTTGTGGGTAGGGAGCTACCAGCTAGGGATAACCGAGCAAGGACGACTTCGGTTGCCTCTTGATGAGGGCTTTGATCCTTAGCGCGGGAGGGGCCATAAGGGGCCTGCTAAGGACGAGCCGAGCAAGGTTGCTGCCCGGTGCCTCTTGGTGAGGGCTTCGATCCCTGACGTCGTGGGGGTAAGGAATTACCAGCCGGGGATAAACGAGCAAGGGCGAGCTCGGTTGCCTCTTGGTAAGGGCTTCGATCCCTGGCGTTGCGGGTAGCAAACTACCAGCTAGGGATAGCTAAGCAGGATAGCCGCTCGGCTGCCTCTTTGTGAGGGCTTCAATCCCTGGCGTTGCGGGGTAGCGAACTACCAGACAGGGATAGCCGAGCAGGGTAGCCGCTCGGCTGCCTCTTAGTGAGGGCTTCGATCCCTGGCATTGTGGGGTAGGGAACTACCAGCCAGGGATAGCCGGGCAGGGTAGCCGCTCGGCTGCCTCTTGGTGAGAGCTTCGATCCCTGGCGTTGTGGGGTAAGGAACTACCATCCAGGGATAGCCGAGCAGGGTAGCCGCTCGGCTGCCTCTTGGTGAGGGCTTCGATCCTTAGCTGCCTGTTCGATTCGTGAGGTTTTGTTCGGCTTTCCCAGTGTGAGTATGGGGAATAGAGACAGTCGTGGGCGACACGTGTAACGAACGCGTGGGGGAGGTGAAACGCCGGAGCCGCGTCGTTTCGATTTCACCGAGAAAGGTTCGATGTCTGCCGCGTGGCGGTACAGTTGTGGGTAAAACGGGCGACTGTTGGACTCATGGGGTGCCCAGCGGGTCATGGAATATGTTCTCCCGGGAGATCTGTGGCCGTGGGAGGCAGCGAGGCGGTGGTCGGCAGTGCTGATGCGAGCAGAGTTTTCTCTCCCTCTGTAGGGGTCCCGGTCTCGAGGTGGGGGAGCGGCGACCTGGAGAGCTTGCCCTGCCGTTTGGACACGGACGAGCGCATCCACCACGGACGCGAGTCAATTTATCCGGCGGCTAGGACGTTGATGGCGTTCGGGGGAGGAGATTCGTCCACGTCTCTATTGTGGGGGAGGTGGCGGCTAGTGCTTGGATCGTCGCGGTGATCGCTCGCCATTGAGTTGAGATCGGAAGATGAACTTTATTGAGTGGAATCAAGAAGTTCCCACAGACGGCGCCAGCTGACGGATATCGAATTACGTCAAGATGTTACCTTCCGTAGATTCTATGTTGGCGACAATGGATGGCTGAGATTGAGTTGGAGGTTGCTTCCTGAAGCGTGTGGATCTCAATGGGTTTGAGGTTGTTGTGGCCGAGCTACCTGCAAGGAAGTCCCGGGGTGGTTGTACCATCGAGGACCCTCCGACGATCAAGTTAGACCGGATATTTGAGCAGAGTAATGGCCTAGTGAGGAGAAAATGACTTACTTGAGTTGTCTGAAAGAGGGGTTTATATAGTGGTGGCAACAGGCAGGCGGGCGTGAGAATCACGTCGACCATTACGCCCCTGACGTCACGCCCGCATGATCGGCGGGATCTCGCATTAATGATGAGGCAGACTCGTTAATGGGGATCGTGATAGCATGGAACGCGGGACGTGGCCGGCGGATATCTCGCGCATGGAGAGATTCGCGGAGCCGTGACGGAGGCGTCTGCGACTGGTGCTGCTGGTCGGTCGATGGGACCGAGGAAGATGAGCTCGGCGGGAGGCTCGGGAACGAGCGGGAGGCCGAGGTATCTTGGTTCTGTGGTAGCCCGGAGGCGAGCCGGAAGGGCGAAGAAGCTCAGCTCGAAGGATGGCTCGGAGGCGAGTCGGAAGGGCGAGGAAGCTCAGCCCGAAGGAAGGCTCGGAGGCGAGCCGGATGGCCGAGGAAACTCGGGCCTGTGATGGCTCAGAGTAGAGCAAAGGGACAGTTGGCTTGGCTGCTGAAGTGCTCGGGGGCAAGGAGTGGGGTGCAACCTCGGAGACAGGGTTTGAGGGAAGCCTCCACTGTAGCACACTGGTTCCCCCTCTGTGGCCCTAAGGGGCCTAACTGGTTTATGCATATGACACGTCATCCTCCACGTGTCATGATATAAGGAATTACCGTTATTGAGCATCATCAAATCCCCAATAATTTCTATGTACAATGTGCTCATTCACGGCTTCTCTCTCAACAAGAGAAGCCCCAAATTGAGTTTGATGCTAGCATATCAAGAATTGCTCCAATTGGGCCTTTGTCCTAACAATTTCATTTTCTTTTCTTTGATCAAAAAGCTTTCGGATTGCGAGGCGTTTTTTGAAGGGCAATTGCTCTTCTTGTTTTCCTCTCTTTTATGCTTCCAAGTTGAACCGTTTTCTACTTTATTGGATCATAGTTTTTTTTCTTTAGGTAATTAATTTTGCTATGAATTATTCTTTTCATTGACCTTTTAGAGTTACGAATGATCGAAGATGAAGAAAACGACAAAAAAGAAATTACAAAAAATATGTCTTAATTCTGTTGTAGAGGGTGCAATTGCTTATTCTGATCAAGAAGGTAAAAGTGGTATAACACTCTAAAGTATTGATGCGGCTATAGTGAAATGTGCCTTTGAAGCTACTGTCAAAGTTGGATATCCACCGTACATTGCCATAGCATATCAAAGGAATCGATGACTCATATTACTTATTTCTACTTGCAAATTCTTCCTTGATTTTGGATATCTCTTAAAAGAAAGTGAATAATATCAGCCATCGATTCATGTTTGCAAATCTCAAATAGTCAACCTATAGAATCATGTTTGCAAATCTTGCTCAGAATTCTTTAGTCGACACATACAAAGCTTTTTCTTTGATTAATCATAAAAGGCTCTAGGGTATTACTTATAAATGGAATTGCTAGAACTTACTCTCTAACAAGAGCCTTTTATCCCAAGCATATCGGGTAGGCTACATGAACCAACATGAGAATCTCGCCGGGTCTAGCACATGAATCCTCCGCCTCCACCCACTCTTATAAAATAATATACTTTCATTGAGGTCTTTGGCAACTATATCTTTTTGTATCACCTCCAGCCATGTTTTCTTTGGTCTCTCTTTCGTCCTTTTGACATTGCCTATATCGAGAGTTTCTATTCATCGAACCGGTGCTTTCATAGGTCTATGTCGTATATGACCAAACCATCTTAGCCGGTTTTCCAGCATTTTCTCCTCCATAGGTGCCACACCAACTTTTGCATGAATATCCTCATTTCTTATTTTATCTTTTCTAGCATTACCAAACATCCAACGAAGTATGCGCATCTTCACTACGCGCATTTTCTGTGTATGATACTTCTTAGGAGCCCAACATTCTGTACCATATAATAAGGCAGGCCAAATAGCGCTCCGATAAAACTTCCCTTTCAACTTTAACGGAAAGTTACGATCGCATAAAATCTCTGTTGCGCTCCTCCATTTCAACCAACCAGCTTGGATCTTTTAATTGACATCGCTATCTATCTCCCTATCCTTTTGGATGATAGAATATAGATATCTAAATTGATCGCTCGGTGATATCTCTTATCCATCCAGTGTTATACCACTGTGGCCTCGACTTCTCTGTTTGCTAAATTTGCAATTCATATATATTGTCTTGGACTTGCTCAATCTGAACCTCCAAGATTTCAACATTCACTTCCAGAACTCCAATTTGTCATTAACCCTTGTTTTCGTCTCATTTACTAGAACAATATCATCAGCGGATAGCATACACCAAGGTACCTTATCTTGGATAGTTCCAGTAAGATCATCCATCACGATGGTAAACATAAATGGACTTAATACAGATTTTTGATTTAAGCCAATTGTAATCGGAAAATCACTTGTTAAGCCGCCGCAACATTTGCTACTACTCCGTCGTACATGTCCTTGATTATGTCAATATACTTGACCGGGACTCTCTTCTTCATCATTTCCCCCTATAATACATCTCTAGATATCTTGTCGTACGTTTTCTCCAAGTTAATAAATATCATATGCAAATCTCTTCTCCTCTCTCGAAAACGCTCGAAAAGTTGACGAAGTAAATGAATAGCCTCTGTCGTCGATCGTCCAGGCATGAACCCAAACCGGTTCTCTGTAATCTTAATATCTTTTCTTAGCCTGTGTCCAATCACTCTTTCCCAAAACTTCATGGTGTGACACCTAAATTTTATTCCATGGTAGTTTGAGCAAGTTTGAATGTTACCCTTATTCTTGTAGATAGGTACAAGGGTACTTTTTCTCCACTCATTTGGTATGTTTTTGGTGTGCCAAATCTTATTAAACCGGTCAGCCATTTAACGTCTATCTCTCTTAAGCATCTCCAAAACTCGATAGAAATCCTATCTGGACCAATCGATTTTCTTGATTTCATTCTCTTCAAAATATCTTTCACGTCAGGTACTCTTATTTTACGCATGAAATCATGGTTTATATCTTTAGATTGAATGATAAGTCCATCCAAATTCTTAGTAAAGTTCTCATCGAACAATTTGTCAAAATAATCTCTCCATCTTTTCTTAATATTCTCATCTCGAATTAAAACCATCTGATTTTCATCTTTTGTTGGCGTCCGGCGCCCTAATCACGGAAGCCGCGGACGAGGCGGAAGTGAAAACAAAAAATTTTCGCGGGCACCGAACACGCGAGCCCCAGGATACGATCCAAATATCTAAACTAGCTAACTAGAAATGCACGGATTGAGAAACTACAACTTTTGTCGCGTGTCCACCCAATTGTGAAAGATCCCTTCATGCTCGTAGTCACCGGGATCGCTCTTGAAAATCGACCACTCTCGCCGAAGACGATCTGCCTGAGGGAAACCGGAGGAGACTCTAACTGATGATCCAAACTTGCTAGGTTTGGATGGTCGATGATGTAAGAATATTTCACTAAAAATTTCTCTCTTCTTCTCAATATCAAATGAGCAAGAGGAAGAAGAAGGAGAAGGAGGTGAGGAAGATGGTTGCAAACACTTGCAACCATGAAGCATGCTCACAAGAGTGGAATGAAAGAAAACATCAAGTGTAGAAAATGAGAATGTCTTGCTTTTTACAACCATGGTTCAATAGTGAACATAAATGAACTTATCAATATAAAATCCCCAAGCCATACCTCTCTACATGCAAAGAACCATGCTTCATTACTCCTCACTTTACACCTTATTTCCTTTTATTTTTATAAATAGAAAAATAAATATGAGGTGTTCTTCTTCTAGAAGCATTCCCGTATAAATACGGAATACTTCACCTGGTATATGTATTACTATATATACGCGTATCCGTATAAAAATACGGATAGCACCAAAGAGAGAAAATGAATAGTAAACAATAATACTAAAATATATGTATCAAAATACATATATAAATTATTAAATCAAAACCTGATTTAATAATCCGGTTTAATCCTAAGCCGGCTAGTATTATCAACCGTCCGATTAAAATCCGTGTAGCCCGTACACGTATTTAATCGGACCCCTACACATACCAATGTACGGCTCCTACATCTGTCATCTGAACCGGAAAAACCCTCTGTGTGGGACTCTAAAGACTCGGCAATACGCTGGCAGTAGGTTTAACCACAAGCACGTCAGCGGCACTAGCTGTACGTAACGGTTACCCAGGTACTTGCCAAAAGAGGGGTCGACAATCAGGTACGTCCTTACCCTACTGAGCATGAATGTGATAATCTACGTACAGTCTGGTCTCTTCGTCAAAGAGTATCATATATCGGGTCTAGGAGTGGATAACGTCAGACCCCTACTAACCCGATAAGTCATGTCTGAGTCAAGCTCATTACCAACAGTGATACTACTGATCAACTATCAGTAAATCTCATCCACCGTGGCTACGGATTTCTGGTGATAACCAACTGAACATAGCGCTGTTGGATATATGTATGCCTTAAAGGCCATTATTTGATAGTGGATGCTTGGACATGTATATATATACAGAGGGCTTTCTCGCTTGACATGATAGTATGCTATATGGTTACTTTTTATCTTAACATGTTCACTTGATTGTGTATACCATTCATTTGATACATGTTGATAAAGCCCTTAGGATATCCGCTTGACTACCATGATTATGATGCGGATCATACTAGTGGGGCATGACCAGTCTATAAGCGTATCCTTAAATGTTCCTAGTCGTGGGTGTATCGAGACGGGGCATCGATATTACAGAGTAGACTAGCGTATACATTTCTTGACCTATTTGATGGGCGATGGATGATCCCATATCCATTGGTGTTTGACATCAAAGATTGTATACGGGTGCTCAGTGGAGACTGGGTATACTGAACAGACTCGCCGAGAACTCTTATATGTTATTATATCTATGGTCGGATAGCAGTTCTCAGGTGACACTTGTACAGGTTAGTCTGTAGACCCAAGATCGTCATAGAGTCTTGTGTGTTCTCCCATAGTGCTTTGATTTTCACCCTACCACGGCTCTACTGAGTTATGCAAACATGTGGTTTTTGGGTATAGTCCCGAGACACATGGAGTCAATGAGCGATAGGAGGGGTTTCGTCTCTCCCGGTATTGGGGGTTGATATTGTGCTATGCGCGATTGGCTATAACTGAAAGTTCCAGGCCAGGGCTGATGAGATTTACTGATAAGTGTTATCAGTAGTTTCTCGATCTCTTATAGGCCACATATTGGCATGACTTATTGAGTTATTGGGGTCGACGATACCATCCCTAGACTCGATATGCAACATATCTGACGAAAAGACTGGACTGTATGGTAAGTGTTGCTGGTTAGATCTACGAGGGGATAAGTTCGCTTGTTAATCTTCTGTTCGTTCAATACATGGGATCCGTTACGTGCAGCTAGTACCGCTGACGGTTTGTGGGTATCTGATATGATCACTACCTACTGCTAGCGTATTGACGAGTCTTAGAGTCCCTGTAGGGTGTTTTTCGTCACCCCATTGAGATGGGAATACACGCGCGCTTGTCAGGCGTACTACAGATTCCCCCTGTCTAGGGTAGGACGGTGTTTAATGATTGTGGGGATCCGAATCTCCGGCAGCCGCGGACTAAGCTGCCGTTAATTACCCCTTGCCTTTGGAGCGAGGGAACCTCCGATTGACAGGTTAAACTGGTCATGCAAACTCAATGTGCAGCGTACATATGTTGTGTCTTGAAAGGGGGTTTGGATATATCGGGAGCCACCCAGAGTTTTTACGGGGGTCCCGCTACCCGGATAGCGGGCTGGGGGTCAAGGGGGCTAGCAGCCATCTTGCGGGGTGCGGGGCAGTGCCCCGTTAGAAATTGTTTTCTAACAGGGGCAGTGTCGTGGAGCACGTGTGTGTGCAAATATGTATACATATGTATATGTATATGTATGTACATAAAAAGAGGGGGAAAAGGCATCCAAAGGATGCGTGGGGCCAGCGCCTTGGGTGCTGTGCGCTTGATTAAGAGAGGTTTTGTCGATCAAAAATATTTACCGCAATCAAGAACGGCGTCGCTTTGCAGCTAGCCGGTGAATACGGGTCGGTCCACAGGGATGTGTAAATCTCCTTTAAGTTCTTACGAGTTAATTCCAAATGGTGTTTGGATCTATAAATAAACCTAAAAATTGAAGTTGTATGAGACTAGGATTAGAAACTTGCTAGGATTAGGTCTAGGGAAAATTTGGTAAACAAAGATCTACATCTCTTTCCATTGCCATTAATTAAATCTATCATATTAGTGTTATGGTAAATATTTATAAAGGGGATTAGGATGATTGGGATGATTGATTCTTCCTCTAGATCCTTGTCCTTCCTTTATTAATCTTTACCCTAACCTCCATGGAAAACCTTAAAATCCGGGCCTTTAGACTACGGAATTCACCGTTACCTCGAGGGTAAAGTGCCGTAGGGAGCGGAATAAGAAGGTATGCATGGAGTTCTAATGTTCATAAAAGTTTGGCAACGAAAAGAGATAAGAGATCTTCATCTCTCAAATCCTTCCCTATTCCTAACCCTAACAAGCGAGGAAACTACTCGCTCATTGAGGGAATGACGAAAGACATGATTTTATTAAAGAGAGAAAACATCGATTGCAAGTTAATAAAAGCTAAACTAAATTAAACTAAGGCGAGAAAATAATTTACCTAGAGCAGATATGAAAAACTACAACTACTGCAAGGAAAATAACCTACTTACTTTTGATGCGCTCCAACTTCAAGAAAACAGAATTTTATTCATTAGTAGAGGCATAAAAAATACAAGGACTTGGGTTCTATTTATAGGACATAGAAACCCTAGGTTTACAATTGCTCCGCATGTCTACAATTACAAATATACCCCTAGAAAATCTTTCCAAAGCCGTCAAAGAATTATGGTAAAATTTTCTGTGCATTAGGGCTTCAAACGGCCGCGGAACCGCGGCATGGGCGCGCTTGGGCCGCGGTTCCGCGGCCCAATGGTGAGCTTGGATCCTGAAATTTTGGTGGCTTGCTTTGGGTCTTTTTGGGCTTCTGGTTCTTTGGTTCTTTTATCAATTGGGCTTCTATATTAGCTCCAGATATTCAGTGAACACTTTGCAATGGATTTTTAGCCGTCTGCTTACGTTGCCTTGTTGATGGTGAACTGTTCTTCTTCTAGGCTTTAGTAAGATCCTCCTATTTGTTGGTCAAAAATCCTTCTTTTGTGTCGTCTTTTGTGTTTTTCACCGTTTTCGCTCCAAGAACCTGTAACCTGTAACATGTAGCAGACATGGGTCAAAAGCACCTGTTTTTATTGTAAAATGCATAAGAATGGGGAATACAAAATGCAATATTATGTTATGAACAAATACCCCCAGACTTATCTTTTGCTCGTCCTCGAGCAAACTTATTTTTTTATTCTCGATAAAAATCTAACCTAGCCGCACTTTCGCAGGGAAACGCAATTGCACTGAGCTCGTGCAACAAGCCGTTAAACCTCTAGGTGTCCCCAGTAGGAGGAGTGTTGTCTCCTGAGGGTTTTCAGCGGATTACACCCACAAAATCCTATCAATTTGGTTTTTCGACTTTTGTTCTCCAGTTAGGTTTTCTAACAAGGAATTCTATTATCGTCGACCCGCAAATTATCCACCCATATTCTTCACACTTCCTCATTATTCAATTTAAGATTATATATGTTCTATAGAATTACTTAGCTTTCGGCATTTCTTAAGTTTTCCTTCTAAAGTTCCATCTCCACTTAGGAATTTCTATCAACTCTATTAAAGATACAAGTTCTATTCTTCATTTCTTTCTCTTATCTAAACTCTAATCATATATCCCCACGTGTGTGTAAATGTCACCCCTACACTTGGAAATTCAAATCAAGCAATCGTACCCTCGTCCATTGTCCAAAGCACTTATTAATTTGTGAATTTTTACTTGAATTTCTCTTACACATCCTTCATGCGACCGTTAATACTTCCTGAGGTACCAACAACCGATTACAAGATGCGTTAGCACTTTAAAGCGTACTTCCTAGTTTTGCAACACCCAAGGCTTTTAGCAGTGACTCCCAAACCAGTTGGTCTAAGGCACTAGGTGATGAAGCACCCTCGCTAAATATTTTTCTATTTTTACAGCCTTAAGTAATCACAAAAACCAGTGTCCATTTTTTTCTTTATTCACTTTTTTTTCTTTTATTTCCATTGTACTAAGGACTTTGGACAAGAGCATTTCAAGGTCTCTTCTACTATTCCAAGTTTCAAGGTACGTGATTGTGCATTTTGTAGGGTACATGTTTTTAGAATCTAGACTCAAGCTAAGAATTATTTTTCAAACTTATATTCTAATAAAAGTTTTAATACTTTTCCTTCGTTTCGACTTAGCCCAAGAAGTGAACCCAAAATTTGCCTATTTCCAAATAATCTACAAAGACATATACTTTCTACTGTTAAACTCTAAGGAAGGTTATTTTTAGGGTTTTTAATTTGCTAAGTCTAAGATCTAGTTGTTCCTAGTCAGTTAACCTATTTATCAAACTCAAGTCAATTAACCAAAATTGAATACAATAATTTTTGAATTTTTTCAATTTTTATGGGTTTTTCTGTTTTCTAATTTTTTTTCTTCAATTTTTCAAATTTTTATGATTTTATATAAAGATGCAATGCAGAAATTAAATATGCAAAAGGAAAAGAAATATATACAATATGCAATGCAAAAGATAACTATATACATTACCCTCTCCCCCAAACTTGAGCAAAGCAGTGCCCTCACTGCCCGGCCCCACGTCGCGCTCGTGAGCGTGACCGTGATCGTTCCCCTCTAGCCAAAAGGGTTTGAATACCCCTCTCAATTTCCGTCAACCGACGGTCGTGATCTCGTGCTGTCGCCCGAAACTCATCCCTCAAAGAATCAATTCTTCTCACTGTTCTCCGCATCAGTCGCGCATGCTCTTGAGGGGTCAGTTCTTCCCCGCTCGATGTCGAGCTAGAGCTAGGGGTGCATGCGGGAATATTCTCTGCCGGTTCCGTTCGTGTCCAAATATCAGTAAGTCTATAATAGGACGAAGTAACGCCCTCAACGAGTGGTCGAACCGGAACACCGTCTATCATGTAAGAATCAAATTCCTCGACGGGGAGGAAATAACGGCAGAGTTGGGTAACTAGCATGGGACATGGGTAGATGGTACCCCTTTTCCCCGCACCTATAGATTGGAGCAATACAGTGCACATGTCGAACCGTGAATTTTTCGTCATAAGTGTGTGTACGACATGTAATGAGGGGGTGAAGAAAGTCGTGTTGTGCGAACTACCAAAGATATTGTTTTGTGCCCACCGACACACAGTAAAAACGTTCGCGAAAAGGGTCCGTGCTTGGATACACTTATGCAGTTCTCGTGCGCAGTCATTCCCCATCAAGGGCATATAATCCTTGAAGTGCAAGGGGTGGTCATGTACGGGTACACGTGGTATGAGTGTGACCTCGTGGATCATTTCCCTATCGATGTGAATTACGCGATCTCCCCAATTTATTTTGATGTAGCCTAAGTTGTCTAGACTATTATCCTCCATTGGTTCATAAAATAGGGCAACAAGTTCGGGTAGGGCAAACGTAGAGGGGTGATTATAGAGCAGGAAATTCCAGCCCCTCTGCGCGATTTCATGTGCAAAATATCTACCGTAAACTTCGTGTGTGAAAACCGGGGTAAAATCTCTCTCAAATTGCATCTTATGTGCCATAATAATTTTTTCAGAAAAAGTATGCAAGAAAAAGAGAGGAAAAGTTCAGATTTACCTCCCCTGAAAATTTCAGGGGGCGACGACTCCAGACGGCGGCGGAATCGCGGCGGGAGGCGGCTACGGCGGCGGGATCGCGGCGGATTGGCGGCGGCACGGCGAGATTTTTCGGCAGAGGGTAGGTGGCGGCGCTAGGGTTTGTTTGGGAGGAAGAATTTTTAGGTTAAGAGAACAGGGGGGCTCGGGACATATAAATAGGGGATGGGAGAATGGTTATTTGTAGAAAACACCCTCTACAATGAGGGTTTTATTAAAAAGTCAGCTCTTAATTCTGAAAATTTGCAATTAGGTCCAAAAATATTTTTTTATTTTTATTTTTTATTTTTTATTTTTTTATGGTATTTTGGGAATATATATTTACAAATTATATACACACCCCCAAACTTATTTGAAATAATGTTTTGGAAGAAAAGAAATTTGGGGGTGAACGTGGAGGAAAATCACTCAGTGTAGATCGGCTCCTGCAAGAACAGGAGCTCCTCCGAAGGGTCCGCTGTGAGGAACGGTTTCAATCGATGCCCATTTACTTTGAAAAGCGTACCGTCCTCCGGGTTTTCAAGATCAACCGCACCGTGCGGATAAACGGTGCGGACTACAAAAGGTCCCTTCCACCTAGAACGGAGCTTGCCGGGATAAAAATGTAACCGAGTATCATATAATAAAACCTGTTGAGCAGGTTTAAATGTCTTTCGCAAAAGGTTTTTATCATGAAATACCTTAGCTCGGTTCTTGGCAATCACGGCATTATCATATGCCTCATCCCGCGGCTCTTCTAGTTCATTTAACTGCAGCTTTCGGTTGCTGCCCGCATCTCCTAAAGATAAATTCAGCTCTTTGATGGCCCAAAATGCCTTGTGCTCAATTTCTACTGGGAGGTGGCAAGCCTTCCCGTAAACAAGACGGTATGGAGACATGCCAAGATCGGTCTTGTATGCAGTACGGAAAGCCCATAGTGCATCGATCAATTTTAGTGACCAATCTTTACGGTTTTTAGAAACCGTTTTCTCCAAGATTTGCTTAATTTGCCGATTCGAGACCTCGGCTTGCCCACATGTTTGGGGATGGTATGGCGTTGACCGCTTATGGGTGATAGAGTATTTGCGCATTAAGGACTCAAAAGTCCTATTGCAAAAGTAAGAACCATTATCACTTATTATTGCGCGAGGGTGCCCAAATCGAGAAAAGATGTGTTCTTTTAGAAATCGAACGACGACCTTGTTGTCATTCGTTCGACTAGGCACAGCCTCGACCCATTTTGAAACATAGTCAACAGCCAAAAGAATATACACATTTCCAAAAGAGTTTGGAAATGGTCCCATGAAGTCTATACCCCAAACATAAAAAATGTCTACAACCAAAATTGGTTGGAGCGGCATTTCGTTTCTTCGCGATATCCGGCCCAAGTGTTGGCACCGGGAGCAAGTCTTGCAGTATTCGAATGCATCTTTGAAGAGTTGTTGCCAATAGAAACCACACTGCAAAACTTTCTCGGCTGTCTTCTTTGGGCCAAAGTGCCCGCCACATGCTTGATCGTGGCAAAAAGACAGCACACTCTTAACCTCATTTTTTGGTACACACTGACGAATGATTTGGTCGGAACAGTATTTAAAAAGATAAGGTTCATCCCAGTAAAAATGCTTTACTTGGGACAAGAATCAAAGTTTATCTTGTGTCGACCAATCTTTCGGTATCAAGCCGGTGGCTAAGTAGTTTACAATATCGGCGAACCATGGTTCGCAAGAAACGGTCAAGAGTTGCTCATCAGGAAAAACATCAGTGATAGGAAGTTCAAGAGTAGGCGAAGAAGGAAGTCGTGAAAGGTGATCGGCCACTACGTTTTCACATCCTTTTTTGTCCCTTATAACAAGGTCAAATTCTTGCAGCAAAAGGATCCAACGTATTTGCCTAGATTTAGCATCCTTCTTCGCAAAAAGGTGGCGAAGAGCTGAATGATCCGTGTATACTATAACTGGTGAGCCGATTAAATAAGGCCAAAAATTTTCAAGTGCAAACACAACCGCTAAAAACTCTTTTTCTGTTGTTGTGTAGTTTAGTTGGGCCTCATTTAATGTTCGGCTAGCGTAGTAAATTACGTGCGGCATCTTGTTAATGTGCTGTCCAAGAACAGTACCAATGGCAAAATCTGATGCGTCGCACATAATTTCGAAAGGGTGCGTCCAGTCTGGAGATGAAAGGATGGGTGCAGAAATGAGTGAGTGTTTCAAAGACTCGAAAGCTTCCATGCAAGTTGAGTCGAAAACAAAAGTGGTGTCCTTGGCCAATAAGAGAGTCAAGGGTCTAGCAATCTTGCTAAAGTCCTTGATGAACCGTCTATAAAAACCGGCATGGCCAAGGAAAGCTCGGATATCTTCGACGCATTTAGGAGGAGGAAGATTAGAAATGACTTCGATTTTAGCTCTGTCAACCTCTATGCCGTTTTGCGAGATGACATGTCCTAAGACAATGCCTTCTCGTACCATAAAGTGGCATTTCTCCCAATTCAAAGTTAGGTTCTTCTCCCTACAGCGGGTAAGAACCGCGTCAAGATGTTGTAAACACTCGTCGAAGGAGTCACCGAAAATGGAGAAATCATCCATAAAAATTTCCAAAAACTTCTCCACCATGTCTGAAAAGATCCCCATCATACACCGCTGAAATGTAGCGGGTGCATTGCATAACCCAAAGGGCATGCGACGATAAGCAAAAGTGCCAAAGGGACAAGTAAATGTAGTCTTGTCTTGATCCTCTTTGGCTATGGAGGCTTGATTATAACCGGAATAGCCATCTAAAAAGCAGTAGAACTCGTGCCCCGCCAATCGTTCTAGCATTTGGTCAATGAATGGTAAAGGAAAGTGGTCATTCCTTGTCGCGGCATTGAGTTTCCGGCAGTCGATGCAAACTCGCCACCCTGTTTGGGTGCGAGTGGGAATTAACTCATTCGCCTCATTGGTAATGACCGTGATGCCCGATTTCTTTGGCACGACATGAATGGGGCTAACCCATTGGCTATCCGAGATAGGGTAAATGATACCACTATCGAGACATTTAACAATCTCCTTCTTGACCGCCTCTTTCATAATGGGATTGAGGCGTCTTTGTGGATCCCTTGCCGGCTTGGCATCATCCGTCAAGTGTATATGATGTTCGACTATGAGGGGACTAATCCCCTTGATGTCCGCCATAGACCAGCCGAAAGCTTGCCGATTATTGTGTAAGACCATTAAAAGAGCCTTCTCTTGCTCAAGAGCTAGAGAGGCCGATATGATAACTGGCAAGGTCTCATTTTCACCTAGATAAGCATATTTTAGGTGCGACGGCAAAAGCTTTAGCTCGAGTTTAGGTGGTGAAACAATAGATGGTAACAATGGAGTAACTGTTTCAAACTCGAAGGATTCCATCAAAGGTTCAAATCGAGTGTACGCTACCGAGTCGGATGGTTTAACTAACTCATCCGAAAAAGCAAAAGACTCAAACTCGGGTGGAGAGTCTTCAAGATCATCAACAAAGGTGAAACACTCATAATCTTTGTCCGTCGTGAAAGCTGTGTCGGATTCTAGGAGGAACGCACTAGTGGCGTCATTATTGCTGTTATCAAACATGAAATTTTCGAACTCACAGTCCTCCTCCGCGATCTCATTGATCGAGCACACATCAAGTACGCTAGAATTAGGCTCGCAAGGCTGACTTCCTAACTTGAAAATGTTAAGTTCAACTGTCATATTGCCAAATGATAGATTCATTGAACCGGTACGACAGTTGATTACTGCGTTAGAAGTCGCGAGGAATGGTCGACCAAGTATCACCGGAATTTGATTACGGGGGTTAGCGACAGGCTGTGTATCCATAACAATAAAGTCAACGGGGAAAATGAAATCCCCTACTCTAATTAACACATCCTCCAACTCTCCCCTAGGATGGGTGATTGATCGGTCGACCATTTGGAGAGTACAATGAGTGGGCTTAAGCTCTCCAACGCCTAACTGTTCGTACACCGAATAAGGTAGCAGATTGACACTAGCACCAAGATCTAATAGTGCTCTATTGATGGTCTTGTTCCCAATTATGATCGAAATAGTAGGACAACCGGGGTCCTTGTGCTTTGGGGGTAAAGAGTTGACAAGAGCATCACTAACAGCACTAGCCATGAAAACTTTCTTTGGTACTTGTGACTTCCTCTTTTTGGTGCATAAGTCCTTTAAGATTTTCGCATATGAAGGAACTTGTTGGATTGCATCCAAAAGAGGGATATTTATGCTAACCTGTTTGAACAACTCTACAATCTTCTCCATCTGTGGAGTTGGTTTATTGGATCTCAACCGATTTGGAAAAGGAACATTTTGAAAAGTTGTAGAGTCCAATTTTTGCGGATCAGATTGTTGAGTTGGAACGGAACCCCGTGTAGATGTGTTCGTGTTGTGAGAAGAGGGTCCGTTCGAGTTAGAAGAAGTAGAGCCATGTGAAGGATGGAGAATAGGTCCTAACGAAGAAGAAGGAGAAGATGAAGAACCACCGGCAGAGGTGTCATGGTTAATACCCACATTGTTTTGCAGCACTTTTCCGGATCTCAACGTGGTCACAGCATTCACGTTATGATTTTGCTGTTCATGTGCAACATGTGCGTGACCGGGATTTGGGAGTGGTTGAGACGGAAGCTTTCCTTTCTCTCGCTCTTTCAATGCTGCGTTGAGTTGTGCAATTTGTGCCTCAATAGCTTTGATGCTTTGATCGTGTGAGGCACTGTTTTACACCAAAGATTGAACAGAAGTCTCTATCCTAGCTGTGGACTGTGCAGATTGCTTTAGGAATGCTTCTAGACTTCTTTCGAGCGAGCTAACAGCATTTTGAGGGGGAACAAAATTGTTGGGCACAAAATTGTTCATCTGATTAGGGTAAGGTTGCTGTTGGAGAGGCTGCTGAAATTGAGTTTGTGGAGGTGCTTGTTGTTGTGGAGGAGGAGCCCTGAAAATTGTTGTTTCCTTGGGATTGTTGATTGTGGTTCCAAGAGAAATTAGGGTGGCTCTTCCAACCCGGATTGTATGTCGAAGAGTATGGATCATTTCTTTGTCGTTGCTGAAAGGCAGCATTGACTTGATCCTGTCCTTGAGTAGATGCAGTGTAAGGACACTCTTCGGTGAGATGTGATGGATCCGAACAACAAGCACAAACAGTTCGTGGAGGCACAACAGGAGCAGGAGAAGGTGCTGAGATTTTGGTCTCAAGCGCTTCTAGCTTTTTCGTAAGAGCGGCCATTTCGGCCTTCATAGCAATTGACATCTTTACTTGATGTATGCCTGCCCTAGGTTGACCAATAGAAGATGATGATGTGGTCTTGGTGCTCTCCCACTGAATTGTTTGCTCACTAAGATCCTCAAGAAACTGCCACGCTTCCTCACTAGACTTGGACAGAAAGTGACATTGACTAATGGTTTCTAGCAACTGCTTCGTTGCCGGGTTCAATTCCTCGTATAATGTTTGGCAAAGTTGCCATCTTTCGATCCCATGGTGAGGGCATTGAACGAGTAGGTCTTTGAATCTTTCAAAACATTTCCAAAATGGTTCGGCAGGAAGCTGTGAAAATTGTATAATCTCATTACGGATTTTAGCAGTTTTGTGATGAGTATAGAACTTTTTAAGGAAAGCTTTTACAAACTCGTCCCAATTTCTAATTGAGTGTGATGCGGTGCTGTATAGCCACTTCTCGGCTAGGTCACATAAGGTGAAAGGAATGACCCTTAGCCTTATAGCGTCATCACTTAATTGGGTAGTTTTCATCATGGCCCAAACGTTTTGGAATTTGTGGATAAAGATATATGCATCTTCGGATTCCAAACCATGAAACTTAGGCAGCATATTGATGAAGTGGGGTTTGATCTCAAAATTGTCCCCATTTGCTGGTGGAAGGGAAAGACAAGTAGGAAGGGCGGTGCGGACGGGGTAGAAAAGATCCTGGAGCGCGACTCGTGCGGGCGCTTCAACAGGCGGAAGATTCGGGTTATTCGCACCTAACGGAGGTGGAATCCTTCCCGTCGGTAAGGTGTTGTTAGGACGTATCCCGACATACCTACGGAAGAAGAATGTGATGGTGAAAGTGAAGAAGTGGACAGGATTTCGACTTCGGAGTCGAAAGGTTCGTCGGTCGGTACCAACGAAACACGGACTAATCGGGCGCTAGGGTCCCTAGTCCAACCGGACATACACTAAGAGGGTTAGTGTAGTCGAAAGATGAAAGACAGAATGTGGAGGTAAGAAAACGTCAATGAGAAGAAGTGGTGTAAGTGAGTGCAAATATTCTTAAGCGACAAGTTGCAAGTTTTGAAAAGATTTTTTCCTTTTTCTTTTTTTCTATGTGTGCTTTTGCAAAAAGATTTTTGAAAAGAGACTAGTGACACAAATGCGATTAACCACACATGCACAATCAGGCCTAAGTCTAGGGTCACCTAGGTCAGCTAGACAGCTCCTAACTGTTCCAAAGGGCTAGAGATAGGACCTCAAACCGCCTCTTCACCGTCAGTTGCGGCCAGGTAAGTGGGAAGGAACCACGCTGTGGGCCTAATTAAAAACCACTAGCCTTGACACACTTGCCTAGGCACCGCAAAGACAGGTTAGGATAAACGACTGATGCCTATACTAGTCCTCTGTCCTATTGAGCTCGACGTCCTTAGGGCTGAGTTTAATATTTTTTAATTAAAAGTGGTCAATGCAAATGCTTTAAGTGATTTTTGGGGTCCTGGGAAGGGTGATGAAATCCCTACCCAATCTGAATTGGTCAATAGCCCCTTAAAGTCAGATTAAAGTATGCAAAGCAGTAAATCACCTGCAATCAATTTGCTATTTAGCGCGGCGCAAAGAATCCTGCAGAAAATCAATTTATTGGAAGGGGGAAGAAGATTTTTAGCGCAAAGAATCCTGCAGAAGATTTGGCAAAAGATATATGGAGATTTGTAGAGGGGAGAATGAGGAAACAAACAGTGTAAAAATTCTGCAGAGATCTCCACAGATGACCACGGGATCGCGGTTTTGACCATGCATTTGCCGCGGAAACGCGGCTCTTTGGGGGCTTTAGGTCTCCAATTTTCTTCAGCTGCTCTGTACTTTCAATCTCCTGTTGTTTTGATATACCCTTTTCTGATTTGCCTTCTGTGTTGTTTCAGATCCGTCAAACCTGCAAAGATTCACAAAGAAAACCCTTCAAACAATAAAAGATGATAGAATTTTTATTTTTTGAATTTTTCAGATTTTTATGAATTTTTTTATATTTTATATTAACCCGAAATTACAAAAAGAAAATTTTACGCCATCCCCGGCAACGGCGCCATTTGATTAAGAGAGGTTTTGTCGATCAAAAATATTTACCGCAATCAAGA
Organism: Agapanthus africanus; assembly: GCA_030015575.1. Taxonomy (NCBI): domain Eukaryota; kingdom Viridiplantae; phylum Streptophyta; class Magnoliopsida; order Asparagales; family Amaryllidaceae; genus Agapanthus; species Agapanthus africanus. The sequence continues at coordinate 904,797,494 of JASDDO010000022.1, forward strand.
ACGGCGTCGCTTTGCAGCTAGCCGGTGAATACGGGTCGGTCCACAGGGATGTGTAAATCTCCTTTAAGTTCTTACGAGTTAATTCTAAATGGTGTTTGGATCTATAAATAAACCTAAAAATTGAAGTTGTATGAGACTAGGATTAGAAACTTGCTAGGATTAGGTCTAGGGAAAATTTGGTAAACAAAGATCTACATCTCTTTCCATTGCCATTAATTAAATCTATCATATTAGTGTTATGGTAAATATTTATAAAGGGGATTAGGATGATTGGGATGATTGATTCTTCCTCTAGATCCTTGTCCTTCCTTTATTAATCTTTACCCTAACCTCCATGGAAAACCTTAAAATCCGGGCCTTTAGACTACGGAATTCACCGTTACCTCGAGGGTAAAGTGCCGTAGGGAGCGGAATAAGAAGGTATGCATGGAGTTCTAATGTTCATAAAAGTTTGGCAACGAAAAGAGATAAGAGATCTTCATCTCTCAAATCCTTCCCTATTCCTAACCCTAACAAGCGAGGAAACTACTCGCTCATTGAGGGAATGACGAAAGACATGATTTTATTAAAGAGAGAAAACATCGATTGCAAGTTAATAAAAGCTAAACTAAATTAAACTAAGGCGAGAAAATAATTTACCTAGAGCAGATATGAAAAACTACAACTACTGCAAGGAAAATAACCTACTTACTTTTGATGCGCTCCAACTTCAAGAAAACAGAATTTTATTCATTAGTAGAGGCATAAAAAATACAAGGACTTGGGTTCTATTTATAGGACATAGAAACCCTAGGTTTACAATTGCTCCGCATGTCTACAATTACAAATATACCCCTAGAAAATCTTTCCAAAGCCGTCAAAGAATTATGGTAAAATTTTCTGTGCATTAGGGCTTCAAACGGCCGCGGAACCGCGGCATAGGCGCGCTTGGGCCGCGGTTCCGCGGCCCAATGGTGAGCTTGGATCCTGAAATTTTGGTGGCTTGCTTTGGGTCTTTTTGGGCTTCTGGTTCTTTGGTTCTTTTATCAATTGGGCTTCTATATTAGCTCCAGATCTTCAGTGAACACTTTGCAATGGATTTTTAGCCGTCTGCTTATGTTGCCCTGTTGATGGTGAACTGTTCTTCTTCTAGGCTTTAGTAAGATCCTCCTATTTGTTGGTCAAAAATCCTTCTTTTGTGTCGTCTTTTGTGTTTTTCACCGTTTTCGCTTTAAGAACCTGTAACATGTAGCAGACATGGGTCAAAAGCACCTGTTTTTATTGTAAAATGCATAAGAACGGGGAATACAAAATGCAATATTATGTTATGAACAGCGCTCAGGCGCTAGCGTGTCACGTGTCGGCACGTGGACGCTCTGCGCTTGAGCGCAGGGCGTTGTAGCGCAAGCGCGCCACGTGGGCGCTTTGCGCTTCAGCGCCCGACGCTCGAGCGCAAGCGCGCCACGTGTCGGCACGGGAGCGACTTGCGCTTGAGCGCAAGCGTGCCACGTGTCGGCATGGGGGCGACTTGCGCCTGAGCGCTTGCACTTGAGCGCAAGCGCGCCACGTGTCGGCACCGGGGCAACTTGCGCTCGAGCGCTTGCGCTGGAGCGCAAGCGCGCCACACGTGGGCGCTTTGCGCTCGAGCGCTAAGCGCTGGAGCACAAGCGCGCCACGTGTCGGCACGCGGGCACTCTGCGCTTGAGCGCCGGCGAGAAAAAGAGGCTTTTAGCCTAAAAAAATTTCTCGGAAGAGAAATCAGAGAGGAGTTGGACTCCTGAGTGTGTTTTTTTTCCTTTTTTTTTTATCGTGAGTCATAAGGATCCCACAAAGGTTTGTTCTCCTCATGCTTCGTGAGGACACATGAGTGGATTTCCCTCGTTCCCAGTTTAATGACTTAGAGGTCGACTATTTCCAGTTTAACGACTTAGGGGTCATCTGTTTCCAGTTTAAAGACTTAGGGGTCATCTGTTTCCAGTTTAAAGACTTAGGGGTCTGTTGTGCCCAGTTTAACGACTTAGCGGTCATCTGTTTCCAGTTTAACGACGTGGTGGTCATCTGTTTCCAGTTTAACGACGTAGAGGTCATCTGTTTCCAGTTTAACGACTTAGAGGTCATCTGTTTCTAGTTTAACGACATAGAGGTCATCTGTTTCCAGTTTAACGACTTGGTGGTCATCTGTTTCCAGTTTAACGACTTGGTGGTCATCTGTTTCCAGTTTAGAGACTTAGAGGTCTACTGTTTCCAGTTTAACGACTTAGAGGTCATCCGTTTCCAGTTTAACGATATAGAGGTCATCTGTTTCCAGTGTAACGACTTGGTGGTCATCTGTTTCCAGTTTAACGACTTGGTGGTCATCTGTTTCCAGTTTAGAGACTTAGAGGTCTACTGTTTCCAGTTTAACGACTTAGAGGTCATCTGTTTCCAGTTTAAAGACTTAGGGGTCTATTGATGGCGAGCTTGGAATTTTGGGGTAGGGGCTGGCATCAGCGTTGCTCACACTGAAGCAGAGGTGCCAGGACACATGAGTGGGTCTTCCCAATGGAGTACAATTCCGAGGGCGGAGACCAGCCGCGTAACTGGTGATTGTGGTGGGGCATGAGAGTGATGAGAATTATTTGAGCCCGTGGATTGTATACGGTAGTCAATTTGGGGACTAACCGTAGGTCTGGAAGAATTTTGAAAAAATGGATTTTTGTTGGCGTCTGCATCGCTGCACTGGAATATGGTACCAGAAGCAACTCATCATTCGCCAGTTGTTTTTTTTGTCTTTCTTTTCTTTTGCTTTGTTTTTTTTTCTTAGTTTTTTTTGTTTTACCGCGATTGCTTTATCATTTCAGCTTTTCTTATCGCGAAGATCGCGATTGCCCCATCATTTCGGCTTTTATTCGCGGTTGCCCCATCATTTCGGCTTTATTTTCATCTTTATTTTACTCGCTGATTTTTATTGCGAGTTGCCCCATCATTTCGGCTTTTCTTTATTTTTCCTTTATTTACACATTTTTTGTTTATTTACACACACACACACACACACACACACACACACATATATATTTACATTCCCAGTTTAACGACTTAGAGGTCGACGGTTCCCAGTTTAACGACGTGGGGGTCATCTTTGCTTATCCCAGCTCCTTGAACTTTGATATTGGCGGAGCTGTGTTGATGACCTAGCTCTGTGGCTTGCCGATACATCCGAGGATTGTGGGGTTTTTCCAAGCTTATATTGGTCCTCTGCCCAATCTTTGAAAATATAGCAGTCTTCGATGGTATGACCCATCACTCTATGATATGGGCAGTAAATGAGATTGCCGGTCATAGTCATTTCCTGTGGCCTCTTTGGAACAGGCAGTTGCAGACCGTTGTTCAAGACGTCCATGAATATTTTGCGGACTTCATCCCTCCTAAAGGAGTATACCTTCTTCTTTCTCTCCATTGGAGTAGGTGCCTTTACTGATGCTGGTCCTCGAGGCACATGTCTGGGTGGATTAGGTTCCTGAAAGGCTTCGGTCTCCATTTTCATGAAATCGGCGATCGTAGCTTGACTGTTTGCTAACACGCCTTTAGACAGTTCTATCTCTCCCATCTTGTATTGCCTTTCAACCCAATCTTTGAAGACGAAGCAGTCCTCAATGGCATGACCTATCACCCTGTGATAGGGGCAATATTCTGGGTCGTCGGTCATATTCGCTTCTTACAGTCTCTTTGATTCCGGCAGTTGTAGACCGTTTCATAGGGCGTCCCTGAATATCTTGTGGACTTTTTCCCTTTTGAAGGAATAGACCTTTTCCAGCTTTTCTTTCAGAGGTGATTCCCCCCCGGCGTATGTATCGGAGGGACTGGAGGCTGATTGCGGCCGTTTTTCACGAAGGCGCTCCGCTGTTAGGTTGAAGGGGATATCAGTTGACTGCCTCCGGGTATCAATCCCTGGCTCATGAACCAAAATTTGATTCTGCTAATTGCAATCGGGCGACTTGGGTCGCGAGATCTGCCACGACGTTTGCCAGCTCGTCGGCTTTGGAATAGACCTTTGCCATCTTCTCATCCTTGTCCTGAAATTTCCTTTGAAGCCATTGAAATAATGCTTGTTCTGTAGTTCCGGCTATGAGAACCGGGTAATCTTTATTGCCTGAGCTCAATTCCACAGGAACCACGGGTTTCTCTGGCCTATCGGCCTGAGCGGGCTCTTCATCATTTAGATCGAGCCGATGCTGGGTAGCGTCAACCATATCATCACCATGGATGTGAAGAAGAGGAGGGTTCGTTTCTTCATATCCGGCCATGCAGACAGTGTGGATAACACATTCAGCCATTCTTTCATCACTGGCAGCTGGTTTCGTGGAGCAGTCCGGGCTTTGGAAATTCATAAATTTTAACATGGGCAGAGCCCTAGCCCTTTTGTTGGCTCTATATCTGAGCCGCTTCTGCCTCAGCTTCTCTTCCTTAAGCGCTTGGAAGGCTTCTGCTCTTCGGGAAGTCGCCATAGGCCGAGCGATGGGGATGCTTGAGAAGATATCTGCCCGCGTGTCCGTCGAAGGTATCGCCTGGGCTTGCCCATGACGTCTGGCAACTTCTTTTGTTCCGATGGCTTTGCTCCCAGTTGGGGCCATGGAAAGCCGTCCAGACACCGATTTGCGTTTGGGTTGGGGCGCCCTCGAGATTACCACATTCGGTCTCCTGCCTTTCGAGGCCGGTCTGTCTGTTGCTGGAGCTTGAGGAGCCGGGATGGCGTTAGCTGACAAGAACAGGATAGAGCCGAATGGTAGCGGCTCCTCCTCCCATTGTCGCCCGAGACTGGCCGGAAGGACCGTCCTGGAGTCCATCTTCATCGTGTAGGAGACAGGAGTCGTGCTGAGAGCTGAGATCGTCCTTGGAGACATTGTTGGAGAGTGATTGCTTGAAAACCTGGACGAAAAAGCATTATTTTAGTTTAAATATAGGTATGTATATTGATTGAGTTCGCATGAACGTTTAACCCGAAATATGGGACGAGAGATTGGTCCCACCGGGCATGCCAGAATCTGTAGGGTATTTTTCGTCACCCCATTGAGATGGGAATACGCGCGTGATTGTCAGGCGTACTACAGATTCCCCCTGCCTACGGTAGGCCAGGGTTTAATGATTGCGGGGATCCGAATCTCCGGCAGCTGCGGACTAAGCTGCCGTTAATTACCCATTGCCTTTGGAGCGAGGGAACCTCCGATTGACGGGTCAAACTGGTCATGCGATCTCAATGTGCAGCGTACGCGTGTTGTGTCTTGAAAGGGGGTTTGGATATATCGGGAGCCACGCAGAGTTTTTACGGGGGTACCGTTACCCGGATAGCGGGCTGAGGGTCAAGGGGGCTAGCAGCCCCCTTGCGGGGTGCGGAGCAGCGCCCCGTTAGAAATTTTTTTCTAACAGGGACAGTGTCGTGGAGCACGTGTGTGTGCAAATATGTATACATATGTATATGTATATGTATGTACATAAAAAGAGGGGGAAAAGGCATCCAAAGGATGCGTGGGGCCAGCGCCTTGGACGCTGCGTGCCCAGGTGCTGTGCGCTCAGGCGCTAGCATGCCATGTGTCGGCACGTGGGCACTCTGCGCTTGAGCGCAGGGCACTGTAGCGCAAGCGCGCCATGTGTCGGCACGTGGGCGCTTTGCGGTTTAGCGCCTGACGCTCGAGCGCAAGCGCGCCACGTGTCGGCACGTGAGCGACTTGCGCTTGAGCGCAAGCGTGCTACGTGTCGGCATGGGGACGACTTGTGCCTGAGCGCAAGCGCGCCACGTGTCGGCACCGGGGCGACTTGCGCTCGAGCGCTTGCGCTGGAGCGCAAGCGTGCCACGTGTCGGCACGTGGGCGCTTTGCGTACGAGCGCTGAGCGCTGGAGCACAAGCGTTGAGCGCTGGAGCACAAGCGCGCTACATGTCGGCATGCGGGCGCTCTGCGCTTGAGCGCCGGCGAGAAAAAGAGGCTTTTAGCCTAAAAAAATTTCTCGGAAGAGAAATCAGAGAGGAGTTGGACTCCTGAGTGTGTTTTCTCTTTTTTTTCTTGGGTTTAGTGAAAGGGGTTCTTCTTCCTCCTCCTCTGTTAGCTGGATCTTGAAGATCAAGAGATGTGAGATCTCAAAATCTCTCCTTTTTGGGATCTAAAGACAGAATCAAGTTCCCCTTTGTGGGTTTGATGGTGAAAAACTATTTTGTTTTATAAAATGAAGAGTAAAACTCTTGATTTAATTCAAAAGAAAGAAGAAGATTTTGGAACCTTGAAGAAGGAGAAAAGATCTCAGATCTAAATTTTTTGGAGAGAGAAAAGTTGTTACTTTATTCATCATCATGTTGCCTTTTATAGGCTTACATATTTACATATAGCCCCTTGGGCTTTACAAAAATGGCATTTTAGCCATCCCATGGCTCATGTGCCATTTCATTTTTGCACATAAGCCATGGGCTTACAAAATATTGGCTTTATGCCCATTTTGTTTACATTCATGCATAAACAATTACATAAAAATTATTTATTACATGATTTTGTTGTTGGCATGAGGAGGCTGGCTGCGGGCTCGAATTGGGCATAGGCCCGCTTGACCTGGGCTTGGGCCCACCTGGCTTGGGGTTGACTTTGATTTTGACTTGGTCAACTAGGGTGTAAATTTTGACTTCAATAGTCCCACAAAGGGGTTTCCGAGCTCAGGCGAAACGAAGCGGGGCACATATGGAGATATGTGCGGGTGCTTGATAAAATACGAGTATATGATACCGTATTTTAATCTGACGTTTTCTCTTGGCCGGGTCGTATGTGATATGACCGGATTATTAAATCAAGTGTTGATTTAATATAAAATGACCATTAGCTCATTATTGATTCCTTTATTTAATTGTATGCATGTATGTATGCTTATATGGATATGTATGCACACATACGTGTGTGTATGTGTCATGGTTGATGATACATTGGAGATGGCTATGCTAGACTCACATGGAAACTTTTATGATATTTTATTGATTTTTGAGTTAATGGAAATTAGATAATAAATCCATGGTTGATATTTATCTTCTACACACTTCTTCAAAATATCTAAGTAATCATGGTTTATTTTCTAATCCTCCACTAACTCACTGACTAAAATATCTAGATATTTTCCATGCTCATTAAGAGTGAGTGTGACTCTCTCTATTATTATTCTCATGCTTATTTTTTTATTAGCTCAAGCTTAGCCATATCCATCTCCTTTTTCCTCCAAGCTCTCTACTATTTTTTAGTGAGTAAAGGAGAAAGAAAATAAAGGTTTTTTAGTGAGAAAAATACCTACTTCATCAATCTATATTAGTCTAGCACACTTGTATAGGTTGTTTGCATCACTTCTACTTAGTTAAGTGAAGTAAGGAGCTTGAGTGAAAGGAACTCCGTGGTGGATCATCGTGGACTTTGAAGGTTTCAAGCGGACGTGTTCAAGTTTCGAGTGGAACCAAGGAGTCAAGGACATCCACACGAAGCTAAAGAAGAGGAGGAGAGGTCTACAAAGGTTGTATTTCTTTTCTCTTAGTGTTAAACACTTACTAGTATGTGATACTTGTTAGTTTAACCCTAATCCTCTAGTTTGATTCTAGGTTTGAGTTGATTAGCACTCTAGATTTTTAAAAATTGCATACTTGATACTTGTTAAAACCTAGTGAGGGTGCTAAGCAACTCAAACAGCGGTATCAGAGCCAAGCTAGAGTATTAGGCGTGACCTAGACGACGTTAAAGTGTTCGATCAAATATCGAAACCGTACATTTGCATGCTCTCTAGAAATTTTCCAAAAGTTGGAATTTTTGGGTTTAAAAATATACAGAAAATAGTGCAGGGTGTTCTATGGAACCCCAAGAAAAACGAGTACCTAACTCGACTAACCGACTGCGGAACTGCGACTAAAACATGCTTTTAGCGGCGGTTCTACGGCGCCGTTGGTAAGGCAAGGACCGTGCCTTCTTGTGCTAGTCCGTAGGTATTAGTGGCAATGTCTGGGTATTTTTGAATCTGTCTCAAGTGTTGAGGTCTCTGAGAATTGTAGGTTTTGATGGATCGATCGAAATGTTTAATATTGCCTAGTATTTTTGGATGTGATACAATATTTGGAATCTACAATAATTAGATTTGAGAAAATTAATTAGTTGTTTGTAAATCTAACATTTCGGTCTCAATCGATATCGGGAATCTTGTTGAATTACCCGATTTCTTTTGAAAACGTGTTTTCATTTTTGAGATCTAAATGTCAGATCTACTTGGTTAGGCATGAAATCCGGGATATGAGATATTCCGGGTTTGCGATGTCTAAGTGTTGTGTGGATTCCAAATATTGTAGTTTTACATTTCTTTTCTGCGACCATAAGTGTAATATGTGCATCGCTAATTTTGTTGCTATATGTCGACGACGTTGGGAATACGCATATTTACTTACATTGATAATCTGTGATGATTATTCTGTTGCTGTGGTGACATGGTGTATAAGATTGTCGTGATTGAATAGCCGGGTTTTTTTTTATGTGAGATGAGAGTTTTTCTTTTCATTCATGTAAAATTCATTGTATGTAATATTCTTTTATTGGGACACTTCCGGGTTGAGGATGATGTCGCCATTGATGTATATTATTTACTTTTCCACATTAAGATGGACCTAAGGAGGGGAGCACAAGTAACCGGGTTGTAGAGTCCAGTGGGAGACCATCTCGAGGAGTCGAGACCGGGTTTCCTAACTCTAGAATTAGCAGGATTACTTGCCGCTTTCGTAGGGGTCTAGGGGTATGGGCTTGGCTATTCGTCACGACCGTGGAATCCGTATTTTTTATTATTGGCTTACTTTAAAATGCGGACTTCCTAGTATATCTTATACATTCATATATCTGATTCTGCTGTGATGTTTTGTGATGAGATCATATTACTGCCTGAGACGAATGTTATTATATATATGATATATAATAAATGTTGCTTATTTGCATCCGTGCTAGTCCTGCCCCACTATGCCGTTAATTAAGTAATCTAACGGTGCATAACGGGACCCTGTGGCGAATGCGGATGGCATAGGTGTACGTTATATTTTTGTTTCTTTCTGTGATGCTTAGGAACTTAAATGATTGGACTACATTGATGAGATTAATGTAAAGAAAAAGAAATCTAAAGATATTGTAGAATCGGATTTGAAACCCACTCAGCCTTTTTATGAAAAAGAAAGTTTCAAAAATGCGGAGCTTAGGCCACTCCTTTTAAAACTATTTGATTCTACAACGAGATCAAGTTCAAAGCGTTAAAGGTTTTCTTAAAAACCATCCGCAGCCTTCCGTCATTTTAGAAAGTAGAGTACTTAGTATACGTACTACGTTTGCTGACCATAGTTAAGGCGTAGTGTACGGTAGCTGTCACGCCCCGCTTCCCAGTGTACGGGCAGAGGACGCGACGAGGCCGCTACGTATTTACTCTGAAGTAAACATGCCGAGCGTATCTAAGAAATATAAATAAAATGCACAAGAGAAAAAGACAATAGATATATATTGAACAGTAACTTTATTTATTAACATTCTTTTATACAATGCATCTAAAAAGTAAATACATGGAATGGAAAGCAATACCTAAACAGTGGCATAACAGAAATGGAAAATACAGAATGTAAATGTGTACAAGAATCTAAAGCTCTGGGTCGCAATCTAGCTGGTCCAAATCCTCGCTGGTGGGCTCGATCTCCAATGAATCACCTGACGACATTCAAAGAAGAAGAAAGAGAATGTCGTCAGCGAACAAATCGCTCGGTAAGTCCCGTAAATAGACAAGAATGGAATAGACAGAATAGAGAGAATACTGCTATAATGTTATATTTAGTGTTAACGCTGTTGTTTGTAACTTGGTACAGAAGATGCCAGTGTATACGAGAGGAGTCTTAGTAGACCAGAGACTAAGATGGACGGAAAGTACAAGGAACCGTTCAGACACAGTACAACGGCAATGGAATTCAGGTTAGGTGTCTTAATGGTTGCAGTCTCGTGCCACTTCTAACACCTTCCATACCAATCTACCCCTTATAAACCCCGCGATGTCTTAATTGTATTGTTTATATTGTATTGTCTTATAATTGATTTGTATAGATGGATGACTTGCCAAAACCATGATATCAGTAAATGGATGTAACTGGAGAATCATATAGATGGATGTATATCCATGCTTCGGTTCAGTCAAGTTGTATAGATTGATAAATTGAACAGATTGAATTTATGGATTCATGTTAAATTTGTTATATATATATATACTTGAATCTCATTCAAGTCAGATTGATTATAATGAGACTCAGTCTGAATCAGACAATTAGAAAAGAAATTGAATCCTGAATTAGGTTTTGGTGCCGCTGCACATGGACGGCAGGATTTGTGTCTTTTTCAAAGACGATTACCGTGTTGATAACACCGTTTGTTAAGTTGTCTACCTTAAATAGGCAAGCACCCATATCTCCGGCTCCCTGAGGCTCAAGAGACCGGTCCCGCTTAAACCTATATTTACTAGTGTCCTTATTGTAATTTAGTATAGCTTGAGGGGGTTTTATTAAAAAATAATTTTTTATTATTTTCAAAATACACCTCAAGTATTTTATTATCGTCTTTAAAGTTTTCATTGATGTATATTTTATCATTGTGACATTTCTAGTAAATAAAAGTTATTTTCATAATATATAGTATTTATTTGTAATATTGGACTTGTATGGTATTTTCTTGTAAATGGAACGTTTTTCTTGGATTTTGGAAATGTGAAATTTTATAAATATTAAAAATAGATATTTTTGATATTAATTACATATATATATATATATATATATATATATTAAAAATATAAGTTTTATTTATAGTAAAAATCATATTTTCTAAAGAAAATTGTATTTTAAATCTTTCGAGACCGTTGCTCCTTGCGGAGGTCTGCATCTCGCACTACTAAGCCCGAGAATGTGCGATAATCCGCACCATCCCGAACGGGTTCCCCAAATGGGTTGTAGCGGCACTTTGCAAAAATTTGTTTAAAATACATAATCTTGTAGGAAAAGATTTTTATATAAGTCGGAGGTAGTTTTATGTAAAACCGTATTTTCCCAAATCTATATTTCCCAATATCATCGTGCTATATTACATATGAGTGTTGTGAAGAGGTAGGTCATTACCTCGTGAACTATCTAAAGGTATAGCAAGGAAGTATAATGATTTATGTTAAAACTAAACTATATGGTATTTTTCTGTAAAAGTGCGATAAAAATTGAAATATGAATTCTTTTGATATGAAACTTGTCAATATGTTTTATTAATATTTAATGATCATGATGTAAGGGTTTGATATTATTGTGTCTAAGAAAAATATGATTTTTTAAGGAAAAACCGAAACGGAAGACGGATTAACTCCACTTCCGTCGGGTTTTAGAATTCTAAGTTTTTAGAATAGTAAAGAGAAGGGGGAGAAGGGACTTACTGGATTTTTGTTTAGAGTAGAGGAAAAGGAAGAAGTAGGAGGCGCCGGTGCGTCGTTTCGTCTCCGGAATTCCTCGGAACGTCGTCGGAAGTTCGCAGGAGCTTTGCCCTTCGCTAACTCCACTTACACACAAAAAGCCTAGGGATTTTTCTTGAGCATTTGGACAGAGTTTTGGAAGTGAGGAAGGGTGAGTTTAGGTGTGGTATCTATAGAAAAAATTAGGGTTTAGGGTAAATGAAAGGGTGTGAGAAAATTGTATTAAATTTTGCATTAAAAAAATTAAAAGAGAGTGTTTTAATTCTCTGTTTAATTTCAGAGGTTTTAAACAGTGTAGGGGGGTAGGGTAGGCCAGAGGTCTTTGAAGAGTGAAGAAAATCGGGGATCGGACTCACCCAAACCGGCGCCGCCGGCTGATTCGGCCGAGTCGCCGGCCCGAGTCGGTCGAGTCGGGCCGGGGCTCGTCGCCACGTATCCCTTGCCGATTCGTCTTCCACTTGGACTCATTTGTTTTATATGTGACTTTTGGTTTTTACGAGTTATGCACGTGTAGGCTCTTGGGCTTCTAAAAATTTAAAAGAAAACTAATTAAAAAATTAATGTGGCTAATGAGATTTGAACTCTGGTGCTTTGTTTCAGTAGTGCAAGGTCTTACCAATGAGCTACAAGCTCCTTCTTGCTGTTCAAAAGTAAATCAAATACTTATAGTACTCACAAGAAATGTAAATACCCCAAGTATACATTAATTTTAAATGAATTTTATGTACACTAAAATTGGAGTTGTTACAGTAGCTATGTGATATCTTCCTACAAAGCATATAATGTGATTAATTATGAAATTTATATGACTTTGTTGACCATAGTTAAGGTTCATATGAGTGGGTCTAATTAATCACGAAATGACGGGTTGAACTCGACTAATGCTTTTGATTTGTTGACCATAGTTAAGGTCATGAGTGCTAGGGGTAAAAACCACATCGGGAGTTTCAAGAGTTGAAATTTGCAATGAGATTGCATACCTTCTATATGATAGTTGGATCTCGATCCCACTGTAAGTAAGAGTTACTCCCAGGAGAGTTTTGCACTTTACAATTAGCTAATCCAATAGGTGTCTAGAAAGGTGTCAACGGAGTTATGCCTCTGGGAAAATGAGGTTTACTTTAATTAGTTCCGTTCTAAAGCATGGGGAACCTCCCTCAAAGTATCGACACTGACCTGGCTGAACGGTTAGCGAAGTTGTAGAATGTAATTAATCCTGGTTAATTTTCTTTTTAAAGTTTGAAGGAAAATTTGATAAAAGCAGTGAGAGACATCGATTAGATAAGATAATAAACAATCTAATTTTTGCAAGAGAATTTCGCTGAGTGTATTCTTTTCTCTCTCCTAATGGCAGATACCCATGACTGGACTTAAGCTTCTATTAGAGAAAAATAAACTGACGGGACCCAATTATAAAGACTGGCTGAAGAACATAAACATTGCCTCACATATGATAAGGTTTCATATGTCCTCACTTTCCCGGCCCTTCCCATCCCTGTCCCTGATTGCTCTTTTGCGGATAAGGAGATCCCCAAGACATGGGATGCTGATTGTGCCACAACCAAATGCCTCACGTTAGCTTTGATGGATAATGTACATCAGAAGTAGCATGAGAAGATGTATGTCCAATCCATCTTTCTCTATACAAAGGAGTTGTATGGGGAGAAATCTCGTACCTTGCGCTACGAGACATCTAGAAAGTTGTTTCAGATGAGAATGGTTGCTGGCACGTCGGTAGGTGATCATGTCTTGAAGATGAACTTGAGGGCCTGGGATGGACCATGGAGAACGAGCAGTATGTTGATATTATTCTGCAGTCTCTCCCCCTGCTTATGCTCAGTTTATTGTGAACTTCAATATGCATAGCATGGAGAAGTCACTTCCTGAACTTCTCAATACGTTGAGAAGTGCAGAGAGCACTCTTAAGGCGAAGACTCCCTCTCTGATTGTTGGGAAATCTTCCTCTTCCGTCCAAAATGCCAAGGCTAAGGGAAGGAATAAGAAGAAACCCACCAAACCGAGAAGTGGAATCAAAAAGGCAAAAAATGAGAGATAAATCCAGGGCTGAGGAATCGGGAAAAAGAGAATGTTTTTACTGCTTCAAGTCGGGACACTGGAAGCGAAATTATGTTGAGTATCTCATTGATCTCAAGAAGAAGAAGCATGGTGATACTTCTGCTTCAGGTGTGTTCGTAACTGAAAACTATTTTTCTATAAACTCTGCTTTCTGGGTATTGGATACCGGTTCGGGTTCTCACATTTGCAGTTGTATGCAGGGATTGAGAAATAGCAAAGTTTTGAAGACTGGTGATCACACTCTCCGGGTTGGAAATGGTTCCAATGTACATGCTGTATCAATGGGAGAGTATCACCTGGGGTTGCCATCAGGATGTATATTGATTTTGAACCCATGTTATTATGTACCAAGCCTACTGTGTAATATAATATCAGTTTCTTTGCTAGACAATGAAGGATATAATTTTGTGCTGCAGAATAATGTTATGAACATTAACCTGAATCAACAGTTGATTGGATATGGTACACTAAATAACGGATATACGTCCTAAATCAACACACAGTTTTCAACATACAACACACTAATAAAAGAAAATTTTCAGATATAAATGAAGCTTTTTTTGACATTGTAGATTTGGTCATATTAACGAAATAAGACTAAACAAGTTACATAAAGATAGATATTTAAATCCTTTTGAATATAAATCTTATGCAACTTGTCAGTCTTGTATCAAGGGTAAAATGACCAAAACTCCGTTTATTGGACAAGGAGAAAGAGCAACTGAACTTTTAGGCCTCATACATAGTGATGTATGCGGACCAATGTCTACACAAGCTAGAGGCGGTTTTTTTTACTTCATAACTTTTACTGATGATTTCTTAAGTTTCAGACACGTGTTTTTATTGAAGCATAAGTCTGAAGCTTTCGATAAATTCAAAGAGTATAAACTTGAAGTAGAAAAACAAACCGGTTTGAGCATCAAGAAACTTCGATTGGATCGAGGTGGAGAGTACTTGAGCTCAGAGTTTTCGGACTTCCTAAAAGAGAATGGGATTCTCTCTCAGCTCACTCCCCCTTACACACCACAGCACAACGGTGTGTCAGAACGTCGGAATCGTACCCTATTAGATATGATGCGTTCCATGAAGAGTGATGCTGAGTTACCACTCTCCTTTTGGGGGCTTGCATTGGAGACTGCAGCATATCTATTGAACAGGGTTTCCACCAAAACCGTGTCTACCACTCCATATGAGATATGGTATGGGAAGAGACCATCTCTTAAGCGAGTTAGGATATAGGGTTGTCCTGCTCTTGTGAAAAAGCAGAATCCAGACAAACTCGAGTCACGATCGGACATGTGTATATTTGTGGGATATCCAAAACACTCGTATGGATATCTTTTCTACTATAAGGAGGAACAAAAGGTGTTTGTTTCTCAGTATGCCATATTTTTAGAAAATGAATTTTTTATAAATAATACTGATGGCAATGCGGTAGAACTAGAAGAAGTTCTAGAGTCATAAGTTAATAATGACGATTTGGTTGAACCTGATGTTGCAATAGAATCTTATGAATCTCGGCCACTCCGTAGATCTAGTAGGACTTTTCGTCCACCGGAGAGATACTACGGTTTCCTCATTGATAGTGATAGAGAAGATTATATCATGGATAATGATGACCCTACTAGTTTTCAGCAAGCTATTACGAATGGTGACTCAGTGAAGTGGCTGGATGCCATGAGATCCGAAATGGAGTGTATGTACACCAACAAAGTATGGACTTTGGAAGTTGTACCCTCTGGGGTAAAACCCGTAGGGTGTAAATGGATCTTTAAGAGAAAGATCGGTGTAGATGGACAGGTAGAGACCTATAAGGCAAGGGTTGTAGCGAAAGGATTTCGTTAAAGACCAGGACTGGACTATGACGAAACTTTCTCTCCTGTAGCAATGCTTAAATCCATTCGGATCCTACTTGCTATTGCTGCTCACTACGACTATGAAATCTGGCAGATGGATATTAGAACTGCATTTCTAAATGGTGATTTAGAAGAGTGTGTTTATATGGATCAGCCAGAAAGCTTTGTTGATAGTGGGAGCAGCGAGAAAGCATGTAGGTTGCTTAAATCCATTTATGGATTAAAGCATGCATCACGGAGTTAGAACATCTGCTTTGATGATGCAATCAAAGAGTTTGATTTCGTCAAAAATCCAGATGAATCTTGTATTTATAAGAATATTGTAAGGTGTACTGTCACATTCCTCGTATTATACGTGGATGACATTCTCTTGATAGAAAACGACATTCCTATGCTACAATCGGTCAAACTATTCTTATCATAATGGTTCTCCATGAAGGGCCTGGGTGATAAGGATGTCAGCAAATCTATCTCAGGATGTGTATTTACCCTCAGCAGAGGGACGGTTTGTTGGAAGAGTTCCAAACAGGATACCGTTGCAGACTCAACAATGGAAGCTGAGTATATTGCTGCAAAATGATACTGCAAAGGAAGCCGTCTGGATGCAGAACTAGGAGTAGTTTCCACCATTATTTATCCAATACAATTGTATTGTGATAATAATGGGGCTGTGGCATTGGCCAAAGAGCCCAGGTCCCATCAACGATCCAGGCACATCCTAAGGCAATATCATTTGATCCGGGAGATAGTTGATCTCCGCGAGGTCGTGATTAGGAGAGTAGATACAAAGAATAACACCGCAGATCCACTCACCAAGGCCCTCCCACAGCCGTAACATGAGCAACTCTTTGAGATGTTGGGTATGAGATACGCTAATAATTGGCCTTAGTGCAAGTGGGAGATTGTTGGATATATGTATGCCCTAGAGGCTATTATTTGATAGTGGATACTTGGACATGTATATATATACAGAGGACTTTCTCGCTCGACATGATAGTATACTATCTGGTTACTCATTATCTTAATATGTTCACTTGATTGTGTATACTATTCATTTGATACATGTTGATAAAACCCTTAGGATATCCACTTGACTACCATGATTATGATGCAGATCATATTAGTGGGGCATGACCAGTCTATAAGCGTATCCTTAAATGTTCCTAATCGTGGGTGTATCGAGACGGGGTATCGATATTCCAGAGTAGACTAGCGTATAAATTTCTTGACCCATTTGATGGGCGATGGATGATCCCATATCCATTGGTGTTTGACATCAAAGATTGTATACGGGTGCTTAATGGAGACTGGGTATACTCAATGGACTCACCGAGAAATCCTATATGGTATTATATCTATCGTCGAATAGCAGTTCTCAGGTGACACTTGTACAGGTTAGTCTGTATACCCGAGATCGTCATAGAGTCTTGTGTGTTCTCCCATAGTGCTTTGATTTTCACCCTACCACGGCTCTATTGAGTTGTGCAAACATGTGGTTTTTAGGTACAGTCCCGAGACACATGGAGTCAATGAGCGATAGAAGGGGTTTCGTCTCTCCTGGTATTGGGGGTTGATGTTGTGCTATGCACGATTGGTTATAACTGAAAGTTCCTAGCCAAGGCTGATGAGATTTACTGATAAGTGTTATCAGTAGTTTCTCGATCTGTTATGGGTCACACATCGGCATGACTTATTGAGTTATTGGGGTCGACGATACCATCCCTAGACTTGATATGCAATATATCTGACGAAGAGACCGGATTGTACGGTAAGTGTTGCTGGTTGGCTCTATGGGAGTTTGGACAAGTTCGCTTGTTGATCTTCTGTTTGCTCAATACCTGGGAACCGTTACGTTCAGCTAGTACCGCTGACGGTTTGTGGGTATCTAATATGATTATTACCTACTGCTAGCGTATTGACGAGTCTTAGAGTCCCACAAAGGGGTTTCCGAGCTCAGGAGAAACGAAGTGGGGGCACATATAGAGATATGTGTGGGAGCTTGATAAAATATGAGTATATGATAACGTATTTTAATCTGGCGTTTTCTATTGGTCGGGTCGTATGTGATATGACCGGATTATTAAATCAAGTGTTGATTTAATATAAAATGGCCATTAGCTCATTATTGATTTCTTTCTTTAATTGTATGCGTGTATGTATGTATGCTTATATGGATATGTATGCACACATACATGTGTGCATATGTCATGGTTGATGATACATTGGAGATAGCTATGCTAGACTCACATGGAAACTTTTATGATATTTTATTGATTTTTGAGTTAATAGAAATTAGATAATAAATCCATGGTTGATATTTATCTTCTACACACTTCTTCAAAATATCTAAGTAACCATGGTTTATTTTCTAATCCTCCACTAACTCACTCACTAAAATATCTAGATATTTTCCATGCTCATTAAGAGTGAGTGTGACTCTCTCTATTATTATTCTCATGCTTATCTTTTCATTACCTCAAGCTTAGCCATATCCATCTCCTTCTTCCTCCAAGCTCTCTACTATTTTCTAGTGAGTAAAAGAGAAAGAAAAGAAATGTTTTTTAGTGAGAAAATTACCCACTTCATCAATCTATACTAGTCTAGCACACTTGTATAGGTAGTTTGCATCACTTCTACTTAGGTTAAGTAAAGCAAGGAGCTTGAGTGAAAGGAACTCCGTGGTGGATCATCGTAGACTTCGAAGGCTTCAAGCAGACGCGTTCAAGCTTCGAGTGGAACCAAGAAGTCAAAGACATCTACACGTAGCTAAAGAAGAGGAGGAGAGGTCTACAAAAGTTGTATTTATTTTCTCTTAGTGTTAGACACTTACTAGTATGTGATACTTGTTACTTTAACCCTAATCCTCTAGTTCGATTCTAGGTTTGAGTTGATTAACACTCTAGATTTTTAAAAATTGCATACTTGATGCTTGTTAAAACCTAGTGAGGGTGCTAAGGAACTCCAACAAGCGCGACATCGACTCCTAATACCAGGAGAGATGAATCCCCGACAATCGACCATTGCCTCCATGTGGCTCGGGACTGTACCCAACTAAAACCTGTTTGCAGGATTCTTTTGAGCCGTGATAGGGTAGTAATCAAAGTACAGTAAGAACTCACACGTTACCAATGGCGATCTCAGGTCAAATGACTAACCTGCCGTCATGCCACCTGAGAACTTCTATCTGACGATAGATATAATACCATATAGAAGTTTTCGGCGAGTCCGTCCAGTGTACTTACCTCCAGTGAGTATCTGTATACTATCTTAGGTGATTCAACACCATTGGTTTGTGAGATTAGCCACCGCCCCTCGTCGGGGTCTCGAAGCGTATACACCAGTCTACTCCGAAATATCGATGCCCAGTCTCGATACTCCCACGACTAGAGACCTTTAAGGATATGCTTATGGACAACCCAGCTCCCACGTATATGATCGCCATCATAATGTTGGTCGTCAAGCAAGAATCTTATGGGCTTCATCAATGATGAAGATAAACCAGATAGCATACTATCATTTCGAGTAAGACTGTTTTACTCATATAGGTCTTCACTCTATCATCATAATTGCCCACTTGCAATCACAATAACTGCCTTGAGGGCACTATATCCAATAATCTCCCACTTGCACTTAAGGCCAATTATTGCGGTATTGCGTATCCACAGCTTGTGTGCTACCGAATACCCAACTTCTTTACTAATAAGTTTCGCAAACTATGTTTGTGAAACTCATTGCGTTTGAGAAATAGCCTTAGCGAGTGGATCTTCTACAATGTTCTAATTTCTTCTCTCTATATCTCAACTTTGCGAAGATCAGCAATGTCTCGAACTGAGCGATACCCTACCTCAAGAATTTGTTTGGATTGTTGATGGGACCAAGTTCAATGAACAACTCCATCTAACAAACTTCTTGGGCTGTATTCTCTGTTGAGTCATAACCAGCATCCTGCACCATAATTACCTCAGTATCCTTATTGGAACTCCATCCAATATACTGATCCTCAGAAGAGGAAAAACTCAAAACTCTAACAATATCTTTGTCATCCAGGTCATCTTGGAAGCCCGAACCGATAACCGCCTCCCAGGAGAGGTTGTCGTTATCTTATATCAAGAACATTCATTTATGTTCATTACTGCTTCCCAATGTTTCTCTAAGATTGGATTAATATATGCGCACTACAGCTAGTGCAAAAGCAATATCTGGGGTTGTACAAGACTTTGTATGATTGACTCAATTGCCTAAGCAAATGATATGTCATTCATGCCAGTCTCTCTCCTCATCAGTCTAGAAGACATCCTTTAAGAGAGGGTGACTCCATCACCTGCGGGTACACTACTACGCTAGGAGTTATCCATTCTAAAATACTTTTAGAATTCTGTCTAAGTACTCGGATTGGGACACTTCCCAAATTTAGATCTAAAACTGTAGATCTAGTCACTAGAATCACTGATACATTATATATCTGGTTTTGTATAAGACATTGCATGATTGAATCAATTGCCTAAGCAAATGATATGTCGTTCATACCAGTCCCTCTCTTCATCAGTCTAGAAGACATCTTTTCAGAGAGGGGTGACTCCATCACCTACGGGTACACCATCATGCCCAGAGTCATCCATTCTAAAATAATTTTAGATGTTGTCTAAGTACCTGGTTGAGGAACTTTCCAAATGTAGATCTAAAACCATAGATCTAGTCACCAGAATTTCTAATATATTATCCATATCCAACATGGAGAAAACATTATGTGACAACCAAAGTTTGACCGATTGTATAGGACATCACTTTCTATTTGGAGTATGTCATCGAAATCTCAGGACAATACTCCCTACATCCTTCTTACTAGGTTCATTTATTGTTTTGATGAAGTCAATCACTTTGACTGTCACATCAAAACAGATGATCCATCTCCATTATTCATACTTCAGTCTACGAATAGACATAAGCAACTTGCACACCTTCTGCTGCTCCTACTGACTACGATAACCCTCTGGCAGAGTTCTATACACGTACTCATCCAAAATTTCCATTTGGAATGACGTTATAGTCATCCATCTGCCAGATATCATAGCTAAGAATATCATCAGCGCCAAGTCGTATCCATATGTACTTCAGTGTAGATACTGAAGTAAAAGTCTCATCACAATCCACAACGGGTATTTGATGAGAACTCTTTATAACAAGTCTAGCCTTATTAGGTTGGTACCTATCCACCTACACAGATCTGGAAAGATCTACTTCCTCCTAATTGGTTTTACCCTTTTTGGACCAACCAGCAAAGTCCAAAATCCATGATTTGCTGAAGTGCGTGGAGTCCATCTTGGATATGAAGCATCTGGTTATCTGGAAGTTACCAGTTCCTGTTGGGTTACAATAGCGCCATGGCCATCTACCGTGGCCGATGCGGAACAAAAATGACGTTTAAAATTTGGCACTAATGAAAACCCGCCCAAGATCGAACCATAAACTTATACTAGCTAACTATAAAAGAGCTAAACTATAATGTTAGAATGTTATACCGATGTTCCCCTCCGAAAGATACGGCAAAGACGCGATGAACGTCTGGCCTGAATTTCGGGGCAGATGCTAATTGGTGCTATCCGTCCACCTCTCCGAAGATGCCAAGTTGATTTATGGCACCGTGTATCTAAGATTTAAACAGATGCGACCGATGTAGCAGACTTCGTCAGATTCCCCCTCGTTTGAGAGGTTTTTGATTGTGGGGACGCTCTTCCCTGCAGGCGCAAGCCCCTGCAGTTAATTATGCTACCGCATCGCGGTAACAACTTTCTCTTTCTCCATATGGTCACTTCGTGTCATGGGTGTTTGTTTTGTGTTTGGTTGCCCGTAGATTGTATACGGAGACTAATTTATGTTGTCGCCCGTAGGGCGTGGACTTGTCTAAATCCGTATCTTTCTTAGATTTGGGTTTGGGGGGTTTGGGTTTAAGGATACGTTAGCCTCATTTGAGACTAAGATCAACTTAAACGTTTGTTAAGGATACGTTAGTCTAATTTTAGACTAAGATCAACTTAACCGGATCGTTTAGATCCGACAAGAGAGCAATTGGGCTCTATTGTTTAGTTTAGTGACATTGCGGTCGATAATTAGTTTAAGGACATTACGGTCCATTGTTAGTTTAAGGATGTCTCGGTCCATCGTTAGTTTAAGGACATCTCGGTCCAATATTAGTTTAAAGACATCATGGTCAAGGTTAAGGACATCATAGTCCATGGTTTAAGGACCCCACAGTCCAAAGTTAGTTTAAAGACATCACGGTCGAGGTTAAGGACATCATAGTCCATGGGTTTAGAGACCCCACAGTCCAATGTTAGTTTAAGGACATCACGGTCGAGGTTAAGGACATCATAGTCTATGAGTTTAAAGACCTCACAGTCAAGATTAAGGACATCATAGTCCATGGGTTTAAGGACCCCACAGTCCGATGTTAGTTTAAAGACATCACGGTCGAGGTTAAGGACATCATAGTCCGTGAGTTTAAGGACCTCATAGTCCGATGTTAGTTTAAAGACATCACGGTCGAGGTTAAGGACATCATAGTCCGTGAGTTTAAGGACCTCACCGTCCAGGTTAAGGATATCATAGTCCATGAGTTTAAGGACCCCACAGTCCGATGTTGGTTTAAAGACATCACGATCGAGATTAAGGACATCATAGTCCGTGAGTTTAAGGACCTCACAGTCCGATGTTAGTTTAAAGACATCATGGTCGAGATTAAGGACATCATAGTCCGTGAGTTTAAGGACCTCACAGTCTAGTGTTAGTTTTAAGACATCACGGTCGAGGTTAAGGACATCATAGTCCATGGGTTTAAGGACCCCACAGTCCAATGTTTAGAGACGTTATACTCTATGAAATGTGTGGTTGTCCGGACCCGTCACCTCTTTGAAGACGTTGAGGAATTATAATGACAAATATCAAAGGAGTGAAGAGATGTACCCTTGAACCAAGGTGAGTTGGTTGAAAGAGCAGATGTGCTCAGTTCAAGATAAGTTGAGGACTTATGACCAGAATTGGGCTAAGTCCAATTAAAATGTTTAACATTTTTTTGTTCTGGCTATTAAGCCTTTATTTGGGCTCGGCCCCTTTTAATAATGCTAAGCATTGGGTGCTGATATCTTTTGTTTTCATCAGAACAAATTGTGTTCTGACAATGCGCTACGTGGCGCGCCAGGCGTTTTGCACCAGTTAAAGAGCGCATTGCGCTTCTGTCAAGTAGCGCACATGAAGAGGACACGTGTCGCGCTTAGCGCTAAGCGCTAGTTCATTAGCGCATTGCGCTTTTAATTTATGAGCGCTTTGCGCTAGTCTGTTGGCGCGCCAGTGAGTTGCACGTGGCGCGCTTGGCGCTGAGCGCCAGCCCATGAGCGTAGTGCGCTGTTTCAGAAGCACAAAGCACTGATAGTGTCTTTGGTTGACACGTGACAGGTTTTGGCGCTGAGTGCCGGTCCAATGAGAGCAAGAGCGCAATTCATGAGTGCAAGGCACTTTCTGATAGCGCAAAGCGCATTTGATCATATTTAAGATCAAAGAACAAATTTATGTTCTTCTCATAGGAGGCTTTGCCTCAAGATTCGAAAACAGAAAGTTCTTGTTTTATAAAAGGGATCTGCCTTTATAGATCAAAGATCTGTGAATGAAGTAAAATACTTCTTTTAGTTTTTTTTTATAATTAGATCTTTTGATCTTTTTTCTTTTTATCAAATACCTTGGTCTTTTGTAGATCTATGATCTTTTTAGAAGATGGTTCTTCTTTTTACGAGAAGATTTCATCTCTGTGGTTCAAGAACTAGTTCTTAACCTTGAAAATGAAGAAATGATCTTCTTTTTCTAAAGGCTTGCCTTTCTTTCTCTTTGAGTTTTCTCAAAGTTTGCAGAGGGTTTTCTCTCTCTTCTGTATATTTTAGACTTGAAGTCTAGGGGCCTTTATATAGGGCCAATTGATTTGTTGAATCAGTTTTAAGAGATCTTTCTCTGATTGATTTGGGAATATTTCCCACCGTTGGATCTTTGATCCTAAGGCTTCTGTTTTACAGAAGATAATCTTCTTATTTTAACAGAATTTTAGTTCTGATTAATCAATAATTTATTATTAGTAGATATTTTGATCTAACGGTGGGGGAATTTTAATTCCAGCGCTGGCGCACCTTGCGCGAGCACACCTACATTTGACACGTGGCGCGCAGCGCAGAGGGCAGCGCAACTGTGCTAGCGCACCCGTGTTTGACACGTGGCACGCAGTGCAGAGCGCATCGCAACTTCGCTAGCGCACCTTTGTTTAACACATGGCGCGCAGCGCAGAGCGTCGGATCTGAAGCGCTGCTTCAACTTTTAAATTTTGAATTTTGAAACAGAGCTTTGCTCTGATTGGGGGTGCGCTGTCTAGGGCGCAGTGCACCTGGCGCTAGCGCGTTTGCGTTTGACACGTGGCGCGCAGCGCGCAGTGCACAGAATCTAAAGCATTGCTTCAATTTAAATTTTGAATTTTGAAACAGAGTTTTGCTCTGATTGGAGGAAACAAATGCCCCCCACCGTTGCACTCACGTGGCGCACACGTGAGTGCAGCGGTGGCAGCATCTGAGCCCTTGGATCAACTCAAAAGTTGAAGAGGCGGTTCAATGCCTATAAATAGGACCTTTGGTCTCTTAGATGATTTCCATCTTTTTCTTGAGAATTTTCATTCAGAGCCTTGCTCTTCTGTTTAAGAACTTTCAAGAGTCAGAACTCTTTCCAAATTTAGGTAAAATTAATTTTTTTTTAATAAGTTAGGGTTTTTACCCATTAAGAGAGCCTTGCTCTTCATAGATCTTTGATATAAAGAAAACCTTTTAGGTTTCATTAATGTTTCATTAATAGAGCCTTGCTCTCATGAACCCATAGATCTAAAGAGATCTTTTCTTGGGGTTTCTTATCCCATGAATCAGAGCTCTACTCTTTGATAATATGTGGATCTTTTGATCTTTGATGAAGAACTCTTAAGAGTTTTTTCATGGATCTTGAAGATCCCAGAATTTTTAATTCTCAAAAATTAATTTTAATTAATTTTTGATGGATTTTCCATCATCATTACAGAGCCAGGCTCTTTAAGGAATTTTATTCCTTCATGACCAGAGTTTGACAAGTGTCACTCTGTTATTGAGCTTTGCTCTCAAAGGGAGATTTTCTCCTTTTCCCGAGAGATTTCTCATTCAATGAGAATTTCCTTAAGGATCTCCTCATTAATTAACAGTCTCATCCAATGATGAGGCTGTTTTATTAATTGATGTATTGTCATCTGGATTTTGTGGGTCCCCCTTTGGTCCCCTTTCCACTGCATTGCAGCGTGGTGCAAATTTTAAAGTACCGAGTGTTAGAATTTTAAAATTAAATTATAGTACTGACAATTGAATTCTGTCCTTTCTCACAGGTGACATGTCTTCCGATTTCTCTTTCCCATTTTTTCGTTCAGAGGGAGGATTCCCACTGAAGCACCTATGGACCGGGAGGTTTTCGCGCTCATCAGAGACTATGACCCGGAACACAAAAACCTTCACCTATAGGGTAGGTGGTATGACCAGATTATCAAAGGTCGTCAAAGCTTCTCTTGCGCGACGCCGTCGGAGCCGATCTCGTCGATTTCGTATGCAGATGCACCCCCGGTGAACTATGCCGTGGAGCTTGTCAATTGGACTTCGGAGGGTCTTCTTCAACCTTCGATTGCCGCCATACCCATGCAGCTGCCGACAGCTTTGGATACTTTAGGGCGGCGCATATGCCAGGGCGAGTCGCGCCCTTGGGGACAACCCTACAACATCGGGTTGACTCCCCGACATTCGGCCAGGTATTTGCAGTGAGCCAGGTATATTTTGTCTGCGAAGAAAACGCAACTGCTGAAGCTCGGCCTATATCCTGCGGTTTATGCTTCGTTTTTCCAATATTCTGCTCCTCCGACATGATGGATTAAAGCGTTCTTGGAGCAATGGAACATCCCAACCCATACCTTTGTTCTACTGGACAGAGAAGTCTCCATCTCCTTAGAAGAATTTGCTGAGATTTCCGATCTGCCGGTTAGGGGGGAGCACTATGAGGAGCTGCTTCCTCCAGATGAATACGTTTTTGCCACCAAGCCGGTGGTGATGGGCCTAACGCCGGAGAACGCCATTCAGCACCAGTTTAGCCTGATAAAGGTGCTGAACATGTACGGGAGCCTCTTCATGGAATCCGGAGGCCGGGGGGTTAGTTTCACAGACTTCATTGCCCGGTTTCTTCGCCCGGAGATTCTATCGCAACGAAGCGAAAAATTTTCCAAACTCGACGAGCCCTTCGGCTTTGGCTTGGACTGTCGACCAGTACTGGAAGATGATCAGAAGGGATTTTTTCTTCCTGATGCCGCGATCATTCCTCTGTCAGAAATCGCCGCTCCGGGCATTGACGAGGAGGCTTTCTTCCTCGGGTTTCTTGGGCCGCGGTTGTGCTGGTTCGCGCTCCCTATTCACCCTCGCTATATGAGGACGTTCGTCTTCTACCCAGCGCATCGAATGGTTGCCGGGATACAAGTGGCCATTGGGATTGCTGGGTTAGCCCACCTGTACCATGGTCTTAGCATGGCGGCGGATACAACTGAACCGGGGGTGCATGCCGCCAACTTCCCGATGCACTATTTTACTTCGTGGATGGAGATGCACGTGCTCGGAGTCTTTGGCATCCACAAAAGACCCTCGTTTTTCGAGAAATGCAAATTCCCGAGAATTATGCGGCTGGTTGATGCTTATATCGTGAATCCGTCTCAGCGAGAAGCTAGGGGCTTGCTTCTTCGTCCGCGCACGGTCGGAGCTGGTATGTCTTTTACGGACAAAGTCCTAACGATCGGCCAGGAAACATCCAAGACGGTGCTGGCATTGCGCGACGTTTTTAAGGACGGGGCTTCCGTGTTGAAAGCCCGGGAGATTCTACATCTATACTCTATCAGGCCGGGCTTCCTCGTATTCAGGCAAAATGATGCGGCGCTTTTTATGAGATACAACCCCATCATTTTGCCCAGCAGCTGAGTTATAACCAGGGGGTTCCACTGGAGGCGTTCTTGGAAGAACCTGTTGCCACCAAAGAGGGAATACGGGGTGCGCTGCATCACTTTATGTGCTTAAACACGGGCTCCCACTTCTTTATTAGTGAGCCGAGTTGCATTCCGAGGGCCCTTAACGTACACGGGGCCTGGTATCAACACGCGATGGGCGCTGTTATCAGGGAAGAGAGGCGGCTGCTGCTCGATCGCAAGAGTGTTCCCCCTGCCAGCGATCGCAACGTCCCTTTAAAGCGATGGATCGCTGTACCCCCTCCGCTAAGAGAGGTTGCTGCAGTTGAGCCTCCACGTGTGCTAAGCCCCACACGTGGATTGCCCCATGCTCCTGTAGAGACGGTGGATGTGCCATCGGTGCCCCGTGCTCCCATGGAGACGGTAAATGTAGCTTCACCCGAATCTGGCATGGGCTCGGATATCGGGACTCGCCGTCCCAAAGTGCCCACGAAGCGCAAGCTGGTGTTGGCTGCGACCGGAGCTCGCTAACAAAAGAAAAATAAGTCAATCTTTTCTCTCGACGTTGTACTTGTCCAGGAGCCTCACGCTCCTTACGGAGATGGCCTGAGCGAGTATGGGACAAACGAGGGCTTATTCATGCCGCCAGACGATACTGATCTAGCAGCTGCCATTGCAGCTTCTAAACAATTGGCCAGCCACGAAGAGGGGTTGGCTATCCTCGCACGATCAGGTACTCATTAGCTGTATTTTCCTCCATTGCATCGTATTTCTATTATCGTGTTTTGACCGACGTTTTTTCTTCTTTAACAGGCATTTCTATCGAAGAAGCTCTCGCTGCTTCTTTCAAGACTTTTGAGGAAGAGGAACGACTTCGAGCATCCTTAGGCATCGGTACATTTTGGTTCACCATGTTCCTGCTCCCGTTTCTTATGAGTAATCTGACCCTTTCTTTGTCTTATCGCAGGGACCACAATGCCGATCCCGCAAGCTGATGCGGAAATTCTTCCCGGGCCAGCTACCGAAGTCCCGGCCTCTTCGGCACTGCCGAAAGAGGCCTTACTTAAACAACCAATGACGGAAGCCTTGACGGCCCCAGAGGTAACCCTGGATGCGGACGATGACGTCCTGTTGAAAGAGGCTTCTAGAAGGTCTGTGTTGATGGCCCGGGAGGAAAGGAAGCGCCGGAGGCGCGCAACAAGGGAGCGTAATGCTGCTTTAGCTACAGGAGCGGGTTCGAACGCCGCTACCCCTGCTGCTACTCCTTCAGAGGAGTCTCCGGTTGCCTTGTCTACTGTTTACAGACGGGCGGCACGTGCGGCTCGGGAAGCAAACGGTAAATCAACTCCAGGTAATGTGCCTTGAGGTTCCGTTGTCAAAATTTTGAATTATCGGTTCTCATATATCTTATCTTGAAGGGCCGAGCCTTACCGAAGAAGTGGTGGCGAACGCCGAGCCTGAGGTAGCGGTGGAGGAGGTAGCTGCTATTGCCGCACCCGGGGCGGCAGTAGGCGATGTGGCCGCAATTGCCGGGCTCGAGGTAGTGGCTGACGAGACAGTCACGATTGCTATGCCCGAGATATCTACCATTACCGAGCCCGAGGAGGCGGCGGGTGAGACGGCTACCACGGCCGAGCCTAAGGCGGCGGCGGATGAGACGGCTACAATTACTGAGCCCGAGATGGTGGCGAGCGAAATGGGTACAATTGCTGGGCCTGAAGTGGCCGCTCTCTCAAAAGTCGGGCACCGCCCCGATCATCGCTCTTCCCGCCTACGGTTCTTTGCCGTCTCCTGGCGTCGCAAGCGTGACGACGGCTCTCGTGGAGTCAGGGGATGAGGCGACGGGAGGTGAGACCATCCCGATGGAGGAGGGAGACGCTGCTGTTGTATCAAGTGACGCCCTCGTCACGGTTCCGGTTAGCGACTCATTAGGTAGATTTTAGGTCACCGCCCTTCTTTTTATTCCGCAATCTTTTTCAATCTTTCCTGACAGGATTTATCTTGTTTCTAATGTAGGTGCGGCTAGTGCTGATGTCGCGCTACCCGAGGCAGCACCGTCAGTAACCGCCCTGACGGTGACCACCTTTTTACCTTCTCTCGCACCGTCTCAGATGCTGGAAGGTATGGATTTATGACCCATTAGTCTTATCTCTAGGCTGTATAATTTATGTACTGACGTTGCATTATTGCGTCTTTGTAGGAGTCCTTTTTGACCACCTGTACCAGGTGCTGCACCCCCACTTCTCCTTCCCATCGGAGATTGCTTCATCCAGTGGCGCTGGTGAATACGGCCTTCAGTTAATGTTCTTTATTTTACCAACAGTGAAATCATTTCTGATTCTTCTTTGCCTTGATTGCAGTACTACAGATTGAAGGAGGGGATAAGAGAACAGTTGCACCACTGGTCCTTCCGGCTTTGCCACCTGCTGCAGATGGTATAGTAAATCCTATTGTTCACGAACCTCTTATACTTCTTGAACCGTCATCTGATTGTGATTTGTTTTGCAGTGGTCGCTTCGACTCCGGCCTCTTTCGAGTCTCGCATTATGATGCCGGCAGGGCCCTTTTCCAGACGTCCATCTTCAAAAGGTTCTGTGACCAGTCTGCATATGCTAAGCGAATACGTCGAGGTGCTTGACGCGGAGGCTCCTACATCTGCCACAGATTTTGCTGCCGAGGTCAATCCAATGCTGGCGACGCTTGTGAATATTCATAATGAAGGCGTCGTCGAGTCTTGGGTTAATCATTATAGGAAGATTGAGGCCTGTCTGCATGAGCTTGAGCTTATGCGTCCTGCTTTTGAGATTCAGGCTTTGAACTCCCAGCGGGCCGCATGGCTTGAGCAGAGTGTTCCGTTCCTTAGCCATTTCGAACGAGAGGTAACCCTTAAGCGAAAGGAACGTGAGGCGACTTTTGCCGAATCTGCCCAACTGCGCGCTGAGATTGCAGCTAATGCTGTCCAGCTGAACACCATTTTTGAAAACCTTCAACGATGTATTTCTGACGGGCTGGTGTTGAGGAAGAAACTTGATCTTAATGAGCAGGTCGCGCAGAGTCAGGAGGCTGCCCAGCAGGAAGTTGATCAGAAACTCTCATCCTATTTGCAGCAGCGGGCCCACATTTAAGCAGAGTTGGCCGCGGCGGCTAATCGTGAGGAAGAGTTGAGAGGAG
Source organism: Agapanthus africanus (assembly GCA_030015575.1). NCBI lineage: Eukaryota > Viridiplantae > Streptophyta > Magnoliopsida > Asparagales > Amaryllidaceae > Agapanthus > Agapanthus africanus. The sequence continues at coordinate 904,827,104 of JASDDO010000022.1, forward strand.
TGCGCGAGCAGCTAGCTGGTCTATTGAAGGCCTCTCCCTCCCAATAGCTGCTTAAGAGTTGAGAGGAGTGCGCGAGCAGCTAGCTGGTCTATTGAAGGCGCCTCCCTCCCAATAGCTGCTTTTGTATAGATTGAACACTTGTAATCTTTGAACAACATGTATCCATTTTTTATTCTTTTATACGATTTGCCTTGTATTCAATCGAATTCATGAATAAAAGATACACATTTTTTGTTATACTGTTGCTTTCTTCTCCTTGCTGTGTTGTTGCCATGTGATTTTAGCAAGTGCGGTCTGTAGATAGTATATAGTTGTCAATCTTGGGCTCTTTGTAGGGTGGTGATGGCTTAGAAAACAGGGTTAGGATCTGTCACCTAAGACTTTTCAACTTTATGAGCCGTGAGGGTCTAATAAAGATTTTTTTCCGTATGAGTCGTGAGGATCTCGTAGGTGTATTTTCTCCTTAGGAATCGTGAGGATTCCTACGTGTGTTTTCTTTTGAAAGTCGTAAGGATCTCACAAGAGAATTTACTCCTTTACGAGTCGTGAGGAACCGCAAGTGATGGGTGAAGTTGCCCTTATCCGCATTTCACGGAGTCAGGAGTTGCTCTGGATTCTTCCCACGGGTTCACTACCGTGTTCTGCGAGGACCAGGCTCTGCTCTGGACGTTTCCCACGGGGTCAGGGTCGACATTATCCACGTTCCACGTGACTGGGAATTTTTCTCTGGATGCTTCCCACGGGTTCACTGCCATGTTCGGCGAGGACCAGGATCCGCTCTGGACGTTTCCCACGGGGTCAGGATTGACATAAGCTGCGTTCCACATAGCCAGGAATTTTGCTCTGGATGCTTCCCACGGGTTCACTACCGTGTTCGGCGAAGACCAGGATCCACTCTGGACATTTCCCACGGGGTCAGGATTGACATAAGCCGCATTCCACTTAGCCAGGAATTTTGCTCTGGATGCTTCCCACGGGTTCACTGCCATGTTCGGTGAGGACCAGGCTCCGTTCTGGATGCTTCACACGGGGTCATTGCCGTGCTCTGCGAGGACCAGGATCCACTCTGGACGTTTCCCATAGGGTCAGGATTGACATAAGCCGCGTTCCACGTAGCCAGGAATTTTGCTCTGGATGCTTCCCACGGGTTCACTACCGTGTTCGGCGAGAACCAGGCTCCACTCTGGATACTTCACATAGGGTCAGGGTTGACATTATCCGCATTCCACGTGATCAGGAATTTGCTCTGGATGCTTCCCACGGGTTCACTGCCGTGTTCGGAGAGGACCAGGATCCGCTCTGAATGTTTCCCACGGGGTCAGGATTGACATAAGCCGCGTTCCACATAGCCAGAAATTTTTCTCTGGATGCTTCCCACAGGTTCACTGCCGTGTTCGGCAAGGACCAGGCTCCGCTCTGGATGCTTCACACGGGGTCATTGCCGTACTCTGCGAGGACCAGGATCCACTCTGGACGTTTCCCATAGGGTCATGATTGACATAAGTCGCGTTCCACGTAGCCAGGAATTTTGCTCTGGATGCTTCCCACGGGTTCACTGCCGTGTTCGGCGAGGACCAGGATCCGCTCTGGACGTTTCCCATAGGGTCAGGATTAACATAAGCCGTGTTCCATGTATCCAGGAATTTTGCTCTGGATGCTTCCCACGGGTTCACTGCCGTGTTCGGCGAGGACCAGGCTCCGCTCTGGATGCTTCACACGGGGTCATTGCCGTACTCTGCGAGGACCAGGATCTGCTCTGGACGTTTCCCACGGGGTCAGGATTGACATAAGCCGCGTTCCACGTAGCCAGGAATTTTGCTCTGGATGCTTCCCACGGGTTCACTGCCGTGTTCGGCGAGGACCGGGCTCCGCTCTGGATGCTTCACACGGGGTCAGAGTTGACATTATCCGCGTTCCACGTGACCAGGAATTTTTCTCTGGATGCTTCCCACGGGTTCACTACCGTGTTCGGCGAGGACCAGGCTCCGCTCTGGATGCTTCACACGGGGTCATTGACGTGCTCTGCGAGGACCAGGATCCGCTCTGGACGTTTCCCACGGGGTCAGGATTGACATAAGCCGCGTTCCACGTAGCCAGGAATTTTGCTCTGGATGCTTCCCACGGGTTCACTGCCGTGTTCGGCGAGGACCAGGATCCGCTCTGGACGTTTCCCATGGGGTCAGGATTGACATAAGCCGCGTTCCACGTAGCCAGGAATTTTGCTCTGGATGCTTCCCACGGGTTCACTGCCGTGTTCGGCGAGGACCAGGCTCCGCTCTGGATGCTTCACATGGGGTCATTGCCGTGCTCTGCGAGGACCAGGATCCGCTCTGGACGTTTCCCACGGGGTCAGGATTGACATAAGCCGCGTTCCACGTAGCCAGGAATTTTGCTCTGGATGCTTCCCATGGGTTCACTGCCGTGTTCGACGAGGACCAGGATCCACTCTGGACGTTTCCCACGGGGTCAGGATTGACATAAGCCGCATTCCACGTAGCCAGGAATTTTGCTCTGGATGCTTCCTACGGGTTCACTGCCGTGTTCGGCAAGGACCAGGCTCCACTCTGGATTCTTTACACGGGGTTATTGTCGTGCTCTGCGAGGACCGGGATCTGCTCTGGATGTTTCCTACGGGGTCAGGATTGACATAAGCCGCGTTCCACGTAGCTAGGAAGGTTTGACTTTATCCGCATTTCACGAAGTCAGGGTTTGACTCTCGGTAATCTGTGCACCGCCGAGTCATGGAACTGGGGGTTGCCGCTATTTTGTGTCTGTTGTAATGAGACGAATGTCGAGATGATCTCCAGGCTATCTGTGAAACGTTGAGATTTGGCTTCTTTTTCTGATGAAACCCAGGGAGGAAAGGTGTGATTCCTTCTTTGTTTGCACCCCTGGATTGTATACAGGGATTGATGCGATATCACCTATAGGGCATAAATTTCATTTCGTTTTTTTATTTCTTTCCGCGATGCTCTATCATTTCAGCTTTTATATCGCGAAGGTCACGATTGCCCAATTATTTCGGCTATTTTGCGCGGTGCCCAATCATTTCGGTTATTTCGCATGCATATGTTTTTACTTGCTGATTTTGTTTGCAAGTTGCCCCATCATTTCGGCTATTTCATATGCATGTGTGGCTTGCTGGCTTTTCGCTTGCAAGCTTGGAATTAGACATCGATTTTCGGCATCAACACTGCTACAACTGGGATATTGCCAGGAGCGAATCATCATTTGCCTCTGTCGATGTTGGACAAAGGTGGCTTAGTAAACAGGATTAAGATCCTGTCGACTAAGGCTTTTAACTTCATGAGCCGTAAGGGTCTCATAAAGGTATTTCTCCCTACAAGTCGTGAGGATCTCGTAGGTGCGTTTTCTCCTTAGGGATCATGGGGATCCCTAAGTGTATGGTCTCTTATAAGTCGTAAGGATCTCACAAGAGTGCTTTCTCCTTATAAATCGAGAGGACTTATAAGGATTGTTCACCGTGTGGACATATCCCTGGTCGCGGTGGGACTTTGTTAGGGAAATGTTTATTTGCGTCCGTGGATTGTATACAAGGGTCAATATTGAGCCGCTTGTAGGGCAGTATTGGAGGTTGTGAGGGCTGCTTAAGAACAGGTTCAGATCCCTATAGCTTAAGACTTTCAAATCTTACGAGCCGTGAGGATCTCATAAGAGGATTCTCCTTACGAGTCGTGAGGATCTCGCAAGTGTAATTTCTCCTTAGGAATCGTGAGGATTCCTAAGTGTGTTGCTCCCTTGTGAGTCGTAAGGATCTCACGCAGGTGGTTTCTCCTTACAAAGTCGAGAGGACCTTGCAAGTGTCTTTTAACGAGATTGCGCCCTTTCGAGTTTTCACAAAACTCGCCGGTAGCCCTGCTATTTTTACTCACGGAACCCTTTCGGGTTTTCATCCGTGCCCATTTTGCTTATAGACATACCGTTTCCTTTTCTTTTCTCTCTCTTTTTTTTATTTTAACGAGGCTACGCTCTTTTGGGTTTTCACAAACCTCGCCGGTAGCCCTGCTATTCTTACTCACGGAGCCCTTTCAGGTTTTCATCCGTGTCCATTTTGCTCATGGACGTACCGTTTTTCTTTTTTTTTTTCCTCTCCTTTTTTAATTCTCTTTTTTTTGTATCAGCTTCGGGACGCTGCAATCCATCGTAGTTTATGTAGGGTTCCTGGGCACTCTTGTGAAGGTTCATAAGGCATCAAACATGCCCAGATAAAAATTTAGACGTGCCGAACAACCCAAAGCCGGGATCTTTGCTAGATTATTAGGGTTAAGCATGCAAGTAAACATCTTTACAACTAAAAGTGAGGGATTACAACCTTTATAGTCCGCTCCTTCGCTTCATAAGCTCCGAGTAGAAGTCCCTTCGCCGCGATCCACGATCTCCCGGACTCAAGAGAGGCTCCACGACTCGAACGATCCATGCTAGCTTGTAGTGTTCCGTTTCTCCGATGATCTACGTCGAAGTTGCAATAACTCAAGTTTTCTCACTCTGAAGAGATGAACACCCTAATCTAATGGGCTAGATAAGATGAGGATGAGGGAGTAGTATTTATGCTTTCTTTTTAATTCACTTTCTCATAATAAATCATCACAAAAGGAATTTCTAGTGAGCTCAAACTCAAGAGAGAAGAAGATGATAATGAAAAAGATAATCTTTTTGTGATGAATAGAAGATAAAAGTATATGATTGATTATAGAACCATGGTCAATGATGAGTGGCTAAAAGTTTGTAGAGAATAAACTAGAGTTAGGGTTTGGTTAGGTTAAGTTATGAGTCATGGAAAAATATCAACCATAATATCTTAACCATGACAAAAACAAAGCTTCTAGAAGGTGCAAGAAGAAACTAACCCTAATCAAACCCTAATCCCTTTTTATCATCCTTAAACATGTTTTATAATAAATCATATCATGTCACAATAATATATATCACATATATATTATATATTAGCAACAAAAGAAAATAATACAATTAACATATATCGCATATATATCAATGTATTAAACCGGTGAGAAAATGAAATAATAAAGTGAGCCAATATTAGATAATGTAATACAATATATCATATATATTATTATACATTAAATCATCGAATCAACACTTGATCCGACGATCCGGCTATATCGAATATAACCGACTAATATATCATGTACCGATTCATCGAATCAACACTTGATCCGATGACCCGGTTCATATCTAAATATCGCGAGAATATAATACGGTATCTCATATCGCATTATTCTTGGTCCTGCACATATCACATATGTGTCTCTACTCCGTTTTGCCTGAGCCAAGAAACCTCTGTGTAGGACTCTACAGAATCGTCAATACGCCGGTAGCAGGTGATGATCATATCAAACACCCACAAGCTGCAAGCGGTCAGCTAAACATAACAGCCACCCAGGTATTGAGCGATCAGAAGATCAACAAGCTAGCCTGTGCGTTCTCCTATGAATCCAATCAGTAACACTCCCGTACAGTCCGGTCTGTTCGTCTGATATGTCGCATATCAAGTCTAGGGGTGGTAAACGTCAGATCCCAGTAACCGATAAGTCGTGTCGATATGTGGCTCATAACGGGTCGAGAAACTGCAGCTACCCATTTTATAAAGTTTTGATTCTACAACATCTTTTAGGTTTCTTTTCTTTTTATTAATCTCATTAATAAAATCCCATCAACTTATGCTTCCTAAGCATCACAGAAGAAACGAAAGCAGTAATATATATATATATATATATATATATATATATATATATATATAAGCATTCGTCTCAGGCAGTAATATGATCTCATCACAGAACATTGCAGCAGAAGTGTTGGAGATAGTGCCCTCATAGTCAATTATTGGATCGCAGGTACGTGATTGCAATGATTGCGGAGGACCTATACCGGTAGGACAGTCTTACTCGAGATGATAGTATGCTATCTGGTTTGTCTTTATCAGTCGTGTACATGTTCAGGTGACTGATTGCATGTTACACTTTGATAGAGCCCTTAGGATCTTGCTTTACTACCAACAGTATGATGGCGATCATATACGTGAGAGTTGGGTAGTTTATATGCATATCCTTAATTGTGGTCCCTAGTCGTGGGAGTTTCGAGACAGGGCATCGATACTCCGGAGTAGACTAGTGTATACAGTCGAGACCCCGACGAGGGGCGGTGGCCGGTCTCACAAGCCACTGGTGTCAGTTGGATCACCTAAGATGTATACAGGTGCTCATTGGGTTATGAGTACACCGGACAGGACTCGCCGGGAATCTGCTAGTTAGTACTATACCTATCGTCAGATAGCAGTTCCCTGGTGACATGTGTACAGGTTAGTTCATCGACCTGAGGTCGTCATTTGTCTCGTGTGAGTTCCCACTGTGCTTTGATTTCTACCCTACCACGGCTCAAAGGAGTCGTGCAAACAGGTAGCTTTTGGGTACAGTCCCGAGCCATATGGAGGCACGTGAGCGGATCGGCAGGGGATTCGTCTCTCCCGGTATTGGGGGCGAGGTCGTGCTGTGTCTAGGAGAGCCATTACACATAGTCCATGGCCATGGCAGGAGATTTACTGGTAGGTACTCCAGTAGGATCTCAGGGTGTTATTGGGCTACACTCCGACACGACTTATACTGCTTCTGGGGGTCTGACGTTACTAGCCCCCTAGGCGGATATGCGATACTCATTGACGAACGGACCGGACTGTATATACATTGTCACTGTTAGGCTCAGTAGGGTTTCTGGATGAGTTCGCTCATCGGCCTCCCTTGAGTACGCTCATCAGCCTCCCTTGAGGTCAGTCCGTGGGCAGCCGTTACGCATAGCTAGTGCCGCTGACGGTTTGTGGTTAAACCCACTGCCAGGGTACTGACGAGTCATTAGAGTCCCCCACAGACAGTTTCCCAAGTTCGGGCGAAACGTTGTAGAGGCCGTATGGTTTTATGGCAGGGTTCGGAAAATGCACGTGCGTTTACGCACGTGTTATTTTTCGGGCAGATGATACTGGTCGGCTTTGGTTTAAGCCGGATCCGAGTATTATATTGAGTAGGTATAATATCTTTGTTTCAGTTGCATTTGTATTCGGTCGTAATACAAGTGCGGGTATATTTATACAGTTTCGGGGTTATCCTGAAAGTTGTTTCAGGATCACTTTTGGAAGTTGCCAGTTTCCAGTTTTCTATCAGCAGTCTTTTAACATTTGGTTAAAGACGGATTTATCTTTTCTTGGATGAGAGTGGTCATGCTTCTAGAAGGTTCTAAAAGGTGATGACTTGGTTGATTGGTGTTGTGTTTTCATTGGTTGCATTAATGAATGGATGACTAGGTTTAGTGAGTCATTCATTTCATTAATGAGTTTTGTTTACTTAAAGATATTTGTTCTTGATCTTTTCTTCAAGATAAGCTTCATCCTCTTATGGTTACCTCCACCTCCTCCTACACTCACCTCCCTCCACCTATATATGGCCGGCCCCTCCTCTCTCTCTCACTTGCTTGAGTTTTCACTTGCAAAAGATTATGATAGATTTTGGGGTGTATGGAATTTCACAGCTCATTTCATTCCATCACCCGATTCCCTCGGCAACTTCATTAACCGATCATCCACGGATTTGGACGAAGTGAGACAAAGTCATCTACTCATTCTCTACATCAATCTTGGTCGTCTCTTCTAGCAAACTTGACGACCGAGTTGCCTCGAGTTAGAGGCGCCCATTTAAAGAATCGTCGACGTGGTGCCACCTCGACGAGCAGATCGGAGATCGACGAGATCGGAGCAGCCGCAACGGAGCGTGGGATGATGGTTAAAGAACGAAGGACTCGGATCGTTCGGTATAACCTTTCTACACTCTTTACAGTTAGTTAGTTTAGCAATAATGGCAGATCCGGGTTAAAATATACGATAGCGCCAGTTAAAAAGTTTTTGTTCCGCATTTGGCGTCTGTAGACGGCCGGGGCGCTAGCGTAGACTTACAGTGGTATCAGAGACTCACCATTTTGCTATACTAATTTGTGCTAACGCGTTTAAAATATCGATCGAACCGGAAATCAAAAATCGCAAAATCCAAGCTTGACAGTTTCTGTTGATTTTAAACGGTGTCCTAAAAATATTTCACACATCTCAGAAATCTGTGCAGGGTTTTCTAAGGCACACGACAAAATTTGAGCATGTGATTCCACTATATAGCCGCGGAAGCGCGGCCAAACCCATGGTTTGGCCACGGATCAGCGGCCATCCTAATGAATCACTGCATCAAATTTTCTCAGTGTCTTTTCTGGTGGAATTTTGGGTTTTTGGTATATATCTTTTGGGCCCAGGTTTTGTTACTGTTCTCCAGATTTGCGTGGGGCCCACTTTCAGATATTTAGTCGATCGAAATTTAAACATGTTAGTTTACAGTGCTTACATTATATCTCCGACCGGGAATGTCATTTGATCGGTAAACCGCGTCCGATTGCTATAGTTCTTTTAGACGGGTTTGCGAACGTGACATTCGCGTTGATGTTCTGTGTTGTGCTGTGATGTTGCGGATTTGTCGTGGTGGATAGCAGTGTGCAATGGTAGTACAGTTTGAGTTTATTTGTACATTTGATATTGCGGGGCGAGCGTCCAACTTGTGGACTGCCGTCACTGCCTGTTGTATAATATTCTTTTGGGGCACGACCAGGTTGCGGTCGATGTACCTGTTGTACTATTTTTCATTACTGTACTAGGTTTCACCCCGCGACGGAGTGCACGGATAGCCGGGTTCTGGAGGGCAACGAGTCCGCATCTCATGGCTTTGAGAGGCAGAGGGGTCCCACTCTAGAATTGGCAGACTATTCGCCGCACTCGTAGGGGTACAGGTTGACCCAAGGAGGGGTGCTCAATTTACCGGATTCCGTGAAGTGCCGGGTGTTCCATTCACTATGCTGTGGGGACTACCTCGCTTCAGGTTTTGGCGGGTAACTTGCCGCACCCGTAGGGGTCTAGATTTCATTGCACAGGCTATCCACACGATAGGGGAACGTCGGGTTTCAGCAGCGGCTCTGTGAAACCCGGGGATCCCAGATTATCTGTATTGTTCTGTGATGCTTATTACTTTTCTGTAATGTGCATATTATCACGCCTGGAGCGATTATTGTATATTGGTTTATATACTATTAGATGTTGTATATGTTTTACACCCGCGCTAGTCCAGTCCCCGCTCTGTCGTTAGTTAAGTAACCTAACGGGTGATGACGGGACCCAGTGACGAATGCGGATGGCATATACGTACATTTTATTTTCGTTCTTTTCTGGTGTGATTGATTGATGGGACTGCGTTGATTCTGATCAATGCAAAAAGTTAAACAAACCTGTTTGCAGTTGTTGGAACAAATTTAAAAAGTGTTATTGCAAAGACGTTTCCTTTTGTTTTGCATAGCGGTATTCAGTGGAATATCCTGCACCTCATTCGACGGGGAAAGGGCCGATATCCCTTCACCGGGACTGACCCCTTGGGCAGAAGTTTGCGTCAGGGTAATAACTTCACTATAGTCGATTACAAGTTGCTTTGCATAGCGGTATTCAGTGGAATATCCTGCACCTCATTCCACGAGGAAAGAGCCGAGATCCCTTCACCGGGAATGACCTCTTTAGCAAAAGGTTTTCGCCACTATATTTTAAAAAGCTATCAGGTTCCTTCAGCGATATCAAGTTCACTACGTTAAAGGTTTTTCGCCAAAAACCAGCCGTAGCCCTCCGTCACTTCTTTTGGGTATTCAGTAGTATTCAAGCTATGTATTTTGACCTAACGCCAAGGCATAGTGTTTGGTAGCTGCTGGGTATTCAATTGTTGCATAGATAGATGAATTGGTTTGGGACAGCCGTTCTGCCATTTTGACCTAACGCCAAGGGCATGTGCGGGTGGGTTCAAATTAACAAGATAGTGATGGGTAGAACTTGGCATGTGACTTATGACATTTTGACCTAACGCCAAGGTTATAAGAGCATGGGGCAAAAATCAGATCGGGAGTTTCTAAAGAAACTGAAACTTGCCAAGTATGCGCATACCTCCTGGAGTATGAGTAACGTGGATGCATTCCATCACGTTATCATGCGATGAGAGTTGGATCCCGATTCCCACTGATGAGTTGGTTTACTCTTCGGGTGATCCCGATTGATTCTTCTTTTAGGTTTGGAGGAGAATTTGACAGGACAGTGGGAGGTTTCCGGATTAGATAAAGTGATAACCATTCTGATCTAGGTTAGAGTGCACGCAGAGTGTTTCTTTTCTCTCTCTCTCTTTGGCATCGACCTTTGACCGACCCTAGACTATGACTCAGTGACCATGTTGACCAAACCTTCTTAAAATACTGGCTTTTGGATTTTCTATGTTGCATAAGTCATTGCCACTCCTTCTCTTACCCTTTGAATTTCTCAGAACACCCGTATTACTGCGGACATCCACTTCCATTGGATAGAACCATCGTATGGTTATATACGAACTCGAAGGGATTTCTTCGAGGATGGATCCAGGTTCAGGAGAAATAGAATTGGTTTATTCAGTTGTCTTTTATTATCACCTTCTCTCAGGTTGCGAGAGCTCCTTGGTTTAGGAGAGTACACCTATTACGCTTATTGGATAGTCTTATTCCAAACCATAGGCTGGTGCGGAAAGGTAGGGAATGAAGAAAACCAATTAGCCTAAGTAGGGTGTGCAGAAGGCAATAACTAAAGACAAAATAAAGGGATTAGAAAGAGGGCAAAGTAAATTGCGACTGATATCATTCACGACCAAAACCGCGTACTTCATCGCCACTCCTATTTCACTTTTAAAAGAATAAGGTATTATTCAGTTGTCTTTTATCATCACCTTCTCTCGAGATGCGAGTACTCCTTGGTTTAGGAGGGTACACCTATTATGCTTACTGGATAGTCTTCTTCCAAACCATAGGCTGGTGCCGAACGGTAGGGAAGGAAGAAAACCATTTAGCCTAACGATGGTGTACAGAAGGTAACGACTAAAGACAAATAAAGGGATTTGGAGAGATGGCAATAAAATATACGGTTGAAGTCATGAATTGGATTATGGAAGAGGCATTGCTATGAATACCAGGATACCCCTACGAAACATTTTCATGTTTCAGTGCATTGTTAAACGAAAACCGTTTTTCCGATTAGACACTTACTCCAAGGGTATGTATTTACCAGGTTTCATTCTCATATCTGTATGGTTTTACAGATGATGAGTGGGAGTAAGTTATTGGGAATTAGGTGATTATCCTCATTATATCGGAATTCGTTGTAATTGGTGATATTTGAGGAAATCGCCAGGGTACAGTTTTCAACCTACGACGCACAGGTTTTGAGTTGTTTAACTCAGCGGACTTATACAGAGTATTGTATGTTGTCCAAGTGTCCATCAGGACAAAGGGGTAGGTCCTCGTACTATGTTCTGTTTACTTATAACTTCTCTAGTATTTAGACAAGTGTTTCGTAGAAATACAAGGTCTAAGTTTTGAGAAGTTGTGGGTATAAGAATAAAGTAGAGAACCAGGTATCACAAGTATCGGGATTCTTCAAAGAGATCGAAGATGTAGAATCTTGTGATTGGTATTCAGATGATAGTGATAGTTTTTGAGAAACGTGTTTCTCTTTCAGGTTACTCATAATTGGATGGATTCCTAAGTTGAGTAATGCTGATTAGCCTCTTTCCATTAAAGTAATATGCACTGGAGACAGCTGCATGATTTGAATATGGTTCCAATTAAATAAGTGCCAAAGTTTCTATATTGGATATAGAATGGATCGTACCTTAAAAGATGTTAAGGTACGGGGAGTTGTCCAGCTTATGCTTAAAACCAGACTCTGGATAACTCAGGGCACGTTTCTGTAATGGCTGTTTGTGGGTTGACCCTGGCTATGACGAGGGTTGATATTCTACCATTTGGAAGATCAATAGTGATATTGTTCTTGACTCGCCACAGTTTTAGTAAAATGGATCTTTTTCAGAAAACAGTAGTGGGAGTATGGTAGAACTGGAAGTGATTCCAGAACCGCGAACGATTACAGAAAATTTAATAGGATCTATATATTCAATCAGGTTTGACATTCCAATAGCCACTCCGCAGATATGGTGGGTAACCTCAGACACCCGAGAGGTACTTCGGTAGGCTCAAGGACGGTGACAGGGAGGTTATTATCTACCCAGACTTGACACTACTGTTGTTCCAGGCTATGAGACCCGGTAGGAGGGTTGTCGTAGTCAGTGGGAGCATCGGAAGCATAGTGGGCAAGTAGCTTATGTCTATTTATAGACTTGAGCAGTTATAGCGGAGATAGATCATCTAATTTTGATGTGACAGTCATGGGTTTGACTTCAATCAGAATAGGGGATGGATCTGTTAAGAAGGTAGTAGGGTGTGATGTCATGGTATCTGGATGACATACACAGAGTGGGAAGTAAAATTCCTATACTACGATCGGTTGTACCGTGGTCGTCACACAGTTGTTTCTCCAGACAGGATATGGATATAATATTAGACATTCTGGTTTCTAGATCTATGGTTTTAGATCTGGATTTGGGTAGTTTCCCAATGTGGGTACTTTGACAGTATTCTAATGGTTTTTAGAATAGTTGACTCCTAGCATGGTAGTGTACCTGCAGGTAATGGAGTCACCCTCTCTAAAGATGTCTTACAGACTAAAGGGGAGAGGGATGGGCATGATTGGCAGATCACTTGCTTAGGCAATTGAGTCAATCATGAGATGTCAAGTACCACACCAGATGTTGTTTTTGCACTAGATGCGATAAGTTTGTATTAATCCAATCCTGGAGAGACATAAGGAAGCAGTTTTGGAACATAAGTGGATGTTCTACGGATTTGATGACGGCAGCCTCCTTCGGGAGACGATTATCATTCCAGGCTTCAAAGGTGACATGGTTGACAGAGTGATTGTCAGAGTTTTAGTTTTTCCCTCTGACGAAGAGGGACAGTATTATGGACAGGTGGTCCAAGAGGATACTGTGGGTGGCATGGTGCCGGATACTGATTAGGTTCAGTGATCGATACAGTCTAAGAAGTTTGGATTTGGAGTTCATTTATGAACTAGGTCCCATCAGATATCCAGACATATTCTAAGACAGGTATTACTCGATTCGGGAGATGGCTTTCTCCGCGAACTTGAGATTTAGAGAGATATAAAAAGTAACATCTGGGCGGATCCACTCACTGAGGCTATTTCTCGAACACAATTGTTTTACAAACGGGCTTTGTGAACTGATTCGTAGAGGAGTTGGATGTTCGGTTTCACACGGGCTGTGAGTAGTCGACATCGCAATATTAGCCTTGAGTGCAAGTGGGAGAATGTTGGAGATAGTGCCCTCATAGTCAATTATTGGATCGCAGGTACGTGATTGCAATGATTGCGGAGGACTTATACCGGTAGGACAGTCTTACTCGAGATGATAGTATGCTATCTGGTTTGCCTTTATCAGTCGTGTACATGTTCAGGTGACTGATTGCATGTTACACTTTGATAGAGCCCTTAGGATCTTGCTTTACTACCAACAGTATGATGGCGATCATATACGTGAGAGTTAGGTAGTTTATATGCATATCCTTAATTGTGGTCCCTAGTCGTGGGAGTTTCGAGACAGGGCATCGATACTCCGGAGTAGACTAGTGTATACAGTCGAGACCCCGACGAGGGGCGGTGGCCGGTCTCACAAGCCACTGGTGTCAGTTGGATCACCTAAGATGTATACAGGTGCTCATTGGGTTATGAGTACACCGGACATGACTCGCTGGGAATCTGCTAGTTAGTACTATACCTATCGTCAGATAGCAGTTCCCTGGTGACATGTGTACAGGTTAGTTCATCGACCTGAGGTCGTCATTTGTCTCGTGTGAGTTCCCACTGTGCTTTGATTTCTACCCTACCACGGCTCAAAGGAGTCGTGCAAACAGGTAGCTTTTGGGTACAGTCCCGAGCCATATGGAGGCACGTGAGCGGATCGGCAGGGGATTCGTCTCTCCCGGTATTGGGGGCGAGGTCGTGCTGTGTCTAGGAGAGCCATTACACATAGTCCATGGCCATGGCAGGAGATTTACTGGTAGGTACTCCAGTAGTATCTCAGGGTGTTATTGGGCTACACTCCGACACGACTTATACTGCTTCTGGGGGTCTGACGTTACTAGCCCCCTAGGCGGATATGCGATACTCATTGACGAACGGACCGGACTGTATATACATTGTCACTGTTAGGCTCAGTAGGGTTTCTGGATGAGTTCGCTCATCGGCCTCCCTTGAGTACGCTCATCAGCCTCCCTTGAGGTCAGTCCGTGGGCAGCCGTTACGCATAGCTAGTGCCGCTGACGGTTTGTGGTTAAACCCACTGCCAGGGTACTGACGAGTCATTAGAGTCCCCCACAGACAGTTTTCCAAGTTCGGGCGAAACGTTGTAGAGGCCGTATGGTTTTATGGCAGGGTTCGGAAAATGCACGTGCGTTTACGCACGTGTTATTTTTCGGGCAGATGATACTGGTCGGCTTTGGTTTAAGCCGGATCCGAGTATTATATTGAGTAGGTATAATATCTTTGTCTCAGTTGCATTTGTATTCGGTCGTAATACAAGTGCGGGTATATTTATACAGTTTCGGGGTTATCCTGAAAGTTGTTTCAGGATCACTTTTGGAAGTTGCCAGTTTCCAGTTTTCTATCAGCAGTCTTTTAACATTTGGTTAAAGACGGATTTATCTTTTCTTGGATGAGAGTGAGTCATGCTTCTAGAAGGTTCTAAAAGGTGATGACTTGGTTGATTGGTGTTGTGTTTTCATTGGTTGCATTAATGAATGGATGACTAGGTTTAGTGAGTCATTCATTTCATTAATGAGTTTTGTTTACTTAAAGATATTTGTTCTTGATCTTTTCTTCAAGATAAGCTTCATCCTCTTATGGTTACCTCCACCTCCTCCTACACTCACCTCCCTCCACCTATATATGGCCGGCCCCTCCTCTCTCTCTCACTTGCTTGAGTTTTCACTTGCAAAAGATTATGATAGATTTTGGGGTGTATGGAATTTCACAGCTCATTTCATTCCATCACCCGATTCCCTCGGCAACTTCATTAACCGATCGTCCATGGATTTGGACGAAGTGAGACAAAGTCATCTACTCATTCTCTACATCAATCTTGGTCGTCTCTTCTAGCAAACTTGACGACCGAGTTGCCTCGAGTTAGAGGCGGGAGCCCGTTTAAAGAATCGTCGACGTGGTGCCACCTCGACGAGCAGATCGGAGATCGACGAGATCGGAGCAGCCGCAACGGAGCGTGGGATGATGGTTAAAGAACGAAAGACTCGGATCGTTCGGTATAACCTTTCTACACTCTTTACAGTTAGTTAGTTTAGCAATAATGGCAGATCCGGGTTAAAGTATACGATAGCGCCAGTTAAAAAGTTTTTGTTCCGTATTTGGCGTCTGTAGACGGCCGGGGCGCTAGCGTAGACTTACAAGAAGAACATATATGAAATATTGGATATTCTAGGATGTCCGTGTTTTCAATACGAGCCGGTATAAAACACGGATTCCACGGTCGCGATGAATAGCCAAACCCACATCCCAAGACCCCTACGAGAGAGGCAAGTAACTCTATCAATTCTAGGGTTAGGAGACCCGGTCTCGACTTCTCGAGATGGCCTCCCACTGGACCCTAGAACCCGGTTACTTGTGCTCCCCTCCTTGGGTCGACCTAATGCGGAAAAGTAAATAATATACAATGGTGACATCAACCTCAACCTGGAAGTGCCCCAATAAAAGAATATTACATTACAAATGAATTTTACATGAATGAAAATAAAAACCCTCATCTCACATAAAACCCCCGGCTATTCAAAACGCGACGATCCAATATAACATATCACAGCAACACATAATATCACATATCATCAACGTAAGTAAATATGCGCATCCCAATTGTCGTTGACATATAGCAACGAAACCGGCGATATCACATATTAAACTTACGGTCATAGAAAAGAAAGTGTAAAACTACAACATTTGGAATCCACAATCACTTTAGACATCGTAAATCCGAAATATCACATACTTCGCATTTCATGCCTAACTCTATGAATTCCACATGTTGTATCACATTTCAGATAAATAGACAGTATTAAACTTTCCGAACAGATAATCAAATACCCAAATTTTCTAAATTGCTCAACACTTGAGCGGAGTTCAAATAATCCCAGAATATGTCACAGTATCGGTGATCCAGCCGTAGAAGGGTCAAGCCAACGCCTCACATGTGGCACGCCGTACTTCCCCAAACCCTAAGGTTTAGAGGCAGTTCAAGACGGTCACATAATCGAGTTAAGGTTTGTTGTCTTCTAGAGGGTCCACCGCTTAACTTGTACAATTTTCCGAAACATTTAAACCCGATAAAAATTCAACACTTGAAAGTTTTATGTGCCGGGAAAAAGTGAGTTAATGATATCCGTTCGAACATTTTAACAGTTTCTAAATATCCGGAAATAATAACGAATTTAAATATTCCGATCGAATCTTCGATTACAAAGCAAACCCCAGATCACTCAACCTTTGAGTCAATATAAAAATACCAGAAACTAAATAAGCATAAACAAAGAATTACTGTGAAAAAATAATTGTCAAATCAAACAGTACTGCCGCGGAACCGCGGCCCAAGCAGGGTATGGCCGCGATTCCGCGGTCGTTTGTACGGATCAATGGCTCGAATTTCACAGTTATTCTTATTTTTCTCTGCTTAATTTTTCGGGTATTTTTAATTCAGAAAAAATCCAGATTTTAAAAAATGTACATAGAGGGGTTCATTTTCTTCGGTTCGGGTTCGATCGGAGTTTTAACTTCGTAAACACGTCGCCTAATACTCTAGCTAGGCTCTGATACCACTGTAGGGTTCCTAGGCACTCTTGTGAAGGTTCATAAGGCATCAAACATGCCCAGATAAAAATTTAGACGTGCCGAACAACCCAAAGCCGGGATCTTTGCTAGATTATTAGGGTTAAGCATGCAAGTAAACATCTTTACAACTAAAAGTGAGGGATTACAACCTTTGTAGTCCGCTCCTTCGCTTCATAAGCTCCGAGTAGAAGTCCCTTCGCCGCGATCCATGATCTCCCGGACTCAAGAGAGGCTCCACGACTCGAACGATCCATGCTAGTTTGTAGTGTTCCGTTTCTCCGATGATCTACGTCGAAGTTGCAATAACTCAAGCTTTCTCACTCTGAAGAGATGAACACCCTAATCTAATGGGCTAGATGAGATGAAGATGAGGGAGTAGTAATTATGCTTTCTTTTTAATTCACTTTCTCATAATAAATCATCACAAAAGGAATTTCTAGTGAGCTCAAACTCAAGAGATAAGAATATGATAATGAAAAAGATAATCCTTTTGTGATGAATAGAAGATAAAAGTATATGATTGATTATAGAACCATGGTCAAGGATGAGTGGCTAAAAGTTTGTAGAGAATAAACTAGAGTTAGGGTTTGGTTAGGTTAAGTTATGAGTCATGGAAAAATATCAACCATAATATCTTAACCATGACAAAAACAAAGCTTCTAGAAGGTGCAAGAAGAAACTAACCCTAATCAAACCCTAATCCCTTTTTATCATCCTTAAACATGTTTTATAATAAATCATATCATGTCACAATAATATATATCACATATATATTATATATTAGCAACAAAAGAAAATAATACAATTAACATATATCGCATATATATCAATGTATTAAACCAGTGAGAAAATGAAATAATAAAGCGAGCCAATATTAGATAATGTAATACAATATATCATATATATTATTATACATTAAATCATCGAATCAACACTTGATCCGACGATCCGGCTATATCGAATATAACCGACTAATATATCATGTACCGATTCATCGAATCAACACTTGATCCGATGACCCGGTTCATATCTAAATATCGCGAGAATATAATACGGTATCTCATATCGCGTTATTCTCGGTCCTGCATATATCACATATGTGCCTCTACTCCGTTTCGCCTGAGCCAAGAAACCTCTGTGTAGGACTCTAAAGAATCGTCAATACGCCGGTAGCAGGTGATGATCATATCAAACACCCACAAGCTGCAAGCGGTCAGCTAAACGTAACAGCCACCCAGGTATTGAGCGATCAGAAGATCAACAAGCTAGCCTGTGCGTTCTCCCATGAATCCAATCAGTAACACTCCCGTACAGTCCGGTCTATTCGTCTGATATGTCGCATATCAAGTCTAGGGGTGGTAAACGTCAGACCCCAGTAACCGATAAGTCATGTCGATATGTGGCTCATAACGGGTCGAGAAACTACTGGTAACACTTACCAATAAATCTCTATATCAGCCCTGGCCAGGGACTTCCAGTTATAGCCAATCGAACACAGCACAACATCAACTCCTTATACCGGGAGAGACGAATCCCCTCCTATCGCTCATTGCCTCCATGTGATTCAGGACTGTACCCAAAAGCCACCGTTTTGCACGCCCTCTTGGACGTGGTAAGGTGGAAATCAAAGCACAGTGGGAATCACACAAGACTCTATGACGATCTCGGGTCTACAGACGACCCTGTACCAGTGTCACCGGAGAACTGCCATCTGACGTGTGGTATATCACCATCTGGGAGTTCTCGGCGAGTCCGTCCAGTGTACCAGTCTCCACTGAGCACCCGTACACCATCTCTGATGTCAAACACCGATGGATATGGGATCATCCATCTCCCATTATATGGGTCAAGATGCGTATACGCTAGTCTACTCTGATGTATCGATGCCCTGTCTCGATATACCCTCGACTAGGAACAGTTATAGGATGTACCCATCGACTATTATGACCCCACTAGTATGATCTCATCATAGTCCCAGTAGTCGAGTACAGATCCTAAGGGCTTTATCAACATGTGAGAGAAAAAACAGTAAACCAGTACAAGTCAACATGTTAAGATAAAGTGAAACCAAATAGCATACTATCATGACGAGCAAGAAAGTCATCTCTATATATATCCAAGCATCCATTTAATATACATCATATGTACAACAATGGCCTCTAGGGAATATACATAACTAACAGTTTATCGACGTCTCGGTTAACAGCTAGTTTTAGGACATACTGGTCCATCATTAGTTTAGGGACATTTCGGTCCGTTGTTAGTTTAAGGACGTTCCGGTCCGTTGTTAGTTTAAGGACGTTTCGGTCCATTGTTAGTTTAAGGACGTTTCGGTCCAATAAGCCGACTACTACTTATAGAGTTTGGGCTTAGGAAGATAGCGAGCGAACATAGTCGTCGTCATCTATCATTGACTTAGGCCATGACTCATCAAGTGTAATATTTCTTCAGGAAGCGACCGTTTATTGGCCTGAAAGGTCTTTCACCATGCATGTCCATAAGTAGATAGGCCCCACCTGGTAGACCTTGTCTATAATATACGGGCCTTCATAATTCGGCTCGAATTTCCCTCGTTTAGCACGATTGGGGATCGTAGGTCTTTTGACCACTAGCACGAGTTCACCTTGGCGGAATGTTCTCGGCCTAGTCAATTTCTCATATGAGCGCGTCATCTTTGCTTTATAAGCTTCCAGATTTTGCTGCGCCATGAGCCAAGTTTCATCAAGGGCTTCGAGCTCCTCCAACCGAAGGTGAGCATTCTCTTCGTCCATTAGCTCGTAGTGAACTGCTACTCGTAGAGAGGGTAGCTCTATCTCGAGGGGAAGTACTGCTTCTATACCGAATGCCAATGCTTATGGCATTGTGTTCGTAGCCGTTTTGAACGTAGTTCGATACGCCCAGAGAGCTTCATGCAGTCTCTCGTGCCAGTCCTTTTTATTTCGAGACACCGTCTTCTTTACAATCTTCGTCAATGTCTTGTTAAAAGCCTCAGCTAGACCGTTAGCTCGAGGATTATAGACCGATGAGTGTCTCCAGTCTATGTTGTGTTGTTGTGCGAAGCGGCTGATCTTGTGGCTTCTGTAGACTGGCCCGTTATCGGAGATGATCCGTCGCGGAGTGCCAAACCGATAAATGACGTGTGTCTTGAAGAAATGGAAGATATTCTCCGTCTTCACTTCCCTCAGTGGTACTGCTTCTGCCCATTTGGAAAAGTAATCAGTTGTCGCCAAAATGAATCGATGTCCTATGGACGACGCTGGTTCGATGGGGCCGATTATGTCAGTTCCCCACATTTCGAACGGCCAGCTAGCCACTGTTGGATGTAGTGGATTTGGATGCTGATGGATGAAGTCCCCGTGAATCTGGCACGAGTGGCATTGCTTCGCATACTCGAGACAGTCCTGGATCATCGTGGGCCAATAATAACCCATCCTTTTGATTTTCAGTTTCATCTTCGGCCCGGCTTGGTGAGAACCGCAGAGTTCGTCGCGAGTTTCTTGGACGACTCTCTTTGCCTCTTCAGGTCCCAGGCATCTTAACCACAGAGAATCAAATGACCTCTTGTACAGAGTATCATTGACGAAGGCAAAAGATAGAGCTCGCTTCATGAACTGATGTTTTAAGGACGCATCTTCAGGTGTTCGACGGGATTTAAAGTAGTCTATAAAGACTTCTCTCCAATTCTCGGCCTATTCCTGGTCTTTTATTTGCCGGGCCATTTGTTCGGTCATTCCTTTTTCCTCGGACGACTCTGGAAATATTTCTGCCGGTGCGAGGACCCGACGGCTTTTTACAACGATCCTCACGTCATCGAGGTTCTCATCGGCCAATTCTTTAGCAAGCTTGGCTAATGCATCCGCTTTGCTATATTCCGCACGCAGTATGCTTTCGAGGGTGTAGGAATGAATTTGAGTCAGCAGTTGCTGTACTCTCTCGCCGTACTTCACCAGTTCGGGTTTGCACGTTTGATAGTCGCCATTTACTTGACTAACGACCAGTTGGGAGTCTCCGTATATGAGGAGGTTCTCAATCCCCATGTCGATGGCGAGCTCGAGACCCGCTATCAAAGCTTCATACTCGGCTTCATTGTTTGTCCTCGGCTCTGTTAAGGAGAAAGCAAAGCGCATTATCCCACCTTAGGGAGTTACGAAGATGAGGCCTACCCCTGATTTGATTATGGGGGTATTTGTTTGCGCTTCTTCATGGAGGATGCTCCATCGAAGTAAAGTTCCCACCGGGTATCATCCCCGTCGATTGTGTCAAACGCATGTTCGTATGGCAGTTCGCAATTCAGAGGAGAATCAGTAGGTATCGGATGCTCAGCGAGGAAGTCGGCGATGGCCTGGCCTTTCATTGCCTTAAGAGGCTGATAAGTTATTGAGAACTCCATCAAGGGCAAGGCCCACTTAGCGAGCCGCCCCGTCAATATGGCCTTTGACATCAAATATTTGAGAGGATCCACCTTCGATATGAGACGGACTTCATGCGCCAACACATAGTGCCTGAGCTTTGTCATTGCAAAGATCAATGCAGGTAGTGTTTTTCGATGGGAGAATAATTGCTTTCTGCCCCCAGTAGAACTCGGCTCAAATAGTAGAGATCTCTTTCTTTCCCTTGGTCATTCTCTTGTGCCCATAATGCGCCTAAGGAACCTTCAAGGGCGGTTGTATACAGAATGAGAGGCTTTCCCTTGACCGGAGCAGCCAGCACTGGCGGGTTCTGCAGGTATTGCTTGATTTCGTCCAGTGCATTTTGACATTGCGATCCCAGATGAAAGGGGTTCTTTCTTCATCAGGTAGCTGTAAGGACGGCACTTGCCTGAGAGATTGGCTATAAATCACCGGATATACGCGAGCTTCCCTTAGAGAGACCGCAATTGTTTGAGAGTCCTTGGCAGAGGCATTTCCATGATCGCCTTAATCTTTAACGGATCTATCTCGATGCCTCAGTGTCGGACGATGAATCCTAGGAATTTGCCGAGGAAACTCCGAATGCGCATTTAAGAGGGTTCATCTTTAAGTTGTATTGCCGAAGGCGTTGAAACACGATTCTCAGATGCTCTAGATGTTTCTCGTATGATTTGCTTTTCACCATGAGGTCGTCGATATAGCATTCGACGATTTCACGTATGAGGTCATCGAAGATTTTCGTCATGGCCCTCTGATAAGTGGCACCGGCGTTCTTTAGACCGAAGGGCATCACCTTGTAACAGAATATACCCAAAGGGGTCTGGAAAGCGGTAAGCTTCTGGTCCTCGGGATGCATCTTTATCTGATTATATCCTGACGAGCCGTCCATGAAGGAGAAAACTTCGTGAGTGGACGTATTGTCTATCATTAGCTCGGTGACCGGTACTGGAAAGTTGTCTTTCAGGCAGGCCTTATTGAGATCCCGAAAGTCCACACATATCCGCACTGTCCCATTTTTTTCATCACCGGGACGATGTTGGCGATCCAGTCAGGATACTGCACCTCTTGGATGAAGCCAGAGTCGATCAGCTTCTTGACCTCGGCGTTGATGCTCATCTCAAGCTCGAGCCTCATTTTTTTCGGTGCTTGTTTGATTGGCTTGACGTCTGGGGATATTTCCAGTTTATGGACAGCAATATCTGGATCTAGTCCTGGTATCTCGGAATAGTTCCATACGAAACAATCCTTATGCTGCATAAGCACATCTTTTAGTGTAGCTACCTTTCTTCAGAAAGCAACTCACTGATGAATGTCGGCCTCAGATTACTTGTTTTCCCCAAATCAATTTTCTTGAGATCGTCTGCAGTAGTATGCATTCCATCTTCCAGCTCTTTCAGCGCCGGCGGAAACTCTGAGATCACCTCGTTATCATCATTTTCAAAGCACCAGGGGAGGTCATCCATATTCTCGGGCTCTTCTTCTGATAACATTATCACGTGACACGTACGAGCTCGCTTCCAAGACCGATGTGGATCTGGTTCTACCTCGTGGATTTGGGTTCATGCTTCTGCGGCGGGGTTACCCTCCAGCTGCTGGATAGAGCGAACCTGCCTCGCTGATATTGATCTTCGACCCTGTTCTTGAAGGTGAAGCAGTCTTCAATAGGATGTCCTATTGTCCTATGATAGGAGCAATAGTCCGGATGAGAGACCTCGCCTGCTTGCTCGGGGTGGCTTGGACTCCGGGAGTGTAATCAATTGATGTTTTATGGAAAGATCAAGTATTTTCTTTGTCTTGTCTTGGGGAAAAGAATATGCTCGACCCATCTTTTTCATAAGAGATGAATCTGGGCTGCTCGATTCCTGACCGCGTGGCTTCTTGGACCCGCTTTGTCACTGTCGAACGCTTTTCCCGTTCTTTAGTTTGTTTCTGCCTCTGCGTCGGGCCTTTTGTACAACGGGTTGACAGAGATGAGCATTTTCATATTTCACAGTCCTGTTGAAAAATGCGTTGCGTCCTGGCTTTCTCGTAGATGGACATTTCGCGATTATGGTCATCTCGACCCTTTTGACCCGCTTCCCTTATAAGCTTGTCCATTTGTTCTTCGAACGATGGACCGGGCGTTTTCACGGCGGGAGCCCTTTCTGGTTCAGGGTTAGCATCATCCCACAGAGCATCTCCTTCTTCATCAAAGTCATGTATGACGTAACAGTCGCGAAGTAACTCCCGTTTCTTGGATTGAATATATCCAAGCCGGTCATTTCTATCTTCCCGTTGGGCAATTTCCGCTGAGTTCCAGGGATGTTCCAGATCCTGTAATAGAACTTAGCTTTTCGAGCGGTCTGTTTGAAAGGTACGCCTTGGCACCTTAACAACCTTTTTAGTCCGTTCGTGTAATATCTGGGCAAACGGATGGGCTGGAGCCTGTTAAGTGTAGAATCCGCGCCGTGCCAGATTTCTTCCTCCACTTTGGTTTCTCCGGATTGGTAGAATAGGATCGCCTTTTCACCTTCTCGCCTGGAGGGACATAGAACGTCTGCAGCTCTTCCACACTGTAGGTATCAAGCGCGTCTAGTTCTTTATGATGCTTGGCAGAACCATGGCAACTTGCAAACTTTGCTCTTCATCAGCGAATGTTTGTATGGATGGCCGGGCAGAGAATATAGCATGTACCTCATTTTCCGAGTCACTGCCAAAGATCAACATAGGAGCGGATGGTCCTGGTTCGTTGCACTGGGGCGGACCTAAATAAACTATCTCTTCTTCCTCCTCGGTATCACTCCCGAAGATCGGAATGGTAGGGATAGTTTGTTCTCCGGTTTGTGACATCTCTCCGTGTCCTCGAAATCTGGCAAGAAGTATTTTGCATCTTTGTATTTCCGGACCTCGTTCACGGAGAATGGGTTTAGCTCTCCTGTCACAGTATACTCGAGACCATCCTTGAAATACTTCATACACCGGTGTTGTGTAGAAGGGATGATGTTGTACTCGTGTAACCAAGGCCGGCCAAGCAAAGCGTTATAGCAGGTCTTAGCGTCAATGACATGAAATTTAATATGCGTGACAAGTAGCTCGAAGTGTAAGGTCAGTATCATGGACCCAAGCGTCCGTGATGACTGAAAGTCGAACCCAGAGATGGTGATCTTATCCCGAGCGAGGTGTTGAACGCTCATGCAGATTTCCTTCAATACTCTCACGTTGAGGATGTTGACGGAAGATCTATTGTCGACCAGGATTTTACCTATCTTGATGTCATGACAGTATCCAGAGACATATAGGGGACGGTTGTGCTCGCATGTCCCAAGGAGGAGATCTTCATCGCCGAAGGTGATATCGGCTGTGTGTACTTTTTCCAGCTCGTCCTTCATCTTTTCTTCGGCGAGGAAAGCTTGGAATTGCTCGGGTTCTTGTAATGCCTTGATTAAAGAATCCCTCCTCTTTGGACAGCAGAAGGGCATCGAGAATACTGAGTTGCGAGGATATCTTCCTCAAGTGTGCGAGAACATTGTAGTCCACTTTACTCTTCCTCGGTGGGTCCTTGGCTGTCGGCTTCTCGACGGCTTGGTCATCAAGGATGATATCCTTAGGGACCTTTTATTTTCCCTTATCTTTTCTGTTTGTGGGTCCGAGATTCTTTTCGGGCAGCGTACGATTGCGTAGCTGAATGTTTTCACAAGTCTTTGGTTCCTCCACTTTTCCCGAGGTGGACTTTTTAAAGAGAGGACCAAGAGTCATTTCTTCATCAGAGTCGCTTCCGAAGGTGAGAACTTGCGATCCCTCAGCGTTGACCACGTGACAGTTGCTGGTAGTTCCTTTATGCTCCTCGGTCGTATTTCTTTGCTCCTGACGAGTTTTGCATTTCATTCGCTTAAAATGTTGTCGGTGAGCAATATATCCCTTCCACCATCTTTTAAAAGAGTCGCACTCTTCGGCGGGGTGCGAAATCTTTCGATGATATGAGCAGTAACTCGGATGTGTTTCTGCTTCACCAGGGGCATTCGCTTTGGAGGATGTCAGCTTCATTCCCATTGATATGGCTTTAGCAAACCTTTTCCTCGTCTTGCACTTGTTTTTATTCACGACGGATGTCCCTTGATTCCGCGGGAGTGTCTCGACTTTTTCGTCCAGTCGCCGGCGTTTGGCCTTTTCAAATATGGCCATCTCACGGTCCCGATCAGCTTTACTTTTCAGAAGAGCTTCGTTTAGGAATGCATCAATCATTTCGTCTGATGGCCCTAGAAGTTCCGGTTTAGGCCCTGCCCCCAGTCTCTTGGTGCGTAGGGCTTCTTCATCGTCTGTAGACGAGTGAGAGATCACATGGCAACTTGCTATGTAATCCTCAGATTCATCTGATGAGTCTTCTCCATCATTTCCGTCTTCAAGAACGTGGCCGAGAAATTCCTGGAGCGTGATTGGAGTCGACGCCTTCTGGTTATACTCTTCCAGCGCGTCGATTTGCTTTTGCAGGTCCGTGTGCTTGTCGCCAGGCTTCACGGGCTTTTTGGATTTCTTCTTCTTTTTCGAAGATTTCGACGGCTGGGTGTGAGCACTTTGGCTATCACCACCAATCTTTGGAGTTGGGCGCGACTTCAGCATTCCTTCGATAATCTGGGGTTCTAGCGGATTCTTCCACCTGATCGCCGGGTATGTCTGGAGATCATTCAGCATTCTTTTGGTTTTGGCCGAAAGAGCTACCTCCCATGGAGCTTCTTCAACAAAAGAGCACGTTTCCCCCAGCGTGTCCGTCTTCTTAGGAGTATGTGGTTCTGGTGAGCTCACTTTCCACTTCTCAGAAAACACAAACTTACCTTATTGGTACTGATCCTCGATCCATCCCTTAAAGACGAAACAATTTTCGATTGGATGGCTTACCGTTGGTGGTAAGGGCAATAATTGGGGTTATTTGCTTCACCGGGTTGCAATGGTCGCTTTGGATTTGGCAGATTGATAAGCCTGTTGCGCATTGCTAGTTCGAATAGCCTCTTCGTTTTATCCCGTGGGAACGAGTAAGGACGCTTCAATTTCTTATTATAATAGCCCCGTCTCTCTTCCAGTTGATCCATTAATTTTGGGGCACTGGGCTGCTGTTGGGTATTTGCAACGAAGGTCGCCTTCCCTTTACCCTTTTTGTTCCGCGGTTCCGGCTTCGGGGGAGACGGTCTATGACCCATCTGGTCCATTTGGGCCAGCTTGTCGATTAAAGCCTGGAATGTGGTCGGTTTGAAGAACATCATGAACTGTGAAATAGTTGCATGAGGGTCTAGAGTGCCCACGAACATGCCCACCGCTGGTGCTTCTTCGATGTGCTGTTCGCACTTCGACCACAGATTCCGCCATCGGATTGCGTACTGAACCCACGTCTCGCACGGCTTCACCCTGGTATTGATCAATGCCGTTATTGGGGTGCGTTCACTGGCATTTGCGAACCGCTGGGTGAACAACAACTCCATCTCTGCGAAAGTTTTGACAGAGTCATTTGGAAGTTCGGAGTACCACTCAAACGCCGTCTCCGATAAGCTGCCGACGAATTGGCGGAGCAAAAGTTTGTCATCGCCACCAGTGTTGCCACAAAGAGCCCTGAACTGAGCGACATGTTGATGAGGATTGCCTGTACCCTTGTACACATGGAATTTAGGGATCGTATAGCCCGGCGGGTACTTTATCTGATCATACCAGCCTGGATATGGTCGCCCAGTTTTAACGATTTGCCCAGCCGCTTCATTTGCCTGGTGAGCTCGTATTTGCTGAGCGATATAGTCATCCAGGGCGGCCTTGGAAATAGTTTCTTTCTTGGCTGCTGAAAGAGCCGGCAGAGGGTTTGATGTTTTCCCTCTATCATCTTCAATTATTACTGGAGGATCTTCGGCTGGGGAATCCGGCTGGATCATCATGCCCACCATATCTTGGAATAGAAGGGCCATTTGCTTTATATTGGCCGCCTGTTCTGCGGCCCCTTTGTCCTTATTCTCAAGCATTCTCCGAAGGAACTCATCATCAGTTTCCTGCTCACGGTGTTGCTTCGAGGATTCCTCTGGGCTTGCTTTTGGTCCTGCGAGTGCGGCCATAGTCGTTAACATCTCTTGGAGCTTTTGTTGTTGCTGCTCCTGAGCCTTAGTCACGGATTGTGTAAGCGGTCGATGACCTATAGAGATACGGCTATCCTCTTTTCCGGATGCCATATAGACGGTATGCACCACCATGCCCCCAGACTTGGGACGTTTAGGCTCAGTGCCATTGACATTTGTCGCAGACATGGGGATTTTCTCCGGCCTTCTTCTCTTATGGGCGGTCGAAGTTGAGGGGGCCATTGCAGTGTGCACCCTAGTAGCCGTCGCCTTCTGTGGCTTAACAGGACGGTTTTCTTCCTATCGGACCTTCAGCTTCTTCTGTCGACGGGGATAGTCTTGATCAACCACCGACTCTCGGACTTGTCACCAGATTTTGTAAACTTTGGAGGACAACCATTGAAGGGACTGATCCGGCTTTTTTTCCGTGACAGTCTCCACCGGTGGAGGAAATCTCTTCAGCACGGCGGTAGGAGAGTTCCTGTGCACCTTGTTCAGCAGCTCAAAGCTGTTCCCGGTTGGAACATCAACATTAACTTCCACCGTTGGAGCTGGTGGTATTATCCCAGAAGGGGAGTTTCCCCCAGCCTTCCTTACTCGGCGCCAGTGGCGACGTCGAGCGTGTCGAGCTGATGGTGATGGTTCGGAGATAGGGATGGCTTCGTCATGCCCTTTGTTCAGGTGAGGCGCTGCCGGGTACCAGCCTCTTGAAGACCGATGACTTTTAAGTAGCGGTATCCAATCTGTCAAAGACAGACCTTTGAGCAGGAACGGGAGCCGGGGTGGGAGCTAGAACAGTCAGTCTTGTAAAGACCGACCCTTTGGCAGGCGAAGCAGCCTTGACGACTTCGGGAGCAGGGATGGCTATCCTCTTCGGAATAACCTTCTCTTGAATCGCAGGCTTCATCTTGGGTCCACAGGAACTTTGGCCCAATCTGGCGAAGACTGAGGCGTTGGAGCTGGACGACCCATTGAGAGGGGCCGCAGTAACTGTAAGCCGATCGAAGACTGACTTCTTGGGAGCTTCCGGCGTTGGCACAGGAACGGTGAAGCTCGTTGGCGGGAGCATGGTCCCGAAAAACAATCCAGCAGTGGCTTGAGTGACCTGTTCCACCGACATCGTGAACAGGGAAGCCGCTTGGGGCCCGTAAGCTATGCCTCCAGATGAGGCGGAGCATGGGTTGCAATTGCAGTTAGAACATTTTGCACAAGTGAACGCCATCGATCCTTCGCTTTCTGCACCAAGCAAAACGCCAAATTTTAGTATCTCGAATCCCAAGGGCAACCATTAGCAAACCGCGATTCGTCCGCGAACACGATACACGAAGTGTGGAGTGGAAAGAGAAAAAGGTCCCACCAGGCGTGCCAGAATCTGTTCCCCTCCGA
Source organism: Agapanthus africanus (assembly GCA_030015575.1). NCBI lineage: Eukaryota > Viridiplantae > Streptophyta > Magnoliopsida > Asparagales > Amaryllidaceae > Agapanthus > Agapanthus africanus. The sequence continues at coordinate 904,855,876 of JASDDO010000022.1, forward strand.
AAGACGCGGCGAAGACGCGATGAACGTCTGGCCTGAATTTCGGGGTAGATGCTAATTGGTGCTATCCGTACACCTCTCCGAAAATGCCAAGTTGATTTATGGCACCGTGTATCAAAGTTTTAACGGATGCGACCGATGTAGCAGACTTCGTCAGATTCCCCCTCGTTTGAGGGGTTTTTGATTGTGGGGACGCTCTTCCCTGCAGGTGCAAGCCCTTGCAATTAATTACGCTACCGCATCGCGGTAACAACTTTCTCCTTTTCCATATGTTCACTTCGTGTCATGGGTGTTTGTTTTTTGTTTGGTTGCCTGTGGATTGTATATGGAGACTAATTTATGTTGTCGCCCGTAGGGCGTAGACTAGTCCAAATCCGTATTTTCTTAGATTTGGGTTTGGGGGGTTTGGGTTTAAGGATACGTTAGCCTCATTTGAGACTAAGATCAACTTAAACGTTTGTTAAGGATATGTTAGTCTAATTTTAGACTAAGATCAACTTAACGGGATCGTTTAGATCCGACAAGAGAGCAATTGGGCTCTATTGTTTAGTTTAGTGACATTGCGGTCGATAATTAGTTTAAGGACATTATGGTCCATTGTTAGTTTAAGGATGTCTCGGTCCATCGTTAGTTTAAGGACATCTCAGTTCAATATTAGTTTAAAGACATCACGGTCAAGGTTAAGGACATCATAGTCCGTGGGTTTAAGGAACCCACAGTCCAATGTTAGTTTAAAGACATCACGGTCGAGGTTAAGGACATCATAGTCCATGGGTTTAGGGAACCCACAGTCCAATGTTAGTTTAAAGACATCACGGTCGAGGTTAAGGACATCATAGTCCGTGAGTTTAAAGACCTCACAATCAAGGTTAAGGACATCATAGTCCATGGGTTTAAGGACCCCACAGTCCGATGTTGTTTAAAGACATCACGGTCGAGGTTAAGGACATCATAGTCCGTGAGTTTAAAGACCTCACAGTCCGATGTTAGTTTAAAGATATCACGGTCGAGGTTAAGGACATCATAGTCCGTGAGATTAAGGACCTCACAGTCCAGGTTAAGGACATCATAGTCCATGGGTTTAAAGACCCCACAGTCTGATGTTAGTTTAAAGACATCGCGGTCGAGATTAAGGACATCATAGTCCGTGAGTTTAAGGACCCTACAGTCCGATGTTAGTTTAAAGACATCACGGTAGAGGTTAAGGACATCATAGTCTGTGAGGTTAAGGACCTCACAGTCCAGTGTTAGGTTTAAGACATCACGGTCGAGGTTAAGGACATCATAGTCCATGGGTTTAAGGACCCTACAGTCCAATGTTTAGAGACGTCATAGTCTATGAAATGTGTGGTTGTCGAGACTCGTCACCTCTTTGAAGACATTGAGGAATTACAACGACAAATATCAAAGGATTGAAGAGATGTAGCCTTAAACCAAGGTGAGTTGGTTGAAAGAGCAGATGTGCTCAGTTCAAGATAAGTTGAGGACTTATAGCCAGAACAAAAAACTTTTAAATTTTGAATTTTGAAACAGAGCTTTACTCTGATTGGGGGTGCGCTGCCTAGGGCGCAGCGCACCTAGCGCTAGCGCGTTTGCGTTTGACACGTGGCGCGCAGCGCGCAGTGCACAGAATCTGAAGCGTTGCTTCAATTTAAATTTTGAATTTTGAAACAGAGCTTTGCTCTGATTGGGGGAAACAACCGAATGAACCAAGTCCTTCGGTCTTCCATCAACTTCCTTAGCTCCTTGAGGCGTGCTCGAAAAAACTTGGCCGCCGGTCTTTCTCCGTCGAAGATGATCCACCCGAGGGATGTAGCTTATGGTTCTAGCTCCACATCGAAAGCAAGTGAAGCAAGTAGGGATTCTAGGTTGCTAATCTAGAAAGCCTAGGATGTAGTGAATGGATCCATGCGTTTATCTATCTCACCTCCTCTCTTGATTCTCAACTCATGAGATTGTAAGATAAGGTTTTAGAATGAAGGTGGAGGAACTCATGAAAACATAAGAGAGGGGAGGAAGCATGATGGTGAGAAAGCCAACTCAATGAAAAATGAACCATCCATAAGTGAGAGAAAACGAGTAGCGGTTTTGTAAAAACCTTTCTTTTTATGCAACCATACTTAAATAGTGAGCACAAATGAATTAATAATTCATTTGTGCAACACTATGCAAGTATGGCTCTCACCACACTCCCCTCTCTTTATTTCCACCTCATTTCCATTTATAAATAAGTGGAAAAAAACTAAATGAGGTGTCCACCTTCTAGAATGTTATCTGTAAAAATACGGATTATATTCTACTGTATATACATACCTGTATTCGTACCAAAATACGAATACCCGAAGAGATAGAATAGCATAAAGAACATAATAATAGAATATACATATCAAAATACATATATGTAAATTATTAAATCAATACTTGATTTAATAATCCGGTTCAAACTCGAGCCGGCTAGTATTATTAACCGTCCGATCGAAAGTCCGGGTATATAGTACAATCAATCGATCGAAATCCTGCACGTATCCAATACGGCTACTACATCGTTTCGCCTGAACCAGGGAAACCCTCTGTGTGGGACTCTAAAGACTCGTCAATACGCTGGAAGTGGGTTTAACCACAAGTAATTCAGCGGCACTAGCTTTATGTAATGGATACCCGGGTATTGAGTGAAAGGAAGGCCGACGAGCAAACTCATCTGAACCCCTACTGAGCCTGTCCGTGACAATATCCATACAGTCCGGTCTATTCGTCTAAGAGTATCGCATATCGAGTCTAGGGGGGTGGATAAAGTCAAACCCCTAATAGCGTGATATTTCGTGTCGGTATGAACCCCGTCACCCACTGAGAAACTACTGATCCAAATTAGTAATTCTTAAATATCTTGGCCAAGGATTTCTGCTGATGGCCACCAGTGCACAATGCGACATCAACCCCTAATACCGGGAGAGACGAATCCCCAACGATCCGCTCACTGCCTCCATGTGGCTCGAGACTGTACCCAACTAAAACCTGTTTACACGACTCCTTTTAGCCGTGGTGGGATAGTAATCAAAGCACAGTGGGAACTCACACGAGACAAATGACGATCTCATGTCGACAGACTAACCTGTACACATGTCACCTGGGAACTGCTATCTGACAATAGGTATAATACCAACTAGCATGTTCCCGGCGAGTCCGTCCAGTGTACTCATAACCCAATGAGCACCTGTATACTATCTTAGGTGACTAACTGACACCAATAGCTTGTGAGACCGGCCACCGCCCCTCGTCGGGGTGTCGATAAGTATACACTATTCTACTCCGGAGTATCAATGCCCAGTCTCGATACTCTCTCGACTAGGGACATTTAAGGATGTGCTTATAGACCACCCAACTCCCACGTATATGATTTCCATCATAATGCTGGTAATCAAACAAGAATCCTATGGGCTCTATCAACATGTAAAAGTGATCTGTAATACCATATAATGCATGTGCATGATGATAAAGGCAAACCAGATAGCATACTATCATCTCGAGTAAGACTGTTCTACCCGTATAGGTCCTTCCTCAATCATCACAATCGCGTGCCTGCGATTACAATAATTGACTTGAGGGCATTATAGCCAACAATCTCCCACTTACACTTAAGGCTAATTATTGCGGTGTCGCAAACTCATAGCCCGTGTGATACCGAACACCCAACTTTTCTACTAATCAGTCTTGCAAAGCCCGTTTATGAAACTATGCGTTCGAGAAATAGTCTTAGTGAGTGGATCCGCTCCAATGTTTCTTTCTTTATCTCTCTATATCTCAACTTCGCGGAGAAATACTATCTCTCAAAATGAGTGATACCTGTCTTAGAATTTGTCTGGATATTTGATGGGACCTAGTTCACAAATGAACTCCAAATCCAACAAACTTGCGCCATGCCTTTCACAGTATCCGCTTGGACCACCTGTCCAACATACTTCCTGTCAAAAGAGGGAAAACTATAACTTTGACAGTCACTCTATCATCCAGGTCAACTTGAAAGCCTGAAATAATAACCGCCTCCCGAAGGAGACTGCTGTTACCATATAACAAGAACATTCACTTATGTTCATAGCAGCTTCCCAACTTTTCTCCATAATTGGATTAATATATGCTCATTGCAGCCGGTGCAAAAGCAAAATCTGGTGTGGTACTTGACATCTCATGATTGACTCAATTGCCTAAGCAAATGATATGTCAATCACACAAATCCTTCTCCTCATCAGTCTAGAATACATCTCTTTAGAGAGGGTGACTCCATCACCTGCGGGTACATGACCACGCCAGGAGTCGTCCATTCTAAAACATGTTTAGAATAGTGTCAAAGTACCCAAATTGGGACACTTCCCAAATCTAGATCTAAAACTATAGATCTAGCGACCAGAATCCATGATATTTTATCCAGATCCTATGTGGAGAAACACCTTGTGACAACCACAGTATAACCGATCGTAGTATAGGAAGATCACTTCCTATCTAGAGCATGTCATCCAAATACCAGGACACCACTCCTTACTACCTTCTTATCAGGTTTATCTCTTATTCTGATGAAGTCAAACTCTATGACTGTCAAACCAAAAATAGATGATCTATCTCCGCAATACCTGCTTTTGTCTATAAATAGACATAAGCTTCTTGCCCACTATGCTTCCGCTGCTCCCACTGACTACAACAATCCTCTGGTAGAGTCATATACACGTGCACTTCTAAAACTAATTTAGAGCGATGTTATACTCATCGTCCTGCCAGATTTCATAGTCTAGAATAGCTGTAGTGGTAAGTTTGGGTAATCAAAAACCTCTCTGTCACCGTCTTTGAGAAAACCGAAGTATCTCTTGGGTGGCTGAGCTTACTCACCAAATCTGCGGAGTGGCCAATGGATTGCTGAATCCAATTGAATCTTTAAGTTCTATTAAATTTTCAGTTATCGTTTGTAGTTCTGGAGCAACTTCCAGTTCTACCATACTCCCACTAATATTTTTCTGAAAATAATTCATTTTACTAAAATTGTGGCGAGTCAAGAACAATATAACTATTGATCTTCCAGATGGTAGAATTTTAACCCTCGTCAAAGCCCGGGATAACCGAAAAACTGCCATTATTGAAACGTGTCTTGAGTTTGTCCAGATTCTGGTTTTAAGCATCAGCCGGACTACTCCATATACCTTAATATCGTTAAGATATGAATCCATTCTATATCCAATATAGAAACAAAGGCACTAGTTTAATTGGAACCAGATTCAAAAAATCATGCGGCTGTTTCCAGTGCATATCAACCAAATAGAAGAAGGCCACACAATATTACTCATCAAGGAATGCACCCACGTATGAGTAACCTGAAAGAGAAGCAAGTTCTCAAAACTATTACTTACAACGGAATACCTAACACAAGTATGTACATCTTCGATCATTTTTAAAAATCCTGATACTTGCAATATATAGTTCTCTACTTTATTCTTATACCTATAACTTCTCAAAATTTGGACCTTGTATTTCAACGAAATACTTGTCTAAAACTAGAGAAGTCATAAGTAAACAGAATACAGTATGAGTACCAACCCCTTTATCCTAATGGATATCGGACAACATACAATACTTTGTATAAGTCCTATGAGTTTAACAACTCAAATCCTGTGCGTCGTAGATTGAAAACTGTACTGTGGTTAAGAAGAATTACGCCGTTATTGAATGCTCCTTATCTAACCATCAACTGATATAGGTAAATGTCATAGACATAATTTCAAAAAATTATATCTAATCTTATAAAATAAATGTACAGATATATCAGTTTGAAATTGTTGCATAACAACGGATATTCAAAACTAAATATTTGCCGTCAGGCAAAACCCAGGTGATTTTCTCAAATATCACCAATTACAAAGAATTCCGATATATAGAGGATCTAATCATCCAATTCCTAATATCTTACTCCCACTCAGCATCTGTAACATCATACGGATATGAGAATCAAGTCTGGTAAATACATACCCTGGAGTCAGAATCTAATTGGGAAAACAGTTTTCAATTAACATCGCACAGTAAAACTGAAACATTAAAATGTTTCAAAGGGGTGGCCGGGTATTCTTAGTAATGCCTCTTCTACTATCCAGATTCATGACAGTAACCGTATATTTCCTTGCCCTCACTCCAATCCCTTTATATGTCTTTACTTGTTACCTTCTGTACACCACACTTAGGTTAATTGGTTTTCTTCCTTCCCTACCCTTCGGCACCAGCCTAAGGTTTAGAAGAAGACTATCCAATAAATGTAATAGGTGTAATCTCCTAACACCAAGAGCCCTCGCAACATGAGAGAAGGTAAAGAGAAAAGACAACTGAATAATTCTTATTCTATTTCTCCAGAAACAGAATCCATCCTCGATCAGAAACAAGTTTCTTCGAGTTTGTATTTAACTATACGATGGCATATCCAATAAATATGGATCTTCGTAGTGATACGGGATGTTCTGGAGAAATGCAAAGGGAAAGCAGGAGTGGCAAGGGTATACTCGGTTTCGTCGCGAATGATAGTAGTCGCAATTTCCTTTGCCCTCTGATTGGATCTCAAAAACTATCTATTACCGCAATCAAGAACGGCGTCGCTTTGCAGCTAGCCGGTGAGTACGGGTCGGTCCACAGGGATGTTGTGAATCTCCTAGTCGCGCTTACGAGTTAATTCCGAAGGGTGTTCAGATTGATTATTAAATCTAAAAACTAAATCTATCTATACTAAGATTATCTAGATCTAAATCTTGCTAGGGTTAGGTTTATGAATGGTTTGGAAATGTAAATAAATCTCAACGCTTTCTATATCCAAATGAAGATCTATGAGGAGTTATGGTAATTATCAATAAAGGGGATTAGATCCATTCGGGAAGGTGTTCCTTCCTCTAGGTTCTTGTCCTTCCTTTAGAGATCCTTACCCTAACCTCCATGGAAAACGTGCGCAACCGGGCCTTTATACTACGGTATCACCGCTACCTCGAGGGATAGGGTGCCGTAGGGCACGGTGTGTGTGTGTATGCATGGAGTCCTATAGATTCTATGTGATGGGTAAGAAAGGGATGAGAGATCTCATCTCTCAAAAGCCTTTCCCAAAGCTAACATCTAAGGCAAGGAATTAAAATCTAAACTAGAGCAATTAAATAAAACTACTTACAGATGGCTCTCTCCAAACATCAACACAGGGTTGTCAGATTTGGATTCATGAATTGAAAAGAGGCACCGATGCTCTCCAAAAGAATTCTAAAATTTATTAATGAAGGGAGGCATAAACTTTACAATGATTTAGAGTTCCTATTTATAGCACATAGAAACCCTAGGTTACAATTGATTCGCACGTCTGCTTTTACAAAAATGCCCTCTGAGAAAAAGACCAAGTCAACAAGCCTCGCACCGCCACAATTTACGCGCCGACACGGGCCATACCCAGCCGCGGAACCGTGGCCCGAGGCCAGGTTTGGCCGCGGTTCCGCGGCCAAAAGAAGGAGTTGGGCTCGGAAACTTTTGGGCCTGGCTTCTAGTGACTTTTGATTCCTGTTTCTATGTGTTTTTTTTCAATTGGGCTTCTAGGTCTTCTCCAGATCTCTAGTGAACATTGTAGCGGTGGACTTTTAACCGTTCGCTTTGTAATCTTGGACCTTGCATTGCCTTGTACTTTGTGAATTTTATCTTTGATGTAGGCTTGATCAAGAGTCTTCTGTTTGTTGGTCAAAGTCCACTTTTGCATCGTCTTTTCATCGTTTTCACTGTTTTAGATCAAAGAACCTGTAACCTGTAATATGTAGCAGACATGCGTCAAAAGCACCTGTTTATTTATAAAACGAATAAGAATGGGGAATATAATAATGCAATATTATGGTATGAACACCCTCATTCTAATCCCTTTATATTTCTTTACTTTTTACCTTCTGTACACCACACTTAGGCTAATTGGTTTTCTTCCTTTCATACATTTCAGCACCTGCCTATGGTTTGGAAGAAGACTATACAATAAGCGTAATAGGTGTACTCTCCTAATACTAGGAGCCCTTGTAACCTGAGAGTAGGTAAAGAGAAAAGACAACAGAATAATCCTATTCAATTTCTCCAGGACTGAAATTCATCCTCGAACTGGAACAAGTTCCTTCGTGTTTGTATGTAATTATACGATGGAATATCCAAAAAATATGGATCTTCGTAGTGATACGGAATGTTCTGGAGAAAAACAAAGGGGATGTAGGAGTGGCAATGATATATGCGACTAAATGACAATCCAAAAGCTAAAGTGTTTTAAGAAGGTTCAGTTATCTTGGTTCATGAGTTTACTTTAGGATCAGGTCATGGTCGCTGCCAAAGAGAGAGAAAAGAAACACTCAGCATGCACTCTAATCTAGATTAGATTGGTTAATTACTTTATCTAAGCAGGATGGCTCCCACTGTTTCCTCGAATTCTCTTTTAAACCTTAAAAGGAGAATTAGTCGGGATCATCTAAAATCACCCAAGGAGTAATACTTACTCATCAGTGGGAATCGGGATCCAACTATCATCGCATGATAACATGATGGAAGCCATTCAAGTCACCACACTCCAGAAGGTATGCGCATGCCTGGTAAGTTTCCTGTATGTTTGAAACCCCCGATGTGGTTTTTGCCCCTAACGATTTATGACCTTAACTAGGTCAACATATCATAAACCACTAGTCAAGTTTAACCCGTCATTATCCAAAATTAATTTAGACCCACCCGCATATACACTTGACTAGGTCAAAATGGTTATGTGACTTTTCTAAATAATCGCAACATCTGCAACAAACAAGCACCACTCAGCTACCGAACACTATGTTTTGACTAGGTCAAAACACATAGCACGAATATTAAGTAACACTTGTAAGAAATGACGGAGGGCTACAGCTGGTTTTTTGGCGAAAAACCCTTTAACGTAATGAACTTGATATCATTGAAGGAACTCAAGTGGTTTTACAAATATATAGTGGCGTAAACTTTTGCTAAAGAGGTCACTCCCTGTGAAGGGATCTCGGCTTTTTCCTCGTCGAATGAGGTGCAGGATATTCCTAACTGAATACCATGATGCAAAGCAAAAGAATCGATTATAATGAAGTTATTACAATGACGTAAACTTTTGCCCAAGAGGTCACTCTCGATGAAGGGATCTCGGCTCTTGTCTCGTCGAATGAGGTGCTGGATATTCATAACCGAATACCACCATGCAAAGAAAAAGAAAGTGTCATGAAATAACAGTTTTTGAAAATTTAGTTCCAACAACATCATTTAGGTTTATTTTTCCTTGCATTAATCAAAATTAATATAGTCCCATCAATTAATCCATATCACACCAGAAAAAGGAGCGGAAATAAAATGTACGTATATGCCATCCACATTCGCCATGGGGCCCCGTCATATACCGTTAGGTTACTTAACTAACGGCAGAGCGGGGGCTGGACTAGTGCGGATGCAAAACATATACAACATCTATTAGTATATATAAATATATATAACAGTCGTCCCAGGCATGATATAAGCAACATCACAGAATCTCAGCAAGGAATACATAATGGTGGATAATTTTGGAGCCTCGGGTTTCATTTGAACCGCAAATGAGACCTGACGTTCCCGGTCGTCTGGATAGCCCATGCAATGAAAACCTGGACCCCTACAAGTGCGGCAAGTTATCCGTTAATCCCAGAAGTGAGGCAACCCCAAGTGAATGGGCCACCCAGTACTTCACGGAATTCGGTAACTTGTGCACCCCTCCGTGGGTCATCCTATACCCCCTATGAGTGCGGCGAATAGCCCGCTAATTCTAGAGTAAGGCCCTCTCTATCTCAACGCCATGAGATGCGGGCCCGTTACCCTCTAGAACCCGGCTATTCGTGCACTCTACCGCAGGGTAATTCTAGTACAGAAAAGAAAAATATATATACAATGGTGACATCGATCTCAACCTGGTCGTGCCCTAATAAAAGAATATACAATCTGGCAGAGACGACAGTCCACATGTCGGACGCTCGCCCCGCAACAATGAATATACAAATGAATCTGAACTGTACTACTACCATTGCACAATAGGATATCCACCACGACAATCCAACCACAATATCAGCACAACTCAGAATATCAACGTGAATATCATGTTCGCAAACGCGTCTAGTCGAACATATAGCAACTAGTCGGCTTGTACCGCTCAATGATATTCACGGTCACAGATATATTCATATGTACTGATAAACACGAACTTAAAATTTCGATCGACTAAATTTTTCCACATTGTCCCCAAATACAAACTAGCACTCAAACGAATCTGAGCCAAAAAATATATCTAAAAAAAAATTCCATGTCAGAGAGTTCCAGAAGAAATTTGGAAAACGAAGGCCACAAATCCGCCGCGCAACCGCGGCCGATGTGCATGTAATGCTGCGTTTCCACGGCCATTTGGTAAGGCCACGTGCCCAAATTTCTTGAGGTGCCCTAAAATGCATGCATGTATTTTTAAGATACACTGAAAGATTTTTTGAACAAGTTTTAAATTCAACAGCGGGCACATGAAAATGGAAAAAACGATTCGGAAAATTCGGTCGATCGACATTTTAACCTTATGCAAACAAGCTAGTATTGGTTTATAGCGTGGCTCTGATACCATGTTGGGTTTTGCCAGTGTCCTGACCATCTACCGTGGCCGATTCAGAACAGAAATGACATTTAAAATTTGGCGCTAACGAAAATACGCCCAAGATCGAACCTTAAACCTATACTAGCTAACTATAAAAGAGCTAAACTACAATGTTAGAATGTTATACCGAATGAACCAAGTCCTTCGGTCTTCCATCAACTTCCTTAGCTCTTTGAGGCGTGCTCGAACAAACTTGGCCGCCGGTCTTCCTCCATCGAAGATGATCCACCCGAAAGATGTAGCTCATGGCTCTAGCTCCATATCGAAAGCAAGTGAAGCAACTAGGAATTCTAGATTGCTAATCTATAAAGCCTAGGATGTAGTGAATGGATCCATGCGTTTATCTATCTCACCTCCACTCTTGATTCTTAACTCATGAGATTGTAGAGAGGAGGTTTAGAATAAAGGTGGAGGAACTCATGAAAACATAAGAGAGGGGAGGAAGCATGATGGTGAGAAAGCCAACTCAATGAAAAATGAACCATCCATATGTGAGAGAAAATGAGAAGCTTGGTTTTGTAAAAACCTTTTTTTATTTTAAAAATGCAACCATACTTGAATGGTAAGCACAAATGAATTAAAAATTCATTTGTACAACACTATCCAAGCATGGCTCTCACCATACTCCCCTCTCTTTATTTCCATCTCATTTCCATTTATAAATAAATGGATAAAAACTAAATGAGGTGTCCACCTTCTAGAATGTTATCTGTAAAACATACGGATTACATTCTACTGTATATACATACCTGTATTTGTACCGAAATACGAATAGCCGAAGAGATAAAATAACATAAAGAACATAATACTAGAATATACATATCAAAATACATATACGTAAATTATTAAATCAATACCTGATTTAATAATCCGGCTCAAACCCGAGCCGGCTAGTATTATCAACCGTCCGATCGAAAGTTCGGGTACATAGTACAATTAATCGATCGGAACCCTGCACGTATCCAATACGGCTACTACATAATTTCGCCTGAACCAGGAAAACCCTCTATGTGGGACTCTAAAGACTCGTCAATACGCTGACAGTGGGTTTAACCATAAGCACTTCAGTGGCACTAGGTGTACGTAACGGCTATCCAGGTATTGAGCGAAAGGAAGGCCGAAGAGCAAACTCATCCGAACCACTACTGAGCCTGTCTGTGAAAATCTCTATACAGTCTGGTCTGTTCGTATAAGAGTATCTGTCAAACCCCGCTTCCCATTCTACGGAGAAGGGGACGCGACGAGGCCCGCTATGTATTTACTCAGAAGTAAATACGCTAAGCGTAACTAAGCAATATAAAAGTAAACACACAAGAGACAAGATATAATAAAAACAGCAACTTTTATTTATTAACATTCTTTTGTACAATGCATGAAAAAGAAATACAACTGAGATAGAAAGATGCCTAAATAGCGGCATAACAAGAAATGAAAAGTACCGAATGGAAAAGTGTACAATGAAACTACAGTGCTGGATCTTCGGCAAACTGCTCCATGTCTTTTGTAGATGGCTCGATCTCCGCCGGGTCCAAATCACCTGACGACATTCAAAAAAGAAAGAAATAGAATGTCGTCAGTGAACAGGTCGTTCGGTAAGTCCCAAAGATAAGGGAGAAATAGACAGAGAGAGAGAGAGAGTGGCTTTTAATGTTGTATTATAATATTGTAATGTTATATTAACGCTGTTGTTTGTAGCCTGGTACAGAAGATGCCAGTGTATACGAGGGGAGTCCCACTTACACAGGGGACCTTGGTAACCTGTAGTACAAGGCTTCGTCGATAATACCACGGAACAACGGCATGGATGTAATTACATCTTAAGTGACCACATCGTGCCACCTTTAACATATTCCGTACCAGTCTACCCCTTAAACCCCGCAGTGTTTTGATTGTATTGTTTGTCTTGTAAATTGTATTGATTGTATAGTTGATTGACTGACCGAAACCATGATATCGGTAAACGGATATAACTGTAGAGTCATGTAAATGGAATAACTGTAGAATCATATAAGTGGAATATATCCATGGTTCGGTTCGGTCAAGTCATATAGATTGATAATTGGATTCATGTGTTTCTATTGAATTGGAATGTTGTAGATTGTAGATTAACTTGAATCATATTCAAGTCAGAAAGATCAGACTCAAACCCGAGTCAGACAGTTAGAAATGTAAATCGAAATCCTATAATTGCTAGGGTCCTTAGGGTAATTTATAAAACTTGAGGGGGGTTTATGTAAAAATACTTTTATATACTTTTCAAAATACACCTCAAATATTTATTACTCGTCTTTAGAGTTGTAATGAGGGTGGATTTTATTTTGTGACATTTCTAGTGAAAATATCCTAGTTTTTATAAATAAAGGTATTTATCTATAATATTGATTTATTTGAAATTCATGGTATTTTAATGTAAAATTTATTCTTGTGATTTTTAGAAAAAAGGCGGAATATTTATATTATAATAAAATAGATATTTAAATGATAAATATACATATATTTATACAAAAATAATTTTAATAAATATTTTATATTCTAAAAATCTCATTTTCTTAAGATGTCGTATTTTAAAGCTTTCGAGACCGAATGCTGCTTGCGGAGGTCTGAATCTCGCACTACTAGGCCCGAGGATGTGCGATAATCCGCACCATCCCGAACGGGTTCCCCAAAATATGGGTTGTAGCGGCACTTTGCAAAGATTGTAAAATACTAAATCCTTTAGAAAACGGTTTTATAAAGTAGAAGGTATTTATTTGTAAAATTGTCAATTTTTCGTATTTTAAATTCTAGGGTTTCCTAAGTCAACTAGCCTATTTCTAAATGGTCTAAATGACAAGTCGTTAGATGCTTCAAATCGCCTCCTCACCGCCAATTGTGGCCAGATAAGTACAAATGAGGAAAGGAGGGATCCGCTCACGAATCACCGTGAGTCGGGCCTTTTAAAGTTACCTTTCTCACTTGCCTAGCCTAGACACCACAAACTCAGGTTTAGATAAACGATCGATGTACACAACTTATCGTGTTTTCCTAATAAGAGGTATTTATTTAAAAGTGTATCAAAGCTAAAACTTTTAGGAATGGTTTTATTAAGAATATGGTATTTAAATGAAAGTATTGTTTTATCATATTCCAAGTTTTGATGATATCGTTTAGGGTTATATTTGCGTGTGTGTGGAGGTAGGTCATTACCTCGTGCTCTACTTTAAATGTATAGTAAGGTTAAGGGGGTTAAATGTGAAATCGAAACATTGTGGTATTTAAGTGAAAAGACGATAATTTGAGAACGCTATCATTTCATTTGATAAAACTTGTTCAAATTGTTTGTTAAATGTTTAATAGTCATCATAAAGATGTTTAAGCATGAATGCATTGGTGAGAAGTGAAATTTTATAGAAAACCGAATCGGAAATCGGATTTGTTCCGATTCCGTCGGGTTTTGTAATTTCGTATTTTAGAGAACAAAAAAGAAGGATAGAATGGGACTTACGGGTTTTCGATTACACTAGAGTGAGGGGGAACTAAAGGGATTGCCAATGCGTTGCATCGTCGCCGGTAGTTCCTAAAAACGTCGCTGGAATTTCCGCCAGAATTTCGTCGAAGCTTCGCCGCGAGCTTGTTTTCAAAGTACACAACTCTTGGAAAATTTTGAGAGAGTGAGCTTAAGATTTTGGGATGAGAGGGTAGAGGGTAGGGGGTGTATTTATAGGATAGGCTAGGGGTAGGGTTGGTGAAGGGTTTTTAAATAAAAAAAATGTAAAAATGTATAAAATCATTAAAAATTGGTGTAAATAGGGTATATGAAAGGTTTTAATGTAAAAATGTATTAAAAAATCATTAAAATGGAGTAAATGAGGATTTCAAAGGTCTCTAAAACCTATATAGGAATTTGAAGTGTACAGGGGGGTTTAGAAGATGAAGAGACACAACATTGAAGAAGGGAACTCGGCCGTCCGGCCGAGTCCGGCCGGCGGCGCCTGCCCGAGTCGGCCGGTCCGCCGGCCGACTTGGCCGAGTCGGGCCGAGTCAGGGCATGGGGAGGTGGGGGTCGTCTAGTGTAACCTCTGGTATATTTAGTTTTTAAAGTGTAGTGAGAAAATCTGGAGTTATCTTGTATGGACTGTTGGGCTTCCATAAAATTTAAAACAAAATAAATATTAAAAATAATATGGGGTATGGGATTTGAACTCTGGTGGCTTGGTTCAACAATGCAAGGTATTACCAATGAGCTACAAGCTCTTTCTTGTAATTAAATTGCTAATTAATTACTTAAATCTTGTGCTCAGGCAATAAATACCCCTTTAAGGATTTTGAAAAAATATTTGAAACAATTTATATACGAAAATGTGTATAAGAAAATGAGGGTTGTTACAGTATCGCATATCAAGTATAGAGGAGTGGATAAAATCAGACTGCTAATAACGTGAAATTTCATGTCGGTATGAAGCCCATCACCTACTGAGAAACTACTGATCCAAATCAGTAATTCTCGACTAGCTTGGCCAAGGATTTCTGGTGATGGCCATTGTTCAGTTGATAAAACTGCACATTTGTTATTACATTTTTCCTACCATTTTCATATTAAAAAAATGTCTTTATTATAATATATCATACATATGAGGGTTTATCTGTAAAAATACTATTTTCCATGTGTTGATATATTATAATTAGCATTTGGTAGAAAAATGTATGCAAATAATATCATTGACCAAATCCTAGTAGAACAAAGTCTACTAAATATTATTTATTGAGTTATTGTGCGGAATTTTCAGGTCTAAAATCAAGGAAATCAAGTTGTTAAAGTAAACCTGCCTAATTAAGAAACCAAAACTTAGAAGTCAAGTCTGGCAGCAATTACGAGAAGATTTCCAAGTTCCAAAACTTCCAGAGATTGCCAAATGTCACACATATGAAGACCCAAAACTTTGATGAAGTGATCCCCACCCTTGGCCGCGGATCCGCGGCCAAACCCCCCTGTTGGCCGCGGATCCGCGGCAGGTAATGGGTGTTAGGAGATGAGAATTTTCAGGGTGAATCTATACTGTTAGCTTCCAATTTTGGAAGCTAAAGTTCTTGCTTTGGGACTATAAATAAAGACCGAGAGCCTCTTGGAAAAATCATCAAGTCGACGCGATCACGAAGTCCAAGACGGCTCACGCATCCAGACTGTAACAACCCTAATTTTCTTATACACTTTTTCTTATACAAATTTTTGTTTTTCAAAATATTTTTAAAATCCACAAAGGGGTATTTTAGCCTGAGCATAAGATTTAGGTAATTATTTTTGTTTTTAATTACAAGCTACAAGAATGAAATAACTCCATTTTTAGTGTACAAGAAATTACTTTAAATTTAATGTATACTAGGAGTATTTATTCTTGCTGCTATCAGTTTAAGTAATTAAAAACCACAATAATTATAAGAAGGAGCTTGTAGCTCATTGGTAATACCTTGCACTGCTGAACCAAGCAACCGGAGTTCAAATCCCATGCCCCACATTATTTTTGTATTTATTTTGTTTTAATTTTTTTTTGGAAGTCAACGGTAAAAATGCCATAACTCCCAAAATATGTACTGGACAAGAAAAGTAAATATACCAAATTGTACCCCCAGAAAATCCCCGGCCACTGGAAGCCTGACTCGGCCCGACTCGGCGCCGCCGGCCGGCGAATCGGCCGACTCGGTCCGGCGCCGCCGGCCGGACTTGGCCGGACGACCGAGTCACCAACTGGCAAAAGTTGACTCTTGACTTGGTAAACCCTCTTGCACATTTATTATACCTGGATCGGTTTTAATTTGGCCAATAAATCCCTTTTACTTCTAGGTTTAATGATTTTTATATATTTTTTAATTAAAAGCCTAACCCTAGCCTAGCCCTATATAAACACCCATACCCTCTACCATTTTACCCTACAACTCTAAGTCCACTCTCCTAAATTCTCAAGAGAACTCGGTACGTTAGAAAAAGAGCGAGAAGCGAAGTGCGGCCGAAACCGACGACGAATTCCGGCAATCGTACTAGAACCTTCGCGACGTTTTCGATGCACCGACAACCACCACTTTCTTAGCCTCCCTAGCTTGTCCAAACTTGTAAGTCCCATCCCTTCTATCTCTCTTTTCTGTTAATAGAAAATACGACTTTTTGGAACCCGACGGAAATCGAAACAAACCGATTTCCGATTCGGTTTTTCTACAAATTTCCACTTGTCACCTAATACATAATACCTAAACCTATCTATGATGACTATTAATCACCTAAAAACCAATTTAAATAAAGTTTCTCACATGAAATGATAGCTTTCTTGTAAAACCGTATTCTTTTCATAAAAATACCATAAAGTTTATTTTTCTCGTTTTAATTTATTCCCTCACTCTTAAATATGTTTATCTTGAATACTAAACTGGTAGAAATCAATTTGAATGAATTTTCACACATGAAATGATAACGTTTTCAAATACCGTATTCTTGCGCTTTAATACCTTCAACTTTAACATGTCATGTTTTACCTTTAAACGTCATCAAAACTTAAAACAAGTCACGAGGTAGTGACCTACCTCTACACGCACACAAATATAACCCTAACTGATAAATGCCAAAACATAGAATACGACATTACAGGACTTTTCACTAAAACACCATATTCTTTATAACCTTTACTTGAAAGCTTTAAATTGTATAAAATTTTAAATAAAATAAAAGTACGATAGGTCATGGACATCGATTGTTTATCTAAACTGTCTTGTGGTGTCTAGACAAGTATGTCTAGGCTAGTGGTTTTTAATTAGGCCCACGACTGTGGTTCCTTCCCACTTACCTGATACTTACCTGGCCGCAATTGACGGTGAAGAGGCGATTTGAGGCTTCTAATGACTCATCGTTTAGACCTTAGAAATAGGCTAGTTGGCTTAGGAAACCCTAACAACTAAAATACGGAAAACTATACTCTTTTGCAAATAAATACCCTATATTTATAAAACCGTTTTCCTAAATGAATAGTATTTGTTAAACCTAAGCAAAGCGCCGCTACAACCCACTTTTGGGGAACCCGTTAGGGATAGTACGGTTCATCGTGCACCCGCGGGCTAGTAGTGCGAGATTCAGACCTCTGTAAGGAGCATTCGGTCTCGAAGGGTTTAAAATACGGCATTTAAGAAAAATGTGATTTTGGAAAATAAAATATTTATTTAAAATCATTCTTGTATTAATATATAATTAATTATCATTTAGACACCTATTTCATTATAATATAAAGTTTCCACTTTTTCTGAAAAAATTACAAGACTAAAAGTTACATTAAAATACCATGAGTTTCAAATAAATCAATTAATACTTTTATTAGGATATATTCACTAGAATAACACAAATAAAATTCACACTCATTATAACTATAAAGACGAATAATAAATACTTGAGATGTATTTTGAAAACTATACAAAAGTACTTTTTACATAAAACCCCCTCAAGTTTTATAAAATTACAATAAGGCCCCTAACAATTATTGAATTTCAAATTACCTTTCTTTTAGTCTGACTCGGGTTAGAGTCTGACTAATTCGGACTTGAATATGATTCAAGTCAACCCATATTCTTTTATATTCCAACTCAATATGAATACATGAATCCCTGATCCAGTTAACAATCTATATAACCTGACTGAACCGAACCATGGATATTCCTTTTACATGTTTCCCAGTATTCCATTTACATGACTCTACGGTTATAACCGTTTCCTGATATCATGGTTTCGGTCAGTCAGTCAATCAATCATGCAATCAATACAATTTTACAACATAACAATACAAACAAGACATCGCGGGGTTTAAGGGGTAGATTGGTACGGAAGGTGTTAAAGGTGGCACGAGACGGTCAGATTTAAGACACCTAACCTGAATCCAGTTGCCGTTGTTCCGGGTTGTATAACGGAGCCTTGTACTCTATTTCCGTTTGCCCTGGTCTCTAGCATATAGAGACCCCTCTCGTATACACTGGTATTCTTCTGTACCAAGCTATAAACAACATCGTTAATATAACATTACAACATTACAACAATACAATACAATATTAAAAGCTCTCTCTCTCTCTCCTACTCTTGTCTATTTCTCCCTCTTACCTTTGGGACTTACCGAGCGACCTGTTCGCTGACGACATTCTATTTCTTTCTTCTTTGAATGTCGTCAGGTGCGTTGGATCAAGCTGAGATTGAGCCCACCGGTGAAGACTTGGAGCGGTTTAATGAAGACCCCGAGCTCTAGATATTGTACCTTGTTCTTTCCAGTATTTTTTCATTTTCTGTTATGCCACTGTTTAGGCATCGCTTTTCATTTCAGTTGTATTTTCTTTTCATGCATTGTACAAAGAATGTTATTAATAAAAGTTGCTGTTATTTCTATATCTTTCGTCTCTTGTGATTTACTTTATATTGCTTAGTTACGCTTAGCGTATGTACTTCTGAGTATATACGTAGCGGGCCTAGTCGCGTCTGTTTCGTCGTACACTGGGAAGTGGGGCGTGATAGGTTTTTTTTGGTGGCCCAATGCAGGTCAGAGCTGTATGAATCCCTGTCATGCAGTTCTGGTCTGCGTGAACAACTTAAGCAATATAACACAAGAACCAGCAACTAAAACATTCTTTACAATTCATATTCCTTGAATCTTGCAAATCTCTATTCTTTGAATCTTATCATTTCATGTATTTGAATCTGTTCTAACCTAGATTTTTCTTCAAGGTCATGGATTCCCCAAACAACACCAGCACTAACGTCAACAACACCCCTCCAGCACTACCTCTCACACCAGTTGTTCCTGCACCACCCACTGAGCAAACAATGCTATTTGAGGCGATCCGCAGTCTTCTCGAGGGACAACAACAACTTTTGAATCGTCCTGAGACTGATGCACCGGGAGTAAAGCAATTCAGAGCTTTGCACCCAAAGCAGTTCTCTGGTAAAGGAAGCCCTCTTGAAGCGGAAGAATGGGCACAAAGCATCGAAGACGATCTGGCAGCAGCTCAAGTGCCAGACCACGCTTGGGTCCGTGTAGCGAAGCTACAGCTCACGGATAATGCTCGCAATTGGTGGAAGGCGGAAGAAACCCGTCTGGTGCAGCCGATTGAATGGAAGACATTTCGCGAGAAGTTCGACGCGAAATATTTCCCTGTGACTGCCAGGTTTGCAATGGAGCATCAGTTTATTCATCTACAGCAAGGATCAATGTGGGAAAAATCGGTAGATGAATACGACGCTGAATTCACCATATTGAGCCGGTAAGATATGTCACAATAGTTCAATTTTAAATATCACATACTACACGGCTAACACAATCTTTAAACAGATTCGCGGCACACCTGATAACGACGGACGAGATCAGAGCCCGTCGTTTTCAGCAAGGTTTGGACACAGAGATTAAGGCTGCTCTAGCCACAGGAAAGTTCTTGACTCATGAGGAAGCTCTAGAAGCTGCCCGCAGTTATGAGGCAGTGATAAAAGAGAGGGGCAGACCTCAGTCTGCAGGAGTCAAGCGCCCTGCCAACCAGATGGCAGGTGGAGCCTCTTCCAGGCCATCGTTTGAACCCCGGAGGACTGAAGAAATTTGCCATTACTGCCATAGAAAGGGACATTTGTGGAAGGACTGTAGGCGCGCAAAAGGCCTGTGTCTAATTTGTGGCGCATCTAACCACGGAATTGGAAACTGTCCTTACAACAGCAACTCATCTCACACACACACCAACCAACCGCAGCGGCCAACCATCCAGGCTCCTGCAACTCGTCCTGCACTACCTGCTCCACCACCTGCACAGCCTACTCGCCAATTCCAACAGGCAATGAGGGACATGCCTAGAGGGCAGAGAAATAGGTCTCAAAGGCAGAATGTACCTCCAGCTAGAAGGAATATACCACGGTGACAGACCTTCACATTAGAAGCTGTAGAAGCCGAGACTGTAGGTCAAGGTAACACCGTTAAGCCTTTTTTTCACCATCGTATCACTTTTATTCGCCAAACTTTTTTGCACTGTTACACTTTCCTTTTTTTCAAATTTCGAGGACGAAATTTTTATAAGGAGGGTGGAATGTAACAACCCTAATTTTCTTATACACTTTTTCCTATACAAATTTTTTTTTCAAAATATTTTTAAAATCCACAAAAGGGTATTTTAGCCTGAGCACAAGATTTAGGTAATTATTTTTGTTTTTAATTACAAGCTACAAGAATGAAATAACTCCATTTTTAGTGTACAAGAAATTACTTTAAATTTAATGTATACTTGGAGTATTTATTCTTGCTGCTATCAGTTTAAGTAATTAAAAACCACAATAATTACAAGAATGAGCTTGTAGCTCATTGGTAATACCTTGCACTGCTGAACCAAGCAACCGGAGTTCAAATCCCATTCCCCACATTATTTTTGTATTTATTTTGTTTTAATTTTTTTTTGGAAGTCAACGGTAAAAAGGCCATAACTCCCAAAATATGTACCGGACAACAAAAAGTAAATATACCAAATTGTACCCCCAGAAAATCCCCGGCCACTGGAAGCCTGACTCGGCCCGACTCGGCGCCGCCGGCCGGCGAATCGGCCGACTCGGTCCGACGCCGCCGGCCGGACTTGGCCGGACGGCCGAGTCACCAACTGACAAAAGTTGGCTCTTGACTTGGTAAACCCTCTTGCACATTTATTATACCTGGATCGGTTTTAATTTGGCCAGTAAATCCCTTTTACTCCTAGGTTTAATGATTTTTAATGATTTTTATATATTTTTTAATTAAAACCCTAACCCTAGCCTAGCCCTATATAAACACTCCTACCCTCTACCATTTTACCCTACAACTCTAAGTCCACTCTTCTAAATTCTCAAGAGAACTCGGTACGTTAGGAAAAGAGCGAGAAGCGAAGCGCTGCCGAAACCGACGACGAATTCCGGCAATCGTACTAGAACCTTCGCGACGTTTTTGACGCACCGACAACCACCACTTTCTTAGCCTCCCTAGCTTGTCCAAACTTGTAAGTCTCATCCCTTCTATCTCTCTTTTCTGTTAATAGAAAATACGACTTTTTGGAACCCGACGGAAATCGGAACAAACCGATTTCCGATTCGGCTTTTCTATAAATTTCCACTTGTCACCTAATACATAATACCTAAACCTATCTATGATGACTATTAATCACCTAGAAACCAATTTAAATAAAGTTTCTCACATGAAATGATAACTTTCTTGTAAAACCGTATTCTTTTCATAAAAATACCATAAAGTTTATTTTTCTCGTTTTAATTAATTCCCTCACTCTTAAATATGTTTATCTTGAACACTAAACTGGTAGAAATCAATTTGAATGAATTTTCACACATGAAATGATAACGTTTTCAAATACCGTATTCTTGCGCTTTAATACCTTCAACTTTAACATGTCATGTTTTACCTCTAAACGTCATCAAAACTTAAAACAAGTCACGAGGTAATGACCTACCTCTACACACACACAAATATAACCCTAACTGATAAATGTCAAAACATAGAATACGACATTACAGGACTTTTCACTAAAACACCATATTCTTTATAACCTTCACTTGAAAGCTTTAAGTTGTATAAAATTTTAAATAAAATAAAAGCACGATAGGTCATGGACATCGATCGTTTATCTAAACTGTCTTGTGGTGTCTAGACTAGTGGTTTTTAATTAGGCCCACGACTGTGGTTCCTTCCTACTTACCTGACACTTACCTGGCCGCAATTGATGGTGAAGAGGCGATTTGAGGCTTCGAATGACTCATCGCTTAGACCTTAGAAATAGGCTAGTTGGCTTAGGAAACCCTAACAACTAAAATACGGAAAACTATACTCTTTTGCAAATAAATACCCTATATTTATAAAACGGTTTTCCTAAATGAATAGTATTTGTTAAACCTAAGCAAAGCGCCGCTACAACCCACTTTTGGGGAACCCGTTAGGGATAGTACGGTTCATCGTGCACCCGCGGGCTAGTAGTGCGAGATTCAGACCTCTGCAAGGAGCATTCGGTCTCGAAGGGTTTAAAATACGGCATTTAAGAAAAATATGATTTTGGAAAATAAAATATTTATTTAAAATCATTCTTGTATTAATATATAATTAATTATCATTTAGACACCTATTTCATTATAATATAAAGTTTCCACTTTTTCTGAAAAAATTACAAGACTAAAAGTTATATTAAAATACCATGAGTTTCAAATAAATCAATTAATACTTTTATTAGGATATATTCACTAGAATAACACAAATAAAATTCACACTCATTATAACTATAAAGACGAATAATAAATACTTGAGGTGTATTTTGAAAACTATACAAAAGTACTTTTTACATAAAACCCCCTCAAGTTTTATAAAATTACAATAAGGCCCCTAAAAATTATTGAATTTCAAATTACCTTTCTTTTAGTCTGACTCGGGTTAGAGTCTGACTAATTCGGACTTGAATATGATTCAAGTCAACCCATATTCTTTTATATTCCAACTCAATATGAATACATGAATCCCTGAATCCAGTTAACAATCTATATAACCTGACCGAACCGAACCATGGATATTCCTTTTACATGTTTCCCAGTATTCCATTTACATGACTCTACGGTTATAACCGTTTCCTGATATCATGGTTTCCGTCAGTCAGTCACTCAATCATGCAATCAATACAATTTTACAACATAACAATACAAACAAGATATCGCGGGGTTTAAGGGGTAGATTGGTACGGAAGGTGTTAAAGGTGGCACGAGACGGTCAGATTTAAGACACCTAACCTGAATCCAGTTGCCGTTCTTCCGGGTTGTATAACGGAGCCTTGTACTCTATTTCCGTTTGCTCTGGTCTCTAGCATATAGAGACCCCTCTCGTATACACTGGCATTCTTCTGTACCAAGATACAAACAACATCGTTAATATAACATTACAACATTACAACAATACAATACAATGTTAAAAGCTCTCTCTCTCTCTCTCCTACTCTTGTCTATTTCTCCCTCTTACCTTTGGGACTTACCGAGCGACCTGTTCGCTGACGACATTCTATTTCTTTCTTCTTTGAATGTCGTCAGGTGCGTTGGATCAAGCTGAGATTGAGCCCACCGGTGAAGACTTGGAGCAGTTTAACGAAGACCCCGAGCTCTAGATATTGTACCTTGTTCTTTCCAGTATTTTTTCATTTTCTGTTATGCCACTGTTTAGGTATCGCTTTTCATTTCAGTTGTATTTTCTTTTCATGCATTGTACAAAGAATGTTATTAATAAAAGTTGCTGTTATTTCTATATCTTTCGTCTCTTGTGATTTACTTTATATTGCTTAGTTACACTTAGCGTATGTACTTCTGAGTATATACGTAGCGGGCCTAGTCGCGTCCACTTCGCCGTACACTGGGAAGCGGGGCGTGATACAGACTGATCATCAACTGTTCGTATACCTCCTTGGAAGAGATCGAGAAGCAAGCTAGTCTTTGTAATCATTTTCTAAGGATCAAAGTGTAATGAATATTGTTGATTAATAAAGGTAGTTCTTTTTCTTATTCTATTTCTTCGTAGTTTAATTATGCATTTTCTCTCCATCTCTTTTTCTCCCAATATGCGCAAGTAATTCTCTGCTTGTTAGGGTTCGTAGAATTAGGGTAGGCTAATGGATGATGAACATCCCTAAACCCTTTTTAAGTCCTATAAAGTTTATGAACTTTATCAAAAGAATCATTAACATCCTAATCGGGCGCGCTAACAATTCTTTGTTAGTTCCAACCGCGATTAGAGATTAGATTAATGATTGTTTTGGTAAAGGCTAGATATGAACGGAGTTCCGTGTCGAGATAAGGGTTAAGAGTGGGATTCCTTTTCCCTCCAGAAAACCTAATCTACACGCATCACCGTCGTTCTAGTTTTAAATCTATTAAAGGATAAAAATGGTAACTTTTAATTAATCGTCCATGACTACTAAATCCTAACGAACTCTACAAGCCCCCTTATTATATTAACTACATCCATAAAATAATCTAGATCTATATATTTTGCATTCTTGCTTAACGTAGATCTAGAAATCTTTTCACAAAATTATTTATTCCTCCTCTCTTTTTCAAAACATCTAAAGTAAGAGTAAAAGATTCAATGTTTCCCTGAGGACGACCCGTACTCATCTCGGTCTAGCTATACGCGACACCGTTATTGATTGCGGTTAAACTACACAAACATAATTTTTTGAACCAATCAAATGGCGCCGTTGCTGGGGATACGTGCGTAATTTTTATTCTTACTATTTGTGTTGAATTCTTATACGATCTGTATCATAAATAAAACAAAACTGCAAATTGTATATTTAACGATTATTGTGTGAATTTTGCGAGGGAATCTGGAGTCACGGACTTGAGGAAACAAGAGACAGATACATTCATTGAGATCCAAAGAAGTAGAGAAGGTCACAGAAAAAAATTCATCAATTGATCTCTCCCTCTTGCGGCGGAACCACGGCCGGAAGTGCACATCGGCGGCGGAAGCGCGTCCAGTTAGGAGATCTAGGGTTTCAGTCTTCTCTGGTAAGATTCTAACCTCCTTCTCTCTCCTCTGAAATCCAATAAAATTTATTTTCTGCAGGATTCTTTGCAAAATATCGCCGCTCAAAAATCTTTTTGCAAAGTTTTGTTTTGCGGTTTGTTTTTGCATATTTTAATACGGATTTTAAGGGGCAATACCAAAATCCAGATTAGGTGGGGATTTCATCACCCTTCCTAAGCCCCACAAATCACAAACCGAGCATCTGCATCAACCCTACATTAATTTAAAAAAATATCTAGACCAGAATCTAAGGACTGTTGCGCTCAATAAGGACAGAGGAAAGTCGTGGGTAATCTATCGCTTATCCGCATTACTTTTGTAGTGTCTAGACAAGTGTGTCTAAGACGAGTGGTTACTTAATTAGGACCACTACTTTCGTAGTGGGGAGCCTCCCACTCACCTGGCACTTACCTGGCTATAAGAGTAGTAAAGAGGCGGTAGAGAATTTATCCTGCGGCTTGTCCTTTGGAAGTCTAGGAGCGGTCTAGAGACTGACCTAGGTAACCTTAGTTTCAGGGTTGTTTGTGCATTTTTGTGTGATTTGTCTAAATCCGTCATTTTTCAAAACAAACCAATTATTTTCTCCCCTTTTTACCCTTCCCTCTTCTTCTCTTCTTATAATGGGTGACCTAAACAGAAGAACACTTGCCGAGCTTTGCTGTCCACAATCAGATATCGCTTGTTTTCGTAATCCCTTCGGTACACCGTCCGGCTCTTCCATGTCCTTAAGAGATCATATAGAACAAGAGGGAAGAAACAGTTGGCCACCTCAGTCTAGGTCTTATCAACCGTATCCTAATGCTACACCTGTTTCAGTTGATACCCAGAGTGAGGAAGCCCCTAGGCGAATGTCCATTGCTGAGCATATAGCTAGGGCTAGAGGCCAAAGTTTCAACCCGGACCAATATCAACCATCATCACCACTGTCCAGAGAAGAGTTTGCTATGCGGTTTGTGGCATATAAGATGTCTATTGAAAATAGCCAACCAACCAACCCATATCAATATTCTTCTTATCATAATATTGATCCTACTCCTACCCAAGTTTCGCAACCATTCTATTCCTATCAATCCAATCCGACTTTTCCACCTACTCTAGACAGTTCTTCTAATCAGTCATTTGGGAGTTTTAATTATCCACAGGAATTTCAATTTTATACTGAAACCCCTTATCAACCCAAGACTAGTCTGGAGCAGACATTAGAAAAATTTCTGGAACCGTCGAACCAAATTAGGAAGGATTTGGGTAGTGAGACAGAACTGTACACTCTTCTTAATCAAACCTTCCCATTCCAAACTGAAATCCATAACTCCAGTTTCATAGATTCATCAAGTACACCAAATAGAATGTCTGATAAGTTGTGTGACTTTGTAGTGTTTGATTTACCCGACTGTGAAGGGTCCATTTCAAGTGAAACCATACCCAACCCTTGTGATCTCTACACCTCCACTCTTGAACCAAAACTGATTGAAAACCATACTTTTGATGAGGTGTTTGAGAATTTTAACCTTCACTTGAATGAGGTGATTGACGTTGGGGATATATTGATTGATAAACGCGAAATTTTGGATGATTTTGTCCCACCAATTCATCAAATCTTTTCACTTCCTTGTGGTCATCATCTTGAGCCTTTAATTCTTCCCGAACCCCAAATATGTCTTGAAGTTGATGATAAAGGTATACCTAAAGAAATACAGCCTCCATCTTCCACATCTGGTTCAGCAACACTCGACACACCAATTTGTTTACCCATTTCACCTTCTACTTTCTCCGGTTCTTCTTCTGTTCCTATAGTTTCAGTAAGTTTTGATGAATCAAAATCCGTTAATTCAAGTTCAATAATACCAGAAATTCAACTTGATTTGGATATTTTTGAAAATGAGGTGGATGAGTTTTTCGAGTCCTCTACCTCAATGATTTTTGATGAATCAAGTAGGATAAATTCTGGCACAAAACTCTTTGACAGCAAAATGTTCAATCACACCATTGATAAAAGTTTTGAAGAACTTTTTGCTGACGAAATTGAATTTTTAAATAATACGGATTTTGTGATTGATCAATCTCCACTTATAGAGGTTGAACCATCACCATTCCTTCTTCCTAATCATTCACATTCATCCTCATTCTTTCTTTTCTCTAATTTCAAACCTTTTCCAGACCACCTCTTATCCCTTCCCCATTTTTTCTTGACTCGATACAACACATTCTTCCACCAACCTATACGCTATACTGATAAAAATTTTGAATGGTTGGTATTAACTTTTGGTCTTTGTAAAGTCTTACTTTGACCAAATGACCCACCCCCTCTTAAAATGCTTCATATTGTCTAACTCATGTTTGAGGAGGGGGTTATATTTTTGGCTCTTGACCATAACTTTTGTCCTCAAATTTGTGAGCCAAAAATAAGTTTAGGGGAGGATTTTCACTTTCATATATTCTTACCCCCATTAATAAAGTCCTCCCAAGCTTACAGGTTTTTGTGATCCAGCAGATAGCAACAGAGAGGACACTGCTGCAAACAGGTTTGGGGGAGGTTTGTGCTTATTTACGCATCAATTTGCATCATACTTTGCATAAGCACAACATTTTCAAAAATTTTAAAAAAATTTTCTTTTATAACAAAAGAGTAGAAAGTGAAAAATTACATCTAAAAGATATGAATAGTTTAAGAAAACCAAGAAAATTAGAAGTTTTCTTAAACGAACTAGTAATAAGTAGTTATGAGCTGTTGTCCCAAGGGTTAGTAAGATGAAAGAAGTCACTAATTTGAGAATAAAATTAAGTCTGAAAAATAGTTTCTATTCTGGAAGCCAAACATTTGAATGTTGATACCCTATTTTATGCACTTACACACGTCTTGAAACTCGGGATAGTAGAGGATACCTTGAAATGCTCTTGTCTAAAAGCCAAAGTATGAAGGAAATAAAAAAAATGAAGAAAATATAAAAATGGTGAAAAGAAAAAAATGAACACTGGTTTTGTATCGCCAAGGCAGCAATAAAAAAATATAGCAAGGGTGCCTCTTCACCTAGTGCCCTAAGGCCAACTGGTCTGAGAGTCACTGCTAAGCCTTAGGTGGTGTAAGACGAGGAAAATACTATCACCTATCTGCAAGCACATAAGTAATCAGTTGGTTAGTACCTCAAGAAGTATTAACGGTTGCATGAAAATGTGTGAGCAAATCCATAAATATTCATCAAGTTAAAAAGTATTGAGGTAGATGGACAAGAGTATGATAGCTTGAATTGAATTCTCTGAGTGTAGGGATGTCCATTACACACACGTAGGGTTATATGATCAATGTTTGGATGAAAGGTAGGAATGAAGAATAAAGATGATGTTTTATTGAGGGATAATGTGATTTCTAACATCTTTTCATGACTATTAAGATATGGCTCATGACAACTGAAAAGCTAGTATTAGTTGGAAACTCTTATTTTCAAAGTCTTTCTTTTATGGTTCTTATCTTTATATGTAAATTTCACCATCTCTCTTTTATTATAGGATTTTGTGGGTGTAATCCGCTGAAAACCCTCAGGAGACAACACTCCTCCTACTAGGGACACCTAGAGGTTTAACGGCTTGTTGCACATGCTCAGTGCAATCGTGTTTGCCTATGAAAGTGTGCTTAGTTTTCTCCTTTCTGTTTCTCCTTCTCTTAAATAAACTAGTTTGCTCGGGACGATCAAAGATAAGTTTGGGGGTATTTGTTCAGTTGATAAAACTGCACATTTGTTATTACATTTTTCCTACCATTTTCATATTAAAAAAGGTCTTTATTATAATATATCATACATATGAGGGTTTATCTGTAAAAATACTATTTTCCATGTGTTGATATATTATAATTAGCATTTGGTAGAAAAATGTATGCAAATAATATCATTGACCAAATCCTAGTAGAACAAAGTCTACTAAATATTATTTGTTGAGTTATTGTGCGGAATTTTCAGGTCTAAATTCAAGGAAATCAAGTTGTTAAAGTAAACCTGCCTAATTAAGAAACCAAAACTTAGAAGTCAAGTTTGGCAGCAACTACGAGAAGATTTCCAAGTTCCAAAACTTCCAGAGATTGCCAAATGTCATACATATGAAGACCCAAAACTTTGATGAAGTGATCCCCACCCTTGGCCGCGGATCCGCGGCCAAACCCCCCTGTTGGCCGCGGATCCGCGGCAGGTAAGGGGTGTTAGGAGATGAGAATTTTCAGGGTGAATCTATACTGTTAGCTTCCAATTTTGGAAGCTAAAGTTCTGGCTTTGGAACTATAAATAAAAACCGAGAGTCTCTTGGAAAAATCATCAAGTCGACGCGATCACGAAGTCCAAGACGGCTCACGCATCCAGACTGATCATCAACTGTTCGTATACCTCCTTAGAAGAGATCGAGAAGCAAGCTAGTCTTTGTAATCATTTTCTAAGGATCAAAGTGTAATGAATATTGTTGATTAATAAAGGTAGTTCTTTTTCTTATTCTATTTCTTCGTAGTTTAATTATGCATTTTCTCTCCATATTTTTTCTCCTAACATGCGCTAGTAATTCTCCGCTTGTTAGGATTCGTAGGATTAGGATAGGCTAATGGATGATGAACATCCCTAAACCCTTTTTAAGTCATATAAAATTTATGAACTTTATCAAAAGAATCATTAACATCCTAATCGGGCGCGCTAACAATTCTTTGTTAGTTCCGACTGCGATTAGAGATTAGATTAATGATTGTTTTAGTAAAGGCTAGATATGGACGGAGTTCCGTGTCGAGATAAGGGTTAAGAGTGGGATTCCTTTTCCTTCCAGAAACCCTAATCTACACGCATCACCTTCGTTCTAGTTTTAAATCTATTAAAGGATAAAAATGGTAACTTTTAATTAATCTTCCATGACTACTAAATCCTAACGAACCCTACAAGCCCTCTTATTATATTAACTACATCCATAAAATAATCTAGATCTATATATTTTGCATTCTTGCTTAACATAGATCTAGAAATCTTTTCACAAAATTCTTTATTCCTCCTCTCTTTTTCAACACATCTAAAGTAAGAGTAAAAGATTTAACGTTTCCCTGAGGACGACCCGTACTCATCTCGGTCTAGCTATACGCGACACCGTTATTGATTGCGGTTAAACTACACAAACACAATTTTTCGAACCAATCAGCCATCCGGGCACAATGCGACATCAACCCTCAATACCGGGAGAGACGAATCCCCGACGATCCGCTCACTGCCTCCACATGGCTCAGGACTGTACCCAACTAAAACCTATTTGCATGACCCCTTTGAGCCGTGGTGTAACATTTCAGAAAATATAAAATATTATTTTTTAGAATTTAATATTAAAATAATATATTTCGCGAAAACTACCCGATTTGTGAAATTGGGGTTTTCGTAAAATGGTATAAATATATACCAATAATTATGAAATAATTTGAGATTAAAATGATTTATTAATTTAAAAATATATTTATTGGACTTGGCATTTTTATAATTAATTATATGCAAGTTTAAAATTAAACCCGATTAGTGCACCACTAATCGCGATTATGCCAAATTCGTGTTTCTACATTTTTCCATGGTTAGTGCACCATGACATGTTGCTTGTTGTTTCATTTTATTTGTTTTATATGTTTGTTTTAATGAGTGGGGGAAAAAGAAAAAAAAGAGAAAAGGGTTAAGAAGACAATCATTGGAAAGAGAAAGTGAGACTTGAGTTTGGAGAAGGTGAGAATAAGAAAGAGAGAGAGAAAGGGCAGCCATTCATTTCCTTCCCTTTAATTTTGCTTCATCTTCTTCCTCCTCATCTCCTTCCACCTCCACCTCCAATTATCATCTCAAAATCTTCATCAAAACCCTACACCCTCTTCATTAAAGTTGATCCCCACCTCATCTTCAACACTTTGGACCAATCAAAGTTGGATTTTGGAGACTTTGGGAAGCTAGGGTTTTTCTTGAGTTGCCCAAATGAGGTATAATTCCTTTCATTTAGTTTAGTTTTTAGTTTCTTAGCATCCTATAGTAGTTTAGAGTTAAATCGATTTAGATTGTGATGTTTGAAAATTCCAAGAGAAGGATTAGGGTTTGAGTTGTGTTGTGGTGATTTGTAGTGGCTGTTACAAGACCTTAGTATTAGAATTCTGGACAAAACCAGAGACTAGACACCAAGATACTCACTTTAGATTTGCCGATATCGGGTTTTTGTGGAATTAGTGATGGTATTTAGAGATCTGCTGCTACCCTGAGACCCCAAAAATTATATAGCGATTACAGTGAGTCGTGCAGGCAATCTTGAAGCTACCTTAAAGCCCTGAGCCCCAAATACATTGTCCTGGAAGCAAATAATTCCCTTCTGGCCGCAAATGTCGGCCTTGGTGTGAGAGAATGGGTTCGTGCTTGGTCTGTAGCTCCTATATCTGATAATTAGGCCTCCTATATATGCAAAATTGGCTAATTATATCTGAGAGGAAATCTGGAAGCAGTTGTGAGTGTTTTGGGCAAAGTTTTCCAAGGATTTGAATGCTTGGTTTTGATGTTTGGATTTATATTTGGTTGTTGGGCGTTTTTACGTCAACAACAAGGATTTGTTTGATTGTTGTGCATGCGTAGGCTATAGGTTCTAACCTATGAGCACACCGTATGCCGTATTGGTTTTCCGGACTTGATGTTAATAGCATTTGCGATTATGTATTTATTGTAGGTACTTTCACGTCGATTTGAGATGACGAAGCACATCGACTACGGCTGAACAAGGAGTTCCGCAGGTGAGTAGATCTATATCTACGGGGGAAGTCGGGTGGATGGCGTATAGCACCCCCGCAAGTTTTTGATGGAAATCGATATATAGAATATGGTTAAGGAAACCTAGATTAGAAAACTATGGATAGGGTTAAAAAGTTAGTTAGAGATATGAATGATTGAATATATATATCGAGATATGAGATGAAAGCTATAGGGATATGACTCTTTGACATGATATGATAGAAATGATGTCTCGAATTGATATATAAGGATATGAAAAGTGAATGTGAATCACGATATATAGATGTGTAGTTGCACTAGATTAAGTATGAGATTTTAGTGGCATGTAATAAGATAAGGTAATACGAGCGGATATGATTGATATAGGATATGAAACGAGATGTATAAGGATAGGACATGAGATCGATAAATATGACGAGATTGAGATAGATGTGTTATGAGATAGGTCAAATAAGATAAACATTTATAAGATGATTTGATGTGAGGTATTGATATGATGAAAAGAGTATACGATGTGATATGATGACTTGGTTAGATATGTCGGTATACGAATGCGAGTCGATAAGAGATGATTGATACCTTTGCCGGTCTCCTGATATGAGATTGTTTTGGATGTGACCTGGGATATAGGCACATAGATATATATAATGTTAGTGATATGCCATACGAGATGTTAGGTCCATACCCTCATTATCATATAGGTTGATAGGATCCTTAATGGTTTAATGCCGACGTACGATGATTTACCGTACGTGATGAGTTTTATGATGATTGATCCGTACTCTTGACTAGAGGATGACGTACAATGGGTTATATCATACGTGATGTTGTGAGGCTGGTGCCGATGGATAGATTCACCGACTCGGATATATTGTAGATATGTATAACTGTTAGCATTTCGCGTACGATGTACCTTATGCCATGTTCATGTCATTCTCATTGCATTACATATACCTGTGCTAGTACACCTACACCATTATCGATGATACGTATGTTACATTTACACAGATTGGCTGGCTCACACACTTCATCATCGATAATTGCTATGCCACTCACACAGTAGAATTTCTACCTCATGCTATTATATTGCTATGCTCACATTATGATGATATGCCCATGCTCACATCACTGTTCCATGTTGCATGATATACGGACATGCTTACATTCTATTATATGTCGCATACATCAGGCTTCACGATTATACACATGGAAATATGTTGTTTTCATGAGATTTCTGGATTTGAGAACCGTGGTTATTTCAAAAGAAATTATGTATTGTTTTAAAAACCCGGTTTCTCTTGATATGATATTTCGAGACGTCCACCACGCATTTTCTCGGTTCTGAGACGTGTGATATGTGAAACCCGATTCGAGGAGTTGGATGATCCGTTTGCGGGTTTATGGTGGACCCGATATGGTACCCCGGGGCAAGAAAGGTATGTCGTTGATTTGCCGACGAGTCTGGCAGAGGGAACACTACCTACTGGTGATTGGTTGGACCTGGCGGTTATCCGAAGGATACCGACCAGAGTCGAGAGATGGATATGGGCCGATCTGTTCTGCCGGAGCCCAAGGGCCGATCCTGACAGACAGAGCCCGTAGGCCAATCCGGACTGACGAAGCCCGAGATATGAGGATTTACGTGTCGATGTTGGACACAGGTTTCATGATGTTTCGAGTGTCGATGTTGGACACTCAGGTTCCATGATTTAGATGTGTCGTTGATGGACACACGTTGATTTATATCCTCATATTTACATGCATATGCTTTCATGATATTTACATGCATGTTGTTGTTATGTCATTGATTGACATGTGGATGAGATCCACATGCATACAAGCATTGATTATATGGTTGGATGATAACCACAGGCATATAGGCATTGAGTATATTGTTGGCACATATGCAGATACGGTCACCCTAGATATCATGGTATTACCTTTATGATATAGTTGACTTAGGAATCGTTATTTATTTCGATTTCTACCTGATGATGTTTTCTACTCACGAGTTGGCAACTCACCCCTGTTATGCCACAGTTCTTATATGTTGACCGCATGGATCAGTAGTGGCATCGTTGGCACACAGTTTGCTTTCGAGTAACTTTCTTTAGTAGGTGGTACATGTTGGATCGTACCACTCTTGTATTTACTATTCCGTTGTATTTAGTTAACTTCATCAATCAGAAACTAGTATTTGTATATGCAGTAAGACTTAGCAAGACTTGTAGTTGCGAGACTTAGAGCGAGGGTTTATGTTTGCTACTTGTGGGTTGATGTCTTGCTTTACATTTCCTTTTGTATTGATCTTCGCCGTTGGACGTCGTATACTTATATCCTGTTTTGCATGGTTATGATTCCACCGATTGGCGAAGAGCTAACTCCCGCTTGGGGATACCTTTATTATTATCATGTGTATGTGGTTTTGGATCAAAATATACAAAGGAGGTGCTGCCCAAATTTTTAAAAGACGAAACATGTTTTCAACTAGTAAAATTCACTTGCATTTTCATGTTCCATTACTTATGCATTTAAGAAAATTTTTGATTTCATCATACCTTATTTTCAAAACTTCACCTCTTTTATTTTCTTAAAAAGATTTTAGATTTCTGGTCTTCGGCTTACTTGAGTTACGTTACGCCTTTAGACGTGGCGTGAGTTAAGTGCCGGTCACGAACTAAATTTCGGTCGTGACATGTGGTAGGGTAGTAATCAAAGTACAGTGGGAACTCACATGAGACAAATGACGATCTCAGATCGACAGACTAACCAGTACTCATGTCACCTGGGAACTGCTATCTGACAATAGGTATAATACCAACTAGCATGTTTCTGGCGAGTTCGTCCAGTGTACTCATAACCCAATGAGCACCTGTATACTATCTTAGGTGACTATCTGGTACCAATGGTTTGTGAGACCGGCCACCGCCCCTCATCGGGGTCTCGTTAAGTATACACTAGTCTACTCCAGAGTATCAATACCCAGTCTTGATACTCTCTCGACTAGAGACATTTAAGGATGTGCTTATAGACCACCCAGCTTCCACGTATATGATCGCCATCATAATGCTGATAGTCAAGTAAGAATCCTATGGGCTCTATCAACATCTAATAGTGATCTGTAATACCACATAATGCATGTACATGATGATAAAGGCAAACCAGATAGCATACTATCATCTCGAGTAAAACTGTTCTACCCGTATAGGTCCTCCCTCAATCATCATAATCGCGTGCTTGCGATTACAATAATTGACTTGATGGCACTATAGCCAACACTTCTTATGACCTGCTGATAACAAGTAGGGAGAACAGCAGTGCCAAGTCATATCTGTATGGACTTCATTATAGACACTGAAGTAAAAATCTCATCACAATCCACAACGGGTATTTGATGAAAACTCTTTAAAACATGTCTAGCCTTATTAGATTAGTACCTTTCCACCTGTACAGATCTCAAAAGATCTACTTGCTCCTAATAGGTTTTACCCCTTCAAGAGCACCCAGCAAAGTCCAAAATCCATGATTTGCTGAAGTGCGTGGAGTCCATCTTGGATATAAAGTATCTGGTCACCTGAAATTTACCACTTCCTATGGCCTACTGATAACTAGTAGGGCCATTATAATCATGATGCTGACCTCTTTGTCATGTCTACGAGAAAACCGAAATACATCTCGGGTGGCTGAGGTCACCTACTTAATTTGCGGAGTGACTAATGGTTTGTTAAGTCCAATTGAATTTTTAGGTTCTACTAAATTTTCGGCAATCGTTTGTGGTTCTGAAATCACTTCCAATTATACCATACTCCCGCTAGTTTCTTTTGCAAAAAGATTCCTTTTATAAAAAAGGGTGAGTCAAGAACAATGTAACTATTGATCTTGAGAATGGTAGAAAAAAATCCTAGCCAATGCTTGGGATAATCCACAAATCGCCATTACTGAATCGTGCCTCGAGTTTGTCTGGATTCTGCTTTCAAACAGAAACCGGATAACTCCATATCTCAATAATCTCAAGATATACAACCGTTCTATGTCCATATAGAACCAAGACACTAATTTAGATGGAACCGAATTCAAATGTTACGCAACTGTTTCCAATGCATACCACCTAATGGAAAAAGGCAATATAGCATTACTCATCAAGGAGTGCACCTTCGGATGAGCAACCTGCGAGAGAATCAAGTTCTCAACATTATTATGATGGAATAACTAGTATAAATATCTACATCTTCGATCACGTCGAAGAATCCTGATATGTTCAACGTATAGTTCGCTACTTTATTCTTATACCTATAAACTTCTCAAAATCTTTAGACCTTACATTACAACGAATGCGTGTCTAAAACCAGAGAACTCATAGGTATGCTTGGATGAAGTAAGAGTACCAACCCTTGTCCCGAAAGACACTGGACAACATACATTTTCATGTATAAGTCCCAAGAGTATACTAACTCAAATTCTGTGTTTTGTAAATTAAAAACTGTATTTTGGTCGAGAATGTCTTACACCGTTATTCAATGCACCTTACCTTATCCTCAACTGATAAAGATAAGTGTTTATAACACAATTTTCAAAATATATATCTCACTTTACAAAATAAAGGTACAGATATTTTATTTTAAAATTTGGTGCATAACAACGGTTATTCGAGACCAAGTATTTGCCGTTAACCAAAGCCAGGCGATTTAATCTAATATCACCAATTACAACGAATTCCGATATTGAGGATCAAATCTTCCATTTTCCAATATTCTACTCCTACTCAGCATCTGTTACACTGTATTGATGTGAGACCCAAATCTGGTAAATACATACCCTGGAGTCAGAATTAATTGGGAAAACGGTTTTCTTTTATAAGTACACAGAAATACTGAAACATAACAATGTTTCAAGGGGGTGGCCGGGTATTCCTCGTAATGCCTTATCCATTATTCAGATTCATGACAGTAGTCACAATTTCCTTTGCCCTTACTTAAATCCCTTTATATGTCTTTACATCTTACCTTCTATACACCGCAGTTAATACACCGCACTTAGGCTATATGGTTTTCTTCCTTCCCTACCTTTCGGCACCAGTCTAAGGTTTGGAAGAAGACCAACTAATAAGCGTAATAGGTGTACTCTCCTAATACAAGGAACTTTTATAACTTGAGAGAAGGTAAAGGGGAAGAGACAACCGAATAATCCTATTTAATTTTTTCAGAACCTGTGATCATCCTCAACTGAAGTAACTTCTTCGAGTTCGTATGTAACTATATGATGGTCGTTTCAAGTATTATGGATCATCGTAGTGATACGATGTATTCTGAAGAAATGCAAAGGGTAAAGTAGGAGTCGCAGGGATATGTGCGACTTTTTCGTGAATCAAGACAAACCAAAGCCCAAGGGTATAAGAAGATTCGGTTAACTTGGTTCATGAGTTTTTAAGGTAAGTCATGGGCGCTTTAACAGAGAGAGAGAAAAGAAACACTCAGCATGCATTCTATCAAGATTAGATTGGTTATCACTTTATATAATCAGGATGGCTCCCACTATTTCCTCGAATTCTCTTTCAAATCCTAAAAGGAGAACTAGTTGGGATCATTTACACCTTACAAGTTCGCTAACTGTTCAGCCAGACCAGTGTTGTTACTTCAAGGGTGATCCCCCATGCTTTCGCACAGAACCAATTAATAACCCTGTTTATGTAGAGGCATAATCTCGTTAACACTTTCTAGACACCTAATCGGTTAGCTAATTATGAAGTGAAAATCTCCCGAGAAGTAATACATACTCATCAGTGGGAATCGGGACCTAACCATTATTGTGTGATAATTTTGACAGAATTCGACCAAAATTACCACACTCCAGAAGGTATGCGCAAACTTGGCAAGTTTCCCGTATGTTTGAAACTCCCGATATGATTTTTGCCCCTAGGACCCAAGTGACCTTGACTAAGCCAACATATTAAAGGGTCGTAGTCAAGTTCAATCCGTCATTATCTTTATTGCATTAAACCCACCCGTACGAGTCCTTGATTGAGCCAAAATGACCGTACGACTGTCCTAACCAATTTGCATATCCTTGCGACAGAAAAGTATTACAGACCTACCGAACACTACGCCTCGGCTGAGCATGACATACGTAGCATGAATACTAAGCAATACAAATTTGAAATGATGGAGGGCTACAACTGGTTTTTGGCGAAAAACCTTTAACGTAATGAACTTGATATCGTTGAAGGAACTCGAGTGGTTTTAAAATAGAGTGGCTTAAGCTCCACATTTTAAAACTAGTAAAATAAACCTTTTTTTAAGAGCGAACTCCCCGCAAAGGGATCAAGGTCCTTTCCTCATAGAATGAGGTGCGGGATATTCCTAACCGAATACATCTATGCAAAGCAAAAGAATACGACTATGAGTTTTGAATAAAACCAAGTAGTTTTAAAATTGGTTCTGACAACATCATTTAGGTTTATTTTCCTTGCATTATTCAGATAATACGTTCCTATAATTTTAAGTTTCCAAGCTACAGAAGAAACAATCAAAATAACATGCTTTTATATGCCATCCACATTCGCCACGGGGCCCCGTTATGCACCGTTAGGTTACTTAACTACCGGCAGAGCGGGGGCAGGACTAGCGTGGATGCAAAGCATATAGAAACATCTACTAAATATTATATATATATATATATATCAACATTGCAGGCAGATAATAGTCATCATAGGCAGATGAACAACAATATGGAATAGTGAATAGTCTAGAAGCCCCGCGTTTCATTTGAGCCATAAATGAGACGTGACGTTCCCTGGTCGTGTGGATAGCCAGTGCAATGAGAAACCTAGACCCTTCTGAGTACGGCAGGTTACCCACCAATCCCGGAAGTGAGGCAACCCCAATCAATAAAGTGAATGGGCCACCCGGCACTTCACGGAATCAGGTAACTTGAGCACCCTTTCGTGGGTCAACCTATACCCCCTACGTGTGCGGAGAATAGCCCGCCAATTCTAGAGTAAGTCTTCCCCGGTCTCAACGCCATGAGATACGGGCCCGTTGCCCTCTAGAACCCGGCTATTCGAGCCCTCCTCCGTAGGGTAATCCTAGTACAGTGAAGAAAAATATATACAATGGTGACATCGTTCTCAACCCGGTCGTGCCCCAATAAAAAAATATACAAACTGGCAGAAACGACAGTCCATATGTCGGACGCTCGCCCCGCAATAATGAATATACAAATGAATCTGAACCGTACATTTAACATTGCACACAAGACTATCCATCACAAAAATCCATCCGTAACATCAGTGCAACACAGAATATCAACGCGAATATCATGTTCGTAAACCCGTCTGATTGTACATATAGCAATCAGTCGGATTATACCGCTCTATGATATTCACGGTCGTAGAAATTAACAAATGCATTGAAAACCCCTAATCTAAAATTTTGATCGATAAAAACTTTCCGCATTGGCCCCAAGTACAAACCAGTACTCAAACAACTCTGGGCCAAAACCAAATATCCCAAAAATCGATTGTATTAAAGCCCCAGAAAAAATTTGGGGCACTGTATCCAAAATTGGACCGCAGTTCAATAGCTAAATGGCTCATTTGG
This sequence comes from Agapanthus africanus, assembly GCA_030015575.1. Taxonomy (NCBI): domain Eukaryota; kingdom Viridiplantae; phylum Streptophyta; class Magnoliopsida; order Asparagales; family Amaryllidaceae; genus Agapanthus; species Agapanthus africanus. The sequence goes on from JASDDO010000022.1 coordinate 904,895,471, forward strand.
CTTCTGTTCCACGGTAGAATTTTGGGTTTAGATGCCCAATTTTTTTCTTGGCTCTAATTTTGCCTGTACATAATTTTAATGCAACCAGAAATATTTTTTGAACAACTTTAAAATTCGAACATCGGGCATAGATTTGGAAATACGATTCGGAAAAATCCGTCAATAGAAACTCTAAATAAGTGTAAACTAGCTAATTAAGTTTTATGGAGTGGCTCTGATACCATGTTGGCGTCCTGCGCCTGCGCCGCGTAAACCGCGACTGAGGTGGAAGCGAAAAAAACTTTTCGCGGGTACCAAACGCACGAACCCCAGGATACGATTCAAAAACCTAAACTAGCTAACTAGAAATGTAAAGGTTGAGAAACTACAATCTTTTTCGTGTGTTCACCCAATTGTGGAAGACCCTTTCAAGCTCGTAACTGCCGGGATCGTGCTTGAAAATCGACCACTCTCGCAGAAGATGATCCGCCTGAGGGAAATTGGAGGAGGCTCTAACCGATGATCTAAACTTGCTAGGTGTGGATGGTCGGTGATGTAGGAATATTTCACTAAAAATTTCTCTTTTTTTCTCAAGCTCAAGTGAGCAAGAGGAAGAAGAAGGAGAAGGAGGAGAGGAAGATGGTTGCTAACACTTGCAACCATGAAGAATGCTCACAAGAGTGGAATGAAAGAAAACATCAAGTGTAGAAAATGAGAATGTCTTGATTTTTACAATCATGGTTCAATAGTGACCACAAATGAATTTATCAATATAAAATCCCCGAGCCATATCTTTCTACATGGAAAGAACCATGCTTCATTACTCCTCACTTTACACTTCATTTCCTTTTATTTTTCTAAATAGAAAAATAAATATGATGTGTCCTTCTTCTAGAAGCATTCCCGTATAAATACGGAATACTTCACCTGGTATATGTATCGCTACATATATGCGTATCCATATAAAAATACGAATATCACCAAAGAGAGAAAATGAATAGTGAACAATAATACTAAAATATATGTATTAAAATACATATGTAAATTATTAAATAAAAGCCTGATTTAATAATCCGGTTTAATCCTAAACCGGCTAGTATTATCAACCGTCCGATTAAAGTCCGTATAGCTCGTACACGTATTTAATCGGACCCCTGCACATACCAACGTATGGCTCCTATATCTGTCATCTGAACCGGGAAAACCCTCTGTGTTGGACTCTAAAGACTCGGCAATACACTGGCAGTGGGTTTAACTACAAGCACGTTAGCGGCACCGGCTGTACGTAACGGCTACCTAGGTACTTACCGAAAGGGAGGTCGACAATCAAGTACGTCCTTACCCTACTAAGCCTGAATATTACAATCTACGTATAATCCGGTCTCTTCGTCAAAGAGTATCATATATCGGGTCTAAGAGGTGGATAACGTCAGACCTCTACTAACCCGATAAGTTGTGTCTGAGTCAAGCTCATCACCAACAGAGATATTACTGATCAACTATCAGTAAATATCATCCACCGTGACCACGGATTTCTAGTGATAACCAACTGAACACAGCGCAACATCGACTCCTAATACCAAGAGAGACGAATCCCTGACAATCGACCACTGCTTCCATGTGGCTCGGGACTGTACCCAACTAAAACCAGTTTGCACGAATCCTTTGAGCCGTGGCAGTGTAGTAATCAAAATATAATGGGAACTCACAAGAGATAAATGCCAATCTCAGGTCAAAGGTTAGACTAACCTGTACTCATGCCATCTAAGAACTTCCATGTGACGATAAATATAATACCATCTAGAATTTCTTGGCGAATCCGTCCAGTGTACTCACCTCCAGTGAGCACCTGTATACTATCTTAGGTGATACAACACCAGTAGCTTATGAGATCAGCCACCGCCCCTGGTCGGGGTCTCGAAGTGTATACACTAGTCTACTCCAGAATATCGATGCCCTATCTCGATACTCCCACGACTAGGGACCTTTAAGGATGTACTTATGGAAAAGCCAGCTCCCACGTATATGATCGCCATCATAATGCCGGTTGTCAAGCAAGAATCCTATGGGCTTCATCTACGATGAAGATAAACCAGATAGCATGCTTTCATTTCGAGTAAAATTGTTTTACCCGTATAGGTCCCCATTCAATTATCATAATTGCCTACTTGCAATCACAATAATTTTCTTGAGGGCACTATATACATCTTTGACATTCTTTACCGCACATAAGTCTCTGGTCTTCTTTTCATGCATCTGAGCAATCATGTATATATCATTTTCAGCTTTCTTAGTGTCTAACTTGTAACGATGTCACGATCTAGAACGATGCGTGACCGGCACTTGAGTAAGCCAAAGACTAGGAATCTAAACCTTTATAAGTAATAGTGGAGGTGAAGTTTTAGAAAAAAAGTTATTGATGAATCAAGTTTTTGCAGGGTTCCCTAGGGTCGCCGCTGGGTTTCGGGAGGCATCGACCATGCCGTTTTCAAAAATTTGGCGCGCTAAAGAACCCTAACCAAGAATCTTAACTAGAGAATTAGACAAAACTAGAATGTAAACATCTTTACATCTCAGTGAACAAGGAATACAACCTTTGTAGACCGGTCCTTCACTTCATAAGCTCCGTGTGGTAACCCCTTCACTCCAAGTAGTGATCTTCCGGACTCTAGTAAGGCTCCACAAGGTGAAATGAACAAACTTGCTTGAAGTCTTCGAGACCGAAGATGATTTACGTCGAGAAAACACTAACCCAAACTACCTCTTCACTAAGTGATGAACTAGTGAAGAAATAACCCAATTTAAATGACTAGTTTAGAAGAGGTTGATGAAGTAGGAATTTTGCTCACTTTAGAAATTGTTTTCTCACTCATTTTCTTCAACTCCCAAAAATCTAGAGAGCTTGAGGAAGGAGATGAAGAAAAGCAACCAAGGAAAAGGTCAAGTGTAGAATGGGAACCATGGGTGAGTTAATATCATATACTAACTCATGTAGAGACCAAACCATGGCTAAGTATAATGGTTGGGTTAATAAATATCTTAAGTAAAACAAAATTAGTGGACTTAGTCAATAATTCTATAAGCTTCCACTAAGCATCAACCATGTGACTAATTTCCACCCAATTTTGAATTACTTTAAATAATAAAACCCTTCATTATGATAAGCATGGTGTGAGTCTCATACACCCATGTAACATGTATCATCTAGCATGATAAAAAAGAATGTACATTAATATATATCACATATATACTAAGTGTACATAAGTGAGAAAAAGAAATCTTAAGTGAGCTAATATTAGTTAATGTAAGTTAATATATCAAATATATAATTATACATTAAATTATTAAATCAACACTTGATTTAATAATCCGGCTATATCACATACAACCGACTAATATCATATGTATCAACTTATCGAATCAACACTTGATTCGATAACCCGGCTATATCACATATAACCGACCAATATCACATATCGCGAGAATAGAATGTGGTATCACATACGCGCATTAATTTTGGTCCCGCACATATCACATATGTGCTCCTACTTCCTTTCGCCTTTGCCAGGAAACCTCTGTGTAGGACTCTAAACACTCGTCAATACGCCGGCAGTAGGTGATGATCATATCAGTCACCCACAAGCCGTCAGCGGTCTGCTAAACGTAACGGCCACCCGGGTATTAAGCGATCATAAGATCAACAAGCAAGCCTGCTCATTCTTCTGCGAATCCAATAACTAACACTACCGTACAGTCCGGTCTCTTCGTCTGATATGTTGCATATCACAGCCTTAGGGTGGTAAACGTCAGACCCCAATATCCTGATAAGTCATGTCGATGTGAGGCCTATAACGGTTCAAGAAACCACTGATAACACTTACTAGTAAATCACAGCAACCCTGGCCAGGGATTTCCTGTTATGGCCAATCAAGCATAGCGCAACATCATCCCCCAATACCGGGAGAGACGAAATCCCCTCCTATCGCTCATTGCCTCCATAAGACTCAGGACTGTACCCAAAAACCACCGTTTTGCACGATCTCTTGAACGTGGTAAGGTGGAAATTAAAGCACAGTGGGAATCACACAAGACTCTATGACGATCTCGGGTCGACAGATTAACCTGTACCAATGTCACCAGAGAACTGCTATCTGACGATAGGTATAATACCATTTAGGAGTTCTCAGCGAGTCCGTTCAGTGTACCCAGTCTCCACTGAGTAACCTGTTAGTTATATGTATGCCCTAGAGGCCATTACTGTACATACGATGTATATTGTAATGGATGCTTGGACATATATAGGGAGGACTTTCTTGCCCGACATGATAGTATGCTCTCTGGTTGTACTTTATCTTAACATGTATTCTGATTGTCTCTGTGTTACTTATTGATAAAGCCCTTAGGATATGTACTCGACTACTGGGACTATGATGAGATCATACTAGTGGGGCCACGGTAGTCGACGAGTACATCCTATAACTGTTCCTAGTCGAGGGTGTATCGAGACAAGGCATCGATACACCAGAGTAGACTAGCGTATACGCATCTTGACCCATATGATGGGCGATGGATGATCCCATATCTATCGGTGTTTGACATCAAGGATGGTGTACGGGTGGTCAGTAGAGAATGGGTACACTGGACGGACTCGCCGAGAACTCCCAGATGGTATTATACCTCACGTCAGATGGCAGTTCTCCGGTGACACTGGTACAGAGTAGTCTGTTGACCCGAGATCATCATAAAGTCTTGTGTGATTCCTACTGTGCTTTGATTTCCATCATACCACGTCTAAGACGACATGCAAAAAGGTGGCTTTTGGGTACAGTCTCGGATCATATGGAGGCAATGAGCGATAGGAGGGGATCCGTCTCTCCCGGTATAGGGAGTTGATGTTGTGCTGTGTTCGATTGGCTATAACTGGAAATCCCTGGCCAGGGTTGCTGAGATTTACTGGTAAGTGTTATCAGTAGTTTCTCGAACTGTTATAGACCTTATATCGACACGACTTATCAAGCTACTGGGGTCTGACGTTTACCACCCCTAGGCGAGATATGCGACATATCAGACGACGAGACCGGACTGTACGGGAGTGTTATTGTTTGGATTCACAGGAGAATGTACAGGCTTGCTTGGTGATCTTCTGAACGCTCAATACCTGGGTGGCTATTACATTTAGCTGACCGCTTGCAGCTTGTGGGTGTTTGATATGATCATCACCTACTGCCGACGTATTGACGATTCTTTAGAGTCCAACACAGAGGTTTCTTGGCTCAGGCAAAACGGAGTAGGAGCACATATGTGATATGTGCAGGACCGAGGATAATGCGATATGTGATACCGTATTCTATTCTCATGATATTTGATATCGGCCGGGTCATCGGATCAAGTGTTGATTCGATGAATCGGTAAATGAGATATTAGTCGGTTATATGCGATATAGCCGGATTTTCGGATCAAGTGTTGATTCGATAATTTAATGTATAATAATATATATGATATATTAAATTACATTAACTAATATTAGCTCACTAAAAGATTCTTTTTCTCACTCGGGTAATATATTGATATATATGCGATATATATTAATTGTATTATTTTATTTTGTTACAATAAATATTATATATGTGATATATAATATTGTAACATGATATGGTTATTAATGCAACATGTTTAGTGGAGATTAAACTTGGTTAGGGTTTGATTTGGGTTAATCTTTTCTAGAAGTTTCTAGAAGTTTTTCTTTTTGTTTTGGAAAAGATATTTTGCAAGATATTTCTTTAACTTAATCCTAACCCTTAACCCTAGTAAAATCTCTACAATGGTTACTTGAACCATGGTAGCATTTCTAACCTTATCAAGACTATCATTATTCATCACAAAAGGATTTAATTCATATTATTATTCATCTTCTTCTTCATTCTTCTTTCTTTCATGAAAAAGGCTTACTAGATTTTTCTAAGTGATGATTATGAGGGAGAATAAGAAAAAAAATGAGAGAAAAAATCCTACTTCATCATTCTCATCTATCCTTGCCATTTAGATGAGGGTGTTCACCTCTTTAGTGAGTGAGAGCTTGTGTTAATGAAACTTCAAGGTAGATCATCTTTGTTATCGAAGATTGAAAGCAAGGTTGCATCATTCTCTTCGTGGAGCCTCTCGAGAGCCCGGATGCACGATGATTGCAGCGAAGGGACCTCAACACGGATCTCAAGAAGTGAAGGACCGGATCTACAAAGGTTGTAATCCCTCTCACTTAGTGTTAAAGAGTTTAACATGCATGTTTTCGCCTAATCTCTAGTTTAAAGATCTCGTATCAAGTTGTTCGGCACGGCTAATTTTTAAATCGGGCATGGTTGATGCCTCGTAGACCCTTGTGCGCGTTCCTAGCAACCCTACATTGGTATCAGAGCCAAGCTAGAGCCTTAGGCGAAGTCTAGACGAAGTTTAAAGTCCGATCGAACCTGGATAACCCCGATTGAACCCTTCTCTGGATTTTTTTCAAAACTGTGATTTTTCTGAATTAAAAATGCTTAAAAATACCAGCAGGTAAATATAAATATTTCTGTGAAAAACGAGCCAGCAATCCGTACATACCGCCGCGGAACCGCGGCCATACCTCGCTTGGGCCCCGGATCCGCGGTGGGACTGTTGAATTGGGCTTTCCTTTTTCAACAGTAATATCTGTATGTGTATGTTATATTTTCTGGGTATTTTTAATCTGACTCAAGTGTTGAGTTTTCTGGGTTGTACTAGGGACTCGTTGATTAGATCGGATAATTCAACTTCATTTAATTTTTCCGGATAATTTTAGAAACTGTTAAAAAGTTCGAACGGATATCAATAACTCACTTTTTCCCCTGTCGGAAATTTTTTCAAAAGTTGAATTTTTCTCGGGTTTAAATCTTCTGGAAAATCATGCTAGTAACGCGGTAGACCCTCTAGAAGACAACAAACCTTAACTCGATTATGTGACCGTCTTGAAATGCCTCTAAACCTTAGGGTTTGTGGCAGTACGGCATGCCACATATGAGGCGTTGGCTTGACCCTTCTACGGCTGGACCATTCGTACTGTGGCATGTGATGGATGTTTTAAAACTAATTTCAAGTGTTGAGAACTATTTGGGAAAACTTGGGTGTTTGATTATTCGATCGGAAAAATTTAACATTGTCTATTTATCTGGAATGTGATACAATATTTGGAATCCACAGGTAGTTATGAGATAACTAATTTGAATGTTGTAAATCTAGCAGTTCAGTCTCAAATTGATCGGTTGCCACGGAATTTTGATGTGATCAAAAGTCCGTCGCAATCACGTAGTGTACGCGGATACTCGCCGGATAAACTTAACAGACAGTCACGCCCCATAGCCCCGACCAAGTGACTGTAGGAGAACCCCGTCGCCAAAAGCATCCGTTCGGGTGCTCGCGGCAGCGGTGTTCCGCCTTAGTGCACTTCGTCGACGGCATCCGGGGATGCGGCCGTCTACTAAAGTTTGCAACGAGCATTCGATCAGGACGTTGGGAATCTTGTTGAATTGCCTGACTTGATCTTGAAAAGGGTTTTCGATAATGAGACTAAAATGCGGAGTTTATAATAGTTAGGCATCCGATGTCTAAGGAATTCATTTGGTTAGGCATGCGATGTCTAAGAAGGTTGCAGATTCTAACTGTTGTAGTTTTACATTTTCTTTTCTGTGACCGTAAGCGTAGTATGTGGTGTATCACCGGCTTCGTTGCTATACATCAACGACAATCGGGATACGCATACTTGCTTACGTTGATGATATGAGATATTATGTGTTGCTGTGATATGTTATATTGGATCGTCGTGTTTGAATAGCCGGGGGTTTTATGTGAGATGAGTGTTTTTTCTTTTTCATTCATGTAAAATTCATTTGTATGTAATATTCTTTTATTGGGGCACTTCCGGGCTGAGGATGATGTCACCATTGTATATTATTTACTTTTCCGCATTAGGTAGACCCAAGGCGGGGAGCACAAGTAACCGGGTTCTGGGGTCCAGTGGGAGACCATCTCGAGGAGTCGAGACCGGGTCTCCTAACCCTGGAATTAGCAGAGTTGCTTGCCGCTCTCGTAGGGGTCTACGGATGTGGGTTTGGCTATTCATCACGACCGTGGAATCCGTGTTTTATACAGGCTCGTATTGAAAACACGGACGTCCTAGTATATCCAATATTTCATATATGTTCTTCTGCTGCAATGTTCTGTGATGAGATCATATTACTGCCTGAGACGAATGTTTATATTATATATATGAGATATATGTTATATTGCAGATTTCGTTTCAAATGTGATGCTTGTGAAGCATAATAAAATGGGACTTCATTAATAAGATTAATGAAACTAAAAAGAAACCTAAAGATGTTGTAGAAACTTGTTTAAAAACTGGTAGCTTTAGTTCTTACTTTGCATAGCAGTGTTCCTTGTAGAACATCCAGCACCTTATTCGATAAGGAAATAGCCGAGATCCCTTCACCGGGAGTGACCTCTTTAGTGAAACTAGCAGATGCTACAAACTCGGTTTATCTTTTGATTGCTTCTATAGTTCTTCCTTTGCACAGCGGTATATATGATATACCCTGCACCTTATTCGATGAGGAAAGGGCCAACGATCCCTTCACCGGGAGTGACCCCTTTAACAAAACTAGAAAAAGCCTAAAAAACACTCCATTTAAAATCACTCGATTCTACAACGATATCAAGTTCATTACGCAAAAGGTTTTCTTAAAAACCTGACATAGCCCTCCGTTATTTTAGAAAGTAGAGTACTTAGTATTCGTGCTGCGTATGTCGACTTTAGTTGAGGCGTAGTGTATGGTAGCTAAGTGATGTCTTCCTACACAACATATGATGTGATTAGTTAGGACATTCATGTGATTATGTCGACCATAGTTGAGGGTCATGTAGGGTGGGTCTGATTAATCATGAAATGACGGGTAGAACCTGACTAGTGCTTATGATATGTTGACCTTAGTTAAGCTCATAAGTGCTAGGGGTAAAATATTATTGGGAATTTCAAGAGTTGAAATTTGCAATGAGATTGCATACCTTCTATGAGATAGTTGGATCCCGATACCCGCTGCGAGTTAGAGTTACTCCTGGGAGAGTTTTACACATTACAATTAGCCGATCAAGTAGGTGTCTAGTAAGGTGTTAACGGGGTTACGTCCCTGGGAAAACGGTTTAATTAGGTCCGTGCGAAAGCACGGGGAACCTCCCTCAAAATATCGGCACTGGCCTGGCTGAAAGATTGGCGAACTTGTAGAGTGTAATTAATCCCGGCTAGTCTTTCCTTTTAGGGTTTGAAGGAAGATTTGACTAAAACAGTGGGAGACATCCTGATTAGATAAATTGATAACCAATCTAATCTTGTAAAAAGCGCACGCTGAGTGTTTTCTTCTCTCTCTCTCTCTCCTGGTTGCGACCATGTTACGCCTTAATCAAGATAATAATACGGATGTATTGACCAAACCCGCTTGTTATACTGCGCTAGGGAACGTTGGTCCCGCTCCAACTTATAATTGTTATAAGACAGAGCAAGAAATAGGGGATTACTTGAATTCCCGTGCCGCCCAAACGAAGAAAGTACATGTTGATGCATCTTCTTCGGGTGTGTTCATTACACAGAACTGTTTCTCAATATCCTTTACGTCCTGGGTATTTGATACCGGATCAGGATCCCATATATGTAATTTGTTGCATGGGCTACAGATAGGTAGAGAACTGAGAACGGGTGATAAGTTTCATGAGATAGAAACGGTGCAAGTGTTGCAGCCAAGTCTGTTGGTCACTATCACCCTGTATTACCAGAATACATTGATTCTGAACGAATATTATTAGATACCGAGCCTGATGTACAACATCATATCAGTCTCTTTATTAGTAAAGAAAGGGTATAATTTTATATGATTGGATAATGTTTTGAACATTTCCTATATCAAGAGTTGATCGGTTCAGGCACGTTATCTAAAAGCATTGACGTTCTAAATCAAACTACAGTTCTTAGTATACAGAACACACACAAGAAGAAGAGTTTAGAAATGAACGAATCCTTCTTGAGGCATTGAAGACTAGGTCATATCAATGCGACCCGACTAGCTGAAGTTACATAAAGATGCATATTTAAATTAGTTTGAATTTACATCTTGTGAAACTTGCCGGTCATGTCACAGAAATAAGATGACCACAGCTCTGTTTATTGGAAACAGAGAAAGAGTTAGTGAACTCTTGGGATTAATACATGCTGATGTATGAAGGTCCCCTGTCTACACATGCCAAGACCGGTTCTTTATACTTCATTAGATTCACTGATGATCTCTCAAGATTCAGACATATGTTCCTGTTGAAACACAAGTCCGAAACTTTTAAGATATTCACAGAATATAAGTTAGAAGTAGAGAACCAAAAATGGGTATAAGTATTATGTCCTTTGATTAGATCAAGAAGGAGAATACTTGAGCACGGAATTGCAGGACTATTCTAAAAGAGAATGAGATTCTCTCTCAGCATTACTCCTCCGAATACACCACAACACCTCGGTGTATCGGGGCGGAGCAATAGCACCCTATGTGATATGGTGTGCTCTATGATGAGTACTACTGAGTTTCCTATTTCCTTTTGGGAGTTATGCACTTGAGAAGCTGCATACCTATTGAATAGGGTTTAAATCAAATCAGTTGCCTACCATTTCATATATGATATGGAATGGGAAGAGCCCATATCTTAAGTAAGTTAAGATTTAGGGTTGTCCGGCTTATGTCTAAAAAGCAAAATCCGGACAAGCTCGAGGCAAGGCCAGCTCTGTAAAACTGGAAGTAGTTCCAGCTATACAAATTGCTATAGATGATTTGGTAGACCCGAAGGATTCAATATTTTCCAACGAACCTCAGCCTCTCCGCTGATCTAGTAGGGTTCCTCACCCACCTGAGAGATACTTCGGTTTCTCTATGACAGTGGGAGCGAGGATTGTATCATGAGATGATGACCCAACTAGTTTCGAGCTGGCCATCAGGAGTGGGACTTTGTAAGAATGGCTGGATGCTTATCGATCTGAGATGTAATCCTTATACACCAACAAAGTATGGACTTTGGTTGCTTTATCAGAAGGGTTAAATCCCTATCAGGAGCAAGTATATCTTGAGAAGATTACTTGGTGTACATGGAAAAGTTGAGACTTTCAAAGCTATGCTTAAGTCCATCCAGATCCTACTTACCACGGCTACATACCATGACTACGATATCTGGCGATTGGATGTCATGACTGCTTTTCTAAATGTTGATTTGGAAGAGACCGTCTATAAGTACACAGCCAGAGGGCTTCGTAGACAGTGGGAGCAGCGGAAACGTGTGCAAGATGTTTTATGTGATAAATCGGCATCGCGGAGTTGGAACATCTGTTTTGATGTGGTAGTCAAAGAGTTTGAATTCACCAAAATGGTAAATAAACCTTGTAAAGATAGTAGGGAGTATGGTGGTGATCCTCGTAGAGTACGTGGATGACATACTCTTGATAGGGAAGGAGTTTCCTATGCTATGCTCGGTCAATCTCCGCTTATCACAATGATTCTCCATATAGGATCAAGATGATACCTCCTAAATCCTAGGTTTTTGATCTATGAGATAGATCTAATTGGATGTTAGGATACTCACTAGTTGTAGTGAGATGGTATCAATCGATCCTGGAGAGAATCACTGGAAAGGTTCCAGAGTGATAAGGACGACTGAATGTCAGTCGCAGGCATTTTCTTTACCCTCAGTGGAGGGACGGTATGTTGGAAGAGTTCCAAGCTAGATACCGTGATATACTAGACGATTAAAGGCAATATACATTGTTACCAAAGATGCTACCAGAGAGGCAGTCTGGATACATATAAGTTCATGAGATGAACTTCGTTCCTACCATTGTGTGACAATGGAGTTGTGGCATATGCCAAGGAACGCCTGTCCCATAAGAAATCCAGATATAATTCTTAGGCAGTATCACCTGATCATGGAGATGGTTGATCTCCAAAGAGATCGAGGTTAGGAGAGTAGACACAGAGGACAACAGCGCGGATCCACTCACAAAGGCCTTTTTCCCAGTAGAGACTTTTTATGGGATAGTTGAGTATGAGATACTTCAACCACAGCTAATTGTTGGGTATGCGATACCACAATAGATGGCCCTAGTGCAATGGGAGATTGTTAGTTATATGTATGCCCTAGAGGCCATTACTGTACATACGATGTATATTGTAATGGATGCTTGGACATATATAGGGAGGACTTTCTTGCCCGACATGATAGTATGCTATCTGGTTGTACTTTATCATAACATTTATTCTGATTGTCTCTGTGTTACATGTTGATAAAGCCCTTAGGATATATACTCGACTACTAGGACTATGATGAGATCATACTAGTGGGGCCACGGTAGTCGACGAGTACATCCTATAACTGTTCCTAATCGAGGGTGTATCGAGATAGGGCATCGATACACCAGAGTAGACTAGCGTATACGCATCTTGACCCATATGATGGGCGATGGATGATCCCATATCTATCGGTGTTTAACATCAAGGATGGTGTATGGGTGCTCAGTAGAGACTGGGTATACTGGACGGACTCGTCGAGAACTCCCAGATGGTATTATACCTCACGTCAGATGGCAGTTCTCCGGTGACACTGGTACAGAGTAGTCTGTTGACCCGAGATCATCATAGAGTCTTGTGTGATTCCCACTGTGCTTTGATTTCCATCATACCACGTCCAAGAGGGCGTGCAAAAAGGTGGCTTTTGGGTACAGTCTCGGATCACATGGAGGCAATGAGCGATAGGAGGGGATCCGTCTCTCCCGGTATAGGGAGTTGATGTTGTGCTGTGTTTGATTGGCTATAACTGGAAATCCCTGGCCAGGGTTGCTGAGATTTACTGGTAAGTGTTATCAGTAGTTTCTCGAACTGTTATAGACCTTATATCGACACGACTTATCAAGCTACTGGGGTTTGACGTTTACCACCCCTAGGCGAGATATGCGACATATCAGACGACGAGACCGGACTGTATGGGAGTGTTACTGTTTGGATTCATAGGAGAATGTACAGGCTTGCTTTTTGATCTTCCGAGCACTCAATACCTGGGTGGCTGTTACGTTTAACTGACCGCTTGCAGCTTGTGGGTGTTTGATATGATCATCACCTACTGCCGGCATATTGACGATTCTTTAGAGTCCTACACAGAGGTTTCTTGGCTCAGGCAAAATGGAGTAGGAGCAGATATATGATATGTGCAGGACCGAGGATAATGCGATATGTGATACCGTATTCTATTCTCACGATACTTGATATCAGCCGGGTCATCGGATCAAGTGTTGATTCGATGAATCGGTAAATGAGATATTAGTCGGTTATATGCGATATAGCCGGATTGTCGGATCAAGTGTTGATTCGATAATTTAATGTATAATAATATATATGATATATTAAATTACATTAACTAATATTAGCTCACTAAAAGATTCTTTTTCTCACTCGGGTAATACATTGATATATATGCGATATATGTTAATTGTATTATTTTATTTTGTTACAATAAATATTATATATGTGATATATAATATTGTAACATGATATGGTTATTAATGCAACATGTTTAGTGGAGATTAAACTTGGTTAGGGTTTGATTTGGGTTAATCTTTTCTAGAAGTTTCTAGAAGGTTTTCTTTTTGTTTTGGAAAAGATATTTTGCAAGATATTTCTTTAACTTAACCCTAACCCTTAACCCTAGTAAAATCTCTACAATGGTTACTTGAACCATGGTTGCATTTATAATCTTATCAAGACTATCATTATTCATCACAAAAGGATATAATTCATATTATTATTCATCTTCTTCTTCCTTCTTCTTTCTTTCATGAAAAAGGCTTAATAGATTTTTCTAAGTGATGATTATGAGTGAGAATAAGAAAACAAATGAGAGAAAAAATCCTACTTCATCATTCTCATCTATCCTTGCCATTTAGATGAGGGTGTTCACCTCTTTAGTGAGTGAGAGCTTGTGTTAATGAAACTTCAAGGTAGATCATCTTTGTTATCGAAGATCGGAAGCAAGGTTGCATCATTCTCTTCGTGGAGCCTCTCGAGAGTCTGGATGCACGATGATCGCAGCGAAGGGACCTCAACATGGAGCTTAAGAAGTGAAGGACCGGATTTACAAAGGTTGTAATCCCTCTCACTTAGTGTTAAAGAGTTTAACATGCATGTTTTCGCCTAATCTCTAGTTTAAAGATCTCGTATCGGGTTGTTCGGCACGACTAATTTTTAAATCGGGCATGGTTGATGCCTCGTAGACCCTTGTGCGCGTGCCTAGCAACCCTACACAACCGTATACAATCTCTGATGTCAAACACCAATAGATATGGGATCATCCATCGCCCATCACATGGGTTGAGAAGCGTATACGCTAGTCTACTCTGGAATATCGATGCCCCGTCTCGATACTCCCACGACTAGGAACATTTGAAAGATGTACTTACCGACTACCTCCTCCCCACTAGTATGATCTGTATCATAATCCTGGTAGTCAAGTACTCATCCTAAGGTCTTTATCAACATGCAATAGAGAGACAATAAGTGTATATGTTAAGATAAAGAGCAACCAGATAGCATACTATCATGTCGAGCAAGAAATTCCTCCCTATATATGTCCAAGCATCCACTATAATATACATCACATGTATAATAATGGCCTCTAGGGCATACATATAACTAACAATCTCCCATTTGCGCTAAGGTCATTTGTTGTAGTATCTCATACTCAACGCCTCATAAAAGTCTCTCTAGGGAAAGACCTCTGTGAGTGGATTCGCCGTGTTATCCTTCGCGTCAACTCTCCTAACCTCGATCCCTTGGAGATCAACCATCTCCCTGATCAAGTGATACTATCCTAAGAATATGTCTGGATCGCTGATGGGATCGGTGTTCCTAGGACAAAGTCTCGCAATAACAGTTATTGGACGCTCAATGGTAGGAACCTTGTTCATCTCATGAAAAAGAAATATCCAGACATCCACTTTGGTAGCATCATTAGTAGCGATGTATTTAGCCTTTATTGTCTAGTTTGCCACGGTATATAGCTTGGAACTCTTCCAACATACCGTCCCTCCACTGAGAGTAAAGACAAAGCCCGAGACTGAATTTCAGTTGACCTTATCACTCTGGGAGCTGGAATTGGTAAAGGACTCCCACTGGATTTCACCGTTACTAAACACCAAGAACATTTCTTTAATGCTTCTCAAGTACTTAAGAATGTCCTACACGGCTGTCCAATGATTCTCCCAAGATCCGATTGATTCCTTGATCACTACACCTAGTGAGTCAGGTATATCTGGTCTGGTACATAACATCGCATACATGATAGAGCCTACTGCCGAAGCATAGGGTATCCCCTGCACGCGAGCTCTCTCCAAATCAGTCTCGGGAGACATCTTTTTGGAGAGAGTGATTCCTGAGTAAGTGGGAAAACCACCACGTTTAGAATCTTCCATACTAAACCCCTTGAGTATGGTGTTAATGTATCTGGATTTGGGACACTCCCAACATCCACTTAGATCTATCACCATAGATCATTATCCACGAGATGTAGTAGGTATCATCTAGATCTTCCATGGAGAATCCTCGTGATAAGAGGAGCTTGACCGAGTGTAGCATAGGAAACCATTTCCTATCAAGAGTATGTCATCTACGTATAATACGTGGAAAAAAACCTTACTCTCTACAACCTTCTTGTATATTCAAGGTTCATTTACCTTTTTGATGAAGTCAAACACTTTGACTGCCACATCAAAACAGATGTTCCAACTCCGCGATGCGTGCTTTAATCTTGATGAACTTAAGTATAGTCACTGGAAAAAAGGTTTCATCATAAACTACACTTGGTTGCATGACGAGAAACTTTTACTGCAAGTCTAGCTTTGAAAGTCTCAACTTTTCCATCTACACCAAGAATATTCTTAAGAACCACTTGCTCCCGATGAGTTTTACCCCTTCAGGTGCAACATTCAAAGTCATACTTTGTTGGTGTATATAGATTCCATCTTGTATCGCATAGCATCCAGCCATTTTACTGAGTCCCCACTCGTGATGGCCTGCCTGAACCTAGTTGGGTCATCATCTACCATGATGCAATCCTCGCTCCCACCGTCAACGAGGAAACCGTAGTATCTCTTAGGTGGATGAGGAACCCTACCAGATTCGCGGAGAGGTTGAGCTTCGTTGGAGACTATTGAACCTTTGGTTTCACCAAATCATCAGCTGTTAGTTTGTCCAGCTGGAACTCCTTCCAGTTATATCTCATGACCACTAATTTCTTCATAAGAAATTCCTTTTCTAAAAAGATGGCATGCTGAGAAACAAAACACCTTTTTCTCCTCAGTGTGGTAGAAGATATTCCCTCATAAATGTTTGGGATATCCTAACAAACTTATACAGAACCGACCTTGCCTCGAGTTTGTCCGGATTTTGTTTTTCAACATAGCCAGACAACTCCATATCTTAACTCGTTTATGAGATGTTCTCTTCCCATATCATATCTCATATGGAGTGGTAGGCACAGATTTGGATGGAACCCCATTCAATAGGTATGCAACTTCTCAAGTGCATAACTCCAAAAGGAAACAAGCAACTTAGCAGTACTCATCATAGAGCGCACCATATCTCATAGGGTGCGATACCTCCGCCCTGATACACCGGTGTGCTGTGGTGTATACGAAGAAATAAGCTGAGAGAGAATCCCATTCTCTGTTTAGAAGATCCAGGAAATCCATGCCCAAGTATTCGCCTCCTCGATCTCATCGAAGAACTTAATACTTCTCCCCGTCTGGTTCTCAACTTCAAACTTATATTCATTGAATTTCTCAAAAGTTTCAGACTTGTATTTCAACAGGAACACATGTAAGAATCTTGAGAGATCGTCGATGAATGTAATGAAGTGCTAAGAACCAACCCGGCATTTGTAGACATAGGACCGTATATATCATCATGTATCTGTCCCAAGAGTTCAATAACCCTTTCTCTGTTTCCAGTAAACGGAGTATTGGTCATTTTACGTTTGTGACAAGACTGGCAAGTATTATAAAATGAAAATTTGAATGCATTCAAATATTCATTTTTATATAACTTAGCTAGTTGTGTCGTATTGATATGACCTAGTCTACAATACCACAAGAAGGATTCTTTCATTTTTGAACTGTTTCTCTTTAGTGTGTTCCATACTTTGAACCGTGGTTTGATTTAGAACGTATATGTCATTACATAATGTGCCTGATCCAATCAACTTCTGATTCAGGAAAATGTTCACAACATTATCCTGCAATAAAAAATTATATCCTTCTTTAACTTAATAAAGAAACTGATGTAATGTTGTATATCGAATTTGGTATGTAATAACATTTGTTCATAATCAATGTATTTACCATTTGGTAATACAAGGTGATATCTGCCAACTGATTTAGCTGCAACAATTGCACCATTCTCTAACACTTAGAGACATATCTCCCAATCCCAGTTCTCTACTTTTCTGTAGCCCATGTAACAAATTACATATGTGGGATCCTGATCCAGTATCTCATACCTAGGACGTAGAGGATACTGAGAAACAGTTCTCGGTAATGAACACACCCGAAGAATATGCATCAACATGCTCATTCCTCGATTGGGTCGCGTGGAAATCTGGATATTCCCTTATTTCCTGCTCGGATTTATAACAATTATAAGATAGAGTGGAACCAACGTTCCCAAGCTCAGTATAATAAGCAAGTTCGGTCAATGCATCCATTTTATTATCTTGACTAAGGTATGCCACGGTCGGTACTAGGAGAGAGAGAAGAAAACACTCAGCGTATGTCTTGAAAGATCAGATTGGTTATTATTTTATCTAATCAGCATGACTACCGCTATTTTTATCAAATCTTCCTTCAAACCCTAAAAGGTAAGACTAGCCGGGATTAATTACACCCTACAAGTTCGCCAATCTTTCGGCCAGGCCAGTGTCGGTACTTTGAGGAAGATTCCTCATGCTTTCGCACGGACTTAATTAAAATAAACCTCGTTTTCCTAGAGGCGTAACCCTTTAACACTTTTCTAGACACCTACTTTGATCGGCTAATTGTAATGTGTAAAACTCTCATAGGAGTAACTCTTACTCGCAGTGGGTATCGGGATCCAACTATCTCATAGAAGATATGCAATCTCATTGCAAATTTCAACACTTGAAATTCCCGATAATATTTTACCCTTAGTGACTTATGACCTTAACTATGGTCAACAAATCATAAGCACTAGTCAAGTTCTACCCGTCATTTCGTGATTAATTAGACCCACCCACATGACCCTTAACTATGGTCAACAAAGTCATATGACTGTCCTAATTAATCGCATCAAATGTTGTGTAGGAAAACATCACTTAGGTATCGCACACTACGCCTTAACTATGGTCAACAAACGTAGCATGAATACTAAGTACTCTACTTCCTAAAATGAAGGAGGTTACGACAGGTTTTTAAGAAAAACTTTTGCGTAATGAACTTGATATCGTTGTAGAAACGAGTGATTTTGAAAAGGAGTGTTTTTGAGGATTTTACTAGTTTTGCTAAAGTGGTCACCCCTGGTGAAGGAATCTCGGCTTTTTCCTCATCGAATGAGGTGCTGGATATTTCACAAATACCACTATGCAAAGTATGAACTAAAAAAGCAATCAAAACTCAAAACCGAGTAGGTTGTAGTATCTGCCAGTTTCGCTAAAGAGGTCACTCCCGGTGAAGAGATCTCGGCTCTTTCCTTATCGAATAAAGTGCTGGATATTCTAGAAGGAATACCACTATGCAAAGCAAGAACTAGAGCTACCAGTTTTTAAAACAAGATTCTACAACATCAGTAGGTTTCTTTTATTTCATTAATCTCATTAATGAAGTCCCATCAATTACGCTTCCTAAGTATCAAAGAAGAAACGAAAGTAACAATAATTATTATATATCATATATATAATATAAGCATTATTCTCAACATATCAAGTGATCACATCACAGAATATCAGCAGCAGAAGAACACATATGAAATATTGGATATACTCGAAATTCCGTGTTTTAAATTATGCCAGTAAAAAACGCGGATTCCACGGTCATGATGAATAGCCAAACCCACATCCTTAGACCCCTATGAGAGCAGCAAGTAACCCTACCAATTCTAGAGTTAGGAAACACGGTCTCGACTCCTCGAGATGGTCTCCTACTGGACTTTAGAACCCGGTTATTTGTGCTCCCCACCTTAGGTCTATCCTAATGAGGAAAAGTAAATAATATACATCAATGGTGACATCATCCTCAATCCGGAAGTGCCCCAATAAAAGAATATTACATACAAGTTTTTATATGAATGAAAATGAAAAACTCTCATCTCACATAAAAAAACCCTGGCTATTCAAAACACGACGCTCCAATACAACATATCACAACAACACATAACATCGCATGTTATCAACGTAAGTAAATATGCGTATCCTAATTATTGTTGACATATAACAACGAAACCGGCGATTCACTACATATTACACTTACGGTCGCAGAAAAAAAAGTGAAAAACTACAACAATTGGAATCTGTAACCACCTTAGACATCATAAACCCAATGTATCACATACTTTGGATTTCATGCCTAACCAAATGAATTCCTTAGATATTGCATGCCTAACATTATAAACCCTGTATTTTAGTCTCAATATTGAAAACACTTTTCAATAACCAGTCGGGTAATTCAATAAGATTCCCGACAATCTGATCGAATGCTCGTCGGAAACTTTAGTAGACGACCGCACCCCCGAGCCGTCGACGAAGTGCACTTAGGTGGAACACCACGGCCGAGAGCACCCGAACGGATGCTTTTGGCAATGGGGTTCTCCTACAGTCACTTGGTCGGGGCTATGGGGCGTGGCAATCTAGTAAGGTTACCCAACGAGTATCCGCGTACACTACGTAATTGTGACGGACTTTTGATCCACATCAAAATCCCGTGGCAATCAATCAAATGAGACTAAATTGCTAGATTTATAAAATTCAAATTAGTTTTCATAAAACTAAATATTGTGGATTCCAAATATTGTATCACAATCATAAATAGCTAGACGATATTAAACTTTTCAATTGAATCAAAAAACACCCAAAATTTCCCAAAGAGCTTAACACTTGAGCGGAGTTTAAAAAATACCCAGAATATACCACAATACCTATGGACCAACCGTAGAAGGGCCAAGCCTTGCCTCACCTATGGCGCCGTGGAACTACCGTAAACCCTAGGATTTGGTAGCGGTTCCGACGGTCAAAGAATCGAGTTAGGATTTCGTTCATCTAGAGGGTCCATAGAAAACACCTGCATGATTTTCTGAAGATTTTAAACTTGGAAAAATCCAACTCTTGGAAAATTTCCAGCGAGGGAGAAAATGGGTTATCGATATCGGTTTGAACTTTTTAACGTCGTCAAGATAACCCGAAACGATTTTAGAATTACGATTATGAAACACTCCGAATTTCCTTCACAGAAATATAACATTACATGCAATATTAATAAAAACAAGCAACACCTGAAACACAAAAACCCAGAGACTGGAACACAACGCAAAAATGAACCCCAAATACATTAAAAAAACCGGTGAGGCCGGTATTATTCAACATGTGGCTGGTCATTTTTCGGCGAGAGGGGTTCGTTTTCTTGTGGTGTTCATGTAACATCTCATGTAACATTCTGCAATTGCTTAAAAAAAATTTAGACACCTTAAAAATTTCGACAGAAATTTGGTTTTTATTTCGAGTGTTTCGGAGTTGTTTCAGTTTCATAATTCTACAAATATCATCTAATTCTCTAGCCTGCCTCTAATACCTCTGCAGGGTTCTCTAGAGTCATCGTTAGGTTTCGGGAGGTATCGACCATGCCGTTTTCAAAAATTTGGCGCGCTAAAGAACCCTAACCTAGAATATTAACTAGAGAATTAGATGAAACTAGAATGTTAACATTTTTACATCTAAGTGAACAAGGAATACAACCTTTGTAGACCGGTCCTTCATTTCATAAGCTCCGTGTGGTAGTCCCTTCGCTCCAACTAGTGATCTCCCGGGCTCTAGTAAGGCTCCACAAGGTGAAATGAACAAACTTGCTTGAAGTCTTCGAGGCCGAAGATGATCTACGTCGAGGAGACACTAACCCAAACTACCTCTTCACTAAGTGATGAACTAGTGAAGAAACAACCCAATTTAAATGGCTAGTCTAGAAGAGGTTGATGAAGTAGGAATTTCGCTCACCTTAGAAATTATTTTCTCACTCATTTTCTTCACCTCCCAAAAAGCTAAAGAGCTTGAGGAAGGAGATGAAGAAAAGCAACCATGGAAAAGGCAAGTGTAGAATGGGAACCATAGGCGAGTTAATATCATATACTAACTCATGTAGAGACCAAACCATGGCTAAGTATAATGGTTGGGTTAATAAATATCTTAAGTAAAACAAAATTGGTGGAATTAGTCAATAATTCTACAAGCTTCCACTAAGCATCAACCATGTGACTAATTTCCACCCAATTTTGAATTATTTTAAATAATAAAACCCTTCATTATGTTAAGCATGGTGTGAGTCCCATACACCCATGTAGCATGTATCATTTAGCATGAAACAAAAGAATGTACATTAATATATATCACATATATACTAAGTGTACACAAGTGAGAAAAAGAAATCTTAAGTGAGCTTATATTAGTTAATGTAAGTTAATATATCAAATATATAATTATACATTAAATTATTAAATCAACACTTGATTTAATAATCCGGCTATATCATATACAACCGATTAATATCATATGTATCAATTATCGAATAAACACTTGATTCGACAACCCAGCTATATCACATATAACCGACCGATATCACATATCGCGAAAATAGAATGCGGTATCACATACGTGCATTAATCTCGGTCCCGCACATATCACATATGTGCTCCTACTTCGTTTCTCCTGAGCCAGGAAACCTCTGTGTAGGATTCTAAAGACTCGTCAATACGCCGGCAGTATGTGGTGATCATATCAGTTACCCACAAGCCGTCAGCGATCAGCTAAACGTAACGGCCACCCGGGTAATGAGCGATCAGAAGATCAACAAGCAAGCCTGCTCATTCTCCTGTGAATCCAATAAGTAACACTACTGTACAGTCCGGTCTCTTCGTCTGATATGTTGCATATCACAGCCTGGGGGTGGTAAATGTCAGACCCTAATAGCCTGATAAGTCATGCCGATGTGAGGCCCATAACGGTTCGAGAAACTACTGATAACACTTACCAGTAAATCACAGCAACCCTGGCCAGGGATTTCCTGTTATGGCCAATCAAGCATAGCGCAACATCAACCCCCAATACCGGGAAAGACGAAATCCCCTCCTATCGCTCATTGCCTCCATGTGATTCGGGACTGTACCCAAAAACCACCGTTTTGCACGATCTCTTGAACGTGGTAAGGTGGAAATCAAAGCATAGTGGGAATCACACAAGACTCTATGACGATCTCGGGTTGACAAACTAACCTGTACCAGTGTCACCAGAGAACTGCTATCTGACGATAGGTATAATACCATCTAGGAGTTCTCGGCGAGTCCGTTCAGTATACCTAGTCTCCACTAAGCATCCGTATACCATCTCTGATGTCAAACACCAATAGATATGGGATCATCCATCGCCCATCACATGGGTCGATAAGCGTATACGCTAGTCTACTCTGGAATATCGATGCCCCGTCTCGATACTCCCACGACGAAGAATATTTGAAAGATGTACTTACCGACTACCTCTGCCCCACTAGTATGATCTGCATCATAATCCTGGTAGTCAAGTACTCATCCTAAGGGCTTTATCAATATGTAATAGAGAGACAATAAGTATACATGTTAAGATAAAGAGCAACCAGATAACATACTATCATGTCGAGCAAGAAATTCCTCCTTATATATGTCCAAGCATCCACTATAACATACATCACATGTATAATAATGGCCTCTAGGGCATATATATAACTAACAGTTCTTTTTTTCAAAGTATAAGTAAAGTTTGTTTGAAAATACAAGTGGGTTTTAGATTAAGGTATGAAAACATTTTTGTCATTTAAAATTTTGGAAGCACCTCCTTTGTAAATTTTAATAAAAACCAGTATATACACATATATAATATCAGCATCCCCAAACGGGAGCTATCTCATCGCCCAATCGGTGGAATTACAACCACGCACTAATATACGAAGCCTAAGGCGAAGATCAACGCAAGAACAAGTAAGAAAAATACTAAAAACCATCATCAACTCGACTATATCCAAGCTTGACATCTAAAAGAATAACATACAAGTCTCGTCTCTAAGTCCACAAGAATATACAAGTTTTGGTCGATAGAGTTTTTAACTAGATCATAAAAGAATATACATAAAAAATATGCGGTTATGATCCGAAATGTAACCCACCTACCAAGGCAATCGCCTGAAGAAGAAGAAGCGTGCCGGCAGGCGGCTGATCCCAGCGGTTAGTTCTGCAAGAAACTAAGGCACAACGGGGTGAGTTACCAACTCGTGAGTAGAAGTTATCACAAAGTAGAAATCGAAATGCATAACGATCAACCTAGGTCATAGAGTATAATACTATCATACTATATAGTAACAAATATAAATATGTATATGTATGGATATCACATCATTATCTATAAGTGCGTCATATCGGATCGAGTCCAACATACATGATCCCCATGATAAATCAATATGTGGAAATATGGCATCCATAATACACACACACACTACACACACACACACACACATCATCATCATCATCATCAAGTGAGTGTCCATCATCGACACTCGAAATCATCGTGTCAACTTAGTGTCTAGTGTTGACACTCGAAATCATTATAAATTTTGTGTCCGGCATCGACATGCAAAACCTAGATATCGTAGGCACCGTCTTGTCAGACCGGTCCTCTCTCGATATTAATAGCCCCGATCGTTATCTTCCAGATATCTGTCGTGCTCTAATCTATCTCCGGTATCGATCCACCGTGCTAGGCTCCCCGTACCTCCCTATGGACTTCTGGCCCCTTGGTGTCGTACCGGGTCTACTATATATCCGTAATCGGTTAACCCCTCTCTCGATTCGGATTTCTCATCATAAAAACCAAAACTCATGGTGGACGCCAAATCATCATATCAAGAGAAAACCGCATTTTGAAAACGAATCTAAGTCTTATAAAATCGTATTCGCGGTTTCTCAAATCTCATAAAAACATGAATTCCATGAAAACACTATCGCATAAGAACATGGAAATAACAGAACAAATTAAAAAGTACAGAACAGTGGTATAATGCATGTAGATATATGATGAGCAGTGGTCTAAGGTACTGGCAGGAATATAGTATGATGCTGTAACGACTCTGAAATCTCTGTACAAATGTAACTTATTCAATGTATAGTACGGCTATTCAGCCTGATTAGAAGTTATAAGTTATTTTTGTTCAATAAAAACAAGAAGCAACTTATAGCTCACCGATAAAGACTCTACACTGCTTTGACATAGCCTGTGCGTTTGAATCCCATCAGTCCCAATTATTTTTAATATTTTTCTTTTTAAGTTTTCGGAAGTCTAAGAGTTGCACATGCAATGCACGGAGAAGCGAAAAGTTTCAGAAAAATCAAATGGGATAAATGAGGAGTTAATACTGAATAAAACACATGGCATGAATCTCGAGGCAGATGGCTAAATCTCGACCGCACGTTTCCCACTTTGGGCCGCTACCGACAGCTAGGATGAGGCCAAATGCCTCCGTACTTCGTTCATACGTCCCTTTGACTCCCCTCTACCCCCTTATATTATTTGATTACTCTGCAATTAACCAGAGACCTTTCATTTCATCATTAATCTTATTTGAATTCATTTTAATTCCAATTCTTTAATCCACACACCCTCATCCTTACACTATAAATACACATCATCCTCTAGCTCTCCCCATTCTGAAAAATCTCTATCAAAATTCTCCCAAAATTTTCTAAGTACAAGTGGAGTCAAGTGGAGTTAGCGATCAAGTTCTCTTCGTTGAAAACCGGAGTTTTTCCCGAAGGTACCACGACGCCACGAAGACTTCTCTCTCTTCCTTGCTCTTTTCTTGACACTCTAAAACCATAAGTCCCTATTCCTCTCTTCCATTTTGACTCAAATCGCATTCTAAAACAATATTGACAGAGTGGAGTTAACTCGTAGTATTTTCTTTTAAACAAACGTTTGTCACCTTTGCTAGGTTAAAATTTCACTCTAAACCTTCAATATCATCTTAACATATTATTCATATCTTTTACCTTTTCGTGCAATTATAATTTCATGTCAAATAAGCATATAACGAACTTTTTTACATAAATACCATGAACTTTAAATATAACCCTTTATTTGATGACTAGCATACATACCTCTAGAAAATTCACGGGGTAACGACCTACCCCATTTACAAACACTATGGTTTCATAGTATGATATTTTAGATATATGGTTAATTTAAAAAATACGAATTACAATAAAATACCATCGCTTTTACAAAACACATTTTTAATCGATATTTTTACATCCTTTTACAATTGTGCCTCTACAACTCTCTTTAGGGGACCCGCTTGTGAATGGTGCAGATTATCACATGTTCTTGGGATAGTAGAGCGAGATGCAGAGCTTCTCACGGAGAATTCGGTCTCGAAAGGACTAAGAATACGATTTTAAAAGAAATACGATTTTCTTAAACAAAATTAAAACTTTGGAAAATTATATAAAATTATGAAACCGTATTTTCAATAAAAATAAAGTGTGAAAAAATATCTTTTTAAATGAAAGATTAAATTTTAAATAAAATACCACCAAGTTTACAAAAGAAGTAGTTTTCATAAAAATACCATAAACTTTTAAAAACTAGGTTTCATCACAAAATACTACCTAAAATAAAATATATCTTTATAAAAATTCTAAATATTATAAATCACCCTCGAGATTTATTTTTAAACAATATTAAAATATTTTTTCATAAAACTCCCTCTAGAAATGCAAACAATATAAACACAATGTAAACAACAATAATAAATATTTAAGGACTCTAAATTAATATAGGTTTAAGCGGTATCAATTCTCTTGAGCCTGAGGGAGCCGGAGAAAGTGAGTGCTTGAGGTTAAGGCCTCCGGTGTTTACGGGGATAGACGCAACAGAGGATCCCCAGTCATTTCTTGATAGGATGGCTAGAATCGGCAGGTCATTGAGATGTTCAGATGCGGGGTCGGTGGAGTTGACCAGTTTTCGATTAGAGGGACTTGCACAGACATGGTGTGAGTAGATAGAGAGAGGGCGAGCTGCAGGTCTTCCTCCGATGTCATGGACAGAGTTTTCTGAGGTTTTCCTTGCCAGATTCCTTCCGCATAGCGTGAGAGATGCCAGAGCCAGCAATTTTGAGGCGTTGCGGAAATCTGCAGATATGCCTGTGGCAGAGTATGATTTGCAGTTCACCCAGTTATCACTTTATGCTCCATACTTAGTTCCCACGGAGGAGCTCGGGATGAAGAGGTCTGTGAGGAGCCTGGATACACATTTGTTCCTTACTATAGGCTCCCAGCATTTCGATACTTATACACAGGCCATGGACGCAGCAATACGAGTTGAGGAGTGTCTGAACGAGACGGCGATTGTTCCGGAGCCAAAGAATTCCAGACCTATTGAGCCAGTTACCAGGCAGTTTGGCAGAGGTCAAGGCAGACACATTCCAGGCCGCAGTTTTGGTCGAGGTTGGGCTCAGGGCCAGATGTTTAGCTCAAACCCTGAGGAGCAGAGGCCCCCATCTACATGTTTTAGTTGCGGACTTCCAAGGCATTGGGCCAGAGAGTGTAGAAGCCATGGAGGGACTGTATCTCCACAGACTGCTTTACCCCCTCCACCTTCTACTTCGATGGCATTACTTCCTCCACCAGCTGGTATTATGCGCCAGGCCATTGCACCGCGAGGACGGGGTTTTGCAGGACGTATTCAGAGAGGACGAGGAGAGCGAGGGAGAGGATGTCAGGATGCCGGTAGGGGTCAAGCTCGGGTTTTCACTTTGATTCCACAGGATGCCCAGGCATCCAATGCAGTTGTGACAGGTACTCTTTCCGTAAGTTCCTTAGATTCGCACATTTTTTTGATCCCGGTTCTACGCACTCTTACGTGTCTGCACACTTTGCACTTTCTATGGAGAGGGATTCGTCGTTGTTAGAGTTACCGTTTGTCGTAATTACTCCTGTGGGGGATTCTTTTGTAGCCCGACACATATTCAGGTCATGTTCCATACGTATTGGTGACAGGGATTCGTTAGTCGATTTGATTCTCCTGGATATGCTAGATTTTGATGTACTTCTCGGTATGGATTGGCTAGCTGCTTGTCATGCTTACGTTGATTGTCGGGGGAAATCGGTCAGATTTAGTTTTTCTGGTGAACCGATTTTTGTTGTGCAGGGAGACCACAGTGTTACTCCTGCCAACCTGATTTCTGCCCTTGGTGCTGGACGACTCTTGAGGAAGGGTTGTCGTTGTTTCTTAACGTTTATTCAGGACGTGAGAGCCGCCGAGGTCCCATTGGACTAGGTTTCGATCGTATGAGAATTTCCTGATGCATCAGGATTGCCGCCTGAACGCGATATCGAATTTTGCATTGACTTGATTCCTGGTGCGGAGCCTATTTCTATACCGCCCTATCGGATGGCCCCGACGGAGCTGAAGGAGCTCAAGGGACAGTTGCAAGAATTGCTTTATAGGGGGCTCGTTCGTCCGAGTGTATCGCCGTGGGGAGCTCATATCCTGTTCGTTAAGAAGAAGGACGACATCATGAGATTGTGCATCGACTACAGGCAGCTGAATCGAGTTACGGTGCGAAATAGATATCCATTACCTCATATTGACAATTTGTTCGATCAGCTGTAGGGAGCTGGCTATTTCTCAAAGATCGATTTGCGGTCCGGGTATCACCAATTGAGAGTTCAGAAGGATGACATTCCGAAGGCTGCTTTTCGCACACGTTATGGGCATTATGAGTTTTTGGTAATGTCGTTCGAGCTCACCAATGCCTCAGCAGCTTTCATGGATATGATGAACTGCATATTCAGGTCATTTCTTGATCAGTTCATTATCGTATTCATTGATGATATTCTTGTATACTTCCGTAGTCGAGAGGAGCATGGGCAGAACTTGCGAATTACATTGCAGATTTTGAGGGAACACCAGCTGTTCGCTAAATTCTCCAATTGTGCTCTCTGGATGGATAGTGTGGATTTCTTGGGTCACGTGGTTACGAAAGATGGTATACGTATGGACCCAAAGAAGATCGAGGCAGTGCAGCACTGGCCCAGACCTGTATCAGCTACGGAGATTCGCAGCTTCTTGGGTTTGGCCGGTTACTACCGATATTTTGTGCAGGATTTTTCTTATATCACTGCACCACAGACCGGATTAACCCGAAAGGGAGTTCCGTTTCTTTGGACCGAGGCATGCGAGCAGATTTTTCGGCAGTTGAAGACTCGCTTGACGACTGCACCAGTCTTATCTTTGCCTTCAGGGCCAGTTGGCTTTGTTGTTTATTGCGATGCTTCTCGAGTGGGTTTAAGCTGTGTGTTGATGCAGCACGGTAGGGTTGTCGCTTATGCTTCTCGGCAGTTGAAGAAGCACAAGCAGAACTATCCTACTCATGACTTAGAGATGGCCGTGGTGGTCTTTGCACGCAAGATTTGGAGGCATTACTTATATGGTGAGTCATGCCAGATATTCACATATCACAAGAGCCAAAAATATATCTTTCAGCAGCGGGATCTGAATTAGAGGCAGCGCCGTTGGATGAAGCTCATAAAGGACTGTGACTGTGAGATTCTTTATCATCCAGGTAAGGCGAATGTTGTGGCAGATGCTTTGGGTCAGAGGCCTGGAGGTAGCTTATCTTATTTGAGCACAGTTCAGAGACAGTTTGCCGCAGATTGGCAGATTCTATGTGACAGCCGAGTACAGTTTGAGTTTACGTCGATAGGGGGACAGCTCGCTCATATCCATACCCGTCCACAGTTACTCGATCGCATCCGAGAGGCACAGTCCGCAGATGCTCGCTTGTCAGAGATCATAGAGCAAGTTAGTCAGGGTAGAGATTCAGAGTTCGTGATCGATGACCATGGAGTGCTACGATTTGGAACTCATCTTTATGTACCAGATTCTGAGGGGCTGAGATGTGAGATCTTAGAAGAAGCGCATCAGTCAACATATAGTTTTCATCCGGGTTCCACCAAGATGTATCATGACTTGAAATATGTCTAATGGTGGGAAGGGATGAAGAGAGATGTCGCGGAATTCGTTTCGAGATTCCTGACTTGCTAGCAAGTCAAGGCCCAGCACCAGAGACCGACAGGGGAGTTAAACCCTTTGCCCATTCCGGAGTGGAAATGAGAGCAGATCTCCATGGATTTCATTGCGGGTCTGCCCAGATCTAGCAGAGGGTATGATTCCATCTGGGTGATTGCGGATCGATTGACGAAGGCAGCTCACTTTCTTCCGGTGAGGACGACTTATGGATATGTGTAGTATGCCCAGATCTACATTAACGAGATTGTGCGATTACATGGAGTTCTGACCTGCATTTTGTCAGATAGAGGCACCCAGTTCACCGGCCGACTATGGCAGAAACTCCAAGAGGCTTTAAGCACCCGATTGAGTTTCAGTACAGCTTTCCACCCGCAGACCGACGGTCAGTCAGAGCGGACCATACAGACTCTTAAGGACATGCTCCGAGCTTTCATTCTAGATTTCGGCGGTAGTTAGGATCGTCATTTGCCCTTGATAGAGCTCTTCTATAATAACAGCTTTCAAGAGACGATTCAGATGGCACCTTTCGAGGCATTTTACGGGAGAAAGTGTCGATCGTCCATTTGTTGGAAAGAGCTTAGTAAGAGCAGTATATTAGGACCACAGTTAGTGCAGGAAACTACAGAAAAGATCCAATTGATACGGGACAGGATGAGAGCGGCCTAGAGCAGGAAGAAATCTTATGCTGATCGACATCGACGCAGACTAGAGTTCAATGTGGGAGATCATGTGTTCCTCCGTGTCTCTCCGATGAAGAGTGTGATGCGTTTCGGGAAAAAGGGGAAGCTCAGTCCCAGATATGTCGAACCTTATGAGATTCTGAAGAGGGTGGGTGTTGTAGCCTATCGTTTAGCACTTCCACCAAGTTTTCCCGATGTGCATCCTGTGTTCTACGTGTCTATGCTTCGTAAGTACCTTCACGATCCCTTTCACGCAATCCAGCATCATACTTTACAGCTTAAGCGTGATTTATCCTACACTGAGCAGCCGGTAGCTATTCTAGAACGACAAGCAAAGAAACCGAGGTCAAGGGTAATTCCATCTGTAAAGGTTCTTTGGCGAGAACCAAATAGCGAAGAAGTCACTTAGAAAGCCGAAGATGTAATACGGAAGAAATTCCCACATCTTTTTGAAGGTATGTGTGCTTAAGTTTTAAATTCGGTGACCGATTTTTTTTAAGGGGGGATATTGTAACGTGTCGGAATAATTTAGATAATTAATTAATTTAATTTTTTTATTAAAAAAGTTATTTTAAAATTTTATGGAAATAAAAAGACCTTTTTATATGTAGTCTAAGTATTTAAGTAATAAGAGTATTTAGTTTGTAACATTATTTGTAAGAAAGGGTTTAGTGAAAATGTTAGCTTCCTTGTGTTATATGATATTAGGTGAGGGTTTTTATGTTAATGTGTTAAGTTAGGATTAAGGTTAGATTAAACCTCATCCACACCACACCCTAGGTTAAACCTCAAGCCCACACCTCCTACTTGCATGAATGCATACCACTCTTCATGGTGACACCTCCTTCTAATTTTATGAACTCATATTTTTGTTTTCCTTATTTTGTTCAGTTGGTGTATTAAGCTTGGAAACAAAAATATAACACTTAGTAAATATCCTCTACCTCAATTAAGAATGAAAGAAGAAAAGAGAAGTTAAGTCCTTGTGATCCTTAACTCAACCCTCAAGCTAGGATCTTGTGTTCTTGTACATCTATTGAAGAGCCATTCAATTGATCATTCAATTAGGTATAAATTCCAACTCTGTAGATTTTAATTTCAGTACTGTTTAGTTTAGAATGTTTGATATCGGTAACATCGTATTTGTTAGACACTAGCTCTATTTTGAATCTGCTATATTTTAGCTAATCTATAACAAAATCAAATAGTACAGTGGCCTTTAAAATTGAATCTAGAGTATACACTAGAAACCCGGACCCATTCCTTTGCAACTCGACCGGCGAGATTTAAAGAATTCCCGACGCCGCCGGATTTATGGGTGATTTGGATGTTGAGATTTTTAGGGTAGCTCTCTGTATGTCTTTTAGGGTATCTGGTATAGTTTGATTTTGTTATATAATCTGTATATAAAATCTGGAAGTAAATTGCTTGTTTTGGTTATAATTCCAAATGCGATACGGATAGTTCGTGTCACGTTTCTGTTTTTGCATTTATGAACAGAATGGGGTTAGCTTAGATTAGTCTAGGTTTTTGATAATTCACGATATTTTCACGTAGCACATTAGAATGTAAGTTCGTTAGCTACATGTTTTCACCGTATCAGATTTTAGCCGCTTTTATACGAAAGTTCTTTTCGATATTAGGTTTGACCGCGGGGACTTCGGAGGCCGCAAGGAAGGAAAAGAGATCGATTATATCCGAGTAGATTCGACGTGTTCCGGTGAGTAGACTAAATATCTACCGGGGGATTTTGTATGGATGGCTTAATACGCCCGTAATTAGAAGTTTGGTTATAATTGTTTTCCATTCATATTGTGTATATAATTATGCCCTCTCCAATCGAGCTAGAACGAACTGGAGAGGGGGCTCTGACTCTAGCAAATAAAAACTAAAAACTTCATCGTATGCATTCATATCTATAAATCGCCATTATCTAACACTTGCTAGGACACTGTACTATTTATCGATGAGTCATATTGCACGCACACATACTTACATGCTACACTGCACCTCATCAGTAATTGACATGTCACGTACCCACTTAGAACTTGTTATGTCACATATCATTCACTTCATACCATAAGCATCATTAATAGTGGTTGTTTTGCATCATTGTTATTATTGACACTTTTCATGTTTCACTTTCAATTGTTACTATTTGTAGCATAAGGTGTATTGGATTATGAGGATTTCTGTTTTAAGTTTTATGCATTGATGGTCATATTCGACGAATTTTCATGATCGATGTGATATGTCCACCATGAGTTGGATTTACTCCGAACCGAGTAGGGGAGGCTATACGGTTGCGGATTTATACGTTATCCAGATTGAGTGAGGGGGATATACAGTCGGATACATGGTGGACCCGGTCGAGACCGAGGTGCAGGAAAGCCGCATTTGAGACGGGGAGCCTAGCGAGGACACTCGATACCGGAGATAGTTATGAAACACGGCGGATATCTGGAGAATACCGACCGATGTTGCTGATTGACAGGATCGTTCGGGGAACGATACCTGCTAGAAACAGAAGATTTGTGTCGGTGTTGGACACGAAAAGAAGGATCTTATATGAAAATGATCAATATTTTGAAATACTTGATGAGATTTCGGTGTTTTTTTATACATTCATTACAGTTACGTATTCATGTTTCCATATGCTATCGTACCTCATGCTTACTGGTAGTTTACTTTTAGCTCTATTTCGTCATGCTTACAATATCAACTGTTAGAGGTTAGTTTTATTCACTGAGTTGGCAACTCACCCCGTTGTGCCTTAGTTCCTTGTAGGAGACGCGTGGACGCATAGCAGCAGTGCGGACACATTTTGCAGCTTTTATCGCTTTTTCTTGCTAGGCGGGTTACATATGCAGTAACCGTCTATTTTGTTATATGTATTTTGGATCTTGTATTACTCCATCAGACCCTGTATATTTGGCTTAGAACAAAGCATGCTTGTATATGTTTTGATTCGATTGAGTGAGATCGGCTAGTGGTGTTAGTTATGCTTTCTTTACTTATGCTTATGATTCTTCGTTTGAGCGTCGTATTGTTATTGCGTGATGGTTTTCGCCGTTTGGCGTTGTTTTGCTCCCAATTAGGGACGCCACTTATTTAAACATTATATAACTGCTTTTATTAACAATTTAACAGGGAGGTGCTGTCGAAATTTCAAATGCTAAAATCAGTTGTTTAACTTTCATTTCTTGAAAACCATTCGACATGCTACCTCATTCGTTTCACTTTAAAACTGTGGATTTCTTAATTCCACAAATAGGGTTTGATCTTGGTTTTCTGGCTTACTCGGATTGTGTCGACATCTTTAGATATCATACAATCTAAGTGCTGGTCACACACCAACTTCGGGTCGTGACACCTGACATCTCGATATCCCGAACTCCTGACCTGAGATAAATCTGCACAATATCTCCAAGAATAATATTAGTAAAATTTGTTAAATTAGAGATATTATTCTAACCATTTTGTATGATATTATATCTTTTAAGAATCTTGATTAGAATATTTGATATGATATGCATATTTTAATTACCAAAATATTATATAAATATTATATGCATATATTTTCCTACATAATGTTTATTATAATATATAAACATATGACAATAGATATTTTACAGATAAACCCTCATATGTTTCATATTTATAATAAACACCCTTAAATATTTATCAAAAGTGCGATATTTTTGACTGAACAAATTCCCCCAAACTTAATTTTGATCTTCCCGAGCAAACTAGTTATTCAAGAGAGGGAGAAAAAGAAAAAAAAGAAAAAAAACTGAGTACCACACTTTCGTATGCAACACGATTGCACTTAGCATATGCAAAAAGCCTTAAAACCTCTAGGTGTCCCTAGTAGGAGAAGTGTTGTCTCCTGAGGGTTTTCAGTGGATTACACCCATAAAATCCCATAATAAAAGAAAGATGGTGAAAGTTACATACAAAGATAGGAACTGCAAAAGAAAGAACTTGAAAACAAGATTTTCCAACTACACTAAATTTTCAGTTGCCAAGAGACATATCTTAATGGTCATGAAAAGATATTAGAAATCACATCACCCCTCAATAAAACATCGCTTTTAGTTTTCCTCCCTACCATTCATCCAAATATCGATCATATACCCCTACGTATGTGTAAAAGACATCTCTACACTTAGAGAATTCAATTCAAGCTATTATACTCTTGTCCATCTTCGTTAGTACTTTTTAGTCGGTGAATTTTTTAGATGGAATTGCTCACACATTCTTCATGCGACCGTTAATAATCGGGAGAATCTGGCTATGGATCCATGGAAGCAAGGCAATTTGCAAGAGAGTTTGATCGAAGCCATTCCACAAGAGGCATTTGAAAAGTTGGTTTTAAAGTGACGGGCACTCGTTCAACTGTCCTTCTCCGTTCAACTCGGGAACCTCGCTTCACTCGTTAACCGTTCCGCTCTTCATGAGATTTTCTTGAGCTACTAACCGACCGATTATAAAATGTGTTCACGCATTTAGGCGTAATTTCTCGTTTTGCAACACTTAAGGCTTAGCAGTGGCTCCCAACCCAGTTGGTCTAAGGCACTAGGTGATAAAGCACCCTCGCTATATTTTTTTTGCTGCCTCAAGTAATTACAAAACTAGTGTTCATTTTTTCCTTCACCATTTATATTTTCTTTTTCTTTTTCTTTTTCTTCATACCAAGGCTTTTAGATAAGAGCATTTCAAGGTATCCTCTACTATCCCAAGTTTCAAGATGTGTGACAGTGCATATAGTAGGGTATCAACGTTCAAATGTTTGGCCTCAAGAATAGGGACTATTTTCCAAACTTATTTTATTATCAGATTTGTAATTTCCTTCATCTTACTAACTCTTGGGACAACGGATCATAACTACTTATTACTAGATTCATTTAAAAAACATCTAACCTTCTTACTTTTCTCAAACTATTCCTATCGTTCATATGTAATTTTTCACTTTATATCTTTCATTATCAAAAAAAAAATTAGCGTCTAGTGCCAAAAGATAATTCAGTAAATACAAACCACCTCTCAAACCTGTTTTCAGCAGTGTCCTCACTGATATTGTTCTTTAAGCGCATAGACCTGTAGACTTTTGGAGAGAAAATAATAGGGGTAAAATAATAGTTAAATGAAAACTACCCCCAAACTTGTACTTTGGCACGCACAGATATTCAGTTAAGTCCTTTTTCACTCACCTCCATTCTTAAGATGAGACAATGTTACGGAAATATGGAGGTGAGGCGGAGGAAATTTAGTTATGATAAAGCGGCTCTGGTAAAAATAGGAGCTCCTCCGCTGGGTCAGCAGAAAAGTATGGTTTTAATCTATGCCCATTTACTTTAAAAATTGAATCATTTTTAAAATTTTCAACTTCTACTGCCCCATGCGGATATACATACCGCACTACAAAAGGTCCCTTCCAACGAGATTTTAGCTTATCCGGATGAAGATGGAGACGGGAATCGTAAAGAAGGACTTGTTGTCCCGGTGTGAAGATTTTTATCGTGGAACACTTTAGTCCGGTTCTTTACTATAACCGCATTATCATAAACTTCATCGCGGAGTTCACTTAGCTCATTTAATTGCAGCTTCCGATAGCTGCTGGCTTGATCAAAATCAAAGTTAAGCTCTTTAATAGCCTACATTGCTTTATGTTCAATCACGACAGGAAGGTGGCAAGCTTTCCCAAACACAAGTCGGTATGGAGACATACCAAGATCGATCTTATAAGCGGTATGAAATGCATAAAGAGCATCCGTCAATTTGGTTGACCAATCTTTATGGTTCTTAGAAACTGTCTTCTCCATAATTTGTTTGATCTGTCTATTGGAAATCTCAGCTTGCCCGCTCGTTTGGGGATAATAGAGCGTAGAAAGTTTGTGGTTGATTGAATATTTCCGCATCAAAGCCTCGAAAGACCGATTACAGAAATGTGTCCCGTTGTCGCTAATTATAGCGCGAGGGTGTCTGAATCGCGAAAAGATATTTTCTTTAAGGAACTTAATAACAACCTTGTTGTCATAAGTGCGACACGATATGGCTTCCACCCATTTTGAGACATAATCAACCGCTAACAAGATATATAAATTCCCAAAAGAGTTGGGAAAGTGGCCCATAAAATCAATACCCCAAACATCGAATATCTCCACAACCAAGATAGGTTGGAGCGGCATCCCATTTCTTCGTGAAATCCTACCCATGTGTTGACACCGTGGACAAGTTTTCCAATGATCATATGCATCTTTAAATAATGTTGGCCAATAAAAGCAACATTGCAAAACTTTCTCCGCCGTTTTACGTGGACCAAAGTGACCGCCACATGCCTGATCATGAAAAAAAGACAATACAATCTTAAATTCATCGTTAGGAACACATCTGCGAATGATTTGATCGGGACAATACTTAAACAAATAAGGTTCATCCCAGTAAAAGTGTTTTACTTGGGATACAAATCGAAGATTTTCTTTTTTCGACCAATCGCTGGGAATAAGTCCCGTTGCTAGATAATTCACAATATTCATGAACTAAGGTTCGCAGGATACGGTCAAGAGCTGTTCGTTAAGGAAGGAGTCGTTTATTGGTAATGTTAACGTTGGTGAAGAATTGATGCATGAAAGATGGTCGGCTACGATATTTTCACATCCACTCTTGTCTCGTATGACAAAATCAAATTCTTGTAACAATAGGATCTAACGAATTAGCCTGGCTTTACCATCCTTCTTCGATAAAAGGTGTCTTAGGACGGAGTGATCGGTGTAAACCATTATTGGCGAGCCTGTTCCCCCAATCAGAGCAAGGCTCTACTTGAATTTTGAAAATTCAAATTTTGAAGCAACGCTTCGGTTCCCGTGCGCTGCGCGCAATTTGCCACATGTCAGAAGTTGACTCGGCAGCGCAACGCCCAAGGCAGTGCGTCCAATCAGAGCAAGGCTCTTTAAAAACATAAGTAACCCTTAACTGCGCAAGCGCACGGCAGCGCGACACGTGTCTGCGCAGTTGCGCAAGCACAACTGCGCAAGCGCACGGCAGCGCGACACGTGTCTGCGCAGTTGCGCAAAAGCTGTCGCGCAAGCGTTTCACTGCGCGACACGTGTCTGCGCAGTTGCGCAATCGCTGTTGCGCAAGCGCCTTACTGCGCGACACGTGTCATGCGCTGGTGAGTTGCGCAGCAACAGAATGAAAATTTAAGTAAATCTTTTCTGTTCTTGTTAAAACAAGAAGATTTCTTCTGTAAAATAGAGGCCTTTGGATCAAAGATCCAACGGTGGGGAAAATTCCCCGAATCACTCAGAAAAGATCTTTTTAACTGATCTTTGAGCACTATAAAAAGGACCCCAGACCCCATTTCAAAGGGATAGAGACAATTGGATAGACAATTGGGATAAAAAAAGAGAGGAGAACTCTGAGAATTTCTGAAGAACAAAAAAAGAAGGTAAAAACCCTTGAGATAAGAGAAAATTCTCTTAAAGAATAGATCATTGATCTAGAAAATAAGATCAGTGATCTTCAATAGATAAATAAATAAATAAAAATACTAAAAAATAGTGCCTTGCACTTGCTATGAACCTTTGGTTCTCTGAAACAAAGAAAAACTTGTTTTTCTTTGATCCAAATCAAGAAATTAAAAAGTGCTCTGCACTTCTTTTCTTGAATAAATAAATAAAAATAATAAAAATAGTGCCTTGCACTTGCTATGAATCTCTGGTTCTCTGAAACAGAAAGAAAGAAAAGATTTCTTTCTCTTCTTTTCTTTGATCTAAATTTAGATCAAGAAATTAAAAAGTGCTCTGCACTTCTTTTCCTGAATCTAAAAGATTCTTGGTGCTTTGCACAAGTGCAATACATTATTTGAAGGGCCAGGCCCAAGTCAAAAAGACCTAGCAGGTCAGAATAAATTGCAAAGCAATAAAAGGGCTGGGCCCAAATAAAATTGATGCTCTGCATCCTTTTTGGGCAAAGCCCAAATAAAAGCAAAAGAAATGCAAAAGCAATGGACTTAGCCCAATCGTGGCCGTAAGTCCTTAAATTAAATTGACTGAGCAAAATGGCTCTCCTAAATCAATCTGCATCCGGTTCGAGGGTACATCTCCGAATTCCTTTGACATCCATCGTTGTAATTCCTCAACGACGTCAAAGAGGTAACGAGTCCCAACGACCACACACCCATATGGACTGCGGGGTCCTTAAACTCGTGGACCGAAACGTCCTTAAACTAATACCGGACCGAAACGTCCCTAAACTAATACCGGACCGAAACGTCCCTAAACTAATATCGGACCGAGACGTCCCTAAACTAATAATGGACCACCACGTCCCTAAACTGGCAATGGACCACCACGTCCCTAAACTGGCACAATAGAGCCTCCAAATGCTCTCTTGCCGGATCTAAACGGTCCCGTTTAAGTCGATCTTAGCCCCAAACACGGCTAACGTATCCTTAAATATTCACATGAATTATAAAACTCCCAATCAACTCTGGTTCGAGGGTACATCTCCGAGCTCCTCTGATACATGTCGTTGTAATCCTTCAACGACGTCAGAGAGGTGACGAGTCCCGATGGCCATACATTAAATTAATCACTACGTTAAGTTGATCTTAGTCTCAAACAGGACTAACGTATCCTTAACGAACGTTTAAGTTGATCTTAGCCGCAACGCGACTAACTTATACTTAAACTAAAAACACCAAACCCAAATCTAAGCAAATACGGATTTGGACTAATCCACGTCCTACGGGCGACGGCATTACTCAGTCTCCGTATACAATCCACGGGCAACCACAAACAAAACAAACACACACGACACGAAGTGAAATTCTGGAGAAGGAGAAAGTTGTTACCGCGATGCGGTAGCGTAATTAACTGCAGGGGCTTGCGCCTGCAGGGAAGAGCGTCCCCACAATCAAAAAACCCCTCACCCTGAGGGGGAATCTGACGAAGTCTGCTACATCGGCCGCATCCGTCTAAACCTCCGATACACGGTGCCATAAATCAACTTGGCATCTTCGGAGAGGTAGACGGATAAAACCAAATAGCATCTGCCCTGAATCCCAGCGTCAGGACATCGCGGTCCTGTGCGCCGCCTTTCGGAGGGGAACAGATTCTGGCACGCCCGGTGGGACCTTTTCCTCTTTCCACTCCACACTTCGTGTGTCGTCTTCGCGAACCAATCGCGGTTTGTTAAATGGTCGCCTTTGGATTTCAAGTTGCTTAGATTTGGTCTTTTGTCTGGCGCAGAACTCAAGATTCAATGGCCTTCAACTGCACCAACTGCTCGAAATGCCACTGCAATGGACGCTCCACTTCACCAGGAGGTGTGACATATGGGCCCCAAGCGGCTTCCTTCCTTACTCTGCCGGTAGACCAGGTGACCCAGGCCACCACCGGCCTGTTTTTCGGGACCATGGTCCCACCTAGAAGCTTCTCTATGCCGATATCCGCACCGGAAGCGAATAAGAAGTCGGTGTTCGACCGGCTCACTGCCACCACGACCCCTGTCAACGGGTCGCCCGCTACTAAACCGACAGCCTCCGTTTTCACCAGGCTAGGTCAGAACTATAAAGTGGCCGTCCCAAAGAGGGCAACGGCCGCTGCTTTGGAAGTCGTTAAAGCGGCTTCTCCCATCAGAGAGTCGGTCTTCACAAGATTGACGGTTCCCACTCCTCCCCCGGCTGGTCAAAAGGCATCAGTCTTCGATAGGCTGACATCGGCAGTTACCCCACACTCAAACAGGGGGCAACAAGAAACCATCTCGATTTCCGAGCCAGTCCCAACGGCTCGTCGTGCGCGACGTCGCCATTGGCAACGAGTAAGGAAAGCAGGGGGCAACTCCCCTCAGGGCTAACCCCACCTGCTCCAGTGGTGGAGGTCAACGCTGCTGTTCCAACTGGGAACAGCTTTGAATTGCTGAGGAAGGTGAGAAAGAACTCTCCAATTGCTACATTGAAAAGATCTCCCCCGCTTATGGAGAAAGCTCCGGAGACAAAGCAGGAACAGCCCCCTCAACGGCTGTCGTCAAAAATTTATAAAGTTTGGCGGAGGGTTCAAGACTCCGTGATTGACCCAGACCACTTTCATCGCCAGAAAAAGGCAAAGGTGGAAAAGGAAAAAAACCGCCCCATTAAACAGCAGGGGGCAACAAATGCTAGGACGCCCACTCCAACGGCTCCTTTGACCTCGATGGCCCACAAAAGAAGGAAGCCAGAGAAAGCTCCCGCGTCAGCGGCAAAATTTAAAAGCGGTGAACCTAAACGCCCCAAGTCAAGGGGCATAACAGTTCATACGGTTTATATGGCTTCTGGAAAGGAAGAAAGTCGTACTTCTACGGGTCACCGACCGCTTACCCGATCAGTGACCAAGGCTCAGGAGCAGCAACAAAAGCTCCAGGAAATGATGACCACAATGGCTGCACTCACTAGGCCGAAAGAGAACCCTGAGACGTCCTTAGATGAACGCCAAGAGGAAGAAACCGACGCCGAGTTCCTCCGCCGAGTACTGGAAAAGAGAGACAAAGAGGCTGCTGAACAAGCAGCCAATATACAGCGTATGGGCCTCCTCTTCCAGGACATGATAGGGATGATGATACAACAAGATCCCCCGACTGAAGAACCCCCGATTGTCCTTGGGGTTGATAGGGGAGAAACATCAAACCCTCAGCCCGTTTTATCAACGGTTAAAGAGGATACAATCTCTAAGACTGATCTGGACGAATATATAGCCCAGCAAATAAAGGTTCATCATGCGGCCGAAACAGCCGGCCACGTCGTAAAAACGGGGCGACCATATCCGGGCTGGTATGACCAAATCAAGTACCCGCCGGGTTACACAATTCCTAA
Source organism: Agapanthus africanus (assembly GCA_030015575.1). Taxonomy (NCBI): domain Eukaryota; kingdom Viridiplantae; phylum Streptophyta; class Magnoliopsida; order Asparagales; family Amaryllidaceae; genus Agapanthus; species Agapanthus africanus. Next base: position 904,936,439 of record JASDDO010000022.1, read on the forward strand.
GTTTCATGTCTACAAGGGGACCGGCAATCCCCATCAACATGTTGCCCAGTTCAGGGCGCTTTGCGGTAACACCGGCGGCGACGACAAGCTTTTGCTTCGCCAGTTCGTTGGAAGCCTATCAGATACGGCGTTCGAATGGTATTCTGAGCTCCCCAACGACTCTATTAAAACCTTTGCGGAGATGGAGCTGCTCTTCACCCAACGTTTTGCAAGTGCCAGTGAGCGTACCCCGATGACGGCGCTGATTAACGCCAGGGTAAAACCCGGCGAGACATGGGTTCAGTACGCTATACGGTGGCGTAATCTATGGTCTAAGTGTGAACAGCGCATAGAAGAAGCCCCTGCGGTGGGAATGTTTGTTGGAACCCTTGATCCACAAGCAACCATTTCACAGTTTATGATGTTCTTCAAGCCGACTACCTTCCAGGCTTTGATCGACAAATTAGCGCAGATGGACCAGATGGGCCATAAACCCCCTCTCCCGAAGCCGGACTCCCGAAACGATAAAGGAAAGGGAAAAGCGATCATTGTCGCTAATGCCCAACAACAACCGAGCGACTCGAAGCCGGTTGCTCGTCCAAACAATACACGCCCATACGTACCCCTTGAGGACAGGATGGGACGTCCTTACTCCTTCCCCTGCGATAAAACAAGGAGGCTATTCGAGCTGGCGTTGTGCAACAGACTCATAAATCTGCCAGATCCAAAACGTCCGTTGCAACCAAACGACGTCAACGAGCCCAATTACTGCCCTTACCATCGAGTGCTAGGACATCCGATCGAAGACTGTTACGTTTTCAAAAATTGGCTTGAGAATCAGTACCGCCAGGGCAAATTTGCGCTATCCGACAAATGGAAGGTGAATCCCCCGCAGCCCCACATCTCTAAAGGGACGAATACGCCGGGGGCAACATGCTCCGTCATTGAAGAAGCTCCTTGGGAGGTTGTATTATCAGCCAAAACGAGGAGAATGCTAAATGATCTTCAGACCTGTCCAGCGGTCAAGTGGAAGAACCCCTTGGAACCGCAGGTTATTGAAGGGATGTTGAAGCCACGACCGACTCTGAAAACCGATGATGGTAGTTCAAGCGTTCATAGCCAGCCGTCAAAATCTTCGAAAAAAAAGAAGAAGAAATCTAAGAAGCCCGTGAAGCCTGGCGACAAGCGCACGGACTTACAAAAGCAAATCGACGCACTGGATGAATACAACCAAAAGGCGCGGACTCCCATTACGCTCCAAGATTTCCTTGATCACGTCTTTCAAAAAGAAGATGAGGGAGAAAGTTCATCGGATGAATCCGAGGAATATGTGGCGAGCTGTCATATGATCTCCCATTCGACCACGAACGATGAAGGGACTTCTGGCATTAAAACGCCGGGGGCAAGTATTGAGTCAAGGGTTCCGGAGTTATCAATCGAAATGATTGACGCGTTTCTTACTGAAGCTCGATTGAAAAGTAAAGCTGATCGAGAACGCGAGACGGCTATATTCAAAAGGGCCAAGCGCCGGCGACTTGAGGAAAGAGCTGAGGTGATCCCGCTGGAGCAAAATGCCTCCACCGCTGACAAAAGCCAATTCAAGATAAAAAAGAGGTTTGCTAAGGCCATATCGATGGGCATGAAGCTACCATCCTCTGAAGAAAAAATTACTGGTGTGGTAGAAATGTACCCTTCTTATTGTTTATATCATCAGAAGGTCTCGCATCCCACCCAAGATTGCAAAGCTTTCAATGGATGGTGGCAGGGATACGTCGCTAATCGACAACGCTTTAAACGGGAAAAACGTAAAATTCGCCGGGAGCAAAGGAATACGACCGAAGAACTTGAAAGAACTGCCGGCAATTGTCACATGGTTAACGCTGCCGGGTCACAAGTGCCTACATTTGGGAGCGACTCCGATGAGGAGCTAGAACTTGCCCCTCTCTTTAAAGAGTCAACTTCGGAAAAAGAAGAAGAACTGAAGGCTTGCGAAAATATACAGCTACGCAATCGAACATTACCCGAAAAGAATCTCGGACCCTTAAACAAGAAAGACAAAGGGAAAGAGAAGGTCTCTGAAGACATCGCTTTGGACGACCAAGTTGCGGAAGAGTTAACCGCCAAGAACCCGCCAAAGAGGAGTAAAGTGGATTACAATGTCTTGGCGCATCTGAGAAAGCTACCCTCACAACTCAGCATTCTCGATGCCCTATTACTATCAAAAGAGGCGAGGGATTCTTTGATTAAGGCCCTACAAGATCCGGACCAATTCCAAGCTTTTCTAGCCGAACAAAAGATGAAGGATGAATTGGAAGAGGTGCACACGGCCGACGTTGCTTTCGGCGATGAAGACCTTCTCCTTGGGACGTGCGAACACAATCGCCCCCTTTATGTCTCAGGATACTGCCATGACATAAAGATAGGTAAAATCTTGGTCGATAACGGATCGTCTGTTAATTTACTCAATGTGCGAGTGTTAAAGGAGATTTGCATGAGTGTCCAACACCTCGCCCGAGACAAAATCACCATCTCCGGATTCGACTCTCAATCCTCAAAGACTCTTGGATCTGTGATATTGACGCTACGCTTCGGGTTGCTCGTCACAGACATCAAATTCCATGTTATAGACGCCAAGACGTGCTACAATGCTCTGCTCGGCCGACCATGGCTACACGAGTACAATATCATCCCTTCTACACAGCATCAGTGCATGAAGTATTCTAGGGATGGCCTCGAGTACACAATGGTGGGAGAGTTGAATCCGTTTTCCGTAAATGAAGTTCGCAAGTATGAAGATGCCAAATACTTCTTACCGAGTTTCGAAGACACGGAAAGGTGTCACAAACCGGAGAACAAAACTAACGCCACCATCCCTGTCTTCGGCAGTGACACCGAGGAGGAGGAGGATATAATTTATTCAGGTCCATCCCAATCCACCAGGCCAGGACCATCCATTCCTTCATTGATCTTCGGCAGTGATTCAGAGGATGAAGTTCATGCTGTATTCCCTGCCCGGCCTTCAATACGGGTTTCCGCTGATGAAGAGCGAAGCCTGCAGATAACCATGGTGCCGCTTGAACATTACAAAGAACTGGATGCACTCGACACCAACAGCGTAGAAGAATTGCAGACATTCTATATCCCTCCCGGACGAAAAGGCGAGAAGGCAATCCTATTCTACCGTTCTGAAGAAAGCACGGTGGAAAAAGAAATTTGGCATGGCGCGGATCCTACGCTCGACAGGCTTCAGCCTATCCGTCTTCCCAGATATTATACCGAAGGTTTGAAGAAACTGCTGAAACGCCAGGGGATGTCCTTCACACAGACCGTTAGAAAAGCCAAATTCTATGACAAGGTCTGGAACATTCCCGGGACTCAATGCAAACTGCCTAATGGGAGAATAGAAACAAAAGGGCTTGGGTACATCCGGTCAAAGAAACGGGAGCTAGTAAACAGCTGTTATGTTATGTATGACTTCGATGAAGAGGCGGACGCTCAATGGGAGGACGCTAATCCTGAGCCAGCAAAAGTTCCTGATGCAAAACCGCCCAGTCCATCATTTGAAGACCAGATGGGCAAACTTATAAGGAATGCGGGTCAAAAAGCCCGAGATGATCACAATCGTGAAATGGCAATCTATGAGAAAGCCAAGACACAGGGCCTCCTTCAACAAGCCGTGAAGGATGAAAATGCCATTCCTTGTCAACCTGCTACAAAAAAGGTTCGATGCGAAAGCAAAAACAAGTCGAAAGGCAGAAAAGGCGCTCAACAACCACAAAGCAGAGCTAAGAAACCACGTATCCGAGAGTCGAGCGTTATTGACCTAGCCCTCATGAAGAAAATGGGTCGAGCATACTCATTTCCTCGGAACAAAACAAGGAAAATTCTTGATCTTGCTCTAAAACATCAAATGCTTACACTGCCAGAGTCTAAACACCCTGAGCAAGCAGGCGAAGTCTTCAACCCAAATTATTGCTCTTACCATCGAGTAGTAGGGCATCCGCTTGAAGATTGCTTCACCTTTAAGAATTGGGTTGAGGACCAATATCAGCTTGGCAAATTCACGTTGTCTGACAACTGGAGGGTAGCGCCGCCGCAAAAGCACGAACCCGAAAACACAAGGATAGAACCAACTCCGCATTGGGATTGGCAGAAAATTCGCACTTGCCACTTGGTAACAATATTAAAAGAAGAGTCCGAGGACATGAACAGCCTTCCTTGGTGCTTTGAAAACAGCAGCGATGAGGTAATCTCAGAATTTCCCCCAGCTCCGAAAGAACTGGAGGACGGAATACATACCACTGCAGATAACCTCAAGAAAATTGAGTTGGGGACGGTAAACGATCCGCGACCGACATTTGTCAGCGAGCTGCTGTCTGAGGAGAGGGTGACTGCGTTAAAGGACGTCCTCTTACAACACAAACATTGCTTCGCATGGAACTACTCCGAAATGCCGGGACTAGATCCAGAAATTGCTGTGCACAAATTGGCGATATCCCCGGACGTCAAGCCAGTCAAACAGGCGCCGAGAAGAATGCGGCTCGAGCTTGAAATGAGCATCAACGCCGAAGTCAAAAAGCTGATAGACTCCGGCTTTATCCATGAAGTTCAATACCCTGAATGGATCGCTAACATCGTCCCGGTGATGAAGAAAAATGGGACGGTGCGCATATGCGTGGATTTTCGGGATCTTAATAAAGCCTGCCCAAAAGATGATTTCCCAGTGCCAGTCACCGAACTGATGATAGACAACACATCCACTCATGAGGTTTTCTCCTTCATGGACGGCTCATCGGGGTATAATCAAATAAAAATGCATCCTGAAGATCAGAAACATACGGCTTTCCGGACTCCTTTAGGGATATTCTGTTACAGGTGATGCCTTTCGGTTTAAAGAACGCCGGTGCCACCTACCAGAGGGCCATGACGAAGATCTTCGATGACCTTATACACGAAATCGTTGAATGCTATATCGACGATCTCGTGGTTAAAAGCAAATCATACGAGGAACATCTCGAACATCTGAAGACTGTATTTCAACGCTTTCGACAATACAACTTGAAGATGAACCCTCTTAAGTGTGCATTCGGAGTTTCCTCAGGCAAATTCTTGGGATTCGTTGTTCGACACCGAGGGATTGAAATAGATCCGTCAAAGATTAAAGCGATCATGGAAATGCCTCCGCCGAGGACTCTCAAACAGCTGCAGTCTCTCCAAGGGAAACTCGCATACATACGGCGATTTATAGCCAACCTTTCAGGAAAGTGCCGTCCTTATAGTCACCTGATGAAGAAGGGAACCCCATTCGTTTGGGATCAAAAATGCCAAGGCGCACTGGACGAGATCAAGCAATACCTGCAGAACCCGCCGGTGTTGGCTGCTCCGGTAAAGGGGAAGCCTCTCATTCTTTATACAACCGCCCTCGAAGGTTCCTTAGGCGCATTATGGGCACAAGAAAACGATCAAGGGAAAGAAAGAGCACTCTACTACTTAAGTCGAGTTCTGCTGGGGGCAGAAAGCAATTACTCCCCCATTGAAAAACACTGCCTGGCGTTGATTTTCGCAATAACAAAGCTTAGGCACTATGCATTAGCGCACGAAGTCCATCTTATTTCAAAAATGGACCCTCTCAAATATCTAATGTCAAAAGCCATATTGACAGGGCGACTCGCTAAATGGGCTCTGCTCTTAATGGAGTTCTCGATAACATATCGACCCCTCAAGGCAGTGAAGGGTCAGGCCATAGCCGACTTCCTTGCTGAACACCCGATACCTGCTGATTCCCCTCTGAATTGCGATTTGCCAGACAAACATGCGTTTGATGCAATCGACGGTGGTGATACTCGTTGGGAACTTTATTTCGATGGAGCATCTTCCATGAAAAAGCACAAGCAAAGTACGCCAATGATCAAATCGGGGGTAGGACTCATCTTTGTGACCCCACAAGGAGGAATAATGCGCTTCGCCTTCTCCTTAACAGAGCCAAGAACGAATAATGATGCTGAATATGAGGCTTTGATAGCAGGCCTCGAGATCGCCATTGACATGGGAATTGAAGACCTCCTCATATATGGGGACTCCCAGCTAGTCGTCAGTCAAGTGAACGGCGATTACCAAACATGCAAACCGGAATTGGTAAAATACGGTGAAAAAGTGCAACAACTGCTAACCCAAATTCCCTCCTATACTTTGGAGAGCATATCGCGCGCGGAAAACAGCAAAGCGGACGCACTAGCCAAACTTGCTAAAGAACTGGCTGACGAGAACCTCGACGACGTTAGAATCGTGGTACAAAGCCGTCGAGTGCTTGCCCCAGCAGAAGTATCTCCGGAATCGTCTGAAGAAAAAGGAGCGAACGAAGAGACAACCCTGCAAATAAAAGACTGGGAAAATACCGAGGACTGGAGAGAAGTCTTCATAGATTACTTCAAATTCCACCGAATGCCTGAAGAAGCGTTCATAAGACATCAGCTCGTGAAACGAGCTCTGTCTTTCGCCTTCGTCAGCAATACTTTATACAAGAGATCATTCGATTCTTTGTGGCTGAGATGCCTAGGACCTGACGAAGCGAGAAGGGTCGTCCAAGAGGTTCACGACGGACTCTGCGGTTCCCACCAAGCAGGCCCTAAGATGAAGTTGAAGATAAAACGGATGGGCTACTACTGGCCCACGATGATGCAGGATTGCCTGGAATACGCGAGACAATGTCATTCATACCAAATTCATGGGGACTTCATCCATCAGCATCCCAATCCATTGCATCCAACAGTGGCTAGTTGGCCATTCGAAATGTGGGGAACTGACATAGTCGGCCCTATCGAACCAGCATCGTCCAAGGGACATCGTTTCATCTTGGCGACGACTGATTACTTCTCCAAATGTGCAGAGGCGGTACCGTTGAAGGAAGTGAAAACGGAGAACATCCTCCATTTCTTCAAAACGCATGTCATATACCGGTTTGGAACCCCGAGAAGGATCATCTCTGATAATGGGCCAGCCTACCGAAGTCATAAAATTAGCCGCTTCGCACAGCAGCACAATATAGACTGGAGATATTCCTCAGTTTATAATCCGCGAGCTAACGGTCTAGCTGAGGCCTTCAACAAGACCTTGACGAAGATCATGAAGAAAACAGTGTCATGAAATAAGCGAGATTGGCACGAAAGATTGCAAGAGGCTCTTTGGGCGTATCGAACTACATTTAAAACGGCCACAAACACAACGCCATACGCGTTGGTATTTGGGACGGAAGCAGTACTCCCTCTCGAGATAGAATTACCCTCTCTATGAGTGCCAGTCCACTACGAGCTGACAGACGAAGAAAATGCTCAACTTCGGTTTGAAGAGCTTGACGCCCTTGATGAAATCCGGCTTCTAGCACAATAAAATCTGGAAGCTTATAAAGCAAAGATGACGCGCTCATACGAAAGATTGACCCGACCGAGGACATTTTGTCAAGGCGAACTCGTGCTAGTGGTCAAAAGGCCTATGATCCCCAATCGCGCCAAGCGGGGAAAATTCGAGCCAAACTATGAAGGCCCGTACGTCATAGATAAAGTTTATCAGGGTGGGGCCTATCTACTCATGGACATGCACGGTGAAAGGCCTTTCAGGCCGATAAACGGTCGTTTCCTAAAGAAATACTACGCTTAATGAGCTACGGCCTAGGTCAATGGTAGATGACGACAACTATGTCCGCTCGCTATCTTCTTAAGCCCAAACTCTATAAGCAGTAAATGGCCTTCCTTAATGATGGACCGAAATGTCCTTAAACTAATAGCAGACCGAAACGTCTTTAAACTAATACCGCAGCATCCTTAGGCTAACGAGATAAAAAAAACATATAAAAATAAAATAAAATAAACGGTATGTCCATAAGCAAAAAGGGCACGGATGAAAACCCGAAAGGGCTCCGTGAGTAAAAACAGCAGGGCTGCCGGCGAGTGTTCATGAAAACCCGAAAGGGCGCGACCTCGTAAAAAAAAAGGGAAAAAGAAAATAAAAAAAAAGGTATGTCCATAAGCAAAATGGGCACGGATGAAAACCCGAAAGGGCTCCGTGAGTAAAAACAGCAGGACTACCGGCGAATGTTTGTGAAAACCCGAAAGGGCGCAACTTCGTTAAAGAACCCTTATGGAGTCCTCTCGACCTTGTAAGGAGAAACCACTTGCGTGAGATCCTTACGACTCACAAAGGAGCAACACACTTAGGGATCCCCACGATTCCTAAGGAGAAAATACACTTGCGAGATCCTCACGACTCGTAAGGAGAACTCTCTTATGGGACCCTCACGGCTCATAGGATTTGAAAGTCTTAAGTCACAGAGACCTAAACCTGTGCTTAAGCAAACCCCCGCAAACTTCCAATATTGCCCTACAAGTGGTTCAATATTGACCCTTGTATACAATCCACGGGCGCGAATAAACATTTCCCTAGCCAGATTTCATCCGTAACTGGGAATACGTTCGCATGGCAAACAACCCTTATAAATCCCCTCGATTTATGAGGAGAAAACCCTCCTGTAGGATCCTTACGACTTACAGAAGAACAAAACACTTAGGAACCCTCACGGTTCCTAAGGAGAAAATACACCTACAAGATCCTCACGACTTGTAGGGAGAAATACCTTCACGAGACCCTTACGGCTCATGAAGTCAAAAGCCTTAGCCGACAGGATCCTAACCCTGGTCGCTAAGCCTCCTTTGTTCGACAACGACAGAGGCAAATGATGATTCGCTCCTGGTAATATCCCAGTTGTAGCGGTGCTGATGCCGAAATCGGTGTCCAATTTCAGGTTTACAGCGAAAAGCCAGTAGGCCACACATGCATACAAAATAGCCGAAATGATGGGGCGACTTGCAATAAAAAAGCAGCAAGTAAAAATATATGCATGAAGAAATAGCCGAAATGATTGGGCAACTCGCAATAAAAAGCAGCGGGTAAAAATAAAATAAAAAGCCGAAATGATTGGGCACCGCGAAAAATAGCCGAAATGATCGGGCAGTCGTGACCTTCGCGATATAAAAGCTGAAATGATAGAGCATCGCGGAAATAAAATAAAATAAAAAGAAGAAATGATAAAACTTTGGCCCTACAGTTAAGATCACATCGATCCCTGTATACAATCCAAGGGCGTAAACAAAGAATGAACCATACTTTCCCAGCGAATTCCGTCAGACGACGAACCCCAAACCTCACCGGTTCACTTCAACCGGAGAAGCCAGTGACTTCAGCAAAACTCCTCGACTCACGGATACAAACACTCCTTGACGAGAGCCTTCTGATCCGCGTCGACCCGCAGAGCCACCAGTGCCTCCGTAGGAACCCTCGACTCGTTTCAAACCCCAAGGAAACAAATAATCCTTGGCGCTTGGGAAACAAATAATCCCAGCAAACTCCTCGACTCACGGATACAAACACTCCTTAACGAGAGCCTTCCTGATCCGCGTCGACCCGTAGAGCCACCAGAGCCCCCGTGGGAACCCTCGACTCGTTTCAAACCCTAAGGAAACAAATACTCCTTGGCGCTTGGGAAACAAATAATCCCAGCAAACTCCTCGACTCACGGATACAAACACTCCTTGACGAGAGCTTTCTGATCCGCGTCGACCCGCAGAGCCACCAGTGCCTCCGTAGGAACCCTCAACTCGTTTCAAACCCCAAGGAAACAAATAATCCTTGGCGCTTGGGAAACAAATAATCCCAGCAAACTCCTCGACTCACGGATACAAACACTCCTTGACGAGAGCCTTCCTGATCCGCGTCGACCCGCAGAGCCACCAAAGCCCCCGTGGGAACCCTCGACTCGTTTCAAACCCCAAGGAAACAAATACTCCTTGGCGCTTGGGAAACAAATAATCCCTAGCAAACTCCTCGACTCACGGATACAAACACTCCGTGATGAGAGCTTCTTAACTCATGTCAACTGTTCCGCTACAACTGCAGACAGATCCCCGATTCGTCTCAATTTGTAAGAAGAAGTCTCAGACAGCAAGGAAGGCTTGCTTTTTGAGCAATGGGGACCTGCAAGTCAATCCAAACTGGTCTCTTGCATACTATTCACGGGTCTCACTCTCCGAAGTCGAATTTCAACGAAGAGGGAAACAACCACTTACGAATCCTCTCGACTCGTAAGAGGGAAAATTCTCTTATAAGATCCTTACGACTTATAAGAGAAAACCACGCTTAGGAATCCTCACGATTCCTAAGGAGAAAATCCACCTGCGAGATCATCTCGATCCGTAGGGAGAAAAGTCTCTATGAGACCCTCACGGCTTATAGAGTTGAAAAGTCTTAGGCAGCAGATCTGAACCTGCGGCCTAAGCCATCGTTATTTCTTAAGAAGGTCGGGATACTCGTCCTAATCATCCGTCAATCATGGTTACTAAGATAGAATACAGATAATAAAAGAAGGAAAAGACGGAGAAATGACACAAGACATTACAAAAATGTGCATCTTTTATTCATAAATATTGATCGAGTACAGGATACCTTGTGCTAAAGAATAAAAAATATATACATGTACTTTACAAAGACAAATGATACAAGGAGAATTATTGGGAAGGAAGCGTCTTGCATAGATGTAGCAAGCGCTCGCATATGTCCTTCCATGCCTTCTCTCGATCGGCTACCACCGCCAGCTCTGCCTCCACTTGGGCTCGTTGCTGCAAGACCGACGCAAGCTGCTCCCTCACGACTTGATAGGCAGCTTCCTGACCTGGGATATTGCGCTCAGCTACGTCAAGTTTCCGCTTCAAGTTTAGCCCATGGGAGATGCGCTCCAAGAGACCCTCAAAGATAGTCTTCACTTGGGCAGCATTTGCCTCAACCTCAGCGCGCAGATGGGCCGTTTCGTTCGAAGTCTTTTGGCATTCCCTTAGTCTTAAAGCTGCTTCTTGCTCCAAGTGGCGGGAGTGCGAAGTGCTTTGCTCGAGCCAAGTTGTGCGTTGGGTGCTCAGGGCTAAAACTTCGGGAGAAGGGCGCGTCGACTCCAGCCGGTACAGACAGGCCTCGATCTCCCTGCAGTGATTAACCCAAGATCCGACGACGCCTTCGTTATGAAAATTTACGAGCGCCGCCAACATTGGATTAACCTCCACAGCGAAATCTATGGCAGAAGGGAGGGCGTCCATGTTGAACTCTTCGATGTACCCGCTCAGCATGCCCAAACTCATCACAGCACCCTTTGAAGACGGGCGTTTCAAGAAAGGGCCTGCCGGCGAAAGGACGCGAGACTCAAAAGAGACCGGAGCCGGAACAATAGCTGCAAAACAAAACATGGTTAAACAATGGTTCAAGAGATGTTTAAGGGTTACCAAAAAAGGAATTTGCTATACCAGCAGCAACAGATGGCAAAGCCGGAAGGGCCGGTAGCGCGGCAGGTCTTGCATCCCCTCCTTCGATTTGTGGCACTGCGATAAAGAAAGGGAAAAGTCAGAAATCATTCAATTACTAGAAAAAAGGGGATGGACAAAGATATTGTAGTGAACGTACACTCGCCAGCGCCACTAGAAGGAGAAGCAAGTTCGGATGGGAAGGAGAAGTGTGGGAGCAACACTTGATATAGATGATCAAAGAGCACTCCTGAAAAGATGCGGTGGTATGGCGTTAGTCCATGAACTACATGTTTAAAAGATTAACTTGTGAGTTACAAATCCATACCTTCCAACATCAGCGATGGCACAAGGGAAGACGGGGAAGTGACCACCGCCAAAGCAGTAGTTGACGGTGCTCCCTCAAGCAATGGAGCGTCAGCACTGGCCGCACCTGCAAAGACAAGCTTGTTAGAAGAGATCGCAAGATATATAAAAAAGGGGGAAACGATAGTAACCCGAAACTTACCTGACGAACTGCCAGCCGAGACTGAGGCAATTCCTTCCTCCATTGACATCAGGCCACCACCCGTAGCCTCGTCACCCGACTCGATGGGAACCGTTGTTGTGCTCACAAGCCCTGGAGACGGCAAGGAACCATACGCGGGGAGGGCTATGATTGGAGTATTGCCAGATTCCAGAGAAGGAGCGGCTGGCTCGTCCTCAGGAATCATGGCCACCTCACCCGCTACTCCTTCGGGTCCTGCGGTCACAGTTGTCTCGTCCACCGTCGCCGCAAGGTCTCCAGCCTCAAGCGCCTCCCCCTCTACCGCCTTCGGCTCGGTTAACACAATCATCTCATCAGCCGCCACTTCAGGTGCGGCATCAATGACCCTCTCGGCGGCGGACCCCTCAACCTCTGTTTCAGGCCCCGTGGCCCCGATGACGTTGCTCACCGTCGGCTCAGGTGTGGCAGGCGCCGCTTCTGCCGTTTCCTGGGGTCCAACGGTCTCCTCTTCCTCCTCAGTCGGACTAGGCCCTGCAAGATGAAACGCATATGAGCCAATGGCTTTATAATTCTTACAACAAAGTTCTGAAAGAAATGTTACCTGAAAAGGACTTATCGTTTGCATCCCGAGCCGTACGCGCCACCTGCCTATGAGCAGTAGACAGGGCGGCAGGGGCCTCTTCAGAAGGGGTGTCGGCACGAGGAATAGTGCTAGGGCCCGCTCCCGCAGCCAAAGCAGCTCTGCGCGCCTTTGCTTCGTGTCTCAACCGCTTCCGCTCCTCTCGAGCCGTTGAGACGGATGCCACTAGAGCTTCCCTAATTGAGGTGTCCTCGTCCGTGAATAGGGAGGCCTCTAGGTTTTTCAGGGCATCCCTCGTCGTTTTGTCAAGCTGAGGCTCTTGCGGCAACTTCGACGAGGTTGGGACTTCGGTAACAGGCTCAGGAAGGATCCCTGCGTCAACCGATATAACCTCTGTAAAGAAACAAAAGAAGGTTAGGTTGACCATCAGAGAAGATGAAAAACTTTCATTATGAAAGGGAAAAGGGTAGGACATACCAACGCCTGCTGGGACACGCTTCTTCTCCTCCTCCTGGAAGGTCTTCAAAGAGGCAGCAATGGCCTCTTCAGTAGAAATGCCTGTTGAGAATGAAGCAAATATTAACTAAAGATAATAATGAAAATGCAGTAAAATGACAAATAAAGCTTCTGATGATTACCGGACTCAGCGAGTTTGCTTAACATCGCTTCAAGCCTCGCCGATCGCTCCGAAGCTGCAATGGCGGCAGCTAAATTGATGTCCTCAGGGTCCACCACAAAGCCCTCATTGCTGCCATACTCACATATGGCCTCGGCAGGAGAAGCCGCAGGCTTTGAGCTGAGGATCTCATCGAGGGAAAGGGCGGACTTCTTCTTTTTCTGCTGTCCACCAGCTTTAGATCCACCCGGAGCGGATTTGCGCTTGGCAGCCACTTTAGGGCGGCGAACCCCGATCTCTGCCCCTCCGCCAGATCCTGGCGATACCACATTAACCGTCTTCGTAGGAGCATGGGGCGCCGGCGGTGCATCCACCGTAGTGGGCAATGGCAATCCACGCGGGGGGCTCAACACGCACGGTCGGTCGACTCTGGCATCTTTTATCGGGGGGATGACCTGGATCCTTGGCTGCAAGGGAGCCTTGCGATCACCGCCAGGAGGCGCAGCCCTACGGTCGACCAGCAGGCGTTTCTCCATTAAGATGATTGGGCCCATGGCATGCGCATACCAGGCTACATACGGATGGATTATTTTAGGGACAAAGCTAGGCTCACTGATAAAAAAATAGGAGCCTGTATTGAGCCGGGTGAAATGATGCATCGCATTCCTTACCCCCTCTGGGCCGACTGCGGGTGTTTCCAGAAAGGCTTCCAACGGGATCCCTTGATTGTAGCTCGATTGTCGGGCAAATCGATGTGGATTATACCTCATAAAGAGAGCCGTCTTATTCTGCCTAAATACTAGGTAGCCTGGCCGAATGGAGTAAAGGTGAAGGATTTCCCGAGCCTTCAGTACAGAAACCCCGCCCTTAAAGTCATCACGCAGCGACACCACTGACTTAGCGGTCTCGGAGCCTATGGTGATGACCTTATCCACGAAAGAGGTCTTCGCTCCGACTAGATGTGAGCGCAGGAGCAGTCCCCTAGACTCCCGCGGAGGTGCAACCACAATTGAAGCCCCGACCAACCGCATGACTCTCGGGAGTCTGTATTTCTCGAAGAGCGGAGGAGTCCTGTGGGCACCAAACACTCCTCGCACGTGCATTTCGATCCAAGAAATAAAATAGTGCATCGGGAAGTTGGCAGGCTGTACCCCAGGCTCACTAGCGTCCGCCACTACGCTAAGTCCATTGTAAAGGTAAGCCAATCCGGCGATCCCTACCGATAACTGCAAGCCGGCCACCATTTGATGCGCCGGGTAGAAGACAGAGGACCGCATGAGGCGTGGGTGCATGGGAAGCGCGAAGCTGCATAGCCATAGACCCAAGAACCCTATGAAAAAAGTCTCCTCGTCCATGCCAGGAACGGCGATCTCTGAGAAAGGAACACTGGCAGTGCCGGGGAGATAAAAATCCCGCTGCTCATTTTCCGATGAAGGTCGGCGGTCCAAGCCGAAACCAAAGGGGTCAGCAAGCTGAGCAAACTTCTCGCCCTGCTCTGACAGGAACTCTGGGCGGATAAAACGAGCAATGAAATCCGCGAAACTGACGCCCCGGTCGCCCGATTCCAAATGGAGTTCCTCATAAATCTCCAACACCTTCACCAAGCCCGGGTGCTGATGCTGAATGGAATTTTCCGGAGTTAAATCAAATACAACCTGCTTGGTGGCAAAGACGTACTCATCAGGAGGAAGCAGCTCTTCGTAGTGCTCCCCCCTCACTGGTAGACCTGAAATCTCAACAAATTCTTCCAAAGAGATGGAGACTTCCCTATCCGCCGTCAAGAAGGTGTGGGTGGGGATATTCCATTGTTCAATAAAGGCCTTTATCCACCACGTTGGAGGGGAGGGATACTCAAAAAGTGAAACGTAAACGGCCGAGTATAAACCAATCTTCGTCAGATGAGTCCTTTTCGCCGCTAAGATGTAACGGGCCCAGGGAAAATATCCAGCAAGCGGTCGCGGGATCAGTCCAATGTTATAAGTCTGTCCCCAAGGGCGTGCTTCACCCTGACAGATTCGCCTCCCCAAAATATCTATAGCCGGCGGCGGCTGCACCGGAATGGTGCCAATGGCAGGCTGGAGGAGATCGTCAGAATTCCAATTTTTAACCTCCACGGCTTACTCCACCGGGGGCTTGTCCGCATAGGGGATCGTAACTGTAGGCTCAGAGGGCGAGGCGGAGCTGAAGCTGCGGCGGCCTTGGATGATTTGGCTGTACCACCTTCCCCACAGGTGAAGTCTCTTGCACTCAGGATCGTGATCTCTAATCAAGGCGAACACCACCCGGTCCACTGGTGCATGTGGGAACCCTCCTTCTGAACGAACAAAAGGGAAAGATAAATCTTCAGACATGTTTCCTGTAGAAAAAAAAACATAACCGTTAGTGTTCCAACGCTTCACACTTCAAAGGCCTACATCACACTACAATGCAGTGGGTAGGAGACCAAAGGGGGACCCACAAAATCAAGATGACGGCGCATCATTTGATAAGACAGTCCCATCATTGGATGAGACTGTCAGTCAACAAAAAAGACCCGCAAGAGAATATCCTCATTGGGGGGGATCCCTAGAGACAAGGAGAAAATCTCCTCTTTTTAGAGCAAAGCTCTGTCACAGAGTGACATTTGTCAAACTCTAGTATCAAAGGAATAAAAAATTTAAAAAAAAAAAGAAGAGCCTAGCTCTGTAGTAGTAATGAAAAATTATAACTCCTAAGAATTAAAATTTTTGGTATCTTAAAGATCCATGAAAACTTTTAAAAGTTTTCTAATTGATCTATGAGCAGGGCTCTGTTCATGGGTTAAAACCCAGGAACAAGAGCTCTGTAAATTTTTGAGAGCAAGGCTCTGTGGATGAAACCCCAAAGGGGTTTTCCTTAGATCAAAGATCTATGAGAGCAAGGCTCTGTTGAAGAAACCCCAAAGGGGTTTTTCTTAGATCAAAGATCTATGAGAGCAAGGCTCTGTTGAAGAAACCCCAAAGAGGTTTTTCTTTAGATCAAAGATCTACAAGAGCAAGGCTCTGTTAATTAAAATTAATTTAAATTAATTTTTACCTAAGAGTGATTCTAAGTTCTGAACTTCAAAGTTCTTAGGAAGAAGCAAGAGCAAGGCTCTAAAAGTTTTAAGCAAGAGCAAGGCTCTGAAGTAAAAGTTCTTGAAACGGTAAAAAAATTTTAAGGACCAAGGGTCCCATTTATAGACGCCTGCGTCTCTTCACCTGTCCTCCATGATCCAATGGTTGGGATCTTGCCACCGCTGCACTCACGTGCGCGCCACGTGAGCGCAACGGTGGGGGGGCATTTGTTCCCCCAATCAGAGCAAGGCTCTACTTGAATTTTGAAAATTCAAATTTTGAAGCAACGCTTCGGTTCCCGTGCGCTGCGCGCAATTTGCCACATGTCAGAAGTTGACTCGGCAGCGCAACGCCCAAGGCAGTGCGTCCAATCAGAGCAAGGCTCTTTAAAAACATAAGTAACACTTAACTGCGCAAGCGCATCGCAGCGCGACACGTGTCTGCGCAGTTGCGCAAGCGCACGGCAGCGCGACACGTGTCTGCGCAGTTGTGCAAGCACAACTGCGCAAGCGCACTGCAGCGTGACACGTGTCTGCGCAGTTGCGCATTCGCAGTTACGCAAAAGCTGTTGCGCAAGCGTTTCACTACGCGACACGTGTCTTCGCAGTTGCGCAATCGCTGTTGCGCAAGCGCCTTACTGCGCGACACGTGTCATGCGCTGGTGAGTTGCGCAGCAACAGAATGAAAATTTAAGTAAATCTTTTCTGTTCTTGTTAAAACAAGAAGATTTCTTCTGTAAAACAGGGGCCTTTGGATCAAAGATCCAACGGTGGGGAAAATTCCCCGAATCACTCAGAAAAGATCTTTTTAACTGATCTTTGAGCACTATAAAAAGGACCCCAGACCCCATTTCAAAGGGACAGAGACAATTGGATAGACAATTGGGATAAAAAAAGAGAGGAGAACTCTGAGAATTTCTGAAGAACAAAAAAAGAAGGTAAAAACCCTTGAGATAAGAGAAAATTCTCTTAAAGAATAGATCATTGATCTAGAAAACAAGATCAGTGATCTTCAATAGATAAATAAATAAATAAAAATACTAAAAAATAGTGCCTTGCACTTGCTATGAACCTTTGGTTCTCTGAAACAAAGAAAAACTTGTTTTTCTTTGATCCAAATCAAGAAATTAAAAAGTGCTCTGCACTTCTTTTCTTGAATAAATAAATAAAAATAATAAAAATAGTGCCTTGCACTTGCTATGAACCTCTGGTTCTCTGAAACAGAAAGAAAGAAAAGATTTCTTTTTCTTCTTTTCTTTGATCTAAATTTAGATCAAGAAATTAAAAAGTGCTATGCACTTCTTTTCCTGAATCTAAAAGATTCTTGGTGCTTTGCACAAGTGCAATACATTATTTGAAGGGCCAGGCCCAAGTCAAAAAGACCTAGCAGGTCAGAATAAATTGCAAAGCAATAAAAGGGCTGGGCCCAAATAAAATTGATGCTCTGCATCCTTTTTGGGCAAAGCCCAAATAAAAGCAAAAGAAATGCAAAAGCAATGGACTTAGCCCAATAGTGGCCGTAAGTCCTTAAATTAAATTGACTGAGCAAAATGGCTCTCCTAAATCAATCTGCATCCGGTTCGAGGGTACATCTCCGAATTCCTTTGACATCCATCATTGTAATTCCTCAACGACGTCAAAGAGGTAACGAGTCCCAACGACCACACACCCATATGGACTGCGGGGTCCTTAAACTCGTGGACCGAAACGTCCTTAAACTAATACCGGACCGAAACGTCCCTAAACTAATACCGGACCGAAACGTCCCTAAACTAATATCGGACCGAGACGTCCCTAAACTAATAATGGACCACCACGTCCCTAAACTGGCAATGGACCACCACGTCCCTAAACTGGCACAATAGAGCCTCCAAATGCTCTCTTGCCGGATCTAAACGGTCCCGTTTAAGTCGATCTTAGCCTCAAACACGGCTAACGTATCCTTAAATATTCACATGAATTATAAAACTCCCAATCAACTCTGGTTCGAGGGTACATCTCCGAGCTCCTCTGATACATGTCGTTGTAATCCTTCAACGACGTCAGAGAGGTGACGAGTCCCGATGGCCATACATTAAATTAATCACTACGTTAAGTTGATCTTAGTCTCAAACAGGACTAACGTATCCTTAACGAACGTTTAAGTTGATCTTAGCCGCAACGCGACTAACGTATCCTTAAACTAAAAACACCAAACCCAAATCTAAGCAAATACGGATTTGGACTAATCCACGTCCTACGGGCGACGGCATTACTCAGTCTCCGTATACAATCCACGGGCAACCACAAACAAAACAAACACACACGACACGAAGTGAAATTCTGGAGAAGGAGAAAGTTGTTACCGCGATGCGGTAGCGTAATTAACTGCAGGGGCTTGCGCCTGCAGGGAAGAGCGTCCCCACAATCAAAAAACCCCTCACCCTGAGGGGGAATCTGACGAAGTCTGCTACATCGGCCGCATCCGTCTAAACCTCCGATACACGGTGCCATAAATCAACTTGGCATCTTCGGAGAGGTAGACGGATAAAACCAAATAGCATCTGCCCCGAATCCCAGCGTCAGGACATCGCGGTCCTGTGCGCCGCCTTTCGGAGGGGAACAGAGCCAATCAAGTAGGGCCTGAATTTTCTAATGCAAATACAACTGCCAAGAGTTCTTTCTCAGTAGTTGTGTAATTAATTTGGGCATTGTTCAAGGTCCTACTAGCATAATAAATTACATGTGGCATCTTATCAATGTGCTTTCTTAAGATTACACCAATAGCAAAATCTTATGCATCACATATAAACTCGAACACGTGGTTCCAATTCGGAGATAATAGAACGGGGGTTGTAGTGAGAGAACTTTTAAGTGATTCAAAAGCAGCCTTGCAATCCGAATCGAAGTGAAATATTATATCCTTGGCCAAGAGAAGGGTTAAAGGTCTAGAAATTTTGCAAAAGTCCTTAATGAATCTCCTATAAATCCTTCACGACCAAGAAAAGATCGTATATCTTTGACGCATTTGGGAGTAGGAAGGTTATGGATGACATCTATTTTAGCTCTGTCTACCTCAATACTTTTTCGTGAAATGATATGTCCAAAAACAATACCTTCTTGGACTATGAAATGACATTTTCCCAATTTAAAGTTAAGTTCTTATCCTTATAGCGGGTAAGAACCACGTCACGTAGGCATTCCTCAAAGGAGTCCCCAAATATGGAGAAATCGTCCATAAATATCTCCAGAAAATTCTCGACCATGTCTGAGAATATCCCCATCATACACCGCTGAAATGTAGCGGGAGCGTTGCATAACCCAAAGGGCATGCATCTATAAGCAAAAGTACCGAAAGGACAAGTAAATGTTGTCTTATCTTGATCCTTTTCGGAGATGGGGATCTGGTTATAGCCAGAGTATCCGTCCAAGAAGCAATAGTATTCATGTCCAGCTAATCGTTCCAATATCTGGTCAATAAAAGTTAGAGGGAAGTGATCTTTTCTCGTTGCAGTATTGAGTTTTCTATAATCAATATATACACGCCACCCAGTTTAGGTGCGTGTTTGGATCAACTCATTAGCCTCATTAGTTATGACCATGATGCCAGACTTCTTAGGGACCACAAGAATAGGACTTACCCATTGGCTATCAGATATTGGGTAAATTATACCACTATCTAGGAACTTGACGATTTCTTTCTTTACCGCCTCCTTCATAACGGGATTTAACCAATTTTGTGGGTCTCGGGCTGGTTTGGGTCCATCCATCAAATGTATATGATGTTCAACAATTAAGAGACTAATCCCTTTGATGTCCGCCATTGTCCAACCAAAAACTTGCCGATTTGATTTCAAGACCGTCAAAAGAGCGTTCTCTTGCTCTAAAACTAGAGAAGCGGATATGATTACAGGCAAAGACTCATTCTCACATAAATAAGCATATTTAAGATGAGAAGGTAGCGGTTTGAGATCTAGTTTCGGTGGAGAGACGATAGAAGATAGAGTAAGGGAATGATACTCAGACTCCCTAAGAGGTTCATAACTTGCGTAGGATATTGACTCGGAAAGTGCTACTGAATTGTGTGATGAGTCAAAGGATTCGAACTCAAGGGTGGACTCGTCAAAGGTGTCCTCACTATAATGATTTACTAGATCAAACAATGTCGTACTAGTGTCGTCGAGATCATTATAGAAAAATTCCTCAATTTCGCAGCTGTCGGAAGCAATCTTGTTGACAGAACAAACATTGATTAGATGAGCAAAAGGTTCACAAGGTTGACTTCCTAGCTTTTTAATATTAAGCTCAATTGTCATCTTCCCGAAGGATAAGTTCATAAAACCGTTACGACAATTAATTACAGCATTGGAAGTAGCTAGAAAAGGCCGATCTAGTATCACCGGAATTTGGTTTCGTGGGTTCGCCACAGGCTGTGTATCTAAAACAATAAAGTCCACAGGAAATATGAATTCCCCGACTTTGATTAACACGTCCTCTAGCTCACCCCTAGATTGGGCGATAGATTGATCTGCCATCTGAAGAGTGCAATGGGCAGGTTTCAACTCTCCTATACCTAGCTGCTCATTGATAGAATATGGGAGCAAGTTAATACTAGAGCCTAGGTCAAGTAGAGCACGATTGATGCTTTTACCCCCAATAGTTATAGATATTGTAGGACAACCAGAGTCCTTACGTTTCTTAGGCAATTGTTGGGTAAAAGCTGTGCTCACATTACTCGTTAAGAATACCTTTTTCGACACTTGAGTTTTTCTCTTCCGAGTGCACAAGTCCTTAAGGATTTTTGCATAAGACGGAACTTGCTGAATAGCATCTAGAAGAGGAATATTTATGTTAACTTTCTTAAACATTTTCACAATCTTCTCTATTTGTGCGATATGTTTGTTGGCCCTCAACCTGTTTGGAAAAAGGAGCTTTATCAATAAGTTTTGGGTCCAACATTTGTGGGATGGAATCGATCCCAGAATTGGAGTTGGGATCGTTTTAGGTTGACTCAAGGAAGTGGGCGGGGAGTTCGAGCCTAGTGGAAAACGAAGAATAGGCTCGGAAGAAAGTGGTAGACTAGACGAATTAGGGGAAGAAGTGAAAGCCGGGGTTTCAATTGATTCCTTATTATCAACCTGTTTATCGACTTGATTGTTCAACACTCTTCCTGATCTCAACATGGTAACGACACTCACATTATGACTTTGTGAGTGGCCAGGATTCGGTGGAAGTTGAGATGGAAGTTTTCCTTTTTCTCTCGCACTCATCGCGGCATTTATTTGTGCAAGTTGTGCTTCTATTGATTTTATACTTTCACCATGGGAGGTGGTGTTCTGCGTTTACATTTGGATAGAAGACTTTAATTCAGCTGTCGTTTTCATGGAATGTTTAATAAATGTTTCCAAGGTTCGTTCGAGTGCAGATGAGTTTTCGGTGCCGGCCGTTTGGAAAGAATTATTATAATGTGTGGAATTGTTGGCCGGATTTTGAAAAGGTTGCGATTGAAAGGGGTGCTGACCCTGTGGTGGTGGTTGCTATTGCTGTGGAGGATGTCTTTGATAATTGCTTGGGAACTGGTTTTGATTTTGAGTTTAGTTTTGGTTCCAAGCAAAATTAGGATGATTCCTCCATCCCTGATTGTATGTGGAAGAATAAGGATCGTTTCTAGGTCGTTGCTGAAAAGCAGCATTAGTGTGTTCATGACCTTAAAACGGAGGATTCAAAAGACATTCTTCCGTTATATGTGATGGGTCGGAACAGCAACTACACACAGTTTTGGGGAGCGTAACTTGGTTTAGGGAGGCTGATGAAAATTTGTTCTCTATAGCGTCAAGTTTCTTTTGCATCGCTGCCATTTCGGCTTTTACTGTGATGGAAATATTGAGCTGATGGATACCTCCCTTAGACGATGATGGTCTAACTCTTTCCCACTGCAAAGTTTGTTCAGCGAGATCATCCAGAAATTGCCAAGCTTCCCCATCGTCTTTAGATATAAAATGGCATTGACAAATGGTTTCAAGCATCTGCTTTGTCTCTGGATAAATGATTGATCTGATCTATGTGTAGTAATTAACCGCAATCAATAACGGTGTCGCGTGTAGCTAGACCGAGATAAGTATGAGTCGTCCTCAGAGAAACGTTGAATCTTTTAATCTTATTTTAGGTGTGTTGAGAAAGAAAGGAGAAAGAATAAAGAATGGTAAAGAATGGTTGTAGGTTCTAGATCTACGTCAAACACGGATGCAGAATATAGATCTAGATTAACTACAGATGTAGCTTTTATAGTTGAAGGAGGCTTGTAGGGTTCATTAAGATTTAGTAGTCATGGATGATTAATTAAAGATTACTCTTTTTATCCTTTAATAGATTTAAGACTAGATCGACAATGATGCATGTAGATTAGGGTTTCTGGAGGGAAAAGGGTTCCCACTCTTAACCCCTATCTTGACATAGATCTCCGTTCATGTCTAGCCTTTACCAAAACAATCATTAATCTAATCTCTAATCGCGATCGAGACTAGCAATAAATTGGTAATGCGCCCAATTAGGATTTTAATGATTCTTTTGATAAAGTTTATAATTTTATAGGATTTAAAAAGAGTTACTCGTGTATGTTGGGATAAGAAAAGATAGAAAAGATAGAAATCATGAAGAAAATAAAATGCAATAGAATTAAGAATTTTCATCATCCATTAACTTACCATAATCCTATGAACCCTAACAAGCAAAGAATTACTCGTGTATGTTGGGATAAGAAAAAATAGAAATTATGAAGAAAATAAAATGCAATAGAATAAAACTACCTTTATTAATCAACAAGATCAATTACACTTTGTTCTTTTAGAAAATGATTACAAAAACCTGGTTTGCTTCTCGATCTCTTCTAAAGGAGGTAGATGAACAGTTGATGATCAGCCTGGATGCGTGAACCGTCTTGGACTTCATGATCTCGTCGTCTTGATAATTTTTCCAAGAGGCTCTCGGTCCTTATTTATAGTTACAAAGCCAGAACTCTAGTTTCCTAATATGGAAACTAGTTGTTAGGATCCGAACCACCAAAATCCCGAGCCCTAAATCCTTAGAAGTGCGGCGGAACCGCGACCATTGGATAGGTTTGGCCGCGGATCCGCCGCCTTTTGGTGAGATCATGGCCTCTAATTTTTATAGCTTCATATCTGTAACACTTGGTGATCTTTTGAGTATCTAGACTTTGAAAATCTTCTCTACGTTTCTGCCAGAATTAGTTTCTTCAATTTACTTGAATATCTTCGGCAGATTTGATCTTACCAACTCGGATTTTCTTGATTTCAGTCATGATATAATTCCTGCATAATTATCTCAATAAATGTTGTTAGTAGAATTTGTTTTTATTGAGGTATTATCTTTAACCATTTGTCATGATATTATAGTTTTAAGAATTGGTCAAAAGTATTTAATAAGGTAAGCATATTTAAATGGGCCAAATGTTGCATGGATATTATATGCTTACTTTTTCCTTCATAATGTGAATTATAATATATAAACTCATGAAAATAGTATTTTTACAGATAAACCCTCATATGTGTCATATATTATAATAAACACCCTTTTTATATAGAAATAGTAGGAAAAATGTCATATGAAAAGTGCAGTTTTATCAACTGAACAAATACCCCCAAACTTAATTTTGATCGTCCCGAGCAAACTAGTTATTCAAGAGAAGGAGAAGAAGAAGAAGAACTAAGTAGCATATTTTCGTAGGCAACACGATTGCACTGAGCATATGCAACAAGCCGTTAAATCTCTATGTGTCCCTAGTAGGAGGAGTGCTGTCTCCCGAGGGTTTTCAGCTGATTACACCCACAAAATCGTATAATAAAAGAAAGATAATGAAAGTTACATACAAAGATAAGAATTATGAAAGAAAGAACTTGAAAATAAGAGTTTTCAACTACACCAGTTTTTCAGTTGTTATGAGCTCTATCTTAATGGTCGTGAAAAGATGTTAGAAATCACATCATCCCTCAATAAAACATAGCCTTTAGTTTTCCTCCTTATCTTTCATCCAAAAATTGATCATATACCCCTACGTGTGTGTAGAAGACATCCCTATACTTAGAAAATTCAATTCAAGCTATCATACTCTTGTCCATCTTCCAAACTACCTTTTAGTTGGTGAAATTTTAATGAATTTGCTCATACATCTTTCATGCGACCGTTAATACTTTTCGAGTTACTAACCGACCGATTACAAAATGTGCTTGCGTATTAAGGTGTAATTTCTCGTCTTGCAACACCTAAGGCTTAGCAGTGGCTCCCAAACCAGTTGGTCTAAGGCACTAGGTGATAAAGCACCCTCGCTATATTTTTTTATACTGTCTTGGTAATTACAAAATCAGTGTTCATTTTTTTCTTCACCACTTATACTTTATTTTATTTTCCTTCATACTAAGGCTTTTTAGACAAGAGCAATTCAAGGCATCCTCTACTATCTCAAGTTTCAAGATGTGTGTAAGTGCGTAAAGTAGGGTATCAACGTTCAAATGTTTGGCCTTAAGAATAGGGACTATTTTTCAGATTTATTTTTATCCTCAGATTAGCAATTTCCTTCATCTTACTAACCCTTGGGACAACAGCTCATAACTACTTATTACTAGTTTTGTTTAAGAAAATATCTAAGTTTCTTGTTTTTCTTAAACTATGCCTATCTTTCATATATAATTTTTTCACTTTCTAACCTCCATTATCAAAAAATTTTGTGCTTATATATAGTATAATGCAAAATAATGCGTAAATAAGCACAAACCTCCCCCAAACCTGTTTGCAGCAGTGTACTCACTGTTGTCTCTTTTAAATCTCAAAAACCTGTATACTTGGGAGGAAATGTTATTAACGGGGGCAACAAAATTTGAAAGTGAAAATTCTCCCCCAAACTTATTTCTGGCTCACAATTTTGAGGAAATTTTTTATTTTAGCCAAAAATATAACCCCCCAAACTTGAGTTAAACAATATTAAGCATTTTAAAAGGGGTGAAATTATTTGGTCAATATAAGACTTTACAAAGACCAAAAGTTAATACTAACCATTCAAAGATTTTATCAATGTAACTTATAGGTCGGTGGAAGAACATGTTATATAGAGCCAAGAAAAAGTGGGGAAGAGATAAGTGGTGGTATGGAAAGGGTTTGCGTGAACGTGAATGTGAGGAGATAAGAGGTGATGATAAATAAAAACGAGAATGTGAATGATCAGAAATGAGTGGAATATTGGCATTCTCGTATTTTATAAGAAGAAAAGGGTGGTAGTTCAACTTCTATAAGTGGAGATTGATTAATCACAAAATTCGTGTTTTTTAGGAATGCAAGTTCGTCAGCAAAAAGTTCTTCAAAACTTTCATCGATGGTGTAATTGAACATTTTGCTGTCAGTAAATTTTGAGCCAGAATTTATCATACTTGATTTGTCAAAAATTCTGGAGGTAGGAGACTCGAAAAACTCATTTACCTTATTTTCAAAAGTATCCAAACCAAGTTGGCTTTCTGGAATTATCAAACTTGAATTATTAGATAGTGATTCATCAATACTCACTGAAATTATAAGAAGAATAGAAGAAAAACCTGAGAAAATAGAAGGTGAAATGGGTAAACAAATTGGTGTGTCGAGTATCGCTAAACCAGATGTGGGAGATGAAGGCTGAATTTCGGTCTGCTGTTCGGTTATACAATTATCATCAACTTCAAGACACATTTGGGGTTCGGGAAGAATAATTAATGGCTCGAGATGATGACCACAAGGAAGTGAAAGGACCTGATGAATTGATAGGACAAACTCATCCAAATTTTCGGGTTCATCATTCAATATATCCCCAACGTCAATCTCCTCATTCAAGTGAAGGTTAGAATTCACAAACACCTCATTAAAATTATGGTTTTCAATCAATTTTGGTTCAAGAGTGGAGGTGTAGAGATCACAAGGGTTGGTTATGGTTTCAATTGAAATAGACCCTTCACAATCGGGTAAATCAAACACTACAAAGTCACACAACTCATCAGACATTCTATCTTCAATTGGTGAATCATTTGGTGTACTCGATAGATCTGTGAAATTGGAGTTGTGGATTTCAATTTGGGATGGGGAGCTTTGATTTGGAAGAGTGTACAGTTCTGTCTCACAACCCAAATTCTCACTTTGTCCCATGGCAGTATTGTACACTGAAAAATTTTGGGCTGATTTGAAATTATTAGCTTGCATCCACTCTGTTGTATCCTTTATAATTTGATGCGACATTTCCATATATTTTTCTAATGTCCGCTCAAAACTAGACTTGGGTTGATAAGGGGTTTCAGTATAAGATTGAAATTCTTATGGATAATTAAAACTCCCAAATGACTGATTAGAAGGACTGCCTAGAGAAGGTGTAAAAGTTGGATAGGATTGATAGGAATAGAATGGTTGTGAAAATTGGGCAGGATTAGGATCAAAATTATGATAAGAAGAATATTGATATTGGTTGGTTGGTTGGCTATTTTCAATAGACATCATATATGCCACAAACCGATTATGAAATTCTTCTTTAGAAAGAGGTGGTGATGGTTGATATCGGTCCGGATTGAAACTTTAGCCATTATCCCTTGCTATATACTCAGCGATGGACATGCGTTTAGGAGTTCCTTCACTCGGAGTATCAACTGAAATAGATGTAGAATTAGGATACGGTTGATAAGACCTGGACTGAGGTGGCCAACTGTTTCTATCCGTTTGTTCTATCCGATCTCTTAAAGAAATGGAAGAGTCGGATGGTATACCGAAGCGATTACGAAGACAAGAAATATCTGGTTGTGGATAGTAAAGCTCGGCAAGAGTTCGTCTGTTTGGGTTACCCATTATAAGAAGGTGAAAAGAAAAGAGGGTGAAAAGATTTAAGCTCTATTTGGATTGTTTTGCTTTGAAAGTGGACTTAGGGGTTTACTCACAAAAATCACAAAATGCACAAGCAAATCCTAGAACTAAGGTCACCTAGGTCAAGCACTAGACCGCTCCTAGACTTCCAAAGGACAAATCGCAGGATAAATCTTCTACTGCCTTTTTATCTCTCCTGTGGCCAGGTAAGTGCCAGGTAAGTGGGAGGTATCCGCTATACGAATCACCAAAAATAGCGGGCCTAATTAAGTAACCACTTGCCTTAGACACACTTGCCTAGACACCACAAATGAAATGCAGATAAGCGATAGATTACCCACGACCTTCCTCTGTCCTACTTTAGCGCGACGATCCTTAGGGTCTTGATCTAGATATTTTTTAAATTAATATAGGGTTATGCGGATGCTCGTTTTATGATTTGTGGGGCCTAAGAAAGTTGATGAAATCCCCACCTAATCTGAATTGTGGTCTTGCCCCATAAAGTCCGTATTAAAATATGCAAAAACAACCCGTAAAAAAAAGCACGCAAAAAGATTTTTGAGCGGCGATATTTTGCAAAGAATCCTGCAAAAAATATATTATTGGATTTTTCAGAGGAGAGATAAAGAGTTGTAGAAGATACCAGAAAATTTTGAAGCCAAGATCCACCAATTAGGCCACGGTTCCGTCCCAATACTGGTGATTTGGCCGCAGTTCCGCCACGAGATGAAGGGATCTTTTGACAATTTTTGTACAGTAGCCTCCTCTTCTCCTCTGGGTCTTGATGAATGTCTCTTAATTTTTATCTCCTCGCTAAAGTGACTCCATAATTCCTCGCAAGAATCGCACACTAATCGT
Organism: Agapanthus africanus; assembly: GCA_030015575.1. Taxonomy (NCBI): domain Eukaryota; kingdom Viridiplantae; phylum Streptophyta; class Magnoliopsida; order Asparagales; family Amaryllidaceae; genus Agapanthus; species Agapanthus africanus. Next base: position 904,964,225 of record JASDDO010000022.1, read on the forward strand.
TAAATATGCAAGATGCGGTTTTGTTTTATGTTTATGATATAGATCGAAAAAGAATTCAACATGAATAGTAAGAAAAATAAATTACGTACGTATCCCCGGCAACGGCGCCATTTGATTGATCTGATATATGTGTAGTAATTAACCGCAATCAATAACGGTGTCGCGTATAGCTAGACCGAGATAAGTACGGGCCATCCTCAAAGAAACGTTGAATCTTTTAATCTTATTTTAGGCGTATTGAGAAAGAAAGGAGGAAGAATAAAGAATGGTGAAAAATGGTTGTAGGTTTTAGATCTACGTTAAACACGGATGCAGAATATAGATCTAGATTAAATATGGATGTAGCTTTTATAGTAGAAGGAGGTTTGTAGGGTTCATTAAGATTTAGTAGTCATGGATGATTAATTAAAGATGACTCTTTTTATCCTTTAATAGATTTAAGACTAGATCGACAATGATGCATGTAGATTAGGGTTTCTGGAGGGAAAAGGGTTCCCACTCTTAACCCCTATCTTTACATGGATCTCCGTTCATGTCTAGCCTTTACCAAAATAATTATTAATCTAATCTCTAATCGCGGTCGAGACTAGCAATAAATTGGTAGCGCGTCCAATTAGGATGTTAATGATTCTTCTGATAAAGTTTATAAACTTTATAGGATTTAAAAAGAGTTTAAGAATCTTCATCGTCCATTAACCTACCATAATCCTATGAACCCTAACAAGCAAAGAATTACTCGTGCATGTTGGGATAAGAAAAGATAGAAATCATGAAGAAAATAAAATGTAATAGAATAAAACTACCTTTATTAATCAACAAGATCAAGTACACTTTGTTCTTTTAGAAAATGATTACAAAAACCTAGTTTGCTTCTCGATCTCTTCTGAAGGAGGTAGATGAACAGTTGATGATCAGCCTGGATGCGTGAGCCGTCTTAGACCTTGTGATCTCGTCGGCTTGATGATTTTTCCAAGATCCTCTTGGTCTTTATTTATAGTCACAAAGCCAGAACTCTAGTATCTTAATATGGAAACTAGTTGTTAGGATCCGAACCACCAAAATCACGAGCCCTAAATCCTTAGAAGTGTGGCGGAACCGCGGCCATTGGATAGGTTTGGCCGCGGATCCGCCGCCTTTTGGTGAGATCATGGCCTCTAATTTTTGTAGCTTCATATCTGTAACTCTTGATATGTTTTGAGTATCTAGACTTTGAAAATCTTCTCTACATTTCTGCCGGAATTAGTTTCTTCAATTTACTTAAATATCTTCGGCAGATTTGATCTTGCCAACTCGGATTTCCTTGATTTCAGTCATGATATAATTCCTGCACAATTATCTTAATAAATGATGTTAGTAGAATTTGTTTTTATTGAGGTATTATCTTTAACCATTTATCATGATATTATAGTTTTAAAAATTGGTCAAAGGTATTTAATAAGGTAAGCATATTTAAATGGGCCAAATGTTACATAGATATTATATGCTTACTTTTTCCTTCATAATGTTAATTATAATATATAAACTCATGAAAATAGTATTTTTACAGATAAACCCTCATATGTGTCATATATTATAATAAACACCCTTTTTATATAGAAATAGTAGGAAAAATGTCATATGAAAAGTGCAGTTTTATCAACTGGACAATTAACACCCTCATATATAATTCGGCACAGATCCCATCTATTTATTCCGTGATGAGGACATTGGGCAAGAAGATCTTTAAACTGTTCAAAGCATTTCCAAAATGGTTCATTGAGAAGCTGGGTAAACTGGTTGATCTTGCTCTGAACACGGGCGGTCTTATGATTTTAAAATTTCTTAAGGAATGCTATAACGAATTCATCCCAAATGGAAATAGAGTGTGCGGAAGTGTTATAAAGCTATTTTCTGCTAGATCGCACAAAGTAAAAAGGAGAAGACGTAATTTCATAGAATCCACTGAAAGTTATGAAGTGCCCATCATTGCGCATACATTTTTGAATTTGGAGATAAAAACGTATGCGTCTTCAGATTCAAACCCATGAAATTTGGGCAAAAGGTTGATGAAGTGGGTTTTAATTTCAAAATTATCCCCATTGGCTGGTGGAAGGGATAGGCAAAAAGGGAGGGGACCGCGTATCGGGTAGCATCTCTCTTGGAGAGAGATGCACGGTGGATTCTATGCACCTACGGGTGGTGGCAGAGTGATGTTATTAAAATCTGATGGAAAACCGTCCATCCCGGTCGATATGGTGGATGGAGGGGAAAAAAAGGAGATGAAGAAGTATCGACTTCGGAGTCGATAGCAGAAACGCGGACAAGATGGGTACTAGAATCCTGTGCCAGCCGAGCATGCACTAAGTGGGTTTAGCGCACGTGGCAGTGTGTAAACGATATAAAATTAGTTTGTCTTAAAAAAGTGTCGGACGTGAGACAAATCACACAAAAATGTACAAACACCCCTAGAGCTAAGGTCGCCTAGGTCAAGTCACTAGACCACTTCTAGACGTCCAAAGGACAAGTCACATGATCAATCATCTACCACCTCTTTATCACTCTTATGTCCAGATAAGTTTCAGGTAAGTGGGAGGTGTCCGCTATACGAATCACCGAAAATAGCGGGCCTAATTAAGTAACCACTTGCCTCAGTCACACTTGCTTAGACATCACAAAAGAAATGCGGATAAGCGATAGATTACCCACAACCCTCCTCTGTCCTAATTGAACGCGACGGTCTTTAGAGTCTTGGTCTAGATATTTTTTAATTAATGTAGGGTTATGCGGATGCTCGTTTTGTGATTTGTGGGGCCTAGGAAAGGTGATGAAATCCCCACCTAATCTGAATTTTGGTCTTTGCCCCCTTAATATCCGTATTAAAAATATGCAAAAACAAACCAATTACAAAATACGCAAAAAGATTTTTTTGAGCGGAGATATTTTGCAAAGAATCCTACAGAAAATCAAATTATTGGATTTCCAGAGAAGAGAGAAAGATATGAAGAAGATACCAGAGAAGTTTGGTGGCACAACTCTCCAACTCCGTTGTGCTTCCGCCGCCAAAGCCCACTAATGCCGCGGTTCCGCCGCAGAAATGAGGGTTCTTTCTTTAATTTTATCTACAGTGCCTTCCTAGCTCCTCTAGACCTCTCTGAAAGTCTCTAAATCTCAATTTTCTCATTCCAGTTGCTCCAGATTCCTTGCAAAAATTCGCACAATAATCGTTAAATATGCAAGTTGCTGTTTTGATTTTTTTTTATGATACGGATCGAATAATATTTCATACCGAATAGCAAGAAAAAAATTACGCATGTATCCCCGGCAACGGCGCCATTTGATTGGTGTGAAAGAGTGTGTTTGTACTAACCGCAATCAACAACGGTGTCGCGTGTAGCTAACCGAGATGAGTACGGGTCGTCTGCAGAGAATGCGTGGAATTTCTAATCTTGCTTTAGAAGAGTTGAATAAAATAAAAGAAGAAAAAAGAATAGTTTCTAGATCTATATTAAACACAGATGTAGAATTTATATAGAAAAAAGGTTTGTAGGGTTCATTAGGATTTAGTAGTCATGATGAATATAAAAGATTACTCTTTTTATCTTTTAATCGATTAAAACTAGATCGATAGCGATGAATGAAGATTAGGGTTCTTAGAAGAAACTAGAGTTTCCACTCTTAACCCTTATCTTTTCATTGTCCTCTATTCATGTCTAGCCTTTACTAAAACAATTGATAATCTAATCTCAAATCGTGGTCAATACTATCAATAATTTGTAGCGCGCCCGATAAGGATTTTAACAATTCTTTTGGTAAAGTTTATAAACTATATAAGACGTAAAAGGAGTTAAGAATTTTCATCATCCATTAACCTACCCTAATCCTATGAACCCTAACAAGCGGAGAATTACTCGCGCATGATGGAGATAGAAGAAGAACAGATAGAGATCATAATGTAAATATAGAAAATAAATGCGATAAGAATAAAACAATTATCTTTATTAATCAACTTGATCAATTACACTTTTTGTTCCTTTAGAAAGTGGAATACAAAACTCTAGTTTGCTTCTTGATCTATCTTGAAGGAGGTAGATGAACAGCTGATTGATCAACCTGGATGCATGAGTCGACTTGGATTTCATGATCTCTTCGGTTTGATATTTTTCCAAATGAAGCTCTCGGTCTTATTTATAGTCACAGATGATACAAAACCTAGATATAATATGTGAGGGTTTGTTGAGACGATCCTGCCCATAAAATCCCAAACCCTAACTCCATAGAAGCGCCGCGGATTCGCCGCGTTTAGGGTATCTTTGCCGCGCAACCGCGGCCGTTTGGTAGGATCGGGTGATGAAAATTCTTCTATAGCCTTATAATGACACATGAAGATTGTTGTGATATCTAGAATCTTCATATCTTCTCTGAGTCTCTACCCGTATTGATTTTATAATTTAATTAAACTTCATCGGCAGATTTTTGATTCCCGACATCTCGATATCCCGATCTCCTGACCTGAGATAAATCTGCACAATATCTCCAAGAATAATATTAGTAATATTTTTTAAATTAGTGATATTATTCTAACCATTTTGTATGATGTTATATCTTTTAAGAGTCTTGATTAGAATATTTTATATGATATGCATATTTTAATTACCAAAATATTATATAATTATTATATGCATATATTTTCCTTCGTAATGTTAATTATAATATATAAACATATGATAATAGATATTTTACAGATAAACCCTCATATGTTTCATATTTATAATAAACACCCTTAAATAATTATCAAAAGTAAGGAAATATCAAAAGTGCGATATTTTCGACTGAACAATTACAAACAAAATTTAACAGATTCAGCAGGCTACTTCGACTGCGGCTCTACATGCATCTCCTTCAGCTGTGGCTCTGCAAGCCACTGTCTCAGATGCGGTTACGCAGACCACTCATGCAGCTCCACAGCCCGCTCAGACTCCCGCACAGTCCGCTCCTTCATTATTCGAAGCAGATGCGCCAGATTATGGCGATTATCAGAGGTGGAGGAGCAGGACCAAGCTAGGGTAGCTTTATTTATATTTTTGAGGATGTATGTACTTATCAGATACATCTTCTATATTTTGGACGATATTGGTGGTTGTTTGCTTGTTCACGATGATTTAGATTAATATCGTATTCTGTTTGTTTATTTCTTTTATATATTATGCGTGAGATGTTGATTATGAATATTTCTGTATTTGGTTATATGATGTATATATTATTGTGCACAGGGCAGGGAAAAAACGGGAAGCCCCTTTTTTTAAAAAACCTGATATTTTGTCCCTACAGATTAATCCGTAGGTGTAAAGTTTGCCCCTACACATTTCGCCGTAGGGACAAAATATCAAAATATCTGATATTTTTTCCCTATGGACTCAGTAACAGAGGTAAAACTTGCCCCTACGGATTAATCCGTAGTGGCATTTATCTGGACCTACGAATAACTCCTATGGGCATTAATCAGGCCCTACGGATAAATCCATGGGGGCAAGTATTTTATTTTATAAACCAATAAATTAAATAAAGATTATGTCCCTACAGAGTAATCCGTGGGGATAAATGACCCTACGGAGTAAGGCGTAGGGGCAATTATTACTCCATAGGGTCATGCTCAAAGCGAAAACTTGCACCTGCGATCTTTGGATCTACGGAGGAATTTTATGTCCCTACGGATATATCCGTAGGTGCAGTGGTTAGCCCCTATGGCTAAATCCGTAGGGGCAACCCCTAATTGTAGTAGTGACAGTGTGATGTTCAGAAAATTCATTTAGGTTAATTGTCCGATAATTAGTAATACAACTCGTGTTTTCCGTAAAACTTAGTTATAATTATTTTTCTACATAGACTTAAATATACCTATTTTAACTATGTAATTGCTAGTATTGGTATTTAATTAGTCACTTATTAATTGCTAGTTTACTTAATTATTTTTCTTAATTATTTATTTTTATGTCACGCCTCGCTTCCCAAAATACGGAATACAAGGGGTTGACAAGGCCAGCCATGTTCCTACGGTCGAGGAAATATCCCTCCGTAGTCACACTTCGGCTTCTAGCTCTACGTGGTAATTAGTAATCAATGCACAGGTAATGAGAAATGCATTATCTCAATCAAAAGAACTAAGCAGCTGGAGATCAAGGAAGTATAGCTCTAGGTCGCTGATCAAGATGTCCGCGATGTCCTCGAGGTACATCAGGTCCTAGTCCAAGCTAGATCCACTTCTCACTCTGAGCATGCATACTCAGGTCGTCAGAGCGACAAGATAGCAATATATATATATATATATATATATATATATATATATATATAGAAATGTGAACACGTGCAATAATGATGAATATGAAACAGTAAGCATGGAATAATGACGTGAGCACGAAGTAGCCAATGCAGGTAGCTAATAGAGCAGGTAAACAGTAAGGCAGTAAACAGTATGGTAGGTATGTTGAATCAGTAAGCAATGCATGTCAATGTCACTAACCCTATCAGTCTTTAAGTCTCACTGTGCAGGTCACTAGGCCTATCATTTGTCCAAGTGTGAGAGTCAACCACTCGTGAGTATCCCCCACCTAAGGGTAGGACCCAAGGACAAGGGAACACGGGCCCGAGTCGCTCGCTAATGATCAGTAATATCCCCATATATCTCCAGAATCGCTATATGTGCCGGCAATGGGACTTCCGAGATTCTGCTGAACTCACACTCAAACTACCCCACACCCCGTGGTCTATATCAAACGCCAACCATAAACTCAAATACCAGTCGGTCCATGACAAGTCTACACGAGAACTGGAGACAGGATCTCCATCAAGCATGTCTCGACCGATACCCAAGATAAATGGACAGTGTTTGGTGCCTTACCTATGACACCCATATAAGTGCTTCCATAATCGTCCCATACCAATTATAGTTATGCTTATACATGGTCCCATAGACGTCGACAATGCAATAAATCAATCGGGTCCGCTGATTGTGCACAAGTACGTATCACTTTCACTTATTCATTCACACTTAAACACTAACAAACTTGCCACAATCAGACACTAATACCTAACACTGGATAATGCACACAATTACTAGGTTACCAATGCAATGACATCTACATGATATGATGGGAATACAATAATTGTGATATGAACAAAATATCATCAGTTGGTGTCCTACCACTTGCATAATTTATTATAAATCATTCATGCAGAATTAAGCAAAACAATGTAAAGGGGGTAAGTAGTATGTTTAATTATCAATCCATAAAAATTGGTTTCGCGTCAATCGGGTTTGAGGTTCTCTAGATATGGCCATTTCAATTTAAGTGTTCACTGCTGGAATTCCAATTTCAGAATCGGAAGTCCGTCTCGTAACACATTTTAATCCCAGTTGGGATAGTAATTAGGCGACGCTATAGTTGAATAATATTTAGGTTTACTAGTTAGGTTTCCACATAAATTAGAGGATCAGTAATATCTTATATCAACAGGAAGTTATGGTCAGGTTAAGGTTGATGTGTAGAATCTGTTACTGCAGAACTCGGCAGAACATACCGACCTTACAAAATGTGTTAAAAATATCATACAGTTGAGGAATCCATTGAGACCAGTGGGATAAGGAAGCTAACTCAATTTTACTCGTAACAATATAGGTTTCCGCACAATTCCACATTTGAACAAGGAAATACAGTAGGTTAAAAACATAGATTATCTGGAATTTCCGCCCTGGACTGCAGTCCCGAACCGTAATTCACCGCAGTTTTTTCTATTGTAACTAGTTCATTTTTTTTATATCAACTGTGGGGTTCTAGTTCGTCAAGTCAGCTTCAATATGAGCCCCCGAACGCAACGTTCCGGTGGGTAACCAATTAACTATGATTTTCACAAAATTCAGATACGGGAGTTTTCAGGTTCGACGGATCTAAATTAGGGTGGCATATCCCGTTGTTAAAGTCCGTATTTTCAAGCCAAAACTTAACGTCGTATTCGTTATCACTCGGGCCATCTGTTACTTTTAATTTCCGTCATTTTAAGGGGGTGTGTAGATCATGGTTTACATCGAACACTTGTAATAGTTTCAGATCGCAATCGAAATGAATATAAGTAGCATGAAGCAAGTATTTAAAACTTTCCTGACGACGATCGATAGTCATGAAACGATGATGGCGGCAGCCTGCAGCGACGACACGGTTAGCACAGCGACATGCACACAATACGGCAGTAAATGGCTAGGTTTGAGCTTGTCTAGGCTTTGGTGAAGCTCGACGATGACGACGGGGCTCGTTGGAATTGGTACCTGCGGAGCTCAGGTGGCACTGGCGCCGGCGGCGATGTCGTCGAAGGTAGGTGACGAACTCAGGGAGGAGTCGCAGTGACAAGCGGTGGCAGCAACGAGCTTGGACGTCGGTGCAGGGACGAGGGAGTTTGGGTGCTCGGGCCTGCAGCTTGGAGGTGGCCGGTGTGGTGAGTGGTTTCGAGCTCGTCGGAGGCGATGGGGCTTGGTGGTTAGGGTGTTGGGAGAGAGAGGGAGTGGGCTCAGTGTTGGGTTCGGAGAGGGTGAGTTTCGCCGGAGGAGGGTGTGCAGGGGAGAAGGTTAAGGGGAGTAGAGAAAAGAGGCGAGGCTGGTTGCGGCGCTCGGGGTGATGGTGGTCGCGGAGTTGGGAGGAGGGGGAGATGGTGACGACGACGGCGAGACGAGGGCATAGAACGGGGAGCTTCGGCGGTAGGTGTATAAGGAAGGAGCTCGGGGATATGATTGCAGGGATATGGAGGAAGGCGAGGGTGAGGAGATGGAGGTGGAGTTGAGTTTGGGGAGGGGAGAATGGAGTAGGGAAGGGGTCGTCGTGGGGCGAGCGCAAGTCGGGGAAAATGAGCGAGGGAAGCGGGGGAAGTTGAGGAAGTGGGCGCGAGTCATGGGGAGAGCGAGTCGTGCGAGGTAAGGGCGCGAGGAAGGAGGAGGGGTACGCGCGGGAAAGAACGTGAGTGAGAAGAAGGAGAGAGTGGGGGCGTAGGGAATGAGCGCGACGTGGGGGAGGAAGAAAAGAAGCGGGAAGGAGAGGGGAGTGGAGAGGAAGCGGGTCCGGTATTTGGGGAAGGTGGGCCAGACTTGGGCCAGAGGGAAAATAAAAGGGAGAGGGAGTGGGCCGGGCTGAGTTGGGTTTAGAAATAGGAGAATGAAAAAGGGAAAAAGGAGAGTTTGGGCTGGGCTCGGGGAAAATGGAAATGGGGAAATAAAAAGAAATAAGTAATAAGATTTTAGTTTTAGGTTGGGAGTTTAATAAATTAGTTTAAATAAAAATTATACACATATTGTAATACCCACTTCTTTTGTACACACTATCCATATTCTTCATAATATATTATTTACAAAATTTATTTATTTTATTTATAATTATTTTATTTCCTTTAAACCCTAATCCCAATCCCCTCTATTGTTGTGTCTCAGCCCACTCCCTCCATCTCCCTGTATTTTTCTATTTCCCTTTTCCCTAAAGCCAAGCCCAAGAAAATTGAGCCCAAGAAAATTTCACCATAGGATTAAAACCATATTAAAGCCAATCGAATAAGTTCCTCGGCCCTGAAAACCACAAATTAAACTAAATATCCAAGCTCAGCCCCCACTGCCCTTTTTCCGGCCCAAATAAAAACAAATACTCATTTAAAATCAAATTTATTAAACAAAGATATAAACCATAAAACCCAGCCCATTTCCCTTTTAAATAAAAACTAAACCCTTTCTCGCCGGCCCACTCCCCTCCTCAGCCCAAGGAAATTAAAAGTTTATTAAAACTTCTCCAGGACACAGCCTAAGCTCTCCGGCCGGCGACCTCAACCAACCCGACTCGACCCATTTCATCATCTCTCCTTCTTCCTCAACGTTACATTTTCCCGCTCGAAATTCGTTTCTCCTACCCACGTCTCCCTCGCGCCCACGTCGCCTCGCCGTTGCCCCCACGCCCCGCGACCCCGGTCACGACTCCCTCAACCACTTCTCGACCCTTTCTCCTCTTTCCTTCATACTCTCTCTCTCTCAAACTCTCCCTCTACTCTCAGAAACCCAATCCTAGCTCCCTCACCCCGCCAACGACGCCGCCGCCGCCGACGACTCCACTCATCATTCCTCCCTCATGCTCCTCTATCCAAAACTCACCCCCTCACCGAGCCCTGCACTTTCAGCCGCCACCAAGCTCCCACTTTTATTCCTCCTCACTGTAGCCGCCGCCGTCGACCCCATCACCCTCTACCTCAACCACACGCCGCCGTTCCCCTCCCTGCACCTACTACCGACAGCCTCCTCATCATCAACCCGTAATAGCCGCAGCACCCCAAGCATCCAAGTCCACTGCACCGACTTTATCCCCGTGCTCCCCTTCAACCCACCGGAGCTTCGGGCCGTTGCCATCCCTTCCCTCCGTTACCGGCGAACCCTCCTCTCTCCAAACTCCCGACCCTCTCCACCGCGATCTCTTCCGGCCACCTCGTCATTTCCTCCATGTTCCAACCCGCAAACCGAGCTCATTGCCTCTACCCTCACCCTTGCATCGTCGGCCACCATCACGCCAACTGAAGTTTCTCGCTGTCGAGCCCCCTACAAACTCCAGCGACCACCACCATCAACCGCAACCCTAGCAACACTAAGCCTCCAACTCCGACGAGCTCGAGCCAAGATCGAGACTTTTGTCACTGTTGTGCCATGCCGGAATCGTCGTTGCCGTGCCGCGTGTGTGTCGCGTCGTGCCGTTGCCGCTGTCTTGTGTCGCCAAAGCGTCTCCAGGCAAGTACCCTACTTGCTATATGCTATATTATATCCGTTACAATTCATAATACTATAAATTCTATGTTTACGTTTCGTGAAACCTTATATAACATAAGTGTTCGATGCAAGATCTGAATGAAAACCTTCATTTAATTTGACGGAACTTAATTGCATATTTGGGCCCGTGTGGCAATGAGCACTGTGTAGAAATTTTACTGGAAAATACAATTGTTAATAGCTTAAACGAACACCCCCAAATACACCCGTAAAAACTGGGAATTTCCCATACCTGAGATTTGTTAAATCACAATTAATTGTGTACATATTGAAATTCGGCGTTCAAGGGCTCAAATCGAAGCCGACTTGACGAAATGTAACCTTATGCAAGTTCTTAACTGTTTATGTACTGATATTATGACGATAATTGGTTCGGAGAGTGGCTCTGGACTGCAGTCAGGGCGACTCTGGTTATTGTTTTCTGTCTCGTAATCTTTACTACCTTGCTGTCTGAACTCGTATGTTGCGGAACCCTACACCTTATTAAATATGAATCTATTAGATAAATAACTCAAGTGATTTCACCCTGTTTCGTCGTCGTTTACTATTTAAACTACAATTTAAAAGAACAGGACGTATAGCAGTCCCAAACAGAACCAGAACTAATACCCTAGTGTTGAACAGTACATAACTCCTGACGTACAGACGCGATTGAGAATACGTCTATTGAGTTGAAAACCCGATTGAAAACCCTAAATTTCATTCAACTGTAGCATCACTAAATTCTGATCCCAACTGGGATTAAAATGCGTTGCGAAACGGACTTCCGATTCTGAAACCGGATTTCCAGCAGTGAACGCTTATAATGAAATGGCCATATCTAGTGATCCTGAAACCCGATTAACGTGAAACCAATTTTGATAGATAGATAATCAAACATACTACTTATCCCCTATTCATTTTTTTGCAAAATTTAGCATTTATGATTTATGATAAATTATGCAAGTGGTAGGATACCAGCTTAGGACATCTTAATCATGCCTTACATACTGTTTTCTCATCACATCATATATATGTCATTGCATTGGTAACCTAGTGATCATGTGCATTACCCAGTGTTAGGTATTAGTGGTGATTGTGGCAAGTACGTTAGTGTTTGAGCATGCATGGAAAAGTGAAAGTGACACGTACTTGTACACAATCAGTGGATCCTATTGTTCTATTGCATTGTCGACGTCTGTGGGACGTGTATAAGTGTGACTATAAGTGGTATGGGACACTTATGGAAGCACTTGTATGGGTGTCACAGGTAAGGCACCAAATACTGTCCATTTAGCTTGGGTATCAGTCGAGACATGCTTGATGGAGACCCTATCTTCAGTTCTCGCGTAGACTCGTCATGGATCGAAGTTTGATGTAGACCACGGGGTGTAGGATAGTTTGAGTGTGAGTTCAACAGAATCTCGGGAGTCCCATGCCGGCATATATATATGGAGATTTACAGGGTTATCACTGATTATTACCGTGCGTTTTATTTGGGCCCGTGGTCCCTAGCCCTTGGGTCCTACCCTTGGGTGGGGGATACTCACGAGTGGTTGACTCTCACACTTTGACTGACGATAGACTTAGTGACCTGTACAGTGAGACTTAAAGACTGATAGGGATAGTGACATTGACATGCATTGCTTATTGAATCGACACACCTGGCATACTACTTTACTGCTTTACTGTTCACATGCTCTTTTAGACACCCGCATTGGCTACTTCATATTCATATCACTACTATCTTGATTTACTGTTATATAGTCATTATTACTGTACGAGTTACCACTTACACCTATGTATATATTGCTATCGCGTCGCTCTGACGATCTGAGTATGCATGCTCAGAGTGAGAAGTGGATCTAGCTTGGATCAGGACCAGACATACCTCGAAGACATCGCGGACATATTGATCAGCTACTCAGAGCTATACCCTCTTGATCTCCTTCTGGTTAGTTCCTTGTATTTTTTTTGATTTAGTTATTGCATTTCTCATTACCTGTGCATTGATTACTGATTACCACGTAAAGCTAGAAGCCGAAGTGTGACTACGGAAGGATATTTCCTCGACCGTAGGAGCATGGCTGGCCTTGTCAACCCCTCGTATTCCGTATTTTAGGAAGCGGGACGTGACATGGTTTTGTTGGTATCAGAGCCAGGTTTTGCTATGATTGGGATTGCAGTTTCCGAGTAGAGCTTGACAATTTAGGTCACTCTTTCGTTCCAAATTGTGAAGTGCTATCTTTGACTTGAATCTTTATTATTCTTCATGCCATATTTTGACTCCATCCGTTAGAGTTTTGGGTGACTTAGTAGAGTTACATGGTTGTAATTATGAACTGCAGTATAGATACAATATTGTACTCTATTGGGTAACTTGGAGTTCTACATTTGTTTTCCGCTTGATTGAGTTTCACTCACCCGATATTCTAGTTTCATTGTCTATTCTATATCTTGTTCTGATTTTTCCCCTGTATCTTATGCCGGCCTAAAAATGTTGTTTCAGGATCATGTCTTCCAACGACTCCCCCTCTATCACCACTCACCAGAATCAGACCGTAGAGATTTTGAATGCACTGCAAAGTCTGAAGGAAGTCCAGGAGCGAACAAACGACCTGTTAGCTGAAGGACTGAGAAGGCAGATGATTCAGGCACCAGCGGAAGTCTCCAATCGTAAAGGGACCCCTGTTGGACGAGGAAAAGAGGTGAAGATGAAGCGCCCACTTTTTCCCCCGCGACAGAAGCAGCAGGAGACCCAATGTTGTGGGTACTGCAAGAAGCCAGGACACCTTCAGAGGGATTGTCGCCGCGCCAAAGGGAAATGCCTGATTTGCGGATCCAGCGAACACTTTATCAATAGTTTCCCCAATAGGAAGGAGCTACAAAGAGGCGGTTCATCTACACGCTCCACTTCTGCTAAGTGATGGTTATTTCATAGTTCGAGCGTCGAAGAACAGTACGGACCCAGCGTAGAATTCAACTCGCGTGACGAGATTGTAGCGGTCTAGAAATCAAAGAAGAATTATCACGTTTTCTACTTTCAATAAAATTGTTGTCACTCCTTTGTAAATATTTCTTTTCGTTTGAAATCTTGTAACCATCGAACTTTTAGCTGAATGCAATAAAACTTCGAGTTGTGGTGTATATATCGTTCTCTTACTTCTCACTTTATCTATACTATTCATTGCATCAGCATTTTTTACATTTTAATTTTTCCGTCCTTGCCTCCAGCATATCCTCCCTGTGCCACCGTATCCTTGGATATCTTCTTAATGTGCCCCACTGTCTAATCATGACTTCCTCTTTTCAGGTCATGGCCCACTTTGGAGAAGTGCCTCCTCTAGATGAGGACACACGATCGTGCGTTTCCTCGGACTACATGCTGGTAAGATCAGGTGACGAAATTAATGGCCCACAGGTTATTTTCGGAAACAACGATTCCGGGGGTGAGGGATTCTCAACCCCAGAAGTCGACGTAGTCAGCGACTCTGACGACGAAGAAGAGGACCTCGAAGAAGACCCAATAAGGGAAGATTCCTAGGAAGACCCGATAGAAGAAAATCCTGGAGAGGAAAACCCTAGGGAGAATCCAGTGGAAGAAAATCCTGTGAAAGAGGATCCAGCAGAAGAGAATCACGTAGAATCAGACCTCGATGGAGAAGCTCCAGTCGAGACAGAAGGACCAGAAGAACAAGACCCTGCGGCAGAAGAACCTCCGATGGCGATCCCTGTGAGGCGATATGGGAATGGATGCCCCTATCTGAGCGCGCGAGCCTACCGTAACCTGCTGACCCTCCACAACCACGACTGACATGATTGAGCTTTCGTCTCCTCTAGCCAAAAAAAATCTGTGTATAGTTTAGGGCTATCTTTTCGTCGTGGATGCCTTATTCGGACTTTTCTGAAATGAAATAAATTGCTGAGTTCGCTAATCTTTTGATCTTCTTGGTTCACATGATGCATGATACATTTATTTTCCTCCTGAAATCCCTGACTGTCCACCCCTGTACCTTGTGCTGTTTTGACCCTCGCTTAGATTAAAAAGTACCACACCCGGATCTTTTGAATGGGCCACCCTTCATCCTTCGTATGTGCCTCGTTTGAAATCCTTCTGGAGGAGAAATTGATGGGGAAATTTCCGAGTCCGCTAATCCTTCGGATTTTTGATTCACATGATGTATCGACCGTTTTCTTTCCCATACATCCCTTCCCCTCCTGTGGTTCTTTACTGCTCACCCTTACACCCTGGGCTGAGTCGACCCCGGGCTCTTCGACCTTCAGTTTAAAGTGTCACACTCCGACCTTTCAAGTGAGCCATATTCCATTGTAATCTTTACCCTGACTAGCTCAATACCTATTTGTGCTTTTTCCTGTTACCCTAACTATATTTAGGGACATCGTTATTCGAAAAGTTAGTTTTCATTATTTTGTGTTTATCGAAAAGTGTGTGTTATTGACTACTCCCGTTTTATGCATTTTAAGTACACTACTATTCTCCCCATTTTTCGGTAGCACAACCATATATTGCACATATTATTTTGGGCAATGTTTCTTATTTTCACCATGTGGTTTTCTAAGTTATGTTAAAATTGTTTGATTGATACGTTATTCTAAAATGTTTTAACCTATCGACAAATCCTACACTATTTTATTATTGTTACTTTATTTTCCCGGGTATTGTGCTTATCGTTGCTATTATAAATGGCTATGTCTGATACTATTTTAGCTGTGCTATTTTGATATATGTATGTATGTATATATATATATATATATATATAGGATTTCGATTTTTTTCCTCTAGCATGCCATGAATGTTATTGTTTGTATTGCTATTTTCATTCCCTTGTACATATAGTTTGCCTTTATAGTTGACCCTACCTTATAGCTTTTCGCATGTTATGTTTTAGCTTATCGTTTGTTTTAAATTTCGAGGACGAAATTTTTGTAAGGGTGGTATGATGTAATACCCACTTCTTTTGTACACACTATCCATATTCTTCATAATATATTATTTACAAAATTTATTTATTTTATTTATAATTATTTTATTTCCTTTAAACCCTAATCCCAATCCCTTCTATTGTTGTGTCTCGGCCCACTCTCTCCATCTCCCTGTATTTTTCTATTTCCCTTTTCCCTAAAGCCAAGCCCAAGAAAATTGAGCCCAAGAAAATTTCACCATAGGATTAAAACCATACTAAAGCCAATCGAATAAGTTCCTCGGCCCTGAAAACCACAAATTAAACTAAATATCCAAGCTCAGCCCACACTTCCCTTTTTCCGGCCCAAATCAAAACAAATACTCATTTAAAATCAAATTTATTAAACAAAGATATAAACCATAAAACCCAGCCCATTTCCCTTTTAAGTAAAAATTAAACCCTTTCTCGCCGGCCCACTCCCCTCCTCAGCCCAAGGAAATTAAAAGTTTATTAAAACTTCTCCAAGACACAGCCCAAGCTCTCCGGCCCGCAACCTCAACCAACCCGACCCGACCCATTTCATCATCTCTCCTTCTTTTTCAATGTTACATTTTCCCGCTCGAAATTCGTTTCTCCTACCCACGTCCCCCTCGCGTCCACGTCGCCTCGACGTTGCCCCCATGCCCCGCGACCCCGGCCATGACTCCCTCAACCACTTCTCGACTCCTTCTCCTCTCTCCCTCACACTCTCTCTCAAACTCTTCTCCCTCTACTCTCAGAAACCCAATCCCAGCTCCCTAACCCCGCCAACGACGCCGCCGCCGCCGACGACTCCACTCATCATTCCTCCCTCGCGCTCCTCTCTCCAAAACTCACCCCTCACCGAGCCCCGCACTTTCAGCCGCCACCAAGCTCCCTCTTCTATTCCTCCTCACTGCAGCCGCCGCCGGCGACCCCATCCCCCTCTACCTCAACCACACGCCGCCGTCCCCCTCCCTGCACCCACTACCGACAACCTCCTCGTCATCAACCCCTAATAGCTGCAGCACCCCAAGCATCCAAGTCCACTGCACCGACTTTGTCCCCGAGCTCCCCTTCAACCCACCGGAGCTTCGCCGCCGTTGCCATCCCTTCCCTCCGTTACCGGAGAACCCTCCTCTCTCCAAAGTCCCGACCCTCTCCACCATGATCTCTTCCGGCCACCTCGTCCTTGCCTCCATGTTCCAACCCGCAAACCGAGCTCCTTGCCTCTACCTTCACCCTTGCATTGTCGGCCACCATAATGCCAACTGAAGTTTCTCGCCGTCGAGCCCCCTACAAACTCCAGCGACCACCGCCATCAACCGCAACCCCAGCAACACTGAGCCTCCAACTCTGACAAGCTCGAGCCAAGATCGAGACTTTTGTCACTGTTGTGCCATGCCGGAATCGTCGTTGCCGTGCCGTGCATGTATCACGTCGTGCCGTTGCCGCTGCCGTGTGTCGCCAAAGCGTCTCCAGGCAAGTACCCTACTTGCTACATGCTATATTATATCCGTTACAATTCATAATACTATAAATTCCACGTTTACGTTTCGTGAAATCTTATATAACATAAGTGTTCGATGCAAGATCTGAATGAAAACCTTCATTTAATTTGACGGAACTTAATTGCATATTCGGGCTCGTGTGGCAATGAGCACTGTGTAGAAATTTTACTGGAAAATACAATTGTTAATGGCTTAAACGAACACCCCCAAATACACCCGTAAAAACTGGGAATTTCCCATACCTGAGATTTGTTAAAATCACAATTAATTTTGTACATATTGAAATGAGGCGTTCGAGGGCTCAAATCGAAGACGAATCAATGACCTGAAACCCTATGCAAGTTTTTAACTGTTTATGTACTGATATTATGACGAGAATTGGTTCGGAGAGCGGCTCTGGACTGCAGTCCAGGGAGACTCTGGTTATTGTTTTATGTCCCGTAATCTTTACTACCTTGCTGTCTGAACTTGTATGTTGCGGAACCCTACACCTTATTGAATATGAATCTGTTAGATAAATAATGCAAGTGATTTCACTCTGTTTCGTCGTCGTTTACTATTTAAACTATAATTTAAAAGAACAGGACGTATAGCAGTCCCAAACAGAACCAGAACTGATACCCTAGTGTTGAACAGTACATAACTCCTGACGTACAGACGCGATTGAGATTTTGTATATTGCGTTGAAAACCCTATTAAAAACCCTAAATTTCATTCAACTTTAGCATCACTAAATTCTGATCCCAACTAGGATTAAAATGCATTGCGAAACGGACTTCCGATTCTGAAACCGGATTTCTAGCAGTGAACGCTTAAAATGAAATAGCCATATCTAGTGATCCTGAAACCCGATTAACGTGAAACCAATTTTTATGGATAGATAATCAAACATACTACTTATCCTCTGTTCATTGTTTCGCTAAATTTGGCTTGTATGATTTATGATAAATTATGCAAGTGGTAGGATACCAGCTTAGGACATCTTAATCATGCCTTACATACTGTTTTCTCATCACATCATATATATGTTATTGCATTAGTAACCTAGTGATCATGTGCATTATCCAGTGTTAGGTATTAGTTGTTATTGTGGCAAGTACGTTAGTGTTTGAGTATGAATGGATAAGTGAAAGTGACACGTACTGTACACAATCAGTGGACCCTATTATTCTATTGCATTGTCGACGTCTGTGGGACGTGTATAAGTGTGACTATAAGTGGTATGGGACACTTATAGAAGCACTTGTATGGGTGTCACAGCTAAAGCACCAAATACTGTCCATTTAGCTTGGGCATCAGTCGAGACATGCTTGATGGAGACCATGTCTTCAGTTCTCGCGTAGACTCGTCATGGATCGACTGGTGTTTGAGTTTATGGTTGGCGTTTGATGTAGACCACGGGGTGTGGGGTAGTTTGAGTGTGAGTTCAACAGAATCTCGGGAGTCCCATGCCGGCATATATATATGGAGATTTACAGGGTTATCACTGATTATTACCGTGCGTTTTATTTGGGCCCGTGGTCCCTTGCTCTTGGGTCCTACCCTTGGGTAGGGGATACTCACGAGTGGTTGACTCTCACACTTGGACTGACGATAGACTTAGTGACCTGTATAGTGAGACTTAGAAACTGATAGGGATAGTGACATTGAGATGCATTGCTTACTGAATCGACACACCTGGCATACTACTTTACTGCTTTACTGTTCACCTGCTCTTTTAGACACTCGCATTGGCTACTTCATGTTCATATCACTACTATCTTGATTTACTGTTATATAGTCATTATTACTGTACGAGTTACCACTTGCACCTATGTATATATTGCTATCGCATCGCTCTGACGACCTGAGTATGCATGCTCAGAGTGAGAAGTGGATCTAGCTTGGATCAGGACCAGACGTACCTCGAAGACATCGCGGACATATTGATCAGCTACTCAGAGCTATACCCTCTTGATCTCCTTCTGGTTAGTTCCTTGTATTTGTTTTGATTTAGTTATTGCATTTCTCATTACCTGTGCATTGATTACTGATTACCACGTAAAGCTAGAAGCCGAAGTGTGACTACGGAAGGATATTTTCTCGACCATAGAAGCATGGCTGGCCTTGTCAACCCCTCGTATTCCATATTTTGGGAAGCGGGGCGTGACACATATATATTTAAATCGGATTAAATCTGGATTAAATTCTGGAAAAATACGGAAAATTTGTAGAAAATTTCGGAAAATATCTGGAGACTTATTTATTAAAATACGCTGATTATTTATAGGGACTGGGTATTACATTTTAAATATTATTTTAAGTTTTCATTTACACACTAAATTAGTGATAATTATAAATTAGAATGGGTTAATTACATATTAGTGCACTATGACAACTTAACACACATTTTGTAACATGTTCTTTCTTTCAAAAAATTTCTCAATGGTTCTAGACAATTCAAGGAAAAAGATTAAATAGAAAATAAATAAATAAAAGAAAATGAAAAGAGTTGATAATTAAGGTATGGGGCCATGTTGAATTGGGGTATGGTCACCTCTCTCACTCACCCCACACACACTCTCCCCCTCTTCCTAGCACGGCAGCAACAACTGCTCCCCCCCATTCTTCTTCTCACTTGCAAAATACCTCACTACTTCACTCAAAAATCCGAAAAATCCAACACTAATTTCTAGCTAAATCTTCACTAAAATTCGTTGATCAAATCTCAGCTTGGATCTTGAAGCAAGTTAGCATTTTGGGTAGCCAAAGTTAGCATGTTGATTTTTTCAAAATCTTTGAGTATAAAACTTAATCCAAATCCTAGTTTGTTTTGTTAATGTTTACTTTAATATAAATTTAATTAGGTGTTAATATGGTTTTAATTACAAGTTTTGATTTTAAAGAGAAGTTTTTGGGTTTAAATTAAGGGTTTTATCACTTAATTAAGTTAGCTTAGTGTAGTTTAACATGTAATGGTTTATCAAATATAATATAGTGGTTAAACTTGCTAATCGTTACTTTTAAATTGTCTAAATTAGGTGTTTATGCAAATTAATTTTATTTTTAGTTTGTAAAAGGTGAGATTAAAATTGGTAAATATTTGTGTGGCTTAATTAAAATATTTTAGTGTAATTTATGGCCGCTATGTTTGCTAAAACATCTAGTTTTGCACTAAAATAGTTAATTGTTGCTTACTAGGTTTTTAGAATAAAATGGTTTTAATTGAGTTGAGGTTGTGATGATCTACAACCTATTTCCTATAATATTTAGTGAGATATGAATGCGCGATTGGTATGATTGGATTCTAGGATTAGTGGTTGCTACGCATAGCGACCCCTAGTTGTAGTTCGTGGCGATGTCGCGCACGTTTTGTGCACTAAGTGCATGCGCGTCTAGTTAGTGCGCCTTAATTACCTTATATCGTCTTGACTTCGCGTCTATCTAACTATCCATCCTCTTATTTACCTTTTTGCGATTCAAGGATCGGTTGCAGAGACGTCGGACGTGGCAAAGAAAGGAAAGGCCGTGATTGGATCAGTTTAGCCGAGGCGTCTCGGTGAGAAAATGTACACATCTATTGGGGGGTCGTCTGGATGGTGCAAGGCACCCGATAGTTAGGATTATCAGCGGTTCTTGTAGTTATATGCGTATTTTTCCAATCGTTCATGTCATGGCATTGCATCTTCTTACATATGATATTATTGCCTATGACACTTGCACCATTACCATTGGTTCATGCCGCGCGTCCACTATTTTATGCGAACACACACGCCATTGGTAATTGCTATGTCACGAACACTATAGAACTTGCTAAAATTGGTATTTGTGCATTTGCATTATGTATTATGTGTAGACGTTTAGTTGTATTCTCGTTTTCTTCGGATGGATACAGGTTTGTTAGCAATATACCTCGTCGCATCATCATTCATACAGAGCTTCTAGTCATGAATCATTTTTTTATATTATCGTATCACATACATTCATCATTTCCGACATGTTCATATATTGTGATTCTTCTTTGAGATTTCAGTATTTATGAGATTTCTGGATTTTTGGGAAAACCGCAAGAATTTTATAAGCTTATTATCATTTTAAAAATGCAAGTTGCAGTTTTCTCTTGATATGATATATATGTCGTCCACCATGAGTTTTCCTGATTTGAGTTGGTTTTCGAGACCCTATTCGAGGAGTAGAATGAACCGTTTCGGGTACATGGTGGACCCAGTACGGTACCCCGGGGAAAGAGTGTTTAGTGGGGATGACGATGAGCCTGGCAGGGGCGGACTACCTACCGGTGATGTCTGGCGTGGCGGATATCCGGAGGATACCGACCGTAGTCGTGATTTTTGATGATATGGGCCGATCCGGATTGACGGAGCCCGAGATATTGAGGATATTGTATCGATACTTGACACAGACTTTTCTGTTGATTTCATTGATGATACTTCAGTTTTTATTACACAAAAGTTATACCGAGATAAGGATACAGATCTTTTCATATCAGTTTTATCTGGATTTCGTGTTGATTATCCATTCATGTTGCATTCATACTAGTGCATCGCATCATATTGGTATGTGTAGGTTGTGACGCATTTATGTGCATGCTTACGATGGCCTTATTAAATGTTACTTACTACTCACGAGTTAGCAACTCACCCCCGTTGTGCCACAGTATCTTGCAGGTCTGACCCGTCAGCACAGTAGCGGCGGGCGTACTTCCTCTTTTTGCTTCATTAGCATTGACTCGCGGTTTGCTTGTAGGTGGGTTGCGAGGATATTTTGTTCCCACCTTGTGTATTATTATTATATCTAGTACACTCCATCTACCTTATCTACCATTTTTCACCCGTTGTATATGGACTTAGATGGTGAGCTCGTGAGATTTGTATGTATTCTATTTCTGGTGTCAATGCTCACTTGAGCCGACGTGGTGTTTTCTTATTTATTGTTTTCAGATGCTTATCTCATATTATGATGATTTATATTGCATGTGGTTGCGATTCCGCCATTGGTGAAGAGATAGCTCCCGCTTGGAGATGCCTTTATTCATTACTTATGCATATTTTTTGTATTGTACCCGTTTGGGGCCAGTATTTTCAAAGGAAACTCTGCCGAAATTTTCGGGAAATTTGATGCTTTTAAAATGTTTAATGCGACCTTATTTTGTCAAAATCACTTTCTTTAAAACAAGTTTTCCTTCATTATATTTTCATTAAATGGTTTAGATTTCTGAGCTTTGGCCTACTTATATTACGCTGTGCCTCTAGACCTTGTGTAATTTAAGTACCAGTCACGTTCCGTACATTCGGGTCGTGACAAAGTTGGTATCAGAGCGATAGGTTTTACCTTTCTGAGTGTAGGATGACCCTTGATAGATGGAGTAGGTGACTTAAGCAGAGTGACGTAGCGTGTGTATGTTCCGCAGCATACTTAAGATACGGTACTCCGTCTAAGTGACCTTAGGATATATTTTCTTATGCTTCCTTCCTTGATTCCGGATATCCTTTGATTCGATTGCGATATTCTCATCAATCCTGTTTCTTACTCCAGCCACTATGCCACCGATGACTACGAGGGCCCAAAGGGCTGCCGTGAGAGATGAGATTGGAGCAGGCTCATCTGAGACGAGGACCGACCAGGGCAGTACGCCTATCTCGCATAGACAGATGGATCCACCCTCTATTGATCGTATCACTAGGCTGGAGGCGAGTATTCAGGATTTCTGCCAAAGGATCGGATCCTTGATAGAAATCAGTCGAGCACGGAGATCGGATATTGCTCCACCTAGGTTGTTCTGAGACCAAAGCGGATTCGTACTGATATGTTAGCTCCTAGGCGTGTTCGCAAAGTCCGTGGCGGATTCTTTATGGGCCAGTTATATCATTTTTATCCACATGATCAACAACCAACGCCGGGATGTTTCAGGTGTGGGAGCCCGTATCATCTTATCAGAAATTGTACCGTGAGGCGACAGGGTGAGGTATCGGTCTCACATGTTACTCTACCGCTTTCACCACCTCCTCCGAGCGCATTACCTCCTACGCCTGTTGTTGCTCCATGCCAGATCGATGCCCATATAGGCTGTGGTCGTGGCGGTCGTATTTGGAGAGGACGAGGAAGCAGAGGCAGACGACAGCTGGTTGCTGGTAGAGGGCAGGCCTTAGCTTTTGTGTTGACTCCTTGGGACGTGCAAGCGTCGAAAGTAGTCGTGACAGGTATTATTTCAGTGTTTTCTTTCGATGCGCATATTTCTTTTGTTGTTTGAACCTGTATCTACGCACTTTATACCGAGATTGGACCGAGAGTCGTCCTTGCTTGATCTGCCGCTGATTATTATTACTCCTGTAGGTGAGTCTTTTGTCACTCAATATGTTTCGATCGTGTTCTATTCATATCGAGGATAGGGATTCTTCTGTGGATCTGATCTTCCTTGATGTGTTAAACTTCAACGTTAATCTAGGCACGGACTGGTTAGCCAATTGCTATGCGTCCGTGGACCGCCGTGTGGAGGCAGCCAGATTCTGTTTTCCGGATGAGCCAGTTCTTCAGGGAGACCATAGCGCCACTCTTCCCGGTTTGATTCTTCTTTTCGTGCTAGTCAGCTCTTGAGGAAAGGATGTCAGGGATTCTTAGCGTATGTTCGTGATGCTAGAGCCGCAGAGGTCCCGTTGGACCAAGTCCCAATTGTGACGGAATTTCAATATGTCTTTCCTGACGAGCTGCCTGGTTTGCCTCTTGAGTACGATATTGAGTTCTGCATTGACTTTATCCCCGGCACGGGGCCTATTTCTATACCGTCTTATCGAATGACCCCTGCGGAGCTTAAAGAGCTGAAAGATCAGTTGTAAGATTTGCTGGATTAAGGGCTTATTCGTCCGAGTGTGTCACCATGGGGAACTCCTTTCCTGTTCGTCAAGAGGAAAGCCGGCAGTCTGCGTTTGTGCATTGATTATCGTCATCTGAATCAAGTGAATGTGCGAAATAAATATCCCCTACCTCGCATTGACGATTTATTTGATCAGCTCCAGGGTACAGGAAATTTCTCGGAGATTGACTTGCGGTCGGGTTATCATCAGTTGCGAGTTCGGAAGGAAGATATTCCAAAGACTGCTTTTCGCACGCGCTACGGGTATTATGAATTTTGGTCGATGCCCTTCGGGCTCACCAATGCCCCAATAGTGTTTATGGACTTGATGAACTGCATATTCAGGTCGTTTCTTGATCAGTTTATCATAGTGTTCATTGATGACATCTTTATATACTCTCGGAGCCGAGAGGAGCATGAGCAACTATTTACCCCAATCAGAGCAGAGCTCTGTTCAAATTCCAAGGCACGAAATGAAGCAACGCTTCTGATTCCACCCAATCAGAGCAAAGCTCTACTTTGAAAATTTAAATTTTAATAAATGAAGCAACGCTTCAGATCCCCTGCGCTGCGCGCAGAGCGCCACGTGTCAAAATCAGGCACGCCAGCGCATGGAACACAACGCCCAAGGCAGCGCGCTCAATCAGAACAAGGCTCTATTTAAAACAAAATTAACGGAAGCAACACTTCAGTTGCGCAAGCACTGCGCTGCGCGACACGTGTCAGCGCAGTTGCGTAGCGTTGTGCGCTGCGCGACACGTGTCAGCGCAGTTGCGCAAACGCGGTTGCGCTGTGCCACACGTGTCAGCGCAGATGCGAAAATGTAGTTGCGCTGCGCTGTGCGCTGCGCGACACGTGTCAGCGCAGTTGCGCCGCGCTCTGCGCTGTGCGACACGTGGCAGCGCAGTTGCGCTTGCGCAGGTGCGCTGCGCTCTGCGCTGCGTGACACGTGTCAAGCACTAGGGCGTTTGCGCCAAATATAATTAAAATTCTAGTAAGATCCTTTTGTTCTTGTTAAAACAAGAAGATTGTCTTCTGTAAAAACAGAAGCCCTTGGATCAAAGATCCAACGGTGGGGAAAATTCCCCAAATCACTCAGAGAATGATCTCTTTAACAAACTTAACAAATTTATGGGCACTATATAAAGACCCCTAGACCCCAATTCAAAAGAGAAGAAGAAGATTGAGAACATCAAGAACTTCAAAAAAACAAAACAGAGAGAACTTTGAAGGATTGTGAGAAGAACTCAAAAACAAAAAAGGTAAAAACCTTTATTCAAGAAGAGCTTCTTCTGAATAGATCATTGATCTAAGAACAAGATCAATGATCTTCAATAAAAACTAAATAATAACAGCGCCTTGCACTATTTTATGAACCAATGGTTCTGGAATCTTAAAGATTCTTTTCTTGAATCCAAAGTTAGATCAAGAAATTAAAACAGTGCCTTGCACTTGTAAATTTGCGCTGTTGCGCTCCTGGGTTGGCGCAAGCCACCAGAGAGCGCTGTTAGTGTATATGCCCTAGAGGCCATTACTGTATCATACTAGTTTGTATATTACTTGATGGAAGCTTGGAATATTCACAGTTGTATATACAATCTTGCTCGAAATGGTAGTATGCTACTTGGTTTGTCTCTACTTTAATATGTGCATGTATTTCTTTTAGCATATCGCTGATATACATATTAGTAGAGCCCTTAGGATCTTTGCTTGATTACCAGCATTGTGATGGCGCTCGCGCTCGTGGGAGCTGGGTAATCTATAAGCACATCCTTATACAGGTCCCTAGTCGTTGGACTATCGAGACAAGGCATCGATACTCCGGAGTAGACTAGCGTATGCGCTTCTCATCCCAGTGTGGGAGACGGTCTGTCCCACAGCCGTCAGTACGCCGTACTTGAGATAGTATGCGGGTGCTCGTTAGGTTATGAGTACACTGGACATGACTCATCGGGAACTGTTGGTTGGTATTATACCTATCGTCAGTTATCAGTTCCCAGGTGACATGAGTACAGCTTAGTCCGCTGACTTGACACTGTCACTTCGTCTCGAGTGTGTTCCCACTGCACTTTGATTACTACCCTACCACGGCTCAAAGGAGTCGTGCAAACAGGTAGTTTTTGGGTGCAGTCCCGAAGCACTTGGAGGCAATGACGGTTAGATAGGATTCGTCTCTCCCGGTATTGGGGGTTGACATCGCGCTGTGTCCAGGAGAGCCATTACACGAGTAGTCCCTGGCCAGGGCAAGCGAGATATACTGGTAGGTTTCCAGTGTTATCTCAGGGTGTTCTGGGCTACACTCCGACACGACTTGTACCGCTATTAGGGGACTGACGTTCACCGCCCCCCTAGGCCCGCCATGCGATGTATCAGACGAACAGACCGGACTGTACGGAGACTGTCACATACAGGCTCACTAGGAGTTCAGATGGGGTTCACCTCGTCAGTCTTCTTATCGACATCTACCTGGGGACCGTTACGTACAGCTAGTGCCGCTTGCGGTCTGTGGTTAAACCCACTGCCAGCGTAGTGTCGAGTCTTTAGAGTCCCACACAGAGAGCTATTCGTCTTTAGGCAAAATGAGTAGAGGTCGCATGGTTTTGCGACAGGGTTCGTTCACATCCGCGCACTTGTGCACGTTTGTTGTCCGGACAGCTTATACTAGCGGGCTTTGGTTTAAGCCAGATCCTAGTATATGATTTGGGATTTGTTTTATCTCTTTGTATTCGTATTCCTCGGATCACGAATACGGGTGCGTATGCACAGTTGCTTGAGACGGAGGGAGAGGACCTTGATTAGGGTTAGTGACCATTGTCATTTTATTAACCCTAATGCTTATGTGTGTATTATGGTTAATTGATATTTAGTTTAATATAATTGTGCATGGTTATGGTTGTTGACCATTTGACCTCCTTGACTTGTTGACCTAGGTTGACACTTTGACCATCATCATTTCATTTGGAAGATGCTCTTTGATCCTTGCAAATTGCATTAAAAATGAAATGATAATGGTCATGTCTTGATTAACCATGACAATTATCTAGCTAATTATCTAATTACAATAATACACACATATATGTGAGAATGGTTTATTTTATTCTCATTCTATCATTCCTTTTCTCTCTCTTGTTCTTCCTCTCCCTCAAGCTCTCCCCTCTCATGTGTTGAGAAACACTTGAGCTTGAGAAAAACCTCTTCTTGATCATCTCTACTCTCATCTAGGGTTCAAGGATTAGCACTTCTTGCACCCTAGTTATTTCTAGCTTGGAGTTGAAGCCAAAGGTTGAGGCTTTCGGGTGGATCCTTCTTCGACGTGAGAAGACGACAAAGGTGACATCTTTCTACTACTCCAAGGAGCAAGGAAAGAAGGACATAAAGCCCTAGGTATAACTTTTCCAGCACTTAGCTAGTTTCTAGTTAGCTTTAGCTTGTTTTTGTTTAGCAAAGATCCTTCATAGTGTAGTCCATGTTGCCTAAGCTCATAAAAATTCGATTTTTATTCCGTTTTCCGCCTCCCCGTAAGCACCGGGGTGGGCAACGTGGACTTACAGTGGTATCAGAGCCTAACTAAACATAAACTAGCTAGGTAGTGAAGTATAACGAAGTTCGAATCGGAAAAATCGAAAAACCAAAATATCAAAACCCTAGTTTTCTGTTAAATTTTTTTCTTCTCAAAATAAAATTTGTCATACTCCAAAAATCATCTCAGGGTTTTGTGAAGAAAGCCACCAAAAACGATCCAGAGATTCGACCAAAGAGCCGCGGTTCCGCGGCAATAGCAAGCTATTGCCGCGCAACCGCGGCCTTCTTGGCTCATCTCTGGGTCGATTTTGGTGCAGTGTCTTTCTGGCTTGGTTTTGGGATTTTTAAGATGGTTTATATGTGCCCAGATTTTCCAGAATAGAAATTTGTTTTTGGGGGCCTATAAATCCGTATTTTTTTCGAACTTCACTACACTTTGACTATAAAGGTTATATCTGTGATGTTTATATGTACTGAACGTCGGCTAATCGCTATATGTCGATTAGTCGGGGTTATACATATCTGTGATCTGTGTTTGATGTTAGTGTGTGTATATGAATGTGTTGGATTGTCGCGGGTTGAATAGCCGGGGTGGATGTGAGATGAGTGTTGCTTTTTCTTTCATTCATTGTAACATGTAAATTGATGTAATATTATTATTTGTATGGCCGCACAACCGGGTCGGAGTTGTAGTCGTCATTGTATAATTCTTTTTACTGTTTTTGCTCCTAGGATAGACCCATGGAGAGGGTGCACAAACTACCGGGTATCTCGAAGTGCCGAGTGGCCTACTCACGGTGTTGAGGGAGGTTGCTTCGCTTCGGGTACTTGGCGGGTAGTTTGCCGCACCCGTAGGGGTCTTGGGTGGGGTATTTGGCTATTCACCGCGACCGTGTAATCCGCTTTTCGTTGCAGGCTCGAACGGATTGCGGATTCCTAGTATATCCAATGTATTCATCTGTGATCTGTAATGTCTATCATTGCTATATATTTATATATGATAACTATTTAGGCATTGCTTATGTTTTACAGCCGCGCTAGCCCAGCCCCCGCTCTGTCGTTAGTTAAGTAACCTAACGGGTGATGACGGGGCCCCGTGGCGAATGCGAATAGTATAAGCGTACGTCATATTTTGGTTGTTTTCTGCAATGGTAGGATTAAATGATGGGACGCATTAAAAGAACTAATGCAAGAAAATAAACCAAGTAAAAGTCGATTGGAACACTTTGAAAACCACTTGGTTCTTTTCAAAACTAAACTTTTAAACGCGAAGCTTGAACCACTCCTTTTAAAAGCTATCTCGTTCCATCGATTATATCAAGTTCACTAAGTTCACGGTTTCGCCAAAACCATCCGTAGCCCTCCATCATTTCAGTTAAATATTCGGTAGTATTCAAGCTATGTATTTTGACCTCACGCCAAGGCATAGTGATTGGTAGCTGCCGGATATTTATCTGTTGCATAGATAGAATGCGTTGGTTTGAGACAGTCGTACTGCCATTTTGGCCTACGTCAAGGGTAGGTACGGGTGGGTTCAAATTAACCAGGATAATGATGGGAAGAACTTGACATGTGACTTATGACATTTTGACCTCACGCCAAGGTCATAAGAGCATGGGGCAAAAATCCACATCGGGAGTTTCATAAGTACTGAAACTTGCTAGCGCTGCATACCATTTGGAGTGTGATAATTCTGGTAGGATTCCTTCAGTTTTATCACACAATGATATTTGGATCCCGATCCTACTGTGAGTATATGCTACTCCTCGGGAGAACTCTCACTTAACGATCAATGCTATAAACTTAGTAGGTGTCTAGAAAGGTGTTAGCGGGGCTAAGCCCCCAGGGAAAAGAGGTTCTTAAATTAAGGAACTTCGCGAAAGCGTTGGAAAACCTCCCTCGAAGTACCGACACTGGCCTGGCTGAACGGTTAAGCAAGTATTGTACGGTGAGATTGATCCTGACTAATCCTTTCTTTACGGTTTGAGAAGGGATTCGAGAGATAGTGGGAGCCATCCAGTTTAGACAAACTAAAAACCACTCTAAACTTGCAAGAGCATCATGCTAAAGTGTTTCTTTTCTCTCTCCTAATTGCAGCGACCATTCAACATGACCGGACTTAAGTTATTACTAGATAAAAACATATTGACAGGGCCAAACTACAAAGATTGGCTCAGGAATGTCAAGATGGCAATCACTTACGACAAGTTGGGGTATATCCTTACCACCAAAGCTCCCCCTGTCCCAGGTCCCACCTCCAGCGTCGCGGATAAGGAAATCCGTAAGACATGGGAGATCGATTGCGCGAAGGCCAAATGCCTCGTACTTGCCTCGATGGACAATGAACATCAGAGGAGGCAAGAGAATATGGACCTAGAGTCCATATTTCTCCATACAAAAAAACTGTATGGAGAGCAGTCTCGTATCGCAAGATACGAAGTGTCGAAGAAGCTATTTTCAGCAAGGTTGGCCGTCGGATCATCGGTAGCGGAACACGTGCTTAAGATGATTGGCTACATAGAGGAGCTCGCGGACCTTGGGACCACGTTGGAGAATGAACTCTATACTGATTTGATTCTCCAGTCTCTTCCTTCCACTTACGCCCAGTTTATCCTTAACTTCAACATGCAAGGAAAGGAGGTTGAACTTTCCGAACTTCTGAACATGTTGAGGAGTGCTGAGGGCACCCTACAGAAAGGTAGGGAGACATCCACTTTGTTTGTAGGAGGATCTTCCTCTTCTAGATCCAGGGCGAAAGCCAAGGGTAAGAAGAAGAAAGCCCCCGCCAAACCAAGAGGCGGTGTCAGTAAAGTGGATACGAAGGGAAAAGGAAAAGCAACAAAGGTAGCGGGAAAGCTGGTGGGGAAGGAAGAATGCTTCTATTGTCACAAAAGTGGTCACTGGAAACAGGATTGCAAGGCTTGGAAGGCCAGAACACAGGATTTGAAGCGAGTTGCAGCTTCAGCTTCAGGTGTTTATGTTATTGAAAACTGTCTATCAATAAACTCTACTTCCTGGGTATTGGATACCGGATCAAGATCTCATATCTGTAATTCTTTGCAGGCGTTGAGAAAGCGTAGAGTTTTGAAGGCAGGTGACATGACCCTCAGAGTTGCAAACGGTGCTAGCATGGATGCTGAGGTCGTGGGGGACTATCACCTGGGATTGTCGGATGGACATTTTTTGGTTTTGCGTAGTTGTTATTATGTACCAAATGCAACCTGTAATATCATTTCTGTATCTTTATTATCTAAAGAAGGTTATGAATTTGCATTTGTAAGTAATGTAGTGAACATTCACCTTAATCAAGTTTTGATTGGGTCAGGTACATTGAACAACGGTATATACGTTTTAAACCAACCACAGATTTTCAATGTCCAGAATACACACAAAAGAAAGTCTCCATAAATAAATAAAACTTTCTTATGGCATTGTAGACTGGGTCACATCAATGAGAGAAGGTTGACTAAGTTACATGCAGAAGGATATTTGGATCCGTTCGAATATCAATCGTATGCAACTTGTCAATCCTGTCTCAGAGGAAAGATGACAAAGACTCCGTTCACTGGACACGGAGAAAGAGCGAGCGAGCTCTTGGGACTCATACACAGCGACGTGTGCGGTCCAATGTCTACACATGCACGAAGCGGTTATTCTTACTTCATTACTTTTACGGATGATTTCTCAAGATTCGGACATGTCTTCTTGATGAAGCATAAATCCGAAGCTTTTGAAAAGTTCCAGGAATATAAGAATGAAGTAGAAAAACAAACAGGCAAAAGTATCAAGGCACTGAGATCTGATCGAGGTGGTGAATACTTGAGTGCCGAGTTCCTGGGTTACTTAAAAGAGAATGGAATTCTCTCTGAGCTTACTCCTCCATACACTCCGCAACATAACGGTGTATCGGAGAGACGGAACCGAACCCTATTGGATATGGTACGGTCCATGATGAGTAACGCTGAGTTGCCACGATCGTTCTGGGGATATGCACTAGAATCAGCTGCATACCTTTTGAACCGAGTTCCCACTAAGACTGTGCCTACCACACCATATGAGTTATGGAGTGGGAAGAAACCCTATCTTCAATACCTGAAGATTTGGGGATGTCCAGC
This sequence comes from Agapanthus africanus, assembly GCA_030015575.1. Lineage (NCBI taxonomy): Eukaryota > Viridiplantae > Streptophyta > Magnoliopsida > Asparagales > Amaryllidaceae > Agapanthus > Agapanthus africanus. Next base: position 904,995,955 of record JASDDO010000022.1, read on the forward strand.
TTATGTCAAAAAGCAGCATGCGGACAAATTAGAGGCACGCTCAGTACTGTGCAAGTTTGTGGGATACCCAAAGAACTCCAGGGGGTATCTTTTCTATTACGCAGAGGAACAAAAAGTCCTTGTTTCTCGAAATGCCCATTTTCTGGAACATCAGTTCTTAGAAAAAGAAATAAGTGGGAGCGCAATAGAACTGGAAGAAATTCCAGAACCACGAACTATTACTGAAAGCTTAGTAGAACCAGAAGGTTCGAAAGATCAGGACATTCCCATGCCACTCCGCAGGAGTAGTAGGCAGTCTCATCCGTCCGAGAGATACTACGGTTTTCTCATTGACGGGGATAGGGAGGATTGCATCATAGATTGTGATGAGCCTACTAGCTTCCAGCAAGCCATTCAGAGCGTCGACTCGGTAAAATGGCTGAATGCAATGCGGACCGAGATGGAGTCCATGTACACCAACAAAGTATGGACGTTGGACATTGCTCCAGATAGGGTAAAACCCGTAGGATGCAAGTGGATCTTCAAAAGGAAGATTGGTGTGGATGGACAGGTTGAGACCTATAAAGCTAGACTGGTTGCAAAGGGTTTTCGTCAGCGACCTGGTTTGGACTATAACGAAACCTTTTCTCCAGTAGCTATGCTGAAATCCATTCGGATCCTTCTTGCCATTGCTGCCTTCCACGATTATGAGATTTGGCAGATGGACGTAAAGACAGCTTTTCTAAATGGACATTTAGAGGAGTGTGTCTATATGGACCAGCCAGAGGGTTTCATTCAGAGTGGGAGCAGTGGAAAGGTGTGCAAGTTGTTTAAGTCCATTTATGGACTAAAGCAGGCATCGCGGAGTTGGAACATCTGTTTTGATGAGACGGTCAAGGAATTTGGCTTTATCAAAAATCCAGATGAACCATGCATCTATTGTAGATTTGTAGCGAGAGCTGTAGTATTCCTCGTTTTATACGTGGATGACATTCTCTTAATAGGAAATGACATTCCTATGCTACAATCTGTCAAGGGGTTCTTGTCACACAGGTTCTCCATGAAAGACCTGGGTGATGCCTCATACATTCTGGGTATCCGGATCTACCATGACAGATCCAAGAGGATATTAGGACTTTCACAGTCTAGGTACATCGACACCATACTGAAGAGATTCAGCATGGAAGATTCCAAGCGCGGTAATCTACCGGCTTGTCACGGGGTCACCCTCTCCAAAGAGATGTCTCCCAAGACTGATTTGGAGAGGGATCGCATGTCTATTATACCCTACGCTTCTGCGGTAGGCTCTATAATGTATGCGATGTTGTGTACCAGACCGGATGTGGCTTATGCACTGAGTGTGGTAAGCAGGTATCAGTCAAACCCTGGAAAGAAACATTGGATAGCAGTAAAGAACATTCTCAAGTACCTGAGAAGGACTAAGGAGATGTTCTTGGTGTATGGCGGAAAAGACCTGCAAATTGAGGCCTTTGCTGACTCCAGCTTCCAGAGTGACAAGGATGATTCCAAGTCCATGTCGGGTTTTGTCTTTACCCTCAATGGAGGGGCGGTGTGTTGGAAGAGTTCCAAACAAGAAACCGTTGCTAACTCGACTATGGAAGCGGAATACATCGCTGCATCTGATGCCGCAAAAGAAGCTGTCTGGATGAGAAAGTTCTTAAGAGAACTTCAGGTGGTTCCGTCCATTGTTGACCCAATACCTCTGTATTGTGACAACAACGGGGCTATAGCTTTAGCGAAGGAACCCAGGTCCCATCAGAAATCCAGACACATCTTGAGGCGGTATCACCTGATCAGGGAGATCGTGGATCGCCAGGAAATCGAGGTTTGGAGGGTTGCTTCAGAAGATAACACAGCAGATCCATTCACTAAGGCCTTGCCCCAGACTCAGTTCGAACGGCTGATCGAGATGATAGGTCTTCGATACGCCAGTACATGGCCTTAGTGCAAGTGGGAGATTGTTAGTGTATATGCCCTAGAGGCCATTACTGTATCATATTAGTTTGTATATTACTTGATGGAAGCTTGGGATATTCACAGTTGTATATACAATCTTGCTCGAAATGGTAGTATGCTACTTGGTTTGTCTCTACTTTAATATGTGCATGTGTTTCTTTTAGCATATCGCTGATATACATATTAGTAGAGCCCTTAGGATCTTTGCTTGATTACCAGCGTTGTGATGGCGCTCGCACGCGTGGGAGCTGGGTAATCTATAAGCACGTCCTTATACAGGTCCCTAGTCGTTGGACTATCGAGACAGGGCATCGATACTCCGGAGTAGACTAGCGTATGCGCTTCTCATCCCAGTGTGGGAGACGGTCTGTCCCACAGCCGTCAGTACGTCGTACTTGAGATAGTATGCGGGTGCTCGTTAGGTTACGAGTACACTGGACAGGACTCGTCGGGAACTGTTGGTTGGTATTATACCTATCGTCAGTTATCAGTTCCCAGGTGACATGAGTACAGCTTAGTCCGCTGACTTGACACTGTCACTTCGTCTCGAGTGTGTTCCCACTGCACTTTGATTACTACCCTACCACGGCTCAAAGGAGTCGTGCAAACAGGTAGTTTTTGGGTGCAATCCCGAAGCACTTAGAGGCAGTGACGGTTAGACAGGATTCGTCTCTTCCGGTATTGGGGGTTGACATCGCGCTGTGTCCAGGAGAGCCATTACACGAGTAGTCCCTGGCCAGGGAAAGCGAGATATACTGGTAGGTTTCCAGTGTTATCTCAGGGTGTTCTGGGCTACACTCCGACATGACTTGTACCGCTATTAGGGGACTGACGTTCACCGCCCCCCTAGGCCCGCCATGCGATGTATCAGACGAACAGACCGGACTGTACGGAGACTGTCACATACAGGCTCAGTAGGAGTTCAGATGGGGTTCACCTCGTCAGTCTTCTTATCGACATCTACCTGGGGACCGTTACGTACAGCTAGTGCCGCTTGCGGTCTGTGGTTAAACCCACTGCCAGCGTAGTGTCGAGTCTTTAGAGTCCCACACAGAGAGCTATTCGCCTTTAGGCAAAATGAGTAGAGGTCGCATGGTTTTGCGACAGGGTTCGTTCACATCCGCGCACTTGTGCACGTTTGTTGTCCGGACAGCTTATACTAGCGGGCTTTGGTTTAAACCAGATCCTAGTATATGATTTGGGATTGGTTTTATCTCTTTGTATTCGTATTCCTCGAATCACGAATACGGGTGCGTATGCACAGTTGCTTGAGACGGAGGGAGAGGACTTTGATTAGGGTTAGTGACCATTGTCATTTTATTAACCCTAATGCTTATGTGTGTATTATGGTTAATTGATATTTAGTTTAATATAATTGTGCATGGTTATGGTTGTTGACCATTTGACCTCCTTGACTTGTTGACCTAGGTTGACACTTTGACCATCATCATTTCATTTGGAAGATGCTCTTTGATCCTTGCAAATTGCATTAAAAATGAAATGATAATGGTCATGCCTTGATTAACCATGACAATTATCTAGCTAATTATCTAATTACAATAATACACACATATATGTGAGAATGGTTTATTTTATTCTCATTCTATCATTCCTTTTCTCTCTCTTGTTCTTCCTCTCCCTCAAGCTCTCCCCTCTCATGTGTTGAGAAACATTTGAGCTTGAGAAAAATCTCTTCTTGATCATCTCTACTCTCATCTAGGGTTCAAGGATTAGCACTTCTTGCACCCTAGTTACTTCTAACTTGGAGTTGAAGCCAAAAGTTGAGGCTTTCGGGTGGATCCTTCTTCGACATGAGAAGACGACAAAGGTGACCTCTTTCTACTACTCCAAGGAGCAAGGAGAGAAGGACATAAAGCCCTAGGTATAACTTTTCTAGCACTTAGCTAGTTTCTAGTTAGCTTTAGCTTGTTTTTGTTTAGCAAAGATCCTTCATAGTGTAGTCCATGTTGCCTAAGCTCATAAAAATTCGATTTTTATTCCGTTTTCCGCCTCCCCGTAAGCACCAGGGTGGGCAACGTGGACTTACAAGCGCCACGTGTCAGCCCCAGAACAAACTGCGCCTTGCGCTTTCAAAAATAGAGCATTGCTCTTTAAAGTTGGCGCAACTCACCAGAGCGCGCCACGTGTCAGCAGCGCAACAGCGCAGCGCACTGCGCTTGCGCTCACCAGAGCGTAACACATGTCACCATCACATGAGTTTGCGCCTTGCGCTCCTCAATCGGCGCAAAGCGCCTGACAAGCCACGTGGGACGTTGTCAGAGCATTTAATGCAATGCATTATTAAGGGCAGAGCCCAATAAAAAGGTCTATCAGACCAAAAGGAAAATGTGCTGTGCACTGTTAAAAGGGACAGAGCCCAATTAAAAGGCCTAACAGGCCTAATAAAAAATGCAATGCACTATAAAAAAGGGGCAGAGCCCAAATAAAGGTCCAACGGACCAATTTAGATGTTGTGCATCATTTAAAGATGCCTGAGCCCAAATAAAGGCCTAACAGGCCAAATGCAAATAAATTGATTAACATTTTCAACTGGATTTAGCCCAATTATGGCCGTAAGTCCTCAAATTAAATTGACTGAGCAAGATTGTTCTCTTAAATCAATTTACATCCGGTCCAAGGGTACATCTCTGAACTCCTCTGACCCCTATCGTTGTAATCCTTCAATGACGCCAGAGAGGTGACGGGTCCCGACAACCACACATCGACACGGACTGCGGGGTCCTTAAACTCGTGGACCGAAACGTCCTTAAACTAATATTCGTCCCAAAATGGTAATGTTGGACTGAAACGTCCTTAAACTAATGCTCGTCCTAAAATGGGAATGTTGGACCACCATGTCCATAAACTGGAAATGGACCACCATGTCCCTAAACTGGAAATTGACCGCAACGTCATTAAACTAAACAATAGAGCCAATTGCTCTCTTGTCGGATCCAAACGATCCCGTTAAGTTGATCTTAGTCTGGAGATTAGGCTAACGTATTCTAAACAAAAGTTTAAGTTGATCTTAGCCTTAAATAGGGCTAACGTATCCTTTAAAAAAAACCCAAACCCAAATTTAAGAAAATACGGATTTGGACTAATCCACGTCCTACGGGCGACGGCATAACCTAGTCTCCGTATACAATCCACGGACAACCATAAACAAAACAAACACACACAACACGAATTGAAATTCTGGAGAAGGAGAAATTTGTTATCGCGATGCGGTAGCGTAATTAACTGCAGGGGCTTGCGCCTGCAGGGAAGAGCGTCCCTACAATCAAAAACCCTTCTAACGAGGGGGAATCTGACGAAGTCTGCTATATCGGCCGCATCCGTCTAAACCTCCGATACACGGTGCCATAAATCAACTTCGCATCTTCGGAGAGGTGGACGGATAAAACCAAATAGCATCTGCCCCGAATCACAGGAAAGACGTCCCCACGTCGTCTCGGCCGTCTCGATAATGTGATCTCTTACCTGTGATTGGGGCAGATGCTATTTGGTTTTATCCGTCCACCTCTATGAAGATGCCAAGTTGATTTATGGCACCGTGTATCGGAGGTTTAGACGGATGCAGCCGATATAGCAGACTTCGTCAGATTCCCACTCGTTGGATGGGTTTTTGATTGTAGGGACGCTCTTCCCTGCAGGCGCAAACCCCTGCAGTTAATTACGCTACCGCATCGCGATAACAACTTTCTCTTTCTCCAGAATTTCACTTCGTGTCGTGTGTGTTTGTTTTGTTTGTGGTTGCCCGTGGATTGTATACGGAGACTAGGTTATGCCGTCGCCCGTAGGACGTGGATTAGTCCAAATCCGTATTTTCTTAGATTTGGGTTTGGGTTTTTTTTTAAGGATACGTAGCCCTATTTAAGGCTAAGATCAACTTAAACTTTTGTTAAGAATACGTTAGCCTAATCTCCAGACTAAGATCAACTTAACGGGATCGTTTGGATCCGACAAGAGAGCAATTGGCTCTATTGTTTAGTTTAATGACGTTGCGGTCAATTTCCAGTTTAGGGACATGGTGGTCCATTTCCAGTTTAGGACATGGTGGTCCAACATTCCCATTTTAGGACAATCCCATTTTAGGACAAGCATTAGTTTAAGGACGTTTCGATCCAACATTCCCATTTTGGGACGAATATTAGTTTAAGGACGTTTCGGTCCACGAGTTTAAGGACCCCGCAGTCCGTGTCGATGTGTGGTTGTCGGGACCCGTCACCTCTCTGACGTCGTTGAAGGATTACAACGATAGGGGTCAGAGGAGTTCAGAGATGTACCCTTGAACTGGATGTAAATTGATTTAGGAGAGCAGTCTTGCTCAGTCAATTTAATTTGAGGACTTACGACCATGATTGGGCTAAGTCCAGTTGAAAATGTTAATCAATTTATTTGCATTTGGCCTGTTAGACCTTTATTTGGGCTCTGCCATCTTTAAATGATGCACAGCATCTAAATTGGTCTGTTGGACCTTTATTTGGGCTCTGCCCCTTTTTTATAGTGCATTGCAATTTTTATTAGGCCTGTTAGGCCTTTTAATTGGGCTCTGTCTCTTTTAACAGTGCACAGCACATTTTCCTTTTGGTCTGATAGACCTTTTTATTGGGCTCTGCCCTTAATAACGCATTGCATTAAATGCTCTGACAACGTCCCACGTGGCTTGTCAGGCGCTTTGTGCCGATTGAGGAGCGCAAGGCGCAAACTCATGTGATGGTGACACGTGTCACACTCTGGTGAGCGCAAGCGCAGTGCGCTGCGCTGTTGCGCTGCTGACACGTGGCGTGCTCTGGTGAGTTGCACCAACTTTAAAGAGCAATGCTCTGTTTTCGAAAGCGCAAGGCGCAGTTTGTTCTGGGGCTGACACGTGGCGCTCTCTGGTGGCTTGTGCCAACCCAGGAGCGCAACAGCGCAGATTTACAAGTGCAAGGCACTGTTTTAATTTCTTGATCTAACTTTGGATTCAAGAAAAGAATCTTTAAGATTCCAGAACCATTGGTTCATAAAAAAGTGCAAGGCACAGTTATTATTTAGTTTTTATTGAAGATCATTGATCTTGTTCATCTTGTTCTTAGATCAATGATCTATTCAGAAGAAGCTCTTCTTGAATAAAGGTTTTTACCTTTTTTGTTTTTGAGTTCTTCTCACAATCCTTCAAAGTTCTCTCTGTTTTGTTTTTTTGAAGTTCTTGATGTTCTCAATCTTCATATTCCCTTTTGAATTGGGGTCTAGGGGTCTTTATATAGTGCCCATAAATTTGTTAAGTTTGTTAAAGAGATCATTCTCTGAGTGATTTTGGGAATTTTCCCCACCGTTGGATCTTTGATCCAAGGGCTTCTGTTTTACAGAAGACAATCTTATTGTTTTAACAAGAACAGAAGGATCATACTAGAATTTTAATTCTATTTGGCGCAAACGCAACTGCGCTGCCACGTGTCGCACAGCACAGAGCGCGGCGCACCTGCGCTGACGCGCGGCGCACAGCGCAACGTAACTGCATTTGCGCAACTGCGCTGACACGTGTGGCACAGTGCAGCGCAACTGCGTTTGCGCAACTGCGTTTGCGCAACTGCGCTGACACGTGTCGCGCAGCGCACAACGCAACGCAACTGCGCTTGCGCCATTGCGCTGACACGTGTCGCGCAGCGCGGTGCTTGCGCAACTGAAGCGTTGCTTCCGTTAATTTTGTTTTAAATAGAGCCTTGCTCTGATTGAGCGCGCTGCCTTGGGCGTTGCGTTCCATGCGCTAGCGTGCCTGATTTTGACACGTGGCACTCTGCGCGCAGCGCAGGGAATCTGAAGCGTTGCTTCATTTATTAAAATTTAAATTTTCAAAGTAGAGCTTTGCTCTGATTGGGGGGAATCAGAAGCGTTGCTTCATTTCCCGCCTTGGAATTTGAACAGAGCTCTGCTTTGATTGGGGTAAACAAATGCCCCCCCACCATTGCGCTTACGTAGCCCCCAAAAGTGAGCGCAGCGGTGGCAGAATTCCAACCGTCGCGGCAACTCTTGGAAGTTGAAAGGGCATTTGATGCCTATAAATAGGACCTTTGGTCCCTCAGATGATTTTCATCTCTTCATAAGAATTTTGTCCAGAGCCCTGCTCTGTTTTATTCAAGCACTTTTAAGAGTTGAAACTCTAGAAAAAATTTTAGGTAAAAAAATTAATTTAGATTAAATTAAATTAATTTTAAGAGTCTTGCTCTCAATAGATCCCTGATCTAAAGGAGACCCATTTAGGGTTTCACTTAGCAGAGCTTTGCTCTAAAGGGGTCTAAAGAGAACTAAAGAGAACCCTATTAGGGTTCCATTAATAGAGCTCTGCTCTCTTAAAGATTTTCCTTGTATTTTTTCATTTCATTAATGGAGCTTTGCTCCTTCCAAATCATACAAAAGAACTCTTAGGAGTTTTTCATTGATTTTGGAGTTTAAAGATGGCATTTTATTCCTCGGTGCATTATATCACTTAGCATAATCAGTCTTTCTGATAATTTTGTTGATTCTCTTTCACAGAAACAATGGACGCCCACATGTACGATCTTGACGAGATCATCTCTTACGGGGACATCCGCCGACTTGGCCGTTCTCAAAATCGAGAGTTCACAAACGCGGAGTGTGCTGAAATCATGAGCCGCTTCGACGCATATAACGGTCAACTGCTTCCCCGACGTTCCTCCCTCCTGAAGCTTATCGTGGGAGCCATCTGGGAAGCGCTTCCCCTATTCTGTTCCTGTGTGCCGCTTAGGGCGTTGGATGCCGCCGAGGATAAGGTGCACTCGGTGTACCTGATGAACTTAATCTCGAAGAGACGGCGAGACAATCTTGTCGATCTCCTGCACTAGGCCTTCCAACAGTCCGCCATACTCGCTGCTTATTGGAGGGAGGAGGACATCCGTGGGGACCCCGACGCTTGTGCTCACGAAAGAAAGCACAATTGGATGGTTTGCCAGGCTTGGAAAATCTTAGATAAGGTTACTTTCGAGTTCCGTAATCCATGTCCTGGGTCCGAGGTTATACCGTTATAAACATTTCAATAATGTTGTTATTTATTTCTTTATGATTGTAAAAGCCCTTTGAAATATGAATGGAAATTTTTTATTTCAGCTTGTCTTATTTCTCATTCTGAGTCTTTTGCACACACATGAATGGATGTGTCTCGAACGCTTGATCAAATGCAAATTGAATGTCCTTTCTGTCGCTTCCCTATTTCTTTTATTATCAGTATACTGCTTTAGTAAATATGGTTGATAGGTGATAGAGCGAGCATTCTGTATTGGCTTCTTCAAAAGGCAGCGATGGCTTAGGCCGCAGGTTCAAATCTGCTGCCTAAGACTTTTCAACTCTATGAGCCATGAGGTTCTCATGGAGACTTTTCTCCCTACGGATCAAGAGGATCTCGTAGGTGGATTTTCTCCTTAGGAATCGTGAGGATTCCTAAGTGCATTTTCTCTTATAAGTCGTAAGGATCCTATAAGAGAATTTTCCCTCTTACGAGTCGAGAGGACCCGTAAGCGGTTGTTTCCCTCCTTGTCGAGATTCGACTTTGGAGAGTGAGACCCGTGGATAGTATGCAAGAGACCGTTTTAGACCGACTTGCAGGGTCGCAGTGCTTAAGAAACAAGTTTTTTTTTAAATCCCTGCTGCCTAAGGCTTTATCTTACGAGTCGAGCCGCATCGAGAAGTTCTCGCAAAGACATCAATTTCTTCACAAGTCGAGACGAATCGAGCATTTCTCGCAAGAATATCCTAACGTCACAGTTAACCTCTGCTCTTTACGACAGAAGTCCGTTAGGGTCTGTGGTACTTAGGGTTTTGGCCATCGTACCATCGCATAAGCTGATATATTCCTCGATAGGCAATCGTGCTGTTCGTGAAGCCCTACGACTGCCGTGTCTCTGATCCCTTCGGGGGCTGGACAAGACGTCTTCAAGCAATCCTCCTTGGCAGTTTGACCGTCGGAGGAGCAAGCGTTAGGAATTTTGCCATGCCGCTTTTTACTTGAGGTTAGGCTCGTTTTGGAGAGCCCCGATGAGTCAAAACCACTCCGCACTGGTGTGGGATGATCTCCGATAGTCTTTCAGGTTTTATGTGAGTTGCCGTCAAGACCCTGAAGCTAGGAATTTGGCCTTTGCTTCGTTTGCTGGCATCGCGTCTGCTGTATCGAGACGAATGTCGCGGTTGTCTCTAGGTTGCTGGTGAACCTTCGAGGTTTGGAACTAGGGATTTTGCCGCGGCTCCGTTAGTTTGATTGTCGCGTTTGATCCCTGCCGGAGGAAGAACGCTGGGGTGACATTTCGTCTGCTGTATCGAGACGAACGTCGCGGTTGTCTCTAGGTTGTTAGTCAACCGTCGAAGTTTGGAACTAGGGATTTTGCCGTGGCTCCTTTTGTTTGATTGTCGCGTCTGAACCCTGCTGGAGGAAGAATGCTGGGGTGACATCTCGTCTGCTGTATCGAGACGAACGTCGCGGTTATCTCTAGGTCGCTGGTGAACCGTCGAGGTTTGGAACTAAGGATTTTGTCGTGGCTCCATTGTTTGATGATGTTGCGTCTGCTGTGTCGAGACGAACGTTGGAGTGGTGACCATTCCGCACTGGTGTGGGATGATCTCCAGTTGTCTTTCAGGCTTTATATGACTGCTCGTTAAGACCTTGAAGCTAGGAATTTAGCCTTCGCTTCGTTTGTTTTGTCATGTACGAATCCCATTGGAGGAAGAACGCTGGGATGACATCTCGTCTGCTGTATCGAGATGAACGTCGCGGTTGTCTCTAGGTTGCTGGTGAACCGTCGAGGTTTGGAACAAGGGACTTTGCCGTGGCTCCGGTATTTGATGATGTTGCGTCTGCTGTGTCGAGACGAACGTCGAAGTTGTGACCATTCCGCACTGGTGTGGGATGATCTCCAGTTGTCTTTCAGGCTTTATATGACTCGCCGTTAAGACCTTGAAGCTAGGAATTTAGCCTTCGCTTCGTTTGTTTTGTTATGTCTGAATCCTGTTGGAGGAAGGACACCATTGTTGACATTGCATCTGTTGTAACGAGACAAATGCTGAGGTGGAGCTGGGATTTTGCCGTCACTCCGGTTTACTGACCATGGGGTCTTTTGTTGACGTTGCATCTACATCCTGCTGGACTGTGAAAGAACGCCGTTGTTGACATTGCGTCTGCCGTAACGAGACGAATGCTGAGGTGGAGTTGGGATTTTGCCATCACTCCGCTTTTTTTTCGACCGTGAGGTCTTTTGTCGGTGTTGTATCTGTATCCTGCTGGACTGCGAAGGAACGCTGTTGTTGACATCTCGTCTGCTGTATCGAGACGAATGCCGAAGTGGACTCTAAGTTGTCAGTGAACCGTCGAGACTTGGCTCTCTTTCGGATGGAGCCTGTTAGGAAGCTGTGATTCTCTCTTTGTTTGTGCCCTTGGATTGTATACAGGGATCGATGTGATCTTACCTGTAGGTCATAAATTTCATTATATATATTTTTATTTTATTTCTTTCCGCGATGCTCTATCATTTCAGCTTTATATCGCGAAGGTCGCGATTGCCCAATCATTTCGGCTATTTTTCGCGGTGCCCAATCATTTCGGCTATTTATTTTATTTTCACCCGTTACTTTTTATTGCGAGTTGCCCAATCATTTCGGCTATTTCGCATACATACATTTTCGCTTGCTGCTTTTTATTGCAAGTTGCCCCATCATTTCGGCTATTTCGTATGCATGTATGGCTCGCTAATTTTTTTTATCGCGGGTGTGGAACTCGAAATCTGATGCCAATCTCAGCATCAGCATCGCTACAACTAGAATATTGCCAGGAGAGAATCATCATTTGACATGAAAGGGTTTGCAATTTGATACCGGGTTTAGGCATCCGTATCGCTACAACTGGGATATTTCCAGGAGTGAATCATCATTTGCCTCTGTCAATGTCGAATAAAGGTGGCTTAGCGAACAGGGTTAGGGTCCCGTCGATTAAGGCATTTGACTTCATGAGCCGTAAGGGTCTCACAAAGGTATTTCTCCATACAAGTCGTGAGGATCTCGTAGGTGTATTTTCTCCTTAGGAATCGTGAGGATTCCTAAGTGCATGTTCCCCTGTAAGTTGTAAGGATCTTACAAAAGGGTTTTCTCCTTATAGGTCGAGAGGACTTACAAGGGTTGTTCACCATATGGACATATCCCCAAGTCACGGGTGGGACTTTGTTAGGGAAACGTTTATTCGTGCCCGTGGATTATATACAAGGGTCAGTGCTGAGCCACTTGTAGGGAAATATCGAAGGTTGTGGAGGTTGCTTAAGCACAGGTTTAGGTCTCTGTAACTTAAGACATTCAAATCTTATGAGCCGTGAGGGTCCCATAAGAGAGATCTCCTAACGAGTCGTGAGGATCTCGCAAGTGTATTTTCTCCTTAGGAATCGTGAGGATCCCTAAGTGTGTTGCTCCCTTATGAGTCGTAAGGATTTCACGCGGGTGGTTTCTCGTGTCTTTTAACGAGGTTGCGCCCTTTCGGGTTTTCACAAACACTCGCCGGTAGTCCTGCTGTTTTTACTCACGGAGCCCTTTCGGGTTTTCATCCGTGCCCATTTTGCTTATGGACATACCATTTTTTTTAACGAGGTTGCGCCCTTTCGGGTTTTCACAAACACTCGTCGGTAGCCCTGCTGTTTTTACTCACGGAGCCCTTTCGGGTTTTCATCCGTGCCCGTTATGCTTATGGACATACCGTTTTTATTATTATATTTTTTTTATTCTTTTTTTTATTCTCATCAGCCTGAGGATGCTGCGGTAGTAGTTTAAAGACGTTTCGGTCGTTTGCAAGTTTTAGGACATTGTGGTCCATCATTAGTTTAAGGACGTTTCGGTCCGCCATTAGTTTAAGAACGTTTCGGTCCGTCAGCTAGTTTTAGGACGTTTCGGTCCGTCATTAGTTTAAGGACGTTTCGGTTCGTCAGCTAGTTTTAGGACATTTCGGTCCGTCATTAGTTTAAGGATGTTTCGGTCCGCCTTCGCCGTATTTGAGGCGAATATCTAGTTTACTAACTTTTCGGTCTAAGGGGCTTTCTCTATGACTGAGCATGATGCCCCCGTCGTATCTATCTTTCTCGGAGCATGTGGTTGTGGCGGGCTCACCTTCCAGTTTTCGGAGATGACGAACATGCCTTGTTGGTATTGGTCTTCAACCCAGTTTTTGAAGACGTAGCAATCCTCGATTGGGTGACTTACCATTTGGTGGTAAGGGCAATAATTGGGATCGTTGACATCGCCTGGCCACAACGGACGTTTTGGACTTGGCAGATTGATGAGTCTGTCACGCACTGCCAGCTCGAACAGTCTCCTTGTTCTATCTTGAGGAAACGAGTAAGGACGTTTCAACTTTTCGTGGAGGGGTTGCCGCTTGTTGTTTCGACAAACAACCGGTCTAAGGCCACTCGATTGCTGTTGAGTGTTGGCTACGAGGGTTGTTCTTCCCTTCCCTTTATCCTTTTTGCTCGATCCTTTGTTTGCGGGGCCGAGATTTTTTCCGAGTAGCGTGTGATTGCATGGCTGAACGTTCTCGCAACTCCTCAATTCTTTCATTTTTGAAATGGATTTCTTGAGGAGAGGGTTGAGGGCAGCTTCTTCGTCAGAGTCGCTTCCAAAGGTGATAATTTGCAATCCCTTGGAGTCGGCTATGTGACAGTCGGCGGCGGCTCTTTTACGCTCATCTATCGCGTTTTTCTGATGTCTACGAGCTTCACGTTTTGTCCTGTTGAAGTGTTGCTTTTGAGCGACATACCCTTGCCACCAACACTTAAAGGAGTTGCAGTCTTCGGTAGGATGTATGATCTTCTGATGATATAAGCAGAAGTTAGGATGTATCTCCACTCCATCGAGAGTATTTTCTTCAGAGGGTGGTAGCTTCATTCCCGCTGACAGGGCTTTAGCAAACCTTTTCCTCATCTTGAATTTGTTTTTATCCGCAGCGGATGGCTTTTGATTTGACGGGAGTGCCTCGACTCTTTGGTCCAGTCGTCGGTGTTTGGCTCCTTCCAGTATGGCCATCTTACGCTCTTGATTGGCTTTAACTTTCAGACGAATCTCATTCAGGAAGGCATCGAACAACTCGTCTGACGGCCGCGGAATTTCTGGTTCAGGGTCCACCCTCGGTTTCTCGGCGCAAGGATCCTCTTTATCATCCGCCAATGAGTGAGAGATCACATGAAAAGTCGCTACGTAGTCTTCGGATTCATCTGATGAATCTTCTCCATCATTTTCGTCCTCAACAAAAGAACAAGCTGCCCCCATCGTGTTCGTCTTCTTTGGAGTGTGCGGCTATGGCGGGTTTACCTTCCAGTTTTCAGACAGCGCGAACTTGCCTTGTAGGTACCGATCCTCGATCCATCCCTTAAAGACGAAACAATTCTCGATCGGGTGACTTACCGTTTGGTGGTAACTGCGACAGACGTTTTGGACTCGGCAGATTGATGAGTCTGTTATGCACTGCCAGCTCGAACAGTCTTCTCGTTTTATTCTGAGGAAACGAGTAAAGACGTCCTAGTCTCTCCTCGAGGGATGGGCGTGGACGTACGTTGTTTTGGTGAACGGCCGGCTTTGAGTTGCTCGGCTGTTGCGGAGCATTAGCAACGACGATTACTTTCCCTTTCCTTTTCTCATTTCGAGAGTCCGGTTTTGGAGGAGACGGTCCATGGCCCATCTTGTCCATTTGGGCTAATTTGTCGATCAAGTCCTGGAAGGTGGTCAGCCTGAAGAACATCATAAATTATGAGATGGTCGCTTGCGGATCAAGAGTGCCCACGAACATGCCTACCGTAGGTGCCTCTTCTATGCGTTGTTCGCATTTCGACCATAGGTTCCGCCATCGTGTTGCGTATTGGACCCACGTTTCGCCGGGCCTTATCCTGGCGTTAATCAGTGCTGTTATCGGGGTGCGTTCACTAGCACTCGCGAATCTTTGTGTAAATAGTAGCTCCATCTCCGCAAATGTTTTAATAGATTCGTTAGGTAGCTCCGAATACCATTCAAAGGCTGTTTCTGCTAAGCTACCGACGAACTGGCAAAGCAACAGTTTTTCGTCGCCTCCCATGTTGCCGCATAAAGCTCTGAATTGAGCGACATGTTGATGCGGATTCCCTGTCCCTTTATATACGTAGAATTTAGGGATCGTATATCCCGGCGGGTAACTGATTTAGTCATACCAGCCCGGATATGGTCTCCCTGTCTTGACGACTTGACCAGCTGTCTCAGTTGCCTGGTGAACCCTTATCTGCTGAGCTATATACTCATCCAAGGCAGCTTTGGAAATCGTCTCCTCTTTGGCTGCTGACAGAGCCGGTGGAGGATTCGACATCTCTACCCTGTCATCTTCAAGGACGATCGGAGGATATTCAGCAGGAGGGTCTGGCTGCAACATCATCCCTACTATATCTTGGAAGAGGAGCGCCATTTATTTTATGTTAGTCGCTTGCTCTACGGCTTCTTTGTCCTTCTTTTCGAGGACTCTGCATAGGAAGTCAGCATCGGTTTCTTGCTCATAACGCTGTTCTGATAATGCTTCCGAGCTCTCTTTTGGCTCGGTAAGCGCAGCCATTGCAGTCATCATTTCCTGAAGCTTCTGTTGCTGCTCATGGGCTTTTGTCACGGATCGGGTAAGCGGTCGGTGACCTGTCGAAGCACAGCCTTCCTCCTTTCCGGAAGCCATATAAACAGTATGCACCACCATGCCCCCAGACTTGGGGTGTTTGTGTTTAGCGCTTTTACGGTTCGCCATGCTCACAGGGGCTTTTTGCGGCCTCTTTTTCTTTTGAGTGATCGACGTTGTGGGAGCCGTTGCAGCAAGCACCCATCCGGCTATCACTTTTTGTGACTTTGAGTAGTCCCTCTCCTGCTGATCCTTCATCTTTTTCTGTCAGCGGAAATAGTCTTGATCGACCACTGACTCTTGGACACGTCGCCAAACTTTGTAAATTTCAGAGGATAGCGGTCGAGGAGGTTGCTCCGGCTTCTTTTCTGTATCATTCTCCACAGGTGAAGGAGTTCTCTTCAACAATGCAGTGGGAGAGTTTCTGCGCACTTTGTTGAGCAGTTCAAAGCTGTTCTCGGTTAGAACAGCAGCCTCGATCTCCGCCGTTGGAGCTGGTGGAGTAAATCCAGAGGGGGAGTTGCCCCCAGCCTTCCTTACTCGGCGCCAGTGGCGACGTCGAGCGTGTCGTGCGGATAGAGTTGGTTCAGCCGTAGGGGTGACCTCCTCATGTCCCTTGTGTTGGTCAAAATTTGCTGGTGCCGGTCTTTTAAAGGCCGACATCCGTTGAATGGGGACGACCAACCTGTCAAAAGCAGACTTCCGAGTAGGGGAAGCAATCTTGGTGATTTCGCCTAGTACGGGAGCAAGGATGGCTATCCATTTCGGGATAACGCATTCTGGTATCGCAGGCTTGTAGACGTTCTGGCCCAGTCTGTTGAAAACTGAGGTAGTGGAATTGGGCGACCCGTTGAGAGGGGCCGCGGCAGTGGTAAGTCGATCAAAGACCGACTTCTTTGGGGCTTCTTGCAACGTCATTAAGGCATTGAAGCTCATCGGTGGGAGCATGGTCTCGAAGAATAGTCCGGTGGTGGCTTGAGTTACCTGCTCCACTGGCATCTTGAAAAGAGAGGCCGCTTGGGGCCCGTAAGTCACTCCTCCAGCAAGGACGGAATGAGAGTTGCAGTTGCAGGTAGTGCAGTTTGAAGCCATTGATCTTCTGTTTTCTGCACGGAGCAAGACACTAAATCTAAGTACCTTGAATCCACAGGAAACCACAGCAAACCGCGATTCGTTCGCGAACACGACACACGAAGTGTGGAGTGGAAAGAGAAAGAGGTCCCACCGGGCATGCCAGAATCTGTTCCCCTCCGAAAGACGGCCGAGACGACGTGGGGACGTCTTGCCTGTGATTCGGGGCAGATGCTATTTGGTTTTATCCGTCCACCTCTCCGAAGATGCCAAGTTGATTTATGGCACCGTGTATCGGAGGTTTAGACGGATGCGGCCGATGTAGCAGACTTCGTCAGATTCCCCCTCGTTAGAGGGGTTTTTGATTGCAGGGATGCTATTCACTGCAGGCGCAAGCCCCTGCAGTTAATTACGCTACCGCATCGCGATAACAACTTTCTCCTTCTCCAGAATTTCACTTCGTGTCGTGTGTGTTTGTTTTGTTTGTGGTTGCCCGTGGATTGTATACGGAGACTAGGTTATGCCGTCGCCCGTAGGACGTGGATTAGTCTAAATCCGTATTTTCTTAGATTTGGGTTTGGGGTTTTTGTTTAAGGATATGTTATCCCTATTTAAGGCTAAGATCAACTTAAACTTTTATTAAGGATACGTTAGCCTAATCTCCAGACTAAGATCAACTTAACGGGATCGTTTGGATCCGACAAGAGAGAAATTGGCTCTATTGTTTAGTTTAATGACGTTGCGGTCAATTTCCAGTTTAGGGACATGGTGGTCCATTTCCAGTTTAGGGACATGGTGGTCCAACATTCCCATTTTGGGACAAGCATTGGTTTAAGGACGTTTCGGTCCAACATTCCCATTTTGAGACGAATATTAGTTTAAGGACGTTTCGGTCTACGAGTTTAAGGACCCCGCAGTCCGTGTCGATGTGTGGTTGTCGGGACCCATCACCTCTCTGATGTCGTTGAAGGATTACAACGATAGGGGTCAGAGGAGTTTAGAGATGTACCCTTGAACCGGATATAAATTGATTTAGGAGAGCAGTCTTGCTCAGTCAATTTAATTTGAGGACTTACGGCCATGATTGGGCTAAGTCCAGTTGAAAATGTTAATCAATTTATTTGCATTTGGCCTGTTAGGCCTTTATTTGGGCTCTGCCATGTTTAAATGATGCACAACATCTAAATTGGTCTATTGGACCTTTATTTGAGCTGTGCCCCTTTTTTATAGTGCATTGCATTTTTTATTAGGCCTGTTAGGCCTTTTAATTGGGCTCTGTCCCTTTTAACAGTGCACAGCACATTTTCCTTTTGGTCTGATAAACCTTTTTATTGGGCTCTGCCCTTAATAATGCATTGCATTAAATGCTCTAATAAAGTCCCACGTGGCTTGTCAGGCGCTTTGCGCCGATTGAGGAGCGCAAGGCGCAAACTCATGTGATGGTGACACGTGTCACGCTCTGGTGAGCTCAAGCGCAGTGCGCTGCGACAGTGCGCTGCGCTGTTGCGCTGCTGACACGTGGCGCGCTCTGGTAAGTTGCGCCAACTTTAAAGAACAATGCTCTGTTTTCGAAAGCGCAAGGCGCAGTTTGTTCTGGGGCTGACACGTGGCGCTCTCTGGTGGCTTGCGCCAACCCAGGAGCGTAACAGCGCATATTTACAAGTGCAAGGCACTGTTTTAATTTCTTGATCTAACTTTGGATTCAAGAAAAGAATCTTTAAGATTCCAGAACCATTGGTTCATAAAAAAGTGCAAGGCACCGTTATTATTTAGTTTTTATTGAAGATCATTGATCTTGTTCTTAGATCAATGATCTATTTAGAAGAAGCTCTTCTTGAATAAAGGTTTTTACCTTTTTTGTTTTTGAGTTCTTCTCACAATCTTTCAAAGTTCTCTCTGTTTTATTTTTTTGAAGTTCTTGATGTTCTCAATCTTCTTATTCACTTTTGAATTGGGGTCTAGGGGTCTTTATATAGTGCCTATAAATTTGTTAAGTTTGTTAAAAAGATCATTCTCTGAGTGATTTGGGGAATTTTCCCCACCGTTGGATCTTTGATCCAAGGGCTTCTGTTTTACAGAAGACAATCTTCTTGTTTTAACAAGAACAGAAGGATCTTACTAGAATTTTAATTCTGTTTGGCGCAAGCACCCCAGCGCTTGACACGTGTTATGCGGCGCAGAGCGCAGCGCAACTGCGAAAGCGCAATTGCGCTGCCACGTGTCGCACAGCGCAGAGCGCGGCGCAACTGCGCTGACACGTGTCGCACAGCGCAGCGCAATTTTGTTTGCGCAACTGTGCTGACACGTGTTGCGCAGTGCACAACGCAATGCAACTGCGCTTGCGCCGTTGCGCTGACACGTGTCGCGCAGCGCGGTGCTTGCGCAACTGAAGCGTTGCTTCCGTTAATTTTATTTTAAATAGAGCCTTGCTCTGATTGAGCGCGCTGCCTTGGGCGTTGCGTTCCATGCGCTGGCGTTCCTGATTTTGATACGTGGCGCTCTGCGCGCAGCGCAGGGGATCTGAAGCTTTGCTTTATTTATTAAAATTTAAATTTTCAAAGTAGAGTTTTGCTCTGATTGGGGGAATCAGAAGCGTTGCTTCATTTCCCGTCTTAGAATTTGAACAGAGCTCTGCTCTGATTGGGTTAACAATGCCTTCCTGAATGAGATTCGTCTGAAAGTTAAAGCCAATCAAGAGCGTGAGATGGCCATACTGGAAGGAGCCAAACACCAAAGACTGAACCAAAGAGTCGAGGCACTCCCGTCAAATTAAAAGCCATCCGCTGCAGATAAAAACAAATTCAAGACGAGGAAAAGGTTTGCTAAAGCCCTGTCAGCGGGAATGAAGCTACCACCCTCTGAAGAAAATACTCTCGGTGGAGTGGAGATACATCCTAACTTCTGCTTATATCATCAGAAGATCATACATCCTACCGAAGACTGTGACTCCTTTAAGTGTTGGTGGCAAGGGTATGTCGCTCAAGAGCAACACTTCAACAGAACAAAGCGTGAAGCTCGTAGACATCAGAAAAACGCGATAGATGAGCGCAAAAGAGCCGCCAATGACTGTCACATAGCCGACTCCAAGGGATTGCAAATTATCACCTTTAGAAGCGACTCTGACGAAGAAGCTGCCCTCAACCCTCTCCTCAAGAAATCCATTTCAAAAATGAAAGAATTGAGGAGTTGCGAGAACGTTCAGCCGTGCAATCGCACGCTACTCGGAAAAAATCTCGGCCCCGCAAACAAAGGATCGAGCAAAAAGGATAAAGGGAAAGGAAGAACAGCCCTCGTAGCCAACACTCAACAGCAATCGAGTGGCTCTAGACCGGTTGTTTGCCGAAAAAACAAGCGGCAACCCCTCCACGAAAAGTTGAAACTTCCTTACTCGTTTCCTCAAGATAGAACAAGGAGACTTTTCGAGCTGGCAGTGCACGACAGACTCATCAATCTGCCAAGTCCAAAACGTCCGTTGTGGCCAGGCGATGTCAACGATCCCAATTATTGCCCTTACCACCAAACGGTAAGTCATCCGATCGAGGATTGCTACGTCTTCAAAAACTGGGTTGAAGACCAATACCAACAAGGCAAGTTCGTCATCCCCGAAAACTGGAAGGTGAGCCCGCCACAACCACATGCTCCGAGAAAGATGGATACGACGGTGGCATCATGCTCAGTCATAGAGAAAGCCCCTTAGACCGAAAAGTCAGTAAACTAGAGATTCGCCTCAAATACGGCGAAGGCAGACCGAAACGTCCTTAAACTAATGACGGACCGAAACGTCCTTAAACTAATGACGGTCCGAAACGTCCTAAAACTAGCTGACGGACCGAAACGTCCTTAAACTAATGACGGACCGAAACGTCCTAAAACTAGCTGACGGACCGAAACGTCTTTAAACTAATGGCGGACCGAAACGTCCTTAAACTAATGATGGACCACAATGTCCTAAAACTTGCAAACGACCGAAACGTCTTTAAACTACTACTGCAGCATCCTCAGGCTGATGAGAATAAAAAAAAGAATAAAAAAATATAATAATAATAACGGTATGTCCATAAGCATAACGGGCATGGTTGAAAACCCGAAAGGGCTCCGTGAGTAAAAACAGCAAGGCTACCGGCGAGTGTTTGTGAAAACCCGAAAGGGCGTGACCTCGTTAAAAAAAATGGTATGTCCATAAGCAAAATGGGCACGGATGAAAACCCGAAAGGGCTCCGTGAGTAAAAACAGCAGGACTACCGGCGAGTGTTTGTGAAAACTCGAAATGGCGCAACCTCGTTAAAAGACACTTACAAGGTCCTCTCGACCTTGTAAGGAGAAACCACCCGCGTGAAATCCTTACGACTCATAAGGGAGCAACACACTTAGGGATCCTCACGATTCCTAAGGAGAAAATACACTTGCGAGATCCTCACGACTCGTAAGGAGAACTCTCTTATGGGACCCTCACGGCTCATAAGATTTGAAAGTCTTAAGTTACAGAGACCTAAACCTGTGCTTAAGCAACCCCCACAACCTTCGATATTGCCCTACAAGTGGCTCAGCACTGACCCTTGTATACAATCCACGGGCACGAATAAACGTTTCCCTAACAAAGTCCCACCCGTGACTTGGGGATATGTCCATATGGTGAACAACCCTTATAAGTCCTCTCGACCTATAAGGAGAAAACCCTTTTGTAAGATCATTACGACTTACAGGGGAACATGCACTTAGGAATCCTCACGATTCCTAAGGAAAAAAACACACCTACGAGATCCTCACGACATGTAGGGAGAAATACCTTTGTGAGACCCTTACGGCTCATGAAGTCAAAAGCCTTAGTCGACGGGACCCTAACTCTATTTACTAAGCCACCTTTGTTCGACATTGACAGAGGCAAATGATGATTCGCTCCTGGCAATATCCCAGTTGTAGCGATGCTGATGCCTAAACCAGGTATCAAATTCCAAACCCTTTCATGTCAAATGATAATTCGCTCCTGGCAATATTCTAGTTGTAGCGATGCTGATGCTAAGATTGGCGTCAGATTCTGAGTTCCACACTCGCGATAAAAAAAATTAGCGAGCCATACATGCATACGAAATAGCCGAAATGATGAGGCAACTTGCAATAAAAAGCAGCAAGTGAAAATGTATGTATGCGAAATAGCCGAAATGATTGGGCAACTCGCAATAAAAATTAACGAGTGAAAATAAAATAAATAGCCGAAATGATTGGGCACCGCGAAAAATAGCCGAAATGATTGGGCAATCGCGACCTTCGCGATATAAAGCTGAAATGATAGAGCATCGCGGAAAGAAATAAAATAAAAATATATATAATGAAATTTATGCCCTACAGGTGAGATCACATCGATACCTGTATACAATCCAAGGGTACAAATAAAGAGGGAACCACACCTTCCCAACAAGCTCCATCCGAAAGAGAGCCAAGTCTCGACGGTTCACTGACAACTTAAAGACCACTTCGGCATTCGTTTCGATACAGCAGACGAGATATCAACAACGGCGTTCCTTCGCAGTCCAGCAGGATACGGATACAACGCCGACAAAAGACCTCACGAAAAAAAAAAGCGGAGTGATGGCAAAATCCCAACTCCACCTCAGCATTGGTCTCGTTACAGCAGACGCAATGTCAATAACGGCGTAATTCCGCAGTCCAGCAGGATGTAGATGCAACGTCAATAAAAGACCCCATGGTCAGTAAAGCGGAGTGACGGCAAAATCCCAGCTCTACCTCAGCATTCGTCTCGTTACAACAGACGCAATGTCAACAACAGTGTCCTTCCTCCAACAGGATTCGGACATGACAAAACAAACGAAGCGAAGGCTAAATTCCTAGCTTCAAGGTCTTAACGGCGAGTCATATAAAGCCTGAAAGACAACTGGAGATCATCCCACACCAGTGCGGAATGGTCACCACTTCTACGTTCGTCTCGACACAGCAGACGCAACATCGTCAAACACCGGAGCCACGGCAAAGTCCCTAGTTCCAAACCTCGACGGTTCACCAGCAACCTAGAGACAACCGCGACGTTCGTCTCGATACAGCAGACGAGATGTCATCCGAGCGTTCTTCCTCCAACGGGATTCGGACATGACAAAACAAACGAAGCGAAGGCTAAATTCCTAGCTTCAAGGTCTTAACGGCTAGTTATATAAAGCCTGAAAGACAACTGGAGATCATCCCACACCAGTGTGTAATGGTCACCACTTCAACGTTCGTCTCGACACAGCAGACGCAACATCATCAAACAATGGAGCCACGGCAAAATCCCTAGTTCCAAACCTCGACGGTTCACAAACAACCTAGAGACAACCACGACGTTCGTCTCGATACAGTAGACGAGATGTCACCCCAGCGTTCGTCCTCCAGCAGGGTTCGGACGCGACAATCAAACAAAAGGAGCCATGGAAAAATCCCTAGTTCCAAATCTCGACGGTTCACCAATAACCTAGAGACAAACGCGACATTCGTCTCGATACAGCAGACGCGATGCCAGCAAACTAAGCAAAGGCCAAATTCCTAGCTTCAGGGTCTTGACGTCAACTCACATAAAACCTGAAAGACTGTCGAAGATCATCCCACACCAGCGCGGAGTGGTTATGACTCATCGGGGCTCTCCAAAACGAGCCTAACCTCAAGTAAAAAGCGGCATGGCAAAATTCCTAACGCTTGCTCCTACGACGGTCAAACTGCCAAGGAGGATTGCTTGAAGACGTCTTGTCCAGCCCCCGAAGGGATCAGAGACACGGCAGTCGTAGGGCTTCACGAACAGCACGATTGCCTATCGAGGAATATATCAGCTTATGCGATGGTACGACGGCCAAAACCCTAAGTACCACAGACCCTAACGGACTTCTGTCGTAAAGAGCAGAGGTTAACTGTGACGTTAGGATATTCTTGCGAGAAATGCTCGATTCGTCTCGACTTGTGAAGAAATTGATGTCTTTGCGAGAACTTCTCGATGCGGCTCGACTCGTAAGATAATTCCTTAGGCAGCAAGGATTTAAAAAAAAACTTGTTTCTTAAGCACTGGGACCCTGCAAGTCGGTCTAAAATGGTCTCTTGCATACTATCCATGGATCTCACTCTCCAAAGTCGAATTTCGACAAGGAGGGAAACAACCGCTTACGGGTCCTCTCGACTCGTAAGAGGGAAAATTCTCTTATAGGATCCTTACAACTTATAAGAGAAAATGCACTTAGGAATCCTCACGATTCCTAAGGAGAAAATCCACCTACGAGATCCTCTCGATCCGTAGGGAGAAAATTCTCTATGAGACCCTCACGGCTCATAGAGTTGAAAAGTCTTAGGCTGCAAATTTGAACCTGCGGCCTAAGCCATCGCTGCCTTTTGAAGAAGCCAATACAGGATGCTCGCTCTATCACCTATCGACCATGTTTACTAAAGCAGTATACTGATAATAAAAGAAAGAGGGAAGCGACAGAAAGGACATTCGATTTGCATTTGATCAAGCGTTCGAGACACATCCATTCATGTGTGCGCAAAAGACTCAGAATGAGAAATAAGACAAGCTGAAATAAAAATTTTCCAATCATATTTCAAAGGGCTTTTATAATCATAAAGAAATAAATAACAACATTATTGAAATGTTTATAACGGTATAACCTCGGACCCAGGACATGGATTAAGGAACTCGAAAGTAACCTTATCTAAGATTTTCCAAGCCTGGCGAACCATCCTAGTATGCTTTCTTTCGCGAGCACAAGCGTCGGGGTCCCCACGGATGTCCTCCTCCCTCCAATAAGCAGCGAGTATGGCGGACTGTTGGAAGGCCTGGTGCAGGAGATCGACAAGATTGTCTCGCCGTCTCTTCGAGATTAAGTTCATCAGGTACACCGAGTGCACCTTATCCTCGTCGGCATCCAACGCCCTAAGCGGAACACCGGAACAGAATAGGGGAAGCGCTTCCCAGATGGCTCCCACGATAAGCTTCAGGAGGGAGGAACGTCGGGGAAGCAGTTGACCGTTATATACGTCGAAGCGGCTCATGATTTCAGCACACTCCGCGTTTGTGAACTCTCGATTTTGAGAACGGCCAAGTCGGCAGATGTCCCCGTAAGATATGATCTCGTCAAGATCGTAAATGTGGGCGTCCATTGTTTCTGTGAAAGAGAATCAACAAAATTATCAGAAAGACTGATTAAGCAAAGTGATATAATGCACCGAGGAATAAAATGCCATCTTTAAACTCCAAAATCAATGAAAAATTCCTAAGAGTTCTTTTATATGATTTGAAAGGAGCAAAGCTCCATTAATGAAATGAGAAAATACAAGGAAAATCATTTAGAGAGCAGAGCTCTATTAATGGAACCCTAAGAGGGTTCTCCTTAGTTCTCTTTAGATCCCTTTAGAGCAAAACTCTGCTAAGTGAAACCCTAAATGGGTCTTCTTTAGATTAGGGATCTATTGAGAGCAAGGCTCTTAAAATTAATTTAATTTAATCTAAATTAATTTTTACCTAAAAAATTTTCTAGAGTTTCAACTCTTAAAAGTGCTTGAACAAAAAAGAGCAGGGCTCTGGACAAAATTCTTATGAAGAGATGAAAATCATCTAAGGGACCAAAGGTCCTATTTATAGGCATCAAATGCCCTTTCAACTTCCAAGAGTTGCCGCGACGGTTGGAATTCTGCCACCGCTGCGCTCACGTTTGGGGACCACGTAAGCGCAACAGTGGGGGGCATTTGTTTACCCCAATTAGAGCAAAACTCTGTTCAAATTCCAAGACGGGAAATGAAGCAACGCTTCTGATTCCCCCCAATCAGAGCAAAGCTCTACTTTAAAATTTTAAATTTTAATAAATGAAGCAACGCTTCAGATCCCCTGCGCTGCGCACAGAGCGCCACGTGTCAAAATCAGGCATGCCAGCGCATGGAACGCAACGCCCAAGGCAGCGCGCTCAATCAGAGCAAGGCTCTATTTAAAACAAAATTAACGGAAGCAACGCTTCAGTTGCGCAAGCACTGTGCTGCGCGACACGTGTCAGCGCAGTGGCGCAAGCACAGTTGCGCAGCGCTGCGCGACACGTGTCAGCGCAGTGGCGCAAGCGCAGTTGCGCTGCGCTGCGCGACACGTGTCAGCGCAGTTGCGCAAACGCAGTTGCGCTGCGCTGTCCGCTGCGCGACACGTGTCAGCGCAGTTGCGCCGCGCTCTGCGCTGTGCGACACGTGGCAGCGCAGTTGCGCCGCGCTCTGCGCTGTGCGACACGTGGCAGCGCAGTTGCTCTGCGCTGCGTGACACGTGTCAAGCGCTGGGGCGTTTGTGCCAAACAGAATTAAAATTCTAGTAAGATCCTTCTGTTCTTCTTAAAACAAGAAGATTGTCTTCTGTAAAACAGAAGCCCTTGGATCAAAGATCCAACGGTGGGGAAAATTCCCCAAATCACTTAGAGAATGATCTCTTTAACAAACTTAACAAATTTATGGGCACTATATAAAGACCCCTAGACCCCAATTCAAAATAGAAGTAGAAGATTGAGAACATCAAGAACTTCAAAAAAACAAAACAGAGAGAACTTTGAAGGATTGTGAGAAGAACTCAAAAATAAAAAAGGTAAAAACCTTTATTCAAGAAAAGCTTCTTCTGAATAGATCATTGATCTAAGAACAATATCAATGATTTTCAATAAAAACTAAATAATAACAGTGCCTTACACTTTTTTATGAACCAATGGTTCTGGAATCTTAAAGATTCTTTTCTTGAATCCAAAGTTAGATCAAGAAATTAAAACAGTGCCTTGCACTTGTAAATCTGCGTTGTTGCGCTCCTGGGTTGGCGCAAGCCACCAGAGAGCGCCACGTGTCAGCCCCAGAACAAACTGCGCCTTGCGCTTTCGAAAACAGAGATTGCTCTTTAAAGTTGGCGCACCTCACCAGAGCGCGCCACGTGTCAGCAGTGCAACAGCGCAGCGCACTGTCGCAGCGCACTGCGCTTGCGCTCACCAGAGCGTAACACGTGTCACCATCACATGAGTTTGCGCCTTGCGCTCCTCAATCGACGCAAAGCACCTGACAAGCCACGTGGGACGTTGTCAGAGCATTTAATTCAATGCATTATTAAGGGCAGAGCCCAATAAAAAGGTCTATCAGACCAAAAGGAAAATGTGCCGTGCACTGTTAAAAGGGACAGAGCCCAATTAAAAGGCCTAACAGGCCTAATAAAAAATGCAATGCACTATAAAAAAAAGGGGCAGAGCCCAAATAAAGGTCCAACAGACCAATTTAGATGCTGTACATCATTTAAAGATGGCAGAGCCCAAATAAAGGCCTAACAGGCCAAATGCAAATAAATTGATTAACATTTTCAACTGGACTTAGCCCAATCATGGCCGTAAGTCCTCAAATTAAATTGACTGAGCAAGACTGCTCTCCTAAATCAATTTACATCCGGTTCAAAGGTACATCTCTGAACTCCTCTGACCCCTATCGTTGTAATCCTTCAACGACGTCTGAGAGGTGACGGGTCCCGACAACCACACATCGACACGGACTGCGGGGTCCTTAAACTCGTGGACCGAAACGTCCTTAAACTAATATTCGTCCCAAAATGGGAATATTGGACCGAAACGTCCTTAAACTAATGCTCGTCCCAAAATGGGAATGTTGGACCACCATGTCCCTAAACTGGAAATGGACCACCATGTCCCTAAACTGGAAATTGACCGCAACGTCATTAAACTAAACAATAGAGCCAATTGCTCTCTTGTCGGATCCAAACGATCCCGTTAAGTTGATCTTAGTCTGGAGATTAGGCTAACGTATCATTAACAAAAGTTTAAGTTGATCTTAGCCTTAAATAGGGCTAACGTATTCTTAAACAAAAACCCCAAACCCAAATCTAAGAAAATACGGATTTGGACTAATCCATGTCCTACAGGCGACTACATAACCTAGTCTCCGTATACAATCCACGAGCAACCACAAACAAAACAAACACACACGCCACGAAGTGAAATTCTGGAGAAGGAGAAAGTTGTTATCGCGATGCGGTAGCGTAATTAACTGCAGGGGCTTGCGCCTGCAGGGAAGAGCGTCCCTACAATCAAAAACCCTTCTAATGAAGGGGAATCTGACGAAGTCTGCTACATCGGCCGCATCCGTCTAAACCTCCGATACACGGTGCCATAAATCAACTTAGCATGTTCGGAGAGGTGGACGGATAAAACCAAATAGCATCTACCCCGAATCACAGGCAAGACGTCCCCACGTCGTCTCGGCCGCCTTTCGGAGGGGAACAACAACATCTGAGGATCACATTACAGATTTTGAGAGAGCATCAGCTGTTCGCAAAATTCGCCAAGTGTGCCTTCTGGCTTGACGGTGTCGATTTCTTGGGTCACATGGTTACGAGAGATGGCATACGTGTGGACCCGAAGAAGATCAAGAACGTTCAGCACTGGCCCAGACCCGTATCAGTGATGGAGGTTCGCGGTTTTTGGGTTTGGCTGGATACTATCGACGTTTTGTACAGGTTTTTTCTCGTATAGCTGCATCGTTGACCGGGTTGATCCGGAAGGGAGTTCCTTTTCTTTGGACCTAAGCATACTAGCAGAGCTTTCGGCAGTTGAAGAATCGTTTGACTACGGCGCCAGTATTATCTTTATCTTCAGGATCAGATGGTTTTGTCATTTATTGTGATGCTTCTCGAGTGGGGTTAGACTGTGTGTTGATGCAGTATGGCAGGGTCATCGCTTATGCTTCTCGGCTGTTGAAGAAGCACGAGCAGAACTATCCCACTCATGACTTAGAGATGGCTGCGGTGGTTTTTGCACTCAAGATCTGGAGACACTACTTTTACGACGAGTCGGATCGGATATTTATGGACCATAAGAGCTTAAAGTACATCTTTCAGGAGCGAGATCTAAATTTGAGACAGCGTCGTTGGATGGAGCTAGTAAAGGACTATGACTGCGAGATTCTTTATCATCCGGGCAAGGCGAATGTTGTGGCAGATGCTTTGAGTCGGGCGCCCGGAGGTAGCTTGTCTTGTTTGAGCACAGTTCAAAGACAGTCGGCGGCAGATTGGCAGATTCTATTTAACAGCCGAGTACAGTTCGAGTTTACTTTGACCGGGGGACAGCTTGCCCATATCCGTGCACGTCCACAGCTACTTGACCGTATCTGTGAGGCACAATCCGGCAATGACCGTTTGTCAGAGATCATATAGCAGGTTTGACAGGGCAGAGATTCAGGGTTCATGATTGATGACCATATAGTGCTACGATTTGGGACTCGACTGTGTGTGCCAAATTCAGAGGGGATGAGACGCGAGATTCTAGAGGAGGCACGTCGGTCGGTATATAGTGTTCATCCGGGTTCCACCAAAATGTACAATGACTTGAGAGATGTCTACTGGTGAGAAGGGATGAAGTGAGATGTCACATACTTTGTTTCGAGATGCCTAACTTGTCAACAAGTCAAGGCCGAGTATCAGAAGCCAGCAGGAAAATTATAGCCTTTGCCCATTCCGGAGTGGAAGTGGGAGAAAATCTCTATGGATTTTAGCGTGGGTCTACCTAGGACCAGTCGAGAGTATGACTCTAATTGGGTGATCATAGACCGATTGACGAAAGCAGCTCACTTTCTGCCAGTAAAGACAACTTTTGGATTCGTTCAGTATGCTCAGATATATGTAGATGAGATTATGCGACTACACGGCGTTCTGACTTGCATTGTTACTGATAGAGGCACCCAATTCACCAGCCGACTATTGTAGAAACCTCAGGAGACTTTGGGCACCAATTGAGTTTCAGTACAGCTTTCTATCCACAGACCGACGGTCAGTCAGAGTGGACCATTCAGACCCTTGAGGACATGCTCCGAGCTTGCGTTCTAGATTTTTGTGGCAGCTGGGATCGACATTTGCCCTTGATAGAGTTCTCCTACAATAACAGTTTCCAGGAGACAATTCAGATGGCACCTTTCAAGGCGTTATATGGGAGGAGATGTCGATCGCCCGTTTGTTGGACAGAACTCAGTGAGAGCAGTGTTTTGGGACCGCAGATTGTGTAGGAGACGACCGAGAAGATCCAGTTGATTCAGGATAAGATGAGAGCGGCCCAGAGCAGGCAGTAATCTTATGCTGATCGACGTCGGTACAGACTCGAGTTCGCCGTGGGTGATCATGTGTTCTTGCGGGTTTCTCCAATGAAGGACGTTATGAGATTCGGAAAGAAAGGGAAGCTTGGTCCCATATTTATGGGTCCCTTTGAGATTCTCGAGAGTATCGGCACATTTGCTTATCATTTGGCTCTTCCACCCAGCTTCCCACATTTTCACCGCGTATTTCATGTATCGATGCTCCGAAAGTACTTTCGTGACCCCTTTCACGCAATTCGGTATCAGACATCCAGCTGGAGCACGATCTTTCCTTCACTAAGCAGCCGATATTCATTCCGGATCGGCAGGTGAAGAAACTGAGGTCTAAGGTCATACTGTCCGTAATGATTCTTTGTCATGGCCCGAAAAGCGAAGAGGTCACATGGGAAGCCGAGGACGAGATGAGGAAGAAATATCCCCATATCTTCGAAGGTACGCGTAGTTAGATTTTAAATTCGGGGACCGAATTTATTTTAGGGGGGAAGATTGTGACGTTCTGAAAATTCGTTTAGGTTAATTGTCCGATAATTAGTAATACAGCTCGTGTTTTCCATGAAACTTATTTATAATTATTTTTCCACATAGACACTAGTAAAATAGGGGGTTGCCCCTACGGATAGTTTAATCCGTAGGGGCAGAAATAACTTGGCCCTACGGATATATCCGTAGGGCTAAAAGGTTGCCCCTACGGGCAAAGACGTCCAAGAATAAAAATATTAATTCTTAATTAGGTGTTTGCCCCTACGGAGCCGCAAACAAAGGACCTGCGGATATATCCGTAGGGGCAAGTAAATATCGATTTAATAAAATCCCAGATCGATCGCCTACGCTCATTTCCCTCTCTCTCTCGATCGGGCGCGAAAATAAGCCCCCAATGCGCCACGCCGTCACCGCCAAGGTTGTTCTCCTCGTCGCCACCGCCGGTTTCGTCGCCACTGGAGTTCTCGTCGCCACCGCGGTTAAGGTCGTCGCCACCGCCGTTCAGATCGTCGCCCCTGCCCCAGCAGCCATTCAGGTGAGTAAATCTCGAGGTAAGTTAAAGAATTTATTGGATTATTTTGGGCTTAAGGTTCATGGCGCGCGAGTTGGGGTTGGGCTGGGGTCGCGGTCGCAGTCGGGGTCGGGTTAGGGCAGGGGCAGGGGCTGGGCTGCGGGGTCGGGGTCGGGGTCGGGGTAGGGTTAGGGTCGGGGTCGGGGAAGGGGAAGGGTCAATTTATCAAATTTTTTTATTGGGGGTGCGGCTGGGGCTGTGGGCTGGGGCTGCGGGCTGGGGAAGGTCAATTTATCAAATTTTTAACAAGATTTGTATTAGTTTGCAAGAACACTTAAGTTTATCACAAAATATTGTTTGGGTTTTCGATTTATATCTTTTAGCGGTATGTATCCGTTGTCCTAAATTTTGAATTATCTTATACTAGTATTTATGCATGTGCAGATCTTCTTTATCCTGACAAAAGATCCATATCCATTATCTTAACTTAAAATCCTTTAGAGGGTGCTAATCCTAAATAACAACAAAATGATGTTAAATATTTCATCCGATTTTCACAAGATCATACTTGAAAAAAATGCAACTACTTTCACAATTTCACAATCCTAACCAACTCCCAATTTATTATGGTATTCGATCATAACTTGAGAACAAATTCTCTTTTCTATTGCCATCCCATATCAAACCCTAGAATCGTGGGCTATTTCAAATTACACCAAATTGAGGCAAGAATAGGATGAAACCAACATAACCAACAATAAAGAGCTTTATTTGGTAATATATATTGATGAACAATGGTTGCTGTGTTAAATCCAACCCTCACATCACATGCATATCAATAAAGGAGAGGACTGACCAAAATGCTGAATTTTAACAATTGTGAAAGTTCTTCGGTCAGGATGTAACAGAAATAAGGAAAAAAAACCTAAAATATTTCTCACAAAAAAGAAAAAGCAAGCTTCTCTCCCATATCATTAACAAAGCTTATCACTTTTGATTCTCGAAATTATTTTACATTATATTTTCATTCAAAACGTTTTGCTAGTTTGCTCACCAACCGTTTGATAAAATTCCAAAACTATTTTTACTTTCCTTGCTCACAATTGCTCTTGACTACGTACAAATCTTGAAAACCCATTAACGCTCTTGCAATAATATGCAAAATCACATGAGGATTCATATTCATCACCACCACCTAAGGCTAGGGTTTGGGCTGGGGCTGCGGCTAGGGCTGTGCGTCCTCCAGAGGGCGATCATAGGATCGGTGAAGTGAGGTGGCTGGATATGAGATACGATGGATTTCCATGTGTTCAATGGAATGCTGAGGGTCAGAGTCGGTTATTCATATATCTCCCAAAAAAGAATGAGTTTGTTATCAAAGGTGTATTGATTTCTACATCAAGGAATATCAGTTATATGTCATTCAGTGACTAAGTCTGTTTCTGGCCCAACCATATTTATGAATCGTTTCTTCTTTTTCCTTCTTACGTATATTTACTAGTTCAGACTGTATGCACCTCTGCAATCAACGCCGAGAACTTATACATTATAGGTTAATAGACATATGCTATGAAATCACGGTGCATATCGAATTCATGATATGTTATAGTCCCTCATTATTTTTACTGTGGTGAGAAAGCAGTCGCTGGTGGCCACAAGCCATAGAATTGGCAGTTGTCCTACCTGCGATAACATCTTACAAATCATCAGTAGACATCTCTGTTATATTAATCTTTTAATGTCAGCTTGCATGCATGTTTATTTGCATATTTCCTCTGCTAATTATATTCTTCTAGATCATGTTTGCCTAATCTATCCGAGGCTTAGCATAATCTAGTGGCGATAAACAATTCCATCTTCTGCTACTATGGTGGCACTGAGAAACTTCCATTTAGAAATGACAACACGTATTTTGTGGAAGTACTGTACATAATAAGAAGGAGAAGACAGTAATGTGGCAGAAGAAGAAGGAGAAGACAGTAATGTGGCAGAAGAAGAAGGAGAAGACAGTATGCATCTATATACATTTGAAATTTAAGTAAAAACAACCCTACACTTAAGCGAAATCATAAATCGAAACACACATATATAGAATACAACTCATACATGGGTATCCTCAAATATAACTTTCATTGAATTTGCATGCGCACTTAAAATAACAACCTTTATACTAAAAAATTATGTATGCCATTACTTAGTAGTTTATGGTTTTTAGACGCAAAAACCATTTGAGAAATACTTTTCCAACCCACTATTAATCCATATTCTCAATATAGTCATTGAATTTGCACGCGCACATAATAAGAAGAAGAAGGAGAAGACAGTAATGTGGCAGAAGAAGAAAAAAATGACATTCCTCGTTCTCTGTTTCAGCATCAATCTTCTGATATGAACTAATGATGGCTTTCACATAGGCTTTTCCCTTTAGAGACTTCTTAGTGTCCAATGAAAAGCATACATCAGATTTGTGCAGGTCGGGTTCTTCTATGACTTTCAAGAGTCTCAACTGATTCTGTAAATTACACTCTAGTTGGGTGGTACTTTTACCACTTCTCACTGCAGGTGCGCTCTCTAATATCCATTTTGAATGTAATATTATCGATATTCAAAATGGATATTAGAGAGCGCACCTGCAGTGAGAAGTGGTAAAAGTATCACCCAACTAGGGTGTAATTTACAGAATCAGTTGAGACTCTTAAAAGTCATAGAAGAACCCGACCTGCACAAATCTGATGTATGCTTTCCATTGGACACTAAGAAGTCTCTAAAGGGAAAAGCCTATGTGAAAGCCATCATTAGTTCATATCAGAAGATTGATGCTGAAACAGAGAACGAGGAATGTCATTTTTTTCTTCTTCCGCCACATTACTGTCTTCTCCTTCTGCCACATTACTGTCTTCTCCTTCTTATTATGTGCGCGTGCAAATTCAATGACTATATTGAGAATATGGATTAATAGTGGGTAGGAAAAGTATTTCTCAAATGGCTTTTGCGTCTTAAAACCATAAACTACTAAGTAATGGCATACATAATTTTTTTAGTATAAAGGTTGTTATTTTAAGTTTTCCCTTATAGAAATATGATCTAACTACATCTATAAACTATAAGTGTGCAGAATATTATGATAAGAAATCATAAGAAAGGGTCGTAGCCATGCATAACCTTGAATCTACATACCAAATCATGCAAAAGCATGCACTTATTGTCACCTTGCCTTGGAATATAAAATATCTTGGAAGACTATAAGCGAGCATTTAAATCTTGATAGCTTTTGACTTCAACATATATTTTTCTCAAGTACCATGAAATATACTTGCTCCGTATAAACCGTTTTCAGGAAGATGGATTAATAATGACAAATTATCCATTGTGGCTCACTAGGTTAGTATTTTCTCTTCTATTGACCATCTTTCTAATCTGCTTGGTAAATTTATTCGGAACCGGCTGCGAATCATTAAAAGACATGCATAAGAAAGAAAGCTAAAATACAGATATATAGCATACCGATACATCGAAACTTCATAGTTGCGATGGCAATCCAGAGATATTTATTTCTACACACGTGGTGCGCGTGCGAATGCGTCAGGCATCATGGACAAATATTTCAGAACATGGAAAGTATTATTCGTATAAAGTAATTAAAACTTTTAAACACCTTGGGTAGATATTTTCTTAGTTGATGCAATCATATCATGAGGACTAAATTTAAGCTATTATACATATGCTTATGTATTTTTCTAACCTAATATATCACACACACACACACAGAGAGAGAGAGAGAGAACACCAGGTAGATAGAGAAATCAGGTAGCAGGATCCTGAAGAAATGGAGTCCATAGCATTGCTCATCATCATCATCCGTGATCCCTTTGAAAAAATATTATCAAAGGGATCATGGATGATGATGATGAGCAATGCTATGGACTCCATTTCTTCAGGATTCTGCTACCTGATTTCTCTACCTACCAGGTGTTCTCTCTCTCTCTCTCTGTGTGTGTGTGTGTGATATATTAGGTTAGAAAAATACATATGCATATGTATAATAGCTTAAATTTAGTCCTCATGATATGATTGCATCAACTAAGAAAATATCTACCCAAGGTGTTTAAAAGTTTTAATTACTTTATACGAATAATACTTTCCATGTTCTGAAATATTTGTCCATGATGCCTGACGCATTCGCACGCGCACCACGTGTGTAGAAATAAATATCTCTGGATTGCCATCGCAACTATGAAGTTTCGATATATCGGTATGCTATATATCTGTATTTTAGCTTTCTTTCTTATGCATGTCTTTTAATGATTCGCAGCCGGTTCCGAATAAATTTACCAAGCAGATTAGAAAGATGGTCAATAGAAGAGAAAATACTAACCTAGTGAGCCACAATGGATAATTTGTCATTATTAATCCATCTTCCTGAAAACGGTTTATACGGAGCAAGTATATTTCATGGTACTTGAGAAAAATATATGTTGAAGTCAAAAGCTATCAAGATTTAAATGCTCGCTTATAGTCTTCCAAGATATTTTATATTCCAAGGCAAGGTGACAATAAGTGCATGCTTTTGCATGTTTTGGTATGTAGATTCAAGGTTATGCATGGCTACGACCCTTTCTTATGGTTTCTTATCATAATTTTCTGCACACTTATAGTTTATAGATGCAGTTAGATCATATCTCTATAAGGGAAAACTTAAAATAACAACCTTTATACTAAAAAAATTATGTATGCCATTACTTAGTAGTTTATGGTTTTAAGACGCAAAAGCCATTTGAGAAATACTTTTCCTACCCACTATTAATCCATATTCTCAATATAGTCATTGAATTTGCACGCGCACATAATAAGAAGGAGAAGACAGTAATGTGGCAGAAGGAGAAGACAGTAATGTGACGGAAGAAGAAAAAAATGACATTCCTCGTTCTCTGTTTCAGCATCAATCTTCTGATATGAACTAATGATGGCTTTCACATAGGCTTTTCCCTTTAGAGACTTCTTAGTATCCAATGGAAAGTATACATCAGATTTGTGCAGGTCGGGTTCTTCTATGACTTTTAAGAGTCTCAACTGATTCTGTAAATTACACTCTTGTTGGGTGATACTTTTATCACTTCTCATTGCAGGTGCGCTCTCTAATATTCATTTTGAATGTAATATTATAGATATCCATGCCTCTTTATGTCAAAATTACTTATATTGTCAATGTTTGATTGTCTAGTTGTTGGTGATGCGTCCATATCAGGGACAGAGGCCACTCCCGTTCCTCCAGGTATGTTTATATATTATATAGGGCATGTATATTGATTTAGAATGCTATATCATAAATATACACACATTCCTTTTGCTCTTAGTCGTCCAACTCATTATCATGCGCTGCTTGATGAGATTAGATTTGCGCCTGATGATCTACAAGAGCTTGTTCACTCCCTGTCATATGTGTAAGCAGCGCTATATGCGAGTTTACCTTGTTAGTATGTATGTACTGAAATTAATTAATATTATTCAAATTTTGATACATGCAGATACCAGAGGAGCACATCTTCTATCTCTGTAGGTAAGGCTTTGAATTTGTTGATTTTGGTATTTCTTGTCAATTTTATAGACCAGTATGTGCTAAATATAATGTTCTGACAGTTGCTAGGGGGAAGGCAACATTCGAGGCTGCTGACCCCAGTCCTGGACGCCGCACACGGACGGCACCACGGAGGTTGGGAGAGAGGCCGAGGACTGGGCTCTAGCAGGGCCCATATGAGGTTGGACTCCACCCCGGTGGTTACTTCCTCCGTCTCCAGTGAGCGACGTATCCAGCAGGAACAGGAGAGCTTGAAGGCCACCGTTCAGGAGTTGAATGAGATGCTGGTATGTATACTACTTAATAGTAAAATATAATGTCATATTATAGATATCAATATATCCAATATCAGTACATAGCCTGAGCTTATTTGGTTGTAGACTTATGATTTATTAATCATACATGTACATATCTAATTAAAATAAACTACAGTTTTCCAAACTAGATATCCAAATGGGGTTTCGAAATAACTCGATAATGATAAGCATTCGAATGTGGGTGTAGGAGCGGGTGGTTGAGCAGGCCCAGGCCTGAGGAACGATTTTACCGGACAGAACGATCTGAGGCTGCTGACCCCAGTTCTGGACGCCGCACACGGAGGGCACCACGAGGTTGGAGAGGCCGGGAGGATTGGGCCCTAGCAGGGCCCATATGAGGTTGGACTCCACCCCGGCGGTTACTTCCTCCGTCTCCAGTGACCGGCATGTCCATCATGAACTGGATAGCTTGAGGGCCAGCGTTCAGGAGTTGAAGGAGATGCTGGTATGTATACTACTTTATAGTAAAATTATAATTTCATATTATATACATATCAACATATCCATAATTAGTACGTAGCTTAAGCTTATTTGGTTTTAGACTTAAGTTGATTAATCATACATACATATGTAATTGAAATAAACAACGCTTTTCCAAACTAGATATCCAAACAGGGTTTCGAAATAACTTAATAATGATACGAATTCAAATAATAAACAGTTCTTACACGCTTCTTACACACGTTATATCAGACGCGATAGGGTAGATCGGCCGAGCCTCCACACGCATCTCCTTCGGCTGCGGCTCCGCAAGCCACTACATCGGCTGCGGTTCCGCAGACAGCTCCTGTAGCTCCACCGCCCACTCAGACTCCCGCTCGTGACGAATTGCAGAGTTATTGACCGAGGAGCAGGCGCGCGTTATTCTATCGTTATTCAGAGGTGGAGCTGGACCGAGCTAGGGTAGATTTTTGGTTCTTTTTTTGAAACATTTATTTATTTATATCATACACATTGTACTACATTTTGAAACGATATTGATATTGGTTTGTATTTATATCATATTCAGTTTTGTGTTTCTTTGTATATATATATATGCGTGAGATGTGATTATGAATACTGCAATATATGATTTGATTGATGTATGATATTATTATGCACAGGGCGGGAAAAAATCAAGCAGCCCATTTTTAAAAAAAATTACAGACAATATGTACCTACGGATTAATCCGTAGGCACACATGTTACCCCTACGGATATATCCGTAGGGCAAAAAATCTCGCAGTAACTGATATTTCCCCCAGATCTCAGTGCCAGGGGGTTGGAAAGCCCCTACGGATATATCCGTAGGGGCCACTGACTCTCCCTACGGCGTTATCCGTAGGGGCAAAATATCAGGAATCCTGAATTTGTGCCCCTACGGAAACGTACCTACGCATATATCCGTAGGGAGGTAGTAGAGGCCCCTACGGATATACCCGTAGGGCCAAGTAATTTATTAAAATAAACCGTAAATAATATAAAATCTCATACCCTACGGCTTAATCCGTAGGGGCAACTAGACCTACACACATATCCGTAGGGCAATAATTTAACCGTAGGGGCAAGTTCAGGGCCTCAACTTGCACCTGCGGCCTTTGCACCTACGGGGTATTTTTTTCGCCCCTACGTATATATCCGTAGGGGCAGTGGGTTGCCCCTACGGATATATCCGTAGGAGCAAACCCTTCTTTGTAGTAGTGAGACTTAACTATACCTATTTTAACTATGTAATTGATAATATTGGTATTTAATAGTCACTTATTAATTACTAGTTTACTTAATTATTTTCTTAATTATTTATTTTTAAATATTATTTTAAGCTTTCAATTACATACTAAATTAGTGATAATTACAAATTAGAATGGGTTAATTACATATTAGTGCACCATGACAACTTAACACTCATTTTGTAACATGTTCTTTCTTTCAAAAAAATTTCTCAATGGTTCTAAACAATTCTAGGAAAAAGCTTAAATAGAAAATAAATAAATAAAAGAAAATGAAAAGAGTTGATAATTGAGGTATGGGGGCATGTTGACTTGGGGTATGGTCACCTCTCTCACTCACCCCCACACTCTCTCTCCCCCTCTTCCTAGCGTCGACAGCAGCAGCCCCCTTCATTCTTCTTCTCACTTGCAAAATACCTCACTACTTTACTCAAAAATTCACAAAATCCAACACTAATTTCTACTTAAATCTTCAGTAAAATTCCTTGATCAAATCTCAGCTTGGATCTTAAAGCAAGTTAGCATTTTGGGTAGCCAAAGTTAGCATGTTGATCTTTTCAAAAAATTTGAGGTATAAAACTTAATCCAAATCCTTGCTTGTTTTGTTAATGTTTACTTTAATATAAATTCAATTAGGTGTTAATATGGTTTTAATTACAAGTTTTGATTTTAAAGAGAAGGTTTTGGGTTTAAATTAAGGTTTTTATCACTTAATTAAGTTAGCTTAGTGTAGTTTAACATCTAATGGTTTATCAAATATAATATAGTGGTTAAACTTGCTAATCTTTACTTTTAAATTGTCTAAATTAGGTGTTTATGCAAATTAATTTTATGTTTAGTGTGTAAAAGGTGAGATTAAAATTGGTAAATATTTGTGTGGTTTAATTAAGATATTTAAATGTAATTTGTGGCCACTAGGTTTGCTAAAACATTTAGTTTTGCATTAAAATGGTTAATTGTTGCTTACTAGGTTTTTAGAATAAAAAGGTTTTAATAGAGTTGAGGTTGTGATGATTTACAATCTATTTCCTATAATATTTAGTGTGATGTGAATGCATGATTGGTACGATTGGGTTCTAGGATT
Organism: Agapanthus africanus; assembly: GCA_030015575.1. NCBI lineage: Eukaryota > Viridiplantae > Streptophyta > Magnoliopsida > Asparagales > Amaryllidaceae > Agapanthus > Agapanthus africanus. The sequence continues at coordinate 905,035,428 of JASDDO010000022.1, forward strand.
GGTGGTTGCTACGCACAGCGACTCCTAGTTATAGTTCGTGGCGATGTCGCGCGCGTTTTGTACACCAAGTGCATGCGCGTCTAATTAGTGCGTGTTAATTACCTTGTATCATCTTGACTTCGCGTCTATCTAAATATCCATCCTCTTATTTACTTTTGTGCGATTCTAGAATCGGTTGCAGATACGTCGGACGCGGCAAGGAAAGGAAAGGCCGTGATTGGATCAGTTTAGCCGAGGCGTCCCGGTGAGTAGATGTACACATCTACTGGGGGGTCGTCTGGATGGCGCAAGGCGCCCGATAGTTAGGATTATCAGCGGTTCTTGTAGTTATATGCGTAGTTTTCCAATCATTCATGTCATGGCATCGCATCTTCTTACATATGATATTATTACCTATGACACTTGCACCATTACCATTGGTTCATGCCGCACGTGCACTATTTTATACGAACACACACGCCATTGGTATTTGCTATGTCACGAACACTATAGAACTTGCTAAAATTGGTATTTATGCATTTGCATCATGTATTATGTGTAGACGTTTAGTTGTATTCTCGTTTTCTTCGGATGGATATACAGGTTTGTTAGCAATATACCTCGTCGCATCATCATTCATACAGAGCTTCTAGTCATGCATCGTTTTTTTATATTATCGTATCATAGACATTCATCATTTCCGACATGTTCATATATTGTGATTCTCCTTGGAGATTTCAGTATTTATGAGATTTTTGGATTTTTGGGAAAACCGCAAGACTTTTATAAGCTTATTATCATTTTAAAATGCAAATTGCAGTTTTCTCGTGATATGATGTATATGTCATCCACCATGAGTTTTCCTGATTTGAGTTAGTTTTTGAAACCCGATTTGAGGAGTAGGATGAACCGTTTCGGGTACATGGTGGACCCGGTACGGTACCCCGGGGCGAGAGTGTTTTTGTGGGGATGACGATGAGCCTGGAAGGGGCGGAATACCTACCGGTGATGTCTGGCGCGTTGGATATCCGGAGGATACCGACCGTAGTCATTAGTTTTGATGATATGGGCCGATCCGGACTGACGGAGCCCGAGATATTGAGGATATTGTGTCGATGATGTACACGGACTTTTCTGTCGATTTCACTGATGATATTCCAGTTTTTATTACACAAATTTTTTTCTGAGATAAGGACACAGATCTTCTCATATCAGTTATATCTGGATTTCGTGTTGATTATCCATTCATGTTGCATTCATACTAGTGCATCGCATCATATTGGTATATGTAGGTTGTGATGCATTTGCGTGCATGCTTACAATGGCTTTATTAGATGTTACTTATTACTCACGAGTTAGCAACTCACCCCCGTTGTGCCACAGTATCTTGCAGGTCTGACCCGTCAGCACAGTAGCGGCGGGCGTACTTCCTCTTTTTGCTTCATTAGCATTGACTCGCGGTTTGCTCGTAGGTGGGTTGCGAGGATATTTTGTTCCCACCTTGTGTATTATTATTGTATCTAGTACACTCCATCTACCTTATCTACCGTTTTTCACCAGTTGTATATTGGAATTAGATGGTGAGCTTGTGAGATTTGTATCTATTCTATTTCTTATGTCGATCCTCACTTGAGCCGACGTAATGTTTTCTTATTTATTTTTTTCAGATGCTTATCTCATATTATGATGATATATATTGCATGTGGTTGTGATTCCTCCATTGGCGAAGAGCTAGCTTCCGCTTGGGGATACCTTTATTCATTACTTATACATATTTTTTGTATTGTACCCGTTTGGTGTCAGTATTTACAAAGGAAATTCTGCCAAAATTTTCAGGAAATTTGATGCTTTAAAAATGTTTAATGCGACCTTTAATCTATTTTCTTTAAATGGTTTAGATTTCTAGGCTTTGGTTTACTTAGATTACGCTACGCCTCTAGACGTTGCGTAATTTAAGTGCCAGTCACGTTCCGTACATTCGGGTCGTGACAGACAGGACAGCTGGTCTACTTCAACTGTTATCTATCCCAGAATGGAAATGGCAGCACTTTATCATGGACTTCGTAACTGCACTCCCTGGCAGCACGAAGGGTAACAACCCAGTTTGGGTTATTATGAATCGACTCACCAAGTTGGCTCACTTTATTCTATTCCGTGTTGACCAATCACAGAATTTTTGGTAAGGAAGCACATGGAGGTAAACCAAATCTAAAGTAAGATTTAAACCTTTAGATTGTACCCCCACTTGTCTTGATACTTAAGAATCATGCAGGAGATCATGAGACTTTATGGAGTACCAGTTTCATCGTCTCTGACTGGGACGTAAGATTTAAACCTTTAGATTGTACCCCCACTTGTCTTGATACTTAGGAATCATGCAGGAGATCATGAGACTTTATGGAGTACCAGTTTTCATCGTTTCTGACTGGGACTCTAGATTTCGATCCCAGTATTGGCAAAGTCTTCAAGCCAGTCTGGGCACGAATCTGAGTTTTAGCATAGCTTATCATTCTCAGACAGACGAACAGTTTGAACGAACAATTCAAATACTGGAGGACATGCTAAGGGTTTGTATACTTGATGATTGATCGTCTTTTGCGTATGCGTTTTAAAATCAAAATTAAGAATATACCGCAATCAATAACGGTGTCGCTTGGTAGCTAGCCGGTTGAGTACGGGTCGATCCACTGGGAGAAGGATTCCTTTTCTTTATATTTTAATGAGTTAAGTCCAAAAAAAATTAGTGGTTTTGTTTTAAGATCTAAGAATGAGATAAATGTTGATAAAAAGCTTGCTAGGGTTAGGATTAGGTTAGTTCGAGATAGGGATCTTCCCGCTTCTATCAATGACTTAGTTATGAATAAAGGTGTTAGGATAATTGGCAACAACGGGGATTAGCACGACTGGGAAGAAACTAAGTTTCTTCCTTTTGGTCCTTGTCCGTCCGTTCTTGGCTCTTACCCCTAAGCTCCAGTTAATTCAATCACACCCGGACTAACTAGAGAATCACCGCTATCACGTAGAAAAGGGTGCCGTAGTGAGCGGTGTGTGGTTAATTTTAAAAAAGTCCTTTTAATAAAATTATATGGGCAAAGAAAGGAGTGAGAGAGATTTCCATATCTCAAACCTTTCCTATCCTAACCCTAACAAGTGAGGGATTACTCACTCATTAGGAAAGTTATGATCAATGAAATTCATTTTTTTATAACTTTTATATTAGAAAAATAAATTGAAGATATTAAAAGAACAGATAAAAATTGAAAGAATTAAATTCAGATAATAAAAGAATGCGAGATAAAAATAAAAACTCTTACTTTATTTATGACCTCTAGAACGCAATACAATTGAATTTAGATCTAGAAAAAAGGCAAAGAGATGTATCCTAAAAAAGGCACCCTAGAAGAGGCGCCCTTTATTTGGCTTTGAGCCCTCCTATTTATAGATGGGAAAAACCCTAGGTTTACATTCTGATCCATACATGAAATTACAAAACAACCCCAAAGACCGAGTCAAAGCACCGACACCCCACCGACACATGCATTGCACGGCCGCGGAACCGCGGCATAATAGCCTGTTTGGATGTGGATCCGCGGTCATTTGGTGGGCTCATGGGCCAAATTCTTTAAGCTTTTTTCAAGTTGCTTTTATCTTCTGTTTTCTTCACTTGGTCTCTTAGAATCTCTTCAATTCTCTTCCAGATATTTAACAGTGGACTTTCTACCATGAGCTTCACGTTGAAGTCTTGAATCTTGTGTTGCCCTTCAACTTTGTGTATTGAACTGTCTAATGATTTTCAGTTGTTCCTTGAAATGGTGGGTGGCATCATACAGATTCATCTATTGTTAGTCGTAGTCTCACATTTGTAGCGTATTTTCATGAATTTCACTGTAATGATCTGAGAACCTGTAACCTGCAACTATTTAACATACATGGATCAAAAGCACTTATTTATTTGTAATATGATTAAGAATGGGCGATATAATAATGCAAAATTCTGATATGAACACTTGACTTCGGAGGATTGTGGGAAGATCATCTGCACCTCGTGGAGTTTGCATACAACAACAGTTGCCAAGCTAGTATTGGAATGACACCGTTTGCAGCACTCTACGATCGAAAGTGTCTTTATCCTATGAGTTAGGATGATGTAGGAAATAAAGAACTCCTTGGGCCAGAGATGATCGTAGCAACAGTGGATGTAGTTCGCATGATCAGAGAAAAGATGTGCATAGCCCAAGATAGGCAGAAGCATTGGGCAGATGCAAAGCGCCAGCGCTTAGAGTTTTAACTTGGAGATCACATATTTCTCAAGATCTCTCCAAACAGAGGAGTGATACACTTCAGAAGATGGGGAAAGCTTAGCCCAAGATACATCAGTCCATTCGATATATTAGAACGAGTAGGAGAAGCGGTGTATCGTTTAGCACTGCCACCATCATTGGAAGGAGTGCATAGCGTATTCCAAATATCTCAGCAATGTCGTTATATGAGTGAACCCAGTTGTAACACCCTAGTTCATTTATACCAGTTCTAGTTCAAGTATTTCTTTATTTATGGTATTTTCTTGATTTACCATGTTTTAGGAGCGAATAATGTATTTGACATCTGTATTTGCATCCGACCCGACCTACATGCTTGAAACATGTCTTGATTCATGTTTATGATTTATCCCGACTTGATACGTGGACTCGTGCACTTTCATTTGCATACTGCATACTGGCATTATATCTGGAATCTGCATATTTTAATATAACATTTAAAGTCACGTAAAATAGTTTAAAAATATATTGCATGGCCTGCATGATACCCCTGACCCTATGGTAGCATCCGCGCATCTTGTTCTCGTCCCGTTCAGTGAAACGGACTTGTTTGGATGGCTACGCGCACGTACGTGCATCCGTTCTTGGGGGTATGCATTTTCGTTATCCGGATATCCAATTTTGGTTTTTGTTGACACGTATACTTTCCTTATTTTAAAACTGGATTTTAGACCCGACCCGGGCGTCTTTTGCACTATTTGTATTTAGCCCAAAATCTCAAATATATTTAATATTATATTGATATAAAAATTATACTGTTCCTAACCAAATATATTTTAAAAGATTTTTAATATCCTAACAAATCCTAAATCTAAACCAATCAGCATCTCTCTCTCTTTCTCTCTCCCCCTCTCTCTCCTCTCGATCTCTCTCTATCTCTCTTTCTCTCTCTCTCTCTCTCTCTTCTTTTCTCTCTCCTCTCGAGCCCTCTCTCTCTCCTCTCACGAATACTGTTCGCTCCTCGAGTCGCGTCACCGCCCTCCGCGTTCTGGTCACCTCCCTTCTCACTTTCTTTTTCTTCTTCCTTATTTAAACCCTGCACCCCCTTGCCATGAGAACCCATAAACCCTAACCCTTACTCCTCTGCCTCCTCCTCCCTAGACCTCGCTCCTCAACCATCATCATCATCTTCTTCCTCAACCTCATCTTCTTCCTCTCCTCTCCTTCCCCTCCAAACCCAGAAACCCCCTGCACACAAAGAAACCCAAACCCTGGCTCCTCAACTCAACTCACCACCGATCACCACCCTGACCTCATCCCATTCTCCTCTCCTCCTCATATTCCTTCTCTTCTTCTCCTTCATTTCTTCTCTTCTTCTGTTTAAACCCTGCACACTCCACAACACCCACAACCCATCACCCGAACACCCAACCTGCACCTCGCCGCCGGTGACCCCGACACCATCACCTCGTCTTCCCTGACCCCTGTGCACCAAACTCCAGTGAGCACCAATCCCTCTCTCTTCTTCTTCCCCTTCTTCTTTTACTTTTCTTTATTCTTTTTCTTGAATCTTGATTTTCCAGCGATCGACGGAGTCGTATCGCCGCTGCCGATTCAGACGATCCAGTGAACGTCCCTTGCTCGCGTGATCACCCTCTTGCCTTGCCTGGACCCGTCGCGTGTGCCATGTGTGCGTTGTGACGATTTACCGACGTTGGACGTGCCGTACGTATCCGTTGTGTGATCTGATCGAGGCAAGTTAATTTTGCTACATACTATACTACAATATACTGCACCCATTTGAATGATAACATCACATAATGTTTAGTTATGCATCCCACATTACCATTTTTACCATTTTACTGTTATATGACGTTCATGTGCATCCATATCGTTATTTACATATCCAGTCGCATGCTAATTCATCTTGCTACATGTTAGGTATATTATTATGCATCTATATGAATAAAAATATCACATGTTGAATGCATTGTACATCCATATTAAAGTTTACCGTTTTCGGACACTCGTTTGCATCTATATCATTTAATATACATGTAGCTACATCTACAGATCACATTAATTCGTATTATTATTATAGTAACACCCCATGCTTAATAATGTGCATCTCACTTAGTCTTGGAACTGTAAATGTAACCCTGGTCGATGTTTGTGCATCCATACCATTAATTATATATCTATTTGCATTCCATGTCACGTTATTTCATATTACTGCTACATTAACACCCCATGCTAGATAATACGCATCCTACATAGTAATGGAGCTATAGTTGCAATCCCTGATAGTTATTCATACATCCATGTTTTATTACCCATACCATTAATTCTTTATATCCAGTTGCATGCCTTGTCGTATCAATTCATAATATTGTTACAGTAATACCCCATGCTTGATGATGTGCATCCTACATAGTCATGATGTAACCCCTGACAAAATATTTATGCATCCATGCTTTTACCGTGCATCCGTACTTGCTACAGTTTTATTATGAGCATCCGCTTGACACATGTGCACTACCTATCATGACCTGATATACCACTGCTTGACTTGATACCTAATCTTGTTACTAATGCCGACAATCTTGACCTGTTGTCCCTACGGACATATCCTGTTGTCTATTTAGAAAAACCTGTACCTGCTTGATCCTGTGTTGGCATTAGCTCCAGATTTATCAATACCCGACTTGACCACATAACCTTGGGGGTATGGGAAAATCAAAAGTGTAAACTAAAGTATAGCTTACAAGGGTATTACTTGATCCGTGGTCTAAGGGGGATAACAGGACAGAATCATTCGTGATTCTTACTTGATCCGTGGTCCCGGAGGATAATGGGACAGAGTCATTCATGACTCCCATTACCTGATCCGTGGTCCCGGGGGATAACGGGACATATTCTTTGTGTTACATGGAGAATTACATTAATTGATTTCAAACAAACTTTAGAATAGATAACCCAGTAGCACAGCTTAGATTGATCATTGTACGTCACATATACTGATACACTTCACCGTTATACATCCTTGTTGACTTGTTACTATTTATGATTCATGCCTGCATATCTCGTGTATCATGTTCATTTATTATTGGTCGATATCATGACGCACTTACGTCTGGGTTTTTCATGGCCCAGATCCTCTATCTCTGTCGCATGCAGTTCAGGAGTATTTTGACCAACAAGCCGAGCAGTGAAGTTCATGTTAGTTACTAGTTAGTTTAGTTTTATTTTCGTACTTTCATTCCTGATGTGAGCCCGTATTTGGGACGTACTTTCCAGATTGTTATTGTTACTTGAATTTATTGCTTCCACATATTATTTCTTGACTCGTTATTTCTGGCTCATGGACATATACTAGATAGTTTCTTTTATTTTCCTATTCTTGATATTCTATAGACAGCCGTAATGTGACTGTGGAGGGATGTTTCCTAGCCACAGGTAGCACGGTTGGCTCTGTCACGTGTCGATCTTAGTGCACTCTAGGAAGCGGGGCGTGACACCAGTTACATACTTGATCACTCAAAGCTCATTGTACAGACCGATCTGACTTGCGAGCAATAGCCAGTCAAGATTTTAGATGGAAATGAGAAGACGTTATAAAATAAGGTGGTGAAACTAGTCCGAGTGAAGTGGAGAAAAGATTCACCAGGAGAATCAACTTGGGAACGAAAAGATAATATGCATACACGATACTCTCATCTGTTTGAAGTTTAGCCCTTATGTAAATTTCAAGGACGAAATTTTTATAAGGAGGGTAGGATGTAACTGTAAATCCCCGTTTCCAATTCAATAAAAGTCTCCTTTTCTGAATTCTAGTGATTTTCTTTTCCCTTCCTTCATATTTGAATTGGTTGTTAGGCTAAATAATTACTTTTTCCAAAACCTAAAAGTTAAGACCCAAGAGTTAAAACCAAAGCCGAATTAAAACCAAGGTTAATATAAATTAAAACCCTAAGTCCTATTCAGCCCACACATTTTACTTAATAAAATTCCTCATTAAATTCAACCCTAAGCCCATTCTCAAGTTTTTCAAATAAATCCTTTAATTAACTCAGCCCAGCCTATTCAAAATTCCTAAAATAAATTCTTTATAAATTTTTCCCTGGCCCGTTCGATTCTCAGCCCACTTCTGTTTTTGTTTTTTTGTTTTTTTGGGATTTTCTTTGCGAGCACGGCCCACTTCTTCAGCCCGCTTCCTCTTTACCCGACCCGTTTCTTTATCTTCTCTTCCTCACGTCCAAAACAGTTCCCGCTCGTTTCATTCTCTCCCTCGTCGCGACCCCCACGTCCTCGAGCTCCCCATGTCGCCCTCGCCGTCGCCCACGACCCCGACCACGACTCCCTCTAACTCACGCTCTCCAACTCCTCACCTCCCTCTCACCTCCAAATTCCTCAAAAGTCTCTAACCCCTCAAGTTTTTTCCCCCACGAAACCCTACGAACCCACTGCAAAACTTCAGGCCCAACCCTCGACGACGACGACGAACCTTCCTCCAACCCCCTTCTTCATCACCTCGCCCTAACCTCCTCCTTCATCAACTTCAGCCCCTTCACACCCAACACCCCTACACTCCCAAACCCACTCACACTCGACCACGACCACCGTCTGCACTCGACGCCGGCGAGCCCCACTTCTCCTGAACCACCTCTGCGACCCCACACACCCTCAGCACCACCTTATCACTCCAAACCCAACCCCCCACTGCACACACTCTCTCTCTCTCTCTCTCTCTCCAAAGAACCCCACTCTCTGCGCCTTCACCGTACACGTCGCCGGAGCGACCACTGCCGACCATCGTCGACCCCAGCGCACCCGGGAGACCCACAGAGCACACTCTATACCTCCAACGAGCACTTGGCAACTCCGACGCAAAAACCCGTGTTCGATCGAGGCTCGCGCGAACTTGTTCCGCGGCGTACAACGCGCGTTCGCGACATCATTGCTGCCGTGTGACCCCGAGTCATCTTCCAGGCAAGTGTTTACTTGCTTCATGCTAAAATATTAGGGGTACAAACCTAAAATCGTGTAGTTATAAACTTACCGAATAATGATATGTATTGTGACAAATGTGTTCGATGCAAGTCTCCAAAGGAAATAATTGTTTAGTTTGACGGAAATGTATGTCTTTTGTTGGCCCACTTGAAGATAAATATCGTGTGGGAAAATCACTGGAAAATACGATTGTTAGAGACAAAAATCGATACCCCCAAATATGCCGTTAAAACTAGAATTTTCTCGTACCTGAAAACGAATAAAATCACCATAAATTAGATTCAAACTGGAATGATGAGTTCGAGGGCTTAAATCGAAGCCGACTCGACGAACTTTAACCCTATGGAAAATACTAATGATTTCTGTTCTGTAATCATGATGATAATTGGGTCGGAACACGACTCTGGACTGCAGTCCAGAGCGTTTCTGATTATTGTGCTCCGTTCAAAGATCTGCACCACTGTGTTTCTTGAAGTCGTATGTTACGGAATCCTACTGTAGATTAAAGATATTTCTGTTAGTTTAACAAACCAAGTGGTTCCATTCCATTTCATCGCCGTTTGCTATTTTTAAAATGTATTTAAAAGGGCAGAACGTATATCTGTCCAGAACAGGTTCAGAAATGACATATGGAGATTAAACTGTGTATAACTTTCAACGTACAGATGCGATTGAGAATCTGTCTGTTGCGTTGAATACTTTATAGAAAACCCTAGATTTCATTCAACAGTATCATCGCTAAATTCTGAACCCAATCGGGTGCAATTCGTTTCGCGAAACGGACGTTCAGTTCTGAAACTGAATTTCCAGCCACGCGCACTTAAAATGAAACAGTTATATCTTGAAAACCGAAACTCCGATTGAACTGAAACAAATTTTGACGAATTACAGACTGATTGTTCTATATATCTCACTTACATCACTTTTGCTGAATTCTTAACACGGTAATTTGTGCAATTTATTTTAGTTCATGACACGCATGTTAATTCATAACATACAGAGCTTATTGGTAGCATACAATACATATATCATACCCTTGTCATATACTCAGTGTTAGTGCGTGTGGACATTGCATTATCGTGCGTGATAGATGTTGGTTTAGGAGTGAAGAGTACACCAATGGAAAGTGAATATTCGTGACAGTGATTGATACAGTGGACAGTGATGAAACCGTGCCATTGGTATACTTGTACACAACTAGATCAATATCATAAATAGTGTAACCTGGGGGAAAAGGGGAAATCAAAGTGGAAAGAGTATCGTATTTAGTGGGACCGTGTTTAGAGGATGATCATTCGAACCGTGATACTTATACGTGTAGGACAGGATCTAGCGATCCGGCTGACAGGGTTATGTCCCGGGCATGTGGGCCGTTGTCTCGGGTATGTACGAGACTCCTGTTAAACATGATCCTCCTTCCACTATGTGATTTCAAACTTGACCTAGAGACCGATAGGGACACATACATATTCTGCATCATATAACGACATAGTGATTACTTGCACTGTTCTTACACTAGTATTACTTCATATACCTGTTTCGTCTCATTACAATAATATTGTTATTGTGTCGCTCTGACGACCTGAGTATGCATGCTCAGATCCCGCGGTAGGACTAGCACAGGAGACGGATCTACCCTTCGAGTTCACGGAGATTTAGACTGGTGTACTTTCTTTTTCTGCTTTCTTTAAAAGTGATCGTAAGTTTGACTTTGGTTAGTATTTGTTCTTGTTATCTGTAATTTGTGAACAATGGAATATTAATGTAATAGATTAGTAATGTGATTCCTATACCACTGCGCTTTATTTACTGATTACCATGCAATGCTAGAAGCCGAAGTGTGACTACGGCAGGATGATTCCTTAACCGTAGGAGCATGGCTGGCCTAGTCATCCCTCGTTTTCCGTATTTTGGGAAGCGGGGCGTGACATGGTTTAGTTGGTATCAAAGCCTGTGTTTAGTATCAAGGGATAACATTAACTATGCAGTATTACGTTATTCTTGTTTCACTACTCTTGGTTTCCATCCTTGAATCTGATCCTATCCTTTTGAATCTTCCAGTGATATGACGTCCCCGAACGACCCCTCCTCGGACTCCAGCTCTCAGGACCGCACGGAAAGGATACTCAGTGCACTGACCACTCTCGCGGAAGCTCAGGAGAGGAAGACCGACTTGCTCACTGAGGGACTCAGGGAGATTACCGCCACAGGAGGACCCTCCGCATTTATTACCGCCCCCGAGGGCGTTGTTCCACCAGCTTATCATGCTAGGGCTGGTACAGTAGCAGACTTCCGACGGTTACACCCAGCTGCGTTTACAGGGCTAGCTGAACCCCTTGAGGCTGAACAATGGCTGGTGAACATGGAGAATTTATTGACAGCCGCCAGGGTTCCGGAGGAAGACAGAGTGGACGTGATAAAGATACAATTAGAAGACGAGGCCCGCACATGGTGGTCGGTGGAAGAGAGCAGACTTGACAGGCCGATCGAATGGAGCAAGTTTAAAGAGTGCTTCCTAGACCATTACTTTCCTTCCACAGCCAAGGCAGAAATGGAGGAGAGGTTTATTCTTTTGAAGCAGAATGGACGCCCAGTGGATGTTTATGCGGCAGAGTTCAACCGCTTGAGTCGTTTCGCTCCGTACATGGTCGCCTCAGAGGTCACCAGGGCCAGGCGTTTCCTCCAGGGGTTAGATTTTGAGTTGCAGCAGTTGATTGCATCGTTGGATTTACAGACTTTCGCACAGGTGCTCAACGCAGCGAGAGTTCAGGAGCAATTGATTAACAAGTTCAGGAGACCCCCAGTCGTTCCAGCACGTACCCACACGCCATCTCGAGGAGCCATACCGGTTCACAGGCCAGGGACAACGCAAATGAAGCGCCCGTTTGTACCACAACAGCGCCCCCAGAGACAGGGCGTAACTTGCGGCTATTGCGGTAGAGGAGGACATACTCAGAAGGACTGTCGCCGTGCCAAGGGACAGTGCCTGATTTGCGGGTCCAGTCAGCATAAGATTGGCAGTTGCCCTGAGCGAGCAAAGGCACAGGCAGGTTCTGGACCGTCACAGCAGAGGCCGCAGGAGCAGAGACAACCATTTACAGGTCGCGGTCAGGGACGGGCTTTCACCTTGACCGCCGAGCAGGCGGAAGCGTCAGGAGATGTGGTTACAGGTACTCTACTCGTACATTCCTTGCCAGCTAGAGTACTTTTTGATTCAGGAGCATCGCATTGTTTCTTGTCTGAGCATTTCACTGATACACACTCAATACCACATGAAACACTAACTAAGGGATGGGAAATTCATACGGGTAATGGCATTATTATATCTAGCCGAGAATGTAGATTATGCCCGGTTGTAGTGTGTGGCAGGGAATTCTATGCGAATTTCCTCCTAATTGGGACTGGCAGTTACGACGCAATTCTTGGGATGGATTGGATGAGCACTTTTCATGCTGTTATCGATTGTCGTGCAAGGAATGTGATCTTCCGCATTCCCAATCACCCGGAGTTTGTTTTCGAGGGCAGAAGCGAATCTTTGGAGCCAGCTAAATACAGAGCAAAGCCTAAGGAGCTGACAGCTATGGAGATTGATAGGAGCCCAGCCCCAGAAATTGTTCAGGACTTTCTGGATGTTTTTCCCGAGGATTTACCAGGTCTACCACCTCCTCGAATTTTGGAGTTCTCAATCGACTTAACTCCAGGTACAGCCCCAGTATCCAGAGCCCCATACAGAATGGCACCAGTCGAACTGGCGGAATTGAAGAAGCAGGTTGAAGAACTATTGGAGAAAGGATTCATTCGGCCAAGCGCTTCACCGTGGGGTGCACCAGTTCTATTGGTAAAGAAGAAGGATGGATCGTTGCGAATGTGTATAGATTACCGGGAGCTGAACAAGGTCACAATAAAGAACAAGTACCCAATACCGCGCATTGACGACCTATTTGATCAACTAAGTAGAGCCAAGGTTTTCTCGAAGTTGGACCTCCGTTCTGGGTATCATCAAATCAAGGTAGCAGCCGAGGATGTGTGCAAGACGGCTTTCAGGACCCGATACGGACATTACGAGTTCCTTGTGATGCCGTTCGGCGTTACCAACGCCCCAGCAATATTCATGGACTTGATGAACAGGGTGTTCGCAAAATACTTGGACACGTTTGTCGTTGTGTTTATCGACGACATACTTGTCTACTCGAAGACTCAGGAGGAGCACGCTGAACATTTGCGCACAGTCCTACAAATTCTTCGGGAGGAGAAGCTGTATGCGAAGCTAAGCAAGTGTGAGTTCTGGCTCGACAAGGTGCAGTTTTTGGGACACATTGTTTCGGGCGAAGGCATCTCGGTGGACCCAGTAAAGATAGAATCTGTCAGAGATTGGCCGACGCCGAAGTCAGTGGCTGAGATCAGGAGTTTTCTGGGATTAGCAGGTTATTATCGGAGATTCGTCCAAGATTTCTCAAGAATCGCGGAACCATTGACGAGGCTAACACGGAAGGACGTGCCGTTTACATGGACAGAGGAGTGCACTCAGGCTTTCGACATACTAAAGCAGAAGTTAACCACGGCGTCTATTCTTACTGTACCAGATGATTCAGGTGGTTTGGTGATACACAGTGATGCCTCAGGGAAGGGTTTAGGCTGTGTTTTGATGCAGCACGGACGTGTGGTTGCTTACGCCTCTCGACAACTGAGAAATCACGAGAAGAACTACCCCACACATGACTTGGAGTTAGCTGCGGTAGTCTTTGCATTGAAGATTTGGAAGCACTATCTATTGGGTGAGAAAGTGGAGGTGTACACAGATCATAAAAGTTTGAAGTATATTTTCACCCAGAAGGAACTAAATATGAGGCAGCGCAGATGGCTAGAGCTGATGGCAGATTATGATTTGGACCTTCAGTATCACCCGGGGAAGGTGAATGTTGTACCAGATGCGCTCAGTCGCAAGCCAGTGGTCATGATGTTGACCGATCAGAGGAGCATTATTGAGGACTTCCAGAGACTTGCACTTGAGGTCGTTACGCCGAACGCACTCAGTCAACTTTGGCAACTGCAGGTGCAATCTTCTCTGGTGGACCGCATCAAGACTGCGCAAGCGGACGATCCCCGATTGCAAAAGTTTAGAGAAGAAGTGAAAGCTGGACTAAGAACGGATTTGATTATACATGAAGATGGCTCACTGAGATTCGGTAGCAGGCTCTGCGTACCTAAGGGAGGAGTTCGAGAAGAAGTTTTGGCTGAAGCACACAGTTCAGCTTATTCAGTGCATCCGGGAAGTACAAAAATGTATCAGGACCTAAAGCAACACTTTTTGTGGAACGGAATGAAGCGGGAAATTGCAAGGTTCGTATCCAGGTGCTTGGTATGCCAACAGGTGAAGGCGGAGCATCAGAGGACAGCAGGACTGTTACAACCCCTGCCGATACCGGAATGGAAGTGGGAGCACATTACTATGGATTTCGTGACGGCCTTACCACGGAGCCCTAGGGGCAATAACGCCATTTGGGTTATCGTCGATCGCCTCACAAAAGCTGCACACTTTCTACCTTTCCGAGTAGGACAGTCGACAGAATCATTGGCAGAAAGATATATGCAGGAGATTGTACGACTTCACGGTGTTCCAGTCAGCATTGTGTCGGACCGGGACACGAGATTCTTGTCGCACTTTTGGAAGAGCTTACATGAGAGCTTGGGTACCCGCCTTAATTTCAGCACAGCTTATCACCCGCAGACGGATGGACAATCCGAGCGTACGATTCAGACGCTCGAGGACATGTTGAGAGCCTGCATGTTGGACTTTCAGGGTTCCTGGGAGGACCATCTGCATCTAGTCGAGTTCTCTTATAACAATAGTTATCAGGCTAGTATTCAGATGGCTCCTTTTGAAGCATTATACGGGCGGAAATGTCGATCCCCAGTATGTTGGGATGATGTGGGAGAGCGAAGACTGCTAGGTCCCGAACTCATTGTTCAGACAGTCGACAAAGTTCAAATGATCAGACAGCATATCAAGACGGCTCAGGATCGACAGAAGAGTTGGGCAGATACCAGCAGAAGGGCACTAGAGTTCGAAGTCGGAGATCATGTATTCTTGAAGATTTCCCCTACTCGTGGAGTTATCAGGTTCGGAGGTCAGGGAAAACTTAGTCCCCGCTTTATCGGACCTTTTGAGGTGCTAGAGCGAGTAGGAGAGGTGGCCTATCGACTCGCCTTGTCTCCATCGCTAGCTGGTGTGCACAATACCTTCCACGTGTCACAGTTGCGGCGTTACGTTCGAGATGAGAGCCATATCCTGGACCATTCAGAGCTAGTTTTGGGTACTGATCTGTCATACGAGGAGCAGCCTACTACCATTCTCGACCGCAGAGAGAAAGTGCTGAAGAATAAGGTCATTCCGTTAGTCCGAGTGTCTTGGGGCGGTCGTTCCCCAGGAGAATCCACCTGGGAGCGAGAGGAAGACATCCGTGATCGTTATCCACATCTCTTTGTTTAGTACTTTTGTTTCTTTGTATCCTTGTTAAATTTCGAGGACGAAATTTTTGTTAAGGGGGGTAAGATGTAAATCCCCGTTTCCAATTCAATAAAAGTCTCCTTTTCTGAATTCTAGTGATTTTCTTTTCCCTTCCTTCATATTTGAATTGGTTGTTAGGCTAAATAATTGCTTTTTCCAAAACCTAAAAGTTAAGACCCAAGAGTTAAAACCAAAACCGAATTAAAACCAAGGTTAATATAAATTAAAACCCTAAGTCCTATTCAGCCCACACATTTTACTTAATAAAATTCCTCATTAAATTCAACCCTAAGCCCATTCTCAAGTTTTTCAAATAAATCCTTTAATTAACTCAGCCCAGCCTATTCAAAATTCCTAAAATAAATTCTTTATAAATTTTTCCCTGGCCCGTTCGATTCTCAGCCCACTTCTGTTTTTTTTTTTGGGGGGGGGGGGGATTTTCTTTGCGAGCCCGGCCCACTTCTTCAGCCCGCTTCCTCTTTACCCGACCCGTTTCTTTATCTTCTCTTCCTCACGTCCAAAACAGTTCCCGCTCGTTTCATTCTCTCCCTCGTCGCGACCCCCACGTCCTCGAGCTCCCCACGTCGCCCTCGCCGTCGCCCACGACCCCGACCACGACTCCCTCTAACTCACGCTCTCCAACTCCTCACCTCCCTCTCACCTCCAAATTCCTTAAAAGTCTCTAACCCCTCAAGTTTTTTCCCCCACGAAACCCTACGAACCCACTGCAAAACTTCAGGCCCACCCCTCGACGACGACAACGAACCTTCCTCCAACCCCCTTCTTCATCACCTCGCCCTAACCTCCTCCTTCATCAACTTCAGCCCCTTCACACCCAACACCCCTACACTCCCAAACCCACTCACACTCGACCACGACCACCGTCTGCACTCGACGCCGGCGAGCCCCACTTCGCCTAAACCACCTCTGCGACCCCACACACCCTCAGCACCACCTTATCACTCCAAACCCGACCCCCCACTGCACTCTCTCTCTCTCTCTCTCTCTCCAAAGAACCCCACTCTCTGCGCCTTCACCGTACACGTCGCCGGAGCGACCACTGCCGACCATCATCGACCCCAGCGCACCCGGGAGACCCACAGAGCACACTCTATACCTCCAACGAGCACTTGGCAACTCCAACGCAAAAACCCGTGTTCGATCGAGGCTCGCGCGAACTTGTTCCGCGGCGTACAACGCGCGTTCGCGACATCATTGCTGCCGTGTGACCCCGAGTCATCTTCCAGGCAAGTGTTTACTTGCTTCATGCTAAAATATTAGGGGTACAAAGCTAAAATCGTGTAGTTATAAACTTACCGAATAATGATATGTATTGTGACAAATGTGTTCGATGCAAGTCTCCAAAGGAAATAATTGTTTAGTTTGACGGAAATGTATGTCTTTTGTTGGCCCACTTGACGATAAATATCGTGTGGGAAAATCACTGGAAAATACGATTGTTAGAGACAAAAATCGATACCCCCAAATATGCCGTTAAAACTAGAATTTTCTCGTACCTGAAAACGAATAAAATCACCATAAATTAGATTCAAACTGGAATGATGAGTTCGAGGGCTTAAATCGAATCCGACTCGACGAACTTTAACCCTATGGAAAATCCTAATGATTTCTGTTCTGTAATCATGATGATAATTGGGTCGGAACACGACTCTGGACTGCAGTCCAGAGCGTTTCTGATTATTGTGCTCCGTTCAAAGATCTGCACCACTGTGTTTCTTGAAGTCGTATGTTACGGAATCCTACTGTAGATTAAAGATATTTCTGTTAGTTTAACAAACCAAGTGGTTCCATTCCATTTCATCGCCGTTTTCTATTTTTAAAATGTATTTAAAAGGGCAGAACGTATATCTGTCCAGAACAGGTTCAGAAATGACATATGGAGATTAAACTGTGTATAACTTTCAACGTACAGATGCGATTGAGAATCCGTCTGTTGCGTTGAATACTTTATAGAAAACCCTAGATTTCATTCAACAGTACCATCGCTAAATTCTGAACCCAATCGGGTGCAATTCGTGTCGCGAAACGGACATTCAGTTCTGAAACTGAATTTCCAGCCGCGCGCACTTAAAATGAAACAGTTATATCTTGAAAACCGAAACTCCGATTGAACTGAAACAAATTTTGACGAATTACAGACTGATTGTTCTATATATCTCACTTACATCACTTTTGCTGAATTCTTAACACGGTAATTTGTGCAATTTATTTTAGTTCATGACACGCATGTTAATTCATAACATACAGAGCTTATTGGTAGCATATAATACATATATCATACCCTTGTCATATACTCAGTGTTAGTGCGTGTGGACATTGCATTATCGTGCGTGATAGATGTTGGTTTAGGAGTGACGAGTACACCAATGGAAAGTGAATATTCGTGACAGTGATTGATACAGTGGACAGTGATGAAACCGTGCCATTGGTATACTTGTACACAACTAGATCAATATCATAAATAGTGTAACCTGGGGAAAAAGGGGAAATCAAAGTGGAAAGAGTATCGTATTTAGTGGGACCGTGTTTAGAGGATGATCATTCGAACCGTGAACTTATACGTGTAGGACAGGATCTAGCGATCCGGCTGACAGGGTTATGTCCCGGGCATGTGGGCCGTTGTCTCGGGTATGTACGAGACTCCTGTTAAACATGATCCTCCTTCCACTATGTGATTTCAAACTTGACCTAGAGACCGATAGGGAAACATACATATTCTGCATCATATAACGACATAGTGATTACTTGCACTGTTCTTACACTAGTATTACTTCATATACCTGTTTCGTCTCATTACAATAATATTGTTATTGTGTCGCTCTGACGACCTGAGTATGCATGCTCAGATCCCGCGGTAGGACCAGCACAGGAGACGGATCTACCCTTCGAGTTCACGGAGATTTAGACTGGTGTACTTTCTTTTTCTGCTTTCTTTAAAAGTGATCGTAAGTTTGACTTTGGTTAGTATTTGTTCTTGTTATCTGTAATTTGTGAACAATGGAATATTAATGTAATAGATTAGTAATGTGATTCCTATACCACTGCGCTTTATTTACTGATTACCATGCAATGCTAGAAGCCGAAGTGTGACTACGGCAGGATGATTCCTTAACCGTAGGAGCATGGCTGGCCTAGTCATCCCTCGTTTTCCGTATTTTGGGAAGCGGGGCGTGACAGTAACGACCCTGAAATCCATATACGTTTGTATCAAATTCAATGTATATATGAAGGTGTTTCTACTCTGATTATAAGTTATAAGTAATTTTTGTTAAATAAAAGTAAGAAACAACTTGTAGCTCACTGGTTAAGCATATCCATTGTTGTCCCATAACCCGCGTGTTCGAATCTCATCAGTCCTAATATTTTATATTATTTTTCTTTTTAACGTTTTGAAGCCCAAGAGTTTGCACGGGCATTACACGGATAATAAAGAGTTGCAACAGAATCAAAGTGGATAATTGATATATTTAAAACAAAATGAAAACATAGCATGAACCCCGAGGCAATTGCTTCGAGGCTTGCCGCCTAAAAACCGCCCATAGCAATTTGGTCATGTCCAATTTGGCCCGTGCTCCGCCCGTACATTCTTTAAGCTCCCCACTACCCCTTTTTGCACTTTAAATCCTTTGAATTAATCCAGAGAAATGCCAGACCCTTCATCTATACAATTTATCTTTTTAATTCTTTTAATTTTTTAAATTTTTCATACACCTATCCCTCACTCCTATAAATACCTAGACCAGTTCTACCTCCATCCCTAGGCATTCTATCTCTCAAATTTTATTCTCAAATTTCCTCAAGAAGTTGTTTAATTCTATAGGTGAAGTGCTAAGATCCCGAAGCTGGAAGCTCGCTCATCCTCCATATCATCGGCATCGGTTCTTCAAACCGAGGCTAGCTCTCCTCTAATTCTCGCTCGTACGAGTACGAGTGGTATGGATAAGTCACCCCTTTAATTCACTTCCATTTGAATCCACCATTAACTCCTTTCTTAGTCTTTTCTCTCATAAACCCCACATAAAAATCGATGCTAAACTAAACTTGTCACACCCCACCCCCAATACAGAGAGTATTATCCGCTCTTGCCGAAACCGTACGGTTTTGTCCTTCGGGACGAACCGGACCCGACCAGGGGCCACTTCTCGGGAGGTCACCCATCCTAGTACTTCCCTGACTCAAGCATGTTTAGAGTTCTCAAGCTCCTGTAGTGTCGGTTCACTTAAAAGGCGCTTCTGTTCTACAGTGAGTCCCACGGACTCAAGAGGTGGTCCTGATCCCGACATCCTCCCCGCGTTTGAACAATGGTTCGTTCTCGAACCACAGACCTACTATTGAGGGACCAGCTCTGATACCATTCTGTCATGCTTCACCCCTAATACAGAGAGTATTGTCCGCTTTGGCCGAAACCACATGGTTCGGAGCGAACCGGACCCGACCAGGGGCTACTTCCCAGAAGGTCACCCATCCCAGAACTTCCCTGGCTCGAGCACGCTTAACTACGGAGTTCTCAAACTCATGTGGTGCCAGCTCATTTAAAAGGCGCATCGAAGAGTGGTATCATTCCATTTATAGTACAGATCTGCCCTCTTTCGGAATGTATTCCGAAAATTCTTCATTGTTCTACAGTGAGTCCCACGGACTCAAGAGGTGGCCGCCACGGATTCAAGAGGTGGCCCCCGCCCCCTGGCATGACATTTGGCATGACACTTTGTTCCGTGTGGCACTTTGTTCCGTGAGCAAGAACCGGGTCCCGACAAAACTTCGTAAAGAACTTTATACCGCAAACATTTGACTTGTTAACCATAAATTTCATGCAAAAAAATTAAGAAAAACAAAAATGTATAATTTACCTTCCTTGCAAATCTTATGCTACACTCAATTCATGAAAGTTTTCTTCTCTTTAAAAATATATTTTTATGACATATTAGTTTAACACTTAATACCATAGACTTTATTTCTCATATACATCATGCACGGGGTAATGACATGCCCCTCACATACACATGGAAAACATAGCATGATAGTATGGTTATATGTTATTTTCGAAAGAAACGTGTTACATTAAAATACCCTCAATTTCTAAAATATGGTTTTTAAATCATTATTTTTAAATCCTTTGCAAATACGTCTTTACAGCTCTCGTTAGGAGACCCGTTTATGGTTAGTGTGAACTATCGCACATCCTGGGGATAGTAGATTGAGATGTATATTTCCTCACGAAGAATTCGGTCTCGAAAGGAATAAAATACAGTTTGAAAGAAAATACAACATTTTAAACCAGGTTAAATAGTTTTGAAAATTATTTAAATCATATATTCATATTTCCAAATAAAAAAATTGTGAAAATTAGATTTTTTTTTTAAATGAAAATATTAAAGTTTTTAAGAAAATACCCTCAAGTTTCTAAAAGATAGATTTTTCATAAAAATACCATAAAATTTTAAAAGCTAAGTTTTGTCATTAAAATACCACCAAATATAAATACATTTTTATAAAACTCTTGTCTTTTTAATTAAAATGTTTTTATCAAAAGCACAATCGAGATTTATTTGTTAAATTAAAACTTTTTATATAAACCCCCTCGAAAAATGCAAACATGTAAAAACATACAATAAATAAATTAATAAATCTTTAAGGATTTTCGATTAATAATGGATTTAAGTGTTACCAATTCTCTAGGTCTCGGAGAGCCGGAGAAAGTGGGTGCTTGCCAATCTAGCCTCGATAACATTAACAGAATTATCAATGGCAATCGTATTTGAAAAAGACACAAATCATGTCGTCCATGTGCTGCAGTTGCTCGATTGTTCCTAAACGTAGAAATTTCTAAAGTTAAATATTTTTTAATAAGATATGTCTAGAATTTGAACTCGAATTCGAACTTGACATGAATTCCAATCAAACTTAAACTCGAACTCAAACCCAAACTCGAACCCAACATGAACTTGAACATTTGAAATTGACCTGACTTAACCCAAACCATGAATATGACTTGACATGAATACTTGAACACGACCTAAACCCGAACTCGTACTTTTTATATTCATAGAATCGGTCAAGACCTCCAAACTTGAACTATACAATAAAATACACGGGAATAAAGGGTGGGTTGGTAAAAGATGTTTGACGTGGCACGAGAGTTAACTAAAAAACACCTCTTGAATATTTTTGTGCCGTTTTCCCGTGGGTTTGATGGGGCCTTGTACTCTCTTATGCTGTGGGTTCATGGATTTGACGGACTACTCTCGTATACATGCTTATCTTCCTTATCAAATTACAAACAACCACGTTAGAATATTTAACCTTATAAATATACATGTCATGCTTAAGATACCTTTACATACACTCTTACATGTTCATTACTACTTGGTGTTCTATTTGTTTTACATACCTTCAGTCATTAGTATTTTTTCTTTGGGGACTTACCGAGCGCTGGTTCGCTGACGACATTCCTTTCTGTTTTTTTTCTTGGGATGCTCGTCAGGTGGACAGAATTCTGAAGAGATCGAACCTAACCAGGAGGATTTCAAGCAGCTTACCATACAGCCAGACTACTAATTCTTTTTCGTCAACTTTTATTTTCAGTATGCTATTGTTTAGGCACATTTTCGCATTTGCATTTTTATTTTAGTTATCTTGTATCCAGACTACGAAAATGAATTTAAATAAAATTGCTATTAAATTTTAATTACTCTTGTTAATTTTTGCATATTGTTATATTGTTTTCATACGCTTAACGCATTTATTAAGGGAAATGACTTTATAGTAAATACGTTGCGGGTCTTATCACGTGTCATTACCGTCTTCTAGGAAGCGGGGTGTGACAAAACTTCCCGTACGCTTCCTTATAGACCTTAGTTTTAGTTTCCCTGACAGTTTTCTTAACTTCCTTTTTAGTCATTTTATACTTCTCAAATCTCTCCTCATCTATGATTTTCTTCAAATTTTTATAAGAATCCCTCATGATTTTAATAGCAGCCTTTATTTTTTCGTTCTACCATGATATGTCATTGGATGGTGGAGCACCACCTCTCGACTCACCAAGTAGATCTCTAACTACCCTCTTGATACAACCAGTCATCTTGTTCCATATTGTTTCTAAATTATCTTTAGACTGCCAATCCGCCTCTTGAACCACACGATCTATAAAAGCTTTTTGGCTACCTTCTTTCAGTCGCCAGCACTTAATTTTAGGCTCTACCTTATATCTAATCTTCTTAGATCCTCTTCTAAATCGAAATTATAGAACTAAAAGTCTATATTAAATGGTTACACTCTCACCTAGCACTACCTTACAGTCGATGCAACAACTTCTATATATTCTTCTCGTCAGAAAAAAGTCTATTTGATTTGCACTCGATCCGCTCCTAAAGGTGATGAGGTGAGACTCTCTTTTCCTAAACCAAGTATTTACTGAGATCAAGTCATAAGACAAGGCAAAATCTAAAATCGAGATATTTCTTTGTCCAAAATCAAAACCTCCATGGATAATATCAAACCCACTACGACTAGTACCTGCATGTCCATTGAGATCACCACCAATAAATAAATTCTCTCCACTAGATATCCTTTACACCATTTCTTCTAAATCCTTCCAAAAAAGACGCTTACTAGCGTCATCAAGACCTATATATGGTGCATAAGCACTAACATTATCAAATATCTCCCCACCTAGAATAAGCTTAACCAGTAAAATCCTATCACCTTTTCTCTTAATCTCAACTACATTCTCAAGTATCTGTCTATCTATAATTACGCCTATTCCATTACGATTTTTTATCTTTACATGTATACCAAATCTTATAACCCCAAAGGTCTATAACTCTATCCTTTTCACTTACTCAGGTTCTTACAAACACATAATACTAACTCTCCTAATTATCACATCCACTAATTTTGCTAGTTTACCCGTAAGGGAGTCTTTGTTTCAAGAAACTAGACGGATCCTATGAACCCCTTACTTATTTGTCACTACACTCGGGGTCCGATATAGCGCGCCACTTCCGTACGACGACCTAGAAGTCTTTACATATTTAACACTACATCCGGGATCTGATATAGCACGTCTTTGAGTAGGGGACGCTTATTATGGTTCTTGTCATAGAATGTGACAAAGTTTTACGTTGGCAGTCACAAGCCTACCACAACTCTCACTCTTACTTTCTAGCCTTCCGAAATTCATCTTCTAGGCCCCTTGTGTATAGAAGGGAGTCAACTACGGTTGCTCCAAGCCCACCAAAACTGTTAACGCCATTCTTGGATTGTGGCTAGATAGAAAAGAACCCGTATATTTTCTTTGTATTTCAAACGAGAGCATTTAATAAAAGAGCATAAAAATACTAAGGAAATACTAAGTTCAGGTGTTGTATGACAACTATCTGATTTACAGAGCTTAGCAATTAGGATTTATTACAAAGCTAAAATGAAAACAAAGCTCAAATATCTCCTTTTAAAAGAGGGTGACAGGTTGTGAAATTCCCATTTTCTCGATGCATAATCCCATGTTTCATGTATGATTTCATGTCCTCCGCAAAATAGTGTTAAAGTTTATTTTCAATCAACATTTTTTGATTCTGTGATCTATATATGGTGAAGTAAAACAAAAAAACCAAAAGAAATTAAAATCCAACCTTGATTTGTCATCAGAGCTGTAATGCTGACAATACAATTATTGTGGAGTGTGAGCCCTGCTCTTCAATTTATTAAAATCACTTGATTAAGAATTTATTTCCCTAACCAATCCAGCACCTTTCCATCATTACTGCGAACTAAACTCATTAATACAAGACACGGTATTGGGCACTGCAGGTCTCAATTAATCTTTTCTTGAGGCAGAAATGCGCATAGAGTGGATTCCTTCATGGGAAGGAAGAATTGGCTTCAAATTTCCCCAAACTATGTGACCCGAAATTCTCTGTACTTAGTGGGTTGTCATCGGCTTCTGTGCTCATTGTTGTTGCTAAGGCCATCACCTTCAGCCATCCTTACCACTCCATTCTTTGTTGGCAGGATGATGATGGTGGTGAGAAAAGGTGGTCAGAGCTTAAACTATATGTCAGTTCGGCCTTAAGAGGACAAACATTTGCGATGGATGAGTTGTGCTGGCTGCTCATATTCCCCGTGGAAATAATGACCTTTTCTTAAATAACTAACATTTTCTTTACATTTCTAATTTGTTTGGATATTGTAATGCAATAACTAACATTTTCTTTACATTTTATGCTCCAGTACCTGTTGGAAAAGCAGTCTGGATCATTTCAAATTTGAATTGTCGTTCTAAACTATATGCTGGAACAATAGCCAAGTCATCTACATAACACCGATCTTCAGAGGCTTCTCAAGTGACTTCCCATGGTTCCAAGGCATCTAAAACTATTTCAGCCAATTCAAATATTGGTTACCTCAAATATCTCATTCAATAAACTTAGAAAGGAACTAAAATTATCTATTTTTGATGGAAAATATTGTTAATTTTTCTATTTTATTTACTTCTATTTTCAACGTATTTATAATTAACAGGTAATAACATTTATCACATGAGTAAATCCATGTAAAATATATGAATTGCTGCAAAGATGTCATGTTATTTTTGCCACTTGGTTGAGGGTATAGCTCAAGTCACAAGATTTTATTTTATTTTCTAATTTTTCTTTTTCTTTTTTTCTTTTTATTTGTTTGATGAAGACGAGAATTATTCAAAAATAAATAAAAAAGAATAATAATAACTAAATGCATTTGAATTCACATAGGCATAAATTGCTACTCATTTATCAGGTCCATTGTTAGGGAGCAAAGGGCATTATTGTCCCATTAAACAAACAGATCTTTTCTGTCCAGTACAATTTTTTCCAAATAAAATCCAAAATCTTATTTCATATTTGAAAACATAGGTTTTGTCAAAATAAGAACTAGTGAAATTTGTTAATGGAAGAGTTTGTTTTTTATTTTAAAAAAAGGATAAAAGGAAAATGGTCTTGGGGAGTTCTAAGCAACCCAGATTCCAACCTGTCCGGACGCGTATTTAAAACGAATTAATTAAAAAAAATCAAATCTCACACCTTAATATGACATCTTTCTTGAAACCATCTCTAAACTTTTAAAGATCAGTTCAACTATTGAAAAATCCCTTTTCTATCTATTAACCTTTAGCATGATCCTAACCATGGTCCTATCTAACCAACTTTTCTCACTTGTCACCGCATCGAGTAGTGATGATGCTCGATATCGGTGATCTCCCAGATCATGACACATGGAAAATGATGTGTCCCAGAGTATGCAAGAAAAGACCTGCAGTGGCCGACCAGACCATTGCTATGCCCGTCCTACCGACTAATGCTGGCTCGCCTCCGAGCCCCCAGCACAACTGGCCTCCTCGGCCCCACAGCTCGCCTTTGGGTTACCGTAGAACCAGGATACCTCGGCTCTCCCGCTCGTCCGCGAGCCCTCCCGCCGAGGTCATCTTCCTTGGTCTCATCGACCGACCAACGGCACCGCTCGCAGGCGTAACCACCATCCCGCGAATCACGCCATGCGCGAGATCTCCGCCGGCCACATCCCGCGTTCCACGCCATCATAATCCCCCATTAACGAGCCAGCCTCGCCATTAATGGGAGATCCCGCACATCACGCGGGCGTGACGTCGGGAGCGTAACTACCGACGTAATTCTCGTGCCTGCCCTACCTGCTGCCACCGCTATATAAACCCCTCTTCCAAACGGTCCAAGTAAGTCATTTTTACTCCACTAAGTCGTTACTCTGCTCGGATGTCTAGTCTAACTTGATCGTCGGAGGGTCCTCGGTGGTACAACCACCCTGGGACTTCCTTGCAGGTAACTCGGCAACCACAACCTCAAACCCATTGAGACCCACATGCTTAAGGAGCCAGCCTCCAGATCCAATCTCAGCCGTCTATCGCCGCCACAAGCAGATCAACAGAAGGTAACATCTTGACGTGATCTGGCGCCGTATGTGGGAATAAAACCAAAGTTCATCTTCCGATCCCAATTCAATGGCGAGTGATCATCACGGTGATCCAAGTACTAGCCGCCGCCTCCCCCTCAACGAAGGCGCGGATGAACCTCCTCCGCCGAATACTATCAGCGCCCTCGCCGGGCGCATAGACCGACTCGCGTTCTTCGTAGAGGCGCTCATCCGCATCCAAACGACAGGGCAAGATCCCCAGGTCGTCGCTCCCCGGCCGAGGGAAGACTCCGCCCCCGTCGGCACTGCCGACCACCGCGTCGCTACCTCCCACGGCCGCAGATCTCCCGGCTCAATACGTTCTAAGGCCCGCTGGGCGCCTCACAATTCCAAGCCGAGGTCCGTCGCCAGAGCGCCTCGTCCCGAGATCCTTCGCGCTCCTGTCCCCCACGAGGAGATGTCTGTCAGCTCGTTTGTTACCAGGCATGACCAGCACCCCCTCCCCCGACGGGGCCGTGCAGAGAATCACCATGGCAGCTCGAAAACTGCCTCGCCAGGGGATCTAAGGAACCTCATTGAGAGGAACCGGAGCCGAGGCCAGACGAAAGCCTCCAACAGTAGAGGTCTGGGCTCAGGATATGCCGAGTCGTTGGGGTACCACGGCCGACTCGACGCCCTCGAGAAGAAGATCGAAGGTATGCATCGGGAGGGGCACCGCTCGAGCGACGGGACTAAGTACGCCGCCGACTCGCTCACCAAACCGTTCACCCAGAAGCTGCTCGCCGTCCACGTCTCCTCCCGCAGCAAACCCCCAAAGTTCTCCCTCTTCGATGGAAAATCCGACCCGAAAGACCACTTGGATGCGTTCACCGCAGGGATGAACTTCCAAGATAACTCAGACGCCGCCCAGTGCCTCCCGACCACTCTCATCTGCTTCGGACGAGACTGGTTCCGAGGACTCGAGCCGCGCTCAATCTCAACTTTCAACGAGCTGGCCACCCAATTCCTCGGCCACTTCGTCGGGAACAGGCGGCAAAAACGCACGGTTGACCATCTTTTCACGATCAAGAGCGAAGACAGGGAGACGTTCAAGGCCTACGTCACCCGCTTCTACAACGCCCTTCTCGAGGTCCCAGAGCACCGGGACGAGACGGTCATCACGGCGCTAAGGTCTGGTCTTAGGCACAAGGAGTGGTTACACTCCTTTGCATTAGCGCAACCTAAGACCATGGCCGAGGTAAAGGCCTGGACCGAGCACGAGGTCCAGCTCGAATCCGAGGTGAACGCCAATCTCCTCCGGGCAGAGCAAACCAACCAGAAGAAGAGGGCAAGAGAAGAGAGAAGGGGACCCGAGCAGCAAAAGCCCTATCTCCCAAAGTTCCAGGAGTACACACCGCTCAACGTCTCGCAGGCAGTGTTACTGGAAGAAACTAAGGGCGAGGGGTTCTTCAAATTTCCCCCGATACCGCGCTTGGCCTCAAAGCGAACCTGGGGCCCCTACTGCCGTTTTCACAGGTCGTTAGGCCACTCCACGGAGAGCTGCAAGCAGCTCCGAGACTACATCGAGGAGCTCATCCGTTCGGGGCACCTCGCAGCATACTTGAGGGACAAGCGGCAAGCCGACCGCGAGCAGGAGCAGCGTCCTCCTCCCGCCGAGTCGACCATAGGCCAGATCATGGTAGTGTCAGGGGAGGATACGTCGGGTGCCTACGAAGCTCGGTACCATATGCCGGGCATGGATGCCAACAGACATCCCGGAGGCTCAAGCTGCTCAAATAAGCACATCTACTAGCATATATTTTCTTTTCAGAGCAATGTACACCTCTCTTGAGATCCTTTGTTTATATAATGAAGAGACCAATAAAGCATTGCAGAAAAGAAAAAGGAAATTTCATTCATTCAAAAAAAAAAAGGGGGGGAGAGGTACTATAGGCTCCTCAGCCGTACAAAAAAACAAAAAAGTTTTAAAATTAACTACAACGGCGAGGGAACGGGATGCAGAGAGCACTGCTCGTGGTACTCTGATGATATTTCCACCAGCCGAGCCCTCACAGTATCTAACTGCTGACATCGGCATCGAGCCTCAAGTGGTAGCACTCAAGGAAGAGCGCCTCCGAGCGGTGTAGCCGGCTCGCAGAGATCAGGCCAAAACGCCTCAAAGACCTTAGCTTGCCGATGGCCTCATCTTTCAGCTTCTCGGATAGGGGGTTGTAGAGCCCCGGTGATGCCCTTCAGATGGAGTACATCAACAGCTGAAGTAGGGAGGAGCGCCGGGGGAGCAATCGGCCGAAATGATCCTCGATCCGGCCTATCACCAACTGCACCATGTCATCCGTGCAGTACTGGTCGTAATGGTAGACGTCCTTGAAATTTATGATGTCTTGGATGGTGAAAGGAAAGTTCTCCATTTTTGCGTTTCGGGTGTGAAGAAGGGAGTAATCAGCAGTCTCTCCATTTATAGTCCACAACGCCCCCGGAGTCCAACGGTCGCCCGTTTCACCCACAAATGTGCCGCCACGCGGCGAACGCCACGCCACTCGATGAGAAATTGAAACGACGTGGCTCTGGCGCTTCGCTTCCTCCAAGCGTTCACGGCATGTGTCACTCGCGGCTGTCCATCTTCCCCAAGTCCTCGCCAAGAGGCAGCCCGGTGACTACCCCGCTCGGCTATCCCTAGCCGGTAGCTCCCCTACCTCGCAACGCCAGGGATCTAAGCCCTCACCAAGAGGCAGTCAAGCGGCTACCCTGCTAGGCTATCCCTGGCCGATAGCTCCCCTACCTTGCAGCGCCATGGATCTAAGCCCTCGCCAAGAGGCAACCCGGCGGCTACCCCGCTCGGCTATCCCTGGACGGTAGCTCCCTTACCTCGCAACGCCAGGGATCTAAGCCCTCGCCAAGAGGCAGCCCAGCGGCTACCCTGCTCGGCTATCCCTGGCCGGTAGCTCCCCTACCTCGCAACGCCAGGGATCTCAGTGCCAGGGATCTAAGCCCTCGCCAAGAGGCAGCCTGGCGGCTACCCCGCTCGACTATCCCTGGTCGGTAGCTCACCTACCTCGCAGCGCCAAGGATCTAAGCCCTCGCCAAGAGGCAGCCCAGCGGCTACCCCGCTCGGCTATCCCTAGCCGGTAGCTTCCCTATGTCATAGCACCAGGGATCTAAGCCCTCGCCAAGAGGCAGCTCGGCGGCTACCCCGCTCGGCTATCCCTGGCCGGTAGCTCCCCTACCTCGCAGCGCCAGGGATCTAAGCCCTCGCCAAGAGGCAGCCCGGCGGCTACCCTGCTCGGCTATCCCTGGCCAGTAGCTCCCCTACCTCGCAAGGCCAGGGATCTAAGCCCTTGCCAAGGGGCAGCCCGGCAGCTACCCCGCTCGGCTATCCCTGGCTATAGCTCCCCTACCTCACAACGCCAGGGATCAAAGCCCTCGCCAAGAGGCAGCCCGGCGGCTACCCCGCTCAGCTATCCCTGGCTGGTAGCTTCCCTACCTCACAACGCCAGGGATCAAAGCCCTCACTAAGAGGCAGCCCAGCGGCTATCCCGCTCGGCTATCCCTGGCTGGTAGCTTCCCTACCCCCACAACACCAGGGAACAAAGCCCTCGCTAAGAGGCACCGGGCAGCAACCCTGCTCGGCTATCCTTAAGGACCAAAAGCCCTCGCTAAGAGGCACCGGGAGGTAACCCTGCTCGGCCATCCTTAGTAGGCCATTTACGGCCCCTCCCGCGCTAAGGATGAAAAGCCCTCGAAATAGGCAACCGGGCCTGACCTTGCTCGGTTATCCCTGGCCGGTACCTCCTTACCCCAACAAACCAGGGATCAAAGCCCTCACTAAGAGGCAGCCCAGCGGCTACCCCGCTCAGCTATCCCCGGCGGGTAGCTTCCCTACCCTAACAAACCAGGGATCAAAGCCCTCGCCAAGAGGCACCGGGCAGTGACCCTGCTCGGCCTGTCCTTAAGGATCCAAAGCCCTCTCAAGAGGCAACCGGGCCTGACCTTGCTCGGTTATCCCTGGCTGGTAGCTCCCTACCCCAACACGCCAGAGATCAAAGCCCTTTCCAAGATGCAACTTAGTAGCTTCACAGCTCGCCACACCCTTAGCAGGCCTCCCGCGGCCCCTCCAGCTCTAAGGATCAAAGCATTCGCCAAGAGGCAACTGAGCGGCTATACTGCTCGGTACATCCCTAACAGGCCCTCTACGGCCCCTACAATGCAAAGGATCGAAGCCCTCGGCTATCGGCACCGAGCAGCTACCCTGGTCGGGCCATCCTTCATAAGCCCCTTACGACCCCTCCGACAACTAAGGGACACGGCCTCACCAAGAGGCACCCTGTCTATCCACGTCTATGCGATCTCCACCTCGACTTCGAGGCCAGGGGATACCCTCTTCCCATAAATCTCTGCAAGTGAACAGAATCAACTCGACGCGTAATCGCGAGACGAAGAACCGACGCTACACAAATTCAATACTGCAAACACAAGTGTTCTCCGACAGAAGAAGATACAATCACAAAAACTACTACAAAAACAACAATCTTTATTCACGAAGTCGAAGCTTTTACAAGGGTATTGTGGACTCCCCAGCCTTATAAAAATGCCCGGAGGCCTATAAAATACCCGACTCCACAAAAAGAAAAAAAGAGAAAGAAGACAAGGGGCCTCAGACCTCGGGGCCAGACGCGACCCCGGGAAGCTCGGCGCCCACCATAGGAGCCTCTGTGTCGCCTTCACCGGGTACCTCCTCCCTAACCTCGTCCTCCTACTCTCCATCCCCGTGAGGATATTCGGCCCGGAGCTCTTCGTCAGCAAACTCTGGCATCCGAGCCTTGATGGTATCAAGGGCCTCGTGCCAGATGGCGGTGGTGGCCGAGGCCAGGATGGTGTAGAACTATTCTGACTTCTGAAAGTCCTCCACCGCCTTAGCCGCTAGGAGGTCAGCTTGCTTCGCCGCTTCAATCGCAGCCTCCAACTCCTTCTGGTTGGTGCTCGCTGATTTCTTCATGGTGCTGATGAGCACCTTAGAGTCCTGAAGCTTGGCCTCGGCATCCTGGGCGGCCTCGCGGAACTTGGCAACCTCCTGCTTCGCGGCCGTCGCCTCCTGCCTCCCGGCCTCTGCCTCGCCCTCGAGGGCGACGACCCTCGCCATCGCCGCCTCCAGCTCCTGCTTCGAGCACTCCTTCAGCGAGGAGAGCTCTCCCGCGGCTCGCATTGCCGGGGCTATTTCATCCTCCTCCATCCGGATGACGAGGGCGACGTGATGGAGGACCTAAGGAAATCAGAGGGGTGTAAGAAAAAAAAGAGCACCATGACT
Source organism: Agapanthus africanus (assembly GCA_030015575.1). Taxonomy (NCBI): domain Eukaryota; kingdom Viridiplantae; phylum Streptophyta; class Magnoliopsida; order Asparagales; family Amaryllidaceae; genus Agapanthus; species Agapanthus africanus. Next base: position 905,067,427 of record JASDDO010000022.1, read on the forward strand.
CGCGAATGATGAAAAGCCGAAGTGAAGATCGAGTGGAGTACGAGCACTAACCTGCAAAGACTCATAGGCGATGGACGCTATTTACGCTTTCAGTGTCCCCCCAGGGACCTTGCCTCCAGCCGACCTCTCAATGTCGAATAGCAGGCTGTCGGCGACAGAGAGCCCCGAGGGCACCTCGAAGCGTAGCTCCCCCTCTTCCACCAAGATCGGGGAGGCCGGGGTCCGCGGAACCATTCTAGGGAACCGCTTGAGAGCCGCCGGCAGAGAGCTGGCCTCTACCTCCGAAGCTGGGGCCTCCTGCCCCCGAACCCGCTTTCAGCTCGGCGCCTTGCTGGGCTCCGAGGCGCGTTCCGCGCTCGAGCGCTGGGGAGGGGCAGCTGCTAGGGGAGCCGAGGTCGGCGCCTGACGAGAAGAGCTGGCCCTCCAGCCTTTGTCCCCTTCTTCGGCTTGGGCATGGCTGCTCGGAGGTAACTCAAGTCCATGGGTTCTGCACAAGGAAAAGTACAATGAAGTTAGCAACACAAACAAAAAGGAAAATAAACGCAAGCCTAACAAAACGCCTACGAGCTCTAACTTACCGACGAACTGGACGGGGCTGATCCCGGCCCAGCTCAGGGCCCGCTCAAAAAGCAATACGTCGATCCGGGGAATGGGATCCCACTCCGCCACCCTCACCATGTCGGGATCATTAGATGGGCTTCCCCACAGGCACTTATCCCTAGACCACTAGGTGGGCACGGGCCAGTCCTCACCCTCCGGGGGCCCAACGAAGAAAAACTTCTTCTTCCAATCATGGATGGAAGAAGGCATGGCGACGACACCCAATCCGGGTGCACTCCCCCGTCATTTCCTAAAGGAGAGATAAACCCACCTCGGGTCACCCGTGCGGGTGCCGGGGTGGCCCATGTAAACGAGAGAGGAAGCAAGGATGGACAGACCAAAAGGAATCGACTGCAATTTCAAGCGGACCAGGAAACAAAGGAGAATCCTCCATGAGTTCGGCACTGGCTGGCCCGGGGATAGCCCAAAATAATTCAACGCCCTAACGACCTCAGGAGAGAAGGGCAAGCGCATTCCGGCCCAAAAGGATTCCAAGTACAAGGCAATTTCTTTACCCCGTACCTGATCTGCCATCTCTCCTTCATCGACCATACGCAGAGTGTAACCGGACGGGATATAGAAGAGAGCCCGAGCGGTGTCAAGCTCGTTCTCGAACCTCACCAAGGATGGAGCGCCAGGGGCATCCGCCACCTCCGCTCTGGGGTCCGCCCCTGACGCGCGACCCCGGGGAGAAGATCTGACCCTAACTCCCTGGGGAGACTCCGACTCGACTGGAGAACCCCTAGGGCCTACCTCGATGACATCTACAGACTCCCTAAAGGAAGACATCTAACCTAATGGAGGGGTCCTCGGGAACGCAGAGATCCGACCTGAAGAGGAGAGCGCCGAGCTTACAAAACCAAGGAAGAGGAAAATATGGAGAGAGTTGGGCCCCGAAGCGGGCCCTACCTATATTTAAAGCCACATGCGTCCTCATCCAGCGGCGACAGTCGACTCCCGCCAAAAAAGACTCTTCGCATTCGACGACCACGATCGCTCCACCTATCGCACACGCGTTGGCCGCGCCCCATTAAACGCCAGAGATCTGCATCCCGTCACATCAGCCAACCAGCACCAGACACATGGGCGTCGCTTCAGTAGACATACACACGCCCCGACGCACCCTCTTTAATGCAGAAGATCTCACCCTGATTCGCTGACGTCCTCCAGAAAAACAACATATTACTCGGGGACACGCCCGATGATATCTTCGAAAAGGATCTCACCTCGGGTGACCCGGCGAACTACTCTCGACCCGACCAACCAGCTGGTCGGGACGAGAGTGGGGGGCTAATGACGATGCTCGATATCGGTAATCTCCCAGATCATGACACGTGGCAGATGACGTGTCCCAGATCATGCAAGAAAGGACCTGTAGTGGCCGACCAGACTATTGCTATGCCCGTCCTACCGACTAATGCTGGCTCGCCTCCGAGCCCCCAGCACAACTGGCCTCCTCGGCCCAACAGCTCGCCTTCGGGCTACCGCAGAACCAGGATACCTCGGCTCTCCCGATCGTCCGCGAGCCCTCGTGCCGAGGTCATCTTCCTCGGTGTCATCGACCGACCAACGGCACCGCTCGCAAGCGTAACCGCCATCCCGCGAATCTCGCCATGAGCAAGATCTCCGCCGGCCACATCCCACGTTCCACGCCATCACGATCCCCCATTAACGAGCCTGCATCGCCATTAATGGAAGATCCCGCTCATCACGCGGGCGTGACGTCTGCAGCGTAACTGCCGGCGTGATTCTCGCGCCTGCCCTACCTGCTGCCACCGCTATATAAACCCCTCTTCCAGACGGTCCAAGTAAGCCATTTTTACTCTACTAAGTCGTTACTCTGCTCAGATCTCTAGTCTAACTTGATCGTCGGAGGGTCCTCGGTGGTACAACCACCACGGGACTTCCTTTCAGGTAACTCGGCAACCACAATCTCAAACCTATTGAGACCCACACGCTTCAGGAGCCAGCAGATCCAATCTCAGCCGTCTATCGCCACCACCAGCTGATCAACGGAAGGTAACATCTTGACGTGATCTGATGCACGTCAGGTAATGTCGATGCTACGCTCCTGGGGATGTCCGAGGAAACCACTTTTACTTATCATTGCACCAGGATGGCAATCATGCAACGCATTGAAAGTGTACTAACTAAGCTCTATAGGGATGAATAGGGTTTTATTTAATAATGTCTCCAACTTAAAAGAATTACCAATATATACCAAATTAAGCACACCAACCTATCACAATCATATAATAGCAATTTACCACAGATGTAAAAACACCAAGTGAAGAGAAAAGAAAGCAAAAACTCAAAACGATAATTTTTAGGGTGGTTCGACACCTTCGCCTAATCCATCACCTGAAGGCTCCTTCACATTAGGGAATATCCCTTTTTACTATAATTCACTTTTTATCGGGCAAAGAAATCCCTTACTCGTCTTGTTTATTCCCAAGAAGCTCACTCATAGAGAGAGCATTTTCCTTTCTCGAACAAGATGAGAGAGCATTGTAGCATAATAACATTTTCAACTCTTTCTATGGGATTGAGAGACTAATGAAATTGAGATCGTCTTAATATTGGCGAGAGAGTTTTTAAGGTGATGGATCAAGTCAGGTCCTTGATAAAGAAAAAATATTAGTAGAGTTTATAGATGAATTTTCAAATAAGTCATGAAACAGTCAAAATATAAAGATAGATTGACCCTTGTATATTTGCAGCAACAATAAAAAGAAAAAATCTTCACTGTTGTCCAAAAATTATTTTATTCAATGTGTGCATCAATATATTAAACATTTTGTTCGAATCCAACAATAAATTTAAATTTGGGTCTGACCAGGTTGTAAGAAAAAAGGGTTCCTATACAATCTTTTTTTACACAACAAACCACACAATACACCATGGCATCCCATGCCCACATTCCTTTTAAACCCATCCCTCCCCTTTTGAATGCAACCCCCTCATCTTCTTCCTTAGAACCAATCTCATTCTTTTTCATGACAACACCACGCCAACTCCTCAACTACTACTTCATAATCTTTTTACATCTCATTGGTCTTTCTTTCTTCTAAACTTATTTCAATCAACCATCATTCCTACTACTTTTTCTTTCTTTTTTTGTTTCGACTTCTCATAATCTCCTTCCTCTCTAACTTCTACATTTCCGTATCTCTCTTCTCATCCTCTTTTTAGTTTGTTACCATCCCTGTCTAATATTTGTTAAAATTTCTCAGCCGACTTCATATGCATTTTTTCATCCATAACCCTCTTCATGTTTGTTTGAATCTCTCACTCGCTAGTTTTCTCTACTGCTCTTAATTTTTGTGGTGCTTTCTAATACCTCTGGCTTCGAAAGTGTTGTTCAACTCTGCTAGGAAGCACAAGAAAAATGGAAAGAAGACTTCAAAGGTTGATGGGCCTTCTCACTCCTTGAACTCCCACCCACTCTTAAGTGAATTTTTGGCCGACAATGAAAGGGATTTTATCGATTGCCATGTTGAGGCTATACCCGTTGTAGTTTGTGATGATAAGTTAAAGTCATATAATCTGGATTTACTTGTGCCATCATTATCCCCGTGCTCCGATGATCAGCCATCCATTGACAAGTCACCATTGAATGATGCGATGGGGCCACTACCCACCCAAATCACATCTTACCACCCATAAACCCACATCATGCTTTACCACCCATATCACAACCGCCTCTTCAAAAAAATTGAAAAGAAACACTCATATCGGTGGGCTCTAATGAGAAAAGACCCCTTAATTTTATTCCTCTAAATGAAGAATTCCTTATTGAGCTCACCAACGAAGATGAACAATTAGAAAAAGATAAATAAGGCCCTTCACTTGTTGGCTATTGTCATGGAAAGCGACCATATTATCATCATCTTGTTGATTCCCTAAAGAAACAATGGCGATGCCGCGGTAGTATCTAAATTTCCACTTTAGAAGGAGACTTTTTCTTTTCAAATTTACAAACCGTGAGGATATGATTTTTATTACAGACTCCGCTTCTTGGTTTGATAGTGAGCGTCCATTGATTCTCAAAGAATGGGAACCACATATGAAAATCACAAAGGAAAATTTTGTAACAATTTCTATTTGGGTGAAGTTTCTTAAGCTTTCGCCAGAATGGTACGCCGACCGAGGTCTTGCTAAACTAAGTAGCTTTATTGGGACTTCTTTCTTTATGGGTGAGCTTACCTCCAATGGAACACGCATGGAATTTGCGCACATTTGTGTTGAAGTAAAACCGGATAAAATGCTACCAAAGGAAATCTCTCTTTGTCATGGAGATTGCACTACCATACAATCTATTGTTTATAATTGAAGATCACCACAATATCTCAAATGTAAAACCTTTGCCCACTCCGATGCATCATGTTTGCTTTCTACTACTCCATCAAAACATACAACACCACATTCTATTCCACCTCCAAACATCAAGCCTACCAATTATAATTTGAACCCTTCCAGCTCTAAATCCATCATTCAACGTCAACTCACAATTATCACAAAAACCAATACTAACATATACTCATCAAAAGTGCCCTCCAATATCATTCCTCCGTCTTTAAATTCTACATCTCACTCTTCTTTACCAAATCATGAAGGGCGATATAAAGTTGTAAACCGGAAAAAATCCGAATGAAACCATACCGAAAATCAAGTTCCGTCGTCTAATCGTTTCCAAGTGCTTGGAGAATCCTCTACCATTATTGATGAGGAACGAATGGTAGTTCATGATATCCAAAAATCCAAAAGTGATGCCATTACAAATGCCTCCGCAAATCCCAATGCAAATAACAACATTTTGTTAAAAAATGATAATTGCTCCGCCAAGTGTGTTGTGTTGGAACGTTAGAGGTTTTCCATGACCCTAAGAACGGAATAAATGTCGACGCATCATGAGAGAAAATTCAGTTGACATTCTATGTCAAGTGGAGATTAAAGTCAAAATGACTTCGGTTAATTTATCTAAATTCAGTTTCTTTCAAGATGAAAGTTCATTCAACAAGTTTGAGTTTCCTCATGAAAGAATTTGGGTTAAGTTTGATAGAAAGAGATACTCCATTGACCTTCTTTCTTCAACGGACCAACTTCTTCATCTTAATGTTCAAGGTGATTTTCATGATTTCTTTTTGTCAGTTGTCTATGAGCAAAATGATGCTTCGGACCGGATTCGGCTGTGGAATGATCTTGTGCTCGTCTATTGACAAACCGTGATTGCTCATAGGAGACTTCAACATTGTCCGTTTTGCACATGAGAAAAATTGTGGTAATCCGGAAAATTCTTCCAATATGTGTAATTTCAACGATTGTCTTTTTTCTTGTCAAATTGATGATATGATATCGATGGGGAGCAATTTCACTTGGAGCAATCACAGCCCTTTCGATCACATTATGGAGAAACTTGATCGAGCGCTTTGCAATTATCTTTGAATGGAAACTTATCCGAATGCCATTGCCAACTTCTTAAATCTAGATATTTCCGACCACTCTCCAATACATGTCACTAGTGCCGTTGATTCCTTTCCTAAATCTTTCAAGTTTTTAAGTATTTTTGCCGATCATCCGGAGTTTCTTAGCGTCGTTGACAATACTTGGAAAGGATATTATACCGGCGATCCTATTTTTATCCTTTGCTAAAAACTTAAAGATGTTAAGCTTACTTTGAAAAATTGGAGAAAACAATGCATTGGAGATGCTCTATCAAAAATTAAGAATGCGAGGAATGACTTGCAAAATATCCAAGCCATCCTCGACGCTAATCTCCTTGGTTTTAATCTATGCTCTAGTGAAAGAGATGTCCCACGCAAGCTCAATCATTTTCTACAACTCGAGAAATCTATTTTCAAAGAAAAATCTAGAGTCAATTGGCTTCATTTGGATGATGGAAATAATAAATTCTTTTACACGGCTATGTGTAAAAGACGGTGCTCCAATTCAACTTGAAGATGGTTCACTAACTTTCGATTCTTCTATCATTGTTACCAAAGCCGTGTCTTTCTACGAATAACTCCTCAATTCCTCTCATTGGTATTCATTTTCTTTTATTGATAATGGACCGAAACTAGAGGAAGCATAAATCCATGACATTTTCAAACCCATTACTAAAGATGAGATAAAAAAAAACGTAGTTTTCAATGCAAAAACTTCAAAATCTTCGAGACCGGATGGATTCAATAATCTTTTTTTTTTCAAAAAGCTTGGCCCATTGTGGGTAATTTGGTAACGAAAGTCGTTCTTTACTTTTTCAATACGGCTAAGTTATCAAAACGTGTTAACTCCACCTTGATTTCTCTTATCCCAAAAAAAAAATCCTTCATCATTTTCCAAATTTAGGTCTATCTCTCTTCGTAATTGCATTTATAAATATATTGCTAAAATTCTTGCATGTAAACTTAAGTTTATTATGTCACATTTGTAAATCGATGTCGCACACCCCCACGCACTTGTGGGGAGACGAAGTTTACAAAAAATGATTTTTCATATTATGCAACACCGACTAAACTCTAGGATCTTAACAGAAATCTTAACTGGCTATTCTACTTGGAGATTCTAACTACTATGATAGTATTATACCTTTTTGATTCTGGTCCTTCAGGTCTTCTTCTCCTTCTTTCCTTAAGCTCCTCGAAAATCCGGATCGCGCTTGATTGTCGGCCTCCTCGTATTGAAAATGATCCACCCGAGGTCTATACTTCAAGCTCCAACCTCGAAACCGAGATAACTAAGATACCTAGTTTACTAAGTTAGATAGCTTAGAAGATGCAGAGTATCTAATGGAGTATTTAATCTTACTTGACCTTATGGTTCACAACTCATGTGAAAGATTAGGGTCTTGAGGAAGAAGGAGAGAAATTATGGAGAGAGAAACTAAATGAGCAAATGAACTAAAGTAGAAGGCAAGTGAAGAATGGCTCCTACACCCAACTCACTCAAGCATGAAATATTTTCCAATTGAAAATATCAACCATGCTTGAATAGTGGGTCCAAACTAATAAACAAATGAAAACAAGACATGTTTCACCATGCCATAAATATCTCCATTTTCCACCTCATTAATCTATTTCTCAAAATAGATAAATCTAAATAATGAGGTGTCCCTTTCTAGAAGTATCTCTTATAAAATTACAAGAATGCCCTCACCGTATATACATACCCGTATTCATATTCCGAAAAATACAAATATAATGAGATAATAATAATCCAATAATATAATACTAGAATCCGGTTTAAACCAAAACCTACTAGTATTATCCGTCCAAACAACATCCATGTAGCCTGTACACGTATATGATCGGAACCCTGTCGTAAAACCATACGGTCTCTACATCATTTTGACCGAAGTAGGGAAACCCTCTGTGTAGGATTTTAAAGACTCGATAGTACGCTGGCAGTGGGTTTAACCACATGACCGTCAGCGGCACTAGCTGTGCATAACGGCTACCCAGGTATCTATCAATAAGAAGGCCGATGAGCAAACTCATCCGAACTTCTATTGAGCCTATCTGTGACAATCTTCGTGCAGTCCGGTCTGTTCATCTAAGATATTCGCATATCGGGTCTAGGGGGTGGCAACCGTCAGACCCCTAATAGTGCAATAAGTCATGCCAGAATGGAGCCCAATACACCATGAGAAACTACTGAAGTATCTACCAGTAAATCTCGCTTGCCCTGGCCAGGGACTTTGTGTAATGGCTTTTCGAATACAGCGTGATATCATCCCCCAATAACGGGAGAGACGAATCATATCTAACCGCTGCTGCCTTCAAGTGTTTCGGGATTGTACCTAACTACTACCTGTTTGCACGACTCTTTTAAGCCGTGGTAAGGTAGTAATCTAAGTGCAGTGGGAACACACTTGAGACGAATAGTGATATCAAGTCAACGGACTAACTTCTACTCATGCCACCCGGGAACTGCTACCTGACGATAGGTATAATACCAACCAACAGTTCCCATCAAGTCCGTCCAGTATAACTCATAACCCAATGAGCATCTGTAAACTATCTCTGATACGACGTACCAATGGCTGTGGGACAGACTATCTCCCCTGCTGGTATGAGAAGCGTATACACTAGTCTACTCTGGTATATCGATGCCCCGTCTCGATAATCCTATGACTAGGGACATGTATAAGGATGTGCTTATAGACTATCCATCCCCCACTAGTGTGACTGCCATCACAATGCTGGTAGTCAAGCAAAGATCCTAAGGGCTCTACCAATATATATAAGCGATATGCTAAAAGAAACATATGCGCATATTGAGATAGAATCAAACCAAGTAGCATACTACCATTTTTAGTAAGACTCTTATTATATCTGTGAATATCCCAAGTATCCAAAATGTAATATACAATCCAGTATAATGCAATAATGGCCTCTAGGGCATATATCACTAACAATCTCTCACTTGCACTAAGGCCATGTATAGGCATATCGCGGACCTATCATCTCGATTAGCCTCTCAAACTGTGTCTGAGGGATGGCCTTTGTGAGTGGATTTGCATTGTTGTTCTCTGTCTCTACTCTTTGCATCTCGATTTCCCAGCGATCAACGATCTCCCTGATCAGGTGGAACCGCCTTAAGATATTTCTGGAATTCTGATGGGACCTTGGTTCCTTTGCTAAAGCTATAGCCCCGTTGTTGTCATAATACAGAGGTATTGGATCAACAATGGACGGAACCACTCGAAGCTCTGTCACGAACTTCCTGATCCAGACTGCTTCTTTTGCGGCGGTCATATACAGCGATATACTCCGCTTCCATCGTCGAGTCAGCAACGATGTCCTTCTTGGAGCTCTTCCAACAGACTGCCCCTCTATTAAGAGTAAAGACATAACCCGACATAGACCTGGAGCCATCCTTATCACTCTGGAAGCTGGAGTCGGCGAAGGCATCGATCTGGAGGTCTTTACTGCCGTACACCAAGAACATCTCCTTAGTCCTTCTCAGGTACTTAAGAATGTTCTTCACTGTTGTCCCGTACTTCTCCCCGGGGTTTGACTGATACCTGCTGTGCGTAAGCTACATTTGTTCTGGTACACAACATCGTATACATTATAGAGCCTACCGCAGAAGCGTAGGGTATAATACTTATGTGATCCCTTTCCAAATCAGTCTTGCGAGACATCTCTTTGGAGAGGGTGATCCTGTCACGCCCCGCTTCCCGGTGTATGGGGAAGTAGACATGACAGGCACGCAACGTATTTACTCAGAAATAAATATGTTAAGCGTAAATAAGCAATATAAGTAAATGCACAAGAATGACAAGAGATATAATATAAACATTAACTTTTATTAACATTCACTCTTTATATTACAACTGTGAAAAGGAAATGTACAATGATAAATGCAATGCCTAAACAGTGGCATATGAAATGGAAATAAGTACAAATAAAGACTAGAAGTCTGCTCCTCTGTGAACTGATCCAAGTCCTCCTGGCTGGGCTCGGTCTCCTGCGAGTCGGGTCCTCCTAACGAACATTCCAAAGAAAGAAAGAGACAGGAATGTCGTCAGCGAACTAGCACTCGGTAAGTCCCAAAGGTAAGAGTGGAATATAACAAGTAAAGAAGAGAACTGGTTATCGTACAGTTATATGTTTGTTATACTAACATAGTTGTTTGTAGATTGGTACAGAAGGTATCAGTATATACGAGAGGAATCCAACTTGCTCCGTGGACTATGGTAACCTGTAGTACAAGTCCCCGTCAAATCCACAGGACAACGGCACAGGATGTTCATGTAGGTGTCTTTTAGTGACTGTCTCGTTCCACTTCTAATACATTTTGTACCAGTCTATCCCGTTAAACCCCGTAATGTATATTATATAGATTGTAGTTATCAGACTTACCGAGACCATGGATACAATTTATTCATGTAATCAAGTTCAGGATGTAAACAAGTAGTCAGGTAGTCAAGTTTAGATATAACCATGGTTCGGTCAAGTCAAGTCATGTTTGCATGTTGATATTGTTCTGGTACTCATGTTCAGGTTCAAGTATACATGTTAGATTCATGTTAGAATTGCTTTCATGTTTGGATTACACTCAGAATTGATTTGGACTCAGACTTGAGTCAGATACTTTAACTGATTTGGATCCTGATTTAGATTCGGGAGTTATCAGTAACTGCTGCACATGAACGGCAGGATTTGTGTCTTTTTCCAAGACAATTACCATTGATAACACCATTTTAATTTTCTACCTTAAATAGACAAGCACTCACTTTCTCTGACTCCCTGAGCCTCAAGAGAATTGATCCCGCTTAAACTCATATTTACTAAAGTCCTTAATTGTAAATTTATATAACTCGAAGAGGTTTTATGAAAAATATTTTTAATATATAGTTTCAAAAAATAACCTCGAGAAATTATTTATGTTATTTAGGGTTTTCATAATTTTGAATTTTAAGAATATGAAGTATTTTAGTAATAATAGTTTAGCTTGGATAGTTCAAGCTATTTTACTTAAAACTTGACCTTTGGATAACTTGAAGGTATTTTTTGATGAAACTTGTCATTCTTCTATTTTCTAGAAAATATGGAATTTTATTGTAAATTGAAAATATGTGGTTTGATAATATTTATATAATTATTAAAGAATTAATTTTATTATTAAGTAGAAAATCTCGTTTTTCTTAAAAATCGTATTACAATCTTTCGAGACCGAATGCTCCGAAGATGTGCAATAATCCGCACCATCCAATACCGGGTTCCCCAAAATGGGTTGTAGAGATACAATCGCAAGGAGTTTTGATAATACAATTAAAAAACCGAGTTTTTATATAGTTCATGGTATTTGATGAAATATTGTAATCGCCACAAAAATATGTTAAATAAAGTATCGTGCTATGTAAACATGTGTGTATGTGAGGGGTAGATCATTACTCATGAAGTTTTCTAGAGGAATGATTAAGCAAAGCAATAAAAGATGACGTATATAAAGTTCATGGTATTTTCATGTAAAGTGAGATTTAAGTTATTTAACATGATATTTTAGAGTGAATGTTGTTCTAAACTTTAATTCTATGATTAACAAGCAAGGTATAGGAATATGAATCAGTAATTCTTAACAAAAAAAATAGTTTCAAGGATTTTAGAATCAAATGTTGGTATAACTCCACTTACCGACATGTTTTGAAAAAAAGAGAACTTTTTATGTAAAAAGAGAAGAATGGGGTGGGACTTACTAGCTAGAAAGGTAGGAAAGAGGTAGAAGAAGATGTGGTTGCCTTCATGGCATCGTGGGTTGGCCGGGATTGCTTCGTTTCCTCGCCAGAAGTTGGTCTTGGACTAACTCCTCTTCTACTCCACTTGTACTTAAAAAATTTGATAATTTTGGTTAGGGATTTCAGAATGAAGAAGGGTTAGAGTATGAGATTGTATTTATAGTGTGAAATTAGGGTTTTGGAATTGAAAAAATGAATTAAAATGCATTTAAAATGGATTTAAAGGTGAAATTGAATTCTCTATTTTAATTCAGAGTAAACAAACAGTGCAGGGGTAATGGGGGTAGGCTAAAGGTTTTGTGTGCAAGACACAGGGACTTTTTTCTACGGATCACCCGTCGCCGCCGGTCAAAAGCCCAATCTCGCCAGCCAATTTGTTGAGGGAAGCCGTCGGATGCTCTCCACGTATCCTACTCGCTGTTAATAATATTGTGCACATGTTTATTTTTCCTGACTTTTCATTTCTGTGTGTAGTGCACGTGTAAAATTTTGGGCTTCCAAAAAGTTTAAAAGAAAATTCGGAAAATATAATATATGGCTGATGAGATTCGAACACAGGGGCTATGTCACAGCAGTGCAAGGCTTTACCAATGAGCTACAAATGCTTTCTTGCTAGTCTTAAACAAGAATAACTTTTAACATGTACTCAGGCTAAGGAACTCCTTTCTGTTCTTTTAAAAGAAAATTTTTGTACATAAAATTCAGAGTCGTTATAGATCCCATGACAAGCCGGTAGATTACCGCGCTTTGAATCTTTCATACTAAATATTTTCAGTATGGTGTCGATGTACCTTGACTATGAAAGTCCCAATATCCTTTTAGATCTATCACGATAGATCTGGATCCCCATAATGTAGGAGGTATCACCCAGGTCCTTCATGGAGAACTTTTGTGACAAGAATCATTTTCCTGATTGTAGCATAGGAATATCATTTCCTATTAGTAGAATGTCATCCATGTACAAGACGAGAAATACCACAGTTCTCGCTACAATTTTACTATAAATACATGGTTCATCTGGAGTTTTGATAAAGTCGAATTCTTTGACCGTCTCATCAAAATAGATGTTCCAACTCTGCGATGCCTGATTTAATTCATAAATGGGTTTAAAAAACTTGCACACTCTTCCGCTGCTCCCACTATTTATGAAACCCTCCGGCTGATTCATATGAACACACTGTCACGCCCCGCTTCCCAGAGTACGCAAGATTTGGGCACGTGACATAGCCAACCATGCTACCTGTGGGTAGGAAGTATCCATCCACAGTCACATTACGGCTGTAGAGATATCAAGAACAAGATAAATAAACTATCTAACACATGTCCAAATCCAGAATAACAAGAGTCAAAACAAATAAGTGCGGAAGCAAATGATCCAATGCAATAATAGAAAGGTACGTCCCGTAATGCGGGATCACACCTGGAAATAAAATGCAATAAATGAACTAACCACTACAGAACTCACAAATCAGCCTGCTGGCTGAAGTACTCCTGCTCGGTCGGCGACAGTGGTAAAGAATCTGGGCCATGCAAAACCCAGACGTCAGCGCGTCATGTCAATCAATAAGATAATATGAACAAGGTAATAAGCAATGCAGAAAATAAATATGAATAAAGCAATACTATGAAACAACAGTGCAGGGTAGTGTGTAGTGGGTAACTAAGCTGTTCTATCATGTTTCTATTCTAAAGTCTTTGAAATCAATTGATGACTCGTCGATGTAACTCAATAGTATCCCGTGCATGCCCGGGACCACGGTCAAGACCCTCGGGGCTGAATCCGAGACGTGCCGCTAGGCAGTAACAAGTAGCAGGATGGACGAGTGATGTCAGCATCATCACTCCCGGACTGGCCAAGCCCGTAAGACTGATCAGAACAGGTATCGAACTGTTGAGTTACAAGTCGGTTTCACCTTTGATTTCCCCATACCCCCAAGTTATGTATGTCAGGTCAGGTATTCAGTAATCAAGAACTAATGCCAACACAGGATCAGGTAAAAGCAGGTTTGTCTGGGTAGACAACAGGAATGGTCCATGAGGACCCCATATCAGGGTTGTTGGCATTAGGCATGAGATCAGGTAACAAGTCAGGTCATGGTACAACAGGTTGAGTTGGTAGTAAAGGGTACCATGTCCGTCGCATCGGTATGTATATATATGTCATGTGTAGCAAGGTCAGGTCAATATGTAATGCAATCGAGGGTGTGCTCATAACAGGTATATAATCGAATAAGAAACAACAGCAGGAAATAAAGTAAACAGCAATAATAGTTCATTTAATCACAATGGTGCAGTTGTATTATATTAACAGGTTCGAGCACCCGTGGGGTGCAATAATCACAGGGTAGTGCAATATCAAATAACAGGAAGTAATGAAGATATATGAAATTAAAACTAGAGTATAAATCATTGTCACATAGATAGCCTAACAAATAAAAGCAAGGACGATCTAATTGATTTAGTTAGTTAAAAGCATGGATTAATAGCAGACCAAATAATTACATGAATCTACTATAATGATTCAATATTAATGATAATTGCAACCGTCAATTCTACGTTATACTATAGTATCGATATTACCATCAACTGTGTTATTGTATTAAATAATATGATAATTAAATGTATAGCAAGACTCGATCTTGTATATTAGCATGTTAGAGCAAGTATTAGGATACTTGCCTAGAGACGAATGCGGACACGACTGCATGCACCCACGACACGAAGCAAGATCAGATCTTTGATCTCAACCTGGTGGCCACGATCAACGGTGACATGCCACGGCTGCTGGCTAGAGTGATGAAGATGCCAAGGGGGTCGTGTCGAGATGGGTGGTGTCGACGAGGGGATGAGGAGTATGGCCGAAGTTCGAAGCCAGCGTGCGGCAGCAGCAAGGTATGGCTGAAGCGTCATGGGTTCTCTGTTGTGGGTATTGGCCGAGGGCGAAGGCTGCGATGGTGAGGGAGATCGATCGGAGTTCTCGGCGAGGTTGATGGGTTGAAGGTAGTCAGGGTTCAGGCTACTCGGTGATCGGCAACGATGGTGGAAAGGGTTCGACGAGATGGGTTCATGGTTGTGGGACCTGCTCCCTAGCGATGGAAGACGAGGAGCTCGGGGTTCTGGATGAAGAAGAAGAAGATGGAGGCAGCGATGGCTCGGTTAGGAGGAGGAGATGGTGGCGATGAGAACGTGGAAGGCCTTGGTGGATAATGGGGGATGGCGACGGTGAGTTGAGGAGGTCCAGGTGTAGGCGACGGTGGGTTGCAGGCGTCGTCGAGGAAAAGGAGGAGAGGAGGCAGAGGTGATGGAAATGAAGAGGCGACGACGAGGCAAGGCGCGGCATGGTTGGTGCTAGGGTTCTCGTCGTGGAGGTTTGTGGGTTTCTCGTGGTCGCTTCGGGGAAGATGAAGGAGAAATACGTATATGGGAGAGAGAGAGAGAGAGACGGTTAGAGAGAGAGAGAGAGATTAGTGGAAGAGAGAGGGAGAGATAGAGAGAGAGAGAGAGAGAGAAATTAGTGGAAGAGAGAGGGAGACTGAGGCGGGGCCCACGAGGGATAAAATCCCTCGTGATTGGCTGCCAGATTAGAAAAGGAGAATAGTAGAAGGATTTAAAAGATTTATAAGGATTTAAATAGTTAGTTTAAGTAACAGGAAATATATAATATAAAGCTTTAGATTATCTAATTAAATGGGTATTTCGGCACTAAATGAAACATTTCCAAATCGCGCCCGGGTTGCGCCCAAATATTTGAAATTCAAATAATAGGATTTTAAGCGAGTTCCAAATTTTAAAATGAGATGTCTTATGATTAAAATGCATGCCCCCAAGTCGAACACTTGCACGCGCGCGTAGCCGTCCAAACTCGCCCGTTTCACCGAACGGGATGAAATCTCAACGCGCGGACGCTACCACGCGACTAGTGGTGACGAGTAGGCCAATATGGATATTTTTAATTTCATTTTAGGTGTTAAAATTTGTTATAGGCAAAAATGACTTAGCCGGTTAAAATTTTGCAACAAGAACCAAACAAGCAAGATAATTGAAATGAGCAATGTCTAACACTCAACCAGCAATAGAAATAGTATTATTGGGCTCGGGTGTTACATCATACCCAACTACAAAAAGAATTTCGTCCTCGAAATTCCAAGAATACAAGATAGCTAACTACAGGAAAAAGGTGAGGAAACTTCTGCCGGATCTCGTCTTCCCGCTCCGAAGTGGATTCTCCATGCGATCGATTACCCCAAGAAACTAGCACAAGAGAGATAACCTTGTTCTTAAGAACTTTTTCTCTTCGATCCTTGGTTTCAACCGGTCGCTCCTCAAAAGTTAGGTCCTCCCGTACAGTTAACTCCGAATGGTCCAAGACGTGAGTTTCATCTCGAACATACCTCGGTAGTTGAGATACATGAAACACATTGTGCACTCCTGCCAAGGACTGTGGTAACGCCAAACGGTACGCTACCTCTCCAACACGCTCCAATATCTCGAAGAGTCCAACGAATCGAGGACTGAGCTTTCCCCGACTCCCAAAGCGAATCACCCCTCTAGTCGGTGATATCTTCAAGAACACCGAATCACCCACGGCGAACTCTAGAGGTCTTCTTGACGTGTCAGCCCAACTTTTCGGTCCGTCTTGAGCTGCCTTCATATGCTTCCTGATTGTATTCACCTTCTCAACTGTCTGTACTACCGAATCTGGTCCCAGTAACCCTCGTTCACCAACATCATCCCAACAAACAGGTGAACGGCACTTACGACCATAAAGGGCTTCAAACGGAGCCATCTGAATGGTCGCTTGGAAGCTATTGTTGTACGAAAACTCCACCAAGTGTAGATGATCCTCCCAAGAACCTTTGAAGTCCAACATGCATGCTCTCAACATATCTTCAAGAGTTTGGATCGTTCTCTCCGACTGCCCATCAGTCTGAGGATGATAAGCTGTGCTAAACTTCTATCGAGTCCCCAAACTTTCTTGTAAACCCCTCCAGAAGCGTGACAAGAACCGAGTGTCCCGATCGGACACGATGCTCACCGGTACTCCATGCAATCTTACAATCTCCTGCATGTACCGCTCTGCCAAAGTCTCCGCCGATTGACCAACCCGGAAAGGAATAAAGTGAGCTGCCTTGGTCAACCGATCGACAATCACCCATACTGCATTGTTGCCCTTTGGACTCCGCGGTAAGGCCGTCACGAAATCCATGGTTATATGTTCCCACTTCCACTGAGGAATCGGAAGTGGTTGCAACAAACCAGCAACCCTTTGGTGTTCAGCCTTGACTTGCTGACACACCAAGCACTTAGCCACGAAGCGAGCAATCTCCCGTTTCATATCTTCCCACCAGAAGTGCTGTCGAATATCTCGGTACATCTTTGTACCTCCTGGATGTACAGGGTAAGCTGAACTGTGTGCCTCCTTCAAGAGCTCTTCACGTACATTCCCCTTTGGCGCACACACACGGCTACCATACCTCAACGAACCATCATCGTGGGTCGGTAAATCTGTTCGTAGTCCGGCTTCAACCTGCTCTCGAAACCTTTGCAGTCTAGGATCCTGCGATTGTGCCACTTTAATCTTCTCAACTAAGGACGACTGTACTTGCAACTGCATCAACTGCCCCGTAGCATGTGGTAGCACAATCTCCAAGTCAAATCTTCGAAAATCCGCAATGATCTCCCTCTGTGTAGTCAATACCTGAATCGCTGGTAACCGACTAAGCGCATCCGGCACGACGTTAACCTTTCCCGGATGGTACTTAAGATCAAGGTCGTAGTCGGCCATCAGCTCCAACCATCTGCGTTGCCTCATGTTCAACTCCTTCTGAGTGAACACATACTTCAAACTCTTGTGATCTGTAAAGACTTCGACTCTTTCGCCCAAAAGGTAGTGTCTCCAAATCTTCAAAGCGAAAATCACAGCCGCAAGCTCCAAGTCATGAGTTGGATAATTCTTCTCATGAGTCTTCATTTGTCTTGATGCGTAAGCTACGACCTTCCCCTTCTGCATCAAAACACATCCCAATCCTTTTCCAGATACGTCGCTGTGAATCACCAGTCCTCCTGAATTATCTGGTACGGTCAGGATGGGGCGGTTATCAACTTCTGCTTCAACGTCTCGAAGGCCAATGCACCTCCATCCGTCCAAAAAAAAGGTACTTCCTTGCGCGTAAGCTTGGTCAACGGTTCTGCCAAACGAGCGAAATTCTCCACAAATCTCCTGTAGTATCCGGCCAAACCAAGGAAACTTCCTATCTCAGCCACATCTCTTTGAATAGGCCAATCTCGAACTGCTGTAATTTTCTCGGGATCGACGGCGATCCCATCGCCCGACACAACATGCCCCAGAAATTTCACTTCTTCCAGCCAGAATTCGCACTTACTCATCTTCGCATACAATTTCTCCTGTCTCAGCGTCTGCAGTGCGATCTTTAAATGCTCAGCATGCTCCTCCGGACTCTTCGAGTAGACCAGAATGTCGTCCATGAATACCACAATAAACTGGTCCAAGAACGGTGAAAAGATTCGGTTCATCAAGTCCATGAATATTGCCGGCGCATTCGTTACCCGAAGGGCATCACTAGATACTTGTAATGTCCATACCGAGTTTGAAACGCCGTCTTGCAAATATCTTCTGCTTTCACTCAGACCTGATGATATCCGGATCGCAAATCCAGTTTCGAGAATACTCTCGCGCCACTAAGCTGCTCAAAAAAATTCTCCAATGCAAGGGATCGGGTACTTGTCCTTACTAGTCACCCGGTTTAATTCTCGATAATTGATGCACATCCTTCTCGTGCCATCCTTCTTCTTTACTAGAAGAACTGGAGCTTCCCAAGGCGAGTTGCTGCTGCGAATCCAACCCTTCTCAAGCAATTCACCAACTTGTTTCTTAACTTCTTCCAATTCCACTGGTGCCATCGGATAATAGGATTTTGACACTGGCACTGCACCAGGATTAAGGTCAATCGCGAACCCCACGTCTCTCCTCGGTTGTAGACTCAATATCTTTGCTCTGTCCATGAAATCGCGAACTACCACCGGTTCTTCACAACCATCAACTTCCATAGCTGCAAGAACACTGTTTGTCGGTCTAGCCCTAAACTCGACTGGCCCGACAGAACTGCTTCCTTACCGCAACTGCTGTCTGCATCGTTGGCCGCGAAAGGTCCAGCGAGACTACTGAGTCTCGTCCATTCTGCTGCATACACGTCCACGGTTGCACCATTCTGCCTTAGTCCGATGAAATTCTCTTCCATTTCCTCCCGTGCAGTCCGCGGGAAGAACTTCTCCAGGAAACTTTTAGAGAAATCCGCCCAACTGATTAGCTTGGGCAAGCGGGTCTCCTCCACAAGCCACCACTCTCGGGCGTAATCCACTAGCTGAATGCGCACCACATCAACTCCTTTGTCCTCTGGAATCTGTGCCGCAATCAGCAAATTCTCCGTGTCACTAGCCACTGCTTGGCTGGCAACGGCTCCTCCAGACCAGTGAAAGTAGACGGACCCAAAAGTCTGAAATCTGCTACAGTCCCTACTCGTTCTGCTGGTCTAGTTCCATCGTTGTTTACAGACTGCTGAACGATCTGCAAACCTTCCTGAAACGAATCTGCTATTGCTGGATCAGCTCAGTCTGTCTCTTTGATTTCCAGCATTTCTCTTATCACTCCAAGCATGGCGGCTTCGTGCACACGCCTCTGGTACGTCTTCAACTTCTTACCTGCCATCATCCTGAACTCAAAACACCCAACATTAGCATGATGATAGATTCTGAATATGGATCAAGACTAGAACTCCAAGATACTTAAATAGAGTACCGCATTGTAGCTATGCCGCGGTATCATAGCCACAATTACTTAACTCCATCCAAGTCGCCCAAGACCTAGGGATAACAAGAAATCAGGTTTTCGAGTTAACATGCAAAGTAAGTTTGCACGTCGACATGATCCGGAATGATGTGATTCAAGAATGGTAAAACGGTCAAGGTGGTAGGACATGTTTTCCTAAGCACGGGTATTCTGATTCGTGTATCGGGTACAATACCCAACTACAAAAAGAATCAACCCAATTAACCTATGGCTCTGATACCAAAAACCATGTCACGCCCCGCTTCCCAGAGTACGCAAGATTTGGGCACGTGACATAGCCAACCATGCTACCTGTGGGTAGGAAGTATCCATCCACAGTCACATTACGGCTGTAGAGATATCAAGAACAAGATAAATAAACTATCTAACACATGTCCAAATCCAGAATAACAAGAGTCAAAACAAATAAGTGCGGAAGCAAATGATCCAATGCAATAATAGAAAGGTACGTCCCGTAATGCGGGATCACACCTGGAAATAAAATGCAATAAATAAACTAACCACTACAGAACTCACAAATCAGCCTGCTGGCTGAAGTACTCCTGCTCGGTCGGCGACAGTGGTAAAGAATCTGGGCCATGCAAAACCCAGACGTCAGCGCGTCATGTCAATCAATAAGATAATATGAACAAGGTAATAAGCAATGCAGAAAATAAACATGAATAAAGCAATACTATGAAACAACAGTGCAGGGTAGTGTGTAGTGGGTAACTAAGCTGTTCTATCATGTTTCTATTCTAAAGTCTTTGAAATCAATTGATGACTCGTCGATGTAACTCAATAGTATCCCGTGCATGCCCGGGACCACGGTCAAGACCCTCGGGGCTGAATCCGAGACGTGCAGCTAGGCAGTAACAAGTAGCAGGATGAACGAGTGATGTCAGCATCATCACTCCCGGACTGGCCAAGCCCGTAAGACTGATCAGAACAGGTATTGAACTGTTGAGTTACAAGTCGGTTTCACCTTTGATTTCCCCATACCCCCAAGTTATGTATGTCAGGTCAGGTATTCAGTAATCAAGAACTAATGCCAACACAGGATCAGGTAAAAGCAGGTTTGTCTGGGTAGACAACAGGAATGGTCCATGAGGACCCCAAGTCAGGGTTGTTGGCATTAGGCATGAGATCAGGTAACAAGTCAGGTCATGGTACAACAGGTTGAGTTGGTAGTAAAGGGTACCATGTCCGTCGCATCGGTACGTATATATATGTCATGTGTAGCAAGGTCAGGTCGATATGTAATGCAATCGAGGGTGTGCTCATAACAGGTATATAATCGAATAAGAAACAACAGCAGGAAATAAAGTAAACAGCAATAATAGTTCATTTAATCACAATGGTGCAGTTGTATTATATTAACAGGTTCGAGCACCCGTGGGGTGCAATAATCACAGGGTAGTGCAATATCAAATAACAGGAAGTAATGAAGATATATGAAATTAAAACTAGAGTATAAATAATTGTCACATGGATAGCCTAACAAATAAAAGCAAGGACGATCTAATTGATTTAGTTAGTTAAAAGCATGGATTAATAGCAGACCAAATAATTACATGAATCTACTATAATGATTCAATATTAATGATAATTGCAACCGTCAATTCTAAGTTATACTATAGTATCGATATTACCATCAACTGTGTTATTGTATTAAATAATATGATAATTAAATGTATAGCAAGACTCGATCTTGTATATTAGCATGTTAGAGCAAGTATTAGGATACTTGCCTAGAGACGAATGCGGACACGACTGCATGCACCCACGACACGAAGCAAGATCAGATCTTTGATCTCAACCTGGTGGCCACGATCAACGGTGACATGCCACGGCTGCTGGCTAGAGTGATGAAGATGCCAAGGGGGTCGTGTCGAGATGGGTGGTGTCGACGAGGGGATGAGGAGTATGGCCGGAGTTCGAAGCCAGCGTGCGGCAGCAGCAAGGTATGGCTGAAGCGTCATGGGTTCTCTGTTGTGGGTATTGGCCGAGGGCGAAGGCTGTGATGGTGAGGGAGATCGATCGGAGTTCTCGGCGAGGTTGATGGGTTGAAGGTAGTCGGGGTTCAGGCTACTCGGTGATCGGCAACGATGGTGGAAAGGGTTCGGCGAGATGGGTTCACGGTTGTGGGACCTGCTCCCTGGCGATGGAAGACGAGGAGCTCGGGGTTCTGGATGAAGAAGAAGAAGATGGAGGCAGCGATGGCTCGGTTAGGAGGCGGAGATGGTGGCGATGAGAACGTGGAAGGCCTTGGTGGATAATGGGGGATGGCGACGGTGAGT
Source organism: Agapanthus africanus (assembly GCA_030015575.1). NCBI lineage: Eukaryota > Viridiplantae > Streptophyta > Magnoliopsida > Asparagales > Amaryllidaceae > Agapanthus > Agapanthus africanus. Next base: position 905,089,415 of record JASDDO010000022.1, read on the forward strand.
TGAGAAGGTCCAGGTGTAGGCGACGGTGGGTTGCAGGCGTCGTCGAGGAAAAGGAGGAGAGGAGGCAGAGGTGATGGAAATGAAGAGGCGACGACGAGGCAAGGCGCGGCATGGTTGGTGCTAGGGTTCTCGTCGTGGAGGTTTGTGGGTTTCTCGTGGTCGCTTCGGGGAAGATGAAGGAGAAATACGTATATGGGAGAGAGAGAGAGAGACGGTTAGAGAGAGAGAGAGATTAGTGGAAGAGAGAGTGAGAGATAGAGATAGAGAGAGAGAGAGAAATTAGTGGAAGAGAGAGGGAGACTGAGGCGGGGCCCACGAGGGATAAAATCCCTCGTGATTGGCTGCCAGATTAGAAAAGGAGAATAGTAGAAGGATTTAAAAGATTTATAAGGATTTAAATAGTTAGTTTAAGTAACAGGAAATATATAATATAAAGCTTTAGATTATCTAATTAAATGGGTATTTTGGCGCTAAATGAAACATTTCCAAATCGCGCCCGGGTTACGCCCAAATATTTGAAATTCAAATAATAGGATTTTAAGCGAGTTCCAAATTTTAAAATGAGATGTCTTATGATTAAAATGCATGCCCCCAAGTCGAACACTTGCACGCGCGCGTAGCCGTCCAAACTCGCACGTTTCACCGAACGGGATGAAATCTCGACGCGCGGACGCTACTACGCGACTAGTGGTGACGAGTAGGCCAATATGGATATTTTTAATTTCATTTTAGGTGTTAAAATTTGTTATAGGCAAAAATGACTTAGCCGGTTAAAATTTTGCAACAAGAACCAAACAAGCAAGATAATTGAAATGAGCAATGTCTAACACTCAACCAGCAATAGAAATAGTATTATTGGGCTCGGGTGTTACACACACTCTTCCAAATTTCCATTCAGAAAAGCGGTCTTTACATCCATCTGCCAAATTTCATAATCGTGGAAGGCAGCAATGGCAAGAAAGATCCGAATGATTTGAGCATAGCCACTGTAGAAAAGGTTTCATCATAGTCCAAACAAGGACTTTGAAGAAAACATTTTGCAACAAGTCTAGCCTTATAGGTTTCAACATGTCCATCTACACCAATCTTCTTTCTGAAGATCTATTTGCAGCCTACGGGTTTTACTCCTTCTGGAGCAATGTCCAAAGTCCATACTTTGTTGGTGTATATGGACTCCATTTCGGTCCACATTGCATCCAGCCATTTTACCGGGTCTCTGCTCCTGATGGCTTGCTGGAAACTAGTTGGCTCATCATAGTCGATGATGCAATCCTCTCTATTCCCGTCTATGAAAAAACCGTAGTATCTCGGATGGATGAGGTTACCTACCAGTCCTGCGGAGTGGCGCGGGGATGTACGGTTCTTTTGAAACTTCTGGTTCCACCATACTTTCAGTAATAGCTTATGGTTCTGGAATTTTTTCCAATTCTATTGCGCTCCCACTTATTTCTTTTTCAAGAAATTGAGTTTCCAAAAAGTGGGCATGCCGAGAAACAAAGATCTTTTATTCCTTCGCGTAATAGAAAAGATGCCCCCTGGAGTTCTTTGGATATCCCACAAACTTACACAATCTGAGCGTGTCTCGAGCATGTTCGCATGCTGCTTTTTTACAAAAGCTGGAAATCCCTATATCTTCTGATACTTAAGATAGGGTTTCTTCCTACTCCACATCTGATATGGTGTGGTAGGCACTGACTTAGTAGGAACCTTGTTCAAAAAATATGCAGCTGTGTCACGACCCACCCCCAAACGCAGATGGTATTGTCTGCTTTGGACGAAGCCGTACGGTTTTGTCCTTTTGAATGAACCCGGGGCTACTTCCCAGTAGGTCATCCATCCCAGAATTTCTCTGGCTCAAGCACGCTTAACTTCAGAGTTCCTCAAACTCCGGAGTTCCGATTCATTCAAAAAGCGTCTCTGTGTTATAAGAGTGGTATCATTCCATTTATAGTTCAGATCGTGCCCTTTTTCGGAAGGGAATTTGATACTCCCCATTGTTCTGGTGGGTCCCCGTGTGCATCCATATCGGTTACATCCCCACTTCGATACCGGATAACACCTCACTTCTCATGGGGTAGGTAGTATTCAACCCCCAACTCCACCTGGGGTATTACATTCCCCCACTTAGAACAATGGTTCGTCCTCGAACCACAGACCTACTTTTGAGGGACCGACTCTGATACCATATTTGTCACGACCCACCCCCAAACATAGATAATATTGTCCGCTCTGGCCGAAGCCGCACGGTTTTGTCCTTTTGAATGAACCCGGGGATACTTCCCAGTAGGTCGCCCATCCCAGAATTTCTCTGGCTCAAGCATGCTTAACTAAACTTCGGAGTTCCGATTCATTCAAAAGACGTCTCTGTATTATAATAGTGGTATCATTCCATTTATAGTACGGATCGTGCCCTCTTTCGGAATGGAATTCGATACTCCCCATTGTTCTGGTGGGTCCCCGTGTGCATCCGTATCGGTTACATCCCCACCTCGATACTGGATAACTCCTCACTTCTCACGGGATAGGTGGTATTCAGCCCCAACTCCACCTGGGGTATTATAAGCTGATTCTAGTGTATAACCCCAGAAGGATCGCGGTAACTCAGCGTTACTCATCATGGAACGTACCATATCCAATAAGGTTCGGTTCCGCCTTTCCAATACACGTTTGTGTTGAGGTGTGTATGGAGGAGTAAGCTGAGAGAGAATTCCATTCTCTTTTAAGTAATCCAGGAACTCGGCACTTAAGTATTCACCACCTCGATCAGATCTAAATGTCTTGATACTTTTGCCAGTTTATTTTTCTACTTCATTCTTGTATTCCCGGAATTTCTCAAAGGTCTGGGATTTATGTTTCATCAAGAATACATGTTCATACCTTGAGAAATCATCCATAAAAGTAATGAAGTAGGAATAACCACTTCAGGGATGTGTAGACATTGGACCACACATGTCATGCCCCGCTTCCCAGTGTACGGGTAAGGAGACGTGGCGAGGTCCGTGACGTATTTACTCGGAAGTAAACACACTAAGCGTAAATAAGCAATATAATATAAATATACACAAGAAAGACATGAAATGTAAATGAACAACAACTTTTTATTGATTAAACATTCTTTACAATACAACTGGAAAGTAAATACAATGAAGAAAGCAATGCCAAAACAATGGCATGAACTGAAAGTAAAAGTATATATAAGTGACTAAAGCTCGGGGTCCTCGATGAACTGCTCCAAATCCGTCTGCTGGGCTCAATCTCCAGAGAATTGGGTCCTCCTGACTACATTTTAAAGAAATAAGAGAAATATGAATGTCTTCAGCGAACAATCGCTCGGTAAGTCCCAAAAAAGAGAGAGAAAAGAATAGACAGAGAATAGAACGGGTGAATTATATAAGATTATATTTGTTATGCTAACGTAGTTGTTTGTAGCTTGGTAAAGAATATGCCAGTGAATACGAGAGGAGTCTAACTATCCCATGGACTAAGGTAACCCGTAGTACAAGGCTCTGTCAAACCCCACGGAACAACGGCAATGGATATTTAGTTACGTCTTTTAATGACCATCTTGTGCCACTTTTAACACCTTCCGTACCGGTCTACCCCTTTAAACCCCGTAATGTATATCGTGTTGTTTTTTAGTATAAGACTTGCCGAAACTATGATATCAATTGTTCATGTAAAAGGATAAGGATGTAAATGGATAGTCATGTAATCAAGTCAAAGTATATCCATGGTTCGGTCAAATCAATTCATGTTGATACAAATAGTATTCTGGTATAAATGGATTCATGTTGTATTGGAGTTATATTTGAATTGTATTTAAGAATGGATTGTGTTCAGATTAGACTGAGACTCTGATTGAGTCAGACTCTTAAACAGAATTAGATTTCTGAATTAGTTTTGGAGTTATCGGTAACTGCTGCACATGGACGGTAGGATTTGTGTCTTTTTCAAAGACAATTACCGTATTGATAACCCCGTTTTTAGTTTTCTACCTTAAATAGGCAAGCACCCACTTTCTCCGGCTCACTGAGGATCCAGAGAATTGGTCCCGCTTAAACCTATATTTACTAGGGTCCTTATTGTAAACTAATATAACTTGAGAGGTTTTATGAAAAATAGTTTTGATATATTTTCAAAATAAACCTTAAGTATTTAATTATCGTATTTAGGGTTTTCATGGATTTAAATTTTAAAAGGAATGAGATATTCTAGTGGATATAAACCTAACTTTAATAGTATATGGTATTTCAGTGTAAATTAACTTGTATTGATTTGTGATGGTATATTCATGAAATTTGGGATTCCTTTATTTAGAAAACATGAAATTTATTATATATGTTTAAAATAGATATTTTGATAATATTATATATAATTATTAGGAAATAAATTTATTTATTAAATAGAAATCACGTTTTCTTAAAAATTATAATAAAAATTCCATCGAGATCGTATGCTCCGTAAGGAAGACTGCACCTCGCCCTACTAGTATGATAGATGTGCGATAACCCGCACCAACCAAATCGGATTCCCTAAAAGTGGGTTGTATGGACATAATTGTAAGGAATTTGATTAAAATAATCTTAAAGAATACGGTTTTATTAGTTTAAGGTATTTTATTGTAAAATTGTGGTTGTCCCACAAAATATTGATCAAAACCAAATCGTGTTATGTCAAGATGAGTGTTGTGATGAAATAGGTCATTATCTCGTGAGGTTTTCTAAAGGTAATACAAGTAAGCATGATAAAATATGTCGAATGTAAAGTTTGTGGTATTAAACCGTAAAAATGCAATAAATATGGTTTTACATGGAGTTTTATGGTGAAATTGGTTTCTAAATTTTATTTAATGTTTAATAAGCAAGTTTTAATAATTTGGATATGAGTTTCCTAAAAAAATTGTTATTTTAAAGAGAATAGAATTTAAAAGTCGGTTAACTCCACTTACCGACGTCATTTGAAAAGAGAACTTATTTAATAGAGAAGAAAGGAGAAAAGAAAGGATTTACTGATTGAGAAGAGAGAGGAAAGGTATAGGAATGGTTCGAAAGCATCATGGAGTCGCGGTGTCGCCGGATTTTTCCCGAATCGTCGCCGGAAAATGACCTTGGCTAACTCCACTCATACAACTAATTTGACTAAGAAAATTTTAAGAGTTTTGACAATAGATTTCAGAATAGAGAGGGCTAGGCATGGTGTGGTATTTATAAGATAGAATTAGGCTTTAGGGAATTAAAATGAGAATTAAAAATGTATTAAATATTGGATTAAAAGCTCATTTTTTATTCTTTGTTAATGTGCAGGAAAAACAAACAGAACTAGGGTAGTGGGGGGAGGCCAAAGGGTTTATGGTAAAAATTGGAAGCATTACATACAGGGGGACCTGTCATGCCCCGCTTCCCAGTGTACGTGCAAGGAGATGTGGCGAGGTCCACAACGTATTTACTCTGAAGTAAACACGCTAAGCGTAAATAAGCAATATAATATAAATGTACACAAGAAAGTCATGAGATGTAAATGAACAGCAACTTTTTATTGATTAAATATTCTTTGCAATACAAATGAAATGTAAATACAATGAAGAAAGCAATGCCTAAACAATGGCATGAATTGAAAGTAAAAGTATATACAAGTGAATAAAACTCGGGGTCCTCGATGAACTGCTCCAAATCCGTCTGGCTGGGCTCAATCTCCAGAGAATCGGGTCCTCCTGACAATATTCCAAAGAAAGAATAGAAATAGGAATGTCGTCAGCGAACAATCGTTCGGTATGTCCCAAAAGAGAGAGAGAAAAGAATAGACAGAGAATAGAACGGATGAAGTATATAAGATTATATTTGTTATGCTAACGTAGTTGTTTGTAGCTTGGTACAGAATATGCCAGTGTATACGAGAGGAGTCCAACTATCCCGCGGACTGAGGTAACCCGTAGTACAAGGCTCCGTCAAACCCCACGGAACAACGACAATGGATGTTTGGTTACGTCTTTTAATGACCATCTCGTGCCCCTTTTAACACCTTCCGTACCAGTCTACCCCTTTAAACCCCGTAATGTATATTGTGTTGTTTTGTAGTATAAGACTTTCCGAAACTATGATATAAATTGTTCATGTAAACAGATAAGGATGTAAATGGATAATTATGTAATCAAGTCAATGTATATCCATGGTTCGGTCAAATCAATTCATGTTGATATAAATAGTATTTTGGTATAAATGGATTCATATTGTATTGGAGTTATATTTGAATTGTATTTAAGAATGGATTGTGTTCAGATTAGACTAAGACTCTGATTGAGTCAGACTCTTAAACAGAATTGGATTCCTGAATTAGTTTTGGAATTATCGGTAACTGTTGCATATGGACGGCAGGATTTGTGTCTTTTTCCAAGACAATTACCGTATTGATAACCCCGCTTTTAGTTGTCTACCTTAAATAGGCAAGCACCCACTTTCTCCTGCTCTCTGAGGCTTGAGAGAATTGGTCCCGCTTAAACATATATTTACTAGGGTCCTTATTGTAAATTAATATAACTTGAGGGGGTTTTATTAAAACTTGTTTTGATATATTTTCAAAATAAACCTCAAGTATTTAATTATCGTATTTAGGGTTTTCATGGATGTAAATTTTTAAAGGAATGAGATATTCTAGTGGATATAAACCTAACTTTAATAGTATATGGTATTTTAGTGTAAATTGACTTGTATTGATTTGTGATGGTATATTCATGAAATTTGGGATTCCTTTGTTTAGAAACATGAAATTTATTATATATATTTAAAATAGATATTTTGATAATATTATATATAATTATTAGGAAATAAATTTATTTATTAAATAGAAATCACGTTTTCTTAAAAATTATAATAAAAATTCCATCGAGATTGTATGCTCCGTGAAGAGGACTGCATCTCGCCCTACTAGTCAGATGGATGTGCGATAACCCGGACCAACCAAATCGGATTCCCCAAAAGTGGGTTGTATGGACATAATTGTAAGGAATTTAATTAAAACAATCTTAAAAAATACGGTTTTATTAGTTTAAGATATTTTATTGTAAAATCGTAGTTGTCCCACAAAATATTGATCAAAAGAAAATCGTGTTATGTCAAGATGAGTGTTGTGATGAGGTAAGTCATTACCTCATAAGGTTTTCTAAAGGTAATATAAGTAAGCATGATAAAATATGTCGAATGTAAAGTTTGTGGTATTAAACCGTAAAAGTGCAATAAACATGGTTTTACATGGAGTTTTATGGTGAAATTGGTTTCTAAATTTTAGTTAATGTTTAAGAAGCAAGTTTTAATAATTTGGATATGAGTTTCCTAAGAAAAATTATTATTTTAAAGAGAATAGAATTTAAAATTCGGTTAACTCCACTTACCGACGTCATTTGAAAAGAGAACTTATTTAATAGAGAAGAGAGGAGAAAAGAAGGGACTTACTGGTTGAGAAGAGAGGGGGTGGTATAAGAATGGTTCGAAAGCGTCGCGGTGTCACCAGATTTGTCCCGAGTCGTCGCCGGAAGATGACCTTGGGCTAACTCCACTTGTACAACTAATTTGACTTAGAAAATTTTGAGAGTTTTGACAATGGATTTCAGAATAAAGAGGGCTAGGTATGGTGTGGTATTTATATGATAGAATTGGGGTTTAGGGAATTAAAATGAGACTTAAAAATGCATTAAACATTGGATTAAAAGCTCATTTTTAATTCTATGTTAATGTGCAGGAAAAACAAACAGAACTAAGGTAGTGGGGGTGGCCAAGGGGTTTAAGGTTAAAAATTGGAAGCATTACATACGAGGGGGACCGACGGCGCCAGTCCATAGAGGAATCTCGCCGGCCATTTCAAGGGATGGGGTGCTTGGATTGGGGCCTTGTGTCAGTTCGCTTCATATATCTCGGTGCACATGTTTGATTTCTGAGACTTTTCATTTTTACGTGTATTGCACGTGTAAACTTTTGGGCTTCTAAAAAGTTTAAAAGAAAAATCAGCAAAAATAATATATGGCTAAGTGGATTTGAACACAATGGCTACGTCACAGCAGTGCAAGGCTTTACCAATGAGCTACAAGTGCTTTCTTGTTGTTCTTAAACAAGAAATACTTTTAAGTTGTGATCAGGCTAAGATACTTCTTTCTGTATTTTAAGAAGAAAAATTTTGTACAGAAAGTTTAGGGTTATTACATTATACCCTCCTTATAAAAATTTCGTTCTCGAAATTTATAGAAGGAAATTGTAACAGATTCAAAAAAATTAGATGATGGTGGTGGTGGAAGAACTATTGAAAGTGCATAAAAATGTTTGAAAGAACAAAAAGATGCAAGGGTTTGAAAAGGTTGAAGGGAATTATCAGTGTTATCTTGGTTTATAGCTTCAGATTCTATGGCCGCTAATGTGTAAGCTTGACGCCAAGATACGTTCCTCCTAGCTGGAGGCACATTTCTCCGTCCTTGGGGCATGTTCCTCTGCCCTCGAGATATGTTCCTCGGTGCCTGATAGAATTAGCGATTAGGCTGTGTAGGAGGTCCACGTGGAGGTGGAGCTGAGAGAGCAAGACGAGGTGCAGGTGCCTAAATAGCTGGCCGCTGCTGATAGTTGATGTGTATTGGAACTGTGTTGCGTCTATGAGAACATATTCCAATACCATGAGTGGATCCGTCACAAACTAAGCATAAGCATATTGCGCACTTGCAGTCCTTCAACAGGTGTCCATCTCTCTTGCAGTAGTAGAAAAAGTCTGGACTTTGCCGGTTAAATGTTACTTCCGGTCTCCTGGGTGCAAAAGTTTGTATAGAAGGGGCTCCTCCTGCCATCTGGGTGGCAGGGCGGTTCACACCGGCAGATTGAGGTCTACCCTTCCTCTCTGCCTCATATCTTCGGGCAGCTTTCAGAGCAAGATCGTGAGTTGGGAAATCCCCTGTAGCTAGAGCAGGTTGGATCTCCTGGTCCAACGCTTGCTGAAATCTTCTGTCCCTGATCTCAGCAGTCGGAATGAGGTGTGCTTCGAACCTGCACAATATAGTGAACTCAGCATCATACCCATCCACTGATTTGCTCTACATAGAGCCTTGTTGTAGGTGGATAAATTGCTGCTCCATGTCAAATCGGGAAGTCTCGGGAAAATATTTCGCATCGAACATGTCGCAAAAATTCTTTCATTCGATCGGCTGGGTAAGACGGCTTTCTTCCACCTTTCTTCCACCTTTCACCATACTCAGGCGTTATCTGTAAGTTGCAGCTTCGCAACCCTTACCCAAGTAATGTCTGGCACTTATGCTGCTGCAAGATCATCTTCGATGGACTGAGCCCATTCTTCAGCTTCCAAGGGGCTCTTTTTCCTAGAGAATTGCTTTGGATGCAAAGCCTGGAATTGCTTCACTCCAGGTACTTCCGCTTTTAGGCGGTTCATTAGTATGGCAGTCTGTTGCTGCTGTCCGTCCAGGAGGCTCTTGATTGCCTCAAGCAGTACCGTCTGCTCATTGGTCGGAGCTACAACGGTAGGCGTAAGTGGAAGAGGTGGTGGTGTGTTTCCATTCACGTTGGTACTGGTATTGTTTGGAGAATCCATAACCTTGAAAGAAAATAGGGTTAGGATAGATTCAAGGAATATGAAATGTAAAGAATGTTTAGTTGCCGAGTCTTATAATTCTTGTATTGTATTGCTTAGAACTTCATGAAGAACTGACCTGCATGGACCGCCAACAAAACCTGTCACGCCCCGCTTCCCAGTGTACGGGTAAGGAGACGTGACAATGTCCACGACGTATTTACTCAGAAATAAACACGCTAAGCATAAATAAGTAATATAATATAAATGTAAACAAGAAAGACATGAGATGTAAATGAACAACAACTTCTATTGATTAAAAATTATTTACAATACAACTGGAAAGTAAATACATTGAAGAAAGCAATGCCTAAATAATAGCATGAACTGAAAGTAAAAGTATATACAAGTGACTAAAGCTCGGGGTCCTCGATGAACAGCTCCAAATCCGTCTGGCTGGACTCAATCTCCAGAGAGTCGGGTCCTCCTGACAACATTCCAAAGAAAGAAGAGAAATAGGAATTTCTTCAGCGAATAATTGCTCGGTAAGTCCCAAAAGAGAGAGAGAGAGAGAAAAGAATAGACAGAGAATATAACAGGTGAAGTATATAAGATTATATTTGTTATGCTAACGTGGTTATTTGTAGTTTGGTACAGAATATGCCAGTGTATATGAGAGTATTTCAACTATCCTGTGGACTAAGGTAACCCGTAGTACAAGGCTTTGTCAAACCCCACAGAACAACGGTAATGGATGTTTAGTTACGTCTTTTAATGACCATCTCGTGCCACTTTTAACACCTTCTACACCACTCTACCCCTTTAAACCCCGTATTGTATATTGTGTTGTTTTGTAGTATAAGACTTGCCGAAACCATGATATCAATTGTTCATGTAAACGGATAAGGATGTAAATGGATAGTCATGTAATCAAGTCAATATATATCCATTGTTCGGTCAAATCAATTCATGTTGATATAGATAGTATTCTGGTATAAATGGATTCATATTGTATTGGAGTTATATTTGAATTGTATTTAAGAATGGAATGTTTTTAGATTAGACTGAGACCCTAATTGAGTCAGACTCTTAAACAAAATTGGATTTCTGAATTAGTTTTGGAGTTATCGGTAACTGCTGCACATTGACGGCAGAATTTATGTCTTTTTCTAAGACAATTACCGTATTGATAACCCCGTTTTTAGTTATCTATCTTAAATAGGCAAGCACCCACTTTCACCGGCTCTCTGAGGCTCAAGAGAATTGGTCTCGTTTAAATCTATATTTACTAGGGTCCTTATTGTAAATTAATATACCTTGAGGGGATTTTATGAAAAATAGTTTTAATATATTTTCAAAATAAAGCTCAAGTATTTAATTATCATATTTAGGGTTTTCATGGATATAAATTTTAAAAGGAATGAGATATTCTAGTGGATATAAACCTAACTTTAATAGTATATGGTATTTTAGTGTAAATTGACTTGTATTGATTTGTGATGGTATATTCATGAAATTTGGGATTCCTTTGTTTAGAAAACATGAAATTTATTATATATATATTTAAAATAGATATTTTGATAATATTATATATAATTATTAGGAAATAAATTTATTTATTAAATAGAAATCACGTTTTCTTAAAAATTATAATAAAAATTCCATCGAGATCATATGCTCCGTGAGGAGGACTGTATCTCGCCCTACTAGTCCGATGGATATGCGATAACCCTCACCAACCAAATCGGATTCCCCAAAAGTGGGTTGTATGGACATAATTGTAAGGAATTTGATTAAAACAATCTTAAAGAATACGGTTTTATTAGTTTAAGGTATTTTATTGTAAAATTATAGTTGTCCCACAAAATATTGATTAAAAGAAAAACGTGTTATGTCAAGATGAGTGTTGTGATGAAGTAGGTCATTACCTCATAAGGTTTTCTAAAGGTAATATAAGTAAGCATGATAAAATATGTCGAATGTAAAATTTGTGGTATTAAACCATAAAAGTGCAATAAACATGGTTTTACATGGAGTTTTATGGTGAAATTGGTTTCTAAATTTTAGTTAATGTTTAAGAAGTAAGGTTTAATAATTTGGATATGAGTTTCCTAAGAAAAATTGTTATTTTAAAGAGAATGGAATTTAAAAGTCGGATAACTCCACTTAGCGACGTCATTTGAAAAGAGAACTTATTTAATAGAGAAAAGAGGAGAAAAGAAGGGACCTACTGGTTGAAAAGAGAGAGAGGAGATATAGGAATGGTTCGAAAGCATCATGAAGTCTCGGTGTCGCCGGATTTGTCTCGAGTCATCGCCGGAAGATGACTTTAGGCTAATTCCACTTGTACAACTAATTTGACTTAGAAAATTTTAAAAGTTTTGACAATGGATTTCAGAATAGAGAGGGCTAGGTATGGTGTGGTATTTATAGGATAGAATTAGGATTTAGGGAATTAAAATGAGAATTAAAAATGCATTAAATATTGGATTAAAAGCACATTTTTAATTCTCTATTAATGTGCAGGAAAAAAAATGAACTAGGGTAGTGGGGGTGGCCAAGAGGTTTAGGGTTAAAAATTGGAAGCATTACATACGGGGGGGACCGGCGGCGCCGGCCTAGAAGGGAATCTCGCCGACCATTTCAAGGGGTGGGGTGCTTGGATTGGGGCCATGTGTCAGTGTCGCTTCATATATCTCAGTGCACATGTTTGATTTCTGAGACTTTTCATTTTTTACGTGTATTGCACGTGTAAACTTTTGTGCTTCCAAAATGTTTAAAAGAAAAATTAGCAAAAATGTAACTGAGTGGATTTGAACACAAGGGCTACGTCACAGCAGTGCAAGGCTTTACCAATGAGCTACAAGTGCTTTCTTGCTGTTCTTAAACAAGAAATACTTTAAGTTGTGCTCAGGCTAAGATACTCATTTCTGTATTTTAAAAAGAAAAATTTTGTACAGAAAGTTGAGGGTTGTTACAACACAAGTCGCTGTATATGAGTCCTAAGAGCTCGGTGGCTCTTACCCCTTGTCCAGTGAACGAAGTCTTTGTTATCTTTACTTTGAGATATGATTGACAAGTTGCATAAGACTGATATTCAAACGGATCCATCTATCCCTCTATATGTAATTTCGTCAATCATGTTTCATTGATGTGATCCAGTCTACAATGCCATAAGAAAGCCTGATTTAATTCTGGAGACTTTCTTTTAAGTGTGTTCTGGACATTGAAAACTGAGCTTGATTAATACGTATATACCGTTATCTAGTGTACCTAACCCAATTAAATCTTGATTAAGGTGGATGTGGACGACATCGCTTACAAATGTAAAATCGTAACCTTCTTTAGATAGTAAAGATACAGAGATGATATTACATGCCAAACTAGGTACACACAAATAGTTACGTAAAATCAAAATCTGCATACTTGTCAATCCTAGATGATATTCCCCTACGGATACAGTATCCACGCTCATTCCGTTAGCAACCCTGAGAGTCATATCACATGCCTTGATAACTCTACAATTTCTCAGAGCGTGCAATGAATTATAGATATGAGATCCTGATCCGGTATCTAGTACCCAAAAAGTAGAGTTTATTGACAGACAGTTTTCAATCATAAACACACCTGAAGCCGAAACCATAACGTGCTTCGAATCCTAGTTTCTGGCTTTCCAAGCCCTGCAGTCCTTCTTCCAATGCCTATTCCCATGACAATAAAAACATTCCTCCTTCTCTACTGTCAGCCCCGAAACTTTTGCCCTGCCCTTTCCCTCTACCTTACTGACACCACCTTTCGACTTGGTGAAGGCCTTCTTCTTCTTCCCCTTGACTTTCGTCTTGGATCTAAAAAAGGAAGATTCCCCAAGAAGAGCGGGTGTCTCTCTGGATTTCTGCAGGGTGCTCTCAGCGCTCCTCAATATATTGAGGAGTTCTGAAAGTGAAACTTCCATCCCTTGAATGTTGAAATTCAAGATAAACTGGGCGTAGGTAGAGAGGAGGGACTGTAGACTCAAGTCAGTTTATAACTCTTTCTCCAACGTGGTCCCAAAATCTGTGAGCTCTTCAATATAGCTGATCATCTTAAAGACGTAGTCCCCTACAGATGACCCGACAGCCAACCTCTCCTGAAACAATTTCTTCAAGGTCTCATATCTTGCGAAATGAGATTGCTCTCCATATAAATCCTTAGTATGGAGGAAGATGGAAGCTAAGTCCATCTTCTCGTACCACCTGGTGTTCATTATCAATTGAGACCAACAAGAGGCACTTGGCTCTCGCATTGTCTATTTCCCATGTCTTACGGATTTCAACATCCGCGACGATAGAATCTGGACCTAAGACGGCGGGGGATTTAGTAGTAAGGAGGTAGCCCAGTTTGTCATAGGTAATGGCCATTTGGAAATTTCTTAGCCAATCTTTATAGTTTGGCCCAGTCAATTTATTATTATCTAGTAGTAAGTTAAGCCTGGTCATTTTGGTCACTGCAATTAGGAGAGAGAGAAGAAACACTCAGCATGATGCTCTTATAAGTTTAGATTGGTTATTAGTTTATATAAACAGGATGGCTCCTACTGTTACTCGAATCCTCCTTCAAACCATAAAAGAAGAATTAGTCGGGATTAATCTCACCCTACAATTCTTTCTTAACCTTTCGGTCAGGCTAGTGTTGGTACTTCGAAGGAGGTTTTGCAATGCTTTCGTGAAGTTCCTTAATTACATAACCTCTTTTCCCTAGAGGCGTAGCCCCGCTAACACCATTATAGGCACCTGCTTGGTTTATAGTATTGATTGTTTAGTGAAAAAATCTCCCGAAGAGTAGCGGATACTCAAAGTAAGATCGGGATCCAAATATCATCGTGTGATAACCTTGAAGGAATCCTACCAAAATCATCACACTCCAAATGACAACACTAGCAAGTTTCATTTCCTTGAAACTCCCGATGTGGAGTTTTGCCCCAGGCGCTTATGACCTTGACGAAGGCCAACATATCATAAGACGCAAGTCAAATTCTACCCGTCATTATCCAGGTTAATTTGAACCCATCCGTACAAACCCTTAACGAAGGCCAAAATAGCTGTACGACAGACCTAAATCAATGCATCTATCTATGCAAAAAATGAATACCCAGCAGTTACCAATCAATATGCCTTAGCGAAGGTCAAAATACATAGTTTGAATACTATTGAATACCCATCTGAAATGACGGAGGGCTACGGATGGTTTTGGCAAAACCGTGAACGTAATGAACTTGATATAGTCAAAGGAACCATGATAGATTTTAAAAAGGAGTGGTTTAGGCTCCACATTTAAAAGTTGTTTTTCAAGAAAACTGAGTGGTTTTGAAATTGTTCCAACGATTTAAACTTTGGTTTGTTTTCCTTGTATTAATAAATATTAATACGGTCCCATCATTTAACCCTATCAATACAGAAAACAAACGAAAATAGAACGTACGCTTATGCCATCTGCATTCGCCACGGGGTCCCGTCATGCACCGTTAGGTTACTTAACTAACGGCAGAGCGGGGGATGGACTAGCGCGGGTGCAAAACATAAATAACGTTTATTATATATATATATATATATATATATATATAACCATTCGTCTCATGCAATAATAGGCATTCCAGATCATAGATACACAGATGAATATATTGGATATACTAGGAATTCCGTGTTTCGTTTTAGTCTAGAACGAAAGACGGATTCCACGGTCGTGATGAATAACCAAACCCCACCTAAGAATCCTACGGGTGCGGCAAACTATCTGCCGAATTCCCGAAGTGAAGTAAGCTCTCTCAATAAAATGAGTAAGCCACTCAGCACTTCAAGAACCTGGTAGTTTGTGCACCCCACCTTGGGTCTATCCTAAGTGCAAGAAAAAA
The DNA here is from genome assembly GCA_030015575.1 of Agapanthus africanus. Lineage (NCBI taxonomy): Eukaryota > Viridiplantae > Streptophyta > Magnoliopsida > Asparagales > Amaryllidaceae > Agapanthus > Agapanthus africanus. The sequence continues at coordinate 905,104,854 of JASDDO010000022.1, forward strand.
TAAATGAAATAATACAACGGTGGCTACAACCTCAACCCGGATGTGCCTCGCAAAAATAATATTATATCAATTTACAAATATACATGAATGAAAGAAAATAATACACTCTTCTCACATCCCCCGGCTGTTCATCCACGACAATCCAACACTTCATATACATAAACCATCACAATACAGATATGTGCAACCACCACTAATCGACATATAGCGATTAGCAGACATTTAGCAACACATATATAATCACAGAATCACAGATTAGAAAAAACTTAGAATTTCGATCGATTAACATAAACCGTGTCTACCCCATGCACAAACCAGTACATAAACAAATCTGAGTAGAAAACGCAAATGCCAAAAACCATAATTCCAAACACCTGAACCCCAGAAAAAATTGTGAGCAGTGAAGCCTCAACTCTGCGGTGGATCCGCGGCCAAAAAACATGTTTGGCCGCGTTTCCGCGGCTAATTTGATGAATCATTGTCTCAAAAAAATTCTCGTTCTAATAAATGCCTGCACGTATTTTTAAAGTCACTGAAAAGTTTTTTCGAGCAGTTTTGAAAAATGACAGCAAGCATATATCGGAATCGTGATTTCGTGCAATTTTCGTTGATTGAAGTTTTAAGTTGTAACAAATCCAATTTCAATGTACAAAAAATAGTTTAAATGTTAATGTACAATTGGGGTATTTGCAAATCCTGTGTATACTATAAGTATTTGTTTTAATTTTGAACAGCAAGAAAATACTTGTAACACATTGGTAAAGCTTTGCACTGCTGTGGCGTAGCCCCTGTGATCGAATCCCCCCAGCCACATTATCTTTTTATTTAAATTTCTTTTAATATTTTAGAAGCCCAAGAGTTTGCACGTGCACTACACGTAGAATGTTAAGTTACAGAATATTTAAACATATGCACGAGGGTATATGAGACGACGGGGACACGTGGCCATTAGGGTAAAAATTTGCACCCCGGTTGACCGAGTCAAAATCAAGGTCAACCCCCAAGCTAGGTGGGCCCAAGCCCAGGTCAAGCGGGCCCATGCCTAAGTCGAGCCCGCGGCCAGCCTCCCCATGCCAACAACAAAATCATGTAATAAATAAATTTTTATGTAATTGTTTATACATGAATGTATGCAAAATGGGCATAAAGCCAATATTTTGTAAGCCCATGGCTTATGTGCAAAAATGAAATGGCACATGAGCCATGGGATAGGCAAAATGCCATTTTGTGAAGCCCAAAGGGTTATATGTAAATATGTAAGCCTATATAAGGCAACATGATGATGAATAAAAAAAATACTTTTCATTCCCCTCAAAAAACCTAGGGTTTGTGCCTCTTTCCCCTTTCTGAAGGTTCCAAACCTTATTCTTTCTTTTGAATTAAATCAAGAGTTTACTCTTCCTTTTCAAAAACTAAATAGTTTTTCACCACAAAACCCATAAAGGGGAACTTGGATCTACCATTAGATCTCAAAAAGAAGAGATTTTTAAAATCTCACATCTCTTGATCTTCAAGATCCGGCCAAACAACAGGAGGAAGAAAAAGAAGCCCTTCATCAGCTTCAAAATATCCTAGGAGTTTAACTCCATATATATATATATATATATATATATATATATATATATATATATATATATATATATATATATAATATTTCCTTTCTGAAGAATAGCTTCTGGTTCTGGGACTAAAAGCCCCCTTTTTCTCGCCGGCGCCCAAGCGCCCACGTGCCGACACGTGGCGCGCTAGCGCTCACGTGCAGACACGTAGCGCACTGGCGCTTGAGCACCCTGCGCTCAAGCGCAAGGCGCCCACGTGCCGACACGTGGCACGCTTGTGCTCCAGCGCTTACTCCAGCGCTCAAGCGCAACGCACCCACATGCCGACACGTGGCGCACTTGCGCTCAATCGCCCAGCGCAAGCGCAAAGCGCCCACATGCCGACACGTGGCACACTTGCGCTCCAGCGCCCAGCGCTCAAGCGTAAAACGCCCACGTGCCGACACGTGGCGCACTTGCGCTCCAGCGCCCAACGCTCAAGCATAAAGCGCCCACATGTCGACACATGGCGCGCTTGCGCTCCAGCACCCACGTGCCGACACGTGGCACGCTTGCGCTTCAGCGCCCAGCGCTCAAGCGCAAAGCGCCCACATGCCGACACGTGGCGTGCTAGCGCCTGAGCGCACAGCACCTGAGCGCACGGCGCTCAAGGCGCTGACCCCACGCATCCTTTGGATGCCCTTTCCCTTTCTTTTTTTTATATATAAATATACACGCGCGCACATACTCCACGACACTGCTTCTGTTGGAAAAAAATTTCTAACGGGGCGCTGCCCCGCACCCCGCAAGGGGGCTACTAGCCCCCTTGACCCCCAGCCCGCTATCCGGGTAGCGGGACCCCTGTAAAAACTCTGCGTGGCTCCCGATATATCCAAAACCCCCTTTCAAAACACAACACACGTACGCTGCATATTGAGTTTGCATGATCAGTTTAACCCGTCGATCGGAGGTTCCCTCGCCCCAAAGGTAAGGGGTAATTAACGGCAACTTAGTCCGCGGCTGCCGGAGATTCGGATCCCCACAATCATTAAACCCCGGCCTGCCCTAGGCAGGGGGAATCTATAGTACGCCTGACAAGCGCGCGCGTATTCCCATCTCAATGGGATGACGAAAAACACCCTACAGATTCTGGCACGCCCGGTGGGACCAATCTCTCCTCCCATATTTCGGGTTAAGCATTCATGCGAACTCAGTCAATATACATACCTATATTTATACTGAAATAATGCTTTTTCATGCAGGTTTTCAAGCAATCACCTTTCGACAATGTCTCCAAAGATGAACCCAGCTCCCATCTCCTACACGATGAAGATAGACTCCAAGACGGTCCTTCCGGCCAGTCTCGGGCGACAATGGGAGGAGCCGCTGCTATCATTTGGCTCTATTATGTTCATGCCAGTTGGCGCCATCCCAGCTCCTCAAGCCCCGGTGACAGACAAACCTGTCTCGAAGGGCAAGAGGCTAAATGTGGTGGTCTCGAAGGCGCCCCAACTCAAACGCAAATCGGTGTTTGAACGACTCTCTCTGGCCCCAGTTGGGGGCAAGGCCATCGACACCAACAAAGTAACAGGGCCTCTCGAGCAAGCTCCGGCGGTGCCCCTAAAAACTGCTCGATCGGGTGTTTTCTCTAAGCTCCCCGCTAATCGACTCACGGTGGCTTCCCAGGAAATGGAAGCCCGCCGAGCCCTTAAAATTGAAAAGTTAAGGCAGAAAAGGCTCAGATATAGAGCCAACAAAAGGGCTAGGGCTCCTGCTAGGCTAAACCTCATGAGGTTCGAAGAACAGGGTTACCCCGACGAAGATGGGGAAATGGCTGGGTATGTGGTCCACACTGTCTACATGGTGGACACACGTAGAAAGAGCAAGGACGGGGCCACCACGTCTCAAATCCAATCTGGCTTGAATGTGGTTTCCGCTTCCCAAGAACATCCGCCCCCGCTGGGTGATGAAAACCTTCTCGATGAGGATGATAGGCGGAAAGACCCTTCGGTCCATGAGGAGTCGGGCTCGGAAAGCAAACATGAGCCAACTTTCCAGCCTAAGAATGCGGAGCAGCAACTTCTCCAAGAGCTCCGAAAACAGCTCAGAAGCAAAGACAAGGAGATGGCCAAGCTCTACTCAAAGATCGACGACTTGACAAATGTCGTCTTACGGCTTACGGCCCAACTTGCCTCTCAACCGTCCAATCAAGCACAGGGCTCTGCTTATGAACCGGGAAACGTTGTCCTGAGACAGCCGGTGCCTATTCCCTCAAATCCAAAGGTGGGCGGACCGCATGAAAGTCAATCGCATCCTATCTCAGCAAATGTCTTGGCTACTGATGACAGTAGCCTGCTAACTCAAGATCAAATCATGGATTTGGTTGCCAGCAAAGTCAAAACATTGGTGGCCGAAGACGAAGCGCAAAAAGATATCAGCAGTAGTGGGAGACCATATCCTGCTCAGTATGATCTGGTGAAATTTCCTAGTGGTTATGTCATCCCCAAATTCGGAAGATTCGATGGGACGGGAAATGCGAATCAACACATCGCCCACTTCAAAGCCTCATGCGGGAATACTGGGGGCAATGATGCGCTTCTCCTTCGCCAGTTCGTTAATAGCTTGACCGATGTTGCTTTCGACTGGTACGCGAGCATACCGGATGGCTCCGTTACTACTTTCGTCCAAATGGAATCTTTGTTTCGACAAAGATTCATGAGCGTCAGCGATAAGATCACCATTGCCGAGCTCGTAAGGACCAAGCCCAAGAACAACGAAAGCAGCACGGATTTTATAACCCGATGGCGCAATCTCTCCATCAAATGCGAACCGCCGATAGAGCAGGACCAATCTGTCAGTCTCCTCGTCGGAAATCTCAATAATTGGATGGCCCCGTTTCTATGCACCGCGGGTCTCAAAACATTCCAAGAGTTGACCAGGAAAGTTCAGATGCTGGAGCGCTCAAAACAAGAGTCCTCCTCGGATTCCAAAAATAATAATAGGTCCTGGAGAAACCGAAAGGACGATAATCGCAAAGGCGGAAACTCCGATGATTCTGAATCTTTCAACACTTCGGCTATCCGAAATAAGCAAGGGCTGAGCGGGCATAGCGCCAACCAGCCTCGGAAGCCAATGTTCGGAGAGGGAGGAGAATCTCCACTGAAAGAGAAGCTGGATAAGCTCTATTCATTCAGAAGGGACAAAATCCGTAAGATATTCAAAGACGCCCTGAAGAATGGTCTACAACTGCCAAAGTCAGAAAGACCGCAGGAAGCGAATAGGACCGACGACCCCAAATACTGCCCTTATCACAGAGTGATAGGTCATGCCATTGAGGACTGCTTCGTCTTCAAAGATTGGGTCGAAAAACAATACAAGACAGGAGAGATAGAACTGTCTAAAGGCGTGTTAACAAACAGTGCAGCTGCGACCGCCAATTTCATACAAACGGAGACCGAAGTTCTTCGTGAAACCGATTCTCTCAGATACTGCCTTTCTCTGAAAACAATCGACCACCACGTCATTAAACTGGGAATAATCGACCTCTAAGTCATTAAACTGGGAATGTAAAATATATATATGTAAATAAACAAAAAAAACGTGTAAATAAAAGAAAAATAAAGAAAAGCCGAAATGATGGGGCAACTCGCAATAAAAATCAGCGAATAAAATAAAGATAAAAATAAAGCCGAAATGATAGGGCAACCGCGAATAAATAGCCGAAATGATAAGGCAATCGCGACCTTCGCGATAAGAAAAGCTGAAATGATAGAGCAATCACGGTAAAACAAAAACAAAAAAAAAACAAAACAACGGCGAATGATGAGTCGCTTCTGGTACCATATTCCAATGTAGCGATGCAGACACCAACCAAAATCCAATTTTTCAAAATTCTCCCAGCCCTACGGTTAGTCCCAAAATTGACTACCGTATACAATCCACGGGCTCAAATAATTCTCATCACCCCCATACCCCACCGTAATCACCAGTTACGCGGCTGGTCTCCGCCTTTGGAATTATGCTCCATTGAGAAGACCCACTCATGTGTCCTCACGATACATGGGGAGAACAAACCTTTGTAGGATCCTTACGACTCATAAAGGAAAAATATACTTAGGAGTCCCCACGACTCCTAAGGAGAAAATACACCTGCGAGATCCTTACGACTCGCAGGGAGAAAATGCTTTTATGGGATCCTCACAGCCCATAAAATTGAAAAGTCTTAGGTGGTAGGGATCTAAACCTGTCTCCTAAGCCATCACTCCCCAACCCCCAAGTGGCGAATGATGAGTCGCTCCTGGTACCATATTCCAGTGTAGCAATGCAGACGCCAACTAAATTCCAACTCCCATACCCCAGTGGCGAATGATGAGTCGCTCATGGTACCATATTCCAGTGCAGCGACGCAGACGCCAACCAAATCCCCAATCCCCAAATGGCGAATGATGAGTTGCTCCTGGTACCATATTCCAGTGCAGCGATGCAGACGCCAACAAAGCCCCAAAATTTTTCCGGCCCTACGGTCTGGATCATACATCCTGCAAAACCGTATACAATCCACAGGAATAAAACGATCCCAATCTCTCCCAAGTCCTACCGGTGAGACCACATTCAAAGTCCCACCAAAAATAATAAAATAAAAAAATAATACGATAAAAAAAGGTATGTCCACAAGAAAAATGGACACGGATGAAAACCCGAAAGGGCTCCGTGAGTAAAAACAGCAGGACTGCCAACGAATTTGTGAAAAGCCGAAAGGGCGCAAACTCGTGAAAAAGAGATGAAATGCACTCGCAAAGTCCTCTCGACTTTGTGAGGAGAAAATTCCCGCGTGAGATCCTTACGACTCACAAAGGAGCAATACACTTGGGAGTCCCCACGACTCCTAAGGAGAAAATACACTTACGGGATCCTTACGACCCGTAGGGAGAAAATGCTTTGTGAGACCCTCACGGCTCACAAAATTGAAAAGTCTTAGGTGATAGGGACCTAAAACCTGTCTCCTAAGCCATCGCTTCCTGATAAGCAAGCGCAAATGATGAGTTGCTCCTGGCATTATTCTAGTGCAGCAATGCAGATGCCGAAATAAAAACCAATTCCCAAATTCTCTCGGGGCAAATGATGAGTTGCTCCTGGCATTATTCCAGTGCAGCAATGCAGATGCCAAACCAAAACCAAATCCTCAAATCCACTCATGGCAAATGATGATTCGCTCCTGGTACCATATTCCAGTGTAGCGATGCTGATGTCAACCCAAATCAAATCAAACTAACCACCTCTACGGCGGAATCATGCTCCGTCCCAGAATTTACCCCGTGTCGAAATCATGCTTCGCCTCGGGATATCTACCTTCCCTGCCGGAATTATGCTCCACCTCGGAATTAAATCAACTAACCAGCTCTGCGTCGGAATCATACTTTGTCTCAGAGTGTACCCCGCGTCGAAATCAAGCTTCGCCTCGGTGTATTTTCCTTCCCTGTCAGAATTATGCTTCGGCTCGGAATCAACCAGCGACCTCCTCATCGGAATTAAGCTCCGCTCTTCGGAATGATGCTCCGATCCTCGGAATTATGCTCCAATCCCCAAAGTTATGCTCATCGGAATAATGCTCTGATCCCTGGAATCATGCTCCGCTCATCGGAATGATGCTCTGATCCCTGGAATCATTCTCCGCTCTTCGGAATGATGCTCCGATCCCTGGAATCATGCTTCGCTCTTCGGAATGATGCTCCGATCCTTGGAATTATACTCCGCTCATCGGAATGATGCTCCGATCCCTGGAATCATGCTCCGCTCATCGAAATGATGCTCCGATCCTTGGAATCATGCTCCGTCCTTCGGAATGATGCTCCGATATCTGGAATCATGCTCCGCTCTTCGGAATGATGCTCCGATCCCTGGAATCATGCTCCGCTCATCAGAATGATGCTCCGATCCCTGGAATCATGCTCCGCTCATCGGAATGATGCTCCGATCCTTGGAATCATTCTCCGCCCTTCGGAATGATGCTCCGATATCTGGAATCATGCTCCGCTTATCAGAATGATGCTCCGATCCTTGGAATCATGCTCCGCCTTTCGGAATGATACTCTGATATCTGGAATCATGCTCCGCTCATCGGAATGATGCTCCGATCCCTGGAATCATGCTCCGCTCATCGGAATGATGCTCCGATCCCTGGAATCATGCTCCGCTCTTCGGAATGATGCTCCGATACCTGGAATCATGCTCCGCTCTTCGGAATGATGCTCCGATCCTTGGAATTATGCTCCGCGCTTCGGAATGATGCTCCGATCCCTGGAATCATGCTCCACTCTTCGGAATGATGCTCCGATCCTTGGAATCATGCTCCGCTCATCGAAATGATGCTCCGATCCCTGGAATCATGCTCCGCTCATCGGAATGATACTCCGATCCTTGGAATCATGCTCCGCCCTTCGGAATGATGCTCCGATATCTGGAATCATGCTCCGCTCATCGGAATGATGCTCCGATCCCTGGAATCGTGCTCCACTCATCGGAATGATGCTCCGATCCTTGGAATCATGCTCCGCCCTTAGGAATGATGCTCCGATATCTGGAATCATGCTCCGCTCATTGGAATGATGCTCCGATCCTTGGAATCATGATCCGCCCTTCGGAATGATGCTCCGATATCTGGAATCATGCTCCGCTCATCGGAATGATGCTCTGATCCCTGGAATCATGCTCCGCTCTTCGGAATGATGATCCGATCCTTGGAATTATGCTCCGCTCTTCGGAATGATTCTCCGATCCCTGGAATCATGCACCGCTCTTCGGAATGATGCTCTGATCCTTGGAATCATGCTCCGCTCTTCGTAATGATGCTCCGATCCCTGGAATCATGCTCCACTCATCGGAATGATGCTCCGATCCTTGGAATCATGCTCCGCCCTTCGGAATGATGCTCCGATATCTGGAATCATGCTCCGCTCATCGGAATGATGCTCTGATCCCTGGAATCATGCTCCGCCCTTCGGGTGATGCTCCGATCTCTGGAATCATGCTCCACAGATCGGAATGATGCTTCGATTCCCGGGAATCATGCTCCCCGGGATGATGCTCCGCCCCCGGGATGATGTTCCACCTCGAAGTTCAGCTTCAAGATCCATCAATTTCATGCACACAACTCAAATGTGCAGTGTGCATTTATTGTTGGGGGGCAATTTGTTGGGGTAAAAATTTGCACCCCGGTTGACCGAGTCAAAATCAAGGTCAACCCCCAAGCTAGGTGGGCCCAAGCCCAGATCAAGCGGGCCTATGCCCAAGTCGATCCTGCGGCCAGCCTCCCCATGCCAACAATAAAATCATGTAATAAATAAATTTTTATGTAATTGTTTATATATGAATGTATGCAAAATGGGCATAAAGCCAATATTTTGTAAGCCCATGGCTTATGTGCAAAAATGAAATGGCACATGAGCCATAGGATAGGCAAAATGCCATTTTGTGAAGCCCAAGGGGCTATATGTAAATATGTAAGCCTATATAAAGCAACATGATGATGAATAAAAGAAATACTTTTCATTCCCCTCAAAAAACCTAGGGTTTGTGCCTCTTTCCCCTTTCTGAAGGTTCCAAACCTTATTCTTTCTTTTGAATTAAATCAAGAGTTTTACTCTTCCTTTTCAAAAACTAAATAGTTTTTCACCACAAAAATCACAAAGGGGAACTTAGATCTACCATTAGATCTCAAAAAGAAGAGATTTTTAAAATCTCACATCTCTTGATCTTCAAGATCCGGCCAAACAACAGGAGGAAGAAGAAGAAGCCCTTCATCAGCTTCAAAACATCCTAAGAGTTTAACTCCATATATATGTGTGTGTGTGTGTGTATGTGTGTGTGTGTGTATAAATAATAAATATTTCCTTTCTGAAGCATAGCTTCTAGTTCTGGGACTAAAAGCCCCATTTTTCTCGCCGGCGCCCAAGCGCTCAAGCGCCAACCGCCCACGTGCAGACACGTGGCGCGCTAGCGCTCGAGTGCAGAGCGCTCACGTACCAACACGTGGCGTGCTGGCGCTCGATCACCCTGCGCTCAAGCACAAGGCGCCCACGTGCCGAAACGTGGCACGCTTGTGCTCCAGCGCTCAAGCGCAAAGCACCCACGAGCTGATACGTGGCACGCTTGCGCTCAAGCGCAAGCGCAAAGCGCCCACATGCCGACACGTGGCACGCTTGTGCTCCAGCGCCCTACGCTCAAGCGCAAAACGCCCACGTGCCGACACGTGGCGCGCTTGCGCTCCAGCGCGCTTGCGCTCCAGCGCCCAGCGCTCAAGCGCAAAGCGCCCACATGTCGACACGTGGAGCGCTTGCGCTCCAACGCCCTGCACTTAAGCGCAAAGCGTCCACGTGCCGACACGTGGTGCGCTTGCGCCTGAGCGCCCAGCGCTCAAGCGCAAAGCGCCCATATGCCGACACGTGGCGCGCTACCGCCTGAGCGCACAGCACCTGAGCGCACAGCGCTCAAGGCGCTGACCCGACGCATCCTTTGGATGCCCTTTCCCTTTCTTTTTTATATATATGTATATATAAATATACACGTGCGCACATACTCCACGACACTGCTCCTTTTGGAAAAAAATTTCTAACGGGGCGCTGCCCCGCACCCCGTAAGGGGGCTGCTAGCCCCCTTGACCCCCAGCCCGCTATCCGGGTAGCGGGACCCCCGTAAAAACTCTGCGTGGCTTCCGATATATCCAAAAACCCCTTTCAAAACACAACACACGTACGCAGCACATTGAGTTCACATGACCAGTTTAACCCGTCAATCGGAGGTTCCCTCGCCCCAAAGGCGAGGGGTAATTAACGGCAGCTTAGTCCGCGGCCGCCGGAGATTCGGATCCCCACAATCATTAAACCCCGGCCTATCCTAGACAGGGGGAATCTGTAGTACGCCTGACAAGCGCGCGCGTATTTCCATCTCAATGGGGTGACGAAAAACACCCTACAGTGGCGACGATCCTAGTCCATTCCACCGGTTCAAGCCCGACGAAACTCATCAAAAAGCCAGTACCTCCGGTCTCCCCCGTCGGTAATGCTTTGAATTTTTTCCCCCTGCACCTCTTCAGCTACCCACTTCTCTCACACTTTTTATTTTCCCTGCACATTTTCCAGAGAACAATAAATCACTTTTATTCCCAATTTTAATGCAATTTTTAATGCATTCTTTCACCCCCTAAACCCTAATTTCCCCTATAAATACCACACCATATTTCATCTCTCCTCACTCAGAAATTCCCTGTCAAAACTCTCCAAAATTCTCAAGTCCCTTTTGTGTGCAAGTGGAGTTAGCGAAGGGCGAAGTTCCAGCGACGTTCTAAGGAGTTTCCGGTGACGAAACGACTCCCCGATGATCCCTAAACCTTCTCCTACCTCTCCCCTTTCCTTAAACCCAGTAAGTCCCCTCTCCCCCTCTCATCTTCTATTCTAAAAACTTGAAATTCTAAAACCCGACGGAAGCGGAATTAATCCGACTTCCGATTCGGTTTTTCTATAAAACTATACTTTTATTAATCAATAAAATTCTATAGTATCACATAATGTTTAAAAAATATTAACAAACAATTTAAAACAAATTTAATCTCAAAATATTCTTTTATGCAATTTTTATTGTATTTTTACAGTAAAATACCACATAGTTTAGTTACGACATAAAACAACACAAAACTTGTATTACCTTTAGATAAATCACAAGGTAATGACCTATCTCATCACAACACACATCTTTGACATAGTAAGATGAAGTTTTGGGAATATATTCATGGGATAACACGACTTTACAAATAAATTCCATCAACTTATAAAATCATTTCTTTAAAAAGATGTATTAAACAATTCCTTGCAATTGCGCCTCTACAACCCACTTTTGGGGACCCCATTCAAAATGGTGCAGGTTATCGCACATCCTTGGGCCTAGTAGAGCGAGATGCAGACCTTCGAAAGGAGCATTCGATTTCGATGGAATTTTAATGCATTTTTCTTTAGAAAATGAGATTTCTACAAGAATAAATAAAATTATTTTTATTAAATATATAACTATTATAAAAATATCTATTTTAATTATATTATATAAATATTCCAAGTTTTCCAAATCGGAAGAATCACCATTATATGAAAATACCATCCAAATACAAAACAATTCCAATATTTCAAGAAAATACCATATACTATGAAAATTAGGTTCTACTCACTAGAAATTTCACAATTATAAAATATACATCTATGAAAACTCTAAAGACGATAATTAAATACTAGATATATATTTTGAAAATTATATCAAAATTATTTTACATAAAACCCCCTCAAGTTATACTAAATTACAATAAAGACCCTAATAAACATAAGTTTAAGCGGGACCAGTCTCTTGAGCCTCAGGGAGACGAAGATATGGGTGCTTTCCTATTTAAGGTAGACAATCTAACAAACGGTATTATCAACACGGTAATTGTCTTGGAAAAAGACATAAATCCTGCCGTCCATGAGCAGCAGTTACCGATAACATCAAAACTAATTCAGGATTTCAAGTTCTTTTCAAAGTGTCTGACTCAGACTGAGTCTCAATCTAATCAATCTGACTTGAATTTGATTCAATTATAAACTACAATACAACATGAATCCATGAATCTGTCTATTCAATCCATATCAATCTATATTGACCGAACCGAACCATGGATATACTCCATCTACATGACTCTCCATTTATATCCATTCCATTTACTGATATCATGGTTTTGGCAAGTCATCCATCTATATAATAAAACAATACAATCAATACAAAAGACATCACGGGGTTTATAAGGGGTAAATTGGTACGGAAGGTGTTAAAAGTGGCACGAGACTGTAAACATAATACACCTAACCTGAATATCCATTACAGTTGTACCGTGGCTGAACGGTTCCTATTGCTCCGTATACCTTAGTCTCCAGAATAGTGTGACTCCTTTCGTATACACTGGCATTTTCTGTACAAAGTTACAAACAACAGCGTTAACAATATAATCAAACATTATAAGATATACTCTTTTTCTGTCTATTCTATCTCTACTCACTTTTGGGACTTACCGAGCGATTGTTCGTTGACGGCATTCCTTTCTTCTTTCTTTGGAGATCGGATTCATTGGAGATCGAGTCCAGCACTGAGGATTTGGAGCAGTTTTCGTTTGACCCAGAACTTAGACACTTGTACATATTTATTTCTTTTCAGTTATGCCATTATTGATGCATCGCTTTCCATTCATGTATTTACTTTCCGGTTGTATCTGTAAAAGAATGTTTAATAAATAAAGTTGTTGTTCATTTACATTCCTGTCTCTTGTGTACTTTACTTTATATTGCTTAGATACGCTGAGCGTGTTTACTTCTGAGTAAATACGTCGCGTCCTCGTCGCGTCCTCTTGTGGTACACCAGGAACCGGGACGTGACATAACTACTTGCTAACTAGCTAGTTAAGGTTTAGTAGGCTCTGGTACCACTGTAAGTCGATGTCGCACACCCACGCACTTGTGGGGAAGCGAAATTTACAAAAAATGATTTTTCATACTAATCAACACCGACTAAACTTCAGGATCTTAACAGAAACCTTAACTAGCTATTCTACTTAGAGGTTCTAACTACTATGATAGTATCATACCTCCTTCATTATAGTCCTTCAGGTCTTCTCCTCCTCCTATTCTTGAGCTCCTTGAAGATCCGGATCGCGCTTGATCGTCGGCCTCTTCGTGTCAAAAATGATCCACCCGAGAGTCTATACTTCAAGTTCCAACCACTAAACCGAGGTAACTAAGATACCTAGCTTACTAAGCTAGGTAGCTTAGAAGATGTAGAGTATCTAATGAAGTATTTAACCTCACATAACCCTATGGTTCACAACTCATGTGAGGAATTAGGGTCTTGAGGAAGAAGAAGAGAAAATATGGAAAGAGAAACTAAATGAGCAAATGAACTAGAGTAGAAAGCAAGTGAAGAATGGCTCCTACACTCAATTCACTCAAGCATGCAATATTTTCCAATTGAAAATATCAACCATGCTTGAATAGTGAGTCCAAACTAATAAACAAATGACAACAAGCCATGCTTCACCATACCACAAATATCTCCATTTTCCACATCATTAATCTATTTCTCAAAATAAATAAATCCAAATAATGAGGTGTTCCCTTCTTGAAGTATCTCTTGTGAAATTACAAGAATGCTCTCACCGTATATACATACTCGTATTCGTATTCCGAAAAATATGAATACAATGAGATAATAATAATCCAATAATATAATACTAAAATCCGGCTTAAACCAAAGCCTACTAGTATTATCCGTCCGAACAACATCCGTGTAGCCTGTACACGTATATGATCGGAACTCTGCCGTAAAACCATACGGTCTCTACATCGTTTCGCCCGAAGCAGGGAAACCCTATGTATAGGACTCTAAAGACTCGACAGTACGTTGGCGGTGGGTTTAACCACAAGACCGTCAGCAGCACTAGATGTGCGTAACGGCTACCCAGGTATCTGTCGATAAGAAGGCCAATGAGCAAACTCATCCGAACTCCTACTGCGCCTATATATGAAAATCTCCGTACAGTCCGGTCTGTTCGTCTAAGATACTTGCATATCGGGTCTAGGAGGTGGCAACCGTCTATCCCTAATAGCGTAATAAGTCATGCCAGAGTGGAGCCCAATACACCCTGAGAAACTACAGGAGTACCTACCAGTAGATCTCGCTTGCCCTGGCCAGGGACTTTGTATAATGGCTTTCCAAACACAGCGCGGTATCATCCCCTAATACCGGGAGAGACGAATCCTATCTAACCGCTACTGCCTCCAAGTGCTTCGGGACTACACCCAACTACTACCTGTTTGCACGACTCCTTTGAGCCATGATAGGGTAATAATCTAAGTGCGGTGGGAACACACTTGAGACGAATAATGATATCAAGTCAATGGACTAACCTGTACTCAAGCCATCCAGGAACTGCTACCTGACGATAGGTATAATACCAATCAGTAATTCCCATCGAGTCCGTCCAGTATAACTCATAACCCAATGAGCATATGTATACTATCTCCGGTATGACGTACCAATGGCTGTGGGACAGATCATCTCCCCTGCTGAGATGAGAAGCGTATACACTAGTCTACTATGGAGTATTAATGCCCCATCTCGATAATCCTACGACTAGAGACCTGTATAAGGATGTGCTTATAGACTACCCAACCTCCACAAGTATGACTGCCATCACAACGCTGGCAGTCAAGCAAAAATCCTAAGGGCTCTACCAATATGTATAAGCGATATGCTAAAAGAAACATATGCATATATTGAGATAGAATCAAATCAAGTAGCATACTAACATTTTGAGCAAGACTGTTATTATATCAGTGAATATCCCAAGCTTCCAAAATGTAATATACAATCCAGTATGATACAAAAATGGCCTCTAAGGTATATATTACTAACAACATCTCATTCCATCCATGCAAAGTGCTTTCATTCATGGTCGAAATATTGAAGATCGATAATATTCTTCGGGCTTCCAATTTGATTCACAATTTTCATCTGGGGAATGTAAAAAAAGGTTTTGTACAAAAATCGATTTGTATAAAACATTTGATTCCATTAATAGAGATTTTCTTTTGTATACAATGGCTCAAAGGAGCTTTTCTTCAATGTGGCTCAAATAGATATGTGCTTGCATATATAAACCGGTGTTTTCGGTAAATTTGAGTGGCTCGTTTTATGGCTATTTTGGTTCCACTTCTGGTCTTCGGTAATGTGATCCTTTATCACCTTATTTATTCAAATTGGTGATAGATTCTTTTTCTCAACTTTTGCAAGAAAAGGTGGATTCCAGTGAATTTGAAATTATTGATAGGTTGTATTTCTCATATACTTTATATCGATGATATTCTTGTTTTTGGAAAAGGCAATGCGAAATCGGCCGTGGTTTTAAATGAAGTACTCAATTCCTTTGAAAGTATTTCCGGTCTATAAGCAAATAGAAATAAAAGCGATATCTTTTTCTTCTCTACCATGGTTTTGAGTTTTAAGTCGTTTAATCAAAGAAGATACATCGGTCTTCCACTCTCTTCCAAAAGTCTTAGTGCCTCCATATACCAACCTATCATAGATAAGATGACATCAAGATTTGGTAGATGGAAGATCAAACTTCTCTCCATAGCCGGACGTTTTGAGCTTCTTCAATTGACCCTACTCGCTTTTCAAATGTATTGGTCTCAAGACTTCCACCTTCCGAAAAAGGTTTTTAAAAAAGTGGAATTTATTTATGGTGGTTTTTGAAGGGCAACTCAAAATTTTGTACCAAGTGAAGTGATATTTGTAAGCCAAAAGAGAAAGGTGGTTTGGGAATATATAGTCCACATGATTACAATCTTACATCACGGTTAAAACTTTCTTAGAAACTTTACCATAAAGAGGGAATTTGGATTTCCAAAATAAAGTATCGCCCGTGATTACATTTGTGGAATGTTCACCGCAAAATCATTTGGAATCAACCTACATACTTCAATCATATTTTTTTTGGAATCAACCTACATACCACAAATGATAAGGTATCACCGGTGATTACATTTGTGGAATGTTCACCACAAAATCATTTGGAATCAACCTCCATACTTCATTCTACCTGTCACGTCCCGCTTCCCAGAGTACGAGTAAGGAGACGTGACGAGATCCGTGACGTATTTACTCAGAAGTAAACACGTTAAGCGTAAATAATCAATATAATAAATGTACACAAGAAAGACAGGAGATATAAATAAAAAACAACTTTTCATTGAATAAACATTCTTTACAATACACACGAAAGTAAATACAATACTGGAAAGTAGTGCCTAAACAATAGCATGAACTGAAAATAAAAGTATATAAAAGTGAACTATAAGCTCTGGGTTGTAACACCCTAATTTATTTATACCAGTTCTATTTTGGGTATTTCTTTATTTATGGCTATTTCTTGATTTATTGTGTTTTGGGTGCGAATAGTGTATTTGACATATGTATTTGCATCCAACCCGACCCGCTTGCTAAAAACCCATCTTGATTCTTGTTTATGATTTATCCCGGCTTCTTACATGCATCCATGCACTTTCATTTTTTTATATACTGCATACTAGTATTATATCTGGCATCTGCATTTTTTCAATATAATAAATAAAGTCAAATAAAATATTTTAAAAATATCTTGCATGGCCTGCATCATACTCCTGACCCTGTGGTAGTATCCGTGTATCTTGTTCTCGTTCCGTTCAGTGAAAAAAACTCGTTTGGATAGTTACGTGCACGCTATGTGCATCCTTTCTTGGGGGTATACTTTTTTGTTACCCGGTTATCATATTTTGGTTTTGGTTGACACGTATATTAACCGTAATTAAAAACCATATTTTTAGACCCGACCTGGCATATTTTGGAGTAAGTTTGTATTTGCCAAAATCTCAAAATTAACTAATATTATATTTTTATATTTTTAAGTGTTAATATAAATATATTTATAAGTTTAATTTTTTTTTATTTTTATAACTAAAATACCAACAGCTCTCTCTCTCTCGTGACTCTCTTTATCTCTCTCTCCACTCTCTTTCTCTCTCTTGACGCTCTCTCTCTCTCCTCTACATATATATTTATATATATTTTATTTTATTTTTCGTTCCTTATTTAATACAGCCTCTTCTTCTTACTTCTTCTATTTCTTCTTCTTCTCTTTTCTTGGTTCTTGATTCCGGTGATCACCGCCGGAGTCGTGCTCGTCGCCGACGATCCAGACAACCCAGTGGACGTCCCCAGCCAGCGTGGTCGTGTTCTTGCTTTTCCTGGTCCTGTCCCGTGCGCGCGTTTGGATATTGCGACGTTTACCCGACGTCGGACGTGTCGTACGCATCCGTCATGAGATTCGATCAGGCAAGTTTATCTTGCTACATGCTATAATACTTATCTTGCATCCATATGAATAAAAATATCACATGTTGATTGTATTATACATCCATACTAATATTTTACTATTTTCGGATACTCGTATGCATCCATATCATTTAATATATATGTAGCTGCATCTACAGATCACATTAATTCATATTACTGCTACATTAGTATCCCATACTTGATAGTGTGTATCCTACATAATCTTGGAACTGTAAATGTGACCCCTGATCGATATTTGTGCACCCATACCATTAATTATAACTAGTTGCATGCCATGTCATATTATTTCATATTACTGTTATATTAACACCCCATGTTTGATAATGCGCATCCTACATAGTCATGAAGCTGTAATTGTAACCCCTGATAGATATTTGGGAATCCATATTTTATTGTGTATCCATACCATTAATTCTGCATATCCAGTTGCATGCCATATTATATTAATTCATATTATTGTTACATTAACACCCCATACTTGATAATGTGCACCCTACATAGTCATGATGTAACCCCTGATAGATGTTTGTGCATTCATGCTTTCACCGTACATCCGAACCTTTACCGTGATTCGATACTTGCTACATTTTACTGTTGGGCACCCACTTGATACATGTACACTACCTGACATGACCTGATATATCACTACTTGAAATGTTGCCTGGTTCTATTTCTAATACCGACAATCCTGACATATTGTCCTAATGGACATATCCTGTTGTCTGTATAGACAAACATGTACCTGCTTAATCCTGTGTTGGCATTAGCTCCAGATTTATTAATACCTGACTTGAACACATAATTTGGGGGTATGGGGAAATCAATGATGAAACCTGACTTGTAACTCGACAGTTCGATACTTATACCGATCAGTTTTACGGGCTAGGCCAGCCCCGGGATGATACTGCTGACATCATTCGTCTGTACATGTTACATGTTTACTGCCTAGCGGCACGTCTCGGATTCAGCCCGAGAGTCTTGACCGTGGTCCTTGGCATGCACGGGATATTATTGAATTACATCGACGATTCATTAAATTGATTTCAAAGACTTGAGAGTAATTAACCCGGTAGCATAGATTACTCACCGCATGTACATACACTTCACTGTTCCATATTCGTGTTACTGTTATACACTCATTACTGTTTATACTCATGCCTGCATATCTTGTTACCTCCTGATTATATTTTATTTTTTGATATTATGACGCACTGACGTCTGGGTTTTGCATGGCCCAGATCCTCTGTCTCTTTCGCAGGCTGATAGTAGTATTTCCGCCGTCAGGCCGAGCAGTGAGGATCCTGTTAGTATCCATTTTAGTTTAGTTTTATTTCCGTATTTTCATTTCCTGATGTGAGCCCGTATTTGGTACGTACTTTCCAGATTGTTACTCTTTATTGGATTCATTGCTTCCGCATATTATTTCTTGGCTCATTTATTCTAGCATATGGACATGTACTAGATAGTTTATTTTATTTTCCTGTTCTTGATATCTATAGACAGCCGTAATGTGACTGTGGAAGGATATTTCCTAGCCACAGGTAGCATGGTTGGCTCTGTCACGTGCCGATCTTAGCGTACTCTGGGAAGCGGGGCGTGACAGGGTTTGTTTGGTATCAGAACCATAAGATTTAGTTTAATCGGGTTTGATTCTTTTATAGTTGGGTATTAGATCCAATACACGAATCAGAATACCCGTAATTAGGAACATGTCCTGCCATATTGTTATCGTGATTCTTGAATCATATCTTTCTCTTGACCCTTGTCTTAACGATATGCAAACAACTTTGCATCTCGACTTGAATCCTTCTGGTTCCCTATTGTTTCTCTCTATTCTGATACTAGGATTTGGGTGACATGAACGGAGTTATGTGATTGTAACTATGAACTGCAGCATGGTTACAATGAGGTACTCTATTTAAGTAACTTGGAGTTCTAGTCTTGATTCATCTCCTTGTTTTATGGTTGTTATATTACCTTGCTTCTCTCGGTTTCATTGCTTACCAGTTTATATATTGTCATAAGCTTGAATCCTGTTTACCGTGCTTATCTTCTTCAGTGTTTGACTTCGGGTGAAGTCGTTTTCGGTATCCTACTTGTTCATGATTTTCCCGTATTAACATTATTCGATTCTGGTGCATCCCATTGTTGTATATTATCCAAGTTTATTGTTGCACACTTGATTGCTTGCACGACCTTGTCTTGTCGTTGGGACATACACACTGGGAACGGGAAGATCATATCTAGTAGTAAGTGCAAGGATTGTTCTGTTGTTATCTGCGGACGGGAGTTATTTGCGGATTTCTTGGTGATCGATACCGGCAATTATGATGTTGTCTTGGGAATGGACTTTCTCGGCACTTTCCACACTTACATTGATTGTAGGGCAAAGAAAGTGACTTTCCAGATTCCCGGACATCCGGAATTTGTTTTTGCTAGAGGTAGCAGTTCTGTCGAGCCAGTCAAATTTAGGGCTAGGCCGACAAACAATGTTCTTTTGTCGATGGAAGTTGATAAGGAGGAAGTACCAGCTGTAGTTCGAGAGTTCATGGACGTGTTCGAGGACATCTCGGGTTTACCACCAAAATGAGATGTGGAGTTCGCGATTGATCTTGTTCATAGTGCAGCGTCAATCTCAAAGGCGTACTATCCGATGGCACCAGTGGAGTTGGAAGAAGTCAAGAAGCAGGTTACTGAATTGCTAGAGA
The DNA here is from genome assembly GCA_030015575.1 of Agapanthus africanus. Lineage (NCBI taxonomy): Eukaryota > Viridiplantae > Streptophyta > Magnoliopsida > Asparagales > Amaryllidaceae > Agapanthus > Agapanthus africanus. Next base: position 905,125,057 of record JASDDO010000022.1, read on the forward strand.
AGGGTTGGATTCGTAGCAGTAATTCACCTTGGGGAACTCTAGTTCTTCTAGTAAAGAAGAAAAATGGCATAAGGAGGATGTGCATCGATTACCGAGAATTAAACCGGGTGACTATTAAGAACAAGTACCCAATCTCTCGCATTGGCGAATTATTCGAGCAACTCAGTGGCGCGAGGGTATTCTCGAAGCTGGATTTGCGGTCCGGATATCATCAAGTCTGAGTTAAATCAGAGGATATTTGCCAGACCGCGTTCCGAACCCGATATGGGTATTACGAGTATTTAGTGATGCCATTCGGAGTCACGAATGCACCGGCGATATTTATGGACTTGATGAACCGAATCTTTTCACCGTTCTTGGACCAGTTTATTGTGGTGTTCATCGATGATATTCTGGTGTATTCGAGGAGTCTAGAAGAGCATGCAGAACACTTGAGGATCGCATTGCAGATATTGAGACATGCAAGATTGTATGAAAAGATGAGCAAGTGCGAGTTTTGGCTTGAAGAAGTGAAGTTTTTGGGGCAAGTTTTATCCGGAGATGGAATCGCCGTTGACCCTGAGAATATTGCAGCAGTTAAAGATTGGCCGATTCCGAGGAATGTAGCGGAGATCAGAAGTTTTCTGGGACTTACAGGATACTACAGAAGATTCGTGGAGAATTTTGCTCACTTAGCTGAGCCGTTGACCAAGCTTACGCGAAAGGAGATACCGTTTTTATGGACGGGTAGTTGTGCGTCAGCTTTTGAGGCGTTAAAGCAAAGATTGATAACCACTCCTATTTTGACCGTACCAGACGGTTCCGGAGGATTGGTGATTCACAGCGACGCATCTGGAAAAGGTTTGGGATGTGCTTTGATGCATCATAGGAAGGTTATAGCCTACGCATCGAGACAATTGAAGACCCATGAGAAGAATTACCCAACTCATGATTTGGAGCTTGCAGCCATGATTTTCGCTTTGAAGATTTGGAGACACTACTTATTGGGCGAAAGGGTCGAAGTATTCACCGATCATAAAAGCCTAAAGTATGTGTTCACGCAGAAAAAGCTTAACATGAGGCAGCGTAGATGGTTGGAGCTGATGGCTAACTATGATCTTGATCTTAAGTACCATCCGAGGAAAGCTAATATAGTGCCGGATGCGCTTAGTCGGTTTCCAGCAATTCGGATGTTGACTGCACAGAAGGAGCTTATCGAAGATTTTCGGAGATTCGAGTTAGAGATCGTGTTACCGCATTCTTCAGGACAGTTGATGCAGCTGCAAGTACAGTCGTTGTAGATCGATAATATTAAGGCAGCGCAGTCACAGGACCCAAGATTGCAGAAGTTTTGAGAAAAGGTTGAAGCGGGACTTCGAACGGACTTGTTGATTCATGAAGATGGTTCGTTGCGATATGGTATCCGTTTGTGTGTGCCGAAAAGAGACATTCACGAAGAAGTTATGAAAGAGGCACACAGTTCCGCATATTCCGTACATCCAGGAGGCACGAAAATATACCGTGATCTACGACGGCATTTTGGTGGGAAGGCATGAAAAGGGAGATTGCCCGCTTTGTAGCGAAGTGCTTGGTGTGTCAGCAAGTTAAGGCCGAACATCAAAGAGTAGCTGGTTAATTGCAAGCACTTCCGATTCCTCAATGGAAGTGGGAACATATAGCCATGGATTTCATAATAGCTTTACCGCGGAATCCAAAGGGCAATAATGCAGTTTGAGTGATTGTTGATCGATTGACCAAGGCAGCTCATTTCATACCATTTCGAGTTGGTCGGTCAATGGAAGCGTTAGCAGAACGGTACATACAGGAGATTGTGAGATTGCATGGAGTACCTGTGAGCATCGTTTCCGATCGTGATACCTGATTCTTATCGCACTTCTGGAGGAGTTTACAGGAAAGTTTGGGGACGCGATTGAAATTTAGCTCCGCTTATCATCCTCAGACAGATGGCCAGTCGGAGAGAACGATCCAAACTCTTGAAGATATGTTGAGAACTTGCATATTGGACTTCAAGGGTTATTGGAAGGATCATCTACACTTGGTGGAGTTCTCGTATAATAACAGCTTTCAGGCGACTATTCAGATGGCTCCATTCGAAGCATTATATGGTCGCAAGTTTCGCTCACCTATTTGTTGGGACGATGTTGGAGAACGAAAATTGTTGGGACCGGATTTGATCGTGCAAATAGTAGAGAAAGTTAATACTATTCGGAATCACATGAAGGCAGCACAAGATCGGCAGAAGAGTTAGGCCGATACATCGAGAAGACCTCTAGAGTTCGATCTTGGTGATCTTATATTCTTGAAGATATCACCGACTAGAGGAGTGATTCGTTTTGGGAGTCGAGCCAAGCTTAGTCCTCGATTCGTGGGGCCTTTCGAGATTATTGAGCGTGTTGGAGGAGTGGCTTATCGATTGGTTTTACCACCATCTTTAGCGAGTGTTCATGATGTGTTTCATGTATCTCAACTCCGTAAATATGTTCGAGATGAAACACACGTGCTAGATCATTCAGAACTAACTGTAAGGGAGGATTTGACTATTGAGGAACGACCGATGTCGATTTTGATCAAAGAGAAAAGGTCCTTAAGAACAAGATTATCCTTCTCATACTTGTTTCATGGGGGAATCGCTCGCATGGAGAATCGACTTGGGAACGAGAAGATGAGATTCGACAGAAGTTTCCACACCTCTTTTCCTAGATTCATGCTTATTTTCCTTTTCTTGTTCCGGGAATTTCGAGGACGAAATTCTTTTTCTAGTTGGGTATAATGTAACACCCTAATTTATTTATACCAGTTCTATTTTGGGTATTTCCTTATTTATGGCTATTTCTTGATTTATTGTGTTTTGGATGCGAATTGTGTATTTGATATCTGTATTTGCATCCGACCCGGCCCACTTGCTAAAAACCAGTCTTGATTCCTGTTTATGATTTATCCCGGCTTGTTACGTGGATCCGTGCACTTTCAATTTTTTTTATATACTGCATACTGGCATTATATCCGGCATCTGCATTTTTTTCAATATAACTGTAATACCCAGTTCTTTTATACGCCTACATACGTATCTTTATAAAAAGGGGTCACTCTCAAATTTACCTATTTATATTTATAATTATTTTAAGTATTTAAAAAATCCTAATTCCTTTATTTTATTTCCCTTCTTAAATTCTTTTACTTAAAACCAATCTTACTACTTTAACTCATTTTTATTTTACCCTTTTCTAAACCCAAACCTTAACTTCCTTTTTCCCTCAAAATTCTCGGCCCATCACACCCTTCCTCTTTCCCTTTATTTTCCCCTTTTTCTTTTAATTGCCGGCCCATCACCCTATCCCCTTTCCCTTTATTCTTTCCTTTTAATTATTCCGGCCCAAACTTCCCCGGCCCACGAATTCCCCCAACTCCCACGACCCGACCCGTTATCACCCTTCTCCCCAACCTAAATTCTTTCCCGCTCATTTCTCTCCTTCCTCGTTCCCACGACGTCACCATGAACCCCACGTCCCCGCCTCGTCGCCCACGTCGCCTCGCCGCTCCCCAACGTGACCGCGACCACGGAATTGCGCGCGCACCTCGTTCTAACTCCTCCCCCTCACTCTCGTTCTCTCTTCCTCCTTCCCTACTACCTCCCCGCTCACTCTCTCGCCCACGACCGCGATCGCCCATCGCCGTAGCTCCCACACCGGCGTCACCTCGTCTTTCCTCCCTTGCTTATCTCTCCAAAACCCGAGCCCCACTTCACCTCCCCCACCTCACCTGCACAACTGAGTCCGGAACCCAAGCTTCACCGAGCCTCCCCTGCACACCTTCCCGTCGCCGTCGTCACCCTATGAGATCACCGCCACCGACAGCTTCCCCTGCGACAGCAACCTCCTCCTTCGTCCCAGCACCACCACTGCAGCTCCAACCCAACGGCCCCAGCACCCGCCACTCACCCCGAGCACCGCGCCGGACACCTCCGTCGCCGACCCATCCTACCGCCGACGAGTTCCTCGACCTCGTCACCACTAAGCTCCCCCTCTCCTTACTACCCAACATCTCTCTCTCTCTTTCACAGCCCTTCTCTTTCTCACAGCCTTTCTATCTCTTACAGCGTCTCTCTCTCTCTCTCATCAACATCCCTCACTCTCATCTCTACTTCAAAAGAGACCCCAAGATCGAACTTAACCCAACCCTTATGCCAAGGCCGAGCCCCTACGCGACACCCACCACCGACACCCCCTCAATGCATCCCTAGCCGCCGCAGTCGAGCCCCCGGCATTTCGTCGAACACTTACATCGACCACTGTTGCCACCACTCTGGTCACTGACGTCACCATCAAATCTGTGGCCTCGATCCCTTAAGCCGTCATCATCATCAACACGCCATTCATCGCAACGCCAGTGCACGCCCGTCGCAACCGCCGAGCCATCGAGTCCAAGAAGTAAGATCCGACAAGGCTAAACCTGTGCTGCGTTCGTGATGCGATCGTGCCATTACCGCTGCTGTACCGTCATTGACACGTCTTCAGGCAAGTTTAATACTTGCTTCATGCTACTTTTATATATTACTATTCATGTTACCAATCATTTCCGCCTATAATTTCATGTGAATCATTATAATTCAAGTGTTCGATGCAAAACACGAATGGGAGACCCCGTTAAATTGATGTCAACAAATAAACTGTGATGGCCCGAGTGATAATGAATGTCCCTTAAGACTTTGGTTACAATACGACGCCGTTTGCTCACGTAAAACGATGCCCCGATTACTGTCGTAAAACCTGAAAACTTTCGTACATGCTAAACCGTGAAATTTCCAATAAATTGTGTATAAACCGAATCTTAGCGTTCGATGGCCCGTATCGAAGATAACTGTTTAACCTACCGTATTCTATAGTTGGTCACTAAATTATAACTAATTATGATAGAGATAATTGCGGAGGATTAAGATTCTGGACTGCAGTCCAGAACGGAAATCCCAGCTAACCCTGTTTCTAAACCCCTGTATATTCCTGTTCAAATTTGAGAATGCATGGAATCCTATATAGTTACGTAGAAAATTGAATTAGCTTTCTTACTCTACTAGTCTCACTAGATTTCTCAACCGTTTGTTATTTTTAACTCATTTTATAATGTCGATACGTCTTGCTGAATTCTGCAGAGGCAGATTCTACACATTGAGCATAACCTATCCATAACTCCCTGTCGATATAGTATATTTCTGATCCGTCAATTGTGGTGGAAACCTGACTAATAACCCTAAACATTGTTCAATAGCGTAGCCTAATTACGATCCCAACTAGGATTAAAATGTGTTACGAAATGGACTTCCGATTCTGAAACCGGATTTCCAGCCGTGAACACTTAAATTGAAATGGTCATAACTAGCAAACCTGAAACCCGATTGGCGCGAAACCAATTTTGATGGATAGATAATTCAATATACTGTTTACCCCTTTTACATTGTTTCGCTTAATTCTGCACGCATGACTTATAGTGAATTATGAAAGTGGTGGGACGCTGACTGATGGTATTCCATTCATATAGTAGTTATTGTATTCTCATCATATCGTGTAGAAGTCATTGCATTGGTAACCTAGGGATCATGTGTATTAACCAGTGTTAGGTTTTAGTGTTTGATTGTGGCAAGTACGTTAGTGTTTAAGCATGAATGGATAAGTGAAAGTGACACGTACTTGTACACAATCAGTGGACCCTATTGATTTATTGCATTGTCGGCGTCTATGGGACGTGTATAAGTGTGACTATAATTGGTATGGGACAATTATGGAAGCACTTATATGGGTGTCATAGATAAGGCACCAAACACTATCCATTTATCTTGGGTATCATTCGAGACATGCTAGATGGAGATCATGTCTCCAGTTCTCGCGTAGACCTGTCATGGACCGACTGGTATTTGAGTTTATGGTTGGCGTTTGATGTAGACCACGGGGTGTGGGGTAGTTTGAGTGTGAGTTCAACAGAACCTCGGTAGTCCCATGCCGGCACATACAGCGATTCTGGAGATATATGGGGATATTACTGATTATTAGCGAGCGACTCGGGCCTGTTCCCTCGCCCTTGGGTCCTACACTTGGGTGGGGGATACTCACGAGTGGTTGACTCTCACACTTGGAGTGACGATAGGCTTAGTGACATGTACAGTGAGACTTAGAGATTGATAGGGTTAATGACATTGACATGTATTGCTTACTGATTCAACATACCTGCCATACTGTTTACCGCTTTACAATTTACCTGCTCTATTAGCTACCTGTATTGGCTACTTCATATTCACGTCATTATTCCATGATTATTGTTTCATATTCATTATTATTACACGAGTTTCTATTTGTATCTATATTCATTATATATATATATATATATATATATATATATATTGCTATCGTGTCGCTCCGACGACCTGAGTATGCATGCTCAGAGTGGGAAGTGGATCTAGCTTGGATCAGGACCTGACGTACCTCGAGAATATCACGGACATCTTGATCAGCGACCCAGAGCTACACTCTCTTGAGCTCCATCTGGTTAGTTCTTTTGATTTAGTTAGTGCATTTCTCATTACCTGTGCATTGATTACTGATTACCACGTAGAGCTAGAAGCCGAAGTGTGACTACGGAGGGATACTTCCTTGACCGTAGGAGCATGGCTGGCCTTGTCAACCCCTCGTATTCCGTATTTTGGGAAGTGGGGCGTAACAATAACAAATAAAATCAAATAAAATATTTTTAAAATATCTTGCATTGCCTGTATCATACCCCTGACCCTGTGGTAGCATCCGTGTATCTTGTTCTCATTCCGTTCAGTGTAACAAACTCGTTTGGATAGCTACGTGCACGCTATGTGAATCCGTTCTTGGGGGTATACTTTTTCGTTACCCGGTTATCATATTTTGGTTTTGGTTAACACGTATATTAACCATATTTTCAAACCATATTTTTAGACCTGATATGGACATATTTTGGAGTAAGTTTGTATCTGCCAAAATCTCAAAATTAACTAATATTATATTTTTATATTTTTAAGTGTTAATATAATTATATTTATAAGTTTAAATTTTTTTTATTTTTATAACTAAAATAGCAACAGCTCTCTCTGTCGTGACTCTCTCTCTCCACTCTCTCTCTCTTCTCTGCATATATATATTTATATATATATTATTTTTATCTTTCCTTATTTAATACAGCCTCTTCTTCTTATCTCTTCTACTTTTTCTTATTCTCTTTTCTTGGTTCTTGCATCCGGTGATCACCGCCGGAGTCGTGCTCGTCGCCGACGATCTAGGCGACCCAGTGGACGTCCCCAGCCAGCGTGGTCGTGTTCTTACTTTTCCTGGTCCTGTCCCGTGCGCGCGTATGAATATTACGACGCTTATCCGATGTCGGACGTGCCGTACGCATCCGTCGTGAAATCCGATCAGGCAAGTTTATCTTGCTACATGCTATAATACTTATCTTGCATTCATATGAATAAAAATATCACATGTTGATTGCATTATACATCCATACGTATATTTTACTGTTTTCGGATACCCGTATACATCCATATCATTTAATATATATATAGCTGCATCTACAGATCACATTAATTCATATTACTGCTACATTAGTACCCCATACTTGATAGTGTGTATCCTACATAATCTTGGAGCTGTAAATGTGACCCCTGATCGATATTTGTGCACACATACCATTAATTATAACTAGTTGCATGCCATATCACATTATTTCATATTACTGTTATATTAATACCCCATATTTGATAATGTGCATCCTACATAGTCATGACGCTGTAATTGTAACCCCTGATAGATATTTGAGCATCCATATTTTATTGTGTATCCATACCATTAATTCTGCATATCCAGTTGCATGCCATATTATATTAATTCATATTATTGTTATATTAACACCCCATGCTTGATAATGTGCACCCTACATAGTCATGATGTAACCCCTGATAGATATTTGTGCATCCATGCTTTCACCGTACATCCGTACCTTTACCGTGATTCGATACTTGCTACATTTTACTGTTGGGCACCCACTTGATACATGTACACTACCTGACATGACCTGATATATCACTACTTGATATGTTACCTGGTTCTGTTTCTAATGCCGACAATCCTGACATGTTGTCCCGATGGACATATCCTGTTGTCTGTATAGACAAACCTGTACCTGCTTGATCCTGTATTGGTATTAGCTCCAGATTTATCAATACCTGACTTGAACACATAACTTGGGGGTATGGAGAAATCAATGATGAAACCTGACTTGTAACTCGACAGTTCGATACTTATACCGATCAGTTTTACGGGCTAGGCCAGCCCCGGGATGCTGCTGCTGACACCATCCGTCTGTATATGTTACCTGTTTACTGCCTAGTGGCACGTCTCGGATTCAGCCCGAGAGTCTTGACCGTGGTCCTGGGCATGCACGGAATACTATTGAGTTATATCGACGATTCATTAAATTGATTTCAAAGACTTGAGAGTAATTAACCCAGTAGCATAGATTACTCACCGCATCCACATACACTTCATTGTTCCATATTCGTGTTACTGTTATACACTCATTACTGTTCATACTCATGCCTGCATATCTTGTTACCTCCTGATTATATTTTATTGTTTGATATTATGACGTACTGACGTCTGGGTTTTACATGGCCCAGATCCTCTGTCTCTTTCGCAGGCTGATCAGAAGTATTTCCGCCGTCAGGCCGAGCAGTGAGGATCCTGTTAGTATCCATTTTAGTTTAGTTTTATTTTCGTATTTTCATTTCCTGATATGAGCCCGTATATGGGACGTACTTTCCATATTGTTACTGTTTATTGGATTCATTGCTTCCGCATATTATTTCTTGGCTCGTTTATTCTGGCATATGGACATGTGCTAGATAGTTTATTTTATTTTCCTGTTCTTGATACCTATAGACAGCCGTAATGTAACTGTGGAGGGATGTTTCCTAGCTATACGTAGCATGGTTGGCTCTGTCACGTACCGATCTTAGCACACTCTGGGAAGGGGGTGTGACATGGGTCCTCTATGAACTGCTCCAATTCCTCCTGGCTGGGTTCGATCTCCAAAGAGTCGGATCCTCCTGACAATATTCCAAAGAAAGAAGAGAAAAAGAATTTCTTCAATGAACAATCGCTCGGTAAGTCCCAAAAGATAGAGAAGAATAGACAGAGTATTGAACAGTTAAAGTATATGTGGTTATGTTTGTTAGGTTAGCGTAGTTGTTTATAACTTGGTACAGAATATATCAGTGTATACGAGAGAAGTCCAACTATCCCGTGGACTAAGGTAACCCGTAGTACAAAGCTCCGTCAAACCCCACGAAACAATAGCAACGGAGGTATATTTATATGTTTTAGTAACCATCTCGTGCCATTTTTAACACATTATGTATCAGTCTACCCCTTTAAAACCCCGTAATGTATATTGTATTGATTGTATTGTTTTGTAGATATAAAACTTGCTGAGACCATGGTTAAATTGTTCATGTAAAATAATAAAAATGTAAACGGATAGTCATATAGTCAAGCCAGTATATACCCATGGTTTGGTCAAATCAAGTCATGTGGATATTGGATAGTATTCATGTTTCAAGTTCCGGTATATATGGATTCATGTTGTATTGGAGTTATATTTGGATTGTATTCAAATTTGAATTGTATTCAGATTAGACTGAGACTCAGATTGAGTTAGACACATAAACAGAATTGGATTCATGAATTAGGTTTTTGGAGTTATCGGTAACGGCTGCACATGGACGGTAGGATTTGTGTATTTTTCCAAGACAATTACCATTTGATAACCCCGTTTTAGTTGTCTACCTTAAATAGGCAAGCACCCACTTTCTCCGGCTCCTTGAGGCTTAAGAGAATTGGTCCCGTTTAAACCTATATTTACTAGGGTCTTTATTGTAAATTAATATAACTGAATGGGGTTTTATGAAAAATAGTTTTAGTATACTTTCAAAATAATTCTCAAGTATTTATTTATCATATTTAGGGTTTTCATGGATATAATTTTTATATGATGAGGTATTCTAGTGAATATAAACCTAGATTGAATAGTACATGGTATTTTAGTGTAAATTGTTGTATGGATTGTTAATAGTATTTTCATGAAACTTGTGATTCTTGTTTTTAGAAAATATGGAATTTATTATAAATATAAAATAGATGTTTTGATAATATTTATATATATAATTATTAAAAATAAAATTTATTTATTAAATAGAAAATCACGTTTTTCTTGAAATTGTATTAAAAATTCCATCGAGATTGTATGCTCCGTGAGGAGGTCTGCATCCCGCCCTACTAGTCCGATGGATGCACGATAACCCGCACCAACCAAATCGGATTCCCCAAAAGTGGGTTGTAGAGACATAATTATAAGGAATTTAATTAAAACAATTTAAAGAATACGGTTTTTAATAGTTTATGATATTTAAATGTAAAATTCGTATTTGTCCCAAAATATTGTTTTCAAGCAAATCGTGCTTTGCTAAGATGTGTGTTGTGAGAGGTAGGTCATTATCTCGTGAGGTTTTTTTAAAGGTAATACAAGTAAATATGATAAAAGATGTCGAATATAAAATTTATGATATTTCGCTGTAAAAATCTAATAAAAGTTGCATAGCATGGTATTTTGATATGAAACTTGTTCTCAACGTTTGTTTTATGATTACTAAACAAAATGTAACAATATGGATGCTTGGTTACTAAAAAAAATTGTGTTTTAACAATTTTAAAATCGGATGTTGAAATAACTCCGCTTCCGACGAGTTTTGAAAAGAGAACATTTTGAATAGGGAAAAGAGAAGAAAAGAGGGGACTTACGGGATGAAATGAGAAAGGAGAGATTGATGGAACTTTTGATGGTTTCGTGGATTCGCGGGGTCGTCGGAATCTTCTTGAATTGTCGTCGGAACTTGATCTTGGCTAACTCTACTTGTACACTTCTTTGACTTGGAAAAATTTGAGAATTTTTTATAATGGATTTCAGAATGGAGAGAGTTAGGGTGTGGGGTTGTATTTATAGGATAGAATTAGGGTTTTGAGAATTAAAAAGAGATTTAGAATGCATTAAAATTTGGTTTTAATGGTGATTTTTATTTCTCTATTAATTTTCAGGAAAAAAAAACAGTACAGGGGTAGGCCAAAGGGTTTAGGGTTCAAAACTTTGGAGCATTCCCGATGGAGAAAACCGGCGGCGCCGGCCCTTATGCAATCTTCGTCGGTCGTTTGCATAGGGTTGGGCTTTGGATCGCTGCCACGTGTTCTCGGCTGTGTGTACAACATTTTCTACATGTTTGTTTTCTATGACTTTTCATTTTTACGTGTATTGCATGTGTAAACTCTTGGGCTTTAAAAAAGTTTAAAAGAAAAATCATTAAAAAATAATATACGGCTGGAAGGATTTGAACACAGGGGCTATGTCACGGCAGTGTAAGGTTTTACTAGTGAGCTACAAGTGCTTTCTTACTGTTTTTAAACAAGAAATACTTTTAAGTTATACTCAGGCTAAGCTATTCCTTTCTATAATTTAAAAAGAAAAAATTTTGTACAGAAAGTTCAGGATTGTTACACTACTTAACCATAAATGATTGAGATATGGAAGCTCACCACAAAATGAGATCAGCTAAAACTTTATTTTGGAAACCATCTTATTTTGGAATGTTCACCCCAAAATCAGCGAAAGCATCTCTTCAATCACAGCCATCCTTAATATATTCTTGGACTTAATTTGTTTGGTTTCATAAATCCATTCTGAAAATCTTTTTTTGTCAATGGAAATCCATTCTTGGAAAACTGAAGACCCTTAATTTACTTCAAGCAAAGGGTATAGGAGAAAGAGGACAATACATTTTATGCAAAGCTAAATCTAAAAGTCATAAACATCTCTTTTTTGAGTGTGAATTATCTAATTGGATGGTCCAAACATCATTAGCACGATGCAAACTTCACAATTCACCATCTTATCTACATGACATCATAGATTTTATCCAAATGAAGGTCTCGTGTAAGAAATCAATTGGAGTATTCATTCGTATTGCGCTTGCAAATGCCGTTTGAAATGTTTGGAAAGAACAAAATTATTGAATTTTTAGGTCTCAATTGAGATCTAAAGAGATTGTTCTCCGGGACGTTATCTCTTATACTTCAATTAGAATGGCTAAATTTTTTGATACTACAAATCTTGATAGTGGACCAATTGCTCGAAATTAGAATGCACTACCTTCTTTTTTAAAAGTGCGATCTTAAGCTATTGTCTTGTAATAGCCTTGATTTTGTTCTCTTGTATTTCGTTTTCATTTTGTAATTATCTTAATTTAAATATATAAAAATTTGGGCATTTTGCCCTCGCCTTTGGCAAAAAAAAAATATCTTAAACCTTTTTCTTGCGGCTTGCCAAGACAGTGACTGATAATTTGAACATGCATGCATGTCGGATTTAACACGGTGAGCAATGAAATGATTATAGGGAATAATTAATTGAGTATAATATAATCCATAACATATTTTGCCAAGTAGATAATGGTAGGAATTGAAACAAAATCTCTCATAATTTGTCACTGTAAAATTGTTAGACTTGAAGTCAAGCCCAGCCGCTAGAAAAATCTTTCTTATGACTTAAACATAGAAAACCTGAGGTAGACCGGGCGATCTTTCTGTTCGCAATTCAATAACTTCTACTCATGCTAATAAAATAAAACCTGTCTATCTTTCGACTTGCAATGCGGTTCATTTTAATGGTGATCCTTCATTATCTTCAAGTAATTCCCAATTTAATTTGTGCGCTCTTCATATTTATTTGGACGAGTCGTTTAGTGAGCTTCTGTTAGCTTACACATTATTGACGTTCTCATCCAATTGCTCTTCCCCACCATAATTATGTCTTGTAATGAAATGTGGAGATGATATCTTTCATCTACATATATCTGATTATTCTCTAGTTTTGATTTCAAGGTTAACCCCATTTTAAAAACAGGGAATTATAGGTTAGCTTCTGTTCATATTTTGTCATTTACAGTGCATTCAATTTAGCAGCCGTCCATGTTTAAAGTAATAGTTGTAGAAATTTTTTATTGTATTTTTATATGATGCCTAGAAGATTTTAATTTGCATAGTCTAGAGGATATATCTTATCATCGCATTTATGTGAAGTATAACGACGATTGTCCGTTCCCCTTCCATGTATAAAATCGTGTGATATTAGTTCTAGCACTAATTGTTTATCTTGATGCATAAATGTTTTGTCATGTAAATATTTTGTTTGTTTAATTTATTTTATTGAGTAGGACCTCTTGTCCCGCTTTTTCCGTCAAAAAACATATATTTTGTGATTTGTTTTATTTTATCTTCTTCTCGTTTTATTTGTCATTGTGGTTAATGCTTAGTTTAATTACTGTTTTCGTTTACCGTTTTAGATTGTTTCAATATTAAGTTTATTTGATTCATGGAAAGTTATTTTTTCTTATGGGTTTACTATGAGTATTTGCTGCGCAATGGGCTCTGTAAATTTTTCTTGTCGGTGCTTGTCTAACTAATTGATGTTTGCCTTTTGTTGGAGGTGTACCAAGAAGTTATGGTATTAACTTATAAATAAATGGTACCAAGGGTAAAACCCCACACATGATCACATGATGGGCTGAATTTTTAGAAAATCCTAATAAATTTCATCAAATATCGATCTAAGTATTTTTTAGATAAATCTCATACAAACTAAATACCAAAAACTTTCTTGGATGCAAAAATAAACAAAACCGTAACTTCTTTTATTTTTAATTTACTTTTTATGTTTTTGTAGCTTTCAATCCATATGATGATAAAAGATGAGATATTTATTTGCAAAAATTTTAAAATCCAAACATTTGTGGTATGTATTTACACTATGCTACATCTATTGTATATATTTTCTACACCATGGAGAAAAGGTGGAAGTTCATGGTATTTATTTTCCATAATTAAATTCCATGGTTAATAAACAATGATTCATGGTATTATTTGAAAAACTTTGAAAGTTCATGGTATTTTATTTGAAAAACCTTGAAAGTTCATGGTTAATAAAGAATGATCCATGGATTCCCATAATTGCCCTCAAGAATTGGGCACAATCACAAGTTTACCAATATAGTCCAAATCTCCACCATACTTTATGTGAAGGACAAAATGAGAATTCAAAAGATTTGATGACGGACTTCTCCATTTTTCACGTTTTTTGTGTTTAATAAACAAAAGATTTGATGACTGCAGACTCTTAAAAAATGCTTGTAACCTTAGTTGTTGTTTGAAGTTTCCTTTATATTGATTTGTTAGAACAATATTAATCCAACTATCCCCCATATTAATAGGCCAATTCTAACATTGATTTCCGCAAATGTGAAACGTATCAAGTAAATCCTCAAATGTCTCGCCGTATGAACTAAGAAACTTATCAAGGTTTAATTGATGCCTTTTAAGTGTAATCGTTTTTTTTCAAAACCAACTTACTATGATATTATAATAATCAATGATGATTTTACACAACGTTTATTACATGAGTAAAGCCATTTAAAATATATGAATTATTGCAATCATGTTATTTCTGCCACTTCTTGAAGATATATATGGCTCAGGTCATGTGACTTTTTTTTTCTCTTCTTCTTCTTTTTTTAAATGAAAACAAGAATTAATTTAAAACTACCATAAAACACTAAAAAATAATAAGAACTAAATACATGTGCACATAAGCATAAATTTCACATAACCAAAAATCTAGTACATTTATTTCCATATAAAATCCATAAACCTTTTTCATATTTGAAAACATAATTTTGTTTAAAAAGTACTTCAATATTAGAAATGGTTTAGGTAAGAATTTTGTTAACGGGAAGAGACCTTTTTAAAAGGAAGATATGAGCGAGCACAAAACATCAAAGGACCTGCTTTTCTAGTGAAACTTCACGCTTGATGTGGGCGCGCTAATTTGATATTTGTAATGGTCAGCTTCAAACATAAATATAATACTCTGGAAAAAAAAGTAACTAATTAAAAAAAAAATCGGATTGAAATTCGTACAAGCTATTTTACTAATGACAAACTTTTAATTCATGCATCAAACCATGAAAGTGACAAGTTGAGGATCAATTAATGTAATCCGGAATAATATTTTCCTTCATACTTATATCCAGTAGAGCATCGACATGGAACCTAGCGATGGCCATATGTAGAAACAGTTGGTCATTTGGGGATAAGGCTTATGTTTTAGTTTGCCCATTTTTCTGTTAGTTGAGTTGCAATTTTGAAGTGAAGACACTGTAACAATTACTTTTAGGGTTATTTCACAGAAACTCTCTTGTACTTAGGGATAATATCTAGATACCCCCTTATAGTCCTGCCGTTAGATGAAAACCCACTAAAATTGAAAATCGTTACCCCATTGCCCCCTGCCGTTAAATTTCACGTGAAATGACTCAAATACCCTTCTCTCTCTTTTTTTAAATTACAATAAATATTTATCATAATTATTTCATTCTCCTACCTCTTCTATGCCTTCATTTCCACAACCAGGCCATGCGCTCTACTCAGCACTGTCGCCGCCGTCGATCACATGCTCCTCCACTCTAGGCCCATCCGCTCCATCTCCTTTAACCTCCCCTATCCCAACGTCAGCCGCCCCTCCAACCACTTTATGTATGCCTCCACATTACCGACCACCTCCAGATCGTGTTGAAGGAGTTGGTTTGGGTGTAGCGGCTGTCACGCCCCGTTTCCCAAAATACGGAATACGAGAGATAATAAGGCCAGACATACACCTTCGGTCACGAAAATATCCTGCCGCAGTCATATTTCGGCTTCTAGCATTACGTGATAATCAGTAATCAATGCATAAGTAATAAGAACTGCAGTCACTAATTCTACAAAACAGATGTAAAACTAATCGGATAGAGTCCAAGGAAAAGATAGCGCTGGCGTTACTGATTTAGATGTTCGCATATCCTCGAGGTAAGACAGACCCTGATCCGAGCTAAGTCTCATTCTCACTCTAAGCATGCATACTCAGGTCGTCGGAGCGACACAATAACAATACGTATATATGTGTGTGTGTGCGCGCGCGCGCGCAACGATGATAAAGATAAAGCAGTAAATATAGAGTAATGACGCAAGCATAAAATAACCGGTACATGTAACGATAAAGCAGGTGTATCAGATCAGTAATCAATGCAATGTTCATGTCACTAAGCAATCAGTTTCTAAGTCTCACTGTCCAAGTCACTAAAGCTATCGCCGGTCTGAGTATGAGCGTCAATCACCGCAAGAGTATCCCCAACCCAAGGGTAGGCTCCAGGGGTAAGGAAACACGGGCCCGAATCACACTCGCTAATAATCAGAAACACCATCCATACGACTCCCGAAATCACTACATATGCTTGCAGTGGGACTCCTGAGATTCCGTTGATCGAACTCATACTCAAACTACCCCACACCCGCGGTCTACATCAAACACTGACCATGAATCCAAATACTAGTCGCTCCATGACAAGTCTACGCGAGAACTGGAGACAGGGTCTCCATCAAGCATGTCTCGACTGGTATCCAAGATAAATGGACGGTGCTCGATCTCTTACCTATGACACTAATATAAGTGCTTCCATAACCATCTCATACAAGTTATAGTTACACTTATATATATCTCATAAGCGTCGACAATGCAATAACTAATTGGTTCCACTAATTGTGTATAAATACGTGCCACTTTCACTTATTCAATCACGCTTTTACACTAACGTATCCGCCACAATCCAATCACTAACATTTATCACTTGGTAATGTAATACGGTCACTAGGTTATCGATACAAATGAACACTATTTACAAGGGTATATCGGTCATGCAACATGATGGGGATATAGTAATTGCGCTACTAAATACATATGAGTAACCAGTGTCGGCTGGATTAGAAAAATCACATAAAATCACACACGTGTATAATTTCACAAAACGATATAAAAGGAGTAAGCAACATATTTAATTATCCGTACAGAAAAATTAGTTTCGAGTCAAACGGGTATTAGGTTTACGAGTTATAGTTATTTCATTTTAAGTGTTCTCTGCTGGAAATCCAATTTCTGAACTGGAATTCCGTTTCGTAACACGTTTTACTCCGTTTTGGGAGCATAATGAGGCAACGCTACAGTTAGATAATATTTAGATTTATCTTATGTTTCCAACGTATCAGACGGATTAACAATAGTCATCTTGGTTTAGGAGTTATGATCAGATTACTGATGAAGGGCGCAATCTGAAATGACAGAAATCTGTCCTACAAGTCATCCGTTTAAAATATGATTTAAATACTAAATGATACTGGAATTTAGTGAAACCGGTACTATTGGAAAGATAAAACAATTGTCTACGCAGCAGTAATTGGATCCGCAAACTGTCACAATTAAAAATTAAGGTTTCAGGTGTATAAATGCATGTCGAGGGTAAGTTCCTGCTCTGGACTGCAGTCCAAAGTCAGGTAAGTTCTTTGTTTTCGATGTTCGGAGGATGTGTCTAAATATTATGCAGTACCCTACACGTCGTGTTAAATATTATGCAGTACCCTTCGCAACGAACCCACGCACGCTGCGGGTGGATTTTTCTGGAATTAATTATGAATTTAACAATGTCTAGTATTTAGCAAAACGCAAGTTTTGGTATTGAAATTAGGGCGTCACTTTATGTGCGAAAACGATATCGATTTACCACCAAATTTCTACAGAGTGTTTGTTAACCGTATTAGGGTCTAAAAATCATGAGTTCTGCCATTTTAGATTTTATTTTCTCATGAGATTTGCATCAATCACTTCGCCTATATATGTATATGATATATTCTAACGATTTTTTTTTGTTTCTTTTATTCATCCACACGAAAATCATTTCATAAATTTCTTACTTGATTTAAACACTGATAGTAACCTTTAGAAGGCCCCAACGTTAAATTAACAAGATGATTAGCAGTAATTAGTTGGATCTAGATAGCACAAATGTAAACTATATGTGTATGTGTGTGTGTATAGATAGCATGTACATTAAGTGTTTAACTTGCTTAAAGGTGATCGGAGACACGACCGTGATGACGATGCCGACACCAACGATACGATCACAGCTCAACGACGTACGCAAGCAGCAGCAGCAACACCAGCTTGGGCTTGGCTCCTGCGACGGCACGAGGCAGCGACGAGACGGCCGGCGATGAAGGAAAAGTTGTGGGGCTGCTCATTGGTGGAGGTCACGGCTGTTTGGGGAAGCTCCGGCGGCGGGAGAAAAAGGGGTCGAGGCAAGGTGAAGACGGTGGCAGGGGCTCGGGTTATGGTGTTGGAGACAACATAGAGGTGGTTGCAGCGGTGAGCAGAGGTTGGCGGCGAGAGGAGCTCGTCGGTGGTGCTCAGGCGGAGATGGGTTTGCCAGTGAGAGGAGGAGTCGGGTTGGGATCGTGGATTCTTTGCCTGGAGGAGGAGGGGCTCAGTGCGAGGAGGTGGATCTTGGAGGCGAGGAGATGGGAGGTGATGTTGTGGGGGTCAGGGGCTCGTCGGCGGTGAGGTTGAGGGCTCGGTGGTGGCTGTTGAGTAGTGGTGTCGGCAGAGTGGTGGTGGAGGCGATGGAGGTTGCGGCGCGGGTTGTGGGGGAGCTCAAGGAGGGGCTTGGTGTCGCAGTGGGGGTCCTCACGGTCGAAGGAGAAAGGAAGGTCGTTGGTGAAGGTGTTGGAGATGGGGCTGCTAGCGATGAGAGTTTGCAGTGGGAGGCTCAGTGAGTTTGAGAAAGGAGGAGAGATTGAGAAAGAGAGAGAGAGAAAGAGACAATAAGAGCGGCGAGGGGATCTTGAGAAAGCAGTTGGGGTATGGACGAGGTCGTGGTGACGTTGGAGAGGCGCGGGTCTTATGGGGATGAGTGCGAGAGTGGGGGAGAGCCGTTGAGGAAGAAGATGGAATAGAAGAGAAAGGAGGGCTTGGTCTTAGAGTGTTTGGGATGGAAAGTTGGGCGTCGTCGTCACGGAGCTGGCGTGGTCATCGCGGAGCGGACGCGAGGACGTTGGGACGAGGACGGGGTCATAGGGGTAGCGCGAAGGAGAAGCAGGAAAAGAGAAGGAAAAAGAAAAAGAAGAACAAGAAGAAGAAGGGGAAACGAGAGTGGGGAAGCGGGTTGGGTCTCAGGGGTGTCGGGTCGGGTAGGGTGGGGTTAGGGAACGGGCTTGGGGATTTGGGCTGGGATTGGGTTAGGAAAAAAGATTTAGGATAAATAAAATATATAAAAGTAAAAGTAATAGGAAAAATCCGGAAAATATATTAAATACACGGAAGATATTTATAGGCAAACTGGGTATTACAGCGGTTGTACTCTCGCCGGAGGTCGATGGTGTGGTTTGGGTAGGCCGCCGCCGACGTCGGGATTCGCGCGCTACTCGATCTCGAAAAGATGCGGTCTTGATGCTGAACTGCGATCGAATTTGAGCTTGGCATCGTTGAGTCGCCGCTGGAATTGAAGCAGAGAATTTGGGAGTTAAGCTTTGAAGCTGGATTTGGTGAATTGAAAAGAGATGAGCTTTGAATTTTATATAGGAATGAGAAAAGGATTGGATTTTTAACTTTTTTTGCTTTTTTGTTTTTGGGGAATAGAGGAAGAATGTGGAGTGAGAGAGGAAGAGATGAGCCGTTTGAAGATTGGGAGAGAGTTGACTGCTGCTGCTCCCCATTGCTGCTGACTTGGCTTGTGTTCGAAGAGTGCACGTTTCTCGAAAAGTCTACGAAGAAACTATCGCAGTAGCATCCACAACATCAACAGGTCATGTCATCTCAACTATTCGAAGCAATGCCACAAACAACCTCTCCACAAAAACACATCACCCCAGCCTGAATTTCACCAAAACTCTGCTCAACGCTATTATTCACCACGATACATTTCAAATCCACAACCACCTCAATATCATTACAATCTCTCACCACAACCACCACATAAATATTATCCACAATATTACCCACAACACTTCATTCCATTTTTTATATGAGTCACCACGACAACCATCCTTTTGCCCCCAATCAATCTTACCACAGCGCACCATCATCCCAATATACCCCAAACAACAGCCATATACCAGGTGTTCGACGTAATTCCCAAGCTGATTCAGCCTCATACATCAGTTTAACTACATACCAACAACCTGTTCGACGAGTTTTCGATCATTTTCAACAACCACAGGATGAAAAGTTCTCACTCAAATCAGCTATAGCAAGAAGAGGATGAAGATGAGTATAGGATCCTGGAGATGGCTAATGTGGTCGATGTCAAGGCACCATTGCTTCTGCTACTGCATATTGTACTATTGGATAAATGTTTTTATATGTGTGAAAGTATTAAGTTTTTTTTAGACAAATATTTGTTGATGAATGATGGTGCTTAGAAAATGTTTATGTAAATGTATGAATGGTAGTGTTTGGAATATCTTTGCTCAATTATCTAAACGAAAGTGTTTGGAAGGTGTTTGTGTAAATACCCAAATGATCGTAATTAAAATATTTTTGTGCAACCGTTTGAATATATGTGCTTATAAGATGTTTGTATAAATGTCCAAATGACCGTGTTCTGAATATTTTTATGGAATTAACCCAATTTAGAAAAAATAATCTTTACCGTTATAAACCAAATAGAAGGGTCCATGTGTTTTTCAAGAAAAAATGCCCAAATTTGAAATGAAAAAATCAAGGTGCCGTTATTAGATATTACGGTTGACGGTTACTCTATCCAAAGCGGGTAAATATCCAACTAAAAAACTTATTCTCACTCAATTGAGGAAAAAAAAACCAACTAAAAAACTTATTCTCACTCAATAGAGGAAAAAAAAATCCTTAGCCATGGCTTTTCCTCCTTCAAAATATCAAGAACACCCTTCATTCTTCAAACCCTAAGCTCATGCAAATCAATGCAAGACCTCAGAAAAACCCAATCCCTCATCCTCAAATCCAAGCCTCCACAAACCCATCTCGTCTTCTCCAAGATGCTATCTTTTTTGTGCGCTCTCTCCCCATGGAGACATCTCATATGCTCAACTTCTCTTAGCCCATCCTGAATCCCCAATAATTTCTATGTACAATGTGCTCATTCGCAGCTTCTCTCTCAACAAGAGACGCCCCAAATTGAGTTTGATGCTAGCATATGAAGAATTGCTCCAATTGGGCCTTTGTCCTAACAATTTCACTTTCCCTTCTTTGATCAAAAAGCTTTCGGATTGCGAGGCGTTTTTTGAAGGGCAATTGCTCTTCTTGTTCTCCTCTCTTTTAGGCTTCCAAGTGCAACCGTTTTCTACTTTATTGGATCATAGTTTTCTTCTTTAGGTAATTAATTTTGCTATGAATTATTCTTTTCATTTGACCTTTTAGAGTTACGAATGATCGAAGGCGAAGAAAATGACAAAACAGAAATTACAAAAAAAAATGTCTTAATTCTGTTGTAGAGCGTGCAATTGCTTATTCTGATCAAGAAGGTAAAAGTGGTACAACACCCTAAAATATTAATTTGGTCCAGTAAAAGGTGACTTTGAAGCTTTACTGTCAAAGATATTGGATATCCACCGTACATTGTCATGGCATGTCAAGCGAATCCATAACTCATATTATTTATTTCCAATACAAATTCTTTCTTGATTTTGGATATCCCTTAAAAGAAAGTGAATAATATCAGCCATCGATTCGTGTTTGCAAATCTCAAATAGTCAACCTATGGAATCATGTTTGCAAAGCTTGCCCAGAATTCTTTAGTCCACACCTACAAAGCTCTTTCTTTGATTAATCATAAAAGGCTCTAGGGTATTACTTATAAATGGTATTGCTTGAACTTACTCTCTAACAACAGCTGAAGTTCATAGATTTTATCCATGACAATTCATCATCTAATCTGCATGACATCATAAATTCTATCCAAATGAAGGTCTGATGTAAGAAACCAATTGGAGCATTCATTCGTATTGCGGTTGCAAATATAGTTTGGCATGTTTGGAAAAAACGAAATTATCAAATTTTTATTTTTCAATTGAGATCTAAAAAAAAATATCTTAAACCTCTTCCTTGCGGCTTGCCTAGACATTGACTGATAATTTGAACATGCATGCATGTCGGATTTAACACAGTGAGTAATGAAATGGTTATAGGGAATAATTAATTGAGTATAATATAATCCATAGCATATTTTGCCAAATATATGATGGAAGGAATTGAAACAAAATCTCCCATAATCTGTAGCTGTAAAATTGTTAGACTTGAAGTCAAGCCCAGCCGATAGAAAAATCTTTCTTCTTACTTAAACTTAGAAAAGCTGAGGCAGACCGGCGATCTTTCTGTTTGCAATTCAATAACTTATACTCATGTTAGTAAAAAAAAAATGACTTGTTGCTTAAACTGTCCATCTTTCGACTTGCAATGGGGTTCATTTTAATGGTGATCCTTCATTATCTTCAAGCAATTCCCAATTTAATTTGTGCGCTCTTCATATTTATTTGGATGAGTCGTTTAGCGAGTTTCTGTTAGCTTACTCATTATTGTCGGTTCTCATCCAATTGCTCTTTCCCATGATAATGTATAGTGTGTCGAGGGAGTATAGTGTGTCATTATGTATCATGTGTCAAGGGAGTCAACGACACGGTTGCTCCAAGCCTACCAAAACTGTTAGCGCCATTCTTTGATTGTGGCTGGACAGAAAAGAACCGCATATATTTTCTTCGAATTTCAAGGAACCAATTTAACAAAAGAGTGTGAAAGTACCAAGAAAATACTAACTGATTTACAAAGCTTAGCAATAAGGATTTATTACAGAGTTAAAAAGAAAACAAAGCTCACAGATCTCCACCAGCATCTCTACCAATGCCGTGTCCTTGGATTTGGACATCTCATGTCCTCGTTCGACCTTTTATCTAGCTCAGTAATGGATCTCATATAGGCCGCCGCTATCAATTCCTCTTGGCAAGGTGCCACCACTTTATACTTGGACGAATATGCGTTCATCCCGTCTCTTTTCCTGAACCCTAAATTTACTACGTGGGACCACTTTGTCATCCTCCCCCGGCGCCAGTGCTATTGCTACCGCCAGGCCTAAATTTCCCACGATAATGTAGAGTATGTATGGTTGTTGTACAATGACGAACTTCTCCATCCGTCACATTTTGTAGCATGGACATGGTTCTTTTGTGGTGTTGTTCCAATTAGCAAAACACATGCTTCTGTATTTTCGTATAATTTAGAACCACACTATAAGCACCCAATCAGCACCTGAGTGTAAATATTATGAAAGCAGTATCGATTAAAGACCAGACGATGATGGTATCACGAACCCAAAATTGGCAAAGACTGAAGTACCCTAGAAGGCCCTGACTTCGCATCCTAATAATCCAAACCCGATGTTGGTTAAAAAGGTCACTGTTTTTTTGCACTTAATAAACAAAAGATTTGATAACAGCAGACTCTTAAAAAATGCATGTAAACTTAATTGTTGTTTGAAGTTTCCTTTATATTGATTTGTCAGAACAATATTAATCCAACTATCCCCGATATTAATAGGTCAATTCTAATATTGATTTCCTCAAATGTGAAACGTATCAAGTAAATCCTCAAATGTCTCACCGTATAAACTAAGAAATTTATCAAGGTTTAATTGATGACTTTTAAGTGTAATCGTTTTTTTCTAAAACCAACTTACTATGATATTATAATAATCAATGATGATTTTACACAACGCTTATTACATGAGTAAAGCCATTTAAAATAAAAATATGAATTATTGCAATCATGTTATTTTTGCCACTTCTTGAAGATATATATGGCTCAGATCATAAGACTGTTTTTTTCTCTTCTTCTTTTTGTTTTTAGTGAAAACAAGAATTAATTTAAAACCACCATAAAACACTAAAAAATAATAAGAACTAAATACAAGTGCACATAAGCATAAATTTCACATAACCAAAAATCTAGTACATTTATTTCCACATAAAATCCATAAACTTTTTTCATATTTGAAAACATAATTTTGTTTAAAAAGTACTTCAATATTAGAAATGGATTAAGTAAGAATTTTGTCAACGGAAGAGACTTTTTTAAAAGGAAGATATGAGCACAAAACATCAAAGGACCTGCTTTTCTAGTTAAACTTCACGCTTAATGTGGGGTACGCTAATTTGATATTTGTAATGGTCGACTTCAAACATAAATATAATACTCTGGAAAAAAAAGTAATTAATTAAAAAAAAATCGGATTGAAATTCGTACAAGCAATTTTACTAATGACAAACTTTTAATTCATACATCAAACCATGAAAGTGACAAGTTGAGGATCAATTAATGTAATCCGGAATAATATTTTCCTTCATACTTATATCCAGTAGAGCATCGACATGGAACCTAGCGATGGCCATATGTAGAAACAGTTGGTCATTTGGGGATAAGGCTAATGTTGTAGTTTGCCCTTTTTTCTGTTAGTTGAGTTGCAATTTTGAAGTGAAGACACTGTAACAATTATTTTTAGGGTTATTTCATGGAAACCCTCTTGTACTACTTTGGGACAATACATAGATACCCCTTTATAGTCCTGCCGTTAGATGAAAACCCACTAAAATTGAAAATCGTTACCCCATTGCCCCCTGCCGTTAAATTTCACATGAAATGACTCAAATACCCTTCTCCCTCTTTTTTTAAATTACAATAAATATTTCTCATAATTATTTCATTCTCCTACCTCTTCTATGCCTTCATTTCCACAACCAGGCCATGCGCTCTACTCAGCACTGTCGCTGCTGTCGATCACATGCTCCTCCACTCTAGGCCCAGCCGCTCCATCTCCTTTGACCTCCCCTATCCCAATGTCAGCCGCCCCTCCAACCACTTTATGTATGCCTCCACATTACCGACCACCTCCAGATCGTGTTGAAGGAGTTGGTTTGGGTGTAGCGGCTGTCACGTCCCGCTTCCCAAAATTCGAAATACGAGAGATAATAAGGCCAGCCATACTCCTACGGTCACGAAAATATCATGCCCCGGTCATATTTCGGCTTCTAGCATTACGTGATAATCAGTAATCAATGCACAAGTAATAAGAACTGCAGTCACTAATTCTACAAAACAGATGTAAAACTAACCGGATAGAGTCCAAGGAAAAGATAGCGCTGGCGTTACTGATCTAAATGTTCGCAATATTCTCGAGGTAAGACAGACCCTGATCCGAGCTAAGTCTCCTTCTCACTCTGAGCATGCATACTCAGGTCGTCGGAGCGACACAATAACAATACGTATATATATATATGTGTGTGTGCAATGATGATAAACATAAAGCAGTAAATATAGAGTAATGATGCAAGCATAAAATAACCGGTACATGTAACGATAAAGCAGTTGTACCAGATCAGTAATCAATGCAATGCTCATGTCACTAAGCAATCAGTCTCTAAGTCTCACTGTCCAAGTCACTAAAGCTATCGCCGGTCTGAGTATGAGCGTCAATCACCGCAGGAGTATTCCCAACCCAAGGGTAGGCTCCAGGGGTAAGGGAACACGGGCCCGAATCACACTCGCTAATAATCAGAAACAACATCCATACGACTCCCGAAATCACTACATATGCTAGCAGTGGGACTCCTGAGATTCCGTTGATCGAACTCACACTCAAACTACCCCACACCCCGCGGTCTACATCAAACACTGACCATGAATCCAAATACTAGTCGCTCCATGACAAGTCTACGCGAGAACTGGAGACAGGGTCTCCATCAAGCATGTCTCGACTGGTATCCAAGATAAATGGACGGTGCTCGATCTCTTACCTATGACACTAATATAAGTGCTTTCATAACCATCTCATACAAGTTATAGTTACACTTATATATATCTCATAAGCGTCGACAATGCAATAACTAATTGGTTCCACTAATTGTGTATAAATACGTGCCACTTTCACTTATTCAATCACGCTTTTACACTAACTTATCCGCCACAATCCAATCACTAACATTTATCACTTGGTAATGTAATACGGTCACTAGGTTATCGATACAAATGAACACTATTTACAAGGGTATATCGGTCATGCAACATGATGGGGATATAGTAATTGCGCTACTAAATACATATGAGTAACCAGTGTCGGCTGGATTAGAAAAATCACATAAAATCACACACGTGTATAATTTCACAAAACGATATAAAAGGAGTAGGCAACATATTTAATTATCCGTACAGAAAAAATAGTTTCGAGTCAAACGGGTATTAGGTTTACGAGTTATAGTCATTTTATTTTAAGTGTTCTCTTCTGGAAATCCAATTTCTGAACTTGAAGTCCGTTTCGTAACACGTTTTACTCCCTTTTGGGAGCATAATAAGGCGACGCTACAGTTAGATAATATTTAGATTTATCTTATATTTCCAACGTATCAGACGGATTAACAATAGTCATCTTGGTTTAGGAGTTATGATCAGATTACTGATGAAGGGTGCAAGCTGAAATGACAGAAATCTGTCGTACATGTCATCCGTTTAAAATATGATTTAAATACTAAATGATACTGGAATTTAGTGAAATCGGTACTATTGGAAAGATAAAACAATTGTCTACGCAGCAGTAATTGGATCTGCAAACTATCACAATTAAAAATTAAGGCTTCAGGTGTATAAATGCATGTCGAGGGTAAGTTCCTGCTCTGGACTGCAGTCCAAGGTCAGGTAAGTTCTTTGTTTTCGATGTTCAGAGGATGTGTCTAAATATTATGCAGTACCCTACATGTCGTGTTAAATATTATGCAGTACCCTTCGCAACGAACCCACGCACGCTGCGGGTGGATTTTTCTAGAATTAATTATGAATTTAACAATGTCAAGTATTCGGCAAAACACAAGTTTTGGTATTGAAATTAGGGCGTCACTTTATGTGCGAAAACGATATCGATTTACCACCAAATTTCTACAGAGTGTTTGTTAACCATATTAGGGTCTAAAAATCATGAGTTCTGCCATTTTAGATTTTATTTTCTCATGAGATTCGCATCAAACACTTCGACTATATATGTATATGATATATTCCAATGAATCTTTTGTTTCTTTTATTCATCCACACGAAAATCATTTCATAAATTTCTTACTTGATTTAAACACTGATAGTAACCTTTAGAAGGCCCCAGCATTAAATTAACAAGATGATTAGCAGTAATTAGTTGGATTTAGATAGCACAAATGTAAACTATATGTGTATGTGTGTGTGTATAGATAGCATGTACATCAAGTGTTTAACTTGCTTAAAGGTGATCGGAGACACGACCGTGATGACGACGACGACACCAACGGTACGATCACAGCTCAACGACGTACGCAAGCAGCAACAGCAACACCAGCTTGGGCTTGGCTTCTGCGACGGCACGAGGCAGCGACGAGACGGCCGACGATGAAGGAAAAGTTGTGGGATGCTCATTGGTGGAGGTCACGGCTGTTTGGGGAAGCTCCGGCGGCGGGAGAAAGAAGGGTCGAGGCAAGGTGAAGACGGTGGCAGGGGCTCGGGTTATGGTGTTGGAGACGACATAGAGGTGGTTGCGGCGGTGAGCAGAGGTTGGCGGCGAGAGGAGCTCGTCAGTGGTGCTCAGGCGGAGATGGGTTTGCCAGTGAGAGGAGGAGTCGGGTTGGGATTGTGGATTCTTTGCCTGGAGGAGGAGGGGCTCAGTGCGAGGAGGTGGAGCTTGGAGGCGAGGAGATGGGAGGTGATGTTGTGGGGGTCAGGGGCTCGTCGGCGGTGAGGTTGAAGGCTCGGTGGTGGCTGTTGAGTAGTGGTGTCGGCAGAGAGGTGGTGGAGGCGATGGAGGTTGCGGCGCGGGTTGTGGGGGAGCTCAAGGAGGGGCTTGGTGTCGCAGTGGGGGTCCTCACGGTCGAAGGAGAAAGGAAGGTCGTTGGTGAAGGTGTTGGAGATGGGGCTGCTAGCGATGAGAGTTTGCAGTGGGAGGCTCAGTGAGTTTGAGAAAGGAGGAGAGATTGAGAAAGAGAGAGAGACAATAAGAGCGGCGAGGGGATCTTGAGAAAGCAGTTGGGGTATGGACGAGATCGTGGTGACGTTGGAGAGGCGCAAGTCTTATGGGGATGAGTGCGAGAGTGGGGGAGAGACGTTGAGGAAGAAGATGGAACGAGAGGAGAAAGGAGGGCTTGGTCTTAGAGTGTTTGGGATGGGAAGTTGGGCATCGTCGTCGCAGAGCTGGCGTGGTCATCGCGGAGCGGACACGAGGACGGAGTCATGGGGGTAGCACGAAGGAGAAGCAGGAAAAGAGAAGGAAAGTGAAGAAGATGAAGAAGAAGAAGGGGAAACGAGAGTGGGTAAGCGGATTGGGTCTCTGGGGTGTCGGGTCGGGTAGGGTGGGGTTAGGGAACGGGCTTGGGGATTTGGGCTGGGATTGGGTTAGGAAAAAAGATTTAGGATAAATAAATTATATAAAAGTAAAAATAATAGGAAAAATCCGGAAAATATAATATATACACGGAAGATATTTATAGGCGAACTGGGTATTACAGCGGTTGTACTCTCGCCGGAGGTCGATGGTGTGGTTTGGGTAGGCCGCCGCCGACGTCGGGATTCGCGCGCTGCACGATCTCGAAAAGATGCGGTCTTGATGCTGAGCTGCGATCGAATTTGAGCTTGGCATCGTTGAGTCGCCGCTGGAATTGAAGCAGAGAATTTAGGAGTTAAGCTTTGAAGCTGGATTCGGTGAATTGAAAAGAGATGAGCTTTGAATTTTATATAGGAATGAGAAAAGGATTGGATTTTGAACTTTTTTAGCTTTTTTGTTTTTAGGGAATAGAGGAAGAATGTGGAGTGAGAGAGGAAGAGATGAGCCGTTTGAAGATTGTGAGAGAGTTGACTGCTGCTGCTCCCCATTGCTGCTGACTTGGTTTGTGTTCGAAGAGTGCACGTTTCTCGAAAAGTCTACGAAGAAACTATCGCAGTAGCATCCACAACATCAACAGGTCATGTCATCTCAACTATTCGAAGCAATGCCACAAACCACCTCTCCACAAAAACACATCACCCCAGCCTGAATTTCACCAAAACTCTTCTCAATATTATTATTCACCACGATACATTTCAAATCCACAACCACCTCAATATCATTACAATCTCTCACCACCACCACCACATAAATATTATCCACAATATTACCCACAACACTTCATTCCATTTTTTATATGAGTCACCACGACAACCATCCTTTTGCCCCCAATCAATCTTACCACAGCGCACCATCACTCCAATATACCCCAAACAACAGCCATATACCAGGTGTTCGACGTAATTCCCAAGCTGATTCAGCCTCATACATCAGTTTAACTACATACCAACAACCTGTTCGACGAATTTTCGATCATTTTCAACAACCACAGGATGAAAAGTTCTCACTCAAATCAGCTATAGCAAGAAGAGGATGAAGATGAGTATAGGATCCTGGAGATGGCTAATGTGGTCGATGTCAAGGCACCATCGCTTCTGCTGCTGCATATTGTACTATTGGATAAATGTTTCTATGTGTGTGAAAGTATTAAGGTTTTTTTAGATAAATATTTGTTGATGAATGATGGTGTTTAGAAAATGTTTGTGTAAATGTATGAACGGTAGTGTTTGGAATATCTTTGATCAATTAACTAAACGAAAGTGTTTGGAAGGTGTTTGTGTAAATGCCCGAATGATCGTAATTAAAATATTTTTGTGCAACTGTTTGAATATATGTGCTTATAAGATGTTTGTATAAATGTCCAAATGACCGTGTTTTGAATATTTTTGTCCAGTTTCTTGAATGAGAAGTAGCATAGACAATATTTGCGCATTTCCATTAAAACATCAATACTATTTACATACCAGGTTTATGTACACACATTGGATTCTCATCGGAAGTTAAATTTTTCTCCATGAAGAAACCAATTTTTTTCTTTTCAAATGATTCATTTCTAAAATCTTATTCAAATTAAGGTAAAAGATTAAAAAAAATTCAAATGTAAGGGTCGATATGAGAGGAGCAGTCTCCAATGCCAGCTCCTTCCCAACCCATCCATTCCTGCAACATATCCCATACATCCCTCTCATTGGCTCATCCGCGTCTTCACAATATTATTGCCATTGGTTGTCCTCAATTCAATGAACTCATCACAATCTGAAACGCACGAAAAGTTGTCGGCAAAAATTTGTTGTAGAACATGTGGTGAATAATGCACAAAATAGATTTCATTTTACCGATTTATATAGTCTTCAAAGTCATGAATTAGAATTTTGGCTATTGCAAATTGTAAATTTTGAAATGGGTTGAATTGGAGTTAAGAAATTCTGTTCCCTTACGCAAAAGTTTTATAAAAAATTTGCAATATTACTCACATGATAAGCTTCATTGATATGATGGAATTGAACACCACAATTGTTCTCCTTGCATACATCTGGATGATACTGCAAAGTAAAAATGGACAAGATAAGATGGTTGCTGCTGCTGAGGTATCCATTGGATTTGGAGGAGTAGAAGCGGGAGGAGATGGGGATGCGGCGGCGGGAGGATACGCAGAGGAGAGGGAGGCCGGAGGTGGCGATGGCTGAAGAGGAGGGGGTGATGAGATTGCTGCTGCTGCTAATGCAGCGGTCATGGGAGATGAGAGAAAAAGAGAGAAGCTACTGTTATAAGAAAGGAAAAGGATAAAATGTGGATTTAAAAAATTTTAATTGGTCACGTGAGATCTCATGGCTATTTAAAAATGGGATTTAACTGAGCAGGGATGCTGGGTAACGATTGCCAACTATAGAGTTTTTTTATCTAACTGAAAAACTACAAGAAGGTTTATGGATATTACCCCAAACTATAAGGGGTTTGCTTTGAAATAACCCTTATCTTTAACCAAAATACTTGCAACAAATGCTATATGTTTGTAATGATAAAACCGCAATAAGTATCACATAATCATTTTATTTCAAATCTATACCTATATTGCTGTATTTTGCATTTAATAAATGTATCTGGTCATCAATTTATTGTTGACCAATATTTTGCAAAGAAAAGGAGACTAATCTGGAGCATGTCATATAAAGAATTTTCTCTGCACACAAATATTGCATACATCAGACCGCTCCGACTGGATAATGAAAAACAACTCTAAAAGGTGTTTTTTAAAGGCAATTTTCACTAAAATACATTCAAAAGCAGCACTTAAAAATATTTTACTATTAATAAAATAACTTTAACTTACTTTAGTGGAAAAACATGATAGTATAGGGTATTTTAGTGTAGTTTACCCATAGAAAGGGATATTTATCCAAAACAGTCCGGTGATTTGATCTTCTTAGAAGAAACCATCATATGGTTTTTCGTGATGAAAAACCATTCTGAAGTATGCAATATTAACGAAAAACCACCATGTCATTAAGTATATCATAAAATGGCATTTATATCCCTTATTTTTAACTACGCCAAATTGAGATATTCACCAAATCCACCATGTAATTTGATAGTTTTAGCGAAAAATCACCATGTACTTTGATAGTTTTAACGAAAAACCATCTTGTAGGGTAGTTTTTCGCTAGTATTGCATGCATGGTTTTTCGTTAGAGAAAAAAACCATAAGATAGTTTCTCGTAAAAGGTTCACACAACAGGACGATTGTTGTTGGTAAATATTCCTGAAAATGATCATACAAAATATATAAAATATTAGACTAGAATTAAAACTACATATCTTAACCTTTTCAAGATGCATTTTTTATGGCTTTGGATTGACCTCCCCCAATCACAAGCAGCACGTGACCGTAGGGCCCAGCACATGAGGAGCCCAACGTGCTTGGATCCCGAACAAGTCATTCAACAGCTTCGTCACGAAACGGCAGTGCAGGTGCCTGCCACGTGTCCAACCCAGATGCGCGAGGAATGAGACGATGGGCTGCCTGTCTCGCGCGTGCTCCCCACGGCCCGCACGTGCAGGTTCCGGAGGAGCCGCTCCAATGCCCGATCGGAGCAGACAGGCTTCGTGTTGGAAACAAGTTCCACGGTATATATTTATATTTATAGACGGAACTTGAAAATTTCACTAACTACATATCTACAATAAATCATAACATGTATTTTATAATATTTAGAATCAGATGTCTATTAATATATCGAGTTGGATCGGATATAGAAAGCGATTTGGTTCAGGCCTAATTTAGGGTTCAAACGGATGGATTTAACACTAAACCCATACCGAATCCGAATTTTTTTTTAATCTAATTTTCAATCCATTTGATTGGGTTTGGAAAGATATTGGATGTCCAAATAACCTGAAAAAACCTGGACGGGTCATATTGTTCGGGTCAAACCCAACCCACTTTTACCTTACCTATGGCAACTAAAGATATGCCATTCATAAAAGTATTGTTATAAATCTCCATGTGGAATTTGGATTATACTTATCAGCTTGCATGTGATGCGCGTTTGTATATTTTGACATTACCGAAAAGATTTTTAAAGAATCGGTTGGAGAGTTGCGAACGAACGTGGGAATGAGAAGAGTTATATAGATAGTAGGAACCTAAAATCTTAGAAGTTTGTTATGGATGAATAGTAACAATAACCCAAAACCTTTATATTTTGTTTTTTATTTCAAGTATAATATAAATCAAAATTACTAATCTTTAACACATCAACATTGCTGACATTGCAGAAAAATATAGGTGTTTCTTTTACACGTGCTCCATACACCCCTCCTCTAGCATTAATATAGTAGAGATAATAACTAGCCTTCTTGCACATGCGCACTTAATTACATGAATCTTTATGATATAGTTTTAGAGTTTTTTTGATATACAACCGCTACAAATCTCATATTTTTTAAAACAACAATAAAAAATAACTACTTTGAAAAACAACCACCAAAATCTAATTGTTGACTAAATACAACCTTATGTTAGTTCTAGGTGAGTCATTGTTTTTCAATACATTCGGACTCATCAAGCCCGATCTCGACCACTTGGGCCAAGCTGTGGCACCAGGATTGCAAATTCGAGTGGTGCTAATATGGGACCACGAACACGACCCAACGATAGGATAACGGTAGGTGGCCGAGGACTGTTAATCAGTGGGTGGAGGGGACGGTGATGCCCATCACTTCTTGGAGGCGCTTGATGGCCGCGGTGGAGCCGGATCCAACGAAGAGGAGGGCCTCCATTGGACCTGAGCCCATGAGTGTTTAATGTGTTGGGCTGATTGTTGGATTACTTTGGTTGTGTACAGGCCCACATAGCTATCTCTTAGTGATGGGCAGGGGTGGTAATTGAATGAGCCAGCTTGGGTTCGATTAGCGTTCAGCTCGGTATTAGCTCGCTCAAGCTCGGTTAATTTATTAATGAGCCAAACATGAGCCAGAAAGTCTGGCTCGTTTATTAAACGAGCCGAACTCGAGCTCGGTCAGGCTTGTTCGGTATTGACTCGAGTTCGACTCGGTTAAATAGTTTGAAAAAAAAATAGATCCTATACAACCCTCAGGATACTTAATTCAATTAAGGGGCATTATATAAAGTGCAACTGAGGTGAATATAATCCATGCTTTTGATGTTAATTTTTTTTAATCTTTCCATATCTTAAAGCACTGGGTCTTTAGGTTCTATGGTTGTTGTCTCCGGCCTAACCTCTTACAAAATACTTTCATATTTTCTTCTGAAACCCCTATAATGGCCATTGATCTATCTTCAGCCTCCACCAAACGTCTCTTTGTCGTTTTCCTTTCAGAAATCGTCTAATAGAATCCGAGCGACTCTGGCTCGTTTAAGGCTCGTTAAGATAACGAGTCGAACATGAGCCAGACCTGCTCAGCTCGAGACGAGCTTGAGCCGAGCTTCAGCTAGTATAAACTAAGCCGAGCCGAGCTTGGAAAAAGGTCATCTCGTTTAAGCTCGGCTCAGTCACACCCTAGTGATGGGGGTAAATTGTGTCAAAAAGGAAAGAAAGAATGCAAGTAATTCAATTACAATGTGAGTACAAGTGAAAATATGTGCGTAGGCTAAATTACACTAAATTATTTTCTTAAACAAATATTAAAAAGTTTTATGAATTGTAAACAATTACCATTAGAGATGGTGTGGCGATAAGAAAGTAAAGTGGAAAGTATATGAGTAAAAAAATTTGATTCATTTTCCACTATTTTTGGTGTTTGACAATTAGGAAGTATAAAATGGAAAGCGAGCTCACTTTTCTTCTAGATAGGATTTAGAAAGTCACTCACAGGTTTTTTCTCACCATCCAAAAAGGTAGAAAGTCGATGGAAAGTTAAAACTAAAATCATTTTGAAATCCAAACTAATTTTTTTGTCTCTAACGAATTTTTATTGCTAAAATAAAATATTACACATCACTGTTTAGCTCAGCTTTCTTACTACTTTCTTATTTCAAACCAAACACATTTTTTCATACGGAAAGCGAAAAGAAAGTGCTTGTTATGGAAAGTGCTTTCTTTTAGTTTGCCTACTATCCTTATTTTCCATCACTTTCTTTTGCCAAACAGTCCCTAAACTGCATTCTGCAAATAAGCATATATATAGGCAATCATTATGTAACGAATGGAGCTGCTACTATCAAATACTAAGATTAGAATGGGAGAATATGTTCTTGAATGAACTCCTAGATGAATTTCAAGAACCTCCCTGATGCCGTATGACCCGAATAAGTAATCCTCCATCGTTCAAATGGAGATTCAAATTCCGCTTTGGCCCTTAGGATTTGAGATCTCAACCACTCACATTTGCCCTGACCATCAACATCCACAAGCTCTTTACTAAAAGAGCTAAGAAGGTCGACCTCCGATACTTCAGGTTTGATCTCTATCTTCTTCGGATCAACCGAAGTTGCGTTGAGCATGGATATCGATGAAGGAGGCATCAGGACCAGGGACATGACAATGAGTAGAGGAACGATATGTGAAAAAAATGTAGAAGACTTAAGTTAGTAGGATTTGTGCACACATGTATTTATAGATGTATGAAGAGCCCAATGGAATGTGAGATTTGGTTTATTTGCCTTTGGTTTGTGAAAAGAGTAGAGAATTGAAGAGGCTTGAAAGTGAAGATTTCTCTGTTTTTGCCCATTTTATTCGACTTAAAGTGAAAATAAAATGGGCCAAAACAGGGATCCCTACAATATGGGCTGGGTCTCATGAGTTCAACGGGTGACTTTAAATTTTAAAACTCTCTTTAATTTTTATATTTATTTTTTCACGACTTAGATATAAAATTTATCTTAAGCTTGATTATCCTCACATCAAGCTCATGAGAATATAAAGCTTTATCATAATGAACAAACCGATCATACAAACAATGAGCCGGAAGTGATATTTTTTAACCACTTCTATGCCGACCGGAATTCTACATCCTAGCGGCACACACCTTATGAGACGAGGAAGTTTATTATGTCATTTTAAGAAGCTACATCCAGTGTTGGTAAATGACAACCCCACATAATGTGATGCAAAGCGATGCTATTATATCTTCCATCAAACACCGGTATCACTGTAGTTTAGCTGCTTAAATAGCGACTAAAGAAAAATCATAGAAACTATAGAAATGATAGATGCCTTTAAAATTTAAAAAAAATTAAGATTGATTTTAATTTGAAAGACCCATCTATTTATTAATATCCATTCCAGAGCTATGCATTTATGAACGAGAGCTTTCTACACATAAAACAGAGAGCAGCAGTTCTACACAACCAAACAATATCGCTACATAAAGATGAAAAGGTCACAAAATCAGAAAAAATAATGAAAAAAATGTATTTCCTATTTTTCTTTCCTTCAGAGGAAAAGGGGGAAAGGGGGAGATATAACCAGAAAACATAAAAACAATGGAATGAGCCCATCCTTAGTTGAATTTGGTATATGAATGAATATAAAGAATGAATACAATTAGGCTCCAGTTCCACAGCAATGAAAAAGGAGAACAAGGGCTTGAACTGAACACACCTTCTGTTGGAGAAAACACAAAGACACTTTCGATGAAAGCAAGTGACCTGCAACACCAAAAAGAACAGTAGGCTTACGTAGCTTCAGAATGTCAGCAAATGATACGATACAAACAATACAGTCTTCAACCAATAAAGATTTGAGATTACAATCAAATTCAAGGAAAAGCAATTCATTTTGCTACCGCACAATTAACATATTAACCCTTGAAGGCTTGGATGTAATCTACGAAAAAGTAATTGTAAGACTGAAAATTTGATACCAATTAAATGCGGATCAATAGAAATCTACAAGACTACAATAGAATAGTTTTAACCAGTATATTCTATGGAAAAGTTACAATAATCAAAAAGTTTAGGGTGTTCAAAATCAGCATTTCATAGAAATTTAAATTAGCATGTCATCCAATATCTGTTTATCCAACATGATTAAAAGAAGGCTTAATTCCCAAAAACTACCCAAACTTAAGGGCCGTGACAAGGAACTATCAAATTCCTTAAAAATTATAGAAACCTACCAAATGGTATGGACATTCTTAACCTTGCTTAAACTAGTTTGGTAGCTTATTGAAAATTCAGTAAACACGTTTGGTGGTTTATTAAACATTTACTAAATATGATTGGTAGTTTATTGTTTATTAATTTTACAAGTTTTCATACACTTGGTAGTTTCCTGTAATTTTTAAAGAATTTGGTAGTTATTTGTAACAGCCGAATACACTATATTCTGAAGTTTCCTTGAGACATACAACTGTACATGCCTGAATTTCGATTCAAGTATATAGAGTAACCAAAGGATCCTCCATAAAGTATCAACAACGAGTGCAACATATTATTGTTTCATCAGTTAAACAAGTTCCGTATACTTATTTCGAACCTAATAACATGCAAAACCATTACATATAACTCAAAGAAACGACATAAGAATAGATATAATATAAAATAGTTACCGTGTCACTAAATCTCACGAATGAAAACCATTCTCTAATGCATGCCCCGGTCTCTCAAAGTTAAGAGAAGAATCCACCCAGCGTTCATTTTTGGCTCGTTCAACATAAAGCTTAAACTGTTTCTCCACATCGGGTACATCCAAAACAAGATCATCCATACAATCCGCAACTCTCCCAAACCCTTTAATCATTTGATTCGGTGTTATCAAACCCATAGAATAACAACACTCCAACAATCTCCACATTCTCTCATTCTTCTTCTCCATTAAATTCACCAACGCCTTCTTGACAACCTCATGGTGAAAAAATGGCATCCCGAGCTCTTTAATACATCTACAAGCCTCTCTTAAATCCCCACCAGAATCATATTCTTCTAGTAATTTTTTAATTTTTTCTTTAACATCGTCGATATCATATCCAATCTTGCTACTACCTCCAGCACCCCAACAACGTAAAATTCGCTCCCCTGAGAGACGGGCTTTAAGCAAAGAACGTGATAGATTTAGCACTTTGCTCCCAACTGAATTAGACCCTTCACATAAATTCTCAATTTCTTCCAAATGAAATGGAGCAATTACTTCATCAACCACAGCCCTAGCCAAAAACATAGCCAAATCTTCAACCACAGCGGGGATGTCTAGAGCAGTGTCTTCTGCAGACTCGATTAACGAGAAAAAACCCATCACAAGATGTTCAGCTGGGAAACTAAGTGATGTCAACAAAACCGAAGCCATTTCTTTCTCTCGATTCTTTCGATCCATTGCTAAAGTTATCAACTTTTTAATGAAAATTGCATCCAACGTGGCGGAGGACGAATTATTTTCCAATTCTAAACTAGTTATCACTTCTGGGATATCACCGGTCAAGAAATATTCGTGTATAATAGTTGTCGCCCGGTTCTTAAATATTTTAGCCGCCTTATCCTCTAATTTGTTCTCAGGTTGGATATGAATTTGCTTTAAAGACGAAGCAGAAAGCCATCCTTCCGATGATGCTTTTGAAATCAAGGACCGGAAAAGATTTCGTGCATGAGGGATATCAAGTGATAAGTCATCAATCGTATCAATAAGTCGATCGAACCCTTTTATCATCTGACTAGCATTGATTACCCCTTCTTCAGAAGCCATCTTCAGCAAATCTAAGATAAGTGGTTCAGCTGATCGCCTCTCCATTGATAAAATCAACGCTCTCTTCACTATATCATGATGAAAGAAAGGAACTTTGAGATTCTTGATACACCTACAAGCCTCTACTTTATCTCCACTTGTAATATATTCGATCAAAAGATCATTGATCTTAGCTTTCACAACTTCAACTGTAGCGTTTTTGCTTTCGCCCCATTTTCTCAATATGATCTCTGCATGCAGAGGAGCCGATAAATAGCCTTTTTCTGCTCTCTTTATCACTTGAATGCCTTTCGAGTGTTCGGTTAGATTATCCATCTCTCTTGTGAGAAAAATTGGGGGGAGAATTTCATCAACCATTGCTCGAGCTATAAAGAGAGCAAGAACATCTACAGCGTCGGGAATATCTACAGATAAATCATCTGAAGCTTCAACTAGTTTGCAGAAGCCTTTGTAGACTTGTGAAGGATTTATTACTTCGGCATAGAGAGTTGAGAGAAGAACCGCAGCCATTTCTTTCTCTTTATCGTGCCTGTCCATAGCTAACGAGACTAATTTTTTTACGAAGTAGTAGTGATATGAAGGTCGGCCAAGATCTCTTAGTTCGTTTGCCGTAGACATGATATCATCGGTAGTGAAATATTCTTCAATGATCATTGTGGCTTTCTTTTTAAACTCATCAAAATCTGCTGACGCTTTACTAGCACTTGGCTGGTTATTTTCCTGCAGCAAGTTTCCATGAACATTAGTCAAGGGAAAGGAGTAACTTCATCAAATTGAAGCAAATAAGTGAAACATGATTTTAACAAAAATAATTTTATTAATAAACAACGTTAAATGCAGCTATATGCATTACTCTCTACTTAATTTACCTTCATGCTTTTGACATGATCAACTTTTGTTTAATCCACCTTCGGGATTATGAATTGGGGTATTTAAGCCATATCTCTATAAGTTAATAGAGGACTAAAGCTCCATGCTGGTACAAGTACAATGCAACACGCTAATCATAGTTTATGACCAAGATAAACCAATGAGATTTTGTGCAATATCTTGTGTCTTTTATACTTAACAAGCAGATCCTTACAAGCATGTTAAGGAAAATCAGAGATTTGAGACATTGAGCTAGACAGTTGAGCAATGTTTATAAAGAGAGCAATATAGTTGGAAACAAGAATGGTCCATGCAACACAATTAGTTAGGTCAAATGAAACCCTTAAAATCGGAGATATATATTTTAGTCCCGAAACATAGTAATTGGAATTCATGTAATTGCTTATTTATTACAGCATATCTTCTCTGTAGTCTAATGCCAACCTAACTTGAATGTGTAAACTTCTGAAGCTACACATCAAAGAAAGTCTTCAAACTTCAACTGAATGACCCTAAGTTCTCACGACACGCCTATATTCAATTTGTAAATCACTTTCTCTCAAGTATAACTTTTAAAGAATGAATTAAGTTGAACAAATTTTAAAAGAAAAATACATGGCCTTTTCTAATATTTTCAACTAGTGTCGGACCAAGTTAAATTTTGGGGGTCCTTTAACAAGATATAAGAGGGTGAAATTCAAAATGTTAATTAGATACCTGAGAGCTATCATAGTTTGGATCATTAGGGTCAAAGAGATAACCATCTTCACCATCAAGCAAAGCTCCCCATGTGCCTTTTCCACCAGCACCACCTGTACAAATTTACAAAATTAATAACTAAAATTGTTAAACCTATTCATAGGAAAGCTCCATATGTAACGACTGGTGTGCTGGTACCTGTTAAAGACCACGCCTCACCATAAGTAGAGCATTTTGGTGCAACGACAAGGACATTAAAATGAAATCATAACCACAGGTCAACATTCTAGTGTTGGCTGTTGCAACTCTAGCCTTACATAATGCAAGTTATCATTTTTCACTTGGCTACCACAAGTTTTCAGAATTTTTTCGTACAATTATCACAATCTTTTAGCAAAAATTAAAAGCCATCAACTTATTAAATTGCTAACCAATACAAAAGGTTTCAAGGTTTTGCATTAATACCATATGTCGTTTCCAGCAATAACCTTTTTATCCTAGGACATCTTGTCATGATTTCATCGAATACAACATTTGATATTAAACTAAAATCCGTAAACATGCATGGTAATTATCAACAATAATTAAGTTTATGGTATACAGTTGTTGAAGAAAATAATGGTACTTGTTTGGAAATGATGAAAATTTGTGTTATTCAGTATAACTAACTATTACAAATAATATTTGGTCATATATGAATTGGCTCCAGCCCCAAACAAGAAAGGAAAGATTCTGGCTCTGCCCCCAAGTGTAAGAGTATAATTCCATAAGCACGCACCATAACTCCATAGATTGGTGCGGTTGCAGGAACATTAAGCTGAGGGTTGAGGGAAATACTCTTATATAACAATGACGATCTTCAGCAGATAATAAATGAAGCACACGTTCAACACACAATTATCTATAATAGGGGATGAAAATGAACAAGCATACCCTTCTTAGGACGGGCGTCTCGTCCCGAGTGTGAATGCCTATTCTTCACCGGACTCCCTTTGTTCGGGCTATTCCTCCCACAAGGCGTCTTAGGGGATCGTGGAGATCTGGGGGACCTCGGAGATTTCGGAGACGTAATTTCCAAAGGGGAGACAGAAGAAGGATCTGCACTCCCCGTAACGGATTTAAGTAACTCCTGATGTTCCTTCGATATGAAGCCATCATTAAGCTCCATAATGCAAATTTCAGTAACAAATTACTTGGATCCCTAATTCCAGGACATACACAGAAGAATTCTTGTGCAAAATCTAAAGAATGCAGATATGCTTAAGAAGCCTTGCAGTTTCCAGAAGAACAAGGTGCCTTGATCAACCATGGAACTTTGTCATGAAACTGACCTAGTGATGTTCAAACACTTAGGCTATCATTTATTAAGGACCTGAGAAATTTATCAAATCATCAGTTTACTTACAAATAAATTATTTTCAATTTTGAAGGCAAATATAAAAATAAATAAGCCCAACAATACAGGTGCATTCCTTCTACTCAAACCCAAAATTACTTGAAGAAGAACACCGACGACGACGACTTACTGCTACTACTACTACTACAAGCCTTTATCTCACATTTTAGGAGTTTGTATGAATCCTTTTTATTAAACCCACCGTTGCCGGTCCCAAGTCCGGATGAGAAAGGATGAGGGTTGTGGTAGGCTTGTGACAGCCAACGTAAAACTTTGTCACATTCTATGACATGAACCATAATAAGAATATCGTTGGGGCGTCCCCTACTCAGCGACGCGCTACATCGGATCCCGGGTGTAGTGTTAAATATGCAAGGGCTTGGTCGTCGTCCAGATGCGGCGCGCTACATCGGACCCCGGGTGTAGTGACAAATAAGCAAGGGTCGTCGTCCAGAGACGGCACGCTACATCGGACCCCGGGTGTAGTGACAAATAAGCAAGGGTCGTCGTCTACAGACGGCGCGCTACATCGGACCCCGGGTGTAGTGACAAATAAGCAAGGGTCGTCGTCTACAGACGGCACGCTACATCGGACCCCGGGTGTAGTGACAAATAAGCAAGGGTCGTCGTCTACAGACGGCGCGCTACATCGGACCCCGGGTGTAGTGACAAATAAGCAAGGGTCGTCGTCCAGAGACGGCGCGCTACATCGGACCCCGGGTGTAGTGACAAATAAGCAAGGGTTTCATAGGATCCGTCTAGCTTCCTGGAACATAGGTTCCCTTACGGGTAGACTAATAGAATTAGTGGAGGTGATGATTAGGAGGAGAGTTGGTATTATGTGTTTGCAAGAAACTAAGTGGGTAGGTGAAAAGAGTAGAGTCATAGAGCCTTGGGGTTATAAGCTTTGGTATACGGGTAGAGATAAAAATCGTAATGGGGTAGGTATAATCATAGATAGACGGTTGCTTGAGGATGTAGTTGAGATTAGGAGAAAAGGTGATAGAATTTTACTGGTTAAGCTTATTCTAGGTGGAGAGATCTTTAATGTTATTAGTGCTTATGCACCACAGATAGGTCTTGATGACGCTAGTAAGCGTCTATTCTTGGAGGATTTAGACGAGGTGGTGCAAAGTATACCTAGTGGAGAGAAGTTATTTATTGGTGGTGATCTTAATGGACATGTAGGTACTAGTCGTAGTGGGTTTGATACTATTCATGGAGGTTTTGGTTTCGGACAAAGGAATGAAGTAGGTGACTCGATTCTAGATTTTGCTTTATCTTATGACTTGATCTTAGCAAACACCTGGTTTAGGAAAAGAGAGTCCCACCTTATCACTTTTAGGAGCGGATCAAATGCTAGTCAAATAGACTTTTTTCTGACGAGAAGAATAGATAGAGGTTGTTGTATCGACTGTAAGGTAGTGCCAGGTGAGAGTGTAACTACTCAACATAGACTTTTAGTTCTAAATTTTCGATTTAGAAGAGAACCTAGGAAGATTAGACGTAAGGTAGAGCCTAAAATTAAATGGTGGCGATTGAAAGAAGGTAATCAAAAGGCTTTTATAGATCGTGTAGTACAAGAAGCGGATTGGCAGTCGGAAGATGATCCAGACAAAACATGGAACAAAATAGCTAGTTGTATCAAGAAAGTAGCTAGAGATCTACTTGGTGAGTCGAGAGGTGGTGCTCCACCATCTAAGGACATATCATGGTGGAATGAAGATGTAAAGGCTGCTATTAAAATTAAAAGAGATTCTTATAAAGATTTGAAGAAAAGTAGAGATGTGGAGAGATTTGAGAAGTACAAAATGGCTAAAAAGGAAGTTAAGAAAGCTGTTCGGGAAGCTAAATCTAAGGTCTACAAGGAGGTGTACGAGAAATTAGACACTAAAGAGGCTGCAAATGATATATACCGGATTGCTCGAATGCGGGAAAAGAAGACTAGAGACTTATGTGCGGTGAAGTGTGTCAAAAATGAAAATCAGAAGGTTTTAGTTCGAGATGAGGATATCAAGGAAAGATGGAGAGATTATTTTGACAAATTGTTCAATGAGAGCTTTACTAAGAATTTGGATGGACTTGTCATTCAATCTCAAGATATAAATCGTGATTTCATGCGTAAAATAAGACTTACTGAGGTTAAAGAAGCTTTGAACAGAATGGGTTTAAGAAAAGCGGTTGGTCCTGACGGGA
Organism: Agapanthus africanus; assembly: GCA_030015575.1. Classification (NCBI taxonomy): domain Eukaryota; kingdom Viridiplantae; phylum Streptophyta; class Magnoliopsida; order Asparagales; family Amaryllidaceae; genus Agapanthus; species Agapanthus africanus. The sequence continues at coordinate 905,168,297 of JASDDO010000022.1, forward strand.
TTCCTATCGAGATTTGGAGATGCTTAGGAGAAATAGGCGTTAAATGGCTGACAGATCTGTTTAATAAGATTTGGCAGACAAAAAAGATGCCAAATGAATGGAGGAAAAGTATCCTTGTACCTATCTACAAGAATAAGGGTGACATTCAAAGTTGCTCAAACTACCGTGGAATAAAACTAATGTGTCACACCATGAAACTTTGGGAGAGAGTGATTGAACACAGGCTAAGGAAGGATATTAAGATAACAGAGAACCAATTTGGGTTCATGCCTGGACGATCGACGACAGAGGCGATTCATTTGCTTCGTCAACTTGTCGAGCGCTTTCGAGAGAGGAGAAGAGATTTGCATATGATATTTATTGATTTAGAAAAAGCGTACGACAAGGTACCTAGAGAGGTATTATGGGGGACAATGATGAAAAAGGGGGTCCCCGTCAAGTATATTGACATAATCAAGGATATGTACGACGGAGTAGTGGCAAATGTCAGAACTTGCGGTGGCCTAACAAGTGATTTTCCGATTACTATTGGTTTACATCAAGGATCTGCATTAAGTCCTTTCCTGTTTACCATCGTGATGGATGATCTTACTAGAACTATCCAAGATGAGGTCCCTTGGTGTATGCTATTCGCTGATGATATTGTTCTAGTAAATGAGACGAAAGCAGGGGTTAATGCCAAATTGGAATTATGGAGACAAACATTGGAATCTCGGGGATTCAGATTGAGCAGGTCCAAGACAGCATATATGCACTGCAAATTTAGTAGCCAGAGAAGTCAAAACCATATTGGTATAACATTGGAAGGGCAAGAGATATCACCGAGCGACCAGTTTAGATATCTAGGTTCCATCATCCAAAGGAATGGGGAGATCGATAGTGATGTTAATCAAAGGATCCAAGCTGGTTGGTTGAAATGGAGGAGTGCAACAGGGATTTTGTGTGATCGTAACTTTCCGTTAAAATTGAAAGGGAAGTTTTATCGGAGCGCTATTCGGCCTGCCTTATTATATGGTACAGAATGCTGGGCTCCTAAGAAGCATCATACACAGAAGATGCACGTAGCGGAGATGCGCATGCTTCGTTGGATGTGCGGTAACACTTGAAAAGACAAGGTGCGAAATGAGGATATTCGTGCGAAAGTTGGTGTAGCACCCGTGGAGGAGAAGATGCGGGAAAACCGGCTTAGATGGTTTGGTCATGTGCGACGCAGACCTATGGAAGCACCGGTTCGACGAATAGATACTCTCGATATGGGTAATGGCAAAAGGGCAAAAGGGAGACCGAAGAAAACATGGATGAAGGTGATACGAAACGATATGGTTGCCAAAGGACTCAATGAAAGTATATTGTTCGATAGAAGTGAGTGGAGACAGAGGATTCATGTGCTGGACCCGGCGTGATTCTCATGTTGGTTCATGTAGCCTACCCCATATGCTTGGGATAAAAGGCTCAGTTGTTGTTGTTGTTGTATGAATCCTTTTTATTCCAATTCAGCTCGGTTAAGGGCCGTTTCGTCGGTTAAATTAACAACTAAGATATCGTTCTTCATTATCTGAATCATTTTCTTCCGATTCCCCTTGGTTAAGGGCCGTCTCTATTCATGGTCGTCTAGGTCTAGGTCTATCCCTACCCTTGGTTGCACCATTAACTAGTTGCGCCGAAAATTACTTACAAGCAAATTTCATCGATTACACAAGCAATATATAAAATATCGATGAAATTCCTAATGATTAAAAAATAAAGAGATTTATTGCTCCAATCAACAGGAAAAAATCCAATAAAATCACTCAACAAAATCTTCCAGATTTCAATTGCTTCCTCAAATTGCAATCTCACTAAAAAAGTATCACTTACGCTCAAATTACAGAAGCGATCATTCTAGAACAAGGGAAATCAAATGCGGCATTATTATTAAAATCAAAAAGGGGAAAAAAATAGAAATTACCTTGTTTGGATTTCTGATGAATGCAAGTGCTCTAGATCTGAATCTCTCCCAAAACTCTAGAGAGAGAGAGAGTTGGCTCTTTCAAAACTGTGAAGTTTAGAGAGAGAAAGGGCCGCCGATTTTTTGGGCAGAGAGAGGAGAGAGAGAGAGGAGACGTGGGCTTCGATAGTTTTTTTAGAGAGAGGAGAGAGAAACAAAGGCTGGGTTATGGATGTAGATGGGCCCACAGTCGTTACAAGAGAGGGCTGGGTGGCAAATTATTTTTTGGCAGAAAGCCCCCCCATTGGTTTTAGTGATCCCTTTGTGACAAGGCCAACGCGGGACTATTTAAATCTCTGCAATGTTTGTATCTATGTGCATAAAACTTTTAGAAAACTTTTAAATCAAATTCTCATCCTTTTATATAGGAAAAAAATGGGGGTGGGACCAACCCCAGCCACAAGATTGCGGTCCCATGCCCCGTCTTTGGAGGGTGGGGTCCGTTCAACTTAACCTAAGGGCTTATATGTCCGTGCGACTCCAGCCTCACACGACTGTGGGCGATCATTAACCGTTTTATATAGAATTTATTAAATGCAGCTTATAAATAATTTATTTGCAAATGCTTGATGCATTGATTACAACTCTTGAAAAACCTCATCCCCTGTACAATGGTATTTTTTATTTATTTTATCTCATGCCCACTTATTAATAAAATTTTAACTTTCATGCAATTAAAAATGTCTTGGATGTGCAGTCTCTCAAATTTAATCTTGTAACGGTCTTCATTACTTCCCTTATAATTTGTATGTATTTCCTTTTGTTAATTTTAGGAAGTATTGATCGGCCATGTTTTTAGAGCGGATTGGTTTTAGAGGAGCAAAACATTTTTCTTGCATTACCAAGGGCGAGTAAAATTCAGAGAATTTATTTTGTGATTATAATATCAACATTTTAAGAGAAAATTTTAAATCTTATGCATGTTTGGATAACTTGGAATAAGAAATATGCATTAAATGCTTATTCCTTGATTGATCCAATTATTATTATTTAAATAATAAAATATATCTTATTTTAATCCCTCCCATATGTTCTCTCATTATCTCTAACTTTTATTTTTCATCATCTTGAATTTTTATTTCTCTTTCTATGGGTACATTTAATTAATCCATGGTTATTTCTCAAATGTAAACACATCGTCATTATCCATCGCCTTCAATTTTAGATCTCTTCTGCCTTAAAACCTTGCCCGGTTCCTCGTTGGTCCCTTCTTCATCGTCGATCATCATCACCGATCATCATCACGACCAATTAAGATAACGGCATGTAAATTTTTTACTCCGCCATGGTTATTTCTCGAAGTAAAACACATCGTCAGTATCCACCATCTTCAATTTTAGATCTCTTTTGCCTTGAAGCTTTGCCTAGTCTTCTCGTTTGTCCCTTCTTGATCGCCGATCATCATCACCTATCATCATCACAACCAATGTAGCAAACGGCGCCAAGAAATTTCTTTAAGGAAACAAAAATAATGAAGAGAGGTATTTTTTAGAAAAAGAGAGGTTGAAGATGAGATTGTGGGCAAATCAAAATAAAGAGTAGAATTTTGATCAGAAAAGAGTGCGTGGAGAGAGACAAAGAGAGAGAGAAGGTTCAAGAATAAAAAAAATTAGTTCTGAACTAATTTTTTTAAACCGGTGGATTGAGCTATTTAGAGGCTTTTTTCCCCTTTGGATCTACCCACAAAAAGTCATCAAAACAAGCTAATTTTTAAAATTGCTTCAATCTAGAGGAAAAATGGAATCTGGGCTTTTAATTCAGGGGAATAGGTGTATCCAAATATGCCCAAAAATGATAGAAAGTTTTATATCAAATGCATGCTTGGCTAATTTAGGATAAGAATTACCACTTCATAATTATATTAAAAACACTGGGACTTGAAAATATAAAAAAAAATATATTATTTATTTGTTAAGATAAAGAAAAATGAAAGAAAAAGGTAATGAATGGTTCAAGTTCCAAGGAAAAAAGCAAAGCATTCAAGTTTAGGATTAGAAAAATTTGCTTTAAGCTAATATTTCTAATCCGGAAGAATAGACCATTTGCAGGTTTTTTTCCCTCCGGATTTACTCTTAGAAAACCACGTCCAAACAAACAATTCCCCTATATTAGCCTAATTCAGAGTAAAAATAGAATTTATGTTTTTAATCTAATGAAAAATGCATATCCAAATATGTCCTAAATGGACAAGCAGTTAGTACAATACACAGGAATAAAAACCTAGTAATTTAAAATAGGGAGTACTATATTTTCAGTTACATGCCTTGAAGTATTTTAAAGCAGTAAAATCTTCTTAAAACATTGGTTTTTAGAAGAGTATACTTTCATTAAAGTACAAGTAAATGTAGAATTCTAAGTGAGCTTTACTGTCACGAGAAATAATGATAATTTTTTGGAATAAACCATTTAAAAATAATATTATTAAAAATAAACCATTTTCAGAACATATTACAAAAGTAGGTCAAGTTCTGCCACATCAGCGTCAGCTCAGAGCTGTTGCCGGCGTATAAAAAAATTTTTAAGAGACGCGGTTTGAAACCGTGCCTATTAAAAATGTAGAAAAACTATGAATCATTAATGAGCGCGCCTTCAAAGTGCGCCAATTAATTTTATCAATGAACGCACATTAAAAGTGTGCCCATTGATTTTCATTGGGCGCACTTCTAAAGTGCGCCCAATACACCATTTTTATTGTTGGGACTTCGTTGTTTTTTTAGCGCAGTTGCAAACTGCGGCCCAAAACGAAACACACTCATTCATGGGTTTATGGCATGGTTTGTGTCTTTTTATGATACGGTTTGCAAGTGCATCCCAGAAAGAAACACAATCATTCACGAGTATATATTTTTCTGGCGCAGTTGTCAACGGTGTCCCAAAAAAATACATACCCGTGAATGATTGTGTTTCTTATATAAAGAGTTCGATCTCTTCCTCTTTATCTCAAATCTCACTCTCTGTACCGTACTCTCTCTCTCACTCTCTTGGATCTCATCGCCATAACCATTTTTATCTTACTCCCTCTCAGGTCTCAGTCTCGCTCTCTCTCAATATCGGGATCTCATCTAAAGCATTGTCATCAATCGATGAAATCAAGAGGTGCATCCCTTACACCGTCGTGAAATCTGTATACACAAGAATAGACTTCTATAGTTATGAAGGCATTCTCTATCGATTACGGGGGGTATGAACTGGCCGATGAAGATTGATCGTGAAATCCTGCGGCTCTTGCACTTAACCATATTGGATGCGCTCCCGTCTCCCCCTGAAGAAATAACCCATGACCACCATACGAAAGCAAATCGTCATCTCCACCTCTTTAATTCTATGTATTTTCTTTTTGGTCGCAATATCGAGTACTCCGTAAGCTCTCTCTACCGCGTTTTTATGCACCGTCGGACTTTGAACAATCTCGATCTCACTCGAAATTTCGCGGTAGGTGATGAAGCCATTGATGCCATTACAGAGCAGATCAATTATGTTGCTGCGAAGCTCAGTATTGAAGATGATTTATTTCTGAAATTTTAGTGTTGAATTATGGTGTTGTTACCGTTCTTGCTATCTATTTTGTCTGAGACATTTGCATGTATGTTGTGAATGTGTGTACTATGTGTGTGTAATATATTGTGTATGAACATTTATTTGTGAGATAGAGAATTAACGTTTGAATTAAAATGAATTAAAGTGTTTTTTTGTAAAGAATTAATGTTTGAAAATCAGACACCTCTTTCGTAAATTTTGAATAAAATTCATGTACAAGAATAGTAAAATAATAGTATCCACAAACGGAGCTAACTCAACGCCTAAACGGCAAGACACAATCCACGCAATATATACGACGCCCAAACGGCGAAGACCAATAAGCTGAAAACAATAAATACTGTAAAATAAATAAAGTTAAGCCGACTCCATACGAGTTCGACTACAACACAAAACAACACAATATTTCGTGCAATCTATGAAGTCGTCGCAACATCCCTGGTGTCCTCTTCTTCTCTACAAGACGTCGAGTCTGTGACGTTCCGGCTTCGTCGGCGGTAGGTGGCTGAGACGGCTCTGGTTGTGATGATCCATACTCGTACTCATTGGGATGCTGAGACGGCTCTGGCTGTGCCTGTCTAAGTCTTATTCGTGCATATATGATAGGAATGGCTAGTGTGAACATAGGTGGAGGAGGCACGGGTGGTGCAGGCACGACTGGGGGACGTGTGAATTTGTACCTCGTCATCACACTCCTGATGTAGGACTTGATATTCATAAAGCAGCACGCTGAGCCCCTAGTGTCACTAATCACCTCATCAGCTATATCTTCTAACGCGTAAATGGTTTGGATCTATATTGATGGTAAATAAGATAATGAATTTCATAAAAATAAGATTATAGTTTTATAAGATTTGATATAAAATTACCAAATCTCTCTCTATCGGTCTTCGAGACGTATATGAGATAGGCAGAGAGGCGGCTGTGATGTCAAATCTGTGGGTAATCATCCAATACCAGGCAAAGCACTGGTCTATCGGCATGCATGGCTGTATCTCATCGGCTATGTGGTTTATCCGATTGTACCATCGACCCACCCAAATATAATACTCCACGAGCCAAGTATCTCCAGCTAGCGTTCCACCTTAACGCGGTGTCTGCTTCACCGTGCCTGGTATGTACTGCCTCAAGCTGAACCGGCGAAGGACACGGTCTGACATGTGCATTTGAATAACATCGTTGCTGTCATGCCCGATTCCCAATAAACGGAAACAGTGACGTAGCAAGCCCGCAACATATTTACTATGAAATAAATACGTTAAGTGTAACTAAGCAATATATAAATGAACAAGAATGACAAGAGTAATAAAATAAATATCAACTTTATTTATATTCAACTTTACATACAACTGTTTGAAAATAAAAGGTACAATGAACAAAGCAATACCTAAACAATGGCATACAGAAAGTAACTGCAGGCTGGAAGGAGCTAGTAATCAGTATGTGCAGCAAGCTGGTCCAAGTCCTCCTGGCTTGGCTCATCTCCTCAGTGCCTGGTCCCCCGGATGAACATTCCAAAGAAAGAAACAGAAAGAAATGTCATCAGCGAACTAGCGCTCGGTAAGTCCCAAAAGAAGAAATAGAAGATAGTATGTAATGTGAAATGAACAGGTAAGTTGTATATGATCGTTCACAGGTATAGGATAGTTATTCTAACGTGGTTATTTGTAGTTTGATAAACAAAGTATTCATGTATACGAGAGGAGTTCATTTTACCCCGTGGACTATGGTAACATGTAGTACAAGGCTCCGTCATAACCCACGGGACAATGACACGTGAATTCATGTAGGTGTCTTTTAAAGTGATATCTCGTGCCACGATATACGTTCCGTACCAATCTACCCATTTATCCCCACGTATTGTATTGTATGGATTAAGATTACAGGTCTTGGCCAAAACCATGGATATAAAATGTTCAGGTTCATATTCAGGATGTAATTATGTGTTCATGTAGTCATGTTGAGTTCATGTCAAGTTATAACCATAGTTCGGTTAAGTCGAATCAAGTATACAAGTTTGAGTTTGATATTGATTTCGAGTATTCATGTTCATGATCAAGTATTCAAGTTTGTGTTTGATTTTGAATTTTAGTTTGAGTTTGGACTCCGATTGAGTCAGAAACTTATGAACAGATTTAACTTTTGAATTCTTAGGTTCGGGAGTAATCGGCAACTGCTGCACATGGACGGCAGGATTTATGTTTTTTTCCAATACAATTGCCATTGATAAATCCTTTAAATTTTCTAACCTAAATAGGCAAGCACTCACTTTCTCCGGCACCAAGGGGCTCAAGAGAATTGATCCCGCTTAAACCTATATTAAACTAGACTCCTTAAAATATTGTTTTGTATATCTCGAGGGGTTTTTATGAAAACTATTTTAATATAGTTTAAAAATAAAATCTCGAGGGTGATTTGTATTATTTAGAGTTTTCATGAGCATGTATTTTAAGTATTGGGGTATTTTAATGATAAATACTTAGTTTTTAAAAGTTTATGGTATTTTATTGAAAACTAGTCCTTTTTGGTAACTTGATGGTATTTTATTAACATTTTTTAATTTTTCATTCTTAGAAAAATATAGTTTCATAATATATTGAAAATATGGTTTTTATAATTTTATATAATTTTTAAAATTATTTTTATTTAGAAAAGTCGTATTTCTTAAAAACCGTATTTTATTTCCTTTCGAGATCGAATATTCCGTGAGCAGTTATGCATCTCGCTCTACTATCTCAAGAATGTGCGATAATCCGCACCATCCATTAGCGGGTCCCCTAACGAGGGTTGTAGAGGCGTATTTGCTAAGGATTTTCAAAATACCATTTTAAAAGAAACACGGTTTTTAAAAGATGTGGTATTTTATTGTAAACGTTATTCTTTGAACCAAATATACATATAAATAGACATCGTGTTATGAAACCAAGATGTGCGTGTGGGGTAGGTCATTACCCCGTGATGTTTTCCTAAAGTTATTGTGTAATACCCAGTTCTTTTGTACACCACTATCCGTATTTTTCATAATATATTCTTTACAAAATTTATTTATTTTATTTATAATCATTTTTATTTCCTTTAATCTCTATTTCATCTTATTTTACTTCCCATTTTCCAAGCCCGTTCCCTTTTTGCTCCTAACCTAATCCTGATCCCTTCTATTGTTGCGTCTCAGCCCACTCTCTCTATCTCTCTGTATTTTCTCTATTTCCCTTTTCCCTAAAACCCAGCCCAAAATAATTAAATTAAACCAATATCCCCTCTGCCGGCCCACACCATTTCCCTGCAAAATATTAGGTTCCCTTTTAAATTAAAACCCAAGCTCCCATATAACCCAGCCCATTTTCCCCTTAAATAAAAACTAAACCTTTACCCCAGGCCCGCGCCCCCTCCAAACCCGACCCGGCCCGCTCTCCTTCTTCTCCCCCACTCGTAATCTTTTCCCGCTCATCCCCCGAGCCCCACGTCGCCCTTGCGCTCCCCCCACGTCGCCACTCTCTTCGCCTACGACCCCGACCACACGCGCGCGCTACTCCATCTCTCTCGATCCCTCTCTCCCTCTCCTCTCTCTCTCTTCTCCCCACTCCTCTCCTCCTTCCCTCGCTCCTGCTCTCTCTCCCTTCACGTCCCTGTGCCGACGACGACAAGGACGACCACTTTAACCCCCTCATACTTCTTCCCTCGCTCTCTCCTCTTCAGAATTCACCCCCTCACTCGAGCCCGAGCTTCCCAGCACGCCCATCCCGACCTTCGTCTGCACCCTCACTTCTTCATCACACCCACTTCCTCACCGGGTTTCCCCACTACGAGTTCCCTCACCGCCGGCGACAACTTACTCCCCTCTATAACCCCAAGCTCTCCTCTCTCCACAAAACTCCCGAGAAAACCCATCACCGTCGCCTCCCCGAGATCCAACTCCCTCGACCACCCTCCGGCCGACCCCATCACCTCAGCAAGCCTCGCCTCGTGCATCAACTTCCTCGTCCCTCCATCGTCAGAGCTCGCCCCTCCCAGCTGCAGACCCCTGCACGACCGGAACCCGACGCCAGCGCAACCACCTCACTCCAAACCCCGAGCCTCGCCCCAGTTCCTGCCCACTCACCGTGCGCCTCGCTTTCCTTTCCCTCCGGCGCCGACCATCCGTGACACTTTCTCACCGCTACAGCAAGCAACCCCGCCCCCATCGACGCCTCCCCGTCGCAGTCGCAGTCGAGCTTGAGCCTAGTCGTCGCCGTGCCGTGTTCGTGACGCGAACGTGCTGTTGCCGCTGCCATACCGTCGTCGACACATCTCCAGGCAAGTACCCTACTTGCTACATGCTATATTATTCCCGTTATAATTCAAACCGCATTAATTCCCTATTTGCAATTCATGAAAACCTTATATAACATAAGTGTTCGACGCAAGATCTGAATGAAAACCTTTCCTTAATTTGATGGAACTTGTTTGCATATTGTGGCCCGTCTAGCAATGAACCTGGTGTAGAAATTTCACTGAATAATGTGACTGTTAACGACTTAAACGAACACCCCCAATTACACCCGTAAAAACTGGGAATTTCCCTCACCTGAAAATCGTTAAAATCACAATAAATTATGTACATATTGAAATGAGGCGTTCGAGGGCTCAAATAGAAGCCGATTCGACGACCTGTAGCCTTATGCAAGTTCTTAACTGTTTCTGTACTGATATTATGACGAGAATTGGTTCGAGAGAGGCTCTGGAATGCAGTCCAGAGCAACTCTGGTTATTGTTTTCTGTCCCGTAATCTTTACTACCTTGCTTCCTGAACTCGTATGTTGCGTAACCCTGCATTTTATTGAAGATCAATCTGTTAGCTAAATAACACAAGTGATTTCACCCCATTTTATCGTCGTTTACTATTTTAACTGCAATTTAAAAGATCGGGACGTATAGCAGTCCCAAACAGAACCAGAACTGATACCCTAGTGTTGAATAGTGCATAACTTCTGACGTACAGATGCGATCGAGAATCCGTCTGCTGCGTTGAAAACCTTATTTAAAACCATATATTTCATTCAACTATAGCGTCGCTAAATTCTGGTCTCAACTGGGATTAAAATGCATTGCGAAACAGACTTCCGATTCTGAAACCGGATTTCCAGCAGTGAACGCTTAAAATGAATTGGTCATATCTAGTGATCTTGAGACCCGATTAACATGCAACCAATTTTGACGGTTAGATAATCAAACACACTACTTATCCTATGTTCATTGTTTTTCTAAATTATGCATGTACGATTTATGATCAATTATGCAAGTGGTAGGATACCGACATATGACATCCTAATCATGCCTTACATACTATTTTCTCATCACATCATATATATACGTTATTGCATTGGTAATCTAGTGATCATATGCATTACCCAGTGTTAGGTATTAGTGGTGATTGTGGCAAGTACGTTAGTGGTTGAGTATGATTGGATGAGTGATAGTGGCACGTACTTGTACAGAATCAGTGAACCCAATTGATGTTTTGCATTGTCGACGTCTGTGGGGCGCGTATAAGTGTGACTATAAGTGGTGTGGGACACTTATGGAAGCACTTGTATGGGTGTCACAGGTAAGGCACCAGACACTACCCATTTATCTTGTGTATCAGTCGGGACGTGCTTGATGGAGATCCTGTCTCCAGTTCTCGCGCAGACTTGTCATGGACCGACCGGTATTTAAGGTTATGGTTGGCGTTTGATGTAGACCACGGGGTGTGGGGTAGTTTGAGTGTGAGTTCAACAGAATCTCGGGAGTCCCATGCCGGCATATATATATGGAGATATATGGAGATTTACAAGGATATTACATGATTATTACCGTGAGTTATATTTTGGGCTCGTGGTCCCTTGCCCTTGGGTCCTACCTTTGGGTAGAGGACACTCACGAGTGGTTGACTCTCACACTTGGACTGACGATAGCCTTCGTGACCTGTATAGTGAGACTTAGAGACTGATAGGGATAGTGACATGGACATGCATTACTTACTGTATTGACACACCTGACATACTATTTTACTGCTTTACTGTTCACCTGATCCATTAGACACCGCATTGGTTACTCCATGTTCACATCTTTACTGCCTTGATTTACTGTTATATATCTATTATCACTGTTCGAGTTACTACTTGCATATATATATATATTGCTATCGTGTTGCTCTTACGACCTGAGTATGCATGCTCAGAGTGAGAAGTGGTATCTAGCTTGGATGAGGACCAGACGTACATCGCGGACATCTTGATCAGCTATCCAGAGCTATACTCTTTTGACCTCCATCAGGTTAGTTCTTTGTATTTGTTTGTTTTAGTTACTGCATTTCTCATTACCTGTGCATTACTTACTGATTGCCACGTAAAGCTAGAAGCTGAAGTGTGACTACGGAGGGATATTTCCTTGACCGTAGGAGCATGGCTGGCCTTGTCAACCCCTCGTATTCCGTATTTTGGGAAGTAGGGCGTGCCATGGTTTTGTTGGTATCAGAGCCAGGTTTTTGCTTTGATTGGGATTGCAGTTTTCCGTGTAGAGCTTGACAATCTAAGACATCCCTAGGTCTAGATTGTAAACTTGTTATTCTTAATCCTTATTCACATTGTGTGTTCTGCTATCCATCCGCTAGGGTTTCGGGTGACTTGGCAGAGTCACGTGGTTGTAATTGTGAACTACATCATAGTTACAATACTGTACTCTGTTTAAGTGACTTAGAGTCCTACAGTTGATTTCCACTTGTAATAAATTTCATCACACCCGATATTCTTGATTCCTTGCCCAATCCATATTATATTTTAATTCTTATAGCTTGTGCCTTATATCGTCCTCAAAATTGTTGTTTCAGGACCATGTCTTCCAGCGACTATTCCGTTATCTCCACTCATCAGAATCAGACCGTGGAGATTCTGAATGCACTGCAAAGTCTGAAGGAAGCTCAGGAGCGAACAAACGACCTGTTAGCCGAAGGATTAAGAAGGCAGATGACTCAGGCACCAGCGAAAGTCTCCAATCGTAAAGGGATCCCTGTTAGACGAGGAAAAGAGGTGAATATGAAGCGCCCACTTGTTTTCCCACGATAGAAGCAACAGAAGACCCAACATTGTGGGTACTGCAAGAAGCCAGGACACCTTCAGAGGGAGTGTCGCCGCGCCAAAGGAAAATGCCTGATTTGAGGATCCAGCGAACACTTTATCAATAGTTTCCCTGAAAGGAAGGAGCTACAAGGAGGCAGTTCATCCACACCTTCCACTTTGACTAAGTGATGGTTATTTCGCAGTTCGACCTTCGAGGATAGTGCGGACCCCGCGCAGGATTCAGCTCGCGAGACAGGAATGTGGCAGTCCAGAAATCAAAGAAGAATTATCACGTTTTCTACTTTCAATAAAGATGTTGTCACTCTTTTGTAAATATTTCCTTTCGTTTGAAATTTTGTATCCGTCGAACTTTTAGCTGAATGCAATAAAACTCTGAGTTGTGATGTATGTACCGTTCTCTTGCTTCTCACTTTATTCTATACTATTCATTGCATCAGCATCTTTACATTTTAATTTTCCGTCCTTGCCTCCAGCATATCCTCCCTGTGCCACGGTATCCTTGGATATCTTCTTAACATACCCCACTGTCTAATCACGACTCCCTCTTTTCAGGTCATGGCCCACTTTGGAGAAGCGCCGCCTCTAGATTAGGACACGCGGTCGTGCGTTTCCTTGGACTGCATGCTGGTGAGTTCAGATGGCGAAATTAACGGCCCCCAGGTCATTTTCGGAAACAGCGATTCCGAGGGTGAGGAATTCGCAGCCCCAGAAGTCGACATAGTCAGCGACTCCGACAACGAAGAAGAGGACCTCAAAGAAGACTCAATGGGGGGAAGATTCCGAAGAGGACCCGATAGAAGAAAATCCTGAAGAGGAAAACCCTGGGGAGAATCCAGTAGAAGAAAATCCTATGGAGGAGGATCCAGCAGAAAAAGATCACGTAGAATCAGAGCTCGATGAAAAAGCTCCAGTCGAGGAAGAAAAGCCAGAAGAAGAAGACTCCATCGCAGAAGAACTTCCAGTGGCGATCCCTGCGAGGCGATATGGGAATGGACGCCCCTATCTGAGCGCGCGAGCCTACCGTAATCTGCTGACCCTCCACAACCGCGACTGACATGTTTGAGCTTTCATCTCCTTTAGCCAAATAAAATCTGTATATAGTTTAGGACTATCTTTTATTCGTCGGGGATGCCTTGTTCGGATTTTTCTGGAATGAAATAAAATTTGCTGAGTTCGCTAGTCTTCTGATCTTTTGGTTCACACGATGCCTGACTGTTTCCCCTATACATCTACTTTCCACCTGAGATCCCTGACTGTCCGCCCCTGCACCTTGTACCGTGTTGACCCTCGCTTGAATTAAAAAGTACCGCACCCCGAGCTTTTGAGTGGGCCACCCTTCGTCCATCGTTATATGCCTCGTTCAAATCCTTCTGGAAGGGAAATTGATAGTGAAATTTCCGAGTTCGCTAACCCTTTGGATTTTTGATTCGCATGGTGTATCAACCGTTTTTCTTCCCATACATCCCTTCCCCTCCTGAGGTTCATTACTTTTCACCAAACATCCTGTACTGACCCGATCCCAATCTCTTCGACCTTCAGTTTAAAGGGTCATACTCCGACCTTTTGAATGAGCCATATTCCATCGTAATCCCTACCCTAGCTAACCCCTATATATCTTTGTGCTACCTTCTATTACCCTAACTATATTTAGGGACATCATTATTCAAAAATTTAGTCTTCATTATTTTGTATTTATTGAAAAGTGCGTGTTGTTGACGACTTCCGTTTTATGCATTTTAAGTATACTACTAATCTCCCATTATTTTTGACAGCACAACCATATATTACACATATTATTTTATGCTATGTTTCTTATTTGCACCATGTGGATTTTCCTAAGTTACTTAAAATTTATTTTTCTTTTTGATCGATACTTTATACTAGGGTGTTTTAACCTATCGGCAAATCCTTCACCATTTTAATATTGTTACTTTAGTTTTCTCGGGTATTATACTTACAGGTTGCTATTATAGATGGTTATGTCTGATGCTATTATCTTAGCTGCGCTGCTTCGATATACATATGTATACATACATTTTAGGTTTCGATTCTATCGAGTACACCTCGAATATTATTGTTTGTTATTGCTATTTTTATTCTCTTATACATGTAGTTTGCCCTTATGATTGAGTCTGCCTTGTACTTACTTAGACCTGCCCTTTGTTACGTTGGTTTTATACATTTATAGACCTTCAATCTTTACCTACCTATTTTAAGTAAATCACTATGTGTTAGTGTTCGAGCTGGTAACTTTTCGCTCATTATTTTTTTTGCTTATCGTTTATTTTAAATTTCGAGAACAAAATTTTTTGTAAGGGTGGTATGATATAATACCCAGTTCTTTTGTACACCACTATCCGTATTTTTCATAATATATTCTTTACAAAATTTATTTATTTTATTTATAATCATTTTTATTTCCTTTAAACTCTATTTCATCTTATTTTACTTCCCATTTTCCAAGCACGTTCCTTTTTTGCTCCTAACCTAATCCCGATCCCTTCTATTGTTGTGTCTCAGCCCACTTTCTCCATCTCTCTGTATTTTCTCTATTTCCCTTTTCCCTAAAACCCAGCCCAAAACAATTAAATTAAACCAATATCCCCTCTGCCGGCCCACACCATTTCCCTGAAAAATATTAAGTTCCCTTTTAAATTAAAACCCAAGCTCCCATATAACCCAGCCCATTTTCCCCTTAAATAAAAACTAAACCTTTACCCCAGGCCCGCGCCCTCTCCAAACCCGACCCGGCCCGCTCTCCTTCTTCTCCCCCACTCGTAATCTTTTCCCGCTCATCCCCCGAGCCCCACGTCGCCACTCTCTTCGCCCACGACCCCGACCACACGCGCGCGCTACTCCATCTCTCTCGATCCCTCTCTCCCTATCCTCTCTCTTTCTCTTCTCCCCACTCCTCTCCTCCTTCCCTTGCTCCTGCTCTCTCTCCCTTCACGTCCCTGCGCCGCTGACGACGAGGACGACCACTTTAACCCCCTCATACTTCCTCCTTCGCTCTCTCCTCTTCAGAATTCACCCCCTCACTCGAGCCCGAGCTTCCCAGCATGCCCATCCTGACCTTCGTCTGCGCCCTCACTTCTTCACCGCACCCACTTCCTCACCGGGTTTCCCCACTATGAGTTCCCCCACCGCCGGCGACAAGTTACTCCCCTCTATAACCCCAAGCTCTTCTCTCTCCTCTCTCCACAAAACTCCCGAGAAAACCCATCACCGTCGCCTCCCCGAGATCCAACTCCCTCGACCACCCTCCGGCCGATCCCATCACCTCAGCAAGCCTCGCCTCGTGCATCAACTTCCTCATCCCTCCATCGTCGGAGCTCGCCCCTCCCAGCTGCAGGCCCCTGCACGACCGGAACCCGACGCCAGCGCAACCACCTTACTCTAAACCCCGAGCCTCGCTCTGGTTCCTGCCTCCTCACCGTGCGCCTCGCTGTCCTTTCCCTCCGGTGCCGACCATCCACGACACCTTCTCACCGCTACAGCAAGCAATCCCGCCCCCATCGATGCCTCCCCGTCGCAGTCGCAGTCGAGCTTGAGCCTAGTCGTCGCCGTGCCGTGTTCGTGACGCAAACCTGTCATTGCCGCTGCCATACCGTCGTCGACACATCTCCAGGCAAGTACCCTACTTGCTACATGCTATATTATTCCCGTTATAATTCAAACCGCATTAATTCCCTGTTTGCGATTCATGAAAACCTTATATAACATAAGTGTTCGACGCAAGATCTGAATGAAAACCTTTCCTTAATTTGAAAGAACTTGTTTGCATATTGTGGCATGTCTAGCAATGAACCTGGTGTAGAAATTTCACTGAATAATATGACTGTTAACGACTTAAACGAACACCCCCAATTACACCCGTAAAAACTGGGAATTTCCCGCACCTGAAAATCGTTAAAATCACAATAAATTATGTACATATTGAAATGAGGCGTTCGAGGGCTCAAATCGAAGAAGATTCGACGAACTGTATCCCTATGCAAGTTCTTAACTGTTTCTGTACTGATATTATGACAAGAATTGGTTCGAGAGCGGCTCTGGACTGCAGTCCATAGCAACTCTGGTTATTGTTTTCTGTCCCGTAATCTTTACTACCTTGCTGTCTGAACTCGTATGTTGTATAACCCTGCATTTTTATTGAAGATAAATATGTTAGATAAATAACGCAAGTGATTTCACCCCATTTTATCGTCGTTTACTATTTTAACTGCAATTTAAAAGATCGGGACGTATAGCAGTCCCAAACAGAACCAGAACTGACACCCTAGTGTTTAATAGTGCATAACTCCTGACGTACAGATGCGATTGAGAATCCGTATGCTGAGTTGAAAACCTTATTGAAAACTCTAGATTTCATTAAACTATAGCGTCGCTAAATTCTGGTCCCAACTGGGATTAAAATGCGTTTCAAAACGGACTTCCGATTCTGAAACCGGATTTCCAGCAGTGAACGCTTAAAATGAATTGGTCATATCTAGTGATCCTGAGACCCGATTAACGTGCAACCAATTTTGACGGTTATATAATCAAACACACTACTTATCCTCTGTTCATTGTTTTGCTAAATTATGCATGTATGATTTATGATCAATTATGCAAGTGGCAGGATACCGACATATGACATCCTAATCATGCCTTACATACTGTTTTCTCATCACATCATATATATACGTCATTGGATTGGTAACCTAGTGATCATGTGCATTACCCAGTGTTAGGTATTAGTGGTGATTTTGGCAAGTACGTTAGTGGTTGAGCATGATTGGATGAGTGATAGTGGCACGTACTTGTACACAATCAGTGAACCCTATTGATGTTTTGCATTGTCGACGTCTGTGGGGCGCGTATAAGCGTGACTATAAGTGGTATGGAACACTTATGGAAGCACTTGTATAGGTGTCACAGGTAAGGCACCAGACACTGCCCATTTATCTTGTGTATCAGTCGGGACGTGCTTGATGGAGATCTTGTCTCCAGTTCTCGCGCAGACTTGTCATGGACCGACCGGTATTTGAGCTTATGGTTGGCGTTTGATGTAGATCACGGGGTGTGGGGTAGTTTGAGTGTGAGTTCAACAGAATCTCGGGAGTCCCATGCCGGCATATATATATGGAGATATATGGAGATTTACAGGGATATTACATGATTGTTCCCCTCCGAATGGCGGCCAAGACATGGACATCTTGCCTGAGATTCGGGGCAGATGCTATTTGGTTTTATCTGTCCACCTCTCCGAAGATGCCAAGTTGATTTATGGCACCGTGTATCAGAGGTTTAGACGGATGTGGCCGATGTAGCAGACTTCGTCAGATTCTCCCTCGCTTGAGGGCTTTTTGATTGTGGGGACGCTCTTCCCTGCAGGCGCAAGCCCCTGCAGTTAATTACGCTATCGCATCGCGGTAACAACTTTTTCCTTCTCCAGAATCTCACTTCATGTCGTGGGTGTTTGTTTTGTTTGTGGTTGCCCGTGGATCGTATACGGAGACTAGTTTGTTTCGTCGCCCGTAGGACGTGGATTAGTCCAAATCCGTATTTTCTTAGATTTGGGTTCGGGGTTTTGGTTTAAGGATACGTTAGCCATATTTGAGGCTAAGATCAACTCAAACGTTTGTTAAGGATACGTTAGTCCAGTTTGAGACTAAGATCAATTTAACGGGATCCTTTAGATCCGACAAAAGAGCATTTGGGGGCTCTATTATTCCAGTTTAGGGACGTAGTGGTCCATGTTTCAGTTTAGGGACATAGTGGTCCATGTAATGTATGGTCGTCGGGACCCATCACCTCTCTGACGACGTTGAAAGATTACAACGACAGATGTCAGAGGAGTTCAGAGATGTACCCTTGAACCGGATGTAAATTGATTTAAGAGAGCAGTCGTGCTCAGTCAATTTAATTTGAGAACTTACGGCCAGAATTGGGCTAAGTCCAGTTGAAAATGTCCAACATTTTATTTGTAGTTGGCCTGTTAGACTTTTATTTGGGCTCTGCCATCTTGCAAAGCATTTTATTTTTGGTCTGTTTAGACTTTTTTTCTTTTAATTGGGCTCTGCCCCCCTTTTTTAAAATAATGCATGGCATTTTTATCAGGCCTGTTAGGCCTTTTTAATTGGGCTCTGTCCCTCTTTAAATAATGCAGAGCATTAACTCTTCTGACAATGTGCCATATGGCTTGTCAGGCGCTTTTCGCCAATTAATGAGCGCAAGCACATGTGGAGGTAACACGTGTCACGCTCTGGTGAGCGCAAACGCAGTTAGCGCAGTGCGCTGCGCTGTTGCGCAGCTGACACGTGGCGCGCTCTGGTGAGTTGCGCCAATTTCAGAGAGCAATACTCTATTTTAAAAGCGCATAGCGCAAGTTGTTCTGGAGCTGACACGTGGCGCGCTCTGGTGAGTTGTGCCAATTTCAGAGTGCAATGCTCTATTTTAAAAGCGCATAGCGCAAGTTGTTCTGGAGCTGACACGTGACGCTCTCTGGTGGCTTGCGCCAACCCAAGAGCGCAACAGGGAAGATTTACAAGTGCAAGGCACTGTTTTAATATCTTGATCCAATTTTGGATTCAAGAAAAGAATGTTTTAAGATTCCAGAACCGATGGTTCATCAAAAGGTAATGCCTTTGTTATTATTATTATTTTTTTATTGAAGACCTTTGATCTTGTTTCTTAGATCAACGATCTTTTTAGAAGAAACTCTTCTTTTATTAATGGTTTTTACCTTTTCTTTCTTTGAGATCTTCTCAAAATTCTTTAGAGAAATTCTCTGTTTTCTCTCTCTGTGTTGATGTCTTTTAGACTTGGGGTCTAGGGGCCTTTTTATAGTGCCAATTAGTTTATTAAATTAGTTAGAGAGATCTTTCTCTGAGTGATTTAGAGATTTTTCCCTACCGTTGGATCTTTGATCCAAGGGCTTCTGTTTTACAGAAGACAATCTTCTTATTTTAACAAGATCAGAAAGATCTTTCTGGAATTTTAATTCTGTTTGGCGCAAACGTACCTACGCTTGACACGTGTCGCGCAGCGCAGAGCGCAGCGCAACCGAGCTAGCGCAACTGCGCTGCCATGTGTCGCGCAGCGCAACTGCGCTGCCACGTGTCGCGCAGCGTAGAGCGCAAGTTGCCTAAAGCGTTGCTTCCTTTATAGAGCCTTGCTCTGATTGAGTGCGCTGTCTTGGGCGCTGCGCTCCCTGCGCTGGCGTGTTTGATTTTGACACGTGGCGCTCTGCGCGCAGCGCAGGGGATCTGAAGCGTTGCTTCGTTTATTTTAACTTTAATTTTCAAAATAGAGTTTTGCTCTGATTGGGGGAAACAGAAGCGTTGCTTCGTTTCCTGCCTTGGAATTTGAACAGAGCTTTGCTCTGATTGGGGTAAACAAATGCCCCCACCGTTGCGCTTACGTGGCTCCAAACGTGAGCGCAGCGATGGCAGAATTCCAACCGTTGCGGCAACTTTTGGAAGTTGAAAGGGTATTTGATGCCTATAAATAGGACCTTTGGTCCTCAACATATGATTGTCATCTTTAAGATTTTTTACTTTCAAAACTTCAGAGCCTTGCTCTTGCCTTCAAGAACTCCAAGAGTTAGAATTTCTTTAGAAAAAACTTTTTAGGTAAAAATTAATCTTGAATTAAATTAATTTTAATTAATAGAGACTTGCTCTCATAGATCTTTTGATCTAAAGAAAACCCCTTTGGGGTTTTACCAATAGAGCCTTTCTCTCAAGAATCTGTTTCAGGGTTTCTTAACCCATGAACAGAGCTTTGCTCTTTGGCAAAACATAGATCTTTTGATCTAAAAAAAATGATGAACTCTTAAAAGTTTGATCATGGATAATGAAGATTAAAAATGGAGTTTTATTTTTAATGGATTATATCATCTTTTAATAGTAAGGCTCTCAGAGTTCTCGGGGAATTTCTTTAAATTCCCCTCATTATTGGATTTTGACAGGCGTCACTCCTGTCTGCAGAGCATTGCTCTCGAGGAGTTTAACTCCCTGTGTCTTTTTATTGCTAATCTTCCCGTGATGTTTCCTTCAGGCATTATGGCGGTGCATCTATACAGTCTGCACGAATTCATCACCTATGAGGATATCCGCGTACAGGGCCGTCAACAGAACCAAGAGTTTACAGATGCCCAGTGTGCGGAGGTTATGGGTCGTCTGAACGCACGCGTTGGTTGGCTGCTCTCTCGCCGTTCTGCTCTCTTGAAAGTCATGCTGGGAGCAATTTGGAGAGCACTTTCAGGGTTTCACGAGGCCATACCGCTCAATGCGCTGGATGATGCCGAAGATAAGGTGCATTCAGTGTACCTATCGGGGCTAATCTCGAAGAAATGGCGGGATAGCCTCATCGACATTCTGAATCAAATTTTTTAGCAGACGACGATAATCGCTGCTTATCGAAGGATGGGGGGCCTTGCCGAAGATCTTGACACACGTGAGCGCGAGAGGCTGCGCACGAGAATAATCAGAAAGGCCAGAAGAACTTTAGATGGCCTTACTTTTGAATTCCTCAATCCGTGTCCTGGGTCTGAGGTTATACCGTTGTAATCATTCGAATAATGTCTTTGTTTATTTCTTTATGATTGTAAGAACCCTTGGTAGTATGAATGGAATTTTTTTTATTTCAGCTTGTCTTATTCCTCGTTGTGGGTCTTTTGCACATGCATGAATGTGTCTCGAACGCTTGATCAAATGCAAATCGGATGTTTTTTCCGTCGCTTTCTTCTTTCTTTTATTCTCAGCATGTTACTTTAGTAAACATGGTCGACAGATGCTAGAACAAGCATCCTGTCTTGGTTTCTTCAAGAGGTAGCAATGGCTTAGGCCGCAGGTTCAAATCTGCTGCCTAAGACTTTTCAACTTTATGAGCCGTGAGGGTCTCATAAAGACTTTTCTTCCTATGGATCGAGAGGATCTCGTAGGTGTATTTTCTCCTTAGGAATCGTGAGGATTCCTAAGTGTGTTTTCTCTTACAAGTCGTAAGGATCTTATAAGAGATTTTTCCCTCTTACGAGTCGAGAGGACTCGTAAGCGATTGTTTCCCTCCTTGTCGAGATTCGACTTTGGAGAGTGAGACCCACGGATAGTATGCAAGAGACCGTTTTGGGCCGACTTGCAGAATCCCAGTGCTTAGGAAACAAGTTTTTTAATCCTTACTGCCTAAGGCTTCATCTTACGAGTCGAGACGAATCGAGATGTTCTCGCAAAGACATCAATTTCCTCACGAGTCGAGACGAATCGAGCATTTCTCGCAAGAATATCCTAACGTTACAGTTAACCTCTGCTATTTACGACAGAAGTCCGTTAGGGTCTGTGGTACTTAGGGTTTGTCCGTCGTACCGTCGCATCAGCTGATATATTCCTCGATTGGCAATCGTGCTGTTCGAGTAGCCTTGCGACTGCCGTGTCTCTGATCCCTTCGGGGGCTGGACAAGACGTTTTCAAGCAATCCTCCTTGGCAGTTTGACCGTCAGAAGAGCAAGCGTTAGGAATTTTGCCATGCCGCATTTTTACTTGAGGTTAGGCTCATTTTGGAGAGCCCCGATGAGTCATAACCACTCCGTGCTGGTGTGGGATGATCTCCGATAGTCTTTCAGGTTTTATATGATTTGCCGTCAAGACCCTGAAGCTAGGAATTTGGTCTTTGCTTCGTTTGCTGACATTACGTCCTCTCTATCGAGACGAATGTCGCGGTTGTCTCGAGGTTGTTGGTGAACCATCGAGGTTTGGAACTAGGGACTTTGCCGTGGCTCCGCTGTTTGATGATGTTGCGTCTGCTGTGTTGAGACGAACGTCGAGGGGGTGACCATTCTGCACTGGTGTGAGATGATCTCCGGTTGTCTTTCAGGCTTTATATGACTTTCCGTTAAGACCTTGAAGCTAGGAATTTGGCCTTCGCTTCGCTTGCTGGCATTGCGTCCTCTATATCGAGACGAATGTCGCGGTTGTCTCTAGGTTGTTGGTGAACCGTCGAGGTTTGGAACTAGGGACTTTGCCGTAGCTCCGCCGTTTGATTGTATTGCGTCTGTTGTGTCGAGACGAACGTCGAGGTGGTGACCATTCCGCACTGGTGTGAGATGATCTCCGGTTGTCTTTCAGGCTTTATATGACTTGCTGTTAAGACCTTGAAGGTAGGAATTTGGCCTTCGCTTCGCTTGCTTTGGCATGTCCGAATCCTGTTGGAGGAAGGACATTGTTGTTGAAATTGGGTTTGCTGTAACGAGACGAATGTTAAGGTGGAGCTGGGATTTTTCCGTCACTCCGCTTCACTGACCATGGGGTCTTTTGTTGACGTTGCATGTACATCCTGCTGGACTACGAAGGAACACCATTGTTGACATTACGTCTGCTGTAACGAGACGAATGCTGAGGTGGAGCTGGGATTTTGCCGTCGCTCCGCTTTACTGATCATGGGGTCTTTTTGTTGACGTTGCATTTACATCCTGCTGGACTGCGAAGGAACGCCGTTGTTGACATTGCGTCTGCTGTAACGAGACGAATGCTGAGGTGGAGCTGGGATTTTGCCGTCGCTCCGCTTTGTTCCGACCGCGAGATCTTTCGTTGACGTTGCATCTACATCTTGGTGGACTGTGAAGGAACGCCGTTGCTGATTCTTAGGCTGTAGATACTACCGTTAAGATTTGGAACTAGGGACTATGCCGTGGCTTCTTTTCGTTGCGACTCTGAGGTCGGCTGTTGACGTCATGTCTGCATCTGGTTGGGGTGAGGAGAAACGCCGTTGGTGGTCTCTAAGTTGTCGATATCGACGTCGAGACCCTGAAGCTAGGAATCTTCTTTTGTTTCGTTTGTTGACATTGTATCTGCAATATTGCGACAAATGTTGAGATTGTCTCTAGGTTGTCTATGAACCGTCGAGATTTGGCTTCGCTTTCTGATGGGGCCTGTTGGGAAGGTATGGTTCCCTCTTTGTTTCTGCCCCTGGATTGTATACAGGGATCGATGTGATCTCACCTGTAGGGCAAAAATTTTTTTTTTTTATCTTTCCGCGATGCTCTATCATTTCAGCTTTTATATCGCGAAGATCGAGATTGCCCAATCATTTCGGCTATTTTTCGCGGTGCCCCAATCATTTCGGCTATTTGTTTTATTTTTACTCGCTGCTTTTTATTGCGAGTTACCCAATCATTTCGGCTATACATTTTTTTTATTTTTTACCCGCTGCTTTTTATTGCGAGTTGCCCAATCATTTCGGCTGTTTTTTTTATTTTACTTGCTGCTTTTTATTGCGAGTTGCCCAATCATTTCGGCTGTTTTTGTATGCATACATTTTTACTTGCTGACTTCGTTGCAAGTTGCCCCATCATTTCGGCTATTTCATATGCATTTTTGGCCCGCTGATTTTTTTATTATCGCGAGTGTGGAACTTGGAATCTGATGCCAATCTTAGCATCAGCATCGCTACGACTGGAATATTGCCAGGAGCGAATCATCATTTGCCATGAAAGGACTTGGAATTTGATATCAATTTAGGCATCAGCATCGCTACAACTGGGATATTGTCAGGAGCGAATCATCATTTTCCTCTGTCGATGTTGAGCGAAGGTGGCTTAGTAAACAGGGTTAGGATTCTGTCGACTAAGGCTTTCGACTTCATGAGCCGTAAGGGTCTCACAAAGGTATTTCTTCCTACAAGTCGTGAGGATCTCGTAGGTGTGTTTTCTTCTTAGGGATCGTGAGGATTCCTAAGTGTATGTTCTCTTGTAAGTCGTAAGGATCCTACAAGAGGGTTTTTCTCCTTATAAGTCGAGAAGACTTACAAGGGTTGTTCACCGTATGGACATATCCCCAGTCACGGGTGGGACTTGGTTAGGGAAATGTTTATTCGCGCCCGTGGATTGTATACAAGGGTCAATATCGAGCCGCTTGTAGGGCAAAATTGAAGGTTGTGGGAGTTGCTTAAGAACAGGTTCAGGTCTCTGTAACTTAAGACTTTCAAATCTTATGAGCCGTGAGGGTCCCATAAGAGAGTTCTCCTTACGAGTCGTGAGGATCTCGCAAGTGTAATTTCTCCTTAGAAATCGTGAGGATCCCTAAGTGTGTTTCTTCCCTGTGAGTCGTAAGGATCTCACGCGGGTGGTTTCTCCTTACAAGGTCAAGAGGACCCTGTAAGTGTCCTTTAACGAGGTTGCGCCCTTTC
This sequence comes from Agapanthus africanus, assembly GCA_030015575.1. NCBI lineage: Eukaryota > Viridiplantae > Streptophyta > Magnoliopsida > Asparagales > Amaryllidaceae > Agapanthus > Agapanthus africanus. The sequence continues at coordinate 905,193,083 of JASDDO010000022.1, forward strand.
GGGTTTTCATAAACACTCGCCGGTGGTCTTGCTGTTTTTACTCACGGAGCCCTTTTGGGTTTTCATCCGTGCCCATTTTGCTTATGGACATACCGTTTTTTTATTTTTTTATTCTCTTTTTTATACGAGGTCGCGCCCTTTCAGGTTTTCACGAACACTCGCCGGTAGCCATGCTGTTTTTACTCACGGAGCCCTTTCGGGTTTTCATCCGTGCCCATTTCGCTTATGGACATACCGTCTTTATTATTATTATTTTTATTTATTTATTTTTATCTCGTCAGCCTGAGGATGTTTAAAGACGTTTCGGTCGTTTGCAAGTTTTAGGACATTGCGGTCCATCATTAGTTTAAGGACGTTTCGGTCCGCCGTCGCCGTATTTGAGGCGAATCTCTAGTTTACTGACTTTTCGGTCTATGAGGCTTTCCCTATGAATGAGCATGATGCACCCGGCGTATCCATCTTTCTCGGAGCATGTGGTTGTGGCGGGCTCACCTTCCAATTTTTGGATAACGCGAACTTGCCCTGTTGGTATTGGTCTTCAACCCAATTTTTGAAAACGTAGCAATCCTTGATCAGGTGACTTACCGTTTGGTGGTAAGGGCAATAACTGGGATCGTTGACATTGCCTGGCTGCAACGGACGTTTTGGACTCGGCAGATTGATGAGTCTGTCGCGCACTGCCAGCTCGAACAGTCTCCTTGTTTTATTTTGAGGAAACGAGTAAGGACGTCCTAGCCTCTCCTCGAGGGATATGCGTGGACGCATATTGTTTTGACAAATAACCGGTCTAGGGCCACTCGATTGTTGTTGAGTGTTGGCGACGAAGGTCGTTTTTCCCTTTCCTTTATCCTTTTTGTTCGCTCCGTTGTTTGTGGGTCCGAGATTCTTTCCGGATATCGTGCAATTGAGCGGCTGAATGTTCTCGCAACTCCTCAATCTTTCAGAGATGGACTCCTTGAAGAGAGGGCCGAGGGCTACATTTTCGTCGGAATTGCTCCCGAAGGTGAGAACTTGTGATCCCCCGGGATCATCCCTATGACAATTGCCGGCGACTCTTTTATGCTCATCTGTCGTATTTTTTCGCTGTCCACGAGCTTCTCTCTTTGTTCTGTTGACGTAATGCCTGTGAGCGACATACCCTTGCCACCAACACTTAAAGGAGTCGCAGTCTTCAGTAGGGTGTGCGATCTTCTGATGATATAGGCAATAATTAGGATACATCTCTACTCCACCGAGAGTGTTTTCTTCAGAGGGTGGTAGCTTCATTCCCATTGATATGGCTTTAGCAAACCTTTTCCTCGTCTTGAATTTGTTTTTATCGGCAGTGAATGTCTTTTGATTTGACGGGAGTGCCTCAACTCTTTCGTCTAGTCGGCGGTGTTTGGCTCCTTCCAGTATGGCCATCTCACGCTCTTGATTGGCTTTAACTTTCAGACGAATCTCATTCAGGAAGGCATCAATCATCTCGTCTGACGGCCGCAGAATTTCTGGTTCAGGGTCCGCCCTCGGTTTCTTGGCGCAAGGAGCCTCTTTATCATCCACCAATGAGTGAGAGATCACATGACAAGTTGCCCCCGGTGCATCCATCTTCTTTGGAGTGTGCGGCTGTGGTGGGTTTACCTTCCACTTTTCAGACAGCGCAAACTTGCCTTGTAGGTACTGGTCTTCAATCCAGTTTTTGAAGACGTAGCAATCCTCAATCGGATGACCCAATACTTGGTGGTAGGGACAGTAATTGGGATCATTGACGTCGTTTGGCTGCAACGGGCATCTTGGATCTGGCAGATTGATGAGCCTGCTGCGCAGTGTCAGCACGAACAGTCTTCTTGTTTTATTTTGAGGAAACGAGTAAGGACGTCCTAGCCTCTCCTCGAGGGATACGCGTGGATGCATATTATTTTGACGGACAACCGGCTTCAAGTTGCTCGGCTGTTGCTGAGCATTGGCGACGACGATCACTTTTCCTTTCCCCTTCTCATTTCGAGAGTCCGGTTTTAGAGGAGACGGTCCATGGCCCATCTGGTCCATTTGGGCTAATTTGTCGATCAAGGCCTGGAAGGTGGTCGGCCTGAAGAACATTATGAATTGGGATATAGTCGCCTGCGGATCGAGGGTTCCCACGAACATGCCTACTGCAGGAGCCTCTTCTATGTGTTGTTCGCATTTCGACCATAGGTTCCGCCATCGTGTCGCGTATTGGACCCACGTTTCGCCTGGCCTTATCCTGGCATTAATCAGTGCTGTTATCGGGGTGCGACCACTAGCACTCGCGAATCTTTGTGTAAACAGTAGCTCCATCTTCGCAAATGTTTTGACAGAGTCGTTAGGTAGCTCCGAGTACCATTCAAAGTCCGTTTCTGCTAAGCTGCCGACGAATTGGCGAAGCAACAATTTGTCATCGCCTCCAGTGTTGCCGCATAAGGCCCTGAATTGAGCGACATGCTGATGTGGATTCCCTGTCCCTTTATATACGTGGAACTTAGGGATCGTATATCCCGGAGGGTAACTGATTTGGTCATACCAGCTCGGATAGGGTCGTCCGGTTTTAACAATTTGCCCAGCCGCTTCATTCGCCTGGTGGACTCATATTTGCTGAGTTATATATTCGTCTAGTGCGGCCTTGGAAATGGTTTCTTCCTTGGCCGCTGAAAGGGCCGGAGGTGGATTAGATGTCTCCCCTCTATCGTCTTCAATAATGATCGGAGGGTCTTCAGCTGGAGGGTCCGGCTGTAACATCATCCCTACCATATCTTGGAAGAGGAGCGCCATTTGTTTTATGTTAGCCGCTTGTTCTGCGGCTTCTTTGTCCTTCTTTTCGAGGACTCTGTGTAGGAAATCAACATCAGTCTCTCGTTCGTGACGCTGTTCTGACGATGCCTCCGAGCTTTCTTTTGGCCCGGTAAGTGCGGCCATTGCGGTCATCATTTCCTGAAGCTTCTGTTGTTGCTCCTGGGCTTTTTTCACGGATCGGGTGAGCGGTCGGTGACCCATCGAAGCGCGGCTTTCCTCCTTTCCGGAATCCATATAAACAGTGTGCACCACCATGCTCCCAGACCTGGGGCGTTTAGATTCAGTGTCTTTGCGATTTGCCAAAGGCACAGGGATCTTCCCCGACCTCCTTCTTTTTTGAGTGGTCGAAGTTGAGGGGGCCGTTGTAGTGGGCACCCAAGTGGCTGTCGTCCTTTGGGGCTTGACAGAGTAGTCCTTCTTTTGCCGAACTTTCATCTTTTCCTGCCGGCGGGGATAATCTCGATCAGTCACTGACTCCTGGACCTGTCGCCAAACCTTGTAAATTTTAGAGGACAGCCGTTGAGGGGGCTGCTCCGGCTTCTTCTCTGAAGTATTCTCCACAGGTGAAGGAGTTCTCTTCAGCACTGCAGTAGGAGAGTTTCTGTGCACCTTGTTGAGCAGTTCAAAGCTGTTCTCGGTTGGAACAGCAGCATCGACCCCCATTATTGGAGCTGGCGGAGTTATCCCTGAGGGGGAGTTGCACCCAGCCTTCCTCACTTGGCGCCAGTGGCGACGTCGAGTGTGTCGTTTGGATGGAGTTGTTTCAGCTATAAGGGTGACTTCTTCATTCCCCCTTTGGGCAGGGGAAGCAGCTTTGATGACCTCGCCTGGAGCAGAAACCGGAATGGCTAGCCTTGTAAAAACTGATTTCTTGGAAGGAGAACCCTTTCCAATGATTTCGTTCGCTTGAGCCGGGATGGCTATCCGCTTTGGGATGGCAGCTTCGGGTATCGCGGGCTTATAGACGTTCTGGCCCAGTCTGTTGAAAACTGAGGTATTGAAGTTGGGCGACCCGTTGAGAGGGGCCGCGGCAGTGGTAAGTCGATCAAAGACCGACTTCTTTGGGGCTTCTTGCAACGTCATTGGGGCATTGAAGCTCATCGGTGGGAGCATGGTTCCGAAGAATAGTCCAGTGGTGGCTTGAGTTACCTGCTCCACTGGCATCTTGAAAAGAGAGGCCGCTTGGGGCCCGTAAGTCACTCCTCCGGCAAGGACAGAGCGAGAGTTGCAGTTGCAGTTTGTGCAGTTGAAATCCATTGATCTTCTGTTTTTTGCACGGAGCAAGACACCAAATCTAAGTACCTCGAATCCACATGCAACCACAGCAAACCGCGATTTGTTCGCGAACACGACATACGAAGTGTAGAGTGGAAAGAGGAAGAGGTCCCACCGGGCGTGCCAGAATCTGTTCCCCTCCGAATGGCGGCCAAGACATAGACGTCTTGCCTGAGATTCGGGGCAGATGCTATTTGGTTTTATCCGTCCACCTCTCCGAAGATGCCAAGTTGATTTATGGCACCGTGTATCGGAGGTTTAGATAGATGCGGCCGACGTAGCAGACTTCGTCAGATTCTCCCTCGCTTGAGGGGTTTTTGATTGTGGGGACGCTCTTCCCTGCAGGCGCAAGCCCCTGCAGTTAATTATGCTACCGCATCGCGGTAACAACTTTCTCCTTCTCCAGAATTTCACTTCGTGTAGTGGGTGTTTGTTTTGTTTGTGGTTGCCCGTGGATCGTATACGGAGACTAGTTTGTTTTGTCGCCCGTAGGACGTGGATTAGTCCAAATCCGTATTTTCTTAGATTTGGGTTCGGGGTTTTGGTTTAAGGATACGTTAGCCATATTTGAGGCTAAGATCAACTCAAACGTTTGTTAAGGATACGTTAGTCCAGTTTGAGACTAAGATCAACTTAACGGGATCGTTTAGATCCGACAAAAGAGCATTTGGGGGCTCTATTATTCCAGTTTAGGGACGTAGTGGTCCATGTTTCAGTTTAGAGACATAGTGGTCCATGTAATGTATGGTCGTCGGGACCCATCACCTCTCTGACGACGTTGAAAGTTTACAACGACAGATGTCAGAGGAGTTCAGAGATGTACCCTTGAACCGGATGTAAATTGATTTAAGAGAGCAGTCGTGCTCAGTCAATTTAATTTGAGGACTTACGGCCAGAATTGGGCTAAGTCCAGTTGAAAATGTCCAACATTTTATTTGTAGTTGGCCTGTTAGGCTTTTATTTGGGCTCTGCCATCTTGCAAAGCATTTTATTTTTGGTCTGTTTAGACTTTTTTTTCTTTTAATTGGGCTCTGCCCCATTTTATTAAAATAATGCATGGCATTTTTATCAGGCCTGTTAGGCCTTTTAATTGGGCTCTGTCCCTCTTTAAATAATGCAGAGCATTAACTCTTTTGACAATGTGTCACGTGGCTTGTCAGGCGCTTTGCGCCAATTAATGAGCGCAAGCACATGTGGAGGTGACACGTGTCACGCTCTGGTGAGTGCAAACGCAGTTAGCGCAGTGCGCTGTGCTGTTGCGCAGCTGACACGTGTGAGTTGCACCAATTTCAGAGAGCAATGCTCTATTTTAAAAGCGCATAGCACAAGTTGTTCTGGAGCTGACACGTGGCGCGCTCTGGTGAGTTGTGCCAATTTCAGAGAGCAATGCTCTATTTTAAAAGCGCATAGCGCAAGTTGTTCTGGTGCTAACACGTGGCGCTCTCTGGTGGCTTGCGCCAACCCAAGAGCGCAACAGGGAAGATTTACAAGTGCAAGGCACTGTTTTAATATCTTGATCCAATTTTGGATTCAAGAAAAGAATCTTTTAAGATTCCAGAACTGATGGTTCATCAAAAGGCAATGCCTTTGTTATTATTATTTTTTTTTTATTGAAGACCTTTGATCTTGTTTCTTAGGTCAACGATCTTTTTAGAAGAAACTCTTCTTTTATTAATGGTTTTTACCTTTTCTTTCTTTGAGCTCTTCTCAAAATTCTTTAGAGGAATTCTCTGTTTTCTCTCTCTGTGTTGATGTCTTTTAGACTTGGGGTCTAGGGGCCTTTTTATAGTGCTGATTAGTTTATTAAATTAGTTAGAGAGATCTTTCTCTGAGTGATTTAGGGATTTTTCCCTACCGTTGGATTTTTGATCCAAGGGCTTCTGTTTTATAGAAGACAATCTTCTTGTTTTAACAAGATCAGAAAGATATTTCTGGAATTTTATTTCTGTTTGGCGCAAGCGCACCTATGCTTGACACGTGTAGCGCAGCGCAGAGCGCAGCACAACTGCGCTGACACGTGTCGCGCAGCGCAGAGCGCAAGTTGCCTGAAGCGTTGCTTCCTTTATAGAGCCTTGCTCTGATTGAGTGCGCTGCGGTGCCTTGGCTACGCTGGCGTGTCTGATTTTGACACGTGGCGCTCTGCGCGCAGCGCAGGGGATCTGAAGCGTTGCTTCATTTATTTTAATTTTAATTTTCACTTTAATTTTCAAAACAGAGCTTTGCTCTGATTGGGGGAAACAGAAGTGTTGCTTCGTTTCCCGCCTTGGAATTTGAACAGAGCTTTGCTCTGATTGGGGTAAACAATGATTATTACCGTGAGTTATATTTTGGGCCCGTGGTCCCTTGCCCTTGGGTCCTACCCTTGGGTGGAGGACACTCACGAGTGGTTGACTCTCACACTTGGACTGACGATAGGTGTAGTGACCTGTACAGTGAGACTTAGAGACTGATAGGGATAGTGACATGGACATGCATTACTTACTGTATTGACACACCTGACATTCTATTTTACTACTTTACTGTTCACCTGATTCATTAGACACCCCATTGGTTACTCCATGTTCACATCTTTACTGCCTTGATTTACTGTTATATATCTATTATCACTGTTCGAGTTACCACTTGCATATATATATATATATTGCTATCGTGTCGCTCTGACGACCTGAGTATGCATGCTCAGAGTGAGAAGTGGTATCTAGCTTGGACGACGACCAGACGTACATCGCGGACATCTTGATCAGCTATCCAGAGCTATACTCTTTTGACCTCCATCAGGTCAGTTCTTTGTATTTATTTGTTTCAGTTACTGCATTTCTCATTACCTGTGCATTGCTTACTGATTACCACGTAAAGCTAGAAGCCGAAGTGTGACTACGGAGGGATATTTCCTCGACCGTAGGAGCATGGCTGGCCTTATCAACCCTCCGTATTCCGTATTTTGGGAAGCGGGGCGTGACATATTGTTTTAAAAAAATCGAAAAGAGGTGATAATAAAGTTCAAGGTATTTTAATGAAAAAGTTCAATTATGTTCGTTTCACATGAAAATTTTGGTTTAACTTCAATCTAAACACTTGTATTTAAAGTTAAAAGTAATATGGTAAAATTAGATTGACCAAAATATAAAGGAAAATGGAGTTCTAGGTTTTAAAAATAAAGGTATCGGGAATAACTCCACTTTACCGATATATGATTAGGAGATAAATTTCGATGAAAAGAAAGTGAGTTGGGAAGGAATTACGATTTGAAAATCTCAAGGAAAGAGTAATGAAGAAGGGAGGGGGCTTCGTGGCGTCGTGGGAGCTTTGGAATCGACTTCGATTTTCGACGGAACAAGCTTGGTCGCTAACTCCACTTGCACTTAGGAACTTTTTGAGAGAATTTTTGCTTGAATTTCAGAATGGTGAAGAGCTAAAGTATGGGGTGGTACTTATAGTGAAGAATTAGGGTTTGAGAATTAAAATTTTGGATTAAAAAGCATTAAAATGATGTTAAATGGTGAAATGAATGGTCTCTATTTGATCGAACAGTGCAGAGAAGTTAAGATGAGCTGAAGGGACAAGTGTGCAAAGCACGGAGGCAAACAGGCTCATCCCGACCGTCGGCGCCGGCTCCATGGGTATTTTGGCCGGTCGGATCTAAGGCAATTGCCTCGAGACTTGTGCCACGTGGGTTTTAGGGTGTGTACACCTCATTGCGCCTGTTTGATTTTTCTGAACTTTTCATTTCCCCGTGTATTGCACGTGCAACTCTTGGGCTTCCTAAAAATTAAAAAAAAATCAGAAAAAATAATTGTGTCTGATGGGATTTGAACACACAGGCTACGTCATAGCAGTGCAGGGCTTTACCAGTAAGCTACAAGTTGCTTCTTGTTTTTATTAAACAATTCTAACTTATAACTCTTACACAGGCTGTAATACCCTTTTCTGTATAATAACAAAAATTTTATGTACAGTGATTTTAGAGTCGTTACATTCTACCCTCCTTACAAAAATTTCGTCCTCGAAATTTACAATTACGTAGGGACTATTTTTCAAAAAGATAAGGGTATCGTATACGCATATCTTCTTCTCGTTTCCATGTTGATTCTCCTAGCGAATCCTTTCTCCACATCACTCGGACCAAGTTTACTTGTTCCGCAATGTCTTTACTTTTCGGTCCAGATTCTCAATTGGTTGTTGCTCGCAGGTTAAGTCAGCTTGTACTGTGAGCTCTGAGTGATCAAGTATGTGGATGGGGTCGCTCACATATCGTCGTAGCTGGGATATGTGGAATACGTTGTGCACTCCTTCCAATGAGGGTGATAGTGCTAAACGGTATGCCACTTCTCCAACTCGTTCGAGTATATCGAACGGTCCTATGTATCTTGGACTGAGTTTACCCCTCTTGTCAAAACGGATCACTCCTTCGTTTGGAGAGATCTTTAGGAATACATGGTCTCCAGGTTGGAACTCCAGATGTCGACGCTTTGCATCTGCCCATTGCTTCTGTCGGTCTTGGGCTGTGCACATTCTTTCTCTGATCGTGCGAACCACTTCCACAGTTGCCACGATCATCTCTGGTCCAAGTAGTTCACGATCTCCAATGTCTTCCTAACTTAGCGGTGAACGACAGTTCCGTCCGTAGAGTGCTGAGAATGGTGACATTCCAATGCTTGCCTGATAGTTGTTGCTGTATGAAAACTCCACAAGGTGTAGGTGATCTTCCCATGAACCTCCGAAGTCTAACATACAGGCTCTTAGCATGTCTTCCAGAATCTGAATTGTTCCCTTGGACTATCCGTCCGTTTGTGGATGATGCGCCGTGCTAAAATTCAGACTCGTTCCCATGCTAGCTTACAGACTTTTCCAAAATTGTGATCGGAATCTTGTATCACGATCGGAGACGATGCAAACAGGTACTCCATGTAATCTCATGATCTCCTGCATGAGTTTATGGGTATCAGATATGGTACATCTTGAAGGTTTAAATCTTACTTTAGATTTATGCATACCTCCAAGTACGTCTTTGCTAACGTCTCGGTTGACTGGCCAACTCGAAAAGGAATAAAGTGAGCTGACTTGGTGAGTCGATCCACAGTAAGCCATATTGCGTTGTTACCCTTTGTGCTGCGAGAGAGGGCAGTCACGAAGTCCATGGTAATGTACTGCCATTTCCATTATGGGATTGGTAACAGCTGAACTAGACCAGCAGTTCTGTGATGTTCAGCCTTCACTTGCCGACACACCAAACACTTGGCTACGCTTCTAGCTACTTCGTGCTTCATTCCATGCCACCAGTAATGTTACCGTAGATCCTTGTATATCTTCATGCCACCGGGGTGTACAGAATAAGGAGAGCAGTGAGCTTCTTTCATCAACTCTTCTCGAATAGAGTCGACTGGCATGCATAAAAGACTTCCATATCGCAAGGATCTATCTTCGTGGATGATGAAGTCAGTCCGTATTCCACTTTCTACTTGTTCTCGGATATTTTGTAGCTTGGAATCATTTGCTTGAGCTGCCTTGATCTGATTTACAAGAGTGAACTGGATTTGTAAGTTCATCAAATAGAAAGCGTTACCTGGCACAACTACTTCGATTTCCAATCCATAAAGTTCTTGTTGTATTTTTCACTGAGCGGTGAGGTTTATTGCTAATGACTGGTGACTAAGTGCATCAGGAACTACATTCACCTTCCCAGGATGATACCGTAGGTTGATGTCGAAGTCCGCCATGAGTTCTAGCCATCTTCTCTGCCTCATGTTTAGTTCTTTCTGAGTGAATACATACTTCAGACTCTTGTGGTCAGTGTATATATCCACTCGTTCTCCTAAAAGATAGTGGCGCCAAATCTTGAGTGCGAAGATGACGGTTGCCAATTCTAAATCATATGTTGGATAGTTGCGCTCATGAACCTTCAGTTGTCTTGATGCAAAAACCACAACTTTTCCATACTGGTGTAGAACACATCCTAATCCTTTACCGGACGCATCACAATGCACAACGAATCCTCCAGATTGATCCGGTAGTACGAGGATAGGAGCAGAGGTTAATTTTGACTTGAGTTCTACAAAAGCTTTTTCACATGCTTCTGACCACACGAATGCTTCGTCTTTATGTGTGAGCTTGGTCACGGGTGCTGCGATCTTTGAAAATACTTCGATGAATCGTCGGTAGTATCCTGCTAATCCCAAGAAACTTCGTATATCTTTCACCGTCTTTGGTGTCGGCCACTCGCTGACAGCTGACACCTTAGCTGGATCTATAGAGATTCTTTCACCTGAAACAATATGTCCGAGAAATCCGACTTGATCTAGCCAAAATTCACACTTGCTGTACTTGGCGTAGAGCTGATGTTGTCGCAATGTCTCTAGAACAACATGAAAGTGCTCTGCATGTTCTTTTCGATTCTTTGAATACACCAGGATGCCGTCGATGAATATAACAACAAACTTGTCTAAGTACTCTCGGAAAACTTGGTTCATCAGGTTCATAAAGATGGCAGATGCATTGGTCACTCCAAATGGCATTACGGGATATTCATAATGGCCATAACGAGTCCTAAACGCCGTCTTCAGAATGTCGGACTCTTTGACCTTCACATGATGATAACCCGAACGAAGATCTAGCTTTGAAAAGACACAAGACCCACTTAACTGATCGAAAAGGCCATCGTACGTGGTAGTGGATACTTGTTCTTAATCGTAACTTCGTTCAGAGCTCGATAATCCACACACATCTTGTAAGAACCTTCTTTCTTCTTCACCAATAGTACCGGAGATCCCCAACTTGAAGTACTGGGTCGGATCCAATATTTTTTCAGCAGTTCGTCCAACTGAATACGCATCTCCTTCAATCCTTCTGGACTTAACCGGTATGGAGCTTTGATTACAGGTTGTGCACCAGGTTGTAAATCAATATTAAACTCATGAGCTCGATCGGGAGGCAAACCTGATATGTCTTCAGGGAACACATCCTCGAACTCTCGAACTACTTCGGGCTTTTCTTCTTCCGCCGTTACAGAGAACACTTCTGCATTCTTCAGTTTAGCACGGTAGCTTCCTCGCTCCAAAGTTCTATCTACACTTTTGAAATAGAAGACTGGGTGATCTGGTATCTCAAATACTATCCTCCTTTGAGGGCAGTCAATAGTAGCATAGAATACTCCCAGCCAATCCATTCCCAACACAACATCGAAATTTGGTATGTCCATTACTTTGAAATTTGTGTAGAATTCTCGACCGCAAACTACAACTGGGCACTGATCATACCCCAAAGTTGCTTTCAAGACTCTATTCCCGGAACTGACATTCCATCTTGAAATGAGTGGCTTCACGGGAATCGTGTGCGTTCTCATGAATCGTTGTGACATGAAGCAGTGTGAAGCTCCAGTGTCGAAAAGTGCGAGTGCAGGTAGGGTGGCTACTAGTATAGTACCTAAGTTGTGTGAAGTTGGGTTTAGATATAGGAAAAGTATAGTGATACATAAGTATTGAAAGATTGAAAGGATGGGAGAATTACTAATGATGATTTGTCCTGTGGCTTCGGCCTCCTTGACCGTCATTGTAAAAGCATGTCGTCTTGGTACATTCCTCCTTGTCGGAGGCACATTCCTCTGTCCTTGGGGAACGTTTCTCTGCCCTTGAGGCATGTTTCTCTATGCTTGATGGAATTGACGATGAGGCTGTGCAGATGGTCCACGTGGAGCTGGTGCAGGAAGAGCTAGGCGAGGTGCAGGAGCCTGAATGGCTGGCCGCTGCGGAGCTGTGATTGCGGGTCTGGGTGCTGGTGCTGTGTTAAAACGATATGGGCATGCTCCTATAGAGTGAGTAGATGCGCCACAAATCAAACATATGCTATTTGCACGCCTGCAGTCCTTCGCCAAGTGTCCAGTTCTCTTGCAGTAAAAACAGAAATCTGGACTAGACCGGTTAAATGATCCTCCTGGCCTTTTGGGTGCTAAAGTCAGCCTAGAAGAGGCTCCTCCTGTCACCTGTGTAGCAGGGTGTTTTATTCCGGCTTCTTAGGGCTTACCTTTCTTCTTTACTACAGCTTTATAATGGCGAGTTGTCTTCAGGGCGAGTTCATGAGTTGGGTAGTCGCCTGTGGCTAATGCCGCCTGAATCTCCGGGTCTAAGCCCTGTTGGAATCGTCTAGCCCGAATCTCATCGGTCGGGATCAAGTGTGCCGTGAACCTGCTAAGCATGATGAATTCGACATCATATTCATCCACCGATTTTACCTACATAGAACCCTGTTGTAGGTTGATGAACTGTTGTTCCATCTCGAAACGGGCAGTCTTGGGGAAGAATTTCGCATCGAATAGATCGCAAAACGTCTTCCACTCTATTGGCTGTGTGAGACGGCTTTCCTCAGCTTTCCACCATACTCTTGCGTTGTCGGTGAGATGGAGCTTGGCTACACAAACCAAAGCTATATCTGGTACCTGTGCTACGACAAGGTCGTCCTCTATACTCTGGGACCATTCTTCAGCCTCAAGAGGACTCTCTTTCCTAGAAAAGTTCCTGGGATGCAATGCACGGAATTGCTTTACTCCAGGTGCTTCGGCTTCCGGGCGGTTCATAAGAATAACATTCTGCTGCTGCTGGCCCTCCAAAAGACTTTTGATAGCTTCTAAAAGCACCATCTGTTCGTTGATTGGAGTAGCAACGGTAGGAGGAGGTGGTAAGATAGGTGGGGGTGTGTTGCCATTGACATTGGTGCTGGTGTTGTTGGGAGAATCCATAACCTTGATAGAAAAGGAAAGGTCAGGATAGATTCAAGAAATTTGAATTGTAAGGAATGTTTGGAAATAAAAGGTACAATGAACAAAGCAATGCCTAAACAATGGTATACAGAAAGTAAGTGCAGGCTGGAAGGATCTAGTAATTGAACTGTGCAGCAAGTTGCTCCAAGTCCTCCTGGCTCGGCTCTATCTCCTCAATGCCTGGTCCCCCTAACGAACATTTCAAAGAAAGAAACAGAAAGGAATGTCGTCAGCGAACCAGCGCTCGGTAAGTCCCAAAAGAAGAAATAGAAGATAGTATGTAATGTGAAATGAACAGGTAAGTTGTATATGATCGTTCACAGGTATAAGGTAGTTATTCTAACGTGGTTATTTGTAGTTTGATAAACAAGATATTCATGTATACGAGACGAGTCCATCTTACCCCGTGGACTATGGTAACATGTAATACAAGGCCCCGTCATAAACCACGGGACAATGGCACATGAATTCATGTATGTGTCTTTTAAAGTGACCTCTCGTGCTACGATATACGTTCCGTACCAATCTACCCCTTTATCCCGCATACTGTATTATATGGATTAAGATTACATGTCTTGGCCAAAACCATGTATATAAAATGTTCAGGTTCATGTTCAGGATGTAATCATGTGTTTAAGTAGTCATGTTGAGTTCATGTCAAGTTATAACCATGGTTCGGTCAAGTCGAGTTAAATATACAAGTTTGAGTTTGATATTGATTTCGAGTATTGATTGGTACGAAAAAGTGTGTTTGTAGAATAACCGCAATCAATAACGGTGTTGCGCGTAGCTAGACCGAGATGAGTACGGGTCGTCCTCAGAAAAACGTGGAATCTTTTACTCTTATTTTAGATGTGTTGAAAAAGAGAGGAGGGATAAAGAATTTTGTGAATGGTTTCTAGATCTACGTTAAGCAAGAATGCAAAAATATAGATCTAGATTATTTTAAGGATGCAGTTAATATAACTTGTAGGGTTCGTTAGGATTTAGTAGTTATGGACAATTAATTAAAAGTTACCCTTTTTATCCTTTAATAGAATTAAAACTAGAATGACGGTGATGCGTGTAGATTAGGGTTTCTGGAGGGAAAAGGAATCCCACTCTTAACCCTTATCCCGACACGGAACTCCGTTCATATCTAGCCTTTACCAAAACAATCATTAATCTAATCTCTAATCGCGGTCGGAACTAACAAAGAATTGTTAGCGCCCCCGATTAGGATGTTAATGATTCTTTTGATAAAGTTCATAAACTTTATAGGACTTAAAAAGGGTTTAGGGATGTTCATCATTCATTAGCCTACCCTAATCCTACGAACCTTAACAAGCGGAGAATTACTCGCGCATTTTGGGAGAAAAAGAGATGGAGAGAAATTGCATAATTAAACTACGAAGAAATAGAATAAGAAAAAGAAATCTACCTTTATTAATCAACAATATTCATTACACTTGAATCCTTAGAAAATGATTACAATTTCTAGTTGCTTCTCGATCTTTTCTAAGGAGGTAGACGAACGGTTGATGATCAGCCTGGATGCGTGAGCCATCTTGGACTTCGTGATCTCGTCGGCTTGATGATTTTTCCAAGAGGCTCTCGGTCTTTATTTATAGTTCCAAAGCCAGAAACTTAGATGCCTAAATTGGGGACCTTTAGTTAGGATTCCACCAGAGAAATCCCTTCATCTAACTCCTCACCAACGCGGCGGATCCGCGGCATCAAGGGGCTCTGGCCGCGGATCCACGGCCTGAAAATCTCATCCCTTGATTTTCTTTTTGTGGGATTTCTTATCATGACACGTGTGAATCTCTGGAACCTTCAAAATTTGGAAATCTTCTCGTAGTTGCTGCCAGACTTGGTTTCCAAGTTTTGCTTTCTTAATTAGGCAAGTTTTCTTCAACAACTTGATTTCCTTGATTTTAGTCTTGGAAAAATTCTGCACAACAACTTATTTAGTAGACTTAGTTCTACTAGGATTGGGTCAATAATATTATATACATTTTCCTACCAAATGCTAATTATAATATATCAACACATGGAAAATATTATTTTTACACATAAACCCTCATATGTATGATATATTATAATAAAGACCTTTTTAAATATGGAAATGGTAGGAAAAATGTAATAACCAATGTGTAGTTTTATCAACTGAACAAATACCCCCAAACTTATCTTTGATCATCCCGAGCAAACTAGTTTATTTAAGAGAAGGAGAAAAAGAAAGGTGAAAACTAAGCACACTTTCGTAGGCAAACACGATTGCACTGAGCAGGTGCAACAAGCCGTTAAACCTCTAGGTGTCCCTAGTAGGAGGAGTGTTGTCTCCTGAGGGTTTTCAGCGGATTACACCCACAAAATCCTATAATAAAAGAGAGATGGTGAAATTTACATATAAGATAAGAACCATAAAAGAAATACTTTGAAAATTTAGAGTTTCCAACTACACTAGCTTTTCAGTTGTCATGAGCCCTATCTTAATAGTCATGAAAAGATGTTAGAAATCACATCATCTCTCAATAAAACATTTTCTTTATTCTTCATTCCTACCTTTCATCCAAACATCGTTCATATACCCCTACGTGTGTGAATAGAACATCCCT
Source organism: Agapanthus africanus (assembly GCA_030015575.1). Classification (NCBI taxonomy): domain Eukaryota; kingdom Viridiplantae; phylum Streptophyta; class Magnoliopsida; order Asparagales; family Amaryllidaceae; genus Agapanthus; species Agapanthus africanus. The sequence goes on from JASDDO010000022.1 coordinate 905,208,497, forward strand.
ACACTCGGAGAATTCAATTCAAGCTATCATACTCTTGTCCATCCACCTCAGTACGTTTTAACTTGATGAATATTTAGATTTGCTCACACATTTTCATGCGACCGTTAATACTTCTTGAGGTACTAACCGACCGTTACTCATGTGCTTGCTGATTAGGTGATAGTATTTTCCTCGTCTTGCACCACCTAAGGCTTAGCAGTGACTCCCAGACCAGTTGGCCTTAGGGCACTAGGTGAAGAGGCACCATCGCTATATTTTTTTTATTGCTGCCTTGGCGATAACAAAACCAATGTTCATTTTTCTTTTCACCATTTTTATATTTTCTTCATTTTTCTTTTATTTCCTTCATACTTTGGTTTTTAGACAAGAGCATTTCAAGGTATTCTCTACTATCCCGAGTTTCAAGACGTGTGTAAGTGCATAAAGTAGGGTATCAACATTCAAATGTTTGGCTTCCAGAATAGAAACTATTTTTCAGACTTATTTTTATCCTCAGATTAGTGACTTCCTTTATCTTACTAACCCTTAGGACAACAGCTCATAACTACTTATTACTAGTTCGTTTAAGAAAACTTCTAATTTTCTTGGTTTTCTTAAACTATTCCTATCTTTTGGATGTAATTTTTCACTTTCCACTCTTTTGTTATAAAAGAATTTTTTTAAAATTTTTTGAAAATATTGTGCTTATGCAAAGTATGATGCAAATTGATGCGTAAATAAGCACAAACCTCCCCCAAACCTGTTTACAATAGTGTCCTCACTGATGTCATCCGTTAAGCTCAAAAACCTGTAGACTTGAGAGGAAATTATTAATGGGGGCAAGAATATATGAAAGTGAAAAATCCTCCCCCAAACTTATTTTAGGCTCACAATTTTATAAAAATCATTTTCTTTCAAGAGCCAAAATATACCACCCCCAAAACTTGAGTTAAACAATTTTAATCTTTTAAAATCACACGAGGGGGTCAAGGTTATTGGTCAATGCCAAGCTTTGCAAAGACCGAAGGTCAACACCAACCATTCAAAAATTTTATCGATGAAGTACCAAGGTTGGTGGAAGAACATGTCACCTTTCGACATGAAGAAGTGGGGAGGTGATAAGAGGTGTAATGGAAAAGGATTGCGTCTCAATTTGGAGAGACGACACAGTGATAGTAATGATGGATTACTCGCATTATCTTGAATGTCCAAAAGAAGGGGTGGAGGTCCAATTTCTTTATCTTGGATTTGATTCATCTCAACACCCGTATCTTTTAAAAATGCGAGTTCATCAGCGAAAATTTCCTCAAAGCTTTCATCGATACCCCGAAGAATAATGTCATCGGAAAAAATGGGGTGATCGTCAGACTCTATAAAAAGTTCCTTATCAGCGTTAGATGTTGACCCGGACAACTCGGTGGAAGAGTACATGGTTGGGTCAAACAACAACATATGAAAAGAGTCAGTATCATGAGCTTGATCAAATTCGCTGCTGTCGACATCCATTAATTCGACAGAACACACATGAGCATAGGGTTCGGAGGGTTCACTTCCCAACTTGTAAATGTTAAGCTCAATTGATTTCTTTCTAAAGGATAGGGTCATAGAGCCGTTTCTACAATTGATTACTGCGTTGGAAGTGGCCAAAAAGGGTCGACCGAGTATCACCGGGATTTGATTGCGTGGGTTTGCCACATGTTGTGTATCTATAACGATAAAGTCCACAGGGAATATGAATTCCTCGACTTTGATTAACACATCCTCTAGCTCACCCCTAGGTTGGGTGATAGATCGATCGGCCATCTGAAAAGTGCAATGCGCAGGTTTTAACTCCCCGATCCCTAATTGCTCATAAACAGAATACGGAAGCAAGTTAACACTAGCACCTAAATCGAGTAGAGCACGATTGATATTTTTACCCCCAATGGAAATAGAAATTGTAGGACTTCCGGGGTCCTTTCGTTTCTTGGGCAGTTGTTGTGTAAAAGCAGTGCTCACATTACTCGCAAGGAAAACTTTTTTAGGTACTTGAATTTTTCTCTTCCTAGTGCACAAGTCCTTTAGGATTTTCGCATATGACGGAATTTGTTGAATAGCATCTAGGAGAGAAATGTTTATGTTAACTTGCTTAAAAATTTCCACAATTTTCTCCATTTGTGGACTTGGTCTGTTGCCCCTTAACCTATTTGGATAATGTGCTTTATCAATAAGGGTTTGGTCCAACATTGGAGAGGATTGTGGGGATGGAGCGGATCCCAGAATTGGAGTGGGGATCGTTTTAGGTAGATTCGAGGAAATGGGCGAAGGGTTCGAGCCTTGGGGAAAACGGAGAATAGGCTCGGGTGAAGGTGGGAGACTAGACGAATTAGGAGAAGAAGAAGAAGCTGGGGTATCATTGGTGTCACAATCATCACATTGCTCACCCACTCGGTTATTCAGCACTTTTCCGATCTCAACGTGGTAACAGCACTCACATTATAACTTTGTGAGTGGCCAGGATTAGGTATGGGTTGAGATGGGAGTTTCCCTTTCTCTCTCGCACTCATTGCGGCATTCAACTGTGCAAGTTGGTTTTCTATTGATTTAATACTCGCGCCGTGGGAGGCGGAGTCTTTCTGTATGGTATCAATAGAAGACTTCATCTCAGCCGACAATTGTATAGAATGTTTCATGAACATATCCAAAGTTTGTGCGAGTGAAGAGTTGTCCGTACCGGTCACTTGTGGTGTAGGAGTGTTGGCCGGATTTTGAAAGTTCTGTGACTGAAAGGGGAGCTGATTCTGTGGTTGTGGTTGCTGTGGAGGAGGTCTTTGATAATTGCTTTGTTGGTTTTGGTTCCAAGCAAAGTTAGGATGATTCCTCCATCCTTGATTGTACGTGGAAGAATAAGGATCGTTTCTAGGTCGCTGCTGAAAAGCAGCATTAGTTTGAACCGATGCATTCATAGGACATTCTTCCGTTAAGTGTGAAGGATCTGAACAGCAACCACAGACGGTGTTGGGAAGCGTGACCTGATTTAGGAAGACTGATGAAAGTTTGTTCTCAATAGCATCGAGTTTCTTCTGCATCGCTGCCATTTCGGCTTTTACTGCGATGAAAACATCGAGCTGGTGAACACCTCCCCTAGATGAAGGTGGTCTTACGCTTTCCCACTACAAAGTGTTTTCAGCAAGATCTTCCAGATACTTCCAAGCTTCTCCCTCATCTTTAGACATGAAATTGCATTGACACATTGTTTCAAGCATCTGCTTTGTCTCTGGATTAATGCTCTCATATATAATTCGGCATAAATCCCATCTATTGATTCCATGATGAGGACATTGGACAAGCAGATCTTTGAAATGTTAAAAGCACTTCCAAAATGGTTCATTGGGAAGCTAGGTGAACTGGTTGATCTCGCTCCTAACACGGGCGATCTTATGGTTTGGGTAAAACTTCTTAAGAAATGCTATTACGAATTCATCCCAATTAGTGATAGAGCGTGCGGCAGTATTATAAAGCTATTTTTCTGCCAAGTCGCACAGTGTGAATGGGAGGAGATGCAAGCGCATAGCATCCACAGTCAATTGTGAAGTACCCATCATTACGCATACATTTTCGAATTTGGTGATGAAAACGTACGCGTCTTCCGACTCAAGCCCGTGAAATTTGGGCAGCAGATTGATGTAGTGGGGTTTAATTTCGAAATTATCCCCGTTAGCTGGTGGAAGAGATAAACACGTGGGAAGAGGACCACGGATAGGATAGCATCTCTCTTGGAGAGAGATGCGCGGTGGATTCTGCGCACCTACGGGCGGTGGCAGTGTGGTGTTATAATCTGATGGAGTGCCGTCCATCTCGGTTGATGTGGTGTGTGGTGGGGGAAAAGAAGATGAAGAAGCACCAACCTCGGAGTCGACAGCAGGAACGTGGACAAGACGGGCACTAGGATCCCGTGTCCAGCCGAGTATGCACTAAGCGGGTTTAGTGCAAGTGGCAGCGTGTGTGTGCGTTAAAATTGGTTTGTTTTGAAAAAAGTGGGAATCAAGACAAATCACAAAAAATACACAAACAACCCTAGAACTAAAGTTACCTAGGTCCAGTCTCTAGACCGCTCCTAGACTTCCAAAGGACAAGCCGCAGGATCAATCCTCTAACGCCTCTTTACTACCCTTGTAGCCAGGTAAGTGCCAGGTAAGTGGGAGGCTCCCCACTACGAAAGTAGTGGTCCTAATTAATTAACCACTTGCCTTTGACACACTTGCCTAGACACCACAAAAGTAATGCAGATAAGCGATAAATTGCCCACGACCTTCCTCTGTCCTTATTGAGCGCGAAAGTCCTTAGAGTCTGGTCTAGATATTTTTTAAATTAATGAAGGGTTGATGCAGATGCTCGGTTTGTGATTTGTGAGGCTTAGGAAGGGTGATGAAATCCCCACCTAATCTTGATTTGGTCTTTGCCCCTTAAAGTCCGTATTAAAATATGTAAAACAAAACCAATCACAAAACTTTTGCAAAAAGATTTTTGAGCGGCGCTATTTTGCAAAGAATCCTGCAGAAAATAGATTTTATTGGATTTGAGAGGAGAGAGAAGGAGGTTAGAATCTTACCAGAGAAGTTTGGAACCCTAGATCTTCCTTTTTTCTCAAGTCTGTGACTCCAGATTTCCTTGCAAAAATTCACGCACAAATCGTTAAATATGCAATTTGCAGTTTTGTTTTAATAATGATATGAATCGTCTAAGAATTCAACACAAATAGTAAGAATAAAAAATTACGTACGTATCCCCGGTAACGGCACCATTTAATTGTTACGAAAAAGTGTGTTTGTAGAATAACCGCAATTAATAACGGTGTCGCGCGTAGCTAGACCGAGATGAGTACGGGTCGTCCTCAGGGAAACGTGGAATCTTTTACTCTTACTTTAGATGTGTTGAAAAATAGAGGAGGGACAAAGAATTTTGTGAATGGTTTTTAGATCCACGTTAAGCAAGAATGCAAAAATATAGATCTAGATTATTTTAAGGATGTAGTTAATATAATAAGAGGGCTTGTAGGGTTCGTTAGAATTTAGTAGTTATGGATGATTAATTAAAAGTTACCCTTTTTATCCTTTAATAGAATTAAAACTAGAACGACGATGATGCGTGTAGATTAGGGTTTCTGGAGGGAAAAGGAATCCCACTCTTAACCCTTATCTCGACACGGAACTCCGTTCATATCTAGTCTTTACCAAAACAATCATTAATCTAATCTCTAATCGCGGTCGGAACTAAAGAATTGTTAGCACGCCCGATTAGGATGTTAATGATTCTTTTGATAAAGTTAATAAACTTTATAGGACTTAAAAAGGGTTTAGAGATGTTCATCATTCATTAGCCTACCCTAATCCTACGAACCTTAACAAGCGGAGAATTACTCGCGCATGTTGGGAGAAAAAAAGATGGAGAGAAATTGCATAATTAAACTACGAAGAAATAGAATAAGAAAAAGAAAGCTACCTTTATTAATCAACAATATTCATTACACTTGAATCCTTAGAAAATGATTACAATTTCTAGTTGCTTCTCGATCTTTTCTAAGGAGGTAGACGAACAGTTGATGATCAGCCTGGATGCGTGAGCCGTCTTGGACTTCGTGATCTCGTTGGCTTGATGATTTTTCCAAGAGGGTCTCGGTCTTTATTTATAGTCCCAAAGCCAGAAATTTAGATGCCTAAATTGGGGACATTTAGTTAGGATTCCACCAGAGAAATCCCTCCATCTAACTCCTCACCAACGTGGCGGATCCGCGGCATCAAGGGGCTTTGGCCGCGGATCCGCGGCCAGAAGATCTCATCCCGATTTCTTATCATGACACGTGTTAATCTCTGGAACCTTCAGAATTTGGAAATCTTCTCGTAGTTGCTGCTAGACTTGGTTTCCAAGTTTTGCTTTCTTAATTAGGTAAGTTTTCTTCAACAACTTGATTTCCTTGATTTTAGTCTTGGAAAAATTCTGCACAACAACTTATTTAGTAGACTTAGTTCTACTAGGATTGGGTCAATAATATTATATACATTTTCCTACCAAATGCTAATTATAATATATCAACACATGGAAAATATTATTTTTACACATAAACCCTCATATGTTTGATATATTATAATAAAGACCTTTTTAAATATGGAAATGGTAGGAAAAATGTAATAACCAATGTGCAGTTTTATCAACTGAACAAGTATTCATGTTCATGATCAAGTATTCAAGTTCGTGTTTGATTTTGGATTTTGGTTTGAGTTTGGACTTCGATTGAGTCAGAAACTTGTGAACGGATTTAACTCATGAATTCTTAGGTTCGGGAGTAATTGGTAACTGCTACACATGGACGGCAGGATTTGTGTCTTTTTCCAAGACAATTGCCATTGATAACTCCGTTAAGTTGTCTAACCTAAATAGGCAAGTACCCACTTTCTTCGGCTCCTTGCGGCTCAAGAGAATTGATCCTATTTAAACCTATATTAAACTAGAGGCCTTAAAATATTGTTTTGTATATATCGAAA